>CM032134.1:3795000-13795000 GCA_018894105.1 Jacaranda mimosifolia
AATTTTGCAAAGAAATAGCCCACTTGTTTCTCGAGAAGAGATGGGAAACATGCTTAATATCATTTGATTAAATAGTTGAACCAACCTTTTGTTGTTTGAAGAAACTCTCCACTTCAATTGGTATTTTTTCACGAAAAGCAGACGTGAGATAAGAAATCCAATGTTTCACTAAGATTTCAAATAGCAATCCCGAGTTCAAGTTGATTTTATTTCATCTCTTCCTCAGAGAAAGACGATCAAACAATTCCCAATCATGGTCCTTGCAGATCGGATCATCCATATAATATACAAAAAGAAACTCCAAATATTTGATATCTTTCTCTTTGAATAAGATCTCAATTCCAATGATGGTTTCATTAGATATCTTACAACTAGAATCCCTCTATTTTCCGATCTAGTTCCTCCACCACCATGAACCCCAGTTAGATTCAGGCATGCTACACTTTTTAGTTTTTGGGAGAACCCAAGTACTCTCTTACGGATTTAGGAAACAACTATCAGAGATCTTTTTTCCTTTTAGAAGATACAGGAGCGAAACAATCAATCTATTGATATTGGAAGACCCAATCGATTCTTCCAATGTATCATTTCTAGGTCCAATGGAATTCATAGGTATAGGAAGAAGCCCCCTCAAATAGAGATTTTTTCTTTCAACCATATTTCGATTGTTAATAAGATATATAAGGACCGCTACTACAAAGAGTATTACACACTTGATCGTGAAATATTGATTGCTTGTTGAACCTTGTGAATTGCGTGAAAGTAGGATACTCAAAATTTGGGGGTCAAAGAGTTAGAAAACGTTCTTGGTGGAAAAAAATGTGAATGAAAGACCCCACTGAATTGAATTGGGTCCATGAATCTAAGAAATAGTGAGAATTCTTGATCTCTCTCAATTCGAAAATCCAGTATTTGAATTGATGTCCTTTCATTGATTCCTCCTAAATTGCATTGATTTATCCTAAAGATTTCATTTCAATTGGAATTTGGTTATTCACTATGTACAAGGATCCCTACTAAGCATCCATGGCTGAATGGTTAAAGTGCCCAACTCATAATTGGCGAATTCGTAGGTTCAATTCCTACTAGATGCACACTAATGGGACCCTCCAATAAGTTTATTGGAATTGGCTCTATATCAATGGAATCTCATCACCCAGACATAACGAATTGGTGTGGTATATTCATATCATAATATATGAATAGTAAGAACTAGCATTCTTATTGAGACTAGAACTTATAGGGAAGAAAATAGATTTATGGATGGAATCAAATATGCCGTATTTACAGACAAAAGTATTTGGTTATTGGGGAAAAATTAATATACTTCTAATGTCAAATCAAGATCAACTAGGACATGACTAAAGCATTGGGTCGAACTCTTCTTTGGTGTCAAGGTAATAGCTATGAATAGTCATCGACTTTCAGGAAAGAGTAGAAGAATGGGACCTATTATGGGACATACAATGCATTACAGACATATGACCATTACGCTTCAATTGGGTTATTATATTCCACCTCTTAGAAAGAAAAGAACTTAAATCAAAGTACTTAATAGCATAGCGATACATTTATACAAAACTTATACCCCGAGCACATGCAATGGAATCATAGACAGTCAAGTGAAATCTAATCCACAAAATAATTTGATCTATGGACAACATCATTGTGGTAAGGGTCGTAATGCCAAAGGAATCATTACCGCAAGGCATAAAGGGGGAGGTCATAAGTGTCTATACCGTAAAATAAATTTTTGATGGAATGAAAAAGACATATATGGTAGAATCGTAACCATAGAATACGACCCTAATCAAAATGCATACATTTATCTCATAAGCTATGGGGATGGTAAGAAGAGATATATTTTACATCCCAAAGGGGCTATAATTGGAGATACCATTATTTCTGGTATAGAAGTTCCTATAAAAATGGGAAATGCCCTACCTTTGAGTGCAGTTTAAACTATTGATTTACGAAATTTGAAGTAACCAATTAGGTTTACGACGAAACCTAGAAATCAATCACTGATCCAATTTGAGTACCTCTACAGGATAGACCTCAACAGAAAACTGAAGAGTAATGGCAACAAGTGATTGAGTTTAGTAGTTCCTCATATAAAATTATTGACTCTAGAGATATAGTAATATGGAGAAGACAAAATTATTTCAAGCACCGATATAACCGAAAGCGCCCCTTCTTTCAAAAAGAGCAGGACGGGTTATTCACATTTCATTTGATGGTTAGAGGCGAATTGAAAGCTAAGTAGTGAGAATTCTAAAGATTCCCGAGGGAAAAATAGAGATGTAGAGCTCCTTGTAAGGCTTGTTGGAAAACCCATTGTTGGACTTGATTAATCGCCCTTTGCTGTTCAAACTGAATCGTTTCATTTTTGTAATTTTCTAATTGTTCCAAAGTCTTATAAGTTGAATTAATGAAATTCAATTTTTCTTGCTCTATCTGAAAGTATCCATTCACCCAAAACTGATCTGCTTCCATTTCCACTTTCTGTAAGCGAACACGAGCTTTTTCCAGTTGTTCAATGGCCCCCCCACACAATTCTTCTGAATTTTGAATAGTATTTAAGATCCTCTATTTTCGATTATCTAATAAATCACTTAATGAAAGTAGATTATCTTTCTGTTCATTTTAAAACTTCCATAATCCCTTCCCGAACCAAACATGAATCTTTCGCTTCATTTGGCTCTCACGCTCAATTACTTAGGGTAAATTCTCATAGTTTTTTTATGAATGTAATGAGCCTATCCTCTCTTCTTTATTCATAGTCCAAAAAAAATGGAAAAAAATGAATCTAACACAAAACCAAAATACTTGGAGGACTCTTCTAACAAAATAAAAAATATGTAATTGTCCGCAAAGTTATTTCTTTTTTTTTTTTCTTCAGTTCAAATCCAAAAAATTCTTCTTACTTATATATAAGGCATAGGTCGTCGATTCAACATTGGATAAAAGAAGGAAAATGCCCTTTTTTTGAATAAGCGGTTCAAATTATTTTATCAAGATGAGGGTTCTATATCGATAAAATATTCATTTTAAAACCATCTCTATATTAACATAGTGGTAGAAAGAGTACCATGCTGCGTCTAGACTTCAAACGGTTTGCTTTAACCATCTTAACAGACCTATATTATTGGTTGCTAGAGAATCACTGTGGATTTGCCCATTAATCACAAAATGTTGTGGTTCTTCTGTATAATTTCTTAAGAAGTAATTCAAGAGATCATGCACCGTTCTTTCCTAGTTCTAACGAGAATAGGTACAGCTGATTGGATCCAGCCTATTCTTGAAATAAACAATTCACACACACTCCCTTTCCAAAAAAGTATTGGAAATAGTGCCCGGCAAGCCAATAGATTTGGCCTTGTAAAGCTATTTTCTTATAAAAACAATCTTGATTGAATGATATCTTGTATACGGCCACATTCATCTCATGCACCATATTACTTCACTGGCATTTGGATGAAGTCCTTAGATCACCTAAGATGACGAGACTTGATCACGCACTAGGTGGTGATCATGGAATAAGTCTTACACGTTCGTGATCTTAAAACATTCCAAGTCATAGGATCTTCAGAGACAGGACATCTAAGATCTGGATAGACTTGCACTACGATGCATAAATCCAAGGGGTTGGATATTGCTCTATTCCATAAGCAACCGTATGTTATACGGGTACGTGTTAGTGGGTGCTTGTTAGAGAACAAGGCACTGAAGACCCACCGGAGACTCCACTAGGTAGCCGTAGTGGCAAGTCGGTAGTGGTTAGTTCTCTTGCTTACACTAGTGCATATTATTAGTCCTCTGACTTGAGGATCCATGGTAACTTTGTGTCCGGTCCTCATGATTTGACTCATCCTTGGTCACTTAGCAAGCTGTTCGAGGTGAGATTGGGTATGAGCTACTTGGCATGGAGGTTGGTGAGATCTAAGAAGGAATCCGACTCCTCGCTTTTGTGTAGGGCGAGTACATCTCCTATGCATTCTATAATGATCGATTTCAAGAAATCCATGCGCAAGGTGGTATGACAATTTGGGAAATGAGTTTTCCAAAGTTGAGGTCATACAAAGGAATCGGACATTTAGAATAAAAACATAGAATCGAGGCTATTAGGGAGCCGACAAATATCTTGTCCTAGGCCTCTTTCCGGAGATAGGAGACGGAAGAACCGTATTTGCATGGAACGCGTAGAGCTTTAAACGGTTCTCATATAGACATTTATTTCGACCAATTAATTAGGCTCCATGGGCTTGAGGTTGGACATCGACCATGGAGATTAGGTACTCTTCAATTGATGAGATCGATTGAATCGAGTCGACTAGTTTAAAAGGAGTTTTAAACTAGAATGGATATTAAATATTCAAAAGTCACAACGGGTTGTGAGCCTATTTACAATGAATGGTAGAACCCAATGGGTCACACACAAAAGCCAAACGACCTTCCTAATTGATGGAGAAATTTTTCTAAGTGCTAAAAAGATAACCTTTTTCCATGGCCGATTTTTGGGAGACTTTTGAAGATCAATTTTGGCTTGATTAATTTAAGTGTTAAATTAATCAATTAATTTAAGGAGTTAAATTAGGAAAATAATTAAAGAGTTAATTATTTGGTGCCACATTGATCATCAATTGATCAAAGTTAACTTAAGGGGTTAAGTTGACTAAAGTAAACTTAAAGAGTTAAGTTTACTTGACTTAATTGTTAAGTCAAGGTTAATTAATTAAATTAATTAGATTAATTTAATTAATGGAAGAGCAAGGATTTTAAGAGGGAAACTTCAAATTGGATTTTAATTAATTTGGAATAAGATTCCAAGTTGGCAAGATGAAATTCAAATTCAATTGAAATTCAAATTGCCAACTTGCACACAACTAATTTTCAGTCCCCACCTCACACACTCTATATATAGATATAGAGCTGGATGAATTTTAGTGTAATTTTCAACATTAGAAAATCAAATTCTAAATGCTTTCCCTCCAAAAACCTTTCTAGGCAAGATATTCATGTGTTCAATTTTTCCTTTTCTTCCCTACCAAAACTCTCCAAAAACCGATCATACTCCATCACCATATTCAAATCTAATCCAACTTAGGATCTGGAGATTTAGGATCTCATCTTTGGTGTGTGGATCAACATTGGAGGCGATTTCGCGTGAGATCACTATTTCACAGTTTTCTGCAGATCGTTTGACTTTGCGAATTTTTTATGGAATCTGTGATGCGATATTTGATCCAAATTTCTACTGAAAATAGAATAAGGTGTTAGGTATCTCCAAGTTTTTTTTTTCGAATTTATTGAGATTTTTGGTTGGTCAAATTCGGATCTGAATCCGCTGCGCTAGATCTAGTCGCAAATCTGCCAACACTTGGAGATTTGGTTTTCTTCCTTGGATCTTGCTTCTGAAGGTAAGTATCTTCTTCTAATTCTGAATATACTGCATGGTATGACCCTGTGATGACCGATTGGTGTTGGATTTGGTGTTTTAATTTTGAATTATTGTGCATCCTAATGCCGATTGTTCCTTCAAAAAGATCAATACGCGAATCAGTACACTTAGATTTATTGGATTTGTTGCTAAAATATCGGTATTAAATCTAAAACTCCCGGAAGATGGCCATTGGACCAAAGAAATGAAAGAATCAGTTACATTTTTCATATAATCTCCTCTTATAGATAGACTAAAAAATTGACCAGAGTTCTTTTTCTATCACTTTTCCCCTCTTTATTCTTTTCTTTTTTTTTTTTTTGAAATCGAGTCAAAAAATATGCAAGTTATAAAGTATGAACTACCATTTGATTATTATATTGCAACACCTCATAAAAAGAGTTTCCCTTGGATTACGAATGGGAAGGATGAAAGCGAGTCGGTATGCTAAGCAATAGAGTACCTTGTATTTTTCCCTCTGCCTCGAGCTGTCTCGCGATACCCTCTACGGCTTGACCCGCAGCAGTCCCTTGACTAACACCAGGTCCAATAGAAGCAAGCCCTACGGGCCAATCTGATAGCAATAACAGAAGCAATAGAAATCAGTGGATTCATGATAAATTCCTCGTACTAACAAAAAGAAATGGTTAATGATACAATCAACTAATGAATTATGACTTAATTATTCCATCGATAGTATTCATCCAGTCGAAGTAACTAAGAACTTCGAATTTACGTAATAATATTATTGAATCATCATAACTACTTCGATATCTCTTTTTTCATTTCTATCTACAAAGTTTTGTGAATCCATAGAACTTTCATTCTTCCATTTCTTGGTTCTGAACTATTATTTCAATTCTTCCATCTTTTCTTGATTTTATCTATTTATTCAGCTAATTCACAGCCACAACAATATAAAAGGGCTTCTATTGGAACCCACACACAGTAGTAGGGCAAATGAAATAGATCTTTAGTTCATATATAACTAGTAAATACCTAATATCACATATACATGTATTTCTTCCATAACATAAACCATTAGATTCAATCAGATTCGAGAATCAATCCATTTTCCTTTCCGTTTTCTTTATCATTATTCCAACCGAATAAAATCTAAATCTAAATGGGCAAATAAAATTGATTAGGGCGAATTATTGCATAGAAATATCATTATTTGATTGATCTAAACTCATGCAATTTATTATTTCATAATTTTTCTTTTGGTCAATTGTTGAATAAAATCAACTGTAAAGTAGAATTATTTCTCCTGTTTTTTATTTAATCACACATCATAAACATATATCTTATTTATGATTTGACAAATAAGATTGACTAACCAATATAATATAAAGTGAATATTCGTCGAGGAAAGGTAGGATATTAAGTGGACGAAAGGAGAATTTTAGGAAAAAGATTTTTTAGATCTTTTTCCTTTTTTTTACAACTCTCTAATATCGTAATTTTTTATTTTTTTTGTTCCTATTGCTTTCTATCATATATAGAGTCTTGTATATTTCTATTCCTTAAGTAAATCATCTTGGGCTGGACATACATTGCTTTGCGCTAAGCTAAAAAAAAAGAATATTTCAATGATGGCCCTCCATGGATTCACCTATATAAGCTGCGGCTAAAGTTGCAAAAATAAGAGCTTGAATACCACTTGTAAATAATCCAAGGAACATGACAGGGATAGGAACCACTGCAGGTACTAAAGAAACAAGAACAACAACTACTAATTCATCCACTAAGATATTCCTGAAAAGTCAAAAACTAAGTGATAAGGGCTTTGTGAAATCTTCTAAGATGTTAATGGGTAAAAGGATTGGGGTTGGTTGAATATATTTCCCAAAATAACTGAATCCCTTTTTGGTAGGACCTGCATAGAAATATGCCACTGACGTGAGTAAAGACAAAGCAACAGTAGTATTTATATCATTCGTGGGTGCGGCTAACTCTCCATGAGGTAATTCTATGATTTTCCAGGGTAAAAGAGCTCCTGACCAATTAGAAACAAAAATAAATAGAAACATAGTTCCAATAAAAGGAACCCAAGGGCTATATTCTTCTCCAATTTGAGTTTTACTCACATCTCGAATGAATTCAAGAAATATTTGAAGAAATTCTGACCCTAGTCGGAATGGTTTGTGGGTTCCAAACAGCTATAGTAGCTGAACCTATTAAGATATCAATTACAACCCAAGAAGTAATAAGTACTTGACCATGGAATTGGAAACCCCTTATTTGCCAATAGAAATGTTGGCCTACTTCAACACCGGATATATCGTATAACCCCTTTAGTGTGTTGGCCAAGAAGAACGAAAGACGTTGGACACGTAATCCTATCTCCCGAAAGAAGCATAAAGTAAGATATTTATCGGCTCCCTAATAGCCTCAATAACTATGTTTGTACATATTATGTTCGATTCCCCTTTATGACCTCAGTTTTGGAAAACTCATTTTCTAAATTGTCATACTACCTTGCGTAAGGATTTCTTGGAATCAATCATTATAGAATACATAGGAGATGCACTCGTCTTTCATAACAACGAGGTGATGGATCCTATCATGGATCTCACAAACCTCTATGTTTAAGTAGCTCATGCCTAATCTCAACTCCAGATGACCCATTACGTTGTCGGAGAAAAGTCAAAGCATAAGGACCTAAATACAAGGTTACCATGGATCCTCAAGTCAAAGGATTAATTATATGCACTATTGTAAGCTGGAAAGCTTGCCATTATTGACTTGCTACTATGGCTGTTTGGTGGATTCTTCAAGCAGGTCTTTAGTGAACTTGTTCTCTAACAAGCATGAACTAACATGCATCTATGTATCACATAGATTGCTCATGAAACGAAGCAATATCCAACTTCTTGGAATATGCATTATTAATACAAGTCTATCTGAATCTTAGATTGCCCATCTCATAAGATTCTATGACTTGGAATATTTAAAATCATGACCATAGAAACTTATTTCAAAATCACCATGTGTGACCAAGTCCTACAGTTTTGTATAATTTAGGGGCTTCAACCAAATACAAGTGAAGCATAATAAGCATAAGATATAGATGTCTATTTAATAATAATATTATCCAATCAAGATTGTATCATAAGCAAAATAGCATTATACGCCAATCTACTTAGTTGTGGTGCACTATTCCAATAATATATTTATCTAGCATGTTGATAATTGCTTAAAAGTGCTTTGGAAATTTTTGGATTCAATTTGATTGGATGTCTTAAAGGTATTTGAAGAATAGTGATTCTTTTTTAAATTTGATTTTTGAATTAATTTGAATACTTTAATTTCCAATTTTAAAAGTTTTTACAATTTGAAATTTTTTCATGAAATGTATGTAATGGAGTTATGGATGTATCCATAAGGTTTGGAATGGCAAAAGAGCAAAAAGGGGGCGAAATGGTGTTCTATGGGCCTTGTGGCAAGGCCTCTGCCAGCCGGCCAGCCCCTAGTTCAGCAGCACGAGCACTGTAGCGCTCATGTAGCTTGCTTGGGTGGCAAGCCCGCTCATGGCTGCCTAAGTGTGATCGGTTTGTCGTTTTGTGCATTTTTTCCCTCTTAAACTTGATTTTTTCATAGACTTTTGATGCACAAATGTTGTGCAAATACTTAACACTATGTTGGACAAATTTGCTTACTTTATGTAAGTGCATAATTTTATGTTAGGACTTATAAATTCAATAAATTTGGGAGCAAATAGTAAATTACAAGTTCAAAATAACTTTTGAAAAACCATAGCAGATTAAATTCATGATAGATTCATAACATGAGTGTAAAAAACACAAAAAAAAATTATCATCTAAAAGTAAAAGAATAGGAAAAAGGAATACAAACTTTTACAAAGATTGGAGAGAAGCGAGTTTAGTAATATTTATGGATGAAATTTAATAATAGAATATGCAAAAATAAGAAGTTTGACTAAGAAATTGATGCTACTTGGAATGGAGCAAGATGCTCTTCGAAAAATAGCAGTTTGTTGATTTATTTTCTTTGAAATGCATGTAGACAGATCTTGTCTTCTCAAAAGTTCTTCGACTTTGAGAATTTTTTAGAATGACCTCTTATGCGCACGTTCTTTCTAGAATTCGGTATTTATAGTTTCTAGTCATTATAGGTTTAGACCTATTACGATCTTCTGGCCTTTCTTTATGGGCTTTGGTTGTCCTTAGGGCTCTTTGGCCCTTTTACTTCGTTAATTAGTTTTAGGTCCAATGTTATTTTTAGTCAATTTATCATTCAATAGGGATATTTTAATTTCATATTGAAAATATGTTATAAGTTGAATTTGTTAATTTTATCTTTATTTTAATTTGTTAAAGATAAGGTTTATTAGAGCATAATTATTCTTTTGCGAGGTGTTCGCAAATTTTCAAACTCTGTGTAGATAGAGGTTGAATAGATCTCAAAGTACTTGGGATTTCTAAGAAGTTAAAACACCCATAAAATTAGCATTTTAGAAAACAAGAATTTAAAAATTAAAATATTAATTTGATAAAAAATGTGGGGTTCAAAATATAAACAAAGAGGACCTAATTGCTAGAATTTTATAATTTGTGGGGGTCAAAATGGAATTAAAACGGGCCAATTGGGTCAAAATAGGGTACTAATAACCTGAGGGTTAAATTCAAAACTGAGCAAAACATCTGGGGTCAATTTGAAAATTCTAAAAGCCTACATATAAATAGAAATTTCTTTCTCTCCCCCAACTTCGTCAAATTCTCCCATGCAAACCCCAACTTTCCCCTTTGGTGATTCCTCACCAGTGGCTACAAACCTCAAAACTAACTACACAATTTGTATTCTCTCGGTTCCGGGAATGAGCTAGTACCAAGAACACCCAAGTTTGAGTTACAGAACGCAAGAAAAATCGAAGCTCAAAGTGAGCTCGTGGCGGTGGTGGGGATAGCATGTCTCCGGTGGTGGGGACGCGACCAAGGTTCAGGTTTTGATGGGCTCGGCGGAGAAAGATGGTGCTACCTTCAATTTAGCAAATCGATGAAGAATGAAGCAGAAATTGAAGAAAAATGGGGTAGTAGCGTTGGTGGCGGACTGGCAATTTTTGGCAAAATTGACTGGCCAAAAGACATCCAACCATAAAATTGATTTGGGGAAAATGTTCACCTTATCAAGGTGCATCAACTGGTGGTGGCCGCGCACATTTTCGTCAGCAGAGCACGACGACGGTCCAACGACTTCCAGTTAAAATCTCCTAGACAATGATCCGGACATATATAACAAGGTTTCAGATAATGGATTGGCCTAAAATTTGGTCAATTTGGTAAATTCTTGATTAATCAATTAATTTGATTCCTGATTTAATATTATTAAAATGTTAGGATAAACTCCAATGTGAATTTAGGTAAATTAGACAAAATTTGTAATTGTGAACTGAAAAAATTGAATAGGAATTTGATTGTAAGTGATGTATGGACCCAAATTCGATATTAAAAGACTAATATTTATCAACTAACCTAACTGAGAAATTGGAATTGTGAAATGATAAAAAGACTTGAATATTATGAATACACATGTTAAACTCATGAATGTGGGTAAAATATAATTTGTTATAGATCGAGAATATTAGTTTAAGTATTAGTTATGAAAGTAAGTATGGGCTGAAAATTGATAAAATATTCAATTTATGAGATTTGATCAAACCGGTATGCTTAGGAAAACAGAGAGTAAATTAAGTTCAGGGTAAAACCTTTAATTTTCCTGAATGGTCTAGATGCATGGAAAAATTGGCGACACGAACAAAGTGGTAGAAGAAAGGCAATGTATAGCTAAATACTCTAAAGGGAAGACAAGATAAAACGATAATCGACAAAATAAGTGGGTTAGAGAAAATAAAATATGCAATTAGCTATAATTGTTGATAGTAAGTGCCATACTGTAGCATCGATATTCATATGGAATTTTGAATGAAATACGTAATGAGGATCCAGAATCTCTAGGACTGTAAGACATGATAGCATCTCTATGGAGTTTAAGGTGAGGGTTCAACTTACCTTTCTTCTGGGAAATATATGAACTTCGATGGTTAAAATCTTCGATTGTTGAATTCCTTGTGATTATTTGTGAGGGTCTGTTTGCTCTTCAGTCTTCTGTGAAGTGAATGTTCCCTGATTTGCTCGAATTTCTTTAATCAACTAAATTAATTGATTTTGCTTCTGATAAAATTGTTTGTATCTGTTCTAGTGGCAAGGACTTTCATTGCCTTATCTATTGTTGTCCAGTACAACTCGTGGCCTTACTAGTGTACTTGAACTCATTTTGTATATCATATGATTTATCTTGTCGGCATATTTGAATCGTTGTGTGTATTATTTGTTTGGCCTTGTCAGTGTACTTGATTATGTTTCGTATATCATTTGCGTGGCCTTGTAAACATACTTGAACTCATTCTATATATCATTTGATTTGCCTTGTCGGCATATTTAAATTGTTCTACGTACCATTAGTTTGGCCTTGCCTGCATACTTGATTATCTTCTGTACATTATTTGTGTGGCCTTGTCGGTAATTTGCTTATTAGTAGTATTAGTAGATATATATACGGGGAATCTATTTGGGTCGAGTGCCAATCTCAGCAAAATGCTCATATTTTTGTTATATGCCAAGTTGTTATGCATAGAGTTGTCATGCTTGGATATCTGTTATGTACCTAGCTGCCATGCTTGGGTTTCTAATCTGTTACGGAGGAACAAGGAAAATCTGATATGCATGTTACTCTTTGGCTTTAATTGAATTGCATATTATGCTTGGGTTTGCTTTATTCCATTTGTATGCTATTTAAAAAGCAATAAAGACAGTGAAGTCTCCCAAAATAGATCGGATAGATGACCGGGTTGAACGAGCTAATGGTGAAGTCTCTCGAATTAGATTGAAAAGATGACCGGGCTAAACGAGGGCTAGTGAAGTCTTTCAAACTAGTACCCACTAGTAGTTCATCCATTTATTGAATTTGATAATGTTCATGTATTGGCATATTCGTGTTTCTAATTGAAATGTCTTGCCAGTTGATAAATTTATTAGATTACTACTCCTTTGACAATTTTCTTTCAATTGTTTATTGTATTTGCCCTCACTAAGTTTTTAGGGGTTACCCTTTTTGTTATCCTTTATTTTCTTCCCAAATAGGACCAGATGAAGAATGAGGGCTTATGGCTTTGCCCGAAGAAACCATTTTGTAATAGATTAGGTGTTTGTTCATATGTATATATAGACTCCATCTAATCGTAACTATAAAATTTGAGACTGTTGGAATGTTTGAATGTAATTTGGGAGACGTTTGGCATGTGTATGTAGTACTCCTTGTAGTGTTCTTTTAAGTTTGAAGTTTGTTGTTGCTATATGAGTCTTGATGATATTTTTAGGGCCTATTAGTTATCTTTTATGCTATAAGTTAAGTTTGAATAGGCGGCACCTCATCTTAGGGGTTATCCTGAGTAGGTTTCCATAGAGGCGGTATCAGACCTTAGGTTTTCGATGACCTAGGTTAATATGGGATTGATTTTTTTTTGTGACTTGAATCAATGGGCTTACTAGAGATTAAATTTGAATTGGGAATCAATTAGAATGTAAACACTCGGGTTAAGGAAAGCCTAAGCTATGCTAGGATCTGATCCTAGGATATGATTCGTGGAATGTGAAATTCTTGGTTAATAGAGACTAAAGTTGACCTTGGGAATATCTGGGATGTGTGTACTTGAGTTAAGGATACTTTAGCTCTGACAGGATATGATTCTTAGAATGTGAAATTTTAGGCAGGAAAATATGAGGTTTGATTGTGGAATTGAATGTGGAATTGGATAGGATATGAACCCTTGAGATAATGCTCGATGTTAAGGAAGTGAAATGTTTTGATTGGGGTGGCCAACCAATGTGTTACCTCTTACTTTTGGTATGTCAGGCTATGGTAAGAATGATACTATTTGGAATTATAGCGTTAATCTGATGAGTAGATAACCAATTGGGAAAAATTACATTCAGTATGTAGAGAGATACTTTGGAAATAAATGTGGTGAGAGTGATATTTGTGGAAGTTATGTTTGACTAGTAAGGATCATTATGAGAAGATACGTAGTGCTAGATGAGGATTACCTTGGGGCCAACAAATTTCTAGCACTTGCGTATGGATGAGAATTAGATTGTATAAATACACAGGAAAAGGATTGTTGTAGGAATGAGTATATTTGCGAAATGAATGAATGATTATTAGAGTTGAGTAATATTCGACCTATGTGTATAATAGAGATCTAAATAGTATGTTTATATTAACAAGGGATATAATGATTGGAATTTGAGACCATAGGCTATGAAAATTAAGAAAATAATCAATAACGAAAAGATATGTTTTCAGGATGACTAGTGCATGATCTAGTAATCTTGGGATGTCAAACACAGGACTCTTTGAATTTGAAAAAGGTGAAATTTGGAGATTTTATATTTATAAGTTGTGGATTCTCCTGAATAGAGTTGTATTTGCTGATTTAAAAGGTCATATGGATAGGTTAATATTAGATGAATTTGTATAGTGTGACTTAAACAATGTAGTTATAAGGAATGATTGTTGGCAACAATGGAGTTTTGAGGAATTAACTAATCGAGAGTTGGAAGAATATAAAAGGATAAAGATCAGTGACATAATAGAATGCAGTTCCCAAATTTAAGGATATTGAATGTGCAAATAGATGAGAATGTGACTGGTACTTAAAATGGGAAACTCGGTGTGCAGATTAGAGAAATGGTTAAGGTGCATATGTATGCATATGAATAATTGGTTTAGCTCAGCAAGTTGAATATGACGGACATCTAGTTATAACAATGATACACAAGATTTAGTAAGTTTTACCTATTATTATTTAAATGTCGGCTAGGTTGATTGATAGCTTAAATATTCTCAAGAACTACTAAATATAAATCTATATGTATGATGATAGTATCGCGCATGAACTGTGTAAAATAAATAAAATTGTATCTTGTATATCGTGTATTCTAGTCTGAGTTTTAAGGAATATTGGCTTACATTTGGATATCCTATTTTCTAAAAAAAAAGTAGCGATTCTGATATTATTCATATTTAAGATGCACGCCATGGGCTAATCGATCTAATGCTCATTCTATAAGGCCAGGAATCGCAATACGATGTGGTACGACACCACAAGAACATCCACAAATGTGAATGTGATCCTCTGTCGACGAAATCATAGCAGATGGTCATCAGTCAATGAAGCGAAAATACTTAAAGACCGCAATGAAGACGCTCTAATTAGAAATTCTCATTGGAAGAACTGAAGATGACGTTAGGCCTTATTTTACCCCTGCTAGTAGATCCGAAGATAGAAAGACTTATGGCGTAAAACTTATTGTAGTAAGATGAAGAACTTTATAACCTTATTAATGAGTGAATTGGGTTAGGAATCTTATGAGCATGACAGAACCATCAAAGGATAGCCTCGAGGAATTTTAAAGTTTTACCCCCTCAATCACAGAAAAGATCAGACAAGTAAAACATAGGGATGTGAATTAATAAATGTTGAGAAAATTAGGGTATCGAGTAAACTCAATGAACAAAGGAATTGAGTTTCTGCTTACTTTTGGGAAGGATCTTGCATCACTGATAAGGATTAACAGAATAATAGTAAGAGCTCGACAAAACACTCCGGGTTGGGGATTAGAATATATTTTTCCTCATAAGCTATTTAACTTAATACGGGCACTAAGGTTTGTTTAAGGTCGAAACTAAAGATGTGATACTATAAATAGAAATCCGAGAAAGAGATAGATTGAGAACTACTTTCTACTTGTAATATAGATATTATGAATTGAGATTATGCTATAGAGGTTGATTCGAGTTCTTACAATATTATAAATATGATAGATAGAAAATTTCCCGTATTATTAGGATTGATTTATAATGATCTTGTTAGGAACCTTCAAATTGCTTAGAATGAGGAATTAGCCATATTTCATCTGTGTTTGGGCTATGGTCTCGTGAGCATTAAAGGAATAATCCTATCAAAATCAAGGCTACAGATAATTATGCACGACCAAAAAATATATCAAAAGTACAAAAGTTCTTGAGGTTTTTCCGATTAGTACCAATGGTGAGTTCGGGGTTTTTCTAAATCAATAAGTGCATGGGTGAAATCAACTAACAAAATGCTAGGTACATATATACCTTGTAAAGGAAATTTGGTTATATGAGAATGATCTCATATGCCTTGGAAAAACTTAAGTTATAGGACACACTGTCTTACTTATGTTTAGGATTATCTAAATGGTGATTGCTTTATTGAACAAAGATATCATTTAAGAGTAGAAAAAGAGAAATTCTTAGGGATTGTGAGTGTACAGGCAGGTGTGATTTAGGTCAATCTAAGATTGACAAACACTCTGGGTTTTAAAATAAAATTACTATATTCAGTGGTTGGTGAAATAAGTGTGGGTATAACTATCACAATGATAGGAAACTTTGATCCTAGATGTAGAAACTAGCGATTTACCTTGAAAATAAGTTGAAATGCGAAGTACTCAAGCCAGAATAAGTTAAGGAACTCAAGCCAATGTGCTCTAGAGGATAAAGGGAAATAGGTAGTTGAGAGTATTATATAAGCTTTGAACATTAGAAATGTGTTTGATCCCACATATTTTTTACTATATCTCTCGGATGGAAATTAAGGAGCAGTAAATGCATTGTTCGTGACCATATCTAGTATGTATAGTCTATGTGAGCCTGCAGTCAGATGCATGGAAATATATGAACTTATGTTGTCAATGTTCATTTGTTGCTATAATGGTTTTATGATCTCTTAAATAACATCATGCACTTTATCAGAATGGAATAGAGAATATTTTAAGTGTAGGAATAATATGTGGCCATGAGCATAAAGCTTACTTAGTTAGAAATAAGCATAAACTGCTTAGTGATTTTATGGGATCACTAAAGTGGTTTAAATTTCCATTTTGGGGAAGTTTAATTTATTTCCTATAAGCTCAATCATGGAAATTAGGAGAAACTTTAAGTAATTACGGACAATGGAACCATGGAATATGAAATTACTAGTCAACCTTAGAAAAATAAGGTGACATTGTGTGCTTTAGTAAGAATGGATACGTTGGGAAACCAAAAAGATGATGTTATTAAAATCTTAGTGACATAAACTTTACTACGGATTGGATTATGTTTATTATGACAATGGGATGAGTTAGCATTTGGTCTAGGCAACCTATGAATAAGACCCGTATATGCACCAGTATTAACTAAAGTCTTCAAGCTAAAGATGAGAATTTGGGGACTAGATTCTTTTAAAAGGGGGAGATTGTAACACTGCTAAATTTAGCATTTTAGAAAATAAGATTTTAAAAATCAAAATATTAATTTGACAAAACTTGTGGGGTTCAAAATATAAATAAAGAGGACCTAATTGCTAGAATTTTATAAGTTTTGGGGGTCAAAATGGAATTAAAACAGGTCGACTGGGTCAGTATAGGGCACTAATAACCTGAGAGTTAAATTGAAAGCTAACCAAAACATCTGGGGTCAATTTGAAAATTCTTAGAACCCACATATAAATAGCAATTTCTCCCCAACTTCGTCAAGTCTCCCATGCAGACCCCAGTCTTCTCCCCCCGTGATTCCTCACTAGCGGCCAACTAACCTCAAAACCAACTACACCATTTCCTTCATCTCAGCTTTGGGAATGAGCCAGTAATAAGAACACCAAAGTCTAACTGGCGGAACACCAGAAAATCGAAGTTCAAAGTGAGCTCACGGGGGTGGTAGGGGATAGCTTATCTCCGGAAACCGTTGGATGTGGCCTAGGTATAGGTTCTGATGGGCTCGGTGCGGGGAAGATGGTGGTGCCTTCAAATTAGCAAATTAACAAAGAATGGAGAAAAAATTAAAGAAAAATTGAGCGGCAGCGTTGGTGGCAGGCTGATGGTTCTTGGCAAAATTGGTGGGCTAAACGACATCCAAATGGAAAATTGATTGGGGGTAAATGTTCACCTCGTCGAGGTGCCTGAATTGGTGGTGGCCGTGCACATTTCCGGCGGTGGAATGGTGACTTCAGGTCAGAATCTTTGGAATGATGATCTAGATGCATGCAACAAGATTCGGATGGTGGATTGGCCTTGAATTTGGTCAATTTGGTAAATTTTTGACTAGCCGATTAATTTGATTCCTGATTTAATCTGATTAAAATGTTAAGATAAAATTTGATGTAAATTTAGGTTAATTGGACGAAAATTGTAATTGTGAACTTAAAAGATTGAATAGGAATTCGATTGTAACTGATGTATGGACCTGAATTTGATATAAAAGACTAATAATTATCAACTAAGCTAATTGATGCACTAGAGAAGTCAGAATTGTGAAACAATAACAAGACTTGAATATTATGAATACACATGTTAAACTCGTAAATGTGGGTTAAATATAATTAGTTATGGATTGAAAACATCAATTTAGGTATTAGTAATGAAAGTAAGTACGGGCCCAGAACTAATGAAATATTCAATTGATGAGATTTGATCAAACTAGTATGCTTAAGAAAATATTGAGTAAATTGAGTTTAGCATAAGAACTTTGATTTTCCTAAACAGGCTAGATGCATAGCGAAACTGGTAACACGAACTAAGAGGTTGAAGAAAAGCAACGTATAGCTAAATACTCTAATGCAAAGATAAGATAGAATGACAATCGAGAAAATAAGTGGGTTAGAGTAATTAAAATATGCAATTAGCTATAATTGTTGTAAATAAGTGCTATACTGTAGCATCGATATTCATATGGCGTTTTGAATTGAATTGGTAATGAAGATCTAGAATCTCGAGGACCGTAAGACATGATAGCATCTCTATGGAGTTTAAGGTAAAGGCTTAGCTTACCTTTCTTCTGGGAAATATATGAACTTTGATTGTTGAAATCTTCGATTGTTGAATTCCTTGTGATTATTTGTGAGGGTTTGTTTACCCTTTTTTTTTTTTGGGAAGTGAATGTTCTCTAATCTGCTCAAATTTCTTTGATGAACTGAATTCCTTAAGTTTGCTTTTGTTAAAATTGTTTGTATCCGTTCTGGCACCAGGAATTTTCATTGCCTCATCTGTTATTGTCTAGTACAACCCGTGGCCTTGTCGGCATACTTGAACTCGTTCTATATGTCATTTGATCTGCCTTGTCGACATATTTAAATCATTTTGTGTATCGTTTGTTCGGTTTTACTAGCATACTTGATTACTTTTTGTATATCATTTGTGTAGCCTTGTACTTGAACTCATTTTATATATCATTTGATTTTCCTTGTCGGCATATTTGAATTGTTCTAGTATCGTTTTTTTGGCATTGTCGGCATACTTGATTATGTTTTGTACATCGTTTGTGTGGCCTTGTTGGCAATTTGCTTATTGGTTGTATCAATAGATATATGTACGAGGAATTCATTTGGGCAGAGCGCTAATCCCAGCGCAATGCTTGGATTTCTGTTATAAGCTGAGCTATCATACTTGGAATTACTGTTTTTTGTCGAGTTGTCATGCTTGGGTATTTGATTCGTTATGGAAGAACAAAGAGAATCTAATATACATGTTATGCTTTTAGTTTAATTGAATTGTATATTATGCTTGGGTTTGCTTTATGTTGTTTTTGTACTCTGTCTAAGGAGCAATAAGGATGGTGAAGTCTCTCGATCAAGATCAGATAGATGACTGGGCTGAATGAGCCTATGGTGAAGTCTCCAAAATTAGATCGGAAAGATGACTGAGAAGGAGCCATCGGTGAAGTCTCCCGAACTAGTACCCACTAGTGGTCTATCCATTTGTAGAATTTAAAAATGTTCATGTATTGGCATATTCATGTTTCCAATTGAAATGTCTTTCCAGTTGATAAATCTATTAGATTATTGCTCCTTCGACAGTTTTCTTTTAACTGTTCATTATATTTTCCCTCACTAAGCGTTTAGGACTTACCCTTTTTGTTATCCTTTATTTTCTTCCCATATATGACTGAATGAAGAATGAGGGCTTATGGCTTTTCCCGAAGAGACCATTTTGTAATAGATAGGTGTTTGTTGATATGTATATATAGATTTGACCTAATTGTAATTATATGATTTGAGACCATTGGAATGTTTAAATATTATTGGGGAGATTTTTGGCATTTGTATATGGCACTCCTTGTAGTATTCTTTTAAGTTTGAAGTTTGTTGTTGCTATATGAGTCTTGATGATATTTTTGGGCCCTATCGATTATCTTTTTTGCTATAATTGAAGTTTGAATCAGTGGCATCTCAGCTTAGGGGTTATCCTGAGTAGGGCGCTACAGAGGTGGTATCAGAGCCTAGGTATTCAATGACCTAGTTTAATATAGGAATGATTTTTTTTTGTGACTAGAATCGATAGACTTACTAGAGATTAAATTTGAATTGGGAATCAATTACAATGTAAACACTCGGGTTAAGGAAAACCTAAGTTATGCTAGGATCTGATCCTAGGATATGATTCATGGAATGTGAAATTCTTGGTTAATAGAGACTAAGCTTGACGTTGGGAATGTTTGGGATGTGTATACTTTGGTTAACGAATACTTTAGCTGCGATAGGATATGATTCTTAGAATGTGAAATTTTGGGTAGAAAAATATAAGGTTTGATTTTAGAATTGAATGTGGAATCGAATAGCATACGAACCCTTGAGATAATGCTTGACATTAAGGAAGTGAAAGGTTATGATCGAGGTGGCCAACAAGTGTATGACCTCTTACTTCTGGTATGTCAGGCATATAAACGTATGGTTATTAGTTAGAATGATATTAATTGGAACTATGGCATTATGTGAGCAATATTCGTTAAGGTTGAATTTGATGAGTAGATGACTAATTGGGAAAAATAATGTTCAGTATGTAGAGAGTTACTTTGGAAATCAATGTGGTGAGAGTGATATTCGTGGTAGTTATATATGACGAGCAAGGATCATTCTGAGAAGATACGTAGTGCCAGAAGGTGATTACCTTGGGGCAAAAAAAATCCTACCACTTGCGTATGGATGAGAATTAGATTGTATAAATACATAGAAAAAGGATTGTAAATAGTGTATTTGGGAAATGAATGAATGATTAGAGTTGAGTAATATTAGACCTATGTGTATAATTGAGATCTAAACAATATATTTATATTAACAAGGGATATGATGATAGAAATTTGAGACCATGCCTATGAAAGTTAAGAAAATAATCAGTGACGAAAAGATATGTTTTTCCAAGACGACAAGTGTATGATCTGGTAACCTAGGGATGTCAGACATATGACTCTTTGAATTTTAAAGAGGTGAAATTTCGCAATTTGTTATTTGTAAGCTGAGGATTCTCTTTAATAGAGTTGCATTTGATGATTTAAAAGGTCATATAGATAGGTTAATATTTGATGAATTTGTATAGTATGACTTAAACAGTGTAGATGTCGGGAATGATTGCCGGCGATAATGTAGCTATGAGGAATCAACTAAATGAGGGTTGGAAGAATATAAAAAGATAGAAATCATTGACATAATGGAATCCAGTTCCTAAATTTGAGGTTATAGATATACAGACGAGAATGGGACCAATACTTAAAATGGGAACGCACACCCTAGCATTGACAAGGAAAACTAAAGAATCATGAGGTGTGCGAATTGGAGAAATGGTTAAGGCAAGTATATACGCATATGAATAACTAGTTTAGCTCAGCAAGTTGAAGATGACGAACATCTGGTTGTAAAAATGATATATTAGATTTAGTAAGTTTTACCCATCATGATTTAAATGTCGGCTAGCTTGATTGATAGCTTAAATATTCTCAAGAACTACTAAGTGCCAATCTATATGTACGATGATAGTATCATGCGTGAATCCTATAAAATAAATAGAATTGTATCTTGTATATCGTGTATTTCGATATGAGTTTTAAGGAATACTAGCTTGCATTTGGATATCCTATTTTCTGAAAGAAAGTTGCCATTCCGATATTATTAATATTTAAGATGCATGCTATGGGCTAATCGATCTAGAGCTTGTTCTCTAAGGCTAGGAATCACGATACGATGGGGTGCGATATCTCCAAAACATCCACAAACATGAATGTGATCCTCTATCGACTAAATCATAGCGGATGGTCATCAGTCAATGAAGCTAAAACACTTGAAGACCGCAATGAAGATGCTCTAATAAGAAAATCTCATGGGAAGAACTGAAGATGACGTTAGACCTTATTTTCCCCCTACTAGTAGATCCGAATATAGAAAGACTTGTGGCATAAAACTTACTGCAGTGTGATGGAGAGCTTTATAACCTTATTAATGAACAAATTGGGTTAGGAATCTTGGGAGCCTGATAGAAACCATCGAAGGATTGCCTCAAGGAATTTTTATAGCTTTACCCCCTCTATCACTAAAAGGATCAAACAAGTGAAACACATGAATGTGAATTAAGGAATGACTAGAAAATTGGAGTATCGAATAAACTCGATGAACAAAGGAATTAAGTATCTGCTTACTTTTGGGAGGGATCTTACATCACTAACAAGGACTAACATAATAATAGTAAGAACTTGACATAACACATTGAGTTGGGGATTAGAATATCTTTTTACTCATAATCTATTTAACCTAACACGAGTGCTAAGGTTTGTTTAAGGTCAAAACTAAAGATGTGATACTATGCAAAGAAATTCGAGGAGGAGATGGATTGAGAACTACATTTTACTTGTAATACAAATATTATGAATTGAGATGATGTTATTGAGGTCGATTCGAGTTCTTACAATATTGTAAATACGATACATAGAAAATTGCTTGTATTATTAGGATTGATTTATAATAATCTTGTTGGGAACCTTTAAATTACTTAGAATTGAGGAATTAGCCATATTACATCTGTGTTTGGGCTATGGTCTCATGAACATTAAGGAATAATCCTATCAGAATCAAGGCTACAAACAATTATGTACAACCAAAAAATATATTGAAAGTACAAAAGTTCCTGGAGTTTTTTCGATCGGTACCAATGGTGCATTCAGGGCTTTTCCAAACCAATAACTGCATAGGTGAAACCAACTAAGGAAATGCTATGTACATATATGTGTTATAAAGGAAACTTGGTTATACGAGAATGATCTCATATGCCTTGGAAAAACTTAAGTCATAGGACAAACTATCTTACTTATGTTTAGGACTATCGAAATGGTGATTGCTTTAATGAAACATATATATCATTTAAGAGTAGAAAAAGAGAAATTCTTGTGGATTGTGAATGTACTAGTAGGTATGATTTGGGTCAATCTAAGATTGACAAACACTCTAGGTTTGAATATGATGTTACTATATTCAGTGATTAGCAAAATAAGTGAAAGATAGGTATAAGTATCACAAGGATGGGAAACTTTGATCCTAGATGTAGAAACTAGTGATTTAGCTCGGAAATAAGTTGAAATGCAAAGTGCTCAAGCCAGAATAAGTAACTTAAGAAACTCAAGCCAATGTGCTCCAAAGGATAAAGGGAAACAGATAGTTGAGAGTACTATATAAGTTTTGAACATAATAAATGAGTTTGATCCCACATATTTTTGACTATATCTCTCTGATGGAACTTAATGAGCAGTAGATAGATTGTTTGTGGCTGCATCTAGTGAGTATAGTCTATGTGAGCCTATAGTCAGAGGCATGGAAATATATGAATTTGTGGTGTTAATGATAATTTATTGTTGTAATGGTTTTACGATCACTTAAATAACAACATGCACTATATTAGAATGGAATGGAGAATATTTTAAGTGTGGGAATGATATATGGTGATGTGCATAATGCTTACTTAGTTAGAAATAAGCATAAAGTGCTAAGTGATTTTATGGGATCACTAAAGTAGTTTAAAACTCCTTTTTGGGAAAGTTTAATTTATTTCCAATAAGCTCAATCGTGGAAATCAGAAGAAACTTTAAGTGATAATGGACAATGGAGCCATGGAATATGGAATTGCTAGTCAACCTTAGAAAATTAAGGCGACACCATGTGTCTTAGTAAGAATGGATATGTTGGGAAACCAAAAAGAGGAGATTCTTAAAATCTTAGTGAAATAAACGTCACTAGGGATTGGATGAAGTTTATTGTGACAATGGGATGTGTCAACATTTGATCAAGGTAACCTGGGAATAAGACTTGTATATGCACCAGTATTCACTGAAGTCTTCAAGTCAAAGATGAGAATCTGGGGACCAAATTCTTTTAAGAGAGGGATATTGTAACACCCTTAAATTTAACATTTTAGAAAATAAGATTTTAAAAATCAAAATATTTATTTGACAAAAATTATAAGGTTCAAAATATAAATAAATAGGACCTAATTGCTAGAATTTTACAAGTTTTCGGGGTCAAAATGGAATTAAAATGGGTTAAATAGGTTAGAATAAGACACTAATAACCTAAAGGTTAAATTGAAAGCTGACCAAAACATCTAGGTCAATCTGAAAATTCTAAAAACCTACATATAAATAGCAACCACCCCAACTTTGTCAAATTCTCCCATACAAGCCCCAGCCTTCTCCTCCCGCACCAGCAGCCAGCTAACCTTAAAACTAACTACACCATTTGCTTCATCTCAGCTCCGGGAATGAGCCAGTACCAGAACACCCAAGTCTGACCGGCGGAACACTAGAAAATCGAAGCTCAAAGTGAGCTCATGGCAGTGGTGGCCAGTAGCTTGTCTCTAAAGACCGTTAGATGCGACCAAGGTATGAGTTTTGATGGGCTCCATGCGAGAAAGATGGTGGTGCCTTCAATTTAGCAAACTGACGAAGAATGGATGAGAAATTGAAGAAAAATAGGGCGGCAATGTTGGTGGCGGACTGGTGGTTTTTGGCAAAATTGACTAGTCAAACACATCAAAACAAAAAATTGATTTGGGATAAATGCTCACCTCATCGAGGTGCATCAATTGGTGGTGGCTACGCACATTTCTGACGGCGATGGTCTTGCGGCTTTCTATCAAAATCTCTGGGGCGACGATCTGAACACATGCAAAAATGTTTCGGATGGTGGATTAGCCTTGAATTTGGTTACTTTGGTAAATTCTTGATTAATCGATTAATTTGATTCCTGATTTAATCTGATTAAGATGTTAAGCTAAATTCTATTGTAAATTTAGGTTACTTGGACGAAAATTGTAATTGTGAACTAAAAAGATTGAATAGGAATTTGATTGTAAGTGATGTATGGACCCAGATTCGATATTAAAAGCTAATAATTATCTATTGAGCTAATTGATGCGTTTGAGAAGTTGGAATTATGAAACGATAACAAGACTTGAATATTGTGAATACACATGCTAAACTCATGAATGTGGGTTAAATATAATTAGTTATGGATCAAGAACATTAATTCAAGTATTAGTAAGGAAAGTAGGTACGGGCTCAGAACTGATGAAATATTTGATTGATGAGATTTGATCAAAATGGTATGCTTAGGAAAATAAAGTGTAAATTATGTTCAGGGTAAAACCCTTGATTTGCCTGAATAGGCTAGATGCATAGCGAAACTGGTGACACGAACTAAATGTTTGAAGAAAAGTAACGAATAGCTAAATACTTTAATGTGAAGATAAGATAGAATGATAATTGAGAAAATAAGTGGGTTAGAGTAATTAAAATATGCAATTAGCTATAATTATTGTTAGTAAGTGCTATACTAGAGCATCAATATTCATATGGCATTTTGAATGAAATAGGTGACAAGGATCTAGAATCTCCCGAACCAAAAGACTTGATGGCATCTCTATGGAGTTTCATGTGAGGGTTCAACTTACCTTTCTTCTATGAATATATGAACTTTGATTGTTGAAATCTTCAATTGTTGAATTCCTTGTGATTATCTGTGAGGGCCTATTTACCCTTTTGTTTTCTGGGAAGTGAATATTCCCTAATTTGCTTGGATTTCTTTTATCAACAAAATTCCTTGATTTTGCTTCTGTTAAAATTGTTTGTATCCATTTTAACAACAAGAACTTTCATTGCCTCATCTGTTATTGTCCTACAACTCTAGCCTTATCGGCATACTTGAACTCATTTTGTATATCGTTTGATCTGCCTTGTCGGCATATTTAAATCATTTTATGTATCATTTGTTTGGCCTTATCGGCATAATTAATTACTTTTTGTATATTGTTTGTGTGGCCTTATCGGCATACTTGAACTCGTTCTGTATATCATTTGATTTACCTTGTCGGCATTTTGAATTGTTCTGCGTACCATTAGTTTGGCCTTGCCGGCATACTTGATTACATTCTATACATTATTTGTGTGGCCTTGTCAGCAATTTTCTTATTAGTTGTATTCATAGGCATATATACGGGGAATCTGTTTGGGCCGAGTGCCAATCTCAGCGAAATGTTTAGATTTCTGTTATATGCCAAACTATTATGCTAGGAATTACTATTATGCACTAAGCTGTCATGCTTGGATATCTATTATGTGCCTAGCTATCATGCTTGGGTATCTAATCTATTATAGAGGAACTAGGAGAATCTGATATACATTTATGCTTTAGGTTTAATTGAATTGCATATTATGCTTGGGTTTGCTTCATTCCGTTTGTACTCTGTTCAAGGAGCAATAAGGATGGTGAAGTCTCCCGAACTAGATCGGATAAATAACCAGGCCGAACGAGTTGATGGTGAAGTCTCCTAAATTAGATTGGAAAGACAACTAGGCCAAACATGCTGACAGTGAAGTCTCCTGAGCTAGTACCTATTAGTAGTCTATCCATTTATTGAATTTGAAAATGTTCATGTATTGGCATACTCGTGTTTCTAATTAAAACGTCTTCCTAATTGATAAATGTATTAGATTACTACACATTCGATAGTTTTCTTTTGATTGTTTATTATATTTCCCCTCATTAAGTCTTTAGGACATACCTTTTTTGTTATCATTCATTTTCTTCCCAGACAAGACTGAATGAAGAATGAGGGCTTATAGCTTGGCATGAAGAAACTATTTTGTAATTGATTAGGTGTTTGTTCATATGTATATAGACTTCACCTAATCGTAACTATAAGATTTGAGACCGTTGGAATGTTTGAATATTATTTAGGAGACTTTTGGCATGAATATATCGCACTCTTTGTAGTATTTTTCTAAGTTTGAAGTTTGTGGCTGCTATATAAGTCTTGATGATATTTTTTGGCCCTAGCGGTTATCTTTTATGCTATAATTTAAGTCTGAATTGGTGGCATCTCAACTTAGGGGTTATCCTGGATGGGGCGCCAAAAAAGTGCTTCATACCAATGGTCTCGTTGGCTTTTAGGAGTTAGCAAAAATAAGGAACATTCCATCTTAAACAAGGAGAAAGAGAAAGATGAAGGAAGGTTCTAGCAAGAGTGCTGAGATGAGTCCTCAAGGTAATTTCTTTCATATTCCCAAGACTCTTTATTTTATCTATTCTTTGTGAATTTTTTCACAACTTTTCTAAGCCAGTAACAATTGTGGGATCTTTATCAAGCCAAAATATATTTAAGAGCAAGTGTAGTTCTAAGTCAGGCTCGAGAAAATAGTCTACATGTGATCGAACATAAGGGATTAAAAGAGTTATGGTAAAGGTCTTGTCACTAGCTTCCCGATTGCTAGTGACTATGATAGGGGATGCCCAAACCCATTCCCATACACCCATGTAATGCTAGCCTTAAGCACTCGTGGGGCACCTAAGGGAAAGCCCTTGTAGGTGATCGCTATAACGCCTACACTGCACCTAAGGCATTGGGATATTCCTCGCAAGGGAAGTAGTTATCTTCTTTGATTCATTCTAGTCAAGTTCACCATGATCTTTGTGGGAGTTTTATTGAAAGGGGACTGTTTAATTCCCATTTCAACATCATTTTTATATTTCCTACTAGCACTTTGCATATTTTTCTTTTCAAGTTATAGCTTCTGCTTGTTTACATATGCTTCCTTTTTTATATTTTCATGTATCATTCGTATTTTGACTTTATTTTCCTTTCTTTTCATGGTAGGAATGGAAATTGATTTCACCCGGATCCATGCTCGAGACTAGAAGGAGGAACGAATGTGAGTCATGTCGTGGAGCAGCATCATAGGGAGGCACCACCAGAAAGGCATTGTCCAAGCACCCCAGGCTGGCAGCCAAGTGAGATACGTGCTCCACTGGTACTGGTGGCTTATGCACCTATTGTAGATGACAATCTTGAGGTTTTTCGTCCAGGTCCTGTGAGGATCCATCATTTCTACTCAAGCTACTTGTCTTTTTTATGCTGGTGAGGGCAAGGGACTTTTTCGCTATGGCTTACAATGGAGTTCTGGGATAGATTCCTTGCGTAGTAGATGAGGTTGCTTTTAGTATGATAAAGGAAAATTGGAGTTACTCTCCTTTTCTTAATTTACTGAGGCAGTTGCTGGCAACTTTGCGATGGTAAAGTAGCTTAAGAAGGAGGTTACTGAAGCAATTAAGCAACAAGGTCAGAAGGAATAGGATCTAACCAAGTTGCTAAAAGAGAATGAACACTTTAAGGCAAGCTATACGAAAGAGATGAAGAATGGTGAGAAGTTCATAGACTCTTCTGCTAGAAAGACCTTCATAAATATTCCTGGTAATGACACAGTCAAGGAGTTTAAGGGTTCTGATGAGTTCTTTCAAGCAGTTCAATCAGAGGCGATGGAGATCTATGAGTATCCATAATTGTCATTGTATTATGAGCTAGACCTAATAGTATTCACAGAAGACTTGTTAATGTTAGACCCCACTATCTCAATCAACCTTATTATGGGAGAGCATGAGAAAGGTCCTAAAGTTGGGGTAGAGACTATGGTTGATGAGCCAGTGGAAGCAGCTCCACAAGAATGAAGATGTTCTACTTAGGATATTGGTAATAAGTAGAATTTATGTTTAGGACTTTATCACTACTTAGCATTTTCCAGTTAGCCTAAGTAGTACTTTGGCATGTTTTCCCTTTCACATTACTGTTTACTTTCAAAGGCCAAGTATTGACCAAACATATTTTTGTCTTTTTCGTTTGGTTTCAATAAAGTCTCTTTGCTTTTACTTATTTTGCATTTATATGAGTACTTGCTAATTAAATGATTTTGTGTAATTGTAATTTGAGATTTGAGTAGTAGGAGGCAAGACGACACCATCCTTAGGTATCCAAGGAGATAGCGAGACTCAGATACCTGCATGGGCACCCATCTCAGGCGCTCACATAGGGCGTCCATTGTGGGTATTCACTTTTTTTTTTCTTGCATAAGACTATTCCAAGCTTATTGATGGTGTAGTGTCTTTGCTGACTGTGTGGGGACTTAGAAAATTTCCTTGGTGAAGTTGCATGATCGTTTTAGCAGGTTTTAGGAGCTCTAAGTAACTTTTGTAGTCGCAATTGTAATATATAGTAGGAAAATTTCAAGAAGGCGAATGTTTCACCTTTTGCAAGAAAAATTCCTTTGAGTGAGGAAAACTATTTTCATGCCTGAATTTCACAGACACTAATATAGAGTTCAAGTATCGCGATGAGGAATGGTGTGTTTATAGGTTTTGTAAGAAGCTTCATAATAAATGTGCAATGACTTGTTGAGTTGTTGGATTAAATGATTTCCTTTACTTCTCTAAGTATTGAGATATCGCCACCCTCCTCCTCATAAGGACTCAAGGTAGGTTTCTTATGCTTAGTTGAAAGCAAGTAAAGCACTAGGATTCAATAATAAAACTTTAAAAGCTTAAATAAACTAGCGCTTACAAGCAACCAAGGATATAAACATACTTTAGGATTCAGATTTGGTTGGAGAGTTACCTTGATTAGCAAAATCCAAAGGTAGATTGAAGAACTCCTTCAAACAGAATATGCCAGATAGCAGCGCAGCTAGAAGCAAGCAGTATTTGATCGATTCAAAACTCTCCAAAAATGATGAAAACATTCCAGTAGATGCTCAACACCTTGAGGAAGCATCTGGAACAAATTTCAGCTCGAAAATCCTTCTGGATCTCCTGGAATAAAATCGACAAGAGACTGGTCTTGCAGGTGGATCTCCAAAGGCTTAGCAAACCAAGTATTTTGCCTCTATTGAAATGATCCACACACCAATCCAAATCCTACTACTCCTCACTTTTAGCTGAGAAAGAGAGGAGAGTTGAGAGGTAAGTTACCAATTTTAGGGTAATGAGAAGAAGAAAAAGGAGATCTTAAACACATGAATGAATACCTTGGAAAAAGAGGTGAGAATCTAATTCTTCACTTGCTAGAAAAATGTGATTGCCATCCCCTAACTTTATATCTATATATAGAGTGAGGATGGTGTGATGCCAAGGTGGCATCACACCTTCCTCAAGTAGGGGGTGACCGCCAACCATGTATGCCATGCATGCTTAGTTGGCAAATTCAAATCTAATTTGAATTTGTGTGCGTTTGAATTATATTTGAAATCTAATTTCAAATTAATTAAATACCACATGTAAAATGATCCTATCATTTGAATTTTTCCTCCAAAGAACATTTTCCTCATTAATTAAATTAAATAATTTAATTTAATTAATTAATTCTTGACTTAACTCTTAAAGTCAACTGGCTTAACTTTTTAAGCTAATTTTGTTCACTTAACTCTTGAAGTCAACTTGACCAATTGATGGTCACATGACACCAAATAATTAACTCTTTAATTATTGGTATAATTTAACTCCTTAAATTAGTTGATTAATTTAACACTTAAATTAATCAAGCCAAAATTGACTTCAATTTCAATCACCCAAAAATTGGTCTCCATGTAGAGAATTTTTCTAACACTTAGAAAATTCCTCCATTACTTAGAAAATGTAATTGGATTTTGTGTGTGACCCGATAGGTTCTACGATTCATTGGACATGAGCTCACAACTACTTGTGACTTCTAAATATCATATATTTATTTTAGTTTAAACTCATTTAAACTAGTCGACTCAATCCAATTAATTTCCATTAATTGAAGACTACCCAATCTCCATGGTTGATGTCTAACCTCAAACCCATGGATCTTAAATAGTTGGCCAAAATGAATGCTTTTGGAAAACCATCATAGCTCTATGCTTGCCATGCAAATACGGTCCTTCCGTCTCCTATCTCCCAAAAAATGCCTAGGGCAAGATATTTGTCGACTCCCTAATAGCCTCAATACTATGTCTCTATTCCTAATGGTCAATTCCTTTTTAAGACCTCATCTTTGGAAAACTCCTTTTTCCAAATTGTCATACTACCTTGCGCAGGGATTTCTTGGAATCGATCATTACAGAATACATAGGAGATGTACTCGCCCTTCACAAAGACGAGGAGTCAGATTCCATCTTGGATCTCACAAACCTCCATATCTAAGTAGCTTATGCACAATCTCCACCTAAACGGCCTGCTAAGTGACCAAGGAGGAGTCAATGCATGAGGACCTAAACACAAGGTTACCATAGATCCTCAAGTCAAAGAACTAATTATATGCACTAGAGTAAACGAGAGAATTTGCCACTACCGACTTGCCACTCCGGCTATCTAGTGGATTCTCCAGTGGGTCTTCAGTGCCTTGTTCCCTAACAATCACCCACTAACATGCATCTATATGTCATATAGGATTGCCTATGGAACGGAGTAATATCCAACTCCTTGGATCTATGCATTATCAGTGCAAGTATATCTGAATCTTAGATGCCCTGTCTCTTAAGATCATATGGCTTGGAAGATTTAAGATCGCGATCGTGTAAGACTTATTCCATGATCACAACCCAGTACGTGACCAAGTCCCTTAGTCTTGTGTGATCTAAGGGCTTCAACCAAATGCTAGTGAAGTAGTTATAAGCATAAGATGAAGATGGCCATATAATTAATATCATTCAATTAAGATTGTATCACTAGTGGCTAGTTGGGCACTATTCCAACATTAGTTGCATAGTTGTCTTTCAAAGGTGCTTCTTAGTAAGTTTCTTTGGAGAGGTGTCACGTACTTCTAAGACGAGCTTATAGTAGGCATTTTTTAGAGGTTGTCATATATTCTTGAGGGAACCAATAGTAGGATCTTTTAGAGATTACCATGTACGCCCGAGAGAGTTGATAGTAAGCTTTTATATAGGTTTCCATGTATTCCAGAGGGAGTTGATATAGGCTTTTTTGGAAGTTGCCACTTACACCCTAGGGGAGTTGATAGTAGCCTTTTTAGAGTGACTACCACATACTCCTTGGGGGCTTATAGTAGGATTACGTCAGTGACCACGTATCCCAATGGGGCCTATATAGTAAGATTACCCTAGTATCTTCCACATACTCCTCACACTCTTGGAGAAGCTTGATAGTGGGATTACACTAAAAAGCTTTCTAAAACACCTTAGAGGAGCTGCAATGTTCAAGGTTATGAGAAAGAACATTGTAATATGAAAAATATAAAGAGTTATACATTTATTCATAACTAAAAGAGAATGTGTCATCCCAAGATATAAGTTAAATTTTAGGACAAGAAATGGATGCAAAGTAGGTGGCCATATGGTGTGATCTAGGAGTATTTATAAAGTGTCATGGGTGCATCTAAAGGCACCCCTCACATGCTCTTCACACCTTGCCTATTTACACGCCTATTTGCATGCCAAGTGTAATTTTAATTTCCACTAATTAAAATTTAATTTTAATTAGAAAATTAAAATTCCATCTAATATTCAAATAGACTCTTCTATTTTGATTTTTCCTCCAAAATAATATTCTCCAATTAACTCCTTAATTTAATTAAATCAACTTAACTCTTTAAGTTGACTAGACTAAATAAATTATCACGTAGCTCCAATCAAATTAACACCTTAGTTTAATTGATCTAATTTAACTCTATAAATTATTTGATTAGTTTAACATTTTAAATTAATCAAGCTATTGTGACCAACTCTTAATTAGTCAACTTGGTCTCTTCCAAACTTGACCAATTAAATTATCTAACTCCTTATATAATTTGCCTAATTCTAATTAGAATGCTCTAGGCTATTGTATGTGACCTTTTAGGTTCACCAGTTAATTAGACATGGGTTCACAACTCTTTGTGATTTAGTGAATATCAAATATTCCGATTAGTCTAAACTCTTTTAGACTAATCATTTTTCAATTAATTTATATTAATTGAAAAGTACCTAATTTCTATTTTTGATATCTAGCACCAGCCTATAGAGCCCAACCAATTGGATGAATTAATCTTGGGTGAACCTTTTTCCACTTATAATTGCCATGTAAATATAGTCCTCATGTTTCCTATCTTCCTAAAGTGGCCCAGGGCAAGATATGCGCTGGTTCTCTAATAGCTTCGATATGTATCTATTTTTTATGTTTGATTCCTAATTATGACCTCAACATTGAAAAACTCCTTTCTTAAATTGTTAAATCACCTTGCGCAAGGATTTTTTGGAATCGATCACTATAGAGATCAACCCGTTCTTCACGGACGGACGAAATGAATCCCATCTTGGAACTCACCAACCTCCATACTTAGGTAGTTTGTGCCCAACCTAAGCTTTAGGACACCTGTTAGATGGTTGGAGCAAAATCAAAGCACAATGACCTAAATACATGGTTAATGCGAAACCTCAAATCAAAGGACTAATTATATGCACCATTGTAAGCTAGAGAATTTCCCACTACCGACATGCCACTCCGGCTATCTTGTTGATTCTCTAAGTGAGTCTTTAGTGAACTTACTCTACAATAAGTACCCACTAACATACATCTATGTCTTACATAGATTGCCAATGAAATGGGCCAATATCCAACTCCATGGAGCATGCATCATTAGTGCAAGTCTATTCGAATCTTAGATGCCCCATCTCTTAAGCTTCTATGACTTGGAATATTTAAAATCATAACCATAGAGACTTATTTCTTGATCACCATCATATGCCGGACAAAGTCTTGTACTCTTGTATGATTTAAGGGCTTCAACCAAATGCATAAGATAAAGATGGCTATATTTTTATAGAATATCATTCAATTGAGATTGTCTCATAGGAGTGGTAATACATGCAAATCGAATCGGCTTCAAGGCACTATTCCAACAATGCTCACTAAAGTACAGATGTCCATTATTATCTTCTTAATCTAGAAGTTGGCGAGGGACACCTAAATCAGTAGGGCATTATTGTAACCTCATCTTCCAACATCTACGTCCTCTTCCCTATAGGTGATACGAGTTGTAGGTGGGCGCACTTTCAAGATTCTCAGGTGTGGAACAACTATATAACTTGTACTTACCTTGTTTGCTCGGGCTAGTGCTTTTCTCGCATTAGAGGAGTCTCTTCTAGCTAGTCTCTAGAATCACTAAAATCACTTTTGTCGTGCAAAGATTGTTAAGGTCACATTAGTATTGGTGCTCCTTGGGATTCGGGCAGCCATGCGACCTTCGCTTATAACTCCGTTCTCTTCTGCGCCGACATTTTCTTTGAGCTAGACACCTTTTAAACCACTTATTCCTTGAAATATCCTCTTTGAATTGACATTTTAATCTCATCCTTAAAATGGTGACATTCATTCATGGTGTGCTCGCTTGCACGGTGGAAGTAACACTATATGTCTGATATTACTTCTTGGGGCCTCTAGAGTTTCCTGCAATAATTGCTAAATGAGACTGCATTGTAATGTTATCGCTAAGATTTCCATCAAGGAAATAGTGAGGTATGTGTATGTCAAGAGTGCACAAAGAAGGCTACGTCTTTGATCCACTTACTTTTTATTGATATTACTCTCCTCGCCGTGCGTCTTTCACTTTGGAGCTTTTTAAAATGAAGCTTCTTCTATGCAAATATACTTTTGTACATGTAGGAGCAGCTCCTCTAGTATAACAAGCGGTTTCCCAGCAATTGATTTTTGAAATTTGAGGCGCTTTATGTTTTTGAATAACTGTGAAAAAGCTCATAGAGGAATTTCATAGATAGCTTGAATGAAGTGATTGAGGTAGGTCCTCAAGGATTCTCCATCATGCTGCTTGATAATGAATATATAACCTGCCATTTTAGACTAATTATGGTTTATGGAAAATTTTTGAAGAAAAAGTGTTTCCATTACTTCCGATCCAGTAATAGATCCTGTTGGAATCTAACTGAATCATGTCAGGGGGCACTTAGTGAGGATGGTGGAAAGAGCTTGAAGTATGCAGCCCCCCTTAGACCGTATAGCTCCGTCCTTACTAGGAAGTTGTCCAGGTGCTCTTGGGGGTTTATGGTACCATCGTACTTTGGTACTTAGGCCATTTTTATCCCATAGGGAGTGCTTCTGCTAGGATCACTAGTGAGAATAGACAATGCCTTGGGAAAGCAACGATTAATGGGGGCGGTACTAGTTTTCTACTCTTTCGAATGGTTGTGGCACTAAGCAATGTATCTGAATTCCTGTATAAGCTGGTGTATGCTGGGTTGGATATGCCTAGAGTGAATAGTAGGTGTCTCCTTGGTGAGTTAGAGAAGTGGGAGCGATGTTGCATCCCAAGTTAGCTTTTTTCTTGGATCTCTCTAGAAAGGATGCAACCCCCAAATCCTATGGGAGGATCGCTATAGTTCTCAAGGGCGGCGCTCCTCAGCATATTAAGCAACTACTTTTGCTGCAACTAGTGTGGCACCCCTACTCGGGAAAGCCCACAAGCCAGGACGCAACTCAATTCAGCCTTAAATCTAATACGTAAATATAGTCAATAAGCCCATCAGAAATCTTTATAGCAAGCAAACATCATATTTGATACGCCTATAAAAGTTTTCACAATTCCTAATAAAACACAATGATCATAAACTGACAACATGCTTCAAACTTAATATAGTAATATTAGATAGTTGCGAGCTTCAACATAAACAATCCTCACAAAAGTACAGTTTATATTCATTAAATGATTCCATGGCATTCATCATTCCATACATACCATATACCTTTATCTCTTCCTGTCATATCACAATATCACTAACTTTATTACTTAACATACGATTGAACCCATAACAGTTACAAACACTTGTTCTACTACCAGAAATAGCAGCAAATTTCATCTTAAGCAAACCTTAACAAAAGTATATTTACAAACCATACTGATCCCATAATATCCAACATAATATAAACATACCCTGCAGATATTATATCCAGACCTAAAATATCATAACATCTCTAGGGCATACAAAATATCCAAGAGTACTTATAAGCATCTACAAACGTTTTCCATTGCAAAATGTGTTCGCCCATCCAAGGCTGGAGTTCAAGCTCATCACTTAACCCTATCTGAGAAAGTCAAAGAAATACGGGGGTAAGTCCAAATGACTTAGTGGGGGATAATCGAAATAGTAGGCAGTGGGAATCTGTCGAGGAAGAATACACCCAACAGATCATAAGTTAACAATTAAGTAGAAACATTTCAAGATATAACAAGATAAGTAATTAGGAATCTCTCATTCCTTATTGCTCTATGAACAGTTTACAACAATCAGATACAATCAGTTAATCAATCAGTCGGTCAGTTGATTAGTTAGTCAATCAATCATTCGGTCAGTCGGTCAAACATATCCAAGCGTAATAGCTTGATACACGGTAGTTGCCTATGAATATCCCTAGCACACGCCCATCAATCAATTCAATCTGTCAGTCGGTCGGTCAATCAATCAATCAGTCAGACATATGCAAGCGTAGCAGCCTGATACACGATAGATGCATAGGAGTATCCCTAGCACATCGCTGATGGCCAGGAGTATCCCTGGCACACGCCGATCAGCCAATTCAGTTAGTCTGTCAGTCGGTCAATCAATCAATCAGTCAGGCATATCCAAGTGTAATAGCTTGACACGCAGTAGATGCCTAGGAGTATCCCTAGCACATCATTGATGCCCAAGATTATCCCTGGCACACTGCTGATACCTAAGAGTATCCCTAGCATATCGCTGATATATGGTAGATGTCTAGAAGTATCCCTAGCACATCAATAACATATAGTAGATGTCTTGGAGTATCCCTAGCACATTGATGACACCCAAGAGTATCCCTAGCACATCGCTGACACACAGTAGATACTTAGGAGTATCCCTAACACATCGATGATATATGGTAGATGCTTAGGAGTGTCCTTAGCACATCGATGACACCCAGGAGTACCCCTAGCGTGTTTATATACCCCAGCATTCCATTAGGATTGGCACTCGGCCCAAACATATCTCCATACATGTAACAACTTGTGCAGATCCCCATACGGACCGTATGGCGCACCCCTGATACCAGTTAAATAAGTGTGCAGACGAGTCAACTATAATAGTAAAGAATAGTTAAAGATACTCCAGAAATGTTGAAAAGGCAACACAATATCAATTCAGGCAAGCTAACATAGCCATTTAGCATTGTAACGTATAAACAAGTTATGAGTAAGGCAACAAATAATGATATAAAACGATATATGTAACAAAACTATAACAGGCAATCAAGTGATATAGAATACGAGCAAGAGTTCTGGGGAACCTCACAGGGTTTGATAATCAACAACAATGATGATGAAAATCAAAACAGATATCAAACTAGCCGAATTTAATTGAGTTCAATGATAGTTGTGGAATAAGCTCATACAAAGCAAGTACGGATTGGTAGAACCACACAGGAGTACAACAAAGCAGATGGGGGCACTCTTTTAGGAAGTGTTTATCGCTTCCACAGCCCAAGCACCTACCCTATTTCTTCCAGCATTTTGATTCTTCGTGGCTAGTATGTGATCTCCCTTGAGTTAAATGTGCCATCTCGCCAGACTAAGGGACTTGTTCGGCAGTGCTTCCCACCTAAAGCCTCGATTGTTTCCTTCCGACATTACTCTACCCATCAAGGTGCATCTTTTCTTTTTGGCCCATATTCTTAATCTTACGGATTTTCTCCAGCTCTGACTCAAGTTGTAGTGCCCCACTTACTATCAAATTGAGATTTGGCAAATCACAAGTGGCTAAGCCTTGCCTATGCTCTGGCCGTAGCCCTTGTACAAATCGTTGAGCCTGTCAACCTTCATCATCTTGTATGTAGGGATCATATTTATTAGTCAACTAAAAGTAGCCTTATACTGACTTACAAACTATGCCCCCTGTACAAAGTCCATAAACTCTCTTTCTCTTACTTGCTTCACCACTTCTGGCACAAATTTACTCAAGAAGTCATGGGTGAAATTATCCCAAGTTCGGTGGGTTCCTTCATTCGATCAATCATCTTCCACCAACTTCGAGTGGAACCTTCCATAAGGAATATGGCAAATCGAACCCTCCACTCATCCGAATAACGTAGTGTCTCGAACGTATTTTCTAAACCCTCGATCCATTCTTTGACTTTTCTATCATCAGGACCTCCAAGGAACTTCGAAGGATTGAAATGTAGGAATCACTCCAGATTTTGGTTTTCTACAACTGCTTTTGATCCCTACTCTATCCGTCCATTGGTGGTCAGGTTGCTTATGTCTATGAATTTATCGATGATTAGGCCTGGCCGGGGGATTTGCAGCAGGTTGATCCATCGGAGGAGTTTGGGAAACATCCTTATCTGGCATTGGTTGTACGTAGGGAGGTGCTTTTCGCCTAGGAGCTCATCGATTAATGACCCTTTGCCCAGGAGGTCTTCCTCGTCGTCCAATTCTTCTCGGTGAAACAGGTGCACCAGAACATCCTTGAGACGCCATCAACTCTAGCTCCTCCAAACTTCCAAGAATAAAAGATAGAGAAGGATCAGATGGAAGTAAACCAAACTCAAGGATACATAAGTCTTAATTATTCTACGATATACGACAAGATCCCATAGACATCCTACAGTAAGCAAATTCATTTCCCTAATATTAACTACTCACATTCAGTTTCAATCCTCGAATCACACAAGAACTCTCAATATGCAAAGATACTTAAAATTCATACTCAAACTAACCTAATCAAAGAGTCAGTCACAAATCCCAACAATATCCAAATGCATAGGTTATTGATAAACGTAGGCTCTAATACCACCTATGTGGCATCCCACTCGAGATAGCCCACAAGCTGGGATGCCACTCAATTTAGTCTTAAACCGAATCCATAAATATGGTTAATAAGCCCATCAAAATTCTTTATAGCATGCAAATATCATATTCGATAGGCCTAGAAATTTTTTCACAATTCCCCAATAAACCACAATGATCATAAACTTACAACATGTTTCAAACTTAATACAGTAATTTCAAATAGCCACGAGATTCAACCTAAACAATCCTCACAAAAATACAGGTTATATGCATTAAATGATTCCATGGTATTCATCATTCCATACATACCATAGACGTTAATCTCATCCTGTTATATCACAATATCACTAAGTTTATAACTTAACATACGACTGAACTCATAAGTTACAAACTCCAATTCTACTATCAGAAACAACAGCAGATTTCATCTTAAGCAACCCTTAACAAAAGTATATATACAAACCATACTGATCCCATAATATCCAACATAATATAAACACACCCTATAGATGTTATATCTAGACCTAGCATATCATAACATCTTTAGGATATATAAAATATCCAAGAGTACCTATAAGCATTTACAAATGTTTTCCATTACAAAATGTGTTCGCCCACCCAAGCCTGGAGTTCAAGCTCATCACTTAACCCTGTCTAAGAAAGTTAAAGAAATACGGGGGTAAATCCAAACGACTTAGTGAGGGATAATCGAAATAGTAGGCAGTGGGAATCTATCAAGGAAGAATAAACCCAACGTATCATAAGTTAACAATTAAGCAGGAATATTACAGGATATAACATGATAAGCAATTAGGAATCTCTCATTTCTTATTGCTCTATGAGCAGTTTACAACAATTAAATACAGACAGTCGATCAATCAGTCAATCAACCGGTCAGACAGTCAGATAGTCAATCTATCAGTTAGTTAATCAATCAATCGGTCAGTTAGTCAATTAGTCATTCGGTCAGACGGTCAGTCAATCAATCAGTCATTCAGTTAGTCAGACATATGCAAGCGTGACAGCTTAATACATGGTAGATGCCTAGGAGTATCCATACCACATCGATGACACACAAGAGTATCCCTAGCATATCGCTGACATACGGTAGATGCTTAGGAGTATCCCTAGCACATCGCTTACATATAGTAGATGCTTCGGTGTATCACAGTAGATGCCTTGGAGTACCCTTAGCACATCGATGACACATGGTAGATGCCTAGGAGTATCCCTAGCACATCGATGACACCCAGGGGTATCTATAGCGTATTCATATACCCCAGCATTCCGCTAGGATTGGCACTCAGCCAAACATATCCTGTACATGTAACAACTTGTGCAGATGCCCATACGGATCGTATAGCACACTGCTGATACCAGTTAAACAAATGTGCCAACAAAGCAACTGTAACCGTATAGAATAGTTCAAGAGAATACAGAAATGCCAACAAGGCAATACAATATCAATTCAGACAAGCCAACATGGCCATTTAATGCTATAACGTAAAAATAAGTTGCCAGCAAAGCAACATATGACGTTATAGAACGATATAGGTAACAAATTGTAACAGGCAATCGAGCGATACAGAATATGGAAGAACTTAATTAGGTTCAATGATAGTTATGGAATACACTCATACAAAGCAAGTAACGATTGGTAGAACCTCAAAGTAGTATAACAAATAACAGAGTACGATAATCAAGTCAAGTATCAACTCTCACAGGGGTTTATCAAGAAAATCAATAGGTACAAGAAGTGCCAGAATAGCAGAACCTTACTGCTGTAATCTCAGAAAAAGGCAACCGTAGTCAGCAATCTACTGGTCAGCAGGACCCACTTCTTCGTCACCTAACCAAAATAGCATAATCACAATCAAAATCCGCATTCAACTCTAATAATCCTTAATGATTACCGTTACACCATTAATAGTCTAAAATCAGTGTTGCTCAGCTAATATAGTAGTTTTAGGGTTTTATTGGTTCCAATAATGGGATGGAATCTAGTCCTTAATTACATAATTAGCCTCATAACATTATCCCAAATTAGTAATAATAGTCCAATCATCGTAATAATCCACTTATTGTCACTCAAGTCCCAAATCCATAAAATTAGGGTTTTCTCACTTCAATAAACTTAGTTAACCCAAGATTATCATATAATAATATAAATTTGGGTCCACTAACTCATACGATTATATGCATATCTCAATTTTCCCGATTAGATCGCGTATTCTTTCGTTAGTACAATAAATCGTAAGATTTGGAAGGTATATACGTACACATGCATACAATTTAGACCAAATTCTCAGTTTTTACCAAATTTCTTCTTATTAGAATCCTGAAATCACGATCAACCTTCGTGCATGTGTTTCTTGCGTCGAGATGAGAAACTTCCTGTTTGCCGCTGTTGCTGGAGATGGCCAACAACACCACCAAAAGGTGCCTTTGAGCTCAATTAACTAAACCCCTAAGTCAATTTCTATATTTGCTGTCGAATTGAGGTCCAATTTGCTGCTTGAAAGTTGTTGGGTCTCCCTCGCCGCCGCATAAGTTTTCGCTCAATTCCATCGCCGCTAGTGGTCCGTTCGAGAATCTGAGAGCACTAACATGATCCTTGAGTTGAAAGATTCAAAACCCATACCTGGGTTGTGTCTAACAATTCAAATTGGGAGGATTTTGGTACCAGCGTGCTCGTCTTGAGGAAAGGAAGAAGATGGCTGGTTAATTTTGAGGTTTGGCTGTCGGAGGAAGAAACTCGCCAAAGAAGGGAAACGGTAGTTTCGGTAGGAAAGATGATGAAAATGCGGGGTTGAAATGCAATTGTCATATTTTTAGAATTGGACTTTCCTTATTCGCAGATTGACCCCCAAATTTTATGGCTAGTTTTCAATTATGTCCTCTATGGTTTCCACCAACATCAATTCAACCCCTAACTAAGTGAGTGCCTCACTTTGACCCCTTTAAACCAAAAACATTAGCCATGCAACCCCAAAACTTTGAAAATGTGATCTAATCAAGTCTTGCTTATTTGCACTTTGACCCCTAAACTTCCAAAATTCTTACAATCAAATCCTTTTGTTAATTTTTCGAGCCCTAAAATCATATCAACCAATATCTTCATTTCTAAATCCTTAATTTCCTAAAATATCAAATTTTAGGGGTGTTACAACAATGGTAGTAGAATTCTCTAGCAAAGTCCTCAATGCCTCCTACATAACAGGTAGAACAAATTCTCCAAGGGAAGGAGTCTACTAGAGGTGCCTCTCCAAGTGCAGGTTGCATGTTGAAAATAAGATTTAGCACTGGACTAGGCGGTACTTTCCTTTGATGACTCTCCATATTCTCCAATGCTGAGGTCATTTGATAGCTAGGATTGCAAGCTAGCTTGTCTTTTGATCTCTCCGATACTTTTACTTAGTTAATTAATTTAAAATTTAATGTCAGTTTTAGTCAATTTATCAAATTATCCTTATAATCAATTTTTGTTGTATCAAAAATTGAAAAGATAAAAGGGAGTTGTAAAAAACACAAAATTCGAAGGCAAAGTTAAAAAATCAAGCCAAATATTTTGTTTTATTCTACCACAACCTATATATTTTCTCCTAAACTATACTTAATAAGATCGATCAATTCAAAGACATTACATCAACTTTGTTCATAGACAAATTATAGTTATTTTCCTAAGTTATACCTATTTAGTCCAAATAATTTAATTTCAAATAATCCATTTTTATAAAATGCTTCCTAATTTATTCAACTAATTAAATGAGTTTTAAGTTTGAAAAGCAGAGAAGTGCATTCATAAATAGATCAATAACTTTATCTCTCACTCAAATCTTGTAATAATCCATTTACCAAATGCTTCCTTTATTTGTTCGGCTAAATGAATTTTGAGTTTGAAAAGTGATTAAATACATTTATTAATAATTAATCAATGATAATTTTTCTAATTTTAAAGAGTACAAAAATTAGAAAATATAAATAGTCAAATGAATATACAAATACGCATTGTTATATATGTGAATTGATTTATATGTATATCTGCATATATATGATATAAAATGAGTGTACGGAAAAAGAAAGAGAATCAGATCGATATATTCTATGGTGAAGCATTTGCAACATAATTTCATACTCACACGATTTTTGTTGAGAAATAGGAGCACTAGTTGGCGGACCCGAATATTGGTTCCATATATTTATTTGCAATAGTTCTTATTCTAACTTAATAATTACATGAAAATATAAATTAAATTGATTCTCTATATAACAATTTTCATTTTTTAAAATCATCTCAAAATTTGATCATATTTCCTAAAATTAAAAAAATACAGTCATATTTCAAATAAGGGTTAATTACCTAAACCCCCCTGAGGTTTGGCCTAATTACAATGAGGTCCAAAAGTTTCGCGAAATTACAAATACCCCCCTGAGGCTGATGGTCAACCGTTAAGTCAAACAATTTTTGTGAAATGACTATATTACCCTTAATTAAATATATAAAAAAAACAAAAAAAATGCACAAATACTAAAATGACCTTAACATTACGAAATAACAAAATTACCCATGAAGTTTTCTAAAAATAACAAAAGTAATATTAGCCAATAAAATTGCAAAAAATACACTAAAATTATTAATAAAAAATATAAATTATAAAATAATTGAACAATTATATATATGTATATATGCATATGTAATACAATATCATATATATTAGTCAATATATATACATATAGATATATTTTGATATTTATACTTAATATATATAATACACATATATATAGCATATACATACACATATACAACCATATCCTACCCCCACCCCACCGCAACCCCATGCCCCCCAACCCCAACCCCAGCCCCTCTACTGGCCAGATTTGGCCCCTGCTAGATCTAGCCATGGAAACCGCTGTCATGGGAACCACCATGGCAGTGGTTGCCTGCTGCCATGGCAGCACAACAGCAGCTGCCTGGCCATGGGTTCGCGGCTGCCCATGGCAGCTGCCGCCGACCGGCCATGGTCGGTGAACACAGGGAGGGGTGAGATTGGGGGAAGAAAAAGTGGGAGGGATGGGGGTGGGGGTAGGGGTGGGGGGTGTATTTTTAGAATATAATATTTATTTTATTTAATTAATTAAAAACTTAATTAAAATATATAATTTTTACCTTTTTTTTTGAATTAATAAAGTATTTTAAATTTTTATCTTATTTTTTATTAGATATGTTAGTTATTGAAATAATTTATTTATTTTATATATGATTACTATTTTAATAATTCATTTGGTTAAATTATTTCATATATTATATAATATGTAATTCATTTAATAAATATATTTTTCATTTAATATAATTAAATCAACTAAATTGTGTATATAAATTGTTTTAGATATTTTTCACTATTTAATATTTTTTGAATTTTAGATTTTTATTATTTTTTAAATTAATTAATTATTAGTATGTTAGATATTAATTTTTTTCATTTTTTTATTAATAAATAAATTCAACTAAATTTAATTATATTATTTTAGATGATTTTTTTTAATTAATTAGTTATTAGTATATTAGATATTAATTTTTCCCATTTTTTATTTTTATTAATAAATAAATTCAACTAAATTAATTATATTATTTTAGATGTGTATTTATTTTAATATTATAGAATATATAAATTTAAAATTATTAAAATTATGATTATATAAGATAATAGATTTTAATTTTTTTAATATTTTACTTATTTTATTTTTTAATTAATAAATAGTTTAATTAGACTTAAATAGATTATTTAAATTAAATTTAAAGATTATTCAGTATTTATGAAATTTTATTAATAATAAAATATATTTAAATTTATTATGTGTAATTTAAATAATGTTAAAATTACATTCTTGTGGTATGAAAAATATTACAAATAGGTCCAAGGATAATTTTTTCTTACAAATAACCATAATAGTAACTAGAGGGCATTTTTGGATTTTCACGCAAAATTTTTTATGATATCAGCATTTTTTTTGACGAAGGTTAACAAATTTTCAAAAATGTAAGATGGAGTAAAATCTCATAGGGGTATTTATAATTTCATCAAACTTTTGAATTTTTGATAAATAGGCCAAACCTCAGGGGTCTAGGTAATTAACCCTTTAAATAGTTATATCATACTACTATTTCCAATGACTATCTCTAGTGTAGTATGATAATGATGTTCAATAAATGATTTTTTTTTTAATTCTAATAAATTTTGCCTGTTATATATGAAGTTAAATGGGATATATACTTTTTGGATGATTGGAGTGCTAAATTGTGTATGACAATAATTGGAGGTGATGAAGACCGTAGATTGGGTCTCATCCTTTCAACTAATAAAGAAGAAAAAGGACAGAAGACTTTTCACGCGCATGTGGTCCTTCTTTCTTTAGTAACACCCACTTAACTAAGCCAATGGCAAGCACATTATAAAAAGATGGTGGGTGTTTTTGGTTTGGCCCACCCCCACTAAGATTTTAGCATGCGTCCCACATTTTTGGAATGATGCTTCTCACTCTTTTATATTCATTTTATGTTGTTTATATACAATTTCTTTATGTCGCTGTTGCTTTTTCAATTTTATATTCACCTTTTCGGCACTGATTATAACAAGCAATAATAAAGAGCATTTCCCAGTGGAATTCTTTGAATAGAATGAATTCAATATGGAGATGGATATTAATTCGTGAAAGAGAAGTACTAAATTGCAGCAACACAAGTAAAACGTGAAACTTCTCGAGATATTGATACAATAAGATTAATAATTTTGTTGCCTATAGGTTTATAATTGTGTTGTTTATAAAATATAATAGTCCAATGCAAAATTCTAGTTCCATAAAAAATCTATATAATTAGGTGAAATAAAAGCTAAACCAAACATTTTTTGCAGAGCTCATTAGAAGCTCGTATCTCCTTCATTTCGCGGGCAGCGGAAGCTTTCTTTTATTTCAAACTTGTGATAAAATAATAATATATTATTTAAATCAAGGTATAATATTCTATTTGCGACACATTTTTATAAAAATATCCAATAATCCTCAACTATTTTAATAAAAATAACAATCAAATTAGAGTATAAATAATTAAGCTCGTAAAGTATTATGCATCATGAAAGTGGCAATACCTTAAATACTCGCTTAGTATAGTATAATTCTCGTACTAGAATAAAAGTGGACTTCGCCTTTGAACAGTGACCTTTGAACCACATAGAATTACAATATATGCATGACACTCAAGTGCTGAATCAAATTCTCAAACTGTCCCACTGATGACCATGTGCTTCAACCCATTTTCCTGAGTGCTCTAGAGATATCAACCTAATTCTCATAGGAAGTTGCTCACTCCCAAGAAACATGAAAACACAAGTAGCAACATGATGTCCCGTCGGGTGTGCCATTGGGACTCTTTTTCCTTAAAAAATGAATGCTTAAAGGGTGCTCTTGACTCTCAGCTTCTTTAAACAATTGAGTGAAGTACAATTAATTAACACTTTTGAAGTTTTTGGCCTAGTTGATCATAGGACTTTCAAAATAAAACAAATTTATTGCAACTGCCATTAGTCATTTAATTTAACTTTGAAATTGATCATGTTTGAAAATGGAGCGAGGTCCTTTCCAAAAAATAGCAATGTATCATTTCATTTTTTTGGAATGCGTGTAGTGAGATCTTTGACTTTTCAAAACTTCTTTGACTTTGAGAATTTTTGCAAATAATTTTCTCCCCCTAAGTTCTTTCTGAGACTTAGTATTTATAAATTTTAGTCTTGATGGGCTTAGGTCTATTAGGATTTTTTTGCCCCTTGTTTATGGGCTTAGCTTGTCTTTTGAGCTCCCTGACCTATTTAGTTAATTTATTTTTATTCATTCAGCCATTTTTTTAGTCAATTTACTGAATTGCCCTTATAATCAATTTTTGGAAGTATCATAAAGTCTCCAATTTTCAATAAGAAAATTTTATTTTAATTTTGAAAATATAACATAAAGTTTAATTTTGATTTTTATCTTATGTCAATTCATAACGATGATATTATTAATTTGATTGATTATTATAAGTAGAATTAATGGCATTCATTAAGAGAATTGGCGAAGTTTAAATTATTCACCTAAGGACTTCAAAGTATTTCACGTATAAGACGTTTAGAAGCTCAAGAACGTCTTGCACTCTTATCATGAAGGAGTTAAACAAATTTGGAGTATTGTCATGTCGTCAATAACAAGGTTACTCGAGGTGGAGGCGTTTGATGACGTGAGTTTTTGGGCAAGCCCTCCTATGGGGATGTGTTTATGCTCGCATGAGGAAACGTGCAAGTTTTTTATAGAAGTTTTTTTGATGCGGTAGTTAGTTATTCTTATGATGGAGGGTAGTGTAACATCATGGGGAGATTTTGAAAAATTCCATGTTGCCATCATTTGAGGACTTCAAAATTTTTGTGTTGTAGCCGTCTTAGGACTTAGTATGATTAGTTTAATATGTCGAAATGTTAGTATTTGGATATTTAGTTAGCATGTTAGTTTAATAAAATTTTTTATATTTTTATTTATTTAGTTAGTTTTATATGTTTGTATGTTCAGACTAATATGTTAGTTTTGTATGTTAGTATGTTTAGTTTAGATTAATATGTGTAGTGTGTTTGTATGTTTAGATTAATATGTTAATTTAGTATGTTAGATTAATATGCTAGTTGAATTTCCACCCTAGAACCATCATAAATTGAAAAATCATAATTCTCTATGAAAAACACTTGAATATAAAATTCATACATAATTCAATACAAATATGCCCATTATAAAATTCCTAATTACCCCCAAAATCATGTGGTTGCCTATGACTTATGAATAAATTTCTTTGCAAAAAAGAAAATTCAAAAATTAAATGTAATACTTATTAATTGATACTTATCCTTAATAAATCAATTCTACACCGAAAATTAATTCACTTTTAGAAATCCTATAAAAAATCTAAAGTAAATAATTTTAAATTCCAAGCTCCACCTTATCATGAAAAGATTTGAAAAATTCAAGTCCACTCACTCATATAAGATTCATTTCTCAAATCTTTCTTTCTAAAATATGGACTGAAATTTACAAAAGCTAAATCCTTTATCAACAAAACTCGATAAGATTTTAAATCTCTTGTGTAGTCATCAATCCTTTATCCTGTTTCCTTATTAGAGCTCACAATTGGAATAGTCATATTACAAAACTATCTGAAATGGCTAATGTATCTTATGAAGTTAAATTCTATTTTATTCTAAATGGTTATCTTACAAATGATTTTAAATTTAAGTAATTAAAAATATAACTAAAAATGTTGTATATTGGTATGTATAATCGATTTTTCATTGCCTCTAATTACAAAATAGACTATTATACCAACGAACTCTCCCCATTAGTACTTACAACTCAACCACATCTACCTTAAAGATTTTCAAAAATTGGAAACATAAAGAATAAAAATTTCATCATCGCATCTTCACAATGCTATTCTAGTAATCCAAAAAATCACAAATGTAATGACCCCTAAATATTAATGCTAGTATTATAGAAAATTATTCTACAATCATAAGTTGAAAATTCACTTGAGGCCTACCTCAAGCGAATTTTTAACTTATGATCAAAGAATATATAATTTTCCACAGTTCTGACATTTTTGGTAGGACGTCATTACATAATTTTTGAACCAAATAATATTTGATTAGAAAATGAGCATTAGAGGAGTATCCAACTCCCATAATCGGTCAATAGCCTTACATGCTCAACCAAAATTTCTTTTCAAAAATTCATTCATTCGTTACATAAAGTCTTCAGTTTTTTTGTTTACCCAGATCTATTATTGCAAATGACAATCAAGGATTGGAATGTCAATGGACCATTAAAATTGTCCTCTTATTACAACAATGGATCGGGTAGATAGAAACACTAAAGAATTTATTCAATAAAAGAATGATATATTTTGTGGCACCCCCGCTCAGATAGCCCACAAGCCGAGACGCCACTCAATTCAGACTTAAATCAAATCCACAAATACAGTCCATAAGCCCATCAGAAATCTTTATAGCATGCAAACATCATATTTGATAGGCCCATAAAAAATTTCACAATTCCTCAACAATCCACAACGATCATAAACTTACAACATGCTTCAAACTTAATATAGTAATATCAGAGAGCAGAGAGCTTCAGCCTAAACAATCTGCACAATAGCATAGGTTATATGCATTAATTGAGTCCATAGCATTCATCATTCCATACATATCACAGACCTTAATCTCATCCTGTTATAACATAATATCACTGAGTTATAACTTAACATATGATTGAACCCATAATAGTTACAAACACCTATTCTGTGGTCAGATACAGTAGCGGATTTCATCTTAAGCAAACCTTAACAAAAGTATATATACAAACCATACTGATCCCATAATATCCAACATAGTATAAACACACTCTGCAGATATTATATCCAGACCTAACATATCATAACATCTCTAGGATATACAAAATATCCAAGAACCCATAAGCATATACAAATGTTTACCATTACAAAATGTGTTCACCCACCCAAGCCTGGAGTTCAAGCTCATCACTTAAACCTGTCTGAGAAAGTCAAAGAAATACGAGGTAAGTCCAAATAACTTAGTGAGGGTTAATGGAAATAATAGGCAATAGGAATCTATCGAGGAAGAATAAACCCAACAAATCATGAGTTAACAATTAAGTAGGAACTTTTCAGGATATAACAAGATAAGTAAATAGGAATCTCTCCTTTCTTATTGCTCTATGAATGGTTTACACCAATCAAATACAATCAATCGATCAGTGAGTCAATCGATCGATCGGACAGTCAGTCGATCAATCACTCAATCAATCAGTCGGTCAGTCAGTCAATCAGTCAATCAGTCAATCAATCAGATGGCCAGTCAGTCAATTAGTTAATCAAACATATCCAAGCGTGACAGCTTGATATATGGTAGATGCGTAGGAGTATCACTAGCACATGGTTAATACCTAGGAGTATCTCTGGCACATGCCAGTCAGATAATTCAGTCAGTCGGCCAATCAATCAATCAGCCAGACATATCCAAGCGTGACTGCTTGGTACACGGTACATGCCTAGGAGTATCCCTAGCACATCGTTCATACCCAGGAGTATCCTTGGCACACCTTCAACACCTAAGAGTATCCCTAGCATGTCGTTGACATATGGTAGATGCCTAGGAGTATCCCTAGCACATTTATGACATCCAGGAGTATCCCTAGCATGTTCATATCCCCAACATTTCGCTAAGATTGGCACTCAGCCCAAATATATATCTGTACATGTAACAACTTGTGTACATGCCCATACGTCCGTATGGCACACTGTTGATACCAGTTAAACAAGTGCCAATGAGGCAACTATAATAGTATAGAATAGTTCAAGATAATACAGAAATGCCGACAAGGCAATACAATATCAATACTGATAAGACAACATAGCCATTTAATGTTGTAACGTATAAACAAGTTGCCAACAAGGCAACAGATAATGATATGGAGTGATACATGCAACAAGACAGTAACAAGCAATCAAGCGATATAAAATAAGGTAAGAGTTCTGGCAAAGCTCATAGGGTTCGATAATCAATAGCAACGATAACAAAAATCAAGGCAGCTATCAGATCAGCAGAACTTAATCGGGTTCAACAATAGCTATGGAATAAGCCCATACAAAGCAAGTACCGATTGGTAAAACCTTACAGGAGTACAATAAATAATAGATTGCAATAATCAAGTCAAGTATCAACCCTCACAGGGGTTTATAAAAAAAATCAATAGGTACAAGAAGTGCCAGATTGGCCAACCCTTACCTCTGTAATCTCATAAAAAGGCAACCACAGTTAGCAATCTATTGATAAGTAGGACCCATTTCTTCATCATCTAACTGAAATAGCATATTCACAATTCAAATCCCCATTCAACTCTAATAATCCTTAATAATTACAATTACACCATTAGCAATCCAAAATCACTACTGCTTGGCTAATAAGTAGTTTTAGGAATTTATCGGTTTCGGTAATGGGATGTAATCTAGTCCTTAATTACATAATTAGCCTCATAACATTATCCCAAATCAGCAATAATAGTCCAATCATCTTAATAATCCACTTATTGTCACTTAGGTCTCAAATCCATAAAATTAGGGTTTTCTCACTTCAATAAACTTTGTTAACCCAAGATTATCATATAACAATATACATTTGGGTCCACTAACTCATACGATTATATGCATGTCTCAATTTTTCGGATCAAATCGTGTATTCTTTTGTTGGCACAATGGATCATAAGATTTGGAAGGTATATACATACACATGCACACAATTTGAACCCAATTCCCATTTTTATCAAATTTCTTCTTATTAGAGCCCCGAAATCATGATCAACCTATGTGCATGCGTTTCTTGCAACGAGATGAGAAAACTATTTGTTTGCCGCCGTCGGAGATAGCCAACAACAGCACCAAAAGGTGCCTTTTAGCACAACTAACCAAACCTCCAAGTTAATTTCTGTATTCGCCATCGAATTGAGGTTCAATTTGCCGAAAAACCTAATTGGGTCTTCAACTCTTCGCCATCCTCCGCCACATCAAATTCTCCTCCGTCGGTCACCAGTTCATGAAATTGAGCCTACCAGCTTGCTCACCGAGTTGAACCTATCGAGATTTTCCCTTAGTCCACCTCCAGAAGCCACCAGAGCGCCACGTCCGCCACCCACCGCCGTGAGTTCACTTTGGGATTAGATTTTTTGGCGTTTCACCAGTCGGATTAGAGAGTTTTTGGTGCCTGTGTTTTTGTCATGAGGAGGTGAAGGGGATGGTAAGTTAAGTTTTCTGTTTTAGAGTGTTTCTGGAAAAGTCACCAGTTAAAGGGTTAGTGGTGTATGCAGGAAGAAAATGAAGAAGAAATGGGTTAAAATGCTATATAAAAACTATTTTTTGAAATTATAAATTAACCCCCAAGACTTCTACTTTGCCTTCAATTGGGTTTTCCATAATTCTTCCATCTCTCAATTCGGTCCCCAAACTTCCTAAAGTCTTACAATCAAGTCCTTTATATTATTTTTCAGGCCCTAAAATCCGACCAACCAAAATCTTCATCTCAAAATCCTTATTTTTTTCAAAAATACTGAATTTTAGGGGTGTTACACTCTTTACCCCTTAAAAGAATTTGGTTCCCAGATTCTCATCTTAGTACTTTTTTGACTGGCAAAAAATAAGTAGATTCGGTCTGTCGATCTATATTCTCTTTTCATTACATTCTACCAAGGTTGCTTCTTCAAGTCTCGATACATCTTCGTGGCTCTCAGAAGCATAGTGTATCTTGATTTGTGTGCCCTATCCATCAATCTCTCATTCATTCCTTCCGGCACACATATCTCATTTATGGAATAGAAGAATACGTTGGTTGTTGGTGTTGAACTCATACTCTCCAGAACTTCTAACCTTTTTCTTCTGTATCATTATCCATGTATATAAGTCTGGTGTTCGTCATATTTCATCTTGTAATTTAGACTACACTTATCTCTACAATCCTACTTTATTGTATTAATTTCAGCTTAACACCTATTCTTAGGCTTTTTTATGCTTCTGTTGCCAATAAGTGAGCTATCCTAGCCCTTCACCTTAAGGCATTAGCTACTATAGTTGCCTTTTCAGGTGATAGGTAATGGAGAAATTGCAATCTTCTAGAATTTCCATCCATCAGCGTTGTCTCATATTCATATCCTCATTATAGTCAAATGGTTGACTTTTCTGAATTAATTTAGTCAACATGTTAGCTAACTAGAAAATTTCTTCATAATCTTCATCAATAGCTGACAAGACAAAGAAAACTACGAACTTCTATCATGTTTTTTGATCTTTTCCAATTGATTACTGTCTCTATCTTGGAGGGATCAACCTTTGCCCCATCTTAGGGCATGATGTGTCCAAGAAAAGCCACATTCTTTATCCAATATTTGCACTTACAAACTTTGCATACAACTGATGCTCTTTTTTGGGGCTGAAGAATCATGTGTAAGTACTTTACATAGTCTTCTCTAGCCTTTAACTGGTAGTACACTTACTTCAACTCCAGCTTTGAGAAGATTCTTGTCCCCGTAGAAAGTCAAATAATTCTTCTATATAGGGTAGGGAGAGCAATATGCTCTTTTCTCTTGAGAATAGTTTCGAGTATTTAGCTCCCACTTCTATTTCCTTAACTTTAAACTGTATCTCGGGGTCTATTGATACGATACACGAAGAATTCTCACACGCCTTATCTCAAAATCCTTCTGGTCTCTAGTGCATATTGACTGGAATTGGAAGGCATTATTTGTAGAAAGGCATGTTGGTATTGGTATCTCATCTTTGAGAATTATGCATTCGATGTAGTAGTTGTCTGATTACTATACATCGAACCCCTTCTGAGTATCACTTTCTACTCTTGAATAAGCATCTATATAAGGTTGGTTGGTTATACCCTATCCCCAATCGTCATCTGGTCGAATTACAATATATGGTGTCTATTATTAACCCTATTTCTAAAGGTGTTTAAACATTTTCTATTAAACCATAGTCTCAGATTGCGTATTTAGTTCGAGAAAATATGACTGGTATGTAAGAATACAAAATACCAGAATCACATAAGGCATTATCATAATTTCCAGAATTAGAAATCATACATTTTGCCATCTTAGTAGGATCGAGTACTTCTTCTTCTGCCAAGGCATAAGCTCGAGCTCGTACTGTCGGCTTTTCTTTTTCTATAGTGGTGGGGCCTCTTCTTTTGGGGCACTCTTTCAGAAAGTGTTGATCCCTTCCATAAGCCGAGCACCTACCCTGTTTCTTCCAATATTCCGATTCCTCGTAGCTAGATGCTGCACAAAATCCACATTACCTTTGTGGTCTCCCTTGAGTAAAATGTGCCATCTCGCTAGGCTGCGGGCTTGTTGGGCATTGCTTCCCACCTGAAGCCTCGGTTTCTTCCTTCTGATATTACCCTGCCCATCAAGGTGCATCTTTCCTTTTTGGCCTCTATTCTCAATCTTTTGAATTTTCTGTAGCTCTGACTCAAGTTGTAGTGCCCTGCTTACTGTCAAATTTAGATTTGGAAAATCAGAAGTAGCCAAGCCTTACCTAAGCTTTGGCCGCAACCTTTGTACAAATCGTCGAGCCTGTCGACTTTCATGACCTTGTATGTAGGGAGCATATTATATTAGTTGGCTAGAAGTAGCCTTATACTGACTTACAGACTATGCCCCCTATACAAGGTCCATAAACTCTCTTTCTATTGTTTGTTTCACCACTTCTAGCACAAATTTACTCATGAAGTCTTAGGTGAAATTCTCCCAAATTCGGTGGGTTCCTTCAGCCATCCATTTTTTATCAATCATCTTCCACCAACATCTGGCAGAACCTTCCATAAGGAACATGGCAAATCGGACCCTCTGCTCATCCAAATAATGCAATATCACGAAAGATTTTCTAAACTCCCAATCCATTCCTCGATTTTTCCATCATCAGGGCCTCCTAAGAACTTCTGGGGATTGAAATAAAGGAATCGCTCCAGAGATTCGTCTTTCGTAATTGCTTCTGCTACCCCTGCTCTATTTGGCGATTAGTGGTCATGTTGCCTATGTCTCTGCCTTTCTCGATGATCAGGCCTTGCTGGGGGATCTACAACAAGTTGATCCATCGAAGGAGTTTGGGAAACTTCTTTGTCCAGCATTAGTAGTGGGTAGGTAGGTGCTTCCTTTCTAGGAGCTCATTGGTTAACGACCGTTTGCCCGGGAGATCTTCTTCATCGTCCAGTTCTTCTAAGCAGAACATGTGCACTAGAACTTCCTTGAGATGCCATCAACTCTAACTCCTCCAAACTTCCAAGAATAAAAGAAAGAGAAGGACCAGATGGAAGTAAACCAAACTCCAGGATACACAAGTCTTAATCATTCTATGATATACGACAAGGTCCCATAGAAATCTTGCAGTAAGCAAATTCATTTCCCTAATATCAACTGCTCACATTAATCTTAAATCCTCAAATTCCACAAGAACTCTCAGTACGCAAAAATACCTAAAATTCATATTCAAACTAACAAAATCAGGAAGTCAGTCATAAATCCCAATAATATCAAAATGCCTAGGTTATCGATAAAGTAGGCTCTGATACCACCTGTATGGTAACCCCACTTGGGAAAGCTCACAAGCCGGGATGACACTCAATTCAGCCTTAAATCGAATACACAAATACAGTCCATAAGCCTATTAGAAATCTTTATAGCATGCAAACATCATATTTAATAGGCCCATAAAATTTTTCACAGTTCCCCAATAATCTACAATGATCATAAACTTACAACATGCTTCAAACTCAATACAGTAATATTAGAGAGCAGCGAGCTTCAACCTAAACAATCTTCACAATAGCATAGTTTATATACATTAATTGAGTCCATAGCATTCATCATTCCATACATATCAGAGACCTTAATCTCATCCTGTCATATCATAATATCACTAAGTTATAACTTAACATATGATTAAACCCATAATAGTTACAAACACCTATTCCGCTGTCAGATATAGCAGCAGATTTCATCTTAAGCAAACCTTAACAAAAGTATATATACAAACCATACTGACCCCATCATATCCAACACAATATAAACACACCCCTACAGATGTTATATCCAGACCTAACATATCATGACATCTCTAGGATACATAAAATATCCAAGAGTACTCATAAGCATATACAAATGTTTTCCATTACAAAATGTGTTAGCCCATCCAAGCCTGGAGTTCAAGCTCATCACTTAAACCTATCTAAGAAAGTCAAAGAAATACGGGGGTAAGTCAAAATGACTTAGTGAGGGATAATCAAAATAGTAGGCGGTGAGAATCTGTCGAGGAAGAATAAACCCAACAAATCATAAGTTAACAATTAAGCATCAACATTTCAGGATATAACAATATAAGAAAATAGGAATCTCTCCTTCTTATTGCTCTATAAATAGTTTACAACAGTCAGATATAGTTAGTTGATCAGTCAGTCAATCAATCAATCAGTCATTCAGTCGGTCAGCCATATCCACGTGAGATAGCTTGATACATGGTAGATGCTTAGGAGTATCCCTAGGACATCGCTGATGCCCAAGAGTATCCCTAGAACATAAAAATCAGATAATTCAATCAGTCAGTCAGTCGGTCAACCAATCGATCAGTCAAACATATCCAAGCGTGATAGCTTGGCATACGGTACATGCCCAGGAGTATCCCTAGGACATCACTGATTCCTAAGAGTATCCCTGGCACACCGTCAATACCTTAGAGTATCCCTAGCATATCGCTAACATATGTTAGATGCCTAAGAGTATCCCTAGCACATCATTGACTCACGATAGATGCCTAGGAGTATCCTTAGCACATCAATGACACCCAAGAGTATCCATAGTATGTTCATATACCCCAGCATTCCTCTAGGATTGGTACTCGGCCTAAACATATCTCCATACATGTAACAACTTGTGCAAATGCCCATACTGACCGTATAGTGCACCTCTGATACCAGTTAAACAAGTGTGCTGACGAGGCAACTATAATAGTATAGAATAATTCTAGATAATACAAAAATGCCAACAAGGCAATATAATATCAATTCAGATGAGCCAACATGGCCATTTAACACTGTAACGTATAAACAAGTTGCCAGCAAGTCAACATATAATGATACAGAATGATACGGGTAACAAAATAGTAACATACAATCGAGCAATACAAAATACAACCAAGAGTTCTGGGGAACCTCACTGGGTCGATAATCAACAGCAACGGTAACAAAAATCAAGGCAAATATCATATCAATAAAACTTAATGGGTTTAACGATAGCTATGGAATAAGCTCATACAAAGCAAGTGTCGATTGGTAAAACCTCATAGGAATACAACAAATAACAGAGTGCGATAATCAAGTTAAGTATCAACCCTCATAGGAGTTTATCAAGAAAATTGATAGGAACAAGATGTGCTATATTAGCAAACCCTTACCTCCGTAATCTCAAAAAAAGGCAACCACAGTTAGCAATCTACTAGTCAGCATGACCAACTTCTTTGTCACCTAAACAAAATAGCATATTCATAGTCAAAATCCCCATTCAACTCTAATAATCCTTAATAATTACAATTACACGATTAGCAGTCTAAAATCACTACTGGTTGGCTAATATGGTAGTTTTAGGGTTTTATCGATTCCAGTTACATAATTAACCTCGTAACATTATCCCAAATCAGTAATAATAGTTTAATTGTCTTAATAATCCACTTATTGTCACTTAGGTCACAAATCAATAAAATTAGGGTTTTCTCACTTTAATAAACTTAGTTACCCCAAGATTATCATATAACAATATAAATTTAGGTCTACTAACTCATGCGATTATATGCATGTCTTAATTTTCCCAATCAGATCGCGTATTCTTTTGTTGGTACAATGAATCGTAGGATTTGGAAGGTATATACATATACATGCATAAAATTTAAACCCAATTCCCATTTTTATCAATTTTTTTCTTATCGGTGCCCCAAAATCACGATCAACCTTTATTCATGCGTTCCTTGCGACGAGATGAGGTGGCACGAAGATGGCCAAGCACACCACCAAAAGGTCTCTTTCAGCTTAACTAACCAAACCCTCAAGCTAATTTCTGTATTCACCGTCGAATTGAGGTTTAATTTTCCAAAAAACCTAACTGGGTCTTCAACTTGCCACCGTCCTCCGCCACATCAAATTCTCCTCCATTGGCCTTTCGTTCGTGGAATTGAGGCCACTAGTTTATACACCGAGCTGTACCCATAGAGATTCTCCCTTGGTCCGTCCCCAGAAGTGTTCGGAGCGCTACGTCTGCCACCCAACACCGTGAGCTCACATCGAGCTTGGAATTTTTGGTATTTTACTAGTTGGATTGGGGAGTCCTTGGTGCCAACGTTTTCGTCGTGAAGACGTAAAAAGGATGGTGAGTTAAGTTTGCTGTTTTAGCGTGTTACCAGAGAACTCGCTAGTGAAGGGGTTAGTAGTGCATGCGGGATGTAAATAAAGAAGAAAGGGGCAAAAATGCTATATAAAAAGCTATTTTTTGAAGTTACAAATTGACCCCCAAGATTTCTACTTTGCCTTCAATTGTGTCCTGCATAATTCTTCTATCTCTCAATTCGGTCCCCAAACTTCCTAAATTCTTAAATCAAGTCCTTTTTATTATTTTTCAAGCCCTAAAATCCAACCAATCAAAATCTTCATTTCTGAATCCTTATTTTCTCAAAAATACCAAATTTTAAAGGTGTTACATATTTTGTATATCTAAATTTCAATTTTAACTAATGTGCTTTATCAAGTATCATTGTTAACTGTTCTTATGCATTTAACGTACATAAATATTAAGTTGTTGTAATAATATTAATTATTGTCCATATGTGATGCTATATTTTTGTTTTATAGATGGTAGACCAATTTGGTTCCCGTCCCCCTACCATCGGCTAAGGTCAGGGTTTTGGCCAAGGTAGGGGATGAATTACGCAACTTAACGAATACACTTGCCAGTCAACCAGTATCCCACTACCTCATTGGCTGGCCATTAGTTTATGCTTATCCCACGCCTTCCTCCTACCAAAAGTCATAGTATTCCTCCCTCGTCCTCTTCTACTACTATGAGGTCATTCACATAACGTTTCCCACACCAACACTCACAACAACATTACTCATCCCCTCCACCATCCACTTTACCCGCAAGTACCCCATTAGCATCTATAACTCCACTTGGCACTCAACCATCCCTTACTAGTCCACTTGATCATTTTGGATCAGCAACAACATCACCAGCAGTCCATTCTTCAACTGGCCAACTATTGAATGAGGAAGGATAAAAACCCTCATCCACGATTCTGGTAAGGTATACTTGCATCCCCAAGGATGCTACAAGTGAGTTTGAATTGTTAAATAAATATTATTTTATGATGAGGGTGATCAAGAGCAAGGTATAGAAGCCCTATTAGACTTAGTTGGATATCTCCCAAGCCCTTTGTGACTTGATGTTCAAGGGGTGGAAGGTATATGAATGCCATAAATATATTTACTTTTACAAATTAAGTACGTTTATGTATTGTAATTGTACTAAATGATTTGTTTTTATTTCACGGAGATATGTCATTTGATACCCCCAACATGTGAGCCATTTTCAGAGGGCCTTTGGCACTAGGGGGTCATCGATTTAGTAACATGTATGGCCATACCTAAAAGACTAGCAAGAGACCGGAATGGATTGGCGAGGACACTTAGGTTGCCTTGTGCTAGTACTGGCAGTTCTATAATTTTTGAAAGAAGTCCCCGCAGGACAAGAAGAATTGGGCTTTTGAGATTGGTGGAGCCTTCTGCATTGGAGAAAGTATATCCATTTGGACACATGCTAAGCGTTTAGTAAGTTTCTTGCAATAAATTTAAAGTGGAATCTTATGTCACTTTCGCTTGTGTTTATAACCTTTGCATGACATGATTGATGGGAAAGGATTGGTGCATTTCCTATTTGTTATTCGTTCATATTTTTGGTTGATGGGAAAGGGTTATCCCTTCCTATTTGTTATTCATTTATATTTTGATTGATGGGGAAGGTTTTTTTTCCTTTCTAAATGATATTATGTTATCATTTATTTGGTTGTTGGTGAACTTTTATTTTTTTTGGTAAAGACCGATTTTAGGGGAGCTATCGAATTTTTTTCTTATAATCATTGTAGTTTAGTATATGTACATATAACAAATTTATATCAATTCTTATTCTCTTATTCTCTATGTAGGCTCGAGAGTTGCAAAGGCCCCAACAGTCGATGAGGTTTTTGCTCGTACCCATTAGAGGCGGGCTAATAGGAGCTAGGTGGACGAGAGGGTGTGGAGAGCTACGGTAAGTTTATTACATATGAAATATGATCATTTTAGTTACATTATATTACATTAATATATTTACATTTATATCTTGTAGCAGAGCTTCTAATAGGTGCTGCAGTACCAGTATTAGCTAGAGTGTGTTTGGAGCAGTGTAGAGACCTAGCAATCTCAGGCTGAGTTGTAGACTAAAATTATGGGAAGCACCAATAAGTAGGGGCAGGTTTATGACATTACAAAAAAATATGTTTTTTACTACAGTTAAATATGTGAAGTAAATAGTAATTAATTACAGTAAAAAGTTATTAACTACGCTTGTGCTACACTTTTCTAACCATAAGCATTGCAAGCGAGGTAAAAGCTTAGCTACACTTTTTCAATTGTGGTAATTATCTTTTGCTATGAAATTATCTTCAATTACTACAAATAAAAAAGCTATCAAATACACCACTATCTTTCACCACAATTGAAAAATGTAGTATATAATAATCACCACACCGAAAAATATAGTAAATATTTAAATAATTTCTCACCACAATTAAATGTAGTAAAAGTAGAACTATTTTGGGGCTTCTGAGGAATTTTACTAATTAGTTGCTTTTTTTTATTTATACACACACATCATGAGTTCATTAAGATTTGAACTCTTAACCTTACACTTATGTTTGTGAAGATGATGCCACTAGTCCAATAGCCACTTTTTTGCTAATTAGCTAATTTATATATATCTAATTAATTAATCAACTTTTTGATAGTAAAAATTATTGTAGGTTTTCCTTCTATTTTAAGGGACTTTGCTACTATTTTACCTTCAAACTTAGGTTTTCCTACTATTTTAAGGGACTTTGCTAATTAGCTGAATTAAGTATTTGATTAATTAATCAAATATTTTCTAATAATTATTGCAGTAAATTTTTTGTTTTACCTCTAATTGTAATTATTAAAACCAAGAGTAATTAAGAACTTTTTGGAGGTTTTATTTGTTAATTTAGAGTTCAATTAATTAATTTAATAATTTTTTACGATGCCTTTTAAACTTTATACTACAATAGAAAAATCATAGCAAATAGTTTTTATTTGCTACGTTATTTTTAGTGAAGTAAAAAATATTGTAGCAAAAACCATATTTTTTTGTAGTGTGGGTTGAGCTACCAAAAGTGGCCCTGCTACACTAATGCGCCTCGGGAGAAGCATAGTGGATCGGCTATAGTCTAGTTGGAGGCACGTTTGGAGGCCTGTTTGCAGGCTAGTATCAATGATATGCGGAGCATGTTCTTGGAGTAATTGGGCGCGATGCAGAATTTGATCTCTCAGCTAGTCATGCAGAACAATGCTCTATTAGACTCTGTTTGGCAGGCCCCCACCCCAGCTGCCCTAACCTATCACTAGAAGCCACAATAAGGTTAGCATGACCACCAGCAGCATAGCATCAAGTAGGATGACTATTTTGATTTTGCTAATGATGCTAATGCACATTGTCACTGAATAAGATTTTTTTATTGACTTTCGTAATTAAGAGTTATAAATTTTAAAACTTTCATTTATGAAATTATATTTTATTTTAAATTATTGTTCAATTTATTATTAACTTTCTTGTATTATAATTTGTCATTTTATTATATTCAATACATATTAACATGTTACAGGTGTAATTAAATAAAAAAAATTTAAACTACTTTAAGAAAATAATAATTTTTTTATGGAAAGCTAAAGGACTTTTGATGGAAATGATTATAAATAAATAATAATTTTGATAATTATTTGTTGGAAATTCATCTAATTTTCTTCAAAAATATAGAAAAATAAAATAAAAAAATATAAAAAATCATCAAAAAAAATAGTCGGAATGATGTTGAAAAAAATTTCTATGAAAATAACCATTGAAAGCATGACGAAAATTTGACAGTTCGAAACTGTCAAAATTCTACCACAAAATCAATGAAAACCTATTGAAATTTTTTTTGATGGAAGCTTGGATTGAAAATTAGATGGAAAATAATTTGTGGCCAGACTTTCTCTGACAAGAAAAATTAAGTCGGAGATCCGTAAGCAATTTTTCGTTCAATCGATAATCCATTGGAAGCTGTCGAAAATGTGGAATTTTTTTGTAGTAATCATAAGGATTGGAATATTGAGAAGGAAGACTTGATTCTAGTTGTATTCAAGGTTCAGTCTAACTTCGAGAAGAATAGTCAGAGGGAGAATTTCAATTTTAGGTGCCTGCTACCAGGCCCTTGATGGGCGCCATCATATGGTGATTCCGATGAGTTGTATATCTGTGCAGGACTTGGAGTTCGCTACAAAATTGTTCTGCTTCAAAAATATTCTGGGTTTGTTGATAACATTCTATGTTCAGTGGAAGACTTAGACATTTTGTAAAGCTCCTTAAGTGACTAGGAAGGGTTGTTTAGATAGCTTGCTATCCTTTATTCCATATGTTTGTATGAGCATTTCTAAGTATTTGCAAAGTTACTAGGGGACCTAGAAAAAAATTCTTGGGACTAAGTTTCGTATTGATGATGATATCAAGGACACTCACTAAGAGTTCACGCTTTATGCTCGACTTAGAGAATTTCTTTCAAGTTTTTCGTGCTTGAGGGATCCTTCAAAGGCTATGATCTCATTAGTTACTCTCACTTTCTTTAGAGAGAGCATTGCTTGATAGTTATTTCAATTGACTTTGTTGAGTTTCAAGCCTCAACCAATATTATTCAATTTCTGCAGAAAGTAGGTCCTTTAAGTGGGACTTGGAATTGTGTTGACTCTATCCTATATATGAAGTAATTTTAAAGTCGTGTAGTAGTAGTGTGTAAGTTAGATGAATGCAAAGGCTTACATATTGCAATGAGGTAGGCATGTCTTATTCCACATTCTGCATAAGACTTGATCTTCACGAAGTTTTAGTCTTCAACAACCATCTAAACCAGCAAAGTTGTTTTCACGACTAAGAGAATAGAAGGAGGAGTGAAGGGCATATTTTGGAGGAGTCGATAGAAAACAGATCATTGACCTCTCCCTGGCTTCAACCCAAGTCTACCAACCAATAACGTAAGGAAGAGAACGACATTCTAAAGTGCCAGAGTGGTTATGCCAATCCCAAAACAATCAAACCCCCCACCTACAGCAAAGCAGTGATATTTAATATCATCAGGACACGTACATCCTTTATCTCATCCCATTAATATTTGGCTGCTTTACTCACAGTCAAGATGAAAGCTATTGAGTAACATGGAGATAGTGGGCACCTTTACCTATCAAATATGTTTGCAAGCAAATACTCTTCTCAAAGAAAAAAAACTACAGTGCCTTTGGCCTAAAAAGGATTTCTACAAATCCACTCTGTATCCACTCCGCAAAGTAAGCCCTTCATCTTACATTTTGCCCTCACTAAATTGTATCTATCTTCCTCTCCAGTTTACTGACTTAAGCATTGAAAGATTTTAGTCGGGCGCCATCCCAACAAGCTTAATAGTGTTTTTATAGTTGCAGGTTCAGCCTCCGCACCTACCATAGAGTTGAGTCTCGACTCTATCATCAACTTTATTTTCCACCACCAATTTAAATTAAACCTCACGAATTCACCCACATTATTTTGCTGTTGTTTGTATGAATGGAACTTGCAATTGAAAATGGTCAACATTAGGTGCACAATGTCAGTAAACCAAAATCCAATGCCTAACCCTCCCACCCAAGTAGACAATACACTAGTGAGCAACATTAATGCTAATAGACAAAATTTTCTAGGCTCCAGCATCCAACTGACAGACATAGTTGCCCTACCATGAGAGTAACTCCGTAATTAATTAGACTTGAAATCACAACATCTACTGCAAAAGAACCTTTTATTGGGATAACCTACTCCTGGCTAAGAACAGGAAAACACAAAAACTAGAAACAAGAGAATCTAGACACAAAACCAACTGAGATGACCTACTCCCAGCCATGGAAAAACCAAATACCAAAGAGAAATAGATTTTTATTTCATTAGTTGCCCCTTTTTTCCAAGGTAGCATTGCAAAATCCTTTCACCTCCTTATATCTCTTTGAACATGCTTACATCTCTTTGAAACTATGTGCCTTTCAAATGCTAATCTTAATGGAATTCATGTCTTGGTTGGTGCAATCACATATATACAACATTATTACCTAAAGAAGAAGCCAACATTCACTAACTATATCATAACAGTTATCAAATAAGACCGAAGACCTAAATATTACCCATACAACTCAAGTTCATAGAAACATAAAACTACCATTATGTGAACTGCTAACATGAAAATGTGAATTATCTGAACTATTTCACTAATTGACATGAATTCCCTGATGAGAATGGTCGATCCCGAAGAGATTGCTTAGTGAGTAAACATAAATACATAGACCAAAGGATTAGTCAACTGCTTAAACATATTCCTTTACTGGATTTCCCAACAAGAAATGTAAACAACAAACACCACATACTATATTCCTTGTCGAAGTGACGCCTATGACCTAAGCAATCAAAAAGGAATGAGGAAGGAGTAGACAGAAGCATTCTTAGATTGACAAAACAAAAGTTAACAAAACTGCAATCATTTGCTGAAAAGCAAGTCAACAGCAAATAAAAGAGATTCCATAACAGTAACTTGTCCAAGTAGCTAATACAACAATATTTCGCAAAAAAAAAAAAATCATAGAGAGTTGTGAAAAATGCAGTAAAGGGATTCAAGACTCTTCTAGGGGTTTTCACAGTTCGGTAAACTAACTAAATCAAACCAAAATTGAAATTTAAGTTTTAATATGTTCGGTATTTTATTAATTCTTTAAAAGAATTCAGTATTTGGTTTGGTTTCGGTTTTTTGTATCGATTTATCGAACCGAACCGAACTACCCAAATTTAAAATATCTATAATATATCTATACTATATATAAAGAACCAATGCCTTAGTAGTATGTTTTTAAATAAATTAACAAAGATAGTCCAACTTTATAAAATAATGACAAGGTAGTTTTTCTTTTCTTCTTTCTCTTTATAACTTTTTTACCTATCCAATTATTTATTTTCTTTCTTTTTTCCTTCAATTATTTACTCTATCCTAACTTTTTATTTTGATTGATCCTAAAAGTTCAAGTAACTACATTGAATAATTAAAAAATTATTGTATAATAAAAAAATGAATATTTTATTTACTTTACACTATAAAAATATATTAGCACATGCATCGAGTGTGCCAAGATTATTAATATTTTATTAATTTTATTTACTTAACCAAATATCCAAACCCAATAGCCACAACATACTTTTTTTTTCAAACTAAGAACAACACACAAGCTTTTTTCAAAGTTAGATTCATCATTCACGGCCAAGGTCTTCTTCTCCCCTATTTGTGATTTCCCCCAAATCAAGGGCTTCTACTTCTTTTCTTTGTTCTTCAATCTTCACCAATCACCAATTAGAAATTGTATTTTCTTTTTCGCTTTTGCATTTGAAATATAAGTATAGATTTGTTATTTTCTTGTGTTATAACTACTAATTAGTAAGTGTCAAAAAAAAAAAGCTACTAATTAGTAACTTACAAATTTGTTTGTGGTATTAAACTTTTCTTAAGATCATGCTATTTTTATTTTTTTTGCTTAAAAGTTAGACCCAAACAAACTGAAAAAAAAATTAGATTTTTACAAAACCAAACCAAATAATTTGGTTCAATTTCGATATGCTAGTTTGGTGAGTTTGGTTTGGTTTGATTTTACTGAATGAACACCCTTGGACTCTTCAGCAGGCAAAGTATCTCCAATTGGACCGTCCCCGAACGTCGAGGGACCATCTTTCTTCTTGGCGGCATGGGCAGTATCTTTGACCACTTGCTCAATAATGATCTTGTCCACAAGGTCCAAAGCAAATTCGAACTCCTCCAGAATAGTACCTCATCGTCCTCCTCAAATCCAAGGGAGACGAGTCATAAATAATCGGCAAGCAAATAATTCAATTTCACTTCATCAAATTTGACCCACAAGGTGTGAAGTTATCTCATAGCCTTGTCGAAGCTTTTCTTTGAATCTTCACCATCCATCCTTATCATGCCCCAACTCAATAAGATAAAATAAAACTTTTATACATAAATTAAATCAATAAAAGACTAAAACTAGAAAGTTGTTCTTTATCTCTTCACTTTGCTAACTCTCTTCCATATCTGAAAATGTCAACAAGAAAGAGTGAGCTCGGAAGTCCACAAGCATTTTACATATATTTAAGATGAAAAATATTCAAAATACCTTATAATTAACGTTACCATATAGCTATAGCTCCAAAATCTGTGGAGAAACCACCGCCATAACAAAACATACAATGTTTTGAAACTAGTTTCGAACCGACATAGACAAAAGTTCCACATTACGTAGATTCCATGTCACATAGCAAAATGTTATAGTCAACATGATTATGCAAAAAATATTCTCATATTATGGATTTTCAACATTTCAAACCTTAAACATAAATAAAATACTCACCCACAACTCTTATAAAGTTAAATAGAAACATCAAACACCACTTGAAGATCCTTCCTTTCATCTTTTTTCTCTAATATCTTCTCCTCTTCTTCTAATATTTTCTCATTCCACAAGGTAAGTATGTTCTCACATATTCTCCACATATATATAGGCAATTTTTGTAACTCATAAATTAATTCTCACTATTCCCACATAATACACCTCTACTTCTCATTCTTAATAAAATACACCTCTACGTATACTTGAATAAATATGCTATTACTCCATATTCCCCAACTATTACATGATTAATACACTACTATTTTCCTCATTCTTAATACACCAAATTCTCAAGTAAAGACACTATTAGATGATAAATACACCACTATCTCTCATTCTTAAGTAACACCACTTCATATTCCTCTTGTAACTTATAAACATAATTTCAAGAATAAAAATCCACTAATTATCATTACTTAATTAAGTTAGTAAATTAATTTATTATTATTATAATTATTATTATAATTATCTTTGGGGTATTACAATCACCCCTCCTTCAAAACGTAATGTCCTCATCGTGGTTCACATGGTTCAAATTAGTCACCAGGCATTGGGATTTTAGAGATAGGTCCTACGAGTTTAAGATGTGGTTTCTACATATGTAGCACTTTATCCTGTAGGTTCAAGAGGCGACTCCCACATGCGTAGCACTTTGTAGTTAGGAACTTTGAGAAAGGTCTTGAAGTTGGGATGGAGGTAATGACGGAGGAATCAACGAATGTAGCCTCGTAGGAGTGAAGTGTTATGTCTAGAGTAGTGGTAGCAAGTAGAATTTATGTTTAGGACTTTTGACTCTACTTAGCATCTTCCAGCCAGTTGTAGCAGTATTCAACATGTTTTACCTTTTGCATTGTTATTTACCTATAGAAGATAAGTTTTGGCCGAACATTGATTATGCGTACTTATAATTTGAGAGTAGAGTAGTAGGAGGTAGGCGATACTATCCTTAGGTACTCAAAAGATAGCATGACTCGGGTGTTTGTGTGAGGTACCAATCTCAGGTACCCGTGTGGGGCACCCATCGAAGGGCTTCCATTTAAAAAATTTTTCCTTATTGCATAAGCCTTTGCCTAGCTTATTGATCATATGGTGCCTTTCTTGATTACTTAGGGACTTTGAAATTTGTTTTGCTGAAATTGGATAATCATTTTAGGGATTTATAAAAGTTATAATTGATTGTTGCAATCGCTTGTGTAATATGTAGTGGAATTATTCTAGGGAGGTATAGAGCCCCCTTTTCATCAATATTAGTTCACCTTTTGCAAGGTGAAGTTCTCTGAGAGAAGAAATTGATTTTGTGCTTGAGTTGCATAGACATTAATATAAAGTCCAGGTATCACATTGAGGAAGAGCATGTTTTTTATAGGTTTTTCAAAAAAGATTATGATAAATGTGCAGTGACTTCTTGAGTCATTGGACTTAGTGAATTTCCTTTACTTCTATAAGTGTTAAGATATTGCCATCCTCCTCCTCATGAGGACTCAAGATGGGCTTCTTTTGCTTAATTTTGTAAGTATATTCCAAATATGCTTCTTAGTAAGCTTCTCTATAGGGTTGTCAAGTACTCATAGGGGAAGCCTTACTCCTGAGGGAGCCTCTAGTGGGCTTTTTTAAAGTGGGACATCAACCATAAACCCTAAGAGGGGTTAGAAGATCAAATTCGAAGATACAACCACACACCTTTTACGAAATCATTTTAAGTGTTGTAGTAGTTAGTTAAGCAGTGTAATAATGCAACCACTTGAGATCAGGATGCACAAGCACATCAAAGATCAAGGTTGCTCTGAGAAGCAAAGTGCACAAGAACATCAAAGGTGAATGGTGCTCTAAAAAGAATGGTACGCATGCACATTAAAGATCAAATTTGCTCAAATGAGCAAGGTACGCAAGCGCATCAAAGATCAAGTTTGTTCTAAAGAGCAAGATGCATAAGCGCATCAAAGGTCAGGTTAGCTTTGAGGAGTAGGGTGCACAAGCACATCAAAGATCAAGTTTGTTCTAAAGAGCAAGGTACGCAAATACATCAATGGTCAAGTTTGCTCTAAGGACCAAGGTGTGGAAACATATCAGTGATTAACAAAAAGATGGTGTCTTCCCCTTTCAGGTTGGCTTTATTCATGTTTAAAAAATACATATCTCAAAATCAAAAGAGATCACTAACTCAAAGTAGAGGAGAAACAAATTCTTACTTACACAAAGGAAATTTATAGATGGTATTGGGGAAATAAAAAAAAGTGAGACAATTGGCGATGCTCATAGATATTCTGTAGGGATCTCTTGAGGTGATCGCCAGCTTGATATTAGGGTCTTGGAGTACGCCTTCATTATTGTCCTTCTTTTTATCGTCATGTGGCTTCTTTGTTTGGTCAGCCTTGAAGGTTGGGCTCTCGATGTGCTTCTCTAAAGCCTAAGGATGCTCTTTAAAGACACCTAATATGCGATCAATTTTGTGGGCTTGCATTTATCTTGATGCCTATGACAACACCTTCCTAGCTTTGGTAGAGTCTCTGCCAATTGACCCTCTTGAGATATTCGAGATAATTTTAGCCATGGCAAGGTTACCATGGTTACTTTGTCATCACTAGTCATTGGGCCCATGGTGTTCATCTAACTATCATTAGTAGTCCTTACTTCCTCTCACCATGTGATATTTTTTTAAACTACTTAGCCTCTACGCTACATATATTTTGTAGTGTTCTTTTGGGATCAATCTCTCGCTCTCCTTCAAATGCCTATACCTTTTAGTGGTGTTTCTATTATTATGATGAAAGTGTAACCACTTGCCCAATTTTTGCTCTTTTAGATCTTCCATTATCTTTTAAGAAGGTTACTGTAAGAGGCCATGTTGCTATGCCACATTCAGAATCTCTGCTCTGGGGGTAGAAAGTTGTTTGTAGATGGTGAAAGCCCTAAGGGTACTGTATTTCATGTTTGTTGGACCTTTTACGTCAGCAATCTCCTTGCTTCTGGCCATTGTTACTCCCCTCATCATGCATTTGGCACTTATTAGACCGTCATGGCTTCCTCAATCCTGATGTACTTTACAACGCACATCAAGAGCTCTTATAGAGTAGCATGAGGCTTTCCAGCAACTGATTCCCAAAATTTCAAGTACTTTATGTTCTATTAGATAATGCTAGGTAGGAGATCCTGGCTGGCATGGGGGATCTCATGTACTTCTTGGATGAAGTAGTTGAGATAAGTCCCAAGAACTCTCCGTCCTTCTATTTGATAATGAACATATATGCTATTATTTTAGGTAACTATATTTGATAGAGAAATTCTGGTGGAAGTACTGAATCCCCATCTAGTGATAGATCCAACTAGCATCTAGGTGAACCATGTTAGAGCACACTTAATGAATGTGGTAAGGAACAACTTGCATATGCAGCTTCACTTAAGTTGTAGAGCTCCATCCTAGCCAAAAATATGTCTAAATGTGCCTAAGGATCTATAGTGCCATCATACTATATATGGTAGTTGGTCCATCTTCACACTAAGGAAGAGTACCTCCGCAAGGATAGTTGGAGAGAAATGGTTGTACTGAGGGAGAGTGGCAGCTAAAGGATGGTATTTTGCTGCTCTAATAGTTGCGATATCAAGGAGTACATTTGAACTCTGACATCTACTAGTACACATAAGGCAGAATCTATTTTAAGTGAGAGATGTGTGTTTCTTTGCTAGGTTGAGAAGGAGGAGCGATGTCGTGCTTAGAGTTGGCTCTTCACTCAGCTCTTTTAGGGGAGAAAGAAGCCCCGACCCCTAGTTTGAGGATTATTGCACCTCTTAAAGGTAGAACTTCTCAATGCATTGAGCAACTACTTTGGCTGCAGCTTGAGTAGAGCTTTTCAATAAGGTCTTCAGTATCTCCTGGGTCATAGGTAGAATAGAGTCTCCAAACAGAGGTGCCCGCAGCATGGGCATCTCCTCTGGTATATGTTCTGTACTAGGAATTGGCTTCAGCACTTGGTCAATGGTGCTCCAGATTGGTGACTCTCCACATTCTCTAAGGTTGGGGCCACCTAATTGCCAAGGCCACATTCTCTCAATCTCATCTACATCCTTAGTGTTCCTACTTCGTTGTTCAGAGATCTAACTGATTATATGCCAAAAGGGAGGGTGAATTAGGCTAAAAGAGTTTTAATACAGTGGAAGTTTATCACTCAATATATTTTTTGGCCTTTCAAACCTGTTTAAGTCTTTTGTAGAAAAAAATTTTCAGTTACTGATTGGAATTTGTAAGTGCCAGTTAAGATACCAATCAGACCAATGATAAGTAAAACAGTAAAAGCACAAGTAAATTGACACTGGTATTTATAGAGATTTTGCAAGCCTACATTCTCCACCTAAGCTTTCACTTAGGATTTTAAACCTGTCAAATTAATTAAGAATATAAGAATACTTTACACTTGAGAATAGTAATTTGAAAAAATGAAAGTTAAGGAACAAAAACATCCTAGCAGGGTGAAAGACCAGTTATTCATAAAGAGCTATACCGAAATCCCAGATGGGATAAGGCAAATTCTAGAGTATTGTGAAACCAGCTGCTTGTGAATAGGTTTGGGGGAACTTTTGCTAGATTCACTTGCACAACCCATGTGGACTGATGCACGAGTTGTTGCCACTCTATATGGCAAGCTCTAGTCTCTTCTTCCAAATAGGAACTAAGAACACTGCAAAAGATTCCAGATAATACTGCCATACTGGTTTCTTCACCTAGAGGTCCTTAGAGCAACTGAGCGCCGATTTGTTCTCTTCATGGGATCCTTTGAGATCAGGTACATCTCCCATCCCTCTTCACCATTAGGTCTTTCAAGATACCAACCACGTTGTGCTTATCTCCCCAAGGTATGTCGAAGGCAAGTTCCACTTAATCTTCTTCACCACAAGGTCCCTCCAAAACACACGTAGAGTAAAGAATTAGCAACAATTAAGAATAAAATTTGTATAGAGTATCACATAACTCCTCAAGATACTTAACAAATTTCTCTCCCGACTTAGTGATTCATTTTTTAATTGCTGCATTATTTCACTTTTATATGCTTGTGTCCAACGGCTATAAATTCTCATTGAGGCAAGAATCCATTGGAATGAAATAAGGAAATAAGTTAACTTTGGAATCATGCATTTATTCCTTAGATAGTGGATGATTCAATAATTTCATCAAGATGTGATTTCTTTCCTAAGTTGCAAAGATACAAATCAAACAAGAATCTATAGGTGATTTTTTATTTATGGAAAGTAAATTCTTGCGCATGTCGACAATTTGCAATAGACAACATGTAAATAGATTCTTGCAGATAATATGCATACTTTTCAGCGCATAATTCAAGGAGTAATTTTTTCATGATCAAAATAATGTGAATCATCAAAAGGGTTAACAATCTCCCTCTTTTTGATGATGACAAAATTTGAGTAGAGTAGAAAGATATCACCTAAACTCCCCTTGTGTATACACCTGGTTTTGATAGAATGTGCTCCTCTGTCTGGAGTGATTGGCGCTCTCCTGTTCGTATACTCAAGAAACTAGAGAAACAACAATACAACAAATACTAGCAGATACTATATATTGAGTTTTAACCTAATCATCAAAAGATCATGCCTAAGCATCAAAAGGTTGATCATCCAGGATAATAAGTTTATAGGCCCACAAATAAAAGTCCAAAAAGTTTTATAGGCCCATAAATAAAAGTCCAAAGAAACGATTAGTTCCAAATGATCAAAGTTCCAACAAGTAAAAAATTCCAGCAAATAAAAGTTTTGAGTTTTCCAATTTTTTCACATTTCTCCCCCTTTAGCATCAAAAAGAGCTTCAGAGGCATTCAAAAGTGCTCTAACTTTTTCTTTTAGTTGGATCACACTTCCACGAGTGTGATTGGAATTTCAAAGGAAGAGCTCGAGATTGTAGTCCATGAAATCAACATGTATGTCCAAATGCCTTGCAAGAGTTTCCACAGGTTTGCTAAGATCATCTATCTTAGTTTCAAGTCCAGTATTTACTTTGCTGACTTTTCCTTAAGCCCTTCTTGGAGTTTTAATTAGACTGAGACAAATAAGCCTAGATTCTTCAAAATCAAAACTAATGGAAACTGGAAGTTTAGATTTGCGGGGGCAAAGCTTGATACTGCTAGGAGTTCTACCAATCCCTCTAAACCACTCATCATTCTCAGTGTACTAAATCCTCATTTTTCTAAGGTTAGCAAGACCCAAGACTTTATAGTTATGCTCCCCTTCAATCCAGGCTTCTGGTAAGAAAATGCCCTCATGTTTAAAGATATGAGTAATGATCATGAAGCAGGGAATGTTTTTAGCTTGATGGGAGAAGGAATAGACCATGTATTTTAGGATTATAAAGCCAAGATTAATTGGATCTTGTTTAACAGCCTTAGCCATCACATAAACCTCATGGAATTAAGATAATTGGAATGACCTCCACTTGATACCAAAGAGGAAAAGATAGTACAACTAAATATTTTGTGAAGTAAAATTTGTTTAATCTTCAGTTTGTTTAAAGCAGTCCCACAAGATAATGCCAATTGTTTACCACCCAAAAACATATTTGTTATTTCATCATAGGAAATATCAGCTTCAGACAAGTCTGCAAAATTAAAAAACTTAGTTCCAACATTAGGAAGATCAAGTATAAAATTCACTTTTGATGAAGAAAGCACAGTTCTTTTCCCAAACACATAAGACTCAATAGAGATATCATTTTTGGATTCAATAAAAGTAAAATTTGAATAAAACAGCTTCACCAGATAGGGATAGGATCTTTCATCTAACTTCATAAAATTATCCCATTTTAGTTTGCACACAAGATCAATGGCAGGAGATTTGGGTAATGAATCAAAATCGATGGCTCTCCCCTATTTAGATTTCGCCTAGATATTTTTTGATGACAATAGTTTTTAGCCTCAGCAGAATGGAATTTGAGAGAAGAAGAGACTTTACGAAAGTTCCAGTCAGTGATTTCTTCAGGTTTAATCAGAACAGATGATCTAGGGCTTGACATACCCTTATTTGAACTACTTGGTTTTTCATGAGAACCCATGGGGGTGTTCTTAATACCAGGTTCCCAGACCCCCATGAACTTAGGTTTATCAGAAGAATATGCTTTTTCATCTTTGAGAGAAGTGGGTTCAAAGGAGGAAGAGGGTAGTTTCATTTTCTTCAAAATTGAAGGTCTAGCTGATTGGGTATTTCCTCTCTTCGATATTTTTTCAAGAAAGATTTGAAGAAAGAAATTTCTGCTATAGAGGTTTTGCGAAGAAGACATAGACACAGGTGAATAGTTTTGACGTGTGAGAGAAGATAATAAATTATTTTAGAAATAAGGAAAACTTTGAAAATTGTAATTTTGGAAACTCAATCAGTTATTGATCATAATGATCGAAAATTCTAGCAAACAAAATTGGTAATGGGGGACGAAAGATTGAGCACATTAGCATGCGATTTTCAAGAAGGAATAACTGCCATGTTTAAATAAGTCAACAAATCCTGCCAAAATTAGATTTTGATTTAATTCATAATTTCTCTCCTATGCCCACAAATTTCTTTTCTTCCAAAGCTTTGGTAAAAATATCTGCATGCTAATTCTCAATGGAAACAAAATCAATTGATATATCACCATTATTCAAATGATCACATAGGAAATGATGTTTAATTGATCTTAATATGTTTTGTGCGTGAGTGCAGAACTGGATTTTTAGAAATGCTAATGGCACTAGAACTATCACATAAAATAGGCACGGAAGGCACATTAATAGAAAAATCATGTAATATAGTTTCATTCGTAATACCTGGGTATAGCAATTGCCCAAGGCCATGTATTCTACCTCGGTTATAGATAATGCAACTACACTTTGTTTTTTACTGCACCATGAAATTAGGCAATTTTTCAGCGGTTGGCAACCACCAGATACTTTTCCTATCTATCTTGCAACCAACATAATCCACATCAGAGTAGCTTATGAAATTAAAAGATTTAGAATGTGGATACAATAAGCCATAGTTGGATGTTCCATTAAGATATCTCAACATTCTTTTCGCAACATTTAAATGGGATTTCTTTGGATTGGACTCGAATCTAGCAATATGCATGTTGAGAACATAATATCTAGACGGCTAGTAGTTAAATAGAGTAAATTACCAATCATACCTCTGTAGAGCTTCCACTACAAGAAAAAATAGTTTTAGCGACAAAAATCTCAGTAACTATAATAAAATGGTTGCTAAATATGTACCTTTTGCAGCAAAAACTAATATGGTTGCTGAAGTTAAGTTACAAAGTTTGTTTTGCGACCAATCAATATTCTGTTGCTATAAATGGTCACAATAATTTGACCAGTCTTAGAATGTGAGATAGTGGCCGAAGTTGGAGTTTTTAGTGAGAATTTTCATGGTCGCTATATATTAAAATTAATTGCAACAAATATAATAACAAAATATTGAATGGTCACAATAAGTCTTATCAGTTAATCATCAACGACGAATTAATTTGGTTGCTAAGCATATATATTTTTATTTAGCTCATTAAATTCATGCCAACGAATGGTATATGGTCATTGAAACAAATACCTACAAGAAGAAAATTTATATGGTTGCTAAAAAAGTACTCAATTCAAAACCCTCTCTCTTTTTTTTTTTTTTTTTTTTTTTGAGTTTATACTTTTTTTAAGCATAAATTTAAATAAGGAAGTACTAACATTCCTTACAAAATATCCAATTACTAGGGGCATGTTCTTCTATGTTTTGGTTATTTTCTAGAAAAAAATTTTGGCCATTAATCAAATTCTTTATTATAATTTTAAATAAATGTGAAGATTAATATTTAATGAAGAATATTTTTTGAAGAAGATTAGTTTATTTATTATGTCAAATTAAAACACCTTAAGTTATTTATTAAATGAATAAATGTAATAATTCATTAATACATTAAATATTAAATATAACTAATACATTACTTAATTAATAAGTAAATTTAATTAATTTAATATGTTATTCAATAAATGAATTATTTAGTAATAACATAAATAATATTTAATTAAATTTAATTCATTTATTTGATAATTAGTTTAATTAAATTTGTAAACATAAGTTTTTGAATTTTTTAACTACTAAAATTTTAATATTTTCATATATATATATATATATGGATGAATGAAGTTAGAGAGTGATAAATAAATAAGTGATGTGATATTTAGAGTGAGAAAATGAGGGGATAAGTGTGATTTTTAGGGTGTAGGGTTTTTTGGGTGAATTGGGAGAGATTTTTTTGGGACAAAATTTGAATGTTTTGGGAAAAAAATTTGGAGCATGTGCCTTCATTTTGAAATTTTTCTAGGGGTTGGAAAATATTTCTAAAAAAATGTAGAAAAAAAAAGCCTAAGCTTCTCCCTAAAATAAAGATAAAAAAAAAAGAATTGAAATTACATCAATTTTAAACAAAGAAAATTACAATAAAGAAGTTACTGAGATGCTAAGCACAAGAGCCATTTCCATGATGCATACTTCCCTTACAATATTTTGAAAATTAAAATAAAGTAGTACACACTTCCCTTACAATAATTAAAATCAAATCAAATCTTGCTGCTACAATTTCAGCGAGTTTCAGCAAACACAACAGCTGTGTTCGAATCCTCATATCAACTGAAAAAGTTTCAACTTAAGAAATGGGCTCCAATTATGAATCGAGCCCATCTCAACAATAGATTGCAATCTCCCCAAGGTGCACGGATTGAATTCCTTGTCCAACAAATTCCCAATTTAGCATTTGGCAGATGCGCCCGCCCAAGATTTCCATTACAGCCTAAATCTACCTTTCAGCAAAATGAGCACCCTCGCCCACTGAGGTTTGAATCCTTATTTTCTCAAAATAAGCAATTAAATTTAGCTTTGTATAGCATCAATGTAACCATGATGAAAACCGCATACAATCAATTGGAGCAAAGAAAATTAAGCAAAACTTCTCCAGTCAAGTCAAAACAATACCTCAACTCAAGCAGCAACTTCAATCAATCTACAATTACATGAACTAAAATTCACAACTGCACCATTTACAACAAAATCTAAAGTCTCCATACCACATGCTGTATCACAGCCGCCAAACATAGCAGCAGCAGCAAGTAGAATTGCAAGACAACAAAAGCTGCCCTTGAATCACGAAAGGAACTAATTGGATGCCAAAGAGCTACCGAACCCCTGCTAAACAAAATTCTAACCTCAAGGAAGAAGATAAAGTTCTACTGTAATCATAAAACATAGGCAAGTAGCAAATCCCAAGAGTCACCAGCATTATCAACAAGAACAACCATTCGAACAGCTCAAATATACTGTTGTATAATCCCTACTAAACAAAATTTTGACCTCAAGGAACAAGATAAAGTTCCACTGTGATCATAGAACATAGACAAGCAGCAAATCCCAAGAGTCGCTAGCATTATCAACAAGAAAAACCATTCAAGCAGCTCAAATATACTACTGCATACATAATTTAATTCCACTAATCAAAAGTCAACCTTCTCCAAGAAGCAAATCCAACCAGATTCAAATAGAAAAGAGGAAGCAAAAGCTCCATCAAACAGCAGCATGAATCAAATTTAAAGCAACAACAGCAGCTAACATAAAATGACATAAACCCAATAACATTTAAGAAGCACCAGAGCCACAAAATTCCAGCCGGCCCAAATGATTTTCCCAAATTAACAGAACATTCAATTTTGCAACAGTCAGACAAAATTCAAGAGATAAATCATTCTAGTAACTCATTCATGCATTCATACTTTCTCTTTTTTTCATTTTTTTAAACTGAGAATATGCAGAATTCAATCAACCAACAACTCCAAGTAGTTTAACCTCAATAGCCTGCCCAAGCAATGAACAAGGATAGAATTCTGAATAGATTAAAAGTTACACTTCAAGCACCACAAAATCAAACCCAATTAAAATCCAAGTGAAAGAGGTTCAACATAAGTAGCTACAGAGCAATCCCCAAATGCTAAATTTAAAAAAAAAAATTAAAACCACAGAAAATTTACCCAAAAAATTAAAACCATCAAACACATGATGTTGTCCAAATCATGCTCAACCCCATTCTTTTTTCCAATCCAATGCAAGATTTCTAGTTATCTCCACTAAAACTATACAACTGTAAACTGAAATTATATACATTAAGAACTTTGTCCTTTGCCTCTTAGCCTTTCAGATCTCATCCTACTTTAACTTTCTATTTCTCGATGTGTCCATTCATCCGTAGATTCTACTCTTTCGATATTTTGGGCCTCTTGAGCATCTCTGAAAATTTCATCAGTTGACAATTTTCTTGTGTGATCACTACCCAAATTCACATCACAATTAGCTTGAACATTAGATATCGAAGGGAGGATTTGGAGGGGATAGGCTATCTGGAGGTAGTAGGAAGAAACAGGGCTGATATGTAGGTTTGATTTAGGTGCAGGATAGAAGAGAGGGCAAGGATGGAGTGTTTAGAAAGTGGTTGAAGTGTAGATGATGAAGCCATGCTTTTAGAAGATGTAGAAATAACTGATGGTTCCCCATCCTCATCAAATAATCTGTTGAGACAATAAGAACTCACACCCACAGAAGCATAATTATCCAAATTCGATTGTTCATTCAAGCCATTCATAATTTTTCCATTTGGATCAATAAGCACAGGAACATTAAAATCATTTTAAGCCATATGATGGATAAGAACTTCAGCAGCCGTCAAAGACATACAATCATCTGACAACATAGAATCTATGAAGTCCTCAGATTCAATAGAATTAATCTTAGAATGAGTACAATCAACATTTTCAGCCCAAACTAAACTACTACAATCTTTCATACCGTTCAAACCTTTGCTAACAGAAGCATCAGAACAGTTTTTGTCAATCAAAGATCCATCAGAAGTCCCAGCAATAGTTTCCTCATTATGATTATCTAAGGTTGCAAAGGAATTACTCACCTGAATGGGGTTCGAAAAATTGTAATAGTTGAAATGTATTGTTTCTCTGACTGTGGAATTCCACTGGATTCACCGTTGTCTTTTCTGGATGGTCGCTCCACTCTTTTGCTCTTATCTTCCTCAACAACTAGTTTTCTTCTCCTGAAATTCCTCTATTTGGACGGTCTCGGTGCTTTCCCACTAATGTAAAAGACTAATGATTCACAACTTGACAATTATCCAAATCACTTCTAACATTCACATAAATAGAATTTACAGCAATAACATGTCAAAGAAAGAACAAAATTTTGAGAAGATACCTCAGGCTAAAGAAATATGAATATTATACTAATATGATATCTTTTGCATGAAACTCGAGGATAGAAACTGGGGTATTGTCATCAAGCTATACTTCAAATGCAACCACACAATATGTGCTGATGCATCTAAAAGGAAGAACCACATAAGATTGATATGAATGAAGGAAAAAATTAAAATGTGATGTATATATGTAATAATAGCATAAACTTTACTTGAAATAGTATTTAGATTAAGAAGCAAACTAATGTTAAATAATTCTGAGATTGAAAAGCAAAAACTAAATCTTGCTATTCACAACACTGCATGCCATCAATCCAAATTCACAGAACAAAAGTTCTATCCATATCTCACAGTTGCATCTGCAGCAAAAAGAAAAGAAGAAATTGTACGAGTAAGAGTAAGAAGTTACTTACAAATTATTATTTTATTAATAAAATTATAGCGGGACTAATTATAGTAATCATCTTCTATAAATAATATACATAATCAACTAAAAGTTTTCTATATAACAAATATTAAAAGGAGGTCTAACAGATATATTAAGTGAAAAATATCATAATTTGATGTATTACCAATTAAGTCAAACTCAAATATAAAGCTCTATTCACCAATCAAATAGATTGACAATTTCAGCAAAGCTTTTGCTTGTCATCTTCTCAACATATTTCACCATAGCCTCTACTGTAGTTTTTTGAAGAGCTAACTCTGCTTTTGTGCTTTCCAACTCAGCTTGTGTATTTGCCAACTCTTCCTCTAATCATGCTCGATTAATAGTTGCATCAAAAGTATAAGTAAGACTGAAATGCAAATTTGTTCTGAACTCAACTTGCATCACCATTTGGCAAAGTTTGTTGTTCTTTTCGCAATTCCTTCATTCGAGCTTATTATGAAAATATGAGACATTCTAATCATTTTCATATATCAAGATTTCCTTACTCTAGCCACATAAAGTAAAAGGAAAAAATAAACTAAAAAATAAGTTATAACTTTAACGCAACTTACATAGTTAGCCTCAACGTCTCTATCTGCCCATCCATTTTTGGCATTGTAAAATTGCACCTCATACATATCAATATCACCCAGATTTTATTCCATAGCAAATGAAAATGTCTTTGTATGATTATAATTAAATAAAAACTATATGGTTGACTAGAAATAAAATAACTACATTTTCATATTGATGTGCCACACGAGATTTAGTCCCAATTTATGCTTGTGCTTCAAATTTGCCCTATTCTTCGACTGGATTTGTGAAATTTTTTGCAAATATTAACAAATAAAAAATTATTGATGGGATGACTTACTTCTCAAATCTATAAAATGTAAGTGCATTTTACTATATATGATTATTAAGATCATATAAATCAATGATATTTACCTAAAAATTTTCCGTCTCCCAAAAGTCACATAACCAAAGCCAATCATCACAGTGGTTGGCAAGTTTTTCATAGATACTTTGCCTAGCTAATGCTATACCACTTTCAGCTTTCATTCTTAAATAATATTTATAGGATTTGATCGGAAAGTACAGTTCTGTTTTGCGAATGACTTCCAAATGTAGTGAACAACATGAGGCTCATCCACTTCATAATTGAGCTTATTCTTTGACATTTTAGAAATTTAAAATACTCTTGCTATATATTAAATGTATCATTAAATTATGGACAAAAAAGAAAAGCCAAAGCAAATAAAAACTAAAACAAATACTTACAACCAACTTCCTAAACTAATCTTCTTTTTAGTTATTTAGAATTTTAGCCCAACCATCAACTTGCATTGGAGCTTCAAGCCTAATTAAGACCCTATCTCAGTTGTATGTTTTGAACTATGCTCCCCAATATTTTCGCATATACTTTTGTGTGTTTAGTCCTCTAGTAAGACCATGACCTTGCTTTTCAGTCACAAATCCTTAATTAACCAAAAAACAAGAGAAACTTAATCAATGATTGTTTGTAATAATATGCATCACAAACTTAAGAAATAATTACTAAGTTAAACATTACTATTGGTGTCATCAGATGTTTTATCAGCCATCTTTTCTGGTGATTCTACAAAATAAAAAATCATTTCTTTAAGTATATGAGAATAAGTCAAATAAAGAAGAGTAAAAAAAATTGAAATAAAGAAAAATACCTTTTAGTTAACAACACCTCTAACATCAGTTCTAATACGTGCATTTAATGTATTAGGCATGTGCTGCACTTGAGGCTCTTCTCTAGGCATGTGCTGCACTTGAAGCTCTTCTCTAGGCATTCTAGCTGTTTAAACAGATAAATAAATCTTTTCAATAAGATTTAGATATTGTTTAAAGTTTGAAATATTAACAAAGTGAAACATTGATTACCTGTATCTCTAGTATTGTCATCCATTATTGTTTGTTAAGCTAAGGATCTTCAAATGCTTGAGTTGCTAAAAGTTTTTTTTGGAGGAAAAGTAACCCTATTTTTTCTGCTTGAAACTATGATATTCATAGTGCAATGTATTAATTTAAATTGGTATATATAAATTACGATGAAAAGAGAATGAAAATACAAGTACTATTACTGAATCTATTAGGTAAAGAATTCTCTGGTGGTTCATCAACCACGTCATTTGCTGCAACCAATGCAATAGACAACTTCGTTTTACGCTTCAAATGACTTGTGTCATTGGCAATAGTCATTGCTCTAGACAACTCCAACTTACGCTTAATATCAGTACTCGTTATCGGACTTATTTATCCCAGCTTTATCAAACGCGCGCGCATAGCGCACGCTATCGCGCGGCGCAACCCGAAGCGCACCCTCTACGCTTCGCGTCGCGCTGCGCACCGCAGTTTAGTGTAGCGCGCGCTTCGCTGCGCTATGGGTGCTATCGCGCTGTAGCGCAGCGCAGTAAAGCGCGTGCTACACTGCGGTATTTTAAGAAAACAAAAAAAAAAAAGAAAAAGAAGGAGTGAAACGCGATTTTTAAAAGCGGGGAAAGAAGAGAAAAAAGAATAAACTGCTTGCCAAGACTCCAGAGTCCAAAAAACATTCTACCCAGCCCCCACGAGCTTCAAAACATTATGCCCTCCCCACCGCGAGCGACAATCTGACTTCCTCTGCTTCCGCCAGCAGCAGCAACGACACGGGCTCTTCTCCGGCGACTTCTCCGGCGTCCTCATCAGGTAATTTCTGCTATTTTCACTTTTTTTTTTTTTTGCTTCCTTTTCTCTCATTTCTGTGAGGAGTTATTTTGGTTCATTTGTTTTGCCCTTTTTCTTCTCTTAGTTTATTTATGTTATTATCTAATTTTGAAGTTAAAAATGAGAGAAAAGTTATTATTAATTGTTGAGCATTCCTCAAAATGTATGTTAGGGCTTGGGCTAAATTGATTTTTGTTTCTTCTATCATTAAATCATTTATTTTACTTATACTTATGGGGTTATTATTCCTTTCATTATATTTATTTGTTAGTTATTGTGTTTAAATATTGAATTTTAATTATTTTGTTCAAATGTTGAATTTAGTTTATTTTTTGTTTTTTAGAAACAAAAAATGGAGAATTCTGAGGCTATAGATAACAATAGAAAGGATCCCGGATGGAATCATGGCGTATTGGTGAATCCAAATAGAACAAGTGATGGGATTAAATGCAATTACTGTTCTAAAATCACAAAAGGAGGGATTTCTCGACTTAAAGAACATCTTGTTAGGGGATTCAGAAATGCAACTGGTTGTAAACAAGTTCCTGAATTTGTGAAGATTGAATTGAGAGAGTTCATGAATTCAAAGAAACAAGCAAAAGCAACCATGGATTCAATTCCTCACTTTGATGATATTGATGATGTACAATATGAAGAAGAGAATGAACAATCACGAGGGAAGAGACCTATATCTACCTCAGAATCCTCAGTTCAATCAACAGCCCAACAACAAAAAAAATCCAAACAAATGGGGCCTATCAATTGGTATTTCAAGAAGGATGCCGAAGCAACAAAAATGAAGCAGCAAGGTGAGGCCAAAGCACAATATGTCAATACTCAAAAGAAATTGCGGGATGATGCGGTTCAAAAATTTGCCAAGTGGATGTATGATGCTGGGCTATCATTCAATACAGTTAAATACGATAGTTTTGGGCCTATGATTGAGGCAATTGGACGATATGGTGCTGGCATGAAACCTCCAACATACCATGAGATGAGAGTGACGAGTCTAAAGAAAGAGGTGGAACATACTAAAATGCTTTTAAAAGGGCATGAGGAAGATAAGGAAAAATCTGGTTGTAGTCTCATGGCAGACGGGTGGAGAGATAGAAAAGGAAGATCACTTATTAATTTTTTGGTGAATACTCCTAAAGGAAGCATGTTCTTAGAGTCAATTGATGCATCAGGTTACTCTCATACGGCTAAAAAAATGTTTGAGCTATTTGACAAATTTGTACAATGTGTTGGAGAGAAAAATGTTGTTCAAGTTGTCACCAATAGTGCTAGTTCAAATGTTGCAGCCGGGAAGATGTTGATGGAGAAATATCAACACTTGTATTGGTCCCCATGTGCAGCACATTGTTTGGATTTAATGTTTGAAGATATTTTCAAAATGCCAGAATTGAAGAGGACACTTGAACGGGCAATAAGTGTCAGTGGCTACATCTATAATAGAACTCAAGTCTTGAACATGATGAGAGAGTTCACCGGTTAAAAAGACATGATTCGGTCAGCAAAAACTCGCTTTGCCACTGCTTTTTTAACTTTGAGGAGCTTCCATAAACACAAGTTGAGTTTGAAAAAGATGTTCACATCCGAAGAGTGGAACAAAAGTAAGTTTGCAAAGGAGCAAGGAGGTAAACATGTGCAAAAAATCATATTAATGCCTTCTTTTTGGAATACCATTGTTTATTGCATGAAGTTTGGTGGGCCCTTAATTGAGATTCTTCGGTTGGTAGATGGAGAGAAGAAGCCTCCCATGGGCTACATTTATGAGGGGATGGATAAATGTAAGGAGAAAATTGCAATTGTTTTTGAGAAGAATGAAACAAGATATAAAGAAATTTTTGATATTATTGACAAAAGGTGGAATTGTCAGCTCCATCAGCCCTTGCATGCAGCCGGCCATTTTTTGAATCCCGAATTTTTCTATAGCAATCCAAATATAGAACAAGATGTAGAAGTTATGTCTGGTTTATATGATTGCATAGAACGGTTAATGCCAGAAATTTCAGTGCAAGATAAAATTAACAAGGAGCTAGCAATATATAAGAGAGCTGAAGGTAATTTTCGATCTGCTACAGCAAAAAGGCAAAGAACACTACTAGCACCAGGTAAACAATTATTTTATGTAATTATCTTATTATGTTAATGACTTAAACTTTATACTATAACTTATTATTACACAAAAAATATTAACTTTCTTATAATTTTTTGTTTATTGTTAATTGATAGCTGAATGGTGGTCTTCCTTTGGAGCCTCAACACCAAATTTGCAAAAGTTGGCCATCAAAATTCTAAGCCTTACTTGTAGCTCTTCCGGTTGTGAAAGAAATTGGAGTGTTTTTGAGCATGTAAGTAATTTTTCACTAAATTATGCATTTATAAGTTATTTATGTTGTGCACTAATTATTAATTATATTAACTTATTATTCTACAGCTTCATTCAAAAAAAAGAAATCGGTTGGAGCAACAACGCTTAAATGACTTGGTGTTTATCAAGTATAATAGAGCTTTGTTGCGGAGATTTGACAACCGTGATCGCATTGATCCCATTATTTTGGAGAGTCATGCATTAGATGAAAGTAATGAATGGTTGGTGGGGAGAATGCAAGAGGAAGATGAGGATGAGCTTGTGTTTGATGATGAAAATTTGACTTGGCGTGATATTGCTGATGCTATGGGAGTTGATGAAGATGCATATGGTTTTAGATCTCGAAGTTCTCACTCTACGGTTCCAGGTTCATCAAGAGGAAATAGAGGCAGGTCATCGACTTCCAAAGCAATACAAAAAAAGAAAACATCAAGTTCATTTACGTCCAAGGTGCTACAAAATGAAGAGGAGGAATTTGACATCAATTTAAGTGATATGGAGGAGGAAGAAGAGAGGGATAATGAGGGCTATAAATCTCCCATTGGTGATGAGGATGATGATATTGATCTTGATGATGATGATTAATAAAGTTGGGAAAATTTGGAGTTTAGAACTTTGGAAGAATGAGAAACTTTTGTTGTTTATTTTTGAATTTGGTTGCTTATTGTGCATTTGTGCTTGATTTTGAATGATATTTTTGTATGAACTATGAACTTATTTGATATATATATGTACTTGTTGCACAAAGTTAGGAAATTATCATTATTCTTGTGATAATTTGGTTGTTTATTCTTTACAACATGTAAAACAAATTGGTATTTTAAATGCATAGTAGAAATATATACATATATATATGAGGTGCGCTTTATTTCGATAAAGCGTGCGCTATGTGCTATAGCTCCAGGGCACCTTTGCGCGTCGCTGCGCTTTGCGCTCCTGACAACTATGATTTATCCCAATAGAATCACATGTTCAATGTCATAAAGAATTAGTTAAATTTTGAATGAAAAACAAACATGACATGCAAACAAAGCATACAATTATCTTTTAGCATTGAAACCATTTTCATTGTCCATGAACATGAAATCAAAAAATTATATATGGGAAAGTTTAAGAAACAAGAAAAATATATAAACTAAATTTTGTAGGTTGAAATCAGCTTCAAAGCTAAAGCTGGCAGTATGACAACTTCTATTATGAGCCTCAATTCACCTGACAAGCACAAATTCAACCCTATTAGCCTTTGTCTTCATAATAGACAACATAATAGGGCTGACTTTTCACCCTGTTATGAGGTAAATTCAGCCTCAAAATATTTTTCTATACTTTTAGGACAAAAAAGGCCTCGATTTTCCACACATTCTAGAACTAATTATGAGAAAAAGGTGATATATATGGCTATGTATGCGGCACTTGAAAAGAGTAGCTATTAATGGAACATCAAAAATTGTATAATTAATTACGAATAAAGACTAGAATTTCACTACTACGATAGCATTAAAATGCAATTGGGCGATGTTTGGAAGATAAACCCATTGAAAATTCAAACTGATGCATTGCCACATAAATCATCACAACTAAATTATAGATTTTCTAATTGTATACTAATCTTTAAATAAACTGAATGGTATTCTTACATAGTAACTACCTGCCTTTTTACGCCTCTATAATGTCCTTTGTCAAATCTGCCAAAAGATTAATTTCAATACAAAGATTTAACGAGAACTTGAATTGAGAAAATAGATCAAGCGACCTAAAGGGGAGGGAGAGTTGGATAGAAATTTATATCTAAAAAAATGAAAGAGTTGGGAAAAATAAACACAGTGGGGAAGAACTAGAGACGATTCCTACACAACCATAATCACTGCCATGATTTCTTCTTTTCCTATACGACCATGATTTACCCACCAAGGTTCCTCAATTTTGGCAGAAAGAAAACTTCTTACTGCCAAATAGAAAAGAATTACTTTTTGCGGGTTTGTTTTCTTTGCATGTATATCATAAAAATCCCAATATTAATTTTTAAGATATCTTTTAAAAAAATTTAATTTTCTGAAATCTGAAAATTATTTTAGATAAGTATATTGATAATAATACAAAATTTCTTTAAGTTAAATTTTCAAGTTTGAGATTTTGGGACAAAATAACTCTTGTCCAGAGATAACTTGGTGCAAAAATCAGTTAACAAAATGATATCTCATACTTCAGGATTAGACTTGGTTTGCTTTCGCAACAAATCAAGCTTTTCCAAAGTAACTGCACCAAAAGCATCATATTGCCCCTTCATAGCCGGACCAAAATTCATAGAGCTGGAAAAAGGAGCATCCACGGCCGAAGGGGACGCCTGAAAGCACTGCTCCAGGCTAGCAATAGCATTGCCATCAACCATCACAGAAGATGATGCCTTGAAAGTAAGGCAACACTTTCGATCTTGCCAGTTACCGGCGTCGAAAAAGAAGACTAGAAGATGGTGGTGGGTGGCAGCAAAGTTTTGGATGATAAGGCATTGGGGGTTGGTGCCAAGGACAGAGCTCACACTGTTTGGAGCACCAACTGAGACTTATTCTTCTTCTCTTTCTTTTTCTGATCCTAATTTTTTTCTTGAATGGGTAAAAAATTAGAGGATTAGGGTTTATGCTTTTATGAAGAAATGGGTAAGTGAAATTTCTTTTTCTTTTTTTGGTTATTTCTTTGGCATTTTCTCACTTAGCTGGAGATGGAGAAGGTGAGAGAAAGAGAGAGAAGGGTTTAGCTAAAATGTGTTGTAAGAGTTTGTGGCGGGGTATACCAGAAACTAAGAACAAACCTGCTTCTTATTGTGATAATCCCTCCATTCCTGTTTTGCATTCTTAGCTGATATTTTTTTTGTTGAAACCCCGATTTAATAAAGTTTCTGAAAACTCAAATCTAAAGTGACAATAAAATATTTTCTTAACTGTTATTCTTTATTTTAAAAAATATTAGCAAAAAAAAATTTCAATTTCATTATCTATAAATAAAAAATAATCTTAGAGAATTTATTGAGTATTAAGCCCTCAAGATAAAATTTTATATTTAAAAATTATAAAATATTTTCAATCTAAAAAACTTACTCCAGAATTTTATACCAAAAAATTCAATAATTAACTTCTATTTTCTTCCAACAAAATTACCTGTGAATATTTCATGTTAAAAATTACTCTTCTTTTTTCAATAATATTTAAATTTTATTTAATTGTTTAACATCATTAAGTTGTGGTTATGAGCTTTAGAAAAATATTTATGATGAATCTTACAAAATTTTATCTTTTTGTTTGGTCCATTTCATTTCAAAAATTGAAATTGTCTCTACTATAATTTATATATATACATATATTTAAAAATTCAAGAAATGTACTTTTCCAAAAGTTTAACTTATAAAATTAAAATCGACATTGATACAAATCAATTTAAAGAATTTAAAAGAATTATTAGAACAAAAACTTATGGATAATTTAGTAAAGAAAGAAATAGTTTTTGGATGTTCGGGAGTGAGAAGTTGATATAAAGGGCATTTTGGATTAAATAGTGTATTTCTTTAGATATAAAAATATATGTTGAAGAATTTTTAGTATTTTTTTCAATAATTTCTTGTTCAGCTATCACATATTATAACAAAAGCAGCACGTGCATAAAATTTATGAACATCTATTTAGCCATACTATATTTTTGGGTTAAGGTTTGATGAAAATGGTAACTAAATAAAGTTTTATAAGTAAAAAAAATTAAAGTTGGGAAGGAGGGAGTTGGAACATGGGTATTTGATATTGAGTACTTTTTGAATATTGGGTATTTGGGTATTTTATGGGTATAGACCAAGCCCTTACGTACCTATTCCATTTTTATTAATGGGTCTGAGTAGGGTCCGAGTCTCATGTTTATTTATTGAGTATGGATATGAATATGGATATGGGTATTGTACTATTGTCATGGACTTGGGTAGGATAGGCTCCTCTATTCTGTGTTGATTTTTTTGTTCAAGATAACTTGTAATTTGAAATAGGGTATGGGTGTTCTGACATGGATTAATCCAAGTTGCATATTTAATTTCACATTGTTGTACCTCATGTAAGACGCACAACATACATACAAATAAGAGTCCCCTTCCTCACATAATTTCTGAAAGTACTTTTTTTGATAAAATAACGTTTTACTCAATTTTAGCATTGAATAAAGAGACATTAAGAGAGAAATTTGAATTCTATAAATTTTTGCCCTTTAAATTTTTGATACACTTCAAGATAAAAGATAGATTCTTTATACATTCTCCTCCCAATTCGTGACATTTCTATTTTAAAAAAATGTTCTTAAGTCAAAATTTTGTTATTGAATTAATTTGAAAATTTAATATATCTTTATGTAACAAAATTTATTTGATTTCAAAATTTTTGCTAATAACAATTTAAGAAATTAAAACCTATAATTATTAATTAAATATATTAATTTAACATAATTTTTTATTAGAATTCAGCATATTCATAAAAAAATTGTTTATATAAACATATATATTAAAAACATTAAGTTTTCAAGATGAATAACTCATTATGATGTTTTATGTCGAATTAGGAAAATTTAACATATCTTTCCCATCTATGCTAAAATATTAAATCTTAATTAAACTAATGCCATCTTCCCTGATAAATCATCTCACCGCGCCCTTCATCGCTAATTATCTCCTACTCCTATCTGAACTATTAAATCCTATTTAAATTGTAAGTGTCATCTTCCCAGATTAATCAACACAAGATCATCTCTCCGTGCCCTTCATCTCTCGTCCCCTATTCAAATCCTCATCCTTGATTACCAATCTCAAAACCCAGTTTCTCACTTAGAAATTTTATTCGAACTCTAGATTATCAATTTTGATCAAGCAGATGAGTTTATTGCATGAGGATTTGCAGAAAACAACAGCTGCTTGTTAAGAATTTGCAGAAAGAAAAGGAAATCCAACATGACCCTTTTTTTTGCTTCTAGTTTTTGTTAGAGGCGCGATTGCCACAATTATCCCTTTTGTATGATGCTCCAAACTTTGTGGGTTTCTCTGTGATTTGGGGTAATATTTTGTCCCATTTTTTATTGAATCTTCCAATTTCCCCCAAAAATGCTGCAAAACAAGCATTATAGCTGCCAATTGAAGGAAACAAGCAAATCCATCTAAAAAATTAGTAGGGTTCTTGAGCTTTATAAGTTCAAATAAGGGTGATTATCTGCCCAAATTGAAATTTCCTTCAGAAAGGAGGCAAAACAGGTGATTATGTCTCGTCTATGAAACTCGAATGTGTCTGAGGACATACTGAAGAGGTGGTTTCAAAATCTTGACAATGTACCTACCCAATCGAACCCCGTTGATACGTGTTCATAGAATAATTAGCTTTCAGACCCTAGCATGACTGCAGTTAATACGAGTGATTATGGTATAGATGATTAGAACTTAGGATTACCTTTGGTGGCTTGATATTTGGTTTGAAACTATGGATATTTGATGCTTTTTAGTTTTTCTTTTAAGAATCTTTGTTTGTGACTTGAACTTATTACATTTTAAGACTTGATTGAGAAACTTGAGTTTGATTTTATCATGATATATTTGTTGCATATTTTTTAGGATCTCTAACTAGATTGAAACTTATTACATATATATCATATATGTTATAAATTTCTATTTTTAACGCCTTGCTCCAAGAAGGCAGGCGCCTCTCGTTGTGCTTCTTGCTCGGGCACTAGAGGCCTTGTAGCCTCATATCGACTTTCGCATTTAACAACTATGGTTTTTTACTTAAAATTTAGCATTTAAACCCAAACTGGATTGGTGTGTTTTTTGTTATTTTGTTTTTTTAAATGCACACCTTTGAATGGCCTTTTAGCTCTCAATAAGATTCTATTGAGAACAAGTGCTTCTCTCTGTCAAGATATCTGCTAACTAAATCCTACTCCTGGTTTGCATCTTTTCACCACGAAATTAAAATAAAATGTGATTATAACTATGTGGTTGTGTTTGAGAGAACTTAGGTGTAGTTTGCATTTTCAAGACTGATACTCTATAATATTTTCTTTCGGTGTGATGCTTCTTATGTAGAAATAAGAATTTTAGATTGTCTCCCTTTAGCTTCAAATGATTAGACGCAAAGATTCCCTAAAAATTACAGTAGTAAAGCTTCAAAATTCCATTAACTGTGAGACAGAATACACTTATAAGCCCATTATTGCATGTCTATGGAACAAAGTTAATCCACTCGTCATTAATGTTTGCTGGCCTCATATCCAATTCATTTGTGTACTTATTCTTTGAAATCTCATTGAGCTCCTGAAGAAAACTTGGAACTAAATTCTAACCATAAAAAATCTTTTATGAATTGCATCCTTCTAGAAGATGGACAATTCTGGTCGGTTTTATGGGTGAATATACTACCAAAAAGAAATTAGAGCATAATTTTCTGTTCCCATTATTTTCGGTTATCCATGTAGTTTTGTATTGTTTAATAATCTCATAATACTCCCCCAGCTTCTAGCTAGATTACAGATTGACCACTTAACTATAACCATGGATGCATAAAATTATATGGTACAAGAAAACTTTTTTCTATATTTAGTGTTCTGCCTAGAGCTCTATTAACATTTGGTGTCATAGATTACAGTTTTTTCTGACTATGTCCATCTAACTTAGTATCGATCAAAACACAATAAATAAAAAATTAAAAACTATATTAATTAGGAATAATTAAGTAAAAAAAAATATAGATATATATTTTAACTAAATTATTATTAATTAAAAAGATAGTTTTTAAAAAAAAAAAAAATCAAATTCCAGTCCCCCCCTTCCTCCTCTTTCTCTGCCACTTTCTTCTTTTGTTGCTGTCCTTGGCAGCCTCTACGACCATGATAGCAGCAACTCCATGGCGGCAATACCCATATATAGTATTATATTATATATGCATATGTATATAAATCCTTATAATTTTCTTATAATGAACCCCTTATGATATAGTAATATTACTATTCAATCCTTTTATAAATTGATCCTTGTGAATTCCTCAAATATTTGTAAATATAGTTAAATATCAACAAAAAGAAAGGGAAAAATGTATGAATTTATGTATTCATGCCCTCATAAGAAACATTTATGTCACTTGACTCTTAACTTTTGTCTACATGATTTATGAGGCTCCCAACCAATATTATTATGTTGACCATGCATGCTTTATATAATATTAGGCTTTGTTCTCCTAAGTTTTTTAGAAATATTTTCCAACCCCTAAAAGAGTTTAAGAATGAAGGCACATTCCCCAAATTTTTCTCAAAACACCTAAAACTTTATCCCCCAAAACCTCCCTCATTATTCACCCAAAAAACTCTATACTCTAAAAACCACACCTACCCTCTCATTTTCTAACTCTGCCTTTCACATCTCTCATTCATTTATTATTCTCTTACTTCACTCATCCACATACACACACACACACACACACATTTACATATATGGAAATATTAAATTTTATTAGTTAAAAAATTCTAAAACTTATGTTTACAAATTTAATTAAGCTAATTGTTGAAAAATAAATTAAATTTAATTAAATATTATCTATGCTATTACTAGATAATTTATTTGTTGAATGACATATTAAATTAATTAAATATTACATTTATTCATTTAATAAATAACTTAAAATGTTTTAATTTGATATAATAAATAATCTTATTCAAAAAAAAAAAGTAATCTTCATTAACAATTAATCTTCACATTTATTTAAAATTATAATAAAAAATTTGATTGCAGGGTGATATTTATTTAATAATCTATTAGGTTCAATAAATTAATGTTGATATGCTTAAAGTAATAACAATTATAATATAAGTTGATATTAACAAATTATGATATAATTATGGTATAAGCTGATTTTTTTGATAATTAAGATATAATTATTATTTCATAAATAATTAATATTTACTAATATATATTTTCTTTCAAATAATACATCGTTTACTAATGTTAAATTTATAAAAATATAAATTTCAAAATAAGTAACTAGTTAAATTAATTATACATAATTTCATTATACTCATATTTCAATCATTACAAATACACACACACACACACACACACACACACACACACATACATCATCCAATTATAAATATACATACATATAAGACATAAAAGAATAGATTTCACCCAACAAACCCAACAAAAAAGCAGCTGATTTGACATTTACAGTAAAGTTTGTCTCCCCCTCAAATCATTTTCATATTTTTCTCGAAACAAAAAGAAATACTTGGCACATTCTCCAAATTTTCTCCCAAAAACCCATTCCCTCAAATTTTTTTGTAGAAACTAGCTAATACATGGGAAAACAAGGTCCTAGCAATTTTGGATTACTCAATGCATTTGCTAAATTTTTTTATAATAAAATAAACACATCCATTTATTTTATATATATATATATTTTGTATTTTCAATGTATTTATTACAATTTTTATAAAAGTGAAAGGAAGAAAAAAATGTAGAAGGAAAAAGAAAAAGAGTAAACCATTAAAGAAAAGAAAAAATATTTGAGAAGAGAAAAAAACTATTCTTAGTAATTATGAGGATTAAAATACAAACATGATGGCATTTTAGGAAGACTATGCGAAAACATACCAAAAGGGGTAGTGCTTTATATGTGGTATAGATAAGATTCCTTGCATGAATATATAAAGTTATTTACATTTATATGTATATATATCTAATATATCATTTGTCTTTTTCACTATTATAGTTACAAATGGATAAGAGTTGGGTCAAACTCGATGACTTCACTTCGAAGGATTATGTTAATGGAATTAAAAGTTTCATGAGATTTGCTTTAGAGAACAATGAGGGAAAAAATAATATGCCTTGTCCCTGTGGAGAGTGCTTGAATTAGATTTTACACCCACCTCACTTGGTTAAATTGCATTTACTCACCAATGGGATGCATGTCAATTATTATGAATGGGTGCATTATGGTGAAAGCCCAAATCTATATGGAGATGATAGTGTTCATGGTTTTATGGATGAAACATTTGAGGAGGATGAGATGTTGGAAGATTTAGACTTTGGTATGCATAATTTTGCTGATAATGAAAACTTTTGTGATTATAGTGATAATCTCAATGCTAATCATCCAGATGTTGCACTAGATGATGAAGTGGAGAATTTTCAAAGAAAATTATTGAGAGATACACAACGCAAGTTATACCCTAGCTGCTCCAAATCATTGTTGTCTTTCCTAGTCAAACTGCTCCACATAAAGGTTTTGAATCGAATGACTAACAAAAGTTATGACATGATAATTAATTTGTTTAAGTAATACTTACCAAAGCGTGATATTATTCCTCCTTCATTTTATGAGGCAAGAAAGGTATTAAAGGGCATTGGGTTGGGGTATGAGCTTATCCATGCATGCAAAAATGATTGCATCCTTTTTTGGAAAGGATATGAGAGCTCAAATAGTTGCCCAGTCTATAAGGAATCTAGATGGACAGTAAATGATGGCAAAGGAAAGAAAATTCCTCATCAAATTTTGCGCTACTTTCCTCAAAAATAAGTTACAACGATTGTATATGTCAAGGAAGATAGCCTCTGATAAGAGGTGGCATAAGGATGGAAAAGTTGAAGAGGGTGAAATAATGATCTATCCTTCAGATTCTGAAGCTTGGAAAGATCTTGATAAGCAATACCCTTAGTTTGCCGAAGATCCTCGAAATATACGTCTCGATTTAGCTACTAATGGATTTAATCCTTTTGGTAACATGAATAATTCCTATAGTATATAGCCAGTCATTTTAATGGCATATAACTTACCACCTTGGCAATACATGAAAAAACCTTATTTGATGATGTCTCTTTTAATTCCCGGTCCTCGATCACTTGGAAAAGATATTGATGTATATCTTAGACCTTTGATAGATGAATAAAAGAACTATGGGAGTTTGGAGTAATGACATGGGATGCAAAAACTAGAGAATATTTTCATCTATGTGCAGCAATTTTGTGGACAATAAATGATCTTCCTGTATATGGTGATATTTCTGAACATCGAACAAAGGGACATTGTGCTTGTCCAAGATGTAGCTTAAACACTCCTTGGCAAAGACTAAGAAGAAAGATAGGTTATATTGGCCATAGACGCTAATTGCCACGTTATCACCCTTTTCGAAAAAGTCTTAAATTTAATGGTGAGACAGAGTTGCGGTCTAAGCCTATGGAGCTTTCTAATGATCAAATTTTAATCCAGTTAACGGAGTTAGAACTTGTCATGCTTGGCAAGCATTCTAGAGATAAAAAATGGAAGCATCTTGCCCACCAACCATGTTGGAGCAAAAAGAGTATATTCTTTAAATTGCCATATTGGTCAAAACTCAAATTGCGGCATAATCTTGATGTAATGCATATTGAGAAAAATATATATGATAATTTGTTTGGTACTATAGTAGACATTGATGGTAAATCAAAAGATACTGATAAAGCTTGATTCGATTTAGAGGATACGGGTATAAGACACGAATTACACTTAAAACTATTAGAAGGTGCCAATTCAAACAAGAAAGGTGAAGTAAAATATTTGAAGCCTCGTGCACTTTATTCTCTATTCCAAAGGAGAGAAAAGGGTTTTATGAATTCTTGAAATCAGTAAAAATTTTGGATGGATATGCTGCAAGTATCTCTAAATGTGTGAGTATCAAGGATGGTAAGATAACATGGTTGAAAAGTCATGATTGCCATGTTTTACTGCAACGTTTGCTTCCTATAGAAATGCATTACCTACATAAAGATGTTCTTGAGGTCATTACTGAGTTGGCATGTTTTTTCAGATAGTTATGTGCTAGGAAACTTAACTTCGATGTCCTTGAGAGTTTGGATAAATAGATTCCTTTGATATTGTGCAAGTTAGAAATGATATTTCCACACGTTTTCTTTGATGTTATGGTCCATCTAACAGTTCATTTGGCACATGAGGCCAAGTTTGGTGGTCCTGTACATTATCAATGGATGTATCCTATAGAGAGGTAAAAATTTATGTTTATTTAAAAAAAATTCTTGAAAAGTATCTTATGATAAACTTAAAATGCTTACTTCATATATTATTTCTATCATGTCACTAGTGTATGCCTCTTCTTAATATTTTTTCTAGTGTAAGTACAGGTACCTTAGTAGTCTAAAAGGGATGGTTCAAAATAGAGCTCGTCCAGAAGCTTCGATAGATGCAGTGTATGTTATAAAAAAATGTTTGACTTTTTGTTCTTTATATCTTCATGGAATTGAGACAAAATACAATAGAGATGAAAGAAATCAATATGGTGAGGAAAATCAAAATGCAACAATGTTTGTGTTTAGAAGTAAAATTTAAACTTTCGGCAAAACAAATTTTATTGAAATAACCAGCCTAGAATATGACGCATTACATTAGTTTGTTCTAAATAATTGTGTGGAGATAGAATCATATTTGAGGTAATCAGAATTTTTTTGGTTTCACATTTACCTTGGTTCATTCTAGTTTGGTCTCACTTTAACTATATCATCTTCTTTCTTCCATTTCTTTTTTGTAACTTTGCCTCAATGTTTTATGTTATTCAGGTGCTAGACATTCTACATATGAAGGAAAAGTGCAGTCGCTTTAGTAGCTTGTAGGACATTGGCTGAAGAGCTCACTAAACTGTGGTTTCCAGCGCCAAAGATCCTTGCATTAAGGCAACAAATTCCTCTCTCTCTATCTATCTCCCTCTTTTTCATAGGATTTCCGTATTTAGCATAGGAATATAACTTTATGTTCATTTGTTTCTAACAGAAGGGGAGGTTTCAGGCTTGATATTTTGTCTTTTGCTTGGTACTAGAGCATAAAGATCCTCCTTATGAATAAGTATGTGCTAGTAAGTTTGCAATTTACTTTGTAACGCTTCATGTTTGCTTTGTACTTTACTTTCTTCAGTTATATCACATTGTGCTCCAAGGCTTTCTTGTAGTCCATGATTATGTTGGAACGTTGTTGTTGTACAATTGGTTTTCCTGGTATTTCGAGGAATCAACTCTCTTAGTTTTTGGATTTTTCAAAGCTTTGCTATGCTTTTTGGTTGCTGATGAGTAAATTAGTGATGATTATGAAGGGATTGTTACTGTGATAATTTGTTCCTAATTTTTGATTGGGATTTTGTTGGTCTTTCGCTTAATTGGAGGTTCTGCTTATTTGCTATCTATCTCCAAATTATATTTAGGAGTTTGTAAATTTCCTGATCTGTATGGCTTCTACTGCCGGTTTAGTGTGCAATTGCTAGTCTTTTGATAAGTTTCTTTGGAGTGCTTGCTGGATAGGTGGGATTGTTGGATGTTGTTACTTGTTTATCGCCAAATTAGCTACTCTCATCTTAGCATTTTTCTATATTCCCCTAAAATTAGTGGATTTGATTATTAGTTGGGTAAGTTTTCGTTATTTCCTGCTGTTCAATGAGCTTTGGCATATGAGGATTTGGCCTTCAATGTTGATTCATGTTTTAGCAATAAAAAATAGCTGGGGGGGACTTTGCTTTTGTATTTGGATGTTACTGATGTACTCCTGTGTTTGCTTAACTCTAGTTATGGATTGTGGTGATGAGGTTTTTGCTATTAGTTATGATGTTCAGATAATTTCAAGAGCTTGGGATGTTTACTACTGAATTGGTTAATTATTGGGACTAATTTCAGTATATCAATTTGAAATCCTTGATTTTTTGCATCAATTTTCTTTGGTGGACCCAATATGATGTTGCTCAATCTTCATGGACTACTGTTATAGTTAATATTCTGAACTGAAATTTACGCCCAACAGGATTTATACCTTGGTGTCTTGGTTACTTTGCAACTTCTTGCTTCAGCTGGGAATTGAACTCGGCACCATGTTGAGCGCATTAGTTCAATGTGAAAATTTAAGTGAAAGAAGAATCAAACCTAGGCTGATTTCTTCTTACTTTAGGTATATGAAATTGGAGCTTATTTTGCAGAATCTGGGACTCAATCTTGCAACCTTTTCGCACCAAATTTCAATTGAGGGGCCTCTAATTCAACGGGGTTGACTCACTGTTCTTTTAGGTGTTTGAAATTGGAGCACTTTTGAAGAATTTTGGGCTCAATCTTGCAACCCTTAGGTGCTTGATTTTTATTGATGGGCCTCAAATTCAACCTGGCAGCATACAATGTTGCTTTCTCTTTCATGATGGATTGGGCCCCAACATCCTTGGGCTCAATTGTAAATAGCTTGGTAGATTATCTTAGCACTTCTTCTTAAATTTTATTTTATTTTATTTTATTTTTATTTAAAAATTGTAAAGGAAGTAAGTGCTTCCTCATCTAATTGTGCTCAAACAATCTTAGCTTGTAATCCTTCTTTTTTATAATATATCCTGAACCTTAAAAAAAATCATTTTTTTTTGTAAATCAGTATTTGGTCGCTAATATATACACATTAGTAACTAATAGCTAATTTTTGATTGCTAACTCATATAAAATGCAATAAGATTTGCCATAATGTTAAAATTATATCAATCAATTATTTTGTTGCTAATATATACTCTGCAGCAATGAAAGTTTTATTGTTGCTATGTGGTCACTAAAACATATTAAATAGAATAACTATTGCAACCATTTAAAAATTATTACGACTAGTAATTTGATTGTTGAAATGCAATCTATTAACAATCAAATTACTGCAATCAATTGTTTCATTACTGAAAGATCTCAACAATAAAAGCTTTATCATCCCAATGTGGTCGCTAAAACAGAATAATTATTGCAACCATTCTAAAATTATTACAACCAGTAATTTGATTGTTAAAAGGTAATCTATTAACAACCAAATTACTGCAACCAATTATTTTGCTATTAAAAGATATTTTTTAGCAATAAAAGCATTATTGTCTCAATGTGGTCGTTAAAATAGGGCAATTATTGCAGCTATTCTAAAATTATTACGACCAATAATTTGATTACTAAAAGGCTATGTATTACCAACCAAATTACTGCAATCAATTATTTTGTTATTAAAGATGTTCTTCGGCAATAAAAGCTTTATCGCTATGAAGTGGTCGCTAAAATAGGATAATTATTGCAGCTATTTAAAAATTATTATGACCAATAATTTGATTGCTAAAAGGCGAACTATCACCAACCAAATTACATTAATCAATTATTTTGTTTCTAAAAGTATTCTTCAGTAACAAAAGTTTTATCATCGCAATGTGGTCACTAGAACATATTAAATAAGACAACTATTTGTAGCCATTTACAAATTATTACGACCAATAAATTTGGTTGCTAAAATGCAATCTATTATCAACCAAAATGATGTGGTCACTATATATGCAATTATAGCAACCATATTAATGTTACAATGACCATGATTTTCTAAATTAGCAACTAAAAAATTTGTTGCTAATTGTTTCATTTTCAGTGATAAATTTTGAATGGCCGCTAAACATTTATCTTCAGTGTCCGATTTAATAACTCATCACTAGGCACTTTTATTGTCTACGTTGTTGCGACTACTTGTGACTAATCTTATTTTTGTTGCTATAGGTTTTAGCAACCATTTTTTTACTTTTAGCGACTACTAAGAATAGTTGTTGAAACCAATTTTTCTTGTGGTGTTCTCATCTATATTCTTACCATCCTCATCAAGTTCTAATTTGGTATTTGTACTTATGGGAGTGGTTGTAAGGTTGCATTCACTAATTCCAACTTCTTTAGAAGCTCCTTTGTATACTTTTCTTGCGAGATGAATGTCCCTTTTTGAGTTTGCTTCACTTAAAGTCCTAAGAAGAAATTGAGCTTTCCCATTAAGCTCATTTCAAATTCTTGTTTCATTTCCTCTGCAAACTCTCGACAAAGTAGGTAATTAGTAGCATCAACGATAATGTCATTGACATAAATTTGAACAATGAAATAACTATTTTCTTGGTGCTTAGTGAACAATGTGGTATCTAAGATTCCTATAGAAAAACCATTATTTATGAGAAAGTTGCTCAAACGATCATACCAAGCCCTAGGGGCTTGTTTTAATCCATATAAAGCCTTTGTTAGTTTAAAACATAATGAGGAAAACATTGATTTTTGAAACCGGGCAATTTCTCTACATTAACTTCTTCTTTTATGAATCCGTTTAGAAAAGCACCTTTTATGTCTATCTAATATAGCATAAACTTTTTATGAGATGTAAATGCAAGAAGCATTCTAATTGATTCTAACCTTGCAACTAGAGAAAACATTTCATCGTAGTCAATACCCTCTTACTGACTGTAGCTGTAGTGCCAGGGATAGCACCTAAGCTGAGGCGCCACTTAGACCAGACTTAAATCTCAACCCATAATTCAACAATAGGCCCGTCAGAAATTTTTTCAAAATTATCAGAGATAGCAACAAGCTTCAACCTAAGCAAATCTTAACAAAAGTACAACTTACCTATTCTATTACAAAATATATATACTTCAATCCGAGCTTGAAGTACGAGATCATCACCAAAACCTATATGAGAGAATCAAGTGATAAGGGGGGGTAAGTCCAAAGGCTTAGTAAGGGATAAACTTAAGAACAACAGCAGAGATCTATCGAGGAAGATTCAACTCAATAGATCACAAGTTCAACAGTTAGAATAAGACATATCCGGAATCAGGCAGTGACAATAGCAAAATAGGAAACTCTTCTGCCTTATTGCTCTAGAAATAGATTTCAGACAGATAGAATTCAGTCAAGCAAAACAAACATAAAGCATATACATTCCAAGAAATGACTACAAGACATGCATTGCGGATTCACCTTATACCAGTCAGACAATTAGTTTACCTAAGCGTAACAGTTTGGCACCTCGTAGATGCCCATACAGACTGTATGGCGCACCGTAGATGCCTAGGGGAAAATCTCTAGCACACCACTGATACTTAGGGAAAAGTCTCTAACGTACTGTCAACACCTAGGGGAAAGTCCCTAGCGTATCATTGACACCCAAGGGAAAGTCCCTAGCATGCCTCACATGACCAAACATTTCGCCCGGATCAACCCTTGGCCTAATAATTCTCCGTACATATAACAAAATCAATAACCATTTGTGCATATGCCCAGGGGAAAATCCCTAGCGCACCGCCGGTTCCAAGACGAGACTGTATAAAATAGAGCAGAAATGTCGTCAAGGCAACACGATAGTAGTAAACCGATTCAGATAAGCCAGCATGGCCAATTAACGTTGAACAGATAAACAAGTATGCCAGCAAGGCAACATATGACGATACAAAACGATACAGATACACAACGGTGAGACAACAGAGATACAGATAAGAAGCAAAGCATTTGGGCACCAGAATAGATAGAAATCATAATCAATAACAATGATTTGATAATAATTGAAATTCAAATAATTTCCAGATTTTAAGCAAAATAGAGTACTATATAGAAATAGAAACAGAAACCAAAACCCTCACAGGGGATTTTCTACAAAGACAGATAAATGTAAGATATGCCAGATTGGCAGACCCTGACCTTCGTAGTTTTTAAATAAAGCAACCATAGTCAGCGATCTTACTGGTCACCAGGACCCATTTCTTTATTACCTAACCAAAAGAGCAGGTTCACATTCAAAATCCCCATTCAACTTTAATAACCTTTAATAATTAAAATCTTATTATTAAAAGTCCCAAAATCACTAGTTAATCAATCAACGTGATAGTTAGGGTCTGATAGGTACTATCAGTACAAAATATGCTAATTAAGCCAATTATTATAGAAATAGTTATGGGGTTCGCATCAGTTCTAGTAATGGGATGTAATCTAATCCTTAATTATTTAATTAACCTCATAACATTATCCCAAATCAATAACAATAGTCCCATCATCTTAGTTAACCCAATTATTGCCATTTAGGTCTCAAATTCATAAAACTAGGGTTTTCTTACTCCAATTAACTCAATTAACCTAAAATTATCATATGATATGAAAATTTGAGTTCTCTAAGCTTATAATGGCACATGCATGTTCTGAATCTTGATTCCATATCATCTTAAATAACCCAATTATTATCACTTAGGTTCTAAATCCATAAAATCCACAAGTTGGGGTTTTTAATCCTTCAATTAACTCATTTAACCCAAAATTATTTTATAATAATGTAAATTCGGGCCTACTAAGTTATATAATATACATGCATGTACATATATATTCAAATCCTACATCAATACCTTATTTTCTTGACATAATATAAGACTTGGTAAAAATAATCACCACAAAACTTATACCTAAATTTGGTTATTACCCAATATATCCTTATTGGTGCCTTGTCTCTACGAACTTATGTCTCCAGTGCGTTCACCACGTTGAGGTAAAGATTTTGTTTGTCGGCTGCCAGAGTGCCGCCGTGCGCCATCGCCATCGCCATCGCCGGAACTAAATTGCGACACCACTATTTGACTCGTCCAGCTGCGCTGGTCAAAACACCTCAAAAAATTTTCTAAGTTGCCGCCAGAGCCAAAAGTAATTGGCCAAAAACCGCCATAGCTCTATCTTGACCCTTGAGCTGAGCCCGTCAAAACCCACTACTGCACTCCAAGTTTTAGTCGTCGGAATGGAGCAACACATCACCACCACCGTGACTTCAATTTCGGTCCTATTTTTTGGTATTTTCGCCGGTTGTTGGGGTGTAAAATTTGTATAATATTGTTCTTTGTGCCGAAAGGAGTGGAATGGTGTATAATGTGAAGGGTGTTGACATCTGCCGGAGTAGGTTGCCGGAAGAGGGTGATGAGAGCTTGCATGTGTGAATTTGAATAATCGTGGGGGGTGATTAGCTGTATAAAGAAGCATTTTCCAGGAATTATAATTTGACCCCCAATACATTCTTTTATCATTCAATTAAGTCCTTTAGCAAGGCAACCCTTTCCTAATTAACCCCCAACTTAGTGAGTGCCTCAAATTCACCCATTTAACCTAAAATAATTTCAAATTTGACCCACAAAACTTCTAATTGTTGGTCAATCAAGTTTCTTCAAATTATAAATTAACCCCAAAACTTTCAATCTTCATTCAATTAAGTCTTTTTTATTTATTTTTCGAGCCCTAAAATCTGACCATCCAATTTCTTGATTTCTAAATCCTTATTTTCTAAATTACATAATTTTAGGGGTGTTACAGTAGCTTTTTGCTACCAGTTTGGCTTTGTTCCTGGTAACTTTATCGATTTTATCTAGCTTATTTTTGAATACCCACTTGGTATTGATGACTGGATGGTCTGATGGTCATTCTACATGGTTTCAAACTTCATTCTTTTCAAACTGAGGCAATTTGTCCATCATTGTTTCAATCCAGAATGGATCTTTTAGTGTTTCTTTGAGATCTTTATGTTCAATCATTGAAATGAAGACACATTTGGATTCATCTAGTGGAACTTAATTATCTGGCTTTGGATCTAATAGTTATTCCAACTTGGGAATCTCCAATGATATTGTCAATAGGGTGACTGGAAGCATGTTTGAACTTTTTGGTTGTTTGTTCAGCCGTTTATACTATTTGCTGGAATCAGGTTCATTAGTGGGATTTATTTCCTCAAATGATTCCGGTTCCTCTTGGTTCGATGTTGATGGCATAAGGTCCAGAATCTTGACTGGTTCTTTGAATCTTGAAACTTTTTTGCTCAAGGTTTGCTTGGCACAAGATAGGTTAGTTTCATCAAACATAACATGCTTGGATTTTTGAATAGTTCTTTTCCTTTTGTTAAAAACACGATAGGCTTTACTATGCATTGAGTTACCAACAAAAATAGCTTCATCAACTTTGGAATCAAACTTTGTCAAACAATCTCTATCATTAAGAATATAACATTTGCAACCAAAGATAGGAAAAAAAGAAATGTTTGGAATTTTACCGTGCGATAACTCATATGGGGTTTTCCTCAAAAGAGGTTTTAAGAAAATATAATTTGACACATAGCAAGCCGTAGTCATGGCTTTACCCCAAAAGGATTTTAGAAGATCATATTCATTAAGAATGGTCCTAGCAGCTTCTTACAAAATCCAATTTTTCCTTTCAATTACCCCATTTTGTTGGGGAGTCTTAGGAGCAAAAAAATCATGAATGTAACCATGTTCTTCACAAAACAAAGTAAAATTTATTTCATCAAACTCAGTACCATGGTCACTTCAAATTTTCTTAATGAAATAACCCTTTTTATTGTGGAGCTTTTTAGTAAGTGGAATGAAAACATTTAGAGCATCATTTTTATGAGCAAGGAATAGAACCCACATAAAACGAGTATAATCATCTACTATGACAAACACATATCTTTTACCTCCAAAGGAAGCGGTTTTCATGGGTCTAAATAGGTTAATGTGCTGAAGTTCCAGTGGCTTGAAAGTTGTGACCTCTTTCTTTGGTTTGAAAGATGTTTGGATTTGTATCCCATTTTGGGATGCATCACATATCATGTCCTTGGAGAAGTTTAACTTGGGTAACCTTTGACAAGATCTTTCTTTGTGAGATAAGATATAAGTTCCATGTTTACGTGGTCCATTCTTCTATGCCATTTCCAGCATTCTTCATCTAAAACAGCTAAACACTCCACATTTTGACAGTTTAAATTATTAAAGGTTATACAATAAACATTTCCATCATTAGTAATAGTAAAAACCAATTTCTCATTTCGCTTGATAACACAGTGAGAATGACGGAATTTAACCTCATAACCTTCATCGCACATTTGACTGATACTAAGCAAGTTATGCTTAAGGCCTTCAACAAGCCATACGTTATCAATGGAAGTACCAATGTACTTACCAATAGTACCTTTACCTATTATAAGTCTTTTTATGTTGTCTGCATAGAGAACATTTCCTGCAGAACAATTGTTAAGTTTAAGAAACATGGACCCATCCCCCGTCAAATGCTTGGAACATCCACTATCCAAATACCACTTCTTTTTTTGGGAGTTTCCCTTGGCATGTACCTATAAGAAATCAATTTGTTTTAGGTCCCTAAACTATGTTGGGTCCTTCATGAAGGTATGTGTGGCATTAGGATCCAAATATATTAAAAATAAAACTGAATAAACTAGACCACACAAAACCCCCAGGATCAATACATACATGTAATTCAGATTTAGAAAGGGACAAAAAAACCTGGGTGATGACAGAAAATCGAAGAGCAAGAGAAAACTCTGGAAAACCGTCAAACTGTCTCTTCACCGGCGCAGCAGGATCACCACAAATTTTCCCTTGGAAGGACTCCTCCATTTTTGCTGAAATTTTTACAGGAACTCCTGAACCCATTGAAGATTCTTCAGTTCAAAATCAAGTCCAATCAGAAAACCAGAGGTCCACCCAGAACTAGCAAAACCAGCTGCCAGAAAACTACTCCAATCAAGAGCAAGAGCAACCAAATTAGATTGCCTCTAATGTAAAAGCCCATACACAAAATCTATGGTCTATTCTATAAAGAATGGCTGGAATATCTACAGAGAATGAGGGTAGGAAGTCTGGGAAGGAGGAGGTTGGAGAGAATAATGAGATGCTAACAAATTAGATTCCCACTACACAAAATGTGGGGAGAAATCACATTAGTCATGCACACATTTGCTCTCACTCTCTTGGCCGGACACACTCCTATATCTATACATAGGAGTGGTCCATGAACATCCCCAAGGAGATGATGCCAAGTGTCCTTGCCAAGGTGGCCACTAACTAGTAATTAGTGAATAAGAATATTAATTGAAGCACAAATTTCATCTTATGAAATGTCTTGCAATTAAATTCCAATTCACATTAAATGAACCATTCACTTAATTATTCTCCCAAAAATAATCCTCCAACTCAATTAAATTAAACACTTTAATTTAACCAATAATAATTTGACTTAACTCTTAAGTAAAAAAGGCTTAACTATTTAAGCTAGTCAAAGTCAATTTAACCCTTAAATTAATTTTGACCAATTGATAGTCATGTGACATAAATTAATTAACCCTTAATTAATTGATCTTAATTTAACTCTTAAATTAATTTGACCAATTTAACATTTAAGTTGATCAAGTCAAAATGACTACAATTTTGCCTCCTCCAAAATGGTTATGAATTTTCTAACTCTTAGAAAACTCTACTTTCTTCAATTGACCATGTCATTGGATTTTGTGTGTGACCCATTAGGTTCTACCATTCATTGGACATGGGCTTACAACTCCTTGTGACTTTTGGAATATCAAATATTCACATTAGTTTAAACTCCTTTAAACTAAGCGACTCGATTCAATTAATCTCATTAATTGAAGAATACCCAATCTCCATGGTCGATGTCCAACCTCAAGCCCATAGAGCCCAACTAATTGGCCGAAATGAATGCTCTTGAAGAACCATTCTAGCATTACACGTACCATGCAAATACGGTCCTTCTGTCTCCTATCTCCCGAAAGAGGCCTAGGGCAAGATATTAGTCGGCTCCCTAATACTATATTTCTATTATTAATGTTCAATTCCATTTGTGACCTCATCTTTGGAAACGTCTTTCCAAATTATCACATCACCTTCGCAAGGATTTCTTGGAATCGATCATTATAGAACACATAGGAGATGCACTCGCCCTTCACAAAGACGAGGAGTCGAATTCCATCTTGGATTTCACAAACCTCCATGCCAAGTAGCTCATACGCAATCTCAACCCGAAAGACCCGCTAAGTGATCAAGGAAGAGTCAAAGCATGAGGACCGGACACAAGGTTGCCATGGATCCTCAAGTCGAAGGACTAATGATATGTACTAGCATAAGCAAGAGAACTTGCCACTACCGACTTGCCACTTGGACTATCTAATGGATTCTCTAGGCGGGTCTTCAGTGCCTTGTTCCCTAACAAGCACCTACTAACATGCACCCGTATCTCATACAATTGCTCATAGAACGAAATAATATCCAACTCTTGGATTATGCATCGTTAGTGCAAGTCTATCCGGATCTTAGATACCCTTGTTCTCTTAAGATCTTATGACTTGGAAGGTTTAAGATCACGACCGTTTGAGACTTATTCCATGGTCACCAAACCAAGTCCCATAGTCTTGTGTGATCTAAGGGCTTCATCCAAATGCCAGTTAAGTAAATGAAGAGCATATGATGAAGATGGCCATATGATGAATATCATTCAATCAAGATTGTCTTACAATGAAATAGTTTACAAGGCTAATCTCATTGGCTTGCTGGGCACTATTCCAACACTTCATAGTTAGTAGCAGATAATTTTCTTACCCAAAGAAACTTGGTACCAATAAGTTTCTCAATCAGACATCTATAATTGTCTTTTTATTTTGATTTGTTGTTCCAAAATTTTCTTTTAATCTTCGTCAGTTGCTTTAATCTCCAGGAAATCAGAATAATTTCATCCTCAACTTGGTCCACATCAAGATCTTCTTGAAGTTTTGAGCCAGAATCATGATCGGTATTAAAAGCAATATTTTTTTTTACTTTTATTTCCAAACATTCATCTTTGTTTAGCAACGTCATCTCATGGGATGTGAGAGATCCAATATGTTCACTTATAGTCATTCTGCTAAGATCACGAGTAGCAGTAATTTTTGGCGTCTATTTCCTTTAGAAGCGGTCTAAGAATTTTTTGAACTCGTTCATCCTAATTTATAGTTTTTCTAAGTGCGGATATAGGATTTATAATTTTCATGAAACATGTATACATCTGACTTATGGTCTCATCAGGCTTCATCTAGAACATTTCATACTTGTAAATGGAAAGAGCAATCCTCTCTTGTTGAACTTGACTAGTACCTTCATGGGTTACTTGCAATATTCCCACCTTTGCTTTATTGTAGCACATGTACTGACTTGATTGTATTCCTCTTTGGTGAGAGCACATGACAGAATATTTTTCGCCTTAGTATTCATTGAGATGGCCTTTTTTATCTTCATTGGTAAACTCACGTCGCTCTTTTGGAACCATCCATCCGTCAACTAATTTTGTTGGAACCATTGGCCTTTCACTAACCACGTCCTATAAATTAAAATCCAGGGCAATTATGTATTCTTGCATTTGATTTTTGCACTGTGAAACTAGCCGCTTGTGAACAGGTATTGGGGAATGCCTGCTAGATTCACTTGCACAACCTCTGTGGACTGATGCATGAGTTGCTACCACTCTATTAGGCAAGCTTTAGTCTTTTCTTCCAGACCGGAACCAAGAACACTGTAAAAGATTCCAAACAGTATCACCCTACTGGTTTCTTCACCTAGAGGTCCTTAGAGCAACAAAGAGCCAATTTGTTCTCTTCATGGGGTCCCTCGAGAGCAGGTATGACTTCCGTCCCTCTTCACTACTAAGTCCTCCGAGACACAAACTGCCTTGTCCTTGCCTCTCCATAGTCCGTCGAAGGCAAGTTTCACTTGACCTTCTTCATCATAAGGTCCCTCGAAAAAACATATAGAGCAAGGAGTTAGCAACAATTACGCACAAAATGTGTATGACAGTATTACACAACTCCTCAAGATACTTAACAAATTTCTCTTCTAACTTTGTGATTCACTTTTCAATTACTTCATTGTTTCACTTTTATATACTTATGTCCAACCCCTATAAGTTCTCATTAAGGCAAGAATCCATTGGAATTAAATAAGGAAACAAGTTAACTTTGGCAATCATGCATTTATTCCTTAGACAACAAATGATTCAATAATTTCAGCATGTGATTTCTTTCCTAAGTTGCAAAGATGCAAATCAAACTAGAATCTGTAGGAGATCTTTTATTCATGGAAAGTAAATTCCAGTGCATGACAGATTCCAATGGACAATGTGTAAACAAATTCCAGCAGATAATATGCATACTTTTTAACGCATAATTCAAGAAGTAATTTTGTCATGATCAAAACGATGTGAATCATAAAAGGGGTTAACAAGAGTTTCCACAACTGGTGCCAAAATGACTATTTTGAAATAATGCGAGGTCCTTTCACGAAAACAACAATGTGCTGATTCATTTTCTCTAGAATGCATGTATTGAGATCGTTCTCTTTTCAAAAGTTCTTCGACTTTTATAATATTTGCAAATGATTTTCTCCCCCCAAGTTCTTTTTAGGACTTGGTATTTATAGATTTTAGTTCTAATGGACTTGGACAGGTTAAGGTTGTTCTGCCCCTCTTTACGGTCATAGCTTATCTTTTGGGCTCTCCAAACCTTTTGTTTAGTTAATTTATTTTTAAGTCATTGAGTTTTTAGTCAATTTATCAAATTATCCTTATAGTCAATTTTTAATAATATCAAAAACTATACAAAGAAACTAGAATGAGTCTTGCAGAATAATCAGATGCAGAAAAATACAAATTGAAAAACAATAAACGTGACTTGAGATGCAGGATGTGCTAGAAAATAAATAATGAAAATTCTCCCCTATGGAAAATAGTTGATTTGGATAAATCAAGTTGTTATAGACTAATTGTTGTATTGTTGTGTTATAATTATATTGGTTTAAATACTACAGTGATGCAATAGGTTGACCCATGTAAGGTCTCTATTTATTTTAGATGAGACTTAGCTTCGGCATACTCTGATGTCCCCAAAAATTCCTTTAAGTGATCTCCTAAAAAGACAGGTATAATATGGACTCTACTACGTTATCATGGGCTTCAGCATCGTTTTGCCGTATATGGATTTTCAAAGCGAGTAGGGCTTAAACATTTCTGTACAAATAATCTTCCATTTTTTAGGTATTAAACTTTTTTTACTTGTGTTCTTTATGGATCTTTGAGGTATATTTGACTCTTCAACTGCATGACATTGCACTGGGATAAAAACTGATTCATTGGTTTTTCTTCCTTTGGGTCTAAAAAAATTAATTTTGGTACAACTATGTAATAATTAATTAATTGGATTAATTAATTTTTTTGGGCTTCAATTAATATATTTGATAAATTAGTTCAACTAATTATTGGACCTAATTTGAAGAATAGTAATTAAAAGTGTAATTAAATTAATACGATTAGATCAATTAATTTATTTGGACATTTAATTAATTTAGGGTTAAATTAAGGGGGCCTTAATGAGGTCAAGGTCCACTGAATATGGACTTGATGGATCAAGGCCTACTCAAATTAATTTAATATTAATTGGAGGTAGGAATTCTGTAGGCAAATGAGTGTGTAACAGATATAAAAGTTTGGCAATTAATAATACACCATCAAAAAAGGAAAAGAATTAGATTTGACTTTGAAAATGAATGATATAATATAATTACACCACAATGGCTGGATTGCAAACTGAATGACAATTTTCAAAGTCCAACACCAAAAACAAAAACAAAAAGGGCACCCATAGCACTCCCCCCTAAACATCCAACTTGTCTTCTCGACTATGCCATAATTTATTTCTTTTGTTCCACCCTACCGAGTGCAAGAAATGAGAATTTGCAAAAAAACCTTTGCAAGTTATTCTTGCTTCCGAAATCCTATTCAAGAACAATTTCGATTAGGAATTTTTAAATTGATTCCTACAAGCATAAGGTTAAATGAGAATGGGCATCTAAGGTGCGGATCAGCCTTAGAGGAGATACATATAGAGCTCTTAGCAAACTGATTCTCCCTATAAGAGGGTCATGATTTTACACTAAGGAAAGAATTTTCTTGAATTATAGTTGAGGCATTAATAGAAGTATCACGACAATGAATCAAACAATTAGAGAATTCCCGGAGTGTAAGAATACCTCCCATGTGATAGTAATACTCACATATTTCAACCAACCACAACAGGAGCGAGACATATTATTGTAATTATTAGTATTAAAAATTATTTTATTTTTGTTTTCTTTATGATGAAATATTTTCTAATTTCTGCTACATTATCGGTCCTTGGACCTATTTAAACCCAACTATTTTGGTAATATTTTATATTTTATATTTACTAAGACATGTATCTATAATGTTTCTGTACTTGAATATAGTAGAAAAAAAAGTTGGGCGTGTGATTACTACACCTTGAGAGGAGATGAATGGAGAGTCATTACACCCCCAAAGATATGGATTCTCCAGTTACTATCGAAAATATAATACAAATAGAATAAAAAGCTTTGTAGAATATACTACTATCCTTGATAACGCCATCGTAGAACAAACAATCCCACCTTTTATAGGAGCTTAAAACATTTATAAAAAAAAAAGGATCTATTCCAAAACGGATCAAAGGGACCAAAGGCTTCTTAAGTCTCAACCCCACACCGAAGAAGTGTAAAATCTTCCAAAATGGATCGATGTATTATCAAGTCCTAAAGAAAGGAACAGTATGTGATCCTTTTTGTTTCATTGAAATTCAGATCTGGTTGGAAAAAGAAATGTTACTGTTGTAATTGGCATCAAATCAATTAGGATTTATGTTTAATTACATGTTTAAGAATTGATTAAATCTTATGGATGGATACCAATTTGGTTGGAATCCATAAGTGTTGTGTATATATGAAGGGGAGACAAAAAGGCACAAGATTATGTATGTGGGGGAAAATACCATATTGCTTATGAGACAAAGTATGTGGGAATAAGTGGGAATATAAAAGAATTTTAGTTTGATACAAAACCACCTATCTCACAATGAAAATTTGCCCAATGGGAACACACCATATATGTGGTTCAAGTATTGATACTTGGTAAAGTATCAATTAAGGGACTCATGAGGGTGTGCCCACATGTGCGCGCTGTCGCCGCCGCCTACTCGGCTCGGGCTCAGGCGTAGGTGTTTGGGCGAATTGTCTTGGGTCTCAAGTTAATCTTGTTGCTGAAAATTCCAACTTTTTTTGGAATTTTGTTTAAATTTGAAATTTGAATTTTAAATTTCAAATTCAAAAGTTAATTGATTGTTACAAAAATTGCCAGACGTTTCTGTAGTCACCGATAATTGCTAGAACCATTTCTGACATTTTTGAAGTTTTTGATTCATTGAACCTGGTCCAGAATGTATTTGGACGTGTTTGTACATCTATTCTAGGATCTGGACATCCTGCTGGCTCCTCTCATTTACGTATATAGACTTGCTGCTGCAGGCAGAAGAAACGCACCCAAGAACAAATCTTTTCTATCCCTGTGATAATCTTCTCACATATAGTGTTGCTTTTGGTTTTTGAAAACTGAGTAGTGTTTGAAGTGAAGCTTTCTGGAGTACATCAAAAGGCTTCTGGACTGTCTTATCTTAGGAGAAGTTTCGCTGAACTCTCTGCACTAGTAGGAGCGATAATTTCTTCAAGGCAAACCATTCTTTGGTGATTCAGTCTAAAAGTGCTGTTACTATACAAAACTGAGAGATAAGTTCTTGATTTATATACTGATTCTTGCATTTTTGTTGTTATATTCTATATTGGCTTTTTTGCTTTTGGTTTATGATCTTATTAAACTGAATTGCAATTGGAATATATGTATTCTGCTCATTTTTCAAATATCTGTTATATTATTTTTCAAACACTGCCCTGTCATAATAAAAAGTGGATTGCTTTATTGCTTTAAATCTATTGTTTATAATATGCTATTAAACATTTCCAACAATCTTGAAGAAATTATCTATTTAAGTGTTTGTTCAACTGCTTTATTGAAAATGGCATCCATATCTGCAAGTGGTTCTGGTGCTAGTTCATTGTTTTCCTCGAAAGTTGATTGACCTTTCTAGCTTGCCAGAAAAATTTGGGGGGCCAATTTTTCAAATGCTAGCAACAGCGAATGAAAATCTGGTTCACAATGAAAGGTCTTCTTTCAGTACTTTCGGTGACTAGAACTGAACCAATTGATACTGACCCCAAAACAGCTAAAATAGCTGAGTGGACTGAGAAAGATCAGTTAGGTCAAGGGATCATTTTGTCATCACTGTCAAATGTTCTCTTTGATGTTTACTACTTGAACTCGTACACTGCTAAGTTGTTGTAGGATGATTTGGATCGAAAATATAATATTGAAGAGCAAAGGCTCGAGAGGTATTTTGTTTCTAAGTTCATGAAGTATCAAATGGTTGAGGGAAAGTCTATAACTGAACAGATGCATGAATTGATCAACCTTGAGCATGCTCTTGCTGGTGTTGAGATGAAACTTCCTAAGAAATTTCTAGTCATGTCCATAATAGATAAATTCCCCAAGTCTTGGGACAATTTTGGAATGACACTCAAGCATCAAAAAGAGAAACTGTCGTTGGATGATCTAATGATTGCAATCAGTATTAAGGAAGAACACCGAAATCAAACTCATGGAGTTCCATTTGAGCAGTAACCTAAGGTAAATGTGGTGATTGAAGGGAAGAAAAAGTTCAATAAAATGAGTCAAATAAACTAGAACTCTAAAACCATAGGTAAAGGCAAACATAAAGCTAAGAAACCAAAAGCAAACAAACCATGCTGGAATTGTAGGTAGGTAGGCCATTAGGCTAAGGACTGTCCATCTAACAAAGCTAAAGCCAAATCAAACTCAATTGCCCCTACAGTAGTAAACATGGTTGTTGGGGAGACTAGCAAAGCTGGAGTTCCAGAGACGATTGCTGATGGGTATGTAACTTTAAAACCTAAAGTTGAAGTTTGTACTACTATTTACGAACCTTTTGACTGGTTAATAGACATTAGAGCAAATATGCATGTTTTGTGCTGATAAATTGCTTTTTGTATCTTATTAGCCAGTTGATAAAGCATCTGTAACAAAGGGTAACTCCACTGCTGCCAAGGTACTTGGGATAGGACACATGGACCTGAAGCTTCCTTCGGGGCGCATATTATCTTTGCTGAGAGTGCATCACGTCCCGACTATACAGAGAAACATTATCAGTAGTTCTGTAATAGTTAAGGTAGGCTAGAGCTTACTTTTAAGTTTAATAAAGTTGTAATTCAGCATTATGGTTTGTTTATAGGTAAGGGCTATTTGTCTGATGGTTTATTTTAATTAAAAGCTGAGTATGTAAATTCTCCTGATTCAATCAATAAAACTTCATATTCTGAATCTTTGGTGAATACTATTGAAAGTTCTTACGTATGGCATAGTCGTTTAGGACATTTAAATTTTGGTTATCTTAAATGCATGATGAACTTAAATTTAATACCTAAACATAACATTGAATGTAGTCAGAAATGCCAAGTATATGTTGAGACTAAACAAGTAAGAAAACCTTACTAATCGCTTGAAAGCAATTCTGAAATACTTGAGCTTGTGCAAACAGATATTTGCAAGTTCAATGGGATCTTAACGAAAGATTAGAAAAGATACTTCATTACCTTTATAGATGATTGTAGTAGATATTATTATGTTTATCTATTAAAACATAAAGGTAAAGCACTTGAAAAGTTTATCTTCTTTAAAAATGATGCTGAAAATCAAATTGGTAAGAAACTTAAGCAGTTAAGATCAGATAGAGGTGAAGAGTATGAGTCGAATCAATTCGATGAATATTTCCAAAATTTTGGTATTATTCGTGAAGAGACTCATCCTTACTCTCCCTTATCTAATGGGGTAGCAAAAGGACAGAACAGAATCTTTAAAGACATGATCAACAATCTACTTTTGAAGTTTGAATTGCCTAAATATATGTGGGGAGAGGCTTTGAATACGGCTTGCCATATTCTGAATAGTGTCCCTCTCAAACATAAAGAAAGCACTCCATTTGAATTCTGGAAAGGTAGAAATCCTAGCTTAAAGTATTTTCGAGTGTGGGGCTATCTTGCAAAAGTTCTAGTCCCAGAACACAAAAGGAAAAAGCTTGGTCCCCAAAACTGTTGATGTGGTCTTCTTAGGCTATGTGGAAACAAGCTATGCATTGAGATTTTTGGTAATTAAATCCGAAATCCTATGTATAGAGGTTAACATAATAGTGGAGTTTAGTGATGCCACGTTCTTTGAGGACGTGTTTCCAATGAAAACTAGAATACATCGGGATGTTTCTTTAGATTCTGCTCTCACATCGATGTCTATTCCTGATCATGTGGAAAAGATGTCAAATGTGGGGGTTAATCTAAGTAGTTGTTGTTTAGCATCTATTGGAGCTGAAGAATCAAATGAACCTAGATGGAGTAAGACAACTAGGATCGTCAAGGATTTTGGAAGTAATTTCATCACTTACAATATCGAGGATGATCCTGTGATCTTCAAGGATGCTATGGACTCATTTGAAGCTAAGCATTGGAAGATAGCTATCAAAAGTGAGATGGATTCCATTGTCTCTAATGGGACATAGGAGTTGGTCGATCTACCTCTGGGGTGTACTACGAATTGGATGCAAATGGATCTTTAAAAAGACACATAAATCTGATGGAACCATTGATAAGTTTAAAGTCAAAATAGTTGCCAAAGGCTTTAGACAAAAATATGGAATATGCTTCTTTGATACCTATTCCCTGGCTTCTCGATTAACTATAATCCAGGTGCTTATAGCATTGGCTTCCGTATATGGTTTCCCAATTCACTAGATAGATGTGAAAATAGCCTTTCTGTATGGTGATCTTTAGGAAGAGATTTATATAGATCAACCTGAGGGATTTGTAGCTCCTGGTAATGAGTAAAAGGTCTGTAAGCTTGTTAAACCCCTTTATGAATTAAAACAAGCGTCTAAGCAGTGGCATGAGAAATTTGATAAAACTATTTTATCATTTGGTTTCAGCGTAAACGATAGTGATAAGTGCGTTTACTGTAAGGTTAAAGGTGATGATTGTATTGTACTATGCTTATATGTAAATGATAAATTATTGATTAGATCTACTATTGAAATTATCAATGAGACAAAATCATACTTGAAAAGTAAGTTTGAAATGAAGGATATGGGTGAAGCTAATGTGATTTTTGAACTTAAGTGAATTCGGTCAACTGAGGGTATAGTTATTTCTCAATCTAACTATGTTGAGAAGATAATTGAGAAATTTGGCTATAAGGAGTGTAGAATCGCTAAGATACCATATGATTCTTCTATGGCTCTTTTCAAAAATGAAAATGGTACTCCTGTGTATCAGTTGAGATATTCTTAGATTATTGGGAGCTTGCAATATCTTGCAAATGGCTGGAGATCAGATATCTCATTCGCAGTCTCAAAGCTGGTGATGTATACAAATTGTCCCAATAAAACCTATTAGGAGGCTTTAAATAGGGTACTTCGGTATCTTAAGGGCACAACATCACTTGCTCTGCATTATGATAGATTCCCTGCAGTACTTGAGGTATATAATGATGCTAGATGGATAGCCAAAAACTCCGATAGTAATGGGTGTACAGGGTATGTATTTGCCTTGGGTGGAGGAACTGTCTCCTAGAAGTCCACTAAATAGACTTTGGTAACTTGGTCTACAATTAAGGCAGAGTTATGTGCTTTGGACATAATTGGAACAGAGGCTGAGTGGCTACATGGGCTGATGGTCTAGTTACTCATGGTTAGTAATCCTCTTTCTGCGATCGCAGTGCATTGTGATAGCTAAACCATAATTGCTAAGATCAAAAGTTCAAAGTAAAATCAAAAGACCAAGAGACATATCCAAGTTAGACTAAAGTCAATAAGGGGACTTGTGTCTGAAAGGGTTGTGGCCATTGATTTTATTAGATCCAAAGACAATATGGCCGATCCTTTAACCAAAGAACTTGAGTTGTGCTTAGTCTAAAAATCCAAGTTGGGGATGGGACTGAAAACCCATCAGTGATGCATCTACAGTGGTAACCCAACCTGCCAGGTGGAGATCGCACAAGGAAGGTTCAATGTGGTATAAACCTGCTGCTGATAAACAAGTTGCTGACTGTGTCAAAGTGCACCTAAACTTGACTGATACTTTAGTATCTGAGTTTGTTCCCTGGCATTCGAAGGTGCTGGTAACTGCAAGCAAAATAAGAGTTCTAACTCTGAATGGGGTCAAGTCATATTGACGAGATGTAAGCAGTGTATCCCTGGAGATGCCCAACTGAGTGAATGGAGTCATTTGGCCGTGACTAGAGGAAAAGGGTTATTCCTGAAAAGCATTCATGATACAGGATCGACGCATATGGCCGTAATGTGTCAAACCTAAAGATCACTACATAGCCTTACGGCTTGTTGTTACCAATGGATGCCGCCACATCCAAAGGCCAAATTCAAGGCTTTGATCCATTTGTCTCTGTGGTAGCATAAGTTGGATAACTTAGGTGATTGTTCAAACAAGAAGGTACCATTACTGAAAGCAAGTTATGATAATCCTGATAGTCTAATACTATGGATTTGTGGGGGATTGCTGTAATTGGCATCAAATCAATTGGGATTTATGTTTAATTACATGTTTAAGAAGTGATTAAATCTTATGGATGGATGCCAATTTGGTTGGAATCCATAAGTGTTTTGTATATATGAAGGGGAGACAAAAAGGTAAAAGATCATGTATGTGGGGGAAATCCCACATTACTTATGAGACAAAGTATGGGAGAAAAAGTGGGAATATAGAAGGCTTTTAGTCTGATACAAAACTACCTATTCTACATTGAAAATTTGCCCAATGGGAACACACCATATATGTGGTTCAAGTATTGATGCTTCGTAAAGTATCAATTAAAGAACTCATGAGGGTGTGCCCACACGCGCATGCCGCTGCCTCCTGCTTATCTCGACCTAGCCCGGCTCCAGCTCGGGCTTGGGCAAGAGTGTGGGCGATGGGCATTTGGGCAAATTGTCTTGGGTCTAAGGTTAATCTTTTTGCTGAAAATTCTAATTTTTTTTAGAATTTCGTTTAAATTTGAATTTTGAATTTTAAATTTTAAATTTCAAATTCAAAAGTCAACTGGTTGTTACAGAAATTGCCAGACGTTTCTACAGTTACCTATAACTGCCAGAAATATTTCTGACTTTTCTGGAGTTTTTGGTTTATTGAACGTGGTCCAGAATGTATTTGGACGTGTTTTAACATTTGTTCCAGAATGTATCTGGACGTGTTTTAAACTTGGACATCCTACTGGCTCTTCCCATTTACCTATATATACCTGTTGTTGCAAGCAAAACAAACACAAGCAATAACAAATCTCTTATATCCCTCAGATAATCTTCTCACATATAGTGTTGCTTTTAATTTCTGGCAACTGAGTGGTGTTCGAAGTGAAGCTTTCTAGAGTGCACCAAAAGGCTTCTGGATTGTCTCATCCTGGGGGAAGTTCCACTGAATTCTCTACACTGGTAAGGGCGATAATTTCTTCAAGGCAAACCATTCTTTGGTGATTCAATCTAAAAGTTCTATTACTATATAGAATTGAGAGATAAGTTCTTAGTTTATATACTGACTCTTGTATTTTCTGTTGTTATATTCCATACTGGCTTGTTTGCTTTTGGTTTATGATCTTGTTAAACTGAATTGCAATTGGAATATATGTATTCTGCTCATTTCTAAAATATCTGTTATATTATTTTTCAAACACTGCCCTATATTATAAACTGGATTGCTTTATTGCTTTGAATCTATTGTGTATAATCTGCTATTAAACATTTCCAACAGTTACACCCATTGCCATCCTTAAATTGAAAGTGTTGTAGTGACATTTTTCCTGAACTATGTAATTCTCTGAATGATATCCATCTTCCACTAGCCATCAAGGTTCAAGTTTAGATCTCCAGTGAAGAATAAGTTCCATCCTCTATTAAGGTAACTCTTCACACTAAATCATGTACGGGCTATAAAATCATAACTTAGATCTACTAAACTAAGGAATGCATGATAGTCTTACGGTCCTTGCTGACTCCAAACACAAAGTTCCCACTATAATCAAGATCCTTGGACAGCTCTAAAGAAAAGATGTCAAGAAACTTGTTCGAATAGTGCCCATTGTAAATTATTTCACTTGTGATATAATCTTGATTGAATGATATTCTTTAAATCACCATTTTCATCTTATGCATATATTTACTTCACTGGAATTTGGTTGAAGCCTTTAGATCACACAAGACTACGGGACTTAGTCACGCACTCGGTGGTGATCATGAAATATGTCTTACATTGTCGTGATCTTAAAAACTTCCAAGTCGTAGGATCTTATGAAACTAAGGGCATCTAATATCCGGATAGACTTACATTGGCGATGCATTAATCTAAGGCGTTGAATATTGCTCCATTTCATGAGCAATGCCATATGAGATATAGGTGTATATTAGTGGGTACTTGTTAGAGAACAAAGTACAAAAGACCCACCCGAAGAATCCACTAGATAGCCATAGTGGCAAGTCGGCAGTGGCAAGTTCTCCAACTTACGTTAGGGCATATAACTAGTACTTTAACTTAAGGATCCATTATAGCCTTGTGTTTAGATTATCATGCTTTGACTCTTTCCTGGCCACGTAGCAGCTCATTCGGGTGAAGATTGGGTATGAGCTACTTAGACATGGAGGTTTATGAGATCTAAGATTGGATCCGACTCCTCGTCATTGTGAGGGGCGAGTACAATATGTATTCTATAATGATCGATTCCATGAAATCCTTGCGCAAGATAGTATGACAATTTGGAAAAGGAGTTTTCCAAAGATGAGGTCATAAAGGGAATCGAACATTGAGAATAGAGACATAGTGTCAAGGCTATTAAGAAGCCGTCAACTATCTTACCTTAGGCTTCTTTCGGGAAATAGGAGATGGAATGACCATATTTGCATGGCATACTTAGAGCTAGAATGGTTCTCCAAAAGCATTAATTTCGGCCAACTAGTTGGGCTCCATGGGCTTGAGGTTGGACATCAACCATAGAGATTGGGTACTCTTTAATTAATGTAGATTAATTGAATTAAGTCAATTAGTTTAAAGGAGTTTAAACTAAAGTGAATATTTGATATTCCAAAGTCACAAAAAGTTGTAAGCCCATGTCCAATAAATGGTAGAACCTAACGGATCACACACAAAAGCTAATTACATATCCTAGGCGATGAAAGGGAATTTCCTAAGAGTTAGAAAAGTTCCCACATGACTAATTTGGAGGTTGACCGATTGGCACAAATATTGTAGTAATTTTTGGCTCGATCAATTTAATTGTTAAATTGATCTAATTAATTTAAGGAGTTTAATTAAGACCAATGATTAAGGAGTTAATTATTTAGTGCCACATGACTATCAATTGGTCAAGTTAACTTAAGGGGTTAAGTTAACAATTGCTAGCTTAAAGTGTTAGGTTAATTGACTTAAAGAGTTAAGTCAAGGTAATTAATTAAATTAAAGGAGTTTAATTTAATTAAAATGGAGAATTAATTTTGGAAGGAAAATTCAAATGAAATGTTCATAAGATGAAATGAATATTCCAAATAAAATTCAAATTCACATGCTAACTCACATGCTAGTTGGCGTTGCCTCTTGAGGAATAGTGTGATTCCTCCTTGGCATCACACCATCCTCCCTCTATATATAGATATAGATATAGATTCAAGAATTAGATTCTCTCCACTTTTCCCTCCAATCTTCAAGTGTTGCATTATGTGTTGAAACTTCACTATCTTTGCTTCTCCTACCTCCAAATCAAGCCTTCATCATTGTGTATCTTCTCTATGTTCTCCAGCTAATATTGAGGAGAATAGGTTATTGCATTGGTGTGTGGATCTTAACATTAGAGGCAAGATGATTGGATTGCTCGCTTATGGAGATCTAATTTCTCGCAGTCACTTGGATACAGTTTTGGGTGGACCTTTTGAGTGCTGATTGAGTTGAATTTTGAACTATAGATCTAGCAAGGTGTTGTGGAATTCCAGTACAATTCTGAGCTAAAAAAAACCATTTGGTTGGGAAAATTTGGTCGCTACTTTGCTGCGTTGCTGGAAGGCAGTTTTGAAGAGTCAAAAGCTTTCTTCTAGCTTCCTGGCTTTTTTGAGCAAAACAAGGTAATCCTTATACCAAATATGAATCAATGGCATGTTTATATCCTTGTTATCATGTGTAGCCTAGTTAATTTGCGTTTTTAATGCTTTGATTATTGGATCCTATGGCTACATGTGACTTCAAAACTCATGCTTATCGAATGGATTACTAATTATGAGTCACTAAACCAAACTTACGAGACTATTAAATATATAACTTTTAGTTCCAAAGATTCAATGATGGATGAGTGAAGATCATATTTGATATCGAAATATTATAATAGTACCCTACAGCCAATTAGATTGATATGTAAACTATTTCACTTGTGATACGATCTTGATTAAATGATATTCATATAAAATGACCATCTTCATCTTATGTTTATTTTACTTCACTGGCATTCTCTAGAAGTCCCTAGATCACACTAGACTATGAGACTTGGTCACTCACTAGGTGGTGTCATCAAATAAGTCTTACACAGTCGTGATCTTAAAATATTCCAAGTCATAGAATCTTAAAAGACGGGGCATCTAAGATTCGAATAGACTTGCACTAATGATACATAAATTCAAGGAGCTGGATATTGCTCCATTTCATGATCAGTCCATGTTAGACATATGTGCATGTTAGTGTGTGCATGTTAAAGAACAAGTTCATTGAAGACTTGTCCGGAGAATCTACTAAGTGGCAAATCGATAGTGACAAGTTCTCTAGCTTACACTAGTGCATATAATTAGTCCTTAGACTTGAGGATCCATGGTAACCTTGTGTTTAGGTCCTTATACCTTCATGTGGGTTGAGATTGGGTATCAGCTACTTAGATATGGAGGTCTGTGAGATCCAAGATGGGATCCATCTCCTCGTTGTTGTGAAGGGCAAGTGCATCTTCTATATATTCTATAATGATAGATTCCATGAAATCCTTGAGCAAGGTTATATGAAGATTTGGAAAAGAAGTTTTCCAAAGATGAGGTCATAAAGAGGAAATGTACATTGAGATTAGAAACATAGTTATTAAGGGTATTGGGGAGCCGACAAATATCTTGCCATAATAAAGGAGTTTAAACTAATGCGAATATTTCAATATTCAAAATATCACAATTAATTGTGAGCCCATGTCCAATGAATGGGTGAGCCTAATAGGTCATACACAAAAGCCTAAAGTTCTACTTGACGGGAGGAATTTTATAAAGAGTTAGAAAGTTCACCTTTGTGTTTTTCGAGGAGAAATCGGTTGACTAGTTTTTGGTCATTTTGGCTTGATAATTTAATTATTAAATTAATCAAAATAATTTATGGAGTTAAATTAGACCAATTAAATTATGGAGTTAACATAATTGGCTCCATATGACAATTAATTAGTCATGTCAACTTAAAGAGTTAAGTTGATGCCATTTAACTTAAAGAGTTAAGTTAATTGATTTAAAGAGTTAAGTCAAACCAAGTAATTAAATTACGGAGTTAATTTAATTAAAAGCAAGAACTTGGTTTTGGAGAAAAATTCAAATGCATGAGTTCATTTGAAATTAATTTAGGATTAATTTGCATTACATTTCATCATAAATTAAATCTAAATGCATGTGATAGTCACATGCAAGCAAGTTGGAGAGTTGGCAAGTTGCTTGCCAAGTTGGCAACTACCTCATGGGAGGTGTGATGCCAACTAGCATCACACCATCCTCTCTATATATAGAGGTGGCCAGCCATGAGGAGAGATCTAAGCAAGATTGTCATTTTCCCTCCAAAAGTGTGATTCACTTATGTGTTGAAGCTTTACACTCTCCATACCAAATTCCTCTCATTTTCTCCAAAAATCACCCCCTCCTTCTTCTTCCTTCTCTCATTTTCTAGCAGATTTGAGGTGGATTGGAGCTCTCCTTGGGTGTGTAGATTATTACATTAGAGGCTCAACATTTGGGGGGCTTGTGCTCTTATAGATCTATTACTATCCTCTGTTTTTCAAAGCTGATTTGGAGGACTTCTGAAGATTTGGTCGGGCTGAAATTTTTACAGCAACTTCCTATATGTGTCAAGGTTATCTCTATAACTTTTTAGGCAATTAGGAATTAAGGAAAACGGTCAAGTGCTGGCATTTCTCTGTTGTGCACTGATTGCTCCTTTTGAAGAGTTCATAAGAGTTTTCTTGTTCTACTTTTCAATTTAGCATTTAAGGTAATTTTCTAATCTAAATCCTCATTAAATGCATGATTAGATCTTGAAGGTCGAGTAGACAAGTTTTATTGAGCCTTTTTGTGGTTTTATAATTAGATCATTGGCCTACTCCTACCTTCAATAAAAGGATGACGAACCATCACACTACAAAACAAAAATATAAAGACAATCACCATCTTAGACAACTTCTATTGAAAATCTATCAAAAAATGACATTTCTAGTTAGATGAACAAAAATTTGCTAGAAAAAGTCTCATTGCAAAATAAAATTTGGTAGAAAAGTCCCATGTAAATCTTTATGGTGGATTTCTAACTGTTTGGATATGGATTTTTAATTATCCATCATTCTATAAATGGAGTAATTTTCAAGAAATCCCTAAAAAATTTCTAATGGAATTTCCACTAGCTTTTGGTTCGAGTTTATTTCCCTGATAAACTTTGACCTAAAATCAATGAAATTTTTGCTAGAAATTTTTGATGGATTTTTTCCAAAAAATTTCTTTCAATTTTTTTTTAATTTTTCAATTTTTTATTATTTTCAATGAATTTTATCTTATAAATTCATCAAAAGTATATTTTTAAAAAATAAATATTTTATTTTATTTTAATTTATTAAACCTATAACTTATTCATACTAATAAATATCTAATAATAATAAAAAAATCAAAAGATAAATATGTAATTATATCCAAAATATTAAATTAAAAAAATATAATTTTATAAATGTCCAATGCAAAAGGTATTTAAAATACAATACAAAATATAAAAATAAGCTTCCTAATTACTGGCTCTCATTATCAGCAGCAACAACAATGATGTAGTCATTGACTTCATTATCATCTCCAGGATGCTGATCAACCTCAAGTGTAGACAAAGCTAGAAGCGAGGCTGTAGAGTCTAAAGGCTAAACACTATGCAGTAGTCCCATTCGACTATGGAGCACAGTAAGTGTCGGAATAGTTCTCGACAAGCCAATAGAATTGGCCTTGTAAAATCTATTTCCTTGTGAAAACAATCTTGAATGAATGATATTCTATATGTGGCCATCTTTATCTTATGTTCTCTATTACTTTACTCACATTTGGATGAAGCCCTTACATCACTCACGACTATGGGGCTTGGTTCGGTGACTATGGAGTAAGTTTTTACACGGTCGTGATCTTAAATATTCCAAGTCGTAGGATCTTACGAGACGGGACATCTAAGATCCGGATATACTTGCACTAATGATGTATAAATTAAAGAGTTGGATATTACTCCATTCCATGGGCAACCATATGGGATATGGGTGCTTGTTAGAGAACAAGGCACTAGAGACCCACCAAAGAATCCACTAGATAGCCGTAGTGGCAAGTCGGTAGTGGCGAGTTCTCCAGCTTATGCCAATGCATATTATTAGTCCTCTGACTTGAGGAACCATGGTAACCTTGTGTCTGGCCCTCATGCTTTGCCTCTTCCTTGACCACTTAGCGGGTCTTTCAGATTGAGGTTGTGTATGAGCTACTTGGCATGGAGGTTTTTGAGATCCAAGATAGAATCCGACTCTTTGCTTTTGTGAAGGGCGAGTAAATCTCCTATATATTCTATAATTATCGATTCCAAGAAATCCTTGTGCAAAGTGGTGTGACAATTTGGAAAAAGAGTTTTCTAAAGATGAGGTCACACAAAGGAATCGAACATTGGGAATAGAGACATGGTGTCGAGGATATTTGGGGAGCCGATAAATATCTTGTCATATACCTCTTTTGGGAGATAGGAGACGAAAAGACCGTATTTACATGGTACATGTAGAGCTATAATGGTTCTCTAAAAGAATTCATTTCGGCAAATTAGTTAGGCTCCATGGGCTTGATGTTGGACATCGACCATAGAGATTGGATACTCTTCAATTAATGAGATTAATTGAATTGAGTTGATTAGTTTAAAATTTGTTTTAAACTAAAATAAATATTTGATATTTAAAAGTCACAAGGAGTTGTGGGCCCACGTCCAATGAATGAAAGAACCTATTGGGTCACACATAAAAGCTAATTAACCTCCTAGTTATTAAAGCTTTTTTCTAAGAGTTAGAGAATCACACCAATGTGACCAATTTTTTTAGCTGCCAATTTAAAGGTCAAATTTTGGCTTGATTAATTTAAGTGGTAAATTAATCAACTAATTTAAGGAGTTAAATTAGATCAATAATTAAGGAGTTAATTATTTGGTGCCAAGTGGCCATCAATTGGTCAAGTTAATTAAGGAGTTAAATTAACAAAGATTGAGCTTAAGAGTTAAGCTTGTTTGACTTAATGTGTTGAGGCTTTGTTCTCTCTTCTTCTCTTACCTCAAAAATTATCCTTAACCATTGATATTCTGCTCATTTTGCTCCAGCTAAAAGTGAGTGGAATTTGGAGGATCAATTGGCGTATGGATCATGTCAGTAGAGGCAAAGCATTTGATTTGCTAGCTTTGGAGATCTACTGGAACAGAGCAGTCACTTGCCGAATTTTTTACAAGCGATCCAGATTGATTTTTGCCCTAAATTTTTTAAAAAAACTTCCTCATGTAGTTTATAAGTTCCAAAAACAATTTCATGATTTTTGGAGCACTCTAACTGAGGAAAAATTGTTGTTTCTCTGCTGTGCCAGAGCCTACCAAAATCTGGATTGGTGAAGTGTTCACCATTGCAACCTTGGAAATTTACTTTTTGAGATAACACTCTCATTAAATCTGAATTCCTAGAATAATTAGATCCTTGGCAGGCTGTAAGCACTTGTTATTTTGAGCTTTTGAAGTTTGATAATTGGGTCCTAGTGGCTTACTAACCTTTCAAGTGACATTAGGGCCTAAATTATGCTTAGATTTAGCTTTTTGTTTTGTGTTTTTTTTTTATTTATTGATTCATTTGATGAATTGATCCTATTATCCAAATATTTGATTCATGTGATAGATTGGAGTGTTTGGATGATTTATTGTGTGGCTTCTTGATTAATGAATTGAAAGCATGCTAATATGTGTTTTAAGTGTTAATTCATATGATTAGTATGTTTTAATTCATAGCTATTAATGTTAAATGTTGATTTGGCATTAATTGATGTTATATGTTGGTATAGCATGCGTTTAGTGGCCTCAAGTTGTTTTGGTCATTTTTAGATCCAATTTGATTGGAGTTTTGTTGGAGACTTTTGGAGAATTTGATTCTCACTTGAACTTATTTTTGAAGCATGTTTAAGCACTTGGAATTTTAATTTTAAAAGGTGTTTTAGATCTAAAATTTCATCTATAATATGTGTTTTAATGTATAGGAGGTGTCTTAAATTTTTTGGTGCACAAAAGTTGAACCAAAAATGAGTTGACTTGGTCCAAACCTAAAAATAAGGTAAGTTGCCAGGCCGGCCAGGCACCGGCTGGGCAACGTGCATACATGCTGCCAGGCCATGCGGCCGGGCTGGGACAGCAGTGTCCAGTTTTGGGTTGGATGGGTTTTGACCAATTTTTTGTCTTCTTTTAGTGACCAAAAGTGTTTTATTTGCTTTTAAAACTTATTAAGTTAATCTCCTACATATTGCATAAAAGTTATGCTTGACCAATTATTTGTTTATGAGATAAGCATTTAATTGTTGGAATTGATAGTCAATTTTTGATTTATTTATTGTTCATTTAAGTTTTGAACGGATGATGAATGAATGGGGATAAATATGAGCATGTAATATTGATTTTATTTGTTTCAAGTTGTTGAAAATGATTGTATTAAATTGAGTTTTGCATGCCTCTTTATTTCAATCTTGTAAATGTTATGAGAGTAGAATTACTAGGAATGAGGATTTCTTTCTCATGTAAATGTGACATGGAGCAAAGGAGAGACCCTTGGAGGCATAGAGACTTTTTGAAGACCCATGAATGTATGGGATACACTCATGTAATAGCTATATTTAATCAACTCACTTAAAATCAACTAGATGGTGCACCTATGGCTCTAAGTGCACCACTTGGTTAGGCTCATGGTCATCCCACCCTAGGAGTATGCTAGGTGCATTTACTTATTTATGCTTTTTATATCCTATTATGTATGAGATGCATGGTTAGGATATAGAAAACCTAAATAAGAAGATAAAATGATGAGATCTTTGCAAGCAAAATCTCTCCACTTAGAAAGTCTAAGTGCTATCAAATATTAAGTCAAATGGATAAAAATTAAATGGAATGTTAATTAATCCATGCCTTCTACCAATAGTATATGCCATGGATGCTACCAAATTTGTGTGATGGCACTCGAAGCAGGGATCACACTTAGGAGGAAAGCTACGAGCATATATTTAGCATATGATGCACCTTTGATTTGAGAACCTCCATGCATTGGCACTCGAAGCTAGAGATGTCATGGGGCCATCTCGAATCAAAGTATGATTAATAGGTTTGAGTTAACACTTAGTAATGCAGATGCACTCAAAGCGGGGTGCTTATATGAAAAGTGAGGCAAAATATATCAAAAGTTGCATGAGATGCAATTAGCAAATGTTGCTTACCTTTCAATTATTTGTGGATGGCACTCAAAGCGGGGGGTCCACTTAACAGTCCTTAGGATCTTGATTTTCACTAGGGAATATGATTTCCTGCATTCTTCTTGGGAGTGAAGGATTTGATAAAATAGTGGGAAGAAAACATGCTTGAAAGATTATGAACATGTTTTTAAATATCAAATTCAATCACATGCTTATTCTCTTTTTCACCTTTGAGGATTTGTGAAATCTCAAGAATGGTATAATGTTCCACCCAACATTATTTTAGAAATCAATAAACCAACCGAGCCAAACTTCCATGATTGACTCAACCCCAAAAATTGTTCTGGATTTCTAGATGTAGATATATGTCCTATATCAAGGTACTCCTAATCCCATGGGGATTGTTGTAGATCAAGAGACACGTGAAGAGTTCACGAATTGGGTTTAGGATCGTCCTATCCCATAGTCTCATGATGGCATCTACAAACTTTAAAAGTCTCAAAGATATATAAATAGTATATTGCTTAAAGTTTACAAGAGTTGTAAAGCAAACAAGGTATGAGAAGTTCTTGTCCTCAAAAGAGATTTTTCAATCTAGGATGGATGTGTAGTCATGTGTCATCAGCTATGGTCTAAAGATGATTAGGCTTGGATAAGCTTTTTCTACTTGGACGTCGTCATTCATAATGATCTCCATGAGGATTTGATCCTCACATCCTTGCCAAGTTTTATTGATCAAAGTGTTGATCTAGAAAGAGACTACCATGAATAGGGCAAACCTTTGACATTTGTTTCCACCTCTAAGTCTATGGGCCCTAGGAGTGCTAGAAAAGAAGGTAAAAAGAAGAAAAGTTCTTCCTCAAAGGGAAAACAGCTATCAAAGGCATTTGTAGGAGTCAAGAAGATTATAGAGGATATAGTCAACATTATTTGTTTCTACTTTGGCAAGGTATGCAATTGGAAGCGATTTTGCAAGGAATACTTTGTAACCCTTTGGAAGGGTTTGTACTTTATTGAAGTGCATTTAAGGATAAATTCTTCCTCATAGATATGTGATATCGCATGTGGTTCTTATCTTTGTAAGTTGTTACAAAGAATAATAAAGAAGAATAAAACTAAATGATGTGGATATGATCCACCGCTTTGGCTAAGGAGCAAGAGTTGTGACTAGAGCCGAAGGCGTATAATAAGTTGGACTTAGGGAACTCCATAATTGTACTAAACCATTGCTATTGTGTGCCATATATTATTGAGAACATTATTTCAATTTCCATTTGGATAGCGAAGGATTTGATCCTTCTATATCAAATGGGAGATTGAAGGCATTAAAGAATGAGTTCTTTAATTGCTTATGGTATATTAGCAAAGGATTATGCGTATTAGATTCTCAGCAATCACTAATACACCTTCAACAAAGTAAGAAAATTAGATATCTAAGAAAATGCCATGTAATGACATGTAAGACTTGGGCATATCTCTAAAAATAGGGTGAATAAGTTAGAAGCTCTCAAAGCACTAAATGTTAGTGGCATTGATGATCTGCCTAGTTGTGAATCTTGTTTAAAAGGAAAAATGACCAAGGCTCCTTTTGTAGGACAAATGGAGTGCTCGGCAAGTCTTTTGGATTTAATCCACATGAATGTTTATGGACCACTAAGAGTTAGTGGGAGAGGAGGCTATTCCTACTTCATCACCTTCACTGATGACTATAGTCAGTTCGAACGTGTGTATCTTATGAAGTACAAGTCCGAAGCTTTTGAAAAGTTCAAAGAGTATAGGAATGAAGTGGAAAAGTAATTGGGGCTAAGTATTAAAGCTCTTCGATTGGATTGAGGGGGAGGATACTTAAGCACCGAATTCTTGGATTATGTAAAAAGAATGAGATTCTCTCTCAATGGAATCCACCCGACATACCCCAACACAATGGAGTAGTCGAGAGGAGAAATCATACCTTGTTGGACATGATACGTTCCATGATGAGCTTCTTCGACGTGCCTATATCCTTTAGGGGATATGCCTTAATGACGGCAAAGTTATTGAGTGTATTATCTTCAAAAGTCAAAGCTAAAGATGCCACATGAGATGTAGTATGGCAAAGTACCCTCTTACTAATATCTCAAGGTTTAGGGATCTCCCGCCTACATAAGACAGATAGTGGGAGATAAGTTGGATAATAGATCTATCTTGTGCAAGTTTGTGGGATACCCAAGAGAATCTATGGGTTATTACTTCTATAATCCCTCAGAACCAAAGGTGTTTGTTTCGAGGAACACCACTTTTTTGGAAAAAGAATTTCTATTAGATAGAAAAGGCGTTGTTGTTGAAGTTGTTGAAGTTGTTGAAGTTCAAGATGATCATCAAATCCCACATGCAGTAGAAATAAATAAATATCCAAGAGCCTTACACACAACCTCTAAAAAGGTAGGACCAAATCAAGAAGCAACCCGAAATGTTCGGATTCCTTCATGAGATGGGCTAATAGAATAGTGATCCGAGGACCTATGAGGAAGCTATGCTGGATATAGACTCGAGACATTAGCTTGAAGCCATGAGATCCAAAATGGACTCCATATACTCCTACAAAGTATGGACTTAGGTAGATCCACCAACGGGAATAGTTCCCGTTAGTTGTAAGTGGATCTATGAGCAAAAGCTAGGAGTTGATGGAAAAATAGTGACATTTAAGGTGCGACTAGTGGTTAAGGGTTACATTTAAAGATGCAGTACTGATTTCGTGGAAACCTTTTTCACCGATCACAATGCCTAAGTCCATTCGGATCCTACTTGCCATAGCCACATATTATGACTGTGAGATATGACAAATGGATGTGAAAATCGATTTCCTCAATGGAGACATTGAAGAAGAAATCTATATATAGCAACCACAAGATTTTACATCCAAGAGGAGTGAGCAAAAGGTTTGCAAACTCCAGAGATCTATTTATGAGCTCAAACTATCATCCCGAAGTTGGAACATACATTTTGACAAAATGGTGAAATCGTTTGGCTTTGTCAAAAAGGTGTATGATCCTTGTGTGTACAAAAGGCTATTAGGAGTAGTATATAGTTTATTGTACTTTATATCGATGACATTCTTCTCATTGAGAATGAGAAAGAAATGTTAGAGTGCACTAAAGCGTGGTTATCTACTCAATTCTCCTTAAACGGATTTGGGAAAAGCATCCTATGTATTGGGAATATGTATCTATAGAGATAGATGTAGGAGGATGCTGGGGCTATCCTAAACTCCGTACATTAACAAGATACTAAAGGGGTTTAGTATGGAATAATCAAAGAAGTGATTCCTTCTTATAGGACATGGCATTCGACTCTCCAAGTCTATGGCCCATAAGATTGAAAATGAGAGATAAAAGATGTCCTACATACCTTATGCCTCCGCTATTGGTAGCATAATGTATGCAGTTCAATGTACAAGACCAGATGTGGCACACTCGCTAAGCGTTACGAGTAGGTTCCAACCAAATTCCGGTGAGAGTCACTGGATAGCCGTTAAAGTAATCCTCAAGTACTTGAGAAGCACTAAGGATTTGTTTTTGGTATACGACAATGGAGAATTAAAACTAGAGGGGTTTTCGGATTCAAGTTTTCAATCCGATGTAGATAACCTAAAATCTACTTTTGGATTTATATTTGCCTTAATGGTGGTAAGTCGAAAGAGTTCCAATAAAATACCAAGATTGAGACAACCACTGAGGTGAAATAATTTGTGGTTTTGGAGACCGCAAATGAAGGTGTTTGGATGAAAAACTCTAGGATGTAGTGCCTAGTGTGCATGAGCCCATGCTTGTCTTTGGAAGACAACTTAGGACTTGAGCCAAGATCTCATATGTGATCTAAACATAGTAAATGCGTCATCATTTGATATATGATATCAAGTTGATAGAGGCGATAACTAAGTGGATAAAGTTGCCTTAGAAGAGAATTTAGCAGAACTACTATCTAAACCCCTAAAAGCAAAAGGCCTTTAAAAGACATCTTGAGAAGATGGATCATAAGGCCATGGGGCATTATCTTCAGGACAAGTGGGAGATTGTTGGAATAGTACCCGACGAGCCAATAGGATTGGCCTTGAAAAAGCTATTTCCTTGCAAAAACAATCTTGATTGAAAGATATTCTATATATGGCCATCTTTATCTTATGCTCGCTATTACTTCACTCGCATTTGGATGAAGCCCTTAGATCACTCATGACTACGGGACTTAGTTCGATGACCATGGAATAAGTCTTACACGGTCGTGATCTTAAATCTTTCAAGTCATAGGATCTCACGAGACGGGGCATCTATGATTCAAATAGACTTGCACTAACAATGCATAAATTCAAAAGTTGGACATTGCTCTGTTCCATGAGCAGCCGTATCGGAGATGGGTGCATGTTAGTGGGTGCTTGTTAGAGAACAAGGCACCGAAGACCCATCGGAGAACCACTATATAATCATAGTGGCAAGTCCATAATGGCGAGTTCTTTAGCTTATGCTAGTGTATATTATTAGTTCTCTAACCTGAGGATCCATGGTAACCTTGTGTCTGGTCCACAGGCTTTGCCTCTTCCTTGACCACTTAGCGGGTCTTTTGGGTTGAGGTTGGGTATGAGCTACTTAGCATAGAGATTTGTGAGATCTAAGATGGAATCCGACTCATCGCTTTTGTGAAGGGCGAGTACATCTCCTATATATTCTATAATGATCGATTCCAAAAAATCCTCGTGCAAGGTGGTGTGACAATTTGGAAAAAGAGTTTTTGAAAGTTGAGGTCACACAAAGGAATTGAACATTGGGAATAGAGACATAGTATTGAGGCTATTTGGGGAGCCTATAAATATCTTGCCCTGGGCTCTGTTGGGAGATAGGAGACATAAAGATCGTATTTACATGGTACATATAGAGCTATAATAGTTCTCCAAAAGCATTCATTTCAGCCAGTTAGTTAGGCTCCATGGGCTTGAGGTTGGACATCGACCATAGAGATTGGATACTTTCCAATTAATGAGATTATCGATTAGTTTAAAACTTGTTTTAAACTAAAATAAATATATGATATTCAAAAGTCACAAGGAGTTGTGAGCCTATGTCCAATGAATGGAAGAACATATTGGGTCACACACAAAAGCTAATTAACCTCCTAGTTATTGGAACAATTTTCTAAGAGTTAGAGAATCACTCCAAGGTGGCTGATTTTTTGAGATGCCAATTTGAAGGTCAAATTTTGGCTTGATTAATTTAAGTGTTAAATTAATCAACTAATTCAAGTGTTAAATTAATCAACTAATTTAATGAGTTAAATTAGACCAATAATTAAGGAGTTAATTATTTGGTGCCAAGTGACTATCAGTTGGTCAAATTAATTTGATGAGTTAAATTAACAAAAATTGAGCTTGTTTGACTTAAGAGTTAAGTAAAAGATTGATTAATTAAATTAAAATGTTTAATTTAATTAGTGAGAAGAATACATTTGGAGAGAAAATTCAAATGAAAGGTTCATTTGAATTTAGCATCTTAAATAAACTTGAAATTATATTTCAAATGTAATTAAAATACACATGAAATTCAAATGAGATTTGAATTCAAATTTGCCACCTTGGAATCTCACCATGCAACATCTATATATAGATATAGAGAAAGAGGACCAGCCATAAGTGTGAAAGGTGTGAAGAATTAGATTCTTCCACAATTCCCTCCAAAACTCCCTTTCCAAATATTGCTTTATGTGTTGAGGCTTTGTTCTCTCTTCTTCTCCTACCTCAAAAATTATCCTTCACCATTAATATTCTGCTTATTTTTCTCCAGCTAAAAGTGAGTGGAATTTGGAGGATCAATTGGTGTGTGAATCATATCAATAGAGTCAGAGCGTTTGATTTGCTAGCTTTGGATATCCATTGGAACAAAGTAGTCACTTACCAAATTTTTTCCCAGCGATCCCGATAGAGTCTTACTCTGAATTTTTTACAGAAACTTCCACAAGGTGTTGAGTAGTTCCAAATTTTTTTTTGTGATTTTTGGAGCACTCTAACCAAGTCAAAATTGTTGTTTCTCCGCTGTGCCATAGCCTGCTAGAATTTGGATTGGTGAAGTGTTCACCATTGCAACCTTGGAAATTTTCTTTTTGAGGTAACACTCCAACTAAATATGATTTTCTAGCATGATTAGATCCTTGGTAGGCTGTAAGCACTAGTTATTTTGAGCTTTTGAAGTTTGATAAGTGGATCCTAGTGGCTTACTAACCTTTCAAGCTACCGAGCACAGTAAGAATCTTCTAATGCTCCTCAACAAAAAAGTTCATCAATAGGACGCAGTAAACTATGCTCCATAACTCATCCTTGACCTCCATGGGGGGTTGTATACTACACTGCTCAACTTAGATGTACTATTCATGAACTCAACCACCTCTACAACCTTGACCCACACCTTAACTAATTGGGACCCATAACTGGACAAAATTGTACCAGATGACTTTGCTAGGTTAGCCTTTTATTTTACATTCTGCCCCAAATAAATTGTATATTTCTTTCTCTCTAGTTTACTGACTTAAGAATGTAAGGGTTTAAATGGGGAACCACATCAATGAGCCTAGTAGGGCTTTTCTGGTTGCAGGCTCAACCTCCGCACCTACATAAAGTTGAGTTTTGAGCCTATCATCCTCTTTGTTTTCCATCACCTCCCGAATTCGACCACATCAGGGGTGTTATGGGAAGGACACATCATCCTCTAGGAGTCATTCAGGCCTCCTAATTCTTGCAACATAACTGCGTACTGCCATTGAAAAATTTAAGCTAGTACCTTCTGGGCTTGCTAGGAAGCATTCACATGGAGCGGTTATTTATCTGCAGACAGCTTGCCCTTTTAATGCTAGGGAGTGTAAAGGACCTTTTGCTAGGGTTTATGCTGAAATAACGGTGTGATTCTAATAAGAAGTGGATGAGGTGGCTTTGTATATTGATTACATGGAAGGTGTAATGAGCAAGTATAATCAAGGGAAGTTGTAATTATTCTTCTCTTTTAAGTTGACTGAGATAGCTACTCGTAACTTTGCCAAGTAAGCATTTTTCTCATTACTTTAATTTATATATTTTGCATTTTTTTCTTTTTCTTGTACTGTTGTATAGATTTTCTATTTTCGCGTATCTTTGCATCTTTGTATACATGGGTAGGACATGGTCGAGCAGATACCTTGTTAAGTGCGAGAGCTATGGTGATAGTGACTTGTCTTAAGGAAGAGACCAATGGAGTGGTCCAACAATAGGGTTAGAAAGAAAAGAAACTAGCTGAATTGCTGAAGGAGCATGAGCGTCCACATGCGAGGTATGGTAAGGATGTGGGTAGTAGGGAGAAGTTCATAGATTCTTCTTCTATGAGGACCCTCATAGATGCTACTTGTGAGGATGTGATCAAGGAGTTCAAAGCCTCTGATAAGTTCTTGGGGCAGTAGATATAAAGGCGATGGTGATATATAAACAAACCATCTAAAGTTGTTGCGGTATTTTAAGTGAGATCAGACAGCATCCTGATGAAGAGTTACTTATGTTAGACACCGCTATCTTAATTGACTTTGCAGTTGGGCACTTTGCGAAAGGTCTTAAAGCTGGGGTGGAGGCAATGATAGAGGAATCACGGAATGTAGCTTTGTAGGAGTGAGGTGTTATGTCTAGGGTAATGGTAGCGAATAGAATTTATGTTTAGGACTTTTAACTCTACTTAGCATCTTCTAGCCAACTTCAGCAGTATTTAGCATGTTTCACTGTTTGCATTATTATTCACCTTTAGAAGACGAGTGTTGGCTAGACATCATTTTTATCTTTTTCACTTCATTTCAATAAAGTTTCTTTGCTTTTACTTATGTTGCACTCATGCAAGTACTTAACCAATTGAATGAATATTGATTATGTGTACTTATAATTTGAGAATTGAGTAGTAGGAGGCAACGAAAAACTATCCTTAGGTACTCAAAAGATAGCGGGACTCGAGCGCCTGCATGAGGTACCAATCTTAGATGCCGTGTGGGGCACCCATCGTGGGGCTTCTCTTTAACTTTTTGTTGTTATTGTCTAAGCCTTTGCCAAGTTTATTGATCATATGGTACCTTTGTTGATTGCTTAGGGACTTTGAAATTGTTTTGGTGAAAGTTGCATGATCATTTTAGGGATTTATAAAAGTTCTAAGTGATTGTTGCAATTGCTTGTGAAATATGCAATGGAATTATTCTAGGGAGGTATAGAGCCCCCTTTCATTAGTATTAGTTCACCTTTTTCAAGGTGAAGTTCTCCGAGAGAAGAAATTAATTTCGTGCTTAAGTTGCACAAACTCTGATCTAGAGTTCAAGTATCGCATTGAGGAAGTGAGTTTTTTTTAGGTCTTCCGGGAGAGATTATGATAAATGGATAATGACTTGTTGAGTCTCTAGACTTAGTGAATTTCCTTTACTTCTATAAGTGTTGAGATATTGTCACCCTCTTCCTCATGAGGACTCAAGATGGGCTTCTATTGCTTAATTTTGTAAGTATCTTCCAAATATGCTTCTAAGTAAGTTTCTCTACAGGGGATGTCAAGTACTCATGGGGGAAGCCTCACTCCTAAGGGAGCCTTTAGTGGGCTTTTTTAAAGTGGCACATCAACCACAAACCCTAAGAGGGCTTCGATGATCAAATTCGAAGGAGTAACCACACACTTATTACGAAATCATTTTAAGTGTTGTAGTAGTTAGTTAAGCAGTGTAATAATGCAACCACTTGAGAGCAAGATGCACAAGTGCATCAAAGATCAAGGTTGCTCTGAGAAGCATAGTGCACAAGTACATCAAAGATGAAGTGTGCTTCAAAGCGTAGGATGCATATGCACATTAAAGATCAAATTTGTTCAAACGAGCAAGGTACGCAAGAGCATCAAAGATCAAGTTTGTTCTAAAAAGCAAGGTACAAAAACGCATCAAAGTTCAAGTTTTCTCTAAAGAGCAACGTGTGTGAAAGCACATCAATGATTAACAACAAGATGGTGTCTTCCTTACTCAGGCTGGCTTTATTCAAGCTTAAAAAATGCTTATCTCAAAATCAAAAGAGATCACTAACTTGAAATAGAGGAGAAACAAGTTGTTACTTACACAAAGGAAATTTATAGATGGTATTAGGGAAATAAAAAGCGGGACAATAGCGATGCTCATAAATATTCTGCAGGGATCTCTTGAGGTGATCGTAGCTTGATATCAGGGTCTTGGAGTACGCCTTTATTATTGTCCTTATTTTTGTTGTGATGCAGCTCCTTTGTTTGGTTAGCTCTGAGGGTTGGACTCTCAATGTGCTTCTCTAAAGCCTGAGGATGCTCTTTAAAGACTCATAGTATGGGATTGGTTGGGTGGGCTTGCATTTATCTTGATGCCTATGCCATCCCAGCATTAGTAGAGTCTCTACCAGTTGACCCTCTTGAGATATTCGTGATAACTTTAGCCATAGGAAGGTTACCGTACGTGGTTAATTTGTCGTCACTAGTCATTGGGCTCATGGTGTTCATCTAATTGTCATTTGTGGTCCTTGCTTCCTCTCACCACGTGATATTTCTTTAGACTACTTAGCCTCTGTGCCATGTATATTTTGAGATGTCCTCTTGGGATCAATCTCTTGATCTCCTTCAAATGCCTATACTCTTTAGTGGTGTGTCCATTATTGTAATGAAAGTATAACCACTTGTTCAATTTTCGCTTTTTTAGATTTTCTATTATCTTTTGCCAAAGTTACTGTAAGAGGCCATGTTGCTGTGCCACATCTAGAATCTCTGCTCAAGGGGTAGAAAGTTGTTTGTGGGTGGTGAAAGCCCTGAGGGTTATTTTATTTCACGTTTGTTGGATCCTTTATGTCTGCAATCTCCTTGCTTCTAATCATTGTTACTTCGCTCATCATGCATTTGGAACTTATTGGACTATCATGGCTTCCTCAATCCTGATGTACTTTGCAACGCACATCAAGAGCTCTTATAGAGTAGCGGGAGGCTTTGCAACAACTGATTCCCAAAATTTCAAGTGCTTTAGGTTCTCTTGGATAATGCTAGGCAGGAGATCTTGGCTGGCATGGAGGATCTCATGTACTTCTTGGGCAAAGTGGTTGAGGTAAGTCATCAAGAGCTCTCTATCCCTTCTATTCAATGGTGAATAGATATGCTGTTGTTTTAAGGTAACAATATTTGATGGAGAAGTTCTAGAGGAAGTACCGCGTCAACATCTCCCATCTAGTGATAGATCCAATTGGCATCTAGTTGAACCATGTTAGAGCATACTTAACAAACGTGGTACAAAAAAACTTGCAGTATGCAGTTTCATTCAAGTTGCAGAGCTCCATCCTAGCTACGTGCCTGAGGTTCTATAGTGCCATCATACTATATATAGTAGTTAGGCCTTTTTCACACCAAGAGAGGGTATCTCTGCTAGGATAGTTGGAGAGAAATGGTTGTACTGAGGGAGAGTGGTAGCCGAAATATGGAATTCTGCTCCTCTAATAGTTGCAATATCAAAAAGTGTGTTTGAACTCTAACGTCTACTAGGACACACAAGGCGGAATCCATTTTAAGTAAGAGATGTGTGTCTCCTTGCTAGGTTGAGGAGGAAGAATGATGGCGTGTTTAGAGTTGGCTCTTCACTCAGCTCTCTTTAGGGAGGAAGAAGCCCCTAGCTCTAGTTTGAGGATTATTACACCTCTTAAAGGTAGCACTCCTCAATGCATTAAGCGACTGCTTTGGCTGTAGCTTGAGTAGAGCTCTCCAGCAAGGTCTTCAACATTTCCTAGGTCATGGGTAGAATAGGGCATGGGCATCTCCTCTAGTAGATGTTGTGCACTAGGAATTAACTTCAGCACTTGGTTTAATGGAGCACTAGATTGGTGACTTTCTATATTCTCTAAAGCTAGGGCCACCTGATTGCCACGGCCATAGTCTCTCAATCTCGTCTACATTATCAGTGTTCCTACTTCGTTCTTCAGAGTTTCCATAAATGGCGCCAAAATGATGCTACTTTGAAATAGTGTGAGGTCCTTTCTAGAAAACAGTAGTGTGCCGATTCATTTTCTCCAGAATGCGTACAAAGAGATCTTTCTCTTTTCAAAAGTTCTTCGACTTTGATAATATTTGCAAATAATTTTCTCCCCCCAAATTCTTTTTGGGAATTGGTGTTTATAGATTGTAGCTCTAATGGACTTGGACATATTAGGGTTGTTATGCCCTCTTTATGGGCTTAGCTTATCTTTTGGGCTCTCCAAACCTTTTGCTTAGTTAATTTATTTTTAAGTCATTGAGTTTTTAGTCAATTTATCAAATTATCCTTATTGTCAATTTTTAACAATATCAAAAACTAAACAAAAAAACTAGAATGAGTCTTGCAAAATAATCAGATGCAGAAAAAAGTAAGTCGAAAAACAATTAACATGAATTGAGATGCAAGATGTCCTAGAAAATCAAGGAATGATAATTCCCCTATGGAAAATTGTTGATTTGAATAAATCAAGTTGTTATAGAGTTAACTGACTAATTGTTGCATTGTTGTGTTACAATTATATTGGTTTAAATACTAGAGTGATGCGACAAGTTGACCCCTATAAGGTCTCTATTTATTTTAGATGAGACTTAGCTTCGAGATACTCTGATGTCCTAGGAAATTCCTTTAAGTGATCTCCTAAAAAGATTGGTATAATATGGACTAGTACGTTATCATGGGCTTCAGCATCGTTTTGTCGTATATGGACTTTCAAAACAAATCGGGCTTATAACATTTATGTACAAATAATATTTAATTTTTTTAGGTATTAAGCTTTTTTACTTCTATTCTTTATGGATCTTCGAGGTATATTTGACTCTTCAACTGAATGACATTGCACTGAGATAAAAACTGATTCATTGATTCTTCTTCCTTTGGGTCTAAAAAAATTAATTTTGGTACAACTGTAATAATTAATTAATTAGATTAATTAGTTTTTTCTAGGCTTCAATTCATCTATTTGATAAATTAGTTCAACTAATTATTGGACTTAATTTGAAGAATACAAATTAAAAGTAATTAAATTAATATGATTAGATCAATTAATTTATTTGGACATTTAATTAATTTAGGGTTAAATTAAGGAGGCCTTAATGAGGTCAAGGTCCACTAAATATAGACCTTAGGATCAAGAACTACTCAAATTAATTTATTCCTAATTGGGGGAATTATGCAGGCAAATGAGTGTGTAACAGATATAAAAGTTTGATAATTGATAATACACCACAACGGCTGGATTGAAAACTAAATGATAATTTTCAAAATCCAACACCAAAAACAAAAACAAAAAGGGTACCCATAATGCTCCCCTAAATGTCCAACTTGTCTTCTCGACTTTGCAATAGTTCATTTCTTTTGTTCCACCCTACAGAGTGCAATAAATGAAAATTTGCAAAATACCTTTGCAAGTTATTCTTGCTTCCAAAATTCTATTCAAGAACAATTTGGATTAGGAATTTTTAAATTGATTCCTACAAGCATAAGGTTAAATGAGAATGGGCATCTAAGGTGCGGATCAGTTTTAGAGGAGATACATATAGAGCTCTTAGCAAACTGATTCTCCTTATAAGATGATCTTGATTTTACACTAAGGAAAGAATTTTCTTGAAGTATAGTTGAGGCATTAATAGAAGTATCAGGACAATGAATCAAACAATTAGAGAGAATTCCTGCCATGTAAGAATACATCCCATGTGATAGTTATACTCATATATTTCAACCAACCACAAGCGAGACACATTGTTGTAATTATTAGTATTAACAATTATTTTACTTTTGTTTTCTTTATGATGAAAGATTTTCTAATTTCTGCTACACTATTGGTCCTTGAACCTAGTTAAAGCCAACTATTTAGTAATTCTCTATAATTTATATTTACTAAGATATGTATCTATAATGTTTCTATAGTTGAAGATAGTAGAAAAAAAACTTGAGCGTGTGATTACTACACCTTGAGAGGAGATGAATGGACAGTGATTGCATCCCTCAAGCTATGGATTCTCTAAACACTATTGAAAATCTACTCTGAGTTTCTTCCACCTTTAATTTGCCTAAACATTTTGCAAATAGGATAAAAAACTTTGTAGAATATACTTCTATCCCTGATAACGCCATCGTAGAACAAACAATTCCACCTTTTATAAGAACTTGAAACATTTAAAAAAAATGATTTATTCCACGAAGGATCTAAAGGGACCAAAGGCTTCTTAAATCTCAACCCCACACCAAAGAAGTGTAAAATCTTCCAAAATGGATTAGTGCATTATCGAGTCCTAAAGAAAGGAGCCGTATGTGATCCTTTCTATTTCATCAAAATTCATATCTAGTTGGAAAAAGAAATGTTACACCCATTGTCATCTTGATGCCACCCAACTTGTCCTCTAATTGAAGGTAATATCTATTAGTTTCGGTAGGAATATCGTTCCTTGATACTCATTTCATTGAGTACCCAAATGTTGTTGTTGATCCCATTGTTACCATCTTTAAATCGAAAGTGTTGTAGTAACCCTTTTCCTGAACTATGTCATTCTCTGAATGATATCCATCTTCCACTAGCCCTTAAGGTTCAAGTTTAGATCTCAAGTGTAGAATAAGTTCCATCCTCTATCATGACAACTCTTCACACTAGATCATGTGTAGGCTACAGAATCATGGCTTAGATCTACTAAACCAAGAAATGCATGATACTCTTATGGTCCTTGCTAACTCCACACAAAGTTCCCACTATAATCAAGATCCTTGGGCAGCTCTAAAGAAAAGATGTCAAGAAACTCATGCCTACCGAGTGGATCACTAATTATGAGTTACTAAACCAAACTTATGAGACAGTTAAATCTATAAATTTCAATTCTAAAGATTCAATGATGGATAAGTGAAGATCATATCTAATGGCTAAATGTTGGAATAGTGCCCACAGCCAATTAGATTGGCATGTAAACTATTTCACTTGTGATACAATCTTGATTGAATGTATTCATATAAAATGGACACTTCATGTTATGCTTATTTTACTTCATTGGCATTCGATTGAAGCTCCTAGATCACACAAGACTACGGGACTTGGTCACGCATTGGGTAATGATCATGAAACAAGTCTTACACAGTCGTGATCTTAAAATATTCCAAGTTATAGAATCTTAAGAGACGGAACATCTAAGATTCGGATAGACTTGCCCTAACGATGCATAAATCCAAGGAGTTGGATATTGCTTCGTTTCATGAGCAGTCCATGTTAGACATAGGTCATGTTAGTGGGTGCTTGTTAGAGAACAAGTTCACTAAAGACCTGCCCAGAGAATCCACTAGATAGCCGGAGTGGCAAGTCGGTAGTGGCAAGTTCTCTAACTTATGCTAGTGTATATAATTAGTCCTTAGACCTAAGGATCTATGGTAACCTTGTGTTTAGGTCATCATACCTTGACTTTTCTCCGAACATGTAGTAGGTCATCTGGGTTTAGATTAGCTATGATCTTTTTAGATATAGAGGTTTGTGAGATCAAAGATGGGATCTGTCTCCTCTTCGTTGTGAAGGGCAAGTGCATCCCCTATATATTCTATAATAATCGATTCCAAGAAATTCTTGCGCAATGTAGTATGACAATTTGGAAAAGGAGTTTTTCAAAGATGAGGTCATAAAGTGGAATCCAACATTGAGATTGAAAACATAGTTATCGAGGTTAATGGGGAGCCGTCATATATATTGCCTTTAGGCCATTTTCGGGAGATAGGAGACGGAAGAACCGCATTTGCATAGCAAGTGTAGAGCTAGAATGGTTTATCAAGTGCATAGTGATTTCATCCAATTAGTTGGGCTCTTTGCTAGACATCGACCATGGAGATTGGGTACTCTTCAGTTAATGGAGATTAATTAAAAGAATTATTAGTTTAAAGGAGTTTAAACTAATGCGAATATTTCAATATTTAAACATCACAATTAATTGTGAGCACATGTCCAATGAATGGTTGAACCTAATGGGTCATACACAAAAGCCTAGAGGAAGTTCTACTTGATGGGAGGAATTTTCTAAAGAGTTAGAAAGTTCTCCTTGGCCTTTTTGGAGGAGAAATTGATCGACGAGTATTTGTCATTTTAGCTTGATTAATTTAATTGATTTAAGTAGTTAAGTCAAACTAATTAATTAAATTGAAGTGTTAATTTAATTAAAATCAAGAATTTGATTTTGGAGGAAAATTAAAATGAAGGAGTTCATTTGAAATGAATTTAGGATTAATTTGCATTACATTTCATAAGATGAAATGTAGGCACAAATTAAATCTAAATGCATGTGATAGTCACATGCAAGCAAGTTGGCACGTTGGTTGCCAAGTTGGCAACTACCTCATGGGAGGTGTGATGCCAACTAGCATCACACCATCCTCTCTATATATAGAGGTGGCCGGCCATGAGAAGAGATCTAAGCAATATTCCCATTTTCCCTCCAAAAGTGTGATTCACTCATGTGTTGAAGCTTCATATTGTCCATACCAAATTCCTCTCCTCTTATCCTAAAACCACCCCCTCATTCTTCGTCTTCCTCTCATGTTCTAGCACATTTGAGGTGGATTGGAACTCCCTTTGGGTGTGTAGATTATTACATTAGAGGCTCAACATTTTGGGGGGTTTGTGCTCTTGTAGATCCATTTCTGTCCTTTATTTTTTGAAGCTAATTTGGAGAACTTCTGGAGATCTGATCGGGCTGAAATTTTTACAGCAACTTCTTGTGTGTGTTGGGGTGATCTCTATAACTTTTCAACAAATATGGAGTTGAGGAAGGAAGTCAAGTGTTGGCGTTTATCTGTTGTGCGCTGATTTCTCCTTTTGAAGAGTTCATAGGAGTTTTCTTGTTCTACCTTTCAATTTAGCATTCAAGGTAATTTTCTGATCTAAATCCTCATTAAATGCATGATTAGATCCTTTAAAGTGGAGTAGACAAGTTTTATTTACCGTTTTTGTGATTTTATAATTGGATCCTTAGCCTACTACTCCTATACTACCATCAATAAAAGGATGACGAACCATCACACGATAAGAAAATAAAAAAATAAAAAAAATCACCATTTCAGGCGAATTCAACCATGCAGAACACATTATTGAGTTATTTAAACTATTCAGCCCATGGCCTTCCATCTCTAGTGCTTCAAAGGTTACATCCCTTCCATCTCGAGTGCTTCAACCATGTATTATGTTTCGCTACGAGTAGGAATTTTCATCTTTTGAAAGGTAAATCGACAACCCTGGTTACACTTCGTTGAAGCCTTATGTGCAATAAATAGGAGTTGATAGTGATGAGAGAATAAAACCTCTCACACAAGCTAAAGAAGTTTTTAGCTGGCAAACTATGAACACTAGAGCACAAAATAAGGTCTTTGAAATATTTGCATATAAAGATGGAGTAGGCCATTTTCAAGGCCCATTCTATAGAATCCGAAGTCGACATTCTAACTTCCAAGATGTAAAAGATATATAAGGACCTTGTCAATAAGTTCCATATAGTTGATAGAGATCTTCAACTTCTCCTACAATAAAGAAAGTCTAGTGATGAGTTTGACCAAAAAGAAGCAGAATAAGAAGACTAAGAGCTTAGCTTACTCAAATAAAAGTTGACAGATAGAAGGTCATCCAATTCCTTCCTTCTATTCCTCTTATTATACTCAACCTCTTATCAACAATCTCCTTTGACATTAGCATCAAATTACTCAAAGCATTTCTTCATGGTCTCTAGTGTTCCTAAAAAGATTTATAGGACATATTTTTTAGAACCTACTAAACCAAGATTTTCAATAGAAGAAAAGAAGAAAGCTCCCTAGTCCTTCTCTGATGGAAAACGAGAAGATTGGCCATACTTAGAAGCCTACATGATTGTAAATGAAGAAAATTCTGAAAAAGATAAGTCAATCTTCACAAATTCAGATGTTATATTTAAAATCTCTTATCAGGAGTCTCTTCACAATTATTCTGGTTCAGATGAAACTTTAGAAATTAGACTTGTTTATATAAAATCTATGCTCATAGCATCCAAAATAGAGTCAAGACATCAAAGAGAAGAGCAAGCTGCTGAAAATCTAAATTCGAAGCAGAATCATATCAAAATAATGAATAGTGGTCACACCCTTTAAAGAGAATACTTTCCCCAAGCCATCCAATGAACCATGCTTCACCTTTCTAAACATCATTATTACTGAAAAAAGAGCCCAACTTCACTCTTTTGCTACGTATACAGCTTACAAGGAAATGAACCAACCCAAAAATTTTCTAAGAGTATTTGCTTCCAAATTCACAAGAACACTTAGAGGTTGATTCTAAAGTGTTGGAGTATATAAGCAAATGTAGTTCTACTAGCTTACTAATCAAGTGATAGCATTGGAAGAGATACATCAAAAATTTATTGTAGACATCTCTCTCATTAGCAAGATGGCAAAGCAAGATTACTTCTCTGTGAAGTGTTGTTCTTTTAAGAAGAAGGATCTTAGTTTCTTCTTTCAAAGGATTTCCAAATTGTTCTACATGCTAAATGGATCTAATGATCCTACCCTAAAGCATATTTTTCTTGCTTCACTACGAAGAAAATTCAACCAGAGCTCCAAAGGATGATTCTTTCCACAAACGGGATATGGATCATATTGGTCTTAGAGAAATCATCAAATGACCCTCGCATTCTTTGACAAATTATGCAAGCAACGAAAGTTCTTCAAGGTAATAAATTTGTTCTAAAAGAGGCCCACAACAAATCATATCTAGAGATAAATTATAAAAGTAAATAAAAGTGTTCTTGCTCTTCTTCCAAAAGATCGAACCTCAAGAAGTTTAAAAGGAATTTCTTGCCATTTACTACTATTCAAAAGAATTATGCACTCATTGATGCTCCTACAGAGTACTCAGAGAGAAATCAAAAGCTCTAATAATGTTGTACAGTGAGGATTTCCACCATCCTGGGCCACTATAGAAAAATCCTAAGTTCTTCATTCAATTATGTTTCAAGTTGAACAAGGATGTCAATCCTACTAAGGCTACTCATCCTGGAATGAGCTAAATGATTTTACTATGGCTAGCAAAAAGTTCAACCAACTCCTTGTATTAGGATTGAAAAAACTAATGAAATATTGGACTTATCCAGCACTCTATGTGAGTAAGTAATCCAAACAAATCAAAGGAAAATATAGGTTTGTCACAAATTATAAATCCCTTAGTCATTTCCTATAGGATGATAAATTTCATCTTTCGATGACCTAGATGCTATTCTCTTATTTTGACTAAGCTAAAGTGTGCTACAAATTTGATTTCAAAGTTGGATTTGGCATTAGACATCAGCCCAAAAGATTAATACAAGACTGTTTTTTGTATCCCAAGCGCAGTACTAAAGGACAAGCATGCCCTTTGGCCTCACGGTAGCCCTATCATTATTCCATAAGACCATAATGTAGATATTTGAGCCCATTCTTCCACATACTTTAGTCTACATTGACAATATTCTTTTATTCTCTCGAGATAAGTTAACCTTTGAATATCTTTTACAACAATTCTTGGATTTGGTCCAAGTCGATAGAATATGCTCTCCAAGAAGAAAAGTTTTGTTGGGCATCCTAATGTTCAATTACTTGAAACAAAGTTTTAAGATGGCAGCCTAGCCCATGATTATTCCAAAACTTCTCAAATTTTCTAATAAAGACTCAATATGAAAGAGATCCAAAATTTCTTGGTATTGTTAATTATATCAAAGATTTCCTTTTTTAGTTCTCCAAGTATACTAGCTAGCTATTAAAGATGCTAAAAAAGAATACCCTTCTTAAGGAAAATGAGTAGAGAACAACTGTTAATAAGCTCAAAGAGATTTGCCATAATCCACCATCTATAGAAATTCTTGGCACAAGCCACATGATTCTATAGACAAAGCTAGTGACAAATTCTTAGAACACCCTAGTCATTGAACAAGTAGATGGGAAACAATACGACGATAGGCATACTAATGGACAATTCAAGGAAGTTGAGAATCATTATCACACTATCTAGAAACATATCCTTGCCATTAGATACGACGTTAGAAAAATTGAATTACATCTCATTGGACCATTTCACCAAAGAGATGGTCAATTTATTGAGGATTATGGATTTCAAAAGGAAAATTTGCCTTTCTATTCCCATAATTTATCTATGTGTACATTGTTGGTTGCAAGTTTTATGTGATAAGAATTTTTGGTCCAATTTTCGACATTTTTGAGGTAATTGTAATCCTTTGCTGTTAAATATTGACGGGAACTTTTAAAGTAAAAAAAATCAATTATCCACAGCCCCTAAAGTTTAATCTATTTATTGAAAAACCCATAGATATTAAATATCTATTTAACCTTCATTTAAAAATAGCAATATAATAAAAAAGCTAAAAACTAATAAATTTGCTGACATTCAAAAATTTATGTGAAAATTTAAAAATGCCCTTTTGTTGTTGTTCAAGCTACTCTTGAGAAAAAAATGCCCTTTGACCTATTTATAATATTTTTCTTACCATAGTATTATAATTTTTACATTGTTTAAATTACTAATAATAAATTTAAATATACTTAATCATTAATAGAATTTCATAAATATTGAATAATCTTTAAATTCAAGTTGAATTAAAATAAAAATTTAAAACCATATACTTATCTAAACTAATTTAGTCAAAATTAATTATTAATTGAAGATAAACTTAGTAAAAAAAATTAAAATAAAATTAATCTTTTAAACAATTAAGTTTAATCTATTTATTGAAAAACCCATAGATATTAAAATATCTATTTAACCTTTATTTAAAAAAAAATCTAAAAACTAATAAATTTGCTGACATTAAATTTATGTGAAAAATTTTAAAATACCCTTTTGTTATTGTTCAAGCTACTTTTGAGATAAAAATGCCGTTTGACCTATTTGTAATGCTTTTCATACCATAGGTCAGTAATTTAACATTGTTTAAATTACTCACAATAAATTTAAATATAAATTTTCATTAATAAAATTTCATACATATTGAATAATATTTAAATTCAAGTTGAATTAAAAATTAAAATTTACAACCATAACCTTATCTAAAATAAGTTAGTCAAAATTAATTATTAATTGACGATAAAGTTAGTAAAAAAATTAAAATAAAACTAATCACTTAAACAATATAATTTCGTAATTCTTTAATTTGCATACACAATATTATCAAAATAATAAATGTGTCTAAAATAATTTAACTAGAATAAGTTAAATTTATTTATTAATTAATAAAATAAAATAAGTAAAAAATAAAAATTAAAAATAAATAGGAATATATTATATTAGATAACTTAATTACATATTTGTAATTCCATATTTTTTAATATTAAAACAACAAAAATATCTAAAATAATATAGTTAAATACAATTGAATTTGTTTATTAATTAAAATAAAGAATTTAAAAGTGAAATTAAAATCTGAAGTTATCATCCTAACAATATAATTTTAATAATTTTAAATAAGTGAAATGTAAATCTAACAATTTTTTAGACAATACGATTTAATAATTTTAAATCAATAAAATAAGAAAAAAATTAATTGTTTTGAGTAATATAATTTTAGAGTATATATTTAATAATATATAAAATAACAAATCTATTTTAAATAATTTTGAGTTAATTTATTAACTAATTAAAGAACAAATAAGTAAAAGAATAAAAAAAATAAAAGAAAAAAACAACAAAATTGGAGTAGTTGTCTCTTGCTTCCACATACAACCTCGCCCCACCACCCTAGCAGTACTTCCCCACCCAGCTAAGCTGACCACGGCTAAGCAGATCTCTCCCCTAACAGTACTCCCCCTAGCCGTTGGCCATGCTCGATCGCCGACCATGGTGGCTGAATTCGAGTGGGGATTAGGGAGATGGGGATGGGGGTGGGGTTGTTATATAATATATATATTTATATGTATGTATTTATATATATATATATGTATTAATATATAATATACATGTGTATATATATATATGTATGTAATTATATAATATTTTAAATATAGTTCCATAGAGGCTCTTGTGGCATTTAATTTTTAGCTTTTTTATAATTTCATTTTTATTTTTCATTATTTTTGTAGTGCCCGGATCCCGGAGGTGCCCCCTCCCATTCGGGCTGCTACCTCAGTCGAGTTTTCAAATAATTTGTTTTCCAAAAATTCTCAACTCAAATGGTTCCATAATAACCCAAGTGACAAGCAAGATCATAATAAATGAATAACATCTATCAAGTAGTCATGCTACAACTGCAAAGCTAACCTGAGTTTCCATAATTTTACAATCACCCAAAGACTCACGCCGAACATTACAAACTCTAGCCTATTTCATTTTATCAAAAGATAAAGATGTCAACCTACTGATAAATACATTATTACATCACAAGCATACTTACATATGATATCCTTGCTATTTATAGATACCTAGATAACACTATATATACTATACATCATATAGCCAACCCTCATAGTACATTCTAATCCTCAATCTGGGTTAAAGAACAGAACGAACCAATACAAGGGGGCTAAGTCCTAATGACATAGTAAGGTAATAATCGAGATACATGAACACTAATAATAATGAATATACAATATAGAATATTGTCGGTCCAACGTACAACAACGACAAGTGAATATCAAGGGAACAAGTTGTCATGTAAACTCAAGAAATAGATTTGAGAAGCTATATGTAGGGTTTTACACATCATATGTTGACTTCACGCTGTCTCATACCAGCGAGGAGATATCTCAAGTTTTCATTATATTTCATAATAAATTATGTAGTTCAAAACTCAGGAACTAGATTAATTTTAAAGAATCGAATGAACAAGAACGTTTTAAGTTATAAAAAGACTCAGATTCAAAATCCAGGATTTCGTTCAATTTTATAAAATAGACTATACAAGGAACATTTAACAAACTTAGTTATATAAACATATTTTATAGATCTGACTGTAGAATGGTCTTCCCCTTTACAACTCTTAGTATTATGTCGAATGGCCTTCTCCCTTATATTGCCTCGACGAGCGGCCAACTCGCCAACAACCAATGTAGTATGAATCGGCAGAATCAATCTTCGCCGATCAAGCTTTCCCTGAAGTTAAGATCGCAAATATACAAATCAATTGGACTGATCCTCACCAATCAAGCTTCAACTCACAGTCAACCTCCGATTTCCCTAAAGTTAAGATCACAATACACAAATTGGTAGGACCAATCCTTGACGATCAGGCATCAAGCGACAACCAACCTACAACTATCTCGAAGTCACGATCACAAATTGTATTAGTCAATAAGACTGCCTCTATCACTAATTTAACAATACAACCAGCCAGCATGGCTACCTCTATCACCAATATATCAATATGGGTCAATCAACAAGACTATCTCTATCACCAATATAAAAGTACGGGTCAGTTAACATGACTGCCTCTAACATAACAAGTACAGGTTACCTCTTTGTCAGATGTATAGAATAACTATGATTAGTCAGCAAGATTGCCTCACAATCAAATCCTCATCTTAGGGAGTATAGATTAACAATGGCTAGTCAGCACGACAGCCTCACGTATAGTAAAATAAAATGTGACGATCGGGTTGAGAATAGATTAGTCAAATCATAGTTTCAAACCTTTAAGAGTTTTGTAGTTTGACCAATAAAGTCAAAATTTGGTTCGTGAGAGTTTCTCATAAATTCCAAGTTCAAATAATACTTTTCAAGATTCTTTCAAATAAGAACATATTATTCAGAAAATATCATTTTCAAAACATAGTTCAAGTGATACTTTTAGATAGGGGTGTAAATGAGCGGAGCTTGAATCTAGTAAGCTCAAACTCGGCTCATTGAATATATAAAGGCTCGGGCGAGCCTTATCGAGCTCAATTCGTATAAGTTTTGATGACCTCGAGCTCGTTTAGATTTGAATTAGTTCAAGCTCATTTAAATTCAAAATAAAATCTATAATTATAACTTTTCAAAAAATAACATACAAATTATTATTATTATTATTATTATTATTATTATTATTATTATTATTATTATTATTATCATCATCATCATCTATATAAACCTTATTATATATTACAATATATATGAAATATAAAAAATCTTGTTTAGGCCGCAAGCTTTTTGAGTCGAATATTATTGAGCTCGGCTTGGCTTATTTGATTGACGAGCTCAAACTATTCGTGAATCGTTTCATTTCATTTTTAGTGTAAGAATTCAGAGATAAGCATACTGAATAGATGATCAATGGATTTCTCAAGAGTAGCATGATATGAGACATTTAAATAATTTATCAGGTTCAAACGACAAAGTCGCAAAATCAACATATCAAAAATATAATGGTATGAAATGATATACTAAATTCAAACAGGTAGCAGAGACCATAAAGCAATATCATGTTGCTAGACCAGCTAATATTTTGAATAACAATAGCTCAAGAATTACATGCAAGGAAAATCAGTTTAGATAGACTGTCAAAGTTCAACTCAAGAACCGCAGGATAGCATAGAATAAAGAAACAACAATTTGAATCTCTACATAAACAAAATCAAGCAATAAAGATATATTAACAAGTATACATGTTCTATCCCCAACAAAGAAATATAGTAAACCTCACTTGGTAAATGCATAAGGGTTTCCTTAACAGTTTGGATCGCTCACGTACTTATTTCCTAGCCAAATCTCTGAGCTAACACAAATAAACTGGGTTACCCTCCTATTAATTTTTTCTAAATCTTGAATTATTACACTTAGATCTTACACTCAATTTCAAGGTAGTATGACAATTTTGAGAATCCTTGCGCAAGGTAGTATGACAATTTGAAAAATGAGTTTTCAAAAGATGAGGTCATGAAAGGGAATCAAACATCTGAATAGAGACAGAATCGAGGTATTAGGGAGCCGACAAATATCTTACCCTAGGCCTCTTTTGGGAGATAGGAGACGGACGAACCGTATTTGCATGGTACGCATATAGCAAGAGTGGTTCTCAAAAAGCATTTATTTTAGCCAATTAGTTGGACTCAATAGGCTTGAGGTTGGACATCAACCATGGATATTGAGTACTCTTCAATTAATAGAGATTAGTTGAATTGAGTTGATTAATTTTAAAGAGTTTAAACTAATGTGAATATTTGATATTCTAAAGTCACAAAAAGTTGTGAGCCTATGTTCAATGAATGGTAGAACCTAATGGGTCTTACATAAAGGTCAATTGCAAATCCTACTTGATGAAAGGGAATTTTCTAAAAGTTAGAAGAGTTCCTTAACAATCGATTTTGGAGGTTGACCGATTGAACAACTTGATGTCATTTTAGCTTGATCAATTTAATTGTTAAATTGATCTAATTAATTTAAAGAGTTAAATTAAGACCAATTAATTAAGGAGTTAATTATTTGATGCCACATGACTATCAATTGGTCAAGTTAACTTAAAGAGTTAAGTTAACAATATCTTGCTTAAAGTGTTAAGCAAATTGACTTAAAGAGTTAAGTCACAGTTAATTAATTAAATTAAAGAGTTTAATTTAATTAAAATAAAATTTTATTTTTTAAGGGAAAATTCAAATGAAATGTTCATTTGGTATGAATTAGAATTTATTTGGATGACATTTCATGAGATGAAATGAAGATTCCAAATAAAATTCAAATTTACATGCCAACTTGCAAGAGTAAGTGGGCGGCCACCTTGAGAAAGGTGTGATGCCACCTTGGCATCACACCATCCTCTCTCTTTATATAGATATAAAGAGTGAATGGGAGGACACGTGTAATTTGCAAGCTAGAATTAGATTCTCTCATTTTCCTTCCAGTTTCCCAAGTGTTGCCTCTTGTGTTGAAGTTTCACTTTTCTTCATCTCCAACCTCTAAATCAAGCCTTCATCCAAGCATTCTTCTCTTTATTCTCCAGCTAACATTGAGAAGAAAATGATTGTACAATGGTGTGTGGATCTTAACATTAATTAGCAGCAAGACAATTAGATTGCTAGCCTTTGGAGATCTTTTGTTTCAAGTAGTGATTTTGGAGCAACCTTTGGAGGTCTTCTTGGATTTTTGAGCTAATTTTTTAACTAAAGATATATTAAGGATTTGGTGTTCTTTTGGTTCAAATTTCACTCAAATTGGTGTTCATTTGGTTGGGCAAAATTTGCTTGGAATCGGCTATGCCACCTGGGAGATAGTTTTCAAGGAGTTGAGATCTTCTTCCACCTTCCTTTGATTTTCTAAAAATCAAGGTAATCCTCCTTCCAAATCTGAATCTATGGCATGTTTAGATCCTTGGCTTCACATGTAGCCTAGTTATTTTAGCATTTTTGTGCTTGATTATTGGATTCTAGTGCCATATGTGACTTCAAGTAGTATCAGAGCCTCATTCATGTTATGATTTGAATTTTTGATTGATTGATTCATGTGATGAATTTGTCAAAATCACCAAATATTTGATCCAAGCTATGGATTGGAGTGTTTGGATGATGTTATATATGGCTACTTGCTGTATGAATTGAAAGCATGCTAATATGTGTTTCAGGTGTTAATTCATATGATTAGTATGTTTTAATTTATAGTTGCTAATGTTGAATTTTGATTTGGCGTCAGTTGATGTTAGACGCTGATATAGCATGTTTTATTTGGCATTAAGGTGTTTTGGTCATTTTTGGATCCAATATGATTGAAGTCTATTGGAGATTTTTGAGGAATGTGATTCTTACTTAAACTTGTCCTAAAAGCATGATTGAGCACTTGAAATTCCATTTTTGAAAGGTGTTTTGAAACTGAAATTTTATCAACATTGTGTGATTTGAAGTTTAGAAAAGGCGTCCTAAATTTTTTGGTGCACAAAAATCGAACCAAAGTTAAGTTGACACGGAGGTGACCTTGAAAACAAGTCATTGCTTGCCCAGGCCGAGCCCACCTCGCACTCGCCTGCCATGTGGCCGTGTGCCCCGCACCAAGCAGGCAGTGGCAATTTTGGTCTTGCCCAAGACAACTCAATTTTTAGTGTTCTTTTGTGGCTAAAAGAGTTCTGAATCATACTACATTGATGTAGAAGTGTTGTGCAAGTTCTCAAAATTATGTTTGACATTTTTGATTGCTTTCAAAAACATGTTAAAGTTAATCTTCAATTATGTGGCATAATTGTTATGCTTCCTCTTGCTTGGCTAATTAATTGTTTATGAGATAAGCATTTAATTATTGGAATTGAATGTCAATTATAGATTTATTTATTGTTCATTTAATTGTTGAAGGGATGATGAATGAATAAGGATGATCATGAGCCTTTAATATTGAGTTTATTTGTTTCAAGTTGTTGAAAAGGGTTGTATTAAATTGAGGCTTGTATGCTTCTTAATTTCTATCTTGTAAAGGTTATGAGAGTAGAATCACTAGGAGTGAAGATTTTTTTCTCATGTAAATGTTCCATGGAGCAAAGAAGGCCATTAAAGGCATGAAGATCCATAAATGTGTGGGCATACACTCATATAATAATTAGATTTAATCAACCCACCCTAGGAGCATGCTAGGCGCATTTACTTATTTGGACTTTCCATATCTTATTGATGTATGAGATGCATGATTAGGATATAGAAAACCTAAGTATGAGGATAAAATGATGAGATCTTTGCAAGCAAGAAAAAACCCTCCATTTAGAATTTCTAAGTGCTTTCAAATATTAAATCAAAATGGATACAAATTAAAAAGAGTTTTAATTAATCTATGCTTTTTACCAATAGTATATGTTATGACGACGCTACTATTTTTGTGTGATGGCACTCGGTCATGGGCGTCACTAAGTTTGTAGATGGTGATCTACAAGCGAGATGCCTCATGATGGCTACCATAACCAATGAGCTCTAAAAGACTCATGAGCATATGAAACATGCTAGTGAGATCTACACAGACCTACAAGAGTTGTATGGTGTACAAACAAGACACAAAATGTTCGCTTTGTCAAGAGAGCTCTTTAGGTCAAGGATAGTAGAGGTTTCAAGTATCCATGATCACGGGATTGGACTCATCGAGAAGCTTGGACAACTAGATGTGGTCATGGACAATGATCTCTACGTAGATTTGATCTTACAATCATTACCCCTCTCGTTCGACCAATTCATTATGATCTTTAATATGTCCAAGCAAGAGGTGACAATTAATGAATTGGTGAACATGTTGGTGACTGTCGAGGTGATAATGAAAATGAAAAAACCTCTTATGCTTGCCTCCACTTCTAAGTCGAAGGGCCCTAGGGGTCCTAGAAAAAGAGGTAAGAGGAAGAAGAGTTCTTCCTCCAAAGGAAAGCGACCCTTGAAGTGTTTGGGAGGAGTCAAGAAAAAGAAAGGTGACAAAACTGATGCTATTTGTTTTTATTATGGCGAAAAGCGAGATTAGAAAAGAAATTTCAAGGAACACCTTAGCACCCTTGGGGAGATTATGTACTTTATTGAAGTGCATTTAATGACTAATTCTTCCTCATGGGTATTTGATACCATGTGTGGTTCTCACCTTTGTAATTCGTTATAGAGGATGGAAAGAAGAAAAAGTCTTAATGAAGGGGAAATGATCCTCCACCTAGGAAATGGAGCAAGAGTTGCCGCCATTGTCCAAGACATTGTCAAGTTAGACTTAGGAAATGCTTGCATGGTACTAAATCCTTGTTATTAGGTACCTAATTTTGTTAAGAATATTATTTCTATTCCTGATCTTCACAATAAAGGATATTTTTTTCTATATCGAATGGGATGTTGAAAGCATTAAAGAATAGTTCTTTAATTGAATAAGACACATTGAATAATGGATTATACACACTTGATTCTCAACCGTCATTAATGCATATTCAATCAAGTAAAAGAAAAATAGATAACCAGGAAGTGTCACTCTATGGCATGCTAGACTTGTATATATGTCTACAAATAAGATGATCAAAATAGAAGCTCTCAAAGTACTAAATGTTAGTAGCATTGAGAACCTTCGTACTTGTGAATTTTATTTGAATGGAAAATTGATCAAGACTCATTTTTTAGGACAAACAATGAGTGTTGGAATAGTACCCGACAAGCCAATTAGATTGGACTTGAAAAGCTATTTCCTTGTGAAACAATTTTGATTGAATGATATTCTTTATATGGATATCTTCATTTTATGTTCTTTATTACTTCACTCGCATTTGGATGAAGCCCTTAGATCACTCATGACTACAGAACTTAGTTCGATGACCATGGAATAAGTCTTACACAGTCGTGATCTTAAATCTTCCAAGTCATAGGATCTTATGAGATAGAGCATCTAAGATCCGGATAGACTTGTACTAACGATGCATAAATTCAAGAGTTGGACATTGCTCCATTCCATGAGCAACCATATGAGATATAGGTGTATGTTAGTGGGTGCTTGTTAGAGAACAATGCAATGAAGACACACTGAAAAATCCACTAGATAGCCGTAGTGGCAAGTTCTGCCGCTTACGCAAGTGCATATAATTAGTCCTCTAACCTGAGGATATATGGTAATCTTATGTTTGGTCCTCAGGCTTTGACTATTTCTTGACCACTTAGCGGGTCTTTTAGGTTGAGGTGGGGTATGAGCTACTTGGCATAGAGGTTTGTGAGATCCAAGATGGAATCCGACTCCTCGCTTTTGTGAAGGGTGAGTGTATCTCCTATGTGTTCTATAATAATAGATTCCAAGAAATTCTTGCGAAAGGTGGTGTGACAATTTGGAAAAGGATTTTTTCAAAGATGAGGTCATACAAAGGAATCAAACATTGAGAATAGAGACATAGTATCGAGGCCATTAAAAAGCCGAAAAATATCTTGTCCTAGGCTTCTTTTGGGAGATAGGAGACGGAAGGACCATATTTCCATGGTAAGCATAGAGCTATAATGGTTTTCCAAAAGCACTCACTACGCCCAATTAGTTGGGCTCCATGGGCTTGAGGTTGGACATCGACCATAGAGATTGGGTACTCTTCAATTAATGAGATTAATTGAATTAAGTCTATTTAGTTTAAAGGAGTTTAAACTAAAATGAATATATGATATTCAAAAGTCACAAGGAGTTGTGAGCCCATGTCCAATGAATGGTAGAACCTATTGGGTCACATACAGAATCCAATTGGCTTCCAAAGTTGGAGGAATTTTCTAAGAGTTAGAAAATTACTCCCAGGTGACCAATTTTGAGGTACCAAATTGAAGGTCAATTTTTGGCTTGATTAATTTAAGTGTTCAATTAATTGACTAATTTAAGGAGTTAAATTAGACCAATAATTAAGGAGTTGATTATTTGGTTCCAAGTGACCATAAATTGGTCAGGTTAACTTAAAGAGTTAAGTTGACAAAATTGAGCTTATGAGTTAAGCATGTTAACTTAACATTTAAGTCAAAGGTAAATTAATTAAATTAAAGTGTTTAATTTAATTAATGAGAAGAATTATTTTTGGAGGGAAGATTCAAATGAAGAGTTCATTTGAGTTGGCACTTTAATTAATTTGAAATTAGATTCCAAATTAAATTAAAATGCACATGAAATTCAAATGAGATTTGAATTCAAATTTGCCACCTTGGCACCCCACTTAGCCGCCCCCCTTCATGGAAGGTGTGATTCCACTTTGGAATCACACCATTCAACATCTATATATAGATATAGAGAGGGAGAGTTCAGCCACTTTGCAAAAGGTGTGAAGAATTAGATTCATTCACACTTCGCTCCAAATACCTTTTTTCAAACATTGCTTTATGTGTTGAGGCTTTGTTTTCTCTTCTTCTCTTACCTCAAAAGTCAGCCTTCACCATTGATATTCTGCTCATTTTCTCTAGCTAAAAGTGAGTGGAATTTGGAAGATCAATTGGTGTGTGGATCATTACAATAGAGGCAAAGCATTTGATTTGCAAGCTTTATAGATCCATCGGAACAGAGCAGTAACTTTCCGAATTTTTTTCGAGCGATCCAGATCGAGTTTTGCTCCAATTTTTTTACAATGACTTCTTCAAGGAGTTGGGAAGTTCCATATTATTTTTCGTGATTTTTGGAGCACTCTAACTAAGGAAAAAGTTGTTGGTTCTTTGCTATGCTAAAGTCTACCAAAATTTGGATCGGTGAAGTGTTCACCTTTATAACCTTAGAAATTTGCTCTTAAGGTAAATCTCTAACTAAATCTAAATTGGAAGCATGGATAGATCCTTTTTAGGTTGTAAGCACTAGTTATTTTTGAGCTTTTAAAGTTTAATTATTGGATCCTAGTGTCTTACTAAACTTCAAGTCATACCACAAGTCCTTTGAATTTGATCTATACGGATGTTTGTCGCCTACTAAGAGTTAGTACAAGAAGAGGCTATTGTTACTTCATTACCTTCATCGATGATTATAGTCAGTTCAGGCATGTGTATCTTATGAAGTACAAGTCTGAAGACTTTGAAAAGTTCAGAGTAAAGGAATAAAGTAGAAAAGTAAAAGGGACTTAGTATTAAAGCTCTTCAATTGGACCAAGGAAGAGAATACTTGGGTACTGAATTCTTGAATTATCTAAAAGAAAATGGGATTCTCTATCAATGGACTCCACCTGGCACACCCCAATATAATACAGTAGCCAAAAGGAGAAACCGTACCATGTTGGACATGGTACGTTCCATGATGAGCTTTATCGATGTGCCCATATCCTTTAGGGGTAAGCCTTACATATGGCAGTGAGGCTATTAAATACAGTACCCTCAAAGTTAGTGCCAAAAATACCGAATGAGATGTGGTATGGCAAACACCTTCTTACCATTATCTTAAGGTTTAGGTGTCTCCCGCTTATATTAAGTGATTAGTGGGAGACAAGTTGGATAGTAGATCCACCTTGTGCAGGTTTGTGGGATACCAAAAAGAGTCTATGGGTTATTACTTTTATGATCCCTCGGAAAAAAATGTGTTTGTTTCAAAGGAACGCCTACTCTTTGAAAAAGAAATTTCTATTGGATAGAAATGGTGTTGTTGAACTAGATGAAGTTCAAGATGATCATGAAATTCGACAAGCGGTAGAAACAAGTGAGCAACAAGAGCCTTACACACAACCTCTAAGAAGGTCAGACCAAATCAAGAAGCAACTCGAAAAGTTCGGATTTGTTCATGAGATAGGAAAATTGGATAGCGATCCAAAGACCTATGAGGAAACTATGTTGAATAAGGAATCGGGACATTAGCATGATGCCATGAAATTTGAAATAGACTCCATGTACTCTAACAAAGAATGGACTTTAGTAGATCCACCAAAGAGAATAGTTCCCATTAGTTGCAAGTGGATCTATAAGCAAAAGCTAGGAGTTGATGGGAGAGGTAATGGCCTTTAAGGTACAACAAGTGGCAAAAGGTTACACTCAAAGACCCGGTATCAATTTTGAAGAAACCTTTTCATCGATCGTAATGCCTAATTCTATTCATATTTTACTTGATATAGCTGCATATTATGACTATGAGATAGGGAAAATGGATGTGAAAACTATTTTCCTCACTAGAAATATTCAAGAAGAAATCTATATAGAGCAACCACAAGGTTTTACATCCGAAAGGAGTGAGCAAAAGGTTTGCAAACTCCAGAGATTTATTTATGGACTCTAGCAGGCATCTCGAAGTTGGAACATAAGTTTTGGTAAGACAGTCAAATCGTTTAGCTTTATCAAAAATGTGTATCAACCTTGTGTCTACAAAAAGGCTAGTGGGAGTAATGTATAATTTATTGTGCTTTATGTTGATGACATTCTTTTCATTGGGAATGAGAGAGAAATGTAAGAGTGTGCTAAAGCATGGTTATCTACTCAATTCTCCATGAAGGATTTAGGAGAAGCATTTTATGTATTAAGAATACGTATCTATAGAGATAGATCGAGGAGGATGCTGAGGCTTTCCTAAACCCCGTACATTGACAAAATACTAAAGAGGGTTAGTATGGAAGAATCCAAGAAGGCATTCCTCCCTATAAGAGAGAAATGTTAGAGTGTATTAAAGCATGATTATCTATGTTGGAATAGTGCCTCGCAAGCTAATTAGATTGGCGTTGTGAATTCTTTCACTTATGATATAATCTTGATTGAATGATTATGAAACAAGTCTTACATAGTCGTGATCTTAAAAACTTCCAAGTCATAGGATCTTATGAGATTAAGGGCATCAAAGATCCAAATAGACTTACACTAACAATGGATTAATATAAGGAGTTGGATATTGCTCCGTTCCATGAATAATGCCATATGAGATATGGGTGCATGTTAGTAGGTGCTTATTAAAGAACAAGGCACTAAAAACCCGCCCGGAGAATCCACTAGATAGCCATAGTAGCAAGTCAGTAGTGGCAAGTTCTTCAGCTTACGCCAGTGCATATAATTAGTCCTTTGACTTGAGGATCCATTGTAGCCTTGTGTTTAGGTCATCTTGCTTTGACTCTTCCCTGGCTATGTAGTCGGTCATTCAGGCGGAGATTGGGTATGAGCTACTTAGACATGGAGGTTTACAAGATCCAAGATGGGATTCCACTCATCGTTATTGTGAAGTATGAGTAAATCTCCTATGTATTCTAAATGATCGATTCCATAAAATCCTTGCATAAGGTAATATGACAATTTGGAAAGGAGTTTTCCAAAGATGAGATCATAAAGGGAATTGAACATTGAGAATAGAGACATAGAATCGAGGCTATTAGGGAGCCGACAAATATCTTGCCCTAGGCCTTTTTCAGGAGATAGGAGATGGAATGATCGTATTTGCATGGTACATGTAGAGCTAGAATGGTTCTCCAAAAGCATCCATTTCGGCTGACTAGTTGGGCTCCATGAGCTTGTGGTTAGGCATCGACCATGGAGATTGGGTACTCTTCAATTAATGGAAATTAATTGAATTGAGTCGATTAGTTTAAAGGAGTTTAAACTAAAGTGAATATTTGATATTCCAAAGTCACAAAGAGTTGTGAGCCCATGTCCAATGAATGGTAGAACCTAACGGCTTACACACAAAAGCTAATTGCATATCCTAGGCGATGAAGGGAAATTTTCTAAGAGTTAGAAAAGTTCCCACATGACCGATTTTGAGGTTGAATGATTGACACAAATGTTGTGGTCATTTTTTGCTTGATTAATTTAATTGTTAAATTGATCTAATTAATTTAAGGAGTTAAATTAAGACCAATAATTAAGGAATTAATTATTTTGTACCACATGACTATCAATTGGTCAAGTTAACTTAAGGGCTTAAGTTAACAATTGCTTGCTTAAAATGTTAAGCTAATTGACTCAAAGAGTTAAGTCATGGTAATTAATTAAATTAAAGGAGTTTAATTTAATTAAAATGGAGAATTATATTTGGAGGAAAAATTCAAATGAAATGTTTATTTGATGTGAATTAGAAGTTATTTGGATGACATTTCATAAGATGAAATTCAAATTCACACAAAATTCAAATTCATATGCCAACTTACATGCTAGTTGGCGCCACCCTTTGAGGAAGGTGTGATGCCACCTTCGCATCACACCATCCACGCTCTATATATAGATAGAGAGAGAGGCGGCCAACTAGCTAGCTTGCATTACATTCCATGTGAATTAGATTCTCTCCACTTTTCCCTTCAATCTTCAAGTGTTACATTATGTGTTGAAGCTTCACTTTCTTTTCTTCTCCTACCTCCAAATCAAGCCTTCATCATTGTGTATCTTCTCCATATTCTCCAGAAAATATTTTGGAGAATAGGTTATTGCATTGGTGTGTGGATCTTAACGTTAGAGGCAAGACAATTGGATTGCTCGCCTTTGGAGATCTAATTTCTTGCAGCGACTTGGAGGCAATTCTAGGCGACCTTCCGAGTTTTGATTGAGCTGGATTTTGGACTGTAGATCCATCAAGGTATTATGTAGTTTCAGTAAAATTTTTAGCTAAAAAAAAATCATTTGGTTGGGGAAATCTGGTCGCTACTTTGCCGCGCCAGTGGAAGGTAGTTTTGAAGAGTCAAAAGATTTCTTCTAGCTTCCTTGCTTTTTAAGCAAGACAAGGTAATCCTCTTAACAAATCTGAATTAATACCATGTTTAGATCCTTATTATCATGTTTAGCCTAGTTAATTCATGTTTTTAAAGCTTTGATTATTGGATCCTATGGCTACATGTGACTTCAAGTGGTATTGATGCCAGGTTCATGCTATGATTTAGATTTTTGATTGATTGATTCATGTGATGAATTGATGAAAATCACCAAATACTTGATCCTTTCTATGGATTGGAGTGTTTGGATGATGTTGTATGTGGCTCCTTGATGAATTAAAATTATGCTAATATGTGTTTTAATGTGTTAATTCATAAGTTGAGCATGTTTTAATTCATATATGCTAATGTTGAATGTTAATTTGAGATTAGTTTATGTTATATGTTGACATAGCATGTTGCTATTGGCCTTAAGGTGTTTCAGTCAATTTTAGATCCAATATGATTAGAGTTTGTTGGAGATTTTTGAAGAATTAGATTCTTACTTAAACTTATTTTTGAAAGCATGATTGAGCACTTGAAATTCCATTTTTAAAAGGTGTTTTGAGTCTAGAATGTCATCCATATAGTGTGATTTTATGTTTAGAATGAGTTTTAAAATTTTTGGTGCACAAAAGTTGAGCCCAAATCCACTTGATCCATGTGAAACCTCAAAGCAAGGCAGCCACCGCTCATGGCCGGGCACTGCGCCTAGGCTAGGCGGCAGCAGGGCAGTTTTGGTTTTATGGATTTTGAGTGTTGATTTAGGGTTTCTTAAGTGACCAAAAGTGTTTTGCATCACACATAATAGATGCATAAATGTTGTGCCAGTTCTCAAAATTATATTTGACATTTTTGATTGCTTTTAAAAATTAGTTAAAGTTAATCTTCAACAATGTAGCAAAAATGTTATGCTTAATCTTGCTTGACCAATTAATTATTTATGAGATAAGCATTTAATTGTTGGAATTGAATGTCAATTCTAAATTTATGTATTGTTCATTTAATTGTTGAATAGATGATGAATGAATAGGGATGATCATGAGCCTTTAATATTGATTTTATTTTTTTCAAGTTGTTGAAAAGGGTTGTATTAAATTAGGGCTTGCATGCCTCTTAATTTCTAACTTGTAAATGTTATGAGAGTAGAATCATTGGGAGTGCGGATTTCTTTCTCATGTAATTGTTACAAGGAGTAAAAAAGACCATTGGAGGCATAGAGACCTAAGAAGACCTATGAATGTATGGGGATACACTCATGTAATAGTTAGATTTAATCGGCCTACTTAAAATCAACTAGGTGGTGCACCTATAGCTCTAAGTGCACCACTTAGTTAGGTTCATGGTCATCCCACCCTAGGAGAATGCTAAGTGCATTTATTTATTTATGTTTTCCATATCTTATTAATGTATGCAATGCATAGATTAGGATATAGAAAATCTAAATAAAAAGATAAAAATGATGAGATCTTTGGAACTAAGAAAAACCCTCAACTTAGAATGTCTAAGTACTCCCAATATTAAGTCAAAATGGATATAAATTAAAGGGAGTTTTAATTAATCAATGCCTTCTACCAATAGTATATGCTATCGATTTTGTGTGATGGCACTCGATCATGGGGGTCAAACTTAGGAAGAAAGTTATGAGCATATACTTAGCATATGGTGCACTTTGATATGAGAACACCCACGCATTAGCACTTAGTCATGGGGGATGTTGGGATGCCGTCTCAAGTCAAAGTTTGATTGGTAGATCCGACTTAACACCTAGTAATGTAGATGGCAGATGGTCATTGGGTCTATACGCAAGGTGAGGCAAAATATATCAAGAGTTGCATAGAGATGCAACTAGCAAAGGTTTCTTACCCTTCGATTGGTTGTGGATGACAATCGATCACGAGGTCCGTTTCCAAGTCTTTGGGATCTTGATTCTCACTAGGAAATATGATTTCCTAAATTCTTCTAGGGGATGAAGGATTTAATAAAATAGTGGGACAAAAACATGCTTCAAAGACTATGAACATGTTTTTTCAATATCATATGTTTATACTCTTCTTTTTGCCTCTTGTAGATTTTCAAAATCTTCAAAACAAAATGGCTAAGAATCCACTTCACACTATTTTGGAAACTAATAAACTTACATGGCCAAACTTCCATGATTGATTGAGAATCTCAAAATCATTGTTAACTCTGAAAAGAAGACCTATATCCTTGATCCAAGTCCGCTAAACATATTGTGTGATGATGCCACAAATGAGGAGCGTAAATTGTTCACTAAGTTTATAGATTATGATCTACAAGCAAGATGCTTCAAGATGGCTTCCATGACCAATGAGCTCTAAAAGACCCATGAGCATATAAAGCATGCAAGTCAGATCCATACACACCTACAAGAGTTGTATGATGTACAAACTAAACAAGAAAGTTTTGCTTTGTCTAGAAAGCTCTCTGGGTCAAGGATGGTTGAGGTTTCTAACGTCTATGATCATGGGCTTAAGATGATTGGACTTATCAAAAAGCTTGAACAACTTAACGCTGTGATGGATAATGACCTCTACCTGGATTTGATCCTAAAATCATTACCCTTTTCATTCGACCAATTTTTTTTTAATTTTAATATGTCCAAGTAAGAGGTGACAATCTATGAATTGATGAACATGCTTGTGACCATCGAGGCGACTATGAAAAAGGAAAAACCTCTTATGCTTGCTTTCTTCTCAAAGTCGAAGGGCCTTAGAGGTCCTAAGAAGGGAAGAAAGATGAAGAAAGGTTCTTGCTCTAAAGGGAAGCAACCCTTGAAAGGTTCGGGGAGAGTACATAAGAATAAAGAGAATAAAACTAATGCGAGTTGTTTCCATTGTGGTGAAAAGGAGCATTGGAGAAGGAATTATAAAGCTTACCTTACAACCTTTGAGAATGATATGTACTTTATTGTAGTGCACTTGATGACTAATTCTTGCTCATGGGTATTTGATACCACACATGGTTCTCATCTATATAATTCGTTACAGGGTATAGAAAGAAAAAAGTCTTTGTGAAAGGGATATTATATTTTGCCTCAAAAATAAAGCAAGAGTGGCCACCATAGTCCAAGGTGTAATCAAGTTAGACTTGGGGAATGCTTGCAATGTACTTGATCCGATTTATTAAGTATCCAACCTTGCAAAAAATGTTATTCTATTCCCATTCTTGATAATGAAGGATATAATTTTTCTATATCTAATGGGATGTTAAAAGCATTAAAGAATTGTTCTTTAATTGCTCAAGTTACATTATATAATATATTATACCTACTTGATTCTCAACCTTCACTTATGCACATTCAATCAAGTAAAAGAAAATTAGATAACCAAGAAGATGTCATAATTTAGCATGCTAGACTTGGACATATTTCTTAAAATAGGATGAACAAGTTAGAAGCTCTCAAAGCACTAATATTAGTGGCATTGAGGACATTCCTACTTGTGAATCTTGTTTGAAGGGAAAAATGACCAGGGCTCCTTTGATAGGAAAAATGGAGCGCACAACAAGTCCTTTGGATTTGATCCATACGGATGTTTTTGGTCTACTAAGAATTAGTGTAAAAGGAGGCTATTTATACTACATCACATCACTGATGATTATAGTAACTTCGAACATGTGTGTCTCATGAAGTACAAGTCCAAAGACTTTGAAAAGTTTAAAGAGTATAGGAATGAAGTAGAAAAGCAAAAATAACTTTGTATTAAAGCTCTTCGATCGGATCGAGAGGAAGAATATTTAAGTACCGAATTCTTGGGTTATCTAAAGGAGAATGAGATTCTCTCTCAGTGGACTCCACCCGGCACACCCTAACATAATGGAGTGAACGAGAGGAGAATTCGTACCTTGTTGGACATGGTATGTTCCATGATGAGCTTTTCTGATGTGCCCATGTTTTTTTGGGGATAAGCTTTAGAAATGGCGGTGAGGCTACTAAATCTAGTACCCTTAAAGTCAGTGCCAAAAATACTACATGAGATGTGGTATGGCAAAGCACCCTCTTAGCATTACCTTAAAGTTTGGGGGTCTCCCGCTTAGGTGAAGTGATGAGTGGGAACCAAGTTGGATGGTAGATCCACCTTGTGCAAGTTTGTGGATACCCAAGAGAGTCTTTGGGTTATTACTTCTGTGATCCCTCGAAACAAAAGGTATTTGTCTCCAGGAATGCCCACTTTTTGGAAAAGAAATTTTTATTAGATAGAAATGACGTTGTTGCTGAACTTGATGGAGTCCAAGTTGATCAACAAAACCTACAAGCGGTGGAAACAAATGAGCAACAAGAGCCTTACGTACAACCTCTAAGAAGGTCAGACCGAATCAAGAAACAACCCAAAAGGTTCGAATTTCTTCATGAGACGAGCTAATTGGATAGTGATCCAAAGATCTATGAGGAAGCTATGTTGGACATAGACTCTAGACATTAGCTTGATGCCATGAAATCCGAAATGGACTCCATGGACTCCAATAAAATATGGGCTTTGGTAGATCTACCGAAGGGAATTGTTCCCATAGATTGCAAGTGGATCTATAAGCAAAAGCTGGGAGTCGATAGAGAGTTTATGACCTTTAAGACGCGATCAGTGGTAACAGGTTACACTCAAAGACCCAGTATTAGTTTCGAGGAAACCTTTTCACTGATCCAAATGCCTAAATCTATTTGGATTTTACTTGCGATAGCCATATATTATAACTATGAGAATATGGCAAATGGATGTGAAAACCACTTTCCTCAATGGAAACTTTGAAAAAGAAATCTATATAGAGCAACCACAAGGTTTTACATCTAATAGGAGTAAGCAAAAGGTTTGCAAACTCTAGAGATCTATTTATGGACTCAAACAGGCGTCCTGAAGTTGGAACATATGTTTTGACAATACAGTTAAATCGTTTGGCTTTGTCAAAAATGCGTATGAACCTTGTGTGTATAAGAAGGCTAGTTGGAGTAGCATATAGTTTATTATGCTTTATGTCGATGACATTCTTCTCATTAGGAATGACAGAGAAATGTTAAAGTGTACTAAATTGTGGTTATCTACTCAATTTTCCATGAAGGATTTGGAAGAAGTATCCTACGTATTAGGAATACGTATCTATGGAGATAGATTGAGGAAAATGCTCAGGCTTTCCCAAACCCCGTACATTAATAGGGTACTAAAGAGATTTAGTATGGAAAAATCCAAGAGGGGATTCCTCGCTATGGGACATGGCATTCGTCTCTCCAACTCTATGGCCCCTAGAGCTGACAATGAGAGACAAAGAATATCCCACATACCTTATGCGTTTGCGCTACAGAGCATAATGTATGTCGTTCAATGAACAAGATCGGATGTGGCACACACTCTAAAGGTTACGAGCCGTTTCTAATCCAACCCTGGTGAATGTCACTAGATGGCCGTTAATGTAACACCCCTAAATTTGGTATTTTGGAAAGTAAGGATTTAGAAATCAAGATATTAGTTCGTTAAATTTTAGGGCTCAAAAAATATATAAGAAGGATTTAATTGCATCAAAATTGAAAGTTTTGGGGTCGAATCGCAATTTAAAAAGACATGATTGACCAACTTTTGGAATGTTTTGTGGGTCAAAGTGGGATTATTTTGGATCAACCAGGTAAATGTGAAGTACTAAGGAGTTGGGGGACTGAATTAAAGAATGTCAAATCTTTGGAGGACTTAATTGGAAGTTGGGCAGAAGTTTTGGGGTTAATCTGTGAAGTTGGAAAAGATATTCTTTATATACATTCCACCCCCAAATTTTCTTTATTTCTTCACTACGCATCCTCAACTACCATATCCGACAAGCTCCAAGTTTCCAAAACAAGCCTTGCACAACCTTCTTCTCACTCCCAGGAACTCAACCAAACCTCATGTATCACGTTTCAGTTGATAGACCACCAGGGATGTGAAGCTAAAGGTGAGTGATGGCGAGAGGTAGCAAGCACAGCAGTTCCGACAATGGAACCTGAAGTCTAAGCTGGGGTTTCTGATGGCTTTAGCTCAAGAAATGTCCCGATACCTCTAATTTGGTGAATGGGCAGGTGGTGGAGAAGAATTAAGCATGGTGGCGCACAGTGGCGAGTGGTGTTGCAGCAGCTTTAGGGCTGCAATTGACCTCTAATTCGGTGGTGAAAAGTAAAATTAACTTGGGTGTTGTGTTTGGTAAGCTGAGGTGCACCTTTTGGCGGTGGTGGTGACCAGTGAAGCTAAGGTAAAATCTTCACCTCATCGCGACAATTGTGAGCATGTCCTTGGTTTGTGATTCTGGAGTTTCGATTAAGAAATCTTTGGCAATGACTAGATTTGGGTTTAAAACTTTATACCGTTTATTTTTATTACCCTATCTTATATATTTGTTGAAAAAGATGTAAGAATTTGATATGGGAATAATGATATGGATCATGCATGTGTAATTATATAGCCTAGTGGGCCTGGATTTGTATTATTATATGACAACTTTGGGAAAATTAAGATAATTAAGTGAATAAACCTTAATTTTGTGGATTTAAGACCTAAGTGGTAAAATTGGGTTATTAAGGATAATTGGACTGGTATTATTGATTTGGCGTGATATAATGAGGTTAATTATGTAATTAAGGACCTAATATTATCCTGTTATAGAGATCGTTGTGATTAGGATATTTGTAACGAGAATGCCGAATGAATCCTAAACTATTGTATTAATCGAATAGCTATTGATTTTAGATTGTTAATAGTGTGATTGTAATTATTAAAGACTATTAGGGTTGAATGAGGATTTTAACTATGGACCTATTTGTTTGGATTAGGTGATGAGGAGTTGGGTCCCGCAGACCAGTAGGCTGTGATAGTATCTCTGAGGTTACGGAGGTGAGGGTCTAACCTTCTGGGTATTTATTTTGTATGCCCTGTGATGGCCTAACCTCTTGGGTATTTGTTTTGTATGCCTTATGAGGGCTTACCAATCTGGCACTTGAATAAACATATTTGTTGATTGTGATAATGCCCTGAGAGGGTAAAACTGATTTCTGTATTGTACTGTATCTTGATTATTGACATCTGTGAATTTCTTGAGATCTGGATTGTTATCCATAAATTGATGTGTATACGCATATGAGGGTTATTTTGTTAACTATGCTTCTGATAAGATCTTTGTATGTCTGTTTTGGCGCCCAAAACTCTCATCTGTTGTCTGTTACTGTTCTGTTATCTAACTGTTTTGTTGTCGATTACTATTAGGTTATCTGTTTATCTGATGGCATCTTGCCCTATACCAAGCCATCATGCTTGGGTAAGTTATGTACCAAGCTTTCATGCCTAGGTAAGTTCGTACCAAGCCGTCATTCTTGGGTAAGTTTGTACCAGGTTGTCATGCTTGGGTAACTTCGGTTTGACTGGATAAGGAACATCTGGTATATATGTCTTGTTTGATTTGTTGGTTATATGTATTCTTCGGGTCTGTTCTACTTTGACTAATCCTATAAGTTTGTACCAAGCCATCATACTTAGGTAAGTTTGTACCAGGTTGTCACGCTTAGGTAAGTTCAGAATGACTAGAACAAAGAGTGTCTGGTACATATGTTCTGTTATGATCTGTTGAATTGCATTGGTTAATCGAATCTGTCTTACATGACTGTATCATACCTGCCTGTAAGCTGATATGTTTGCAATCTGATCCGAGTCGTCATAATCTATTCTGTTTATAATATGATCTTGACTGTAATCTCTTGACATGTTCCTATTATGACTGTTAATTAATGATATGTTGAGTTGATTCTTCCTCGACAGATCCTTACTGTTTGTTGTTAAAATTTATCCCTCACTGAGTCCTTTGGACTTACCTCCTGTATTATTCATGTTTTTCCCAGACAAGGATTAGGTGATGGGCTTGGTCTCTAGGTTGGATCGGCAAATACATTTACTAATATAATAGATGTTGTATCTGCTTATGGGTATACTTAGGGCATTTTGTTATACCTTAATCCCTTTCAGTGGATCAGCACGCAGACCCTATGTATTAGAGGAGACTGGGATTTAGATTGTTGGCTCAATAGTCGGGTGGTGGAGCAAGAGTTGTTAATCAGATGGCTGAGGATCGGGCATTGGAACGGTTCATACGTTTTCCACCCCCAAAGTTCTCAAGATTGATGATAGAAGAGCTGAAGAATAGATTGAGAGTTTAGAGAATAATTTTGAGATACTGCATTATTCATATGAGCAGAGGGTTTGATTTGCCATGTTCTTTCTGGAAGGTTCCACCCGAAGTTGGTGGAATATGATTGATCGAAGGTGGACTGCTGAAGGAACCCACCGAACTTGGGAGAATTTCACCCAGGAATTCATGAGTAAGTATGTGCTAAAAGTGGTAAAGTAAGTGAGAGAAAGAGAATTTATAGACCTTATATAGGGGGCACAATTTGTAAGTCAATACAAGGCTACTTTTAGCCGACTATTACAATATGCTCCCTACATGCAAGATGATGAAGGTTGACAAACCCGATGATTTGTGAAAGGGTTGCTGCCAGAATTGAGAAGGGGTCTGGCCACTTGCGAGCTGACGAACTTCAACCAAGCAGTAAGCAAGGCATTGCAACTTGAGTCAGATCTGTAGGAAATCCAAAAAATTGAAGATAAGGGCCAAAAGGAAAAGATACACCTCGATAGGCAGAGTAATGTTGGAAGAAAACAACTGAAGCTTCAGGTTGGAAGTACTACCCAATGAGCCCCTCAGTCCAGCGAGATGATAAATTTGACTAAAGAGAAGGCAGAAATGAAGTGTTGATTTTGTGGATCACTTAACCATAAAGAGTCAAAATGCTAGAAGAAATAGGGTAGGTGCTTAGGCTATGGAAGCAACCGATTTTTCCTAAAAAATTACCCCAGAAGGAGAGACCCAAAACCTGTAGGGAAAGGAAAGTAGGTAGTGGGAGCTAGCATAACGCAGACAGTACGGGCTTGTGCCTATGCTATGACAAGAAAAGAAGCACCAGATCCTAACGAGGTGATAGAAGGTATGGTTTCTATTTTTGAAATCTTTGATAATTCCTTATATGATCTTAGTGTGTTACATTTTTTCATACCTGTCATATTTCCTTGAACTAAATATGCAACCTGGCTTATCACATAGAAGTTCACACACCATGTATCGAAATTTGCCCAAATGATGATTGGGGATGGGGTATATCTATCCAACCTCATACAGATGACTATCCAAGAGTACGATGTGATGCTTGGAAAGGATTGGCTGTATAGTCATCAGGCACAGGTTAATTGTTGCACCAAGTGCATCACTCTCGGAGATGAGATACCAATAGTAACATGCCCTTCTACAGATAATGCCTCCCTGATGCTAGTTATATTTGTGCTAGAGACCAGAAAGATTTTGACAAAAGACGGGCGAGGATTCTTGGTGTATTTTATCAACAAACCCCAAGACACAGATTAAAATTGAGGAAATAGAAATGAAAGCTAAATACTCGAAGGTATTTCCAGAAGAATTGAGCTTATTAGCCCGTACCTCTCGTAGCGGAATCATTTGACCTTTTTGCAGGGACAAGAATCTTCTCAAAGCTTGAGTTGAAGTAAGGGTACTACCAGCTGAAGACTAGAAAAGACCACGCAAAGCATTTACGCATGGTTCTCAAAACCTTGGAAAAGCATCAGTTGTATGCAAAATTTAGCAAATGCAGATTTTGAATAAAGAAAGTAGCTTTTCTTTGGCATATCATATCCCAGGATAAGGTAAAGGTTGATCCCTCTAAGATAGAGGCGGTAGTCAACTAGAAGAAACCAAAAAATGTGATAGAAATTCATAGTTTTCTGGTTCTTGTCGGCTATTAATAAAGATTTGTGCAGAACTTTTCTGAAATAGTTGACATGTCGACTAAATTAACTCAAAAAGGTCAACCATTTGACTGGAATGAGGATATGAACATGAGAGAGCGGTGATAGATGGAAATTCTAGAAGACTGCAATTCTTCCATCACCTATCACCCAAAAAGGCAAATGTACTGGCCAATGCCTTGAGCTAAAGGGCTAGAATGACTAACCTATTGGCAGCAGAAGCATCAGAAAGCCTAAGAATGGGTGCCATGTTGAAATTAATATAGCAAGTGGGATTGTAGAGATAAGTCCAATCCAAATTACAGGATCAAATACATCGAGCCCCAAGTCAATGATATATGGATAAAGAAACAAAAGGAAAACGTGGAAAATTCTAAAGAGTCTAAGTTCAATGCCAATAATCAAGGTATTCTTCTATTCCATAAGAAAATATATGTGCTGGAAGAAATAAAGGAAAGATTGTTAGATGAGGCACATAAGTCAAGATACACGATGTGTTCGAGAGGCACAAAAATGTATCGGGACTTGAAGAAGCAATTTTGATGGAATGTATTAAAAGGATAATGTAGACTGATTGACCGAATCTGCTTATTTGTGCCAGTTGGAACAGTACTCAGATGAGAATCTAGGGACCAGATTCTTTTAAGAGGAGAGGAATGTAACACACCTAAAATTTGGTATTTTGGAAAGCAAGGATTTAGAAATCAAGAAATTGGATGGTCAAATTTTAGGGCTCGAAAAATAAATAAGAAGGATTTAATTGCATGGAAATTGAAAGTTTTGGGGTTGAATCGCAATTTGAGAAGACTTGATTGACCAACCTTTGGAAAGTTTTATAAGTTAAAGTGGGATTATTTTGGGTCAACTAGGTGAATATGAGGCACCAAGGAATTGAGGATTGAATTGAAGAATGTTAAAGCCTTGGAGGACTTAATTGGAAGTTGGGCAGAAGTTTTGGGGGTCATCTATGAAGTTGGAAAAGATGTTCTCTATATGCATTCTATCTCCAAATTTCTTCATTTCTTCACCGTGCATCTTCAACTACCCTATTTGGCGATCTTCTCCAGCGAGCTCCGAGTTACCAAACTAAGCCCTCCACAGCCTTCTCCTCAGTCCCAGGAACTCAACCATACCTCATGCATCCCATTCCAGATGATGGACCACCGGGAATGTGAAGCTGAAGGTGAGCAATGGCAAAAGGTGGCAAGCACTGTAATTCCAGAGATAGAACCTGAAGTCAAAGCTCGGGTTTCTTATGGGTTTAGCTCAAGAAGCGTCCCGGTACCTCTAATTTGGTGAACGAAACGGTGACAGAGAAGAGTTAGGCGTGGTGGCGCACGGCAGATAGTGGTGTTACAGTGGCTTCAGGGCTACAATTAGCCTCCAATTTGGTGGCGAAAGGTAAAATTAACTTAGCATTGTGTTGGGTGAGCTGAGGCACACCTTTTAGGTGTGGTGGTGACCATTTTCGGCAGCAGTGTTGAGGCAGAATCTTTGCCTCATCACAACGATCATGAGCATGTCCTTAGTTTATGATTCTGGAGTTTCAGTTGGGAAATCTTGAGTAATAACTAGGTTTGGGTTTAAGGATTTTTACCATTTATTTTTCTTACCTAATCTAGTATATTGTTGAAGAAGATGTAAGAATTTGACATGGGAATCATGATATGGATCATGCATGTGTAACTATTTAGCTTAGGTGGCCCAAATTTGTATTATTATATGATAACTTTAGTATAATTGAGAAATTAAGTGAATAAACCTTAATTTTGTGGATTTGAGACCTAAGTGGTAAAATTGAGTTATTAAGGATAACTGAACTGTTATTATTGATTTGGCGTGATGTTACAAGATTAATTATGTAATTAAGGACCTGATATTATCCTGTTATAGAGACCGGTGTGATTAGCACATTTGTATCGAGAATACCGAACGAATCCTAAAAGTACCATATTAATTGAATAACTATTGATTTTAGGCTGTTAACAGTGTGATTGTAATTATTAAGGATTATTAGGGTTTAATGAGGATTTTGACTGAGGACCTATTCTTTTGGATTAGGTGACGAGGAGCTAGGTCCCGCGGACTAATAGGCTGTCATAGCATCTTTGAGGTTATAGAGGTGAGGGTCTAACCTCCTGGGTATTTATTTTGTACGCCCTATGAAGGTCTAACCTCTTAGGTATTTATTTTGTATGCCCTGTGAGGGTCTGCCAATCTGGCACTTGAATAAACCTATCTATTGATTGTGATAAACCCCGGAGAGTGTTAAACTGATTTATGTACTATACCATATCTTGATTATTGACATTTGTGAATTGCTTGAGATCTCGATTGTTATCCATAAATTGATGTGTATACCCCTATGAGGGTCGTTCTTTGATTGTGTTTCTGATAAGATCTTTATATTTCTGTTTTGGCGCCTAGAACTCTCATTTGTTGTCTGTTATCATTTTGTTATCTGACCGTTCTATTATCAGTTAATGTTCTGTTATCTAACCGTTCTGTTATCGGTTACTATTCTATTATTTGACCATTTTGTTATCGATTACTGTTCTGTTATCTATTTATCTGATGGCATTTTACCCTGTACTATGCCGTCATGCTTGGGTAAGTTATGTACCAAGCCATCATGCTTGGGTAAGTTATGTACCAAGCTATCATTCCTGGGTAAGTTTGTACCAAGCTATTATACTTTGGTAAGTTTGTACTAGGTTGTCATGCTTAGATAAGTTCGGTTTGACTGGAGTAAAGAACATCTGGTATACATATCCTGTTCTAATATATTGGTTGTATGTGTTATTCAGGTTTGTTCTACTTTAACTGTATCCTGTAAGTTTGTACCAAGCCATCATGCTTAGGTAAGTTTGTACCAGGCTATCACACTTAGGTAAGTTCAGACTGACTGGAATAAGGAGTGTCTGGTACATATGTTCTGTTATGATCTATTGAATTGTATCAATTAATCGGGTCTATTTTACCTGACCATATCCTGACTGCTTGCAATCTGATATGTTTGTAATCTGATCTTAACCGCCGTAATTTGATTTATAATCTGATCACGACTACAATCTCTTGATATGCTCCTATTCTAACTGTTAATTTATGATCTATTGAGTTGATTCTTCCTCGACAGATCCCTACTGCTTGTTGTTAAAATTTATCACTCACTAAGTCCTTTGGACTTACCTCCTGTATTATTCTTTTTTTTCCCAAACAGGGATTAGGTGATGGGCTTGGACTCTAGGCTGGATCGGCGAATACATTTTGTAATAGAATAGATGTTGTATCTGCTTATGAGCACACTTGGGATATTTTGTTATACCTTAGAGATGTTGTGATATGTTAGGTCTGAATTAAACATCTGCAGTGTGTACATGTTACGTCGAATGTTATGGAATAAGTTATGGCATGTATATAGTACTTTGGTCGAGGTTTGCTTAAGATTGAAATCCATTGTTGTCTCTGATAAATTTTGAAAAAAATTTTTGATGGGTCTATTGACTGTCTTATGGGTTAGATTTAAGACTGAACTTGTGACATTTCAGGGTGCCACAGTTAAAATGATCCTTAACTACTTGAGAAGGACTAAGGAATTATTTTTTGTATACGACAATGGAGAATTGAAACTTGAGCAATTTTCGGATTCCAGTTTCTAATCTGATGTAGATGACCTAAAATTCACTTCTGGATTTATATTTTGCCTCAATGGCGGAACTGTGAGTAGGAAACGTTCCAAACAAGACACCACAACCGATTCAATTACTAAAGCAGATACATTACAGCGTCGAAAGCTGCAACGAAAGGTATTTGGATGAAAAACTTAATCCAAGAGTTGGATGTACTGCCTACCATTGCTAAGCCAGTCGTTGTCTTTTGTGACAACAACGGGGCAGTAGAGCAAACTAAGGAGCCAAGATCTTATCAATAGTTCAAGCACATTTTGAGACGATATCATTTGATCTGGGAGATCAATGCTAGGAGCGACAGCTAACTGGAGAGAGTTACCTTGGAAGATAATATAGCAGATCTATTAACTAAACCCCTACAGCAAAAGATCTTCGAAGGACATCCTGAAAAGATGGATCTTAAGACTCTGGGGAATTGGCTTTAGGACAAGTGGGAGATTGTTGGAATAATGCCCTACAAGCCAATTAGATTGGCGTTGTAAACTATTTCACTTGTGATATAATTTTGATTGAATGATATTCTTTAAATGGCTATCTTCATCTTATGCACATATTTACTTTACCGACATTTGATTGTAGCCCTTAGATCACACAAGACTATAGGACTTGGTCATGCACTCAATAGTGATCATAAAACTAGTCTTACATGGTCGAAATCTTAAAAAATTCTATATTGTAAGACCATATGAGACTATGGGCATCTAACATCTAGATTGACTTGCACTAACGATGCACTAATCCAAGGAGCTAGATATTGCTCCATTTCATGAGCAATACCATATGAGATATATGTGCATGTTAGTGGGCACTAGTTGCAGAACAAGGCACTGAAGACCCATCCCGAAAATCCACTAGATAGCCGTAGTGGCAAGTTGGTAGTACCAACTTTCCTACTTACGCTAGTGCATATAATTAGTCCTTTAACCTGAGGATCCATTGTAACCTTGTGTTTAGGTCCTCATGCTTTGACTCTTCTCCGACCACGTAGTAGGTCATCCGGGTTGAGATTGGCTTTGATCTTTTACATATAGAGGTTTGTGAGATCAACGATGGGATCTGACTCCTCGTTGTTGTGAAGGGAGAGTACATCTCCTGTGTATTCTATAATGATTGATTCCATGGAATCCTTGCGCAAGGTAGCATGACAATTTGGAAGATGAGTTTTCCAAAGATGAGGTCATAAAGGGAATCGAACATTAAGAATAGAGACATAGAATCGAGGCCACTAAGGAGTCGACAAATATCATACCCTGAGTCTTTTTTAGGAGATAAGGGATGGAAGGAATGTATTTGTATCTTACGCATATAGCTAAAATAGTTTTCCAAAAGCATTTATTTCGGCTAACTAGTTGGGCCCTATGGGCTTAAGGTTGGACATCGACCATGAAAATTGCATACTCTTCAATTAATGGAGATTAATTCAATTTAGTCGATTAGTTTAAAGGAGTTTAAACTAAAGTGAATATTTGATATTTCAAAGTCACAAAGATCCATGTCCAATGAATGGTAGAACCTAACGGGTCATACACAAAAGCCAATTGCATATCTTAGGCAATGAAGGGGAATTTTCTAAGAGTTAGAAAAGTTCCCACTTGTGGTCATTTTTGGCTTGATCAATTTAATTGTTAAATTGATCTAATTAATATAAGTAGTTAAATTAAGACTAATAATTAAGGAGTTAATTATTTGGTGCAACATGAGTATTAATTAGTTAAGTTAATTTAAGGTGTTAAGTTAACAATTGCTAGCTTAAAGTGTTAAGCTAATTGACTTCAAGAATTAAGTCAAGGTAAATAATTAAATTAAAGAAGTTTAATTTAATTAAAATTGAGAATTAATTTTGGATGGAAAATTCGAATGAAATGTTCATTTGGTGTGAATTAGAATTTATTTGGATGACATTTTATTAGATGAAATGAAGATTCCAAATGAAATTCAAATTCACACAAAATTTAAATTCACATGCCACTTGCATGCTTGTTGGTTCCACCCCTTGAGGAAGGTGTGATGCCACCTTGGCATCAGACCATCCTCCCTCTATATATAGATATAGAGAGAGGCGGCCAACTAGCTAGCTTGCATTACATTCCATATGAGTTAGATTCAAAGAATTAGATTATCTCTACTTTTCCCTCCAATCTTCAAGTGTCGCGTCATGTGTTGAAACTTCAGTTTCTTTTCTTCTCCTTCGTCCAAATCAAGCCTTCATCATTGTGTATCTTCTTCATATTCTCCAGCTAATATTGAGGACAATAGTTTATTGCATTGGTATGTGGATCTTAACGTTAGAGACAAGATAATTAGATTGCTCACCTTTGTAGATCCAATTTCTACTAACGACTCGAAGGTAGTTCTAGGGACCTTTTAAGTTTCAATTGAGCTAAATTTCGGACTGTAGATCTAGCAAGGTGTTAGGGAGTTCTAGTAAAAATTTTAGCTCAAAGGAAAATCATTTGGTTGGGGAAATCTATTCGTTACTCTGCTGCGCCGATGGAAGGTTGTTTTGAAGAGTCAAAACCTTTCTTCTAGCTTACTTGCTTTTTGAGCAAAACAAGGTAATCCTCATACCAAATCTGAATCAATACCATGTTTAGATCCTTGTTATCATGTGTAGCCTAGTTAATTTTTGTTTTTATTGCTTTGATTATTAGATCATATGGATACATGTGACTTTAATCTACTCAATTCTTCATGAAGGATTTGGGAAAAACATCCTACACATTAGGAATACATATATATAGAGATAGATTGAGGATAATGCTGGGGCTTTCCCAAATCCCGTACATTGACAAGATACTACAGAGGTTTAGCATGGAAGAATACAAGAGGGGATTCCTCCCTTTGAGACATGGCATTCGTCTCTCAAGTCTATGGCCCATAAGACTGACGATGAGAGATAGAGAATGTCCCACATACCTTATGCGCTTTCCATAGGGAGCATAATGTATGCCGTTGAAGGTACAAGATTGAATATGGCACACGTTCTAAGTGTTATGAGTTGTTTCCAATCCAATACTGGTGAAAGTAACTAGATGGCCATGAAACAATCCTTAAGTAATTGAGACAGACTAAGGACTTACTTTTGGTATACAGTAACGGATAATTGAAACTCGAGGGGTTTTTGGATTCTAGTTGTCAATCCAATATAGATGACCTAAAATCCACTTCTTAATTTATATTTTACCTCAATGGCAACGCGGTGAGTTGGAAGAGTTCCAAGGAAGACACCACTGAGGTAGAGTATATTGTGGCTTCGGAAGCTACAAAGGAATGTCTTTGGGTGAAAAACTTCATACAAGAGTTCGATGTAGTACCTAGCGTTGCTAAGCCAGTGGTTGTCTTCTGTGACAACAACGAGATGGTAGCATGAGCTAAAGAACCAAGATCTCATCAGCGATCCAAGCACATATTGACGCAATATCATTTGATCAGGAAGATCATTGATAGAGGCAACATCCGTACGAAGAGTGTTGCCTCGAAAGAGAATGTAGCAGATCCACTTACTAAACCCCTATCGCAAAAGGTCTTTGAAGGACATCTTGAGAAAATGGGTCTTTAGACTATAGGGAATTGTCTTTAGGGCAAGTGAGAGATTGTTGAAATAGTGCCTCGCAAGCAATTAGATTGGCATGTAAACTAATTGACTTGTGATACAATTTTGATTGAATGATAGCCTTGAAATAGCCATCTTCATCTTATGCTTATATTTACTTCACTAGCATTTGGTTGAAGCCTTAGATCACATTAGACTACGGGACATGGTTAGTACACTCAGTGATGATCATGAAACAAGTCTTACACGATCGTGATCCTAAATCCTTCAAGTTGTAGAATCTTGTGAGATAGGGCATCTAAGATCCAGATAGACTTGCACTAATGATGCATAAGTTCAAGGGTTGGATATTGCTTTATTTCCTGAGCAATACAACATGCGATATGTGTGCATGTTAGTGGATGTTTATTAGAGAACAAAGCACAAAGACCCACCCGGAGAATCCACTAGATAGCCGAATAGGCAAGCCAGTAGTGACAAGTTCTCCAGCTTACGCTAGTGCATATAATTAGTCCTTTGACCTAAGGATCCATACTAACCTTGTGTTTAGGTCCTCATGCTTTGACTTTTCCCTAGCCACATAGCGGGTCATTCGGGTGGTGATTGGGCATGAGCTACTTAGATATGGAGGTTGTGAGATCCAAGATGGGATCTGACTCCTTGTCATTTTGAAGGGTGAGTCCATCTCCTATGTATTCTATTATAATTGATTCCAAGAAATCCTTGCGCAAGGTAGTATGACAATTTGGAAAAGGAGTTTTCCAAAGATGTGGTCATAAAGGAGAATCGAATATTTAAGTAGAGACATAGAATCGAGACAATTAGGGAGCCAACAAATATCTTGTCCTAGGCCTCTTTCGGAAGACAGGAGACGAAATGATAGTATTTGCAAGGTACGAGTAGAGCTAGAATGGTTCTCCAAAAGCATTCATTTTGGCCAATTAGTTAGGCTCCATGGGCTTGAAGTTGGGTATCGACCATGGAGATTGGGTACTTTTCAATTAATAGAGATTAATTGAATTGAGTCATTTAGTTTAAAGGAGTTTAAACTAATGTAAATATTCAATATTCTAAAATCACAAAGAGTTGTGAGCCTATGTTCAATGAATGGTAGAACCTAATGGGTCACATATATATAAAAGCCAATTGCAAATCCTACTTGGTGAAGGGGAATTTTCTAAGAGTTAGAAGAGTTCCTTAATAAATGATTTTGGAGGTTGATCGATTGACACAACTTGATGTCATTTTGGCTTGATCAATTTAATTGTTAAATTGATCTAATTACTTTAAAGAGTTAAATTAAGACCAATTAATTAAGGAATTAATTATTTGGTATCACATGAATATCAATTGGTCAAGTTAACTTAAGGAGTTAAGTTAACAATGTCTTCCTTAAAGAGTTAAGCAAATTGATGTAAAGAGTCAAGTCAAAGGTAATTAATCAAATTAAAGAGTTTAATTTAATTAAAATAAATAATTATTTTTGGAGGAAAAATTCAAATGAAATGTTCATTTGGTGTGAATCAGAATTTATTTGGATCACATTTAATGAGATAAATAAATATTCCAATTCAAATTCAAATTCACACAAAATTCAAATTCATATGCCAACTTGCAAGTGCAAGTAGGCAGCCACCTTGGCATCACACCATCCTCTCTTTATATATAGATATAGAGAGTGAAGGGGTGGACACATGTAATTTGGAAGCTAGAATTAGATTCTCTCATTTTCCCTCCAATTTCCCAAGTGTTGCCTCATGTGTTGAAGCTTTACTTTTCTTCATCTCCTACCTCCAAATCAAACGTTCATCAAAGCATTTCTTTTCTTTGTTTTCTTGCTAACATTTAGAAAAAAAGGATTGTGCATTGGTGTGTGGATCTTAACATTAGAGCTAAGACAATTGGGTTACTAGCCTTTGGAGATCCTCTATTTTGGGAGGTGATTTTGGAGTGATCTTTGAAGGTCTTCTTAGACTTGTTTTGTGCTACTTCTTTTATTAAAGATACATCAAGGATTTGGTGTTCTTTTAGTTCAAATTTTATTCAAATCGGAGTTCATCTTGTTGGGCAAACGTTGCTCAAAATTAGTTGTGCTGCCTAGGAAACAGTTTTCAAGGAGTTGAGATCTTCCTCCCCTTTTCTTTGATTTTTTTAAAATCAAGGTAATCCTCCTTCCAAATCTAAATCTATGGCATGTTTAGATCCTTAGCTTCATCTATAGCCTAGTAATTTTAACATTTTTATGCTTTGATTATTGGATCCGATTATTACATGTGACTTCACACTCGCCCTTCACAACGACGAGGAGTCGGATCCCACCTTAGATCTCACAAGCTTCCATGTTTAAGTAGCTCATACCCAAGATCAACCCAAAAGGCCGGCTAAATGGTAACGAAAGAGTCAAAGCATGATGAACTAAACACAAGGTTACCATGGATCCTCAGGTCAAAGGACTAATTATATGCACTAGCGTAAGGAGGAGAACTTGCTACTATTGACTTGCCACTACGACTATCTAGTGAATTCTCCGGGTGGGCCTAACAAGCACCCACTAATATACACCATATCTCATATGGCGTGCTCATGAAACAGAGCAAGTCTAATCAGATCTTAGATGTCCTATCCCATAAGATCCTATAACTTGAAAGATTTAAGATCACGACCGAGTAAAACTTGTTTCATGATCATCATCGAGTGTATTGACCAAGTCCCTTAGTCTTGTGTGATCTAAGGGCTTCAACCAAATGCTAGTAAAGAAATATAAGAATAAGATAAAGATGTCCATGTAAAATGAATAGCATTAAATCAAGATTGTATTACAAGTGAAATAGTTTGCATGCCAATCTTATTGGTTATAGGGCACTATTCCAACAATCTCCCACTTACCCTAAGGCTAATACCCCATAGTCTTAAGACCCACCTTCTCAAGATATCTTTCAAAGACCTTTTGGTTTAGGGATTTAGTTAGTAGATCTATTATAACCTCTTTCGAGGCAACTCTTTCAACTCGAATGTCACCTCTACCAATGATGTCCCGAATCAAATGATATCAACTCAAAATGTGCTTGGATCGCTGATGAGATCTTGGCTCCTTAGCTTGTGCAACTGCACCGTTGTTTTCATAGAAGACAACTACAAGCTCAGACATGCTAGGCACTATATCCAACTCTTAGATGTAGTTTTTGATCCAACCTCCTTCCTTTGTAGCTTTCGAAGCTACAATATATTCTGCCTCTGTGCTAGAATCGGCAGTGCTGTCTTGTTCGGAACTCTTCCAACTCACCGTGCTACCATTGAGGTAAAATATAAATCCCAAAGTGGATTTTAGATCATCTACATCGGATTGAAAACTAGAATCCAAAAACCCCTCTGGTTTCAGTTCTCCATTGCCATATACCAAAAATAAATCCTTAGTCCTTCTCAAGTACTTAAGGATTGCTTTATGGCCACTGACTTTCACCGAGGTTAGATTGGAAACAACTCATAACAGTTAGAGCATGTGCCACATCCGGTCTTGTACATTGAACGGCATACATTATGCTCCCAATAGCGGACATATAAAGTATGTGGGATATCTTGCGTCTCTGTTTCTCCATCTTAGGGCCATAAACTTAGGGAGATGAAGATCGTATCCCATAGGGAGGGATCCCTTCTTGGATTCTTCCATACTAAACCTCTTTAATATTTTGTCAATGTACGGGGATTGGGAAAGCCCCAACATCCTCTTCATTCTATCTCTATAGACATGTATTCCAAATACGTAACATGCTTCTCCTAAATCCTTCGTAGAGAATTAAGTAGATAACCATATTTTAGTACACTCTAACATTTCTCTATCATTTCCAATGAGAAGAATGTCATCGACATAAAGCACAATAAACTGTATACTACTCCCACTAGCCTTCTTATACACACATGGTTCATACACATTTTTGACAAAGCCAAACAATTTGACTATTTTGTCAAAATGTATGTTCCAACTTTGGGATGCTTGCTTGAGTCAATAAATGGATCTCTCGAGTTTGCAAACTTTTTGTTCACTCTCTTTAGACATAAAACCTCAAGGTTACCCCATAGATATTTCTTTTTCAATGTTTCCATGGAAGAAAGCGATTTTCGCATCTATTTACTATATGTCATAGTCATAATATGCGGCTATGGCAAGTAAAATTCATATGGATTTAGGCATTGCGACTAGTGAAAAGGTTTCTCAAAATTGATACTGGGTCTTCGAGTGTAACCTTTTACCACTAGTCACATCTTAAAGGTCACTACTTCTCCATCGACTCCTTGCTTTCACTTATAAATCCACTTGCAACCAACATAAACTAGTCCCTCTGATAGATCTATCAAAGTTCATACTTTGTTGGTGTACATATACACCATTTTGGATTTCATGGCATCAAACCAACATCCCGAGTCTATATTCAACATAGCTTCATCATAAGTCTTCGGATCGCTATCTGATTAGCCCATCTCATGAAGGAATCCAAACTTTTTAGGTTGCTTCTTGATTCGGTCTGACCTTCTTAGAGGTTATGTATTTGGCTCTTGATGCTCATTTGTTTCCATTGCTTGTGGGATTTGATGATCATCTTGAACTTCATCAAGTTCAACAACACCACATTTTCTATCTAATAGAAAATCCTTTTCAAAAAATGTGGCATTCCTTGAAACAAACACTCTTTGTTTTGGGGGATCATAAAAATAATAACCCAAAGACTCTCTTGGGTATCCCACGAACTTGCACAAGATGGATCTACTATCCAACTTGTCTCCTACTAGCCATCTCACGTAAGCAGGAGACCCCTAAACCCTTAGATGATGGTAAGAGGGTGCTTTGTCATACCACATCTCATGAGGTGTCTTTGGTACTAACTTTGAGGGTTCTACATTTAATAGCCTTGCTGCAGTGTGTAAGACGTATCCCCAAAAGGATATAAGTACATTAGAAAAGCTCATCATGGAATGCACCATGTCCAACAAGGTATGGTTTTTCCTCTCGGCTACTCCATTGTGTTGGGTGTGTCGGGTGGGGTCCATTAAGAGAGAATCCCATTCTCTTTTACATAATTCAAGAATTCGGTACTTAAGTATTATTCCCCTTGATCTATTGAAGAGCTTTAATACTAAGTCCCTTATGCTTTTCTACTTCATTCCTATATTCTTTAAATAGTTCAAAAGCTTCGAACTTGTGCTTCATAAGATACACGTGTCCAAACCGAGTGTGATCATTGGTGAAGATAATGAAGTAAGAATAGCCTCCTCTCGCACTAACTCTTAGTGGACCACATACATCTGTATAGATCAAATTCAAAGGATTTTTGGTTCGCTCTGATTATCCAACGAAAAGAGCCTTGGTCATTTTTCGCTTCAAATAAGATTCACAAGTAGGAAGACTCTCAATGCCGCTAACATGTAGTTCTTTGAGAGACTCTAACTTGCTCATCATATTTTTAGAGATATGCTCAAGTCTTACATGTTATATGATGGCATCTTCTTGGATATCTAATTTTCTTTTACTTGATTGAACGTACATTAATGAAGGTTAAGAATCAAGTATGTACAACCCATTGTTTAATGTACCTCGCACAATTAAAGAACCATTCTTTAATTCTTTCAACATCCCATTTGATATAGAAAAATTATATCCTTCATTATCTAAAATGGGAATAGAAATAATGTTCCTAACAAGAAAAGGTACATAATAACATAGATCAAGCACAATGCAAGCATTCCCCAAGTCTAACTTGATTATGCCTTCGACCATGGCCGCAACTTTTGCTCCATTTCAAAGGCGGAGGATCATATCCCCTTCAGTGAGACTCTTTCTTCTTTTCATCACAAGTAGTGAATTACGAAGGTGAGAACCATAAGCAGTATCAAATACCCATGAGGAAGAATTAGTTGTCAAGTGCACTTTAATAAAGTACATACCCTTCTCAAGGATTGCAATTCCTTTTCCAATGTACCTTTTCGCCACAATGGAAACAACTCGCATCAGTTTTAGCCTCTTTCTTTTTCTTAATTCCCCCCGAACTCTTTAAGGGTTGCTTCCCTTTTGAGAAAGAACTTTTCTTCCTTTTACCTCTTTTTCTAGGACCCTTAGGACCCTTAAACTTGGAAAATGATGCAAGCATAAGAGGCTTGTCTTTTTTCATCATCGCCTCGGCAGTCACTAGCATGTTTACCAATTCGTTAATCGTCACTTCTTGCTAGGGCATAGTAAAGTTCATAACGACTTGATCAAACAAGCTTGGTAATGATTGTAAGATCAAATCCATATAGAGGTCATTGTCCATGATCACATCTAATTGTCCAAGCTTCTTGATGAGTTCAATCATCTTGATCCTGTGATCATGGACACTTGAGCCCTCTACCATTCTAAACCTAAAGAGCTTCCTAGATAAAGCGAATCTTTCGTGTCTAATTTGAACACCGTACAACTTTTGTAGGTGTATGCAAATCTCGCTAGCATGTTTCATATGCTCATGAGTCTTTTGGAGCTCATTAGTCATAGAAGCTATCATGAGACACTTTGCTTGTAGATCATCGTCCACAGACTTCGTGAACAATTCACGAGCCTCATCGGTAGCATCATCGCCAGTAGTGTTCAGGGGACTTTGATCAAGGACATAAGTCCTCTTTTTGGAATCAAGAATTATTTTGAGGTTTCTCAACTAATCATAGAAGTTTGGCCCAATTAGTTTATTGGTTTCCAAAATTTCATTGAGTGGATTCTTAGCCATTTTGAGTCTGAAGATTTCACAAATCTACAAAAAAGCGATAAAAGCGAATATAAGCGTGTAATTGAATTTTGATATTTGAAAACATGTTCGTGGTCTTTCAAGCATATTTCCCCCACTATTTTATCAAATCCTTTACCCCTAGAAGAATTCAAAAAATCATATTTCCTAGTGAGAATCAAGATCCTACGGATTTGTAGTGAACCCATGATTCGTGAGACATCCACAAACAATTGAAAGGTAAGCAACTTTTGCTAATTGCATCTCATGTAACTCTTGATATATTTTTCCTCATTTCTCATATAGGCCCACGACTCATGCGACATCTATACTTCTAGGTGTTAAGCTGGACCTACCAATCAAACTTTATTTTGAGACCGCTCCATGTCATCCCACGACTTGTGTGCCAATGCATTGGAAACATCAAGTAAAAGGTGCATTATATGCTAAGTTTATGGCCACAACTTTCCACCATAAGTATGACCCACAACTTGTGAGACATCACACAAATGTGGTAGCATCATTATGCCACATACTATTGGTAGAAGGATTAATTAAAACTCCTATTAATTTGAATCCATTTTGACTTAATATTTGAAAAAATACTTAGATATTCTAAGTGGAAGGATTTTCTTGCTTGCTAAGATCTCACCAATTTTATCTTCTTATTTGGATTTTCTATATCCTAAATATGCATCTCATACATCAATAAGATATGAAAAGCATAAATAACTAAATGCACCTAGCATGCTCCTGGTGCACCACTTAGAGACATAGGTGCACCACTTAGTTTATTTTAAGTAGGTTGATTAAATCTAGCTATTACATAAGTGTATCTCATATATTCATGGGTCTTCATGCCTCTAATGGTCTTCCTTGCTCCTTGCAATATTTACAAGAGAATGAAATCCACACTCCTAGTGATTGAACTCTCATAACATTTACAAGATAGAAATTAAGAGGCATTGTAATCCCTAATTTAATACAACCCTGTCCAACAACTTGAAACAAATAAAATCAATTTTAAAAGCTCATGATCATCCCCATTCATTCATCATCCATTCAACAATTAAATGAATAATAAATAAATCAAGAATTGACATTCAATTCCAACAATTAAATGCTTATCTCATAAATAATTAATTGGTCAAGCAAAAATAAGCATAACATTTATGCATCTCATTTTTGCACAAAATTGGAGATTTACTTGAACAAGTTTGTAAAAGCAATAAAAAATGTCAAACATAATTTTGAGAACTTGCACAATGCTTGTGCATCTATGTAGTCTAATTCAATACAATTTTGGTCACAAAAAGAACACAAAAACAAGCCTTGACTCGAGCAAGACCAAAAACAATCACTGCCTGCCCGGCCTGGGTGCACAGCCGCGCGGCAGTCCCCTATTTTCAAGGTAACCTTCGAGTCATCTCATTTTTGGCTCAATTTTTGTGCATCAAAAAATTTAGGACAACCCCTAAACATCAAATCACACAATATAGATGAAATCCCAGATTTAAAACACCTTTCAAAAATGGATTTCAAATGCTCAATCATGCTGCAAACTTTAAGTTCAAGTAAGAATCACATTCTTCCAAAAACCTCCAATAAACTCCAATCGAATTGGATCCAAAAATGACCAAAACTCCTTAAGGCCAAATTTAATGTGCTACATAAACATATAACATCAACTAATGCTAAATCAAAATTCAACATTAGCAATAATGAATTAAACATACTAATCATATGAATTAACATTTAAAACACATATTAGCATGCTTTCAATTCACCAAACAAGGGAGCCACATACAACATCATCCAAACACACCAATACATAACTCGCATCAAGTATTTGGAGATTTAGATCAATCCATCACATGAATCAATCAATTAAAAATCCAAACTAAAGCATGAATTATGCTCTAAGACCACTTGAAGTCGAGTGTAGCACTAGAATGCAATAATCTAAGAATAAAAACGCCAAAATAACTATGCTACACATGAAGACAAGGATCTAAAAATGCCTTAAATTTGGATTTGGTATGAGAAATACCTTGAATAGCTCAAAATCCAAGGAAGCAAGGAAGAAGATCTCAACATCTTGAACCTGTCTTCTAGTGATGCAGGCAACTTTTGCCCAACCAAAAAAACTCGGAATTAGCTGAAATTTGGACTGGAGAACACCAACACCTTGATAAATATATAGTAGGAAAATCAGTCAAATCAAAAACTCCAATGTGCCTCCAAAAATGGCTCCAAGTTTCTGCCCAAGAGGATATCCAAAAGACTAGCAATCTAATTGTTTTGCCTCTAATAATAAGATCCACACACCGATGGACAATCCAAATCTCTCCTATGTTAGTTGGAGAACAAAGAAGATAAGATATGAGAGGATGAAGGCTGATTTTGGAGGTTGGAAATGAAGAAAATATGAAGCTTCAACACATGTGCAACACATGGGAAATTAGAGGGAAAAGGGAGAATCTAACAATTAGATGCTTGTGTGTGATTAACATACTTGACCGGCCGCACCCCTATATCTATATATAGAGGGAGGAAAGTGTGATGCTTAGGTGGCATCACACCTTCCTCAAGGTGGGACGCTAACTAGGCTTGCCAACTTGCAAGCAAGTTGCATGTTAATTAAATGTGAATTTGAATTTCATTTAGATTCTTCATTTTATCTATTGAAATGTCATCCAAATAAATTCTAATTCACACCAAATTAACATTTCATTTGAATTTTCTCTCCAAAATTGATTGTTCATTTTAATTAAATTAAACAATTTAATTAGTTATTCTTTGACTTAACTCTTAAGCCAAATTAGCTTAACTTTTTAAGCAAGCTTGACCAATAGATAATCATGTGGCACCAAATAAATTAACTCCTTAATTTAATTGGTCTAATTTAACTCCTTAAAATATTTAGATCAATTTAACAATTAAACTTATCAAGCCAACAAGATAAAAAATTGTGTTAATCATCAACCTCCAAAACTTGGTCATGAAGGAATCTTTCTAACTCTTAGGAAATTCCTCTTCATCAAATAGGATTTTCAATTGGCTTTCTTGTGTGACCTATTATCATTCATTGGACATAGGTTTACAACTCTTGTGATTTATTGAATATCAAATATTCACATTAGTTTAAACTCTTTTAAACTAATGACTCAATTCAATTAATCTCATTAATTGAAGAGTACCCAATCTCCACGGTCGATGTCCAACCTCGAGCCCGTGGAGCCTAACTAATTGGCTGAAATAAATGCTTTTGGAGAACCATTCTAGCTCTATGCTTACAATGCAAATATTGTCCTTCCGTCTCCTATCTCCCGAAAGAGGCATAGGGCTAGATATTTGCTAGCTCCCTAATAGCTTTAATACTATATTTCTATTCCTAATGTTTGATTTCGACTTATGACCTCATCTTTGGAAAACTTCTTTTCCAAATTATCATACTGCGTTGCACAAGGACTCATTGGAATCGATCATTATGGAATACATAGGAGATGCACTTGCCCTTCATAACAACGAGGAGTCGGATCCTATCTTGGATCTTCCAAACCTTTTTGTCTAAGTAGCTTATACCCAACCTCAACCCAAAAGACTTGCTAAGTGGTCAAGGAAAAGTCAAAGCATCAGAACCTAAACACAAGATTACCATAGATTCTCAAGTTAAAGGACTAATTATATACACTAGCACAAGCAGAAGACTTGCCACTATTGATGTGCTACTACGGCTATCTCATAGGTTCTCTGGGCAAGCCTTCAGTGAGCTTATTCTCTAACAAACACCCACGAATATATACATATATCTCATACAGCTTGCTCATGAAATGGAGCAATATCCAACCCTTGGATTTATGTATCGTTAGTGCAAGTCTATCCAAATCTTAGATGCCATGTCTCATAAGATCCTATGACTTGGAAGTTTTAAGATCACGACCATGTAAGACTTGTTTCATGATCATTACTGAGTGTAATGACCAAGTGTCGTAGTCTTGTGTGATCTAAGGACTTCAACCAAATTCCAGTGAAGAAATATAAGCATAAGATGAACATGGCCATGCAAAATGAATATCATTCAATCAAGATTGTATCACAAGTGAAATAGTTTACATGCCAATCTCATTGGCTGTGGGGTACTATTCCAATAGATGAACCATTCTAGCTCAAGCTTTAGGCAAGATATTTGTTGGCTCCCCAATAGCCTCAATAACTATATTTCTAATTTCAATGTTCGATTCCCCTTTATGACCTCATCTTTGGAAAACTCTTTTTCCAAATTGTCATACTACCTTGCGCAAGTATTTCATAGAATCAATCAATACAGACTATATAGGAGATACACTCATCCTTCACAACAATGAGGAGATGGATCCCATCTTGGATCTTACAAACCTCCATATCTTAGTAGTTCATACCCAATTTCAACCCAGATGACCCGCTATATGGTTAATGAAGAGTCAAAGCATGAGGACCTAAACACCGGCTTACCATGGATCCCCAGGTCAAAGGACTAATTATAGGCACTAGCGTAAATTGGAGAACTTGCCACTACTAACTTGCCACTCCAACTATCTACTGGATTCTCTGGGCAAGTCTTCAGCAAACTTGTTCTCTAACAAGCACCTACTAACATGTATCCATGTCTAACATAGATTGCTGATGAAATGGGGCAATATCTAACTCCTTGGATTTATGCATCATTAGTGCAAGTCTATCCAAATCTTAGATGCCCCGTCTCATAAAATTGTATGACTTGGAATATTTAAAATCACAATCGTAGGGACTTATTTCATGATCAGCACCTAGTGCGTGACCAAGTCCTATGGCCTTATGTGATTTAGGGCCTTCGGCCTTCAACCAAATGCCAATGAAGTAAAATAAGCATAAGATGAAGATAGCCATTTAATAATAATATCATTGAATCAATATTATATCACAAGTGACATAGTTTTTACATGCCAATCTAATTGGTTGTGGGGTACTATTTCAACAATCTCCCACTTGTCGTAAAGCCAATTCCCCATAATCTTAAGGCCCATCTTTTCAAGATGCCCTTGAAAGACCTTTTGCTTTAGGGGTTTTGTCAGTGGATCTGCTATATTCTCTTCTGAGGCTACCCTCTCCACTCAGATGTCGCCTCTATCAATGATCTCTCGAATCAAGAGATAACACCTTAAAAGTTATTGGATCACGGATGAGATCTTAGCTCTTTTGCTTGCACAACTACTTCGTTATTATCACAGAAGACAACAGTTAGATCAATAATGCTAGGCACTACATCCAACTCTTGGATGAAGTTTTTCATCTAAACACCTTTGCTTGTAGTTTCATAACCGCAATTTATTCCGCCTCGATGGTAGAATCGCCTGTGGTGTCTTATTTGGAACTCTTCTAACTCACTGCACTGCCATTGAGGCAAAATATAAATCCTGAGGTGGATTCGAGGTCATCTACATCGGGTTAGAAATTAGAATCCAAAAACCCTTTAAGTTTCAATTCTCCATTGTCGTATACCAAAAACACATCCTCATTTCTTTTTAAGTACTTTAGGATTGCTTTTATGGCTTGCCAGTGACATTCAGCAGGGTCAGATTGAAAGCGGCTCTTGACACTTAGAGGGTGTGCTACATCCAACCTTGTACATTAAACGACATACATTATGCTCCTAATGGTGGATACATAAGGTGTATGGGACATTCTTTCTCTCTCATCTTTAGTTTTAGCAACCATAAACTTGGAGAGACGAAGACCATATCCCATATGAAGGAATCCCTTCTTGGATTTCTCCATATTAAACCTCTTTAGTATCTTGTCAATATACTGCGTTTAGGAAAGCCCTAACATCCTCTTTAATCCATCTCTATAGATTCGTGTTTCCGATATGAAGGATGCTTCTCCCAAATCCTTCATGGAGAATTGTAGAGATAACCATGTTTTAGTACACTCTAACACTTCTCTCTCATTCCCAATGAAAATAAGGTCATCAACATAAAGTACAATAAGCTGTATCGAACTCCCACTAGCCTTTTTGTACACATAAGGTTCATATACATTTTTGATAAAGCCAAACGATTTGATTGCCTTATCAAAACATATGTTCCAACTTTAGGATGTTTGTTTAAGTCCATAAAATGGACATCTGGAGTTTGCAAACCTTTTGCTCACTCCCTTTGGATGTAACACCTTGTTGTTGCTCCATATAGATTTCTTCTTCAATATTTCAATTGAGAAGAGCGGTTTTCACATCAGTTTGACATATCTCATACTCACAATATGCGTCTATGGCAAGCATAGTCCTAATGGACTTAGGCATAGCAACCGGTGAAAAGGTTTCCTCAAAATCAACACAGGGTCTTTTAGTGTAACCTCTTGCCACTAGTCTCACCTTAAAGGTCATTTACATCTCCATCAACTCCTAGATTTCTCTTGAAGTCAAGTGTAGCATTAGAATCTAATAATAAAGCACAAAAATAGCTAAATTAACTAAGCTACACTCAAAACTAAGAATCTAATCATACTTCAAATTCAAATTTGGATAAAGGATTACCTTGAATGCTCAAAATCCAAGGAAAGGAGAAAAAACTCTCCAACACTTGAAAATTGTCTTCCCATGGTGATACAGCTTCTCAGCAACAATTGCCTATCAAAATCATCTTGGAATTGGCTAAAATTTGGAAAAACGATCACCAATACCTTGATGAAGATCTAGTAAAAATTTTAGCTCAAAATAAATCCAGCAAGGTCTTCAAAAGATGCTCCAAAAATTCAGCCCAAACTCTGGATCTCCAAAAGCTATGCAATCCAAGTGTTTTGCCTCTAATGCTAAGATCCACACACCAATGGACAACCCAAATCTCTCCTAGGTCAGTTAAAGAATCAAGGAGAGAAGAACAAGGATGAAGGCCGAAAATATGAGAGGGAAAGGTGAAGAAAAATGTGAAGTCTCACAACACATGAGAGAATCACAAAATTTGAGGGAAAATGGAATCTAACTTTTAGATCTAGATTTTCCCAACTTAGCTTCTTAGTGGACAACCACTCTATATCTATATATAGAGAGAGAGAAGGTGTGATGCTAGTTGGCATCATACCCCCCATGAGGTTCCACATAAACAAGCAAGTTGCATGTGAAATCACATTCACTTGTACTTGAATTTCATTTCGAATCTTCATTTCATCTCATGAAATGTCATCCAAATGAATTCAAATGCACTCTAAATGAACTATTTCATTTTGTATTTTCCTCCAAATTAATTCATTCCATTAATTAAATTAACCCCTCAATTTAATCAATCAACTTTGACTTAACTCTTTAAGTCAATTAGCTTAACTCTTTATACTAGAAGGTGTAAAATTAACTCTTTGAGTTAACTTGATCAATTGATAGTCATGTGGTACCAATTAAATTAGCTCATTTATTTAATTGATCTAATTAAACTTCTAAAATTATTTAGATCAATTTAATAATTAAATTGATGAAGCCAACATGACAAAAAATTGTGTCAACCGTTTACTTCCAAAATCTATCAATATGTAATTTCTCTAACTCTTAGAAAATTTTCTTCATCAAGTAGGATTTCAATTGGATTTTGTATGTGACCCATTAGGTTCTAATATTCATTGGACATGGGCTCACAACTCTTGTGACTTTTAGAATATTAAAATATTCACATTATTTTAAACTTCTTTTGAAACAATAACTCAATTCAATTAATCTCCATTAATTGAAGAGTACTCTATCTCCATTGTTAATGTCTAAGCTCATGCCCATGGAGCCTAACTAATTGGCCGAATGAATATACTCTTGGAGAACCATTCTAGCTCTACAGTTACCATACAAATATGGTCATTTCATCTCCTATCTCTGGAAAGAAGCCTAGAGCAAGATATTTGCCGGCTCTCTAATAATCTCGATACTATGTTTCTATTCCCAATGTTCGATTTTGATTTATGACCTCATCTTTGAAAAACTCCATTTTCAAATTACCATACTGCATTGCGCAAAGACTTCTTGGAGCTGCATTTAATGCTGTTGCGGCCACTGTTATACATCCTGACCCCATTGGTCAAGAAAAATGCTCCGGGTGTTGATCTAAGCTTGTTTGGCTGGATGTATATAATGGTTGCGTGCGAAGGTTAGGCCTCTGGACCATGGTTGACAATGGTTACTCAATCTCATCGATATTAGGCTCTGTTGTAGTTGAGAGAAGCTGGGCTGGGCCTACTAGTTTGACTTTGGCGCACCTCACAATGTCCTTCTGGTTGGGCCTTATAGCTGGTGGAGAGGTGTTGGGTTGGGCCTGCTGGGCCGTCTCATAGGATGAGTCCCCCAAACTTTCGAGTGCTGATCGAGAGAATTGATGAGCAGGAATGGGAAGGAATAGCCTGAATCCTTGATCAACTTTTGGGTGCAGTTAATGCGTCTGTCGCATTGGGCATGTGAAGCGCAAAATGGAGGCTGAGGTAATAATTACAGATATTTCGAGTTTCGTGCCTAAAGGGCTATAAATATGTGTGGTAAAAAGGATTTACTGCATTTATTTGCTTATTTACAATGTTCCCATGAGGTCGGTTTCTGCACTTAGTGAGTTCTGCATTGCTTCCTTAAGCGTTCCAACAAGTAAGTGTTATCCGTTCTTCAAAGCACTCTTATTATCCATTGCTTTCAAAGTTTGTTTTTCATTAAAGCATGTTGAAAGTTTTTAGGGATGGTGAGAGGAGTTCGGGGAGTGATAGTGAGGGCACGAGCTCATATAGGGTTCTGACCAGCGGTGAAGAGAAATCAAATAGTGGGTCTAACAGCTCGTCAAGTTGTAGCTTGGCCTCGAGTGGTGATCATGCTACTGTTGGGGCTGGGCAGAATGAGCCCCCAATTTCTCGTGGTCGATTGTTCACCTCAAGTTACTATAGTGAGATTAGGTCGACTGTGGGGGAAAGTTGATTTGGTTCTTCTTAGGCAGTTGTACCACGCCTCCGATGACTAAGGCTTGATCCCTCTGGGGCCAAGGGGTAGAATGGACCAACCACCCAAAGGGTGCATCATTGTGTTTGAAGATGATCTTAGGTGTGGTCTTAGGTTCTCTTTATTCGATGCCATAGTGAACTTGTTATGAGGTTTGCAGGTTTGCATTACTTAACTACTACCTAATTGCTTCTCCACGTTATATAGTTTTATGGTCTTAATGCATATTTATAACCAGCCGCCTACCTTTTCCAATTTTAGTAACCTCTTCCATTTCCCCATGTCTCACAAGTCGAGGAGTAGTGAAGAGTTCGGGTTCTATTATTTAACAGCCCGTCATTGGAAATTCTTTGTAACCTTTGTTTCTTCATTTGGTTAAAAGTGGAAGAATAGATTTTTTTATGCTCCATCACTGAAGGGGTTGGGCTTTAATATCCCCAGGGGTTGGATGAGGGGGCACTTTGAGATGCCAGGGAACCCGACTTCGACCTGGTCAAATAGTTTTGTGAAGGATCTGGTTGAGTTTGGTCAGATGAAGTCATCTAGCTTTATCAAGGACAAAAATCTTATGCTGGCTGGCTTGTCGCCTGCCCAACTCGGCTTGCCCGTGGATGCTCGATTAGGTAGATATTTATATAAGTTTTGTTTATTGTTATACATGTATTATTATGGTCGAAACTTATGTGTTGTCCACTTTGCCTCTCGCAGATTGAGAAGACATCATGAAATAGGCACACCTCCAAGATATTGCTCATGCCGAAGGAACAGGGAAAATTGCGAGCAGTGCCCGACAAAAGGCTCAACAAGAGCTGACGGCTCCACCGCCGCTGTACCATCTTCCAGCTGTAGTCTGACTAGTCAAGGTAAGAGGCTTGTCCCTGCGCAGGGTGGGCCCGCTCCAAAGAGGGTTGACCAAGGCAAGGGCATGGGCAAGGCTCGGGCTGCAACAAGGTTCGAGCTATTCGAATACTAGGACGACAGGGCTTTGTTCGACTTGACGAATCTGCCATCTCCTCACTTTGGGACTGAGCTGGGGGTCCATAATTCGATTTTAGTGATGACGGAGGGGAAAACTGGTTCCTGACCCATGAAGCTTTTGATGGATGGTGTATTCACATTGGACCAGCACAAGATGATGGAAAAGAGCCAAGGTGCTGCGATGAAAGCCTTGGCATATCATGCCAAAATGGTAAGCTTTTGGTCGAGCCAGGCTTGACATTTCGTTGTAGTGAGCATGTTCTTTATACTGATATGAATGTTGCCTTTGCAGGTCGGGCAGTTGGGGTACCACATGTTTCGGAGGTCGAAACTTGCCCTCAATCAGGTAGACCAATTGTGGTCAGAATACAAGGAGATGGATACAACAAAGGCATCGCTCGAGTCTGCCTAAATGGAGGTTGAGCGGCTGACAAAGCAGCTAGAAGAGGCGAACTCGCAGCTTGCAACAAAAGACGCTGAGCTGATAACTGCGATGACCATTAGCAGCGCGGCCGACGAGCTTCTGAAGAAGGCACAGATAGAGGTGCAGTCCTACTATGATAACGATCGAGCACATAAGGACGAGGCCACTTTGCAATTTGCTCATCGGGAATTTAGGCAGACGCTGCCTAATGTTCGATGGGGGCAGTGTAATAGTTTATGCTGACATTAGCTTTTATGAATGCTAGCGTCGTCTTTTCACTCAATGATATTAAAGACGTATTCGACAAGGTCGTTCGACAGCTAAAGTTTTTAGGATACAACATCAGCGCTGAGGAGAAGGAGCATTTGAACTACACGCCCGATGACCAGCTCTGCATGTACCCTGAAGAGGGGGCCCCTACTAATGAAGTTGTCATTGGAGCTGCATTTATTCCTGGTCCTGCACCTACACCTCTTCTTCCTCCTCCTCCAGCTATTCCTATGCACCAGGTCTATGTCAAGGCGGTAAATATGGAGTTTGACATGAGGGATGGCAAGGTTAACGCAGCCTAGTACTTTTCACTCGGCGAATATACTTTTCTGGTGGATGAAGCAAGCCCGTCATGACTTTCGGGGCGAGACAAAGAGAAAGCTCTCCTAGATGAAGGAGAAGGGTCCAACCAAGTTTGAGATCGAGTGCCCGCCGTTTGATGATGTCTGCAGTCTTTTTTCTTTATTCTATTTTATTATTATTTATTCATTTTCTTTTTTTGTAATTTGGAAGTGGCTTTGTAATTGGGATTCTTGAATGTTAATGGGATCTATTGTTTAGCTTATCAGTATGTATCAAAATTTAGTTCCCATCATTTTTGATCTATTAATGACCATCGTATTACACCGTGCTTAACAATTTTCGTGCTTTAGTCTTAATAATTCTGTATGGTCGATTTAAACTTACACGACTTAAAAATTTGCATGAATAGACAATTCTGCATGGTTGATTTAAAAACTTGCAAGATTTCAAACATACCGAGTCTTCACTCATTGCTAATGTCATAAGTATGGTTTACTTACAGTTTTGCTATCACTTAGGCTGAGTTGATTAGCCCTGTCAGGTGGATTCATTCGATGAAACGCATAGTTTCAATCTCGTGGCTTGAAGCTGCATTAGTAACAAATACTTGGAGTCTATTAGATGGTCGACTGTGAAAGATCATGTCGTTTGATTGCGGCTTGAAAACCCTTATTTGGCATCCAGAAGCCGCTACCCGATCGACCTTAAGTGGTCTACCCAATTGGGGACTCAGGCTGGGAAGCTTAAGTTTGGCAGCTTGAAGTCGTTAGGTAGTTGACTGTGGGGTCAATTACAAACGATCAGACTAATTAACAACTGGGGTTGGAGAGACTTTATCGTGCGGCTCGCTCCCGTCACCCCGATAGTTGTATCATACGAATTTGTTGTTAGATAAAATATTTGGGAGCTTTCTTAATACAAAACTATAGAGTGAGTTTCATACATAGAATTTTCTTAAGTTAACAGCATTCCAAGGTCGCGGGAGCTCATTGCTATTCATATCGGCTAGCTGATAAGCATTATGCTTTGCCATTTTAGTCACTAAATATGGCCCTTCTGGCATAAAATACTAACTTGAGCACCAAATACTAACTTGAGCGTCGGAGCACCTAAGCCGATGGCTCTTTTAGCAAGCCTGATGTTTGCTAGTGATTGCAGGACTCAATCCCGATACTCCCTACCTAATTAAGGCTGATCAGATCCAGGTCAAGCGAGTTGGATCTTTACCCAGTCAACCCAGAAAATATTCCGAACCCTCATCATTTGGCGCCGTCTGTGGGAAATACTAAGCTTACAACCGATTCAAGAAAATGGTGAACACCAGCTGAGCTACCTCAGAATGAGAAAAAAATCGGAGGTCCCCAACACCTCCTCCTCAACCTCGTGAATAAACATGTGCTGCGGAGTAGGCACCGGCTGGATCCAATGCCCAACCCGATCAGGTGGTCACTTTGACCATGCCGTAGTTGATGCAGTTGATCAATGAGCAGATATCAACCCAAATTTTAGCACAACTCTCTGCTGCCATAAACCGTCACACCCTTCATCCTAGACCAACGACTAGTGCTACTCCATCGGTTGCTCAGCCAGAGGAAAAGCCTAACAAGGAAGAAAGGGGTCGTGAGGAGGTCAGGCGACTTTCTCACCAACGCGACAACAACCCAGGGCGCCCCCCACGAGAAGAGCCCCTACCTAACATTCGTAAGGAGGTAGTAGACTCTGTTGATTACATCGCTTAACCTAATCAAGCCCCGCAGCATGAGCAGGTCGAGTGCGGTAGGCCCCCGTCGAGCAGAAATCTTAGCCAGACTGAGAAAGAGGAATGGGAAGAAGTTTCCCATCAAGTTCAACAGCTAAATAGGCGACTGAAGAAGTTATCGAGGAGGAACACGGATAGGAATCACTATCAAAAAGGGGTTCCACGATTTTGATGGGAGGCAGAATCGCCTTTTGTACAGGAAATTGTTCACTAGTGGATAGCCATCGACGCCAAGGTCCCAATGGGTTTACCTCGATATGACTGTTCATTAGACCCAGATGAACATCTCCTCCAGTTCGAGCATATGATGCAACTGCATGGCCACAGTGAATATATCCATGCCAAGATGTTAGTGACTACTCTCCGGGGCCTTGCATTGGATTAGTTTGTTAAGCTGGAACCGACGTCGATTTACTCCTATGACCAACTGTGTGATAAATTTCTGCACCAATTTGCTAGTCGGAGGAAAGCAAAACTCTCCCACACCCTCCTACACATGGTTAAACAAAATGAAGAGGAGTCTCTTTGCGATTTGTTTACTAGATTCAACACGGAGGTCCTAAAACATTGACAGCCCACGAATTAAAATTTTAATTTATGTGTATTTCTTTGGACTGCTGCATAAGGAGTACACAAATGCTTTAGTCAGGGAAAGGCCGAGGTAGATAGAGGAAGTACTCGACCTCGGCGAGAGATACATAACTCAAGAGGACATAAACAAGTTGAAATATAGCAACTCGGGGGTTGAAAAGAGAAAGGCGAATGAGGAAGACGACCACTAGCAAAAGGATGGCCGCTGATCTCCCATTAAACATTTCCATGAGTACACACAGCTCAACCTCCCAAGGAAAGAAGTGTTATTCACTATCGAGCATGAAAACCTTTTGAAAAGACCTAGGAAGCTAGCTGAGATTGAAGCAATGAAGAGGTCTAAGAAATACTGTCATTTTCATCGGCAAAAAAGGCACGACATGGAGGACTGCTTGGACCTCCATGACGAGATCGGGAGGCTAATCAGGCAAGGCCATCTCAAGAAGTTTATTCATGAAAGAGTCAAATAGGAACCAGGGGCAACCGACCAGACTCCCCAAAGAAAACGGTCGATTAGCCCGAGAAAAAAAGATAAAGGGAAAAAACCCACTCCTACAGCAAATCATTGCAAGGCCTAGAACACAATTACCTTGAGATTGAGAAGTTCGCACTTGCCCTAGTCACAGCAGCCAGGAAGTTGAGGCCTTATTTCCAGTCACATTCCATCACACTATTGACAAACTAACCATTGAAGCACGTGCTTTGTAAACCAGACACATCCGGGAAACTGACCAAATAGGCGATCGAACTAAGTGAGTTTAACATCAGTTTCTTACCTCGAACCTCCATAAAGGCACAAGTGTTAGCAGATTTCATCGCAAAAAAATTCAACCTACCAAAGCATTCCTCCGACCATAGCTCCTTCATTTGGACACTACACGTTGATGGTTCGGTAACCTCTATGGGAGGAGGAGTAGGAGTCTCGCTCCGCTCCCCGTTCGCATAAGACTATGATTTTGCTATTAGGCTCGACTACCCAGTGACGAACAATGAAGCAGAGTACGAGGCACTCTTCTCAAGCATGAGGATGGCAGTAGACCGGGGAGTCGAACAGCTTGTGGTAGTCACCGACTCTTAGCTAGTCGCCAAGCAAGTCTAAGGCAATTTCGAAGCCAAAGAAGCTACAATGACAAAGTACCTAGCTGAGTTGAAAAGGTTGCGCCAGCAATTCAAGAAATTCACTTTGAACCAAGTTCCTCAATCAAAAAATGAAAGAGCAGATGCCCTATCTAAGTTCGCCAGCTCAGCCAAAGGGACCAGGGATAGAACAATTACGTTCCTAGTCGCACACAAACCATCCATAAGTTGTTCCGACCAGGTCTTGAAGACGCAATTAAGCTATACCTCACACAAAGAATGCTCCCCGAGGACAAAAGCGAGGTGCATCGGCTAAGAAACCAAGCAGCCAAATTCACCCTTGACGAGCATGGGCTGCTATATAGGAGATCAATCTCCGACCTACCATTGAGATGCTTAGATCCTACTCAAGCCCAAGATGTTCTCCATGAGGTTCATGCGGGCATCTCCAGTAATGACTTCGGTGGCCGCACTGTGGCACACAAGATCATCAGGTACGGATATTTTTGGCCCACAATTGCTCAAGGACGTGGTTGATTTTGCCAAGCGGTGCCCATCTTGCTAGGTTCACTCGAACAATCTCACCACCTAACGGCAGCAGTGCTAAAAGTCCAAATCACATGGCTATTCGACCAATAGGGAATCAACATTGTTGGTTCTCACCCAAAAATGACAAGCTAAAGGAAGTTCATCATCATGGTAGTAGAATATTTTACCAAGTAGGCCAAAGCAAAAGTACTCCCTAAGATAACCAACGCCGCTATTAAGAGCTTCAGGTGGAAATATATAATTTGTCATTTTAGTATCCCTAAAGTCCTCATATCGGAAAATGGGACCCAATTCCAAAGCAGAGGCACAAGGAACTGGTGTGAAAGCCTGGGAATTCACCAACGCTTTACCTCGGTAGGAAACCCCCAAGTTAACTGTCACATCGAAGTCATAAATCGAACGGTGCTCGACCAACTTAAGGCAAGGATAACAGGAACCAGAGCGACCTGGGCAGACGACCACCCAGGTGTACTATGGGCATACAGGATAACCCCGCGAACAGCAACAGGACACAACCCTTATAGTCTGGTCTATAGATTAGAAGCAGTAATCCCAACCGAACTAATATAGGACATAGCTCGGGTGATACACTTTAACCCGATCACGAACTCCTCAGAAATGGAACTCGACCTCGAAACCATCGATGAGTTGTGCTAACAGGCTTACTCCATAATACAGAGATACCGATAGAAGATGGCCGATCACTATAACAAAGGGGTTCGATCGCGGAACATCAAAGTTTCTATCCTCAAAAAAGTCGAGGTCTCCAAGAGCGTTGACAAGCTCGACCTAAAATGGGAAGGGACATATTTAGTGACTAAAGCAGCAAAGCATAATGCTTATCGGCTAGCCGATATGAACAGCAATGAGCTTCTACGACCTTGGAACACTATTAATTTAAGAAAATTCTATGTATGAAACTCGCTTTACAATTTTGTATTAATAAAGCTCCCAAATATTTTATCTAACAACACATTCGTATGACACAACTAATGAGGCAGTGGCATCGAGCCACACAATAAAGTCTCCCCAACCCCAGTCATTAATTAGTTTGATCGTTTGTAGTCGACCCCGCATCGACCACCTAGCGGCTTCAAGCTACCAAACCTAGGCTTCCCAACCTAAGTCCCCAAATAGGTAGACCATCTAAGGTCGACCGAGTAGCAGCTTCTGGCTGCCAAATAAGGGTTTTCAAGCCCCAATCAAATGGCATGATTATTCGCAGTCGACTATCTAATAAGCTCCAAGCATTTATCACTGATGCGGCTTCAAGCCACAAGATTGAAACTATGCATTTCATCAAACGAATCCACCTGACAGGGTCTGACCTTCGAAACATATGGTACCCTAGCTGCCCGACCTAGAAAGGCAGCATTCGCATCAGTATAAAGAACATACTTACTGCAACAAAATGTCGAGCCCAGCTCAACCAAAAGCTTACTATGTTGGCATGATATGCCAAGGCTTTTATTGCATTACCTTGGCTATTTTCCATTATCTTGTGTTGGTCCGAAGCAAACAGACCAGCCATCAAAACCTTCATGGGCAGGGACCCAACTCCTCCCGCCGTCATCACTAACATCAAATTACAGACCCCTAGCTCGGTCGCAAAGTGATGAGATGGAAGATCCGTCAAGTCGAACAAAGCCTTGTCGTCTTGGCACCCGAACAGCTCGAACCTTGTTGCAGCCCGAGCCTTGCCCATGCCCTTGCCCTTATCAGCCCTCTTCGGAGTGAGCCCACCCTGTGCGGTGATAGGCCTCTTACCTCGACCAGCCGGACTATAGTTAGGAGATGGTATAGTAGTGGCAATAGGAATGGCAAAGACCAGTGGTGGAGCGACTGGCTCTTGTTGAGCCTCTAGTCTGGCGTCTACATCTGCACACTGCTCGCAGTTCTCCCTGTTCTTTTCGGTGTGAGCAATAGCTTGGAGGCATGCCTGATTCATGATGTCTTCTCGGCCTACGAAAGGCAAAGTGGACAACGCTTAAGATTCGACCACAATAATACATACATAACAATAATGCATACATAACAATAAACAAAACTCATATAAATATCTACCAAATCGAGCATCTACAGGCAGGCGACAAGCCAGGCAACACAAGATTTCTCTCTTCGATAAAGCATAATACCTTTATCTGACCAACTCAACCAGATCCCTCACAAAAATATTTAGCCAGGTAGGAGTTAGGTTCCCTAGCATCTCGACGTGCCCCCTTATCCAACTCTTGGGGAGATTAAAGCCCAACCCCTCGATGATCGAACATAAAAAAAACCTATTCTTCCACTTTTGACCAAATGAAGAAGTAGGGGTTACAAAGAATTTTCAACGAGGACGGGCCATTAAATAATAGAGCCCGAACTCCTCACTACTCCCCGACTTGCGAGACATGGGGAGACGGAAGAGGTTGCTAAAGTTGCAAACGTAAGCGCCTAGTTATAAATATGCATTAAGACTACAAAACTATATAAGGTGGAGAAACAATTGGGAAGTAGTTGAGTAATGCAAACCTACAGACCTCATAACATGTTTACTATGATGTCGGATAAAAGGAACCTAAGACCACACCTAAGATCATCTTCGAACACAGTGATGCACCATTCGGGTGGTTGGTCCATTCTACCCCCAGGCCTCGGAGCGATCAAACTATAGTCATCGGGGATGTGGTACAACTGCCTAGGAAGAACCAAATCGGTCTCCCCCATGGTCGACCTAATCTCACTATAGTGACTTAAGGTGAACAATCAACCACGAGAAATCGGGGGCTCATTCTGCCCAGCCCCAATGGTAGCATGATCACCGCTTGAGGCTGAGCTACTACTCAATGAGCTGTTAGACCCACTGTTTGATTCCTCTTCACTACTGGTCAGAACCCTATTCAACCTCGTGGCCTCACTATCACTCCCCAAACTCCCATCACCATCCCCCAAAACTTTCAACATGATTTAATAAAAAAAAGACTTTGAAAGCAATGGATAATAAACGTGGTCTGAAGAACGGAGAACACTTACTTGTTAGAACGCTTAAGGAAGCAATGCAGAACTCACAAAGTGTAGAAACCGACCTCATAGGAACGCAGTAAATGCTTTTTACCGCATATATTTATAGCCCTTCAGGCGCGAAACCCCAAGCGTTTGTAATTATTACCTTAGCCATCATTTGGTGCTTCACATGCCCAATGCGACAAACGTATTAATTGCACCCAAACCCCGATTCAGGATTATGTCAGGCTATTCCTTCCCATTTCTGCTCATCGATTCTCTCGATCAGCACTTGGAAGTCGAGGGGACTCATGACGTGGGATGGCCCAGTAAGCCCAGCCCAACACCTCTCGACTAGGTATAAGGCCCAGACAGTAAGATATTATAAAGTACTTCGAAGTCAAACCAGCGGGCCCGGCCCAACTTTTCTCGACCAAAATAGAACCTGCATAATATCGTTACTCGATCTCATCGAGATCGACTAATCGTTGTTGACCACGGTCTGGAGGCCCAACCTTCGCACCCAACTGTTATACGTATCCAGCCGGACAAGCCTAGATCGACACCAGGAGCATTTTCGCCTACCAGTGGGGTAGGGATGTATAACAGTGGCCGCAGCGGTATTAAATGCGGCTGCAGGGCGTATGGTACTACATTAATGGTGGTGCCCCTATCGCTCACCATTTTGACAGTTGTGCCATGCCCAAGCACAGTACCAGTATGTTGCCCTACATCTAGTCTCGCCACCTGGCACTAGTACATCCTGGGGGATTGACCGAAAGAGCCCTCAGGTCGATACAATAACTCCTCTAGAGTCACAGGGGCATCCGCGTCATATCAGTCACCAGGAAAAGGCTATAAATACAACACCCTCAGCCTTCAAAAGGTATACCATATTATACTCCTTAAATTCTCATTAGGCTGTTTGATCCTCTTATCAGCACAAACTAATAACTTGAGCGTCGAAGTGCCTACTCCAAGGGCCCTTTCGGCAAGCCTAACGTTTGCTAGTGATTGCAGGACTCAATCCCGATACTCCCTACCTCATCAAGGTTGATCAGATCTAGGTCAAGCGAGTTGGATCTTTACCCAGTCAACCTAGAAAATGTTCTGAACCCTTATCACTATGGTTTTACTTTCGAGTTTTATAGCCATTTTTCAGTAATTCGCCGTTAGGGTGGAGTTTGGGTTTATTATGAAAATTTGATTAAATTCTATCCTCAATCCTATATATAATAAATATTTTTGCTTCTTTAGATTGAACCCCAAAACTTTTGGCCAACTTCAAATTAGCCCCAAAACTCTTAACCTCCTTACTCTTTGGTCCCCAAGTTTCAATTAATCCCTTCAACTTTTAATTCTTACATATTGACCCCTAACATTTCTGTTTCTAGGTAATTGGGTCCAAATTTAATTATTCTGAAGTCCTCAGACTTTTAATTCACTTACATTGACCCCTAAATTTTATAATTTAAACAATAAAGTCCTTCTCTTATTCCCATTCATAAGCCTTGATTCAATTTTAAATCGAAATTAATCGAACCTAATTTAGTGAATTCTTATTATTTTTGTTGAAACAATAACTTTAAATTTACAATCTAAAATTCGAGGTGTTGCAACCCTCCCTATTTAAGAGAATCTGGTCCCCAGATTTCTATCTGAAATATAAAAGATCTCATAGTGTCATCACTTGTCATCTTACTATTCTCAAGGATAAATTTTGTTGCTGATTCCTGCTTTTTTAGTCCAGTTGGTTCCATGTATTCCTTTCTCCAATGCCAAGTGATTCTTACATGTCGTAGAAAAGCGGAAATCCTTCTTATTAGGGATCATTGCTGTGACTTTTTTGTCTACTTACACTTACTTGAGCATTTCATACTTCATCATTAGTTTGGAGTTGCCTTTTATATCCCATGTCCAGCAATATCATCTATCCTATGTTTCAAGTCTTTCTAAGGTATGTGAGATTATTTTTTCATGACCACATATTTATTTCAAGGCATAGGCATACTTGATATTTTCTTAAGTTTCCCAAATGAGGGTAAAATGAGTACCAAAATTAATCCATCTCTTTAATTCCCAAAATTCTCTACACATCTTCATTCATTCAAAGATTAGCCCTTTTTTAGTTATTTCAATCAGCGAATCTACGATCTTAGGGAGATCATATTTGACATGAATTGTCAAAGCCTTTATTTCTGATATATTCTTCAATCTTCTTTAGCTTACTGTGGCTCCTACTTTGTTATGATCAGTTTCAAATTCCTCTCAAGGAATCATGAGCTTCGCAGTACTTCAATTCCAATTAGAACTTCACATTTGCAAATTTGATATATAACTTTATTCTTTATGTTCTTTTGATTCGAATGTCTATACTTAGATAACATACTATAACCCATATTTTTTAAGAAAGTTCCATTAGTCCCCAAGAGTAGGCTTATAAATGGGTAGAGTATCACCCTACCCACACCCATACCCTAAAATATCCAAAAAGATGAGACCATAACCCTAAAATACCCTAAAGGATGAGACCCTAATCCTACCCTACCCTATCTAACCCAAAACCCATCAGGTCTAGTTTATTGGACTTATGTTTTCAATGTATACATTTATTTTCTCAATATATACTAAAAATATTATTTGGCATACGATAACAAAAAATAAATTTTTTATATTTAATTTAATTGAATCATTAAATTTAAATTATTTAATTTTAAACTTTTTTCTAATTAAATTAACTATTTTATTGATAAAATAGTTAAACTTTATTAATATAATTAACAATTAAACTTTTTGCTAATTAAATTAATATAATTAAAAAAAATATAGTTAATAAAAACAATTTAAAAGCAAAAACTTTTTTCTATATTTAATTTTATAAAAATAGTTAATTTCTATATTAATAAAATTTATTCATTAACAAAATTACTTTTATTAACTATTTTTATAAAAATTATTTATTTCACTATTAATTTTAATATTATTAATTTTGTTAATGAAAAATGTTCAACTGTTGCTATTGCTATTCCAATTTAAAAAAAAAAATTACTATCTCAATATATTAACTTTATTAATTTTATTAATTTAGTTTAATTTTTAATGAAGAAAATTATATAGTTGTTACTGTTCATTCACATATTTGTAATTTTTATATATAAAATGTTTATCATTAATATAAAATTGATTTGGATATAAATAATTTTTAGATTCATAAATTAAATTTAAGTATAAAGTAATAGGTAATTTCTGGGTATGGGTACATGGGTAATTTATGGGTACAGACCCTACCCATACCTATTAACACTATCCTTAATAAGTATGGGTATTGACATTTTAGGCCTAGGTAGGATGTTACCCTACCCATTTACAAGCCTACCCAAGAGTGATTTTATTTCAGTGAGGTAACCTAAATCGACAAGTCATGATATATCCTTAATGGAATAATTCTGCTCTAAGGATTTAAGTTTTCTTAAGGTACTTATGATCCCTTTCCTGTAATCTAATTTTTTATGAGAGCATTGACGTGTAGAATAACTATGCACATTCTATAAGAGAATAATAACTAACATAAGCTAATCCTCTTCTTTATTTCATAGGATTTCTTCATACTTTTCCCCATGTATTAAGATCACCAATTCGTCTTTTCTAAGTGAGTCAACATATCCATCACCTAGCAAAATCCAGAATACACCTATCATATTAACGGGCAAAACCTAAAGGATTTTATATTTCTAACATATTTCTTGTATGTCTTTAATCATCTAAAGGTCTTGATTTTTGTACGGTCGCCTTGTTGTTTCTCCTGAGGTTATACACCCTTAAATATACCATTTTCCAATTTATATTCAATCATTAACTTGGCACATAATTTGTATTCCTGAGTAGATATCCGTAATGTCAAGTGTAAATGTAGTATGACTTCTTCCTCGATTCCAAGTTCACCAAATGTCCTTAATAGAATCATCAGAAACTGATCCAATAAATCAAAACATCATGTATATCCGCAGAAGTTAGAGGATCATGATCACCAAAATGACATTGTTTTAGTCCATAGTACTTGTATTATGAATAAGAAGTAATTCACAGTATACCTTTTCTACCAATTTCTAACTAAGAATATTCTCAACTTAGTTCAACTTTAAATAAACTATACATCCTTACACTGAGCCAAATAGTCTGCGTAGGGCAAAGTATTATGGTCCTATGTTCAATGAGGCTTGTTTTGTTCCTATTCTTGTCCCACAAGTCCTTATCAATGATACATGGTCGTTTCTCGATGCTCTGATGACTTTCCTGCATTTTCAATAAACGTCTTTATATTCTGATTGCTAATACTTTCATAAACTTTGACGAATGAAATCCCAAAAATTATCCGAGGTACTTTCCATAAGGTTTTTTATGATACTTTTAGAGTTACTAATTTAGTTGCATTTATCACTAAACCACAAGAGCATTATGTCAGTAAATACTATAAGAGCATCGATCACTCTGAATGATATCTTTTCAACTCACAGTACCCATATTATGTGGTAGGAGGTAATTTTCAATATATCTTTTCCTTAAACTTCTAACTACAAGTATCCTTAAGTTAGCTCAACTTTAAATAAACTATAGGCCCTTACAATGCTAAGTAGTTTATGTGGGTAATGTATTTCAGTTTGATACTCGATAGATTAGTTCAGTTCTGTTATAATACCTTTAGAGTTACTAGTTTGGTTGTGGTTATCACCCACAAAAGTATCATTTTACTAGAGTCAAGCTCTACTCAAATGCCTCCTTAATACTCTCTAGGTTTTGTTGACCTAATTATGTTTAACAATAAACCACAAAAGCATCATGTCATCACAGTTAAATTCTATGCTCTGCCTCCTTACTTTAGAATCTATTTACAGAATTGGCATAAGGACTTGACGCCATCATCTATCTTTTCTATATATTTTTAATTAGAATGCTCTCATCTTAATGTTTGATCTGGGTAGTTTGGCTAATTGATAATTGCCCATTACGATATAACCAACTTGTGATTGAGACTAACTAACATTTTCTGTTGACATTAATTTGGTAAAACCTAATGGGTTTTACATTTCTGACATATTCCCTGGTTGTTTCCAATTGACTATGATCTTGATCTCAATAGGATCACTCAGTTATTCTCTCGTGGTGTTATACATTCTCAACTATACCTCTCCCTTAACTGAGACTCAACCAGTTAAGCTAGCGTATAGTTTATATTCTTATAAACATTGTTGACTCCAAGCATGACTATAGTAGAGTTCTTTCCCCCCTTTTGAATATATCAGATATCCTTAATAAAATTGTTAGAAAATAACCTAATAAATCAAAACACCGTTTACATCATCTTGTAAATGTTGCAAGAGCATTGGTTAACCCAAATGAAATTAATTCAATTCATGGCACTCTTATCATAAACAAATGGTAATTCTTACTATATATATTCTTAGTATTGGCTCATCCTTAAAGGAATTATAAATTTTCACCCTAGACCAGGTAGTTTGTGTGAGGAGGCATCTAGATTTCATGTTCAAAGAGGCTCATTCACTTCTTATTGTTATCCCATAAGTCTTTATCAATGATACTTGATCTTCTCTTGATACTCTAGCGGCCTGTTTGGTTTTATTTCCAAAGGCCATTTCCATTTCCAGCCATTTCCATTTCCAGCCATTTCTAAAAGTTGAAAAGTTAGTTATGAAATAGAAATAGAAATTGAGATGTATTTGGATGAAATGTTGGAAAGTAATGATTATAATAGGTTGTAGGATTGAAAAATAGGTTAATTTATATTTTTTATATTTAAAAAGATTTATTTTTTAAAATATATGTATATGTTATTAATTTAAAAATGATAGTGGGTAACTTTATGTCAAATCAAATTTGAATTTGATTGATGTGTAATAGGGTAATAGAGTAGGTTTGGAAATGGGTTTTGGGAAGAAAATATGTACTTTTTCTGAAAAAAATTGTGAGAAAGTGTTTGTTTTCAATTTTCATTCCCACAAGAAATTTAAAAAGTGGGCTTGGAAATGAAACCAAACACCCCTAAGGACTCTCTCTTATTTAAATCAATGTCCTTATGTTCCAATTACTAACCTCTCATAAATTTTGGTGAATGAAACCCAAGAAATTGTGCAAGATGTTTCTTGTAATTTTTTTTTAATACTTTTAAAGTTACTTCGTCTAACCTTTTTAATTAATAAACCAAATATGCATTATTTTGCTACAACCAGGATTCTATCCTATATTGTCTTGCTTTATAATCTGTTCATAAGATTGTTGTGAGGGAGTTGGCGTCGCTGTTTATCCTTTCCCAACTGTCTCCACTCATGACATTTACATTGTGGTATTCGAATGGGTCAAATCGATTAATTCGCAATTATCTGCGGTAGTGTATCAATCTATATTTACATCTTCTGGCGGATCAAAATTCTAGACTTTCGAAGCTGATCTTGGAGTAATAGAGTCTCTTTTATTCAACTCGAGACATTCTTAAATATTACTAAAGTTGCTATATTGTTGCAAAGCCTAGGGTGCTTGAATATGTGATAGGGTTCCTAGAATTCAAATATGTGCACATAATTACGCTTGTACACGAGCTACTGAATATATATATATATGTATGTATGTATATGTATATGTTTATTATGTTCTTAAGAGTAGTGGGATTTCTTTTATTGAACTTATTAATTGTCAAATCAACATTAGGGTCGCTATTTCATTTCTAATTAAAGATAAATGATACCAAAATGTGGGAGACCTTGTGGAGTTCATTATATACAACTGATGTTATCTATACACAGCCTTAACCTGTAGTTCTATCAATGGGTGTATAAATGAATTTTAAAAGTATTCAGACTTTCCGTTAAGCTGACTAAGGGTTTTAATTTGTGGTGAGAAAACTAGCTAGATTTGATATATTATCAATAAGATTATTTACCCAATCATGTCTAATACATAGATGTGCAATAACGGGTCGCTCTTATGGATCTACTTGTTTAGAGTTTATATTATTTCAACTTCCATAACTTAGTATTGTAGTTTTCTATTGCCAAGAGTTTGGATAGGGTTTCCTATTTCCAAATATAAATCTTTATCCTTTATCTTCCAGTTACAGGTTTTATATCTTTTTCAGCTTTGCTAATTAGTTCTAGGAGCAGTCCCGATATCCTATCGTTTTCATTTAATCCCTTCAAATCCTTCTTCATTGATTTCTATATCCCTACTTGATACTTTCCTTTAAGATCCCAGTACTACCTCTAGATGCCTTCTGCATTTTTCAACAAACGTTATCCCCTTCTCCTTAAGTCACAATGTTTTCTTTAAAACTTTATTCTTATTGGCAATTTCTCTCTCGTTTTGTTTGTCGTCCTCTTGCTCTCATACTAATGAGCTTTCTTACTATTTATAAGCTAATTTCCCCAAACATTCAAATCAAATCCACACACATATATCAGTCATATTTTTTTAAAAGATTTCCTTCTGGGAAATATTCCTTATTTCCCTCTCAAATACCATGATACAGTTATACCAGTTAATTCCACTGCTGAGGTATTGATTTCTTGGAAACAACAATACCCTATGGGCCTCAACTATACTTATAAAACAAAATACTGATTATTCCAGGATGATCCTTGGCTTCTCAAGTTCTAATATCACAAATATACCGACACAATACTGTGATACCAAGAATATTATTCCACTAGACATCACTAAAGTCATATGCTAGATATCTCAAAAGTAGTGGATTAGATACTGGTTCGCCATCCCAATACTAATCCTTTCCTCATTCGATTTCAAGACTCAAACAATATCGTAGAAGTTCACATCCTAGCTAGATTTTCATGTCAATCTTAACCTCCATTAATCCCAACATTCCATATTCCAAGGAGATTCGGGTTATTGGCATATCACTTCCTAAATAGTCATGCCATTTAAGTCACAATATTATCTTATGTCCAAAGTACTGATATAAAAGATCTTCTGCTTATCCAATTCAGTTTTATCAAAAACGATCATCGGTTCACACACCAATTAGAGTGCTCCCAAACAAGTTTGTATCCGATACCCCAAGAATATCATTCTTCCCAAATATAAGAAGTCACAAGCTCAATACCTTAAAAGTTATGGAATATACATTGGTCGGTCGCCCAACTATAACCCTTTATCTCCTTCTAATCGAACATTATCCTAAAAATTTATATCCTAGCCAAATTTTAGAGTCATGCTTAATCTATATGAACCAAAACTTTCATGTCTCATTCAAAGCTCAGAATCAAGCTTATTCTTCACTCATCAAACTTTTCATACTTTGAGGATGATATCCTGGCGTAGCTTAGGTTTTCAAACCTAAGCTCTCATACCACCTCTATAGTGCCCCGACCGGCAGGCGCCTGTTCCCATATAAGGTGCTAGCCATTCTATATCACAAGCTTTCTAAATAACAGAAAATACATTTATCAAAATCTAAAGTATTTAATTTCTACAAGCGACATCTTTCAGAGGTTCAACCATAAAACTGAAATATCATAAATCACACTTAGTACTTCTACCACCTGTATTACATTATGTGTCGCCTGGGTTAGTCTATCTTCATCACACGTTTTTATGTGGGGTAAAAAATGAAAAATAATAATAAAATAGCATAAGCCCGAATGACTTAGTGAGTTATTCCAACAATAACAATAGAATAACAATTTCTCAAATATTATATAGGAGACAAGTAGAAGCATTAAAGTTTTCATAAATCGTGAGAGAAGATTTTAGTCAAAATTTTAGGTGATCCATCCCACCACCATCCCATACTAGTGATGAGACTTCACAAAATTTGTTGCCTTTATGTAGAAATTTGAATCTCAAGTGTGACAACAGATTCACCATATTTTTCTTCAAAGAAATAGTTGGCTAGCGAAATTAATTAGGAATAATTTAATAAGTGCTTTTACAATTTTGCTATTGGTGGTTTTCCTACCTTGTCGCTCTTCTTTTGAAAACACAAAAATCATTATCTCTCTAAAGTTCTGAGTGATCGGCTCGGACATTAAATCACTCACTTGGCATAGCTAACCGCATGCCTGATCCCACTCATAGATGGCTACCTCCATCTTGTAATGAGTAAGGATTATATGTATATCTTGTACAGTATCAGCCAAAAAATCAGTTACCGTTGGTCCATTCCACCCGGTCATCTTTCGAAATCGATCTTAGATGTAGTCCCCAAGAGGCTTTTAAAGAGTATAGCCACAGCGTCCTTCCCTGAGAGCCCATAGTGGGATAACATCGATGACCACGTACCCCAAAGGGACCTCTGTAGTGGGATTACACTCGATGGCTACAACATACTCCTCTCACTCCCCCAGAAACCTTGTAGTGGGCTTATGTCTAAAAGCTTTCTAATAACTCCTTATAGATGTTGTAAGGTACAAAGTTATAAAAAAGATAGCATAATGTGAAGAATATGAGAAATTACATATTTATTCAAAAGATAAAAATAAGAAATGAGTATTGCTCCTGAGTGGGTGGGCTTTATTCAGATCCAAAAAGAGAGATTAAAAGATACTAAAAAATAGAAATACTCTTAGAAGAAACAGGGAATGCTCGCAAGTATGATAAATTGGTTAGTCTAACTAGCAGAAAAGTAGGTGCTTTTCCATAATAGTGGTGCTTGATGCTAAACTATGGATGACATCTTTTGATAAGTAATCAATAAATCAACACCAGGCTCATTCCAAGAAAGGCATGGCAATGATAATAAAATATAGGGTTAATTACCTAGACCCCCCTGAGGTTTGGCCTATTTACCCAAAAATCCAAAGGTTTGATGAAATTACAAATACCTCCCTGAGGTTTTACTCCGTCTTATATTTTTGAAAATTCGTTAACCTCCGTTAAAAAAATGCTGACATCATCAAAAATTTTGCGTGAAAATCCAAAAATGCCCTCTACTTACTGTTATGGTTATTTGTAAGACAAAATTACCCATGGACCTATTTGTAATATTTTTCATACCACAAGGATGTAATTTTAATATTATTTAAATTACACATAATAAATTTAAATATATTTTATCATTAATAAAATTTCATAAATACTGAATAACCTTTAAATTTAATTTAAATAATCTAATTAAGTCTAATTAAACTATTTATTAATTAAAAAAAGAAAACAAGTAAAAAATTAAAAAATAATAATAATAAATTCATCTCTTACGTAAAATAGCTTATGTAATTTTAGATTGCATAATGATTAGTGATATCAAAATAATAGTTATTATTAAAATAATCTAATTAGATTAAGATGAAATTACTTATTAATCAAGAAATAAAATAAGTAAAATATTAAAAAAATTAAAATCTATTATCTTATATAACCATAATTTTAATAATATAAATTATATATTCTATAATATTAAAATAAAAATACATCTAAAATAATATAATTAAATTTACTTCAATTTATTTATTAATAAAAATAAAAAATGGAAAAAATTAATATCTAACATACTAATAACTAATTAATTAAAAAAAATCATCTAAAATAATATAATTAAATTTAGATGAATTTATTTATTAATAAAAAATGAAAAATAATTAATATCTAAATACTAATAATTAATTAATTAAAAAATAATCTAAAATAATATAATTAAATTTAATTGAATTTATTTATTAATAAAAATAAAAAATAAAAAAAGTTAATATCTAACATACTAATAATTAATTAATTAAAAAATAATAAAAATTTAAAAATTTTAAAAATATTAAATAGTGAAAATATCTAAAATAATTTATATACATAATTTAATTGATTTAATTATATTAAATGAAAAATATATTTATTAAATGAATTACATATTATATAATATATGAAATAATTTAACCAAATGAATTATTAAAATAATAATCATATATAAAATAAATAAATTATTTAAACAACTAATATATCTAATTAAAAATAAGATAAAAATATAAAATACTTTATTACTAGTGGCACAACAACAACCGCCTAGCAGCCACCATGGCTGGCTGGCTGCTTGCTACCATGGAAGTGGTCTCCATGGCCAGATCTGGAAGGGGCCAAATCTGGCCAATAGGGGGGCAGGGGGTTGCGGTAAGGAAGGGTGGGATATGGTTGTATATGTGTATGTATATGCTATATATATGTATTATATATATTAAGTATAAATATAAAAATATATGTACATGTATATATATTGACTAATATATATGATATTGTATTACATATGCATATATACATATATATAATTATTCAATTATTTTATAATTTATATTTTTATTAATAATTTTAGTGTATTTTTGCAATTTTATTGGCTGATATTACTTTTGTTATTTACATAAAACTTCATGGGTGTTTTTGTTATTTCGTAATGTTAAGGTCATTTTAGTCTTTGTGCATTTTTTTTTTATCTTTTTTTATATATTTAACAAGGGTAATATTTCATGAGAAGATTCCAAATGAAATCCAAATGAACACAAAATTCACATGCCACTTGCATGCCAACTTGAGGAAGGTGTGATGCCACCCTGGCATCACATCATCCTCCTTCTATATATAGATATAGAGTGTGAAAGGGGCAATTACTTGGTGTGATTTGCAAGCAATCTAGATCTAAGATTAGATTCTTTCATTTTTCCTCCAATTTTCCAGGTGTTGCCTCATGTGTTGAAGCTTCACTTTTCTTCTTGTCCTGCCTAAAATCAAGCCTTCATCCTTTCATTTCTCATCTTTATTCTCCAGCTAATATTAAGGAGAATTGGATTGTGCATTGGTTTGTGGATCTTATCCTTAGAGGCAAAACAATTGGATTGCTAGCTTTTGGAGATCCTCTGTTTTGGGCAGTAACTTTGGAGCATCCATTGGAGGTCTTTCCAGGTATTTTTTTACTGGATATACATCAAGGAGTTGGTGTTGTTTTAGTTCAAATTTCACTTAAATCAAAGTTCATTTGGTTGGGAAAAAGTTGCCAAAAAGCAATTGTGCTGTTGGGGAGACAATTTAGATCCTTGGCTTCATATGTAGCTTAGTTATTTTGGTGTTGTTATGCTTTCATTATTAGATCTTAGTGCTATATGCGATTTCAAGTGGTATTAGAGCCTAATTCATGCTATGATTTGGATTTTTGATTGATTGATTAATTTGATGAATTGATCATAATCACCAAATACTTGATCCAACCTATGGATTGGAGTGTTTGGTTGATGTTGTATGTGGATCCTTTGCTTGATGAATTGAAAGCTTGCTAAATGTGTTTGAAGTGTCTATTCATATTATTAGTATATTTTAATTCATAGTTGCTAATGTTAAATTTTTATTTGGCATTAGTTGATGTTATATGTTGATATAGCATGGTAAATTTGTCCTTAAGGTGTTTTGGTCATTTTTAGATCTAATATGATTGGAGTTTATTGGAGATTTTTAAAGAATGTGATTCTTACTTAAACTTGTTTCTGAAATCACGATTGAGCACTTGAAATTTCATTTTTAAAAAGGTGTTTTAGATCTAAAATTTCATCTATATTTTGTCATTTGATGTTTAGGATGTGTCCTAAAATTTTTGGCATGCAAAAGTTGAACAAAAATCCACTTGACTCGCCCAAAACCTTGAAATAGGGCTACTGCCAGCCTTAGTCGGGTGCTGGCCAGGCAGTATGGCGCCAGGGGCGTACCTACCACGTGGTCGTGTGCCCAGGCTGGGCCGATAGCGGGCAGATTTGGTTTAGACATGTTTTGAGTGTTACTTTTGGTTCCTTAAGTGACCAAAAGTGTTTTATTTCACACATAATAGATACACAAAAGTTGTGCAAGTTCTCAAAATTATGACATTTTTGATTGGTTTTAAAAACTTGTTAGTCTTCAATAATGTTGCATAATTGTTATGCTTCCTCCTGCTTAGCCAATTAATTGTTTATGAGATAAGCATTTAATTGTTGGAATTGAATTTCAATTGTAGATTTATTTACTATTCATTTAATTGTTGAATGGATAATGAATGAATTGGGATAATCATGAGCCTTTAATATTGATTTTATTTGTTTCAAGATGTTGAAAAGGGTTGTATTAAATTGGGGCCTGCATGCCTCTTAATTTCTATCTTGTAAATGTTATGAGAGTAGAATTACTAGGAGTGAGGATTTCTTTCTCATGTAAATGTTACAAGGAGCAAAGAAAACCATTGGAGGCATGAAGACCAATGAATGTATGGGGATACACTCATGTAACAGATAGATTTAATCAACCCACTTAAAATCAACTATGTGATGCACTTATGGCTCTAAGTGCATTACTTGGTTAAAGTTCATGGTCATCCCAACCTAGGAGCATGCTAGGCACATTTACTTATTTATGCTTTTCATATCCTATTGATGTATGAGATGCATGGTTAGGATATAGATTACCTAAATAAGAAGATAAAATGATGAGATCTTTGTAAGAAAGAAAAACCCTCGGCTTAGAATTTCTAAGTGCTTCCAAATATTAATTCAAAATAGATACAAATTAAAAAGAGTTTTAATTAATCCATGCCTTATACCAATAGTATATGGCATGATAATGGTACTATCTTTGTGTGATATACATTTGAATACGGGGGTCACACTTATATGGAAAGTTGTGACCATATACTTTGCATATGATGCACATTTGATTTGAGGCTTCCCACTCATTATACATTCGAATATAGAGGATGTGGTGGAGCAGTCTCGAAATAAAGTTTGATTGGTAGGTTTACTTAACACCTGGTAATGTAGAGGCCGTCCAATAGGCAAAATATATTAAGAGTCAAAGAGAGATGCAATTAGTAGAAGTTGTTTACCTTTAGATTGTTTGTGAATATACATCCAAATACGGGGATCCACTTACAAGTCTTTAGGGTCTTGATTCTCACTAGGAAATGAGATTTCCCGAATTCTTTTGGGGGTGAAGGATTTGATAAAATGGTGGGAGAAAAACATGCTTGAAAGACCATGAACATGTTTTCAATATCAATATTCAATCATATGCTTATACTCTTCTTTTTTACCTCTTGTAGATTTTTGAAATCTTCAAAAACAAAATGGTTAAGAACATACTCCACACCATTTTGGAAACCAATAAACCAACTGGGCCAAACTTCCACAAATGGTTGAGAAACCTCAAAATTATTCTTGATTCCGAAAATAGAACTTATGTGCTTAATCATAGTCCTTCGGACACCATAGGCAATGATGCCACTAAGGAGGCATGTGAATTGTTCACAAAGTTTGTGGATGATGATCTACTAACAAGATGTCTTATGATGGCTTCTATGTCTAAGGAGCTTCAAAAGTCTCACGAGCACATGAGATGTCCACACGAGATCTATTCACACCTATAAGAGTTTTATAGTGTTAAATTTAGATATGAAAAGTTCACATTGTCTAAAGAGCTCTTTAGGACAAGAATAAATAAGGGCACAAGCGTCCATGATCACGGGCTAAAGATGATTGAGCTCATTAAGAAGTTTGGTCAACTAGACGTAATTATGGACGATGAGCTCCAAGTGGATTAGACCCTTCAATCATTACCAAGTTTATTTGACCAATTCCTTAAGAACTTCAACTTGTCGAAGCATGAAGTAATGATTAATGAATTGGTTAGCATGTTGGTGACTGCCGAGGAGACTATGAACAAAGACAAGCCTCTTATGCTTGCTTCCTCCTCCAAGTTTATGGACCCTAAGGGTGCTAGAAAGGGAGGTAAAATGAAGAAGAGTTCTTCCTCCAACGGGAAGCAACCCTTAGAGAATTCGAGGGGAGTCAAGAAAAAGAAATAGGCTAAAACTTATGCTACTTGTTTCTATTGCGGCGAAAAGGGCTATTGGAAAATAAATTGCAAGGAATACCTTGGCACCTTGGGAAGGGTATGTACTTTATTGAAGTGCACTTGACAACTAATTCTACCTCATGGGTATTTGATACCACATGTGCTTCGCACCTTTATAATTTATTACAGGGGATGGAAAGAAGAAAGAGTCTCAATGAAGGGGATATGATCCTTTGCCTAGGAAATGAAGCAAGAGTTTCCACCATGGTCCTAGGTGTAATAAAGTTAGACTGGGGGAATGCTTGCATTGTATTAATCCTTGTTATTATGAACCCAATCTTGTTAAGAACATTATTTCTATTCCCGTTCTTAATAATGAAGGATATAATTTCTATATATCGAATGGGATGTTGAAAGCATTAAAGAATGGTTCTATAATTGCACAAGGTACATTAAATAACGAATTATACATACTTGATTCTCAACCTTCATCGATGCACATTCAATCAAGTAAAAGAAAATTAGATAACCAAGAAGATGCCATTCTATAGCACGCAAGACTTGGGCATTTTGCTAAAAATAGGTGAACAAGTTAAAAGCTCTTAAAGCACTAAATGTTAGTGGCGTTGAGGACCTTCCTACTTATGAATCTTGTTTGAAGGGAAAAATGATCAAGACTCATTTTATGGGATAAACGGAGCGTACCACAAGTCCTTTGGATTTGATCCATACAGATGTTTGTGGCCCACTAAGAGTTAGTGCGAGAGGAGGCTATTCTTACTTCATCACCTTCACTAATGATTATAGTCGGTTCGGACATGTGTATCTTAAGAAGTACAAGTTTGAAGCCTTTAAAAGTTCAAAGAGTATAATAGGAATAAAGTAGAAAAGCAAAAGGGACTTAGTATTAAATCTCTTTGATTGGATCGAGGGGGAGAATACTTAAGCACCAAAAATTTGGATTTTCTAAAAGAGAATAGAATTCTCTATCAATGGATTCCACCCGACACACCCCAACACAATGGAGCATCCGAAAGGAGAAATCGTATATCGTTCAACATGGTACATTCCATGATGAGATTTTTCGATACGCCTATTTTCTTTTGGGGATACGCCTTACATACGGCGGCAAAGCTACTAAATATAGTACATTCAATGTTTGTGCCAAAAACGCAACATAAGATGTGGTATGACAAAGCACCCTCTTACCATTATCTAAGGGTTTAGGGATCTCCTGCTTACATCAAGCGGTTAGTGGGAGATAAGTTAGATAGTAGATCCACCTTATCCATGTTTGTGAGATACCTAAGAGAGTCTTTGGGTTATTACTTTTATGATCCCTTGAAACAAAAGGTGTTTGTTTCAGGGAATGCTTACTTTTCAGAAAAGTAATTTCTATTAGACAGAAATGGCGTTATTATTCAACTTGATAAGTTCAAAATGATCACAAAATCCCACAAGCAGTAGAAATAAATGAGCAACAAGAGTCTTACATATAATCTCTGAGAAGGTTGGACCGAATCAAGAAGCAACCCAAAAGGTTCATATTCCTTCATGAGACGGGCCAATCGGATAGCGATCTAAAGACTAATGAGAAAGCTATGTTGGACATAGACTCGGGACATTGGCTTGAAGTCATGAAATTCAAAATGGACTCCATGTACTCCAACAAAATATGGACTTTGGTAGATCCACTAGAGCGAATAGTCCCTGTCAGTTGTAAGTAGATCTACAAGTGAAAGCTTTGAGTCGATGTAGAAATAATGACCTTTAAAGTACGACTAGTGGCAAAATATTACACTTAAAGACTCGATATTGATTTTGAGGAAACCTTTTCACCGGTTGTAATGCCTAAGTCTATTCAGATTTTACTTGCCATAGCCACATATTATGACTATGATATATGGCAAATAGATGTAAAAAGTGCTTTCCTCAATGGAAACATTTAAGAAGAAATTTATATAGAACAACCACAAGTTTTTAATCCAAAATGAGTGAGAATAAAGGTTGCAAACTCCATAGATCCATTTATGGACTCAAATAGGCACCCCAAAGTTGGAACATATGTTTTGATAAGACAGTCAAATCATTTGGCTTTGTCAAAAATATGTATGAATCTAGTGTGTACAAGAAGGCTAGTGGGAGTAGTATACAGTTTGTTAAGCTTTATGTCGATGACATTCTTCTCATTGGGAATGTGAGAGAAATGTTAAAGTGTACCAAAGCATGGTTATCTATTCAATTTTCCATGAAGGATTTGGGGGAAGCATCCTACGTATCAGGAATACATGTCTATAGAGATAGATCGAAGAGGATGTTGGGCTTTCCCAAACCCTGTACATTGACAAGATACTAAAGAGGTTTAGTATGGAAAAATCCAAGAGGGGATTCTTTCTTATGGGGCATAGCATTCATCTCTCCAGGCCTATGGCCCCAAAGACTGACGACGAGCGACAAAGAATGTCCTACATACCTTATGCGTCCACCATTTGGGAGCATAATATATGTTGTTCAATGTACAAGATCGAATGTGGCACACGCTCTAAGTGTTACGAGCCATTTCCAATGCAATCTAACACCAATGAATATCATTCGATGGCCGTTAAAACAATCCTCAAGTATTTTAGAAGGACTAAGGACTTATTTCTAGTATCCGGCAATGGGGAATTGAAACTCAAGGGGTTTTCAGATTCTAGTTTCCAATCTAATGTACATGACCTAAAATCCACTTCTGGATTTATATTTTGCATAAATGGTGGCACGGTGAGTTAGAAGAGTTCGAAAAAAGACACCACGGCCGATTCAACAATAGAGGCAGAATATATTACGGCTTCAGAAGTTGTAAGGGAAGGTGTTTGGATGAAAAACTTCATCCAAGAGTTGGATGTAGTGCCTAGCATTGCTAAGCCACTAGTTGTGTTCTATAACAATAGCGGCGCGATAGTGCAAGCTAAAGAGCAAAGATCTCATTAGTGATCCAAGCACATTTTGAAGCGATATCATTTGATCTGGGAGATTATTAATAGAGGCAACATTCGAGTGGAGAGAGTTGTCTTAGAAGAAAATATGGCAGATCTACTGACTAAACCCCTATTGCAGAAAGTCTTTGAAAGATATCTTGAGAAGATGGTCTTAAAACTATGTCGAATTAGTTTTAGTGCAAGTGGGAGATTGTTGGAATAGTGGCTTACAAGCCAATTAGATTGGCATGTAAACTATTTCACTTGTGATACAATCTTCATTGAATGATATTCATTGAATGGCCATCTTCATCTTATGCACATATTTACTTCACTGGCATTTGGTTAAAGCCCTTAGATCACACAAGACTACGGGACTTGGTCAAGTACTAGGTCGTGATCATGAAATAAGTCTTACACTGTTGTGATCTTAAATCTTCCAAGTTGTAGGATCTTATGAGACAGAGAATATAAGATCCAGATAGACTTGCACTAATGATGCATAAATCCAAGAGTTGGATATTACTCCGTTTCATAAGCAAGGCCATATGAGATATGGGTGCATGTTAGTGGGTGTATGTTAGAGAACAAGGCACTAAAGGCCTGTCCGAAGAATTCACTAGATAGCAGTAGTAGCAAGTTCTCTAGCTTACCCTAGTGCATATAATTAGTCCTTTGACCTGAGGATCCATGGTAACCTTATGTTTAGATCATCATACTTTGACTTTTCCTTGACTACTTATAGGGTCTTTCGGGTGGAGGTTGGGCATGAACTACATAGATATGGAGGTTTGTGAGATTCAAGATGGGATCCAACTCCTCGTCATTGTGAAAGGAAAGTACATCTCCTATGTATTCTATAATGATCGATTCCAAGAAATCCATGCACAAGGTAGTATGATAATTTGGAAAAGGATTTTCCAAAGATGAGGTTATAAAGAGGAATCGAACATTTGAGTAGAGACATCAAATCGAGGCTATTAGGAAGCCAACAAATATCTTTCCCTAGGCCTCTTTGGAGAGATAGGAGATGAAAGGACCGTATTTCTATGGTACACGTTGAGCTAGAATAGTTCTCCAAAAGCAATCATTTTGGCCAATTAGTTGGGTTCCATGGACTTGAGGTTGGACATCGACCATGGAGATTAGGTATTCTTCAATTAATGGAGATTAATTGAATTGAGTCATTAGTTTAATGGAGTTTAAACTAATGTGAATATTTGATATTCTATAAGTCACAAAGAGTTGTGAGCCCATGTTTAATGAATGGTAGAACCTAACGGGTCACACACAAAAGCCCATTGCAAATCCTACTTGATGAAGGGGAATTTTCTAAGAGTCAGAAATATTCCTTAATAACCAATTTTGGAGATAGATGGTTTGTAATTATTTTGGCTTGATCAATTTAATTGTTGAATTGATCTAATTAATTTAAGGAGATAAATTAAGGCTTTAATTAAGGAGTTAATTATTTGGTGCCACATGAATATCAATTGGTCAAGTCAACTTAAGGAGTTAAGTTAACAATGACTTGCTTAAGGAATTAAGCAAATTGACTTAAGAGTCAAGTCAAAGGTTAATTAATTAAAGTAAAGTAAAATGAAGAATTAATTTTGGAGGAAAAATTCAAATGAAGAACTCACTTGGTGTGGCACTAGAATTTATTTGGATGACATTTCATTAGATGAAATAAAGATTCCAAATGAAATACAAATGCACACAAAATTCACATGCCACTTGCTTGCCAACTTGAGGAAGGTGTGATGCCACCTTGGCATCACACCATACTCCCTCTATATATAGATATAGAGTGTGAATGGGGCGGCCACTTGGTGTGATTTGCAAGCAATCTAGATCTAAGATTAGATTCTCTCATTTTTCCTCCAATTTCCCAGGTGTTGCCTCATGTGTTGAAGCTTCACTTTTCTTCTTCTCCTAACTCCAAATCAAGTCTTCATCCTTGCATTTCTACTCTTTATTCTCCAGCTAATGTTGATGAGAATTGGATTGTGCATTGGTGTGTGGATTTTAACATTAGAGGCAAAACAATTGGATTGCTAGCCTTTGGAGATCCTCTGTTTTGGGCAGTAAGTTTGGAGCGTCCATTGGAGGTCTTTCTGGATTGTTTTTGAGCTAATTTTTTTACTGGAGATACATCAAGGATTTGGTGTTGTTCTGGTTCAAATTTCACTCAAATCAGATTTCATTTAGTTAGGAAAAAGTTGCTGCAAAGGTGCTGTGCCGCTGGGGAGACAGTTTTCAAGGAATTGAGATCTTCCTTCTAGTTTCCTTTGATTTAGTGAAAATCAAGGTAATCATCATACCAAATCTAAATCTATGGCATGTTTAGATCCTTGCCTTAATATATAGCCTAGTTGTTTTGGTGTTTTCATGCTTTGATTAGTAGATCCTAGTACATGTGACTTCAAGTAAATCTTACATATAAGGTTATTCAGACACAATCCCATTAATCTTGGTTTCATATCTAAATACATAAGATATTTAAATGTAGTAATTCTTAAGTGGCTATGCCCAGCAAGCTCCATTTATCACTTCACTTATTTTACGGTTACACAACAAGAGTTCAAGTTCCTAAATTAATCGGGTTTTACAAGTTTATCAAGTCTAAGTCTGATAATTCATTTTCATTCTAATATTCATATATCTTAAGCTTTAGGTTAAGCTTAACTATATTTCATTCACAACATACTATATTATCGAGTGTAAGACTATAATTCTAAATCAATCTTTCTTAATTTATTAAACTTAGAATTATAATTAATTTTGTTCAGTATTTACAAATCAATCATCATCTCGAGTGAAATTACATTTCAATAATCCTAACTTGATAAACATTAAATTAGAATTATAAAAATCAATTGAATCAGCATTCAATATGAAGTTTACCCAAATTGGATCAAATCGAGATCCAATCTCAAGCCAGAATTAGTCCAGAATTCAAAACCGTACTCACTGTCCAGAAGCAACCGCCACACTCCGCTGCTGGAGATAGAGGCCACCACTACCCCCAGATACGCCTCACCAAGGCAAACAAAACCCCAAAAATAATTTCTTGATTAGTCGTCGTTTGGCTGTTGGAATACTACTCCGCAAAACAATTAGATTGGCCTTGTAAACTATTTTCTTGTAAAAAAAATCTTGATTGAATGATATTCATTATATGCCCATCTTCATTTTATGCTCATTATTTACTTCACTAGCATTTGAATGAAGCCCATAGATCACACAAGACTATAGAACTTGATCACGCATTGGATGGTGATCATGGAATAAGTCTTACACGATCGTGATCTTAAATCTTCCAAGTCATAGGATCTTACAAGATAAGGCATCTAAGATCCTGATAGACTTGTACTAATTATGCATAAATCTAAGGGTTGGATGTTGCTCCGTTCCATGAGCAATCCCATATGAGATATGGATGTATGTTAGTGGATGTTTGTTAGAGAATCCACTAGATAGCCATAGTGGCAAGTTCTCCAGCTTATGCTAGTGCATATTATTAGTCCTTTGACCTGAGAATCCATGATAAGCTTCTGTTTGGCCCTTATGCTTTGACTCTTCATTGGTCACTTAGCAGGCGACTCGGGTTGAGATTGGGCATGAGCTACTAGGCATGGAGGTTAGTGAGATCAAAGATGAAATCTGACTCCCCGCTTTTGTGAAGGGCAAGTGTATCTCCTATGCATTCTATAATGATCGATTCCAAGAAATGCTTGTGCAAAATGATGCGACAATTTGGACAGGTATTTCCAAATATGAGGTCACTAAGGGAATCGAGCATTGAAAATAGAAGCATAGTATTGAGGCTATTAGGGAGCCAACTAACATCTTACCCTGGGCCTCTTTTAGGAGTTAGGAGATAGGAGACGGAAGGACCGTATTTGTATGGTACGCGTATTGCTATAATGGCTCTTCAAAAGCATTAATTTTGGCCAATTAGTTGGGCTCCAATGAGATTAATTGAATTAAGTCACTTAGTTTAAAATAGTTTAAACTAATGTGAATATTTGATATTCCATAAGTCAAAAGGAGTTGTGAGCTCATGTCCAATAAATGGTAGAACATAATAGGTCACACACAAAAGCCAATAGCATGGCCTATTGAAAGAAAGAGAATTTTATTAAAGTTAGAAAATTCATGACCGAATTTGGATGAGGCAAAAATTGGAGACATATTTAGCTTATCAATGTAAGAGTTAAATTGGTCAATTTAATTTAAAATTTAAATTAAGATCAATTAATTAAGAGTTACTTAATTGAAGCCATATGACTATCAATTGGTCAAATTAATTTAAGAGTTAAATTAATTTTGACTAGCTTAAGAAGTTGAGCACTTTGACTTAAGAGTTAAGTCAAAGCATTATTAATTAAATTAAAGTGTTTAATTTAATTAATTTGGAGAGTTATATTTGGAGAATATTATTAAATGAAGGGGTTTATTTAATATGGAATTAGAATTCATTTGGAAGACTTCATGAGATAAAATGCAAATTCCAAATGACATTCAAATTCATATTAACACTAATTGTTATTGGCCACCTTAGCATCGACACTTGGCACCCTCTCCTTAAGGATGTTGTGTGACCACACACCAACACACTCCTACATATATAGATATAGGAAGAGAGCGGGCTGCCACATGCAAGATTGATTGCTAGGTGTCAATTATTCTCCCAACAACTTGGATAGTGGGCATCTATTTGTTAGCATCCCCATTATTCTCTCCAACCTCCTTCATCTTCCACCTCCATTTCCAAGCCTTCTATCCTCCTTTATCTTCAAATATCTCCAGCCATTTTTTGGAGAATAGGTCCTTGTTATGGGGTGTGGAATAAGTCATTAGAGGCCAACCGCTTGGTTGCTATTGCTCTTGTTTGAGGCAGTTTCTGGCAGCCACTTGGACTGAGTTCTGGGAGGCCTTTTGATGTTCTGTTTTGCATGATTTTTTGAGTGTTGTATACTTAGGGTGTGGTTACTTCCAGTAAAAATTTCAGCTGGAAAGGAGGAGTCCAACTAAGGGAAAAAAAGTGGTGATTCTGCTGTACTAGTGAAAAGCTTCTTCAACAGTTGAAAAGAGTTTTTCTTGCTCCTTGAATTTTCTGTTATCACCAAGGTATCCCCCTTTTCTAAATCTTGTTCCTATGAATGTCTTGATACTTGGGGATGTGTGTGGGCTAGTTATATTCATTGTTTTTGAAAATATTTGGATCCTAGTGCCATACACACCTACAAGTGGTATCAGAACTATATTCATGCATGGATTTGGATTTTTCTTGGCTTGGATGATTTGTTCTTGTAAAGAATTGATTAAAATCACCATGTACTCAATCCATATAATGGGTTTGAGTGCATGAATGATCTTGTTTGTGGCTCCTTGAATGATGGATTAAATAATGTTATTATGTGCTTTAAATGTTAAATCATGTGATGAGTATTTTTTAGTTAATTTTGCCTAATGTTGAATTTTTATTTGCCATTGGTGGGTGTTAGATGTTGATATAGCATGTTATGAATGGCTTCAAGTTTCTTTTTGTCATTTTTGGATCCAATATGATTGGATATTTTTGGAGATTTTTGAAGAATATGATTCTTGCTTAAACTTGTTTTTCAAGCATCTTTGGGCACTTGATATTTCAGTTTTAAAAGGTGTTTTAATCTAAAACTTTCACCTAATTTGTGTGTTTTTATGTTTGGATGTTGTTCTAAAAGTCTTGGTGCACAAAAGTTGAGCCACTAATAGCTTGACTGGGCCATGACCCCAAAACAGGGGAGCTGCCAGCACTTGGCAACCCACAGCAGAGCACTAGCCAAGAGCTACTACCCAGCAGCGTGTAAGCCTCGGCCAACCGCCCCAAGTTAGGTTTGGGATGGGTTTTGAGCTTCTCATTTGGTTCATTTAGTGACCAAACTTGTTTTGAAACGCATACATTGGTTGCACAAAATGTTGTGCTAGTTCTCAAAATTGTGTTGGACACTTTTTGTTGCTTTTAAAACTTGTTAAAGTTGATCTCCAATTGTGGCAAAAATATGATGCATAAGTGTTATGCTTGTTTTTGCATGACTAATTATTTGTTAATTTGATTAGCATTTAATTGATGGAATTGAATGTCAATTCTTGATTTATTTATTGTCCATTTAAATGTTGAATGAATGATGAATGAATGGGGATGATCATGAGCCTTTAATATTGATTTTTTTTTCAAGTTGTTGAAAAGGGTTGTATTAAATTGGCACTTGCATGCCTTTTTTATTTCCATCTTATAAATGTTATGAGAGTAGAATCACTAGGAGTTAGGTTTTCCTTCTCATGTAAATGTTACAAGGAGCAAAGAAGACCATTGGAGGCATGAAGACCCATGAATGTATAGGATACACTCATGTAATAGTTAGATTTAATCAACCTACTTAAAATCAACTAAGTGGTGCACATATGGCTCTAAGTGCACCACTTGGTTAGGCTAATGGTCATACTACCCTACGAGCATGTTAGGCACATTCACTTATTTATGCTTTCCATATCCTATTGATGTATGAGATGCATGATTAGGATATTGAGAACCTAAATAAAAAGATAAAAGAATGAGATCTTTGCAAGCAGAAACCCTCTACTTTGAATTTCTAAATGCTTTCAAATATCAAGTCAAAATGGATACAAGTTAAAAGAGTTTAATAATTAATCCATACCTTCTACCAATAGTATGTGGCATGACGACGCTACCATTATTTGTGTGATGTCTCATGAGTCGTAGGTCACACTTATAGTAGAAAGCTGTGACCATATACTTAGCATGAGATGCACTTTGATTTGAGAACGCCCATGCATAGGAACACGAGTAGTAGGATGTCGTGGGCCCATCTTGAATTGAAGATTGATTGGTAGGTACAACTTGACACCTAGTAATGTGGATGTCTCACGAGTCGTAGGTCTACATTAAAAGTGAGGCAAAATACATCAATAGTTATATGAGATGCAATTAGCAAAAGTTTCTTATCTTTAGATTGTTCGTGGATGTCTCACAAGTCGTGGGTTCACTTGCAAGTCCTTAGGGTCTTAATTTTCACTAGGAAATAAGATTTCCCTAATTCTTCTGGGGGGTGAAGCATTTGATAAAATAGTAGGAGAAAACATGCTTGAAAGACCATGAACGTATTTTTAATATCAATATTCAATCACATGTTTATACTCTTTTTCGTCTCTTGTAGATTTTTGAAACCTTAAAAAAAAAATGGTTAAAAATCCACTTGCAAGCATTTTGGAAACCAACAAGCTAACCGTGCCAAACTTCCACGATTGGTTAAGAAACCTTAAGATAATTCTTGACTCCGATAAGAGGACTTATGTCCTAGATCAAAGTCCTACGGACACATTGGGTGATGACGCCACCAATGAGGATCGTGAAAGGTTCACAAAATTTATAGATGATGATCTACAAGTTAGATGCCTCATGTTGGCTTCCATGAACAATGAGCTTCAAAAGACTCATAAGCATATGAAACATGCTAGAGAGGTCTACATGCACATACAAAAGTTGTACGGTGTAAAATCTACACACGAAAGGTTCGCTTCGTCTAGGGAACTCTTCAGGTTAAGGATGGACAAGTTTCCATGATCACGGGCTCAAGATGATTGGACTTATCGAGAAGCTTGGACAACTTGAAGTGATTATGGACAATAACCTCTATGTGGATTTGATCCTCCAATCATTCCCCTCATCATTCCACCAATTCATTATGAACTTTAATATGTCCAAGCAAGAAGTTATGATTAACGAATTGGTGAACATGGTTGTGACCGCTGAGGTGACTATGAAAAAGGAGAAGCCCCTTATGTTAGCTTTTTCCTCCAAGTTGAAAGGCCCTAGGAGACCAAGAAAGGGAGGTAAGAAAAAAGAAGAGTTCTTCCTTGAAAGGTAAGCAACCCATGAAATATTCTGGGGGGTCAAGAAAAAGGTTAAAATCGATGCAAGTTGTTTCCACTATGGTGAAAAAGGGCACTGGAAGAGAAACTGCAAGGCTTACCTTGCAAGCCTTGAGAAAGGTATGTACTTTGTTGAAGTGCATTTAATGACCAATTCTTCTTCATAGGTATTTGATATAGCATGTGGTTCTCACCTTTGTAATTTATTACAGGGGATAGAAAGAAGAAAGAGTCTGCGTGAAAGGGATATGATCCTCCATCTAGGAAATAGAGCAAAAGTTTTGGCCGTGGTCTAATGCATCATCAAGTTAGACTTGGAAAATTCTAGTACTGTACTTAATCCAATTTATTATGTATCGAATCTTGTTAAGAGCATTATATCAATTCTCGTTTTTTATTATGAAGGGTATGATTTTTCTATATCAAATGGGACATAAAAGGCATTGAAGAGTGGTTCTTTAATTGCTCTAGGTACATTGATTAACGGGTTATACGTACTTAAATCTCAACTTTAACTAATGCACATTCAATCAAGTAAAAGAAAATTTGATAACTAAGACGATGCCATCCTTTGGCATGCAAAACTTAAGCATATCTCTAAAAATAGGATGAGCAAGATGGAAGCTCTCAAAGCACTAAAAGTTAGTGGCATTGAGGACCTTCCTACTTGTGAATCTTGTTTGAAGGGAAAAATGACCAAGGCACATTTTGTAGGACAATCAGAGGGCTCCACAAGTCCCTTGGATTTGATCCATATGGATGTTTGTGGCATACTAAGAGTTAGTGCGAGAAATTTTTGTTCTCACCCCATCACCTTCACCGATGATTATAGTTAGTTCGGACATGTGTATCTTATGAATTACAAGTCCGAAGCCTTTGAAAAGTTCAAAAGGTATAAGAATGAAGTGTAAAAGCAATTAGGACTTAGTATTAAAGCTCTTCGATCGAATTGAGGGAAAGAATACTTAAGTGCCGAGTTCTTGGATTATCTAAAGGGGAATGAGATTCTCTCTCAATGGACTCCGCTCTACACACCCCAACATAATGGAGTAGCTGAGAGGAAAAATTGTACCTTGTTGGACATGGTACGTTCATTGATGAGCTTTTCCAATGTGCCCATATCCATTTGAGGATACACTTTAGAAATAGTGGAAAAGTTACTAAATGTAGTACCTTCAAAGTTGATGCCAAAAATGCCGCATGAGATATGGCATGGCAAAGCACCCTCTTAACACTGCCTTAGAGTTTAGGGGTTTCCTGCTTATGTCAGATGGATAGTGGGAGACAAGTTGGATGGTAGATCCACTTTGTGCAAGCTTGTGGGACACCCAAGAGAGTCTATGGGTTATTACTTTTATGATCCCTCAGAATAAAGGGTGTTTGTTTCGAGGAACGCCACCTTTTTGGAAAAGGAATTTTTATTAGATAGAAATGGTGTTGTTGTTGAACTTGATGAAGTTCAAGATAATCATCAAATCCTATAGGCGGTGGAAACAAACAAGCAATAAGAGCCTCACACACAACCTCTAAGAAGGTTGGACCAAATCAAGAAGCAACCCGAAAAGTTCATATTCCTTCATGAGATGGGGCCAATCGAATATTGATCTGAAGACCTAAAAGGAAGCTATGTTGGACATAAACTCGATACATTGGCTTAACGCTATGAGATTCGAAATGAACTTCATGTACTCCAACAAAGTATGGACTTTAGTAGATCCACTGGAAGAAAAAGTTTTCGTTGGTTGCAAGTGGATCTATAAGCGAAAGCTGGGAGTTAATGGAGAGGTAATGGCCTTTAGGGCACGACTAGTGGCAAAGGGTTACACTCAAAGTCCCAGTATTAATTTTAAAGAAACCTTTTCATAGATCACAATGCTTAAGTCCATTCATATTCTACTTGTCATAGTCACATATTATGACTATGAGATATGGCAAATAGATGTGAAAACCGCTTTCCTCAATGGAGGCATTAAAGAAGAAATCTAAATGGAGCAACCACAAGGTTTTACATCCAAGGGGAGTGAGAAAAAGGCTTGCAAACTCCAGAGATCCATTTATGGACTCAAACAGGTGTCCTGAAGTTAAAACATATGTTTTGATAAGACAGTCAAATCGTTTGGCTGTGTAAAAAATGTGTATGAATCATGTGTGTATATGAAGGCTAGTAGGAGTAGTGTACAGTTTATTGTGCTTTATGTCGATGACATCCTTTTCATTGGAAATGAGGTAGGAATGTTATAGTGTACTAAAGTGTGGTTATCTACACAATTCTCCATAAAGGATTTGGGATAAGCATCCTACATATTTGGAGTACGTGTCTATAGAGATAGATTGAAAAGGATGCCAGGGCTTTCCCCAACTCCGTACATTGATAAGATACTAAAGAGATTTAGTATGAAAGAATCCAATAGGGGATTTCTTCTTATGGGACATGGCATTCATCTCTCCAAGTCTATGGCCCCCAAGACTAAAGGCGAGAGATAGAGAATGCCCCACATAACTTATATCTCTGCTATTGGTAACATAATGTATAAAGTTCAATATACAAGAATGGATGTGGCATACTCGCAAAGTGTTACGACTAGGTTCCAATCTAATCCCGGTGAGAGTCAATGGATAGCCATTGAAGCAATCCGTAAGTACTTGGGAAGGACTAAGGATATATTTTTTGGTATACGGCAGTGGAGAATTGAAACTCGAGGGATTTTCAAATTCTAGTTTCCAATCCGATGTAGATAACCTGAAATCTATTTCTGGATTCATATATTGCCTCAATGGCAGCGTGTTGAGTTGAAAGAGTTTCAAACAAGATACCACGGCTGATTCTACCACAGAGGCAGAATATATTACAACTTCAAAAGCTGTAAATGAAGGTGTTTGGATGAGAAACTTCATTCAAGAGTTGAATGTAGTGCCAAGCATTGCTGAGCCAGTAGTTGTCTTCTATAACAACAATGAGGCAGTAGCGCAAGCTAAAGAGCTAAGATCTCATCAACGATCCAAACACATTTTGAGGTGATATCATTTGATATGGGAGATCATTGATAAAGACAACATCCTAGTGGAGAGACTTGCCTCGAAAGAGAATATATCAGATCCACTGACTAAACCCCTATTGCAAAAGGTCTTTGAAGGGCATCCTGAGAAGATGGGTCTCATGGCTATAGGACATTGGCTTTAGAACAAGTGGGAGATTGCTGGAATAGTGCCCCGCAAGCAAATTAGATTGGCTTTTTAAACTATTTCTTTGTAAAACAAATCTTGATTGAATGATATTCATTATATGACCATCTTCATCTTATGCTCATTTTTGCTTCACTAGCATTTGGATAAAGCCTTTAGATCACTAAAGACTATAGGACTTGATCACACATTGGATAGTAATCATGGATAAGTCTTACACAGTCGTGATCTTAAATCTTTCAAGTCATAGGATCCTACGAGATAGGGCATCTAAGATCCTGATAGACTTACACTATACATAAATCCAAGGGTTGAATGTTGCTCCGTTCCATGAGCATTCCCATATGAAATATAGATGCATGTTAGTCGGTACTTGTTAGAGAATAAGGTACTGAAGGCCCGCCCAGAGAATCTACTAGATAGCCATAGTGGCAAGTCGGTAGTGGCAAGTTCTCCAGCTTACGCTAGTGCATATTATTAGTCCTTTGACCTGAGGATCCATGGTAACCTTGTGTTTGGTTCTTATGCTTTGACCCTTCTTTGGTCAATTAGCGAGCCACTCAAGTTGAGATTGGGCATAAGCTACTAGGCATAGAGGTTTGTGAGATCCAAGATGGAATCTGACTCCTCGCTTTTGTGAACGGTGAGTGCATCTTCTATGCGTTCTATAACGATCAATTCTAAGAAATCCTTGCGCAAAGTAATGTGACAATCTCGAAAGGTGTTTCCAAAGATGAGGTTAAGAATCGAACATTGAGAATAGAAGTATAGTATTGAGGCTATTAGGGAGTCGACTAATATCTTGTCCAAGGCCTCTTTCGGGAGATAAGAAACAAAAAGACCTCTTTCAGGAGATAAGAAACAAAAGGACCGTATTAATATGGTATGCGTATTTCTAGAATGGTTCTTCAAGAGCATGCATTTTGGCCAATTAGTTGGGCTTGAGGTTGGACATCAACCATGGAGATTAGGCACTCTTCAATTAATGAGATCAATTAAATTAAGTCGTTTAGTTTAAAGCAGTTTAAACTAATATGCATATTTGATATTCCATAAGTCACAAGGAGTTGTGAGCCCATGTCCAATGAATGGCAGAACCTAATAGGTCACACACAAAGACAATAGCATGACCAATAGAAAGAAGGAGAATTTTCTAAGAGTTACAAAATTCATGACCGAATTTCGAGGAGGCGAAAATTAGAATCATTTTTGGCTTGATCAATTTGAGAGTTAAAGTGGTCAATTTAATTTAAGAGTTAAATTAAGATCAATTAATTAAGAGTTAATTAATTGATGCCACATGACTATTAATTGGTCAAATTAATTTAAGAGTTAAATTAATTTTGACTAACTTAAGGAGTTAAGCACTTTGACTTAAGAGTTAAGTCAAAGCATTATTAATGCAATTAAAGTGTTTAATTTAATTAAATTAGAGATTTATATTTGGAGAATATTATTAAATGAAGAGTTTCATTTAATATGAAATTAGAATTCATTTGAAGATATTTCATGAGATGAAATGTGCAAATTCCAAATGACATTCCAATTCACATTAACATTAATTGTTAGTGGCCACCTTGGTATGGACACTTGGCACCCTCTCCTTGACGCTGGTGTGTGACCACACACCATCCCACTCCTATAAATATAGATATAGAAGGAGAGAGGGCTTCACCATGCAATTGCTAGGTGTCAATTATTCTCCCAACAACTTGGATAGTGGACATCTAATTGTTAGCATCCCCATTATTCTCTCCAACCTCCTTCATCTTCCACCTTCATTTCCAAGCCTTCTCTCCTCCTTTCTTTGCAAATATCTCCAACCATTTTGTGGAGAATAGGTCCTTGTTATGGGGTGTGGACTATGTCATTAGAGGCCAACCGTTTGGTTGCTATTGCTCTTGCTTGAGGCAGTTTCTGGCAGCCACTTGGACTGAGTTCTGGGATGTCCTTAGATGTTCTGTTTTGGCTTATTTTTGGAGTGTTGCATCCTCAGGGTGTGGTGACATTTTAGTAAAAAATTTAGCTGAAAAGGAGGATTCCAACTAAGGGAAAATAGTGGTGATTCAGTTGCACTAGTGAGAAGCTTCTTCAACAGTTGAAGAGAGTTTTTCTTGCTCATTTAATTTTTTGTTATCACCAAGGTATTTCCCTTCTCTAAATCTAATTCCTTTTCATGTCTTGATCCTTGGGGATATGTGTGGGCTAGTTACATTCATGGTTTTTGAAAATATTTGGATCATAGTGCCATACACACCTTCATTAGCTAGCCAATTTAACCAAAAACCCATCGGCGAGCCTCTACTATTGCTAGTTGAAACTCCAAATTGAGGCAACCTTTAGCTTAACCATGTTGCCTCAACCAAAACCCCTCTCGTTCCAAACCTTGCGGGACCACCAAGCCCACCACTCGCCACTGTTGCCCTCAATTTTCTCATTGATTTCATCGGCGTTTTAGGTCAAGTTTGGTATGGTTGGGTTCGTTGAGCTGAGAGCTAGATTTCTATGGTTTTACTTTTTAGTTTTATAGCCATATCACAGCAATTCACCATCGAGGTGGAGTTTGGGTTGATTATGATATTCTGATTAAATTTTGTCCTCAATCCTATATATAATAATAAATATTTTCAGCTTCTTCAAATTGAACCCCAAAACTTTTGGCCAACTTCACATTAGCCCCAAAACTCTTAATTGCCTTGCTCTTTGGTCCCCAAGTTTCAATTAAACCCTTCAACTTTTAATTCTTACACATTGACCCTTAACATTTCTGTTTCTAGGCAATTGGGTCCAAACTTAGCTATTCTGAAGTCCTCAGACATTTAATTCACTTACATTGACCCCCTCAATTTTATAATTTTAAACAATCAAGTCTATCTCTTATTCTAATTAAATCCCTCATATGTTAATAATTACTCGTGAGCCTCGATTCAATTTTAAATCAAAATTAATCGAACCCAATTTAGTAAATTCTTATTATTTTTGTTGAAACAGTAACTTCAAATTTAGAACCTAAAATCCAGGGTGTTACACTAGATCAACCTCAAATATTCTAGATAACTTGAGGATGAAGATGAAGGAGTGGCGGTTGGAGAGGAATTGGAGATGAAGGGTTTTTTGGTGAGTCTGAATCTTCAACACATGAATATCACACTTTTGAAGGGAAATGAGGGGATCACATAGAAGCCATCACATGGCTAGCCACTTGGTATTTATAGAGAGCAGAGAGTATGATGCAAGTTGGCATCACGCCTCCCATGCTTGTTGACCAACTTGCTAACTTGCATATGAATTTGATTTTAATTTGCATCTTCATTTCATCTTATGAAATATAATGCAAATTAATCTCCAATTAAATTCAAATGAACTCTATTTTTTTCCCTCCAAAATTTAAATTCTCATTTTAATTAAATTAATGCTTTAATTTAATTAATTGATTTGACTTAACTCCTTAAAGTTAATATGTGTTAACTTAACTCTTTAAGTTAACTTGACTAATCAATAGTCACATGGCACCAATTAAATTCACTTCTTAATTTACTCTTTAAACTATTTTAATTAATTTAACAATTAAATTAATCAAGCCAAGATGACCAAAAATATATAGTCAACTGATTTTCTCTCCAAAACGCTTGGATAGAATTTTCTAACTCCTTAGAAAATTCATCCCATCAAGTAAGAACTTCCTTTAGGTTTTTGTATGTGACCCATTAGGTTCATCCATTCAACGGACATGAGCTCACAACTCACTGTGATATTTTGAGTAAAAAAATATTCATATTAGTTTAAACTCTTTTAAACTGATAACTCTTTCAATTATTCTCCATTAATCGAAGAGTACCTAATCTCCATAGTCGATGTCCAGCAACAAGCCCATCGAGCCTTACTAATTGGATAAATGAATATATCTCGATGAACCATTCTAACTCTACGCTTGCCATGCAAATACAATCCTTCTATCTCCTATATTCTGAAAGAGGCCCAGGGCAAGATATTTATCGGTTCCCAATAGCCTGGATAATTATGTTTCTAATTTCAATGTTTGATTCCCCTTTATGACCTCATCTTTGGAAAATTCTTCTTCTAAATTTTCAGACTACCTAGGACAAGGATTTCATGGAATCAATCATTATAGAATACATAGGAGATGCACTCGTCCTTCACAACAACAAAGAGATGGATCCCATATTGGATCTCACAAACCTCTATGTCTACGTAGCTCATACCGAATCTCAACCCGAATGATTCGTTATGTGGTTGGTAAAGAGTCAAAGCATGAGGACCTAAACACAAGGTTACCATGGATCCTCAGGTTAAAGGATTAATTATATGCACTAATGTAAGCTGGAACTTGTTACTACCGACTCGCTACTCTAGCTATCTAGTGGATTCTCCAGGCGGGTTTTCAATGAACTTATTATCTAACAAGCACCCACTAACATGCATCCATATCTAACATGGATTGCTCATGAAATGGAGCAATATCCAACTCCTTGGATTTATGCATCGTTAGTGCAAGTCTATTTGAATCTTAGATACCTCGTCTTATATAATTCTATGACTTGAAATATTTAAAATCATGATCGTGGAGACTTATTTCATGATTATCATCAAGTGCGTGACCAAGTCCCATAGCCTTGTGTGATTTAGGTGCTTCAACAAAATGCTATTGAAGTAAAATAAGCATAAGATGATGATGGTCATTTAATAAGAATACCATTTAATCAAGACTGTATCATAAGTAAAATAGTTTTTACATGCCAATCTAATTAGCTATAGGGCACTATTCTAATACCAAGAGCTTTGAATTTGATCCTTAGAAGTTTTATTATTACACACTGACCACAAAAATTCTTAATTATGGGCAATTAAGTCCTCATTTATTTATTTTACAGTCCTTAAACCTTTTAACTTTCGCACATTGGCCTCTAAATTTTATAATTTTAGACAACCAATTCCTTCTCTCATTTGCAATTAAGTCCCTCAATTCCCAATATTTATGCCTAAACTTTAATTTAATTTTGAGCAATTTCCAAATATAATTTATTTGATCTACCAATCATTTTGTTAACAAAATCATTTATAATTTATAAATCGAAAGTTGGGGTGCTACAACTCTATCCCCTTAGAAGAATCTGATCCTTAGATTCTCATATGAGATTTGAAAAAACTTAGTTTACCATCACATCTATTTGTCATTCCCAGAATTATTCTTAGGCAATTCTTTCCTAGTTTGATCTCCTTCGCCTATCCTCTTCTCTAGTCCTAATAATATCTATTTGTGAAGGTTGGAACCACAACATCTATTATTTAATTTTACTCACATAAGTATCTGAACTTGTTTAATGTTGATACTAAGTGTCTTATATCTCATTATGTGTTATAGAAGGCTTAGTTTGTCCTAAAACCCACGATTTAAATTTCTTGCAATGCTTCTATTTATTCTCACCCTTTTGATTCTAATGTCAATACTTAACTTGATACATTATGACCATATTTATCCAAGAAGTTCCATTGATTAACAAAAGATGACCCTAGTATAATATGGCAACCCAAGTCCATGAATCCATACGTTTGAACAGAGCATCCCTATTCTGCGGCTTACACTTTCCTAAGACATATGCAATCAACTTTATATAACTAACTCTGGTTGAAGCAAAGAGACATAGAACAGTTCTTTACATTCTATAAGGAGAATGGTAACTAGCACAAGCTAATCATATTCCTTAGTTCACAAAACTCCTTTATATTCTTATACATCTATTAAGATCGCCATTTCTTCTAATCTAGGTTGATTAGCGAATTCACTATCTCTAAAGAAAAAACTTGAATACACCCTTGGTATTAATTTGACAAAACCTAAAAGGCTTTGTTGTTCTCTCAAGTGATATTCAAATTTCTATCCATTCTCATCCTAAGATGAGTTAAATACGAGCACATTCCACTTGGTAGAAACATGATCATACTAACGAATACTAGAAATTGGGTTTACACCATCTTTATACATAAGTTCAGATAACACCTTCATCCAACTCATTATTTGTTGACTTGAGGATGAATCAAATTAACTAAATTTGTATTACAATCGTCAAGATAATACATTTCATTTCATTTTTTTAATAACTATATACAAAATACAATCATCCATATATAGAGATGTGCCAAACACTTTAACTATTGCTCAACTCCATAAGATTGAGTCCTAATAATTTCTTCGATTAAGGTTAAGACACAATTTCTTATTATCTCTAGAGTACTTATCACTTTTGCCTATTGTTCCATGATAATTGATAACATTCTACATTTTTTTTCTCAAATTTACATTATGATTCCTAAGAACCTCATTTCTCACGAGCCATCTATCATTCTACTTTTCTATTGTCATCGTGTAGTCATACTGGTGAGTTCTTCCAATATCAATAAACTAGTTACCCCAATTACTTAAATCGTAATCATATATGTTCGTCGTTCACTAATAACCTTAAACAATCTATTCATGGGATCATTTTCCCTGTTCTTCTATCAAAAACCACCATGCAATGATGCGAATCAATCTGGTTATTGAGATATCGGTTCTAAAATAGTCATATCATCAAGATCTTAATCCCCATAAATATTAAACACTTATTATCCCAAATAACCTTTTACTTCCCAAGTTCCTAAGTGCTCGTTCAACAGTGTGACCCAAAGATGTTATTCCGCCGAACATAAGTAAAGTTGTATGCTTGATACCTCAAAGTAATGTACTATATACTGGCTGGTTATCCCAATACCAATCCTCTTATTCTTTGATATCAGCGTTATTCCAAAAATTCACATCCTAGTAAGATTGCCAAGTCAAACCTAATCTCCGCTAATCCAGAAATTCCATATTTTAAGGATCCTGTCCTGGTATAGTTCAGGTTTGAAAACTCAAGCATCCACATCCCGACTGATTCTTAGTTCAAGCTTAATCCCGATAAACTCATCAATTCAACAACAAAATCATTCCCAATTTTACCTAGCTCATCGCTGAACCTTGCTATAATACCACTCTGTAGCGCCCTGATCCGGGGGCATCTGCTCCTGTTTGGGATGCTAACTTAGTTAGATTTTTAAATAATTTTTTTTCCAAAAATTCTTAACTCAAACAGTTCCATAATAACCCAAGTGACAAGCAAGATCATAATAAATGAATAACATCTATCAACTAGTCATGCTAAAATTGAAAACCAAATTTGAGTTTCCATAATTTTATAATCGCCCAAAAACTCGCGCCAAATATCACAATCCCTAGTGAATTATATTTCATCAAAAGATAAAGATAATAGCCTACTGACAAATGCACTATTACATCACATGCGTACATATGTACCATATCCTCGCTATTTATAGATACCTAGATAATACTATATATACTACACATCATGTGGCCTAAGCTCATGGTACCTTCTAATCCTCAATTTGGGGGAAAGAATAGAAACAAACAATACAAGAAAGGTAAGTCTGAATGGCTTAATGAGGTAATGGTCAGATACATGAACAGTAATAATAATGAATATACAGTATTGAATATAGTCGGTCCAATGTACAACAATGACAAATAAATATCGAGGGAACAAGTTATGTAAAAACCAGATTTCAAGGGATCAAAAAATAGATTTGGGAAACCACATATAGGGCTTTACACATTATGAGTTAACTCTACGTTGTCCTATACCAGCAAAGTGACATCTCAAGTTTTCATTGTATTTCATGACAAATTCTATATATTAAAACTCTGGAGCTTGATTAATTTTAAAGAACCGGGTGCACAAGAACATTTTAAGTTGTAAAAAGACTCAGATTCAAAATTTAGGATTTCATTCAGTTTTATAAAATAGACTGTAAAAGGAAGATTTAACAAACTTGGTTGTATAAACATATTTTACATATCTGATCGTGGAACGGTCTTTTCCTTTATGACTCCCAGAATTATGTATAACGATTCGATTGTGGAATGGCCTTCCCTCTTATGACTCCTAGTATTTGGTATAAGCAATCCGACCGTGGAACGACCTTTCCCCTTATATCGCCTCGACGAGTAGCCAACTCACCAACCACCAGGGCAATCAAATAAGCAAAATAAATCCTTACCGATCAAGCTTTCCCTAAAGTCAAGATCGCAGACACACAAATCAGTAGGGCTGATCTTCGCCGATCAAGCCTCAAGTCATAATCAACCTCTGGCTAGCCCCAGAGTCAAGATCACAACACACAAATCCGTATGACCGATCCTCAATGATCAAGCATCAAGTGACATCCTACCTCTAACTATCTCGAAGTCAAGATCGTAAATCAGGTCAGTCAACAAGGCTATCTCTACCACCAATATAACAATATTGGTCAGCCAGCATGGCTGCCTCTATCATCAATATATCAATACAGGTCAGTCAACATGACTGCCTCTATCACCAATATATCAATATGGGTCAACCAGCATGGCTGCCTCTATCACCAATATAACAATACGGGTCAGCCAGCATGGTTGCCTCTATCACTAATATAAAAAATAAAGGTCAGTCAATATAACTGCCTCCAACATAACAAGTGTAGGTAACTTCATTGTAAGGAGTATAGAATAACAATAGCTAGTCAACAAGACTCCCTCGCAATAAACCTCATCTCAGGGATTATAAATCAACAATAGCTAGTCAACACGACTGCATCACATATAGCATCATAAAATATGGCGATTGGGTCGAGAACATATTAGTCAAATCATAGTTTCAAATCTTTAAGAGTTTTGTAATTTGACTAGTAGACTCAAATTCTAGTTCACGAGAGTTTCTTAGAAATTCCAAGTTAAAATGAAAATTTTCAAAATTCTTTCAAATAAGAACAAATCATTCAGAAAATATCATTTACAAAACATAGTTCAAGGGTCACTTCTAGAAAAAGGAGTCAAGCGGAATATTTCACTAATATTTTGAATTCAGTGTAAGAATTTAGAGATAAGTATACTGAAAGTAATGATGAATGAATTTCTCAAGAGTAGCATGATATGATGTGCTTAACCAATTTATTAGGTTCAAACAAGAAAATCGCAGAATCAACATATCAAAAATATAACGGTATGAAATGATATACCAAATTCGAGCAGGTAGTAAAAAACATAAAGTAATACCATGTTGCTAGACTAACTAATATTTTGAACAACAATAGCTCAACAATTACAGGCAAGGAAGATCAGCTTAGATAGACAGTCAAAGTTCCACTCAAGAACCGCAAGATAGCATAGAACAAACAAACAACGATTTGAATCTCAACACAAACAAAATCAAGCAATCAGGATATATTAACAAGTGTATATGTTCTTTCCCCAGCAAAGAAATATAATAAACCTCACCTAGTAAATGCATAAGGCTTTCCTTAGCCATTTGGATGACTCACATCCTTATTTCCTAGCTAAATCCCAGAGTTGGCACATGCAAACTAGGTTATCCTCCAATTAATTTTTCTAACTCTTGAATTATTACACTTAGATCTTACACTCAATTTCTAATTCATCATTCACAAAATTAATATTCCACTTAGGTTGAATTATAAGTTAATGCTCTTGATTTAAAGGAACATTTAACTTACAAATAAAAAGATCAACCGAATTGATGTTCAGTATGAAATTTACCCCAATTTGACAAGTAAAAGTCTAAACCACAGCATAGAATTTGCCTTATCTCATTTGTAATCAAATTCCAAACAACCCACCCAACTGCCGCCACAGCTACTACTGTGACTCTGCCATTCACTATTGTCTGCCACCGCCCAGATGTGAGACAACTGGACCAAAATGTGACCTCATCGAGCCCGTCAAAACCCCTTAATCAATTTCACCTTCCGTCGCCTCCTCGTCGATGAATTGAATGAAAACTGTTGCCAAAGCTTTAGCTTCACCGCCACTTTGCTGCCTCAATTACTTTATCTTTGACCGCCAAAACTAGCTATTGAGCATACCACCAAATTCCTCTTGTCGAGTCTGTTAAAACCCACCCAACAATTTTAAGTTTTCACCACCAGAACCACCAAACTCGTCACCACCGCCGCCTTGCTTCACCGCCTTTGATTATTTCAGTGAAACCATTGTTGATTTTGGGTGATTATGCTACCGTTTTGCTCATTGATTGAGATGAAGCTTTTAGTAAGGCTAGTTTTGAGTTTTTCGATTGTTTTCCAACGATTCGAAGGTTGGGTGGGGTTAAGGTGTTTTTTTTCAAAATTTGATAGAATTTGTCCTTAATTCTATATATAAAGGTACTTTTCATATTCTCAATTTGACCCTAGAACATATTAGCCACCTTTAATCAAGTCCTTCTAGATTTTAACCGCATTCATTTTGACCCCAGAACTTTGAATTCGATCCCTAGAAGTTTTATTATTGCACATTGACCCCAAATATTCTTAATTATGGGCAATTAAGTCCTAATTTATTTATTTTACAATTCTTAAACCTTTTAACTTTCCCACATTAGCCTCCAAATTTTATAATTTCAGACAAACAAGTCTTTTTCTCATTTACAATTAAATCTCTCGATTCCCAGTATTTATGCCCAAACTCTAATTTAATTTCGAGCAATTTTCAAATATAATTTATTTGATCCACCTATCATTTTGTTAACACAATCATTTACAATTTATAAATCAAAAGTTGGGGTGTTATAATTTTTAGGTTTCTTTCATAAATAAATCAAACTTTAGGGATCTATAGGTAATTAATCCTTTCTATTTTAACAGTTTTCATCAATATTTAATGAAAGTTGAGAATGAAGGACTATAATTGTTGAAGAAGTTCTTAAAAATGGACCAAAATGATCAAGACCTACAGGTTGAGACTAACAGCACACAGAGATATATTATGGGACCAAAAAGTAATTTTTCCAATTTCAAAAACAAGGGAGTTTTCAAACCATAGTTACTAGGGCTTAAAGATTGGTTTTCTAAATACCAATTCACGATCCAACATATAAAGGAGATGCTAATCTCATTCTTGACCTATTCTCTAGGCTGAAATTCGTCCAACTAATTACCACTACAAAAGCTATTCCTATTAGCCTAATGGCTTCATCCTCATCAAGTAAACTTGTAAAATACCATTCCTATCAATCCTGTAGCAATAAGATATTTCAAATTCTTAATCGCATTAAGGATTTTGCGAGGGACAATCTATTTCTCTATCTTGCAAAATTTTTAAATGCTATCAAAGTCTTAACAAAAGTTACTTTTATCTAGGTTACCCTGTCTTAATTTTGCCAACTCTATCCTCTATCACTCCCTTACTAAAAGATCAATTATGGTTCCTATAGTGTGTGGTAAATCTATATTACTTTGTATCTCAAATATGTCCTTAGAAAATACTTTAGTTGTACTACATAAGACGAGCAAATAAGCTAGAGCCTTCACCATACTACTACAAGTGGAAAGTCTTCCCAAAACTACTTAAGCAGAAAAAAATAGAGAGAAAAGCATTATAACTACATCTCTAATATATGAAGAATGTTATGACATCTCTTCCCAAGGCAAAGCTCATCAACACCTCCTGCACTATAAATCCCTTTGAAGATGATGAGTTTGGATGGACACCCGAACTAGATCTAGAACCATATCAGGACATTAAGATCAATTAAAAAAATTCAAACTCTTTAGGACTATTTTGTAGTACCAAGAATACTATGACTATCACAGTTCCTATTATCTTGCTGGGTTTCAAGAAACTTTTAGTTCAGATACTAGGGGTTTGACAAGAGCCTGATAGTTGATAAGCAAACCATCGGGATAGACCTATAGAGAGAAGCATCCTCATGCCCTAGTCAAAGTTGATTATAGTCTTCCTAGATACACAAGGATATAAGGTAGGCTCTGGTGGATTTTCTCAAATTCAATTCTTCTTCAATTCATTACATCAACTAAGAGAATTATAGCGTAAGGATCTTAACCATTTTTCATGTTCTAATGCATAGGATCTTTATGTGGACGGAAGTATAGTACATATTTACATTTTTGTTAGGAAGATCAATAGAAGGCTAGGATGTAAGTAAATTAAGGCCGTGAAGTGGCTATAGAGGAGTTGTGGGCTACTTTAGAAAGCCATATGTAATATAAAACTAAAAGGGATTTTATTCTTTCCAACTCATAACTTGTCTTCAAAGTAGAGTACAATGATCCTTATATAAGCATGGAACTCAAAGGACTCTAAAACATATTAGAATATACTTATAGAGCCCAAGATAACTATCATATCTAAGGGTATATGTCATCCATATACGATGACTACATTACAACTGACAACTACAAAAGACACATGACACTTAACTACGATACAACTAAAGGACAGATGTTATTACATAAACACAGGTCAGCTGACTAATATATAACTTGGTCACGTGTTACCTAACTAATTGTTCATATTACAACTCATGGACTCCTGTTAAACTGGTGGACCTATGTCATTAGATGTCCATAGAAAGAATAAACTCTATCTCATATCTTTATTTTACATTATTGGAGCTTCGTAGCATGCACTTCAATGTGGACATCAATAGCTATGATAGTCATTGTACTCTTAGGATCACAAAAAGCCTAGAAGAGTCGAAGTCCTTCCCAATTGATCCCGATATCTCAAGATGATTCTAGATGTCATTTAGCATTCATCTACACTCACATCTTTAAAGGGATCTATAGCGCAATAAGTGTTGAAGAGATTTGGCTTGGGATGAGGTGTAGGCAATTTGTTCATATAGCAAGGATACTTATGCAATATTTTCTCTTCTAGTTTGTTGTGGTCAAAATGGTCTTGGAATGATTTTCCACTGGTAGCAGTATGGTGAAGTTTCTAGATCATTTGTTTGTCCCATGTAGTACGGTTCGAGTATTTTTTTAGGAGACGTTTGAACTACAAAGTAATAAAGGTTTCCATGCACCCTAGGTACCATCATCCATCTTTTAGTAAGGAAATGACGGAGGATAGTGTTGGCAAAGATAAGAAATTGTAATCCACACAAAAGCAATCTTTGCCAAAGCTAAGGTTGATAGCATTTTAAAACTTCTCAAGGTAGAGAAACAAAATATCCAAAATCCTTAATTCTGTTAAGAGTTTGAAATACATTATGGGTCTAGAAGTGACAGTAAAAGTAATTATAAATTTACTTGATAGGGATGAAGCCATGAGGATAATAGGAATAACTCTTGTGGTGGTAACAAGATAGATGTTTCTCAATCAAGAGGGTATATCATAAATAAGATTGGCATATCTTTTTATATGTCGAACCTAAGCGTGTTATAGCGCAGCGCGATAGATTTCAGCATATCGTGCGCTTTGCTGCGGTACGGGCACCATCACACTATAGTGAAGCACAGCGAAGAGCGCTACACTAAACCCTTTATTCTTTAAAACAAAAGAACAAAAACACGAGATAAGTAAGCGGGTTTTACTTTTTAGAAAGAAAAAAAAGGGCTCAAAATGAGATGGGGGTTCTACCCAAAGTCCAGAGAAAAAACCTGCGACATTCTGCCCTTCTCTCAATCAATCCAGTGACATTCTGCCATCCCGCCAACAACAAAAATATCTTCTAACTTCATGACGCGTGGGCTCTTCTCCATCATCTTCTCCAGTGTCTCCACATTCACCAAGTAATTTCTTCTTCCTTTCACACTTTTTTTTTCTTTTCTTTCATTTCTCTTCTCAGCTTCTCCCAAATTTCTTTATTTTGTTCTTTTTTCTTTTCATGTCCTTTTATTTATTTTGTCCACTCTAAATTTGATTTTAAAAATAGGCAAAACTGTGATTCCGAGCTACTGGGCAGAAATATATATTAGGGCTTAGGGCTAACATGATTTTTTCCCTTCTATTCTTTTATTTTACTATTATTTGTTAACTTAAAAGAGATTGCAAGCTGATGCTGTCCAAAAATTTGCCAAGTGGATGTATGATGTCGGGATACCATTCAATGTAGTTAAGTATGATAGTTTTAGGCCTATGATTCAAGCAATTAGGCAATATGGTGCTGACATGAAACCTCCAACATATCATAAGATGAGGGTGACAAGTCTAAAGAATGAGGTGGAACACACTAAAATCCTTTTGAAAGGGTATGAGGAAGACAATGAAAGATCTAGTTATAGTCTCATCGGGTGGAGAGACAGAAAAGAAAGATCACTTATCAATTTTTTTGTGAATACTCCTAGAGGAAACATGTTCTTAGAGTCGATTGATACATCAAGCTACTCTCATATGGCTGAGAAAATATTTGAGCAATTTGACAGATCTGTACAGTGTGTTGGAGAGAAAAATATTATATAAGTTGTCATTGATAGTGCAACTGTGAATGCTGCAGCTGTGAAGATGTTGATGGAGAAATATCAACACTTGTATTAGTCCCCATGTGCAACATATTGTTTAGATTTAATGTTTGAAGATATTTTCAAAATGCCAGAATTGAAGAGGACACTTGAACGGGTAATAAGTATCAGTAGCTACATCTATAATAGAACTCAAGTCTTGAACATAATGAGAGAGTTCACTGTTCAAAAAGACATGATTCGACCAGCAAAAACTTGCTTTGCTACTGCTTTTTGACATTGAGGAGCTTCCATAAGTACAAGTTGAGTTTGAAAAAAATGTTCACTTCTGAAGAGTAGAGCAAAAGCAAGTTTGCAAAAGAGCAAGGAGGTAAACAAGTATAAAGAATTATATTGATACCTTCTTTTAGAACACCATTGTTTATTGCATAAAGTTTGGTGGGCCCTTGATTGAGGTCCTTTGGTTGGTAGATAGTGAGAAGAAACCTCTCATGGGCTATATTTATGAGGCAATGGATAAATGTAAGGAGAAAATTGAAAATTTTTTTGAGAAGAATAAGGTAAGATATAAAGCAGTTTTTGATATTATTGACAAAATATGGAATTGTCAGCTCCATCAGCCCTTGCATACACCCGGTCATTATTTGAACCCCTAGTTTTTCTATAGCAATCCAAACATAGAAGGAGATGTAGAAGTTATGTCTAGTTTATATGATTGCATAGAATGGTTGGTGCCACAAATCTCAGTGCAAGATGAAATTAGCAAAGAGCTAGCAATATACAAGAGAGCTCAAGGTAATTTTCAATCTACTACAACAAAAAGGCAACGAACACTACCGCACCAGGTAAACAATTATTTTATGTAATTATATTATTATGTTAATGACTTAAACTTTATACTATAACTTATTATTACACAAAAAATATTAACTTTCTCATAATTTCTTTTTTTTTTTTTTTGTTAATTGATAGTTGAATGGTGGTCTTCCTTTAGAGCCTCAACACCAAATTTGCAGAAGTCGGCCATAAAAATTCTAAGCCTTACTTGTAGCTCTTCCAGTTGTGAAAGAAATTGAAGTGTTTTTGAGCATGTAAGTAAATTATGACTAAGTTATGCATTTATAAGTCTATTATTCTACTAATTATTAATTATATTAACTTATTATTCTATAACTTCATTCAAAAAAAAGAAATCGGTTGGAGCAACAATGCTTAAATGACTTGGTGTTTATCAAGTATAATAGAGCTTTGTTACGGAGATATGACAATCGTGATCACATTGATCTCATTATTTTGTAGAGTCATACATTAGATTAAAGCAATCAATGGATGGTAGGAGAATGCAAGAGGAAGATGAGGATGAACTTATGTTTGATGATGAAAATTTAACTTGGCGTGATGTTGCTGATGTTGTGGGAGTTGATGAAGATGCATACGATTTTAGATCACGAAGTTCTCACTCTACAATTACAGGTTCATTAAGGGGAAATAGAGACGGGTCATCTATTTCCAAAGCAGTACCAAAAAAGAAAACACCAAGTTCATTTATGCCAAAGTTTCCATAAAATGAAAATGAGTAATTTGATACCAATTTAAGTGATATAGAGGAAGAAGAAGAGAAGGATAATGAATGCTATAGATCTCCTGTTGGTGATGAGGATGATAATAATGATCTTGATGATGATGATTTGAATGATGATGAATAGAGTTGGGAAATTTTGGAGTTTAGAACTTTGGAATTTGGAATTAGAAACTTTGGTTGCTTATTTTTGAATCTAGTTGCTGCTGTGCTTGATTTTGAATGATATTTTTGTATGAGCTTGTTTGATATATATTTACTTGTTGCATAAATTTAGGAATCATTGTTATTCTTGCAATAATTTAGTTGTTTATTCTTTACAATATGTGAAATATATTGGTATTTTAGGTGCATAGTAGAAATATGTACATATATGTGGTGCGCTTTATTTCGATGAAGCGCGAGCTATGCGCTATAGCTCCAGGGCACCTTTGCGCATCGTTGCACTTTGCGCTCTTGACAACTATGGTTGAACCATGAAATGGTATTTAGATAACCAATCTTTAAGCCTTAGTAACTACAATTCAGGAACTCTTTTATATTTGAAATCCATAGTCTTAAGAAATAATGAATTGTCCATCTGTACAGTGAAATGAGGCTCAATGGGATGGAATTCAAATTTCTTAATATCATACCTAATGACAAAGATCTCTTTGTAGACAATATGATATATTTCTCAGCTTCCTTGAATTGTCCATTGGTATGCCCACAGTAATAGGGCTCCATAATAATTTATCATTGGCATCTGTTTATAGTATCCTATAGCCTCTACAAGGAAATTTTATTGGTGGTGGATTCTAATGGATCTCTTTAAGCTTCTTGATAACTGACGCCTACTCATTTCCACAAGAGGGGGCATTCTTTTAGCATCTTGGATAGCTAGCAAGCATGTTTACATAATTCATGAAGGAAATCCTTGTAAGTAATAATACCAAGAAATTGTGGAACTCTTTAATAGTGAAGTTCTTATCACGAAATTTGAGAAGTTCTTGAGTGATATGTAGACCAAGCTAATAATGACCACAAGAAAACTTCATTCTAAGGAACTTAATATTAGCTGGCCAATAAAACTTTTCTTCTCAAAGAGCATTATTCCATTTATTTAGACCAAATCCAAAATTGTTGTAAAAGACATTCATGAACTAATTTGTCTTGAGAAAATAGGATAATATCATCAATGTAGACAAAAGTACTAGGAAGGAAGGCCAAATATCTACATCATAGCCATCTGAAATAATGATGGTAGGTGTGTAAATAAGTCGAGCTCGAAAAAACTTTTGGGCTAGAGATCGAGCTCGTGTCCAGTATTTTGAGCTCGAGCTCGAGCTCGCGAGCTCATCGAGCTCAATAAAATTTAATTAGTAATATATAATAATTATTTAATATTATATATAAAATAGAAAAAAAATGGAAATTATTAATATAAATAGTTATTTAATTAATATATAAAAAGTATTTAAAAATAAAAATAAGTAATTATTAATATATAATAATTATTTAATTAATATTTAAAAATAGAAAAATCTCACGAGCTAGTTTGTGAGCTTTTGAACAACTAAATCAAGGCTCGAGCTCGAGTTATTATAAAGCTGAAGCTTGAATTTTTTTAGTTCGAGCCAAGCTATAATCGAGCCTACTCATAAGGCTCATAATCTGACTCAGCTCATCTTACACCCCTAAATAGTAGGGCTACATTGAGACCAAAAGACATAATTGTCCATTAATACTAGGTGCTTAGGATGTAAAAGCAATTTTGTATTGATCTTTTAGGGTGATGCATAATTGCAAAAATCCAACTTCTAATTCAAATTTAAAGAATACTTTGGCTTGGCCAAATTAGAGAACAACATCTAGGTCTTCATAAGAGGAAATTTATCATCCTATTGAAATGATTCAAAGGTTTATAATCGACAGCAAGCCTCTTTTTTCCTCTAATTTGTTCGAGCCACTTATTCATATAGAATACTACACAAGCTCAAATAGATTTTGTTGGTTTTATTAATCCTAATGTGATGAAGTGGTTGTACTCCTTTCTAACTAGATTAAGGTCATCTGAGGTCATTCATGGATGAGTAACTTTAGTGGGATTGGCATCCTCATTTAACTTGACAGAAAATTGAATGAAGAACTATGATTTTTTTTTATAATGGCCAAGGATGGTGGAAATCTGCATGATATTATGCATAACATTGTTGGAGCTCTTGAGTTATCTCCAAGAATTATAAGAGTATAGATCTTCTAAATAGTGGTAAATGACTAAAATTCCTCTTGAATTTGATGCCCGTATGAAGGACTTATAGCTTTTGGGCTCTATTATATAAATCAAAGTCGATTAGAAGATGTTTGCCTTATTGCTTGCTTCCAAGGACTTATATCCATACTATATATTCTATGAAGAATTGATCCCAATAGGTATTTTTACTAATCGATAATATTTTAACTCTTAGCCATTTGTAGATTGGAAATATTCATAGTAATTTTTAAGAATCTTTTGGGAGAATTTCAAGCTTCATCATAGCACTTATTGCACCTGTATCTATGAATCTTATTACCTTGATTGGTATGTCATATGTAGATGGAAGAATATGTAATGAGACATTGAGATAAGGAATGCTTTCTTGAAAGGCTGAACTATCTTGGAGATCTTGGAGCTTGTAGATTAAAAGAAATCCTTTAGGCTCTAATTAATCACTTGAAAGTGTTTCTTTATCATCTCAATATATATTGTGAATCGCGAACACCTATTCCTCTTATTGTTCCTCATATTTATTATGTAGTTATTTAGCATCTGTATCGAACAAAGTTGTACCTGAACATTTTAGGACTTCAGAGATCATGTGAGTAGAATTGTTTCTTTTATTATACATATTTGCATCGAATAAAGTTGTACATAATATTGTAGGACTTCAAAGATCACACGAGTAGACTTGTTTCTTTCGTTAGGCAATTTTTTCAAAATATCTTTCTTTCCGTAATGGTATCAATGACCAGTGCTCTTTTTCTTGAAAGGCTTTCTTTTAAAGAACCTAAGAGGTTTTATCTTTTGTGCCTTTTGAACTTCTTCACGTTCGATCTTTAGGAGGAAGAGCATGAACACTTTTCTTTAACTTTACACTTTATCTCTGAATATACTTGTTGTAGCCTTTCTTTAAGATAGATTTGCTATCTTTGAAATACCTTAAAGATATTCTATTGCTCAGATAACTTATCAAAACCTAAATGGATCATTTGATGGATTTCTCCAAGCCCAATGTGATCTACATCCCGTTTCAGGTAAGAATTGTCCTTTAGGGCTTTGTTTGACTTTCCTTAGGTAGTGAAGTCAGGAAGATACACTTAAATTAAGATCCTTTGATCTATTTAGCTTGTAGAACACATGCGAAATCTTTTAAAAGTGGAAATCAAGATCCTGTTTCTTAATAGAACAAAACTTCATAGAGAAGTAATCTTGCTTACCATCTTACTGATGAGAGAGATGTATCCAATAAATGATGCATCTCTCATAAGAACATCATTGGATCAGTATGCTAATAGAAACTGCATCTACTTATATTTCGCTAATACTCTAGAACTAATCTCTGAGTGTTCATGTCAATATAGATGCAAATTCTCTCAATATAATTTGTAAGTTGGTTCCTTCTCTTGTAAGTTGTACATCAATCCATACAACAAAAAAGTGAAGTTGGCATCTAGTTTTGGGAATAAAGATGTCATCAAAAAAAGTGCACCATGGACTATTGGATGGCTTGGACGAGGTACTCTCCACAGGGATGACTACTGGTTCAATGTTGTCATGTGATTCTATTTTGAAGTCAAAACTTTCAGTAGATTGATCTTTTCTTTGATGGCTTTACACTATTTTAGAAGCCATAAGCATAGATGTTATGTTATGAAGTACAACTTTCAAATCTTCATTGGAATCAGAATCACAATGAGAAGACTCTAAAGAGATTTCAGATGCAATATCTAAATTTATGATAATGGCTTCATCTGTTTTACAATATTCAACTTTTGTGGTCATACAAGTCTTAATATTCATATTTTCCTTCCATGAAGCATATGAAGCTTTTCTCTTTTCATTAGCTAAAAATCCTAGTTTTGCAGGTCTTAATCTTCTTATTTTCCTTTGAATGAAGAATAGGGAGCTTTTTTTCTTTTTGTTAGCTAAAAATCCTGGTTAAGCAAGTATTAAAAATGTCTACTGAACCTTTTTGGAAAGACTAGAAGTTATGGAAAAGGTCTTTTTAGTAATTTATTGATGCGATCAAAAGAGATTGTTGATAAGATAGCTAAGAATAGTAAGAGGAATGGTAAGAAAGTGGCCAGATGACCCTTTGTTTGTCAGCTTCTACATGGGCAAGCTAGTTCTTAGTCTCTTTATATTTGCCTCTTTTTGATAGAACTCATCACTTAACTTTCTTTGTTCCACGAGAAGTCAAATATCTTTGGCAAGAATATGGATCTTATTGACAAGATCACCATGGAACTTTTGCATCTTAGAGCCCAGAGTTTCAACTTAAGATTTTATACGCAAAATAGACCTTGGAAACAACTTGCCCTATTTTCGTATTCAATTATTTCAAGACCTTACTTTATGTTCATGCAGTCATGGTTTGCTAGTAGGACTTCTTAAGCTTTTGTAATAGGTTTTATTCTCCCACCACTATCAACTCCTTGATTGCACATAAGGCTATGATGAAATATGACTAGAGTTGTTTATTTGTCTTTCCAAAGGCAAAATATCCTACTCATAGTGAAATATCATACATAGTCGAAATACAGAAAAGGGAAGGGCTGTAACCTTCCTAACTTGTATCCTGCAAGTAGTACTTCTCTTCTTCTATATGTGTCCTGAGCCTTCTGAATAGAAAGCCAAAGGCTGAGGTCGTGAAGGCTCGATGTCTAGATCTTTAGGGTCCCAAAGTTAGCAAGAACTCCTTCTTAGGGCCTTACTCCTGTTTTTAAACTAGCAACTATAATCATTATTATTGTCAGAAACCTTTTCAACCAGAAGCATCCTAAATTACACTCTGATAGGTCCACATCCCAAATGAAGTACCCACTAATTTTAATGGTGTAGAAGAAAGATCCATCTAGGTTAAAGCCACCAAAAGGAATGTAAGGGTCTTTGTCCTTTCTTGGAACTGGTGTGATCATCATTTCATAGAGCATAAAGGTCTTTCACCTTTGTTGGACGAGGTGTTATCATTATTTGTTTGAATATGACTCTTGATGGCTCATCATCTTTTTGGACATCAAATATGATCTTCACTCATCCATTAATACTATGGAATTGAAAGTTAGTGGATTAACTATCTCACTAGTCTAGTATAATAAGTCATCATTGGTAATCTACTCTACAAGCATGAGCTTCTTGAGGTCTTTGCTTTGAAGTTTTCTGCAAATCTGGATAATAGTGAAAAGTTCTTGTCTAAATTAGCAAGGACCATGAGAGCATCATGTTTTCCTTAGTTCTGTAGATCTAAGTTCTGATTCTACAACCTATATACAATTTGGTGATCATGAAGAGTTTCCATGACAGAGGATGGAACTTGTCTACACCTAAGATATGAACTTGAACCTTAAGGACCTAAGGAAGGTGGAGATCACTCAGAGAGATGGCATAGTCTGTGAAAAAAGCTACTACAACACTTCCAATGTCAAGAGTGGTGACAACAATAGCAATAACAATATCTCAATGAATCGAGTATCAACGATTGCTATTCTAGCTTTAATTGGTAAACTTTTACTTCCATGATATGAGAGGACAAGTAGGATGGGACCAAGGTGAAAATAGATGTAACCTTCCTCTTCCAACTGGATATAAATTCCAACTGAATAGAAAGGTTGCATACTGCTCCTTTTTTGACAACTTGAGAATGCATTGATCCATTGAGGAAGATTGCGCATATTCTTTGGTTTGTGATTGAGACTTAAGAGAAGATTTGATCCCTTTGATCCTTTGTGGAAGAGATCCTCTTTTCTGTAAATTTCATAAGGGCTTATAAGAGGCAAAATTGTTTGTTACAATGCCATTATCAAGGATAATAGTATATTTTACAAGGTTTTCTATTCTATTTTGTAGAATGTTTCGGCAAGAAGGGCGGAAGAAACTTGGGGCAAGTAGATCTCAATAGTATTAAGGGAATCCATAACCTTAGAGATACTGTCCCTCCACTCACTTGCTCTCAAGGCATCGCGACCACACACTCACCTTTTCATACATTACGCTAAAAAATTATAAAATGTCTTAAATGTAAATGCCATTTTCACCATTATTCATACAAAAACTATTAAGATCTTATAATGAAGCTCTTATGATAAAGTCAATCTCATTATAATTATTTTTTCATTTCAACTCAATTTAAATAAAATTAGTCTTATGAGACTATAAATTGACATTTTTCTTCCATCCCTTTAGCACTACTCATCCACTCTCTTTACGTCTATATATCCATCGTTATCTCCCTTCTGCGTCCTCCTCTCTTGTCCCCTTTTACTACTATCATTTTCTCTCTCATTTTCCCTAATGTCGTCCACCCCCTTCTCCTAATATTTTTTACTATTTTCTTTCTTTATTACCTATTTTTCCTGTCTTCCCCTTTTCTCTATATTTTTCTCTTAATCTTGCTTCTCATTCTCTATTTTTCCTTAATTGTCCATCACTTCATTTTTTTTTCTTTCTATCAGCCTCCCCCTTCTTCTAGAACTTTTAATACCCTTATAAAGAGTAGAAAAGTCATCATCATCATATGAAAAATAAACTGGGAGAAAGAAAATAAAAAGAATAAAAAAAACAAAAAATAGAGAAAATTTTGAAAATCTTTTTATACATAGAATTAACTCTAATTATTTTTTGAAAGCATATCTTTTGATTTTGCCTTGAAATTTGGGGTAAATTTGACAAAGAATGGAAGGGATGGAGCGAAACAGAGCTAAGCGGTCGAAATGGGCATGAGAAGAACACCCTAGCATGCACCGGCAGGACAAGTGTGCCATGGTGCAGGACGAGCACGCTAAAGCACGCATGCAGCATGCACAAAAATAGGGCTGCCAGCAGCGATGTGTGCCTTGGCACGGACATCACTGGAACCGCATACCTTGGTGCGAGGTTGTTGTACCAAGGCATGTGGCACACTGGAATTAGGCATTTGCTGGACGCGACATGCCCCCAGGCGCAAGGATAGTGTGCCCGGGCGTGGGTACTACTGGAAAGCTATGCCCTGGTGCAAGTAGTCCGTGCTAAGGCGCTCAACGCGGAAAATTTTTGGGCATTTCTTGGCACAAGGAAGCTTTATGCGCATCTTAGCGCACGACGTAAGCCCACTTCACATATGACTCTATTTTTTAGGGTATTTAAGTAATTTCTTCTAGGATAATTTAGTAATCCATTGAGACAAACATAACACAAAGGTTGCTAAACTGCTTTTGAGATAGTTTCTCGAGATGGTGTTTAGAACGAAGGTGTTAGGTGTTCTCGTGAGATTTGTGGGACTCAAGTTTGTACTTGCTACATTAATTGAGATCAATAAATTCCTTTCTTTGTCAAGTGGATTAGGCACATTGTCGAACCACATTAAATATTATTGTCAATTTTCATTGAATTTCATTACTCTTATTCCATAGTTTTCATATTAGATCCTCTTGGGTTTCAATAAGTTGGTATCAAAGTAGGTTGGATCAGATGTCAGCCATGAAGTACGAGGTAGAGAAATTCGATGAAAAAAATGACTTTGGGTTATGGAAAATGAAGATACACGCCCTTCTGTGTCAACAAGGTTTATAGAGAACGTTAAAAGGCATAGATTCCTTGCCTGAGATGCTGACAGGCGAAGAGAATGACCAGTTTATGGCGAAGGCTTACGGTGCTCTGGTGTTATCATTGGCAGATAATGTACTGAGAGAGGTCGCCACAGTAAGTACACCAATAAATTTGTAGAAAAAGCTGGAGAGTCTCTATATGACAAAGTCCCTGACAAATCAACTGTATTTGGAATAGTAGTTACACACACTAAGGATGAAGAAAGGTACATCTATTATTTAGCATATTGATTTTTTCAATAAGGTGATACTGGATCTCGCTAGTATAGATGTTAAATTGAAGATGAAGATCAAATGTTAATTCTCTTGTGTTCTCTGCCAAATCCTTTGAGCACTTGGTTACTACTTTGGGGTATGGGAGATACACGATTTCAATGGAGGATGTGAAGGCCTCATTAAATTCCAACCAATTGAGAAAACATATCATGGGTAGCAATAATGGTGAAAGTAGGGTAGGATTAGTGGCAAAAGGGAAATAGAGAGGAATGGGAAGGAGTAGAGGCCGATTGAAGTCCCAAACTAAGCCTAGAAATGGTGACAAGTATTTTAGGTGCGGTGGAAAAGGGCACTGGAAATGGAATTGTCTGGAACAAGGAAAGGCCAAGGATACAAGTGAAACTTCTGATCAGAAATGGGATGATATCTCAGGAATTATTAAGGATGGGTCTGATGGTGGGCTTATGTTGGAAGAGTGCCCGACAAGCCAATTAGATTGGATTTGTATAAGCTATTTCCTTGTAAAATAATCTTGATTGAATGATATTCTTTATATGACTAATTAATCTTATGCTTTTTATTACTTCACTTGCATTTGGATGAAGCCCCTGAATCACTTATAACTACGGGACTTAGTTCGATGACCATGGAATAAGTCTCACACGATCATGATCTTAAATCTTTCAAATAATAGGATCTCATGAGACAAGGCATCTAATAGACTTGCACTAACGATGCATAAATCCAAGAGTTGGATATTGCTCCATTCCATGAGCAACCGTGTGAGATATGGGTGCATGTTAGTGGATGCTTGTTAGAGAACAAGGTACTGAAGGCCCACTGGAGAATCCACTAGATAGCCATAGTGGCAAGTCAGTAGTGGTTAATTCTCCCGCTCACGCTAGTGCATATTATTAGTCCTCTGACTTGAGAATCCATGGTAACCTTGTGTCCGGTCCTCATGTTTTGGCTCTTCCTTGACCACTTAGCAAGTCTTTCAGGTTGAGGTTGGGTATGAGCTACTTGGCATAGAGGTTTGTGAGATCTAAGACGGAATCTGACTCCTCACTTTTGTGAAGTGCGAGTGCATCTTCTATGTATTCTATAATGATCGATTCTAAGAAAACCTTGTGCAAGGTGGTGTGACAATTTGGAAAAGGAGTTTTCCAAAGGTGAGGTCACATAAGGGAATCGAACATTAAGACTAGAGACATAGTATCGAGGCTATTAGTGAGCCGACAAATATCTTGCCCTAGGACTCTTTCGGGAGATAGGAGACGAAAGGATCGTATTTGCATGGTACACATAGAATTATGATGGTTCTCCAGAATATTCATTTTGGCCAATTAGTTGGGCTCCATAAGCTTGAGGTTGGACACCGACCATGGAGATTGGGTACTCTTCGATTAATGAGATTAATTGAATTAAGTCGATTAGTTTAAAAGAAGTTTTAAACTAAAATGAACATAAGATATTCAAAAGTCACAAAGAGTTGTGAGCCCATGACCAATGAATGGTAGAACCTATTGGATCACACACAAAAACCAATTAGCTTCCAAAATTGGTAGAGCAATTTTTTAAATGTTAAAAAGACTCATCATTTGGTGACTGATTTTCAAGGATCCAATTTAATGGTCAATTTTGGTTTGATTAATTTAAGTGTTCAATTAATCAACTAATTTAAAGAGTTTAGTTGGACCAATAATTAAGAAGTTAATTATTTTCTGTCATATTAACCATCAATTGGTCAAGTTGACTTAAAGAGTTAAGTTGACTAGTTTAAGCTCAAGAGTTAAGCTTGTTTGATTTAAAGTTAAATCAAAAGTTAATTAATTAAATTAAAGTGTTTAATTTAATTTATAAGAAGAATACTTTTTGCAGGAAAAAATTAAGTGAAGTGTTCATTTAAATAAGCATCTTAATTAATTTGGAATTAGATTCCAAATGTAAATGAAATGCATATGAAACTCAAGTAAGACTTGAATTTGAATTTGCCAACTTGGTATACCACATGGGCAGTCACCTTGAGGAAGGTGTGATGCCAAGTAGCATCACACCTTCCACCCTCTATATATAGATATAGAGGGTGAGCAAATTCGGATATATGCATTGCTGAAAGTGTGAAGATTAGATTCTTTGCATTCCCTCCAAAAATCTCTCTCTCCATGTATTGCATCATGTGTCGAGCTTTGCATTTATTATTCTTCCCAACCTAAAAATTGGCCTTCTCTACCTCATTTACTCTTCTCTAACTTTAGCTTCTGGTGAGGGGAAATTGGAAGATTGATTGGGGTGTGGATCGTATCAATAGAGGCAAGGCATTTGACTTGCTATATCTTGGAGATCCACCTGCAGTAGCTCCGGATTGGCGAATTTTTATGGAGTGATTCGGAAGTATTTTTGCTCCAATGTTTTCACAATAGATTCCTTAGTGTGTGAAGGTGTTCCAAATTTAATTTGGTGATTTTTGGATCAGTTTGACTAGGGCAAAGGATGCCACCTTTTCGCTGTGCCGATTCTAGATAGTTTCTGGATCCGAGAGAGATACTTGATTTTCTCCTTGTTTTGAGCTACAAGAGGTAATTCTTCTTCGTAATCCAAATTTTTAGCATGTCTTGATCCTTGGTTACTTGATTATCTTAGTCATTTCAAGCTTTTGAAGTTTTGATTTATGGATCCTAACGCTACTCTTGCTTTCAAGTGTTATCGGAGCCTATTTCATGCTATATTTTGGATTATTGTTTGGTTGATTCCTATAATGAATTGATCAATATCACCAAATACTTGATCCGAGTAATGGATTGGAGTGTTTGGTTGATATGCTTGTGGCTCAATTACTTGATGAATTGATAGCATGCTTTTATGTGATTTAAGTGTTAATTCATGTTCTAGCATGTTTCAATTCATTGTTATTAATGTTGAATGTTACTTTGGCATTAATCAACGTTATATGATGATATATCATGTTGTTATTTGATCAAATGTGTTTTGGTCATTTTTGATCCGATGAGATTGGAAATTGATTGGAGGTTTTCAGAGAAATTGATTCTCACTTAAACTTGAATTTTTGAAGCATGATTGAGCACTTTAATTTTCAATTTTAAAAGGAGTTTTAGATCTAGAATTGGTCCATATGTGTGATTTAATGTCTAGAAAGTGTTCTATAATTTTTGGTGCACAAAAGTAGAGCTAAAAATAAGCTTGGCTGGCCTTTGACCCCAAAACAGGAGCTGCCAGCAGCAATGGTGTAAGCTAGCCGGGCAGTAGCCAAGAGCTACTGCCCAGCCATGTGCCAAGCTTGGCCAGCAGCACCCAGTTTGGGATTAGGCAGGTTTTGAGCATCTTTATGGTTCCTTGAGTGGCTAGAAATGGCATTAAATCGTGTGTTATAGATGCACAAGTGTTGTGCAAGTCCTCAAAATTATGTTTGACATTTTTTATTGCTTTTAAAATCTAGTTAATGTTAATCTCCAATTAATGGCATAAATGTTATGCTTGTTCAATTATTTGTTTATATGATAAGCATTTAATTGTTAGAATTAATTGTTAATTCTAGATTTATTTATTGTTCATTTAATTGTTGAATTGATGATGAATGAATGGGGATGATCATGAGCCTTTAATATTGATTTTGTTTGTTTCAAGTGGTTGAAATGGGTTGTATTAAATTGAGGCTTGCATGCCTCTTAAAGTCTACCTGTAAATGTTATGAAAGTAGAATCACTAAGAGTGAGGATTTCCTATTCATGTAATTGTTGCATGGAGCAATGGAGACTTTTAAAGACCCATGTATGTATGGGATACACTCATGTAATAGCTAGATTTAATCAACCCACCTAAAATCAACTAGGTGGTGCACCTATGGCTCTAAGTATAGCACTTGGTTAGGCTCATGGTCATCCCATCCTAAGAGCATGCTAAGCACATTTACTTATTTACGCTTTTCATATCCTATTGATGTATGGGATGCATGTTTAGGATATAGAAATCCTAAATAAGAAGATAAAATGATGAGATATTTGCAAGCAAAAACCCTCAACTTAGAATGTCTAAGTGCTTTTCAAATATTAAGTTGAAATGGATACAAATTAAAAGAGTTTTAATTAATCCAAGCCTTCTACTAATAGTATGCACCATGATGACGCTACCAAATTTGTGTGATGGCACTCGAAGCGAGGGTCACACTTAGGAGAAAACTTGTGAGCGTATACTTAGCATATGATGCACCTTTGATTTGAGAACCTCCATGCATTAGCACTCAAAGTGGGGGATGACATGGAGCCATCTCAAATCAAAGTTTGATTGGTAGGTACAACTTAACACGTAGTAATATAGATGCACTTGAAGTATCTACATGAAAAATGAGTCAAAATGTATCAAGAGTTGAATCTGATGCAATTAGCAAGCGTTGCTTACCTTTCGGTTGTTTGTGGATGGCACTCGAAGCAGGGGTCCACCTACAAGTCCTTAAGATCTTGATTCTTACTAGGAAATATGATTTCCCAAATTTTTCTTAAGGATGAAGAATTTGATAAAATAGTAGGAGGAAAACATGCTTGAAAGACCATAAACATGTTTTTAATATCAAACTCAATCACATGCTTATACTTTTTTTTCACCTTTTGTAGATTTTCGAAATCTTCAACCACAATAGCTAAAAATCCACTCGTATCAATTTTGGAAACCCATAAACTCATCGGCCAAACTTCCAAGATTGGTTAAGAAACCTTAAAATCATTCTTGACTCTGAAAAGCGGACTTACACCCTTGATCAAAGTCTTGTGGACACAGTTAGTGATGATGCCACCAACACACACTGTGAAATGTTTACAAAATTTGTAGATGGTGATCTACAAGTAAGGTGTGCCATGATGGCATCCATGTCCAACGAGCTCCAAAATTCATGGGCACATGAAACATGCTCGAGAGATCTATGTACACTTACAAGAGTTGTATGGTGTACAAAGTTGATATGAAAGGTTCGCTTCGTCTAAAGAGCTCTTTCGGGCAAAGATGAGTAAATGGTCTAATGTCTACGATTGCTTCAAGATGATTGGACTCATCGAGAAGTTTGGACAGTTAGATGTGGTCATGGACAACGACCTTTATGTGGATTTGATCCTACAGCCATTGCCACCATCATATGATCATTCGTTATGAACTTCAATATGTCCAAGCAAGATGTTATGATTAACGAATTAATCAATATGCTTGTAACCACAGAGGCAACTATGAGAAAGGAGAAGCCCCTTATGCTTGCATCCTCCACCAAGTCGAAGGGCCCTAGGGGTCCTAGAAAGGGAGGTAAAAGGAAGAAAAGTTCCTCCTCAAAAGGGAAGCAACCTGAGAAGAGTTTTGGGAGGGTTAAGAAGAAGGTTAGAACCGAAGCTAATTGTTTCCACTATGGTGAAAAAGGGCATTGGAAAAGAAATTGCAAAGCTTACCTTACAACCCTTGAGAAGGTATGTACTTTATTTGAGTGCACATGACGACTAATTCTTCCACATAGGTATTTGATACCGCATGCAATTCTCACATTTGTAATTCGTTACAGGGGATAGAAAGAAGAAATAGTCTTCGTGAAGGGACTATAATCCTCCGCTTAGGAAATAGAGCAAGAGTTGTGGCCACTTTCCAAGGCGTTATCAAGTTGGACTTGGGGAATGCTTGCATTGTACTTGATCTTGTTTATTATGTACCCCATTTTGTTAAGAATATTATTTCAAATCATGTTCTAGATAATGAAGTATTTGATTTTTCCATATTGAATGGGAAGTTGAAGGCATTAAAGAATGGTTCTTTGATTGCTCAAGGTACATTAATAAATGGATTGTACATGCTTGATTCTCAACCTTCACTAATGCACATTCAATCAAGTAAAAGAAAGTTAGATAACCAAGAATATGTCATGTTGTGGCATGCAAGACTTGGCCATATCACTAAGAATATGATGAGCAAGTTAGAATCACTCAAAGCACTAAATGTTAGTGGCATTGAGAACCTTCCTACTTGTAAATCTTGTTTAAAGGGAAAAATGACCAAGGCTTCCTTTGTAGGACAAACGAAGCGCTCCACAAATCTCTTAGATTTGATCCATACGGATGTTTGTAGACCACTAAGAGTTAGTAGGAGATGAGGTTATTCCTACTTCATTACCTTCACTAATAACTATAGTCAGTTCGGACACTTGTTTCTTATGAAGAACAACTTCGAAGCCTTTGAAAATTTCAAAGAGTATAAGTGTGAAGTGGAAAAGTAATTGGGGCTAAATATTAAAGCTCTTCAATCAAATCGAAAGGGAGAGTACTTAAGCACCGAATTCTTGGATTATCTAAAGGAGAATGGGATTCTCTCTCAATGGACTCCACCTGGCACACCCCAACACAATGGAATAGCATAAAGGAGAAATCGTACCTTGTTGGACATGGTATGTTCCATGATGAGTTTTTTTTATGTGCTCATATCCTTATGGGGATATACCTTACAAACGGCGGTGAGGTTACTAAACATAATACCCTGTAAGTCGGTTCCAGAGACACCACATGAGATGTGGTTTGGAAAAGCACCCTCTTACCAATATCTCAAAGTTTGGGGATCTACAGCTTATGTGAGACGGATAGTAGGAGATAAGTTAGATGGTAGATCCACCTTATGCAAGTTTGTGGGATACCCTAGAGAGTTTACAAGTTATTATTTATATGATCCCTCGGAACGAAAGGTGTTTGTTTCAAGAAATGCCCACTTTTTGGAAAAGAAATTTCTATTAGATAGAAATGGCATTATCGTTGAACTTGACGAAGTTCAGGATGATCAAGAAATCCCAAAAGCGATCGAAACAAGCGAGCAACAAGAACCTTGTACACAACCTCTACATAGGTCAGACCAAATCAAGAAGCAACCTGAAAGGTTTAGATTCCTTCAGGAAATAGGCCAATTAGATAGTGATCCAAAGACCTATGAGGAAGCTATGTTGGACATAGATTCGGGATGTTGGCTTGAAGCCATCAGATCCGAAATGGACTCCATATACTCAAACAAATTGTGTACTTTGGTAGATCCACCAAAAGGAATAGTTCTCATAGGTTGCAAGTGGATCTATAAGCGAAAGCTTGGAGTAGATAGAGAAGTGATGACTTTTAAGGCGCGACTAGTAGCAAAGGGTTACACTCAAAGACCCGGTATTGATTTTGAGGAAACCTTTTCACCGATTGCTATGCCTAAGTCCATTTAGATTCTACTTTCCATATCCGCATATTATGATTATGAGATATGGCAAATGGATGTAAAAACTGCCTTCCTCAATGGATATATTGAAGAAAAAATATATATTGAGTAACCACAAGGTTTTACATCCAAAGGGAGTGAGCAAAAGGTTTGCAAACTCCAGAGATCCATTTATGGACTCAAACAAGCATCCCGAAGTTGGAACATACGTTTTGACAAGAAGGTCAAATCATTTGGCTTTGTCAAAAATGTGTATGAACTGTGTGTACAAAAAAGGCAATGGGAGTAGTATACAGTTTATTGTGCTTTATGTCAATGACATCTTTCTCATTGGGAATGAGATAGGAATGTTAGAGTGTACTAAAGCGTGGTTATCTATATAATTTTCCATGAAGGATTTGCGAGAAGCATCCTACATATTAGAAATACATATCTATAGAGATAGATCTAAAAGGATGCTGGGGCTATCCCAAACCCCATACATTGACAAGATACTAAAGAGGCTTAGTATGGAAGAATCCAAGAAGGGATTTCTTCCCGTGGGATATAAGTCTATGGCCTCCAAGACAGAGGATAAGAAACAAAGGATGTCACACATACCTTATGCCTCCGCTATTGGTAGCATAATATATATACAGTTCAATGTACTAGATTGAATGAGGCACATTCGCTAAGTGTTACGAGTAGGTTCCAATTCAATCCTGGTGAGAGTCACTGGATAGCCGTGAAAGCAATCCTTAAGTACTTGACAAGGACTAAGGACTTGTTTTTGGTATACGGTAATGGAGAATGGAAACAAGAAAGGTTTTCAGTTTCAAGTTTCCAATCCGATGTAGATAACCTCAAACTCACTTCTGGATTTATATTTTGCCTAAATGGGGGCGCGGTGAGTTGGAAGAGTTCCAAATAAGACACCACAACCGATTCCATCACTAAAGTAAAATACATTGCAGCTTCGGAAGCTACAAAGGAAGGTGTTTGGATGAAAAACTTCAGTCAAGAGTTGGATGTAGTGCCTAGCATTGCTAAGCCAGTTGCTGTCTTTTGTGACATCACCGGAGCAGTGGCACAAGCAAGCAAAATAGCCAAGATCTCATCAGAAATTCAAGCACATTTTGAGGTGATATCATTTGATTCGAGAGATCATTGATAGAGGCGACATCCGTGTGGAGAGAGTTTCCTTAGAAAATAATATAGCAAATCCACTAACAAAACCCCTAACGCAAAAGGTCTTTGAAGAATATCTTGAGAAGATGGGTCTCAAGGCCATGGGACATTAGCTTTTCGACAAGTGGGATATTGTTGGAATAGTACCCGACAAGCCAATTAGATTGGCCTTGTATAAGCAATTTTTTTGTAAAATAATCTTGATTGAATGATATTCTTTATATGGCCATCTTCATCTTATGCTCTTTATTACTTCACTTGTATTTGGATAAACCCCCTAGATCACTTACGACTACGGGACTTGGTTTGACGACCATGGATTAAGTCTCACATGGTCATGATCTTAAATCTTCCAAGTCATAGGATCTTATGAGACAGGGTATCTAAGATCCGGATAGACTTGTACCAACGATGCATAAATCTAAGCGTTGGATATTACTCGATTCCATGAGCAATTGTATGAGATATGGGTGCATGTTAGTGGGCGCTTGTTAGAGAACAAGGCACTGAAGACGCACTAGAGAATCTACTAGATAGCTGTAGTGGCAAGTCGGTAGTGGTTAATTCTCTCGCTTACGCTAGTGCATATTATTAGTCCTCTGACCTGAAGATCCATGGTAACCTTGTGTCCGATCCTCATAATTTGACTCTTCCTTGACCACTTAGCGGGTCTTTCAGGTTGAGGTTGGGTATGAGCTACTTGGCATGGAGCTTTGTGAGATCCAAGATGGAATCTGAGTCTTTACTTTTGTGAAGAGTTAGTGCATCTCTTGTGTGTTCTATAATGATCAATTCTAAGAAATCCTTACACAAAGTGATGTGACAATTTGGAAAAGAAGTTTTCCAAAGGTGAGGTCACACAACGAAATCGAACATTAAGAATAGAGACATAGTATCAAGGCTATTAGGAAGCCGACAAATATCTTGCCCTAGGCCTCTTTCGGGAGATAAGAGATGGAAGGACCATATTTGCATGGTATGCATAGAGCTATGATGGTTCTCTAGAATATTCATTTCAGCCAATTAGTTGGGCTCCGTGGGCTTGAGGTTGGATATCGACCATGGAGATTAGGTACTCTTTGATTAATGAGATTAATTGAATTGAGTCGATTAGTTTAAAAAGAGTTTTAAACTAAAATGAATATAAGATATTCAAAAGTCATAAAGAGTTGTGAGCCCATGTCCAATAAATGGTAAACCTATTGGATCACACACAAAAACCAATTAGCTTCCAAAATTGGTAGAGCAATTTTCTAAATGATAGAAAAACTCACCCTTTGGTGACCAATTTTCAAGGATATAATTTAGCAGTCAATTTTGGTTTGATTAATTTAAGTGTTAAATTAACCAACTAATTTAAAGAGTTTAATTAGACCAATAATTAAGAAATTAATTATTTGGTTTCATATTGACCATCAATTGGTCAAGTTGACTTAAAGAGTAAAGTTGACTAGTTTAAGCTTAAGAGTTAAGCTTGTTTGATATAAGAGTTAAATCAAAGGTTAATTAATTAAATTAAAGTGTTTAATTTAATTAATGGGAAGGATACTTTTTGGAGGGAAAATTTAAATGAAGTGTTTATTTAAATAAGCATCTTAATTAATTTGGAATTAGATTCCAAATGTAATCGACATGCACATAAAATTCAATTAAGAATTGAATTTGAATTAATTCAATTTGAATTTGCCAACTTGGCATGCCACATGGGCAGTCACCTTGAAGAAGGTGTGATGCCAACTAGCATCACCCCTTCCACCCTCTATATGTAGATATAGAGGGTGAGCAAATTAAGATATGTGCATTGCTGAAAGTGTGAAGATTAGATTCTTTGCATTCCCTCCAAAACTCTCTCTCTCTCTCTCCATGCATTGCATCATGTATTGAACTTTGCATTTATTCTTCTTCCCAACCTGAAAATCGGCTTTCTCTACCTCATTTTCTCCTATCTAACTCCAGTTTCTAGTAAGGGAAAATTGGAAGATTGATTGGGGTGTGGATCATATCAATAGAGGCAAGGTATTTGACTTACTGTATCTTGGAGATCCACCTGCAGTAGCTCCAGATTGATGAAATTTTCTGGAGCAATTCGGAAGGCTTTTCACTCCAAATATTTCATAATAGCTTTCTCAGTGTGTGGAGGTATTCCAGATTTAATTTGGTGATTTTTGGAGCAGTTTGACCATGGCAAAGGTTGCCGCCGTTCCATTGTTCCGATTCCAGACAGTTTCTGGATCCAAGAGAGATACTTGATTTTCTCCTTATTTTGAGCTACAAGAGGTAATTCTTCTTTATAATCCAAATCTATAGCATGCCTTGATCTTTGGTTGCTTGAGTAGCTTAGTTATTTCAAGCTTTTCAAGTTTTGATTTATGGATCCTAACACTACTCTTGCTTTTAGCTTGTTTTCAATGTTGTCGAAACTTTACTAAGCTCTGAATGGATTTTGGATAATGGTTGTTCCTACCACATGTGCCCATGAGAAAATTAGTTTACCACTTATCAAAAATATGATAGTGGTAAAGTGCTTAGGGAAACGATGCTTCTTGTAGGGTTGTAGGAATTAGCTCAATTTGTATTAAAATGTACGATAGCATAGTAAAGAACTTAACACATGTGCATCATGTTCTAGATCTGAAGAAAAATCTGATATCGTTGGGTACTCTAGACAAGAATGGTTGTGGGTACAGAGCTCGAGATGGAGTTCTGTGGGTTTCTAAATGTGCATAGCTTATCATGAAGGGAAACAAGTGGAATGGCCTTTACATATTGCAGAGCATCACGATTTTTCGTCCTACAGCAATTTCTTCATCAGTCAATGATACTACGAGATTGTAGCATGTGTGGCTTAGGTATATGAGTGAGAAAGAGATGTCAGAACTGAGCAAACGAGGTTTGCTTTGTGGAAAAAAGACTAGAGAGTTGGATTTCTGCAAGCAGTATATGCTTGGCAAGCAACACAAGGTGAAATTCGGCACTACATTTCACATGACCAAGGGCACCCTGGATTATATTCACTCAGATCTTTGGTGGCCGTCTCATTATTTAAAGGGAAGTTCTAAATACATGCTGACATTCATAGATGACTTCTCACGGAGAGTATGGGTGTACATGCTAAAGCATAAAGATGAGGTGTTTGTAAACTTCAAGCAATGGAAGACCTTAATTGAGAAGCAGACAAGAAAGGAGATCAAGCGCTTGAGGACTGACAACGGATTGGAGTTTTGTAACAAGGAGTTTCAGGAATTCTACGAGAAGGAAAGAATTGTGAGGCATCACATAGTTGTGCATACACCACGGCAAAATGGAGTTGCATAACAAATGAACAAGACTATCTTGGAAAGAGGTAGATGCATGCTCTTTAACGCCGGATTGTCCAAGGATTTTTGGGCAGAAGCGATTAATATTGCTTGTTATTTGGTGAATAGGTCACCATTGACTGCTTTGGGCTGCAAGATACTAATGGAAATTTGGTCCGGTTCGCCTGTTGATTACTCAAATCTGAGAGTATTTGGGTGCCCAGCCTATGCTCATGTTCGGGAAGGGAAGCTTAAGCCAAAGGCTAGGAATGTATATTTCTAGGCTATACTGATAGAGTAAAGGGTTATCGTTTGTGGTGTAATGATGACAAGTGCTCTAAGATGATTGTCAACAGGGACATGACATTCAATAAGTCCGCTATGATGAAGAAGATGGAGCAGTAGGAAAGTGGTCAACAGAGCATTAAGGAGAAGGTGGAGTTTCATATTGATCCTCCACAAGTTTCAAAGTAAAACAGAAGGTGATAGATGAAACTGATGAAAATCATTATCACCTAATCAACAATAGAAAAATAATTCACTACAAAACTATCCGTTAGCTCACGATAGAGAAAGAAGGTAGATCAAACCACCACAGAGGTTTGCATATTCAGATCTGGTTGCTTATGCTTTGAGTTCAGCCAACGAGTTTGTGGGTGATGATCCAGTCACATATAAAGAGGTCATATCTAGTCCAGATTCTAATAAATTGGTATCAACTATGAGTGAAGAGATGGAGTCTCTACATAAGAATAGCACATGGGAGCTGGTTGATGTACCCAAAAGGCAGAAGATTGCAGGTCGTAATGGCTTTAAGCAGTCTCCCAAGCAACGGTATAAAGGGTTTGATGGTTTTATTACTAAGATAGGATATACTAGAAGCACTTATGATTGCTGTGGATATTATAAAAAATGTAGTGATAACCTTCTCATATATTTGCTATTGTATGTTGATGATATGTTGATTGCCTCTAGAAACATATCTGAGATCAACAATTTAAAGGCTCAGTTAAGTGAAGAATTTGAGATGAAGGATTTGGGTGGTGCAAAGAAGATATTGGGCATAGAGATCATCTAGGACAGATACGCAGGATTGTTGTACTTGTCTCAACAACATTACATTGAGAAAGTACTTGAGCGATTTGGGATAAATAAGTCCAAGCCAGTTAGTACACCACTTGCACCTCATTTCAAGCTCTCATCAGATCTGTTACTGAGTACTAAGGAGAAGGTAGAGCACATGTCTAATGTGTCATATGCTAGTATAGTAGGTAGCTTAATGTACGCCATGGTGTGCACTAGGCCAGATATTTCACATGAGTCAGTGTTGTGAGCAGGTACATACACAAGCCAAGAAAGACACATTGGCAAGCTGTGAAATAGATCATGAGAAATTTGAGAGGCTCTGCAGATAAATGTTTGAGGTACAGTTAATTGAATTCTACTGATATAATTATTAGCTATGTGGATATGAATTATGCAGGAGATTTGGACAGCAAAAGGTACATGACTAGGTATGTGTTTTGTGCTTCAAGTTGTACGGTAAGCTGGAAGGAGACTTTGCAGTCATCAGTTGCATTGTCCACAACAGAAGCTGAGTACATGGCTTTGGCTGAAAGCGTGAAAGAAGGCATTTGGCTAAAGGGGTTGATTGAGGATATGGGTATGGATTCTGATATTATTTCAATATTTTGTAATAGTCAAAGTGTCACATACTTGTCAAAGAATCAAGTTTTTCATGAGAGAACAAAGCACATTGACGTGAGGTATCACTTTTTCCGGGATATGGTGTCTCAATGTGTCATTCTGGTTGACAAGGTTAGGACTAAAGATAATCCGATCGACATGTTGACCAAGGTTGTTCCAAGAATCAAATTCGAGCATTGCTTATATTTGGTTAATATTTGTAAACTCAGATGACCAGCCCTTTTGGGGGCAGGGACAAAGAAGATGGATGGTGAATTTCAAGTCAAGGTGGAGAATTGTTGATCTTGCCTTGAAATTTGGGATAAAATTGACAAGGAATGAAAGGAACGGAGCAAAACGGAGATAAGCGATCGAAATGGGCACGAAAAGAACACCCTAGCGCGCGCCGACAGGATAGGCACGTCGGGGCACGGGACGGGCACGCAGCATGCACGAAAATAGGGCAACAAGCAGCAACGTGTGCTCGGGCGTGGACATCACTAGAACCGTACGCTCTGGCATGAGGTTGCCATGCCAGGGCACGCGGTACACTAGAATCAGGCATTTATTGGACGCAACATGCGCCCAAGCGCAAAGATGGTGCGTCCGTGCGCGGGCACTACTGGAACGCTGGGCCATGGCGCAAGTTGTCCATGCTAGGGTGAGCGACGTGGAAAATTTCTTGGCATTTCTAGACACAAGGCAGCTTTGTGTGCGCCAAGGCGCAAGTTATGCGTGCCCCTGCGGGCAGCGCAAGCCCACTTCACATAGGACTCTATTTTTGCGGGTATTTAAGCAGTTTCTTCCAGGACAATTAAGTAATCCATTGAGACAAACATAACACGAGGGTTTCTAAACTATTTTTGAGATAGTTTCTCGAGATGGAGTTTAGAACGAGGGTGTTAGGTGTTCTCGTGAGATTTGTGGAACTGAAGTTTGTACTTGCTACCTTGATTGAGATCAATAACTTCATTTCTTTGTCGGGTGGATTAGACACATCGCTGAACCACATTAAATATTATTGTCAATTTTAATTGAATTTCTTTAATATTATTTTATAGTTTTCATAATAGATCATTCTGTATTTCAACAATATCTATATTTAATATTTTAATCTTAGGACACCACAAAAACGTACGTGGATGGACAATTTTGTTTTTTGTAAGTGCACGAATGGTAGTCAGTCTTCCATGCACACATTTGGTATAGTAAAAGTAGCCGCCAACAACCTTATATTTTGCCTAAAATGACTAATATTTTCTAGTATATTATTATATTATATATTCCTTATTTTATATATTTAATTATTATATTTACACCCTGTTACACTTTCAAATTCCAGTAAAAATATTTTGGTTGTCAAAATATAGAGGCTAAAATCGAAAGTCGCTAAAATCTTTTTGCCAATGTCATCACTTTTCGTCTTAAGGAATTACGCAAATTAAAGGGATATGATACGACCGCTAGCTATCTTCCCAAACAACTATAAATACTAGCAAGTACTAAGTAGTATCCTCACAGAAACATTCTACGTACTCTCCGTTTTTGGGTTTCTTCCCAGTTGGCTAAATTATACTTCCAATGTAATAATACATGCAACCACTTCTCGATAGCGATGATGATAAAAATAGTAGCAACAGTAAAAATCGTAATAGATCAAATTAATCCCACGAAATAAATCCACTTTAAATCCAACACTTGCTTTAATCTCTTTTTGTGGTGACATAAATTCCTCCCTATAACTCATAAATTAAGAATTTTGACAACAAGAAGGTCTACTAGACACAAATGAATTAAGCGTTAATGAAACTTTTCATAAGAATCTTTTACAAACATCCCAATACTAATATTATCAACTAATCAAAATGTTTGATTCATCCATATGCGTCAATAATTCTGCACAATAAATTTCAGCAAAAGAATATTTCTCATTACCAACAATGTGTGTGAGACTAATTGTGCAAATATTTTGCAGGAAATTACGGAAGTAAGAGGGGAGCAAACAAGTGAGAGCAGTAGGGTGAATGGACTGTGGCCATCTCCAGGTGAACATGTACAGAACAAAAAAAAAAAGAAGCAATTTAAAACTGCTGGAAATGCTTTTTATCTAACTTGTTTTATAAGTCAATTCTAAACAAAACTGGAGAAACATCATTTGGTTACAAGCAGTTTCATACGTTCCTGCTTTTCACATCGCTCACTAACTACAATTAATGCTCATTCCCAGCACTGCTAGTCATAGAATTTTCATGTGATGATTATACTTAGAGACATTTCAGCAATTGCGGCAACGCTTTACAATTAAATCTCATCTTTTAAGAATCCCTAGATAAGAATGAGCAGCAGCAAAAAATTTAGCAGCCCAATCCCAACCCAAAGGCCGGCAGCGTCCACCCTAGAATCCCCCACTCCCACCCCCCAGAGGCTGTGTTCATCCCCTGGCACGATTTCACCATCCATAGCAAACACCAGCAGAAACCCAGCTATATTCTTTCACTTGAGTGGATATGCACTTTCATGCAATATAGCTAGAACAAATTGAGAGGATTAAACTTAACAAAATTGTTACCATAAGGCACTCTAGAAATCTGGCACAAATACATGACTTGACAAGGAAACTGCATTATTAAGTCGAAGGCATGCGAAGTGAATTGGCAGCCCAAGCCTGCAGGCTATGAATATGTCTTTGGAATAAGGAAATTAATCCCACTCAAAAAGCACCATAACATATGCTCATGTTAATGTAGAATGCAAAACATAAGAAACTAAATTTAGGCATAAGAAAGCGAGAGACTAGAAATGAAGACTGACATTCCACCCCCCTTGCTGACGCTGTGGCATACCACTATCATTATTTAACTACACAAATCTTAATAACAGATGCAGCTCCAATACGATGAAGTGCAACAACAGCATCATCGGGCTGGCAAAGGCCTCTGGCAGTGGCATATTTCAATGCACCTTCCAAAATGACTTCAGTTGATTCTGTATCTGTGGCTTTAGCAGATCCTTCAGCAAGAACAGGAATCAAGCCCCTGTATATCAGGCTCTGCTTTGCTGGGGTTTCATCACTAATTGACCAATCAAACGAGTCTGTCGTTAAAACAGGGACAACCACAGATAAGATTGGGACTGCTGGCCTATACTTGGCAACCAACTTGGCAGTAGTCCCGCCACGTGTCATCACAACAATGAGTTTTGCTTTAGCCTTGTTTGCTGTACGTACAGCAGAAGAGGCAAGTGATTCCAATGGGCTCATTGGCAATGGAGTTGACTTGATCATTGCTTTGAAGATAGCCCCATAATCAAGTGAAGACTCTGCTTCGATGCAAATTCGAGCCATAATTTTCACAGCAAGTTCCGGATAAGCTCCAGCAGCACTCTCCCCGCTGAGCATCACACAATCAGTCCCATCTAGGACAGCATTAGCCACATCAGTTGCCTCAGCACGTGTTGGCCTTGGCGACTTAATCATTGATTCAAGCATCTGCGTAGCTGTTACTACAGGCTTGCCAGCAAGATTACACTTGTATATCATCATCTTCTGTGCCAGGAATATCTTTTCAACTGGGATTTCCATTCCCAGATCACCACGAGCAACCATGAACGAGTCAGTCTCACGAAGGATTTCATCAAAGTTGATCACTCCCTCTTGGTTCTCAACCTTGGATAAAAATTTAGAAATCAAAGAAATCAATCAACTATCTGTAAGGATGAGATCATTTATTTGATTAACTTAATAACAACTACCTCAGATCCCATTGTGCCAAAGACAGGTAAAAAATGAAGTTCTCAAACAAAAAGCACAAAATAAGAGAGCGGTGGGGTTGAGGTAAGAAAAACCAAAATAAATGATATAGCTAAAACGGATGCATGTCAAACCATGAACAAAAGTATAGAAAGCTTCCATCCATTAGTTTCTAATTTATGATAGGCTCGTTAGGAAGGTAATAGATGGAAAGGAATTGAAGTAGTTTTACATACCTTTGACATTAACTGTATACGCTTGGCATGAGGACCAAGAACCTTTCTGACATTAACTAGATCAGATCCCTTGCGCACAAAAGAAAGAGCAATCATATCAATGTTATTAGGAACACCCCATCCAAGGATATCTTCCTTGTCTTTCTCCGTAAGTGTTGGAAGATCCACGACTACACCGGGTAAATTAACATTTTTCCTCTCACCTAACATAGCAGTGTTTTCACAGCGGCACCTCACAGTTCCACCAGCAGGATCGCATGACAAAACAGAAAGTGTGATGGTACCATCTGCACAAAGAATCGTATTTCCGGGCTTCAAGTCAACAGGCAATTTTTTGTAACTCATTGAGATCATTTCTTCATCTCCTTTTATGCTGTAATCAGTGGTTATAGTGATTTCCCGGCCTTCCTTTAGTTGAATAGGCTTTCCATCCTTCAGGAAACCAGTTCGAATCTCAGGCCCCTGATCAAGAATGCATGACAAACTAGTTTAATTATTAAGAACTTCAAGTAGATGAAACTGATAGTTCTAGATTTATTGAGATAAGACCATTAAGCTACATCATTTATGAAAAATGGCACACAAGCCATAGAAGTCAAAGCATACAAAATACTTGAAAGAAAGATAATTGTTCTATATACACTTAAAAACCATATTGAAAATATTAAGTAATTCATTCTTCCGGAGTGCTCCTCTTAAAAGTGGGAATCTTCAGTGTTTGAAAAGTTGAAAGTCAATTTTTTGATTTGAAATTCCATCATGTAATGAGTTTGGCAGTAGGAGTTTCAGTAGCATTTGGATTGTTAAACATTGAAAAGACCTTTGTGGCTACTCTTTCTTTTACTTGCATTGCTCAATGATATGTCAGTTCAGGGCACTTATCAGTTTATAGTAATTCTAGCATCCAGAAACACGAAGGTTACTATAGAGAAGAATATGGTAGAAGACTAGGAGAACTCAAGCAAGAAATTACATTACAATAATCTTCAATTCCTAGGTTTCTTTGGTCACTCAAGTCTTTTCAAATTATTCTAGTAAAAAAAATGCTCTGTATTGGTTATGTGAACAAGATTTCGTAATATAGCCTTTTAGCATAGTTTAACAGGAAAAACTGCGCCGATGTCCCTCCACCAAATGTTTGAGGAATTGGCATGCAGGCACCACTCGCCAGTTCCTGCCAGCTTGGACTTTTCATGCTTCACTGTCCTGTCCACATTCTACATGTCAAAAGCAACTTCATCTGTCCTTTTTTTTTTTTTCTTCAGTAGAAGCAATCTTAGAGGAACAATCAGTTTGATAATAATACTAGGCCTATTAAGTCAAATTTTAAAACATAGGAAAGTAACAGAAAATGTAGGAGTAAAACATCTGTAAGAAAATCTGAATCTGTCTGATTCACAAGGTAGAGTACCACTAGGAACATTTGTAGACATACAACCAACCTTGGTATCAAGCATGACAGCACAAAGGATCTGGGTGTTGTGCATAGCAATCTTGAGATTGTTTAGAGTCTCCTGATGGTATTCGTGGGTACCATGTGAGAAGTTGAATCTAGCAACATTCATCCCGGCACGAAGGAGCTTCTCCAGCATTGGCACTGATCTAGAAGCTGGCCCCAAAGTGCACACTATCTTGGTCTTGGGGATGTGACCACCGGACGGCAGCTCCTTTAAGATTCCCTCAATGTCTATATTTGCCATCTTTAACCACCCTGTCTTTCTAAAGCCACAAATAAAATTTAAGTCCTCTGAATCAACTACCTAAAGCAACAAATTTTAAGTAATGAATTAACTTAATCCATATGCTACCTTCCAAGAGGGAAGGGAAAAAAAAAAAAAAAGAACCAAAATAAACAGAACTATTCAGATTCAAACAAGATAGAAAAATATCATATTAAACGAATACCGCTAAATCATTAGAGGGGATATACCCATCAATGATTTCTTTTATTTTTTGACTACATTTAAGTAAACAAATGCTTAAACTACCACAGCCCCACCCATCTGCCGCATGAAAAGAAGCGAAAATAACAAGCACATGAGCCAAAATAAAACAATTGTGGGGTTTTCAAGAATAAGGATTTGTGCAAACAAATCAAGAATCAAATAAAGTAAAACATACATAAGAGGCTTCGCTTCTTAATGGATTAGGATTTGAAAGGACGGAAAAATTGAAGCAACAAAATTGAAGTAAGCCACAACAACAAAGCTTATACTGAACAGAAATTCGAAAAACATAACTATTTAAAATTAAAAATGATGAATTGAAGTTCATTAGACTAACCAGAGCAAAGTTGAATTGAGCCAAAGCCCGCAGATCTGTCTCAGCGGAATTGAGATCCAGCGTTGATTTGTCTTAAAAGTCACGTGCGCCTTATAACAAAAAGGCCAATACCGGAAACCGGCAAACCCAGCCACAGATTTTACTCAGGAACCAATGATAATTAGATTCAAAGCTTATCTCCTATTGGTTAAGAAAAAAATCAAAACAAAAGTTATAAAAAGTTATTTATATTATTATTTTCAAAATTTATGATGAAGGTTAGTTGTGTCAAATCAAAAGATTGAGACAGGATAAATTATTATTATTATTATTATTATTATTATTATTATTATTATTTGATGTGTGGAAATCGAGCAAATTTTTTTCAATTAGCCGCAGAAAGTAAATTCTTTATTTTTTTATAATGCGTGCAAAGAGATTTTTTGCTCTTGAAAATTCAGTTCTTTTACAAATGATTTCTTCCCCCAAGTTCTTTTTTGAATTTTTTTTTTTTCTGGTTAAGGCCTATCAAGATTTTACTATCCCTTTTTATAGGCTTAACTTGTCATTGGACTCTTTAGCCCTTTTATTTAATTAATTGATGTAGTCCATTGGGCTTTTTTAGTTCTTTTACCAAATTACACTTGTAGTCTTAATTGTTTACATCTGAAGCTCCTTATTTTTAATTTAGAAATCTTATTTTCACATTGAAAATATAAAATATAGAGTACGATTTTTATTTTTACCTTATTTTAACTCATAAAAACAAGATTATCGATTTGATTAATTTTTCACTGACAAAATTTAGCTATGAGTGTAATTGTGTTTGTTAAAGACTTGGCAAAATCCAATATCATGTTCGCCTAAGGACTCAGATGAATTTTAAACATTGAATGTCTAGATGCTTAAGAAAGTTTTTTATGTAGTATTTTAAGGATTTAAACTAATTTCGAGTGTGATTGCAAATAGAGGGAAGTTGGGCAATAGGATTTAAGTCAAGTCACGATTGAAATTAAATCAACCGCCACAGAAAAAAGAGAGAGAGAGCAATGTCAAAAGTATTATCACCAAGGAGGTGGTTGTCGGCACGGGGGCGGTTGGTTAGCAATGTGGCCACATGGGGCTTGCATTGGGCACCTATTAAGCACCCGCTCTAGGCATCTTCCCATACTAGGCCCTCGTGTATAAGACCTACACTGAGCACCCGTGAAATGTACCCGTCTGAAGCATTTTTATCGAGGTGTTAAAGCTTGACATTCTGATATAATTAGTTGGATCCTTATTTTCTTAATGAATGCAAAGCTCAATCTTTCCTGTAACGGGGATCAGATTAGTGTTGATGAATAATCATGAAGTCCCAAGGGACTTCAAAAAATTCTTTGGAAATAAGATCGATATCTTGAGAGTAGTGAAGGATGTTTGTCCAAGGCTCGTATTCTACAAATGACTCAAAGTATTTCATTTAATTTTTTCATGCTCAAGGAGACTCTAGCGAGTTCCAAGTCTTAGTGGGTGTTTTTTCGATGTTTGCAAGGAGTGGGTTTTCCTTGAATGACTTAGATTACATTGACTTTGCCCCATGTGAGGAGAAATTTCGAAGTTTTGTCAGAATTTTGTATAGGCCGAGTGTAGATGCGTAGCTTTATGTATTACAATGAGGTTGGGACATGTTTTGCTTTCCGTTCTGCGTAAGATTTCGTTGTTGTCAGGGAGCTTTTTAGCTCGGAGATCCTTTGGAATCTTATTGCAAGGTTCAATATTTTCCCAAGTACTTGGGCATTTTCCTAGTGATGTTAATTTTTTAGTTCGAATAAATCTTGCTGATCACTTGTCATTTCTGTTCTAGGATACTTTTGGAGTTCATCTTAGAGGAGCTCCTTTAGGGGATCCCTCGAGATACACTATTGCACTATATCACTCTTCATAACTATATGAGGTTTTTGTTAGAAAGATCACACTTTGAATTCTGAAGGTTTTTCTACTTCGTACTGCCACGATTCCTCTATCAGGAGTGTTCTTTATTGAGTTTTTTTGAGGAGGTTAGTAGTGATTATAATTTTCACAAGTCCCCATTGTTCTTTTTCAAATAGCTAAGTATCAACTAGATGTAGACTGGCATTTGCATTGTAGCATTATCAAACCTCATGCTTTTGTTGTTGAAGTTAGAATTTCATCATACTAAGCAGAAGTTAGGATTTCGTTGTACTAGCATTATGTCATTGTAGAAGGCTCATTGTTCATGGATCATGTCACTTTTGTAGTATCGGTTACACATTATTGTGCATCATGTACGGGGTTGGCTCCTATGAGGTGGTGCTTGAAGGTTTCCTTGAGTAGGCATCACACTACATCATTATGTGTTGAATGCTGATTTAGCATTGGACCAGGCTAGGGGGTCATGGGTACTCGCGGGGAGTACCTGATCTGGGATCTTGCCTAAGGCGCCCTTCTTGTGTGCTTGTGTTAGGTACACATTATGGGCCTTTCAGGCATCTGTATTGGGAGCCTATATTCAGGGGTCTTGGGCACCCATGTTAGGCGCTTATATATGGTATTCGTTTTGGGCGCCTATAATGGATGCTTGTGTTTTTCGAGGCACTCAGCGCCCATTAAGTACCTAACCTTCAATTAGTTTTTTTCAATATTTAGGTCTTTCTCAAAGTTTGCTATCGAGTTTTGGCATTTGGTCGAGGACGTAAAGAAACTTTTGATGGATTCGCGTACATGCTTAGTTAATTTTTTGAGTTTCAAGTAATTGCTATTAACGTGAGTTCAACACCTGATAAGATCGTGTGAAGGAAGTGCATAGCCTCCTTTTATTAAACTTCATTTCAACTCCTCTTGAAGGGCTTTTATTCAAGGGTGCCTTGTCAACCTTGAGACACGAACGCATATTGATTAACGTGCAATTGGAGCGTTAATAAGCAAAAGTACTAACATAATGAGATAGGTGTCAACCTGAAGAACTTTAAACCCCTAATTGGGAATTAGGTGATGGCATTCAATGCTAACACTACATCCTCTCTCTATTACCCATTAATAATAGGCTGCACCACTTCTTATATGGATAAAAGCTATCAGAAGGCAAGGGGATAGAGCGCTGACATCCGACAAATTTTTCTCAAAAAAGATCCATATACCCTTATCCAAGGATAAGCCATCAATAAATCACCAAGGGGTCCTTGGTAAAATCCTAACCCTGGCTCTTCATAAATACTTTGCCTGCTAGTTTAAAGAATGTAATGCTCATCATTTTACGTATTGCCCCGGCTAATCAGATTATTTTCTTCCTCTCATTTGGTCACTGACTTAAACATCAAAGGGTCTCAGTCGAGGGCCACCCTGGCAAGCCTAATTAGCTTTTATGGCTGCAGGTTTGACCCTCGCGCCTCCAGTTGAGCTGAGTTTGACCCCTTGTTAGTAAAGAATCCTCACCTCTACCTTTACTTTTAACCATACAAAAACTTGCTTAATCATTTTGGGTTGTCAATGCAAACCAAAATCTACATTTAGATATGATGAAAATAAGACGCACGACCCCAACCTACCAGCCCAAGTAAACAATGCAACAATAAACAATATGGCCGAAGATGGGCGAGATATTTTGGGTCTAGTGTCTGACCAATAGCCTTAGTAGCTCTACACATGGAACAATTGCACCAATTTTTGGAGCATAAGTGAAAGCAGCTATTTTTGAAGCAGTTGGAGCTCTTCAACTAACATAGTGACTACCCGACATCAAGTACAATACCCTCCATACAAGCAACAAAGAGGCTACACTAGGGTTGACCCAATAATGCACCGCACGACAAAGCGAAGCAACCATTGCAGCCCTATAGTTAGTTGAAGCAGTAAATTCTACCCAGGAAATGCCCAGGCCGAACCGCACGCTACTATGACAAAAGCTTGGCCAAGAGCACAACCAGTCCAATAAGAGCTACCATCACGCCAGAACTCTATTACTAAGATGAAGTATCCAATCAGGTCCAATAGCTTAATAGAAAGCTTAAGGATCTTTCATAAAGATATTCGGATCACTTGTCCATTAGGGCAAAACAACGACAGAGAAAAGAAGACAAGGAATCCCCATTCATTGCAACCATTATATATGAGAAGGTGTAGCCTGGTAGCAAGATCCCCACAAGGTTGCTTAGGTATGATGGATCCACTGACCTTCAAGAGCAATTATTGCAGTTTGAGCATATCATGCAATTTTACGGCAATTGTGACAACATACATGCCAAGCTCCATGTCACGACATTTCAATAGATTGTATTAGATTGGATTGCTAAACTCTAGCCCCAATCTATATATTGCTACGATACCTCTGTGATAAGTTTTTATACCAGTTTGCAAGCAAGAGGAAGTCGTTGATACCCCATACGTACTTGCACTCCGTTAAACAGAATGAGGGAAAATCTTTAAGGGAGTTCTTTACATGTTTTAATAATGAAGTTTTGGAAAATTGATAACCCTTGTTAGAGAGCGACCACAAACGACAAAGCATCTACTTAACCTTTATAATAAGTACTGGCACAAGAGGAAATAAACATGATGAAATTTAAAGGCACTAACTTCGATAAGAAAATGAAAGCCAAATGTGATAACGAAGACACTCAGTATAAAGATAGGGCACACTTCCCATCAACAAGTTCCTTCATTATACACTATTGAATACCACCAATAAAGAACTGTTTATGGCAATTAAGGGGGAAGACATTCTAAAAAGTCCAAAGAAACTGCCGAAGCGCCCAGAAATGAAGTATTTAAAGGAACATTGTTACTTCCATGAACATAGGGGGTATGACACAGGGGATTGCTTTCGATTACAAGATGAGGTAGATCATCTCATCCAGTTGGACCACCTAAAAAAATATATTACAACTAGGAAGAAGCATAAAGAAGATGGTAGACCTCAATATAGAGAAAGGTCACACAGCCTGAGGCTAGATAACAAAAGTGGGAGCACACTCATAGTTTGAGGCGTCATCGACACTATTACAGGCAGCTTCGTAGGCAGGGTCACAAGGTCTTTTAGAAAGATAATGCAAAAGTATTTGGATGACAAAAGCTAGAACCATGGAATAATCTTTCATGTGTTGACAAATTTGGAAACAACCACTTCCACCGACCTGACTCACCTATCAATGCAACACTATAAATTGTCATACAACCACCCTATGATGGTGACTTTGGAAATTGCAAACTACTATTTCCAACAGATTCTAGTTGATAATGGAAATTCTACAAATATACTTTTCTTTTCTATATTGAATAAAATGGATATGGGACCAGTAGAAATTTAACAGTCCATACCGCACTGGTTGGATTTGGAGGGTTGCACATCGTCCCTATCGGCTCAGTTGACAGCTTCCTTGGGTATCGCTCTAAAAAAATCAACTCTGATAGTCTAATACTTAGTGATCGACACCTCGTTCACAAATAATGCTATCCTGGACTACCTAACACTTTGTGATTTTAGAGCTATGGTATCTATGTATCACCAAAAGATGAAGTTCCCAAAATCAACCAGGATTGGTGAGTTGACATGCAATATAAAAGAAGCTTGGAAATATTATGTGTTATTTGTCAATTCCAAGCAACTGAAGGCCCAATAATAGCGATTCCCCAAGATTATAGTAGTCGTGACCCAAATAATGTGAGGAAGAAGAGGAGAATAGAAGAGGAAACGTCATTTGACAACATTGGCAATTAGCAACAAGCTCAAGGACTATACCTACTACCCGATCACAAAGAAAAGCAAATCATAAGTTAATGTTTTACTAAAAACACAGCATCTCCCTTTTTTATTATTGTTGGCGATCTTTCCTTCTGATATTGGTAAAAATTGACTATAAGGACAATTTAATAAATTGACTAAAAACGACATTCAACTAAATTAATTAATTAACTAAAAGGGTCGAAATACCTAAAGGACAAGCTATGACTATAAATAAGGATAGAAAAATACTAATGCGTTTAAACCTAGCAAGACTAAAAACTATAAATACTGAGTCTTAGGGAGAACTTGGATGAGAAATTATTTGTGAAAATTCTCAAAATCAATAAACTTTCAAGATGAGAAGATCCCTCTACGCGTATTCCAGAGATGATGAACTAACACTCTACTGTATTTTGGAAAGGACCATAGCTTCATATTTTAGCAGCATCATTTTGACACCTTCATGGGGACTTAAAGTAAAAAGGAAGAACCCTGAGAATATAGATGAGACCTAGAGTACATTACTTTAACACTCAGAAGGTACTAATATTTAGCAATGTGGAGAGCCACATGATGGAAGTATCACCATGATTGGAACCAAATTCAGCTCTTGATGCACAATCTATACTAGAGGAGGTGCCCACATAGTAGGCATCTCCTTCCAAAGATCCTATCCTACTTGTGACTTAAGAGATGCTGAAGGCCCTACTGGATGCTGAAGACCTCATTAGAGAACGCTGCTACTCAAGCTGCGGCTAAAATAACCACACAATACATAAAGAAGTACCACTTGTAAGAGCTGCAACAACCTTCTTGTTGGAGCTGAGGTGCTTTACCCTCCCAGCACAAACTGATTGAAGAATCAGTCCCAAGCGATGCATTATTCCCTCTCTCCCATCTCTACAAAGTAGATTTTTGATCTTTTTCCAAGGTGATCCTTCCTGATCAATACCTATTGCCCATGCACCTACACTGTAACCCAGTAGTGGGGTTAAGAACTTGCTCATATCAGTGGTAGCTGTAAAGATTGAGGAGTGTAGATCGCATAACAAAGAAGATAACTATGAAAAAATGCTCAAGCACGCAGACGTCGCCAGTCCTAGGCATTTACCATCCACACCCCACTCATCTTTTCACGAGAAGAGAATCTGAATGAAGCTCTATGATGTGGCCTCATCTTACACTCTCTTTAGAGGACAAAGAAGGTCCTAAAGAAGCTAAAGTCAGAAAAATAGTGCCACTTCCACCACCGCTTTGGACACACCACTAGTGATGTACGTATCCGAATGATGAGATTGAAAGGTTGATCCAAATAGGACACCTCAGGGAGTATGGAATGTAGGAGCTAAGTAGTCATATAGACGCTTTAGGAGTCTTATTGTCCACAGTTCGGTGAGCACCCAAGGCTTACCAATCAGGTATATGCACACAACGAAAACAACTCCCTATCATCAGGGCATCCCCAATGCTCCTAAGAAGACCTATCAAGATAGGTGATGCTAATATCAAGAAGGCAATGATCTAAGAGTTAGTGCATACACGAGACTAGGTCATTGACCCTGCCCTAGGTAGACTCAGATGTCAACACCTAGTGACAAGTAATGTCCACGGAATTTGGAACCTCCAGAGTCACAAGGACCCGCAAAGAGTGATCTCCCTAAGTTTTGAGGGAACCCCAAGTGCAAAAAAACAGGAAGGGGAGAAAGCAAGATGTTACAACTCCTCAAGAAGTTGATAAAGAAAAGACACTAATTTCAGGAGTTAATTCGACGCAGAAGTAAGCTGCTAACATACAGTAGGCCAAACAAATAATGCTCTAGTACACACCCTTTATAGTCAACAGAGCAGAGATACTGCAAGCTACCACACTCTAAGTTTTAGATGGATACCCCTAAATAGAAGTTGGAGGTTAAAAGAAGCGTGAATCTTTGAGATATTACAACTTCCATAATTTTAGTAAGTATACCACAAAAACAATGGAACTTAAGGGATAAGATTGAAGTGCTGATTCGATAAGGATATTTCAGTGAATATGTTGACAAGGAATGAGCTCGCTCCTAGAACAACCTCGTAGTGAAGAAAAAAGAAATCTGGAGAGTTCACACGAAAAACAACCACAACCGAATAAGGAGCTCCGCTGTTACTATAAACATAAAGTTAGTCCTCGTGATGGGAATCATCATAGCAACTTACAAGATGCCTTTTGAAGCTCAACACCAAGTGCTGCTGTTATGGGAAGCATCCTCATTCCTTTTCAATAAGATAAACCAAGTTACCACACCTACGAGTGCCCCTCGTTTCTGCTGCGAGTATTTTCACTTTCAAGTATCATTTAATTTCTCTTTTCAATTTGAATAAACCTTATCCACTTAGGGATGACACTTCCTTTTTATTTTTGTCTCTTGAATAAATGCATAAGTTTTCACATTCTTCACAATACATTATCTTTTCATAACTTTGAATCTTGTAACTCTTCTAAGATGTTTTGAAAGCTTTTAGACGTAATCCTACTATAAGGTTTCTCGAGGAGTACGAGGCGTATGTGGTAGTCATCTGGCGTAATTCCACTATATAAGCCCTCCTAGGGTATATGGTCACCAATGTAATTCCACTATAGGCCCTTAAAAGGTACGTGGTAGTCACTCAATTAAAGCCTACTATTGGCGAGCACTCTCTAGAAAAGCTCACTATTGGTTCCCTTTGAGAGTACGTGACACCATCTGAAAAAGCCCACTATCGGCTCCCTTAAGGAGTATGTGGCACCCTCTAAGAAAGCCCACTATAGGCTCCTCCAAGAAGAATGTGGCAATCCCTCTGGAGAAACTCACCAAGAAGTTCTGTGGGAGGCACCTATGGAATCAAGTAAAAGAAGCCTAGCTTGAGTCCTTATGAAGATGAGGGTAGCAACATCTCAGCACTTAGAAAAATAAAAGAAATTCTCTAAGTTAAGTAGCTCAACAAGTCACTACACATTCCTTATGAAGCCTCCCAAAAGGCCCATAAAGATGCCTACTTCACCTTAACGCTTAAGCTTCAAAATTGATGGTAACACGACCTAGGTCTAAGATTAATTTAACACTTTTGAAGTACTTTCACCTTGTGAAGGTGGTAGTAACCTTCTTAAAAAGATAAACAACAAAAGCTGATTAAAGAGAGACTCTATACCCCCTAAAACAACTTTCTTATTACCACTATTCAACAAAATTACTATAGCTTTCAAGGTGATTTAGGAAGAGATACATCGCCCTACCTCCGAACCTCAACATTTAGCCACTCTGAAGACATATAGCTACTGCACCACCTGCCTTGTGACAACTCAACGTTCAGTTGTAAGATCACTTGAGCAAAGCTCGTACTATGGCACTATCCCAACACTTAATACCGACAATGAAGACATCTTGGACAAGGTTTATGATCAAACCGCATCACTACAACTATCAACAAAGTCATACCTATCTGGATTAGAATCTTTGCCAAATGTCATCACAACACTTAGCCTCTACAAGACCTTACCATGAACACACCCTTTTCGTTGCGATACTTGAACCAACTCAAGCATTAAACCAGTTTTCCTTCCCCAGCGGATTTCCCTTCACGAAGAGGTGAACTAATGTAGATGACAAAGGGCCTCTACACTTCCATGGGATAATTCTAATACATGTCTCATTTGTGACTACAACAGATACCTGAAATAGATAAAGTTTGCCAATAGGGAAAATTTAACTCAACCCCTCTATTAAATATAGTTATGGTGTTTTATACCCTTGTGGGAAAAAAAGGTTAAAAAGGTTACATTTCATTTTTAAAATCAGGTGATGGACCACCTTGTGGGCGTTAGTGAAGCTTACACGCGTGCATATGTGAGTTTTAAGGTTTTTTACGTATAAAAAGATTATTGTACCCCTAATATCAGCTATTGGATGTTTTTGAAAAAATCAATGATCCAAATTAAATTATATTTGTAAAAAATTATAAAAATATGTTTATTTATAAATATATTATATTGCATAATGTGAATATACATATATTTACACATACATACTTATAAATAAAAAATATATATTTAATATACTACTAAAACCCTAACCCCCACATCTTTGCCATCCCCACCCCTACCTCCAACCAAAACAGCTAGCCATGGCTAGCCTTAAAAACCAGCTGCCATGGCCATTGCAAAAAAAGGGTTGGCCAAAAATCAATGGTAAAAAAATAGCAGCCATGGCCACCAGGAAAAAACCAAGTTGTGTATGTATATATGTGTGTATACAGGTTATATATGTGTGTGTAGAAAGTGTATATATAAATATATTTCTTTTGAAAGAAAATTCCATTGGCCGCTATGGCCAATGCGACCGGCTATGTTAGCCGATGGTCAAACCTGGCCAAATCCCAATTTCGCCAAGTCTAGCCAAATCCCAATTTTGCCAAGTCTGGCCAGTTTGTGGGCTACCATGGTAGCCATGAATAGTTTTGAGGAGGAGGGAAAAGTAGGGATGGGCTGGGGTTTGGGGTGGGGTGTGTATAGACATAAATTATGTTGTATAACAATATTATATATATAATATGTATATAAATATATTTTTATATTTTTTTATAAATATATAGTATGATTAATCTAGACTATTCACTTTCAGAAATCAAACAGTTGCCATAAAGAAAAGAGAAATTAATGAAAATTAAAAAAGAAAAAGAAAGATAAAAGTTAATAGATAAAATAAAAATAAATAATTATTTTAATTTTAATTTTATGTGAGGGTAATTTAGTCATTTTTCATTAAATGGGTAGTAAACAACAGGGGGAGGCGGTGAGCTTATTTTAGAAAACACATGAAGGTTTTTTAACTATTTTTTTATGACAAAGGGGTAAACTGTCTATTTCGAATTTCATAGGGGGCTAAAAGATTTTTGCCTCTTGCTAAAACGCCTGCATGACTTCACTGCACCATCAATAAGCTTGACAGAGACATGCAAAAAAGCAAATCACTACAAGAAAAAAGGCTTTTTATTTTAAATTTTTTTGCTACAATTAAAATGTTATTACAAAAGTATTTTGTTGCTACAAAAATTACTGAATAGCAAAAAAACATAGCAAAACAACATCGTATTATTTTTTACTACACTAATAGGATAATAAAAAGTATCTATTCGTTACACTATAACTTGTCTAGTAAAAATAGTATTGTACCGTAGTAAAAATAGTTTTTTACCATAGTAAAAAAAATTGGGTCGAAAAATTGGAGCTATATTTTTTCTCTCGCCAAAATTTTCTACTATTCATATTTTCTTAAAAATTCAACAATATTTTTCTTCTCAATTTTCTTTGGGGGTCTTATTAAAAACTACCAAATCCTATTTACAATTTATGAATGAGTCCCCATCTATTACGTTCATAGTTTTGACTCCCCATCTCAAATTTGTTTTTTGAGTTCACTCCCCGACCCACTTAGATTGACGAAAATGCCTTCATGTTTGTTATTTTTTTATTTTTATTATTTTTTGAGAAGCTAGTTTTCTTCTTCATCTCTTTGCTCATCCCCCCCTCTCTCTAGTCTATGCCCTCTTCCTACCAAAACTTGGATTCTCCTCATATTTTCTCTTCGATCTCTAAAAATACAATAACATAAAAAAGAATCCTCTCCTATTGCTTCTCTCTCTCTCTTTACTACTTCAAAAAAGCAATCAAAAATCATGACCACAGAACAGGCACCAGCGGCAGGTTTGAACTATATCTAGGAGATGGTTGAAGAAGAGGAAGAACAATGAAAATTGGACAATTCGAAGAAGACTGTGGTTACAAGAGAGGGTTAAACATCTCAAGTTTGGTAGTTTCTTCATCAAGAAGCCCATGCAATTTATACGAGAATTTTGTGACAAAGAGTTGGACTCCATTCAAATGAAGAGTAGGGGAAAGTGAAAAAATGAGTACCAGTGACATTGGAATCTAAGCTCTTATGCATCATATGTATCAAAGGTAAAAATGGTATGCACCTAACACTTAGAAGATTTTGTGTTCTTTGAGATTAGGGAATATATTCAATGAGGTATTTGTGAAGAAAAATGAAAGGACAACAAAAATCGTGCAAAAAAGTGGAGCTTTATGTAACCCATGGTTATCCCAATGTTAAGAGTGTGAAGGACTTGATTTATAGGAAAGGAGCTGTAAAAATTAACAAGTACTGGGCTTCCTCTAATAGATGAATGTTGTAAAAATTGGCAAGTAGAGGGGTTCCTTTAACAGATGAATGTTGCTGATGTTAACCTTGTAATAAGGAATGAATCCTAAATTTTATGTGAGAGTACTGCAATTTTAGTAGCAATTGGCTTACTTGTATGTTCGGATTTCGTACTATATTAATTGTTTAGTATACTTCCAACGTTATAAGTAGTACCTCTTTGTATTATTAGCTATATGCAATTTTTTTACAAAATAATTTATTTATGTGATTCAGTATTTGGCTCTTCTATGCTCAATACTAGATTTATCCATTTCAGTACTTACACATTGATACTATAACATTTTATTCTCAATTATTATGTATTTGAATTTATTATTTATTTGCAATAAACACCTATTTAGGAATGATATAGAGGACGATATTACCCTATACAATTGAGTCCCAATATGATTTAACTTTACAAAGAAATTCAAGAGACGCTTGGAGTCATTGCATCTTAGGCAAGGTTCAAACGTTCCAGGATACTAAGGAGTTTAGAATAAAACCTAAAAATCATGTTATTGCTCCTAGGAGATCCTTCGTGTAAAGGAAAAATGATTCCAAACCTAGTATAGTTATTTGTAGTAATAATAATTGCAAATGGCGAATACATGCATCCAGCATGAAGTTGACAAACTATTTAGTATTTAAAAATGCTTGATATACCTTTTTGTCATTATTTGTTACTAATATATTTTTTGTTTTTTATTATTAATCAACAGGAAGAGGGTGCATGGAGGGCATATAATTAGTAGAAGATGGACTGTAAGGTGTACAGAGATTAACAACAGCTGCTAAGTTATGTTTTTCGCAGGACATATTGAATTTGAACTATTTGAATTGTATTGTACTAATATTTGTAGAATTTTTATTAGATTATTTATATTCCATCATTTGTAATATATCAAGTTCAGATAATATATCAAGATTTCCTAATATTTGACAAATTTGTGTTTTTAGCTGTTGTGCAGATTTGTGTATAGATATTGTGTAGATTTGTATCTATAGTTGTTGGTATATGTGTTTAAAAGATGAAATATTTTTCGGAGTATATAGTATATACAAATTTACATTTACAATACTAATCATGAAGAATACAATACTATACCACTAATGTATAAGTTTTCGTGGTGTTTGTACACTGAGATATTGTAGAGTAGTATTATAGTAGTACTAGGTTTTAAATTGTTGGAATATTGTAAAGTAATGTTATAGTAGCACTAAACTTTAATAAAACTGAAATATTGTAAAGTAATATTGAAGTACTACTACTTTAGGTATTTGATACTCAATTGTTGCATAAAAATACTTCAAATTTGTATTTACATACTTGATTTTTATATGTGTATACTTCAAAACCAAAAAGTTGTACTTCATTTCACATAAACAATACTGCAAGAGTGTATTTGTACTAACTGGTCGAACGGTCTATGTAAATCCCAACATGACAAGACAAATCATGGCACCTGAAAAAAGGAAGTTCCTTTGCCCTTCTTATCTCCACTAACCACAAAATGCTTGCACCTCTTAATAGCATGCTGAAAAAAAATGTTTACAACAGTGACATTGCAGCCTCAGTACAATCTTATTAGTTGTTTTTGCTTTTGTGTTGAATTCCATATTCTAAGAAAATAATATTGTTGTGAGGTAAATGTATCCATTTGACACCATCATCGAGAACCAATAAACCTCTCATGACTATATTAGTTTTAGGATTAACAAATCATGGTTTGATAATCATGCAATGGTTTATCTAGTTAAACTCAACTTAATCTCTGATACACTAGAAAGATATTGCAAATAGAAAAAAAAAATACCAATTTTTGGGATTTTTATACTGGATCTTTGTATTTTGTACTGAATGTGCCTTTGTACTTATTTGGCATATCTTTGTACTTGTTTTTTCTTTGGCTGAATTTAGCACAGTTCGATGCGTCAAACAACACATAAAACCCTCTAATATAAAAAAAATCATATTTTCTTCAAGTAATGGTCGTGATAATATATCCTTCCAACACACCACCATTAAATGCCAATGAATCTCTTATGACTGCATTAGTTCTAGGACTAATAAATCATGGTTAGGTAATCATGCCATGACTTAACTAGTTAAATTCAACTTAACCTCTCAAGTACTAAGAATGATAATACAAATTGACAAAAAAAAAAATTGATTTTGGGGATTTTTATACTAAAACTTTGCATTTTTGTATTGAATTTGCCCTTTTTTGCACTTATTTGGTGTATGTTTGTACTTGCTTTTTTTTCATCTAATTTACCTCAATTTGATGTGTGAAACAACACATAAGACCCTCTAATATAATAAAATCATGTTTTCTTGAAGTAGTAGTCGTGATAGTACGCGTGCAAATAGTTGGGAACACAAATACCTAAATTCAACCTTGTCTCTCCATTCATACTATTGTAAAATCATTGGTGTATGAGGTAAATGTATTCTTCCAACACCACCATTGAATGCCAATGAACCTCTTATGATTATATCAATTCTAGGACTAATAAATTATGATTTGATAATCGTGCAATAGCTTATCTTGTTAAATTCAACTTAATCTCTTGTTTACTAAGAATAATACTACAAATCGGCAAAAAAATACTAGTTTTTAGGATTTTTATACTGGATCATCACATTTGAATATTGAATTTTTCTTGTTGTGTACTTATTTGGTGTGTTTTTGTACTTACTTTTCCTTTGGCTGAATTTGCCTCAATTTGATATGTGAAACAACACATAAGGCCCTCTAATGCAATAAATCACGTTTTCGTCAAGTAATAATCGTGATAGTAAGTGTAAACATAATTGGAAATACAAATATCCACATCCAACCACTTGTGTCTCATTCATATTAGTGTAAAATATTGATCTATGTGGTGAATATATCATTTCGATATCACCATAAAAAAGCTAACAATATCTCATGACTGGTCCTTGGATTAAGAAATCATAGTTTGATAATCATACGATAATTTAAGTATGTAAATTTAAATTAATTTATCATTTATTAAGAATGGTACTGTATATAAGAAAATAATACTATTTTTTATGATTCCAGTACTTAATTCTGGATATAGTATAATAGAGTTACCTAGTCTAGTACGTCTTTGGAGTGTTTTATACTTGCTTTTCCTTTAATTTAATTTACCTCAATTTAATGGGTGAAACAACATATAAACCATGTAATACAACAAAATCAAATTTTCTTCACGTAGTGGCCGTGATGGTACGTGTTCAAATGGTTGGAAAGATGCCTATCCACATCCAACTACTTATGTTCTCATTTATATTAGTATAACGCATTGATATATGCGGTAACAAGTATGATTTTGATATCACCATAAAAAAACAATCAATATCTCATGACTATATCAGTTGTAGGCCTAAGAAATCATGGTTTAATAATCATATAATTCCTTAAGTAATTAGATTCGACTTAATTTTTTGTGTATTAATAATAATACCCTATACTGAAAAAATAATAACATTTTTTATGATTCTAGTACTTAATTATGCATATATTATATTGGATTTTTCTAGTTAGGTACGTTATTTATGATTCTAATACTTGATTCTAAGTATATTATAATAAAAATTTTAGTCTAGATACCATATATCTTAAAATGTATTGCATCTTCAATAATGTTTAACATATATATCAATAACCAGTATGTATATTAAAAAAAAGGATATTGTATATTGAAAAAGACTATTATTTTTTATGATTTCAGTACTTGGTTCTAGATATATTATACTTGATTTTTCTAGTATGGATACTATATATCTTAAAATGTACTGCATTTTTAGCAACCTATAACATATATATAAATGATCAGTGTCTAAATAATCAAAATTTCAAATTATAACATAAATTATAAACATAATCCATTCTGATCATTCAAACACTCAAATAATAAATCATATCCATATAATACTCAAATATTAAAACATCCTCCTCAACATCCATATATAAATACTAAAATCATTAAAGGAATAACCATCCAAACATATCATTGAACAACGTTAGAACATAGTAAACCATGCTCACACCTTTTTATCTTTCCCCCTACCATCACCATCGCCATCATCACCATTAGGTGGATTCTCAAACTCAACAACAACACCTTTAACACTACCTGCCTAAACACCAATACCCTCAATACTAGCAACAACAATCAAAGGACTTGCTAGGAGACTATCTATATACTTGAAACCATCTTAAGATTGCTTCAACTTGGTTGATGCTATTGTTCAACTTTGGCATATGATAATACACATGAGATGGGGTTCCCTTTATTGGTTAGAAGTGTTGAAACTCAATTGTGGGTTTCAATTCCTCCATTGCCACATCAAATCATTGAGGGAAGCAACAAGAATTTCAGATTTTCTTCTTGTCGTTTCTATAAACAAGGAATTAATATAAATAAGTTTTAGAAATGTTAAAAAAATGCAAATATATAATTAAGGTTTTGATACTGCATACACTATTGTAAATACTAAACTAGTGTATGTTTATACTAAAAATATTTGCATGCAATAATAAAAAGAGTTAACTGTATATTTTTCAGAATAAACAATAGAAAATAATTAGATTTGGTTTACAACCTTCAAACATACCATAATTTGAATAGAATTCCTAAATTAAGTTCACAACATAGCCAAGATTAATCATACATTAAATCAAGTTTATTGTTACAAAGATCAAATATTAATAATTGCATAAAATATATTTTGGTAATAACAAGTATTAAAACAAATAAATGAAGGAGAAATTAGCTTCATTATGAAACAACTTATAATTAGAGTTCTGAATATGGTTGCAATTGAATAAATAATAATTGAAAAATAAAAAGATATGAAGACTCTAGAGAGCTAAATTGCCTCACTTAGGCCTCATATGCAAATACACACACTAATATTCTCTTATCACTTTATCTTATCTTATGTCATCTTCCTATTCATCACATTCCTAATTTTACCCAAATATACACTCAAGAAAAGAGCTTTTAAGCAAAAAGAGCAATAGAAATAACCTTGACACCTACCAGTCTTCATAGGCCAAGTCTATTGCACCACCACTTCCATCGGGAAACACCGGTCTACAGCTGCCTTTCGACATATTTACTCCCAAATAGTCGTTCTTTTCTCAAATCTAATGGATGTGGATGAAAATGAAAAAAGAACACCAGTAAATAGAAAACAACAAAAATGCAAATGCTACTCAAGCCTCCAACACAAACTACTCACAATACAAAGAAGAAAAATGAAACGAGAAAAGCCCGACAGTTATAGTAACATTTTAGATGAAGAAGGAAATAGAGGGAAATATAGATAGAGTCATGGATGAGATAAGCGAGAAGGAAAAAACATGGCAAAGCATCTTCTCGCCATTTTTCAAGAAAGTGAAGAAAGTTCATGTTAATTTGTAATTTAAATGCCAAATGAGGAGCATGTTAGTGCTTATGCAATCAGTGGGGAATGATTCCAAAAAATAAAATTTGGTTGGTGGGTGAAGATCAAGAAAAACCAAATGGAGATTGAATCACAAAATGAAAGTTCCTTTTTTCTTTAATTAACCAATTTTCTTTTTCTCTTCCTATTGTCTTCAATTTTCTGTACCTATTGCCTTTCTCTTTTCTTTATATTCTTCAAAAAATTCAAAAAAAAAAATTCTTTCTTCATTTTGTTTCTCTTCGCATTGTGCTTGCATTTTCATTTTCTCTCTTCTTTAGAAATTAAACCCACATTCTCTAGCTTCACTTTCTTCACAAAGCCCATTCATTTTTTAGTTTTTCTCTTCTTGGTACCTTTTATCTCTCGCATAATCCAAACATCCACCTCTTCCCTATTACAATTGGCTAAAGTCTACACATTTTAAGAGTTAATCAACTAATATGGGTTAAATTCGTGAAACTACACGCGCTAAAAGTATGCATGGTGAGTATCGATGTTTTTCTAGTTGCTTTTGAAATTTTGAGTTTTTCTAGTATAGACATGCGTTTCTTTTTTAAGTTTTTTAGGGAATTGCAATTCATGTTCTTACATCAAGTGCAATTTCATTTATTTCTATAATTCATGTTCTTGTTTTTTCTATGCGGAGGAAGGGGGAGCAGAAGGGGCTTTGGTGTCTTTTAAGTTTTAATGGATTAGTGTGCAAAGAAATGCCTACTCAATAGTTTATGTCACGCCCCAAAATCAAACCATACAGTCTAGTCTCAAGGCGTGAAACTTAATCCCAATATATGAAATTAACAATCCATAATCTTAAAGTTAGACAAAAATTCAAGCAAATCCAATGCTAGTCTTATAATAAAAACTCAAAGTACCGTTGCCTAACCCCAACTAAAACAAATAGAATCCATAGTAAATAAAATAGAAATAATAAGCTTAGGAGAAATATAGTTGTCTACTGCAAAAATCTAAACTATGACTTCAATCTTGATTTTCATCATATGCAGGATCCACCTCCTCACTAGGACTAGGATCTAAGTCTGTTAAAAAGAAAGTTAAAGAAAAGAAAAGAGTGTGAGTAAAAGACCCAGTGAATGCTAAGTGTGTGCAATGTGAATTCATGAATTTAACATTATTTGTACAGTGAAAATATTCGAGAAAAAGATAAGTGGAAATCATTGAATAGTCAAGTAGTAACGAATCAAGAATTTAATAAAAATTTTCTAGACTAACAACTTAAATGCAATGATCAGACATTAGTTGCTATAGCTAGTCAACCTTATGATTCCTACCATAATAGTCCCTTATCATTCCGAGCAAGGTGCGACCTTACTAAAACAATGCCCGAGCCTAGGTGCTCGGGAAATCCTACGACCCACCTCAGCCACAAACAACTTCAATTGTGCGATGGGGGGATTAGGTCATGGGGGCTTGAGGTTCAACTGGCAAGCTTGCTGCTGGACGGTGAAGTCCTTCGCACGCCTAGACCAAGTTGGATCCAACTAACAGTAACAGTAAATCCAGGAATCAGTTGATCATCGAATTTAATTACTGGTGTAGAAGCATTAAAAATCATAAAGAACATGTTTTCTTATATCGTGAAACAAAATAAATAATTTTTGTGCGCAGTGGAATATAGTAGTAGTGCAGTGTAAACTTAAAACAAGTTACGATCAAATTACTATAGCATATATCCTTCTGAGTTTTGAAACATAATATCATATCATATATGTATATATATGTTTAGACACTCACCTTCAAGATGATCATAGAAATCAATCACCTATGTTAGAGACAATCGAGTCAATTGTTGAGTCACTTGATTCATTTAATAAGCACATCAATCACCAATTTAGCTGACTAACAAGACAAAATTTACCCAAGACTAGCCATACGAGTACCATAAGCCTGTGGTACCTTAAAATCTGACAATCCTAATTGGTGCTAAAGTAATTTTCCTATATGTATTTCACATTTAAATTCCATTCAAAATTCCAAAATATAAGTAAGAAATTATCCTAAATAAATTCTAGATTTCGATAGTAATTAAATCCTAAATTTCCTATTAAAATACACATATATGTATTTTTATACATCACATACAGTTACTAAACTCATCAAAAGACTACCGAACAACCAAAACTTAATACGTCTTCTCCATAAAACATCTTCTCTGCGGTAATAACAATAAAATAGGGGCAGCCAAACTAACAACATTTAAGCACATATATTTTTTCGGTCTTGCATGTATATACCCATTCATTACACAATCATGCAATTCAAAATTGGCCTTTCCATATTCAAAATTTGCAGCTCTAATATATATTCGGCCTTGCATATATATATATATACATATTCCTTACACAGTCATGCAATTCAAAATTGGTCTTTCCATAGACAAAATTTGCAACTCTAAGTGGCCTTAGTGTCAACACATAATGAATTCAACCATTAACAATTAAAGGAAGAAAAGGTTTGAAACTAATTCTTAGAAGAAAATAGAATGAAGAACAAATTGACCGGCACCACACTAAGGAAATCAAATTACTAATTACACAAAAGCTGATTCCACCCCTACCAATTGCCATAGGATAATCAAACTCTAGGAAAAGAAATGATTTCATGGCTCTGTTCAAATTAATGCTTTCAACTACTAAAATCAAAATCAACAAATCAGGTTTAACACTAATAAGTATAACTATCGCCGGTTTCTCCCATGTTTTTTTTCTTCCATTCCGCCTCCCTATTCCGCTTCCCTCTTCCCCCCTTTTTTGGTCTAATAGGTTTAGGGTTTTGTTCCTAGGAAATATGTGTGTGTGTGTGTGCGTGTGAGTGAGTGAGTGAGGGAAGTTGTTTAATCCTAATGGGATTCTTATTATTATAATTAACTAGGGCTTAATAATTCACTCATTGTACATTATAACATTAATCCACGTAGAGTTAAACTTTTTATATTTTCCAAATATATGGAATATATAATAAGATAATAATAATAGTAATTTTCATTATTTTTTCCCAAGATAATTTAGTTAATTCCTAAGGTCTCAATTATTAATTCCTAGTAACAATATAATTATTATGAAAAACTATAACTCATTTCTCAAAATTCTGATAGCGAAACCAAGAGGTAAATCTAATAGCGAGTATATATATAGACACACACACACATATATATATATATATATCATTTTTCTAACTGATATAATAAGAAAGCAAGACTAAGAGAAAATAAAATAACATAGAAAAAAATACTTAATTAAATTTTAAAAGAAATTCGAAGGCATTACAGTTTATGTGCTCCGTTGTTTATTAACTTTTGTAATGTTGTTATCAGATCCTTCATCAAATTTGAATCTTAGTTGTAACATATGGAGAACTTAGTTGGAAATGATTACTTCAAAACCTGACTAGGGCTTGTAAAATTATATCCTTATATCTTGAAAGGATCTACCCACATGAACATAATCTCTCTTTTTATGTAAGTACCAGATATCCATCTTCTATATATTTGTTAAGATCTAATATATTATCAAGTTATTCCTCTTTTATCTTATATTAATACATTTTTGCCTAAAAGGATATCATTTCTATATATATATCTATCTACATATTTTTTCATTCGTTTTAGGAAATAGCTCCTTGCATTACTTAATACCAAAAGTGACAACTTTTTGCCATGCCCCAAAATCAAACAATATAGTCCAGTCTTGAGAAGTGAAATTTATTCCCAAATAAAAGATATCACTTATCTAAAATTGTGATATTAAATAATTGAATTCCAAACATTCATAATAATTCAAATAAATCTTGCAATAGAAAAACTTTAAAAGCCCAATACGCTATCCTCAACTAAAGACCATAAAAAGAGAAACTAATAAGCTAATACAAAATGAAACTAGTCTACTATAAAGGTCCCAAAATAAGACTTTAGTCCTAACTCTCATTGTAAGCAGGATCTACCTCCTCACTATGGCTAGGGTTTAGGTCTGCCAGGAGGAAATTGAAGAAAATATAGAGCGTGAGTAAAGGACTCAGTGAATGCCAAGTGTGTGTAATGTGAATTCGTAAAAATAACTTGATTAAAGTGATATTCTATTACAATGTTTGTGAAGAATATAAGTGTCAAGCAGTCAAGTGTCAAGCAATAATAAAAAGGGAATTCAACAAACATTTCGATAGGCTAACATTTAAATGTAATGATCAAATAGTGTTTATTGTATCCAGTTAACCTTATGACCCCATTGTAATAGTCCCTTGTTGCTCCGGGCAAGGCATAACCTTACCAAAATATTCCCGAGCCTAGGTTCTCAGAAAATACCACGATCCACCTCAGCCACAAATGGCTTCTGTTGTGCGTTGGGGGGATTAAGCCATAGGGGCTTTGGGTTCAATCGGCAAGCTCACTGCCGCTCGATAAAGTCCCTAGCACACTAAGACCAAGTTGAATGCAACGTACAGTACCCGTATCAGTGATGATCATTGTATTTAACTGCTAGTCCAAAAGCATTATTAAGCAATAATGAAGGTTGGAAAGAACATGTTTTTCTTGCATCATGAAACAAAATAAAAGAAACTTATGTGCGCAGTGGAATATTATAGTGTAGTGCAAAATGAAAAAGTTGTCAGTGGATTATGTTATAGCATATATAACTCTAGGTTTTGAAAAATAGTACTATACAATACATATAAGTTTAGGAACTTACTGTACCTATTGGTTGTATCGAAAATAGATTTTATCTTGTCAAATCCTTGATCACCTGCTGAAATATTAATATTATTCAAACTTAATCAATATCTAATCCATAGAACTTCAATTATACTCTAACTATTTCATTCATAGCATCACACCTCTTATAGGAATATACAAATTAAATTTCTCTCTCCTTTTGTTATATATATATATATATTGACTAATATTAGTTCCAAGATAATTTTATCTAATTCTTGTACACACAGAAGCTCGATCCTAAATATACTCAATCAATTGAATTTGTTCTATATTTATTATATATATTTCTCATTTAAAGTCCATTCGAAATCCTAAAATTATAAGTAAGAAAATTAACCTAAATAATTCTAGAATTCAATAGCAAATAAATCTTGGAATTCTTATCAACAAAATAAGAAAAGAAAAGAAAATTATTTTCATGAATTTAAAAGAAACATCATACTAAACCAAAACTTGCCTTGACTTTTGTTTAAATCCCATTAAAAGAAGAAAATAAATTATAATAAAATTAAGAACAATTCTAGGGAAAGATAAAAAATAGCTTTCAAACATCAAAATCAATTTAACCACTAAAAATCTAAACTTTAGTCTTTAACAAAATAAATAAATAAATAAATAAAATAATTAGGATATTTAATGGCATATGCATCACACACACATATATATAATATGTATTCACATATATGAATCCAGGTTATATTTATGTGTGTGTGTGTATGCTTGTATAATATTAGTTGATATAGGGTCAACCCAAGAGGTCCACTAAGGCCATTTGGCCCAACAGGCCCAAGACTTTACTCGGCCATCGGGGTCGAAATCATTGACCTGAAGGTTGACTTAAGCACGGTGGAAGCGCTAATGGTCAGTAGTCTCAACTCACGCCACCCATCGCATTTGCATGTAATGCGATCCAACAACCACTCTGTCCGTATTAATTAATGTGATGGTGCACCACCTCTACCATTAATGCCACCACCCCCACATTAATGACGGTAAGGATCCCATTTTTGGCTAAATCAGATATTTATATGCCTCCTAAATAAGTCGAAAAGACCTATTTTATCCTTACTGGTAGGATCTGCAGGTGCGACATACATGAAAGGTTATTGGTCTTTCCACCTCAGTATAAGCACTATAAATACTTCATCCTGAAAGAATTCGGGTAAGCTTATAGACACATATTTAGTTGTTACTTTGTTACTCGGCCCAACTAATTTCAGGTCAACCTACTGACTTAAGCATCGGAGGGTCTTAGTTGAGGACCCTCTTGGTTAGCCTGACGTTTGTTCCTTGGTTGCAGGTTCCACCCTTTGCCCCCTATAAACAATCTTTTAGGTCTAAATAACACTCTGGTTGAGACCCAAACATCCTTAGCACTCAAAATAACCTCATCATTTTGGCACTATCTGTGGGAAAGGAACTTACAGTAGAAAATGGTCAACATAAGATGAACAGCTTCTGAGAGGCAGAATGATCGTCACTCATACCCACCGCCTCTGTTGCCGCTGTAGGGTAGCCTAATTAGCAAGCAGAAAGTCCTAGTTCCCAATCAAAGTAGGTGGTCACCTTGACCATCCCATAACTCATGCAGATGATTAGCAACTAGATCTCCGCCAAATTTTTTGTTGAGCTATCTACCGCTTTGCAGAGGTATAACTCCCAACTGGTATCCGTAGTGAACGTTATACCTCATCCCTCAAACTAGGAAGAGAACCCTCGAGGAAAGACAAAATTAGGATCGAAACGTGCTTAAATTCGAGAAGACAAGAGTTGAACATGGGGCCTTTTCCCTGTGACGAGCCCTATAATATCCTCCGTGAGGAGGTGGTAGACTCAGCAGACTAATATGTTTGACCCCATCGAGCCTAGTAGCCCAAGCAGGTCGAACACCCCAAACCTCACTCTAGTCGAGACATGTCCAGGGCAGATAGAGAAGCATGGGAAGAAGTGTCACATCAGGTTCAGCAACTTAATAGGAGATTGGAGAAATTTTCAAGAAGAAACCTAGACCAGACCTAATTTTATAATATTCCTAGTCTCCGATAGGAAAAAGAATCTTTCATTCAAGAAATTATTGGCGAGCATATTGCACTCGACGCGAAAGTTCCCATCAGGTTACCCTGATATGATGGATCAATAGACCTAAATAAGCACCTGTTACAATTTGAACATATGATGCAGTTGCATGAACAGAGTGACCACATACATGCAAAGATATTAGTTACCACCTTCTAGGGAGTAGAATTAGAATGGTTTGTCAAGCTCGAACCGGCGTCCATATTCTCTTACGATCAGCTTTGTGATAAATTCTTACATCAATTTGCTAGCAGGAGGAAAGCGAAGTTGCCATACACTCATCTTTATACGGTCAAGTAGAATGAGGGTGAACCTTTGAAGGACTACTTCTCAAGATTCAACATTGATGTTTTAAAAATCGATAATCCTCGCATTGAGTTCTTGATTGATGTTTTATTTTTGGGGTTGAGGCATAAAGAATGTGCCAACGCTTTGGTTAGAGAGCGACGCCGTACAATGGAGGAACTCCTTGACCTAGCAAAAAGGTATATGACCTAAGAGGAAATAAGTAAGATGAAGTTCGGTGGAGATGAGTTCGACAAGAAGAAGGATAAAGAAAAAGAGGACAGACATCAAAGAAAAGGTCACCAATCTCTGATAAAGCATTTTTATAATTACGCCCCCTTAAACACTCATAGGAAGGAGGTCCTACTCACGATACAGCATGACAATATCTTGAAGAGACTGAGGAAACTCACCAAAATGGAGACCATGAAAAAATCTAAGAAATTCTGTCATATCCATCAACAAAAAAATCGTGACATAGAGGATTGCTTCAGCCTCCAAGATGAAATCGAGTGCTTTATCAGGCAGGGTCATCTTAAGAAATATGTAGACCAGAAAGCTTTAGATGCCATGGCTTAGTCTGATCGGACTCTACGTAGAGAACAATCACCGAGCCCGAGGAATGATGACAAAGGCAAGCAAAAGTTGGAAAAGGACCGCCCTTCCTTGAGAGGCATAATTGACATAATAGCTGGAGGGCCAATAGGGGGGACTCAAGGTTAGCAAGAAAATAGGTGCAGAGGCGACTTGAATCCAATAGATTGGCACAAACTAAACCAGTCTATTAGCTCTCTACACGCATCGAACCTATTTCTTTCTTGGATTATGACCTTGATCACTTAGGAGGTAATGGTGCAGGTGGCAGCTTAGACTTGGTGGTTTCTGTAGAAATTGCAAACTTTGAGGTCCAAAAGGTATTGATTGACAATGAAAGTTCCGCAAATATCATCTTTTATTCACGCTTGACATGATACAATTAGGAAAGTTGAAATTTGACCCTATTGAAATGCCCCTAGTTGGGTTTTGGGGATCGGAGAGTGCCCCGGTAGAATCTATCAATTTATCCACTTCGTTGGAGAAGCTCTTAAAATGTGCACCTTGATGATCAACTTTCTCATTGTAGATGCACCTTTTGCCTATAATGCCTTCATCGGGAGACCAACATTAAATAATTTTTGAGCAGTTGTATCTACTTAGCATATGAAGGTCAAACTCCCAACTGTGGTTGGAATGGGTGAGATGTTGTGCAATGTAAAAGAAGCATGGCAATGTTACACCATTTCAGTCGAAGCCAATTCCTAAAAAATTCCCCCCGAATTGAAACCCTCAGGGGACATCCCCTTAATGAAACTTGATGAGGGACAAGCTAGCAAGAAGAGGAAAATGGAAGACACTTGGGTCGAACCTATTGAGGAGTTCAAAATTATTGAACTAGAGCTAGGCAATCCTAAAAAAATGACCAGGATAGGGTTGAGTTTGGGGAACAACATGGAATGCATGCTTATTGATTTCCTCAGAAGAAATACTGATGTCTTTGCTTGGAAAGCAGTCGACTTACAGGGTATCGACATCGAAGTTATTGTTCTTCGCCTTAATGTTGACCTCGCATTCAAGCCGGTTCAATAGAAGACAAGAACTTTCAATGCTGAAAGGACCTAGATTATCGAGGAAGAGGTCAACAAGCTCCTAGAAACAGAATATATAGTTGAGGTCCAATTGAAGGTTAGTAAGCCACTAGGATCCAATAATCAAACTTCGAAAGCTCAAAAATAACTAGTGCTTATGGCTTAACAAGGATCTATTCATGCTAGAGATTTAGATTTAGTTGGAGAATTACCTTAAAAAGCAAATTTCCAAGGTTGCAATGGTGAACACTTCACCAATCCAGAATCTGGCAGGCTTTGGCATAGCGGAGAAACAACAACTTTTGCCTTAGTTAAAATGCTCCAAAAATCATGAAAAAGAAATATGGAACTTCTAACTCCTTGAGTAAGTCACTCTATAATATTCAAAGTAAAACTTGATCTAGATCACTTGGAAAAAATTTGGCAAGCGAATGCTCTGTTTTAGAGGATCTCCAAAGCTAGCAAATCAAATACTTTGCGTCTATTGATATGATCTACACACCAATTGATCCTCCAAATTCCACTCACTTTTAGTTGGAGAAAATGAGCAGAATATCAATGGTGAAGGTTGATTTTTTAGGTAGGAGAAAAAGAGAGAACAAAGCCTCAATACATTAAGCAACGTTTGGAAATGGAGTTTTGGAGGGAATTGTGGAAGAGTCTAATCCTTCACACTTTTAGCAATGTGGCCGATCCTCTCTCTCTATATCTATATATAGATGTTGGATGGTATGATGCCAAGGTTTCATCATATCTTACATGAGGGGGGGCGGCCAAGTGGGGTGCCAAGGTGGCAAATTTGAATTCAAATCTCATTTGAATTTTATGCGCATTTTAACTGCATTTGAAATCTAATTTCAAGTTAATTAAGATGCTAATTCAAATAAACCTTTCATTTGAATTTTCTTTCCAAAATGTGTTCTTCTCATTAATTAAATTAAATACTTTAATTTAATTAATTAACCTTTGACTTAACTTTTAAGTCAAACAAACTTAACTCTTAAGCTTAATTTTGTTAATTTAACTCTTTAAATTAACTTGGTCAATTGATGGCACTTGGCACCAAATAATTAACTCCTTAATTATTAGTCTAATCTAACTCCTTAAATTAGTTGATTAATTTAACACTTAAATTAATCAAGCCAAAATTTGACCTTCAAATTGGCACCTTAAAAATAGATCACCTTGGAGTAATTTTCTAACTCTTAGAAAATTGCTCTAATAACTAGAAGGTTAATTGGATTTTTTGTGTGACCTAATAGGTTCTACCATTCATTGGATATGAGCTCGCAACTCTTTGTGATTTTTGAATATCATATATTCATTTTAGTTTTAAATAACTTTTAAACTAATCGACTCAATTCAATTAATCTCATTTATTGAAGAGTACCCAATCTCCATGGTCGATGTCCAACCTCAAGCCCATGGAGCCCAATTAATTATCCAAAATGAATGCTTTTTGAGAACCATTGTAGCTCTATGCGTACCATGCAAATACGGTCCTTTCATCTCTTATCTCCTGAAAAGAAGCCTAGGGTAAGATATTTGTTGGCTCCTAATGTTCGATTTCCTTATGTGACCTAATCTTTGGAAAACTCCTTTTCCAAATTGTCACACCACCTTGAGCAATAATTTCTTGGAATCAATCATTATAGAATACATCGGACATGTTTTTGCCCTTCACAAAAGTGAGGAGTCGGATTTCATCTTGGATCTCACAAACCTCCATGCCAAGTAGCTCATACCCAACCTCAACTCAAAAGACCCATTAAGTGGTCAAGGAAGAGTTAAAGTATGAGGACCAGACACAAGGTTACCATGGATCCTCAGGGCAGAGGATTAATAATATGCACTAGCGTAAGTTGAAGAACTCGCCACTATCGACTTGCCACTACGGCTATCTAGTGGATTCTCTGGTTGGTCTTCAGTGCCTTGTTCTCTAACAAGCACCCACTAACATGTACTCATATCTCATACAGTTACTCATGGAACGGAGCAATATCCAACTCTTGAATTTGTGTATCGTTAGTGCAATCTATCCAGATCTTAGATGCTCTATCTCGTAAGATCCTATGACTTAGAAGATTTAAGATCATGACCGTGTAAGACTTATTCCATGGTCATCAAACCAAGTCCTGTAGTCATGAGTGATCTAAGGGCTTTATCCAAATGCAAGTGAAGAAATAAAGAGCATAAGATGAAGATTACTATATAAAGAATATTATTCAATCAAGATTGTTTTACAAAAAAATAACTTTACAAGGCTAATCCTATTGGCTTTCCAGGCACTATTCCTACACTAATACCCTAGCTAGCTATGTAATGTAGTTTTAGTTCCCAAAGATTAGGGTAAATGTAGAATGTGTAATGATTTCACTGATCTTATTAAAGCATGCCCAAAAGACTCATATCCTCTGCCTCGCATAGATTTGTTAGTTGATTCAACTGCAGGATGTGACCTCATGAACATGATAGATGCTTTTCAAGGATATTATCAAATTTTTATGGTCCCATAAGATAGGGATAAAACTTCTTTTGTGGTTCTGAATGGTGTATATTACATTTTGGTTATATCATTCGGATTAAAAAATGCTGGCGCAACTTACCAAAGATTGGTCAACTTTATGTTCAAAAATGAAATATGATGGTCTATAGAGGTGTATGTGGATGACATGATCGCTAAGATAGAGAAGGAGGTGGACCACTTAGCTGACCTAGCCCATACGTTCTCCAACCTCAAGGCCTTCGGCATGAAACTGAACCCGAGCAAGTGTACATTCAGAGTAAGGGTTGGGAAGTTCTTGGGTTATATGGTCATTCAATAGGGTATCGAAGCTAATCCCTAAAAATTCCAAGCTATACAAGATATCCCATCTCCTAGGATAGTTAAGGATGTACAAAAATTAGTTGGGCGTATTATTGCTCTTGGCCGGTTTATTGCTCGATTAGTAGACAAGAGTTTATCCTTCTTTTAGGTCTTGAGAAATGCCAAGAAATTTCAGTGGATAGAAAAATATGACCAAGCTCTAGTCGAGCTCAAGCAGTACCTGACCAAAGCTCTATTGCTGACCGAGCTAACGGTCGAAGAAGTGTTGTATTTGTACCTAGCTATGTCAACAGTCGCTGTTAGCTTGATCTTGGTGTCGACTCGACAAGGTTCATGAAAGCCATTGTATTATAGCAGTAAAATCTTGCAAAGTCCTGAACGTAATTATTTAGATATTGAGAAGTTCGCACTAGCATTTTTCTCGGCAACAAAAAAGTTAAGACCTTATTTTCTGTCCCATACTATTGTTGTTTTGACAAACTAACCTTTGAAACAAGTACTCTCTAAGCCCAACACATCGAGGAGGTTGATCAAATAGGCCATCGAGTTGGGAGAATTCAACCTTAGGTTCCAACCTTGTGTCTATTAAGGCTCAAATGCTAGCTAATTTTATGGCGGAACGAATCGACCTATTGCCATTTCAGGAGCACCAACCCCTGGTTTGGTCTTTACATGTAGTTGGTTTGGTCACGAGTTTAGGATGTAGAGTAGGTATATTATTGTGCTTCCCTCAGTGGAGGAATATGATTTTGCTGTTAAACTAAACTATTTTGTCACTAATAATGAGGTGGAATATGAAGCCCTTATTACTGGGATGAGAGCAGCTCTGGATAGAGGGGGTAAGTTCTTGGTAACCATTACGAATTCTCAGCTTGTCGTTGAGCAGTTTGAGGGCAACTTTGAGGCGAGGGACGTGACCATGAACACCTATCTAAATAAGGTCAAATGGTTGCAACAACAATTTAAAAAATTTACGCTCAGTCAGGTGCCTAGCTCAGAAAATGAAAGAACATATGGGCTCTCGAAGTTCGCCAACTTGACAAAGGACACCACAGATAAGCCCATCACCTTTTTAGTCTCAAACAAGCCCGCCATTGATAACCCCCAGCAAAACGAGGTCTTTGCAGTAGATGCAAAAGGTCAGACTTGGATTGACGAAACTAAAGCCTGCATCAAGGAGGGTAAAATGCCACCAGAAAAGTCAGAAACCCGAAGGCTGAAGGCACGTGCATCAAAGTTCATTTTGGATGACTTTGACCAGCAATATAAAAGATCTATTGTAGGGCCCTACTGAAGTGCCTCACGCCCAACCAAGCACAAGAAGTTTTGCAAAAGTTACATGCTGGCATTTGCAAAAATCACTCTGCAGGTCGGTTGTTAGGAGCGGATATTTTTGGCCAACTTTAAATAAAGATGCCATTGAATTTGCCCGAAAGTGCCGATCATGTCAGGTCCACGCTAGCATTCCTCATCAACCAGCTGCCACCCTTGTTCTGGTACAGATCACATAGCCATTCGACCAGTGGGGAGTCGATATAGTAGGGTCTTTCCCAAAGGCTACTGGACAGAGGAGATACATGATCATAGCGGTTGAATACTTTACCAAATAGGTCGAGGCTGAAGACGTGCCTAAGATCACGGATGCTGCAATAAGGAATTTCTTGTGGAAGAATATCGTTTGTAGTTTTAGCTTACCTAAAGTCCTCATATCAAATAATGGCACTCAGTTTCAGAGTAAGCAAACTAGACAATGAAGTGAGAACCTTAGAATTAAACAACATTTCACTTCAGTAGGAAATCCGCAAGCCAATGATCAGACATATGTCATTAATAGAACTATACTAGACCACATCAAAACTAGGTTGGAGGGCTCTAATGCCAGTTGGGCAGATGATCTGCCAGGAGTTCTATGGGCCTATCGCACCACTCTGAGAATGGCCATATGTCAGAGCCCTTATAGTTTAGTATATAGTTCAGAGGCAGTTGTCTCTACAGAATTGATTCAACACACGGATCGAGTTGTGTACTATAGCCCGACCAGAAACAAAATAGAAAAGGAGTTCGACTTGGAAATGATCGATGAGCTTCAACAACAGGCCTTCAAAAAAATGCAGAGGTATAGATCAATCATGGCAACGCATTACGATAAAAGGGTTAAACCTAGATCTTTCAAAGTAGAGGACCTCATCCTTAAGAAGGTTGAAGTCTCTAAGAATGTAGGCAAACTCGACCCAAGATGGAAGGGCCCGTACTCCGTGGTTAAGGTCGCAAAGCACAACTTTTGTCGATTGGCAGATATGTCTAGAAATGAACTACCAAGGCCATGGAACACGATTAATCTCAAAAAAATTTATGTGTAGACTGCATTGTACAGAAAGCACATTACCTTAATAAACACTATACGTGACCCCATAGTCACATGGTCCAAATGGTCTCATTTAATTGATAAACAGTTATCATGTTGACCTCGCAGTCGCATGATTAAAGTTGAATGATGAAGTTACTAGTTAATTATCAAAATGAAAGATTCTACTATTGATCAGCTATTAAATCGACCTCACAGTCCCACGATTAAAATCGTATTATTCAACCCCAAGGCCACATGGTTAAAAATTGCATAACCCAATTATTAAACACCTATCAGATTTAACCTATCAACTATCAAACATTAATTTAAATTAAGCAAGATAAAAAGTTATACAAAACCAACCATATGCTTTGATAGATGTCAATGATATTTATGCGCCACTCGGGGCTCTCATTTCCAAAAAATAAAAAAAGAGAGAAGAAAAAAGAGCTAGCTAGATCCCTCGGCTTCTCCCTAATGAGCCATTGCTTTGGCATCTACTATTCTAAGCATCTCATTTGTCAAATCCATGTGAACATTTAAAGGAGGTCCCTCAACCTCTTGCTCAGGCAGCCTTCATGGACTTAGTCCAGCGGGCTGAGTAGGCCCGGATTACTCAATTAAAAATACCCGGCCATCATCCAGAAAGAAGCCCCCCACGTCGGCCTCGTTGTTCTTTATCCCTAGGGCAAACTCTCCAGCAAAGCCTAACTCCTTACCTACTGCCACAACTCGGGGAAGAGGTGGAACAATAGCTTCACCCCTTCAGCAGGAGCATTCTTGTCGAATGGTTGAAGACACTCATCTTTGTTCACATCGAATCTCGCATTATCTTGGGGTCGAAACTCATATCCCATGTATTCTAGCTGCTTCATGGCACGATTGGATGCTTCTTTTACATTGTCCATGTAAAAGTCACGCTTGCATTGGTAAAAGCCGAAGAGAGCATAAATTGTTGAATAGTTTATTTCTATATCCCGAGCAGCACCTTAAAACATTTCGAGCGGGATACCTCATCGCGCTCTCATAGCCATAACTTTGACCCGATTTTGAAGCTTTTTGGATAGAGTTCATGGCCTTTTTAAGCTAGTCCTCGACCTTGCTCTTGCTCTCAATGGCAGCAAGCTATTGACATCCTTTTCTTCGAGCTGCATTGTTAGCTCAGCGACTCTAGTGTTTAAGGAGTCGACCTTAGCCTTCAACTCTCACTTTGCTCATTCTTCAAACTTTCACATTTTTCCTAGTAGCCGCCGACGCTGTATTTTGCATAGATCATACCAACGATAGAGGTTATAACCCCCATTGCCCAACTTGTAAGAATATGAGCATCAAAATTAGTAATCTTCCAAAACATATCATGTAGTAAACTCAACTATAAACATACCACGTTGGCGTGGTAAGCGAAAGCTTTCAAAGCATCAATTTATTTGTGGTTAAACATCTCCACCTGGTCACTCTGGAACAAACCAGTCGTTAGAACAGTTAGCAGCTTCAATGACATCCCCCCCCACGCCCATTATCATTGCGGTGTTCGACACCCCCACATTCTCCCAGAATAGTAGCTCCAAAAGCGATGGTAGATTTTATAGTTGCTCAAGGGGGAGTGTACTATAGGCAGCCTCTTCATTCTCGACCACCTTCTCTTTCTCTTTCTCGACCGTAGTCTTTTTGGGAGCACTTTCATTGGTCATCTCAATTGCTTTCCTCTTTAGCTGAGAAAGGTTGCTCATGCCTGGTGCTTGCCACAGCACTTGCTATGCCTATTGAGGCCTCCGAACTTACCCTACCTACTTGAGTAGCAGTCGCCCGTCGGGCTGCGATTGCCTCTTTGCGTTGTTGAGCCTCCTATTGTTTGCACATCATGATTTGCCTGGCAAGGTTCATAATTGGTCGACCTATGACATATATAAAAGTATTCATCGATCAAACAGATAGCAATCAAAAATGGTACCTCATAATATTTACAAATATTAGTTTCTACCTAAATATGCATTAGCATCAACCTCAACACGGCGGTCTACAATCTCGCCAGAACCAAGTTTCTTTCTCTTATAAACATCGAGGCATCCATCTCACCAAATTCGAGCAGATCTCGAACAAAAATGTTACTCTATGATGGATTCTCAGTGGTATCTAGCTTGACCCTACCCCTTATCCACCTTCTTGGAATATTGAACCCGACCCCAATGGGGGGTCGGACGTAAAAAAAATCTTTCTTTTCATTTTGGCCTTGTGATGAAGAAAGTGCCCTAAAGACTTTTCTATGAGGTCACACGGTTAAATAGTAAAAGCCAGACTCCCCGGCTAAGACTGACTTTTGAGACATGAGCAATCTTTATTTTTATGCATAAGTTGTTCTGATCAGTAGAGGAAAGGATAAGAGCCTAAATACATCAATGGGACTCTTTTATTTCATTTCTCTAGCTTGATCACATCTAAGTGAGTAGTATTTTTTTCACATAATACAAATCAAACAATAATACTTTCACAAATGTTCTTCCATGTCATTGACATTGGAATGAATGGTAAATGAATAATCAGCCTTTCCTTTTACAGATTGCTTTGGAAGGTAATTGGTTTATAAGAGAGAAGCCACCAGATACTCTTGGATAGTAAAGTATGAAACATTTCTATTTATTGGCATACAAACCATATCAATTGTCTCTTACCTTTCATTAATCCTACTAACATAACTTCATCAAGCTAGATAAGCTATAAATTTGATATTTTAGCTCATTCTCAATTTGTTTCTACGTCTTGTTGCTTAGCTATGGGCATACAGTTTTGTAACAAATCTTATCAGACATAATTAACTAAATAGTATTCATTATATTGATCTTGCATGAAAAGTGAAGTTATACAATTATATGCTCTTTCTTGCGCTAGAAGTGTTTCCTGGATTTTGTAGTTTAGAGTTCTTGTTGTAGGAGTAATCATTCCATTTGGGTTATTTTCCATCCAATTTTATCAGAGGCTGGACAAGATAGATCATAGACTTAACTGATTTTGTATTTTGGAAATCTTATTCCTCATTGAGTATAGTTGATTTGAGCATTAAGAAATAAATGTGAATTTTGGTTTTATATTAACATATTGAATTTTCCTAATATGTCTCTAATTTTATCTGCATGTTGCTAATAGAAAAAAAATGTGAATTCCAATTTTGTATTAGTAGATTGAAATTTGTTTCTCATATGTTTCCAATTGTCATATACGATGGTTGAACATGTCTTAACAGATCGAAGTATATATGTTTCTAAGTCCTCTTTTGCTTCAATTCATTTATCTTGAGTGCTAAGAACCAAAGCATGATTATGCTTGTATTAAATTTTAGTGCGATATATGCATATTCTTTCATAAAGGTAAGTTATTTTCTGCTGGTTTTTTCCATTTACCTTTGTTCCCTCCCTCCCTCCCCCCAAAATCAAACCATCCAATCTAGTTTCAAGGCATAAAACTCAATTCCAATAAATAATATTAACTGTCCAAAATCATAAAGTTAGACAAAAGAACTCAAAGTACTCAAACCAATCTTATAACACAAGGACTCAAAGTGCCTATACTTAATCTCAACTAAAATAAAATAAAATTCATAATAAAAAAAATAGGACTAATAAGCTAATAAGAAATAAACTAGTCTACTACAAAGATCTAAACTAAGACTTTAGTCTTGATTCTCATCATAAGCAGGATCCACCTCCTTACTAGGGTTAGGATCTAAGTCTGCCAGAGGGAAATTAGAGAAAAACATAGAGTGTGAGTAAAGGACTCAGTAAATGCCAAGTGTGTGTAATATGAGTTCGTGAAGTTAACATGATTAGTTTAGTGAAAACATTCGAGAAGAATAAAAGTGAAAATCAATAAATGGTCAAGCAATAAAGAAACAAGAATTTAGTAAACAGTTTCATAGACTAACAACTTAAATGCAATGATCACACAATGTTTATTGTAGCTAGTCAACCTTATGACTCTCATCGTACCGGTCCTTTATCGCTTCGGGCAAGGTGCAACCTTACCAAAACAGTGCCTGAGCCTAGGTCATTCGAAAATCCTATGACCTACCTCAGCCACAAACACCTTCTATTATGTATTGGGGGGGATTAGACCATAGGGGCTTAGGGTCCAACTGGTAAGCCCGCTGCTGCCCGGTGAAGTTCCTCGCATACCTAGACCAAGTTGGATCCAACTAAAAGTAACAGTATTAGTAGCAGTAATAGAAAATTCAGTCATCAGTTGATCATCAAATTTAACTACTAGTCTAGAAACATTAAAAATCATAAAAGCACATGTTTTCTTTCATCTAGAAATAAAATAAGGAAATCATTCTTTTAAAAGCACAAGTTGTCAGTGAATTACGTAGATCCTTCTGGGTTTTAAAAAAAATACATATAATACATTTAAGTTTAGGCACTCAGAGTACTTATCGGTCGCATCGAAAGTAGATTCTATCGTGTCAAATTTTTTATCACGTGCTAAACTATTAATAGTATTCAACTTAATCAATATCTTATCCATAGAACCTCAATTGTACTCTAACTTATGCCGTTCACAACATCACGCCTCTTGCACGACTATAGAATTAAAATTTCTCTCTCCTTTTGTTTTATATATACCAACTAGTATTAATTCCAAAATAGTTTAATCTAAATCAATCTAATTTATTCTGTAATATATATACCCGTATATTTATTAGTTTATATTCTTGAAGCTAAGTATTGATCAACCTATAAATCCCTAGATTTGAGAATGTAAATTACTCATTGAATACCTATGCATGAAAAAAAGCAATTTAATAATTCCACCTAATTGTTGAATTAAAAGGACAAGAGGGGAAAAAAATGGTACCATGACTTACCACCATTTCTTCACATTAATAAAACAACCACCACTAGCATGATTTACCATCATCTTTTCCCATCCATAAAACAACCACCACCATGAACTTTCCTATATCTATACCCTTTGCTACGACATAAATTTATTAGTTTATATTCTTGAAGCTAAGTATTGATCAACCTATAAATCCCTAGATTTAAGAATGTAAATTACTCATTGAATACCTATAGCATGAAAAAAAGCAATTTAATAATTCCACCTAATTGTTGAATTAAAAGGACAAGAGAGGGGAAAAATGGTAAACCGAGAAAAGGGAAATAAAAAAGAAGTTTTATTCACAAAGTTGGACCAAATCATTGTGCCTATCTTCCTAGACCCACAAACTCCAACCTTAATTTACAAAGAGAAATTTACACTTAATAGAAAACTAAATTGAATTCTAGCATGTATCTATCTTGAATCTAGGAGCATTTATTAGTTTTGTGCTTCATGGTACAACAAACCCACAAATCCAAATAAAAAATAAAAATTAATCTCACACACATCTTGCTTGTGTTACTCTACTAAATATAATATTAAAAGAACACACAAACCACCATAAATCCATAATAAGACATATAGGACCAAAGCAAAGTGGCATTTGTACATAGTTCTTTCTCCCCCCCCCCTTTTTTTCTTTTATAGAACTTCTCAATTCTTAGCCTAAGTCAACATCAAGTACATGACGGCAACACCCATAGTACCATATTCAAATACCTATTATCAAAATATGAACCCTACAAACTCATTAATTACCTTATGTACTTAAATTCTGGCCCCTTTTCCTTTCACATATGCCGCAGCTACTGTACCTTTTCCTTCTTCCCGCTTTTCCTTTTTTGTTTATTATTAAATGTAAACAGATGCTAGATTACCTATATTATAGAATAAAGATAAGATTAACGCTGACCGCAATACACAGCTATGTGTTAATTTTTGAAGGGAATTTTCACCTTGATATTCTGCTTGAAAATGTGTAGCCGGCGACCCTCTTTCTCCCTTCCTTTCTATATCTCTTTTTTTTTCTTTTTCTTTTGTTGTATGATATGATTAGGGTTTTATCTCAAGGAAATATATATATATATATATGGGGTAGAGGTTTATTCGAAAGAGGACTCTAATTATACTCCCTCTAAGATTAGGATAATTAGTTACTAGTAATTCTAATTCATTCAAATTTAACAAGTCCTATAATTAATAACTCAAACTCCTAATAATATTATAATCTAACCTGGAAGAGTAAAATTTACTACAACTAAAGATTTAAAGATTTATTATTGTTTCTTAAAATCTCAATCATTCAATTCTTAATATAATATTAATTAAAGTAGAACTACAACTTATACTCCCCAAAATGTGAATACATTACATAAAAATATAGTTGTTATTATTTGACCATGAGGTAATGAATTTTTTAATTATTTATTTTTTTTATTTCTTGCGGAATCTATTTTACGCCTTACTATATTTGATAAAATAAAATTAATTAGGCAAAGTAATCAATTGAATATGAAGAAAAATTCTGGGGCATTACACATACTCTCTCTCTCTCTAATTTTCTGGGGTGTACTTTTGTTGTTTGAGATTTATGTTTTTTGAATCTTGATAAAGAGAAGCTAAAGTCTTGCCAAATTTGGATATTGACTTGGTACTTAGTACAAGATGTTTATTGATTTTTATTCTTTAGTAAATACATTTTGTGACCGTGGGTAAATCAAATAGAAATGAGGAGAACACAATATTTTTTTAACTTATTTAGTGTCTAGAATCATTAGGGATAATTTGATTATTGTAGTTTGCATTCTCTTCTATGCTGTGAATCATTTGTGCAAATGAGTTTTCATAAAAGAGAAGTTTCTTTATTGCTAGGATTTTTTACTGCAAGCAAGATAACTAGTTACATACCTTATAGGCTCAGATGGTTCGTGGGATCATATTGGCCATATAAGTTGTTCATGTGATGCTTTTCTTTTCTATGAGGAACTTTAATGGCTATTTGAAGTATCTATCTGATATAAGTAAGATTTATTTTCAAATAAGGTTGAATGAAGTGACAAAATTGTAGTAAATTGCTTTATTGTGTTATAATGTGTTAATGTTACTCAGGTTGTAGTTGAGATTTTATGGATTGTTTGCTTCCTTAATAGCTAGTACTCTATTGTAGACATTTTTTTATTTGCTGAGAATGGCTGAAATTAAACTTTAAAAATTAAAATGGAAACTACGACAATGAACTTTAAAAATTAAAATGAAAACTATTAACTGAATAGGAGAAGATACCATGGATGAACATGTTGACCAAAAGTATAGTACTATGTATTTTCTTTTGAACATTAACTTCTATCAGCAAATTTTTGTGTTTATATGCTTTCTTTTTCGGAACTTAGATTGTAAAACGTGTGGATACAATTAGTGTAGCATTGGATAATAGCTTGCTATTCCCCATGTAATTAACCTAATCTGATTGTAAAACCCTAATAAGGTTATGTAATTAGAGTAAGAGAGATGATATGAAATCTTCATTTGTTTTTTTGTTATGAAAATCACAAATGTTAGATTATGAAAGTTCTTGGGATATGATTATGCAAAAAATGTGAGATGCAAGATGAAGAAGCATAGTTTGGTACTTTATCATGTGGGACTTTGTCCTATGTCTAAATCATACTAAATTGGTTTTGTTAAAAAAACATCATTGCTTTTTCTGAAATGTGCATTGTTAAATTTGAATATTTATTTTCTTTCGATATTCATTCTAATATAAGGGTGTTCATTTAGGTCTAGACACATATATACTTATTTGGCCAATGTGCACTGAGACTTAGCTTCTCTTTTTTGTTCCAACAATTTACTATAAATTTAGGAGAAATTGTGATTTCATCTATTTAGTATTAATTCGGTATGTTGCAGGTCATCGAGATATGAACTTCTTGCACCACTTGCATTTCAAATAAAATGGCCATCTTTATCTTTTGCTTATTTTACTTCTCCAACATTTAGTTGAAGCTCCTAATCACACATTACTACAGGACTTGGTTGCACACTGGGTGATGATCATGAAATAAGTTTTACATGGTTGTGATTTTAAATATTCCAAGTCATAGAATCTTATGAGATGAGGTATCTAAGATTCGGATAGACTTACACTAACAATGCATAAATCCAAAGAGTTGGATATTGCTATATTTTATGAGCAATCCATGTTTGATATAAATACATGCTAGTAAATAAGTTCACTGAAGACCCACTTGGAGAATCCACTAGATAGCCGAAGTGGCAAGTCGGTAGTGGTAAGTTCTCCTGTTTGTGCTAGTGTATATAATTAGTCCTTTAACCTGATGATCCTTGGTACGTAGCCTTGTGTTTAGGTACTTATGCTTTGACTCTTACTTAACCACATAGCGGGTCATCCGAGTTGATATTGGGTATGAGCCACTTAGCTATGGAGGTTCGTGAAAACTAAGATAGGATCTATCTCCTCGTCGTTGTGAAGAGCGAGTGCATCTCCTATGTATTCTATAATGATCGATTCCAAGAAATCATTGTGCAAAGTAGTATGACAATTTGGAAAAGGAGTTTTCCGAAGATGTGGTCATAAAGAGGAATCGAACATTGGGAATAGAAACATAGTTATCAAGCCTATTGGGGAGCTGGCAAATACCTTATCCTAGGCCTCTTTTGGGAGATAGGAGACGGAAGGACCATATTAGCATGGCAAGCATAGAGCTAGAATGGTTCACCAAGAGCATATTCATTTCAACCAATTAGTTGGGCTTCAGCGGCATGAGGCTAGACATTGGCCATAGAGATCCGGTACTCTTTAATTAATAGAAATTAATTGAAAGAGTTGTTAGTTTAAAGGAGTTTAAACTAATGCAAATATTTTAATATTCAATATATTACAGAAGTTGTGAGCTCATGTCCAATTAAATTAAGGAGTTAATTTGATTGTGTCATATGACTATTATTTAGTCAAGTCAATTTAAAGAGTTAAGTTGACAATTTTTAACTTAAAGAGTTAAGTTAGTTGACTTAAAGTGTTAAGTCAAGCCAATGAATTAAATTAAAGAGTTAATTTAATTAATATGAGGAATTTATTTTTGAGGGAAATACAAATGAAGGAGTTCATTTCAGGATTAATTTGGAATTAATTTGAAAGTCATTTCATGAGATGAAATGCAGATTCAAATTAGATTCAAATGCAAGTGAAATTCACGTTTCACATGCAAGTGGATTGCCAAATTGGCAAACCACCTCATGGAGGGTGTAATTCCAACTTGCATCATACCATCCACTCTATAAATAGAGAGAAATGGCCGACCATAGTGAGCATGTGATGCTAGATTCCATTTTTCCCTCCAAAAAGTGTGATTCACTCATGTGTTGAAGTTTCACACCTTCCTCACCATAATTTGGCCATCCCTCTTATTCTCTCTCTAGTTCTCTAGTTTATTAGAGGTAGATTTGAACTCTCCTTGGGTGTGTGGATCGAGGCTTCATATTTGGGGACTTTTTGCTCTTGAAGATCCACTATAGTCCAGCATCTTCAGAGACAGCTTTGGAGGTTTTGCCGTGCTTGGATTTGGCTAAAATTTTTATTGGATGTTCTCAAGTGTGTAGAGGAGCTCTCTGCAACAAGTTGGATTTTTAGTCAATTTGGAGTTGATTTGGTTGGTCAATTGTTGGCTTGATTCTGCTATGCACGGATTGGCACTTTGAAGTGTTCATTTGTGTAATCCTTGATCTACCTTAGGATTAAGCATTCAAGGTAACTTTCTGCAATTAAATCCTCATTAAATGCATGAGTAAATCCTTGGATGAGGAGTAGACAAGTTTTATTTAGCCTCTTTGTGGTTTTATAATTGGATCCTTGGGCTACTCCTTACTTCACGAGCTACTTTCAACCAACCCTAGTGAAAGTCTATGGACGGCCGTAAACGCAATCCTAAAGTATTTTAGATGAACTAAGGGTTTGTTTTTAACATACGACAATGGAGAATTGACACTTGAAGGGTTTTTGGATTCAAGTTTCCAATCCAATGAAGATGACCTTAAATTTACCTCAGGATTTATATTTTGTCTCTATAGCGATGCAGTAAGTTGGAAAAGTTCCAAAGAAGACACCACAACCGACTCTACCATTGAGGTAAAATATATTGCAGCTTCAAAAATGCAAAAGAAAGCATTTGAATGAAAAGCTTCATCCAAGTGTTGGATGTAGTGCTTAGCATTGTAGAGACAGTTGTTATCTTTTGTGACAATAGTGGAGCCATTGCGTAGGCAAAAGAGCCAAGACCTCATTAGTGATCTAAGAATATTTTGAGGCATTATCATTTGATCTATGAGGTTATTGATAGAGGCGACATCCGAGTGGAGAGGGTAGTCTCAGAAGAGAATATAGCAGATATGCTGACTAAACCCCTATTGCATAAAGTTTTTGAAGGGCATCTTAAGAAGATGAGCTTTAAGGCTATGGGGAATTGGCTTTAGGGCAAGTGGGAGATTATTGGAATACTATCTTGTTTCCAGTTAGAATTGGCATGTAAATACTACTCCCATTATATGACAATCTTGATTGAATGATATTTTATAAAATGACCATATTTATTTTATGCTTTTTATTCTTCACTTATATTTAGTTGAAGCCTTTAAATCATATAAGACATAGGACTTGCTCACACATATAATGGTGATCATGAAATAAGTCTCCAAGGTCATGATTTTAAATATTCTAAGTCGTACAATCTTAAGAGAAGGGGCATTTAAGATTTGGATAGACTTACACTAATGATGCATACTCCAAAGGGTTGGACATTACCATATTTCATGGGCAATCTATGTTAGACATGGATGCATGTTAGTGGGAGCTTGTTAGAGAACAAGTTCATTGAAGGCCTACTAAGAGAATCCACTAGATAGCTGTAGTGGCACATTAGTAGTGGCAAGTTCTCAATATTAAGATAGTGCATATAATTAGTCATTAGACTTGAGCATGCATAGTAACGTTGTGTTTAGGTCTTTATGCTTTGACTTTTCCTCAACCCCGTAGTGTGGTCATCTAGGGTTGAGATTGGGTATGAGTTACTTAAGCATAGATGTTTATGAGATCTAAGAAGGGATCTGTTTCCTGATTATTGTGAAGAACGAGTGCATCTCCTATGTACTATATAATGATTAATTTCAAGAAATCCTTGCGGAAGGTAGTATGACAATCTGGAAAAGGAGTTCTCCAAAGTTGAGGTCATAAAGGGGAATCGAACATTAGATATAGAGATATAGTCATTGAGAGGGAGCCAACAAGTATCTTGCCCTAGGCCTCGTTCGCAAGTTCTCCAAAGTTGTCCTATAACATTTTGGAAAATGAGTTCTCCAAAGTTGAGATCATAAAGAGGAATCGAACATTAGATATAAAGACATAGTCATTCAGGCTATTAGGAAGTCGACAATATCTTACCCTAGGTCTCTTTCGGGAGATGGAAGATGGAACGATTGTATTTGCATGGTATGTGTAAGCCAGAATGATTCATCAAGAACATATTCATTTCATTTAATTAGTTGGGCTCCATAGGCTTGCTGCTAGATGTCAACCATGGAGATTGGATACTCTTCAATTAATAAAGATATATTGAGAGAGTTATTAGTTTAAATAAGTTTAAACTAATATGAATATTTTAATATTCAAAATATCATAATGAGTTGTGAGCCCATGTCCAATGAATGGATAAACCTAATAGGTCACACACAAAAGCCTAAGGAAACTCTTATTTGATGGATTTTCTAAGGGGTTAGAAAATCAACTAGGAATTTTTGGTAAATTAGAGAAAACGTTTGACTAATTTTAATTGATCATTTTGGCTTGATTAATTTAAGTGTAAAAATAATCAAAATAATTTAAGGAGTTATATTAGGCCAATTAAATTAAGGTATTAATTTAATTGGGACCATATGACAATTAATTAGTCAAGTTAACTCTAATTAACTTAAAGAGTTAAGTTAATTAACTTAAGGAGTTAAGTTAAATTAATTAAATTATAGAGTTAATTTAATTAAATCGAGAGTTTAAGTTTTGGAGGAAAATTAAATGAAAGAGTCCACTTGAATTATGCAAGTTGGCATTACATTTCATGAGATGAAATGCAAATGCAGATGTAAATGCAAATGGAAGTTGGCAAGTTGGCACACACGTATGGTGGGTGTGATTCCATCCCCTCCTATAAATAAGCATGTGGCTAGCCACTTGTTCTTGACTGGCTTCCCTCATATTTTTCCTCTAAAAGTGTAGTATAGTTCATGTGTTGAATAACTATACCCAAAATTCTCTCATCTATCTCTCCTCTTCCAAAAACCGTCATTCCTATCATCACCATCTTCCTCTATTCTCTAGCAAAGTGAGGTTGATTGAGAGCTAATCCTATCTTTGTGGACTTAACATTAAAGGTTCAACACTTGGGGAACTTAGAAGTTTATCAGTGAACCATTTTTGTTCGAATTTTGGTGCTCCGATTAAGCATTCAAGAGGCTGAGTTTTTTAGTGATTTTTGGCCAGTAGATTGTTGTACCAGTGATGATATATAGTGTACCATTTTTGTTCATTTTTTGAGCATTAGAAAGGAAGTAATTGGATCTATGGTGTTGGAGCTTGTAGATCATCCATTGAATGAGTCCTTGGAGTGATCTAGTCGATTTATTTAAATCCTTTCATCAAAGGTAATTTTCAGCATTCCAATCCTAATTTTTGGCATGTAGTTGATCCTTGTGATACGAATGCTGCTGGAATAGTGCCCCTACAGCTAATTAGATTGGCATGTCAACTATTTAAATTGTGGTACAATCTTGATTGAACGATATTCAAATAAAATGGCCATCTTTATCTTATGCTTATTTTACTTCACTGGATTTTCGTTGAAGCCCCTAAATCACATAACACTATGGGACTTGGTCATGCACTGGGTGGTGATCATGAAATAGGTCTTATACGGTCATGATTTCAAAATATTCCAAGTCATAGAATCTTAAGAGACGGGGCATCTAAGATTCGGATAGACTTGCACTAATGATGCATAAATCCAAGGAGTTGGGTATTACTCCATTTCATGAGCAATCCATGTTAGACATGGGTGTATACTAGTGTGTGCTTGTTAGAGAACAAGTTCATTGAAGACCAACCCAGAGAATCCACTAGATAGCTGAAGTGGCAAGTCTGTTGTGGTAAGTACTCCAGCTTACACTAGTGCATATAATTAGTCCTTGGACCTGAGGATCCATGGTAACCTTGTGTTTAGGTCCTCATACCTTGGCTATTCACCGACCTTGTAGTAGGTCATCCGGGTTGAGATTTGGTACGAGCTACTTAGACATAGAGGTTTGTGAGATCCAAGAAGGGATCTATCTCCTCTTCGTTGTGAAGGGTGAGCACATCTCCTATGTATTCTATAATGATTGATTCCAAGAAATCTTTGCGCAATGTAGTATGAAAATTTAGAAAAGGAGTTTTTCAAAGATGAGGTCATAAAAAAGAATCGAACGTTGAGATTAAAAATATAGTTATCGAGGCTGTTGGGAAGCTGATAAATATTTTGCCCTAGGCCTCTTTTGGGAGATAGGAGATGGAACGACCGTATTAACATGGTAAGCATAGAGCTATAATGGTTCATTAAAAGCATATTCATTTCATCTAATTAGTTGGGCTCTACGGGCATGTTGCTAGACATCGACTATGGAGATTGGGTACTCTTCAATTAATGGAGATTAATTAAAAGAGTTATTAGTTTAAAAGAGTTTAAACTAATGTGGATATTTTAATAATCAAAATATTACGATGAGTCGTGATCCAATATCCAATGAATGGATAAACCTAATGGGTCACGCATAAAAGCCTAAAGGAAGTTCTACTTGATGGGAGTAATTTTCAAAATTCACCTAGGCCGTTTCGGAGAAGAATTCAGTTGATTAATTTTTGGTTATCTTGACTTGATTAATTAAATTGTTAAATTAATCAAAATAATTTAAGGAGTTAAATTAGACCAATTAAATTAGGGAGTTAATTTAATTGGCGCCATGTGACAATTAGTTAGTCAAGTTAACTTAAAGAGTTAAGTTGACACCATTGAACTTAAAAAGTTAAGTTAATTGACTTAAGGAGTTAAGTCAAACCAATTAATTAAATTAAAGAGTTAATTTAATTAAAATGAGATTTTGGTTTTGGATGGAAATTCAAATGAAGGAGTTCATTTGAAATTAATTTGCACCACATTTCATAAGATGAAATGAAGACGCAAATTAAATTTAAATGCATGTGAAATTCACATGCACATTGGTTACCAAGTTGGAAACCACCCAAGAAAGGTGTGATGCCAACTTGCATAACATAATCCTCTCTACAAATAAGAGAGGTGGCCGGCCAAAGAGAGCTAGCTAAGTAAGATTCCTTTTTCCCCCCTAAAAGTGTGGCATTTCATATGTTGAAGGCTCACACTCTCCAAACTCTCTCCCTCTCCAATACTCTCAAAGTCACCCCCTCCCTCATCTTCAACCTCTCATTTTATAGCATATTTGAGGTTGATTAGTGCTCTTCTTAGGCATGTGGATTATTACATTAAAGGCTCAACACTTAGGGAGCTTGTACTCTTGGTGTTCAACTGCTGTCCATAATCTTTGGAGGCTGATTTGGAGGACTTCTGGAGATCTTATTGGAACATAATTTTTATAGAAACTTCCTTGGTGTGTTAAGGTGTTCTATGTAAATTTTGAGCATTTTTTGAGCAGAGGAAAGCAGTCATCTATTGGTGAGATTTTGCTGTGCGAGGATTGATCCTGTGAAGAGTTCATTGGAGTCATCCTATTTCTACCTTTGGGTTTTGCATTCAAAGTATTTTTCTAGATCTAAATCCTCATTAAATACATGATTGTATCCTTAGGGAGGAGTATAAAAGTTTTATTTAGCGTTTTTAAAGGTTTTATATTTTATATCCTTGGCTTACTCGAACCTTCAGATGCATGTTAGTAGGTGCATGTTAGAGAATGAGTTCTCCCTTAGAGAATCCACGTGATAGCTAAAGTGGCTTGTCGGTAGTGGAAAATTCTCTACCTTACGATAATTCATATAATTAGTCCTGTGACTTGAGGATCCATGGTAACCTTGTATTTAGGTCTTTGTGCTTTGATTTTGTCCTGCCCACTCAGTAGATTGTCGGGGGCTTAGGTTGGAAACAAGCTACATAAGTATGGAGGTTGATAAGTTCCAAGAAGGAATCTATTTTGCTCATTGTGAAGAACAATTTGATCTTCTATATATTCTATGATGATCGATTCCAATAAATCTTTATGCAAGGTGTATGATAATTTGGAAAGAGAATTTTTCAAAGTTGAGATCGTAATTAGGAATGCACATCAAGAATAGGTATATAGTTATTGAGGCTATTTGGAAACTGACAAATATCTTGCTTTAGGCCTCTTTTGGGAGATAAGAAATGGAAAAACCGTATTTGTATGATAATTGTAAGTGGAAAAGGTTCACTAGAATTAATTCATCCAATTTGTTATGCTCCGTAGGCTTGTGCTTGTGAGCCCATGTCGAATTAATTGGTGAACTTATTGTGACACACACAAAAGCTTTAGCGACCCCAATTAGAATTGAAGAAATAATCTAAGGAGTTAGGTAATTAGATTGGTAAAGTTTGGAAAAGATCGAGTTGACTAATTAAGAGTTAGTCATAATGGCTTGATTAATTTAAAGTGTTAAATTAATTAAATAATTTAAAAAATTAAATTAGACCAATTATATTAAGATATTAATTTAATTGAGGCCATGTGAAGATTTAATTAATTTTACTAACTTAAATAGTTAAGTTAGTTTAATTAAATTAAGGGGTTAATTTAATTAGAGAATCATGTTTTGGAGGAAAAATTTAAATAGAAAAGTTTATTTTAAATCAAGTATGATTTTAATTTCCTAATTAAGATAGAATTTTTGTTAGTAGAAATTAATATCCTACTTGGTATACAAGTTGGCATGCAAGTGGGCCACACTTGGGAAGAAGGTGTGAAGAATGTTTCTAGAGGATTCCATCACACACCATAAATTAGCTTCCCCTCTCCCATAAGTGGCGACCACTCACTCCCACAAAAGGGAAGTTTTTCCTAGAGTTTGGTGTGAACAAAAACTCTTTCCTCCAAGATTCTTTATAGGAGTCCTTCTTTTTCCAGACTTTTTTCTTCTTCTCTCTATAAATTCCTCTTTTGTCCTCTATTCTTCTTCTAGCAAAAGATTGAAGAATTAGAGTACTTGTACGGTGTGTCGATACCATTAGAGATACCACACTTGGGGTATTTTGTTGGTGAATAAAAGAGATAATAGAAGAAGAATTATTCAAGCACATAGACGGCATTTTTTAGGGTTATTCTGCCCAATCCAATTGCTGCCACTTTAGCATGCTTTTGAGTTACTTTTGGAGGCCTCAAGTTGTTGTAAATTGAGGTGAAGAAGTGAGAAAGAGAGATCCAAGCAAGAGGAAGTGGTCGATCTTCAATTGTGGAGTTAAATGAAGGTTATACACTTTGTTTTTGAAGATAGGGTAATTGATTCTTCTCCCTATATCCATCTTTATGGCATAAAAGAGAATCTTGCATGTAGTGATTGAAGTTATTTTTCATGTGATGAAATTTTTACATCCCACTATGCGATTGGATTCTTATGTTACTACATACTTCAAGTGGTATCAGAGCTAGGTTTTATGCCTATTTTTAGATTTGATTGAATTGATTCATATGATGGATTGACTTAGAACCCCAAACTCTTGATTAAATTAATGATTAAAGATTTTGGAGTTATTGTGTGTGGCTCTTTTTGTAATGAATTGAATTATGTCAATATGTTTTGCATAGTGATTTAGTTGTGTTGGCACGAGATTTAATTCGTATGCTAGATGTCAATTTGGCATGAGATGATATTAAATTAAGACTTAGCGTTTTATTAATTGCTTAAAAGAGTTTGGAGATTTTTAGAATTCAATTTAATTAGATCTTCTTGAAGGAGTTTGAAGAATAGTGATTCTTTCCTGAATTTTATTTTTGAAGCACATTGAATTAGATGAAATAATGTTTTTTAGGTGTCCAAAAGTTTTGGGCTTGCAGAATTGCACAATTAGTGCATTAAGGCTACCTAGGGTTTGGTTTTTGCCTATTTTGGTGCATTTTGGCTTGCTAAACTCTATTATTTTGTCATATTTTGATGCACAAGTGCTATGTAAGTCCTCAACATAATGTCGGATATTTTTGCTTGCTTTAAAAAGCCAAGTTTAGGATATTCTTCAAGATTTTTGCAAAATTATGTTGCATAATTGTTATGCTAATTTTGCTGGAAATTAATTGTTATGGGATAAGTTATTAATTATAGGATTGAATGTCAATTCTTATTTTTGTTCATTTAATTATTGAATGTATGATGTTATGGATGAATGGGGATGAAAATAACATTTAATTTGATTTAATTATTCTCAATGTTGATTGAATGAGTTGTAATTCAATGGAGCTTGCATGCCTTTTGTTTTTCACCATGTTAATATATATATTTTTAATTATTGTAATGAGAGTAAAATACTTGGTGAGGATTTCCTTTTCTTGTAATTGTTGCAAGGATACTAAGGAGTACTTGAAGGCACGAAGACCCATGTATACATGAGATGTATATATGTAAGAGATATGATCTATTAATTTAATTAGCCCACCTAAATCAACCAAGTGGTGCACCTACGACTCTAAGTGCATCACTTGGTTAAGGCTCATGCTCATTCCAAATTTTAGATGCATGATAGGTTTATTTACTTGTTTATGTTTTCTATATTCTTTGATGTATGGTGATGCATGGTTAGGATAGAAAAACTAAATAAGTAAAAGATAATAATGATAAGATCTTGCAAACAAGAAAAATCCCTCTGTTAGAAGAGTATAAATTTAAATGATATGAAGTCAAAGTGGATAAAGTTAAATGGGATTTAATAATTCATGCCTTTTACCAATAGAGGTGTGACGTAAGATGCTACCACAATTATGTGTTGTCTCATAAGTCACGGAACACATTTTTGTTGGAAAGCTATGATCACTACCTTAGCATGACATACGCTTTAAATATGAAATAGCTATGACATCGTCTCATGAGTTGTGGAATAATAATAGTTGAATTCATATTTAAAGAATGAATGGTAGATTCGACTTAACACTTAGTAATATAAATGTCGCATGAGGAGTGGGTCTATATGAAAAGTGAGGCAAAATATATTAAGTATTGGATAGAGATGCAATTAGTAAAAGTTATTTACCTTAGGGTCATAAATGGATGTCTCACGAGTCGTGGGTCTATGAATGATGGCTTTGGGCCTTAATTCTTACTAGGAAATATAATTTTATGAATTTTTTTAGGACAAGAAATTTGAAGAAATAGTGGAAGCAAAACATGCTTGAAAGACCATAATGTTTTTTAATATTAAAATTCAATCAAATAATTATTTTATTTTTTTGCCTTTTTTAGATTTTTGAAATCTCCAAGATGGCTAAAAATCTACTAAGTATTATTTTGAAAACTAATAAACTCATTGGGTCGAACTACCGCGATTGGTTAAGAAACCTCAAGATTATAAACTTAGAGAAAATGATATACGTCTTGACTCAAAGTCCACTGGATACCATAGGGGACGATGCTGATCAAGAGGCACGTGAAGCATTTGCAAAATGGGTTGAAGGCACCACAAGTTAAAGGCTCACCACTCTTCTTCTAAGCTACATGGTGACCTCGTTAGTTGCGTGCTCAGTAGTGATCACATCTACCAAGTCCAACACAAACTTATACTCCTCAAGGATGGACACCTCGTTGTTTCACTTAAGTTAAAGAAATGCTGAAGATTGTTACCAAGTAAAGGGTTTAGTTTGGCCTTATCGAACTCAACTTTGAGTGTCTGTAGCTGTCCCAAGGGCTTATCGAAGTCTTTCTACAAGTCCTCTCTCCCTATCTACTCCTCAAAGGCCAAAGATTTTATGAAGACAGTGATTGTAGACTTTCTTTCCTCTTGGACTCGGGAGTCGAAGGTTGCTCACACCTTCTTAGCCATGAGTTCCTTACCCAACTTAAAGCCTGTTGTCTTTCTATCTTTATTTCCTCTTAGGGCCGAGTAATTCTCTTATACAACTAGTCCACCTTTACCACTAGGCAGGTCTTCTCCTTTATTTTTCCTAGATAAACCTCAAAGGACAACCTAATTGAGAGCTTGACTATCAAATCTTCCACCCTAGATTGGAGCGACTTTGTCTTAGTTGCCTTTTGAAAGATAAAGATGGATTGGGATTCAAATATTAAAACCAGAATAGGTAAAAATAAAACCAATAATCTCATCCCAAGGATCATAATCATGCATTAAATAAGGATTTAAAGGCAGAAAATTTACCTTTGTGAGCAAAAACAAAGGATACCACTAGATCACTTCAAGGACTTAACCAAAGGATGATCTACAAGCTCTAACAATTGGATCCAATTGCTCCCCTTCCAATGCTCCAAAAATAAAAAAATTTGGCACACCAGATCACCTCTAGAATAGGTGCCTTGTGACTGAAAATTACTGAAAAACTCAGCTTATATATTGCCCAACCAATCCATCGAAATCAGTCACAAAATGGTTCACCAATGAACTTCTAAGTTCCCTAAGTGTAGAACCTCTAATGTAAAGTCCACACACCTAGGATAAGCTGTCAATCAACCTCACTTTTTCTAGAAAAAGGGAGGAAGATGGTAATGGTAGGAGTGGAGGGTTTTGGAGGAGAGAATTTTTAGTGTGATTATTCAACACATGAATTATATTACACTTTTGGAGGGAAAATGTGAGGAATGCCAACTAGCCTCAAGTGACCGGCCACATGTTCTATTTATAGAGAGGATGGAAGCTCTTAGATGTTTCCATCATACCCTCCATGCATGTTGGCCAATTTGCCAACTTGTGTGTGCATTTGCATTTTAATTAACATTTACATTTCATCTCATGAGATGAAATGCTAATTAACTCAAATTCAAATGGACTCTTCTATTTGATTTTCCTCCAAAATTTAAATTCTCAATTTAATTAAATTAACTTTTTAATTTAATTAATTTAGCTTAACTCCTTAATTTAATTAATGTAACTCTTTACGTTAACTTGACAAATTAATTATCAAATGACACCAATTAAATTAACACCTTAATTTAATTGGCCTAATTTAACTCCTTAAATTATTTTAATTAATTTAAGAGTTAAATTAATCAAGCCAAAAAAATGACCAATTAAAATAGTCAATCATTCCTCTCTCCAAAAATGCCTAGTCATGATTTTTCTAACTCTTTAGAAAATTCCTCCTATTAAGTAAGAGTTTCCTTAGGTTTTCGTGCGTGACCCATTTGGATCATCCATTCATTAGACATGGGCTCACAACTTATTATGATATTTTGAATATTGAATTATTCACATTAGTTTAAACTCTTTTAATCTAATAACTCTTTCAATTAATCTCTATTAATTTAAGGGTACCTAGTCTCTATGGTTGATCTCTAGCAACAAATCCATGGAGTCCAACTAATTAGATGAATGAATCATATCATGATGAACCATTATAGCTTACGCTTACCATGCAAATACAACCCTCCCCGTCTTCTATCTCTTGAAAGAGGTATAGGGCAAGATATTATAAGGCTCCCCAATAGCTTCAATAACTATGTCTCTACATCCAATGTTTGATTCCCCTTTATGACCTCAACTTTGGAAAGCACCTTTTCCAAATGATAATACTACATTGCGTAGAGATTTCTTGAAATCGATCAATCATAGAATACATAGGAAATGCCCTATTCTTCACAACAACGAGAAGATAGATCTCACCTTGGATCTCACAAACCTCCATGCTTAAGTAGCTCATGCTCGATCTCAACCCCGTATGACCTGCTATGTGGTTGGGGATAAGTCAAAGCATAAGGACTTAAATACAAGGTTACTATGGATCCTCAGGTCCAAGGACTAATTATATTCATTATCATTAGCTTGAGAACTTGCCACTGAAGGCCAGAGTAGCATTAGGATCCATAAATCAAAACTTCATAAGCTTGAAAATAACTAAGCTACCAAGGATGCAGTCATGTTATAGATCTGTATTAGGATGAAGAATTACCTCTTGTAGCTCAAAATCAAGGAAAAGATCAACTATCTCTCACGAGTCCAGAAACTATCTGGAACTGGCACAGCGGAAAGATGGCAACGTTTTCCCAGGATATACTGCTCAAAAATTCATGAAATTAAATATGGAACACTTCCACACACAGAGGAAGATACTGTGAAAAATTGGATCCAAAAATAATTCTGGATCGCTCCAGAAAAATCCTCCAACCGGAATATTCTGCAGGTGGATCTCCAAAACCGAGCAAGTCAAGTGCCTTGCCTCTATTGATATGATCCACACACCAAACAATCTTCCAATTTATGCTCACTAGAATCTGGAGTTATAGAGGAGAAAATGAGGTAGAGGAGGCTGATTTTCAGATTGGGAAGAAAAAGAAATGCAAAGCTTCAACTCATGATGTAGTGCATGGAGTGAGAGATTTTGGAGGGAATGCAAGAATCTAATTCTCACACTTTTCAGCCATTAATTTCGAATTTTGCATGCTCTCTATATCTATATATAGAAGATGGAAGGTGTGATGCAAGTTGGCATCACACATTTCTCAAGGTGACAGCCCAAGTAGCATGCCAAGTTGGCAAAATTCAAATTCAAGTCTTACTCGAATTTCAAGTAAATTTCAATTTCATTTGGAATCTAATTCCAAATTAATTAAGATGCTAATTTAAATGAACAATTCATTTAAATTTTCCCTCCAAAAAGTATTCTTCCCATTAATTAAATTAAATACTTGAATTTAATTAATTAACTTTTGATTTAACACTTAAATCAAACAAGCTTAACTCTTAAGCTTAAATTAGTCAACTTAACTCTTTAAGTCTACTTGTCCAATTGATGGTCAATCATGGTACCAAATAATTAACTCCTTAACTATTGGTCTAATTTAACTCTTAAATTAGTTGATTAATTTGACACTTAAATTAATCAAACCAAAATTGACCGTTGGATTGGACCTTTGAAAATTGGTCACCCAAGGGTGATTTTTCCAACACTTGGAAAATTGCTCTACCAATTTTGGAAGCTATTTGGATTTTGTGTATTACCCAATAGGTTCTACCATTCATTGGACATGGGCTCACAACTCTTTGTGACTTTTGAATATCTCATATTCATTTTAGTTTAAAACTCGTTTAAAACTAATTGACTCAATTGAATTAATGTCATTAATTGAAGAGTACCCAATCCCTATGGTTGATGTCCAACCTCAAGCCCATGGAGCCCAACTAATTGTCCGAAATGAATATTCTGGAGAACCATCATAGCTCTACGCGTGCCATGCAAATATGGTCCTTCCGTCTCCTATCTCCTTAAGGAGGCTTAGGGCAAGATATTTGTCGTCTCCCTAATAGCCTCGATACTATGTCTCTATTCTCAATGTTCGATTCCCTTGTGTGACCTCACCTTTGGAAAACTCCTTTTCCAAATTGTCACACCACCTTGCGCAAGGATTTATTTGAATCGATCATTATAGAATACATAGGAGATGCACTCACCCTTCACAAAAGCGAGGAGTTGGATTCCATCTTGGATCTCACAAACCTCCATGCCAGGTAGCTCATACCCAACCTCAACCCGAAAGACCCACTAAATGGTCAAGGAAGAGTCAAGGCATGAGGACCGGACATAAGGTTACCATGGATCCTCAGGTCAGAGGATTAATAATATGCACTAGCTTAAGCAGGAAAAAACAACCACTACCTACTTGCCACTATGGCTATCTAGTGGATTCTCCAGAGGGTCTTGAGTACCTTGTTCTCTAACAAGCACATACTAACATGCACCTGTATTTCATACAGATCGCTCATGGAACAGAGCAATATCCAACTCTTAGATTTATGCATTGTTAGTGCAACTCTATCCGGATCTTAGATGCCCCATCTCGTAAGATCCTATGACTTGGAAGATTTAAGATCACGATCGTGTAAGACTTATTCCATGGTCACCAAACCAAGTCCCATAGTCATGTGTGATCTAAGGGCTTCATCCAAATGCAAGTGAAGTGATATAAAGCATAAGATGAAGGTGGCCATATAAAGAATGCCATTTAATCAAGATTATTTTACAAGGAAATAACTTTTCAAGGCTAATCCTATTGGCTTGCTGGGCACTATTCCAACAATCTTCCACTTGCCTTAAAGCTAATGCCCTGTGGCCTTGAGACCCATTTTCTCAAGATATTCTTCAAAGACCTTTTGCTTTTAGGAGTTTAGATAGTGGTTTTGCTAAATTCTCTTCTGAAGCAACTTTGTCCACTTAGTTGTCACCTCTATCAATTGATATCATATATCAAATGATAATGCATTTACTGTGTTTGGATCACTGATGAGATCTTAGCTCAAGTCCAAAATAGGCTTCCAAAGATAATTGTGGGCTCATGCACGCTAGGCACTATATCCAACTTTTTGATGAAGTTTATTTTATCCAAACACCTTCTTTTGTGGTTTCCAAAACCACAAATTACTTCACCTTAGTGGTTGTCTTGGCCGTGGTGTCTTTTTGAAACTCTTCTAACTCACCGTGCCGCTATTGAGGCAAAATATAAATCCAGAAGTGGATTTGAGGTCATCTACATCGGATTGGAAAGTTGAATCTGAAAACCCCTCAAGTTTCAATTCTCTATTGCCGTATTCAAAAACTAATCCTTAGTCTTTCTAAAGTACTCAAGGATTACCTTAACGACTATTCAGTGACTCTCACTGGGATTGGATTGGCACCTACTCATAACACTTAGTGAGTGTGCCACATCCAGTCCTGTACATTGATTTGCATATATTATGCTCCTAACGGTGGAGGCATAAGGTATATGGGACATACTTTGTCTCTCGTTTTCTGTCTAGGGGCCCATAGACTTGGAGAGATGAACGCCATGTCCCATGGGAAGAAATCCCTTCTTGGATTCTTCCATACTAAACCTCTTTAGTATCTTGTCAATGTACGGGGTTTGGGATAGCCCCAACATCTTTCCAGATCTGTCTCTATAGATACATATTCCCAATACGTAGGATGCTTATCCCAAATCCTTCAAGGAGAATTGTGTAGATAATCACACTTTAGTACACTCTAACATTCCTATCTCATTCCCAATGAGAAGGATGTCATCGACGTAAAGCACAATAAACTGTATACTATTCACACTAGCCTTCTTATGCACACATAGTTCATACACATTTTTTGACAAAGCCAAATGATTTGATGATTTTGTCAAAACGTATGTTCTAATTTTGGGACACTTATTTGAGTCCATAAATGGAGCTCTGGAGTTTGCAAACCTTTTTCTCACTCCTTTTGGATGTAAAACCTTGTGGTTGCTCCAAATGAATTTATTCTTCAATGTTACCATTGAGGAAAGCGGTTTTTCACATCCATTGGCTATATCTCATAGTCATAATATGTGGCTATGGCAAGTTGAATCTGAATGGACTTAGGCATTGCGATCGGTGAAAAGGTTTCCTTGAAAATGACACCGGTTCTTAAAGTGTAACCTTTTGTCATTAGTCGCGCCTAAAAAGTCACCACTTCTCCATCTACTCCAAGCTTTCACTTATAAATCTACTAGCAACCAATGAGAACTATTCCTTTTGGTGGATCTACCAAAGTCCATACTTTGTTTGAGTACATGGAGTCCATTTTGGATTTCATAGCTCTAAGCCAATGTCCCGAATCTATGTCCAACATAGCTCCCTCATGGATCTTTGGATCACTATTCGATTTGCCCATTTCATGAAGAAATTTGAACTTTTTAGGTTGCTTCTTGATTCGGTTCAACCTTCTCAAAGGTTGTGTGCAAAGCTCTTTGATATATATTTATTTCTACCGCTTATGGGATTTTATGATCATATTGAACTTCACCAAGTTCAACAACAACATCTTTTTCTATCTTATAGAAATTTCTTTTTTGAAAAATGTGGTGTTCCTCAAAACAAACACCTTTTGTTCCAAGGGACCATATAAGTAATAACCCATAGACTCCCTTGGGTATCCCACAAACTTGCACAAGGTAGATCTACTATCCAACTTATCTCCCACTGTCTGTCTCACATAGGCAGGAGATCCCCAAACCTTGAGGTATTGGTAAGAGGGTGCTTTGCCAAGCCATATCTCATATGGTGTTTTGGGCACCAACTTTGAAGGTACTATACCTAGTAACTTCGCCGCCGTGACTAAGGCATATCCCAAAATAGATATAGGCACATCGAAGAAGCTCAACATGGAACGTACCATGTACAAAAAGGTACAATTTCTCTTCTCGGCTACTCCATTGTATTGGGGTGCGTCGGGTGGAGTCCATTGGGAGAGAATCCTATTCTCCTTTAGATAATCCAAGAATTCATTGCTCAAGTATTCTCCACCTCGATCCGATTGAAGAGCTTTAATACTTAGCCCCGATTACTTTTCCACTTCACTCCTATAGACTTTGAACTTTTCAAAGGCTTTGGACTTGTTCTTCATAAGTAACACGTGTTCGAACCGACTATAGTTATCGGTGAAGGTGATGTAGGAATAGCCTCTTCTCTCACTAACGCTTAGTGGTCTACAAACATCCATATGGATCAAATCCAAAAGACTTGTGGATCGCTCCGTTTGTTCTAAAAAGGAGCTTTGGTCATTTTTTTTTCTTTTAAACAAGATTCACAAGAAGGAAGATCCTCAATGCCACTAACATTTAGTGCTTTGAGAGCTTCTAACTTGCTTATCCTATTCTTAGAGATATGACCAAGTCTTGCATGCCAAAGAATGGCATCTCCTAGGATATCTAATTTCCTTACTTTGTTGAAAGTGCATTAGTGATGGTTGAGAATCCAATATGTATAATCCTTTGTTAAGTGTACCATGAGCAATTAAAGAACCCATTCTTTAATGCCTTCAATCTCCTATTTGTCAAAGAAGGATCAAATCCTTCACTATCCAAAACGAAAATTTGAAATAATGCTCTGAACAATATATGGCACATAATAGTAAGGGTTCAATACAATTATGGAGTTCCCTGAATCCAACTTATTATACGCCTTCGGCTTTGGTCACAACTCTTGCTCCTTAGCCAAGGTAGTGGATCATATCCACATATCACTTAGTTTTATTCTTCTTTCTTATTCTTTGTAACAACTTACAAAGACAAGAACCACATGCAATAGCACATATTCATGAGGAAGAATTTATCCTTAAATGCAGTTCAATAAAGTACATACCCTTCCAAAGAGTTGCAAGGTTTTCCTTGCCAAACGGCTTCTGATTACCTATCTAGCCAAAGTAGAAACAAATAATATCGACTATTTCCTCTATAATCTTCTTGACTCCTCTGGATGACTTTAATAGTTGTTTTCCCTTAGAGGAAGAACTTTTCTTCCTTTCATCTCCCTTTGTAGCACCCCTAGGGCCCATAGACTTGGAGAAGAAAACAAGTCTCAAAGGTTTGCCCTTGTCATTGTAGTCTTCTTCTTGATCAACACTTTGATCAATAAAACTCGATGAGGATGTGAGGATCAAATCCGCATGGAGATCATTGTCCATCACCACATCTAAGTAGAAAAAGCTTCTCCAAGCTTAATCATCTTTAGACCATGGTCGATGACACATGACTTCGCATCCATCCTAGCTTGAAAAATCTCTTTTGACACCTGAACCTCTCATACCTTGTTTGCTTTACAACTCTTGTAAACTTTAACCAAGGTATTATTCATGTATCTTTGAGACTTTTAAAGTTTGTAGATGCCATCATGAGACTTGGGATAGGATGATCCTAAACCTAATTTGTGAACTTTTCACTTGTCTCTTGATCTACTTTTAATCCCAATGGGATTTGGAACACCTTGATATAGGACATATATCGGTTTCTAGAAATCTAGAATGATTTTTGAGGTTAAGTCAATCGTGGAAGTTTGGCCCGGTTGGTTTATTAGTTTCCAAAATAATGTTGAGTGGAACATTAAACCATTCTTGAGATTTCACAAATCCTCAAAGACGAAAAAGAGAATAAGCATGTGATTGAATTTGATATTAAAAACATGTTTATGGCCTTTCAAGCATATTTTCCTCCCACTATTTTATCAAAATTTTCACCCCCTAGAAGAATTCAGGAAATCATATTTTCTAGTGAGAATTAAGATCCTAAGGACTTGTAAGTGGACCCCTACTTCCAGTGTCATCCACAAACAATTGAAAGGTAAGCAACGCTTGCTAATTGCATCTTATGCAACTTTAGATATATTTTGCCTCACTTTTCATGTAGACACCCCGCTTTGAGTGCATCTACATTACTAAGTGTTAAGTCGTACCTACCAATCAAACTTTGATTCAGGATGGCTCTATGTCATCCCCCGCTTTGAGTGCCAGTGCATGAAGGTTCTCAAATCAAAGATACATCATATGCTAAGTACATGCTTACAACTTTCTTCCTAAGTGTGACCCCCGCTTCGAGTGCCATCACATAAATTTGGTAGCATTGTCATGGGGTATACTATTGGTAGAAGGCTTGGATTAATTAAAACTCTTTTAATTTGTATGCATTTCGACTTAATATTTGAAAAATAGTTAGACATTCTAAGTTGAGGGTGTTTGCTTGCAAAGATCTCATCATTTTATCTTCTTATTTAGGTTTTCTATATCCTAACCATGCATCTCATACATCAATAGGATATGGAAAACATAAATAAGTAAATGCGCCTAGCATGCTCTTAGGGTGGGATGACCATGAGCCTAACTAAGTGGTGCACTTAGAGCTATAGGTGCACCACCTAGTTGATTTTAGGTGGGTTGATTAAATCTAGCTATTACATGAGTGTATGATGTATCCCATACATTCATAGGTCTTTTAATTCATCAAGTAATAGAGCCACAAGCGTAGTCAACCAAAGACTTTGATTCATCATTTGGATCAAGTATTTAGTGATATTGATCAATTCATCACATGAATCAATCAAACAACAATCCAAAACATACCATGAAAAAGGCTTTGATACCACTTGAAGGCTAGAGTAGCATTAGGATCCATAAATCAAAACTTCATAAGCTAGAAAATAGCTAAGCTACTCAAGCTACCAAGGATCTAGTCATGCTATAGATTTGTATTAGGATAAAGAATTACCTCTAGTAGCTTAAAATCAAGGAGATGATCAACTATCTTTCACGAGTCCAGAAACTGTCTGGAACTGGCACAATGGAAAGATGGCAACATTTGCCCAGGATAAACTACTCCTAAATTCATGAAATTAAATCTGGAACACCTCCATACACAGGGGAAGATACTTTAAAAAATTCTCCAACCGGAATCTCCAAAACCGAGCAAGTCAAGTGCCTTACCTCTATTGATATGATCCACACACCAAACAATCTTCCAATTTCCCCTCGCTAGAAGCTGGAGTTAGAGAGGAGAAAATGAGGTAGAGGAGGCTGATTTTCAGGTTGGGAAGAAGAAGAAATGCAAAGCTTCAACTCATGAAGCAATGCATGGAGAGAGAGATTTTGGAGGGAATGCAAGAATCTAATTTTCACTTTTCAGCCATTAATTTTGAATTTTGCATGCTCTCTATATCTGTATATAGAGGATGGAAGGTGTGATGCAAGTTGGCATCACACCTTCCTCAAGGTGACCACCCAAGTGGCACGCCAAGTTGGCAAAATTCAAATTCAAATCTTACTTGAATTTCAAGTGCATTTCAATTTCATTTGAAATCTAATTCCAAATTAATTAAGATGCTAATATAAATTAACACTTCATTTAAATTTTTCCTCCAAGAAGTATTCTTCCCATTAATTAAATTAAACACTTTAATTTAATTAATTAACTCTTAAGCTTAAATTAGTCAACTTAACTCTTTAAGTCAACTTGTACAATTGATGGTCAATCATGGTACCAAATAATTAACTCCTTAATTATTGGTCTATTTAACTCTTAAATTAGTTGATTAATTAACACTTAAATTAATCAAACCAAAATTGACTGTTGGATTGGACCTTTGAAAATCGGTCACCTAAGGGTGATTTTTCCAACACTTGGAAAATTGCTCTACCAATTTTGGAATAAAAAGCTATAGGGCACTGTTGCCTTTATAATGAGTCCTCTTCAGATAAAAAAACTATAGGGTTGGCATTCATTGGCCTTTCCCTTTATCTTTAATGGGAATGATAGTAGCCTCTCAAGGAACTAATGGTTTGGGCCGAAGAGGTGCTGGCTCCAGTATCGATGGAAAAAAAAGGACTAGTAGTTGCTGAAAAGGAGGAGCTCTTCCCCATGGCTCAGCATCATTTTCATGATTTGCTAATGATTTAGAAATTTACTTGTCATAGCTCGACATGAGGGAAGTCGGGTCTACAATAAACATGAGCGAAGCATCAAAAATGTAATACCCTAAGAAATAAACTTGGAAATAATAATGCGAAAGCAAAAATTTTATAGTATTTTGCCACCCAACTACACCTCAGGGTTAACATCAAAAGGAGTAGAGGACAACCTAGAGATGACAAGTGCCTCCTCCTTATGAAGCGCTAGGTCTTAAAGTTTTCTTTGGTAAGGTCTTCTATTAAGTCGGCCTCGCTGCTGGGCTATCCCTTGCAAGTTAAGATCATCTCATGCAACCTCTACTGTATCTTTAGATTGAATGGTTTGTTTGGAGGAGGTCAAATGTACACAAACATCTACTTCCAGCCTTTTCCAAAGGTAGAGGAGAAAGGTTCCACAATATTTTGCCCAGGTTAGGCAGTGAGGTAATAAAACCTCATATTTGAGAAATAACTTGATTTTCAGGAAGTCGGGCAATGAAACACTTGATAGAAATTCGCAAAGTAGTAGGGTGGTTGAAAGTCATCATTATAGTAATGTAGGAATAAATATGGGAGTAAGAGTTATGCAGAAGCTGCATTGGGCAAACATTAATTCAGTAGTGGGGAGCTCATGATAAGGGTGTCTTGTCGACCCTAGGACCCAACCTTACACTGATCAGTTCATGCTCTTGAAGCGTTAAGCAAAAGTACTAACACGTGAAGTCAGCGTCCACCTAAAGAACCTTAAACCCCCATTAGGAATAGGGCGGTGGCATTCAATGCTAGAAGACTAATAGTATATCCTCTTTCCACTCCCCATTAATGATATGCTGCACTACTTCATATCTAGACAAAAGCTGTCAGGAGCAATGAGATAGTGTGCAACCCTACTTGTAAAGCCTTGACATTCTGTATATCTTCTTGAAAAAGACCTATATTCCCCTATCCAAGGATAGGACACAGGTAACTTACCAATGGGTCGTTAGGAAAATCCTTGCCTAGGTTTCTTATAAATACTCTGCCCCGCTAGCCTAAAGAATGTATGCTCACTATTTACGTATTGCTTCTTTTAATTAGATTATCTCCTTTACCTCTTTTGGTTATCGACTTAAACATTGGAAGGTCTTAGTCGAGGGCCACCTAGGTAAGCCTCCTAGGCTTTTGTGGCTGCTGGTCGATGCTCGTGCCTCTAGTTAAGTTGAGTTTAGTGTCATGTTATGAACGAGTCCCTCACATTTACCTTCACTTTTAACCATACACTTGCTTCAGCATTTTGGCGCGATCTATATGAACTGAAATCTACATCCAAATATGGTGAACACAAAATGCATGATGTCCATAAACCAAAATCACATCCCAAGCCACCCGCCCATGTAGACAATGCAACAGTAAACAATATGGCTAAAAACGAACAAGATATTCTGGGTCAACGTGTCCAACCAATGAACATAATAGCTCTACCTATGGAACAACTTCACCAACTTATTGGAGTAGAAGTTAATTTCAAGTAGCTTGGAAAGAGGATAAAAAGTAGTGAATGATGGATGATGAAGTCAACCTTTAAGTTAACTGGAGGCACGTAGGTCAAACCTACAATCAAAAAAGCCTCATTAGGCTTGCTAAGGTAGCCCTTAGCTCAGATCCTTTGATACTTAAGTTAGTGATCAAAGTAAAGGAACGTGAAAAAATTTTAGCTAAGGCAAATCACGAAATGAGCATACCCTTTTCAGGATGGATTCCTAAGTTTTATAAGGCTCCATTTTGGGAATTTAACATTATAAGGCAAATCACGAAATGAGCATCCCCTTTTTTGAAGAGGCATAATAGATGATTTCATTGAGACCTTTAAACAAGCCTACTTTGCCGCTAGCAAAATGGGCTATTTTTTTCCACCTTTAAGCTTTTAGTCATGTCCTAAGGAGCGTGGCTCTCCTTTGCTGCTAGGAAGTGATTGGGGAATATACTGTGACTCTATAGCATTAAATGAAACCGCTTAAGCTCAAATCGAAATCCTGAAGTTGCGGGTGTTAGCCTAGGATCTACTCTCTTAAGGTTCATTCTATGAAGGGTTCTGGAGACCAACAACAAAGAGAGGTTGGCAATTCCCTTATATCATCTACCCCTCCAACTTCCAAGTTAGCTAGGGCATCAATCTGTTTCTAACATGCTAAGCCTGGGAAGTTTTTTTAATGAGCCACATAATAAAAAATCCGAGTTTTGACATATAGTAATGCTTTCATGTGAAGTATCGCTAGGCGCATTTAATGCACACGTCCAGATTTTGGCTAGTAGGGCACATGGCCCACAATTTTAGGAGTTTTTTATTTATGTCGGCTCATTAAAATTTTTCATGCCCTTTAAAGATTTCTGGAGACAATAGTGAACATCTCTCTTAAACCTTACAAGTAAGATCTTAGGATCCGTCCATTTTCTATCTACTTTATTATAACTTACTCTAGATTCTTGACCTAGCAATGTCCTCGACACACTTCTTCTTTTGAGTTCTTCCAACTTATCTTTCCTATTAGCCAATAAGATGAATCCCTTATCCCGATCTTTTTGCTTTTTTTTGGTATCATCTTCATCTTGCATGGATTTTAAGGTTTCTTATTCTAGTTTATAGGTTTGGGATCAAACAACTCTCCTGCATGCTCACTTGGTTTAAGGGCCAAATGTTACCAGTCTCAATTGCTAGTTCCTTTGTCACTTCTCATCTCGGTGTCTTTCCATCCACCAAAAGTCCTAGGTCGTTTAAAACTCTACCCCCTCCTTCGCTGGCCTTGCTGTTTGAAGGTAAAAGGCCATGAGATGTGGGTACTTATTCCCCTACGTCGAAGTGATAGCAAGTGGAATCCCCTACCATAAGGGTTTTTGGGGTAGATTTGCATGAAATTCTACCTAAGCTCGCTAAGCTTCACCCTTTTGTCGACCTGAGAGAGAGGACGACCTTTACAAAACCTTTAGATCGAGTAAACCTTACTCATTTTTTTGAGCCTTATTTTTGCATGGTTAGCAACAAGAAGAGTATGTTAGAGGGGATCCTTTGTATGTGGTTAACTGGGAGGTTTTTAATGCTCAACTATTTCATCAAAATGTCGATAAGATGATGCACATGTCGAGCTACGAATCTATCTAAAGATTCACATACTACAAAATATGGTAATTTCTTACACTTTTTAACTTTGTCGACTTATCTCCTGTGCCCATACATGAAGGTTGTCTGTATGTGCAATGCAGCTAGTTGGCTTATGCCATGTAATGCTAGTTTATGGTGGTAATGCGTAAGGGGAATAATTAAATATATACCAGCAAGGAATAAGAGGAGCTCCTCTCATTTAAGCTGAACGAGTACAACTTAGTTCTTCATATTATCACAAAACTCAAGGTAGAAGAAGAACTGAAAAGCATAAAGTGGCCACAAGAGGGTCCATTCAACCCAAAAGGTAGAGTTTGTGGATAAATAGGTTGACCAGGCTGGTCCTCCTTTGGTTGTCGACTCAAGCAAGTCATGATGGTGTGTTGGCTCTTTTAAAGCCTTACATAACATATTTCTTAGCTTCGGTGCTTTTGTTTTTATTGCTACTTATTGTTATTCTTTTTTTAGTAATGTGCTAGACTCTCATTTTGTGTCATAATGGAAGATTTTCTTTTGATGTAATGCTATCTATTTTTGTTTACATTTTTGGCTCGGTATCCTTTCCCACGCACTTATAAAGAAAGTGATGTTGTAGCTTTGTTGATAAGTGTGGCAGTTAGGCAGCACATGAATTTGATTTAATTTGATAAGACGTATATGAGCGGAGCACCTGTAGTAGTAAGTTGTAATTATTTTGTTCCTAGCATGTTGGTGTTCTGCAGCTTTGTAGTTGTTCATTTGTTAATTGACTTGAAGGTGGTCTTATTATGTATCCTTGAAGGCGGCAAATAAACCTTAAGTGCCGCTAGGGTAGCAATTTGAAGGTGATTAAACCTAATTATTGTGGAATTTTGGCCTGAGGGCAACTAATACAACTATGAAGAAGACGACCTAAAGGCAGTCATATTAAGTCGTTGTGTGGATAATAATATAATTCTACTACTTGGGATTTATATTGCATACATATAATTTTCTTAGGTTGATAGCATACCATGATATTGGCAATTCATATCCATTTAAGTCCTGTAGCCTATAGAAGTTGGTTTTTGTCACTTTGACGACTCGATAGGGGTTATCTCAGATAGGATCTAACTAGCCCACGTGTTTGGAGGCTTCGACTTCTTCAGTATTAGATCACCCAATTGGAAGTTTCTTAGCTGGACCATTTTGTTATATTCATAAGCCATTATGGTATTATAATATTGCATTTTGATATATGCCTACTGGTGTTTCTCCTCTAGGGTATCTATGTCGAACAACCTCGCAGTGTTATTATCTTTCAAATCATAGGTCAAAACTCTAGCTATCACATGCAAGATCTCTAAGGGTAATTCTACTTTGGATCCATCGACTAAGTTATAAGGGGTCTCACCTATGGTTATTCTTGGGGTGTTTTGATATGCCCGTAAGGCTCCTAGAAATTCGTCGATCAACTTACCTTGTCCTCTATCCAAATGTGTTTTAAGATACTTTACAATTGTTCTATTGGTAACCTTTATTTGCCCGTTAGCTTGTGGGTTGGGCATGAAAGTGAAGTGTTGTCGGATCCCCAATTGGTCACAATATTCTTTGATTATTTTGCTTTAGAATTGTGAATCGTTGTTTGGAATTATTGTTCTTTGTAGGTCAAATCGACATACAATACTTTCTAAATGAAGCTTCTTATCACAACACTCATGATCTTGGTCACACCTTTTGCTTTGACCCATTTAGTGAAATATTTAACTGCCACAATGAGAAATTTCCCTTGTCTAGGAGCCATTGAGAAGAATCTAATGGTGTTTATACCCTATTGGTCAAAAGGCCAACATGTGGGTATGTTGGTCATGGTTGTTGTTGGTTGGTATAGAGTGTTAGAATGGAACTGGCTAGCTTCGTATTTCTTGGCAATTGATGTTACCTTAGTTGTTAGTGTAAGCTAAACTAGCGCTGCCCAATGATTTCATGTGCTAAAGATTGGTCCTCGAAATGGCTACCAGAACTACCAGCATGCACTTCTTTAAGTACATGTGAAGCTTGAGATGGAGATAGGCCTTTAAGTAGTAGTTTGATGAATGATTCTTTAAAAAGAATGCCATCTTTTGATAAGTAATATCATGATGCTCAAAGTCAGAAACATCTGGCTGCTATTTCGTTTGGTGGAAGTGTGCCATGTTGGAGGTAATTTATAATCTCATCTTGCCAACTGGGTTCTGAGCATTCTAATTAGAGAATAAACATTATAGCTTAGAGGTCTTAGGATGATCGGCTACCAAACATATTATTGTTCAATCTCTTGTTCCTTTACTCGTACTAGCAAAGTTGGATAGTGTATTGAGTCTTTCATTCTTCAATTATGGTACTTTCTTAGAGGAAAGTTTAGAACCTGGATTGCAAGTCTTGGATCTTGGCCAAATACTTAACTATTATAGCTCTTTATCTCATATGATCGCCAAACTGTATGACTACTAATTGTGAGTCAGTTACTTGGGTAATAAGTCAACCCATTAGCGATAGCTATTCCCATTCATATTTACTTAGCTTCACTATTTGTTACTGGGAAGTTCAACTGTGAAGAGAAGTCTAGCTCAATGCTATATAGGGATTGGAGAGATACCTAAATGTTGCCTCTTATGCTGGCGGAAGAATCATCTACCAATAAAGCCAAGGGTTTGAGCAATTTTTCTCATTAGGGAGTCCAATCTACTTGACTCGAAATTCGACAAGGACTAGTAGTTTCATCGTTGTTCTATGCTGAAAGCATATGTCGAACTTGCCAAACCCTATAAACTATTTGGTAAGCATGATGAAGGTATCTAGCTTGGTGAGAACCTATTTCAATAGTTGGTTGGCTAAGATAGTTATATAATGTGCTGAAAATATGGGCAAAGCTTTCTTAATGCAATAATTAAGGCAAGTGCAAATTTCTCAATTTCTAGATAATTAGTTTTGCCCCTATAGAATCATACTAACATAGTACATAGGTTGATGGCAATGCCATTTATCGAAACAAAAATCATGCTAATAGCATTCATTAGAATAGCTAAATACAAAATGAAGATCTCACTGAACCTGGGTTAGCTAACAACGGTGGGGTGGAAAATATTCCTTGAGTTCTATAAAAGCCTTATTGCACTCTGATGCCCATTAAAAATTCTTCGTGTTGCATAATATCTTAAAGAACGATAAGCCTTTCTTAGCCAATCTTGAGATGAAATGGTTGAGGGCCACAATTCTATTAATTAGGCTCTGCATGTTCCGGATGTTCTTTGGGTAGAAATGTCTTTCAATGCCTAGATCTTTTGTAGATTTGCCTTGATCCCTCTCGGGCTTACCATGTAAGCAAGGAACTTTCTCCCTAAAAGTTAAACATGCACTTAGATAGGTTCAGTTTCATGTTGTACCATTAGAAGATAGATAATCACTTTAGAGGTCTCTTAGGTGGTTAGATCTTCAGCCCATTTTAATTAGCATTTCATCAATGTATACCTCTATGGAATAGCTTATTTATGCTATAAATATTTGATTGACAAGCCTCTAATATATGGCTCTCGTGTTTTTGAGGCCGAATGGTAGACTCCTTATAACTATCATTATGAAGAAATAGTAGACTCCGTTGTGTACAACAAAAGAAGTTTTATCCCTATCCTTTGGTGCCATAGATATTTAATAATAATCTTAAAATACATCCATCATACTGAGTAGGGCATAGTCTATCGTTGAGTCAATTAGAAGGTCTAAGAATGGCAAGGGATATGGGTCCTTTAAGTAAGCTTTGTTGAGGTCAATGAAGTCATTACACATCTGCCACTTGCCCTCTTACTTGGGGACTAATACCATATTACATAACCATTCGGTGAATTATGTCTCCATTATGTTCCCTACATCTAATAGCTTTTTGACCTCATATTCTATTTTTCTATTTCTCTCGGCATAGAAGATCTATTTTTTTCTTTTTAATTGATGGGTCAATGTTGAGCCTATGGACACATTTAGGTCAATACCTTGTAGCTCGGAGGTTTTCCATGTAAAGACATCTTTATTTTTACGTAAGAAATGCACTAGTTGATCCTTAGTGCCTAATGGGAGTTAAGTGCCGATACTAGTGACCTTGTCTGGATTCCCTCTTCCTATTATCATCTAGCACTTCGAGCAAAGGTATGTCCAGTTGTATTATGGTTACCATAGTGTAGGTTGCAGTTGGTTGTGCCACTAAAGAGAGTACATAACACTGGAGGGCTTCTTCCTTATTGCAGGAGATCTGGCATTCACCATATGGGGTTGGGAACTTAATTTGCTAGTGAAAGATGAAACAAAGATCTAAAAGCAATAAAGAGCGGGAGCATCAAAGATAGTGCTATTTGGTAACATTTGTGAACGATCGGGTATTATGCTATCCTGTGTTTTCTTAAATGACTCTTTGCCTATAAAGGTTGAAAGTGTGATACACCCGATTGAAAAAAGGGTCTCACTCACAAAATCGGCCAATTGTGTGTTAAGCATAAAGAGTTGTAATTCCCTAAGAGCTATCCGTTGAAATGTGGCTTTGGAAATTATATTAATAGAACTAGTTGTGTCTATAAAAATTCTTTTTACGGAGTAATTGGCTATGTCAACGAGTACAATGATGGAGTGCTGGGATGTTATCCTAGTAGCTAGTGTTGTGTCCTATAACTCATCTAAGGTGAATGATACTAGGACTAAAGGGGCTATTTTCTGCCACTCGCCAGCTTTTGGTCCTGTCCTAGGGAGAATGGTTGTCTTTTTGTAGTAGAAAGTGATTGGGGAACGTACTAGTAACTGCTTGGCATTAAATGCAACCGCCCTAACTTAGATCAAAATCTCAAGGTCCTGTAGGTTCGCCTAGGATCCTCTCCTTTAAGGTTCATTCGACAAAGGATTCTAGAGACAACAACAAAAAGAGGATCAAAGGTTCCCCTATGTCAAAGCCGAATACCTCTAGTATGTTGACCAAATGATCTATTGAACTTAGTAAGTTTGACATCAACTTCCAACCCAAAACCACCATAAAAGCACAAATTTCTCACCGACTTTCTTGTCGAGTGAATTGGGCTTCTTGATGAGAAAGACTGCTCGACCTTTTCGATTTTGTTGGTTGGTAAATCCTCCACCTACACAAGTGATGGGGCCAAATTTTCTCTCCAATCTCTAGAGAGCATCGAATTAGATTTCACCCTAAGATTGAACTTTCATGAAGTTGAATATGAAGCCCTTCTAGTAGGGATAAAGATGGCTCTCGCAAATAGGGTCGAGCTACTAGTAACCGTAATAGATTCACAATTTGTTGGTAGATAATTTGATAGATTGAACGAAGCTATAGTGATGGTGATGGTTATATACCTATTCAAGGTTAAAGAGTTGCAAGCCAAATTCAAGACCTTTAGCCTAAGCCAGATTCTTAGAGTTGAAAATGAAAGAGCTAACACACTATTGAAGTTTGACAACATTTGCAGAGGAACTAGAGATAGAACAATCACATTCTTGGTTGTTGATCATCTTAAGATTACAAAAAAGAATTTAGCCCAAATGATCATGTTCATACTACCTTTGGAGTGCTTTTATCCCAGTTGGTAAGATGAAATTATAGACTACTCTGGAGATGGAAAACATCTAGGCGACAAAATCATACCCAGGTATCTTCGACACTGGGCATCATCATACTACTTGACTGAGGATGGCTTACTTTTTAAGAAATTACTCATCAAACCACTACTTAGGTGTCTCATGCTAACACAAGCTTCAGCTATACTTGAGGAAATATATGCAGATAGTTGCGGCAGCTACTCCAAAGGTCAATCATTGGCACACAAAATCATCAGGCAGTGTTGCTTTAGCCAACACTAGCAGCTGATGCGACATAATTTTCTAAAAAATTAAAGCTTGTCAGTTCCACTACAACACCCCACACTCGCATGCGGTTGCTATGACAAACTTCATCATCTATTGGACTTTTAGCCAATGAGGCATCGATATTATCAGACCTTCCTTCATGGCCATGGGCTAAAGAAAATTTATTATTGTAGCAGTTGAGCACTTCACAAAGTTGGTTGAAATAGAAGCAGTGCCAAAGATCACGGATGCCATAGTCAAAAGCTTTATTTGAAAAAAATATTATAGGCAAATTTGGCCTGCCCAAGATAATAATTTCAAACAATGACTCAATGTTCAAAGTAAAAAGATAACAAATTGGTGTGACCAGCTTTGTATTTGATAGTAGTTCACTTTAGTGACCAATCCTTAGGCTCATGATTAAATAGAAGTTACCAATAGAACAATTGTCAAGTATCTCAAAACACCGCTGGAAGGAGGATAAGACAAATGGGAAGATGACCTCCACAGGTCCTACAAGCATATCGAGCAACCTCTAGAACGGCAATAGGATAAATCCTATACAACCTCGTGTATGGGTCAGAGACAGTAGTACTCACTAGCTCATGCATGAAACAAGTTTTTTAAGCTATCATCTAAAAAGTAACAGTGCAGCAGAAACTTTTCACCTCGAAGCACTTCATAAAAAGCGATAGCATGTGTATATAAAAATGCAATGTTGTGAAATGATAATCACAAATACATATAATTAGACTGTATGTATTAGAAATTTCTAAGTGGATGATTTGGTACTTTAAAAATTCGAAGCCTCTAGAGACGATGAAAGTTGAATCCAAATTGGGAAGGTACAAGACGTGTAGTCAAAGTTTCCAAAAATAACTCCTATAGACTACAAGATTTAGACAAAAATGAATTATCGAGGCTATGGAATGTAATTAATCTGCATAAATTTTATATATAAAATCAAAGTTATGATAATGGAAATGCATATTGTGCTCCCGATAACATCATTCCACATAGAAATCTTAACAAATGTTGCATTATACATGACTGTCCCTAGGTTGTCTCCATCAAAATCATAAAGGCTGCTTTAGGCCAATCTTCATAACACCAGTGGTTGACTTCCTTCAAGTCGGCACCCTAAAAAACTCTTAGGTCTAAAGGCTACCTTCTGGCCTACCACATAATAGACCACCATTAAGTCACCACCCTACAAACTTAGGGTGAAATAACATCTTTAGGTGTTAAACTATATACTAGACTTCCTTCAAGACACCATTGCAATGCTCAAACTCCACTCATAGGTAACATTAAAGTTGTAGGTTAAAACTCAGTCAAACATAACATGCTTCAAGTGTTATTCACTTGATTATGCCACGTTAATTATGCCAAATCTATAAAATTCGTAGCTTTCGTACTTATCCATCAAAGTTAACATAATATTTTCTCAATAAGTAAATGAGGGGAGGAGAGAATATATGAGTAGGAAGAGAAAACTTAGCAAGCAGCAATCAATAATGAAGTGGATGAAAAATAAATATTCATTATAAAATACAGTTGGAGGTCCATTACAAAAAAATTAAAAAAAAAAAATACAAGAGCCCATGTTTAAAAAATCCTAAAGAAATGAAAGACTTATCATAGATCCCCAGGCGAGTAACTGAATAAGGCCCCACTTGGTCGATCTTTTTGTTAGTAAATTTGACTTCCATATTTAATTGAGCCCCTATGCGACTTTCTCACTCTTTTCAGCCGCTTCTCTAAGCTCTATAATCAATGGAGGGACAAAGTTTTACTCACTTTGCCTAAAGACGGAGATAACATCATCAATAGATTATAAGTAAGGCTACAAATATACCGAGCCTAGTCTTCAATAGAGATAGCATCATCAGCATATTGTAGGTAAGGCTGCAAATATGTCGAGCCTACTCTCATTCAAGGTTACCTTCAGTGCCCTCAACTAGCTCTGAGACTTATTATATCCCTATTGGGCGTTGCTACCTCCTAAAAGTAAACAAGTTTCCTCAAAGGCAAGTGAACAGATGAAGTCGATGACAACATTTATCCTCTACTCATGGATCTTAAACTCGTAGCTAAGGCGGGTATCATTAGAGGTTTGATAGAAACCTTAGCGGTGATCTCAAGTTTCTATGTTTGGCACATTTCTCTTCAACTTGAGTATTTCTTAATAGAGCTCATCGAGCAGGTACGAGTTTCTTTTATAATGTATAAGCAGGTATCAATAGTCGAGTGGACTTTCAGCTCCATAATTAGTTTCTCTATTTAGGCTTGGAGTGAAGTAACATATATGGTGCACTATCGCCTCATAATCTGGACCCCCTAACTCCTTATTGGCACGGTTGCAATTGTTCTTATCCTGCATAGGCAAGATTGAGGTCAAGTCCACTCCTGATGCTTCTATACTAGAACTCTCTATATGTTGTCTCTTAGACACTGGGGAGAAGTACCATTATCCATCAGCCTCTTACTCTTTAAAGGTGAAACCTGATGATGCAAAGAAAATAGAACAGGCAAGTTAGGAGTTTTAGTCGTTGAGGGGGGTACTCGGCAGAGGAGTATCTGGAAAGCTATTTGTCGCGCTTAGACATCCCCTCAACCTATAAGCTTGAATAAGAAAATTATCCCTTCAACCTAGAATGGAGTCCTTAACCCTAAAAAGGAGGTCCACCGGCAAAAAAAGAAGAAGAACCTAACCAGATGTTAACAAAAATCAAAGAGTGTGGCCAAATTATAAAATGTTGGAAAGAGCTAGATTTGGGAATTACAACTTGGTGTGATTGTGAAACCAGAGCAACTTTTTGGGGATGAATTTTGATTGAAAAGTTGAAGTGGATAAATGGGATCCTGAAGCCCTATTTATAGGATACTAAGTGGAGCCTTTGACATCCATCAAGATATTCTCTAAAGGTGTGAAGACCTTTAGTGTACCGATGTTAATAAATAACTTTTGAAAATGTATGCCATGTGTCCCACTTGCTAGAATAAAAAGACGTCCAAGAATTGTGTTGGGTGTGGCTTTCCTTGAAACATTCTTTAGGGGTCAGATCTTGGGTCGACAGACGTAGTGTGTGCTAAGAACATTTCACAAGCCTAGTAGGTCAAAAATCATTGTTATGCTTGGAAGTAGAAGGGGCTAATGATATGAGAGATTTGTCAACCCAAGATCCTGATTCCCTTTTTTGAACCTTCCACTAGGTAAGAGCAGCAAACCCCCCAAAACTGCATGGGACTGCCTAGCGATAATAAGGTTAGGTCAAATTTGACCAGCTTAGACTCAAATCTTTGACGCCAATAAAATAGGCCACTAGTACATTCTCATTAGGGGTATTCATCGAATCAATTTGATCCAATGAACTTGACTATCCAAATCGAACCAATCTAATTGGTTAGATTTAGATCAGGTAATCAGGTTTGATCATGTAAAATCCAATCAAATACAATTACATTTGGTTTGGTTCTCAAATTTCGTATTCACTTACACGACCTAACCCAACATGACCTGATCATTTAATTAAAATAAATAATAATTTATTTTTTTTAAATTATGACTTTTGTTATTTATATTTATATTTAATGTTCAACTTAGATTTGGATTTGGAATTTTATATTATCGATTATGGCTTGTGGTAAAGATTCTTTATAACAATTATGACTTGTGGTGCTCAGGTGCAATATTTTGAGAATAATTTGATTGTCTTGATTTCCTAATTAAAGAGCTAAAGAAATTGCAATTGGCGTTTTCTTCTCCTTTTTCTCCTTCTTTTTTTTCCCTCTTTGAACCCGATTACCAGAACCAAACCAACCTGACCTAGATTAGGTTGGTTTAGTTTAGGTTAAGGGATCAAAATTTATAAAACCGAACTAATCCAAACTAATTAAAAATAATAGATTTTGATTTATTTTCTCCTCAAACTCGAACCAACCTAACTAGTGAACACCTCTAATTCTCATACTTCTTTTGCTGTATTGGTGGGCTATGCCACTCTCTATCCCGACTAAAGTTGTCAGGTGGCAGGACGTAGCACACCCTTTGTAGCCAGGTTGAGGACCCCCTGACTGGGTCCATGTGAAAAATTTACTATACCCCTATTCATGGAAGCTCATGCCTTAGAACCATGAGGAGATGATGGTAAAATCCTATTGGCATGACTTATAAATACTCATGTTTCAACCTAAAACTGGTTCATTCCCCATTTTACATATTATCCTGGCTAAATTCCATTCATTATCCTCTCATCAGAAACTAACTTAAGTATCAAAGGATCTTAGCCTAGAGCCACTTCAGCAAGCCTAACGAGACTCTTGTGGTTGCAAGTTTGACCCTCACGTTTTCAGTTGAGCTGAGTTTGACCTCTTGTTTCGAAGAAAACCTTCTCATCATCTTGTACTTCATCCAAACCAAAACTTAAATTATCTTGCTTAATTGATTAAGTATTGGCGTGTCTTGTTTTGAAGTGTTTGAGATGTTACTACCTTCATTCAAGGAGGATTCGTGATAAGCTTTTTCGCTTGGTTACCATGTGTTTCCCTATAAGCCGTATAGTGGAATTTCGTTGAAGAGTTGCCACTTAGATCTGGGGAGGTTTTACTATGGGATTTTGAGTGGCAATCATGAGCCTCCTAGGGGCCATATAGTGGGATTACGATCTTTTTCCTAGGATAGCGACCACATAGCTTTCAAAGAGCTATATAGTGGATTTTTGCCTGCAACCATGTGCCTCTAAAGGGCAATATAGTGAGATTATATCTTCGTAGTGATCACATACTGTTGGAGGAGCTTATAGTTGATTATACTGAGTTGTCCTCAAGAGTGCTCCCAAGAGTAGTGCGTGAGCATTTCAAGTAAATAAATCTATAGTTAGAGATAATACTACATATGAAAAACAATATTTGTTTGAGTAAATAGTAGCATTATAGAGGTGTTATCCTTGAGAGGATATGCTTTTTAGATTAATTATTAATTACTAATTACTAAATCAAGGATTGTTTTATGAAAATTAGATATAACAGAGAGCACAAAGGACGACATGCTTAAATAATGCCGGGGGGGTCCTTTGCCTTCATGCATAGAGCTTACTCAAATTGGAGACATTCCAAGTTCTAGCCACTTCTCTTCCTTCCATTATCTATAAATTATATGCTTTTGGGCTAACAATCTCAATTATTTTGTAAGGACTTTCCATTGGCGTCGAATTTGCTAATGGCTCCTGATGCTTATGCTTTCTTCATCACCAAATCACCAACTGTAAAGTCTTTAGGATACACTCTGGTGGTTTAGGCCTTAGCCATCTTGGTCTTAAACATTTCTATGCAGACATATGCTGCTTCTCTTCTCTTAGATAGCAAGTTGAGGTTAGCTATCAATTCTCTGGAATTTTGGGTGATATCATAATTTTTTACTCTCCAACTAACTTCTTTAACTTTCACTAGATTCACTACTTTTGTTCCATACACCAAGTATAATGGTGGTGCATCAACACGCATTTGAGGTGTAGTTTTGTATGATAGTACTAGAGGGAGTTCTTCTACCCATGATCTTTTGGTGTCTCCAAGCCATGTCTTAAGATATTGGAGGATAGTTCTATTTATGACCTAAGCTTGTCCATTGGCTCGCGAGTTGGCAACGAATGTGAAGAATTATTTGATGGATAACTCTTGTAGCTACTCTCTGAATTTTTGCTGTAGTAAATTGAATCAACAACTCAAAGCTAAAATCAACCAATCGTATCAATTAATTTTCATTAAATTCAAAATTAAGTTATAAAATTGGCTATAATACCATTTGAAAGAGACGGTGAATCAAGGATCTAGGGCAGTTGAATTCAAGAAATTTTTAGCACTTGAAAGTAACTTAATTCACTATCAAAACAAGGATCATTTTAAACTAAAATAATAGATTTAGGGGAAGAAGCAATGACCTTAATATTTCTTCCAAATCAAAAGAAAGATAATGACACTAATTGACTCCTCAATTATTCACCAACACTCCTCCAATTTTGATTGACTTTTGGCCACTCCAAATCTAAAATATTAGTAGCACAATAACCAATATTTTAGCTCCAAAACACATAAAAAATGGTAGCAAAACTGTGGTAAAGAAACGCCTCCAATTGCTACCTAGGAGGAAGAACCTTTTTTCAAGCTTAGACTTGTTCTTGGTCCACACAAAGTGCTCCAATTATAGCACCTCTAATGAAGTCCATAAAAATTGAAAAGTAGTCTTATATTCCTATCTTAAACCAGAATAGATGGAAGAATTGATGGAGAATTAGAAAGAAAAGATGAGATTGGAAAATACGATGTTAGAAGAATCTAGAAGTGAAGTTTTTGGTTACACCAAAAATGAATGGAGGGAGATACTTTTGCTTGTGGTGCATGGCCACTTGCAGTCCATAGGCCTTCTATATGGTGTGATGGGTGCACCAAGAAACCTCTTGATGCTTTCTTAAGTGACATGTAGGTTTTAATTCTACTAATTAATATCATTACTTCAATTAGTAAATTAAATATTCCTACATATTTTAATTGGACTGTTTCATTTGAATTTTCCTTCGAAAATTAAGACTTTTTTGTTGGAATAATGTCCCGTAGCCAATTAGATTGTCATATAAACTATTTCACTTATGATACAATCTTGATTGAATGATATTCTTATAAAATGCCCATCTTCATCTTATGCTTATTTTACTTCACTGGCATTTGGTTGAAGTCCCTAAATCATACAAGGCTATGGGACTTGGTCATGCACTAGGTGGTGATCATAAATAAGTCTTTACGATCGTGATTTTAAATATTCCAAGTTATAGAATCTTGTGAGGCAAGGCATCTAAGATTCAAATAGACTTGTACTAATGATGCATAAATCCAAGGAATTGGATATTGCTCCATTTCATGAGCAATCTATGTTATACATGGATGCATGTTAGTGGGTACTTGTTATGAACCAAGTTCAACGAAGACCTAGAGAATCCACTAGATAGCCTAAGTGGCAAGTTCTTCAGCTTACACTGGTGCATATAATTCGTCCTTTGACCTGAGGATCTATGGTAACCTTATGTTTAGGTCCTCATGCTTTGACTCTTCACCGACCACGTAGTGGGTCATTCGGGTTGAGATTGGGTTTGAGCTACTTAAGCATAGAGGTTTAGGAGATCCAAGATGGGATCCATCTCCTCGTTGTTATGAAAAATGAGTACATCTCGCATGTATTCTATAATGATCGATTCCAAGAAATTCTTGTGCAAGGTAGTATGACAATTTGAAAAAGGAGTTTACCAAATATGAGGTCATAAAGAGGAATCGAACATTGAAATTAGAAACATAGTTATTAAGGTTATTAGGGAGCCGACAAATATCTTACCCTAGGCCTCTTTCGGGAGATACGAGATGGAAGGACCGTATTTTTGTGGCAAGTGTGGAGCTAGAATAGTTCATCCAAACATATTCATTCATCCAATTAGTTGGGCTATATGGGCTTGTTCCAAGACATCGACTATAGAGATTGGGTACTCTTCGATTAATGAAGATTAATTGAAAGAGTTATTAGTTTAAAGGAGTTTAAACTAATATGAATACTTCAATATCCAAAATATCACAATGAGTTGTGGGCCCATGTCCAATGAATGGATGAACCTAATGGGTCACACACAAAAGCCTAAAGAAAGTTCTTCCTTGATGGGAGGACTTTTCTAAGGAGTTAGCAAATTCTAAGTGTTTTACAGAGAAAATCGATTAACTATATTTTTGGTCATCTTGGCTTGATTAATTTAATTGTCAAATTAATTAAAATAATTTAATTAGATAGATTAGACCAATTAAATCAAGGAGTTAATTTGATTGGTGCCATGTAACTATTAATTGGTCAAGTTAACACATATTAACTTAAAAAGTTAAGTTAATTGACTCAAGGAGTTAAGTCAAATCAATTAATTAAATTAAAGAGTTAATTTAATTATAATGAGTGTTTTTGGATTTTGGAGGGAAATTTAAATGAAATAGTTCATTTGAATTTAATTAGAGTTGCATTACATTTCATAAGATGAAATGTAGATGCTAATTAAATGCAAATGCATGTGAAATTCAAATTCACATGCAAGTTGGCAAGTTGGCAACAAGCATGGGAGGTATAATGCCAACTTGCATCACATTCTCCTCTCTCTATAAATACCTAGTGGCCGGCCATGTGATGGCTCCAAATTGATTCACTTATTTTTCTCTAAAAGTGTGATATTCATATGTTGAAGATTCACACTCACCAAAATACTCTCCCTCTTCAATTCCTCTCCAAATGCGACTCCCTCACCTTCGTCCTCAAGTTATCTAGCAGATTTGAGGCTGATCTAGAGCTTCCTTGGGTGTGTGGACTAATTTATTAGAGGTCTAACACTTGGGGGACTTGGTGCTCCCCGGTGAACCATTACTGTTTGGCTGATTGCGTGGTAGATTTGAAGGACCTAGGAGGTTCTGATTTGCACAAAATTTTGGTAGCTTCTACCTTGGTGTGTGGTGGAGTTCTCTGCAAAACTTGAGGATTTTTGGAGTTGTGGAAGGGCTTCAATTGTTGATCATTTCTGCTGTGTGCGAATTACTCCATTGAAATATTTCTTGAGTGTTTCTCCTCTTGCCTTTGTATTTAGCTTTAGAGGTAAATTTTTTGAATCTAAACTCTTATTATAAGCATGATTAGATCTTTTAAGTAGAGTGGTTTAGTTATATTTAGCTTTTTTTTATGGTTTTATATTATGGATCCTAAGTCTACTCCTACTTTCAAGTGGTATTGGAGCCTAATTAATGCTTTAATTTGGATTTTGGTGGATTGATTCATGAGATGAATTTATCCTAATCACAAAATACTTGATTCAATTCATGAACTTGAGTGTTTGGTTGATTTCACATGTGGCTCCTTCTGTGATGAATTGAGATATGTCAATATATGCTTTAAGTGTTGATTCATGTTATTTAATGTTAAATGTTGATTTAGTATTGGATGATGTTATATGTTAACATAGCATGTTTAATTTGGCATTAAGGTTCTCTAGTAATTTTTGGATCCAATTTGATTGGAGTTAATTGGAGATTTTGAAGGTTAGTAAGCCACTAGGATCCAATATGTAAACTTCAAAAGCTTAAAAATAACTAATACTTACAACCTAACAAGGATCTATTCATGCGTTCAATTCATATTTAGTTAGAGATTTACTTCAAAGAGAAATTTTCCAAGGTAACAAAGGTGAACACTTCACTGAACCAGATTCTCGCAGACTCTGGCACAGCAGAGAACCAGCAACTTTTGTCTCGGTTAGAGTGCTCCAAAAATCACGAAAAAAATTCTTGAACTTCTCAACACCTTGAATAAGTCTCTGTAAAATATTTGGAGTAAAACTCGATCAGGATCGCTCGAAACAAATTTGGCAAGTGACTGCTCTACTCCAATGGATCTCCAAAGCTAGCAAATCAAATGCTTTGCCTCTATTGAAATGATCCGCACACCAATTGATCCTACAAATTCCACACACTTTTATCTGGAGAAAATGAGCAGAATATCAGTGGTGAAGGCCAATTTTTGAGGTAGGAGAAGAAGAGAAAACAAAGCCTAAACACATGAAGCAATGTTTGAAGGGGACTCCTTGGAGGAATGTGAATGAATCTAATTCTTCACACCTTTTGCGAAATAGCTGAAATCTCCCTCTCTATATCTATATATAGATGATAGATGGTGTGATGCCAAGATGGGGTACCAAGGTGGCTAATTTGAATTCAAATCTCATTTGAATCTCATGTGCATTTTAATTTAATTTGGAATCTCATTTCAAATTAATTAAAATGCTAACTCAAATGAACTCTTCATTTGATCCTTCCCTCCAAAAATAATTCTTCTCATTAATTAAATTAAACACTTTAATTTAATTAATTTACCTTTGACTTAACTCTTAAGTCAACAAGCTTAACTCTTTAAGCTTCATTTTGTTAATTTAATTCCTTAAATTAACTTGTCCAATTGATGGTCACTTGGCACCAAATAATTAACTCCTTAATTATTGGTCTAATTTAAATTCTTATATTAGTTGATTAATTTAACACTTAAATTAATCAAGCCAAAAATTGACCTTCAATTTAGCACCTCAAAATTGATCACCTAGGAGTGATTTTCTAACTCCTAGAAAAATTCCTCCTTCAACTTTGGAAGCCAATTGGATTTTGTGTGTGACACAATAGGTTCTACCATTCATTGTATATGGGCACACAACTCTTTGTGACTTTTGAATATCATATATTCATTTTAGTTTAAAACACTTTTAAACTAATTGACTTAATTCAATTAATCTCATTAATTGAAGAGTACCTAATCTTCATCGTCGATGTCCAACCTCAAGTCCATGGAGCCCAATTAATTGGCCGAAATGAATGCTTTTGGAGAACCACTATAGCTCTACGCGTACCATGCAAATACGATCCTTTCGTCTTCTATCTCCCAAAATAGGCCTAAGGCAAGATATTTGTTGGCTCCCTAATAGCCTTGATACTATGTCTCTATTCTCAATGTTCGATTCCTTTGTATGACCTCATCTTTAGAAAACTCCTTTTCCAAATTTCCAAATCCAAAGATTTCTTGGAATCAATCATTATAGAACACATAGGAGATGTACACGTCCTTCATAAAAGGGAGGAGTCGGATTCCATCTTTGATCTCACAAACCTCTATGCCTAGTAGCTCATACCCAATCTCAACCCGAAAGACCCACTAAGTGGTCAAGGAAAAGTCAAAACATGATGACCAAACATAAGGTTACCATAGATCCTCTAGTCAGGAGAACTTGCCACTACCGACTTGCCACTATGACTAGCTAATGGATTCTCTAGTAGGTCTTCAATGCCTTGTTCTCTAACAAGCACCCACTAACATGTATCCATATCTCATATGGTTTGCTCTCAACTATTGCATTAATGCATCGTTAGTGCAAGTCTATTCGAATCTTAGATGCCCCATCTCATAAGATCTTGTGACTTGAAAGGTTTTAAGATCACGACCGCGTAAAACTTATTCCATGATCATCTCCTAGTGAAATACTAAGTCTTATACTCATGAGTAATCTAAGGACTTCATCCAAATACGAGTGAAGTAATAGAGAGCATAAGATGAAGATGGCCATATAAAGAATATCATTCAATCAAGATTATTTTACAAAGAAATAGCTTTTACAAGGCCAATCCTATTGGCTTGTTGGGCATTATTCCAACAATCTCCTATTTTCCCCAAAGCCAATGTCCCCATGTCCTTGAGACCCATCTTCTTAAGATGTCTTTCAAAGGCCTTTCGCGTTAGGGGTTTAGTCAATGGATTTGCTATATTCTCTTTCGAGACAGCTTTCTCCACTCAGATGTTGCCTCTATCAATGATCTCCCGGATCAAATGATATCACCTCAAAATGTGCTTGGATTTCTGATGAGATCTTGGCTCTTTAGCTTGCGCTAGTACCACCTCGTTGTTGTCACATAAGACAACTACTGACTTAGCAATGATAGGCACTACATTCAATGCTTGAATGAAGTTTTTCATCCAAACACCTTCTTTTGCAGCTTTTGAAGCTGCAATATATTTTGCCTCCATGGTAAAATCGGTTGTGGTGTCTTGTTTGAAACTCTTCCAACTCACCGCGCAACCTTTGAGGCAAAATATAAATCCAGAAGTGGATTTCAAGTCATCTACATCGAATTGGAAACTTGAATCTAAAAACCTCGCAAGTTTTAATTTGCTATTGCTCTATACTAAAAACAAGTCCTTATTCCTTCTTAAGTACTTAAGGATTGTCTTAACAGTTATCTGTGATTCTCACGGGGATTGGATTAGAACCTACTCGTAACACTTAACGAGTGTACCACATCTGATCTTGTACATTGAACTGCATACATTATACTGCCAATAGTAGGGGCATAAGGTATGTGGGACATCCTTTGTCTCTCGTTTTCAGTCTTAGGGGCCATAGACTTGGAGAGTCGAATGACATGTCCCATGGGAAGGAATCCCTTCTTGGATTCTTCCATATAAAACCTCTTTAGTATTTTGTTAATGTATGAGGTTTGGGATAGACCCAACATCTTTTTGGATCTATCTCTATAGATACATATTCCCAATATGTAGTATGCTTTTCCCAAATCTTTCATAGAGAATTATGTAGATAACCATGCTTTGGTACACTCTAACATTTTTACCTTATTCCCAATGAGAATGATGTTATTGATATAAAGCACAATAAACTGTATTGAACTCCTACTAGTCTTTTTATACACATATGGTCAATACACATTTTTGACAAAGCCAAATAATTTGACCGCTTTGTTAAAACATATGTTCCAACTTCAAGACGGTTGTTTGAGTCCATAAATGGATCTATGGAGTTTGCAAACCTTTTGCTCACTTGCTTTGGATGTAAAACCTTGTGGTTGCTCTATATAGATTTCTTCTTCACTGTCTCCATTAAGGAAAGTGGTTTTCACATCCATTTTCCATATCTCATAGTCATAATATGTGGCTAAGGCAAGTAGAATCTGAATGGACTTAAGCATTGCGATTGATGAAAAGGTTTCCTCGAAATTGATATCGGGTCTTTGAGTATAACCCTTTGCAACTAGTCACGCCTTAAAAGTTACCACTTAACCATCCACTCCAAGTTTACGCTTATAGATCCACTTGCAACCAATAGGAACTATTCCCTTTGGTAGATCTACTAAAATCCATACTTTTTTGGAGTACATGGAATCCGTTTCGAATCTTTTGGCTTCAAGCCAACATCCCAAGTTTATGTCCAACATAGCTTCCTCATAAGTCTTCAAATCATTATCCGATTGGGCCATCTCATAAAGAAATCCAAACCTTTCGGGTTGCTTCTTGATTTAGTCCGACCTTCTTAGAAGTTATGTGTGAGGCTCTTATTGCTCATTTGTTTCCACCACTTGTGAGATTTCTTGATCATCTTGAACTTCATCAAGTTCAACAACAACGCCTTTTCTATCTAATAGAAATTGCCTTTTTAAAAAGGTGACATTCCTCAAAACAAACACCTTTTGTTCCAAGGGATCATAGAAGTAATAACCCATAGACTCTCTAGGGTATCCCATAAACTTGCACAAGGTGGATCTACTGACCAACTTATCCCTCACTGTCCATCTCACATAGGCAGGAGATCCCTAAACCTTTAGATATTGGTAAGATAGTGCTTTGCCATGCCATATCTCATATGGTGTTTTTGGCACCAACTTTAAAGGTACTATATTAAGTAGCATCGCTGCCATGAGTAAGGCAAATCCCAAAAGGATATAGGCACATCGAAAAATCTCATCATGGAACATACCATGTCCAACAAGGTACGATTTCTCCTCTCGACTACTTCATTCTGTTGGGGTATGCCAGATGGAGTTCATTGAGAGAGAATCCCATTCTCTTTTAGATATTCCAAGAATTCAATGCTAAGTATTCTCTTCCCCGATCTGATCAAAGAGTTTTAACACTTAGCTATAATTGCTTTTCCATTTCATTCTTTACTCTTTGAACATTTCAAAGGCTTAGGACTTGTACTTCATAAGATATACATGTCCGAACCGACTATAATCATTAGTGAAGGTGATGAATTCAGAGTAGCCTCTTCTCCCACTAACTCTTAGTGGTCTACAAACATCTGTTTGGATCAAATCCAAAAGACTTGTGGAGCACTCCATTTGTCCTACAAAAGGAGTATTGGTCATTTTTCCTTTTAAACAAGATTCACAAGTAGGAAGATGCTCAATGCCATAAACATTTAGTACTTTGAGAGCTTCTAACTTGTTCATCATATTTTTAGAAATATGCTCAAGTCTTGGATACGATAGAATGGCGTCTTATTAGTTATCTAACTTTATTTTACTTAATTGAATGTGTATTAGTGAAGGTTGAGAATTAAGTATGTACAATCCATTAATTAATGTACCTTTTGCAATTAAAGAACCATTCTTTAATGCTTTCCACATCCTATTCGATATAGAAAAATCAAATCCTTTATTATCTAGAACGCAAATTAAAATAATGCTCTTAATAAGATATGGTACATAATAAACCTGATCAAGATGATACAAGCATTCCCTAAGTCCAACTTGATTACACCTTGGAAGGTGGCGGCAGCTTTTGCTTCATTTCCTAGACAGAGGATCGTATCCTCTTCACGAAGACTCTTTCTTCTTTCCATCCCTTGTAACGAGTTACAAAGGTGAGAACTACATCCAATATCAACTACCCATATAGAAGAATTAGTCGTCAAATGCACTTCAATAAAGTACATACCTTTGTCAAGGGTTGCAAGGTAAGCTTTGCAATTTCTTTTCTAATGTCCTTTCTTGCCACAATGGAAATAACTAGCTTCAGTTTTAGCCTTCTTCTTAACCCTTCCGGAACTTTTCTCATGTTGCTTGCCTTTAGAGGAAAAACTCTTCTTCCTCTTACCTCCCTTTCTAGGACCCTAGAGCCCTTCGACTTAGAGAAAGATACGAGCATAAGAGGTTTCTCCTTTCTCATAGTCATCTCTGCTGTCACAAGCATATTCATCAATTCGTTAATCGTAACTTTTTGCTTGGACATATTAAAGTTTATAATGGATTGGTCGAACGATGGTGGCAATGACTGGAGGATCAAATCCACGTAGAGGTCATTGTCCATGACCACATCTAATTGTCCAAGCTTTTCGATGAGTGCTATCATCTTGAGGCTGTGGACATTAGACCTTTCATTCATCCTTGATCTAAAGAGCTCTTTCGACAAAGCGAACCTTTCGTGTCTTAATTGTACACCATACAACTCTTGTAAGTGTACATAGATCTCTCGAGCATGTTTCATGTGCTCATGAGTCTTTTGGAGCTCGTTAGATATGGATTCCAACATGACATATCTAACTTGTAGATCATCATCTAAAAATCTAGTGAACATTTCACGGGCTTGGTCAGTGGCATCATCACTAATTGCGTCCATAGGACTTTTATCAAGGACGTATGTCCTCTTTTCAGAGTCAAGAATAATCTTAAAGTTTTTCAACCAATCTTGGAAGTTTGGCCTGGTTAGCTTACTGGTTTCCAAAATACTTGTGAGTGAATTCCTAGCCATTTTGATTGAAGATTTCAAAAATCTATAAGAGGCGAAAAAAGAGTGTAAACACGTGATTGAATTTGATATTAAGACATCTTTATGGTCTTTCAAGTATGTTTTCCTCCCACTATTTTATCAAATCCTTCACCCTAGAGAAGAATTTGAGAAATCATATTTTCTAGTGAGAATCAAGATCCTAAGGACTTGCAAGTGGACCCACGACTCGTGAGATATCCACAAACAATTGAAAGGTAAGCAACTTTTGCTAATTGCATCTCATGCAACTCTTAATATATTTTGCCTCACTTTTTATGTGGACCCACGAATCGTGAGACATCCACATTAATCAGTGTTAAGTCGGACCTACCAATCAAGTTTTGATTCGAGACGGGCACCACAATATCCCACAACTCGTGTGACAATGTATGGGCGTTCTCAATTCAAAGGTGCACATATGCTAAGTATATGGTGACAACTTTCCATTATAAGTGTGACTTATGACTCGTCAGACATCACACAATCAATGGTAGCATCAGCATACCACATACTATTGGTAGAAGGCTTGGATTAATTAAAACTCTTTTAATTTGTATCCATTTCGACTTAATATTTGAAAAGTACTTAGACATTTTAAGTGGAGGGTTTTTGCTTGCAAAATTCTCATCATTTTTTTCATCTTCTTATTTAGGTTTTCTATATCCTAAACATGCATCTCATACATTAATAGGATATGAAAAAGCATAAATAAGTAAATGCGCCTAGCATGTTCCTAGGGTGGGATGACCATGAGTCTAACGAGGGGGCCCTTAGAGCCATAAGCGCACCACCTAGTCGATTTTTTGATTAAATCTATCTATTACATGAATATATCCCATACGTTCATGGGTCTACGAAATTTTCCATACCTCCAAAGATCTTCTTTGCTCTATGCAACATTTACATGAGAAAGAAATCCTCAATCCTATTGATTCTACTTTCATAATAATTACAAGGTAGAAACAAGAGGCATGCAAGCCTCTATTTAATACTACCCATTTCAACAACTTGAAATAAATAAAATCAATGTTAAAGGCTCATGTTCATCCCCATTCATTCATCATCCATTCAATAATTAAATGAACAACAAATAAATCTAGAATTAACAATTAATTCCATCTATTAAATACTAATCAAATTAACAAATAATTGGCCATGCATAACACTTATGCAATTTCATGGAGATCAACTTTAACCAGATTTTAAGAGCCTGAGAAAATGTCAAACATTTTATTGAGCACTTGCACAACACTTGTGCACTTTTTATATGTGATACAAAACAATTTGAGCACCAAATGAAGCATAAACACGTGTCAAAAACTCGTCCTAAGCTAAAACACCCACTGCTATGCACCCTGGGTGCACAGCCTAAGCATGCACGTGCTGCCTACCCAACGCTCGGTAGTATGCGGTAGTTTGGGGTTTTTAGCTTGAGGACCAAGTCAACACATTTTTAGCTCAACTTTTATGCACAAAAAAATTTAGGACACCTCCTGAACATGTAATCACACCTTTTAGATGATATTTCCATATTCAAAACAACTTTTAAAAGTAGAAATTCAAGTGCTCAATCAAGCTTCTAAAAACTAGTTTAAGTAAGAATCACATTCTTCTTGAATCTCCAATTAAACTCCAATCAAATTGGATCCAAAAATGACCAAAACACATTAAGGTTAGATTAAACATGTTGTATCAACATATAACATCAATTATTGCTAAATCAACATTCAACATTAATATCTATGAATTAAAACATACTAATCATATGAATTAACACTTAAAACACAGATTAGCATGCTTTCAATTCATCAATAAAGGAGCCACATCATAAATTATCCAAACACTCCAATCCATCACATAAATCAAGTATTTGGATAGTAAGATTAATTCATCAAATGAATCAATCAAAAACAAAAAATCAAAATCAAAGCATGAAAAAGGCTCTGATACCACTTGAAGGTTAGTAAGCCACTAGGATCCAATATTTAAACTTCAAAATCTCAAAAATAACTAATGCTTACAACCTACCAAATATCTATTCAAGCTTCCAATTCAGATTTAGTTAGAGACTTACCTCAAAGAGCAAATTTCCAAGGTTACAAAGGTGAAAACTTCACTAATCTAGATTCTGGCAGACTCTAGCATAGCGGAGAACCAGCAACTTTTACCTCTGTTAGAGTGCTCCAAAAATCACAAAACAAATTCTAGAACTTCTCAACACTTTACAGAAGTCGCTGTGAAAAATTTGGAGCAAAACTCGATTTGTATCACTCGAAAAAAAATACGGCAAGTGATTGCTCTATTCTAATAGATCTCCCAAGCTAGCAAATCAAATGCTTTGCCTCTATTGAAATGATCCACACATCAACTGATCCTCAAAATTTCACTCACTTTTAGCTAGAGAAAATGAGCAGAATGTCAATAGTGAATGCCGACTTTTGAGGTAGGAGAAGAACAGAAAACAAAGCCTCAACATATGAAGCAATGTTTGAAAGGGAGTCTTTGGAGAGAACTATGAACGAATCTAATTCACACCTTTTGCAAAGTGGTTGAACTCTCCCTCTCTATATCTATATATAGATCATGGATGGTGTGATGCCAAGGTGGGGTGCCAAGGTGGCAAATTTGAATTCAAATCTCATTTGAACCTTATGTGCATTTTAATTTAATTTGGAATCTCATTTCAAATTAATTAAAATGCTAACTCAAATGAACTCTTCATTTGATCTTTCCCTCCAAAAATAATTCTTCTCATTAATTAAATTAAATACTTTAATTTAATTAATTTACCTTTGGCATAACTCTTAAGTCAACAAACTTAACTCCTTAAGCTTAGTTATGTTAGTTTAACTCCTTAAATTAACTTGACAAATTGATGGTCACTTGGAACCAAATAATCAACTCCTTAATTATTGGTCTAATTTAACTCCTTAAATTAGTTGATTAATTTAACACTTAAATTAATCAAGTCAAAAATTGACCTTCAATTTGGCACCTCAAAATCGGTCTCCTAGGAGTAATTCTCTAACTCTTAGAAAAATCCCTCCTTCAACTTTGGAAGCCAATCGGATTTTGTGTGTGACACAATAGGTTCTACCATTCATTGGATATGGGCACACAACTCTTTGTGACTTTTGAATATCATATATTCATTTTAGTTTAAGACACTTTTAAACTAATTGACTCAAGTCAATTAATCTGATTAATTAAAGAGTGCCCGATCTCCATAGTCAATGTCCAACCTCAAGCCCATGGAGCCTAACTAATTGGCCGAAATGAATGCTTTTGGAGAACTAAAATAGCTTTACGCGTACCATGCAAATACGGTCCTTCCGTCTCCTATCTCCCGAAAGAGGTCTAGGGCAAGATATTTTTCGGCTCCCAAATAGCCTTGATACTATGTCTCTATTCTCAATGTTTGATTCCTTTGTATGACATCATCTTTAGAAAACTTATTTTCCAAATTGTCACACCACTTTGCACAAGAATTTCGCGGAATTGATCATTATATAACACATAGGAGATGTACTCGCCCTTCACAAAAATGAGGAGTTAGATTCCATCTTGGATGCCCAGTAGCTCATACCCAATCTCAACCCGAAAGACCTGCTAAGTGGTCAAGGAAGAGTCAAAACATCAGGACCAAACACAAGGTTACCATGGATCCTCTGGTCAGAGGACTAAAATATGTACTAGTGTAAGCGGGAGAACTTACCATTACGACTGTCTAGTGGATTCTCTGGTAGGTCTTCAGTACCTTATTCTCTAACAAGCACCCACTAATGTGCACCCATATCTCATATGGTTTGCTCATAGAATGGAGCAACATCTAACTTTTGGATTAATGCATTGTCAGTGCAAGTCTATCCAGATCTTAGATGCCCGTCTCATAAGATCCTATGACTTGGAAGGTTTAAGATCACAATCCTATAAAACTTATTCCCTGATCACCACCCAGTGAACTAACCAAGTCCAGTACTCATGGGTGATCTAAGGGCTTCATCCAAATGCAAGTGAAGTAATAGATATCATAAGATGAAGATGGCCATATAAAGAATATCATTCAATCAAGATTATTTTTCAAGGAAATAGCTTTTACAAGGCCAATCCTATGGGCTTGTTGGGCACTATTCTAACGGATTTTTGGAGGAGGATGATACTAATTTTTACTTGATTTTTGAAGCATGATTGAGCACTTTAATTTTTTAGTTTTTGAATTGTTTAGAATTTGGACATTTACCAAAATATATGTCAAATGATGATATGAAAATTGAGTTTGGAGAAGGCCAAAATACGACAAAAGCACCTGGTTTGCAAGTTGTCTGCCAGGCTGCCCAGCCATGATCGCCCAACGGGCACACCATGCATGTGCTTGCCGAGCGCCTAGCCAGGCAGCTACCTTGCTACAAAGTGACCTAGGCATTTTTGTGTGCAATTTTTAATTTTAGCATTTCCAAAATTCATTATTCCACATCTTTTTAGTGCACAATAGTTGTGTAAGTGTTTCAAAATTATGTTTGACATTTTTGCATGCTTTTAAACTCTTGTTAAAGTTAATATTTAATTAAGTGCAAAAATGAAAAGCATTTCTTTTGATGAATTGAATGTCAATTCTTATTTACTATGCATTTAATTGTTGAATGGATTATGAATATATGGGGATGAACATGAGCCTTTAAATTGGTTTTATTTGTTTCAAGTTGTTGAAAATGGCTATCTTGAATAGGGGCCTACATGCCTCTTGATTTTCTGTCTTATAAATATTATGAGAGTAGAATCATCAGGGGTTAGGATTTCTTTTCTCTTATAAATGTTGCAAGGAGGCAAAGAAGACCAAGAGGATCAAGGAGGCCTGAAACCCAAGAATGTATGGGATACATTTATGTAATAGATGGATTTAATCAACCCACTTAAAATCAATTTAGTAGTACACCTATGGCTCTAAGTGCAGTATTTGGTTATAGCTCATGGTTATCCCACCCCAGGAGTATGCCAGGCACATTTACTTATTTATGCTTTCTTTATCCTATTAATGTATGAGATTCATGGTTAGGATATAGAAAACCTAAATAAGATATGATAAAACTGATGAGATCTTTCAAAGCAAGAAAATCCCTCCACTTAGAAGAGTCTAAGTGCTTTCAGAATATTAAGTCAAGTTGGATACAAATTAAAAGGGGCTTTAATTAATCCAAGCCTTCTACCAATAGTTTGTGAGATGAGATACTACCACATTTGCGTGATGTCTCACGAGTTGTGGTCACATTTATAGAGGAAAGCTACGCTCACTTACTTAGCATATGATGCACTTTGATTTGAAACTAGTTATGCCAGTATCTCACGAGTCATGGCCTAACAGTATGGTTTCTAATTAAAGATTGATTGGTAGGTCCGACTAAAATGCCTAGTAGTGTAGATGTCTCATTAGTCGTGGGTCTACATAAAGGGTGAGGCAAAATATATCAAGGGTTGCTTACCTTACGATTTTTTGTGGATGTCTCACGAGTCGTGGGTCTACTACAAGTCCTTTGGGCCTTGATTCTCACTAGGAAATTAAAAGAAAGTAAGGTACTAGGATCCAATAATAAAACTTCAAAAGCTTAAATAAACTAGTGCTTACAAGAAACCAATGATCTAAACATGCTTTAGGATTTAGATTTGGTTGAAGAGTTACCTTACGAGCTTAAATCCAAAGGTAGATTGAAGACCTCCTTCTTCAAACAGAATCCGGCGTAGCTGGAAGTGAGCTACTTTTGACAGATTCAAAACTCTCCAAAATTGCTGGAAAAATTCCAGTAGATGCTCAATACCTTGAAGAAGCTTCTGGAATAAATTTTAGCTCAAAACTCCACCTAGATCTCCAAGAATAAAATTGACAAGAGACTGTTTTGCCTCTATCGAAATGATCCACACACCAAAGAAATTTGCAATCACTCATAACAATAAGCTGGAGATTGAGAGGTGAGAAGAAAGGTTATGGTCGATTTTGGAGGTAGGAGAAGAAGAGGAAGGTGAACTTCAACACATGATTGAACACCTTGAAAAATTGAGGGAAAATGAGAATCTAATTCTTCACTTGTTGATTGTGTGATTGCCGCCGCCCCCTTCACTTTATATCTATATATAGAGTGAGGATGGTGTGTTGCCAAGGTGGAATCACACGTTTCTCAAGGAAGGAGGACCGCCAACTTGCATGCCGTGCAAGCTTAGTTGGCAAATTCAAATTTAATTTGAATTTGTGTGCATTTCAATTACATTTGAAATCTAATTTCAAATTAATTAAATGCCATACTTAAAATAATCATATCATTTGAATTTTTCCTCCAAAATGTATTCTCCTTATTAACTAAATTAAACACTTTAATTTAATTAAATAACATTTGACTTAACACTTAAGTCAACAAGCTTAACTCTTTAAGCTTAAGTTAGTTAACTCTTTAAGCTAACTTTATCAATTTATGGTCAATTGGCATCAAATAATTAACTCTTTAATTATTGGTCTAATTTAACTCTTAAATTAGTTGATCAATTTAACACTTAAATTAATCAAGCCAAGTGACATCAATTTTTTGGTCACCTCAAAAATCGGTTACTATAGAGTGAATTTTCTAGTACTCAGAAAGTTCCTCCCAGACATAGGAAATGCAATTGGCTTTTGTTGTGACCCGATAGGTTCTACCATTCATTGGACATGAGCTCGCAACTCATTGTGACTTTTGAATATCATATATTCATTTTAGTTTAAACTCCTTTAAACTAAATCGACTCAATTCTGTTAATCTCCATTAATTGAAGAGTGCTCAATCTCCATAGTTGATGTCCAACTTCAAACCCACGAAACCCAAATAATTGGCCAAAATGAAAGCATTTGGAGAACCATTGTAGGTTTACGCTTACCATGCAAATACGGTCCTTCCATTTTCTGTCTCTCGAAAGAGGCCTAAGGCATGATATTTGCCGGCTCCCTAATAGCCTCAATACTATGTCTCTATTCTCAACGTTTGATTCCACTGTATGACCTCATCTTTGGAAAACTCCTTTTCTAAATTATCACACCACCTTATGCAATGATTTCTTGGAATCGATTATTATAGAACACATAAGAGATGCACTCGCCCTTCACAAAAGTGAGGAGTTGGATTCCATCTTGGATCTCACAAATCTTTATGTCTAGTAGCTTATGCCCAACCTCAACCTGAGAGGCCCGCTAAGTGACCAAAGAAGAGTCCAAGCATAAGGTTACTATGGTTCCTCAGGTCAGAGGACTAATAACATGCACTAGCGTAAGCTGGAGAACTTGCCACTACCGACTATTTAGTAGATTCTCTCCGTGGGTCTATAGTGCCTCATTCTCTAATAAACACCCATTAATATGCATCCGTATCTTATATAAGATTGCTGATGGAATGGAGCAACATCCGACCCTTGGATGTACGCATCGTTAGTGCAAGTTTATGCGGATCTTAGATGCCCCGTCTCGTAAGATCCTATAACTTGGAAGATTTAAGATCACGACTGTGTAAGACTTATTCCATGATTACCATCTAATGTGTAATCAAGTCCCATCCATAGTCAAGAGTGATCTAAGGGCTTCATCCAAATACGAGTAAAGTAATAAAGAGCTTACGATGAATATAGCCATATAATGAATATCATTCGATCAAGATTATTTTACAAGAAAATAATTTGACAAGGCCAAACTTATTGGCTTGCTAGGAACTATTCCAACAATCTCCCACTTGCCTTAAAGCCAATGCCCCATGGCCTTGAGACCCATCTTCTCAAGATTTCCTTCAAAGACCTTTTTCATTTAGGGTCAGTTAATGGATCTATCATATTCTGTTTTGAGGCAATTCTTTCCACTCGAATGTCACCTCTATCAATGATCTCTTGGATAAAATGATATCACCTCAAAATATGCTTAGATTGCTGATGCGATCTTGGATCTTTAGCTTACGCTACCGCCCAATTGTTGTCACAGAAGACAACTACTGGCTCAGCAATGCTAGGTACTACATTCAACTCTTGAATGAAGTTTTTCATCCAAACACCTTTATTTGCAGCTTTCAAAGCTGCAATATATCTTGCCTCTATGGTAGAATCATCCGTGGCGTCTTGTTTGGAACTCTTCCAACTCACCGCGCCGCAATTGAGGCAAAATATGAATCCATAAGTAGATTTTAGGCCATCCGTATCGGATTGGAAACTTGAATCTGAAAATCCCTTGAGTTTTAATTCTCCATTATCGTATACCAAAAATAAGTTCTTAGTCCTTCTCAAGTACTTAAGGGTTGCTTTAACGACTATCTAGTGACTCTCACTGGGATTGGATTGGAACCTACTCATAACACTTAGCGAGTATGCCACATCCGGTCTTGTACATTGAACTGCATACATTATGTTTCTAATAGCGGAGGCACAATGTATGTGGGACATCCTTTATCTCTCGATTTTTGTCTTAGGGGCCATAGACTTGGAGAGACAAATGCCATGTCCCATGGGAAGAAATCCCTTCTTGGATTCTTTCATACTAAACCTCTTTAGTATTTTATCAATGAACGGGGTTTGGGATAGCCCCAATATCCTCTTAGATCTATCTCTATAGATACATATTCCTAATACATAAAATGTTTCTCCCAAATCCTTCATGGAGAATTGAGTAGATAACCACGCTTTAGTATACTCTAACATTCCTACCTCATTCCCAATGGGAAGGATGTCATTGATATAAAGCACAATAAACTGTACAGTACTCCTACTAGCCTTCTGGTACACACATGGCTTATACACATTTTTGACAAAGCCAAACGATTTGATTGTCTTGTCAAAATGTATGTTCTAACTTTGGGATGCTTGCTTGAGTCCATAAATTGATCTCTAGAGTTTGCAAACCTTTTGCTCACTCCCTTTGGATGTAAAACCTTATGGTTGCTCCATATAGATTTCTTCTTCAATGTCTCCATTGAGGAAAATGGTTTTCACATCCATTTGCCATATCTAATAGTCATAATATACGGCTATGGCAAATAGAATCCGAATGGACTCAGGCATTGCAATTGGTGAACAAGTTTCCTAGAAATTGATGCCGAGTTTTTGAGTGTAACCTTTTGCCATTGGTTGTGCCTTAAAAGTCACCACTTCTCCATCTACTCCTAGCTTTCGCTTTAGACCTACTTACAACCAACGAGAACTATTCCCTTTGGTGGATCTACCAATGTTCATACTTTTTTGGGATATATGGAATCAATTTTGGATCTCTTAGCTTCAAGCCAACGTCCAACATAGCTTCCTCATAAGTCTTTGGATCATTATCCGATTGGACCGTCTCATAAAGAAATCCGAACCTTTCGAGTTGCTTCTTAACTTGGTATGACCTTCTAAGAAAATGTATGTGAGGCTCTTGTTGTTCACTTGTTTCCAGTGTTTATGGGATTTCATGATCAACTTGAACTTCATCAAATTCAACAACAACACCATTTCTATCTAATAGAAATTGCTTTTCCAAAAAGTAGGTGTTCCTTGAAACAAACACCTTTTGTTCCGAGGGATCATAGAAGTAATAACCCATAAACTCTCTTAGGTATCCCACAAACTTGCACAAGGTGGATCTACCATCCAACTTATCTTTCATTGTCTGTCTTATGTAGGCAGGAGATCCCCAAACTTTGAGATATTAGTAAGAGGGTGCTTTACCATACCATTCCTCATGTGGTGTCCTTGGCACCGATTTTGAAGGTACTATGTTTAGTAGCTTTGCTACCATTTCTAAAGTGTATCCCCAATAGGATATGGGCACATTGAAAAAACTCATCATGGAACGTATGATGTCCAATAAGGTACTGTTTCTCCTTTCGGCTACTCCATTATGTTGGGGTGTGCCGAGTGGAATCTATTTAGAGAGAATCCCATTCTTTTTTAGATAATCCAATAATTCAGTGCTCAAGTATTCTCCCCCTCGATCTAATCAAAGAGCTTTAATACTTAGCCCCAATTGCTTTTCCAATTCATTCCTATACTTTTTGAACTTTTCAAAGGCTTCAGACTTATACTTCATAACATACATGTGTTCGAACCAACCATAATCATCGGTAAAGGTGATGAAGTAGGAATAGCCTCCTCTCCCACTAACTCTTAGTGGCCCACAAACCTCCGTATGGATCAAATTCAACAGACTTGTGGAGCGCTCCGTTTGTCTTACAAAAGGTGCTTTGGTCATTTTTCCCTTTAAACAAGATTCACAAGTAGAAAGATCCTGAATGCCACTAACATTTAGTACTTTGAGAGCTTCTAACTTGTTCATCCTATTTTTAGAAATATGCCCAAGTCTTGCATGCCAAAGAATGATATTTTCTTGGTTACGTAACTTTCTCTTACTTCATTGAATGTGCATGAGTGAAAGTTGAGAATCAAGTATGTACAATCCGTTAATTAATGTACCTTGAGTAATTAAAAAACTATTCTTTAATACTTTCAACATCCCATTCGATATAGAAAAATCATATTCTTCATTATCAAGAATGGGAATTAAAATAATGTTCTTAATAAAATGGGATATATAATAAATTGAATCAAGTACAATGCAAGCATTCCCCAAGTCTAACTTGATTACGCTTTGAAAGGTACTGGAAACTCTTGTTCCATTTCCTAGGCAGAGGACCATATCCCCTTCACGATGACTCTTTCTTTTTTCCATCCCCTGTAACGAATTACAAAGATAAGAACCATAGGCGGTATCAAATACCCATGAGGAAGAATAGTCGTCAAGTGCACTTCAATGAAGTATATACCTTTCTCAAAGGTTACAAGGTAGGCTTTGCAATTTATCTTCTAATGTCCCTTTTCACCACAACAGAAACAACTTGCTTCAGTTTTAGCCTTCATCTTAACCCTCCTGGAACTTTTCTCGGGTTGCTTCCCTTTGGAGAAAGAACTCTTCTTCCTTTTACCTCCTTTTCTTAGACCCCTAGGACCTTTCGACTTGGAGGAGGATACAAACATAAGAGGTTTCTCTTTTCTCATAGTTATCTTAGCAGTCCCAAGCATGTTCACCAATTCATTAATCGTTACTTCTTGCTTAGACATATTAAAGTTCATAATGAATTAGTCAAACAATGGTGGCAATGACTGGAAGATCAAATCCACGTAGAGGTCGTTGTCCATGACCACATCAAGTTGTCCAAGCTTCTCAATGAGTCCAATCATCTTGAGCTCGTGATCATGAACACTTGATCCCTCACTTATCCTTGACCTAAAGAGCTCTTTCGACAAAGCGAACCTTTCGTGTCTTATTTGTACACCATGCAACTTTTGTAGGTGTTTATAAATCTCATGAGCAAGTTTCATATGCTTGTGAGTCTTTTGAAACTCGTTAGACATAGAAGCCAACATGATGCATCTTACTTGTAGATCATCATTTGCAAATTTCTTGAACATTTCATGAACCTCATCAGTGGCGTCATCACCAATTATGTCCATAGGACTTTGATCAAGGACGTATGTCTTCTTTTCAAAGTCAAGAATCATTTTAAGGTTTCTCAACCAATCTTGGAAGTTAGGCCTGGTGAGTTTACTGGTTTCCAAAATACTTGTGAGTGGATTTATAGCCATTTTGTTTGAAGATTTTAAAAATCTACAAGAGACAAAAAAATAGTATAAGCATGTGATTGAATTTGATATTAAAGACATGTTTATATGGTCTTTCAAGCATGTTTTCCTCCCACTATTTTATCAAATCCTTCACCCCCAAGAAGAATTCAAAAAATCATATTTCCTAGTGAGAATCAAGAACCTAAAGATAAGCAACTTTTGCTAATTGCATATCATGCAACTTTTGATGCCTCACCTTTTCATGTAGATCCCCTATAAGGATGACCTCTATATTACTTGGTGTTAAGTGGAACCTACCAATCAAGCTTTGATTCAAGACGGGCACCAACACATCCCTCATGACTGATTGTATTATGTGTAGGTGTTCTCAAATCAAAGGTGCATATCATGCTAAGTATATAGTCACAGCTTTCCACCTAAGTGTGACCCCCTATAATCGGATGTATATCACACAAAGGTGGTAGCATCGGCATGCCACATAATATTTTAATTTGTATCCATTTTGACTTAATATTTGAAAGCACTTAGAGATTCTAAGTAGAGAATTTTTGTGTGCAAAGATCTCATTATTTTTATCTTCTTATTTATGTTTTCTATATCTTAAACATCTATCTCATATATCAATAGGATATGGAAAGCATAGATAAGTAAATGCGCCTAGCATGCTCCTAGGGTGGGATGACCATGAGCCTAACCAAGTGTTGCACTTAGAGCTATGGGTGCACCACTTAGTTGATTTTAAATGGGTTGATTAAATTTAGCTATTACATGAATGTATCCCATACATTCATGGATCTTCTAAAGTCTCCATGCCTCCAATGGCCTCCTTTGCTCCATGTAACATTTACATGAGAAAGAAATCCTCACTCCTAGTGATTCTACTATCGTAACATTTACAAGGTAGAAACCAAGAGGCATGCAAGCCTCAATTTAATACAACCCTTTTCAACAACTTGCAACAAATAAAATTAATATTAGAGGCTCATGATCATGCCCATTCATTCGTCATCCATTCAACAATTAAATGAACAATAAATAAATCTAGAATTAACAATTAATTCTAACAATTAATTGCTTATCTCATAAACAAATAATTGGCCAAGCATAACTTTATGCCATAATAAGAAGATAAACTTTAACCAATTTTTAAAAGTATTTTAAAATGTCAAACATAATTTTGAGGACATGAACAACTCTTGTGCCCTAATGAATGTGTAACAAAATACTTTTGATCATAAAAAGGAGTCCAAAAGCCCAACTAAAACAGCCAAGACCAAAATCGGCCATTGCTTGCCTAGGCTAGGTGCACAGCCGCATGGCAGGCACTCCCTGGCGCGCCTACTGTCGACCAACGCCCGGCCATGGTAAGGCAATCTGTCCTATTCCACGGTCTCGTCCGAGTCAAGGTAATTTTCGGAACCTTTTGTACACCGAAAGACTTAGAACAACTTCTAATCATTATTACACACAACATAGAATTAAAACATCTTTCAAAATTGAAATTTAAAGTCCTCAAAAATGCTTTCAAAAAACTAGTTTAAGTAAGAATTATATTCTTCAAAAATCTCCAACAAAACTCAAATCAAATTGGATCCAAAATTGACCAAAACAATTTTAGTCAATCATCATCATGCTATATCAACATATAACATCAACTAATGCTAAATCAACATTCAAAATTAGAACCTATGAATTAAAACATACTAATCATATGAATCAAAAATTAAAACACATTTTAGCATGCTTTCAATTCATCAATCAAAGAGCTACACATAATATCATCCAAACACTCCAATCCATCATATGAATTGAGAATTTGGTGATTATGATCAATCCATCACATGAATCAATCAATCAAAAAATCCTAATGTAAGCATGAATTAGGCTCTGATACCACTCAAAAGCAAGTAAGACACTGGGATCCAATAATAAAACCTCAAAAGCTTAAATAAACTAGTGCTTACAAGAAACCAAGGATCTAAACATGCTTTAGGATTTAGATTTGGTTGAAGAGTTACCTTAAGAGCTTAAACCAAAGGTAAATTGAATAACTCCTTCTTCAAACAGAATCTGTCAAACAGTGGCATAGTTGGAAGCGAGCTACTTTTGATCGATTCAAAACTCTCCAAAAATGCTAAAATATTCCAGTAGATGTCTACACCTTGAGGAAGATACAGGAACAAATTTCCACTTGAAACTCTTCCTGGATCTCCTGCAATAAAATTGACAAAAGACTGTTCTTGCATGTGGATCTCCAAAGGCTAAGCAAACCATTTGTCTTGCCTCTATCGAAATGATCCACACACCAAAGAAATTTCCAATCACTACTCACAATAAGCTAGAGATTGAGAGGAGAGAAGAGAGGTCATGACCAATTTTGGAGATAGGAGAAGAAGAGGAAGGTGAAGTTCAACATATGAGTGAACACCTTGAAAAATGGAGGGAAAGTGAGAATCTAATTCTTCACTTGTTGTTGTGTGATTGCACCCCCTACTCTATATCTATATATAGAGTGAGGATGGTGTGATTCCTTTCCTCAAGGAGGGGGGGACTGCTAGCTTGCATCCCATGCAAGCTTAGTTGGAAAATTCAAATCTAATTTGAATTTGTGTGCATTTTAATTATATTTGAAATGTAATTTCAAATTAATTAAATGCCATACTTAAAATGATCATATCATTTGAATTTTCCCTCCAAAATGTATCATCCTCATTAATTAAATTAAACACTTTAATTTAATTAATTAACCTTAGACTTGACACTTAAGTCAACAAGCTAAACTCTTTAAACTTAATTTAGTTAACTTAACTCTTTAAGCTAACTTGACCAATTGATGGTCACATGGCACCAAACAATTAACTCTTTAATTATTATCTAATTGAACTCTTAAACTAGTTGATCAATTTAACATTTAAATTAATTAAGCCAAGTGACATCAATATTTTGGTCACCTAACAAATCGGTCACTATGGAGTGAATTTTCTAACACTTAGAAAGTTTCTCCAAGACATACGAAATGCAATTGGATTTTGTGTGTAACCCAATAGGTTCTACCACTCATTGGACATGGGCTCACTACTCATTGTGACTTTTGAATATCATATATTCATTTTAGTTTAAACTCCTTTAAACTAAATTGACTCAATTCAATTAATCTCCATTAATTGAAGAGTACCCAATCTCCGTGGTTGATGTCCAACCTCAAGCCTATGGAGCCCAAATAATTGGCTGAAATAAATGCTTTTGGAGAACCATTATAACTCTACGCTTACCATGCAAATATAGTCCTTCCATTTCCTATCTCCCAAAAGAGGCTTGCGGCAAGATATTTGTTGTCTCCCTAATAACCTCAATACTATATCTCTATTCTCAACATTCGATTCCACTGTATAATCTCATCTTTGGAAAAATCCTTTTCCAAATTTTCACACCACCTTGCACAAGGATTTCTTGGAATTGAATATTATAGAAGACATAGGAGATGCACTCACCCTTCACAAAAATGAGGAGTCGGATTCCATCTTGGATGTCACAAACCTCCATGTCTAGTAGCTTATGCTCAACCTCAACCCGAGAGGCCCATTGAGTGACCAAAGAAGAGTCAAAACATAAGGAATAAACACGAGGTTACCATGGATCCTCAGGTCAGAGGACTAATAATATGCACTAGTGTAAGCTGGAGAATTTGCTACTACTGGCTTGCCACTCCGGCTATATAGTAGATTCTCTTGGAGGGTCTTCAATGCCTCATTCTCTGACAAGCACCTACTAACATGCATCTATATCTCATATGGGATTGCTCATGGAACGGAGCAACATCCAACTCTTGGATTTATGCATCGTTAGTGTAAGTCTATCTGGATCTTAGATGCCCCATCTCGTAAGATTATATGACTTGGAAGATTTAAGATCATGACTGTATAAGACTTATTTCATGATTACCATCTAATGCATAATAAAATCCCGCAGTGAAGAGTGATCTAAGGGCTTCATCCAAATGCAAGTGAAGTAATAAAGGGCATAAGATGAAGATGGTCAATATAATAAATATCATTCGATCATAATTGTTTTACAAGGAAATGGTTTTACGAGGCCAGTCTTATTGGCTTGGCAAGCACTATTCCAACAAAAATGAGATTTCCCGAATCCCTTATGAGAGTGAGGAATTTGATAAAATAGTGGGAGAAAAACATGCTTGAAAGTCCATAAACATGTTTTTAATATAAAAAATTCAATTACATGCTCATATTCTCTTTTCTGCCTTTGTGGATTTTTGAAATCTCAAATCAAATGGCTAAGAATCCACTCAATCTGATTTTGGAAAATAATAAGTTAATTAGGCCAAAACTTCCACAATTAGCTTAGAAACTTCAAGATAATTCTTGACTCTGAAAAGAGAACTTATGTGCTTACTCAAAGTCCGTCAGATACCATTGGTGATTATGCCGATGACAAGGCACGTGCAACGTTCATGAAACAATTGTGAGCTATCCCGAGTGGGGTGCTTCACTTGAGAAACAATTATAACAAAAAAACGAGTTTTGATGTTTTAACATTAATTAATTTTAGCCATCATTTATTCAATTTGATGATTATATTATATTTTTCTTTCCCACTTTTCATTATAACTGAAGTAAAATTTTTATTACTTCAGTTTTTATTTACTTTTTTACGTTTTGTGGCAAACATATTATGAAGTGTATTGTTTAACTTAATAAAATTTTAGGTACTTTTTCTGGTTTTTTCATTTAGAATTTAAACTTTGAGAAGAGAAACATGAATAAAAATAATAGAAGTTCGTGATCATGCATAGAAAAAAAAAATAGCATACTTCTGAAACTTGAAAAATGACTGATTTTATAAATGGAATATTCTCAGTGAAGATTGTCATATTTTTTTCATAAGTATATTTTGAATTTCAATGATAATTGTTGAAACATTTAAATGATTTTAACTTATATATGTTTTTAATAAAAATATCATAAATGAACCCTAAAAAATATTATAACAAATAAATTGACTTTAGAAAATTGAAGACTCAATAATTTCATGAATTTAATATTCGCATTATAGATTTCATATAATATTATAAGCAATTTTTTACTTAAACGACAATTAATGTAATATTTGAAGATCATAATTTTTATTTTTTATTTTTTTGCATTTACATATAAAATTGTTGTTTCACTTAGTAAAATTTTAGATATTATTTTCTAATTCTTCCTATACTACTATAAATTTTTATAATAGAAAATTAAAGAGCAAGGTACGAAAAATTAAAAGTATAAAATAATTTGGAAACAAATTAAAACAGCCACACAGAAAACACTAAAAGATTATTCATTAGAAAACTAATTTTATAATAACAAAAAACAAATTTAAAGAAAAGCTTTGTAAAAAGAATATAAAATAATCAAAAAAATATATGAAAGTTCAACTCATGAATATAAATTTAGTAAGCTAAAAAAATCTCAAAATAATTTTTTTTTCAAAATTACATAAATTTCAAAATATTCATATATAAGAATTTTAAATAATTAAAAAAATACAAAACGAAACTTAAAAGAAAAAAAATTGGCATAATAATAGAAAATTCATGTAAAATGAAGCAAAATGAATTCAAGATAAAGAAAAATCTCTATATCACAATTAAAATAATAATAAAATAATTAATGAAAGATTCAAATATCTAGTAAATGAATGCACAAAAAATTAAAAATAGAGCTTAAACCAATCTTTAATAAAAAAGTCATCAACAATCCCAAAAAACTATTACAACAAGTAAACTGAGTTTTGCAGTTTCAAGATTAATTAATTTCATCCAGTAAGAATTTATATTCGTGATTGTACTATATCTTTATTTCCCATGTTTAATTAATTTCATCACATTTAACTTAATAAAATTCTAGCCATTGTTTTTAATTTTTTCATCCAGTATTTAGAGTTCAAGAAGAAAAACATGAATAATAAATAATGAAAGTTTGTATTATCATGCTTAGAAAATCAAAACTATCGTAACAAAAATAATATATTTTTGAAAATTCAAAATTCATTTATTTTATTAATTGAATAGTCACAATCAAGATTGTTGTATATTTTTACAATTATTTTTCAAATTTTAATGATAATAGTATAAATAAATAAATAATTTTAACATATATATTTTTAGTAAAATTATCATAACCAAATCCTAAAACATTTTATTACAAAGGATTTGACATTTAAAAATTCAAAACTCGCAAATTTCATCAATTAAATATTCACATTCCAGATTGCAGGTAATTTATAAGTTCTTTGTTTTAGTTAAATGGCAATCAATCAAATATCATAAACAACTATAACAATCAAAATTATATGCATATATATATATAAATATATATATTTGCATTAACATATAAACTTGTCGTTTTACTTAATAAAAATTTTTATATTATTTTTTGAAATTTTCTTGAACTATAACAAGTCTTTTTAATAGAAATATAATGAGTAAAGTATGAAAAATCAAAAATAGATTAAAATGGTCGCACAGAAAACCCTAAAAGAATTAAGTACTAGAAAAGTAATTTTATAATTACAGAAAATACATTTAAAGCCAGGCTTCGTAGAAAGAATTCAAAATAATGAAAAGAAAATTTAAAACCTCAACCCGTTAATATAAATTTAGTTAATTAAAAAAACTTCCAAATAAAGACAAAACATAAATTCAAAATTACTTAAACTTCAACAAAGTCATATAGAAGAATTTGAGATAATGAAAGAATTTTGAAACTGGACTGAAGAAAATTAATTTTCCATAATAATGGAAAATTCAGATTGAAAAGATGTAAAATAATTTAAGATAAAGGAAAAAAACTAGATCAAATTTAGACAAACAATATAATAATTAATGAAAACTTCAAGCATACTCTGGTAAACAAAGGCAAAAAAAAATTAAAAATAAAGCTTAAACAAATATTTAATAGAAAATCATTTAAAACACTAAAAAAACAATTATATAAAAAAGTGGGTTTTGTTGCTTTAAGATTAATTAATTTCATCCATAAAGTATTCAGCTTCATCATTATATTATATTTTTCTTTCCCAAATTTAATTATAACCGATGTAAAATTTTTATTACTTCAGTTTTTTCATATATGTATATATATATATATATATTTACATTTTGTGACAAACAATTGTTTAACTTAAAAAAATTCTATGCACTTTTTCTGGTTTTCTCATTTAGAATTTAAACTTTGAGAAGAGAAGCATGAATAAAAAATAAGAGAACTTCATAATCATACATAGAAAATTAAAGCTATTGTGAAAAAAAATTAATTTACTTTTGAAACTTCGAAAATGATTGATTTTCTAAACTAAATATTCACAATCAAGATTGTCATATTTTTTTCATATGTATCTTTGAATTTCAATGATAATGGTTGAAATATTTAAATAATATATTATTAACAGAAAAAATCATAAATGAACCCTAAAAAGTTTTATAACAAATAAATTGACTTTTGAAAATTGAAGACTCAACAATTTGATGAATTAAATATTCACATCGTAGATTTCATATAATATTATAATTATTTTTTATTTAAACGATAATCGATGTAATATTTGACAATCATAAATTTTTATTTATTTATTTGCATTAACATATAAATTTGTTGTTTTACTAAGTAAAATTTTAGATATTATCTTTTGAATTTTTCCTATACTACTATAAATTTTTATAATAGAAAATTAAAGAGTAAAGTATGAAAAATAAAAATTATAAAAGGATTTGAAAACAAATTAAAATGGCCACACAGAAAACCTTAAAAGATTATGTGCTAGAAAAATAACTTTATAATAACGAGAGAAACAAAATTAAAGAAAAGCTTCATAAAAAGAATTTAAAATAATCAAAAGAACATTTAAAACCTCAACTCATTAATATAAATTTAGGAAGCTAAAAAAAGTTTCAAAATAAACACACAAAAAATAAATTCAAATGTAACACGCTACCCAAGAGATCCCTGCTTCCGGTCGAGGTACTATCCCAATCTAATTCACAAAAATTCAAAACAAAATACGCACCCCTAAAATTTATAATTTAAATAAATCAAAATCAACTCGAATACTACTCATTCCAACTTACTATTACATACAACTATATAACACTCCACAAAGGCCGCTATTGCAATATACGACAACTAATACCATAAACCCATATATTTGCATAATATTAATATCTAAAGTAGTTGAATTCAAGTTTAACATTCCTGAGACATTATAACAAGTCATATACTTATGTACAACTAGCTACCTGCTAATCACAAAAGTTTTATGTTCTAGCTACAACCACAAATAGTACAAGACCATGCTTCTCAGTTCCTATTTGGAAAAAAAATCAAGAATATGTAAGAGGTGTAAGTTCTAATGACTTAGTAAGGTGAATAACAATTAGTTTACAAATAAAATGAGAAGAAACTAATAAATGTTTTGGTGGAGCCAAGATAAGACAAGATACAGTAAAAGTAATCGAAGGAATCAAAGTTCACAAAATGAGATAACGGCAGAAAATGAGATCAAACATATGATGCAATAACAATAAGATACAAAATTTCAAATGTTAACAAGATAGAAGCCAAATTTTCAACAAGTTAAACGGAACTGTTGGTAATTTTCAACCTTATGAATCCCAGAACAAATCAAAATAAGTTCCTTATTTCTCCATGTCCCGGGTGATCAGCTTAGCATAATAAAACACACACACATGTAGCATAGCTGGCCAGATACCGATCCCGCCACTCGCAGACAGCTGCAAGTAAGGATCAAAGTGGGTACTAGCAAGAGACCAATCACCATTAGTTTGTTCCGCCCGCCCATCTTTTCGATCCCTAGTCTTGGGCCGAACTTCCCGCGACATCCCTATGGGTAACAACTTTCCAAGGGCATCCCCAAGGATAACATAACATAATACCAACAGCAAAATCGAATTTCAAAACAACTGATGATGACTATTTTCGAATGCAAAGGAAAGTGATTTGAATCACATAAACATATTGGTCAATAAGACTGTCCAATAACATTACATAACGACAAGTTTAAGGAACAACAAAACATATTAGTTGACAAGACCGTCTCGATAGTAATTTAAGGAGACAATATAACTATCCACGAAATTAATGGACAAGGCCAAAGAGTGAAGAAAAGCAACGTAATATCATAACTCAATAGAGAGACTCGAATGTCATGAAAGGTACAAACAAGTCAGGATATGAACGAGCAAGTCAATATTCACAAGAAACGTACATATTCTTTTTTCCTAGTGATATTGTCACTTTAAGTCCTAGTGCCGCCAAAAGCCTCCTATTGGTCAGGAATGCTTGGATCCTCACTGCTTACTGTCAATCAGAATGCAAAATAAGTATGAACATTATGGTATAGCATTTACTAATATTAATTACAGTTATCTATATGTTCTATTACATTAGCTCACTTATTCCATCTACTACCTCTTCGATCTCGATCTTCATACCAAAGCATTTGGATATACAGTCTATTTTCCTTGATTATCTAATTCATATTACTAGCTTTGCTACACATCTCGCTCGCTCAGGCAATGAAAGGTTTATTTCAAATTCCATTTATAATTTAGCTTCCTAAGTATGCCACTTCAGTCAAACAATATCAATTAAACATTATATTGGTTTTGGGCCAGTATTTTACTTCCGCTAATAATACTCATTTTAATATTCCTAGACCATCACTAATAAATTTATGTCAGCCTTACGAAATTTGTATATTCTTCTATAATAGTTAGTCCTTATTTTCAATACGTAGTTCTAAATTCTTAAATATATCAAGTAGTTTAATTAATGGTAATTAGCCCTTCATTAGTGACCCAAGTCCATATATCACTTTATAACTAAAATCATGTCCAATCATTCTAGTTTATAATCACAATTCAATTCGATTAGATTCAATTTACATCGGTAATCAGCTTAACATTTTAACCGAACTAACTTAGGAAACATTTAACAATTTAAATGGAATTTTACCCAAGTAACCATGTTCATATTCAATTCATGAAACGAAACACGTCTATATGTACTCGAATCGTAGTCTCAAAGATTCTGCCCTCAGCTCTTTAGAGCACCACCTCACGCCATCTCCAGATTTGGGCTCCACCACCACTAAATGATGCACCTTACTCTACTGGTCAAAACCCCATATTCAATTTTACACCCCGCTGGAGCGCCCCGACTGGGAGGCGATTGCTCTCATACGAGGTGCTACCCATTCTATACCACATGTTATCTAGATAACTAAAAATACATTTCTCAAAATTCGAAGTATTTAATTTCTACAAGCAATACCCATCAGAAGTTCAACTTAGAACCAAAGTATTATGAATCACACTTAGCACTTTCCCCACTTTCATTATATAGATGTCAGCATTTCTATAAATACAATTTGCATATCTATATATTTATTGGACTTATTACCTCACGTGTCCCGTAGTTTAGTCTATCTTTATCACTCATTCTTGTTTGGGGTAAAGAACGGAAGGAAACAATACAACAACGTAGGTGCAAATGATTTAGTGAGATAGTTCAGCAATAACAACAAAGTAACAATTTTCAACTATTATATAGGAAACAAGTAGAAGTATTAAAATTTCCAGAAGTCTTAAGTGGAGGTTTTAGTTAAAATTTTAAGTGATCCATCTCACTACCGTCCCATACCAGTGATGAGGCTTTACAAAACTCATTACCTTTTTATAGAGGTTCCAAAGGGGTTGACACAGCATTTGAACAATCATTCGATTTTTGTCAAATATTCGCGCCTCAAAGCACAAGCATCAAGCATATCAATTACTTTTACAATCTTGTTGTTGGTGGTTCTCCTACCTTATCACTCTACTTTCGAAAATACAAAAATCCTTATCCCTCCAATTTTTGAGTGATCGGCTCGAACAATCAATCAATCATTAGGCATAGGTAGCTGCATGTCTTATCCCGCTCATAGACAACTACATCGAGCTAGCTATGAGATAGGATTTTATGCACAACTTGTACATGTATCAACCAAAAGACCAGCCACCATTGCTCCATTCTGCTTGGTCATCTTTCGAAGCTGATCCTTGGGCCCACCCCAAGGGTATCAATTACATTCTTGAATATCATTTAACATGTCCAACAACATTTTAATTAACATTCCAATTTTCCATGACAAACAAGCAATCAAGCAATTTATATCGAGTTCACTTCAAGATAATAGTCATAGCACTAATAGAACATGTATTTTGAAATCCTTTTCTAGTTTTCCCAATAGGATCGTCAATTTCAAGTAAAATGATATAAATAAAGTTCAATAGGGATTACAATCAACATAAAGTAGTGGTGTGTGGTAAAATTCTCAACACATAGATTGACAAGGATCAAGCAGCAAGGACATATTAACAAATATATATTCTTTCCCCAACAAAGAATTCTCGTACTATCGAGTATAAACTCACCTGGAAAATGCAGAGGAATCCCTACTTGTATGGTTGTTCAGGTCCTAGTTTCCTAGTCACTTTAAGTCCTAGTGCCGCCAAAAGCCTCCTATTGGTCAGGAATGCTTGGATCCTCACTGCTTACTGTCAATCAGAATGCAAAATAAGTATGAACATTATGGTATAGCATTTACTAATATTAATTACAGTTATCTATATGTTCTATTACATTAGCTCACTTATTCCATCTACTACCTCTTCGATCTCGATCTTCATACCAAAGCATTTGGATATACAGTCTATTTTCCTTGATTATCTAATTCATATTACTAGCTTTGCTACACATCTCGCTCGCTCAGGCAATGAAAGGTTTATTTCAAATTCCATTTATAATTTAGCTTCCTAAGTATGCCACTTCAGTCAAACAATATCAATTAAACATTATATTGGTTTTGGGCCAGTATTTTACTTCCGCTAATAATACTCATTTTAATATTCCTAGACCATCACTAATAAATTTATGTCAGCCTTACGAAATTTGTATATTCTTCTATAATAGTTAGTCCTTATTTTCAATACGTAGTTCTAAATTCTTAAATATATCAAGTAGTTTAATTAATGGTAATTAGCCCTTCATTAGTGACCCAAGTCCATATATCACTTTATAACTAAAATCATGTCCAATCATTCTAGTTTATAATCACAATTCAATTCGATTAGATTCAATTTACATCGGTAATCAGCTTAACATTTTAACCGAACTAACTTAGGAAACATTTAACAATTTAAATGGAATTTTACCCAAGTAACCATGTTCATATTCAATTCATGAAACGAAACACGTCTATATGTACTCGAATCGTAGTCTCAAAGATTCTGCCCTCAGCTCTTTAGAGCACCACCTCACGCCATCTCCAGATTTGGGCTCCACCACCACTAAATGATGCACCTTACTCTACTGGTCAAAACCCCATATTCAATTTTACACCCCGCTGGAGCGCCCCGACTGGGAGGCGATTGCTCTCATACGAGGTGCTACCCATTCTATACCACATGTTATCTAGATAACTAAAAATACATTTCTCAAAATTCGAAGTATTTAATTTCTACAAGCAATACCCATCAGAAGTTCAACTTAGAACCAAAGTATTATGAATCACACTTAGCACTTTCCCCACTTTCATTATATAGATGTCAGCATTTCTATAAATACAATTTGCATATCTATATATTTATTGGACTTATTACCTCACGTGTCCCGTAGTTTAGTCTATCTTTATCACTCATTCTTGTTTGGGGTAAAGAACGGAAGGAAACAATACAACAACGTAGGTGCAAATGATTTAGTGAGATAGTTCAGCAATAACAACAAAGTAACAATTTTCAACTATTATATAGGAAACAAGTAGAAGTATTAAAATTTCCAGAAGTCTTAAGTGGAGGTTTTAGTTAAAATTTTAAGTGATCCATCTCACTACCGTCCCATACCAGTGATGAGGCTTTACAAAACTCATTACCTTTTTATAGAGGTTCCAAAGGGGTTGACACAGCATTTGAACAATCATTCGATTTTTGTCAAATATTCGCGCCTCAAAGCACAAGCATCAAGCATATCAATTACTTTTACAATCTTGTTGTTGGTGGTTCTCCTACCTTATCACTCTACTTTCGAAAATACAAAAATCCTTATCCCTCCAATTTTTGAGTGATCGGCTCGAACAATCAATCAATCATTAGGCATAGGTAGCTGCATGTCTTATCCCGCTCATAGACAACTACATCGAGCTAGCTATGAGATAGGATTTTATGCACAACTTGTACATGTATCAACCAAAAGACCAGCCACCATTGCTCCATTCTGCTTGGTCATCTTTCGAAGCTGATCCTTGGGCCCACCCCAAGGGTATCAATTACATTCTTGAATATCATTTAACATGTCCAACAACATTTTAATTAACATTCCAATTTTCCATGACAAACAAGCAATCAAGCAATTTATATCGAGTTCACTTCAAGATAATAGTCATAGCACTAATAGAACATGTATTTTGAAATCCTTTTCTAGTTTTCCCAATAGGATCGTCAATTTCAAGTAAAATGATATAAATAAAGTTCAATAGGGATTACAATCAACATAAAGTAGTGGTGTGTGGTAAAATTCTCAACACATAGATTGACAAGGATCAAGCAGCAAGGACATATTAACAAATATATATTCTTTCCCCAACAAAGAATTCTCGTACTATCGAGTATAAACTCACCTGGAAAATGCAGAGGAATCCCTACTTGTATGGTTGTTCAGGTCCTAGTTTCCTAGTCAAACCGAGAACTGTCATAAAATAACCTGAGTTATCATCTTATCAATCCTCTAAATCTTAAGTATAAATATAGTTAATGTCTTTATCAAGCTTAAGGTTATTCTGACATAATCCTAGTAATCTTGGTTTCATATCGAAATGCTTAAGACAATTAATGTGGTGATTCTTAACTAGTTAGTTGATGAATGGATTACTGATACAACCTATATCATTGTAGTCTTCTTTAGAGTCCCAATATTTAATATATATTTGTTGCTCTAATACTCAATTTCAATTGTATCTCATCTCAAATGACCTTGATCTTTAGATGCACGATACTCTCAATATTACCAGACTTTACTTACCTGAGCCTAATCATTCCTATTTTTATTATCTTAAGGTTCTAATTATCTTAATAGCTTTACATGCTCAAGCCAACTCAATCCTCAAGTTATCTAGCCCACTTTATGAATATTTTACTCTATCTTATTTCATAAGTATAACTTTGCAATATACTTGATTGTCTTATTCTAAGACTTTAAGCTAGTTCAATTATAGGTTACCAAATGTAATTCTTGAGTAGCTATCTCCAACAAACTCCATTCATTACTTCACTTATTTTATGGTATACGATGAGGTCTAGGTTCCCAAATTAATTGGGTATGAGTCTATCAGCTCCAAGTTGGATAATCCATTTTTGTTCTAATATTTGTATAACTTAATCTTCAGATTAAGCTTAACTAGATTTCATTCATGACATATTATGTTATCGAGTCTAAGGACATAATTTTAAGCTAATCTTTATCTAAATTATATTTGAATAATCTTAATTTAATAAGTATTTAATTAAAATTATAAAAATCAATTGAATTAACATTCGATATGAAATTTACCCAATTGGATCGAAAGCATAAAAGTCGTGCCGTCAGAATCATAAAAATACATAATAAACATTTAATTAAAATTGTAAAAGTTAGAAGCAGCCCAGATCAGCTCCGAATTAAATTATGAGCATTCTATCTGAATATTGCCGTACCGTCGCCATCAGAGGTAGAGGTTGCCACCACCCATAGGTGCGCCTTGACGAGGCAAGTAAAATCCCTAAGATAATTTGAAATTTTGACACTGAGAAGCCTGTCGATTGGTCGTCCAAATAGGTGGCTCTGCCCTAGCACCACAGCGACACTGCCCCATGTCAATTCCTCCACCACCGCTTGTTATTTCACCAAATTGGCTCCACCGTCACCTTGACCAAGTAGTTCCGACCAAAACCTGACCAAGCCCAACTGAAATACATCGCCATACGCCGGAGAATCGCCAAACCCATTGCCCGTCCGCATTGATCTTCATTTTTTGATGAATTCCTTAGTTATTTTTGGGGTTTCTTAGTATGTTTATGCTCATCTCAGCTAGAGGAAGCTAACTATGGCGTTTTTTTTAGTTTTCAGGTATCATGGTCATTTTTTGGTGATTCGCCATCGAGGTAGGGTTGGGATTTTGTTTTAAAAATTAGGAAAAATTCTGTCCTTCATTTATATATATAAAGATACTTTTAGGCCTTCTCAAACTAACCCCAAAACTTTCTATCCGACTTCAATTGTACCCAAAACTTCTAACCACCTTACAAATTGACCCCAAGACTTTAATCCCAATCCTAAAGGTTTCATTATTTGTACATTGGCCCCCTAACATTTCTTTTTTTGGGCAATTGGGTCCCAATTTAATTATTCTAAAGACCTTAGATCTTTAATTCACTCACATTGACCCCCTAAATTTTATAATTTTAAACAATCAAGTTCTTCTCTTATTCCCAATTAAACCCTTTATTTGTTAATAATTACCCATGAGCCTCGACGTAATTTTAAAATAAAATTAATCGAACCTAATTTAGTAAATTCTTATTATTTTTGTTAAAACAATAACTTTAAATTTACAACCTAAAATGCGGGCTATTATACCCACCATATTCTCGCCATCTAATTTGGCGATAAACAGTGTAGCTTCGTCGCTAGCCACTCATGCTTGCATTTCAATTTCGCTCAGCATGGGGGTCTATTCTTGAAATTAAACCTATCTATCTGCTCTCCTCACCAAGCCCGTCACAACCTTTCCAAAAATTTCAGACTTCAGCTGCTGGAGCCATGCAACCCATCACCACCGTCATGTGTCACCATTAGCCTTCAATTCCTGATGCTCCACTCGGTGGTTCAAGATGAATTTGGTACCAACATTATTACCACGACGAGAGGAAGGTGATGGTTGGTTTAGTTTCAATTTTTGGTCACAGAGTGAGAGGTGTAATGGGGAAGTGGGCTTGGGCCTCACGTTGAGAATTAGAAGAAGTAGAGGGTGACTTCTTTTATAATTCTTAATTTTTTAAAATTACAAATTTCACCCAAAACTTTCCTAGAGCTTGCAATTCGGTCCTTCAATTCTTCAGTGCCTCCATTCACCCTAGAGTTGTTAATTGACCCCTCAATCTTTCTTCTTTTCACACATTGACCTCACTTAATTCCTAATTTTTTGTAACCCTTATTCTATTAACTTTCGATCCCTTGATTTTTTTCAATACCATGCTATGGCCCTAATTAATTAAGCATGAGTTATCTACGCCTATTTCAATTTAACATTACAATTATTATTCTTATTTTCATTGGCCCTCAACACTATGATGTAATTTAATAAATATCAATTTCTTTTTAAAATTCGTACTTACGGATTGGGACGTTACAAAAAATTAAAAAGTTCCAAAAAATTCATATAGAAGAATTTGAAATAATTAAGAAAGTACAAAATGAAACCTAAAACAAATAAATTTTGCATAATAATAAATAATTTATGTAAAAATGAAGCAACATGAATTCAAGATAAAGAAAAAGCTCTAAATCACATTCGAGTAAATAATAAAATAATTAATGAAAGATTCAAATATAATCTGGTAAATAAATACACAAATAATTAAAAATAGAGGTTAAACACTTCTTTGATAAAAAAAGTCATCAACAATCCCAAAAAACTATTACAACAAATAAATTGAATTTTGAAGTTTCAAAATTAATTAATTTCATCCATTATGTATTCATATTCATGACTATACCATATCTTTGTTTCCCATATTTAATTATAATTAATATAAAATTTTTATTTGAATTTTATATATTTTTTTACATTATGTTGTAAACATATTATTTAACTTAATAAAATTTTAGGTATTGCTTTTTATTTTTTCATACATCATTTAGAGTTCAAGAAGAAAAAAATGAAAAATAAATAATGGAAGTCTGTAATCATGCTTAGAAAATCAAAATTATTATAATAAAAATAATAAACTTTTGAAACTTCAAAATTCAATGATTTTATGGATTAAATATTCACAATAAATATTGTTTTATATTTTCACAAGTTTGTTTTGAATTTTAATGATAATAGTAGTGTGAATCCTTCCAAGTAGCCGCAATTATTGAAAAGCTACCGCCATTGTGGAATGACTTCAAGAACTATCTCAAATACAAATGGAAGGAGATAACTTTTGAAAATTTGATTGTCCAATTAAGAATTGAGGAGGACAATCAAATGTCTGATCTCAAAACAAGCAAAATCAAGATGGAGGCCAAAGTCAATTTGGTTGAACCAAGCGCAACTGCAAGTAAAAAAAAAAAAGCACCAAGGAACTGGCTCAAAAAATAAAGGCAAGAAACCTATGAGGTTTTAAGAAAACTGCTACATCCGTGGAAAGCCGAGCCACAAGGCCAAAGATTGTCGGCTTCCTAAGTAGAACAAACTAAATCAAGCCCATATAACTGAGGAAAAGTCCTTACCATTTGACTTCTTTGAACTGAACCTCTCGACGGTGGTCTTTGAAGCCAATGTTGTTGATAATCCGAGAGAATGGTGGATTGACACTGGTGCCACTCGACACATTTGCTCTAAAAAGGATATGTTTTCAACTTATACTTTTGTTACTAAAAAGAAGATATACTTGCAACTTCTTATGTTGTTGGAATGGGCAAGGTTGTTCTAAAGGTGACTTCTGGCAAGGAGTTGATGCTGAATGAGGTTCTTCATGTATCAGATGTTGGAAAGTGCCTAGCAAGCCAATAGGATTAGCTTTGTAGAAGTTATTTCCTTGTAAAACAATCTTGATTGAATGATATTCTATACATGGCCATCTTCATCTTATGCTCTTTATTACGTCACTCGCATTTGGATGAAGCCCCTAGATCACTCATGACTACGAGACTTGCTTCGATGACCATCGAATAATTCTCACACGTTCGTGATCTTAAATCTTTCAAGTCATAGGATCTTACGACACGGGGCATCTAAAATCCGAATAGACTTGCACTAACGATGCATAAATCTAAGAGTTGGATATTTCTCCGTTCCATGAGGAACTGTATGCAATATGGGTGCATATTAGTGGGTGTTTGTTAGAGAACAAGGCACTAAAGAGCTACTAGGAGAATGCACTAGATAGCCGAATTAGCAAGTCGGTAGTGGCTAGTTCTCCAGCTTACACTAGTGCATATTATTAGTCCTCTGACCTGAGGATCCATGGTAATCTTGTGTTTGGCCCTCATGCTTTGACTATTCGTTGATCACTTAGTAGGTCTTTCGGGTTGAGATTGGGTATGAGCTACTAGGCATGGAGGTTTGTGAGATCCATCATGGAATCCGACTCTTTGCTTTTGTGAAGGGTGAGTATATCTCCAATGTGTTCTATAATGATCGATTCCAAGAAATCCTTGCGTAAGGTGGTGTGAAAATTTGAAAAAGGAGTTCTGCAAAGATGAGGTCATACAAAGGAATCAAACATTGAGAATAGAGATATAGTATCGAGGCTATTAAAGAGCCGACAATTATCTTTCCCTAGGCCTCTTTTGGGAGATAGGAGATAGAAGGACCGTATTTGCATGTTAAGCGTAGAGCTATAATAGTTCTCCAAAACATTCATTTTGGCCAATTAGTTGGGTTCCATGGGCTTGAGGTTGGCATTGACCATGGAGATTGGGTATTATTCAATTAATGAGATTAATTGAATTGAGTCGATTAGTTAAAATTATTTTAAACTAAAACGAATATAAGATATTCAAAAGTCACAAGGCATTGTGAGCCAATGTCCAGTGAATGGCAGAACCTATTGGGTCACACACAAAAGTTAATTAGCTTCCTAGCTAATGGAGGAATTTTCAAAGAGTTAGAGAATCACTCTATAGGACCGATTTTTGAGGTGTCCAATTTGAAGGTCAATTTTGGCTTGATTAATTTAAGTGTTAAGTTAATCAATTAATTTAAGGAGTTAAATTAAATTAATAATTAAGGAGTTAATTATTTGGTGCTAAATGACTATCAATTGGTTAAGTTAACTTAAAGAGTTAAGTTAACAAAATTGAACTTAAGAGTTAAGCTTACTTGACTTAAGAGTTAAGTCAAATGTTATTTAATTAAATTATAGTGTTTAATTTAATTAATGAAAAGAATAAATTTTGGAGGGAAAATTCAAATGAAGAGTTCATTTGAATTAGCATCTTAATTAATTTGAAATTAGATTTTAAATGTAATTGAAATGAACATGAAATTCAAATTAGATTTGAATTAGAATTTGCCACCTTGGCAATGCAAGTTGCCACCCCTTTGAGAAAGATGTGATTCCAACTTGGCATCGCACCATCCTCCCTCTATATATAGATATACAAGGTGTGTGGATCACCCAATGCAAGATTAATGTGAAGATTAGAATCTTTCACATTTCCTTCCAAAAACTCTTTCCAAGCATTGCATCATATGTTAAAGCTTTGCTTTCGTTCTTCTTCTCCAACCTCAAATTGGCCTTCATTATTGTTTTTCTCCTCTATTTCTCCAGCTAAAAGTGAGGAGAAATTGGAAGTTTGATTGGTGTGTGGATCATTACAATAGAGGCAAATCATTTGGTTTTCTAGTTTTGGAGATCCACTAAAATAGAGAACTAATTTGGTAAAAAATTTTCCAAGAGATCCAAGAGGATTTTTGATCCAAATATTTTATAAAGTCTCCTCCAAGGTGTTTTAAGGATAAATTATTTTTTTGGTGATTTTTGGCGAAGTTTAACTGAGGCAAAATTCACTCTCTTCCTGCTATGCTGGTTTATGGCAGATTTTGGATTAGTGAAGTGTTCACCATTTTCTCCTTGGAAATTAGCAATTCAAGGTAACTCTCTACCGAAATCTGAATTCCTAGCATGATTAGATCCTTGTTAGCTCTTAAGCAATAGTTTATTTAAGCTTTTAAAGTTTTATTATTGGATCCTAGTGCCTTACTTGCGTTCAAGTGGTATCGGAGCCTTAATCATGCTTAGATTTGGATTTTTTTATTCATTGATTCATGTGATGGACTGATCAAAATAACCAAGTTCTCAATTCATATTATGGATTGGAGTGTTTGGATGATGATATGTGTGGCTCTTTGATTGATGAATTGAAAGCATGCTAATATGTGTTTTATGTGTTGATTCATATGATTAGTATGTTTTAATTCATAGCTATTAATGTTGAACATTGATTTGGCATTAATTGATGTTATATGTTGATATAGTGTGTTGTTGATTGAGTAAAATAGTTTTGGTCTTTTCGGATCCAATTTGATTGGAGTTTTGTTGAGATTTTTGAAGAATATGATTCTTACTTAAATTAGTTTTTGAAAGCATGTTTGAGCATTTGAATTTCCATTTTTAAAAGGTGTTTTGAATCTGGAAATTCATTTGTAATGTGTGTTATGATGCTTGGGAAGTGTTAACAAAATTTTGGTGCACAAAAGTTGAGCTAAAATAAACTTGACTCGGTGCCAAAGTGAAAACAGGGGTAGCTGTCCGGCTTGGCCGGGCATGCCTTGCGCGCACCTAGGCGAGCAATGGCAATTTTCTGCGTTGGCATGAGTTTTTGTTATTTTGTGTTCCTTTTGGTGACCAAAAGAGTTTTGACACACACATGATAGATCCATGAGTGTTGTGCAAGATCTCAAAATTATGTTTGACATTTTTGCATGCTTTTAAAATTTGGTTAAAGTTAATCTTCAAGTTTAGCATAAAATTTATGCTTGACCAATTACTTATTTATGATATAAATATTTAATTGTTGGAATTAATTGTTAATTCTATATTTGTTTATTGTTCATTTAATAGTTGAATAGATAATAAATGAATGGGGATGATCATGAGCTTTTAATATTGATTTTATTTGTTTCAAGTTGTTGAAAATGATTGTATTAAATTGAGGCTTAATGCCTCTTAATTTCTACCTTATAAACATTATGAGAGTAGAACACTAGGAATGAGGATTTCTTTCTCATGTAAATGTTACATGGAGCAAAGGAGAACCTTGGAGGCATTGAGACTTTTGAAGACCCATGAATGTATAGGATACACTCATGTAATAGCTAGGTTTAATCAACCCACTTAAAATCAACTAGGTGGTGCACTTATGGCTCTAAGTGCACCACTTGGTTAGGCTCATAGTCATCCCACCTTAGGAGCATATTGAAAGAAGCACGACACCTCCAGAATTAATTCATAGCAGTATATGTGACTTAAAATTTGTGCAAACTAGTGGTGAAAAAAAGTATTTTATTATTTTTATTAATGATTGCACGAGATTTTGCTACGCATTATTGGAATAGTACCCCGCAAGCAGATTAGATTGGTGTTGTAAACTATTTCACTTGTGATACAATCTTAATTGAATGATATTCTTTGAATGACGATCTTCATCTTATGCACATATTTACTTCACTGGCATTTAGCTAAAGCCCTTAGATCACACAAAACTATGGGACGTGGTCACTCATTAGATGGTGATCATGAAACAAGTCTTACACGGTCACAATCTTAAAAACTTCCAAGTCGTAGGATCTTATGAGACTAAGGGCATCTAAGATCCGGATAGACTTGCACTAACAATGCATTAATCCAAGGAGTTGGATGTTGCTCCATTTCATGAGTAATGCCATATGAGATATAGGTGCATGTTAGTAGGTGTTTGTTAGAGAACAAGGTACTGAAGACTCACCTAGAGAATCCACTAGATAACCGTAGTGACAAGTTCTCTAGCTTACGCTAGTGCATATAATTAGCCCTTTAACCTGATGATCTATTGTAACCTTGTGTTTAGGTTCTTATACTTTGACTCTTCCCTAGCCACGTAATGGGTCGTTCAGGTTGAGATTGGGTATGAGATACTTAGACATGGAGGTTTATGAGATCCAAGATAGAATCCGACTCCTCGTCGTTGTAAAGGGCGAGTACATCTCCTATATATTCTATAATGATCGATTCCATGAAATCCTTGCGCAAAGTAGTATGACAACTTGAAAAAGGAGTTTTTCAAAGATGAGATCATAAAGGGAATCAAATATTGAGAATAGAGACATAGTATCAAAGCTATTAGGGAGCCAATAAATATCTTGCCCTACGGAAAGACCGTATTTGCATGGGATGCATAGAGTTAGAATGGTTTTCCAAAAGCATTCATTTCGGCCAATTAGTATGGCTCCATAGGCTTGAGGTTGGACATCGACCATTGAGATTGGGTACTCTTCAATTACAACAGATTAATTGTATTGAGTCGATTAGTTTAAAGGAGTTTAAACTAAAGTGAATATTTGATATTCCAAAGTCACAAAGAGTTGTGAGCCCATGTCCAATGAATGGTAGAACCTAATAGGTCACATAAAAAAGCTAATTGCATATCCTAGGTGTTGAAGGGGAATTTTCTAAGAGTTAGAAAAGTTCCTACATGACCAATTTGGAGTTTGACTGATTAACACAAATGTTGTGGTCATTTTTGGCTTGATTAATTTAATTGTTAAATTGATCTGATTAATTTAAGGAGTCAAATTAAGACTAATAATTAAAGAGTTAATTATTTGGTGCCACATGACTATCAATTGGTCAAGTTAACTTAAGGGGTTAAGTTAACAATTGCTAGCTTAAAGTATTAAGCTAATTAACTTAAATAGTTAAGTCAAAGTAATTAATTAAATTAAAGGAGTTTAATTTAATTAAAATAAAAAATTAATTTTGAAGAAAAAAATTCAAATGAAGAGTTCATTCAGTGTGGCATTTTAATTAATTTGAAATGAGATTTCAAATGAAATTAAAATGCACACAAAATTCAAATTCAAATTGAATGCCAACTCGCAATGCCAGGTTGGCAGTCACCCCTTGAGAAAGGTGTGATGCCATCTTGGCATAGCACCATCCTCACTCTATGTATAGATATAGAGGGAGAGAGAGGTGCGAAGAATTAGATTCTCTTTGCTTTTCCCTCCAATTTTCAAGTGTTGTCTCATGTGTTGAAGCTTCGCGTTCTTTTCTTCTCCTACCTTCAACTCAAGCCTCTATCATTGTGTTTCTTCTCTATATTATCCAGCTATTATTTAGTAGAATAGGTTATTGCATTGGGGTGTGGATCTTAACATTAGAGGCAAGACAACTGGATTACTAGCCTTTTGGAGATCCAGTTTCTGGCAGCGACTTGGAGGTAGTTATGGGGGACCTTTTTGAGTTCTGATTGAGTTGATTTTTGGACTATACAACGAACAAGGTGTTTTAGAGTTCCAGTAAAATTTTCATCTCAAACAAAAATAATTTGGTTGGGGAAATCTGGTCGCTACTCTGCTGCGCCGCCAGAAGGCAGTTTTCAGGAGTCAAAAGCTTTTTTCTAGCTTCCTTGATTTTGAGCAAAACAAGGTAATCGCCATACCAAATCTAAATCAATGACATGTTTAGATCCTTGTTATCATGTGTAACTTAGTTAATTTTCATTTTTAATGATCTGGTTATTGGATCCTATGACTACATGTGACTTCACGTATTTCTATTGCGAAGCAAAGATGAAGCACTAGAAGCATTCAAGTTCTATAAAGTTGAGGTTGAAAATCAACTTAGCAAAGAAATTAAAGCTATCAGAAGTGACAGAGGCAGTGAATATGGAGCATTGTTTGAAGAATTTTCCTCAATTTCTAGCATTATTCATCAAACAACGGTTCCATACTCACCTTAATCCAATGGAGTTGCTGAACATAAAAATTGAACTCTTAAGGAAATGATGAATGCTATGTTGATTAATTCTAGGTTACCTTAAAACTTGTGGGGGGAAGTTGTTCTTTTGGCTAACTACATTTTGAACAAAATACCCTACAAAGGGAAAGATGAAACCCCTTAAGAATTATGGAAAGGTCACAAGCCTTCCTACAAATATGTGAAAGTGCCGGGGTTTTTGGCCAAGGAGGAATTATCCAAGCCAAAACAGCTAAAAATAGGGCCAAAAACTGTTGATTGCATTTTCATAGGATATGCACACAACAGTAATGCCTATAGATTCTTAGTGCACAAATTAGCAGTTCCTGATATAAATGAAGGTATGGTCATTGAATCCAGGAATGCTGCATTTTTCGAAAACATCTTTCCTTGTAAAGATAAGGATGCATCAAGTTCTCAAAAAAGAACATTGGAATCAACAACTGATTCTCAAATGAAAGTAGAATCAAGACAAAGCAAGAGGGTTAGAAAGGAAAAGATGTTTGGTCCATACTTTCTAACTTATCTGTTAGAAAATAAACCATGGACAATTGGTAAAGCATTGTCCAGTCCAGAAGCACCTTTCTGGAAAGAAGCTAGCAACAGCGATATAGAGTCGATAATGCAAAATCACACTTGGGAGCTTGCTGATCTCCCAGCAGGACACAAACCATTAGGCTAAAAGTGGATTCTTAGAAGGAAATACAAGGCAAATGGCTCTATAGACAAATACAAGGCTAGGTTGGTAGCATAAAGGTTCAAACAAAAGAAAAGACTTGATTTCTTCGATACTTACTCACCAGTAACAAGAACAATATCTATAAGGGTACTTATTGCAATAGCAGTCCTAAATAATCTTGAAACACATCAAATGGATGTAAAAACTACCATCCTGAATGGTGAGTTAGATGAAGAAATATATATAGAACAATCTGAAGGGTTTATTTTTCCTGGGTAAGAAAGAAAAGTGTGCAGACTTGTTAAGTTATTGTATGGACTCAAACAAGCTCCAAAATAAGGGCATGAAAATTTTGACAAAATAATGTTGTCAAATGGCTTTAAGATAAATGAGTGTGACAAATGTGTGTACCTTAAAAGCACTTAAAATGACTTTATCATGGTTTGCCTGTATGTTGATGACATGTTGATAATGGGCAACAATCAAGATATTATCTTAACTACCAAAAAAATGCTTATGAAGTATTTTGACATGAAAGATATGAGTGTAGTAGATATCATACTAGGGATCAAAATAATTAGAACGTTTGACGGTCTAATTCTCACTCAATCCCATTATGTTGAGAAAATTCTCAAGAAATTTAATGTGTATGACACCATTCTTGTAAAAACACCCATGATGTAGTGAACCGGTATCTGAAGTAGAATACTCGAGAATAATAGATAGTTTGATGTTTCTAACAAACTGTACTCATCCCAATATTGCATGCTCTGTAAAATATTGAGCAAATTTACAAGCAATCCTAGCAATGCACACTGGAAAGCACTGACAAGGGTACCTAGATTTCTTAAGTACAAAATGGATTACAAGTTACACTATACTAGATATCCAGCAGTATTGGAAGTCCACAAGTGGATATGTTTTCACTCTAAGTGTTGTTAAACCAACATGTATAACTCATTCTACAATGGAGTCTGAATTTATTGCTCTAGACAAAGCTAGAGAAGAAGCAGAATGGCTCAGAAATTTCCTAGAGGATATTCCTTGTTGGCCTTAACCAATTTCTGCCATCATAATTCATTGTGATAGTTAATTGGCCAACGGTAGGGCTCAAAGTAGCATATATAATGGTAAATCTCATCACATCAGACGACGGCACAATGCCATAAGGTAATTGATCTCAAATAGGGTAATTTCACTTGATTATGTGACATCCAAGGAGAATTTAGCGGATGCATTAACAAAACGCTTGCCCAGAGATCAAGTGAAATGCATGTTGAGAGGAATTGGACTGAAACCCATAATTTTAAGAATTAAAATAGTGGACACCCAACTATTTTGATTAGAGATCCCAAGAACTTAGTTCAATGGGACAACTAAGTTATGAAGGTTTATGTGAGCACTTCAACCCATTCCTATGACAAAGAAGTACTGTCTGCTGAGTGGATACAAGGTTGAGTCTCGACTCATAATGATTCCCAAAGCCAGAATAGTAAAGTATGGTAGGATACCCTTTGTGGGAGATCACCTATGTAAGTGTCAAGATGGGCCGCTTCATTGTCAACACTTATGAATTTAAGATTGGTGTCCATGGCCAAAACAGACGCAACTGGAAAGAACTTAAAAGTGTAAGGATAGCTACTATATGAGTACTATTGTCTTGGCTTACACCAATGGCAGAACAATTCAAGGCATCGTGTTCACTGATCAGCCAAGTAAGCTCGATAGTGCTTCATTAAGAAAGGTTCATAGCTACAAGCTACCTTTCTTGATGCAATAATTGTTCGCCTAAACTCTCTCATGTCTGCATAAGCATATGCATCATTAGTCGCATTAATTTCCATTCATGTTGGGATCTATTGAAAATTGGTCTTTTTTAACCAAATTTTTAAGTGGGCTCAAGGCATTAATTTATAAGAAATTGGTGATCACCATAAACTACGCTGCAGGTAGACGACGATAATGTGTTTAATTGGCCAAAACCAGTTTTGAGTGAATGAGAAATTAATGGTCAAAGTGAGCTACTTAAAGATTGACTAAGAAGACTAAAAATGAGCTAAAGGAATAGGAGGAGTGAAACTCCATCCCACATTGCAAATTGAGTAAAATGTGGACTTGAATATATGTCTCAAGTGTGCAGGTAAGGATAGGCACCTTCAGGGTACCACAAGTGTTTGGAGGAGAGAGGACCTACGTGTTTGTGGGTTCAATCCATCCCACATGCACGTGCGCGTCGCTGCCGCCGCCGGCTCGCCTGGGTTGGGCCTAGGCTTGGGCTTAGCTTGGCTGGTGTGGCGTGGCTTAGGCTTGGGCTAAATTAGGCCTTCAATCCAATATTAACTTTTTGGACTAAACTTTATCTAGCCCAGCAGAAATAACAAAAAACCTCCAAACTTCCTCTGCTACAGCGTGAAGTTCTGAAAATTGGATAACAACAGAATAAATCCACCAGAAAACTGGATAACAACAAAATAAAATCCTCCAGTAGATGTATTTGGATTTTACATGTTTTCCTTATCTGCAGCAGATGAATTTGGACTACATCCTTCCAACTTCTACGTTAGAAAACCAACAACTACGTTGACTGCTCCTAAGCTCTATAAATTAGTCCACAATTGCATCATTCTAGTTAGACAATTTTTACAACTGTAGCACCCCACTTGGGATAGCCCACAAGCCAGATGCCACCCAATTCAATCCTATAGCATGCAAACATCATATCCGACAGGCCCTTAAAATTTTTCACAATTCTTCAATAAATCACAGCGATCATAAACTCACAACATGCTCCAAACTTAATCCAATAATATCAGAGTGCCATAACAGCCCAACAATATTTAGAACCAAGACGTTGTCACAAGTAACAAAACTCATACATACCATAAGTCTTATGTTCATCCTGACATATTACAACCTCTCTAAAGCCAAAATGTAGCCAATGGTGAATTCATATATAACCATACATTTACCCAAACACTATTACAAATTATTTACTCAAAACTTGCCATCAGTCCTCATCCCCGATCTCATACCTATCTAAAAAGGAAATAAATGACACGAGGGTGAGTCATAAGGACTCAACGAGGGATAAGATAAAGCAATAGACGGTCTATCAAGAGTCAACAAGTCAATAGTGTAATTTATTAACATGGAAATATGGAGGAACATAAATATGCTAGAATGAAGGAAAGAATGATTTTCAAACGACTAGCAAATGCTAGGTTGGGAGCTATAACCGTTGGCTTAAAAGGTCTGGGATCGTCTTAATCGATGTTGTTCGGGAGGTGTAGAACGTCTCAACTGATCATAGTTCGAGAGGAAATATAGACAACTCATTTGGCCTAGGACATCAGCCCGATTTGGACTGGGAACTCACTCTAGCCTTATTACTTTATGAGCAGAGTACAATTAAGAATGGCAAACACAATCCACATATGCAATTTAAGTAAAACAAGCATAGTATGCATATTAGAATACCCTTATGCCTCCGTAACAATATGATCTTTCAATCACAACAATATGATAATACACTGGCTCGAGCATGACGGCTCGGCAATAACAATGGCTCAAGTATGATAGCTTGGCAAGGTCATCGGCCCAACAATTCACCTATATCATTTTCCTTTAACATAATCAACGATCAATTGCCAAGAAGGCAAAACAATTGAACGAATATGCCAACAAGGTGATCAACGATATACTGAATAATCAAGGAAGCCAAAATGGCCAACTGACAATATACAATACCGACTCAACATGAATGATGACAAATGAAACTATGAAAGTTCATGGCGCCAGAACGGGACAATTAGTTTGTGATCAAAATGGTTTAGGAACAATAAGTCTGCTCTGGGCGTACAATTCAATATCAGATAGAGTTTATGAGTTCAGATAATTCATAGAGTTCGATTGAGAAATAATCAATTCCAAGGAATGGCAAATAAAATACCAAGCGATTTCAAATCAGGGGAACCTCACAAGGTTCGATAATCAACAACAACAATAATGGTAATCAAGATAGGTATCAGATCAGTAGGAATCTCACTAGGTTCAATGATAGATATAAAATAAGCTCATACAAAGTAAGTACCGATTGATAGACCTTCACAGTACTACAACAATTAACAGAATGTGATAACCAATTCAAGTACCAGGTCAGTGGACCTTCACCTTAATAACCTGTTCAACCCTAACGATTTCTAACATTTACAATCATACTAATAACAGTCCAATTTCGGTAGTTACCCGACTTATACGATGGCTAGGACTTTGTTTTAGCATTACCATTACAAAAACATTCTAATCTCGTTGTTATTACAAAAATATTTTTGGGGTTCATATTATACAAACAAAAGATAGTACAATCGGATCCCTAAATTACATAATTAACCTTATAACGTTACACAATATCGATTATAATAGCCTAATTATCGATAACAATCCAAGTCTGTCGCTTAGGTCATGGTTACATAAAATTACGGTTTTTCTTCACCTAATTAGCTTAACTAACCATGGTTCACATAAAATAATATAGTTTCGGGTTCACTGAGCTCAAGTAACGTGCATGCATGTTTCATTTCTCATGCATGGCTATATTTTACGATCGATCTACTCATTTTTTTTTATTATGCAAAGTTTATAAGAATTTAAACGCATATACATATACATGCATTACAAATTTAATTTTCTTTCGGTCAATTACCCAATTTCTTGCTATCGAGTGGAATTTCCATGATAAGCTTTCGTGCATGCGTTCTTCGTGATGAAGTGAGGAAACTATATGTTCACCGTCGCTTCCGCATGAGAAACTCGCTATACCACCGTTAGGTGCGTTTCAGCTCAATAAACACAACCCCCATATCAATTTCTTTATTCCCTATCGAATTGAAGGTTAATTTTCTGCCTGAACTGCTTGATGCCACCACCTCCGCCAAGCGATTTTCTTCTAATTTTGCTGCTATTGGTGGACGTATCTGGGAATAGATGGTACCAATCTGTTTCTTGAGCTGAGGACTACAAATCCCAGTATCCATACCTAAATTTTAGTTCCCGGAGCTAAGGAACCCACCACCACCATCACGACTTCAACTTTAGCTAAGATTTCCTGTCGCTTCACTGGTCAATTTCTGCTGCATGATACTCCGATGTGTTCTTAATGAGGAGAAAAAGAGTTGTGTTAGTCATTTTGTGAAGTTCAACAACTTTCGGAGATAATCACCGGAGAGAAGGAGAGAAGGTGGTGCGGTGAAGAGGAAGAAGGTGTTGGGGAAGAAAATGAAAATTGAATATTTATAAAGGTTATCTTTTGAAAATTTCATATTAACCCAAAAAACTTCCTCTCAGCCTCCAATTCATCCCTTAACCATTTCAGAGCTTCGGATTAGCCCCCAAAACTTCAATTCAGTTGCAATTGAGTCTTAGGGCAATTTAGAGCCTTAGATTGACCTAAAATATTTTATAATTTGACCCTCAAAAGTTATAAATATGTTGCAATTGGGTCTATTCTATTTATATTTAACCCTCAAATTTCAAAATAAATAATTTAATTAACAAAATACAAAAAAATTAATATAAAATAAATATAACCAATAATACGATTCTAGCGGTGTTACACACTCCCTCCTTAAAAGAATCTGGACCCCAGATTCTCATTTTTGACTTGAAGACTTTGGTTAATAGTGGTGCATGTACGGTTTTACTCCTAGGTTGTCTCAATTTCTAAGGTAAATTTGTAATTCCATAATATGTGATTCTGTTATCCTATATCACTTAAAGTTTCCTTTGATCTCCATGTTGAACTTATAGAAATAATTTAAACTTCTCCAAAAAGAAATTTTAATCTCCCTAGTAATCCCTTGAAATTATGGAGCATTTAATATGTGTTTTCTAGTGGATAATCTTTATGTACATCATCACATGTCAATTCAATACTTAAAAGGTTCCATTGCATCCTGATGGTGCATACTGCTATTTAATAGATCACAAATACTATTATAGCGACAAATAGCTACCAACACCACAATTTCATACTTACATGATATTTACATTAAAGAATAGTCAAGTTCGAACTTAACATGCTAGCCTTCATAACAAGTCATACATTCCCAAATAGCTAGCTAGAGGTCCACAAAACTATATATTCTAGATATAGTCACAGGCAATCCATCTGTCACTCCTTAGATTCCATGTTAGAAATAAGATCCAAAATAAGTGGGGTCAAACTTTCCCATGCTTGTGATACTCATGCCTATCCTTCATTTATTTTGCTAACCGCTGAATTCAGAAATTTCATTTTCAAACTCATAATGTTTGTCAATCTTAGATTGATCCAAATTATACCTACCAGTACATTCACAATCTGCAAGAATTTCTCTTTTCATTCTGAGATGATATGTTTATTTCCTTAAAACAATCACCATCCCAGTAGTCCTAAGCATAGGCAAGATAGTTTTTCCTACGACTTAAGTTTTCCTAAGGTATATGAGATCATTCTAGTATAACCAAATTTCCTTTACAAAAATTCCCCAATTTCAAGATCCCCGTGGTGATCCCCAAATTTGGGGAATTTTTCCCCGTAGGGATGGGGATAGGGATGAAACTCTCTCTGAAGCTAATTCAGGGATGGGGACGGGGATGATGATCATACTTCCCACCCCGCAGAGTCCCCGGCCCCATCATATTAACCAAAATGCCCTTAATATATATATATTTCATATATATTATTTTGTATATATATATATACTATTTTCTTATACTTTTTTGTAATTTCATATAATTTATAAGAATTTATTAATGATAAAATATAAATTAATAAAATATATTAATTGAGACCTAGTTATTTTTTACTTTTTAGCCCATTTTATGCACACAAAAAAATGTTTACTAATTATTTTAGGGATCCCAGTGGATCCCTATGAGGATTCGGGGAATGGGACGGGGACGAGGATAAGGATAGGAGATAGAGTAGGGTTCGGGGATAGGGACGGGGGAGTAGCTTCCTACCCCATTCCCCACGGGTGCAATCTCTATCCTTTACAAGGCATATATGCACCTAGCATTTCATTAGTTGATTTCACCCCTACACTTATTGATTAGAAAAGCCTTGAATACACTATTGATACGAATTGGAAAAAGTCTAGGAACTTTGTACTTTTGATATGTTTTTTGGTCATACTTAGGTATTCGTAACCTTAATAGGATCATTCCCTTAATGTTCATGAGATCATAGCCCAAAAAATATGTAATATAGCTAATTCCTCGATTATAAGCAGTTTAAAGGTTCCAACAAGACCCTTATAAGCTAGTCCCAACAACACTATCATGATTTATAATGTCTGCATTACAAAAGGCAGTTCTTGGCCCACTTTTCTCCTTGAGTTTCCCATTCTACAATATCCTTTCTTTATCTTAGATCTTAATCAAACCTCAATATATGCATCAGATTAAAAAGCTTATGAGAAAAATATATCCTAATTCTTAAACCCATTGGTTCTTGTCGAGCTCTTACTATTGTTCTACTAATCCTGATTAGTGATGCAAGGTCTTTCCCAAAAGTAAATAGTATCCTCAATTCCTGTATTCATCAAGTTTACTTGATACTCAATTTTTTCTCATCGTTCCTTAATTCCAACCCTTACGTTTTACTTATTTGATCCTTTCATATGGTTTATGTATCATGCACCCAAGATTCCTAATCCAATTCACTCATCAACAAGGTTATAAGCTCCTTTGTCCCACGACAACAAGTTCCTATCTTTGGATCTACTAGCAAGATGGGATGTGAGATCTAACATTATCTTCAAATTTTCTACGAGATGTTTCTAATTCCAGCGTCTTCATTATAATTTTTGAGCGTATTAGTTTCAATAATTGTTGACCATCCGCTATGATTTAGCCGATAGAGGATCACATTCACGTTTAAGGATGTTTTGGTAATGTCATTTCCTACCGTATCGTGATTTTCGCTTTAGTAGATAAGTTCGCGTTTATTTAGGCAATAGCATTCACCTTGAATACTAATAATATCACAATGGTTGTTAACTCTTAGAGAATACAAGATATCTAATCGCAAGCTAAGATCCCTTAAAACTTCAATCAACATATAGGAGGTATGGGATACAATTAATTCATATACAAGGTTCACACACGATACTATCAACGTACATAAAAATTAATACTTAGTAGTCCTTGAGAATACTAAAGCTATTAATCAACCAAACCGACATTGATTCGTGATGGTATAACTTACTAAATCTCGCATATCATTGTTATAATCAACCATTCATCATATTGTACTTACTGAGCTAAACTAGTTTCTCATATGCGTATATGCGTGCCTTAACCAATTCTCTAATTGACACACCTCATGATTCTTTAGTTTCCCTTATCAATGCTGAGGTGCATGTTCCCCAATTCAAGTATTGGTCTCATTCTCATTCACACTTTCTATATCTTCAAATTTGGGAATTGCATTCCATTATGTCACTGATCTCTATTCTCTATCCATATTCCTACTTGTCACAATAGCAACAACATCTTCTTTGTCTTTCTTATTTATTCTTCCAACTCTGAGTTGATTCCTCACCATTCCTTGTTGCCGACAATTATTCTCTAGACAACTATATCATTTAGGTCACACTATAAAAATGCATCAACTATTAACCTATCCATATGACCTTTAAATCATCAAATGCAACTCAATTCAAGAGAATCCTCAACTTATAAATCTAAAATCTCAAAATTTTACCTTTTCAAATTTCAAAGAATCCCGTGATCGGCATCTCTAGATTACTGGATCATACACTAGTCATCTTGAAAACATATTTTTCTATAATTGATTATTTCATAATTTTCATAACCCATGGTCTCAAATTCCTATCATCATATCCCTTGCCAATATAAAGTACTGTTCAGATTCCAATTATACACATAGGTCAAACGTTACTCATCCTTAATAATCATTTATTCATTTCCCAAATACACTTCTTGCAACAATTCTTTTCTTGTGTATTTATACAATCTAATTCTCATCCATAAGCAAGTGGTAGGAACTTATTCGTCCCAAGGTAATCATGATTTGGTCACTACATACCTTCTCAGAATGATCCTTACTAGTCATATATAACTTTCACGAATTTCACTCGCACAACATTGATTTCCAAAGTAACTCTCTATATCCTTCATCAATTTTTTTTCTTCTACCGTATAGTTTCTTGACCCAAGTATTGATTTCAAGTAACATGATTATGCTCTTTTGTCCCTTAGAGCCTTATGTATGTCATAGAATTTCTCTTCACATTGCCGACACAATTCCAAGGGACATGCATTTTCTTCCTCTAGAATCTTAATTCTTTCCCTTAAATATTCCATGCTTTCCTCATCCACAAGCTCTTTTTCCTTTCCATGATCATCCACCATCCTTATTCTTTTAGGGTTATCTACTCATCAGATTCACCCTTAATGGATATTGCTCATATAACGCCATAGCTCCAACAGCATCACCCTTTCCAATAACCATATGTTTATATGCTTGACATACTGAAGTAAGAGGTTATACACTAGTTGGCCATGCCGGTCATAATCTTTCACTTTATTAATGTTGAGTATTATCTTAAGGGTTTATATCCTTTTCGATTCCACATTCAATTTTGCAATCAAACCTCATTTTTGCCTGCCCACTATTTTCACATTCCAAGAATCATATCCTGACTTAGCTTAGACATTCTTAACTCAGGTACACATGGTACACACATCTAAAGCATTTCCAAAATCTAGATTATTCCTTACAATTTGAGAATTCCTTACTCTAAAGATCATATCCTAGCGTGGCTTGGGTTTTCCAAACCCAAGCTCTGATACCACCTCTGTAGCACCCCACTCGTGATAGCCCACAAAACTTTGTCAAATTAATAATTTGATTTCTAAAATCTTATTTCCTAAAATGCCAAAATTTAGGGGTGTTACAACAACATTTTCTGCATAAGTCTAGAAAGAGTTCAGTATGCTTTAAAATTCGAAAGATAAGACAGTTTGTAGTGTTGCTACTGTCTTAGTCAATCATTGTATCTTGGGAGACGATAGCCATTGTTTTGTTAACACCAGTGCGGGGCTAATTCATCTTAAAGACAGAGAGCCTCTCTCACCTCAACTAGTTGATTATAAAAATTTGTACCAATGCATTAACACTAAAGTAGGTTCATAGAAGGTATGAGCATTGCTGAAAACATTCTAATGGATCAAAAAATAATCCATTATATAGGAAGAAACGTTAAAGCTGGGAATGTGGTTCTTAAATTGGACATAGCCAAAACTTATCACTGGGATCAATGGTATGTTTTTTACAAGGTTCTAAAAGGGTTTTGATTTCTGGAGGCATAGATAAATTAATCTTGGTAAGAATATGATAGAAAATTGCTAGTTCCTGATCTTAATTAATGGAAAGACTAGTGGATTTTTCAAATGTTGGAATAGCGCCCGACAAACCAATAAGATTAGCCTTGTAAAAGTTATTTCCTTGTAAAATAATCTTAATTGAATGATATTCTTTATATGGCCATCTTTATCTTATGTTCTCTATTACTTGACTCGCATTTAGATGAAGCCCTTAGATCACTTATGACTACGGGACTTAGTCAGTTCACTGGGTGATGATCATGGAATAATTCTTACACGATCGTGATCTTAAAACCTACCAAATCATAGGATCTTTGAGACAGGGCATCTAAGATCCGGATAGACTTGCACTAATGATGCATTAATCCAAGAGTTAGATGTTTCTCCGTTCCATAAGCAAACCATATGAGATATGGGTCCACGTTAGTGAGTGCTTGTTAAAGAACAAGGCACTAAAGACTCACTAGAGAATCTACTAGATAGCCTTAGTAGCAAGTCGGTAGTGGCAAGTTATCTCGCTTATGCTAGTGCATATTATTAGTACTCTGACCTGAGGATCCATGGTAACATTGTGTTTGGTCCTCATGCTTTGACTCTTCCATGACCACTTAGCGGATCTTTCAGGTTGAGATTAGGTGTGAGCTACTAGGCATGGAGGTTTGTGAGATCCAAGATCAAATTCGACTCCTCGCTTTTGTGAAGGGTAAGTACATCTCCTATGTGTTCTATAATGATCGATTCCAAGAAATCCTTGCGCAATGTGGTGTGATAATTTGGAAAAGGAGTTCAAAGATAGGTCATATATAGAAATTGAACATTAAGAATAGAGACATAGTATCGAGGCTATTAGGGAGTTGACAAATATCTTGCCCTAGGCCTCTTTCGAGAGATATGAGACGGAAGGACCATATTTGCATGGTACGCGTAGGGCTATAATGGTTCTCCAAAAGCATTCATTTTGGCTAATTATTTGGGCTCCATGGGCTTGAGGTTGGTCATCGACCATGGAGATTGGGTACTCTTCAATTAATGAGATTAATTGAATTAAATCGATTAGTTTAAAAGTGTTTAAAACTAAAATGAATATACGATATTCAAAAGTCACAAGGAGTTGTGAGCCCATATCCAATGAATAGTAGAACATATTAGGTCATAGACAAAACTCAATTGGCTTCCAAAGTTGAGGAGGAATTCTTCTAAGAGTTAGAAAATTAGTCATAAGTGACCCATTTTGAGGTGCCAAATTGAATGTCAATTTTTGACTTGATTAATTGAAGTGTTAAATTAATCAAAAAATTTAAGAAGTTAAATTAGACCAATAATTAAGGAGTTAATTATTTGGTGCCAAGTGACCATCAATTGGTTAAGTTAATTTAAGGAGTTAAATTAACAAAATTAAGTTTAAGGAGTTAAGCTTGTTGAATTAAGAGTTAAGTTAAAGGGAAATTAATTAAATTAAAGTGTTAAATTTAATTAATGAGAAGAATTGTTTTTGGAGGGAATGATCAATGAAGAGTTCAATTGAGTTAGAATTCTAATTAATTTGAAATGAGATTCCAAATTAAATTAAAATGCAAATACGATTCAAATTAGATTTGAATTCAAATTTGCCACCTTGGCACCCCATTTGGCCGCCGCCCCTCATGAAAGGTGTTATGCTATCTTCGTATCACACGATAAATCATCTATATATAGATATAGAGAGGGAGAGTTCAGCCACTTTACAAAAGGTGTGAAGAATTAGATTCATTCACACTTCTTTCCAAAAACTCCCTTTCAAACATTGCTTCATGTGTTGAGGCTTTGTTTTCTCTTCTTTTCCAACCTCAAAAATCAGCCTTCACCACTGATATTCTGCTCATTTTCTCCAGCTAAAAGTGAGTGGAATTTGGAGGATCAATTGGTGTGTGGATCATTTCAATAGAGGTAAAGCATTTGATTTTCTAGCTTTGGAGATCTACTGGAACATAGCGATCCAAATCGATTTTTGCTCCAAATTTTTAATAGAGGGTTCTTAAGGTATTTAGAAGTTCCATATTTTGTTTTGTGATTTTTGGAGCACTCTAACCGAGACAAAAGTTTCTGTTTCTCCGCTATGCTAGAGTTTGCCATAATCTGGATCGCTGAAGTGTTCACCTCTGTGACCTTGGACATTTTCTCTTTAAGGTAAATATCTAACTAAATCTAAATTGGAAGCACGAATAGATCCTTGGTAGGTTGTAAGCACTAGTTATTTTTGAGCTTTTGAAGTTTAAATATTAGATCCTAGTAGCTTACTAACTTTCAAGTGGCATGAGAGCCTTTTTCATGCTTTGATTTGGATCTTTTGTTTTTGATTGATTCATTTGATGAATTGATCTTACCATCCAAATACTTTATTCATGGGATGGATTTAAGTGTACGGATAATTTGTGATGTGGCTCCTTGATTTATGAATTGAACGCATGCTAATATGTGTTGTAAGTGTTAATTCATATGATTAGTATGTTTTAATTCATAGCTATTAATGTTGAATGTTGAGTTAGCATCAACTGATGTTATATGTTGATATAGCATGTTTAATCTGACCTTAATGTGTTTTGGTCATTTTTTGATCCAATTTGATTGGAGTTTAATTAGATATTCATGAAGAATGTGATTCTTACTTAAACTAGTTTTTAGAAGCTTGATTGAGCACTTGAATTTCTACTTTTAAAAGCTATTTTGAATATGGAAATTTCATCTAAAATGTGTGATTACACATTTAGGAGGTGTCCTAAAATTTTTCGTGCATAAACATTGAGCCGAAAATGTGTTGACTCGGTCCTCAAGTTGAAAACCGCAAAATTCACACATTGTCGGGCGCTAGCCAGGCAGCACACACATGCTATGCGCGTGCACGCCTAGCATGTATGGTAGTGAGTGTTTTGGCTTAGATGAGTTTTTGACGTGTTTTTATGTTTCATTTGGTGCTCAAAATTGTTTTCTATCACATATAGAAGGTGCACAAGTGTTGTGCAAGTGCTCAATAAAATGTTTGACATTTTTTTAAGCTCCTAAAATTTGGTTAAAGTTGATCTCCATGATGTTGTATAAGTGTTATGCATGGCCAATTATTTGTTAATTTGATTAGCATTTAATTGATGGAATTAATTTTTAATTCTAGATTTATTTGTTGTTCATTTAATTGTTGAATGGATGATGAATGAATGGGGATGATCATGAGCCTTTAACATTGATTTTATTTACTTCAAGTTATTGAAATGGGTTGTATTAAATAGAGGATTGCATGCCTCTTGTTTCTACCTTATAATTGTTATGAGAGTAGAATTACTAGAAGTGAGGATTTCTTTCTCATGTAATGTTGCATAGAGCAAAAAAGATCTTTGGAGGCATGGAGACTTTTGAAGACCCATGAATGTATGGGATACACTCATGTAATAGTTAGATTTAATCAACCCATCTAAAATCGACTAGGTGGTGCACTTATGGCTCTAAGTGCACCACTTGGTTAGGCTCATGGTCATCCACCCTAGGAGCATGCTAGGCGCATTTACTTATTTATACTTTTCATATCCTATTGACGTATGAGATGCATGTTTAGGATATAGGAAACCTAAATAAGAAGAAAAAAATAATGAGATCTTTGCAAGAAAAAACCCTCCACTTAGAATGTCTAAGTACTTTTCAAATATTAAGTTGAAATGGATACAAATTAAAAGAGTTTTAGTTAATCTAAGCCTTCTACCAATACTATGTGGCATGCCAATGCTACCATTGTTTGTGTGATGTCTCACGAGTTGTGGGTCACGTTTATAATGGAAAGCTATGACCATATACTTAGCATACGATACATCTTTGATATGAGAATGCCCATGCATTGTCACACAAGTCGTGGGATGTCGTGGTGCCCATCTCGAATCAAAGCTTGATTGGTAGGTCCAACTTAACACCGATTAGTGTGGATGTTTCACGAGTCGTGGGTCCACATAAAAAATGAGGCAAAATAAATCAAGAGTTGCATGAGATGCAATTATCAAAAGTTGCTTACCTTTCGATTGTTTGTGGATATCTCACGAGTCATGGGTCCATTTGCAAGTCCTTAGGATCTTGATTCTCACTAGGAAATACGATTTCCCGAATTCTTCTTGGGGGTGAAGGATTTGATAAAATAGTGAGAGGAAAACATGGTTGAAAGGCCATAAACATGTTTTTAATATCAAATTCAATCACATGCTTATATTATTTTTTCACCTCTTGTAGATTTTTGAAATCTTCAATCAACATGGCGAAGTGTCCACTTGCAAGTATTTTGGAAATGAATAAGCTAATCGGGCCAAACTTCCAAGATTGGTTGAGAAACCTTAAGATTATTATTGACTCTGAAAAGAAGACATACGTCCTTGATCAAAGTCCCGTGGACACAATTGGAGATGACGCGACTAACCAAGCCCGTGAAATGTTCATGAGATTTGTAGATGATGATCTACAAGTTAGATATGTCATGTTGGCATCCATGTCTAACGAGCTCTAAAAGACTCATGAGCACATGAAATATGCTCGAGAAATCTATGTACACTTACAAGAGTTGTATGTTGTACAATCAAGACATGAAAGGCTCGCTTTGCCGAAGGAGCTCTTCAGATCAAGGATGAGTGAGGGGTCTAATGTCTATGATCATGGCCTCAAGATGATAGGACTCATCGAGAAGCTTGAACAATTAGATGTGGTCATGGACAACAACCTCTATGTGGATTGGATCCTCCAGTCATTGCCACCATTGTTCGACCAATTAGTTACGAACTTTAATATGTCCAAGCAAGAAATTACGATTAACGAATTGGTGAATATACTTGTGACTACAGAGGTAAATATGAGAAATGAGAAATCTCTTATGCTTGCATCCTCTTCCAAGTCGAAGGGTCGTAGGGGTCCTAGAAAGGGAGGTAAAAGGAAAAAGAGTTTTTCCTCAAAAGGGAAACAACTCAAGAAAAGTTTGGGAAGGATTAAGAAAAAGGCTAAAATCGAAGCTAGTGATTTCCATTATGTCGAAAAGGGACATTGGAAAGAAATTGCAAAGCTTACCTTGCAACCTTTGAGAAGGTTATGTACTTTAATTAAGTGCACTTGACTAGTAATTCATCCTCATGGGTATTTGATACTGTATGTGGTTCTCACATTTGTAATTCATCACAGGAGATGGAAAGAAGAAAGAGTCTTCGTGAAGAGGATATGATCCTCCATCTAGGAAATGGAGTAAAAGTTGCCGCCACCTTCCAAGGCATAATTAAGTTGGACTTGGGGAATGCTTACATTGTACTTGATCCAGTTTATTATGTACCCCATCTTGTTAAGAGCATTATTTCAATTCTTGTTCTAGATAATGAAGGATTTGATTTTTCTATATTGAATGGGATGTTGAAAGTATTAAAGAATGGTTCTTTAATTTCAAAAGGTACATTAATTAACGGATTGTACATACTTGATTCTCAACCTTCACTAATGCACATTCAATCAAGTAAAAGAAAGTTAGATAACTAAGAAGATGCATCCTATGGCATGCAAAACTTGGGCATATTTCTAGAAATAGGATATTTCTAACAATAGGATGAACAAGTTAGAAGCTCTCAAAGCACTAAATGTTAGTAGCATTGAGGACCTTCCTACTTATGAATCTTGTTTAAAGGGAAAAATGACCTAAGCTCCTTTTGTAGGACAAACAGAGCACTCCACAAGTCTTTTCGATTTGATCTATACGGATGTTTGTGGACTACCAAGAGTTAGTGGGAAATGAGGCTATTCCTACTTCATCACCTTCACCGATGATTATAGTCAGTTCGAACATATGTATCTTATGAAGTACAAGTCTGAAACCTTTGAAATGTTCAAAGAGTATTAGAATAAAGTGGAAAAGCAATTAGGGCAAAGTATTAAAGCTCTTCGATCAGATCAAAGGGAAGAATACTTAAGCATCGAATTCTTGGATTATTTAAAGGAGAATGGGATTTTCTCTCAATGGACTCCACGCGGCACAACCTGACATAATAGAGTAGTCGAGAGGAGAAACCGTGCCTTATTGGACATAGTACGTTCTAGGATGAGCTTTTCCAATGTGCCCATATCTTTTTAGGGATACACCTTACTCACAGTGGCAAAGCTACTGAATATAGTACCTTTAAAGTCGGTGCCAAAAACACCATATGAGATATGGCATCGCAAAGCACCTTTTTACCAATATCTAAAAGTTTGGGGATCTCCTGCTTACGTAAGACGGACAGTGGGAGATAAGTTGGATAGTAGATCCACCTTGTACAAGTTTGTAGGATACCCTAGAGAGTCTATGGGTTATTACTTCTATGATCCCTTGGAACAAAAGGTGTTTGTTTCAAGGAACGTAACTTTTTTAGAAAGGCAATTTCTATTAGATAGAGAAGGCGTTGTTGTTGAACATGATGAAGTTCAACATGATCAAGAAATCCTATAAGTGGTGGAAACAAATGAGCAACAAAAGCCTCACACATAACCTCAAAGAAGGTCAGATCGGATCAAGAAGCAACCCAAAAGGTTCAAATTCCTTCGTGAACAAATAACTATGAAGAAGCTATGTTGGACATAAATTCGGGACATTGGCTTGAAGCCATAAGATCCAAAATGAACTCCATATACTCCAACAAAGTATGGACTTTGGTAGATCCACCAAAGGGAATAGTTCCCACTAGTTGTAAGTGGATCTATAAGTGTAAGCTTGGAGTGGATGGAGAAGTGGTCACTTTTAAGGCGTGACTAATTGGAAAGGGTTATACTCAAAGACCTAGTATTGATTTTGAGGAAACCTTTGCACTAGTTGTAATGCCTAAGTCCATTAGAATTCTACTTGCCATAGCTGTATATTATGACTATGAGATGTGGCAAATGGATGTGAAAATCACTTTCCTTAATGGAGACATTAAAGAAAAAATCTATATGGAGCAACCACAAGGTTTTACATCTAAAGGGAGTGAGAAAAAGCTTTGTAAACTCCAGAGATCTATTTACGGACTCAAATAGGCATCCCAAAGTAGGAACATATGTTTTGACAAAACGGCCAAATGGTTTGGCTATGTCAAAAATGTGTATAAACCATATGTGTATAAAAAGGCTAGTGGGAGTTCGATACAGTATATTGTGCTTTATGTCGAAGACGTTCTTCTCATTAGGAATGAGGTAGGAATGTTACAGTGTACTAAAGTATAGTTATCTACACAATTCTTCATGAAGGAATTGGGAGAAGCATTTTACGTATTGAAAATACGTATCTATAGAGATGGATCCAAGATGATGTTGGGGATATCCCAAATCCTTTACATTGACAAGATACTAAAGAGGTTTAGTATGGAAGAATCCAAGAAGGGATTCCTTCCATGGGACACGGTATTCAACTTTCCAAGTTTATGGTTCCTAAGACTAAAACGAGAGACAAAAGATGTCCCACATACCTTTTGCCTCTACTATTGGTAGCATTATGTATACAGTTCAATGTACAAGATCAGATGTGGCACACTCACTAAGTATTACAAATAGGTTCCAATCCAATCCTGGTGACAGTTACTAGATAGAGATTAAGATAATCCTTAAGTACTTAAGAAGGATTGAGGACTTGTTTTTGGTATACAGCAATGGATAATTGAAACTCGAGGGATTTTGGGATTCAAGTTTTCAATCTGATGTAGATGACTTAAATCCACTTTTGGATTTATATTTTGCCTCAATGGTGGCGTAGTGAGTTGTAAGAGTTCCAAACAAAATACTATAGCCGATTCTACCACGGAGGTAGAATATATTGTGGCTTCGGAATTTGCAAAAGAAGGTGTTCGGATGAAAAACTTCATTCAAGAGTTGAATGTAGTGCTTGGCATTGTTGAGCCAATGGTTGTTTTCCATGACAACAATGGGGCGGTAGTGCTAGCTAAAGAGCCAAGATCATATTAGAAATCCAAGCACATGTTGAGGCAATATCATTTGATCTGGGAGATCATTGATAGAGGAGACATCCGAGTAGAAAGTGTTACCTCGGACAATAATATAGCAGATCCATTGATTAAACCCCTATCACAAAAGGTTTTCGAAAGACATCTTGAGAAGATGGGTCTCAATGCCAAGGGGTATTGGCTTTAGGGAAAGTGGGAGATTGTTGGAATTGTGGCCGGCAAGCCAATAGTATTGGCCTTGTAAAAGTTATTTCCTTGTAAAACAATCATGATTGAATGATATTCTTAATATGGCCATCTTCATCTTATGCTCTCTATTACTTCACTCGCATTTAGATAAAGCCCTTAGATCACTCATGACTATGGGACTTGGTCAATTCACTAGGTGGTGATCATAGAATAAGTCTTATACGGCCGTGATCTTAAAACCTTCCAACTCGTAGGATCTTATGAGACGGGACATCTAAGATCCAGATAGACTTGCACTAACAATGCATTAATCCAAGAGTTGGAAGTTGCTCCATTCCATGAGCTAACCATATGAGATACGGGTGCATGTTAATGGGTGCTTGTTATAGAACAAGGCACTAAAGACCCATTGAAGAATCTACTAGATAGCCGTAGTAGCAAGTTGGTAGTGGCAAGTTCTCCCGCCTCCGCTAGTGCATATTATTAGTCCTCTGACCTAAGGATCCATGGTAACCTTGTGTTTGGTCCTCATGATTTGACTCTTCCTTGACCACTTAGTGGGTCTTTCAGGTTGAGATTGGGCATGAGCTACTAGGCATGGAGGTTTGTGAGATCCAAGATCGAATCTGACTCCTTGCTTTTGTGAAGGGGGAGTACATCTCCTATGTGATCTATAATGATCAATTCTAAGAAATCATTGCACAATGTGCTATGATAATTTGGAAAAGGAGTTTTTCAAAGATTAGGTCATACAAAGGAATTGAACATTGAGAATAGAGACATAGTATCGAAACTGTTAAGGAGCCGGCAAATATCTTGCCCTAGGCCTCTTTCGGGAGATATGAGACGGAAGGACCGTATTTGCATGGTACGCATAGAGCTATAATAGTTCTCCAAAAGCATTCATTTTGGCCAATTAGTTAGGCTCCATGGGCTTGAGGTTGGACATTGACCATGGAGATTATATACTCTTCAATTAATTAATTGAATTGAGTCGATTAGTTTAAACTAAAATGAATATACGATATTCAAAAGTCACAAGGAGTTGTGAGCCCATGTCCAATGAATGGTAGAACCTATTGGGTCACACACAAAATCCAATTAGCTTCCAAAGTTGAAGAAGCAATTTTTCTAAGAGTTAGAAAATTGGACCAACGCCATCGATTTTGAGGTGCCAAATTGAAGGCCAAATTTTGGCTTCATTAATTTAAGTGTTAAATTAATCAACAAAGTTAAGGAGTTAAATTAGACCAATAATTAAGGAGTTAATTATTTGGTGCCAAGTGACCATCAATTGCTCAAGTTAATTTAAGGAGCTAAATTAACAAAATTAAGCTTAAGGAGTTAAGCTTGTTGACTTAAGAGTCAAGTCAAAGGTAAATTAATTAAAATAAAGTGTTTAATTTAATTAATGAGAAGAATTATTTTTAGAGGAAAGGATCAAATGAAGAGTTCATTTGAGTTTGCATTTTAATTAATTTGAAATGAGATTTCAAATTAAATTAAAATGCACATGAGATTCAAATGAGGGTAACGGATTTCAGCTATGTAGCCTACCTTTAGATGCTTGTTGACGCCATCGGCAATTATTTGGGTACTTTCATCATTTAAAGTTCTTGTCTTCTGTCGAATTGGTTTGAATGTTAGGTCGACATTAAGGCGATGGACGATGACCTGGGGGTCGACGCCCTGGAGATCGGTTGCCTTCCAAGCAAAAACATCAATGTTCTTTCGAAGGAAATCAACGAGCATGCACTCCATATTAGGATCCAAGCTTGTTCCTATTCTTGTAGTTTTATTAGGGTTACTTGGGTCGAGCTCAACTGTTTGAATTCTTCAACAGGTTCAACCTGAGTATCTTCTCTTCTCCTTTTCTTGCTGGCCTGTCCCTCCTCAGGTTTCGCTATAGGGACGTTCCATGAGGGTTTCAGTTTAGGTGGAACTTTTTGGGCGCGAGCCTCGACCAAAATGGTGTAACAACGCCATGCCTTCTTTATATTGCACAACAATTCCCCTGTTCCATCCGGTGTTAGGAATTTGATCTTCATATGGTAAGTTGATACAATTGCTCGAAAGCCATTTAGTGTAGACCTTCCGAAGATGGCATTGTAGGTGAAGGGCACATCAACGACTAAGTAATGGATCATAAGGGTAGGCCTCTTAAATCGCCTTTCCAAAAGAGGTAGATAAGTTTATAGATCTGAAGGGCAGAATCTTTGATCCCCCAAATCCAACCAGGGGTGTTTCGATGGGATTAAATTTCAACTTTCCAAGCTTCATCCTATCCAGCATGGATAAAAAGATGATGCTTGCGGAACTTCCATTGTCTACCAAGACCTTTTTGACTTCAAAGTTTGCAATTTCCACGAAAACCACCAATGGGCAATCTAAACTGCTACTCGCACCTTAACTCCCCAAGTGAGGGAGGTCAGAATCTGAGAAGGATATGGGATCGGCACTAGTAGAAAGTTGGTATACCAACCTAGTTTGTGCTGACCTATTGGACACGAGATATCTCTGCACCTGTTTCCTTGCTGACTTGGAGTCCCCTTTGTAGGTCCTCATTCGATTGTGTTAGTTATACCCCTCAAGGGAGGTCGGTCCTCATCCATGTTTTGTTTTCCTCTATCATCATGTCAAGGGCTCATCGACCATTCTCTATGGGTAGTCTGGTCAGTCTGAGCTATAGCTTGCAAAGATTTTTAGTCAATGTATTTCTTGAAGTGGCCCTGCATAATAAGGTACTTAATCTTATCTTGGAGGTTGAAACAATCCTCCGTGTCATGTCTTTTTTGTCGATGTATGTGATAATATTTTTTAGATTTTTTCATGGCATCCGTCTCATTAAGTTTCCTTGGTCTTTTCAAAAGATTGTCATGCTATATAGCGAACAAGACCTCTTTCTTTGGAGTATTCAATGGTGCATAGCTGTTAAAATCACAGAGTTGGTCATAAGAGTATATGGAGGCAGGCTTAAGTTTGACAAACCACTCTAATGCTATCCCCTGAAAAGTGGTGACCAATATTTTTGCATATATATGGTCACTATGCCCATGCAACTAAATCATATATTGAAATTGAAAAAGATGCTCGTTTGGGTCCGTAGACCCCTCGTACTGAGGGAGCCCGATGAGGACTTTTACTTTGAGCCCGATGCGCTTATCAACAATTTCCCAGGTGAAGGGAGATTCTCTTTGTCATCGGAATTTGGGAGCACTATCAAATTGAGTCCGGTCTATATTTCTCCTCAAAATTTGCTCTAGCCTCCTATTAAGTTGCTACACTTGATGTGAGACTTATTCCTATTTATCTTTATTAGCCCTGGATAGGTCTCAACTTGGAGGAGGTCTGGCATGCTGGACCAGCTCGCGCTGCTAGGCTCGATTAGGTCAAACATAATGATCCGCTAAATCTACTATCTTCTCCTATGGAAGGTGGCGAGGCTCGTCACGGGGAAACTGCCAAGGGCTCACTTCTCGTCTACCTTAGTTAGAGCAGATCTCATTCCTGGTTCTATCTTTCCTCAAAAATCTCTCCTCCTAGAATGAGGGATGGGGTATGGCACTTGCCACCACCGTTGGTTCGTTGTTGTACCTCTGTAGAGTAGCGAATAACTGAACAAAAAGTTGGGTAGAGATCTGATCTCTAATCATTTGCATAAGGTGCGAGATGGTCAAAGTGACCACCAACTTAGGTTGAGAACTAGGGCCTTCTGCCTACTGGTTAGGCTGCCCTACGGTGACAATAGGGGTGGTGGGGGTGAACGATGATCACTTGCCTCTCGGAAGTGGTTCGCCTGGTGTTGACCATTTTTGGCTGTAAATTCTAGTTTCCCACAGACAACGCCAAATGATGAGGTTAATTTTGGTATGAGGAGTCTCTAGGTCTCGACCTGAATGGTCCTCCGACCCGAAAGATAATTTGTGAAGACGTTAGGTGGGACCTGTAGCCAAGGAACCAACGTTCGGCTAGCAGAGAGAGTCCCCGACTAAGACCCTCCGATGGTTAAGTCAATCAATCGACCTGAGGATATTTGGACAGAGAAATAGTTTCAAGAGTGTGTAAGTGCTTACCCTACTTCTTAAGAATGAAGTCTTTATAGTACTTATGCGGACGTGAAAAGACTATATCTCCCTCAGCATATATCATATGTTGATTCCTCAAGTAGGGACAAGATAGGTCTTTCCAACCTATTTAGGAGATCCACTAATGTCCAGCTGGCCAGAAAAGGAATCCTAACTGTCATTAATGCGAAGATGATGCGTTGTCAATTTATTTAATGTGAGCAGCTTAGTATTGAGGCGTAATAAATGTGGATGCGATGGGTGGTAGACCGGCATTAAAATGCCCCTCCTTCCTCCATCCATTCTGGGGGACAAGTCTTTTGACTTTATGAGGTCGAGTAGGCCCTATCTGGCACGAAGGTCGAATATTTCGACCTATGAGGTCAAATAGGCCTTATATGCCAGAAACAGTTTTGGGCTTCGGCCCTCAAGTACTTAAGCCTATTAAGCATGTTGGGCTTACCCTTATCAAATATAATAATTTAAAACTAACAATAATAATATTAATAATTTTAAATACATAATTTGACCACTTTAATTAGTTTAATATAATTTAAATTATTTTGGACAATATAATTGAATAATTGTAAATAAATAACATAAGTAAAAATTAATTATTTTGAATAATGTTACATTAGTACTTAATGATAATATACAAATTAACACTCAATAAATTAGTTAAAAAGAAATAAATAAAAACTTTAAAAAAAAAAAGAATAAAAGATTATCTTTTTTACTTTTTCTCCCACTCCCACCTATCCCACACAATTTCCCCTCCACCTCTGGCCCCATTAGGCAAACCCTCAGTACACTCCCCACCCTCTCTACGTACCCATTGGCCCCCCTCCACATCAACCCCACCGCCAATAGTCAATTGACCATTGGTTGGTCAGCTCTAGGCATAGGCTATGGTAGGCATTACCAGCCCCCCGGGATTTGGGTGGGGATTGGGGGTGGATGTGGGTTTTATATAATATATGTGTGTATATATATGTAGGTGTGTGTGTGGTTATATATATATGTGTGTAGTTAGGTATATATATAATATAGATTTGTATATATATATATCCATATATATATAAATAAATATTATGCTAACTATTTTTTAGAGAGTTTTTTGTGGTTTTTTATTTTAGTTTTTCTTAGTGAGGGTCAAGTGGTATATTTTGTGGATCTTTTCATAAATAGATAAAATTTTACAGGGTATTTCATAAATAAATAACTATTTTCGTTCAAATTTTAACGAAAAAGTGGAAGGAGGACCAAAAGTGTTAAAAAATTTATGAAATTTTGACCAAAAGTGTTCAATGCATAAGCTCAGGACTAACAGCGTACACACAGTTAAATTATGGAATCAAAAATGTAATTTTCTCCTATTACTTATTAAGAGCATAATATATTCAATGTTGATCTATTTTTTGTAGGCTTTCTAGTACCCAAAATTGGTGATTCACCGAATGAAGAGAATCATCACAAATATTTATGGGGATCATATGATTCTCAAAAGAAAATTCATTAGACTAGCTAGAACAAAGTGTGTTTCCCTTATAATGAAGGCTGGTTTAGGGTTAGACAACTCGAAGACTTGATCAAGGTCTTCTCTTACAAATTATGGTGTTAACTGCATCAGAAAATCTCCCTATGGGTGAATATGATTATTAACAAATACTGTAGTTAATACCATCCCAGTATCATGTCAATTTCAATCCATAACTTTCCCATTTGGATGAGGATTAAGCAACAAAGGCCATAGGGTGGTTGAAATTTGTCCTAGATGATAAGAACAAAAGAGGTCTCCTTTTGGTTGACCACTGGTCCAGAGAGAAGCCACTTTGTGAGATATTCCTTGAAAAGCATCATACTCATATTATGGTAAAGGATCTGTGGGAAGATGGCACCTGGAGCATGAGGAAGCTGACAGAATATGTCCCTCGAGATACAACAATAGAAATCAGTATGGTTCTTATTGACAATAATCTATCGGATAAATTAATGTTGTAGGAAACTGACCATATTAAGAGCTTTCGGTTTAAAGTTTTCTTGGGAACATATTCGGTCTAGGCAAAAGCCAAATGAGGGATTTGATAAAATTTAGTCCAACCTGTTCAACCCCCCGATGTTAGTGTTCAATTAGATATTACCAAAGGAATTACTTCCAATAGACAAATCTTCAAAAGATAGGGTTTCACCTAGGGTCTCGCTGCCAGTGTTGCAATGCAACTAAATCATGGAAGCATATTTTCTTGGAAGGTAACACAGCCAAAAGGGTTTGGTATTACTTTGCGAAAATCTTTAAATTTTTGAACTTTAATGTTAATAGCATTTCAAGTATCATTCAGGTATAGAACCTCTCTTCCCCATTACAATCGAATTTACATATTAGAAATATCATTCCATTACTAATCACATAGCTTGTGTAGTATGCTCGCAATGACACCAAATAGTGTTCCAAGTGCATCAATTTTGAACGATTATCTAATGAATTAGGCAACACCTACACAACCTTCACAAAACTAACCTAATGACGAACAAGCACTGCAAGAATGATAAACATTCGGCTCAAGCCCTCAGAGTATACCTCCTGTAGCCATCTAAACCTTCTTGGAAAATAATGTTATGGAAGAGACGAAAGCCAGAATGGTACAAGTTAAACATAAACAAGGCATCCAAAGGAAAACTAAGGCCAATAGGAGCAGACGAGGTGATTAGAGATGATAAATGTGGTATGCTTGTTTTATTCTACTCATACTTAGGCTAAATGAGTAATGCCATGGCAGAGTTAATCGCCTTTTAGGTGGGAGTCAACATATGCTATGATCTAGGAATCAACAGGATGTGGGCAGGGTCCATGTGACACATTATACAGCTTACCTCGAAAGACCAACATGGACTATAGTAATCAAAGCACATAATATAGAGAATCAGGCAACTTATGGCAGAGCTTCAGGTTATGGTTTCACACATCCATTGAGAATGAAACCAAGTTGTCAACTATCTAGCGAACTTAGCATGCAATAAGGAAGCTAAAATACTTCACGAAGACGATCTAAAAGGCCATATTAAAGGATTGATTGGCACTGAGAAAAATAACATTCCATATGTCAAATTCAGATAATGTATATAAGATAGCTTGTATCATTTGGTAGATTGCTAAGAAGAAATTCCTCCCAAAACTAAGGACATTATTTGATTTGTTTAATACAATAAAGATATGAGTAACCTATGATCCTATACTTCATAAAAAAAAATATGAATGCTTGTGACCAATTCTATCATTGCTCAATGGGTTTGATAACTATTGTCTGTAACACTCTCTCTTCTGATTCGCACTTTCAACAGTTTCTGTAGTACTCCCGATAAGAGGTGTCTACCTCGAGTAGAGATACTACTCAATTTGAACTAGAATATTGCAAATAAATAAATCCAGCTAATTTCACATGATAAAAATTTTCCACAAACAACAATCTTTGTGTGATTCAAATGTATTATTAGAACATCAAAATCATGCTTAGCATTGCTAGAACTCAAAACCCTATTTATGTCGTAAACCCAATAGACTGTAATCTATGTATTGATATGCATTCACAAAGTTAAATACCTTATGTACTACGTGGGTCAGATTTTTATTGCCATTTATTCTTATTTAGGCTAAAAAATAGAGAGAATAATGCAAAGAGGGTAAGTCCGAGTAACTTAGTAATGTATTATAAAAATAACACTGGAATCATACTTATTAAATTTGCTATGCGTACAAAAGTTAAGTAATATAATACTTAAGTCATTTAATAGGGTAGGATACAACTAGTGATTGTTAATGCCATAAACCTTATCTCACCAACCACAATCAACCCAATTGCTCCAAACAAGGCACGACCTTGTCATCTGGAGACATGCTCAGGATCATGCCAATCCTACAACCCCTTCTCACCATGACAACTTCCCTGTCATGTGTTTATAGGGAATAGGCCATGAGCCACCCATTCCACTCTGCAAGCCCTATAATGTTGAGTAGTTTGTGCAACACTTATGTTGAATGGGCCCACGATATGATAACAAAATATGGTATCATTTAGCATGATATTAAAACCAAGTATAAGAGGTGAGGTAAAATACTATACCTCAACGAGAAATATATTCATATCGATACCACAATATCAAACCAAGTATTTGAGTTGAGATAAAGTGCTACACCTCCACAAAAAAATGTTTTATGTTGAAACCATAATACCAAATTAATTATTCAAGGTGAGATAACATACTATACCTATTTTCGAGTATATACTCGAAAATGGGTAAGACTAACACATTGATATCGATGTTTGTCTTGAATGTAAGGAATATAAATCTAAATAATTTAGAGAGTTTCAAAACCCAAGCAATAATAACTCAAATATTACGTACATATATATATATTCTTTCCCCAGTAAAAAACCTTATATAATCGAGTATAAACTCACCTGGTAAGTGCAAAATGGTTTCCTTAATTGTTTAGATTGCTCACTTACTTGTTCCTAGTTGATCTAAGATCTGATATAAGATAATTCGATCTTACGTTATATATTAACATCAATGATTAGGATATAGATTAATAGTTACTAGATTCTCAATTCCATGTTAGCTAGTCCATACCACTGTAAATCATCTATTAGTGTGTAGTTTTACATCAATGAAGTCTAGCTTATTGCCTAGGGCATTCTCAAGAGATTTAAGATATAAAATCAAATCTTAATAGATATTGCTTACTCAATTAACTGAACATTCACATATATAAGTTGTCGTGAATGTCAATCTAATTCAAATCCAACCAATCTAATCTTCGTAACTTAAGGTCTTAAGTTAGTTCAGTTATAAGTTATCAAATCCAAATCATGATTAATTATTCTCGTCAAACTTCATTCTTAACCTCAATCTTAATACAATACATATCATAGTTTTGGTACCCAATCGACCAACTTTTTTAGCTTATCAATCCCAATGTTTTAAGTAATGTACTATCAAATGTCTATATAATTTAGTTTTCTAAGCTCAAATTGGATGATTCTGATCCAGTTTGAAGCCAAAAATTTGTCTAGACAAGCCCAAAATCAAATTTAAGACCATGCTAGATTTTCCGCAAAGAGCAATTGAACCACCAAATGCCAGCGTGCACCACCGCTAGAGATGAGAGCTGCCACCACCAAGAGGTGTGCCATAGCAAGAGGAACAAACGCCTTTAGTTAATTTTTCAATTACCCATTGTTTGGTCAGCCAATTGAACAAAACCACCAAAAACCATCGTCCCTACTCTGCCGCACCAATTTCTTCATCATCGGTAACTAAAAACCTAAATTGAATATGCTAACATATTCATCTCTCTAAGCTCATCAAAAGCACTAACCCAATTTTACGATTAACTATTAGAATTGAGAGTAATTTGGCAAAAACCATTGCAGAACCCTAATTTTCACCGCCAGAAGTAGTAGAAGCGCCACCACTGCTACTTGCAGTTTTTTGTCTAATTACTCCAGCCAATTTCTTGGTGATTTCTATAATTATTTGGTATGAGTGTGTTCCTTGTGATTAGAGGTGTCCAATTGTGGTATTAATATTGGGTTTTCTAGTCTCTTTCAAAGCATTGATGGTTGAGGGTTAGGCCGGGTTAGCTTTCGAAAAATTGAAGAGAACGAGGCTGATTGGTTTATATATAACTAGTTTTTGAAGAATTCAACCCCTGAACCTTTTTTTTAAGAAAACATTACAAATGACAAAAAATATCCTTACAACAATCAAATCAAGAAGATTATCTTTACAACAAGTTAATAGAATTCAATTATCAAATCAATTAAATGGAAGTACAAACTTTACAACCAGATGCACACATAAGGTGCACAAAGAAAACCATTCAAGTTCGAACTCAAGACCTCTCACATAATCGGAGAGACTAATGCCATTGGGCTACAAGCCACTGGACCAACCCCTAAACCTTTTAACCACCTTCATTTTGCCTTTTCTCCTTTAATTAAGTCCTCCAAAAGTGCTAATTTAAACTTTAACCCCAAACATTTATAATTCTAAGCAATTATATCCTTAATTTAATTACTTTCCAATGCCTTGACTTTTACTATTTATGCTTGGACTATAAATAATTTAATTAACATTTAATCAAGACTGACCTAATTTCCTTGCGCTACAATTTATTTCATCAAATTACTTATCTCGATACTAAATTTTAATTCAATTTAAGAGATATCAAAGTTGGGGTATCACAGTTTCTTACTTTTCTTTTTTCTCCAAGAAAATAACTACTCATTTCTTCAAATGAAAAAAATACAGCCCATTATTATAGAAACATCACACAAACAAAATCAATATACTAGATCCAATTGAGTAAAAGTCTTGTCATACAAAAAGCGAAAAAAAGAGAAAAATATATATTATAAATCTTATTATGAATATTTAATTGCACAAATTAATGAATACTGAATTGAACAAATTTTCCATAGTTACTCGCTAGTGGAATTAAAATAATTGAAAAAGTTTAAAATTAAGATTTCAAAATTATGGGAAATTTAGATTTTAGAAATAAAAAATATTATAATTTCAATCCTAACATAAATATTCACACATGACTGATTCTATCAATACTCAATGGATTTGATGACTGCTCCTTGCTACCAATTTTTATTAGTTGATGACCGTTGTTGTTTGTGGGTATTGAAATTAAATTAGCGCTCTCTCTAGTTGTTCTCTCTCCAAGAAAAAAATATCCACCGCCGAGAAGAATTAGAGCTCGAACTTGAGTTCTTCCTTTTGATTGAAGAAGTAGTGAACAAGACTAGGGATGGCGCAAATGGTAGCAATCCATACTCGAAATGTAGCCACATGGCTCTTTACTTCAATGCCGCCGACTTGTCTGGTTTCTGAATAAATAATTATGGGAACATTTTCAAGGTTTTTCTTTATTTTTTCCCTCTTTCTTTTTTTTTCAAAAGTTGATTCATATCTTATAATATCTTTTTAGGTTTCAGTTACGATATTTCTTTTATTAAAAACATATATAAATTTAAATAATTCAAACATTTCATCCATTATTATTAAAATTCAAAAAGTACTTATAAAAATATACAAAAATCTTGACTGTGCATACTCAATTCATAAAATTAATGAATTTTGTAACTCAAAGGTATATTATTTTTGTTACAGCAGTTTAAATTTTCTAAGCATAATTATGAACTTCCTTAATTCAATCTTCATATTTCATTATTTCTCTTCCGAAAGTTAAATGCTACATGAAAAAATAAAAAATATCACCAAGAATTTTATTAAGTAAACAATATTTTGCAATAGAATGTAACAAATATATAAAAATTTGAATAATTAAAATATTGCACCAATTATAATTAAAAATAGAAAAAATAAATAAATAAAAATGTATGATAAACCTTTATGAAAGCTGATGAATTGAACAAATTTTGTATCCTGAATCTTCAAAAGTTGCTTTTTTTTTTGGTTATAATACTTCTTCGGGATCCCTTAGTGACTTGTTTTTAAATTAAAGATTCGTTTAAGCTTTATTTTCAATTTTTCTCTGTGTTCGTTTCTTCTGTTGTAATTGGCACCCATTTAATTGATATTTGGGGCTAATTACATGTTAAAGAGATGCTTTGTTTATTTGGATTAGTGTCAATTACTGGCTGAAATCCATAGATATTTGAAGTGTAAAGAGGGGTTTAACAAGCATAAATTCTACAAGTGGGATTTGTCCCACATTACTATTGAACATAAAGTTGTGGGGAGTTCATGTCCCACATTGAGAATGGAACAAAAATTGTGGGAACCTAGGTAGTATAAAATGAATTTTCTCACATTAGAAATGAAAGAAAGGTTTGGAAAACTTTACTAATATATAATGCTTACCTTAGTTGTCCCACATGGAAATTACTTCAAAAGTACTCCCCTCCTAGCGATTATAAATTAGTCTGTTAAATGTAGATTAAAGGCATAACAACAGATTCTCTTTTATCCCTCCCATATATTTCTATAATAGTGTTGTTTATCATTCTCTGGCGACTGAGTGGTGATCGAGGTGAAGCTCTTTTGGAGTGCACCAAAAGGCTTATGAGACTGTCTTATCATGGAGGAAGTTTCACTGCACCCTCTGCACTAGTACGGGCCATAATTTCTTCAAGGCAAATCAGATTATGGTGATTCAGTCTGAGCTCTTTTACGATACAAAACTTTGAGATAAGTTCTCGATTTATATATACTAATCTTTGTATTTTGTTCTTATATTCCAAACTGGTATGTTTGGTTTGGTTTATGTTTGTGCTAAACTGAATTACAACTGAATAATTTTGAATATCTATTTGCCGTTTTCTAAAATATTTATAATATTATTTTTACAAACACTGCCTTGTGATTATAAACTATTTTATAATTACTTTATCAACTGTTATTTATAATCTGTACTTCTAACAATCTTGAAGAAATTACTTTCCAGTGTTTCTTTAAACTGCTTATTTGAAAATGGCTTCTTTATTTGCAAGTGGTTTTGGTGATAGTTCATTGTTATCCTCAAAAGTGGACCTTTTTGGCTTGCCAGAAAAGTTTGGGGGCCAGTTTTTCAAACGTTGGAAATAGTGAATGAAAATTTGATTCACAATGAAAGGTCTTCTTTTGGTGATTCAGGTGACTAGACCTGAACCTGTTGATACTGACCCCAAAACAGCTTGAATAGCTGAGTGGACTAAGAAAGATCAGTTAGGTCGAGAGATAATTTTGTCGTCACTGTCAAATGTTCTCTTCGATGTATACTGCTCGGACTCATACACCGCAAAATCGTTGTGGGATGAGTTAGACCGAAAATATAATACCGAAGAGCAAGGGCTTGAGAAGTATTTTGCTTCCAAGTTCATGAAGTATCAGATGGTTGAGGGAAAGTCTGTAACTGAACAAACACATGAATTGATCAATCTTGAGCATGCTCTTACTAATGCTGAGATGAAACTTCCTGAGAAATTTCTGGTCATGTCCATAGTGGATAAATTTTCCAAGTGTTGGGAAAACTTTGGAATGACAATCAAGCATTAGAAAGGGAAGTTGTCCCTAGATGATCATATGATTGCCACAAGCATTGAGGAAGAACACCGGAATCAAACTCATGAAGTTTTGGTTAAGCACCTACCTAAGGTAAATGTGGTTACTGAAGAGAAGAAAAAGTTCAATAGAATGAACCAAATGAACTCAAACTCTAAAAGCATAAATAAAGGCAAAACTAAGGCCAACAAGAAACCAAAAGCAAACAAACCATGCTGGAATTGTGCACAAGTAGGCCATTAGGCTAATGAGTGCCCCTCTAAGAAAGCCAAGGCTAAACTTGAGTCTATTGGGCCAGCTCTGGTGAACATGGTTGGGGGAACCTAGTGAAGCTAGGGCTCTAGAAACTACTGTTGATGGGTATGTTTCTTTGAAACCTGAACTCCTCTCTATTTATGAACCTTTCGATTGGTTAATTGACATTGGGGCAAATGTGCACGTTTGTGCTGATAAATTGCTATTTGTGTCTTACTAGCCAATCGATGGAAAATCCATAACGATGGGGAACTCAAGTGCCGCCAAAGTGCTTAGGATAGGACACGTGGACCTGAAGTTTCCTTTGGGGTGCATACTATCTCTGCTAAGGGTGTACCATGCTCCAACGATTCATAGGAATATAATAAGTAGTTCTGTAATAGTTAGGGAAGGTTATGAACTTACTTTTAAGTACAATAAATTTGTAATCTTGCATTATTGTTTTTTTGTGGGAAAGTGTTATTTGTCTGATGGATTATTCAAAGTACGAGTTGAAAATGTTGGTTGTAATATTGAGTATTGTGATCTTTCTTTTGTGAATACTGTTGAATGTTCCACTGTTTTGCATAGTCGTTTAGGCCATTTAAATTTTGGTTCCATTAAACGCATGATGAACTTAAATTTGATACCTAAACATGATATTGAAAGTAGTCACATATGTCAAGTATGTGTTGAGGCTAAACAAGTAAGAAAACCTTGTCAATCGGTTGAAAGGAATTTTGAAATACACACAGATATTTGTGAGTTCAATGGAATCTTAACTAAAGATCAAAAAAGATACTTCATTACCTTTATAGATGATTGCAGTAGATATTGTTATGTTTATCTGTTAAAACATAAAGATGAAGCAGTTGAAAAGTTTATCATTTTTAAAAACGAAGCTGAAAATCAAACTGGTAAGAAACTTAAAAGGTTAAGATTAGATAGAGGAGGAAAGTACGAGTCTAAACCCTTCGATGAATATTGCCGAAACTTTGGTAGTATTCATGAAGACACTCCTCCATACTCTCCCTCATCTAATGGGGTAGCAGAACGAAATAATAGAACCTTTAATGACATGATCAATAGTCTGCTTTTGAATTTAGGACTGCATAAATATATGTGGCTAGAGGCTTTGAATACAGCTTGCCATATTCTGAATAGAGTCCCTCTCAAACATAAAGAAAGCACTCTGTTTGAAGTCTGGAAAGACAGAAAACCTAGCTTTAAGTATTTTCAATTGTGAGGTTATCTTGCAAAAGTTCTAGTCCTAGAACACAAAAGAAAAAAGGTTGGTCCTAAAACTGTTGATGCGGTCTTCTTAGGCTATGTGGAAACAATCTATGCATTGAGATTTCTGGTAATTAAATCTAAAATCCCAGGCATAGAGGTTAACACAATAGTGGGATTTCATGATGCTACGTTTTTTGATGACGTGTTTCCAATGAAAACTGGAATACCTCATGATTTTTCTTTTAATTTAGCTCTTACATCAACATTTATTCCTGATCATGTGGAAAAGATGTCTAATATGGGGGGTTTTCCTAGTAGTTCTGGTTCAGTATCCACTGACACTAAAGAACCAGATAAACCTAGACGGAGTAAGAAAGCTAGGGTCGTCAAGGATTTTGGAAGTGATTTCATCACTTACAATATCGAGGATAATCCTGTGACCTTCAAGTATGCTATGGCCTCACCTAAAGCTAAGCATTGGAAGGTAGCTATCATAAGTGAGATGGATTCCATTGTCTCTAATGGGACATGGGAATTAGTTAATATGCCTCCAAAGTGTACTACGATTGGATACAAATGGATCTTTAAAAATAAACTTAAATCTAATAGAACCATTGATAAGTTTAAGGCCAGATTAGTTGCCAAAGGCTTTAGACAAAACGAGGGAATAGACTTCTTTGATACCTATTCCCCGATTGCTTGATTGACTACAATCCGGGTGCTTATAGCATTGGCTTCCGTATATGGTTTCCCGATTCACCAGATGGATGTGAAAACAGCCTTTCTGTATGGTGATCTTGAGGAAGAAATTTATATGGATGAGCTTGAGGGATTTGTGGCTCCTGGTAATGATCAAAATGTTTGTAAGCTTGTTAAATCCCTTTATGGATTGAAACAAGTGCTTAAGCAGTAGCATGAGAAATTTGATAAAACTATTTTAACATTTGGTTTCAGCATAAATGATAATGATAAGTGCATTTATTGTAAGGTGAAAGGTGATGAGTGTATTGTACTATGCTTATATGTGGATGACATTTTATTAATTGGTTCTACCATTGAGATTATTAATGAGACAAAGTTATACTTGAAAAGTACGTTTGAAATGAAAGATATGGGTGAAGCTAATGTGATTCTTGGATTCAAGTTGATTCGGTCAACTGAGGGTATAGCTATTTCTCAATCTCACTATGTTGAGAAGATAATTGAGAAATTTAGCTATAAGGAATGTAGAACCGCTAAGACACCATATGATCCTTCTGTGGCTCTTTTCAAGAATGAAAGTGGTATCCTTGTGTCTCAATTGAAGCATTCTCAGATTATTGAGAGCTTGCAATATCTTGCAAATGGCTCGAGACCGGATATCTCATTTGTAATTTCAAAGCTGGCGAGGTATACAACTTGTCCAGTAGAACCCATTGGGAGGCTTTGGATAGGGTACTTCGGTATCTTAAGGGCGCAGCATCACTTGCTCTGCATTCTGGAAGATTCCATGCAATAGTTGAGGGATACAGTAATGCTAGCTGGATAGCCAAAAACTTTGATAGTAATGGGTGTACAGGGTATGTATTTACCTTGGGTGGAGGCACTATCTCCTGGAAGTCTACTAAACAGACTTTGATAACTCGGTCTACATTTGAGGTAGAGTTATGTGCTTTGGACACAACTGGAACAGAGGCTGAGTGGCTACATGGGCTGATGGTCCAATTACCAATGGTTAGAAAGCCTTTGTCTACAATTGTAGTACATTGTGATAGTCAAACCATAATTGCAAAGATCGGAGATTCAAAGTATAATCAAAAGACTAAGAGACACATCCAAGTTAGACTAAAGTCTATAAGGGAGCTTATGTTTGATAGGATTGTGGCCATTAATTTTGTTGGATCCAAAGACAACATGGCCAATCCTTTGACTAAAGGACTTGAGTTGTCCTTATTCTAAAACCCTAGGCTGGGGATGGGACTGAAAACCCATTAGCCATGCACCTGCAGTGGCAACCCAACCTACCAAGTGGAGATCCCACAAGGAAGGTTCAATGTGGTATAAATAAGTTGTTGAGTGTGTCAAAGTGCACCTAAACTTGACTGATACCTTAGTATCTGAGTCTGTCCTCCCCTGGCATACCTGGAAAGTGCTGTTAACTGCAAGTAAAGTAAGAGTACTAACTCTAAATAGGGTCAAGTCATACTGACGAGATGCAAGTAGTGCATCCTTGGAGATGCCCAACTAAGTGAATGTAGTCGTTTGGCCGTGACTAGAGGAAAAAGGTTATTCCTTGAAAACATTCACGATATAGGATCGGGACACATGACTGTAACGTGTCAAACCTAAAGATCACTGCATAGCCATGTAGGTTGTTGTTACCAATGGATGCCAACACATCTAAGGGCCAAATTCAAGGCTTAGATCTATTTGTTCCAGTGCTGGCATAAGTTGGATAACTTAGGTAGTGGTTCAAACCGGAAGGTACCATTGCTGAAAGCAAATTACGATAATCTTGATAGTCCAACACTATGGATTTGTGGGGGTTGTTGTAATTGGCACTCATTTAATTGATATATGGGGCTAATTACATGTTAAAGAGATGTTTTATTTCTTTGGATTAGTGCCAGTTGCTGGTTGAAATCCATAGATGTTTGAAGTGTAAAGAGGGGTTTAACAAGCATAAATTCTATAAGTGGGATTTGTCCCACATTGCTATTGAAGATAAAGTTGTGGGGAGTTAGTGTCCCACATTAAAAATGGAACAAAAATTGTGGGAACCTTGGTAGTATAAAATGAATTGTCTCACATTGGAAATGAAAGAAAGGTTTGGAAAACTTTACTAATATATGATGCTTACCTTAGTTGACCCACATGGAAATAACTTCAAAAGTACTCCCCTCCTAGAGCTTATAAATTAGTCTGCTGAGTGTAGACTAAAGGCATAACAATAGATTCTCTTTTATCATTCTCATATATTTATATGATATTGTTGTTTATCATTTTTTGGCGACTGAGTGGTGATCGAGGTGAGGCTTTTTTGGAGTGCACCAAAAGGATTCTGAGACTATCTTATCCTGGAGGAAGTTTCGCTACACCCTATGCACTAGTAGGGGCCATACTTTCTTCAAGGCAAATCAGATTCTGGTGATTCAGTCTGAGCTCTGTGACGATACAGAACTTTGAGATAAGTTCTCGATTTATATATACTAATCTTTGTATTTTGTTCTTATATTCCAAATTGGTATGTTTGTGCTAAACTGAATTGCAACTGAATAATTTTGGAATATCTGTTTGTCATTTTCTGAAATATTTATAATATTATTTTTACAAACACTGCCCCGTGATTATAAACTGTTTTATAATTACTTTATAAACTGCTGTTTATAATCTGTACTTCCCACATCTTATATAATGTTTCAATTTTTCAGTATTTGTTATACTATTTACTTATATTTGATCTTGAGCTTTTTTCTTTATCTATAACTTATTTTACTTCTTTTCAATATGGGTTTTTTTATTATTATAAAAACTTATTTTTTTAGGTTTAGTTTTGAATATTTTTATTATTTTAAATTTCTCAATTTGAAAATTTGAAGTTGATATCATTTTGAATTTATTTTTCACTTTCATTTTGATACTTTTTTTAGCTTATTAATTCATAGCAAAACAAGTTGAGATTTTAAAATTTTTTTTGATTATTTAAATTTATTTTTATGCAGTTTAGCTTTAAATTCGTTATTCATTATTGTAAACTTATTTTACTATTACTTAATCCTTTAGGTGGTGATTGGTATGTAAGAATGGAATTAGGTGGGAATGGATGACTTTAGGAATGGAATGAAGTTGGAAATGGAATGAAGTTGGTATACTTTATCGTATGATTTGTATGTACAAGGAATGAAAAAAGAATGGAATGGCCATTCCCTCTTTAATTCCATTCTAATGATTGGTAAATAGGAATGACCAGTAGGAATGGAATAAATTTTTTAAATGATCAAATTACCTTTTTGTAAAAAATTATTAAAATAAAAGCATTTATTAGTAAAATATTTTTTATATATTACCGTAGATATTTTTTTTTTAATAAGTCTATAATTCTACAGTTTTAGTATCACTTTTAATATTATTCAATTGATATCAGTAAATATATGCATTTTATATGTTATCAACAAGTTATATATGTTTATGCGAAAAAGTAGAAACACAATTTTTTTAAAATTATAATTTACTAAGCTCTTTTGAATTTTTTGATAAAATATAATTAAAAAAATTATAAAATACTTTATAACTAAAGTGCTTAACTTTTTCGTGATAAGATTAGAACGATTTATTGTACTTTTTTATAAGTATAATTTGAAGAATTGTTGATAGAATGGACAACTCTTCATTTATTAGTTTTGTCTATATTTTTTAGTCATTCGAAGATATGCGAATATAAATAATATTTTAAACTATATATATTACATTAGCATGGAACAAGTCGATGATACTTCTATTTTTTTATTATAAAAATTGAGATGCGCGTAATTATTCTTATTTTTTTATTTTTTATTTTTTTAATTTTTATAGTAATGTATAATAATTTAACAATTTTTATAATATTACTAAAAAATATATCAATAAAATATATAATTAAATAAAAACACATACAATCAAATAAGTTGGAATATAATATCAAATATTTACAAAGTGAAGATTTCTTTTTCTTAAATATAAAAGTATTTTGTTAAATTATAGAGTTTTATTTTGTTAAGAAAGAAAAAATATAGGTTCATTCCAGATGGATTGGAATAACTAAATCCATGCGGGAGGGAGGAAATGGCTATACCCTTCCTTTTGGTAATGGGAATTCCGACGGGAATGGGCATTCTCATTTCTAAATTATACCAATTATGGGTTTATGAATGAACTTGGGAATGTTCATTCCATTCCCATCTTATTTCTATGTTTCTCTTTGACTATTTTAATTTATCTTAAAAAAAATTATTAATTTAATTTTTTAGACTTTACTCTTTATATTGCTATTAAAAAAACTTATAATAGTACAAAAATTTTCAATAAATAATATTTAATTTTTATTAAGGAAAAGAACAATTTTATATGTGACTGTGAAAAATATACATAAACATTTAGATTATTAAAGTGTTATAACAATACCTAAAATTTTATTAAGTAAAACATAATGTTTGCGATAAAATGTAAAAATATATACAATTTGAAAAATTAAAATATTTCATGAATTATAATGAAAAATTAAAAAAAAAAAAGGACAAGTTATAAACCTTATTGAATATTGAAATGAACCAATTAATGAATACTGAATTGGACAATTTTTTTTATAGAATCTTTCCTTATTTCAATTATCAGTTAATTACTAATGAGATTATGCATTTGAGATCAAATAATAATAAAAGTTTAAAATTGATATTTCAAAATCATAGGAAGTTTATATTTTAGAAATCAAAACGACTATCATTTCAAATTTCAATCGTCACATGAATGCATGTGATCAATTCTATCAATGCTCAGTGGAATTAATAACCGTAGTCTGTAGCAATTTTGCTACCGATTCTCTCCCTCTAAGTTCCAAGTTCGACTCTTTCTTACTTTTTTTCTCCAAGAAAATAACCATTTATTTCTTCAGATGAGCAAAATACACCCCATTAATATATATATATATATATATATAAAACCACGCAAACAAAATCAATACACTAGAACCAATTTGGCAAAAGTCTCGTACTATAGAAAGCGAAAAGAGAATGAAAAGAATATACTGTAGACTTATTATGAATATCAAATTGAACAAATTAATGAATACTGAATTGAACAATTTTTTTTATAATTAATTGCTAATGGAATTATATGTCTGACATTGCTTAAAATAATAATAATAAAAAAAGTTCAAAATTAAGATTTCAAAATTATAGGAAATTTAGATTTTAGAAATCAAAACTGTTATAATTTCAATCCTTACATGAATATTCGCACATGACCAATTCTATCAATACTTAATGGATTCGATGACTGTTCTCCGCTATCAATTTTTATTAATTAATGGCCCTTGTCGTAGGTATTGAAATTAAATCAGCATTCTCTACCAATTCTCTCCAGGAAAAATAAATAAATAAATAAATAATATCTGCAGCCATACTCAAAAGTGGAGAAGATAAGGAGAGCAAGGGGTGGATGACGGCAGCCGAGCCATACTCAAATAGCCACATGGCTCTTCAGTTCAACGCCGTCGACTTGTCCGATTTCCTACTAAATAATCTTGGGAATATTTTCACAGCTGTTGTTGCTTTTCTCTGTTCTCTTTTTGTTCAAAAGTTGACAGTTATAATATTTCTTAGGTATCGGTTGTGATATTTTTTCTTAAAATATATCTAAATGTGAACAATTTAAACATTTAATCTATTATCAATTAAAATTCAATAAATACTTATAAAAATGTACTAAAATCTTGATTGTGAGTATTCATTTATAAAATTAATGAATTTTCCAGCATCGAAAGTATATTATTTTTGTTACAATAACTTAAATTTTCTAAGCATGATTACAAACCTCCTTAATTAATTGTTTATTGTTCATATTTCTCTTCTCAAAGTTAAATGCCACATGAAAAAAATAAAAAATATCACCTAAAATTTTATTAAGTAAAACAATATTTTTACAATAGATTGCAAAAATATATGTAAAATTTGAATAATTAAAATATTCCATCAATTATAATTCAAAATAAAAAAATGAAAATATACTATAAACCTTATTCTGAGAACAACATTGAACAAATGAATGAATCTTGGAGTTTCAAAAGTTACTTTTTTTTATTATAATACTTCTCTGGATTCTTAGTGGCTTTTATTTATTTATTAAAGAATCGTTTAAGCTTTTTTTTTTTCAATTTTTCTCCATACTTATTTCTTATACTATATTTGAATTTTTTCATTAATTAGCATATTGTTTGTTTAAGTTTGACCTAAAGCCTCGTCTTATAAAAAACAAAAAAAGAAATAAATAAATTATACTATATATCTTTGAATTGAATATAAATTTTTCATAGTTAATTGCTGATAGAATTCTACGCCCGAGATTGTTTAAAATAATAAAAAAGGGTTTAAAATTAAGATTTCAAAATGACAGGAAATTTAGATTTTACAAATCAAAACTATTATAATTTAATCCTTGCATGAATATTTGCACATGACCAATTCCATCAATGCTCAACGGGTTTGATGATCGTTGTGTGCTACCAATTTTTATTAGTTGATGATCATTGTTGTTTGCCTGTATAAATCTCTATATCGATTCTCTCTAAGAAAAAATATCCGGCACTGAGAAGAATTAGTGCTCGAGCTTGTGTTCTTCTGTTTTATAGTAGTAGTGAAGAGAACAATAGAATGGGAAGAAAGAAGAATAAGAAGAAGACGAGAAAGATGCTCAATATTCATTAATTCTGCCCAGAATAGCGTGTTTACATTTTATAGAAGGATGTTAGTGCAAAAGACAAAACTAAAGAACAAATTTAGCTACAGAGTCCCTGAATGGCTTGCACATTCTTGCTTGGTACACTCCCCCTTGTGAAAGAAGTCCTCTATCTGCACACTAATATGGGAGACTTTCAACCAGCTTTTCCCTTAATGCTTCTAAGTAGTTTTGAATTGGCCTGTGGTCCCTACAAAACTTTTGAAAAGAGAGGTAGTCTTGTGTGTAAGCATAGCATTTCTGGTTGAACCTGCCCAACCCAACTAAGAAGAACTGAACCTGACAGACATATCTTGCAGAGCTACCCTTCATGCTTCTAAGCAGTTTTGAATTGGTCTGTGGTCCCCATAAAGCTTTTGGGAAGAGAGATAGTCTTGTGTGCAAGCATAGCATTGCTAGTCGAACCCACCCAACCCAATTAAGAAGAACTCAACCTGACAGACACGTCTTCCAGAGCTAACAACAACAATCTAGTTTCATACAATTACTTATCCTCACCCAAAGCTAATGATGAAATTTTCATTTCTACGTAGGTTGACCATAACTATACAACCTAATATCATAGATTTCTAGCTATGTATTCTATTTTAAGTCGGAGAATGCCCATGAAGAGGGTCATATTACAGAATCCGCTGTGTGTATTCTCCTTTGGTGTCCATGTAGCCCTAAGATCAGCGAATAAGATCTCTTCTACTTCTTGTTTAATAAGTCCAAGAAACCTTTTGGTCATTGCTGGGTCTTTCCCATGTTGTACTTTCCTGATGGAATAATTGAGAGACTGAAAGCTTGTCTAGTAGCCCAATGGCGATAGGAAACAGAGGGGTCGACTCCACATCTACAAAGACCAAAATCAATAATCACCTCAGTGAAAGCCAAAGCCTAGGACACTTTCATAGAATTCAAGGTTGAGTACAAATACAGGAGTGACGCATTAACATTAACAGTTAGTTACTTCTATATTGATTGAAATTGCATTGCTATGTCAGAAGAAGGATAACTATACTGATTCGACATACTCTAAAGACATACTTGCTAAAAGAACTTCCTCTGCTTAGCTATCAAACATCACTTTTGCCCTTATGAATGATGGATTGTAGGAGCTGTCGAGTGAGGATTGTACGAAGGAAGCTTACTATAGTATTCTTTTCGCTAGGAGTTTGCTTCACCCTATGAACTTCTGTTCCTTTACTTCGATCCTTCTTTTCTCATCAGTTTGAGTGAAAGTAGAAGTTGAATAAGGGCTCACTGCCTCCGCTTGATTATTCAATGAATGGATGCAATGAATGCATTGTTGATAAAGAGCATAGCGGGCGGGGGCTTCCCACAGCCCACCACAACAAATCATCTTCTGCTCCAATCCCCACTCTAGCCCTCACAAGGCTAAATACTCCCTGCCCCTATCTTCGCCTCTCTATGGCGAGACAGGTAACCATGGGTTTTGATAAAAATTATAAAAGAATTCATAAATAAAAAAATTAATACCAAAATTAGTAAAAAATTTCAATAATTTAAATGATTTCCAAAAGTAAAAAACTTTAATATATAACACACCAAATTTAATTATGTATTACAATAAAAATATTAAAATATATAAAATGCATAAATATAAGTATCAATAGAACTTCACAATTCTTTCAAAGAATTCTCCATTTTGATGTGGTTCCTACAAAAATATATGTAATCCTTGTGGGTACCCGCCTTGTCCCCATCCCATTTAGCAATCGAGGGTCAATTTTGACCCTAGCCACATTCCCATGGTGAGAATTTTCTCCCATATCTGCTTCATCGCAAGGAATTCCCCACAGATACCCACAAGGATAGGTGAATTTGACATCCTTAACACTAATTAGCTAAAACTCCCACATCAGCTTTAATTTGAACCTTTGGTGCTACAGGATATTTGATAGCTAAATTTACTTATTTTGGTTCCCTAATGGTGTCGTCCTTAGACTCACGTGGTAGCCCACATAAGCAACAACTCATACTATTGATTTGATCTAGTTTTTTTAATCTGATGGTCCTGGTTTACTATTTTAATGTTGATCCAGCGGCTAGTTTTATTTTGATGGTCTACTCCTGGGTTTACAACATCCCTCTCTTTTTGTTCTACTTTCGACCGTTGTTGTCTATGATACTAAAAATTTAAAATCAATTCCACTTCCAACCATTGTTGTTTCTTAAAATAAAGTTGGATTGCATATTCTTCAATTTTATTATTAATATCTCATAGCTACTGATCGTTTCAACCATAAATATCTGTAGGAATATGGGGACGAAAGCTAAGAATAAAATAGTGATAAAGAATTTGAAGAAAGTCTCCGCCTAATTTTTGGCTTCAAAAGACTCAGCACTTGATTTCTTGGTCTGTTATTTTCTATCTATTCATTTTTTTCTATATTTTTAAATTAAAATTGGATTGCATATTTTTCAATTTTATTCTTAATATATCATAGCTATTGAATGTTTTGACCACAAAAATGAGTAGGAATATGGAGGCTACTTGCTAAGAAGAAAGCAATGGTGAAGAATTTGAAGAAGGTCTTCGCCTAATTTTCTGCTTCTAGAGGCTCAGCACCTGATTTGTTTGTATGTTATTTTCTATCTATTATGCATTAACTAATTAATTTTGATCCCTTTCATATCTATAATTACTCTGTCTATTTGTTGGTTTGCTCTTTGGGGTTTAAATGGATGTTGTAAATGGAGAAACTAAATTAAATGGGTTTAATATACATGATCTTCACGATCATCCAAGCTAGCTCTTTGATGTTTATGTTTATCAATTAATATCATTTTAGCTTTCTATTGATTTAGGTCTATGTTGATGAGCTAGTTGATGAAGATTATCTTTCATATGTAGCTCGCTTTTTGCATCAACTGAAAGACCTATTTTTTCAAAGTTGGTTGTGTTTGATAATAGGTTCCATTAGGAGACTATGTTATATGAAAAATTCAGAAAGATGGTTTTCTATAGGAGTTTAATCTCTGGGAATCCGTTCTTTCGAAGTTGTGCAAGGCTTGTACTTGTTTTTCAATATGTTGATATATCTTTTGCTTGACTTGCTTACAAATATTCATTGAATGTTTCAGGATGCCTTTGAGAAGTCAAAATCTGCTTGTTTCCTAGGATCTATTTACCTATGAAGATACGCACAACAGCTAATCAAGTAGAAGTTATGAAATTGTATGAATAAACTTTTACAGTAAAGCCATTCATAATTCCACACCCTAGAATAAAGCTCAATCCTTATTCATTGATTTTGGAGGTCTGTCATCTAGGATATTGAGTAATACCCTCAAGATTCTAGCTTGCTTACATCATTTCTTTTCTACTTTGTTCTAGGAGATGAGTACTTGGTGTGCATCCTTCACAAAATGTAATTTTCATTTGCATAGTAATAGGATGATTAACAAAATAGATTTGATTACTATCTTAGGGAACACAAATGCTTTAGTACTACTGTAGTTCTTATCTCAATTGTGAAATGAAAAATGTTGCCATCAGCTTAAAGACATAATTTATGATGATTCTTCTTAAGAACTGATCACTTTCACCACAATCAAGTGGTGAGTCAACATAAGTTCAACAGTATTCTTGTGAGCCTTTAAAAGAGTTCTCATGAGAATGTTGCAGGCATAACTTATAAAGTTGAAGTTATTGTCAGGTTCATATGAATACTATAAGGAACTGTGCTATATATATATTGTTGTTTGAATTTTGAACCTATTTGTCTGTCATTAAATAGTGAAGGGTAACTTGTAACCTAGTAAAAAGCCATGGTAGAATGGCAAAAAAATCATTTTATGATAGGATGATTATATTGGTGGTTGTTATTAACTTTCACATATGAATTACTTAGTTTGCTATAGTAGTTTTGCTCTTTTTACTTGCTACATATTCTTTCTACTTTCCTATATATTCTTCCATACCAACACTTATGTTTGATTCTTGAGTTGGTTTAACAATAGGAAACGAGGCTGAAGTTTCTAAAATATAGGCCTTTTCCTTTTATGGCACATTCTCGGCCGAAGCATAAAGTATGTATTTCTCTCCAGTTTTTCAAAACATAAAATTTACTTGTACCATTTTAATTGGATGTGGTTAGTTGGATTTTCTTTGTGAAATTCAACAAACAAGTGAATCTTTAGGAAATTATGATAAAGTTGGCCATATTATTTAGAATACTGGCACATATTAACCTAAATGATAAACTCCTATGTCATTATTTGACTATCTTTATTCATGCATCAATGGTTAGGATTCACGTAGATAACTTTGTAGGTTATCTTATCCTAATAGACAACTCCCCTCGCTTAAATAATAGATTTGGAAAGAGATAGGTTGGCAAGGATCCAGTCCTTCAACACATTTCAAGCATGTGGTCATAAGTGATTAATTGATCAAGATATAAGTGTATGAATTGGTATTTATTTGGAAATTCATTAACAATATGTTTAGGGATGGAGGATTCCTATTGTTGGAGAATCTAATCTTCTTTGCCAAGACATAAATTTCTTTTTTCTTTTCCTATATTTAAATGGATTTTTATTAGGTTTTCCTTTTATTGTTTGTTTGAACTGATAACATTTGCTAGATTTTTAGATATATGTTGCTGTTATGATGATTATATATCTGGAAGGTGGAGTTCATGGTGAAAACTTGTCTTTTTTCTCATCTTTCTGCTTATGTTGCTCAGCTAAGATAATCCTACTAAATGAGAAAGCATAGAAACATGCAGGGGGAAGCAACTTAAAGTCGAATACCTATTGAATAAAAAGGGGAAACTTATGAAGGTTTATGTCAATTTTGCAATGTTTTGGGAGAAATAATTTAGGAAATATATTTAGGGAAAATATATTAGGGAATTTGTAAAGAACGAAAATTATTTTAGGTTCACGTTTTAAGGGGATATTTTCTATTGGAAATGTCTTTTCAGTTAAGTTTTTCTGTAATTAGTGGTGTCACATCAAGGTTTTATATTATTATATGTTATTGTTATATTAGTATAATAATTGAAAAATATATGTTTATGTTAAAATAATGATTCCGAAGATATAGCTATATTTATGTTTTTCATTTATGTATTAATTTGAAATTATTAGAATTTTTTTAAAAGTATTTAGCAAAATGAAGGTATATTTTGGAAAGATATTTGATTTTCCATGAGGTGATGTTGTATATTTTTCCCAAGTGCTGTGAAGTTACCATGAATGGTAAATTTTATAAACCATAGCATTTTGGGGGTAGGAGAATGAGAATAGGGAGTAGTAAGAGACCTTTTGCATTGATGCTCTCAAATGTAGTCCATAAGAATTGGCATAGAGAAGTAGGAGCTTAATCGTGCTTTTGGCATTTTCCTATATTTGGTGCACTCCTATTATACTAGTAGACTAATAATCCACCTTTAATCTTTTCTGCAAACATTTTCTTAGTAATTAGAGTTGGTGCAATATTGTCATAATTACTATTAAGGAGTTGTATTGCCAAATGATTGTCTTGTTTAGTGATCTCATGTAATCATTTGGATCATGATTTAATATTGTCAAGGTGGATTTTAAATTTGACTTATTTTAGCTCATGTTACTTATGGTTTAGCTTATTATCTGCTAGTTTTTGTGAACTTGTAAGAAGTGAAAATAATTTGCATATATGGGATTTGACGATTTTTTTCTTTGACATGTACTTCTTTTTCTAACATTGCTATATACTTATTCTTTTCATTCTTTCCCACTCTTCACGTTGATAGGAAGCATTTCAAAACTTGTTGCATAAGAGAGATGGAAACAGATCTGAATATCGAGAATGTGCCAAGCATGTCAGTGAGTTGATTATTATCCATAAGTCCTCGATCCCTCTCATGATGTTAGCAGACACTAAGTACTGCCATCTTATTCACAAAGTTACATCTTCTGGGGCTTTATTCGTAGAGTGACTCTCATTAAAATTGTTGCTAATGTGAATCATATTAGTTATCAATTTATGCCTTCATGACTTCACTGTGCCTTTTTAACTAATTGATTGCACAATGTAGATGAAATTTTTTCCTTTGGGAAGTCATTTTTTTCTTTTGTTTAAGGCATTTTAATGTAAACCATTTTTGTTGTTTCTTGTCTACATACTTTCTACTGGTCTATAACATCACATAAATATTGTTACTTAACAGTAAAGAACCATTCAATTTGATTTGAATTTACACTCCTCTCAATTTCTAAGGTACAAACTTCATAGTTTTCTTTATCACTGCAACTTCTAAGCTAGAAATTTCTATTTAAGATTTACAACCTACTTAGGTTATTTCAATCACTCGGGTATGGTAATGAAGATTTGCCCTTTATATTGTGTCAACATAGATTATAAGTTTATAAAACCTGTATATTCTTTCCTAAAAGTTTGAAGAGGAATGCGGAAACATAATGACCTCTAAAGAAGAAACTCTTCCTTAATCACTAATGTATTCTTGAAACTTGTTGAATGTTTACAATGTAAAACATGGGATTTTTCACTGTTAGCTATTTTACTCTGTATATAGGCTGCAAGAGAAACTGGTGATCTACAAGCTGCAAGAATAACATAGAAAAGCAAGTTGAATACTTATTTGAAGATTCCACTTGAGAAATGAATCAGGGTAAGTTATATCATCAAACACTTTATTTCTAGTATTCTTTTGTAGCTCTTAAAGTACCCTGTTTCCATACTTTTTGGAGTTAAAAGATAAACTTTATTGGTGCACTACTATGAGTTTACCTAAATGTCACTGGGTGATAAACATGTTTTCTTGTGGTATTAACATAGTAGCAAATGTTAGTACCATCCATGGAAAGTAAGAGCATCTAGTTACTAATAATAAATAGTCATGAAACTAGAAGGAAAGAAAGAATTTTTTTCATGTTTTTATCAAATATTTACTGATGAGAAGGAGCTATGAGCAAAAACATGGAGAACCAGAATAACGTGTGTAGAATTTCAAAACATTCAAGTAAATCCCATGTTTGTTCTCATAACTGCCTCAAGTACATTAGTTTTTATATGGACCTTTACTATTGAGTTTGGCTTGATTCAAGACAAGAACATTTTATTGAATAGCTTAGTAGAGTTTAGTACTAGTATTGATGAGAAGGAGCTATGAGCAATAACATGGAGAACCACAAGAACATATTATATTTCAAAATTTCAAATTACTCGAGTAAATCCCAAGTTTGTTTTCAAAACAACCTCAACTGCATTGGCTCTTGTGATATAGACTTTCATCGAAGAGTTTGGCCTGATTCAAGTCAAAAATGTTCTATTAAGAAGCATATTAGAACTTAGTACTAGTAACCCATCATCTTGAAATTCAAAAGGGTGAATAAAAGAGGATGAACAATCCCACACTTGTATTTTCCATATTCAAGTGAATTTATATTGATGCCAAGTAAAAGTAGCTTTTTTTCTCACTTGAGGTTGTGTTGTCTAGTACATTGTTAGTTGAAAGGACTAGTTTGTAATGCTTTTTGGGCTAAAGAAAATTTTTTTGGGGAAGAATATTTCTTGCATGAGAATGAGAGATAGGGACTACATCCCTTGGATGAGGTCTGATTGTGAAATTTAAGATGCCACTTTTTATTGGCTGAGTTAAGGGATTTGACAAAAGGAAAATTTGAGGACTCCTCACCATATTAATTCTGTAATAGAACATTCTATGAATGTTATGAGAAGATTTCCTTCCCATTCTTCTTATACTTATATGCTTCGCTAACCACTATTATGTCTTTCTTTTTTGTTTCTTTCTTCTTATCCATGCACATGTATTTTGTTTATGGAAACTTACGTAGAAGAAGCAAAAATACAAGATAACGCAAAACAAAAAAATGCTTTGCAAAAGCTTCAATTTCAGTTGAAGAAACTAAAGACAAACAATTGAAGGAAAGGGAAGTTACAAAAATGGCAGCTGAGCAAAATCCCTGTAATATAGAAGATTTCAGTCATATCAAATTATGGACAAGCTTAGTGCTGAATTATTATCATCAGTCATACATATTTAATATATAGCTTTTTTATACAATACCAGTTCTAAGTTTCACTCAAAAACATGTCCCGCAAAAGAATCTATTGTAGGTGTGGCATTTCTTTCTACTGATTTGAGGACCATGCTAGTTTTCACATTACAATTTTCCATAGCAACAATACGGTGTTCTTTAAGAATGTTTGTTTGTGTTCCAGACTCTCTATTGTTAATGCTTGAACTCAAATTTTTGGTTAGCTTTTATCTTATGGTTTTTATTTATAAAATCATGTCAAAGGAGCTTTAAATGCCTTCTTTTGTCAATTGTTTGTTGGAAATTATGAATATCATATTTTTTACTGCTACAATAATTAATATTGAAAATTTCACCCATATGCTGAATATCTGTGTATCTTATTTTTGTTAATCTAAAAACACTAATATTATTTCTTTCAGTGATATTCTAGAATCTAGAACAAATCTAGATCATCACTGAATTCTTTATATTGTATCATTTTCTATTTATATCTGGAAGCACTGTTAATATATGTAAGTAACTATTTGTCTTATTTCATTCTTTTAACAGGTGTGGGCATTGTAAGGCTTTCGCTCCAAAGGCACCCATTTTTGCACTTTCGAATTACCAATAAAGAGGCCTTTTTTTGCTTCCTTTTTTTTTTTCAAATAAATGGAGCTCATATATAAGATGGGGACTTGAATGATTACAAAATTCTTAATTTGTGGAACTTCTAATAGTTGATTTTTTCTTTGATGCTTTGACTTGTACCATTCAGGCACTACATTAGTCTTATCGATAAGCCTAGATACACATGGCAACAGTGTCATCATGCATGCACAGGCTCTTTCATTTTTTTTGGTTTTCTTGGTCGCCTCAAAACGACGTCGTTTTGTATGGGTTGTGTTTCATGAATTTGTACTTGCTGCTTTGCTGATTGTGCGTGGCTAATTTTAATCCTTCATTCAAATGAAAATAAAAAAAAACTTTATTTGTTTGGTAAGGGCAGAAAAAATGTGTTTTTGCTTTGGTCTTATGATTTCTTTTAATAATGGAGAGATTTGCTTCAGATAGTGGAGAGATATGGAGAGGGATTCTATTGGCGAGATTTATGGATGTAAGCTAGGTTGTGTAGGGATTTCTTAGATTTAGCTTCGGGTAGTAGTTGTTGGATGTCTTTTCGTACTATCTTTCACTGTTTTGGTTCGTGCTGAGGCAATTTGGAGAGGTGCAATGGTATTGGAAAATAGGGTTTGGTATTTTCGGGAACTTTTTATAGTTAGCTTGAGTGTCTACCGTGCTATAATTTATCTCACTATGTTAGGTTGTACAGAATTAGTATTTTCTCTGATCATACGTACACAGCAAGGGAGTTGTGCACCATGCTTTCTTTCGTGTTCTATACTTCAGTGTGTATAGTGATTGTGTACTCTGAGCTGTGGTTTCCTTATTTTGCTTTATTTTGGTTTGGGGTTGGTTGCTACAATCCGGTCACTCTAAACTAGGATTAAATTGTTGGTGTAGCTCTTCTCATTTGTTTCTGGTTTGCTAATTCTTATGTTTCTCTTGGAGGAGTTGCATTGATCTACTGTTTATTTGGGTTTCTATTAAGTAACGTAATTTATCTACATCATCTTCGTTTCTATGTGTATAAGTGTTTGTTGGTGTTGGTGCTATAGTTTGGTCACTCTAAACTAGGATTAAACTTGTTGACAATGTTGCTATTCTTATTTGTTTCTACTCTGCTGGGTCTTTATGTTTCTTTTGGAGGACTTGTATTGTTGTACTGTTGATTTCGGTTTCTATCAGTAATTTTAATTTATCTTCCTTATTCTTTCCCCCTTTTGTGCATGGGTTTTCTTTTATTGTTGATTATCTGGGTTGTTTGGATTGTTTATTGGATTTTCACTGGGTAATTTTGCTTTTCCTTTTTACCATATTCATATTTTTCTGAAAAGCCTCTATTTTGGTGAAAGGAATAATAGATCTCGAACTTCATTTCACTTTAAAAATCCCAATTTTATTTCAAATGTGTTAGAGTATCTAAGTGATTTTACTATATTCCAAAAGAAAGAAGAGGAAAGAAGGTAAATACTTTGGGGTGCAAGTATTTAAAGAAGCAGCATGCACAAAAGAAAAGGGGAAAAAAAGAGAAAAAAAAGTAGTCTATGGAAGCCATAATTTTAACATGAATGCAAGTGATTCAATATTCAAATATTATCTTTAGTGGTGCATTTAAATGTCTAAAATCCATTATTTCTTTTGAAGCTTTGTGTTAGTCAATCTTCACATTATCATATTTTGGCTCAAAGTGATTTTTGCTATGATTAAATTTTGTTGTTTAAGCACTACCGGATAAAGTTTATGGTATAGTGCTTCAAGTTTGAAACTAGGTCACTCTAAACTAGGATTAAATTTGCTTCAAGTTTGAAGAGGAAAATGGAAGATGTTCCACTTTCAAAGTGTTTTCTGCTATGGCTGCTATTGATTTTAGTTGTTCTATTCTCTCATTACATTGTTACTTATAATAGAAAGGCTCCTATCATCAATGGCCAAAGAAGAATCTTTTTCCTGGCTCTATTTATTATCAAAGAAGCATTCCTGATGTATAGAGATTCCTATCTTCTAGATATATATATATATATATTATGAAAGACTTTCGATTTTCTGTTCTTTTCTTTTTTGTGGATTAAAGCTAAATCTTTTAGAATGCAGATATGGTAAGGGCTCAATAAAAATGCTAAAGATAGAGGTTTGGATAGTAGATACTTATGTATTTTGGGGACCTTCATGAATCTTTACCTGAAATTGTATTTTTTCTTGCTTACTAATATTTTTATTGCATCATCTGGAAATTTTTCTAGCTATTTCCTTAAAATGCCAATTTAACATGTTTCATTTTGTGGGTTTTTGGTACAGTTTTGAAGGAAGATATGATTTAGTTACATTCATAAAGTTGGTCCAAGCATCACAACTATTTCCATATCTTCGTATTAGCCCTTATGTTTGTGCATAATGGAATTTTGAGTAGTGAATATTTTCTTTTAACAAAGTACTAATATTTTTATGTGTCTGATATTTGCATTAATTTGCTCATCAATGTGCTTTATACTTTTGGTGTTGAAGTATGTTTTAGGTATAGCTTCAGAACTAGCTATGAACCTTTCAAGGTATCTGTGTGTGTGCGTGTCTGAATTTTAAGTAAAGGTATGGTAACAATTCTCATGAATTTCTTAGGATTTATATCACCAATCTAAGCTCCTAATATTAAATTTTCTTTTTTGATCATAGATAGCGATGTAAAAGTTTACTATTCACCAAGAAAATTGTCCAACTTATGAAGAATGAGCAGTTGTTTTAGTCTCAAGGCAGCCAATCAATCATTCACTCCATGCATGTTTCATGTGTTATGCATTATTCAAGATGGTATACTCAAATAAGAGAGTTGCAGTCAAATTCTAAAATCAACCTCTCAGACTTGAAAGTTCATATGCCTAAAATGTGTTAAATACACCACAACCTATAAAGTTGTGCTGACGAAGTACTTAGTTACCTACTTAAATTGCCTATCTTAGTATATGTTATTACTATTCCATTCCATTGAGTTTTCTACTAATGCCACTTTACTGTCTTGAACTTGTTACAAGTTCTTGAGGTTCTTATATCTAGCCCTTAAGCTTATTTTCTCTTTTTGTAGATGCTTTATACATGAACATGGTGAGGGGTGATTGTTTTCTACAGAAAATATGCAAGGTTCTTTCTATATGTTCCTGAAATACTGCATAGCAAATTCGAGCAGTTGGCTAACAAGGTGGCAAATCCCAAAAAGTGAACTTCGTACTGTTGCTTTTGCTTGTGGTTCAAAATTCTTAGGATTGCCCCTTTTTTTTTTGGATGCTGCTTATTGTAAAGGCATGGATAATCTTGTTAGAAATACATAGATTTTTCATGTGTATTTTTGTTACTGGAACATTTTTGGTTGAAATATATAGGTTAGATTTTTCTTCTTTCCATGGGAATTTTATTGTTGGAAACTGATGATTGAGGAGTTGATATAGATTGTGCCACAACAGTTGACTCCTCTTTTAATTTTCTATTTAATGGCCTTAAAATTTGTTTGAATGCAGGCTCGGTATCTGGGCTGCCCAAATTGGACTTTCACTCTTTTTCAATTTACTTTTAATGGCCTTAAAGTTGCTTGAATGCAACTCAATATTGCGGTTGTCCAAAATGGGGAAGCTTTGAGGTGTAATCATGGCTTTAAAGTACAATGCATATAGTTTTGAGGTGTCAAAAATATCAACAAGCTCGCACAATTGGCAAGCTATAAGAAGTAAGTAGAAGTCGAAGCTATGAGATCAAATGTTTGTATGGTAAAACATTTGGATTCTGTAAAATTTAACTTGGTGAGTCCATCTTATCATGAGTAATGAGTTACCTTCTATTGCCTATTTGCATAAATTGTAGTCTCATGGGACGATGTTTTTTGTGACATCAAATTAACATGGTATATCCAATACAATCCCTTATCATATTCTCAAATTTATCATAAAGTGCTATGATATTCTCAATTAACCATGGCTTCTTATTCAATTTGGAGGATCATGATGGGGTATCCATATTCACTACAAGAATTGGATGATAGGTTGAAGTAACATGGGATTCAAAATGGGGAAGCTTTGAGGTGTATTCATGGCCTTAAAGTACAATGCATATAGTTTTGAGGTGTCAAAAATAGCAACAAGCTCGCACAATTGGCAAGCTATAAGAAGTAAGTAGAAGTCAAAGCTATGAGATCAAATGTTTGTATGGTAAAACATTTGGATTCTGTAAAATTTGACTTGGTGAGTCCATCTTATCATGAGTAATGAGTCACCTTCTATTGCCTATTTGCATAAATTTTAGTCTCATGGGAGGATGTTTTTTGTGACATCAAGTTAACATGGTTTATCAAATACAATCCCTTATCATATTCTCAAATTTATCATAAAGTGCTATGATATTCTCAATTAACCATGGCTTCTTATTCAATTTGGAGGATCATGATGGGGTATCCATATTCACTACAGGAATTGGATGATAGGTTGAAGTAACATGGGATTTGCTAGCAAATACAAGGGCGAGCAATCCATGGATACTAATATGCTTTCTTAACATTAATTAACAAGTGGTAATATATATATATATATATGCACATTAATATAAAAGGAAGAAAGAATATAACCTTGTTCTTAACAGATAATCTGGTCTGAAGATAGAATGAAATATGAACTTTTGCATATGTCATCACTAATGTACTTTTCTTTAGCCCTTTAGAGGCCATCTGAATTAAATTTGAGGCCTTAGGCGAAACATAAAAATGAGGTCTTTAATATATAATAAAAAAATATTTTTTTAATACACATTTTTAGGTAATCATTTCGTATTTTATAGAAAAAAATTCTTGTATAAAATATTATTATCTAAATTTTATTCTTTGATTTTTTTGAGATGCAAATTATTAATTATACTTTTATAATTAATTTCATCTAACATTCTTTTTCAATTGATAGCATAGTTAGCCCATTTTATCTTTCTTGATACGTTCACATATTTTATTAGTTTCAATTTTGAAAATATTATTTTGAAAAAAGAAAAATAAATTAACACTAATATTATTTTAATGATTAGTATTGGAAAAGAACAAGATAGGTTTTGATATGTAAAAGAATAAGAGTTAAAAGGATAATGGAGATTTAGAAGAATCAAAAGTAATAAAATTTAAATTTATATCTTTAATTAATTATTTATTATAAGTTTAACTAATAAGGCCTCAAAATTAAAGGCCTTATAATTTTTTTTAGGCCTTAATTATTTGAAAAAAGAAAACATGTATACAAGGCTTCTAAACTAAAGACCTAATGTTTTTAGGCCTACCATGTTAAAAAAAACAAAAAAACAAAGACCTTATATTTTTCTTTTTGAGGCCTAAAATATAGAAAAAAAATACATATAGGAGGCCCCCAAATTTATCGTCTTTCTTGACTAAAGGTAGAGCCACCTCTGTTTAGATGGAGTATTAGTTTAGAGATATCATTGAAGTTGACAAAGAGGCGACCTTACAGCCAGTAATCCAATATTGCTGGAAAAAATGTCGAGAAACTTATGTATATCAAGGATTTGTTGTGGTTCGAACCTCAAACATTACATCTATTTATAAAGGCAATGCCATTGGATCAATTGACTATATTAAAAAAATGGAGTGATAAACAAGAGCTTGAAGATGTGTAATAAATAATGCATACATTTTATTATTATTGTTTGAGGGGCTCCATTTAGCTTATCTTCAACATGTTGATGTGTAATAAGTAATGCATTCATGCTAATCTAGTACACATATTAAGGAAATGGATTGATAAACAAGAGCTTAAGATGTGTAATGAATAATGCATCCATTTTATGTTTGTTTCAAAAGCAAAAGAACTGTCAGGGGGGCTTCGTTTACTTATCTTCAACCTATTGATGGCAATGATCTCCCATCTGCAAAAAAAATTCCATTTGATAAAGGGTTAATTGCCTAGAGTATTTTATTTTATTTATATATTTAATAATTAATAAATATAAAGAAAAAACCGAAATAAATAATAAAGGAAAAACTAAATTCCACATATACTATTCTTAGTTTGTCTTAGACATAAAAATAACATTATTCTTATGATTATTTACTTTTGCTCACAAGGTAGATTATAAATATATATTTTTATTAGAAATTATGGTTTTAAAATTTATAAATTTATTTAACATTTCTATTCATATTTCTAATTTTCTCCAAATAAACTTTTTATTGGTTAAAAGATAAAATTAAAAAGATAATCCTACTATATACAACATAATATCAGATATTATATTAAAGTGTAATTAAGGTAAACTTTGCTCCCATGAAAAGTTATACGTGTGTGGAATTTGTATAAAAGACATTGATAAAAATTAAGAATTAAACAACTTATCTTACTTGACGATTTTAATTATAATGATGATTTTAATGATAATATTATATTGCTATATATGATATAGGCAATTGGCACATGATATATCGATCTATAGAACTACCCTAACAATAAATTAGCTTTGCTACCATGCAAGATTGCAACTTGTAGATGACATTGTGTTGAGTGGCATGTGGTCTAATGATATACTCATACAACAGGTGTGAGGGCAAGAGTTTGAATATTAAAGAACTCCTCAACAAAGCTAATACAACACACTGCTCGAGTGATCTACTAAAACCCAATCAGGAATGACTCCAAAAGGGAATTCGACCTAGAGACAATCGATGAGCTATGTCAGCAAGTGTATAGAACCATATAGAGATATAGGTCGAAGATGGCACAAGATTACAACAAAGGAGTCCGACGAAGAAGCTTCAAAGTTGGTGACCTTGTTCTCAAAAAAGTCAAAGTATCAAAGAACGTGGGAAAACTCAACCCAAAATGAGAGCGCCTGTACATGGTGGTCAGAGTGGCAAAGCACAATGCCTACCGACTTGCAGATATCGTTGGCAACGAGCTCTCTCGACCATGGAATGCGGCGAACTTGAAAAAGTTTTATATGTAAAGAGACTTCAAGTCTCCCCCTCGGCTATACTAAAATACCTTTGCAGATCAATAAAAACTACTTATATTTCTATAGTTTTTCGCTCACACCATCAAGCCAAGGATTTCCAACCCAAATTAATAAACGAATTGATCATTTAAAGTCGACCTCATAGTCAACCAAACATCAGTTTCGAAGTGTGAAACCAAAGCTTCTTACCCCGTGTTAATACAAAATTAATCATCCTCAACAACAAACTATGGCTTCAAGCCTGAATTGGTGAATACATCCGACTAAACTTCAACATTGAAGTTGAAGACAAAGTCGCTCAAATAACATATATTTTAACTACAACGTTGAACGGAAAATTAACTTCATGAAATCGACCACCAAGTTTGTTCATTTGATCATCAAGGATTCAATCTAAATCAACTAGGAGCTTGTTTATTGAAATGCCTATTCTAAAACAGTTTAGTGTGATACAAATATCTTGGATTAATTCCATTATTTTTCCTGCCCATCGATTTCTGAATCGACCGTAGACTTGCTTAAATACCTTTATTAAATAAAGAGTTTCTTGAATTGTTTGAGATACAGTTGCTTATACTGTTGACTATTACTAATTGGTGGTTGACGAAAGCAAAAGCGTTAAAAGAAAAATAAATGCGCATAAACGTGTGACAACGCAACGACAACATTGTAACTTAAGTCAACCAAGCAGTCGATGACAAAGATTCATTTCTTGCATTAATTTTGTTTCTTTTGTACCAATCAAGTTATAATTCGACCGCAGACTAAATCTAATCCCTTAAAATCAAAGTATGTTTTGGCATCTGTTGAAAGCATCTACAAGCAAATCGACAATAATGAAGGAATTTAAAACCAAGATTCATTACACGTCGATTAGCAGAGAATGTCATTCATTGTATTGCAATGATTTGATTACAAAGTCTTATAACTCAGCTCGACCTGGTGCCTTCAGCTCGTGCATCTCAAGGTGACAAAGAGATGAAAGAAAAATATAATAGCCTTATAACTCAGCTCGACCTGGCGCCTTCAGCTCGCGTATCCTCATCGATAGCCTGATCGAGCTCATCACTCGAAGGGATAGGAATAATTGTTCGACTTTCAACTTTCTAGTTGAGCACCGCGATAGGGCCTGGTCGGGAGGCCCCACCTCATCAGCAAAAAATGTATGCCTAGGTGGAGAAAGAAAATCACCTATGTCAACCTTGTCGTCCCGGATATCAAATACAAAGTCATTGGCAAAAGAAAATTCCTTAGTCACTTCAGCAAGCCTCTTCTGGTGATCAGCCTTATGCTCGAGCACAAGCACACCAACGGTCCTCTCCTCGGGATCATTCTCATCCGAGTTAGGATATATCTTGAGTTGTTCATTCAACATTGGGCTAAGGCACCCCTTATCCTCAAGGCGGATCTGATAGCCTAAGTATTCAAGTTGCTTAAGTGCTTTCTCGAAAGCCACCTTTGTGTTGTCGAGAGAGAAGATGATGCTAGCGTCTTGGAATGTTGAACATAGCATGAACTGCTGCACAGCCTCTCATCGCATCAGTGATAATTTCTTAAAAAATTCATCTCGAGTCAACGCATTGTATACCAAAATCGTAGTTGTGCTACGCATCTAGGCTGGCCTTCAATAATATCTCATTCATTCTACTCTTTTTTGACACCACGGCCATGAGTTACGTATCCTTGAGCTCAAGCTGCTCGTCCGTCACCTAGATCTGCATATTTAGCTGCTCAATCCTCGATTGTGCGGACTCCAACTGAGCCTTCAACGTTTTCGCATCTCCCTAACCCTTCCAAAATTAGTCGTGGTCCCCAAGAGCCAGCTCCAACCTCCTATAAAAATGGTAGCCTAACTGGCTAACCTGCAAAAAAAATAACCTTAGTCGATCAGAATAAAGAAAAACAAAAGAAAAACGAAGCATTCGACAAGCGAATATGCATACCATGTTGGAATGATATGCTAGAGCCCTCAACGCCCTATCCTAGCTCATATTCATTAACTTGTCTGATCGGAGGCAAACAGTCCAGCCATTATCACCTTGAGAGATGAGCCACAGTCGACCTCATCGTCAGCATCGACAAGGAATTGTGAATAGCCATGGCGCCGTCAATGCCAAATTGAGGTAATGTCAGTTTAGGAAACTAGAACAGCTGGTCCTCCTGCCCCTGCCCGAAGAGGTCATAGCTAGTCAGCTAACTAGGTCCCCCAGCTTTACCTTTGCCCTACTAGGTGATAATTTTCTTACGCGTTGGTCTTGCCTGCTCCATAGACTGCCTTTTCTACCAAACGGTGGGCTTGTTGAATGCAACTGGAGCTGGTGAAGCAACGAGAGCAGACAGCACAGCCAAAGGCAACGGGCAGCCTTCACAGCAACCCCTCGATGAGCCATCCCCTAATGGCGCTCTTGGTTTCTCTGAACTTGGGCCAGTGATTGTGCTCGAGTATGGTTCATGATTTCAGTTCGATCTACACAATAACAAGAACAAGATGCGTTAGAATCTGCCAGAAAGTTGAAAAGAAACATTGTAAACTCATTATAAGCATCTACCTAGTCGAGCGTCTACTGGTAAGTCTAGCTGGGTAGGCGATAAGCCCGCTAGAACCATATTTCTCTCCTCAATATAGCCCCGAGTCCTCCATCTCGCCAAATTGAACTAAATTTCAGACGAAGGTATTTGGCCAAGTTGGGGTCTCATTACCTGGCATGTCAACATGCTCTCTCCACTACCCCCTAGAAATGTTAAAACCACCAGATGCCGGCACATAAAATTAATGCCTTTTCCACTCTTGACCATGGGATGATGAGAGGGTTACTAAGAATTTTCAACGAGGATGGGCGGTAAGGTAATAGAAGCTTGAATCGTTGGTGCTACCTAACTTCTGAAACATGGAAAGGTGGAAGAGGTTGGAAACGTTAGCAAATGAGGGGGCTTGGTCATGTATATTTATCAAAACGACAAAACTATATAATGTCGGGAAATAGTTGGGCAAAAGTTGGGTTATACAAACTTATAGACCCATTAGCAGGTCGACTATCGGTTGGGCAAGAAGAAGCCGAAGCCGACACCTAAAGGCTTCCTTGAATAGAGTTATACAACCAGTACGAGGTTGGTGCATCCCATCCTTAGGCCCCAAGATTATTAATTCGAATTCGCTTAGGATATGGTACGATTGCCTAACTAGGTTGAGATCCTCCCCAGTCACCTTTGACTGAATCTCAATATAATGTCCAGAGGTGAACAACTGACCACAAGAGATGGACAGTTGAATTGGCCTGGCACTATCCTTAGCAGCAGTACGATCATCGATCGAAAAGTTGGAGGTCAAAGTATAACTAGTAGAACTACTAGACTCACTAGTCGAGTCACTCCCCCCTTGGTCCATTCTTATCCAACCTGGTCACCTCACTATCACTTCCTTGGCTACCCTCTTCCCCAAATACACCTAACATGTTGGATAAAGCTGAATGATCGAGATGCAACAAAATAATAACTCGCTCGAAAGGATTTTGAAAAACTAACATGGTTTGGAAGTTTAAACTAGAGTGAAATTAAATATAAATGTAGAGTAATGACTGATTTGACCTCATGAAATGCTGTAAAAGTGAAAATAAGGATTTTGACTGGGCCTATTTATAGGCATTAGCCCACCATAACCTAAATGACTACAATTATTATGTAGCCATCGCTTGACGCTTTGGGTGACCTAATGTAACATATGCATTAAATGCACCAAACCTTTGCCGACAGAGCAAATCCCTGGTCGACACTTTGAAGCCCTCTTCGATCACACACAGTTGGCATGAATTAGCTACTTTCGATTCCTTTTCGTCGATAATCTCGATCAAGACTCTGAAGTGGAGGGGACTCATGATATGGGATAACCCAATGGGCCCAGCCCAATAAAACTCATCTAGGCTAGAGACAGCCAAATTACTTGATAGGCCTAATCAATTTTGGGCTAGCCACACTGTCGACTAGATTTTGACCCTACTAGATAGTATTTGCTTTGTCAATCAAATTATGGTCAATCACCATCAGAGGCGCCTTGTCCGGCCTTCAACTAAAGAGACTAGAACACAATAGAGTTGAACCTTATCGACCAAAGTTCGTGGTAATGTCTCGTAGAAGTATTTAGATTGACTAGAGAGGTCGAATTTGGGCGATAGCCTCTTAGCCATATTGAATGCTTTTTCAGGCGGCGCGTCTCTACATTAATGGAGCATGCCTCCATAGTATTACCTTTTTCAGTCGTGCCAAGCTAGTGCACGCCTTCAGTGTAGCTTCTTGTCTGGGGTAGCAGGAGGCAGGGCCACCTAGAATAGTGTACAAGGTGGAGAAGACTTAAAGGCCCTCAAGCAAAGGCAAAAGCCCTTCGTAATGCGTCAAAAAAATTTTGTTTCGTATTTAATTAATTATTTATATTATTTTATTTTATTTTATTAAAAGACATGAAATACCATTTTTTTAAGAATAATGATAAATTAAAAGTACAAATTATTATAATTCTACTCGAATTAATATTATATTGTTACTAGAAATTGAGACTTTAGAAATTAATAATAAAGTGATCAGATTTATTATAGGGTTATCCTATTCCCAGGAGATAAATAACTAGAGTTTTAATTAAAGTAAAAACTTATTCCATATATATAGTCCTCACCATCTTAAACCCTAGTCTTTTAATAAACAATACCCAACAAAAATAAAGGGAAAAGAGAAAAAACAGCGGAAGAAAGAAAGAAGAAAAAAAAGGGAGGAAACCGACAGCAGCATTGCCAAGGTACATCAAGTCGTTCCTTCAAAAATTACAGTTAGGAGTTCTTTTTCTTTTTTTGTTTTGTTTCTTCTTCCTATTATTACTGCTGACTGAGAGCCTTTTTCTTTCCTCCGTGAATATTTCACACCAAAGCATTAATTTTCCTCCCTTTAATTGAATTGCCTATAGTTGCCAATTTTGACTAGAAGACAATTTTGAATTTTTGCAATCAACCAATTAGCTGCAATTGTTGACTCCTAATAATAATAATAAAAAAATAAAATAAGGGAAATTAGGGAGAAAATTGAGAGGGTGAGCAACTTTTAGGTATGTAGGTTTTTATATTTCTTGATGGGTTAAATCAGTGGGTTTGTAATTTTATATATATGTGTATATGTATGTGTGGGATATGATAGATTAGTATATTCATTTTGATAAGTTGATTGAAGGTATAAAAATGTGATGAGCTCTGTTTTTGGTAATATATTCTTTTGCACTATTGTTTTCTGACTAGAGGTTAGGGAATTTGGTTGATGACTTTATAAATTTGGATTTTGAGTTCCTGATGAAAAAATTTGACCTAATTGTTAGATTTTGGATATGTCCGCTTGATTGTATTGGGTAGAGATTCTGGAATATATTGAGATAAATTTTCTTACTTATAATTTTAGGATTTTGAATGGACTTTAATGAGTAAAAAAAATATATATATATATAGTAAAATTATTTTAGTCACAATTAGCATTGTGGGGTTTTAAAATACTACAGGTTTCTGGTACCCATAAGGCTAGTCCTAAGTAAGTTTTTTCTTGTCAGCTAGTTGAATTGATGATTGATGTACTTATTAAATGAACTAGGTGACTTAACATTTGATTCGATTGATTTTGAGATAGGAGATTGACGTCTAGGATTGATGTTAAAGATGAGTGTCTAAAGCTATGTATTATACGATATTACATTTCAAAACCTAGAAGGATATATGCTATTGTACCATTTGCTCATAAAATTTTCAAGATACATTGTACTCTGTATGTTTTCCACTACGCACAAAATGATTTTTTTTTCTCTTTTCTTGTTTTATTTCTGAACAAAAGAAGTAATTATCCTGTTTTATTTCTGAATAAAAGATTTCTTTTTCTTGTTGTCTTGTTTCTGGATAAACGAAAACCTACGTTTTTATCATTTTATTATGTTTCTAGACTAGCAATTATTCGATGATCAACTGATTACTGTTACTATTACTGCTATTGTTACTGTTAGTTGGATCCAACTTGGTCTTGGTGTGTGAGGGACTTCACTAGGCAACAGCGGGCTAGTTGGTCGTACCCCAAGCCCCCATGGCCTATTTCTTCCAACGCAAAACAGAAGCTGCTTGTGGCTAAAGTGGGTCGTAGGAATTCCCGAGGATGCTCGTGCACTATTTTGGCTAGGTCGTACCTTGCCTAGAGTGATAAGGGACTTTACGATAGGAGTCATAAGGTTGATTGGCTACAATAAAACTGACTAATCATCGTATTTAAGTTGATAGTCTAGGAAATCGTTTAATAAAATTTTAACTTGTTACTGCTTGATCATTCATAAATCTCTTGACTGTTACTGTTAAACTGTTTTATGAATCCCACTTATATTAATCGAAAATTTCCACTGTACAAAATAGTTTTAATTCAATAACTCATTTTACACATACTTGGCACTCACTGAGTCATTTACTCACTCTTTTCTTTTTTTTAACTTCCTTCTGGCAAACATAGATCCCAGTCCTTGTGAGGGGGTAGATCCTGCATATGATGAGAATCAAGAGTGAAGACGTAGTTTTGGAATTTTCAGTAGACTAGTATATTTTCTATTAAGTTCATTAGTTTTGTTTTATTTGTTATGGATTTTATTGTGCTTAGTTTCGGAAGGATTTCGATCCTTTGAGTTCTATGTTGTGAGTTTGCTAGAATTAGATGAGTTCATATTTAACCTTATGATTTTGGATTGTTAGTTTCATTTGTTTGGGATTAAATTTCATGCTCAATTATGGTATAAATATGGTTTAATTTTGGGCTGTGACAAATGGTATCAGAGCCTAGATTTTGAACTTAGGCTATGTCGGGATAGGATGCTCGGACTATGGAATTTGGCCATAGAGATTTTTGGAATTGATTTGAGTATTTAGGTTCAATTACCAAAATGATTGATCGAATTTTATTTAGTATCGAGGTTGTGGAGGATTGTTATTAGGTTTGCCAATTTATACGATTGAACAATTCTGGTACTTGACGATAGGATTCATGACATACTAAGAGACTTAGCTCGGAAGTACTTTAGGATATGATAGTTTTCTCCCCTTTGAGAATTGTGAATGCTTGCTATCTTCTTTTTGAATGACTACTTAGAGTACTTGGATATTTTCTTTTATTGATCTAGGCTTATTTTGATAAGATTGTAAGTCAAAGCCCGCATAAATCATTTCATGATTTAAATGTTTCACCCTGATAATCAAGGTTAGTTTTCAAGAGCTTAGGTTACAATTTTAGATATGAAGTAGGCATATGATATTGGGATAAAAACCTTAGGTTAATAATTGAAATTTGTTTGGATTGTTAGAAAATTATTTTTATTAGAATGAGGAGGATTTGAAAAATAGAAGGGAAGATGTGAGAATCTTTATTGCAAGGAGTGGCATCTATTCATGAAGCAAGAGCGAAGACCACCATGAAATGTGAATTGTGAAACTTGGTGTACAAATCCATACATATTGTTATATAAATCAGATATACTGTCACTATGGGTTGAGGGTTTCAATAGGAATTGACAGGCTAAGGATGTGTATATACATACGACCTTTTCAAAATTAACAAGGTATAGTAAATATGCTGCACAGGATTGAACCTTATGTTACTTATAGCTACCCCTATTATGAAAGCGTGAGAGAGTCAATTTACAAGCAGCAAGGACTTACATCAATAAACTCATAGGAGGATGATTTGCATAGGAGAATGAACCTTGCAAATCCATTTCAGTTGGACTTGATTTATTAATTTTTTTAGACTTCATAAAGATTTAAGTCACTAGAAAAGTAAATATAATAATTGTACCTGAATATTTTGTGGTCCCTTTTTTGAGATATGAATCAACTAGGACTTTGGGTGAATTTAAGATGTTGAATTAGAAGTTTTTGGATATATTTTGGCATAGAGGACAACTATTTGACTTTTGGAAAGGAATGCTACATGAAAGAATGCTCCCCTGGGATCCTACTTTTACATGACCAGTTTTCCTAATGGAATTTTCTCATAGTTACTGATTGAATCTGGAAAGATACCAAACATATGAATCGTGGGTCTATCCTTTAGGTGTATTGAACCACTTGAATCACCTCAATCTAAAATACATGGAGTAAGTTATCACCAAAATACTAAGACGTGTCTAGATAGAAGATATAGGACTTTGATTTCTCGAAAATGGATATTAGTGACATCTTTACTACTTCTTCCCAACATAATTAAGCGAAATTATCAACATAAAAATTTTCTTTCTGTGTCTTAGGTTTTTAAATCCTCCAAAATCACCTAAATATGATTTATATAGAGAAATTTATGATCAAAATACTAAGATATATCAAGTTTCGAAATACAGGATTTTGATTTTTCAAAAATAAATAGTTTTGACTCTTTTACTACTTGAATTTGATATACAGGGAGAAAGATGAGTAAAATACAAAGGTGTGGCATGACAGAAAATACAGAGCTTCGATTTTCCTAGAATAGAATATTGTGATGCCTTTTACTACTTTTTTTTCGATTTATTTTGGTGATATGGTCAACATATTAACTGAATATATGTCTCTTAGGTTTTTATATCTATTTGAATCACTTCAATCCGATACACAGGGAAAAAGTTATGACTAAAACACTAAGACGTGTCAAGGTAGAAATTACAGACTTTGATTTTTTTTTTCGATAATAGATATTTGTGATGCTTTTTATGGCTTGGTCCTGATGGAATTAAGAAAATTGATCAACATATATTTATAGCTCTATCTGTTAGGTTTCTATAGGCACTTGAATCACCCTACTCCAATATACATGGAAAAAGTTATAGTGAGAATACTAAGATATGTCAAATTACAGGCCTCCTAGACTTCAATATATCACCATTTGGATTTTCTTCACATTTATGAACCTAAGCCTCAATTTTACACCTCAATGTCAGCTTACTTGGACTGTGATATCAACATAAAATGTTTAGGTCTTCTCTTAGTTTTCCAATAACTCAAGAAAATCAAAACTATATGAGCAAAACTATCCAACTCATGACTTAAACCTACATAGATGATAGAAGAAGATTTTTGGAATTTAGTGTTGGAGATATGGAGTTTCTAAATTGTCACACAGAAAAGGATTTGTGATGATCAGAATAGTAGCTTATTGACTTATTTTACTAGCAAACTTTATGAAAATACATAATATTTTATGTGTCACTACAACGTAGGTATCAAGAGGATCGTTACCATATCACAGAATATAAGAATTGGTCATTTCGGGAAGAGTTGATGTACTAAGAGCAACTAGTCCAAATCCTAGATTAAGAATACAAATATTAGGCACAAAAGAGTATCTTATAGCGATGGAGATGCCATAAGATAGAGAATGTGACTTGAGGAAATAAGGAGTAAATGCAAAAATATCACCAGGACTCTTTTCCAACTCATGTTAGAATTTGGGGACCAAATTCTTTTCAGGGGGGTGGGATGTAATGCTCCAAAAAAATTTTGTTTCGTATTTAATAAATTATTTATATTATTTTATTTCATTTTATTAAAAGACATGAAATACCATTTTTTTTAAGAATAATGATAAATTAAAAGTATAAATTATTATAATTCTACTCGAATTAATATTATATTGTTACTAGGAATTGAGACTTTAGAAATTAATAATAAAGTGATCAGATTTATTATAGCGTTATCCTATTCCTAGGAGATAAATAACCAGAGTTTTAATTGAAGTAAAAACTTATTCCATATATGTAGTCCCCAACATCTTAAACCCTAGTCTTATAATAAACAATACCCAACAGAAACAAAGGGAAAAGAAAAAAAACAGCGGAAGAAAGAAAGAAGAAAGAAAATGGAGGAAACCGACAGTAGATATTTCCAAGGTACATCAAGTCACTCCCTCGAAAATTACAATTAGGAGTTCTTTTTCTTTTTTTTTGTTTTGTTTCTTCTTCCTATTATTACTGCTGACTGAGAGCCTTTTCTTTCCTCCATGAATATTTCACACAAAAGCATTAATTTTCCTCCCTCTAACTGAATTGCCCATAGCTGCCAATTTTGACTAGAAGACAATTTTGAATTTTTGCAATCAACGAATTAGCTGCAATTGTTGACTCCTAATAATAATAAACAAAAAAAAAGATAAAAGAAGGAAAATTAGGGAGAAAATTGAGAGGGTGAGCAACTTTTAGGCATGTGGCCTTTTATTTCTCTGATGGGTTAAATCGGTGGGTGTGTAATTTTATATATATGTGTGGGATATGATAGATTAGTAAATTGATTTTGATAAGTTGATTGAAGGTATGACAATATGATGAGTTCTATTTTTGGTAATATATTCTTTTGCACTGTTGTTTTCTAACTAGAGGTTAGGGACTTTGGTTGATGACTTTATAAATTTGGATTTTGAGTTCCTGATGACAAAACATTACCTGATTATTAGAGTTTGGATATATCCACTTAATTGTATTGGGTAGAGATTCTGGAATATATTGAGATAAATCTTCTTACTTATAACTTTAGGATTTTGAATGGACTTTAATGAGTAAAAAAAAAGTCTATATATATATATATAGTAAAATTATTTTAGTCCTAATTAGGATTGTGGGGTTTTAAAATACTACAAGTTTCTGGTACCCATAAGGCTAGTCCTAAGCAAGTTTTTTTCTTGTTAGTTAGTTGAATTGATGATTGATGTACTTATCAAATGAACACGGTGACTTAACATTTGATTTGATTAATTCTGAGATAGGAGATTGACATTTAGGATTGATCTCAAAGGTGAGAGTCTAAAGCTATATATTATACGATATTATGTTTCAAAACCTATAAGGATATATGCTATTGTACCATTTGCTCGTAAATTCTTCAAGATACACTGTACTTTATATGTATTCCACTGTGCACAAAATGAATTTTTTTTCTCTTTTCTTTTTTTTATTTCTGAACAAAAGATATAATTATCTTATTTTATTTCTAAATATTTTTTTTTCTTATTGTCTTATTTCTGGATAAACGAAAACCTACGTTTTTATGATTTTTCTTATTTTTCTAGACTAGCAATTAAATTCGATGATCAACTGATTACTGTTACTATTACTACTACTGTTACTATTAGTTGGATCCAACTTAGTCTAGGTGTATGAGGGAGTTCACTGGGCAGCAGCAGGACTGCTGGTCGAACCCCAGGCTCCCATGGCCTAATCCCACCAGTGCACAATAGAAGCCATTTGTGGCTGAGATAGGTCCTAGGAATTCTCGGGGACGCTCACGCATTATTTTGGCAAGGTCGCACCTTACCCGGAGCGATAAGGGACTATTATGATGGGAGTCATAAGGTTGATTGGCTATAGTAAAACTGATTGATCATCGTATTTAAGTTGATAGTGTAGGAAATCATTTAATAAAATTTTGACTCGTTACTACTTGATCGTTCATAAATCTCTCGACTGTTACAGTTAGACTGTTTTATGAATCTCACTTATATTACTCGAAAATTTCCACTGTACAACATAGTTTTAATTCAATAACTCATTTTACACACACTTGGCACTCATTGAGTCTTTTACTCATACTCTTTTCTTTTCTTTAACTTACTTCTGGCAGACATAGATCCTAGTCCTAGTGAAGAGGTGGATCCTGCATATGATGAGAATCAAGAGTGAAGACGTAGTTTTGGAATTTTCAATAGACTAGTATATTTTCTATTAAGTTCATTAGTTTTGTTTCATTTGTTATGGATTTTATTATGTTTAGTTTCGAAAAGATTTCGATACTTTGAGTTCTATGTTGTGAGTTTGCTAGGAATTAGATGAGTTCTTATTTAACCTTATGATTTTGGATTGTTAGTTTCAGTTATTTGAGATTAAATTTCTCGCTCAATTCTAGTATAAATATGGTTTAATTTTAGGGTGACACCCTTCTTGCGCAATAGGGGCATCATAGATATATCAACCACATCAGGAAGGCTATAAATATCCCATTTCTAGCCTTCCACAAGGTATGCCATTTTACTATCAAAAAGCCTTTACTTTGCTGCTCCATTTTCTTGTCGATTATACTGACTTGAGCGTCGGAATACCTTAGCTTAGGGCATTTCGGCTAGCCTGACGTTTGATTTTGGTTGCAGGACTCGACCCCATCATATTACAAAACATTCCTATCGGCCTCCCCTTCGTTTGATAGTATTGGACTTTAGCCCAATCTACCATTAAACAGTGTAGATCCTCATCAATATTACATAAAAATATTACTTTCATCCTACAAGCCCAATAAAAAAGCAACTAATTTGACATCAACGGTAAGGTTGGTCTTCTCCCCAAAACATAAAGAAATAAACAACTCATTCTTAAATCATTTTCCATATTTTCCCAAAACAAGAAGAAACACTTGGCACATTTTCCAAATTTTCTCCAAAAAATCCATTCCCCCAAAACTTTTTCTATGGAATACCCTAAACATAGGATAATAGAGCCTTCATTTTTATTTTGCGAGTTGAAAAATATCTTGAAAATTTGCAAACGAACAAGCCCTAAAATATTTTGAAATGGGTGTATAAACTTGTAAATAAATTATTCGGACAAATATAAAACAAATAAAAATTACGTTTGAAAGCATGAATAATCTACTTTTTTTATTTGATCTTTTAAATTATAAATTTGACATTTTACAAGTTTTACAATTTGATTATGTTAAAATTTTATTTTTAAAAGGTATCTCAAAATTTATAATATTTTAAATAATTTTAGTAAAATATTTTAATTTAAACTCAACTGTTTTTCCTTCACAAGAATGTCTAAAATTTTGATCAGCCATTTTCGCTCTCTCTCTCCCCCCTTTCCTCTCCCCCCCGACATAATAAAGGTTGCAGATCCTAAAGTGGCTAGTCCCTCTTCCAACTGTCCCCCACCATTCAAAATGCCAACGTGCCACCTCTTCGTACTTTTCATCACATTCTCACTATCGGCACTCCTATTCTACCCCTATTACTTCATCTCCACCTTTTCCACCACTACGCAGTCCGATTAGATGTCAACCCCCACAACCTACTATGGTGTTGTAGACCCCATCATCACTGTTGGCAGCAGTGCATGCGGTTATAAAGACATATAAAAGAATGGCTACGGAAAAGTCACCGCTGTCGTCAGCACCGTTTCTTCAATAAGGGCTAGATCTGCAGCGCCTCTTACGGGATCTACTTGTTAAGGATCTTCATTGGTGCATTCATGCATGTATCCTCGGCACTTCTATGATCATCATCGCCACTAATTTCTACGCTCCCAATTATGGATTCAACACTGACGGTAACAAATGGTACAACCCCTCAAACTCATATTTCGTCCTGCTTATAAAGGCATTTGAGAAGGTCATTATTTAGAAGGCTTCCAAAATGCTAGTTCATCATTGAAGAATCAGATATAGAAAGGAAGGAGGGGTTTGATTCATCTAATTTATTGCTTATGAGATTTATAATCTTCTCTTATTAGGCCTCGTACTCTAGGTCAAATGGTTAGGTTCTTATGTTGATTATCTAATCGAGACACAACGAAAACAAAGAGCTATTGGCTATAATTTTGCAAAGAAATTGAATTTCTAGAGATATAGTGTATGGTCTTTGTCAAATTTGTTCTCGAGCTCCATTTACTCTACTAGGGTAGCTCAGTTGTTTTATTGAGAACCAACATGCCACTTTTGAATGCATGTGGCAAAAAAAGGTACTTGTACCTATAATTAATAGAAAGTTACCTTAGCTAATACTCATGCACTTCAAACTCCTACTTCCCATATTACAATTATTATAGCAACCCTATTATGGTTTCTACAATTTCCTGTATGAAGAACTTTTAGAACAAACATTTGAATACTTCAAAATACTTTTGTTGTTCCATTCATTTAGAAATCCCTTCTGACTCTTAGAAATCTATGGTGCATGAGCAGTCATTTTGTTATCCTGATTGGTTGAACTTGCACTAATTAGATTATATTAGAAAATATTGATAGAATATGCTAGACTGTCACCTTTTTGGCAACAATGAAGAGATTGTTATGGTGGGAACTACATTGAACCGCTATGGTATTACTAAAGAAATAGAACAACTGGTGGATGAGAACTTCAAGTTAATGTTGTTGAGAAGAATCTCTCTACTTTCCAAGAGCAAGGAGCTGTTAAGAATCTTGCTTGGGCATTCTGTGTAGAATGATTGAAGATGCTAAAGTCTATGGCCAGCAAAATGAAGGTGCATATCATTATTGAATTTGTATTTGGTGGAAAACTCTTCGACAAAATTGTATGTCATCACTCTTGAAATAGATATCATGACAATTTGATTGCATGTAGTATAGACAAAATATAATGATCCTATTGTTTTCTTGTGGCCTGGCTTCTAGAGGGAGACTGGAATATGATGAAGCAAAGAAAATATTTTCAACATCTCTTCAATGTTGTTGATTATTGATACAACGAGTGTGTTTACCACAGGGACCTTTCAGGTGAACTTGCTATTTCTTTTTTTTTTTCTAATAAATCTTTTCCTCTCTTAATTTCTCTATATTATTTGCTCAACATCTTGAGGCAATGAAAAAATACCTTTTTTTTTTTTTTACTTTTTTTATTTTCTCAATTTACAGAACTTGTTACTTGATGCTAATGTAGTTCTCAAAATCTCAGACTTTGGATTGAGCGCCCTATCCTAGCAAGCTTGGGTAGTTTAATTTTCATTTTCCTTCTTGATGAATGACCATTTTATCTGAAATCTCTTATCTATTTCTATCTTTAGACTTCAGAGTTTAGTGTAACTTTGTTATTAAAATTTGCTTAATTGAGTTGTATAATATATTAAAAGTTTATTTTTTTATTATGTCATCAGGAAGATGGATTATTTCTCACAGCATTAAGGACACCAAATTTTGTTGCTCCAGAGGTATGCAATCAGGTTTCTAGCACAACACCTTTTTGAATGATTTTGCTTTCTGGATAATTCCCTTTAACTCTCTGATTTTCCATGTGAACAATAGTAAGGGCTATGATAGAACCAAGGCAAATCTTTGGCCACGTGGTGTTGCCCTTTTTGTACCTTTGGATCATTCTTTGCCTTTTGAAGAATCAAATCTAATGGCATTACACAAGAGGTAACTTTTCATTGTTTATCATGATATTGATCATGAAATTTGTCATCTTCCTTGTAATTCTAACAAGATGGTACGGACCTATATTTGGTCTGGACTGATGAGCAACTTATCTATAAAGTAATACAGCTTTCATGACTGGTTTGTGTATAGGCTATAGCTATCTTTCTTTTCATCTATGGAGACTATGTGTCACGCCCCAAAAATCAAACCATACAATCTAGTGTTGAGGCGTGAAACTCGATCCCAAATAATCAGTACCATCTATCCAAAAATCATAATCTTAAATAAGAAAACTCCAAAAATTTCATAATAACTTAAATAATTCTTACAACATAAAACTCAAAATGTCCAAAATTCCTCTCCCAACTAGAAAATCATTAAAGGAGAAGAACTAATTTACCAACATAGCAATAATGCTAAACCTATTGGAAAGTCCTCATTCCAAAAGAAATTCTTCAATTCCTGTTCTCGTCAGAAGCAGGTTCAACATCCTCACTAGGGATAGGATACAGCTCTGCCAGAAGGAAGTTAAAGAGGAAAACGAGTGTGAGTAAAAGACTCAGTGAGTGCCAAGTATGTGCAATGTGAGTTTCGGAATAAAAATCATTTGTACAGTGAAAATGTTCAAGAATTCGAGCAGTGAAATTATTTGAGGAAAAAAAACATAAGTGGAATTCATAGAACAGTTTAGCAGTAACAGTTAAGAAGTTTATAAACAGTCAAGCAGTAACAAGTCAATAGTTTAATAAAAGATTTTCTTAGACTAACAACTTAAATGCAATGATCAGACAGTATTTGTTGTAGCCAGTCAACCTTATAGCTCCCACTGCAACAGTCCCTTATCGCTCCGGGCAAGGTGCGACCTTACCAAAACAGTGCCCGAGCGTCCCCGGGAATTCCTACGACCCACCTCAACCACAAACGGCTTCTGTTGTGCGCTGGGGGGATTAGGCCATGGGGGCTTGGGGTTCAACTGGCTAGCCCGCTGCTGCCCAGTGAAGTCCCTTGCACACCTAGACCAAGTTGGATCCAACTAACAGTGACAGTAGCAGTAACAGTAATCAGTTGATCATCGAATTTAATTGGTCGTCTAGAAGCATTAAAATCATAAAGCATAGATTTCTTTTTCTAGAATTAAAACAAGAAAAAATATTTCTTTTTTTGCAGAAATAAACAAGAAAAAGATTTCTTTTTGCAGAATGAAAACAAGAAAAAGAGTTCTTTTTGTGCGCAGTGGAGTACATATATGGTGCAGTGTATATTGAAAAAATGTTTCATATCATGCATTACTATACATATATCCTTCTGGGTTTTGAAAAGTAATATTATATAGTAGTTATAGGTTTAGGCACTCACCTTTAAGATTGATCCTAGAAGTCAATCCTATCTCAGTGTCAATTAACTCAATTGTTGAGTCACCTGATTCATTTAATAAACAAATCAATCACCAATTTAACTGACTAACAAGACAAAATTTACTTGGGACTAGTCTAGTACATACATGCTCACAAAACTTATTAAGAATTTATCCTTGCGTATGTACTTTGTTGATTCACTCATAACACTCTTTCTAGATATCCGTTTGACTCGATTCTTATGGAATTACAAAGCTAAGAACGAGTGCTAAAACTATTATGTTGATGATACAGTCTAAATTGGCTAATATGAGAGAGGAAAATCGAGTTCAAGAGGCAGCAGTGGTGCGAAAGCAGATTTCTAATGTTTAGGAAATTTTTTGATGTGACACTTGATTGTATCTAAGATATAACTTTTACTACAGGCCTCGGATGAAGGTGATTCAATATCCAGTAAAAACCTAGAATATAGATCTACGATTCATATGTTGACCTTATTACCCCATTAAACCGAATCGAGTAGTAAAAGTTGTCACAATATTCTGTTCTAGGAAAATCAAAGTCCTGTATTTTCTATATTGCCAGACCATAGTGTTTTAGCCGTAAATTTCTCCCTATGCATCGGATTAAAGTGATTTAAATGTCTGTAAAAACCTAAGATATAAATATTCAGTTCTTATGTTGAACATTATTCCAGATTCTATTGAAATCAAGTAGTAAAAGGTGTCACAATATTCTGTTCTAAGAAAATCGAAGTCCTGTATTTCCAGACTTGACACATCTTAGTATTTTGATCGTAAATTTCTCTATATAACTTGGATTGAGGTGATTTATTCAGAATTAGAAACCTAAGATAAATATATAAAATTCATATGTTGAATATATTTCCCAATTAAATCTAAATAATGTTGTAAAAGGCATCACAATACTCTGTTCTAGGAAAATCGAAGCCCTGTATTTTCTGTCATGCCACACCTTTGTATTTTACTCATAACTTACTCACTAAGTATCGGATTGAAGTGATTCAGGCGGGAATAGAAACCTACGAAACATATGTAAAAATATTATGTTGATTATTTTACCTAATTCTATCGGGAAGAAGTATTAAAAGCGTCACCAATATCCCTTTTCGAAAAAATCGAAGTCCTATATCTTCTGACTGGACACATCTTAGTATTTTGCACATAAGTTACTTCATTTAAATCGGATTGTGGTAATTTAGGAGGCATTAGAAACCTAAGACAGAGATCTAAAATTTTTGTGTTGATGATTTTTCTTAATTCGGATGAGAAGTACTTAAACTGTCACAATATCTGTTTTCGAGAAAATAAAAACCTAACAGCATCATTAAAATTTGAATTTATCAAATATGAAGTCTACAAACTCATGAATTACCTCGTGTAATTTCTAATGGACTTCCAACAAATGCCGTCTCCTTTTCCTTTCCCCTCTGCCACAGCTGCTGTCCTTTTCCTTCTTTCCCTTTTTCCTCTTTCATTTACTATTAAATGTAATTAGGGTTTTGGTTTTAGGGACTATACTTATATGAAAGAAGTGGTTTAGTTCAAGTAGGACTCTAATAATAATCCTACTAGGACTAGGATATTTATCCTACTATAAATCTAATGTCTTTATCATTAATTCCTAGAATTCGATAATTCAACTCCTTGTATTAATATAACATTAATTCAAGTAAAATTATAACTTATACTCCCCAAAATATAGAATATCTACAATATTAATTATCATTATTTGATCAAAAGATAAGTTAATATTATCTATATATTATATATATAAATATATTATTTTGAAAACATAGTACATGCCTTACTACAATTTTAATTGAAATAATAAATAAAACAAAAGAAGGTATAATAATCGATTGAATACGAAATAAAATTTTGGGGCATTACACTATGCTAATTAAGAACTTCTGTACAATATTTATTTTTTAAGTCACTTCCCTCTGGATTATATCATTTCATGTTCATTTGACATGGTAACTGAGGTTTACATTACTTAAATCTTAAGAACTTTGATATTTATATGTTCAGAAAAGGTTTTTGCATCTACAAATAATTCAGACGTAAGAACAATTTTCTGTTGGAATCTTTTGGTCATGATCTCATTTTATAGATTTTCATAAGCCTCTTCTTAGAAACTATATAAATGACTTATATAGAATTGCGTAAGTTGATGCAATCATTGTTCATTAAGTAGTATAACTTGATGCTACGTTTTCCTTGTAAACATTGCAACTATACCTTTATCTACTTACCTCTCATTTTTTCTCGCTGCTAACCAATAGAGATGCTCGATTGCTAGCTCAAGTTGTATTCATTTGGTACTGCAATTTTTTGTAGCATATAAATAAGTTTGTCGACTGACATTTTGAAGTTCAACAATGGACATTCGTGTAAATCTGATAAAAACTCAAATTTAAGTAATATGAAGTAATTTGCTCAAATAAACTTGTACAGTCTTATCCATTTGATACCACAATATTGATGCTGCATGCAACTTGTAATCCATATTTTTAATGAGTAGCCTTTTTGAAGTACAATGTGGACTCCATGGATTAAATGTGCGGTTTCCCAGTGTAAAAACTTGAAATTCTTGCAAATTGCATGTATTTCAATTTTTGAATAATTGACAAGAATTGTGAATGTTCTACGAATTTTTTCAATTCTTACTAATTATGAGTAGGAATGATTATTTGAATCAATGAATTTTGATGATTTACTGATCAATATTTGTTGATGATGCATGAATTTGGACAAGGATATACATAATTTCTTTTTGAATTATCCATATAGATGAATGTACAATACCTGATCAATGAAATGCCTTAGTAACCTCAAATGCAGAATTTGAATTGTCATACTTCAATTTCTTGGAGAGTTGTCTTGTGTGGTTTCTACCCAAGTTTGGGAAGGGTTTATTTTATGGTTGCATGTGTTGGAATAAAGGTAGAAGTAACTTTTTTGTTTTTGGTTTTTTCTTGAAAAAAATAGTAGTAGAGCATCTTGGATTTAATAATGCTTCAAAATTAGGTACAACAGAGTTCAATAAACTTTGCATCAAGATCTAATATAAAGAATGCTAAATTTTTCAGTACGAATGAGCCCAGATATGTAGGCTTCAAGATTATTGCTTGCGAGTCCTTTAGATGTTTGGGCAATACAAGCTTGTTTAATTTTTCTGCCAGTTTATTCCCCTCATGGTATATGTGTGTGAGCTCAACCTATTTTGTTTTCATAAACTATTTGATCTTTTGCTGGATATGACGGGTCTATGCTTTAAAGTGTTCAAATATATAGATGACCTTTTCCCATTACCTGTCATTAGGTAGTTTGTCAATGTTTGCTCTAATGGTAGACTTTTTAATCTATAATTGACTGTATCTATCATTGTTTATGTGTTCAAATCTATAGATGACCTATTAGGTAGTTTGTCAATGTTTGCTCTAGTGGCATTCTCTTTAATCTATAACTGATTGCATCTACCATTGTTATACTTGTGGATTCTTCTCCTTATAAGGCTGAGAGCATACCTTTTCCAAGCAATGATATGTGAAACCAATTATCCCTAGGTATGGTGGCATTCAATTTAGTTATTAAGAGTTTTTGTGTCCTAATTGACATGCCTAACTGCTATTTAATCTTGTTCGCATCCTTTGTAATTATATACCAACACTGATGTCTATAATTTCATATCATAACAACTTTTTTATCAACATTGCCTTTGGCTTTTTACTTCTGTATATTTGGTATTCTTAAATTCATGGGTTTTTTGTTTTACATAGTCATAGTTATTGCAGCCAGAGGCGAGAGGCGAGCGACCAAAGGGCGAATGAGGCGACAATGATGAAGAAAAAAATAAAATAGAAAAAAATAGAAAAATAGAAAGAGAAAAAATGTTCAAAAAAGGAAAACAAAAAAAAGGAAATAAAGAGATAATCGAAGAAAAATAGAAAAATACAATACAAGAAAAAAAGAACTAGAAAAAATAAACTAAAAGGAAGAAGTAACAGAGGAAAAAAAAAAGATGAAGAAATAAGAAGCAAGTTTAGACATGTGAAAACAGGGAGGAGAAAAAAAAAGAGGGGAAAAAGAGAAGGAAGGAAAACAACAAAAAATAGCAAAAATCTACCTCATCATCGGAGTCTATTGGAGTTGCAGGCAGTGGGGAGCTGAGGGGGTCTGAGGTTAGTTGTTTTGTTCTCCTCTACCAATTCATTTTCACTATTGCAGCACTAAGGGTCTGAGGTTAGTTGTCTTGTTCTCCTCTACCACTTTATTTTCAGTTTTAGGGTTTGTCTAGTTTTCATTTAGAAATTCTACTTATGAGATTTGTTATCCTTGTAGTGGTATAGAAGTTTGGTGTCTCTTCCTTCATAAAAGTATATGAAGTTTTAGTTTCTAAACTAAATTACATTATATTAGAAACATATAGAATTCTATTAATCATTCGTGACTGATGTGATAGTCTTATTGTAGTCAGGTTCTTATGTTGATCATCTAATTGAGATACAACAAGAACGAAGAGTTGTTGCATATAATTGTGTGAAGAATCTCAAGTTCTTGAGACACTATACATGGTCTTTGTCAAATTTGTTCTCGAGCTGCATCAACTCTGCTAAGGAAGTCGGTAGTGGTAGCTCTCTGTTTTATCAAGCACCAACATTGCATGTGGTTACAAAAGGTACTTTCTACCTATAGTTAATATGAAGTACCTTAGCTGATGCTCGTGTTCTTCAAAATCCTAACCTTATATTCATTAATTATTGCAGCAACTTTTTAATGATTTCTTCATTTTGATGTATGAAGAACTTTTAGAGTAAGCATTGAAATACTTCAAAATACTTTTGTTGTTCTATTCATTCAGAAATCCCTTATGACTTTCAAAAATTTAAGGTGCATGAGCAGTCATTTGGCAATCTTGATTTATTGAACTTGCACTGTGTTAGCTTATTTTTGTTGGAACATCTTGATAGAATATGCTGGACTGTAACCTTCTTGGAAACAATGAGCAAATTGTTATGGTAGGAATTGCATTACACCGCTATAATGTTACTAAAAGAAATGGAACATTTGGTGGATGATAACTTCCAGTTAATTAGAACATTTGAGAACAATCTCTCTGCTTTCTATGGTGAAGAAGATGGGCAAAAATCCTGCTTGGGCATATTGATGATATATGTACATCGCACCTACAGATATTATACTACACAGGTCCAACTTGAACTTGATTTCGTTCTTAAATTATTCAAATAAAATTACTTCCTAATGAGAGAATATATGTTTTAATTTTTAGTGTAGAAAAATGCTTGAAAAGAACTCAAATTTGAGCCCCTATAATGTCTTGCAGGCTCATATTGCTGGAGAGAGTTATTCTTCTTTTCAATCAAGAAAGTTATCAAATAATTCAAATGCCAATGGTGAAGAAAATAAAAATAAACTTGAGTATCACTTTGACCAAATATATGTCACTCAGGAAACATATATGGACATCCTTGGTACATTTAAAGTGTTGGGGTCTCTTAATTATGGTTGTGCTATTAGAGAAGAGTCATTGAAGAATATGAAAGAGTGGAAGATCCTATTGGAAAAAGATATGTATCATTAATATTTGGTCTCATTTGTAAGTTCATCTATTGTAAATTTTTTAATTCATTTTGCAATGAATTTGGTTCCCCTGGTTATAATTTTTTTTTTCAGAGGGAGGTCCTGAATGCTCTGATTATAAATTGATCCCCAAATACCTAGGTATTGGAAGCAGTTTCGACCAGGGCTACTTTAGGCAAACTTTCTTAAAGCCTCCTATAATGTTCCTTGTGGGGTCCAGCCAAGGCCGATTGCATGTCTGGTGAAATAAGTTAACGTGATAATGTTCTGTTATGGCCATGTATTTTTGTATATTTCTTATTTAATAAAATGTTCCTTTTAAAGATTAAACTATTGAAGAGCTGCATGTTTAATTTGCAAGGCGGATGTAATAGAATCTCAGTGGACTGTTTTGCAATGTCATACTCAAAATTTTCATGATTTTAATTTGTTCTATCCTGCAAGTATTTATCTTTAATTTCACAATCTTTCTTGGATATCGGTTCTGTTTCACGCATTCTGCATGGCATAGCAAAACTCTATTTGCAATTTTGCTAGAAGATTGAGATCCAAGCAAACGAGGAAAACACGACTAAACTGGAGCACATAGCTGAGGTACTACTGGCAACATTGTACTTGCAAGTCTATTAGCTGATTTGCATACAAAATCTAGTCAAATAAAATAATTCTCTGCCATGTAATGCTTATTAATGTTGGAGCTTAATAAGTCATCAAATTCATTATTTACTATACTTTGCAGTAGCAGGATAGCTGGGAATCAACAAGCCCCAGCTCAACTTTAATTCCTTCTTTGAGGTAAAGTATTTGCAATATATGGGAATTATGTTACCCTCTGGATAACATTGTTATAATTTGCATTAACTTCTGTTGGCAGGCAACTGCTAGAGTAGTATTGCATGTTGTAAGAACTTGCCTGACACTTGTGTTTGCAGTGTTTTAGTGATTTATTCTCTCTTACAACCCTTTTGGTTGACCTCACCAAGGTTTCCATATTAATCTTCTCAAGTTTACTTTCTCATGCATGATAACAAGGAATTTTTTTCTAAAGTGATATAATGCAATTTGATGAATGTGTGATTAGAATTTGCTACGATTTTGATAAGAGCTAGTTATCTCCAAATGTGAAACCATTTCAAGATAGCCTGTCCAATTTCATAGATACTCATTAGATTCTTTTATTGTAGAATATTTCTTAGTGGATCTCTTATCTTCTTCCTCAAGAAGTGTTGGAGATGATTTTGATTGCTTGACTCATTTTTTAGGTGTTACTGGCCTGTCATGATTTCATTCCTGGAGTTAGTTTGGTATTCTAGTCATTATTCAGATCCAATATTCTTTGTTAGATGATATGCTCAATTGACCAAATTGAAAGTCTGTAGATTTGTACATTGTCCTTATTCATATCCCATCAGGTAGCATTTGTAATTTGAATGGTTACGTGATATTCTAATTCTTGTTTGATGGCATGTCTAGAGATTTTTCCACATTTTTAGGGTACTTGATCATGCAACAATGGAAATTTGAGTAGTTACCTACCTGTTCCATGCTTGATGTTCATCTTATTGAAATTGTGTGTGGGTACGGGGTTGTTAGGGACTTTATATTTAACCCAAGAAATTTCCATCAAGAGACGTAGGATATTCAACAAGATGTTGCTTGTTAGTCATACATTAATGCATATCAATAGTTCACAGGATTTCACGACAAATTTTTGACAACTAGCCGCCCCATCGCAGCAACAAGAAAAAAGACAAAAACCAGGAATTTAATCTTGTTGTATGCTTATTTGTATCTTTTCCTACATGATGAGCTATCTTATTATCTTTGTCATTTTGCAAATCTTCAAGCTTCAAACATTTAAATACTTTTGCACCTCTTTAGAGCTAAAGCCTACCAGCTTATAAACATGTATTTTGTTTGATGTGTGGCTCTTGAGATTTAGGGATGTTTAACTCTCATGCTTTTTAAGAATGAAAGATGTAACCAGTATTTATTTTGACATTTTTTTTCAAAATTTTAAATCTTGACATCTCTTGTAGTATCTAACAACATTGCAATTTAAGGTTTCCTTTTTGCACAATGTTCTGGGTCGAATTAAAGAGTTTGTTGCTATTGCTATTTTTCTTGGCAATTCTTCCTTTGATGTGAGGTTCTTATATGATGAGATTATAATAATTTTGAAATAGTTTATGCTACTAGGGTTTCAGTGGCTTTTGTAACACATGCATATTTTGTCTGCTAGGTTTTCCGTTAGAATTATTTGACTATATGTTTTGTCAGCAACTGCATGATATCTTTGATTATGTTGCCACTTGCCAACCCTTAGATGAAACATCAGTAAAGCAAACAAGGAGGTTAAAGGTCAGTAGTGCCAGCTCAGAGCTGGACCTTATGATAAAGAGCATCATTGAAGTTGTTGTATCAAATTCTGTAAATTTGCTTGCATGTGACAACATCTCATTGTGGCAGGAAATTTTATCTGAAAAATAGATGAGAAGGTGACAATATTCTCACCCTGTATAGCAGTTGTAGAAACACATATAGTGTCATATTTTTTTATGTGATGTACGTGTTTGAGTGTATATGTACTATAGAGATAGAGACAAACACAAGTTCTATTAGGTAGTAACGTTTTGCTTTTGTGGATGAAAGATATTGAGGAAGCTAAAGCTTTGGAACAAAGATTGGAATCCCCCGAAATCTGATTTGGATGGCACTATCAACATAGATAATCAATTATTTGGCTCAGTGGACCTTGTTCAAAGAGTAAGTTCACTTTAAACATTTCTGTGTAGTGTCTTGTTGCATACATTAAGTTATATTTAATTCTATAGATATATATATATGTACATTTTATCTTTGTGTTGGTTTTAGTGCTTTTTATTTTGGTGTGGTATTCTTATAACAATAAACAGTATTAGGCATGTGATTTTGCACATAAATTCCTTAGTTTAAAAATTAAATTTATTAGGATTCGCAAGATTAGGTAATAATAAAATTGGAGCACCTTTTTAAGATTCAATGTTTGGTAAGTTTTACTAAAGTTAATTTTATTTCTATAAGTTCTTACTGGATTCAATTAACATTATTTTCTCATACCTATTTTTGTATAAGATTGGCCTGGCTGTGTTCAAGTTTCTGAAATGGATTAATTTTTACTATCTTGGCTCTTATATGCTTGAAGTAATGATAACTCTTGGTGATTAATTTCTACGTAATCTCATTTCATATACCTTATATATTCTTTATTCCAAAATTTCCATATCCTCTCATTTTTCTGGACTTAAAAGATTTATTAGATCTTATACAAGATAAGATTAGGCTTTGGCTTTTAGTGTTTTGCAAACTGAAGTAGTGGTTGCGCATTCCTGTTGAGATAGTTAACTATGACTCATAGATAAGCTCGCTTAATGTTGCATTCCACTTTTGTTTTCTTGGAAATTTAACGTGTAAAATAGTGGTCAGTCTTTTTTCTACTTTACATTAACTGTTCTGTAATAAACCATTCAATTCATGCATCAAATTTTGAACATAGAGATGGTAATGTGTAATTAATTTTACAATCCAAGAAGAAGGAGAATGTCAAAATTCTCTGCTGCGCTTTTGGCTTCTATGTGTGATTGTTGCCATAGTAAGCTCTTTTCTCTTGAAAGCTTGTCTTCAATATGCTTTCCATTTTTATCATCTCATGGGTGTTAGTTTGAAGTTAATGTTTTGTCTTTTTTCTAAAGAAGTTTAGTATATATCAGTGCAAATAGAAATATCAAGGAGTTAAATGAACGTTTGAAGTTGTGTTGTTGGGATTGCATTAATAACTATTTGGCCATTGAGAACACCAAATTAACTGAACCTAAGAAATACTGTAAATAAGTACACAATAAGACTAAGGTCTCTATCCTAGACAATTTGCCTGTACCTTTTCAAACTTGACCAAACTTAGCAGAGTGTCAAATGTTGTTATATGTACTAACTAGGAGAGAGATTCTGATAATGTTTTATGCATTGTTTGTTTGCGTAACTTATGTGTGATTGCAAGCATTACGTTGAATGTTGCAGTAATCATTAGCTCTAATTACGTTGCACCTCGCCCATCTCTTATTTCTTCTCCATTTCATTTCCTAGTGGTACGCTTTAGCATTTATGTTGTCATTAGTGTAGTTTTCATTGTTAGTAGCTCAATCCTTTTCATGTTCTTTCTATTTTTGTTTAATTTCGATGCATCCCTCAAATATACTCTTTCTTAGTCTTGGATTTCAGATGAGTAGGCATAGAGTCTCAATTTTAGCTTCATGTGATACTTATGCCTAAGAAAAATTCAATTTGTTTTCTATGAATTATTTTTCACAAATTCAAAGGAGCTAATTTATAGAGTTTCCCCTCATCTGTTTTGTATATCAAAGCATGGATTTTGTTTTCACATTCCCTTTTTCATGGGCATATAATTGTTAGGTGGCATGTGAGATCATCTTCCATGTTTACCGACTTTTTCACAAATGAATCATATAGAACCTACTCCAACAACCTCTTGTGGAATTCCTTGGTCAAGAAACCTTATGAAGTGACATACATATGTCATCTATTCTATGTCAAAGGCCCATGGTTTGTCCATATGAGTTTAGCCAAGGCTCTCTCCTTAATATAGTCTGCAGTCGGGTTCAATCTGAAGATAAGGACAGGTGCACATTCCACTTTTATATTTTGTTTATCTTCTATTTCTTGTATTTTTACAGAATGATATTAAGATCAAATTCTTCATTGTAGCTTTTTATGGTTAGCTCTATAGGATGTTGTCTCCTGAGTATTTACCTTTGACTTTGTGCATTTTTCCTTTTTCATTGTTTGGTATACTTAAAAAGATTCCAAATCATGCAAAGGTTATGGATAGCACCAAAGATGCTATACCTTTGCAATTTTCATGTGTAATGTATTAGGAAGAAAGAAAGCAGTCATGGCATACAATTGAAAACTTTATGCATCTTTGTCATTTACTGTGGTGAACTTTGGGAGAATAAAGAATAAGAACTAGGGGAAAAAGATGGCATCTGGAACCTTCTAAAGCTCCTTTATTGTTCTAGCTTGTCCAAGCATAGAAAAACTATATAGGTACTATCGTGCCTTATTTATTATTATTATTATTATTGTTGTTGTTGTTGTTGTTATTGTTGTTGTTGTTGTTGTTACTTTTTTTTTTCTTGGCAATCCACTTTTAGTTTATATTTTATAATTTTCCTTTTGGATCTCAACATCAAAATTTGAAGTTCAAACTTTGAGTTTCCTTTCCTAGAAAAAAAAAACTATTACTTCATTTCCTTTTGGGACATCTTCCTAAATGCAATTTTCTTTAACAAAATTATTCTCTCAGTTAAAGTGATGATATGATTCTACTAATTTTTGTCCGCTACATTTTAGTTTAAATTGCAAAGAAAGATGCTCAAAGCTTTTACATAGTTAGTCAAGTCATATCTAAAGTTCCGTGCGAAGTCAAGTATTGTTTTTCTATCTAATTTGTGCTTTCATGTTGGGACAATACGACTGATCATAGTCCTGGTTTCTCCAGACATCCTATGAGGTGCAATATTTGTTGTTGAAACAAAGTGATCATTCTTCTAAGAATGTCAATATTAATTTTGAAAGCTCATTCTTTCTTTTTCTAAATAAACCTTTTGCTCTCTTAATTTATATATATTATTCTCTCAACATCTTGAGACAATGAAAAATGCCTATTTGTTTCTTTATTTTCTTCATTTACAACCCGAAAATTTGTTGCTTGATGCTAATAGAGTTCTCAAAATTTCAGACCTCGAATTGAGCTCCCTACCCCAGCAAGTTTTGGTAGTTTGATTTTTATTTTGTCTTCATGAAAGTAGTAACCAATTTACTTGAAATCTCTTATCTATTTTTTATCTCTGGGCTTTAGAGGCTAGAGCAGCTCCATTATTAAAGTTTGCTTAACTAAATGGTATAATATGTTACAAGTTCATTTTCTTAATATTGTCATTAGGTAGATGAATTATTTCACACAACATGTGGGACACCAAATTATGTTGCTCCAGAGGTATGCAGTTAGGTGTCTGGCATAACACCATATAATCTTTGTTTTCTAAATAATTCTGTTTTTTGGATAACTCCCTTTGGCTCTTTGACTTTCCAGGTGATCAACAATAGAGGGATATGATGGAGCCAAGGCGGATATTTGGTCCTGTGGTGTTATCCTTTTTTGTACTTGTGGCTAGTTATTTGCCCTTCGAAAAATCAAATCTAATGGCATTATACTAAAAGGTAACATTTCATTGTTTAAGATGACATTCATCATTAAACTTGCCATCTTTTTTTGTATTTCTAGCAACATGGTGTGGACCTGCATTTGGTCTATACCTATGAGAGATTTCATGACTGGTTTGTGTGTGGTTTATAGCATTCTTTCTTTTCATTTATGGCGACTAAGCTAATCAAGATGTTCTGTACATTATTTATTTTTAAATCACTTCCCTCCGAATCATATCATTTCATGTTGTTCATTTGACATGGTACCTAAGATTTGCATTGTTTAAATCTTAAGAGCTTTGATGTTTATATGTTTAGGAAAGGTTTATGCATCTATAAGTAATTCAGATGAAATAACAGAGATGCTCGATTTCTAGCTCGGGCTATATTCATTTGGTACTAAAATTTTTGTAGCATATAAATAGGATTGTCACTGACATTTTGAAGTTCAACAATGGATATTCATGTAAATTTGAAAAAACCCAGAGTTAATTAATTTGAATTTATTTGCTCAGACGGACTTATGAAGACTTATCCAATTGACACCAAAATATTTATGCTGCATGCATTTTGTAATACATATATTTAATGAGTTTGCTTTTGAAGCTCAATGTGGACTCCATGGATTAAATGTGCAGTTTCCTACAGTGTGAAAACCTTGAAACTCTTGCAAATTGCATGTATTTGGTTTTTGAAGAACTGACAAGAATTTCAAATGTTTAGGGAATTTCTTGAATTCTTACATATCATGAGTGGGAATGATTATTTGAATTGACAAATTTTGATGATTTACTAATTGGCATTTTTTGATGATGCATGAATTCGTGCACATATATGCATAATATCTTTTTCAATGATCTATGTGAATGAATGTAGAAGATATGTTCGATTTCTTGAATTGCCTTGCTTCAATTTCTTGAAGAGTTATCCTATGTGGTTTGCACTCAAGTTTGGGGAGGGCTTATTTTGTGTTTGCATGTGTTAGGTCAAAGGTAGAAATAACTTTGAGGTATTCTTTTTGAAAAAAAAAAAAGGATAGAGGTATAGCATCTTTGATTTATTAATGCTTCAAAATTAAAGCTCAACAAAGTATTGAACAATCACTTAGTGGCCTATTCTAATGCATCAAGATCTAACACAAGGAATGTTGAACTTTTCAGTGCCAATGAGCCCAAAATATGTAGCCGCGTGAGTCCCTCAGATGTCAGATGTCTGAGTCCCTCATATTTTGAACTGGTAAGTGCTCACATCCAATATGATAATTGCTATTTATTCATAGCCTTGCATCAGTTGTATTCTACTACTTAGTACTCTAGCTTATCATTTGTGCCCCTTGTCTGAGAGATGCTCACTCTTGTTGGTTAATTACTTTTGCAACTCAAGATTGTAACATACGTGATCTTAATAGCAAATCTGAAAAGAGATTCTACTAACATCATTGATAGTCCCTGCATTGCCTGTTCAAAGAAGATTCATAGAATCATTTAGCCTTTTGCCTTTCTTACTGTTACAATAGCTAGAATATGGGATAAATACACTAAGGGTCTACCTAAACTTGTCTTTTATGTTTCTGGTACTTCAAGTTGCATATCTACTGTGTACTTTACTTGTTTGGAAAATTAGATCTGGTGCAAGCTGCAATAAAGACTATTAGCAAAGAGGGAAAATAAATTTTCAAAGTGTCTTTACGGTATGATTCATTTTTACAATGCTTAAATTGAATATCACTCTGTAGAACAGTATTTCTTCTTAATTTATTTTACTAATTTTGGGATGCCAAGGCTCACAGGTAGGTCCTCTTATATTGAGTTCCCAAAAGCAAGAGCTAATTATGATGGATTCTCACTTGTGTAGTTAGATGATTCTATAGAGACTTAAATTAATGGCCGGGATGGTATTGTCCTTGAATATTCTGTTGACATAGCTTTTACAGTAGCTCTTTATGCAGGAAGTGGTGTCTAAGTAAGTTATAAATTAGTTCAATCAATTTCCTCCATTGTGATTATGAAATGAAAGTAGATAAAATAAGTAAGACTCATCCCAAACCTTCTTTTCTAACAAATGTTGGTGAAACTACCCGTGTGCCTAGTTGTCTTGGTATAGTAGCATTATTGATGAGCTGAGTGAGCAAATTTTTCTTTGTAAACCACATGGGTGGTGCAGGTATCTTAGGATCTTTCAGCACTCGCTCAGACTAAATCGGACTTAAATGGAATTAAAAAGTCATGGGCTTCTGCAATGTATCAAGATTATTATGACATTCCCAAATATTGCAATGATGTTATGAACTCTCAACATCTCAATAGAGACGACAATGTTTTGGACCAAAGTGATGTGTTAGGGAACATAAGGTCTTCCTAGTTAGAAATCCTCAATTCTATTTTTAGGTATTTTACCTAAAAACGTGCACTTAAGTAATTTGCTTGTAATTCATGAATTTGTGGTAGTTGATCTTTGATGAAATAAGAGATCAATTACAAAAAGAACTTTATGCTACATTTTCTTCAAGAAGCCTAGTGCACCTTTCTCTCAAGCTGGCATCTTAAATGTTGTACATCTAGAATATCTGGGTTCTTTAGCATTAAAGTCAACATAAGTTAAGTTTCAGATTTTGATTCGTAACAAGTAATAATGTGCTATTAACCATTCTTATTTATTAAAACCTCATTTTTAAATATTAACCTATTGATCAACTACTTGTTTAATTTTCTAGATGGATGTAATAGAATCTTAGTGGAGTATTTTGCAAGCTCATGTTCAAAATTCTCACTATTTTTCAGAACTGGTTCGCTTCCACCAAGAGTAAGTCATGTGGATGGTTTCAATCTCGTTCTCGCTTTCTTTTAACTAATTACGCAGTTTTTCTAGCAATTCTTGGGTGTTAAATTTCAATTCGATTATAAAGTTAATGGGTCTTAAAGTCTAATTTTACTGTATAATAATGTTAAAAGTCTACTACTTCTCGCTTCAATTTCTAGTTTAGATATGGAGCTTATCTATAAACTCTATCTGCATATTCTTTTGGTGTCTAAAAGCTTGGAGAAGTGGCCGATGATTTTTTTCGCTTGACTGTTAATACAACATAAAAGATTCTCTTCAATCTTTTCTATGCCTACAGGTATTTGTCTTCACTAATTTCATAATCTTTCTTGGATATTGATTTTGTTTCACGCATTCTAGACAGCATAATAAAACTTTACTTGCAATTTTGCTGGAAGATTGAGAATCAAGAAAATAAGGAAAGTACTGCTGTAACTGGAGCACATAGTCGAGGTATTACTGGCGAAGTTCCACTTGCAAGTCTATTAGCTGACATGTATTGCAAGACCAAGTTAGATAAAATAATTGGGTTGCATAATTCTTGTTAATGCAGGAGCTTAATAAGAAGTCAAGTTCATTTCATACTATATACCGCAGTAGCAAGATAATTGGGAGTCAGTAAGCACCACTTCTTAGATGCTTGCATTTGTAGCTCAACTTTAATTCCTTTTTTGAGGTAAAGTATTTGCAATATGTGGGAATTATGTGTCCCTTTGGGCAACATTTTTTTTAAATATTACCAAACCCACCCCAAACCCGACTTACTTTCCCTCTAGACAAGATTGTTATAATTTATGTTAACTTCTATTAGCAGGCAACTGCTAGAAGAGTGTTGAATGCTGTAAGACCTTGCCTGACAATTGCGTCTATAGTATTTTAGGCATTTGTTCTCCCTTACATCCTCTTCAGTTGACATCACCAAGGTTTCCATATTAGTTTTCTTATGTTTACTTTCTCATGTATGATAACAAGGAAAATTTTTCTAAAGTGATAGAATGCAATGTGATAAATGCATGATCAGAATTTGTTGTGATTTAGATAAAAGCGCGTCATCTCCAAATGTGAAATCATTCAAGATAACTTGTCCAATTTGATAGATACTAATTAGATTCTCTTAATGTAGAATCTTTCTTAATGGAACTCTTTTTCCTCAGGAAGTATTGAAGATGAATGTGATTGCTTTACTCATTTTTGAGGTTTAGTGACCTGTCATGATTACTTTCCTTGACTTAGTTGGGTATTCTAGTTGTTATTCAGATCTAATATTCTTTGTTAGATGGTCAACTTGATTGATCATATTCAAAGCCTATAGATTTGTACCTTATCCTTATTCATATCCTATCATGCAACATTTGTAATCTGAGTGGTTATATGATATTTTGATTCTGGTTCAATGACATGCGTATTGATTATTTCCTCATTTTTAGGATACTTCATAAGGCAACATGTGTAATTTGAGCAGTTAGCAGCCTGTTCCATGCTTGATGAGCATCTGGTTGATTAGCATTCACGCGAAAGCATGTAGATTATTCCTCATTCTTTTTATACTTCACAAGAAGGCATGCAGATTACTCCCGATTCTTATGCTTGCTTCATCAGGCAACATAAGTAATTGGAGTAAGTGTTTAGGTATTTTTGGTAGACAAGTATGGGGTTTTGATGAATTTTGGTGCTATAGAGTAGTTATAATTCTAAACAGAAAATTCTAGTTAGTTGCCTTGCTTTGGTTGTTATAGAATGCAATAAATTATAGGAGACAAACATGCGTGTTTATATGTGTCTGCAAGGCTATCTTTTATTTTTTTTATTTTTTATATTTGTGATTTGTATTTCCAACTTTTCTTAACGACGCATCAGTTTGTCCATTTGTTTTCAACATCTCATGTTTTGCTGAGGCAATCTCTTAGATGTGTGGGATTCATTTTAGTGATCAAAGGAGTATTTTGCAGGTACCAAGAGTGAATGAGAATTAAGTGTTTTTGGCTATTTCCACTATAACAAGATCAAATTCAAACACATCTTGTTTTAATGAAGGTTTACCATGCTTTCTTCTATACCTTGGAGTTTTTTCTGCCAGCTAGCTTCGGGTTTTTGATATTGCTTGAAATTTTTTTATCGTTTGCACTGGCTATAATTGGCAAAGAAGTTCAATACGGTCATCTAAATGTATGGGTTACTACTCTACATGGAAAGTAGCTAAACATAATAAATACTTCCCACCATTAGAAATCATACTAGTATTCTATATCTATTATGGTTCCCCTAGATCTTGTCAAGTGATTTTTAGGGATAAATGGATATCTAGGAACTATTTTTTTTACTCTAACAGACCATGAAAATATGCTAATATCACTATGTCGTAGTTGTTTATCCTCTGTCTTGTCCACAAAATTGTTTGGAAAACCTTTCATTTAGAAGTTGTTCTACTTTCTGCACTTCCTATGTGCATCAATGTCACATGATGCTGCTAGTAATTATAATGAACTGCTACTTGCTAATGTTCTATACATTGTGAATTATTTTGAGATTTTAGCTATAGTATTTCTTCTATTCTGTTTGTTTTCATTGTTATTAAATTCTTTCTACACTTAATTTAACTTATTCATTTTCTTCCCAGGAAGCCTGTTTTTGAATTTAATTCAGGCAAAATGCAGACACTATTAATGATTACCACTTGCCTAGCTTGAAGCTTCTAGATGCTTCATGTAATATTTGGCAAAGTGCTTCGGACATGGTTAATTTATATGACATGCTTCTCTCTGTTTGCAAAGACTCTTTTCCAGCAGGTATTCCCATTGCTTTGTCAATTAAATGCTCTTTATCATTGTTAATCCAAAAACTATATTCACCATTGCTTTATACTAGTAGTATCTCATATGGTATAAGAGATACAGACAAACACAAATTTTATCAAGTAGTAACATTGTGATCTTGCAGATAAAAGATACTGAGAAACTAAAGCTTTGAAGCAAGATTGGAATCCTCAGGAATTAGATTTTCATGGCACTATCTACATTCATAACCAATCATCTTGCTCAGTGAACCTTGTTCAAAGAATAAGTTCACTTTAAACATTTCTTCTATAGTAACTTGCATTTGTTAAGTTATATTTAGATATATAGTTATATTTACATTTAATCTGTGTATTCATGTACGGAATCAGCTCATCTGCTTGGTTGTATTCAAGTTATGGCATAAAATCTATTATGGAATTCCTTGGTCAAGAAACCTCATGAAGTGGGATGCATACGCCATCTATTCAATGTCAAAAGCTCATGGTTGGTCCTTATGAGATTAGCATGACTCTCTTCTTGGTACAGTCTGTAGTTTGATTCAATCTAAAGTTAAAGATAAGCACATGTACACTTTCAAATTTTATTTTTTCTTTGTCTTCCGTTTCTTGTATTTTTGTCAATTTATATTAAGCCTTGATTCTTTGTTGTAGCTCTATATGGTTAGCTGATTGGTGGAAAAGCCTTGAGAGTATGGAAGGTTATCTCTTGAGCATATAGCTTTGACTCTGTGTAGTTTGCCTTTTTCATATCCTATTATACTTAATAGGATTCCAAATCATACAAAGGTTATGGATCGCATCAAGGATGATATACCTTTGCAATCTTTATGTGTTATGAGAAGAAAGAAAGCAGTCGTGGCATGCAATTGAAAACTTATGCATCTCTACTGCAGATTCAATGTAAAGCTAAAGATAAGCATTGGTTCATTTTCAATTTTTGTATTTTCTTTGTCTTCTATTTCTTGTATTTTTGCCATTTTATATTAAGCTTTGATTCTTCATCGTGGCTCTATATGGTTAGCTGATTGGTGGAAAAGCTTTGAGAGTATAGAAGGTTACCTCCTGAGTATGTAGCTTTGACTCGTGTAGTTTGCCTTTTTCGTATCCTGTTATACTTAATAGGATTCCAAATCATACAAAGGTTATGGATCGCATCAAGGATGATATACCTTTGCAATCTTCATGTGTTATGAGAAGAAAGAAAGCAGTTGTGGCATGCAATCGAAAACTTATGCATCTCTACTGTAGATTCAATCTAAAGCTAAAGATAAGCATTGGTTCATTTTCAATTTTTGTATTTTCTTTGTCTTCTATTTCTTGTATTTTGCCCATTTTATATTAAGCTTTGATTCTTCATCGTGGCTCTATATGGTTAGCTGATTAGTGGAAGAGCCTCAAGAGTATGTGAGGTTGTCTCCTGAGTATATAGCTTTGACTCTATATAGTTTATCTTTCTCATTTCTTGTTATACTTAATAGGGTTCTAGATCATGCAGAGGTTATGGATAACATCACGGATTGTATACCTTAGCAATCTTCATGTGTTGTGGGAAGAAAGAAAGCAGTCGTGGCATGCAATTGAAAACTTATGCATCTCAGTGATTCACCCTCATTGACTTTAGGAGGATAAAAATGAGAACCTAGGGGAAAAAGACAGCATTTTCTAACTTTCTAAAGCTTCTTGATAGTTGTAGCTTGTTGAAGCATAGAAAACCTATACAGGTACTGTTGTTTTTTTTATTATTATTTTTTGCGATTCACTTTGAGTTTGTATTTTTTATTTTTCCTTTTGGATCTCAACGTCATAGTTTGAAGTTCGAAATCATTGAGTTTCGTTCTTTCCTTTCACTCTCCCAGAAAAACTTTTAGGGCATTTTCCTAAATCTAATTTTCTTTAACAAAATTACTCTCTCAGTTAAAGTGATGATCTGATGCTACTAATTTTCAACCACTACATTTTAGTTTAAATTGCAAAGATACTCAAAGCTTTACTTAGTTACTCAACTCTTATCTAAAGCTCCATGCCAAGTTAAATATTATTTTGCTAAATAATTTTTGCTATCATGCTGAGCCTCTGTATTGTTTTGCAAGCTCTATTGTTGGAGAGAGTTATTCTTATTTGCAAATAAGAAAGTTATCAAATAATTCGAATGTGGTGAAGAAGATAGAAATGAACTTAACTCCCACTTTGATGATGCCGTCAAGGAAATATATAAGTGCTTCCACATTAAATTTCAGAGTATTGGGCCTCTGAATTATAGTTGTACTCCTATTGCAGAGTCACTAAAGTATATGAAAGAGTAGAAGATCCTATTTGGAAAAGATATAGAGCATCTACATTTGGACCCCATATATGAGGATATGATCCTAACAACTTAGTCTGTTGTAAGTTTATTTGCTGTAAATTTTTAAATTGATTTCACAAAAAATTTTGTTTACCTATTTATTTATTTATTTTCTCAGGTGGGTCTTATATACTATGAGTAGATGACAATGGTCATGAACTGATCACAAAGGGTAGTGGAAGCACTTTGGTCCAGGTCTACTTTAAGCAACCTTTCCTAGAGCCGCTTATAACGTTTCTTGAGGGGGCTAGTCAAGGTCGAGTGGGTATCTGCTTGGTTTTCTACACTCATTAGCTTTAATTTATTGTATCTTCATAGTCTTTAACTCTCTTTTCTTCATGTACAAATATATGAAAAGTTGAAGCTGTGGAGTTGAGGGTGAAGTGCTTTTTGTTTCCATCTAAGGAAACTCAAGGTATGTCTTTCAGTTGGTGAACATAATCTTTGTGTTGACATAGAAGAAATTGAATACAAGATGATTTCTTAGATAACCAGGGATGGACTTGTTTCTATGATTTTTTACTAATCCAATTAGTTTCACCAATAGGCATGTATAATTATGCTTGTGCATATGTTATTTTGTTCACTAACTTCTTTATTCAGTATTTATAATTAGAGTGATGTTTATCATATGAATCTTTCTTTTTCATTGCATCTATGTAAATCAAAATATATCTTATGAGCATTTTATTTAGATATTAAGTTTCCAACCAGTGGAGGGTATAAGGTCTTAAAGAAAGTCCTGTTGCTCATTTCAATAGAGCACGTATTTTTTCCTGATGTGCTCAATGAATATCGATGTTACTCAATAATCTACCATTATAAAGAAACAAGATATATATTATTCATTTATTGCTATTAACTATGCAATTTCTCGAATTCATTAGTTAGAAAATGTCATATTTTAATTATATGGCTTAATTGAAATAAACTATGCGCCTACTTAATACAGGAGTATAGCCAAGTTTTGATCCCTCAAGTTGGGCTGACCCTAGTAGTTTTGTCAATTCTAAGTTATGCTAATGGGATAGAGTGTGGCAATCTCGTTGGCATCCGTCTATTCTATATTGAGAAAGATACATAAACTAGATACTTGTGTAAAGTTTTAATGTTATTTCTAGATGGAATAAAGGTACCAAAAACTTGAATATTTAGTGAAAAGTTTTGATATTTTATCTATTGGGATGTAATGAAGGTATTTGATTTAGTTTCATTTTGAGTGCAAGAGATGGGCTTTCTTTCTGCAGTGGGACTTCACAGTTGTTGGTCTGACTATTTTTAGTCTTAGTCTTTGGTTTCGTGTAACTTACTGTTCAATCATTTGACACATGATTATGATTTGTCTAACAGAGGAACACATATATCACTTGATGCATTGCGTACTGCAACTTACTTGACAATCTTGTACGTTAAGCTACTTGTGAAACTTGATGAATTTTTTGAAAATTTAAACTCGCCGTACATCATTTATATCAAAGGATCAATGGAATAGAGAAAACTGGCCAATGTTAAGGCAGAGGGTAGTTTTAGTAGAGGCCTCATTATGATACGAGTTAATTATCACAGGATCTTAATCTTGGTTTCTTTTATTTCTTTGAGCAATTTTAGGAAATAATTAATGGCATTTGATAAGTTTGTGATAAAAGATGGTACCTTTATGTTCCTTCCAATGGACGTTTCTAAATGGTAAATAGTAGAGAAATATGCAAAAAGTATTTGGTTAGGGGATATTATTTCCAGTAATCTGTTGAAATATTCTCTGCCAATTAGTTTTCAGGCCGTAAGGATGTCAGTATTAGGCAATGTTTGTATTATTCGGCTGTAGATGTGACTCTTATGCTTTGATGCAGCTCAAGTGATATTTCTCTTTGTGCAACAAAATCTCCGTGCTCTACAAATGCTCATAATATCTTAACAAGATAAACTTGTTGTAGCTAAATTTATGATGCAAAATAATGCATGAAGTTCTGCAGTTTCCAAGAATATTGTAATAGATATAGAATAATCACAAATGACCAATAATGTTTCTTTTGAAAATAGTATCATTTTTTCTCAATTGAATTCCAAGTGATCTCTTGGCAATCTTTAATGAAAGATCCTTGAAACTACAAGGAATTTGCCTAGTAGAAGTATAACTAACTCTGGCAAGTTCTTGCGTTGACTTTTCCCTTTGGTTTCCTTTTTTTATTTTTCATTCCTCTGTTGGTATTATTGTTTTTCCATGTTTCAATAGGCTTAATGGTTCTAAACTTTCTTTGTGTAGATTAAGGGGAAAAAATTGGATGATGTCTTATATTTGTGTTTGAAAGTAAGCCTTTGTTTTGGATGTATGATGGGCATCCAAATTGCTTTCATCTATTGACGTATGCCAAAAATTGTGGTTCCTAAGAGAAAACAAGATTATGAAACTAGGTACTTTTGGTGCAGCACTTCCCATGGTTTATTATCTATTCTACATGGATTGGCCATGCCATGGTTGTCAGACATTGCATATGCTCAAGTATTGTTGAATTCATTGAAAACCATATTAATCCAGCTAAATGTTGAGTATCCTTGTGCCATCCTCTCATGTACTGTCTATAACCAAAGATGTATACTTTAACATCTTGCAAGTTGTAGAATGATAATCGAGGAGTTGTGAAAGCAAAAAAGTTAAGAAAATAACTAATACTATCTTTTTGGTGGTTGTGTTTTATGCAATGATCAACTTGTTTGTGTCCAAGTTTTCTGTAATCAAAACATTTCATTTCTTCCTATGATTGTAAAGTGTATAGCATACTATATTTTATGTGAATTGAATGCTTAGATAAGCTCTAGTGCTAAGAGAATATTGAAAATTTTGAACTAGGTTTTCAAAAAGGAAATATTTTTTTTCCTTACCATTTCAATCTAATGATACTGTGTACAAACTAATTCTTTTTTTTTTTTTTAGGTTCCCTTTCATGGTAAGGATGTCACCTCTCCAGAAGAATAATCAAGGAAAACTTAGAGCTGACATCTTGTATGGAAGCTTATTATTTTCCCTTTATAATATGATGAAAGGATTCAGTTGGTGGATCTTTCTACTTTAGACTTTTTACTCAATGAGGCAGCTGGAAGTGCCTTCCTAAGTCTTTCCTCAACTTATTAAGTTATACCTTATTTTTGCACTTGACTTTCATCTTAGCATGTGAATTTTTTATTTAAAACACTTAAGAATGCTATTTAAATGGTTTGATGATTATGTTTATCAATTAATATATTTCTAACTTCTTATTGATTTAGGTCTATGTTGATGAGCTAGTTGATGAAGATTATCTTTTCATATGTAGCTTGCTTTTTCCATCAACTGAAAGGCATACTTTTTCAAATTTGGTTGTGTTTAATAAAAAGTTCCACCAGAGACTATGTTATATGACAAATTTAGTTGAGATGGTTCCTATAGGAGTTTAATCTCTGGGATAGGATCCATTCTTTCCAAATTATGCAGTTCTGTACTTGTTTTTTAATACCCTGATATATTTTCTTACTTTACTTTCTTACAAACATACTGATATATCTTTTGAAATTATGCAAGGTATGTACTTGTTTTTCAATATGTTGATATATCTTTTGCTTGACTTGTTTAAAAATAATCAATGGATGTTTTCAAATGCCTTTGAGAAGTCAAAATCTGCTTGTTTCTTAGGTTTCATTTCCCTGTAAAGAATCCGCACAGCAGTTGATCAAGTAGAAGGTATGAAATTGTATGAAAAAGTTTTATAGTAAACCTATTTGTAATTCCACACCCTAGAGTTAAAGCTTAACCCCTATTCATTGATTGTTGGTGGTTTGTCATTTGGAATGTCGAGTAATACCCTTAAGATTTTGGCTTGCTTACATCATTGTTTACAAATTGTGGGACAATGTAAAACATCAGTGGTTATGCATATTAATTAGTCCTCTATCTTCGGGAAGACCTTACTAATAAGATTGTTAGATGAGCTAACTAGATATGTACTAAATGAATTAAATCTTTCAACCGCAACTGGTATATCTAAACTATTTGGTTGTTTTGAGCAATGTAATATCTTCCATTACTACCGAATAGAGCAGTTCTTTTGTCCTCTTGTCTAATTCCTAGTAGTATGTATTCTTAATTTTATTTCTTTCTTTTTTTATTAGTTTTGGTTTTTAGGATTCTTTGTATTTTTGTAGATATGGGCTTTCCTTTAAGGGATCATTACAATTTTCTTGCGTTTGAAGCTGTATGATGCCATTTTGGAAAATCTTGAATTCAGTTCTTGATCAATTCCCTAATGTTGAGAAGAAGGCTCCACCATAGAGATGTTGATGGAGGAAGATATGATCATCATAAGACTTCGAGATTCAATTTCATTGAACAAGCTATTGCTTGGGATAGAGATTACAATGATAATGAATACTCTGAGGTATTTCAAAATTAACAACTTTGAATTGAAGGAATAGAAATATATGTTGGTTTTGTGTGCATATATTAGTGTAATTTTTTTATGTCAAAGGGGCAAGCACTAGTGGATATTTTGGGCGATGAAAGGAGTAAGGAAGGAGCATCTGCATTGGATGCTCCTCTTTTCAAATGTAATCCCTCAGTGGGCTTATGACTAGGTAAGTATTTATGCAATTTTTAGTTCTTGATTTTACAAAGAATAAAGAATTATTTCTTTATGTTCTTGCCGTGTTGATACTGATATTGTTTGATTTGGATTCAAGCTATAATTTCTATACTTTGGATTTATTGGGATGAGTTATCATTGAGGATTAAATTAAATCGATGATGCTTAACTTTGAAAATATAGTTGATTACTGTTGATTAATGTCTTATGGGACACAACTATTTTAGTGATACTGCAGTTCTTATCTCAATTATGAAATGAAAAATGTTGCTATCAACTCAAAGACACTATTTGTGATGATGCTTCTTAAGAATTGATCAATTTCACCACAATTAAGTAGTGGGCTGACATAAGTTCAATAATATACTTGTGAGCCTCTGAAAGAGTTCACGTTAGAATGATGTAAGGATGGCTTATAAAGCTAAATTTATTGTCAGGTTCATATGAATGCTGTTGTTTGAACTTTGAACCTATTTGCATGTCATTTACAGTAAAGGTTAACTTGTAACCTAGTAAATTGCCAAGGTAGAATTGCCAAAAAAATCTTTTTTTCTGATAGGTTGAATGATTATATTGGTGATTGTTAGTAACTTTCACATATGAATTATTTAGTCTGGTATGTTAGTTTGTTCTTTTTACTTTGCTACATGTTCTTTCCTCTTTCCTACATATTCTTGCATACCAACACTTATGTTTGATTCTTGAGTTGGTTTGAGTATAGGAAGCAAGTTGAAGTTTCTAAAACAGAGGCTTTTTCCTTTTGATGGCACTTTCTCGAAGAATCAAGTATGTACTTTGGATGTGGTGTAGTTGGATTTTCTTTGGGAAATGCAACAAACAAGTGAATCTTTAGGAAATTATGATAATGTTGGCCTTATTATTTAGAATACTGGTACATATCAACCTGAATGATAAACTTCCTATGTCATTCTTTGACTGTCCTTATTCATACATCAATGGTTGATGTTTTGCTGGAAGGATTCATATAGACAGCTTTGGAAGTTATCTTATCCTAATAGAGAACTCCTTTCTCTTAAATCAAAGGTTTGGAAAGAGATGGCTTGGCAAGTTTAGCAGGGATCCATTAATTGATCAAGATACAAGTGATTAAGAATGTGGGGATAAGTGATTAACTGATCAAGCTACAAGTGTATGGGTTGGTGTTTATTTGGAAATTCATTAACAATATGTTTAGGGGTGGTGGATACATATTATTGGAGAATCGAATCTTCTTTGCCAAGACCTATCCGATTTGTATTTCTTTTTTTTCCCCTGCATTTACATGACTTTTAGTAGGTTTTCCTTTTATTGTTTGTTTGAACTGATAACATTTGCCAGATTTTTAGATACCCTGTTGCTGTTATGAAGAATATATATCTAGAATGTGGAACTCATGGAGAACACTTGTCTTCTTTTCCATCTTTCTGCTTGTGTTGCTCACCTAAGATAATCCTGCAAAATGAGAAAGTATAGAAACATGTGTAGGGATGCAATTTAAAGTCGAATACCTTGTAGGAACTGAATAAAAGGGGGAAACTTATAAATGTTTATGTTAATTTTGTAGTGTATTGGGAGAAATAATTTGGGAAAATATATCTAGGGAAAATATATTTTGGAATCTGTAAAGAACAAAAGTATTTTAGGTTCGAGTTTTAAGGGGGCATTTTCTATTGGAAATGTCTTTTCATTTAAGGTTTTCTCTAATTAGTGGTGTCATGTCATGGTTTTATAGTATTATATGTTATTGCTATTTTAGTATAATAATTGGAAAATATACGTTTATGTTGAAATAATGATTTGGAAGATATAACTATATGTATGTTTTTTATTTATGTATTAATTTGAAATGATTAGGATTTTTTTAGAATTATTTAGCAAAATGGAAGTATTTACTAGAAAGATGTTTGATTTTCGACGAGGTAAGGCTGTACGTTTTTCCCAAGTGCTGTGCAGTTACCATGAATGGTAAATTTCATAGACCATAGCATTTTAGTCGTAGAAGAAGGAGAACAGGGAGCTGCAGGAGACCTCTATACAGGTATCCTTCTCTTCTTTGTATTTTGATTTTGTTTATTTTTTCCTAGTCATATGTCATTAGTTTATAATATCGCCGAAGCTGATATACAATATTTTAGTGACATGCTTTAGGAGCCTAATTACTACTTCAATATGTAGACTATAAAATGATTGAGGTCAACTTGAGTTTCGTTATTCTTGTCCATTAATACCATTATACCAGTTTCATGCTTATTCTCTTGGTGGAAATTTAGGGCTCGTTTGGTTTTATTTTCATTTTTAGTTTTCATTTCCACCATTTTCAGAATTTTAAAAGTTAGTTAGTGAAAATGAGTTTGTATTTGGATAGATTGTTGGGAAAGTAATGATTATGTTGTGTTTAGTTGGTTGTAGGTTGAGAGAGATAGGAATAATAAAATAGAGAGAGAAGATACATATGTTATTGGAGAATGTATTCTGAGAATGAAAATAAAAATGATTTTGGGTGAAAATGTGTGAGAAGTTATGTGTTTCCCTTTTCGAATAGTAGAAAATATGAAAACGGGGTATGGAAATGGAACCAAACGAGCCCTTATCTTTTTCTTCCCTAATGTGACGCAAATTTCTTTTTGTTATTGTTGCTCTATATTTATCATCAGCTGGTAATTAGATCCTACTAACTTTGCAAGTTGACTGAATTGCTTGTCCTTTTTCCCTATGGGTGTAAGACGTAGACCATGCAGCCGTTACCTCACATAACAAGAACAACCTCGTTTAGATTGCTGCATGAGCCTTCATCAAAGATTCAAGTTGTGACTTAGCTATTTCGAGATATATGGTGGAAACTTTTTGATCTTCTTAGTGGTAGGAAATTAATGTTCTGGCTTGCTTCCTTTAAGTTGCTTTGAACTTCTTAATTAATTCTATTTGCCTAACGATGATGTTAGATTTTTGCATTATTGAAACCACTGAATATATAAGCATTTTACTGCAGTTACAGTATTTATACGTTATGATTGCTTCTTTATATCCCGATTTCATCGTTATTAATGTGAAAACTATGATACTTCCTAAGCTACTTTCAAACTTTGTCTATGTTGATTTCTTTTGTTTCTCTTATGTAGGAAATTTTGTATGGGATAAGATGGAAAACCAACAAGTTTGCTTTGTTGGACTGTAGGAATTAGAAGTCTCAGATATTCAGATTGTGAAGAATATATCTAGATAGGAAATGCAACAAGAAGTACAAGGTCCACTGGTGCTAATGAAGTGTCATGAGGGTGTGCAATTTTGCAATTGTCTTTAAAGATGCATAATAAGATGAAAGAGTCTAAGTAATTAATGATGTAAATAAATCCAGGAGCCGAAAGGTATTGACAAGATATCTTTCATTGATCATGCTGGCAGTGAGAGAGGTGCTAATACGACGGATAATAATTGGCAAAGACGGTATTAATTTCTGCAGACACCCACATGAAATGGTTTGTGAATTTCTTATATTTGACTTACCATTAGTGAAAGATCATTGTGCATTTCTTTTGTAATGACCAAACATTTTGCTAGTATTGTTTAAACCTTTTAACGTAGTAGTATCTCATGTGTTCAGGTTTTTAGTAAAGGTATTTTAAGTATTAATTTCCTATGATCTATTATGGCAGTCATGAATTATCTATTGTATTGCTTCCTATTTGAAATGACTGTGGATAAATGCTGAAGTTTGAGACATAGTTCTTGTTCTTATATTAGAATTTCCATACACTTATCGAGCACCCATCTGTTATCAAAGCCAAAGACTTAGCATGTTTCTGGTAATGGTCATTTAAAGTCTCTCCTAAAGAAAATTTCTTTCCTTGACTAGTAGTCATAGTCTTCATTTTCATATAAGGTGACAAGATTTGCATTCCATTTTGTGGAAGCAAACTTACTGAGGTTCTTCATGACTCATTTGTTTGCAATTCAATAACTATCATGTTCTCATGCATTCTCCAAATGCCGGTTTATATGAGCTACTCTAAATACTTTGAGATATGCTGATCTATAAGATTGTTTTCTTTTCGTGTTTGCTTCCTTTTCTAAATAGTGAAAGTGGTCTTACTACTTTGCTAAGGTTTGTTACATTGCTTGAACTAATAAATGCCTATTATTTGGCAAGATTAAAAGTTATTCCCAAGAGTGGGAACTTAGTAAAGGTCCGAAGCTAGTTCCTTCCCACCAAGTGTCCAGGAATCATCAGCACCAACTTTGTCTATTTCTGTTGAGACAGAGGATGATTATTAGCGATATCAAGAATTGGGAACTCACAAAGTTTAGTTCTTGTAGCAGAGAAGATGCAGAAAGTCTCTCTACCTTGGCTGAAAGGAAATGACAATGACATGTTCAAAAAGCGGAGGCATCGGCCCGAAAACAATTTGTGACAGTTTGGATATGTCTCAAATTAGTAATGGGCAGCAAATTACAAAAATAATGCAACTAGTACTACATTTAAACAATATGAACTGAGCTACCCCCCTATAAGAGTACGAAATGAGGTAGTTAGCCTCAAGTATCTCTTTCCAAACAATTGATGTAGTTTGCTCATCATAAGTCTATTATATTGATGATGCAACCCCTAAATATTTTATTTTTTGTAGGAAGAAGAGGCTGCATTGCAACCCCATAGAATGGAGATTCAAGATGCAATGGAGGTAGTTCGTGAAGTAGGTAATAACTGCTCATATTTTATTGCCCTTAATTTTGCTTTTTCACTTGATATCAATCATCATTCAAGGTGCAACAGTTTACAAGTCTTGCTCTTTTCATAGAATGTTCATAACTATTTTGCCAGTCAATGGGGATTTTCTTGTTTGCAATTTTACTTTTTTTTTTTTCTCTTCTTTGGAGAAATTGAAGTCCTGCTATAAAGAAAATGAAAATGAGAAAGGCAATGAAGATGGATTAGTATTTCATATTTTAGTGTTTTTACTATTTTCCACTTTGGAGTTCCATTTGTGTTTCATGTTTTTTTTTTTGGGTGGTTATAAACTACATTGTTGAAATGTGATGATTTGCTAATGAAATCAATATTTTCTAGGTAAAAAAAATTCATCAAATGACCAAAAGTGGTTTTTTTTTCCCTATAGGGGGTTTGGGGGTTAAATAGCTAACATTGTATTCTTTATTGTGTTATTTTTTCGCATTCCACAATTGTTTAGCTGGCATGAATGCAGTGAATTGAATTTACACTCGCCTCAATTTCTATTCTAGAAACGTCATAGGTCTTCGTCATTATTGCATTATGTGGAAATCAACACTTATTTTGTAATTATTATTACTATTATTTTTATTGATAGATGTCAGCTAATTGATCAAGCTGTGCATAAAGAGGTCTAACGAACTTTTGTTTTTATTTTTTTCTTATTCATTTCAATTAGTTTTTGCCGTACGGTTTTCATGTCATTTTATTGTTGTATGCCTTCCTTTTTGCTTTAAGATTGATATCAGTCTAAAGAGAAATTGTCAATGATGCCTTTTATTCATTATTAATTTGTTTGTTTGTTCTTGAAAATCATGTGGCATGGTTATCTATGAAATCTTGTTAAAACATCATCATTGCTATGCTTTATTAGGATTTGCTCTTTTTCTTTATGTTTGCTTTTTGATTTTTTTATTAATTCATTTCACCTGCCGCATACCTTTTTGTTGTTAATCATCATATATTCTTTTGATCTACTGAACTAGGCTATTTAAGTGAACAATCCAATTTTCTGTTGTTCATCTTTTTGTGTATGAGCATGGACTCTTATAGCCACATTTATGGTTTGATTTATTTATGAAATAGACTGTCTGTAGTGTGTAATCCTGCATTTGTTCAGAACTTGCACATTGATTATGTAAAATTAAATTTAAGGATTTCCAAGAGAATGATAGTCGAGTATATGTGTCTAATCCCCACTATATATATATATATTGTTACTTACCTTATGGTTGTTCTTCTTGATTCAAGATTTGAAGAAATTTTATTTTTCATCCTCTTTTCTCTTTGTTTGGCTCCGATGGACACCCTATTTATTATTCTTTGGCTTGTTTGCTGCTAGTGAAAATAACATTTGATAGTTTTGGTTATTGTTTTTTTTTATTAAGTGGTTTGATATTTCAAAAATTGTTTATAGAGAAATTGATTGATTTATTTCAACTTGATTGAATTGTGGTTCAGTTGTAACGAAGCAGTTGATGTGCACATTTGATTCAAATTTTCTCTCTTTGAAGGTTTTAGGCTTCAACCCTTGTACTTAATTATTTGTTTTTCTTAATTTGCCCTGTGATTTATTGTAATTAGAGGGGAGACCAATTTTTGTTAGTATGTTTATTAGTTTCTTTCTATTAGTTATTATTATTCTTTTAAGTTTGTCGGATTTTGGTTACAAGTGGGATGAACAATTCTTGTTTAATTTGTTGAAAGTTTGTGTGCTATTCTTGGTTGAAGTGTGGAAGAAGTAAATCTTGTAATTGGCTCTACAAAAGATATCAATACACCACGAGGGTGGCAAAATGCAACAGAACAGTACACCCTGATGACAATGCTGGACCTGTGGTCTTTGAAGGTGATGCAACTGATCTGTGATGGCATGGTGACTCCAATCTACTGGATTGCAACATCTAGCATTTCCAATGGCATCCAATGCAATGGATCATTGCCTGCTTCCTTATCTCCTAATATAGGTAAATATTATCTTATGTATATATATTATTTTCTTTCTTCAATTCGGTTATGGAGATTTTATCTAATGTTTGTTCAACTAGCCATAAATATATTACCACTTTTATTTGGGACATGGAATTTAAAATTGGTACTTTAATTAGCAGCTGGTGGAATGTTCTTTGCAATGTAGGATATTGGAATAGAATTCAAGATTTCTTACTTTTGGCTCTGTACTTTAATGACATTGTCTCTGTAGGGATAGGTCTTGGTTGCTTTTTTTTTTTTCCTTCCTTTTTCTTCTTTGTTCTTTTAAGATGTGTTGATGTGTGAAAAATGGTTTATTTGCTACTTTCTGTGTACATTGACCTTTTGAATCCATGATTGATTGTGGAGAGTTTGATGATGTGTGAAGGGTTGTGGACCACAGTCTGTAGAAGAGAAATAAGGCTTTTCAAACTAATGAGGAATCTTAACTTTAATAGTGAAACTATTTCTGGGCCTCACACCTCAAGCACACTAGGTTCTAATGCAGTTGCTGTATCAGATGGATTTTATTTTGTTAACTTTAAGGGGAATTTGGAGCTGGGCTTTTCGATCTGCGCTCTATGGATGAAACAAAGCTCGTATCTTATGTATGATGCACCAACTATTGACTCGGGAATATTATTTCTTTTTATCTTTTGAAACTAGGACGGGTTTTATCTAATAATGGATGGTTGCATTTTATTTTTTTTCTTAAGCATGTTATCTCATAGCTATTTGAGCGATCACCTTCGATGCCTACTCTGACCAAAGCCATTGAATTACTTTCATGGAATAGCCAACAAGTTGCAGAAGGGGCTAACAGAAGCAGAAACTCCTGCTAGATTGTTTGCAAACGAAAGAGAAAACTACACAAGGGAAAACAATGTGGCTAAGTACAAAATTATGGTATGCCGAAAAGTTTAGGGAAGTCTCTATTCAACTCTACTTATGTAGACTGCGCTTTTATTTTGGTCTGGAGGCTAGTAATATTCTAATGCTAAATGTGTATCGTTCTTTTGAATACATGTGCATAAGAAGCCTATGGAAAAGAAAGAAATCATTTGCAAAGTGGATGATGTTATACGATGATGCTTATTTAACATCCATGAATGCAAATTAAAGGTCTGGAAACATTTTACCATTATGAAACAGTCTTCTACTTTGCTTACTACTATGTAGAGGTTGATTAGTTATGAAGTTGAATAATTTTTTTCTATTACTCATCTGACATGAGGAACTAATATTGAGAATCACATTGAAGATGGATCTCATTGCATCGATACTTTTATAACTCGAGTTTTTAACATGTACCATCATACCCCCGAACTTCTTCCACTCACTCTGTGCTCCACTTCCGCTCCATTAATGGGTTATCTAGGGAGTGGTGGAATAGTTGGGATTTTTTGATAAATTGTCACTTTTATATCTACCTTCTAAATAAAATTACTTTTGGTTTTGTCTAACAAGGTATATCGTATATAATGTGGAGTCAATTATGCCCACAATTTTCCGATGTTCTAGAGCTATCTTTTTTTTTTCCTTTGCTTTCATTTCCTGGTTGTATGTCATTTGGCTTGTAATGTCACTTTAGCTTATTTGCAATATTTTAGTGACATGCTTTGGGAGGCCAATCGCCACTTTACATACTATATGATTGTGTTCCACTATGAAATGTTTGAGTCCCGTTTTTCTTGGCCATTAGTAATATCCTAACCGTTTCTTGCTTATTCTTCTGGTGGAAATTTTTTTTTCTTCACTCAAATGCTGCAACTTTCTTTCTGTAGTGTTACTATGCATTTATTATTGGTTGTTAATTAGATTTTATAAATTTCGTTAGATTATAGAATTTTGTCTTTTATCCCTACGGAGTGGCAATGCATACACTATGTAGCTTTTACCTCTTAAAGTAGTAAAGCTGTTTATCCTAATCAATAGATTGATGTACCAGCCTGTTTATTATAGTCAAAGATTGAGGCTGTGGCATAGCTATTTCAATATATATATGGGGGAGAACTTTTTGATCTTCATAGTGATAAGAGTTATTCTGGCTTGCTTTTCTCTCAACTTTTTAATTATTTCAATTTGCATAACAATGATGTTGGATTTTTGCATTATTAAAGTCCATTGAATTTATAAAATGCATATTCCATATTGTAGGTGTAGTAATGACACTTTGCTATTGCATCCTTATGTCCTGGTTTCATCACAATGCATCAAAAAGTATAGGGTCCATCAGTGCTAATGAAGAGTCATGAAGGTGTGCAATTTTTCAAGTAGCTGTGAAGAAGCACAATAAGGTGAAAGAGCCTTAGTGAATTAATGATGCAAATGAATCTAGGAGCACAAAGGTTGAAAAGATTTCTTTTATTGATCTTGCTGATAGTGAGAAAAATGCTGATACGATGGATAATGATCAACAAAAATGGTATGAATTCATGCTGACACCCAGAGGAAATGGTTTGTGTTCTTATATTTTACTTACCACCGGTGAAATTGATCATTATGCATTTCTATTGTAACGAAAAAAACACTTAGTTGGTACTATTTAAACGATTAAAAGTTGTACCTCGTATATGCAGGTTTTCAGTAAAGGTTATTTTGAGCATCAATGTTCTATGATGTGTTATGGTAGTCAGGAATTATCGATTAGCTTGCTTATTGTTTAAAATGAGTATGGTCAAATGCTGAATTTTGAGACAGAATGATTGTCCTTATATTAGGATTTCCTTACACTTGTTGAGCACTGATCTATTATCAAAGCCAAAGACTTGACAGGTGTTGTTTAAATAGTTAATTATTGTAGGTTCTTAGTAAAGGTCATTAAAAGTCTCTCATGAAGAAACAATTCTTTTTATGGCTGGTAGTCATAGTCTTCATTTTCATATAGGGCATTATTATTCTCTATCTTTTTCCTCATTTTCCCTAGTAAACTTTGAATGTGTTTTTCTATCCCTGGTGTTCTTTGCTTTATTTATGCTTACTCTGCTATTAGCACATGGTCTTTAGAGATTCAAATGCTATGTTTCTATTTTTAGATTGAATGAGAATAACTAAATAAAAGTTTTATGGCGCTCAAGGAGTATATTTGAGCTCTTGAAAGGACCAGATTCTTATCCCATTTTGTGGAAGCAAACTTGCTGAGGTACTTCATGACTACTTCGTTGGCAATTCTAGGATTGTTATCATCTCTTACGTTTCTCCAAATGCTTGTTCATCAGAGCATACTCTCAATACTTTATGTTATGCTGATCATGAAGATTGTTTTCTTTCTGAGTTTGCTTCCTTTTCTAAATAGTGATAGTGGCATCTTATTGCTTTACTAATGATGGTTACATCGCTTGAACTGGGAAATGCTTATTATCTAATAAGGGTTAAATTCTTTCCAGCTGGTTTTCTGATTCATTGAAAGTTTAACTACAACATTCTATATGGTCAAGGATATTTCAGGTACGTAGTGAGCTTATGTGTCTAACTGTAATATACAAAGATTCTATGTCTCTTTCTACGCTCTCAATCGAATTGATTGATGTATGCCCGTCTGTTGGTGTGTTAAATTCCTATCAAGTTCACTAATAAACTCGATCAATTGAAGCCATCTAATAAAGTCAATTAAGTGTGTTAGCATATTTAGGAAAAAGTGCGTTTTAAATCTATTTTAACTTCGTTGCGAAGGGAGGAAAAGTGCTTGACTTGCTTGTTGAGTCACCTTCAATTGATGTGCTTTTTAGGCCATATAGATACCTCCTTGATCATTCTATGATCTTGTGCTACAGTATCATTTCGTCTCAAAATTGAATGGCCACTGATTTCTTGGCACTCTTTAGTGAAAATTCCTTGAACATGCAGGATTTACCCATTAGAAGTTGAACATTTTCTGCTAGAACTATTTCTGGCAAGTTCTTGTGTCAAACTTACTTTTCCCGTTGATATCCATTTTTCCCGTTGATATCCATTTTTCCTTTTTCATTCTTTTCTTGGCATTATAGTTCTTTCATAAGATCTGTTTTATAGGCTTAACATTTCTCAACTTTCTTTGTATAGATTGAGATGAAAAAATTGGATGTTGTCTCATCTTTGTGTTTGAATTCAAGCAAGCCCTTACTCTAGACACATGGTGGATATCTAATTTTTCCCTAGCGTGTAACAAAACAATGCCACAATTCAAAGCTATAAGATTTATGTGCCTTGTTATCACTGCTCTCTGCATTTTTGTTCACTTATATTGGGAAGACAAAGGAGAAATACAACTCGAAAAGTTAGCTCTGGTATTTCATGCTTTATATAGGATAACATGACAACATGTTGCGATGGCTAACATCTTAAGGGAATTAGCCCTAATAGGATTTGTATTCCCTTGGGTGGGTTGGGAGGTCCCTTTTTCACTTGAATTTGTTTGAAAGTGACAACTTCACTGAGTGGCAAGAACTTCTTTCTGAAGAAATAGATGATAAGGTAACAATATTCCCTGCCCAGTAGTCATAGAAACACCTAGTATCCTATATTTTTCATATGATGATGTACATGTTTGAGTGCATATGTATTGTAGAGATACAAACAGACACAACTTCTATTAAGCAATAAGTTTTTGCTCTTCTAGATAAATGTTAATGAGGAAGCTAAAGCTTTAGAGTAGACTGGAATCCTCTGGAATTTGATTTGGATGGCGTTGTCAATATTCAGAATCGATATCTGGCTCAATGGACCCTGTTCAATGTATGTTCACTTTAAACATTTCTTCTATAGTAGCTTGCATATGTTATTTACTTCTATGGTTATATTTACATTTAATCTTTGTATTGGTTTTGCTACTTTTATGATGGTTTTAGTATTCTTATAACATGAACAGTAGTGAGCATGTGATTATGCACATAAATTACCAAATTTAAGAATAGAATTTACTAAGATTCACAAACTTGGTTGATAATCAACTTGGATCACATTTGTGGTTTATAATGTTGGTGTGTTTTTGTAAAGTTAATTTTATTTCTGTGAGTTCTTACTGGGTTTCAGTAACGTAATACTTATTCATAATTATTCATGTATAGAATCACTTAATCCGGCATCCCTATATTCAAGTTTCTAACATAGATAAATTATCTTCCTTTCTTGGCTCTAATATACTAGGTGTAATGACTATATAATATCATTTGAAAAAACTTAGAATATTTAGCATTCTAAATTTTTGATATCCTCTCATTTGTTAAACTTGAAAGGTTCATTTTTATTCAACTATGATGCTAAGATTATGCCACAACACTTAATCAACCTCTGTTTAGAGCATGATGATGAGTTCAATTATGACGCTAAAATTTTAACAAGGTGTGTTTTCTTCTCCTTTTAAGAAATTTGTCTTCTTTCACACCATGATAATCCCATAACAGTAACACATTTTTACATCCTATTTGGTTCCTTTCAGGATTCAAATTCACCCATATAACTAAATTAGTGGAACTAAATGTACTTCTTAAATAGTAAACTCTTTTCCTCTTGTAGGAATGGGATGATTGTCCAGCTCTTTAGAAAATTTAGAAGTTATAGTCATGATTTTAGCTCTACCTCTCGACGCTACTCTTGCCAAGGTAGAATATATTATCTATCAAATATTATTTGAAAGAGTTACCTCTTAACAACATTTCTTACAAAATCTATAAAATCACCCAATGCACTGGTGAAAAATCTTTGGCTCCTTGATCTGTTTGAAAATGTATCCTATAGAAACTTAACTCATTACAGTCTTCTCTATGCTTGTTTACAAACAGTGAACCTTGAATTTGGACTAAAACACTGTTTATTTCTTCTTTGTGATATCTTACTGCTATGGTTTCATCTACTGGTTGCGTTAGATTGGGAAAAAATTAAAGTCTATAGGCTTAAAAGGTTATTGAAATCTTTAGTTATATGTTCATTACATATTCTGTAGTACACAGAGCATTCTTTTTGGACAGCCTGGACATTTTAACTCCCATTAAAGCATTCTTATTACATAGGGTCGACATTTTAACTCCTATTTATTTTTCTTTAAAGGCTCTCTCAGCACTGGAATCCTACTTAATTAATAGGATGCACCTTAGTTAATGCTCGTAGTACTTCAAATTCTGACCTCACATTCTATAATTATTGTAGCAACACTTTGATAGTTTCTTCACTTTGTTGTATGAAGAACATTTCTTGCTGCAAACAGTTGAGATAAGCCATAATACTTATTCTAGTTTCAAAGATGGAGCATAAAAGATTCGTATTTTCATTAAGAAATTCCTCCTTGACTTTCATAAATTTAAGGCACATGAACAATCATCTTGTTGTTTTGATTTATTGAACTTGGCACTACTTTAGCTTACCTGTATTAGAACATCTTGACAAAATATGCTGCACAACCACCTTCTTGGAAGTAATGAACAGATTGCTATGGTAGGAATTGCATTGCACACCTATTGTGTTACTAAAGAAATGTCCAAAACAAATGGAACAACTGGTAGTTGAGAACTTCATGTTAATTAGAACGTTTTAGAAGAATCTCTCTACCTTCCATGGGCAGGAAGATGAGCAAAGAGCTATTATATTGCTCCTGCTCGGGCATATTGTGACTTATATACATAGGTGCCTAGAGATATTATTCTACTCGACTCCAACCTATTTTTATACTTGATTTTATTCTTAAACTATTCAAATTACATTTCTTCCAAACGAAAAAAAATAAGTTCTAATTTTCATTGTAGAAAAATGATTGAGAACTCAAATTTGAGCCTCCGTAATGTTTAGGAGACTCATATTATTGAAGAGAGTTATTCTTCTTTGCAATCAAGGAAGTCATCCAAGCATACTTTCTTCCGTTTTTGTCTGTTTGCTTACAGTATACCTACTGGATATGATACTAGCATTTGGCATAATCTTCTGTAGGATTCCCTGGGCATCAATGATATGGTATGTTTTTACTTAACTCTTACCTTTTGACCTAGACAAAACTTTTCCTCTTTTCTTTATTAAGTAGATGGTATACGCAAAGAATAATAGAAGGTACCAATAGAATACTTTGAAGAATAAATGAAATAAAAGAGCTGACTGTTGAGCCACAACTTTTTAATATGATATGTAGGTATCTAAAATAGTGTATGCACTTGGATTTTTGCTTCATTATATGCTGAAAGATTTAGTGTTGCTAAGAATTGAAAATGAACAAAATGATAGCCTGAGAGAGATAACCCAAGATACAATTTTAACTGGCATAGCTGAGGCTCCAGGGTTAAATGTAGTGATCAAATAAATGAGACATCAGCTCCTTGGGACATTTGAAAAGGTATGCAATTTCTTGTTTAGAACTTTCAATTGCAATATATTCTCAAAACACAATCTTAAATTTGTCATTTGTTTCTGAAGACAAATGAAGAATGTGATGCCATGTATGACATGCCAAGTAAAAATGTAAAAGGAATAGAGATAGCAATAGGACTTCATTCTTTCTTGAGGCATTTAATGTTAGTAAGGAATCTGAAGATGTGAAATAAAGAGGATCAAAAATAGCAACTAGAGTCCGCAATGGTGAGGTTGGTGGTAACAGTGACATTGTTTAGTTGTTGCCCTTGTAAATTCTCTACACACAGAGTTGTACAAATTAACTATTTGAGTAGGTTGGCAAACATTCTTAGCTGTGAATATTCAAGTTTTATTTCCTTCTATTTTAATTTCTTCCTTCCACCTTAGCAGTTGGTGTTATTTTCGTAGGATTTTCTTTCTTCAGACAGACATTATAGATTTGTTGGTTTTCAATTTGCCAGGTGAAAGTGATGAAGGAATAACGTTTGCCTTGTTTGATGGCATTCTATTTTAGGTGAGGCAACTTGCTCATTCTTCGCGAAAAAACTATTGTTCTTTCTTTTCTCCCCCTCCTCCTCCTCTTCTTCTACTATATTTGCAACAGTTTGTGAGTTGCTTCGATGTAATTATCGAGTGATGAAAAATATATGAATGAGTTCTGTACAGTTGGAGTTTTCTCAAGTGACTTTCATTAAGTGGAAGGATGTTACTAGTTGATGCCTTGTCTTCTTTTCCTGTAGGAATCCTAGGACCTCTTTATATTGACGTCTGCTTTGACAAAAAGTTTGGAGATAGTCTCTTTAGCTGTGAGTTAGAGGTGGCTCGTACTTCTCTATGTTTCTATTGGTGATGGAAAAATTGCACTTATTAACAAATGGTAGTAGAGGTATATCTTTTAGTTATTGCTTTCACTTGTGTGGTAGCTCTCTCAGGCATTTTTTGCTTCAAGATTGTCATGATTAAAAAATCTTGTACCTTCTGTTAGTATTTGAAATGATGCCAAAAGCCATCTTCCTGGGATTGATACTGCAAAATGCTAACAATTTCTTCATATGTCCAGCCACCTTATGTGGTCTTTTATATATAATTAGTAACTATATGACAAATGGTTTTTGTTCCCTAGGGATACCTACCACTTGTTCTACAAACACCTAAAGGGGTGAAACACAAAGTGAAATGATTCTTTTCTCCATGACTAAGAAATGGTGTTATAACAAAACTTATGTTGCAATGCAATGTTCATTTCAATATCTGTAGCACTCAATGTACTTTCTATTTGGAACATACTCTATCAGGAAATAATCTCATCTGCTGTGGGTTGCCTTTAGTAGAAGGATTAGTTGAGCACGTCTTCAATTTGTACTCTTTCGTGTATAATAGTAGCAACATATGGCTCTCCATGTTATTTGCAACTCCTATTCTTTATACTTCAAACAAAAAGGAATGTTCTAGAACCGGCCATTAATTTACTCTATTTTTAAGTGCGAATCAAATGGACCATCAATCTAAACCCTTTCATTTATTTGTACAAGTTTTATACCCAATGAAAATGATTATATTTAAATGATTCTAGATGTGCTCTTTTCACAGTCGACTTATTTAATACTTGATGATATTAGTCATGGTTTATGGATCAAATATTTACTTATTACAAATTATACTATGATGGTTGTAGCAGTTAAACATTCAAGGCCAAAGAGAAGAGATGAAAACACATGCACTGGCACATAAAATGTTCTCAGTTGTAATTTTTTTTTACCTATACTTATATATGTTTCTATAATGGATATGCATATTGTGTGAGTCTTATTTAGAAGGGTATGTTTTGTGGTTTACAAACATTTGCATGTATATTTTACATTCATATGTTGATAATTTGGATTATGGTGAATTCTTTTGGAGTCTACCTGTTATATTAGAGCTCTTTTCTTTTCTGTCTTCACATGGAACCTTTTTTGATTGTTAACATCTCACTCCCAACAATCTAGTTTTATCCATTCATATGGATGAGTAGATTCATGGAGAAAACGCACTTGGAACTTATGTTTGAAGCGAGAAACCTGGTGAATTCAGATGGCAACCTAGTTCTCTTACTCAAGTTTGAAGCCAATAAAATAATTCAAATCATTACCTCATGCTTTTCTTTTATAACTTCTTTTACAAAATAATTGACAGGCCCTAAAAAAAGAATAATTGGCAGGCCCTTCTGAGTAGTTTTTGGGTTGTGCTTGAGGATATCAATAAAACACCACCAGACGCTCTATCAATCTTATAATTACATTCTCAACTGGCCATAGGAAGGTATGCACTTTTTATCTTTTGTCTCTAATTCTTAGAGAGGTAACTAATGGGTTTTGAATACCGTATTATTAAAGCTTTTTACCACATAATTATAATTTATATTTCTTCTTTTTTGTTACATAATGTTAGGTACTGCAGAATGGTATCATGAATTTGGAAGCCCTTCAACACATGTACAAAACTCAATATAGGACATGTTATGTTGTTAAAAATTTAGTTGAAGATAAATCTTATTATTAGACACTAGGTGTAAGATTATATATTATAAAATTTGGAGGTAATAGATTCTTATTTGTGACTTCTTTAGATGGTATTGAACTAAAGAAGGTCACAAAAGATGAGATAAATAGCATGCAAGAAGAGGGACATGATGATTAATTGACTCTACCTATAAGAACATACTGACTCACTATATAAAGAATAACTACAATTTAGATTATGCATTCTCCATATTGCAAGACTTAAGTTTTTCTTGCTTTAAGCTATTCCTTATTTTTTAACTAAAGGTAATAGGTGTTAAAAAGTTTTCCATTTTAATATGTTCCTTCATTTTCCCCTTTATACATGTAAAATACACATACATTTCTTTTTATGTAATTATAGTCATTACAATTTATTAGCCCTTGTGATCTCCATGCATTCTTTTCTTCACTTTTCCATCAAAATAGGTTTTCAAAAAAGCTTGTGATTATTGATTCAAAGTGATGAGAATGCCTAATGTGTAGTATAAACCATGTCAAACCATTGGCACCAAAAACCTTTGTGGAGTTTGGTTTCAATTCATCTCAATGTCATACTGTCCCATCCAAATATAGGACCTGACATTCCATGTGTACGATTACCAGATTTTCATATCTAAACTTATGCCTAAACTTGTACGAGAATCTATATGCTCTGAATAATTTACATATGATTATAAACTGATCCTACTATACTTGGATAGTAGAAGCAGTTTGGTTCAGACTACTTTAGACAACCACTCATAGGGCCTCTTATAATGTTTTTAGGGGAACTATTCAAAGGTGATTACACATCCAGTAAGTTAGGTAGTTGATAGCATTTTTTCATAAACAAGCACAAGACTCTGATGAATTTGAGGACTGGTTTTGGTGAAGACTAGTAGTACCTATAAATAGAAAATTCTAGAAAATAGCCTTGCATTGGTCATTATAAAATACCATAAACTACGAGAGACAAATAGACATGTATGTGTATATGTGTATACAAGGCTAATTATTTGTTTGCATGTGCTTCCTATTTTAGACGTTTCTCAATGAAGTTTCTCTCTGTTCATTTTCTTCTGCTTCTTTCGTTGTGCTGAGGCAATCTTAATAATATGTTAAATTCATTTTAGTGATCAAAAGAGAATTTGCAAGAAGTAAGAGTGCGCAAGAATTTTTTGGGCTATTTTCCATGGTCACAAGTACATCTCGTTTTACTGAAGGTTTGATGTGCTTTCATCTATATCTTGCATTAATGTATTCCATACTATTTTCTTCTAACTGATAGCTTATGGTTCTCTATTTTGTTTGAAACATTTGGTTATGCTACTATTGATGTCTTTCATAAATTGCACTGGTATATAATTGGGAAAGAAACTCATTGCAGTTATCTATATGCATGGGTTACTACTCGACATCAGAAGTAGTTAAGAAATAAATAAATGCTTCCCACCATTAGAAATCATATTTATATTGTATCTATAATTGTTCTTCCTGGGACAAGATTCATACCTTTTGCCTGTTGTTCCTTCTTTTGGTATTAGGTAGAAATTCACTTGGTGTTGTTTGGTGGAAGCTAACGATTAGGCCACCAGTAATCAGGACATGCTGAAATAATGTACTAGTGGTATCCTGTGCTATTGGTTGGTGAAATTGGTACTAGGAAGACTACTCTTGTGCAGACTCTTGCCACGAACCTTGGTTAGAAATTTATATTTGTCATGTTCAAGTGAGTTATCCAGGGATTGGTGGAATAATTGGGACTTTTAATAAATTATCATTTATATGTCTCTCTTCCAATAAGATTACTTTTGCTTTTTGTCTAATTAAGTATATTGTAATACTGTGGAGCCAATTATACCCACTATTTTTCAACTTACTGAAGCTATTTGTTTTGTATATGGTTATATAGAGATGCATCTCTTTTTTATTTTGCTTTCCTATTTGTACGTCATTGGTTTATAATGTTGCAGATCTGATCTGCAGTATCTTTGTAACATACTTTAAAAGCCTAGTTGCCACTTCATACATAGACTATAAAATGATTGAGGTCTACTCTAAAATTTTTGAGTTTCGTTATTCTTGTCCATTAGTACCACTCTACCCCTTTTCTTGCTCATTCTTCTAGTGGAAAATTTATTTTCTTCCCTAAAGTGCTGCAAATGTCTTTCTATCAGTGTTGCTATACATTATCATTAGCTGTTAATTAGATCCTATAAATTCTATTGACTACCATATTGCTTACTTGTCTTTCTTCCCTAGATAGTGATATAACATACACCATGCAGTTGTTACCTCTCAAAGTAGCAGAAGACCTTGTTAGATTGGTGCATCAGTCTGTTTATTATAACCAAAGATTCAAGCTGTGCCTTAGCTATTTGAGATATATGGTTCAGAACATTTTGATCTTCTTAGTGATATGAAGTTAATATTTTGGCTTGCTTTCCTTTAAGTTGCTTTGAACTTCTTAATTATTTCAATTTTCCTAACAATGCTGTTGGATTTTTGCATTATTAAAACCACTAAATTTTTAAGAATCTTCAGTATTGTAGGTGCAATATTGACACTTTTGTGGTTACTTATATCCCAATTTCATCATCATTTATGTGAAAGCTATGATAGTTAATATGCCGTTTTCAAAATTTTTCTGTGTTAACTTTTTTATTTGTATAGTGCAGGAAACTTTGTATGGGAGAAAATGGCAGACAACAAGTTTGCATTGTTAAACTACAGCAATTTGAGGTCTCAGATATGCAGATTGTGAAAGAACATATTCAGAGAGGAAATGCAACAAGAAGTATAGGATCCATTGGTGCTAATGAAGAAAAGTCATGAAGGTCCCATGCAATTTTTCGGTTGGCTATGTGAAAAAGCATAATGTGGTAAAAAAGAGTCCAAGATAATTAATTATGTAAATGAATCTAGGAGCGGTAAGGTTGTTGGAAAGATTTCTTTTATTGATCATGCTGGAAATGAGAGAGATAAGAAAGGTGCTGATACGGTATTAGTTTCTGCACACCAATATGAAATAGTTTATGTGGTTCTTAAATTTGACTTACCATTAGTGTAAGATCATTGTGCATTTTTGTTGTAAAAGGCCAAATACTTATCTTATATTGTTTAAACCCTTAAAAATAGTACCTCATGTTTAGAGATTTTTAGGAAATGTCATTTTGAATATCGCTATCCTATGATTTATTGTGGGAGTCAGGAATTATATGTTGGGCTACTTTCCTATTTAAAATGAGTGTGGTCAAATGCTGAAGTTTGAGACGGAATGCTTGTTCTTATATTAGGACTTCCATGCACTTATTGAGCACCTATCTGTTATCAAAGTAAAAGGCTTAGCTAGTATTGTTAAATAGTTAACAGGAACAAGTTTTAGTAAAGGTCATTTAATGCCTCTCTGAAGAAATATTTTTTTTCATGAGCGATAGTCATAGTCATCATTTTCATATAGGGAACTATCATTCTCTGTCTTTTTCCTCATTTCCTCATCATTCTAGGAAAACCTTAAGTGTGTTTTATAGTCCACTTTGCTTTATTAATGGTTTATACAGTTGTTATGACATAGTGTTTAGAGATTCAAATGCTATGTTTTCATTTACATGATTGAAGGAGCAGAATCAACAAGAGTTTTCTGGCGCTCAAGGAGTGTATTTGAGCTCTTGACGATGGCTAGACTCACATCCCTTCTCGTGGAAGCAAACATAGTGAGGTGCTTCATGATTACTTGTTTGCAATTCAAGGACTATTATTATCTCTTTCATTTCTCCAAATGCTAGTTCATGTGAGCATCCTCTCAATACTTATAGAGATGCTGATCAGTACGTTTGTTTTCTTTTATGAGTTTTATTTCTTTTCTAAATTACTAAGGACAGTTACATTGCTTGAACTGAGAAATGCCTATTATTTGATAGGGTGGGAAGCTGAAGGCCAACCTAGTTCCTTCCCACCTAGTGTCAAGAATCATCAGCACCAACTTTGTCTGTTTCTCTTGAGGCAGAAGATCATTATGTTCAAAAAATTTATAGTAGATACAAGTAAAATGGCTATAGAGAAACTTCATCTTACAATTTTTATGCTGATGATGAGAGACAATCCTCTAGTTTTTCTCATTTTATCTTTAACGAAAAAGAAGAAAGTTGGGTGGTTGTAGGTGGTTTGGAAAGAGAGTAGAATCCTGCAAAAAATACTTTTAAGTGGTCTACAAGCCAGAAGACATAGTTAATTAGGAACTCACAATGTTCAGCTCCTGTAGAAAAGAAGATGCAAAATGTCTGTCTCTCCACCTGGGCCAAAAGGACAAGTGATGAAAGATTCCAAAAGTTGGGGCATGGACCCAAAAAAGGCGGTGACAGTTTGGATATGTCACAGAGTAGTTACAAGTAGCAAAATATAAATAATAGTGCAACTAGTACTAGCTTTAAATAGTATGAAGCTGAGCTACCACCTGATGAGAGTGTCATGAGGTACTTGAGGTAAGTGTCTGTCTCCAAACAATTAATGTAGTTTCCTCTATTAAAAGTCTACTGTATGATGCATGATATTACCTTTAAACAATTTATTTTATGTAGCAAGAAGTGGCCTTCATTACAGCCCATGGAATGGAGACTTAAGATACAATTGCGATAGTGAAGTAGGTAATAATTGCTCATATTTTATTGCTCTTAATTTTGCTTTTTCACTTGATGTCAATCTTTATTCGAAGAGCATCAGTTTAGAATTTTTGCGTTTCTCATAGAATGTTCATAACTATTTTGGTGATCAGTTGCGGTTTCTTATTCTCAATTTTACTCTTTCTTTTTCGTTATCTCTCTTTTTTTTCCCTAGAGAAGTAAATCTTGCTATCAAGAGGGGAAAAAAATGGAGATAAAGGTTGAAGATGAATTAGTATTTCATGTTTCTTCACCAAATTTGATAGGCATACCATTGCAAGCAAATAGAGCAGATAATTTACCCTTATTTTTCCTATTAGCAGTGTATTTATCAATTTTTCACTTTGGAGTTCCATATCTGTTTTAGCATCTTTTATTTTTCTTTTTTGTGGTGGAAAACTATGTTGTAAATGTGATAATTTGATGCTAGCAGAATTAATATTTTTCAGCTAAAAATATATTCATGTCATAGTCAAAAGTTTTTTCTATTTAAGCAGCCAACATTATATTTTTAGATTGTGTTGTTTCACAATTATTTTACTAAGCATGAGAAAGGCTGTGAATCGAATTCACAGTCGTCTCAACTTCTAAGCTAGAAATTTCATAGGTCTTCTTCATCACTGCATTTTGCTAAAATCAACATTTGATTTTTTTAATTATTATCATTACTGCTATTTTTATTATTAGTTGCAAGTTAGAAACTGTGTAATATAAATGTTTAATAGATTTTTTATTTATTTATTTTATTCATTTCATTCAGTTTTGTCTGTATAGATTTCATGTAATTTTATTGTTGTATGCCTTTCATTTTACTTTGAAGGTTGATATCAATTTGAAAATTTATAAATTATTAATTATGCCTTTTATTCATTATTATTGATTTGTTTGGTTGTTCTTGAAATGCATATAGCAAGTTGTTTGATAGGATCTTGTTAAAACGTCATTTGTGCTACATTTCACTAGGATTTGCTCATTTCTTTTTGTTTGGTTTTGGATTTTTTTATTCATTCATTTCACCTGTTATATACTTTTTTTTCATTATTCATTCTATATTTTCCTCATCTATTGAACTAAGGTATCTAAGTGGACATTTTGATTTTTGTTGCTCCTGCCCCCAATGCCATTTTTTGTGTTTCAGCATGGACTCATATAGTTGCACCTATGGTTTGACTTCCGTTAACAAAATAAATGGTGTGTAGTACTGCATTGTTTCAATATTTGGTGTTGATTATGCAAAATCAAATTTTAAGGAGTGCAAGGCGAAAGTTAGTTGAGTATATATGTTTGGATGTTTTAAACTTCAACACTTACACTTAATTATTTGTTATTTTTTGTTTGTTTTTGTTAGTTCTGCATGAATGACTGTAATTAGAGGACTGTTCATTGTTTTTTTGTTTGTTTTTTTGTTCTTTATTTTAGCGAAAAATTTTGTTGGATTATGGTAAGTAGCAAGGTGAACAATTCTCGTTTAATTTGTTGAATTTTTGTGTGTTTTTCTTGGTTGAAGTGTGGAAAAAGTAAATCTCAAAAATTAGCTCAAAAGATATTAATGAGCCACATAGGTGGCCAAATGCAGTAGAGCAGTGCCACCACCTTTTATGACAATGCCAGACCTGTGGTCTCTAGTGAAAATGTGGAAGACATAAATCTCAAAAATTGGCTCACCAAATAGATCAGTGCGCTATGTGGATGGCCAAATGCAGCTGAGTAGTGCAGCCATCACCCCATATGACAATGCCTAATTTGTGGTCTCTGGCATACATGTAAGGGACACTGTGATGGCTTCAGTCTGCAAAATTGCAGCATCTAGCCTCTCCGATGGCACCAAATGAAGTTGATCATCACCTGCCCCCTAACCTCCTGATGCAGGTTAACGTTATCATCTATATATTGTTCTCTTTCTTCAATTTGATAATGGTGATTTAATTTAATGTTTGCTCAACAAGCAATAAATATATTACTTCTTTTATTTGGGACATGGAATTTGGAATTAGAACATAATTAGCAGTGGATGGAACTTTGTTCAATGGTATTGAGATGCTGCCCCTATCCCCTTGTGTCTCTTATTGGAGTAGTTTGGTTGTGGCATTAATATTGTACTAGAGTTGGTTTATAGTAATTTTTGGGTGAAAAGGTCACTAAGGTTTGCTGCTCTTAAGTTGCTTTCTCTTTACTAAGCTATTAGAATTGGGTGTATATTATCAGTTTGAATGAACAAGTTTGGCATTAAGATGGCTCAAAGCACAAGATGTATCTTGTCTCACTTATTCTGTTGAAAAAAGTTAAGCCTTTCTATTTTCTAGGGTCTATAGTTTAATGTTAGGTTTCCAACACTCTTATTCAGTTTTATTTCCTTTTTCTTTTTCTTCATCTGATGTGTTTTTCATCTGGCCATTGTACTAATCTTCCCTTTGCTAATAATGTTTTGCTTTACTATTTAAATTGGACCATTAGCTTAAGTTTGATTTGGTAACATGTATTACAACTTGATGTCCATGTTAGGCCATACCTTGTATGGAACATTTTGCTGGGACGGCTTCTTCCACTTGCAGTGAATAAATTCTCTTTAAATGTGATTAGCTTTGTACTAAAAGCAGATAAGTTACTAGTCCAAAAATTGTTACTAGTCCAACTATAAGTTACTAGACCAAAAATTGTCCAGGTCATTGAAAGTATAGATAAATGTGACGTGAACTTTTGAGGACAATTTTTGGTAGCATATTTGTAAGATAATTACTCACGCATGTCATGATTTCAAAAAATAAACATGCTCATAAAAGTTGTAGATACCTCACATTCATTCATTCTCTTTTTCATTTAAGATATAATATTGATTGTCATTTTTTTTGCTCTATTTATACTTTTCCAAGTTTTCCTAAGTTTGATTGCTCTTGCTAATTACGTAGAAGCTGAAGACTAAAACTTTTCTTGGGTAGAAATTTATCTTATCTTATTGTGAATACTTCTCATCTTTTTCTCTTCTATATTGTTGGCTTAGATTAGACCCCATGCCCTAGCCCCTCGTTCCATGGGGATATTTTTCTATGTATAGATTACTTTTGCAGCGTGGTTCTCAAAGATTGTGTCATGTTGCTGCTTGAACAAATTAATTTAGTGTTGAAATTGTATCAATCATACTCACAATCTGGTAAGGGATTAATTTTTATTGCGGTGCTTGAATCTTTATCTATATATTTGCTTTCAATTTTGATATATCTATTAATGCTTTGGTTGTTAAAAAAGAGGTCCTATCTCGAAACCTTGCACCGAGTGCTCCAGTATATAGTATAAATATAAGCGACTCTTCCTTTATGTTGAGGGGATGGTTTAAGGTGGTATTTTGAAGGGTCTTAAACATCACTCATAAGATCACCTATTTGTCATTTCTTATTAATCCATCTATAGTTTACTGTTTTGGCTATAATGTGTAATATTATCAAATAGGCCGTGCCTTCGTGTCTTATTTGTCTTTGAACAACATCCATGGTAGAAATCAAGCTACCAATCAGTCATTAGATCAAAGAACTTAGTTTTATGCAAGGAGCTCTTTTGAGCATTTTAGAAGAAAAGCCTATCAGGCATATTATAAGTAACTTATTGATTTTTGGAGTTTTTCAATCTATGGGTACTTGGAGAATATTTAGCTTTGGATATGGAAATTCTTAGTCCTGAGGAATTTGCATATGATCTTGAGAAGACTACTGATGTTCTCATTTTTATTGCTTCTTTGCTGGAAATGATATTCTACACAAACAAATATCTGGCATCAAAATTTAGAAGTTCAAATAGTGTATTTTGAGTCACATTTTTTGACACGTGGAGAGTTTGTACATTTTTTGTCATAATATTTTATGTACAAGGTCAACCATTAAATCTATAAAGTCAAAACTTGTGCTAGTTTGCCATTATTATTTAGCTGCCCCATATATTGTGTACTAGGTCAGTCTTCTTTCTTCTAGCATTTCGCATCATGTTATGCTCTTTCTCTCTAGATTATCATATGCACTGGTTGTTGGAATAGTGCCCGGCAAGCCAATTAGATTGGCCTTGTAAAAGTTATTTCTTTGTAAAATAATCTTGATGAAATGATATTCTTTATATAGCCACCTTCATTTTATGCTCTTTATTAACTTCACTTGCATTTGGATAAATCCCTTAGATCACTCATGATTGCAGAACTTGGTTTGGTGACCATGTAATAAGTCCCACACAGTCATGATCTTAAATCTTCCAAGTCATAGGATCTTATGAGATGGGGCATCTAAGATCTGGATAGACTTGCACTAACGATGCATAAATCCAAAAGTTGGATATTACTCCATTCCATGAGGATATAGATAGTCGTACTGGCAAGTTCTCTAGCTTACGCTAGTGCATATTATTAGTCCTCTGACCTGAAGGTCCATGGTAACCTTGTGTTTGGTCCTCATGCTTTGACTCTTCCTTGACCACTTGCGGGTCTTTCGGGTTGAGGTCGGATATGAGCTACTTGGCATAGAGGTTTGTGAGATCTAAGATGGAATTTGACTCCTCACTTTTGTAAAAGGCGAGTGCATCTCCTATGTATTCTATAATGATTGATTCTAAGACATCCTTACGCAAGGTGGTGTGATAATTTGGAAAAGGAGTTTTCCAAAGATGAGGCCACATAAAGGAATCGAGCATTGGGAATAGAGACATAGAATCGAGGCTATTAGAGAGCCGACAAATATCTTACCCTAAGCCTCTTTAGGGAGATAGGAGACGAAAGGACCATATTTGCATGGTAAGTGTAGAGCTATAATGCTTCTCCAAAATATTCATTTTAGCCAATTAGTTAGTCTCCATGGGCTTGATGTTGGACATCGACCATGGAGATTGGGTACTCTTCAATTAATTAGATTAATTGAAATGAGTCGATTAGATTAAAAGTGTTTTAAACTAAAATGAATATATATTATTTAAAAGTCACAAGGAGTTATGAGCTCATGTCTAATGATTGGTAGAACCTATTGGATTACACACAAAAGTAATTTAGCTTCCTAATTGATGGAGGGAATTTTCTAAGTGTTAAAAAACACCTCCTAGTAGACCGATTTTAAGGTATCAATTTTGAAGGTCAATTTTTAGCTTGATTAATTTAAGTGTTAAATTAATCAATTAATTTAAGGAGTTAAATTACACCAATAATTAATGAGTTAATTATTGAAGGCAAGAGTAGCGTTAGGATTCATAAATTAAAACTTCATAAGCTTGAAAATAACTAAGCCACTCAAGCATCTAGGGATCTATTCATGCTATATATCTGAATTAGGAAGAAGAATTACCTCTTGTAGCACAAAATAAGGAGAAGATCAACTATCTCGCTCGGATCTAGAAACTATCTAGTATCGGTACAGCAAAAAGACGGCAACTTTTGCCTTGGCTATACAGCTAAAAAAATCACAAAATTAAATCTGGAACACCTGCACACATAGGGAAGATACTGTAACAAAATTGGAGCAAAAAGCTTTTGGATCACTCCATTAAAATTCACCAACCAAAAGCTGCTGCAAGTGGATCTCCAAAGCCGAGCAGGTCAAGTGCCTGGCCTCTGTTGATATGATCCACATGCCAAGCAATCTTCCAATTTCCCCTCAGTAGAAACTAGAGTTAGAGAGGAGGAAATAAGGTAGAGGAGGTTGATTTTTAGGTTGGGAAGAAGAAGGAATTCAAAGCTTCAGCACATGATGCAATGCATAGAGAGAGAGATTTTGGAGGGAATGCAAGAATCTAATTCTCACACTTTCAGCAATGTAATTTTTTCTTGAATTTTGCTTGCACTCTATATCTACACATAGAGGGTGGAAGGTGTGATGTTATTTGGTATAACACCTTCCTCAAGGTGACCGCCTAAGTGGCATGCCAAGTTGGCAAAATTCAAATTCAAGTCTTACTTGAATTTCATGTGCATTTCAATTTCATTTGGAATCTAATCTCAAATTAATTAGGATACTAATTTAAATGAACACTTCATCTAAATTTTCCCTCCAAAAAGTATTCTTCCCATTAATTAAACTAAACACTTTAATTTAATGAATTAACCTTTGATTTAACTATTAAGTCAAATAAGCTTAACTCTTAAGCTTAAATTAGTCAACTTAACTCTTCAAGTCAACTTGTCCAATTGATGGTCAACATGGGATTATTCCGTTATCACCACCCAGTGAACTGACCAAGTCCCGTAGTTGTGTGTCATCTAAGGGCTTTCATCCAAATGCAAGTGAAGTAATATAATGCATAACATGAAGGTAGCTATAAAAAGAATATCATTCAATCAAAAATGTTTTACAAGAAAATAGCTTTTTCAAGGCGGGCACTATTCCAACAATTATTTGGTGCCAACATGACCATCAATTGGTCAAGCTAACTTAAAGATTTAAGTTAACAAAATTCAAGCCTAAGAGTTAAGCTTGTTTGACTTGAGAGTTAAGTCAAAGGTTAATTAATCATATTAAAGTGTTTAATTTAATTAATGGAAAGAACACACATTGGAGGGAAAATTCCAATGAAATGTTCATTTGGATTAAAATTTTAATTAGGTTGAAATTAGATTTCAAATGTAATTAAGATGCACATAAAATTCAAATTACATTTGAATTTGCATTTGCCGCCTTGGCAATGCAAGTGGCTGCCCACCTTGAGAAAGGTGCGATGCCAACTTGGTATCACACCAACCTGACCCTATATATAGATATAGTGGGTGTGTGGATTGCACATTGCTGAAAGTGTGAAAGAATTAAATTCTTTTGCAAATTCCCTCCAAAACCTCTTGCAAGCATAACATTCATGTGTTGAAAGCTTTGATTTCTTCTTCTTATTCCTAAACTAAAATCAGCATTCACCATAGCTAATCTCTAGTCTTATTCTAGCTTATAGACTAGAGATTTTGGAAGATCTATTTGGTGTGTGGATCATATCAATAGAGGCAAACAAGTTAGTTTGCTACAGTTTGGAGATCCATCTACACGAGTCCAATTTTGACGATTTTTTCTAGGGAGATCCAGAAGGCTTTTTGATCTGATTTTTTACTATGTTTTTTTCAAGGTGTTGAGAGGTTGAAGTATTTTTTTTTAGTGAATTTTGAAGTAGTTTTGACCAGGTAAAAATTGCTCCATTCCTGCTGTGCAGCTTGCAACAGATTCTGGATTGGTAAAAGGTTCACCACTTTCTCCTTAGATTTAAGCATTTCAAGGAAACACTCTATCTAAATCTAGATTTTAGGTATGATTTGATCCTAGTTAGCATTAAGCACTAGTTTATTAAGCTTTTGAAGTTATTATAATTGGATCTTAGTGGCTTACATGCTTTCAAGTGGTATCGGAGCCTAAATCATGCTTAGATTTGTATTTGTTTGATGATTGATTCATGTGATGGATTGATCAAAATCACTAAATTCTAGATTCATATGATAGATTGGAGTGTTTGGATGATGTTGTGTGTGCCTCCTTGATTGATGAATTGAAAGCATGCTAATATGTGTTTTAAGTGTTGATTCATATGATTAGTATGTTTTAATTCTTAACTACTAATGTTGAATGTTGATTTAGCAGTAATTGATGTTATATGAGGATATAGTATGTTTATCATTGATCAAATGAAGTTTTGTCATTTTTGAATCTAATTTGGTTGCATTTTATTGGATGATTTCATGGAATATGATTCTAGCTTTTTCTAATTTTTGAAGGAATGTTTGAGCACTAGAATTTTAATTTTTAAAAGGTGTTATGAATCTGGAAATTCATCTATTATGTGTGTTTAAATGTTAGGAACATATGCTAAAATTATTGGTCCATGAAAGTTGAGTGGAAAAAGCATTTGGCACACTTTGAAGCCCAAAAATAGGGGCTGCCGGCACTAGCCAGGTGTTGTGCACACACTGTGCACGCAGCCTGCTAGCCGTGTGCCTAGGCTGGGCAGCAATCCAGGTTTTGAAGTTTGGGTGTGTTTTGACTTGTATTTCCAACTCTTTTAATGCTCAATAAGTTTTTGCATTACACATATTAGATGCACAAGTGTTTTGCAAGTTCTCAAAATTATGTTTGACATTTTTTAATGCTTTTGAAAATTGGTTAAAGTTAATCTTCCAATTTTGGCATAAATGTTATGCTTGTTCAATTATTTGTTTATGAGATAAGCATTTACTTGATAGAATTAATTGTTAATTCTAGATTTATTTATTATTCATTTAATTGTTGAATGGATGATAAATGAATCGGGATAATCATGAGCCTTTAATATTGATTTTATTTGTTTCAAGTTATTGAAATGGGTTGTATTAAATTGAGACTTGCATGCTTCTTTATTTCTACCTTGTAAATGTTATGAGAATAGAATCACTAGGAGTGAGGATTTCTTTCTCATGTAAAAGTTACATGGAGCAAAGGAGGCCATGAAGGCATGGAGGCTTTTGAAGACCCATGAATGTATGGGATACACTCATGTAATAGCTATATTTAATCAACCCACCTAAAATCAACTAGGTGGTGCACCTATGGCTCTAAGTGCACCCCGTGGTTAGGCTCATGATGATCCCACCCTAGGAGCATCTAGGTGCATTTACTTATTTATGCTTTCCATATCCTATTGATGTATGAGATGCATGTTTAGGATATAGAAAATCTAAATAAGAAAATAAAAAAATGATAAGATCTTTGCAAGCAAAAACCCTCTACTTAGAATGTATAAGTGTTTTTCGAATATTAAGTCAAAATGGATATAAATTAAAATAGTTTTAATTAATCCAAGCCTTCTACCAATAGTGTATGCTATGACCAATTTTGTGTGATGGCACTCAGTTATGGGGCTCGCACTTAGGAGGAAAGCTGTGAGCATACACTTAGCATTAGATGTACTTTGACTTGGGAACGCCCATATATTGGCACTCAATTATGGGGGATGCTGTGGTGCCTGTCTTGAGTCAAAGGTTGATTGGTAGGTTTGACTTAACACTTAGTAGCATAGATGGCGCATGGGTACGTGGGTCTATGTGAAAAGTGAAGCAAAATATATCAAGAGTTGCATGAGATGCAATTAGCAAAAGTTGCTTACACTTCGATTGCTTATGGATGGCACTCGGTTGGTAGGGTTCGCTTGCAAGTCCTTGGGATTTTGATTCTCACTAGAAAATATATTTTCCCGAATTCTTCTAAGGGGTGAAGAATTTGATAAAATAGTAGGAGGAAAACATGCTTGAAAGACCATGAACATGTTTTAATATCAAATTCGACCACATGCTTATACTCTTTTTTTGCCTCTTATAGATTTTTGAAATCTTCAAAAAAAAAATTGGCTAAGAATGTACTCGCATTAATTTTGGAAACGAATAAACTCACTGGGCTAAACTTCCAAGATTTGTTGAGAAACTTTAAAACCATTCTTGACTCTGAAAAACGCACTTACGTCCTTGATCAATGTCCCGTGGACATACTTGGTGATGACGCGACCGACGCACAATGTGAAATGTTCATGAAATTTGTAGATGATGATCTACAAGTGAGGTGTGTCATGATGGCATCCATGTCCAACGATCTCCTAAAGACTCATAAGCACATGAAACATGCTCGAGAGATCCATGTACACTTGAAAGAGTTGTATGGTGTACAGAGTATGCATGAAAGGTTCACTTTGTCCAAGAAACTCTTAGCTCTTTAGGGCAAGGATGAGTGAAAGGTCTAATGTAAATGATCACAACCTCAAGATGATAGAACTCATCGAGAAGCTTGGACAGTTAGATGTGGTTAAGGAGAACGACCTTTACGTGGATTTGATCCTACAGTCGTTGGCACCATCATATGATCAATTTGTTATGAATTTCAATATGTCTAAGCAAGTTATACAATTAATGAATTGATCAATATGCTTGTGACCAAGGAGGCAACAATGAGAAAGGAGAAGCCCTTATGCTTGCATACTTCTCCAAGTCGAATGGCCCTAGGAGTCCTAGAAAGGAATATAAGAGGAAGAAAAATTCTTCCTCGAAAGGGAAGCAACCCGAGAAGAGTTTCGGAAGGGTTAAGAAGAAGGTTAAAACTGAAGCTAGTTGTTTCCATTGTGGCAAAAAGGGGCATTAGAAGAGAAATTTCAAAGCTTACCTTGCAACCTTTGAGAAGGGTATGTACTTTATTGAAGTACACATGACGACTAATTCTTCCACATGGGTATTTGATACCACATACAGTTCTCACCTTTGTAATTCGTTATAGGGGATGGAAAGAAGAAGAAGTCTTTATGAAGGGGATATGATCCTTCGCCTAGGAAATGGAGCAAGAGTTGCGGCCACTTTCCAAGGTGTTATCAAGTTGGACTTGGGGAATGCTTGCATTGTACTTTATCCTATTTATTATGTGCCCCATTTTGTTAAGAACATTATTTCAATACCCATTCTTGATAACGAAGGATTTGATTTTTCTATATCGAATAGGATATTGAAAGTATTGATGAATGGTTCTTTAATTGCACAAGGTACATTGATGAATGGATTGTACATACTTGATTCAACCTTCGCAAATGCACATTCAATCAAGTAAAACAAAGTTAGATAACCAAGAAGATGCCATTTTATGGTATATAAGACTTGGACATATTTCTAAAATAGGACGAACAAATTAGAAGCTCTCAAAGCACTAAATGTTAGTGGCATTGAGGATCTTTCTTTACTTGAATCTTGTTTAAAGGGAAAAGGAGCATGATTCCCATTTGCTTGCATACTCAGACTCTAATTGGGTTGATGATCCTTAGGATCGCACCTCCACAATAGGTTATGTTGTTCACCTTGGCAGCTCCCCAATTCTATGGTCATCAAAGAAGTAGCGTTCTGTTTCTTGCTCTTCCACAGAAGCTCAGTATCGTATTGTTACAGTAACTGTGTCAAAAACTAATTGGCTCACCCATCTCCTTCATGAACTCCACTTTCTGCTTTCACAAATACCTCAGGTTCTTTGTGACAATGTCAACCAACTTACATTTATGCCAATCATGTTTTCCATAGCCGCATAAAACATATGGCCATTGACTTTTATTTTGTTCGGGAACAAGTTCAATGCAGAGACCTTGAGGTGAAGCATCTATATGCGGCCGATTAGGCTGTGGATCTTTTCATTAAGCCCCTTCCTCGAGCTTTCTTCACTTATCATTTTTCCAAGTTGGGCATCGTCAACATTGAACGCCTATTTACGGGGGCGTAAAAGCAGAAACTGATTCTCCTCCTTTAGTTTAGGATTAGTTTGTTATTCAATTCTTGATATTTAGTTTGTTACTATCACTTTCCTTGTACCCAACATTAGTTTGAGTTGTTATTCTGTTTCCTATTTTCTCTTTATTAGTTTTTATTGTTGTACAACTTTTCATGTACTTTAGTTAGGATATCTTAGCTATATAAATCTAGCAATATAATGAATAAAAATACTTCAGTTTTCATTCCTTCAAGTCTTATTCTCTTTAATTTCCACTAAAACACATATCCTAATAGATAGTGCCATTGCTAACCAGCAGCTACTCTAGCAAAATGGGTGAAATAATGATTTCATAGTCGAGTGCTCTGTTGCAAAAGTAGTTGTTGATGGCTCGAAGAACAATTTTAGCTCTTGATTAATTTTAAGAAATAATAAGTTTAGTGCACATACAGGTCCTAGTTAGTTTGTGAAATTGTGGAAGGAATAATTGCAACAAGGTTAATGTTAAATGCTTGCTCTATTTTTTTTTTTTTTTCATAGCCTTAGTTAATTTTCCATGAGCTAGGGAAAGAAGTAGATCTTTTCATTTAGTCCTCATCACACTAAATTATGTGTTTAGTTAATTGATTAATACTGGCTTTTTTTGCTTTTTTGTCAGTCAAACTAACTTCCATGGAGGAATCTACTGTGTGGACTACTTTTGACAGAACATTTGAAGCATAGATTTGTCCACTTGTATATGCCATGATAAGTCATTGTGATGATCTTATTCTTAGGTTGTCCATTATTCCTTGAAAAGGATATTCAACTTTTATAATCTATCATTTGCTATAGGCATCTTTTGATTTACTTAGTTGGTCTTTTCATATTAATTCCAGATAATGCCAAGATATTTTGCCGATGAAATTCAAAGTTCCAGAACTTTTGATCCCAAATGTCATTGTTAATCTTAGCTGGAAGAAAGGATTTAGATGTTGATCTGTATAATGTTTTCTCATTGAAGGTTATCCACTTGCCTTTATATTAAACTATTCATTAGTTTTGAATCATTGGTGGTCGGATAATCATTTGTGCTTTTGAGGATTTTGTAGAGTTTCATCTTGCATCATTGGCTATTGGGATAGTTGTCTGGTGCACTATTTGTATGGTTAATTTGGAAGTCCCATAGAGTTAACAATGTTGTTTTGTGAATGAACATTAGTCAAACTTCTTACCTTATCCTAGGGAAAAGTCAATACGGATATCTTAAATTAATTAATCTACTGTATTGCTTTTTCTTTTGGAATATTAGCTTGAACCTACTTTTTGAGTTCATATCTTAAATTGGACTACGAATGGTTCTACATCCTTAAAAAAGTTTCACTATTAAAACTTAAAAGGAAATAGTTTGCTTAAGTATCTTTTCTCTGGTAAGTTATTAAGTCTTTTGAAGGATTGGATACTTATTGTGCATCATTTTCCCTAGTGTTCCTACCAGTCCTTCTTCTTAAATATTGGAGTTAAAGATTTTATGTTGATTTTATTATCAAAATTCCCTTTGGCATCATTAATAGTGAACTTCTTATATTGGAGAAGTAATTAAATGGAAGTTTCATTGATTAAATACATACTATTTAATGTGTTGATTCTTTTTGGTTCAGTTCTTTCATATGCTTGAGGGAATGTAGTCTCTATCTACATTTAACTTACAAAGATGGGCTTCCATTGATCTCGATCCACTAGGTTTGCCTATTCTAGACTAGCTTATTGATATATTATGAAAAAGAACTTGGAATTATATTTCCTTGTTAATTCCTTGTTGAGGATGGTTTTCATCATCTAGATTGATATTCCATTAATTATACCTAGACAATTTTGGGTCAATCTTAATTGTGAGCAGTTCTATTTCAAACTACAAAATTGTTGATTACTTGATCTTTAGGAATAATTCTAATAAGGTTTCTCAAGATTGGTGACTTACTCCCTAGTCACTTAAGAAAATTATTTTACCTCAGTCCTTTAAGTTATTTTGGTTATTCAGAAGCTTGTGTTTTCTAATGAAAACCTCGCTCAACTCAAATACTAATGCGAAATAAATATTACTCCGATTAGCAGGGCAAATTTTGATTCAATTGAAAAGGACCTAGGCATTGATCCAAATTGGCAGTAGGCCTATATATTAATCACGTTTGTTTAGAGGTTAGTTATTGGAGATGCTTGATTTCTAGCGTACATAAGGTGAGATTGGATTGTGAATGGTATATTTGTAAGCAAGAGTAGCATTAGGATCTATAAATTAAAACTTCAAAAGCTTGGAAATAACTAAGCTACTTGAGCTATGAAAGATCTAGTCATGCTATAGATCTGGATTATGATGAAGAATTACCTCTTGTAGCTCAAAAACAAGGAGATGATCAACTATCTCTCACAAATCCAAAAACTGTCTGGAATTGGCACAGCAGAAAGATGGCAACGTTTGCCTAGGCAATACACCTCCACACACAGGGGACAATACGGTGAAAATTTTGAGTCAAAAAGCTTTCTAGATCGGTCCAGAAAAAATCTCTAGCCGGAACCTGATACAGGTGGATCTCCAAATCCGAGCAAGTCAAGTGCCTTGCCTCTATTGATATGATCCACACACCAAAAAATCTTCCAATTTTCCCTCACTAGAAGCTGGATTTAGATAGGAGAAAATGAGGTAAAGGAGGCCGATTTTTAGGTTGGGAAGAAGAAGAGATGCAAAGCTTCAACTCATGATACAATACATCGACAGAGAGAGATTTTGGAAGGAATGCAATAATCTAATTCTCATGCTTTTAGCAATGCTTATTCGAATTTTGCATGCACTCTATATCTATATATAGAGTATGTAAGATGTGATGCTAGTTGGAATCACACCTTCCATAAGGTGACCGCCCAAGTGGCGTGCCAAATTGGCAAAATTGAAATTCAAGTCTTACTTGAATTTTAAGTGCATTTCAATTTCATTTGGAATCTAATTTCAAATTAATTAAGATGCTAATTTAAATGAACACTTCATTTAAATTTTCCTCCAAAAGGTATTCTTCCTTTTAATTAAATTAAACACTTTAATTTAATTAATTAACTTTTGATTTAAATCTTAAAGCAAACAAGCTTAACTCTTAAGCTTAAATTAGTCAACTCAACTCTTTAAGTCAACTTGTCCAATTGATGGTCAACATGGTACCAAATAATTAACTCCTTAATTATTGGTCTAATTTAACTCTTAAATTAGTTGATTAATTAACACTTAAATTAATCAACCCAAAATTGACCATTGGATCGGACCCTTGGAAACTGGTCACCAAAAGGTGATTTTCTAACATTTAGAAAATTGCTCTACCAATTTTGGAAGCTTTTTGGCTTTTTTCTGTGACCCAATAGGTTTTACCATTCGTTGGATATGGGCTCACAACTCTTTGCGACTTTTGAATATCTTATATTCATTTTAGTTTAATACTCCTTTTAAACTAGTCGACTTAATTCAATTAATCTCATTAATTGAAGACTACCCAATCTCGAAGGTCGATGTTCAACCTCAAGCCCATGGAGCCCAACTAATTGGCCGAAATGAATATTCTAGAGAACCATCGTAGCTGTACGCATACCATACAAATACAGTCCTTCCGTCTCCTATCTCCCGAAAGAGGCCTAGGCCAAGATATTTGTTGGCTCCCTAATAGCCTCGATACTATAATTCTATTCTCAATATTTGATTCATTTTCCAAATTGTCACATCACCTTGCACAAGGATTTTTCAGGATCGGTCATTATAGAACACATGGGAGATACACTCTCCCTTGACAAAAGCGATGAGTCAGATTTCATCTTGGATCTCACAAACCTCTATTCCAAGTAGCTCATACCCAACCTCAACTCGAAAGACTCGCTAAGTGGTTAAGAAAGTGTCAAAGCATGAGGACCGGACATAAGGTTACCATGGATCCTCAGGTCAGAGGACTAATAATATGACTATAGGATCAAATCTACATAAAGTTTGTTGTCTAAGACCACATCTAACTGTCCAATCTTCTTGATGAATCCAATCATCTTGAGGCCGTGATCATGGACATTGGACCCTTCACTCATCCTTGCCCTAAAGAGCTCTTTAGACAAAGCGAACCTTTCGTGTCTACTCTGTACACCATACAACTCTTGTAAGTGTACATAGATCTCTCAAGCATGTTTCATGTGCTCATGAGTCTTTTGGAGGTCATTGGACATGGATGTTATCATGACACACCTCACTTGTAGATCATCATCTACAAATTTTGTGAATATTTCATGTTGTGCGTCAGTGGCGTCACATGAAGTGTATCCACGAGACTTTGATCAAGGAAGTAAATCCATTTTTCAGAGTCAAGAATAATTTTAAGCTTTCTTAACCAACTTGGAAGTTTGGCCATGTTAGTTTATTGGTTTCCAAAATGCTTGTGAGTGGATTTTTAGCCATTTTGTTTGAAGATTTTGAAAATCTACAAGAGGCAAAAAAATAGTTTAAGCATGTGATTGAATTTGATATTTAAAACATGTTCATGGTCTTTTAAGCATGTTTTCTTGCCACTATTTTATCAAATTCTTCTCCCCCCTCAGAAAAATTCGGGAAATCATATTTCCTAGTGAGAATCAAGATCCTAAGGACTTGTAAGTGGACCCCCACTTCGAGTTCCATCCACAAACAATTGAAAGGTAAGCAACACTTGCTAATTGCATCTCATGCAATTCTTGATATATTTTGCCTCGCGTTTCATATAGACACCCTGCTTCGAGTGCAACTACATTACTAAGTGTTAATTCATACCTACCAATCAAACTTTGATTCAACACGGCTCCATGTCATCCCCCGCTTCAAGTGCTAATGCATGGAGGTTCTCAAGTCAAAGGTGCATCATATGGAAAGTATAAGCTCGCAGCTTTCCTCCTAAGTGTGACCCCCACTTCGAGTGCCATCATATAAATTCGATAGCGTCATCATAGCGTATACTATTGGTAGAAGGCTTAGATTAATTAAAACTTTTTTAATTTGTATCCATTTTGACTTAATATATGAGAAACACTTAGACATTCTAGGTGGAGGGTTTTTGCTTGCAAAGATCTCATCATTTTATCTTCTTACTTAGGTTTTCTATATCCTAAACACGCATCTCATACATCAATAGGATATGGAAAGCATAAATAAGTAAATGTGCCTAGCATACTTCTAAGGTGGGATGACCATGAGCCCTAATGCACTACCTAGTTGATTTTAGGTGGGTGGATTAAATCTAGCTATTACATGATTGTATCCCATACATTCATGGGCCTTCAAAAGTCTTCATGCCTCCATTGGTCTTCATTACTCCATGCAACATTTACATGAATAGGAAATCCTCACTTCTAGTAATTCTACTTTCTTAACATTTAAAATGTAGATATAAAGAGGTATGCAAGCCTCAATTTAATACAACTCATTTCAACAACTTGAAACAATTAAAATCAATATTAAAGGCTCATGATCATCCCCATTCATTCATCATCCATTCAACAATTAAATGAACAATAAATAATCTAGAATTAACAATTAATTCTAACAATTAAATGCTTATCTCATAAACAAACAATTGAACAAGCATAACATTTATGCCAATATTGGAACATAAACTTTAACTGATTTTCAAAGGCATTCAAAAATGTCAAACATAATTTTGAGAACTTGCACAACGTTTGTGCATCTACTATGTGTGGTGCAAAAATATTTCAAGTACAAAAGGAGTTGGAAAATATACTCAAAACTTACCAAAACCACAAAACTAGGACTGCCGCCCAGCCTGGCTACTACTGTGCACGCAATGCCCGGCTACTACTCGGCAGCCCCCCATTTTAGGGCTTCAAAGTGAATCAAGTTGTTTTCCACTCAACTTTTATGCAACAATAGTTTTAGCACATGTTCCTAACTCTTAAACACACATTATAGATGAATTTTCAAATTTAAAACCTCTATTAAAAAAGGAAATTCAAATGCTCAATCATGCCTTCAAAAATTAGAGAAATCTAGAACCATATTCTTCAATATCTCCAATATTACTCCAATCAAATTGGATCCAAAAATGATCAAAACTTTTTTGATCTAACATCAACATGCTATATCACCATATAACATCAATAAATGCTAAATCAACATTCAACATTTATCTCTATGAATTGAAACATACTAAAACATGAATTAACACTTAAATCACATAAAAGCATGATATCAATTCATCAAGCAATAGACCCACAAGCATCATCAACCAAACAGTCCAATCCATCACTTGGATTGCGCATTTGGTGATATTGATTAACTCATCATATGAATCAATCAAACAATAGTCCAAAACATAGCATGAAAAAGGCTCTGACACCACTTGAAAGCAAGAGTAGAGTTAGGATCCATAAATCAAAACTTCATAAGCTTGAAAATAACTAAGCTAATGGAGCTACCAAGGATCTAGTAATTCTATAGATCTAGATTAGGATGAAGAATTACCCCTTGTAGCTCAAAAACAAGGAGAAGATGAACTATCTCTCACGAATCCAAAAACTGTCTGGAACTGGCACAGTGGGAAGATGACTAGGTTTTCCTAGGCTATACTGCTCCAAAATTCACGAAATTAAATCTGGAATACCTCCACACACACAAAAATCTACTGTGAAAAATTGGAGCACAAATTCTTCTGGATCGCTCCGAAAAAATTCTCTAACCGGAAGCTGCTGCAGGTGGATCTCCAAATCCGAGCAAGTCAAGTGCCTTGCCTCTATTGATGTGATCCACCCACCAAAAAATCTTCCAATTTCTCCTCACTAGAATCTGGATTTATATAGGATAAAATGAGGTAGAGGAGATCGATTTTAAGGTTGGGAAGAAGAAGAGATGCAAAGCTTCAACTCATGATACAATGCATGGAGAGAGAGATTTTGGAGGGAATGCAAGAATCTAATTCTCACACTTTCAGCAACGCTTATTCGAATTTTGCATGCACTCTATATCTATATATAGAGGTTGGAAGGTGTGATGCTAGTTGGCATCACACCTTCTTCAAGGTGACTGCCCAAGTGGCGTGCCAAGTTGCAAAATTCGAATTCAAGTTTTACTTGAATTTCAAGTGCATTTCAATTTCATTTGGAATCAAATTCCAAATTAATTAGGATGCTAATTTAAATGAACACTTCATTTAAATTTTTCATCCAAAAAGTATTCTTCCTTTCAACTAAATTAAACACTTTAATTTAATTAATTAACTTTTGATTTAACTCTTAAATCAAACAAGCTTAACTCTTAAGCTTAAATTAGTCAACTTAACTCCTTAAGTCAACTTGTCTAATTGATGGTCAACATGGTACCAAATAATTAACTCCTTAATTATTGGTCTAATTTAACTCTTAAATTAGTTTATTAATTTAACACTTAAATTAATCAAACCAAAATTGACAGTTGGATCGGACCCTTGAAAATCGGTCACCAGAAGGTGATTATCTAATACTTAAAAAATTTCTCTACCAATTTTGGAAGCTATTTGGCTTTTTGGTGTGACCTAGTAGGTTCTACCATTCATTGGATATGGGCTCACAACTCTTTGCGACTTTTGAATATCTTATATTCGTTTTAGTTTAAAACTCATTTTAAACTAATTGACTTAATTCAATTAATCTCATTAATTGAAGAGTACCCAATCTCCATGGTCGATGTCCAACCTCAAGCCCATGGAGCCCAACTAATTGGTCAAAATGAATATTTTGGAAAACCATTGTTGCTCTACGCATACCATGCAAATACAGTCCTCCCGTCTCCTGTCTTCCGAAATAGGCCTAGGGCAAGATATTTGTTGGCTCCCTAATAGCCTCGATACTATGTCTCTACTCTCAATGTTTGATTACCTTGTGTCACCTTGCACAAGGATTTCTCGGGATCGATCATTATAGAACACATAGGAAATGCACTCGTTCTTCACAAAAGCGAGGAGTCAGATTCCATCTTGGATCTCACAAACCTCCATGCCAAGCATATCATACCCAACCTCAACTCGAAAGACCCGCTAAGTGGTCAGGAAAGTCAAAGTATGAGGACTGGACACAAGGTTGCCATGGATCCTCAGGTCAGAGGACTAATAATATGCACTAGCTTAAGCGGGAGAATTAGCTACTACCGACTTGCCACTATGGCTATCTAGTGGATTCTTCAGAGAGTCTTCAGTGCCTTGTTCTCTGACAAGCACCCACTAATATGCACCCGTATCTCATACAGATTGTTTATGGAATGGAGCAATATCCAATTCTTGGATTTATGCATTGTTAGTGCAAGTCTATCCAAATCTTAGATGCCATGTCTCATCAGATCCTACGACCTAGAAAATTTAAGATCAGGACCGTAAGACTTATTCCATGATCACCACTCAGTGAGTTGACCAAGTCCTGTAGTCATGTGTGATCTAAGGGCTTCATCTAAATACAAGTGAAGTAATAAAAGAGCATAGATAAATGTGGCCATATAAAGAATATCATTCAATTGAGATTATTTTTCAAGAAAATAGCTTTTACAAAGCCCATCTAATTAGTTTGCCAGGCACTATTCCAACAATATTATCTTTAATTATTATGATAAATAGGAATTCTATTTTATTTTAGTTGTAGGATGAGTACATGAGGATACTGCAACCCTTATTTTTGTTTGCGAATTCTTTTGTGTATAATCATGATATCAGATTAGTGTGAACTATTCAGAATTTATACATAGGTCCCAAAATTCTGAAGATGGAGATGAGGTTAAAATGATTAAATTTTGCTTGTTGAATGTTGTAGCTGAAATGGCACAAAACTTCAAATACAGCATAACCATTTGGCTTGATTAGAAAAGAAAATGAAGCTAACTCTTTCTCAATTATGGTGGCTAAGTGATTTTAGTTTTAAGAGTGATGATCACAGAATTTGTCCTGTTGTAGTGCGAATAGGGCAATCTATTTTTCGATTGTTGATTCTGCTAAAAAATCAGAATACTGAATAGTTGTTGTAAAATGGCTTGTGCAACCAACTACATAGAGATGTTGTACAAAATTGGTTTTGTTTTCCAACTTTGACATTTGGCTGAAATTTGGCAAAAGTTGACTCTTGCATTCTTCCAAAGGAACAATCTTCTATTGCTTACAAGCTGTTGTACATCATTTTTGCTATAGATTTTATTTGCTGCTAAAAAATCTCTTTGATTTAAAATTAAGGCTGTGGATTGTGTTTTTGATGGAATGACTGGGACCAATTTTGATGCATTTTGGATTATCAAAATTTGCTTCCTTAAAATCATCATGGCTTACTTATGGGTTCATTGATGACATTTTTTATGCTATATCAATTTTAGAGTAATGAAATTCTGCTACTATGATGCTGCAAAAATCCCTCCTTGAAATTTGTATGGATTGGAGTTGGTTTTGATTAAGCTACATCAGCTTACTTGTTGATCTTTTTGTCCAAGGATTCTATAATAATACATGTTTGTGTTGGAACTGGTGGAGTATGGAGTTCAAATTTTAGTTTGTTGAAATGAGAACTCGATGCTTGTATTCATTTTTTACGCTAAGGGGTCAGGTTTTTTTGGCTGGGAATTTTTAGAAGGAGGATTCGATGGCTACAGTTACTTGGTCAATCTTTTAGCACTAGAAATTGTTGGACTGAGGACTTGATACTTGGTCAGTTTTATATTACTGAAAACTGCTAGAAGTGGGATATGAAATATGGTCAGATTTATAGCTAAAATATGCTATAAAGATTTTGTTGGAAAGGTGAATTGAACCATGGGCATTTTGGAGGCTATTTTTTACTTTTTAATTGCTGAAAATTTTTGCTAGAATGATGAATTGAACCTTGGGCATTTTGGAGACTGTATTTTGGCTTGAAAACTGCTACAAATTGTTGTTAGAATAAGAAACCAAACTTGGACATTTTTGCTGCTATAATAGAAAAAATTAGCTTAATGTTAATTTACCTTGATATATTTTCTTTTTTCGTCTTAGGGGAAATTAGATTGATGTATTTTGTAAAGGAGTCTATACTCCTCAAAACATTCCAGCCTAATTAATCTCTTTTGGATTTTTGATATACAAGTCCACCTGCGACAGTTTTCTTTTTGTGGTTTTAGCTAAACACAGAGTTTAGGAAAGTCATTAGTGTTGGAGAGCATTGTTGTATAACATTGTAGAATGAGATTTTCATCCTTTATGTTCTGGTTAGTTCTTTTAGTTTATGCAATTTAATTATTAAATAAGAACTACCTTTGAATACTCTTATTTATGAGTTGATTTAATTATTTGCCTTGAATATATAATGCTTTCTTTCTTCCGGTTTGTTGAGTTTAGGCATTATTACAAGGTAATCATTGGTTTTGCAATGCAGCAAACTGAATCAAGGTAGTAGGAATATGCAGAATTTGGACATTTTCCATGGAGGAAGTCAACTGATTTCTGTATGTGCAACATCTAATACTTTCAAAGTAATAGTTTAGTATGCCTTAACTCTAGATCCCTCCTGGTCATTTTACCTTATGTGTTCATTTTAACTGTTGTATTTAGTATGCTTTAACTCTGGATCCCCCCCACCATTTTACCTTTTGTGTTCATTTTAACTGTTGTATCTATTATTATACCGAATAAGAGTTGCAGTATTTTTCAAAGGTTAGTTGTATTCATCAGAACACTAGCTTAAGTGAGAATTGATTTCCAGGTTGAGAAGTTAATATTTGAGCATTATGTTGGTATTCAATGATATAGTTCTGAAAAGATAAACCAATTGGCACTCTCACCTTCCATAATTATTTGAAAGCTTTCTTTTATTCTTCAAAAGATCTTGCTTAACTTCAAATCAATTTAGGTGGAAAATTTAATTACTTGTATGAATATGGCTAATAATATAGTAAGCTTAGACACCCAATCGCACCGCCTGCCTCTCTAGATTCTCCTTATAGTCCAACTATAATTGCATTCCTATATTGCATTTTAGTAAAGGTAACTTTTGCTGGTAGCGAATAGACTGACGAAATGTTCGTAATCTCATCTCTATATAGCTTTGGTCTGCAAGGAAATTCATGATGTAACTAATAGACAAATGGGGAAGATAAAATAGATTTCTCTTATCCTATTTGCCTAATAGTACTTTTTTTCTTTTGTTCTAGGAGCTAATTTTATGTTCCCTGTGTCAAAAGACATGAATTGCTACTATTGAATCCAATTCTAATTTCGCATTTACCTTAAAGCTATTTTAACATTTGATGTGTGAATTATTTCTAGCAGTGGTCAACTTACCTGTAATTAATATTCCTGATTTAGGCAGTCATTTTTTTTGAAAAAGAAAACGTTCTTTTCTTATTTCTTCTTATACCATTTTTATTTCCTTAGTCTAATGAGTATCTTGTGAATTTATTGCAATTTTGGTTTTTGGGTTGAACATATAGAACTCAAAGGGATAACACTATTATTGTTTCCTGTATATGAGAAACCCATGGAGTTTGAAATGCTGACTTCACTAGCTTATCATTTGGGTAAGATTATTGTAGCGACTACTCAACCTATTGATGAGTTACATCACCTTACTTGTTGACTTCATTTATTCTATTTATTTGCATATTCAAAATAATACATTCTTATTGTGTTTACTATATTTTTTATGAATTTTCTGCAAAGCATTACTATTAATTTAATTTGTGATGTTGTATTTAGATTCAAGAATATATTATTTTGTATTAATAATGATTTCTATCTAAATTCTTTTAGTCGCACCTCTATCAAAAAATTATTTATGTCAAGAAGCTAAGACGCTCAGGACATCTGTAGAGTTGAATCTGCGGATGAATTAGCATATCAAAAATTAGAAACTTGTAGTAGAAAGAGATCAAGGAGATTAAGAGGCATGGGAAAGTAGCCATGGTGATGATCAGAAGCTTAAATGACTTTAGGTCAGACAGTTGTTTCATCTGTAGCTTAAACTATATAGCAAATATGTACAGGTGCTTGTTTCTTATCTTGTGTAGGTTGTTTTGCTGCTGCTTAGCTTATGTGGCTTGGTGATCCAACTCCAGGTTGTGTCTTTCTTGTTGGAACTTTGCTGGTTTTGAGTTCTTGTCTTTGTTGGAAATCTACTGGTTTAATTGATTGAAATGTCCCCATAGTTTTGGTCAACTTTGCTTAGTTTGGAATTTTTGGGGACATGTCTGTTTTGGTGACCTCTAATCGAATGTTTGCTAGAACTTTTGTTGTGATGTTTTTTAGATGATGACATTCTTATATTTGCTCCTATTTCCTGGGTTGGAATGTTTTAATCCAAGTGTTAATGTTCTTTGTTGCTAAGTAAAGAGGCATTGTGATAATCTATTTCTAGCAAGATTTCTTGATCCAAATTGTTGCACAAACCAAGTTATTATGTTTCTACTATGGCCTAGAATTCTGCTACTTAATTTGCAAGCTTTTGCTTAATATATATTCTGGAATTCGGCCCATTAACATCCTATAGAAACCTTGGTTTTGGAGCTTCACTCTCTTTCCCATCTTTTTAGTTTAGAATCTTACTTGCATGTGCTTGCCTCTTGGAATCTTAGCCTGCAATAGCTTGTGAAAAATATCTCAAATCTTGCGTCTCTAAAGCATAAGATTTTGGGAAGTTGCGTTTGGATGTTAGGCTCATCTCATGTCATTAGGATTTGGGGAGTCAGACTCTTACCTATCTTACTTTTTTTTGGCCTATATTTTCCTTTTTCTCTCTTGTCTCATAATTTCTCTTGCCCTACTGTTCACTTAAATGTCATTTCTCAGTACTAGGACTACTCATTACATGCATAAAACCCACTCTCACTCTCAAAGCAAATAAGATCCCACCTAGAAGGCAACATCTCCATAGAAATGAAGTATGGGTCTGTGATTTCATTGGGAACCTTATGATGATGTTGGCAATGAGGCCAGTAGAAAGTACAGGAACCATCACCAGCTTTGAAATGGTGTCGTCTACGGATGATGATAGTTGTGATGGTGGAGATGATGATGTTGAAGATGTTGGTGGTTTTTTCTTTATCCCTTTCTCTTTGTTTTCTTCTTTCTTTCCTTTGCTTCCTCATAGAGAGAAAGAATCATTGTAACCTAACCAGTCTTACATTTGTTTTCTTGAATTGACTCCTTTTGTGGGTGTACAAAGAAAGGGACAATGTGTCAACCTATAGGAAAATTAAATTTATTCTTTACAATTTTTGTAAAATATTATTTTTAAAACAAAAATTTAATTCATCAAACCTAAATTACAAAAATATTTTGAATTATTTAACTATAAATAACATTACAATTTTTTTTAAAATAAAGAAAAAAAATGAAGAATGAAAATTTGAATTGTTTCTTTTAATTAGCTTGCAATTAATTTGATTAATTTAGAATTTTTAAAATTAAATTAATGAAAATCTAGAAAAATATTTTTTTAAGTTGGCATTTATTTTTGCTCAATCTAAGGACATTTGATTGTACAATTTTTAATATGTTATCTAATATATTAATTATATTAAACTTATCTTTTATCTATTTATAACCAATATCAATCTCAAACAAACCAAAACACAGGTATCAGAAAACAATCTGATTCTATCAAATAAATCTCTCAAACATATCTCACAAACAATCGCATAACCATTCACAACCTTTCGCAATCTTACATTACATATATCCATCAAATCACTATAATAATTACATTTTACCTTACAATCATTTACAACCTCATTTTCCATTTCTCGTGTCTCTCAAACACCAAAACAACCCTAAAATCCTTGGAACATAGAAAATGAGATGACTTCACTAGCAATCACAGCCTTAGGGCTGCCTTTTTCTTTTGCTGCTATACATAGTTTAGATGCCTAGAATCTATTGTTGTTTACACAGCATAAGTAATAGCAACTTAATTGGATGGCACCTAATGTTGGAATAGTGCCCGACAAGCCAATTAGATTAGCATTGTAAAAGCTATTTCCTTGTAAAACAATCTTAATTGAGTGATATTTTTTATATGGCCACCTTCATCTTATGTTCTTTTATTACTTTACTTGCATTTGGATGAAGCCCTTAGATCAAACATGACTACGGGACTTGGCTAGTTCATTGGATGGTGATCATGGAATTAGTCTTACATGATCATGGTCTTAAATCTTAAAAGTCGTAGGATCTTATGAGATAGTGCATCTAAGATTTGGATAAAGTTGTACTAATAATGCATAAATCCAAGAGTTGGATATTGCTCCGTTCCATGAGCAATCTGTATGAGATACGGGTGTATTTTAGTGGGTGCTTGTTAGAGAACAAGGCATTGAAGACCCTCAGGAGAATCCACCAGACAACTGTATTGGCAAGTCAATAGTGGTTAATTCTCCTACTTACGCTAGTGCATATTATTAGTCCTCTGACTTGAGGATCCATGGTAACCTTATATCTAGTCCTCATGCTTTAACTCTTCCTTGACCACTTAGCAGGTCTTTCGAGTTGAGGTTGGGTATGAGCTACTTGGCATGGAGGTTTATGAGATCCAAGATGGAATTCGATTCTTTATTTTTGTGAAGGGCGAGTGCATCTCCTATATGTTCTATAATGATCAATCCCAAGAAATCCTTACACAAGGTGGTGTGAAAATTTGGAAAAGGAGTTTTCCAAAGATGAGGTCACACAGGGAAATCAAACATTGAGAATAGAGACTTAGTATCAAGGCTATTAGGGAGCCGACAAATATCTTGCCCTAGCCTTCTTTCGGGAGATAAGAGACGGAAATACCATATTTGCATAGTACATGTAGAGCTACGATGGTTGTCCAGAATATTCATTTCGGCCAATTAGTTGGGCTGCATGGGCTTGAAGTTGGACATCGACCATGGAGATTGGGCACTCTTCAATTAACGAGATTAATTGAATTAAGTCAATTAGTTTAAAAGGAGTTTTAAACTAAAATGAATATAAGATATTCAAAAGTCACAAAGAGTTATGAGGCCATGTCCAATAAATGGTAGAACCTATTGGGTCACACACAAAAGCCAAATAGCTTCCAAAATTGGTAGAGCAATTTTCTAAGTGTTAGAAAATCACCTTTCGTGACCAATTTTCAAGGGTCCGATCCAACGGTCAATTTTGGTTTGATTAATTTAATTGTTAAATTAATCAACTAATTTAAGAGCAAAATTAAACCAATAATTAAGGAGTTAATTATTTGGTACCATGTTGACCATCAATTGGACAAGTTGACTTAAAGAGTTAAGCTGACTAATTTAAGCTTGAGAGTTAAGCTAGTTTGATTTAAGAGTTAAATCAAAAGTTGATTAATTAAATTAAAGTGTTTAATTTAATTAAAAGGAAGAATACTTTTTTGATGGAAAATTTAAATGAAGTGTTCATTTAAATTAGCATCTTAATTAATTTGGAATTAGATTCCAAGTGAAATTTAAATGCACTTGAAATTCAAGTAAGATTTCAATTTGAATTTTGCCAACTTGGCATGCCACTTGGGCTGCCACCTTGAGGAAGGTGTGATGCCAACTAGCATACACCTTATATCCACTATATATAGATATAGAATCATTCAAAATTCGAATAAACATTGCAGAAAGTGTGAGAATTAGATTCTTACATTCCTTCCAAAATCTCTCCCTGCATGCATTACATCATGAGTTGAATCTTTGCATCTCTTCTTCCTCCCAACCTGAAAATCAGTCTCCTCTATCTCATTTTCTCCTCTCTAACTCCAGCTTCTAGTAAGGGGAAATTAGAAAATTGTTTGGTGTGTGGATCGTATCAATAGGGCAAGGCACTTGACTTGCTCAGTTTTGGAGATCCACTAGCAACAACTTCTGGTTGGTGATTTTTTCTGGTGCGATCCAGAAGACTTTTTGGCTACTATTTTTCACAGTAACTTCGCCTGTGTGTTTGGAGGTGTTCCAGATTTAATTTTGTGAATTTCCCAGCAGTATAGCCTGGGCAAATGTTACCATTTTTCTGCTGTGCCAATTCTAGACAGTTTCTAGATTCGAGAGAGATAGTTGATCTTCTCCTTGTTTTTAGCTACAAGAGGCAATTATTCATCCTAATCCAGATCTATAGAATGACTAGATCCTTGGTAGCTCGAGTAGTTAATTTATGTTTTAGTATGTTTCAATTCATAGAGATAAATGATGAATGTTCATTTAACATTTGTTGATGTTATATGGTGATATAGCATGTTAATGTTTGATCAAAAGAGTTTTTGTCATTTTTGGATCCAATTTGATTGGAGTAATATTAGAGATATTGAAGAATATGATTCTAGCTTTCTATAATTTTTGAAGGCACGATTGAGCATTTGAATTTCCTTTTTTAATAGAGGTTTTAAATTTGGAAATTCATCTATAATGTGTGTTTAAGTGTTAGGAACATGTGTGCTAAAACTATTGTTGCATGAAAGTTGAGTGGAAAACAACATGATTCACTTTGATGCCCCAAAAGAAGGGCCTACAGAGTAGCAGCCTGGCGCTGGCCGAGCGTTGCGTGCACAGCCTGTCGAAGCTAGGTGGTAGTCCTTGTTTTGTGATTTTGGTGAGTTTTGAGTGTATTTTCCAAGTCCTTTTGTGCTTCAAATGTTTTTGCACCACAGATAGTAGATGCACAAATGTTGTGCAAGTTCTCAAAATTGTATTTGACATTTTTGAATGCCTTTGAAAATTAGTTAAAGTTTATCTTCCAATATTGGCATAAATGTTATGCTTGTTCAATTATTTGTTTACGAGATAAGCATTTAATTGTTAGAATTATTTGTTAATCCTTGATTTATTTATTGTTCATTTAATTGTTGAATGGATGATGAATGGGGATGATCATGAGCCTTTAATATTGCTTTTAATTGTTTCAAGTTGTTGAAATAGGTTGTATTAAATTGAGGCTTGCATGCCTCTTTATTTCTACCTTGTAAATATTGTGAGAGCAGAATTACTAGGAGCAAGGATTTCCTATTCATGTAAATGTTGCATATAGTAATGGAGACAAATGGAGCCATGGAGACTTTTGAAGGCTCCTAAATGTAAGGGATACAATCATGTAATAGCTAGATTTAATCCACCCACCTAAAATCAACAAGGTGGTGTTCCTATGGCTCTAAGTGCACCAGTTGGTTAGGCTCATGGTCATCCCACCTTAGGAGCCTGCTAGGCGCATTTACTTATTTATGCTTTCCAAACCCTTTAATGTATGATATGTACGTTTAGGATATAGAAAACCTAAATAAGAAGATAAAATGATGAGATCTTTGCAAGCAAAAACCTTCTACTTAGAATGTCTAAGTGCTTTTCAAATATTAAGTCAAAATGGATACAAATTAAAAGAGTTTTAATTAATCCAAGCCTTCTACCAATAGTATATGCCATGATGACGCTACCGAATTTGTGTGATGGCATTTGAAGCGAGGGTCACACTTAGGAGGAAAGTTGTGAGCATATACTTAGCATATGTTACACCTTTGATTTGAGAGCCTCCATGCATTGGCACTAGAAGCGGGGGATGACATGGAGCCATCTCAAATCAAAGTTTGATTATTAGGTATGACTTAACACTTAGTAATACAGATGCACTCGAAACAGGGTGTCTATATGAAATGTGAGGCAAAAATTATCAAGAATTGCATGAGATGCAATTAGCAAACATTGCTTACCTTTCGATTGTTTGTGGATGGCACTTGAAGCGATGGTCCACTTACGAGTTCTTAGGATCTTAATTCTCACTAGGGAATATGATATCCCGAATTCTTCAAAGGGGTGAAGAATTTGATAAAATAGTAAGAGGAAAACATGCTTGAAAGACCATGAACATGTTTTTAATATCAAATTCAATCACATGCTTATACTCTTTTTTCACCTCTTGTAGATTTTCGTAATCATCAAACAAAATGGATAAAAATCCACTCCCAAGCATTTTGGAAAATAATAAACTAACCGAGCCAACTTCCAAGATTGGTTAAGAAACCTTAAAATCATTCTTAACTCTGAAAAGTTGACTTACATGCTTGATCAAAGTCCCGTAGACACACTTGGTGATGACGCCACCGACACACAATGTGAAATGTTCACAAAATTTGTAGATGATGATATACAAGTGAGGTGTGTCATGATGGCATCTATGTCCAACGAACTCCAAAAGACTCATGAGCACATGAAACATGCTCGAGAAATATATGTACACTTGCAAGAGTTGTATGGTGTACAAAGCAGACACGAATGGTTCGCTTTGTCTAAAGAGCTCTTTAGGGCGAGGATGAGTGAAAGGTCCAATGTCCATGATCACGACCTCAAGATGATTGGATTCCTCTAGAAGATTGGATAGTTAGATGTAGTCATGGACACCGACCCTTATGTGGATCTGATCTTACAATCATGACCACCATCATATGATCAATTCGTTATGAAGTTCAATATGTCCAAGCAAGATGTTACGATTAACGAATTGATCAATATGCTTGTGACCGCAGAGGCGATTATGAGAAAGGAGAAGCCTTTTATGCTTGCATCCTCCTCCAAGTCGAAGAGCCCTACGGGTCCCAGAAAAAGAGGTAAGAGGAAGAAAAGTTTGTCCTCGAAAGGGAAGTAACTTGAGAAGAGTTTCGGGAGGGTTAAGAAGAAGGTTAAAATCGATGCTAGTTGTTTCCACTGTGGCGAAAAGTGACATTGGAAAAGAAATTGCAAAGCGTACCTTGTAACCCTTGACAAGGGTATGTACTTTATTGAAATGCACATTACGACTAATTCTTCCACATAGGTATTTGATACCACATGCGGTTCTCACATTTGTAATTCGTTACAGGGGATGGAATGAAGAAAAAGTCTTCGTGAAGGGGATATGATCCTCTGCTTGGGAATTGGAGCAAGAGTTGCGGCCACTTTCCAAGGCATTTTCAAGTTGGACTTGGAGAATTCTTGCATTGTACTAGATCAAGTTTATTATGTACCCCACCTTGTTAAGAACATTGTTTCAATTCCCATTCTAAATAATGAAGGATTTGATTTTTTTATATCGAATGGGAAGTTGATGGCATTAAAGAATGGTTCTTTGATTGCTCAAGGTACATTAATAAATGGATTGTACATACTTGATTCTCAACCTTCACTAATGCACATTCAATCAAGTAAAAGAAAATTAGATATGTAAGAAGATGCGATTCTTTGGCATGCAACACTTGATCATATCTCTAAGAGTAGGATGAGCAAGTTAAAAGCTCTCAAAGTACTAAATGTTAGTAGCACCGATGACCTTCCTACTTGCAGGGCAAACGGAGCACTCCGCCAGTCTCTTGGATTTGATCTGTACAGATGTTTGTGGACCACTAAAAGTTAGTGGGAGAGAAGGTTATTCCTACTTCATCACCTTCACAAATGACTATAGTCGGTTCAGACACGTGTTTCTTGTCAAGAACCAGTCCAAAGCCTTTGAAAAGTTCAAAGAATATAGGAATGAAGCAGAAAAGCAATTGGGGCTAAGTATTAAAGCTCTTCAATCAGATCGAGGGGGAGAATACTTGAGCACCAAATTCTTGGATTATCTAAAGGAGAATGGGATTCTCTCTCAAGGGACTCCATCCAGCACACCCCAACTCAATGGAGTAGTTCAAAGGAGAAATCATACCTTGTTGGACATGGTATGTTCCATGATGAACTTTTCTGATGTGCCTATATCCTTTTGGGGATACGCCTTACTTACGACGGTGAGGTTACAAAATATAGTACCTACAAAGTTAGTGCCGAAGACCCCATATGAGACGTAGTTTGGCAAATCACCCTCTTACCAATATCTTAAGTTATGAGGATCTCTCGCTTACGTGAAACGAATAGTGGGAGATAAGTTGGATAGTAGATACACCTTGTGCAAGTTTGTGAGATACCCTAGGGAGTCTATGGGTTATTATTTCTATGATCCCTCGGAACAAAAGGTGTTTGTTTCAAGGAACGCCCACTTTTTGAAAAAGGAATTTCTTTTAAATAGAAATGGCATTATTGTTGAACATGATGAAGTTCAAAATGATCAAGAAATCCCACAAGCAGTGGAAACAAGCGAGCAATGAGAGCCTAGTGCATAACCTCTACGTAGATCGAACTGAATCAAGAAACAACCCAAAAGGTTCGGATTCCTTCTTAAGGCGGGCCAATAAGATGATGATCCAAAGATCTATGAAGAAGCTATGCTAGGCATAGAATTGGGATGTTGGCTTGAATCTATGAGATCTAAAATGGAATCTATGTACTCAAACAAAGTATGGACTTTAGTAGATCCACCAAAATGAATGGTTCTCATTGGTTGCAAGTGGATCTATAAGTGAAAGCTTGGAGTAGATGGAAAAATGGTGACTTTTAATGCGTGACTAGTGGCAAAGGGTTACACTCAAAGACCTGGTATCGATTTTGAGAAAACTTTTTCACCGGTTGCTATGCCTAAGTCCATTCAGATTCTACTTGCCATAACCGCATATTATGACTATGAGATATGGCAAATGGATGTGAAAACCATTTTCCTCAAAGGTGACATTGAAGAAGAAATCTATATGGAGCAACTACAAGGTTTTACATCCAAGGGGAGTGAGGAAAATGTTTGTATACTCCAGAGATCCATTTATGGACTCAAACAAGCGTCCCGAAGTTGGAATATACATTTTGACAAAACAGTCAAATTATTTGGCTTTGTAAAAAATATGTATGAACTATGTGTGTACAAGAAGGCTAGTGGGAGTTCAGTATAGTTTATTATGCTTTATGTCGATGACATCCTTCTTATTGGGAATGAGGTAGGATTGTTAGAGTGTACTAAAGCATGGCTATCTACACAATTCTCCATGAAGGATTTGGGAGAACCATCATGTGTATTGGGAATACGTATCTATAGAGATAGAACTTAGAGGACGTTGGGGTTATCCCAAACCCCGTACATTGACAAGATACTAAAAAGGTTTAGCATGGAAAAATCCAAGAAGGGATTTCTTCCCATGGGACATGGCATTCGTCTCTTAAAGTCTATGGCCCCCAAGACTAAGGAAGAAAAATGAAGGATGTCTCACATACCTTATGCCTCCACTATTGGCAGCATAATGTATACAAGTCCATGTATAAGACCGGATATGGCACACTTGCTAAGTGTTACGAGTAGGTTCCAATCCAATCTCAGTGAGAGTCACTGGATAGCTGTGAAAGCAATCCTTAAGTACTTGAGAAAGACTAAGGGCTTATTTTGGTATACAACAATGGAGAATTGAAACTAGAAAGGGTTTTCGGATTCAAGTTTCCAATCCGATGTAGATGACCTCAAATTCACTTTTGGATTTATATTTTGCCTCAATGACGACATAGTGAGTTGGAAGAGTTCCAAACAAGACACCACGGCCAATTCCAGAACTAAATCAGAATATAATGCGGCTTCGAAAGCTGCAAAGGAAGGTGTTTGGATGAAAAACTCCATTCAATAGTTGAATGTAGTGCCTAGCATTACTGAGCCAGTTGTTATCTTCTGTGATAACATCGGGGCAGTGACGCAAGCCAAAAAGCCAAAATCTCATCAAAAATCCAAGCACATTTTGAGGCGATATCATTTGATCCGGGAGATCATTGATAGATGCGGCATCCGAGTTGAGAGATTTGCCTTGGAAAAGAATATAGCACATCCACTGACTAAACCCCCAACGCAAAAGGTCTTTGAAGAGCATCTTGAGAAGATGGGTCTCAAGGCTATAGGGCATTGGCTTTAGGGCAAGTGGGAGATTGTTGGAATAGTGCCCGGCAAGCCAATTAGATTGGCCTTGTAAAAGCTATTTCCTTGTAAAACAATCTTGATTGAGTTATACTCTTTATATGGCTAATTAGATCTTTATCTTATGCTCTTTTATTACTTCACTTGCATTTGGATGAAGCCCTTAGATCACACATGACTATGGGACTTGGTCAGTTCACTAGGTGGTGATCATCGAATAAGTCTTACATGGTCGTGGTCTTAAATCTTCCCAAGTCGTAGGATCTTATGAGACAGAGTATATAAGATCCAGATAGACTTGCACTAATAATATATAAATCCAAGAGTTGGATATTACTCCATTCCATGAGCAATTTGTATGAAATACGTGTGCATATTAGTGGGTGTTTGTTAGAGAACAAGGTACTGAAGATCCTCCGAAGAATCCACTAGATAGCCGTAGTGGTAAATCAGTAATGGTTAATTCTTTCCCTTATGCTAGTGCATATTATTAGTCCTCTGACCTGAAGATCCTTGGTAACCTTGTGTCCGGTCCTCATGCTTTGAGTCTTCCTTGACCACTTAGCAGGTCTTTCGAGCTAAGATTGGGTATGAGTTACTTGGCATAGAGGTTTGTGAGATCCAAGATAGAATCTGACTCCTTGCTTTTGTGAAGGGCGAGTGCATCTCCTATGTGTTCTGTAATGATCGATCCCAAGAAATCCTTGTACAAGGTGGTGTGACAATTTGGAGAATGAGTTTTTCAAAGGTGAGGTCACATAGGGGAATCGAACATTGAGAATAGAGACATAATATTGATGCTATTAGGGAGCTGAAAAATATCTAGCCCTAGGCTTCTTTCGGGAGATAAGGGACGAAAGGACCATATTTGCATGGTACGCGTAGAGCTATGATCGTTGTCTGGAATTTTCATTTCAGATAATTAGTTGGGCTTCATAGGCTTGAGGTTGCTCATCGACCATGTAGATTGGGTACTCTTCAATTAATGAGATTAATTGGATTGAATCGATTAGTTTAAAAGGAGTTTTAAACTAAAATGAATATAAGATATTCAAAAGTCACAAAGAGTTGTGAGCCCATGACCAAGGAATGGAAGAACTTATTGGATCACGCACAAAAGCCAAATAGCTTCCAAAATTGGTCAAGCAACTTTCTAAGTGTTAGAAAATCACCTTTTGGTGATCGATTTTCAAAGATCCGATCCAACGGTCAAATTTGGTTTGATTAATTTAAGTGTTAAATTAATCAACTAATTTAAGAGTTAAATTAGACCAATAATTAAGGAGTTAATTATTTGGTACTATGTTGACCATCAATTGGACAAGTTGACTTAAAAAGTTAAGTTGACTAATTTAAGCTTAAGAGTTAAACTTGTTTGATTTCAGAGTTAAATCAAAAGTTAATTAATTAAATTAAAGTGTTTAATTTAATTAAAAGGAAGAATACTTTTTGGAGGAAAAATTTAAATGAAGTGTTCAATTAAATTAGCATCTTAATTAATTTGGAATTACATTCCAAATGAAATTGAAATGCACTTGAAATTCAAATAAGACTTAAATTTGAATTTTGCCAACTTGGCATGCCACTTGGGCGGTCACCTTGAGGAAGGTGTGATGCCAACTAGCATCACACCTTCCACCCTCTATATATAGATATAGCGTGCATGCAAAATTCAAATAAGCACTGCTGAAACTGTGAGATTTAGATTCTTTCATTCCCTCCAAAATCTCTCTCTCTATGCATTACATCATGAGTTGAAGCTTTGCATTTCTTCTTCCTTCCAACCTGAAAATTGGTCTCCTCTGCCTCGTTTTCTCCTCTCTAACTCCAGCTTCTAGTGAGGAGAGATTGTAAGATTGTTTTGTGTGGATCGTATTAATAGAGGTAAGGCACTTGACTTGCTCAGTTTTGGAGATCCACCAGCAGTAGCTTCTGGTTGGTGATTTTTTATGGAGTTATGTAGAAGGCTTTTTGGCTCCAAGTTTTTACAATAGCTTCCTCTATGTGTGGAGATGCTCCAGATTTAACTTCATGAATTTTGGAGGAGTATAGCCTGGGAAAACGTTGCCATCTTTCTGCTGTGCTAGTTCCAGACAGTTTCTAGATTCGAGAGAGATAGTTGATCTTCTCTTTGTTTTTGAGCTACAAGAGGTAATTATTCATCCTAATCCAGATCTATAGAATGACTAGATCCTTGGTAGCTCGAGTAGCTTAGATATTTTCAAGCTTATGAAGTTTTGATTTATGGATCCTAACGCTACTATTGCCTTCACATAATTGGATCTTTGTTGGAAATTTTTATGTGATAATTTGAATATTGGTAATGATGTTTCATTTTGCTCATTTGCTACTATTTTGGGAGTCTGCTTTATATGGGAATTTGAGCAGAATTTCGGACCTCTGTAGTTGCAGGAACTTACTATGTTTCCTATTTGCTGCTGATTTGAACTTTATTTAATTTTGCTACAAATTGTGGGAATGGTTCTATTTTGGGCACCCAAATTTTCTGATGTATTTTTGCTGGAGTGAGGAGTTGTACCTTGAAGCTATTTTAAGTAGAGATAATGCTTCTATAAATTAATTCAGTTTTGATAGAATAGGGATTCAAACTTACATTGAATTGGGGGCTGCAAAGTTGGTTCAGTTTTTGCTGCAAGATGGAGTCTCTTTTGGAGCATTGATTGTCTTGGCTGGAGCTTATTTTGCTTGAACGAAGATTTCGTCTTGGTCCTCCACCTTGGCCTCACTTGCAATTGCTTGAGAAGTGAGGGGGATAAAATTTAGCTACGAAGCCACATACCCCTTCACACTTTGGTGGCCTTATTGTTAATTGCCGAAAATCTACAACAAATTGTGTGCTTCCCTAGCACCTTTGAAAAAAATTTTGTGCAGGAAATTTCTTAGTGCTGAAGATGTGCGTGACGGAATTTACTTTTATTTCTGTTATAAATTTTAGTTATCCTTCAATCAGTAAATAACGTAAGGAAATTAAGTATTTCCTCATTTAAATTCTGCTCAAACAATGTTGATTTGTAATTTTTTATTTTGTTTTAAAAATATCGTAAACTTTTATTTAAAAATTATTTGTATCAAAATTACATACAAAAAGAACTTTATATAAAAGATTACTGTCAGACTAAATTTTTTCTTACATATCCACAATTCCAAAAAATGACACAAATTAAAAAAATAAATTCATTTAATGGAACGAGAACAACAATGTGCTTTGCGCGTTGTCCTTTCTTCTAGTATCTATACATATATTCTCTGACATTGTTTCACTTGAGAAGACACTCATTTGATTTGAGATTTGATTGTTTCTTCTAACATTATTTTTAATTTGATTTGAGATTTATTTCTTACCTTCTTGATACTTCATTTGTTCACCCTAATCTCAAATACTTACAATTTCAGCCCCCTTTGCCTTTCAACATATTCCCTTTATTAGAAGACAAGATTAAAAGTCTTTGCTTAATGTCCTTCTAAGAAGAGTTTGTTTAAACAAATTCAACGTAATAAGCAAGTTTAAGCTTTAAGGTAAACTTGCATTATAGGAATCTTATTCATTCCTTTTCTTGCCCTTACCATTCATTTTAATTTTTTAGAGGAAATATAGCAATTGAGATCCGAATTTGACAAGTTGATAGGAAATAAACAGAAGTTGCAATTTCTAGGTGTTATGCTAATACATAGTAATGTTGGTACTTCAGACTTTGCAACCATCAACAAGGCTCTTGTTTCCCCTCTTATTTCACATACTACTTACTGTGTTGTAGGATTCAAATTTTTTTCCATGGTTTTCCATTTCTTGTACAGATCACATGGAGAGACTTGAAGAGATGTTCCAAGAATTGATATAATACAAGTACACTAGCATTCATCTTTTGGAAGGTTTGAGGTAAAATTCTTGTGGCATTTTCTGGTAAAATTAGCTGCAAGGACTTCGTTGGATTGATATGTTTTGTCTTTGAAAATGATAAAATCAAGAAGTAATAAGAATGGTGACACTTTTTGGAAGATTACTTCAATGACTCCCCAAGTCCATTAACTATATGCTATTCACTTCAAATATCACAATAAGTGACCTAGGTGTTAAAGATAAGGCCAAAACCACCTTCGAGAGGAGACGGGGGATTCTGGTGTATAAATATATCAACGTAAAATTCACAAGGTGGATTTTTCTATTAAGATATAATAAAAGAACTCACTATTCTTCGGTATTTTTTGTGTTATTTTTCCGTTTATTATTTATATTTTATTAGTGCATAAATTAAATTCGCGTCAAGAGGGTTATATTTGGTTGTCTATAGTTCAATTTTATCAAAAACTTGATGAATAGCCAGTTAAACAGTCAATTACATTAATGTACAATTATTTGCTTATTCAACACATATATCATGTACATTTTTTGCTTAATAAGGATGCACAAAAGAATATCTCTATAGGCATCTATTAATACTGGGATCTAATAATATTGTACTAATAAAGTCTGAATGAAACTAAAGTATCATATTAAATTATTTTTACATTTTATGCTTCCAAAAATTCATAAAAGCTTGATATATATACTATTATATATGGCACAATGGTATTTGACCACAACAACTAAATTCTGAATTCTTGAAATTTTGATAATTTTTAATCAAATAATTTTCATAATTGGTCATTGATCATTCATCTTTATGCAGAAAATTCAATATTTGTTTAGATAAGTAATATTTTGATTGAAATTCAAATATAGTCTATTTTTCTAATAAGAAGTAGATATTAATTAGTTATTGGAATAAAAAAAAATTCTTTAATAGTCATTTCTTTAATAGTCAAGATAAAATCATTACATCTTCATTAAATTGTTTTTTTTAATCAAATTGAAGTAATATCAAAGATAAGAAATATGTATCTAGACTCTTGCATATAAGAAGGTGTGATGCACTATCGCACATTCATAAAATACTAAAATTAACCATCTTATAAGATTCAATTAAAAGGCCCATGTGCATCCATAATCCGTTGAATATCTTTTTTGGACAAGTTGATCATAACTTAATTTCATGATGTATATTAGGTGGATTTGGAGGCAATTTTCACATCTCAAGGGTTTCCGGCCTGCAGCATGACAAATAGTATAAGAACTGATCACTAATGGGAATATTGGGTGCTAAGTGTTGTACAAGGCAGAGTGCCACAGTGTGGGAGTCACCTCTTGAACTTGTAGCATAAAGTGATGCACATGTGGGAGTCGACTCTTAAACTTATATGAGACATGAATTTCAATGCATACTGACTTATTTTGGATTGTATCACATGGCAATGAGGATATTGCTTTCTAACAGAGGCATGGTTGTAATGCCCTATCCCACATTGATAAAATACTAAAAAAAATAAAAATAACCATTTTATAAGATTTGGCTAAAGAAGTCATGAACATCTATTAAATATCTCTTTTTGCCAAGTTGATCAAAGCCCAATTACATACTTGGTAGATCTGAAAGCAATTCTTGTGTCCTACGGGCTTGGCGCCTAGAGCATAGAAGAAGATATTTGACATTTGACTAAAATTTACTTAACTTTCACTCAAATTCTTAAAATTTTGAGCTTTTTAATTAAATTAAAAGATTCTCATTAGTAATTTGATTATTAAATTTCATATTCATTAGATATGTATTTATTCTGATTATATATCTTAAAATTTTTAATCCCTGATTGAAACAAATAATTTAAACTCTTGATTAAACTCTTTAATTTCATAATTTTTTTATGTACTCTTATCTTAAATTATTAATAATTATATCTATATTATTATGTAAGGGTGTTTTAAAATTTATTTATTAATAATTTCTAATTTTTCTTTCTTCTATCTTTTTATATGTATCATTCTTTTATTTTTCAAATTATTTATTTATTTACTTGATCTGCTGTTCACTTTTTAAATTTATTTCTTATCATTTAAATTTTTTATTCTAAAAACAAAAGAAATTTATTTATTTATTTCTATAATTTTTTTCATTCCTTGATAAAATCTATTATTTAGGTTTTTATCTTTATTTCGACTTTTTGGTCAATATTATGTTCAAGTTATGAATTCATTTCTTTAATTTTGTTATACATTTTCAGAGCTTTTTATTCATATAGTTTTATAATTTTATAAGATGATCGAGATTCATTGATTCTTATTCTTTATAATTTGTTTTAGTTTTAATAATGATGTTTTTTCTTTTAACTATTCATATTGCTTGTCATTTGGTTTTTAATTTTTTAATTTATCAAATATTTTGTATCTATACTCCATGTTTCTTTTTAAGTTGTTAATTCATTGCTCATGATATCCATGGTTGTTGGTGGAAGAGTGCTATTTTTGTTCATTTGATGTTAATAAATTTCTAATTGCATTGTGCCTACTTGTCATGTGTAACATTCTGAAATTTTATGGTTATAGAATTTAAAATTTTATTATTTCAATATTTGATGAAATTTAATTATTCTTTCATATTATTATTTTATTTAAATTTTGTTGGGGATAATTTGTAATTTTTGAAGACTTAATTGAGTAAATTAGAAAAGCTTAGGGGCCTGAATGGCGTTTTTCTAGTCAACTAGGACATACATGTTATTTTGATTAATTAGAGGACTTGAGTGAATTAACTTAATTAGACTAAGGACTCAATTGCAAATTGACAAAATTGGATTAAAGAAAAACAACTTATTTCTTAATTCTTCACTATTCACTTTCTCTCTCATTTCTTCACTTCACCGCAACCACCATTCCTTCCACGGTGAGCTTCCTCCGGCAACCAAATTCCCCAGCTAAACCAACCATCTTCTTCTCCTCTTCACTGGCTCTACGGCAACACCACCATACTTGATTGAAACTTCCGGTGAGAGAGAGACCGAGAGAGAGAGAGTGTTCACGTTGGGTAGTGGGTTTGAGACATTCTAGCGGCCAAATCCAATTTTGAGGCTATAGTTGGGAAGAGCTGAGAAAGGGGATCACGGTAGTGTGTTTGCATGAGGGATTGAAGCAACAACAATGACGAAAATCATAGAGAAACGGGCAGCGGTGAGAAACCCATTCAATGGTTGAGGAGATTGATTGAGGGTGTTCTAGGCTGAGAAATTGGAATCGATTAGGGGGTTGGATTCAGGAGCTCGAGGGGAATATTTTGGTGGTGACCTTGAGATTTTCTGGCGGCGGCAGACGGGGCACTCTGGCAGTGCTCCAGCGACCTCAAACCAATTTCTTCTCCTCGTTTCGATGATTGCACTGGTGTTCTTGCTTTGTGATTCCGAGGCTTAGATAAACATTTTGGATAATAAAGGGTTATGGATTAAGCTTCACTTAAGCTTCAGTTGGTTGTACCTTGATATATATGTATATGTTGTACCTTCCATTTTAAGCTATGTATGTATGCGAAGAATGAGAATGTTGGGATAGTTGGTATACATATATATATGTGAGTACAATTCCCATGCAAGGAGAAATATTAAACTTGTGGACCCGGACATGTCATGCTAAATGCCAAAATTGTGAATTAATAAATATTGACTAAGGATTTTGTAATGTGAGACTAAGTGGCATTTGATTAGGATTAATTATGCCGGATTGGATTATTTTGTATGGATTAAGATTATAATATCATGACTTTGTAATTTAGGTTGAGATCATGCTATTTTAGAATTGATATAGACTATCATGACTAATTCCAGAATAGTGATATTGGGATATTTGTGTAGATAGCACCTATTGAACTTATATCATCATGTTGATTTATAAATTAATAATGTTAGAATGCTTGATGCAATTCTAGATGGCTTAGTGTTGAGTAGGAATTTTGACTATAGGATTATTCCTCTGATTAGGTGAAGAAGAAATGGGTCCTAGCAATTAGTAGATTGCGGGCTAAGATTTACTTTGCTGAAACTACAAGAGATGAGGTTCCACCACTTTGGTCTTTAACTTATATAAGCCTACTCATTATTTTATTGTATCCCAGTGAGGATCCGCCAATTTGGCAACTCTTGTACCTTTCGATTCCTTGATAAACCCTTGTGAGGGTTGGTATTGCTTTGATTATCGCACTCTATTAATTATTGTTACCCCTGTGAGGGTTCTATCGATTGGTTATTGATTTGTTTAAGCTCAATATATAGTTATCGTTGTCCATTGTTGAATCCTGTGAGGTTCTTCTAATTTGAAAATGCCCGATATGTTACCAATTCTTGAAAATGATCTTGATATTTATGAAAAGGATATTTGAAATGGTCTGGTAGACCTAATTTTATCAAAAGCCTTCTTAATTTGTTCATATGCTTTGTTTATTGAAATAGGCCTTGGCGGCCGTTGTTGAATAATGTTTATGTCACTACTTTAAAAGTTAAATTGTTATCTGTTGGCATTAAACTATTCAACCCATAGGGACGCCCTTAGGAAGTTCAACCTGGAGGGACACCACAGGAAGTTGGGCTAGGCCTAGGTCTGGAAAGATCGTTGGGCGATACGGACCTATGGTGATAGATCTCCCGGCTGGTACCCACCTACGATCCTGACTTACAACTAGCTAGATGCAGCAAATTGTGAGTGACAAGATCGAGCATGTTGTCGACCATGCCATAAAAGCAAGTTGTTACACGCAGAGCTGTGTGCTCGAGCAAATGGAGAGATAAAGAGAAAATTTTCATGTTCAAGTTAAATGCTATTATAAAGTTATAGATAAAGAGAAAAGTTCTCAGGCTCAAGTTAAATGCTATTGAGAAAGTTATCTTGTATTCATCAGGGAGCAATAAGGAAGGATGCCAACAGGCCAGCTAAATGTTTACATGTTCCAAGTTTTTGAGCATAAATTCTGATTTCTAGCAAACATGAACTGATTATCTGATTACTATTAATAACCTTGTTCATTGTTATTGAAATTTAATAACTTCTCCTCTATCTCCTGCTATGCATTTCCCTCGCTGAGTCCTTAAGACTCACCTACTTTATCATTCCTTATTTTTTTCAAACAGGCCTAAGTGAAAAGCCGGAGCTAGGTTTTGGTTGGACAATTTATTTTGTAATAGATTTGGTGTTGCGATTGTACATATAGTCTACACCTAATCAAGTTAGTGATATAAGAAATGTTATGTGAATGTGATATTGAACTTAAGATGCTGGATTGTACATATTTCGTTCAAAGAAGCGATCTTTTGGGTTAGTATGAATGTTTTCTCTTTTATTGATTATATGTTAAGCTTGAATAGAGCAGCGCTTCGGCTTAGGTGCCATCCCGAGTAGAGGCCCTACAGAGGTGGTATATGAGCCAGTTTTGGCAATGACCTAGGTAAATGGGTATCAAGAAGATACATGGCGAGTCTGTTGGAAGTAGGGGATTACATCTAGGACAGTCGACTAGTTTGTAGTTCTACTTGCAGAAAATGAATATTGGACTTTAGATTGAGAAGAGAACATTGATTTATTTTAGGTATGATTGAGAATCTTTCGATGGTTAAGGATGGTTTATGGATAAGATTAAAGTGGTAGAAGTTCTTATGTAGACTTTTAATAATTTAACTTTTATTGTACTGAACCTTGTTAATTTGTCAAAATTTTATAATTATATATAAAAGATCACAATTTTGTTGTTAACGTGGGATGTCCTTGGGTAATCTTGACAATAGCAGGTTAAGGAAAAATAAGGGGTGATTAGAAAGCAATAGCATCTCATAAAGGTTCTCATATACCTAACCCATCTTGAGTAGGTCAACGTGAAAGAGGGAGACTGCCCGGTCCACAGGCAACCGCACAGCATATTCCTAGGCAGAAAGCACCAGTTGAGCAACCAACTCTGCTGGAGGAAGAGGTTTCACAGATCCCACAGGTTAATTAACCCGCTGTAGGCCAGCCAGCTGAACCCATGTTCCAGATATGGTAGCAATTTATGTAGTTTTGTCAGTAGCAGGGACAGGGTAACCGAGCAGTGAATATTGAAGAGCCTGGAGGAGACCGAGCTTTAGAACGATTCCTCCGGTTGCAACCCCCAAAATTCTTAGGGGAGCCTGATGATAGAAAAGCTGAGATGTGGGTTAAAAGCTTAGAAAAAATATTTGGAACCCTACGATATCTAGATGATCAGAAGATCTGATACGCCACATTTCTACTAGATGGTCCTACACATGATTGGTGGCAACTGATTGATCGCAGGTGGACTGTAGAGGGAGCTAAGAGAACTTGGGAAAACTTCACCTAGGAGTTAATGGAAAAATATGTACCGGAAGTGACCAATTATGCTAGGGAAAGAGAATTCATGGAGTTAATCCAAGGGACATCTACAGTCAGCCAATATGAAGCTGCATTTAGCCGACTGATTCGGTATGCACCCCATGTACTGGCTAATGAGAGGCGATATGTTCGCAAATTTGTGGAAGGGTTACGACCCAAAATTAGATGGGGCCTTTTCTCATGTGATCTTCCGAACTACAATCATTCGGTAAGTAAAGCACTAGAGGTAGAATCGAATTTGCGGAAGATCAAAAAGATTGAAGATAAAGGAAAAAATGGAAGTTACCATCTAGCGGGCAAAACTACTTTGGGAAAAAATAGCCAAAGTTACAGATTGGGAGTCCAATCAGTGAAGTTATCAAACTAGTGGAGCCATGAATCCAGCACCAAAGACGTGTGGTTTTTGTGGAAAATTAGGTCATGATGAATCAGAATATTGGAAAAAGTATGGCATATGCATAATTTATGGTAGTTATTAGCACCTTATCAAGGACTGTCCCAATCTAAGAAGGCTAGCCCCTATAGAGAAAGGGAAGTAAGTTGCAGGAACGAGAGAAAAGCCAAAAGTCCAAGCACGTGCATATGCTCAAATTGGAGAAGAAGCACCCGACCCCTCTGAAGTGGTTGAAGGTATGATTTCTATTCTTGGAACTAGTGGAAATATTTTATATGATCATGGTGCTTCACATTCTTTCATATTTGCAACTATGTTTGAAAAATTAAGTGTGCAACCCGAAATCATGACCTACCAAATAGAAGTTCAGACACCCTTAGGAACGGGGTTAATGAAAGATATCATGTAACGAGATTGCCCGATTATGATTGGGGATATTATATTTAGCCAATCTTATACAAGTGCCTATATAAGGATATGATCTAATCCTTGGAATGGATTGGCTATATAAACATCAGGGACAAGTAAATTGTTACACCAAGTGCCTCACTCTCGGGGATAAGATATCAGTACCTACGCGCCATTCCACAAATGATACTTCAGCAATACCAATTATATATGTACTAGAACTCGGGAAGATTTTGATGGCAATGATCTGTGGAAAAGATGTCAAATGTGAGGGCTGGTCCTAGTAGTACTGATGTAGTTCTTGAAGAACTGGATGAACCCAGACGGAGTAAAAGGGCTAGAATCACTAAGGACTTTGGAAGTGACTTTGTTACTTACAATGTCGAGGGTGATCATGTTACCTTCAAGGATGCTATGGCTTCCCCTGAAGCTAAGCATTGGAAGGAAGCCATTAAGAGTGAGATGGATTCTATTGTCTCGAATGGGACATGGGAATTAGTCGATCTCCCTCCGGGGTGTACTACTGTAGGAAGCAAGTGGATCTTCAAAAAGAAACTTAAGTCTGACGGAACTATTGATAAGTTTAAGGCCAGGCTAGTTGCTAAAGGGTTTAGACAAAAGGAGGGAATAGATTACTTCGACACCTATTCCTCAATAGCTCGTTTGACTACTATCCAAGTGCTAATAGCACTGGCTTCCATATATGATTTCCCCATTCACCAGATGGATATGAAAACAACCTTTCTGTATGGTGATCTTGATGAAGAAATTTATATGGATCAGCCTGAGGGATTTGTAGCTTCTGGAAATGAGCGGAAAGTTTGCAAGCTTGTTAAATCACTTTATGGTTTGAAACAAGCTCCTAAACAATGGCATGAAAAGTTTGACAAAATCATATTGTCATTTGGTTTCAGAGTTAACGATAATGACAAGTGCGTCTACTGCAAAGTTAAATGTGATAACTGTATTGTGTTATGCCTGTATGTAGATGACACTCTGCTGTTTGGATCCAACATTGAGATTATCAATGAGACTAAATGTTTCTTAAAGAACAAGTTTGAAATGAAAGATATGGGTGTGGTGGAAATGATTCTTGGACTTAAGTTGACTCGTTCAACTAAAGGTATAGCAGTCTCACTACGTTGAGAAGATAATTGAGAAATTTAGCTATAAACAAAGTAGAATCGCAAAAACACCATATGATCCTTCAGTGGCTCTCTTTAAGAATGAAATTGGTGTACCAGTATCTCAGTTGAGGTATTCTCAAATAATTGGTAGCTTACAGTATCTTGCAAATGGCTCAAGACCAGATATCTCATTTGCGGTCTCTAAGCTTGCTAGATATACAAGTTGTCCTAATCGAACTCATTGGGAGGCTTTGGATAGGGTACTTAGATATCTAAAAGGCTCAGCTTCACTAGCCTTGCACTATAAGAGATTTCCTGCAGTGCTAGAAGGGTTTAGTGACGCTAGCTAGATTGCCAAAAACTCCGGAAGTAATGGGTGTACAAAGTATGTATTTACCTTGGGTGGAGGCGCTGTCTGAAGTCTTCTAAACAGACTTTGATAACTCAGTTCACCTTTGAGGCTGAGTTGTGCGCTTTGGACACAACTGGGACAGAGGCAGAATGGTTATATGGGCTGATGGTACAAGTGCCCATGGTAGCCAAACCTCTTCTGGGAATTGTTGTACATTGTGACAATCAAACCACAATTGCAAAGATCAGTAGTTCAAAGTTCAATCAAAAGACTAAGAGACACATCTGAGTTAGATTAAAATCTATAAGGGAGTTAGTGTCTGATAGGGTTATTGCAATTGATTTTGTCAGATCCAAGGACAACATTGCAGACCCTTTAACCAAAGGACTTGATTTGTCCTCAATTCATAAATTCAGGTTAGGGATGGGACTAGAAACCCATCAGTGATATACCTACAGTGGCAACCCAACCTACTAAGTGGAGATCCCACAAGGTAGGTTCAATGTGGTATAAACAAGCTGTTGAGCATATCAAGTTGCACCTACATTTAGATTGATACTTTGATCTCTCCCCTGATTGCCTGATAGGTGCTGACTACTGCTGGTACAGTAAGAGTTTAACTCTGAATGGGGTCAAGTTATTTTTGGACAAGATGCGAGCAATGCATCCCTGGAGACGCCCAACTAAGTGAATGTAGTCCTTTGGCCGGGACTAAAGGAATTGGGTTGTTCCTTGACGAACATTCATGAATCAGGATTGAGACACATGGCCTTAATGTGTCAACCCTAAAGATCAGTACATAGCCTTTAGCTCGTTGTTACTGATGGACGCAATCACAATCACAGGTACAAATTCAAGGCTTAGATCTATTTGTCCCGGTGAAAGCAAAAGTCGGATAACTTAGGGAGTGGTTCAAACCGGAAGGTACCATCTCTAAAAGCAAGCTATGTTGAATCTGATAGCCATTATCTATGAATTTGTGGGGGATTGTTGTAATTGGCAATAATTACATGTTTAATTATTTGGATGGATGCCGATTATGGTTGGAATCCAAAGATAATTAAAGGGTAAAATGGAGGATGTGCAAATAGTTAAGTGTTGGATTGTCCCACATTGATAAATTGAGAAAGGGGAGACTTGCTTGTGAATTATAAAACCAAGTGGAGGACTTGAAGGGTTATTCCAACCCTTCACTTGTCCCACATTGGTTTTATAAACTAGTGTGGACTAGTTTATATTGAACTCTAGTAAGAATGCTTGATAAAGTGTTCTTTAGGGGGTTCATATGAGTGGACCACACGCGCGCCGCCGCCGTCGCCCGGCCCGGCTCTAGATCCGGGTCGCAGGCGCGGGCATTAGGGCGAATGTCTCAGTCTCAGTCTCAGTATTATATTTTTGGACGAAATTCAAATAAAATTTTTAAATTTTGAATTTTTAAAATTCAAAATGCTTAATTGTTAATCGGATAGGGCTAATCGAATAAAGGGATGACTTTGTCAAGACCGGTTGGAGATTACCTTGATATCCGGGATTGATGCAGATCATGGGATGATGTTGGTAGAGACGTGAGACACGTGGCGTGATTCTATGAACGTGTGTGACGTGTGAAGGCCAAGTGGCAGAACGCCATTGGCTGTTAGTGGACGTATGATGTGTGTAGGTGATGTGGCGGAATGTTATTAGCTGGGGTGACGTGTTAGAGGCCATTAACTGGCGGACTCTAACCCTAATCCCGCATATAAATAGACTGCCTCTGGTAGTCTTGTTGACACACAGAATTCGCCATCGTTCTCTTGATTAACACACTATTCACGTCTAAGCATACTGCCCACGTTCTTGATCCCGCTTTCAAAAAAAAATTCTTCCCTTCTCATATTCTGATATTCTCCCCACAAACATTCCCTCTCCCGAATCTTGATATACGGCTGTTTTATTCTGATTCGGGCAACTGAGTACTGTTCCAGGTGAACGAGATGGAGTGCACCTGATCGTTTTGGACTATCTCATCCTGGGATGAGCTACGTTGTACCCGTTGCACTGGTGAGTCGGGGCGCTCGTTTCTTCAAGGCAAATATAAATTCTCTGTGATTTGGTCATCCTATTGATTCTGTTACGATATAGAATCTTTAAGTTAAGTTTACTTTAAAACTCAGTATTTTTATTAGATAAATCTGACAGCATGCTTTATTATTTTTATTGCCTCTGTTGATACATGAATTTTGGCTTTTCCTAGACTCGTATCTGGTTAATTATATGATATTCTGATTTGCCTTGAATTTGACATATATTCTGATCACACATGCTGTATGTTTAATTCTGATCACGGTGAGCTTCTTCCGGCAACCAAATTCCCCAGCTAAACCAATCATCTGTTTCTCCTCCTTACTTGCTCCACGGAAACACCACCATACCTGGTTGAAACTTTCGGCGAGACAGAGACCGAGAGAAAGAGTGTTCACGGTAGGTAGTGGGTTTGTGACTTTCTGATGGCCAAATCCAATTTTGAGGCTATAGTTGAAAAGAGCTGAGAAAAGGGATTACGGTGGTGTGTTTGCATGAGGGATCGGAACAACGACGACAACAAAAATAAGAGAGAAACGGGCGACGATGGGAAATCCATTTGGTGGTTGTGGAGCTCGATTGAGGGTGTTCTAAGCTGAGAAATTGGAATCTGATTAGGGGGTTGGATTCAGGAGCTCGAGGGGAACATTTTGGCCATGACCGCAAGATTTTCCGACGGTGCTCTGCCGACCCGAGACCAATTTTTTCTCCTCGTTCTGACGATTGTAGTGGTGTTCTTGGTTTATGATTCTGAGGCCTAGATAAGCATTTTGGGTAATAAAGGGTTATGGATTAAGCTTTAGTTGGTTGTACCTTGATATATATGCATATGTTGTACCTTTTATTTTATGCCATGTATGTATGCCAATAATGAGAATGTTGAGATGGTTGGTATATATATATATATGTGAGTACAATTCCTATGCAAGGAGAAATATTAAATTTTTGGACCCGGACATGTCATGCTAAATGCCAAAATTGGGAATTAATAAATATTGACTAAGGATTTTGTAATGTGAGACTAAGTGGCATTTGATTAGGATTAGTTATGCAAGATTTGATTATTTTGTATGGATTAAGATTATAATATCATGACCTTGTAATTTAGGTTGAGATCATGCTATTTTAGAACTAATATAGACTATCGTGACTAATTCAACAATAGTGATATTGGGATGTTTGTGTAGATAGCACCTATTGAACTTATATCATCATGTTGATTTATAAATTAATAATGTTAGAATGCTTGATGCAATTCTAGAAGGCTTAGTATTGAATAGGAATTTTTACTATGGGATTATTCCTCTAATTAGGTAAACAAGAAGTGGGTCCTATCGATCAGTAAATTGCGAGCTAAGATTTGTTTTGCTGAAACTACAAGTGGTGAGGTTCTACCACTCTGGTTTTGGACTTATATAAGCCAAGGTATTGCTTTGATTACCGTACTCTATTAATTATTGTTACCCCTGTGAAGGTTCTATCGATTGGTTCTTGATTTGTTTAAGCCTAATTTATAGTTATCGTTGTTCATTCTCGAACCCTGTGAGGTTCTTCTGATTTGAAAATGCTCGATATATTACCAATTCTTGAAAATGATCTTGATGTTTATGAAAAGGATATTTGAAATGGTCTGGTAGACCTAATTTTGTCAAAAGCCTTCTTAATTTGTTCCTATGCTTTGTTTATTGAAATAGGCCTTGAAGGCTATTGTTGAATACTGTTTATGTCAGTACTTTAAAAGTTAAATTGTTATCTGTTGGCATTAAAGTATTCAACACATGGGTACGCCCTTGGAAAGTTCAACTCGGAGGGACGCCATGGGAAGTTGGGCTTGGGGCTAAGTCCAGAAAAATGGCAAGGCGGTACGGACCGACGATGACAGATCTCCCGGCTAGTACCCACCTACGATCCTGACTTACAACTAGCTAGAGGTAGCAAATTGTGAGTGGCGGGATTGAACATGCTGTCGACCATGCCATAAAAGTAAGTTGTTACACGTCGAGTTGTGTGCTCGAGCAAATGGAGAGATAAGTAGAAATTTTTCATGTTCAAGTTAAATGCTATTGTAAAGTTATAGATAAAGAGAAAAGTTCTCAGGCTCAAGTTAAATGCTATTGAGAAAGTTATCTTGTATTCATCAAGGAGCAATAAGGAAGGATGCCAACAGGCCAGCTAAATGTTTACATGTTCCAAGTTTTTGAGCATAAATTCTTATTTCCAACAAGCATGAACTGATTATCTGATTACTATCAATAACCTTGTTAATTGTTATTGAAATTTAATAACTCTTCATCTATCTCCTATTTTGTATTTCCCTCACTGAGTCCTTAAAACTCACCCTCTTTGTCATTCCTTATTTTTTTCAAATAGGCCTGAGTGAGAAGCAGGAGCCAGGCTTTGGTTGGATAGTTTATTTTGTAATAGATTAGGTTTTGCGATTGTACATGTAGTCTACACCTGATCGACTTAGTGATATAAGAAATGTTATGTGAATGTGATATTGAACTTAAGATGCTAGATTGTACATATTTCGTTCAAAGAAATGATCTTTCGGGTTAGTATGAATGTTTGCTCTTTTATTGATTGTATGTTAAGCTTGAACAAAGTAGTGATTTGGCTTAGGTGTTGTCCCAAGTAGGGACGCTACATCGCGAATGTAATAAAAAATTCATCCTCGTCTATATCTACATGGATAATACTTCCTTGTGTGGAAAGAAAATAAATTAAAATCTAAAAAATAAATCATAAATTATAAATTATTAATATTGGAAAAATTATAAAACAAAGAATTTAAAACTAATTATTTCAAATATTATTAGAGTAGTTTGTTTATTACAATTTATTAATTTTGAAAATAATAAAAATAAATTATACATTTTAATTTAATTATTTTGGAAAATAATAAAAATAGAATATAATTTATAAATTATTTACTTGAAAAAAAAATTATAATAAAGATAGATAAATAACAACTATTTTCTAGTTTGGTCTTTTTTAATATGTATTTTGGGATGAATCGGAGTTTTAGGCACCGAGGGCAATGGAGAGTCTAAGAATGAAGAATAATAAAGACAAGGATTTGGCATTGTTCTAGGAGATGTAGAAGCGCGACAAGGAACAAAACAATCTTCTTCTTCTTTAGAACTACGACGAGTTTGATGCTCCACTTGGCATGAATGAAATTTTCATTTTGATTTTATTGTTGAAATTCGTGTTTATTGTCTTTGGTGGTTTTGATGTGACTTGATGGAGGTTTGGTGGTTCTTGATTAGTTTGTTAATTAATTTTCTGGTGACTTTATTTGGTAGATCTATTTTTGAGTATTTGCCACTTGTTGACATAGTTTAATCTGCTGTGGTATTAAAAAACCATGGAAGTAAGCATTTTTGTTTGAAAAATTGTATTGGGCATATCCTTGTATTGTTCGGATGCATATTTTATTGTTGATATATATATATATCATATTGGTGATTATAGTGTTCTAATTTAAGTAATCGTTTTTCTTTATTTTCAATCTGCCCTATTTTGTAGGAACAAAAACTAGTAGCTCTGCAATATTTTATATAACTTCAGGTACACCAGTCCCTATATGGAAGATTGGTGCTGACAATTTTCTAAATCTAACTTCTTGCTGAATGCCAACGGGCAATGGGCCACCTCAAAACGGCTATTTTTTAACATTTTCCACTTCCCCTTCCACCCCTTCCACCTATTGTGTCGAGGACCTTCAGTGGTGTATCCCCGCACTCCTGTAATTATCACGGGTCACTGCCACCAATTTCTACACTTCCTCCTAATGGTGGCGAACAATGCAAACCCTTAAACTCCCATTTTGTCACTGCCACCAATTTCTGCACTTCCTCGCTGATGGTGGTAGATGGTGCAAACCCCTAAACTCCCATCTTGTCCTGCCCATTGAGGCGAGGCATTCGGGAATAATTTTTGTAAGACTTGTCCTATGTAGAACTCTACTTTTTGTAATTTTTCCGTGTTTTCCATCCTTTCTAAATGCTTCTATCCCATGAATTTTTCTCTCTCCATTTGTTTCCTATTATATTGTATAGTCTTTAATGGAGGAAATTGTTAAAATCATTACTTGTACAAGTAGGAATTTTCAATTTTCATTGAAATCTGCCTAATGTAAACATTTTTTGCCATCATCAAATTCATATCTCTTAGTTTTTGAATTCTTTTATAGTTGTGTTCATGAATTTTAGGCATAGATCACATTAACTGGATAAGTTTTATAAATAGGAGTTTGTAGACTATTCAAGAGAAAAACTCAACAGTCAAGTACAACATCAAAACATGGTCATCTTATGATGCTTGATGATCAAATTGAAAGGTATTTTTATAGATTTAATTAATTCCTTAATATTGTATGCTGTATAAATTTGGTTTTTTTTTGTTAAAAGAATTCCATTATTACCTTTTTTGCTCTATATTTTGAACTTCGAATACCTTATCTGATACACGTTTGCTATAATAGGCAACAGAGAAATAGTTTTACTCTACACTATCTTTGTTCCTATTGAGAATGTGACCCATAGAAAAAGCCCTTTCATAGTTCTTTTGGAATTCGAGAAGATTGCTGTTTGGAAGGCTTCCAATTTGTCGTTTCAGTATGGAAGAATCAAGTGTAGAAAATGAGAAAGGGGTTCAATACCATTGGATGTTTCTAGACTTAGGGAGGGGTTCAATACCATTGGATGTTTCTAGCTTGAGTCTATCCATGAGATACTAGACCTTTGTTAATTTAGTAAAAAGCTTATTTAGCCACTTTAATGTAACTTACTTACACTTGTTCTAATTTTTTTCATTTAATTGTGCATTGGGAAAAGAGTTGGAGGGCTGAATTTGGAAGACTTACCAAGTATGCAATAAGGACTCCAGGTATGGTTGGGCATGCCATTTTCTATTTCTTTTTTTATCTTTTTTTCTTTTGAGGTAGTTTATTCTCCAGTAGGTGCTACTTGATAGAAAAAGTGCATGTGGTGTTGTTGTTGCTAGATTCACAACTAAAGGATGTCAATTTTTGACACAAACCAAGAAAACTTGTATTATACTTGTATATACGAACCTATTCAAATACTCAAGAATTGAGAGCTAGTGATGGGCAGTTAAAGGTAGTCTAAAAAGGAGATAATGATGTGTCTTATGCATGGAATATAAGAGAACATAAGTGAGATAAGGTAATATTGTATTGCATTTTTGTACCTATATTTATTTACTTCTTGATAGGGACTACTTATCTTTAATTTACATTGTGAGATGGTCCAACAAATGTGCTTCTATTCGTCCTTTTTGTGTGGCCATGGTATTTATTTTTTAAAGCTTTGATATTTACATTTGCAGAAAAAGTTTTTTGCATATAAAAACAATTCAGACGCAAGTACAATTTTCAATTGAATCTTTTGGTCATGAACTCATCTTATAGAGATTCATAATCCTCTTCTCAAAAACTATACAAAGGATTTATATAGAGTTGTGTAAGAAGATGTAATCATTGTTCAGTGAGCAGCATAACTTGATGCTATCTTTTCTTTGTGAAAAATGTAGTATATAGTTTGTGATGGGGTGTTAATTGTTAGTTTTTCGTTTACATCCAAAACGAGGTAGGTTAGAATATCTAAGTGATTTCACTACATTCCAAAAGAAAGAGGGGGGAAGAAGCTAAATACTGTGGGGTGCAAGTAGTTAAAAAAGCAGTAGGCACAAAGAAAAGAAGGAAAAAAAAGTAAAAAAAGAGAAAAAAAGTAGTCTGTGGAAGCCATAATTTTGACATGAATGCAAGTGACTCAATGTTCAAGTATTATCTTTATTGGTGCATTTAAATGTCTAAAATCCATTATATTTTTTGAAGCTTTGTGTCGGTCAATCTTCATATTCTCATATTTTGGCTCAAAGTGATATTTGCTATGATTAAATTTTGTTGTTTCAGCACTGCTGGATTAAGTTTATAGTATAGTGCTTCAAGTTTGAAACTAGGTCGCTTTAAACTAGGATTAAATTTGCTTCAAGTTTGAAGAGAAAAATGGAAGTTGCTCTACCTTCAATGTGTTTTCTGCTATGGCTGCTGTTAGTCTTAGTTGTTCTGTTCTCTCATTATAGTGTTACTTATGATAGAAATGCTCCTATCATCAATGGCCAGAGATGAATCTTTTTCCTAGCTCTATTTATTATCAAAGAAGCACTCCTGATGTACAAAGATTTCCATCTTCTAGATATATATTATGAAAGACTTTCGATTTTCTGTTCTTTTCTTTTTTGTGGATTAAAATTAAATCTTTTAGAATGTAAATGTGGCTGGGGCTTATTAAGAATGCTAAAGATGGAGGTTTGGATAGTAGACACTTATGTACTTAGGGACCTTCATGAATCTTCACCTAGAATTGTATTTTTTCTTGCTTATCAATATTTTTATTGCATCATCTGGAAAATTTTCTTGTTATTTCCTTAAACTGCCAATTTAACACATTTCATTTTGTGGGTTTATGGTACAGTTTTGAAGGAAGATATGATTTAGTTATGTTCATAAAGTTGGTCTAGGTAGCATAACTGCTTGTACATCTTCATATTGGCCCTTATGTTTGTGCATAATGGAATTTTGAGTAGTGAATATTTTCTTTTAACAAAGTACTAATATTTTTATGTGTGATATTTGCATTAATTTGCTCATCAATGTGCTTTGTACTTTTGGTGTTGAAGTATGTTCTAGGTTTTAGCTTCAAAACTAGCTATGAATCTTTCAATGTATTTGTGTGTGTGCGTGTCTGAATTTTAATTAAAGGTATGGTAACAATTATCATGAATTTCTTGTAATTTATATTACCAATCTAAGCTCCTAATATTAAACTTTCATTTCGATCATAGATAGCGATGTAAAGGTTCACCATTCATCAAGAAAATTGTCCAAATGATGAAGACTGAGCAGTTGTTTTAGCCTCAAGGTAGCCAATCATTCACTCCAGTCATGTTTTTTGTGTTCTACATTGTTCAAAATGATACACTCAAATAAGAGAGTTGTAGTCAAATTGTAAAATCAACCTCTCAGAATTAAAAGTTCATATGCTTAAAATGTGTCAATTATACACCACAAACTATAAAGTTTTGCCAACGAAGTACTTAGTTACCCACTTAAATTGTATGTCTTAGTATATGTTATTGCTATTCCATTCCATTGAGTTTTCTACTGATGTCACTTTACTATCTTCAGCTTGTTATAAGTTCTTGAGGTTCTTGTATCTCGCCCTTAGGCTTATTTTTTCTTTTCGCAAATGCTTTGTGCATGAATATGGTAAAGGGTGATTATTTTCTACAGAAACTATGCAAGGTTTTTTCTATATTTTCCTAAAACACTGTATAGCAGACTCGAGTAGTTGGCAAACAAGATGGCCAGTCCCAAAATTGAATTCGTACTGTTGTTTTTACTTGTGGTTCAAAATTCTTAAGATTGCTGTTTATTTTTAGGATGGTGCTTATTGTAGAGGCATAGATAATCTTGTTAGAAATACACATATTTTATGTGTGTATTTTTGTTATTGGAATGTTTTTGGCTGAAATATACGGGTCAGAATTTTCTTCTTTCCATGGGAATTTTATTGTTGGAAACTGATGATTGAGGAGTTGATATGGATTGCACCACAATAGTTGACTCCTCTTTCAATTTTCTTTTTAATGGTCTTAAATATTGTTTGAATGCAGGCTCGGTATCTGGCCTGCCCAAATTGGACTTTGACTTTTCTTCAATTTATTTTTAATGGACTTAAAGTTGTTTGAATACAACTCGATATCGGGGCTATCCAAAATGGAGAGAGGTGTATTCATGGACTTAAAGTACAATGCACAGAGTTTTAAGGTGTCAAAAAAATCAACAAGCTCGCACAATTGGCAACCTATAAGAAGCGAGCAGAAGTTGAAGCTATGAGATCAAATGTTGGTATGGCAAAACATTTAGATTCTGTAAAATCTGACTTGGTGAGTCCATCTTGTCATGAGTAATGAGTCATCTTCTGTTGCATATTTGCATAAATTGTAGTCTCATGGGAGGATGCTTTTTGTGACGTCAAGTTAACATGGCATATCCAATACAATCCCTTATCATATTCTCAAATTTATCATAAAGTGCTATGATATTCTGAATTAACCATGGTTTCTTATTCAATTTGGAGGGTCATGATGAGGTATTCATATTCACTACAAGGATTGGATGATAGGTTGAAGTAACATGGGATTTGCTAGCAAATACAAGGGAGAACAATCCAAGGATATTAATATGCTTTCTTAACATTAATTAACAAATGGTAATATATAAGCACATTAAAGAAAAGGAAGAAAGAATATAATCTTGTTCTTAACAGATAATCTGGTCGGAAGATAGAATGAAATAAGAATTTTTGCAGATGTCATGACCAATCTACTTTTCCTTAGCCCTTTAGAGGCCATCTTAATTAAATTGGAGGCCTAAGGCGAAACATAAAAATGAGGTCTTTAATATATAATAAAAAATTAATTTTTTAATACACGTGTTTTTAAGTAATCATTTCGTATTTTATTGAAAAAAAATTCTCGTATAAAATATTATAATCTAAATTTTATTCTCTGATTTTTTTTTAGATGCAAAATTATTAATTATACTTTTATAATTAATTTCATCTGACATTCTTTTCCAATTGATAGCATAGTTAGCCCATTTTATCTTTCTTGATATGTTTACATATTTTATTAGTTTCAATTTCGAAAATATTATTTGGAAAAAAGAAAAATAAAATTAACACTAATATTATTTAGTGATTAGTATTAGAAAAGAACAAGATAGGTTCTGATATGTAAAAGAATAAGAATTAAAAGGATAATGGAGATTCAGAAGAATCAAAAGTAATAAAATTTAAATTTATATCTTTAATTAATTATTTATTATAAGTTTAGCTAACAAGGCCTCAAAATTAAAGGTGTTATACTTTTTGTAGGCCTAAATTATTAGAAAAAAGAAAACATGTATATGAGGCTTCAAAACTAAAGACCTAATATTTTTAGGCCTATAATGTTAAAAAAAAAAGGAAAGAAAAGCAAAAACCTTATATTTTTTTGTTTTTGAGGCCTAAAACATAAAAATGAGGTCTTTAATATATAATAAAAAATTAATTTTTTAATACACGTGTTTTTAAGTAATCATTTCGTATTTTATTGAAAAAAAATTCTCGTATAAAATATTATAATCTAAATTTTATTCTCTGATTTTTTTTTAGATGCAAAATTATTAATTATACTTTTATAATTAATTTCATCTGACATTCTTTTCCAATTGATAGCATAGTTAGCCCATTTTATCTTTCTTGATATGTTTACATATTTTATTAGTTTCAATTTCGAAAATATTATTTGGAAAAAAGAAAAATAAAATTAACACTAATATTATTTAGTGATTAGTATTAGAAAAGAACAAGATAGGTTCTGATATGTAAAAGAATAAGAATTAAAAGGATAATGGAGATTCAGAAGAATCAAAAGTAATAAAATTTAAATTTATATCTTTAATTAATTATTTATTATAAGTTTAGCTAACAAGGCCTCAAAATTAAAGGTGTTATACTTTTTGTAGGCCTAAATTATTAGAAAAAAGAAAACATGTATATGAGGCTTCAAAACTAAAGACCTAATATTTTTAGGCCTATAATGTTAAAAAAAAAAGGAAAGAAAAGCAAAAACCTTATATTTTTTTGTTTTTGAGGCCTAAAATATAGAAATAAATACATGTAGTAGGCCTCCAAATTGATCGTCTTTCTTGACTAAAGTAGAGCCACCTTTGTTTAAATGGAGTATTAGTTTAGAAATATCATTCAAGTTAACAAAGAGGCAACCTTGCAGCCACTAATCCAATATTGTTGGAAAAAATGCCAAGGAACTTATGTATACCAAGGATTTGTTGTGGTACGAACCTCCAATATTACTTATATTTATAAAGGCAATGACATTGGATCAATGGACTATATTAAAAAAATGGAGTGATAAACAAGAGCTTGAAGATGTGTAATAAATAATGCATCCATTTTGTTATTATTGTTTGAGGGGCTACATTTAGCTTATCTTCAACCTGTTGATGTGTAATCAATAATGCATTCATTTACTTAAGGAAATGGATTGATAAACAAGAGCTTAAGATGTGTAATAAATAATGCATCCAATTTATGTTTATTTCAAAAGGAAAAGAACTGTCTTGGGGATTCATTTACTTATCTTCAACCTGTTGATGGCAATGATCTGCCATCCGCAAAAATTTTCCATTTGATAAAGGGTTAGTTGCCTACAGTATTTTATTTTATTTATTCATTTAGTAATTAATAAATATAAAGAAAAAACCAAAATAAATAATAGAGGAAAAAGTAAATTCCACATATACTATTCTTAGTTTGTCTTAGACATAAAAAAAAAAAAAAAAAAATTCTTATGATTATTTACTTTTGCTCACAAGGTAGATTAGAAATATATATTTTTATTAGAAATTATGGTTTTAATATTTATATATTTATTCAACATTTCAATTAATATTTCTAATTTTCTCCAAATAAAGTTTTTATTGATTAAAAGATGAAATTGAAAAGAAAATCCAACTATATACAACATAATGTCACATATTATATTAAAGTGTAATTAAGATAAACTTTGCTCTGATGAAAAGTTGTACGCGTGTGTAATTTGTATAAAAGACATTGATAACAATTAAGAGTTAAACAATTTCTCTTACTTGACGATTTTAATTATAACAATGATTTTAATGATAAAATTGTGGCACCCCCTGGGGATATGGGCCAAAAGCCAGAATGCCACTCAGTTGAATCCTATTGCATGCGACATCATATTCAATAGGCCTATAAAAATTTTCACAAATCTCCAATAAACCACAATAATCATCAACTCAGAACATGCGTCAAACTTAATATAATAATATCAGAGGTAATATCAGAGTTCTAATAACCCAATAATATTCAGAACCAAAATATCGACACTATCAACACAATTTACACACATAACATAAGTTTTACGTTCAACCTGACATATTACAACATCTCTAAAGCCAAAATGTAACCAACAGTGAATTCATATATAATCAACATTCACCCAAACACTATTATAGATTATTTAGTTAAAACTTGCCACTAGTCCTCGTCTCCTGTCTCATACCTATATGAAAAGGCAATAAATAGCACGAGGGTGAGTCATAAGGACTCAATGAGGAATAAGGCAAAACATTAGATGGGCTATCAGGAGTCAATAGTCAAGGGTGAAGCTCACTAACATGGAATATCGAAAGAATAATAATATGCTAGAATGAAAGAAAATGATAATTTTCAAACAACTAGCAAAGGCTAGGTCGGGATGCTGTAACCATCAGCTCAAAAGGCCCGGGATCATCTTGACCATTGCTGTTCGGGAGGTATAGAGTGTCTCAACCGATCATAGTTCGGGAGGAAATACAGACGGCTTATTTAGCCTAGGGCATCAGCCCGATCTAGACTGGGAACTTACTCCAGCCTTATTGCTCCATCAGCAGAGTACAAATAAGAGTACAAACCTAACAGTATATGCATTCCAAGGAAAGAGCAAAGTATGAATATCAGAATACCCTTATGCCTCTATAACAATACAGTAATTCAATTATAACAGTTTAGTAATAACAGGGGCTTGAGTATGACAGCTCGGCAATAATAGTGGCTTAAGCATGACAACTTGGCAATACCAGCGGCTCGAGCATGATAGCTCAGCAATAACCATAGCACAAGCATGACAGCTTGGCAAGGTCCTCGGCCCAACAATTCTCCTATCTCATTTTCAGTTAAGATTTTCAAAAATCAATTGCTAACAGGGCAGCACAATTTAACAAATATGCCAACAAGGTGATCAATAATGTACTTGAACAATCGAGGAAGCCAAAACAACATTTGACAATAAGCAATATCGATTCAATGTGGATGAAACAATGGAGCTTATGAAAGTTCATGGCGCTAGAACGATCAATCAGTTTGTGATTAGAATGGTTGTAGAAACAAAAAACCACTCAGGAGTATGATTTAATCTCAGATAGAGTTTATAAGTTTAGAGAAATTCACAGGGTTTGATTGAAAATACTCATTTTCAAGAAAATATAGATAAAATACCAAATAATTTCAAATCAGGAGAACCTCACAGGGTTCGATAATCAATAACAACCATAACTAAAATCAAGACAGATATTAGATCAGCAGAACCTAACTAGTTCAATGATAGATATGGAATAAGCTCATACAAAGCAAGTACCAATTGGTAGATCCCTCAAAGGGGTACAACAAATAATAGAGTACGGTAATCAAGTAAAGTATCAACCCTCACAGGGGTTTATTAAAAAAATCTATAGGTACAAGATGTGCTAAGTTGGTGGATCATCACCTTAATAACCTTGACGATGAAGTCAAAGTCTACTGATCCTCTAGGTCCAATCTTCCATCACCTATCCAAAAAGTAACTCACCATCAAAATCCTTGTTCAACCCTAACAATTTCTAACATTCACATTCATACTAATAACAGTCCAAATTTGGTAGTTATCTAACTAATATGTTCGTTAGGGTTTTATTTCGATATTATTGTCATAAAAAAATGCTAATCTACCACTATTGCAAAAACATTTTTGTGGATAATTCTATATCCGTAAAAGATAATACAGATAGATCCCTAAATTACATAATTAACCTTATAATGTTACAATATATCGATAATAATCCAAGTTTGTTGTTTAGGTCGCAATTACATAAAATTAGGGTTTTCTTCACTTAATAAGCTTAACTAACCATGCTTCACATGAAATAATATGATTTTGCGCTTTTCAAGCTCAAGAACGTGCATGCATGTTTTATTTCTCATGCATGGCTATATTTTCAATCAATCCGGTCATTCTTTTCGATTATACAAGGTTTATGAAGATTTGATCGCGTATACATGTACATGCAATAAAAATTTGTTTCTTTCCAATCAATTACCCAATTTTCTTGCTATCGAAGCTGAATTTCCATGATCAGGTTGCATGCATGAGTTCTTCGTGACAAGACAAAGAAATTGTCTGTTCGCCGCCGTCGTGCCGCCGGCACCACCAGCGATAATCACCACCCCCATCGATAGATGCGTCTCAACTCAATAAACACAAACCCTAAGTCAATTTCACCATTTTCCACCGAATTGCAGTCCAATTAAAGCCTCAAAATTGCTAGGTGTCACTTGCCGCCTCATCGGTTTTCTCCAAATTCCACCATCGCCACCGTGCCAAAACTTAAACCAAAGCTATCTTTGTGATCTCTAAACTGAGAGCTACAAAATCTACACCCGGGCTGTGTCAAAAAGTCATCGGAACGCCGAGCCCGTCAAGCTCCGCAGTGGCTACGTTTTGGACCTCCACATCTCCGCCGCCCACCGGTGCTTTCACATTGCATATGGTATGGATGAGATCCAGGGAATAAGGGGAACAATTTGGCTAGGATTCATGATCAACTTTTAATTGAGTTCAAAAGGTTTTCACTGGATTCAATTTGTCCACCTAGTTTTATTAGTCCTTCACATTGACCTACTTGGCTTATAAAATTTGGAGTTTGATCCTCCTTATTTTAAATGAAAGTTAAATTGAGTCCTCCCAAAATCGTATTTTAGCCCACAAAACTTTTGAAAATTTAAATAAATTAAATAAAATTTTCACAAAATATTACTTTAATAAAATATCAAAATCAATGCGTTTCTAGGGGTGTTACAAAAATTATATTGCTAAATATAATATAGGCAATTGGCACATGATATATCGATCTATTGAACTACACTAAGAATAAATTACCTTTGCTGCCATGCAAGATTGCAACTTGTAGATGATATTATGTCAAATGGCATGTGGTCTAATGACAAGCCCACACATCAAGTGTGAGGACAAGAGTTTGAATATTAACAAACTCTTCATGTACATATATATAAATAAATAACTTGTAGATAACATCATAATGAATAGCAGATGCACCATTTTTGGTAAATTCTAGTGTTTGTGATTGAAGAGGCGTTACTCATTTCATTGAGTTACTAAATTTCTGTTCCATTTCAAAAGATTGAAACTATGTTGTAAAGCTTCCATTCCAAGTACTCCATTAGGCTCAAGTTTTGAAAAATTAAATGAGTATATATATTCAAAATAAAATTTAAATGGAATATTGTTGGCTATGTTTGGTTCATTTTAAATCCTCTATTTCATTCTCTATTCCATCTCCTGTTCCATTTCATGAATATATGACATGCGTATTAAATATTTTCTTATAAAAATAATTGATTGAGAATCATATATACGTGGCATAAATACAACAAGTTGGAATAAAAGATGGAGTAGAGAATGTAATAGAAGATCCAAAGTGATGTTCGGTTACATTTTGGCAAAATAATTTTGTTTTGCCAAAATATAACCAAACAAACGTCATCCCTCCCCCCAAATGCCAAATTAAGTTTTCCCAAAATACCCTCTTCTATCTTTCATTATCCCCAAAACTTCACCATTTTTCAATATATATACATATATCATATACATATAATATATATTTTATTATTTCTCTTACTATAAAAAAATTACTCAATTTCATTTTCACCCCAAAATCCTAACAAAAAAGCATTGATTTGACTTCTACAATAAAAATTGTCTCCTCCCAAAACATAAACAAGCATTCATCACATTCTCCAACTCTACTCTCAAAACTCATTCTCCCAAAACACAATAAAAATATACAATTTGTAACCAAACATTACATATGCTATTATGGATCATTTTCTTCTTTTCCTTTTCCTTTCCTTTCCTTTTATTTAATTTATATATCATGTCACGCCCTAAAATCAACCCTATAGTCTAGTCTCAAGGTGAGAAACTCAAACCAAAATATCTGATATTAACAATCCAAAATCATAAAGTAAACAAGATCTCAAATAAATCCAATGCTAGTCTTATAACATAAAAGCTGAAGGTACCATTACCTAATCTCAACTAAAAACAACTAAAACCCATAATAAATCAAATAGAAATAATAAGCTAGGAAAATATAGTAGTCTACTGCCAAAAAAAAATCTAAACTAAGACTTCAATCTTGATTCTCATCATACGCAGGACCCACCTCCTCACTAGGGCTAGGATCTAGGTCTTCCAGAAGCAAGTTAAAGAAGGAAATGAGTGTGAGTAAAAGACTCAATGAATGCGAAGTGTGTGTAATGTGAGTTCATGAATTAAAATCATTTGTACAGTGAAAATATTTGAGGATTTGTATAGTAAAAATATTCGAGAAAAACATAAGTGAAAATTTTTTTAAACAATCAAGTAATAAAAAATCAGGAATTTTATAAATAGTCAAGCAATAACAAGCTAAGAGTTTAATAAACGGTTTCCTAGACTAATAACTTAAATGCAATGATTAGACAGTATTTGTTGTAGCCAGTCAAGCTTATTACTCCCACCGTAATAGTCCCTTATCGCTCTGAACAAGGTGCGACCTTACCAAAATAGTGCCCGAGCATCATTGAAAATTCCTACGACCCACCTCAGCCACAAATGGCTTCTGTTGCGCGCTGGGGGGATTAGGCCGTGGGGGTTTGGGGTTCAATTGACAAGCCCGCTGCTGCCCGTTGAAGTCCCTTGCACACCTTGATTAAGTTGGATCCAACTAATAATAATGGTAACAGTAGCAGTATCAGAAATATTAATTAGTTGATCATCGAATTTAATTGCTAGTCTAGAAGCATTAAAATCATAAAGTGCGTGTTTTCTTGTATTGGGAAACAAAATAAATCAATTTTGCGTGAAGTAGAATACAATTATAGTGCAGTGTATATTGAAAAGATGTTTCATATCATGCATTACTATACATATATCCTTCTGAGTTTTGAAAAGTAACATTATATAGTAGTTATAGGTTTAGGCACTTACCTTCAAGATCGATCCTAGAAGTCAATCCTATATCAGTGTCAATCAACTCAATTGTTAAGTTACTTGATTCATTTAATAAACAAATCAATCACTAATTTAACTAACTAACAAGACAAAATTTACTTGGGACTAGCCTAGTTCATACATACTCACAAAACTTACCAAGAATTTATCCTTTCGTGCATACTTTATTGATTCGCTCATAACACTCTTTCTAGATATCCAATTGACTTGGTTCTTATGGAATTACAAAGCTAACAAAGAGTATTAAAACTATTATGTTGATGAGATGCAGTATAATTTGGCTAATATGAGAGAGGAAAATCGAGTTCAAGAGGCAGCAGTGGTGCGAAAGCAGATTTCCAATTTTTTTAGGAAATTTTTTTGATGTGACACTTGATTGTATCTAAGCTATAACTTTTACTACAGGCCTCAGATGAAGGTAATTCAGAATCCTGTAAAAACCTAGCATATATATATACAATTCATATGTTTACTTTATTTTCCAATCAAATCAGAATCGAGTAGTAAATGTTGTCACAATATTCTGTTCCAGGAAAATCGAAGTCCTGTATTTTCTATATTGCCACACCATAGTATTTTAGCCGTAACTTTCTCCCTATGCATCGGATTAAAGTGATTTAAATGTTTGTAAAAACATAAGATATAAATATTCAGTTCTTATGTTGACCATATTTCCAGTTTAAATCTAAATCAAGTAGTAAAAAATGTCACAATATTCTGTTCTAAGAAAATTGAAGTCCTGTATTTCCAGACTTGACACATCTTAGTATTTTGATCATAACTTTCTCTATATAAGTCGGATTGAGGTGATTTATGCAGAAGTAGAAATATAAAATAGATATATACAATTCATATATTGACCATATTTCCCGTTTAAATAGGAATATAGTAGTAAAAGTCGTCATAATATTCTATTCTAGGAAAATCGAAGTCCTATATTTTCTACATTGCCACACTGTAGTATTTTAGTCATAACTTTCTACCTATACATTGGATTAAAGTGATTATAAAGGGTGTAAAAACATAAAATAAATATATTCAGTTTTTATGTTTACCATATTTCCAAATTAAATCTAAATCAAGTATAAAAAGGTGTCACAATATTCTGTTCTAGGAAAATCGAAGTCCTGTATTTTCTGTCTTGCCACACCTTTGTATTTTAGTCATAATTGTCTCCCTATATATCGGATTGAAGTGATTCAGGAGGAAATAGAAACCTAAGAAACAGATTTAAAATTATTATGTTGATTATTTTACCTAATTAGGTCTGGAAAAAGTAGTAAATGCGTCACCAATGTCCATTTTTGGAAAAATCAAAGTCCTATATCTTTTGACTGGACACATCTTAGTATTTTGGTCATAACTTACTGAATTTAAATTGGATAACAGTGATTTAGGAGGAATTAGAAACCTAAGACGCAGATGTAAAATTTTTATGTTGATAATTTTGCTTAATTATTACGAGAAGAACTATTAAAACAGTCACAAATACCTATTTTTGAGAAAATCAAAACCTAACAGGATCATTGAATTTCACAATTATCAAATATGAAGTCTACAAACTTATGAATTACCTTGTGTAATTTCTAATGCACTTCCTGAAAATGCCGTCTCCTTTTCCTTTCCCCTTTGCCACAACTGCTGCCTTTTTTCCTTCTTGCCCTTTTTCCTCTTTAGTTTACTATTAAATGTAATTAGGGTTTTGCTTTTGTGGACTATATTTATGTGAAAGAAGTGGTTTAGTTCAAGTAGGACTCTAATCAATTTCCTTCTAGGACTTGGATAATTCCATTATAATTCTAGTATCTCTATTGTTAATTCCCATAATTCAATAATTCAACTCCTTGTATTAATATAACATTAATTCAAGTAGAATTATAACTTATACTCCCCAAAATATAGAGTATCTACAATGTATATATATAATATTAATTATCACTATTTGATCAAAAGATAATTTAATATTATCTATATATTATATATATAAATATATTATTTCGAAAATATAGTTCATGCCTTACTACAATTTTAATTCAAATAGTAAATAAAATAAAATAAGGTATATTAATCGATTAAACATGAAATAAAAATTTGGGGCATTATATATCATGTTTTGAAAGAGAAACTTTATGTATCCAATACATGTTTTGGATATACCGGTCATTTTTCTAACTCCATGCAACACGAGTTATTAGAAGTGTCATATGACATGTGTCAATCCGATGTGGCAAATCAAGAATTTGTGGAGATGTAGTATTTGTCTGATGAAAAAAACCAAATATAGTGTCTCAGGTTCCATTAGACTGTGAGCTGCATTGGCCTTGAGAATCTTGGAAATAGGGTTGGGTGTCAAACCTCATCCTCACAAGACCATGTTGCTGCGCAGATGCCTAGTATTTTTGGATATTCCTTACTTTATTAGATATAGAATGACTGGTGAAATATCCAATCTGATTACCAATGGTATGGATGAATTCCTTCCTTCATCCAAATGTGAGAAATATTCTAGCTGTATTTAGCGAGTACTGTACCATCTTTTTATTTCTATGCAATGGAAAAAACAAACAAATCAATAGGCTGCTTGGATCCATCAGGAGGAAGAAAGGTTTTTCGCTGCTCCACGTTAAGTTGGTAAGGCAAATTATCTGCTACCATTTTACACATATTTATTTGAAAAGCAATGTTCCTTTTCATCCGATGAATATCTTTTGACAAGGACAATGTGATTTTCATGAAATATGTTGACTTATTATCAATTTTATCCTTGATTAATCCTAAGTTTTCTTCTCGCTTTGATGTTTGGAATTCAGATTAGGCATTACTACTATTGGCTTGCAAGGCAAATGAATAAGTTGCTGGACCTAAAACTTTGTCTTGATGCCAAAAACTCAAAAGACACCAATCCTGTGATGCTTCGATGGTACTACACGTTTATATTTACAACAGGCTTTCAAATGTCTATGTGTGATGTGTGTATTTTCCCCATTGTCTCAATTTGCATTATCAATGTTTACATAATATATTTTGTTGCATTTCTCCTGCTTTTTGGGGAAATGACAGGAACATTACCGTCAAGGATAATATTTGAGTTGTCTATTCGGAAGTTCTCTTGTTTTTCTAGATAAATAAATTGCAGATATTGGTATCTGTTTTAGTAAAACTTTTCATGAAAAACATAGGATATAAAGTACTCTATCAAAGATGATGCAAAAGTTCACATGCATTATCATATCCTCACCATAAGATATGATATCTTGATAAGTGAATTAGTTTCCTTTCTTGAGTTGATTTGAGAAAATGATCAATTCCACACTTTTGTTTTCTTATTATTCATATATGGTTTTTGGTTAAGATGTTAATTAGTGTCCTGAAGGACACTCACTTTGACACTACTGTTGGAGCTTTTTACTGGATTGATCGTGCTTTACCATCTTCATCAATAGTGGGCGACAACAAGTGATGGCTCACAAGAACTTGTGGTTGATTATTGTTCCGTTATTTCAACATTCATACTTCTTTCTTCTGTTTTTGATCTTAGTCTTGGAGAATTTAGGTTTCTCACAAACTTGATATTACTTTTTTCGATTTCTTGTTTTTGACATTTTGGTTTTTTTATGATTAGGTTTGCGATTTTTTATGACATTTTGGTTTTTTATGATTAGGTTTGCAATTTTTTATTTCTTTCCTAATTTAAGTTCATCTAATTCATCTATAATTTGCTTCTTATGTGTGTGCAGTTTTATTTCACACTTGACATATGCACCATTTTGTTTTAATTCCCAGTTTCCTGTTGATACTCTTTTAGAAAATTAAGAAAAAATCATAATTATAAATTATTAATATTGGGAAAATAATAAAACTAAATTATGAATTTAAAATTTAATAATTTTTAAAAATTATAAAAATAAATTATACATTATAAATTACTTATTTCAAAAACGTAATAAGAATAAATTATAACTTATACATTATTAATTTCAAAACAATTATGAAAATAAATTATAAATCATAAATGAGAAGGGCTAGCCTCCTTTACACACTTTGGGGATTGTATTTTATGTAGAATAGTGAGGTTGAGTATAAATTCACAGGTTCTGAATAGTGATGTTGGGGAATATGCCGTCTTCTTTAGGCCTATTCTTCTACATTTTGGGAAAAAAATTTCCAATTCCCCAAAAAATTTCAAATTACAAGCATATTCCCCAAATTTTCTCCCAAAACACTATAATTTTTTTCCCAAAAAACCCCTCACAATTCACCCAAAAAAATCCTGTAATCTAAAAAGCACACCTACCTCATTGTTTCACTCAATCTTTCACATCACTCATTAAATTTTCACTCACTCAGTTCACTCACACACACACACATACATATATGAAAATATTACTATTTAAAAAATTCTAAAACTTATGTTTACAAATTTGATTAAACTAATCATCGAGAAAATTAATTAAATTTAATAAATAATTTATTTACTAAATAAGGTATTAAATTAATTAAGTTACTTATTAATTAATAATGTATTTTTTATATTTAATATGTAAATATTAAGTAAATACTACATTTAATCATTTAATAAATAATTTAAGATGTTCTAATTTGGTATAATAAATAAATTAATCTTCTTCAAAAAAAATTAATCTTCACTAAATATTAATATTTAAATTTATTATAAAAATAGTGTTATATTTATTTAATAATATATTAAGTTTAATAAATTAGCATTATTAGAATTAAAATAATTATTGAGAAAATTAATTAAAGCTAAGTAATTTTTTGTGATTGTTACTAATTAATTTATTTATTAAATAATGTATTAATTAAATAATGAGTTAAAGTAAAAAAATAACTTGTTAAATTAATTAAATTAATTCGTTTAATTATTTAAATAACTTGTCATGTCTATATTAATTATGCTTTATATTTCAAGTATAATTAAATATTATGCTTATTTGTTTAATAAATAATTTAAGATGATTTAATTTCATATAAATTAAAATTATTTATTTCTTTAGTTTTATGAATGGTTCTTAAGTCTTATATATAAATATATATTATTTTATTTAAATAAATAATGAAGTTTTATTTATACATAAATTGTAATTAATAAAAAGTTAAATAATTATATTTCAAGAATAAACAATAATTATTTTATAATTAATGTACAATAATTAATTTTTTTTATATAAGCCGATATCAACAATTATGATATAATTATGTTACTAGTCGATTTTTTATAGTTAAGATATATTTATAATTTCATAAATAATTAATATTTATTAACAAATATTTTCAAATAATACATCATTTGCTAATGTTAAAATCATAAAAATATAAATTTTAAAATAAAGCATCAATAGAATTAATTACACATCATTTTATTATAACAATATATCAATTATTACATATATATACACACATAATCCAATAATAAATATACATACATATATAATATATTTGATACGGGATAACCCAGCAGGTCCAGCCCAATAACACTTGACCAGGGCAGGACTACCCAATTACCTGGTGGGCCCAACCAATTTTGGGCCAGCCACATTGTGGATCGGATTTTAACCCTACTGGACAATATTTGCTTTGTCGATCGAGTTATGGTTGATCACCATCGTGGGCGCCTCGTTCGGCCCTTAGCCAAAGAGACTCAAATACAAACTGGAGAAGACTTAAAGGCCCTCAAGCAAGGGCAAAATCCCTTCCTATGCAAAAATAGCATCATAGACATATCAATCACATTAGGAAGGCTATAAATACCCTATTTCTAGCCTTCCACAAGCTATGCCATTTTACTATAAAAAAACCCTCACTCTATTGCTCTATTTTCTCATCGATTATACTGAATTGAGCGTTGAAGTGCTCTCGGCTAGCCTAACATTTGATATTGGTTGTAGGACTCAACCCCTTCATATCACAAAGTATTCCTATCGACCTCCCATCTGGTCGATGGTACTGGACTTTAGCCCAATCCACCACTAAATAATCTAGACCCTCATCATTTAGCACTGTCTATGGGAAATCTTGAGTCCAGAACTACAAAAAATGATTAACACTAAGCGAGCTGTTTCTAAAATAGAGGAGAATAGAAGATCCCCAACCTCTCTTCCTGGACCCCAACAAGAACCAAATGTGGCGGGACCCATCACCTAGCCAGAACAAGTGGTCACCTTGACCATGCCCCAACTCTTGCAACTAATAAGCGAGCAGATATCTGCTCAAATATCAGCTCAACTATCAGTTGCTCTCAACCGACATAATACTTAGCTTGGGCCAATTGCTAGTGCCAGTCCTCAACTCACTTACCAAGAGAAGAGGCCCCCTAGTGAAGAGAGGGGTTGACCGGAGGCCAAGCGACCACCTACTCGATGAGAAGACAGTCCCTGGCGATTCCTAAGAGAAGAAGCTGCACAAAATCATCAAGAAGAAGTTGTCAATTTTGTGGATCATGGCGTTCGACCCCTTTGAGCCATACAATGCGATTGGGTCGAGCGCGCGAGGCCTTAGACAAATAGAAACTGGTGATCGGGAGGAATGGGAAGAAGTTTCCTATCAAGTGCAGCAGTTGAACTGGTGACTCAAGGAAATTTTGATGAGAAACTCTGAGAGGAACACGATTATGATAGTACTCCCCATTTTTGTTGGGAAAGGGAGTCACCATTCATATAAGAGATAGTTGATGAGCGAATTGTTGTCGATGCAAAAGTTCCAACTGGGTTGCCCATATATAATGGCTCGATAAGCCCGAATGAACACTTACTACAATTCAAGCACATGATGCAGCTGCATGGGCACAACATTTATATCCACGCTAAGATGTTAGTTACCATGTTCCAAGGAATTACACTCGATTGGTTTGTGAAGTTGGAACCTGCATCAATCTACTCCTACGACCAGCTATGCAACAAGTTCCTTCACTAGTTCACTAGTCAGTCGAAGGCGAAGCTCCCCCATACCCATTTGCATACTGTCAAACAGAATGAAGGAGAGTCGCTCTGCAATTTTTTCACCAAGTTCAACACTGAAGTTTTGAAGATCAACAACCCCCTAGATTGAATTTCTAATCGATGTGTTCTTTTTGGGCCTTCGACATGAAGAGTGCGCTAATGCTTTGGTCATGGTGTAACCAAGAACCATGGAAGAACTTTTTGACCTCCTGGAGAGGTACATAACTTAAGAAGATATGAATAAGCTCAAGTATGGCAATCCTAATGCCAACAAGAAAAATGCTAAAGAGAAAGATGACCGTCAGCACAAAAATAGTCATTGATCTTCGATCAAATGTTTCTACAACTACACTCTGCTCAATGCTGCGAAAAAAGAGGTACTGTTTGCCATCCAGCATGATAACCTCCTCAGGAAACCTAGGAAATTGACCTAGACACAAGCCATGAAAAGGTCCAAGAAATACTATCACTTTTATAGGCAGAAAGGCCATGACACGGAGGATTGATTCAACCTCCACGACAGGATTGAAAGGCTGATTTGACAAAGCCATCTAAAAAAGTTTATTAATGAGAGAGCTCGATAAGAAGCGAGCGTAACCAACCAAACTCCCCATAGAGAAAAGTCGATTAGCCCAAGGAAAGAAGACACGGGAAAGAAACCTACCTACGATCCCCACCCACCCATTAGAGGAGTAATTGACACTATCACAGGAGGCCTGATTAGGGGGGACTCGAAGTTAGCCAGAAGGCAAAAATAATGAAGACTGGAATAAACCAAATCCTCATAGGTAGAAACAGTCTTCCAACTCTCGACCAGTGTGGAGCCAATCTCTTTCTCCGATGCGAACCTCTCCCATATCGAGAATCAAGGGACCGACAACAAGCTGGATTTCCTCTTGGTAGTATCTATTGGAATAGCGAACTTTGAGGTCAGGAAGATACTGGTCAACAATAGGAGTTATGTGAACATCATTTTTCTGTCAATCTTGAAGAGAATGAACATGGGCAAGTTAAAATTCGAGCCTGTCCACACCTCGCAAGTCAGATTCGGAGGGTCAAAAATCATCCTTGAAGGATCTATAAACCTATCCACATCATTCGGAGAAGCCCTTCAGTGGAGAGCTCTCATGGTTAACTACCTGGTCGTTGACGTACCATTTACTTACAATACTATCATCGGTCGATCAGCACTGAATGACTTCCGGGGTATTATCCCAACCTATCATACGAAGGTCAAGTTTCCAACTGCCGCCGGGACAGGCGAACTTCTATGTAACATGAAGGAAGCTTAGCAATGCTATACAATTTTGGTTGAGGCAAATAAACAGAAAGCTTGACCAAAATTGAAACCCTTAGACGAGTAAGAAGCGAAAACTCAAAGAGACTAGGGTTAAGCCTGTTGAAGAGTTTAAAACCATCGAGCTAGCACTAGGAAACTCCGATAAGACCACCAAAATTGACACTGATATGGGTAGCGGCATGGAATGCCTCATGGTCGATTTCCTCAGATGGAATGTTGATGTTTTTGCTTGGATGGCTTTCGACCTCCAAGGAATCGACCATAGTATCTGAACGTGGATCCCTCATTCAAATCAATGAAGCAGAAGATAATAGCCTTCAATGCTGAGCGATGCCAAATCATTGAAAAGGAGGTCACAAACTTTTAGAGGCAAGATACATTATAGAAATTCAATATCCAAGTTAACTTTATAATATAGTCCTTGTCCCTAAAAATGAGGAAAAATAGCGATTATTTAACGATTTCACTGATTTGAATAAAGCTTGCACTAAAATTTTTAGCCCCTGCCTCGAATAGATTTACTTGTAGATTCTACTGCTGGTTGAGATTTGTTGAGCATGATGATGTATTTCAAGCTTACTACCAAATTTTCATGCACCAGAAGACGGAGGTAAGACCTCTTTCATCATCCACAATGGAGTATTGCTTTATTGTCATGCCTTTTGGGCTAAAAAACACAGGGGCAACTTATCAAAGACTCTTAAACTTTATGTTCAAAAATGAGATCGGGAGGACCATGGAGGTCTATGGGGATGACATGATCGTCAAAAGAAAAAGAATAAAATTACTTAATCGACCTCAATAATACATTCTCAATATTATGAGTATTTGACATGAAGCTTAACCCTAACAAGTGCACGCTTGGGGTGGGGGTAAATTTTTGGGCGACATGGTTAGCCACAGAGGTATCGAAGCCGACTCATAGGAAGTCCAGGCCATTTTAGACGTCACACCTCATCGAACAATCAGGGACATTCAATGTCTTATCAGTAGAATCATAGCTTGGGGTCGATTTATAACCCAACTAGCCGACAAAAGCCTACCATTCTTTAAAATGTTCAAAAATACGAAGAAATTAGGCTTTCAATGGATAGAATAATGCGACCAAGCACTGGTCGAATTAAAGTAATACCTTTCATTGACATCAATGTTGGCTAAGCCTAAGGTCAAATAAGTTTTGCATGTTTATCTGGCAGTCTCATCGGTGTCTATTAGTTTAGTTTTGGTTTCAACTAGGAACTATGCTCATCGACCCATTTACTACAGCAGCAAAACATTGCAGGGCCAAGAGCATAACTATCTAGAGATCAAAAAATTCATCTTTGCTTTAGTCACTGCTGTTCGAAGGTTAAGACCTTACTTCCAGTCTCACTCCATTGTGGTCCTGACAAACCAACCGCTAAAATAAGTGTTATCAAAATTATATACATTGGGAAGGTTGACAAAGTGGGCAATCGAGTTAAGGGAGTTTGAGATTACTTTTCAACCCTGAACGGCAATAAAAGCCCAAGTATTAGTAGACTTCATTGCCGAAAGGTTTGACCTTCTCGACCAACTCGATCAAGAGTCCCTATTGTGGACATTGCATGTAGATAGTTCAATGACTTCCTATAACAATGCCATTTCTATCTAGTAGAAATTGCTTTTCTAGAAAGTAGGCGTTCCTCGAGACAAACACCTTTTGTTCTGAGGGATCATAAAAGTAATAACCCATAGACTCTCTTGGGTATCCCACAAACTTGCACAAGATGGATCTACTATCCAACTTATCTCCCACTATCGATCTTATGTAGGCGGGAGATCCCCAAACCTTTAAATAACGGTAAGAGGGTGTTTTGCCATGCCATATCTCATATGGTGTTTTTGGCACCGAATTTGAAGGTACTAGGTTTAGTAACTTCGCTGCCGTTTCTAAAGCGTATCCCCAAAAGGATATTGGTACATCGGAGAAGCTCATCATGGAACGCACCATGTCTAACGATGTGCGGTTTCTCCTCTCGGCTACTCTATTGAGTTGGGGTGTGCTGGGTGGAGTCCATTGTGAGAGAATCCCATTCTCCTTTAGATAATCCAAGAATTCGGTGCTTAAGTATTCTCCTCCTCGATCCAATCGTAGAGTTTTAATACTTAGCTCTAATTGCTTCTCTACTTCATTCCTATACTCTTTGAACTTTTCAAAAGCTTTGGATTTGTACTTCATAAGATACAAGTATTCGAATCTACTATGATCGTCTGTAAAGGTGATGAAGTAAGAATAGCCTCCTCTCCTACTAACTTTTAGCGGTCCACAAACATTTGTATGGATCAAATCCAAAAGATTTGTGGAGCGTTCCAACTGTCCTACAAACGGAGCTTTGGTCATTTTTCCTTTTAAACAAGATTCACAAGTTGGAAATTCCTCAATGCTACTAACATTTAGTGCTTTGAGAGCTTCTAACTTACTCATCCTATTTTTGGATATATGGCCAAGTCTTGCAAGCCAAAGCATGGCATTTTCTTGGATATCTTGCTTCCTTTTGTTTGTTTGAATGTGCATTAGTGAAGGTTGGGAATCAAGTATGTACAATCCATTAGTCAATGTACCTTGTGCAACAAACGAACCATTCTTTGATGCCAACCATTTCCCATTCGATATTGAAAAATCAAATCCTTCATTATCTAGAATAGGAATTGAAATAATGTTTTTGACAAGATTCGGTACATAGAAAATAGGATCAAGTACAATGCTTTTATTCCCTAAATCTAGGCGGAGGATCATATCGCCTTCACGCAGACTCCTTCGTCTTTCCATCCCCTGAAATGAGTTACAGAGGTGAGAACCGCATGCGGTATCGAATACCCATGTGGAAGAATTTTTCATTAAATGCACTTCAATGAAAAACATACCCTTCTCAAGAGTAGCAAGATAAGCTTTACAACTTCTCCTCCAATGACCCTTTTCACCACAGTGGAAACAATTTGCATTAGTCTTAGCCTTTTTCTTGGCTCTCCCGGAACCCTTCTTGGGTTGCTTCCCTTTAGAGAAAGAACTTTTCTTCCTTTTTCCTCCCTTCTTAGGGCTTTTAGTGCCCTTCGACCTAGAGATGGAAGCAAGCATAAGAGGTTTCTCCTTTTTCAACATGGCCTCTGCGGTCACAAGTATGTTCACCAGTTCGTTAATTGTAACTTCTTGCTTGGACATGTTGAAGTTCACAACAAACTAGTCGAACGATGGCGGCAATGACTGTGAGATCAAATCTATGTAAAGGTCATTGTCCATGATCACATCGAGTCGTCGAAGCTTCTCAATAAGACTAATCATTTTGAGACCGTGATCATGGACATTGGAGCCTTCACTCATCCGTGATCTAAAGAGTTCCTTAGAGAGCGCAAACCTTTCGTGCCTTGTTTGCACACCATACAACTCTTGCAGGTGCTTATAGATTTCACAAGCATGCTTCATATGCTCATGAGTCTTTTGGAGCTCATTAGTCATGCATGCCATCATGAGGCATCAAACTTGTAGATCATCATCTACAAATCGCACAAACCATTCCCAGTCCTCATTAGATGTGTCATCGCCCAATGTGTCCACGGGACATTAATCTACGACATAAGTCCTCTTATTATAGTCAAGAATTATTTTAAGGTTCCTAAGCCAGTCTTGGAAGTTAAGCCCAGTTAGTTTATTGGTTTCCAAAATGCTTGAGAATGGATTTTTGGCCATTTGAGTTGAAGATTTCAAAAATCTACAAGAGGCGAAAAAAAAGAAAATATAAGCATGTGATTGAATTTAATAAAGAAAACATGTTTTATAGTCTTTCAAGCATGTTTTTCTCCCACTATTTTATCAATTATTTTACCCCCAAAAAGCATTCGGGAAATCATATTTCCTAGTGAGGATCAAGATCCCAAGGACTTGCAAATAGACCCCCGTGACCGGATGTATATCTACTAGCAATCCAAAGGTAAGCAACTTTTGCTAATTGCATCTTATACAATTCTTGATATATTTTGCCTCACCATTTCATGTAGATCCCCATAATAAGACAACCTCTACATTACTTGGCATTAAGTCAAACCTACCAATCATTCTTTGATTCAAGACAGGCACCACATCATCCCCCGTAACTGAGTGTATAATGTGTGGGTGTTCTTAATTCAAAGATGCATCGTATGCTCAATATATGGTCATAGCTTTCCACTTAAGTGTGACCCCCGTGACCGGATTTTTATCACACAAAAATGGTAGCGTCATCATGCCATATACTATTGGTAGAAGGCTTGGATTAATTAAAACTCCTTTTAATTTGAAATCCATTTTGACTTAATATTTGAAAACTTAGACTTTCCAAGTGGGGGGATTTTGGCTTGTAAAGATCTCATCATTTTGTCTTCTTATTTAGGTTCTCTATATCCTAGTCTTGCATCGCATACAATAATAGGATATTGAAAGCATAAATAAGTAAATGCGCCTAGCATACATCTAGGGTGGGATGACCATGAGCCTTAACCAAGTAATGCACTTAGAGCTATAGGTGCATCACTTAGTTGATTTTAAGTGGGTTGATTAAATCTAGCTATTACATGATTGTATTCCATACATTCATGGGCCTTCAAAAAGTCTTCATGCCTCCAATGGACTCCTTTGCTCCTTGTAACATTTACATGAGAAAGAAATCCTCACTCCTAGTGATTCTACTCTCATAACAATTACAAGATCAATTTAAGAGGCATGCAAGCCACAATTTAATACAACCATTTTTCAACAACTTGAAATTAAATAAAATCAATATTAAAGGCTCATGATCATCCCCATTCATTCATCATCCATTCAACAATTAAATGAACAATAAATAAACTAGAATTAACAATTAATTCTATCAATTAAATGCTCATCCCATAAACAAATAATAGGTTATGCATAACAATAATGCAACTAACTTGGAGGTTAACTTTAACTAATTTTAAGAAGCACTTAAAAATGTCAAACATAAACTTGAGACCTTGCACAACACTTGTACATGAGTCATGTGTGATGTAAAAGACTTTTGAGCAACAAAGGAACATTTTGTGAGCTCAAAAATTGCCCCCAAGGCAACACCATTCAGCTGCTAGCCAGGCTGGGCGCAGCCCGGGCAGCATTCGCACACCGCGTGCGCATGCTGGCAAGGTAGCGCTCGGCCACGGCCGGCCGCTGCTGGCCGTTCGCCTCTAGGGGGCAATTCAAGCCCCAAAAGTTCAAATTTGATGCACCAATAAATCTAGCATATGTTCCTAACATATTAACACACATTTCTGTCCATTTTTCAGATCAAAACTGCTTCTAAAACTGAAAAATAAGGCGCTCAATCATGCTTCAAAAAAAACTAGTCTAAGTAAGAATCATATTCTTCAAAAAACTCCAAACTAACTCCAATCCAATTGGATCCAAAAATGACCAAAACACTTTCAGTCATTCATAAACATGATATATCAACATATAACATCAATTAATGCCAAATAAAAATTCAACATTAACAAGTATGAATTAAAACATGCTAGTTATACGAATCAACAATTAAATCACATAATAACCTACTTTCAACTCATCAAGGATAAGAACCACAAGCAACTTCGATCCACACACTCCAATTCATCAATGAGTCAAGTATGTGGTGAATTCAATCAGATCATCACATGATCCAATTGTCCACAAAAAATCCAAATAAGTGCATGATATTGGCTCCGATACCACTTGAAGGAACAATCGGCATTAGGATGCACAATAATTCAAAATTAAAACACCAAATCCAATGCCAATCGGTCATCCTAGGGTCATACCATGCAGTATATTCAGAATTAGAAGAAGATACTTACCTTTAGAAGCAAGATCCAAGGAAGAAAACCAAATCTCCAAGTGTTGGCAGATTCGCGATTGGATCTGGCACAGCGGATTCAGATCCGAATTTGACCAACCAAAACTCTCAATAAATTAGAAAAAAAAATCTGGGAGATACCTAACACCTTAGGCTATCTTAATTAGAAAATTTGGATAAAAAATCACATCACATATTCCATAAAAAATTCGTAAAGTCAGATGATCTACAGTAAACTGTGAAATAGCGATCTCATGCGAAATCACCTCCAACGTTGATCCACACACCAAAGATGAGATCCTAAATCTCCAGATCCTAAGTTGGATTAGATCTAAAGATGGATATGGAGTATGATCGGTTTTTGAAGAGTTTTGGTAGGGAAGAAAAGAAAGAATTCAACACATGAATATCTTGCCTAGAAAGGTTTTTTGGAGGGAAAGCATTTAGAATTTGATTTTCTAATGCTGAAAATTACACTAAAATTCATCCAGATCTATATCTATATATAGAGTGTGTGAGGTGTGATGCCAAGGTGAGGATGTGGGGACCGAAAATTAGTTGTGTGCAAGTTGGCAATTTGAATTTGAATTGAATTTGAATTTCATCTTGCCAACTTGCCAACTTGGAATCTTATTCCAAATTAATTCAAATCCAATTTGAATTTTTCTTCTTAAAAATCCTTTTTCTTCCATTAATTAAATTAATCTAATTAATTTAATTAATTAACCTTGACTTAACAACTAAGTCAAGTAAACTTAACTCTTTAAGTTTACTTTAGTCAACTTAACCCCTTAAGTTAACTTTGATCAATTGATGATCAATATGGAACCAAATAATTAACTCTTTAATTATTTGCCTAATTTAACTCCTTAAATTAATTGATTAATTTAACACTTAAATTAATTAAGCCAAAATTGATCTTCAAAAGTCTCCCAAAAATCGGCCATGGAAAAAGGTTATCTTTCTAACATTTAGAAAAATTTCTCCATCAATTAGGAAGGTCTTTTGGCTTTTGTGTGTGACCCATTGGGTTCTACCATTCATTGGACATAGGCTCACAACCCATTGTGACTGTTGAATATTTAATATTCATTCTAGTTTAAAACTCTTTTTAAACTAGTCTACTCGATTCAATCGATCTCATCAATTGAAGAGTACTTAATCTCTATGGTCAGTGTCCAACCTCAAGCTCATGGAGCCCAATTAATTGGTCGAAATGAATGTCTATATGAGAACCGTTTAAAGCTCTACACGTTCCATGCAAATCGGTCCTTCCATCTCATATCTCCCGAAAGAGGCCTAGGGCAAGATATTTGTTGGCCCCGTAATAGCCTCGATTCTATGCTTCTATTCTAAATGTTCGATTCCTTTGTATGACCTCAACTTTGAAAAACTCCTTTCCCAAATTGTCATACCACCTTGCACAAGATTTCTTGAAATCGATCATTATAGAATGCATAGGAGATGTACTCGCCCTTCACAAAAGCGAGGAGTCAGATTCCCTCTTAGATCTCACAAACCTCCATGCCAAGTAGCTCATACCCAATCTCACCTCGAATGGCCAGCTAAGTGACCAAGGATAAGTCAAAGCATGAGGACCGGACATAAGGTTACCATGGATCCTCAGGTCAGAGGACTAATAATATGCACTAGCGTAAGCGGGAGAGCTAACCACTACCGATTTGCCACTATGGCTACCTAGTGGAGTCTCCGGTGGGTCTTTAGTGCCTTGTTCTCTAACAAGCACCCACTAAGACGCACCCATATCACATATGGTTGCTCATGGAACAGAGCAATATCCAACCCCTTGGATTTATGCATTGTTAGTGCAAGTCTATCCGGATCTTAGATGTCCTGTCTCTGAAGATCCTATGACTTGGAATGTTTTAAGATCACGACCATGTAAGGCTTATTCCATGATTACCACCTAGTGCGTGACCAAGTCCCGTAGTCTTAAGTGATCTAAGGACTTCATCCAAATGCCAGTGAAATAATATGGTGCATGAGATGAATGTGGCCACATACAAGATATCATTCAATCAAGATTATTTTTACAAGAAAATAGCTTTACAAGGCCAAATCTATTGCCAGGTACTATTTCCAACAGTTGTACACTTGCAATAAGAGTTTTTGTACTTGCTTTTACAAAGAATGATTTTAACCTCAATTTAATGTGTGGAGCAACCCAATAAAACATAGTAAGTGTTGGAATGTTTGGTATTGCATGTAGTGCAACGTATCACAATTTTTAGATATGTTATCAAATCTGTTGGATACATTAAATGCAGAAAAAATACCATTTTCTGTTTAAACTAATACTAAATATGCGGAAAAAAATACCTATTTTAGGCACTTATGTACTTCAGAAATGCCTTTATGTACTGAAACTTCACTTGTTGTGTACTTACAATTAGGGCTTCTGTACTTGCTTTTACAAAGGACAATTTTAACCTCAATTCAATGTGTGGAGCAACCCAATAAAATATAATACGTGTTGGAATGTTTGGTATTGCATGTAGTGCAATGTATCACATTTTTTAGATACGTAACCAAATCTGTTGGATACCTTAAATGCAGATAAAAATACCATTTTTTGTTAAAATTGGTACAAGAGATGCAGAAAAAAATATCCATTTTAGGCACTTACGTACTTCAGATATTCGTTTATGTACTTACAATTAGGGCTTTTGTACTTGCTTTAGAAAGAACAATTTTAACCTCAATTTAATGTGTGGAGCAACCCAATAAAGCATAGTATGTGTTGGAATGTTTGGTATTGCATGTAGTGCAATGTATTACGTTTTTTAGATATATTACCAAATCTGTTGAATACCTTAAATGTGGATAAAAATACCATTTTCTATTAAATTTGATACTGGATATATGGAAAAAAAGTACCAATTTTAGGGACTTATGTACTTCAGATATCCATTTATGTACTAAAATTGCACATGTTATGTAGTTACAATCAAAGCTTTTGTACTTGCTTTTACAAAGAATGGTTTTAACATCAACTCAACATGTGGAGCAACCCAAATGTGTCCTCATCATCACCTCCTCCTACACCACCAAACCTATCATCACCAAATGAGTCCTTATGATCATACTTCATGGTCTAATGATCATGAAATGAGTAGATGAGGCAGAATGGAGAATGTTCCCCTATGTGCTGAGAATGATACCGAAAATTGTATATGTTGTGTGCTTGTGATAACGAATTTTGTACTTGTTTTTTCAAAGGCCGATTTTAAACTTAATCGACTCGTGGAACAATACATTGGTGACCTCATAACTTCAAATGCATGATTTGTCGAATATGTGGTCGTGATAGTACGTAGTGGAATGGTTGGGAAAACAAAGACCCACATCCCACCACTTGTGGTGTCATTTTTCCTAGTATAAAGTCCTTACGCATGAGGCAAATGAATCACTCCAACACCCCATCTTGTACATTACCCCCACCAAGCCTATCATCACCAAATGACTTCTTATGATCATACTTCATGGTCTAATGATCATGAAATGGGCAAATTAGCTAGAATGGAGAATGTCCCCTTACATACTGAGAACGATACTGAAAATCTAGAAAAAAGTACCCAATTCTAGCACTTATGTACTTGGGGACAAAATTTATGTACTTAGTTTGCTTATGTTGTGTACTTGTGGTAAAGGATTCTATACTTGCTTTTTCAAAGGCCAATTTTAACCTCTATCGGCGCGTGGAACAATATATTGGTAACCCCATAACTTCAAATGCATGATTTGTCAAATATGTGGTTATGATAGTATATGCTAGAATGATTAGGATCATAGAGACCCACATCCCACCACTTGTGGTGTCATTCTTCCTAGTATAAAGTCCTTACACATAAGGCAAATGAATCACTCCGACACCCCCTTTCTTACACCATTGAACCTATCATCACTAAATGACTCCTTATGATCATACTTCGTGGTCTAATGATCATGAAATGGGCAGATTATGTAGAATGGAGAACAACCCCCTTATGTGTTGAGAATGATACCAAAAATCTGGAAAAATGTATCCAGTTCCGGCACTTATGCACTTAGGGATAAGGTTTATGTACTCAGTTTGTATATGTTATGTACTTATGGTAAGGGATTCTATAATTACTTTCCAAAGGTCAATTTTAACCACAATCGATGCATGGAACAATAAATGGTTGTCATAGCATATGTTGGAATGGTTGGGAACATAAAGACCCACATCCCACTACTTTTAGTATCTTCCTACTAATATAATACTAACACATTAGGTAAAGGAATCATAATGGCATCCCCCTTCCACACTACCGAACCTATCAGCGATAAATGAGCTTTAGGTGTAACACTTTGTGCTCTTATGAACATGCAAAGGCTAGCTTAGGCCGAATGAAAAATGATTCCCCATGTGTACATAATGATACTGAAAATCTTAAAAAAAAGTACCCAATTTAAGCATTTATATATCTGTAAACTGGGTTTAGGTACTTAATTTGTACATGTTATGTATTTCTGGTAAGAGATTATGTACTTGCTTTTCTAAATAACAATTTTGGCCTCACTCGACACGTGGAACAACAAATTGGTGACCCCATAACTTCAAATGCATGATTTTTTGGATATATGGTTGTGATAGTACATGTTGGAATGGTTGGGAACACAAAGACCCACATCCCACTGCTTGTGGTGTCATTCTTCCTAGTATAAAGCATTGAAGCATAAGGCAAAGGAATCAAAACAACACACACCCCCACACCACCGAACCTATCATCAATAAATGAGTCTTGAGTGCAATACTTTGTGCTCTTATGAACATGGAAAAGCCAGATTAGGCATAATAGAGAACGATACTGTAAATCCAGAAAAAAGTAACTAGTTTTAGCACTTATGGACTTCAGTATGGGATTTATGTACTCATCTTGACTATATTATGTACTTGTGGTCATGCGTTATGTACTTACTTTGCCAACAATTGATTTTAACCTCACTCGACACGTTGAACAACACATTGGTGACCCTATAACATCATGATTTGTTAAATAAATGGTCGTCATAGCATGTGTTCGAATGGTTGGCAATCATTTGTACTAGTATAAAGTAATGACGCATAAGGCAAATGCATTACTCCGACACCCGCCTCGTACACCACCGAACCTATCATCACCAAATGAGTCCTTATGGTCATACTTCATGGTCTGATGATTATGAAATGGGTCGATCAGGCAGAATGGAGAATGGTCCGCCTTATACGGAGATGATACTGAAAATCCAAAAAAAGTACCGAGTTTAAGTGTTTATGTACCTATAAACTGGGTTTATGTACTCAGTTTGTACATATTGTGTACTTATGGTATAGGATTATGTACTTTCTTTTCCAAAGAACAATTTTGACCTCAATCGATGCGTGGAACAACCCAATAAAATATTTTGATCATACTTCATGGTGTGATGATCATGAAATTAGCAGATTAGGTAGAATGGAAAACGTTCTCTCATACGCTCAAATAATACTAAAAGTCTAAAAAAAGGTACCTAGTTCTGGCACTTATGTATGTGTAAATTGGGTTTATGTATTCAGTTTGTATAAGTTGTGTACTTTGGGATAAGGGAATATGTACTTACTTTTTCAAAGAACGATTTTGACCTCAATCGATCGTGGAACAACCTAGTAAAACATTTTGATCATACTTCACGGTTTAATGATTGTAAAATGGGCAGATTAGGAAAAATGGAGAACTTTTCCTCATGCATTGAGAATGATATTGAAAATCTATAAAGAAAATATCCAGTTGCGTCACTTATGTACTTGGGGATTGTATTTATGTATTGATTTTGTATATGTTGTGTACTTGTGGTAAGGAATTTTGTACTAACATAGTTTGCCTTTTTGTATGAACTCTGCTTGTGTACTAACATATCTAACTGCATCATTCTCATCCATGCTACAATTTACTATGGGATATATATAATTTGCATTAAAATAAAACCTAAAGGCAGTATTATTTCTCAGTAATTTCAGTATTCGAAAACCAATTTACAGTACTTTTTGTTCACACTTTTGGTACTTTTACAAAAAAATCAAGTACGAAACATCAAACATCACAATATTTAAACTCACTTTTCCAGCATCAGTCTTATCCTTTTCAGTATATTGAGCCATTTCTTCACTATCATCGGTGTCATTAATTGTACCCTAGCTCACCTCTGCAATATTTTTCTTTAAAGTTTGTATCTCTGCCACGGCCTCTATGGGTGCCAACTTTGGTTCTCTTTGGTAGTGTGGAGTGAGGTGGTGTGAGAAAGTCTTCATTTTTCTTTTTTTTTCTTTCGATCATCCCTTATTTCACACCTCAGACAATAGAAGATGTATGATCATGCTTCTTCTTGCTTTTTTCTTCATGTGAAATATCATTTTCCTCTTCTTTATCCCTCTCAACATCAACATCAGCATCACCAACACCATCACTATCATGCCCGTTATGACCATCATCACCACTACCCGGAGTCTCAAACCCATCAACAACAGACTCCAAGTGAGGTTTTTCATAATTATCTTGAGCACTACCAACAGCATCATCATCACCAATGTCCTTCTCTTCATCTTTCTCATCTTTATTTTTCTTCTCTTCTTCAGCCATCCTGTCCTCATTGCCTACTTTCCTCTCTAAAATTTCAATTCTATGCTCAACAGTTCTACTTGTTCATTTTTCTGCCTCAACTAGCTTCAAAACTTAAAAATCATAGCTTGACACAATAGGAACTTGTACGAAGAGCACAAAATTATTAATGTAATAACAAAGTAAACTTCAAGTAGTGATTATGTGTATTTAAAAAATTACATACGTTGCAACAACGAGTTTCTCCTCATTAGGAAAGGGATAGATAGGCACGATCTGTTACAATAGGAATTAACACATTTCTTTCAAATGTCAAACTCCTAGGGAAAATTCTAAACATCAATAATAAAGTTTTATCTTTTCCATTTTAATTTGCTTCAAAGCTTTCTCAGTATCAGCTCCGATGTGATTTCTCAATTCTTTAACTAAAAAATTGTATAGAGCCTCCTCCCATGCATACAACCTGACAGAAGATATATCATCAACGTAAAGGATAACGAAACGAGGCATGCAGTAGTGGCTCATTGGAAAAAAAATATAATTAAAAACAAAAAGTATATATATAACCTAACAAAATCTTCAATATCTTTATCACTATGTCTATCTACAATTTCATGTAACCTTTCAAATATTTGAACACAGTTAACATTCAAAAATTTTTTTTCGAAAACAAGCGATCAACAATCTCTGACTTCACCTTTAGATCAACATTGATAGGTTTCCCCACGTGAGACAACCCCAACACTAAACAAAACTCTGGACCCCGAAAAGGATTTTTAACATCTGTACCAAAGGCAAATGAAATTGTTTGTACGTTAAATTGTCTAATGATTGCTTGCGCTCAACTAAAACTATAATAGTTCAACTATGGCATATTGCCAAATGTATACAATGGGGTTTGTTTAATGGCGTGCCTCCATCGGAACCCAATTTTGGGTTCCAACTCCTTCATTGCACTATAAAAATATCCCGAGGAGCAACAACCTACGCTTCTAATTCCATTGTTGCAAATACAGAAATCATGTAAATAAATACTTTAAACATCTTCATATATACTTACATTTAAGATTTTCATATTGAAAATATAAACAAAAATACTAAAATGGAGTACTTTTGTACCATATATACAAATGGAGACTGTACTCAATAAATTAATGTTATGTTTTTCTTCATGAACAATAGCAAATAGCTAAACATGTTGTAAACCTTTCAAACAAATCATATTTTGAATATACGCCCTAAATTTCAGCTGCCAACATACCCTGTATCAATTGTATTGTGAATCAACTCAATCATTACAAAATTAAGATATTGTTTAACATAAAAACAACTTTCATGATAATTAAAATAGATAATTTAAGCACAAATTTGATGAAATTAGGATTCAACAACAACATATTAGGGTTTCAGCACATATCACAAATAGAAATTACAGACCCAGTATTTTATCACAAAAAACTTCTATAATCTGATGGAAGGGTGCGAAATGAAATAAAACTGATGGAGAAGAGCAAAAGATGAAAACGTACCTTTCAAACTCAAACACCAGATGTGAATGCTTCACTTTCTAGTCTACAACAAACGATTCCTTCAGTCCAAGATAGAAATTAGAGGAAAATTGCTTTAGTCCACAATAACGAACAATTCGGCTGACTTAAAAAAAGAGAGAGAAATTGTGCAAGCATTGGCGTGATTTCATTCAGCAGCGGTAGATAAAGAGTCGCCAGCTTTCTTTGTAATTTTTTGTTTAAGTGGAGGACATTTTGGTAATTTTATAAAGAGTGGGGAGTGATTGCTAAATGAAAGTTGAGATTGGGGAGTCCAAATTAAAAATATATAGGTGGGGATTGAACACTAAATGTAACTTGTGTTAGGGAAATTTTGCCCAATTGACCGATAAATTATTTACTTTAAAAAAATTACAATAAAGATAGATAAATAACAACTATTTTTTGGTTTCGTCTTTTTAATAGTTATTTTGGGATGAATCGATGTTTTAGGGCATCGAGGGCAATGGGAAGTTTGAGAATGAAGAATAATAAAAGCAAGGAATTGGCATTGTTTTGAGAGATGCGGAAGCGCGAGAAGGAACATAACAATCTTCTTCTTCTTGAAAACTCCAATGAGTTGGATACTCCACTTGGTATGAATGAATATTCATTTTGATTTTATTGTTGAAATTCGTGTTTATCGTCTTTGGTGGTTTTGGTGTGACTTGATGAAGGTTTGGTGGTTCTTGATTAGTTTGTTAATTAATTTTCTGGTGACTTTATTTGGTAGATCTATTTATGAGTATTTGTTACTTATTGATGTAGTTTAATCTACTATGGTATTGAAAAAGCATAGAAGTAAGCATTTCTATTTGAAAAATTGTATTGGTCATATTCTTGTATTGTTTGGATGGATATTTTATTATTGATATATATAAATATATATATATTCATATTGGTGATTATAGTGTTCTAATTTGTGTAGTCATTTTTCTTTATTTTCAATCTACCTTACTATGCAGGAACAAAAACTAGTAGCTCTCCAAGATTTTATATAACTTCAGGTACACTAGTTCATGTCCAGAAGATTGGTGATGACGATTTTCTAAATTCTGACTTTTTACTAAATGGTAACGGGCCACTTCAAAATGGCTATATTTTCACATTCTCCATTTTCCCTCCATCCCTTCCACCTATTGTGTTGAGGACCTTCAGTGGTGTATCCCCACACTCCTATAATCATCACGAGTCACCGCCACTAATTTCTACATTTCCTCGCTGACAGTGGCAAACGGTGCAAAGCCCCAAACTCCTATTTTGTCATTGCCACCAATTTTTGTACTTCATCGCTAATGGTGGTAGATGCTGTAAACCCCCAAACTCCCATTTTGTCCTGCCTATTGAGGTGAGGCTTTCAAGAAAAACTTTTGTAAGACTTATCTCTGTAGAACTCTACTTTTTGTAATTTTTCCATGTTTTCCATCTTTTCTAAATGCATCTATCTCATTACGTTTTCTCTCCATTTGTTTCCTATTGTATTATATAGTCTTTATTGGAGGAAATTGTTAAAATCATTACTTGTACAAGTAGGAATTTTCAATGAAATATGCCTAATGTAAACATTTTTTGCCATTATCAAACTCATATCTCTTAGTTTTTGAATTCTTTTACATTTGTGTTAATAAATTTTACGCATGGATCACATTAATTGGAGAGAAGTTTTATAAATAGGAGTCCATTGACTATGCAAGAGAAAAGCTCAATAGTCAATTACAACATCAAATTCATGGTCATCTTATAATGCTTGATGATCAAATTGAAAGGCATTTTTATAGATGTAATTAATTCCTTAATATTGTATGATGTATAAATTTGGTTCTTTCTTGTTAAAAGAATTCCATTATTACCTTTTTTGCTCTATATTTTAAACTTCGAGTACCTCATCTGATACCTATTTGCTATAATAGGCAACTGAGAAATAGTTTTACTTTATACTATCTTTGTTTCCTATTGAGAATGTGACCCATAGAAAAAGCCCTTTTCTTAGTTGTTATGGAATTTGAGAGTATCGCTATTTGGAAGGCTTCCAATATGCCAGTTCAGTATGGAAGAATCAAGTGTCGAAAAGGAGGGAGGAGATCAATACCATTGGATGTTTCTAGCCTGAGTTTATCCATAAGACAATGGACCTTTGCTAATTTAGTAAACAACTTATTTAGCCACTTTAATGTAACTTACTTACACTTGTTCTAATTTGTTTCATTTAATTGTGCATTAGGAAGAGAGTTGGATGGCTGAAATTGGAAGACTTACTAGGTCTATATGCAATAAGGACTCCAGGTACGGTTGGGCATGCCATTTTCTATTTCTTTTTTTTCTTTTTTCTTTTGAGACAGTTTATTCTCTAGTAGGTGCTACTTGACAGAAAAAATGCATGTGGTGTTGTTGTTGCTTGATTCACAACTAAAGGATGTCAACTTTTGACACAAACTAAGAAAGCTTGTATTGTACCTGTATGTACAAACCTATTCAAATATTCAATGATTGGGAGCTAGTGATGGGTAGTTAAAGGTAGTCTGAAAAGGAGATAATGATATGGCTTATGCATGGAATATGAGAGAACATAAGTGGGATAAGGTAATATTGTATTGCATTTCTGTACCTATATTTATTTACTTCCTGATAGGGACTGAGGGACTGCTTGTCTTTAATTTACATTATCAGATGATCCATCAAATGTGCTTCTATTCGTCCTTTTGAGTGGCCATGGTATTTATTTTTTAAAGCTTCGATATTCACATTTTTAGAAAAAGTTTTTTGCATATACAAACAATTCAGATGCAAGTACAACTTTCAATTGAATCTTTTGTTCATGATCTTATCTTATAGATATTCATAATCCTCTTCTCGAAAACTATATAAAGGATTTGTATATAGTTGTGCAAGAAGATGTAATCATTGTTTAGTGAGCAGCATAACTTGATGCTATCTTTTCTTTGTAAAAATTGCAGTATATAGTTTGTGATGGGGGTGTTAATTGTTAGTTTTTCGTTTACATCTAGAATGAGGTGGGAGGAAATGCCCCCCACCACACCACTGACCATGAATAATTTCAAGCTTTACCTCACAGGTCTTAATCTTAATTCCCTCTTTGTAAAGTAACGTCTAACTTAATAAGTTAGATGGATTGATAAAGGAGTAAGGAATCACAATCTTGAGAATCTTAATAACATGTCTATATTTTTTCTGACTCTAGGAGCTTATGAAGTGAGAAATAGGATTTATATCTATTGTGCTTATGAGATCATCTCAAAAATTGATCAAGCTGCTATGCCTATGGGGTTTGATGTGAAGAAAGCCAACTACAAGGTAACTCATGCGCCCACAATTTTCTCTCGTTGTGACTCTTAATATTTTGTTGAAGACATGTTTAAACATATCATTCCTTATACTAACTAGGTGGATTGGGTTTTTGTGCATTTTATCTCCCTCTTTTCATGAGCGTACTCTATATTTTATTATTCTTTTTGAACTCTCAGCCTTAAGCTCTTTATAGCACATTTTCTTTATTCTTACCTATACTCTAAAAGGAGAAAAGGCATTTTTTTCATTTTAATTTTTTTTTTCAATTAAGTAATATTTTTGTGTTGGACTTTAAATTTCAAGATCCAACTTGATTTTGCTGGAATTATTTTTGGAAGGAACTTTTAAAACTGTGGCCTGCCTAGCCTTCTCTTTGTGTGATCAAATGTATGATTCCTCCGACTCTCTTTGTTTCTTTATTTGTTTTGTTTCAACTGTTTTCTTTTCTCAAAGTTGGCTGCTCAACAAGCGCTTGTGCAAGTTCACAAGCCTATGTTAATCCTTTTGATCTACCTTTTTTTTTCCCCTTACGGATTAAGCGTGAAATTACAACCATGAAACTGATAAGGCATCATAGTATTAAAGTAAGAAGCGGGTGACAAAAGGCGAATGAGGCATCAATGAAGAAAAAAATGTATGTAAAGTGGATTGAAAGAAAACAAAATAAATAAAGACAAAAATAAAAGGAAGAAAACAGGAAAATAGGGAAAAATAAAAAATATATAAAAAATGGAGAAATAGGAAACAAAAAATGTATAGGAAATTGAAATATGATAAAAAAGGAAACAAAAAAAGAACAAAAGAAAAAGAGAAAAATGCAAAACCCCAAAAAAGAAAGGAAAAAAAAAGAGAAAATGTAAACTAAAAGAAACAACAGGTGTCGACATCAGGAAGTTGTTGAGGAACACAAGAGCCTTATAAATACTCTAGCAATTGGATGGTTATCATGCCTAATTGATATATTAAGGCATTTGAAGGTACGTTGCATAACTACTGGTAAAATAGATTGATTTCTATGCTTATTTATTGATACATTTAGATTGGGTTGCTTATAGGCCCTTGCTCATTGGTCTTACTGAGCTCTGCAATTGACTGAGTTTCTAGTGTCGAATTTCTCTTAAAATAGTAGCCTGCTTTGAGTTTCAAGGGATCTTCAAATTGTTTGGTAGATCTGCCTAACCGAATCCTAATTTTAATTTTCTTGATCATTATTAGAAAAGCATAAATATGAAGTTCATTTCTCATCTGTGCATTAAGAGTCTTTACATGTTGTTTTTTTTATATAATAAATTACTCTGTGTTTGCTATTTGCCTTGATGATTTATTTCTATAGCCACTAGCTAGAAAGAAATAACAAAACAACCTAGTGGAAATATTACAAAATGACATCCATATTCCATTGGTTATTGATAAATTTAGATTTCTTTTTCTTACCTCATCTTTTAAACATTTTCCTTATTCTTGGAAATAAGTGATCTCTTACCAAAGTTTTTGGTTTTATGTTTATCTTCTATGTTCAGTGTGGTAATGCTGTGAAATAGGATATCTGGACAATTTATTTCTCTAGTTAGTAAGGGCCATGCAAAAGATAGAACCAACACGTAATACTAGTATTTATTCATTAGAACTTAAACCTTAAATCGAGGAACTAGCCTTACTATTGTATCATCTGGTTTCCTTTTCCCTAATTTGTGCGCATTCAAGTCAGACATGATTTTGTTCTCTCGAGCAAAAAAGTTGTTGATGATTATTTGAAAACTTTGGAGTATTGTTATCCTGCAGCTAAATCAAGATGAGCTTTGCTTGCATTTCCACGATCTGTAGTTCATGAGGTATGATGGCCCTGGCCTTTTCTTTTAGTCATTTGATTTTTAATTCGAATATTATCGAAAGGCACAAGTGTGATTAATTAATTTGCTTTTCTTATTTGATGGATTATAGTAGATCTTGAGAATGTAGGAGTTTTGATTAGTGGGAACTTTGAGAATATGTGATTACTTAGGAATTTGAGTGTGTAGTAGCTTTGATTAGTGGAAACCCTAAGTGTGTGAGAGGAAATTGACTTTCAATATCCTATGAGATATAATCGATTTTCACTCCTTCTTTATTACTTGTATTTTTCATTTCTTGGAGATCAACTACTTACATCTACTTCAAAGTTTTTCACCATCACATTTTGAGCCAATGCTTCATGGATGTGGTCATGATGACAATGACATGGAACAATAGGTGAATCTATTGAAGAGAAGACACATTACAGAACAACTTGTAGAGCTTCGTATTTTGCATCAGGTATATGACATGATTGATGTTGCAAGATTGAAGGGGTTAACCAATATGCCAGTTTAGTATTGAAGAATCAAGAGAGAGGGGTTCGATTCACCATTGTGTGTTTCTAACCTAAGTTGATTGGTGAGGTATTGGACCTTTGGTATAGTAAATAGATTATTATTTAGCCACTTTAAGTATATCTTACTTACACTTGTTAAGCTTGATGTTCATTTCATTGTGCATTAGGAAGAGAATTACCAAGTCTAGATGCATTGAAAACTCCAGGTATGGATTCTATTTTTTTTTTTTTACAGTTTATCTCTAGTTGATGCTTCTCGGTAGAAAAAATGCATGTGGTGTTGCCTAATTCACAATTGAAAGATGTTAGCTTTTGAAACTAACCAGGAAACCTTGTATTATATTTGTAAATGCAAATGCAAGGGTGAGGAACTACTGATAGGCAGACAAAGGTAATTTAAAAAGGAGAAAATGGTGTGGCTTATACATGGAATGTGAGATAACATAAGTGGGATAATTCATACCTATTTTTATTTACTTCCTGATAGGGAGCACTTGTCTTCAATTTACATTGTGAGATGGCTCAACAAATGTGCTTCTATTCGTCCTTTTTGTGTGGCCATGGTATTCACTTAAAATTTATTAGATTTCATGATATTCCACCTCTACTTTGTTAAACTCTTTTTTTAGTTTGTATTATTTCATTTTCATTATTTATTTAATAATGTGATTCTTTTAACATTAGGATTTTTTGCACATCTTCAGGTTTCCTTAGGAAGCTTCTAGTTATGCATATAGTCAACTTCTTTATTATTCTTCATTTCATATTTAAATCGGTGAAGTTATTGATAAACCTGGTGATGATATGAAGAGTCCTATAGTGATGGAATTCAATATGACTTTGCAGAAGCATGAGTTTGATAGTCTTACTTAAAACTACCCAAACTGATTCAAAGTTTGCTATGTACTCATCAATTAAGTTTATCATATATCTATCTTTGATGAGATATTTAATGTACCACATCTTCTTCTCTATTTGATTTGTGCTTCTCTTAGGCATTATTTTAGTGATGCTAGTCAATTGGCTTCTTTAGATTGTACTAATATGATCTTTTTCTTAATGTTTACAAAGACAGAAAATGAACTAAGAGTTATTCTTAATGACTATGTTCATTAATTGTGTAGAGACATGACATAGTTAGAAGAAACACTAACTTACCCAATAAAATATCACTTTGGTTTTTGCACTTGCGATATACAAATGTATCAGATCTTAATTAACCTCGGACCTTTCTCTTTGTCATCAAATGAAACGTTGTACTGAAAATTCAATATTAACAATTATACCATTCATCACAATTAATGAGTTCATTTGGTTTTATTCAAACTGGCAGTTTCGAGAGCTTTTTTTTTGGCATTTGTATATTATTATTTTTCTTTAAATAAAAATAATCTTGGGAACTGAGGTTTTGTTAAGCATTGGAATGGAAAATTGAGTGTAGAGTAAGGGATTTGAAATTGGGAAACCTCACTCATGAATGGACAAGTTGAGGTCCAGCTATAAGTTGAAGATGATATATGCAACACATTGAAATCAATTAGTCTCTTTAAAGTTAAAATAAATAAGTTGGGCTAAAAATTCACTCTAATCACAAATAATCCTAGCTCATGAAGAGATGAAGAAATATAACTGCTAGAACTGGTCAAGCTACACATATTTCAAGATCATTCAATTAAATGTGTTTACTAGGTGAAAAGCATAATGATGACCTTATGGTCTTCTGATTTATCACTTAGAGACTTGTTATGTCTAGTATTGATAATATTTGAAAAGCAACATCGATATGACTGAGTAGAAATAGTATTAGTGGGTGAGAAAATGGAATGAATCTGCATGTTCCTTTTTCTATTCCATCACCTTTAGTATTTTATATTGACATCGGATACGGTGAGGTTGTACATAAATTGGCCTACAATCACTCAGTTACTTTTATCAGTTCTCTTTGTATTTGTTTTTATTTCTATGATATTTACATTTCTTTTGATAAGACATTTATCGGAGTCTTTCTTTTGGTTGACGCTATAAATGATGAACTATTTATGGAATCTATATGTTGGTGCTGATGAGTGACTACTTAAGGAAAACTTAACTCTTTCTTATTGGCAACAAATTATGGAGATTATTCTGCAAAATATAGGACCTAAGGACTTCACTCCAGATCCTTCATTTCGAGACCCTTACACTAGATATACGATCAAAAGTTTATAAGGCTTATGCACTATTGGAGATACGTTTGATGTGCCATTCACCTGAATTGTTTCTCTTGCATTTAATGCTTCAACCTATGGTTATGTAAACAAAGCACTTCCAAGTTGCCAACCCTTGTAAATTCTTAGCTTTATGGTAATCAAAAGTTATTGAATTTTACCAAAGACCTTTCTTTTCCTTGTTAATATATATGGATTCAAGTTGATATTATTTTCGGTTCTGCAGCTATGTTGTTCTTTTGATTGAGAAGGATTGGGAAGGCCAATTGCAGGTACTTTCAGCGGCATTAGAAATATCCTTTTATTAGTGATTTTTCCTTTTCATTCTGGAAGAACAAAATTAACGAAGAGATAGATGCAAATTTGGGCAAAGAAAAGAAATAAAAAAGCCACTCACAGGTTGGATTTTGAGTTACTCAACCTTTTTCCAAGGGTAGTTTCACCATACAAGTGACTGGTCATGATATATTTAGGAGGAGTTCTTGGATATGTAATTAACATTTCCTCCATGTTGCTCTTTTCTCCTGAAGATGATAAAAGAGGCAACTTATGATTCTAATTCAAGATGGTTATCCTGGTTCAAGTGACATGACTTTGAAGCCCCGAAGGGAACTTTTGTATTCATACATTTCTTGCACATACACGTTTTCCTTTTACATTCTTTCAAACATTCTTTTTATTTTTCTCTTATGCCCTTAAATGTAATGTAGGTCTAATATCAATATCTTTCACTGGTAAAAAATGCATGTTTAATAATTATGTGTAGATATGTAATTTTTCATGTATATTGCTATTTTTATTTTCATGATTTTTGATAGAAATAATTGTGGTCTGAAATGTCGCTTTTCCTGAAATATTCAGCTTGTAAATTACATCAATATTATAAATATTTTTTTAGTAAGGATAAAGCTCTTAACATTAGGACAAGGCATGCAATATGTTATTTGGTCTTACGATTAGGCCATGCCCAACGAGATATGAAAAGGGTTTGAATTCCCTTATGCTATATGTGGACTAGACAATTGGTGTTTTTTTTTATGCCTAGGTTGTAGGTAACAAGAGGAAAACCACTTTGGCTCTATGTAACTTTGCTTTGGATTGGAATTGATCTTTGGATGTATTTGACTATAGCTATCTTCCTTTCCATTTATGGAGACTAAGCTAAGCAAGAATTTATTATATCATTTTATGTTGTTCATTTGGCATGTTAATTGAGGTTCGCTTTGCTTAATCCTTAAGAGCTTTGATATTTACATGTTTGAAAAAAGGTTTTTGCATATAAAACAAAGTCAGACACAAGAACAATTTTCGATGGAAATTTTCTAAGCATTTTCTTTTTCTTGAACTTGACTACTAGACGCGCTTTTGTGTGCTTGCGTACGCACGCTTACATTAGTCCTTCTGATCTATCTTTGTTGTTCCCCTTGCAAATTAAGCATCAAATTTCAACCATGAGATTGACCACGCATCATAGTTATTAAAGGCAAGAGGCATGTGACGAAAGGCGAATGAGGCATCAGTGAAACAAAAAACCGTATATAAAATGGATTGAAAAAAACAAAAATAAATAAAAAAAAGAAAAAAATAGGAAAATAGGAAAAAAATAGAAAAACAAGAAAAAATAAGAAATAAAAAAAATAGGAAAAAAAATTGTACAAGAAAATGAAGGCAAAAAGAAAAAAGGAAATAAAAAAAAAGAATAGAATAAAAAGGGAAAGTACAAAAATACAAAAAAGAAAAAGAACATAAAAAGTATACTAAAAGGAGCAACAAGTGCCAACACATATGGGCATTGGGAAGCTGTGGAGGAATATAAGAGCTTTATGGATACTCAGGCAACTGGAAGGTTATCATGACTAATTGATATATTAAGGCATTTGAAGGTATGGTGCAGAATCACTAGTAAAATAGAGTTTGATTTCTATGCTTATTTATCAAGATATGCAAATTTGGTTACTTACAGTCTCTTGCTCATTAGTTTTATTGAGCTCTACAAAGTGACCGAGTTTCTAGTGTAGAATTCCTCTTAAAATAGTTACCTTATTGTACCTAGTTTGGGTTTCAAGGGATCTTCAAGTTGTTTGGTAGATCTACCTAGCTGAATGTTAATTTTGATTTTCTTGACCATTATTAGGAAAGCATGAATTATGAAATTCATTTCTCGTCTGTGCATTAAAAATCCTTGGATGTTGCTTTTCCTATATAATAAATTACTTTGTGTTTGCCATTCACCTGGATGATTTATTTTTATAGCCACTAGCTGGAAAGAAACAACAAAAGAATCTAGTGGAAATATTGCGAAAGCACATCCATACTCTATTGGTTATTGATAAATTCAAAATTTATTTTTGTTTTCTCTTCTCAGCATTTTCTCTATTCTTGGAAAGAAGTGATTTTTTCCAAAGTTTCTAGTTTTATGTTTGTGTTCCAAGTTAATTATAGTAATGCTATGAAATGGGACTTTTGGACAGTTGATTTGTCTAGTTAGTAAGGGCCATGCATGAGATGGAACCAGCAACCCACGTACTATTCTTACTCATGCATTGGAACTTAAACCATACCAACCTCAGCTATTACATCATCTGGTTTTCTTTTGCCTAATTTGTGCCCTCAAATGAATCATGATTTTGTTCTTTTGAGCACAAAAATTGTTGATGAATTCTGGAATTCTTTGGAGTGTTGTTATGTTGCAGCTAAATCAAGAGCAGCTTTGCCTGCATTTTTAGGATCTACAGTTCATGAGGTGTGATAGCCCGGCTTCTCTCCCCCCCTTTCTCTCTCTCTTCTCATTCTTTTTTTTGGCTTTTATCGGATTCCAATTCGAATTTGGTCGTAGGCTAAAGCTGTGATTAATAGTTTGCCTTGTTTATTGATGGATTACAATGGATTTTTTTGAGTGTGTAGTAGTTTTAGATAGTGGAAATCCAAAACGTATGAGAGGAAATTGACTTTCCATATGCTATGAAATATGAGTGATTTTCAACCCCTTTTTATTAATTGTATCTTTCAATTTAAGGAGGTCAACTGTTCACATCTACTTTGATGCTTTTCACATCACATTTGAGCCAAAGCTTTGTGGACATGAGCATGATGACAATGACATGGAATAGCCAATGAATTTGTTGAAGAGAGGACAAATTACATATCAACTTTAGTACTTCCTATGTTGCAATAGGTTTATGACATGATTGATGCTACAAAATCCAAGGGGTTAACCAATACAGAAGTAAGTGCGCTTACTACATCCAAAATAAGAACAATGCAATAACTGTTGGACTTTGATTTCTTTGTTTTTTTCATCCTAGTCAAGTTCTTTGTTGTACTTCCTTGGTCTTCTATCTTTTCTTTTGCTTCTTATGTCCTATTTACCTTGATTACTAAACATGTGCATTGAGGAAATCCCCTTTCTCATCAAGCTGCTCAACTTCGTGTGCTCCCCAGAATATATTTTCCAACTTTCTATATGTTGATATGCTGGTCTTGTGGAGTGTGAAAATATTTTTGGAGTCTATCTATTCTAGACTGAGAAAGATACATACACAATGATACTTGTGTAAAGTTTTAAAATTATCTCCAAGATAGGAACAATGTATTACAAGGTGGAATAAATGTTATCTCAAGGGTGATGGTGATTTCATGGGAGGCTTCATGTTTTCATGATGTAAGTTAATTGTGGCAGGAGCTTAATCTTGGTTTCCTTGAGAATTTTTATGGTGTATTCACACATTTTAACCAATTGAATTGATTGTTTCAGGTACTAATTCTATTGGTGTAGAAGAATATTTGATTTTTGGCACCTAACACTCACAGGAATAATACCTTGAGGGTGCTGCATTCTATGCCCTGTTTTGAACTACTTTATATTAGGTTTGATATCACATATTTGTGCTTGTCCTTTTGTGAGTATGTAAAGTGCTTGCATATATGCATTCACCTCAAACTTTGTGTTTTAATAGATTGTGTACTAGTATTTGAGATTTGCTACTCACAAGTATTTTTGGAAGGAAGTTTGGATGTTGGGGTAACAACTTTAATTGTTGCCTTTTGTAGATTCTCTGGACACAATTGTCTGAATGTAACTTATCTTAGCAGGTTAGCAAACCTTGTTTGTTTGAAGTTATCAAACTTTGTTACCATTTATTATAGACTTATTGGGGTCAAATTTGCCAGTTGAAATTGATAAAGGAATATAATTTGCTCGCTCTTCATTATTTTCTCTATAAGTTTCGAATGTCTTGTATTGCTATATTGGGCTCTAAAGAGGGTATCATGGGTTACCGGATGGACTTAATCTTACACCACAATTTGACTTGGATGTATTAATTTGTAGTTGTCAGCAATTGTGATCTTCCCTCTTGCTTTGATGCCCGCTTTTGACTTGTTTGTTCATAACACCTCCCACTATCCGTGGCAAAACTGTTGTTTTCTCTTCTTCTTCTTTTTCTTTAGTTCAAGACTTTGTTAGTTGCTTGAATGGAATTACATAATGCTAAAATCAGTTTCAACTAAAAAATCAACCAGACTGTTAATGTAGCATGAGGGTTTGTCTTTCATTTGATAATGTTTTTTTGTAGCTCTGAATGTTTTACTTGTTAGAGCATGCAATTGGTATTTAACTTTAAGATTAGGGTTTGGATGCAATTTTGGACCATCAAGCCGAAGTATTCATTCCTGAGCTGTGCTAACATTTTTCAGAGTTTTTGTATGTTAAAATCCTTCATATGAAGGAAGCGACCCTCAAGGCATTCCTAAGTCCTTCCTTAGCACATGATTTTTGTATTTAAAACACTTAAGAATGGTATTTAAATGGTTTTAACAGTTATGCTTATCAGTTAATATATTTTCAAATTCCTATTAATTCAAGTTTATGTTGATGAGCTAGTGAAGATTATCTTTCCATATGTAGCTCACACTTTCCATCAATTGGAAGATCTCTTTTGTTAAAGTTGTTGTGTTAAATCAAAGGTGTCATGAGAAGACTATGTTCTATCACAAATTTGATCAAGACATATTCTCTTTAATCTCTCGGAATGCCAAACAATCCAAGGCCAATACTTATTTTTAAATATGCTAATTTATCATTTGTTTGACTTGTTTCTAAATATTCATGGAATCTTTTTAGATTCCTCTGAAAATCTAGAATATGATTATTCTCTAAGTTCCATTTACTTGCATAAAATAGGCATAGCAACTAATCGGGTATAAGTTATATAGTTGTATGAACAAATAAGGCTTCAAATGGACAAGCTATTACATTGCTCTTGCCATAGAACCACATGGTTCCCATTACATGGAATGAGAAGAGAGAGAGTTTTGCGGTAAAAATATCAATGGTAATTATAAAGAATGAAAAGAAATTATTCCTTTTCCTCTTGATCATCATTTCAAGATATACATATCCTTGTGTTTTAAGAGGCTGATGGGTTGGATGTTGTAAAGGGAGAACCAAAATTAAATCGGTTTTTAATATGAATGATCTTCGTGATCATCCAAGCTAACCTAGCTATGCCATTGCTTTCCTAAATCCAGAATCGAACCCATTAGTCCCAGATATGCCTATCAAGGGTTTTGTGGATGATCTCGACTATATTTGGAGTGGGTTGTCTTCCAATATTATACAGCCTGGCTCAAATCATTATTACTTGCAATAGATCAAGACAACTAACTTTAGTATTTGATTTTGATGTTTCCTTGAAAGTACTGAGCATCTTTATAACAGCTGCAATATTGAAACTTGGGCAAGGTATGTTAGATTTCTTCATTTTAAGTGAGATAGCACAACATATTTGCTAACTATTTAAAGGCTAGGGCATTCCCTTACTTTCCTATTTTATATTTGCTTTCTTACTAGCATATTTTATTCAAAGGGCAAAGGCGAGCCATCTATTTAGAGTATCTCTAAGAAGGTATCCATCTCTTCAAGCAGCATATATCGATGAAGTTGAATAACCAAGTAAAGACCTGGTCTAAGAATGCTAATGAATGATAATATGTATTATTCTACTCTTGTGAAGGCTGCTATACCAAAGTCCAATTTTTCATAGCTAGGTCTAAATTTGGACTAGGTAAAAAGGAAATGAAATAGACATCAACTATTTAAGATAAAATAGTAGGTAATTCGACATTTAAAAAATATTAGCTGCTAGGTTGTATATATTTTCTTTTTCTTTGCCTTTTTCTTTAGATTTCGCCCTTACACTTTGCCTTCAAATATGATGCTTAGTCATTAATAGCTAACATCTCTATGTAGTTAGAGAGACACAACTAATTTGGTTGATGAAATTGCAGGGGTCGATATATGAAAAAATAGATTTCAATTTGTTTTCTTCTTCGTGGAGCTTTCTGATTTTATTTATTGTTCATGCACGACTAATGTTTATACATACGGTCTGATATATAGAAATTCCTATTTGTAGGCAATCTATAGTATAAAACTTCCAGGCCCTGCTAAGGAAAACATGTAAATTAGAATCATTTTATTATTTTCATTTGTAGAGAAGGCCTATAAATAATTAGTATGGATTAGGTGTAGCATTTCTATGCTCATTTTCTTTTGATTTCATTCTTTCTGAGACTTGACATGAATGTGCAAAGTCATAGGGTAACTATACTGAAAAACTTCTGAAAATGAGAAACTTACTTCAAGAATTTCTTAGAAGGCATGGTGTGAGGCACCCATAGATTCTTGGTCTGAGAGAACATATCTTTACGAAAGATTGGCAATTTTTTCATAATGAGCTATTTCTTAGGTGAAAATGCATTCATCTACTCTTGCAATCAATGATCCAATATTCTATGACCATGTGATGCGGTGTTTCTTCTCTTGTCGAATCAAGATACAAGTTTTGTTACTATTAGTCAGAGGTTGTTAGCCAACCCCCTCAAGTAAGTTTACTAAAAAACATTAGCCCTCCACTTTCCATTATGCCATAAGAAATACAAACTAAATTCTTTATTGTTGTCTTCTGCGACGTACTATAGCTGCACTATTATATGTAGGAATGCTAATTTACGTGGTCGGCCTAAATCTTGGGTTCTATATAATTTGTAGCCTGATTAGCTTCCAACTGAATATTAGGTTAGAATTCAAATATGTTACTTTTAATCAAGGCGTTACCATTTCTTTGTTACTGTACGAGTTATATTTATAATATTCTTACTTCAATGATCTAATATTCTGTAAGCATGTGATGCAGTGTTTCTTCTCTTGCTTAGTTTATGTCAAATCAACATATAAGTTTTGTTACTATTGGTCAAAGGTTGTTAGCTAACCCCTTGAAGTAAGTCTTACTATTTGCATCACTACCCGCTCCTTTTTCATTATGCCATAATAAATACAAAATAACTTCTTTATTAATATCTTGTGTAGTATACTGTAGCTTAAATTCTTTATTGTTATCTTGTGCCATATACTATGGTTGGGCTATTATATGTAAGAATGCTAATTTGCTTGGTCGGGCTAAATCTTAGGTTCTATGTAGTTTGTAGCCTGATTAGTTTCCAGTTGAGCGTTGGGTTCGAATTCAACTATGCTACTTCTAATCAAGTTGTTACTATTTCTTTATTACTGTTACTTCTAATCAATTTTGTATTATATTTATTTGTAAGTCTAGTTTCTTTTACAGGTTGCACAAGCATTTCTAATTGCTTTGCAAAATGATGAAATCATAAATTATTAATTTGATATGAAGTTTGAAGAATCATACCTACACAAAGTTGTTCGATGTGAAAGCCTAAGGATATCATGATCCAAAAACCCCAAACATACAATTTGATATTGAACAAACTCTAGAATAAAGCCCTCTCTATTAAACCCCTAAGATACTTAATCTTAGAAATGCAAATAATTGGGAATAAGAATAAAAAATTGTATAAACACTAGAAGGAATTAGTACCTTGAAAGAACCTATTCAATTTATTGATGCAACAAGCATCGCCATGGTTTTTCTTGAGAGAAAAACACAAAAAATAAATCAATATTCATAAAAAACATGCCATACACATTTTTAAGAGAGTATTTATACTTTTCTTGCAAGCCCTAATTAAAATAAGATATAAGCTAAGCCTACTAATAGTAATCCAATCCTAAATCTAATTAGGAATAAGAGTTTGACTTGGTCGTAGCTTCTTCTTTTCTCCATGAGTCCCACACATTTGGGACTTCTTTTGGCCTTCTTGGGCCTTTTCAAGCCTTATACACCAAGCACAAGGTGATGGGCTATCAAACTTCATTCTTTTGGCTTCTTGACATGCTCTTATCTTCCTTAGCCTATTCTTGATACATCTCTTCAACAAATGACTTAGCCAAATTTGCAAAGCCATCTTTCAACCTCTTTACCTTTTGCTCTTAGGATAGGTCCCATTGGTATATTGCAATCTCCATTTTGCCCTCCAATGCTGAAATAACAATCTTGCCTTCCAATGCTCATATCAGTCCCTCCTTTCTCAAAAAGATTCATCCTTGAATCTGAATCCATATCTAAAAGAGGAAGATTAGAAACATTAAAAGTAGCAAAAACTTTACACTCAACTGGAATGTCAATCTTGTAAGAGTTGTCATTAATCTTTTCCAGTACTTGGAATGGACCATATCCTTTAGCATCAAACTTGGATTTTCTTTGATTGGGAAATCTTTCCTTTTGCAAATGAACCCAAACCCAATCACCAAGCTCAAATATCACCTACTTCCACACCTTATTCACTCTTTGGGCAAACAGTCTATTTCTCTTTTCAATCATCTCACGTGCCTTCATATATATAGTTTTAACCTTTTTAGCCTTGTTGCTTTCACCATCTAAGTTAGTAATATCACTCAAAGGCAAAGAAGTCCAATCCAAAATAATTAAAGGATTAAAATTATATACAATTTCAAAAGGTGAAAAACCTATAGAAGAATGTACTGATCTATTATAAGAAAATTCAATAAAAGGGAAACAATCCTCCCAAGTTTTCAAATTCTTTCCTATAATAGCACACAACAAAGTACCCACAGTACTAATTATCACTTTAGTTTGTCCATCAGTTTGTGAATGACAAGTAGTAGTATACAAAAATTTAGTACCTAACTTAACCCATAAAACCTTCCAAAAGTGGCTCAAGAACTTGACATTCCTATCAGAAACAATAGATCTAGGGATACCATGCAATCTCACGATTCCTCTAAAGAGCAAATCAGAGATGCAAGTGGCATCATTAATTTTATGACAAGTAATAAAGTGTGCCATCTTGTTAAATCTATCAACCGCAACAAATATACTATCTCTACTATTCCTAGTTCTAAGCAAACCAAGCACAAAATCTATAGAAATATCAACCCCAGGTGCAGTAAGAATAGGTAAGGGTGTATCCAATCCATAAGGCTTAGACTCAAATTTAGCCTGTTTACATGCAATACATTTAGAACACACTTTCTGAATATTTTTTCTCATACCAAGCCAATAGAAATGCTCACTCAAAACATCTAAAGTCTTATGCACACCAAAATGACCCAACAATCAACCATTATGTGATTTCGTAACCAGCAACGCATGCATAGAACAAGCAGGCACACAAATTCTATTGCCAAGAAATAGAAAACCTTTATGTCTATAGAATTTATTGAATGCACTATGTAATTCTTCAAGCGTACCATCTCATCTAGGGATATGATAGCGATACTTAATTGTAATTTTATTGACTGCTCTACTATCTATGTACATTGGCCAAGTTTCAACCTTCTTTGGAACTAATAGCAAAGGTACAACATACGGACTCTTTGCTAGCAACTTCTCTACTTGCCTTTGAAGCTCTTTTGTCTCCTCAAGATTATATCTATAGGCTCGCTGGATAGGAATTTTAGATCCAGGTACAAAGTCGATTTGATGTTCAATTCCTCTTAATGGTGGTAAACTTATGGGCATCTCATTTGGGAATACATCATCAACTTTTCCTCAACTTTTTCACTCTTCACTAACTCCTTTTTTTTTTCACTCCCTTCATTGTTCTCATTCTTTTCTCTCTTTTGATGCACTAACTTTTCCTCCCCTACACATCCTTCTTTCTTGTTTGCACCTATGCAGTCACTCACCATTGGGCCTTTATCTTTATTCTTTTCTCTCATGGCCTATTTTCCCTCGGTATTTTTTTTAACCTTACTACCCAAACTCTAGCAAGAAGATGGTTGAAGTTTAATCTGGTCAAGGTAAACTTCCTTGGGTGATAGAGGTGCAAGAGTGACTTTCTATCCATTATGCTCAAAGAATACGTATTCTTGTACCCATCATGCATTACATGCATGCCAAATTGCCATGGCCTACCCAACAACATATGCCTAGCCTGCATGAGTACTACATCACAAACCACCTCATCATTATATTATTGGAATAGTGCCCGGCAAGCTAATCAGATTGGTCTTGTAAAAGCTATTTCCTTGTAAAATAATCTTGATTGAATGATATTCTTTATATGACCACCTTCATCTTATGCTTAATATTACTTCACGTGTATTTGGATGAAGCCCTTAGATCACACATAACATGGGACTTGGTTCGATGACCATGGAATGAGTCTTACACGATCGTGATCTTAAATCTTCCAAGTCATAGGATCTTAAGAGATGGGGCATCTAAGATCCGGATAGACTTGCACTAATGATGCATAAATCTAAGAGTTGGATATTACTCCGTTCCATGAGCAACCATATGAGATACGGGTGTATGTCAGTGGGTGCTTGTTAGAGAACAAGGCATTGAAGACCCTTCGGAGAATCCACTAGATAGCCATAGTGGCAAGTCGGTAGTGATCAATTCTCCTGCTTACGCTAGTGCATATTATTAGTCCTCTGACTTTAGGATCCATGGAAACCTTATGTTTGGTCCTCATGCTTTAACTCTTCCTTGACCACTTAATAGGTCTTTCGGGTTGAGGTTAGCTATGAGCTACTTGGCATGGAGGTTTGTGATATCTAAGATGGAATCCGACTCCTCGCTTTTGTGAAAGGCGAGTGCATCTCCTATGTATTATATAATGATCGATTCCAAGGAATCCTTGAACAAGGTGGTGTGACAATTTGGAAAAGGAGTTTTCCAAAAGTGAGGTCACACAAGAGAATCAAACATTGCGAATAGTGACATAGTATTGAGGGTATTAGAGAGCCGACAAATATCTTGCCCTAGGCCTCTTTCGGGAGATAAGAGACGGAAGGACTGTATTTGCATGGTACACTAGAGCTTTGATATTTCTCTAGAATATTCATTTCGGCCAATTAGTTGGGCTCCATGGGCTTGAGGTTGACATCGACCATGGAGATTAGGTACTCTTCAATTAATGAGATTTATTGAATTGAGCCGATTAGTTTAAAATGTGTTTTAAACTAAAATGAATATAAGATATTTAAAAGTCACAAAGAGTTGTGAGCCCATGTCCAATGAATAGTAAAACCTATTGGGTCACACACAAAAGCCAAATAACTTCCAAAATTGGTAAGATCAATTTTCCAAATATTAAAAAAAAACACCCTTGGGTGACTGATTTTCAAAGGTCCGATCCAACAATCAATTTTGGTTTGATTAATTGAAGTGTTAAATTAATCAACTAATTTAAGAGTTAAATTAGACCAATAATTAAGGAGTTAATTATTTGGTTCCATGTTGACCATCAATTAGACAAACTGACTTAAAGAGTTAAGTTGACTAACCTAAGCTTAAGAGTTAAACTTGTTTGATTTAAGAGTTAAATCAAAGGTTGATTAATTAAATTAAAAGGTTTAATTTAATTAATGGGAAGAATACTTTTTGGAGTGAAAATTTAAATAAAGTGTTCATTTAAATTAGCATATTAATTAATTTGGAATTAGATTCCAAATGAAATTGAATTGCACTTGAAATTCGGGTAAGACTTGAATTTGAATTTCGCCAACTTGGCATGCCACTTGGGCTGTCACCTTGAGGAAGGTGTGATGCCAACTAGCATCACAACTTCTACCCTCTATATGTAGATATAATGAGCATGCAAAATTCGAACTCAATGGCTGAAAAGTTTGAGAATTAGATTCTTGTATTCCCTCCAAAATCTCTCTTTCCATGCATTACAACATGACTTGAAGCTTTGCATTTCTTCTTCTTCGCAACTTGAAAATTGGCCTCCTCTACCTCATTTTTTCCTCTCTAAATCCAGCTTCTAGTGAGGGGAAAATGGAAGATTGTTTGGTGTGTGGATCATATCAATAGAGGCAAGGTACTCGACTTGCTCGATTTTGGAGATCCACCTACAGAAGCTTCCAGTTGGAGATTATTTATGGAACAATCCAGAAGGCTTTTTGGCTCCAATTATTTCAAATTAGATTCCCCTATGTGTGGGGGTGTTCCAAATTTAATTTCATGAATTTTGGAGTTGTTTAGCCTGGGCAATCATTACCATCTTTTCGTTGTGCCAGTTTTAGAGAGTTTCTGGACTCGTGAGAGATAGTTGATCTTCTCCTTGATTTTGAGCTGCAAGAGGTAATTCTTCATCCTAATCCAGATCTATAGCATGTACAGATCTTTGGGAGCTCGAGTAGCTTAGTTAATTTCAAGCTTATGAAGTTTTGATTTATGGATCCTAATGCTACTCTAGCCTTCTATATCTCCCAATAGTAAAATGTACCATTACCTGCCTAGCAACTTTCATCTCTCCACTATTATTCAACCATTGCAGCCTATATGGATTAGGGTGTTTATCACACTTCAGCCCCAATTTCTCAACTAAAGTGGTACTAGCCACATTAGCACAACTACCCCTATTAATTATTAAGCTATGCACCTTACCACTTATCAAGCATCTGGTGGGAACTATATTTTATCTTTATTCTAAGCTCTCCTCCTTTAAATTCAAGTTCAATGCATGCCTGGAAATAAGAGATTCACCATGAACAACATATTTAACATTGTCTTCATCACTAGTAGCATCCTCTAAAGGTGGCATATCATTATCACTACCATCGGACTTATTATCATCATTAGACTTAGATACAATTTCACTACCCCATAAGAATTATAGTTCATTTGTTTGGATATTCAAATGCATAATAACTCAAACCTTGACATTTTAAAGCACTTAATATCCCTATGTCTGGAAGTAGTAGTGGAAGAAGAAGAATTAGAAGTATCATTTTATAGAATTGACTTCTTATCCTTGTTCCTTGATGCATCCAGCCCTTTTCTCCTTAGAACCTAAGCTCTTATTTCTCTATTCTTTTCACCATATTTTTGCTAGCTTGAACCCCATTTTTAGTTGAATTCTGAAATGTCTAAGCTGTTTCTCTTTGCTTTTGTTATTTCTCCACCTCCATAGCCATACTCACCAAATCCTCTATCTCCATATAATGTTGTAGGTCCACAACATCAGAAATTTCTCTATTCAAACCACTTACAAATCTAGCCATTGTCACTTTTGTATCCTCCTTTATGCTGGCCTTAATCATCAACATTTGTATCTCCTTATGGTAGTCCTCAACTGACTTAGACCCTTGAATGAGTCTTTGTAGTTTTTGGTGTATCTCCTTGTAATAGTAAGATGGAACAAATCTTTTCTTTATAATGCCCTTCATATCTGCCGATGTCTTAATAGGTCTCTCACCATTTCTCCACCTAGACTGCACTAATTGATCCTACCAAACTAATGCATAGTCAGTGAATTCAACTGCTGCAAGTCTCACTTTTTCTCTTCAGGATAGTTATGGCAATCAAAGATCAACTCCACGTTTCTCTCCCGCTCCAAGTATGCTTCAACATCATTTTGCCCTTTAAATGATGGAATTTTCATCTTGATGGCATTTAAATTGTTGTCCCTCCTAGCTTCAAATCTAGTTTCAGCTCCTCTATTTTAGCCGAACTACTATCATCAAACTCATCCTCGAACATATCTTGATTAAACCCATATGGAGACCTATTTTGTTTACCATTCTTAGAAATATTCTATGTCACCTCTTTTCTCCACTCATCCATCTCATCAAGCCTACTATTTAACTTCTAAAATTTATTAGTAAATGCCTTGTACATCACCTTCATATCTGGTTGATTTATTAGCTTCCTCATTAGAGGGTTCTTTAACCTTCCTCATTCTAAGAATAGTACTCATTTTAAAAACTTGCAAGAACTGTTAGCAAAAACAACCTCACAAAAGCACTCCCTCACGTGTTTCACTTAAATAGATGTAAACCCTCATGTTTGCACTCAATTTTGGCTTTTACGCTCTTTATGTGCTCACCTATTTATGCCTTTTACCTCTCTTGACCATAATGAATGTTACACTTCAGAAATCAAACTAATTCAATTCAAAGCAAATTCACAAGTAGTATTTATATGGGAGTAGCAATGAAAAACCTAACAAAGATAGAAAAGCACAAAGTCTAGAGGCAAAGTAAATGTGACCAACAAGGAAAATGATGTGATGACACATGAGAAAAAATGTGTATCATGTGATTTTTATACAAACTAGGTAACAAGAATGCAATATGTTACTTATCTAATGTGAATAGATGTAAATTAGGTTGAAGCAAAGAAAGAAAACACAACGAGTGAATAAAAATGACAAAACACAAAATATGCAAAGAATTCGGTCAATCCCAATGGAAGGCTAATTATGACTTAATTTTGACCCAATTAATGTACAATCAACTCCAAACAACAACTAAAAATAGCCAATTTAACTTATGCAATGGCAATTTGGAATTTGAAAGCCTAGGTCAAAAATCCCAAATTGAATACTCAAGAACCCTAACTTTAATTTCTCAAAAATAGAGCAATTTAGGGTGTATATTCTGCAAATTCAAATTTTTGTGTTCAATTGGCATTCTCCAAGATAGAAATATGCAACAATATTGCAAAACAACCATAATACCACAGTTAATTTTTTTGATTTTTTTCTTTTTACCGGAAATAAAAACAAGATAAATTTGAATTTATCTCAAGTTGGCTCTATATACCAAATGATACGGAACCCCAATGACATAATGATCCCAAAACCCCAAACACACAACGTAATATTGAGCAAACCCTAGAATAAAAACTCTCCCTATTGAACCCATAAGATACTTGATCTTAGAAATGCAAATAATTGGGATTTAGAATCAGAAATTGAATAAACATTAGAAGGAATTAGTACCTTGAAAGAACATATTCAATTTCTAGATGCAATAAGCAACATCATGGTTTTTTCTTGAGAGAAAAATGCAGAAAATAAATCAATATTCATCAAAAATCTGCCATACCTATTTTCAATGGAATATTTATACTCACTTTGCAAGCCCTAATTGAAATAAGACTTAAACTAAGCTTGCGGATAATAATCCAACCACAAATCCAATTAGGAATAAGAGTTTGACTTGGTCACATCTTCTTCTTTTTTCCATGAGTCCCATAGATTTAGGACTTCTTTTGACCTTCTTGGGCCTTTTCAAGCCTTATACACGATGGGCTATCCAACTTTATTCTTTTGGTTTCTTGACATACTATTATCTTCCTTAGCCCATTCTTGGTGCATCTCTTCAACAAATGACTTAGCTAAATTTGCAAAGCTATCTTTCAACCTCTTTGTTTTTTGCTCTTATGATAGGTCCAATTAGCATGTTGCAATCTCCATTTTGCCCTCCAATGCTGAAATAACCATCTTTCCCTCTAGTGCTTATATCATGTCTCTCTTTTGCAATGTCAGCTGTTTGAAGGGGCCATTTTGGAGAATAATACTGGATGTACTGAGATAGATAGTAATGTTGTAGATTGGAGAGGGCCTGATGAGCTAGAGAAGGGGGAACTTACTAATATCCATGGTGAGCAGTGCTTTTTTATTATCATGCACAATATACATTACCAGTGACTCTCTGATTGACTTATCCCATTACGCATAATCTTATATCAAAATGAAAGACTACCTCTTGACTGTGAATGACGATACTAGGCCTAATTAAGCAAGCAAGCAAGAAGAAGTTCTAGTAATCTTCTTCCTAGCTATTTTATCTGTTGGGTCTTAACTAAGGCCTAGACCCAAGTAGATGATCCCGGCTTAAAGTAATAATTATTTGTTTATGGCCTTTATACTAGTTGCATTAATCTTGGCCAGTTGTGTATGTTAAGATTCTCATGTGGCTTACCCTCCTAAGTTTGTGTCCATTGTTTCTCGTTCGTAATGTTTGATATTAATCAGTTAGAGCATAGATTTTATTATATTAATGTCATGAGTAAAGATTTAGTTGGAAATTGTCCTGCTTATGTCCTTTTCCTCTTTTTATTTTGTGCATCTACTATCTTCGAATAAAATCTTGTCTTTTTATGCATCTATAGTTTCTAACTAAAATGTGGGCTACTTCAATAACAAGATATCGTAGTTTATTTACATGAGAAGGAGATTGTATTGTTTCTTCACTAAGATTATCATGCAGGAACATACACACAAATTTTACAGTAGATCTTTAGTAATTACCTTAATTTGAGTTGAGCTTTATTTTCTATCTTTTCAATTGAGTACAAAAAACACTTTGAATGGATTTTTGCTATCTATTGCTTCATACAACAATTAACTTGACCTTTATATATACAACTTTTTGTAGAGCTCCCATCATTAAGTTTTGCAAAATGGCAACTTTGATTGGGCAAAACAATAGTCAAGAAATGCGAACCAGCCAAATACAAGATACAATTGCTTGATTCCATGATGGTCATGTATGTTGGACTATCATGTGATTGCCCTAAATACTTTATCTTTTCTTGTTAATTGATTTGTTGTTTAATTTTTTTTGGAGGTGACTATTTCAGTTGCTAATAGTGTTGCTGATGAGTGACTTTATATTTGGCAATGTATTGTTGTCATCTGCTTTGATCTTCATGAAACTGTATTAGCTTACATCCAGTCTAGAGACTATGCATGAAAACCTGGATCATATTTCATCTTGATGGTTGAGAGGTAATATTTAGCAATATGTATTCTTAGTTTCTACCAATTTATCTATGAAGAGACATTTTAACTTGCTTACTTCATTTCATGATCACTGATTCATTTGTGAGCAAACTTGTCCTATATAAACTTTCTAAAGAATGCTAGGAATAGTGAAGTGTCTTTGTGAAATAAGCAATTGAGATGACTGAAATTAGTCATCTCAAGGATACCTGCAACATATATACTAGAGAGGCAATGGCTGGAACTGTGCACTAGCATGCTTATCCACTTTATGAGCTTAAATTCAACTATTGGACTCATCCACTTTAACAACTCCCAAATGCTTAATGATAGGTGCTCTCTCTCATTCACTGTTACTATTATGAAGCATGCTTATCTTTGTTTTATCTTGTTTCTACAATTTTTGTGCTTTAATATCTACTTTGCATTTTCACTTACATGCTGGTATTCAATTTTTCTTCCTATGTTTATCACAGAGCATCATGAGAAGCCTGGACCCTTACTACATATTTGTGTAGGCTTAAACTTCCTTGTAATGCACCATTTGAGAACCTGGAGGAACCTTCATGCAGGTCAATGTGCTTGCATAACAGGCTTGCTTCATGTGTCACAACCTTTAATATCTTCATTTAAAGTTGACTAAAAGTACCTCTTTAATTTATTTTGTGACTTGCAGGCTGTTTGTTTGGCTGCTTGCAAGAAGCCCATGAGATGGGAGAATTTATTACATGTTGTTGCCTAACAAAGGAATTGGGAATAAGCTATCAAAGTTGAACAAAATGATGATGGGCCTCTTCTCAAAACTGCTAGTCACAAGGATTTTTACCCAGAAGGAGTCCGAAAACTCTCTAGGTTAGTTGCTCTTTTCTTCCTTATTTAAGTGTAACTGCTTTATGTTACTGAAAGATATCTCACTTGATATGGCTTCAACATTGAGTTTTCAATGTATTCTTTGTCTAATTAAAAATAATGATGTTTCTCAATTTGAAATGGTCATTTATCGCTCCATTTCAATGGTAACTGGATACATATCAATTTAAGTAGTTCTAATGCGATCGTAAGCATGGGTGCATCAGCACACAAACATTGACATTTTTTGGTCCTCTCTTTGCTTGTGTGATACTAGTTTTTTATGCGATCAAATATTGGAAAGAATTTATTTGCATTAAAGAAGTGCTAAAATTTGTGTAATTTGCACATAATATCGAATGTTCTAAGCATGAAAACAATGAAAGGCTACTGATGGAAATTTTTTACAACTCATTGAGCTGCAACATAAAAGAGCTTGGAATCATATGCTTGTGATGGGAGAATATCTTGCATACACCTGATATGAGCACTGGAGGGAAATATGGTTATCTTGGCATTGGGGGGCAAAATGAAGATTGCAACATGCCAATAGGACCTATCATGAGAGCAAAAGCAAAGAGGTTGAAAAATGGCTTTGCGAATTTGGCTAAGTAATTTGTTTAAGAGATGCATCAAGAATGGGCTAAGGAAGATAAAAGCCTAACACCTTGTTCCTATTATATAAGGCTTGAAAAGGCCTAAGAAGGCTAAAAGAATTCCCAAACGTGTGGGACACATGGAGAAAAGAAAATGTTGTGACCAAGTTAAACTTCTATTCCTAATTGGATTTGGGCTTGGATTATTATCTATAGGGTTAGTTTATATCTTATTTTAATTAGGGCTTGCAATGAGAGTATAAATACTCTCTTAAAAATATGTATGGAGAGTTTTGGATGAATATTGATTAATTTTTTGCGTTTTTCTCTCAAGAAAAACCACGGCATTGCTTGTTGCATCAAGAAATTGAATAGGTTTTTTCAAGGTACTAATTCCTTCTAGTGTTTATTCAAGTTTTTATTCTTACTCCCAATTATTTGCGTTTCTAAGATCAAGTATCTTAGGGGTTCAATAGGGAGGGTTTTTATTCTAGGGTTTGTTCAATATCAAATTGTGTGTTTGGGATTTCAAGGATCATTATATCATTGGGGTTTTGCATCACAAAGCTTCACTAATCATGCACATATATATATATACAAAAATTTCTATATTTATGTATACATTTCTACTCAAAATTTGATGATCAATATCTATATCTCAATTTTACCATCAAGTCAGCAAAATGCAGTTTCCTAAGTAGGAGGTAAGCAACGTTAAAGGGAAATTGTAGAAATTTGTAGGGAGGAAGTTGAATTATGATAGCCTCTGACAACAAGTTTTGACAACCTTCTCATTGTAGAGAACTTGGATTTTGTTCACTTTGTATAAAGTTGAACTTGGTTTTGTTACTTTTGTATTATATGTTCTAAGAAATTTTTGTTAGTGCTGTGTAGTTGATCACAAGAGAGTCTCACCTATCTATTTGACAATAAATTAGCTTCTGCATGAAGCTATTATCCATTTTCTTATGCTTATTTTTTTAAGATGGTTAAAGTTTTGCACTTCAGCCACAAATAATAGCTTCTAGATGCATTTTATAAAATTATCTCCCTGCTGGGGAGAAGTAATTTGGTCCTTAAGGTTACCATGGTTTAGGCGAGAAATTAGGTCTCTTTCTCAAAGTTTCTTTTGGGGGATTTGTAATGGAGAGCCTATTCTTATCCTGAAGATGCCTTGTAACTATACTGAAGAATTAAACCAACTTGTTTAAAGGACTACAATCATCAACATATATCTTTTATATTTTGCACCCAATGCCCACTGGAGACTGGAAAATGTTTTTTTTACTTCTGTGCAATAGATATTGGATTAATGAGATTTTCATTCCATGATTGAGCTTGTTAGTGCTCTTAGCTTTAACTATATACTTTTTAGTTTTCCCTACATGTTATGATTGTTGTTTGGAATGAAGCATTTTAGTTTGAGCTACATAAATTGCCTTTGTATTATTTGGCTGCACGATGAGATAGATAAGGGACACACTCATACATATATTTATATACATTGTTAAGTGTATAATAATAAGAGAGCAAATTTTTAAAGAAAACACCAAACAATTATGAATTTATATTATATATACTTTATGATTTAACAGAGAATAACAAATTGCAACAGTGGGTTACAAAAAGACATGACCTAATTTTCCACATCTGCAGCTTCTACTAAAGAGAGTTAGTAAGATAGCTAGTCAAATGACCGATACATAAATGTCTTTTGACCTTGTAGGAAACACAAATTTGTCATTCTGTGAAAATATGGGCATAATATAGCTAAAACATGTAGTTTGATTCATTCTTGTTGGTCTTGTTTTCCCCTGATATTACTAGAAATTATTATAACATCATTCTCCAACTGTACTTGCATATGTGGTGTATGCATTCATTAATGGCATTATGACTGAAAATAGGGAATATATCAAATTTGATAAGTTGGGATGGGTATTGGTTAGAGAGATTGGTTTAATGCCTCTCTTATTTGGCATAAATTATGTTGGGTTAATTATTTCGGCATCGTGTTATCTTCAAAATATGATGTTAGTGGTTGCTTGAATTATGGATTTGAGCTTGTGCTGGCCATTCAACTCTTAGATCTTAGGAGCACATGTCCACCATTTGTCTTTGTAGGGAGAATGGACATTATCTGGCAAAGTTTGTGACGGGTCCAATGTTTTCCATCTTTACATGTATTCTGTCAAATGTGAATATGTTAGCTCCTCCAAAAGATCCCCTCTTAACTAACTTTTGGAGTTTGCAATATTGTTTAACAATGAGTTATAGATCGGGAGGTATCTTATTTTCTTCTAAAGCTTTTGATTTATTACAAAATAAGGTTCTTTGTATGCTCTCATGTCCTTGGTAGGTATTATTAATGTCAAGGGACTCATTTATTCTTAGTTTTTGATAACAAAGGTATCACTTGTCTTTAAAGGTATAGATGTCGAGAAACTTAGGTGCGTTTATCCTCTAGTTAGTTACTCAAATTGTTGAGATTCTTTTTGGCAATGATTTGAACATTTTGTACACTTGTCAAAAATATTAGTCTTCATTTATGTATAGGTATCGTTACTTAACAACTTTCATGTCTGGCTAATGAGCATTGTGTTGGATGTGGATGTTGAAACATCTAATACTTATTGGGACACTGCAAAGGCATATTTATTTGGTCCTTTGGCTGAAGGTAAATTAGTTGACTTGATGCATGATATTACTTGGGCTTTGGTTGAGAATGTTACCAGACATATGCATGGATCAAATCCCCTCAAGAGAGCTATGCTGGATGTGTACCTTGGTACTAGTGAGTAAAAGTAGGTGGAGACCATAGAGAATATAGATTTGGAAAATTACAACATGAAATCGCTTTAGAATGAGACACCATCCTACCTAGGGAATTAGAGAAGCTATTCCCCAATTTGATGTGGTAAAAGCATCTGATTAGCACCTAAACAAGATGCTAGTGAAGTGCTCCATTAAAGTGATTTAATAAAAGGCAAATTGAATGATAGTTGATACCTTTATGGAAGCAAAAAATTGTTACTGTAGCTCATTGTAGAGAGAGGTCTATGTAGATTCTATGCACTTTGATATGATTGGGAGAACTCATTCTTGATAAAGAAGGTTACCTTGGTCCTTTGGAGTACAATTCTTATGCCTATTATAAACAGAAGTATGTTCTATTGATGCACTAGATTTGCTTGAATATTTTCTTATATATATGTACCCCTATCTTCCCCCTCTCTGTGAACCAAGTCTATCATTATGTCCATGTATTTTGGTTCTTCATTTGCTCATTAGTTTTCCTCCAATTTGTACCTGGTTTACAGGATTAGGTTGTGGTGGAAGAAGGATTTGTTAACATAACAATTAAAAAAGCTGAAATCTAAGTCATTTTGTTCCAGTTACTTATAGCTTATCTCTGATGCAACATTTTATATACCCTTTGGACTTGACTTTTCTTGAAAAGCTCCTGAGTAAATGAACTATTGTAAAGGTAGGTGTATAACCTCTCCGGATATGCTTAAGATGGTACCAGTGCTTTAACATTATTTTGAATGTGCTAGCCTCTGTTTCTATAAATCCTCAAAACTTAGAGCAAACTTCTATTTTGTACTTGAAATATGTGCATTTAACTGTAAGTCAAATTTATTGTACGTATGTGGTAGATTTGGTGTATAAACAACAACCTCTAATAAGAGCCTGCGATGTTTCATACTGTAGAATCTATTGCCTCTAAGATTCAAACATTCAAAAGGTGTGTTGTTTGTTATGACCTATTATAAAGGTTTCTATAGTAGGTTTATACTATAGGCCATGGTAGTGAATCTGCAGAGAAGGTCTATGTGCAAGATCGACATTCAACTTCTAAGCCTGCAATTGTTAATTGTAATGGAAAAAGGCCATATGGCTGTAGTAATACTTTAAAGAATGATGAAACCGACTTTGATATAAGGCCTCATGAATCTTATAATAGTGAGCAAAGACATGACCTAAAAGTTCGTGTAGAGATCCAAACAAGGAGATGAGAATTTAAGATAGGGCTCCAGGAAGAAAGAGACAATGTGGTTGGGATGATGTGGAGATTGATGGGCAGGTTAGAGACCCATTGAAGAGAAGGGAATGCTGCAGCACATGTATCTGGCAAGAGTGCAAGATAGGGACTATAAGGAAATAATGGGTTACTAAGAGTGGGAGAAAGAAATAAATGAATTAGTGTAGGGGGTATGTTCTCGAGAATCTTGTCGAATAGAGTTGAGAAAGTGAATACTCAAAAGAAACAACAAATATACTGGTTGCTAAGAGGAAAAGAAAATAGATGAGCCAAAAGAGAAACTTCTTGATTAGCAAGCTCACCAATACTAGTTGGATGTTCTTGAGCAAGCAAAGAGGTAAAACACTATTGCTTTTCTTGAAACAGGCGCTAGAAATGCACTAAGCATGCTCCTCCTTATGTAAAGTGTCGGCATTGAATTTCAAAAAGAAAATAAGAAAATGTTGGCAGTCTCTTTGGTTCCTAAAGTTCATCTTGTTTATTAGGTGGTATCCTTCTAGGGATTCAGAGCAGTAGAATTCCAACTCATTTAACTTGTCAACTTCTATCTGAAACAGTTTTCTCTCTGGCACGATCCCAAATGTATGAACTCGATTTATCTTCTAAACGAAATAGAGCATCTAAAATGAGAATCCAACTTCAACGTAATTTTTTTTTTCAAATACACATACTATTACATGTGAGAATTTTAGGATTCTATTTATCTTAAGATATTAATATATTTTGGCTAGTCCTATTTTAAATATGACATGATAACAAAGCCAATTTTTAAAGAATATGAAACATAAGGTGGACCACCATCTCTTGTACAATCAGAGCCAGCAAAAGATTTATTCTAATATTCACATATTTGATCTCTATATTGAGCCAAAGTCCTTGCCCTGCTCCTAAACTTTTGTTCCTAAAGGAATTAAAATAGATAAAGACATAAGTTGCAAATACAACTTAGTGGGCCGAGTTTGTGTGTGTATGTTTTCCAACCTGAATAATAGTTGGCTTATCATTATATTATGCATGCAATGACAAGTATGATAGTGAATAAATCATTTAACAAGGTAGGATACAACTAAAGGTTGTTGATGTCATCACCCTTATCTCCCCAACCATGTTTAACTCAATCACTCCAGACAAGGCGCAACCTTGCCCTCAGTAGAAATGTCCAAGATCATGCCAATCCTACAACCTCTTCTCACCATAGCAACTCCAATCATGCATTTATGGGGAATAGGCAATGAGGCACACATCTTACTCGACAAGCCCAATGCTGCCCGAATAGTTTGTGCCACTCTCATGTCGAATGGGCTCAATTACCATAATTTTACAACACGGTGCGATAAACATGATATTAAAGTCAAGCAGTCGAGGTGAGATAAAGTACTACACCTCTATGAGATGGACTAGCATATTCATGTCGATGCACCTTTCATTTATCTAGACATACCATATTGTATGCAAAATGACATGATGATCAGTAAAAGATAATGATGTGAATGTGCTTTTCTTCTCTCTCTTTCTCTCTTTTCTCATTTCCATGATAATCATTTTTCATTCATCTTAATGTGAATAATTATCTTATTTCTTCAAGTTACGGCACTCAAGTGCTTTCCAAGTGCGGTATTTCAAGATAAGCCGAACCATTGTGCGAGTTGCTTGCCCAAAATGAATACTAAAATTTAATGTAGAGTTCAACCAATATACTTAGTTGATGAAATCTATGTACTAAGGGCAATATGTAATGAATCTTAAAGCATAATGAATATGCAAGCCTTAACTAAAGAGTATTCCTTCAACTATATCCTCCCTTAACTCTTTTCATTCCTATTTTACATTCCACTTCCTAAATCTCTTTTATTATTTTGTTTATATACTTCTTCCATATAATTAATAGTTTTATAAATATGAAACATACTCAAAAATAGGATATTTTGGTTCTTATTTACATATGTAACTAACTCTCATCATCAACCAACTAAAGTATTCTAATCAAGTACTTATTCAATTTTTCCTCTATAGTTCTTCCTACTTATCATTTAGTAATTCACAAATTATATCAACTAACATTATGTGGTGATTAGGTTTACTACAGCCATAACACTTCTACCTTGATACCAATTCCAAAGTCCAAAGGTTAACTATAGAAATATGATTTTCTTAGTTTAATTCTAAACCATCTAGTCTTGAATTAAATTCCTATTTTTGAACCTAGTTTTACACAATGGCAGCCATAATTTTCAGAAAAATGAGATCTTTATAAGTTCAGACCTCGTAAGCCTTTCCACTTGCCAAGCTATCTTAAATTTTTGTCCAACTCTAATTGGTATTTACCAAATTAAGCACACAAAATTACACATGATTTGAACCATAATCTAAACATATATGTTATAATAAACACATATGATTCCAAATAAACCACTTTAAATGGCTAAAGACTACTGCGTTTTGAAAGCAAGAGTTGGGTTCTCCTTTTTATCTATTCTAACTTGCTTCTTCTCTTTTTTCTTCCTTTTTTCTCTCCCTTTTTCTTGTTTTTTTCTTCCATTTTTTCCTACCTAAATGTCCCAATTTTGTTGATAATGAAGGGAGAAATACCTTTTAAGGGTTAAGGTTAGACTTGGTCAAAATATGTGGCTTCACCCCAACTTGCCACCTATCATATTTAAGTTATTTACTTTTTGGTATTTAGTTTTAACTCCTTGACTTGGGACAATTTTATTTGTCAAAATAAAATAGAAGGCTGAATTTTAGCTAATTAGTTTAAAGTCCTACACAAATTTTAGAATTTCCCTTTTGCCCTTCATTTAGTTTAGATTCATGAATCTTATATCTATAGATGACAAGTTCACTCCAAATTTCTAAAATCAAGTATCCTTTTGTGAATAGTGCCATAACAAAATAAAGATAAAAATAATGATGAATCTAGAGTAAATATTAGATTTTTAAAAGAATTGGAGGTATAGTTGTATTTCTAGGTTCTTACACTCTCCTTGTAGCATGCAGACGAGCAATCTTTTTATCAAGTGGAATATCACTGTGACAAAATAGGTCAAGATTTTTGGAATGCGTCAAGGTGGCAGCGTGAGTTTGAAATTAAGCTGGTACTTTTGAATGTAACACCTATCATTAGACTTAACTTGAACCAAGTTATGATGATATTTTTGTCAAATTTCTTCCATTTTCTCTGTGCTTTTACAATTGAAGTAAATATAGCAAAGGACGACAACTACTTATATTTCTATTCAAGTTAAAAACATCCTTTTGTATTTGGTCTTGGAGTTAATATATCATGACAAACTCAAGTCAAATATACATATTTTTCCCACTTTTGTAAGAGGTGAAATCAGCATAATATATTGGGGGCTTTGACATAGAAATTTTACAAATAGAGAAATGAATATTGCAGGATTAATGTAGATGTTACCTCATTTGGCATTGCTTAGTTTGGTTAAGGATTGATGAATGAATTGTCTAAGAGGAACAGGAGTACAAGTGGACATATAAGAAAATTTTGCTTGTTTTGTTAGATAGAATAGTTGAGTGGAAGTACAATAGGAGGGATAAGAAACATCTCTGAAGCCTAATTTTGTTTTTGGCCAAAGTTGGCTATGAAATGCCTAAAAGGAAAAATATCTCTATTTTCTTTATACTTGTACTTTTAGGTGAAAATGCCGTTGGTTAAGAAATTTAGCTTGGTAGACCACATCTCTTCTCGTTTTTTTTTTTTTTTTGAGTTGGAGGTCACAATGTTTTTTTCTTGGAGATAGATCTTTCGCATAATCTTTTATGGGACAAACCTTATTGTTTGTTTTCTTTACGACAAACCAAATTGACTTTTCAAAATTGCATGAATAAGAGCTCTTACACGTTTTTGGTCTTGAAACAATGCCAATTCTAAAATATCAAGACTGAGAAAATAATAATGAATCAAACCAAAGCCCTAGTAAATAACATGTGAGACCATGAGATACATATATGATTGCTCTTTTCTAAAATTGAGGATGATTTCTTGTTGAGACGATCAAGTTGGGAAAATCTTTATTAAATGACGAAGAAAATGACTTGGAGAGGGCTACCATTTGGTACTACTCTTAGGAATCTTTTGATCAATGATAACATTCAACTAGGGATTTTTTTCTCAATAACTTTACTTCTTCCTTGTTTGTGCATGGTTCAGTCTTACTACAATTATCCAAATGATTTTTTATAGATTATTTCACCTCACTAGAGGTGGGGTAAAGAAAGCCTCCAAAATTATCAACCTGAGTGAGGACATTTTTACTAGTACATTTATTATATAGTGTAGCATTTAAACTCTTTGAGCTTTCTCTATATAGATGGTAATTGATTGATTTTCTATTTCTAATATAACTTAAGTGCAGGCTTTAACTTTACGCTACATGAAGACAATGTAACCCATCATGAATACATAAAAGTCTGCAAATGAAGGGATTTTGTAAGAACCTAGGAATACAACTATACCTTCAATTGTTTTAAAAATTAATATTTACTCTAAATTCATGCTTATTTTTATCTTTATTTTGTTATGACATTATTCACAAAAGGATACTTGATTTTAGAAATTTGGGGTGAACTTGCCATCTATAGATATAAAATTCTTGAATTTAAACTATTTGAAGGGCAAAAGAGGAATTCTAAAATTTGGGTAGGACTTTGAAATAATTAGTTAAAATTCAACCTTTTATTTTATTTTGGCAAATAAAATTGTTCAATTCAAGGAGTTAAAACTAAATAACCAAAAAATAAATAACTTAAATATGATAGGTGGCAAGTTGATGTGAAGCCACATATTTTGACCAAGTCTAATAAACCTTGGCCCTTAGGTAGAAAAAAATGGAAAAAGAAAAAATGGGAGAAGTAGGGAAGAGAAAAGAGGAGTAAGCCAGAATAGAGGAAGAAGAGAACCCAACTCTTGCTTCCAAAAGCTATTACTCTTTATGCCATTTAAAGTGGTTTATTTGGAATCACATGTGTCTATTATAGCATATATATTCAGATTATGGTTTCAATTGTGTATGATTTTGTGTGTTTAATTTGGTAAACACCAATTAGAGTTGGACATAACTTAAGCTAGCTTGACAAGTGGAACGACTTATGAAGTTTGAACTTAGATAGGTCTTATTTTTCTGAATTTATGGCTGCAAATGTGTAAGTAGGTTCAAAAATAGAGGGATCTAATTGAAGCTTAGATAGTTTAGAGTTAAATTAAGAAAATCACATTTCTTTAACCTTTAGACTTTGGGATTGGTATCAAGATAGAAGTGTTATGGCTGTATTAAACCAAAAATCACCACATAATGTTAGTTACTATAATTTGTTTGTTACTAAATGATTAGTAGGAAGAACTATGGAGGAAAAATTGAAGAATTACATTATTAGAATACTTTAGTTGGTTGGAGATGAGAGTTAGGGTTAAATATGTAAATAAGAATCAAAATATCCTATTACTGAGTGTATTTCATATTTATAGAACTATGAATTATATGGAAGAAGTATAGAAACAAAAATAATAAAAGAGATTTAGGAAATGGAATGTAGAATGGAAAGGGAAAGAGTTAAAGGGGGATATAGTTAGTGAAGTTAAAGAAATACTCTTTAGTTAAAGCTTGGATATTCATTATACTTTAGGATTCATTATATCTTGCCTTTGGTACGTAAATTTCACTAACTAAAGTATATTGGTTGAACTCTATATTAAATTTTAGTATTTATTTTAGGCAAGCAACTCACATAACGACTCGCCTTATCTTGAAACACCATACTTGGGAAAGCATCGTGAGTGCCGTAACATGAAGAAATAAGATAATTGTTCCTATCAAGATGAATGTGAAATGATTATTATGGAAATAAGAAGAGAGAGAGAGAGAAGAAAAACACATTCACATCATCATCTTTTGTTGATCATCATGTCATTTTGCATACAATATAATATGTCTAGACAATTGAAAGGTTGATCGACGTGAACATACTAGTCCATCTCATAGAAGTGTAATACCTTGTCTCACCTCGACGACTTGACTTTGATATCGTGTTTATCATACTGTGTTGTTAAATTGTGGCAATTGATCCCATTTGGCATGGACGTGGCACAAACTATTTGGGTAGCATTGGGCTTGTCGAGTAGGATATGTGTACCTGATGGACTATTTCCCGTAAATGCATGATTGGAGCTGTTATAGTGAGAAGGGGTCATAGGATTGGTATGATCCTGGGCATGTCTATCGATGGCAAGGTTGTGCCTTGTCTGTACTTACTAAGTTAAACATGGCCAACCAGATAAGGTTGATAGCATCAACAATCTTTAGCTATATCCTACCTTGTTAAATGATTTATTCACTATCGTACTTATCATTGCATGCATAATATAATGACAAACCAACTAGTATTCAGGTTGGAAAACATATGCACACAGACACTGGCCTCACTAAGTTGTATTTGCAACTTATGCTTTACCTATTTCAATTCCTTTAGGAACAAAAGGCGAGGTGCAAGGCAAGGACTTTGACATAATGTAGGGACCAAATATGTAAAAATTAGAGTGGATCTTTTGCTGGCTCCAATTATATAGGAGATGGTGGTCTACCCATGTTTTATATTTTATAAAGACTGACTTTGTTATCATGTCATGTTTCAAATAGGACTAGCTAAAATGTATTAATATCTTAAGATAAAAATAATTCTGTAATTCTCACTTGTAATGGTATGTGCATTTGAAAAATAATGCTTTACTTCCTAAAGAAGACAAATTAGGTATATACATTTGGGATCGTGATGGTTTCTAGTATCTGAGCCTGGGATGACACCTAGCTAAACCAGGATAGGATCCTCGGATGATAATGATTATGGGGTTTAAGAAAATTTAGGTTGTACTAATAATAGGCTTGAAATTTTATGAATGCTTGTGGCTTTGTATAGTGCTTTAATTATGATAAATCAATGATAGGGGGCCACTAATGTGTGATTCATTATAATTGTGGCACTATACCTGAGATAGATTGAGTCTAAGAAATATCCATATTGGGAAAATGATTATATGCATCTTTATTTTTTTATGGAAGTAAATTATTTTAGATTACTATTATTTCTAATTCTAACATCTTGAATTTTCTTAAGATGGATAATGAGGATAATGCACCAAGAGAAAATTTCCCTCCGAAAATATTTCTTGTTAAGAGGGCGGGATCTCGTATTATCTATACCCCACTAGCGCCTTGAGGCCATGCCACGAGAATGTTGAGAAGGCTTCATGGGGCATATTGGATGTTTACCATTTAGAACAAGATGGGTATTGATACTACAGGCTAAATACAAGGGTAGGAATTGTTGAAGAACTTCAACATCAAGTTCATGAACATCAAAGGCATAAGAAGTCCATTCTACAAAATGGTACTTCTAATTTTTCTTCGTCCACTACTACTTCCAAACATAGGGATATTAAGTGCTTTAAATATCAAGGTTTGGGTCAGTATGCATATGAATATCCAAATAAAAGAATTATGATTTTTATGGGTAGTGAAATTGTATCTGAGTCTGATGATGATAAGAAGTCTGATGGCAGTGATAATGATATGCCACCTTTAGAGGATGTTACTAGTGGTGAAGATAATGTTGAATATGTTGTTCATGTTGAATCTCTTATCTCTAGGCATGCATTAAACTTGAATGTTAAGAAAGACATCTTAGAATAAACAGAAAATATATTTCACGCCAGATGCTTGATATGTGGTAAGGTGTGTAGCTGAATAATTGATAGGGGTAATTGTGCTAATGTGGCTAGTACTGCTTTAGTTGAGAAATTAGGGCTGAAGTGTGATAAACACCCTAATCCATATGGGTTGTGATGGTTGAATGATAGTGGACAGGTGAAAGTTACTAGATAGGTTGTGGTAGCTTTTACTATTAGGAGATATAGTGATGAGGTGGTTTGTGATGTAGTACCAGTGCAGGTTGGCTATTTGTTATTGGGTAGGCCATGGAAATTTGATAGGTGTGTAATGCATAATGGGTACAAGAATAGATATTCCTTTGAGCATAATGGACAAAAAATCACTGTTACACCTCTATCACCCAAGGTAGTTTACCTTGACCATATTAAACTTCAACAATCTTCTTGTGGGAGTTTGGGTAGCAAGGTTAAAAAAATAATGAGAGGAAAAAGGCCATGAGTTAAAAGAATAAAGATAAAGGTCTAATGATGAGTGACTGCACAAATGCAAACAAGAAAGAGGGATATGCAGGAGAGAAAAAGTTAGTGAGTGAAAAGAGAAAAAAGAATGAGAAAGGTGAAGGGAGTGAAAAAATAGAGTTAGTGAAGAGCAAAAAAGTTGAGAAAAAGCAATGTTTCTATGCAAAAGAGAGGGATTTAAAGAATGCTTTTCTAGGCAAGAGGGCTTTGACAGTGATTAGGTATATAGAGGTTTTATTATCTGAAACTAACCTTAGCCCTGATTTGCCTAGTATTTTTGTCCCTTTATTGCAGGAGTTTGATGATGTATTCCCTAATGAGATGCCCACCGGTTTGTTGGAAATAGTGCCCGGCAAGCCAATAGATTTGGCCTTGTAAAGCTATTTTCTTGTAAAAACAATCTTGATTGAATGATATCTTGTAATGGCCACATTCATCTCATGCACCATATCACTTCACTAGCATTTGGATGAAGTCCTTAGATCACTTAAGACTATGGGACTTGGTCACGTACTAGGTGGTGATCATGGAATAAGTCTTACACAGTCGTGATCTTAAAATATTCCAAGTCATAGGATCTTCAAAGACAGGACATCTAAGATCCGGATAGACTTGCACTAACGATGCATAAATCCAAGGGGTTGGATATTGATCTGTTCCATGAGCAACCGTATGTGATACGGGTGCGTATTAGTGGGTGCTTGTTAGAGAACAAGGCACTGAAGACCCACCGGAGACTCCACTAGGTAGCCGTAGTGGCAAGTCGGTAGTGATTAGTTATCCTACTTATGCTAGTGCATATTATTAGTCCTCTAACCTGAGGATCTATGGTAACCTTGTGTCCGGTTCTCATGCTTTGACTCATCCTTGGTCACTTAGCAGGCCGTTCGAGGTAAGATTGGGTATGAGCTAGTTGGCATGGAGGTTTGTGAGATCCAATAGGGAATCCGACTCATCGCTTTTGTGAAGGGCGAGTACATCTCCTGTGCATTCTATAATGATTGATTTCAAAAAATCCTTGCGCAAGGTGGTATGACAATTTGGGAAAGGAGTTTTCTACAGTTGAGGTCATACAAAGGAATTGGATATTTAGAATAGAAGCATAGAATCGAGGCTATTAGGGAGCTGACAAATATCTTGCCCTAGGCCTCTTTCGGGAGATAGGAGATGGAAGAACCGTATTTGCATGGAATGCGTAGAGTTTTAAATGGTTCTCATATAGACATTCATTTCAACCAATTAATTGGGCTCCATGGGCTTGAGGTTCGACATCAACCATGGAGATTAGATACTCTTCAATTGATGAGATCGATTGAATCGAGTCGACTAGTTTAAAAGGAGTTTTAAACTAAAATGAATATTAAATATTCAAAAGTCACAACGGGTTGTGAGCCTATGTCCAATGAATGGTAGAACCCAATGGGTCACACAAAAGCCAAAAGACCTTCCTAATTGATGGAGAAATTTTTCTAAGTGTTAGAAAGATAACCTTTTTCCATGGCCGATTTTTGGGAGACTTTTGAAGATCAATTTTGGCTTGATTAATTTAAGTAGTTAAATTAGTCAAATAATTAAAGAGTTAATTATTTGGTGCCACATTGATCATCAATTGATCAAAGTTAACTTAAGGGGTTAAGTTGACTAAAGTAAACTTAAAGAGTTAAGTTTACTTGACTTAATTGTGAAGTCAAAGTTAATTAATTAAATTAATTAGATTAATTTAATTAATGGAAGAACAAGGATTTTAAGAGGGAAAATTCAAATTGGATTTGAATTAATTTGGAATAAGATTCCAAGTTGGCAAGTTGGCAAGATGAAATTCAAATTCAATACAGACGATCATTAATTTGATCCATGCAGATGTTTGTGGACCGCTAAGAGTTAGTGGGAGAGGAGGCTATTCTTACTTCATCACCTTTACAGACGATCATAGTCAATTCGGACACTTGTATCTTATGAATTACAAATCCAAAGCCTTTGAAAAGTTCAAAGAGTATAGGAATGAAGTAGAGAAGCAATTAGGGCTAAGTATTAAAACTCTAGGATCGGATCGAGGAGGAGAATACTTAAGCACCGAATTCTTGGATTATCTAAAGGAGAATGGGATTCTTTCATAATGGACTCCACCCGGCATATCCCAACTCAATGGAGTAGTCGAGAGGAGAAACCGCACATTGTTAGACAAGGTGCGTTCCATGATGAGCTTCTCCGATGTACCAATATCATTTTGGGGATACGCCTTAGAAACGGTAGCGAAGTTACTAAACCTAGTACCTTCAAAGTTGGTGCCAAAAACACCATATGAGATATGTCATGGCAAAGCACCCTCTTACCATTATTTAAAGGTTTGGGGATCTCCCACCTATGTAAGACGAACAGTAGGAGATAAGTTGGATAGTAGATCCATCTTGTGCAAGTTTGTGGGATACCCAAGTGAGTCTATAGGTTATTACTTTTATGATCCCTTAGAACAAAAGGTGTTTGTCTCCAGGAACGCCTACTTTCTAGAAAAGCAATTTCTACTGGATAGAAATGGCGTTGTTATAGAACTTGATGAAGTTCAAAACGATCAACAAATCCCACATGCGGTGGAAACAATTGAATCACAAAAGCCTGATGCACTCTGTGAAGGTCAGATCGGATCAAGAAGCAACCCGAAAAGTTTGAATTTCTTCATGAAACAGGACAGTCGGATAGTGATCCGAGGACCTATGAGGAAGCTATGTTGGAAATAGATTCAGGACGCTGGCTTAAAGCCATGAGATCCGAAATGGACTCCATGTACTCAAACAAAGTATGGACTTTGGTAGATCCACTAAAGGGAATGGTTCCTGTTGGTTGCAAGTGGATCTATAAGTGAAAGCTTGGAGTAGATGGAGAAGTAACAACTTTTAAAGCGCGACTAGTGGCTAAAGGTTATACTCAAAGACCTGGTATTGACTTCAAGAAAAACTTTTCACCGGTCGCAATGCCTAAGTCCATTCGGATTCTACTTGCCATAACTGCATATTACGACTATGAGATATGGCAAATGGATGTGAAAACCGCCTTTCTCAATGGCAACATTGAAGAGGAAATTTACATGGAGCAACCATAAAGTTTCACACCCAAAGGGAGTGAACAAATGGTTTGCAAACTCCGAAGGTCCATCTATAGGCTTAAACAAGCGTCTCGAAGTTTGAATTTGCATTTTGACAAAATAGTCAAATCGTTTGGCTTTGTCAAAAACGTATATGAACACTATGTATATCAAAAGGCCAGTGGGAGTTCTGTACAGTTTATTGTGCTTTATGTCGATGACATCCTTCTCATTGGGAATGATATTGGAATGTTAGAGTACACTAAAGCATGGTTATCTACACAATTCTCCATGAAGGATTTGGGAGAAGCATCCTACATATTGGGAATACGTATCTGTAGAGATAGATCAAAAAGGATGCTAGGGCTATCCCAAACCCAGTACATTGACAAAATACTAAAAAGGTTTAGTATGGAAGAATCTAAGAAACGATTCCTTCCTGGCCCCCAAAACTGAGCAAGAGAAACGAAAGATGTCCCAAACACCCTATGCCTCTGCCATAGAAAGCATATTGTATGTAGTTCAATGTACAAGACCGGATGTGGGACACTCGCTAAGTGTTACGAGTAGGTTCCAATTCAATCCCAGTGAAAGTCACTGGTTGGCAGTAAAGACAATCCTCAAGTACTGGAGAAGAACAAAGGATTTGTTTTTAGTATACGTCAATGGAGAATTGAAACTCGAAGGGTTTTCGGATTCAAGTTTCCAATCCGATGTAGATGACCTCAAATTCACTTTTGGATTCATATTTTGCCTCAATGGCGGTGCAGTAAGTTGGAAAAGTTCCAAACAAGACACCACGGCCGACTCGACCACAGAGGCAGAATATATTGCAGCTTCTGAAGCTGCAAAGAAAGGTGTTTGGATGAAAAACTTCATTCAAGAGTTGAATGTAGTGCCTAGCATAGCTGAGCTAGTTGTTGTCTTTTGTGACAACACCGGGGCGGTAGCACAAGCTAAGGAGCCTAGATCTCATCAGCGATCCAAGCACATATTGAGGTGATATCATTTGATTCGAGAGATCATTGATGGAGGCAACGTCCGAGTAGAGAGAGTTGCCTTAGAAGATAATATAGCAGATCCACTAACTAAGCCCCTAGGATAAAAGGTCTTTGAAGGACATCTTGAGAAGATGGGTCTCAAGGCCGTAGGGCATTAGCTTTAGGGCTAATGGGAGATTGTTGGAAATAGTGCCCGGCAAGCCAATAGATTTGGCCTTGTAAAGCTATTTTCTTGTAAAAACAATCTTGATTGAATGATATCTTGTACATGGCCACATTCATGTCATGCACCATAACACTTCACTAGCATTTGGATGAAGTCCTTAGATCACTTAAGACTACGGGACTTGGTCACGCACTAGGTGGTGATCATGGAATAAGTCTTACACAGTCGTGATCTTAAAATATTCCAAGTCATAGGATCTTTAGAGACACGACATCTAAGATCTGGATAGACTTGCACTAACGATGCATAAATCCAAGGGGTTGGATATTGCTCCGTTCCATGAGCAACCGTATGTGATACGGGTACGTGTTAGTGGGTGCTTGTTAGAGAACAAGGCACTAAAGACCCACGGAGACTCCACTAGGTAGCCGTAGCGGCAAGTCGGTAGTGGTTAGTTCTCCTGCTTACACTAGTGCATATTATTAGTCCTCTGACTTGAGGATCCATAGTAACCTTATGTCCGGTCCTTATGCTTTGACTCATTCTTGGTCACTTAGTAGGCCGTTCGAGGTGAGATTGGGTATGAGCTAGTTGGCATAGAGGTTTGTGAGATCCAAGAGGGAATCCGACTCCTCGCTTTTGTGAAGGGCGAGTACGTCTCCTATGCATTCTATAATGATCGATTTCAAGAAATCCTTGGCAAGGTGGTATGACAATTTGGGAAAGGAGTTTTCCAAAGTTGAGGCCATACAAAGGAATCGGACATTTAGAATAGAAGCATAGAATCGAGGCTATTAGGGAGCCGACAAATATTTTGCCCTAGGCTTCTTTCGGGAGATAGGAGACAAAAGGACCGTATTTGCATGGAACGTGTAGAGCTTTAAACGGTTCTCATATAGTCATTCATTTTGACCAATTAATTGGGCTCCATGGGCTTGAGGTTAGACATCCACCATGGAGATTAGGTATTCTTCAATTGATGATATGGATTGAATCGAGTCGACTAGTTTAAAAGGAGTTTTAAACTAGAATGAATATTAAATATTCAAAAGTCACAACGGGTTGTGAGCCTATGTCCAATGAATGGTAGAACCCAATGGGTCACACAAAAGCCAAAAGACCTTCCTAATTGATGGAGAAATTTTTCTATGTGTTAGAAAGATAACCTTTTTCCATGGCCGATTTTTGGGAGACTTTTGAAGATCAATTTTGGCTTGATTAATTTAAGTGTTAAATTAATCAATTAATTTAAGGATTTCAATTAATCAATTAATTTAAGGAGTTAAATTAGGCAAATAATTAAAGAGTTAATTATTTGGTGCCACATTGATCATCAATTGATCAAAGTTAACTTAAGGGGTTAAATTGACTAAAGTAAACTTAAAGAGTTAAATTTACTTGACTTAATTGTTAAGTCAAGATTAATTAATTAAATTAATTAGATTAATTTAATTAATGGAAGAACAAGGATTTTAAGGGGAAAATTCAAATTGGATTTGAATTAATTTGGAATAAGATTCCAAGTCGGCAAGATGAAATTCAAATTCAATTGAAATTCAAATTGCCAACTTGCACACGACTAATTTTCGGTCCCCACATCCTCATGCCAACTTGCATCACACCTCACACACTCTATATATAGATATAGAGGTGGACGAATTTTTGTGTAATTTTCAGCATTAGAAAATCAAATTCTAAATGCTTTCCCTCCAAAAACCTTTCTAGGCAAGATATTCATGTATTGAATTCTTCCTTTTCTTCCCTACCAAAACTCTCCTAAAACAGATCATACTCCATATCCATCTTCAGATCTAATCCAAATTAGGATCTTGAGATTTAGGATCTCATCTTTGGTGTGTGGATCAATGTTGGAGGCGATTTCGCGTGAGATCGCTATTTCACAGTTTCCTGCAGATCGTCTGACTTTTCGAATTTTTTCTGGAAGATGTGATGAGATTTTTTATCCAAATTTTCTACTTAAGATATCATAAGGTGTTAGGTATCTCCAATATTTTTTGTTCGAATTGATTGAGAGTTTTGGTTGGTCAAATTTGTATCTAAATCCGCTGCGCCAGATCCAGTCGCGAATCTGCCAACACTTGGAGATTTGGTTTTCTTCCTTGGATCTTGCTTCTAAAGGTAAGTATCTTCTTCTAATTCTGAATATACTGCATGGTATGACCCTAGGATGACCGATTGCATTGGATTTGGTCTTTTAATTTTGAATTATTGTGCATCCTAATGCCGATTGTTCCTTCACAGTTTACCGCCTTTGAGAGGAATTGAGCATCAAATTGACTTTGTACTTGGATCTCAAATTCCTAACCAACCAGCCTACAGATATAATCCAGAGACAAAGGAGCTTCAAAGGCAAGTGAAGAGGTTGCTAGCAAAAGGAGATGTGAAGGAAAGCATGGGTCTATGTGTTGTACCTATGCTATGAAAGCAAGTAAGGCACTAAGATCCAATAATGAAACTTTAAAAGCTTAAATAAACTAGTGCTTACAAGAAACCAATGATCTAAACATGCTTTAGGATTTAGATTTGGTTGAAGAGTACCCAATCTCCATGGTCGATGTTCATGTTTACAATCAATCAAGGATCTAAACATGCTTTAGGATCTAATTGACTAAATTCAGTTTTCCATTAATTTGAGAGTACCCAATCTTCATGGTCGATGTCCAACCTCAAGCCCATGGAGCCTAGCTAATTGGCTTTGAATGCTTTTGGATAACCATCATAGCTCTACACGTACCATGCAAATACGGTCTATCCGTCTCTTATCTCCTAAAAGAGACCGAGGGCAAGATATTTGCCGGCTCCCTAATAGCCTCAATTACATGTCTTAATTCACAAAGCTCGATTTCACTTTATGTCCTCATCTTTGAAAAATTCCTTTTTCAAATTATCATACTACTTTGCGCAAGGATGTTTTGGAATCAATCATTATAGAGCACATAAGAGATGTACTTGCCCTTCACTAAGATGAGGAATTGGATTCTATCTTGGATCTCACAAACCTCCATGTCTAAGTAGCTCATGCCCAATCATCACCCAAATGGCCCGCTAAGTGACCAAGGAGGAGTCAAAGAGTGAGGACCTAAACACAAGGTTACCATGGATCGTCAAGTCAAAGGATTAATTATATGCACTAGCATGAGCGGTAGAATTTGCCACTATCGACTTGCCACTCTTGCTATCTATTGGATTCTCTGGTGGGTCTTCTGTACCTTGTTCCCTAACAAGCACACACCGACATGCATCCATATCTCATATGGGATTTCCCATGAAACGGAGCAATATTCAAATCTTTGGATCTATACATTATCAGTGTAAGTCGATCCAAATCTTAGATGCCCTATCTCATAAGATCCTATGAATTGGAAGATTTAAGATTATGATCATATAAGACTTATTCCATGATGATCACTAGCCAGTGCATGACCAAGTCCCATAGTCATGAGTGATCTAAAGGCTTCAACCAAATACCAGTGAAGTGAATATAAGCATAAGATAAAGATGGCCATATTATTAATATCATTCAATTAAGATTGCATCACAAGTAAAATAACTTACAACGCCAATCTAATTAGCTTGTTGGGCACTATTACAACAATCTCCCACTTGCCCTAAAGTTAATTCCCCATGTCCTTAAGACTCATATTCTAAAGATGTCCTTTAAAGAGCTTTTGCGATAGGGGTTTAGTCAGTAGATTTGCTATATTCTTTTCCGAGGCAACTCTCTCCACTCAGATGTCGCCTCTATCAATGATCTCCCAAATCCAATGATATCGCCTCAATATATGTTTGGATCATGGATGATATCTTGGCTCTTTTGCTTACACAACTGCCCCGTTGTTGTCACAGAAGACAACTACTGGCTCAGCAATTGCTAGGCACTACATTCAACTCTTGAATGAAGTTTTTCATCCAAACACCTTCATTCGCAGCTTCTGAAGCCGCAATGTATTATGTCTCTGTGGTAGAGTCGGCCGTGGTGTCTTGTTTAGAACTCCTCCTACTCACCGTGCTGCCATTGAGGCAAAATACGAATCCAGAACAGGATTTTAGGTCATCTACATCGGATTAGAAACTTGAATCCGAAAACCCCTCTAGTTTCAATTCTCCACCGCTGTAAATTAAAAACAAGTATGTAGTTATTCTCAAGTGCTTAAGGATTAGTTTTATAGCTACCTAGTGACTTTCACAGGGATTAGATTAGAAATGGCTCGTAACACTTAGAGGGCATGCCACATTCGACCTTGTACATTGAACTGCATACATTATGCTCCTAATAATGGAGGCATAAGGTATATGGGACATTCTTTATTTTTCATTGTTAATCGTAGGGGCCATTAACTTAAAGAGATGAAGGCCATGTCCCATGGGAATGAATCCCCTTTTGGATTCTTCCATACTAAATCTCTTTAGTGTCAATGTACAAGGTTTAGGAAAGCATCAGCATCTTTTTAGATCTGTCTCTACAGATGCGTATTCATAATATGTTGGATGCTTATCCCACATTCTTCATAGAGAATTGATTAGATAACCATGCTTTAGTACACTCTAACATTCCTACTTCATGCCCAATAAGAAGGATGTCATCGACATAAAGTACAATAAATTGTACACTACTCCTACTAGCCTTCATACATACAAATGGTTCATACACATTTTTGACAAAACCAAATAATTTGATTGTCTTATGAAAACCTATGTTCCAACTTCGAGACGCCTGTTTGAGTCTATAGATGGATCTCTGGAGTTTGCAAACCTTTTGCTCACTCTATTTAGATGTAAAACCTTGTGGTTGCTCTATATAGATTTTTTCTTCAATGTCTCCATTAAGAAAAGTGGTTTTCACATCCATTTGCCATATCTCTTAGTCTTAATATGCTACTATGGCAAGTAGAATCCAAATAGACTTAAGCATTACGACCTGTCAAAAGGTTTCCTCAGAATCAGTACTGGGTCTTTGAATGTAACCGTTTGCCACTAGTCGCACCTTAAAAGTCACCACTTCTCCATTTATTTCTAGCTTTCACTTATAGATCCACTTCCAACCAGTGGGAACTATTCCCTTTTGGTGGATCTACCAAAGTCCATACTTTGTTGGAGTACATAGAGTCTATTTCGGATTTCATGGAATCTTGCTAATATCTTGAGTCTATATCCAACATAGCTTCCTTATACGTCTTCGTATTATTATCCGATTCGCCTGCCTCATGAAGGAATCCAAACCTTTTGGGCTGCTTCTTGATTCAATTTGATCTTCTAGAAGGATGTGTGTAAAGCTCTTGTTGCTCATTTGTTTCCACCGCTTTTGGGATTTCACAATCACCTTGAGCTTCATCAAGTTCAACAACAACACCATTTCTATCTAATATAAAATGCTTTTCCAAAATGGTGGCATTCCTCGAAACAAACACTTTTTGTTCCGATGGATCATAGAAGTAATAACCCATAAACTCTCTTGCAGATCACAAAAACTCGCACAAGGTGGATCTGTTATCCAACTTATCTCCCACTGTCTATCTCACATAGGCAGGAGATTCTTAAACCTTAAGGTATTGGTAAGATGGTGCCTTGCCATGCCACATCTCATGTGGTGTTTTTGGTATAGACTTTGAAGGTACTACATTTAGTAACTTCACCACTGTGTAAAGTATATCACCAAAAGGATATGGGCACATCGAAAAAGCTCGTCATAGAATGTACCATGTCTAACAAAGTACGATTTCTCCTTTCGGCTACTCCATTATGTTGGGGTGTGCTGGGTGGAGTTCATTATGAGAAAATTCCATTCTATCTTAGATAATCCAAGAACTCAGTACTTAAGTATTCTCCTCCTCGATCCGATTGAAGAACTTTAACACTAAGTCTATTTTACTTTTCCACTTCATTCCTATACTCTTTGAACTTTTCAAAGGTTTCGGATTTGTACTTCGTAAGATACACGTATCCGAATGGATTGTTATCATCGCTAAAGGTGATGAAGTAGGAATAGCCTCCTCTGGTACTAACTCTTAGTAGTTCACATATATCCATATAGATCAAATCCAAAGGACTTGTGTTATGTCTCGTTTGTCCTATAAAAGGAGCCTTGGTCAATTTTCCCTTTAAACAAGATTCACAAGTAGGAAGTTCCTTAATGCTACTAAAATTTAGTACTTTGAGAGCTTCTAACTTGTTCATCCTATTTTTAAAAATATGCCCAAGTCTTGCATGCGAAAGAATTACATTTTCTTGGTTATCTAATTTCCTTTTACTTGATTGAATATGCATTAGTGGAAGTTGGGAATCTAGTATATATATTCTGTTATTCAATGTACATTGTGCAATTAAAGAACCATTCTTTAATGCTTTCAATACACCATTCAATATAGAAAAATCAAATCCTTCATTATCAAGAACGGGTATTGAAACAATGTTCTTAACAAGTTGGGGGTACATAATAACAAAAATTTAACTCAATACAAGCATTCCCCAAGTCTAACTTTACTATACTTGGATCATGGGAGCAACTTTTGTTCCATTTTTTAGGTGAAGGATCATATCTCCTTCACGTAGACTCTTTCTTCTTTCCATCCCATGTAATGAATTACAAAGGTAAGAACCATATGCGGTATCAAATACCAACGAGGAAGAATTAGTCTTTAAGTGCATTTCAATGATGTACACACCTTTCCCAAAGAGGGCAAGGTATTCTTTGCAATTTCCTTTCCAATTCCCCTTTTCGCCATAGTAGAAACAAGATGTGTCGGTCTTGCCACCTTTCTTTTTCTTAACTCCCCCCGAACCATTCCAGGGTTGCTTCCCTTTTCAGGAGGAACTTTTCTTCCTTTTACCTCCCTTTCTAGGACCCCTAGGGCCCTTTGACTTAAAGGCAGAAGCAAGCATAAGAGGCTTTTCTTTTTTTGTGGTCGCCTCGGCAGTCACAAGCATGTTCACCAATTCATTAATCATCACCTCTTGCTTGGACATATTGAAGTTCATAACGAATTGATCAAACAAAAGGGGTAATGATTGGAGGATCAAATCCACATAAAGGTCATTGTCCATGACCACATCAAGTTGTCCAAGCTTCTCGATGATGCTTATCATCTTGAGGCCATGATCATGGACATTGGCACATTCACTCATCCATGTCCTAAAGAGCTCCTTCGACAAAGCTAACCTTTCGTGTTGAGTTTTGACACCGCACAACTCTTGTAGGTGTTTATACATCTCACATACAAGTCTTAGATGCTCATGAGTTTTTTGAAGGTCATTAGTCATGGAAGCTATCATGAGGCATCTGACTTGTAGATCATCATCTACAAGTTTTAGCAAACACTTCGCGTGCCTCATTAGTGGCATTGTCACCCAATGTGTCCGGCAAACATTGATCATGGACGTAAGTTCTCTTTTTGGAGTAAAAAATGATTTTAAGGTTCCTTAACCAGTCATGGAAGTTAGACCCGGTTAGCATATTGGTTTCCAAAATACTTGCGAGTAAATTTTTAGCCATTTTCTTTGTTTGAAGATTTCAAAAATCTAAAAGAGATGAAAAATCACACATTATGCCCCAAAACTTTTAGAACACATTCTAAACATTAAATCACACATTATGGATGAATTTTTAGGTTCAAAACACCTTTTAAAAATGGAAATTCAAGTTCCCAAACATGCTTCCAAAAACTAGTTTAAGTAAGAATCATATTCTTCAAAAATCTCCAAGAAAACTCCAATCAAATTAGATCAAAAAATGACCAGAACATCTTAAGGCCAATCAACACATGGTATATCAACATATAACATCAATTAATGCCAAATGAACATTCAACATTAATAGCTATGAATTAAAACATACTAATCATGTGAATCAACACTTAAACTACATATTAGCATGCTTTTAATTCATCAATCAAGGAGCCACATACGACACCATCCTAATGCTCTAATCCATCAATTAAATCAAGAATTTAGTGATATAGATCAATCCATCACATGAATCAATGTAACCAAAAATCTAAATCTAAGCATGAATTAGGCTCCGATACCACTTGAAAGCAAGTAAGGTACTAGGATCTAATTTTAAAACTTTAAAAGCTTAAATAAACTAGTGCTTACAAGAAACCAAGGATCTAAACATGCTTTAGGATTCGGATTTGGTTGAAGAGTTACCCTAAGAGCTTAAATCCAAAAGGTAGATTGAAGAACTCCTTCTTCAAACAGAATCTGCCAGACAGTGGCACAGTTGGAAGCAAGCAATTTTTTACCAATTCAAAAGTCTCCCAAAATGCTGAAAAAAATCCAATAGATGCTCCACACCTTGAGGAAGTAGCTGGAACAATTTTTGGCTTGATACTTCTTCTGGATCTCCTGGAATAAAATTGAGAAGAGACTGGTCTTGCAGGTGGATCTCCAAAGGCTTAGCAAACCAAGTATTTTGCCTCTATCGAAATGATCCACACACCAATCCAAATCCTACTACTCCTCACATTTAGCTGGAGAAAGAGAGGAGAGTTAAGAGGAAAGTGGCTGATTTTTGGGTAGGGAAAAGAAGAAAAAGGTGATCTTCAACACATGAATTTGAATTTGCGCGCATTTGAATTACATTTGAAATCTAATTTCAAATTAATTAAATGCCACACTAAAATGATCCTATCATTTGAATTTTCCCTCCAAAGAATATTCTCCTCGTTAATTAAATTAAATAATAATTGATTTAACTCTTAAGTCAACGAGCTTAATTCTTTAAGCTTAATTTTGTTAACTTAACTCTTTAAGTTAACTGGATCAATCACAAGGCAAAAAATAATTAACTCTTTAATTATTGGTCTAATTTAGCTCCTCAAATTAGTTGATCAATTTAACACTTAAATTAATCAAACCAAAATTGACCTCAATTTCAATTACCCCCTTAAAAAAAATCAATCTCCATGGAGAGAATTTTCTAGCACTTAGAAAGTTCCTCCAATACTTAGGATGCCTAATTGGCTTTTGTGTGTGACGCGATAGGTTTTACTATTCATCATACATGGGCTTACAACTCGTTATGACTTTTGAATACCGTATATTCATTTTAGTTTAAACTCCTTTAAACTAATCAACTCAATTTAATTAATCTCTATTAATTGAAGAATACCCAATCTCCATGGTCGATGTCCAACCTCAAGCCCATGGAGCCCAACTAATTGGCCAAAATGAATGCTTTTGGAGAACCATCATAGCTCTACACATACCATGCAAATAAGGTCCTCCCGTTTCCTATCTCCCAAAAGAGGCCTAAGACAAGATATTTGTTAGCTATCAAATAGCGTCAAATTCTGTCTTTATTCCCAATATTCGATTCCACTTTATGACCTCTTCTTTGGAAAACTCCTTTTTTGAATTGTCATACTACCTTGCACAAGGATTTTTTGGAATCGATCATTATAGGACACATAGGAGATGTACTCATCCTTTACAAAGGCGAGGAGTCTGATTCTATGTTGGATCTCACAAACCTCCATGTCTAAGTAGCTCATGCCCAATCACCATCCGAACGCCCCGCTAAGTGACCAGGGATGAGTCAAAGCGTGAGGATGTTAACACAAGGTTACCATGGATCATCAGGTCAAAGGACTAATTATATGCATTAGCGTAAGTGGGAAAATTTGCCATTACCGACTTGCCACTCTTGCTATCTAATGGATTCTTCGGTGGGTCTTCATTGCCTTGTTCCCTAACTAGCACCCACCAACATGCATCCATATCTCATATGGGATTGCCCATGGAACAGAGTGATATCCAACTTCTTGGATCTATGCATTGTCAGTGCAAGTCTATCTAGATCTTAGATTTCCTATCACATAAGATCCTATGAGTTAGATAACTTAAGATCACGACCGTATAGGACTAATTCTATGATCATCACCCAGTGAGTGACCAAGTCCCGTAGTCATGAGTTATCTAAAGGCTTCAACTAAATGCCATGGAAGTAATTATAAGCATAAGATGAAGATGGCCATATTATTAATATCATTCAATCAAGATTGTGTCACAAGTGAAATAGTTTATAATTCCAATCTAATTGGGTTGCTCTATTCCAACAATCTCCACTTGCCCTAAATCCAATTCCCATATCCTTAAGACCCATCTTCTCAAGATGTCCTTGAAAGACCTTTTGCGATAAGGGTTTAGCCAGTGGATCTGCTATATTCTCTTTCGAGGTAACTCTCTCCACTCGGATGTCGCCTCTATCAATGATCTCCCAAATCAAATGATATCGCCTCAATATGTGTTTGGATCACTAATGAGATATTGGCTCTTTTGCATGCGCAACTGCCTCGTTGTTGTCATAGAAGACAACTATTGGCTCAGTAATGCTAGGCACTACATTTAACTCTTGAATGAAGTTATTCACCCAAACACCTTCATTTGTAGCTTTTAAAGCCGCAATGTATTCGGCCTATGTGGTAGAGTCGACCGTGGTGTCTTATTTAGAACTCTTCCAACTCACTACACCGCTATTGAGGCAAAATATGAATCTAGAAGTGAATTTTAGGTTATCTACATTGGACTGGAAACTTGAATCCGAAAACCCCTCTAGTTTCAATTCTCTGTTGCTGTAAATTAAAAGCAAGTCCTTAGTCCTTCTTAAGTACTTAAGGATTGGTTTTATGGCTACCTAGTGACTTTCACAGGGATTGGATTAGAAACGGCTCGTAACACTTAGTGCGCGTGCCACACTCGGCCTTGTACATTGAAGTGCATATATTCTGCTCCCAATAGTGGAGGCATAAGGTATGTGGGACATTCTTTGTTTCTCATTATTAGTCGTAGGTGCCATTGACTTAGAGAGACGAATACCATGTCCCATGGGAATGAATCCCCTTTCGGATTCTTCCATACTAAACCTCTTTAAGGTTAATGTATGAGGTTTGAGAAAGCCCCAACATCTTTCAAGATCTATCTCCATAGATGCGTATTCCTAATATGTTGGATGCTTATCCCAAATCCTTTATAGAGAATTGAGCAGATAACCATGCTTTAGTACACTCCAACATTCCTACCTCATTCCTAATGAGAAGGATGCCATCAACATAAAGTACAATAAACCATACACTACTCCTACTAGCCTCATATACACACATGGTTCATGCACATTTTTGATAAAGCCAAACAATTTGATTGTTTTATAAAAACGTATGTTCTAACTTCGGGATGCCTGTTTGAGTCCATAGATGGATCTCTGCAGTTTACAAACCTTGTGCTCACTCATTTTGGATGTAAAACCTTGTGGTTGCTCTATGTAGATTTCTTCTTCAATGTCTCCATTGAAGAAAGCAGTTTTCACATCCATTTGCCATATCTCATAGTCACAATATGCGACTACAGCAATAGAATCTGAAAAAACTTTGGCATTACGATGTATGAAAAGGTTTTCTTGAAATCGATACTAGGTGTTTGAGTGTAACCTTTTGCCATTAGCCACACCTTAAAAGTCACCACTTCTCCATTGACTCCTAGCTTTAGCTTGTACATCCACTTGCAACCAACAGGACATATTCCCTTTGGTGGATCTACCAAAGTCCATATTTATTAGAGTACATGGAGTTTATTTTGGATCTCATGGCATCTTGCCAATGTCTCGAGTCTATATTTAACATAGCTTCCTCATAAGTCTTCGGATTGTTATTCGATTGGCCTATCTTGTGAAGGAATCAGAACCTTTGGGGTAGCTTCTTAGTTCGGCGTATCTTCTAGAAGGATGTGTGTAATGTTCTTGTTGCTCATTTATTTCAACTGCTTGTGGGGTTTCACGATCATCTTAAACTTCATCAAGTTCAACAATAACACCATTTCTATCTAATAGAAATTGCTTTTCCAGAAAGTTAGCATTCCTTGAAACAAACACCTTTCGCTTCGATGGATCATGAAGTAATAACCCATAAACTCTCTTGGGTATCCCACAAACTCACACAAGGTGGATCTGCTATCCAACCTATCTCTCATTGTCCGTCTCCCATAGGTGGGAGATCTTTAAATATTAAGGTATTGGTAAGAGGGTGCTTTGCCATACCACATCTCATGCAGTATTTTTCGCACCGACTTTGAAGGTACTACATTTAATAGCTTTGCCGCCGTTTGTAAAGCGTCCCCCCAAAAAGATATGGGCACATAAAGAAAGGTCAACATGGAATGTACCATGTCTAACAAAGACTGATTTCTCCTTTCGGCTACTCCATTGTGTTAGGGTGTGCCGGGTATAGTTATTGTAGATAATCCAAGAACTCAATACATAAGTATTCTTCTCCTCGATACTAAGTCCTTTTTACTTTTCCACATCATTCCTATACTCTTCAAACTTTTCAAAAGCTTCGGGTTTGTACTTCATAAGATACACATATCCAAACCGATTGTAATCATCGCTAAAGGTGATGAAGTAGGAATAGCCTCATCTCGCACTAACTTTTAGTAGTTCATACACATCTGTATGGATCAAATCCAAGGGCCTTGTGGTACGCTTCGTTTGCCCTATAAAATGAGCCTTGGTCATTTTTCCCTTTAAATAAGATTCACAAGTAGGAAGTTCCTCAATGCCACTAACATTTAGTGCTTTGAGAGCTTTTGAATTGTTCATCCTATTTTTAAAAATATGCCCAAGTCTTGTATGCCAAAGAATGGCATTTTGTTGGTTATCTAATTTCCTTTTACTTGATTGAATTTACATTAGTGAAGGTTGGGAATCTAGTATGTATAATACATTATTTAATGTACGTTGTGCTATTAAAGAACCATTCTTTAATGTTTTCAATACACCATTCGATATAGAAAAATCAAATCCTTCATTATAAAGAATGGGTATTGAAATAATGTCATTAACAAATTAGGGTACATAATAACAAGGATTTAACTCAATACAAGCATTCCCCAAGTCTAACTTTACTATGCCTTGGATCATGGCGGAAACTTTTGCTCCATTTCCTAGGTGGAGGATCATATCTCTTTCATGTGGACTCTTTTTTCTTTCTATCCCCAACAACAAATTACAAAGGTAAGAACCACATGCAGTATCAAATAGCCATGAAGAAGTATTAGTTGTTAATTGTATTTCAATGAAGTACGTACCTTTCCCAATGAGAGCAAGGTATTCTCTACAATTTCTTTTTCAATGCCCCTTTTCGCTAAAATAGAAACAAGATGTGTCGGTTTTGTCACCTTTTTTTTCTTAACTCCCCTTGAACCCTTCAAGAGTTGCTTCCCTTTCGAGGAGGACCTTTTCTTCCTCTTACCTCTCTTTCTAGGACCCCTAGGGCCCTTTGACTTAGAGGCAGAAGCAAGCATAAGGGGTTTTTCATGGTCACCTATGTGGTTACAAGCATATTCACCAATTCATTATTCGTCACCTCTTGCTTGGACATATTGAAGTTTACAACGAATTAATCGAACGAAGGGGGCAATGATTGGAGGATCAAATCCACGTAAAGGTCATTGTCCATGACCACATCAAGTTGTCCAAGCTTCTCGATGATGTTTATCATCTTGAGGCTGTGATTCTGGACATTGGCACCTTCACTCATCCATGTCCTAAAGAGCTCTTTCGACCAAGCGAACCTTTCGTGTCGAGTTTGGACACCATAAAACTCTTATAGGTGTTTATACATCTCACATGCGTGTTTCATATGCTCATGAGTCTTTTGAAGCTTATCAGTCATGAAAGCCATCATGAGGCATCTTTTTTGTAGATCATCATGCACAAGTTTAGCGAACACTTCACATGCCTCAGTGGTGGCATCGTGACCTAATGTGTCCGGCGGAAATTAACCAAGGGCGTAAGTTTTCCTTTTGGAGTCAAGAATGATTTTAAGGTTCCTTAAACTATCATAGAAGTTAGACCTGGTTAACTTATTGGTTTCCAAAATACTTGTGAGCAGATTTTTAGCCATTTTCTTTGTTTGAAGATTTCAAAAATATACAAGAGGCGAAAAAAAAGTATAAGCATATGATTGAATTATTGATATTGTAAAAACATGTTCATGGTCTTTCAAGCATGTTTTTCTCCCACTATTTTATCAAATCCTCCACCCCTAGAAGAATTCAAGAAATATCATTTCTTAGTGAGAATCAAGATCCTAAGGAATTGCAAGTGGACCTACTACTCGTGAGATATCCACAAATAATCGAAAAGGTAAGCAACTTTTTCTATATGCATCTCATGCAACTCTTGATATATTTTGCCTCACTTTTCATATGGACCCACAACTCGTGAGACATATACACTACTAGGTGTTAAGCCGGACCTACCAATCAAGCTTTGATTCGAGATGGGCAGCACGACATCCCACGACTCATGTGACAATGCATGGGCATTCTCAAATGAAAGGTGCATCATATGCTAAGTATATGGTCACAAGTTTCTACTATAAGTGTGACCCACGACTCGTGAGACATCACACAAACAATGGTAGCATCGTCATGACACATATTATTGGTAAAATGCATCGATTAATTAAAACTTTTGTAATTTATATCCATTTTGACTTGACATTTGAAAAGCACTTAGATCTCATCATTTTTATCTTCTTATTAAGGTTTTCTATACCCAAATCATGTATTTCATATATGAATAGGATATGGAAAGCATAAATAAGTAAATGGACCTACCGTGCTTCTAGGGTGGGATAACCATGAGCCTAACCAAGTAGTGCACTTAAAGCCATAGGTGCACCACCTAGTTGATTTTAAGTTGGTTGATTAAATCTAGCTATTACATGAGTGTGTCCCCATACATTCATGGGTCTTCAAAAGTCTCCATGCCTCCAACGGCTATTTTTACCCCATGCAATATTTACATAAGAAAGAAATCCCCACTCCTAGTGATTCTACTCTCATAACTTTTGCAAGATAGAATAAAAGAGGCATGCAAGCCCCTATTTAATACAACACTTTTCAACAACTTGAAACAAATAAAATTAATATTAAAGTCTCATGATCATCCCCATTCATTCATCATTCATTCAATAATTAAATGAACAATAAGTAAATCTAGAATTAACAATTAATTCCAACAATTTAATGCTTATCTCATAAATAAATAATTGGCCAAGCATAACTTTTATGCCATTAATTTAAGATTAACTTTGAACAATTTTTAAAAGCATTCAAAAATGTCAAACATAATTTTGAGACCTTGCACAACACACTTGTGCAACCAATACATGTGATTCAAAATTATTTTGGTCATCAAAGGAGCCCAAATAATGGCACAAAACTCGCCACACCTAAAACTAGGCGCTACCTGATTGAACGTACGCATGGCTGGGATGTGACTCTCGATTACTGCCCTGCCAACGTGTGCACCTGGCTCAGTAGCAGCCCTACTTTTGGGTTGTGGCCGACTCCAGCCAATTTTGGCTCAACTTTTATGCACCAAAACTTTTAGAACATATTCTAAACATTAAATCACACATTTGAATAATTTTTTAGACTCAAAACACCTTTTAAAAATGGAAATTAAACTACTCAAACATGCTTCCAAATACTAGTTTAAGTAAGAATCATATTCTTCAAAAATCTCTACCAAAACTCCAATCAAATTGGATCCAAAAATGACCAAAACATCTTAAGGCCAATCAACAAATGCAATACCAATATATAACATCAATTAATGCCAAATCAACATTCAACATTAATAGCTATGAATTAAAACACACTAATCATATGAATCAACACTTTAAACACATATTAGCATGCTTTCGATTCATCAATCAAGGAGACACATACAACATCATCAAAATGCTCTAATCCATCAATTGAATCAAGAATTTCATGATATAGATCAATCCATCACATGAATCAATGTAACAAAAGAACCAAATCTAAGCATGAATTAGGCTCCGATACCACTTTAAAGCAAGTAAGGTACTAGGATCCAATAATGAAACTTCAAAAGCTTAAATAAACTAGTGATTACAAGCAACCAAGGATCTAAACATGCTTTAAGATTCAGATTTGGTTAAATAGAATCTGCTGTATAGTGACACAGTTGGAAGCAAGCGATTTTTGACCAATTCAAAACTCTCCCAAAATGCTGAAAAAATTCCAGTAGATGCTCAACACCTTGGGGAAGCTTCTGGAATAACTTTTGGCTTGAAACTCCTTCTGGATCTCCTGGAATAAAATGTAGAAGAGACTGGTCTTGCAGGTGGATTTCCAAAGGCTTAGCAAACTAAGTGTTTTGCCTCTATCGAAATGATCCACACACCAATCCAAATCCTACTACTCCTCACTTTTAGCTGGAGAAAGAGATGATATTTAAGAGGAAAGTGGCTGATTTTTGGGTAGGGAGAAGAAGAAAAAGTTGATCTTCAATGCATGAACGAACACCTTTGAAAATAGAGGGAGAAATGAGAATCTAATTCTTCACTTGCTAAAATGTATGTGTGCCGCCCCCTTACTCTATATATATAGAGAGAGTGAGGATGGTGTGATTCCAAGGTGGCATCACACCTTCCTCAAGGAAGGGGGACTGCCAATCATATGAATTGACACTTAAAACACATATCAGCATGCTTTCAATTCGTCAATCAAGGATCCACAAACAATATCATCCACACACTCCAATCTATCATATGAATCAAGAATTTGGTGATTTGATCAATCCATCACATGAATCAGTCAATCAAAAATCCAAATCAAAGCATGAATTAAGCTCCGATAGCACTTGAAGGAACTTTAGCACTAGGATCCAATAATTAAAACTGAAATAAAGTAGGCTACACATACTAACAAGGATATAAACATGCTATTGATTTAGATTAGGAAGGAGAATTACCTTGATTTGCTCAAAACAAGGAAATAATGAAGAACACTTATTCGATCCAGAAACTATCACATAGTGGCACAACAGATTGGATGCAACTTTTGCCTGATCCAAACTCTTCCAAAAATTTTGAAAAAATTATAGTATCTTCTCAACTTCTTGAGAATATACTATAAAAAATTTAGCTAAAAAAACCACAGGGAAGTGCCAAAAAAATGTTGCAAGCGGACTGCCCTAATAGTGGATCTCTAAAAGCAAGCAATCCAATCGTCTTGCCTCTAACAATATGATCCACACACCAATGCAAGATCCTAATCTCCTTGGTATTAACTAGAAAATACAAATGAGATTTGCAGAGATTGAAGCTTGATTTAAGGTAGGAGAAGAAGAGAGAAAGTAAAGCTTCAACACATAAGGCAACACTTGAGATTTGGAAAGAAAATATGAGTGAATCTAATTCTTGGATCTCACAAACCTCCATGTCTAAGTACCTCATGCCCAATCTCTACTTGAATAGCCCACTAGGTGGCCAAGGAGGAGTCAAAGCATGAGGACCTAAACACAAGGTTACCTTGGATCCTCAGATTAGAGGACAAATTATATGCACTAGCGTAAGCTGGAGAACTTGCCAATACAACTATCTAGTGGATTTTCCAAGCGGGCTTTCAGTTGCTTGTTCTCTAACAAGCACCCAGTAACATGTATCTGTAGCTCATATGGGATTGCTCTTAGAATGGAGCAACATCCAACTAAGTCGGTGCCAAAAATACCATATGAGATATGGTATGGCAAAACACCCTTTTATAATTATCTTAAAGTTTCGGGATCTCCTTCCTACATGAGACGAACAGTAAGAGATAAGTTGGATAGCAGATCCATCTTGTGCAAGTTTGTGGGATACCTTGGAGAGTCTATGGGTTACTATTTCTATGATCTCTCGGAACAAAAAGTGTTTGTTTCAAGGAACACTTACTTTTGGATAAATCATTTTTATTAGATAGAAATGGCATTGTCGTTGAACTTGATGAAGTTCAAGATGATTGAAAAATCCCACAAGAAATGAAAACAAATGAGCAACAAGAGCCTCACATACAACCTCTAAGAAGGTCGGACCGAATCAAGAAGCTACCCGAAAGGTTTGGATTTCTTCATGAGACGGGTCAATCGGATAGCGATCCAAAGACCTATGAGAAAGCTATGTTAGACATAGATTCAGGATATTGGCTTGAAGCTATGAATCCAAAATGGACTCCATGTACTCAAACAAAGAATCTACTTTGGTAGATCCACCAAAGGGAATAGTTCCCGTTGGTTGCAAGTGGATCTATAAGAGAAAGCTTGGAGTAGATGGAGAAATGATGACTTTTAAGGCACGACTAGTGGCAAAGGGTTGTACCTAAAGACCTGGTATCGATTTTGAGGAAACCTTTTCACCGATCACAATGCCGAAGTCCATTTGGATTCTACTTGCCGTAGCTGTATATTATGACTATAAGATATGGCAAATAGATGTGAAAACCGCTTTCCTCAATTGAGACATTAAAGAAGAAATTTATATGGAGCAACCACAAGGTTTTACATCCAAAGGGAGTGAGCAAAAAGTTTGGAAACTTCAGAGATCCATTTATGGACTCAAACAAGTATCCCAGTTAAATTGTTTGGCTTTGTAAAAAATGTGTATGAATCATGTGTGTATAAAAAGGCTAGTAGGAATAGTGTACAGTCTATTGTGCTTTATGTCGATGACATCCTTCTCATTAGGAATGAGGTAGGAATGTGAGAGTGTACTAAAGCATGGTTATTTTCACAATTCTCCATAAAAGATTTGGGAGAAGCATCCTACGTATTAGGAATACGTATCTATAGATATAGATCTAAGAGGATGCTGGGGATCCCAAACCCTATACATTGATAGGATACTAAAAAGGTTTACTATGAAAGAACCCAAGAAGGGATTTCTTCCTATGGGACATGACATTCGTCTCTCCAAGTCTATGGCCCCCAAGACAAAGGAAGAGAAATAAAGGATGTCCCACATACCTTATGCCTCCACTATTGGTAGCATAATATATGCAGTTCAATGTACAAGACCGGATGTGGCATACTCACTAAGTTTATGAGTAGGTTCCAATCCAATCTCGGTGACAATCATTGGGGGGCCATAAAAGCAATCCTTAAGTACTTGAGAAGGACAAAGGACTTGTTTTTGGCATATTGCATTGGAGAATTGAAACTGGAGGGGTTTTCAGATTCAAGTTTCTAATCCAATGTAGATGACCTAAAATCCACCTTTGGTTTTATATTTTATCTCAATGGCGGTGCGGTGAGTTGGAAGAGTTCCAAATAAGACACCACGGCTGATTCCACCATAGAGGCAGAATATATTGCAACTTTGAAAGCTGCAAAAGAAGGTGTTTGGATGAAAAACTTTTTCAAGAGTTGAATGTAGTGCCTAGTATTGCTGAGCTAGTGGTTGTCTATTGTGAGAATAGCAAGGCAGTGGCACAAGCCAAAGAGCCAAGATCTCATTAGAAATCCAACACATTTAGAGGCAATATCATTTGATTTGGGAGATCATTGATAGAGGCGACATTTGAGTGGAAAGAGTTGCCTTAGAAGAGAATATAGCAAATCTACTGACAAAACCCCCAATGCAAAAGGTCTTTCAAAAACATCTTGAGAAAATAGGTCTTAAGGCCATGGGGCATTGACTTTAGGGCAAGTGGGAGATTATTGGAATAGTGCCTGGCAAGCCAATTTGATTGGCCTTGTAAAAGCTATTTCCTTGTAAAACAATCTTGATTGAATGATATTCTTTATATGGCCATTTTCATCTCATGCTCATTGTTACTTCACTTGCATTTGGATGAAGCCCTTATATCACTTTTGAGTATGGGACTTGGTTTGGTGACCATGGAATAAGTCTCACATGGTCGTAATCTTAAATCTTCAAAATCGTAGGATCTTATGAAATAGGGCATTTAAGATCCGGATAGACTTGAACTAACAATGCATAAATCCAAGAGTTGGATATTGCTCCATTCCATGAGCAACCGTATGAAAGATGGGCGCATGTTAGTGGGTGCTTATTAGAGAACAAGACACTCAAAGCCCACTTAAGAATCCACTAGATAGCTATTATGGAAAGTCGATAGTGGCAAGTTCTCCAGCTTATGCTAGTGCATATTATTAGTCCTCTGACCTGAGGGTCCATGGCAACCTTATGTCTAGTCCTCATGCTTTGACTCTTCCTTGACCACTTAGCAGGTCTTTCTGGTTGAGGTTGGGTATGAGCTACTTGGCATGGAGGTATGTGAGATCCAAGATGGAATTCGACTCATCACTTTTGTGTAGGGTGAGTTTATCTCCTATGTATTCTATAATGATTGATTCCAAGAGATCTTTGCGCAATGTGGTGTGATAATTTGAAAAAGGAGTTTCCGAAAGATAAAGTCACATAAGGGAATCGAGCATTGGGAATAGAGACATAATATCGAGACTATTAGGGAGCCGACAAATATCTTGCCCTAGGTTTCTTTCGGGAGATAGGAGATGGAAGGACTATATTTGCATGGTACGCGTAGAGCTATAATGGTTCTCCAAAACATTCATTTCAGCCAATTAGTTGGGCTCCATGGGCTTGAGGTTGGACATCGACCATGGAGATTGGGTACTCTTCAATTAATGAGATTAATTGAATTGAATCGATTAGTTTTAAAGTGTTTTAAACTAAAATCAATATATGCTATTCAAAAGTCACAAGGAGTTGTGAACTGATGTCTAAAGAATGGTAGAACCTATTGAGTCATACACAAAAGCCAATTAGCTTCCCAATTAATGGAGGAAATTTTCTAAGTGTTAGAAAATATCTCATAGTAGACCGATCTTAAGATATCAATTTTGAAAGTCAATTTTGGCTTGATTAATTTAAGTGTTAAATTAATAAATTAATTTAAGGAGTTAAATTAGACTAATAATTAAGGAATTAATTACTTTGTGCCAATGTGACCATCAATTGGTCAAGTTAACTTAACAAAATTCAAGCTTAAGAGTTGAGCTTGTTTGACTTAAGTCAAAGGTTAATTAATTAAAATTAGCGTGTTTAATTTAATTAATGGAAAGAACACAGTTTGGAGGGAATTCAAATGAAATGTTCGTTTGAATTAGCATTTAATTAGGTTGAAATTAGATTTCAAATGTAATTAAGATGCACATGAAATTCAAATTCGATTTGAATTTGCATTTGCTACCTTGGCAATGGAAGTGGCCGCCCACCTTCAGGAAGGTGTGATTCCAACTTGGCGTCACACCAACCATACCCTATACATAGATATAGTAGGTGTGTGGATTGCAAATTGCTGAAAGTGTGAAAGAATTAGATTCTTTTGCAATTCCCTCCAAAAACTCTTGCAATCATTTCGTTCATATGTTGAAAGCTTTGCTCTATTCTTCTTCTTCTTTCCTACCTAAAATCGAAAATATGTGTTTGAACTGACTATAACCATTAGTGAAGCTGATGAAGTAGGAATAGCCTCCTCTCCTACTAACTCTTACTGGTCCACATACATCTATATGGATCAAATCTAAAAGACTTGTGGAGTGCTCAGTTTGTCCCACAAAAGGAGCTTTGGTCATTTTTCCCTTTAAACACAATTCACAAATAGGAAGATACTCAATGCCACTAATATTTAGTGCTTTGAGAACTTCTAACTTCTTCATCCTATTTTTAGAAATATGTCCAAGTTTTGTATGCCATAATATGGCATCTTCTTGAAAGTAAGTAAGGCACTAGGATCTACTTTAAAAAATGTGAAAAGCTTAATAAACTAGTGGTTATATGCTAACAAGGATCAAATCATGCATAAAATCCAAATTTAGATAGAGTGTTACTTTGAAATGCTTAAATCTAAGGAGAAAGCGGCGACATCCTCCTCTTAAATCTATCCCTATATATATGTATTCCCAATACATAGGATGCGTATCCTAAATCCTTCATGGAGAATTGTGTAGATAACCATGCCTTAGTACACTCTAACATTCCAACCTTATTCCCAATGAGAAGGATGTCATCGACATAAAGCACAATAAACTGTACACTACTCTCACTAGCCTTCTTATACACACATGGTTCATACACATTTTTGACAAAGCCAAACGATTTAACTATTATATCAAAAGTATGTTCCAACTTTGGGACGCTTGTTTGAGTCCATAAATGGATCTCTAGAGTTTGCAAACCTTTTGCTTACTCCCTTTGGATGTAAAACCTTGTGGTTGCTCCATATAAATTTGTTCTTCAATGTCTCCATTGAGGAAAGTTATTTTCACATCTATTTGCCATATCTCATAGTTATAATATGCGGCTATGGCAAGTAGAATTCGAATGGACTTAGGCATTGCGACCGGTGAAAAGGTTTCCTCAAAATTGATACCGGCTCTTTGAGTGTAACCCTTTGCCACCAGTCGCACCTTAAAAGTCACCACTTCTTTATCTACTCCAAGCTTTCACTTATAGATCCACTTGCAACCAATGGGAATTATTCCCTTTGGTGGATCTACCAAAGCCCATACTTTGTTTGAGTGCATGGATTCCATTTTGGATGTCATGGCTTCTAGCTAACATCTCGAATATATGTCCGACATAGCTTCCTCAAAGGTCTTCGGATCATCATCCGTTTGGCCTATCTCATGAAGAAATCCGAACATTTTAGATTGCTTCTTGATTCGGTCTGAACTTCTTAGAGGTTGTGTGTGAGGCCTTTATTGCTCATTTGTTTCCATCGCCTATGGGATTTGTTGATCGTTTTGAACTTTATCAAGTTCAACAACAACACCATTTCTATCTATTAGAAATTGCTTTTCAAAAAATTTATTGTTCCTCAAAACAAACACCTTTTGTTCTGAGGGATCATAGAAATAGTAACCTATAGGCTCTCTAGGGAATCCCACAAACTTGCACAAGGTAGATCTGCTGTCCAACTTATCTCCTACTGTCCGTCTCACATAGACGGGAGATCCCCAAACTTTAAGATAATTGTAAGAGGGTGCTTTGCCACGCCATATCTTATATGGTGTTTTTAGCACCGACTTACATGATACCATATTTAGTAGCATCGTCGCCGTGTGTAAGACGCATCCCCAAAATGATATAGGCATATCGAAATGCTCATCATGGAACGTACCATGTCCAACAAAGTACGGTTTCTCCTTTTGGCTACTCCATTATGTTGGGGTATGCCGGGTGGAGTCTATTGAGAGAGAATCTCATTCTCCCTTTGATAATCCAAAAATTTGGTACTTAAGCAATCTTCCCCTCAATCCGATCGAAGAGCTTTAATACTAAGTCCCTTTTACTTTTCTACTTCATTCTTATACTCTTTTAACATTTCAAAGGCCTTGGAATTGTACTTCATAAGATACACATATCCGAACCTACTATTATCATCGGTGAAGGTGATGAAGTAAGAATAGCCTCTTCTCCCGCTAACTTATAGTGGTCGACAAACATCCGTATGGATCAAATCTAAAAGACTTGTGGAGCGTTCTATTTGTCTACAAATAGAGCTTTGGTTATTTTTCTATTTAAACAAGATTCACAAGTAGAAAGGTTCTTAATGCCACTAATATTTAGTACTTTGAGAACTTCTAACTTGTTCATCCTATTCTTACAGATATGACCAAGTCTTACATGCTAAAGAATGGCATCTTCTTGGATATCTAATTTTTTTTTACCCGATTGAATGTGCATTAGTGAAAGTTGAGAATCAAGTATGTAAAATCCATTTATTAATGTACCTTGAGCAATCAAAGAACCATTCTTTAATACCTTCAACTTTCTATTCGATATAGAAAAATCAAATCCTTCATTATCAAGAATGGGAATTGAAATAATATTCTTTACAAGATGTTGTATATAATAAACTAGATCAAGTACAATGCAAGCATTCCCCAAATCTAACTTGATTATGCCTTGGAAGGTGGCAACAACTCTTGCTCCATTTCCTAGGTGGAGGATCATATCCCCTTCACGCAGACTCTTTCTTCTTTCCATCCCCTATAACGAGTTACAAAGGTGAAAACCACATGCAGTATCAACTACTCATGAGGAAGAATTAGTCGTCATGTGCACTTCAATAAGGTACATACTCTTCTCAACGGTTGCAAGGTAAGCTTTGCAGTTTCTTTTCCAATGCCCCTTTTCACCAGAGTGGTAACAACTAGCTTTAGTTTTAACATTCCTCTTAACCTTCTCGGAACACTTCTCGAGTTGCTTTCTTTTCAAGGAAGAACTTTCTTCCTCTTACCTCCCTTTCTAGGACCTCTAGGGCCCTTCGACTTGGAGGAGGATGCAAGCATAAATAGCTTCTTCTCATAGTTACCTCCACAGTTACAACCATATTGATCAATTTTTTAATCATAACATCTTGCTTGGACATATTGAAGTTCATGACGAATTTATCATATGATGGTAGCAATAGCTGAAGGATCAAATCCATGTAAAGGTCGTTGTCCATGACCACATCTAACTATCCAAGCTTCTCAAAAAGTCCAATCATCTTGAGGCCGTGATCATGGACATTAGACCCTTCACTCATCCTTACCCTAAAGAGCTCCTTAGACAAACCGAACCTTTTGTGTCTACTTTGTACACCATACAACTTTTGCAAGTATACATAGACCTCTCGATCATGTTTCATATGCTCATGAGTCATTTGGAGCTCGTTGGACATGGATGCCATCATGACACACCTCGCTTGTAGATCATTATCTACAAATTTTATGAACATTTCACGATGCGTGTCGGTGGCGTCACCACCAAATGTGTCCACGAGACTTTGATCAAGGACGTAAGTCCGCTTTTCAGAGTCAAGAATGATTTTAAAGTTTCTTAACCAATCTTGGAAGTTTGGCCTAGTGAGTTTATTGGTTTCCAAAATTGATGCGAGTAGATTCTTAGCCATTTTGATTGAATATTTCAAAAATCAACAAAAGGCAAAAAAAAGAGTATAGGCATGTGATTGAGTTTAATATTAAAAACATGTTTTATGGTCTTTCAAGCATGTTTTCCTCCAACTATTTTATCAAGTTCTTCACCCCCTAGAAGAATTCGGGAAATCATATTTTCTAATGAGAATCAAGATCCCAAGGACTTGTAAGGGGGCCCCTAAACCGAATGTATATCCACGAGCAATCCAAAGATAAGCAACGTTTGCTAATTACATCTCATGCAATTCTTGATATATTTTGCCTCACCATTTCATGTAGATCTCCTAATTGACGACCTCTACATTACTCGGTGCTAAGTCAAACCTACAAATCAAACTCTGATTCAAGATAAACACCACAACATCCCCCGTAACCGAGTGTATGATGTGTGGGCATTCTTAAATCAAAAGTGCATCTCATGTAAAGCATATGGTCACAACTTTCCACCTAAGTGTGACCCCCGTAATCGGATGTATATCATACAAAGGTGGTAGCATCATCATGCCATATGCTATTGGTAGAAGGCTTGGGTTAATTAAAACTCTTTTAATTTGCATCCATTTTGACTTAATATTAGAAAAATACTTAGACATTCTAAGTGGAGGATTTTTCCATGCAAAGATCTCATCATTTTATCTTCTTATTTAGGTTTTCTATATCCTAAACATGCTTTTGATACATCAATAGGATATGGAAAGTGTAAATCAGTAAATGCGTCTGGCATGCTCCTAAGGTAGGATGACCATGAGCCGAACCAAGTAGTGCACTTAGAGCCATATGTGCACCACCTAGTAGATTTTAGGTGGGTTGATTAAATCTAGCTATTGCATGAGTTATCCCATACATTCATGGGTCTTTAAAAGTCTCCATGCCTCCAAGGTCTCCATTGCTCTATGCAACAATTACATGAATAGGAATTCCTCGCTACTAGTGATTCTACTCTCATAACATTAACAAGGTAGAATTGAAGAGGCATGTAAGCCTCAATTTAATATAGCCCATTTCAACAACTTTGAGACAAATAAAATTAATATTAAAGGCTCACAATCATCCCTATTCATTCATCATCCATTCAACAACTAAATGAACAATAAAAAAATCTAGAATTAACAATTAATTCTAATAATTAAATGCTTATCTTATAAACAAATAATTGAACAAGCTTAACATTTATGCCATAAATTGGAGATTAACTTTAACTAGAGTTTAAAAGAAACAAAAATGTCAAATATAATTTTGAGGACTTGCACAATACTTGTGCATCCATAACACTTGATTTAATGCCATTTCTAGCCACTCAAGGAACCAAAAAGAAGCTCAAAACCTACCCAATCCCAAAATGGGCGTTGCTAGCCAAGCTTGGCGCACGGCTGGGCAATAGCTCTCGGCTACTGCCCAGCCAGCTTTGCACACCAAAAATTATAGAACACTTTCTGGACATTAAATCATACATTAAGGACCAATTCCAGATCTAAAACTCCTTTTAAAATGGAAAATTAAAGTGCTCAATCATGCTTCAAAAATTCAAGTTTAAGTGAAAATCAAATTCTCCAAAAACCTCCAATCATACTCCAATCTCATTGGATAAACAATGACCAAAACACTTTTGATAAAAAAAAAAAATGCTATATCATCATATAACATTGATTAATGCCAAATCAACATTCAACATTAATAACTATGAATTGAATCACACAAAAACATGAATCAACACTTAAATCACATAAATGCATGCTTTCAATTCATCAAGCAATCGAGCCACAAGCATCATCAACCAAAACACTCCAATCCATTACTAGAATCAAGTATTTGCTAATATTGATCAATTCATCACATGAATCAACCAAACAATAATCCAAAATAAAGCATGAAAAAGGCTCTGATACCACTTGAAAGTAAGAGTAGCATTAGAATCCATAAAGCAAAACTTCAAAAGCTTGGAAATAACTAAGCTGCTCAAGCAACTAGAGAAATAGACATGCTATAGATCTAGATTAGGAAGAAGAATTACCTCTTGTAGCTCAAAACAAGAAGAAAATCAAGTATATGTCTCGAATCCAGAAACTGTTTGGAATCAACATAGAGGAAAAGCGGCAACCTTTGACCCGGTTAAACTACTCCAAAAATTGCTAAATTAAATCTAGAACACCTCCACACACTGTAGAGGATATTGTGAAAACATTTGCACAAAAAGCCTTCTGGTTTGCTCCAAAAAAATTCACAAATCCGGAGTTACTACAAGTATATCTCCAAAATTTTTGCAAGTCAAATGCCATACCTCTATTAATACGATCCACACCACAATAAATCTTCCAATTACCCCTCACTAGAAGTTGGAGTTAGAGAGGAAAAAATAATGTAAAGGAGGCTGATTTTCAGGTTCGGAAGAAAAAGAAATGCAAAGCTCAACACATGATGCAATGCATAGAGAGAGAGAGTTTTGGAGGGAATGCAAAGAATCTAATCTTCACTCTTTTAGCATTGTGTATTTCAAATTTGTTCACCCTCTATATGTATATATAGAGGGTGGAAGGCATGATGCTAGTTGGCATCACACCTTCCTTAAGGTGACCGCCCATGTGGCATTCCAAGTTGGCAAATTCAAATTCAAGTCTTACTTGAATTTCATGTGCATTTCAATTACATTTGGAATCTGATTCCAAATTAATTAAGATGCTAATTTGAATAAACACTTCATTTAAATTTTCCCTCCAAAAAGTATTCTTCCCATTAATTAAATTAAACACTTTAATTTAATTAATTAACCTTTGATTTAACTCTTAAATTAAACAAGCTTAACTCTTAAGCTTAAACTAGTCAACTCAACTCTTTAAGTCAACTTGACCAATTGATGGTCAATATGGAACCAAATAATTAACTTCTTAATTATTGGTCTAATTCAACTCTTTAAATTAGTTTATTAAATTAATCTAACCAAAATTGACCGTTAAATTGGATCCTTGAAAATCAGTCACCAAAGTTTGAGTTTTTCTAATTGCTCTACCAATTTTGGAAGCTAATTGATTTTTGTGTGTGACCCAATAGGTTCTACCATTCATTGGATATAGACTCATAACTCTTTGTGACTTTTGAATATCTTATATTCATTTTAGTTTAAAACTCCTTTTAAACTAATCGACTCAATTCAATTAATCTCATTAATCGAAGAATACCCAATCTCCATGGTCGATGTCCAATCTCAAGTCCATGGTGCCCAACTAATTGGCCGAAATGAATATTTTGGAGAACTATTATAGCTTTGCACGTACCATGCAAATATAGTCCTTCTATCTTCTATCTCCCGAAAGAGGCCTAGGGCAAGATATTTGTTGGCTCCTTAATAGACTTGATATTATATCTCTATTCTTAATGTTCGATTCCCTTATGTGACCTCATCTTTAGATAGCTCCTTTTCCAAGTTGTCACACCACCTTGTGCAAGGATTTCTTGGAATTGATCATTATAGAACACATAGGAGATGCATTCACCCTTGATAAAAGTGAAGAGTTGGATTCCATCTTGAATCTCACAAATCTCGATGCCAAGTAGTTCATACCCAAGCTCAACCCAAAAGACCAGCTAAGTGGTCAAGAAAGAGTCAAAGCATGAGGATCGGACAAAGGCTACTATGGATCCTCTGGTTAAGGGACAAATAATATGCACTAGCGTAAGTAGGAGAATTAACCACTACCAACTTGCCACTACAGCTATCTAGTGGATTCTCCGAAGGGTCTTCAGTACCTTATTCTCTAACAAGCACCCACTGACATACAGCCGTATCTTATATAGTTGCTCATGGGATGAAGCAATATCTAACTCTTGGAATTATGCATCGAGAGTGCAAGTCTATCCGGATCTTAGATGCCCCATCTTATAAGATTCAATGGCTTCGATGATTTAAGATCACAACCATGTAAGACTTATTCCATGATCACCACCTAGTGACCTGACCAAGTCCCGTAGTCATGTCTGATCTAAGGGCTTCATCTAAATACAAGTGAGGAAATAAAGAGTATAAGATGAAGATGGACATATAAAGAATATCATTCAATCAAGATTGTTTTACATGGAAATAGCTTTACAAGGCTAACCTTAAATCTTCCAAGTCATAGGTTCTTACGAGATGGGGCATCTAAGATCTAAATAGACTTGCACTAACGATGCATAAATCCAAGAGTTGGATATTGCTTATTTCCATGAGTAACCGTATGAGATATGGGTACATGTTCGTGGGTGCTTGTTAGAGAACATGGCACTGAAGGCCCACCAGAGAATCTACTAGATAGCCGTAGTGTTAAGTCAGTAGTGGCGAGCTATCCAGCTTAGCTAGTGCATATTATTAGTCCTTTGACTTGAGGATCCATGGAAACCTTGTGTCTAGTCCACAAGCTTTGACTCTTCCCTGACCACTTGGTGGCTCTTTCAGATTGAGGTTGGGTATGAGCTACTTAGCATGGAGGTTTGAGAAATCCAAGATGAAATCTGACTCATCACTTTTGTGAAGAGGGAGTGCATCTCCTATGTGTTCTATAATGTTCGATTACAAGAAATCCTTGCGCAAGGTGGTGTGAAAATTTGGAAAAGGAGTTTTCCAAAGACGAGGTCACACAAGGGAATCAAACATTGGGAATAGAGGCATAGTATCAAGGCTATTAGGAGATAGGAGACGGAATGACTGTATTTGTATGGTACACATAGATCTACAATAGTTCTCCAAAAGCATTCATTTTGGCCAATTAGTTGGGCTCCATGGACTTGAGGTTGGACATCGACCATGGAGATTGGGTACTTTTTAATTAATCGGATTAATTAAATTCAGTCGATTAGTTTAAAAGTTGTTTTAAACTAGAATGAATATATGATATTCAAAAGTCACAAGGAGTTGTGACCCTATATCCAATGAATGGTAGAACTTATTGGGTCACACACAAAAGCCAATTAACTTCTTAATTATTGGAGCAATTTTCTAAGAGTTAGAGAATCACTCCAGGGTGACTGATTTTGAGGTGCCAATTTGAAGGTCAATTTTTGACTTGATTAATTTAAGTGTAAAATTAGACCGATAATTAAGGAGTTAATTATTTGGTGCCAAGTGATCATCAATTGGTCAAGTTAATGTAAGGAGTTAAATTAACAAAATTGAGCTTAGGTGTTAAGTTTATTTGACTTAAGAGTTAAGTCAAATGATAGTTAATTAAATTAAAGTATTTGGTTTAATTAATGAGAAGAATACTTTTTGGAGGGAAAATTCAAATGAAATGTTCATTTGAATCAAGGATCTTAATTAACTTGAAATAAGATTTCAAATGTAATTAAAATGCACATGAAATTTAAATGAGATTTGAATTCAAATTTGCCACCTTGGCACCCCACTCCCCCCCCATGGAAGGTGGCATCACACCATCCAATATCTATAGATAGATATAGATGAGAGAGGAATCGGCCATATCACAAAAGGTGTGAAGAATTAGATTCTTTGCAATTCCCTCCAAAAACCTCCTTTAAGCATTGCATCATGTGTTGAAGCTTTACTTATTTTTCTTTTCCTACCTCAAAAATTGGCCTTCACGATTGTAATTCTGCTTGCTTTCTCCAACTAAAAGTGAGTGGAATTTGGAGGATTGATTGGTGTGTGGATCATATCAATAGAGGCAAAGTATTTGATTTGCTAGCTTTGGAGATCCATTAGGACAGAGTAGTCATTTGCCAAATTTTTTCCAAGAGATCCAGATCGAGGTTTGCTCTGAATTTTTTAGAGCTTTCCCCAAGGAGTTGAGAGGTTCCAAAATTTTTTTGGAGCATTTGAACCAAGGTGAAAGTCGTTGTTCATCCTCTATGCCAGAGCCTGCCAGATTCTTGGTGAAGTGTTCACCATCACATTCTTGGAAATTTGCTTTTTGAGGTAATTCTCCAACTAAATCTTAATTCCTAACATGATTAGATCCTTGGTAGGCTGTAAGCACTGGTTGTTTTGAGCTATTGAATTTTGATAATTGGATCTTTGTGGCTTACTAACCTTCAAGAGGACTAATAATATGCACTAGCATAAGTTGAAGAATTTACCATAGGAATTATGCATCATTAGTACAAGTCTGTCTAGATCTTAAATGCCCTGTCTCGTAAGATCCTATGAATTGGAAGATTTAAGATCACGACCATGTAAAACTTATTCCATGATTACCATCCAATGCGTAATAAGTCTCGTAGTCTAGTGTGATCTAAGGTCTTCATCCAAATGCAAGTGAAGTAACAAAAAGAATATCATTCAATCAAGATTGTTTTACAAGGAAATAGTTTTACAAGGCCAATCCAATTGGCTTGCCGGGAACTCCAACAAAATTCCTTTAGATTTAATCCATACAGATGTTTGTGGCCCACTAAGAGTTAATGCGAAAGGAGGCTATTCTTACTTCATGACCTGAAGTACAAGTTTGAAGCCTTTGAAAGGTCCAAAGAGTATAGGAATAAAGTAGAAAAACAAAAGGGACTTAGTATTAAAGCTCATCGATTAGATCAAGGGGGAGGATACTTAAGCACTGAATTCTTGGATTATCTAAAGGAGAATGGAATTCTCTCTCAATGGACTCCACCCAGCACACCCCAACATAATGGAGTAGCTGAGAGGCGAAATCGTACCTTGTTGGACATGGTACGTTCCATGATGAGCTTTTCTGATGTGCCCCTATTCTTTTAAGAATACACTTTACATACGGCGGTGAGGCTACTAAATATAGAGCCCTCAAAGTCAATGCCAAAAATGCCGCTTAAGATGTGGTATAGAAAAGCACCCTCTTACCATTATCTTCAGGTTTAGGGGCCTCCCGCTTGCCCCAAACGGTTAGTGGGAGAGAAGTTGGATAGTAGATCCACCTTGTGCAAGTTTATGGGATACCCAAGAGAGTCTTTAGGTTATTATTTTTATGATCCCTTGAAATAAAATGTGTTTGAGGAACACCAACTTTTGGAAAAGGAATTTCCATTAGATAGAAATGGCGTTGTTGTTGAACTTGATGAAGTTCAAGATGATCATCAAATCCTACAAGCTGTGGAAACAAATGAACATAAAAAGCCAGACACACAACCTCTAAGAAGGTCGAACCAAATTAAGAAGCAACCTGAAAGGTTCGGATTCCTTCATGAAATGGGCTAATCAAATAGTGATCCAAAGACCTAAGAGGAAGCTATGTTGGATATAGACTCGGGACATTGGCTTGATGCCATAAAATCTAAAATGAACTCCATGTACTCCAACAAAGTATGTGAAAGCAAGTAAGGCACTAGGATCCAATAATAAAACTTCAAAAGCTTAAATAGACTAGTGCTTAAAAGCAACCAAGGATCTAAACATGCTTTAGAATTTAGATTTGGTTGAAGAGTTACCTTAAAAGAAAAATCCAAAGTTAGATTGAAGAACCCCTTCTTCAAACAGAATTTTCCAAACAGTGGCATAGCTGGAACCAAGCAGGTTTTGAGTGATTCAAAACTCTCCAAAAACACTAAAAAAATTCCAGTAGATGCTCAACTCCTTGAAGAATTTTTTGGAGTAAATTTTAGCTTGAAACTCCTTCTGGATATTGTAGAATAAAATCGACAAAAGATTGATCTTGCAGGTGGATCTCCAAAGGCTTAGCAAACAATTTGTTTTGCCTCTATTGAACTAATTCACACACCAATCCAAATCCTACTACTCCTCACTTGTAGCTGGAGAAAGAGAGGAGACTTGAGAAGGAGATGTCTGGTTTTAGGGTAGGGAGAAGAAGAGGAAGGTGATCTTCAACACATGAATGAACACCTTGAAAATGGAGGGAAAAATGAGAATCTAATTCTTCATTTACTTAATTGTTAGATTGTTGTCCCCATACTCTATGTATATATATAGAGTGAGATGGTGTGATGCCAAGGTGTCATCACACCTTCCTCAAGAAGGGGGGACCGCCAACATGCATACCTTGCATGCTTAGTTGGCAAATTCAAATCTAATTTGAATTTGTGTGTATTTCAATTACATTTGAAATCTAATTTCAAGTTGATTAAATGCCACTCTAAAATGATCCTATCATTTCAATTTTCGCTCCAAAGAATATTCTCCTCATTAATTAAATCAAATAATATAATTTAATTAACTAAGTCTTGACTTAACTCTTAAGTCAGCTAGCTTAACTCTTTAAGCTTAATTTTGTTAACTTAACTCTTTAAATTAACTTGACCAATTGATAGTCATATGGTACCAATTAATTAAATCCTTAAATTATTTGATAAATTTAACACTTAAATTGATCAAGCCAAAATTAACCTCAATTTCAATCACCCAAAAAATAGGTCTCCATGGAGAGAATTTTCTTAGAAAGTTCCTCCATTGCTTAGGAAATGTAATTAGCTTTTGTGTGTGACCTAATAGGTTCTACCATTCATTGGACATGGGCTCATAACTCTTTGTGACTTTTGAATATTGTATATTCATTTTAGTATAAACTCATTTAAACTAATTAACTTAATTTAATTAATCTCCATTAATTGAAGAGTAGCTAATCTCCATGGTCGATGTCCAACCTCAAGCTTATGGAGCCCAACTAATTAGCCTAAATGAATGCTTTTGGAGAACCATCATAGCTCTACGTGTACCATGCAAATACAATCTTTCCATCTTCTATCTCTCAAAAGAGGCCTAGGACAAGATATTTGATGGCTCCCTAATAGCCTCAATCCTATTTCTCTATTCCCAATCTTTGATTCCACTTTATGACCTCATCTTTGGAAAACTCCTTTTCTAAATTGTCATATTACCTTGCGCAATGATTGTTTGGAATCAATTATTATAGAATACATAGGAAATGCACATGCCCTTCACAAAAATGAGGAGTCGGATTCCATTTTGGATATCACAAACCTCCATATCTAACTAGCTCATGCCCGATCACCACCCGAACAGTCCGCTAAGTGACTAGGGAGGAGTCAACGCATGAGGACCTTGACACAAGGTTACCATGGAACCTCAGGTCAAAGGGCTAATTATATGCACTAACATAAGCGGGAGAACTTGCCACTACCGAATTGCCACTCCGGCTGTCTAGTGGATTCTCTGAGTGGGTCTTTAATGCTTTGTTCCCTAACAACAACCCACTAACATGTATCCATATCTCATATTAGATTGCCCACGGAATGGAGTAATAGCCAACTCCTTAGATCTATGCATTGTTAGTGCAAGTCTATCCGGATCTTAGAAGCCCTGTCTCTAAAGATCTTATGACTTGGAAGATTTAAGATCACGACCTTATAGGACTTATTCCATGATCACTACCTGGTACGTGACCAAGTCCCATAGTCTTGTGTGACCTAAGGGCTTCAACCAAATGCCAGTGAAGTAAACATAAGCATAAGATGAAGATGGCCATATTATCAATATCATTCAATCAAGATTGTATAAAAAGTGAAATAGTTTACAACTCCAATCTAATTGGCTTGTTGGGCACTATTCCAACAATATGGACTTTGGTAGATCCACCGAAGGGAATAGTTCCCGCTAGTTGCACGTGAATCTATAAGCACAAGTTAGGATTCTACGGAGAGGTTATGACCTTTAAGGCACGACTAGTGGCAAAAGGTTACACTCAAAGACTTGGTATTGATTTTGAGAAAACCTTTTCACTGATTGCAATGCCTCATTCTGTTCAGATTTTGCCTAATTCTATTCGGATTTTACTTGCCATAGCCGTATATTATGATTATGAGATACGACAAATGGATGTGGAATTCGTTTTCCTTAAGTGAAACATTGAAGAAGAAACCTATAGGGAGCAACCACAAGGTTTTACATCCAAAAGGAATGAGCAAAAGGTTTGTAAACTCCAAAGATCCATTCATGGACTCAAACAAGCATCTCAAACTTGGAACATACATTTTGATAAGATAGTCAAATCATTTGGCTTTGTCAAAAATGTGTATGAACCTTGTGTGTACAAGAAGGCTAATGGGAGTAATATATAGTTTATTGTGCTTTTATGTTAATGACATTCTTCTCATTTGGAATGAGAGAGAAATGTTAGAGTACACTAAAGCATGGTTATTTACTCAATTCTCCACAAAGGTTCTGGGGAGAAGCATCCTACGTATTAGGAATACGTACATATCTATAGAGATAGATCGAGGATGATGCTAGGGCTTTCCTAAACCATGTACATTGACAAGATATTAAAGAGGTTTGGTATGCAAGAATCCAAGAGAGGATTTCTCCCTTTGGAGCATGGCATTTGTCTCCCCAAATCTATAACCCCTAAGACTGATGATGAGAGATAGAGAATGTCCCACATTCCTTATGCATCCACCATATAGAGCATAATATATGCCATTTAATGTACAAGACTGGATGTGGCACACGCTCTAAGTGTTACGAGCCGTTTCAAATCCAATCCTAGTGAAAGTCACTAGATGGCTGTTAAACAATTCTTAAGTACTCGAGAAGGACTAAGGACTTATTTTTGGTATACGGCAATGGAGAATTGAAACTGGAGAGGTTTTTGGATTCTAGTTTCCAATCCAATGTAGATAACTTGAAATCTACTTTGAGATTTATATTTTGCCTCAATGATAGTGCGGTGAGTTGGAAGAGTTATAAACAAGATACCACAGCCTATTCAACCACATAGGCAGAATATATTGCGGCTTTGGAAGCTGCAAAGGAAGGTGTTTGGATGAAAAACTTCATCCAAGAGTTGAATGTAGTGCTTAGTATCACTGAGCCCGTGGTTGTCTTCTATAACAACAACGGGGTGGTAGCGCAACCTAAAGAGCTAAGATCTCATCAACTATCCAAGCATATTTTGAGGCAATATAATTTGATCCAGGAGATCATTAATAGAGGTGACATCCGTGCAGTGAGAGTTACCTCGGAATAGAATATAATAGATCCACTACTAGACCCCCATTGTAAAAGTTCTTTGAAGGATATCTTAGGAAGATAGGTCTTAAGACTATGGGAAATTGGCTTTAGGGCATGTGAGAGATTTTTGGAATAGTGCCCCACAAGCCAATTAGATAGCATGTAAACTATTTTACTAGTGATACAATTTTGATTGAAAAATATTCTTTAAATATCATCTTATGATTATAATTACTTTATTGGCATTTGATTGAGGCCCTTAGATCACACAAGACTATGGAACTTGATCAGTACACTCGGTAATGATCATGAAATAAGTCTTACACGGTCGTGATATTAAATCTTCCAAGTCCCAGGATCTTATGAGATAAGGTATCTAAGATCTGGATAGACTTGCACAAACGATGCATAAATCCAAGGGTTGGTTATTGCTCTATTTCATAAGCAATACCCTTTGTGATATAGGTGCATTTTAGTGGGTGTTTGTTAGAGAACAAGGCACTGAAGGCTTGCCCGATGAACACTGGGTAGCCAAAGAGGCAAGTTGCCAGTGGCAAGTTCTCCAGCATATGCTAGTGCATATAATTAGTCCTTTGACCTGAGGATCCATGGTTACCTTGTGTTTAGGTCTCATGCTTTGATTCTTTCTTGGCTACGTAGCAGGTCATTCGGGTAGAGATTGTGCATGAGCTACTTAGACATGGAGATTTGTAAGATCTAAAATGGGATCTGACTCCTCGTCATTATGAAGGGCGAGTAGTTTTCCTATGTATTCCATAATGATTGATTCCAATAAATTCTTGCGCAAGGAAGTATGATAATTTGGAAAACTCCTGTCATTATGAAAGACGAGTATTTTTCCTATGTATTCTATAATGATTGATTCCAATAAATTCTTGCCCAAGGAAGTATGATAATTTGGAAAAGGAGTTTTCCAAAGATGAGATCATAAAGGGGAATCGAACATTAGGACTAGAAATATAGAATCGAGGCTATTAGGAAGCTGATAAATATCTTGCCCTAGGCATCTTTTGGGAGATAGGAGACGGAATGACTGTATTTGCATAGTTCGCATATAGCTAGAATAGTTCTCTAAAAGTATTCATTCCGGCGTGAGGTTGGACATCGACCATGGAGATTGGGTACTCTTCAATTAATGGTGATTAATTGAAAGGAGTCGGTTTAAAGGAGTGTAAACTAATATGAATATTTGATATTCTAAAGTATCAAGGAGTTGTGAGCCCATGTCCAACAAACTGTAGAACATAATAGGTCACACACAAAAGTCAATTGCAAATCCTAGTTGATGAAGGAGAATTTTCTAAGAGTTAGAAAACTCGTACATGACCAATTTGGAGGTTGACCAATTGACACAGCTTGAAGTCATTTTTGGCTTGATCTATTTAATTGTTAAATTAATCTAATTAATTTAAGGAGTTAAATTTAGACCATTTAATTAATGAGTTAATTATTTGGTGCCACATGACTATTAATTGGTCAAGTTAACGTAAGGGATTAAGTTAACAAGGTCTTGCTTAAGGAGTTAAGCAAATTGACTTAAAGAGTTAAGTCACGGTTAATTAATTAAATTAAAATAGTTTAATTTAATTAAAATGGAGAATTAATTTTGGAGGCAAAATTCAAATGAAATGTTCATTTAATGTGAATTAGCATTTATTTGGATGACATTTCATGAGATGAAATGAAGATTCTAAATGAAATTCAAATTCACATGCCAACTTACATGCTAGTTTGCGCCACCCCTTGAGTAAAGTGTGATGCCACCTTGGCCGACATACTAGCTTGCATTACATTCCATGTGAATTAGATTCTCTCAAATTCCCTCTAAATTTTCAAGTGTTGCCTCATGTGTTGAACCTTCACTTCTCTTCTTCTCCTATTTCCAAATCAAGCCTTTATCGAAGTTCTTCTTCTCATTATTCTCCAGTGGATATTTACAGGAAAAGGATTGGGAATTGGTGTGTGGATCATCACATTAGAGACAATTGCTCGCCTTTGGAGATTCACTGTTTTGGGCAAAGACTTTGGAATAATTTTTGGAGGTCTTTTCGAATCCTTTTTGACCTCAATTTTTTATTGAAGATACCTCAAGGAGTTGGTGTCCATTTTGTACAAATTTCTCTCAAATTAGAGTTTTTTTGGTTGAACAAAAATTGCCCAGATTCTACTGTGCCACTAGAAGATAGTTTTCAAAGAGTTAAGATCTTCTTCCACCTTCCTTTGATTTTCTGAAAATCAAGGTAACTCTCCTTCAAAATCTTAATCTATGGCATGTTTAGATCCTTGGTGACATGTGTAGCCTAGTTATTTTGCATCTTTCATGCTTTGATTATTGGATCCTATAGCTACTTGTGACTTCACATGAAACAAAGTAATATCTGACCCCTTAGATTTATGCATCATTAGTACAAGTTTATCTAAATCTTAGATGCCCTATCTCATAAGATTCTATGACTTGGAATATTTTAAGATCACGACTGTGTAAGACATTTTCATGATCACCACCTAGTGCATGGCCAAGTCCCATAGTCTTGTGTGATCAAATGGCTTCAACCAAATGCTAGTAAAGTAAATTAAGCATAAGAGGAAGATAGCCATTGAAATATGAATATCATTCAATCAAGATTGTATCACAAATGAATTAGTTTACATGCTAATCTAATGGGCTTCGGGGATGCCCCGTCTCATAAAATTCTACGACTTAGAACATTTAAAATCACGACCATGTAAGACTTATTTCATGATCACCTCCCAGAGTGAAACCAAGTCCTAAGTCATGTGTGATTTAGGGGCTTCAACCAAATGCTAGTGAAGTAAAATAAGCATAAGATGAAGATGGCCATTTAATCTGAATATCATTTAATCAAGATTGTATCACAAGTGAAATAGTTTACATGCCTATCTAAGTAGTTGTGGCGTACTATTCCAACAAATTTAAGTATGTACTTCAAGTTTGTGCTAAATTGAGATGCATAAGAGTTATACTTAATTTTACCTCAAATTAATTGTTTGTGTGATAAGCACTTAATTGATGTATTTGATGGATTGAATGTCAATTCTAGCTATTGTTCATTTAATTGTTGAATGGATGATGGATGTATAGGGATGAACATAAGCCTTTAATTTGGTTTTATTAACTTTAGTGTTAATTGAAATAGTTGTATTAAATGGGCTTGAATGCCTCTTGATTTTCTACCTTGTAATTTTTATGAGCCTAGAACTCTAGGGGTGAGTTCTCTTTTATCTTACAAATTTTTGTAAGGAGGCAAAAGATGCTAAGGGGATCACTGAGGCTTGAAGACCTATGAATATATAGGTTATATTCATGTAATAGATAAGATCTATTAATTTAATCAACCCACCTAAAATCAACTAAGTAATGCACTAATGGCTCTAACTGCACTACTTGGTTAAGGCTCGTTCTCATCCCAACCTTAGATGTATGCTGGGTTTATTTACTTATTTATGCTTTCTTTATCCTATTGATGTATATGATGCATGGCTAGGATAAAAAACCTAAATAAGCAGAGATAAAAGTTGATGAGATCTTCCTAGCAAGAAAACCCCTCAACTTAGAAGAGTCTAAGTTCAAGAAAAATATTAAGTCAAATTGGATACAAATTAAATCGAGTTTTAGTTAATCCAAGCCGTCTACCAATAGGCAAGTGACATGAGAAGCTACCCAAATTTTGTGTTGGCTCACGATTCGTGGGACACAATATTAGACAAAAGTTGTGATCACAATCTTGTCATAAGATGTGCTTTAATTTAAAATTCGCTATGACATTATTTCACGAGTCATGGGATGTCGTAGTTGAATTTATAATTAAAGATTGATTGGTAGGTCCAACTTAACACCTAGTAGTATAGATGTCACACGAGTCTTGGGTCTATACAAAAAGTAACGCAAAACATACCAATGGTTGCATAGAGATGCAATTAGAAAAAGTTTCCTACCTTAGGATCATAAGTGGATGTCTCACTAGTCGTGGGTCCACAAGTGATACCTTTAGACCTTGATTCTCACTAGGAAATGTGATTTTTTGAATTCCTATAAGGATAAGGAGTTTGATAAAATAGCAGGAGACATGCTTGAAAGTCTATAATCATGTTCTCAATATCAAATTCAATCAAATGCTCATATTCTCTTTTTCGCCTTTGTAGATTTTCAAAATCTCAATCAATGGCTAAGAATCTACTAACTGACCGGGCCAAACTTCCACAATTGGCTTCATAACCTCAAAATTGTTCATCCAAAAATTAGACATATGTCTTAACTCAAAGTCCATCGGATACCATAGGTGAGGATACCGATCAAGAGGCCTGTGAAATGTTCACAAAATGGGTAGAGAATAACCTCCAAGCCCGTTGCCTTATGATGGCCTCCATGTCTAATAAGCTCCAAAAGTCTCATAAGAACATGAAAAGTGCACCTACAAGAGTTGTTAGTGTACAAAATAGGCATAAGAGGTACATGCTATCGAAAGAGTTCTTGAGCAATGATGGTTGAGAGATCAAGTATCTATGATCATGGTCTCAAGATGATTGGGCTTATTGAGAAGCTCGCTACTTTGGAGGTAGTAATGGAAAATTATTAGAATAGTGCCCCGCAGCCAATTAGATTGGCATGTAAACTATTTCACTTGTAATATAATCTTGATTGAATGATATTCATATTTCAATAGCCATCTTCATCTTATGCTTATTTTACTTTGCTAGCATTTGGTTGAATCCCTTGGATCACACAAGACTATGGGACATGGTCACACACTGGGTGGTGATCATGAAATAAGTCTTATATGATCGTGATCTTAAAATATTTCAAGTCGTAGAATCTTGTGAGGCACGACATCTAAGATTAGAATAGACTTGTACTAATAATGCATAAATTCAAGGAGGTGTATGTTAGTGGGTGCTTGTTAGAAAACAAGTTCACTAAAGGCTCGCTTGGAGAATCTACTGGATAGTCATAGTGGCAAGTCGGAAGAGGCAAGTTCTCCAGCTTAGGCAAGTGCATATATTTAGTCCTTAGACCTGAGGATCTATGGTAACCTTGTGTTTAGGTCCTCATGCTTTGGCTCTTCCTTGACCATTTTGCGGGTCATTCGAGTTAAGGTTGGGTATGAGCTACTTAGAAATTGAGGTTTCTGGGATTCAAGATGGGATCTATCTCCCCATCATTGTGAAAGGCGAGTGCATCTCCTATGTATTCTATAATGATCGATTCCAAGTAGTCCTAGTGCAAGGCGGTATGACAATTTGGAAAAGCAGTTTTCTAAAGATGAGGTCATAAACAGGCATTTAACACTGGGAATAGAAGCTATTGGAATACTGCCCCGCAAACCAATTAGATTGTCATTGTAAACTATTTCTCTTGTGATACAATTTTGATTGAATGATATTCAATAATAGCTATCTTCATCTTATGCTTATTTCCACTTCACTAGTATTTGGTTGAAGCCCTTAGATCACATAGGGACTATGGGACTTGGTTATGCATTTGGTGGTGATCACGAAATAAGTCTCATATGGTCGTGATACTTGCAATAATGATGCATAAATCCAAGGAGTTAGATACTGCTCCATTTCACGAGCAATGCCATATAAGATATGCGTGCATGTTAGTGGGTTCTTGTTAGGGAATAAGGCACTAAACGCCTGCTTGGAGAATCCACAAGATAGCCAAGGTGGCAAGTCAGTAGTGGCAAGTTCTCCAACTTATGGTAGTGCATATAGTTAGTCCTTTGACCAGATGATCCATGGTAACCTTGTGTTTAGGTCCTCATGCTTTGACTCTTCATTGGCTACATAGCGCGTCGTTAAGGTGGAGGTTGAGCAGGAGCTAGTTAGACATAGAGGTTTGTGACATTCAAGATGGAATCCAACTCCTCGTCGTTGTGAAGGGCAAGTGCATTCCTATGTATTCTATAATGATCGATTCTAAGAAATCCTTCTGCAAGGCAGTATGACAATTTGGAAAAGGAGTTTTCAAAATATGAGGTCATAGAGAAGAATCAAGCATTTGAATATAATCATAAAATTGAGGCTATTAGGGAGCCGACAAATATCTTGCCCTAGGCCTCTTTCGGGAGATAGGAGATGTAAGGAGTTAAATTAGGCCAATAATTAAGGAGCTAATTATTTGGTGCCATATGACTATATCAATTAGTCAAGTTAGCTTAAAGAGTTAAGTTAACAATAACTAGCCCAAAGAGTTAAGCTAATTGACTTAAGAGTTAGGTAAAAGGTTAATTAATTAAATTAAAGTGTTTAATTTAGTTAATGAGAATAATCTATTTTGGAGGGAAAATTAAAATGAAAGGTTCATTTGCTGTGGCATTTTAATTAATTTGAAATGAGATTAAATGAAATTAAGATGAACACAAAATTCAAATTCAAAATTTGCCAACTAAGTAGCTAGTTAGCGGTCACCCTTGAGGAAGGTATGATCTATATATAGATATAGAGGGAGAGAGGGGCGGCCAACTTACACATATTGTGAAGAATTAGATTCTTTCACATTTTTCCTACTTTTCAAGTGTTGCCTCATGAGTTGAAGCTTCACTTCTCTTCTTCTCCCACCTCCAAATAAGGCCTCCATCTCTTTAATTCTCCTCTCTATTCTCCAACTAACATTGGTGTGTGGATCATATAGTTACAGGCAAGACAATAGGATTGCTACTCTTTAGAGATCCACTGTTAGGGCAGCAAATTTGACGATTTTTTCCAGGAGGTTCCCTTTGGATTTTTTAGCTGAATTTTTTTTAGTAGCTTCATCAAGGTGTTGAGAACTTTCTATAAAAGTGTTAGAATTTTTTGAGGAGTTTGGATCGATAAAAAGTTGTTCCCTCTCTGTTGTGCCGCTGAGAGACAGTTCCAAGTTGTTGAAATCATCTTCCTCATTTCCTTGGATTTTTGCGAATAAAGGTAAATTCTCTATCTAAATTTGAATCATAAGCATGTTTATATCCTTTTTGACGTGTGTAGCCTAGTTTATTTCCATTTTTAAAGTCTTAAATATTGGATCCTAGCGCTTCACGTGCCTTCAAGTGGTAAAGGAGCCTAATTCATGCTATGATTTGAATTTTTGATTGATTGATTGATTTATGTGATGAATTGGTCAAAATAACCAAATAATTGACCCAACCTATGGATTGGAGTGTTTGGATGATGTTGTATGTGACTTTATGCTTGATGAATTGAAATTATGCTTATATATGTTTTAAGGTGTTAATTCATATGTTAAGCATGTTTTAATTCATAATCGCTAATGTTAAATGTTGATTTGGCATTAGTTGATGTTATATCTGATATAGCATGTTTCATTTGTCCCTAAGGAGTTTCGGTCATTTTTGGATCCAATTTGATTGGAGTTTGTTGGAGATTTTTTAAGAATGTGATTCTTACTTTAACTTGATTTTAGAAGCATGATTGAGCACTTGAAATTCCATTTTAAATGGATTTTTGAATCTAGAATTTCATCTATAATGTGTGTTTTAATATATTAGAAAGTGTCATAAAATTTTTAGTGCACAAAAGTTGAGCTAAAATTCTTTTTTAGTGCACAAAAGTTGAGCTAAAATTCTTTTGCCTAGCCTAGCGCTAGCTGAGTAGTCTAGCATGCCTGCCACATGACAGTGAGACCAACCTAGGTGGATAGCAACACCATTTTCTTTTGGCATGAGTTTGGTTGATTTTTTGGCTTCTTTAAGTGAGCAAAAGTGTTTTCAACCACACATAATAGATGCACAAGTGTTGTGCAAGTACTCAAAATTATGATTGATATTTTTTATTATTTTTGAAAACTTGTTGAAGTTAATCTTCAAGTTGATGCATAATTTTTATGCTTGCTCTTGCTTGGCCAATTAATTGTTTATGAGATAAGCATTTAATTATTGGAATTAATTGTTAATTCTAGATTTATTTATTGTTCATTTAATTGTTGAATGGATGATGAATGAATATGGATGATCGTGAGCCTTTAATATTGATTTTATTTGTTTCAAGTTGTTGAAAAGGGTTGTATTAAATTGGACCTTGCATGCCTCTTAATTTCTATCTTTTAAATGTTATGAGAGTAGAACCACTAGGAGTGATGATTTCTTTCTCACGTAAATGTTACAAGGATCAAAAAAGACCTTTGGAGGCATGGAGACCCAAGAAGATCCATGAATGTACAGGATACACTCATGTAATATCTAGATTTAATCAATCTACTTAAAATCAACCAGGTGGTGTACCTATGGCTCTAAGTGCAGCACTTGGTTAAGGCTCATGGTTATCCCACCTTAGGAGCATGCTAGCTAGGCGCATTTATTTGTTTATGCTTTCCATATCCTATTGATGTATGAGATGCATGGTTAGGATATAGAAAACCTAAATAAGAAGATAAAATTATGAGATCTTTGCAAGCAAGAAAAACCTTTCACTTAGAATATGTAAGTGCTTCACATATTTAAGTCAAAATGGATACATATTAAATGGGGTTTTAATTAATCCACGTCTTCTACCAATATTATATGGCATGATGATGCTACCATTATTTGTGTGATATCTCACGAGTCGCGGGTCACATTTATGGTGGAAAGTTGTGACCATATACTTAGCATAGATGCAACTTTGATTTGAGGCTTCCCATGCATTGGCACACGAGTCTTAGGATGACGTGGTGTAGTCTTGAATCAAAGTTTGATTGGTAGGTTTGACTTAACACCTAGTAGTGTATATGTCGGAAGAGTCGTGGGTCTATATGAAAAGTGAGGCAAAATACATCAAGATTTGCATGAGATGCAATTAACAAAAGTTGTTTACCTTTCGATTATTTGTGGATGTCTCACGAGTCGTGGGTCCACTTACAAGTCCTTAAGATCTTGATTCTCACTAGGAAATGAGATTTCTCAAATTCTTTTGGGGGTGAAGGATTTGATAAAATAGTGGGAGAAAAAAATGCTTGAAAGACCATAAACATGTTTTCTTTAATATCAAATATCCAATCATATGCTTATATTATTTTTTTGCCTCTTATAGATTTTTCAAAATCTTCAAAAGAAAATGGCTTAGAATCCACTTCAATCTATTTTGGAAACTAATAAGCTCATCAGGCCTAACTTTCGTGATTGGTTGAGGAACCCTAAAATCATTCTTGACTATGAAAAGAGGATCTATGTAATTAATCAAAGTTCATCGGATACCTTGGGTGATGACCCAATCGATGATGTTAATTGTTCACAAAGTTTTGAAATGATGATCTACAAGCAAGATGCCTCATGATGGCATCTATGACCAATGAGCTCCAAAAGACTCATGAGCATATGAAACATGCTAGTGAGATCTAAAAACACATGCAAGGGTTGTATGGTGCTCAAACAAGACATAAAATGTTTGCTTTGTCAAGAAAACTCTTTAGGTCTAGGACGGTATATGGTTCAAGTGCCCATTATTGGAATAGTGCCCCGCAAGCTAATTAGATTGGTCTTGTAAACTATTTCCTTGTAAGACAATCTTGATTGAATGATATTCATTATATAGCCTTCTTCATCTTATGCTCATTATTACTTCACTAGCACTTGGTTGAAGCCTTTAGATCACACAAGACTATGGGACTTGGTCATGCATTGGGTGGTGATCATGGAATAAGTCTTACATGATCGTGATCTTTAATCTTCCAAGTCATAGGATCTTATGACATAGTGCATCTAAGATTCAGATAGACTTACACTAATGATACATAAATCCAAAGGTTGGATGTTGCTCCATTCCATGAGCAATACTATATAAGATATGGATGTATATTAGTAGGTACTTGTTAGAGAACAAGGCACTGAAGGCCCACCTAGAGAATCCACTAGATTGTCACTGTGGAAAGTCGTTAGTGGCAAATTCTCCAGCTTATGCTAGTGCATATAACTAGTTCTCTTACATGAGAATGCATGGTAACCTTGTGTTTAGGTCCTCATGCTTTGACTCTTCCCTAGTCACTTAGTAGGCCGTTCAGGTGGTGATTGGGCATGAGCTACTTAGGCATGGAGGTTTGTGAGATCGAAGATGGAATCCGACTCCATATCTTTGTGAAGGGTAAGTGCATCTCCTATATGTTCTATAATGATCAATTCTAAGAAATCCTTGTGCAAGGCAGTATGACAATTTGGAAAAGGAGTTTTTCAAAGATGAGTTATAAAGTAGAATCAAACATTGGGAATAGAGATATAGTATTGAGGCTATTAAGGAGCCACGAAATACCTTGCCATAGGCCTCTTTTAGGAGATAGGAGATGAAAGGACCATATTTGCATGGTACATGTAAAACTATAATGGTTTTCCAAAAGTATTCAATTCAGCCAACTAGTTGGGATCTATGGACTTGAGGTTGGACATCGACCATAGAGACTGAGTACTCTTCAATTAATAGAGATTAATTGAATTGAGTCGATTAGTTTAAAGGAGTTTAAACTAAAATGAATATATGATATTCAAAAGTCACAAAGAGTTGTAAGCCCATGTCTTATGAATGGTAGAACCTAATGGGTCACACACAAAAGCCAATTGCATTTCCTAATTGATGGAGGGATTTTTCTAAGTGTTAGGAAATTCACTCCAAGTGATTGATTTTTGGGTGATTGAAAATTGAAGTCAACTTTGGCTTGATTTATTTAATTGTTAAATTGATAAACTAATTTAAGGAGTTAAATTAGACCAATAATTAAGGAGTTAATTATTTGGTGCCGCATGACCATCAATTGGTTAAGTTAAAGAGTTAAGTTAACAATTCTTAGCTTAAAGAGTTAAGCTAATTCACTTGAGAGTTAAGCCAAAGATTAATTAATTAAATTAAAATGTTTAGTTTAATTAATGAGAGGATCTTTTTTGGAGGGAAAATTTAAATGAAAGGTCCATTTGGTGTGGCATTTTAATTAATTTGAAATTAGATTCCAAATGTAATTGAAATGCACACAAAATTGAAATTTGATTTGAATTTGCCAACTTGCAAGAAAGTGAGTGGTCCCACACCTTGAGGAAGGTGTGATGCCACCTTTGCATAACACCATCCTCCCTCTATATATAGATATAGAGGTGAGGTTGCGCTGCACAATGATTTTCAATGTGAAGAATTAGATTCTCATATTTTTCCCTCCTTCAAGTGTTGCCTAATGAGTTGAAACTTCACTTCTCTCTTCTTCTCCAACCCCTAAATTGGTCATCTACCACTCATTTATCCTCTACGTATCTAGCTAATATTAGGGAGAAATAGGAACTAGCATTGGTGTATGGATCATATTGATAGAGGCAAGACAATAGGATTGCTTGCTTTTGGAGATCCACTAGTCAGGGTAGTAATTTGGCGATTTTATTCCAGGAGATCCAGAAGGAGTTTTGATCTTAAATTTTCACAGTAGATTCATAAAGAGTTGAGAAGCTACTGAAATGTTTCCAGAATTTTTGGAGGAGTTTGGATTGGGCAAAAGTTGCTCCAAATCCGTTGCACCGCTCTTTGATAGTTTATAGATTAAAGAAATGTTCATCATCTTTCCTTTGTTTTAGCGAATCAAGGTAATATTCTTTCCAAATCTGAATCATTAACATGTTCAGATCCTTGTTTGCTCATGTAGCCTAGTTAATTTTAGCTTTTGAAGTTTTAATTATTAGATCCTAGTGCTACACTTGCCTTCAAGTGGTATCGGAACCTAATTCATGCTATGATTTGGATTTTTTGATTGATTGATTCATGTGATGGATTGATCATAGTCACCAAATTCTTTATTCATATAATGGATTGGAGTGTTTGGATGACGTTGTATATGGCTCCTTAATTGAGGAATTGAAAGTACGTTAATATGTGTTTCAAGTGTTTATTCTTATGATTAGTATGTTTTAATTCATAGCTTCTAATGTTGAATGTTGATTTAGCATTAGTTGATGTTATATGTTGATATAGCATGTTTATGATGGCCTAAAAGAGTTTTGGTCATTTTTGGATCCAATATGATTGGAGTTTTGTTGGAGATTTTTGAAGAATGTGATTCTTACTTTAACTTACTTTTGAAAGCATGATTGAGCACTTCAAATTTCAGTTATGAAAGTTGTTTTAGATCTGAAATTTCATCTATAATGTGTGTAATAATGTTTAGAAATTGCTTGAAATTTTTTTCTGCACAAAAGGTTAAGCAAAATTGAGGTGATTTGGCCATGACCTTGAAATAGGGCTGACTGCGCTTGGCCTAGGCAGTCAAGGCTGATTTTGCTTCATTTCTAGCTCTTTTTTTGTGATAAAAAATGTTTTGTTACACACATATTAGATGCACAAATGTTGTGCAGGTTATCAAAATTATGTTTGATATTTTTGATTACTTTTAAAAATTTGTTAAAGTTAATCTCCATGTTGACACATAAATGTTATGCTACCTCTTGCTTGGCCAATTATTTGTTTATGAGATAACATTTAATTGTTGGAACTGAATGTCAATTCTAGATTTATTTATTATTGAATAAATGTAGATGATCATGAGCCTTTAATATTGATTTTATTTATTTTAAGTTGTTGAAAAGGTTTGTATTAAATTGGGGCTTGTATGCTTTTTTAATTCTATCTTGTAAAAGTTATGAGAGTAGAATCACAAGGAGTGAGGATTTCTTTCTCATGTAAATGTTGCATGGAGCAAAGAAGACCCTTGGAGGCATGAAGAATTTAGAAAACCCATGATTGTATGGAGACACACTCATGTGATAGCCAGATTTAATCAACTCACTTAAAATCAACTAAGTGGTGCACCTATAGCTCTAAGTGCACCACTTGGTTAGGCTCATGGTCATCCCACCCTAGGAGCATGCTAGGCGCATTTACTTATTTATGCTTTTCATATCCTATTGACATATGAGATGCATGGTTAGGATATAGAAAACCTAAATAAGAAGATGAAATGATGAGACTTTTGCAAACAAAAACCCTCAACTTACAACATCTAAGTGTTTTCCAATATTAAGTCAAAATGGATACAAATTAAAAAAGTTTTAATTAATCCATGCCTTCTACTAATAGTGTATGCCATGATGATGCTATCGATTTTGGGTGATGGCACTCGATTATGGCAGTCACACTTAGGAGGAAAGTTGTGAGCATACACTTAGCATGAGATGCACCTTTGACTTAAGAACACCCACACATTGTTACTCGGTTATAGAGGATGATGTGGTGCCCATCTTAAATCAAAGTTTGATTGGTAGGTTGGACTTAACATTTAGTAATATAGATGGTGCATGGTTACGTAGGTCTATATGAAACGTGATGCAAAATACATCAAGAGTTGCATGAGATGCAATTAGCAAACGTTGCTTACCCTTTCATTGCTTGTAGATAGCACTCGATTACGAGGATCCTCTTGCAAGTCCTAGGATCTTGATTCTTACTAGAAAAGGAGATTTTCCAAATTCTTCTAAAGGGTGAAGGATTTGATAAAATAGTGGGAGAAAAACATGCTTGAAAGACCATGAACAAGTTTTTAATATCAAAATTCAATCACATGCTTGTATTCTCTTTTTCGCCTTTGAGGATTTGTGAAATCTCAAGAGAATGGCTAAAAATCCACTCAACGTTATTTATTGGAAACTAGTAAACCAACTGGGCCAAATTTCCACAATTGACTTAACCTCAAAAATGGTTCTAGATTCCTAGAAGCGGATATATATCCTATATCAAGGTGTTCCTAATCCCATGGGGATTACTGTGGATCAAGATACACGTGAAAAGTTCATGAATTAGGTTAAGGATTGTCCCATCCCATAGTCTCATGATGGCATCTATAAACTTCAAAAGTCTCAAGGACATATGAATTATACCTCGGTTAAAGTTTACAAGAGTTGTAAAGCAAACAAGGTATGAGAAATTCATGTTGTCAAAAGAGATTTTCAAGCTAGGATGGATGTGAAGTCATATGTCCTCGACTACAGTCTAAAGATGATTAAGCCTGGAGAAGCTCTTCAACTTGGATGTAGTAATGGACAATGATCTCCATGAGGATTTGATCCTCGCATCCTCGCTAAGTTTTATTGATCAAAGTGTTGATCTAGAAGGATACTACCATGATAAGGGCAAACCTTTAACACTTGTTTCCTCCTCCAAGTCTATAAGCCCTATGGGTGATAGAATGGGAGGTAAAAGGAAGAAAATTTCTTCCTCCAAAGAAAAACAACCATTAAAGGCATTCGGTGGAATCAAGAAGGTTCTAGAGAATATAATCGATATTACTTGTTTCTACTTTAGCGAGATAGGCCATTAGAACCAGTATTGCAAGAAATACTTTACATCCCTTGAGAAGGGTGGGTATGAAAGCAAGTAAGGCACTAGGATCCAACAATAAAACTTCAAGAGCTTAAATAAACTAGTGCTTACAAGCAACCAAGGATCTAAACATGCTTTAGGATTCAGATTTGGTTGAAGAGTTACCTTAAGAGCTTAAATCCAATGGTAAATTGAAGAACTCTTTATTCAAACAGAATTTGCCAAACAGATTTTTGACCAATTCAAAACTCTCCAACAATGCTGAAAAAATTCCAGTAGGTGCCAAATTCCTTGAGAATCTGTTGGAACAAGTTTTAGCTCTTTTTCCAAATTGTCATACTACTTTGTACAAGGATTTCTTAGAATCAATCATTATAGAACACATAGGAGATGTAATCACCCTTCACAAAGACGAGGAGCCAAATTCCATCTTGATTTGCACAAACCTCCATGTCTAAGTAGCTCATGCACAATCACCACCAGAACGGCCCCGCTAAGTGATCAGGGAGGAGTCAAAGCGTAAGGACCTAAGCACAATGTTACCATGGATCCTTAGGTCAAAGGACTAATTATATGCACTAGTAGGGATGGCAATGGAGTGGGTTTGGCAGGACCCGGGACACGCTCCGCATGCAACCTATTGGGACCCGAAACTCGCTCTGCCTCCTATTTGAACCCGAACCCAGTGGGTCCAACCCACCTAACCTAAAAAAAATTTCTCCCTCATAATTTGATGTACAAATTTTTCAACTTTCAACTGTCAAACATTAGTGTAAATTTTGCAACCGATCATAAATTTGGCAACTCACAATATAATACAAACATGCAAAATTCATAAATTCATTAGTCTATATATCAATTTTTTATAAAAGTAAAGAGTAAGGAAGTTTTATATTATATGTAATATATTAATTATATATATAATATGTAATTTTAAAATTTATAAAGTTTAAAATTGAAAGAAGAAAGAACCTAATTTTATGAGTAATATATTAATTATGCATATATAATATAATATTTAATAAATATCACTATTATATGGTGTAGGTTAGGGGTTGGGTTTCTAAAATAAAAACTCAGTACCCACCCCAAAACCCGTTTACTTCACCTCGAACCCGCTCTATTCGGGCTGGGTATGGGGCAGGTCCCCGTCTACCCAGACCCATTTCCATCCCTATGCACTAGCGTAAATGGGAGAATTTGCCACTACCGACTTGCCACTCTAGCTATCCAGTGGATTCTCTGGTGGGTCTTCAATGCCTTATTCCCTAACAAGCACCTATTGACGAGCAACCATATCTCATATGGGATTGCCCATTGAATGGAGCAATATTCAACTCCTTGGATCTATGCATTGTCAGTACAAGTTTATCTAGATCTTAGACGCCCAATCTCATAAGAACCTATGACTTGGAAGATTTATGATCACGACCGTATAAGACTTATTCTATATTCACCACCCAGTATGTGACCAAGTCCCATATTCATGAGTGATCTAAGGTCTTCAACCAAAAACAAGTGAAGTGAATATAAGCATAAGACAAAGATAGCCATATTATTAATATCATTCAATAAAGATTGTGTCACAAGTGAAATAGTTTACAATGCCAATCTAATTGGCTTGCTGGGCACTATTCCAACAATCTCCCACTTGCCCTAAAGCCAATTTTCCATAAACTTAAGACCCATCTTCTCAAGATGTCGTTCAAAGACCTTTTGTGATAGGGGTTTAGTCAGTGGATTTACTATATTCTCTTTCGAGGTGACTCTTTCCACTTGGAGGTTGTCTTCATCAATGCTCTCTCAGATCAAATGATATCACCTCAATATATGCTTGGATCGCTGATGAGATCTTGGCTCTTTTGCTTGCGCAACTGCCCCGTTGTTGTCACAGAAGACAACTACTGGCTCAGTAATGCTAGGCACTACATTCCTCTCTTAAATGAAGTTTTTCATCTGAATACCTTCTTTCGCAGCTTCTGAAGCCACAATGTATTCTACTTATGTGGTAGAATTGGCCATGATGTCTTGTTTGGAACTCTTCCAACTCACCGTGCCGCCATTGAGGTAAAATACAAATCCAAAAGTGGATTTTAGGTGATCTATATCGGATTGCAAACTTGAATCCAAATATCCCCATAGTTTCAATTCCTCACTGCCGTAAACTAAAAACAAGTCCTTAGTCCTTCTCAAGTAAGGTACTAGGATCCTATAATAAAACTTAAAAAGCTTAAATAAACTAGTGTTTACAAGCAACCAAAGATCTAAACATGATTTTAGGATTTAGATTTGGTTGAAGAGTTACCTTAAGAGCTTAAATCCAAAGTTAGATTGAAGAACTCTTCTTCAAACAGAATCTGTCAGATAATGGTGCAGCTATAAGCAAGCAATTTTTGACAAATTCAAAACTCTCCAAAAATGCTAAAAAAATTCAAGTAGATGATCAACACTTGAGGAAGTTGTTGGAACAAGTTTCAGCTCAAAATTCCTTCTAGATTTCCTGGAATAAAATTGACAAGAGACTAGTCTTGTAGATGAATCTCCAAGAGCTTAGCAAACCAAATGTTTTGCCTCTATTGAAATGATCCACACACCAACCCAAATCTTATTACTCCTCACTTTTAGCTGGAGAAAGAGAGAAGAGTTAGGAAGAAAGTGGCCAACTTTTGGGTAGGGAGAAGAAGAAAAAGAAAGTGATCTTCAACATATGAATGAACATCTTTGAAAATGGAGGGAAAAGTGAGAACCTAATTATTCACTTGCTAAAAATGTGTGTGATGCACCCGTCACTCTATATCTATATAGAGTGAGGATGGTCGGATACCAAGGTTTTTTTTATTTATACACATGCACATTAGGAGTCCGTTAGGGCTAGAATTTCTGACCTCCCACATTATGTGGGAGACTCATGCCACCGCGCCACAGGCCACTCGGCTGGTGTGATACCAAGGTGGCATCACACCTTCCTCACGGAGGGGGGACTGCTAACCATGCATGCTTAGTTGGCAAATTCAAATCTAATTTGAATTTGTATGCATTTGAATTACATTTGAAATCTAATTTTGAATTAATTAAATTCCATGCTAAAATGATCCTATTATTTAAAATTTTCCTCCAAAGAATATTCTCCTCATTAATTAAATTAAATAATTTAATTTAATTAATTAATAATTGACTTAAATCTTAAGTCAACCAGCTCAACTCTTTCAGCTTAATTTTGTTAACTTAACTCTTTAAGTTAACTTGACCGACTGATGGTCACATGGCACCAAATAATTAACTCTTTAATTATTGGTCTAATTTAACTCCTTAAATTAGTTGATCAATTTAACACTTAAATTAATCAAATCAAAATTGCCCTCAATTTCAATCACCTAAAAATCAGTATCTGTGGAGAGAATTTTGTAACACTTAGAAAGTTCCTCTATTACTTAGGAAATGTACTTAGCTTTCGTATGTATTCATTTTAGTTTAAACTCCTTTAAACTAATCGACTCAATTCAATTAATCTCCAATAATTGACAAGTACCCAATCTCCATGATCGATGTCCAACCTCAAGCCCATAAGCCCAACTAATTGGCCGAAATGAATACTTTTGGAGAACCGTCATAGCTCTACACGTACCATAATAGGGTCCTTCTGTCTCTTATCTTTGGAAAGAGGCATAGGGCAAGATATTTGTTGGCTCCCTAATAACTTCAATTCTATATCTCTATTCCCAATTTTTGATTCCATTTTATGACCTCATCTTTGAAAAACTCTTTTTTTCAAATTGTCTACTACCTTGCGCAAGGATTTCTCAGAATCGATGATTATAGAACACATAGGGGATGTACTCCCCCTTCACAAAGATGAGGAGTCGGATTCCATCTAGGATCTCACAAACCTCCATGTCTAAGCAGCTCATATCCAATCACCACCTGAACAGCCAGCTAAGTGACCAGGGAGGAGTCAAAGTGTAAGGACATAAGCACAAGCTTACAATAGATCCTCAAGTCAAAGGATTAATTATATACACTAGCGTAAGCAGAAGAATTTGCTACAGACGATTTGCCACTCCGGCTATCCAATGGATTCTTCGATGGGTCTTCAGTGCCTTGTTCCCTAATAAGCACCCACCGACATGCATCCATAGCTCATATGGAATTGCCCATGGAACAGAGTAATATCCAACTCCTTGGTCTATGCATTATCAGTGTAAGTGTATCCAGATCTTAGATGTCCTATCTCGTAAGATCCTATGACTTGGAAGATTTAAGATCACAACCATATAAGACTAATTCCATGCTCATCACCTAGTGCGTGACCAAGTCCCATAGTCATGAGTGATCTAAGGGCTTCAACCAAGTGCCAGTGAAGTGCATATAAGCATAAGATGAAGATGACCATATTATTAATATCATTCAATCAAGATTGTGTCACAAGCGAAATAGTTTACAACGCCAATCTAATTGGCTTGCTGGGCACTATTCCAATAGGTACTTTATTGAAGTGCATTTAAGGATAAATTCTTGCTCATGGATATTTGATATCACATGTGGTTTTTATCTTTGTAAGTTGTTACAAAGAATAGAAAAAAGAATAAATCTTATTGATATGGATATGATCCATCGCCTTGGCAAAGGAACAAGAGTTGCTGCCAAAGCCGAAAGGCATATAATAAGTTAGACTTAGGGAACTCTGTACTTATATTGAACCTTTGTTATTATGTACCATATATTTTTTAGAACATTATTTCAATTCCCATTTTGAATAGCAAAGGATTTGATCTTTCTACATCAAATGGGAGATTGAAGGCATTAAAGAATGGATTCTTTAGTTGCTCATGATGCACTTAACAAAGGATTATGCATTTTTTGGATTCTCAAACATCACTGATGCACATTCAATTAAGTAAAAGCAAATTAGGTATCCAAGAAGATGCCATGTTACGACATGCAAGCCTTGGCCATATTTCTAAAAATAAGATAAACAAGTTAGAAGCTCTCAAAGCACTAAATGTTAGTAGCATTGAGGACTTTCCTACTTGTGAATCTAGTTTGAAGGAAAAAATGACCAAGGATCCTTTTTGTGGGACAAATGGAGCACACAAAAGTCCTTTGGATTTGATCCATAAAGATGTTTATGGCCAACTAATAGTTAGTGCGAGAGGAGGCTATTCCTACTTCATTACCTTTACCGATGATTATAGTCGGTTTGGACATGTGTATCTTATGAAGTACAAGTCCAAAGCCTTTGAAAAGTCCAAAGAGTATAGGAATGAAGTAAAATAGCAAAAATGAAATAGTATTAAAGATATTGAATCGGATCGAGGGAGAGAATACTGGCATATCAAATTCTTGGATTATCTAAAAGAAAATAGGATTTTCTCTCAATGTACTCCGCTCGGCACACCCCTAAATAATGGAGTAACCAAAAGGAGAAATCGTACCTTATTGGACATGGTATGTTCCATGATGCGTTTATCTAAAGCGCCTATATTCTTTTGGGGATACTCCTTAAAGACAACAACAAAATTACTAACTATAGTGCATCAAAGATGGTGCTAGAGACGTTGCATGAGGTGTGGTATGGCATATCATCCTCTTACAATTATCTAAAGTTTTGGGGGTCTCCCACCTACGTAAGATGGTTAGTGGCAGACATGTTGGATAGTAGATCCACCTTGTGCAAGTTTGTGGGATACCCAAGAGAGTCTTTAGGTTATTACTTTTATGATCCCTCAGAACAAAGGATGTTTGCTTCGAGGAACACCGCCTTTTTGGAAAAGGAACTTCTATTAGATAGAAAATGCATCGTTATTAAACTTAGTGAAGTTTAAAATGATCAGTAAAATCCCATAAGTGGTAGAAACCAGTAAATATTAATAAAAGCCTCACACAACCACTAAGAAGGTCGGACCGAATCAAGAAACAACTCCAAAGATTCAGATTCCTTCATGAGATGGGCCAATTAAATAGTGATCCTAAGACTTATGACGAAACTATGTTAGATATAGACTTGGGACATTGGCTTGACGCCATGAAAATTTGAAATGGACTCCATAAACTCCAACAAAGTATGGACTTTGGTAGACCCACCGAAGGGAATAGTTTCTGTTGGTTACAAGTGGATCTATAAGCGAAAACTGGGAGTCGATGGAGAGGCAATGACCTTTAAGGCATGACTAGTGGCAAGAGATTACACTCTAAGACCTGGTATTAATTTTGAGGTAACCTTTGCACCGATCACAATACCTAAATCTATTGCGATTTTACTCACCATAGTTGTACATTATGACTATGAGATATGGCAAATGGATGTGAAAATTGCTTTCCTTAATGGAAACAATGAAGAAGAAATCTATATGGAGCAACCGCAAGGTTTTACATCCAAATAGAGTAAGCAAAAGGTTTGTAAACTCTAGAGATCCATTTATGGACTCAAATAGGCATCCCAAAATTGGAACATACGCTTTCATTAGAAAATGAAATTGTTTGGCTTTGTAAAAAACGTGTATGAACCTTGTGTATTATAGAAGGCTAGTGGAGTAGTATATAATTTATTGTGCTTTATGTTGATGATATTCTTCTCATTGAGAATGACAGAGAATTGTTAGAGTGTACTAAAGTATGGTTATCTACAAAATTCTCTATGAAGGATTTGGGAGAAGTATCCTACATATTGAGAATACGTATCTATAAAGATAAATCGGGGAGGATCCTGGAGCTTTCCCTAACACAATACATTGACAAGATACTAAAGAGGTTTAGTATGGAAAAATCCAAGAGAGGATTCCTCTCAATGGGACACGGTCTTTGTTTCTCCAGATCTATGGCCCGTAAGACTGACAACGAGAGACATAGAATGTCCTACATACTTTATACGGAGCATATTGTATGCCATTCAATGTATAAGGTTAGATGTGCTACATGCTCTAAGTTTTACGAGTCATTTCCAATCCGACCCGAGTGAGTGTCATTGGATGGCCATTAAAAACAATCCTTTAGTACTTGAGAAGCACTAAGGACTAATTTTTGGTATACGACAATGTAGAATTAAAACTCGAGGGGTTTTTGGATTCTAGTTTTCAATCTAATGTCGATGATCTAAAATCCACTTTTGGATTTATAATTTTGCCTTAATGGCAGTATGGTGAGTTGGAAAAGTTCCAAACAAGATACCATGATCGAGATTACCACAAAGATGAAAAAATTTGTGGTTTTCGAAACCTCAAAAGAAGGTGTTTGGATAAATACTTCATCCAAAAGTTGGATGTAGCACTTAGTGTGCATGAGCATGCGGTTGTCTTTGGAAAACAATTTAGGACTTGAGCCAATATCTCATCAGTGATCTAAACATAGAAAATGTGTTATCATTTGATATATGATATCATTTGATAGAGGGGACATTTGAATAGAAACAGTTACCTCAGAAGAGAATATAGTAGAACCACTAGCTTAACCCCTTAACAAAAAGAGTCTTTAAAGGACATCTTGAGAAGATGGGTCTTAAGACTATGAGGAATTGGCTTTAGGGCAAGTGGGAGATTGTTGGAATAGTACCCTGCAAGCCAATTAGATTAGTCTTGTAAACTATTTCCATGTAAGATAATCTTGACTGAATAATATTCATTATATAGCCAGCTTCATCTTATGCTTATATTTACTTCACTGGCATTTAGTTGAAGCCCTTAGATCCCACAAGACTATAGGACTTGCTCACGTACTGGGTGGTGATCATGGAATATGTTTTACACGATCTTGATCTTTAATCTTCCAAGTCATAGGATCTTATGAGATAGGGCATCTAAGATTCTGATAGACTTGCACTAACGATGCATAAATCGAAGGGTCGGATGTTGCTCTATTCCACGAGAAAACCTATATGAGATATGGATGCATATTAGTAGGTTTTTGTTAGAGAACAAGGCATTGAAGGCCCTCACAAAGAATCTACTAAATAGCTGAAGTGGCAAGTTGGTAATGGCAAATTCTCCAACTTACGCTAGAGCATAAAATTAGTCATCTAACCTGAGGATCCATGGTAACCTTGTGTTTAGGTCTTCATGATTTGACTCTTCCTTGGCCACATAGCGGGATATTCGGGTGGAGATTGGGTATGAGCTACTTAGACATAGAGGTTTGTGAGATCGAAGATGGGATCTAACTCCTCTTCGTTGTGAAGGGTACATATCTTGTGTATTCTATAATGATCGATTCCAAAAAATCCTTGCGCAATGTAGTATGACAATTTGAAAAAGGAGTTTTCTAAAGATGAGCTCATAAAGTGGAATCGAGCATTGGGAATAGAGATGTAGTATCGAATTTATTAGGGAGCCGACAAATATCTTTCCGTAGGCCTATTTCGGGAGATAGGAGATGGCAAGACCATATTTGCATGGTACTTGTAAAGCTATAATGGTTCTCCAAAAGCATTCATTTCATCCAATTAGTTGGGTTCCATGGGCTTGAGGTTGGACATCGACCATGGAGATTAAGTTCTCTTCAATTAATGGAGATTAATTAAATTGAGTCGATTAGTTTAAAGGAGTTTAAACTAAAATAAATATATGATATTCAAAGGTCACAAGGAATTGTGAGCCCATGTCCAATAAATGGTAGAACCTATCAGGTCACACAAAAATGTCAATTGCATTTCCTAATTAATGGAGGAATTTCTCTAAGTGTTAGGAAATTTACTCCAAGTGACCAATTTTGGGGTGACCGAAAATTGAGGTCAACTTTGGCTTGATTAATTTAATTATTAAATTGATCAACTAATTTAAGGAGTTAAATTAGATCAATAATTAAGGAGTTAATTATTTGGTAGCATATGACCATCAATTGGTCAAGTTAAGTTAACAGTTCTTAGCTAAAAGAGTTAAGCTAATTAACTTAAGACTTAAGTCAAAGATTAATTAATTAAATTAAATTATTTAATTTAATAAATGAGATGAATCTATTTTGGAGGGAAAATTAAAATGAAAGGTTCATTTGATGTGGCATTTCAATTAATTTGAAATTAGATTGCAAACGTTATTGAAATCCACCTAAAATTCAAATTTGATTTGAATTTGCCAACTTGCGAGCCAGTGGGCGATCCCCCACCTTGAAGAAGGTGTGAGGGAATCACACCATCCTCTCTCTATATGTAGATATAGAGGTGAGGGTGCGCCGCACAATGATTTTCCATGTGAAGAATTAGATTCTCACATTTTTCTCTCTTTCAAGTATTGCCTCATAAGCTGAAGCTTCACTTCTCTCTTCTTCTCCAACCTCTAAATCGGCTAGCTACCTCTCATTTCTCCTCTATATCTTAGCTAAAATTGAGAAGAAATAGGAAATAGCATTGGTGTGTGGATCATATTAATAGAGGCAAGACAATAGGATTGCTAGCATTTAGAGATCCAACAGTTAGAGTAGTAGCTTGGCGATTTTATTCCATGAGATCCAGATGGAGTTTTGATCTAAAATTTTCACATAGATTCATCAAAGAGTTGAGAAACTACTGGAATTTTTCTAGAATTTTTGGAGGAGTTTGGATTGGACAAACGTTGCTCCAAATCCGTTGTGCCGTTGTTTGACAGTTTTTGGATTGAAGATGTGTTCTTCATCTTTCCTTGGGTTTTAGCAAATCAAGGTAATCTTCTTTCCAAATCTGAATCACTAGCATGTTTAGATCCTTGTTTGTTTTTGTAGCCTAGCTAATTTTAGCATTTGAAGTTTTAATTATTGGATCTTAGTGCTACACTTGCCTTCATCCATGACCACGAGCCCAAGATGATAGGACTCATCGAAAAGCTTGGTCAACTTGATGTGGTTATGAACCATGATCTCTACGTGGACTTGTTCCTATAGTCATTACCCCCCTCATTCGAGCAATTTGTTATGAACTTTAATATGTCCAAGCAACAGGTGATGATTAACGAATTAGTAAATATGTTAGTAACCACCGAGGCGACAATGAAAAGGAAAAGGCCTCTTTTGTTTGCATCTGCCTCAAGTCGAAAGGCCTTAGGGGCCCTAGAAAGGGAGATAAGGGGAAGAAGAGTTCCTCCTCAAAATGGAAGCAACCCTTGAAAGGTTTTGGGATACTAAAGAAGAAAAAAAGGTGACAAAACCGATGCTACTTGTTTTTACTGTGGCGAAAAGGGACATTAGAAACGAAACTGCAAGGAATATCTTGGCACCCTCGGGACGGGTATATACTTTATTGAAGTGCACTTGACTACTAATTCTTCCTCATGATTATTTGATACCACATGTGATTCTCACCTTTGTAATTTGTTATAAGGGATGGAAAGAAGAAAGAGTCTTAATGAAGGGAGCAAGAGTTGCCGCCACAATGCGAGGTATACTCAAGTTAAACTTGGGGAATCCTTACATTGAAAGTAAGTAAGGCACTAAGATCCAATAATAAAACTTCAAAAGCATGAATAAACTAGTGCTTACAAGTAACTAAGGATCTAAACATGCTTTAGGATTCAGATTTGGTTGAAGAGTTGCCTTTAAAAGCAAAATCCAAAGCTAGATTGAAGAACTCTTTCTTCAAACATAATCTGCTAGACAATGGTGCAGCTGAAAGCAACAATTTTGGATGATTCAAAACTCTCCAAAAATACTGATAAAATTCTAGTAGATGCTCAAATTCTTGAGGAAGCACGTGAGAATAATTTTAGCTCGAAACTCCTTCTGGATCTCCATAAAATCAATAAAAAACTAGTCTCGTAGGTGGATCTCCAAAGGCTTAGCAACCCATATGTTTTGCCTCTATCGAAATTATCCACACATCAATCCAAATCCTACTACTCCTCACTTTCAACTGGAGAAAGAGAGGAGAGTTGAAAAGGAGATGGTTGATTTTTGGGTCGGGAGAAGAAAAGGAAGGTGATCTTCAACACATGAATGAACACCTTGAAAATGAAGGGAAAAATGAGAATCTAATTCTTCACTTGCAAATTGCTTATCACCGCCCCCTCACTCTGCATTGATATATAGAGTGAGGATGACGTGATGCCAAGGTGTCATCGCACATTTCTCAAGGGGGGGTGACCACCAACATGCACGCCATGCATGCTTAGTTGACAAATTAAAATCTAATTTGAATTTGTGTGCATTTCAATTATATTTGAAATCTAATTTCAAATTAATTAAATGTTAAATTAAAATGATCCTATCATTTCAATTTTTCCTCTAAAGAATATTCTCCTCATTAATTGAATTAAACAATTCAATTTAATTAATTAATCCTTGATTTAACTCTTAAGTCAACTAGCTTAACTCTTTAAGCTTGATTTTGTTAACTTAGCTCTTTAAGTTAACTTGACCAATTGATGGTCACATGGCACCTAATAATTAACTCTTTAATTATTGGTTTAATTTCACTCTTTAAATTAGTTGACCAATTTAACACTTACATTAATCAGGCCAAAATTGACCTCAATTTTAATCACCTAAAAATCGGTCTCCTTGGAGAGAATTTTGTTACAGTTTGAAAGTTCCTCCACTACTTAGGAAATGTAATTGGCTTTTGTGTGTGACCCGATAGGTTCTACCATTTTTTCGACATGGGCTCACAACTCCTTGTGACTTTTGAATATCATATATTCATTTTAGTTTAAACTCTTTTTAAACTAATCAACTCAATTCAATTAATCCCCATTAATTTAAGAGTACCCAATCTCCATGGTCGATGTCCAACCTATAGCCCATGGAACCCAACTAATTGGCTGAAATAAATGCTTTTGTAGAACCATTATAGCTCTACATGTACCATGCAAATACGGTCCTTCCCTCTTCTATCTCCCAAAAGGGGCCTAGGGCAAGATATTTGTGGGCTCCCTAGTAGCCTCGATGCTATGTCTCTATTTCCAATTTTCGATTCCACTTTATGACCTCATCTATGAAAAACTCCATTTCCAAATTGTCATAGTGCCTTGTGTAAAGAATCCTTGGAATCAGTCATTATAGAATACAAAGGAGATGTACTCGCCCTTCGCAAAGACGAGAAGTCGGATTCCATCTTGGATCTCACAAGCCTCCATATCCAAGTTACTCAGGTCCAATTACCACCTAAACAACCCACTAAGTGACCAGGGAGGAGTCAAAGCATGATGACCCAAACACAAGGTTACCATGGATCCTCAAGTCAAAGGACTAATTATATGCACTAGTGTAAAAAGGAGCATTTTCCATTACCGACTTACCACTCGGCTATCTAGTAGATTCTCCAGGTGGGCCTTCAGTGCTTTGCTCCCCAATAAGCACCCACTAACATGAATCCATATCTCATATGGGATTGCCCATGGAACGGAGCAATATCCAACTCCTTGGATCTATGCATTGTTAGTGGAAGTCTATCCAGATCTTAGATGCCCTGTCTCTAAAGATCTTATGACTTGGAAGATTTAAGATCACGATGGTGTAAAACTTATCCCATGATCACCACCCAGTGCATGACTAAGTCTTGTAGTCTTGTGTAATTTAAGGGCTTCAACCAAATGCCAGCAAAATAAATATAAGCATAAGATGAAGACGGCCATATTATGAGTATCATTCAATCAAGATTGTATCACAAGTGAAATAGTTTACAATGCCAATCTAATTGGCTTGTGGGGCACTATTCCAACAATCTCTCACTTGCCCTAAAGCCAATTCCCGTAGCCTTAAAACCCATCTTCTGAAGATGTCCTACAAAGACCACTTGCGTTTAAGGGTTTAGACAATGATTCTGCTATATTTTCTTTTGAGGCAATTGTTTCCACTCAGTTGTCGCATCTATCAAATGATAACGCATTTATCTATTTTTGGATCACTGATGAGATCTTAGCTAGAGTCCTAAGTTATCTTCAAAAGACTATCATAGGCACATGTACGCTAGGTACTATATCCAACTCTTGGATGAAGTTTTTATCCAAACACCTTCCTTCACGATTTCCAAAACCACAAATTATTTCACATCAATGGTAATCTCGATCGTTGTGTTTGGTTTGGAACTCTCCAACTCACCATGCTACCATTAAGGCTAATCTAAATCCAAAAGTAGATTTTAGGTCACCTATATCATATTGGAAACTAGAATTCAAAAACCCCTTGAGTTTCAATTCTCCATTACCGTACACCAAAAATAAGTCCTTATAAGTACTTTAGGATTGTTTTAACGGCCATCCAGTGACACTCATGGGGTTGGATTGGAAATGACTTGTAATACTTAGAGCGTGTGCCACATCCGGTCTTGTACATTGAACAGCATATAATATGCTCCGCATAAAGTATGTGGGACATTCTATGTCTCTCATTGTTAGTTTAAGGAGCTATAGACTTGGAGAGATGAATGTCATGTCCCATGGGAAGAAACCTTAGTATCTTGTTAATGTACGATGTTTAGGAAAGCCCCATCATCTTTCTTGATCTAGCTCTATAGATACGTATTCCCAATATGAATGATGCTTCTCCCAAATCCTTCATGGAGAATTGTGTTGATAAATATGCTTTAGTACACTCTAACATTTCTCTCTCATTCTCAATGAGAAGATCGACATAAAGCATAATAAATTGTATATTACTCCCATTAGCCTTCTAGAACACATAAGGTTCATACACATCTTTTTTACAAAGCCAAATGATTTGACTTTCTAATCAAAACGTATGTTCCAAGTTCAGGATGCTTGTCTGAGTCCACAAATGGATCTTTGGAGTTTACAAACCTTTTGCTATCTCCCCTTGGATGTAAAACCTTGTGGTTGCTCCATATAAATTTATTCTTCAATGTTTTCATTGAGGAAATCGGTTTTCACATCTATTTTCCATATCTCATAGTCATAATATGCGACTATAGCAAGTAAAATTCAAATGGAATTAGGCATTGCAATCGGTGCAAAGGTTTCCTTGAAATCAAAATCGAGTCTTAGAGTGTAACCTTTTGCCACTAGTCATGCCTTAAAGGTCATTAAATCTCCATTGACTCCTAACCTTCGCTTATAGATCTATTTGCAACTAACAGGAACTATTCCCTTCGGTGGATCTATCAAAGTCCATACTTCGTTGGAGTTCATGGAGTCCATTTTGGATTTTATGGCGTTAGGCTAATGTGTCGAGTCTATGTCTAGCATAACTTCCTTATATATCTTCGGATCACTATCCATTGGCTCGTCTCATAAAGGAATCCAAACTTTTTCAGGTTGGTTCTTGATCCGGTCCGACCTTCTTATAGGTTGTGTGTGAGGCTCTTATTAATATTTACTTATTTCTACCACTTGTGGGATTTTTATGATCATCTTGAATTTTACCAAGTTTAATTACAACGCCTTTTCTATCTAATAGAAATTCCCTTTCCAAAAAGGTAGCATTCCTTAAAACAAACACCCTTTGTTCTAAGTGATTATAAAAGTAATAACCCAAAGAGTGTCTTGGGTATCCCACAAACTTGCACAAGATGGATCTACTTTCTAACTTGTCTCCCAATAAATGTCTCATATAGGTAGAAGACCCCTAAACCTTTAAATAATGCTAATAAGATGCCATGCCATACCACATCTCATACGGCATCTCTGGCACTGACTTTGAAGATACTACACTTAGTGACTTTGTTGCCGTCATTATGGTGTATCCCTAAAAGGATATAAGTATACTGAAAAAACTTATCATGGGACATACCATGTATAACAGAGTACGGTTTCTCCTTTCGGCTACTCTATTATTTTGGAGTGTGTCGAGTGGAGTCCATTGAGAGAGAATTCCATTCTCTTTTAGATAATCCAAAAATTTAGTACTTAAATATTCTCCCCCTTGATCCAATCGAAGAACTTTAATACTAAGTCCCTTTTGCTTTTCCACTTCATTCCTATACTCCTTGAACTTTTCAAAGGCTTCGGACTTGTACTTCATATGATACATATGTCCGAATCGACTATTATCATTAGCAAAGGTGATGATGTAGAAATAGCCTCCTCTCGCACTAACTCTTAGCGGGCTACAAACATTCGTATAGGTCAAATCCAAAGGAATTGTAGTGTGCTCAATTTATCGTACCAAAGGAGCCTTGGTCATTTTTCCCTTTAAAAAAGATTCACAAGTAGGAAGGCTTTCAATGCCACTAACATTTAGTGCTTTGAGAGCTTCTAACTTGTTCATCCTATTTTTAGAAATATATCCAAGTTTTGCATGTCATAACATAGCATCTTCTTGGATATTTAATTTTCTTACTTTGTTGAATATGTATTAGTGATGGTTGAGAATCCAAAAATTGTATAATCCTTTGTTAAGTTTACCATAAGCAACTAAAGAACCCATTCTTTAATGCCTTCAATCTCCTATTTGATATACATAGATCAAATCCTTCACTTTCTAAAATGGGAATTGAAATAATGTTCTCAACAATATATGGTACATTTCAACAAGGGTTCAATACAATTATGGAGTTCCCTAACTCTAATTTATTATATACCTTCGGCTTTGGCTGCAACTCTAGCTCCTTACCTAAGGCGGTAGGTCATATCCCCATCACTAGGTCTTATTCTTCGTTCTATTTTTGTAACAACTTACAAAAATAAGAACCACATGCGATATCATATATCTATGAGGAAGAATTTATTCTTGAATGCACTTCAATAAAGTACATACCCTTCTTAAGGATGCCAAGGTATCCCTTACAATTCCGCTTTCAATGGCCTATCTCACCAAACTAGAAACATGTAATATCAACTATATCCTCTATAATCTTCTTGACTCCTCCGGATGCCTTTAATGGTTACTTCCTGCTTAGAAGAAGAACTTTCCTTCCTTTTACTTCCCTTTCTAGCACCCTAAGGCCTATAGACTTGGAGGAGGAAGCAAACATTAATGGTATGCCCCCGTCTTGGTAATCTCCATCTAGATCAACACTTTGATCAATAAAACTCAGCAAGGATGTGAGGGTCAAATCCTCATAGAGATCATTGTCCATTACTACATCCAAGTTGAAAAGCTTCTCCAAGCCTAATCAACTTTAGATCGTAGTTGATGGCACGTGACTTCGTATCCATCCTAGCTTGAAAATTCTTCTTTGACGACATGAATTTCTCATACGTTGTTTGCTTTACAACTATTTTAAACTTTAGCCGAGGTACAATTCATGTGTTATTGAGACTTCTGAAGTTTGTAGATGTGTTTATGAGACAATGGGATAGGGCGATCCTTAACCCAATTCGTGAACTTTTCACAAGTCTTTTGATCTACTATAATCCCCATGGGATTAAGATCACCTTGATATAGGACATATATTCGCTTCTAGGAATCTAGAACGATTTTTGAGGTTAAGTCAATCATGGAAGTTTGGTCCAGTTGGTTTATTGGTTTCTATAATAATGTGGAGTGGATTTTTAGTCATTCTCTTGAGATTTCACAAACCCTCAAAGGCGAAAAAAATAGAATATAAGCATGTGATTAAATTTTGATATAGAAAACATGTTCATAGTCTTTTCGGGCATGTTTTACTCCCACTATTTTATCAAACCATTTATCCCCTAGAAGAATTTGGGAAATCTCATTTCGTAGTGAGAATCAAGATCCTAAAAACTTGCAAATGGACCCCTATAACCGAGTGCCATCCACAAGCAATCAAAGGGTAAGCAACTTTTGCTAATTGGATCTCATGCAACTCTTAATGTATTTTGCCTCACTTTTCACATAGACCCAAGTAATCGTGCACCATCTATGTTAGTAGGTGTTAAGTCTAACTTACCAATCAATTTTTTATTCAAGACGGGCACCACAACATCCCCCATAATCGAGTGCCAATGTATGGGCGTTCTTGATTCAAAGGCACTTCTCATGTAAAGTGTATGCTCACAGCTTTCCTCCTAAGTGTAATCCCCATAATCGAGTGCCATCACACAAAATCAATAGCGTCGTCATGGCATGCACTATTGGTAGAAGAAATAGATTAATTAAAAATCCTTTTAATTTATATCCATCTTAACTTAATATTTGAAGAGCACTTAGACCTTCCAAGTAGAGGGTTTTTGCTTGCAAAGATCTCATCATTTTAACTTCTTATTTATGTTTTCTATATCCTAACCATGATCTCATACATCAATAGGATCTGGAAAGCACAAATGAGTAAATGTGCCTAGCCTGCTTCTAGGGTGGAATGACCATGAGCCTAACCAAGTAGTGCATTAGAGCCACAGGTGCACCACCTAGTTGATTTTAAGTGGGTTAATTAAATCTAACTATTACATGAGCGTATCCCCATATATTCATGGGTCTTCTTGCCTCCAATGGTCTTCTTGCTCCTTGTAACATTTACAAGAGAAAAAAATCCTCACACTTAGTGATTCTCATAACATTTTGAAGATAAAAATTAAGAGGTATGCAAGCCCCAATTTAATACAACCCTTTTAAACAACTTGAAACAAATAAAATTAATATTAAAAGCTCACGATCATCCCTATTCATTCATCATCCATTCAACAATTAAATGAGCAATAAATGAATCTAGAATTAACAATTAATTTCAACAAGTAAATCATTATCTCTTAAACAATCAATTGGTCAAGCAAAAATAAGCATAACGTTTATGCATCTCATTCTTGCACAAAATTTGAGATTAACTTGAACAAGTTTCTAAAAGCAATAAAAAATGTCAAACATAATTTGGAGAACTTGCAAAATACTTGTGCACCTCTCTAGTATGATTTGAATCATTTTTGGTCACTTAAGGAACACAAAAATAGACTCAAAACTCATGCCAACCAAAAGTGGCCACTACTGCCCAGGAGGTGCGCATGGCTGGGTGGCAAGTGCGTCCGTTGCCCTGCCTATGTGCTGCCACGGTGAGGCAACACCCATGTTTTGAGGTTGGGACCGAGTCAAGTCAATTTTGGCTCAACTTTTGTGCATCAAATATTTTAGGACACATATTAAACATCAAACCACACATTTTAGATGAAATTCCAAATTTAAAACACCTTTCAAAAATGGAATTTCAAGTGCTCAAACATGCTTCGAACTTTAAGTTCAAGTAACAATCATATTCTTCAAAAATCTCCAACAAAACTCCAATCAAATTGGATCCAAAAATGACCAAAACAACTTAATGCCAAATCAACATTAATTAACATATGCTATATCAACATATTACATCAATTAATGCCAAATCAACATTCAACATTAATATCTATGAATTAAAACATACTAATCATATGAATCAACACTTAAAACAAATATTAGCATGCTTTCAATTCATCAATGAAGGAGCCACACACAACATCATCCAAATACTCCAATCCATCATATGAATCGAGAATTTGGTTATTTTATCAATCCATCACATGAATCAATCGAACAAAAAATCCAAATCAAAGCATGAATTAGGCTCCGATACCACTTAAAAGCAAGTAAGGCACTAGGATCCAATAATAAAACTTCAAAAGCATAAATAAACTAGTTCTTACAAGAATCCAAGACTCAAAACATGCTTTAAGATTCATATTTGGTTGAAGAGTTACCTTGAAAAGAAAAATCCAAAGGTGGATTGAAGAACTCCCTCTTCAAATAGAATCTGCAAGATGGTGGCATATCTGGAATCAAGTAAATTTTGATCGATTCAAAACTCTCCAAAAATACTGAAAAAAATCCAGTAGATGCTTAACTCCTTAAGGAAGCAGTTGGAACAAACTTCAGCTCGAAACTCTTTCTCAATCTCCTGGAATGAAATCGACCAAAGATTGGGCTCATAAGTAGATCTCCAAAGGCTTAGCAACCTATATGTCTTGGCTCTATTGAAATAATCCACACACCAATCCAAGTCCTACTACTCCTTTTGGGTAGAGAGAAGAAGAGGAAGGTGATCTTTAACACATGAAAGGACACCTTGAAAATGGCAGAAAAAGTGAGAATCTAATTCTTCACTTGCAAATTGCTTGCCATCGCCCCCCTCACTCTATATCTGTATATAGAGTGAGGATGTTGTGATGGCATTCGTCAGGGGGGGACAACCAACATGCATGCTCAGTTGGAAAATTCAAATCTAATTTGAATTTGTATGTATTTCAATTACATTTGAAATCTAATTTCAAATTAGTTAAATGCCATATTAAAATGATCCTGTCATTTCAAATTTCCAACTCTTTAAGTTAACTTGACCAATTGATGGTCTCATGGAACCTAATAATTAACTCTTTAATTATTAGTCTAATTTAACTCCTTAAATTAGTAGATCAATTTAATACTTAAATTAATCAAACCAAAATTGACTCAATTTTAATCACCCAAAAATCGATCTCCTTGGAGAGAATTTTGTAACACTTAGAAAGTTCCTCCATTACTTAGGAAATTTAATCGGATTTTGTGTGTGACCCGATAGGTTCTACCATTCATGGGACATGGGCTCACAACTCCTATGACTTTTGAATATCGTATATTCACATTAGTTTAAACTCCTTTTAAACTAATCAACTTAATTCAATTAATCTCCATTAATTTAAGAATACCCAATCTCCATAGTTGATGTCCAACCTTGAGCCTATGGAGCCCAACTAATTGGCCAAAATGAATGCTTTTGGATAACTATTATAGCTCTATGCGTACCATGCTAATACGGTCCTTCTGTCTCCTATCTCCTAAAAGAGGTCTGGGGCATGATATTTGTCGGTTCCTTAATAGCCTCGATACTATATCTCTATTCCCAATGTTTGATTCTACTTTATGGCCTCATCTTTGAAAAACTACTTTTCCAAATTGTCATACTGCCTTGTGTAAGGACTCTTTGGAATTGATCATTATTGAATACATAGGAGATGTACTCACCATTCACAAAGATGAGGAGTCAGATTCCATCTTGGATCTCACAACCCCCCATGTCTAAGTAAGTCATGCCCAATTACCAACTAAATGAATGGCCCGCTAAGTGACTAGGGAGGAGTCAAAGCATAAGGACCTAAACATAAGGTTACCATGGATCCTCAAGTCAAAGGACTAATTATATGCACTAGCATAAGTAGGAGAATTTTCCACTATCGACTTGCCACTTTGGCTATCCATTGGATTCTCCAAGTGGGCCTTCAGTGCCTTATTCCCTAATAAGCACACACTAATATGCATCTATATCTCATATGGGATTGCCCATGGAATGAGCAATATCTAATTTCTTGGATCTATGCATTGTTAGTACAAGTCTATCCAGATCTTAGATGTTCTATCTCTAAAAATCCTATGACTTGGAAGATTTAAGATCATGATCATGTAAGACTTACTCTATGATCACCGCTCAATATGTGACCAAGTACTATAGCCTTGTGCAATCTAAAGGCTTCAACCAAATGCTAGTGAAGCAAATATAAGCATAAGATGAAGATGGCCATATTATGAATATCATTCTATCAAGATTGTATCACAAGTGAAATAGTTTACAACGCCAATCTAGTTGGCTTGTGGGGTGCTACTCCAACAAGCATTGCATTAGATCCTTGTTATTATGTACCCCAACTTGTTAAGAACATTGTTTCAATTCTCGTTCTTGATAATGAAGGATATGATTTTTCTATATCAAAAGAGGTGTTGAAAGATTTAAATAATGGTTCTTTAATTACACAAGGTACATTAAATAACGAATTATACATCCTTGATTCTCAACCTTCATTAATGCACATTCAAGTAAAAGAAAGTTAGATAACCAAGAGAATGCTATTCTTTGGCATGCAAGCCTTGGACGTATCTCTAAAAATAGGATGAACAAGTTAGAAGTTCTCAAAGCACTAAATGTTAGTGGTATTGAAGACCTTCCTACTTATGAATCTTGTTTGAAGGGAAGAATGACCAAAGCTACCTTTGTAGGGCAAACGGAGCGAACTACAAGCCCTTTGGATTTGATCCATTTGGATGTTTATGTCCCACTAAAAGTTAGTGCAAGAAGAGGATATTCATACTTCATTATCTTTACCGATGATTATAGTCGATTCGGACATTTGTATCTTATGAAGTACAAGTCCAAAGCATTTCAAAAATTCATAGAGTATAGGAATGAAGTGAAAAAGCAAAAAGGACTTAGTATTGAAGCTCTTCGATCAAGGTGGAGAATACTTAAGTATCGAATTCTTGGATTATCTAAAGGAGAATAGGATTCTCTCACAATGGACTCCACTCGGCACACCCCAACATAATGGAATAGCTAAGAGAAGAAACCATACCTTGTTAGACATGGTGCGTTCCATGATGAGCTTTTTCGATGTGCCCATATCCTTTTGGGGATACGCCTTAGAAATGACGACGAAGCTACTAAATGTAGTGCCTTCAAAGTTGGTGCCAAAAACACTGCATGAAATATGGTATGGCAAAGTACACTTTTACCATTATTTAAGGATTTGGGGGTTTTTCGCTTATGTCAAGCAGTTAGTAGGAGACAAGTTAGATAGTAGATCTACCTTGTGCAAGTTTGTGGAATAGTATGGCAAATAGATGTAAAAACTACTTTTCTCAATGGCAACATTGAAGAAGAAATCTATATGGAGCAACTACAAGGTTTTACATCAAAAAGGAGTGAGAAAAAGGTTTGTGAACTCCATAGATCCATTTATGGACTCAAATAGGTGTCCCGAAGTTGAAACATACATTTTAATAAGACAATCAAATCGTTTGGCTTTGTGAAAAATGTGTATGAACCTTGTGTTTACAAGAAGGCTAATAAGCGTATATAAGGGTAGCCAAAGTCTCTTAGAATAATTTTTAAATAAAAAGAAATGAAAGCTAATGGGAGTAGTATATAGTTTATTGTGGTTTACGTCGATGACATTATTCTCATTGGGAATGAGAGAGAGATATCAGAGTGTACTAAAGCATAGTTATCTACCCAATTTTTCATGAAGGACTTGGGAGAAGCATCCTACGTATTAGGAGTACATATCTATAGAGATAGATTGAAGAGGATGCTGAGGCTTTCCCAAACCCCATACATTGATAAGCTATTAAAGAGGTTTAGTATGGAAGAATTCAAGAGAGGATTCCTCTCTATGAGACATGGCATTCATCTCTCCAAGTCTATGGCTCCTAAGATTGATGATAAGAGACAGAAGATGTCCCACATACCTTATGTCTTTGCTATAGGGAGCATAATGTGCCGTTCAATGTACAAGATAAAATGTGGGACACGCTCTATGTGTTACGAGCCATTTCCAATCCAATTTTGGTGAAAGTTACTGGATGCTCATAAAAACAATCATTAAGTACTAGGGACTTATTTTTGGTATATGGTAATGGAGAATTGAAACTCGAGCGATTTTCAGATTCTAGTTTCCAATCCGATGTAGATAACCTAAAATTCACTTCTGGATTTATATTTTGCCTCAATGGCAATGCGGTGAGTTGGAAAAGTTCCAAACAAAATACAACAATCAATTCAACCACTTAGGTGGAGTACATTGTAGCTTTGGAAGTTGGAAAGAAAGGTGTTTGGATGAATAACTTCATCCAAGAGTTGGATATAGTGCCTAGTAATGCCGAGCCAATCGTCGTCTTTTGTGACAACAACGGGATGGTAGCACAAGCTAAAGAGCTAAGATCTCATCAGTAATCCAAACACATTTTGAGGCAATATCATTTGATCAAGGAGATCATTGATAGAGGTGACATCCGAGTAGAGAGAGTTACCTTTGAAGAGAATATAACAGATATCATTTAAACCCCTATCGCAAAAGGTTTTTGAAGGACATCTTTAGAAGATGGATCTTAAGACTATGGGGAATTGGATTTAGGTCAAGTGGGAGATTGTTGGAATAGTACCCCACAAGACAATACGATTGGCATTGTAAGCTATTTTACTTGTGATACAATCTTGATTGAATGATATTCAATAATGCCATCTTTATCTTATGCTTATTTCTACTTCACTAGCATTTGGTTAAAGCCCTCAGATCACACAAAGACTAAAGGACTTGGTCACGCACTAGGTGACGTTCATGAAACAATTTTTACACGATCGTGATCTTAAATCTTCCAAGTCATAGGATCTTATGAGACAGGGCATCTAAGATCCAAATAGACTTGCACTAACGACGCATAAATCCAAGGAGTTGGATATTGCTCCATTTCATGAGCCATGCCATATGAGATATGGGTGCTTTTTAGGGAACAAGGTACTAAAGGCCTGCCTGGAGAATCCACTAGATAGCCGAGGTGGCAAGTCGGTAGTGGCAAGTTCTCCAGTTTATGCTAGTGCATATAATTAGTCCTTTGACATGAGGATCCACAATAACTTTATGTTTAGGTCCTCATGCTTTGACTCTTCCTTGACCACGTAGCAGGTCATTAAGGTGGAGGTTGGGCAGGAGTTACTTAGACATAGAGGTTTGTGAGATCCAAAATGGAATTTGACTCTTCATCGTTGTGAAGGGCGAGCGCATCTCTTATGCATTCTATAATGATCAATTCCAAGAAATCCTTGTGCAAGGTAGTATGACAATTTAGAAAAGGAGTTTTCCAAAGATGAGGTCATAAAGTGGAATCAAACATTGAGAATAGAGACATAGTATCGAGGCTATTAGGGAGCCGGCAAATATCTTGCCCTAGGCCTCTTTCGAGAGATAGGAAACGGCAAGACCGTATTTGCATGGTACGTATAAAGCTATAATGGTTTTCTGAAAGAATTTATTTTGGATAATTAGATGGGCTCCATGGGCTTGAGGTTGGACATCGATCATGGTGATTGGGTACTCTTCAATTAATGGAGATTAATTGAATTGAGTCGATTAGTTAAAATGAGTTTAAACTAAGATAAATATATGATATTCAAAAGTCACAAAGAGTTGTGAGCCCATGTCCAATGAACGGTAGAACCTAATGGGTCACACATAAAAGACAATAGCATTTTTTTATTGAAGGAGGAATTTTTCTAAATGTTAGAAAATTACTCATAGTGGACCGATTTTGGATATAAGTGAAATTGAGGTCATTTGTTGGCTTGATTAATTTAATTGTTAGATTAATCAAATAATTTAAGGAGTTAAATTAGACCAATAATTAAGGATTTAATTATTTAGTGTCATATGACCATCAATTGCTCAAGTTAGCTTAAAGAACTAAGTTAACAAGGACTAGATTAAAGAGTTAAGCTAATTGACTTAGAAGTTAAGTCAAAGGTTAATTAATTAAATTAAAAATATTTTTTTTAATTAATGAGAAGAATTTATTTTGGAGGGAAAATTAAAATGAAAGGTTTATTTGGTGTGTCATTTTAATTTATTTGAAATGAGATTCCAAATGAAATTAAAATGCACACAAAATTCAAATTCAAATTTTGCCTACTAAGCAAGCTAGTTGGCGGTCACCTTTTAGGAAGGTGTGACGCCACCTCGGCATCACACCATCCTCACTCTATATATAGATATAGAAGGAGAGAGGGGAGACAAACTTGCACACATTGTGAAGAATTAGATTATTTCACATTTTCCCTTATTTTCAAGTCTTGCCTCATGAGTGGAAGCTTCTCTTCTTCTCCCACCTCCAAATCAAGCCTCCATCTTTGCAATTCTTCTCTCTATTCTTTATCCGATATTAAGGAGAAAATCATCTAGCAATGGTGTGTGGATCATATTGTTAGAGGCAAGACAATAGGATTGCTAGCCTTTGGAGATCCACTGTCAAGGCAGCAACTTTGGCAATTTTTTCTGGGAGCTTCCCTTTGGCTTTTTGCATTGAATTTTGTATAGTAGCTTCATCAAGGAGTTGAGAACGTGCTTCAAAATTTTTCAAATTTTTGGAGGAGTTTGGATCTAGCAAAAGTTGTTCACTCTCCGCTGTGCAGCTGGGAGATAGTTTCAAGTTGTTGAAACCATCTTCCACATTTCCTTGGATTTTTGTGAATCAAGGTAAATTCTCTATCTAAATCTGAATCATCAACATGTTTAGATCCTTGGTGACACGGGTAGCCTAGTTTATTTTTGTTTTTAAAGTGTTAAATAATGGATCTTAGCACTACATGTGCCTTCAGAAACGTAGTTATCGAGGCTATTAAAGAGCTAGCAAATATCTTGCCCTATGCCTCTTTTAGGACATAGGAGATGAAAGGATTGTATTTTCATGGAAAGCGTAAAGCTGGAATGGTTCACCAAGAGCATATTCAATCCGAAAGAATAGTTGGCTCCATGGGCTTGAGGTTGGATATCGACTATAGAGATTGGGTACTCTTCTACTGATAGAGATTAATTAAATTGAGTTATTAGTTTAAAGGAGTTTAAACTAATATGAGTAGTTCGATATTCTAAATATCACAAGAGTTGTGAGCCCATGTCTAGTGAATGGGAGAACTTAATGTGTCACACACAAAAGCCTAGAGGAAGTTCTATTTGATGAAGGGAATTTTCTAAGAGTTAGAAAAATTCCACATGATCAATTTTGTGGAGAAAACTGTTGGCTAACTTTTTAGTCATTTTGGCTTGATTGATTTAATTATCAAACTGATCAAAATAATTTAAGGAGTTAAACTAGATCAATTAAATTAAGGAGTTAATTTAATTGGTGCCATATGACAAAGTAGCCAAGTTAACTTAAGGGTGTTAAGTTAACACCTTTTAGCTTAAGGAATTAAGTTTGTTGACTTAAGGAGTTAAGTCAAGATTAATTAATTAAATTAAGAGGTTAATTTAATTATTGTGAAGAATTAATTTTGGAGGGAAATTCAAATGAAGGAATTCATTTGAGGTGCATTTAGAATTAATTTGGATGACATTTCATGAGATGGACTGAAGACTCCAAATGAAATTTAAATACAAGCAAAATTCGCATTTCACATGCAAGTGGCCTTGCTTAGTTGGCACCCTACCTCATGGGAGGTGTGATGCCAACTTGTATCACACCTCCTCATCTGTAAGTAGAGGAGTGGCCGGCTACATGCAAACATTCATGCTAGATTTTTTTTTCCCTCCAAAAGTGTGATCCACTCATGTGTTGAAGTTTCACACACTTTCCTCACCTTCTCCACTAAATTCAACCTTCATCTCTTCTTCATACTTTGGTGATCCATATGACTAAAGGTTGATTTGATCTTGACTTAGGGTCATGGATAATTTCATTAAAGGCTTTACAATTGGAAAGCTTTGCTCTTGAAGATTAATTACAATGCAGAAACTCTGGAGGAGATTTTGGTGCACTTGCGAAATTTTGTTTTTGTTGAAAATTTTACTATATATACTAAATGGTGTTGATGAGTTCCTGTCCAAATTTCAGCCAAATAGAAGGTGATTTTCTAGGGAAAATGTTTCCGGTTCTCTGCTGCGCCAGGAGAAGACAATTTTGAAGAGTTCAACATTGTCATCCTTCCTACCTTGGATTTTAAGAAATCAAGGTAATTTTCTACCACCAATCCATTTTAAGAGCATGATTTGTTCCCTGGATTGATTGTATGAGAGTTTTGATTTAGCCATTTTTGCTTTATTACGTGGATCCTTGTGCTACATTTTACTTCAAGTGGTATCAGAGCTTATCTCATGCTTTAATTTGGATTTTCGTTTGATTGATTCATGTGATGAATTGATCTAGATATCCAAATAATTGATCTAATTCATGGATTGGAGTGTTTGGTTGATGTTGCTTGTGGCTCCTTTGATGATGAATTGAATTATGCTAATATGTGTTTTAATAGTTAATTCATATGTTAGTACATTTTTTATTCATGGATGATTATGTTAAATGTTGATTTAACATTGGATGATGTTATATGTTGATATAAAATGTGAGATTTGGCCTTAAAGTATTTTGGTAACTTTTGGATCCAATTGGATTGGAAATAATTGGAGATTTTTGAAGAATATGATTCTTACTCAAACTTGATTTTTGAAGCATATTTGAGCACTTGAATTTCTATTTTCAAAAGGTGTTTTAGATTTGGAAATTTTTCTAAAATGTGTGATTTAGTGTTAAGGAGGTGCCCTTAATTTTTTGGTTCACAAAAGTTCGACCAAAAACAACTTGACTCGGCCCAAACCACAAAATAGGGCAGCTGTCGCGTTGTGGCTGAAGTCAAGTGTAACACTAGGATCCAATAATCAAAGCATAAAAATGCCAAAATAACTAGGCTACACATGAAACCAAGGATCTAAAAATGTGTTAAATTCAGATTTGGTAAGAGGAATACCTTGAATTGCTCAAAATCCAAGGAAGCAAGGAAGAAGACTTCAACACCTTGAATCTATCTCCTAGTGGCACAGCAGATTGTGGACAGCATTTGCCCAACCAAACGAACTCGGAATTGGCTGAAATTTGAACTGGAAATCACCAACACCTTTATGAATCTACAATAAAATATTCAACTCAATTAGAACTCCATAAGCCTCTCCAGAAATGCCTCCAAGTGACTGCCTGAACAGAGGATCTCCAAAAGGCTAGCAATTCAATTGTCTTGCCTCTAATGATAAGATCCACACACCAATGGACAATCCAAATCACTCCTACGTTAGTTGGAGAACAAAGAATAGATATGAGAGCATGAAGGCTGATTTTGGAGGTAGGTGATGTAGAAAATGTGAAGTTTCAACACATGAGACAACACATGAAAAATTGGAAGGAAAGAGAGAATCTAACAATTAGATCTAAAATTCTCATGCATCACATGAATGTAGCCGGCCACCCTCTATATATATATGGAAGGAAGGTGTAATGCTTAGGTGGCATCAAACCTTCCTCAAGGTGGGGTGCCAACTAGGCTTGCCAACTTGCAAGCAAGTTGCTTGTGAATATAAGTTGCATTTGAATTTCATTTGGAATCTTCATTTTATCACATGAAATGTCATCCAGATAAATTCTAATGCATTCCAAATAAACTCTTCATCTGAATTTTCCCTCCAAAATTGATTCTTTATATTAATTAAATTAAACACATTAATTTAATTAATTAACCTTTGACTTAACTCTTAAGTCAACTAGCTTAACTCTTTAAGCTAGCTTGACCAATTGATAGTCATGTGGCACCATTTAAATTAACCCCTGAATTTAATTGGTCTAAGTTAACTCCTTAAATTATTTAGATCAATTTAACAATTAAATTGATCAATACAAAATGACCAACAATTTAGTCAACCATCAACCTCCAAAAATCGGTCATGAAGGAATCTTTCTAACTCTTAGAAAATTCATCTTCATCAAGTAGGATTTCCAATTGGCTTTTGTGTGTGACCCATTAGGTTCTATCATTTATTGTACATGGTCTCATAGCTCTTGTGATTTATTGAATATCAAATATTCACATTAGTTTAAACTCCTTTAAACTAATGGCTCAATTCAATTAATCTCATTAATTGAAGAGTATCTAATCTCTATGGTCGATGTCCAACCTCAAGCCCATGGAGCCCAACTAATTGGTCGAAATGAATGCTTTTGGAGAACCATTCTATCTTTACGTTTACCATGCAAATACGGTCCTTTCATCTCCTATCTCCCGAAAGAGGCCTAAAGTAAGATATTTGTCGGCTCCTAATAGCCTTAATACTATGTTTCTATTTCCAATGTTTGATTCTTATTTGTGACCTCAACTTTAGAAAACTCCTTTTCTAATTGTCACATTACCTTGCATAAGGACTCCTTGGAATCGATCATTATAGAATACATAGGAGATGCATTCACCCTTCATAATGATGAGAAGTCGGATCCCATCTTGAATCTCAAAATCTTGATGTCTAAGTAGCTCATACCCACCTCAACCCTAAAGTCCTGCTAAGTGGTGAAGGAAGAGTCAAAGTATAAGGACCTAAACACAAGGTTACCATGGATCCTTAGGTCAAAGGACTAATTATATGCACTAGTATAAGTAGGAGAACTTGCCATTGCCGACTTGCTACTACGGCTATCTAGTAGATTCTCCAGCGGGCTTCCAGTGAACTTGTTCTCTAACAAGCACCTACTAACATGCACCTATATCTTATATGGCTTGCTCATGAAATGGAGCAATATCTAACCCTTGGATTTATGCATCCTCAGTGCAAGTCTATCAAAATCCTAGATGCCCTGTCTCATAAGATTCGATGACTTGGGATGTTTAATATCACAACTGTGTAAGACTTATTTCATTATCATCATCGAGTGTACTAACCAAGTCTTGTAGTCTTGTGTGATCTAAGGGCTTCAACCAAATGCTAGTGAAGTAAATTAAGCATAAGATGAAGATGGCCATTCATAATGAATATCATTCAATCAAGATTATATCACAAGTGAAATAGTTGACATGCCAATCTCATTTGCCACGAGGCACTATTCCAACAATCTCCCACTTGCCCTAAAGCTAAGGCCTATAGTCTTAAGACCTATCTTCTCAAGATGTCCTTCAAAGACCTTTTGGGTTAGGGGTTTAGTCAGCGGATCTGCTATATTCTCTTCTGAGGAAACTATTTCCACTCGAATGTCACATCTACCAATGACCTCCCAAATCAAATGACATCGCCTCAAATTGTGCTTATATCATTAATTAGATCTTGGCTCCTTAGCTTGTACAACCGCACTGTTGTTGCCATAGAAGATAACTACAACTCTTGGATGAAGTTTTTGATCCAAACTCCTTCCTCTACAACTTCTGAAGCCACAATATATTCTGCCTCAGTAGTTAAATCAGTTATGGTATCTTGTTTGGAACTCTTCCAACTCACCACACCACTATAGAGGCAAAATATGAATCCAAAAGTGGATTTAAGGTCATTTGTATGAGATTGGAAACTTGAATTTGAAAACCCCCCATGTTTTAATTCTCCATTGTCGTATACTAAAAAAAAAATCCTTAGTCCTTCTCAAGTACTTAAGGGTTGCTTTAACGGCCATCCAGTGACTCTCCCTGGGGTTAGATTGGAAATGACTCGTAACACTTAGAGCATGTACCACATCGGGTCTCGTACATTCTGAAGTCACATGTAGCCATAAGGTCCAATAATCAAAACATTAAAAACTCAAATTAACTAGGCTACACATAATAACAAGGATCTAAACATGCCACTAATTCAGATTTGGTATGAGGATTGCCTTATTTTGCTTAAAAACCAAGGAAGCTAGAAGAAAGCTTTTGACTATTCAAAACTGCCATCCAGTGGCGCAACAGAGTAGCGGCCAGATTTTCCCAACAAAATAATTTTTTTGTGCTAAAAATTTTACTAGAACTCCACAATGCCTTCTTGGATCTATAGTCCAAAATTCAACTATATCAGAGCTCAGAAAGGTCACCAGAACAGCCTCAAAGTTGCTACTAGAAACTAGATCTCCAAAGGCGAGTAATCCAATTTTGTTGCCTTTAATGGTAAGATCCACACACTAATGCAATAACTTATTCTCCTCAATATTAGCTAGAGAATATGGAGAAGATACAAAATGATGATGGCTTGATTTAGAGGTAGGAGAAGAAAAGAGAGTGAAGATTCAACACAAGAGGCAACACTTGAAGATTGGAGGGAAAAGTAGAGATAATCTAATTCTTCACACTAGATGCTAGATTGACGCCCTTCTCTCCATCTGTATCTATATATAGACTGAGGATAGTGTGATGCCAATGGATGACATTTCATAAGATGAAATAAAGATGGCATCACACCTTTCTCAAGGAGTGACTGCAAGTTGGCATTCAATTTGAATTTGAATTTTGTGTGAGTTTGAATTTCATTTAGAATCTTCATTTCATCTTATAAAATGTCATCTAAATAAATTCTAATTCACACCAAATGAACATTTCATTAAATTTTCCCTCCAAAATCAATTCTCCATTTTAATTAAATTAAACTCCTTTAATTTAATTAATTACCTTAACTTAACTCTTTAAGTCAATTAGCTTAACACTTTAAGCTAGAAATTGTTAACTTAACCCCTTAAGTTAACCAATTGATAGTCATGTGGCACCAAATAATTAACTCCTAAATTATTGGTCTTAATTTAACTCCTTAATTTAATTAGATCAATTTAACAATTAAATTAATCAAGCTAAAAATGACCACAATATTTGTGTCAATCGATCAACCTCCAAATTGGACATGTAGAAACTTTTCTAACTATTAGAAAATTCCCCTTCATCGTCTAGGTTATATGATTGGTTTTGTGTGGGACCCATTACGTTCTACCATTCATTGGACATAGGCTCACAACTCTTTGTGACTTTGGAATATAAAATATTCACTTTAATTTAAACTCCTTCAAACTAATCGACTCAATTCAATTAATCTTCATTAATTGAAGAGTACCTAATCTTCATGGTCGATATCTAACCTCAAGCCCATTGAGCCCCACTAGTTAGCCGAAATGAATGCTTTTGGATAACCATTCTAGCTCTATGTGTGCCATGCAAATACGGTCCGTCTATATCCTATCACCATGAAAGAGGCCTACAGCAAGATATTTGTCGGTGCCTTAATAGCATCAATATTATGCATTTATTCTTAATGTCCGATTCCTGTCAGTGACCTCATCTTTGGAAAATCCTTTTCCAAATTGTCACACTGCCTTGGCTAAAGACTCTCTAGAATTGATCATTGTAGAACGAATAGGAGATATACCCGTCCTTTACAAAGAAGAAGAGTTGGATCCCATCTTGGATCTCAAAAACCATCATGTCTAAGTAGCTCATACCTAACCTCAACCCGAATGACCTGCTAAGTGGTCAAGGAAAATTCAAAGTATGAGGACCTAAACACGAGGTTACCACGGATCCTCAGGTCAAAGGACTAATTATATGCACTAGCGTAAGCTAGAAAAGTTGCCACTACCAACTTGCCACTATAACTACCCAGTGGATTCTCCAGATGGGTCTCCAGTGCCTTATTCTCTAACAAGCACCCACCAACATACATCCATATCTCATATGGTTTGCTCATGAAATGGAGCAACATCTAACCCTTGGATTATGCATCGTTAGTGCTAGTCTATCCGAATCTTAGATGCCATGTCTCTTGAGATTGTATAACTTGGGATGTTTAAGATCGCGACCGTGTAAGACTTAATTCATGATCATCACCAAGAGTGTAATGACCAAGTCCCGTAGTCTAGTGTGATCTAAGGGCCTCAACCAAATGCCAGTGAAGAAATATAAGCATAAGATGAAGATATCCGTTGATAAACAATATCTTTCAATCAAGATTGTCTCACAAGTGAAATTGTTTACATGTTAATCTTATTGGCTTGCGGGGCACTATTCCAACAATATCCCACTTTCCCTAAAGCCAACACCCCAAAGTCTTAAGACCCATCTTCACAAGATGTCTTTCAAAGACCTTTTGCGATAGGAATTTAGCCGGTAGATCTGCTATATACTCTTCTGAGGCAACTCTTTCCACTCAAATGTCATCTCTACCTACGATCTTGTGGATCAAATGGTATTACCTCAAAATTTGCTTGGATCACTGATGAGATCTTGCCTCCTTAGCTTGTGCAACAGCACTATGTTGGAATAGTGCCCAGCAATCCAACAAGATTAGCCTTGTAAAAGCTATTTCATAGTAAAATAATCTTGATTGAATGATATTCATGATATGGCTATCTTCATCTTATGCTCTTTATTACTTCACTTGCATTTGGATGAAGCCCCTAGATTACTCATGACTACGGAACTTGGTTTGGTGACCATGTAATAAGTCTCACATAGTCGTGATCTTAAATCTTCCAAGTCATAAGATCTTACGAAATGGGGCATCTAAGATTCGGATAGACTTGCAGTGATGATACTTAAATCTAAGAGTTATATATTACTCTGTTCTATGAGCACCGTATGAGATGTGGGTGCATGTTAGTGCATGCTTGTTAGAGAACAAGGTATTTAAGGCCCACTAGAGAATCCACTAGATAGTCGTAGTGGCAAGTTGGTAGTGGCAAATTCTCCAGCTTATGCTAGTGTATATTGTTTGTCCTCTAACCTAAGGATCCATGGTAACCTTGTGTCTGGTCCTCATGCTTTGACTCTTCCTTGACCACTTAGCGGGTCTTTCGGGTTGAAGTTAGGTATGAGCTACTTAGCATGGAGATTTGTGAGATCCAAGATGGAATCCAACTCCTTGCTTTTGTGAAAGGCGAGTGCGTTCCTATGTATTCTATAATGATCGATTCCAAGAAATCCTTGCGCAAGGTGGTGTGAAAATATGGAAAAGGAGTTTTCCAAAGATGAGGTCACACAAGGGAATCGAACACTGGGAATAGAGACATAGTATCGAGGCTATTAGGGAGCCGACAAATATCTTGCCCTAGGCCTCGTTTGGGAGATAGGATTTGGAAGGACTATATTTGCATGGTAAGCATAGAGCGATAATGGTTCTACAAAACATTCATTTCGGCCAATTAGTTGGGCTCCATGGGCTTAAGGTTGGACATCGACCATGGAGATTAGGTACTCCTCAATTAATGAGATTAATTGAATTGAGTCAATTAGTTTAAAATTGTTTTAAACTAAAATGAATATATGATATTCAAAAGTCACAAGTTGTTGTAAGCCCATGTCCAATGAATGATAGAACCTATTGGGTCGCACACAAAAACCAATTAGCTTCCTGGTTAATGGAGCAATTTTCTAAGAGTTATAGAATTTCTCCTAGTGGACTGATTTTGAGGTGTCCAATTTTAAGGTCAATTTAAGTATTAAATTAATCAATTAATTTAAAAGGTTAAATTAGACCAATAATTAAGAAGGTAATTATTTGGTGCCAAAGCATCAATTGGTCAAGTTAACTTGAAGAGTTAAGTTAACAAAATTAAGTCAAAGGTTCATTAATTAAATTAAAGTGTTTAATTTAATTAATGGGAAGAATACATTTTGGATGGAAATGTTTATTTGAATTAGTATCTTAATTAGCTTGAAATTAGATTTCAAATGTAATTAAGATGCACATGAAATTCAAATTAGATTTTAATTTACATTTGCCACCTTGGCAATGCAAGTTGGCCGCCCATCTTGAGGAAGGTGTGATGCCAACTTGGCATCACACCAACCCACCCTATATATAGATATAGGGGGTGTGAGGGTGGGTCATTGCTGAAAGTGTGAAAGAATTAGATTCTTTTGCAATTCCCTCCAAAATACCTTGCAAGTACTGCATTCATGTGTTGAAAGCTTTGCTCTTTTCTTCTTCTTTTTCCCTACCTAAAGTTGGTTTCTACCATAGCCTATCTCTGGTCTTATTCGAGCTTCTAGACTAGATATTTTGGAAGATCTAATTCGTGTGTGGACCATATCAATAGAGGCAAACAAGTTAGTTTCAGTATTTGTTTCATGAATTTTGGAGGAATTTTAATGAGGTTAAAAATCACTCCATTCCTACTGTGCGGTTTCTGGCAGATTCTGGATCGGTGAAAGGTTCACCACTTTTTCCTTGGATTTTAGCATTTCAAGATAACACTTTCTCTTAATCTAGATTTTAGGCATGTTTTGATCCTAGTTAGCATGTAAGCACTAGTTTATTTAGCTTTTGAAGTTTTATAATTGGATCCTAGTGCCTTACTTTCTTTCAAGTGGTATCAGAGCCTAAATCATGCTTAGATTTGGATTTTTTGTTGATGATTGATTCATGTGATAGATTGATCATGATCACCAAATTCTTAATTGATATGATGGATTGGACTATTTGGATGATGTTGTGTATGGCTCCTTAATTGATGAATTGAAAGCATGCTAATATGTGTTTTAAGTGTTAATTCATATGATTAGTATGTTTTAATTCATAGCTATTTATGCTAAATGTTGATTTGGAATTTATTGATGTTTTATGTTGATATAGCATGTTAAATCTGACCTTAATGTGTTTCGGTCATTTTTGGATCCAATGTGATTGGAGTTTTGTTGGAGATTTTTTAAGAATGCGATTCTTACATAAACTTGAATTTTGAAGCTTTATTGAGCACTTAAATTTCCAATTTTAAAAAGTGTTTTAGATTTGCAAATTGGTCTATAATGTGTAATTTAATGTTTAGAAAGAGTTCTAGATTTTTTGGTGCACAATAATTAAGCTAAAAATCAACTTGACTAGCTTTTACCCCAAAACAAAGGCTACCGGCTAGCCTTGGCGCAAGCTGGCAGTGCAGTGGCAAAGAGGCACTGCTCAGCCACGCCCCTAGCACGGCCAAAACTGCCTGGTTATGGGTTGGGCAGGTTTTGAGCTTGATTTTTAGCTCCTTAAGTGGCTAGAAATTATGCTAAACTATATGTTATGGATGCACAAGTGTTGTGCAAGTTATCAATATAATGTTTGTCATATTTACAAACTCCTAAAATAATATTAAAGTTAATCTCCAACATATTACATAAGTGTTATGCATGACCAATTATTTGTTAATTTGATTAGCATTTAATTGTTGGAATTAATTGTTAATTATAGATTTGTTTATTGTTCATTTAATTGTTGAATGGATGATGAATGAATGGGGATGATCATGAGCCTTTAATATTGATTTTACTTATTTCAAGTTGTTGAAATGGGTTGTATTAAATTAGGGCTTGCATGCCTCTTTAATTTCTACCTTGTAAATGTTGTAAGAGTAGAATCACCAGGAGTGAAAATTTCTTTTCCATGTAAAAGTTACATGGAGCAAAGGAGACCTTGGAGGCACGGAGACTTTTAAAGACCCATGAATGTATGGGATACACTCATGCAATAGATTTAATCAACCCACCTAAAATCAACTAGGTGGTGCAACTATGACTCTAAGTGCACCACTTGGTTAGGTCATGGTCATCCTACCCTAGGATCATGCTAGCGCATTTACTTATTTATGCTTTCCATATCCTATTGATGTATGAGATGCATAGTTAGGATATAGAAAACATAAATAAGAAGATAATATGATGAGATCTTTGCAAGCAAAAACCCTCCACTTAGACTGTGTAAGTGTTTTCACAAATATTAAGTCGAAATGGATAGAGATTAAAAGAGTTTTAATTAATTCAAGCCTTCTACCAATAGTGTATGCCATGATGATGCTACCGATTTTGTGTGATGGCACTCATATACAGAGGTCACACTTAGGAGGAAAGCTATGAGCATGCACTTAGCATAAGATGCACTTTGACTTAGGAACGCCCACACATTGGCACTCGTGTACGGGGGATGATGTAGTGCCCGTCTTGAGTCAAAGATTGATTGATAGATATGACTTAACATTAGTACCATAGATGGCACACGTGTACGTAGGTCTATGTGAAAGTGAGGCAAAATATATCAAAAGTTGTATAAGATGCAATTAGCAAAAGTTGCTTACCCTTTTATTATTTGTGGATGGCACTCGTGTATGGGGGTCCACTTGCAAGTCCTTGGGATCTTGATTCTCACTAGAAAATATGATTTTCCAAATTCATCCAGGGGGTGAAGAATTTGACAAAATAGTGGGAGGAAAACATGCTTGAAAGACCATAAACATGTTTTTAATATCAAATTCAATCACATGCTTATTCTTTTTTTTTTTCCTTTGAGGATTTGTGAAATCACAAGAATAGTTTAATGTTCAACTCAACGTTATTTTGGAAACCAATAAACGAACTGGGCCTAACTTCCTCAATTAAGTTAAACTCAAAAATCATTCTAGATTCCTAGAAGCGGATATATGTTCTATATTAAGGTGCTCCTAATCCCATGGGGATTAAAGTATACCAAGAGACACGTGAAAAGTTCACGAATTAGGTTTAGGATTGTCCTATCCCATAGTCTCATGATGGCATCTACAAACTTTAAAAGTCTCAAAGATATATAAATAGTACCTTAGTTAAAGTTTACAAGAGTTGTAAAGCAAACAAAGTATGAGAAGTTCATGTTGTCAAAGGAGATTTTTCAAGCTAGAATAGATGTAAAGTCATGTGTCATCAACTACGATCTAAAGATGATTAGGCTTGGAGAAGCTTTTTCTACTTGGACGTGGTGATGGACAATAATCTCCATGAGGATTCGATCCTCACATCTTTGTCGGGTTTTAATTGATCAAAGTGTTAATCTAGAAGGAGACTACCATGACAAGGGCAAACCTTTGACACTTGTTTCCTCCTCCAAATCTATGGACCCTAGGGGTGCTAGAAAGGGAGGTAAAAGGAAGAAAAAAATTTCTTCCAAGGGAAAACAACTATTAAAGGCATCCAAATGAGTCAAAAAGATTATAGAGGATATAGCTGATATTATTTGTTTCTACTTTGGCTAGATAGGCCATTGGAACCAGTTTAGCAAGGAGTACCTTGCAACCCTTTAGAAGGGTATGTACTTTATTGAAGTGCATTTAAGAATAGAATCTTTCTCATGGATATATGATATCACATGTGGTTCTTATCTTTGTAAGTTGTTACAAAGAATAAGAAAGAAAAATAAAACTAAGTTGTGGATATGATCCACCACCTTGGCTAAGAAGCAAGAGTTGTAACCAAAGCCGAAGGCACATAATAAGTTAGACTTAGAGAATTCCATATTTGTATTGGACTTTTGTTATGATGTACCATGTATTGTTTAGAACATTATTTCAATTCCCATTTTGGATGGCAAATGATTTGATCCTTCTATATCAAATGGAAGATTGAAGGCATTAAAGAATGGGTTCTTTAATTGCTTATGGTACACTTAACAAAGGATTATACATATTGGATTCTCAACCATCACTAATGCACTTTCAACAAAGTAAGAAAATTAGATATCCAAGAAAATCCCATGTTATGACATGCAAAACTTGGACATATTTTTAGAAATAGATCAACAAGTTAGAAGCTCTCAAAGCACTAAATGTTAGGGAAAAATGACTAAGGCTCCCTTTGTAAGACAAACGGAGCACTCCACAAGTCTCTTGAATTTGATCTATAAGGACGCTTGTGGACTACTAAAAGTAAGTAGGAGAGGAGGTTATTCCTACTTCATCACCTTCACCGATGACTATAGTCAGTTCGAACACATGTTTCTTATGAAGAACAAGTCTGAGGCCTTTGAAAAGTTCAAAGTGTATAGAAGTGAAGTGGAAAAGCAATTCGGGCTAAGTATTAAAGCTCTTTGATCGGATCGAATGAGAGAATACTTAAGCACCAAATTCTTAGATTATCTAAAGAAGAATGAGTTTCTCTCTGTCCACTCAGCACATCCCAAGACAATGGAGTAGCTGAGAAGAAAAGCATACCTTGTTGGACATGTACGTTCCATGATGAGCATCTTCGATGTGCCAACATCCTTTAGGGGATATGCCTAAAAGAAGAAGGTGAAGTTATTAAGTGTAGTACCTTCAGAAGTCAATACCATAGATGCCGCATGAGATGTGGCATTGTGAAGCACCCTCTTACCAATATCTCAAGGTTTGGGGATCTCCGGCCTACGTGAGACGGATAGTGGGAGATAAGTGGCATAGTAGATCTATCTCGTGAAAGTTTGTGAGATACCTAAGAGAGTCTATGGGTTATTACTTCTATGATCCCTCGAAGCAAAATATGTTTGTTTCGACTAATGCCACCTTTTTGGAAAAGGAATTTCTATAAGAAAGAAAAAGGTGTTGTTGAACTTGATGAAGTTCAAGATAATAATCCAATCACACAAGTGGTAGGAACAAATAAATATCAAAGAGCCTTACATACAACCTCTGAGAATATGGGACCAAATCAAAAAGCAACTTGAAAGGTTCGATTCCTTCCTGAAATAGGCCAATCGGATATTGATTCAAAGACCTATGAGGAAGCTATGTTGGACATACATTCGAGACGTTAGCTTGAAGCCATGAGATTCGAAATGGACTCCATCTACTCAAACAAAGTATGGACTTTGGTACCACCAAAGCAAATAGTTCTTGTTGGTTGCAAGTGGATCTACAAGCGAAAGCTTGGAGTAGATGGAGAAGTAGTAGCTTTTAAGGCATGACTAGTAGTAAAAGGTTACACTCAAAGACCTGATATCAATTTTAAGGAAACCTTTTCACTGATTGTAATGCCCAAGTTCATTCAGATTCTACTTGTCATAGCTACATATTATGACTATGAGATGTGGTAAATGGATGTTAAAAACGCTTTCCTCAATGGAGACAGTGAAGAAGAAATTTATATAGAGTAACAACAAGGTTTTACATCCAATGGGAGTGAGCAAAAGGTTTGCAAACTCCAGAGATCCATTTATGGACTCAAACAAGCATCCCAAAATTGGAACATATGTTTTGACAAAATAGTCAAATCATTTGGCTTTATCAAAAATGTGTATGAACCATATGTAGAAGGCTAATGGGAGTAGTGTACAGTTTATTGTGCTTTATGTCGATGACATCCTTTTCATTGGGAATAAGGTAGGAATGTTAGAGTGTACTAAAGCGTGGTTATCTACACAATTCTCCATGAAGGATTTGGGAAAAGTCTCCAACATGTTAGGAATATGTATCTATAAGGACAGATCAAAGAGGATGCTAGGGCAACTCTTGAGTAGATACGTATTCCTAATACATAGGATGCCTCTCCCAAATCCTTCATAGAGAATTGAGTAGATAACCACACTTTAGTACACTCTTAACATTCCTACCTCATTCCAAAGGAGAAGGATAGACATCAACATAAAGCACAATAAACTTTACACTATTTCCACTCGTCTTCTTATACACACATGGCTCATACACAGTTTTGATAAAGCCAAATGATTTGACTGCATTATCAAAACGTATGTTCCAACTTTGGGATGCTTAATTGAGTCCATAAATGGATATCTGGAGTTTGCAAACCTTTTGCTCACTCCCCTTGGATGTAAAACCTTGTAGTTGCTCCATATAGATTTCTTCTTCAATGTTTACGGTTTTCACATCCATTTGCCATATCTCATAGTCATAATATGCAGCTATGGCAAGTAGAATCTGAATGGACTTAGGCATTACAATTGGTGAAAAGGTTTCCTCAAAATCAATACCGGGTCTTTGAGTATAACCTTTTGCCACTAGTTGTACCTTAATGGTCACTACCTCTCCATCAACTCCTAGCTTTCGCTTATAGATCCACTTGCAACCAATAGGTGCAATACCGTCCGGTGGATCTACCAAAGTTCATACTTTGTTAGAATACATGGAGTCCATTTCGGATCTCATAACATCAAGCTAATGTCCCGAGTTTATGTCCAACAAAGCTTCCTCGTTGGTCTTCGAATCTATATCTGATTGACCCATCTCATGAAGAAATTCGGACCTTTTGGGTTGCTTATTAATTTAGTCCGACCTACATAGAGGTTGTGTGTAAGGCTCACTACTCGTTTCCACCACTTGTGGGATTTGTTGATCATCTTGAACTTCATCAAGTTCAATAACAATGCCTTTTATATCTAATAGAAATACCTTTTCCAAAAAGGTGGCGTTCCTCGAGACAAACAACTTTTGTTCTGAGGGATCAAAACAATAATAACCCATAGACTTTCTAGGGTATCCCACAAACTTGCATAATAAGGATCGACTATCCAACTTGTCTCCCACTAACCTTTTCATGTAGGTGGGAGACCCCCAAACCTTAAGATAATGGTAAGAGGATGCTTTGTCATACCACATCTTATGTGGTGTTTTTGGCACGGCCTTTGAGGGTGCTATATTTAGTAGCCTCGCTGTCGTATGTAATGTATATCCCTAAAAGGATATAGGCATATTGGAGAAGCTCATCATGGAACATACCATGTCCAACAAGGTACGATATCTCCTTCAGCTATGCCACTGAGTTGGGCTATACCAGGTAGAGTCCATTAAGAGAGAATCCCATTCTCTTTTAGATATTCCAAGAACTCGATACTTAAGTATTCTCTTCCCCAATCTGATCGAAGAGTTTCATTACTTAGTCCCTTTTACTTTTCTACTTCACACTTGTACTCTTTGAACCTTTCAAAAGCTTCAGACTTGTACTTCGCAAGATACATATATCCAAACCGAGTATAATTATCGGTAAGGTAATGAAGTAAGAATAGCCTCATCGCGCACTAACTCTTAGTGGGCCGCACACACCATGTGGATCATATCCAAAGGACTTGTGCTTCACTTCGAATGCCCTACGAAAGGAGCCTTGGTCATTTTTTCCTTTAAACAGGACTCACAAGTTAGAAGTTTCTCAATGCCACTAACATTTAGTGCTTTGAGAACTTCTATTGTGTTCATCCTATTTTTAGAGATATGTCCAAGTCTTGTATGCCACAGAGTGGCATCTTATTGGATATCTAATTTTCTTTTACTTGATTGAATGTGCATTAATAAGTTTTGAGAATCTAAAATGTACAATCTATTATTCAATGTACCTAGATCAATTAAAGAACTATTCTTTAATGCCTTCAATTTCCCATTAGATATAGAAAATTCATATCCTTCATTATGTAAAACAAAAATTAAAATTATATTCTTCGTAAGATCTAGTACATAACTATAAGGATCAAGTACAATCATAGAATCTCCTAGAATCTCCTAAGTCAACTTGATTATGCCTTGGATCTTGGCAACAACTCTTGCTCCATTTTTTAGGCGGAGGATCATATCCCCTTCATTTAGGCTCTTTCTTCTTTCCATACCTTATAACGAATTACATAAGTGAGAGCCACATGCGGTATCAAATATCCATAAAGAAGAACAAGTTGTCAACTGCACTTTAATAAAGTACATACCCTTGTCAAGGGTTGCAAGATAAGCTTTGGAATTCCCTCTCCAATGCCCTTTTTCACCACAATGGAAACATGAAGTATCGGTTTTAGCCTTTTTTTCTTCTTAACTCCCCCTGAACCTTTCAAGGGTTGCTTCCTTTTGAAGTAGAACTTTTCTTCTTCTTACCCTCTTTCCTTAAACCTTTTGGGCCTTTGGACTCGAAGGATAATGCAAGCATAAGGGGCTTTTCATTTTTCATAGTTGCCTCAGCGGTAGCCAACATGTTCACCAATTTGTTAATTATCACTTGCTTCTTGGACATATTAAAGTTCATAATGAATTGGTTGAACAAGCTTGGCAATGACTATACGATCAAATCCACAAAGAGGTCATTGTCCATGATCAAATCAAGTTGACTAAGTTTTTCAATGAGTCCAATCATTTTAGGCCCATTATTATGGACACTCATACCCTACGTTATTCTACTTCTAAAGAGCTCCCTAGACAAAGTGAACCATTCGTGTCTAGTTTGGACACTATAAAACTCTGTAGTTGTGCATAGATCTCACTTGCATTTTTCATAGGCTCATGAGTCTTTTGCAACTCATTAGACAAAGTTGCCATCATGAGACACCTAGTTTGTAGATCATCTTCTACAAACTTCATGAACAATTCATGGGCTTCATTGGTGGCATCATTGCCAATAGTTTCCAGCGGACTTTGATCAAGTACATAAGTCCTTTTCTCGGAGTCAAGCACTATTTTGAGATTTCTCAACCAATTGTGGAAATTGGGCCTCGTTAGTTTATTGGTTTCCAAAATTGTTGCGAGTGGATTCTTAGCCATTTCGAGTTTGAAGATTTTACAAATCTACAAAAAGCAATACAAGAGAATATGAGCATACGATTGAATATTTGATATTTTGAAAACATGTTTATGGTCTTTGAAGCATGTTTTTTTCCCACTATTTTATCAAATCCTTCAGCCTCTAGAAGAATTCAGAAAATCATATTTTCTACTAAGAATCAAGACTCCAAAGATTTCCAAGTGAACCTTCGTGACCAAGTGTCATCCATAAACAGTCTAAGGATAAGCAACAGTTGCTAATTGTATCACATGCAACTCTTGATATATTTTGCCTCACCTTCCATGTAGACCTACGAATCGTGCGACCTACCAATCAAATTTTGATTCATAATCGCTCCACAACATCCCCCGTGATCAAGTGCTAATATGTGGGAAGCCTTAAATCAAAGGTGCATCATCATATGCTAAGTAATATCCTCACAACTTTCCTCCTAAGTATGACCCCCATGACCGAGTGCCACCACACAAAATCAGTAGCATCATCATGGGATATACTATTGGTAGAAGGCACAGATTAATTAAAACCCCTTTTAATTTATATCCATTTTGACTTAAAATTTGAGAGCATTTAGACATTCTAAGTTGAGGAATTTTTAACTTACTTGCCAAGATCTCAACATTTTTATCTTTTTATTTAGGTTTTCTATATCCAAATCCATACATCAATAGGATATGGAAAGCATAAATGAGTAAATATGCCTAGCATGCTCCTAGGGTGGGATGACCATGAGCCGAACCAAGTGCTGCACTTTAGAGCCATAGGTGCATCACTTAGTTGATTTTAAGTGGGTTGATTAAATCTAGCTATTACATAAATTGTATCCTATACATACATAGGTCTTCATGCCTCCAATGGTCTTCTTTGCTCATTGTAACAATTACATAAGAAAGAAATCCTCACTCTTAGTTATTCTACTCTCATAACATTTACAAGATAGAAATTAAGAGGCATGCATGCCCCAATTTAATACAACCCATTTCAACAACTTTGAAATAAATAAAATCAATATTAAAGGCTTATGATCGACCCCATTCATCATTCATTCAACAATTAAATGAATAATAAATAAATCAAGAATTGACATTCAATTCCTATAATTAAATGCTTATCATATAAATAAGTAATTGGTCAAGCAAAAGCAAACATAACATTTATGCATCCTATTTTTTGCATCAGTTGGAGATTAACTTAAACAAGATTTAAGAAAGCAGCAAAATTTCAAACATAATTTTGAGAACTTGCACAACACTTATGCATCTATTATGTGTGAAATAAAACTTTTTGATCATATAAAAGAGCAAAAATTGAGTAAAAACTCACCAAAACAAAACAGGGCATTTATGCCCATGCTGGGCGCATGGCCAGGTGCTGTGCACACACATGTTGCGCCCGCTGCGCAACTAGCGCCGGACAGTGGCGCGGTAGTTTGCCGGTTTCAAGGTGTAGTCTGAGTTATCTCATTTCCAGCTCAACTTTTATGCACCAAAAACTTTACAACATCTTTTAAACATAATATCACATAATATAGATGAAATTTTTGATCTAAAACATTTTTTAAAATTGAAACTTCAATTGATCAAACATGCTCCAAAAATCAAGTTTAAGTGAGAATCACATTCTACTACAAATCTCCAATTAAGTCCAATCCTATTGGATTCAAAAGTGACCAAAACATCTTAAGGCCAGCATATAACATACTCGAATGCTAAATCAAAATTTCACATTAGGTAATCATGAATTAAAATTACACTAACATATGAATTAACAATTGAAACACATATTAGCATAATATCTATTCAACATCAAGGAGCCACAAGCGTCATCATCCAAACAATCCAAACTATGATTTGGATCAAGTGTTTGAAGATCTAGATCAATTCATCACATGAATCAATCAAAAGAGAATTCAAAATATAGCATGAAATTAGGCTCCTATACCACTTGAAAGAGGTGTAAGACTACGGATCCAATTTAAAACATTTAAAAACTAAAATCTGACCTAGTTTTCACCACCAAAAGGATCTAAATCATGCTAATATAATGGATCAAGGTCAGATTGTCACCTCTAAAGCAAAATCCAACCAAAACTTAAAGTTGTGCTTCCTTTCCCGAAAGCAAACATCTTCTGGCACAACAAGATGTGATCAACTTTTGATCTAGAGAATCACCTAGGATTCAACCCAAATCTGAAGCAAAATTTTTCCAACTCAATGGAGAATGTACAGTACAAAATTCAGCACCAAAATCCTTCGAAAAGACCTCGAACAGAGTCCAGAAAGTCATTACTGGAGTAGAGGATCACCAAAGTAAGCAATCCCGAATTCGTCTTGCCTCTAATGCCAAAGTCCACACACCATTGGACAATACTTTTCTCCTTAATTCAGCTGGTAAAACTAAGAAGAAAGAGAGCTTGGTTGGAGGCCAAAAATGCTGCGAGAGGTGAAGAAGAAAGTGAAACCTCAACTCATGAGAGAATCACAATTTTGGAGGGAATTTTGGATCTAACTTTTAGATGTACAAAATGTGTGAATAATCCTCTCGTGCCTGCCCCACCCCTATATATCTATATATAGAGGAAGTATGGTGTGATGCCAACACCTTCCTCAAGAGGGGCACCACCTAAGCATCCCAACTTGCAAGCATCTGGCAAGTTGCATGTGAATGTATGTTGAATGTGAATTTAATTTGGAGTATACATTTCTTGTTATGAAATGTCTACCAAATAAATTCTAGTTCCACACCAAATGAACATTTCATTTTAATTCTCCCTCCAAAATCATTTCGTCACTTTAATTTAATTAAACTTTGACTTAACCGGTAAGTCAACTAACTTAACTCTTTAAGTTAGTTTTAGTTAACTTAACTCTTTAAGTTAACTTGACCAATTGATAGTCATGTGTCACCAAATTAAATTAACACTTAATTTAATTGATAATTTAACCCCTTAAATTAATTATATTAATTTAACAATTCAATTGATCAAGCCAAATTGACTAAACATTGTGTCAACTGAATCCCTCAATTTTCGATCACCTTGGAATTTTTCTAACACTTAGAAAATTCCCCTCATCATATAGGATTTTCGATTGACATTTATGTGTGACCTATTAGGTTCTACCGCTCATTAGACATGGGCTCACAACCTTTGTGACTTTAGAATATCATATATTCACATTAGTTTAAACTCTTTTAAACTAACTGACTCAATTCAATTAATCTCTATTAATTGAAAAGTACCCAATCTCCATGGTCGATGTCCAATCTCAAGCCCATGAAGCCCAAAAATTGGCCGAATGAATGTTTTAGTCAATTATTCTAGCTCTACGTGTACCATGCAAATACGGTTCTTCCGTCTCCTATCTCCATGGAAGAGTCCTAAGGCAAGATATTTGTCGACTCTCTAATAGCCTCGATACTATGCATCTATTCTTAATGTTCAATTCATGTTAGTGACCTCATCATTAGAAAGTCCTTTTCCAAATTGTCATACTGCCTTGGCCAAGGACTCCCTAGAATCGATTATTATAGACACATAGAAGATGCACTCACCCTTTACAAAAACAAGGAGTTGGATCCCATCTTGGATCTCATAAATCTTCATGTCTAAGTAGCTCATACCTAAGCACAACCTGAATAGCCCTCTAGGTGACCAGGGATGAGTCAAAGTATGAAGACCAAAATACAAGGTTACAATGGATCCTCAGGTCAAATGACTAATTATATGCACTAGCGTAAACTGGAGAAGTTGCCATTACGGACTTGCCACTACGGCTACCTAGTGGATTCTCTGGGCAGGTCTCCGGTGTCTTGTTCTCTAGCAAGCACCTACTAACATACACCCATATCTCATATGGTTTGCTCATGGAATGGAGCAACATCTAACCCTTGGATTATGCATCATCAGTGCAAGTTTATCCGAATCTTAGATGCCCTGTCTCTTAAGATTATATACTTCGGATGTTTAAGATCACAACCGTGTAAGACTTATTACATGATCATCACCAAGAGTGTACTGACCAAATCTCGTAGTCTAGTGTGATCTAAGGGCTTCAACCAAATGCCAGTGAAGAAATATAAGCATAAGATGAAGATGGCCATTGATAAAGAATATCATTCAATCAAGATTGTATCACAAGTGAAATAGTTTACGTGCCAATCTTATTAGCTTATGGGGCACTATTCCAACATTAATTCCAGCAAGGTCTCCAATGGATACTCCAAAGATTCTACCTGAACAGAGGATCTCCAAAAGGCTAGCAATCCAATTGTCTTGTCTTTAATCAAAAGATCCACACACCAATGCACAATCTAATTCTTCTCAATTTTAGTTGGAGTACAAAGAGAAGAAATACTAGGATAAAGGCTTAATTTGGAGGTAAGAGATGAAGAAAAGTGAAGCTTCAACATATGAGGCAACACTTGGGAAATTGGAGGGAAAATGAGATAATCTAACTTACTTGCAATTCACATGCTAATCGCCGCCCACTCTCACACTCTATACCTATATATAGAAGGAGGATGGTGTGATGCCAAGGTGGCATCACACCTTCCTCAAGTTGGCAAGCAAGTGGTATATAAATTTTATGTGCATTTGAATTTCATTTGGAATCTTCATTTCATCTCATGAAATGTCATCCAAATAAATTCTAATACCACACCAAATGGACATTTCATTTGAATTTTCCCTCCATAATTAATTATTTATTTTAATTAAATTAAACACTTTAATTCAATTAATTATCCTTTGACTTAACTCTTAAGTCAATTTGCTTAACTCTTTAAGCAAGTCATTGTTAACTTAGCTCCTTAAGTTAGTCTAACTAATTGATAGTCATGTGGTGCCAAATAATTAACTCCTTAAATTAATTGAATCAATTTAATAATTAAATTGATCTAGCTAAAATGACCACAAATTGCATCAACCGTCTACCTCCAAAATCGGTCATCAAAAAAAATTTCTAACTCTTATAAATTCCTTTTCATCAAGTAGGATTTACAATTAACTTTTATGTGTGACCCATTAGGTTATACTATTTATTGGACATGGGCTCACAACTCTTTGTGACTTATAAAATATCAAATATTGACATAAGTTTAAACTCCTTTAGACTAATAACTCAATTCAATTAATCTCCATTAATTGAAGAATACCCAATTTCTGTAGTCGATATCCAAACTCAAGCCCATGGAGCCCAACTAATTAGTCGAAATGAATGCTTTTGGAGAACTATTCTAACTCTACACGTACCATGCAAATAAAGTCCTTCCATCTCCTATCTCCCGAAAGAGACATGGGCCAGGATATATGTCGGTTCCCTAATACCTCGATTCTATGTTTCTATTCCTAATGTTTGATTTTCTTTTATGACCACATCTTTGGAAAATAACTTTTCTAAATTGTCATACTACCTTGCGCAAGGATACAAGGAGATGTACTCGCCCTTCACAACAATAAGGAGTCAGGTCTTATCTTTGATCTAACAAACCTCTATGTCTAAGTAGCTCTTACCCAACCTCAACCCGAATGACCCGCTAAGTTGTCAAGGAAGAATCAAAGCATGAGGACCTAAACACAAGGTTGCCATGAATCCTTAGGTTAAAGGACTAATTATATGCACTACCGTAAGCAGGAAAACTTGCCACTACTGACTTGCCTCTTTGGCTATCTAGTGGATTCTCCGTGCAGGCCTTTAGTAAACTTGTTCCCTAACAAGCACCCACTAATATACACCCATATCTCATATGACCTTGCTCATAAAATGCAGCAATATCCAACCCTTAGATTTCTGCATCGTTAGTGCAAGTCTATCTAGATCTTAGATGCCCTGTCTCATAAGATACTATGACGTGGAAGATTTAAGATTACGATCGTGTAAGACTTATTTTATGATCACCACCCAGTGCGTGACCAAGTCCCATAGTCTTATGTGATCTAAGGGATTCAACCAAATGCCAGTGAGGTAAATATAAGCATAAGATGGAGATGGCCATTTAATGAATATTATTCAATAAAGATTGTATCACAAGAGAAATAGTTTACATGCCAATCTAATTAGCTTGCGGGATACTATTCTAATAGGGAGGAATCCCTTCTTAGATTTTTTCATACTAAACCTCTTTCTAAACCGCCGCAATTAATAATATTATTTCTTTTGCTTATTAGAATGCCCTTTGGTTTTTACTTTAAAGGGTTCTGTCCAAAATTTTTTAGTATATATCTATGTAATGCCAATTATTTTTTATAAATATATATTTTTATAAATTTCTAAAATAAAGTGTTTTATATTATAAGCTTTTCTACAAAATGTAAAGAGGTATTCACTTATTTTAAAATTTGAATATACTCATGTAATAATTTAGACCGTATGAATTTTAAGTTTTTATTTTATTCATACATTGTAAGGCTTATTTTAAAATATATTATAAGAATTTTTTTAAGCTTATAAAAATATCATATTTTATCTTTTCATTAAAACCTTAGCCAAACACACACTTAGTCTATATTTCTACTTGTCTGTTAATATTATATATTTTGATTAATGAAATAAATTATTATAGTATTTTCTTTACCCAAAACTCACAATGCAAAAATATTACTCCTTTACCCAACAATTATATACACAAATATGTAATAAAATTTCTTTGCTTCATGCAGCCATGTTATATAATTAGCCCACACTTTTTGTTTATTTCTTTTGGTTCACTATTTGGTATTCTTATTTTATTTATTCAAATGATAATTATTATTTTATTTTTTAAAAATAAAATAATGTTTGCTTGATAACATGTGAAATTACTTGAGAGCTCTATATGGAAGATACGAGTAAGTATTTGAGCAAATTCCAATATTTTCTTTTAGAGGATGCAGCCAAGATGATTAGATGTTTGCTGGCGGGTGGCACTGGCGCGGGATCGAGCCCTGCTACTAGTAGTTTGGAGGAATTTGCTTTGCTTCCCAGAGTTCTCAACAGCCTAGCACACGAAGGCTCGATGTGAAATGGCCCATCCATATGCATGGCAGCCTCTATGCAGCAGCCCAAATCGGAGCCCACAATCTTGCCCGATTGCCTGAAAGTTGGCCCAATCCTGGAATACCAAGCCAGCCCTCAACTTAGTACATAGCCTGAGGCCCAATCCACAAGCCAAAGGCCCAGTCTTGGAGGAATTTGCTTCCTAGAGTTCTTAGCAACCCAACACACGAAGACCCAATGTGAAATTGCCCATCCATATGCATGGCAGCCCCCATCCAGCAGCCCAAACTGGAGCCCACAATCCTGCCCAATCGCTTGAAAGCTAGCCCAAGCCTGGAACGCCAAGCCAGCCCTCGGTCTAGTACATAGCCTGAGGCCCAGTCCACAAGCCAAGGCCCAGAAATCCAGAGATCCAGCCTTACCCATTCAGCAGTCCATCCAGGAGAGAGGCAGCCCAAGGCAGCGAGGAAGTAGTGTAAGCCCAATCCGTAAGCCCACAGTTTAATGTTAGGCCCACCCACTAGTAGCCCAGCACTAGAGATATTGGGCTTCAAAAATTAATGTATTACATGTACTAAATATAACAAAATTTTTACACTCTTTCGTAATGAAACTCTTAGTTATCTATTCCATTAGTAACGAAATGCTTATTTTTTAATTAAAATATTATTTAACTATTTGTAACAAAATATTTTGTTACATAAACAATTCATAACTATACTTAATTAAATAAATAATATCATTATATTATGCATTGGTAACGAAAAGATAAAATGCAACAGAATTGTCAATGTTTTAGTACTAAATATTTCATTACGCTATAAAAATCTATTGTAACTAATACATTTTTCTGTTACTAATATCATATTTTTGGTAACGATACATTTTGTCACCATAAGTCCATCATTCGTAACGAACCATAAATTTTGGTACTAAGACTTTTTGCGACAGGCTTTAAGGCACTAAACTTAAGTAATGAAAAATTCATTACCAATATTTTGGGTAACGAATTTCAGCCTTATGGTACTGAAATTTGTTGTAGTGTTGTTTGTAGATCATCATCAATAGACTTCGTGAACTACTCATGGGCCTCATCAGTGGCATCATCACCAATAGTTTCCAGCAGACTTTGATCAAGGACATAAGTCCTCTTTTTGGAATCAAGAATTATTTTGAAGTTTCTCAACGAATCGTGGAAGTTTGGCCCGGTTAGTTTATTGGTTTCCAAAATTGCATTGCATGGATTCTTAGCTATTTTCAGTTTGAAGATTTCAATAATCTACAAAAAAGCGATAAAAGAGATTATAAACATGTGATTGAATTTTGATATTTAAAAACATGTTTATGGTCTTTCAAGTATGTTTTTCTCCCACTATTTTATCAAATTCTTTACCCCCTAAAAGAATTCGAGAAATCATATTTCCTAGTGAGAATCAACATCTTAAGGACTTGTAGCGGATCCATGACGCCTGAGACATCCACAAATGATTGAAAGGTAGACAACTTTTGCTAGTTGCACTCAAGCAACTCTTGGTATATTTTGCCTTACTTTTCATATAAACCCACGACTCGTGTGACATCTACACTATTAGGTGTTAAGTCAGACCTACCAATCAAACTTTGATTCGAGACTGCTCTAAGTTATCCCTCGACTGGTGTGCCAATGCATCGGTAGCATCAAATCAAATGTTGTAGAGTCATCATGCCACATACTATTGGTAGATGGCATGTATTAATTGAAGCTCTTTTTAATTTGTATCTATTTTGACTTAATATTTGAAAAAACACTTAGACATTTTAAGTGGAGGGATTTTCTTGCATGCCAAAATCTCACCAATTTTGTCTTCTTCTTTAGGTTTTCCATATCCTAGACATATATCTCATACATCAATAGGATGTTGAAAGCATAAAGAAGTAAATACGTCTAGCATGCTCCTAGGATGTGATGACCATGAACCTTAACCAAGTGGTGAACTTAGAGCCATAGATGTACAACCTAGTTGATTGTAAGTAGGTTGATTAAATCTTGCTATTACATGAGTGTATCCCATACATTCATGGCTCTTCATGCCTCAAATGGTCTTCTTTGTTCCTTGTATCATTTACATAAGAAAGAAATCCTCATTCCTAGTGATTCTACTCTCATATCATTTATAAGATAGAAATTAAGAGGCATGCAAGCCCCAGTTTAATACAACCCTTTTTAACAACCTGAAACAAATAAAATCAATATTTAAGCCTCATGATCATCCCCATTCATTCATCATCCAACAATTAAATGCTTATCTATAAATAATTAATTGGTCAAGCAAAAACAAACATAACACTTATGCATCATATTTTTCCAACATTTAGACATCAACTTTAACATGATTTTAAAAGCAATAAAAAATATCAAACATAATTTTGAGAACTTGCACAACACTTGTGCATCTATTATGTGTGGTATAAAGCACTTTTGGTCACTAAATGAACCAAAACAACACTCAAAACTCGCCTCAACTCAAAACAGTCACTGCCGGCCCAGCTTAGGTGAACAACCAGGCTGCTAGTGCACACCTGGTGTGCCTACTACCTGGCCAGTGCCCGGCAATGGCTTGCAGCAACAACCCTTATTTTTGAGTCATGATTGAGTTATGTGATTTTAGGCTCAACTTTTGTGCACCAAAAAATTTAGGACATCTTCTAAACATTAAATCACACATTATAGGTGAAATTTAAAATCTAAAACACCTTTTAAAATAGAAATTTCAAGTGCTCAAACATGCTTCAAAAATCAAGTTTAAGTGAGAATCACATTCTTCTATAAATCTCCAATTGGATCCAAAAATGACCAAAATAACTTGAGGCCAAATTTAACATACTATATCAACTTATAACATTAGCTAATGCCAAATCAAAATTCAACATTAGCACTAATGAATTAAAACATACAAATCGTATGAATTACCATTTAGAACATAAATTACCAAGCTTTCAATTCACCAAGCAAAAGAGCTACAATCAACATCATTCAAACATTTCAATCCATAATTGGATCTAGTATTTGGAGATTTAGATCAATTGATCACACATCACATGAATTAATCAATCAAAAATCCAAATTAAAGCATGAATTAGGCTCCGATACCATTTGAAGTCAAGTGCAACACTAGGATCCAATAATCAAAGCATAAAAATACCAAAATAACTAGGCTACACATGAAACTAAGGATCTAAACATGCCAAAAATTTAGATTTGGCAAGAGGGAATACCTTGAATTGCTCAAAATCTAAGGAAACAGGGAAGAAGACTTCAACAACTTAGATCAGTCTCCCAGTAGCACAACGAATTGTGGACAGCATTTGCCCAACCAAACAAACTTGGAATTAGCTAAAATTTAAACTGGAAATCATCAACACCTTGACAAAGCTACATTAAAAATTCAGCTTAATCAAAATTCTGAAAGCCTCTCCAAAAATGCCTCCAAGTGACTGCCTAAACAGAGGATCTCCAAAAGGCTAGCAATCTAATTGTCTTGTCTCTAATGATAAGATCCACATACCAATGGACAATCCAAATCTCTTTTATGTTAGTTGGAGAACAAAGAAGTGATATGAAAGGATGAAGGCTACTTTGGAGATACATAATGAAGAAAATGTAAAGCTTCAACACATGAAAAATTGGAGGGAAAAAGAGAATATAACAAATAGATCTAAAATTCTTCCGCATCACATGAATGTGGCTGGCCACCCTCTATATCTATATATACATGGAGGGAAGGTGTGATGCCATTTGATGCTTAGATGGCATCACACCTTCCTCAAGGTGGGGTGCTAACCAGGCTTGCTGTTGGAATAGTATCCCGCAAGCCAATTAGATTGGAATTATAAACTATTCACATGTGATACAATCTTGATTGAACGATATTTCATAATATGACGATCGTCATCTTATGCTTATGTTTACTTCACTAGCATTAGGTTGAAGCTTGTAGATCACACAAGACTATGGGACTTAGTCATGCAATGGGTGGTGATCATGGAATAAGTCTCATGCTAAGTATATGGTCACAACTTTTCACTATAAGCATGACCCATGACTCACGAGGCATCACACAAATAATGGTAGCGTTGTATACCGCATATTATTAGTAGAAGTCATGGATTAATTAAACTGTTTAACTTGTATCGATTTTGACTTGATATTTGAAAGCACTTAGACATTCTAAGTGGAGGGTTATTGCTTGCAAAGATCTCATCATTTATCTTCTTATTTAGGTTCTCTATATCATAATCATGCATCTCATACATCAATAGGATATGGAAAACCAAAAATAAGTAAATGCGCCTAGCATGCTCCTATGGTGGGATGACCATGAGCCTAACCAAGTGGTGCACTTAGAGCTATAAGTGCATGGGTGTATCCCATACATTCATAGGTCTTCTTGCCTCCAATAGTCTTCTTTTCTCTCTGTAACATTTACATAAGAAGAAAAACCTCACTCCTAGTGATTCTACTCTTATAAAATTTACAAGATAGAAATAAAATAGGCATACGAGCCCCAATTTAATACAACACTTTTCAAAAACTTGAAACAAATAAAATCAATATAAAAGGCTCATGATCATCCCCATTCATCCATCATCCATTCAACATTTAAATAAATAAACCAAGAATTGACATTCAATTCCATCAATTAAATGCTAATCAAATTAACAAATAATTGGCCAAGCAAAAACAAGCATAACACTTGTGCAACATATTTTTTCCATAATTGGAAATTAACTTTAACATGTTTTAAAAGCAACCAAAACTGTCCAACATAATTTTGAGGCCTTGCACAATTTTTGTGCAACCAATGTGTGTGTTTCAAAACAAGTTTGGTCACTAAAGGAACCAAAGGAAAGGCTCGAAACTCATGCCAAACCCAACTAGGGGCTGCTGGCTAAGGCTTACTCACTGCTGGGTAGCAACTCTCGGCTATTGCCCTGTTGTGGGCTGTCGAATGCCGGCAGCTCCCCTGTTTCAGGGTCTCGGCAGAATCAAGCCATTTTTTGGCTCAACTTTTGTGCACCAAGAATGTTAGAACAACTTCTAAACATCAAAACACACAACATAGGTGAAGATTTCAAATTAAAATAGCTTTTAAAACTAAAATATCAAGCGCCCAAAGATGCTTGAAAAATAAGTTTAAGCAAAAATCATATTCTTCAAAAATCTTCAAAAATATCCAGTCATATTGGACCCAAAAAAGACCAAAAAAACTTGAGGCCATTCACAACATGATATATCAGCATATAACACCCACTAGTGCTAAATCAAAATTCAACATTAGGCAAAATGAATTAAAACATACATGATGAGGGTGAATATTTTATATTAGTGTTTTGGACTAAAATTGAATGAAATCGACCTGAGAGAGGTCGAGGGATGAGCCTCTAGTGAATTGTGGTCGAGTCCTGCAATCAATGGAAAATGTCAGGCTAGCCGAGATACCCTCGACTAAGGCACTTCGACGCTCAAGTTAGTAAGGATCGAGTAAAGATAAGAGCAATGGAGTAAGGACACTAGATAAGAAATGGCATACCTTGTTGGGGACTTTTGATGGGGTATTTATAGCCTTCTCATGGTGGTTGATATGTCCTTGATGCCTTTGTTGTGTAAGAAAGGCCATTGTCCTTGCTTGAGGTCTTTCCTATCTTATCCAGCTTGTGCACTATTCCAGATGGCGCTGCCTCCAGCTACCTAGGACAAGGCAGTACACTAGAAGTCTCCCTAGTTTGATATAGCTGCAAAAGGCAGTACTGCTGGTGGCATGTGCCATTAATGCGACAGCACAGCGCCTGGCAAGGCATTTAATGTGGCCGAAGGCTTTTTACCTTCCCTCAACCCCTCTGGTCGAGATAAGTCCACCAGTGGGAATGTCACTTAGGATCCTGGTCACCAGGCTCATTTTGGTCGATGCTACTTCATCCTGGTTGAAGGATTGGAGCCACCTAAAGGAGGCTACCAACTACAACCGGGTCGATAAGAAACGCTAATATTCACTTCAACGAGTAGGGATCTAGATGTCGAATGGTGGTCGAATCACCTGCTATGTCCGAAATGAGTTGGGCTTAAGGCTCATGTTCTAGTTGAGTCTCGAGTCATGATCAAGCGCGTCGACAAGAAGGAACGGGGAGTAGTTGGCTTGGTGACCAGGGGGTGAAAATAATCGATTGGAGTTCACCAAATTATCTGGGTTTCTCGAAGTCGATGAGGACTTTGCAAGGTCAACCAGGGTTTTGATGCAGTTAATATGTCTGTTACATTGGGTCATGCGAAGCATCAAGCGGCGGCAGTGTAATAATTACTGTCGTTTGGGGTTTCTTGCATTGAGCCCTATAAATAGGTGTAGTAAGAATCTTCATTTTTACATTTACAACTTTGCATGAGGTCGAGCATAGTGATTTACTGCCTTCTGCATTCTACTTCTAGACAACCAAACCACATAAGTGTTTCAGTATCTTTGAGTGTGCTTTGCTCTTTGATCTTAAATGTAATAAAATAGCAATGATGCTGAGGGTTTTTAGCGATGATGAGGGTAATCGGGGGAGCAATAGTGAGGGGACCAGGTTGAATAGGGGCCCGACCAATAGTGGGAGTCATTCGACAAGCGATTCTGATAGCTCATTGAGTGATAGCTCAACCTCCAATAGTTCTAGCAATGAACGGGTTGGCACTGGGGTCGAGGCTGGGCTAAGCGAACCCCCAGTATCTCGCGTTCGGTTGTTTACCCTTGATCACTACAGTGACATTAGGTTGGAGGTGACTAAGGTGGACCTTAATATCCTTAGGTAGGTTTATCACACTCCCTAGGGTTATGAGCTAATTATGTCTGGGCTTGGGGGTATATGCATCAACCACCCACTGGTTGCATTACTATGTTCGAGAATGACCTTAGATGTGGGCTTAGATTCCCCCTTGCCGAGCTAATGATCGACTTGCTGAGGGATCTTCAGGTCTGCATCACCTAATTTCTCCCCAACTGTTTTTCAACTATATACAATTTTGTAGTTTTGATGCACGTCCACAACTAGTCTCCCACCTTTGCCAATTTCAGCAACTTTTTTCACCTCTCCATGTCTCGTAAGTTGGGGATTACCGAGGAGGTGGGCTTTTACTACTTAACTACCCGCCCTCGTCGAAAATTTTTGGTGACTCCATCTTTCTCCTTTGGCCAAAAATGGAAAATTACGTACTTTTATGCTCGGGCTCCTAGGAATATCCCTAGGGGTTGGATGCGAGGGCATGTCAAAATGTTGGAGAACCAAACTTTGACTTGGCCAAACACCTTCATATGGGATCTGGTCGAGTTTGGTCAGATGGAGGCATCTAGCTATATTGAGGATAAAAGCTTTGTGCTGGTGAGCTTGTCACCTGTTCAGCTTGACTTGTCCGTAAATGCTTGATTAGGTAGATGGTTACATGTGTTTTTGTTAGATGTTCTACTTCTACTATTTAGTCGAGTTTTATATGATTTGGTTTTTTAGATCGAGAATAGATAACGAGTGAAACCCAAGCCCAGGCAATTACTCATGTGGAGAGGAATCGAGAGCGCCGTGGGGGCGCGGGGGCTTAACAAAAGATGGTCACACCGATTGCGGCACAGCCTATTGCTGTTGTTCCCGTCACTGTTGCTGCTTCGTCTAGACCGGTGGCTTCGCTAACTAGTGGCTCAACTGGTCAAGGAAAAAGGCCTGCGGTCAAGCAGGCAAGGCCAGCCCTGAAGAGGACGGCGGCCGACAAAGGTAAAGTAAAGGCCAGGCCACAACTGGATTCGACCTCTTCTAGCGTCGAGATGGCAGGGATTTCTTCGACCTGGCTGAACTGCCCTCGCCGTGATTTGAGACTGAACTAGCAGTCCATAACTCTATATTTGTGATGACAGTGGGGGACACTGGGTCTCTACCAATGAAGGTTTTGATAGCTGGTCTGTTTGCATTCGACTTACGCAAGATAATGGAGAAGAGTCAAGGCATGGTGATGAAGGCCTTGGCTTATCACCCCAACATGGTAAAGATTTTAGTTGAGTAATACTTGTTGAATGATTCACGTTATTTTTCTTATGTTGACGAGAACGTTGTCTTTGCAGGTTGGCCAATTAGGCTACCATATGTTACGGAGGTCGAAACTGGCTCTTGACCAGGTAGACCATATGCAGGAGGGGCACAAAGAAATAGAAATGACTAAAGCGGTGCTTGAGTATGCCCAGATGGAAGTTGAACAGCTAACCAAGCAGCTGGAGGAGAGGGATGCATAGCTCGAGGCGAAAGATGTGAGCTGATGACAGTTGTAAGCAGGAGGAACGCAGCTAAGGAGCTCTTGAAGAAGGCCCTAGTGGCAGCACAATCCTACTACGATAATGGTAGAGCCTAGGGGTACGAGGTTGCGCTATAATTTACTTGGCGTAAGTTTAGTAGGACGCTGCCCAACGTTCGATGGGAGGCCATTCAATAGTTCATGCTAGCCTTTGTATTTACGGATGCCAGCATCGTCTTCTCTCTTGACAACGCTAAGGATTCCTTTGATAAGGTCGTAAAATAGTTGGAGTATTTAGTTTACTATTTCAGCACGGATGACAAGGAACGTTTGGGTTACAAGCCCGACGAGCAACGGCCCGCATATATCGATGAGCCTGCTTCACTAGAGGGTCTCCATACCAATGAGGCTGCTCTAGCTGAGGAGCCACTTGTTACACTAGCTATTATTCTTGCCCATCAAGCCAGAGTCGAGAAGGTGACAACTGAATTTGACATTGCTAATGATTTTACCTTTGACATCCAGGATTGCAAAGTTAACATGTCTGAGTATTTTTCCCTTGGCTTGTATCCTTTCCCAATCGATGAAGCAAAACCCTCTCCGCGTCCAGAGCAAGATAAGGATAGTCCTGTAAGAGCTGAAGGGGATGAGTCGAGTAATCCCTGAAGGCATGGGCTTTATGTGCTTGGTCGCCCTGCGAGGCATTTTTTTGTAACTTTTTTAATTTTGCAACTTATTGAATGGATGTACTCGGATTGTTGTTTTTGGATAATATAGGTTTTTGATTTTTGATGCATTAATATGTATTTTATTTTGCTTTTATTTTAATGTTTTTGTTAAGGTTGAATACCGATTGTTAATAAATAACAACATAAACGACTCAACCTGGGAAAAGAATCAGGTAACGCAATCCCTTAATAAAGAAATTAAATGTGTTTATGGTCGGTTTAAAAATCAATCAGTTTAAGAGTAATGGAATTGATCCGAGATGTTTATATCAAGTTAGGGCATTTGGGATATTTGTTTTCGACTTTTGGGTTGATTTAGCCCATACTCATGGTGGGAAAATGAGCACATTGAGGTCGATCAATTTATTTATCGTGGCTAATGAGCTTAAATGTCTCAGCTCGAAGCCTTGTGGTCGACTCCAAACGACTGAGTCGTTCATTAATTTGGGCTAAAAGCCTCTATCTTAAGGTTTGAAACCTATGTCGACTACGGGGTCGACTCCAAATGATTGAGTCGTTTATTAATTTAGGCTTGAAGCCTCCATCTTTCAAAATGAGCAGAGTGTGTACAAATAGGCGTAGTTTTATTGCTTTTGGAGAGTTGTTGTAGTACAATAGGGGCTTTGAGCATCTTTACACATAGAATTTCTTTAGGTTTATCGCGTTCCATGGTTGAGGAAGCTCATTACCATACTTGTCTACAAGTCAATATGCATTGTGCTTTGCTACTTTGACCACCGAGTATGGGCCCTCCCACTTTGGGTCGAGCTTTCCCATGTTATACGATACTTTAACTTTCTTGAGGAGAAGGTCGCCTACTTTGAAAGTTCTCTATCAAACTCCCTTGTTGTAATGATACACCATCTTTGACCTATATCTCTGCATCGTGGTGTAAGCTTGCTGTTGCAGCTCGTCGATAGTTTCCAGATCGAGTTCCTATTATGAAGTACTTCTGATTGGGTTGAAATGGATCGCTCGAGTTTTATGTTGAATTAACTCCATTGGGATGACTGCCTTTGATCCATAAACCAGGCTATAGGGGCTATGACCTGTGGATTTTCAAGGAGTTGTTCTGTATACCCATAGCAAGCTCGAGGGGTCGTTTGCCCAACTTGCGCCCATTCCTTCCAGTCAAGCCTTGAGATGATCGAGCATGGTTCTATTCATGACCTCCATCTGACCGTTAGCTTAAGGATTTCCTACTGAAGTCAAGTGTTAGTGAATCCCAAGGCTTTCACACCAAGCCTTTATATTTCTGCTTTGAAATTGTGTTCCGTTGTTTGATATCAAGACTTTGAGCAGACCAAAATGGTAGATAATGTTTTTTCATACAAAATTCTTAATGGTAGCATCGGTTATTTTAGGTAAAACCTCTACTTTATCCTACTTTGTAAAGTACTCGATGGCGACGATCATAAACTTATTTTAACCTGTCGTTTCTGGAAAAGATCCGACGATATCAATTCTCCACTGATCGAACGGCCACATGATCAGTACATTCACCATCGATGAAGCAGATTGGTGCAGGATGTTTGGGTGGAGCTAGTAGGATTGGCACTTTATGGCGAAGTCGATGGTATCTTTTAGCAGCATTGGCCAGAAGTATTCGTATCTGATGATCTTATGCGCTAATGATTGCCCTCTGGAGTGATTACCACAAATGCCTATGTGAACTTCATGCAAGACATCACTGGCCTGGGATAGAGTTAGGACCTCAAAGGAGGTCCTGATATCGACCTCTGGTAAAGTTGACCATGCTCATCGAGCGCAAATTTAGCTGCTTGGCCTTTGAGCCTGTGTGTTTCTCCCTTATCTTAAGGGTTGTTCCTTCTCTCAAGTATGCCTTTATGGCATCCTACTAGAAGGGAGGAGCTTTTTCAATCTGCCCCACCAAATACTTGTCAAGGGCACCTATTGTGGGCTTCATTGCGACCAGGAAAGTTATTGTCTTGTCCCTTATCGCTTTTGTTGAGCTTGCAAAGTTCTATAGTATGTCAGCATGTTCATTCTCTGATTGAGGAACCTGGCTAAGGGAAAACTTCTTGAACAGCTGCTATAGCTTCTTCACCTCAGCCATGTATCTACTAATTGTAGACTCTTTAGCTTCAAAGTTTCCCTTGACCTGCTCCGCGACTAGCTGGGAATCAGTAACGGCCACTAGCTTCTCAACACCATGGTCTACTGTCATCCTCATGCCAGCGAGGAGGGCCTCATACTTTGCTTCGTTGTTAGTTACTGGGTAGTCGAGCTTGATTGCAAAATCATATTCCTTTGCAAGTGGCGAGTGCAGTAAGATGCTAATACCTCTTCCAGAGGGGGTCGTTACCCATAAACGTATAGTGTCCGTATAAGGGAGTTTCTGCTATTCTAGTCGGGTAAGTCGAGTCTCTCAGCAACAAAGTCTACTAATACGTGTGCTTTTATAGCAGTTCGGGGTTGGAATGTAATGTCGAATTCACCTAACTTAATTGCCCATTTCATCAGTCGTCCTGATGTGTCAGGTTTTGACAGTACTTGCTTCAAAGGTTGGTTCGTTAGGACAACAATGGCATGAGATTGAAAGTAGGGTCTCAACTTTTGAGCTGTTGTGACCAAGGTAAGGGCGAATTTTTGAATCTTAAGATAGATTTGCTCAATACCTTGCAGTGCTTTGCTACTGTAGTAGACGGGCCAATGAGAACCATCTCTGGTCGATACTAAGATAGAATTTATTGACGAGACTGCTATGTATAGTTGCAAAATTTCTCCTAGCTCAAGCTTGGCCAACATGGGCACAGAGGAGTATATATTTCAGGTCGATCAAGGCCTGGTCATATTGCTCCGTCCATTGAAAACCCAACTTTTTCGTGTTTCTCAAAATCTTGAAAAATGGTAAACTTTTATCAACCAATCAGGCAATAAACCTCCACAAAGCTATGATCTTTCCGACCAGATGTTGCATGTATCTAACTGTTTGAGGGGGCATGATATCCAAAACTACTTGAATTTTTTGTAGGTTTGCCTCAATACCCCATTGGCTGACCATATCCTAGGAATTTTTCTCCTCGCACCCCGAAGGTACACTTATTGGGGTTGAGCTTCATGCCAAATGCTCTGAGTATTGAAATTGAGTGGTTGATGTTTATAAGAAGATTATGTTCTTTTTCAGTTTTAACTATCATGTTGTCGACATAGACCTTCATGGATTTTTTGGTCTCATTCTTGAACATAAAGTTCACTAGCCTCTAATACATCACACCTGGCTTTTTTAGCCCAATATACATGACTAGAAAATAGTATATCCCATTGGTGATGACAAAAGATATCTTGTCCCTATCTTCGGGGGCCATAAAAATTTGGTAATATCCTTGGAATCAATCCATCATACTCAATAACTCACAACTAGCAGTAGAATCAACTAATAAATCTATACGAGGTAGGGGGTAAGGATCTTTAGTGCAAGCTTTATTCAAGTTAGTGAAATCGTTACACATGTGCCATTTGGCCTCATTCTTAGGGACAAAGACTACATTACAAAGCTAACTCGGATAATGAATTTCTACAATGTATCCTGCCTCTAAGAGCTTGTTGACCTCCTCCTAGATGATCTGCCATCACTCTGCATTGAAGGCCCTGGTCTTCTGCCTCACTGGTTTATATAAGGGGTCCATGTTTAGGTAGTAGACTATGACGCTGGGGTCAATTCCCTAGAGGTTGGAAGCCTTCCAAGCGAAAACGTTAATGTTTTGTCTGAGGAAATCGACCATGAGGTACTCCATGTTATCCCCTAAATCAGTAATAATTCTGGTGGTCTTGTCGAGGTTTCCAGGTTTCTGCTCAATTATCTTGAACTCAATAATAAGCTCTACTATAGTTTCTTCAAGCTTTCTTTTCTTGCTCGACTGACCTTCCTCGGTATTCGCTACTAGGGCATCCCCTAAGGATCGTAGCTTTGGTCAACTCTTTTGCTTTGTATCCTCGATCGAGATTGTGTAATAGTGCAATACTTCCTTGACATTATATAAGAGCTCTCCTATGCCGGCGGTGGTCAAAAACTTAACCTTCATGTGATAGGTCAAAACAACAGCACGGAAGTCATTCAAAGCTTGTCGTTCGATTATGGCATTGTATGCAAAAGATGCGCCAACGACCAGGTAATTGATCATAAGGGTTCTCTTCAGGGGAGCTCCCTCGAATGATGTAGAGAGGTTGATGGATCATTCAGGTATCATTTCGTTCCTCCAAATCTAACCAGTCGAGTTCTGACTGGTTCAAACTTCAACTTTCCCAACTTCATTCTTTCTAAGGTCGACAATAATATGATATTCGTTGAACTGCCATTGTTGACCAAGATCTTCATAACCTCAAAGTTAGAAATTTCTAAGGATACGACCAAGGGGCAATCCAATTTGTTTCCCACTCCACGACTTTTGATATGTGATAGGTCTGCATCTGAAAAAGAAATTAACTCTGCACTACTAGACAGCTGAAAGACAGTTTCGACTGAAGAGGTTTTAGTCGATTCCAGCCTGTGCTAGCACTGCCTCCTAGTTGACTTTGAATCCCCCCCAGTTGGACCTCCTACAATGGTGTTAATAACCCCCTCTAAGGGGTGGGCGGGCATTATGGGTGGGTTTTTTTTCCTTTGTCTTCCCTCCTTGGGCTAACCTACATTTCTTTATGGGGAGCCTGGTCGGTTTTGCTTTCCTCTTGTTATGCCTCTTGTCGATAAACTTTTTTAGGTGGCCCTGACGAATCAACCTTTCTATTTCATCATGGAGGTTGAAGTAGTCCTCCGTGTCATGGCTTCTATGTTTGTGAAAGTGACAATATTTCTTAGATTTCTTCATTGCTTCTATTTCAGTCAGCTTTCTCGGCTTTTTCAAGAGGTTGTTGTGTTGAATGGAAAATAACACCTATTTTCTCAAAAGATTGAGCAGAGTGTCTTGGCTCCGTGTCAACGTCACTCTTTGTTCTGGCGGTCATCCTTCTCTTTGGTTTTTCCCTTTTAGGCCTCAATATTACCATATTTCAATCTATTCATATCTTCTTACGTCATATACTTCTTTGCGAGGTCGAGTAGTCCCTCCGTTGATCAGGGCTGCTCGCGCACCAATGCATTGGTGAATTCTTTGTGTCGCAGACCCAACCAGAGCACATCAATCAGAAATTCGACCCGCGGACTATCAATATTCAAAACTTCAGTATTGAACCTGGTGAAAAAATCTCGAAGTGACTCTCCCTCATTCTATTTTACTACATGCAAATGGGTGTGAAGGAGCTTTGCCTTCATTCGGCTGGAAAATTGGTGCAAAAATTTGTCACACAACTGGTCGTACGAGTAAATAGATGCTAGCTCTAGCTTGACAAACCAGTCGAGTGCAATGCTCTGGAACGTGGTTGCAAGCATCTTTGTGTGAATGTATTTATTGTGCCCATGCAACTGCATCATGTGCTCAAATTGCAGTAGGTGTCCGTTTGGATCTGATAAGCCATCATACCTAGGTAGTCTTGTGGGGACCTTGGCATCAATAGCAATGCACTCGTTGATCATATCCTGAATGAATGACGATTCTCTCTCTCTTTGAGACCTCAGGACTCCCTCATGGTTTCGCTCAGTATTCCTTCTCGAGATCTCCTCAAGTTACCTGTTGAGCTGCTGAACTTAGTGAGAGAGTTCTTCCCATTCTTTTCGGTCGGCCTAGGTGAGATTCCTATTAGCTTGCTGCCTCCCACGCTTGACCCTATCCCACTACTAGGCTCGAATGGGTCGAATGCCATAGTTGATAGAATTCATAACTTCTTCACGGGGGTGTTGTCAAATTTCCTCTCTCGGGAACTGCTCGGGACTGTCATTTCGTCAAGTGGATGATCAACGAGCCTCTGATTGACCCCTCTCTTCTCTGGAGGGCCTTTCTTCGTGCTGAGTGGGCTGGGGCATAGTACTAGCTGCCAGCCCAAGTAGGACCGTGTGCCGATTCAGAGTAGCCAAGAGTTGGGTAGAGATTTGAGTAGATATTTGCTCACTTATAAGTTGCATCAATTGTGGCATGGTTAGTGTGACCACCTATTCCGATTGGACGCTAGATCCTAGCAAATCTGGCTCTAGTTGAGGTCAAGGAGGAGGTGTTGGCGACCTCCTGTTCTACTCTCTCTCCGATGTAGCTTGCCTAATGTTAACCATTTTCTCGATTGTGGACTCTAAGTTTCCCACAAACAACAGTAAAATAATTTGGGTAAATATCATCTATCAGTGTTTTAGGCTGAAATTAAATGAAATTGACCTAAGAGAGGTCGAGGGATGAGCCTTTAGTGAATCGAGGTTGAGTCCTGCAAACAACGGCAAATGTCAGGCTAGCCGAAGTGCTCTCGGCTAAGTCACTTCGACGCTCAAGTCAGTAAGGATTGACTAAAGATAAAAGCAGTAGAGTGGGGGCACTAGATAAGAAATGGCATACCTTGCTAGAGGGTTTTGATGGCGTATTTATAGCCTTTTCATGGTGGTTGATATGTCATTGATGCCCCTATTGTGTAAGAAAGTCCATTGTCCTTGCTTGAGTCGTTTCTTGTCTTATCCAACTTGTGCACTATTCTAGGTGGCGCTGCCTCCAACTACCTAGGACAAGGCGATACACTGGAAGTGCTCCCTAGCCTAACACGACTACAAAAGGCAGTACTGTTGGTGGCATGCACCATTAATGCGGCAATACGGTGCCTGGCAAGGCATTTAATGCGACTAAAGGGTTTTCACCTTTCCTCAACCCCTCTGGTCGAGACGACTCCACCAGCAGGAATGTCACTTAGGATCCTGGCCACTAGGCTCACTCTGGTCGAAGGATTGGGGCCACCTGAAGGAGGCTATCGACAGCAATTGGATTGATAAGGAACACTAATATTTGCCTGAACAAGTAGGGATCCAGAGGTTGAATGGTGGTGGAATCGCCTGCTTGGTCCGAAACGAATTGGGCTTATGGCTCCAGTCCTAATTGAGTGTGATTGGGCTGGGCCCGTTGGGCCGTCCCATATCAGTACCCATCACATGATTTAACAATTAAAGCACATAATTGCATGATTTAATCCATTAATCAAGGAGCCGAAAAAAGATCATCCATACACTCCAACCCATCATATAGATCGAGTACATGGTGATTTTGATCAATTCTACACAAGAAGCAATCATCCAAAACAAGCAAAATCCAAAACCATGCATGAATATGGCTCTGATACGACTTGTAGGTGTATATATCACTAGGATCCAAAAATTTTCAAAAAACATGAATATAACTATCCCACACACACCCTCAAGGATCAAGAAATGCATAGGAATCAGATTTAGAGTGGGGAATTACCTTGGTGAAAACAGAAAATTAAAGGAGCAGGAAAACTCTTCTTCAACCGTTGAAGAAACTCCTCACTGGCGCAGCGGATTCACCAACGTTTTTCCCAAGGTTAGACTCCTCCATTTAAGCTGAAAATTTTATTTTAATGTCATCACACCCTGAGGATATAACACTCCAAAAATCATCCAAAAATAGAAGATCAAAAACCCTCCCAGAAATGCCCACAACCGGCTGCCAGAAACTGTTTCTACAAGAGCAATAACAACCCAAATGGCTTGCCTCCAATGAGATAGTCCACACACCAAATGGAATGAAATTTTCTATACAAAAATTTCTGGAGATATTTGTAAAGAAATAGAGGAGATAAGGCTTGGAAATGGAGGTGGAAGATGAAGGAGGTTGGAGAGAATAATAGGGATGCTAACAATTAGATGCCCACTATCCAAGTTGTCGGGAGAATAATTGACACCTAGCAATCAATCCTGCATGTGGCAGCCCCCTCTCCTCCTATATCTATATATAGGAGACCACACACCATCCTCAATGAGAGGGTGCCAAGTATCCATGCTAAGGTGGCCACTAACATTTAGTGTTAAGTGAATAAGAATATTAATTAAAGCTTACATTTCATCTTATGAAATTTCTTCCAATTAAATTCCAATTCCATATTAAATGAACCCTTCATTTAATAATATTCTCCAACAAATAAACTCTTCAATTAAATTAAATTAAATTAAACGCTTTAATTTAATTAATAATCCTTTGACTTAATCTTAAGTCAAATTGCCTAACTCTTTAAGCTAGTAAAAATAATTTGACCAATTGATAGTCATGTGGCATCAATTAATTAACTCTTAATTAATTCATCATAATTTAACTCTTAAATTAAATTGATCAATTTAACTCTTAAATTGATCAAGCCAAAAATGAATCCAATTTTCACCTCCTCCATAATTCAGTTGTAAATTTTCCAACTCTTAGAAAATTCTCCTTCATTCAATAGATCATCCAATTGGCTTTTTTGTGTGACCCATTAGGTTCTACGATTCATTGGACATGGGCTCCCAACTCCTTGTGACTTGTGGAATATCAAATATTCATATTAGTTTAAACTCCTTTAAACTAAGCAACTCAATTCAATTAATCTCATTAATTTAAGAGTACTCAATCTCCATGGTCGATGTCCAACCTCAAGCCCATGGAGCCCAACTAATTGGCCAAATTGAACGCTCTTGAAGAACCATTCTAGCATTACGCGTACCATGTAAATACGGTCCTTTCGTCTCCTATCTCCATGAAAGAGGCCTAGGGCAAGATATTAGCCGACTCTCTTATAGCCTCGATACTATGCTTCTATTCTCAATGTTCGATTCCCTTAGTGACCTCATCTATGGAAACACCTTTCCAAATCATCCCATCACCTTGCCCAAAAATTTCTTGGAATTGATCATTATAAAAAGCATAGGAGATGAACTCACCCTTCACAAAAGCAAGGAGTCGGATTGCATATTGGATCTCACAAACCTCTATGCCAAGTAGCTCATGCTCAATCTCAACCCGAGTGGCCCACTAAGTGACCAAGGAAGATTCAAAGCATAAGGACCAAACATAAGGTTACCATGGATCCTCAAGTCAAAGAACTAATAATATGCACTAGTGTACGCTAGAGAACTTGCCATTACCGACTTGCCACTTCGGCTATCTAGTGGATTCTCTGGGCGGGTCTTCAGTACCTTGTTCTCTAACAAACACCCACTAACATGCATCCATATCTAATAGGGGATTGCTCATGGAACGGAGCAACATCCAACCCTTGGAGTTATGCATCGTTAGTGCAAGTCCATCTGCATCTTAGATGCCCTGTCCAGTAAGATCCTATGACTTGCAACATTTAAGATGACGATCATGTAAGACTTATTCCATGATCACCATCCAATGTGTGATCAAGTCCTGTAATCGAATGTGATCTAAGAGCTTCATCCAAATACCAGTGAAGCAAATAATGAACATAAGATGAAGATGGCCATATAATGAATATAATTTAATTAAGATTGTCTTACAAGGAAATAGTTTTCAAGGCCAATCTAATTGGCTTGCGCTATTCTAACATTGACTACTAATTAGTCAAGTTAATTTAAAGAGTTAAGTTAACAAATGCCAACTTAAAGAATTAAGCTAGTTGACTTAAAAGTTAAGTCAAAGTTTAATTAAATTAATGTGAAGAAATGATTTTGGAGGGAAAATTCAAATGAAGGGTTCATTTGGTGTGGAATTGGAATTTTTTTAGATGACATTACATATGTTGAAATGAAGATCCCAAATGAGATTCAAATTCACAAGAAATACACATGCAACTTGTAACAAGTTGGCATCACATGTGGTGCCCCTCATTGAGGAAGGTGCGATGCCACCTTGGCATCACACCATCCTCTCTCTATATATAGATATAGAGGGGGCGGCTAACAATATAGATTTGCAAACATTAAGATCTAATTGTATATCCAACTTTCCCTCCAATTTCGTGATTATCTCATGAGTTAAAGCTTCACACCTTCTTCACCTCCGTCCCTCACTTTTCAGACTTCATCAAGTTCTTGTTTCTTTCTTAGTTTTTCCAGCTGAACTAGGAAGAAAAGGATTGTCCATTAGTGTGTGGACTTTCACATTAGAGGCAAGATATTTAGATTGCTTGGTTTTGGTGATCCTCTATTCTAGCAGTGACTTTTTGGACTCTATTTACTGCCTTGCTAGAGTTTTTTGGAGCTGAATTTTTTAGTGGACGTTCTCCAAGAATTTGGTAAAATTTTGGTCTAGAATTGGTTCAAATCGGAGATGATTTGCCTAATCAAAATTTGATCACACCTTGATGCGCCAGAAGCAGTATGCTTTCAAGAAAGGAAGCACATATTCAAGTTTTGGTTGGATTTTTCTTGAGAGGTAATAATCTAACCTAGATCTATTTTATAGGAATGAATTTAGTTCCTTTTGGTGGTTTAATTCAAGTTATTATCAGTTTTTAAGTGTTTTAAATTGGATCCTTGACTTACATTGACTTTCGTAGGCCTCTTTCGGGAGAAAAGAGACATATGGATTGTATTTGCATGTTAAGCATAGAACTAGAATGGTTCTCCAAGAGCATTCATTTCAGCTAATTAGTTGGGCTCCTTGGGCTTGAGGTTGGACATTGACCAGGGAGATTGGGTACTCTTCAATTAATGAGATTAATTTAATTAAATTGAGTCATTTTTTTAAAGGAGTTTAAACTAATGTGAATATATGATATTCTATATGTCGCAAGAGTTGTTAGCCCATATCTAATGAATGGAAAACCTAATGGGTCACACACAAAAGCCAATTACAATTCCTACTTGATGAAGGGGAATTTTCTAAGAGTTAAAAAGATTCCAACTTGACTGATTTTTGGAAGGTAGACGGTTAACTAAATTGTTGGTCATTTTGGCTTAATCAATTTAATTGTTAAATTATTCTAAATAATTTAAGGAGTTAAATTAGACCAATTAAATTAAAAAGTTAATTTAATTGGTGCCACGTGACTATCAATTGGTTAAGTTAACTTAAAGAGTTAAATTAGCACTACCTAGCTTAAAGAGTTAAGTTAATTGATCAAGAAGTTAAGTCAACTGTGAATTAATTAATTAAATTAAAGTGTTTAATTTAATTAAAATGAAGAATTATTTTTTGAGGGAAAATTCAAATGAAGTGTTCATTTGGAGTGCATTACAATTTATTTGGATGATATTTTATGAGATTGAATGAAGATTCTAAATGAAATTCAAATGCACATTAAATTCACATACAACTTGCTTGCTAGTCAACAAGCAAGTTAGCACCAACCTTGAGGATGGTCTAGCATTACACCTTCCCTCCATCTATATGTAGATATAGTGGGTGGCCAACTAACATACATGTGAATACAATCATTCTAGATCTAATTGTTAGATTCTCCCTTTCCCTCCAATTTTGTATGTGTTGCATCATGTGTTGAAACTTCACATTTTTCTTTATCTCCTACCTCCAAAATTCAGTCTCTTCATACCTCAATCTCTTCCTTGTTTTCCAGCTGACATAGAAGAGATTTAGATTGCCCATTGTGAAAGACAGTGTTGCTATAATCGTTGACTTGTCCAAGTTTGCTAGTCCATTAGACTTTGGGATAGTCTTCTATTACAATGTTTGAAAAATAAAGAAGGCGGCATCTCAAGGATTTCCCATCAATAGGTAGCTGAAAGGCTTTATTTATCTTTTCCAAATGTGGTTCATGTGTGATAAATGCATCCAAATTGATCACCTGAAGAAAATAGATGTACAAATCAATCATGAAAGTAGTTAAAAAAATTCAAGTAAAACTACTGAAAATAAGCCTCACCCCACTCTTGCATTCTTTCACAAAATGAGGAAACTGGGACTTTCCTTTGAAATCACCAAAGGTAGAATCTACAAGTTTCTGGCCATAAAACATCTCTATTAGATGGAGATGGAGTAGTGCTAGAGTTGAATAAACCCCCAGAACTACTGTCAATCCCCAACCCTACAATCATAATATATATATGATCGTGACTTGTATTCATTTTGAATATATGTAAAAGTATCAAAAAATATCGAGAGCTTTATGGAATAAACTTATTTAATTGTATTTACTATGATCTTATATATTAAACTTCCATTTTTCTGATTAGTTACCAGTCTGGATGACGTTAGCAAGTACTTGTTATATATGTTTTTTACAGGTGCAATATGACATGGCCATAAATAAACTAGTGGTAACCTAGTGGGTGGACAAGAAAGCTTTATGAAGAACATATCTACTCCCCATACACTCAAATCTATAGTCAACGCCTCCTCATCTTGTCATTTCTTTAATTTTCTATATCCACTAGAAACAATAATGTATGACCACACACATATTTTTATACAAGGAAATAAATGAATAGTAATTGTTGTAATTGACATCAAATCAATTGGGATTTATGTTTAATTACATGTTTAAGAAATGATTAAATCTTATAAATAAATGCAAATTTGGTTGGAATCCATAAGTGTTGTGTATATATGAAGAGAGAGACGAAAAGGTAAAGATTATGTATATGGGAAAAATCCAACATTGATTATGAGATAAAGTATGGGGGACTAAGTGGAAATATAAAAGGCTTTCAATCTGATCCCAAATCACTTATCCCACATTGGAAATTTACCCAATGGGAATACACTATATATATAGTTCAAGTATTGATGCCTGACAAAGTATCAATTAAGGGACTTATGAAGGTGTGCCCACACGCTTGTGCTGGTGCCGCCGACTACCCACCCTAACTCTAGTTCTGACTCGGGTGAGGTGTGGGCGTGGGCGTGGGCTTGGGCTTGGATGTTTGGGCAAATTATCTTGGGCTCGGGTTAATTTTTTTGCTAAAAATTTCAACTTTTATATGGAATTTTATTTAAAATTGATCTTTAAATTTTAAATTTTAAAAGTCAAAGGCTATGATAGAGACATTTCTGTAGTTACCTATAACTTCCAGAAATGTTTCTAACATTTCTGAAGTTACTGGTTCATTGAACCTAGTCCAGAATGTATCTGGACGTGTTTGTACATTAGTTTTAGAATGTATCTAGACCAGAATGAACTTGGACCTCCTGTTAGCTCCTCCCTTTTACCTATATATACATGTTGCTGTAGGTAGAACAATGCACAAGATAGAACAAAAACCTCTATTCTGTCTCTCTAATATTCCTCTCACATACAGTGTTGCTTATAAATCTCTGGAAACTGAGTGGTGTTGAAAGTGAAGCTTTCTGGATTGCACCAAAAAGCTTTTGGCCTGTCTCATCTTGGGAGAAGTTTTGTTGCACTCTCTGCACTGGTAGAGGTGATAATTTCTGGAAGGCAAAACATAAACTAGTGATTTAGTCTAAGTTATGTTACTATACAGAACTTTGAGATAAGTTTATGCTTTACAATACTAATTTCTATATTGCTGTTATTATATTCCATACTTGGGCTATTTGTTTTTGGTTTATGTTTTCTTTTGTTAAATTGAATTGCAATTTGGATAAAATTTTGGAATATATGTATTTTGGTCATTTCTGAAATATCTGTTATATTATTTTTCAAACACTACCCTCCGTTTGTAAACTAAATTGCTTTACTGCTTTGAATCTATTGTTTACAATATGTTGTTATAGATTTTCCAATAATCTTGAAGAAATTAATTGTTTTACTGTTTGGTAAACTGTTATTTGAAATGCCATCTTCATCTGCAAGTGGTCATGGGGCTGGTTCATTGTTGTCCTCGAACAATGAAAATTTAGTTCACAATGAAAGGTCTTCTTTTAGTGCTCTGAGTGACTAGACCTGATCCAATTGATACTAACCCTAGAATAGTTGATATAGATTAGTAGACTGAGAAAGATTAGTTAGGTCGAGGGATTATTTTGTCATCAATGCCAAATGTTCTCTTCAATGTTTATTGCTTGGACTCGTATACTGCTAAGTCATTGTGGGATGAGTTGGACCAAAAATATAATATTGAAGAGCAAGGGCTAGCGAGGTATTTTGTTTCTAAGTTCATGAAGTATCAAATCGTTGAGGAAAAGTTTGTAATTGAATAGACGCGTGAATTAATCAACCTTAAGGATGCTTTTGCTGATGCTGAGATGAAACTTCCTGAGAAGTTTCTAGTCATGTCCATAGTGGATAAATTCCATAAGTCTTGGGAGAATTTTGGAATGACACTCAAGCATCGAAAATCGAAGCTATCGTTGGATGATCTCATAATTGCGATCAGTATTGAGGAAGAACACCGAAATCAAACTTATGGAGTTCCGATTGAGTACCAACCTAAGGCAAATGTGGTGATAGAAGGGAATAAAAGATTCAATAAAATGAAATCGAACTCTAAAATCATAAATAAAGGCAAACCTAAAGCCAAGAAACCAAAAGCAAACAAACCATGCTGGAATTGTGGGCCGGTAGGCCATTAGGCTAAGGACCATCCATCTAAGAAAGCTAAAGCCAAACCTAACTCAGTTGCCGCCACAGTGGCTAATATGGTTGTTGGGGAGACTAGCGAAGCTAGAGCTCTAGGGACGACTTTTGATGGGTATGTAACTTAAAACTTGAAGTTTGTACTACTATTTATGAACCTTTTGATTGGTTAATAGATACTGGGGCAAATGTGCACATTTGTGATCATAAATTGCTACTTGTGTCTTACCATCCAGTTGATGGAAAAATCCATAACAATAGGGAACTCCAGTGCTGCCAAGGTACTTAGGATAGGACGCGTGGACCTAAAGTTTCCTTAGGGGCGCATGTTATCTCTGTTGAGAGTACATCACGTCCTAACTATATGGAGAAACATAATTAGTGGTTCTGTAATAGTTAGGGAAGGCCATGAGCTTATTTTTAAGTTTAATAAAGTTGTAATTCAACATTTGTGTTTGTTTATTGTGAAGGGCTATTTGTCTGATGATTTATTTAAATTTAGAGTCGAGTATGTAAATTCTTTTAATTTGATCAATAAAGCTTCATATTCTAAATCTTTGGTGAATACTATTGAAAGTTCTAATATATGGCATAGTCATCTATGTCATTTAAATTTTGATTATATTAAATGCATGATAAACTTAAATTTAATACCTAAACATGACATTGAACGTAGTAAAAAATGCCAGGTATGTGCTGAGGCTAAACAAGTAAGAAAACCTTACCAATCTATTGAATGGATTCCGAAATACTTTAGCTTGTGCATACAGATATTTGTGAGTTCAATGGGATCTAAACAAAAGATCATAACAGATACTTTATTACCTTTATAGATGATTGTAGTAGATATTGTTATGTTTATCTGTTAAAACATAAAGATAAAGCACTTGAAAAATTTATCATTTTAAAAAACGAAGCTGAAAATCAAACTGGTAAGAAACTTATACAGTTAAGATCAGATAGAGGTGGAGAGTATGAGTCGAATCAATTTGAGGAGTACTACCAAAACTTCAGTATTATTCATGAAGAGACTCCTCCTTATTCTCCCTCATCAAATGAGGTAGCAAAATAAAAGAATATAACCTTTAAGGACATGATCAACAACTTACTTTCGAATTCTATACTGCCTAAATATATGTGGGGAGAGGCTTTGAATACAGCATGCTATATTTTGAACAAAGTTCATATCAAGCATAAAGAAAGCACTCTATTTGAGTTTTAGAAAGGTAGAAAATCTAGCTTAAAGTATTTTTTAGTGTGGGGCTGTTTTGCAAAATTCTAGTCTTAGAACACAAGAGGAAAAATCTTGGCCCCAAAACTGTTGATGCGGTCTTCTTGGGCTATGTGGAAACAAGCTATGCGCTGAAATTTTTGGTAATTAAGTCTGAAATCCCAGGCATAGAGGTTAACACAATAGTGGGATTTTGTGATGCCACGTTCTTTGAGGACGTATTTCCAATGAAAACTGGAATACCTCAGGATGTTTCTTTAGATTCAGCTCTTACATCGATGTCTATTCCTGATCATGTGGAAAATATGTTTAATGTGGGGGTTAATCCAAGTAATTCTAGTTCAGCATCCATTGGAGCTGAAGAACTAGATGAACCTAGATGGAGTAAGCGAGCTAGTGTCATCAAGGATTTTGGAAGTGATTTCATCACTTACAATATCGAGAATGATCCTGTAACCTTCAAGGATGCTATGGCCTCATCTGAAGCTAAGCATTGGAAGGTAGCTATCAAAAGTGAGATGGATTCTATTGTCTCTAATGGGATATGGGAATTGGTCGATTTGCCTCTAGGGTATACTACGATGGGATGCAAATGGATCATTAAAAAGAAACTTAAATCTAATGGAACAACTGATAAGTTTAAGGCCAGATTAGTTGCCAAAGGCTTTAGACAAAAAGAGGGAATACACTTCTTTGATACATATTCCCCAGTTGCTCGATTGACTACAATCTGGGTGCTTATAGCACTAGCTTTCATATATGGTTTCCTAATTCACCAGATGGATGTGAAAACAGCCTTTCTGTATGGTGATCTCGAGGAAGAGATTTTTATAGATCAGTCTGAGGTTTCCTAGTAATGAGCAAGAGGTCTATATGCTTGTTAAATTCCTTTATGGATTGAAACAAGCACCGAAGCAGTGCCATGAGAAATTGATAAAACTATTTTATCATTTGGTTTTAGCGTAAATGACAATGATAATTACATTTACTATAAGGTTAAAGGTGATGATTGTATTGTACTATGCTTATATGTAGATGATATATTATTGATTGGATCTACAACTGAGATTATCAATGAGACAAAATCATACTTGAAAAGTATGTTTGAAATGAAAGATATGGGTGAAGCTAATGTGATTCTTAGACTCAAGTTGATTCGATCAACTGAGGGTATAACCATTTCTCAGTCTCGCTGTGTTGAGAAGATAATTGAGAAATTTGGCTATAAGGAATGTAGAATCACTAAGATACCATATGATCCTTCTGTGGCTCTTTTCAAGAATGAAAGTGGTGTTCCTGTATCCCAATTGAGGTATTCTCAGATTATTAGGAGCTTCCAATATCTTGCAAATGGCTCGAGACCAGATATCTCATTCGCAGTCTCAAAGTTGGTGAGGTATACAAATTGTCCTAATAAAACCCATTGGGAGCCTTTGGATAGGGTACTTTAGTATTTTAAGGGCACAACATCACTTGTTCTGCATTATGGCAGATTCCCTACAGTACTTGAGGGATATAGTAATGCTAGCTGGATAGCCAAAAACTTTGGTAGTAATGGGTGTACAGGGTATGTTTTTACCTTGGGTGGAGGCGTTGTCTCCTAGAAGTTTGGTATACATACTTTGATAACTCGGTCCACATTTAAGGCTAAGTTATGTGCTTTGGACACAACTGGAACAAAGGCTGAGTGGCTATATGGGCTGATGGTCTAATTACCCATGCTAAGTAAGCTTCTTTATGCAATCACAGTGCATTGCAATAGCCAAACTACAATTGCAAAGATCGAAAGTTCAAAGTATAATCAAAAGACCAAGAGACACATCTAAGTTAGACAAAAGTTTATAAGGGGGCTTATATCTGATAGGGTTGTGGCTATTGATTTTGTTGGATCTAAAGACAATATGGTCGATCCTTTGACCAAAGGACTTGAGTTGTCCTTATTCCAAAAATTTAAGCTGGGGATAGGACTAAAAACCCATCAGTGATGCGCTTGCAATGGTAACTCAACCTACCAACTAGAGATCCCGCAAGGTAGGTTCAATGTGGTATAAACAAACTACTGAGTATGTCAAAGCGCACCTAAACTTGACTGATACTTTAGTATCTAAGTCTGTCCCCTAGCATACCTGGAAGGTGTTGTTACTACAAGTAAAGTAAGAGTTCTAACTCTGAAAAGGGTCAAGTCATATTGATGAGATACAAGTAGTGCATCCCCCGAAATGTCCAACTAAGTGAATAAAGTCCTTTGGCTGCGACTAGAGGAAAAGGGTTATTTCTGAAAAACATTCATGATAGAGGACCAAGATACATGGCCATAACATGTCAAATCTAAAGATCACTATATAGCCATGTAGTTTGTTGTTACCAATGGCGCCGCTACATCCAAGGGCCAAATTCAAGGCTTTGATCTATTTGTTCCGTGGTGGCATACGTTGGATAACTTAGGTGGTAGTTCAAACTGAAATGTATCATTACTGAAAGCAAGTTACAATAATCCTGATAGTCTAACACCATGGATTTGTTAGGGATTGTTGTAATTGGCATCAAATCAATTGGGATTTATGTTTAATTACTTGTTTAAGAAGGGATTAAATCTTATGGATGGATGCCAATTTGGTTGGAATCCATAAGTGTTGTGTATATATATATGGAGGGAGACAAAAAGGCAAAGATTATGTATGTGGGGGAAATCCCACATTGATTTTTGGGGGCGTATATGATACTTGGGCTCTGGGAGGGGGAGATGTAAGAAAAATTACCAACCTAACCCTTAGCCCAAGTATTATATTTGGTTATTTACTAAAATCGCCCTTTGGAGATAATGTATGGGGGAATAAGTGGGAATATAAAAGGCTTTCAGCCTAATCCAAAAGCACTTATCCTATATTGGGAATTTACCCAATGGGAATACACTATATATGTGGTTCATGTATTGAAACTTGATAAATTATTAATTAAGGGACTTATGAGGGTGTGCCCACACACGCATGCCGCCGCCAGTCTGTCTCGGCTTGGGCGACGGCATGGGCGTGGGCTTGGGCATTTAGGTGAATTATCTCGGGTCTCGGGTTAATCTTTTTGCTGAAAATTCCAACTTTTATCTTGAATTTTGTTTAAAATTAAATTTTGAATTTTAAATTCTAAAAGTCAAAGGCTGTTACAGAGATGTTTCTGCAGTTACCTGTAACTGTTAGAAATATTTCTAACATTTTTGGAGTTACTGGTTCATTGAACTTGATCTATAATGTATCTGGACATGTTTGTACATCTGTTCCAGAATGTATCTAGACCAGAATGAACCTGGACCTCATGCTGGCTTATTCCCTTTACCTATATATACCTGCTGCTGCAAGCAGAACGATACTCAAGCAAGAACAAAAACCTCTCTTCTATCTCTCTGATATTTCTCTCACATACAGTGTTGCTTATCATTCTCTGGCAATTGAGTGGTGTTCGAAGTGAAACTTTTTAGAGTGCACAAAAAGGCTTATGGACTATCTCAATCTGGGAGAAGTTTTGCTACTCTCTCTGCACTGGTAGGGGCGATAATTTCTTCAAGGCAAACCATATACCGGTGATTTAGTCTATGTTATGTTACTATACAGAACTTCGAGATAAGTTTACGCTTTACAATACTAATTTCTATATTGTTGTTGTTATATTCCATATTGGGTTGTTTGCTTTTGGTTTATGTTTTTTTGTTAAACTGAATTGCAATTTGGATACAATTTTGGAATATATGTATTTTGGTCATTTTTTAAATATTTGTTAAATTGTTTTTCAAAAACTACCCTCTATTTATAAATTGAATTGCTTTTATTTGTTTGAATCTATTGTTTATAATATGCTATTATAGATTTTCCAACAATTGGGACGACCTATGCACGAGGATATCCAGAGTCTTAAGGTTTATGAAATCTATAATTTCGAAGGTTAGACCTATGAGCTGTTTTCTACAATGATATAATTATCTTGACTATGACTCTTATAAAGGATTTGTACATTAATATAGTAATAATGATTCTAACATCAACTGCTATTTAAGATGCAATTAAATTGAACTAAAAATTACTATGTATACACAAGTATAATTAAGATCTTTGATTGTTATGCTTTGAAATTAATAAAACCTAGTAAAACTAATGCATTTCATAGACATCATCAAAAATATGAGCTAGGTTTATAGCATTATCGAAGCCAAAAATTTTATTTTTAGTGAGTGATATTAAATTTTTACAAAATGTGAAGAATAATTATTATTTTGAAGAGATAAAAATTTTATTCAATTATAAAAATGTAAGTTAGATGGATTTGGGGGTAGCTTTGTTATCAACCGTCCACCAATTTGTTCTCAATTCAATAGTTGGTCGTTAATAAATTGTCTACTTTGTTATTTAAAAACAAAAAATAAATTAAATATGTTACTGTTGATTCAATTAAGAATTACATACAAATCATAGCAAACTCATTAACTTATTCTATCAATATACACACACATATATACAGTCAATGATATTATCATCATCATTGACCAAAAATGTTTGATATTGTTGTCTTAGTAAGTAAATTCTTTAGAAAATAGAACATTTGTAGCCCATGTTCTTACATGTTCATATAGAAATCTTTAATTCTCAACAACTTATGATGGAATATATATATGTACAAAGGCTTTTATATCTCTTTCTAAATGAACTTTATTCCTCAAACAAAGATATAGAGGGGAGAAGGACAACAAAGAATAAGAATTTCTTCCTTTTGTGTATGTTGAAGCTCTACTATGCTAAGAAAAAAGAAGAGGGGACAAATGGTGGGCTCCCTTGTTTGCTTTCCTTATATTTAGGGATATATCAATAATTATATATAAAAATATAAAATAAGTAATAGCCAAAAAGGGTAATTGAAAATTATAAGAAAATAAAAAGGGCATTTGAAATTTGTGTTTATATTCTCATGATTAAGAGGTTTATTTTCTTATTTGAAGAAATTTGTCATTACATAGATGCATCAAGTCCAAGGGTTGGATATTGCTCCGTTTCATGAGCAAACCATGTGAAACATGGGTGCATGTTAGTGGGTGCTTATTAGAGAACAAGTTCATTAAAAACCCGCATAGAGAATCCACTAGATAGCCGTAGTGGCAAGTCGGTAGTGGCATGTTCTCCAGCTTACGCTAGTGCATATAATTAGTCTTTTGATTTGAGGATCCATGGTAACCTTATGTTTAGGTCCTCATGCTTTCACTTTTCCTTGACCACTTAGCGGGTTTTTTGGGTTGAGCTTGGGTATGAGCTACTTAGACATGGAGTTTTGTGAGATCCAAGATAGGAGTCGACTCCTCGTCATTGTGAAGGGCGAGTGCATCTCCTTTGTATTCGATAATGATCGGTTCCAAGGAGTCCTTGCGCAAGGTAGTGTGACAATTTGAAAAAGGAGTTTTTCAAAGATGAAGTCATAAATCGGAATCAAATATTGGGAATAGAAACAAAGTATCAAGGCTATTAGACAGCCGACAAATATCTTCCTTACGCCTCTTTTGGGAGATAGGAGATGGAAGGACCGTATTTTCATGTTAAGCGTAGAACTAGAATAGTTCTCCAAAAGCGTTCATTTCAACCAATTAGTTGGCTCCATGGGCTTGAGGTTGGACATCAACCATGGAGATTGGGTACTTTTCAATTAATGAGATTAATTTAATTGAATTAAGTCGTTAGTTTAAAGGAGTTCAGGCTAATGTGAATATATGATATTCTATAGTTTGCAAGAGTTGTGAATCAATGTCCAATGAATAACAGAACCTAATAGGTCACACACAAAAGCCAATTAGGAATCCTACTTGATGAAGTGGAATTTTCTAAGAGTTAGAAAGATTCCAACTTAATCGATTTTTGGAAGGTAGACGATTGACTAAATTCTTAGTCATTTTGGCTTGATCAATTTAATTTTAAATTGATCTAAATAATTTAAGGAGTTAAATTAAACCCATTAAATTCAGGAGTTAATTTAATTGGTTCCACATGATTGTCAATTGGTCAACTTAAGGACTTAAGTTAACACCTTCTAGCTTAAAGAGTCAAGCTTCTCGTTTGAATTTATTTGGATGACATTTCATGAAATAAAGTGAAGATTCCAAATGAAATTCAAATGCAAGTGAAATGTGATTTCACATGCAACTTGCTTTCTTAGGTGGCACCTTATGGGAGGTGTGATGCCAACTAGCATCACACCTTCCCTCCATCTATATAAGGATATAGAGTGGCCGGCTACTTATTAGCTAAGTTGGTAAAATCTAGTTAAAAAAAGTTAGATTCCATTTTTCCTCCAATTTTGTGATTCTCTCTTGTGTTGAGGCTTCACATTTTTTTCACCTCTTCTCGTTTAGCTTCCATCTTCTTCATTTCTCCTCTATTTTCCTACTAACATAGAAGGAATTTGAATTTGCCATTGGTGTGTGGACTATCACATTAGAGGCAATACATTTGGATTACTTTGTTTTGGGAAATTCATTGTAGTCCAATCAGTTGGAGGTGTTTCTGGAATGGCTTCTGAGTTTCTATTTTGGTTGAATTTTTTACTAGAGCTTCATCATGGTGTTGGTGAACTTGTGTCCAATTTCAACCAATTTCGAGGTACTTTGGATAGGCAACTATTGCCATAAACCTGCTACGCCGTTGGAAGATAGTTTTCAAGTGTTTAAGTGTTCTTCCTCATCTCCTTGGATTTTTGAGCATTTAAGGTAATCTATCATCCAAATTTGAATTTAAAGCATGATTAGATCCTCGGTCTCGAGTCTAGGCTAGTTAATTTAGCTAATTTTGTGCTTTATTTATTGGATCCTAGTGCTATACTTGACTTCAGTTTGAGCACTTGAATTTCCACTTTTGAAAGGTGTTCTAAATTTGGAAATTCATCTAATATGCTTGTATTAGTGTTAAAGAGGTGTCCTTAAATTTTAGTGCACAAAACCAGGCCAAAAATGGCCTTGACGTAATCCAAAGTCAAAACAAGACGAGCTGCCACACACCACTGAGCGGTAGCTGAGTAGTGGGCATGCTGTGCGGGCGCTAGCCCCACAACCGTGGGGCATGACTGAGTAGCAGCGCCTGTTTGTGGTTTTAAGGGTTGTTTTATGTTGTTTTGTGCTCAAAACTAATTCTAATTCATGCTAATTAGACATACAAATGTTGTGCAAGTTCTCAAATTGCTCAAGTTAATCTTCGATTATGTGCAAAAAATGAGATGCATAATTGTTATGCTTATTTTTGCTAGCTAATTTAATTGTTTATGAGTTAAGCATTTAATTTGTTGAATTGAATGTCAATTCTTATTTATTGTTCATTTAACTGTTGAATGGATTATGAATGAATGGGGATGAACATGACCTTTTAATATTGATTGTATTTGTTTTAAGTTGTTGAAAAGGATTGTATTAAATTCAGATTTGCATACCTCTTAATTTCTATCTTGTAAATATTATGAGAGTAGAATCACAAGGAGGGATGATTTCTTTTCTCATGTAATTGTTGCAAGGAGATAAGAAGACTACTGAAGGCATGAAAACCCATAAATGTATGGGATACATTTATGTAATAACTAGATTTAATCAACCCATTTAGAATCAACTAACTAGTGCACATATGGCTCTAAAGTATAATACTTGATTAAGGCTCATGGTCATTCCACCCTAGGAGCATGCTAGGCGCATTACTTATTTATGCTTTCCTTATCCTATTGATGTACAGGATGCATGGTTAGGATATAGAAAACCAAAATAAGAGAAGATAAAGTTGATGAGATCTTTGCAAGCAAGAAAATCCCGCTACTTAGAATAGCCTAAGTGCTTTCAAAATATAAAGTCAAAATAGACACAAATTAAAAGGAGTTTTAATTAATCCATACCTTCTACCAATCGTATGTGACATGAGATGCTACTACATTTACGTGATGTCTCACGAGTCGTGGGTCATGTTTATGGTGGAAAGCTTCACTCACATACTTTACATAAGATGCACGTTTGATTTGACGCTTTCTATGCATTGTCTAACAAGTCATGGAATGCCATAGTGCGGTTTCGAATCAAAGATTGATTAGTAGGTCCAACTTAACACCTAGTAGTGTAGATGTCGCACGAGTCGTGGGTCTACATGAAAAGTGAGGGAAAATATATCAAGGGTTGCATAGAGATGCAATTAGCAAAAGTTGCTTACCCTGAGATTGTTTGTGAATATCTCATGAGTCGTGGATCCACTACAAGTCGTTTTGGGCCTTGATTTTCACTTGGAATTGAGATTTCCCAAATTCCTTAAGGGGGTGAGGATTTTGATAAAATAGTAGGAAAAAAATATTTTTGAAAATCCATGAACATATTTTGAATAAGAATATTTAATCACATGTGTATATTCTCTCTTTTCGCCTTTGTAGATTTTTGAAATTTCAAAATAAAAATGGCTAAGAATCCACTCAATGTGAGTTTGGAAACTAATAAGCTAATTGGGTCAAACTTCCGCAATTGGCTTAGAAACCTCAAGATTATTCTTAATTCCAAAATGAGGACTTTTGTGCTTACTCAAAGTCCGTTGGACACCATAGATGATGGTGTTGATGATGAGGCACGTGAAACATTCACAAAGTAGTTAGATGATGATCTACAAATAGGATGTCTTATGATAGCTTCTATGTCCAATGAGCTCCGAAAGTCTCATGACCACATGAAATCGGCTAGTGAGATTCACTTGCACTTACAAGAGTTTTATGGTGTGCGAACTAGACATGAAATTTCTCATTATCTAAGAAACTCTTCCGGACTAGAATGAATGAAGGCTCAAGTGTCCATGATCATAGCCTTAAGATGATAGGTCTCATTGAGAAACTTGCTCAATTGGATGTGGTTATGGACAATGAGCTCTATATGGATTTGATCCTTCAATCATTGCCTAGCTCATTGATTAATTCATTATAAACTTCAACATGTTGAAGTAAGAGATAACGATTAACAAATTGGTCAATATGTTGGTGACCACCGATGCGACAATGAAAAAACACAAATCTTTGATGCTTGCTTCCTTCTCCAAGTCTAAGGGCCCTAGGGGTGCTAGAAAGGGAGGTAAAATAAAGAAAAGTTCTTCCTCTAAGGGAAAGCAAGCATTAAAGGCCTCGGACGAAGGCAAGAAGAAGGAATAAGCCAAAGTTGATGCAACTTATTTCTACTGTGGTGAGAAAGTCCATTGGAAGAAAAATTGCAATGAGTATCTTGCAACCCTTGGGAAGGATATGTACTTTATTTAAGTGTATTTAACAGCGAATTCTTCATCATAGGTATTTGATACCGCATGTGGTTCGCACCTTTGTAATTCATTATAGGCGATAGAAAGAAGAAAGAGTCTCAATGATGGGGATATGATCCTATGCTTAGGCAATGGAGCAAACGTTGTAGCCAAAGTCAAAGGCGTTATCATGTTAGACTTAGGGAACTCCTTTATTGTACTTGATCCTTGCTTTTATGCATCCAGTCTTGTTAAAAACATTATTTCTATTCTCATTTTGGATAATGAAGGATTTGGATTTTCTATATCTAATGGGAATTTAAAGGCATTAAAGAATGGTTCTTTAATTACTCATGGTACATTAAGCGATGGATTATATATTTTAGATTCTCAATCATTATTGATGCACATTCAACAAAGTAAAAGAAAATTAAATATGCAAGAAGATGCCATGTTGTGGCATGCAAGACTTGGACATATTTTCAAAAATAGGATGAACAAGTTAGAAGCCCTCAAAGCACTAAATGTTAGTGGCATAGACGATCTTCCTACTTGTGAATCTTGTTTAAAAGGAAAAATGACCAAGGTTTCTTTTGTAGGACAAACAAAGTGAACCAGAAGTCCTTTGGATTTGATCCATGCAGATGTTTGTAGACCACTAAAGTTAGAGTGAAAGGCGGTTTTTCATACTTTATTACCTTAATAGATGATCATACTCGATTTGAACATATATATCTTATGAAATACAAGTCTGAAGCTTTTGAAAAGTTCAAAGAGTATAGGAACGAAGTAAAAAAGCAATTAGCACTAAGTATTAAAGCTCTTCGATTGGATCAAGGAGGAGAATACTTAAGTACCGAATTCTTGGATTATCTAAAGGAGAATGACATTCTCTCTCAATGGACACCACATGGCACACCATTACACAATAGATTATCTCTCCATAGACTTTGTTTCATGAGCAATCCATGTTAGACATGGTTGCATATTAATGGGTGTTTGTCAGAGAACAAGTTTACTAAAGACCCACTCAAAGAATCCATTAGATAGCTAAAGTGGCAAGTTAGTAGTAGCAAGTTCTCTAGCTTATTCTAGTATATATAATTAGTCCTTCGACCTGAGGATCTATTGTAACCTTGTCTTTGGGTCCTTATACTTTGACTCTTCCCTGACCACTTAGAGGGTCTTCTTGGTTCAGATTAGGTATGAGCTACTTAGACATGGAGGTTTGTGAGATCTAAGATGGGATCTATCTCCTCGTCGTTGTGAAGGGCGAGTGCATCTCCTGTGTATTCTATAATGATCGATTCCAAGTAATCTTTGGCCAAGGTAGTATGACAATTTGGAAAATAAATTTTCCAAAGATGAGGTCATAAAGAGGAATTGAACATTGGGAATAGAAACATAGTTATCGAAACTATTGGGAATCCGACAAATATCTTGCCCTAAGCCTCTTTTGGGGGATAGGTGATGGAAGGACCATATTTACATGGCAGGCGTAGAGCTAGAATAGTTCACCAAGAGCATATTCATTTCAATCAATTAGTTGGACTCCATGGGCTTGAGGCTCGACATTTACTATGGAGATTGTGTACTCTTCAATTAATAGAGATTAATTGAAAGAGCTATTGATTTAAAGAAGTTTGAACTAATGAGAATAATTCAATACTCAATATATCACAAAAGTTGTGAGTTCATGTCAAATGAATGGGATAACCTAATGGGTTACACACAAAAGCCTAAAGGAAGTTCTATTTGATGGGTGGAATTTTCCAAGGAGTTAGAAAATTCACCATTGTCATTTTTGTGGAGAAATCGGTTGGCTAATTTCTTAGTCATTTTGACTTGATTAATTTAATTGTTAAATTGATCAAAAGAATTTAAAGAGTTAAATTAGACCAATTAAATTAAAGAGTTTATTTAATTGGTGCCATATGACTATTAATTAGTCAAGTTAACTTAAAGAGTTAAATTGACACCTTTTAACTAAAAGAGTTAAGTTAGTTGACTTAAGGAGTTAAGTCAAATTAATTAATTTAATTAATATGAGGATTTTAAATTGTAGGATAAATAAAGGAGTTCATTTGAGTTTAATTTAGAATTAATTTGAAAGACATTTCATAAGATGAAATGTACAGTCAAATTAAATCCAAATGCAAGTGAAATTCACATTTCACATGCAAGTGGATTGCCAAGTTGGCAAACCACCTCATGGAAGGTGCGGTGCCAATTTGCATCAAACCTCCCACTCTATATAAAGAGTGAGGCAAGTTTAGCAAGTAAGTTGCTAGATTCCATTTTTTCCCTCCAAAAATGTGATCCACTCATGTGTTGAAGTTTCACGTAATCCTCACCATTCTCTCCACAATTTCAAGTCTCCCACTTTTTCTTCCTCTAGTTCTCTAGCTGATTGGAGGTTGATTGGAGCTCTCCTTAGGTGTGTGGATCATAACATTAGAGGCTTCACACTTGGGAAGCTTTGCTCTTGAAGATCCACTGCGGTGTAGTAACTTTGGAGGTTGATTTGGAGGCCTTGCCATGCTTGGATTTAGCTGAATTTTAATTGGAAATTCTCAAGTGTGTTGAGTAGATCTCTGCCAATTTTTAGCCTTTTTGGAGTTTATTTGCTTGGTCAATTTTCGGTATTTCCTTGTTATGCACGGATTGATAGTTTTGAAGAGTTCATTGTTGTCATCCATATTTTCCTTGGATTAAGCGTTCAATGTTAGTTTTCTAGAATTAAATTCATTTTAATTGCATGATTATATCCTTGGATTTAGAGTGGAAAAGTTTTATGTAGCCTATTTTTTATTTTATAATTGGATCCTTTGGCTACTCTTTACTTCAGTGCACACTTAAATTGATATTAAAAGCAAGCAAAAATGTCCAATATTATTTTGAGCATTTACATAACAATTAGGCATCAAAGATGTAAGAAGAAATCAAGTTTATGAGGGCAAAAATGCGCAAAATGGAAAGACGATCACACCATGGAAGTCTTGGGTGGGCCTGCTACCTAGTCGACTACCCAGGTAGGTTGCACGGGTGCTACATTGCCTATGTTGCCCAGCTAGGGTAGACGCCCTACCACAAGGCGCCTAGGCCATAGTTTTGCCCTATTTTGCTCTTTTACCATCCCAAACGTTATAGACACTTCCATAACTCAATTCCATATAATTTATGATAAATTTTCAGATTATAAATGCATTTAAAATTGGAAATTAATGTGCTCAAATTACTTCAAAAATCAAATCTAAGGAAGAATCACAATTCTTCAAACACCTTCAAGACATCCAATCAAATTGGATCCAAAGATTGCCAAAAAACCTTGAAGCAATAATCAACATGCTATGTCAACATATAGCATCATCTAATGCTAAATCAACATTTAACATAATAGGATATAAACTCATGCCAATACATGAAATTCATAATTAAGCACATATAGATATATTTCAATTCAAGACATCAAGAGCCACATGCATCAACTCCAAAATCTTAAATCTATCAATTTAATCAAGAAATACGACTTATGGAATCTATTCATCACATGAATGAATTCACCAAATCCAAAATTGGGCATAAAATCAACTCTGATACCACTTGAAGGTAGAGGACATGCTAGGATACATGATAATTTTCAAAAATAGGAAAAATTAACAACCATATCCTGTACCTAAGGATCTATTCTATGCCTCAAAATTGGATTAAAAAGGATGGCGAAAAGTTATTTTAGTCACAAAAATGAAAGGTAGCAATCTAGCTCTTGCAATAGGGCTTTTAACAAGCTAGGAATTCGCCTTTTTCTCCATGGAATTTCCACTCCTCTCCAATGGATAGCCTTCACAGCAACTATTTCTAGTTGGATCTCCTCCAATACATTCTCCAATAGGTGGCAAAACTGATCCACTTCAAGCGAAACTGCTGGTTGACAATCAACACCAAAACCGGTCACAAACTTGAAGGAATTTGATCTACCACTTCAAAGTTCCCCAAAGGAGAAGCCTCTAAAGTTAGTCCATGCACCTAAAGCCACTCTCAAATGTCTCTTAATCATCTAGAAGGATGAGGACGACGAAGGAGAAAGAAGGAGAAAATGTGAGGAAGTTATTGGAGAGAGAAAGTTGTTTGAGGGAATTTGGAGGGTGGTTTCTCTAAACACATGAGATCAGCACTTGTTAAGAGAAAAAATTGAAGCTAGAAATCAAGCGTCCTAAGGGCTGGCCATAAAGGATTTTATAGTGTGAGATGGAAGCTTGGGGAAGCTTCTATCACACACACCTCACTTAGCCACCAAGGATGCTAGTTGGTTAGTAAAGCTGCATTTTTAATTTCTTAAATTAAAATGCCAACTCACTAATATTAAATGGAATCTTTTATTTAATTTTCCCTCCAAAAATTTAGATTCTGAAATTAATTAAACATTAACTCCTCAATTTAATTGGGCTAACTTAACTATTTAAGTTAATTAAATAAACTTAACTCTTTAAGTTGACTTTGACTAATTAAATTGCCACATGGCATCAATTAAATTAATTTCTTAATTTAATTGGTCTAATTTAACTCTTTTAATTATTTTGATTAATTTAACACTTAAAGTAATCAAGCTATAGTGACTAATAAATAATTAGTCAATTAGTGTTCTCTCTTTCCAATAAACTTGATCACTATAATTATCTAACTCGTCAAATAATTTCTTCAATCAAGTGAGAGCATTCTAAGATTTTGTGTGTGCCCCTTTTTGGTTCACCAATTAATTAGATATGGGCTCATGACTCTTTGTAATTTATTAAGTATCGAATATTCTGATTAGTTTAAACTCTTTTAAACTAATTAATCTTTATTAATTGAAGAGTATTCAATCTCCATAGTTGATGTTTAGCACAAGCCTATGGAGCCAACGAATTGGATCAATTAATTGAGGGGTGAACCATTACCGCTTACGACTGCCATGCAAATACGGTCTTTCTGTTTCATATCTCCTAAAAGAGGCCTATGGCAAGATATTTGTTAGCTCCCTAATAGCCTCAATAACTTTGTATCTATTCTTGATGTTTGATTTTTCATTATGACCTCAACTTTAAAAATCTCATTTTTCAAATTGTCATATCACCTTACACAAGGATTTCTTAGAATCGATCATCTTAGAATACATAAAAGATCAACTCGTTCTTCATAGACGGGCGAAATGTATCCTATCTTGGAGCTCACCAACCACCGTACTTAGGTGAATGTGCCCAACGTAAGCCCCGAGTGACTCGCTACGTGATCGAAACAAAATCAAAGCACAAGGACCTAAATACAATATTATTGTGGAACCTCAAGTCAAAGTACTAATTATATGTACTATCATAAGCTAGAGAACTTGCCACTACCAACATGCCATTATGGCTAATTCATAGGTTCTCTAAGCGGGCCTTCAGTAAACTTGTTCTCTAACAAGCACCCATTAACATGCATCTGTATCTAACATAGATTGCCCATGAAATGGAGCAATATCCAACCCCTTGGAGTATGCATCCTTAGTGTAAGTTTATCTAATCTTAGATGTCCAGTCTCATAAGATTCTATGACTTAGAATATTTAAAATCATGACGATAGAGACTTATTTCATGATCACCATCATATCCATGACCAAGTCCCGTAGTCTTGTATGATTTAAGGGCTTCGACCAAATGCATATGAAAAAATCATAAACGCATAAGATGAAAATTGCCATTTTGTTGAACATTATTCAAATAAAACTGTTACATGGAGTAGTTCTACATGCCAATCTAATTAGCTTGCAATGCACTATTCCAATAGGGATATCTTCCAAAGAACCCTAAGCCCCCCATCAGGGAATAGGACAGTGCATTTAATACTTGTAGTCTAACTGTGCATCATCTCTCCACTCCCCATTAATAATAGGTTGCACCACTTCTTATCCAAACAAAAGTTGTCAGGTGGCAAGGGGATAGTGCACACCCTTACCTATAGAGCTCTAACATTTGGTTGATCTTTCTTAGAACCCATATAACCCCATTAAAGGCCGAAACATCAACAACTTGCCAACAGATCATTGGTAAAATCCTTGCCCAAGCTTCTTATAAAGGCTCCGCCAGCCAACCTAAAGGATGTATGCTCTCCATTTTATGCATAGCCCAGATAAATTCCATACATTGATCCTCCCACCAAAAACTGACTTAAAGATTAGAGGATCTTAGGTGATGGGCACCTTGGTAAATATAATGGGTTTTGTGTTGTTATAGATTCGATCCCTTCGCCTCCAGTTAAGCTGAGCTCGACTTCTCATCTTGAAGGAAACCTTCCTATCACCTTCGACTTCTTCCAAACCAACATTTTCATCATCACCTGCTTTCTGTAAGTAGGAGTGGACTAAACGATGGATGCTATAGTAAGGTCTCAAGAGTAAGTTTGCTTTACCCCACTACAAAAAAATATGCTTTTTACTATGGCTAATTACGTGTAGTAAATAGTTAGTAAGTGTAGTAAAAAGTTATTAACTACGCTTGTGCTACACTTTTCTAGCCGTAGGCATTGCGAGCGAGGTAAAAGCTTCACTACACTTTTTTAATCGTGGTAATTGACTTTTGCTACAAAATTATCTTCAATTACTACGAATTTAATGGGTGGTAAAAAATTATCAAATACACCATTATCTTTTACTGCAGTAAAAAAAGTATGGTATATAGTAGTTAATTAGTAAATATTTAAATTATTTTTCACCACAATTAAATGTAGTAAAAACTAATTAATTTGGGGAGTTTCCTTTTATATTTATATACACATAGACACCACGAGCTTATCAGGATTCGAACTCTGAACCTTATTCTTATGTGTGTGAAAGTGATTCCATTAGGCCAATGGCCACTTTGTTATTAATTAGCTAATTTAAATATATTTGATTACTTAATCAACTTTTTTTAATAATAAGAGTTATTGGAGACAAATATTTATTTTGCCTTCAAATTTGGGGTTTTCTTACTGTTTTGAGGAACTTTGCTAGTTAACTAAATTGAGAATTTGATTAATTAATCAAATATTTTTTGATAATAAAAATTAGAGGGAATTTTTCATTTTACCTCTACTTTTATTAATTAAAACCACGAGTAGTTAGGAATTTTTTAGGGGTTTTATTTGTTAATTTAGAATTTAATTAATTAATATTTTAATAATAAAAATTGCAAGAAATTTTTTAATTTACCTTGAATATTATTTATTAAGCATCACTTCCAACATATTTTTCTTCTTTTCTAGTGAAATTTTTTTGATTTAAGATCTCAATCTTTGCCTTAAAATTTTCACAATTTTCATTGTTTTTACTTCACTAATGAAAAAGTATGATTAATTCATTAACTTTTTGCTACAGTTTATGTAAAATTGTAGTAAATGTACAATATTATTCACCTCATGCAAAAATTGTAGTAAATAAGTATATTTTTTACTACGATATGATTAAGTGTAGTATTTAAGATAATTTTACCACACGTTTGGAATTTTATGCTACAATAGTAAAATCATAGCAAATAATCCTTTTTTACTACATTATTTTTAGCGAAGTAAAAAATATTGTAGTGAAAAGCATATTTTCTTGTAGTGCCCTATTGTCAAGTCGATGAGTTGCTAGGGGCTAATTGAATGTAGAGGCCCTATGTTTGCTTTCAATGTGGATCAATTCGATTTGAACCAAGTGAGGAACTGAGGCTCGGGAGGTCGAGTTCAATGGGGATTAGATTTGATCCCAGACTCATCAAATGACATACTAAATCACAATACTAACAATTGATTGGTATTGTGTGAAGTTTAATGCATAACGTCACTGGTTGGCATAGTTTGCACAAAGGAATGTTCAAAGTCAAAAGCTACCTATCTTGATGCATGAAGATTCTTAGTAACGAATATTCAAAGTCAAAAATTACCTCTCTTGACTCATTCATGTGGGGGATTGTTAGAATTTTGATAGCTTGCCATGAAGACCAACCAAATTTGACCAGAAATAAGATGATTTTCTGGGAAATAATAATTAGTGAAGCTTATGCCAGTATATTTGTCTCAAAGTGAAGATGCTGATCATTAGGTTAGGACTACGGTGGAAAATGTCTAGATTAGGTATAGATTACAACATGCATGGGCTAGCGACCAATGGACAAATTAAAAAGCTGGATCATATTTGCAACATGAAAATAAAGGGCGAAACAAATTCTGCGCAGCTTCTCTCTCTCGCTCTCTCTCTTTTTGGGAGGCATGCATGATTGGCAAGCTAATTAATTCTGCAAAAACCAAGAAAGGAGAACAAAAAGTGGAAGGCTAGTTCTGTGCATTTTCAAACAAAACGGTGGCCTTGTGTAGAAAAAGTTTGCGATCATGCGAATAGAGGGACCCACCCCCCACCACAAAAGATTAAAGAATATTGAGAAATGGTGGCAATCTTTCTCGCTAATTCTCCTTTCGCTGTTTACCAGATCTATTAAATTCGTTTTGTTCTCACAATATGAACATAAACGAATCAATATACATAACACCTTTTGTTCTCAGCTTTCTCACTTCTCAGTTTAATTATATATATGTCCATCTCTCCTGCTGCAGAAGTTAAGTTCAATTCATTAATTTATTTCTCCACATGGGTACTACTTCCTCACCACAAAAGCAAGATCATATTCATGATGCTGCTGTAAGAATTAATATTTATCTAGCTACCTAATTAATTTAATTTCCCATTTTTGTTTGTTAATTTGCACATTAATTCCCGTCTTCTACGGAGTAGAAGATCCCTCGCTAATCGTTTCATTTAATTTTTGCTACAATATTTTAATTGATTAATTTCCATGTTAATATTATGTATATAGATTGATAGCATTAGCATAAATTGTATGGTAGCTGATCATGAGACCACAGAGATCATGGACAGTGCAGTCTTTGGGGCGATTGGAGAAGAAAGCCTATTCTTCGACTTCTGTCCCATTCAGCATCCCATTGAACCGCCACAGGACGACAAACCGGTTCAATGCCCATTGCCACATTCCTCTCTCATTAATGTGAGTTTATGTATCTTTAATTCTTTCTAATTTCAGATGCAAAATATATATTATGTATATTCATCTTTGTTTCTTTTCCGTTTAATTAATTCATTGGATAATATTCTGTGGAAATATCCAAGTATCTGCGTCCGCAACTTTTTTATCATGAAAAAAAAAAGAAAAAAAGAAAGGTATGATTCAGAAATAATATATACTATGCACGAAAAATAACGTTGTGCAACAAACTAACTTCATATTTTGGATCTAAACTTTCAATGAGAATATACAACAAATTTTATCAATTTTTTTTTTGTCTCAAATTTATGATTCATATATTTTCTAGCTAGGATGTCATAAAAGACAAATTCTTTGCTCAAAAGTACTCTCTTACTTAAAGTAATGATGTTATGCTGGTTGTTTTTAAGAAAATAGCTATTAAAAAATATATAAATTTTAATTTGTATTTTCTTAATTCTCATCTACAATTTTGTGTCATCTACTATTATTATAATGAGTACTAGCTAGACTAAGGGAATATAATTAGTACATTAAGGATAATTCCTTTTGAATTTTTTGTCTTTAATTTGGTAATGAATAAATTTTTATTTTATGTGATTGCTATCTTCATAATTATGCAAATTATATATATATATATATTATGCATGTTAATTTATTATTAATATGATAAATTTGAGAATATATTATGCACAAATAACATGTATTAATTAAAAATATGTTATGAGTGAAAAGTGCATGCAAATGGCCGCTAGTAGAAATAATAAATGAGACCTTGTTTCAGCTCTTCAAAAACCAAATTGAAGAAAACACGTGTGACGATTCCAACGTTCAAATTTCAATACCATCCCATGAGTCAAGATCCTAACATAGCGGAAATAAACTGAAGCATAGAAGACAAGCATGGGACACACATTTAGCTTTAGGAATTCATGAAAAGGGGAGATGAGGCCCACATAGTCAAAGAGTTGATTTTCAATACTTAAGAAAAACATAATGAAAAGAAGATGCTCTAACTTTAATTTCTTCTATTATTTCAATAATACTCACTCATGACCTCTGGTATGTAAGTTGTTATTTTGATGTCAATTTGAGAGTCCAGGAATACACATGCATGGAAAATGCAGAATTTAATTATAATCATCTTGTTTCCACATTCATAGAGTACATCTCGAATTAAAAAAAATAAAAAATGCATAAATCCGTTTTGAGGAGGCTTCAATTATTTTGTTTAGGGTCCAGTTTTCTCTGACAACCCGTAAATTAAACTGCAGGAGGGCAGACTTTCTGATCACAGGAAAGTAGTGGAAGCAGAGGCAGAGGCAGAGCCAACACGCAAGAGGCACCACAGCATCGGTCATGGAGACAATTTCAGGAAGGTCTTCTCTTTCACTACAACCCACAATGATGTCACAAAGGCCTCGACAGTTGAACCAGTTTGAGGCTTTAAGAAGTCATAATACGGCTGGGAATTAAGGTCATAGTGTATTTAGTCGGTTTTATCAATTTTAATAAATTTCTCCTAGCATTTCATGTACTGAAAATAGCTACTTCGTCTGTCTTAGTTTGCAACCCCAATATTTCTAGAAAAAGAGGGAATTTCTTGCACTTAACTATTCATTTAGATGACCTAGCATACAAGTTTCCTCCATACTGATTTTAAATAAATAAAAAGACAAAAATAAAAACAAAAACAAAAAACCCCAAAAGAAGTGGCAACGGCCGCCTGTTGTGACACATTTTGGATTTACTGTTGGAATAGTGCCCCATAGCCAATTAGATTGGCATGTAAACTATTTCACTTGTGATACAATTTTGATTGAATGATAGTCAAATAAAATGGCCATCTTCATTTTATGCTTATTTTTTTACTTCACTGGCATTTGGTTGAAGCCTCTAAATCACACAAGACTACGGGACTTGGTCACGCACTAGGTGGTGATCATGAAATAAGTCTTACACAGTCGTGATTTTAAAATATTCCAAGTCATAGAATCTTTAGAGATGAGGCATCTAAGATTCGGATCGACTTGCACTAACGATGCATAAATCTAAGGAGTTGGGTATTGCTTCGTTTCATGAGCAATCCATGTTAGACATGGGTGCATGTTAGTGGGTACTTGTTAGAGAACAAGTTCACTGAAGACCTACTTGGAGAATCCACTAGATAGTCGGAGTGGCAAGTTCTTCAACTTACGTTAATGCATATAATTTGTCCTTGGACCTGAGGATCTATGGTAATCTTGTGTTTAGGTCCTCATACCTTGGCTCTTCTCCGACCACGTAGCAAGTTATTTAAATTGAGATTGGGTATGAGCTACTTAGACATGGAGGTTTGTGAGATTCAAAAGGTGATCCGTCTCCTCGTAGTTGTGAAGGACAAGTATATCTCCTATGTATTTTATAATGATTGATGCCAAGAAATTCTTGAGCAAGGTAGTATGACAATTTGGAAAAGGAGTTTTTCAAAGATGAGGTCATAAAGGGGAATCGAACATTGGGATAAGAAACATAGTTATCGAGAATATTAGGCAGCCGAAAAATATCTTGCCCTGGGTCTTTTTTGGGAGATAGGAGATGGAAGGACTGTATTTGCATGGCAAGCGTAAAGCTAGAATGGTTCATCAGAGCATATTCATTTCATCTAATTAGTTGGGCTCCATGGGCTTGTTGCTAGACATTGACTGTGTAGATTGGGTACTCTTCGATTAATAGAGATTAATTGAAAGAATTGTTGGTTTAAAGGAGCTTAAACCAATGTAAATATGTCAATATTCAAAATAGTACAATAAGTTGTGAGCCCATGTCTAATGAATGGATGAACCTAATAGGTCACACACAAAAGTTTAAAGGAAGTTCTACTTGATGGGAGGAATTATCTAAGGAGTTAGAAAATTCTCCTAGGCGGTTTTGGAGAAGAATTCAATGACTAATTTTTGGTCATCTTGGCTTGATTAATTTAATTATTAATTAAATCAAAATAATTTAAGGAGTTAAATTAGACCAATTAAATTAAGAAGTTAATTTAATTGATGATATATGACAATTAATTAGTCGAGCTGACTTAAAGAGTTAAGTTAATTGACTTAAGGAGTTAAGTCAAACCAATTAATTAAATTAAAGAGCTAATTTAATTAAAATGAGAATTTGCTTTTGGAGGGAAATTCAAGTGAAGGAATTCATTTAAGATTAATTTAGAATTAATTTGTACCACATTTCATAAGATGAAATGAAAATGCAGATTAAATTCAAATGCATGTAAAATTCATATACAAGTTGGTCGCCAAGTTGCCAACTAACCATGGAAGGTGTGATGCCAACTTGCATCACACTGTCCTCTCTCTCTCTCTTTCTCTCTCTCTCTCTATATATATATATATATGAGATGGCTAGCCATATGATGGCTACACAAACAAGATTCCCTTTTTCCCTCCAAAAGTGTGATCTTTTATGTGTTGAAGCTTCATACTCTCCAATATTGTTTAAAGGAGTTTAAATTAAGAAGAATATTTCAATATTCAAAATATCAAAATAGTTATGAGCCTATGTCCAGTGAATGGGAGAGCCTAATGGGTCACACACAAAAGCCTAAAGGAAGTTCTATTTGAAGGGAGGAATTTTCTAAAGAGTTATAAAGTTCATCCTTGGTGGTTTTATGGAGAAATCGGTTGACTAAAGTTTTTTGGTCATTTTGGCTTGATTAATTTAATTGTTAAATTAATCAAAATAATTTAAGGAGCTAAATTAAACTAACTAAATTAAGGAGTTAATTTAATTGGTGCCATATGACTAGTAAATATTCAAGTTAACTTAAAGAGTTAAGTTGACACCTTCTAACTTAAAGAGTTAACTTAGATGACTTGAGGAGTTAAGTCAAGCTAATTTATTAAATCACAGAGTTAATTTAATTAATATGAGGAATTAGTTTTGGAGGGAAATTCAAAAGAAGGAGTTCGTTTGAGGTTAATTTAGAGTTAATTTGGATTACATTTCATGAGAATTACATTTCATGAGATGAATGTAGATTCAAATTAGATCCAAATGCAAGTAAAATTCACATTTCACATGCAAGTGGATTGCCAAATTAGCAAACCACCTCATGGAGGGTGTGATGCCAACTTATATCACACCATCCACTCTATAAATAGAGAAAGGTGGCCAACCATTGAGAGCATGTGATGCTAGATTTCATTTTTCCCTCCAAAAAGTGTGATTCACTCATGTGTTGAAGTTTCACTCCTTCCTCATCATATTCTCTCCATATTTCGGCCTTGCCTCTCCTTCTTCCTCTGGTTCTCTATATGATTAGAGGTATATTTGATCTCTCCTTGGGTGTGTGGATCATAACATTAGAGGCTTCATATTTAGGGAGCTTTTGCTCTTGAAGATCCACTATTGTCTAGCGACTTTGAAGATAGATTTGAAGGTCTTTCCATGTTTGGATTTGGATGAAATGTTAATTGGAAGTTCTCAAGTGAGTTGAAGAGTTCTCTGCAAAATTTCAGCCAATTTGGAGTTGATTTGTCGATCAATTGATGGCTTGATTCTGCTTTGTGCGGATTGGCACTTTGAAGTGTTCATTGGTGTCATCCTTGATTCTACCTTTGAATTAAGTGTTCAAGGTATTTTTCAAAATCTAAATCCTTATTATAGCATGATTAGATCCTTGCATTTTGAGTGGAGAAGTTTTATTTCGCCTTTTTGTGGTTTTATACTTGGATCCTTGGGCTACTCCTTACTTCAAGTGTTATCAGAGCCTAATTCATGCTTTAATTCGGATTTTTGTTGGATTGATTCATGTGATGAATTGATCTTTATCATCAAATTCTTGATTCAAATGATGAACTTGAGTGTTTGGTTGATTTTGTATGTGGTTCCTTTGTTGATGAATTGAAATATACTAATATGTGTTTTAAGTTTTGATTCATATATTAGTGTGATTTTGATTCATACTGGATTATGTTAAATGTTGATTTAACATTGATTTATGCTATATGTTGATATAGCATGATTTATTTGGCTTTAGGATGTTTTGGTCATTTTTGGATCTAATTTGATTGGAGTTAATTGGAGATTTTTGAAGAATGATAATTCTCACTTTTGCTTGACTTTTGAAGCATGTTTGAGAACTTTAATTTTTATTTTTTAAGGGTGTTTATAGCATGGAAATTTGTCAAAATTTGTATGAAATGATATTATGGAATGTCCATATGGTTTGGAGTGGCAAAAATACAAAGCAGTGCTTAAAAGGTTCATTGGTGCAAGTTGTGGCAGGGCTACCACCTTACCTGGCAGTAACTAGGCACAACCGTGGGCAAGCCTTGTGCATGCTCGGCCGGTCAGCTAGCTAGGTAGCAACCCGCCCAAGATCACACTAGAACTCGTTTTTGTGCTATTTTGGTGTTTTTGGCCTATCAAAATTGATTATTTCATCTTTACTTTGATGCACAAATGTTGTGTAAGTGTCCAAAATTGTGTTTGACATTTTTGCATGCTTTTAAAGTCATGTTAAAGCTAATCTTCAAATTTAGTGCAGAAACGAGATGCATAATTGTTATGCTTATTTTTGCTAGTTAATTAATTATTTATAATATAAACATTTAATTTGTTGAATTGAATGTCAGTTCTTATTTATTGTTCATTTAATTGTTGAATGGATGATGAATGAATGGGGATAAACATGAGCTTTTAATATTTGTTTTATTTGTTTCATGTTGTTGAAAACGGTTACATTAAATTGGGGCTTGCATGTTTCTTTATTTCTATTTTGTAAATGTTATGAGAGTAGAATCACTAGGAGTGATGATTTCTTTTCTCATATAATTGTTGCAAGGAGACAAGAAGATCATTGGAGGCATGAAGACCCATGATTGTATGAGATACATCTATGTAATAGCTAGATTTAATCAACCCACTTAAAATCAACTAAGTAGTGCACCTATGGCTCTAAAGTGTACTATTTAGTTAAAGCTCATGGTCATCCCACCCTAGGAGCATGCTAGGTGCATTTACTTATTTATACTTTCTTTATCCTATTAATGTATGAGATGCATGGTTAGGATATAGAAATCCTAAATAAAAGAAGATAAAATTGATGAGATCTTTGCAAGCAAGAAAATCCCCCACTTAGAGGAGTCTAAGTGCTTTCCAAATATTAAGTCAAATTGATACAAACTAAAAGGATTTTTAATTAATTCATGCCTTCTATCAATAGTATGTGACATGAGATGCTACTACATTTGCGTGATGTGTCAAGAGTAGTGGGTCACGGTTATTGAGGATAGCTATGCTCGCACACTTAACGTATGATGCACCTTTGATTTGACACTTCCTACGTATTGTCTCATGAGTCGTAGAATACCATAGTGCAGTTTTGAATCAAAGATTGATTGGTAGGTCTGACTTAAACACGTAGTAATGTGGATGTCACAGAGTCGTTGGTCTATATAAAAAGTGAGGCAAAATATATCAAGGGTTGCATAGAGATGTAATTAACAAAAGTTGCATACCTTAGGATTTTTTGTCAATGTCTCACAAGTGATGGGTCCACTACAAGTCCTTTTGGGCCTTGATTCTCACTAGGAAATGAGATTTCCCGAATTCCTTGAGAGGGTGAGGAATTTGACAAAATAGTGGGAGAAAACATGCTTAAAAGTCCATGAACATTTTTTAAATATTTATATTCTCACATGCTTATATTCTCTTTTTCGCCTTTGAAGACTTGCAAAATCTTAATCTATGGTAAAATATCCACTAATCGGTATTTTGGAAACCAATAAACCAACTGAGCTAAACTTCCATGATTGACTAAACCTTAAAATCATTCTAGATTTGGAGAAACGAATAAATGTTGTATATCAAGGTGCCCCTAATCCTATTGGGATTGATGCGGGTCAAGAGACATGTGAAATGTTCCCGAAAAGGGTTGAGGATCACCACCTAATCCATTATCTCATGATGGCATCTATCAACTTCAAAAGTCTCACGAACACATGAAACATACCATGGTCTATTTCTTGCAAGAGTTGTTTAGCAAACAAGATATGAGAGGTTCATGTTGTTAAAGGAAATTTTTAAAGCTAGGATGAATGAGGGGTCATGTGTCTTCAACTACAATCTAAAGATGATTGGACTCGATAAGCTCTCCAACTTGGATGTAGTAATGGACAATGATCTCTATGAGGATTTGATCCTTATATCTTCGTTGAGTTTATTTGACCAAAGTATTTGTCTAGGCGGAGACAACCATGACAAAGGCAAACCTCTAATGATTGCTTCTTCCTTCCACTCTGAGGACCCTAAAGGTAAGTAGAAGGGGGGCAAGAATAAGAAATGTTTTTTTTTCAAAAGAAAACAAACATTTAAGGCATCTGGTAGAGTCAAGACGATTATAGAGGATATAGTTGATGCGACTTGTTTCTACTTTGGCTAGAAAGGCCATTGGAAGCGGTATTGCAAGGAATACCTTGCAACCCTTGGGAAGGGTATTACTTTGTAAAGTGCACCTAAAGATAAAATTCTTCCTTATGGATATATGATATTGAATGTAGTTCTCATCTGTGTAATTTTTTTACAAAGAATGGAAAGAAGAATAAATCTTAGTGATGGGGATATGATCCACCGACTTGGCAAAGGAGCAAGAGTTGCGGCTAAAGCCAAAGGTGTAAAAAAATGATAGACTTAGGTAACTTCTTACTCATGTTAGAACCTTTGTTATGTTGTACCAAATCTTGTTAAAAATATCATTTCACATTCCCATTTTGGATAGCGAATGATATGATTTTTCAATATCAAACGAAAAATTGAAGCCAATATAGAATGGTTCTTTAATTGCTCAAGCTACATTAAATAATGGATTATACATTTTGAATTCTCAACCATTATTGATGCACATTTAACAAAGTAAAAGAAAATTAGATAACCAAGAAGATGCCATGTTGTGGCATGCTAGACCTGGACATATTTCCAACAATAAGATAAACAAGTTAGAAGCCCTCAAAGCACTAAATGTTAGTAGCATAGAGGATCTTCCTACTTGTGGATCTTGATTAAAGGGAAAAATGACCAAGGCTTCTTTTGTAGGACAATCGGAGCGAACTACAAGTCCTTTGGATATGACCTATATAGATGTTTGTGGACCACTAAGAGTTAGTGCGAGATGTGGCTTTTCATACTTCATTACTTTCACCGATGATTATACTCAGTTCGGATATATGTATCTTATGAAGTACAAGTCCAAAGCTTTTGAAAAGTTCAAAGAGTACAGGAATGAGATAGAAAAAAAATTGGGACTAAGCATTAAAGCTCTTCAATTGGATTGAGGAAGAGAATACTTAAGTACCGAATTCTTTGATTATCTAAAAGAGAATGAGATTCTCTCTTAATGGACTCTACCCTGTACATTGCAACACAATGAAGTAGCTGAGCTTGTTGGCGATGGTATGTTCCATGATGAGCTTCACCAATGTACCTATATTCTTTTAGGGATACGCCTTCGAAACGGCAGCAAGGCTACTAAATATAGTATCCTCAAAGTCAGTGCCAAAAATACCACATGAGATGTGGTATGGCAAAGCACATTCTTACTCTTTTCTAAGAGTTTGGGGGTCTCCCGTATACATCAAGTAGTTAATGGGAAAGAAGTTGGATGCAAGCTCCACCTTGGGAAAGTTTGTGGGATACCTAAGAGAGTCTTTAGGTTATTACTTTTATGATCCATCAGAACAAAATGTATTTACTTCAAGGAATGCCATCTTTTTGGAAAAAGGTATTTCTATTAGATAGAAATGGCGTTGTTGTTGAGCTTGATAAAGTTCAAGATGATCAAAATATCCCACAAGCAGTAGAAGCAAGTAAACATGATGAGCCTAACACACAACCTCTGGAAAGGCAAACCAAATCAATAAGCAACCCAAAAGGTTTGAATTCCTTTATGCGATGGGCCAATCAGATAGTGATCCGAAGATCTATAAGGAAGCTATGCTGGACATAGATTTAGGACATTGGCTAGAAGCTATGAAATCCAAAATAGACTCCATGTATTCTAACAAAGTATAGACTTTGGTAGATCCACCGAAAAACATAGCACCCGTCGGTTGCAAATGGATCTATAAGCAAAAGCTAGGAGTCGATAGAATGGTTACAACCTTTAAGATGCAACTAGTGGCAAGAGGTCTATTTATGGACTTAAACATGTGTGTCGAAGTTGGAACATATGTTTTAATAAAATGGTCAAATCATTTAGCTTTATCAAAATTGTGTATGAACCTCATGTGTATAGAAAGGCTAGTAAGAGTAGTATACAGTTTATGTGCTTTATGTCAATGGCATTCTTCTTATTAGGAATGAAAGAGAAATGCCAGAGTGTACTAAAGTATGGTTATCCACACAATTCTCCATTAAGGATTTGGGAGAAGCATCCTTCATATTAGGAATACGAATCTATAGAGATGGATCTAAGATGATGTTCGGGTTTTCCCAAACCCCATATGGAGGTTTAGTGTGGAGCAATCTAATAAGGAATTCATTCTGATGGAGTATAGTCTTCGTCTCTTCAAGTTTATGGCCCCTAAGATTGACGAGAGAGAGAAAGAATGCCCCATATAATGCATGCATCCACTATAGGGAGTATAATGTATGCCGTTTAATGTACAAGGTCAGATGTAGGACACGCTCTAAGTGTTATGAGCCGCTTTTAATCCGACCCCTGTGAACGTGACTGGATAGCTGTAAAAGTAATCCTTAAATACTTAAGAAGAACTAAGGATTTGTTTTTGGTATATGGAAATGGAGAATTGAAACTCGAGGGGTTTTCGAATGCTAGTTTCCTATCCGATATAGTTGACCTTAAATCTACTTTTGAATTTATATTTTGGCTCAGTGGCGGCGTGGTAACTTGGAATAATTCAAAACAAGACACCACGACTGATTCTACTACCGAGGTAGAATATATTGCGATTTTGGAAGCTGCAAAGGAAGGTGTTTGGTTGAAAAACTTTATCCCAGAGTTGGATGTAGTGCCTAGCTTGCTAGAGCCTAAGGTTGTCTTTTGAAGACAATATAGGATTTGAGCCAAGATCTCATCAGTGATCCAAACACAAAAAAATGCGTTATCATTTGATCCGTGAGATCAATGATAGAGGTAACAATAGAGTGGATAAAGTTGCCTCATAAGAGAATACAACATAACCACTATCTAAAAATGCAAAAGGTCTTTAAAGGGCATCTTGTGAAGATGGGCATTAAGGCTATGGGGAATTGGCTTTAGGGCAAGTGGGAGATTGTTGGAATAGTGTCATCCAGCCAATTAGATTGGCATGTAAACTACTTCACTCGTGATACAATCTTGATTAAATGATATTCATATTAAATGGCCATCTTTATCTTATGTTTATTTTACTTCACTAACATTTGGTGGAAGCTCCTAGATCACACAAGACTATGGGACTTGGTTACGCACTGGGTGTTGATCATGAAATAAATCTTACACGGTCGAGATCTTAAAACATTCCAAGTCATAGAATCTTATGAGATAAGACATTTAAGATTTGGATAGACTTGCACTAACGATGCATAAGTCCAAGGAGTTGGATATTGCTCCATTTCATGAGCAATCCATGTTAGACATAGGTGCATACTAGTGGGTGGTCATTAGAAAACAAGTTTATTGAAGATCCGCTCGGAGAATCCACTAGATAGTTGTAGTAGCAAATCGATAATGGCAAGTTCTTATTCTTACTCTATTGCATATAATTAGTCCTTTGACCAGAGGATCCATGGTAACCTTGTGTTTAGGTCCTCATACTTTGACATTTCCTTGACCACTTAGCGGGTCATTCGGGTTGAAATTAGGTATGAGCTACTTAGATGTAGAGGTTTGTAAGATCCAAGATGGGATTCGTCTCTTCATCATTATGAAGGGCAAGTGCATCTCCTATATATTCTATAATGATCGATTCTAAGAAATCATTGCACAAGGTAGTATGACAATTTGGACATGGAGTTTTCCAAAGATGAGGTCACAAACAAGAATTGAACATTAGGAATAGAAACATAGTTATCGAGGCTACTGAGGAGTTGGTAAATATCTTGCCCTACGCATCTTTCGAGAGATAGGAGATGGAAAGACCATATTTACATGGTAAGCATAGAGCCAGAATGGTTATCCAAAAGCAAATTCATTTCAGCTAATTAGTTGGGCTCCATGGGCTTGAAGCTAGACATCAACCATGGAAATTGTGTACTCTTCAATTAATAGAGATTAATTCATAGATTTATTACTTTAAAGAAGTTTAAACTAATGCGAATATTTTAGTATTCAAAATATCACAATAGTTGTGAGCCTATGTCCAATGAATGGGAGAACCTAATGGATTATACAGAAAAGCTTAAAGGAAGTTCTATTTGATCGGAGGAATTTTCTAAAGGGTTAGAAAGTTCATCCTTGGCGGGTTTTGGTCATTTTGGCTTGATTAATTTAATTTTTAAACTAATCAAAATAATTCAAGGAGTTAAATTAGACCAATTAAATTAAGGATTTAATTTAATTGGTGCCATATAATTAGTCAAGTTAACTTAAAGAGTTAATTTAGATGACTTAAGGAGTTAAGTCAAGCTAATTAATTAAATCAAAGAGTTAATTTAATTAATATGAGGAGTTAGTTTTGGAGAGAAATTCAAATGAAGGAGTTCATTTAAGGTTGTAGATTCAAATTAAATTCAAATGTAAGTGAAATTCACATTTCACATGGAAGTGAATTGCCAAGTTGGGAAACCACCTCATGGAGGATGTGGTATCAACTTGTATCACACCATCTACTATTTAAATAGAGAGTGGTGGCCGACCATTGAGAGCATGTGATGCTAGATTCCATTTTTCCCTCCAAAAAGTGTGATTCACTCATGTGTTGAAGTTTCACACATTCTTCATCATATTCTCTCCATATTATGGCCATCCCTATCCTTTTCCCTCTAGTTCTCTAGTTGATTAGAGGTAGATTTTAAGTTTCTTTAGGTGTGTGGATCATAACACTATTGTCCAGCAACTTTGGAAACAGATTTGGAGGCCTTGCCATGCTTAGATTTGGCTGAGATTTTAGCTAAAAGTTTTCAAGTGAGTTTAGGAGATCTCCGCAAATTTTTAGCCAATTGGGAGTTGATTTGGTTGGTCAATTGTTGGCTTGATCCTGTTCTACGCGGATTGGCACTTTGAAGTGTTCATTGGTGTCAACCTTGATTCTACCTTTGCATTAAATTTTATTTAGCATTTTTGTGGTTTTATACTTGGATCCTTGGGCTACTCCTTACTTCAGTAGGTTTATATGAGAAGTGAGGCAGAATACATCAAGAGTTGTATAGAGATGCAATTGGTAAAAGTTACCTACCTTAGAGTCATAAGTGGATATCTCACACGTTGTAGGTCCACGAGTGATGCCTTTGGATCTTGATTCTTACTAGAAAATGTAATTTTTTCATGAGGGTAACGAATTTGATAAAATAGTGGGATCAAAACATACTTGAAAGGCCATAATCATGTTTTCAATATAAAAATTCAATCAAATGCTCTATGCTTTTGTAGATGTTTGAAATCTCCAAATGGTTAAAAATCCACTAAGTATCATTTTGGAAAGTAGTATACTAACTGGGCCAAACTATCTTGATTGACTAAACCTCAAAATCGTTCTATAGTTCGAGAATCGGGTATATGTCCTATGTCAAAGTGCCCCAAATCCCATAAGGATCAATGAGGATCAAAATACACGTGAAATATTCACGAATTAGGTTGAGGAACATAGTCTCATGATGACATTTATAAACTTCAGAAGTCTCACGAACACATGAAGCATGCCTCCGTAAATTACTTACTAGAGTTGTATAACAAACAAGGTATGAGAGGTTCATATATTCAAAGGAGAGTTTTAAAGCTAAGATCATTAAGAGGTCATGTGTCATCAACTACAGTCTAAATACAATTGGGATTGTTGAGGAGCTCTTTAACTTGGATGTGGTGATGGACAATGGTCTCAATGCGGATTTGATCCTCCTATCCATGCTGAGTTTATTTAACCAAAGTGTTGGTCAAGGTGGAAACAACCATGAAAAATGCAGACCGCTTATGATTGTTTCCTCCTCATATTCTAAAGGCCCAAAATGTAAATAGAAAGGGGGCGATAAGAAGAAAGGTTATTCTTCTAAGAGAAAACAAACATTTAAGTCGTCCGATGGAGTCAACAAGTTAATAAGGATGCAACTTGTTTCTATTATGGCAAAATGGGTCATTAGAAGCTAAAGCACAAGGAATACTTCGTAACCTTCGGGAAATGTTGTTCATTGAAGTGCACCTAAGGATAAATTGTTCCTCACAAGTATTTGATAACGCATGTGGTTCTCATCTTTGTAATTTGTTACAAAGAAAAGAAAGAAGAATAAATCTTAGTAATGGGGATATGATCCTGTACTTTGGCAATGGAGAAAAGAGGTGCAACCAAAGTCGATAGCGTAAGTTAAGTTAGACTTAAGGTTTCTACTAAATCTTTGTTACTGTGTACCTAAGTAGAAACATTCTAGATTCCCAACCATCACTTATGCATATTCAACAAACGAACAAAAGAAAATGCATACCTTTTGCATGCTACACTTGGACATATTTCCAAGAATATGATGAACAAGTTAGTAGTCCTCAAATCACAAAATGTTAGTGGATTAGAGGATCTACCTACTTGTGAGTCTTGTGTAAAATGACAAATGACCAAAGCTCCTTTTGTAGGATAAATACAATGATCCACTAGTCCTTTAGATTTGATTTATATGGATATTTGTGGTTCATTAAGAGTTAGTGTAAGAGGAGGCTATTTCTACTTAATTACCTTCACCGATGGTTTCACTTAGTTCGGACATGTGCATCTTATGAAGTACAAGTGGAAAGCTTTTGAAAAGTTCAAAGAATATAGGAATGAAGTAGAAAAGCAATTAAGACTTAGTATCAAAACTCTTTGATTAGATTAAGGAGGTGAATACTTAACTACTGAATTCTTGGTTATCTAAGAGAAAATGAGATTATCTTACAATGGACTCTGCCCAGCATACCCCAACATAATAGAATAGCCGAGAGGAGAAACCCTACATTGTTAGACAGGGTACGGTCTATGATAAGCTTCACTGATATCCTTATCTCTTTTTGGGGATACGCCCTAGCAACGGCAGTGAGACTACTACCTGTAATACCCTCAAAGTTGTTGCAAAGACTCTACATGAGATGTGGTTTGGAAAATCACCCTCTTACTCTTGTTTAACTTTTGGGGGTCAAAATGTATGTTCCAACTTTAGGATGTTTGCTTAAGTCCATAAATAGACCTTTGAAGTTTGTAGACCTTTTGCTCATTTCCTTTAGATATAAAGCCTTGTGGTTGCTCCACGTAAATTTTCTTATCAATGTTTCCATTGAGAAAGATAGTCTTTACATCTATTTGCCAAATCTCATAGTCGTGATAAGCGGCTATGGCAAGCATAATCCTTATGGACTTAGACATAGCAAAAAGGTTTTCTCAAAGTCAATACCACATTTTTTAGTATAACCTTTTGCCACTAGTCTAGCCTTAAAGGTAGTTACCTCTCCATTGATTCCAAGCTTACCTTTGTAGATCCACTTGCAACCAATAGGTACTATACCGTTCGCTGGATCTACCAAAGTCTATACTTTATTAGAGTACATGGAGTCTATACGTTTGCCTCGTCTCATGAAGGAATCCGAATCTTTCAGGTTGCTTCTTGATTTGGTCCGACCTCCTAGGAAGTTGTATGCTAAGCTCAGGATGTTCTTTTATTTCTATCGCTTGTGGGATAGTATAATCCTCTTGAACTTCATCAAGTTCAACGACAATGCCTTTTCTATCTAACAGAAACTCATTTTCTAAAAAAATAGCGTTCCTTTAAACGAACACCTTTTGTTCCAAGGGATCAAAGAATAACCTAAAGACTCTTTTAGGTATACCACAAACTTAAACAAGATAGCTCTCGTATCCAACTTGCTTCCCACTAGTCTTTCGACATAAGTAGGAGATCTTCAAACTCTTAACTAAGATTAAAAGGGTGTTTTGCCAAGCCACATCTCATGTGGTCTCTTCGGCACTGACTTTGAGAGTATTACAGTTAGTAGCCTCGCCATCATCTCTAGGGCATATCCCCTAAAGAAGATAGGGATATCAGTGAAGATCATTATAGATAGTACTATGTCTAACAATGAACGATTTCTCCTCTTAGCTACTTCATTATATTAGGGCATGCTTGGTGGAGTCCATTATGAGATAATCTCATTCTCTCTTACATAACCCAAGAATTTGGTACTTAAGTATTCACCTCTTCGATCCGATTAAATACTATTGATACTAAGTGCTAATTACTTTTCTACTTCATTCTTATACTCCTTGAACTTTTCAAAAGCTTTGGACTTGCACTTCATAAGATACACATGTTCGAATCAAGTGAAATCATTGGTGAAGGTAATCAAGTAGGAATAGCCTCCTTTTGTACAAACTTTTAGTGGACCACAAACATTCATATGGATCAAATCAAAAAGACTAATGGATCACTCCGTTTGTCCTACAAAAGGAGCTTTGGTTATTTTTCCTTTTAAACAATGCTGACAAGTTGGTAGATCCTTGAATCTACTAACATTTAGTGATTTGAGGACTACTAATATGTTCATCCTATTCTTGGAAATATATCCAAGTATAGCACGCGAAAGGTATGCATTTTCTGGGTTATCTAATTTTCTTTTGTTCCTTTGTTGAATATGCATAAGTGATGGTTGGGAATCTATAATGTATAATCCTTTATAAATTATACTTAGGTATATAGTAACAAGGATTTAGTACAAGCCTTAAGTCTAACTTAACTTACGCATTCAGCTTTGGTCGTAACTCTTTGCTCTATTGCCAAAGCGGATGATCATATGCCTATTACTAAGATTTATTTTTCTTTCTTTTCTTTGCAATAAATTACAAAAATAAGAACCACATGCCGTATTAAATACCTATGAGGAAGAATTTATCCTTAGGTGCACTTCAAAATCTTTCCCTAAGGCTACAAGTTATACATTGTGCTTGAGCTTCTAATGACCTAATTTGCCACAATAGAAACAAGTTGCATCCTTATTTTCTTCTTGACTCCAATGAATGTATTAAATGTTTGTTTTCTCTTGAAAGAAGAAGTTATCTCCTTATCATCGCCTTTCTATTTATCTTTAGGGTCTTTAGAATGAGGGGAGGAAGCAATCACTAGAGGTTTGCCCTTTTCATAGTTGTCTTCGTATTGACCAACACTTTGGTCAAATAAACTCAGCAAGGATCGAAATATCAAATCCCCCTAGAGCTCATTGTCCATCACCACGTCCAAGTTGAAGAGCTTCTCAAGTATAATCATCTTTAGATTATAGTCGAGGACATGTGACCCCTCAACCATCCTAGCTTGAAAAATCTCCTTTGACTACATGAACCTCTCATGCTTTGTTTGCTATACAACTCTTGCAAGCAATTGAATGAGGTATGTTTTATGTGCTCATGAAACGTTTGGAGTTCATAGATGCCATCATGAGACTATGGGATAGGAGATGATCCTCAACCCAATTTATGAGCATTTCATGTGTCTTTGATCCATATCGATCCCTATAGGATTCGGAGCACCCTGATATAGGATATATGTCCATTTCTTAGAATCTAGAATGATTCATGTTAGTTCGGCCCAGTAAGTTTATTGATTTGCAAAATGATGCTTTGTGGATATTTAGTCATTCTTGAGATTTTGCAAGTCTTTATAGATGAAGAAGAGAACTTAAGCATATGATTAAATATTGATATTGAAAAAATATTATTATTGTCTTCATGTATGTTTTGCTCCCACTATTTTATCAAATTTCTTACCCTCTTAAGAAATTCGAGAAATCATATTTCCTAGTGTGAATTAAGGTCGAAAGGCATCACTTGTAGTCCCATGACCTATCAGATATCCACTTATGATCATAAGGTACGTAGCTATTACCAATTGCATCTCTATGCAATCCTTGATGTGTTTTGCCTCACCTTTTATGTAGACCCACGGCTCATGCGGCATCTATACTATTAAGTGTTAAGTTGGACCTACCAATTAATATTTAATTGTAAATTCAACTATGACCATTCCACAACTCGTAAGACAATGTCATAGCAGATTTACATTAAAGTGCATCTTATGCCAAGGTAGAGATCAAAGCTTTCAACCAATAATGTATCCCACGACTCATAAGTTGACACATGATTGTGGTAACATCTCATGTCACTTACCTATTGGTAGAAGACTTGGATTATTAAAATTCAATTTAATTTTATCCAATTTGACTTAATATTGTTTGAACTTAAACTCTTCTAAGTTGAGAGATTTGATTGCTTGAAAGATCTTATGTAATTTAGGAAGAACATCACCATAACACTCCGGAAATAAGAGTTGTCACCCCAGTACTAGTTACAATATTTTGGTACTCAATGAACGGGTGTTAATGAGTGCTATTCTGGTAAAAAATGGTATTTCTTTCCTTTCATGATGTGAAAGGACGAGACGAATGGCTCTAAGATGAAGATGGGCATAACCTTCTCTTTTCTATCTAGATATGAAATTTTGTTGGAATAGAAAGGGTAACGTATTGTTCTCCTTTGGAGGATCTAAGCACATACAGGTCCATCTTAGAAGACCTTGATGTGAGATTTGGACTTGAGGAGAGTTCTGATGATTTCAATACCTTAAGGTGAGGACCCACTTTTCCTATAGATATTATAAGGACTTATAAGAGGTGGAATTACTTGCTCTACGATGCCATTTTTAGGGATGGTGGCATATTCTATAAGGTTTTCTATTCTATTGGCTGAATGTTTCGGTAAAGAAAGAGTAGAAAAAACTTGAAGTAAATTCTCGACAATATTTTAGGGATCGATGGCTTTAGGTGTATAATTCCTACAATTATCTATTCCCTCAGTTCGTAGCCTACATGCTAACCTTTTCTTCCTACTATTTTCTCGGGCTTCAAAAATTGACATGGTTCTAGATGATCCCTACCTTCCAACAACACTTAAAGTCCAAGTCCAAGTTTGAATTTCTGAGCAATCACTTTCCGAATCTTTTCTAAGTGATCTAGATTAATTTTTACCTTGAATGTTTTATAGCGACTTCCTAAAGGAGTGGAGTAGTTCCAGAATTATTTTTGTGATTTTTGGAGCACTCTAATCGAGGCAAAAGTTGTTGTTTCTCCACTTTGCCAGAGTCTGCCAGAATTTGGATTGGTGAAGTGTTTACCCTAGAGACCTTGGAAATTTTCTTTTTGAGGCAACACTCCAACAAAATCTGAATTCTTAGCATGATGAGATCCTTGGTAGGCTGTAAGCACTTGTTATTTTGAGCTTTTGAAATTTGATAATTGGAACCTAGTAGCCTACTAACCTTCAGTGGCAAGTTCTCCAGCTTACGCTAGTGTATATAATCAGTCATCTGACCTGAGAATACATGGTAATCTTGTGTTTTTTTCCTTATGGTTTGACTCCTCCTTAGTCACTTAGCAGGCCATTTGGGTGGTGATTGGGCATAGCTACTTAGACATGGAGGTTTGTGATATCCAAGATGCAATCTAACACCTCATCTTTGTGAAGGAAGAGTGCATCTCTTATATGTTCTATAATGATAAATTCCAAGAAATCCTTGCGCAAGGTGGTATGATAATTTAGAAAATGAGTTTTTGAAAGATGAGGTCATAAGAGGAATCGAATATTGAGAATAGAAACATAGTATCGAGGCTATTGGGGAGGCGGCAAATATTTTTCCCTAAGCATCTTTCGGGGGATAGGAGATGGAAGGATTGTATTTGCATGGTATACATAGAGCTAGAATTGTTCTCCAGAAGCATTCATTTTGATCAATTAGTTGGGCTCTATGGGCTTGAGGTTGTACATCGACCATGGAGATTGGGTACTCTTCGATTATTGGAGATTAATTGAATTAAGTCGATTAGCTTAAAGGAGTTTAAACTAAGATTAATATATGATATTCAAAAGTCACAAAGAGTTGTGAGTCTACGTCCAATGAAAGGTAGAACCTAATGGAGCACACACAAAAGCCAATTGCATTTCCTACTCGATGGAGAAGAATTTTCTAAGAGTTAGAAAAACTCTCCTAGTAGGCCGATTTGAGGTTGGCAAAAATTGAGGTCATTTTTGGTATGATCAATTTAATTGTTAAATTGATCAACTAATTTAATGAGTTAAATTAGCCCAGTAATTAAGGAGTTAATTATTTGGTTCAACATGACCATCAATTGCTCAAGTTAGCTTAAAGAGTTAAGTTAACTATGACTAACTTAAAGAGTTAAGTTAATTGACTTAAGAGTTAAGTCAAGGTTATTTAATTAAATGAAAGTATTAATTTAATTAGTAAGGAGAATCAATTTTGGAGGAAAAATTCAAATGAAAGGTTCATTTGGTGTGACATTTTAATTAATTTAAAATTAGATTCCAAATAGAATTAAAATACACATAAAATTTAAATTCAAATTTGAATTGCAAGTTGCAAACTTGCATGGCCAAGTTGACGGTCACCTTCTTGGAATCACACCATCCTCACTCCATATATAGATATAGAGGGTGAGAGAGGCAACCAACTCATGCTTATGTGAAGAATTAGATTCTTTCACATTTTCCCTCCAAATCTTAAGTGTTGCCTTATGTGTTGAAGCTCCACTTCTTCTTTTCTTCTTCTACCTCAAATCAAGCCTTCATCTCTGTAAATCTCCATTGTTTTTTCCAGCTAACACCAAGGAGATTAGGATCTAGCATGGGTGTGTGGATCATAATGTTAGAGGCAAGACATTTGGATTGCTTGCTTTTAGAAGATCCACTGTCAAGGCATTTAGAGGCTTTTTTTTTTTTGCACTTCCCTATGGATTTTTGAGCTGAATTATTTAAAGTAGCTTTATCAAGGAGTTGAGAAAGTACTGTAAGTTTTACAAAATTTTCAGAGGAGTTTGGATTGGGCAAAATTTGCTCCAAATTTGTTGTGTCTGTTTGACAGTTTCTGGATTGAAGAATTGTTCTTTATCTTTTCTTTGGATTTTTTCTAATCAAGGTAATTCTCCATCGATTTGAATCATACGCATGTTTAGATCCTTGTTTGTATGTGTAGTCTAGTTTTTTTAAAGTTTTAATTTTGGATTCTAGTGCTACATGTGCCTTCAAGTGGGATTGGATTCTTTAATTTAGATTTTTGAATGATTGATTCATGTGATGGATTGATCAAAATCACCAAATTCTTGATTCATATGATGGATTGGAGTGTTTGAATGATGTTGTGTGTGGCTCCTTGATTGATGAATTGAAAGCATGCTAATATGTGTTTTAAGTGTTGATTCATATAATTAGTATGTTTTAATTCATAGCTTCTAATGTTGAACGTTGATTTAGCATTAGTTAATGTTATATATTGATATAGCATGTTGATGATGGCCTAAAAGAGTTTTGGTCATTTTTTAATCCAATATGATTGAATTTTGTTGGGGATTTTTGAAGAATGTGATTCTAACTTTAACTTGTTTTTGAAAGCATGATTGAGCACTTGAAAATTCAGTTTTGAAAGGTGTTTTAGATCATAAATTTCATCTATAATGTGTGTAATAAAGTTTAGAAGTTGTTCTAAATTTTTGGTGCACAAAAAGTTGAGCAAAATTGAGGTGACTCGGCCATGCCCTTGAAATAAGGCTGACTGCACTACCTCGGCTGGGCGCTAGCCAGCAGTGGGTGCGCCAGGCGTGTGTCTACTACACGGCAACATGCCCAACTTGGGTGGGAAGTGGCTAGTTTCGGTCAAGGCCATTTTTGCTTCAATTTGTAGTTCTTTTTTGTGATCAAAAGTGTTTTATTATACACATATTAGATGCACAAAAGTTGTGCAAGTTCTTAAAATTATGTTTAATATTTTGTATTGCTTTTAAAACTTGTTAAAGTTAATCTCCATACATAAATGTTATCCTGGCTCTTGCTTAGCCAATTATTTGTTTATGAGATAAGCATTTAATTGTTGAAATTAAATGTCAATTATTGTTCATTTAATTGTTAAATGAATGATGAATGAATGGAGATGATCATGAGCCTTTAATATTGATTTTATTTGTTTCAAGTTGTTGAAAATGATTGTACTAAATTGAGGCTTGCATGCCTCTTAATTCTATCTTGTAAAAGTTATAAGAGTATAATTACTAGGGGTGAAGATTTCTTCCTCACGTAAATGTTGCATGGACCAAAGAAGACCATTGGACGCATGGAGACTTTTGAAGACCCATACCGCTTGGTTAGGCTCATGGTCATTGCACCTTAGGAGCATTCTAGGCGCATTTACTTATTTATGCTTTGTATATCCTATTGATGTATGAGATGCATGATTAGGATATAGAAAACCTAAATAAGATGATAAAATGATGAGATCTTTGAAAGAAAAAACCCTCCACTTAGAATGTTTAAGCACTTTCAAATATTAAGTCAAAATGGATATAAATTAAAAAGGAGTTTTTAATTAATCCATGCCTTCTACCAATAGTATATGGCATGGCAATGCTCTATTATCTTTGTGTGATATACATTCGATCACGAGGGTCACACCTAAGTGGAAAGTTGTGACCAAATACTTAGCATATGATGCATGTTTGATTTGAGGCCTCCATACATTATACACTTGGTCACAAGGGGCGTTGTGGCGCCGTCTCGAATCAAAGTTTGATTGGTAGGTTCGACTTAACACCAAGTAATATAGAGATTGTCTTTATAGGGGTCTACATAAAATGTGAGGCAAAATGTGCTATAAGTTGTATAGAGATGCAATTAGCAAAAGTTGCTTACCTTTAGATTGTTTATGGATATATATCTGGTCACGGGGGTCTACTTACAAGTCCTTGAGGTCTTGATTCTCACTAGCAAAAAAAATTTTTTGAATTCTTCTAGGGGGTGAAGGATTTGATAAAATAGTGGGAGAAAAACATGCTTGAAGACCATGAATATATTTTAAATATCAAAATTACGTCATGTGCTTATACTCTTTTTTCGTCTCTTGTAGATTTTTGAAATCTTAAAAAAGAAAATGGCTAAAAATCCACTCGCTAGAATTTTGGAAACCAACAAACTCACCGGGGCTAACTTCTGTGATTGGTTAAGGAACTTTAAAATCATTCTTGACTCCAAAAAAAGGACTTACGTACTTGATCAATGTCTACCGGACACCTTGGGTGATGATGCCATCGATGAGGCGCGTGAATTATTCACTAAATTTGTAGATGACGATCTACAAGTGAGATACCTTATGACGGCTTCCATGATCAATGAGCTCCAAAAGACTCACGAGCATATGAGACATGCATGTGAGATCTACAAATACCTACAAGATTTGTATGGTGTACAAACAAGACATGAAAGGTTCGTTTTGTCTATAGAGCTCTTTAGGTCAAGGATAGTAGAGGGTTCAAGTGTCCATGATCACAGGCTTAAGATGATTGGACTCATCGAAAAGCTCGGACAACTAGACGTGATCATGGATAATGATCTCTACATAGATTTGATCTTACAATCATTGCCCCTTTTGTTCAACCAATTCGGTATGAACTTTAACATGTTCAAGCAAGAAGTGATGGTTAACGAATTGGTGAACATGATGGCCATCGCCAAGGCAACAATGAAAAAGGAAAAGCCTTTTATGCTTGATTCTGCCTCTAAGTCGAAGGGCCTTAAGGGTCCTAGAAAGAGAGGTAAGAAGTGAAGGAGTTCTTCCTCGAAAGAGAAGCAACCCTTGAAAGGTTTGGGAGGAGTTAAGAAGAAAAAAGGTGACAAAACTGATGCAACTTATTTTTACTTTGGCAAAAAAGGGCATTAGAAAAGAAACTGTGAGGAATACCTTGCCATCCTTGGGAAGGGTACATACTTTATTGAAGTGCATTTGACGACTAATTCTTCCTCATGGGTATTTGATACCCCACATGCTTCTCACTTTTGTAATAAGTTATAGAGGATGGAAAGAAGAAAATGTCTTCATGAAAGGGACATGATCCTTCACCTAGGAAATGGAGCAGGAGTTGCCACCATGTTCTAAGGTGTAATTAAGTTAGACTTACGAAATACTTACATTGTACTTCATCCAATTTGTTATGTACCTAATCTTGTTAAGAACATTATTTCAATTCTCATTTTTGATAATGAAGGATATGATTTTTCTATATTGCATGGGAAGTTGAAGGCATTAAAGAACGGTTCTTTGATTGCTTAAGGTACATTGAATAACGGATTATACATACTTTATTCCCAACCTTCACTAATGCACATTCAATTAAGTAAAAGAAAGTTAGATAACCAAGAAGACACCATTCTTTGGCATGCAAAACTTGGACATATTTCTAAAAATAAGATGAACAAATTAGCAGCTCTCAAAGCACTCTATGTTAGTCGCATTGAGGACCTTCCTACTTCTGAAACTTATTTGAAGCGAAAAATGACCAAGGCTCCTTTTGTAAGACAAATGGAGCTCACCACAAGTCCTTTGAATTTGATCTATATGGATGTCCGTGGCCACTAAGAGTCAGTGCGATAAGAGGCTATTCCTACTTGATCACCTTCACCGATGATTATAGTCAGTTTGGACATGTGTATCTTATGAAATGCAAGGTCAAATCTTTTGAAAAGTTCAAAGAGTATAGGAATGAAGTGGAAAAGCAAAAAGAACTTAATATTAAAGCTCCTTGATCAAGGGGGAGAATACTTAAGTACCAAATTCTTGGGTTATCTAAAATAGAATGAGATTCTTTCCCAATAGACTCTACCTGGCACACCCCAACATAATGGAGTAGCTGATATGAGAAATCATATCTTGTTGGACATGGTACGTTTCATGGTGAGCTTTCTCGATGTACCCATATCCTTTTAGGGATACGCCTACGTGAAAGAAACAGTGGGAGACAAGTTGGATAGTAGATCCACCATGTGCAAGTTTGTGGGATACCCAAGAGAGTGTGTAGGTTATTACTTTTATGATCCCTCAGAACACAAGGTGTTTGTTTCGAGGAATGCCAACTTTTTGGAAAGGCAATTTCTATTAGATAGAAATGGCGTTGCTATTAAACTTGATGAAGTTCAAAATGATCATCAAATCCCACAGGCGATAAAAATAATTGAGCATTGAGAGCTTTACACACAACCTCTAAGAAGGTTCGACTAAATCAAGAAACAACCCTTAAAGTTCGAATTCCTTCATGAGACAGGCCAACTAGATAGTAATCTAAAGACCTATGAAGAAGCTATGTTAGACATAAACTCTAGAAATTGGCAAAATTCCATGAGATTCGAAATAGACTCTATGTACTCTGACAAAGTGTGGACTTCGGTAGATCCACCAAAGGAAATAGTTCCCATTGGTTGCAAGTGGATCTATAAGCAAAAGCTAGGAGTCGATGGAGAGGTAACGACCTTTAAGGTGAGACTAATGGCAAAAGGTTATACTCAAAGACCCAATTTTGATTTCGAGGAAACCTTTTCACCGGTCGCAATGCCTAAGTCCATTCAGATTCTACTTGCCATAGCTGCATATTATGACTATGAGATATGGCAAATGAATGTGAAAACCACTTTCCTCAATGGAGACATTGAAGAAGAAATCTATATAGAGCAACCACAAGTTACACATCCAAAGGGGGTGAGCAAAAGGTTTGCAAACTCCAGAGATCTATTTATGGATTCAAACAGGTGTCCCAAAGTTAGAACATATATTTTGACAAAATAGTAAAATCGTTTGGCTTTGTAAAAAATATGTATGAACCATATGTGTACAAGAAGGCTAGTATAGTAGGAGTAGTATATAGTTTATTGTGCTTTATGTCAATGACATCCTTCCTATTGGGAATAAAGTTGGAATGTTATAGTGTACTAAAGCATGGTTATCTACTCAATTCTCCATGAAGGATTTGGGAGAAGCATCCTATATATTAGGATTACGTATCTATAGAGATAGATTGAGAAGGATGCTGGGGCTTTCTCAAATCTCGTACATTAACAAAATACTAAAGAGGTTTAGTATGGAAGAATCCAAGGGAGGATTCCTTTCCATGGGACATGGCATTCGTCTCTCCAAGTCTATGGCCCTTAAAACTGGCGATGAGCGACAAAGAACGTCCCACATACCTTATGTCCCCGCCATTGGGAGTATAATGTACGTCGTTCAATATACAAGATTGGATGTGGCACACACTCTAAGTGTTACAAGTCATTTCCAATCTAATCCTGGGGAAAGTCACTAGATGGCAGTAAAAGTAATCCTAAAGTACTTGAGAAGGACTAAGGATTTATTTTTGGTATACGGCAATGGAGAATTAAAAGTTATGGGGTTTTCGGATTCTAATTTCCAATTCGATGTAGATAACCTAAAATCTACCTCTGGATTTATATTTTACCTTAATGACAACATTGTAAGTTGGAAGAGTTCCAAACATGACACCATAGCCAATTCTACCACAGAGGCAGAATATTTTGTAGCTTCAAAAGCTGCGAAGGAAAGTGTTTAGATGAAAACTTCAAGAGTTAAATATAGTGCTCAGCATTGCAGAGCCAGTGGTTGTCTTATGTGACAACAACCTGGCAGTAGCGCAAGCTAAAGAGCTAACATCTCATTAGCTATCCAAGAATATATTAAGGCGATGTCATTTGATCCAGGAGATCATTGATAAAGGCGACATCCAAGTGGAGAGAATTGCCTCGGAAGAGAATATAACAGATCCACTAACTAAACCCCTATCTCAAAAGGTCTTTGAAGGACATCTTGATACAATGGGTCTTAAGACTATGGGGAATTTTCTTTAGGGCAAGTGGGAAATTGTTGGAATAATACCCCGCAAGCCAATTAGATTGGCCTTGTAAACTATTTCATTATAAGATAATCTTGATTGAATGATATTTATTATATGGCCATCTTTATCTTATGTTGATTATTACTTCACTAGCATTTGGTTGAAGCCCCTAGATCACATAAGACTACAAGACTTGGTCACGTACTGGGTGGTGATCATGGAATAAGTCGTAACGATTGTGATCTTAAATCTTCCAAGTCCTAAGATCTTATGAGATAGGGCTTCTAAGATTCGGATAGACTTGCACTAACAATGCATAAATCCAAGGGTTGGATGTTGGTCTATTTCATGAGCAATCCCATATGAGATATGGATGCATCTTAGTAGGTGCTTGTTAGAGAACAAAGCTCTGAAGGCCCACCCGGAGAATCCACTAGATAGCCAAAGTGGCAAGTTTTCCAGCTTACGGTAGTGCATATAATTTATCCTTTAACCTAAGGATCTATGGTAACCTTATGTTTACCTCTTCATGCTTTGATTCCTCCTTGGTCACTTAGCGGGTCGTTCGAGTGGTGATTGGGCATGAGCTACTTAGACATGGAGGTTTGTGAGATCAAAGATGGAACCTAACTCCTCGTCTTTGTGAAGGATGAGTGCATCTCCTATGTGTTCTATAATGATCGATTCCAAGAAATCCTTGCGCAAGGTGGTATGACAATTTGAAAAAGGATTTTTTCAAAGATGAGGTCATAACAGGAAAAGAACAATGAGAATAGAAACATAGTATTGAGGCTATTGGGGAGCCGACAAATATGTTACCCTAGGCATCTTTCAAGAGATAGGAGACATAAAGACTATATTTATATGGTAGCATAGAGCTAGAATGGTTATCCAAAAGTGTTTATTTTGGTTAATTAGTTGGGCTCCATGGGCTTGCGGTTGGATATCGAACATGGAGATTTGGTACTCTTCAATTAATAGAGATTAATTGAATTAAGTCGATTAGTTTAAAGGAGTTTAAACTAAGATGAATATATGATATTCAAAAGTCATAAAGAGTTGTGAGCCCATGTCCAATGAATGGTAGAACCTAATAGATCACACACAAAAGCCAATTGGATTTCCTACTTGATTTAGGAGAAATTTCTAAGAGTTAGAAAAACACTCCTAGTGGACCAATAATTAAGAAGTTAATCTAGCTATATATAAGTGTACTTACACTCATGTAATAGCTGTACCACCTAGTTAGACTCATGGTCATCCCATCCTAGGAGCATGCTAGGCGCATTTACATATTTTTGTTTTCCATAACCTATTGATGTATGTCATGCATGGATTGGGATATAGAAAACCTAAATAAAAAGATAAAAATGATGAGATCTTTGCAAGCAAGAAAAACCTTCAACTTAGAATATCTAACTTCATTCGATATTAAGTCAAAATGGATATCCAATAGTATATACCATGATGACGCTATCGATTTTGTGTGATGGCACTCGGTCACAGGGGTGACACTTATGAGGAAAGCTATGAGCATATACTTAGCATACGATGCACCTTTGATTTAAAAAAACCAACGCATTGGCACTCGATCATGAGGGATGTTCTGATGCTGTCTCAAGTTAGAATTGGATTAGTAGGTCCAACATAACACCTAGTAATGTAGATGGCACACGGTTATATGGGTCTACATGAAAAGTGAGGCAAAATATATCAAGAGTTGCATAGAGATGCAATTAGCAAATGTTACTTACCCTCTGATTGGTTGTGGATGGCACTCGGTCACGAGGGTCCACTTCCAAGTCCTTGAGATCTTGATTCTGACTAGGAAATATGATTTTCTAAATTCTTCTAGGGGTTGAAGGATTTGATAAAATAGTGGGAGGAAAATAAGCTTGAAAGACCATGAACATATTTTCTTTTTGCCTATTGTAGATTTTCAAAATCTTCAAAATAAAATGGCTAAGAATCCAATTCACACTATTTTGGAAACTAATAAACTTACTGGGCCAAACTTCCATGATTGGTTGAAAAATCTAAAAATCATTCTTGACTCTAAAAAGAGGACCTATGTCCTTGATTGAAGTCCACTAGACATATTGGGTAATGATGCCATAAATAAGGAGCTTGAATGTTCACTAAGTTTGTAGATGATGATCTACAAGTGAGATACTGCATGATGGCTTCCATGACCAATGAGCTTCAAAAGACTCATGAGCATATGAAGCATGCAACTAAGATCCATACATGCCTATAAGAGTTATACGGTGCACAAACTAGGCACGAAAGGTTCGCTTTATCTAGAGAGATCTTTAGGTCAATGATGGTTGAGGGCTCAAACATCCATGATCATGGGCTTAAGATGGTTTGACTCATCGAGAAGGTTGGACAACTTAAGGCAGTGATAGACAATGACCTCTATGTGGATTTCATCCTATAGTCATTACCCTATTTGTTCGACCAATTCCTTGTGAACTTTAATATGTCCAAGCAAGAGGCAATCAACGAATTGGTGAACATGCTTGTGACCACTAAGGCAACAACAAAAAAGAAAAAAACCTCTTATGCTTGCTTCCTTCTCAAAGTTGAAGGGCCCTAGGGGTCCTAAGAAGGGAGGTAAGAGAAAGAAATGTTCTTCCTCTAAAGAGAAGCAACCCTTGAAAGGCCGGAGGGAGTAAAGAAGAAGAAAGAGAATAAAACCAATGCGAATTATTTCTATTGTAGCGAAAAGGGACATTGGAGAACGAATTGCAAATCTTACCTTGCAGCCCTTCAGAAGGGTATGTACTTTATTGAACTGCACTTGACGACTTCTTCATAGGTATTTGATATGCAATTCTCGCCTATGTAATTCGTTATAGGGTATGGAAAGAAGAAAGAGTCTTTGTGAAGGGGATATGATCCTCCGCCTCAGAAATAGAGCAAGAGTTACTGCCATGGTCCAAGATGTAATCAATTTAGACTTGGGGAATGCTTGCATTGTACTAGATCCGATTTATTATGTACCTAATCTTATGCAAAATATTATTTCTATTTCCGTTCTTGATAATGAAGGATATGATTTTTCTACATCGAATGGGATGTTAAAGGCATTATAGAATGGTTCTTTAATTGCACAAGGTACATTATATAACGGATTGTACATACTTGATTCTCAATCTTCACTTATGCACATTCAATCAAGTAAGAGAAAATTAAATAACCACGAAGATACCATAATTTGGCATGCCAGACTTGGACATATTTCTAAAAATTGGATGAACAATTTAGAAGCTTTCAAAGCACTAAATGTTAGTGGCGTTGAGGACCTTCCTACTTGTGAATCTTGTTTGAAGGGAAAAATGACCAAAGCTCTTTTTGTAGGACAAAAGGAGCGCACCACAAGTCCTTTGGAATTGATCCATATGGATGTTTGTGGTCCACTTAGAGTTAGTGCAAGAGGAGCCTATTCATACTTCATCATCTTCACCGATAATTATAGTCAGTTCAGACATGTCCATCTTATGAAGTACAAGTCTAAAGCCTTTGAAAAGTTCAAAGAGTATAGAAAGGGACTTAGTACTAAAGCTCTTCGATCGGATCGAGGGGGAGAATACTTAAGTATCGAATTCTCGAATTATCTAAAGGAGAATGGGATTCTCTCTCAATAGACTTCTCTCGGCATTGCCCAACATAATAGAGTAGCTGATAGGAGAAACCGTACCTTATTGGACATGGTACCCATGATGAGCTTTTCCGATGTGCCCATATCCTTTTAGGGGTATGCCTTAGAAACAGTGGCAAGGCTACTAAATCTAGTACCCTCAAAGTCGGTGCCAAAAACGCCACATGACATGTGGTATGCCAAACCACCCTCTTACCATTACCTTAAGGTTTGGGGGTCTCCTGCTTATGTGAAGCAGTTAGTGGGAGACAAGTTGGATAGTAGATCCACCTTGTGCAAGTTTGTGGGATACCCAAGAGAGTCTCTGGGTTATTAGTTCTATGATCCCTCAGAAAAAAAAGTGTTTGTCTCGAGGAATGCCTACTTTCTCGAAAAGGAATTTCTATTAGATAGAAATGGCATTGTTGTTGAACTTGATGAAGTTCAAGATGATCGACAAATCCCACAAGCAGTGAAAATAAATGAGCAACAAGAGCCATACACACAACTTCTAAGAAGATCAGACCGAATCAAAAAGCAACCTGAAAGGTTCAAATTTCTTCATGAGACGGGACAATCGGATAGTGATCTGAAGACCTATGAGGAAGCTATGTTAGACATAGACTTAGGATATTAGCTTGACACAATGAAATCCGAGATGGACTCCATGTACTCCAATAAGGCATGGACTTTAGTAGATCCACCGAAGGGAATTGTTTCTGTAGGTTGCAAGAGGATCTATAAGCAAAAGCTAGGAGTCGATGGAGATGTTATGACCTTTAAGGCTCGACTAGTGGCCAAAGGTTACACTCAAAGACCTGGTATCGATTTTGAGGAAACCTTTTCCCTAATTGTAATGGCTAAGTCTATTTGAATTTTACTTGCCATAGCTGCATATTATGACTATGAGATATGGCAAATGGATGTGAAAACTGCTTTCCTCAATGGAAACATTGAAGAACAAATCTATATGGAGTAACCACAAGGTTTGACATCCAATGGGAGTGAGCAAAAGGCTAGCAAACTCTAGAGATCCATTTATGGACTCAAATAAGCGTCCCGAAGTTGGAATATATGTTTAAACAAGACAGTCAAATCGTTTAGCTTTGTCAGAATGTGTATGAACCTTGTGTGTATAAAAAGGCTAGTGGGAGTAGCATACAGTTTATTATGCTTTATGTCGATGACATTTTTCTTATTAGGAATGAGAGAGAAATGTTAGAGAGTAGTAAAATGTGGTTATCTATTCAATTCTCCATGAAGGATTTAGGAAAAGCATCCTACATATTGAGAATTCGTATCTATAGAGATAGATCGAGGAGGACACTGAGCTTCCCCAAATCCCGTATATTGATAAAATAGTAAAGAGGTTTAGTATCCAAGAGTGGATTCCTCCTTTTGGGACATGGCATTTGTCTCTCCAAGTCTATGGCCCTTATGATTAATGAGGAGAGATAAAGAATGCCTACATACCTTATACATCTGCGATAGAGAGCATAATGCATGCCATTCAATGTATAAGACCGAATGTGGCACATGTTCTAAGTGTTACAAGTTGTTTCCAATTTAACCCCAGTGAATGTCACTGGATGGTCGCTAAAATGATCATTAAGTACTTGAGAAGGACAAAGGAATCATTTTTGGCATACAGCAAATAAGAATTGAAACTTGAAGGGTTTTCAGATTCTAGTTTCCAATTCGATGTAGATGACCTAAAATCCATTTCTGGATTTATATTTTACCTCAATGGCAGTGTGGTGAGTTGGAAAAGTTCCAAAGGAAGGTGTTTGAATGAAAAACTTCATCCAAGAATTGGATGTAGTGCCTAGCATTGCTGAGCCAGTCGTTCTCTTCTGTGACAACAACAGAGTGGTAGCGCAAGCTAAAAAGCTAAGGTCTCATTAGCGGTCCAAGAACATTTTTAGGTGATATCATTTGATCCGAGAGATCATTGATAGAGGTGACATCCGAGTGGAGAGAGTTGCATTGGAAGAGAACATAATGGATCCACTGACTGAACAACAATTGCAAAAGGTCTTTGAAGGACATCTTGAGAAGATAGGTCTTAAGAGTATGGGGAATTAGCTTTAGGGCAGGTGTAAGATTGTTGGAATAGTGCCCCCGCAAGCCAATTAATTTAGCATTGTAAACTATTTCACTTGTGATACAATCTTAATTGAATAGCATTCTTTAAATGGCTATCTTTATTTTATACACATATCTACTTCAGTAGCATTTGGTTGAAGCCTTTAATCAAAGAAGACTAAGGAACTTGGTCACGTACTGGGTGGTGATTATGAAACAAGTCTTACATGGTCATGATCTAAAAACTTCCAAGTCATAGGATCTTATGAGACTAAGGGCATCTAAGATCTGGATAGACTTGAACTAACGATGCATTAATACACGGAGTTGGATATTGCTCCATTTCATTAGCAATGTCATATGAAATATGGGTGTATGTTAGTGGGTGCTTGTTAGAAAACAAGGTACTAAAGACCTGCCCGGAGAATCCACTATATAGTTGTAGTAGTAAGTCGGTAATAGCAAATTCTATAGCTTACGTTAGTGCATATAATTTAGTCCTTTGACCTAAGGATCTGTTGTAACTTTATGTTTAGGTCCTTATGCTTTGACTCTTCCTTGGCCACGTAGCAGATCATTCGGGTGGAGATTTGGTATGAGCTATTCATACATGGAGTCTTATGAGATCCAAGATGGGATCCGACTCCATGTTGTTGTGAAGGCCGAGCACATTTTCTATGTATTCTATAATGATCGATTTCATGAAATCCTTGTGCAAGGTAGTATGATAATTTGGAAAAGGAGTTTTTTCCAAAGATGAGATCATAAAGGGAATCAAACATTGAGAATTGAAACATAGAATCGAGGCTATTAGGGAGCCGGCAAATATCTTACCCCAGGCTTCTTTCGGGAGATAGAAGATGGAATGACCTTATTTGCATGGCACGCATATAGCTGGAATGGTTCTCCAAAAGCATTCATTTCGGCCAACTAGTTAGGCTCCATGGGCTTGAGGTTGGACATCGACCATGGAGATTGGGTACTCTTCAACTAATAAACATTAATTGAATTGAGTCAATTAGTTTGAAAGAGTTTAAACTAAAGTGAATATTTGATATTCCAAAGTAGCAGAGACTTGTGAGCCCATGACCATTGAATGGTAGAACCTAACGGGTTACACACAAAAGCCAATTGCATATCCTAGGCAATGAAGGGGAATTTTCTAAGATTTAGAAAAGTTTTTACATGATCGATTTTGAGGTTGACCAATTGGCACAAATGTTGTGGTCATTTTTAGTTTAATCATTTTAATTGTTAAATTGATCTAATTAATTTAAGGAGTTAAATTAAGACCAATAGTTAAGGAGTTAATTATTTTTTGCCACATGACTATTAATTGGTCAAATTAACTAAAGGGATTAAGTTAACAATTGGTAGCTTAAAGTGTTAAGCTAATTGACTTAAAGAGTTAAGTCAAAAGTAATTAATTAAATTAAAGGAGTTTAATTTAATCAAAATGGAGAATTAATATTGGAGGAAAAATTCAAATGAAATGTTCATTTGGCCAAGGCTTGCGCTGCCATGGCTCAGCAGCACCCCTGTTTTGGGGTTAGGGCCGAGTCAAGCCATTTTTGGCTCAACTTTAGTGCACCAAAAACCTTAGGACATCTTCTAAACATTAAAACACACATTATAGATGAAATTCCAGATTTAAAACACCTTTTAAAAATGGAATTTCAAGTGCTCAATTATGCTTTCAAAAACAAGTTAAAGTAAGAATCACATTCTTAAAAAATCTCCAACAAAACTCCAATCATATTGGATCTAAAATGACCAAAACCCTTTTAGACCATCATCACCATGCTATATCAACATATAACATCAATTAATGACAAATCAACAGTCAACATTAATAGCTATGAATTAAAACATACGAATCATGTGAATCAACACTTAAAACACATTAGCATGCTTTCAATTCATCAACCAAGGAGCCACACGTAACATCATCCAAACACTCCAATCCATCATATGAATTGAGAATTTTTGTGATTTTGATCAATCCATCACATGAATCAATCAATCAAAAAAATCCAAATTATAGCATGAATTAAGCTCCGATACCACTTAAAGGCAAGTAAGGCACTGGGTACCAATAATTAAAACTTCAAAAGCTAAAATTAACTAGTTCTTCACAAGAAAACGAGGATCTAAACATGCTTATGATTCATATTTCGATGGAGAATTACCTTGATTAGCAAAATCCAAAGGAAAGACGAAGAACACTTCTTCAATCCAGAAACTGTGAAACAACGGCACAGCGAATTTGGAGCAACTTTTTTGACTCCAAACTCCTCCAAAAATTCTGAAACAATTCCAGTAGCTTAGTAACTCTTTGATAAAGCTACTATGAAAATTTCAGATCAAAACTCCTTCTATATCTCTTGGAATAAAAGCACCAAGTTACTGCTGTGACTGGTGGATCTCCAAAGGCTAGCAATCCTATTGTCTTGCCTCTATCAATATGATCCACACACCAATGCTATTTATAATTTCTCATAAATATTATCTGGAGATATAGAGGAGATATGAGAGGTAGATAGCTGATTTAGGGCTTGGAGAAGAAGAGAGAAGTGAAGCTTCAACTCATGAGGTAACACTTGAATGAGGGAAAAATGTGATAATCTAATTCTTCATATGAAATTCAATATGTTTCCCACCCTCACCTCTATATCTATATATAGAGGGAGGATGGTGTGATTCCAAGGTGGCATCACACCTTCGTCAAGGTGGAGGATCACACACTTGCTTGCTAGTTGACAAATTCAAATCAAATTTGAATTTTGAGTGAATTTCAATTACATTTGGAATCTAATTTCAAATTAATTAAAATGTCACACTAAATGAACCTTTCATTTAAATTATCCCTCCAAAATTGATTCCTCTAATTAATTAAATTAAATATTTTAATTTAATTAATTAATCTTTGACTTAACTCTTTAAGTTAACGTAACCAATTGATGGTTAGGTGTCACCAAATAATTAACTCCTTAATTATTTGTCTCATTTAACTCCTTAAGTTAGTTGATCAATTTAACAATTAAATTAATCAAACCAAAGTTGACCTCAATTTTTAGTCACCCTAAAATCGGTCACATGGAGTGAATTTCCTAACACTTTGAAAAATTCTTCCATCAATTAGGAAATGTAATTGGCTTTTGTGTGTGACCCGATAAGTTCTCTCATTCATTGGACATGGGTCCACAACTTCTTATGACTTTTGAATATCATATATTAATTTTAGTTTAAAAGAATTTAAACTAATCGACTCAATTTAATTAATCTCCAATAATTGAAGAGTACCAAATCTCCATGGTTGATGTTGAACCTCAAGCCATGGAGCCCAACTAATTGGCTGAAATGAATGCTTTTGGAGAACCATTATAGCTCTACGTATACCATGCAAATACGATCCTTCTGTCTCCTATCTCCCGAAAGAGGCCTAGGGCAAGATATTCGCCAGCTCCCTAGTAGCCTCGATACTATGTCTCTATTCTCAATGTTCGATTCCACTCTATGATCTCATCTTTCGAAAACTCCTTTTCCAAATTGTCATACTACCTTGCGTAAGGATTTATTGGAATTGATCATTATAGAATGCATAGAAGATGTGATAGCCCTTCACAAAGACGAGGAGTCGGATTTCATCTTGGATCTCACAAACCTCCATGTCAGATGCCTAATCTCTACCTGAACAGCCCACTAGGTGACCAAAGAAGAATCAAAGTATAAAGATCTAAACATAAGGTTACCATGGATCGTCAGGTCAAAGGACTAATTATATGCACTAGCACAAGCTAGAGAGTTTGCCACTACCAACTTACCACTATGGGGATCTAGTGGATTCTCCATTTCTCATATGGGATTGCTCATAGAATGGAGCAACATCCAACCCTTGGATTCATGTATCATTAGTGCAAGTCTATTCGGATCTTAGATGCCCTGTCTCATAAGATCCTATGACTTGGAAGATTAAATGTCACGACCGCGTAAGACTTATTCCATGATCACCACCTAGTGTGTGACCGAGTCCCATAGTTTTGTGTGATCTAAGGGCTTCAACCAAATGCCAATGAAGTAATAATGAGCATAAGATGAAGATGATCATATAATGAATATCATTCAATCAAGATTGTCTTAAAAGGAAATAGTTTACAAGACCAATCTAATTGGCTTGCGAGGTACTATTCCAACAAAGGTGGCATCACACGTTCCTCAAGGGTGGCGCCAACTAGTCCTTGCAAGTTGGCACGCGAATTTGAATTTTGTGTGAATTTGAATTTCATTTGGAATCTTCATTTCATCTGATGAAATGTCATCCAAATAAATTCTAATTCATACCAAATGAACATTTCATTTGAATTGTCCCTCTAAAATTAATTCTTTATTTTAATTAAATTAAAAACTTTAATTTAATTAATTAACCTTCGACTTAACTCTTAAGTCAATTTGCTTAACTCTTGAGCAAGTAATTGTTAACTTAACAATTGATAGTCATGTGGCACCAAATAATTAACTCCTGAATTAATTGGTCTATTTTAACTCTTTAAGTTAATTGGATCAATTTAACAATTAAATTGACCAAACCAAAATGACATCAATCGTCTACCTCCAAAATTGGTCATTAAGGAACTTTTTTAACACTTATAAAATTCCCTTTCGTCAAGTAGGATTTGCAATTGGCTTTTGTGTGTAACCAAATAGCTTCTGCCATTCATTGGACATGGGCTCACAACTCTTTATGATTTATAAAATATCAAATATTCACATTAGTTTAAACTCATTTAAACTAATAACTCAATTTAATTATTCTCCATTAATTGAAGAGTGCCCAATCTCCATGGTCGATGTCCAACCTCAAGCCCATGGAGCCCAACTAATTGGCTAAAATGAATATTTTGGCAGAACCATTCTAGCTCTATGCGTACCATGCAAATATAGTCTTTCTATCTCCTATCTCCCGAAAGAGGCCTAGGGCAAGATATTTGTCGGCTCCCTAGTACCCTTGAACTATGTTTCTATTCCCAACGTTTGATTCCCATTATGATCGCATCTTTGGAAAACTCCTTTTCCAAATTGTCATACTACCTTGTGCAAGGATTTCTTGGAATCAATCATTATAGAATACATAGGAGTTGCATTCGCCCTTCAGAATGACAAAGAGTCGGATCCTATCCTAGATCTCACAAACCTCCATGACTAAGTAGCGCATACCCAACCTCTACCCGAACAACCCACCACGTGGTCAGGGAAGAGTTAAAGTGTGAGGACATAAGGTTACAATGAATCCTCAGGTCAAAAGACTAAATATATGCACCAGTATAAGCTGGATAACATGCCACTAGTGACTTGCTCTTTGGCTATCTAGTGGATTCTTTGGGCGAGCTTTTACCGAACTTGTTTTCTAACAAGCACCTACTAACATGCACCCATATCTCATACGGTATTGCTCGTGAAATGGAGCAACTTCCAATCCTTGGATTTCTACATCATTAGTGTAAGTCTATCAAGATCTTAGATGCCATGTATGGGGTTTGGGAATGCCCAAGCATCCTCCTCAATCTGTCTCTATAGATATGTATTCCTAATACGTATGATACTTCTCCTAAATCCATCATGAACAATTGTATAGATAACCATTCTTTAGTACACACTAACATTTCTTTCTCATTTCTAATGAAAAGAATGTTATTGATGTAAAGTATAATATACTATATACTGAAGGCAGGTAAGACACTAGGATCCAATAATTAAATCTTCAAAAGCAAAATTAACTAGTGCTTTACAAGAAAACAAGAATCTAAACATGCTTAGATTAGCAAAATCCAGTAATGGAAAGTTACCTTGATTAGCAAAATCCAGAGGAAGGATGAAGAACTTTTCTTCAATCTAGAATCTATCAAACAGTGGCACAGCTAGAAGAATGCAATTTTTACACGATCCAAATGTCCCCAAAAATTAAATTCCAGTAGATCCTCAACTCTTTGGTGAAGCTACTGTGAAAATTTTAGATCAAGACACCTTCTAGATCTCCTAGAAAAAATATTCCAAGTCACTGCCCTGACTGATGGATCTCCAAGGCACAACAATCCTATTGTCTTGCCTCTATCAATATGATCCACACCCCAATGCTTTTTCAAATTTATCCTCAATTTTAAATGGAGATAGAATGGACAAATAAGAGCTTGAAGGCCGATTTTGGGGTTGGAGAAGAAAAGGGAAGTGGAGCTTCAACTCATGAGGCAACACTTTTGAGGAAAGAAAATGTGAGAATCTAATTCTTCACATGAATTGTGATGATCGCCCACTCTCACCTCTATGCCTATATATAGAGGGAGGATGGATGTTGTGATACCAAGGTGGCATCACACTTTCCTCAAGGTGGGGACCGCCCACTTGCCTTGCAAGTTGGCAAATTTAAATCTAATTTGAATTTTGTGTTCATTTTAATTATATTTGGAATCTAATTTTAAATTAATCAAATGCCACACCTAAGTGAACCTTTCATTTTAAAAATTTCCTCCAAAATGATTCTTCTCATTAATTAAATTAAACACATTAATTTAATTAATTTAACCTTGATTTAACTCTTAAGTCAATGAGCTAAACTCTTTAAGCTAAGAATTGTTAACTTGACCTAGTGATGGTCATGTGATACCAAATAATTATCTCCTTAATTATTGGTCTAATTTAGCTCCTTAAATTATTTGATTAATTTAACAATAAAATTAATGAAGCCAAAATTGACCTCAATTTTCGGTCACCCCAAAATTGGTCACATGGAGTAAGTTTCTAACATTTAGAAAAAATCTTCTATAAATTTAGGAAAAGCAATTGGCTTTTGTGTGTGACCCGATAAGTTCTACCATTCTTGGACATAGGCTCACAAATCCTTGTGATTTTTTAATATCATATATTAGTTCAAATTCCTTTAAACTAATCGACTCAATTCAATTAATCTCCATTAATTGAAGAGTGCCCAATCTCCATGGTCGATGTCCAACCTCACGCCCATGGAGCCCAACTAATTGGCTGAAATGAATGCTCTTGGAGTACTATCATAGCTCTACGCGTACCATCTATATATGGTCCTTCCGTCTTCTATCTCTCGAAAGAGGCCTATAAGGCAAGATATTTGCCAGATCTTTAATAACCTCGATACTATGTCCAATGTTCGATTCCACTTTATGACCTCATCTTTGGAAAAATACTTTTTCAAATTATCACACTACCATATACAATGATTTCTCAGATTCAATGATTATATAATACATAAGAGATGTACTCACCCTTCATAGAGATGAGGAGTCGGATTCCATCTTGGATCTTGTAAACCTCAATGTCTAAGTAGCTGAGGCCCAACCAACACTTGAAAGGCCCACTAAGTGACCAAAGAGGAGTCAAAACATGAGGACCTAAACATAAGGTTACCATGGATCCTCAAGTCAAAGGACAAATTATAGGTGCTAGCATAAGTTGCAGATTTGCCACTACCAACTTGCAACTCAGCTATCTAGTCGATTCTCCAACCGAGCTTTCAATGCTTTGTTCTCTAACAAGCACCCACTAACATGTATCCATATCTCATGTGGGATTGCTCTTGGAATGGAGCTACATCCAAACCTTGGATTCATGTATCATTAGTGCAAGTCTATCCGAATCTTAGATGCCCTAACTTGGAAGATTAAAGATCACGAGCATGTAAGATTTATTCCATGATCACCACTCGGTGCATGACCAAGTCCCATAGTCTTGTGTGATCTAAAGGTTTCAACCAAATGCTAGTGAAGTAATAATAAGCAAAAGATGAAGGGCATGCAGGGCATTATTCAATTAAGATTGTATTACTATTGAAATAGTTTACAACACCAATCTAATTGGCATGCAGGGCATTATTCCAATAATTTCCCACTTTCCGTAAAGCCAATTTCCCATAGTCTTAAGACCCATCTTCTCAAGATGTCTTTCAAAGACCTTTTGCGATAGGGGTTTAGTCAATGGATCTGCTATATTCTATTCTGAGGCAACTCTCTCCACTTGGATGTCGCATCTATCAATGATCTTCTGGATCAAATAGTATTGCCTCAATATATGCTTGGATTACTAATGAGATCTTGGCTTGTTAGCTTGCGCTACCATGACTTTGTTGTCACATAAGACAACTACTGGCTCAGCAATGTTAAGCACTACATTCAACTCTGAAATAAAGTTTTTCATCCAAACACCTTCTTTTGCTTCTTTTGAAGCCGCAATATATTTTGTCTCTATGGAAGAATCGGCCATAGTATCTTGTTTGGAACTCTTCCAATTCACTGCGCCACCATTAAGGAAAAATATGAATCCAGAATTGCATTTTAGGTCATCTACATTGGATTAGAAACTAGAATCCAAAATACCCTTGAGTTTCAATTCTCCACTGCCGTACACTAAAAATGAATCCTTGGTCCTTCTCAAGTACTTAAGGATTGCTTTTACGGCTACTCAATGACTTTTATCGGGATTGGATTGGAAACGACTCGTAACACTTAGAGCATGTGTCACATCCGATCTTATACATTGAACTACACATATTATGCTCCCAATAGTTGATGTCTAAGGTATGTGGAACATCCTTTGTCTCTCATTGTCAGTCTTAGGGGCCATAAACTTGGAGAGACGAATGCTATATCCTATAGGAAGGAATTTCCTCTTGGATTCTTCCATACTAAATCGCTTCAGTATCTTGTCAATGTATGAGATTTTGGAAAGCCCCAGCATCCTCCTAGATCTATCTTTATAGACACATATTCCTAATACATAGGATGCTTCCCAAATCCTTAATGGAGAATTGAGGAGATAACCATGTTTTAGTACACTCTAACATTCGTACCTCATTCCCAATGAGAAAGATGTCATCGACATAAAGCACAATAAGTTGTACACTACTCCCACTAGCCTTCATATAAACACATGGTTTATACATATTTTTAACAAAGAAAAATGATTTAACTGTCCTGTCAAAATGTGTGTTCCAACTTCGAGACACCTATTTGAGTCCATAAATAGATCTATGGAGTTTGCAACCTTTTTGCTCACTCTCATTGGATGTGAAACCTAGTTGTTGCTCCATATACATTTCTTCTTCAATATCTCTATTAAGGAAAGTGATTTACACATCTATTTGGCATATCTCATAGTCATAATATGCGGCTATGGCAAGTAGAATCTAAATGGACTTAGGCATTGTGGTCAGTTAAAAAGTTTCCTTACAATCGATGTCGGGTCTTTGAGTGTAACCTTTTGCCACTAGTCGTGCCTTAAATGTCGCTATCTCTCATTCGACTCCTAACTTTTGCTTATAGATCCACTTGAAACCAATGGGAACTATTCCCTTTGATGGATCTACCAAAGTCCATATTTTGTTGGACTACATAGAGTCCATTTCGAATCTGATGGCATCTAGCCAATATCTTGAGTTTATGTCTAACATAGCTCTTTCATAGGTCTTCGGATCACTATTCGATTAGCCTGTCTCATGAAGAAATTTGAACCTTTTGGGTTGTTTCTTGATTCGGCCTGACCTTCTTAGAGGTTGTATGTAAAGCTCTTGATGCTCTTTTGTTTCTACCGTTTGTGGGATTTATTGATCATCTTGAACTTTATCAAGTTCAATGATAATGCCTTTTCTATCTAATAGAAATTCCTTTTTCCAAAATGTGGGCGTTCCTTGAAACAAACACCTTTTGTTCCAAGGATCATAAAAGTAACAAACTGTAGACTCTCTAGGGTATCCCACAAGCTTGCACAAGGTGGATCTACAATCCAACTTGTCTCGTATTAATTATCTCACGTAGGCTGGAGAGCCCCAAACCTTAAGGTAATGGTAAGAGGGTGCTTTGCCAAACTACATCTCATGTGGGTATTTTTAGCACCGACTTTGAGGGTACTTCATTTAGTAGCCTCGTAGTAATTTTTAAAAGGATATGGGCACATAAGAAAAACTCATCATGGAACTACCATGTCTAACAAAGTACGATTTCTCCTTTTAACTACTCCATTCTATTGGGGTGTGTTGAGTGGAGTCCATTGTGAGAGAATCTCATTCTCCTTTAGATAACCCCAGAATTCAGTACTTAAGTATTCTCCCCCTCAATCCAATTAAAAGCTTTAATGCTAAGTCCCTTTTGCTTTTCCACTTAATTCCTATACTCTTTGAACTTTTCAAAAGCTTCAAACTTACATTTCATAAGATACACATGTTCGAACCAACTATAATCATCAGTGAAGGTGATGAAGTAGGAATAGCCTCCTGTTACACTAACTCTTGTGGGACACAAACATCCATATGGATCAAACCCAAAGGACTTCTGGTGCACTTCCTTTGTCCTACAAAAGGAGTTATGCTCATTTTTCCCTTCAAACAAGATTCACAAGAAGAAAGGTTTTCAATGCCACTAATTTTTAGTAGTTTGAGTTCTTCTAACTTATTCATCCTATTTTTAGAGATATTACCAAGTCTTGCATGCCAAAGAATGGCATCTTCTTGGTTATCTAATTTTCTCTTACTTGATTGAATACGCATTAGTGAAGGTTGGGAATCTAGTATGTATAATCCGTTATTTAATGTACTTGTGCAATTAAAGAAAAATTCTTTAATGCTTTCAATACCCCCATTCGATATAAAAAAATCAAATCTTTCATTATCAAGAATGGAAATTGAAACAATGTTCTTAACAAGTTGGGGTACATAATAACAAGGATCTAACACAATAAAAGCACTTCGTAAGTCTAACTTGACTACGCCTTCGACCATGGCGGCAACTCTTGCTCCATTTCAGAAGCAGAGGATCACGTAGACTCTTTTTTCTTTCCATCCCCTGTAACGAATTATAAAGGTGAGAACCACTTGCGGTATCAAATACCCATGAGGAAGAATTAGTTGTTAAGTACACTTCAATGAAGTACATACCCTTCCGAAGAGTGCCAAGGTATTCCTTGTAAGCTTTTTTCCAATGCCCCTTTTCGCCACAATAAAAACAAGTTGGATCGGTTTTGTCATCTTTCTTTTTCTTAACTCCCCCGAACTTTTCAAAGGTTGATTCCCTTTAGATGAGGAATTCTTCTTCCTTTTAGCTCCCTTTCTAGGACCCCTAGGGCTTCTCAACTTAGAGACAAAAGCAAGCACAAGAGGTTTTTCTTTTTCATAGTTGCCTCAGTGGTCACCATCATGTTCACCAATTTGTTAATCATCTTTTGCTTAGACATATTAAAGTTCATAACGGATTGGTCGAATGAAGGGGGTAATGATTGTATGATCAAATCCACATAGGGATCATTGTCCATGACCACATTTAGTTGTCCAAGCTTTGCGATGAGTCCAATCATCATGCGCCTATGATCATGGACACTTGAACCCTCTACCATCCTTGATCTAAAGAGCTCTCTAGACAAAGCGAACTTTTCATATCTTGTTTGTACACCATACAACTCTTGTAGGTGTTTATAGATCTCACTTGTATGTCTCATATGCCCATAAGTCTTTTGGAGCTCATTAGTCATGGAAACCATCATGAGGCATCTTACATGTAAATCATCATCCATAAGTTTAGTGAACACTTCACGGGCCTCATTGATGGCATCATTACCCAAGGTGTCCAGTGGAAATTTATCAAGTACATAAGTCCTCTTTTCAAAGTCAAGAATAATTAGGTTCCTTAACCAATCACAGAAGTTAGGCCCGGTGAGTTTATTAGTTTCTAAAATGCTTGTGAGTGGATTTTTTGCCATTTTCTTTTTGAAGATTTCAAAAATATACAAGAGGTGAAAAAAGAGTATAAGCATATGATTGAATTTTGATATTGAAAACATGTTCATGGTTTTTCAAGCATGCTTTTCTTCCACAATATTATATAATCCTTCACCCCATAGAAGAATTCGGGAAATTTCATTTCCTAGTTAAAATCATGATCTTAAGGACTTGTAAGTGGATCCCAGCTTCAAGTGTCACCCACAAACAATCCAAAGGTAAGCAACACTTGCTAATTGCATCTCACGCAACTCCTGATATATTTTTGCCTCACTTTTCATGAAGACATCCCATTTCGAGTGCATCTACATTACTTAGTGTTAAGTAGAACCTACCAATCAAACTTTGATTTGAGAGGGCTCTACGACATCCCATGCTTTGTGTGCCAATGCATGGAGGTTCTCAAATAAAAAGTGCATCGTATGCTAAGTATACGCTCACAGCTTTCCTCCTCAGTATGACCCCCATGTTGAGTGCCATCACACAAATTCGATAGCATTTTCACAGCTTATGCTATTGATAAAAGGTATGGATTAATTAAAACTCTTTTTTATTTGTATCCATTTTGACTTAATATTAAAAACACTTAGACATTCCAAGTGGAGGGTTTTTGCTTGCCAAGATCTCATCATTTTATCTTCTTATTTAGGTTTTGTATATCCTAACCATGTATCTCATACATCAATAGGGTGTGGAAATCATAAATAAATAAATGCACCTAGCATGCTCAAGGGGTGGGATGACCATGAGCCTAACCAAGTAGTGCATTTAGATATATTGGTGCACCACCTAGTTGATTTTCAGTGGGTTGATTAAATATAGCTATTACATGAGTGTATCCCCATACATTCATGGGTCTTTTTAGGTCTCCATGCCTTCAATGGTCTCCTTACTCCTTGTAACATTTACAAGAGAAAGAAATCCTCACTCCTAGTAATTCTATTCCCATAACATTTACGAGATAGAAAATAAAAGGCATGCAAGCCCCAACTTAATATAATCCTTTTCAACAACTTGAAACAAATAAAATCAATATTAAAGGCTCATGATCATCCCTATTTATTCATCATTCATTGAATAATTAAATTAACAATAAAGAAATCTATAATTAACAATTAATTCCAATAGTTAGATGCCTATCTCATAATTAACAAAGGTAAGCTTTTCAGTTTTTTTTCCAGTGCCTCTTTTCACCATAATGGAAAAAACTCGCATCGGTCTGAGCTTCTTTCTTCTTCTTGATTTTCCTTGAACTCTTTAAGGGTTGCTTCCCTTTGGAGGAAGAACTCTTCCTCCTTTTACCTTCATTTCTAGGACCCATAGACTTAGAGGATGAAGTAAGCGTAAGAGGCTTTTCCTTTTTCATCGTCACCTCAGAGGTCACCAATATGTTCACCAATTCGTTAATCGTCACCTCTTGTTTGGACATATTAAAGTTCATAATGAATCGGTCGAGTGAAAAAGGTAATGACTGTAGGATCAAATCCGCATATAGGTCATTATCCAAGATCACATCAAGTTGTCTAAGCTTCTTGATGAGTCTAATCATCTTAAGCCCGTGATCATGGACACTTGAACCCTCAACCATCCTTGACCTAAAGAGCTCTCTTGACAAATCGAACCTTTCGTGTCTTATTTGAACACTATACAACTCTTGTAGGTGTGTATAGATCTCACTTGCATGTTTTATATACTCATGAGTCTTTTGGAGTTCATTGGTCATGGAAGCCATCATGAGGCATCTTGCTTGTAGATTATCATCTACAAACTTAGTGAATAATTAATGGGCATCATTGGTGGAATAATTAATGGACTTTAAGGACATAGGTCTTCTTTTCAGAGTCTAGAATTATCTTAAGGTTTCTCAACCAATCACAGAAGTTTGGCTTGGTTAGTTTATCGGTTTCCAAAATAGTGTGGATAGTATTCTTAGCCATTTTATTTTAAAGATTTCAAAAATCTACAAGAGGCAAAAAAGAAGAGTATAGGCATATGATTGAATATTGATATTGAAAACATGTTCATGGTCTTTCAAACATATTTTTCTCCCACTATTTTATCAAATCCTTCACCCCTCAAGAAGAATTTAGGAAATGTCATTTCCTAATGTGAACCAAAAACCTGAAGACTTGTAAATGGACACCCGTATCCGGATGTATATCCACAAAGAATCCGAAGGTAAGAAACTTTTGCTAATTACATCTCTATACAACTCTTGATATATTTTGCCTTACTCTTCATGTAGATCCCGTAATCAGATGACCTCTACATTACTAGGTGTTAAGTTGTACCTACCAATCAAACTTTGGTTTGAGACCGCTCCACCACATCCCCCATAATCGAGTGAATAATGAGTGGGAAACCTCAAATCAAATGTGCATTATATGCTAAGTGTATGGTCACAACTCTCCATCTAAGTGTGACCCCCGTATCCAGATGTATATCACATAAACATAGTAGCATCATTATGCCATATACTATTGGTAGAAGGCATGGATTAATTAATACTTCTTTTTATTTGTATCCATTTCCCAGATCAAGTGATATTGCCTCAAAATGTGCTTGGATCGCTCATGAGATCTTAGCTCTTTAGCTTGCGCTACCACCCTGTTGTTGTCACAAAAGACAACTACTGGCTGAGCAATGCTAGGCACTACATTCAACTCTTGAATGAAGTTTTTCATCCAAACACCTTCCTTTGTAGCTTCCAAAGCTGCAATATATTTTGCCTCTGTGGTAAAATCGGCCATGGTGCCTTGTTTGGAACTCTTCCAACTCACCGCGCCGCCATTAAGGCAAAATATGAATCCAAAAGTGGATATCAAGTCATCTGTATTGGATTACAAGCTAGAATCCGAAAATCCTCGAGTTTTAATTCTCCATTACCGTATACCAAAAACATATCCTTAGTCCTTCTCAAGTACTTAAAGATTGCTTTTACAACCTTCCAGTGACTCTCTTTATGATCGAATTGGAAACAGCTTGTAACACTTAGAGCGTGTGCGACATCCAATCTTGTACATTAAACTGAATACATTATGCCCCCAATGGCAGAGGCCTAAGGTATGTGGGACATCCTCTGTCTCTCGTCTTCAGTTTTAGGGGCCATCAACTTGGAGAGATGAATACTATGTCCCATAGGAAAAAATTCCCTCTTGGATTCTTCCATACTAACCCTCTTCAATATCTTGTCAATGTACAAGATTTGGGAAAGACCCCAGCATCCTCTTCGATCTATCTCTATAGATATATTTCATAATACGTAGGATGCTTTTCCCAAATCCTTTATGGAGAATTGAGTAGATAACCATGCTTTGGTACACTCTTAACATTCCTACCTCATTCCTAATGAGAAGGATGTCATCAACATAAAGTACAATAAACTATACACTACTCCTACTAGCCTTCAAATACACATATAGTTCATACACATTTGTGACATAGTCAAACGATTTGACTGTCCTGTTAAAACATATGTTCCAACTTTAGGACGCCTGTTTGAGTCTATAAATAGATCTCTGGAGTTTGCAAACCTTTTGCTCACTCCCCTCGAATGTAAAACCTTGTGGTTGCTCCATATATATTTCTTCTTCAATGTCTCCATTGAGGAAAGCAGTTTTTACATCCATTTGCCATATCTCCCAGTCATAATATGCGGCTATGGCAAGTAGAATTTGAACGGACTTAGGAATAGCGACTACTGAAAAGGTTTCCTTGAAATTGATAACTGGGTCTTTCAACAAAACCTTTTGCCACTAGTCGTGCCTTAAAGGTCATTACCTCTCCATCAACTCCTATCTTACACTTATAGATCCACCTGTAACCAATGAAAATTAATCCCTTCAGTGGATGTACAGAAGTCCATACTTTGTTAGAGTACATAGAGTTCATTTCGAATTTCATGGAGTCAAGCCAATGCCCTGAGTTTATGTCCAACATAGCTTCCTCATAGATCTTCTGATCACTATCCAATTAGCCTATCTCATGAAGGAATTCGAACCTTTCAGGTTGCTTTTTCATTCAGTCAGACCTTCTTAGAGGTTGTGTGTTCGGCTTTTGTTGCTCACTTGTTTCCACCGCTTGTGGGATTTGTTGATCTTCTTGAACTTCATCAAGTTTAATAAAACGCCAATTCTATCTAATAGAAATTACTTTTCCAAAAAGTTGGCACTCCTCAAGACAAAAACCTTTTGTTTGAAGGTATCATAAAAATAATAACCCAGTGACTCTATTGAGTATCCCACAAACTTGCACAAGGTAGATCTACTATTCAACTTGTCTCCACTAACTGGTTGACGTAAGCAGGAGACCCTCAAACTTTAAGCTAATGTTAAGAGGATGCTTTGCCATACAACACCATATGTAGCATTTTCGGGACCAACTTTGAAAGTACTACTTTTAGTAACTTCAACGTTGTTTCTTAAGGCGTATCCCCAAAAGGATATGAGCACATTGGAAAAGCTTATCATGCAACGTACCATGTCTAACAAGGTAGGTTTCTCCTCTCGGCTACTTCATTTTGTTGGGGTGTGCTAGGCGGAGTCCATTGAGAGAGAATCACATTCTCCTTTAGATAATCCAAGAATTCGGTACTTAAGTACTTAATACAATATCCTAATTTCTTTTCCACTTTATTCTTATAAACTTTGAACTTTTCAAAGGCTTCAGACTTGTACTTCGTAAGATACACGTGTCTGAACCGACTATAATCATAGATAAAGGTTATGAAGCAAAATCAGCCATTTCTTACACTAACTCTTAGTAGGCCACAAACATCCGTATGAATCAAATCCAAAGAACTTGTGGAGCACTCTGATTATCTACAAAAGGAGCTTTGGTCATTTTTCTCTTCAAACAAGATTCACAAGTAGGAAGGTCCTCAATGCCACCAACTTTTAGTGCTTTGACAGCATCATTCTTGCTCATCATATTCTTAGAGATATACCCAAGTCTTACATACCAAAAGATGGTATCTTCTTGGCTATCTAATTTTCTTTCACTTGATCAAATGTGCATTAGTGAAGGTTGAGAATCAAGTATGTACAATCCGTTAACCAATGTCCCTTACGCAATTAAATAACCATTCTTCAATGCCTTCAATGTCCCATTCAATATAGAAAAGTCATATCCTTTATAATCAAGAACGGGAATTGATATAATGTTCTTAACAAGATTCGGTACATAATAAACTGGATTAAGTACAATGCTAATATTCCTCAAGTCAAACTTAATAACGCCTTAAACCATGGCCGCAACTCTTGCTCCATTTCCTAGGTGGAGGATCATATCCCCTTCACGCAGACTATTTCATCTTTCCATCATCTGTAATGGATTACAAAGGTGAGAACCGCACGTGGTATCAAATACCCATGGGGAAGAATTGTTCATTAAATGTACTTCAATAAAGTACATACCCTACTCAATGGTTGAAGGTAAGCCTTGCGGTTTCTCTTCTAATTTCCCTTTTCACAATAGTGGAAATATCATGCATTAGTTTAGCCTTTTTCTTGACCTCTCGGAAAATTTCATAGGTTGCTTCCCTTTCAAGGACAAACTCTTCTTCCTCTTACATCTCTTTCTTGGGCCCCTAGGGCCTTTCAACTTGGAAGAAGAAGCAAGCATAAGATTTTTCCTTTTTCATCATTACCTCAGCGGTCACAAGCATGTTCACTAATTCGTTAATTGGCACTTCTTTGTTGGATATGTTAAATTTCATAACGAATTGGTCGAACGATGGTGGCAATGACTGGAGGATCAAATCTACATAGAGGTCATTTTCCATAATCACATCAAGTTGTCCAAGCTTCTCGATAAGTCTGATCATTTTAAGCCTATAATCATGGACACTTATCCCCTCACCCATCCTTAACCTAAAGAACTCATTTGACAAGGCAAACTTTTCATGTCTAAATTGTACACCATACAACTATTGTACGTATTTGTAGATCTCACTCCCATGTTTATATGCTCGTGAGTTTTTTGGAGCTCATTAGACATGGAGGCCATCATGACGCATCTAACTTGTAGATCATAATCTACAAATTTCGTGAACATTTCACAAACCTCGTCAGTGGTGTCATCACCAATTGTGTCCATGGGACATTGATCAAGGACATAGGTCTTCTTTTCAGAGTCGAGAATTATCTTAAGGTCTCCCAACCAACCTTGGAAGTTAGGCCCGGTGAGTTTATTGGTTTCCAAAATGCTTGTGAATAGATTTTTAGCCATTTTGTTTTGAAGATTTCAAAAATCTACAAGAGGCGAAAAAAGAGTATAAGTATGTGATTGAATATTGAAATTAAAAACATGTTCATGGTCTTTCAAGCATGTTTTTCTCCCACTATTTTATCAAAATTCTTCACCCCTAGAAGAATTTAAGAAATCTCATTTCCTAGTGAAAATCAAGATCCTAAGGACTTGCAAGTGAACCCACGACTCGTGAGACATCTACAAACAATTCAAAGGTAAGCAACTTTTTCTAATTGCATTTCATATAACTCTTGATATATTTTGCCTCACTTTTCATGTAGACCCATGACTCTTGAGATATCCACATTACTAGATGTCAAGTCATACCTACCAAGCATTATTCAATTCGAGACTGGCCCACGACATCCCACGACTCGTGTGCCAATGCGTGGGCGTTGTCAAATCAAAGGTGCATCTCATGCTAAGTATATGGTCACAACTTTCCACTATAAGTGTGACCCACCACTCGTGAGACACCACAAAAATAACGATAGAAAGCATGGATTAATTAAAATTTCTTTTAATTTGTATCCATCTTGACTTAATATTTGAAAGCACTTGGAAATTCCAAGTTGAGGGTTTTTGCTTACAAAGATCTCATCATTTTGTGTTCTTATTTATGTTCTCCATATCGTAATCATGCATCTCATACATCAATAGGCTATGGAAAGCATAAATAAGTAAATGCGCCTAGCATGCTCCTAGGGTGGGAAGACCATAAGCCTAACCAAGTGATGCACTTAGAGCCATAGGTATGCTAGTTAGTTGATTTTAAGTAGGTTGATTAAATCTAGCTATTATATGAGTGTATCCTACACATTTATGGGTCTTCGTGCCTCCAATGGTCTTCTTTGCTCCTTGTAACATTTATATGAGAAATAAATTTTCATTCTAGTTATTCTACTCTCATAAAATTTACAAGATAGAAACTAAGAGGCATGCAAGCCCTAATTTAATACAACTCTTTTCAACAACTTGAAACAAATAAAATCAATATTAAAGGCTCATGCTCATCCCCATTCATTCATCATCCATTCAACACTTAAATAAATAATAAATAAATCAAGAATTGACATTCAATTTCATCAATTAAATGCTAATCATATTAACAAATAATTGGTCATGCAAAAACAAGCATAACATTTATGCATCATATTTTTGCCTCAATTGGAAATTAACTTTAACAAGTTTCAAAAGTAATCAAAAGTGTCCAACATAATTTTGAGACCTTGCACAACACTTGTGCATCCATTATGTGTGTTTCAATATCAATTTTGGTTATTAAAGAAAGCAAAAGAAAGCTCAAAACTCACTCTAGACAAAATCGGGTGCTACTGGCTGAGGCGTCCGCATGGCTGGGCAGCAGCTCTCGGCCATTGCCTTGCTCTGTGCACTGCCAAGTGCCGGTAGCTCCTCTGTTTTTTAGTCATGAGCGAGTCAAGCTATTTTTGGTTCACCTTTTATGCACCAAGATTTTTAGAACAACTTCTAAACATCAAAACAACATGGATGAAAATTTTAGATTAAAACAACTTTTAAAAACTAAAATCTCAATTGCTCAATGATGCTTGAAAAATAAGTTTAAGCGAGAATCATATTCTTCAAAAATATCCAATTATATCTAATCTTATTGGATCCAAAAATGATCAAAGAAACTTAAGGCCATTCACAACATGCTATATCAACATATAACACCCACCAATGCCAAATCAAAATTCAACATTAGCAAAAATGAATTAAAACATACCCACCACATGATTTAACAATTAAAGCACATAACTGTATGTTTTAACCCATTAATCAAGGAGTCACAAAAAAGATCATCCATACAATCCAACCCATCATATGGATCTAGTACATGGTGATGTTGATCAACCCTTCACAAGAACCAATCATCCAAGCAAAATCCAAATCCATGCATGAATAGGGCTTTGATACCACTTGACGGTATGTGTGGCACTAGGATCCCAATATTTTCAAAAAAACTTAATAAAAATAGCCCACACACATCCAAAGGGATCTATACATGCATATGATTCATATTTAGGGAGGGAAATACCTTGATGAAACCGAAAATCAAGGAACAAGAGAAAACACCCTTCAACTCTTGAAGTTGTCCCCTCACTAGTGCAGCAAAAACACCAATCGATTTCCCCAAGTTAAACTCCTTCTTTTAAGCCAAAAAATTTAGTGTATTCCCTCAACACTTTGATGATGCTAGAGCCAAAATTTTAGCTCAATCAGAACATAATAAGTCCTCCCAGAACTCATTGCAAGCGGCTTCCAGAAACTACTTTCCTAGAGCAATAGCAAGCCAAACGCCTTGCCTCTAGCAAGATAACCCACACACCAAATGGAATGACCCTTTCTCTACAAAAATAGCTGGAGATAATTTCAAAGAAATGGAGGAAAAAAGACCAAATATGGAAGGGGAGGATGAGGGAGGTTGGAGAGGTTTGTGAAGAATCTAACTATTAGATGCCCACTAACAAAGTTTGTTGTTGGGAAATAATTCACACCTTGAATAATGCATTCCTTGTGGATGGCCCACCCTATATCTATATATAGGAGGAGGATGGTGTGTGGTCACACACCATCTTCAAGGAGAGGATGCCACATGTCCATGCCAAGGTGGCTACTAACAATTAGTCTTGTGTGAATTTGAATATTATTTAGAATTTACATTCATCTCATGAAATGCCTTCCAAATGAATTCTAATTACATATTAAATGAACCCTTCATTTAATAACTCTCTCCAAAATTAACTCTCTAGTTTAATTAAATTAAACACTTTAATTTAATAAATAATACTTTGACATAACTCTTAAGTCAAAGTACTTAACTCCTTAAGCTAATCAAAATTAATTTAACTCTTAAATTATTTTGACCAATTAATAGTCATGTGGCATCAATTAATTAATTATTCTTAATTTAACTATTAAATTAAATTGATCAAGCCAAAAATGACTCCAATTTTCACCTCCTTCAAATTCAGTCAAAAGTTAATTTTCAGATACTTAGAAAATTCTCCTTCCTTCAATAGGTCATTCAATTTGGCTTTCGTGTGTGACCCATTAAGTTCTACCATTCATTATACATGGACTCACAACTCCTTGTGACTTTTGGAATATCAAATATTGATATTAGTTTAAACTCTTTTAAACTAAGTAACTCAAATCAATTAATCTCATTAATTGAAGAATACCTAATCTCCATGGTCGACATCCAACCTCAAGCCCATGGAGCCCAACTAATTAGCCGAAATGCATGCCCTTGGATAACCATTCTAGCATTATACGTACCATGCAAATATGGTCATTCCGTCTTCTATCTCTATGAAAGAGGCCAAGGGCAAGATATTTGCCGGCTCCCTAATAGCCTCGATGCCATGCTTCTATTCTCAATGTTCGACTCCTTTACTTACCTCATCTTTAGAAACACCTTTCCAAATTGTCACATCACCTTGCGCAAGGATTTCTTGGAATCGATCATTATAGAACACATAGGATATACACTCGCGCTTCACAAAAGTGAGGAGTTGGATTCTATTTTGGATCTCACAAACCTCTATCTCTAGTAGCTCGTGCATAATCTTAACCCAAGTGGCCCGCTAAGTGACCAAGGAAGAGTCAAAGCATAAGGACCAAGCACAAGGTTAACATGGATCCTCAGGTCAAAGGACTAATTATTTGAATAGTGCCCAACAAACGAATTAGATTGGCATTGCAAACTATTTTACTTGTGATATAATCTTGATTGAATGATATTAATAACATGATCATCTTCATCGTATGCTTATATCTACTTCGCTAGCATTTGGTTGAAGCATACGATGAAGATGATCATGTTATTAAGTCTTACATGGTCGTGATCTTAAACCCTCCAAGTCATAGAATCTTAAAAGATAGGGCATCTAAGATCTAGATAGACTTGCATTGACAATGCACAAATCTAAGGAGTTGGATATTGCTCCATTCCATGGGCAATACCATATGAGATATGGATGCATGTTAGTGGGTGCTTGTTTGGAAATAAGGCACTAAAGACCCATCGGAGAATCTACTAGATAGCCAGAGTGGCAAGTCAGCAGTGGCAAATTCTTCCACTTACGGTAGTGCATATAATTAGTCCTTTGACTTGAGGATCCATGGTAATCTTGTGTTTAGGTCCTCATGGATTGCCACTTCCTTGGTCACTTAGCAGGCCATTCAGGTGGTGATTGGGCATGAGCTATTTAAACATGGAGGTTTGTGAGATCCAAGATAGAATCTGACTCTTTATCTTTATGAAGGGTGAGTACATCTCCTATGCGTTCTTAATGACCGATTCCAAGAAATCCATGCGCAAGGTGGTGTGACAATTTGGAAAATGAGTTTTCCAAATATGAGGTCATACAATGAAAACGAACATTAAGAATAGAGACATAGTATTAAGGCTAATAGGGAGCTAGCAAATATCTTACCTTAGGCCTTTTTTGGGAGATAGAAAATGGAAGGACCGTATTTGTATGGTAAGCGTAGAGCTGCAATAGTTCTCCAAAAGCATTTATTCCAACAAATTAGTTGAGCTCTATGGGCTTGAGGTTGGACATTAATCATGGAGATTGGTACTCTTCAATTAATAGAGATTAATTGAATTGAGTCGATGGAGATGTGAGGACCTTTAAGGCACGACTAGTGGGAAAATGTTACACTCAAAGACCCGGTATCAATTTTAAGGAAACATTTTCACTGGTCGCAATGCCTAAGTCCATTCAGATTCTGCTTGCCATAGCTGCATACTATGACTATGAGATATGGAAAATAGATGTAAAAACCAGTTTCCTCAATGGAGATATTGAAGAAGAAATTTATATGGAGCAACCACAAGGTTTTAGTTCCAAATGGAGTGAGCAAAAAGTTTGCAAACTCCAGAGATCCATCTATAGACTCAAACAAGCATCCCAGATTTAGAACACATGTTTTGATAAAACAATCAAACTATTTGGCTTTGTCAAAAATGTGTATGAACCATGTGTGTACATGAAAGCTAGTAAGAGTAGTATACAGTTTACTGTGCTTTATGTCGATGACATCCTTCTCATTGGGAATGAGGTAGAAGTGTTAGAGTGTACTAAAGCATAGTTATCTACTCAATTCTCCATGAAGGATTTCGGAGAAGCATGCTACGTATTAGGAATACGTATCTATAGAGATAAATCAAAGAGGATACTGGGGATTTCCCAAACCCTATACATTAACATGATACGAAAGGGGTTTACTATGGAAAAATCCAAGAGAGGATTCATTCCTATGAGATATGACATTTGTCTCTCCAAGTTTATTGCCCCTAAGACTGACGACGGGAGAGAAAGAATCTTCCACATACCTTATACCTCTGCTATAGGGAGCATAATGTATGTTGTTCAATATACAAGACCAGATTTGGCACACGCTCTAAGCATTATGAGTTGTTTCCAATCCAATCCTGATGAGAGTCACTGGACAGTCGTAAAATCAATCTTTAAGTACTTAAGAAAAACTAAAGACTTGTTTTTAGTATACGGCGGTGGAGAATTGAAACTAGAGGGGTTTTTGAATTCTAGTTTCTAATCCGATGTAGATGACCTAAAATCTACTTATAGATTTGTATTTTGCCACAATGGCAGCACGGTGAGTTGGAAGAGTTCCAAACAAGACACCACAACCGGCTCTACCATAGAGGCAGAATATATTGCGGCTTCAGAAGTTGTAAATAAAGGTGTTTGGATGAAAAACTTCTGTCAATAGTTGAATGTAGTGCCTAGCATTGCTGAGCCAGTAGTTGTCTTCTGTGATAACAACGGGGCAGTTGTACAAGCTAAAGAGCTAAGATCTCATTATCAATCCAAGCACATATTGAGGCGATATCATTTGATTTGGGAGATCATTGATAGAGGCGACATCCAAGTGGAGAGAGTTGCCTCAAAAGAGAATATAATAGATCCACTGACAAAGACCTATCGCAAAAGGTCTTCGAAGGACATTTTGAGAAGATGGGTCTCAAGGCCATGGGGAATTAGCTTTAGGGCAAGCGAAAGATTATTCGAATAGTGCCCAGCAAGCCAATTAGATTGGCATTGTAAACTATTTCACTTATGATACAATCTTGATTGAATGATATTAATAACATAGCCATCTTCATCTTATGTTTATATCTATTTCATTAGCATTTGGTTGAAGCCCTTAGATCATCCAAGACTAAGGGACTTGGTCACACACTGGGTAGTGATCATGGAATAAGTCTTACATGGTTGTGATCTTAAATCTTCCAAGTCATAGGATCTTAAGAGATAGGGCATCTAAGATTCGGATAAACTTGCACTGATAATCCATAAATCCAAGGAGTTGGATATTGCTCCATTCCATGGGCAATACCATGTGAGATATAGATACATATTATTGGGTTCTTATTTGGGAATAAGGCACTAAAGACCCATTGGAGAATCTACTAAATAGTCAGAGTGGCAAGTCGGTAGTGGCAAATTCTCCCGCTTATGCTGGTCGTATAATTAGCGCTTTGACCTGAGGATCCATGATAACCTTGTGTTTAGGTCCTCATGCATTGACACCTCTTTGGTCACTTAGCAGGCCATTCAAGTGGTGAATGGGCATGAGCCATTTAAACATAGTAGTTTGTGAGATCCAAGATGGAATCTAACTCCCAATCTTTGTGAAGGGTGAATACATCTCCTATGTATTCTATAATGACTGATTCCAAGAAATCCATGTGCAAAGTGGTGTGAAAATTTGGAAAAGGAGTTTTCCAAATATGAGGTCATACGATGGAAATGGACATTGAGAATAGAGACATAGTATCGAGGCTATTAGGTATCGGCAAATATCTTACCCCTAGGCCTCTTTCGGGAGATAGAAGACAGAAGGACCGTGTTTGCACGGTAAGCATAGAGCTGCAATGGTTCTCCAAAAGCATTCATATTGGCCAATTAGGTGGACTCTATGGGCTTAAGGTTGGACATCGACCATGGAGATTGCATACTCTTCAATTAATAGAGATTAATTGAATTGAGTCGATTAGTTTAAAAATATTTTAAACTAAAATGAAAGTAAGATTTTCTAAAGTCAGAAGGAGTTGTGAGCCCATGTCCAATGAATGGTAGAACCTATTGGGTCATACACAAAAGCCAATTAGCTTCCTCGTTAATGGAGGAATTTTCTAAGTGTTAGAAAAATTGCTCCATGGAACCAATTTTTGAGGTGTCTAATTTGATGGTCAATTTTGGCTTGATTAATTTAAGTATTAAATTAATCAATAAATTTAACCAATAATTAAGGAATTAATTATTTGGTCCCAAATGATCATCAATTGGTCAAGTTAAAGAGTTAAGTTAGCAAAATTGAGCTTAAGAGTTAAACTTGTTTGACTTAAGAGTCAAGTCAAAGGTTAATTAATTAAATTAATGTGTTTAATTTAATTAAAGAGAAGAATACATTTTGGAGGGAAAATTCAAATGAAAGGTTCATTTGGATTAGTATCTTAATTAATTTGAAATTAAATTTTAAATGTAATTGAAATGCACTGAAATTCAAATTAGATTTGAATTTGAATTTGCCACCTAAGCTTGCAAGTGGCCGTAGGTGAGGGATCGGCCAACATTTATTTTGGTGTGAAGAGTAGAATCTATCACATTTCCCTCCAATACTTTCTCTCCAAGCATTGCATCATGTGTTGAACCTTTGCTTTGTTTTTTCTTCTCCAACCTCAAGTCGGCGTCCACCATTGTATTTTTCCTCTCTTACTCCAGCTAAAAATGAGAAGAAATTAGAAGTTCAATTACTTTGTGGATCATCACAATAGAGGCAACACACTTGGGTTGCTAGATTTGGAGATCCACTAAAATAGAGCAGCAAACTTTTGAATTTTTTCAGGAGATCCAGAAGGTGTTTTGATCCGAATTTTTCGTAGTATCTTCCTTAGGTTGTTGAGAGGATCCAGGAATTGTTTGCTGATTTTGGAAAAGTTTAACAGAGGCAAAAGTTGCTCTCTTTTTGCTGCATCGCTGCTTGGCAGATTCTGGATTGGTGAGGAGTTCACCATTTTCTCCTTGGAAATTTGCTATTCATGGTAACTTTCTTCTTAAATTTGAATCCCTAGAATGATTAGATCATTATGAGCAAGTAAAGTACTAGTTTATTTAAGCTGTTGAAGTTTTATTATTGGATCCTAGTGCAATACTTGCCAACACTAATAATATGCACCAGGGTAAGCTGGAGAACTTGCTACTACCGACTTGCTAGTTCGGCTATCTAGTGGATTCTCTGAGTGGGCCTTCAGTGCCTTGTTCTCTAACAAGCACCTACTAACATGTATCCATATCTCATATGGGATTGCTCATGGAATGGAGCAATATCCAACTCTTGAATTTATGTATCGATAGTGCAAGTCTATCTGGATCTTAGATGCCCTATCTCATAAGGTCCTGTAACTTAGGAGATTTAAGATCAGGACCGTGTAAGACTTATTCCATGATCACCATCCAATATGTGATCAAGTCTTGTAGTATTATATGATCTAAGGGCTTCATCCAAATGCGACTGAAGTAATAATGAGCATAAGATGAAGATGGCCATATAAGGGATATCATTCAATTAAGATTGTCTTACAAGGAAATAGTTTACAAGGCCAATCTAATTGGCTTGCTGGGCACTATTCCAACATGTGAATTTGAATTTCATTTGGAATCTTCATTTCATCACATAAAATGTCATCCAAATAAATTCTAATTCACACCAAATGAGCATTTCATTTGAATTTTTCCTCCAAAATTAATTCTCCATTTTAATTAAATTAAACTCTTTAATTTAACTAATTAACTTTGACTTAACTCTTTATGTCAATTTCCTTAACTCCTTAAGTTAACTTGTCCAATTGATAGTCATGTGGCACATAATTAACTCCTTAATTAATTGGTCTTAATTTAATTCCTTAAATTAATTAGATCAATTTAATAATTAAATTGATCAAGCCAAAAATGACTAGAAGTAGCATCAATCGGTGAACTTCCAAAATCTATCATGTAGAAGTTTTCTAACTCTTAGAAAATTCTTCTTCATTAATTAGCATTTAAGATCACAACCATTTAAAACTTGTTTCATGGTCACCACCCAGTGCGTGACCAAGTCCTATAGTCTTGTGTGATCTAAGGGCTTTAACCAAATGCCAGTGAAATATATTTCTAAGCATAAGATGAAGATGGTCATTTAAAGAATATCATTCAATCAAGATTGTATTAATGGCACATATAGCACTAAGATCCAATAATTAAAACTTTAAAAACTAAAATAAACTAGGCTACACATGCTAACAAGGATCTGAACATGCTGTTGATCTAAATTTGGAAAGAAGATTACCTTGATTTGCTCAAAAACCAAGGAGATGATGTTGAAGATGACTCTAACATACAGAAACTGTCCCACGACGATAGCTCAGTTTAGATGCAACTTTTGTCCAATCTAAACTCCTCCAAAAATTCCCAAAAAATTATAGTATCTTATCAACTCCTTAATGAATCTACTGTAAAATATTCAGCTCAAAAATCTACAGGGAAGTGCCAAAACAAAATCCCCAAGCAGACTACCTTGACAATGGATCTCCGAAAACAAGCAATCCAATTGTCTTGCCTTTAATTGTTATGGTCCACAGACTAATGATAGATCCTAATCTCCTTAATATCAACTAGAAAACAGAAAGGAGATTTGCAAAGATAAAGGCTTGATTTGAGGTAGGAGAAGAAGAAAAGAAGTGAAGATTCAACACATGAGGCAACGTTTGAGAGTTGGAGGGAAAATATGAAGGAATCTAATTCTTCACAATGTGAGTCATGTGTCCGCCCCTCTTTCCCTCTATATCTATGTATAGAGTGAGGATGGCATCACACCTTCCTCAAGGTGACCGCCAAGTTGGCTTTGCAAGTTGGCAAGTTGCAATTCAAATTTGAATTTGAATTTTGTGTGCATTTCAATTTCATTAGGAATCTAATTTCAAATTAATTAAAATGCCACACCAAATGAACCTTTCATTTGAATTTTCCTTCCAAAAATGATTCTCTTCATTAATTAAATTAAGCACTTCAATTTAATTAATTAACCTTTGACTTAATTTTTAAGTCAATTAGCTTAACTTTTTAAGCTAAGAATTGTTAACTTAACTCTTTAAGCTAACTTGACCAATTGATGGTCATGTGGCACCAAATAATTAACTCTTTAATTATTGGTCTAATTTAACTCTTCAAATTAGTTGATCAATTTAAAAATTAAAATAATCAAGCCAAAATTGACCTCAATTTCGCCAACCTCAAAATCGGTCTACTAGGACTGATTTTCTAACTCTTAGAAAATTCTCCCTCATCATGTAGGAAATGCAATTAGCTTTTCTGTGTGACCCATTAGGTTCAACTATTCATTAGACATGGCTCATAACTCCTTGTGACTTTTGAATATCATATATTTATTTTAGTTTAAACTCCTTTAAACTAATTGACTCAATTCAATTAATCTCCATTAATTGAAGAGTACCCAATCTCCATGATTGATGTCCAACCTCAAGCCCATGGAACCCAACTAATTAGCCGAAATGAATTCTTTCGGAGAACTATTCCAATTCTACGCATACCATGCAAATACAGTCATTCCATCTCCTATCTCCCGAAAGAGGCCTCATACAAGATATTTGTCGGATCCTTAATAGCCTCGATACTATGCTTCTATTCTCAATGTTCGATTCCTCTTTACGACCTCATCTTTGGAAAACTCATTTTCCAAATTGCCATACTACCTTACGCAAAGGTTTTTTGGAATTGATCATTATAGAACACATAGGAGATGTACTTGCCCGTCACAATGACAAAGAGTCAGATTCCATCTTAGATCTCACAAATCTCCATGTCTAAGTAGGTCATGCCTAATCACCACCCGAATGGCCTGCTGGGTGACCAGGGAGGAATTAAAGTTTGAGGACCTAAACACAAGGTTACCATGGATCCTCATGTCAAAGGACTAATAATATGCACTAGCGTAAGCTAAAGAACTTGCTACCATGGATGCGATGTCCCATGTGAAGGAATCCCCTCTTAGATTCTTCCATACTAACCCTTTAGTATTTTGTCAATATACGTAGTTTGGGAAAGACCCATCATACTCTTTGATCTATCTCTATAGATATGTATTCCCAATACATAGGATAGTTTTCCAAAATCCTTCATGGAGAATTGAATAGACAACCATACTTTAGTACACGCTAATATGCCAATCTCATTCCTTATGAGAATGATGTGATCAACATAAAGAATAATAAACTGTACATTACTCCTACTAACATTCATGTAGACACAAGGTTCATACACATTTTTGACAAAGCCAAATGATTTGACTGTCTTATTAAAATATATGTTCCAACTTCGGGATGACTGTTTGAGTCTATAAATAGTACTCTGGAGTTTTCAAACCTTTTGCTTATTCCCCTTGGATGTAAAACCTAGTACTTTCTCCATATATATTTCTTTTTCAATATCTCCATTGAGGAAAGCGATTTTCACATCCATTTGCCATATCTCGTAGTCGTAATATGTGGCTATGGCAAGTAAAACTCAAATGGAATTATGCATTATAATCGGTGAAAAGGTTTCCTAGAAATCAATATAGGGCATTTTAGTGTAACATTTTGCCACTGGTCACGCCTTAAAGGTCATTACCTCTCTATCCACTCCAACATTTCACTTATAGATCCACTTTCAACCAACGAGAGCTATTCCCTTTGGTGGATCTACTAGAGTCTATACTTCGTTGGAGTACATTGAGTCCACTTCGGATCTCATGGAGTCAAGCTAATGTCCTAAGTCTATGTCAAACATAGCTTCCTCATAGGTCTTCGGATCACTGTCCTATTGGCCAATCTCATGAAGAAATTCAAACTTTTTGGGCTGCTTCTTGATCAAGTCCAACCTTCTTAAAGGTTAAGTATGAGGCTTTTATTTCTCATTTGTTTCCACTACTCGTGGGATTTGATGATCATCTTGAACGTCATTAAGTTCAATAACAATGCCATTTCTATCTAATAGAAATTTTTTTTCTAAAAAATAGGCATTCCTCAAAACAAACACATTTTCTTTCGAGGGATCATAGAAGTAATAATCCAAAGACTCTCTTGGGTATCCTACAAACTTCTACAAGGTGGATCTACTATCCAACTTGTCTCCCACTAACCGTTTCATGTAGGTGGGAGACCCCCCAAGCCTTAAGGTAACGGCAAGAGGATGCTTTGCTATTCCACATCTAATGCGTTATCTTTGGCACCAACTTTGAGGGTACTAGGTTTAGTAGCCTCACTATTATTGTTAAGGAGAATTCCTAAAAGGATATGGTCACATCAGAAAAGGTCATCATGGAATGTAACATTCCGACAAGGTACGATTTCTCCTCTTGGCTACTCCAATATGTTGGGGTGTATAAGGTGGAGTCTATTGAGAGAGAATCCTATTCTCCTTTAGATAATCTAAGAATTCAGTACTTAAGTATTCTCCTCCTCAATCTAATGAAAGAGCTTTAATACTAACTCCATTTTGCTTTTCCATTTCATTCCTATACTTTTAAACTTTTCAAAAGCTTCGGACATGTATTTCATAAGGTCCACATGTCTGAACCGGCTATAATTATTGGTGAAGGTGATGAAATAGGAATAGGCTTCTCTCGCACTACCTCTTAGTGGGCCACAAACATCTGTATGGATCAAATTCAAGGATTTATGGCTTGCTCTGTTTGTCCTACAAAGGGAGCTTTGGTCATTTTTCCCTTCAAACAAGATTCACAAGTAGAAAGGTCCTCAATGCCACTAACATTTAGTGCTTTAAGAGCTTCTAACCTATTCATTCTATTTTTAGAAATACAGCCAAGTCTTGTATGCCAGAGAATGGCATCTTCTTAGCTATCTAATTTTCTTTTACTTGATTGAATGTGCATTAGTGAAGGTTGATAATTAAGTATGTATGATCCATTATTTAATGTACCTCCTGCAATTAAAGAACTATTCTTTAATGTTTTCAACACCCCATTCGATATGAAAAAAATCATATCATTCATTATCATGAACGGGAATTGAAAAAATGTTCTTAACAAGTTGGGGTACATAATACCAAGGATCTAGTACAAAGCAAGCATTACCCAAGTCTAACTTTATTACACCTTGGAACATGGCAGCAACTCTTGCTCTATTTCCGAGGTGAAGGATCATATCTCTTCATGAAGACTCTTTTTTCTTTCCATCCCCTGTAATGAATTACAAAGGTGAGAACCACTTGTCGTATCAAATACCCATGAGGAAGATTGGTCATCAAATGTACTTCAATAACGTACATACCTTTCTCAAGGGTTACATGGTAAGCTTTGCAATTCCTTTTCCAATGCCCCCTTTTTGCCACAGTGGAAATAACTCGCATTGGTTTTAACCTTTTTCTTGACCCCCTTAGAACTCTTCGCAAGTTGCTTCCCTTCTGAGGAAGAACTCTTCTTCCTTTTACCTGCCTTTCTTGGACCCCTAAAGCCTTTCAACTTAGAGGAGAAACAAGCATAAGAGGTTTTTCCTTTTTCATAGTCACGTCGGTGGTCACAAGCATCTTCACTCATTCGTTAATCATAACCTTTTGCTTGGACATATTAAAGTTCCTAACGAATTGGTCAAACGATAGGGGTAATAATTGGATGATCAAATCCCCGTAGAGGTAATTGTCCATGATCACATCAAGTTGCCCAAGCTTCTCGATAAGTCCAATCATCTTTAGCCTATGATCATGGACACTTGAACCCTCAACCATCATTGATCTAAAGAGCTCTCTTGACAAAGCAAAACTTTCGTGTCTTGTTTGTACACTATACAACTCTTGTAGGTGTTGGTAGATCTCACTTCCATGTTTCATATGCTTTTGAGTCTTTTGGAGCTCATTAGTCATGGAAGTCATCATGAGACATCTCACTTGTATATCATCATCTAAAAATTTAGTCAACAATTTATGGGCTTCAATGGTGGCATCATTACCCAATGTGTCCGGCTGACTTTGATCTAGGACATAGGTCCTATTTTCAGAGTCTAGAACAATTTTAAGGTTTCTCAACCAATCGCCCAAGTTTGACCTAATGAGCTTATTAGTTTCCAAAATAGTTGCGAGTGGATTTTTAGCCTTTTTCTTTTTGAAGAATTCAAAAATCTACAAGAGACGAAAAAAGAGTATAAGCACATGATTGAATTTTGATATTGAAAACATATTCATGGCCTTTCAAGCATGTTTCTCTCCCACTATTTTATCAAATCCTTCACCCATAGAAGAATTATGGAAATCTCATTTCCTAGTGAGAATCAAGACCCCATGGACTTGCAAGCGGACCCTCATAACCATGTGCCATCCATAAGCAATCGAAGGGTAAGCAACGTTTACTAATTATATCTCATGCGACTTTTGATATATTTTTCCTCACATTTCATACAGACCCACATGACTGTGGTGCAATTATTGCAAGTGATGCAATTAGCAAGCGTTGCTTACCTTTCAATTGTTGTGGATAGCACTCGAAATGGATGTCCACTTACAAGTCCTTAGGGTCTTGATTCTCACTAGGAAATATGATTTCCCAAATTCTTCTTGGGGTGAAGAATTTGATAAAATAATGGGAGGAAAACATGCTTGAAAGACCATAAACATGTTTTTTATATTAAACTTAATCACATGCTTATACTTTTTTTCGCGTCTTGTAGAATTTTGAAATCTTCAATCAAAATGGCTAAGAATCCACTCGTATCAATTTTAAATACTAATAAACTAACCGGGCCTAACTTCCAAGATTGGTTAAGAAACCTTAAAATCATTCTTGACTTTGAAAAGCGAACTTACGTCCTTGATCAAAGTCCCGTGGACACACTTGGTGATGACGCCACTGACGCACAATATGAAATGTTCACAAAATTTATAGATGATGATCTACAATTGAGGTGTGGCATAATGGCATCCATGTCCAATGAGCTCCAAAAGACTCATGAGCACATGAGACATGCTCGAGAGATCTATGTACACTTGCAAGAGTTGTATGGTGTACAAAATAGACATGAAAGGTTTGCTTTGTCTAAGGAGCTCTTTAGGGCAAGGATGAGTGAAGGGTCTAATGTCCATGATCATGGCCTTAAGATGATTGGACTCATCAAGAAGCTAGGACAATTAGATATGGTCATGGACAACAACCTTTATGTGGATTTGATCTTATAGTCATTGCCACTATCATATGATCACTTTGTTATGAACTTCAATATGTCCAAGCAAGATGTTATGATTAACGAATTGATCAATATGCTTGTGACCATGGAGGAAACTATGAAAAAGGAGAAGCCCCTTATGCTTGCATCTTCCTCAAAGTCGAAAGGCCGTAGGGGTCCTAGAAAGGGAGATAAAAGGAAGAAAAGTTTTTCCTCAAAAGGGATGCAACTCGAGAAGAGTTCCAGGAAGCTTAAAAAGAAAGTTAGAATTGAAGCTAGTTGTTTCCACTGTGGCGAAAAGGGGCACTAGAAAAGAAATTGCAAAGCTTACCTTGTAACCCTTGAGAAGGGTATGTACTTTATTAAATTGCACATGATGACTAATTCTTCCACATGTGTATTTGATACCGCATGTTGTTTTCAACTTTGTAATTCATTACAGAGGATGGAAAGAAGAAGGAGTCTTGTACAAGAGTTGCGGCCACTTTCCAAAGCGTTATTAAGTTGGACTTGAAGAATGCTTGCATTGTACTTGATTGCATTTATTATGTATCCCATCTTGTTAAGAACATTATTTCAATTCCCATTCTTGATAATGAAGGATTTGATTTTTCTATATCAAATAAGATGTTGAAGGCATTAAACAATGGTTCTTTGATTGCTCAAGGTACATTAACAAATACATTGTACATACTTGATTCTCAACCCTCTCTAGTGCACATTCAATTAAGTAAAAGAAAGTTAGATAACCAAGAAGATGCCATGTTGTGGCATGCAAAACTTGGCCATATCTCTAAGAATAGGATGAGTAGGTTAGAAGCTCCTAAAGCACTAAATATTAATGGCATTGAGAACCTTCCTACTTGTGAATCTTGGTTAAAGGGAAAAATGACCAAGGCTCCCTTTGTAGGATAAATGGAGCACTCCAAAAATCTCTTGGATTTGATCCATATAGATGTTTGTAGACCACTAAGAGTTAGTGGGAGATGAGGTTATTCCTACTTCATCATCTTCACCAACAAATATAGTCGGTTCGGACACGTGTTTCTGGAAAAGATTAATGATAATGCTTACAAGATTGACATTCCAAGTGAGTATAAAGTTTCTGCTACTTAATGTTTATGATCTTTCTCCTTTTGATATGGATTCTCAAATTCAAGGATAAATCTTTCTGAGGAAGAAGGGACTGATATTAACACCAAAGGGCAAGATGGTTATTTTGTTATTGGAGGGCAAAATGGAGATTGCAACATGCCAATGGGACCTATCACAAGAGCAAAAGCAAAGAGGTTGAAAGATGGCTTTGCAAATTTGGCTAAGTATTTTGTTGGAAAGATGCATCAAGATTAGACTAAGGAAGATAAGAACATGTCAAGAAACCAAAAAAATGAAGTTGGATAGCCCATTACCTTGTGCTTGGTGTATAAGACTTGAAAAGGCTCAAGAAGGCCAAAAGAATTCCCGAATGTGTCGAACTCATCGAGAAAAAAAGAAGTTGTGACCAAGTCTACTTTTTTCTTTGAAGAAAAACCATAATTTTACTTGTTGCATAAGAAATTGAATATGTTCCTTCAAGGTAGTAATTACTTCAGTGTTTATTCAATTTTCTGATTCTTACTCCCAATTATTTGCATTTCTAAGATAAAGAATCTTAGGGGTACGATAGGGAGGGTATTTATTCTAGGATTTGTTCAATATCAATTTGTGTGTTTGGGGATTTGGGATCAATATATCCTTGGGGTTTTGCATCTCTACCCGTCATCTCTTTCTCGCATTTGAATTTTGAATATATTTTCAATTACTGAAAGGAACCAACTCGCCTTAGCCAAGAAAGATGCTGTTGATGTTGTTGACCCTACTGCTGAATCTGTCAATCAGCTCGTGATTGGGAGCAAGAATACTGATTTCATTCCATCTTAATGATTCTGACTCTGGAAATTTAAGGGAAACAAATCCCAATACATCATCTTTTACTGAGTTGCCGGCTACAACAACAATAATGGATGAACAACTTGCTTGGATGGCTCAAGCTATAGTTGACCTCCAAAAGATTGTAGAAGAGAAAGATCTGCAAATTGCATGACTCATGAACAAACAAGAGTACTCCCATCTTGGAGGATTTAGCTACAACTATCAATCTTCTGTTGGCAATACAATGATACAGAAACAAGTTGAGAAGATGCCTCACAAGCAAGAAACTGATTGAAAGATCAATCATTCTGCAACTTATATTACTACACTGTCTATTCAATATGATTAGAGCTTAGTATAGCTTGCCTTCTCAAAGTTCCATTATGTATTCAAAACCCTATACAAAGAGGATTAACTCAATGAGAATGCTAATACGATATCAACCACCAAAATTCCAGTAGTTTGATGGAAAGGGAAATCCAAAATAACATGTGGCCCATTTCATAGAGACATGCAACAATGCAGGGACTTATGGTGATCTTCTTGTGAAACAATTTGTGCGTTCATTGAACGAAAATACCTTTGATCGGCATATCGACTTAGAATTTGAATCCATCGATTGTTGGGATCAAATAAAGAGGGAGTTTTCAAATTACTTTTATAGTACACGTCGGAAGGTGAGCATGATTGAACTTACCAATGTAAAATAATGGAAGGATGAGCCAGGGATAGACTACATCAATCGTTGGCGTGCATTAAGTTTGAATTGCAAGGATAGACTCTCAAAGACATCTGCGGTGAAGATGTGTATTCAAGGTATGCACTGGGGACTTCTCCACATTTTTAAGGAGATGAGCCTCGCACTTTTGAGGAGTTAGCCACTCATGCCCATGACATGGAGCTTAGCATTGCTAATCGTGGGGTTGAATTCTTATTGAAGATTGGAAGAAAGAAAAGTAAGATTCAAAGAAGACTGAAAAATATGCTAAAGCTGCTACTAAGGAATCCATGGCGATCAAGACAACCTACATAAAAATTCTCACAAGTGGGAAAAAGGTTGCTAAGAAAACTGAAGATTAATGCATTTTCAATCGGTAAGAAAACGCTGAAAGAAATGCAAGAGAATGAGTATCCATTTTTAAATCATGACCTGCAGTATTATTCATGACCTGCAGGAAAAATATGTAATTAGCAGCTATATTCATTTTAAAAAGGCCTGATCAGTACTGAGGGTCAACTAAACCTTCAACATGTTGAGAGGGACCCTTTTGTAATTGTACCCAAAAATCGTATCACAGGAAACATGCACTTCAATTAGTAACAAATTTCACGTAAGGAAAACTAATTGAAGCACATCAAACAAAATATAAAATTGTCTGCTAATTGCCAGCTAATTCAATGCTACAAAAACTCTTGACATTTCATTCTTCTCTTTAACTAACCACTCAATCAGCAAAAAGTATTTACTATTTACCATTTACCATTTACCAATCCAAATTAATTCAGAGGTTTATGATCTAGAAAAGTAAAATAAAATTGAAGTTTAAGAAGACTATATCTCATCTCATCTCATCATGGCTTTTTTTAAAAAAAATTGTGAAAATTTTTTTTCCAAAAATACCGTGAATTGGGGAGGTTACAAAATTATGGTATGTTGCCGAGTGCAACTTTCAACAGTAATAAATTTTTTTGTTTGCCTACCATTTTTGCAGCCACCGGATGGAAGAAATAGTAACTATTTTGTTGGCACGTGAAGGCTGCAATTTGCATGCAGCCTTCACGTGAATATATATATATATAAAAAAAAATTAATTTGGAGCCTTTTAAAAAGTGTTGGCTGAATATTGACCAACACTCCTTATAAGTAGAAGTAGAGAGAAATGAAGAAAATTGAGGAAAGAAAGAAAATAGGAAGAAAAAAGAGAGAAAAAAACAGTCAACTTATAATTATTGTTTCTTTGTGTCAACTGGAGAAATTTTATTAAGGTAAAAATTTAAATTTTTAGTATTAATTAAAACTTTATAGTTTAGTGAATGTATTATTCATTTATTTATTGTGTTTGCATTTTGTGTATAACGCAAATTAGGAAGGAATTGAATAATTCGATTCAATTTTCTTTTCTACAAATATTCAGGTTAGTGTATAATTTCTATAGGTTGATTTTTTTTTTGTCTTTTGTAATAATATTTTCATTCACTGTTATATGTAGTGTTAATTAATTTTTGTATTGTAGAAATATTGAACAATGTAAATCTTAATATTTTATTAAATTTTATGATAGTTATTAATTAGACTGATTAATTAATATAAATTATGTGTGTATTTGTGGAAGGTATGTCTACTTTGAGTACCATTGTTGTTCTAATATACTTTGGCGGAATAATTACTGGAGATTCTCGCTCAGTGAATTATTATTGTCCTGCATGTAGCATCATTAGAGTATCTCTAAAATAACATATTCTGATTTGTGCTGCGAAATCTATGGAGCGCAAACATTGATAGCAACAACTATCAACTAAAAATTCAAGCAAAATTCTATTTGAATAAACAGTACGGGATATCTACACTTGTGGAAATAAAAAATGATAATGGTTTATCTATGTTGTTTGGTCCACAGTGCCAACTTGATAGTATGGAATTATATATTGAGATAGAAGCAATATGTCAAACTGGTGTTCAGAATACTTTTGGACGGGGGTCTTACATATGGCTTCTGATGCAACCCGAAGCTCAATCTACCTCTTACCAAGATTTTGGATAGGATCAATAATACCCAACTCAATCAGAAATAAATGTTCACGTGGTTACGCAAAGGTTTGCAAATGTTGTGATTCATGATTTTGGTGAAGGCCCTTCTACCTCTCATCAAGTTTTCGAAGGAGAGCAAGATACCCCATCACATTTCGTTCATGATGGTGAACCAGAACCACAAGTAGATAGTTTTTGTGATGAAGAGTTGAGGGATTCAGAACCATCTGAAAATGATAGTGATGATGATGAGGTAGATATCGATACAATGGAAGAGCTACTACCTTCAGATGGTGAGGGAACATCTTCCCAACAGCAACCACACGAGATGAGAAGAATGACATCCACAATTATGTAACCAAGTCTGTATCCCGTTTATCCATTCTTCTCTGTAATAGATGATAATGATATATTTATACAGGCAGATTCTGTGGATATTCCAACCCGTGGTTAGACTGAGTTTTATGACTCAAGTAAAGGAGCACTCCACGTGGGAATGGTATTCAAGAGTAAGGAGCATCTTATCACTTCTATGAAAGATTATTCCGTGTGAGTGGCGAGACGATAATATCGCGTTCTTGATAGCACACCAAAGTTATGGAAAGTGGTGTGCAAACATAATAACAAAGAACAACCTTCTTGTCCGTGGAGTGTGAGTGGAATATTTAAAGAGAAAAATGGATTATGGAGAATTACCAAGTATGGAGGCCCTCACACATGCCTTATGGATGAAGTTTCAATTGATCCTCGAAATTAAAGCTGAAATATGATTGCTTTGGACCTATTGGAAACTGTTCCAGTTAATCTAGGTTATTGGTTTAAAAATAAGTACGGTTATGAAATCTCTTATGCTAAGGCATGGAATAGCATGAAATGTGAGAGGGAGAAACTTTATGGGACTTGGAAGACCTTGGTAAAAAAATTACCCAAATATTTCGGAGCTCTCCAGAAGTGGAATTCAGGAACAATTGTTGAATGGAGTCATCTTGAGATAGGCATACAAGGACAAAATGTGTTGAAATATGTCTTTTGGGCATTTCGACCATGTATAGAAGGGTTCCAACATTGCCGCAAACTTATCAGTGTAGATGGAACTTATCTATACACAAAGTATAAACATAAAATGTTTGTTGCAGTAGCCATGGATGCAAGTCAGAATGTTATGCCTATAGCTTTCGCCATAGTAGATGAAGAAACTTTGATGTCTTGGAGATGGTTCCTTCAGATGTTGGCGAAACACATTATTAGAGGGGTTGATGGCTATTGTTTACTTTCTGATCGTCATCATGGTATTTTGGCTGCTGTAGATAGTATACCTAATTTCATGCCCCCTTATGGAGTACATCGATTTTGTTTGAGGTATGTGTGTTCAAATTTTAATAAACATTTTAAGAATGTTCAATTGAAGGACATGTGTTGGTGCTGCAATTCAAATCCAAAAATTTGAAAAAAAGATGGAGGATATAAAGAGTATTAATAAGCATGCTTACTCCTACTTGGAGCGGATAGACAAGAGCCAATGAACATTATCTCATGATGGAGGATGACGTTTTGGCATTTTGAGCACAAACATGTCCGAATGTATAAATAGGGTGTTAAAAGGTGCTCGGCGACTACCAATCACAACTATTGTTCAAACAACATTTCATCGTTGCGTTAAATATTTTCTTCATCAGATCACTAATGCCCGTAGAATGAGGCAAAATGATCAATTATGGGCTGATTATGCTTTTAACATTTACACAAAATGGCAACACCATTCTATTAATCACTTCATGCAAAAGGTTGATTATGCTCAACAATCAGCTTCGGTCATTACCAGAATAGACACATCACGTGGGAATCATACTCACGTTGTGAGCTTCGGACACGAGAGTGCTCATGTGGGAAATGGGTTGAATATGGAATTCCTTGCTCATATGCAATGCAAGTATGTCGAACATTTGGGGTCAACTATGCGTCACTTGTGACGGAATATTATAAGGTGGAACATTACATTGCAACTTATAAAGGGAGATTTGAACCATTGTGGTCGGAGGATTACTGGGATGATCCTAACTTTGAGCTAGTCCACAACCTTGCACGTCGGGAGCGACGTATCGTAGGCGGAGACCGTACGACTCGAATTCAAAATGAAATAGATTGGCCTCAAGCAAGAGCAAGACAACAAGCACGTCGCCTTCAAGAAGTTCAGAATGCACAACAAACCCCTAAAAGACCGAATCCCTAGCTTTTTTATATTTTTTGTATTTAGAAAGTTGTATGCAAAATATCTGTGATTTTTGTATGCTTTCTTTGTAATTTTTGTGTGTCTTCTTTATTACTTATTTTCGTGAGCGTTCATTTTATATTTTTTGTGTCTTCTTTGTTACTTCTTACATGGAACCAATATTTGCAATCGTGATCCTAATTAAATCATTGAAATACAAATTCACAATTTGTATTTTATGAACAAATGATATTGTTACACAAGATTCTAATCTTCTTCATCAGACATGGGATAATCAGATTTATAGTTAGGATGGTTAACTACATTATGATTTGGTTCATATTCGGTACAGTTGTGATCCTTGAGTTGAGAGAAATCCAACCATGGTTTTACTTTCTAATTTGGAGGTGAAACGAAGAAGAACCGAAGGTGGGAAGAGATTGGGCAAGTTTTGAAAATTTGATGAATTTTTGTCCTCATATGTATGTATATATATAAAAGTATTTTTGGATTTTTTCAATTTGACCTCCTAAATATATTTTCAAATATTTTATTCATATCCTATAACAATTAATTAACACTATACATATGAGTGAATAAAAATACTAATAAAAAAAGTATGAAAATAATACACTAATCTGAGTATTGGTAGAAAATAATGTCGAATAATAATATTGTTTAATTCCTTCTAATTTTTCGTTCTACACAAAATTCAAATACAAAGAATAAATATATATTTAGTAAAGCAAAAAATTTAAAAAAAAAAATTAATTTAGCACTCAAAATTAAAATGTTTACTTTAATAAAAAAATTTCACCTTAAATAATCAAACAATTACTACAATAAATTTTTTCTTTTTCTTTTATCTCCTTTTTGCATGGAAATTATGAATCCTGCAGGCTTCACAAAACACGTGAAGGCTGCAGGCTTTAGTTATACGTGTCAGCCAAAATTACAGCTTTTATAAAATTTCTCCAGTTGACACAAAAAAACAATAATTATAAATGGACTGTTTTCTTCTCTCTTTTTTCTTCCTATTTTCTTTATTTCCTCCATTTTCTCCATTTCTCTCTACTTCTACTTTTTAAGGAGTGTTGGTCAATATTCAGCCAACACTTTTTAGAAGGCTGCAAATTTTTAATTTTTTTTTTATATATATTCACGATTCACAAGTGAAGGCTGCAATTAGCCAACAAAATAGTTACTATTGAAAGTTGCACTCGGTGAGTGCAACTTTCAATAGTACTATTTCTTCCGTCCAGTGGCTGCAAAAATGGTAGGCAAACAAAAAAAATTATTACTGTTGAAAATTGCACTTGATGAGTGCAACTTACCATAATTTTGTAACGGGGACCAATTCAAGGTATTTTTGGATTTTTTTTTTCACAATTTTTTTTTAAAAAGAGCCTCTCATCATCCATCCAAATTCAAGTCAGACAAGTAGTCTCAACAAAATATATAAGAAACTGCATCAACAGTCAACCTACATATTAGGCTTTTTTTTTAAAAATTGTGGAAATTTTTTTTTACAAAAATAGGGTGAATTGGGGAGTGTTACAAATTTGTAGTAAGTTGCACTCACCGAGTGCAACTTTCAATAGTAACTAATTTTTTTTCCAAAAATAGGTACTGTTGAAAGTTGCACTCGATAGAGGAATGTAAGTTTTGAAAAATAATTTTTTTTCCCTTGTATTTCTCTATTCTTCCTTTAGAAAAAAAATAAGTACTGTTGAAAGTTGCATTCGGTACCTTTTTTTTTTTTTAAAGGAAGAATAGAGAAATACAAGGGAAAAAAAATTATTTTTCAAAACTTACATCCCTCTTTCCACCTTCGATTCTTCTTTGTTTCTGCTCCAAATTAAAAACTAAAATCATGGTTGGATTCCTCTCAGCTCAAAGATCACAACCATACCAAATGTGAACCAAATCGATGGTGATTTCGCCGAAAAAATTTAAGGCGGCGGAGGTGGTGGGTTGCTCACTTCCGACGGCGGAAATGGTGAAAGGTTAGGTAGGTTTTGACGGGCTCGACGAGAGGAATGCGTTGGTATGCTCAATTGCTGGTTTTGACGGCCGACAGAAGAGTAATTGAGGCGGAAAGAAGGTGGCGGCGCTAGGGTTTTAGTGACGGTTCTCGTCCAATTCACCGGCTAGGAGGCGGCGGACAACGAAATTGGTTGAGGGATTTTAACGGGCTTGACGAGGCACATCTTTTGGTCCATGCGGTTTCCACACAGACGGCTGCCACGGGCGACGGCGATTGGTGAACAGCTTGCTCCAAATTTAATTTTGGACGCGACTGGACTAAATTTGGGACGTGATTTGGACTCGAACTCAATTTAATTTGGTAAATTTCAATTTTATTAGATTATTAGCCCTGATTTGATATGATTGAGTTATATTATGATGAAATTAGATGTATAAATTAATGTTAAATGACATAAATTATTAACAAGAAAGTTGATTGAACTGCTGGAACCAAAATGCCCTGAAGAAGCTAGAAAGGTGAACAATCCAAAATATTGCAAGTATCATCGGGTTATCAGCTATCCAACAGAGAAATGTTTCATCTTCAAGGATAAGGTCATAGCATTGGCAATAGATGGAAAGATAATTCTTGATATATAAGATGTTGTTGGGTCAAAGCTTGCTAGCGCTATAACTGTATCATATTCCACAGGTGTTATAAGCAAAGACAATGTCTTTTCCTTATCTTCACTCATGGGGGCATCAACGACGCTTCAGTTTGGAAGTTTAGATCCCTAGTGTTAATGGAAAATCAATTCATTGATGAAGTGACTAAGCTGGAAACAAGTTCTACTACTGAAACTGAAGATAGCAGTGAGTCAACTCTTATGATGCGCCGATGAAGAAGAAGATGATGTGTCAATCAATCTCATCCATTGGCATTAAAAGTCTCGCATGTCACCAGACGTCCTCAACTAAGGATGATGAAGAATCTAAAGGCTACAAATGGCACGCTGGAAAATTCATTGGCAAGTTATAAAAGGAGCCAAGTGACTTTGAAAGATTATTTTCCTATAGGATTCTTTGATCAAAAAGTTGAAACAATGCATGCTATATTCTGTAAAACTGAAGAGCAACATTTTACTTACTGTTGTACGACCATTGCTTTTACAGAAAAGGATTTGTTGCTTGGGTCAAAACCTCACAATTGGCTCATTTTTGTTTTAAAGTTCATACAGGAACAGAAAGTTAACTGTATATTTATTGACGGAGGATTTGCTGTCAATATCATGCCGAAATCTACCATGAAAAATTTGGGAAATTTTGTTGAAGAACTCGCACATAGCCGCCAAACTATTCAAGGTTTCAATCAAGGAGGCCAACGAGCCATTATCATGATTCGTCTAGACCTCACAATTAGGGAGTTGGAAGCAAGTATTTTGTTTCATGTCATTGATGTAAGGACTTCCTACCATATGCTTTTAGGACGGCCATAGCTTCATGAGAATGGGGTGATACCTTTCACTCTTTATCAATGCTTCAAGTATTCAAATAACGGAGAAGTTATAAAAGTTGATGCAGATGTGAAGCCAGTTATTGAAGTTGAATCATACTTTGTTGATTGTAAACTTTATCTAGATCCTGACTCAGTAAGTTGAATTCACTGACCATGCATTAGTTTGCTTGGATCAATTAGTGCAGTCTAGGAGGAGAAATGGTGAGTGGCCTATTGAGACTTGGGCAGATATAAAGGCCGTTATGAAGAAAAGATTTGTTCCATCTTACTATTACAGGGAGATACACCAAAAACTACAAAGACTCATTCAAGGGTCTAAGTTAGTTGAGGACTACCATGCGAAGATAGAGATGTTGATGATTAAGGTCAACATAGAGGAGGATATAAAAGTGACAATGGCTAGATTTATTAGTATTTTGAATAGAGAAATTGCTGATGTTGTGGACCTACAACATTATATGGGGATGGAGGATTTGGTGAGTACGACTATGAAGGTGGAGAAACAACAAAAACAAAGAGGTGCAGCCCAGGCATTTCAGAATTTCAACTCAAAATGGGGTTCAAAATGACAAAAATATGATGAAAATAAGAGAGATAGGGGTTTAGGTTCGAAGGAGAAAGGGCTGGATGCATCAAGGAATAAGGATAAGAAGTCCACTCTAGATAACGGTACTTCTAATTATTCTTCTAGCACTACTACTTCTAGATATAGGGATATTAAGTACTTTAAATGTAGGTTTGGGTTGTTATGCATCTGAATGTCCAAAAAAAAGAACTATGGTACTTATGGGTACTGAAATTATATCTGAGTTTGATGATGATAATAAGTTTGATGGTAGTGATAATGATATAACACCATTAGAGGATGTTACTAGTGATGAAGATAATGTTGAATATGTTGTTCATGGTGAATCTCTTATTGCTAGGCATACATTGAACTTGAATGTTAAAGGAGCAGAGCTTAGAATAAAGGGAAAATATATTTCACACCAGATGCTTGATAGATGGAAAGGTGTGTATAGCTTCATAATTGATAGGGGTAGTTGTGCTAATGTGGCTAGAATCGATTTAGTTGAGAAATTGGGGCTGAAGTATGATAAACACCATAATCTATATAAGCTGCAATGGTTGAATGATAGTGGAGAGGCGTAACTTAATAGGCATGTTGTGGTAGCTTTTACTATTAGGAGATATAGTGATGAGGTGATTTGGGATGTAGTACCCATGCAAGCTGGTTATATGTTGCTGGGCAGGCCTTGGCAATTTAATAGGCATATAATACATGATGGGTACAAGAATAGATATTCCTTTAGCCATAATGGACAGAAAGTCACCCTTGCACCTCTGTCACCCAAGGAAGTTTACTTCAACAATCTTCTTGTGGGAGTTCAGTTAGTGAGGTTAAAAAAAAATAATGAGAGAAAAGGATAAAGATAAAGGCTTAATGGTGAGTGACTACACAAGTGCAAAGAAGAAAGATGGATGTATGGTAGAGAAAAACTTAGTGAGTGAAAAAAGAGAAAAGAATGAGAAAGGTGAAGAGAGGGAAAAGAAAGAGTTAGTGAAGAGTCAAAAAGTTGAGAAAAAGCAATGCTTCTATGCAAAAGAAAGAGATTTAAAGAATGATTTTCTAGGAAAGAGAGTTTGATGGTGATTAGGTATAAGAAGGTTTTATTATCTAAAACTGACCTTAACCCCAATTTGCCCAGTATTTTTGTCTCTTTATCATAGGAGTTTGATGATTTATTCCCTAATGAGATGCCCATAGGTTTACCACCATTGAGAGGAATTGAGCATCAAATTAGCTTTGTACTTGGATCTCAAATTCCTAACCGACCAGCCTATAGATGTAATCGTGATGAGACAAAGGAGCTTCAAAGGCAAGTGGAGGAATTGCTAGCAAAAGGACATGTGAGGGAGAGCATGAGTCCATGTGATGTACCTATGCTATTGGTTCTAAAGAAGGATGAAACTTGGTGGATGTGCATGGATAGTAGAGCAGTCAACAAAATTAAAGTTAAGCATAGCTATCCGATCCCTAGGTTGGATGATATGCTTGAAGAGTTACACTATGCATGCATTTTCACTAAGATTGATTTGAAACATGGTTATCATCAAAATAGACAAAAAGCTAGGGATGACTGGAAAACTGCATTTAAAACAAAATATTGCTTATATTAATGGTTGGTTATGCCATTTGGTTTGACTAATACACCTATTACTTTCATGAGATTAATGAACCATGTATTGCATGATTTTCTGGGTAAATTTGTTGTTGTTTATTTTTAATGATATCTTGATATACAACAAATGCTTAGATGATCATATAATGCATGTTAGGGTTGTTTTGATTGTTCTTAGGAAGGAGAAATTGTACGCGAACCTTAAGAAATGTATTTTTTGCATTAATAGTGATATGGAACCATGTATTGCGTGATTTTCTTATGGTAGTGATAATGATATAACACCTTTAGAGGATGTTACTAGTGATGAAGATAATATTGAATATGCTGTTCAAGCTAAATCTCTTGTTGCCAGGCGTACATTAAACTTGAATGTTAAAGGAGGAGAACTTAGAACAAAGAGAAAATATATTTCACACTGGATGCTTGATAGGTGGAAAGGTGTGTGTAGCTTCACAATTGATGGGGGTAGTTGTGCTAATGTGGCTAGAATTGATTTAGCTGAGAAATTGGGGCTGAAGTGTGATAAACACCGTAATCCATATAAGCTACAATGGTTGAATAACAGTCGAGAGGTGAAACTTAATAGGCATGTTGTGGTAGCTTTTACTATTGGGAGATATAGTGATGAGGTGGTTTGTGATGTAGTACCCATGCAAGCTGGCCATATGTTGCTGGGCAGGCCTTGGCAATTTAATAGACGTGTAATACATGATGGGTACAAGAATAGATATTTCTTTGACCATAATGGACAGAAGGTCACTCTTGCACCTCTGTCACCCAATGAAGTTTACTTCAATAATTTTCTTGTGGGAGTTCGGGTAGTAAAGTTAAAAAAATAATGAGAGAAAAGAGGCCATGAGAGGAAAGGATAAAGATAAAGCCTCAATGGTGAGTGACTACACAAGTGCAAAGAAGAAATATAAATGTATGGTAGAGAAAAAGTTAGTGAGTGAAAAAAGAGAAAAGAATGAGAAAGGTGAAGGGAGGGAAAATAAAGAGTCAGTAAAGAGTGAAAAAGTTGAGAAAAAGCAATGCTTCTATGCAAAAGAAAGAGATTTAAAGAATGATTTTCTAGGAAAGAGAGTTTGATGGTGATTTGGTATAAGAAGGTTTTATTATCTAAAATTAACCTTAACCCTAATTTGCCCAGTATTTTTTGTCTCTTTATCATAGGAGTTTGATGATGTATTCCCTAATGAGATGCCCATAGGTTTACCACCATTTAGAGGAATTGAGATCAATGAACCATGTTTTGCATGATTTTCTAGGTAAATTTGTTATTGTTTATTTTAATGATATCTTGATATACAACAAATGCTTAGATGATCATATAATGCATGTTAGGGCTGTTTTGATTGTTCTTAGGAAGGAGAAATTGTACCCGAACCTTAAGAAATGTACTTTTTGCATTGGTTGCCAAACATCCAATACACGAACTAAGGCATATAATTCCTTATCATAAGTGGAATATCTAAGCTGAGCACCACTCAACTTCTCATTAAGTATGCAATGGGACATTTTTCCTGCATTAAAATGGCACCAATCCCAATCCCAATCCCAGATGCATCACATTCAATCTCAAAAGTCTTATTAAAATAAGGTAAAACAAGAATAGGAGCATAACACAATTTATCTTTCAATGTATTGAGTGCATGTTTTTGTTCCTTTCCCCATGTAAACATAACTTCTTTCTTAATAATCTCAGTCAATGGAGCAGCTATAGCCAAAAAATCATGCACACATCTCCCATAAAAGCTAGCTAATCCATGAAAACTCCTAACTTGACAAACTGTCTTAGGAGTTGGCCATTCTTGAATAGCCTTCACCTTCTCCTCATCCATCTCAATACCATGCGTACTCACAACAAACCCAGGAATACAAGTCTATCAATGCAAAAAGTACTCATAAATATTCATCAAAATCTGCCATACACATTTTTAAGGGAGTATTTATACTCTCCTTGCAAGCCCTAATTAAAATAAGATATAAATACAACAATGTTAAAGTATTAAAGTGTGTTACAAATACAACTCTGAAAATGTGTGTAATATTTAGTATGGTATGAATACAATAATGTTAAAGTATTAAAGTGATAACCACAAGTGTTGTATTTATATTTTATCTCAATTAGGGTGTGCAAGGAGAATATAAATACTCTCTTAAAAATGTGTTTGATAGATTTTTGATGAATATTGATTTATATTCTGCATTTTTCTCTCAAGAAAAATCACGACATTGCTTGTTGCATCGACAAATTGAATAGGTTCTTTTAAGGTACTAATTCCTTCTAGTGTTTATTCAATTTCTAATTCTTATTCCCAATTATTTCTATTTCTAAGATCAAGTATCTAGGATTTCAATGGGGAAGGTTTTTATTCTAGGGTTTGTTCAATATTAAATTGTGCGTTTAGGATTTCGGGATCATTATACCCTTGGGGTTTCAAATCATTTGGTATCAGAGCCAACTTGAGATAAATTGCTATTTATTTTGTTTTTGTTTCCAACAAAAAAAATCAAAAAAAAAATGAAAAGAAAAACTGATTGTGAATTGACTGTAGTTTTGTGATTCTTTGAAATATTGTTGCACGTTCCTGCCTTGGAGAATGCCAATTGAACACAAAAAATTGAATTTGCAGAATATGCACCCTAGATTACTTTAATTGAGTGATTCAATTTAGGGGTTTTCCACCTAAGCTTTCAAATTCTAAATTACCATTTCATAAGCTAAATTGGCTATTTTTAGTTGTTGTTTGGAATTGATTGTACATCAACTAGGTTAGAATTGAGTCATGATCGGCCTTCCATTGAGATTGACTAAATTCTTTGCATACTTTCTATTATGTCATATTTTATTCACTCTTTGTGTTTTATTTCTTTGTTTTAGCCTAATTTGCATCTGTTCACATTAGATAAGTAACGTATTGCATTTTTGTTACTTAGTTTGCATAATAATCACATGATACACATTATTTCTCATGTGTCATCACACTATTTTCCTTGCTGGTCTCATTTACTTTGACTCTAGAATTTGTGCTTTTCTTTCTTTGTTAGGTTTTTTATTGCTATTTCCATATGAGTACTACTTGTGAACTTACTTTGAATTGAATTAGTTAGATTTCTAAAGTGCAACATTCATTGTGTTCAAGAGAGGTAAAATGCATAAATAGGTGACCATATAAAGAAGGCAAAAGCCAGAATTGAGTGCAAACACAAGAGGGTTCACATGCACTTGAGCAAACATGTGAGGGAGTATTTTTGTTAGGCTATTTTGGCTAACACTTCTTGCAAGTTATTAAAATGAGTACTATTCTTCCAAGGAGGTGAAGAACCCTCTGATGAAAAAGCTAATATGATAGCATGATATGAGCACTGGAGGCACTGGAGGGCAAGACGGTTATTTTGGCATTGGAGGGCAAAATTGAGATTGCATCATGCTAATGGGACCTATCATAAGAGCGAAAGTAAAGAGGTTGAAATGTGGCTTTGCAAATTTGGCTAAGTTATTTGATGAAGAGATGCATTAAGAATGGGCTAAGGAAGATAAGAGCATGCCAAAAAGCCAAAAAAATGAAGCTGGATAGCTCATCACCTTGTGCTTGCTGTATAAAACTTGAAAAGGCCCATGAAGGCCAAAAGAATTCCTAAACGTATGGGACTGATGGAGAAAAGAAGAAGTTGTGACCAAGTCAAACTCTTATCCTTAATTGTATTTAGCCTTGGATTATTATCCGTAGGCTTAGTTTATATCTTATTGTAATTAGGGCTTGCAATGAGAGTATATATACTCTCTTAAAAATGTGTGTAGTATATTTTGATGAATATTAATTTATTTTCTGTGTTTTTCTCTCAGGAAAAGCCACAACTTTGCTTGTTGCATCAAGAAATTGACTAGGTTCTTTTAAGGTACTAATTCCTTCTAATGTTTATTCAATTTTCTAATTCTTATTCCTAATTATTTGTATTTCTAAGATCAAGTATCTTAGGGGTTCAATACAAAGGGTTTTTATTCTAGGATTTGTTTAATATCAAATTGAGTGTTTGGGGTTTCGAAATAATTATATCCTTGGGGTTCCACATCATTTTCACTTGAAATCAAGTACATATGTGCCATGATAAAGTACTAATCTCCCTTATTGAAGTATAGAAACATTGATATCTCGAATATGTACATGCTATATTTTTGTTGGAAATCAAGTATTTAATTGCCACAATGAAGTTTATGTCCCGAAATCAAGTATAAATCTCCCTTATTGAAGTACAAAAGCATTGATATCTCGAACAACATGTACATGCTACATTTTCACTCAAATTCATGTACATATGTATGCCATAACGAAGTACATATGTCCCGAAATCAAGTATAAATCTCCCTTATTTAAGTACAAAAGCACTGATATCTCGAAACATGTACATGCTACATTTTCACTTGAAATCAAGTATATATATGCGACGATAAAGTACATATATCCCAAAATCAAGTGTAAATCTCCTTTATTGAAATACAAAAGCATTTATATCTCAAACAATATGCACATGCTACATTTTCACTCAAAATAGAGTACATATATGCCATGATGTGAAGTACATATATCCCGAAATCAAGTATGAATCTTCCTTATTGAAGTACAAAAGCACTAATACCTCACAACATGTACATGCTACATTTTCACTCGAAACTAAGTATATATATGCCATCGTATATATATGCCATGATGAAGTACATATATCCTAAAATCAAATATAAATCCCCCTTATTAAAGTACAAAAGCACTGGTACCTCGAAACATATACATGCCATACTTTCACTCGAAATCAAGTACATATGTTCTATGATGAAGTACATATGTCCTGAAATCAAGTATAAATCTCCCTTATTGAAGTACAAAAGCAATGAAAATAAGTTCAATTCCAAACCTAAAATAGTTGTCGATGATAAAGTTCAATTCAACAATCCAAAGTAACACATAAATATAATAAAATTTCAATACACATTAACAATCCAAAGTTCTTCAAAATTCTTCTAATTTAGCGAGTTTACTAATTCTTTGCAAGTTCAATGATTATGCCCTCTTCTGCCACACCATATACACTTAATAAATGTTTCTCAATTTGTGATGGAATCCTCTATGTCCTTCTACGGCCAAGCTGAGATCAGCAATCAGATGCATTAATGATACCATCATCATCTAGAGGGAACATCTGTATATCATAAGTAAGAATAGGGTTTATCACTGCTTGGTATGCTTACTGATACATCTCAACTCGGTAGTATTGATCGGTAAAGTTATGATGAAAGTGACTTTGACTGGATACAAACATAAGTATACTTGCATGGTATTTTATCAATCTACCATACTTTGAACGAACAACTTTACTCTACAAATCTACAGTATACAAATTTGTCATGCTTAATCATATCAAAGCTCCAACCGCTAAACATTACAACTTTTAAGGCATTAGAACATATATAATTGATTGCTAACTTCTTCTCTTGCTTGGGACATAATAGACCAACCATCTTGTGAGATTCTTCTCATTGATCATGCATTATAACCATTATTTACATGCGTATGTGATCAACCATGGCTGCAACTGGCATAAATCGGGCTGGTTTCACCCAATTATTCTAACATTCTGCTTGATTATTGTATATTACCCCCCATTGATCTCCACTGAATAAGGAATTTGCCCAACATTGTGGGTCAAAATGCATGATAAAGACTCTGGAAAGCAGCATTGACTCCAAGATGCTGTCTATATGTCGTGTATACTCCTGCATTGTAGGCGCATATGCAACTTTCATAAAAATAGAAGCCTAATATTTCTTGTTATGTTGGGGGTACTTCCTTAATACCTGAATTTAAAATAATAAGATTGTAATATACTATATTTTATGAATTAGAGTTGATTTCAGATAATTGTTTCACAAGATAAAGTTCTTACATGTTTGTTGAAGTTATCCACTAAGTCTCTCAAGCAATATGCATTGTGGCTATCAAGAAATATCATGGGGGTGGCCTTAAGAAGAGCCGAATATTGATCGGAGAAGAAAGTAAACCTTGATAAGCCAGGTAGTTATTGAGAAAATATGACACTCCTTAGCTTAAAGCAGAACCACTCCCAATTAATATTATTTTTAGAGTCAACAACTGCATATGCTAGTGTGAATAAGTCATCATTAGCATCCTTATTGACAGTATCACTAAGTGAGCTTCCTTTATATTTATTTTTAATATGGGTGCCATCTAAGAATATTAACGGCATGCTTCCCCTGAGAAAACTAATAAGGCAGGCATTGAAATATATAAATAGCCGATGAAATTTTCAACTAATTGGGTTAATCTCACCGTTTGCAATACTTCCAAGGTTTGTCCGCTTCACAACATTATAGTACCTCATCAATTTATCATAAGATCCCTTCTTAGCTCCATGGATATCATGCATAGCTAATTCCTTACCCATCTATGCTTTATGGTATCTAAGTTCCACACCGTATTCTCTGTGGATATCTTTCAATATGGGAGAGGGTAGAAAACATAGCTCCAATCTCAATTTATCCTTCACTATGTTAGCAACCCAAGCGGAATTGGCTTTAGGATGTCCCCTTGTTTGAAGATTAGCCTCACCACATGTGTGCTCCAGATTGCATTTTTGAATGCCAAATAATTTATCAGCCTTATGCCTTGATGCATAGATTCTCCATTTGCAATTTTCATCACTGCAAACAACTATGATTTTTTTTGTTGTCATTTTTCTTGTATTGAAATGACCGCATAGTAGCTACCACATAAATTCTTAAGCATTATTTTGAATTCCTCAGTATCCTTGAATGTCTGACCCTCTCCATATATGTAATGCTTCCATGCATCAATTGAGTTGCTAACTAAAGCCAATTCATTTTGGGATGGGTTGAACTAATTTTGTCCTCTAATACATCCCTTAGAATTAACAAATGCAGTACAATTTTAGTAAAATGAAGTATAAATGTAGAATAGTCGAAGAAAAATAATTTAGCATAATAGTACAATTTCAAATAAACGATGTACAATTGCAGAACAATTCAAGTATAAAACACTAGCAATTGCTATACAATTTCGGATAATCAATTAGTAGAACTTTGAAGTATAAAACTTCAATAATATAGTACAATTTTAGGTAAAATGAAGTATAAAATGAAATATAATTTCAGATAAATGATGTATAAATCCAGAACACTTCAAGTATAAAATACTAGCAATGCAATACAATTTTTGGATAATCAATATGTTTAGTAGAACACTTGAAGTATAAAACTTTAATAATGTAGTACAATTTTATTAGAATGAAGTAAAAATGTCGAATACTTGAAGAACATTAATTCAACATGGTAGTACAATTTTAAATAAATGAGGTACAATTGCAGAACAATTCAAGTATAAAGTACTAGTAATTGTAGTACAATTTTGGATATTCAATTAGTAGGACAGTTGAAGTATAGAACTTCAATAATATAGTACAATTTGAGGTAAAATGAAGTATAAAATGTAGAATAGTGTACAGTTTCAGATAAAAGAAGTACAATTTTAGATAAAAAGAAATACAGTTCCAAAACACTTCAACTATGAAATACTAGCAATTGCAATACAATTTTGGATAATCAATAAGGAGAACAATTGAAGTATAAAACTTCAATAATACAGTACAGTTTTAGGTAAAATGAAGTATAAATATAGAATAGTCGAAGAAAAATAATTTAGCATCGTAGTACAATTTCAGATAAATGAAGTAGAATTACAGAACACTTCAATTATAAAACACTAACAACGCAATAAAATTTTAACTGCAGTGAAGTATAATGTAGAATGCTCAAAATATAGAAAGATTTAAAATAAACGAAGTACAATTGCATAACACTTCAAGTACATAACTTTACAAAATGCAATACAGTTTAGGTACTGTAGAAATATTGATGCGAACCCCATGGATATAATGATCCCAAAACCCTGAACACACAATTCGATATTGAACAAACCTTAGAATAAAACCCCCCTATTGAACCCCTAAGATACTTGATCGTAGAAATGCAAATAATTGGGATAACAATAAGAAATTGAATAAACACTAGAAGGAATTAGTACCTTGAAAGAACCTATTCAATTTCTTCATGCAACAAGCAACGTCGTGGTTTTTCTTGAGAGAAAAATGCAAAAAAATATATTCATATTCATAAAAAATCAGTCATACATGTTTTTAAGACAGTATTTATACTCTCTTTGCAAGTCCTAATTAAAATAAAATATAAACAAAGCCTAAGGATAATAATCCAAGCCCAAATCTAATTAGAAATAAGAGTTTGACTTGGTCACAATTTCTTCTTTTTTCCATGAGTCCCATATGTTTGGGACTTTTTTTGGCCTTCTTGGGCCTTTTCATGCCTTATACACCAAGCACAAGGTGATGACTTGTCCAACTTCATTATTTTGGCTTCTTAGCATATTCTTCTCTTTCTTAGCCCATTCTTGATGCATCTCTTCAACAAATGACTCAGCCAAATTTGCAAAACCATCTTTCAACCTCTTTGCTTTTGCTCTTGTGATAGATTCCATTGGCAGATTGCAATTTCCATTTTTCCCTCCAATGCCTCCAGTGCTCATATATCAGTCCTTCCCTCATAAAGATTCATCCTCGAATCTGAATCCATTTCAAAAGGAGAAAGATCAAAAACATTAAAAATAGCAGAAACTTTATACTCACCTAGCATGTTAATCTTGTAAGCGTTGTCATTAATCTTTTCTAGCGCTTGGAATGGACCATCTTCTTTAGCATCAAGCTTGGGATTTCTTTAATTAGGAAACCTTTTCTTTCTCAAATGAACCCAAACCCAGTCACCAAGTTCAAATATCACCTGCTTCTACCACTTATTCACTCTTTAGGCAGTCAATTTATTTCTCTTTTCAATTATTTCACGTGTCTTTATATGTATAGTTTTAACCTTTTCAGCCTTGATTTTACTATCCAAGTTAGCAATATCACTCAAAGGTAAATGCGTCAAATCCAAAACAATCAACGATTAAAGCCATATACAATTTCAAAGGTGAAAAACTTAAAGAATAACGTATTGACCAATTATAAGCAAATTCAATAAAAGGCAGACAATTCTTCCAAGTTTTAAAATTCTTTCCTACAACAGCGTGCAACAAAGTACCTGAAGTTCTATTTATCACTTCATTTTGTCCATCAGTTTGTGAATGACAAGTAGTAGAATACAGAAGTTTAGTGCCTAACTTATCCCACAAAACCTTCCAAAAGTAGCTCAAGAGCTTAACATCTCTATCCAAAAAAAATAGATCTAGGAACACCATGCAATCTCATAACTTCTCTAAAGAACAAATCAGTAATGTTAGTGGCATCATCAATTTTATGACAAGCAACAAATTTTTCCCTCTTGCGAATCTATCAACCATAACAAATATTCTATTTTTGCCCTTCCTAGTCCTAGGCAAACCGAACACAAAATCCATTAAAATATCAACCCAAGGTATAGTAAAAATAGGTAAGGGTGTATACAATCCATGAGGTATAGACTCAAAGTTAGCTTGTTTACATGCAATACATTTAGAACACACTTTTTCAACATGTATCCTTATACCAGGCCAATAGAAATGCTCACTCAAAACATTTAAAGTCTTATGCACACCAAAATGACCCATCAACCCACCACTAGGTAGTTCCCTAACCAGCAACTCACACACAGAACAAGTAGGCACACAAATTATATGGCCAAGAAACAGAAAACCTTCATGTCAATAGAATTTAATAAATGCACCATGTAATTCTTCAAATATATCATCTAACCTAGGGATAGGATAGCATTAATTAACTTTAATTTTCATCCAAACAAGACACCACGATCGACTCTATCATAAAGGCACAATATATTATGGCTTCAGAAGCTGTGAAGGAAAGTGTTTGGATGAAAAACTTCATTCGAAAGTTGAATGTAGTACCTAGCATTGTTGAGCCAGTAGTTATCCTCTATGACAACAACAAGCCAGTTGCGCAAACAAAAGATCCAAGATTTCATCAATGATCAAAATACATATTGAGATGATATCATTTGATCCGGGAGATCATTCATAGAGGCAACATTCGAGTGGAGAGAGCCGCCTCATAAGAGAATATAGCAGATCTACTAACTAAACCCATATCGCAAAAGGTCTTTGAAAGACATCTTGAAATAATAGGTCTTAAGGATATGGGGAATTAGCTTTAGGGTAAGTGGGAGATTGTTGGAACAGTGCCCAGCAAGCCAATCAAATTGGCCTTGTAAACTCTTTCACTTGTGACACAATCTTGATTGAATGATATTAATAATATGGCCATCTTTATCTTATGCTTATATTCACTTCACTGGCATTTGGTTGAAGCCTTTAGACCGCTCATGACTATAGGACTTGGTCACGCGCTGGGTGGTGAGCATGGAATAAGTCTTATATGGTCGTGATCTTAAATCTTCTAAGTCATATGATCTTATGAGATAGGGTATCTAAGATATGGATAGACTTGTACTGGCAATGCATAGATCCAAGGAGTTGGATATTACTCCATTCCTTGGGCAATCCCATATGATATGTAGATGCATGTCAGTAGGTGCTTGGTGGGGAACAAGGCACTAAAAACCCACTAAAGAATCCAAGAGATAGCTAGAGTGGCAAAGTGGTAATAGCAAATTCTCCCGCTTATGCTAGGGTATATAATTAGTCCTTTGACCTAAGGATCTATGGTAACCTAGTGTTTAGGTCCTTACACTTTGACTCCTCTTTGGTCATTTAGAGCGCCGCTCAAGAGGTGATTAGGCATGAGCTACTTTGACATGGAGGTTTGTGAGATCCAAGATGGAAATCAACTCCTGATCTTTGTGAAGAGCGAGTACATCTCTTATATGTTTTATAATGATCGATTCCAAGAAATCATTGTGCAAGGTAGTATGATAATTTGGAAAATGAGTTTTCCCAAGATGAGGTCATAAAGTGGAATCAAACATTGAGAATAGAGACATAGAATTGAGGCTATTAGGGAGCCAGCAAATATCTTGCCCTAGGCCTCTTTCGGGAGATAGGAGATAGAAGGACCGTATTTGCATGGTATGCTTAGAGCTAGGATAGTTCTCCAAAAGCATTCATTTTGGCCAATTAGTTGGGCTCTATAGGCTTGAGGTTGGACATCGACCATGGAGATTGGGTATTCTTCAATTAATGGAGATGAATTAAATTAAGTCGATTAGTTTAAAGGAGTTTAAACTAAAATAAATATACGGTATTCAAAAGTCACAAGGAGTTGTCAGCCCATATCCGATGAATGGTAGAACCTATCGGGTTATACACAAAAGACAATTACATCTCCTAAGTAATGGAGGAACTTTCTAAGTGTTAGAAAATTCTCTTCATATGGAGATCGATTTTTTTTTTTTTGGGTAATTGAAATTAAGGTCAATTTTATCTTGATTAATTTAACTGTTAAATTGATCAACTAATTAAAGAGTTAATTATTTGGTGCCATATGACCATCAATTGGTCAAGTTAACAAAATTAAGCTTAAAGAGTTAAGCTAGTTGACTTAAGAGTAAAGTCAATTATTAATCAATTAAATTAAATTTTTTAATTTAATTAATGAGGAGATTATTCTTTGGAGGGAAAATTCAAATGATAGGATCATTTTAGTGTGGCATTTAAGAGGGAAAATTCAAATGATAGGATCATTTTAGTGTGGCATTTAATTAATTTGAAATTAGATTTCAAATGTAATTGAAATGCACACAAATTCAAATTAGATTTGAATTTGCCAACTAAGCATGCTTAGTATGTTTTAATTCATAGTTTCTAATGTTGAATGTTGATTTAGCATTAGTTCATGTTATATGTTGATATAGCATGTTGTTGATGGCCTAAAAGAGTTTTGGTCATTTTTAGATCCAATTTGATTGGAGTTTGTTGAATATTTTTGAAGAATGTGATTCTTACTTTAACTTGTTTTTAGAAGCATGATTGAGCACTTGAAATTCCAATTTTTAAAAGGTGTTTTTGAATCTAGAATTTCATCCATAATGTGTGATTTGATGTTTAGGAAGTGTCCTAAAATTATTGGTGCACAAAAGTTGAGCCAAAAATGGCTTGACTTGGTCCAAACCCCAAAACAGAGGTGTTGCCGCACCGTGGCAGCACACAGGCAGGGCAGCAGGCGCACTTGTTGCCCAACTGTGCGCACCGCCAGAGCTGCAGCAACCAGTTTTGGTTGGCATGAGTTTTGAGCCTATTTTTGTGTTCCTTACATAACCAAAATTGATTCAAATCATGCTAGATAGGTGAACAAATATTGTGCAAGTTCTCAAATTTATGTTTGACATTTTTTATGGCTTTTAAAATCTTGTTAAAGTTAATCTTAAATTAGTGCAAAAATGAGATGCATAAACGTTATACTTATTTTTGCTTGATCAATTATGTGTTCATGAGATAAGCATTTAATTTTAGGAATTGAATGTCAATTCTTGATTTATTTATTATTTATTTAATTGTTGAATGGATGATGAATGAATGGGGATTATCATAAGCCTTTAATATTGATTTTATTTGTTTCAAGTTGTTGAAATGAGTTGTATTAAATTGGGGCTTACATGCCTCTTAATTTCTCTCTTGTAAATGTTATGAGAGTAGAATCACTAAGAGTGAGGATTTCTTTCTCATGTAAATGTTGCATGGAGTAAAGAAGACCATTAAAGGCATGAAAACTTTTGAAGACCCATGAATGTATGGGTACACTCATGTAATGGCTAGATTTAATCAACCCACTTAAAATCAACTAGGTGGTGCACCTATGGCTCTAAGTGCACCACTTGGTTAGGCTCATGGTCATCCCACCCTAGGAGCATGCAAGACACATTTACTTATTGATGCTTTACATATCCTATTGATGTATAAGATGCATTGTTGGGATATAGAAAACTTAAATAAGAAGATAAAAATGATGAGATCTTTGCAAGCAAAGACCATCCACTTAGAATGAAGTGCTTTCAAATATTAAGTCAAAATGGATATGAATTAGAAAGATTTTTTAATTAATCCATGCCTTCTACCAAAAGTATATGGCATAATGATGCTACCATTGTTGTGTGATATATATCCGATCACGGAGATCACACTTAAGTGGAAAGCTATGACCATATACTTAGCATATAATGCACCTTTGATTTGAGGCCTTTCATGCATTATACACTTGGTTACGAGGGATGTTGTGGCATCATCTCGAATCAAAGTTTGATTAGTAGGTTCGAATTAACACCAAGTAATGTAGAGATCATCCTTATAAGGGATCTACATGATAATGTGAGGCAAAATATATCAAGAGTTGCATAGAGATGCAATTAGCAAAAGTTTCTTACCTTTGGATTGTTTGTGGATACACATTCGGTCACGGGGGTCCACGTACAAGTTCTTAGGGTCTTGATTTTCACTAGAAAATGAGATTTCCTGAATCCTTCTAGGGGGTGAAGGATTTGATAAAATAGTGGGAGAAAAACATGCTTGAAAGACCATGAACATGTTTTCATTATCAATATTCAATCACATGCTTATATTCTCTTTTTTGCCTTTGAGGATTTGTGAAATTTCAAGAATGGCTAAAAATCCACTTAACATTATTTTGGAAACCAAGAAACCAACCATCACCAATGCACTTTCAACAAAATAAGAAAATTAGATAACTAAGAAGATGTCATCCTATAGCATGCAATACTTGGGCATATTTCTAAAAATAGGATGAACAAGTTAGAAGCTCTCAAGGCACTAGAGGTTAATGGCCCAACTTGTGAATTTTGTTTAAAGGGAAAAATGACCACGACTCTTTTTGTGGGACAAACGGACCACACCACAAGTTCTTTGGATTTGATCCATACGGATGTTTGTGGCCCACTAAGAGTTAGTGTCAGAGGAGGCTATTCTTAATTCATCACCTTTACCAATGATTATAGTTGGTCCGAACATGTGTATCTTATGAAGTACAAGTTCGAAGCCTTTGAAAAGTTCAAAGAGTATAGGAATGAAGTAGAAAAGCAAAAGGGACTTAGTATTAAAGCTCTTCGATCAGATCGAGAGGAAAAATACTTAAATATCGAATTCTTAGATTACCTAAAGGAGAATTGGATTCTCTCTTAATGGACTCCACCTAGCATACGCTAAATGAATGGAGTAGCTGAAAGGAGAAAATGTACCTTGTTGGACATGGTACGTTCCATGATCAGCTTCTTTGATGTGCCTATATCCTTTTGGGGATACGCCTTAAAAGCAGCGACGAAGCTACTAAATACAGTACCTTCGAAGTCGGTGAAGGCAAATGAGGTTACTAGAATCTAACAATTAAAACTTCAAAAGCTGAAACTTACTTGTGCTACACAAGAAAACAAGGATCCAAACATGCTTATGATTCAGATTTGGATGGAGAATTACCTTGACTAGCAAAATCAAAGTAAAGATGAAGAACACTTCTTCAATCCAAAAATTGTCAAACAGCGACGCAGTGGATTTGGAGCAACTTTTGCCTAATCCAAACTCATCCAAAAATTATGGAAAAATATAGAGCCTTCTCAATTCCTTCATGAAGCAACTGTAAAAAATTCATCTCAAAAAGCCACAGAAAAGCGCCAAAAAAAAATTTCCAAATGGACTGCCCTGACAGTGGATCTTCCAAGAGCAAGCAATTTAAATGTCTTGCCTCTAACAATATGATTCACACACCAATGCTAGATCCTAATATCCTTTGTGTTAGCTAAAAAACACAAAGGAGATTTGTGGAGAGTGAGGCTTGTGTGATGCCAAGGTGGCATCACACCTTCCTCAAGCTAACCGCCAACTTGGCCATGTTCGCAACTTCCAATTCAAATTTGAATTTGAATTTTTGTGTGCATCTTAATCTTATTTGGAATCTAATTTCAAATTAATTAAATTGCCATACAAAATGAACCTTTCATTTGTATTTTCCCTCCAAAATTGATCTCTCTCGTTAATTTAATTAAACACTTTAATTTAATTAATTAACTTTTAACTCAAGTCTTAAGTCAATTAGCTTAACCCTTTAAGCTAGTTATAGTTAACTTAACTCTTTAAGCTAACTTGACCAATTGATGGTCATGTCACACCAAATAATTAACTCCTTAAGTATTGGTCTAATTTAGCAGATCAATTTAATTGTTAAATTGATCAAGCCAAAAATGACCTCAACTTTCACCAACCACCAATCGGTCAGTAGGAGCATTTTTCTAACTCTTCGAAATTCCTCCTCCATTAAGTAGGAAATGCAATTGGCTTTTGTGTGTGACCCATTAGGTTCTACCATTCATTGGACATGAGCTAACAACTCTTTTTGACTTTCAAATATCATACATTCATCTTAGTTTAAACTCCTTTAAACTAATTGACTCAATTCAATTAATCTCCATAACTAAAGAGTACTCAGTCTCCATGGTCGATATCCAACCTCAAGCCCATAGAGCCCAACTAATTGGTCTAAATGAATGCTCTTGGAGAACTATTCTAACTTTTCATGAACCATGCAAATACGGTCCTTCCATCTCCTATTTCCTGAAAGAGGCCTAGGGCAAGATATTTGCCGGCTCCCAATAGCCTTAATACTATATTTCTATTCTCAATGTTCGATTTCTCTTATGACCTCATATTTGAAAAAATCATTTTCCAAATTGCCATACCACTTTGCACAAGAATTTCTTGGAATCGATCATTATAGGACACATAAGAGATGCACTCGCCCTTCACAAAGACAAGGAGTCGAATTCCATCTTAGATCTCACAAACCTCTATGTCTAAGTAGCTCATGCCCAATCTCTACCCGAAAGGCCCACTAAGTAACTAAGGAAGAGTCAAAGCATGAGGACCCAAACACAAGGTTACCATGAATCCTCATGTCAAAGGACTAATTATATGCACTATCGTAAGCTGGAGAACTTGCCACTACCGACTTATCACTCCAACTATCCAGTGGATTCTTCGGGCAGGCTTTTAGTACCTTGTTCTCTAGCAAGCACCCACTAATATGCATCCATATCTCATATGGGATTGCTCATGGAACGGAGCAACATCCTACCCTTGGATTTATGCATCGTTAGTACAAGTCTATTTGGATCTTAGATGCCCTGCCTCATAAGATCTTATGACTTGAAAGATTTAAAATCACGACTGTGTAAGACTTATTCCATGATCACCACCCAGTACGTGACCAAGTCCCATAGTCTTTTGTGATCTAAGGGCTTCAACCAAATGCTAGTGAAGTAGCATAAGCATATGATGAAGATGGCAATTTATAAAGAATATCATTCAACTAAGATTGTTTATAAGAAAATAGTTTACAAGACCAATCTAATTAGCTTGTGGGGCACTATTCCAACAATTGGTGCCAAAGACGCCACATGAGATGTGGTATGGCAAAGCACCCTCTCATCATTATATAAAGGTTGGGGTCTCCCGCCTATATGAGACAGACAGTGGGAGACAAATTGGATAATAGATCCACTTTGTGTAAGTTTGTGGGATACCTAAGAGAGTCTATGGGTTTTCACTTTTATGATCCCCCAAAACAAAATGTGTGTGTTACGAGAAACGCCTACTTTTTGGAAAAGTTATTTCAATTGGATTGAACTGGCATTGTTGTTGAACTTGATGAAGTTCAAGATGATCATCAAATCCGACACGCGGTGGAAACAAACAAGCAACAAGAGCCTCACACACAACTTTTGAGAAGGTTGGACTAGATCAAGAAGCAACCTGAAAGGTTCGGATTTCATCATGAGACGGGCCAATCAGATAATGATCTGAAGATCTATGAGAAAGTTATGTTAGGCATAGACTCGGGACATTGGCTTGACTCTATGAGATCCGAAATAAACTCTATGTACTCCAACAAAGTGTGGTCTTTGGTAGAATCCATTGAAGGGAATAGTTCCCATTGGTTGGAAGTGGATCTATACGCGAAATCTAGGAATTGATGGAGAGGTAACGACTTTTAAGGCGCGACTAGTGGCAAAAGGTTATACTCAAAAACCCAGTACCGATTTCACGAAAACCTTTTCATTGATTGCAATGCCTAAGTCCATTTGAATTTTACTTGCCATAGCATATATTATGACTATGAGATATAGCAAATGGATGTGAAAACCACTTTCCTTAATGGAGACATTGAAGAAGAAATTTATATGGTGCAACCACAAGGTTTTACATCCAAGGAGAGCGAGCAAAAGGTTTGCAAACTCTAGAGATCTATTTATGGACTCAAACAGATGAACTTAGAACATACGTTTTGATTAGAAAGTCAAATTGCTTGGCTTTATGAAAAATATGTATGAATCTTGTGTGTACAAGAAGATTAGTGAGAGTAGTATAAAGTTTATTATGGTTTATGTTAGTGATATTCTTCTCATTGAGAATGAGAGAGAAATGTTATAGCGTACAAAAGCATGGTTAACTATACAATTTTTCATGAAGTACTTGGGAAAAGCATCCTACGTTTTGGGAATATGTATCTATAGAGATAGATTGGAGAGGATACTAGGCCTTTTCCAAACACCATACATTGACAAGACAATGAAGAGTTTTAGTATGGAAGAATCCAAGAGGGGGTTCCTTTCTATAGGACATGGTCTTCGTCTCTCCAAGTCTATGGTCTCTTAGGCTAACGGCGAGAGACAACGGATGACCCACATACCCTATGCAAAGCATATTATATGCTATTCAATGTACAACTGGATTTGTCAGGCGCTCTAAGTGTTACGAGTTGTTTTCAATCCGATGAAGGCAAGTAAGGCACTAAGATCCAATTATCAAACTTTAAAAGCTAAAAAATAACTAGTGCTTACAGCCTACCAATGATATAATCATGCTAGGAATTCAAATTTAGTGGGAGAATTACCTTAAAAATAAAATTTCCAAGGTTGCAATGATTAATACTTCAACAATCCAGAATTTGGCAAGCTCTGGCATAGCGGAGAAACAACTTTTACCTCGGATAAAATGCTCCAAAATTCATGAAACAAAATCTAAAACTTCTTAACTCCTTAAGGAATTCACTGTAAAATTTTAGAGCAAAACTCAATATGGATCACTTAAAAAAAAATCGGCAAGCAGTTCAAATCAAAGCTAGCAAAACTTAAGGAATTGCTCTGTTTTAGTGGATCTCCAAAGCTAGCAAATCAAATGCTTTGCCTCCATTGATATGATCCACATACCAATTGATCCTCAAAATTTCACTCACTTTTACCTAGAGAAAATAAGAAGAACATCAATGGTGAATGCTGCTTTTTAAGGTAGGAGAAGACAAAAAAACAAAGCCTCAACACAAGAAGCAATGTTTGGAAAGAGAGTTTTGGGGGGAATTGTGGAAAAATCTAATCCCCACACTTTCTTCACATATGGCCGATTCTCCCACGATCTATCTATATATAGATGTTGAATGGTGTGATGCCAAGGTGGCATCATACCTTCCATGAGGGGGCGATGGCCAAGTGGGGTGCCAAGATGGCAAATTTGAATTCAAATCTTAATTGAATTTCATGTGCATTTTAATTACATTTGAAATCTAATTTGAAGTTAATTAAGATGCTAATTCAAAAGAACCTTTCATTTGAATTTTTCCTCCAAAATATATTCTTCTCATTAATTAAATTAAATACTTTAATTTAATTAATTAACCTTTGACTTAACTTTTAATTCAAACAAGCTTAACTCTTAAGCTCAATTTTGTTCATTTAACTCCTTAAATTAACTTGACTAATTGATGGTCACTTGGCACCAAATAATTAACTCCTTAATTATTGGTCTAATTTAACTCATTAAAATTAGTTGATTAATTTAATACTTAAATTAATCAAGCCAAAATTTGACCTTCAATTTGGCACCTCAAAAGTCAATCACCCTGGAGTAATTTTCTAACTCTTAGGAAATTGCTCCAATAACTAGGAGGTTAATTGGTTTTTGTGTGTGACCCAATAGGTTCTACCATTCATTGGACATGTACTCACAACTCCTTGAGACTTCTGAATATAATATATTCATTTTAGTTTAAAAGAATTTTTAAACTTATCGACTCAATTCAATTAACTCATTAATTCAAGAATACCCAATATCAATGGTCGATGTCTAACCTCAAGCCCATGGAACCCAACTAATTGGCCAAAATGAATGCTTTTGGAGAACCATTATAGCTCTACGCATACCACGCAAATACGGTCTTTTTGTCTACTATCTCCCTCAAGAGGCCTAGGGCATGATATTTGTCGGTTCTCTCATAACCTCGATACTATGTCTCTATTCCTAATGCTCGATTCCCTTATACGACTTTATGTTTAGAAAACTCTTTTTCCAAATTGTCACACCACCTTGCGCAAGGATTTCTTGGAATCAATCCTTAGAAAATACATAGGAGATGTACTCGCCCTTCACAAAAGCGAGGAGTTGGATTTCATATTGGATCTCAAAAACCTCCATGCCAAGTAGCTCATACCCAACCTCAACCCGAAAGACCCGCTAAGTGGTCAAGGAAGAGTCAAAGCATGAAGACCAGACATAAGGTTATCGTGGATCCTCAGGTCAAAGGACTAATAATATGCACTAGCGCAAGCTGGAGAACTCGTCACCACCGACTTGCCAGTACGGCTATCTAGTAGATTCTTCGGTAGGTCTTCAGTACCTTGTTCTCTAACAAGCACCCACTAACATGCACCCATATCTCATACGGTTTCTCATGGAATGGAGCAATATGTAACTCTTGGATTTATGCATCGTTAGTGCAAGTCTATCCGAATCTTAGGTACCCCATCTTGTAAGATCCTATGATTTGGAAGATTTAAGATCACGATCATGTGAGACTTATTCCATGGTCACCAAACCAACTGATCTAAGGGCTTCATCCAATTGCAAGTGAAGAAATAAAGAGCATAAGATGATGATGGCCATATAAAGAATATCATTCATTCAAGTTTGTTTTACAAGGAAATAGCTTTGCAAGGCCAATCCTATTGGCTTGCCGGGAACTATTCCAACAATTTCCCACTTGCCTTAAAGCCAATACCTCATGGCCTTGAGACCCATCTTCTCAAGATGTTCTTCAAACACCTTTTGCATTAGGGGTTTTGTCAGTGGATCTGTTATATTCTCTTCTGGGGCAACTCTCTCCACTCGGATGTCGCCTCTATCAATGATCTCCAAGATCAAATGATATCACCTCAAAATGTGCTTGGACTTTTTATGAGATTTGGCTCTTTAGCTTATACCACTAACCCATTATCGTCAGAATAGACAACCACTGGCTTAGCAATACTAGGCACTACATTCAACTCTTGAGTGAAGTTTCTCATCCAAACACCTTCCTTTGTAGCTTCCAAAACAACAATATATTCTGCCTTCAGGGTAGAATCGACTGTGGTGTCTTTTTTGGAACTCTTCCAACTCACCGCGCTGCTATTGAGGCAAAATATAAATCCAGAAGTAGATTTTAGTTCATCTACATTGGATTGGAAACTTGAATCCGAAAACACTTTTTGTTTCAATTCTCCATTGCCTACCAAAAACAAGTCCTTAGCCCTTCTCAAGTACTCAAGGATTGCTTTAACGTTTCTGATGACTCTCACATGGATTGGATTGGAACCTACTCATAAAACTTAGCGAGTGTGCCACATCCAGCCTTGTACATTGAATTGCATATATTATGCTACCAATAGCAGAGGCATAAGCTATGTGGGACATTCTTTGTCTCTCGCTTTCAGTCTTAGCGGCTATAGACTTGAAAAGACGAATGCTATGTCCCATAGGAATGAATCCCTTCTTGGATTCTTCCATACTAAATTTCTTTAGTATTTTGTTAATGTATGGGGTTTGGGATAGCCCCAGCATCCTCTTAGATCTATCTCTATAGATATGTATTCCCAATACATAAGATGCTTCTCCCAAATCTTTCATGGAGAATTGTGTAGATAACCATGTTTTAGAACACACTAACATTCCTACCTCATTCCCAATGAGAAAGATGTCATCAACATAAAGCACAACAAACTGTACCCTACTCCCACTAGTCTTCTTATACACGCATGGTTCATACACATTTTTGACAAAGCCAAACGATTTGACTGTTTTGTCAAAACATGTGTTCCAACTTTGGGATGTTTGCTTGAGTCCATAAATGGATCTCTGGAGTTTGCAAACCTTTTGCTCACTCTCATTGGATGTAAAACTTTGTGGTTGCTTCATATAAATTTCTTCTTCAATGTCTCTCCATTGAGGAAAGTAGTTTTCACATCCATTTGCCATATCTCATAGTCACAATATGTGGCTATGGAAAATAGAATCCGAATAGACTTAAGCATAGCAATCGATGAAAAAGTTTCCTTAAAATCGATGCCGAGTCTTTGAGCGTAACCCTTTGACACTAGTCGTGCCTTAAAAGTCACCACTTCTCTATCTATTCCAAGTTTTCGCTTATAGATCTACTTCCAACCAACAAAAACTATTCCCTTTGGTGGATCTACCAAAGTCCATCCTTTGTTTGAGTACATGGAGTCCATTTCGGATCTCATGGCTTCAAGCTAACATCCTAAATCTATGTCCATGATAGCTTCCTCACAGGTCTTCGGATCACTATCCGATTGGCCCATCTCATGAAGGAATCCAAATCTTTCAGATTGTTTCTTGATTTGGTTTGTCCTTCTTAGAGGTTGTGTGTGAGGCTCTTGTTACTCATTTGTTTCCACCGATTGTGGGATTTTTTTATCATCTTGAACTTCATCAAGTTCAATGACAATGTCGTTTCTATCCAATAGAAATTTCTTTTCCAAAAAGTGGGCGTTCCTTGAAACAATCACCTTTTGTTTCGAGGGATCATAGAATTAATAACCCATAGACTCTCTAGGGTATCCCACAAGCTTGCACAAGGTGGATCTACTATCTGACTTATCTCCCACTATTTGTCTCACATAGGTGGGACATCCCCAAACCTTGAGATATTGGTAAAAAGGTACTTTGCCAAACCACATCTCATGTAGCGCCTTTGGAACCGACTTTGAGCGTACTATAGTTAGTAACTTTGCCGCCATTTGTAAAGTGTATCCCCAAAAGGATATCAACACATTGGAAAAGCTCATCATGAAACGTACCATGTCCAACAAGGTGAGGTTTCTCCTTTTGGCTACTCTATTGCATTGCGGTGTTGCTTGGTAGAGTCCATTGAGAGAGAATCCCATTCTCTTTTAGATAATCCAAGAATTCAGCGCTCAAGTATTCTACCCCTCGATCCGATCAAAGATTTTTAATACTTAGCCTTAATTGCTTTTCCACTTCATTCCTATACTCTTTGAACTTTTCAAAGGCTCCAGACTTGTTCTTTATAAGATGCACATGTTCAAACCGACCATAATCATTGGTGAAGGTGATGAAGTAGGAATAGTCTTCTCTCCCACTAACTCTTAATAGTCCACAGATATCCGTATGGATCAAATCTAAAGGACTTGTGGAGCGCTCCGTTTGTCCCACAAAAGGAGCCTTGGTCATTTTTTCCTTTAAACAAGATTCACAAGTAGGAAGATCCTTAATGCCACTAACATTTAGTGCTCTGAGAGCTTCTAACTTGTTCATCCTATTTTTAGAAATATGTCCAAGTCTTGCATGCCATAAAATGGCATCTTCTTGGTTATCTAACTTTCTTTTACTTGATTGAATGTGCATTAGTGAAGGTTGAGAATCAAGTATGTACAATCCGTTCATTAATGTACCTTTTGCAATTAAAGAATGATTCTTTAATGCTTTCAATATCCCATTCGATATAGAAAAATAAAATCCTTCATTATCAAGAACAGGAATTGAAATAATGTTCTTAACAAGATGGGGCACATAATAAATTAGATCAAGTGCAATGCAAGCATTCCCCAAGTCCAACTTGATTACGCCTTGGAAAGTAGCCGCAACTTTTGCTCTATTTCCTAGGCGGAGGATCATATCCTTTTTGCAAAGACTCATTCTTCCTTCCATCCTCTATAACGAATTACAAAGGTGAGAACCGCATACGGTATCAAATACCCATATGGAAGAATTAGTCGTCATATACATTTCAATAAAGTACATACCCTTCTGAAGGATTGCAAGGTAAGCTTTGCAATTTCTCTTCTAATGCCCCTTCTCGCCACAATGGAAACAATTAGCTCTTGTTTTAGCCTTCTTCTTAACCCTTCTGGAACTCTTCTCGGGTTGCTTCCCTTTCAAGGAAGAACTTTTCTTCCTCTTACCTCCCTTTCTATGACCTCTAAGGCCCTTCGACTTGGAGGAGGATGCAAGTATAAGGAGCTTCTTCTTTTTCATAATCAATTTCGTGGTCACAAACATGTTGACCAACTTATTAATCGTAACTTCATGCTTGGACATGTTGAAGTTCATTAAGAATTGGTAATATGATGGTGGCAATGACTGTAGGATCAAATCCACGTAAAGGTCATTGTGCATGACCACATCTAACTATCCAAACTTCTCGATGTGTCCTATCATCTTGAGGCCATGATCATAGACATTAGACTCTTTACTCATCCTTGTCCTAAAGAGCTCCTTTGACAAAGCGAACCTTTTGTATCTATTTTGTACACCATACAACTTTCGTAAGTGTACATAGATCTCTCGAGCATGTTTCATGTGCTCATGAGTCTTTTGGAGCTCATTGGACATGGAGGCCATCATGACACATCTAACTTGTAGATCATCATCTACAAATTTTGTGAACATTTCATATTGTTGGTTAGTGGCATCATCACCAAGTGTGTCCACATGACTTTGATCAAGGACGTAAGCCCACTTTTCATAGTCAAGAATTATTTTAAGGTTTCTCAACCAATCTTAGAAGTTAGGCTCAGTAAGTTTATTGGTTTCCAAAATTGATGTGAGTAGATTCTTAACCATTTTGTTTGAAGATTTCAAAAATCTACCAAAGGCGAAAAAATAGCATAAGCATGTGATTGGATTTGATATTAGAACATGTTCATGGTCTTTCAAGTATGTTTTTCTCCTACTGTTTTATCAAATTCTTTAACACTAAGAAGAATTCGGGAAATCATATTTTCTAGTGAGAATCAAGATCGTAAGGACTTGTAAGTGGACCCCCGTTTCGAGTGCCATCCACAATCAATCAAAAGGTAAGCAACACTTGCTGATTGCATCTCATGCAACTCTTGATATATTTTGCCTCACTTTTCATGTAGACATCCTGCTTCGAGTGCATCTACATTACTAAGTGCTAAGTCAAACCTACCAGTCAAACTTTGATTCAAGATGGCTCCATGTCATCCCCCACTTCGAGTGCCAATGCATAGAGTTTCTCAAATCGAAGGTACATCATATGCTAAGTATATGCTCACAGCTTTTCTCCTAAGTGTGACCCCCGCTTTAAGTGCCATCATACAAATTCGGTAGTGTCGTCATGGCATATACTATTGGTAGAAGCCATGGATTAATTAAAACTCTTTTAATTTATATCCATTTAGACTTAATATTTGAAAAGCATTTAGACATTCTAAGTGGAGGGTTTTTGCTTGCAAAGATCTCATCATTTTATCTTCTTATTTAGGTTTTCTATAGCCTAAACATGCATCTCATACATCAATAGGATATGGAAAGCATAATAAGTAAATGTGCCAAGCATGCTCCCAGGATGGGATGACCACAAGCCTAACCATGTGGTGCACTTAGAGCCATAAGTGCACCACTTAGTTGATTTTAGGTGGGTTGATTAAATCTAGCTATTACATTAGTGTATCCCATACATTCATGGGTCTTCAAAAGTCTCCATGCCTCCAAAGCCCCCTTTGCTCCATGGAACTTTTACATGAGAAAGAAATTCTCACTCCTAGTGATTCTACTCATAACATTTACAAGATAGAAATTAAGAGGCATGCAAACCCTAATTTAATACATCCCATTTCAACAACTTGAAACAAATAAAATCAATATTAAAGACTCATTATCATCCCCATTCATTCATCATCCATTCAATAATTAAATGAACAATAAGCAAATCTCGAATTAACAATTAATTCCATCAATTAAATGCTAATCAAATTAATATATAATTGGCCATGCATAACACTTATATAACATTTGGCAATTAACTTTAACAAGATTTAAGGAGCTTGAAAAAAATGTCAAACATTTTATTGAACACTTGCATAATACTTGTGCATCTTCTATATGTGATACAAAACTATTTTGAGCATGAAATGAGACACAAAAACAAGGCAAAACTCATCATTAGCCTAAAAAGTCACAATTTCACGGGTTGGGAGTGCTGCTTAGGTGGGCACGCACATAGTGGGCATGCACATAGCGTGTGCACGCTACTCTGCCAATGCCCAGTCGTGTGCGGCAAGCTGCGCCTTTGGGCTTTAGGACCAAGCCATCTCATTTTTGGCTCATCTTTTATGCACCAAAAATTTAGGACACCTTCTAAACATGTTATCACACATTTTAGATAAAATTTCCATATTCAAAATAGCTTTTAAAAGTGGAAATTCAAGTGCTCAATCAAGATTCAAAAAACTAGTTTAAGTAAGAATCACATTCTTCAAAAATCTCCAACAAAACTCCAATCATATTGGATCCAAAAATGACCAAAACTATTTTAGTCAATCATCAACATGCTATATTAACATATAACATCAATTAATGCCAAATCAACATTTAGCATTAAAAGCAATGAATTAAAACATACTAATCATATGAATTAACACTTAAAACACATATTAGCATGCTTTCAATTCATCAATCAAGGAGCCACACACAACATCATCTAAATACTCCAATCCATTATATGAATTGAGAATTTGGTGATTTTGATCAATATATCACATAAATCAATCATCAAAAAATCTAAATCTAAGTATGATTTAGGTTTTGATACCACTTGAAGGCAAGTAAGCCACTAGGATCCAATTATCAAACTTTAAAAGGTCAAAAATAACTAGTGCTTACAGCCTAACAAGGATCAAATCATGCTAGGAATTAAGATTTACTTGGAAAATTACCTCAAAAAGAAAATTTCCTAGGTTGCAATGGTGAACACTTCACCAACCCAGAATCTGGCAAGCTCTGGTACAGCGGAGAAACAGAAACTACTGCCTTGGTTAAAATGCTCCAAAAATCACGAAAACAAATCTAAAACTTCTTAACTTCTTGAGGAATTCACTGTAAAATTTTCAAAGCAAAACTCAATCTGGATTGTTTGGAAAAAATTTATCAAGTGACTGCTCTGTTTCAATGGATCTCCAAAGCAAGCAAATCAAATACTTTGCCTCCATTGATATGATCCACACGCCAATTGATCCTCCAAATTCCACTCACTTTTAGCTGGAGAAAATGAGCAGAATATCAATGGTGAAGGCTGATTTTTGAGGTAGGAGAAGAAGATAGAACAAAGCCTCAACACATGAAGTAATGTTTGGAAAGAGAGTTTTGGAAGTAATTTTGGAAGAATCTAATCCTTCACATTTTCTTCACATATGGCCAATTCTCTCTATATATATCTATATATAGATGTTGGATGGTGTGATGCCAAGGTGACATCACACATTCCATGAAGGGTCGACGACCAAGTGGGGTGTCAATGTGGCAAATTTGAATTCAAATCTCATTTGAATTTCATGTGCATTTTAATTACATTTCAAATCTAATTTCAAGTTAATTAAGATGCTAATTCAAATGAATCTTTCATTTGAATTTTCCCTCCAAAATGTATTCTTCTCATTAAATAAATTAAAGTATCTCATTAATTAAATTAAATACTTTAATTTAATTAATTAACCATTGACTTAACTCTTAAGTCAAACAAGCTTAACTCTTAAGCTCAATTTTTTTAATTTAACTCCTTAAATTAACTTGACCAATTGATGGTCACTTGGCACCAAATAATTAAGTCCTTAATTATTGGTCTAATTTAACTCGTTAAAATTAGTTGATTAATTTAACACTTAAATTAATCAAGTCAAAATTTGACCTTCAATTTAGCACCTCAAAAATCGACCTTCAATTTAGCAACTCTTTGTGACTTTTGAATATCATATATTCATTTTAGTTTACAAAAATTTTTTAACTTATAGACTCAATTCAATTAATCTCCTTAATTCAAGAGTACCCAATCTCCATGGTCGATGTCGAACCTCAAGCTTATGGAGCCCAACTAATTAGCCAAAATGAATACTTTTAGATTCCTTTATTCCTCAAGCTTATGAACCTCAAGATTTTGAATATCATAAATAGCCTTGATACTCTGTCTCTATTCCTAATGTTTGATTCCTTTGTATGACCTTATCTTTAGAAAACTCATTTTCCAAATTATCACACGACCTTGCACAAGGATTTCTTGGAATTGATCATTATAGAATACATACGAGATGTACTCGCCCTTCACAAAAGCGAGGAGTTGGATTCCATCCTGGATCTCACAAACCTCCATGCCAAGTAGCTCATACCCAACCTCAACCCAAAAGACTCGTTAAGTGGTCAAGGAAGAGTCAAAGCATAAGGACCAGACACAAGGTTACCATGGATCCTCAGGTCAAAGGACTAATAATATGCACTAGCGTAAGCTGGAGAACTCGTCACCACCGACTTGCCACTACAGCTATCTAGTAGATTCTCCGGTAGGTCTTCAGTACCTTGTTCTCTAACAAGCACCCACTAACATACACCCACATCTCATACGATTGCTCATGGAACGGAGCAATATCCAACTCTTAGATTTATACATCGTTAGTGCAATTCTATTCAAATCTTAGGTGCCCCGTCTCGTAAGATCCTATGACTTGGAAGATTTAAGATCACAATCGTGTGAGACTTATTCCATGGTCACCAAACCAAGTCCCATAGTCATGAGTAATCTAAGGGCTTCATCCAAATGCAAGTGAAGAAATAAAGAGCATAAGATGAAGATGACCATATAAAATATATGATTCAATCTAGATTGTTTTACAAGGATATAACTTTACAAGGCCAATCCTATTGGCTTGCTGGGCACTATTCCAACATATGACCCTAGTGGGATGGCCATTAAAAGTATCCTTAATTACTTGAGAAGGGCCAAGGATTTGTTTTTGGTATACGGTAATGGAAAATTGAAACTCGAGGGATTTTCGGATTCTAGTTTCCCATTCAATATAAATGACCTAAAATCCACTTCTGGATTTATATTTTGCTTTAATGGTGGTATGGTGAGTTGGAAAGAGTTCCAACAAGATACCATGATCGAGACTACCACAGAGGTGAAATAATTTGTGGTTTTGAAAACCACAGAGGAATGTGTTTGGGCAGAAACTTCATCCAAGAGTTGGATGTAGTGCCTAGAGTGAATGAGCTTATGGTTGTCTTTGTAAGATAATTTAGGACTTGAACCAAGATCTTATTAGTAATCTAAACACAGTAAAAGCTTTATCATTTGATAGATGATATTAATTGATAGAGGCAACATCTAAGTGGAAACAGTTGCCTTAGAAGTGAATATAGCAGAACTGCTGTCTAAACCCTTAAATGTAATAGGTCTTTGAAGAACATCTTGAGAAGATACGTCTTTAGACTATGGGGTATAAGCTTTAGGGAAAATGAGAGATTGTTGGAATAGTACCCCGCAAGCCAATTAGATTGGGATTGTAAACTATTTCACTTGTGATACAATCTTGATCGAATGATATTCATTAAAAGGCCATTTTCATCTTATGCTCATTATTATTTCATAAGCATTTGGTTGAAGCTCTTAGATCACACTAGACTATGGGACTTGGTCATGCACTGGGTGGTGATCATGGAATAAGTCTTACACGATCATGATCTTAAAATCTTCCAAGTCATAGGATCTTATGAGACAGGGCATCTAAGATCTAGATAGACTTGCACTAACGATGCATAAATCTAAGGGTTGGATGTTGCTCAATTCCAAGAGCAATCCCATATGAGCAATGGATGCATGTTAGTGGGTGTTTGATAGAGAACAAGGCATTGAAAGTTCGCTCGGAGAATCTACTAGATAGTCGTGGTGGCAAGTCGGTAGTGGCAAGTTCTCCAGCTTACGCTAGTGCATATAATTAGTCCCCTAATATGAGGATCCAGGGTAACCTTGTGTTTAGGTCCTCATGCTTTAATTTCTCTTTGGTCACCTAGCGGGCTGTTCAGGTAGAGATTGGGCATGAGCTACTTATACATGGAGGTTTATGAGATCCAAGAAGAAATCCAACTCCTCATCTTTGTGAAAGGCGAGTACATCTCCTATTTATTTTATAATGATCAATTTCAAGAAATTCTTGCGCAAGGTAGCATAACAATTTAGAAAATGAGTTTTTCAAAGATGAGGTTATATAGAAGAATCAAACATTGGGAATAGAAACATAGAATTGAGGCTACTCGGGAACATGCAAATATCTTGCCCTAGGACTCTTTTGAGAGATATGAGACGGAAGGACCGTATTTGCATAGTACACGTGGAGCTAGAATAGTTTTTCAAAAGCATTCATTTTGGCCAATTAGTTGGGCTCCATGGCCTTGAGGTTGGACATCAACCATGGAGATTGGCTACTCTTCAATTAATAGAGAGTAATTGAATTGAGTCGATTAATTTAAAGGGGTTTAAACTAAAATGAATATTTGATATTCAAAATTAATAAAGAGTTGTGAGCCCATATCTAATGAATAGTAGAACCTAATGGGTCACACACAAAAGCCAATTGCATTTTCTAACTAATGGAGAATTTTTTTTCTAAATGTTAGAAAAATGCTCCGAGTAAACCAATTTGAGGATTGGCAAAATTGAGGTCATTTGGGCTAGATCAATTTAATTGTTAAATTGATCAACTAATTTAAGGAGTTACATTAGACCAATAATTAAGGAGTTAATTATTTGGTACCACATGATCATCAATTAGTCAAGTTAGCTTAAAGAGTTAAGTTAACGTTGACTAGCTCAAAGAGTTAAGTCAAAGGCTAATTAATTAAATTAAAGTGTTTAATTTAATTAATGAGAAGAGTCTATTTTGGCGTGGCATTTTAATTAATTTGAAATTAGATTGTAAATGAAATTGAAATGCACACAAAATTCAAATTTACATTTGAATTGCAACTTGCAAGGCAAGTTGACAGTTATCACACTATCCTTATTCTATATATAGATATAGAGAGAGAGGGGGCAGCCAGTTATGCTTTGTGTGAAGAATTAGATTGTCTCACGTTTTTTCTCCAAATCTCAAGTGTTGCCTCATGTGTTGAAGCTTCACTTCCTCTCTTCTTCTCCTACCTCAAATCAAGCCTCCATCTTTGCAAATCTCCTTTGTATTTTCCAGCTAATACCAAGGAGATTAGAATCTAGTATTGGTGTGTGGATCATATTACTAGAGGCAAGACAATTAGATTGCTTGCTTTTGGAGATCCACTATCAGGGCAGTCTACTTGGAGAATTTTTTGGGCACTTCCCTACGGCATTTTAAGCTGTTTTTTTTATAGTAGATTCATCAAGGAGTTGAGAAGATACTGTAACTTTTTTGGAATTTTTGGAGGAGTTTCGATCGAGCAAACATTGCATCCAATCCGCTGTGTTGTTGTGTCACAATTTCTGGGTTGAAGAAATTTTCTTCATAATTTCCTTGTTTTTGAGCAAATCAAGGTAATTCTCTTTCCTAATCTGAATCAATAGCATGTTAGATCCTTGTTAGAATGCATAGCCTAGTATATCAAGTCCTAGTGTTACAAGTGTCTTCACTATTTTGGCTAAATTTTTTATTGGATCTTCATCAAGGTGTTTGTGATCTTGTGTCCAAATTTCAGCAAATTTCAAGGTGATTTGATAGGGCAATTATTGTCGAGAACCTACTATGCCACTTGAAGATAGCTTTCAAGTGTTGAAGTGTTCTTTTTCCTTTCCTTGTATTTTTGAGTAGTCAATGTAATCCTTCATCCAAATCTGAATTTAAAGTATGATTAGATCTTTGCTTCGAGTGTAGCCTAGTTAATTTAGCTATTTTTGTGCGTTATTTATTGGATCCTAGTGCTACACTTGACTTCAAGTGGTATCAGAACCTAATTTCATGCTTTAATTTGGATTTTTTGATTGATTGATTCATGTGATGAATTGATCTAGATCTCTAAATACTTGATCCAATTTATGGATTAGAGTGTTTGGATGATGATGCGTGTGGCTCCTTTGTTTGATGAATTGAAATTATGCTAATATGTATTTTAAGTGTTAATTCATATGTTATTATGTTTTGATTCATAGTTGCTAACGTTGAATGTTGATTTACCATTAGTTGATGTTATATGTTGATATAACATGTTAAATTTGGTCTTAAGGTGTTTTTGTCATTTTTGGATCCAATTTGATTAGAGATTTTTGGAGAATAGTGATTCTCACTTAAACTTGATTTTTGAAGAATGCTTGAGCACTTGAATTTCCATTCTTAAAAGATGTTTTAAACTTGGAATTTCATCTATAATGTGTGATTTGACGTTTGGGAGGTGCCACAAAATTTTTGGTGCACAAAAGTTAGCCAAAAATGGCATGACTTGCTTCCAACCCCAAAACAGGGGAGCTGCCACGCCTGACCAGGGGCTGGCCACGCAATCATGCACCTAAGTTAGGGCAGCAGTGGCCAATTTAGGGAGGGATCAATTTTGAGCCTATATTTGCATTCCTTATGTGACCAAAAGTGTATTAAATCATGCTATATAGATGCACAAGTGTTGTGCAAATTCTCAAAATTATGTTTGATATTTTTTATTGCTTTTAAAATGTTGTTAAAGTTAATCTTCAATAAAGAGGCATAAATGTTATGCTTATTCTTGCTTAGCCAATAAATTGTTTATAAGTTAAGCATTTAATTATTAGGATTCAATTTCAATTCTTGATTTATTTACTGTTTATTTAATTGTTGAAAAGATGATGAATGAATGGGGATGATCATGAGCCTTTAATATTGATTTTATTTGTTTCAAGTTGTTGAAAAAGGTTGTATTAAATTGGGGCTTGCATGCCTCTTAATTTCTATGTTGTAAATGTTGTGAGAGTAGAATCTCTAGGAGTGAGGATTTCTTTCTCATGTAAATGTTACAAGGAGCAAAGAAAACTATTGGAGGCATGAAGACCCATAAATGTATGGGGATACATTTTTGTAATAGCTAAATTTAATCAACCCGTTTAAAATCAACTATATGGTGCACCTGTAGCTCTAAGAGCACCACTTGGTTAAGGCTCATGCTCATCCCATCCTAGGAGCATGTTAGGCGCATTTACTTATTTATGCTTTTCATATCCCATTGATGTATGAGATGCACGGTTAGGATATAGAAAACTTAAATAAGAAAATAAAATTGATGAGATCTTTGCAAGCAAGAAAATCCCTCGACTTAGAAAGTGTAAGTGGTTTCAAGTATCAAGTCAAAATGGATATAAATTAAAAGGAGTTTTAATTAATCCATGCCTTCTACCAATAGTATATGACATGGCAATGCTACTATATTTGTGTGATGCACTCATCACGAGGGACACACTTACCTAGAAAGATGTGATCATATACTTAGCATATGATATACCTTTGATTTGACGCTTCACTTGCGTAGCTCACATCACATGGCATGACTTGGAGCGGTTTCGAATTAAAGTTTGATTGGTAGGTCTAACTTGACACCTAGTAATATAGAAGTCGTCCATCAATGAGATCTACATGAAAAGTGAGGCAAAATATATCAAGGGTTGCATAGAGATGCAATTAGCAAAAGTTGCTTACCTTTGGATTATTCGTTGTTGCACTCATCATGGGGGCCCACTTAGAAGTCTTTAGGACCTTGATTCTCACTAGGGAATGAGATTTCCCGAATTCTTCTGGGGGGTGAAGAATTTGATAAAATAGTAGGAGAAAAACAAGCTTGAAAGAGCATGAACATGTTTTCAATATCAATATTCAATAATGTGCTTATACTCTTCTTTTCGCCTATTTTTGATTTTTGAAACATCAAACTCATAATGGCTAAAAATCCATTCCACGTTATTTTAGAAAACAATAAGCTAACCTGGCCAAACTTCCTCAATAGGTCGAGAAACCACAAGATTATTCTAGATTCCAAAAAGAGGACTTATGTGCTTGATCAAAGTCCGCCAAACACCATTAGTGATGATGCCACTGATGAGACACGTGAATTGTTCATGAAGTTTGTGGATGATGATCTACAAACGAGATGTATCATGATGGCTTCTATGTCTAATGAGCTACAAAAGTCTCATGAGCATATGAAACATGCAAGTGAGATCTACCTATACTAATAAGAGTTGTATGGTGTTCAAACTAAACACGAAAGGTTCGCTTTATCTAGTGAGCTTTTTAAAGCTAGAATGAATGAAGGCACAAGTGTTCATGTACATGGGCTAAAGATGATCAGTCTCATTGAGAAACTTGGTCAATTAGACATGATTATGGACAATGACCTCCATGTGGATTTGATCTTTCAATCATTATCCAGCTCCTTTGACCAATTCGTTATGAACTTTAATATGTCCAAGAAAGATGTGACAATTAACGAATTGGTTAACATGTTGGTGACCACCAAAGCGACTATAAAAAAGGACAAGCCTCTTATGCTTGCTTCCTCTTCCCAATCTAAGGGCCCTAGGGGTCCTAGAAAGGGAGGTAAAAGAAAGAAGAGCTCTTCCTCTAAGGGAAAGCAACTCTTGAAGAGTTCAGGGGGAATCAAGAAGAAGAAAGTGGCTAAAACCGATGCTACTTGTTTCCATTGCGGTGAAAAAGGACATTGGAAAGGAATTGCAAGGCTCACCTTATCACCCTTGAAAAGGGTATGTACTTTATTGAAGTGCACTTAACGACAAATTCTTCCACATGTGTACTTGATACCACATGTGGTTCTCACCTTTGTAATTCATTACAGGATAGAAAGAAGAAGGAGTCCTAATAAAGGGGATATGGTCCTCTGCCTTGGAAATGGAGCACAGGTTGTGGCTATGGTTGAAGGCGTAGTCAAGTTAGACTTGGGAAATTCTTGCATTATACTTGATCATTGTTACTATGTACCCCAACTTGTTAAAAATATTATTTTTATTCTCATTTTGGCAATGAAGGATATGATTTTTCTTTATCTAACGGGATGTTGAAAGCATTAAAGAATGGTTCTTTAATTGCACAAGGTATATTAAATAATAGATTGTACATATTAGATTCTCAACCTTCATTGATGCAAATTCAATCAAGTAAAAGAAAATTAAATAACCAAGAAGATGCCATCTTGTAGCATGCAAGACTTGGACATATTTCTAAAAGTAGGATGAACAAGTTAGAAGCCCTTAAAACACTACATGTTAGTGGCGGGGGATTTTTCTCTTTGTGAATCTTGTTTAAAGGGAAAAATAACCAATGCTCCTTTTGTGTGGCAATCGAAGTGTACCACAAGTCCTTCAAATTTGATCCGTATGGATGTTTGTGGCCCACTAAGAGTTAGTGTAAGAGGAGGTTATTCTCACTTCATTACCTTTACTGATAATCATACTCGGTTCAGACATGTTTATCTTATGAAATATAAGTCCGAAGCCTTAAAAACGTTCAAAAAGTATAGAAATGAAGAAGAAAAGCAAAATGGACTAAGTATTAAAGCTCTTTGACCGGATCAATAGGAAGAATACTTGAGTACCGAATTCTTGGATTATCTAAAGGAGAATGAAATTTTCTCTCAATGGACTCCACCCAGCACACCCCAACACAATAGAATAGTTGAGAGGAGAAACCATACCTTGTTGAACATGCTGCGATCCATGATGAGATTTTTCGATGTACTTATATCTTTTTGAGGATACGCCCTAGATACGGCGGCGAGGCTGCTTAACATGGTACCCTCAAAGTCAGTGCCAAAAATTCCATATGAGATGTGGTGCAGCAAAGCACCTCACTAAAGGCAATCGAGGCACTAGAATCCAATAATTAAAACTTCAAAAGCCAAAATTAACTAGTGCTTCACAAGCAAATAAGGATCTAAACGTGCTTAGGATTCATATTTAGATGGAGAGTTACCTTGATAAACAAAATAGGAAGGACTCTTCTTCAATCCAGAATCTGTCAAACCGCGGCGCAGCTAGAAGGATGAAACTTTTGCATGATCCAAATGTCTACAAAATTTTTGAAAGAATTCCAGTAGATCCTCAACTCTTTGATGAAGCTACTATAAAAATTTCAGATCAAAACTCTTTTTAGATCACTTGGAAAAACTTCACCAAGTCACTGCCCTGACTAGTGGATCTCCAAGGCACATCAATCCAATTATCTTGCCTCCATTAGTATGATCCACACACCAATATTTTTTCCAATTTCTCCTCAATATTAGTTGGAGATAGAGAAGTGAAATGAGAGCTTGAAGGTCGATTTGGGGTTGGAGAATAAGAGAGAAATGGAGCTTCAATTCATGAGGCAACACTTTGGAGGAGGGAAAATATGAGAATCTAATTCTTCACATGGATTATCATGTGACTGCCCACTCTCACCTCTATATCTATATATAGAGGGAAGATGATGTGATGCCACCAACTCATGAGGTAACACTTTGGAGGAGGGAAAATATGACAATATAATTCTTCACATAGATTATCATGTGGCCGCTCACTCTCACCTCTATATCTATATATAAAGGAAGGATGGTGTGATGCCAAGATGGCATCACACCTTCCACAACATGGGGGGACCATCCACTTGCCTTGCAAGTTGGTAAGTTCAAATCAAATTTGAATTTGTTTGCATTTCAATTGCATTTGAAATCTAATTTCACATTAATTAAATGCCACCCCAAATAAGTTGGATTCCATCTTAGATCTCACAAACCTTTATGTCTAAGTAGCTCATGCCCAATCACCACATGAAAGGCCCGCTAAGTAACCAATGAGGATTCAAAGCATGAGAACCTAAACACAAGATTACCATGGATCCTCAGGTCAAAGGACTAATTATATGCACTAGCATAAGTTGGAGAATTTGTCACTACCGACTTGTTACTTTGGCTATCTAGGGGATTCTTTGGGTGGGCCTTCAGTGCCTTATTCCCTAACAAACACCCACTAATATGCATCCATATCTCATATGGGATTGCTCATGGAACGGAGCAACATCCAACTCCTTAGATCTATGCATCATTAGTGTAAGTCTATCTGGATCTTAGATTCTCTGTCTCTTAAAATTCTATGACTTGGAAGATTTAAGATCACGACGTTGTAAGACTTATTCCATGATCACCACCTAGTACGTGACCAAGTTCCATAGTCTTATGTGATCTAAGAGCTTCAACCAAATGCTTGTGAAGTATGAATGAGCATAAAATGAAGATGGCCATATAATAAATATCATTCAATCAAGATTATATCACGAGTGAAATAGTTTACAACGCCAATCTAATTGGCTTGCGGTGTATTATTCCAACAATCTCCCACTTGCCCTAAAGCTGATTCCCCATAGTCTTAAGACCCATCTTCTCAAGATGTCCTTCGAACACCTTTTGCGATAGAAGTTTAGTTAGTGAATCTGTTATATTCTCTTCTAAAGCAACTCTCTCCACTCGGATGTTGCCTCTATCAATGATCTCCTGAATCAAATGATATCGCCTCAATATATGCTTGGATCGCTGATGAGACTTGGCTCTTTAGCTTGCACTGCCACCCTGTTGTTGTCACAGAAGATAACCACTGGCTCATCAATGCTAAGCACTACATTCAACTCTTGAATGAAGTTTTTCATCCGAACATCTTCTTTTGTAGCTTCTGAAGCCGCAATATATTCTGATTCTGTGGATTTTAGGTCATCTATGTTGGATTGGAAACTAGAATCTGAAAACCCCTTAAGTTTCAATTCTCCACTGTTGTACACTAAAAACAAGTCCTCGGTCCTTCTCAAGTACTTAAGGATACCTTTTATAGCTATCCAGTGACTTTCACCGGTATTGAATTGGAAACGGCTCATAACACTTAAAGTGTATGCCACATCCGACCTTGTACATTGAACTACATACATTATGCTCCCAATAGCAGACGCATAAGGTATGTGAGACATCATTTGTCTCTTGTCGTCAGTCTTAGGGGTCATAGACTTGTAGAGATGAATGTCATGTCCTATAGAAAGGAACCCCCTCTTGGATTCTTCCATACTAAACCTCTTTAGTATCTTGTCAATGTATGGAGTTTTAGGAAAGCCCCAGCATCCTCTTTGATCTATCTCTATAGATATATATTCCCAATATGTAGGATGCTTCTCCTAAATCCTTCATGGAGAATTGAGTAGATAACCATGTTTTAGTACACTATAACATTACTACCCCAATGAGAAGGATGCATTGACATAAAGCATAGTAAACTGTACATTGCTCCCACTAGCCTTTATATACACACATGGTTCATACATATTTTTAACAAAGCCAAACAATTTGATTGTCTTGTCAAAACACATGTTCCAACTTTGGGGCACCTGCTTGATTCCACAAATGGATCTTTGGAGTTTGCAAACTTTTTGCTCACTCCTTTTAGATTTAAAACCCCGTGGTTGCTCCATGTAGATTTCATCTTCAATGTCTCTATTGAGGAAAATAGTCTTCACATCCATTTGTCATATCTCATAGTCATAATATACAGCTATGGCAAGTAGAATCTGAATTGACTTAGGCGTTGCAGCCAGTGAAAAAGTCTCCTTGAAATCGATATTGGGTCTTTGAGTGTAACCTTTTGCCACTAGTCGACCTTAAAGGTCGCTACCTCTCTATTGACTCCTAGCTTTCACTTATAGATCCACTTGCAACAAGCGGGAACTATTCCCTTTGGTGAATCTACCAAAGTCCATACTTTGTTGGAGTACATGGAGTCCATTTCAGATCTCATGGAATCTAGCCAATATCCTAAGTCTATGTCTAACATAGCTTTCTCATAGGTCTTCGGATCACTATCCGATTGGACCGTCTCATGAAGGAATCCAAACCTTTTGGGTTCATTCTTGATTCGATCCGACCTTCTTAGAGGTTGTGTGCAAAGCTCTTGATGCTCACCTATTTTTACCGCTTGTAGGATTTTTTGATCATCTTGAATTTCATCAAGTTCAATGATAACGCCCTTTCTATCTAATCAAAATTCATTTTCCAAAAAGTAGGTGTTCCTTGAAACAAACACCTTTTGTTCCAAGGGATCATAAAAGTAATAACCTGTAGACTCTCTGGGGCATCCCACAAACTTGCACAAGGTGGATCTACTATCCAACTTGTCTCCCGCTAACCATCTCACGTAGGCGGGAGACCCCCAAACCTTAAGGTAATGGTAAGAAGGTGCTTTGCCAAACCATATTTCATGTGGTGTCTTTGGCACCGGCTTTGAGGGTACTACATTTAGGAGCCTCACAACTGTTTCTAAAGCATATCCCCAAAAGGATATAGGCACATCGAAAAAACTCATCATGGAACATACCATGTCTAACAAAGTGTGGTTTCTTCTTTTGTCTACTCCATTACGTTAGGGTGTGTTGGGTGGAGTCCATTGTGAGAGAATCCTATTCTCCTTTAGATAATCCAAGAATTCAGTACTTAAGTATTCTCCCCCTCGATCCGATCAAAGAGCTTTAATACTAAGTCTCTTTTACTTTCCACTTCAGTGTAATACTCTTTGAACTTTTCAAAGGCTTCGAACTTGTACTGTTGGAAATAGTGCCCGGCAAGCCAATAGATTTGGCCTTGTAAAGCTATTTTCTTGTAAAAATAATCTTGATTGAATGATATCTTGTATATGGCCACATTCATCTCATGCACCATATTGCTTCATTGGCATTTGGATGAAGTCCTTATATCACTTAAGACTACGGGACTTGGTCACGCACTAGGTGGTGATCATAAAATAAGTCTTACACAGTCGTGATCTTAAAACATTTCAAGTCATAGGATCTTCAGAGACAGGACATCTAAGATTCGGATAGACTTGCACTAACGATGCATAAATCCAAGGGGTTGGATATTGCTCTGTTCCATGAGCAACCGTATGTGATACGGGTGCATATTAGTGGGTGCTTGTTAGAGAACAAGGCACTGAAGACCAACCGAAGACTCCACTAGGTAGCCGTAGTGGCAAGTCGGTAGTGGTTAGTTCTTCTGATTACGCTAGTGCATATTATTAGTCCTCTGACCTGAGGATCCATGGTAACCTCGTGTCCGGTCCTCATGCTTTGACTCATCCTTGGTCACTTAGCAGGCCGTTCGAGGTGAGATTGGGTATGAGCTACATGGCATGGAGGTTTGTGAGATCCAAAAGGAAATCCGACTCCTCGCTTTTGTGAAGGGCGAGTACATCTCCTATGCATTCTATAATGATCGATTTCAAGAAATCCTTGCGCAATGTGGTATGAAAATTTGGGAAAAGAGTTTTCCAAAGTTGAGGTCATATAAAAGAATTGGGCATTTAGAATAGAAGCATAGAATCGAGGCTATTAGGGAACCGACAAATATCTTGCCCTAGGCCTCTTTCGGGAGATAGGAGACGGAAGGACCGTATTTGCATGGAACGTGTAGAGCTTTAAACGGTTCTCATATAGACATTTATTTTGACCAATTAATTGGGCTCCATGGGCTTGAGGTTGGACATCAACCATGGAGATTAGGTACTCTTCAATTGATGAGATCGATTGAATCGAGTCAACTAGTTTAAAAGGAGTTTTAAACTAGAATGAATATTAAATATTCAAAAGTCACAACGGGTTGTGAGCCTATGTCCAATGAATGGTAGAACCCAATGGGTCACACACAAAATCCAAAAGACATTCCTAATTGATGGAGAAATTTTTCTAAGTGTTAGAAAAATAACCTTTTTCCATGGCCGATTTTTAGGAGACTTTTGAAGATCAATTTTGGCTTGATTAATTTAAGTGTTAAATTAATCAAGTAATTTAAGGATTTCAATTAGGCAAATAATTAAAGAGTTAATTATTTGGTTCCACATTGATCATCAATTGATCAAAGTTAACTTAAGGGGTTAAGTTGACTTGACTTAATTGTTAAGTCAAGGTTAATTAATTAAATTAATTATATTAATTTAATTAATGGAAGAACAAGGATTTTAAGAGGGAAAATTTAAATTGGATTTGAATTAATTTGGAATAAGATTCCAAGTTGGCAAGTTGGCAAGATGAAATTCAAATTCAATTGAAATTCAAATTGCCAACTTGCACACAACTAATTTTTGGTCCCCACATCCTCATGGGAGGTGTGACGCCTCACACACTCTATATATAGATATAGAGCTGGACGAATTTTAGTGTAATTTTCAGCATTAGAAAATTAAATTCTAAATGCTTTCCCTCCAAAAACCTTTCTAGGCAACATATTCATGTGTTGAATTCTTCCTTTTTTTCCCTACCAAAACTCTCCAAAAACCGATCATACTCCATCTCCATATTCATATCTAATTCAGCTTAGGATCTCATCTTTGGTGTGTGGATCAACGTTGGAGGCGATTTCGTATGAGATCGGTACTTCACAGTTTCCTATAGATCGTTTGACTTTACGAATTTTTTTATGGAATCTGTGATGCGATTTTTGATCCAAATTTTCTAATGAAGATAGACTAAGGTGTTAGTTATCTCCCATATTTTTTGTTCGAATTGATTGAGAGTTTTGGTTGGTCAAATTCAGATCTGAAACCGCTGCGCCGATCCAATCGTGAATCTACCAACACTTGGAGATTTGGTTTTCTTCCTTGGATCTTGCTTCTAAAGGTAAGTATCTTCTTCTAATTCTGAATATACTGCATGGTATGACCCTGGGATGACCGATTGGCATTGGATTTGGTGTTTTAATTTTGAATTATTGTGCATCCTAATGCCGATTGTTCCTTCATGTACTTTATAAGACACACATATCCGATCCGACTATAATCATCAGTAAAGGTGATGAAGTAGGAATAGCCTACTCTAGCACTAACTCTCAGTAGGCCACAAACATCCGTATGGATCAAATCAAAAGGACTCGTGGTGCACTCCGTTTGTCCTAAAAAAGGAGCCATGGTCATTTTTTCTTTCAAACAAGATTCACAAGTAGAAAGGTTCTCAATGCCACTAACTTTTAGATTTTGAGTGCTTCTAACTTTTTCATCCTATTTTTTAGATATATGACCAAGTCCTATATGCCAAAAAATGGCATCTTCTTGGTTATCTAATTTTCTTTTACTTGATTGAAAGAGCATTAGTGAAGGTTGGGAATCTAGTATGTATAATTCGTTATTTGATGTACATTGTGCAATTAAAGAACCATTCTTTAATGCTTTCAATACCCCATTCGATATAGAAAAATCAAATTCTTCATTATCAAGAATGAGAATTAAAACAATGTTCTTAACAAGTTGGGGTACATAATATCAAGGATTTAACACAATACAAGCATTCCCTAAGTTTAACTTTACTACGCCTTGGACTGTGGTGGCAACTCTTGCTCCATTTTTGACACAGAGGATCATATCCCCTTCACGTAGACTCTTTCTTCTTTCCATCCCCTATAACGAAATACAAAGGTGAGAAACCACGTGCGGTATCAAATACCCATGAGGAAAAATTAGTCGTTAAGTGAACTTCAATGAAATGCATACCCTTCCCAAGCATGCCAAGGTATTCCTTGCAGTTTCATTTCCAATGCCCCTTTTCACCACAGTAAAAATAAGTTTCATCGATTTTGTCGCCTTTCTTCTTCTTAATTCCCCCCCAACCTTTCAAGGGTTGCTTCCTTTGTGAGGAGGAACTCTTCTTTCTCTTACCTCTCTTTGTAGGACCCCTAGGGCCTTTCGACTTGGAGGCGGAAGCAAGCATAAGAGACTTTTTCTTTTTCATAGTCGCCTCAGCAGTTACCATCATATTTGCCAATTCGTTAATCGTCCTTCTTGCTTGGACATATTAAAGTTCATAACGAATTTGTCAAACGAAAGGGGTAATGATTTTAAGATCAAATCCACGTAGAGATCATTGTCAATGACTATGTCTAGTTGTCCAAGCTTTTCTGTGAGTTCAATCATCTTAAGCCCATGATCATGGACACTTGAACCATCTTCCATCCTTGATCTAAAGAGCTCTCTAGACAAAGCGAACCTTTTGTGTCTTTTTTGAACACTATATAACTCTTGTAGGTGTTTATAGATCTCGTATGCACGTCTCATATGCTCGTGGGTCTTTTGGAGTTCATTAGTCATGGAAGTTGTCATGAGGCATCTTACTTATAGATCATCATCCACAAGTTTAATGAATATTTCACGGGCCTCATTGATGCCATCATCCCTAAAGGTGTTCGACAAACATTGATTAAGTACATAAGTCCTCGTTTTGAAGTCAAGAATAATTTTAAGGTTCCTTAACCAATCACGAAAGTTAGGTTCGGTGAGTTTATTGGTTTCCAAAATGCTTGCGAGTGGATTTTTAGTCATTTTCTTTTTGAAGATTTCAAAAATTTACAAGAGGCAAAAAAAGAATATAAACATATGATTGAATTTCGATATTGAAAATAAGTTCATGGTTTTTCAAGCATTTTTTGCTCCCACTATTTTATCAAATCCTTCACCCCCTAGAAAAATTCGAGAAATCTTATTTCTTAGTGAGAATCAAGATCCTAAGGGCTTGTAAGTAGACCCCCGCTTCGAGTGCTATCCACAAACAATCTAAAGATAAGCAACACTTCTTAATTGCATCTCATGCAACGCTTGATATATTTTGCCTCACTTTTCATGAAGACACCCCACTTCGAGTGCATCTACATTACTTAGTGTTAAGTCGAACCTACCAATCAAACTTTGATATATTTTACCTCACCTTTCATGAAGACACCCCCACTTTAAGTGCCATCACACAAATTTGGTAGCGTCGTCATGGCGTATACTATTGGTAGAAGGTATAGATTAATTAAAACTCTTTTTAATTTATATCCATTTCGACTTAATATTGAAAACACTTAGACATTCTAAGTTGAGAGTTTTTGCTTGCAGAGATCTTATTATTTTATCTTCTTATTTAGGTTTTTTTTATCCTAACCATGCATCTCATACATCAATAGGATATGAAAAGCATAAATAAAGAAATATGCCTAGCATGCGCCTAGGGTGGGATGACTATGAGCTTAACCAAGCAGAGCACTTAAAACCATAGATGCACCACCTAGTTGATTTTAAGCAGGTTGATTAAATCTAGGTATTACATTAGTGTGTCCCCATACATTCATGGGTCTTCTTGGGTCTCCATGCCTATAATGGTCTTCTTGCTCCTTGTAACATTTACAAGAGAAAGAAATCATCACTCCTAGTGATTCTACTCTCATAACATTTACAAGATAGAAATTAAAAGGCATGCAAGCCCCAATTTAATACAACCATTTTCAACAACTTGAGACAAATAAAATCAACACTAAAGGCTTATGATCATCCCCATTCATTCATCATTCATTCAACAATTAAACGAGCAACAATGAATCTAGAATTAACAATTAATTCCAACAATTAGATGCTTATCTCATAAACAAATAACTGGCCAAGCAAGAGGAAGCATAACAATTATGCCATAAATTGAAGATTAAATTTACTGAATTTTTAAAAACATTCAAAAATGTCAAACATAATTTTGAGATCATGCACAACACTTGTGCATCTAATATGTGTGTAACAAAACATTTTTGGTCACAAAAAGGAGCAAAAAATTGAAGCAAATTCAGCCAAGACCGAAACCGACCACTGCCACCCAGGCCAGGCACATTGTCGCGCGGTAGGCACCTACCTGGGGCGCCCAGCCGAGGTAGGGCAGTCAACCCTATTTCAAGGTTATAGCCGAGTCACCTCAATTTTGCTCAACTTTTTGTGCACCAAACAATTTACAACAACTTCTAAACATTATTACACATATTATAGATGAAATTTCATATCTAAAACACCTTTCAAAATTGAAATTTCAAGCGCTCAATCATGCTTTCAAAAACAAGGTAATAATCACATTCTTCAAAAATCTCCAACTAAACTCCAATCAAATTGGATCCAAAAATGACCAAAACAACTTAAGGTCAATAAACACATGCTATATTAACATATAACATCAATTAATGCCAAATCAACGTTCAGCATTAATAGCTCTAATCATATGAATCAAGACTTAAAACATATATTAGCATGTTTTCAATTCATCAATCAAGGAGCCACATACAACATCATCCAAACACTCCAATCCATGATATGAATCAAGAATTTGGTGATTTTGATCAATCCATCACATGAACCAATGAATAAAAAAAAATTCAAATCAAAGCATGAATAAAGCTCTAATACCACTTGAAGGCAAGCGAGGCACTAGGATCTAATAATAAAAAACTTAAAAGCTAAAATTAACTAGTGCTTCACAAGCAAAAAAGGATCTAAGCATGCTTAGGATTTAGATTTGGATGGAGAGTTACCTTGATAAGAAAAATCTGAAGGAAGGATGAAGGACTCTTCCTCAATCCAGAATCTATCAAACAGCAATGAAGGTGGAAGAATGCAACTTTTGCACAATCCAAATGTCTCCAAAATTTCTTAAAAAATTCCAGCAGATCCTCAACTCTTTGATGAAGCTATTGTGAAAATTTCAAATCAAAACTTTCTTTGGATCTCCTGAAAAAAATTCGCCAAGTCACTAGACTGATGGATCTTTAAGGAACAACAATCCTATTGTCTTGCCTCTATCAATATAATCCACACACAATGTTTTTTCCAATTTCTCCTCAATATTAGCTAGAGATAGAGAAGAGAAAGAGAGCTTGAAGGCTAATTTTGGGTAAGGGAAGAACAGAGAAGTGAAGGTTCAACTCATGAGGCAACACTTGGTGGGAGAGAAAATGTGATAATCTAATTCTTCAGATGGATTATCATGAGGCTGCCCATACTCACCTATATATCTATATATAGAGGGAGGATGGTGTGACCTTCCTCAAGGTGGGGGGACCACTTACTTGCCTTGCAAGTTGGCAAATTCAAATCAAGCTTGAATTTTGTGTACATTTCAATTACATTTGAAATCTAATTTCACATTAATTAAATACCACATCAAATGAACCTTTCATTTGAATTTTCCCTCCATAATTTATTCTTCTCATTAATTAAATTAAACATTTTAATTTAATTAATTTAATCATTGACTTAAGCCAATTAGCTTAACTCTTTAAACTAAGAATTGTTAACTTAACTCTTTAAGTTAACTTGACCAATTGATGGTCATGTGGCACCAAATAATTAACTTCTCAATTATTGGTCTAATTTAACTCCTTAAATTATTTGATCAATTTAACAAGTAAATTAATCGAGCTAAAATTGACCTCAATTTTCGATCACCCCAAAATTGGTCACATGGAGTAAGTTTCTAACACTTAGAAAAATTCCTCCATCATTTAGGAAAGGCAATTGGCTTTTGTGCGTGACCCAATAGGTTCTACCATTCATTGAACATGGGCTCACAACTCCTTGCGACTTTTGAATATCATATATTCCTTTTACTTTAAACTCTTTAAACTAATTGACTCAATTTAATTAATCTCTATTAATTAAAGAGTACCCAATCTCCATGGTCGTATCCAACCTCAAGCCCGTGGACCCCAACTAATTGGCCAAAATGAATGTTTTTAGAGAACTATTATAGCTATTCGTGTGCCGTGAAAATATGGTCATTCTGTTTCCTATCTCTCAAAAGAGACCTAGGGCAACATATTTACCGACTCTCTAATAGCCTCGATACTATGTCTCTATTCCCAATGTTTGATTCCACTTTATGACCTCATCTTTGAAAAACTCCTTTTCCAAATTGCCATACTACCTTGCGCAATGATTTCTTGGAATTGATCATTATAAAATACATAGGGATGCACTCAACCTTCACAAAGACAAGGAGTCGGATTCCATCTTGGATCTCATAAACCTCCATGCCTAAGTAGCTCGTGCCCAATCACTACCTGAAAGGCCCACTAAGTGACCAAGGAGAAGTTAAAGCATGAAAACCTAAACACAAGGTTACCATGGATCCTCAGGTCAAAGGACTAATTATATGCATTAGCGTAAGCTGGAGAATTTGCCACTACCGACTTGCCACTTGGCTAGCTAGTGGATTCTCCGAGTGGGCCTTCAGTGCCTTGTTCTATAACAAGTACCCACTAATTACATCTATATCTCACATGGGATTGCTCATGAAATAGAGCAACATCCAACTCCTTGGATCTATGCATCGTTAGTGTAAGTCTATCTGGATCTTAGATTCCCTATCTCTTAAGATCCTATGACTTGGAAGATTTAACATCATGATTGTGTAAGACTTATTCTATAATCACCACTTAGTGCGTGACCAAGTCTCATAGTCTTATGTGATCTAAGGGCTTAACCAAATGCTAGTGAAGTATTAATGAGCGTAAGATGAAGATGCCCATATAGTAAATATTATTCAATCAAGATTATATCACTAGTGAAATAGTTTACAACGCCAATCTAATTGGCTTGAGGCACTATTCCAACACTCACAACTCTTTCTTAAGAGTTTAGGGGTCTCTCGCTTACGTTAAGCAGTTAGTGGGAGATAAGTTGGATAGAAGATCCACTTTGTGCAAATTTGTGGGATACCCAAGAGAGTCTTTAGGTTATTACTTTTATGATCCCTCAGAATAAAAGGTGTTTGTTTCGAGGAATGCCTACTTTTTGGATAAGTAATTTCTATTAGATAGAAGTGACATTGTTGTTGAACTTGATGAAGTTCAAGATGACCATCAAATCTCACAAGCGGTGGAAACAAGTGAGCAACAAGAGCTTTACAGACAACCTCTGAGATGGTCCGCCCAAATCAAAAAGCAACCCAAAAGGTATTCCTTCATGAGATGGGCCAATCGAATAGTGATCCGAAGACCTATGAGGAAGCTATGTTGGACATAGATTTGGCACATTGGCTTGAAGCCATGAAATTCGAAATGCACTTCATGTACTCCAACAAAGTGTGGACTTTGGTAGATCCACCAAAGGGTGTAGTACCCATTGGTTCCAAGTAGATCTATAAGCAAAATCTAGGAGACAATGAAAAGGTAATGACCTTTAAGGCAAGACTAGTGACAAAGGGTTATGCTCAAATACCCAGTATTGATTTTAAGGAAACTTTTTCATCGATCGCCATGCCTAAGTCCATTCGAATTTTACTTGCCATAGTCGTATATTATGACTATGAGATATGGAAAATGGATGAGAAAATCGCTTTCCTCAATGGAAACATTGAAGAAGAAATCTATATAGAGCAACCACAAGGTTTTACATCCAAAGGGAGTGAGCAAAAGGTTTGCCAACTTGAGAGATCCATTTATGGACTCAAACAGGCATCCTAAAGTTGGAACATACGTTTTGATAAGATAGTTAAATTGTTTGGCTTTATAAAAAATGTGTATGAATCTTGTGTGTACAAGAAAGCTAGTATGAGTAGTATACAGTTTATTGTGCTTTATGTTGATGACATTCTTCTCATTAGGAATAAGGGTGGAATGTTAGAGTCTACTAAAGCATGGTTATCTACTCAATTTTCTATGTAGGATTTGGGAGGAACATTCTACATATTAGGAATATGGATCTATAAAGATAGATCGAGGAGGATGTTGGAGTTTTCCTAAATACCATACATTGACAAGATACTAAAGACATTTAGTGTGGAAGAATCCAAGAGGGGATTCCTTCATATGGGACACGATCTGCGTCTCTCCAAGTCTATAGCCCCTAAGACTGATGACAAGAGACATAGAATGTCCCACATACCTTATGTGTTTGCTATAGAGAGCATAATGTGTGCCGTTCAATGTACAAGCCCAGATGTTGCACGCGCTCTGAGTATTATGAGCCGCTTTCAATCTGACCCCAGTAAATGTCACTGGATGGTCGTTAAAGCAATCATTAAGCACTTGAGAAGGACTAAGGATTTGTTTTTGGTATACATTAATAGAGAATTGTAACTCAATGGGTTTTTGGATTCTAGTTTCCAATCCGATGTAGATGACCTAATATCCACTTATAGTTTTATATTTTACATCAATAGCAGTATGGTAAATTGGAGGAGTTCGAAACAAGACACCACAGACAATTCAACCACAAAGGCATAATACATTGCAGCTTTAGAAGCTGCAAATGAAGGTGTTTGGATGAAAATTTTCATCCAAGAGTTGGATGTAGTGCCTAGCAATACTCAGCCAGTAGTTGCCTTCTGTGACAACAATGGGGTGGTAGTGTAAGCTAAAGAGGTAAGATCTCATCAACGATCCAAGCATATTTTGAGGCAATATCTATTTGGGAGATCATTGATAGAGGTGACATCCAGGTGGAAAAGGTTGCCTCATAAGAGAATATAGTAGATCCACTGACTAAACCCCTATCGCAAAAGATTTGTGAAGGACATCTTGAGAAGATGGGTTTTAAAACTATGGGGAATTGGCTTTAGGTTAAGTGAGAGATTGTTGGAATAGTACCATACAACCAATTAGATTAGCATGTAAACTATTTCATTTGTGATATAATCTTGATCGAATGATATTTCATTATATAGGGCCATCTTCATCTTATGCTTATTTTACTTCACTAATATTTGGTTGAAGCCCTTATATCACACAAGACTACGAGACTTGGTCAGCCACTGGGTGGTCATCATGAAACAAGTTTTACACAGTCGTGATCATAAAACTTCTAAGTTATAGAATCTTAGAGACAAGGGCATCTAAGATTTGGATAAACTTGCACTAACGATGCATATATCCAAGGGTTGGATATTGCTCCATTTCATGAGCAAACTATGTAAGACATGGGTGATGTTAGTGGGTGCTTGTTAGAGAACAAGTTCACTGAAGACCCGATTAGTCCATTGACCTAAGGATCCATAGTAACCTTGTGTTTAGGTCTTCATGCTTTTACTCTTCTTTGACCACCTCGCGGGTCTTTTAGGTTGAGCTTGGGTATGAGCTACTTAGATATAGAGGTTTGTGAGATCCAAGATGGGATCCATCTCCTTGTCGTGGTGAAGGGCAAGTGCATCTCCTATGTATTCTATAATAATTGATTCCAAGGAGTCCTTGCACAAGGCAATATGGCAATTTCGAAAAGGGGTTTTCAAAAGATGAGGTCATAAATCAGAATCTAATAGAAACATAATCATTGAGGCTATTAAGGAGCCGACAAATATCTTGCCCTAGGCCTCTTTCGGGAGATAGAAGCTGGAAGGACCGTACTTACATGGCAAGCGTAGAGCTAGAATTGTTCTCCAAAAGCATATTCATTTTGGCCAATTAGATGGGCTCCATGGGCTTGAGGTTGGACATCTACCATGGAGATTGGGTACTCTTCAATTAATAGAGATTAATTGAATTGAGTCATTAGTTTAAAGGAGTTCAAACTAATGTGAATATTTTGATATTCTCAAGAGTTATGAGCCCATGCTTAATGAATGGTAGAACCTAATAGGTCACACACAAAAGCCAATTGAAAATCCTATTTGATGAAGGGAATTTTCTGAGAGTTAGAAACTTCCACCTTGATCGATTTTAAAGGGGGAAACGATTGACTAATTTTTGGTCATTTTGGCTTGATCAATTTAATTGTTAAATTGATCTAAATAATTTGAGTTAAATTAGATGAATTAAATTAAGGAGTTAATTTAATTGGTGCCACATGACTATCAACCGGTCAAGTTAACTTAAGGAGTTAAGTTAATATATTCTAGCTTAAAGTGTTAAGCTAATTGACTTAAAGAGTTAAGCCAAGGTTAATTAATTAAATTAAGGGGTTAATTTAAGTAATGTGAAGAATTAATTTCGAAGTAAATTCAAAATGAAATAGTTCATTTGGAGTGCATTTGAATTTATTTGGATGACATTTTATGAGAAGAAACGAAGATTTCAAATGAAATTCAAATGCAAGTGAAATGTGAATTTCACATGTAACTGCTAGCTTAGGTGGCACCTCATGGGAGGTGTGATGCCAACTAGCATCACACCATCCATCCCTCTACATATAGATATAGTGACCGGCCACTTGAGAGCTAGTTTGCAAATTCTTGATCTAATTGTTAGATTCTCTCATGTGTTGAGGCTTCACATTTTCTTCACCTATCCCTCCTAAATTCAGCCTTCACCTTGCTCATCTCTCCTTGATTTTCCAACTAATCTAGGAGAGATTTGGATTTGCCATTAGTGTGTGGATCATCACATTAGAGGCAATACACTTGGATTACTTGGCTTTTGGAGATCCATTGCAGTCCAATTTGTTTGGAGGCATTTCTGGAGTGGCTTCTGATTTTCTATTTTAGCTGAATTTTTTACTAGATCTTTTTTAAGGTGTTGGATCTTGTGTCCAAATTTTAGCCAATTCCTATGTGATTTGATAGGGAAATTGTTGTCAAGAACTTGCCTGCGCCACTGAAAGATATCTTTCAAGTGTTGAAGTGTCCTTCCTCATTTCCTTGGATTTTTGAGCATTCAAGGTAATCCTTTATCCAAATCTAAATTTAAAGCATTATTAGATCCTTGGTTTCGAGTGTAGCCTACTTAATTTAGTTGTTTTTGTGCTTTATTATTGGATCTTAATGCTAAACTTGACTTCAGTTTATTAGAGATTTTTGGAGAATGGTGATTCTCACTCAAAACTTAATTTTTGAAGCATATTTGAGCACTTGAATTTTCATTTTTAAAAGGTCCTTTAGATATGGAAATTTTTCTATAATGTGTGATTTAGTGTTTAGGATGTGCCCTAAACTTTTTGGTGCACAAAAGTTGAGCCAAAATTGACTTGACTCAGACCAAACCTCAAAACAGGGCAAACAACCACACGGTCATGTAGCCAGGTAGGGGCAACAGTGCCCAGTCACGGGTTTGGGGGTGTTTTGAGCCTTGTTTCATGTTTTCTTTGTGACCAAAAGTGATCTAAATCATGCCACATAGATGCACAAGTATTTTGCAAGTTCTGAAAATTATGTTTGACATTTTTTATTACTTTTAAAATCTTATTAAAGTTAATCTTCAATAATGGTACAAAAATGAGATGCAGAATTGTTATGCTTATTTTTGCTATTTAATTAATTGTTTATGAGATAAGCATTTAATTGTTGGAATTGAATGTCAATTCATGATTTATTGTTCATTTAATTATTGAATGGATGATGAATGAATGGGGATGTTCATGAGCCTTTAATATTGATTTTATTTGTTTCAAGTTGTTGAAAATGGTTCTATTAAATTGGAGTTTGTATGCCTCTTAATTTCTATCTTTAAATGTTATGAGAGTAGAATCACTATGAGTGATGATTTCTTTCTCATGTAAATGTTAAAAGGAAAAACAAGAAGACCATTGGTGGCATGAAGACCCATGAATGTATGGGGAGACATTTATATAATAGCTAGATTTAATCAGCCCACTTAAAATCAGCTAAGTAGTGCACTTATAGCTCTAAATGTACTACTTAGTTAAAGCTCATGGTCATCCCACCATAGGAGCATGCTAGGCGCATTTACTTATTTATACTTTTCATATTTAGTTTGAAATGCATGGTTAAGATATAGAAAACCTAAATAAGAAGATAAAATTGATGAGATCTTTGCAAACAAGAAAATCCCTCCACTTAGAAGAATCTAAGTGCTTTCAAATATTAAGTCAAAATGGATACAAATTAAAAAGATTTTTAATTAATCCATGAGGCGTGGGTCACACTTAAGGTAGAAAGATGTGATCATATACTTACCATATGATACACCTTTGATTTGACACTTTCCATGCATTGGCGTATGAGGCGTGGGATGTCATGGAATGGTCTCGAATCAAAGTTTGATTGGTAGGTCCGACTTAATACCTAGTAATGTAGGTGGCACACGAGACGTGGGTTTATATGAAAAGTGAGGTAAAATATATCAAGGGTCGCATAGAGATGCACTTAGTAAAAGTTTCTTACCTTTCGATTGTTTATGGATGGCACACGAGTCGTGGATCCACTTACAAGTCCTTAGGACCTTGATTCTCACTAGGAAATAAGATTTCTCGAATTGTTCTAGGGGGTGAGGAATTTGATAAAATAGTGGAAGAAAAACATACTAGAAAGTCCATAAACATGTTTCCAATATCAAATATTCAATCATATGCTTATACTCTCTTTTTCGCCTTTGATGATTTGCAAAATCTCAAGTATGGCTATATATCCACTAAGCATTATTGTGGAAACCAATAAACCAACCGGGCCAAACTTCCATGATGGACTAGACCTCAAAATCATTCTAGATTCCTAGCAAAGGATATACATCCTATATCATAGTTCTCCTTATCCCATGGGGATCAATGTAGATCAAAAGACATGTGAAATATTCATGAATTGGGTTAAGGATCGTACTATCCTATAGTCTCATTATGGCATCTCCAAACTTCAAAAGTGTTAAGGACACGTGAATAATACCTCAATTAAAGCTTACAAGAGTTATAAAGCAAACAAGGTATGAGAGGTTTATATTATCAATGAGATTTTTCAAGTTAGGATGGATGGGAAGTCATATGTCATCAACTACAGTCTAAAGATGATTAGGTTTGTTAAGAAACTCTTCAACTTGGATGCAGTGATGGATTATGATCTCCATGAGAATTTGATCCATACATCCTCGCCAAGTTTTATTGATCAAAGTGTTGGTCTAGATAGAGGTTACCATAACAAGAACAAACCTTTGATGCTTGCTTCCTCCTCCAAGTGTAAGGGCCATAGGTATGCTAGAAAGGGAGGTAAAAGGAAGAAAAGTTCTTCCTCCAAGGGAAAACAACATTAAAGACATCCAGATGAGTCAAGATGATTATAAAGGATATAGTCGATATTACTTGTTTCTACTTTGGCAAGAAAGGCCATTGGAAGCGGCATTACAAGGAATACCTTGCAACCCTTGAGAAGGGTATGTACTTTATTGAAGTGCATTTAAGGATAAATTCTTCATCATGGATATATGATATCACATGTGGTTTATATCTTTGTAATTTTTTATAAAGAAAAGAAAAAAGAATAAAACTATGTGATGGGGATATGATTCACCGCCTTAGCAAAGAGCAAGAATTGTGACCAATGCTGAAGGCAAATAATAAATTAGACTTAGGGAATTCCATACATGTGTAGGACCCTTGTTATTATGTACTATATCTTGTTGAGAACATTATTTCAATTCCCATTTTGGATAGCGAAGGATTTGATCCTTCTCTATCAAATGGGAGGTTGAATGCATTAAAGAATTGGTTCTTTAGTTGCTCATGGTACACTTAACAAAGGATTATACATTTTTTGGATTCTCAACCATCACTAATGCACATTCAACAAAGTAACAAAAAATTAGATAACTAAGAAAATGCCATGTTGTGGCATACAAGACTTGGACATATTTTCAAAATAGGATGAACAAGATAGAAGCTCTCAAAGCACTAAATGTTAGTGGCATTGAGAATCTTCCTACTTATGAGTCCTGTTTAAAGGGAAAAATAACCAAAGCTCATTTTGTAGGACAAACAAAGCACACCACAAAACCTTTGGATTTGATCCATACGGATGTTTGTGGCCCACTAAGAGTTAGTACGAGAGGAGGCTATTCTTACTTCATCACCTTAACCAATGAAGATACTCAGTTCGGACATGTGTATATTATGAAGTACAAGTTTGAAGCTTTTGAAAGGTTTAAAGAGTATAGGAATGAAGTAGAAAAGCAAAAGAGACTAAGTATTAAAGCTCTTCAATTAGATCAATAGGGAGAATACCTACGTACTAAATTCTTAGATTATCTAAAGGAGAATGGAATTCTTTCTCAATGCACTCCACCCGGCACCCCCCAACATAATGGAATAGCCAAGAGGGAAAACTATACTTTGTTGGTCATGGTGCATTGCATGATAAGCTTTTTCGATGTGCCTATATCCTTGTGGGGATACGCTTAAGTTACGGCGGCAAAGTTACTAAATGTAGTACCTTCAAAGTTGGTGCCAAAGACACCGCATGAGATGTGGTATAGCAAAACACCCACTTACACTTTTCTAAGAGTTTAGGGGTCTCCCGCTTACGTTAAGTGATTAGTGGGAGATAAGTTGGATGCGATATCCACCTTGTGCAAGTTCGTGGGATACCCAAGAGAGTCTATGGGTTATTATTTCTATGATCCCTCAAAATAAAAGGTTTTTGTTTTGAGGAATGCCTACTTTTTGGAAAAAGAATTTCTATTAGATAGAAATAACATTATTATTGAACTTGATGAAGTTCAAGATGATCAACAAATCACACAAGCAATAGAAATAAGTGGACATCAAAAGCCTTGCACACAACCTCTGAGAAGGTCAGAACAAATCAAGAAGCAACCCAAAAGGTTTAGATTCCTCCATGAGACAAGCCAATCAGATAGTGATCCAAAAACTTATGAGAAAGCTCTGTTGCACATAGATTTGGAACATTAGCTTGACGCCATGAGATCTGAAATGGACTCCATGTGCTCTAACAAAGTATGAACTTTAGTAGATCCACCAAAGGGTATAGTACCCATTGGTTGCAAGTGTATCTATAAGGAAAAGCGAGGAGTCAATTGAGAGGTTATGACCTTTAAAGTGCGACTAGGGGAAAAGGGTTACATTCAAAGACTCGGTATTGATTTTGAGGAAACCTTTTAACCGATCGCTATGCGTACGTCCGTTAGGATTTTACTTGCCATAGCCATATATTATGACTATGAGATATGAAAAATGGATGTGGAAACTGCTTTCCTCAATGGAAACATTAAAGAAGAAATTTTTATGGTGCAACCACAAGGTTTTGCATCCAAAGGGAGTGAACAAAAAGTTTGCAAACTTAAGAGAACCATTTATGGACTCAAACAGACGTCCTAAAGTTAGAACATACGTTTTGATAAAATAGTCAAATCATTTGGCTTTATCAAAAATGTGTATGAATCTTGTATGTATTAGAAGGCTAGTGGGAGTAGTGTACAGTCTATTGTGCTTTATGTCAATAACATTCTTCTCATTGGGAATGAGAGAAAAATGTTAGAGTGTACTAAAGTATGGTTATTTACACAATTCTCCATGAAGGATTTAGGAGAAGCATCATATGCATTAGGCATACGTATCTATAGAGATAGATTGAGAAGGATGCTGAGGCTTTCCCAAACACGGTACATTGACAAGATACTAAAGAAGGTTTAGTATGGAAGAATCCAAGAAGGGATTCATCCCTATGGGACACAGTCTTTATCTCTCCAAGTTTATGGCCCCTAAGACTGACAACAAGAGATGTAAGATGCCCTACATACCTCATGCGTCCATCGTAGGGAGCATAATTTATGCCGTTCAATGTACAAGGCCAAATATAGCACACGCTCTAAGTGTTATGAGTCGCTCTCAGTCCGACCTCGGTGAATATCACTGGATGGCCATTAAAGCAATCCTTAAGTAGTTAAAAAAGACTAATGATTTATTTTTGGTATACAGCAATAGAGAATTGAAACACAAGAGGTTTTTGGATTCTAATTTCCAATCCGATGTAGATGACCTGAAATCCACATATGGATATATATTTTGCCTCGATGGTAGCATGATGAATTGGAAGAGTTCCAAACAAGAAACCACAGTTGATTCAACTACTGAGGCGAAATATGTTGCGACTTTGGAAGCTGCAAAGGAGAGTGTTTGGATAGAAACTTCATCCAAGAGTTGAACATAGTGCCTAGTGTGCATGAGCCTATGGTTGTTTTTTGAAGACAACTTAGGACTTGAGCCAAGATCTCATCGATGATCCAAACATAGATAAATGCATTATCATTTGCTATATGATATCAATTGATAGAGGCAACATCTGAGTGGAAATAGTTGCCTTAGAAGAGAATATAGCAGAACTACTGTCTAAACTCCTAAATGCCAAAAAAAAAAAAAAACTTTGAAGGACATCTTGAAAAGATAGGTCTTAAGACTATAGAGAATTGGCTTTAGGGAAAGTGGGAGATCGTTGGAATAGTGCCCTGCAGCCAATTAGATTGGTATGTAAACAATTTAATTGGTGATACAATCTTGATTGAATGATATTCATAATAAATTTCCATCTTCATCTTATGCTTATTTTACTTCACTAGCATTTAGTTGAAGCCGTTAGATCGCACAAGACTACGGGACTTGGTCAGATACTGGGTGGTAATCATGAAATAAGTCTTTCACGATTGTGATCTTAAAATTTTTTAAGTCATAGAATCTTATGAGACATGGCATCTAAGATTCGAAAAATCTTGCACTAATGATGCATCTAGCCAAAGGATTGGATATTGCTCCGTTTCATGAGCAATCCATGTTAGACATTGGTGCGTGTTAGTGAGTGCTTGTTATATAACAAGTTCACTAAAGGCTCGCCTGGAGAATTCACTAGAATCCACAAGGATTGTATTTGCATGGCAAGCACAGAGCTAGAATGATTCTTTGAGAGCATATTCATTTTGGCCAATTAGTTGGGCTCCATGGGCTTGAGGTTAGACATCGACCATGGAGATTGGGTACCCTTCAATTAATGGAGATTAATTGAATTGAGTTATTGAGCCTATGTCCAATGAATGATAGAACCTAATAGGTTACACACAAAAACCAATAGGAAGTCCAATTTGATGAAGGGAATTTTCTAAAGGTTAGAAAATTTCACTTGACCAATTTTATGGAGGAAAATGGTTGACCAATTTTTTGGTCATTTTGGCTTAATTAATTTAATTGTTAAATTGATCAAAATAATTTAAGGAGTTAAGTTAGACCAATTAAATTAAGGAGTTAATTTAATCAGTGCCATATGACTATCAATTGATCAAGTTAGCTTAAAGAGTTAATACCTTCTAGCTTAAAGAGTTAAGCTAGTTGACTTAAGGAGCTAAATTAAGGTTAATTAATTAAATTAAGGGGTTAATTTAATTAATGTGGAGAATTATTTTGGAGGAAAATTCAAAATGAAAGAGTTCATTTCGGGTGCATTTAGAATTTATTTAGATAACATTTCATGAGATAAAATGAAGATTTCAAATTAAATTCAAATGCAAGTGAAATTAATATTTCACATGCAGCTTGCCTTGCAAGTTGGCGCCAACATCATGGGAGGTATAGTGCCAACTTGCATCACACCTCCACTCCCATAAATTAGTGTGAGGTGGCCAACCAAGCAAGTCTTGCATTTCCAATTGTTAGATTCTCATTTTCCTTCTAATTTGTATGATTCACTCATGTGTTGAAGTCTCATACTTTTTTTCATCCTCCCTCCTAAATTTTGACCTTCACTATTTCTTCTCTCCTTGGTTTTCCAGTTGACCGAGGATTGATTGGGATTTGCCTATGCTATGTGGATCATCACATTAGAGGTTAGATAATTGGATAGCTTTGTTTTTGGAGATCTACAACAAGGGCAGAAAATTTGGAGCATCTTTTCCAGACCTTGCTGGATTCATTTTTGGCTAAATTTTTTATTGGATCTTTCCCAAGGTGTTGAGGAGGCTGTATCCAAATTTTAGCCAATTTGGAGGTGTTCTGATAGGGAAAAAGTTGACGAGTTGCTGCTGTGCCAAAGGAAGACAGCTTTGAAGTGTTCAAACAATTCCTCCATTATTCCTTTTATATTTTGAGCATTCAAGGTATTTATCTTCTACCAAATCCATCTTACAACATGATTTGATCCTTGGGAGTGTTTAGACAAGTTTTGATTTAGCTTTGTTTGCTTTATTTCATGGATCATTATACTACACACTCCTTCAGATCCTCTTAGTATAAGAGTTTATAAACTTCTCCTCATTCTTCACCTTGTTCGCATACTTAACTTTCAAGTCCTTATGCTCCATAAGTAGCTTCGTCGATTCCTCCTCCTTGTGACTTTGCTGCTTAACAACTTTGACAGCCTCTTCCATAAAATGTTTATCCATAGACAAAGCCCCTAGCTCGACAAGGCATTTACTCAACTAAGTTCCATCCCTATGTTCCAAACATGTGAAAAACGATCAAGAATAAGAAATCACAGTAAAGCTACAAAGAAGAGAAATAATAAGGAAAAATAAGTTGATGTAATGAAGCAACCTCATACTTGGTAAAATTCCCAGCAGCTGATTGAGATGGAGAACATCTCCAATTTCCTTTGATCATACTCGTTTACCATACCCGGCATGCACTCAGCACTAAAAACGGTCTCATCGACATCCCAATGACAATCTACCCCGTAACTTCACCACAAGCTATAAAGAAATAGTCCTTTGCTCTTGCCTACATAGAAAGGATAAGTAGATTGTGGGCAAGTGGTGGATACACGAGCAACTTTCCCATCAAACTAGGAGGCAACATCTCAACCTCATTGTCTGCAGTAAATGCACCTGCCACTGGTGTTGGCGTGCACCTTGCCTGGTAGTTGACTCGAGGAGCTTGGTCGATGCCTACTCGATGGCATCCTTATGATGCTACTGCGCAGTATGCCTTTTATGTGGTCCTTCCTCCGCTCTCTAAGCATGAATCATTGCAAAGTCAATCTTCTTACCTATTAAGGGAAGAAAGAGAAGTCAAAATGTAAGTAATGGATGGGAACATATAAAAGAATAAATACACGCGTGCAAACAAAAGCTAGAAATCAAAAAATAAAATATGCTAAGTATTAGTAGGAAACATATATTTGACAAAGGAGAATTAAACAACGTCATTTCAATGACACTCATGCGAAGATCGCAATGAACTTGACTAGGAAGAATTAAAGAAGGAGAACTACTCCACTCGTGAGGCATGTTCCAATCTTCATCACGAATAGAAAGGAACTTATCCTTCCAAGGACATCTCCATGAAGGTAATCTACACAAAAACTTACTATTTGGTTTAGGGAAAGAATGGAAAAATTGCTCGTCTGGCACTTTGTGCATCCCAAACAGAGAGTGATAGCTATCAAATGATATTGGTAAGCCCAACTCACTCAAACATTATCTAAACCTCGCAAAGGATGCTAAAACATTATGCATGAATTAGCTTAGAAATGCGCCATAGCTTCACACTATATCTAACAAAAGAGGATCAAGAGGAAGAGAAAACACACAAGTGAAGTAACTTCTAAAGATAATGAAGCATCCTCTAGGAGGCAACATCATGTTGTCTTGAGGAGAAGAAAGAACAAACTTAAATTCATTGGAGATGCCTATGCCTCAAAATATCTAACTCTTTTGGCTGGAGTAAACACTTAAATATACCACCTTTAAGAAGCTATTATCCTTGGTAGGAATGCTCTCAGATATAAAATATATTTTCAATGTAAAACTAAAATTTTCTATCGAAAACAGGGGGCTTGATGATATAGCTAACATTTAACTTAAGGGCAATGTGGTAAATTAACTAAAAATAGTAAATGGACCTTAAAATTAATTAGTTGAGTAAATTGACAAAGAGCTCAAAGGACAAGTCAAATTCATAAAGAATGGTAGAAAAACCCTAATGGGCCTAAGTCCATCAAAATTAAAATCTATAAATACCAAGTTCTAGTAAGAAATGAGATACAAGAAATTATTCAAAAATTCTCAAAGTTGAAGAACTTTCAAAAAAAGAAGATCTCTCTGCACGCGATCCAAAGGAAAATGAATAGACACACTACTGCCTTCCAGAAAAGACCTCACTCCATTTTCAAGTAACATTAATAACTTATCAAGACTAAGAGGCATAAGCCCGCCATTTTTTATTTAAAGAAAAGGTTTGAATTACCCCAGAATATGAAATTAAAATACATTTATATCCTTGTATATATTTTATATGTTCTCCCTAATTTTTGAGATTAATCAATCTTTATGAAATTCTCCAAGATAAAGACAAGTTTGACCATTTATGAATTTGGCCACTTATTAATTTGATCTTCTATTGTAAGAAAAGAGAAAAAGACAAAGAAAAGAGAAAGAAGGTACATTGCAACGATAGCGATCCACCGCCATGCAAATCAATGAAGAGGGCCGATGTGGGTGGGACAGTGGTAGGCAGAAACGACTGTCATGATGGTGAAAGGTTGTTATGAAATGTGTGAATAGAAAATGAAGTAAGAAATTTGGATAGAATAGAACAGAGAAGGCAAAGAAAATCTAAAAAAGAAAAAAAGTTGAATAAATTTAAAGAGAAAAAGTCAGTTAAAAAAGGATGGAGAATAGAGAAATATAGGGAGAAAAGACAAGAAAAGGCAGCATGTTAAAAAATAAAAAATTAAAGATAAGAGTATTTTAAACAATACATAATAGAATCATATTATTCAATTCAAAAAATATATTATAATATAAAATAACTTTAATCGTCATTTAAGCTTCAATACATTATCCCTTCACATATTTATCGCTTCAATTAAATGAAACTAACCCTTATTTGTATTTACTTGCGTTGCGAGGGAGGAGTTAAAATTCACTGGAAAATGGCGGAGCACCCGCGTCTCATCCTTAGGAATTTCCTCTCACCAGAGATCTGCAAGGTCTCTCTACACACATACAAAGACATACTGTGGCACCAGTCTTCCTGTATTTTCTGTATCTGGTTATTTTCTCAGAAGACATTATGGTTCTTTTTATGCTAAATTAACAAATGACAATATAGGAATTGGAGTTCATACACAAAAGCTGTTGCACAGTTGGGTACAGACCTAATGTCTTCTCCACCACTCTCCTTCATCTTATTGCAACTGATTCCGCCCATCTCATCATGCCCCTTATACCCGTCCGAGGTTCTCATCTCTTTCTCTCTCTTTGAATATGTTTCTCTCTTTTATTTACTTGTTTATTTATTTTTTCAAACAAAAGATAAATTTCTAAGTGCAGTCTCCTTTTAATTTTTACTACTTTATTAAGTTCAGTATCTGATAAAAACTCATGGGTTGATTTTGTAGAGAGGTTGAAGGAGAAAGTGGAGGAACATTTTGGATGTGAGTATGAATTGTTTGTGGAGTTCACCGGACTCATTAGGTATATTTATGACAAACGAATACTCTTATCAATAAATGCAATAAAATTGATAGGAATTTTTTCTTATGTCAAGGGGGAAAGTTATTCAAATTCAACAACGTTGTTTTTCTTTCATTTCCGTGATGTTCAACCATCTTCGAGAAACTCTTCACTTTGACTCTTATCTTGCTAAGTGGAAGAATGGTGAAGAAACCAGCTTTCAGTTTTCGTTTTTGTCTTCCTTTTTTCCTGGTGAAATTGAAGATTAAGATTAATTTCTTATGATCTTTGAGTACACTCTGGCTACAATATGGGTAGCTCCTCAACTGTTGCTTCGGACTCAAGCCTTAATTTCAAAATTTTGCACTTTCTACCTTGATAAATTCTAGTTGCAAAGAACCATCAAGTGTGCAGATATGTCTGCCACTGCTTTGACTATCATGAGGTTCTTATCTTATGCTATACTCATGTCAGCTGGTGCAAGGGAGCTAGCATTGGGTGGCACAGTGACAATAACAGAGACTATCTCAAACAAAGGGATTTTGCGGTGTGTGCTTTGCTTGTTAAAATGTTACTCATCCTAATTGAGTTCTACGTGTCTTTTATGTGTTTCATGGTTTGAGGTTTATTTATCTACTTGTTTTCCTTAATATACATATGCATGTAATGTATGTATATATCATCCACTTTGCGTTTCATCTAGTCCTTTGTTTCTAATATAGCCATAGAAGTCTTGGAAAATTAAATGTGTTGAGTTGGGAAGAGGGAAATAGAGATTTATCTTGGATGCCCTATTGTGTTTATTAGCAATCCTCGTGTTTGCTAAGATGAAGGTGAGTCTTTTAAGCAAGGCTAAAGTAAATAGGATTCCCACCAAGTACATGTTAGATTGAGGGTCTTATTTGACAATTATAATCTTAACCTAGACTAGTTACCCTAGGAAATTGTATGATAAAGTTATAATAATATACACCCTTTTGCCCCAATTTATAGCTCCGATTTCATTGGATACAGAGTTTTGGATGAGAGTTGCAAATGTGAAAATTTTGTTATCTTTAGTCTTTACCTTCTTTGCCTATACAAATTAGTGGTGAAGAGTTAGTAGCACCGCATCATTTTGTTTAAGTGAGATGATATTTTGCAAAAGATCATTTATTCTAGAAAACAGAACCTTATTTTGGGGTGTCCTAGGAAAGAAATAAGGTTGATAAAGTTGGGACACCGGGAGTAGATTACATGTACTTGATGTTCGAACTTCCGCACTCTATTGCTGTTCATCTCGCTTCTTTCCTTTGTATGTGGGGCTCCAGTGCCTACACCACATGTTAACGCCATTGAGGTTTTCTCAGCAAAAACCCTCCTATGCTCCAGTCAGTTTTGGTTATCTTGCTGAGAGACAAAAGAAAGTCAGCGTGCTGGAGTGCAATGCTCAAGAATGGGTTTTGTAAAAACTAAGTCAAAACATGGATGAGTTTTATAGCTTCACCTTAACTGCCCTCTATTCCCATGATTATTGGATTCTGTGTGTCCTGTTATTGTTTCTGATTCTGGGTATCTAATCTAGTTTCTATAGCTCCCTCAGCAGGTCAGGTGAGAATCTTCCATCAGCTGTTGAGCTAGTGCACCTATGAACATTTCTTTTCCTTGTTCTATCTGGGCTGCCAATGGAGGACCAACCCCAGCTCGGGTCACCGAAAAGGATAAAGAAATGAGAGAAGAGAAATGAAAAAGTAAAGATAAAATAAAAAATGGTTGGTGAAGGCAATTTGGCCTCCATCTTCATTGTAGAGGAGAAAAAAGAAGTTGGGATAGAAAGAAAGGAGAGAAGAAAAAGAACAAAATAGACAAGCAAAGGTTAATGCGTTTTGGTGAAAGATGAGATAATCTTGCTGGTGACGCGAAAGAAGCCACCAGCAAATGAGTAGTGGTGGCTGGAGAAGAAAGAGATGGATAAAGAGAGAAAAGAATATAGGAATGAAAAGAGAAAGATGATAAATTAAAAAAAAGTGAAAAAGAAACGTTCAATTAAAGAGAAATCTTACAGATAGGAAATTTTGTGGAAAAGGAAATCATGAAGAAATGTTATTATGAAAAGATGGTGGTTTGAATTACTAATAGAACATGAATGCTCAGCAAAGGAAACCACAAAATAAACATTGGAAAAAGGGGAGGAAAAAAAAAAAGCGAACACCTGATAAAATTTTTAATCATTATAATAAGATCCCTCCAAGTTTGACATATTACAAATGACATCTTCTTTGTGAGAAAGTGAAAAAGTATGGGGTAAATTGGGAAAATCAATTAACATATTTGTATAACATCATTATTTTATGTCCAAAAACCCTGATGGAAGGGGGAGGTAGGTAAATGGCATAAACTTACCAAGTAAATTTTGCTAATTATAAAAGATGGTGCGGTATGGTCGTAATTGATATTATTTCTCAGGGCTGGTACTTGTAATTAACCTAATCATTTTTCTTTGACTTTAGTGGACCATGTTTAAAATCCATTGGTTTTCCTTTTTGAACTACTGCCACTATCACCTTCTGTAAATCAATTTAATGTGTTCTTTTTCTTTTTTGTCCTTTTGGTGTGTGGTCTGAATTTTGATTGTTTTATGTGTGAAACATCTGAGGATGTGCTTTGTTGGCCTCAGAAATCCCACTGGGTGATGTAGGTCACTTGATTTTTACAAGATAAAAGATATCACTAACTTCAGCTCGAGGCTGGGGTTCTTATTTCTTGATATATATGCATATTTATATATCAGCTTTTCACTAAATCATGTTTCCTAGTTGTACTTTGTATTCTCATTTTCTTCACAAACTTTCGTGGCATATTCTTTCCCTTCTTCCTCCCTGTTAGTCATGTAATCGGGTGCGATAAGGCTTCATCTTATAATTTTATGCAAAGTTTTTTTGGGCATTTTGTTGTTTTGGTAAGTTGATTTGGTGTATGGTTCCAGTAAAGGAATTGAAACACATCAACAACCTTTTATTTGTTTACTAGTAATATTAACCATGCAGCCACAGTCTATAGAATACTTCCTTTTTATTGGTAGCCTTGCAAATGATTAGGTATTTATGCTGTCAATTCAGTAATATTCTTGGAGATGATAATAGTCTATCAAATTTCACACTATCTCTTTAGAATGAATGAAGAATAGTTGTACCACTGCATTATATTGCTGTGCATAGTGGAAAATTTTATTTGACGGTTCTGTTTCTTTCTCTCTCCCATTCAAAGGCAGCTTGTATTTTAATAATATAAGGTTTGTTTTAGAGGTCTGACTCACTTCTCTGGTGGGTTACCCTTGTCCATATAATAATTTATCTTGTTTCACAATATACTCTTAGAAGCAAGAATAATTGGTGAGATCTGGTCGACTTGGAAACCCAGCTAATAATTATCTCTTTTCCTATCTGGTTGAAGGCAGTTTGCTATTTAAATAGTTACGAGGTGGATTTCAGTGGAGGTCTGTTTCACTTCCAGGATGGGGAACCCTCGACCATTGCACCCATGGCTGGTGTAAGTGATTTTGCTAATAAAAATAAATATTCAATATCTCTGGATTTCCTGTTATTCAAAAGGTTTATTTGGATTGGCATAATTTCTGTTGCCTCTTATCTTGAATAAAAATGATAGAAAATATTCTCTGGAGTTTAACTTGTGTTTTCTTGTGGTGCGATAATCTGATCGTATGTTTAATTTAAATGACTTATGACACTTTATTGTTTATCATCATTAAATCAGTGAGTCTATCTGGGTCTTTTCTAACAGGGGAAAGCCTACTGAAATGAAAACAGAACATGAAAAGGAAGTTTTGCATGATTTTTGGAAAATTTCATGATGTTATGTGATGTTTAAAAGGAAGAATTTTTCTAGGTTTCTGGTTGCATTAATTTTCAATTTTCAATCTTACTAAATCTTTAAAATCTTAAATGTTATATGATGTTATAATTTGTTGAGCAATTGCTCCTTGTAACTTATTCATCTCATAATATCGTTTTCATTCAGTTAATGTCTTCAAGTTCTTAGAAATTGTTGTACATATTCTTTATAATCTGCAGCCTTTGGAAACAGAGCTTAAAAGTCCTTTCTGATGATGAGCTGTTTATGGTTTGTGTCCATAGTAGAATCAGAAATACTCTGTTGTTTCAAAATAAATGCCAACTTACAAGATATCCATGGTACATATATTTTCTCCATGTTTATGATTATTTAGTTCTTTCTTCCGTTTCTGGCTTTATTTGCACAACAGTGTGATCGTTATGTATACAAATATTAGACAGCCTCAAGATTACAAATATTTTTCTCTGAAGTTCGTTATGTATTCATCTGACTATAAAATGGGGGTGGGTGGGTTCCTCTGTGGCAGTGGAGCCATGTGATGTGGAAATAAGAACTGAGTTGTGAATTTAAGGGTTCCTGACAGAAGGCTGATGGATTGTTGAAGGGATATGGAGAATTCAGGATAATTGTCAGGCAAGGTGTTTCGTCTCTGTAATTCATTTAGTAGTGCTTTTAGGAAGAATTATCTTTATCAGATCAGTATATTATTATACTTGGGGGATATCATAGGTTGGAAGTTGATGCCAGCAGTAGATGTGTTATGTGATGCTAGATTAGATGTGCTATGTGATGCTAGATATGACCTAAGCAGTAAAGGGGAAGGGGAAGGGGAAGGGGAAGGGGGGATGGAGGAAGACTGGGATTAGGGGATGCTGTGCAGGATGTCACTTTTTTCTGGTCTGTGGACTCTGAAATCCTGACTTTTGTAGCGAACAACGCCTGCATCTTCTTTAGATGTGTCTATAAACTGGTAACATAGATGTTTCTGGTTTTTGGGCTGTGTTTCTGTAATGAGTTTAATAAGGAGAAAATAAGAGCATTCAACTGTACTTGTTTTTCTTTCATGTGTTCAAACCTGAAAATAAAAACTGGAATTAGAAAAAAGAGAGTTGGTTTACCAAAGGGCCTTGAGCATTTCACAAGTTGTAAGACCTCAGATACAAATGAGTAACTTAAAGATTTCATTTTTAGGGGACAAGAATGTGAGACTCCATATACTATAAATGGTGCTATAGAACAAATTATCCTGTGTGTAGGATCTATAGTCCTTTTGCTACGGCCGGACTTGAGTCCCCAAATCATTAATCATCATAACCCAATGTTTTTATGATACCTATGTATATATTGAGCATGTTCACAATGATGTTGATAGACAAGAAGCAAACATAATAGATATGCAAAAAGGAAAAGTTATAAAGGGTGAAGGTACCATTATTCTATTTTCTTTCCATGTCAATGATGGATGCCCTTTCTTCTAAAGTAGAGATAAGGTAATATTGTTGGCACTGCCTTTTTCCTACTGTCTAATTGATCCCTGTTGCATCTATACAGGATGTTATAATATACACGGCAGACAACAGAAATGTTCATTCTGTTAGCGCGGTAGCTTCTCCCTCCCTCCCTCCCTCTCTCTCTCTCTCTCTCTCTCTCTCTCTCTCTCTAGCTGTCTCACTAGATTTAATCTATATGTTGTTCAATTTCCAAGCTTGCCAGTATGGAATTTTTGGCCTTCAAATAACTAATTCTAATGCAAGGAGTGACACGAAATGCATTGTGAGACTTTTCTGTCTCTTAGTTTCAATTATTGTTTGACTGTTATGTCTTCTCGTTTTAGAACTTAATGCTGTGTGAGTTTAGAAGATAAGTGGATAATATGCATATAAAATGCTTGCAAAGCTTATGAGTATCTAAAGGACCTGTAGACCTAGCTGCTCCTGTAGCTTTTCCCAGAAACAAATGTTTGAACATAGAATTTTGCAATGTTGTCTATCCATTTACCACTGATCTTTCTATTGATTATGGTTGTAGTTTTGGTTGAAAAAATTTTTCTGGAAGAAGGAAACTTGACTGATTTATGTTATTCCAGAAAGCATTCGACTTTGATATGGAATATACTTGTTTGCAGAAAATTAATTAGTCTATAATGAGGTTCAGCAAAGCTTTGCATCTTTACCTGAAACCATTAACATTAATGGATTGGTGTCACTTGGAATAGTTGTTGTAAATCCTGACTACTAGAACCTTGGGTTATTGTAATTCCTTGTAAGGGGAGCACAAAAGGTTATTATGCCATTTAAAGAAGTTGTCTATATTTTATTATAGATGTTGGTATTATGCTAGTTTTTAGTTAATCTGGCACATAAAATTTCAACTAATTTACAAATCCTGTAGTTCTAATTTCACCATTTTCATCCCTAGGCTGTTAATATATGCAAACATTTGTTTTTAACAGATCAATGAGGAGAAACATAATTCTTGTACATAGAAATGGATCTCTGCTGCAACTAACGTACAACTTCTGTAGTTTTATCTTTGCTTAGTTCACTTTTAATTTGTTAATATGTAATAACATTCGTTTCTAACAGATTAGTGAAGGAGAAAGAATTACCCTAACATTGTGGTTCAGCCGTGACGAATCTCATGATGAGGATGCTAAACTTCTCCTCTCTCTCTCCGAATGTTCACTAGGCAGTTGTATTGGCACAATTGCTTCGTGTTTCCCTATGCTGGCATCAAATAATATGTACTGGTTTCCTCCTGAAGAAGCCTCAAGATTCCAGTCAGGGTTTGATATCTGCTCTGCAAGATTACATGTTCTTGGATTTGACATTTCTTCCTCTGATGAAGAATGTTATTTATCAGCAGTAGATTCATCCTACAACTTGTTGAAATCATTGAAGGAGCCATTATATTTGGCATGTGGGGATGAGTTGCTTGTATATGAGTTTGTCAACATATTGCATGCCCTTCAGGTATCTTTCTTGCTAAATCGTTCTCAAGTGCTAAGATTTTCAAAGTGAGAACTCTGAAGGAGTGTGATGTGATGTGCCTAGAAGACATGTAATTTTCTATGTAATAAAGTTTTAAAAATTCTTTCCTTGTTATCTCTGTTCTCAATAAAAAATTCTGGCTATCGCAAGATACTGAAATTTTTATACAAGGTATCCTGGAAACTCTTGTGCTTTGCTTTGTGCTTTGGCTTTTGAAGCTTTAAGTCTTAATTGAGCATAACACCGTATTTTGTCTGGTGTTTCTGACTTGAGCAAGACCTTCATGTCAGAACAAAGTCATCTTTGCATATCTATTTTAGTTTCTTTGTATTGGCTTTAGTTGGTTCTTCTGTCTCCAAATAAATGGGGAACGAGGACAAAACTAGTAATTCAATTGCTGTCCTGGCTTGCAATTATTTTTCTTCTTTTTCTCTTTTTATCAGTGAATCTTGTAATTTGTGGAAGGTTTTCCTTGTGGATATAGGGTAGATATTCCGTCTCCTATGTTTATGGAAAATGATTCATGAATGAAGAGAACGTGACCACTTCATATCCTCGGCCTTTTGATCTTTACATGACTAGAACATGGAAATAAGGTTGAAGGACAATTATTTCCTTTTGCCCCAGAGTTCCCCTATTTGGCAACTGAATTAAAATTTGTTAACAATTTCTGGCATTTATTTCCTCTACCGAGTTCTTCTCAGGTCTCAGTCCTTTTGGTTTTTCTGTTATTTCCACTTTACTTGAAACCCACATGTGAGGCCGTATTTGTTTCGTATGGGCTTTCATGTTAAGTTCTCCTGCCTTTTCCTCAAACCAAGTTGGCACTAAGTGCTGATCGCATCTGCTTATGTTCTGTTTAGAGTTATCTATAACTGAGTTGTAAGCTATCAGGGCAGATTTCTTGGCAAAGCTGGTTCTTTAATGATATCACTACAAATTAGCCATGGAGGTAGTTTAATATCTTACGGAATTTCTGTTTAATACATACGTTTGATCATCTTAGGTGATACGTCTTACTATCCATCTGGAATTCACCTATACCTGCTGCGCCATTCTTTCGCTGTGAAACAGGTTGTGCAGTTTTACTATTGGAAGGCGTCGGAGTTGGAGTATGCTGAAGGAAAGGGGTCATCTATCAACATAATACCTTTATCCGACTTACAGAGGCAGAAAATTAATTGTCTGAAAGCTGTGCTTCTGAAGGATCTTCAACTCGCTGACACACTTTTTGGACACATCAATAGGAAGAGTTCATTTGACAGGTTCAAGTTTTCTGCTGCAGTTTATGAGTGGGAAGCTTGTACCGTTAAGTTACTGAAAGAAATGGTCATGAGCATACCATATTGGAGAACACATCAATCTATTTTTTGTGCAGCCAATCCTGATTAGAAATCTGTTCTAAGTTTGCACAGTTCCATATGAGGCTTTGATTGGTTTTGTATTTGAATTTCTTTTAATGTTTCCACCGTTTCTACTCATGTAAGTTCTTAATTATTTGCGCCTGTCAGTTCATGAAGTCGTTGTGCTCGATTGAAGGAAGAGTTAGATTCTTGATTTTGGCACCATAATACAACACAGACATCCAAAGAGTAGCTTATGTAGTAAAACCAAGTTCCCAAGACTATAACTGTTTTGCTGAGATTGATTGTTCCAAAATATGTCAATTCAGATAGAAATGGTATACTCATTTCTTTGTTTCTTTTACTTGAATTTTAGTTAGATAAGACTATAATTTTGCTCATCGTTCATACCTTTATTTGTACTAGTTGTTATGATATACACACATATTTACATATAAAATATGTGCAAAAAAAGTATGACCATTGTTGGAAATAATTGCACATATACAATTACTATCCATGTAGAACAATATCAAGATGGGTGGGCTTATATGACCTTTTGTTCAGCAAATTATTGGAATAGTGCCCCACAAGTCAATTAGATTGGCGTATAAAGTTATTTCACTTGTGATACAATTTTGATTGAATGATATTCAATAAAATGACTATCTTCATTTTATACATTTATGATTTTCTTCATTTGCATTTGGTTGAAGCTTTTAAATCATACAAGACTACGGGACTTGTTCACACATATAATAGTGGTTATGAAACAAGTCTCCATGGTTATGATTTTAAATATTTCAAGTCATAAAATCTTAAGATATGGAACATCTAAGATTTGGATAGATTTGCAATAAAGATGCGTACTCTAAGAAGTTGGATGATGTCCTGTTTCATAGGCAATCTATGTTAGACATAGGTGCATGTTAGTGCGTGCTTGTTAAAGAATAAGTTTACTGAAAAATTGCCTAGAGAATCCAGGAGGTAGTCGAAGTTACATGTCAGCAGTGGGAAATTCTCTAGTTTACGATAGTGTATACAATTAGTTCTTTGACTTGACGTTCTGCAGTAACTTTGTATTTATGTTCTTGTGCTTTGATTTTGCTTCGACCACGTAGCGGGTTGCTCAGGGCTTAGGTTGGGCACAAGCCACCTAAATATGGAAGTTGGTGAGTTCCAAGATGGGATTTGTTTCATCCGTTAGTGAAGAATTGGTTAAATATCTTGGCTATGTTTGATACAGGTTAATTGCCAGTGTTCTATTTCCTAATGGTACCTAATGCGGTGTTTGATGTGGGAGATAGAAACTATGGGCCGTCCCGCAAATTGTGTTTGGCCCGACACTGTAGACCATATTACTTGCTATTGTAATAATAGCCTTGAAGGTGCGATTAAATAATTGCACTCCTCTTGGCTGAATTACTTTATTACAAAATTTCAAAATTGATCTTAATTTTGCTGATTGATTTTTTAATTATACCCTTTGGTTTAATCGATTAAATTTTTATTTGGTATTGTTGATCAATTAAAGTGATATTTATGTAAATTAGATATTTTATTTGATTTTATGAAAAATATATATTTTGATCATAACAAATAATATAGAAAATGCCAGATCTAACAAATAATATATAATATATATTTAGTTTTAAAGTCATCCCAAATATAAAATTATTAATTATATATTTTTAATTCATATTCTTAATTTTTATGTATATAATATTAGAATTATTTTATTTGATACAATTTTAAGAATTCTTTTATGTGGTTTTTTTTAATTATGTTACATTAGCAGGGACAAATTAGTAAAAACAATATTAGTAATGAGTATCAAACACATCACATGAGATTATTGAAGATTTAAATGGTGTCTAACGTATATGTTAATATCTCCCATGAAACAGAATAGTAAATAATCCAATTTCACACAATCACCCACTATTACAATAGCCATTTAATCCAAATTCTATATCAAACGTGGCCCCTATGTATTCTAGGATGATTGATTCCTTTCGCAAGGTGATATGGCAATTTAGAAAAGGAGTTTTTCAAAGTTGAGGTCATAATTGCGAATCAAACATGAAGAATATATACATAGATATAGAGGCTATTAGGGAACCGGCAAATGTCTTATCCTATGCCTCTGTTGGGAGATAAGAAACAGAAGAATCGTATTTGCATGGTAATCGTAAGTAATAGTGGTTCACTCAAAATTAATTCATCCAATTGGTTGGGCTCTATAGGCTTGTACTACGCATCGACTATGGAGATTGGGTACTTTAATGAATAAAGATTACTAAAAGAGTGATTAGTTTAAAAGAGTTTAGATTAATCGGAATATTTAATATTCCATAAATCATAAGGAATTGTGAGCCCATGTCTAATTAATTGGTAAACCTAAAGGGTCACACACAAAAGTCTAGAGTATGCTAATTGGAAATTGATAAATTATCTAAAGATCTAGATAATTTAATTTGCCAAGTTTGGAAAAGAGATCATTTTGACTAATTAAAAGTTGGTCACAATGGCTTGATTAACTTAAGTCTTAAATTAATCAAATTACTTTAAAGAGTTAAGTTAGACCAATTAAATTAAGAAGTTAATTTAATTAGTACCATGTGGCAATTTAGTTAGTCAAGCTAAATAAAGGAGTTAAGTTGATTTAATTAAATTAAGGAGTTAATTTAATTAGTGAGAAAATCTAATTTTGAAGGGAAAAATTAAAATAGAATAGTCCATTTTAATATTAGATGGTATTTTAATTTCCTAACTAAAATTAGATTTTAATTAGTGAAAATTAGAATTACTTTTGGCATGCAAGTGAGCAAGGTGTGAGGAGCATGTGAGGGGTGCTTCTAGATGCACCCACCACACTCTATAAATAGCTCTTCCTCGCACCATAATGGCTGGCCATCATTCTCATTTCCCTCCCAAAACATTTTATCTCATGTGTTGAGAAACAACTACCTTTACAGATTCTCACCAACTTCCCTTTCTCTCTTCCAACTCCCTCACACTATCTCCACTTCTCCTTCCTTCTTCTTCATTCTGATTCTAGCCATAAGGGTGAGGATCTAGAGTGTTTTAGGTGTGGACACCTTTGGAGGCACAACATTTGGGGTGCTTGGTATTGGTGAACAAGATCTAGCACTTGGAGAAGGAGTTCTTCAAGAATTGAAGAGGAGTTTCTTAGAGATAATCTCACTAGCAGCTTGGTGCTTTGGAGCACGAGATTCGTTACCATGTTTTTCCACCTTTGGTGGATTTTCATAGGCTAAAAGTTTTTGGACTTGAAGCCTTTGGAGTGGGAAGAAGTACATCAACAAACCGATGTTGGAATTCTTCATTAGATATACCTTTATTCAAGGATCTACAGGTTGATTGTTGAGAAATCAACAAAGGTACTTCTTCCTATCCCGAAATCCTTAATTTACGCATAATTTAGATCCTTGGGTAAAGGTGATGTGAGTTAAATTTGATGTTTTAATTTCCAACTTTAATTGGATCCTTACATCACCTCCACCTTCACAAGTGTATATCGAACGCTACTTGGATTGGGGTTTGCCTCCTTGAATGTACATAACTCTATGTCCTTTAATCTTAAACAACTTTCTGTTAATCTCCACTTATCTTGTGGGATTATTACTAGAGTTTTCCCAAATTTATACACCTTAATAGACAATTTGGTGATATTCTCAAAAAGATTGAGAGAAAGAATTGATAAATATGGAAGGAATGTAGAAAGTGAATACTCAAGTTGTGTGTTCTAAACTTTTAGTAGAGGGCCATTTTTTTGTAGGGATAGTGCCCTCAGCCAATTAGAGTGACATAAAAAACTACTCCTCGTAAGATAATCTTAATTGAATGATATTCAGTAAAATGACCATCTTCATCTTATACAATTTATAATATTCTTTACGTGCATTTGGCTGAAGCCTTTAAATCATACAAGACTATAGGCTTAGTCACGCATATGGTGGTGATCATGAAACAAGTCTCTACGATCATGATTTTAAATATTCCAAGTTATAGAATTATAAAAGGCAGGGCATCTAAGATTCTGATAGACTTGCACTAACAATGCATACTCTAAGGAGTTGGATATTGCCCCGTTTCATGGGTAGTCCATGTATGACACAAATCACACTATTAGTTGCTTATTAGAGAACAAGTTAATTGAAAACTCACTTAGAGAATCGACAAGGTAGCTAAAGTGGCTTGTCGGTAGTGGGAAATTCTCTAGCTTAAGAAAGTACATAAAATTAGTCCTTTAACTTGAAGATCCATGGTAACCTTATATTTAGGCCCTTAGACTTTGATTTTGTTCTTTTCATTTAGTAGGTCGCCCGAAACTTAGATTGGGCAGAAGCTACCTAAGTATGGACGTTAGTGAGTTCCAAGATAGGATCTGTTTCGCTCGTCTCAAAGAACAAGTTGATTTTCTATGTATTCCATAATGATTGATTCCAAGAAATTATTGCGCAAGGTAATATATCAAATTGGAAAAAGTGTTGGAATAATGGCCCGCAAGCCAATTAGATTGGCATGTATAACTACTCCATGTAATAGTTTTGATTGAATAATATTCAATAAAATGGCCATCTTCATCTTATGCATTTATAATTTCTTCACATGCATTTAGTTGAAACCCCTAAATAAAACTAGACTATGGGACTTTGTCACACATATGATGGTGATCATGAAACAAGTCTCTATGATCATGATTTTAAATATTTCAAGTCTTAGAATCTTATGAGATGGGGCATCAAAGATTCGGATAGACTTGCACTAATGATGCATATTCCAAGGAGTTGGATATTGTCCCATTTCATGGGCAATCTAGGTTAGATATAGATGTATGTTAGTGGCAGTTTGTTAGAGAACAAGTTCATTGAAGACTCGCCTAGAGAATCCATAAGGTAGCCAGAGTGGAATGTTGGTGGTGGAAAATTCTCTAGCTTATGATAGTGCATATAATTAGTCCTTCGACTTGAGATTCCATAATAACTTTGTATTTAGGTCATTGTGCTTTGATTTTGCTTCGATTATGAAGTGGGTCACTTGAGATTTAGGTTGGGCACAAACTAAGTAGGGAGGTTGTTGTGTTCCAAGATGGGATCCATTTTGCTTATGTGTGAAGAATGAGTTGATCTCCTATATATTGTATGGTGATCGACTCTAAGAAATTCTTGTGTAAGGTGATATGACAATTTGGAAAAAGAAGTTTTCCACAGTTGAGAATCAAACATCAAGAATAGATACATAGTTGTCGAGGCTATTAGGAAACCGGCAAATGTCTTGCCTAGGCCATTTTCAGGAGGTAGGAAATGGAAGGACCCTATTTGCATAGTTGGTAAGCGGTAAAGGCTCACATAAAATTAATTCATCCAATTAGTTGGGTGGCCTAGGCTAGTACCAGGCATCAACTATCGAGATTAGACACTCTTCAAGTAATAAATATTAATTGAAAAAGTAGTTACTTTAAAAAAAGTTTAGGCTAATCGGGATATTTGATATTCAGTAAATGACAAAGAGTTGTGAGACCATGTCTAATTAGCTGGTGAACCTAAATGGTTATACAGAAAAGCCTCGAACATTATAATTAGAATTGAAGAAATTATTTATGGAGTTAGATAATTTGATTTGTTAAGTTTGGAAGAGACTGAGTTGACTACTTAAGAGTTGGTCACAATGGTTTGATTAATTTAAAGCCATGTGACAATTTAATAGTTTAGCCAACTTAAATGTAAGTTGATTTAATTAAATTAAGGATTTAATTTAATTAATGGGAGAATCTAATTTTGAAGGGAAAATCAAAATGAAAGAGTCCATTTGAATATTAGGTGGCATTTTAATTTTCTAATTAAAATTATATTTTATTAATGGAAATTGGAATTATACTTGGCAGGCAAGTTGGCATGCATGTGCTCAAGGTCTGCGGGGCATGTGAAGGGTGCTTCTAGATACGTCTATCACACTCTATAAATAACTCATCTTCACCCCATAATGGCTGGCCATCACCTTAATTTCCCTCCCAAAATGTTGTCTCATGTGCTGAGAAAAATAACTACCTCTCCTACATTCTTTCCAACCTCCCTATCTTTTCCAAACTCTCTCACACTATCTCTACTTTCTTCCTCCTTTTGGTTTGTCAGGTGGTCAAACTTGAAAAGAAAAAGGAAGCTGGCTTGTCGCAGCCCTGCTGATTCCTGATAGATCATGGCAGTCCGTCTCCATGGACTTCATTGCTGGTTTCTCAAAAGTTAAGGGTATGGCTTCCAATTTTGTTATTGTTGACCATTTCTAAAAATATGGAATTTTATTACTACACCTAATGCTTGTCCTGCTGAGACTGCAGCTAAGTTGTTCTTCAAATATATTGTTAATTACTTTGGTGCTCCTGAAGATATTGTCAATGACAAGGACACAAGATTCACAGGTTGGTTTTAGACTTCCCTATTCAACATGATGGGCATAGAATTAAAGTTCTCCACAACAAATCATCCCTAGATGGATGGTTAGACCGAAAGGATGAATGCACTATTGGAAGAATACTTGAGGCATTATGTGTCAGCAAGCCAGAAGGATTGGGTTGATTTACTTGATGTGGCTCAGTTCTATTACAATTTGCGTAAGTCATCAGCCACAAGAATAAGTCCCTTTGAGTTGGTTTACGGATAGCAGTTGTTGGCACCGCATGAAGTTGCCTTGCAGTGCACATGAGGCATGTGGCCCGCAGTTTACCGATTTGCGAGGGTGAGACATGAATTGTTTGATGAGGCCAAGGATAGTTTGGCCAAGGCACAACGTCAGATGAAGAAATATATAGATTCTGGTAGATGGGGCGTTGAGTTTAATGCGGGAGATCAAGTATTGCTGAAACTTACACCACAAATTTGGAAGAAAATAAGCTCAAAAATGGTGCGCCGTGGGTTGGTACCAAAAGTGGTGTACTGGTTGAAGCTGTTGGATAGACTAAAGATACTATTGGAATAGTGCCCTGCAAGCAGTTAGATTGGCATGTAAACTATTTCACTAGTAATACAATCTTGATTGAATGATAATTTTTTAAATGGCCATCGCATCTTATGCTTATAATTACTTCACTGGTATTTGGTTGAAGCCCTTTGATCACATAAGATTATGGCACTTCGTCACGCACTGGGTGGTGATCATGAAACAAGTCTTACACGGTCGTGATCTTAAATCTTCCAAGTCACAGGATCTTATGAGACAGGGCATCTAAGGTTTGGATAGACTTGCACTAATGATCCATAAATCTAAGGGTTGGATATTGCTTCGTTTCATGAGCAATGCCATATGAGATATGGGTGCATGCTAGTGAGTGCTTGTTAGAGAACAAGGTACTGAAGGCCCACCTGAAGAATCCACTAGATAGCTGAAGTGGTAAGTCGGTAGTGGTAAGTTCTCCAGGTTATGCTAGTACATATTATTAGTCCTTTGACTTGAGGATTCATAGTAGCCTTGTGTTTAGGTCCTCATGATTTGAATGCTCCCTGGTCACCTAGCGGGCCGTTTAGGTGGTGATTGGGCATGAGCTACTTGGACATGGAGGTTTGTGGGATCTAAGATGGAATCTGACTCCTCATTGTTGTGAAGGGCGAGTACATCTCTTATGTATTTTATAATGATCGATTCCAAGGAGTCCTTGGGCAAGACAGTATGACTATTTAGAAAAGGAGTTTTTCAAAGATGAGGTCAAAAACCGAAATCGAATATTGAGAATAGAAACATAGTATTGAGGCTATTATGGAGCTGACAAATATCTTACCCTAGGCCTCTTTCAGGAGATAAGAGATAGAAGGACCGTATTTGCGTGGTACGCGTAGAGCTAGAATGGTTCTCCAAAAGCATTCATTTCGGCCAATTAGTTGGGCTCCATGGGCTTGAGGTTGGAATCGACCATGGAGATTGGGTACTCTTCAATTAATGGGAATTAATTGAATTAAGTCGATTAGTTTCAAGTAGTTTAAACTAAAATGAATATATGATATTGAAAAGTGATAAAGAGTTGTGAGTCCATGTCCAGTGAATGGTAGAACCTAATGGGTCACACACAAAAGGCAATAGCATTTCCTAATTGTTGAAGGAATTTCTTCTAAGTGTTAGAAAATTACTCCTAGTAGACCGATTTTGAAGTTGGCAATTAAATTGTTCTAATTAATTTAAGGAGTTAAATTAAGACCATCTAATTAAGGAGTTAATTATTCGGTGCCACATGACCATCAATTGGTCAAGTTCGCTTAAAGAGTTAACTATGACTAGCTTGAAGAGTTAAGCTAATTGATTTAAGAGTTGAGTCAAATGTTTATTAATTAAATTAAAGTGTTTAATTTAATTAATTAAGCAAATCAATTTTGGAGGGAAAATTCAAATGAAAGATTTATTTGGTGTGGCATTTTAATTAATTTGAAATTAGATTTCAAATGAAATTGAAATGCACACAAAATTCAAATTTAAACATGAATTGCAACTTGCTAACTTGCAAGGCCAAGTTGGTGGTCACCTTGAGGAATGTGTGATGCCATCTTGGTGGCATTATCCTGACTCTATATATAGATATAGAGGGAGAGAGGGGTGGCCACATGACACACATTGTGAAGAATTAGGTTATTTCACATTTTCCCTCCAACTCTTAAGTGTTGCCTTATGTGTTAAAGTTTCACTTATTCTCCCACCTCAAAACAAGCCTTCATCTTTGTAAATCTCCTTTCTATTTTCCAGCTTATATTAAGGAAATTAAGATCTAGCATTGGTGTGTAGATCATAACAATTAAGGGCAAGACAATTGGATTGCTAGCTTTTGGAGATGTACTGTCAGGGAAGTATGCTTGGCAATTTTTTTGGCACTTCTTTGTGGGTTTTTGAGCTAAATTTTTTATAGTAGATTTATCAAGGAGTTGAAAAGATACTATAATTTTTTCAAAATTTTTGGAGGAGTATGGATCAAGACCGAGTTGTTGTTGTAAGATAGTTTCTGCCTGTTGGAGTTATCTTCGACATCTCCTTTGTTTTTGAGCGAATCAAGGTAATCTTGTTTCCAAATCTTGGTCAAAAACATGGTTAGATCCTTGTTAGCATGTGTAGCCTAGTTAATTTCAGTTTTTAAAGTTTTAATTATTAGATCTTAGTGCTACATACACCTTCAAGAGATATCAGAGCCTAATTCATGCTTTGATTTGGATTTTTGATTGATTAATTCATGTGATGAATTGTTCAAAATCACCAAATTCTCGATTCATGTAATGGATTGGAGTGTTTGTGTGATATTGTGTGTGGATCCTTGATTGATGAATTGAAAGTAAGCTAATATGTGTTTTAAGTGTTAATTCATTTGATTAGTATGTTTAATTCATAGTTGCTAATGTTGAATGTTGATTTAGTATTAGATGATGTTATATGATGACATAGCATGTTATTAATGGCCTAAAAGAGTTTTGGTTATTTTTGGATCCAATTTGATTGGAGTTTTGTTGGATATTTTTGAAGAATATGATTATTACTTAAACTTGTTTTTGGAAGCATGATTGAGCACTTGAAATTTCATTTTCAAAAGCTGTTTTAGATCTGAAATTTCATATATATTGTGTGATTACATGTTTAGGAGGTGTCCTAAATATTTTGGTGCACAAAAGTTTAGTAAAATTGCACTTGACTCGCTCAAACTGAAAAATTGGGTTGCTGCTAGCCCCTAGCTGGGCGCTAGCCAGGCAACGGGCACGCCAACCGCCCAGCCGTGCGCCCAGGTCGGGCTGACAATAAGCAGTTTGTGTCCAAGCTTGCTTTGAGTGTGAATTTTGGCTCCTTTGGTGATCAAAAGTCTTTTGTATCACATATAATAGTTACACAGGTGTTGTGCAAGTTCTCAAAATTATGTTTGACATTTTTGATTGCTTTTAAAAACTTGTTAAATTCAATCTTCAAGTTGATGCATAAATGTTATGCTAGCTTTTGCTTGGCTAATTATTTGTTTATGAGATAAGCATTTAATTATTGAAATTGAATGTCAATTCTAGATTTATTTATTGTTCATGTAATTGTTGAATGGATGATGAATGAATGGGGATAGAGCCTTTAATATTGATTTTATTTGTTTTAGAAAATAGTTGTATTAAATTGGGGCTTGCATGCCTATTTATTTCTATCTTGTAAATGTTATGAGAGTAGAGTCATTAGGAGTGAGGATTTCTTTCTACTGTAAATGTTATGTGGAGCAAAGAAGACATTTGGAGGCATGGAGACCAAGAAGACCCATGAATGTATGGGATACACTCATGTAATAGTTAGATTTAATCAACTCACTTAAAATCAACTAGGTGGTGCACCTATGGCTCTAAGTGCACCACGTGGTTAGGCTTATGATCATCCCACCCTAGGAGCACGCTAGGCGTATTTACTTATTTATGCTTTCCATATCCTATTGATGTATATGGTGAGGATATAGAAAACCTAAATAAAAAGATAAAATAATGAGATATTTGCAAGCAAGAAAAACCCTCAACTTAGAATGTTTAAGTGCTTTCAAATATTAAGTCAAAATAGATATAAATTAAAAGAGTTTTAATTAATCCATGTCTTCTACCAATAGTATGTGGCATGACGATGCTACCACTATTTGTGTGATATCTCACGAGTCGTAGGTCACACGTATAGTGGAAGGTTGTGACCATATACTTAGTATATGATGCACCTTTGATTTGAGAATGCCCATGCATTGGCACAAGAGTCGTGGGATGTCATGGATCCATCTTGAATCAAAGTTTGACTGGTAAGCTAGACTTAACACCTTATAATATAGATGTCAAACAAGTCGTGGGTCAGCTTGAAAAGTGAGGCAAAATATATCAAGAGCTGCACAGAGATGCAATTAGAAAAAATTGCTTACCTTTCGATTATTTGTAGATGTCTCACGAGTTGTGGGTCCGCTACAAGTCCTTAGGACCTTGATTCTCACTAGGAAATGAAATTTCCCTAATTCCTCTAGGGGGTGAAGGATTTGATAAAATAGTGGGAGAAAAACATGCTTGAAAGACCATAAACATGTTTTTAATATCAATATTCAATCACACGCTTATATTCTCTTTTTCTCCTTTGAGGATTTGTGAAATCTCAAAATGGCTAAAAATCCACGCAATGGTATTTTGGAAACCAATAAACCAATTGGGTCAAACTTTCTTCATTGACTTACCCTTAAAAGTCGTTCTAGATTCCAGGGAATTTATGCCCTATATCATGGTCTTCTAATCCTGTGGGGATTAATGTAGATTGAGAGACATGTGAAAAGTTCATGGATTGGGTTAAAGATCGTCCTATCCTATTATCTCATGACGGCATCTACAAACTTCAAAAATCTCAAGGACACATGAATAATACCTTGGTTTAAGTTTACAGGAGTTGTAAAGCAAACACGGTATGAGAGGTTGATGTTGTCAAAGGAGATTTTTCAAGCTAGGATGGATGTGAAGTCATGTGTCATCAACTATGATCTAAAGGTGATTAGGCTTGGAGAAGCTTTTCAACTTGGACGCAGTGATGAACAATAATCTCCATGAGGATTTGATCCTCACATCCTTGCTGAGTTTTATTGATCGAAGTGTTGCTCAAGATGAAGTCTACCATGACAAGGACAAACCTTTGATGCTTACTTCCTCCTACAAGTCTATGAGCCCTAGGGTTGTTAAAAAGAGAGGTAAAAGGAAGAAAAGTTCTTCTAAGGGAAAGCAACCATTAAATGTATCCGGTGGGGTCAAGAAAATAATAAAGGATATAGTCGACATTTACTTGTTTCTACTTTGGCGAGATAGGCTATTGGAAGCGGTATTGCAAGGAATACCTCGCAACCCTTGAGAAGGGTATGTACTTTATTGAAGTGCATTTAATGATGAATTCTTCCTCATGGATATATGATATCACATATGGTTTTTATCTTTGTAAGTTGTTACAAGGAATAGAAAGAATAATAAAACTTAGTGATGGGGATGTGATCCACTGCCTTGGCTAAGGTGCAAGAGTTGCAGCCAATGTTGAAGGTGTATAATAAGCTGGACTTAGGGAACTCCACAATTGTATTGAATCCTTGTTATTATGCACCATATATTGTTGAGAACAATATTTCAATCCCCGTTTTGGATAGTGAAAGATTTGATCCTTCTAAATCAAATAGGAGATTGAAGGAATTAAAGAATGGGTTTTTCAGTTGCTTATGGTACACTTAACAAAGGATTATACATTTTTAGGATTCATAACCATCACCAATGCACGTTCAATTAAGTAAAAGAAAATTAGATAACCAAGAAATGCCATTCTTTGGCATGAAAGACTTGGGCATATTTCTAAAAATAGGATGAACAAGTTAAAAATTCTCAAAGTACTAAATGTTAGTGGCATTGGGGACCTTCCTATTTGTGAATCTTGTTTGAAGGAAAAAATGACCAAGGCTCTTTTTGTGGGACAAACGAAGCGCACCACAAGACCTTTGGATTTGATCCATATGGATGTTTGTGGCCCATTAAGAGTTAGTGCGAGAGAAGGCTATTCTTACTTCATCAACTTCGTCGATGATTTTACTCGGTTCGGACATGTCTATCTTATGAAGTACAAGTCCGAAGCCTTTGAAAAGTTCAAAGAGTATAGGAGTGAAGTACATAAGCAAAAGGTACTTAGTATTAAAGATCATCGATCGGATCGAGGGGAAGAATACTTAAGTACCGAATTCTTGAATTATCTAAAGAAGAATGGGATTCTCTCTCAATGGACTCCACTCGGCACACTCCAACATTACGGAGTAGTCAAGAAGAGAAATCGTACCCTGTTAGACATGGTGCATTCCATGATGAGCTTTTTCGATGTGCCAATATCTTTTTGGGGATACGCCTTAGAAACGATGGCAAAACTACTAAATGCAGTACCTTCGAAGTCGGTGGCGAAGACGCCGTATGAGATGTAGTATGGCAAAGCACTCTCTTACTATTACCTTAAGGCTTGGGGGTTTCTCGCCTACGTAAGACAAATAGTGGGAGACAAGTTGGATAGTAGATCCATTTTGTGCAAGTTTGTGGGATACCCAAGAGAGTCTTTGGGTTATTACTTTTATGATCCCTCGAAAAAAAAAGGTGTTTGTTTCAAGGAATGCTGCTTTTTTGGAAAAAGGATTTTCTATTGGATAAAAATGACATTGTTGTTGAACTTGATGAAGTTCAAGATGATCATCAAATTGCACAGATGGTGGAAACAAACGAGCAACAAGAGCTTCATACACAACCTTTGAGAAGGTCGCACCGAATCAAGACGTAACCCAAAATGTTCGGATTCTTCATAAGACTGGCCAACTGGATAGTGATCCAAAGATCTATGAGGAAGCTATGTTGGACATAGACTCGGGACATTGGCTGAACGCCATAAGATCCGAAATGAAATCCATGTACTCCAACAAAGAATAGAGTTTGGTAGATTTATAGAAGGGGATAATTCCCATTGGTTGCAAGTGGATCTATAAGCGAAAGCTAAGAGTTGATGGAAACGTAATCACCCTTAAGGGGTGAATAGTGGCAAAATGTTACACTCAAAGACCCGGTATCAATTTTGAGGAAACCTTTTCACCAGTCGCAATGCCTAAGTCCATTCGAATTTTACTTGCCATAGCCTCATATTATGATTATGAGATATAGCAAATAGATGTGAAAATCACTTTCCTCAATGGATACATTGAAGAAGAAATTTATATGGAGCAACCACAAGGTTTTACATCCAACGGGAGTGAGCAAAATGTTTACAAACACCAGAGATCTATTTATGGACTCAAATAGACATCCCGAAGTTAGAACATACATTTTGATTAGACAGTCAAATCATTTGGTTGTGTTAAAACTATGTATGAACCTTGTGTGTATAAGAAGGCTAGTGGGAGTAGTATACAATTTATTATGCTTTATGTCGATGACATTCTTCTCATTGGGAATGAGAGAGAAATGTTGGAGTTTACAAAAGCATGGTCATCTACTCAATTCTCCATGAAGGATTTGGGAGAAGTATCCTACGTATTGGGAATATATATCTATAAAGATAGATCGGGGAGAATACTGGGGCTTTCCTAAATATCGTACATTGACAAGATACTAAAAGGTTTAGTATGGATGATGAATCCTCTCGATGGAATATGGCCTTTGTCTCTCCAAGTCTATGGCCCCTCAGATTGACGACGAGAGATAAAGAATGTCCCATATACTTTATGTGTCCACCATAAGGAGCATAATGCATGCAATTCAATATACAAGATTGGATGTGGCATACACTCTAAGTGTTATGTGCCATTTCCAATCTAACCCCGATGAATGTCACTGGATAGCCATTAAAACAATCCTTAAGTACTTGAGCAGGATTAAGGATTTATTTTTAGGTATACATCAATGGAGAATTGAAACCCAAGGGGTTTTTGGATCCTAGTTTCCAATCTGATGTAGATAACCTAAAATCCACTTATGGATTTATATTTTACCTCAATGGCGGCGTGGTGAGTTGGAAGAGTTTCAAACAAGATACCAAGCCCGATTCAACCATAGAGGCAGAATACATTGCGATTTTGGAAACTGTAAAGGAAGGTGTTTAGATGGAAATTTCATCAAAGAGTTGGATGTAATGCCTAGCGTGCATAAGCTTATGGTTGTCTTTTAAAGACAACTTTGGCTTCAGCTAAGATCTCATCAGTGATCTAAACATATATAAATGTGTTATCATTTGATATATGATATCTTTTGATAGAGGTGACATTTGAGTGGAAGTAGTTGTCCCAGAAGAGAATATAGTAGAACCACTGTCTTAACCCCTAAATGTAAAAGGTCTTTAAAGGACATCTTGAGAAGATGGATCTTAACACTATGGGGAATTGACTTTAGGGCATGTGGGAGATTGTTGGAATAGTGCCTCGCAAGCAAATTAGATTGGCATATAAACTATTTTACTAGTGATATAATCTTGATTGAATGATATTCTTTAAATGACCATCTTCATCTTATGCTAATAATTACTTCACTGGCATTTGGTTGAAGCCCTTAGATCACACAAGACTACGGGAATTCATCACGCACTAGGTGGTGATCATGAAACAAGTCTTACACAGTCATGATCTTAAATCTTCCAAGTAAGAGGATCTTATGAGACAGGGCATTTAAGATCTGGATAGACTTGCACTAACGATGCATATATCTAAGGGTGGATATTGCTCCGTTTCATGAGCAGTGTCATATGAAATATGGGTGCATGTTAGTGGGTGCTTGTTAGAGAACAAGATACTGAAGGCCTGCCCAGAGAATCCACTAGATAGCCGAAGTGGCAAGTCGGCAGTGACAAGTTCTCCAGCTTACGCTAGTACATATTATTAGTCCTTTGACATATGGATCTATGGTAACCTTGTGTTTAGGTCCTCATTCTTTGAGTCCTCTTTGGTCACCTAGCGAGCCATTTGGGTGGTGATTAGGCATGAGCTACTTAGAAATGGAGGTTTGTGAGATCAAAGATGGAATCTAACTCCTCATCGTTGTGAAGGGCGAGTACATCACGTATGTATTCTATAATGATAGATTCCAAAGAGCCCTTGCGCAAGGTAGTATGACAAATTGGAAAAGGAATTTTCCAAAGATGAGGTTATAAATCAAAATTGAATATTGAGAATAGAAACATAGTATCGAGGCTATTAGGGAGCCGGTAAATATCTTGCCCTAAGTCTCTTTCAGGTGATAGAAGACGGAAGGACTATATTTGCATAGTATGCGTAGAGCTAGAATGGTTCTCCAAAAGCATTCATTTGGGCCAATTAGTTGGGCTTCATGGGATTGAGGTCAGACATCAACCATGGAGATTGGGTACTCTTCAACTAATGGAGATTAATTGAATTGAGTCAATTAGCTTAAAGAAGTTTAAACTAAAATGAATATATGATATGCAAAAGTCGCAAAGAGATGTGAGCTCATGTCCAATGAATGGTAGAACCTAATAGCTCACACACAAAAGCCAATAGCATTTTCTAATTGATGAAGGAATTTTTTCTAAGTGTTAGAAAATTATGCCTAGTAGACCGATTTTGAGGTTGGCGAAATTGAAGTCAATTTTGGCTTGATCAATTTAATATTTAAATTGATCTAATTAATTTAAGGAATTAAATTAAGACCATATAATTAAAGAGTTAATTATTTGGTTCCATATGACCATCAATTGGTCAAGTTAGCTTAAAGAGTTAAGTTAACTATGACTAGCTTAAAGAGTTAAACTAATTGACTTTAGAGTTAAGTCAAAAGATAATTAATTAAATTAAAGTGTTTAATTTAATTAATGAAGAAAATCAATTTTGGAGGAAAAATTCAAATGAAAGGTTCATTTGGAGTGGCATTTTAATTAATTTAAATTTAGATTCCAAATGAAATTGAAATGCACACAAAATTCAAATTCAAATTTGAATTGCAACTTGCTGACTTGCAAGGCCAAGTTGGTGGTCACCTAGAGGAAGGTGTGATGCCATCTTGGCATCACACCATCATCACTCTATATATAGATACAGAGGGAGAGAGGGGCGGCCACAGGACATATATTGTGAAGAATTAGATTCTTTCACATTTTCCCTTCAATTCTTAAGTGTTGCCTTATTTGTTGAAGCTTCACTTTTTCTCTTCTTCTCCAACCTCAAATCAAGCCTTTATCTCTGCAAATATCCTTTCTATTTTCTAGCTGATATTAAGGAGATTAGGATCTAGCATTGGTGTGTGGATCATAACAATTAGAGGCAAGACAATTGGATTGCTTGCTTTTGGAGATCTATTATCAGGGCAATTCATTTTGTGATTTTTTTTCTGGAACTTCCCTATGGCTTTTTGAGCTGAATTTTTTATAGTAAATTCATCAAGGAGTTGAGAAAATACTGTAATTATTTTTGGAATTTTTGGAGGAGTTTGGATTGGGCAAAAGTTGTATCCAAACAAAGCTACTCCTGTAAGGCAGTTCTTGCTTGTTGGAGTCGTCTTCAACACTCCTTCATTTTTGAGCAAATCAAGGTAGTCTTCTCATTGGAATAGTGCCCTGCACGCCAATTAGATTGGGCTTGTAAACTATTTTCTTGTAAGACAATATTGATTGAATGATATTCATTATGTAGAAATCTTCGTCTTAGGCTCATCATTACTTCATTGGCAATTGGTTGAAGCCCTTAGATCACACAAGACTATGGGACTTGGTCACGCACTGGGTGGTGATTCTAGAATAAGTTTTACATGGCCATGATCTTAAATCTTCCAAGTCATAGGATCTTATGAGACAGGACATCTAATATCTAGATAGACTTGCACTAACGATGCATAAATCCAAGGGTTGGATGTTGCTCCATTCTATGAGCAATCCCATATGAGATATGGATGCATGTCAGAGAACAAGACACTGAAGGTCCACCCGAAGAATCCACTAGATAGCCGAAGTGGCAAGTTCTCCAACTTACGCAAATGCATATTATTAGTCCTTTGACTTGAGGATCCATAGCAACCTTGTGTTTAGGTCCTCATGCTTTGACTCCTCCCTAGTCACTTTGCGAGCCATTAGGTGGTGATTAGGCATGAGCTACTTAGACATGAATGTTTGTGAGATCCAAGATGGAATCCGACTCCTCGTCATTGTTAATGGCGAGTATATCTCCTATGTATTCTATAATGATTGATTCCACTGAGTCCTTGTGCAAGGCAATATGAAAAATTGGAAAAGGAGTTTTTCAAAGATGAGGTCATAAACCAGAATTGAATATTGAGAATAGAAACATAGTATTGAGGCTATTAGGGAGCCGATAAATATCTTGCCTAAGCCTCTTTCAAGAGATAGGAGACAGAAGGACCGTATTTACGTGGTACATGTATAGCTAGAATAGTTCTCCAAAAGCATTCATTTTGGCCAATTAGTTAGGCTCTATGGGCTTGAGGTTGGACATCGACCATGGAAATTAGGTACTTTTCAATTAATGGAGATTAATTGAATTGAGTCGATTAGTTTAAAGGAGTTTACATTAAACTGAATATATGATATTCGAAAGTCACAAAGAGTTGTGAGCCCATATCTAATGAATGGTAGAACCTAATAAGTCACACACAAAAGCCAATAGCATTTCTAATTGATGGGGGGATTTTTTCTAAGTGTTAGAAAATTACGCCTTGTGGACCGATTTTGAGGTTGGTGAAATTGAGGTCAATTTTGGCTTGATCAATTTAATTGTTAAATTGATCAACTAATTTAAGGAGTTAAATTAGACCAATAATTAAAGAGTTAATTATTTGGTGCAACATGACCATTAATTGGTCAAGTTACCTTAAAGAGTTAACTATGACTAGCTTAAAGAGTTAAGCCAATTGACTTAAGAGTTAAGTCAATGATTAATTAATTAAATTAAAGAGTTTAATTTAATTATTGAGGAAAATTGATTTTGGAGGAAAAATTCAAATGAAAGGTTCATTTGGTATCGCATTTTAATTAATTTGAATTTAGATTTCAAACAAAATTAAAATGCAAACAAAATTCAAATTCAAATTTAAATTGCAAGTTGCCAACTTGCATGGCCAAGTTGGCGGTAACCTTGAGGAAGGTGTGATGCCACCTTGGTATCACACCATCCTCACTCTCTATATAGATATAGAGGGTGAGAGAGGCGGCGAACTCATGCTTATGTGAAGAAATAGATTCTTTCACATTTTCCCTCCAAATCTTAAGTGTTGCCTCATGTATTGAAGCTCCACTTCCTCTCTTCTTTTCCTACCTCAAATCAAGCCTCCATCTCTGCAAATTTCCTTTGTGTTTTCTAGCTAACACTAAGGAGATTAGGATCTAGCATTGGTGTGTAGATCATATTGTTAGAGGCAAGACACTTGGATTGCTTGCTTTTGGAAGATCCACTGTTAGGGCAATCCGCTCGGTGGTTTTTTTTTTGCCACTTCCGTGTGGCTTTTTGAGCTGAATTTTTTACAGTAGCTTCATCAAGGAGTTTGGAAGGCACTGTAAACTTTTCAAAATTTTTGGAGGAGTTTAGATTAGGCCCAAGTTGCTCCAAATCCGCTGCATTGCTGTTTGACAATTTCAAGATTGAAGAATTGTTCTTCATCTTTCCTTTGGATTTTTGTTAATCAAGGTAATTCTCCATCCAAATCTAAATCATAATCATGTTTAGATCCTTGTTTGTATGTGTAGCCTAGTTTATTTAAAGTTTTAATATTGGATCCTCGTGCTACATATGCCTTCAAATGGTATCAGAGCCTAATTTATGCTTTGATTTGGATTTTTGAATGATTGATTCACGTGATGGATTGATCAAAATCACCAAATTCTCAATTCATATGATGGATTGGAGTGTTTGGATGATGTAGTGTGTGGCTCCTTGACTGATGAATTGAAAGCATGCTAATATGTGTTTTAAGTGTTGATTCATATAATTAGTATGTTTTAATTCATAACTTCTAATCTTGAATGTTGATTTGGCATTAGTTAATGTTATATGTTGATATAGAATGTTGATGATGACCTAAAAGAGTTTTGGCCATTTTTGAATCCAATATGATTTTTGAAGAATGTGATTCTTACTTTAACTTGTTTTTAAAAGCATGATTGAGTACTTGGAATTTCAGTTTTGTAAGATGTTTTAAATCTGAAATTTCATCTATAATATGTGTAATAAAGTTTAGAAGTTGTTATAAATTTTTTAGTGCACAAAAAGTTGAGCAAAATTGAGTTGGCTTGGCCATGACCTTGAAACAGGGCTGATTGCCTTGCCTCGGTTGTGCGTAGCCTGGGCAGATAGTGGCCAATTTTGGTCAAGGCCATTTTTGCTTCGTTTTTTGGCTCCTTTTTGTGACCAAAAGTGTTTTATTACACACATATTAGATGCACAAATATTGTGCAAATTCTAAAAATTATGTTTGACATTTTTGAGTGCATTTAAAACTTGTTAAATTTAATCTCTATATTGATGCATATATGTTATGCTAGCTCGTGCTTGGCCAATTATTTATTTATGAGATAAGCATTTAATTGTTGGAATTGAAAGATAATTCTAGATATATTTATTATTCATTTAATTATTGAATGAATGATGAATGAATGGGGATGATCATGAGCATTTAACATTGATTTTATTTGTTTCAAGTTGTTGAAAAGGGTTGTATTAAATTGGGGCTTACATGTCTCTTAATTCTATCTTGTAAAAGTTATGAGAGTAGAATCACTAGGAGTGAGGATTTCTTTCCCATATAAATATTGCATGGAGCAAAGAAGACCATTAGAGGCATGGAGACTTTTGAAGACCCCATGAATGTATGGGATACATTTATGTAATAGCTAGATTTAATCAACCCACTTGGTTAGGCTCGTGGTCATCCCACCTTAGGAGCATGCTAGGCGCATTTACTTATTTATGCTTTTCATATCCTATTGATGTATGAGATGTATGGTTAGGATATAGAAAACCTAAATAAGAAGACAAAATGATGAGATCTTTGCAAGTAAAAAACCCTCCACTTAGAATGTCTAAGTGCTTTCAAACATTAAGTGAAAATAGATATGAATTAAAAAAGGAGTTTTTAATTAATCCATGTCTTCTACCAATAGTGCATGGCATGACGATGCTACCATCTTTGTGTGATATACATCTAGTCATGGGGGTCATACTTAGGTGGAAAGCTGTGACCATATACTTAGCATATGATGCACCTTCGATTTGAGGCCTTCCATAAGTTACACACTCGGTCATGGGGGATATTGTGGCGCTGTCTCGAATCAAAGTTTGATTGGTAGGTTTGACTTAACACCAAGTAATATAAAGGTCATCCTTATAGGGGATTTACATGAAACTGTGAGAAAATATATCAAGAGTTGCATAGATATGAAATTAGCAAAAGTTTCTTACTTTTGGATTGTTTGTGGATATACATCCGGTCACGGAGGTCTACTTACAAGTCCTTAGGGTCTTCATTCTCACTAGGAAATAAGATTTCCTAAATTCATCTAGGGGGTGAAGGATTTGATAAAATAGTAGGAGAAAAATAAGCTTGAAAGACCATGAACATGTTTTAAATATCAAAATTCAATCATATGCTTATACGCTTTTTTCGCCTCTTGTAGATTTTTGAAATCTTCAAAAATAAAATGGCTAAAAATTCACTCGCAAGCATTTTGGAAACCAATAAACTCATTGGGCCTAACTTCTATGATTGGTTAAGGAACCTTAAAATCATTTTTGACTCCAAAAAGAGGACTTATGTATTTGATCAATATTTGCCTTATGCTTGCTTTTGCCTTTAAGTTGAAGGGCCCTAGGGATCCTAGAAATGGAGGTAAGAGGAAGAAGAGTTCTTCCGTGAAAGGGAAGCAACCCTTGAAAGGTTCGGGAGGAGTTAAGAAGAAGAAAGCTGTCTAAATCGATGCAACTTGTTTTTACAGTAGCAAAAAGGAGCATTGGAAAAGAAACTGCAAGGAATACCTTGGCACCCTTGGGAAGTGTATATACTTTATTGAAGTGCATTTAATGACTATTCTTCCTCATGGGTATTTGATACCGCATGTGGTTATCACCTTTATAATATGTTATAGGGGATGGAAAGAAGAAAGAGTCTTCATGATGGGGATATGATCCTTCACCTAGGAAATAGAGCAAGAGTTGTCGCCATGTTCCAAGATGTAATCAAGTTAGACTTGGGGAATGCTTACATTGTACTTGATCCAGTTTATTATGTGCCTAATCTCATTAAGAACATTATTTCAATTCCCGTTCTTGATAATGAAGGATATGATTTTTCTATATTGAATGGGAAGTTGAAGGCATTAAAGAATGGTTCTTTGATTGCTCAAGGTAAATTGAATAATGGATTATACATACTTGACTCCCAACCTTCACTAACGCACATTCAATCAAGTAAAAGAAAGTTAGATAACCAAGAAGATGCCATTCTTTGGCATGGAAGACTTGGACATATTTCTCAAAATAGGATGAACAAGTTAGAAGCTCCCAAAGCACTAAATGTTAGTGGCATGGAGGACCTTCCCATTTGTGAATCTTGTTTGAAGGGAAAAATGACCAAGGCTCCTTTTGTAGGACAAATAGAGTGCACCACAAGTCCTTCGGATTTAATTCATACGGTCTTGGAATAGTGCCTGGCAAGCCAATCAGATTGGCCTTGTAAAAGTTATTTCCTAGATTGGCTTGATTGGCTTGATTGGCTTTGTAAAAGCTATTTCCTAGTAAAACAATCTTGATTGAATGATATTCTTTATATGGCCACCTTCATCTTATGCTTTATATTACTTCACTTGTATTTGGATAAAGCCCTTAGATCACACATGACTTCGGGACTTGGTTCGATGACCATGGAATAAGTCTTACATAGTCATGATCTTAAATCTTTCAAGTCATAGGATCTTAAGAGACGGGGCATCTAAGATCCGGATAGACTCGCACTAATGATGCATAAATCCAAGAGTTGGATATTGCTCCGTTCCATAAGCAACCGTATGAGATATGGGTGCATATTAGTAGGTGCTTATTAGAGAATGAGGTACTGAAAACCTTATGGAGAATCCACTAGATAGCCATAGTGGCAAGTCGGTAGTGGTCAGTTCTCCCGCTTACGCTAGTGCATATTATTAGTCCTCTTAACTGAGGATCCATGGTAACCCTATGTTCGGTCCTCATGCTTTGACTTTTCCTTGACCACTTAGCGGGTCTTTCAGGTTGAGGTTGGGTATGAGCTACTTGGCATGGAGGTTTGTGAGATCCAAGATAGAATCCGACTCCTCACTTTTGTGAAGGGCGAGTACATCTCCTATATATTCTATAATGATTGATTCCAAGAAATCCTTGCGCAAGGTGGTGCGACAATTTGGAAAAGGAGTTTTTCAAAGGTGAGGTCACACAAGTGAATCGAACATTGAGAATAGAGACATAGTATTAAGGTTATTAGAAAGCCGACAAATATCTTGCCCTAGGCCTCTTTTGGGAGATAGGAGATGGAAGAACCGTATTTGTTTAATTTAAGTGTTAAATTAATCAACTAATTTAAGAGTTAAATTAGATCAATGATTAAGGAGTTAATCATTTGGTACCATATTGACCATCAATTGGACAAGTTGACTTAAAGAGTTAAGTTGATTAATTTAAGCTTGTTTGATTTAAGAGTTAAATCAAAGGTTAACTAATTAAATTAAAATATTTAATTTAATTAATGGGAATAATACCTTTTGGAGGGAAAATTTAAATGAAGTATTCATTTAAATTAGCAACTTAATTAATTTGGAATTAGATTCCAAATGAAATTGAAATACACATGAAATTCAAGTAAGACTTGAATTTGAATTTTGCCAACTTGGCATGCCACTTGGGTGGTCACCTTGAGGAAGGTGTGATGCCAAATAGCATCAGACCGTCCACCTTCCATATATGTATATAGAGAGCATGCAAAATTCAAAATTAATTGCTGAAAGTGTGAGAATTAGATTCTTGCAGTCCCTCCAAAATCTCTCTTTCCATGCATTGCATCATAAGTTGAAGCTTTGCATTTCTTCTTCTTCCCAACCTGAAAATATGCTTCTTCTACCTTATTTTCTCCTCTCTAACTCCAGCTTCTAGTGAGAGGAAATTGATCAATATCACCAAATACTTGATCCAAGCCATGGATTGGAGTGTTTGGATGATGATGATTGTGCCTCTATTGCTTGATGAGTTGAAAGCATGCTTTTATGTGATTTAAGTGTTAATTCATCTTTCAGTATGTTTCAATTCATGGAAGATAAATGTTGAATGTTGATTTGGCATTTTATTGATGTTATATGGTAATATAGCATGTTGATATTTGATCAAAAGAGTTTTGGTCATTTTTGGATCCAATGTGATTGGAGTTTTGTTGGAGATTTTTGAAGAATACGATTCTTACTTGAACTTGATTTTTGAAGCTTGATTGAGCTCTTAAATTTCCAGTTTAAAAAAGTATTTTAGATCTGAAAATTGGTCCATAATGTGTGATTTAATGTTTAGAATGAGTTCTAGCATTTTTGGTGCACAAAAGTTGAGCTAAAAATGGCCTAACTTGCTTTTGTGCACATTGGCAGGGCAGTAACTGAGACTTATTGCCCAGCTATGTGCTTGCCTCGGCCACAGTGCCCGGTCATGGGTTGGGCGAGTTTTTGTGCAATTTTTGGGCTCCTTTGGTAACTAGAAATGATGTTAAATCATATGTTATGGATGCATAAGTGTTGTGCAAATTCTCAATATAATGTTTGACATTTTTCAAGCTCCTTAAATCTTGTTAAAGTTTATCTCCAGTAGTTGCATAAATGTTATGCTTGTTCAATTATTTGTTTATGAGATAAGCATTTAATTGTTAGAATTAATTGTTAATTCTAGATTTATTTATTGTTCATTTAATTATTGAATGAATGATGAATGAATGGGGATGATCATGAGCCTTTAATATTGATTTTATATGTTTTAAGTTGTTGAAATGTGTTGTATTAAATTGGGGCTTGCATGCCTCTTTATTTCTACCTTGTAAATGTTATGAGAGTAGAATCACTAGGAGTGAGGATTTCTTTCTCATGTAAAAGTTAAATGGAGCAAAGGAGACTTTGGAGGCATGGAGGCTTTTGAAAACCCATGAATGTATGGGATACTCTCATGTAATAGATAGATTTAATCAACCCACCTAAAATCAACTAGATGGTGCACCATGGCTCTAAGTGCACCATTTGGTTAGGCTCAAGGTCATCCCACCTAAGAGCATGCTTAGCGCATTTACTTATTTATGCTTTCCATATCCTATTGATGTATGAGATGCATGGTTAGGATATAGAAAACCTAAATAAGAAGATAAAATGATGAGATCTTTGCAAGAAAAAATCATCTACTTAAAATGTCTAAGTGCTTTTCAAATATTAAATCAAAATGGATACAAGTTAAAAGAGTTTTGATTAATCCAAGCCTTTTACTGATAGTATATGGCATGAAGATGCTACCACCTTTGTGTGATATACACCCGATCATGAGGGTCATACTTAGGTGGAAAGTTGTGACCATACACTTTGCATAAGACGCACCTTTGATTTGGGAACGCCCATACATTATACACTTGATCACGGGGAATGTTGTGGCGCCCGTCTCGAATCAAAGTTTGATTGATAGGTTTGACTTAACACCAAGTAATGTAGAGGTCGTCCATCAGGGGATCTACATGAAATGGTGAGGCAGAACATATCAAGAGTTGCATGAGATGCAATTAGCAAAAATTGCTTACCTTTGGATTGCTCGTGGATATACATCCGGTCACGAGGGTCCACTTGCAAGTCTTTAGGATCTTGATTCTCACTAGGAAATATGATTTCCTGAATTCTTCTAGAGAGTGAAGGATTTGATAAAATAGTGGGAGGAAAACATGCTTGAAAGACCATAAACATGTTTTTAATATCAATTCAATCACATGCTTATACTCTTTTTTTGCCTCTTGTAGATTTTTGAAATCTTCAAACAAAATGGCTAAAAATCCACTCGCAAGCATTTTGGAAACCAATAAACTAACTAGGACGAACTTCCAAGATTGGTTAAGAAACCTTAAAATCATTCTTGACTTTGAAAAGTGGACTTGCATCCTTGATCAAAGTCCTATGGACACACTTGGTGATGACGCCACCGACGCACGATGTGAAATGTTCACGAAATTCATAGATGATGATTACAAGTAAGGCGTGTCATGATGGCATCACATGCTCATTCTCTTTTTCGCCTTTGAGGATTTGTGAAATATCAAGAATGGTTTAATGTTCCACTCAATGTTATTTTGGAAACCAATATACTAACCAGGCCAAACTTCCACGATTGACTTAACCTCAAAATTGTTCTAGATTCCTAGAAGCGGATAAATGTCCTATGTCAAGGTGCTCCAAATCCCATCGGGATTAAAAGCAGATCAAGAGACGTGTGAAAAGTTCATGAATTGGGTTTAGGATTATGCTATCCCATAGTCTCATGATGACATGTACAAACTTTAAAAGTCTTAATGACACATGAATGATACCTTGGTCATAGTTTGCAAGAGTTGTAAAGTAAACAAGGTATGAGAAGTTCATAGTGTCAAAAGAGATTTTTCAAGCTAGGATGAATGCGAAGTCATGTGTCACCAACTACGATCTAAAGATGATTAGACTTGGGAAGCTTTTTTCTACTTAAATTTAGTGATGGACAATGAACTCCATGAGGATTTGATCCTCATATCCTTGCCGAGTTTTATTGATCAAAGTGTTGATATAGAAGGAGACTACCATACAAGGGCAAACCTTTGACACTTGTTTCCTCCTTCAAGTCTATGGGCCCAAGGGGTGCTAGAAAGGAAGGTAAAAGGAAGAAAAGTTCTTCCTCCAAGGGAAAACAACAATTAAAGGCATCCGGAGGAGTCAAGAAGATTATAGAGGAAATAGTCGATATTATTTGTTTCTACTTTGGCTAGATAGGCCATTGGAAGCCATTATGCAAGGAATACCTTGCAACCTTTGGAAGGGTATGTACTTTATTGAAGTGCATTTAAGGATAAATTTTTCCTCATAGATATATGATATTACATGTGGTTCTTATCTTTGTAAGTTGTTACAAAGAATAAGAAAGAAGAATAAAACTTCGTGATGTGGATCTGATCCACCGCTTTGGCTAAGGAACAAGAGTTGCAACAAAAGCTAAAGGCATATAATAAGTTTGACTTAGGGAACTCCATAATTGTATTAAACCCTTGCTAATATGTGCTATATATTGTGGAGAACATTATTTCAAATTCCCATTTTGGATAGTGAAGGATTTGATCCTTCTATATCAAATGGGAGATTGAAGCATTAAAGAATAGGTTCTTTAATTGCTTGTGGTACACTTAACAAAGGATTATACATATTGGATTGTCAACCATCATTAATGTACTGTCAACAAAGTAAGGAAATTAGATATCCAAGAAGATGCCATTCTTTGGCATGTAAGGCTTGGTCATATCTCTAAGAATAGGATGAGCAAGTTAGAAGCTCTTAAAGCGCTAAATGTTAGTGGCATTGAGGATCTTCCTACTTGTGAATCTTGTTTAAAGGGAAAAATGACCAAAACTTCTTTTGTAGGAAAAACGGAGCACTCCACAAGTCTCTTAGATTTGATCCATATTGATGTTTGTGGACTACTAAGAGTTAGTGAGAGAGGAGGCTATTCCTACTTCATCACCTTCACCAAGGATTATAATTGGTTCGGACACGTGTTTCTTATGAAGAACAAGTCCGAAGCCTTTGAAAAGTTCAAAGTGTATAGGAATGAAGTGGAAAAGCAATTGGGGCTAAGTATTAAAGCTCTTCGATCGGATCAAGGGGGAGAATACTTAAGCACTGAATTCTTGGATTATCTAAAGGACAATGAGATTCTCTCTCAGTGGACTCCACCCGGCACACCCCAACACAATGGAATAGCCGAAAGGAGAAATCATACCTTATTGGACATGATACGTTCCATGATGAGCTTCTTCGATGTACCTATATCCTTTTTGGGATATGCCTTAGTCACGGCGGTGAAGTTACTAAGTGTAGTACCTTCAAAGTCGGTGCTAAAACACCATATGAGATATAGTATGATAAAGCACCCTCTTACCAATATAACAAGGTTTGGGGATCTCCTGCCTATGTGAGATGGACAGTGGGAGATAAGTTGGATAGTAGATCCACCTCATGTAAGTTTGTGAGATACCTATGAGAGTTTATGCGTTATTACTACTTCTATGATCCCTCGAAACAAAAGGTGTTTATTTCAAGGAATGCCACCTTTTTGGAAAAAGGAATTTCTATTAGATAGAAAATGACATTGTTGTTGAACTTAGTGAAGTTCAAGATGATCATCAAATCCCACAAGTGGTAGAAATAAATATATATCAAAGAGCCTTGCACACAACCTCTAAGAAGGTCGAACCGAATCAAGAAGCAACCCAAAAAGTTCAAATTCCTTCATGAAATGAGCCAATCGGATAGTGATCCGAAGATCTATGAGGAAGCTCTGTTGGACATAGATTTGGGACGTTAGCTTGGAGCCATTAAAATCCAAAATGGACTCCATGTACTCAAATAAAATATGGACTTTGGTAGATCCACCAAAGGAAATAGTTCTCGTTGGTTGCAAGTGGATCTATAACCGAAAGATTGGAGTAGATGGAGAAATGGTGACTAGTGCAAAAGGTTACACTCTAAGACCCGATATCAATTTTGAGAAAACCTTTTCACTGATCACAATACCTAAGTCCATTTGGATTCTACTTGCCATAGCCACATATTATGACTGTGAGATATGGCAAATGGATGTGAAAACCGTTTTCCTCAATGGTGACATTGAAGAAGAAATCTATATAGTGCAACCACAATGTTTTACATCTAAGGAGAGTGAGCAAAAGGTTTGCAAACTTCAGAGATCCATTTATGAACTCAAATAAGCATCCTGGGGTTGTAACATATATTTTTACAAAATAGTTAAATTGTTTGGCTTTGTCAAAAATGTGTATAAACCATGTGTGTACAAGAAGGCTAGTGGGAGTAGCGTACAGTTTATTGTGCTTTATGTCGATGACATCCTTCTCATTGGGAATGAGGTAGGAATGTTAGAGTGTACTAAAGCGTGATTATCTACACAATTCTCCATGAAGGATTTGGGAGAAGCATCTTATGTATTGGGAATACGTATCTATAGAGATAGATCTAAGAGGATGCTAGGGCTATCCCAAACGCCGTACATTGACAAGATACTAAAGAGGTTTAGTATGGAAGAATCCAAGAAGGGATTTCTTCCTATGGGACATGGCATTTGTCTCTCCAAGTCTATGACCCCCAAGATTGACAACGAGAGACAAAATATGTTCCACATACCTTATGCCTCCCCCTATTGAGAGCATAATGTATGTAGTTCAATGTACAAGACTGGATGTGGCACACTCGCTAAGTGTTGCGAGTAGGTTCTAGTCCAATCGCAGTAAGAGTCACTGGATAGCCGTTAAAGCAATCCTTGAGTACTTGAGAAGGACTAAGGATTTATTTTTAGCATACGGCAATGGAGAATCAAAAGTAGAAGGGTTTTCGGATACAAGTTTCCAATCCAATGTAGATAACCTCAAATCCACTTTTGGATTTATTTTTTTGCCTCAATGGCGGCACGGTAAGTTGGAAGAGTTTCAACAAGACACCACGCCTGAGATAACTACTGAGGTGAAATGATTTGTAGTTTTGGAAACCGCAAAAAAAGGTGTTCGGATAAAAACTTCATCAAAGAGTTGGATGTAGTGCCTAGCGTGCATGAGCCCATAATTGTCTTTGGAAGATAATTTCGGACTTAAGCCAAGATCTTATCAGTGATCCAAACACGGTAAATTCGTTATCATTTGATCTCAAAATAGAATTTAGCAGAACCATTGTCTAAAATCCTAAAAGCAAAAGGTCTTTGAAGAACATCTTGAGAAGATAGGTCTCAAGGCCATGGCAATTGACTTTAGGGCAAGTGGGAGATTGTTGGAATAGTGCCCAGCAAGCCAATCAAATTGGCCTTAGTGGGAGAACGAGGCACTGAAGACCCTCTGGAGGATCTACTAGATAGCCATAGTGGCAAGTCGGTAGTGGTCAATTCTCCTGCTTATGCTAGTGCATATTATTAGTCCTCTAACCCGAGGATCCATGGTAACCTTGTGTCTTGTCCTCATGCTTTGACTCTTCCTTGACCACTTAGCGGGTCTTTCGGGTTGAGGTTGGGTATGAGCTATTTGGCATGGAGGTTTGTGAAATCCAAGATAGAATCCGACTCATCGCTTTTGTGAAGGGCGAGTGCATCTCCTATGTATTCTATAATGATCGATTCCAAGAAATCCTTGCGCAAGGTGGTGCAACAATTTGGAAAAAGAGTTTTTCAAAGGTGAGGTCACATAAGGGAATTGAACATTGAGAATAGAGACATAGTATTGAGGCTATTAGAGAGCCGACAAATATCTTGCCCTAGGCCTTTTTCTGGAGATAGGAGACAGAAGAACCGTATTTGCATGGAACGCGTAGAGCTATGATGGTTCTCCAGAATATTCATTTTGGCTAATTAGTTGGGCTCCATGGGCTTGAGGTTGGACATCGACCATGGAGATTGGGTACTTTTCAATTAATGAGATTAATTGAATTGAGTTGATTAGTTTAAAATGAGTTTAAACTAAAATGAATATAAGATATTCAAAAGTCACAAAAAGTTGTAAGCTCATGTCCAATGAATGGTAGAACCTATTGGGTCATACAAAAAAGCCAAATAGCTTCCAAAATTGGTAGAGCAATTTTCTAAGTGTTAGAAAAATCACCTTTGGGTGACTGATTTTCAAAGGTCCAATCCAACAGTCAATTTTGGTTTGATTAATTTAAGTGTTAAATTAATCAACTAATTTAAGAGTTAAATTAGATCAATGATTAAGGAGTTAATCATTTGGTACCGTATTGACCATCAATTGGACAAGTTGACTTAAAGAGTTAAGTTGACTAATTTAAGTTTAAGAGTTAAGCTTGTTTGATTTAAAAGTTAAATCAAAGGTTAACTAATTAAATTAAAGTGTTTAATTTAATTAATGGGAAGAATACTTTTGGAGGGAAAATTTAAATGAAGTTTTTATTTAAATTAGCATCTTAATTAATTTGGAATTAAATTCCAAATGAAATTGAAATGCACATGAAATTCAAGTAAGACTTGAATTTGAATTTTGCCAAGTTGGCATGCCACTTGGACAGTCACCTTGAGGAAGGTGTGATGCCAACTAGCATCAGACCTTCCACCCTCTGTATATGTATATAGAGAGCTTGCAAAATTCGAAATTAATTGCTGAAAGTGTGAGAATTAGATTCTTGCAGTCCCTCAAAAATCTCTTTTTCCATGCATTGCATCATGAGTTGAAGCTTTGCATTTCTTCTTCTTGCCAACCTGAAAATTGGCCTCCTCTACCTCATTTTCTCCTCTCTAACTCTATCTTCTAGTGAGGGAAAACTAGAAGATTTTTTGGTGTGTGGATCATATTAATAGAGGCAAGACACTTGACTTGCTCGGTTTTGGAAATCCTCCTGCAGTAGCTTCCGATTTGTGAATTTTTTGGGGTAATCCAGATGGTTTTTTGGATCCAATTTTTTCACAATAGCTTCCTCTATGTGTGGAGGTGTTCCAGATTTAATTTCATGAATTTTGGATCAGTTTAGTCTGGGCAATCGTTGCCATCTTTTTGCTGTGCTAGTTCCAGACAATTTCTGGACTTGTGAGAGATAGTTGATCTTCTCCTTGATTTTGAGCTACAGGAGGTAATTATTCATCCTAATCCAAATCTATAGCATGACTAGATCCTTGGGAGCTCGAGTAGCTTAGTTAATTTCAAGCTTATGAAGTTATGATTTATGGATCATAATGCTATTCTAGCCTTCTTACAGATGTTTGTGGCTCACTAAGAGTTAGTGTGAGAGGAGGCTATTCCTACTTCATCACCTTCACCGTTGATTGTAGTCGGTTCAGACCTATGTGTCTTATAAAGTACAAGTTCGAAGCCTTTGAAAAGTTCAAAGTGAATAGGAATGAAATGGAAAAGCAAAATGAAGTTAGTATTAAAGCTCTTTGATCGGGTCGAGGGGAAGAATACTTAAATACCAAATTTTTGGATTATCTAAAGAAGAATGAGATTCTCTCTTCCGGTATGCCCTAACATTACGGAGCAGCCAAGAGAAGAAATCGTACCTTGTTGGACATGGTACGTTTCATGATGAGCTTTTTCAATTTGCCCATATCATTTTGGGTATATGCCTTAGAAATGTCGGCGAACTTACTAAATGTAGTACCTTCAAATTCGGTGCCAAAAATGCCACATGAGATGTGGTATGGCAAAGCACTCTTTTATCATTATCTAATGGTTTGGGGGTCTCTCACCTATATGAGACAGGCAGTGGGAGACAAGTTGGATAGTAGATCCACCTTGTGCAAGTTTATAGGAAACCCAAGAGAGTCTATGGGTTATTATTTTTATGATCTCTTGGAACAAAATGTGTTTGTCTTGAGGAACGCATACTTTTTGGAAAAGCAATTTTTATTAGATAGAAATGGCGTTGTTGTTGAACTTGATGAAGTTCAAAATGATCATCAAATCCCACAAGCAGCTAAAATAAGCGAACATCAAGAGCCTTACACACAACCTCTAAGATGGTTGGACCGAATAAAGAAGCAACCTAAGAGGTTTGGATTCCTTCATGAGATGGGCCAATCGGATAGTGATCAAAGACCTATAAGGAAGCTACGTTAGACATAGACTCAAGACATTGGCAAAATGCCATGAGAATCGAAATGAACTCCATGTACTCCAACAAAGTATGGACTTTGGTAGATCCACCAAAGGAAAGAGTTCATGTTGGTTGCAAACGGATCTATAGGAGAAAGCTAGGAGTAGATAGAAAGGTAATGACCTTTAAGGCGTAACTAGTGGCAAAAGGTTACACTCAAAGATTCGTTATTGATTTTAAGGAAATCTTTTCCACAGGTTGCAATGCCTAAGTCCATTCGTATTCTACTTGCCATAGCCGCATATTATGGCTATAAGACATGGCCAATGGATGTGAAAATCATTTTCCTCATTGGAGACATTAAAGAAGAAATTTATATGGAGCAACCAAATGTTTCACATTCAAGGGGAATGAACAAAAGGTTTGCAAACTCCAGAGATCCATTTATGAACTCAAGCAGGCATCCCAAAGTTGGAACATATATTTTTGACAAAATAGTCAAATCATTAGGCTGTATCAAAACATGTATGAACCATGTGTACACAAGAAGGCTAGTGGGAGTAGTATAAAGTTTATTGTGCATTATGTAGATGACATCCTTCTCATTGGAAATAAGGTTGGAATGTTAGCGTTTACTAAAGCATGGTTATCTACTCAATTCTCCATAAAGGATTTGGGAGAAGCATCCTATGTATTACGAATATGTATTTATAGACGTAGGTCGAAAAGAATGCTAGGGATTTCGCAAACCCCGTGCATTGAAAAGATACTGAAGAGGGTTAGTATGGAAGAATCTAAGTGGGGATTCCTTCCCATGGGACATGGCATTCATCTCTCCAAGTCTATGGCCCCTAATACTAGCGATGAGAGACAAAGAATGCCCCACATACCTTATGCCTCCGCCACTGGGAGCATAATGTATTTTGTTCAATGTAAAAGACTAGATGTGGCACATGCTTTAAGTGTTACGAATTGTTTCTAATCCAATCCCGATGAAAGTCACTGGATGGTCGTAAAAGCAATCCTAAAGTACTTGAGAAGGAGTAAGGATTTATTTTTGGCATATGGCAATGGAGAATTGAAACTCAAGGGGTTTTTGGATTCTAGTTTCCAATTCGATGTAGATGACCTAAAATCCACTTTTGGATTCATAATTTGCCTTAATGGCAGTGTTGCAAGTTGGAAGAATTCCAAACAAGACACCACAGCCAATTATACTATAGAGGCAGAATATATTGCAGCTTCAGAAGCTGCAAAGGAAGGTGTTTGGGTGAAAAAATTCATTCAAGAGTTGAATATAATGCCTCGAATTGCTGAGCTAGTAGTTGTCTTCTGTGACAATAAGGGGCGATAGCGCAAGCTAAAAGGTCAAGATCTCATCAGCGATCCAAACCTACATATTGAGGTGATATCATTTGATTCGGGAAATCATTGATAGAGGTGACATCCGAGTAGAGAAAGTTGCCTTGGAAGAGAATATAATAGATCCACTGACTAAACCTCTATCGCAAAAGGTTTTTGAAGCACATCTTGAGAAGAAGGGTATTAAGAATATGGGGAATTGGCTTTGGGGAAAGTGAGCGATTGTTAGAATAGTACCCCCCAAGTCAATTAGATTGGCCTTGTAAACTATTTCCTTGTAAGACAATCTTGATTGAATGATATTCATTATATGGCTATCTTTATCTTATGTTCATTATTACTTCCCTGGCATATGGTTCAAGCCCTTAGATCACACATGACTACGAGACTTGGTCACGCATTGGGTGGTGATCATGGAATAAGTCTTACATGGTCGTGATCTTAAATCTTCTAAGTCATAGGATCTTATGAGACAGGGCATTTAAGATCTAGATAGACTTGCACTAACGATGCATAAATTCAAGGGTTGGATGTTGCTCCATTCCATGAGCAATCTCATATGAGATATGGATGCATGTTAGTAGGTGCTTATTAGAGAACAAGGGGCTAAAGGCCCACCCAGAGAGTCCACTAAGTAGCCAAAGTGGCAAGTCGGTAGTGTCAAGTTCTCCAACTTACACTAATGCATATAATTAGTCCTTTGACTTGAGGATCTATGGTAACCTTGTGCTTAGGTCTTTATGCTTTGACTTTTCTTTGGTCACTTAGAGGGCTATTCGAATGGTGATTGAGCATAAGCTACTTAGACATGGAGGTTTGTGAGATCTAAGATGGAATCCAATTCCTCGTCTTTGTGAAGGGCAATTGCATCTCCTATGAGTTCTATCATGATTGATTCCAAGAAACTCTTGCACAAGGTGGTGTGAAAATTTGGAAAATGAGTTTTCCAAAGATGAGGTCATAAGAGGAATCAAACATTGAGAATAAAGATATAGTATCGAGGCTATTAGGGAGCCGAAAAATATCTTACCCTAGGCTATTTTTGGGAGATATGAGATGGAATGGCTGTATTTGCATGGTACACATTGAGCTAGAATAGTTCTCCAAAAGCATTCATTTTGGCCAATTAGTTCATGGGCTTGAGGTTAGACATCGACTATGGAGATTAGGTACTCTTCAACTAATAGAGATTAGTTGAATTGAGTTAATTAGTTTAAAAAAGTTTAAACTAAGATGAACATATGATATTCAAAAGTCATAAAGAGTTTTGTGTCCATGTCAAATAAATAGTAGAACTTAATGGGTCACACACAAAAGCCAATTGCATTTCCTACTTGATGGAGGAGAATTTTCTAAGAGTTAGAAAAACACTCCTAGTTTGACGATTTGAGGTTAGCGAAAATTGAGGTCATTTTTGGTTTGATCAATTTAATTATTAAATTGATCAACTAATTTAAGGAGTTAAATTAGATCAATAATTAAAGAGTTAATTATTTGGTGCAACATGACCATCAATTGGTCAAGTTAGCTTAAAGAGCTAAGTTAGCTATGACTAGCTTAAAGAGTTAAGCTAATTTACTTAAGAGTTAAGTCAATGGTTAATTAATTAAATTAAAGTATTTAATTTAATTAATGAGGAGAATCAATTTTGGAGGGAAAATTCAAATGAAAGGTTCATTTGGTGTGGCATTTTAATTAATTTGAAATTAGATTCCAAATGAAATTAAAATGCATACAAAATTCAAATTCAAATTTGAATGGCAAGTTGCCAACTTGCATGGCCAAGTTGGCGGTCACCTTGAGAAAGGTGTGATGCCACCCTGGCATCACATCATCCTCACTCTATATATAGATATAGAGGGAGAGAAGGGCGACCAACTCATGCTTATGTGAAGAATTAGATTCTTTAACATTTTCCCTCTAAACCTTAAGTGTTGCCTCATGTGTTGAAACTCCACTTCCTCCCTTCTTTTCCTACCTCAAATAAAGCCTCCATCTCTGCATATATCCTTTGTGTTTTTTAGCTAACACCAAGGATATTAGGATCTAGCATTAGTGTGTGGATCATATTATTAGAGGCAAGACATTTGGATTGCTTTCTTTTGGAAGATCTACTGTCAGGGTAGTTCGCTTGGAAATTTTTTTTTGGCACTTCCCTGCGGCGTTTTGAGCTGAATTTTTTACAATAGCTTCATAAAGGAATTGAGAAAGCACTTTAAATTTTTAGAATTTTTGGAGGAGTTTGGATCGGGCAAAAGTTGCTCCAAATCCACTGCGTTGCTGCTTGATAGTTTCTGGATTGAAGAATAGTTATTCATCTTTCTTTAGGATTTTTGCTAATCAAGGTAATTCTCTATCCAAATCTAAATCATAAGTATGTTCAGATCCTTTTTTGTACATGTAGCCTAATTTATTTTGAATTTTAATATTAGATTCTAGTGCTATGTGTGCCTTCACTTCTTTCCAAATCTGGATCAACATCATGTTTAGATCATTGTTAGCATGTCTAGCCTAGTTAATTTCAGATTTTGAAGCTCTAATTATTGGATCCTAGTGCTACATGTGCCTTCAAGATACACCCAACTTTTCATGTAAGTTTTCTTAAGAAGTATTTTCATGATGCTGATAGTTCTCGAATGCAGGCAAAGCGAGCACCACCCATCATTAGGCATGCATTTGAAAAAGAGGCCCATTGTATGCTTGATTCCCAAACCAAGGGCCAAATCAAGAAGAATATATGGGTTGATTACTTGGTGCATTGGAAAGAGGAGTTCGAGGTAGGTGCTTCTTGGGAAAAGCGTTTGGACTTGTGGCAATTTGAAAATTTGATTGACGAGTACTAGGAAAAGAAATAAACCTCAACTTTGACGAGGACGTCAGATTCTTCTAGCGGGGGTGGTTTGTCAACCCCTTAAAGAGTGGGACGCTACTAGCATGATGGCCCTTACGCGTCAGCAAGCTTTAGTGCCGGCATGAACTTTGGCCAAGTGTGGGAATTGATGGGCCCAAGTGTTAGAAAGTTGCGAGCTAGTTGTTAAGTTGTGCGCACGGCGAGTTTGGATGAGCGTGCTGGACAGAATGTTAGATGCGTGTCTGGCCTAGCAGGAAACTTAGGCCCACACGCGAGATGATTACTCGAGTCAGCGAGGTGGTTGCTCGAGTCAATAAGGCAGTTCCCCAATGTTAGCGAGAAACTTACTTGATGGTTAACAGAGTGCCTTGTTAGTTGCTAGACAAAGTGACCCGTGGCAACTGTCTTGAATGTGCCACATATGCAAAGTAGTTACGGTTGATTGGATGCAACAATAATTGTTCATCTACGTGGCGTGTTCTAATAGATTGGCATTTCCTAGGCAATTAGGGATGTTAACTATAGTAATTTTGGTAGACTTTAATTTGGCCCAGGACTCACAAAACATGTGTGCGTGAAGGCAGCGGCAAAGAGTTCCTTGTAACATTATTTTGGCAATACTAGTTCAAGATTGGACTTGTTCCCATAAATATTGTGTTCCATGGGCAGCAGGCTACCAGGGCGGCTGTTTTGGTTGTTTTGAGTTGTTTTTGGTCTGATTTTTTGTGATTCAAATCATTTTTCGTGCATAATTACGATGCACAACTGTTGTGTAAGTGTTTAGAAAATTGTTGGTAATTTTGCCCTACTGTTAAAATCAAATCTAAGTGCAATCTTCAAGTTGATGAAAAATTGAGATGCATATGAGTTATGCTTAATTTTGTTTCTTATTATTTATTTATGAGATAAATTTTTAATTGATAAATTGATTGCCCATTTATGTGTTATTATTTATTCAATTGCTGAATAGATGATGGATGTATTGGGGATGATTATGAGCCTTTAATTTGGTTTTATTTATATTCAAAATTATTTTGAATGGATTGTAATTATATGGGGCTTGAATGTCTCTTGCTTCAAATCTTGTAATTGCTATGCAAGTAGGACTCTTAAGAGGTGAGGATTTCTATTTTGTAATTGTTGCGAGGAGTCCACAAAGGCTTGAAGACCCATGAATGTACAGAATATGTTCATATAATAGACATGATCTATTAATTTAATTAAATCCACCTACAATCAACTAAGTGGTGAAAATATGGCTCTAAGTGCACTATTTAGTTAAGGCTCATAGTCATCGCATTATTAGATGCATGCTAGGTTTATTTGCTTATTTATATTTTGTTTATCCTTTTGATGTATGGAAAAACATGGTTAGGATAGAGAACCTAAATAAGCAGAGATAAAATTGATGAGATATTTCAAAGTAAAACATAAATCCCTCAACTTAGAGGAGTCTAAATTAATAAAATATTAAGTCAAGTTGGATACAAATTGAAAGTAGTTTTAATTAATCCAAGCCTTTTACCAACAGGAAAATGACATGAAAAGCTACCATAATTTGGTGTTGGCACACAAGTTGTGGGACACTTTATTAGAGGAAAGCTGTGATCATTTTCTTAGCATAAGATGCACTTTAATATAAGACTCACCATGACATTATCTCACGATTCGTGGAATGATCATAGTTGAGCTTATAGTTAAAGAGTGATTGATAGGTACAACTTAACACCAAGTAATATATATATGGCATGAGTCATAGGTTTATATAAAAAGTGAGGCAAAACAAAATCAAGGATTGCATAGAGATGCAATTAGTAAAAAGTACCTATCTTAGGATCATTGATGGATGTCTCACGAGTTGTGAGTCCATAAATGACATCTTCGGACCTTGATTTCTCACTAAAGAAATGAGATTTCCGAAATTCCTAAGAGGGCAAGGAATTTGATAAAATAGTCAGAGCAAAACATGCTTAAAAGTCCATAAACATGTTTGTCATATCTATATTCAATCAAATGCTTATATTCTCTTTCTCGCTTTTATAGATTTGTTGAGATCTCAATCAATCGCAAGGAATCCAACTAAGCATAATATTGGAAACCAATCAACTCATTGAAAACCTCAAGATTATCCTTGACTTTGAAAAGAAAACATATGTCCTCACTCAAAGTCCACCGGATACCCTTGGCGAAGATGCTAATGGTGAGGGCTACGAAGCATTTTCATAATGGGTAGAAGATGATCATCAAACTTGTTGCCTCATTATGGAGTCAATGTCTAATGACCTCTAGAAATCTCATGAGAACATGAAAAGTGCTTCTGAGATTTATTTACACCTATAAGAGTTGTATGGAGTGCAATCAAGGCATAAATGATATTCGCTATCAAGAGAGCTCTTTAGGATAAGAATGGTTGAAGGGGCAAGTGTAAATGATCATAGGCTCAAAATGATCGGGATTATTGAAAGGTTTGCTCAATTGGATGTGGTCATGGACAACAACCTTTATGTGGATTTGATCCTCCAATCATTGCCAAGCTTATTTGATCAATTCGTTATGAACTTCAACATGTAAAAAACAAGAGGTGATGATTAACGAATTTGTTAATATGTTGGTTATAGCTGAGACAACTACGAAAAATGACAAGCCTTTAATGCTTACATCTTCTTCCAAGTCCAAAGGCCCTAGAGATAAGAAGAAATGAGGTAAGAAGAAGAAATGTTCTTCTTCGAAAGAAAAGCAACCGTTGAAGCCCTCAGGAGGAGTTAAGAAAAACAAAGAGAACAAAAAGGATGCTATATGTTTCTATTGTGGTGAAATAGGCCATTGGAAGTGTAATTGCAAGGAGTACCTTGCGACCCTTGAGAAGGGTATATTATTAATTGAAGTGCACTTAACTAAAAATTCTTCCTCATGGGTATTTGATACTACATGTGGTTCTCACCTTTGTAATTCATTGCAGGGGATAGAAAGAAAAATGACACTCAATGGTGGGGATATGATCCTACAACTCAAAAATGGCACAGAGGTTGCTGCAAAGATTAAAGGCTTTTTCAAGTTAGACTTGGGAAATTCTTATATTATTTTAGATCCTTGCTATTATGTACCTAAACTTATTAAGAACATTATTTCAATTCCTGTCTTGGATTCTTAAGGATATGATTTTTCATTTTGTGATGGGAAATTGAAAGAGATAAAGAATAGTTCTTTGATTGCATATTGTACTTTCACTAATGGATTACATATACTGAATATCCAGCAATCACTTATGCACATTCAAAATAACAAAAGAAACTTAAATATACATGAAAATGCCTATCTTTAGTGTGCAAGACTTAGATATTAGTTAGAAGCCCCGAAAGCACTAAATATTAGTGATGATGCTTGGATCTGAGTATAAGTGGATTGGGCCTTGGCCCACTAGCGTCGACCAGAAGATGAACTATTGGTGAGTATTTAGATTAGATCGAGTTGAGTCCTACAACCAATCTACGCACATTAGGCTAGTCGAGGAGGCCCTCAGCTAAGACACTCTAATACTCAAGTCAATATAATTCGATCGGAATATGGAATGATAGAGTCAGTGCCAAAGTTATAGTGAACATACCTCTATAAGGGGTTGCAATGGGGTATTTATAGTCTTTTGTAAGAGGTTAAAATGTCTATCACACCCTTGATCATGCAGTGAGGGCTTTTGTCTTTGTTTGATGACCTTTAGGTCTTTTCCTGCCTAAAAACCTTCTTTAGGTGGCGCGTCTCCCTCCTTTTTGGGATATGGAGGAGATCTCCACATTTAATGTGGAGGCATGCTAGTGGTACAGTGGAGGCATACTTCATAAATGCGGAGGCACACTGCCTGTCGCATGTTTAATGCTATAAAATAATGGTTGGGTTACATTTAATGTGACAATGACCCGTGACGGGAGAACACTTTTTGTTCCTCCAGTCGACCTCTTGTGGTGGAGATATTTCTCCAGCTATGAGTCTCTTATCAGTGCTCTGGTCCAATATAAGCCTTCTAGGGCCCTGAGGCACTTTTGATCAAGGGCCTATAGAATATACTGTCCCAACCACAATACGGTCAATTGAAGATGATGATAGCTTGCAGCCCACCATACTCTTGGATCTGTCGATTATTATTGGGCTTCTTGACCTAATCAATTATTATTGGGCCTATTGGGCTCAATTCGCTTCCCTATATCATGAGTCCCCCCTTTACTCCCAAGTCTTAATCGAGCTTGCAATGAGAAGGAGTAGAGAGTAGCTAATTATTAAAACTGCAAGAAGTTTGTGTTGACCTCAATTTTCAAATCCCGACTAGGGTTTTAGTGTAATATATATGGCAATTACATTAGGTAACCAAATGAAATGATGGATCTTACGCAATGAGTGCCGAGTAACTAATCATTTTAGCTAGCTAAGTTACCCCATGGTTGGAGGCTATAAATAGTGGGTTGAAATTTTCATTTACCATATTTACCGCATCAGTAAAACATTGAGCTTTGCAAAAGTTACTGCTCCAAATGAGAGTCATGAACCTTCTTTTCTTCTAAGTTTCGTATGTTTTCATCCCTTGTTGCTTTAGTGCTTTGCCATTCCTTTTTTGCAACCTTTAAAATTGTAAACATGCTTAGCGTCTTTGGGGAGGGTAGCGCGAGTTTAGTTGATTATGAGGAAATACAATGGTTAAAGGAGTTAATCGAAGGGGTGAATAATTCATCTAATGGAACTAGCGAATCTTCTAGTAAGGTGTCGAGCTTCTCTGAGAGCTCGTGTGAGGTTAGGGTTGATGTCGGAGGTGGAGCTAGGACAATTAGGGAGGCAAGTCGACCTTCGGTGTCTCGGGGTAGGCTATTTACTACTGACCACTGTAGTGACATAATTTCTGAGGTTACTAGTTAGGATTTAGAGCTGATTAGGCATACATATCACATTCCCCGTCAGTTCTAATTGGTTATCCCTAAGCTGAGTGATAGGATGCATCAACTTCCCATGGGTTGTATCACAGTGTTTAAGGATGCCTTAAAGTGTGGACTTAGGTTTTTGATTGTGTAGCCTATAGTCGACCTCCCATTGGTCTTCAAGATTGCATCACCCAACTATTACCCAACTAATTTTCGATCTTGTATAGTTTTATTATTTTAATGTTAATACATGACCAGCCACCCCCATTCATAAACTTCATCAATTGATTCCATCTTCCCATGTCCCAAAAATCGGGCAGTATAAAGGAGTCGGGCTTTTATATCTCACTACTCGTCCTTATCGAAATATATTCATGACTCTCTCCTCTTCGTATGGCCAAACTTGGAATAAGAGGTACTTCTTCGGTTGTGCACCTAGTGGGGTCGATTTTAATATTTTAAGGGGTTGGTTGAAAGTTCGAGTTGAAATGCCTAGAAATAAGAACCCATCCTAGAATAATACCTTGATCCGAGATTTGGTCGAGTTTGGAGAGATGGAGGTGTCGGGATATATAATCGAGAGAAATACGGTGTTAGCGGGTATCACTTGCTCAGTTGAATATGTTGGCTAATGCTCGACTAGTTAGATATATTCTAGTTGTGTTGTTTTTGTTGATTTTTCTCTTTCCTTTTTTTGTAGTTTCTTATCGATAAACTTTTTTTATGTTTGTGTATCTTTAAGATCGAGCTAAAATTATGAATCGAACCCGCCAGCAAGGTATGGCTCGACAACAAAAGGTGCAAGAGAGTCGAGAAGTGGCTGCTCGATGAGAGGTTACCTCTCAAGGTACTCCTTCACAGCGGGTACTGCCGTCTACTCCTCCACCTACTCGACCAGCTGCGGTTGAGGTTGTCTGCCTAGTGCCTCGACAAGAAAGGAGGGCTATAGATGATCAACCCCTCTTTCCAAAAGAACTGCTACTAAAAAGGGGAAAGGGAAAGCTACTAATACCTTTCTCTTTGGATCCCAACCCGACAAGGAGTTATTTCCCTCTTTTGCTTTCCCGAACCTTAGGTTCAAACCTAATGTGGGGGTCGCAAACATGATGATGATACTGGTCCTGGGGTTGATAAGAGTGGCCCTATTGAAGGTTTTTACTGCTAGTCTCTTCCATTCGGACTAGAAACAGATGATAGAGCTCTGGCAGCTCGATGCCCTGACAACATTTATGTACATGCAAATACGGTAAGTTTGTGTTTGAATTTTAGCACCTTATAAACGTCATATGTATGCATGTTTTGATCAAATCTCTTCTCCTTATAGGTCGGACAATATGGCTACAACTTTAACTGAAGGGATGTGCTTGCCTTAGCCAATCGGGCAGAGTTGCAAAAGGAGCACTTAGTCTTATCCAAGGCTCAGGTCAAGTCGTTCGATTCCCAGATCAAAGATCTTGAGAAGCAGGTCAAAAATAAAGATTCTAACTTATGGCTGTCATGATAGAGAAAAGCCGTTTGGATGACCTGCTGAAGAAGGTAAGGTTTGATGTGGAAGAGGCGTTGCTCTCTGGTCAAGCCTTGGGGTATAATAGTGCCCTTAGGTATGCTCAAGATAAATTTTTCAAGACTGAGCATATGTATGGTAGTGCAACAATTTATTCTAAGCCTAGCTTTTCAAGAGGCTATTGTCGTCTTCACACTCGACGACGCCGAAGAGGCCTTCCAAAAGGCCATTAAGCAGATAGAGTTCTTGGGCTATTAATTCTGAGTAGAGGACAAAGCCTGATTGAACATATTCCAGAATGAGCGCTTCGAGAAGTATGATGAGGCTGTGCCAGTTAAGGAGGTAGAGGCTCCCATTCACCCCAAGGTGGTTGAGGTGGGGAAAGAGTTTGATTTCGTTGGCGACTTCTCCTTCGACCTCAAGGATCGAAAAGTTGATGCTACAGCACACTTTCCTATCATCGGTCGCACTTTCTTGACAAAAGAGGTTAGTCCTTCTCGACCTACAGGAATTCCCTATTTTATGGTGTACCAGGAGGTTGAGGGTCCCCCAATGTGTTGTGCTTGTGAACTCTGGCGACGAGCTCAACAGAATAGAAGATTAGGTGGCGGCGGACGCTGCTCTAGGTGCAGAAGGGGAGGGGGTGGGTTCAAGCTAAAGTTGCTACTGCTTTTGCTTTCCATTTATATTTTGTTGTACTTTTTTTGCCTTGAGAGGTGCAATAAACATAACAATGTATCTCTTTGTTTGATTTGGAAGTTTCTTTAATAGTTTGTCTAATGTTTTGAAGTTTATACCACTATCTTATCTTCTATTCTGCTTTTACTTTTACTTTTGCTTTTATTCCAACTTATTAAGTAATGTAAATTTTGTTGATTGATTTGAAACCAAGATAAAGGTTGACTACAAGGTCGACTTCAAATAATTAAATAAATAAATATATAAGTAAAGAAATTTATCTCATCTTATGCGATGATTGATATGAGATTTCAAGTTAATTTATACGTAATAATTAGTTGGTTTGAAATCAGCTTTGCAGTCGACTACTGGGTCAACTTAAAATAACTTCATCATACTTAAATGATTGGGCTAGAAGCCATGGTCGAACATAAGTCAACTTAATTGATTTGACACCAAGTTATTGTGGAATCTTTGAGTCGAAACACGTGTGTCTATTGGTTGGTTTGAAACCAAGATAGTGGTCAACTATAGGGTCAACTTTAAATGATTTTCTCATTTATGAGATGATTAGGCTAGAAGCCATGATTACAGTTGAAAGTAAGGAGTGAGTCGAATATAAATTGATTTTATTGGTTTGGAGCCAAATTACAAATGTGCATTTTTCCAGAAGACTAGATGTCACGCGTCACAAAATAGTTCAATATTAGAGTCTCTTTATACATAATTGGTTTTCAAGTTTGCTGTATTTTATGGTCGAGGGAGCTTATTCCCATCCATATCCGTTAGTCGGTAAGAGTTGAACTTGGCCACTTTGACTATTGAGTAGGGTGAAGTAAGGAATAGCATAAGAATCCAATTATAAAACATAAATAGGCTAAACAAAACTTGTCTATTCCTCATCCCAAGGATCTAATCATGCTATTAAAATGGATTTAATGGTAGAAAACTAACCTTGAATGCTTAATCCAAGGAAGATGTGGATGACAAGTATTAATTCTTCAAAACGGACAATCTGCGCACAGTAGGGAAAGCACAACAATTGACCAAGCAAATCAACTCCAAATAGGCTGAAACTTTTCAGAGATCTACTCAACACCATTTAGAATCTTCAGTTAAAATTTTTGCCAAATCTAAGCACACTAAGGCCTCCAAATCAGCCTCCAAAATTACTGCACTACAATAGATCTTAAAGAGCAAAGCTCCCCAAGTGTGAAGCTTCTAATGTTATGATCCAAAAACCCAAGGAGAGCTCCAATCCACCTCAATCAGCTAGAGAATTGAGGAAGAAGAAGACAGGAAGAGAGGCCGAAAATGTGGACAGAATGGTGAGGATTGTGTGAAACTTCAACACATAAGTGAATCACACTTTTTGGAGGGAAAAATGGAATCTAGCGTCACATTCCTCACAATGGCCAGCCACCTCTCTATTTATAAAGTGGGAAGTGTGATTCAAGTTGGCATCACACCTTCCATGAGGGGTGTGCCAAATTGACAATCCACTGGCATGTAACGTGTGAATTTCACTTGCATTTCGATTTAATTTGACTCTACATTTCATCTCATGAAATGTCTTTCAAATTAATCACAAGTTAACCTCAAATAAACTCCTTCATTTGAATTTCCCTCCAAAATTAATAATCCTCACATTAATTAAATTAACTCTTTAATTTAATTAATTAACTTGACTTAACTCTTTAAGCCAACTTAACTCTTTAAGCTAGAAAGCTTAACTATACTCTTTAAGTTGACTTGATTAATTAATAGTCATATAGCACCAATTAAATTAACTCCTTAATTTAGTTAGTCCAATTTAACTTCTTAAACTCTTTTGATCAATTTAACAATTAAATTAATCAAGGCAAAATGACTAAGAAATTAGCCAACTGATTTTCTCCACAAAAACGATCAAGGTGAATTTTCTAACTCCTTAGAAAGTTTCCTTCCTCCCATCAAAGAGAACTTCCTTTAAGTTTTTGTGTATGGCCCATTAGCTTCGCTCATTTATTGGACATGGGCTTACAACTCTTGAGATATTTTGAATATTGAAAAATTCGCATTAGTTTAAACCCTTTTAAACTAATAACTATTTCAATTAATCTCTATTAATTGAAGAGTGTTCAATCTCCATGGAGCCCAACTAATTGGTCGAAATGAATATGCTCTTGGTGAACTATTCTAGCTCTATGCTGACTATGTAAATATGGTCCTTTTGTCTCCTATCTCTTGAAAGAGGCCTAGGGCAAGATATTTGTTGGCTCCCCAATAACCTCGATAACTATATTTCTACTCCTAATGTTCAACTCTTATTTATTGAAGAAGTTGTAAGCCAAGGATCCAATTATAAAATATTTAAAAACTAAAATCTAACCTGATTCCACCTCCCCAAGGATCTAATTCATGCAACTAAAGTATATTTTGGTTAGAAAATTATCTAGAAAGCAAATTCCAACTAAAGAGATGAAGACTAGCTTGAACTCCTTCAATGTAGTTTCCCCTGGCGCAGCTAATTCTGGACAACTTTTTCCAAACCAAATCAACTCAAAATCGGCTAAAATTTGGATAGGATATCACTAACACCTTGATGAACATTTAGTAGAAAAATCATCCAAATCAAAAAATTGAAAGTTACTCCAGAAATGCCTCCACGTTTCTGCCCAAACAAAGGATCTCCAAAAGGCTAGCAATCTAATTATTTTACCTCTAATGATAAGATCCATACACCAATAGATAATCCAATTCTCTCAAATGTTAGCTAGAAAAAAAAGGAGAGAAGAGAAAGGCTGAAGGCCGATTTTGGAGATAGGAGATGAAGAAGAATGAGAAGTTTCAACACATGAGGCAGCACATGCAAAATTGAAGGGAAAGAGAGAATCTAACAATTAGATGCTTGTGTATTTTCCATGTGATGGCTAGGCAACCCTCTATATGTATATATAGATGGCTGAAAGGTCTGATGCTTAGGTGGCATCGCACCACCCTTATGGTTGGCGCCACTTACTTGCCAACTTGCAGACAAGTTGCATGTGAATTTAATGTGCATTTGAATTTCATTTGGAATCTTCATTTCATCTAATGAAATATCATCCAAATAAATTCTAATGCACTCCAAATGAATATTCATTTGAATTTTCCCTCCAAAATTAATTTTTAATTTTAATTAAATTAAACACTTTAATTTAATTAATTATCTTTTGACTTGACTCTAAAGTCAATTAACTTAACTCTTTATGCTAGTTATTGTTAACTTAACTCCTTAAGTTAACTTGAACAATTGATAGTCATGTGGCACCAATTAAATTAACTCTTTAAGTCTAATTTAACTCTTTAAATTATTTAGATCAATTTAACAATTAAATTGATCAAGCCAAAATAACCAATAATTTAGTCAACCGTCTCCTTCCTCAATATCGGTCATGATGGAATTTCTAGCTCTTAGAAAATTCCCTTCATCAAGTAGGTTTTCAATTGGATTTTGCGTGTGACCTATTAAGTTCTACCATTCATTGGACATTGGCTCACAACTCTTGTGATTTATAGAATACCAAATATTCACATTAGTCTAAAGTCCTTTAAACAAATGACTCAATTCAATTAATCTCATTAATTGAGAAATACCCAATCTCCATGGTCGATGTCCAACCTCAATCCCATGGAGCCCAACCAATTGACCAAAATGAATGCTTTTGGAGAACCATTCTAGCTCTATGCTTTCTATGCAAATCACTTCTTCCGTCTCCAGTCTCCCGAAAGAGGCTTGGGGCAAGATATTTGCCGGCTCTCTAATAACCTTAGTGCTCTGTCTCTATTCCCCATGTTCGATTCCCTTTATGACCTCATCTTTGGAAAATTACTTTTCCAAATTGTCATACTACCTTGCGAAAGGATTTCTTGGAATAAATCATTATAGAATACACAGGAGATGCAGTCACCCTTCACAAAAATGATGAGTTAGATCCTTTCTTGGATCTCACAAACCTCCATGTCTAAGTATCTTATACCCAACTTTAACCCGGAAGACCCACCAAGTGGTCAAGGAAGAGTCAAAGCATAAAGACCTAAACACAAGGTTACCATGGATCCTCAAGTCAAAGGACTAATTATATATACTAGTCGAAGCTGGAGAACTTGTCACTATTGAATTGCCACTACAACTATCTAGTGGATTGTCTAGATAGGCCTTTAGTGAATTTGTTCTCTAACAAGCACCTACTAACATGCACCCATATCTCATATAAATTGCTCATGAAACAGAGTAATATCCAACCTTCGATTTATGCATCATTAGTGCAAGTATATTCGGATCTTAGATGTCCCGTCTCATAAGATCCTATAACTTGGAAGATTTAAGATCATAACCGAGTAAGATTTGTTTCATGATCAACACCCAGTGCGTGACCAAGTCTCGTAGTCTTGTGTGATCTAAGGGCTTCAACCAAATGCTAGTGAAGTAATATAAGTATAAGATGCAGATGACTATTTATAATGAATATCATTCAATCAAGGTTATATCACAAGTGAAATAGTTTACATGCCAATCTAATTGGCTATAGGGCACTATTCCAACAATCTCCTACTTGTCCTAAAGCTAATGCTCCATAGTCTTAAGACCTATTTTCTCAAGATGTCCTTCAAATACCTTTTAGGTTAGGGGTTTTATCAGTGGATCTGCTATATTCTCTTTTGAGGTAACTCTTTCCACTCTAATGTTGCCTCTACCAATAATCTCTCGAATTAAGTGATATTATGGATCGCTAATGAGATCTTGGCTCCTTAGCTTCTGCAACTGTGCTGTTGTCGTCACATAAGACAGCTATAGGCTCAGCAATGCTAAGCACTACATCTAACTCTTGGATGAAGTTTTTGACCTAAACTTCTTCCTTTGCATCTTTCGAAGCCACAATATATTCCGCTATTGAGGCAAAATATAAATTCAGAAGTGGATTTTAGGTCATCTGCATTGGATTAGAAACTAGAATCTAAAACCCCTCGAGTTTCAATTCTCCATTTCCATATACCAAAAATAAATCCTTAGTCCTTCTCAATTGTTTAAGGATTACTTTAACGGCCATCCAATGACTCTCATCGGGGTTAGATTGGAAACAACTCATAACACTTAGAGCAAGTGCCACATTCGGTATTGTACATTGAACGACATATGTTATGCTCCCAATGGCGGATGCATAAGGTATATGGGACATCTTTCACCTCTCTTCCTCTGTCTTAGGGGCCATGGACTTGGAGAGATGAAGACCATGTCCCATAGGGAGGAATTCCTTTTAGATTCTTTCATACTAAACATCTTTAGTATTTTGTCAATGTATACGGTTTAGGAAAACACTAGCATCCTCCTCGATCTATCTCTATAGATACATATTCCCAATACATAGGATGTTTCTCCCAAATTCTTCATGGAGAATTAAGTAGCTAACCATGCTTTAGTACACTCTAACATGCATATCTCATTCCCAATGAAAAGGATGTCATCGACATAAAGCACAATAAACTGTACACTACTCCTACTAGCCTTTTTGTATACACACATAGTTCATACACATTTTTTACAAAACCAAATGATTTGACTGTCTTGTCAAAATGTATGTTCCAACTTCGGGATGCCTATTTGAGTCCATAAAGGGATCTCTCAAGTTTGCAAACTTTTTTCTCACTCCCTTTGGATTAAAACCTTGTGGTTACTCCACGTTTCTACTTCAATGTTTCCATTGAGGAAATCAGTTTTCACATCCATTTTCCATATCTCATAGTTATAATATGTGGTTATGGCAAGTGAAATTTGAACAGACTTAGGCATTGCGACTGGTGAAATTTTTTTCTTGAAATCAATACTAGGTCTTTGAGTGTAACATTTTGCCACTAGTCGTGCCTTAAAGGTCATTACCTCTCCATCGACTCCTAGCTTTCGCTTATAGATCTACTTGCAACTAATGGATACTATACCCTCTAGTAGATCTACTAAAGTCTATACTTTGTTGGAGTATATGGAGTCCATTTTGGATTTCATAGCATGAAGCCAATGTCTCGAGTCTATGTCCAACATAGCTTCCTTATAGGTCTTCGGATCGCCATCCGATTGGCTCGTCTCATGAAGGAATTAGAACCTTTCGGATTGCTTCTTGATTCGGTCTGACCTTCTTAGAAATTATGTGTAAGGTTCTTGATGCTCATTTATTTCCACCGCTTGTGGGATTTGATGATCATCTTGAACTTCATCAAGTTTAATAACAATGCATTTTCTATCTAATAAAAATTCCTTTTCCAAAAAGGTGGCGTTCCTTGAACAAACACCCTTTGTTCCGAAAGATCATAAAAATAATAACCAAATACACTCTTGGGTATACCACAAACTTGCACAAGATGGATCTACTATCCAACTTATCTTCCACTAGCTGTCTAACGTAAGCGAGAGACCCCCAAACTCTTAGAAATGAGTAAGAAAGTGCTTTACTATACCGCATCTCATGTTGTGTTTTTGGTACCAATTTTGAAGGTACAATATTTAGCAACTTCGCTGTTGTTTCTAAGGCGTATCCCCATAAGGATATAGGCACATCTAAAATGCTCATAATGGAATGTACCATGTCCAACAAGGTACGGTTTCTCCTCTTGGCTACTCCATTGTGTTGGGGTGTACCAGGTGGAGTCCTTTAAGAGAGAATCCCATTCTCCTTTAAATAACCCAAGAATTCAATACTTAAGTATTCTCCCCCTCGGTCAAATCAAAAAGCATTAATACTTAGTCCTTTTTGCTTTTCTACTTCATTCCTAACACTTTCAACTTTTCAAAGGCTTTGGACTTGTACTTCATAAAATACACATGTCTAAACCGAGTATGATCATCGTGAAGATGATGAAGTAAGAATAGCCTCATCTCACACTAACTCTTAGTAGGCCATAAATGTCCATATGGATTAAATCCAAAGGACTTGTGGTTCACTCTGTTTGTCCTACAAAAGGAGTCTTGGTCATTTTTCCCTTCAAACAAGACTCACAAGTAGGAAGGTCCTCAATGCCACTAACATTTAGTGCTTTGAGAGCTTTTAACTTGTTCATCCTATTTTTAAAAATATGTCCAAGTCTTGCATGCCACAAAATGGAATCTTCTTGGTTATCTAATTTTCTTTTACTTGATTGAATTTGCATCAATGAAGGTAGAGAATCAAGTATGTACAATCCATTGTTTAATGTACTTTGTGCAATTAAAGAACCATTCTTTAATGCTTTCAACATCCCATTCGATATAGAAAAATCATATCCTTCATTATCTAAAATAGGAATAGAAATAATGTTCTTAACAAGATTGGGTACATAATAACAAGGATCAAGTACAATGCAAGCATTCCCAAAGTCTAACTTGATTACGCCTTTGACCATGGCAGCAACTTTTGCTCCATTTCCAAGGCAGAGGATCATATCCCCTTCACTGAAACTCCTTCTTCTTTCTATCCCTTGTAATGTATTATGAAGGTGAGAACTACATGTGGTATCAAATACCCATGAGGAAGAATTTTTCGTCAAGTGCAATTCAATAAAGTACATACTCTTCTCAAAGGTTGCAAGGTAAGCTTTGCAATTCCTTTTCCAATGTCCTATTTCGCCACAATGGAAACAACTCGCATCGATTTTAGCCTCTTTCTTATTCTTGATTCCCCCCAAACTTTCCAAGGATTGCTTTCCTTTAGAGGAAGAGCTCTTCTTTCTTTTACCTCCCTTTCTGGGAGCCCTAGGGCCCTCAAACTTGGAGAAGGATGCAAGCATAAAAGGCTTATCCTTTTTCATCATCACCTCGACAGTCACTAATGTATTCACCAATTCGTTAATCGTCACTTCTTGCTTGGATATATTAAAGTTCATAACGAATTAGTCAAATGAGTTTAGAAATGATTGTAAGATCAAATCTATATAGTGATCATTGCCCATGATCACATCCAATTTTCCAAAATTCTCAATGAGTCTAATCATCTTGAGCTCGTGATCATGGACACTTGAGCCCTCTACAATTCTAGACCTAAAGAGCTCTCCAGACAAAGCGAACTTTTCTTTTCTAGTTTGAACACCTACAACTCTTGCAGGTATCCCACTAGCATGCTTCATATGCTCATGAGTCTTTTGGAGCTCATTGGTCATAGAAGTCATCATGAGAAATTTTTTTTGTAGGTCATCATCTACAAACTTCATGAATAATTTACAGGCCTCATTAGTGGCATCATCGCCAATGGTGTCCGGCAGACTTGATCTGTGGACTTTGATCAAGTACATACGTTCTCTTTTTGGAATCTAGAATAATCTTAAGGTTTCTCAACCAATCGTGAAAGTTTAGCCTAGTTAGTTTATTAGTTCCCAAAATCACATTCAGTGGATTCTTAGTCATTTTGAGTTTGAAGATTTCAAAAATCTACAAAAAGCGATAAAAGAGAATATAAGCATGTGATTGAATTTTGATATTTAAATACATTTTATGGTCTTTTAACCATGTTTTTCTCCCAGTATTTTATCAAATTCTTCACCTCTTAGAAGAATTCGGGAAATCATATTTCCTAATCAGAATCAAGACCTTAAGGACTTGTAAGCGGACCCATGACTTATGAGCATCCATAAACATTCGAAAGGTAAGCAACTTTTGCTAGTTGCATCTCATACAACTTTTGATATATTTTGCCTCACTTTTCATATAGACCCACGACTCATGCGACATCTAAACTACTAGGTGTTAAGTTAGATCTATCAATCAAACTTTGATTCGAGACCGCTCCATATCATCCTACGACTTGTGTGCCAATGCATGGGAAGCATTAAATCAAAGGTGTATCATATGCCAAGTATATGGTCATAGCTTTCCACCATAAGTGTGATCCACGACTCGTGAGACATCACACAAATGTGGTACCATCACCATGCCACATACTATTGGTAGAAGACATGGATTAATTAAAACTCTTTTTAATTTGTATCCATTTTGACTTAATATTTGAAAACACTTAGACATTTTAAGCAGAGGAATTTTCTTTGCTTGCTAAAATATCACCAATTTTATCTTTTTAATTAGGTTTTTTGTATCCTAACCATGCATTTCATACATCAATAAGATATGCAAAACATAAATAAGTAAATACGCCTTGCATGCTCCTAAGGTGGGATGACCATGAGCCTTAACCAAGTGATGCACTTAGAGCCATATGTATACCACTTAGTTGATTTTAAGTAGGTTGATTAAATCTAACTTTTACATGAGTGTATCCCCATACATTCATGGGTCTTCATGCCTCCAATGGCCTTCTTTGCTCCATGCAACTTTTACATGACAAAGAAATCCTCACTCCTAGTGATTCTACTCTCATAACATTTACAAGATAGAAATTAAGAGGCATGCAAACCCCAATTTAATACAGCTATTTCCAACTAATTGAAACAATAAAATCAATATTAAAGGCTCATCATTGTCCCCATTTATTCATCATTTATTCAACAATTAAATGAACAATAAATAAAACTAGAATTGACATTCCATTCCAACAATTAAGTGCTTATATCATAAGCAATTAATTGGTCAAGCAAAAATAAGCTTAACATTTATGCATCTCATTTTTGCACAAAATTGGAGATTAAATTGAACAAGTTTCTAAAAGCAATCAAAAATGTCAAACATAATTTTGAGAACTTTCACAACACTTGTACATCTATGTAGTATGATTCAATACACATTTGGTCACAAAAAGAACACAAAAACAAGTCTTGACCCGAAAACTGCCATTGCCTGCCCAGCCTAGGAGCACAGCCACACGGCAGGCGCCCCTGCTGCCTTCCCAACACCCTATTTTCAAAGTTAGCTCCGAGTCATCTCATTTCTAGCTCAATTTTTGTACACCAAAAAATTTAGGGCACTTCCTAAACATCAAATCATACAATACAGATGAAAGTTCATATTTAAAACACCTTTCAAAAAAGAAATTTCAAGTGCTCAAACATGCTTCAAAGTTCAAGTTCAAGTAAGAAACACAATTCTTCAAAAACCTCTAATAAAATCCAATCAAATTAGATCTAAATATGACCAAAACTCTTTAAGGCCAATTATGACATGCTATACCAACTATAACATCAACTAATGCTAAATGAAAAATCAACATTAGCAACCATGAATTAAAACATGATAAACATACAAATTAACACTTAAAAGACATATTAGTACAATTTTCATTCATCAGGCAAGGGAGCCACATGCATTATCATCCAAACACTCCAATCCATAAATTGGATCAAGTATTTGGAGATTTAGATCAATCCATCACATGAATCAATCATCCAAAAATCCAAATTAAAGCATGAATTTAGGCTCCGATACCACTTGAAAGAAGGTGTAAGCCAAGGATCCAATTATAAAATATTTAAAAACTCAAATCTAACTTGATTACACCTCCCCATGGATCTATTTCATGCTAATAAAGTGGATTCAGGTCAGAAAATTACCTAGAGAGCAAATTCCAACCAAAGAGATGAAAACTAGCTTGAACTCCTTCAATGCAGTCTTCAGTCTTTCTCCCTTGGTGCAGTAGATTGTGGACAACTTTTTTCCAACCAAATCAACTTGGAATCGGCTAAAATTTAGATAGAAGATCACCAACACCTTGGTAAACCTTCAGTAGAAGCCAAATCAGAAAATTGGAAGTTACTCTCAAAATGCCTCCAAGTTTCTACCCGAATAAAGGATCTCTTAATAGCTAGCAATCCAATTATTTTGCCTCTAATGATAAGATCCATACACCAATGGACAACCTAATTTTCTCCAATGTTAGTTGAGAAATAAAGGAGAGAAGAGAAAGGATGAAGGCTGATTTTTGACGTCCGAGTGAATAATGTGAAGCTTAAACACATGCAAAATTGGAGGAAAAAGAAGAATCTAACAATTAGATGCTTGTGTATTTTCCATGTAATGGTCGGCCACTCCTCTATATCTATATATAGATGGATGGAAGGTGTGATACTTGGGTGGCATCACACCACGCATGTGGTTGGCGCTACTTGCTTGCCAACTTGCAAGAAAGTTGAATGTGAATTTAATGTACATTTGAATTTCATTTAAAATCTTCATTTCATCTAATGAAATGTCATCCAAATAAATTATAATGCACTCTAAATGAACATTTCATTTCACTTTTCCCTCCAAAATTAAGTCTCATTTTAATTAATTTAAACACTTTTATTTAATTAATTATCCTTTGACTTAACTCTTAAGCCAATTAGCTTAACTCTTTAAGCCAGTTATTGTTAACTTAACTCCTTAAGTTAACTTGACCAAGTCATGTGCCACCAATTAAATTAAAACCTTAATTTAATTGGTCTAATTTAAATCCTTAAATTATTTAGGTCAATTTAACAATTAAATTGATCAAGCCAAAATGACCAACAATTTAGTCAACCATCTCCTTCCTCAAAATCGTACATGATGGAATTTCTAACTCTTAGAAAATTCCCTTCATCAAGTAGGATTTCCAATTGGCATTCGTGTGTGACCCATTAGGTTCTACCATTCATTGGACATAGGCCCACAACTCTTGTGATTTATAGAATATCAAATATTCACATTAGTCTAAACTCCTTTAAACTAATGACTCAATTCAATTAATCTCATCAATTGAAGAGTACATAATCTCCTTGGTCGATGTCCAACCTCAAGCCTGTGGAGCCCAACTTATTAGCCAAAATAAATGCTTTTGGATAACCATTCTAGCTCTACGCTTACTATGCAAATACGATCATTCTGTCTCCTATCTCTCGAAAGAGGCTTAGGGCAAGACATTTGCCGGCTCCCTAATAGCCTCAATGCTATGTCTCTATTCCCATTGTTTGATTCTCTTTATGACTTCATCTTTGGAAAACTCCATTGCCAAATTGTCGTACTACTTTGCACAAAGATTTCTTGTAATCGATCATTATAATACATAAGAGATGCACTTGCCCTTCACAAAGACGAGGAGTTGGATCCCTTCTTGGATCTCACAAACCTCCATAGCTAAGTAGCTCATACCCAACCTCAACTCGAAAGACCCTCTAAGTGGTCAAGGAAAAGTCAAAGCATGAGGACCTAAACACAATGTTACCATGGATCCTCAAGTCAAATGACTAATTATATACACTAGAGTAAGCTGGAGAACTTGCCACTACTGACTTGCCATTTCTGCTATCTAGTGGATTCTACGGGCAGGCCTTCAGTAAATTTTCTCTCTAGTAAGTACCTACTAACATACACCCATATCTCATATGGATTGCTTATGAAATGGAGCAATATCCAACCTTTGAATTTATACATCGTTAGTGCAAGTCTATCCGGATCTTAGATGCACTGTCTCATAAGATCCTACGACTTGGAAGATTTAAGATCACGACAATATAAGACTTGTTTCATGATCATCACCCAGTACGTGGCCAAGTCCCCTAATCTTGTGTGATCTAAGGGCTTCAACCAAATGCCAGTGAAGTAATATAAGCATAAGATGAATATGGCCATTTATAATGAATATCATTCAATCAAGATTGTATCACGAGTGAAATAGTTTACATGTCAATCCCATTGGCTGCAGGGTACTATTCCAACATTTATTTCTTCATCTTTGGAAAACTCATTTTCTAAATTGTTATAGTACCTTGGCCAAGGATTTCCTAGAATCGATTATTATAGAATACACATGAGATGCACTCGCCCTTCACAATGATAAGGAGATAGATCCCATCTTAGATCTCACAAAACTCCATGTCGAAGGAGCTCATACCCAATCTCAACCTAGAAGACCTACTAGGTGGTCAAGGAAGAGTTAAGGTATAAGGACCTAAAACACAAGGTTACCATAGATCCTTACATCAAAGGACTAATTATATGCATTAGCGTAAGCTGGAGAACTTGCCACTATCGATTTGCCACTTCAGCTATCTAGTGGATTCTTCGGACGAGCTTTTAGTGAACTTATTCTCTAACAAGCACCCACTAGCATGCACCCATGTTTAACATGGATTGCTCATGAAACAGAGCAATATCCAACTCCTTAGACTTATGTATCGTTAGTGCAAGTCTATCCAATTCTTAGATGCCCCATATCATAAGATTCTACGACTTAGAATATTTAAAATCACGACCATGTAAAACTTATTTCATGATCACATCCTAGAGTGCAACCAAGTCCCGTAGTCGTCATGTGTGATTTAGGGGCTTCAACTAAATGCTAGTGAAGTAAAATAAACATAAGATGAAAGTAGTCATTTAATATGAATATCATTTAATCAATATTGTATCACAAGTGAAATAGTTTACCTGCCAATCTAATTGGCTAAGAGGTATTATTCCAACATAGGGGCCTTTCTAGTTTGGGTCAAGCTTTCTAACATTTTTTTAAACTTCGACCTTATTAAGAACAAGGTCTCCGACTTGAAAATCTCTTGGTCAAATGCCTTTGTTGTAATGCTTGGCCATGATTAACATATACCTTTGTATTTTTTAGTATGCCTGCTGCTGGAGCTCATCAATTACTTTGAGGTCAAATTACCTTTCAGCTTCATTTCTAATTGGGTTGTAATGAATCACCTGAGCGGTATGTTGTATTAGTTCTGTTAGGATCATTGTTTCTTAACTATAGACCAGACTATAAGGGTTGTGCCCTATGGCAGTTCTAGAAGTGGTTTTGTACGCCCATAGGACACCTAGGAGGTCGTCCATCTAGTTTTCTTTGGATCACTTAAGTCAGGTCTTGATGTGATCTAAAATCGTCCTATTGGTGACCTCACTTTATCTGTTTGATTGGGGGTTGCCAACCGAGGTGAAATGTTGTCGAATTCCAAGACTTTCGTACAGTTCCTTGTGTTTCTACTCTAAAATTGGGTTCTATTGTCTGATATCAGTACCTTTGCAAACCAAAGTAGCATATGATATTTTTCCACAAGAAGTTTCTAATTACCGTGGTGGTTATCTTTGAGACCGCCTCTGCTTCAACCTATTTAGTAAAATATTCGACCACCACAATCATGTATTTCTTTTGACCTATCGCTTTAGGAAAGGATCAAACTATGTCTATGCCCGACTAGTCGAACGGCTACATGATATGAACTTATACAAGTATTAATACAAGCTGATGGGAGATGTTGGAGTGGACCTGGCAGGATGAGCATTTCTTGGCAAAGTTGATCACATCTTTCAATAAGATCAACCAAAAATATCGATGTCTGATAACCTTGTGGGCCAATGCTCACCCTCAGAGTGGTTATCACAGCTTCCTGAATAGATTTCCTACAAGACCTCCAAGGCTTGTTCTGTTGTCAAACACCTCAACGAGGGTTAAAAGGGATCTCTTGTACAACTGACCATACTCGTCGAAGGTTAAATTCACCACTCGATCGCTTAATCTTCGAGCCTCCATCTTATCTTTTGGAACCTTACCTTTCCTTGGGTAGGCTTTAATTTCTTCTTTCCAGGGTGGAGATAATTATTGGATCTCAAAAATCTACTTTTGGTCGGAGCCACTTATAATGGGTTTGTTTGAGACCAAGAACGTGATGGTTCTCTCCCTAGTCTCTTTTGTTAAGCTAGCAAACTTGTACAAGGTATCCGCCCTTTTTTTCTCTGATCTGGTGACTTGGGTAAAGGTGAATTTCTTAAACTTCTATTACAATTTTTTGACCTCAACGAGGTAATTATTCTTGGTAATTTCCCTTGCTTCAAAGTTCCCTTCGAACTGCTCTGCAACAAGTTGAGAGTCTGTAATAGCCACTAGCTGCTCGACCCTCTTATTGATGGTCATCCTCATACTGACAAGAAGGGCCTCATATTTTGCTTCATTATTAGTGATATCCTAGTCAACTTTGATAGCAAAGTCATACTCCTTAGTGAGGGAGGAGCGTAAAGAAATATATATCCCTCATCCTGTAGAAGTCGTTGAACCATCAACATGTAAAGACTAAACAAGTGGATCTGGTTCGACCTCGCCGAGGAGGTCAACACGCTCTGCTACAAAGTTGCCAACACTTGTGCTTTCATAGCTGTTCGGGACTGGAACATAACGTCAAACTCTCCTAATTTAATAGCCCACTTGGTTAGCCTTCTCGACGTGTTCGATTTTCACAGCACTTGTTGCAAGGGTTGGTTCATTAGGACAACAATAGAGTGCGACTGAAATAGGGCCTTAGCTTCCTAGCAACGATGACCAAGACGACGAAAAACTTTTCGATCTCAAGATAGCTGTATTTTGGACCCTGTAGAGCTTTGCTAATGGAATATATCAGCATATTTATGCTGTGATGTGTCGACACCAGAACTGAACTAACAGCTGCCAACGAGATTGTTAGGGAAATTCACAAGACCTCCCCGACCACAAGCTTGGCAAGTATCAGGGGAGTGGATAAATACTGCTTTAAGCTGTCCAGGGCTTGGTCACACTCTTCTGTCCACCGAAATTTTCTTGTATTCCTGAGAATTTTAAAAATGGCAAACTTTTATTTGCTAGTCCGGCAATGAACCGACCTAATGCTATGATCTTCCTGACTAATATATGCACATCTCTGACCGTTCTGGGTTGTGAGATGTCCTAAATTGCCTATATTATTTGCGGGTTTGCTTCTATACCTCTTTAACTAACCATGTAGCCCAGAAACTTTCCTCTTCTTACCTTGAATGTGCTTTTGTTGAGGTTAAGTTTCATGCCAAATACCCTTAATATCGAGAAAGTATGTCGAGGTCGGTTAAGTGATTTTCTTTTTTTTTATGTTTTGACAATCATGTTGTGAACATGGACTTCCATGCATTGTCTGTCCGATCTCATTTTTGAACATAGAGTTTATCAATCTTTGGTATGTTACACCTATATTCTTGAGACAAAAAGGCATGATTGACTTGATAGTAGAAATAGGCTTGGGATCAACAATATAAAACCATAAATAGGTAAAATATAATCAAACTACTCCACTCCAAGGATCTTATTCATGCTCAAAATAAGGATTTAGTTGTAGAAAAATTACCTTTGAAGATCAACAGAAAGGCAGCATGAAAATCACTCCAAAGAACTCTTCAATGGAAGATCTACGTGCAGCAGAAGATGCCAACGGTTGAGCCCCTTCCACAACTCCAAAAATTGTCAAAATTGGCAGGTCGCTCCACCACATATCTAGGTAGATGCTGCCAAAAATTTTATCCAATCAAAAGCTCTTAGTTCCTCCAAATCAACCACCAAACTGCTGGACAACAATAGTTCACCAAGGAACTCTTAGTCCCCCAAGTATTGGACCTCAAATGACAAAGTCCACACGCCTTAGGCAAGCATTGGATCAACCTAACTTGAGCTAGAACAACTGAGGAAGAAGGCGATATGAGGTGTTTGGAGGTGAGAAGGGGAGGAAAGAATTTAGTGTGAATCTTCAACACATGAATATCACACTTTTGGAGGGAAATGAAGAATGCTCTTAATTACGATCACATGGCTGGCCATGTAGCCTTATACAGAGAAGAGAGGATGAAAGTTGACATCACACCTCTCATACTTACTTGGCCAACATGCTAACTTGTATGTGAATTTGAATTTCAAATGCATTTGTATTTAATTAACATTTACATTTAGTCTTATGAAATGAAATGCAAATTAACTCTCATTCAAATTCAAACGACATCTTTCATTTCATTTTCCTCCAAAATCAAATTCTCATTAATTAATTAAATTAACTCTTTAATTTAATTAATTTGACTTAACTCATTAAGTCAATAAACATTAACTTAACCCTTAAGATAACTTGACTATTTAATTGTCACATAGAACCAATTAAATCAATCCATTAATTTGACTATTCCTTAAATTATTTTAGTTAATGTAACACTTAAATTAATCAACCCAAGTTGACAAATTAAATTGTCAAAAACTGTCTCTCTCAAAACACACCCAAAGAATTTTCTAACTCCATAGAAAATTCCTCTTATCAAATAAGTGCTTCCTATAGGCTTTTGTGTGCGACCCGTTAAGTTTATCCATTCATTGGACATGGGCTCACAACTCATTATGACATTTTAAATATCGAAATACTCACATTAGTTTAAACTCCTTTAAACTAATAACCCTTTTAATTAATCTCTATTAATCAAATAGTACGCAATCTCCATGGTCGATGTTCAGCTACAAGCTCATGGAGCCCAACTAATTGGATAAATGAATTATGTCTTGATGAACCATTCTAGCTTACGCTTATTATGCAAATACGGTCCTTCCATCTTTTATCTCCCAAAAGAGGCCTAGGGCAAGATATTTGTCGGCTTCCTAATAGCCTCGATAACTATGTTTCTACATCCAATATTTGGTTTCCCTTTATGACCTCAACTTTGGAAAACTATTTTTCCAAATTTTCATACTACCTTGCATAAGGATTTCTTGAAAACGATCATTATAGAATACATAGGAAAGGCACTCATCCTTCATAACAACAAAGAGATGGATCCCATCTTGGATCTCACAAACCTCCATAGTTAAGTAGTTAATGCACAATCTCAATCCCGGATGACCCGCTACGTGGTCGGAGAAGAGTCAAAGCATAAGGATCTAAACACATGTTAGCATGGATCGTCGAGTCCAAGGACTAATTATATATACTAGTGTAAGCTGGAGAACTTGCCACTATTGAATTGCCACTCCGGCTATCTAGTAGATTCTTTTGGTGGGTCTTCAGTGAACTTGTTCTCTAATAAGCACCGACTAACATGCATCCATGTCTCACATTAATTGCTCACGAAATGGAGTAATAGCCAACTCCTTGGAATATGCATCGTTAGTGCAAGTCTATCGGAATCTTAAATGACCCATCTCATTATATTCTATAACTTGGAACATTTAAAATGACGATCGTAGAGAGCTATTTGATGGTCACCATCATATGGATGACCAAGTCCTATAGTCTCATGTGATTTAGGGGCTTCAACTAAATGCCAATAAAGTATAATAAGCATAAGATAAAGATGACTATTTTATAAAAATATCATTTAATCAAGAGTGTATCACAAATGAAATAGTTTTACATGCCAATATAATTGGTTGCAGTGCACTATTCCAACAATCTCCCACTTGCCCTGAAGTCAATTCCCCATAGTCTTAAGGCCCATCTTCCCAAGATGCCCATCAAAGACCTTTCGCATTAGGGGTTTAGTCAATAGATTTGATATATTCTCTTCTGAGGAAACTTTATCCACTCAATTGTTGCCTCTATCATCTCACACATCAAATGATAATGCATTTATTTATGTCTGGATCGTTGATGAGATTTTGGATTCATTGCTTGCAAAACACGTCCTAAGTTGCATTCAAAAGACAACCATTAGCTCTTGCACGCTAAGCACTATATCCAACTCTCGGATGAAAATTTTCATCCAAACACCTTTCTTTGTAGTTTTGGAAGCAGCAATATATTCTATCTCGGTGGTAGAATCGACCGTGGTGTCTTGTTTAGAACTCTTCCAACCCACTACCGCCATTGAGGCAAAATATGAATCTTGTGGTGGATTTGAGGTCATCTTCATTGGATTGGAAACTAGAATCTGAAAACCCTTCAAGTTTCAATTCTCCATTGTCGTATACCAAAAATAAATCCTTAGTTCTTCTCAAGTACTTAAGGATTGCTTTTATGGCTTTTTAGTGACTTTCACCGAGGTCAAATTGGAATCTGCTCGTAACGCTTGGAGCATGTGCTACATTTGGCCTCGTACATTGAACGACATACATTATACTCTCTATAGCAGACGCATAAGGTATGTAGGATATCTTTCCTCTCTTGTCTTTAGTCTTAGGGGTTATAGACTTGGAGAGACAAAGACTATGTCCTATGGGAAGGAATCCCTTCTTAGATTTTTCCATACTAAACCTCTTTAGTATCATGTTAATGTACGGAGTTGGGGAAGCCCCAACATCCTCTTTGATTTATCTCTATAGATTCGTATTCCTAATACATTGAATGTTTCTCCCAAATTCTTCATGAAAAATAGTGAAGATAGCCATACTTTAGTATACTCTAACATTTCTTGCTCATTATTAATGAAAAGAATGTCATGGACATAAAGCACAATAAACTGTATTGAACTCTTACTAATGCTTTTGTACACACAAGGTTAATACATATTTTTGATAAAGCCAAACAATTTGAGTGTCTTTTCAAAATGTATGTTCCAACTTCGGGATACTTGTTTAAATCCATAAATGGACCTTTGGTGTTTGCAAACCTTTTGCTCACTTTCACAATGGACTCCACCTGACACCCCCACATACAATGGTGTAGCTGAGAAGAGAAACCATACATTGTTGGACATGATACATTTCATGATGAGCTTCACTGATATGTGTATGTGCTTTTGATGATACACATTATAAACAGTAGCAAGGCTACTAAATATAGTACCATCAAAGTCGGTGCCTAAGACACTGCATGAGATGTGGTATGAAAAAGCATGTTCTTACTCTTATTTAAGAGTTTTGGGTTCTCCACTTTGTACAAGTTCGTGGGATACCTAAGAGAGTCTTTTGGTTATTATTTCTATGATCTATATGAATAAAAATGTTAGTTTCAAAAAATGCCATCGTTTTGGAAAAGGAATTTCTATTAGATACAAATGGAGTTTTCATTGAACTTGATGAAGTTCAAGATGATCATATAATCCCACAAGCGGTAGGAATAAAAGAACATCACAAGCCAAGCATACAACCTCTAAGAAGGTTGGACCGAATTAGAAAGAAACCCAAAAGGTTCGGATTACTTCAAGAGATGGGCCAAGCGAATAGTAATCCAAAGACCTATGAGGAAACTATGTTGGACATAAATTCAGGACATTGGCTTGAGGCCATGAAATTCGAAATGGACTCCATGTACTCCAACAAAGTATAGACTTTGGTAGATCCACCAGAGGGTATATCACCCATTGGTTGCAAATGGATCTATAAGTGAAAGCTAAGAGTCGATAGAGAGGTAATGACCTTTAAGGCGAGACTAGTGGCAACAGGTTACATTCAAAGACCTGGTATTAATTTTGAGAATTTCACCAGTCGCTTTGCCTAAGTCCATTAAGATTATGCTTGCCGTAGCTGTATATTATGACTATACAATATGGCAAATGGATGTAAAAACTGCTTTCCTCAATGGAAACATTGAAGAAAAAATCTATATGGAGCAACCACAAGGTTTTACATCCAAAGGAAGTGAGGGTTGAGGGTTTTAGTTCCAAAGAAGACTAAGAGGATCAACGAGGCTTGAAGACCCATGAATGTATGGGATACGTTTATGTAATAGATAGGATTTAATCAACCTACTTAAAACCAACTAAGTAGTGCACATATGGCTTTAAGTGCATTGCTTGGTTAAAGCTCATGGTCATCCTACCCTAGAAGCATGCTAGCACATTTACTTATTTATGCTTTCTTTATCCGATGGATGTATGAGATGCATGGTTAGGATATATAAAACCTAAATAAGAGAAGATAAAATTGATGAGATCTTTCAAAGCATAAGATCCCTCAACTTACAGAAGTCTAAGTTTTTCCAAAATATTAAGTCAATTTGGATATAAATTAAAAGAAGTTTTAATTAATCCAAGCCTTCCACCGATAGTTTGTGACATGAGAGGCTACCATGTTTACGTGATGTCTCATAAGTCATAGGACACATTTTTGGAGGAAAGCTATGCTCACTTACTTAGCATATGATGCACTTTAATTTAAAACTTACTATGGCATTATCTCACGAGTCGTGGAATGATATAATGGAGTTTATAATTAAAGATTGATTGGTAGGTTTGACTTAACACCTAGTAGTGTAGATGTCGCACAAGTTATGGGTCTATATGAAAAGTGAGGCAAAATATATCAAGGGTTGTATAGAGATATAATTAGCAAAATTTGCTTACCTTACGATTTTTTGTGGATGTCTCACGAGTCATGGGTCCACGATAATGCCTTTAGACCTTGATTCTCACTAGGAAATGAGATTTCCCGAATTCCTTTAGGGGATGAGAAATTTGGTAAAATAGTGGGAGAAAAACATGATTGAAAGTCCATAAACATGTTTTCAAATATCAAAATTCAATCACATGCTCATATTCTCTTTTTTGCCTTCATAGATTTTTGAAATCTCAAATTAAATGGCCAAGAATCCACTCAACGTTATATTGGAAACCAATAAACTTACCGGGCCAAACTTCCACAATTCAAGAAACCTCAAAATCATTCAGATATATGTCCCATATCAAGGTACTCCTAATCCCATAGGGATTGATGTAGGTTAAGAGACATGTGAAATGTTCACAAAAAGGGTTGAGGATCATCTCCTAGGCCATAGTCTCATAAGGGCTTCTATCAACTCCAAAGGTCTTACGAACACATGAAACATACCTCGGTCTATTACTTGCAAGAGTTGTATAGCAAACAAGGTATGGGAGGTTTATGTTGTCGAAGGAGATTTTTTCAAGCTAGTATGATTAAGGGGTCATGTGTCCTCTACTACAGTCTAAAGATGATTGGTCTTGTTGAGAAGCTCTTCAAGTTGGATGTAGTGATAGATAATGATCTTTGTGAAGATTTAATCCTCACATCCTTGTCGAGTTTATTTAACCAAAGTGTTGGTCTAGACGGAGACAACCATGGAAAGGGAAAACTTCTAATGATTGCTTTCTCCTCCTACTCTAAATAGAAAGGGACAAGAAAAAGGGAGAATTTTTTTTCAAGAGAAAACATACATTTAAGGCATCTGGTAGGGTCAAGAAGATTATAGAGGACAAAATCGATGCTACATTTTTCTACTATGGAGAGAAAAGCCATTAGAAGTGGAATTGCAAGGAATACATTGCGACCCTTGGGAAGGGTGTATACTTTTTGAAGTTCACATAAGGATAAACTCTTTCTCATAGATATATGATATTGCATATGGTTCTCATCTTTGTAATTTATTACAAAGAATGGAAAGAAGAATAAATCTTAGTGATGGGAATACAATCTACTGCCTTGGCAAAGGAGCAAGAGTTGTGGCCAAAGCCAAAGGCATAAAATAAGTTAGACTTAGGGAACTCCTTACTTGTATTAGATCCTTGTTATTTTGTATCAAATCTTGTTAATAACATTATTCCAATTCCCGTTTTAGATAGCAAAGGATTTGATTTTTCTATATCAAATGAGAAATTGAAGGCAATAAAGAATGGTTCTTTAGTTGCTATTGGTACACTAAACAATGGATTATACATTTTGGATTCTCAACCATCACTAATACATATTGAATAATGTAAAAGAAAATTAGATAAACATGAAGATGCCATCCTATGGCATGCAAGACTTGGACATATTTCCAAGAATAGGATGAGCAAGTAAGAAAGTCTCAAAGCACTAAATGTTAACGACATAGAGAATATTCCTACTTGTGAATCTTGTTTAAAAGGAAAAAAGACCATGGCTCCTTTTGTAGGACAAACAAACCGAACCACAAGTCCTTTGGATTTGATCCATATGAATATTTGTGGACCACTAAAAGTTAGTGCGAGAGAAGACTTTTCTTACTTCATTGCCTTCACCGACAATCATACTAGATTCCAACATGTGTATCCTATGAAATACAAGACCGAAGCTTTTGAAAGTTCAAAAAGCATAGGAATGAAGTAGAAACGCAACAAGGACTTAGTATTAAAACTCTTCGATTAGATCAAGGAGGAGAATACTTAAGTACTGAATTCTTAGATTATCTAAAGGAGAATTCCTCCTTCCAACATTTACAAAAGAAACGTATTGGAATAGTGCCCGGCAAGCCAATTAGATTGGCCTTGTAAAGTTATTTCCTTGTAAAACAATCTTAATTGAATGATATTCCTTATATGGCCATCTTCATCTTATGCTCTTTATTACTTCACTTGCATACAGATGAAGCCCTTAGATCACTCATAATTGCAGGACTTGGTTCAGTGACCATGGAATAAGTCTCACACGATCGTGATCTTACGAGACGGGGCATCTAAGATCCGAATAGACTTGCACTAATGATGCATAAATCCAAGAGTTTGATATTACTCCATTCCATGAGAAACTGTATGAGATATGGGTGCATGTTAGTGGGTGCTTGTTAGAGTACAAGGTACTGAAGACCTATCGGAGAATCCACTAGATAGTCGTAGTGGCAAGTTCTCTAGCTTATGCTAGTGTATATTATTAGTTCTCTGACCAAAGGATCCATGGTAAACTTGTGTCTGGTCCTAATGCTTTGACTTTTTCTTGACCACTTAGTGGGTCTTTCAGGTTGAGGTTAGGCATGAGCTACTTGGCATGGAGGTTTGTGAGATCCAAGATGGAATCTGACTCTTCATTTTTGTGAAATGCAAGTGTATCTCCTATGTATTCTATAATGATCGATTCCAAGAAATTCATGCTCAAGGTGGTGTGACAATTTGGAAAAGGAGTTTTCCAAAGATGAGGTCACACAAAGGAATCGAACATTGGGAATAGAGACATAGTATCGAGCCTATTAGCGAGCCAGCAAATATCTTGCCCTATGCCTCTTTTGGGAGATAGGAGACGAAAGGACCGTATTTGCATGGTAAGCGTAGAGCTATAATAGTTCTCCAAAACATTCATTTCAGCCAATTAGTTGACTCTATGGGCTTGAGGTTGGACATCGACCATGGAGATTAGGTACTCTTCAATTAATGAGATTAATTGAATCAAGTCGATTAGTTTAAAAGTGCTTTAAGCTAAGATGAATATATGATATTCAAAAGTCACAAGGAGTTGTGAGCCCATGTTCAATGAATGGTAGAACCAATTGGGTCACACACAAAGGCCACTTAGCTTCCTAATTGATGGAGAAAGTTTTCTAAGTGTTAGAAAATATCTCCTAGTGGACCAATTTCAAGGTATCGATTTTGAAGGTTAAGTTTGACTTGATTAATTTAACTGTTAAATTAATCAATTAATTTAAGGAGTTAAATTAGACCAATAATTAAGGAGCTAATTATTTGGTACCAATATGACCATCAATTCGTCAAGTCAACTTAAAGAGTTAAGTTAACAAAATTTAAGCTTAAGAGTTGAGCTTGTGTGATTTAATAGTTAAGTTAAAGGTTATTTAATTAAATTAAAGTGTTTAATTTAATTAATGGGAAGAACACATTTTGGAGGGAAAATTAAAATGAAATGTTCATTTGAATTAGCATTTTATTTAGCTTGAAATTAGATTTCAAGTGTAATTAAGATGCATATGAAATTCAAATTGGATTTGAATTTGCATTTGCCACCTTGGCAATGCAAGTGGCCACCCACCTTGAGGAAGGTGTGATGCCAACTTGGTATCACACCAACCTCACCCTATATGTAGACATAGTGGGTGTGTGGATTGCAAATTGTTGAAAGTGTGAAAGAATTAGATTCTTTTGCAATTCCCTCCAAAACTTCATACAAGCATTGTATTCATGTGTTGAAAGCTTTGCTCTCTTCTTCTTCTTCCCTACCTAAAATCGGCCTCCACCATAGCCTATCTCTAGTCTTATTCCAGCTTATAGACTAGAGATTTTGTAAGATCTATTTGGTGTGTGGATCATATCAATAAAGGCAAACAAGTTAGTTCGCTACGGTTTGGAGATCTACCTGCACAGAGTCCGATTTGGAAAACTTTTCCAAGGAGATCCAAGAAGTTTTTTTATTCGAATTTTTTACTATATTTCCTTCAAGGTGTTGGGAGGTTGCAGTATTTATTTTGTGAATTTTTGAGCAGTTTTGATGAGGTCAAAAATCGCTCCATTCCTGCTGTGCGGTTTCTGGCAAATTCTGGATTGGTGAAAGGTTCACCACTTTCTGCTTGGATTTTACCATTTCAAGGTAATACTCTATGTAAATCTGGATTTTAGGAATGATTTGATCCTAGTTAGCATGTAAGAATTAGTTTATTAAGCTTCTGAAGTTTTTATAATTGGATCATAGTACTTTACTTGCTTTGAAGTAGTATCGGAGCCTAAATCATGCTTAGATTTGAGTTTTTTGTTGATGATTGATTCATGTGATGGATTGATCATAATCACCAAATTCTCAACTCATATGATGGATTGAAGTATTTGGATGATGTTGTGTGTGGCTCCTTGATTGATGAATTGAAAATATGCTAATATCTGTTTTAAGTGTTAATTCATATGATTAGTATATTTTAATTCGTAGCTATTTATGCTAAATGTTGATTTGGCATTTATTGATGTTATATGTTGGTATAGCATGTTAAATCTGACCTTAATTTGTTATGGTCATTTTTTAGATCCAATTGGATTAGATTTTAATTGGAGATTTTTGAAGAATGTGATTCTCACTTTAACTTGATTTTTTAAGCATGTTTGAGCACTTGAAATTTCAATTTTAAAAGGTGTTTTAGATATTAAATTTCCTCTATAATGTGTGTTTTAATGTTTAGGAGGCGTCCTAAATTTTTTGGTGCACAAAAGTTGAATCAAAATTGAATTGGCTCGGTCTACACCCAAAAACAGGGTAAGTTGAATCAAAATTGAATTCCCGGCCAACCATCGGCTGGGCAACATGCACACTTGCTACCAGGCCGTGTGGCCTGGCTGGGGCAGCAGCGCCTAATTTCGCGTTGGATGGGTTTTATCCAATTTTTTATGTTCCTTTAGTGACCAAGAGTGTTTTATTTCCCACATAATAGATGTACAAGTGTTGTGCAAGTTCTCAAAACTATGTTTGACATTTTTTATTGCTTTTAAAATCTTGTTAAAGTTGATCTCTAATTGTTGCAAAAATGAGATGCATAATGGTTATGCTTATTTTTTCTTGGCCAATTATTTGTTAATTTGATTAGCATTTAATTGATGGAATTAATTGTTAATTCTAGATTTGTTTATTATTTATTTAATTGTTGAATGGGGATGATCACGAGTCTTTAATATTAATTTTATTTGTTTCAAGTTATTGAAATGGGCTGTATTACATTGGGGCTTGCATACCTCTTTATTTCTACCTTGTAAATGTTATGAGAGTAGAATCACTAGGAGTGAGGATTTCCTATTCATGTAATTGTTGCATAGAGAAATGGAGACCATTTGAGGCATTGAGACTTTTGAAGACTCATGAATGTGTGGGATACACTCATGTAATATCTAGATTTAATCAACCCACCTAAAATCAACTAGGTGGTCCACCTAGGCTCATGGCCATCCCACCCTAGGAGCATGCTAGACACATTTACTTATTTATGCTTTCCATATCCTATTGATGTATGAGATGCATGTTTAGGATATAGAAAACCTAAATAAGAAGATAAAATGATGAGATCTTTGCAAGAAAAAACCCTCCACTTAGAGTGTCTAAGTACTTTTCAAATATTAAGTCCAAATGGATACAAATTAAAAGAGTTTTAATTAATCTAAGGCTTCTACCAATAGTATACGCCACGACGACGCTACCAAATTTGTGTGATGGCACTCGAAGTAGGGGTCACACTTAGGAGGAAAACTATGAGCATATACTTAGCATATGATACACCTTTGATTTGAGAACCTACATACATTGGCACTCAAAGCGGGGGATGACATAGAGCTGTCTCGAATCAAAGTTGGATTGGTAGGTTCGACTTAACACTTAGTAATGTGGATGCACTCGAAGCGGGGTGTCTACATGAAAAGTGAGGAAAAATATATCAAGAGTTGCATGATATGCAATTAGCAAATGTTGCTTACCTTTCGATTGTTTGTGGATGGCACTCGAAGCAGGGGTCCACTTACAAGTCCTTAGGATCTTGATTCTCACTAGAAAATAAGATTTCCCGAATTCTTCTTGGGGTGAGGGATTTGGTAAAATAGTGGGAGGAAAACATGCTTGAAAGACCATGAACATATTTTTAATATCAAATCCAATCACATGCTTATTCTATTTTTGCCTTTGAGGATTTGTGAAATCTCAAGAATGGCTTAAATTTCCACTCAACATTTTTTTTGGAAACCAATAAACTAACTAGGCCAAACTTCCATGATTGACTTAACCTCAAAATCGTTCTAAATTCCTAGAGGCTGATATATGTCTTATATCAAGATGCTCCTAATCCCATAGGGATTAATGTAGATCAAGGGACACGTGAAAAGTTCACGAATTCGATTTAGGATCGTCCTATCCCATAGTCTCGTGATGACATCTACAAATTTTAAAAGTCTCAAGGATATATGAATAAGTACCTTGGTTAAAGTTTACAAGAGTTGCAAAGCAAACAAGGTATGAGAAGTTCATGTTGTCAAAGGAGATTTTTCAAGCTAGGATGGATGTGAAGTCATGTGTCATTGACTACGGTCCAAAGATGATTAGGCTTGGGAAGCTTTTTTCTACTTAGATATAGTGATAAACAATGATCTCCATGAGGATTTGATCCTCACATCCTCACCGAGTTTTATTGATCAAAGTGTTGATCTAGAAGGAGACTACCATCACAAGGGCAAACTTTTGACACTTATTTCCTCCTCCAAGTCTATGGGCCCTAGGGGTGCTAGAAAATGAGGTAAAAGGAAGAAAAGTTCTTCCTTTAAGGGAAAAATAACTATTAAAGGCATCTTAAGGAGTTTAGAAGATTATAGAACGCATAGTTGATATTATTTATTTCTACTTTCACTAGATAGGCAATTGGAAGCGATTTTTCAAGGAATACTTTGCAACGTTTGGAAGGGTATGTACTTTATTGAAGTGCATTTAAAGATGTATTCTTCCTCATGGATATGTGATATCGCATGTGGTTCTTATCTTTGTAATTTGTTACAAAGAATGAGAAAGAAGAATAAAACTAAGTGATGTAGATATGATCCACCGCCTTGGCTGAGGAGCAAGAGTTGTGACCAAAGCCGAAAGTGTATAATAAGTTGGACTTAGGGAACTACATAATTGTATTGAACCCTTACTATTATGTGTCATATATTGTTGAGAACATTATTTCATTCCCCATTTTAGATAGTGAAGGATTTGATCCTTCTATATCAAATGGGAGATTGAAGACATTAAAGAATAGGTTCTTTAATTGCTTGTGGTACACTTAACAAAGGATTATACATATTGAATTCTCAACCATCACTAATGCACTTTCAACAAAGTAAGAAAATTAGATATCCAAGAAAATGCCATGTCATGACATGCAAGACTTGGATATATCTCTAAAAGTAGGATAAACAAGTTAGAAGATCTCAAAGCACTAAATATTAGTGCAATTGAGGATCTTTCTACTTGCGAATCTTGTTTAAAAGGAAAAATGACCAAGGCTCCTTTTGTAGGACAAACGGAGCGCTTCACAAGTTATTTGGATTTGATCCATACGAATGTTTGTGGACCACTAAAAGTTAGTGGGAGATGAGGCTATTCCTACTTCATTACCTTCACTGATGATTATAGTCGGTTCAGGCATGTGTATCTTATGAAGTACAAGTCCAAAGCCTTTGAAATGTTCAAAGTGTATACGAATGAAGTGGAAAAGCAATTAGGGCAAGTATTAAAGCTCTTCGACCTGATTGAGAGGGGAATATTTGAGCACGAAATTCTTGGATTATCTAAGGGAGACTAAGATTCTCTTATAATAAACTCCACTCGGCACAACCCAATAAAATGGAGTAGCCGAGATGAGAAATTGTACCTTATTGGACATGGTACATTCCATGTTGAGCTTCTTCAATGTGCCTATATCCTTTTTGGGGATACACCTTATCAACAATGGTGAAGTTACTAAGTGTAATACCTTCAAAGTCAGTGCCAAAACACCATATGAGATATGGCATGGCAAAGCACTCTCTTACCAATATATCAAGGTTTGGGAATCTCCCACCTACGTGAGATGGAATGTAGGAGATAAGTTTGATAGTAGATCCACCTTGTGCTAGTTTGTGGGATACCCAAGAGAATCTATGTGTTATTATTTTTATGATCCCTCGAAGGAAAAGATGTTTGTTTCAAGGAACGCCATCTTTTTAGAAAAGGAATTTTCATAAGATAGAAAAAAGAGTTGTTGTCCAACTTGGTGAATTTTGAGATGATCATCAAATCCCACATGTGGTAGAAACAAATATATATCAAAGAACCTCACATATAACCTCTGAGAAGGTCAGACCGAATTAAGAAGCAACCCAAAAAGTTCGCATTCCTTTATGAAATGGGCCAATCGGATAGTGATCCAAAAATCTATGAGGAAGCTATGTTGGACATAGACTCAGGACGTTGGCTTGAAGCCATGAGATTTGAAATGGACTCCACTTACTCCAACAAAGTACAGACTTTGGTAGATCTACCAAAGGGAATAGTTCTCGTTAGTTGCAAGTGGATCTATAAGTGAAAGCTTGGAGTAGATGGAGAAGTGGTGACTTTTAAGGCTTGACTAGTAGCAAAAGGTTACACTCAAAGACCTGGTACCGATTTTGAGGAAACCATTTCACCGATCGCAATGCCAAGTCCATTCAGATCCTATTTCCCATAGTTGTATATTATGACTATGAGATATGGCAAATGGATGTGAAAACCGCTTTTCTCAATAGAGACATTGAAGAAGAAATCTATATGTAGCAGCCACAAGGTTTTACATCCAAGGGGAGTGAGCAAAGGTTTGTAAACTCCAGAGATCCATCTATGGACTCGAACAAGCGTCTCAAAGTTGGAACATACATTTTGATAAAACGGTCAAATCATTTGGCTTTGTCAAAAATGTGTATGAACCATGTGTGTATAAAAAGGCTAATGGGAGTAGTGTACAGTTTATTGTGCTTTATGTCAATGACATCCTTCTCATTGGGAATGAGGTAGGAATGTTAGAGTGTACTAAAGCATGGTTATCTACACAATTCTCCATGACGGATTTGGGAGAAAGCATCCTACGTATTAGGAATACATATCTATAGAGATAGATCTTGGAGGATGTTGGGGCTATCCCAAATCCCATACATTAACCAGATACTAAAGAGGTTTAGTATAGAAGAATCCAAGAAGAGATTCCTTCCCATGGGACATGGCATTCGACTCTCCAATTCTATGACCCCAAAGACTGAAAATGAGAGTCAAAGGATGTCCCACATACCTTATGCTTCCGCTGTTGACAGCATAATGTATACAATTCAATGTACAAGACCAGATGTGGCACACTCGCTAAGTGTTACGAATAAATTCCAATCCAATCCCAGTGAGAGTCACTAGATAGCCGTTAAAGCAATCGTTGAGTAATGAGAAAGACTAATGATTTGTTCTTGGTATACAGCAATGGAGAATTGAAACTCGAGGGGTTTTTAGATTCAAGTTTCCAATCCGATGTAGATGACATGAAATCTACCCATAGATTTATATTTTACCTTAATGGCGGTGCGGTGAGTTGGAAGAATTCCAACAAGACATCATGGTCAAGATAACCACTGAGGTGATATAATTTGTGGTTTTGAAAACCGCAAGATAAGGTGTTTGGGTGAAAAAAACTTCATCCTAGAGTTCGATGTAATGCCTAGCATGCGTGAGCCCACGATTGTCTTTGGCAGACAATTAAGGACTTAAGCCAAGATCTCAACAGATATCTAAACACAGTAAAATGCATTATCATTTGATATATGATATCAATTGGTAGAGGTGACAACTAAGTGGACAAAGTTGCGTCGAAAGAGAATTTAGCAAAATCACTATGTAAACCCATAATGCAAAAGGTCTTTGAAGACCATCTTAAGAAGATGGGTCTCAAGGCCATGGGGCATTGGCTTTAGGGCAAGTGGGAGATTGTTGGAATAATGCCTAGCAAACCAATTAGATTGGCCTTGTAAAGCTATTTTCTTGTAAAACAATCTTGATTGAATGATATTCCTTATATGGTCATCTTCATCTTATGCTCTTTATTACTCCACTTGCATTCGGATGAAGCCTTTAGATCACTCATGACTGTGGGACTTGGTTCAATGACCCTAGACTAAGTCTCACACGGCCGTTATCAATAAAGTTGTACCAATTGATTGGTCAGATTTCTCATCCTTTCTGTAGATTGCTCTACGGTGAAAGGATGGTATGATCCTAGGATAGCCCGACCTCCTGTGAATTGCGTGAAAGTAGGATACTCAAAATTCGGGGGTCAAAGAGTTTTAGAAAACGTTCTTGGTGGAAAAAAATGTGAAGGAAAGACCCCACTGAATGGAATTGGGTCCATGAATATAAGAAATAGTGAGAATTCTTGATCTCTCTCAATTTGAAAATCCAGGATTTGAATTGATGTCCTTTCATTAAATCTTTCAAGTCGTAGGATCTTACAAGACGGGGCATCTAAGATCCGGATAGACTTACACTAACAATGCATAAATCCAAGAGTTTGATATTGCTCTGTTCATGAGCAACCATGTGAGATATAGGTGCTTGTTAAAGAACATGGCACTGAAGACCCACTGGAGAATCCATTAGATAGTTGTAGTGGCAAGTTTTCCAACTTACGCTAGTGCATATCATTAGTCCTCTGACCTAAGGATCCATGGTAACCTTGTGTCTGGTCCACATATTTTGACTCTTCCGTGACCACTTAGCGAGTTTTTCGGGTTGAGGTTGGGTATGAGCTACTTGGCATAAATGTTTGTGAGATCCAAGATGGAACCCGACTCCTTGCTTTTGTGAAGGGCGAATGCATCTCCTATGTATTCTATAATGATCAATTCCAAGAAATCATTGCGCAAAGTGATGTGACAATTTGGAAAAGGAGTTTTCCAAAGATGAGGTCAGATAAAAGAATCAAACATTGGGAATAGAGATATAGTATCGAGGCTATCAGAGAGCAGGCAAATATCTTGCCCTAGGCCACTTTCAGGAGATAGAAGACGGAAGGATCATATTTGCATGGTAATCATAGAGCTATAATGGTTCTCCAAAACATCTATTTTGACCAATTAGTTGGGCTCCATGGGCTTGAGGTTGCACATCGACCATGGAGATTGGGTATTCTTCAATTAATGAGATTAATTGGATCGAGTATATTAATTTAAAAGTGTTTTAAGCTAAGATGAATATATAATATTCAAAAGTCACAATGAGTTGTGAGCCCATGTCCAATAAATGGTAGAACCTATTTGGTCGCACACAAAGGTCAATTAGCTTCCTAATTTATGGAGAAATTTTTCTAAGTATTACAAAATATCTCCTAGTGGACCGATTTTAAGGTATCAATTTTGAAGGTAAAGTTTTGCTTGATTAATTTAAGTGTTAAATTAATAAATTAATGTAAGGAGTGAAATTAGATCAAGAATTAAGGAGTTAATTATTTGGTGCCAATATGACCATCAATTGGTCAAGTTAACTTAAAGAGTTAACAAAATTCTAGCTTAAGAGTTGAGCTTGTTTGACTTAAGAGTTAAGTCAAAGGTTATTTAATTAAGAACACATTTTGGAGGAAAAATTCAAATGAAATTTTCATTTGAATTAGCATTTTAATTATCTTGAAATTAGATTTCAAATGCAATTAAGATGTACATGAAATTCAAATTAGATTTGAATTTGCATTTGCCACCTTGGCAATGCAAGTGGCCACCCACCTTGAGGAACTTGGCATCACACCAACCTCACCTTATATATAGATATAGTGGGTGTGTGGATTGGACATTGTTGAAATTGTGAAAGAATTAGATTTTTTTGCAATTCCTTCCAAAACCTCTTGCAAGCATTGTATTCATGTGTTGAAAGCTTTGCTCTCTTCTTCTTCTTTCCTACATAAATTCAGCCTCCACCATATCCTATCTGTGATCTTATTCCATCTTATAGACTAGAGATTTTGGAAGATCTATTTGGTGTGTGGATCATATCAATAGAGGCAAACAAGTTAGTTTGCTACGGTTTGGAGATACACCTGCGAGAGTCCAATTTGGCAATTTTTCCTTGGGAGATCCAGCAAGCTTTTTGATCCGAATTTTTTACTTGTTTTCTCCAAGTAGTTGAGAGGTCTCAGTATTTTTTTTGTGGATTTTTGAGCAGTTTTGACGATGTTAAAAATCACTCATTTCCTGCTGTGCGGTTTCTAGCAGATTCTGGATTGGTGAAAGGTTCACCACTTTCTCCTTGGGTTTTAGCATTTCAAGGTAAGACTATCTAAATCTGGATTTTAGGCATGATTTGATCCTAATTAGCATGTAAGCTTTTGAAGCTTTTATAATTGGATCCTAGCGCTTTACTTGCTTTCAAAGAGAAATCTTCACTCCTAGAGTTCTACTCTAATAACATTTACAAGATAGAAAATCAAGAGGCAATCAAGCCCCCATTTAATACAACCCTTTTCAATAATTTCAAATAAATAAAATTAATTTTAAATGCTCATGTTAATCCTCATACATTCATCATTCATTCAACAATTAAATGAACAATAAATCAGAATTGACATTCAATTCATCCTTTAAATGCTTATCTCATAAACAATTAATTGATAAACAAAAATATGCATAACTCTTTATGCATCTCATTTTTGCACCTAATTGATGATAAACTTAAACAAGACTTAAAGCATGCAAAAATGTCCAACATAATTTTTAACACTTGCATAACCTTTGTGCATCTAAGTTGTATGAATTAAAAACAATTTGGACACAAAAACATCTCACGATAACCTCAAAACTCTCTCCTAGGCAGCTTTCAAAGCTGCTACCCCATCAACCCGTATGGCCGTACGGCAGACACGCACACAGTGGGCCTACTACTCGACCAGCGCCTGGCAACCTGGGCGATAGCCTTCCCTTAGCCGCCTAGGTCCAAGTCAAGGCCAATTTGAGCCTTATTTTGTGCATCAAAAATTCATGGACACCTCCATAACATTAATTCACTCCAATCCAATTGGATCCAAAATGACCAAAACACCTTAAGGTCACATTTAGCATGCTACATCAACATATAACATCATCAAATGCTAAATCAACATTTAACATAATCTAACATGAATCAAAATCATGCTAACACATAAATCAATACTTAAAACATATATTGACATATCTCAATTCATCACAAAGAGAGCTACAGGAAAAATCACCCAAACACTTAAATTCATCAATTGAATCAAGCATTTGGAGATTTAGAGTCAATCCATCATATGAATCAATTCACCAAAATCTAAATTAAGGCATGAATTAGGCTCCGATACCACTTGATAGTAGAAGTAGGCTTGGGACCTGAAATATAAAACCATAAATAGGCAAAATATAACCAAACTAGTCCACCCCAAAGATCTTATTCATGCTCAAAATGAGGATTTAGTTGCAAAAATATTACCTTTGAAGATCAACACAAAGGCAAGAGGAAGATCACTCCAAAGAACTCTTCAACGGAAGATCTACACACAACAGAAGATGCCAACGGTTGAGCCCCTTACATAACTCCAAAAACCATAAATATTTATAGGAAACTCCATCACAAATCTAGGTAGATGCTGCCAAAAATTCACTTCAATCAGAAGCTCCTAGGTCCTCCAAATCAACCACCGAAACTACTGAATAGCAATAGTTCACCAAGGAACTCTTAATCCCCCAAGTGTTGGACCTCTAATGAAAAAGTACACATACCTTAGGAAAAGCACTAGATCAACCTAAATTGATCTAGAAAAAGTGAGGAAGAAGGTGATAGGAGGTGTTTTAGAGGTAAGAGATAGAGGAGAGAATTTAGTGTGAATCTTAACACATGAATATCACACTTTTGGAGGGAAATGAAGAATGCTCTTAATTACCATCACATGGCCGGCAAAGTGGCCTTATACAGAGGAGAGAAGATGCAAGTTGGCATCACACCTCCCATGCTTAGTTGGCCAACTTGCATGTGAATTTAAGTTTCACATGCATTTGTATTTAATTAATATTTGCATTTCATCTTATAAAATGAAATTCAAATTAACTCTAGTTCAAATTCAAATGAACTCTTTCATTTAATTTCCTCCCAAAATCAAATTATCATTAATTAATTAATTAAGTTAACTCTTTAATTTAATTAATTTGACTTAACTCCTTAAGTCAATAAACATTAACTTAGCTTATTAAGTTAACTTAACTATTTAATTGTCACATGGCACCAATTAAATTAATCCCCTAATTTAATTGGTCTAATTTAACTCCTTAAATTATTTTGATTAATGTATTACTTAAATTAATCAAGTCAAGATGACAAATTAAATTGTCAAAAATGTATTGTCTCCCTTAAAACATGCCTAAGGTGAATTTTCTAACTTCTTAGAAAATTTCTCTTATCAAATAAGTGCTTCCTATAGGCTTTTGTGTGTGACCAATTAGGTTCATCCATTCATTGGACATGGACTCACAACTCATTGTGATATTTTGAATATCGAAATATTCACATTAGTTTAAACTCCTTTAAACTAATAACCCCAGAGTAGCCAATCTTCATGGTCGATGTCCAGGTACAAGCCCATGGAACCCAACTAATTGGATGAATGAATTATGTTCTGATGAATCATTCTAGTTCATGCTTACCATGCAAATATAATCCTTCCATCTCCTATCTTCTGAAAGAGGCCTAGGACAAGGTATTTGCCGACTCCTTAATAGCCTCGATAGCTATGTTTCTAAATCCAATGTTCGATTCCCCATTATGACCACAACTTTGAAAAACTCATTTTCCAAATTGTTATACTACCTTGCGCAAAGATTTCCTAGAATCAATCATTATATAATACATAGGAGATGCATACGCCCTTCCCAATAATGAAGAGATGGATCCCATCTTAGACCTCACAAATCTCTATGTTTAAGTAGTTCATACGCCCTTCCCAATAATGAAGAGATGGATCCCATCATGGACCTCACAAATCTCCATGTTTAAGTAGTTCATGCCTAATATCAACTCCAGATGACCTGCTACATGGTTGGGGAAGAGTCAAAAAATAAAAACATAAACACAAGGTTACCATGGATCCTCAGGTCTAAAGATTAATTATATGCACTAGCGTAAGCTGGAGATCTAGCCACTACCGACTTGCCACTTCAATTATCTAGTGGATTCTCTTAGCGGGTCTTCAGTGAACTTATTCTCTAATAAGCATCTACTAACATGCATCTATGTCTCACATAGATTGCTCATGAAATGAAGCAATATCTAACTCCTTGGACCATGCATCATTAGAGCAAGTCTATCCGAATCTTAAATGCCCCAACTCATAAGATTCTATGACTTGGAACATTTAAAATCACAACCGCAGAGAGCTATTTCATGGTCATCATTATATGTGTGACCAAGTCCTATAGTCTTATGTGATTTAGATGCTTTAACTAAATGCCAGTAAAGTACAATAAGCATAAGATAAAGATGGCCATTTTATAAAAACATCATTTAATCAAGATTTATCATAAGTAAAATAGTTTTACATATCAATCTAATTAGTTGGAGGGCACTATTCCAATCCAGAAAATAGTATAAACCATTGGGTACCATAAGAGGTCTTATCCCTGTCCTCAGGGGCATTAAAGATTTGATAATACACTTAGAAGGCATCCATCATACTCAAAAGATCACAACCTGCTATTAAGTCAACTAATAAATCTATTCGAGGCAATGGGTAAGAGTCTTTAGGACAAGCTTTATTCAAATCAATGAAATCATTACACATTCTCCATTTACCCTCATTCTTAGGGACAAGGACTACGTTACACAGCCAACTAGGATATTGAATTTCTACATTGTAGCTTACCTCTAAAAGTTTTGTTGACCTATTCCTCAATGATCTAATATCTCTTTGTATTGAAGGTCATAGTCTTCTGTTTAATGAGCTTAAGTGAGGGGTCCACGTTAAGGTGATGGATAGTGATACTGGGATCGATCCCTTAGAGGTCAGCAACCTACCAAGCAAATATGTTAATGTTTCTTCAAAGGAAATCGACTATAACACATTCCATATTGCTCCCCAGGTTTGTCCCAATTCTTGGGGTTTTGCCGGGATTTCTAGGCTGGAGCTCTATAGTTTTTATTTTTTCAACTAGTTCAACCCTAGTTTCCTCTCATTTCCTTGTCTTCATTTCCTGTCCTTCTTTAGGTTTCGTTACTAAGATGTCCCTTGGAGGTTTCAATTATGGTCAATTTTTCTATTTGCACGCCTTGACTAAAATGGTATAACATCATCATGCCTCATTTACATTGTTAAGTAACTCTCCAGTTCCTGAGCTATCGGGAACTCGACCTTTATGTGATAGGTCAAAAAAATAGCCCTAAAGTCATTCAATGCATGCCTTCAAATTATTATAAGCGAAAGGCGCATCGACCACCAGATAATTGACCATAAGGGTTCGCCTTTTGTGTGTTTCCCTAAATGAGGTGGACAAATTAATGGACCCTACAGGGATGATCTCATACCTCCCGAACCAGACCAATAAGGTACGTACAATTCTAGACTTAAGCTTTCCCATATTCATTCTCTTAAAAGTTGACAAGAGAATTATGTTTGCAGAATTGCCATTATTGACCAGAACCTTCCTCACTTCAAAGTTGGCAATCTCAATTGATACAACAAAAGGGTAATGTAGCTGGCTATCAACCCTTTGGTGCGAAAGGTCGGAATCAAAGAAAGAGATCGGTTCAGCACTAGTGGTGAGTTGAAAAACTATCTCGACCATCGTGGATTTAGTCGATTCCAGTCTTCGCTGGCTCTGTCTCCTTGCCATTTTGGAATCTCCTTCAGTAGGTCCGCCTTTGATGGTGTCATCACCCTTCAAAGGGCGGGATGCTGATCATTGGCTTGTCCTTTTCCTTTATTGTCCCGTCTCGGACTGATCAACCTTTCTCTAACGATAGTCTAGTCAGTCCAGCCCTTCTCTTGTCTAGCTTTCTCATTAATAAGCTTCTTCAGAAGTCTTTATCGAATGAGCCATCAATTTTATCATGCAGGTTGAAGCAGTCTTTTGTATTATGTCATTTTTGCTTATGGAAGTGGCTGTACTTTTTGGATCTTTTGGTAGCCTCGGTCTCATTCAACTTCCTGGGTTTTTTAAGGAGATTATCATTTTGAATAGCAAACAAGACCTCATTCCTTGTAGTGTTCAGTTGAGTATAGTTGTGAAACCTCTTAATGGGGGATTGATGGCAATCCCTTTGTTGTCTGTCGTCTTTCTCCTTGCCCTTTTTCTTGTCATTTTTAGGGTTCATATACTTCAATTTGTTCAAATCCTCTTGGGTTATATATGCCTCTCAACGAGGTCGAGTAGTTTCTCCATCGGTCGTGGTCTTTCTCCAACTAGGGCATTAGCACATTCCTTATGTCCAAGGCCAAGGAACAACACATCGATCAAAAACTCAAAAGGACTGTCGATTTTCAGCACTTTGGTATTGAATGTAGCAAAGAAATCCCAAGGTGACTCTCCCTCATTTTGCTTCACTGTATGCAGGTGAGTATATGGGAGTTTTGTTTTCCTTCTGCTACCAAATTGGTGGAGGAATTTGTCATAAAGTTGATCATAGAAGAAAATGGATGTTGGTTCCAACTTAACAAACCAATCAAGTGCTATCCCCTGGAGTGTGGTACTCATTGTACCTATGGTATTTTAGCATAAATCTACTCATTGTACCTATGAAGCTGCATCATATGCTCAAACTAGAGTAAGTGCTCATTCGAGTAAGTAGAACCATCATATCAAGGTAGACCAATCGAGATTTTTGCGTTGATGGCTAAGTGCTCGTTGATTATCTCCCAAATGAATGGTGATTCCCTCTTGCAGTGGAGCCAAGGCATACTGTCATATTGGGGGTTCTTTTTAGTATTTTGTTTTGAAATCTCCTCGAGACACCTATTCAGCTATTGGACTTGGTGTGACACCTCTTCCCATTCTTCACGATCTATTTGTGATAGGTTTTCTGTTCTGTTTAAGATTCTGTTGTTCAACCTATCATGCTGTTGGGCTCGAATGGGTTGAGCGAGATGTTCCATAGAGTCAACCACTTCTTCCCGAGGATGTGGGTGGGTCTTCTCCTATGGGAATCAAACTGGACTATCCTTATGTTCATTAGGTGAGTGGCGTGTATCATATCTTGCTCGATCTTCCTTTTGAAGCCTTTCATCATGATGAGAGAGATGGGAGGTAGTACTGGCGACTGCTCCAGGCTGGTTGTTGTGTTTATGTAGAGTTACTGACAATTGAGTTGAGATTTGGGCTAATATCTGCTTATTTATTATCTGCATGAGTTGTGGCACAGTCAAGGTTACTACTTGTTCAGGCTGGGAGCTAGGTCCAGCCACATCTTATTCTTGTTGGGGTCGAAGGGGTAGAGCTAGGGAGCTTCTAATCTTCTCCATCTCAAAAATAGTTCGCCTTGTGTTTACTATTTGCTTAAGTTATGGACTCTAGTTTCCCACAACCGACACCAAATAATGATGCTTGGATCTGAGTATAGGTGGATAGGGCCCTAGCCAAAAATGAACTGTTGGTAAGTACTTGGAAGAGATTGGGTCAGTCCTTCAACTAATCAACATACATCAAGCTAGTCGATGAGGCCCTAGGCGAAGGCACTCTAATGCTCATTTCAATATAATTCAACAGGACTATGGAGTAGCAAAGTGAGGGCCAAAGTTATAGAGAAATACGAGGGGCTGCAATAGGGTATTTATAATCTTTTGTGAGAGGTTAAAATGTCTATCATGCCCTTGATCTTGCAGAGAGGGTTTTTGTCTTTGTCTGAAGACCTTTAGGTCTTTCCCTACTTATAAACCTTCTCCAAGTGACACGTCTCCCTCCCTTCACCTGTTAGCGTGTTTAATGCGACAGAATGATAGTTGAGTTGCATTTAATGCAACAGTGACCGATGGCGAGACAACACTTTCTGTTCCTTTAGTCAACCTTCTATGGTTGAGATATTTCACCAATTGTGAGTCTCTTATCCGTGCTCTAGTCGAATATGGGCCTTTTAACGCCCGAAGGCACTTCTAATTGAGGGCTTATTGATCATATTGTCCCAACCACAACACGGTCAACTAAGATGCTGATAGCTTGCGGCCTGCCGTGCTCTTAGATTTGGTTGATTATTGTTGGGCTTATTAACCTAATCGAATATTATTGGGCCTGTTGGGCTTAATTCACTTCCCCATATCAGTTAGTAGCATAGAGGAACTTCCTACTTGTGACTCCTGTTTAAAAGGAAAAATGACAAAAACTCCATTTGTAGGACAAATGGAGCGGACCACAAGTCCTTTTAATTTGATCCATATAGATACATGTGGGCCACTAAGAGTTAGTGCACGAGGAGGTTATTCACACTTCATTAGCTTCACCGATCATCACACTTGATTTGGACATGTGTATATTATGAAGTACAAGTTCGACGCTTTTGAAAAGTTCAAAGAGTATAAGAATGAAGTAGAAAAGCAACAAAGACTTAGTATTAGATCTCTTCGATTGGATAGAAGAGAGGAATACTTAAGTGACGAATTTTGAGGTCATCTAAAAGAGAATGGAATTCTTTCACAATAGACTCCTACCGGCACACTCCAATATAATGGAGTAGCTAAAAGGAGAAATCACACATTATTAGACATAATGCATTCCATGATGAGCTTCACCAATGTACATATCTCTTTTGGGGGATTCGCCTTAGAAATAGCAGTGAAGTTACTAAATATAGTACTGTCAAAGTCGGTGCCAAAGACGCCACATGAGATGGGGTATGGCAAAGCACCATTTTACTGTTATTTAAGAGTTTAGGGGGTCTCTTACATATATCAAGAGGTTAGTGGGAGACAAGATGGATATGAAATCCATCTTTTGCAAGTTTACGGGACATCCAAAAGAGTCTTTGGGTTATTATTTCTATGATCCCTCGAAATAAAAGGTCTTTGTTTCGAGGAACACCACTTTTTTGAAAAAGAAGTTTCTATTAGATAGAAAAGGTGCAGTCATTGAACTTGATCAAGTTCAAGATGATCAAATTATTCCACAATCAATAGAAATAAAAGAACATCCTAAGCCTAACACACAACTTCCTAAAAGGTCGAACCGAATCAAGAAGCAACCCAAAAATTTCAAATTCCTTCACGAAACAGGCCAAACAGATAATGATCCAAAGACCTATGAGGAAGCTATGTCATACATAGATTTGGACATTGGCTTGAGGCCATGAAATCCGAAATAGACTCTATGTACTCCAATAAAGTTTGAACTTTAGTAGATCTACCAAAGAATAAAGTACCCGTTGGTCGCAAGTACATCTACAAAGAAAAGCTAGAAGTTGATGGAGAGGTAACAACCTTTAAGGCTAGACTAGTAGCAAAAGGTTACACTCATAGACCTGGAATTGACTTTGAGGAGACCTTTTCACCAATCGCTATGCCTAAGTCCATAAGGATTATGCTTGCCATAGCCATTTACTATGATATAAAATTTGGCAAATTAATGTAAAGACCATTTTTCTTAATGGAAACATTGATGAGGAAATTTATATGGAGCAACCACAAGATTTCACATCCAAAAGGAGTGAGCAAAAGGTTTGCAAACTCTAAAGGTCCATTTATAGACTAAAGAAAGCATCTCGAAGTTGGAACATATATTTTAATAAGATAGTCAAATCATTTGGCTTTGTAAAAAATGTATATGAACCATATGTGTATAAAAAGGCTAATGAGAGTTCAATTCAGTTTATTGTGCATTATATCAATGACATTCTTCCATTGGGAATACAAGAGAAGCGTTAAAGTGTACTAAAACATGGTTATCTTCACAATTCTCCATGAAGAATTTGAGAGAAGCATCCTACGTAATGGGAATACGGATCTATAGAGATAGATTAAGGAGGATGTTGGGGCTCTCCTAAACATTGTACATTGACAAGATACTAAAAAGGTTTAGTATGGAAAAATCCAAGAAGGGATTTCTTCCCATGGGACATGGTCTTTATCTCTCTAAGTCTATGGCCCCTAAGACTAATGATGAGAGAAAAAGAATGTCCCACATACCTTATACATCTGCAATAGAGAGCATAATATATACAGTTCAATGTACAAGACCAGATGTAGCACATGCTCTAAGTGTTACGAGCCGCTACAAATTAAATCAAGGTGAAAGTCATTGAAAAGCCGTAAAAACAATCCTTAAGTACTTGAGAAAACTAAGGACTTTTTTTTGGTATACGGCAATGGAGAATTGAAACTTGAAAGGTTTTCAGATTCTATCTGATGAGGATGACCTTACATCCATCTCAAGGTTTATATTTTGTCTCAATGGCAGGGTAGTAAGTTGGAAGAGTTTCAAACAAGACACCACGGTTGATTCTACCACTAAGACAAAATATATGGCTGCTTTGGAAACCGTAAAAGAAAGCATTTAGATGAAATCCTTCATCCAAGAGTTGGATGTAGTATCTAGCATTACTAAGCCAGTAATTGTCTTTTGTGACAACAATGGGGTCATTGCTCAAGCAAAAGAGTCAAGATCTCATCAACGATCCAAGCACATTATAAGGCATTATTATTTGATCCATAAGATCATTAATAAAGGCAACATCAGAGTGGAGAGGGTAGCCTCAGAAAAGAATGTAACAAATCCACTGACAAAACCCCTATCGCAAAAGGTCTTTCAAAAACATCCTGAGAATATGGGCTTAAAGACAATGGGGTAGTGGCTTTAGGGCAAGTGGGAGATTGTTGGAATAGTACCCCGCAGCCAATTAAGATTGGCATGCATATACTATTTCACTTGAAATACAATCTTGATTGAATGATATTTTAATAAAATGGCAATCTTCATCTTATGCATTTTTATACTTCACTAGCATTTGGTTGAAGCCCTCAAATCATACAAGACTATAGTACTTGATCATGCATATGATGGTGATCATGAAACAAGTCTCTGAGGCTATGATTTTAAATATTCCAAGTTATAGAATCTTATGAGAATGGTCATCTAGATAGACTTGCACTAACGATGTACACTTCAAGAGGTTGGATATTGCCCCATTTTATGGGCAATTTATGTTAGACATGGATGCATGTTAGAGGATGTTTATTAGAGAAAACGTTCACTGAAGGCCCAATTTGAGAATCTACTAGATAGCCATAGTGGCATTTCGGTAGGGATGAGTTCTCAGAGCTTACTATAGTGCATATTGTTAGTCCTTAGACTTGAGGATCCATAGTAACCTTGTATTTAGGCCCTTATGCTTTGACTTGGTCTTGACCATGCAACAAGTCATCCTCGGCTTAGATTGAACATAAGCTACCTAATTAGTATGGAGGTTTGTGAGATATGAGATAGGATCTATTTCCTCATGGTTGTGAAAAACGAGTGCATCCCCTATGTATTACATAATGATTGATCAAAGAAATCCTTACGCAAGGTAGTATGACAATTTGGAAAATATGTTTTTCAAAGTTGAGGTCATAAAGGGGAATCGAGCATTTGATATAGAGACATAGTTATCGAGGCTATTAGGGAGCCGACAAATTTCTTGCCCTAGGACTTTTTCAAGAGATAGGAGACAGAAGGATCGTATTTGCATAGTAAGCGTAAGCTATAATGGTTCACCTCGATATAATTTATTCATCCAATTCGTTGGGCTCCATAAGCTTGTTGCTAGACATCAACCATGGAGATTGTGTACTCTTCAATTAATGGAGAGTAATTGACAGAGTTATTAGTTTAAAAGAATTTAAACTAATTCGAATATTTTGTATTCAGAATATCACAAAAAGTTGTGAGCCCATGTCTAATGAATTGGTGAACCTAATGGATCACATACAAAAGCCTAAGGAAACTCTTATTTGATAGGAGGAATTTTTCTAAGGAGTTAGAAAAATTCAAGTGGCGGTTTTTACCATAGAAATGGAGAGAGTAAATTGACTAATTATTAATTGGTCACTTTGGCTTTATTAATTTAAAGAGTTAAATTAAGCTAATTAAATTAAGAAGTTAATTTAATTGGTGTATATGACAAATTTAATTAGTCAGAAGTCAATTTAAGAAATTAAGTTGATTTTAATTAACTTAAGGAGTTAAGTTAATTTATTTAACTTAAGGAGTTAAATTAATTAGCTTAAGGAGTTAAGTTAATTAATTTATAGAGTTAAGTTAAAATTAATTAAATTAAAGAGTTAATTTGATTAATTGAGAGATTAAATAAATTGGAGGGAAATAAAATAGAAGAGTCCATTTTAATTGAAAGGATAAGGATTTTAATTTTAGAAATTAGAATGCAATCCAAACTAGATTTTGAATCTAACTAGTTGGCACATGTGGATAAGGTATGAAGGAAGCTTCCTAAAGTTTCCCACTCACCCTATAAAAGCACATGGTGGCCTGCCATATGAGAGCTCAATCTAAGCATCCTTCTTCCCTCTCAAGGTAGCACAACTCAGGTGTTGAGTAACTACCTATAAAATCTCTCCTACCTCTCTCCTAAAAAAAGCCTACTCCCATCATCTTCTTCCTCATCTCTTCTCTAGCAAAGGGTGTGAGGATTTGAGAGTTTTTCCTAGGTGTGTGGATTAGCATTAGAGGCTTCACACTCGAGAAGCATAGACTTGGAGAATAGAACCATCTCTTGGCCGACTTTTGGAGAAAACTTTAGGCGACCATTGGGCAGATTTTTTCCTCCTATTTTCAGCTAGATTGGGGATGTTTAGGAGGCCTTTTGACGAGCAAAAGTTGCTGGATTAAGGAACTCTTGGTGTGGAGAAAATGGATCCAAGAAGAGGAGAAAATAGATCTTGATTTGGAAGAGTCCATTGAAGATCTACATCAACACCTTGTTTATACATCAAAGTAGTCTTCTTGTCTTTACATCCATATTTATGGCATGATGAATGATCCTGGGTTTGGGGATATGAAGTTAATTTTGCATTATTCTGGTTTTAAACTATGGATCCTTACCTATCTCCTCACTTCAGGTACAACCTTTGGCATGATGGTCATTTCATTCAACTTAAAAAGATCGCACAAGTATCATTTTCCAACAAATACACTATTTATAGTTAGTGCAAATTTATTGGACTTAAAAACTATCCTAAAACCATTCCTACTTAACATAGGCCCTTACATTAAGTTCTTTCAAATTTCTAGCACATGAAGCACATTGTTGACAATCAACTCTTTTCTGGATGCCATCTTCAAAATCACCTTTCCAACTCTATGCACCTTAGATCTTGAAGAATTTTCTATGAACAAATTTTCATCCTCAATCTCCTTGTATGTTGTAAACATGTTCTTATCAGCAGAAACATGGTGTGTGGCCCCTGTGTCCACCCACCATTGCCTTGGACTTTCAGCTAGGTTAACATCAGAAACCACAGCTGATAAGTTGAGGTCTCCAACCCCATCAGAACATTTGTCCAACTCCATAACATTGGCATTGGCTGTATTTCTCTTCTTAAAAGCTCCCCCTTGTTGTTAATGATGACAATCCTTGGCTCGATGACCCAGCCTACTACAAACATAGCAAGATCCCTTGAATTTCTTCTTATTTTTCTCACTTTTAGGAGCGTCCCTCTTTCATTTTTTGTTGGGTGGCCCTTGCTCCACCACATTTGCTTTCACTTCAAAATTGTTCCCGCTACTTTTCTTCTTAGGTAATCTGTTATCTTCTTCAATTCTCAACCTAAGAATGACTTCTTCAAGAATCATCTCCTTGCGCTTTGCACTTATGTTTAAGATAGTTCTTGAAGTCCTTCTAACCCAGAGATAATTTTTCCACTAAGGCTGCCACTTGAAATGGTTCTCCCAGTGCCATTCCTTGGCTGCTAATGCATGAACTATGTTCACCTAAGACATGACAAACTTTGAATCAACTATAACAAAATCAAGAAACTTACTAACTACAAACTTCTTTGTACTGGCATCTTTTGTCTTGTATTTTTTTCTCAAGTAACTCCCACAATTCCTTCATCATAGCAATTGGACTGTATAAATTGTATAGCGAATTATCCAACCTGTTCAAGATGTAATTTTAGCATAGGAAATAAGAGTGATTCCATGCATTAACTGCAGCCACTGATTTCATATCTAGATTGTCACCAAGTGAAAGGCGTTCTTCTCGCAAGAACCTCACCAAGTTTAAGGTGGTAAGATAAAATAGTATCTTTTGCTGCTACCTTTTGAAATCACGCCCATTGAACTTCTCAGGCTTCTCTACCTGTCCAACTGTAACAGAAGCAACTCTAGTAGGAATGACCGAAATAGAACATCCCACATTACCAATACCACTAGTATTGGACTCAACATTGATAGTAGGCATCTCATTATTTGCCATTTCTTAGTTTTTGAAAAAATAATGTTAAGTAAATTTACAACAAAATTATCAATAAATCAGCCTAGAACCAAACTAAAATCTAACTTTATGATTTATTAATTTTAAATAGACAATAGTAATCTAAATTATTAGAAATAGTACAAAAAATCAGACTACTTAAATTAATTTCCTTAATAAGTTATGTTTATTGTTCAGTACCTTAGTCACCACAAGACAACAAAAAGTAAAAAGACAGAAAGGAAAAATGAACCTAGACAGAATATAAATGTGGAGAAAGAATATCTATTATTTAATCCTTAGGCAGAAGCAAAAGGTCACGTACACTAGACATTAATTTGCATGGCAGGAAATAAAATTTCTTGTGGCAGAATTATCCTACTTTGGAATATAGTAATTCTAGAGCACATGAATATTAGAGATACATTAAAATAAAAAAACAGTAAGTAGTCATGCTCAGTCAAAAATTGGACAATATGTATATAGTAAATAAATTCTGTTCAACTCAAATTTAGTATGTAACAGAATTGCAGCAATATATTTCTTATGGCAAATTGTCAAAATTCCAAACCAGTAAGCACTTAAGCAGGAAAAACAGGTACTATGCAAACACTATCGAGTCTGTATTTAACAAACCAAACTAGAATAATACTTGATAAAATGACACAAGCAAACGGAACACTATATAACCTTAAGATGGTTAGAAAATTAATTATAATCGTGCATGCTTGTGCTTTGTATAAACATATAAATAAAATATGTAAACATATAAAATTATGTAACATGAAATAATTTTATTGAGTAAGGAAAATGAATAGAAAGCCTACTTGAATGCAAGATAAAAATGTATTAGCCAAGGCCTATTGCTCCAACAGTCTCCATAAAGTTTTATCACCCCTCACACGGTGCTAGAAGGATCCTGGCAATTAACCTCGCAAGATACAATGACTCTCTTCCGATCTAAGGTAACAGTCTAATAGAGTGGAACTAGCGAACTTTACTAACTTGAAACTCTTCTTTAATGGACAGTGCATAAGTGTGCAGTGTAGTGAGACATAATGCTAGTATGTATACTTGAATTTTAGTGGTTTGGGTTGGTTCTAGGCACTTCTATTTATAGGTTGTGTCGTGACTCTATGCAAGGTTGCAACTACAAACGAAGAGATAAAATTTAAATTAAAAGACATGATTCATGTCTAATCAGCTCCAAGAGACACCATTGGCACTTATTGACAGAGGAGACATATCTCTTTAATTTTCTAAAAGAGTTTAAAATAAATTTGAAGAGATATGACTATCAGAATAAATTTTGGAGGGCTACGTTTACCCAAGTTATATATACTAGCTTCTTTTAGTTTCTTTTTCCAATATGGGATGGCCTATTTTACAATTCCCTTAATCATTCCTCGTACTCCTCTAGTAACCCATTAACTTTAGTTTCAATTTTCTCACTCAAATCTTAATGAATTTTGGTAAATAACCACTCGATGAACATCTCCTCAATGAGAGGTTCAAATTGATATAAGAATTTGTAAATTTCATTAAGTACAACACCCTTAATTATTGAGCTAAAGTTAGGTCTTCAAGTAGGTCTCTTTTACCAAAATTCTCACACATCTAAATCCCAGTTCTACTGGAATTTTTTTCCAGAAGCAAAGTATATTGAATTTCTTCCTAATATCTTTAAAATATGACTTTTGAGTTTTTCCCTATCCAAACCCAAATCAGCCTTTCACATTGTTGATGAAGATCAAAAACGAACAATAGACCTAAGGTGTTGATTGTTGCTGAAGCGGAAGTCTGCCGCCTCTGGACAAAGTTAACAATAAGGTCAAATATTAATACTATCTCTGGTCACTACAGAATACTTTCTACCTTTGACTCGTAAATTTGGCTTTTTAATACATTATTGAATAATTATATAATATTTTTTTTCAGAAAAGTATTTAACAACATTAAGTTAAATAACGCATACTATATATGACATAAAAGTTAACTTTGCAATACTAAAATTATGGAAACATGCATCAACAATTAATCAACATAGATAGTTTGACTCTATAGGACACTAAATACATATATAGTTTTGTCAGTAAAACAAAATCAAGTCAGATAACACATTGGCAATCTCATAATATGATTAAGAAATTTATGACAAAAATGTTCACCAGATGGACATGTCGTCTAGTAGGGGTAAATGGGTGGGTTGGATTGGATATGGATTGGTCTTTTTGGGTTGGGCTCAAAGTGGGTTTATATTTATGGGTTAAAAATGGGTTGGGTTGAAAACGGGTTGGGTCGAGTTTGGGCGGGTTCAATACAAAAAAAGAAGAAAATGTAAAAAATTTTGCTAAATACATTGTTATATTATTTTATTAAACTATAATCTTTTTATCTTCATTTGATGTATGTTAATTAATTATTATTAAATCTTTATTAATCACATAAAATCAAATCAAATTAAGTAAACTTATAATTTACCTATTATTTTATAATATTTATATTTTTTCTTTTTAATACAAAATAACAATCTTGCTTAATGAATAAAACATAACTATTTAAAATATTTTAAATTTTTAGTACAAAATGTTTACACTATACCCAACAAATTAAAAAAAATATTAAAAATATAAAATATAAAAATAAAAAGAGGAATTATGAATTAAACATGATGATAACTAAAGATTTTGGACATGTAGCTTTTGAAAACATAAATTTATTTTCTTGAAATTTAATAAAGTAATAGTTATATTTGGATGCTAATGTCAAATTTGTTATTGTTGGAATAGTGTCCTGCAAGCCAATTAGATTGGCTTTGTAAAACTATTTCCTTATAATACAATCTTGATTGAATGATATACTTTATATGGCCATATTCATCTATGCTCTTTATCACTTCACTGGCATTTGGATAAAGCCCTTAGATCACATAAGACTATGGGACTTGGTCAGTTCACTAGGTGGTGATCATGGAATAAGTCTTACACGGTCGTGATCTTACTTCCAAATCATAGGATCTTATGAGATAGGGCATCTAAGATTCGAATAGACTTACACTAATAATCGATAAATCCAAGGGTTGGATATTGATCCATTCCATGAGTAATCCCATATGAGATATAGATGCATGTTAGGGGGTGCTTGTTAGATAACAAGGCACTGAAGGCCTTCCCGGAGAATCCACTAGATAGCCGGTAGTGGCAAGTTCTCCAGCTTACACTATTACATATATTTAGTCATCTAACCTGATGATCCACGATAACTTTGTGTTTAGTCCTAGTGCTTAGACTCTTCCTTGGTCACCTAGCAGGCTATTCGGGTAGATATTTTGCACAAGCTACTAAACATGGAGATTTGTGAGATCCAAGATGGAATTCAACTCCTCATCTTTGTAAAGGGCGAGTGAATCTCCTATGTATTCTATAATGATCGTTTCTAAGAAATCCTTGCGCAAGGTGGTATGAAAATTTGGAAAAGGAGTTTTCCAAAGATGAGGTCATACAATGGAATCAAATATTGGGAATAGAGACATAGTATCGAGGCTATTAGGGAGCCGGAAAATATCTTACCCTAGGCCTCCTTCGGGAGTAGGAGATAGAATGATCGTATTTGCATGGCAAGCGTAGAGCTATTATGGTTCTCCAAAAGCATTCATTTTGGCTAATTAGGTGGGCTCCATGGGCTTGAGTTTGGACATCGACCATGGAGATTGGGTACTCTTCAATTAATGGAGATTAATTGAATTGAGTCAATTTAGTTTAAAGAAGTATAAACTAAAATGAATATATGATATTCAAAAGTCATAAGGAGTTGTGAGCCCATGTCCAATGAATGGTGGAACATATCAGGTCACACGCAAAATCCAATTGCATTTCCTAAGTCATGGAGGAACTTTCTAAGTGTTAGAAAATTCACTCTGAAGTTACCGATTTTTAGGTGATCGAAAATTGAAATGTCACTTGGCTTGATTAATTTAAGTGCTAAATTGATCAACTAATTTAAGGAGTTAAATTAGACCAATAATTACAGAGTTAATTACTTGGTGCCATGTGACCATCAATTGATCAAGTTAACTTAAAGAGTTAAGTTTACAAAATTAAGCTTAAAGAGTTAAGCTTGCTGACTTAAGAGTTAAGTCAAAGATTAATTAATTAAATTGAAGTATTTAATTTAATTCAATGAGAAGAATACATTTTGGAGAGAAAATTCAAATGAAAGGTTCATTTGGTGTGTCATTTTAATTAATTTGAAATTAGATTACAAATGTAATTCAAATGCACACAAAATTCAAATTGGATTTGAATTTGCCAACTAGCCTTGCAAGTTGGTGGCCCCCCTCCACCTTGAGGAATGTGTAATTCCAGCTGGGCATCACACCTTCCTCCCTCTATATATAGATATAGAGGTGAGAGTGGGCGGTCACACTATTTTGCAAGTGAAGAATTAAATTCTCACTATTTCTCCCTCTAATTTTTCAAAGTGTTAATTCATGTGTTGAAACTCCACCTCTCTTTTTCTCCAACCCCAAAAATCGACCATCTCCCTTTCCTCTCTCCTCTCTTTCTCCAGCTACAAGTGAGGAGTAGTAGGATATTGCATTGGTGTGTGGATCATATTGATAAAGGCAAAACAAATGGTTTGCTAAGCCTTTGGAGATCCACCTGCGAGAACATTTACTTGGTGATTTTATTCTAGGAGATCCAGATGGAGTTTTGGTTTGAAATTTTTATAATAGATCCATCAAAGAGTTGAGGAGCTACTGGAATGTTTTTGGAATTTTTGGAGACGCTTGGCTCTTGCAAAAGTTTCATTGTTTCTGCTACGCCGCTGCATGGAAATTTCTGGATTGAAGAAGAGTTCTTCACTTTTTCCGTGGAATTTAGCTTATCCAGGTAATCCTCTACCTAAATCCATTTTATGAACATGTTTAGATCCTTTATTAGCTTGAGTAGCCTAGTTAAATTTATCTTTTGAAGTTTAATTTATGGATCCTAGTGCTACTCTAACCTTCAGGTGGTATCAGAGCTTAATTCATGCTATGATTTAGATTTTTGATTGATTGATTCATATGATGGATTGATCAAAATCACTAAATTCTCAATTCATATGATGGATTGGAGTGTTTGAATGATATTGTGTGTGGCTCCTTCATTGATGAATTGAAAGCATGCTATTATGTGTTTTAAGTGTTAATTAATGTAATTAGTATGTTTTAATTCATAGCTTCTAATGTTGAATGTTGATTTAGCATTAGTTGATGTTATATGATGATAGAGCATGTTGTTGATTGACTAAAATAGTTTTGGTCCTTTTTGGATCTAATTTGATTGGAGTTATGTTGGAGATTTTTAGAGAATTTGATTCTCACTTGAACTTGTTTTTCAAAGCATCTTTGAGGACTTGAAATTTCAGTTTTGAAAGGTGTTTTAATTCTAAAATTATATCCATAAGGTTTGTTTTAATGTCTAGAAGATGTTCTAGAGTTTTTGGTTCACAAACATTGAGCCAAAAATAGCTTAACTCGCACTTGACCTTAGAACAGGGCAGCTGCCGGCCATGGCATTGGACAAGGCAGGGCAGTGACCAAAAGTTGCTGCCCATGTGTGTCCACACCTCGGCTAGCAGTGCCTAGTTTAGGGTTGGGCGAGTTTTGAGCTTTCTTTTGATTCCTTTTATGACTAAAAACCAATTTAAACCACACATAATGGATGCACAAGTGTTGTGCAAGCTCTCAAAAATTTTGATTGCTTTTAAAATCTTGTTAAAGCTAATCTCCTTCAAATTGCATAAATGTTATGTTTGGCCAATTATTTGTTTATGAGATAAGCATTTAATTGTTGGAATTGATTGTCAATTCTAGATTTATTTATTGTTCATTTAATTGTTGAATGGATAATGAATGAATAGGGATGATCATGAGCCTTTACTATTGATTTTGTTTGTTTCAAGTTGTTGAAATGGGTTGTTTTAAATTGGGGCTTGCATGCCTTTTAATTTCTACCTCGTAAATGTTATGAGAATAGAATCACTAGGAGTGTGGATTTCTTTCTCATATAAACATTGCATAGAGAAAAGGATACCATTGGAGGTATGTAGACTTTTTGAAGACCTATGAATGTATGGGATACACTCATTTAATAGCTAGATTAATCAACCCACTTAAAATCAACTAAGTGGTGCACCTATAGCTCTAAATGCATCACTTGGTTAAGCTCATGATCATCCCACCCCAGGAGCATGCTAGGCGCATTTACTTATTTATGTTGTCCATATCCTATTAATGTATGAGATGCATGGTTAGGATATAGAAACCTAAATAAGAAGATAAAAATGATGAGATCTTTGCAAACAAAAACCCTTTACGTAGAACGTCTAAGTGCTTTTCAAATATTAAGTCAAAATGAATATAAATTAAAAGAGTTTTAATTAATCTGCGCCTTCTACCAATAGTATGTGGCATGAAGATGCTACCATTATTTGTGTAATATCTCAGGAGTCATAGGTCATACTTATAGTGAAAAGCTATGACCATATACTTAGTATATGATGCACCTTTAATTTGAGGCCCATACATTGTCACACGAGTCGTAGGATGTCGTGGTGTCCGTCTCAAATCAAAGTTTGATTAGTAGGTTTGACTTAACACCCAGTAGTGTGGATGTCTCATGAGTAGTGGGTCCACATAAAAAGTGAGGTAAAATATATCAAGAGTTGCATAATGTAATTAGCAAAAGTTTCTTACCTCTCAATTGTTTGTGGATGTCTCATCAGTCGTGGGTCCACTTGTAAGTCCTTAGGATCTTGATTCTCACTAGGAAATAAATTTTTTTGAATTTTTCTTGGCAGTGAAGGATTTGATAAAATAATGGGAGAAAAAATATGCTTGAAAGACTATGAACATGTTTTCTATATCAAAATTCAATCATATGCTTACACTTTTTTTTTGCCTCCTGTAGATTTTCAAAATCTTCAAACAAAATGGCTAAAAATTCACTCGCAAGCATTTTAGAAACCAATAAACTAACCAGGCAAAACTTCCAAGATTGGTTGAAAAACCTTAAGATAATTTTTGACTCTGAAAAGAGGACATACGTCATTGATCAAAGTCCCCCGAACACAGTTGTGATGACACCACTAATGAGGCTCATAAAATGTTCACGAAATTTGTGGATGATGATCCACAAGTTAGGTGCATCATGATGGCCTCCATGACTAACGAGCTCCAAAAGACTCACGAGCACATAAAATAAGCTCATGAGATCTACAAACACCTACAAGAGTTGTATGGTGTACAATCGAGACACGAAAGGTTCACGTTGTCAAAAGAGCACTTTAGGTCAAGGATGAGTGAGGGGTCAAGTGTTCATGATCAAAGGCTAAAGATGATTGGACTTATTGAGAAGCTTGGACAACTTGATGTGATCATGGACAATGACCTCTACGTAGATTTAATCCTCCAGTAATTACCACCATCGTTCGACCAATTCATTATAAACTTTAATATGTCCAAGCAAGAAGTTACAATTAATGAATTGGTGAACATATTTGTGATTGTCATGGCGATGATGAAAAAGGAATAACCTCTTATGCTTGCATCCTCCTCCAAGTCGAAAGGCCATAGAGACCTAAGAAAGAGAAGTAAGAAGAAGAAGAGTTCTTCCTCCAAAGGGAAGCAACCCGAAAAAAGTTCCACGAGGATTAAGAAAAAGGCTAAAACTAATGCAAATTGTTTCCATTATGGTAAAAATGGACATTGGAAAAGGAACTGCAAATCTTACCTTGCCACTCTTAGGAAGGGTACGTACTTTATTGAAGTACATTTTACAATGAATTCTTCCTCATGGGTATTTGATACCACATGTGGTTCTTACCTTTGTAATTAGTTACAAGGGATGGAAAGAAGAAAAAGCCTTTGTGAAGGGGATATGATCCTCTGCCTAAGAAATGGAGCAAAAGTTGCCACCATGTCCAAAGTGTAATCAAGTTAGACTTGGGGAATGCTTGCATTGTACTTGATATGGTTTATTATGAACCTAATCTTGTTAAGAATATTATTTCAATTCCCGTTCTTGATAATGAAGGATATGATTTTTCTATATCTAATAGGATGTTGAAAGCATTAAAGAATGGTTCTTTGATTGCTCAAGGTACATTAAATAACAGATTGTACTTACTTGATTCTCAACCTTGACTAATGCACATTCAATCAAGTAAAAGAAAATTAGATAACCAAAAAGATGCCATTCTTTGGCATGCTAGACTTGGGCATATTTCTAAAAATAGGATGAACAAGTTAGAAGCTCTCAAAGCACAAAATGTTAGTGGCATTGAAGACCTCCTATATATGAATCTTGTTTAAAGGGAAAAATGACCAAGGCTTCTTTTGTGGGAAAAACGGAGCGCTCCACAAGTCCTTTGAATTTAATCCATACGAATGATTGTGGCCCACTAAGAGTTAGGTGCAAGAGGAAGCTATTCCTACTTCATCATCTTCACTGATGATTACAGTTAGTTCTGACATGTGTATCTTATGAAGTACAAGTCCGAAGCCTTTGAAAAGTTCAAAGAGTATAGGAATGAAGTGGAAAAGCAATTGGGACTTAGTATTAAAACTCTTTGAACAAATTGAGGGGAGAATACTTAAGCACCGAGTTCTTGGATTATCTAGAGGAAAATGGGATTCTCTCTCAATGGACTCCATCCGGCACACCTCAACACAATAGAGTAGCCGTGAGGAGAAATCGTACTTTGTTGGACATGGTACGTTCCATGATGAGCTTTTTCAATGTGCCCATATCCTTTGGGGATACACCTTAATAATAGCAGCGAAGCTACTAAATATAGTACTTTTAAAGTCGGTGCCAAAAATGCCGTATGAGATATAGTATGGCAAAGCACCCTCTTACTAATACCTTAAGGTTTGGGGTCTCCCACCTATGTGAGATGGACAATGGGAGACAAGTTGGATAGTAGATCCACCTTGTGCAAAATTGTGGGATACCCAAGAGAGTCTATAGGTTATTACTTCTATGATCCCTCGAAACAAAAGGTGTTTGTTTTTGGAAAAATGCCACCTTTTTGGAAAAGCAATATCTATTGGATAGAAATGGCGTTGTTGTTGAACTTGATAAAGTTCAAGATGGTCATAAAATCCCACAGGCAATGGAAACAAATGAGCTACAAGAGCCTCACATACATCCTCTAAGAAGGTCGGACCGAATTAAGAAGCAACCTGAAAGGTTCGAATTTCTTCATGAGATGGGCCAATCGGATAGTGATCTGAAGATTTATGAGGAAGCTATGTTAGAAATAGACTCGATATGTTGGATTGATGCCATACGCCAACAAAGTATGGACTTTGGTAGATCCACCAAAGGGGATAGTTCCCGTTGGTTGCAAATGGATCTATAAGAAAAAGTTAAAAGTCGATGGAGAAGTAGCGACTTTTAAGGCACAACTGGTGGCTAAGGGTTAAGACATTGATTTCGAGAAAACCTTTTCATCGGTTGCAATGCCTAAGTCCATTCAGATTCTACTTACCATAGCCACATATTATGACTATGAGATATGGCAAATGGACGTGAAAATCACTTTCCTCAATGGAGATATTGAAGAAGAAATCTATACAGAGCAACCATAGTTACATCTAAAGGGAGTGAGTAAAAAGTTTGCAAACTCTAGAGATCCATTTATGGACTCAAATAAGCATCCTCAAATTGGAATATACGTTTTGATAAAACGGTCAAATCATTTGGCTTTGTCAAAAATGTGTATGAACCATGTGTGTACCAAAAGACTAGTGGGAGTAGTGTACAGTTTATTATACTTTATGTCGATGACATCCTTCTCATTAAGAATGAGGTAGGAATGTTAAAGTGTACTAAAGCATAGTTATCTACTCGATTCTCCATGAAGGATTTGGGAGAAGCATCCTACGTATTAGGAATACGTATCTATAGAGATAGATCAAGGAGGATGCTGGGGCTTTTCCAAAACCCGTACAGATGAAGGTTGACATCGTGTATGTAAATATCCTGGGCTAGAATTAACTGGAATCGACCCAAGAAAGATTAAGGGGTGTGCCTCAGGTGAATCGAAGCCAAGTCCTGCAATTAACAACAAACGTCAGGCTAGCCAATGTGGCCTCGGCTAAAGCACTTCGATGCTCAAGTCAGTGAGGATCGACTAGAGATATGAGTAGTGGAGTGGGGAGACTAGATAAGAAAATGGCATACCTTACTGAAAGGTTGTACGGGTATTTATAGCCTCTCCAAGGTGGTTGATATGTCCTTGATGCCCCCTGTTATGCGAAAAGGGCCCTTCTCTTTATCTAAGGACTTTCCTATCTTATCCAACTTATGTACTGTTCCAGGTGGTGCAGCCTCCAGCTACCCTAGACAAGGCGGTACACTGGAGGCGCCCCCAAGCCTGACATGGCTACAAAAGGCGGTACTGCTGGTGGCATACGCCATTAATGTTGCAGCACGGTACCTGGCGAGATGTTTAATGCAATCAATGGGTTCTCTCTTTTTCTCGACCCATCTGGTCGAGGCTACGTCATTCTGGTTGAAGGATTAGGGCCACCTAAAAGGGATCATCGACCACAATTAGGATGCTAACACTCATCTCAACAAGCAAGGGCTAAAAGGTCAAACCTCTGGTCGGTCTAGAATGAGTTGGGCTTGGGGCTCCTATCCTGGTTGGGTGTTATTGGGTTGGGTCGGCTGGGCCATCCCATATCATGAGTTCCCCCCACTCCCAAATCCTGATCGAGCATACCAATGAGAAGGAATAGAAAGTAGCTAACTGACTGGCTGGCAATTGGAAGAAATCAACTAGACAAGTTGAGTCGATGAGGGTTTTACAAGGTCGACCAGGGTTTTAACACATTTAATGCGTCTGTTACGTTGGGTCATGTGAAATGCCAAGCAGCGGCAGGGTAATAATTGTGGCCATTTAGGATTCCGCGCACTGGGGCCTACAAATAAACACGATTAGAATTTTTATTTTTACATTTATAGCTTTGCATGAGGTCGAGCCCAGTGATTTACTGCCTTCTGTACTCTACTTCTAGACAGCCAAACCATGTAACTGTTCTAATATATCCGAGTGTGATTTGCTCTTTGATTTTAGACGCAACAACATAGCAATGATGCTGAGGGTTTTTAGCGGCGATGAGGGTAACCAGGGAAGGAATAGTGAGGGAACTAGGTCAGATAGCGCTCTGACTAGCAATGGGAATAACTTGACTAGCGACTTTGATAGCTTGTCGAGTGATAGCTCAACCTCCAGTAGTTCTAGTGATGAACTGGTTGGCACTAGAGCTAAGGCTGGGCCGAGTGAACCCCCCATGTCTTGTGGTTAGTTGTTTACCCTCGATCACTACAGCGAGATTAGGTCAGAGGTTACGGGGTTGATCTTAATATCCTTATGTAGGTCTATCACGTTTCCCAGGGTTATGAGCTGATTGTCCTAGGGCCTAGGGGTAGGATGCATCAGCCACCCGCTAGTTGCATTACTGTGTTTGAGGATGACCTTAGGTGTGAGCTTAGGTTTCCCCTTGCCGAGCAAATAATCGACCTGTTGAAGGGTCTGCAGGTCTAAATCACCCAGCTTCACCCTAACTGTTTCTTGACCGTATAAATTTTTGTGGTTTTGATGCACATCCATGACCGGCCACTAACCTTTGCCAATTTCAGCAATCTCTTTCACCTCCCCATGTCCCGTAAGTCGGGGAGTACTAAGGAGTCGGGCTTTTATTACCTAACTGTCTACCCTCGTTGAAAGTTCTTGGTGACCCCAGCTTCCTCCTCTAGCCAAAAGTGGAAAAAAAAGTACTTTTATGTTTGGGCTCTCGGGGGGAGTGGGCTTTAATATCCCTAAAGGTTGGATGAGGGGGAATATCGAGATGCCGGAGAACCAAACTCCAACTTAGACTAAAACCTTTGTGCAAGATCTAGTCGAGTTTGGCCAGATGGAAGTATCTGGTTATATAGAGGAGAAAAACTTTATGTTGGCAAGCTTGTCACCCACCCAGCTTGACCTGCCCAAGGATACTCGATTTGGTAGATAGTTACATGTGTTTCTATTAGCTGTTGTGTCTTTACTGCTTGGTTGAGCTTTATATATTTTGGTTTTGTTGTCATGCAAATCGAGAGGAGATAATGATTCAAACACGTGTCCAAGCCATTGCTCGCACAGAGAGGAATCAAAAATGCTGCGTGGCACGGGGGCTCGACGAGAGGCGGTTGCACCGACTGTGGCTCAGTTTGTTGCTGATATTCCCATCGATGCTGCTCCTCCGACACCCCGACGATCAGCGGCTCTGTTGGTCGAAGAAAAAGGAAAGCTAGGGCAGCTAAAGGATAAGACGTCATCCAAATGATGGGGAGCTCTTTGACCTATCGGAGTTGCTATCACTGAGGTTTGGGACTGAACTGGTAGTCCACAATTTAATATCTATGATGATGACGGGCGAAACTGGGACCTTACCGATGAAGATTTTAATGGCTAGCCTGTTCGCGTTCGACCAGCACAATATGATGGAGAAGAGTCAAGGCGCAGTGATGAAGTCCTTAGCTTATCACACCAATATGGTAATAGTTTTAGTTGAGTAAAGATTCACGGTATTTTGCTTATGTTGATGAGAATGTTTCGTCCTTGCAGATCAGCCAACTGTGCTATCATCTATTCCGTAGGTCAGAGATAGCTCTCAACTAGGTGGGCGAGATACAGGAGGGCCACAAGGAAATAGAGATGAGAAGGAAACACTGGAGTCTGCTCGAATGCAGGTCGAGCGACAGACCAAAGCAATTAGAGGAAAGGATACACAGCCTGACAAGAAAGATGTAGAGCCATTGTCGGCTGTGAACAAGTGGAGCACAGCCAAGGAGCTCTTGAAGAAGGCTCAAATGGCAGCATAATCCTACTATGAAATGGTCGAGCTCAGGGGTACGAGGCGACGCTTTAATTTGCTCGATATAAATTTGAAGGGACGCTGCCTAACGTCCGGCATGAGGCCATTTAGCAATTCATGCTGACTCTGCCTTCATGGATGGCAGCGTCGTCTTCTCCCTCAATGGCGCTAAGGATGCCTTCGACAAGGCCATCAAGCAACTAAAGCTTCTTGGGTACTCATTCCACATAGAGGATAATAAGGGCTTGGGCTACACGCTCGACGAGCAGCTATGCGCGTACTCCGATGAGCCTGTTCCCCCTAAGGGGGCCCCCGCCAATAGGGCTGCACCAGCCGAGGGGACTCTATTGTGCCAACTGTTGTTCCTGCCCATTAAGCTAGGGTTGAGGCAGTGACCACTGAGTTCAACTTCGCCAATGACTTTGCCTTCGACATCCGTGATGGCAAAGTTAACGTGGCAGACTATTTCCCCTAGCCCATGTCCTTCTTGGTCAATGAAGTGAGGCCCTTTCAATGTCCACAGGAGGATAGGGTAGTCCTACGCAAGCTGAAGGTGTTGGGTCGAGCAATCCTTGAAGTGTTGCGCTTTATATGTTTGGTTGCCCTGCAAGGCATTGATTTGTAAATTTTTTATTTTTACTTTTCAGATGTACTATATTGGAATTCTTATTCTTGGATAATTCAAGTGTTTGCTTTTATACATCGTGGTTCAATTTATCTTGCTTTCCTTCTAATGCTTTCGTTGAGTTCGAGTCCTGATTGTTAATGAATAACAACATAATCCAATGTAACCCCTTAATAAATGAAGTAAACGTCTTTGTGGTCAATCTATAGATAGATCAGCACAATAATAATGGAACGGATCCAAGACGTTTATATCATGTTATGATGTAATGGACTCTGAGTACTGAAAATGTGTGGTTGAGATCGACCAAATGGTGATGCTCTCTTTCAGTTTTGACGATCATGTCGTCGACGTAGACCTCCATGGATTTTTCAATCTCATTCTTGAACATGAGTTCACAAGCCTCTAATACATCGTACCTGTATTTTTTAGCCCAAAAGGCATAACCAGAAAATAGTATAACCCATTGGGGATGATGAAAGATGTTTTGTTCCTGTCTTTGGGGGCCATAAAAATTTAGTAATATCTTTGGATTGCATCCATCATACTCAATAATTCACAACTAACAATAGAATCAACTAACAAGTGTATACGAGGCAGGGGCTAAGGATCTTTATGGAAAGCTTTATTCAAAGACGTGAAATTGTTATACATGTGCCATTTGCCTTCATTCTTAGGGATAAGGACTACATTACAAAGTCAGTGCGAATATTAAATTTTCATAATGTATTCTGCCTCTAAGAGCTTGTTGACCTCCTCCTCTATGATCGGGCATTGCTTCGCATTAAAGGTCCTGGTCTTTTGCTTCACTAGTTTATATGAGGGGTCCATGTTTAGGCAGTAGACTATGAAGCTGAGATAGATTCCCGGGAGGTCGGAGGCCTTCCATGCAAAAATGTCAATGTTTTAACTGAGAAAATCGACTATAAGGTATTCCATGTTATCCCCCAAGTTAGTATTGCTTCTGGTGGTCATGTCGAGATTTCCCAGGTCTAGCTCAATTGTCTTGAACTCCCCAATGGGCTCCACTTTGGTTTCTTCGAGACTTCTCTTCTTGTTTGACTGACCTTCATCGGGATTCGCTACTAGGGCTTCCCCCCAAGGAACGTAGCTTTGGTTGACTCTTTTGCTCGATAGCCTCGATCGAGATTGTGTAGCAGTGCTATGCTTCCTTAATGTTGCACAAGAGCTCTCTCATGTCGGCGGTGGTCGAAAACTTGACCTTCATGTGATAGGTTGAGACCACAACATGAAAATCATTCAGTGTGGATCACCCGATTATGGCATCATACACAAAGGGGCATCCATGACAAGGTAATTGATCATGAGGGTCCTCCTCCAGGGAGCTTCCCTAAACGATGTAGAGAGATTGATAGATCCTTCAAGTATGATCTCCGTTCCTCCGAATCCGACCAGTAGTGTTCTGACTGATTCAAACTTCAACTTTCCCAACTTCATTCTTTCCGAGGTTGACAGGAATATGATATTTGCTGAACTGCCATTGTCGACCAGGATCATCCTAACGTCAAAGTTGACATTTCTATAGATATGACCAAGAGGCAATCCAATTTGTTATCTCTCCCCTAACTTTCTATGTACAACAGGTCTGTATTTGAAAATGAAATTAGTTCTGCACTGGTGGAAAGTTGAAAAATAGTTTTGACCGAAGAGGCTTTAGTCGATTCTAGCCTTCGCTGGTCCTGCCCCCTGGTGGACTTGGAAATCCCCTTGGTTGGACCTCCTACGATGGTGTCAATGACCTCTCTGAGGGGTGGGCAGGGATCACATGGGGGTTTCTTTCCTTTATCCTCTCTCCTCAAGATAACCGACATTTCTCTATGAGGAATCTGGTTGATTTTGCCTTGCTCTTATCATGCACTTTCATTAATGAACTTTTTTATGTGGCCCTGACAGATTAACCTCTCGATCTCATCATGGAGGTTGAAGCAGTCTTCAGTGTCGTGGCTCTTCTGTTTGTGAAAGTTGCAATATTTCTTAGATTTTTTCATTGCTTCAGTTTCAATCAACTTTCTCGACTTCTTTAGAAGGTTGTCATGTTGAATGGAAAATAACACTTCTTTCCTCAGAAGATTGAGTGGAGTGTAATCATGGAAATACTTAATTGGGGATCAGCATCCTTCTTTGTTCTGGCCGTCATCCTTCTCTTTGGCTTTCCTCTTTCCGACCTCAAGATTACCATATTTTAGCCGTTCATATCCTCTTGAGTCACATACCTCTCTGCGAGGTTGAGCAGTTTTTCCATTGATCTAGGCCGCTCGCGCACCAAAGCATTAGCGCATTCCTTATGTTGCAAGCCCAAGAAAAGCACATCAATCAAAAATTCAATTTGCGAGCTATCTATCTTCAGAACCTTAGTGTTGAACCTAGTGAAGAAATCTAGAAGGGACTCCTCCTCATTCTGTTTAACCGTATGCAAATGAATGTGGGGGAGCTTTGCCTTTCTTTTGCTGGAAAATTAGTGTAGAAATTTGTTGCACAGTTGGTCGTATGAGTAAATAGATGCAGGTTCAAGCTTGACAAACTGATCGAGTGGAATGCCCTGGAAAGTAGTTACAAGCATCTTCACATGGATGTATTCATTGTGCCCATGCAATTGCATCATGTGTTCGAATTGCAGCAGATGTTCGTTGGGATCTGACAAGCTATCGTACCTAGGTAGTCCTATGGTGACCTTGGCATCAACAACGATGCGTTCATCAATAATGTCCTGAATGAATGGTGACTCTCTTTCTCGTTGAGACCTTTAGGCTCCGTCGTGGTTCCGCTTAGTATTTCTTCTCGAGATCTCCTCGAGCCGCCTGTTGAACTATTGAATCTGGTGGGAGACTTCTTCCCATTATTCTTGGTCAGCCTGGGTGAGATTTCTATTAATCTGCTACTTCATGCGCTCAACCATATTGCGCTGCTGGGCTCGAACGGGTCGAACACCATGATCGATGGAGTTCGCAACTTCTTCATGGGGGTGTTGTCGGACTTCCTCTCTCGGGAACTGCCCAGGATTGTCATCTCGCCGAGTGGGTGGTCGCCTAACCTCCGGTCGACCCCTCTCTTCCCTGGCTGGCCTTTCTTCGCGCTAGGTAGGCTAGGGCATTGCATTGGGCGACGGTTTGGGTTGGACCGTGTGTTGATTCAGGGTAGCTGAAAGTTGGACAAAAATCTGAGTAGATATTTGCTCGCTTATAAGTTTTTTCAATTGCGGCATAGTTAAGGTGACCACTTGCTCCGATTGGGCGCTAGACCTTGGTAAATCTGGCTCTGACTGGGGTCGAGGAGGAGGTGTTGGCGACCTCCTGTTCTTCTCTCTTTTCGAAAGGGCTCGCCTAGTGTTCACCATTTTTTCAATTGCAGGCTCTTAAGCGTTCCCACAGACAACGCCAAATGATGAAGGTTGATATTGTGTATGTTAATATCCTGGGCTGGAATTAGCTAGAATCGGCTTGAGAGAGATCAAAGGGTGTGCCTCAAATGAATTGGGGTTGAGTTTTGCAATCAATAGCAAATGTCAAGGGCACCTAAGGTACTCTAATGCTCAAGTCAGTAAGGATCGACTAAAGATATAAGCAGTGGAATATGGGGACTAGATAAGAAAATGGCATACCTTGTTGAACGGTTGTGATGAGGTATTTATAGCCTCTCCAAGGTGGTTGATATGTCCTTGATACCCCTATTATGCAAAAAGGGCTATTTTCCTTGTTTAAGGACTTTCCCATCTTATCCAGCTTGCGTAATGTTCTAGGTGGCGCAACCTCCAGCTACCCTGGATGAGGTGGTACACTGGAGGCCCCCCCAAGCCTGACATGGCTACAAAAGGCGGTATTGCTGGTGGCATAGGCCATTAATGCTGCAGCATCGTGCCTGGCGAGACATTTGATATGGCCAACGGGTTCTTTCTTTCTCTCGACCCATCTAGTCGAGGCTACATCATTCTAGTTGGAGGATTGGGGCTACCTAAAGGGGATCATCAACTACAATCGGGACACTAACGCTTCTCTCAACAAGTAGAGGCTAAGAGATCGAACCCCTAGTCTGTCTGGAATGAGTAGGGCTTGGGGCTCCCATCCTGGTCGGGTGTTATTGGGCTGGGCTGGCCCATATCACATACATTGACAAATACTAAAGGGGTTTAATATGGAAGAATCCAAGAAGGTATTCCTTCCCATGGGACATGGCATTTGTCTCTCCAAGTCTATAGCTCCTAGGACTGAAAACGAGAGAGAAATGATGTCCTACATACCTTATGCCTCCGCTATTGAGAGTATAATGTATGCAATTCAATGTATGAGATTAGATGTGGCGCACGCCCTAAGTATTACAAGCCGTTTCCAATCTAATCCCAGTAAGAGTCACTAGATAACCGTTAAAGCAATCCTTAAGTACTTGAGAAGGACTAAGGACTTGTTTTTGATATACGACAATGGAGAATTGAAACTCGAGGTGTTTTAGGATTTAAGTTTCCAATCCAATGTAGATGACCTAAAATCCACTCCTAGATTCATATTTTGCCTCAATGGTGGCGCAGTGAGCTGGAAGAGTTCCAAGCAAGACACCACGGCCGACTTTACCATAGAGGCAGAATATATTGCGGCTTCAGAAGCTGCAAAGGAAGGTGTTTGGATGAAAAACTTCATTCAAAAGTTGAATGTAGTGCCTAACTTTCCTGAGCCAGTAGTTGTCTTATGTGACAACAACGGGGCAATAGCGCAAGCTAAAGAGCTAAGATCTCATTATCAATCCAAGGAAATTTTAAGGCGATATCATTTGATCCATGAGATCATTGATAGAGGTGACATCCGAGTGGAGAGAGTTGCCTCGGAAGAGAATATAGCAGATCTACTAACTAAACCCCTATAGCAAAAGGTCTTTAATGGACATCTTGAGAAGATGGGTCTCAAGGCCATGGGCTACTGGCTTTAGGGCAAGTGGGAGATTATTGGAATAGTGCCCTACAAGCTAATTAGATTAGCTTTGTAAAATTATTTCCTTGTAATACAATCTTTATTGAATTATATTCTTTATATGGGCCATCTTCACCTTATGCTCTTTATCACTTCACTGGCATTTGGATGAATCCTTAGATCACACAAGACTATGAGACTTGGTCAGTTCATTGAGTGGTGATCATGGAATAAGTCTTCCACGGTCATGATCTTAAATCTTTCAAGTCATAGGATCTTACAAGATAGGGCATCTAAGATCCGAATAGACTTGCACTAATGATGTATAAATGTAAGGGTTGGATGTTGCTCCGTTCCATGAGCAATCCCACATGAGATATGGATGCATGTTAATGGGTGATTGTTAGAGAACAAGGCACTGAAGGCCCGCCAGGAGAATCCACTAGATAGTCAAAGTGGGAAGTTCTCCAGCTTATGCTAGTACATATAATTAGTCCTCAGACCTGATGATCTACGGTAACCTTATGTTTGGTCCTTATGCTTTAACTCTACCTTGGCTATTCGAGTAGAGATTGGGCAAAAGCTACTAAACATGAAGGTTTGTTAGATCCAGGATGAAATTCAACTCCTCGTCTTTGTGTATGGCGAGTGTATCTCCTATGTATTCTATAATGATCGTTTCCAAGAAATCCATGCGCAAGGTGGTATGACAATTTGGAAAAGGAGTTTTCTGAAGATGAGGTCATACAGTGGAATCAAACATTGGGAATATAGACATAATATTGAGGCTATTAGGGGGCTGGCAAATATCTTACCTTAGGCCTCTTTCGAGAGATAGGAGACGGAAGTACCGTATTTGCATGGCAAGCGTAGAGCTGTAATAGTTCTCCAAAAGCATTCATTTCAGCTATTTAGTTGGGCTCCATAGGCTTAAGTTTGGACATCGAGCATGGAGATTGGGTTCTCTTCAATTAATGGAGATTAATTGAATTGAGTCGATTTAGTTTAAAGTAGTTTAAACTAAAATGAATATATGATATTTAAAAATCACAAGGAGTTGTGAGGTCATTTCCAATGAATGATAAAACCTATTGGGTCACACATAAAAGCCAATTGCATTTCCTAAGTCATGGAAGAACTTTCTAAGTGTTAGAAAATTAACTCCAAAGTGATCGATTTTTAGGTGACCGAAAATTGAAGTGTTACCTGGCTTGATTAATTTAAGTGTTAAATTGATCAACTAACTTAAGGAGTTAAATTAGACCAATAATTAAAGAGTTAATTACTTGGTGCCATGTGACCATCAATTGGTCAAGTTAACTTAAAGAGTTAAGTTAACAAAAAGAGTTAAGCTTGTTGACTTAATCAAAGATTAATTAATTAAATTAAAGTTTTTAATTTAATTTAATGAGAAGAATACATTTTGGAGGAAAAATTCAAATGAAAGGTTCACTTGGTGTGTCATTTTAATTAATTTGAAATTAGATTCCAAATGTAATTGAAATGAACACAAAATTCAAATTGGATGCCAGCTGGGCATCACACCATCCTCCCTCTATATAGATATAGAGGTGAGAGTGGGCGGTCACATTGTTTTGCAAGTGAGGAGTAGTTGGATATTGTATTGGTGTGTGGATCATATTGATAGAGGCAAAACAAATGGTTTGCGAAGCCTTTGGAGATCCACCTGCGAGAACAGTTACTTGAAGATTTTATTTTGGGAGATCTAGAAGGATTTTTTATCTGAAATTTTCACAAGAGATCCATCAAAGAGTTGAGGAGCTACTAGAATTTTTTCGGAATTTTTGGAGAAGCTTGACTCGTGCAAAAGTTGCATTGTTTCTGCTGCGCTGCTGCTTGACAGATTCTAGATTGAAGAAGAGTTCTTCACTTTCTCCTTGGAATTTAGCTTATCGAGGTAATCCTCTAACTAAATCCATTTCATGAGCATGTTTAGATCCTTGATTAGCTTGAGTAACCTAGTTAATTTTAGCTTTTGAAGTTTAATTTATGGATCCTTGTGCTACTCTAGCCTTGAGTTATTTTATTTTATCTAAGTTCTCTTAAATTATATTGAATATTTAGTATGCAAAAACTTATTTTCACTTGGATTTGAAGCAAGAAGCGGACAATCACTTAAATTAATATTAAATATTCATTTAATTAAATTATTCATTCGTAGCTAACTAATTGTAAAATAGTATATTTTTTTTAAAACAACTTAAAAATGAGTAAAAAAAAAAATTTCAAATAATAATTTTCCTATATTTTTGAAATTTTTATTTTTATTAATACTAAAATATTATATATATTTATAAAATTAAATATAATTATGGCATCATTATAACGTCACATCAATTGAACCGATCGAACCAATAACTAGTAACGTCATCGATTTTTTGTCCAATTCAATTTTGAAAACATTGGTGATTTTCTTACAATAAGTTCTTATGATTTATTTGTTTATTTATTTAGAATGTTAAACATGGTAACTTAAATATAATTTGTGTGAGTTAGGTGTCAACTCAGGCTTTGACCTTGAGCAGTCTGTCTAAGATGCAATTGAAAAATTAAAAAGAAAAAGAAGACTACAATGTTTCAAAGCTTTTACTTTTGAATTAGTGAAATTTTATTACATTTTTCCCTTTTATGTATATCATTAATTATTTATTTACACCCCTCCAAATTTTCAATCAAGTGTATTTTTCTCAACAACATCTAATTAGGATAATTTAGGAGTAAAATGAAAAATTCAGTAACATCTTTTGCTAATGTAATTATTTTTCGTTTAAAAATCCTAATAAGAAGAAAAAATTTCATAAATATAGAAAATTTAAATTAAATATTCTTGTAATTATGAAGAGAGAGAGAGAGAGAGAGAGAGAGAGAGTAGTTGGTGATTTAATGGGAGAATGGAAGGCTAATTTCAGGGTTGAAATTAAATTGAATTATCTAAAAATCACATTTAACTCATTTTTAAATTCATTTACATTTAGAACCAATTTCAATCCATTAAAGCCCAACCCATATTCAATCAACTAAAACCCAATCCTATCAAATTATTTTAAATCCAACCCAAAACTAAATGAATTGAGTTAGAACAATGGGTTTAAACCCAACACCCCCCCCCCCCCCCCCGGCCCCGATGTCCACTTTTAGACTCATTTCACTATATATCTTGTTTGCAATTTACATGTGCTTGTTCTTGTTCTTGAGTTTAATTAATTTGAAGCATATATATATATATATATAAATATATATATCTTGTTATGAGTTTTTGTCCAATATATTAATTAGTCGAATGGTTGCCGATGCGTAATTAATTAATTCCCTACCAGGCCAGAAACGACGCAGAGACAGATGTGTCCATTTCATCTTTGTCTTCGAATTGTCATGAGGCATAACCAGCAAAAGAATAATAATTATTCTAATTAATTCGTAATTCAATGAGTTCTTAATTAATAATTAGTATAAAATATAAACGGGAATAATCTCAAATAAATATTTCTCATTTTTCGAAATCTTGATAAAAATATTTTTCAATACTGACTCCATCTGTGGTATACGATATTATTTGTTGTGCTGACGTTCGATCTGTGAACTTATGTTTTACGTATGACATGCGGGTAAGTAATTAACTGCAGCTTATAAAATTTTATTATTCTTATTCTTCCGTGTGTGTATGTGTGTGTATATATATATATGCAAAACATGTACAGTTAGTTATATATCTTTTGAGCTAATTAACTTTTCAGTGATTAGAAGACATTTGTCGATTGGAAACTTAAGGAAATTAATAATTGTATGCAATCAACTATAGCTAATTAATTAAAATTTGAATCCAGTCTGGCATTGCTGGTTGAAATTAACTACCACATGCAATAATTGAATGATATATATATATATATATATATATGAGACATGTTTTTCCACACTTGTGAAAACATTTTACTTTCCTTGAAAATGATTATCATAATGATGACAATGATAGTCTCAATTATACTTAAGAATCATCTCAAAACAACTTGCACTATTTGACTGTGACTATGTTTGTTGGTGGTGCTTCATAATGTGGTTGGTATCCACTATTTCTCACAATTTCTATCCACTATTTCTCACAATTATTTCTATTTTTCAACTTTCCAATTGGAATCTTGTCATCCTCTCTCTCTCTCTCTCTCTCTCTCTCTCTCTCTCTAATATATATATAGGTATGGTTAATTCAATTAATTAGCAGGAAGTTTTTCCTCTAACGATTTTGATGAGTGGCGAATAAATTAATCTATTTTTTTCTAGCTAACTTGGAGAAGTTGAAATAGAATTCATGTTATGTTTAAACTTTTCATGAGTAGTTTTAAAATTGTATCTTGTTTGGTTTATCCGAGAAAGTTTATAATCCTAGAACAAATTGGTTGACTCATATATCAATCATGGAAAAGTGATTAAGCTAATGCTTCAAGCTTTATTTTGAGTATTCAAGCTTGAGTTATTTGTAACTATTATTCAAAATGTTTTCAAGGCCGTTCCAATAAAATTGAAGGTTTAGACGAAACATAAAAATGAGGCCTTCAATATATAATAAAAAATTAATTTTCTAATACACATGTTTTTTTAATAATCATTTCATATTTTATAGAAAAATGCTTCTCGTATAAAATATTATTATTGAAATTTTATCTTTTGATTTTTTTTGACATGCAAAATTATTTATTATATTTGTATAATTAATTTCATCCAACATTCCTTTTAAATTGATAATATAACTAACCCATTTTATATTACTTGAGATGTCAATAGATTTTATTAGTTTCAATTTTGAAAAACTTATTTCGAAAGAAGAAAAATAAATTTAAGAAATAAAATCTTGATTTATAGTAAAAGAGAATTAACTCTAATATTATTTAGTGATTTGTATTTAAAAAGAAAGAGTGAGATAGGATTTTGATAAGTAAAAGAATAAAAATTAAAAGGAGAGTCAAGATTAAGGAGAATCAAAAGTAATAAAATTTAAATTCATATTTTTAATTAATTATTTTATATACTACATCCATAGATATTGTTAGATCAATTTTGATATATTTGAAAAAATTATGAGATCATTATTTCAATAGAAAATACACCTAGTAACTTTTTAAGTTTATAACTCTAGACATTATTTAGTCTATCATATAAATATATATATATATATAATTTTTTTATTAAATTTTGATTGTTTAAAAGGTTAACAACTTTTTTTGTTATTCACTTTTTTTCTGCTATTTGCGAAACATAATATGAAGATCCAATTACATTCATACAAAAAAAAAAGTGAGAATGAACATAATAATTTATTTTTTCCATATTGTATTTTACATTCTAATTTCATCTTCATATCCTATCACTAATTCCTATTTAAAATTAATTTTGAGCTTATAATTACTTTATCAATTTACTATGATTTTAACTTTGCATTACTAATATCAAACTTGTTTCTTCACTTAATAATTTGATAATTAAGCTATGAGTCAAATTAAAAGGTTTCTATAAACTTATATACTAATATTGATCTTAATTTTGTAATTATTTTATATATTTATTTTAATTTTTTAATTGTTTTTATCTTTACTATTGATATGGGATAGCTTAGCGGCCCAGCAGGCCCGACCCAACTGCTACATATGGTGACCCAACCACAAATTGGGCCAACTAACCGACCGAATTCCGACCAGAAAAATCTTACTCACTGCAATGGGCACAGGCATTCTCCTTTTCAACCAGATTATGATCGACCATAACTAGGACACACCTTGGCCCTCATCCGGCTGCGACAAGGTTGCATCCTATCCACTGGAACTGGGGAAGTATCATGCGAAGGCACCCTTCTCGACCAGCGAGGTCAAACCAAGGCGACAGCCCCTCAGCCACATTGAAGGCTCTATCAGGCGGTGTGCCCCGGCATTAATGGCACATGCCACTACAGTACCACATTTTCTCAGTTGTGCCAGAATAGTACACGCTACCTAGAATAGTACACAAGATGGAGAAGGCCCAAAGGCCCTCTGGTGAGGACAACAGTCCTTCATACTTGACAAGGGTATCATGGACTTATCAACCACCTGAAGAAGGCTATAAATTCCCCCTCCATTGCTTTTGGGAAGAGATGCCATGTTTTACTTCCAGCCCTCACCTCGCTGTTCAATTCTCTAGTCGATCAAGTACTAACTTAAGCGTCGGAGTGCCTTAGCCGAAGGCACCTTAGCTAGCTTGACGTTTACTGTTGATTGCAAGACTCGACCCCATCACATCAAAAAGTGTTCTCCTCGACCACGTCCAAGTCAATCACATTGGATTATAGCCCAAAACACAAACACAATTTTCACCCTCATCAACTATCATAGTTTTGTCTTAACTTAATTGATTTTTAATCAAAAACTAAAATTAAATAAGATTTTTCTAATCCTTGCACCTAATATATTATTTAATTCTTTATATTTTAAGTTTTAACTTAATATATACTGATCCACTTTTAAGTCTAAAATAATCTTCAAACAGCTTTCAAGCCATCAATCTTGTGCTTTATATATCATTCTCATATATTTTTATTTTTAATGCAACTATCTATTATATTTTGATTGCATAATATTTATTTTTTTTAATAAAGTACATAATCATATTCATATATTTTTATTTTTGGATGTTTTAATTTTTTTTAACTTCTCGCTAAATAATTTTAAATTTTGTTTTATGACGTAATGTATATGAGATGTTTTTATATTTTGCAAACTTTTAAATACTAAATTTCAAATGTTTAAATTTAATTTTACTAATTACTTGATATTTTTGTGATATTTTTATTTTTGTATTATTATTTTAGTTATATTTATAATCCAATAATTATAATAATATATATTAATTTTAAATCATGTGTGCATAGCGTGGGGATAATGCTAGTACTATTATATATAGCATAATGGTATATGACCCACAATTGTACAATTTAATTCTAATTGTGCAATTTTGGCCAAAGGTCAAATATTTAGAATTTTGAGGTTTTTTAATTCAGTTGAAAATTTTTCATTGGTTGTTTATTTCCTTGTATATTTCATTTCATTACGATCAACTTATCGATTACAACTAAAATATCATGTTGTGTGTATTCAAAATTGCAATATAGATTTCTATCTCATAAGATAATTCAAAAATGATCTATAATCATATATTTATCATACTAAATAAGTTTATAATTTAAAAAATATATATTTTATAAGTATCATATTAAGTACTCTTATCATAAATTCTATTTTATAAATTTAATTTGTCACAAGATTAATAGATAAACATTTAATTTGTTTTATATATAAGTGTTTTTATTCTACAATCATTTCTTTTACATTGTATTTCTACATTATTCATAGAACATTTCTATATTTTTAATTGTAGGACTTCTTTCCTCAATTGCAATAATATAATGATGTTTCTTTTTTATTTTTAATTAATTTGAAGTTCATTTCATGGAAAATTTTTAATATTTTTTTGAAACACATCTTTATATTTTTTTTATTCTAAAATAATTAGATACTTTTCTAATATATTTAAATATTTTTATCAATGTTATTACTTTATTATTTCCTCAATATTTATTTAAAATTAAAGTTCTTATGACTAAATTAAGATTGTAATTTTTATATTACTTAAAGTATTGGCATGCAGTACTTTTTATTTTAATTAATTATATTTTGTATGCTTATTTTCAATAATATTTTCAAATATTTTTGTATGTTCATATAAGAATTTATATTTAATATTAATTTTTTATTTTACTATTATTTTAGTTGCAGTTCTCTCGATTTATCTTGATAAAAAAATAACATATACTTCATATTTGAATAATGTACTTTGAATAATGTGATGTTATGAAATATTTAAGAATATTATAGTTTCATTAAGTTGTTGAAATTATTCTAATTTTATTATCAAATGAATGAAGAAATACTGTATATCTTTTTAAAAATATTCATTATATTAGCACTTGATTTACCCATTTCTAATTATGTGCATAGAAGAAAGAATTTTTTATTTTTTCTATGTAATATCATGTGCTTTGATAAGTTTATTTCGATTGGTTGAATCTTTACTTATTTATAATGTTTTTATAAAAAAATTATTTTATTTCTCTTCAATAAATACATTATTTGTAAAAAATTATATATACAACTAAAATTAAAATCAACATTTTATTGCTAAGTAAATACTTTTACACAATTGATATATTTCATATTTAGTAATTTATATTCATTTTGACAATATTAACTATAAAAAATTAAATGGATGTACGAAGTAATGAAATTATATAATAAGTATGAGCTCTAATAAATATTAACTTATTTTTTATTTAAAGAGTGATATTTTTTTCTCTTTAATTTAATTATACATTTTTATCCAAAAAAGCTTAAAATTTATCTCAAAAAAGTAGTTGATAACTAAGTTATTTCAAAACAACAATCAATTTTTCATATTTAATATTTTTTTTTTTGTATTTATGTAGATACAATCACATTATTTTAGTCGAAGTACTACAATATTCACTTATTTCTAATCAAAAAATTAATATATAAATAAATAATATTCAATTATTTGATCAAATAAATTATTTTTATTTATTAATTAAATAATTATTTTCTCGACAACTTCAAAAGTAAAATTAAAATACTTAACAATCATAATTATCTCTTAACATCGTGACTTACTTACAAAATTTTACAACTTATTTGTTGCTTATAAAAGAGATAAACAAATATTTATGTAAAATATTAAATAATCAGTTCATTATTAAAGAGTTAGAAGTTTGACAAATGAATAGTTATAAATTAATTGATATTCAAGTCCTCAATTTATCAAAGTCTTTAAAATTCAATTATTTTTACAATAATATTTTTAGATATGTAAAATATTTTTAGATAAAACTATATAACAAATAATTCCATTGAAAATTTTGTTTCAAATATAAACAAATACTTCCTACAACAACTACAAACTCTGAACTTTTTTTATATATAATTAATTTAAATCATTTCAGTTTTTTAGCAATATAACAACGAAGAACTCATTTTCAATTATTTGAAATAAATTCTTCCATTTGGGACATATATATAATTGACACAGTTGAAAATTTTTGAAAGTTTGACAAATAACCACTTAAATAGCAAATAATATCAATTTTTATATTTCTAAATATATTTAATTATACTATTTTATAATTATATTGTGTACATTTATTTTAATACTTTTTCTTATAATAATTCAAAAAATTGTTTTTCCATCGATTAATGATGTGAGACAAAAAAAAAAAAAAGAAAGTAAAACTGCAAGTAAGTATCCATTTACTTATTTCTAATTTTTATATTCTAATTATAACAAAAACTTATGAGAAATTGATATTTTATTTTAAACTGAATACTAAAAATTTACTTATTGTTTTATTCATATACATGATATATGTTAATTGATAATTTAAAAAATAATAAATAACTAAATACATAAATAAAAATAAATAAATTTTACTTATCAGAATTCAGAGTTATATGGAATATTAAGAGATGTTTTAACTTATAAAAATGGTATGTTACAAACTACTTATTAAATTAGTTATCAAATAATTAATAACCCAATGTAAGCTATTTTCATAGATAAAGTACAAAAATATTATATATTTACTCTAACGAAAAATATTTAACATTTAAAATCTCACATGTCATGAAAATTATAACTATAATTTCCACATTATTAAGAAATCAAAAAAAAAACTTTATATTATAAAAAAATTTATCTGCTTATTTATCATATCAAAATATGTATGTATATGTATATCTAATTTAAAAAGCATATTTTGTAAATATCTATGCTATTTTTATTTTTTAATTCTTTTATTTATTATTTTTTAAAATTTGATCATTTTATAAATTTTTGTATAATTTATAAACTTAGAATGAGCAATTCTTGATATTCTACAACTTATTTAAGTATAAATTATCTTCAAACATAATATTTTTATTTGAAATATTCATATTATGTTTTCGAAATGGTAATAGATTTTCTTTTATTAAATTCTAAAAATAATTACAATTCATGTTTTAATCACATGAAGTAAAGTAAATATTATTATAAAATAAATTATTTCAATCATATAATTATTTTACGTGCATTGCTCCAAGCACATGCTAGTTTAATAATATTTCATAATCTTTATTAGAGAGCTAGAAGTCTGAAAAGAATAATTATAAATTAATTGATGTATAAGAACTCAATTTATCAAAACATTTAAAATTTAATTATTTTTACCATAATATTTTTTAGATATGTAAAATATTTTTAGATAAAACTATATATGGAATATAAAAAATTATTTAATCTAAAGAATATTTCAAATTGAAAAAGTTACTTTAAGCAAAAACTATAAATTCTGAACTTTATTTTTATATTATTAATTTAAATCATTTTGGTTTTTTAGAAATATAATATAGAACTAATTTTTAATTATTTGAAATAAGTTCTTTTATATAGGACATATGCAGTCAACATAATTGAAAATTTTGAAAAGTTTGATATATGACTACTTAAGTAGCAAATAATATCAATTTTTATATTTTTCAATATATTTAGTTAAATAATTTTATAATTATATTGCCTACTTTATTTTAATATTTTTGCTTATAATAATTCATAAAAAAATATTTTAATTAAAAAAGTTTGACTTAAAGTAAGTATCCGTTTAATTATTTGTATCTATTTATATATTTATAAAAGAAACTTATATATGAGAGAGTGATATTTTATCTTAAATTGAATATTAAAAATTTACTTATTATTTTATTCATGTACATAATATATATTATTTGATAATTTTAAAAATAATAAAATAAATACATATATAAATAAATATAAACAAAATTTTACTTATCATAGTTATATAGAATATTAATAGATATTTTAGTTTATAAAAGTTGCATGTTACAAGTTACGTACTAAATTAGTTATCAAATAATAACCTGATGTAAGTTATTTTGATAGATAAAGTATAAAGAGGTTTGCATATTTACTCTAACAAAAAACACTTAATATTTAAAAATCTCAAATGTCATGAAAATTATAACTGTAACTTCCACAATATTAAAAAAATCATATAAAAAAACTTTATATTTTAAAAAAATTAATTGCTTACATAGCATATCAAAATATGCATGTATAAATATATATATATATATATATATATCATTTAAAAAGCATATTTAGTTAAATATTCTGCTCTGCTTTTATTTTCTTAATTTTTTCATTTTTTTTTTCAAATTTTATCATTTTAAATTTTTTTGTATAATTTATAAACTTAGAGTTAGCAATTCTTCATATTCCACAACTTATTTAAGTATAAATTATCTTCAAACATAATATTTTTGAATTGAAATATTCATATTATTTTATTTAATTAGTAATAAATTTTGTTTCTTTAAATATTAAAAATAATTATGATTCATTTTTAATCACATGAAGTAAAATAAATATTATTAAAATAAATTATTTCAATATTAAAAATTTTCTCGGGGATTATGGGTGAGTTTGGGGACCTCTAAATAAATATTGGATAACAATATAGAAGATTTTGCATGCCACCTGGATACGTCCATGTCTAAATTTGGTGATATCCAACTCCTAATGGTCAATTGGTGGGGACATATTGTTATGTCAAATCTGATAAATTGATGTAGCAACAATGCAATTCTCATGTACTCCAACGCATGTAAGCTGTAGTAGACAACAAAATTTTAGCATATATGGTTTGAGTTCAATTAAATCGTTGGTTTGCGTTCATGACCTGAGGAGAAAATAATTTCCACCAAATTTTGAATTAGCAAGTTTAGCGGCTGAGTCAGCCTAATTAACTATACATTAAATGCCTATTAATTTATAGAAACTTTCAAATATTACATAATTCATTTAACGCACTGTTAATGCATCTTTCCAACTTGTTCCTATATCTACCAACTGCACTAACTGTGTGGAGATGTAGATGTCCAACTTAGTGTAGAAGTAGAATATGACATACATCACACTACCAACTCTACACTGTCATTAGGAATCGAGGGCATATGCTCCAACTTCTCGTTAATATTAGGGACCGACCACTCTATTAAGAACTTGAAATATGCTACAACAAGTATACTGACCGACCGATTTGGATTGATCCCTTTCAAACCGCTTAAATACTTTTGCAATGTATTTTTCCCAGGACAAGCATAATTCTCTAGAGCATTTATCTCCATAATTTTTATGTCCAATATTCTTTTAACTACATCCAAATCCTTTATCCCAAACTCTAATGAAGATAAAAAGATCATTTCATGAACTTCAATTCATTTTTATTTTGGACGGAACCAAACTTAAAGAGAGGTTTTTATAATTTTCAAACATAATAGGATGTAAGTCTGATTAGGTTTGGCCTTGGAGAGGGTGGTACAGTTTACCCTAAGGGTGTAAATGAGTCGAGCTCGAATGAGTCTATTTTCAAGGGCTTGAGCTCAAGCTCAAGCTCGAGTTAAGAAGAAAGAGCTCAAGCTCAAGCTTGAGTTAAGAAGAAAGAGCTCGAGCTTGAAACGAGCTCGAGCTCAGCTCACTAAATTTTTTTTAAATCAAATTAAATATTAAATTATTGATATATATATATAATTATGTAATAATAATTAATAAAATGTATATTAAATTATAATATATATTATAATAATAATTATAATTATTTAAATTAAATATATTATAATTATTAATAAAATATAAAATTATTAATATATTATAATTATTTAAGAGTATATAACAAATATTTAAAATTAGACAAAGTAAATTATTAATATATATTATTTAATTAATATATAAAAAATATTTAAAAATAGAAAAAAACTTATGAGCCGGCTCATGAGCTTTTGAACAACTAAAGGAGAGCTCAAGCTCGAAAAACTCAAGCTCGTGTTGAGCTATAATCGAGTCGGCTCGACTCATCTTACACCCCTAGTTTACCCAAAATAAAACTGTGAAGAGAGAAACAATATCTAGTACTGTGTCATTGTGCGTGGTATGCTATCCACTATTTTGTACGTGGACAATCCTAAGACTAAATTCTTGGCCTTGCATAGGTATAGAAATGAATATTTATTACAAGAATCAGAAAATTTAGCAATAAAATAGTAAATAATAATTAAAAACTGTCACTAATTATATATATTAAGTGATAAAAAATTTTGTGTTGTCACTCTTATAAACTTAATATCAATAAAAGTAGTGTTTAAGTTGCTAAGTTGTTACCATTCGCAATTAATAACAACTTATTAATTTGAAAACACTATTATTCTCCCTTTGTTTTAATATATGCTGAACCATTCAAGTGCAATTAATAACAACTTATTTTTTGTCACCATTGAGTTGTATTTTGATAAAGATAAAACGTTTTGTCATTTAGAAAATATTATTAATAATAAAATAAAAGTTATTATCATTTAATACATGTCGTTTATGACAAATCTTATATCGTTATTTAATTTTTTTGTTATCAATATTATATTTTTTTTAAATAGTTTTGCATTTTAAAATATGGGCACATAAACTTCATTCAACCATACTCATTAATCTTTTAATAATATTCTACTGCAGTCAACTTTGGTACCTCGTGCAAAGAAGAGCACATCCTGGATTCTGTCAGATTCGTCTTAAAGCACATATTCGAACCTCAAGCGCGATAAGGATCAAATGGATAAATAATGTATATTTTGATTTTGAGGTTGAAAAACTATGATTATGGATTTATGTCTGCTCTTGATTCTTGAAAGTAGTTTTAACGCTCAATTAGGTCCAATGGGACCGCCGTGGGACCATCCATGATTTGATCCTATCTACAAGACCTGAATTGGCTTGTGCTTTTGTCCTTGTGGGCCCACATGCGCGTTTTGGTGGAGGAATGTTTTCCTTTTTACCTAAAGTGGAATGCATTGGATTAAATATTTTTGATTCATTCAAACCTATTAAATTAGCAGATGATGGGCGATTAAAGTCCATCAATTATGGTTATTAAGATGCGTTCTGTCCATGGTAAAATCATTTCCGATAGTTTTGTGTTTACTTGTCTAAAAGATAAAGGATTAATTGGCTTAAAATCTTCAAATTCATATTCAATTTTGTGTTCAGTTTCTATCCATTATTTTTTCAGTTTTAACTTTTTATTTCCAACTTTAGTAGAATTCACTTTCCACTTGAGTAAAAAAGACTAAGAAGTCATCACTTAAATTGAAAATGACAAAAATCCCTCCACTTTCCTACTAGCAAAAACGTTACTCACATACCCCCTTCCCCCCCACCGCAACTCACGTTTTCTCTTTCCATTCCCTCACATTTTTCTCTTCCCTTCCCTCCATCTATGCAAACCCGACGTCTGGTTCTACAACGATGCTCTATTTGCCATTTTCACATTGGTGTTGCAACGAAATCTTCATCTCTTTCACATTCTTGTTTGGGGACTGACTTTTCTCCATTCTTTTTGTAGCCGCAGCTATTTTTGCCCCTCAATTGCATAGCCTATGAGGTAAGTTGAGTAATTTTCTATTCTATTATTTTTGTATTGAAATAGAAATACAGAAAGAAATGTAGCACATCACTCTGTTTACTTCTTGTTTGATGATGGTTTTAATTATTTTAGACTTGATTTTGATATACTCAATTCACCACGATTGGTCTTTTCTTTTATTGAAAAAACCCTAATATAAGTTTTTTGGTACTTTAATATTGTCAATTTATACTTTAATTGTTGTTTTAATTGTATGCTTTAAATATCAATTATCTGAATTTAGTAATTATATAATTCATATAAGGTGTAGTGTATATTAGTTGTTTGCAACTGAATTTTAGGGATATCATCTCATTTATGGTGTATACAATGTCTATACATCATGTTTAAGCATTTCTTCGCATCCATTCCTGCAAACTGAGTACATAAATCCTGTCCCTAAGCACATAAGTGCTGGAACTGAGTACTTTTTTCAAGATTTTTGTCATTCTCAGCGCATGAGGGAACATTCTCCATTATGCCTAATTTGCCCATTTCATGATCATTAGACCACGAAGTATGATCATAAGGATTTATTTGGTGATGACAGGTTCAGTAATGTAGGATGGGGTGTCTGAGTTATTCATTTGCCTCATGCGTAAAGGCTTTATACTAGGAAAAATGACATCACAAGTGGTGGGATGTGGGTCTTTATGTTCCCAACCATTACAACATGTACTATCACAACTACATCTTCGACAATTCATGCATTTAAAGTTATGAAGTCACTAATGTGTTGTTCCATGCGTCGATTTGAGGTTAAAATCATCGACTTTTGGAAAAGTAAATATAGAATCTCTTACCACAAGTACACAATATATACAAACTGAGTATATAAATCCTGTCTCCAAGTACATAAGTATTGGAACTGAGTACTTTTTTCCAGATTTTCAGTATCATTCTCAGTGCATGAGGAAACATTCTCCATTTTGCCTTATCTGCCCATTTCATGATCATTAGACCACAAAGTATGATCAAAAGGACTTATTTGGTGATGATAGGTATGGTGGTGTAGGAGGAGGGGTGTCCGAGTGATTCATTTGTCTCATGCATAAGGCTTTATACTAGGAATAATGACACCACAAGTGGTGTGATGCAGGTCTTTGTGTTCTCAACCATTACAACATGTACTATCACGATTACACATTCGACAATTCATGCATTTGAAGTTATGGAGTCACCAATATGTTTTTCCATGCATCGATTTGAGGTTAAAATTATCATTTGGAAAAGCAAGCACATAATCCCTTACTATAAGTACACAACATATACAAATTGAGTACATAAATTATGCTCCCAAGTACATAAATGTCGGAACTAAGTATTTTTTTCCAGATTTTCGATATCATTCTCAACACATGAGGGAACATTCTATATTATGCCTAATCTACCCATTTCATGATCATTAGACCATGAAGTATGATCATAAGAACTTATTTGGTGATGATAGGTTCGGTGGTGTAGGAAAGGGTGTCGGAGTGATTCATTTGCCTCATATGTAAGGACTTTATACTAGGAAAAATGACACCATAAGTGGTGAGATGTAGGTCTTTATGTTCTCAACCATTACAACATGTACTATCAAGACTACATATTCGACAATTCATGCATTTGAAGTTATGGAGTCACCAATGTGTTGTTCCAAGAGTCGATTTGAGGTTAAAATTGGCCTTTGGAAAAGCAAATACAAAATCCCTTACGACAAGTACAAAACATATACAAACTGAGTACATAAATCATATCCCTACGTAAATAAGTGCTGAAACTGTGTTTTTTTTTTTAGATTTCCGGTATCATTCTCAGCGCATGAGGGAACATTCTCCATTCTACCTAATCTGCCTATTTTATGATCTTTAGACCATGAAGTATGATCATAAGGACTCATTTGGTGATGATATATTCGTTGGTATAGAAGGGGGTGTTGGAGTGATTCATTTGCCTCTTGCATAAGGGCTTTATACTAGGAAAATTGACACCACAAGTGGTGGGATGTGGGCCTTTGTGTTCCCAACCATTACAATACTTACTCTCATGACTATATATTCGACAAATCATGCATTTGAAGTTATGGAGTCACCAATGTGTTGTTCCAAGCGTCGATTTGAGGTTCAATTGGCCTTTGAAAAAACAAGTATAGAATCACTTATCACAAGTACACAACATATACAAACTGAGTACATAAATCCTATCCCCAAGTACATAAGTGCTGGAACTGGATACCTTTTTTTTTTTTGGTCAAATTTTCGGTGTCATTCATAATGCATCAGGGAAGGTTCTCCATTCTACCTAATCTGCCCATTTCATGATCATCAGACCATGAAGTATGATAAAAATATTTTATTGAGTTGCTCCATATATTTGAATTGAGTTTAAAATCGTTCTTTGGAAAAACAAGTACAAAAGCCCTAATTGTAAGTACGCAACAAGTGCAGTTTCAGTACATGAATGCATTTCTGAAGTACATAAGTGCCTATACTGGGTACTTTTTTCCGCATACCTGTATCATTTTTAACATAAAATGATATTTTTATCTGCATTTAAGATATCCAACAGATTTGATAACGTATCTAAAATACATGATATATTGCACTATATGCAATACCAAACATTCCAACACGTACTATGTTTTTTTGGGTTGCTCTATACATTGAATTGAGGTTAAAATTATTCTTTGAAAAAGCAAGTACAGAAGTCCTGATTGTAAGTACACAACAAGTGCAGTTTCAGTATATAAATGCATTTCTGAAGTACATAAATGCATAAACTGGGTACTTTTTTTTTTCTAATATCCAATATAATATTGTAAATAGAAAATAGTATATATTACATTACAAGCAATACCAAACTTCCCAACAAAAGGCCAACTAATATTATTACATAATAGTCCAAATACTCTAGATATAACATGTGCTTCAAAAAAAGCAAAAATTAGCAGTTGTCTTCTATCTCTGAGCACCATGCAATCCTTCCTATATTGATTGCATCCCTTTCATGCACCCTCTTCCTGCAGATTAATAATGAATAAAAGAAGATATTAGTTTCACACCTGTTTTTTTTCAGTTGGAAATACAGTCCCATTAGAGTCATGCTCTCAAAAATAAACATAATATATAGTTCGCCATTGTACATACAACTCCCTAACAGTTAAATTTGAGGTTCTTTCCCATTACTCTACATTTTCAGGCTAAAAAAAAATTAAAATAATTGCTACTCACCAAAGATTACACTACTACTTTATCGTGCAACAATGGAGACAATGTAGGCCCGCTTCTTGCTAATATGTTGTAGCCGATTGCAGAAAATAAAAAAAATGGATAAAGAAGCTTCTTTACGCCGTGGAAAGATGAACAAAAAACAGATGAGAAAGAGAAAGAGAGAGAAATGGGTTTCGAACAATAGGGCTTAGGAAATAAAGGAAAGAAAGAAGCAAAAATAAAAATAAAAAATAAAAAAAATCATAAACTAAGACCATTTCAGTCATTTTAAGTGGGTGGGGAGTGAAGTCAAAATTGAAACTTCACATGGGGAGTCCAAACTAAGAAACACATGGGTAGGGACTGAATGATAAAGTAAAAATGAGTTTGGAGATTTTTAAATAAGTTGCCCAAAGATAAATTTACTATTATGTGGACCTCTCATGTGCTTACACATAGATAGAGATCTAAAAGATTAAATATCATACTAATGTTAAGTAGATACTTCTTTTAATCTATTTGGTTATTGTCCTGTTTTTTATGGATTCATGAGTTGAAATGGTAGAATGGTTTGGTACTTAAAATTCTTCTTTTATTGGAAAAATAGAAATAATTTATTGCTGCTGCACATATAGAATTAAGCATAAGAAAGAGTGCAAATACCATGTTAAGATTTCATTATAAATCAATTATAATTCATTGCATCTATATTTGCATTATACAAAAGAAAAGAGACCTTACACTCACATTGTAATATACCCCTTAAATGTTTTATTAGTTATGAAAACTTTAGTATCTCAAATGAAATTTTGCCTTTCAGTGAAAAACTACTTTTTTTTCATGTGTGTTTTTTTTCCTTTTCCTTACGGCTCGTTTGATTTCATTTTCATACCTTATTTTCACATTATCTACTATTCTAAAAATGAAACACAACACTTTTTATACATTTTCACTCAACATCATTTTTGTTTTCATTTTTAAAATGCATTCTCTAATAATTTATATATCTTCTCTCTCTATTCGATTATTACTATCTCTCTCCACCTACAACCTACTAAACCGAACTTATCATTACTTTTCCAACAACATATCCAAATACAAACTCATTTTCAACTTATTTTCACTAACTACTTTTTCAAATTTTGAAAATGATGGAAATGGAAAATGAGAATGAAAATAAAAACCAAAAGAGCCCTTACTTTCTTTTCTTCTCTCCTACTATTAGAAAGCAAAGCTTTCATGGAAAACTGAGTTTTGGGCTATGAAGAAGAAAAAGAAACTATATTCTACATTATTTCTTACGAGGCATTGTTACATGCTATTTATATACAATGTAAATTGGTTGAACTAAATTTGTTTTATCTAACTAATATGCTAACTATCTCACTAATTAACTAATTAATTACAGAAAATATCTCTAATTAATTCTAAGTTTACAATTGACGCATGGATGGTAATAGAAGAAAACAACTAAGTTGGAAAACTAAACTGAAAACCCTAATACTGCCCTCAAGGTAGACGAAGAGATCTATTATGGCCAACTTGGAGAGTAATGAAAATAAATTGGTTGTCAGTATAGGCTTGGTGAATACGTCGACAACTTAAGCATCACATGGGCATTAACTTGATGCAACCAGGAAAGATTTTGTCACAAATAAGAAGTGACAATCGACTTCTATATACTTTGTTTGTTCATGAAATATGGGATTCGATGCTATGTGAACGCAACCTCATAGTCATAGAAGAGAAGAATGGGAACATCAATATGAAGTTGGAGATCCTTGAGGAGTTGTTGAAGCTAGATGACTTCACATGAAGTGAACGCTAATGCTTGATATTCTGTTTTAGTAGAAGAGTGAGTTGTTGTGGTTTGTTTATTTGATTTTCAGGATATTAAGGATTGTCCAAGGAATACACAGAAGCCATTAATCAATTCCCTTGTATCTTTGCATGAAGCCCGATCGGAATCTATGAATACATGCGACTAAAGCTAGGAAGAAGAAGATAGGAATATGCCTCATCTTAAAGAGCCTTTGAGATAAAAAATAAATAAAAAAAAAAGATCATGAACTGCTTGAATGTGCAGCATGCGAGTCTTCTATATCACAAAAGGCTCACTAAGAAGTTTGCAAGCTGTGGCAGAGAGCTAGGCTTTGGGATCCATTGGGATTGTTGCTAGTTTTGCAGAGAAACCCTAATCAATATTGTGTATTATCTCTATGTTAACATGATTCAATGGATGACCGACTAATCTCAAGGCCAAGGAAATACTTAAGAACACCAAGGTCTCAAAGCTTGAATCTTTGTTGTAAGGTAGACTTGAACTTGTTGATAAAATCCTCAAAAGGGCCAAGTAGAATTATGTCATCGACATATGTAAATAAGGCCACAAAAGAATATCCGAAGTCATATATAAAGAGGCTATGTTCTAATTTCGACTATGTAAAGCCTAATTGGAGAAGGACCTGAGTAAGCTTTGAATGTCATTATTTGAGGCCTGCTTCAGTCCATAAATGGACTTGTATAACCTACAAACATGTTTTTGTGCATATGTGTGTTGTGATATCTACAGAATGCATCCTTGAAGTAACTTCATATAAATTTCTTCAAATAAATCACCACTTAGGAATCCATTGTTTACATCTAATTGATGAAAGTGCCATTTATAGATTGAAATAGTAGCATGGAGAAATTTTGCAGCCATAAGTTTAGCCATTGGGGAAAAGGTATCGAGGAAATCTATACCCTCTTGTTGTGTGTAACCCTTAGCTACAAGACTTGCTTTGTGTCTTTCTATAGTTCCATCATTCTTAAACTTAAGTTTGAACACCTGATGATGTTATTTTTCTGGTGGCTTAGGTTAAGAAGACTAATGCCGGTTGAAGTCGATAAGAAATGAGCCTCCAAGTTGTTGGATTATAGTGGTGCAAGTTGACTCCTAGAACCAAAGGGAAATACTTGATGCTTACCGAGGTGGCCTTCGGCTAAAACCCTCTAATTCCTAAGTCGAGGTGAGTATAGTAGGAGAAAAAAGAGGCAGAATAAAAGCCAAAGTATATGTAAAGACATACCTCAAATCCATGCAAAATGAGGGTTTCTATAATATAGAACTTGGCCGACAAATGATAAGGTCAAAATGACTATTCGCTCTCCTACTAGCCAATGTGATTTGACATGCCTGTGGCATTATCAGAGGTTTTTTGGCACATGTCAATCAATAAACTTTCAGCCAGCTGAAAATATGGAGGCAAATCTTCTGCATTTAATGCAAAGGCGACAAGTTAGGTGTAAAGGAGGAATGCATTAAATACAATCACGCCTACCTCACGAGGTTAATAATTTGAGCATGCCAACCTGCAAGTAGTCTTTATTTCTCTACCAATGGTTGTCATTTAAACGAGGTCAAGATTACTGCATGGTCAACCTTAGTGGGTGTGGTTGAGCATCAGAGCATCTTTAAGCTAAGTCTTTTCGTCTTTGGGTAATTAAGGTCATCTAATTTAGTTGAGGTTGAGTCATATCTATTGGAATAGTGCCCCACAAGCCAATTAGATTAGCATGTAAACTATTTCACTTGTAATACAATCTTGATTGAATGATATTCGTTAAATGGTCATCTTTATCTTATGCTTATATTTACTTCACTAGCATTTGGTTGAAGCCCTTAGATCACACAAGACTATGGGACTTGGTCACGCACTGGGTGGTGATCATGAAATAAGTCTTATACGGTCATGATCTTAAATCTTCCAAGTCGTAGGACCTTATGAGACAAGGTGTCTAATAACCAGATAGACTTGCACTATCGATGCATAAATCCAAGAGTTTGATATTGCTCCGTATGATATATGGGTGCATGTTAATGGGTGTTTGTTAGAGAATAAGTTCACTGAAGGCTCGCCCGGAGAATCCACTAGATAGCTGTAGTTGCAAGTCGGTAGTGGAAAGTTCTCCAGCTTACATTAGTGCATGCAATTAGTCCTTTGACCTGAGGATCTATGGTAACCTTATGTTTAAGTCCTCATGCTTTGACTCTATCTTGACCACTTAGCGGGTCTTTTGGGTAGAGATTGAGTATGAGCTACTTGGATATGGAGGTTTGTGAGATCCAAGATGGGATCTGACTCCTCATTATTGTGAAGGACAAGTACTTCTCCTATATATTATATAATGATCGATTCCAAGAAATCCTTGCGCAAGATAATAGGACAATTTGAGAAAGATGTTTTCCCAAGATGAGGTCATAAAGGGAATAAAATATTGGGAATAGAAACATAGAATCGAGGCTATTAGGGAGCCGAAAAATATCTTGCCCTAGGCCTCTTTTGGAAGATAGGAGACGGAAGGACCGTATTTGCATGGCATACATAAAGCTAGAACAGTTCTCCAAAAGCATTCATTTCGGCCAATTAGTTGGGCTCCATGGGCTTGATGTTGGACATCGACCATAGAGATTAGGTACTCTTCAATTAAAGAAGATTAATTGAATTGAGTTATTAGTTTAAAGGAGTTCAAACTAATGTGAATATTTGATATTCTATAAGTCAAAGGGAGTTGTGAGCCCATGTCCAACGAATGATAAAACCTAAAAGGTCACACACACAAAAGCCAATTGCAAATTTGACTTGATGAAGGAGAATTTTCTAGGAGTTAGACGTATTCTTTAATGACTAATTTTGGAGGTAGACGATTGGTGCAATTTGTAGTCATTTTGGCTTGATCAATTTACTTGTTAAATTGACCTAATTAATGTAAGGAGTTAAATTAAGATTAATTAATTAAGGAGTTAATTATTTGGTATCACATGACTATCAATTGGTCAAGTTAACTTAAAGAGTTAAGTTAACAATGACTTGCTTAGAGAGTTAAGCAAATTGACTTAAAAGTTAAGTCAAAGGTTAATTAATTAAATTAAAGTGTTTAATTTAATTAAAATGAAGAATTAATTTTGGAGGAAAAATTCAAATGAAGAGTTCATTTGGTGCGGCATTATAATTTATTTAGATGATATTTCATGAGATGAAATGAAGATTCCAAATGAAATTCAAATGCACACAAAATTCACATGCCACTTGCTTGCCAACTTGCAAGCAAGTTGGCACCAACTTGAGGAAAGTGTGATGCCACCTTAGCATCACACCTTCCCTCTCTCTATATATAGATGTAGAGAGAGAAGGGGGCGGCTAGGGATGGCAATGGATCCGGGTAAATTGGGGACCCGCCCCGGATGGGGCGGGTTCAGGGTGAAACAAACAGGATTCGGGGCGAATAGCGGGTCTTGATTAAAAAGACCTGCTCGAGTCCGGGATGGATTACATGTTTAGGTGGACCCGCCCTGTATAGTAATATATTATTTATTATATTATATATATTATTTGTAACATATATATTACATATATATTTATATTATATTATATATATTATATATAGAAGTATAAGTATCTAGTAGGCTATAATACTATATTAAAAAATTAGGACTTCTCTTTCTTTTTACTTGTTTCAATTTTATTCTCTCAAACCCACTACCCACCACAACAAAATATGTACATTCAAGTGATGATGAAAAAGAGAGGGTTAAAAAAAATACAAAAAAAAAAATTGGGTTAGGGGGGTCCAACCCGCCGGGTTCGGGGCCAAAGGAAAGGTGGGGTAGGGCAGGGTGAGTCCCGGGTCCTACCAAACCCGCCCTGTTTCCATCCCTATGGGTGGCCACTTTTGCATGTGAATACAAGCATCTAGATCTAAGAGTTAGATTATCTCTTTTTGCCTCCAATTTCCCATATGTTGCCTTATGAGTTGAAGCTTCACATTTCTTTATCTCTTACTTCCAAATCAAGTCTTCATCCTTGCATTTCTCCTCCTTATTCTCCATCTAACATTGAGGAGAATTGGATTGTGCATTTGTGTGTGGATGTTAATATTAGAGGCAAAGCAATTGGATTGCTAGCCTTTTGGAGATTCTCTATTCTGGCAGTAACTTTGGAGTGTCCATTGGAGATCTTGTCAAAACTATTTTGAGCCAAAATTTTTACTGAAGAATCATCAATTAAGGCGTTGATGATATTTTGGTCTAGGTTTCACTCAATTCGAAGTTTGTTTGGTTGGGCAAAAGCTGTCGGATAGACGTTGTGCCGCTGGGATACAAATTTAAGGAGTTGGATTGTTCTTCCTAGTTTCCTTTGATTTTGAGCAAATTAAGGTAATCCTCATACCAAACCTTAATCTATGGCATGTGTAGACCCTTGGCTTCATATGTAACCTAGTTATTTTGGTGTTTTAATGCTTTGATAATTAGATCCTAGCGCAACATTTGACTTCAAGTGGTATCAGAGCCTAATTCATGCTATGATTTAGATTTTGTGATCCATTGATTCATGTGATGAATTGATCTAAATCTCCAAATATTTGATCCAACCTATGGATTAGAGTGTTTGGATGATGTTGTATGTGGCTCCTTCGCTTGATGAATTGAAAGCATGCTAATATGTGTTTTAAGTGTTAATTCATATGATTAGTATGTTTTAATTCATACTTGCTAATGTTGAATATTGATTTGGCATTAGTTGATGTTATATGTTGATATAGCATGTTGAATTTGGCCTTAAGGTGTTTCGGTCATTTTTGGATCCAATTGGATTGGATTAATTGGAGATTTTTTAAGAATGTGATTCTTACTTAAACTTGATTTTTGAAGCATGATTGAGCACTTGAAATTCCAAATTTAAAAAGTGTTTTGAATCTGGAATTTCATCTATAACGTATAATTTGATGTTTAGGAAGTGTCCTAAAATTTTTGGTGCACAAAAGTTGAGCCAAAAATGGCCTGACTCAGTCCCAACCCCAAAATAGGGGTGCTACTGCACCGTGGCAGCACACAGGCAAGGCAGCGGGGGCACCTGCCGCCCAGCATGTGCATAGCCCGGGCAGCAGCGATTCGTTTAGGTTGGGATGAGTTTTGAGCCTATTTTGTGTTCCTTAAGTGACCAAAAGTGTTCTAAATCACACATAATTGATGTACAAGTGTTGTTCCAGTTCTCAAAATTATGTTTGACATTTTTTATTGCTTTTCAAATCTTGTTAAAGTTAACCTTCAATTAATGTAAAAATGTGATGCATAAAAGTTATGCTTATTTTTGCTTGACCAATTAATTGTTTATGAGATAAGAATTTAATTGTCGGAATTGAATGTCAATTCTAGATTTATTTATTGTTCATTTAATTGTTGAATGGATGATGAATGAATGGGGATGATCATGAGCCTTTAATATTGATTTTATTTGTTTCAAGTTGTTGAAAAGTGTTGTATTAAATTGGGGATTACATGCCTCTTTATTTCTATCTTGTAAAAATTATGAGAGTAGAATTGTTAAGTCCCTATTCGTATTAATTTTCATATCATATTTAGGACTTAATAAATAATTTTCTTGTTTAAAAAAAATAATTTCCTTGCTTATTGATGAAAATTTGGAATTGTAGGAATATGAGTGGAGAAATTACAAAAAGGGGACAAATTGACACAAGTTGGTGGGAATGCTAGCAGGACGACACCTTATAATCTAATCAATGATGGGCAGAAGAGTCATTTTATTTATTTGAGTCCTATTCTAATTAGAAGATTCTTGTAATCAGTTATAAATAAGCCTTTCAGACACTTAGTTATAGATTTAGATTTACTATTTTGGAGATTAGAAGTATCGCGAAAATTCAGGATTCGAATGAGGACAAAGTGGAGATCAGATTCGTCTAGGAATAGAGTTTCTTCTTCTCCCTTTGATTTTCTTTTTAATTATAGAATTGAGACGATGTTTTGTTTTATTCATGTTTTGTTTGACAATTCAATCATGAACTAATTCGTTATTTTAGGATTATGATGGATTCTTTTGAATAAATTGATGCATGATTTTCTTCCATGAAATTAGTAGCACTTGACGTTATTTCTTCTACTATGTGCCTTTTCTATTTGATTGTCTGATCAACAATCAAGTGCATCTTTAAACCCTAAAGGAGTTTTAGAAAGAAAATTTAGGGATTGATTGGCAATAGAAGACCTTAGGATTAATTGTTGAAATTGATGAATTAATTAATTTGTGAGTAGGGGTGTAAACGAGCCAAGTCGAGCCCGAATCTAGTAGGCTTAAGCTCGGCTCATCTATTAATTTGCGAGCTCGACCTCGAGCTGAGCTTGGTCAAGCCTAAACAGCCAAGCTCAAGCTCGGCTCGTTGGAATAGACGAAGGCTCAATAAGCCTTAGTGAGCTTAACTTGATAAGGCTTGTCATAGAGAAGCAGAAAAGCTTGATTCGTTAAACTCGGATGAGCTCGAGCTCGAGCTTATATAGATTTAGATTAACTCGAGCTCATTTTGACTCAAAACAAAATTTATAATTATAAATTTTTTTTTAATTTTTTTTTTATATTTTCCTAAAAGTTATTATTATTATTATTATTATTATTATTATTATTATTATTATTATTATTATTATTATTATTATTATTATTAAAGATTTTATTATATGGGCCTATGTTATAATTATATATGTGTGTAATATATATAATAAAAAAACTCGTCTAGGCTCGCTAGCTTTTTGAGCCGAATGTTATTGAGCTCAGCTTGACTTGGCCCAGGCTCCAAAAGATCAAACCAAATATGAGCTTTCATCGAATCGAGCCAGAACTGTTCGCAAATCGTCTCATCTCATTGACACCTCTATTTGTGAGTATAATAGGAATATAGCAAATTGAACAAATTAGGGATTTGATTGCGGGTAATTCGGAAGAACTTCATAATTGCATAAGACTTAAGACTAATAACCTGTTATTAATTTCATAGGGTGAAAATTATGTAATCAAGTTATTCGATTGATGAAATCATAATTCTAGGCTTCTATATCCTTATAGAAATCTTAATCAGCACATTTTTTCTTATTTTGATTAGTTTAGTTCTAATTCTTATATAATTGAATTTTGATTGAATAAAACAAGTGTGTGATAAATTAGTAATTAGTAGCGAATAATTTAATTTTTCGTAGGATTGACACTTTTCTCATCACTTTATTACTTGTTACACTTGTACTTGCATAACTGTTTGCATAATTTGTTTTGCATAACCAACAAGTTTTTGGCGCCATTGCCGGGGAACTAAAATTATTTTGTTTATGCTAATATTACTTTTAAACGCCAAGTTTTAGTTCAAATTTTTATTACTTACTTATTTATTTATTTTTTCGAGCAAACGGGGATACTGCAACAATGGTAGAAGAAAATAGATATCTGAGGGATTATGTTATCCCACAAATTCAAGGCTTTCAGATAAGAATCGTTAGACCATCGATTCAAGCCAATAATTTTGAGATCAAACCTACTATCATTCAAATGATACAGAGTTCAATATAGTTTAGGGGGTCTCCAACAAAAGATCCAAATGCTCATTTAGCTATTTTTTTGGAGATTTGTGATATCTTCAAATATAATGGAATTTATGATGATGTAATCCGATTTAGGTTATTTCCATTTTTACTAAAGGACAAAGCAAAGAGTTGGCTATCATCTTTGCCATTAGGATCTATTGCCACTTGGGAGGAATTAGCGTAGAGACTCTTGGCTAAGTTTTTCCCACCATAACGAATAGTCAAGTTGAGGAATGAGATTACTTCCTTTGTCCAATTTGATCAAGAAACATTTTATGAGGCATGGGAAAGATATAAGGATATGCTCAGAAAATGCCCTCATCATGGATTGAGAAAGTGGCTTCAAGTGCAGACATTCTACAATAGATTATTCGCACAAATAGGAATAGTTGATGCTGCTGCAAGAGGTACACTTATGCAGAAAAAGATTGGGGAAATATTTGAGTTATTTGAAAAGATAGCGGCAAACAGTTATCAGTGGACAACTGAGAGATTAACTCAACCAAAGAAAGCTGTAGGAATTTATGAGGTAAATGTTACTACATCTTTGACTGCACAGTTAGAAGCTTTAACGAAGAATATGGAAATGCTTGCAAGTGTTATAACTCAGCCAGTATAGCAAGTTCAAGCAGTAGAGAGCCAATTTATTACTTGCGATATCTGCAGGGATGCGTATTCAAGTAATCAGTGTCAACATATTTTGGAATCAGCGCAGTTTGTAGGGAACTTCAATAGGAATAAAAATAACCCATACCCAAATACTTATAATCCTGGATGGAGACAACATCCTAACTTTTCATGGAGCAAAAACTAAGGACAAACATCAGCTCCTAAGCCACTAACTCAAGAAAATAAACTATCATTAGAAGAGATGCTTATGTAGTTCATGGCAAAAACTGAGGGAGCAATTCAGAGTCAATCAGCTTCAATCTGAACATTAGAAATACAAATGGGCCAGCTAGCCACTGCATTGAGTATGAGACAAGAAGGAACTTTGCCAAGTGATACTGAGATAAATCCTAAACGAAAAGGCAAGGAATATTGCAATGCTGTTTCTTTGAGGAATGGCAAAGAGTTGCAAGAATTTCATAAGGTTCTTCCATCTTCAGAGGAATTGGAAGAAGAATCACCAGTTGAGAAGGGAAAGGATGAGAAGTAGAAAACTGAAGAAGTTAATCCTATCACACCACCTCCACCCTTTCCTCATAGGCTTAAGAAGTAAAATTTCGACAAGCAATTTCAACAATTTTTGGAGGTTTTCAAGAAACTCCACATAAATATTCCATCTGTTGAAGCCTTAGAACAAATGCATAGTTGTGTAAAATTCATGAAAACAATTTTATCTAAGAAAAGGCATTTAAGTGAATTTGAAACAGTAGCTCTCACAGAGGAATGCAGTCCAATCATCCAAAAGAAGTTACCTCCAAAGCTCAAGGATCCTAGGAGTTTCAACATACCATGCAAAATTGGTACTAAATTTTCTGGAAGGGAACTTTGCGATTTAAGAGCAAGCATAAAGTTAATGCCATATTCCATCTACCAGCGACTTCGATTGGGAGAGATCAAGCCAACTAGTGTAACCTTACAACTTACGGATAGAACATTCAAGTATCCTAAGGGAATAATTGAAGATGTATTGGTAAAAGTTGATAAATTTATTTTCCCTGTAGATTTTATTATGCTGGATATGGAGAAGGATACTAAAGTTTCAATCATCCTTGGAAGACCATTCTTGGCCACAGGTAGGACTATCATAGATGTGTAAAAAGGTGAATTAACCATGAGGGTCCAAAATGAAAAGATAACTTTTAATGTGTTTAAAGCATTTGATTTTCCTAAGGACATTGACAAGTGTTTTGCAATTAGTGTGGCAAATAAAAAAGTCAAGTTATATAAAGAAGAAGCTGAATATACGAGTGATTGAAAATTTTTGAAAGGCTAATTAAAGTCAGGTGAACAGGTATCATTCTACAATTCCTATTTTAAGTGGTTATCATGAAAGCTAAAACCACAATGTTGGGGCTATTTCACATAATTGAAATCTTCCCACATGGAATGATGGAGTTGGAAGAAATTAGTTCAAGAATGTGGTTTAAGGCGAATAGGAAAAGAATCAAACACTACTGGCAAAGTGATTTGATCATCAACAATCCACAACCATCTTAACCAACATCAAATGAAGCCCAAAAGTCAAGCTAAAAACTATAAATCTAGTGCTTATTGGGAGCAACCCAAGTTTTTTATTGCTTGTTTTTTTTTTTTAGTATTTTTTAGGTATTCGTTTATTTTTATTTTTATTTTTTTGTGTTTATTTAGTGTTTTTGCAATTTAAAAGAGAATTCAAAAAAAATTGAAAACATAACAACAGCTCATGCGCCAAGACACAATTAACTTGTGACCCGCGTGTGAGGCATTTTCTTAAGATGCCATTTTAGTGTCACATGCGCCAGGGCGCAATGTGCCCCCGCACGCAAGGCGTCTTTTTAAGATGCCATTCCAATGTCATGTGTGCTAGGGCGTAAGCAATTTGCGCCCTGGCGCACAATCCTTTGAAAGAAACAAATTGATTGAAAAGAAAAAGAGAAAGAAACAAAACCAAAGTAGCAAGCTGCCAACCCCAACCGGCCCCACCCAACAACACCCCCTCCCCCCCAAAAAAAACCCATATCTCTCCCCCTCCCTCCCCCCACCCCTTAATTTATTTTCCTTTCTATTTTATTTTTCTTTTCCAATTTTTTTTCTCTTTCATTTTTCTTTTTCCTTTTTCTTTCTTTTCTTTTTCTCTACTCTTTTTACTCATTTTATTTTCTCTCAAAAAATCCCATCTACACCACCATCTTCATTACTCTCTTTAGAATGTTTTAAATATATTAGTATTTTAGATTGAATTAAATTTCTAATTTTTTCATTTATAAAGGTCTATTTAATTGATTTTAAAGTTTGGTGTTAGTTAGATTATTTATTGAATAATTTAAATTTAGTGATTATTTATTTAAGATTATTTGATAAATAATTGATTGATTATTGAGGTGAAGTAGTGGATATTTGGATGCCAATTGAATTAAATTTTTGGATGTTGATTTATTGATTGGAATTTCTTGATTTTCCTTAGGTATTCTTAGGAATAATTTTATTTGGAGTTAATTCTCACCACCATCATATCTTTACATTGCTGTTGCAATTCCACCCCTCGGAGGTTGAGAAGGACGATGACACCGTCGATTGATCAGGGCTTATTTTCTTTCTTTTTTATTTTATTTTTATTTTTATTTTTATTTTTGTTTTTATTTTTATTTTTATAATTTTTCATATTATTGTCTCTCTTTTTTTTCTTCTTATTTTCTTGCTTTCTCTGTCATGATAGTATTATTACTTTGAGGGCAAAGTACCTCTCAAGTTGGGGAGATGCTCTGCAAGTCAATTCTGACTCCTTTATTTTCCATTATTGTCTGATACTTTGGTTATGATTAGGGTTTAGTAATTGAGTCAATGTCTGGCATGTACAAAAATTAATCTTCTTGAATCAATGAAGATATTAGTCCTTTAATTTTGTGTTTCGTGAAAAATTATAATTATGATGGAACTATGCACTTTAAGTAGAAGCAATGCTAGGATGACATCTCCCATTTTTGAGCACTCACTTTCTCACTTTTAGTTATTGGTTTGATTTAGAGGACATTTATGCATGAGTAACATAAGTAATACTTTAAACTCTAGAATTTGTTTGAATCCCTATCGATACGAAATTCTAAAAAACACTCAAATAAGGGAAATGACTTAGGCTATTTTTGACTTGTTTGAGCCTTTTAAGCCTACCAAATTATATTATATCCCTAGGTCTCCTATTGAGCCTATTTTTAAAGTATTTTTTTTATTTGGTAACTAACTCAACAGCCAGCTTAAACACATGATCCCACCAAATAAATCCCACAATTACTTGTTAGATCTATTTAAAGCACTTATGGATATGGGAACAAATAGTATAGTTCCCATGAGTTTGATTTTCTTCCCCCACCAAAAAAAATCCAAAAAGAAATGAGAAAAATGGGAGAAAGAAAGAAATTGAGAAGTACTATTCAAACAGTTTGGGGGAGTATTAAAATATGATGATGAACAAGTGCTGTGGGTATTGAGTCAGTATTATCCATATTTTTTCTACTTTTACCCAAGCCTACATTACAAGCTCTGAAAGTCTTAAACGATCCTTTATTGAGTGTATTCTACATTAGTGCAGATAGAGATGAAAAGCAAACCTATAGAGTATTAGAGTAAAGCCTTGTACTTTTACATAAATTAATCTAAATTGCTAGTAACTACTTGAATAGAAATCACACACATCCATGGGGGATTCATTTGAACATTGTATCTGCTTATTTGTGCATAGTAAAATTAGATCACAATTGTGATTGACTACGAGTATAGCTTTGAAGTAGTTATGAGAATAGCAAAAAGAAGTGATGTTTTTGTACATGCATTTTAGTGCTAATTTGTTAGAGTGTCTTTGAGTTTTTTATTTTTATTGCTTGAGGATGAGCAACATTTTAAGTTTGGGGGGTGTTTGTTAAGTCCCTATTCGTATTAATTTTCATATCATATTTAGGACTTAATAAATAATTTTCTTTTTTAAAAAGTAATAATTTCCTTACTTATTGATGAAATTTTGGAATTGTAGGAATATAAGTGGAGAAATTACAAAAAGAGGGACAAATTGACACAAGTAGGTGGGAATGCTAGCAGGACGACACCTCATAATCTAATCAAGGATGAACAAAAGAGTTTTTTTTATTTATTTGAGTCCTATCTAATTAGAAGACTATTGTAATCAATTATAAATAAGTCTTTCAGACACTTAATTACATATTTGGATTTGCTATTTTGGAGATTAGAAGTATCACAAAAATTCAGGATTTGGAGGAGGACAAAGTGGAGATCAGATTCATCTAAGAATAGAGTTTCTTATTTTCCCTTTGATTTTCTTTTTAATTTTGGAATTGAGACGATGCTTAATTTTATTCATGTTTTGTTTGACAATTCAATCATGAACTAATTCATTATTCTAGGATTATGATAGATTCTTTTGAATAAATTGATGCATGATTTTCTTCCATGAAACTAGTAGCACTTAAGGTTATTTCTTCTAATATGTGCTTTTTCTATTTGATTGTTTGATCAACAATCAAGTGCATCTTTAAACCTTAGAGGAGTCTCGGAAAAGAAAATTTAGGGATTGATTGACAATAGAAGACCTTAGGATTAATTGTTCAAATTGATGAATTAATTAATTTGTGAGTAGGATAGGAATATACTTGATTGTCGTAGGGAATTAGTTGAGTGGTACAATCTTATCCATAATTTAGTTAATTCATATAGGAATATAGAGAATTGAATAAATTAGGAATTTGATTGCGGGTAATTCGAAAGAACCCCATAATTGCATAAAACGCAAGACTAATAACTTATTATTAATTTCATAGGGAGAAAATTATGTAATCAACTTATTCGATTGATGAAATCATAATTCTAGGCTCCTATATCATGATAGAAATCTTAATCAGTATGCTTTTTCTTATTTTAATTAGTTCAATTTTAATTCCTATATAATTAATTTTTGTTTGAATAAAACAAGTGTGTGATAAATTAGTAATTGATAGCGAATAATTTAGTTCATTGTGGGATTGACACTTTTCTCATCACCTTATTACTTGTTGCAACACGTGCACTTGTGTAACTGTTTGCATAATTTGTTTTGCATAATCAACAAGAATCACTCGGAGTGCAGATTTATTTCTCATGTAAATGTTGCAAGGAGCAAAGAAGACCATTGGGAGCATAAAGACCTATGAATGTATCGGGATACACTCATGTAATAGCTAGATTTAGTCAACCCACTTAAAATCAACTAGGTGGTGCACCTATAGCTCTAAGAGAACCACTTGGTTAAGGCTCATAGTTATCCCACCCTAGGAGCATACTAGGCGCATTTACTTATTTATGTTTTCCATATCCTATTGATGTATGAGATGCAAGGTTAGGATATAGAAAACCTAAATAAGAAGATAAAAATGATGAGATCTTTGCAAGCAATAAAAACCCTCCACTTAGTATGTCGAAGTGCTATCAAATATTAAGCCAAAATAGATGCAAAGTAAAAGGAGTTTTAATTATTCTATGTCTTCTACCAATAGTATGTGGCATGACAATGCTACCATTGTTTGAATGATGTCTCACGAGTCGTGGGTCATACTTATGATGGAAAGCTATGATCACATTCTTAGCATATGATGCACATTTGATTTTAGGCTTCCCATGCATTGGCACTTGGTCACGGGGGATGTTGTGGAGCGGTCTCGAATTAAAGTTTGATTGGTAGGTCACATGAGTTGTGGGTCTCAATGAAAAGTGAGGCAAAATATATCAAGGGTTGCATAGAGATGCAATTAACAAAAGTTACTTACCTTTTGATTATTTGTGGATGTCTCACAAGTCATGGGTCTGCTACAAGTCCTTAGGGCCTTAATTCCCACTAGGAAATGAGATTTCCTGAATTCTTCTAGAGGGTGAAGAATTTGATAAAATAGTGGGAGAAAAACATGTTTGAAAGATCATGAAAAAATTTTCAAATATCAATATTCAATCACATGCTTATATTCCCTTTTTCGTCTTTGATGATTCGTAAAATCTCAAGAATGGCTAAAACAACCCCTCAACATTATTTTGGAAACTAATAAACCAAACCAGGCCTAACTTCCACGTTTGACTAAACCACAAAATCATTTTAAATTCTGAGAAATGAATAAATGTCCTATATCATGGTGCTTCTTATCCCATGGGGATTATAGTAGATCAAGAGACATGTGAAATGTTCACGAATTGGGTTGAGGATCGTCCTATCCCATAGTCTCATTTTTGGCATCTACAAACTTCAAAAATCTCAAGGACACATAAATAGTACCTTGGTTTAGGTTTACAAGAGTTGTAAAGCAAACAAGGTATGAAAAGTTCATGCAATCAAAGGAGATTTTTTTCAAGCTAGGATGAATGAAAAGTCATATGTCATCGACTATGATCTAAAGATGATTATGCTTGAAAAAGCTCTTCAACTTAGACATAATGATGGACAATGATCTCCATGAGATTTGATCCTCACATCCTCGGCGAGTTTTATTGATTAAAGTGTTGATCTAGACAGAGACTACCAGGACAAGGACAAACCCTTGATGCTTGCTTCTTTCTCCAAGTTTATGGGCCCTAGGGTGCTAGAAAGGGAGGTACAAGGAAGAAAAGTTCTTTCTTCAAGGGAAAGTAACCATTAAAGGCATCTGGTGGAGTCAAGAAGATTCTAAAGGATATAGACGATATTACATATTTCTGCTTTGGTGAGATAGGCCATTGGAAGCGGTATTGCAAGGAATACCTTGCAACCCTTGAGAAGGGTATGCACTTTATTGAAGTGCATTTAAGGATAAATTCTTCTTTATGGATATATGATATCACATGTAGTTCTTATCTTTGTAAGTTGTTACAAAGAATAGAAAGAAGAATAAAACTTAGTAATGTAGATATGATCAATTGCCTTAGCTAAGGAGCAGGAGTTGCGGCCAAAGCTGAAGGAGTACAATTAGTTAGAATTAGGGAACTCCATAATTGTATTGAATCCTTATTATAATGTACCATATATTGTCGAGAACATTATTTCAATTCCCGTTTTGGATAACGAAGGATTTGATCCTTTTAAATAGGAGATCAAAGGCATTAAAGAATGGGTTCTTCAGTTGCTTATGGTACACTTAACAAAATTTTATACATTTTTGGATTCTCAACCATTGGATAACTAAGAGGATGCCATTTTATGGCATGCAAGACTTGGACATATCTCTAAAAATAGGATGAACAAGTTAGAAGCTCTCAAAGCACTAAATATTAGTGGCATTGGGGACCTTCCTACTTGTGAATCTTGTTTCAAGGGAAAAATGACCAATGCTCATTTTGTGGGACAAATGGAATAGAGCAAACCACAAGTCCTCTGGATTTGATCCATATGGACGTTTGTGGCCTACTAAGAATTAGTGTGAGATAAGGTTATTCTTACTTCATTACCTTCACCGATGATTATAGTCGGTTCGAACATGTGTACCTTATAAAGTATAAGTCCGAAGCCTTTGAAAAGTTCAAAAAGTATAGGAATGAAATAAAAAAGCAAAAAGGACTAAGTATTAAAGCTCTTCGATCAGGTGAGGGGGAGAATACTTAAGTATCAAATTCTCAAATTATCTAAAGGAAAATATGAATCTCTTTCAATGGACTCCACATGGCACACCCCAACACAATGGAATAGCCGAGAGGAGAAATTGTACCTTATTAGACATGGTACGCTCCATGATCAGTTTTTTTTTATGTGCCTATATCCTTTTGGAAATTCGCCTTAATAATGGCGGTGAGGCTACTAAATGTAGTACCCTCAAAGTCAGTGCCAAAAATGCCACATGAGATGTGGTATGGCAAAGCAGCCTCTTACCATTATCTAAGTGTTTGGGAGTCTTCCGCTTATATCAAGCAGTTAGTAGAAGACAAGTTGGATAGTAGATCCATCTTGTGCAAGTTTGTGGGATACTCAAGAGAGTCTTTAGGTTATTACTTTTATGATCCCTAAAAAAAAAGATGTTTGTTTCAAGGAAGGCAACCGTTTTTTAGGAAAAGAGTTTCTATTAGATAGAAATGGCATTGTTGTTCAACTTGATGAAGTTCAAGATCATCAACAAATCCCACAAGTGGTAGAAATAAGTGAGCAATAAGAGCCTTACACACAACCTCTAAGAAGGTCAAACCGAATCAAGAAGTAACCCAAAAGATTCGGATTCCTTCATAAGACAGGCCAATCGGATAGTGATTCAAAGACCTATGAGGAAGCTATGTTGGACATAGACTTGGGACATTGGCTTGAAGCCATGAAATTCGAAATGGACTTCATATACTCCAATAAAGTATGGACTTTTTTAGATCCACTGAAAGGAATAGTTCCTATTGGTTGCAAGTGGATCTATAATCAAAAACTTGGATTCAATGGAGAGGTGATGACCTTTAAGGCGCAACTAATGGCAAAAGGTTACACTTAAAGACCTGGTATCGATTTTGAAGAAACATTTTCACCGATTGCAATGCCTAAGTCTATTTGGATTTTACTTGCCATAGTCGCATATTATGACTATTAGATACAACAAATGGATGTAAAAACTGCTTTCCTCAATGAAAACATTAAAGAAGAAATTACATGAAGCAACCACAAGGTTTTACATCCAAAAAGAGTGAACAAAAGGTTTGCAAACTCTAGAGATTCATTTATGGACTCAAACAGACATCTCGTACTTGGAACATATGTTTAATAAGATAGTCAAATCATTTGGCTTTGTCAAAAATGTGTATGAACCTTATGGGTACAAAAAGGCTAGTGGAAGTAGTATACAATTTATTAGGCTTTATGTCGATGACATTCTTCTCATTGGGAATGAGAGAGAAATGTTAGAATGTACTAAAGCATGGTTATCTACTCAATTCTTCATTCAGGTTTTGGGATAAGCGTCATACGTATTAGGAATATGTATCTATAGAGATAGATTGGGGAGGATGCCGGTGCTTTCCCAAATACCATACATTGACTAGATACTAAAGAGGTTTAATATGGAAGAATCCAAGAGGGGATTCATCCTATTGGGACATGCACATACCTTATACATCCGCCATAATGAGCATAATGTATGACATTTAATGTATAAGATCGGATATGGCACACGCTCTAAATGTTACGAGCTATTTCCAATCCAACCCTAGTGAATGTCACTGGATGGCCATTAAAAAAATAATCCTTAAGTACTTGAGAAGGATTAAGGACTTGTTTTTAGGTATAAGGTATTGGAGAATTGAAACTCGAGGGGTTTTTGGATTCTAGTTTCTAATCAGATGTAGATGACCTAAAATCCACTTTTGGATTCATATTTTGCATCAACGACGGTGCGGTGAGTAGGAAGAGTTCCAAACAAAACACCACCACTGAGGTGAAATAATTTGTGGTTTTGGAAACCGCAAAGGAAGTTGTTTGGATAGAAACTTCATCTAAGAGTTATATGTAGTGCCTAGCGTGCATAAGCCTATGGTTGTCTTTGGAAAACAACTTAGAACTTGAGCCAAGATCTTATAAGTGGTCCAAATACAATAAATATGTTATCATTTGATATATGATATCGATTAATAGAGGCGACAATTAAGTGGAAACAACAACCTTATAAGAGAATATTGCAAAACTACTATCTATACCCCTATGGAAACAGTCTTTGAAGGACATCTTAAGAAGATAGGTCTTAAGACTATGGGGAATTAGCTTTAGGGCAAGTAAGAGATTGTTGAAATAATGCCCCGCAATCTGATTAGATTGGCATATAAACTATTTCACTTGTGATACAATCTTGATTGAATGATATTCATTAAATGGCCATCTTCATATGCTTATATTTACTTCATTGATATTTGGTTGAAGCCCTTAGATCATACAAGAATACAGGACTTGGTCAGGCACTGGGTGATGATCATGAAATTAGTCTTACATGGTCGTGATCTTAAATCTTCCAAGTCGTAGGATCTTATGAGACATGGCATCTAAGATCCAGATAGACTTACATTATCGATGCATAAATTCAAGAGTTGGATATTGCTCCATTCAATGAGCAAGACATATGAGATATGTGTGCTTATTAAAGAACAAGTTCACTGAAGGCCCAGAGAATCCACTTGATAGCTGTAGTGGCAAGTTCTCCAGCTTACATTGGTGCATATAATTAGTCATTTAACCTAAGGATCCATGGAAACCTTATGTTTAGGTCCTCATGCTTTGACTCTGCCTTGACCACTCAGCAAGTCCTTTGGGTGGAGATTAGGCATAAGCTACTTAGATGTAGAGGTTTGTGAGATCCAAGATGGGATCCGACTCCTCATCGTTGTGAGGGCAAGTACTTCTCCTATGTATTCTATAATGATCGATTCCCAAAAATCCTTGCGCAAGGTAGTATGACAATTTGAAAAAGACATTTTCGAAAGATTAGGTCATAAAGGAGAATTGAACATTGCAAATAGAAACATAGAATCGAGGCTATTAGAGAGCCAAAAAATATCTTGCCCTAGGCTACTTTTAGGAGATAGGAGATGGAAGGACCGTATTTGCATGGTACACTAGAGCTAGAATAATTCTCCGAAAGCATTCACTTTGGCCAATTAGTTGTGCTCTATGAGCTTGAGGTTGGACATCGACCATGGAGATTGGGTACTCTTCAATTAATGGAGATTAATTGAATTGAGTCATTAGTTTAAATGAGTTTAAACTAATGCGAATATTTGATATTCTATAAGTCACAAAGGGTTGTGAGCCCATGTTCAATGAATGTTAGAACCTAATGGGTTATACACAAAAGCCAATTGCAAATCTTACTTGATGAAGGGGAATTTTCTAAGAGTTAGAAATATTCTTTCATGATCGATTTTGGTGGTAGAGAGTTGGTGCAATTTGTAGTCATTTTGGCATGAACAATTTAATTGTTAAATTGATCTAATTAATTTAAGGAGTTAAATTAAGATCAATTAATTAAGAAGTTAATTATTTGATGCCACATGATTATCAATTGGTCAAGTTAACTTAAAGAGTTAAGTTAATAATGACTTGCTTAAAGAGTTAAACAAATTGACTTAAGAGTTAAGTCAAAGGTTAATTAAATAAATTGAAGTGTTAATGGAGAGTTCATTTGGTATGGCATTAGAATTTTTTTGGATGACATTTCATGAAATGAAATGAAGATTCCAAATGAAATTCAAATACATAAAATTCACATGCTACTTGCTTGCCAACTTACAAGCAAGTTGGCGCCAACTTGAGGAAAGTGAGATGCCACCTTGGCATCACACCTTTCCTCCCTCTATATATAGATATAGAGAGAGAAGGGGACGACCACTTTTGCATACGAATACAAGTATCTAGATCTAAGAGTTAGATTATCTCATTTTCCCTCCAATTTTTCATGTGTTGCCTCATGAGTTGAAGCTTCACATTTCTTCATCTCCCACCTCCAAATCAAGTCTTCATCCTTGCATTTCTCCTCCTTGTTCTCCAGCTAACATTAAGGAGAATTGGATTGTGCATTGGTGTGTGGATCTTAACATTAGAGGCAAAACAATTAGATTACTTGCCTTCTAGAGATCCTCTATTCTGGAGGTAACTTTGGAGTGTCCATTAGAGGTCTTTCCAAAATTATTTTAAGCTGAAATTTTTACTAAAGAATCATCAAGGCATTAGTGATCTTTTGGTTTATGTTTCACTCAATTCAGAGTTTGGTTGGTTGGACAAAAGTTGCTAGATAGCCATTGTGCCGCTGGGAGACAGATTCAAGGAACTTGATTGTTCTTCCTAGTTTCCTTTGATTTTGAGCAAATCAAGGTAATACTCATACCAAATCTGAATATGTGGCATGTTTAGATCCTTGAATTCATATTTAGCCTAGTTATTTTGGCATTTTTATACTTTGATAATTGAATCCTAGCGCTACATGTGACTTCAACATCAACCTTTTCCATATCACAGGGGAAAGAGGAACCACTATCCAAGTGTGGTTTGATTCCACCGTATCAAGCTTATTCGTCATGGCTACCAATCATTCATGGATATTAGTGAAAAGTTTAAGGATAAAGAAGACTAAGAGATATGGTTTGACATCGGATATGGAGTATGAGTATGAATGTGATGATTGAATAGAAGACTACAATGATATTTATTAAGACATGAAGGGGGCCTGGTGTTCCTGGAAGATCTTCTAAGCTGAACAGGTAGCTACATGGATGTTTGATTAGGTGCTTGAGAGTAAGTTTGAGTTTGAGTGAGACTGGGGTGTATGATGAGCTCAGCGGGGGGATTTGGGATGATCGAGTGTGGGAATGGATCAATGTTATTGTCATTAGGATGGATGGAGTGAAATGGGAAGACACTTCCATGGAATTTTACATTTTGTGAGATGATAATAGTTTTAGTGGTGAGATGAAACAGTTTATAACCTTTTGTGCCTATGGGATAATCTAGGAAGATGTAATGATTAGCTCTAATATAATGTTAGAAAGCAAAGTTGCCATGGAAAACTAAGTTTTGGGCTATGGAGAAGAAAAAGGAAATAGTATTCTGCATTACTTCTCAAGAGGCATTGTTATGCTATTTATATACAATGCAAGCTGGCTAAACTAAATTTATTTTATTAAACATGTTAGCTATCACACTAACTAATTAATTAATTACAGAAAATATATTTAACTAATTTTGAATTTACAATTGACATGTGGATGGGAATGGAAGAAAATAACTAAATTGGACAACTAAACAATTACATGAACACTATCTACAACTACTGTTCAGCCAAAAGTTACTTAGCTCCTCCCAGAGAGCCTTCAATTTTTGTGAAATAAATAGTGCATTGGTTGAGATTTATGAGTTCTTTGTGAGTTTGGAATATCTGCAGACTATTACCCTATTGAAATCTATCCTTGAGAGCATTCCAAATCTCCTATGCAGATTCAGTGAATATAATACATGTAGTTAGGGGTGAGCATCGATAGGTTCAGTAAAATTTACCAAATTTTATGGAAATTTCTAACCATTTGTTGCACCAAAATTTTTGATTAACCAGCAGGATTAATCGAAAAATTTTGGTTTGGTTCGGTTAATTCACCGATTGACCATTTTTTTTTAGTTTTTTTTCCAGAAGCATAAGCTACTCCAAAATAAAATTCACAAGCACATTTCAAAAGCTAAACCTTGAAAAATTCAAAGCAAACGTCCAACAACACCTACTAATGAGCAAGAGATAAATTGTAACATAATTATACAAGTTCAAAACAGAACATAAGCGGCAAAATCCCAAGCTCCATTCAAAGTAAAGATCCAAAAGCAGCTACTGAAGTGCACCAGGCAAATTGAAATAAAATTATATGAACTTAGAACAACATAATAGAATGGCAGCAGAAAACCAACAACAGCTAACTCAAAGTCTGAACTGTATAAACTTCCCTACAAAACATCTCCACGTTCTAAAACCCAACCCAACAACATCCTAACTGATATCAAATCGGCTTCCAAAAAATCAGCAACCTTGAAAGCAAAACAATATTGCTAGAATTCCAGCAACTAAGAAGATGGCAGAATGATTGAATCCAAAACCTCTTATTACTCTGAAAAAGAAAGTTGATTTGAAGCAAAAAAAAAAAAGAAAAATCCAATCAATACTAATAAACAACATAAGAAAAAAAAATATATTGATTAAAACAAGAATCGCACCAAACTAAGATATAATTTTAACAAAAATCAAATACTTGAATAAATAGAGAAAGTACCAAATCAACAGCTAATTCCACTTAGGCCACTTCCACCAAATCCAATAATTGGAAAATCTGAATTATCAAAATAAGTTATTTAATTTTGAAATGCACATAAAACCAAATAGAACATGTAAATGATATGTTAAAAAAGATTATAACATACCATTCTTAAACTTCTCAACTTCCTCTAAATTTTCTTCAACATTTAATTGATGAGACTTTCGTAACCAATCTTGTGCACATATCAAACCTTCCACCACTTTAGGAGTTAAAGAACTTCTGAATGGATCAAGAACCCTCCCACTAGTGCTGAAAGAAGTTTCAGAAGCTACTGTGGAGATAGGAACAACTAAAGTATCTCGAGCCATGTGTGAAAGGATTGGAAATCGCTTAGAATTGAGTTTCCACCACTTTAGAATATCGAAATCATCTTTATCATCCTGCAGGCCTCATCTAAATACAAATCAAGCTTGGATTTTCTATCAAAACCACTTTCACTCTCTATTTTTTGCTTCTTGGCCATTAACTTGTAATGTCCTATTGGCTTCCCAATACCCACTAATTCACTACTCGAAGTTGCACTTGATTGACTTGTTTCATTTGAATGGTCACTCTCAAGTTGAAACATCTTCTTGTACTCCTTAAATAAATCATAAAGTGCCTCTCTCACTCTCTCAAACAAATTGCTACCATCATCGACACCATAAATATCACGAAAAGCAACTTCCATTGCCATAAATTTTTCACAAGGATCAAGTACAGTAGTAAAAAAAGTAAGTTTATTCATTCTCTCAATATTTCCCCAATATTTGTCAAACTTTGTCTTCATTCTTATACCCATTTCCCTCATATTTAAATCATCACTTCGAGTCCATTCTAGGATTGCACCAAGTAAGTCACTAATTTCAGTCCAAAATGTATTAGATGTAACGTATAATGAGCTAGAAATGTGTAATGTGGTATCATAAAAACTTTGCAACATAGTGCTTATTCTTCTCACCACATCCCAATCTATGAAACCCTTCGAACTTACATCAACATCAACTTTGAAGTATGGGTCTGTTAACTCAAATGTTTCAAATGCTCTCTCATACTTCTTAGCTACACTCAACATTAAATAAGTAGAGTTCCACCTGGTGCACACATCTAAACACAATGAACTCTTGCACTGACTTAGCACACTCCTTGAGTTTCTTAAGTCTAGCTGGAGATTGCCTAATATATTTCACTATCTCCCTCACCCATTTGATTGATGAATCCAAATCCTTTAAACCATCAAGCACAATTAGATTGATTATGTGAGCAATGCACCTCATGTGTAAGTATTTTCCCCAATTAATAAATTTCTTTTTCAAGTGATCAATTGCAACATCATTTGAGCTAGCATTGTCTATTGTAATAGTAAATACCTTATCTATCCCCCACTCAAGTAAGCATGTCTCAATTGCCCTACCAATCAATTCACCCTTATGACTAGAAATTTGACAAAAATTCAAGATTTCCTTATGCAATTTCCAATCCTTATCAATGAAATGAGCAGTGATGCACATGTAATTAATTTGCTGAATAGATGTCCATGTGTTCGTAGTTATAGAAATCCTTTGCTCATTCTTTTTCAAATAATTTTTCAAAACCAACCTTTCATCCATATACAACTGAAAACAATCACGTGAAACAATCCATCTAGAAGGAATTTTGAACCCAGGGCATGCATCATGCATAAACTGTTTAAACCCTTCTGCTTCGACAAATTTAAATAGCAGCTCATTAATAATAATCATACGTGCAAGACTATGTCTAATAGCTACTTGATCAAACTTCCAATTTGACAACGTACCAGTATTTTCACAATCCCCCAATGGTTGCAAAGACAAGTGTTTTTGTTTCCCATCTTCATTACATAACATCTTCTTGCATGCTTTCATGTGATAGTTAAGTGCATTGGTACCATTTCTTCTAGTATCAGTAGCATATTCTTTTTTATAGTACTTGCATTTGCGTTTGATGAAGCCCATTTCTTTATCAACAATTATCTCAAAATGTTCCCATACTTTTGACCCTTTTTTGGGAGCTTTCCGGATTTTTCAGTTTCATCACTTTCGGGTATAAATACTAAATTTGAATTCTCCTCTTCTTGGGTGCCTTGTGGTATTTGATAGGATTCTTGAGAATCTGAAAACATCTGAAAAACGCCAAACAATCCACAAATCAACATGAATTAGTTTTTCATATTTGAATTAGTTTAAAGATCTACTAAATAATTGGATGGTTTTTACAGAAATATATATTACTAAGTTTAATGGTTGTTATAGAAATATCTATTACAAAGTTTGATGGTTGTTACAACTTGGAATTGAAAATTTAGTATAACAAATCAAATCCCACCAGAAAGTCAAATTAAGATCTTAAAAGAAAATTTATTGAGTTTGGTTATTTTATTGCTCGTGTCGTATAGATAGTAGAATATCTGTGCTATGCTTATGCCTATTACTATGTTAATGTATTCCCAAATCCCAATTAAGAATCACTACGTGAACAATCCTAGCAAAACACTAGTAGTGGCAATGGGTTGTTTGAAATTCCTAGAAGTTAGAGTTATATCAAATGACATCTTGGTATTTTTTTTAATGTAGTTATTCTTTCTAGCTGCCTCATAATTTATTTACTTGATGTGCCCTCACGGAGAAATAGGAAACTTCAAGGATTGGCTGCTTCCATTGTTAAACTCTGGGAGAAATATGAAATTCCAAAATTTGCTATCAAGAGAAGAGTTCAGAACACAAACAGTGAATTGATGGCTAAAGAACTAAAGGTTTGTGACCTTGTCTGATTAATTCCATAAATTCTTATGATAGTGGTTATTTTAAGCACATAGAATCTGCTGTTAAATCTCCAGCCGTTTTGATATATATTGAACTCATGTGGTGACACCATGTAATTCTTTTAGTAAGTTATTATCAAATATTTTCAAAGATATCTATGTACTAGAAAGTAATTTCTTGCAATGGTTGACTAAGGGCCCGCAGGGACCTTACTTTCAAGAGATAAAGAGATTAAAAAAAGTGGAAAAAAAGAGAAAAATAAAGTACTCACTTCGCGGTGATGAGAGATCTCAGATTAGTGGCGACGATGGTCGGTGGGTGACAGTGCTACGATGGTGGTCGGTAGGTGACCGAGGGTTGGCGAGGATTGGTTGAGTGTGAGGACTACCGCTGAGTGGTAGGGAGTGGGCAGTGGGCACCGAGGTAAGGGTGAGGATAACTGGGTTTGGGAGTGGGTCACCGAAGGCCAGCATCCGACGAGGACTTGTTGACTCAGGCTGAGTGGATAGGGAGTAGACAGTGGGCACCGAGGTAAAGGACGAGGATAACTAGGTTTGGGAATGGGCATCGAGGCAAGTGTGCAAGAGCTTAGTCCTGAGTATATGAGAAATGACTCAAATAAGGTGTATAAACCCTAGTGTAAAACGAAGTCAATTTTGTTTTGATCAATTTAGTTTTTAACCAATTTTTTCTAAACATTAACCGCACCGCACTGAAAATAAAAAACTTAAAAAAATTAACCGTTAACCGAACTAAAAATAAATTGGACAAAACAGTTTGGTGAATTTAATTTTGGTTCAGTCGATTAATCAATTTTTTCGGTTAATGGATAATTTTACTTACCCCTACTTGTAGAGACCTCTTTAGATACTAAGTCTAGAGGACAAAATATCACAATATTATTGTGAGTCTATTGTTGGAATAGTACCCCGCAAGCCAATTAGATTGGCATGCATAATTGCTACATGCAGCAGTCTTAATTGAATGATATTCAATAAAACGACCATCTTCATCTTATGCATTTATGATTTCTTCACATGCATTTGGTTGAAACCTTTAAATCATACTAAACTATGGGACTTGGTCACAAATATGATGGTGATCATGAAACAAGTCTCTATGGTCATGATTTTAAATATTCCAAGTCGTAGAATCTTATGAGACGAGGCATCTAAGATTTGGATAGACTTGCACTAATAATGCATACTCCAAGGAGTTGGATATTACCCCATTTCATGGGCAATCTATGTTGGACATAGATGCATGTTAGTAGGTGTTTGTTAGAGAACAAGTTTACTAAAGGCTTACTTAGAGAATCAACTAGATAACCATAGTGGCATATCGATAGTGGCAACATCTCTGGCTTATTATAGTGCATATAATTAGTTCTTTAACTTAAGGTTCCACGATAACCTTGCATGTGGGTCTTTGTGCTTTAATTTTGATCCAACCACATAGTGGGTCGTGCAGGGCTTAGGTTGGGCACAAGCTACCTAAGGATGGAGGTTGGTGAGTTCCAACATGAGATCTGTTTCACTTATCTGTGAAAAATGTGTTGATCTCTTATGTATTCTAAAATAATCGATTTCAAGAAATCCTTGCACAAGGAGATATGACAATTTAAAAAAGGAGTTTTTCAAAGTTGAGGTCATAATGGGAATCGAACATCAAGAATAGATACATAGTTATTAAAGCTATTAGGGCACCGACAAATATCTTGCCCTAGGCTTTGTTAAGGAGATAGAAAACGAAAAGACCGTATTAGCACAACAGTTGTAAGCAATAATGGTTCACCTCCAAATAATTCATTCATCTAATTCATTGGGCTCCAAGGCTTGCGTTAGACATCGACTATAGAGATTGTATACTCTTTAATTAATTGAGATTAATTGATAAAGTTATTAGTTTAAAAGAGTTTAAACTAAGTCAAATATTTTAATATTCAAAATATCACAAAGAATTGTGAGCCCCTGTCTAATGAATTGGTGAACCTAATAGGTCACACACAAAAGCTTAAGGAAATTCTTATTTGATAGGAGGAATTTTCTAAGGAGTTAGAAAATTATCATGTGGGCAGTTTTGCCTATGGGAAAGAAAGCTAGTTGGCAAATTATCAATAGGTTATTTTGGCTTGATTAATTTAATTTAAATTAATTAAATTAATTCAAAGAGTTAAATTAGGCCAAATAAATTAAAGAGTTAATTTAATTTGTGTTATGTGACAATTTAATTAGTCAAAGTCAACTTAAGGAGTTAAGTTGATTTAATTAACTTAAGGAGTCAAGTTAAGATTAATCAAACTAATTAAATTAAAGAGTTAATTTTATTAGCTAGAAAATCTTGGTTTTGGAGGAAAAATCAAATGGAAGAGTCCATTTGAATTAATTGAGTTGGCATTTTTAATTTATGAAATTAAAAATTCAATTCAAGCTAGAAGAATCTAGCTAGTTGGCACATGTGTGAATGGTGTAATGGAAGCCACCAAAGGCTTCCATCCCACAATATAAATACATGTAGTGGTCGGCTATTGGAAATCTTGATCCATGCTTCTATTTTCCTCTAAAAGGTATCACAACTCATGTGGAGAGTAAGTACCTCCCTCGATTCTCTCATTTCTCTCTTTCATCACCAAAACCGCCACCTTCTTCCCTCTCTCCTATCATCTTCTTCCTCCTCTATATTCTAGCTAAGAGTGTGAGGATTTGAGAGATCTTCCTAGGTGTGTGGATCACCATTAGAGGCTTCACACTTGGAAAGCTTTGATTTGGAGATCCATATTGTGGCCAATTTTGGAGACTATTTTGGGTGACTTTGGAGCTTCCATTCCTCCTCAGTTCCGGCCATCATGAGGCTATATGAGGTGTCTTTGTGAGCAAAATTTGATGCATTAAGGAGCCTGGTATGGTGAGGTTGATCCTTGAAGTGGAGAGTGTAGATCTTGCTATGAAAGAGTCCAAGGGGAAGATCCACTTGATTGCCTTGGTTTTCTTCAAAGGTAATCTTCCAGCTTTTAAATCTTAATTTATGAATGATCCTTGGGTTGGAGACAACAAGTTAAAATTTGCCTTATTTTGGTTTTAATTTTTTGATCTTTGCCTATCTCCTACTTTTATGTGGTATCAAAGCCATCTTTATGTCTAAATTAAGATCTATTTGATTGATTTATATGATGAATTAATCTTAAATCTCCAAATTCTTGATTTAATTGATGAATTTGAGAGTTTGGAGATTTGCTTGTGGCTCTTGATGTGTTTAATTGAAATATATCAATACGTGTTTAAGTGTTAATTCATATGTTGGCATGAGTTTTGATTCAAATCTTATGATGTTAAATTTTGATTTAGCATTGGATGATGTTATATATTGATATAGCATGTTGATTACAGCTTTATAGTATTTTGGCTATTTTTGCATCCAATTAGATTGGAGTACTTTATTGGAGATTTTTGGAGAATAGTGATTTTAAAGCACTTGAACATTTTAATTTCTAGTTTTTAAAGGTGTTTATAATTTGGAAATTTGTCAAAATGTGTGTACAATTTGAGTCATGGAGGTGTCCATGGTGGTTGGAATACAAAATAGCACAAAAGTACACAACAAACACACCAGTGCACAAATCAACAGGGTTGTCAGCCCCTTAGCAGCGCTGGCCATGCAACGAGAACGCTGTGAGTGCACCGACTCGTGGCTGGGTGCACACCAGAGGCAGCAGCCCACCAGTCAATGGCCAGGGGTGCTCCTTGGACATTTTGGTGCAATTTTGGTCTTCCTTGTATGCTCATTTCATACTATTTTGATGGACAATAATTGTGTAAATATTCAAACTAACGTTGGACATTTTTGCTAGCTTTTAAAATCAAATTTAAGATAATCTTCAAAATTGTGAAAAAATTGTAATGCATAAGAGCTATGCTTGTTTTTACCCTTAATTAAACACATGATAAGCACTTAATTATTGGAATGAGTGTCAATTCTTGCTATTATTCATTTAATTGTTGAATGAATTATGAATGTATGAGGAATGATCATGAGCTTTTAATTTAGTTTTATTTAAGTTTAAAGTTGTTTGAATGCGTTGTATTAAATGGGGCTTGCATACCTCTTGATTTTCTACCATGTAATTATTATGAAAGTAGAACTCTAGGGATGAAGTTTTCTTTACTCTTGTAAATTGTTGCAAGAAGGCAAAGGAGGCCAAGGAGATCAAGGAGGCTTGAAGACCCATGTATGTATGGGATACATTCTTGTAATAGAAAAGATCTATTTAATCAACCCACCAAAAATCAACTAAGTAGTGCATATATGGCTCTAAGTGCACTACTTGGGTAAGGCTTATGGTCATCCCACCCTAGAAGCATGCTAGGCGCATTTACTTTTTATGATTTTCTTTATCTTATTGATGTATGAGGTGCATGGTTAGGATATAGAGAATCTAAATAAGCAAGATAAAATTGATGAGATCTTCCAAGCAAGAAAATCACCCAACTTAGAAGAGTCTAACTTTATAAAAAATATTAAGTCAAATTGGATAAAATTTAAATCTAGTTTTAATGTCCAAGCCTTCTACCAATAGGCAAGTGACATGAGATGCTACCTTAATTTTATGTCGGCTCACGAGTCGTGGGACACGTAATTGAAGGAAAGCTATGATCACTAACTTGGGCATAAGATGCACCTAGATTTAAAGTTCACCATGACATAGTCTCACAAGTCGTGGAATGATTGTGGTTGAGTATATAATCAAAGAATGGCTGGTAGGTATGACTTAATACCTAATATTATAGATGTCGCATGAGTCGTGGTTCCATACGAAAAGTGAGGTAAAACACATCAAAGGTTGTATACAAATGCAATTATCAAACTTCAAAAGCTCAAAATAACTAGTTCTTATAGCCTAACAAGGATATAATCATGCCAAGAATTCAGATTTAGTTGGAGAATTACCTCAAAAAGTAAATTTCCAATGTTGCAATGGTGAACACTTCACCGATCCAAATTTTGGCAGACTATGGCACAGAAGAGAACCAACAACTTTGACCTCAGTTAGAATGATCCAAAAATTACGAAAATAAATCTGGAACCTATAAACTCCTTGATGACAGTTATGTAAAAAAATCAGATCAAAAATCGATCTGGATCTCTTGGAAAAAATTCAGCAAATGACTGCTCTGTTCCAGTGGATCTCCAAAGTTTAGCAAATCAAATGTTTTACCTCTATTGATATGATCCACACACCAATTGATCCTCCAAATTCCACTCACTTTTAGCTGGAGAAAATGAGCAAAATATCAATGGTGAAGGCCCATTTTTGAGGTAGGAGAAGAATAGAAAACAAAGCCCCAACACAAGAAGCAATGTTTGGTAAGAGAGTTTTGGAAGGAATTGTGGAAGAATCTAATTCTTCACACCTTTCACACTTATGGCTGATCCTCTCTCTCTATATCTATACATAGATGTTGGATGGTGTGATGCCAAGGTTTCATCACACCTTCCATGAGAGGGAAGGGGGGTGCCAAGGTGGCAAATTTTGAATTCAAATCTCATTTGAATTTCATGTGCATTTTAATTACATTTGAAATCTAATTTCAATTAATTAAGATGCCAAATTCAAATGAACCTTTCATTTGATTTTTTTCTCCAAATAGTATTCTTCTCATTAATTAAATTAAATATTTTAATGTAATTAATTAATCTTTAACTTACCTCTTAAGTCAAACAAGCTTAACTCTTAAACTCAATTTTGTTAATTTAACTCCTTAAATTAACTTGACCAATTGATGGTCACTTGGCACCAAATAATTAACTCCTTAATTATTGGTCTAATTTAACTCCTTAAATAAGTCAATTAATTTAACACTTAAATTAATCAAGCCAAAAATTGACCTTTAATTTAGTACCTCAAAATCAGTCACCTTGGAGTGATTCTCTAACACTTAAAAAATTGCTCCAATAACAAGGAGGTTAATTGGATTTTGTGTGTGACCCAATAGGTTCTATCATTCATTGGACATTGGCTCACAACTCCTTGTGACTTTTCAATATCATATATTCATTTTAGTTTAAAACACATTTTAAACTAATCAATTCAATTCAATTAATCTCATTAATTAAAGAGTGCTCAATCTTCATGGTCGATGTCCAACCTCAAGCCTATAGAGCCCAACTAATTGGCCGAAATGAATGTTTTTGCAGAACCATCATAGCTATACACTTGCCATGTAAATACGGTCATTCTCTCTCCTATCTCTCGAAAGAAGCTTAGGGCAAGATATTTGTTGACTCCCTAATACCTCGATACTATGTCTCTATTCTCAATATTCAATTCCTTTGTATGACCTCATCTTTGGAAAACTCCTTTTTCAAATTGTCACAACACATTGCGCAAGGATTTCTTGGAATCAATCATTATAGAATACATAGGAGTTGTACTCGCCCTTCACAAAAGCGAGGAGTCGGATTCTACTTGGATCTCACAAACCTCAATGCCAAGTAGCTAATACACAACCTCAACCCAAAAGACCCACAAAGTGGTCAAGGAAGAGTCAAAGCATGAGAACCAGATACAAGGTTACCATGGATCCTCAAGTTAGAGGACTAATAATATGCACTAGCGCAAGCTGGAGAACTTGCCACTACCAATTTGCTACTCCGGCTATCTAGTGGATTCTTTGGTGGGTCTTCAATGCCTTGTTCTCTAACAAGCACCCACTAACATGCACATATATCTCAAATGGTTGATCATGGAACGGAGCAATATTCAACTCTTAGATTTATGCATCATTAGTAGAAGTCTATCCGGATCTTAGATGCCCTATTTCATAAGATCCTATGACTTGAAAGATTTACGATCATGACTGTGTAAGACTTATTCCATGATCACCAACTGAGTCCTGTAGTCATAAGTGATCTAAAGGCTTCAACTAAATGCAAGTGAAGTAATAAAGAGCATAAGATGAAGATGGCCATATAAAGAATATCATTCAATCAACATTATTTTAAAAGGAAATAGCTTCACAAGGCCAATCCTATTGGCTTGCCGGGCACTATTCCAATAATCTCCCACTTTCCCTAAAGCCAATGCCCCATGGCCTTGAGACGTATATTCTCAAGATGTCCTTCAAAGACGTTTTGATTTTAAGGGCTTAAACAGTATTTCTGCTAAATTCTTTTCTGAGACAACTTTGTCCACTCAATTGTCGCCTCTATCAATTTGATATCATATATCAAATGATAATACATTTACTATGTTTAGATCACTGATGAGATCTCTGATCAAGTCCAAAGTTGTCTTCCAAAGACAACTGTGGGCTCATGTACGCTAGGCACCACATCCAACTCTTGGATGGAGTTTTATGTAAACATCTTTTTTTGCGGTTTCCAAAATCACAAATTATTTCACCTCAGTGGTTGTCTTAGTCGTGGTGTCTTGTTGGAGCTCTTTCAACTCACCATGCCGCTATTAAGGCGAAATATAAATCGAGAAGTAGATTTTAAGTCATGTACATCGAATTGAAAACTTGAATCCGAAAACCCCTCGAGTTTCAATTCTACATTGTCGTATACCAAAAACAAGTCCTTAGTCTTTCTCAAGTACTTAAGGATTGTTTTAACGGCTATCCAGTAGCTATCACCAAAATTGGATTAGAACCTACTCATAACGCTTAGCGAGTGTGCCATATCCAATTTTGTACATTGAACTGCACACATTATGCTCCCTATAGTGGAGTCATAAAGTATGTGGGACATCCTTTGTCTCTCATTTTTAGTCTTAGGGGGCCATAGACTTGGAGAGACAAATGCCATGTCCCATGAGAAGGAATCCCTTCTTGGATCTTCCATACTAAACTCCTTTAGTATCTTGTCAATGTACGGGGATTGGGATAGCTCCAACATCCTCCCAAATCTATCTCTATAGAATGTATTCCAAATATGTGTGATGCTCCTCCCAAATCCTTTATGGAGAATTGTATAGATAACCACGCTTTAGTATACTATAACATTCCTACCTCATTCCAAATGAGAAGGATGTCATAGACATAAAGCACAATAAATTGTATATTACTCCCACCAGCCCTTTTATACACATATGGTTCATACACTTTTTTGACAAAACCAAACGATTTGACCGTTTTGTCAAAATGTATGTTCCAACTTTGGGATGCCTCTTTGAGTCCATAAATGGATCTCTGGAGTTTGCAAACTTTTTGCTCACTCTCCTTAGATGTAAAACCTTGTGGTTGCTCCATATAGATTTCTTCTTCGATGTTTCCATTGAGGAAAGTGGTTTTCACATCCATTCACCATATCTCATAGTTATAATATGCGGCTATGGCAAGTGTAATCCGAATGGACTTAGATATTGCGACCGATGAAAAGGTTTCCTCGAAATTGATACTGGGTCTTTGAGTGTAATCCTTTACTACTAGTCGTGCCTTAAAAGTCACCACTTCTCTATCCACTCCAAGCTTTCGCTTACAGATCCACTTGCAACCAACGGGAACTATTCCAATTGGTAGATCTACCAAAGTTCATACTTTGTTGGAGTACGTGGAGTCCACTTCTGATATCATGGATTCAAGCCAACATCTCAAATCTATGTCCAACGTAGCTTCCTCATAGATCTTCAAATCACTATTTGATTGGCCATCTCATGAAGGAATCCGAACATTTCGAGTTGCTTCTTGATTTGGTCTAACCTTCTTAGAAATTGTGTGTAAAGCTCTTTTATATTTATTTGTTTCTACCGCTTGTGGGATTTGATGATCATCTTGAACTTCACCAAGTTCAACAACAATGCCTTTTTCTATCTAATAGAAATTGCTTTTCCAAAAAGTAAGCGTTCCTCGAAACAAATACCTTTTGTTCCGAGGGATCATAGAAGTAATAGCCCATAGACTCTCTTGGGTATCCCACAAACTTGCACAAGGTGGATCTACTATCCAACTTAACTCCCACTGTCCATCTCACGTAGGCAGGAGATCCCCAAACCTTAAGATATTGGTAAAAGAGTGCTATGCCATGGAAAATTGCATACGGCATCTTTAGCTCTGACTTTTAAAGGTACTATACTTAGTACCTTCGCTGTCGTCATTGAAGCATATCCCCTAAAGGATATAGGCACATCGAAAAAGCTCATCATGGAACGTACCATGTCCGACAAGGTACGATTTTTCCTCTCGGCTACTCCATTGTGTTGGGTATGCTGGGTGGAGTCCATTAAGAGAGATCTCATTCTCCTTTAAATAATCCAAGAAGTTGGGGCTCAAGTATTCTCCTCATCAATCTAATCGAAGAGCTTTAATACTTAGCCTTAATTGCTTTTCCACTTCATTCCTATACACTTTGAACATTTCAAAGGCTTTGGACTTGTGGAGCGCTTTGTTTGTCCTACAAAAGGAGCCTTGGTCATTTTTCCCTTTAAACAAGATTCACAAGTAGGAAGTTCCTCAATATTACTAACATTTAGTGCTTTGAGATCTTATTTTTAGAGATATGCCCAAGTTTTTGCATGTCATAACATGGCATTTACTTGGATATCTAATTTTTCTTACTTTGTTGAAAGTGCATTAGTGATGGTTGAGAATACAATATGTGTAATCCTTTGTTAAGTGTACCATGAGCAATTAAAGAGCCCATTCTTTAATGCCTTCAATCTCCCATTTAATATAGAAGGATCAAATCCTTCACTATCCAAAACAGGAATTGAAATAATGTTATCAACAATATATGGCACACAATAGCAAGGGTTCAATACAATTATGGAGGTCCCTAATTCCAACTTATTATACGCCTGCATCTTTGGTCACAACTCTTGCTCCTTAGCTAAGGCGGTAGATCATATCCATATCATTTAGTTTTATTCTTCTTTCTTGTTCTTTGTAACAACTTACAAAGATAAGAACCACATGCGATATCACATATCCATGAGGAAGAATTTATCCTTTAATGCACTTCAATAAAGCACATACCATTCCAAAGGGTTGTAAGGTATTCCTTGCAAAATCACTTCCAATTGCCTATCTAGCCAAAGTAGAAACAAATAATATCGACTACTTCCTCTATATTCTTCTTGACTCCTCCGGATGCCTGTAATAGTTATTTTTCCTTGGAGGAAGAACTTTTCTTCCTTTTACCTCCAACTCTAAGACCGCTAGGGCCCATAGACTTGGAGGAGGAAACAAGTGTCAAAGGTTTGCCCTTGTCATGGTAGTCTCCTTCTAGATCAACACTTTGATCAATAAAACTCGGCGAGGATGTGAGGATCAAATCCTCATGGAGATCATTATCCATCGCCACATCCGAGTAGAAAAAGCTTCTTCAAGCCTAATCATCTTTAGACCGTAGTCAATGACACATGACTTTGTATCCATCCTAGCTTGAAAAATCTCTTTTGACAACATGAACTTCTCATACCTTGTTAGCTTTACCACTTTTGTAAACTTTAACCAAGGTACTATTCATGTGTCTTTGAGACTTTTAAAGTTTGTAGATGCCACCATAAGACTATGGGATAGGATGATCCTAAACCCAATTCATGAACTTTTCATGCATCTCTTGATCTACCTTAATACCCATGGGATTAGGAGCACATTGATATAGGACATATATCTGCCTCAAGGAATCTAGAACGAATTTTAAAGTTAAGTCAATCATGGAAGTTTGGCCCAGTTAGTTTATTGGTTTCCAAAATAACGTTGAGTGGAACACTAAACCATTCTTGAGATTTCTCAAATCTTCAAAGGCGAAAAGAGAATAAGCATGTGATTGAATTTGATATTAAAAACATGTTTACAGTCTTTTAAGCATGTTTTCCTCTTACTATTTTATCAAATTCTTCACCTCCAAGAAGAATTCGAGAAATCATATTTCCTACTGAGAATCAAGATCCAAAGGACTTGCAAGTGGACCCTCGTAAGCGAGTGTCATCCACAAACAATCGAAGGGTAAGCAACCTTTGTTAATTATATCTTATGCAACTCTTGATATATTTTGCCTTACTTTTCACATAGACCCACGTAACCGTGCGCCATCTATGGTACTAATTGTTAAGTCAAACCTACCAATCAATCTTTGACTCAAGACGGCCACCACATCATCCCCCGTAATCGAGTGCCAATGTGTGGGCGTTCCTAAGGTCCAAGTGCATCTTATGCTAAGTGCATGCTCACAATTTTCCTCCTAAGTGTGACCCACGTAACCGAGTGCTATCACATAAAATTGGTAGCATCACCATGGCATACACTATTGGTAGAACGCATGGATTAATTAAAACTTCTTTTAATTTTTATCCATTTTGACTTAATATTTTAAAAGCACTTACACATTCTAAGTGGAGGATTTTTGCTAGCAAAGATCTCATCATTTTATCTTCTTATTTAGGTTTTCTATATCCTAACCATGCATCTCATACATTAATAGGATATAGAAAGCATAAATAAGTAAATGCGCCCAGCATGCTCCTAAGGTGGGATGACCATGAGCTTAACCAAGTGGTGCACTTAGAGTCATAGGTGCACCACCTAATTAATTTCAAGTGGATTGATTAAATCTAACTATTACACGAGTGTATCCCATACATTCATGGGTCTTCAAAAGTCTCCATGCCTCCAAGGCCTCTTTTGTTCCATGTAACTTTTACATGAGAAAGAAATTATCACTCCTAGTGATTCTACTCTCATAACATTTACAAGGTAGAAATTAAAAGGCATGCAAGCCCCAACAACTTGAAACAAATAAAATCAATATTAAAGGCTCATGATCATCCACATTCATTCATCGTCCATTCAATAATTAAATAAATAATAAATAAATCTAGAATTAACAATTAATTCCATCAATTAAATTCTTATCTCATAAACAAGTAATTGGTCAAACATAACTCTTATGCCAATAAGTAGGAGATTAACTTTAACAAGTTTTAAAAGTAATCAAAAATGTCAAACATAATTTTGAGAACTTGCACAACACTGTGCATCTATTATGTGTGAAATAAAATACTTCTAGTCACTAAAGGAACACAAAAAATTGGTCAAAACCCATCCAACCCGAAATTGGGCACTGCTGCCCCAGCCCGATTGCACAGCTTGGCAGCAAGTGTGAATGCAGTATTTTTGGATTTGGAAGGAGTTAACTTATTTTTGGTTCAACTTTTGTGCACCAAAAAATTTAGGACACCTCCTAAACATTAAAACACACATTATAGATGAAATTTTAAATCTAAAACAACTTTTAAAATTAAAATTTCAAGTACTTAAACATGCTTCAAAAACAAGTTCAAGTGAGAATCAAATTCTCCAAAAATCTCCAACAAAACTCCAATCAAATTGGATCCAAAAATGACCAAAACACAATAAGGTCAAATTTAACATGCTATATCAACATATAACATCAATAAATGTCAAATCAACATTTAGCATAAATAGCCAAGAATTAAAATATACTAATCATATGAATTAACATTTAAACACATATTAGCATGCTTTCAATTCATCAATCAAGGAGCCACACACAGCATCATCCAAACACTCCAATCCATCATATTAATTGAGAATTTTGTGATTTTGATCAATCCATCACATGAATCAATCAATCAAAAGAAATCAAAATCTAAGCATGATTTAGGCTCCGATACCACTTGAAGGTTAGTAAGCCACTAGGATCCAATTATCAAACTTCAAAAGCTCAAAATTACTAGGTCTTATAGCCTACAAAGGATCTAATCATGCTAGGAATTCAGATTTTGTTGGAGAATTACCTCAAAAAGTAAATTTCCAATGTTGCAATAGCGAACACTTCACCGATCTAGATTCTGGCAAACTCTGGCATAGAAGAAAACCAACAACTTTGGTCTTTTAGAATGCTCCAAAAATCAAGAAAACAAATCTAGAACCTCTCAACTCCTTCAGGAAAGTTTTGTAAAAAATTCAGAGCAAAACTCAACCTGGATCGCTTGGAAACAATTCAACAATTGACTGCTTTGTTCTAGTGGATCTCCAAAGCTTAGCAAATCAAATGCTTTACCTCTATTGATATGATCTACAAACCAATTGATCCTCCAAATTCCAATTACTTTTAGCTGGAGAAAATGAGCAGAATATCAATGGTGAAGGTCGATTTTTTAGGTAGGAAAAGAAGAGAAAACAAAGCCTCAACACATGAAGTAATGTTTGGAAAAAGAGTTTTGGAGGGAATTGTGGAAGAATGTAATTCTTCACACCTTTCACACTTATGTCTGATCCTCTCTCTCTAATCTATATATAGATGTTGGATTGTGTGATGCCAAGGTTGCATCACACCTTCCATGAGGGGGGTGCCAAGGTGGCAACTTTTGAATTCAAATCTCATTTGAATTTCATGTGCATTTTAATTACATTTGAAATCTAATTTCAAATTAATTAAGATACTAAATTCAAATGAACCTTTCATTTAATTTTCCCTCCAAAATGTATTCATCTCATTAATTAAATTAAATACTTTAATTTAATTAATTAATCTTTGACTTAACTCTTAAGTCAAACAAGATTAACTCTTAAGCTCAATTTTGTTAATTTAACTCATTAAATTAACTTGACCAATTGATGGTCACTTGGTACCAAATAATTAACTCCTTAATTATTGATCCAATTTAACTCTTTAAATTAGTCGATTAATTTAACACTTAAATTAATCAAGCCAAAAATTGACCTTCAATTTAGTACCTCAAAATCGGTCACCTTGGAGTGATTCTCTAACTCTTAGAAAATTGCTCCAATAAGTAGGAGGTTAATTGGATTTTGTGTGTGACCCAATATGTTTTACCATTCATTGGACATGGGCTCACAACTCCTTGTGTCTTTTGAATATCATATATTCATTTTAGTTTGAAATATTTTTTAAACTAATTGACTCAATTCAATTAATCTCATTAATTGAAGAGTACCCAATCTCCATGGTCGATGTCCAACCTCAAGCCCATAGAGCCCAACTAATTGGCCGAAATGAATGCTTTCGCAGAACCATCATAGCTATACGTTTGCCATGCAAATACGATCTTTCCGTCTCCTATCTCCCGAAAGAGGCTTAGGGCAAGATATTAGTCGGCTTTTTAATAGCCTCAATACTATGTCTCTATTCTCAATATTCAATTTTTTTGTATGACCTCACCTTTGGAAAACTCATTTTCCAAATTATCATACCATCTTGCACAAGAATTTCTTGGAATTGATCATTATATAATACATAGGAGATGTACTTGCCCTTCACAAAAGCGAGGAGTCAAATTCTATCTTGGATCTCACAAACCTCTATGTCGAGTAGCTCATACCCAATCTCAACCTGAAAAACTCACTAAATGGTCAAGGAAGAGTCAAAGCATGAAGACCAGATAAAAGGTTACCATGGATCCTCAAGTCAAAGGACTAATAATATCCACTAGCACAAGCTAGAGAACTTGCCACTTCGACTATCTAGTAGATTCTTCGGTAGGTCTTCAATGCCTTATTTTTTAACAAGCACTCACTAACACGCACCCATATCTCATATGGTTGCTCACGGAATGGAGAAATATCCAACTCGTGGATTTATGCATCGTTAGTGCAAATCTATTCGGATCTTAGATGCCCTATTTCATAAGATCCTATGACTTGGACAATTTACGATCACGATCGTGTAAGACTTATTCCATGGTAACTGAATCAAGTCCCGTAGTCATAAGTGATCTAAGGGCTTCAACCAAATGTGAGTGAAGTAATAAAAAGCATAAGATGAAGATGGCCATATAAAGAATATCATTCAATCAAGATTATTTTAAAAGGAAATAGCTTCACAAGGCCAATCCTATTGGCTTGTTGGGCACTATTCCAACACGTCGCATGAGTCGTGGTTCTATACGAAAAGTGAGGTAAAACACATCAAAGGTTGTATAGAGATGCAATTGGTAATAGTTGCCTACCTTAGGATCAAAAATGGATGTATCACGAGTCATGGGTCCCCAAATGATGCCTTTGGACCTTGATTCTCACTAGAAAATGTGATTTTTTGAATTCCTAAGAGGGTAAGGAATTTGATAAAATAGTGGGAGAAAAAGAAAGTCTATTAACATGTTTTTGATATCAAATTCAATCAAATGCTTATACTCTCTATTTTCACCTTTGTATATTTGTGAAATCTTCAAGTATGGCTAAAACTCCACTAAGCATCATATTGGAAACTAATAAACTTATCGGCCAAACTATCGCAATTGGCTTCGTAACCTCAAAATCGTTCTTGACTCCAAAAAATGGACATATGTTCTTAATCAAAATCCACCGAATACCATTGGCGAGGATGCCGATCAAAAGCCCATGAAACGTTCACAAAATAGGTAAAGGATGACCTCCAAACCCATTGCCTCATGATGGCTTCCATGTACAATGAGCTTCAAAAGTCTCATGAGCACATGAAAAGTGTCGCAAGATACACTTACACCTACAAGAGTTGTATGATGTACAAATAAGGCATGAAAGGTACATGCTCTCAAATGAGCTTTTTAGGACAAGGATGATTGAAGGACCTAGTGTCCATGATCATTAGCTTAAAATGATTGGGCTCATTGAGAAGCTCGTTACTTTAGAAGTAGTAATAGATAATGGCATCTACGTGGATTTGATCCTCCAATCCTTGCCAAGTTCATTTGACCAATTCGTGATGAACTTTAATATGTCCAAACAAGAAGTCACGATCAATGAATTGGCTAACATATTGGTAACTGTAGAGACGACCATGAAAAAGGACAAGCCTTTAATGCTTGCTTCCTCCTCCAAGTTTAAAGGCCCTAGGGGAAAGAAGAAAAGAGGTAAGAAAAAGAAGAGTTCTTCTTCAAAGGGAAAAGAGACATTAAAACCATCTGATGGGGCTAAGAAGAAAAAAGAGGATAAGAGAGATGCCATTTGTTTCTATTGTAGTGAAACCAGGCATTGGAAATGCAATTGTAAGGAGTACCTTACTACCCTTGGGAATGGTATGTACTTTATTGAATTGCACTTAACTACTAATTCTTCCTTATGGATATTTGATACAACATGTGGTTTTCATCTTTGTAATTTGTTATAGGGGATAGAAAGACGAAGGAGTCTAAGTGATGAAGATATGATCCTACACCTCGGCAATGGTGAAAAAGTTGCAGCCAAGGTTGAAGGTATTATCAAATTACACTTAGGGAACTCCTTTGTTGTACTAGATCCTTGCTATTATGTACCTACTCTTATGAAGAATACTATTTCAATTCCCATTTTAGATTATGAGGAATTTGATTTTTCTATCTCAAATGGAAAATTGAAAGTAATAAAGAATGGTTCTTTGACTACAATTGGTACATTTAGTAATAGATTATACATTTTGGATTCTCAACCATCACTTATGCACATTCAACAAAGTAATAAAAGAAAATTAGATAACCAAGAAAATGCATACCTTTGGCATGCAAGACATGGACATATTTTCAAGAATAGGACGAATAAGTTAGTAGCCCTCAAATCACTAAATGTTAGTGGATTAGAGGATGTACCTACTTGCGAACCTTGTTTAAAAAGGAAAATGACCAAGGTTCCTTTTGTGGGACAAACAGAGCGATCCACAAGTCTATTGGATTTGATCTATATGGATCTATGTGGACCACTAAAAGTTAGTGCATGAGGAGGATATTCATACTTCATTACCTTCATTAATGGATTTTACACGATTCGGACATGTGTATCTAATGAAGTACAAGTTCGAAGCTTTTAAAAAGTTCAAAGAGTATAAGAATGAAGTAGAAAAACAATTGGGACTTAGTATTAAAACTCTTCGGTCGAATCGAGGAGGTGACTACTTAAGTGCCTAATTCTTCGATTATCTAAAAGAGAATGAGATTCTCTCACAATGGACTCCACTTGGCACACCCAAAAATAATGGAGTAGCTAAGAGAAGAAATCATACTTTATTAGATATGGTATGGTGTATGATGAGCTTTATTGATGTCCCTATTTCTTTTTAGGAATACGCCCTTGAGACGGCGGCGATGCTATTAAATGTAATACCCTCAAAGTTGGTACCAAAGATACCACATGAGATGTGGTTTGGCAAAGCACTCTCTTACTCTTATTTAAGAGTTTGGGGATCTCCCACCTATGTCAAGAGACTAGTGGGAGACAAGTTGGATGCGAGGCACTTTGTGCGAGTTTGTGGACTACCTAAAAGAGTCTTTGGTTTATTACTTCTATGATCCATTGGAACAAAAGGTATTTGTTTCAAGGAATGCCATCTATTTAGAAAAGTAGTTTCTATTAGATAGAAACGATGTAGTCATTGAACTTGATAAAGTTCAAGATAATCATAATATCCCTCAAGCAATAGAAATAAGAGAGCAAAACGAGCCTAATATACAACTTCTTAAAAGGTCAGACCAGATCAAGAAACATATCAAAAGGTTCAAATTCCTTCATGAAACGGGACAAACGGATAGTGATCTAAGGACCTATGTGGAAGCTATGTCAAACATAGATTCAAGTCATTGGCTTGAGGCCATGAAATTCAAAATGGACTTCATGTACTCAACAAAGTATGGACTTTGGTAAATCCATCGAAGAGTATAGTACCCGTTGGTTGGAAATGGATCTATAAGCATAAGCTAGGAGTTAATGGGGAGATAACAACCTTTAAGGCTAGACTAGCGGCGAAAAGTTATACTCAAAGACCTGGTATTGATTTTGAGCAAACCTTTTCACTTGTCGCTATGCTTAAGTCCATAAGGATTATGCTTGTTATAGCCGCTTATTACGACTATAAAATTTGGCAAACGGATGTAAAACTATTTCTCTCAAAGGAAATATTGATGAGGAAATCTATATAGAGCAAGCGCAAGATTTTATATCCAAAGGGAGTGAGCAAAAAGTTTGCAAACTCCAAAGGTCCATTTATGGACTAAAGCAAGCATCCCAAAGTTGGAACATACATTTTGATAAGACAGTCAAATCATTTGGCCTTATCAAAAACATGTATGAACCATGTGTGTATAAAAAGGCTAACGGGAGTTCGATACAGTTTATTGTGCTTTATGTTGATAACATCCTTCTCATTAGGAAAGAGACAGAGATGCTAGAGTGCACCAATGCATAATTATCTTCACAATTCTCCATAAAGGATTTAGGTTTTGGAATAAGCATCTTTCGTATTGGGAATACGGATCTATAGAGATAGATTAAAGAGGATGTTGGGCTCTCTATCCACATACATTAACAAAATACTAAAGAGATTTAGTATGGAGGAATTCAAGAGAGGATACCTCCCAATGGGACATGGCATTCGTCTCTCCAAGTCTATGGCCCCTAAGACCAAGGAAGAAAGAGAATAAATGTCCCACATACCTTATGCATCCGCCATTGGAAGCTGTATAAGACTAGATATAGCTCATGCTCTAAGTTTTACGAGCTACTACTAATCCAATCCAAGTGAAAGTCACCGAAAAGCCGTGAAAACAATCCCTAAGTACTTGAGAATACTTAAGGATTTGTTTCTAGTATACAACAATGGAGAATTGAAACTTGACGGGTTTTCATATTCTTGTTTCTAATCCGATGTAGATGATCTAAAATCCATTTTTGGATTTATATTTTGCCTTAATAGCTACATGGTGAGTTGGAAGAGTTCCAAACAAGACACCACGGCTAATTCCACCACTAAGGCAAAATATATTGTAGAGTCGAACACCGTGAAAGAAGGTGTTTATGTGAAAATTTTCATCCAAGAGTTGGATGTAGTGCATAGCATGCAAGAGCTAATAGTTGTCTATTGTGGCAACAATAAGGCCATTGCATAAGCAACGAGCTAAGATCTCATCAACAATACAAGCGCATTTTGAGGCGATATCATTTTATCCGAGAGATCATTGATAAATGCGACATTCGAGTGGAGAGAGTTGTCTCGAAAGAGACTGTAACTCTCTCCACTCGAATGTAGTAGATCCACTGACAAAAACCCTAATGCAAAAGATCTTGGAAAGACATCTTGAGAAAATGGGCTTAAAGACTATGGGGAATTAGCTTTAGAACAAATGGGAGATTGTTGGAATAGTGGTCCGCAGGCCAATTAGATTAGTGTGTATAGGGGTGTAAACGGATATTAAACGAATCGGATACACTGTTTTCATATTTGTATCCATTTAACTTTTGAATACTCGGATACGAATGCGGATTTGGCGGATATTTAAAAATGATATCCAAATCCGTATCCGTCGAATATCGATCGAATTCAAACATATCCGTATTCGATTATAATTATTCAGATATATTCATATTTTATCAAATTTATCTGTATTGGAATTATTGTTTTATATTCATATTCGATGATAATTATTTAAATATTCATTTACAAATATTCAAATACATGAATCTATGAACCTATAACAAATACATATTTTAATTAATAAAAAGAACTATATAATTTCATTAAAATGAAAGCAATCAAACAAATAGCATAATTTTTAATTAATAATTGACTTTATAATTGATTATTAGTACTTATTATTAATAATAATAATGGAATTTAAGTATATTAGTTATAAAGTCAACCAACAATAATTATGTTGATTAACTCTATTCTTCAATTTTTTTCTATATTACAATATTTTTTTAAATTCATTATTTTTCTTCCCAATTATTCAATTATACATATATAGACTATGAATTTTTTGTTGAAAAATATAAATAATATTTTATTTAATAAATATATATTCGGATCGAATATTAAACGAATCGGATACACATTTACCATATCCGTATCCATTTATAATTAGATATCTGCTAATTGAATACGGATAATATCTGCTTTAAACGGATGCGGATAAATTTTGTATAAACGGATACGAATGTGAACGGTAAACAAATATTTGAATATCCATTTACAGCCCTAGGTGTGTATAACTATTCCATGTAGCAGTCTTAATTGATTAATATTCATAAAATGGTCATCTTTATCTTATGCATTTATGATTTCTTGACATGCATTTGGTTGAAACCCTTAAATCATACTAGACTACGGGACTTGGTCACGAGTATGTGGTGATCATGAAACAAGTCTTTATGGTCATAATTTTAACTATTTCAAGTCATAGAATCTTATGACACAGGGCATCTAAAATTTGGATAAACTTGCACTAACGATGCATACTCCAAGGAGTTGGATATTACCCCATTTCATGGGCAATCTATGTTAGATATGAATACATGTTGGTGGATGCTTGTTAGAGAACAAGTTCACTGAAAGCCCACTTAGAGAATCAACTAGATAACCGTAGTGGCATATCGGTAGTGGCAAGTTTTCTAGCTTATTATAGTGCATATAATTAGTTCTTTGACTTGAGGTTCCACAGTAACCTTGTATGTGGGTCCTTGTGCTTTAATTTTGATCCAACCACATAGTGGGTCATTCGGGGCATAGGTTAGAAACAAGCTACCTAAGTATGGAGGTTGGTGAGTTCCAATATGGGATTCATTTCTCCCATTTGTGAAGAGCATATTGATCTCCTATGTATTCTAAGATGATCGATTCTAAGAAATCTTTGCGCAAGGTGATATGATAATTTGGAAAAGGAATTTTTCAAAGTTGATGTCATAATGGGAATCAAACATCAAGAATAGATACATAGTTATTGAGGCTATTAGGGAGCTAAAAAATATCTCACCCTAGGCCTCTTTCGGGAGATAGGAAACAGAAGGATCGTATTTGCATGGCAATCATAAGCAGTAATGGTTTACCTCAAAATAATTCATTTATTCAATTTGTTGGGTTCCATAAGCTTGTGCTAAGAATCAACTATGGAGATTCGGTACTCTTTAATTAATAGAGATTAATTGATAGAGTTATTAGGTTAAAAGAATTTAAACTAATTCAAATATTTTAATATTCAAAAGAATTTAAACTAATTGGTGCGATGTGACAATTTAATCAGTTAAAGTCAACTTAAGGAGTTAAGTTGATTTAATTAACTTAAGGGATTAAGCTAAGATTAATCCAACTAATTAAATTAAAGAGTTAATTTAATTATCTAGGGAATCTTAGTTTTGGAGGGGAAATCAAATGGAAGAGTCCATTTGAATTAATTGAGGCATTTTTAATTTATGAAATTAAAAATTCAATTCAAGCTAGAAGAATCTAGCAAGTTCGCACATATGTGAATGATGTGATGGAAAGGCTTCCATCCCACACTTTAAATACATGTAGTGGATGGCCATTCGAGAGCTTGATCCATGCTTCCATTTCCCTCCAAAAGGTAACACAACTCATGTGTTGAGTAACTACCTTCCTAAATTATCTCCCCTCTCTCTCTCATCACCAAAACTGCCAACTCCTTCCCTCTCTCCTATCATCTTCTTCCTCCTCTCTATTCTTGTTGAGAGCATGAGGATTTGAGAGATCTTCCTAGGTGTGTGGATTGCCATTAGAGGCTTCACACTTAAGGAGCTTTGATTTGGAGATTAGACACTCATCTTGTGGCCAATTTTGGGCGACATTGGAGCTTCCATTCCTTCTTAGTTTCGGCCATCTTGAGTCTGTATAGAAGATGTCTCTATGGGTAAAAGTTTCTATATTAAGGAGCCTTGGGTATGGAGAGGTTGATCCTTAAAGTGGAAAGTGTAGATCTTGCTTTAGAAGAGTCCAAGTGGAAAATCCACTTGATTGCCTTGGTTTTGTTCAAAGGTAATCTTCTAGCTTTTAAATCTTAATTTTTGACATGTTGATTGATCCTTAGGTTGGAGATAACATGTTAAACTTTGCCTTAATTTGGTTTTAATTTTTGGATCCTTGCTAACTTTCATCCATGAGTTGAGAAGAGCAACATCATCAGTGTCTAGTTTGGAGATGGCATCATCCACGCAGCCGAGCTTATTTTTCACCGATAGTGTGATAATCATGGATTAGCCCCGATAAGCATAATTGTCACCAATTAAAGGTTGTGAAACTAGAACCAAGCTAGGATTGTCTATGTGATAGAGGAAGAAAGGACTGGATGAATTGTTAATGGCGAACTGGCCATTGAGAGCGATTGAATTTTATGATCGGGGAAGATCCAATGGAAGAAGCTTGAATGAGAGAGAAATGAGGATGATCATATATAGAGGCTGAGGTAGAATGGAGAAGATAAACTGCTGATACCATGCTAAAAAGCAAAGCTACCATGGAAAACTAAGCTTTAAGCTGTGGAGAAGAAAAGGAAAATTATATTATGCATTATTTATCATGAGGCACTGTTACATGCCATTTATATACAATGCAAGCTGGCTAAACTAATTTGTTTGTCTAACATCTTAACTATCACACTTACTAACTAATTAATTATAGAAATTATCTTTGACTAATTCTGAATTTACAATACATTGATGGGAATGGAGAAAAACAACTAAGCTAGAAAACTAAACCGGAAACCTTAATAATACCTACACAATTCACAAACTAGCCGCATATTCTTCTTGAAATTAGTCCAACAAAATCACGTCATCAATTTTTTAATTGGAATAGTGAGTGTTTTGTTATTTATCAATGTATTAATATCAATATTATGATGATAGCTTAAAATTATGCATGCAAAGATGACATGCCATGATAACTAATTTAGTAATGTGTCAGGAAGAGTGTTGACAATCATGTGTTGCTGATACAAAATCAGTAGCGATATACTAGATGTTGTGTAGAACCATTTTTTACCTCGCGAGGTATCTTTTTATTTTTTATCAGAAAAAGAAGGAAAAAAGGCAAGTTTGTAATTTTGTGGCAACATGGATGTTTAGGGATGGAATATGGAACCAATCTTACATTACAGTGTGCTAGTGCCTAGTGGTGGTGCGTCTAAAAGGCTATTCTCGCGTCTAATTTATATAATGTTCTCCACAGGAGATGCCATAGCAAGACAGACTATCTTACCCTTACAAGGAATTTTTCGAGTGGGACTACTTTTTAATAGCTATAATTATTTAGGCAATCCTCCTCTTCTATGAAATCACATAATTATCCTTTCACCTCCTCTCATATTCACCAGACAATAAAAGTGGATGAAAATAATAAAACAAATATTTACATCTCCAAGAAACAGCCAAAAAGGAAATTTAAGTCAAAAATTCAAAACTTGTGGTTACCCTTGCAAGTTTAAAAATTTTAAATATAAAAACTGCCCAGCTTTTTTTCCTTCTCAAATATTACCCCTATAAATATTACACACAAATATACACATATAAGCATTATATATACTAGCAGTTGATGCACTCTTGATGTGTGTGCATTCAATAAAAAATAAGAACTAATCCTAAATATCTAACTTCAAAATCCAAGTGGCTTAAAAATAATTACTAAAAAAAATCAATCACTTAACAGTAGATAAATGCTTTGAAAAAATTTATAGATAATATTAAAAAATAATTCATATGAGAGAAATCATTTCTATAGAAAGAAGTTGAAAATATAATAAAAATATAGAAAAATGAAAATATGTATAACTATATATAATCTTCATTGAACTGTTATATGGTAGTACTAGAGGTAGTATTGAGTTGATAGTTATTTTTTGTAGATATAAGGATTTAAAAAGTAAAATAAGGGAAAGTAATTGAAAACACATCAAAAAAAAAGGTAGACTCTTTATTAATAGTATATATATATACACACACATGACACACTATCCAAAAAATCAAATTAGCAATAGAATATTGAGTAATAAGTTGTCAAATTAGCAATAGAATATTGAGTAATAATGTTAAACTTATTATTAACTATTAGTGATGATATTTTTTTTTTTCTTTTATCAAGTATGATTTGGAAAGAACTAAACTATGGCAAGAGTAGTCTTAAACGTCAATACTAACTATAATGAAAACTTGGTAATAAGACATATATAATGAAAATTATATTTGTTATCGTTGAGTTGTCACTACAAATATATACTAACTGATTATAAGGACAATTTTGTATGTTAAATCTCTTTTATTAATCATAAATAGTGACAACTTTTATTTAATTATTGTCATATAAATAAGTCTGAAAATTATTTATTATAAAAAAAAATTCGTGCTACTTAACACATAAAGCAACAACTTTAACAATGTCAATAACATTCTTTTTTATAATGAGATTTGAAATCTACATTATATAACAAGAAAAAGGTTATTGCACTTACAAAACAACAATTAATACTACTACATCAAATTATCCCTACAATTGTAGCACCCTGAATTTTAGAATCCTAAATCTAAAGTTAGTATTTCAATAAAATAAAATACCAGCTCGATAAATTTGGTTAAAATAATTTTGAGTTGAATTTAATTGGGACCCATAAATAATTGTTAACAGTTGAGGGATTGAATCGTAAAGGAAAAAGGGCTTGATTGGCCCAAAATTATAAAATTTAGGAGTAAATGTGAGGAAGTTAATAAGAACTTCAAAATAAATAAAGTAGGACTTAATTGCCCATAATTAAAGATGTCAGTGGTCAATGTGTGAGAAATAAAAATTTAAAGGGTTGAATTAAACTGTTGGGGTGCAATTGTAAAGTGGTTACAAGTTCTGGGGTGAAATTGAAGTTGGCCAAAACTTGAAAGGCTCGATTGAACGCAGTCAAAAATGTTTGAGGCCAAATTGAATAAGCTGAAAAATACTTTATATATACATAATTAGGGACATAAATTTATTAAATTCTCAAAAATCACCCAAACCAATCCCAACTTTTGGACCTCTGGAGAATGGCCAAAAAACACCAAACTGACCTCACAAAAAGCTTCCCTCAGCTCGAGGAGCAAAACCATACCAAGAACTCCCCAAAAAAATTGGTGAATCATTGGAATTTTTTACAGTAGTGGTGCTCGATGGCGATGGTGGTGGGTTCGGCAATTCCAGCTCTGAAAGCTTGCAATTGATAAAGGGATTTTGACGAGCTTGTTGACATGAACATTTTGGCACCCTTGGATTGAATTTTCAACCACCAAAGACGGAGTAATTGGCTCGACAAGGAGGCGGTAGCGTTTGCTTCAATTCGCTGGTGAGGAAGCAACGAACAGCGAAATCAACTGGAGGTTTTTGACGGGCTTGGTGAGATGCACCTATTAGTCAATCTGGTTCACACCCAGGCGAACGGCGGTAGGTGGCGGCAGTTGGGTAGTCGGCCTGAAATTCAATTTTAGACTTGGTAAGGCTACTTTGGGGTTGTGATTTGGAGTTTTGCTTATCGAATTTCGGTAAATTTTGAATTTTATCAATTAAATTGACTTTAGTTTGATTGTGTTCAAACCCGAATAGGTTCAAATCGAACAAGATTTCTACTTAATAGATTAAAATCAATTGCTCGAGATTTTAACAATAAATTCACCCCCTGACTTTTGGTTGGTGTCGACTTACCTAAAAGCTAATAGACCTAATTAATCTAATTACATAAGCTAAAAATTGAAAACATAAAGAAAGAAATTCAATCCTAGAAATCTAATTGATGAAGGTATGGAAATCTATCTAACTGGGTTAAGAGCACCTAAAATATTCTTAGCCATCAGTGTAATACTGTTAGCATTAGTTCCTTATATTGTGTTTGGAATGTAAATAGGTGGCGAGGACGTGATCGATACAGGTGCATAGAGGATTATCACAAATCATAAGTTACCAGCTGAGTTTATACTAGATTTCTTTGTTCGGGAAAGAACATATGTATTTGTTATTATATCCTTATTATTTGATCCTATTTTTTTTTAGATTCAATAATTATTATTTGTTTGTTCTATGCTATTCATCGACTCTTGTGTTGGATTTGACAAGCTGTTTGAGTTGTTCTACTTGTATGTAGTTCTTGAGTCATCGTTGATCAAGCCTGATGTGAATTTTTATCTTATATATATATATATATTAGTAAATATATCACTATTGTTCAATCCTGCCTTTGTTGAAAACTATCATTTGCCTATGTTATAATGACCTTCGATTCTTGTGTCACTCTTGACAGTCTATTTGGACTTTTCTTTCTCTTTGTCGTGAATCTTGAGCCATTGTTATTTGAATTCCCTCACTATCTTGAAATGTTGAATTCTTGAACCAAATATCATGTTTATACGAGTTTTGATAAAGTAAATTGTTTATGAAATTTTACCAATCATTGCCTTTTTACATTGATTATGGTTCCCGATTGATGGCGATTGTGTTGGGGCAACTGAAAATGGATTTTGAAATATATTTTCTATTATCGCCGTGATTATTACCTTGGTATATACTTAATATTAATTGATTGATTGATTACTTGTTTATCATGGCGAGTTGATATGTTTATGGTACTGTTGTTGGGCATTTTACTGCTATTAGCAAGGTATATTGTTACTGTGGATACATTGATCTGTTTATACCCTTAGGGGTAGGCCCTAGGATCAGTACCGAAAGACGACTAGGGAAACGGACCGACGGTAGCTGGTCTCCAACCGATACCCTATTACCATTATCTTGTCTCATAACCAATTGGAGGTAATTGTCTATGAGAAGGATAAGGTATGTAGCTAGCCATGCCGATACCTGTTTATTATTTTGAGCTGATCACTCAGGAATTTAGAGGAATAAGGATTTTTCTGTTTTTTCGAAAGTGAACAAATAAGGTAGGAGAACGAACAACAACAGGTTTAGTGAAAGTGATATTGATATACTATCTAATTATTAATATGTCTAGCTAGTTATATTTCTTTGCCCGCATAATACCTCATATGCCTGCTATAATTGTTATTATTCTCTATTTATTCAGTACTTAGTGATTGTTGTTATTCTGTACACTTACTCTGTTGCTTCACTAGCAACTCACTAAGTCATTCAGGCTTACAGTTTTTGTATTGTTTATTTTCGTTCTTTTCCTAAACTAATGACGTGAAAGACTTAAGAGAATAGCTCCCAGTGGTACGTTCTACAAATAGTTTGCAAATGTGTCCTTATGTTCTAAGTTACATAAGGAGTTTTGAGACTTGGATGTAATGTAAACATAAGTGTGTTTTGTTGAATTTTTCCTGGTTTGTAATAGTTTAGGTAGGTATGTAACGTTAGACCTCTGGCTTGTGATGAATATTTATTTTCTTTTAGTGTGACCAGGCTATCTAAGTTATTTAGCATGTTTGATTAAAAGAAGGTAGTGCTCCGACTTGAGGCATACACCTTCGGCTCGGGGCTTTACAATAATAATTTACAAATCTTAATAATTTATGGGTCAACTTCTAATTCATCTATTTACTATCTATAACTAAAGTAGTATAATTCCCCCAACTATCTACTCCGTTTCCTACTCATACTCCCTCTCTCCATTATCCATAACTTTTTTCCCACTCCTGCTCTCAAATTAAGTCAAATTTCTTTTATCCCAAACCAAATTTAAAAGATTTCAAAATAGTTCCCTTAATTCCATCGTCATTTTGAGGTAACCTTCAATTAAAAAAAGGAGAAATCTACAGTCATGAAGCTATATAGGAGCCCAATATTTTTCATAAGTTTGCTGTAGTTAGCCCAGGATTACCATGTCATCCACCAATTCTCCATTCTTTTGTTGCAGTACTATAGGGCTTTTTGTATTTTTCCAAAATAAAAAAAAAAATCAAGTTTTATATAGCAAATCAAATTCTTCTGCTTCTTTAATCACTTTAAGAAGGGTATCGCATGAGCCTTGATATGTATATAGTTATGAAGGTTTATTTATTGGTATAATTAATATCAATATGATGGTCTAGGTTTATGCATGCAAAGACAGCGTGCCATGGAAACTAATATACAAATGAAGTGAGATAGAAGACATAAGAAAAGGAGAAGTGGAGAACTCAGTGTGGGTAAGTAAGCAAAGGTGTGACACCGAGCAAAAAAAAGAAGAGAGATAACAGAACCAAGAAAGAGGACTAGGGTGGGTAACCAAGGGGTGTTCGGCCAAAATTTCGTAAGGGGGAGTAAGGGGCTAGAGTAAGACATACTTGTTGGGGGTGGTGGTTAGTGGTGGAGAATAAGAAAGAATAAGAGGATATTTGAGTAAATTTATAAATTTTTTCTAAACATTTTATAAGATATTTAAAAAAAATTTAACATGTTATAAAGTATTTTAGAATTTTTTGTATAAGGAGCTTACAAAATCTTAAATAAGATGTTTAGACCTTATAAGCTCTTTTAAGAAAAGAAAGGAGATTCTAATTTATTTTTAAGATCTTAAAAAGTTTCTTTAATTTTAACCATTTTAATCATAAAAATACTATTACTAAGTTCTAAGATTTCATTTTGTCCAAATATTTCAATATTTAAAAATATAATCTCATATTTTATAAGTTCAAAAGTATCTTCTAAGATGTAAGAGTTTATAAGATTATATTCAAATCCATTGTATTATTTCTAATATATATGGATTTGAATACAGATTTAGGTAGATTGAGTAGAATAATATCTTACTTATTAAAAAGGTGTCCTGGTTAGAGATATAAGGTGTGGCCCTATATTTGTATATATATTCACCTGTTGAATCATGAATGAAATTGTATTGTTATTTGCACTCTAAAATTTGTTATTCACATTATATTCTAAATTTCTGTATTAGATTATTGACTAAAATATCCACTTACTTTTCAAATGTATATATATTAATTTGCAAGACAAATATGCCCTTTAACATAATAATTATTACTTTCAACTTTGTTACTCCTGAAAACATTCCACCTTAATTTGTCCAACTTAATATGAAATAGCAATAGACTTGGAAAATGGGTACCCATGAGCTACCCATGAATGGATAATGACAGGTAGGATAAATTTACCCATAGGTAAACTTATCTATTTTTTATTGAATACAAGAGAGTAGACCATAACCCATGACTATGAGTGATGGATAACCCACAGATACCAGTATTTTTATTTTTTTAATACTTGAAGGTAAATTAATATGTATTTTTTAATTTACATAATATTATTCAAATATTACTTAAAGAAAACTAATAAAAGAGGTTATAAATCTTAAACATTACACTGAACAAGTACTTAAAGTATGTCAAGTATTTTAGTTTGAAAAGTATAACTTAAATGTTTAAACATCTATTGATTTTAAGTTATATTACATTTCAAAGTTTAAATTTAAATCCCATTGTTGTTATCATAAAAAAATATGTTATATCCTCCAAATTATTTGTCAGAATAAAAAAAATTAATATATATATATATGGTTGTTCACGAGTTACCCGTAGGTACCCACGGATTGAGTCAAAAAGTGGCAGGTAATTAGACGATGGGTAAAATTACCCGCATTTTATTAGATGGAGAAAATGAGTCCTATTATCCGCATTTTTTTAGTACCCGCAGTATGGGTGATTTTTTGCTAAGTCTGAATAACAAGGTGCAGTGCTTTTTTTTTCATTTATTTCACTTTTCTAATTGAAATAACTTTATATAGCAGTCTTTATGAAGTAAAACAAGACCCATATTCGAGGTATGAAAATATACTATTCTGTAGGGATGCTGTCATTTTCTTATTAAAGTTCATGTCTTCAGTGAGATGATTGAATTTTAAAATGGGATAATCTATTTATTTTTATGTGCTCTATCAAAGTTTGACATGAAATGAATCAAGGCTAGGAATGAATCAATGTAATATCCCTAAAATTTGGTATTTCAAAAAATTGAGATTTAGGAATCAAGATTTTGGTTAATCGGATTTTAGGACCCGAAAAAGAAATAAAAGGACTTGATTGCAAAACTTTTGAAAGTTTTGGGGTCAATCCAAAATTTGAGAAAACCTAATTGGACTAACTTTGAAATGTTTGGGGTTTGCATGGTATATATTTTTGGTCAAATAGGTCAAAGTGAGGCGCTCACTTTGTTAGGGACTGAATTGGAGTTTGTTGAAATCTTGAAGGACCTAATTGAAATCTAACCAAAAGTTTTAGGGGCCAAATCAGAATTTCTAAAAGACTTTCCTATAAATATCACATTTGCAATTCACCCCCCATTTCATCATCTTCTTCACTACGGCTTTCTCTGCCCTCTCACCAACTACTTTTCCGGCAACGCCCCGTTTCCCAAAACCAACCCGCCCAACCTCTTCCCCTCACTCCCACAACCACAACCATACCCTCTTTTCCCCGAATCCACCGGTGAACTGCTAGAAATTGAAGCTCCAAGTGTCGACCTCGGCGATGGTTGGTGGATTTTCTATCTCTGACGACTGAAGTTCAAGTGTGAGTAGTAGGCTTTGTAGTACTCAGCTCAAGGAACATTTTGGTACCCTTGGTTTCCAGTTTGGTGCGTAGGAGGAGGAGGAATTGAGCTTGAACCGATGCAATGGTGAGTGGTGGTCTAGGTGATCGAAGCTCAAATTGAGCAGCAATTCGATGGCAGATGCAGAAATTGACCTAAGCATTTGCTTGGTTGAGCTGAAAGGTGCATGTTGGTGGTAGTTTTGAACTTTTCCGACGGTGGCCGGCGGCCAGCAGCGGCGAAGTTGGGATAGAATTTGTAGCTCATCACGAGGATCGTGATGGTGGTCTTGGTTTGTGATTTTGAGGTCCGGTTAAGAAATTTCATGGGTAAAAGAGAGTTAGATTGTATAGGTTTATATACATATGTATATACATGCGATGTACCGTTATTTCCATAACTTTGTAATATGCCAAGGATGAGGATTTGTATAAGATTGATATATATATTTCCATGCATAGACTATAGTGTAGTTAGTGGGCCGGATCTCTGTTATTTTATGTAATGTTAGGATTAATTAATTTAATTAAGTGATTAAACTATGATTTGATGAAATTGGAACTCGAGAAATGATAATTAGGTGAATTGAGATGATAGGGGACTAGGACTTGGTATATGCATGTGCCAATATAAGTTCGGTAAACTTGGATTGTATTATTTTATGAAATGTTGGGAATTAACGAGTTAATTGGAAGAGAAAACCCTAATTTTGTCAATTTGAAACCTAAGTGAAAAAAATTGGGACAATTAGATAAATAAGGCTATTATTGTTGATTTGGGACCCTGATACGAGGTTAATTAGGTAGTTACAAATTTTAGACTATCAATAATAAAACTGTAATTATTGAAGGTTATCGAGATCGAATAAAGATTTTGAGCAGGATTTATTCTTATGGTTAGGTGACGAAGAAATGGGTCCAGCGGACCAATAGACTGCTAATTATGGTTGCAGTTTTCTGAGACTACGAAGGTGAGGGTCTACCGCTTTAGTTCTTGTTTTGTATACCTGATCTTATATTCGTTTCGTAACCCTGTGAGGGTCTAACCTCCTGGGTGTTTATTTTTGTATGCCTTATGAGGGTCTGCCAATCTGGCACTTTCTCTTATCTATCTATTATTGTGATAAACCCCTGTGAGGGTTTTCTATTTCATTCTGTACCTACTCTTGTTTATTGAAATTGTACTTGCATGAGTATCTATACTCGTTATTGGAATCATACTCGCTTGTGATTTTGTTTGTTATCTGTTAATTAACATGTATACCCCTGTGAAGGTTATTTTTTGATTGAAATTTGCTATGAGTCCATTCTTGTTCGTTCTGGCACCCAAAACTTTCATTTGTTAATTGTTAATGTCTCATTATCTGTTTGTCCTGTATCTATTACCATTCCATTATGTGGATCCCAATTGTTGAGCTTGGGACAAGCTGTTATGTGGATCCCAGCTAATAGCTCGGGATGTGCCGTTATGTAGATCCCAACTGTTAAACTCGGGATGTGCCATTATGTGGATCCTAACTGTTAAGCTCGAGATATGCCGATATGTTTGACAGACTAATTGATTATCTAACTGATTAATTGACTGATTGACTAATTGACCCACTAACTGATTGACTGACTGATTGACTGTCTGATCGATTGACTGACTGCTTGACTGATTGATTAACTGACTGACTAACTGACTGATTGATTGTCTAACTGATTACCTGACTGACTGACTAGCTGGTCCAAGGAGAATCTGATATGCCTGTCATGTTCTGATTTGTAAGACGGCATATGAAATTAAGGTTTGTTTTGTTTCGATCGTTCCCCAATTGTTTGTGTCCTGTTCGTGGAGCAATAAGGATGGTGCAGCTTCTTGGTTTATGTTGGGCTGTTATTCGAGCTGAATGAGCCGTCTGCATTTCCTCCCAAACTGCGATCGATTGAGATGGACTATTCCTCTCGAGCAAAATTGATTGAGATGATACCAGGCCTTTCGAGACGATAATTACAACGCCGAGCTAGTACCTACTTGAACTCTTTATTTCGTTAATGCTTATTTATTGACTTGTAATTGCTTGTTTCTTGATACATTCATGTACTGTATATTATTTGACGATTTGTTGGGTTAATTCTTCCTTGACAGATCCCTATTGTTATTTTCATGTTTATCCCTCACTAAGTCTTTGGACTTACCCCCTTATTCCTTTAACTTTCTCAGATAGGTTTAAGTGAAGGATATGGACTCCTGAATTGGGCTAGAGAAATACGTTTGTAATAGAATAGGTGCTTGTGTATGTTATTGAGCTCTTTTGAATGTTAACTTTGGTTTTGAGACGATGTGATATGTCAAGACTGATGTGGAGGACTTCAAGTATGTACATTTTATGTTAGATATAAGAAGTTGAATCATGGAACGTCTTTAAGTGCTTGTCGTGTTAATTAAGTTTGAAATTTTCGCTGCTTTTGATAAGTTAAGTTGAAACGTTTTGGGCCTATTACTTGTTTATGGATTAAGAGTTAAGTTTGAATTGAGTGGTGCCTCAGCTAAGGGCGATCCCGAATGGGGGCGTTTCAATCAAGATTATATTTAATAAGACAAAGAGTAGTACGCTAAGTGCATAATTGTCCAACCATTTAAATTAAATCATATCTTGAGAATAAAAGAATATAATGATCAATTCCTATAGACTTAAAAATCAGGTGGAGTGTCAATAACAAACTTTGAAGTGTAAATAACAATATCATGAATGAAATTGAATGTGATGACCAACATAATTTTGATAGCACAACAAAGTAATTAGAGTATATATAAAAATTTTATTAGTTTTACCAAATGAAATACAACATTATGCATATAATGAAATTGATAATCCCTTAGGTGGAAAATATAAAAAATAAAACTAATACTTGCATTCATTTTAACTGTTAATATTGGTCTGCAACATATCATAGGGGACTACACTTCAGGTCAAAATACGTGAATATTTATGGTTGAAAAATAGTGTGAACTTACGGAACAAATTAATCTAGGGAATGTAGCACGTATCAACGTCCATTGAAACACTCAAATAAATTCATAGTGTTGTCCCATTCAGTATATATGTATACACACACACACAAACATACACTTGAATATATTTTCAGCTAGTTATTAATTTAAAGGTATGCACCGAATTTGGCCAAACTTTAATAAAAATAATTTAGCTTATTACAATAAAGAATTTCAGCAAAAATTTGACCTTATTAAATTATTGTTGGTCAAAAAGCTGAATTTAATTCTTATTACCCTAAATGTTGTTTAACTTATTTCGACAACGTAGAAGTGAACTCTTCCAAGGTAGGCTAAAAGGTGAATGCAAATTTCTAAAAGAGCAAGTGTAGGACAAGATGTTCTAAAAGATTTGGGACAAGAAGACATCAAGTTGATTTACTTCATCGTATGTATAATATATAGCATCTTATTCTTTAACCAATTTTAGATATGCGCAACATTTAGCAGATTTTATCGATGTATTTATTCTTTAACCAATTTTAAATATAGGCTACATTTAACAGATTTTTGTCGCTGTATTTTGAAGGTGTTTGGTTGAATTTATTTAAAAAATCTTATAAGCTCTTAAATTTTATAAAAATATTTTTGAAACTTATAATATGTTAAATCTTATTTTATAAATAACCTCTCAAAATTTTTAGATAAAATAAGATGTTGGAACATATAAGATATTGATATGATAATTTTATAATTAATTATGGCTAAAATTAAATAAATTTATTAAAATCTTAAAAATAAGTTAAAGAATTAATACAATTCTCACATTTTATTTTGAGAGTTTAAAGTTATTTTCAAAAAGTTTTATCAAACACTTTTTGACATCTTACAGTATATCAAATATCTTATAAGATAATTTAATGAGTACTTCATAAGCTCATCGAAACACTATTTAATTATACTTTTGAGCCCGTGTAAATTTACCTTGTGATGGGAAATAGTCCCTGAAAACGTTGGAGTACAAATTAACATATATTACTCTCTTCATCTACTATTTTAGTACATTAAAATGATTTGTAAATGTTGTTAATATTACAAAATTTCCAGCAATTATGCTCCAGATTGCTTGTTCAAATTCTTTTTCTATTAGGTGAACAGTTTTTACTCTCTTCGAATGCCCAAAAGAAAAAACAAAAGTATAAATCTTACTAAATTAGATAAATAAGTTGATTATCCTCATCTGAAAAACAAACGAACTGAATAATAATGGAAAACTTGCCACTTGTGGATGCTTGAAAAGAAAGTTAGATGCTTCCTCTTAAATCCACAGGGGACACTTGGTAGGGATTGGCTATGGTTCAACAACTAGTATTGTTCATTCAATTTTAACAGACCCAACCAAACGGTTCGATCGATTAACCGAAAATTTGAATTTTTAAAATCCCTAACCGAAAATCGAACCGAACCGATTGTGGTTGGTTCGGTTTCAGTTCGGTAAAACCAAACCACTTTTTTAAGGTTATTAAATCGGTTCGGTTTTGGTTTTACTGAACTAACCAGTTCAAGATTTTTTTGAAAATATTTTTTAACAAAAATTGTGATAAAAGTTTGTTTGATAAAAAAATGTTTGATTTTAGCTTTAGGTAAAAAATTTGAATTGGATTACTTATTTTTATTGTACTAAAAAGTTTATTTGATAATAAATGTTTATATTTAGGTGAAAATTTCAAATATGGAAATCAGCAAATGCCTAATAATATCATGTAACCCCTTTTCAATTGTGATAAATATTGGTGATAGAACCCCTCAAACAAAACGCTTATAATCATAACCAAACATTGACAACGAAAACCCTTCTTTTCCAAACTGTTATTTAACAATAACTATATACTAAATTAATTTAGCGAATTTTCATATCTGCATATATATAGTTATATAACTCTTCCTGTAGCTATTGCTATGTTATTATCACATCTTTTAAAAAAACTATTTTAATATTTAAAGTATTATACCACTAAACCAAACTTAAGTACTTAACAATAAAAGGTCTGTTTTTGCTTAGCTCATTAAATATCGGCTGCAGCACTATAATTTCGACGCAATACTTCAGAAGCAACATAATATGCAGTACCAACAATATAATATACATCTCCAGCAATCATATACGATATGTATAAGTGTAAATATCACCTCTTTGTCAAGAAAGTAAGCAAAGCTACTTTCAGCTCTAAGCAATATAGTGTGTTATTCAGAATGTCTATTAAACAACAAATCATGATGCAGAGAGCTTCCCCTATTACACATAGCAGCACACAAAAAGTTACCAACAACCTCATCCTAATGAAGTCAAATATGTGAAGTACTGACATAATGCGATAGGCACACACTTCACTAATTCTACAGTTAACTTACTGGAAAAGAGAAGTATTCTCCAATTACTGTGTCAAAGAAAAATCACAAGAATCATCAATCATTTGGAGCATAAAACAAAAACAGAAGGACAAATTATATCCATGTCCAAAAATTTCTACCTTGCTGTTCCTGTGTTTCCATCTTTGCCATATAATTAACAAGAAAAAAGGAAACGTGGATTCTTATTCACATTTTGCTTTTCTCATTCCTCTTGCTTCAACAATTTCAATATTTAAAAAGAGCAATCAAATCAGTCCTTTGTTGTCTTCTTCCTACCAAATTCCTCAAATGAAGGGTCCGACCTGAGGAAAGGGCATAAAAACATAAAACAGACAGACCACCATTTCCCACATAATTTGCTTGAAAAGTTGAAAGTTGAAGGGCTTCAAGCTTTCAATTCCACCGGATCCACCCTCGTCCTTCATTCCTAATTCCTATAAGAAGAACATAATAATATAAGAAATAACATTATAAAAGATTTATTATAAAAAAAAATAGAGAAATAATATGCATAAATAAGTGATTTATGTACCTGATGATATTCATCCATCATAAACCGATTACCATAGAATCTGCACCAATACTTGAAACCACATCTAGAAATACAAATTAAACAATCAAAAACATAAAAATTCGTAAGTACGAAAAATATGGATATATTAACAATCATAAAAATAATAATTAAATTATAATCTTTAGAACCATAATATATGAATTTAATGCATACCTTCTTCAAGTCTTTCAATTTGCGCATAATCTTCCTCAACAGGTGGCTTTGAAGGTCCATTGCTAATCCAATCTTGAGTACAAATGAGGGCTTGAGTCATTCTTGGAATTAAAGAGGATCTAAAGTCATCAATCACCCAACCCGAGGTACTAAAGATAGATTCAGAAGCAACAGTAGTAATAGGCATAGCAAACTATTCACGAGCCAACCTCGCTAAGATGGGAAATCGGTGGGCATTCATCTTCCACCATCCAAGGACATCAAAGTCGGGCACATCTTTCTCTTTTTTCTCACTCAAATATGTACCAAGCTCTGATTGTTTTTCTGAATCTTTCTCCTCATCTATACATAATTTACAGTACTCCACCAATCTAAAATGCCTTACTATCCCCTTGTTGCTATCAACACTGGAATCAAGTGGATCACTACTACTTTGGGGAGACTATGACCCTGTTTCTGAAGATGTTTTTGTAGTACTATATATTCTTTTATGCTCTTCAAAAATTTCTTGAAGAGCTTTGCTAACCCAATCACACATGTCCTTTCCTAATTGACCCTCATACATATGAGTAAGAGTGAAGAAAACATATTTCAACTTATGTCGAGGATCCAAAGCGACACCCACAAACAACAACATGTTTATTTTAATATAGGATCTCCCCAATACTCATCAAACTTTGCTTTCATTTTTTTTACCACTTCTGACAACTCTTAATCATCACCTGCCTCCCACTATTTTATCAAAACATCAATATCACTAATCTCATCCACAAATGCATTAGAAGTCATAAACTTTGAGCCAACAATTCTTACAATCATTTCATAAAAGTGTTTCAACACTTTCACTAATATATCAATCATATAGCAATCATCATTTGTGGGAAGCCCTACTTTACCATAAGGTCCTTAAGGACCAAAGTCATCACGAAATTCTTTCTCACATATCTCATACCTATCAAACACACCCTGAAAAAGCAAAGTAGTCTCAAGCATAAACTAAGAAAATTTCCATCTGGTTGGACAATCAAGACTAAAAAATTTCCTACTTCCTTCTGTTTCCTCAACAGCATAATCTTTGAATTTTTTCCACTTAGTCGGTGATTGTCTCAAATACCTCACCACAGTGTGAACACGCTTAAGCAACACACCAGCACTCGTCAGTCCATCTTTCACAACAAGATTAACAATATGAGCAATGCACCTCATATGCAAATATTTACCATCACAAATTGACTTCTTCTATGCTAAAAATCTTTTTCTCAAGTATAATACTGCAATATCATTAGAAGAAGCATTATTAACAGTAATGGTAAATACACTGTCAATTCCCCAATCAAGCAATCAATTTTCAATCAAAAGACCAATATATTCCCCTTTATGTCTAGAGCACGGAACAAAATTCAAAATCAACTTATGCAACTTCCAACTTTTATCAATGAAGTGAGCAGTCAAGCACATATAATTGATTTTTTTATTAGAAGTCCACGTATTTGTTGTGAGAGACACCCTTGCTCCAGATTTTTGGAAATACTCCTTTATATCATTTTTCTCATCAAAATACAGTTTCAAGCAATCTCTAGCAACTGTAATTCTAGATGACACAACAAATTAGGGAGATGAAACAGAAACATACTGTCTAAAGCCTTCACCTTCGACAAACCTAAAAGGCAATTCATCCATAATGATCATTTTAGCAAGAACCTCCCTAGTTGCTTCTTGGTCAAATTTACTAGAGGCATTAGTGTGAGATGACATATCTCTCAAATCCACACTTTGAGTGAAACTATTGATGGTGCAGTTATCACTCTGTTTTCGGGATTTTTGTTACAAATTTTTAAATAATTTTTCAATCCAGAAGTGTCATTTATCGCAGGATCAACAGCATAATCTTTTCCACAATACTTGCATTTACCCCTCCTTTTCCTGCATGACTGTTGTGGTGCGAGTGCGAGTGTGGTGGTGTCAGTGCGGGCCGGTGGTGTGACGGCCTGACGGCGGGTCATGCGGTGCGGTGCGACTTGTAAAGTTACGAGCCCAGCTGAGCAGGAGCCAGGAGCGGCAAGTGGAAAATGAAAATGGGTCTTGGGAATTTGGAATTAGGAATTTAAAAAGAATTAGGAATTAAGAATTTAGCCAGGATTGGGAATTTGGGAGGGGACTCTTCACTCTAGTCTTGTAGAGTTGTCTTACTTGTGGCTCCAAACCAAAGGCAATTTTGATTTTTGAAACTTAAAATTATATTTTAAAATTTCTAGTTATATACTTATGTATATAATTAGAATTTACAAAATATTGATATAATTAGAAATTAGAATATATATATATAATTATAAACACAATTTATCTATAAATTAAAAAAATATATTAATTAGAATTCCATATTTTATTAATGGCACTAATTATTTATTTTTAAAAATAGTGATTAGTATAATTTTGTGAAGGAAAAATATTGAAAAGTAATACATGTTGCTCAATGTTATATCTATACTATATATATAAAGATTAAAGCATCAATCTTATTTAGGCATGTTTTTATGTGTTCTTTCTAAATTGTCTTCATTATTATTTTTATTTATTTTAAATTTTGATTTATCTTAAAATTTAAAACAAATACATTCAAAATATTAAAAAATATAATAAACCTAAGAATTATAATATGGAATGTGCCATTGTGGATTTGTAAATTTAGTGAAATATATAATTGTAACCTTATTAAATCACCATTTCTAAATGATAATTTAAAGGATAAATTTGGAATATCAATGAACTATTATCCAAGTTATCTTTTTTATGTTGAATTCTCCCATTTATCCTTTGAACTGCATTGTCATTTTTTGTTATGAAATAATTAAAAGGGCAAATTATTTAAAACAGTAAAAGAACAAAATAACTTTCATTTTAGTACAAAACAATTTTTCTTTTTATAATAGTAATATAGTATAGTAAAAATTTTATTGGCTATTGGCCAATAGATACAATGTACTACTCGGCACTGCTACTGCCACAGGATCAGGAATGAGAATATATGATTCAACCAACCTCCTTGGGCAAGATTAGTTGGTTTGCAATTTAAATTGAAATTTCTATTTTACTGATTTACTTGTTAATGCACCCTATATAATTACAGACTTATACGGTTTGAGTTTAGAAAAACTATCAATTTTTTTCTCATTAAGTCATTGTATCATAATTATTTATTTTTTATATATCATATATTATGATCTATGCTTTTTATAAAACATAGGAGTAGGACTTTTAAGTTTTAACAACTATTTTGATATATTTTGTATAAAATAGTAAAATCAAATTTATTTTACAGAACAATGACAATGAAGTTTTATTTTCTCTTCTCTAATTTTACTTCTTTTTTCTCAATTATTTCACCTTATTAAAAATTTCTCCTTTTATTTATCCCAAAAACTTGAAAATACATTTGACAAATTATATTCATTTATCTTAAACCTAAACATTTAATAAAAAAATAAAATTTAACAAAACCACTAGCACTTGAATAATAAATTTTTATATATATTAAAAAAATGATTGAACAGGTTTCGGTTAGGTTAAACTGAACTGAAATTGATTTTTTTTATTTTTGGTTCGATTTCGGTTAAATCGGGAAAAATATTGAACCGAACTGAAAATTGAATTTTTCTTAAATATAAAATCAAAAAACGAACCGAAACTACTTCGGTTAAGTTCGATTCGGTTCTGTCTTTGATCGGTTTTGATTTTTCTTGAACACCCCTATCGATAACTATAATTTTGACTTAACATTCTGTACTCTTTAAATAGTTGACACATATACAAATTATTTATCTAAACCATTAACAATTAAATTAATTTACTAAACCACCCTTCTCTGACTAAATTAAAAATAAAATAATTTTAAATATAAAATACCGTAATTATTTTTATTCGGAAACAAAATAAAATTACATGCATTAACAAACAAGAAAAAGTGAGTTTAATAAATTTAAATTAAGCAAATAAACCCTCCAACCTCAAATTCAATAGTGTTCGCCGCCGTCCCCAATTTCCATCCATATTTCTGTTTCCGGCTATGCTATCTCTTTTCTTCATGGGCTTAAAGAAGTGTAGATTTGTATGAAAAGTTAAACAAAGTCAATTCCATAACATACATATATCTCCTTTACCATTCCCCAAAACAAAAATCAAACCCTAATCCTTTGGCCATCGAAAGATTAATCCAACCATGGTGTGCATCAGGAAGGCGACAGTGGATGACTTGTTGGCTATGCAGGCATGCAATTTGTTCTGTCAGCTGGAGAATTATCAACTGCAAGATCGTGGGCTATGTTTTGGCTAAAATGGAGGAAACCACCGAGTGCCACGGCCATATCACCTCTCTTCCCCTGCTCAGAACTCATGGAAACATGCCTAATTTAAATGAGTTTATTTGCTTAATTTAAATTTATTAAAATTACTCTTTTCTTAATTTATTAATGTATGTAATTTTATATTTTATATTTTTAATTATATATTAATTTTGTATAAGAATAATTAAAGTATCTCACATTTAAAATTATTTTATTTTTTATTTAATTAGATAAGGATAATTTAGTAAATTAATTTAATTGTTAATGGTTTAGATAAATCATCTAAATGTACAAGTGTTAACTTTTTAAGGGGTACAAGATATTAAGTTAAAATCATAATTATTGGACTATTGCTAGTTTCTTTTGCTAAAGTTTTTTATTGTTTTTTTTCCGTAAAACGTTAACCAAACTTATCTTTCCTTTAAAATAATTAAATTATCAATCACTTCCCTTTCTCTTTTATATCAATATAAAAACTTTCCATTTATATTTATTCCACTAAAAATACAAATGGACGTTGAGAATATCCCATTATGTTTTCAACTTAAAGAATTAAAAAATATCAAATTACTGATTTATTAAATAATTATTTTACCCCCAAGTTTCTTGATCTAAAAAAGATGTACTTGTACTGTTTATACAGTTAAACCAATTATTTTAATATATCCAAAACTAGCCAAGGCATAAAAGAAAATAAGTTCTCATAATAAAAATTATCTCATGACTATTGTGTTAAGTAACTTTTTATTCCTTCCGTTGAACTAGAAATAATAAAAAAATAAGCTAAATATATTCAGACCATTGATCTTTTTTTTTTAGCAAACAACCACCAATTATCCCAATTTGTTGGCAATAATATCCCTTCATCCAATTTCAACCTATTTTTCTATTATGAAAATGAGTAAACATCAAAAATGTCATTTAATTTAATGACTACACATTTATATGTTTTTTTAAAAAAGAAAATAAGTTAAACATATTCAAACGACTAATCTTTTTTTTTTTAAGCAGACAACCCCCAATTATCTCAGTTTGTTAGCAATAATATCCCTTCATCCAATTTCAATCTATTTTTCTATTATGAAAAAGAGTAAATGTCAAAAATATAGTTTAATTTAATGACTATACATATGTATATATATGTTTGTTTTAAGATGAGGAAGTTGCTAACTTCAAGAAAATAGATGAAGAACTAATTGTCATGCATTTGTCTCCAACAAGCTCACGTGCGACAATATCTCCTCATTTGTTTCCTACAACACTAGTTAAGTCAGGCTCCTTTTCGAGTATTATGCGGGTGAAGTAAGTTAGCTAAAGGTTGTATAGAGAGTAGTGTTAGAGAAAGAAACTCTTCAAGATTTTTATTACTTGATTCTAACTTGTTTCTTGAATGATTTACAGATAAAGTCTACCACCTATTTATACTATCCACCCCTTGAATAGACGGTGGAGATTTGTTTAATCTATAGTTCTAAGTACATCTCCAGAAGTTTATTTGGACTAGAATATTCTAGGAAGCTACTTTGAAATTTTCTATACATTTCTACGATTATGTACAACCTTCTAGAATTCTCCAAGATATTCCTTAACCTCCATCATCTTGGTACCTCGTGACATTTTCTACTAAGGCGTGACATCCTCCCCCGCTTAAGTTGGTTGCGTTCATGTCACGTTGTAGTATTGGAGAAGGTCTTGGAACTGCCACAAGTTTTTTTAATTTCCCACGTTGCCTCAGATCAAGTACTAGTCCATTCCACTTGATGAAGTATTGTGTGCTTGGTACTACGCAACGCCGTCTCACCCGTGATGTCAAGATTTTCTCCATGTGTTTTATCACAAGACTTGATCACAATCAGAGGTTCTTTACGTGCTTCTCCTTGGCCTAGGTCTTCCTTATCCCCTTGGTAAGGCTTCAACATACTGATATGGAAAATCGGGTGAATCTTAAAAGCACTTGACAATCAAGTTGATTGAATACATTTCTTGCTTTTACAGTAATTGGCAATGATTCATCGTACTTGCACACTAAGCCTTTCTGCACCCCAACACCTCCCCCCCCCCCCCAAGGCCTTAAACTATTGAGGCAGTAACTTCACCATGACCTGATTGCCAATCTTGAACTCTTTAGGCAGTTGTTTTTCATCTGCCAATTTCTTCATCCTTATATAATCCTTCTCTAAACAAGATTGTGCTAAATCGGCATGCTTTTTCCACGACTTCTCCATCTTCATTGCACTGGAACTTTCTCTATCAAGTGATGTTACTAGTGCATGCGGGGTGTGAGGTTTCTGTCTCATGGAAAGCTCGAGTGGACTTTGTCCCGTAGCCTTGTTCTACTGCAAGTTATAGGAAAATGGCACCACATCGAAAAGCTTAGCCTAATCCCTTAGGTTGGAACTCACAAAGTACCTCAAGTAACATTCGAACAAAGTATTCACCCATTCAATTTGGACATCAGTTTATAGGTGAAATTTTGTGGAGAAGCATAATCCCATTGTCAATTCAACTAATCTAAATGGATAGCAACTCATTGAAAACTAGATAATTCAATGGGGCAGCAAACACTCAACAACCTAGACTAGTGGATCATTACTTAAAGCACTAGAAGACATGGCGGTAAAAGAAGCTTAATCAATGCAAAAATAAAAGAAGAAGAAATGTTATACTTAAACAAGTTTATAATTGATACAAGAAAGCGAAAGAGGGAGATGGATTAGGATCCAAATATAAAACAAAAGATAGACAAATTAAAACTAATCATTTCCTTCCTAAGGATCTATTACATGCCAAAAATTAGGATTAGAAAGCCAAAATACCTTTAATGAAAGCAACTAAAGGAATCAACTAGATCACTCCAAGACTCATCTAATGGAAGATCTACAAGCTCCTACGCCTATATCCAATTGCTCCCCTTTCGAAGCTCCAAAAATCAGAAAAAATTGGTACGCCAATTCACCACTAATATAGGAAGAATTTGGCCAAAAATCACTGGAATCCAAAGCCTTTTGATCCCAATCAATGCTTCAAAATCGGCACAAAAAATCAGTTCACTAATGAACTTCTAAGTTTTCCAAGTGTTGAACCTCTAACGTATAGTCCACACACCTAGGATAGGCTCTCAATCAACCTCACTTTGCAAGAGAAGAGAGAAGATGGTGATGATAGAAGTGGCGGTTTGGGAGGAGAGGAGAAAGAGGAGGAGAAGGGAATCAAAGAGGTGGTTATTCAACACATGAATTAAACCACCTTTTGGAGCAAAAATGTGAGGAATGCTAACACCTCAAGTGGCCGGCCACATGCCCCTTTTATCGGGGAGGATGGAAGCCTTTTCCATGCATGTGTGCCAACTTGCCAACTTGAATTTTCATTTGCATTTAATGTGCATTTGCATTTGCATTTACATTTACATTTCATGAAATGAAATACTAATTAACTTAATTAAAATGGACTCTTCCGTTTGATTTTCCTCCAAAACTTAAATTCCCAATTTAATTTAATTAATTTAATTAACTCTTTAATTTAATTAATTTAACTTAACTCTTTAAGTTAACTAGAGTCAACTTAACTCCTTAAGTTAAACTTGGCTAGTTAATTGTCATATGGTACCAATTAAATTAATACCTTAATTTAATTGGCTTAATTTAACTCCTTAAATTATTTTGATTAATTTAACACTTAATTAATCAAGCCAAGATGACCAATTAAATTAGTCAAACCATCTTTTCTCTCATTGGGACAAAACCCCCCAATATATTTTTTAACTCCTTAGAAAATCCCTCATATCAAACAAGAGCTTCCTTAGGCTTTTGTGTTTGACCCATTAGGTTCATCCCTTCATTGGACATCGGCTCACAACTCATTGTGATATTTTGAATATTGAAAAATTCACATTAGTTTAAACTTTTTTAAACTAATAACTCTTCCAATTAATATCTATTAATTGAAGAGCACCCCTATTTCTATGGTTGATGTCTAGCAACAAGCCCATGGAGCCCAAATAATTAGATGAATGAGTTGTCTTGATGAACCATTACAGCTTATGCCTACAATACAAATTCGGTCCTTCCATCTCCTATCTCTCGAAAGAGGCCTAGGGTAAGATATTTGTTGGCTCTCTAATAGCCTCGATAACTATGTCTCTACATCCAATGTTTGATTCCCCTTTTATGACCTCAACTTTGGAAAAATCCTTTTCCAAATGGTCATACTACCTTGCGTAAGGATTTCTTGGAATCGATCATTATAGAATACATAAGAGATGTACTCGTTCTTCACAATAACAAGGAAACAGATCCCATTTTGGATCTCACAAACCTCCATGTCTAAGTAAGTCATGCCTAATCTCAACCCCAGATGACCCACTACGTGGTTGGGGAAAAGTCAAAACATAAGGACCTAAACATAAGGTTACCATGGATCCTCATGTCAAAGAACTAATTATATGTATTTTTGTAAGCTTGAGAACTTGCTACTACAACTATCTAATGGATTATCCTAACGAGCCTTTAGTGAATTAGTTCTCTAACAAGTATCCACTAATATGCATCCATATCTCACATAGATTGCTCATGAAATGGAGCAGTATCCAACCCCTTGGAATATGCATCATTAGTGTAAGCCTATTTAGATCTTAGATGTCACTTCTTATAAGATTATAAGACTTGAAATATTTAAAATCATGACCTTATGGACTTGTTTCATGATCACCATCATATATGTGACCAAGTCTCGTAGTCTTGTATGATTTAAGACCAAATGCCAGTGAAGTATAAAAAAGCATAAGATGAAGATGGCCCTTTAACAAGATATCATTCAATCAAGATTGTCTCACAATTGGAGTAGTTACACGTCAATTCTAATTGGCTACGGGGCATTATTCCAACAATCTTCCACTTACCCTAAAGCTATTTTCCCATAGTCCTAAGGCCTATTTTATCAAGATATCCTTCAAAGAATTTTCATGATAGGGGTCTAGTTAGTGGATCTATTATATTCTCTTCCGAGGCTACCCTCTCCACTCAGATGTTGCCTCTATCAATGAGCGCATGGATGAAATGATAACGTCTCAAAATATGCTTGGATCATTGATGAGATCTTGGCTCTTTTGCTTGCGCAACGGCTCCGATGTTGTCACAAAAGACAACTACCGGCTTTGCAATGCTAGGCACTATATCCAACTCTTGAATGAGGTTTTTCATCCAAACACCTTCTTTTGCGGTCTCCAAAGCCGCAATATATTCCGCCTTAGTAGTAGAGTCAGTTATGGTGTCTTGTTTGGAACTTTTCCAACTCACCATACCGCCATTGACGCAAAATATAAATCTAGAGGTTGATTTAAGGTCATCCTCATCGAATTGGAAACTTGAGTCTAAAAACCCTTCAAGTTTCAATTCTCCATTGCCATATATAAAAAATAAGTACTTAGTTCTTCTCAAGTACTTTAGGATTGCTTTTATGGCTGCCCAGTGACTTTTATTGGGATTAGATTGAATGCGGCTTGTAACACTTAGAGCATGAGCTACATCCAGTTTAGTACATTGAACAGCATATATTATGCTTCATATAGTGGACATATAAAGTGTGTAAGGTATTCTTTTTCTCTCATCTTCAGTCTTGGGGACTATAACTTAGAGAGATGAAGACCATATCCTGTCTAAACGTCTTTAGTTTCTTTTCAATGTACATAGTTTAGGAGAGCCCCAACATTCTCTTTAATCTATCTCTGCAGATCCATATTCCTAATACATAGGATGCTTCTCCTAAATCTTTCATGGAGAATTGTGAAGACAACCATGCTTTAGTTTACTCTAAGATGTCCTTTTCATTCTAATGAGAAGAATTTCATCAATATAAAGCATAATAAACTGACGGCTCATACATATTTCTTACAAAGCCAAATGATTTTACTATCTTATCAAAACGTATGTCTAATTTTGGGATGCTTACTTCAGTTCATAGATAGACCTGTGGATTTTGCAAACCTTTCGCTCACTCCCTTTGGATGTAAAACCTTGTCGTTGCTCTATATAGATTTCTTCTTCAATGTTTCCATTGAGAAAAATAGTCTTTACATCCATTTGTTGTATCTCATAGCCATAGAAAGCGACGATGGCAAGCATAATCCTTATGGACTTAGGCATAGAGACTAGTGAAAATGTTTCCTCAAAGTTGATACTGAGTCTTTAAGTGTAACCTTTTGCCATTAGTCTAGCCTTAAAGGTTGTCACCTCTCCCATCGGCTCCTAGCTTATGCTTGTGGATCCACTTGCAACCAATAGGTACTATATCCTTTGGTGGATCTACTAAAGTCCATACCTTATTGGAGTACATGGAGTCTATTTCAAATTTCATGGCCTGAAGTTAATGTCCCAAATCTCTGTCCGACATAGCTTCCTTATAGGTCTTTTGATTATTATATGTTCACCTCGTCCAATGAAGGAATCCAAACCTTTTGGATTACTTCTTGATGCGGTCCGACTTTATAAAAGGTTGTGTGTTAGGCTCAGGATGCTATATTATTTCTACCATTTGTGGAATATTATAATCATCATGAACTTCATCAAGTTTAATGATAATGCTTTTTCATCCAATAGAAACTCCTTTTCCAAAAAGGTGGCTTTCCTTGATACAAACACCTTTTGTTCCAAGGTATCACAAAAATAATAACCCAAAGACTATTTTAGGTATTCCACAAACTTGCACAAAGTAGATCTCACATCCAGCTTGTCTCCTACTAGTCTCTTGACGTATGCAGGAGACCCCTATACTCTTAGATAAGAATAGGAGTGTGCTTCGCCATACCACATCTCATGTCGTATTTTTGGCACTGACATTGAAGGTACTATATTTAGTATCTTGGCCATCGTTGTTAAGGTAAATCCCCAAAAGGAGATAGGCACATCGGTGAAGCTCATCATGGACTGCACCATGTCCAATAAAGTGCGATTTATCCTTTCGGCTATTCCATTATGTTAAGGTGTGGTGGATAGAGTCTATTGTGAGTGAATCATATTCTCTCTTAGATAACCTAAGAATTCAATACTTACTTTCCTCCTCGATCCGATTGTAAAGTTTTAATACTAAGTCCTAATTGCTTTCCTACTTCATTCCAATACTCTTTAAACTTTTCAAAAGCTTCAGACTTGTGCTTCATAAGATACACATGTTTGAAGCGAGTAAAGTCATCAGTGAAGGTAATGAAGTAGGAATAGCCTCCTCTTGCACTAACTCTTAATGGTCCACATACGTTTGTATGGATCAAATCCAATGGACTGGTGGATCACTCCATTTCTCCTACAAAAGGAGTCATGGTCATTTTTTCTTTTAAACAAGATTCACAAGTGGGAAGATCCTCTATGCCACTAACATTTAGTGCTTTGAGGGCTTCTACTTTGTTCATCCTATTCTTGGAAATATGTCCAAGTCTAGCATGCCACAAAGCGGAACTTTCTTGGTTATTTATTTTTCTTTTATTACTTTGTTGAATGTGCATAAATAATGGTTGAGAATCCAAAATGTATAATTCATTGCTAAGTGTACCCGATGCAATTAAACAACTACTCTTTATTGCTTTCAATTTCCCTTTTGAGATAGAAACATCAAATCCTTCACGATATAAAATGGGAATTGAAATAATATTCTTTACAAGAGTTGGTACATAATAGCATGGATCTAATATAATAAAAGACTTCCCTAAGTCTAACTTCACAATGCCTTCAACTTTGGCCGCAACTTTTATTCCATTGCCAAGTCGTAGGATCATATCCTCATCATTTAGACCCGTTTGTCTTTCCATCCTCTATAATGAATTACAAATATGAGAACCACATGCGGTATCAAATACCTATAAGGAAGAATCGATAGTTAAGTACACTTCAATAAAGAACATACCCTTCCCAAGGGTTGCAAGGTATTCCTTGCAATTCTGCTTCTAACACCCCATTTCGCCACCGTAGAAATAGGTGGCATCCTTCTTATCCTCCTTTTTTTCCTTAACTCCTCCAAGGGATTTTAATTGTTGATCCCCTTTTAAAAAAGAACTCTTCTTCTTCTTACCTCTTTCTTCTTGCCCCTAGGGCCTTTAGACTTGGAAGAAGATGCAAGCATTAAAGGCTTATCCTTTTTCATAGTCGCCTCTACAGTTACAATATATTGACCAATTCATTGATCGTGACTTCTTGTTTGGACATATAAAAGTTTATCACGAATAGGTCAAAAGAACTAGGCAAGGATTGAAGAATCAAATCTACGTAGAGGTCGTTGTCCATAATTACTACTAAAGTAGCGAGCTTCTCAATAAGCCCAATCATTTTAAGCCCATGATCATGGACACTTAACCCCTCTGTCATCCTATCCCAAAAGAGCTCCTTTGAGAGCATATACCTCTCATGTTTCATTTGTACACAGTACAACTCTTGTAGGTGTAAATGTATCTCGGAAGCACTTTTCATATGCTCATGAGACTTTTGAAGCTCATTGGACATGGAGGCCATCATGAGGAAATAGGTTTGGAGGTCATCCTCAACCTATTTTGTGAACGTTTCATTGGCCTCTTGATCGACATCCTCACCTATGGTATCGAGTGGACTTTGAGTTAGGACTTATGTGAGTTTTTTTGAGTCAAGAATAATTTTGAGGTTACGAAGCCAATCATGATAGTTAGGCCCGGTAAGTTTATTAGTTTCCAAGATAACACTTAGTGGATTCTTTGCCATTTGATCGAGATTTCAAAAATCTAGAAGAGCGAGAAAGAGAATATGAGCATGTGATTGAATTTGATATTAAAAACATATTTATGAACTTTCAAGCATGTTTTTCTCCCACTATTTTATTAAATTCCCACCATTTAAGAAATTCAAAAAATCACAATTCCTGATGAGAATCAAAGCCCAAAAGGCATCATTTGTGGACCCCACGACTCATGAGACATCAACAAGCAATCCTATGGTAAGCAACTATTACTAAGTATGTCTCTATGCAACCCTTGATATGTTTTGCCACATGACTTGTGCGATATCTACACTACTAAGTGTTAGGTCGCACCTACCAATCTACCTTTAATTATAAACTCTATTATGACATTCCACGACTCGTGAGACAATGTCATCGTGAGCTTTAAATTAAATTGCACCATATACCAAAAGGTGATCATAGCCTTCCTCTAGTAAAGTGTCCCACGACTCGTGAGCCAACACTAGATTAGGGTAGCATCTCATGTCACCTCCTATTAGTAAAACACTTGGATTAATTAAAACTCCTTTTAATTTGTATCCAATTTGACTTAATATTATGTTAAACTTAGACTTTTCTAAGTTGAGGGTTTTTTTCTGGCTTTGAAAGATCTCATCAATTTATTTTTATTTTATTTTGGTTTTCTATATCCTAACCATGTATCTCATACATCAATAGGATAAAGAAAAGTATAAATAAGTAAATGCACCTAGCATGCTCCTAGAGTGGGATGACCATGAGCCTTAACCGAGTAATGCACTAAGAGCTATAGGTGCACTACTTAGTTTATTTTAAATGGGTTGATTAAATCCTATCTATTACATAAATGTATCACATACATTCATGGGTCTTTAAGCCTCCTTGAACCTCTAGGCCTTCCTTTGTCTCCTTGCAACTTTTACAGGAGAAAAGAAATCCTCACCCCTAGAGTTCTACTCTTATAACAATTACAAGGTGGAAAATCAAGAGGTATACAAGCCCCTATTTAATACAATCCTTTTCAAACAACTTTGAAATAAATAAAACTAATTTAAAGGCTTATGTTCATATCCATTCATTCATCATCCATTCAACAATTAATTGAACAATAAATAAGAATTGACATTCAATCCATTCAATTAAATGCTTATCTCATAAACAATTAATCAATAGGCAAAAATAAGCAAAACTTTTTATGCATCTCATTTTTGCACCTAATTGAAGATTAACTTAAAATTGTCTTTAAAAGCTAGCAAAAATGTCCAACATTATTTTGAATCACTTACACAACTTTTGTGCATCAAAATCATATGGTATAATTAAGAATTGAGGGGTTAAAATCCAAAAATTGCACCAAAGTGGCGCCTAGGCAATCTCAGGCAAGTTACCACCCAGCTACATGAGCAGGTGCGCGCACAGCATGCCCATGGCCGGGCAGCCTAGCAGCAGCTCTGCCAGCTAGGCACCTTTGGCACCATTCAGTGCTATTTCAAGTTTTTGCCTTCTCCAATCATAAGGATACCTCCATATCATCATTCGACATACATTTTGAAAAACTTTCATATTCTAAATGGGCTAAAATCTTTTTACCCCCCTGTGTTATACAAAATAGACGGTTTACCCCCCTATGGAACAAAGAAAAAAAAGAGTGAAACGCCCCCTTATGTTTTTAAAATTTGGATCACTAGCCCCTTTCGTCTATTTGAGTTGAGTTTTCTATTGAAAAAATGATTGAAAAAACGAAAATACCCTCATATATAATTACTTTATATCCTTATGTTTTTCTTTTTCTTTTATTTAATCTAAATTAAATATCTAATGTATTTATAAAATACATAAGATATTTATATAAATTAAATACTATCTAATATTTATAAAATTATATATACATACATATATATAAAATTATATACATATAAAAAATTATATAAATACGTATATGCATAATATATATATGTATATAAAATTATTTATAACATATCTATACACATATAATATATATTTCTTTTTCTTCTGTTTAATCTAAAATTAAATAATTTTATATTTATGAAATATATAACATATTTATATAAATTAAATACTATTTAATATTTATAAAATTATATATATACATATATGTAATTATCAAAACTAAATAATTTCATATTTATAAAATATATAACATCTTTATATAAATCAAATACTATGTAATATTTTAAAAAATTATATACATGCATATATATAAAATCACATATATTTATCAAATTATTTATGACATATCTATATATGTATATAAAATTATTTATGACATATCTATATACATATATACAAAATATACATATTTTTTCCTTTTGTTTAATCTAAAATTAAATAATTTTATATTTATGAAATATATAACATATTTATATAAATTAAATATTATTTAATATTTATAAAATAATATATACATACATATATATATATAAATTATCAAAACTAACTAATTTCATATTTATAAAATATATAACATATTTATATAAATCAAATACTATATAATTATATAAAAACTTATAGACATGCATATATATATATAATCACATATATATAAAATTATATATGTACATATATGCATATAAAATTATTCATAACATATATATATATATTAAATCCTATTTATTATTTATAAAATTATATATACATACATAAATATAAAATTATATACATATAAAAATTTATATAAATACATATATGTATATAAAATTATTTATAACATATCTATATACATATATATAAAATATACTTTTTTCTTTTGTTTAATCTAAAATTAAATAGTTTTATATTTATTAAATATATAACATACTTATATAAATTAAATACTATTTAACATTTGTAAAATTATATATACACATATATATATAATTATCAAAACTAAATAATTTCATATTTACTAAACATATAACATATTTATATAAATCAAAAACTATATAATATTTATAAAAAATTATATACATGCATATATAAAATTATATATACATATACAAAATTATATATAATTAATTATATTTATAACATATTTATATTCATACATATATATATATAATATATATAACTTCCACCCTCTCCCCCCTACCCCTACCCCCACCCCCCGGAACCGGCTGCCAAGTTTTCTTTAGGTGTTTCCATCTGTATTAAGTTCAAAACAATAAATTGGTGTATTAGTCACGAAATAAAAGCTAGTATCACCACCCTTTGCCACTGAACAGAAAAACCAAGCACTCTAGCTACTTGGAAACTATCGAGTGCTTTGTTTTGAAGCTTTTACCGCTATAACTATCATCTCAGTGCTGTAAAACTCTCCTTATATGCACTACTCTAAGTTATACAGGTCTAAAGTGCTCTTTTGAAATTTACATCTTGCAATCTGCACAATACTTAGCATCTGTTAGCAAACTGAGGCAGATTATATCAGACAAAGAGCCCTTAAATTGCTTCCTAGTCAAAGTATACAAAGTACAATTCCAAATAATAAGGCAAAGCTACAGTCATTTATCATATCACTAAGCAACAACTCCTGTATTTAAATGTATCAATATTCATTACAATCCGACGCCCTGACCCTGGAAATTGAAAAGTAATTCTTTTGTTTGTGTACAAGCTATCTTGTTTACCTTGCCATTTTTTTACCTGGAAATTAGGCCATGGATGAAAAAGGTACATCTGGGATAAACTATCTTAAAATGGAAAATACGAACATACAAAAAACTAAAAACCATTGGATGCTAAATAATCCTATTACCCTTTAGTTGAGTTGGAGATATACATTTTCTCCATATCTAAGTGTTTCATTGATGAAAATAAATTAATATTTGATCTATTCCAACTTACACTTGGATGTCAAAATCACCTCCCTTGAATCACACGTGTATCAAGTGAGATTTTTCAAATTATTGAAAACTGCATTCATCAAAGAAGGACAATCAGTGGAACATGTTAGTCTGTTCAATATTTCTGAAGCCAGATTTTTCAAAATACAAATATTCCACCTACATACCAATACTTACCTTGGAACCAACATAAATGATGAAGGATTTCAGGGCCCTGCAATTTTGACACACTAAACTATTATTCTAGAATCAGACACTGAACTTGTGGAACTGAAATTTTAAAGCCTATTGTGTAGGTATAATGGGAACTTTATATTATGGATAGCATGCCTAATTGGATTAAAATACAAAAAGAGACTATAAAATGAACAATGCTTTCTATAACCAAAAATTATTTTAGTCTGAATTCACATGAATTTTCCTCGTAACTATACTCTGTTATAAGGCTGAATTCAGGTTTGTTATGAGGATAGATTTTCAGCAAAAGACTTTAATCAATTCTTGTAAAATGTATCCATTTAGTTCTTGGTTTTTGCAGTTTCAAGTCAAACAAAGATGCCATGTCGATAAGGTGCAAGAACCTCAACTTTTGAAATAGCAAATGGAACTATCTTTCAAAATTCTTACCATCCTCACTCTGTACAAATGCAGACTCAGAGAAGTAAAAAAAATGCTTGTTTGCACTGAATAACTTGGGAACCTTCCCTTGATTAAATTTCTAGCATCTATGTTTAATTTATTACTTTTCTATTCCCTTGAGGGTCATTGATTATAGAAATAGTCTTTATTCACTTTTCCATTTCAATGATTCAGTATTGATAGTTCACCTTCTTTATTTCATATTAATACAATTTTGCCACATAATTAATTTTTTGAAGTTTTGAAGTCATGTAATACTTGACAGGCACTTTTTCCTTGTGTATAAAAATACAAATTTGCAAATGAGGATGTAAGGTAAGCAAGGAACATCTCTATTTATTTCAATTTTCTACTTTTCTCTAGTAAGACTTATTTTGGACGTATCTCCATAAAATTAAGAGCAATAAATTTGAAATAGGAAGAGTACTTAACATCTTTTAAAATAAAAATCATTCTAATAAAAAATATATTTTTGTTTAAAAATTAATATGACTCTACAAATATTTCTCCTTTATTATTTTTAAAAATAAAACTATTAAGACACTCAAAATGTTTCGCCTTTAGAGTATTTAATATGATTAGCCGAAGGAGTAGAAATAATTTTATCATCATTGGCATGCATACTATAGTATTATTGGTACGTATTATATAACTTACACTTCTTAGTCTTGGGCAACGATTGGACTGCGGCAACCTAATACACTAAATTATATGATATTTTGAGACAAGATCGTATTAAGTATTTTCATATTGGTGGACCAATCATGGAAAAATTATATTAATATTGAGATATAATTTGCCTCATAACTATAACATGTTTGATGACTGATCACCTATTAAATTGTGTGTGTGTGTGTGTGTGTGTCTATGTTCATGATACTTTGTTCATAACCAATATCAAAAGAGTTAAATAACTGGAAATGGTTTATAAGGTATCTCCTTTTCTCATCCTTTGAGACACATTTTTAGGACAAAAATTCTCTACTAGATTCATTCTAATGGGTCAGTATCTCGACGCGATTGGACTACCATATCAATGATGAATCGATTTGATCACCATTATTTTGACAGTATTTATGGGAAACATCGATCATGTGCATCTTCCCAAGCCCTTCGATTGGGGAGTTTTGATGACATGCTATCGTGTCGCATATTAGAGGAGTCAATTAACTTAAAATAGTTTATAAATTATTCTCACTCTCTCATATTTTTAGGTGGCTTATCAAGTGTACAAAATCTTCCACCAAATGCATGCTTGTGGGACAATACATCGATGCAATTAGGTCTCTATGCCAATGACAAATCGATCTGGCCATCATATATCATATATATATATATAGAGAGAGAGAGAGAGAGAGAGAGCACGGCCGGAGGGGAGGGGGTGGACTTTATTGTATATCTTTTAGCTACTAAAATCCCACAATTTAGATATTTTTTGGTTTTAGCTCTCAACTCATGTACTAACCGAGATAGGTACCCATTGAATGAACCAATATTATTATTAGCGAACAGATCATCAGTTTCAGCTAGAATATTTTTTGTCATTTGGTGCATCTATTATCTCTACGTGTTCATGTTAAAATCATCAACCTTTTTGTATTATTTTAATAAATAATGACGATGTATTTTAAGTGATCTTTTTAAAATATTTCATTATTACTTTTTAATCCAATAAACATAAAGTAATTATCAATTACAATTCACTATTGTTATACTTTGTAGCTCAACTACAATCATTGTATAATAATTTTTCTTTGTTATCTAAAAATGCAAATTAAAACATTGAAATTATTAAAAAGTTATACTTACAAATAAATATATTTCTTTATTTTATGCACAACAAAATTTTTAACATATGCAGAGACTATGTAAAAATTTCTAGTATATATAATAGCTCACAAACTATACCACGTATCCATACAAATATCTATAAAGATATCCAAGTGCTTAATGAACTAATTTGGTTCAATACCAAAAGATTAAATATATATTAAAAAATTACTACAAAAATAATTTCATAATTATAGTTATAAATTGTATCTATAAATTTTTATTAAAAATATGACTCTAAACAACAAAAATTATTAATTATTAATCTGTAGTGTTGTTCGTTAGAAAACAACATATTGGCAATGCATTATCCTTACAACAACAACAACAACAACAATAATAATAATAATAATCAGCTACGCATTGACCGTAGTAAGGGTTAGTTATGAGTGTGTTGACCTTTTGGTCCAATCTTGGTTTTAATGATGACAAGTCAACCTTTGGTACTAATGGTTTTCTTGAAGTAATCTTTCTTATATGCAAAGGATTCAATAATAGTTGATATCTAATCTAGTTTCTAAAGAAATAAGTGAAGGAATGAATAATTTCTAGTTGATGGGAAGCAATCACATAATGCTTATTGTTAAGATAACAAGAAGAATTGTATTTCACTGCCAAAAAGACTTACAAGCTCCAATGGCCGTATTTCAAATTTGAATTCAATATTTAAATATGCTCTTAAAAACATAGTACATGTTGACCACATGCTTGCACAAAAATGGAAAATATAGGAAGTCGAAACTTGGGAAGCAGAATCTATCAAGTTAGAAAAGAAAAGCCTAAAATGATTTTATACTTATGACTAACATTCATAAATGGCTAGCTAACCTGTAAACACTTCAATATAGATTTTAAATGCAGGAGAGAAGTGCTGAAGAATTATCAAAGCTTGCATTTTCATTGATTTTAAGTTCTCTCAAATATATTCAAGAATACTCACAATTTTACATGCTTAAATCCTGTTTTCATCTGTATAGATTGAAAGTTGAGCGTTAAGTGTTGTGTAAAAATTTTGTGTGAACTAAATCGTACTGCTCTCTATATTTATCTTGTAAGATTAAGACTTATTCTTAAAGTTACATTGCTAAAAGAATTCGTTTCCTTGGAAGCATTGATATGTGATTAAGACTGAGCCATAAAGTTTGGTGCTGAAGGATTTGCTCCATGGAAATCACAGAGTAATTGTTAGACTTAAGTCGTAAAGGTTGGATTTGAACTTAGTCCCATAAAAGATTGTTAGAATGTCAAAGGAATTTGTTTCTTTGTGAAGCATTTGTTACAAGTTAGTCATATGAAAGGTTAGGTTCTTCAGTGCCTTAAAAGCCTAAGGTTTTTTATTGAGCCAGTGAAAATTAAAGTTGGGTCCTTCTATACCGTAAAGGACCAGCTTAGGATTGCTCCCATAAAAATCTTGGTTAGAATTGCGCTCATAAAAATCAAGGTTAAGAGTGCTCCGGGGAAAAAAATCTTTGTAATAGGTTTGAAGCTATCCTATAAGAAATCAATATAGTAAATTTTCCCTAAAATTCTAAGTTACAAAGATTAGGTAGAGTAGTAGGATCAGTTGATCTTGAAGCTTTCTAAATCCCTGTGTTTTTAATTATTTTATTTCTTGCTTTACTCTTAGCTTACTTATTGATTATTACACTACGTATTATTTACTATATTGCTTACTAATCAATAATCTATTTAATTGTTGTAAGTATAGAATCAATAGAATTAGGAAGCACCAATTCCAAAGAATATTCCACTATGCATAAAAAGTTGAAGAAGCATAATTCAATCCTCCCCCCACCCTCCTTGCAATCATAATGGGTTGATGTGGAGTGGTTTTGTCAAAATTTACTCTCAATTTGTCAAGATTTTTAAGGATTTGGGATACATTAAATTCCATTCCAAATGCAAAATTCAATGAATTAAATCAATCAGACTCTATAATTCTAAAATATTATTAAATTTTTAAAAATAGTATCATGTAGTTTTTTTTTAACATGAGAAAATAATATTATTAACAAAAACCTAATAGCTATGTGCATATTTTAATTCTTAATTAAAAGATTAAGAAGTCAAAACATATTACTTTATGTATTGAAATATAAACTATTTATTAGTATTCTATTGTTATTTTAATTTATAGGAGTAATATATTTATGTTTTATAAGTGATTATATATATGTAAAAATAACATATCTTTTCGAACACATGCACACATACATATATATACATATTATCAATGGCATCTTATTTAAAAATATCCAAACCCACTTTCACTTTAGAGTTTTGTCCCCGCCCATTACTTTCTTATTTTGAGCTCCCCATCTCAAGTTTCAATTTTGACTTAACTCCCCAACCACCTAAATTGACAAAAATGCCCTCATTTTACCTTCTTTTTTTTTTTTAATTCCTAAACACAAACCAATTCCCAACTCATCTCTCTCTCTCTCTTCGTCTTCTATTTTCTGTTTCACTCTCGCTGGAATGCGGGCATCCATCTTTTGTTTTTTTTTTTTTTTTTTGGTTTTTCTGCAATAGTCTAGAATATCCTAGCAAGAAGAAGAATTTTTTTTCTCCATTTTCACACAGTGAAGCATCATTTTACTCTTTCATAGCAGCAATTTCTTTTTTTTTTTTTTTTGAGCTTGACAAAATGTTGGATAGTGTAGAAGAACCTAAAATTCAACTGTTAAGGAGTTGTTTGTACAATGAGAAACTCTATATCATGTCCATTTTTAAGAGCATGACCTAATGGAGTTGTATTTCCAAATTGAGAAAAAATGGTGTGAAATTTGTCCTCAATTCCATATGGTGCAATACCTTGCTTTGAATCAGAAAATATATGACTTTGAATGCTGACAAGGATGTGTCCAATATGATTCACCGACATTTGTACTTAAGATTACCTTAGTTGACATAGTGGTTGTGCAGAAAAGTGAGGATAGTGGACGGGGAAGGCAAAGTAGCTATATGAGCAAGTAAATACTTCATATCTTTAATTTCGTACCATATTTATTGTTTAGCATACTTCCATTGTCACAAGTGGTATCTCTTTGCATTAGTATTACTCTGCTTTTCTATGTTAAATACTGGGTTTGTTAAATTCAGTACTCCGCTCTTCTATGTAAGTGCTGGATATATGTATTTTAGTACTTAGCTTTTCTATGTTTCAATACTTGCTCTCTTATGTAAAATATTGTATTAGGCTATTTTAGTACTAAGTTGTTCTATATAAGGTATTGAATTTGTTCATTTCAATACTTAGTTGTTCTATGTTAAATACTGAATTTGTTGGTTTTTCACTGTTTAAGTCTTCTACTTTAAATATTGTATTTGGTCATTCCAGTACTTAGTCCTTCTATGTTAAATACTGAAATTATTTATTTCAGTACATAGCTCTGCCTTGTTGAATACTAAAATTGTTCATTTTAGTACTTATCTCTTATATGTTAAATACTAAATTTTTTTATTTGAATAGTTATCTTATACATGCAAAGAAGTTATGACTAGTTAGATTAGCTTGACCTTGATGACGTATTTGTTTACCCTTTTGTTGTATATGTATGCTTGATATACCTTCTTATCATTACTTTGTAACTAATATCTTGTTTTTTAATGATTAATCCATAGGAAGAGGGTGCATGGAAGGGATACAATCAATGAAAGAAGAATTGCATGGTTTTCAAGAACTAATGGTAGCTGCTAAGTTTTGTTTTTAGAAAGACATGTTAGATTTAGATTGTTTGGACTTTTATGTACTAATCTATGTTGAATTTTTGTTGGATTGTTTGCCATTGCATATATTGTAATATATTAAAATTTTTAGATATTATACCAAGATTTCTTGTTTGACATAGATTTGTATTTTCAGCTATTGTAGAGATGAGACTACATATAAGACCATACCTAAATCATAAAATCATATTTTTTTGATGAAATGATTTGGATACACACGTGTTGAAATGGATTGGAACACAAACACTCACATCCAACCACTTGCGCTCTCATGCATGGTACCGAAAATCCCTAATGTGCTAAGAAAGATATCGAAAATCGGCAAAAAAACACTAAATATTGGCATTTATGTACCTAAGAATTGCCTTTATGTACTTAATCTGCAAAGGTTGTGTACTTATTATGCGTGTTTCAGTACTTGCTTTTTCAAAGGCCGAGATGAGGCTCAATTTGATGTGTAGAATAATACATAAGTGACCCTAACGCGACAAAATTATGGTTTGTTGAAGAAATAGTTTGGATACGCATGTGTTGAAATGGTTTGGAACACAAACACCCATATCCAACCACTTGCGCTCTCATTCATAGTAGTATAAACCATTGATGCATGAGCCAAATGAAACCTCATGACACCACCATCAAAAACCAGTGAACCTATCATGACTATATAAGTCCTAGGACTAATACATTATGGTCTTGTAATCATTCAATGGCCAAATTAGGCTGAATTGAACTCGGTCCCTTATGTGCTGAGAATGACACTGGAAATTAAGTACCCAAATTTGGCATTTATGTACTCCAAAACTACGTTTATGTACTTAGTTTGGAAATATTGTGTACCTATTATGCGTGTTTCTGTACTTGCTTTTCCAAAGGCCGAGATAAGGCTCAATTAGATGCATGGAACAATATATAAGACACCCTAAATGCGACAAAATTGTGGTTTGTGAAGAAATAATTGTGATAGTACGTGTTGAAAGAGTTGGGAACTCAAAACACCCATATCCAACCACTTGTACTCTCATTTATAGTAGTATAAACCATTGATGCATGAGCCAAATGAATCCTCTGGATACCACCATCAAAAATCAGTGAATCGATCATGACTATATGAGTCCTAAGACTAATACACCATGGTCTTCTGATCATGCAATGGTTTGAAAATGATACCGAAAATCCGAAAAAAAGTACCTAATATTGGCATTTATGTACTCCATAACTACATTCACGTACTTACTTTGCAAATATTGTGTACCTATGATGAGTGTTTCTATGCTTGCTTTTTCAGAGACTGAGATGAGGCTCAATTCAATACGTGAAACAACACATAAAATACCGTAACGCAATAAAACCATGATTTGTTGAAGAAATGGTTGTGATAGTACGTGTTGAAAAGGTTTGGAACACAAACACCCACATCCAACCACTTGTGCTCTCAATCATACTAATATAAATCATTGATGCATGAGTCAAATGAATCCATTGGCTTATCTAATTAAATTTAATTTAATCTCTTATGTTCTAAGAAAGATATTGAAAATAGATTAAAAAAATATATATATTGAATTTTGATATTTTTGTATTGGACCTTTGCATTTTTGTACTAAATTCACCTTGTTTTGTACTTGCTTTTTTTTGGACCAAATTTACCTAAATTTGATATGTGAAACAACACATAAAACTCTCTAATTTAATAAAATCATGTTTCTTCAAGTAATGGTTGCAATAATATATGTGCAAATGGTTGGGAACACGTATACCACATGTAACCACTTGTGTTCTTATCCATATTAGTGTAGACGGTCATCGTATGTGGTAAATGTATCCTTCCGATATCACTATCGAAAGTCAATGAACCTCTCATGACTATATCAATCCTGTTACTAATAAATCATGGTTTGATAAATATGCAATGGCTTAACTACTTAAATACTTAATCTTCTATGCACTAAGGATGATACTACAAATAGACAAAAAAATACCAATTTTTGGGATTTTTATACTAGATCTTTACATTTTTGTACTAAAAATAGCCATATTTTGTACTTATTTGGCTTGTTTTTGTACGTACTTTTCCTTTGATTGAATTTACATCAATTCAATACGTGAAATAATATGAAAGACCCTCTAATACAATAAAATCATGTTGTATTCAAATAATGGTCGTGTTAGTAAATGTGCAAATGGTTGGAAACACAAAGACCTACATCCAACTATTTGTGTTCTTATTTATACTAGTGTAAATCATTGATCTATATGTAGTAAGTGTGTCATTTTGATATCACCATCAGAAAGCTTACAATATATTATGAGTATGTTCGTTGTAGGACTAAAAAAATAATGGTTTGATCATCAAAAAATAACTTAAATAATTAAATTCAACTTAATTTCTAATGTATTAATTAAGAATGATACCATATACTGAGAAAATAATACCATTTTTTTTAATTCTAGTACTTGATTCTAGATATATTATACGTGATTTTCATAATCTAGTATGTCTTTAGAGTATTTTTATAGTTACTTTTTCTTATGGAAGAATTTAGCTTGTTAGTGCTGCATTAAAAATTATTAGTATTGGTATGTATATATAATACTATATATGCCTTGAAAATTACTAATGTATCAACAATTTATAACACATACCTTAGTAATAATATTCATATCCATATCAATTTTCCTTTGAAATTTTTTCTTAATTTTAGTATATACGACGAGCATCCATATAATCCAAATAATGAACTTCCATATTATTCAAATTACTTTACAAATTAGAAACATCCCATATCGCCATCCAAATACTTAATATGAATACTAAATTATCCTAATAATAAACTTCCAAACGTCAACATTCAGTATAGAATGGAGCAAACTGTACTCATGAGTCAAAATTGTTGCCCTCTTCAAATCCTACCTTAATAGGGACAATATTTTCCTCATTTCTATTCTACAAAATATAGAATGTATAATCAGCAACTGTATAATAAAAATAAGCATAAATAAAAAGATGTGAACATTTCAATATATATAATTAAGGTTCAGATACTGCAAACACAACTACAAAGTACTGAAAGTTTGCATTATTATTCCTATAATTACTTACACATAATACTGAACCAATTACTGAAATCATAATTTGGAAGGGTGAAATTAAATAGATGATAATCAAATTAGGGTTTCTGAAAAACAAAACTAATATACATTAACTAAAATGATAGGAAAAACAAACAAATTTAAGAATTTTTTTTAATCTCACAACCAAAAAATCTCTAGAAAATAAAAGATAGATGGCAATCAAATTAAGGTTCCTAAAAAGCAAAACCAATATACATTAACTAAAATGACAAGCAAAACAAACAAATTTAAGAAATTGTTTTTCAACCTCACAACTATGAAATCTCTATGAAAATAAAATATCTTCTTACTAAAGTGAAATACCTATCTGATCTTTGAAAATATGTGCAAAACTGAAAGTCTTCTTTTCTTGGGCAACAACAATTGCGGACGGAAAGTTGAGAAATGAGATAAAGCAGTACACAAGAAGATGGGGAATAACAGTAATGAGAATTTTAGAAATAGAGGGGAAAAAAAGAAGAAGGAGAGAAGATGTGAAATGAAGAAGAAAACGTGAAAGGAGAATTAGAAAATGTGGAAGATAAAAAGAATGTTGGGCTTTTAGTGGTTTTAAATTGAAGAAATGGACATTTTAGTATTTTTGATATAAGTGGAGAGTTGAATCGAAGTATAATTTTGAAATAGAAAACGTAGACAAAAATAAATAAATAAATAAATAAAATTTGGGAACTGAATACAAATGTAAAATTAAGTTTGAGAATTTAAGACTAATTAACCCTATTATCAACTGATACATAAACAATAAATAAAAAAGCTATATTTTAGTTTCTCGAGTAAGATGTCGATCCCAACGGTTGAATTTGAGAAGCGTGGCAAATCTATTTATGGTTTTCAAATCACTCCAAGGGAAACAATTTAAAATTTGATCTGTATTCATCAGCATTCCTAAATTTGGCACCCTAAAATAAAAATAAAAACAATCTCATATTGAACAAATATTGGGTCCTGTGTCAAATTTCAATTCCAAGCTCTTGTGTTCTCTTGTAAAGCATAAAATTGTTTACCGGAGACCCACTAGAACAATTTAGACATATTTGGAGCATCTGTTCACATTTTAACATGTTGATAATATATTAAGAATTTCTAACACGTTGTAAATATGTTAAGAGTTCATGGGAATTTAAATTAACCACATTCAATTTATAATATCAACCCTAATTTGTGATTTCAAGATTTCCCAAACACTTAAAATTAAAACTTAAAAGTCAAGATAACTTTGTATTCTTCACTAAAATTAGGAGCAATTTCTAGTATTTTCAAGATTAATTGGTTCTACATTAATCCTGATGCAGGTTTAGTTATATGTCTTACTCCAAAATTTTGTGCGATTTGATGATGTTAGCAAATGATAAGAATGGTCCATAGATGTCTAAAAAACCACTTAATATGCACCTTAATTAATTGTGTTCTCAATAAATACTTCTAACTTAGAGTTTCATAGAATTAATCAGTGAGATATTATATTTATTTTAGGATCCACTCTCATGACTTCATTTTACGTTTTTTTTATAATTTATAAATTAGGATTACTCATAATTTTTTTTTCTTTCATTAAGTTTGTATTATCTATATTTTTATTAATTCGGAATATTTTACTCAATCCCCCAAACTTAATTTTCGTATTATCTTGTCTAGAATTTAATTAATTATAAAATTTGATAATGTTCCATTTCTGTAAGCAAAAATACTCGCTCACATGCACACACATCGAAAGAAAGAAAATAAATAAACAAACAAATACATTACTTGACAGGTATCATTTATGATTACATAAAAAGTTTATTTTCACTTACACGATAATTTTTTATTGCAATAAACTAAATTCTGTTAAATATTAAATATGATGAAGTTGCGGTAGGAGTTGTTAAAATATATATATATATATATATATATCGATCCAATGTTGACTCATTAAGGTAAGTCAAATAAATATTAGAGGGAATTGAAGTCAGGCAAAATAAAAGACAGATTGTTAGCTCACACCTAAGGATAGGAAGAGAAAATCAAACCATAAAAGCAAAAAGAGAGGTATTAGATAAACTAGAATGATAAAGTATCTCAACTAAGAGGATTCAAGATTGCTTCATCAAAAATTTTAACCTTATGTAAAACTTGATTTCCTCCAAAAAAATCAGTGAGCCTAATCCATCAAACACCTTAACCTTCATAATTTGTGATATATACATGTCAGGCATATAATTTAATTACACACGAAATGGAAATATAAGCCAAGTTTTCATTAAACACGTTTTTGCTTCTCAAACATTTATATCGAGAAATTGCAAGATCGTAATCATTAAATTAAAAGAAAATCATACTGCAAGCATCTTCAGTTATTGTGAATAAATAGCTAATCAAATGCTATTGTGCAATATGTTTGCTGCAAGCTGTGGTAATTATTTGAACAGAAATAACTCCCCTACATATTGAATATAACAATATATTATTCAAGATTTATATTTAACACATGCTATAACAGTAAACATATACATAAAAAAGGAAAGGAAGGTAAAAAATTTCTCATATGACGGTATAAATTAATAATTTTATGTAAGAAGGGTTCGGATCTCATGGTCTGGTTAGCCAGTTATGGTTGGGTTCTGAGGCTTAACGGCACTCTTAAGTATGTTGTCCTCTGGAAGTTTGCCCTTTTGCCCTTGTTAGCCGGGTTTGGCGTTTGTGGGCGTTTCGGGACTCTTGTGTTCCAGAATTCATACTTAGTGAGCTTGTTAAATTCAGGTAAACAATCCCAATCATGTGATGCTGTGATTTACTGCCTGATCTGTGGCCCCCCTTCATAAGATCCAGTGCAAATTAATAATTCATACCATATCAAAGTATAACATTTATAATGCAAAATAATCTTGAACATTTAATCCATACAATAATTTCCGAAAGTTGGGGTTGTTGTAGTGGCTAGGGCAGCATTTGTGCTCGTTTAGTAAGTTGAATGAGTATAGCGCAATGAAATAAAAAGGGGTGCAGCTGCACCGACCGCAGCATTTTACTTGCCTTGGAACCCCCCCCAACACACACACACACACACACACACACACACACACTGCTAATCTTAATATGCACAGATCCACCTGCATTAACTTAACTTAGTCCCACCCACTCAAAACCCTCAATCAGCAAAAACTTGGCATTGGCTTTCCTCCTCTTCCTTCTTCACCTCTGTTAAAAGGATAAATTATAGTAATAGGAACGGTAATAGTTGTTGCTGTTGCAAGCTGCATAATAATTGAGTTGGTGCCTGCCTACCTTCTGCGTCTTTTTTGTACTATACTATATATAATCTTGCTTTCTCTACAGTACCTAACTCCTTCTTGGTCCATTAAATTATTAGAAAGAAAAAAAGGAAAAATAACGGGAACACTAAGAAACAACAAAACAGAAAAACAAGTTTGTTGTCATTTGTGGGTTGGTGGTTGTGTGTCTATCTGCGTTGAATATAGTTGTTTCTGAATGGGAAAGCTTCAGATCTGTTAGCTGAAAGGAGGAAAGAAGAGAGCGATGGGGCTATGGAGATGCTGCTGCGCGTGCACATTCTTTTTTGCTTCTCTTTTGACAACCCAAGTGAAGAAAACATAGATAGAAAGAAAACCCACACTCCTAACTTTTTTCTTTTTTAAGCTGTCAAGTGTAAAGCTAAAGGTTCTGCATTTTGAACGGATTTACCCTTTCCTGTTTCTCTTTGGTTGCGCATATTTTAGAGAGAGAGTGGTGTATGCGCGCGCGCGCGCGTGCGTGTGGAAAGAAGTCAAAGAAAGGAAACATATAATCAGTGGAAATGATGATAGCCTTTGAGAGTACTTGGAGCTGTACCCATACAAGCAACACTTGCAATGCTTTGCTCAAAGAACTTCAGGTCTCTCTTTCTACTCTTTTTCTCTCCCCTTCATAACGTCTCTATGTTAAAAAAGTTTCTAATTTTTTACAACAATTTTCTGTCATGAGCCCTTCTTTCCCTTCTGGTTTTCTTGACGGTATCTTGTGTCAATTTCCACAGTGTTTCAGAAGAAATTGTCTTTTTGTTGTTTAAATTCAAGTTGTTTCTTGCCAGAGTATATCTTCCCATCGGTCCAAGCAAAAAAGACACTTCAAATATTTTTCTATTGACTCTTGTCTCCTACAAAGAGAGAAAATTTCCTATTTTTTTCGTTGATTTTAATTTTCCTTTGTTTATCTTTAGATCTTTAATTTGAGTTTTTCTATTTCCCCTTTCATTTTTAACATCACAGGATAAGGATGGGATTTTAGTAAATGTCCTATCTCTCACACACACACACACACACAATGCTTTTTCTTAATTGAATATTTCTTTGCTACGACTATGTGCAATTACTGGTATGCGGTCTTCAAGAAACTGATACCGTAGCTGTATTATGAGCTATATTACATTTTTGATGGATTCCATATTGGAGTTAAGACTCTTTAAATGATTGTTAAATTATTGTGTTGTACATGAAATTGCATTTTCTTTGCATTTGAGCTTTCCAAGTTCGTGTTTAACCAAAAATATCATGTTCTGTAGTTGTGCTTTCTGGCAGAAAGTAAAGGAATCAAGTTCATTTGTTTTGTTTGAACAATTATAATTTTCTGGTTCTTAGAATAAGATTATACTGATACATGTTAGGTGCTGTTGTTTTCTGACATTACTTTCCAATTAACAGCAAATATGGACCGAAATTGGGGAGACTGAAGCTGACAAAGACCGCATGTTATTGGAGCTTGAGCGGGAGTGCTTGCAAATCTACAGAAGAAAGGTTGATGAGGCTGCAAATGCCAAGGCTCGTCTTCATCAGTCTATTGCTGCCAAGGAAGCTGAGGTTGCAATGCTTATGGCAACTCTTGGAGAAATCAGTGTTAATTCACTGGTAATGAAGCATCTTTAGCGATTGAAAGTGTCAGCATTAGTGTTTTCATATGTTTGGTTCTCCATTCTCCTCATCTAATCCTTCCTCTGTTCCTTCTACGGTAGTTTTGTTGAATATGTTACCTTTTCTTTTTCTTTTTTCTGCTTCCATATTTGGCATAGTCCCTAAGAAGTTTGCCAGTGAATTAATAAATTAGTGAGAGAGGTATGGTTTGATGGTTAAATTTTCTGCAATCACATTATGACCGTGCCCATTTGAAGTATTAAATTGTTTCTATGATCGGATTGTTTTCAAGTGAAAATATTTGACTCGGTGAATGAATATAAATCCATCCCAAATATATTATTACGGTAACTTAATTGTATCATCATGTACTGTCCTTAAGAAAAAAATCAGTTTTGGAAATGATACCAATGTTTTGACTTTAGGATTTAGGGAAGACAGCGGGCCAAAGAAAATCTTTAAGGTAGACACTGAAAAGCTGCTGCTTGCTACTTACTGTATTTTCTTTGTACTTCTGTCTTATAACACTTTCGAAAACAACTTTTATGCTTAGTTCTGAAGGGACAAATTGGTGGCATATGTATGAGGTTTTGATCATGCCAAAATTGACTTTGAATGGGCTGGAATTAGTTTGTGATGAAGCCGGCTACACTTTTGAAGAATGTGCTGCTCTATCTGTTCAACATGCCAAAAGACCTGAAGCATTAGCACCATCATTTGGTTAATTTATCAGCTTTAAGAAACACGAAATAAAAGAAAAACAACCAAAAATTTGTATGAGGATTGGGCTTTCAGTTGCCAGAGGATACTTAAAGTGAATATACAGAAAAGAATCTCTTACATAAGAAATTATGAAAGCCTAGAAATAGTGGCTTGGTTTTACCTATAGTATAATGTTTCTTGAGAATACAGCATCATCTAGATCTTTCAGTTGACTTTGATGTTACTCCCATAATAATAAGGGCTTTCCCTTGTCAGATTTGTGATTAGCTGTCAACTTGTCATCTTACATAGTATTGAGTGATTTTGAATAAGTAAAGTTATGATCTTTCTAGTTGAAGCCACTTTTTACTGCTTGCTATATGTCAGTTGAACAATGATAGTAAAACTTAAGAAACTCCTCGACTGTTTTATTGGGTAGCTGATATATTCTGTGAAATGTCCATAGTATATTCTGAAGACTGCCTTTTATGTGTTCTAATTGATAAAATTGTGATGATAAACTATTTGCATTCATGTTAATTGGGAATCAGACCAATATTTAGATTTTATCTAAAACTTGTATGTTGTTATGAGGTGAAACCTAATCTGTTGACATGTTCTAAACACTCTTGTCGCGTGCAGACTGTATTATGTTTCAAATGGTTCTAAACTCTCTGTCATGTGCAGACTGCATTATGCTACTAAGTGGGCCTAGCAACTCCAATTACAGAGTTTCTGACTTGCTGCTTTGTCAATTGAATAACCCATCTAAATTTTCTAAAGCATTAGGAAGGAAGAAGGCTCTATGAATATGTTCAATGATGTTGTGTACCGTTGTTTTCTGACCTTTTGGTTGCTTAATATATGTCAAGTATGCATACTAAAGGTTTCAAAGAGTCCTTCCAAAGATTCTCCTGTGTCTTTTAGTTTATAGGGAATATTGGGGGAGAAGGTAAGTGTGAACTTGGGTGAGCTGTGTTGTAGCTCTTTGATCGCATTCATTGGTTTCATATATCTCAAAAACAAAGTACAATTCGAGTTCTACTTGTTCTTTATTACTGAGAAAGGTTTCACTCTTAGCAGTAGTATAATTAAAGTGATGACTCTGAGGACATGAGCGTAACTGAGTGAGTGTACAACTTACACATCTGATGGTAGTAGAATCTTGATTTTAGATTGAGCCAAGTAAAACAAAGACATAAAACAAACTACATATTTTTACTGCTGTCGTGAGAACTTGTCCTTGGTCCCCTTTTCTGTCTCTAACCTCGAAATGCCTATATATTTGTGACTTGCAAATAAATCTGCAAACAACCACATTTGAGCCCTACAAATTTCACGCATTCTACACTACGTAGTTGCCAGAACTGCCACGAGATTGACTGACAAGCTTAGACTGCCTAGGCGGGTGGTGGCAACGAATTCACCTTTTTTCCTAAAAACTAATAAATACACTAAAAGCACAAAAAAACATGACAAGTTAATTCTTGCTATAATGAACTCTATGGAGTGTTCAGTGTTCTTTAGTTTGTTCTCTTCTCTTTATTATATCTTTGTAGTATTGGTATTGAGAAATATTCCACAAAATGCTCATGTCATTTTCCATGTAATATGATAATTGAATCACACCTAATGACAAGTGCCTAAATAGTACGTATGTTTATAGGGAGATATATATGTATTAGAAGAATTTATAAAATATAACATCACTTTAAAAATTAAAATTAAAAGTATTGCAACAATAAAGTGAACAAGGATCGCCTAGGTGCGTAGGAAATGACCTGTAACAACTATGCAACGATTGGAATGTGTGAACTCGCATCTCTTTGCTTGAAAAAATTTTGATTTCAACTTTGAGTTTTTTTAACCTGGAGAGTATTTCTGTTTTTATCTGCCTCATTAAGGAATTCTTTGTGCATTGAAGTTGGTGCTACTATGGTGGCAACATCCTTGTCTCTATCCTGCTGTAGCTTAAATTATTTGTGGTGTAATTGCTTGTATTGCTTATATTGGGTATGTGGCTGTAAACTTGAATTTTCATGCTGATTACTGGGGTATGCTATCTAGTGTTATTTAGGATATATGTCATGTTTTCTCCGCATCTGGTTTCTCTTTACTCCTTGTTGCCTTCTGAAAACATGAACAAAGAGGCTGAGATGGGACATAGAAACTAGTTGTCCACATCTGTTATTATTGTTGAGTTGCAGTCAGACTTTTGAGGTAAAATGAATATTTTCTGAGTGTTCATGTAATGTAATATTGTTATTTAATTGAGCTTATTGTGAACTTAACAGGTCCAGTCTGACAGGAAAGGAAAATCTTTGAAAGGACAACTGGCCTCAGTCACACCAATAGTAGAGGACTTGAAACTTAAGAAAGAGGAGAGAATGAAGCAATTTGCGGATATTAAGTCACAAATTGAGAAGATAACCAGTGAGATTTCTGGATATGGCCATGTTGTCATTTCTGTGAATGCCTTAATTCTGGAAGAACAAGACTTATCGCTAAGAAAGCTAATGGAATATCAATCAAACCTCCGTGCTCTCCAGAAGGAGAAGGTATGCAAGATTCTGTGTAATGAACACCTTCACTATGTTTGTTATAAGGATTTTGTGAGGAAAGGAAAAGAGAATGTTAAGGAAAACAATTTTGATTTTTTGGTTGGTAAGCAAAATGCAAAGAAGAAGAGAACTTGAGAAAAATATAATATAATTGGAGAAAATTCATTTTTCTCTTCGAACGGTGAAGGAAAGCTTATTTGACGATCTCTCTTTCTTGATGACATTCATCATCTCCATTCTCTAAATTTCTTTCTCCATTGTTTTCCATAGACAACCAAACAAATTTGAGATTGAGATTTCTTTGATTTGATTATCTTGTTTCCTAGCATTTTTCTTTCTTGATTCCTCACAAAAATCCTTTCCAACCAACGGGTTAAGAGCTAATTCAAAGTGTACCAGTTTGCTCTACTCTTAGGTGAATGTCGATAGTCTGTGCTATGTTTGTCTTAATATAAATCGTATGTTACTGTCAAATCATTTAAGTTTTTACTTTGTAGTACTTGTACATGGAGTCAGCATGTTCGTAAATCACAAAACTTTTGATCAGCTAAGGTGAATTTGGACTTGAAAACTTTTGCTGAGTTCTTGTGTTTTTTAAGCTTCCAAATCCATAATCCATAATAAGCATTAGGAAGATGCCGCTATAAAGCAACTCATATTAGAGTTGTTTGGTTTCTTCAAACACTATGATTCTGATCATTTTGGGCTAAACATGAATGAAGGAGATTAAGTAATTAGATCTTTAAGCGTGGTAAGAAATCTTCAACAGGCATTAATATACGTACTACTGATTTTAGTTTTTTACATTTTAGCTTTTTTATTTATTTATTAGTATTTTCTACCCTGGGCAACCATGAGCTTCACAGCAGACTGGTACCTTTTAAGAGCATAAGGGTTCACTGAAGAATGCCCTTAAACTATCAGCAACCCAACTCTTGCCACATGCTCATTTATAAACAGCCAATATGTTGGATGCAACCATGCATGAACAATGCTAAACAGCACATAGGGGAATTTAGGCCACCTTCTCATTTTCACAAGTCTCGGGTCAAATTATTGTGATTATCTTACTTCTCTGTAAATGTTGACTACAACATGTTGATCCTTTTTCCATGTTATGATAATGCTTATGAGAGGACTTTTCATGAGTAAAATTTTATGCCTGCACAAAGTAATGTGCTGCTGGCAAGCAAACTCTTATTCGATTTTGAACACTGGTTTTCACTTTAGGATATTGTAGAAGTTCCAAATTGATTTAAGAGCCAATATGCAGGTGTCAGTACTTAGCTGACTTAATAAGTGGGTTATAAAACTATAATGCATTTTTTTCGGATTTGCAGTCTGAACGACTCCAAAAAGTCTTGGATTATGTAAATGAAGTGCATACTTTGAGCAGTGTCCTAAGTTTAGATTTTGGCAAAACTGTGAGTGACATTCATCCGACCTTGCATGGATCAAGCATGGAACATGTCACAAACATCAGTGACAGCACATTAGAGGGGCTTGATCAGGCTATCTTGAGGTTAAAAACAGAGAAAAAAATTCGGTTTCAAAAGGTATTGTGCTCTCTGATAAGCTTATGTTTGGATGTTTCATTTTCTTGCTCATTGAAAACTATGGTTGCTGCAGCTGAAGGATGCAGCTGGGTCTCTTTTTGAACTATGGAATTTGATGGACACACCGAAAGAAGAGAAGATCTGCTTCTTGAAAATTACTTCAATTCTTGGTTTGTCAGAATCAGAAATTGTGCAACCAGGCTCTCTTTCAGTGGAGGTCATTGAACAGGTATGGGAGCAACAAGCCTACCTGTACTGCTCTCTTCCCATATGTAATAGAACCTTGGTTGAATAATATGTAATGTCAAATCTGACAGGTGTCAGCTGAGGTTGAGAGGCTCACAAAGCTGAAATCAAGCAGGATGAAGGAACTTGTTATGAAGAAGAGGTCAGAGTTAGAGGATATATGTTATAAAACTCATATTCAACCTGATCCAAGCACTGCTGCCGATAAAACTAATGCCTTGATAGACTCTGGTAATTAATCTAGATTTCAAGAAATACTCTCTGTCCCCTCTCACCCCCCGACACCATGTCTTGTTGATTCTTGGTGAAATAGAAGCTGGGAACTTGATTTTTCTGCAGGTTTGGTTGATCCATGTGAACTCTTAGCTAATGTTGAGGCGCAAATATGTAAAGCCAAAGATGAAGCTTTAAGCCGTAAAGAAATAATGGATAGGATAGACCGGTGGCTTTCTGCTTGTGATGAGGAGAAGTGGCTGGAAGATTATAATCTAGTAAGCTAAAAATTAAAATGATATAATTAGCTTGTCCAATGGGACTAGGATTGCTAGAATATTGGTTATTTAAAGCTCAGTCATACATAACAATTCAGTTATATTTTGTGCTTGTTGAAGTATATATTATTAAGTGAATTTCATATCAGGTTCAGAATATATAGACGTCAAATCTGATTTTAATTTCTCTTATTGATTCTCAGGATGAGAACCGTTATAGTGCTGGAAGAGGTGCGCATATAAACCTAAAGCGTGCAGAGCGAGCTAGAATTACAGTAAATAAGATTCCAGGTACTTCTTTGGACCCTTGGTGATGTCTTTCCTTCCCCTGAGCGGATCATATTTCTGAAGGTAACACTCTGAGGTTTTCAGTTATGGTCGATAGTCTAATTAGCAAGACACTGGCATGGGAGGATGAGAAACAGAAACTGTTTCTTTATGATGGGGTGAGTGAATCTACAAAATTTCAAGCATGTACAAATTTTGAAAACATTGCTTATGGTTTGAGCAAATTGGCTAATAGTAGCCTGATTCTTTTATGCAGGTGCGTCTGGTTTCAATATTGGAGGATTACAAACAAGCTAGGCGACACAAGGAAGAGGAGAAGAAGCGAGCTAGGGTAATTTCAATTTGATTTATCTTAGTGAAACTTTCTTTTAACTTTGTTTCTTTTCTTAGAACTATAATGAAAAAACAAGCATGGTGGAGGGGATGGTGGAGGCTAAAGTGTTTTAGCACATGTCTATAGGAATTTATGAATAATATGGAAAGAATAATCTTCTCATACATGAAGATTTTACAAATATTTCTCTCTCGGTCGCTGCTCGAACTTATGAACTAAAACCGCGGGCTTGAGCAAAATTCTTTTCTCGGAACTTTAACTGCATTGTCAAACCTTTGTACAAATAAATGTGAGCTTCTGGATAATAAAATCAATTTTTATTTAAAATACGTCGTGTAAGCAAATCTATGCTTGCTGATGTTACACTGTTACATGAACCTTTGCAAATGAGATTCCTTCCTGGGTAACACGTACTTGTAGACCTCTCTTCATGAAGTTCCTTAGGATAATCCTCAGGGTCTATGATTTATCTTCTCATGTTTTCTATCTCTCATCTGTCCCATCCCAATGCATCCCAATGCTCTGAGAAAGCAAAGGTGGAGTCATCCCTGATTCCCAGTCAGCCCTTCCTAGTTGGAAAGCCTTTCACATATTAATTCCTTGATTTCACCAGTCTAACTGCCACATTCTAGATACTATCTCAGATCACATTAAGATTCTAGTCTTTGGTTACATCTGAAATCTCATATGATAAGAAATTCTTGCTAAATAAATATCTCTAGGCTTAGACCTAAGGAAAGAGCCAGTAACCGTAAAGTTGAAAAAGAAAAAAAAGATACGGCAACTGATGATCCAAGCCTAATTGAGCAACTCAGGATGTTAGATTGAGGAAAGTTCTACACTACCTGCTTCCATCAATACTGCAAATCCTCTTCTACCTTCATCTATTTCTTTCTCCTCTCTCCATACCTTGCTTCCCATACTCTCTAAGCCCTTTATGCCTATGTCTCCATTGTTTCGTTCTTTGTTTCAAAGATCTAGTCTTCCCTTGTTTTTTCTTTCACTTAAGTACCTTTTCTCTGTTGTCTCTTCTCTCTTCTCTCTTACCTCTTGTTGTTTCTCTTTCCTCCATAGCTAATAACTCCACTAGAGATACCTGCTTTAACCACTAAGAATCATAGAAGGCCCAGCTGTTCTCTCCATCTTCCTCTTTCTTCTTGATTCTTTGCTCTTCCCCTATCCTACATAACCTCTACTCATTGCTTTCTTCTACCTTCCCTGATCAGCTCTCATCTATCTGTTTCACTTTCCATTTTCAACTATGCCAACAAACTTCTCTTCCCCTTTCCTTCTTCCTTCTTTCTGCACAATTTATCTTCTTCCTTTGCTGCAAAAGAAAACTCTTCTTTTTCTTTCTCATCATTGCAAAACACTTCTGTTTTCTTTCACATTATTTTGAATATATTTTTGTCTTTCTTCTTTCTTTTCTCTCGTTACCTACCTTTCTTTATTTTTCATTGGGCCAAAAGAGCCTTAATTGGCCAAACTGCTGCTACATTTCCCCCCCAACAATTAGATGTGTCAAGTCATGCTAGGTTTACTACTCAGTATGTCTCTCTTCTTGTTTCTCATATTAATTGAACGTAGTGTGGGAGGATGATCAATGAAATTGTAAAACTATAAGATTCATCTGAAAGGAGCATGATAATGACCTTTTGTTTGTTTGTTTGTTTGTTTGTTTGTTTGTTTGCGTGTGTATAACAGATATAGGATTATGACTACTTGTTGGATTTATCCGAGACAGTTTCCAGCAAGTGATTTGTATGATTGTTAAATTCAATCCTTAATTTTGATTTTCTAATTATTTTTTTCTAGTGATATTTTTCAACCTTAGAGCATATATTGGCCTTAGAGCATATATTGGCTCATATATCGTAGCTAAGTTGCAGTTTAGCCTTACTTTTCCCTGACCCTCCACTTGCAAGTGTTACCTTCTCTACCACGGGCAGTAACGTGATGCTTACTCTCACATTTCTGTTCGAGGCCATTTGGCCCAGTGGTTGGGTATCCAAAGATCACATTATTTGTCAAGGCAATTGACAACCTAAATTTGAAATTGCTTATGCCCTGCTATGATTTGTTAAAAAGCATTTGGCATCTAAATTGGAACAACATTTGGATTACCCGCTGCAATAATTAGCATCTTGCAAAAACTGCAAAATGCAAGTCTTTCACCACCCACAGTTTGATGAAATCAATCTTTACTAGAATCAATTATTACAACAATCAATTTATGTAGAATCAATATTCTAAAAGCCTGGTCAAGCTCACCCTTAATTTTCTCAATCGGTCTTGCTCGCCCTAAGTAATCGTTCTAGATACTAATTATTCTTGCTTATTATCTGGCTAGTTACACTTTTGGCATTTGTCAACGGGGCGGGTCTGGCGGGACCCGCCCCGCCCTCCCTTTGGCCCCGGACCCGGCGGGTTGGACCTGCCTAACCAGTTTTTTTTTTTTTTTTTTGTGTATATATTTTTTACTTTATTTTCTTCATAATCACTTGAATATACAGATTTTGCTTTGGTGAGTATCAGGTTTGAAAGAATAAAATTGAAACAAGTTAAAAAAAAAAGAAACCCTAATTTTCTAATATAGTATTATAACCTAATAAATACTTCTACTTATATATAATATATATGTTATATATAATATATATAATATAAATATATATTATATATAATATAGGGCGGGACCGGGGTGGGTTCACCAAAACCCGTAACCCGCCCCGGACCCGGGCGGGTCTTGATAATCAAGACCTGCTACCTGCCCCATCTCCATTTTTTTCACCCCAAACCCACCTCATCCGGGGCGGGGCCTCGGTTTACCCGGACCCATTGCCATCCCTATTTGTCATGGTATAATTTGCATCATCCCCCCACCCACCCACACACCGAAACAAGGATGTTTCAATATTTTACATGCTGTACTGTTAGTGTAATAACAATAATGTCCTCATTAATAACTTAATTAACAGGAAACTACCAAACACAAATGCTTAATACTTGATTACATTAGTGCCTGAAGCCAAAATCTACACTTTTCGTATCACATAAGTGTAAATATATCCATGAATATAGTTGCTCTTTACAATACTGACACTCTGCTATTTCTACTCTTTTCTTTTCAGGATCAGAAGAAACTACAGGATATGCTTCTTGCTGAGAAAGAATCTATATATGGGTCTAAGCCAAGTCCCCGGAGAAGCAGCAGCTTTAGGAAGCCAAATGGTTGCCGAGCATATGGAAATGGATCAGTCACTCCCTCACCCCGCCGGAACTCAGTTGGCAGTGCAACTCCAGAGCTCCTCACACCACGTTCTTATTCTGGCCGCCAAAATGGGTATTTCAAGGAGATGAGAAGGCTTTCTACTGCTCCTTTGAACTTTGTTGCAATACCAAAAGAAGATACCATGTCATTTTCCTCGGTCTGTGGGTCTGAGCCCGAGTCTCCTCCTCAAGGTTGACAAGTAAAACTTGTTTTGGTGAGTTGCATTACTATATCAGCTTCTAATACTTGGTAATTTTGATGTTTTGTTGTGCTACATATTATTAACTTAAATAATAGGGATGTGATTGGTAATAAAAAAATGCATATCTCGCCAATACTGAACATTGTCTTTGGAATTAACTAATTGAAATAGTCAGCATGGTTGGTCATGCCCTGATGGTATTTTAGAAAAACAAGTGGCACGCAAACTATTCTTGAGAAAAATTTTGCGTTTTGGCATCTCATTTGAGTCACTTTTGCAGATCATTGCTGTGTTGAAAGGAATGGGTAGAAGCTTGTGAATATAGGTGGTGAGGATGTACACTATTGTATGATGAAGGCATTTTTAGCAGGACAGAACAGGACAATGGCAACTGACATTTAAACAATCTGCTTTGTGATGGTTAGTTGAAATATCCAGTTGTTGGAAAGCTGAGATGCTAGTAGTGTGTGGTTCATAGGAATATAGCCAATTGCAAATAGCATTGTGTTTTAATAGGAGATGGTGACCATTCGTGCAACTTTTCATGTTATTACATTTGCGTGTATATATGCTTGCTGTTGTGGTTGTGATTTGATGTAACGGCTTGATTTAAAGAGACATTCAAGAATAATTTGTTCACTAGTTGGATGGAATCCCGTGAATTGTATGGTTGATTAGAAAATCAGTGGCAACCGCTAATATAGATATCAATGTTTGTCTGAAGTTTCTATTATTGGAAATGGTTGGTTAACCACATTCATCTTGGCGCAAGGGCGCATGATCAGTGAGTTATTGCACATTTTTTAAGGGTGATAGCTTCTAGTATGTAGCCGCTCCAATTTTCTTTATCAAGGGGCCATCATTGGTTGATTTGGGCATGAAACTTCTTGGAGCATACAACTGATTATGAAGATGACAGAATATTCACATCTGATGCTATTACGTAGTTGTTATTCCTTACCGTAAGGATGTAACTTTCTGTTGGTTTCTGTTAGCCATTTATAACTAACATTTAGTTTCACTCTTTCTCTTTCCCGCTTGTGACTTGTATTTTGATTATTCAGATTTTCAATGCATGAAACACCATTTATATTACTTTTGGCTGTGCTCTGCATCTTTTCAAATGGCATCAGAGCCATAATTTTTCCTTTTTTTTAGCCCTCCACGGCAGTCTCTGTTCCAGATCCTTCAGAGCTACCATCTGGCCCTATTTTCTTCACCCAAATGAGAATCTTGTGTTCTCATTTCGCCACTAGCACAAATAACCACTCGTGGTCCAGAGCAACGAAAATGGCATTGCTCTTTGAGAACAAATTTTGATTTGATGGTGGATCCATTAGAGCACCTTCAAGTGATGATCCTCTTTATCCAACCTAGGAATGTTGCTATAATATGGTGATCTCCTGGCTGAATCATTCAATTTTTGCTTCCATTACCACTAGCATTCTATGGATCGATAAAGCATATGATTGATTTACATGAGAGGTTTTTGCAAGGAGATGTCTTTAGAATTCTCAGAAAATTTTCGAAGTAGTAGGATTTGCACATGCTGTGGGAAGCCACGTTACACTGAGGAAACATGCTAAAACAGCATGGCTTTCCGCTGGTTTTAAATTCAGAAATCAAAGTTTCTGCTACTCACATTGCCACTCGTCTTGATCATGATCAACATCAAAGTTTTGGAGGTAATAGGGCTCCAATGTCTGAGGTTGGAAATTATGTTGCGCCTCATTTGTCTTTCACTTAAGAATAACACCAGCAAATATTGACTTTGCTGCAGTCATGCCAAGTTGCTAAGCCTTATACGAGTTGTCATTCCACAAGTCAAATCAGTAGTCAGTCCATTGCCACCCTCACTTCCAACATTTTTTCCAACTTGATTATACGCTCATCATTATCCTATTTTTCTCAATTCGACACATTAATTGTGGACACTGGAGCAATAGACTACACCACCTATTCACTACAATCATTCACTGCTTATAGTCGCATTGATCCTATCTTAGTTACTCTACCTAATGGAGACAAAATCAGTGCTCATTTCTCTGGCGCCGTACACCTTAATGATAAGTTTGTCCTTCGCCTTGTTCGTTTCATACCTGAGGTTTCTCACTCTTCTCTTTGTCCTTAAATTGACTTCAACTTTTCCTCGTTTTATTTTCCGAAATAGCTATTGTTTTATTCACGAACTACATCTGTGGAAGATGATTGGTACAGTTAAAAGTCTACAATAGGGCATGTTATGCACAAGTCCGGCTCTGGTGCTTTTCCTAATTCTAATTTTGTCTCCTTATTCTCTTCTTGTACTAATTTGATGTGTGGCACTATTGCTTTGGGCATTGTTGGCAAATTAATTTTGGGTCAATTAAAAAGTGACAAGTGTAAAATAATATATTATTTATTAATTAAAAATTTTCTATTTATATTTGGGGATGTGTTAAATTTAATTTCAAAAGATAAATAGTTAATTTAAATTAATATTTTAATATTTATTGTGATATAAATCAAATGTTGACAAGTGTCAAGATGAAGAGGTACAACCAATCAAATCAAGTCTGACGACTTAGCAATCTCAAGCTAACCAAATTGTGACACGTGGCGTATTTATGTGTATGGATCATTTAAGTCAAAATATTTGATGTTATCTCTTAGCATGTGTATCAAATAGATAACTATTAAAGAAGTCTAAGTCATTTGGGGTCTCCTACTAAACATCCATATAAAAGGACTGTTGAGAGACTCATATATTATCATATTTACATACATATATTCTCAAGTCCAATACTTAAGTTCTCAAGTTTCAAGTTTCTGCTGTAATGAAGTAATGCTACCGCGAAGGTTCTATACTTTTTCAAAGTATCAAGTTATTAAGTCCTTTGATCTCAAAGTCAAGGTTCAAGTTCAAAGAAATTTCGTAGTGTCTTTCATCAAGTCAAAGGATACTATACCATATATTCAAGAGCAAGTTTCAAGCCCTTAGATCATATATTCGGAAAAGAATCAGGGGATTAGTTTTGTTAGAGAATTTATTTTTTTTCTCTGATAAATTGTAATTCTCTCTTATTCTTTAATATAAATTCAATTTGTCTATTATCTTTCTTTGTCTTGTGATTTAATTATGCAGATAACGAAATTTGTGTGAACAAATTTTTGACATGCCCAGTGGGACACGAATCTACCCCTTATCTCTTTCTCCCGTCTTTCGTTTGAATTTTGAAGATATTTGCAACCACTCAGTGGCAACTAAGAAGAACCAACTTGCCTTGGCCAAGAAAGATACTGCTAACCCTGCTGCTGAATCTATCAATCAGCCCATGAGTGTGGGCAAGAATACTGATTTCATTCCATCTGATGATTCTGACTCTGGAAGTCTAAGGGAAACAAATCCCAAGACATCATCTTTTGTTGAGTTGTTGGCTACAGCGACTGGATCACAACAATGGATGAACAACTTGCTTGGATGGCTCAAGCTATAGCTGACCTTCAATGGATTGTGGAAGAGAAGGATCTAAAAACTGCACAACTTATGAACATGCAGGAATACTCCCGTATTGGAGGATTTAGCTACAACCATCAATCTTCCCTTGGCCATGCAGTAGTGGAGAAACAAGTTAAGGAGATTCCTTATAAGCAAGAAACTGATCGAAAGATCAATCACTCTGCAAGTTCTATTGCTACACTGTCTGTTCAACAATTGCAGGATATGATCACAAATACTAGTAGACCTCAGTATGGCATGCCTTCTCAAAGTTCTATTATGTATTCACAGCCCTATACAAAGAGGATTGACTTGCTGAGAATGCCGATAGGATATCAACCACCAAAATTCCAACAATTTGAAGGGAGGGGAAATCCAAAACAACATGTGGCCCATTTTAGAGAGACATGTAACAATGCAGGACTTGTGGTGATCTTTTTGTGAAGCAGTTCGTACATTCATTGAAAGGAAATGCCTCTAATTGGTACATTGACTTAGAACCTGAATCCATCGATAGCTGGGATCAAATGGAAAGAGAGTTTTTGAATCATTTCTACGCGCTAAACTGTGAGTATTATTGAACTTACCAATGCAAAATAATGGAAAGATGAGCCAGTGGTAGACTACATCAATCGTTGGTGTGCATTAAATCTGAACTGCAAGGATAGACTCTCAGAGATGTTTGTGGTTGAGATGTGTATTCAAGGTATGCATTGGGGACTTTTCTACATTCTTCAAGAAATCAAGCCTCGCATTTTTGAGGAATTAGCCACTTGTGCCCACAACATGGAGCTTAGCATTGCTAATCGCAGGATCAAAATTCTTGTTGAAGACCAGAAGAAAGAAAAGAAAGATTCAAAGAAGAGTGAAAAATATGCCAAAGTTGCTACTAAGGAATCCATGGCGATTAAGATAACCTCCATAAAAATTTCCGCAAATGATTAAAATGTTGCTGAGAAAATTGAAGATCAATGCATTTTAACAGGGAAGAAAATATTGAAAGAAATGCAGAAGAAGTATTCATTTCCAGATTATGATGTTTCTCATATCTTTGATGAATTATTGACAAGGAAATTGATTGAACTGCCGAAACCAAAACGTCCTGAAGAAGCTGGAAAGGTGAACGATCCAAAATATTGCAAGTATCATCAAGTTGTCGTCCATCCAATTGAGAAATGTTTCGTCTTCAAGGATAAGGTCATGGCATTGGCAAGAGATGGAAAGATAATTCTTGATACAAAAGATGTTGTTGGGTCAAACCTTGCTAGTGCTGTAACTGTAGCAGATACAACATGTGTTACTGGAGGCGTCAACAATGCTTCAGTTTGGAGGTTTAGATCCTGTGTTAGTGGAGGTTCAATTCATTGATGAAGTGACTAAGTTGGAAACAAGTTCTACTACTGAAACTAAAGATAGCAATAAGTGGATTCTTGTGACGCACTATCGAAGGAGAAGATGATGTGCTAATCAATCTCGTCCATTAGCATCAAAGATCTCGCATGTGGCTAGATGTCTTCAACCAAGGATGATGAAAAATCTAAAAGGCTACAAATGGCAAGTTGGATTATTCATTGGCAGGTTACAAAAGGAACGAAGTGACTTTAAAAGATTATTTTTCTACAGGAGTATGTATTGAGCCAAATGATGCTGCTCAAAGCCAATTAAAGATGGTAGAATCAAGCGACTGTCAAACTTTGAGGAAGGAGTTGACCATGCCTATTGTTGGCATAAGCTCATCAACCCATAATGGGCCATATGTTGTAGGGGTTTCTCACAAAGAATTTGAGGACATTTGATCTTAAGGCGTATAAATTGCTTAAAAAATCTAGTTATGACTTTGCTAATCCACCCAATTTAAGTGAGCTTAAACTTGAGTTAACTGGAGAAAAAATTCATGGACTCAGTGAAGCACAACATAAACTAAGGAGATAGGGATTTTATGTTGAACAGTCAAGGGTTAGCTTGGGATTTAAAGTTGCAGAATTGGTCAGGATACATGTGACGAAGAAGGATAAATGTGCTAATGTCTAACATATTTCCACGGAAGATCATGTGAAGCAAGAAGAGCAAAAACAGAATATCATCAAGTTTCTGTATTTGATCGTCTTAGTGCTTCGACTACTCATCCTTCTATCTTTAAAAGACTTAGTGCTAAAGATCAAAGCAGGCTTAATATAGGTCTACCTTTGAGATGTTTTGTGTTCAATCAACTCAAAAATAATGCTGTGATAAAAGCAACAAAAATGAGTGTTGACGACAAAATTGATATGTTGGAGCCGAAAAATCAGGGTCAGGCTCTTTACTTATCTTAATCAAATGGAGCTAAATTTGCAATCCTAGTCATAAATATGGACAGACCTGTGAAAATAAAGCAGCGCATCATAAAATATTCTTGCAGAGAGAATGGTGCAGATGAAGAAGTGGAAATCACCATTAGCTCTAATTACACAAGTGTTAAAGAGGGGCTAAATCCTGCATCACATGATCCGTGTCTTGAAGAATTCAATAAATTGGTGGCAAGTGGTTTTGTACAAGCCACAAACTACCGAGTATGGATAAAGATGCCTGTCCTAGTTTCAAAAGCAAATAGAGCATTACAATGGAGCATTACATTCTAGAGAATGAGAGTTGTTGAGATTGAACAACGCATATGAAGAAGAAAATGATGAGTTACACACACGTAATAATATTGCTGTTGATGAAGAGCTTGATTCAAAAATTCCTAAAGATGAAGTCCCAAAAGCTCCTCTATAACTTGAAGATGGTGGATATACAACTATCGATGAACTCAAGGAGTTGAATCTTAGCACGATAGAAAAGCCCCATCCTATATTTGTTAGCAAGCTTCTAAATCCTGAAGAGGAGGAATGATATTTCAAAATCTTGAATGAATACAAAGATGTCTTGCTTGGACATATAAAGAAATTCCAGGATTAGACCTAAAAGTTGCAATTTATCACCTTGGTATAAAGCATGAGGCTTATCTAGTAAAGCAGTCACAACAAATGCTTCGCCTGGAGCTTGTCCCTCTAGTTGAAGCTAAAGTCAACAAGCTTATTAATGCAGGATTTATCAAAAATGTTAAATATCTGACTTGGATCTCTAGCATCGTGCTAGTCAAGAATAAGAATGGTCAGATATGCATTTGCATTGATTTTCAAGATCTGAATAAGGCATGTCCAAATGATGATTTTCCACTGCCTATTATTGAGCTCATGGTCGACGAAATCATTAGACATAAAGCTTTATGTTTCATGGATGGATCTTTCGGGTATAATCAAATTAGAATGTCACCACAAGATGAAGAGTGTACAACTTGTTGCACTCCAAAGGGTATTTACTATTACAAAGTAATGCCTTTTGGGTTAAAAAATACAGGTATAACTTATTAACGAGATATGCAGAATATTTTCAATGGTATGCTACATGCAAGGGTAGAGTGCTACGTTGATAATCTAGTGGTCAAGACTAAGAAAAGAGAGAATCACTTGGAAGATCTCTGCATGGTATTTGATCAATTGAGGAAATACAACTTGAAGATGAACCCACTCAAGTGTGCTTTTAGTGTCACATCTGACAAGTTCCTTGGCTTCATAGTTTGATATTGTGGAATTGAAGTTGATCCTACTAAAATCGATGCTATCCAAAAGATGCCACCACCAAGAAATCTTAAAGAATTGCGCAGTTTACAAGGCAATCTTGCATCTGTAAGAAGGTTTATGTTAAATCTTGCAAGAAGATGCCAACTATTTAACCACTTGATGAAGAAAGATGCTTCTTTCGTATGGGATAAAGGGTGTGAAAATGCTTTTGAGAGCATACAAAAGCACCTCATGAATCCACCAATTTTGGGAGCTCCTATACTTGAAAAATCACTGATGTTATTCATTGCCGCACAAGAACGGTCGATTAGTGCTCTCATAGCTCAGGAAAATGAAGAAGGAAAGGAGAAAGCTTTATATTATCTGACTACAGCCTTAACTGAGAATAAGTTGAAATACTCCCCCGTTGAGAAGGTTTTCCTTGCCTTATTTTATGAAATCAGAAATTTGAAGCATTACTTTAAGGCATATTCCATCCGACTCATCTTACATGTTGATCTTGCCAAGTTTATGATGTCAAGACCAGTGCTTTCAGGAAGATTGGCTAAGTGGTCTGTTGTATTCAATCAGTATGAGATCACATATGTACCTCAAAAAGTTGTTAAAGGACAAGCTCTTGCTAATTTCCTCACAAATCACCCCATTCCTATAGATTGGGAAGTATCTAATGAATTATTTGATGAGGATGCCCTCTTCATTGAGATCTTGCCAGCATGGACAATGTTATTTGATGGAGCAACTCAATTTGATGGAGCGGGGGCAGAGATCGCCTTTATTTCACCAAAAAGGCAAGTTTTGACATATTCCATAGTATTAAATGAATTGTGCTCTAATAATATTGTAGAATATCAGGCTTTGATTATTGAGCTTCAAATGGCATTTGAAATGGAAATCTTAGAAGTTGAGGTCTATGGGGATTCAAAATTGGTTATTAATTAGCTTTTAAATGTTTATGATGTTAAAAAGGAAGATTTGATCCCTTACTTTCAACTAGCCTCTTGTCTGTTAAAGAAGTTTGAAAGTTTTGTCCTAAGTCACATCCTAAGGAATAAAAATAGGATAGTAGATGCATTGGCTAACTTGGCTACTACTTTGGCCCTTTCTGAAGGAGAAATGACAAATATCTCGATGTGCAATAGATGGATTGCACCTTCACCCATTGAGCTTGATTGTGAGTATCCAAATGCCATATCGGTCTTAGTTGGTGAAGATGAAGATTGAAAGACATCATTGATTGACTATCTAAAGCACGAAAAATTGCCACAAGACCCTTGTTGTAAGACGGAGGTACATCGGAGGTCATCTCGCTTTATTTTATATAGATGTTTTGTTTCTTCGATCTTATGAAGGTACTTATCATCACTATTTAAGTGGTGAAGGAGCAACTGACGCTATAGCTGAAGCACATTCTGGAGTTTGTGGAGCTCACTAATCGGGTCCTAAGCTTCAGTTTTAGATTAAAAGGAAGGGCTACTACTGGCCTACTATGATTAAAGATTGTATGAGTTATGCGAAGAGGGGTGAAGCTTGTAAGATGTATGCTAACTTTATACATCAGCCTCCTGAACCCTTATATCCCACAGTTATTTCATAGCCGTTCGATGCATGGGGTCTTGATGTTGTAGGTCCTATTGCTTCTAAGTTGTCGGCTGGTCATGCTTACATATTGGCAGCTACAAACTATTTCTCTAAGTAGGCAGAGCCAATTCCTCTCAAGGAAGTGAAGAAAGAAACTGTTGTTGATTTCATTTGCTGTAATATGATTTTAAGGTATAGAGTGCCTCGTTACATCAATATTGATAATGGGAAGCCTTTCTACAATAAGTTGATGGACAAACTTTGCGCACAATTTAGATTCAAGCAATATAACTCCTCGATGTACAATGCGGCTGCAAATAGTTTAACAAAGGCATTCAATAAAACTTTATGTAACCTATTGAAAAAAGTGGTGTCAAAATCAAAAAGGGATTGGCATGAGAAATTTGGGGAAGCTCTTTGGGCATATCAGACAACTCATCGGACTGCTACCCAAGCTACTCCATATTCACTGGTTTGTGGAGTTGAAGCTATTCTCCCTCTTGAAAGTCAAACATCCTCATTTCGTATAGCAATTCAAGAAGGACTCATTACTGAAGATAATGTTCGCCTTCGACTTGAGGAATTGGAAGTATTGGATGAGAAAAAACTTGAAGCACAACAACATCTTGAATGTTATCAAGTACGTATGATAAGGGAATTTAATAAGAAAGTTCATCAACGATCTTTTCAAGTTGGAGATTGGCAATGAGAAGACCTATTATCATCACCCATCGAATGAGAAGTAAATTCATGTCAAAATGGGATGGTCTATATGTGGTAAAATAAGTCTACACCAATGGTTCTTACAAGTTGGTTGACAAAGATGGATTGCGTATAGGTTCCATAAATGGCAAGTTTTTGAATTAATATTATCCATGAAGAAGCTTGCTCCTTGGCACATAAGCCTAAACTGCATGTTACTCTTGGCCCACACGAGTATAAACTGTGTACAGTAATTACCAAAAGTAGTACATGTGGTTAAACTGCTGATTTTTCGTACCAAAGGTAGTGCATGTAGTTAAACTGCTAACTTTCCCCACTAAAGGTATTTTATGTGATTAAAATATTAAATACCCTATCTAGTCTAAGGTGGTTAAGCAATGGATACTCCTGGCCTGTATGAGTATAAACTGTGAATGACACTCCCCCTAAAAAGAATATTTACTTTGAACTATGTAATGACTTGATCCCCTTGATAGGGTACCTAGGCAGCTTGGGAGTTATTTCCCAAGTTCAGTCACATCATAAAAAAAAAAGAAGAGAATTTGGATTGCTTGCCAAGTTCAACCACTTCGTTGGAATAAGTTTTTATGGTTTTTCCAAGTTCAATTATATCATTGGAGAAAATTTGGATGACTTACTTCCCAAGTTCAATCACGTCATTTGAACAAGTTTGGATTGCTTTAAAATAAATTTGGATGGCTTGTCAAGTTCAATCACATTGCTGAAATAAGTTTTGATGGCTTCCTAAGTTCAATCATATCACTGGATCAAAATTTGGATGACTTACTTTTCAAGTTCAATCAGATAAGTGGAGTAATTCTGGATGATTTATCAAGTTCAAACATATCATAAGTTCAATTATAATAAGTCAGGTCTATTCATAAGATGGCTAATTTTACTCATGAACTCAAGTAAATTTATTTTCCACTCAATTATTAGGGGCATGTAATGCAATATTTCTTTGAAGTTGGCATCAATTCGAATAAATACTAAATAAACAAAAAAAAGGAGAATGCACAGGGAGAATTCATAAAATGAATAGCTTTTTTATTGCATATGTAATAATCTAGTGTTCTTTTACATCAATGATGCTAAAAAAAATGCTTAGTAGCTAAGTGCTCATGTAAGTATATCAAAAGCTACTAGTTCCTTGTGAGATTCTTCAAGTAGTGCCTCCATCCTCTTAAAAGCCTCAACCTCTTGATCAACCAAAAATAGAGTGTCTTCAAGCTTTGAAAATTTATCTTTCTTGGTGGCCACTTTTTTCTGAATAATGGACAAATTTTCTTCAACTTTGTGGAGTGATGAGTTTGCAAATTCTTCCTTACTGCTTAACTCGACAAGTCGTGTCCTCAATTCCACTTGCTGCGTGGTGATTTGAAGAAGTTCATCCTTGAGACCATTCACCTCCTCAATTCTTTCACCTTCTATTACCTCGGCCTCAAAAGGATCCTGTTGTGCAAGAAAAAGTGCTTTGTCATGGGTTTCTTGTGTTTCTTTTTGAATTGAATTTAACTTAACCATTGTGTAGTTGAAAGCACCTTTAAAGAAAGATCTCAAGTGGTTTTCTAAAGATGATGTGTTTTTTGATGTATAATCTCATCTCTGTGATCAAATCATCAATTGTTGGTTTTATCTCTGAGAGTTGCTAAAATGGCGTTTTCATGATGTTTTGACATATTTACTCCCAATAGAATTTGAGTAATATCTGCTCAACTTCCGTCTTTATAACTCAAGGACAAAATTCAGAAACTTCAGCAGTTGGAAGTACCCAAGATGGAGCTTTAAATGTCTTTTTGGGAAGCATCTTTCTCAGCAAAAGTCTTATCATTTGCAATCTCAGGTAATATTACCTTTGGTCACTTATTGGAATTAGCAGTATCATGAAAAGCTTGCATGCGATCATCAAGAGGTTGAGGAATGGTTGTTTCAAGCAAATTACAAGGATTAGTCCTATTTGTTGAACCAACACTACCGTCAGAAGTACTTGGGACTGGTATTTCAAGATCTGCAAGCTATATAAAAAAAGACAAATGGAAATCACATCCCCTATCACAACAAGCCAATACTTACCAACGCGTAGCGATCGAATAATTGACTTTCTTTCTTCCTTTCTCCCCCCGCTGCACTTTTTTCTAACAAGTGGCTGAGAGTTAGCAAGCAACCTTGGCCTCCTGGCAAAAGTTCGCTGTTCCCCTCCTTTCCAGTTCGGCCTCTGTACAACACTTGAACTCGAAGCTACGATCTGATTCGATTGGATCTGATCCATTCAGATTCCATAGATCCAGCCGATTGGGTTTGGTCCTATCCAACCAAGTATGGTTGTACCAGAAGTCAAATTTAACTAAACTACACAACAATGGGGTGGCCAAGAACAACTACAGGGTCTATGTATGAATGTCTCCCGGTGGACTTTCTTTTTTCTTTTACAAAAAATGAAGATTATTATCTCTCTCAACCCTTTATGCTTACCTGGTCTGTAACCATTTCTTCAATAATTTCTTGACTCGAGTTCGAAGGCTATCTACTCCCCTCCTAGAAGAAAGAGCTTCCTATCACAACCTCCTTCCCCACTCGAGCCTTTCCTTAAAGAACCCCTTCCTTTGAAGCAACCGAACCATCTAACCGTCAGTCTGAGCTCTTTGGATCAGTCAGTCATCAGTAGTGGTCTTGGTAGTGGAATTTTTATCCCAAGTCAGATTGCAAGAATAGTCCATGTAAGATGATTGAGATGCAACTTCTCTAATAATTATATATATAGATATTTAGTATAGCCCTTTTTTTGATATTGAGATTACGTCAAGTAAGAATTCCTATTTTTCTTATTTCGAAGAAACCTAAGCAATTTCTTCTCAACCAGGGCGATGCTACCCCGAGAAGTGATTCTCCACAGATTCCATCTCCACTTCTGGGGTTGAGCTAATCTTTCTTTCCCTTGTAGAACTTAGGACGTCTGAAATTTGAATTAATACTGATGCTATCTAAATCTAAAACCTTTGGTTTCTTCTTGAGAATGCATTGGTTACTGCAGTCGTCATTTGAGCAAGATAGTGCAGAAATTATTTCATTTCCTTCTATTGGAGCATCAATGGGGAATGAAACCTCAAGTAAGCTACAACGCCTTTTAGACGACACTTTAGTATGGTCAGCAAAGTTATAGTCAGCAATGTTATACTTCTTAGGCTCCAAATTCCCTCCTTTAACTTGTCTTGAAACAACAAGATTTTGAAGAAGTGGTGCTGCTAGGTTATTTTTGGGATCTTTCATTAAGGCTTGTTTAGGATGAGATGAATTCTTTCTAGGATGCCTAGGCTCACATCCATGTTGTTCAACTCTTTCCCCAAGTTGATTGAATTGACCAGAATTTAGTTCCACATCTCTTTGATTGACTTTGAGAATAATTTTAGTACATTTTGTTTGTGAAGCCTTCCAGTATTTGTCCCACCAGTTTGCATATTCCTTTGCGGCCAATGGAAAGGAAGAAGTATTGCTAGGAATGATAAGTTTGTAAGATGTGTTTAGTAAAGTACATGACTGCAAAAGTCAAACAAGCTTATGTAAATCATAAGTAAGGATCTCTTTCTTTAAGTTGCCTGGGACGTGTTGATAAAATTCACATTAATGATTGAATCGATGAGGTCTATAAACTTCAATGATATACTATTTTCCACATTGAAATGTCAAATAGCTGGAACGTAAAGCCACAAAAAGGTCTTAAGTATTTCATATACATGAGCCATATATTATTGTGAACCGCTTGCGTGGAAATAAGCGTAGATTTTGAATGGCAGAAGGGTTGATACTAAGGAACAAATCTCATGCCTTTGAAAGATCAAAATATTTAGTCATGTTCTACTTAGCATATTTGACCATCTCAGCTCCTCCTATATCAACCTTGGATAAAAAATGAGCGCCAAGGCAGTGCCCTATCCAACTATGAACATAATGAATGGGAAAGATAGAAGAAGATTCATGAAGACTTGGCGAAGTTGATATATCCCTCAAACAGCGGTAGATGCTCGCAAATACAGGTACTACAAGAGAAGAGTAATCACCATTTGCCATTCTAATAGAAACCTTGAAGACAGTGGCACAGATGATATTGGCGTTGCGATGTGGTAGAACAAAGTTGCATAACCAGCATGAAAGGAGGCCAGCTAAGTAGGTCTCTCCCCTAGCATCTTCTTCAATCTCCAACATCATAAATAGCTCATCGTATACCTTGGTGCGAGGCAAAAATAATGCATCGATTCTTCCACAAGGATTCTGAGAGATGTTTGGGTTGGTGGACTGCGTTTGGAAAGAACTTAAAGGGGGCTCCATGTATCTTGCTGGTCCTTTAAACCAAAAACTAATCTAATCAGAAATACTAAAGCGATTAGAGTCCTTTAGGAGCATATGATAAGTTAGGAATAGATATTTACAGCTTCATGGTAGAGAAGGGGTATGTCATCACCAAGTAGCTCCTTCGAAGTAGGGATAGCTTCATCATAGAAACCTCCCTGGATATGCAATCCACCAAGTACACGGAGTTCCCATAGAGAAGCTGAAAATTCGCTAGTAGCAGTGTGCAAGGTTTTTGTGGAAGAGTATTATAGTTCAAGGAAGTTTTGGAGGATGTTCTTATGGCAGACATATGTGAAAAGAAAGGCATGGTTTGCTACGTAGATCCTACCTTGACGATGTTGGAATAGTTCCCCACAAGCCAATTAGATTGGCATATAAATTATTTCAATTGTGATACAATCTTAATTGAATGATATTTATTAAATGGCAATCTTCATCTTATGCTTAGATTTACTTCACTGGCATTTGGTTGGAGCCCTTAGATCACACAAGGCTATGGGACTTGGTTAGTACACTCGGTGATGATAATGAAATAAGTCTTATACGGTCGTGATCTTAAATCTTCCAAATCGTAGGATCTTATCATATAGGACATCTAAGATCTGAATAGACTTGCACTATTGATGCATAAATCCAAGAATTAGATATTGCTTCATTTTAAGAGCAAACCATAGAGATATAGGTGCATATTAGTGGGTGCTTGTTAGAGAACATAATTACTGAAGGCCTACCCGGAGAGTCCACTAGATAGCCGAAGAGGCAAATCGATAGTAACAAGTTCTTCAGCTTATGCTAGTTCATATAGTTAGTCCTTTGACTTGAGGATCACAAATAGCGTCTCATGTAGATGGTTGTTTTCGTTTCGAAACCATGAACCATGGTAACCTTGTGGTTAGGTCCTCATGCTTTGACTCTTCCTTGGCCACCTGGTTAGTTGTTTGGGTGGAGATTGGGTATGGGCTACTTAGACATGGTGGTTTGTGAGATCCAAGATGGGATCCGACTCCTCGTCGTTGTGAAGGGCGAGTACATAGTCTATGTATTCTATAATAATCGATTTCAAGAAATCCTTGCACAAGGTAGTTTGATAATTTGGAAAAGAAATTTTCCAAAGATGAGGTCATATAGGGGAATCAGAAATAGAATCGAGGCTATCAAGGAGCTGGCAAATATCTTGCCGTAGGCCTCTTTCAGGAGATAGGAGACAGAAGGACCGTATTTGCATGATACATTAGAGATAGAATGGTTCGTCAAAAGTATTCATTTTGGCCAATTAGTTGCGCTCCATGGGCTTGAGGTTGGATATCGACCATGAAAATTGGGTACTCTTCAATTAATGGAAATTAATTGAATTGAGTTATTAGTTTAATCATTAGTTTAAATGAGTTTAAACTAATGTGAATATTTGTGATTGATTTTGGAGCTAGACGTTTTGTAGTCATTTTGGCTTGATCAATTTAATTGTTAAATTGATCTAATTAATTTGAAGAGTTAAATTAAGACTAATTAATTAAGGAGTTAATTATTTGGTGCCACTTGACTATCAATTGGTCAAGTTAATTTAAGGAGTTAAGTTAACAGTGACTTGCTTAAAGAGTTAAGCAAATTGACTTAAGAGTTAAATCAAAGGATAGTTAATAAAATTAAAGTGTTTAATTTACTTAAAATGAAGAATTAATTTTGGAGGAAAAATTCAAATGAAGAGTTCATTTGGTGTGGCATTAGAATTATTTGGATGACATTTCATGAGATGAAATAAAGATTCCAAGTGAAATTCAAATGCACACCAAATTCACATGCTACTTGCTTGCCAACTTGAGGAAGGTGTGATGCCACCTTTGCATCTCACCATCCTCTCTCTCTATATATAGATATAGAGTGTGAAGGGGGTGGCCACTTGGTATGATTTGCAAGCAATCTAGATCTAAGATTAGATTATCTCATTTCCCTCCAATTTCCCAAGTGTTGCCTCATGTGTTGAAGCTTCACTGTTCTTCATCTCCTACCTCCAAATCAAGCCTTCATCCTTGCATTTATCCTCCTTATTCTCCAGATAACATTGAAGAGAATTGGATTGTGCATTGGTGTGTGGATCTTATCATTAGAGGCAAAATAATTGGATTGCTAGCCTTTTGGAGATCCTCCATTCTGGCAGTAAATTTGGAGCGTCCATTGGAGGTCTTGCCGAAACTATTTTGAGCTGAAATTTTCACTAAAGAATTATCAAGGTGTTGGTGATGTTTTGGTCCAAGTTTCACTTAATTTGAAGTTTTATTGGTTGGGCAAAAGTTTCCGGAAATCTGCTGTGCCGTTGGGAGACAGTTTTCAAGGAGTTGAGATCTTCTTCCAAATTTCTTTGATTTTGTGAAAATCAAGGTGATCCTCAGACCAAATATAAATTTATGGGATGTTTAGATCCTTGGATTCATGTGTAGGCTAGTTATTTTAGAATTTTTTATGCTTTGATAAATGGATCTTAGTGCTACATGTGACTTCAATTGGTATCGGAGCTTAATTCATGCTATGATTTGGATTTTTTGTTTTATTGATTCATGAGATAAATTGACCTAAATCTCCAAATACTTGATCTAACCTATGGATTGGAGTGTAGCTCCTTTGCTTGATGAATTGAAAGCATGCTAATATGTGTTTTAAGTGTTAATTCATATGATTAGTATGTTTTAATTCATTGTTGCTAATGTTGAATTTTGATTTGGCATTAGTTGATGTTATATGTTGATATAGCATGTTAAATTTGGCCTTAAGGTGTTTTGGTCAATTTTTGGATCCAATATGATTGGAGTTTATTGGAGGTTTTTGAAGAATGTGATTATTACTTGAACTTGAAGTTTGAAGCATGTTTGAGCACTTGAAATTCCATTTCTGAAAGGTGTTTTAAATCTAGAACTTATTCTATAATATGTGATTTAATGTTTAGGAGGTGTCCTAAAGTTTTTGGTGCACAAAAGTTGGGCCTAAAATCACTTGACTTGGTCTTGACTCCAAAATAGAGACTGCTGCTAGCCACTGCCGAGCACTGGCCAGAAGCGAGCACGACATGTGCGCACATGCCACCCAGCTGTGTGCCCAGGTTGGACCAGCAACGGATGTTTTGAGAGAAGATGGTTTTTGAGTTTTATTTTTGATTCCTTTAGTGACCAAAAGTGTTTTATTTCACACATAATAGATGCACAAGTGTTGTGCAAGTTCTCAAAAATATGTTTGACATTTTTTGATTGCTTTTAAAAACTTGTTAAAGTTAGTCTTCAATAATGTTGCATAATTGTTATGCTTCCTCTTGCTTGGCTAATTAATTTTTATGAGATAAGCATTTAATTGTTGGAATTGAATGTCGATTCTAGATTTATTTATTGTTCTTTTAATTGTTGAATGGATGATGAATGAATGGAGATTATTATGAGCTCTTAATATTGATTTTTATTTGTTTCAAGTTGTTGAAAAGGGTTGTATTAAATTAGGGCTTGCATGTCTCTTAATTTCTATCTTATAAATGTTATGAGAGTAGAATCACTAGGAGTGATAATTTCTTTCTCATGTAAATATCGCAAGGAGCAAAGAAGACCATTGGAGGCATGAAGACTCATGAATGTATGGGGATATACTAATGTAATAGTTAGATTTAATCAACCCACTTAAAATCAACTAGGTGGTGCACCTATGGCTCTAAGTGCACCACTTGGTTAAGGCTCATGGTATTTCCACCCTAGGAGCATGCTAGGCATATTTACTTACTTATACTTTTCATATCCTATTGATATATGAGATGCATGGTTAGGATATAGAAAATCTAAATAAGAAGATAAAATGATGAGATCTTTGCAAGCAAGAAAATCCCCCCACTTAGAATGTCTAAGTGCTTTCAAATGTTAAGTCAAAATGGATACAAATTAAAAAGAGTTTTAATTAATCCATGCCTTTTACCAATAGTATGTGGCATGACGATGCTAGCATCATTTATGTGATGTCTCACGAGTCGTGGGTCACGCTTATGGTGGAAATCTATGACCATATACTTAGTATATGATGCACCTTTGATTTGAGATTTCTTATGCATTAGCACACGAGTCGTGGGATGATGTGGAGCGATCTCGAATCAAAGTTTGATTGGTAGGTTCGACTTAACACCTAATAGTGTAGATGTTGCACGGGTCGTGGGTTTACATGAAAAGTGAGTCAAAATATATCAAGAGTTGCATAGAGATGCAATTAGCAAAAATTATTTACTTTTTGATTGTTTGTGGATATCGCACGAGTCGTGGGTCTACTACATGTCCTTGGGGCCTTGATTCTCACTAGAAAATGAGATTTCTTGAAATCTTCTAGGGGTTGAAGAATTTGAAAAAGTAATGGGAGAAAAATATGCTTGAAAGACCATCAACATGTTTTCAATATCAATATTCAATCATATGCTTATACTCTTCTTTTCGCCTCTTATAGATTTTTGAAATCTTCAAAAACAAAATGGATAAAAATCCACTCAATGCAATTTTGGAAACCAGTAAACTAACCGGGTCAAGCTTCCATGAATGGTTGAGAAACCTCAAAATTATTCTTGATTTCGAAAAGAGGACTCATGTGCTTAGTCATAGTCTGCCGGACACCATAGACAATGATGCCACCAAGGAGGCACATGAATTGCTCATAAAGTTTGTGGATGATGATCTACAAACAAGATGCCTTATGACGACTTCTATGTCTAAAGAGCTTCAAAAGTCTCACGAGTACATGGGATGTGCCCCCGAGATCTATCCACACCTACAAGAGTTGTATGGTATTAAATCAAAACATGATAAGTTCTCATAGTCTAAAGAGCTCTATAGGACAAGAATGAATGAGGGCACAAATGTCCATGATCACGGGTTGAAGATGATCGAGCTCATTGCGAAGCTTGGTCAATTAGATGTAATTATTGACAATGAGCTCAAAGTGGATTTGATCCTTCAAACATTGCCTAGTTCATTTGACCAATTCGGTATGAACTTCAATTTGTTGAATCATGAAGTAACGATTAATGAATTGGTTAATATGTTTGTAACTGCCGAAGAGACTATGAATAAAGACAAGCCTTTTAGGCTTGCTTCCTCCTCCAAGTCTATGGACCTTAGGGGTACTAGAAAGAGAGGTAAAAGGAAAAAGAGCTCTTTATCCAAAGGGAAGCAACCCTTGAAAAGTTTGGGGGGAATTAAGAAAAAGGAGGCTAAAATCGATGCTTGTTTCCATTATGGTGAAAAATGACATTAGAAAGGAAATTGCAAGGAATTTCTTGAAACCCTTGAGAAGGGGATATATACACTTAACAAAAAATTCTTCTAATACCACATGTGGTTCTTACCTTTGTAATTCGTTACGAGGGTTAGAAAGAAGAAGGAGTCTCAATGAAGGGGATATGACATCCGCTCAGGAAATGGAGCAAAAGTTGTGGCCACGGTCCAAGGCGTAATCAAATTGGACTTGGGGAATTCCCAAATTGTACTTGATCCTTGTTATTATTTACCTAATCTTGTTAAGAACATTATTTATATTCCCGTTCTTGATAATGAAGGATATGATTTTTCTATATCGAATCGGATGTCGAAAGCAATGGTTCTTGATTTCACAAAGTACATTAAATAACGGATTATACATACTTGATTCTCAACCTTCATTGATGCTCATTCAATCAAGTAAAAGAAAATTGGATAACCAAGAAGATGCCATTCTATGGCATGCTAGACTTGGACATATATCTAAAAATAGGAAGAGTAAGTTAGAAGCTCTCAAAGGACTAAATGTTAGTGGCATTGAGGACCTTCGTACTTGTGAATCTTGTTTGAAGGGAAAAATGACCAAGGCTCCTTTTATAGGACAAACGGAGCATACCACAAGTCCTTTAGATTTGACCCATATGAATGTTTGTGGCCCACTAAGAAGGAGAGGAGGCTATTCTTACTTCATCACCTTCACCGTTGATCATATTCGGTTTGGACACGTGTATCTTATAAAGTACAAGTCTGAAGCCTTTGAAAGGTTCAAAGAGTATAGGCATGAAGTAGAAAAGCAAAAGGGACTTAGTATTATAGCTCTTCAATAGGATCGAGGGGGAGAATACTTAAGCATTGAATTCTTGAATTATCTAAAGGAGAATGAGATTCTCTCTCAATGGATTCCACCTAGCACACCCTAACACAATGGAGTAGCCAAGAGGAGAGACCGTACCTTGTTGGACATGGTATATTCCATGATGAGCTTTTTCGATGTGCCCATATCCTTTTGGGGATATGCCTTACATACGGCGGCAAAGCTATTAAATGTAGTATCTTCAAAGTTGGTGCCAAAAACGCCGTATGAGATGTGGTATGGCAAAACACCCTCTTACCATTATCTAAGGGTTTGAGGGTCTCCCGCCTATGTCAAGCGATAGTAGGAGACAAGTTGGATAGTAGATCCACCTTGTGCAATTTTGTGGGATATCCAAGAGAGTTTTTAGGTTATTAATTTTATGATCCATCGGAACAAAAGGTGTTTGTTTCAAGGAATGCCACCTTTTGGAAAAGTAATTTCAATTGGATAAAAACGGCGTTGTTATTGAATTTGATGAAGTTCAAGATAATCATCAAATCCCAGAAGCGGTGGAAACAAGTGAGCAACAAGAGCTTTACACACAACTTCTGAGCAGGTCGGACTAAATCAAGAAGCAACCCCAAAAAGTTTGGATTCCTTTATGAGATGGGCCAATTGAATAGTGATACAAAAATCTATGCGGAAGCTATGTTGGACATAGATGTTGGAATAGTGCCTTGCAAGCCAATTAGATTGACATTGTAAACTATTTCACTTGTGATACAATCTTAATTGAATGATATTCTTTAAATGGTCATCTTCATCTTGTACTTATATTTACTTCACTGGTGTTTGGTTAAAGCCCTTAGAACACACATAGATGATGGGACTTGGTCACGCACTGGGTGGTGATCATGAAACAATTCTTACACGATTGTGATCTTAAACTTTCAAGTCATAGGATCTTATAAGATAGGGCATCTAAGATCCGGATAGACTTGTACTAACAATGCATAAATCTAAGGAGTTGGATATTGCTTCGTTTCATGAGCAATGCCATATGAGATATGGATGCATGTTAGTGGGTGCTTGTTAGGAAATAAGGCACTGAAGACGCACTAGGAGAATCCACCAGATAACCGAAATGGCAAATTGGTAGTGACAAGTTCTCCAACTTATGCTAGTGCATATAATTAGTCCTTTGATCTGAGGATCCATGGTAACCTTGTGTTTAGGTCTTTATGCTTTGACACTTCCTTGGCCGCGTGGCGGTTGTTGAGGTGGACGATGAGTATGAGCTACTTAGACATGAAGGTTTGTGAGATCCAAGATGGAATTTGACTCATCGTCATTGTGAAGGGTGAGTGCATCTCCTATGTATTCTGTAATGATCGATTTTGAGAATCCTTGCGCAAGGTAGTATGCCAATTTGAAAAAGGATTTTTCAAAAGATGAGGTCATAAAAGGGAATCAAACATTTTAATAGAGATACAATCGAGGTATTAAGGAGCCGACAAATATCTTACCCTAGGCCTCTTTCGGGAGATAGGAGATGGAAGGACCATATTTGCATGGTACGCGTAGGGCTAGAATAGTTCTCCAAACGTATTCATTTCGGCCAATTAGTTGGGCTCCGTAGGCTTGAGGTTGGACATCAACCATAGAGATTGAGTGCTCTTCAATTAATGAAGATTAATTAAATTGAGTTGATTAGTTTAAAGGAGTTTAAAATAAAATGAATATATGATATTCAAAAGTCACAAGAAGTTGTGAGCCCATACCCAATGAATGGTAGAACTTAATGGATCACACACAAAAGCCAATTGCATTTCCTACTTGATGAAGGAGAATTTTCTAAGAGTTCAAAAATCACTCCTAGTGAACCGATTTAAGGTTGGCGAAATTGAGGTCAATTTTGGCTTGATTAATTTAATTGTTATATTGATCAACTAATTTAAGGTGTTAAATTAGACCAATAATTAAGGAGTTAATTATTTGGTGCTACGTGACTATCAATTGGTCAAGTTAGCTTAAAGAGTTAAGTTAATTGAGTTAAGAGTTAAGTCCAAGGTTAATTAATTAAATTAAAGTGTGTAATTTAATTAATGAAGAGAATTTATTTTCGAGGGAAAATTCAAATGAAAGGTTCATTTGGTGTGGCATTTTAATTAATTTGAAATTAGATTCTAAATGAAATTGAAGTGCACAAAATTCAAATTCAAATTTGAATTGCAAGTTGCCAACTTGCAATGCCTAGTTGGTGGTCACCTTGAGAAAGATGTGATGGAACCTTGGAATCACACCATCCTCACTGTATATATAGATATAGGGAGAGAGATAGGCAGCCACTTGATCACATTGTGAAGAATTAGATTCTTTTACATTTTCCCTCCAACTCTCAAGTGTTGCCTCATGTGTTGGAGGTTCACTTTCTCTCTTCTTCTCCTACCTCAAATCAAGCATTCATCTCTGTAAATCTCTTCTCTATTTTTCATCTAATATTGAGGAGATTAGGATCTAGCATTAGTGTGTGCATTATAACAATTAGAGGCACGACAATTGAATTGCTTGCTTTTGGAGATCCACTGCTAGGGCAGTCCACTTGGTGAATTTTTTTGGGCACTTGCGGCTTTTGGAACTGAATTTTTTACAGTAGATTCATTAGGGAGTTGACACGATACTGTAAGTTTTTCAAAAATTTTGGAGAAGTTTGGGTCGGGCAAAAGTTGCATCCAATCTGCTGTGCCGCTGTGTGACAGTTTCTAGATTGAAGAAGTGTTCTTCATCACTTCATTGGATTTTTCCAAATCAGGGTATTTTATCTTCTAAATCTGAATAAATATCATGTTTATATCCTTATTAGCATGTGTAGCCTAGTTAATTTCAGTTTAATTACTAGATCCTAGTGCTATATGTGCCTTCAAATGGTATCAGAGCCTAATTCATGCTATGATTTAGATTTTTTGATTGATTGATTGATTCACGTGATGAATTGGTCAAAATCACCAAATACTTGATCCCACCCATGGATGGAAGTGTTTGGATGATGTTGTGTGTGGCTCCTTGTTTGATGAATTGATTTCTTGCTAATATGTGTTTTAAGTGTTAATTCATATGTTGAGCATGTTTTAGTTCATAGTTGCTAATGTTGAATGTTGATTTAACATTAGTTGATGTTACATGTTGATATAGCATATTTTATTTGGCCTTAAGGAGTTTTGATCATTTTTGGATCCAATTTAGTTTGAGTTTTGTTGGAGATTTTGAAGAATATTATTCTTACGTAAACTTGTTTTTGAAATCATGATTGAACACTTGAAATTTCATTTTTGAAAGGTATTTTAAATCTAAAATTTCATCTACAATGTGTGATTACATGTTTAGGAGGTGTCTTAAATTTTTTGGTGCACAAAAGTTAAGCTAAATTTCACTTGACTCACTCGTGACAGCAAAACAGGGCAGTTGCTAGCCCTGGCCAGGCAGCGGGCGCGCCATGCGTGTGTCTGCCGCACAGCTGTTTACCTAGGCTTGGCCGGCAAAGGTCAATTTGGGTCAAGGCAAGTTTTGAGTGTAAATTTAGGCTCCTTTAGTGATCAGAAGTGTTTTGTATCTCACATAATAGATGCACAAGTATTGTGCAAGTTCTCAAAATTTTGTTTGTTATTTTTGATTGCTTTTAAAACTTGTTAAAGTATATCTTCAATAATAATGCATAAATGTTATGCTTACTCTTGCTTGGCCAATTAATTGTTTATGAGATAAGTATTTAATTGTTGGAATTAATTGTTAATTCTAGATTTATTTGTTGTTCATTTAATTGTTGAATGGATGATGAATGCATGGGGATGATCATGAGCCTTTAAAATTGATTTTATTTGTTTCAAGTTGTTGAAAAAAGGTTATATTAAATTGGGACATTCCTTTATGACCATTTTGGAGGTAGACGGTCTGTAGTCATTTTAGCTTGATAAATTTAATTGTTAAATTGATCTAATTAATTTAAGGAATTAAGTTAAGACCAATTAATTAAGGAGTTAATTATTTGGTGCCACATGACTATCAATTGGTTAAGTTAACTTAAGGAGTTACGTTAACAATAACTTGCTTAAAGAGTTAAGCAAATTGACTTAAGAGTTAAGTCAAATGATAATTAATTAAATTAAAGTGTTTAATTTAATTAAAATGAAGAATTATTTTTTGAGAAAAAATTCAAATGAAGAGTTCATTTGGTGTGGCATTAGAATTTATTTGGATGACATTTCATGAGATGAAATAAAGATTCCAAGTGAAATTCAAATGCACACCAAATTCACATGCCACTTGCTTGCCAAATTCTAAGTAAGTTGGAGCCAACTTGAGGAAGGTGAGATGCCACCTTGGCATCACACCATCCCCCCTATATATATATATAGATATAGAGTGTGCAGGGGGTGGCCACTTGGTGTGATTTGCAAGCAATCTAGATCTAAGATCAGATTCTCTCATTTTCCCTATAATTTCCCAAGTGTTACCTCATGTGTTGAAGCTTCACTTTTCTTCATCTCCTACCTCATAATCAAGACTTCATCCTTGCATTTATCCTCCTTGTTCTCCAGCTAACATTGAGGAGAATTGGATTGTGCATTGGTGTGTGAATCTTATCATTAGAGGCAAAACAATTGGATTGCTAGCCTTTTGGAGATCCTCTGTTCTGGCAGTAACTTTGGAGCGTCAATTGGAGGTCTTTCCAAAGATTTTTTGAGCTGAAGTTTTTACTGAAGAATCATGAAGGCGTTGGTGATTGTTTTGTCCAAGTTTCACTCAATTTGGAGTTCGTTTTGTTGGGCAAAAGTTGCCGGAAAGCAGCTGTGCTGCTGGGAGATAGTTTTCAAGGAGTTGAGATCTTCTTCCAAGTTTCTTTGATTTTGTGAAAATCAAGGTAATCCTCATACCAAATATAAATCTATGGCATGTTTAGATCCTTGGATTCATGTGTAGCCTAGTTGTTTTAGCATTTTTTGTGCTTTGGCAATTGGATTCTAGTGCTACATGTGACTTCAGACAAAGAACATCTGCTTGATGGCCTAGCACATCCTCTGTCCATTTCCAATAACCTGCATGAAAAGATACCTTGCCAAACCTTGATGCAGGAGTTCTCAATGAGCGTCCATTGATATTGGGTGATGACTGGCAAATGAAAATTCTGAGCTAGTGGCTTTGGCATCATGAAGAGAGGACTTCAAGAGAAGTATTCTAGAACGAGTTGTAACGCCAAAAAGTGTATCAATCACTTCCCTGGTTGCCTCTTCGGACCACTCTTGGATATTCATGGAGTTTCTGGGAGGTCGAGGTATGAAACAAAGAACATCATTGGTTGATTTATGGCTAACCAATCAGGTACTTTTAATTTTGAGGGTGTCTTTGTCACTCCCAATGATAATACATGGAGATGGTTATGTGTGATCCTCGATATATATCCTCACGAATTGATCAGGAATGAGCTATGTTTCTTAACTTGCAACAAAATAAAAGAAATATAAAGGAAAACTTAAGCTGGTATAAAAAAAATGGGATGAAGAAGAAAGTGGAAAGATAATAGGAACATTCCTCAATTTGATGACTTACTAGAAGTCTTCAAAATTTTTGTATTTGCTATATGTTGATCCCCTTAATGTAACACCTTGACTTTTTGATAATAAATTGTAAATGATTGTAGTAACAAAATGATAGATGGAACACATAAATGATTGTAGTAACAAAATTAAATTAATTAAGGTTTAGGTGAATATTGGGAATGGAGGGATTTAATTTTAAATAAGAAAAGGGCTTGATTGTCCAAAATTATAAAATATATGGGGTTAATTTGAACGAATTAAAAGTTGAAGGACTTCAAAATAAATAAACTTGGACCTAATTGCCCAGAAACAGAAATGTTAGGGGCTAAAATGAAAAAATTGAAACTTCTAAGGACGAGAATAAAAGCTCTGGGGTAGAATTGAAAGGTGGTTTGTTGTTTTGGGCTTAATTGAAGGCGGCTAGAAACTTTTGGGGTGGAATTGAATAAACCAAAAAATACATTTATATATATAGATTAAGGAAAATTTTTTGTTAAATTTTGAAAATCAACCCCAAACCTACCCTAACAGTGAATCCCCGAAAAATGTCCAAGAAATAGAAAACTAACCACATAATTAGCTTCCCCTAGCTAAGAGGAATCAAAACATACTAAAACATCTAAAAATGATCGAAGAATTCGCCGAAATGGCAACGGTGAGCCGTGGAAGGTTTGGCAATTCTCTGGTGTACGGTGGCGGGAGCAAGGCTGGCATTAGGGGGTTTCGATCGGAATATCATGGGCAACATGGTGATGGTGTCAATTTGGGATTTTGACTGGCGGTGGTGAGGAATTAAGGCGGGAGTGAGATTACGGTGACTTAGGGTTTTATGGTTGTTTTTGGTCAATTCGATGGCGAAGAGATGACATAATCAAAAATTGTTTGGGGAGTTTTGTTGGACTAGGTGAGATGCATAGTATGGTGGTGGTTCTTCTCAACTCCGGAGGTAGCGCGTGGCGGCTCTGGCGGCGACGGTGGTGACCTTAGATTAGTTAGCTGGAGATTCCGTTCTGAGTTCATTTGGACTGAAATCGGACCTCAATTTAAACCCAAACCCAGTTTACTTTGGTAAGTTTTGATTTATCAAATTTAGCCCTAATTTGATACGATTAAGTTATATTATCTTGAAATTAGATGCATAAATTAATGTTAAATGACATAAACAGTAAATTAAGATTTTATTATGGGTTTAAGCACTAGCTTTAAGTTGATACAACTTTCTTTGGAAATTATCAAGTTGGATTGCTATAGTTGAGGGAACTGAAGATAATAAGTATTGATTACCTGTTTACTAGCTCGATAGAATAAGAATTTTACACTAAGTTATTTTATGTATTTTGTTATAAAGACAAGGTCAGAAACTATGATAGGATTAAAATTTTGGGTATAGTTGGGATAGAATTAGGAGGAAATAAGCATGTTAATTAAATGCAAAAGTAGTTCTTAAGTCAAAGAACTTAACACTAGAATATCCCAACATTCAAGTTTGTAATTAATAGGACTATAAAAGAGAAATAAGCTATCAGTTTGCCAAGCCTAGCTTAGAAAATTAAGTTAATATTATGTTAGTCTTTCTTGTATTGTATTTTACGATAACTAGATAAGGAAGGGAGGAGCTACTGAGCTTTCGAACTTATGGTGAGAAGGTCACTGTTGAATATTGCCAAGTGAGTTTGTATTAGATATCTTTGCTTGAGAAAGAACATATGTACTAAAAGCATATAATGCACTAGGATCCAATAATAAAACTTGAAAAGTTTAAACAAACTAGTGCTTACAAGCAACCAAGGATCTGTACATGCTATAGGATTTAGATTTGGTTGGAGAGTTGCCTTGATTAGCAAAATCTAAATGTAGATTGAAGAATTCCTTCTTCAAACAGAATTTGCCAGACAGTGGCGCAGCTGGAAGCAAGCAGTTTTTGGCTGAATCAAAACTCTCCAAAAATTTTGAAAAAATTCCAATAGATGCTCAACAACTTGATGAAGTAGCTAGATCAAATTTTAGCTTGAAACTCCTTCTGGATCTTCTAAAATAAAATTGACAAGAGACTAGTCTTGCAAGTGGATCTCCAAAGGCTTAGCAAATCATTTGTTTTGCCTCTATCGAAATGATCCACTCACCAATACAAATCCTACTGCTCCTCACTTGTATCTAGAGATAGAGAGGAGATTTGAGAGGGAGATGGTCGATTTTAGGGTAGGGAGAAGAAGAAGAAAGTGATCTTCAACACATGAATAAACATTTGAAAATGGAGGAAAAAGTGAGAACCTATTTCTTCACTTGCTAAATTGTATGATGGCTGCAGCCTCACTCTATATCTATATATAGAGTGAGGATGGTGTGATGCCAAGGTGGCATCATACCTTCCTTAAGGAGGGGGGACCGCTAACACGCATGCCTTGCATGCTTAGTTGGCAAATTCAAATCTAATTTGAATTTGTGTGCATTTCAATTACATTTGAAATTTAATTTCAAATTAATTAAATACCACATTAAAATGATCCTATCATTTCAAATTTCCCTCCAAAGAATATTCTCCTCATTAATTAAATTAAATAATTTAATTTAATTAATTAATCCTTGACTTAACTCTTAAGTCAACTAGCTTAACTCCTTAAGCTTAATTTTGTTAACTTATCTCTTTAACTTAACTTGACCAATTGATGGTCACATGGCACCAAATAATTAACTCTATAATTATAGGTCTAATTTTAGTCCTTAAATTAGTTGATCAATTTAACACCTAAATTAATCAAGCCAAAATTGACCTCAATTTCAATAACCCAAAAATCGATCTCCAAGGAGAGAATTTTCTAACACTTAGAAAGTTCCTCCATTACTTAGGAAATGTGATTAGCTTTTGTGTGTGACCTGATAGGTTCTACTATTTATTAGACATGGGCTCACAACTCCTTGTGACTTTTGAATATCATATATTCATTTTAGTTTAAAATCCTTTTAAATTAATCGACTCAATTCAATTAATCTCCATTAATTGAAGAGTATCCAGTTTTCATGGTTGATGTCCAACCTCAAGCCCATGGAGCCTATAATTTTTTCCTTAATGGCGATGTGGTGAGTTTGAAGAGTTCCAAACTAGATACCACGACAAAGATTAACACTGAGGTGAAATAATTTGTGGTTTTGGAAACCGCAAAAGTAGGTGTTTGGATAAAAACTTCATCCAAGAGTTGGATGTGGTGCCTAGTGTGCATGAGCTTACGATTGTCTTTTGAAGAAAATTTAAGTCTTGAGCCAAGATCTCATCAGTGATCCAAATACAAATAAATGCATTATCATTTGATATAGATATCATTTGATAGAGGCGGCAACTGAGTGGAAACAGTTGCTCAAAAGAGAATATAGCAAAACCATTGTCCAAACCCCTCAATATAAATGGTCTTTGAAGGACATCTTGAGAAGATGGGTCTTAAGGCTATTGGGAATTAGCTTTGGGACAAGTAGGAGATTGTTGGAACAGTATCTCGCAATCCAATTAGATTGGCATTGTAAACTATTTCACTTGTGATACAATCTTGATTGAATGATATTTATAATATGGCCATCTTCATCTTATGCTTACATTTATTTTACTGGTACTTGGTTGAAGGCTTTAGATCACATAAGACTATAGGACTTGGTCACACACTGGGTGGTGATAATGGAATAATTCTTACATGGTTGTGATCATGGAATAATTCTTATAGGGCATCTAAGATCTAGATAGACTTGCATTAATGATGCATAGATCCAAAGAGTTGGATATTGCTCCGTTCCATGAGCAATCATATATGAGATATAGATGCATGTTAGTAGGTACTTGTTAGGGAACAAGGCACTGAACTGAAGACCCACCAGAGAATCCTCTAGATCACCGAAGTGGCAAGTTCTCCTGCTTATGCTATTGCATATAATTAGTCCTTTGACCTGAGGATCTATGATAACCTTGTGTTTAGGTCCTCATACATTTACTCTTCCTTGGTCACTTAGCAGGTCATTCAGGTGGTGATTGGGCATGAGCTACTTAGACATGGAGGTTTGTGAGATCCAAGATGGAATTCGACTCATCATCTTTGTGAAGGGCGAGTGCGTCTCCTATATATTCTATAATGATCGATTCCAAGGAGTCCTTGTGCAAGGTAGTATGGCAAATTGGAAAAGGAGTTTTTCAAAGATGAGGTCATAAAGTGGAATCAAACGTTAGGAATAGAGACATAATATTAAGGCTATTAGGGAGTCGACAAATATCTTGCCCTAGGCATCTTTCAGAAGATAGGAGACGGAATGACCTTATTTGCATGGTATGCATAGAGCTATGATGGTTCTTAAAAAGCATTCATTTCGGCCAATTAGTCGGGCTCCATGGGCTTGAGGTTGGACATCGACCATGGAGATTGGGTACTCTTCAATTAATGGACTGAGCATGAACTACCAGACATTGAGGTTTTTGAGATCTAAGATGGAATTTGACTCTTCGCTTTTGTAAAGGGCGAGTGCATCTCCTATGCATTCTATAATGATCGATTTCAAGAAATCCTTGCGCAAGGTGATGTGACAATATGGAAAGGTGTTTCTAAATATGAGGTCACTAAGGGAATCGAACACTAAGAATAGAAGCATAATATTGAGGCTATTAGGAAGCCAACTAATATCTTGCCCTAAGTTTCTTTCATGGAGATAGGAGACGGAAGGATCGTATTTGCATGGTACATGTAATGCTAGAATGGTTCTTCAAGAGCATTCATTTTGGCCAATTAGTTGGGCTCCATGGGCTTGAGGTTGGTCATCGACCATAGAGATTGGGTACTCTTCAATTAATGAGATTAATTGAATTGAGTCAATTAGTTTAAAGGAGTTTAAACTAAAAGGAATATAAGATATTCTAAAGTCACGAGAAGTTGTGAGCCCATGTCTAATAAATGGTAGAAACTATCGGGTTACACATAAAAGCCAATTTCATTTCCTAAGTAATGGAGGAACTTTCTAAGTGTTAGAAAATTCTTTCCATGGAGATTGATTTTGGGATGACCAAAAATTGTGGTCTATGGTGGCTTGATTAATTTAAGTTTAAATCGATCAACTGATTTAAGAAGTTAAATTAGACCAATAATTAAAGAGTTAATTATTTGGTACCACATGACCATCAACAGGTCAAGTTAACAAAATTAAGCTGAAAGAGTTAAACTATTTGACTTTAAGAGTTAAGTCAAGGATTAATTGATTAAATTAAATTGTTTAATTTAGTTGATGAGAAGAATATATTTTGGAGGAAAAATTCAAATGATAGGATCATTTTAGATGTGGCATTTAATTAATTTGAAATAAGATTTCAAAAGTAATGAAATGCACATAAATTCAAATTTGATTTGAATTTACCAAATAAGCATGCAAGACATGCATGGTGGCGGTCCCCCTCATTGAGGAAGGTGTGATGCCACCTTGGCATCACACCATCCTCACTCTACATATAGATATAGAGTGAGGGGGCGGCCATCACACAATTTAGCAAGTGAAGAATTAGATTCTCACTTTTTTCTCCATTTTTAAGGTGTTCATTCATGTGTTGAAGATCACCATCTTCTTCTTCTCCCTACCTAAAATCAACCATCTCCCTTTCAAATCTCCTCTCTTTCTCTAGCTACAAGTGAGGAGTAGTAGGATTTAGATTGGTGAATGGATCATTTTGATAGAGGCAAAACAAATGGTTTGCTAAGCCTTTGGAGATCTACCTACAAGACTAGTTTCTTGTCGATTTTATTCCAGGATATTCAGAAGAAATTTTGAGCTAAAATTTGATCCAGAAGCTTCATAAAGTATTTGAGCATCAACGAGAATTTTTTCAGTATTTTTGGAGAGTTTTGATCAGTCAAAAGTCACTTGCTTCCAGCTGTGCTGCTGTTTGGCAGATTTTGTTTGAAGGAGTTCTTCAATCTACCTTGGGATTTTGCTTTTCAAGGTAACTCTTCAACCAAATCTAAATCCTAAAGCATGTTTAGATCCTTGGTAGCTTGTAAGCACTAGTTTATTTAAGCTTTTAAAGTTTTATTATTGGATCCTAGTGCCTTACTTGCTTTCACAAGGTAGTCCTTATACCAAATATGAATCTATGGCATGTTTAGATACTTGGCTTCATATGTAGCTTAGTTATTTTGGCATTTTTATGCTATGATAATTGGATCCTAGCGCTACATGTGAATTCAACCTATTTATACCCTTGGGGGTAGGCCCTGGGATTGATATCGAAAGACGACCGGGCGGGACGGACCGATGGTGGCTGGTCTCCGGCCGATACCCTATTACTGTTATCCTATCTTATAGCTAGTTGGAGGTAATTATCTATGAGCTGGATAAAGCATGTAGCTAGCCATGCTACTGCTTGTTTCCTGTACTGAGCTGATCACTTAGAAATTTAGACGGATAAGGATTTTCTGTGTTTTCGAAAGTGAAGTGATAAGATAAGAGAACCAACAACAGCAGGTGTTGCAAAAGTGTTGTTGATACATTGTCTATTTATTAATCTGTCTCGCCCGTTGTACTCCTTTGCCTGCGTTATGCCTTATATATCTGTTATAATCATTATTGCTCTCTGTTGATTCAGTATTTACTATTTTGTTGTCATTCTGTATTCTCATGTTGCTCCTTTGTTTACAACGCACTAAGTCATTTGGACTTATAGTTTTTCTGTTGTTTCCTTTCATTTTTTACCTCATATAAGAAGGAGTAACGAGAATAGACTAGACCACATGACACAAGAGGTAATAGACCTAATAAGTGTACAAACGTATGGATTGTAGGTTGCTGAGTTATTGATATGGGTATGCTTGTAGATTTTAAAGTGATAAGTGCAACATATGTTTATTTTGATGTCGGGTCAAACTGTTGATGTTTGTTACTTGTGGAAATTGAATATTAAGAGTTTCAGAATAGTTTATTGTATCTGATACAAATAGACTTGAGTGGAACCTCTACAGGGACCGGGCACTATAGTGGCGGTATCAGAGCTTGGGTTTTTGAGGACCTAGGCAACCTTGGGAAAAGACCTTGGATTAAGGATTGAGGAATCTAGTGGAGCCTAAGTTTAACTGAAGGTGTGCATGGTACTAGGATCCAAATATTTTCAAAAAAATTGAATAAAACTAGCCCACACACATCCAAAAGGATCTATACATGCATAGGAATCAGATTTAGAGAGGGAAATACCTTGATGAAACCGAAAATCAAGGAGCAAGAGAAAACACCCTTCAACTCTTGAAGGTGTCTCCTCACTGGTGTAGCAGGAACACCAAACGATTTCCCCATGTTAAACACCTCCATTTGAGCTGAATATTTTACTGCACTCCCTCAACACCTTGAAGATGATACAGTAAAAATTTGGGCTCAATCAGAACAAAATAATTCCTCCCAGAACTCAGTGCAAATGGCTGCCAGAAACTGCTTCAACAAGAGCAAATAGCAACCCAAACGTATTGCCTCTAACGATATAGTCCACACACCAAATGGATGGAATTTTCTCTAAAAAATGACTCAAGATAATTTTAGAGAAATGAAGGAAGAAGGCCAAGTATGGGTTGGGAGGATGAAGGAGGTGGGAGAGATTTGTGGATTTTCTAATAACTAGATGCCTACTAACAAAGTTGTTGGGAGAATAATGCACACCTTGCATACCATTAACTAGTGGCCACCCCTTTCTATATCTATATATAGGAGGAGGATGGTGTGTGGTCACACACCATTTTCAAGGAAGGCATGCCACATGTCCACGCCAAGGTGGCACTAATAATTAGTGTAAATGTGAATTTGAATGTCATTTAGAATTTGCATTTCATCTAATGAGATGTCTTCCAAATGAGTTCTAATTCCATATTAAATGAACCCTTCATTTAATAATATTCTCCAAAATAAACTCTCCAATTTATTTAAATTAAACAGTTTAATTTAATTAATAATTCTTTGACTTAACTCTTAAGTCAAAGTACTTAACTCTTTAAGCTAGTCAAAATTAATTTAACTCTTAAATTAATTTGACCAATTGATAGTCATGTGGCATCAATTAATTAACTCTTAATTAATTGATCTTAATTTAACTCTTAAATTGATCAAGCCAAAAATGACTCCAATTTTCATCTCCTTCAAAACCGGTCAAGATAAATTTTCTAACACTTAAAAAATTCTCTTTCCTTCAATAGGTCATTCAATTTGGCTTTTATGCATGACCGTTTAGGTTCTACCATTCATTGGACATAGGCTCACAACTCCATGTGACTTATGGAATATCAAATATTCACATTAATTTAAACTCTTCTAAACTAAGCGACTCAATTCAATTAATCTCATTAATTGAAGAGTATCCAATCTTTATGGTCGATGTCCAACCTCAAGCCCATGGAGCCCATTCTAGCATTATGCGTACTATGCAAATACAGTCCGTCCATCTCCTATCTCCATAAAAGAAGCCTAGGGCAAGATATTAGTTGGCTTCCTAATAGCCTCAATATTATGCTTCTATTCTCAATGTTCGATTCCCTTAGTGACCTCATATTTGGAAAAACCTTTCCATATTATCACATCACCTTGCGCAAGAATTTCTTGAAATCTTTCATTATAGAACGCATAGGAGATACACTCGGCCTTTACGAAAGCGAGGAGTCGAATTCCATTTTGGATCTCAAAAACCTCAATGTCTAGTAGCTTATGCCCAATCTCAACCTGAGTGGCCCACTAAGTGACCAAGAAAGAGTCAAAGCATATGGACCAAACACAAGGTTACCATGGATCCTCAAGTCAAAGGACTAATAATATGAACTAGCGTAAGCTGAAGAACTTGCCACTACTGACTTGCCAGTTCGGCTATCTAGTGGATTATCTGGGCAGGTCTTTACTGCCTTGTAAGACTTATTCCATGATCACCATCCAATGCGTGATCAAGTCCCATAGTCTTATGTGATCTAAGGGCTTCATCCAAATGCTAGTGAAGTAAGTAAGTAGCATAAGATGAAGATGGCCATATAATGAATATCATTCAATCAAGATTATCTTACAAGGAAATAGTTTACAAGGCTAATCTAATTGGCTTGTAAGATACTATTCCAACAATCTCTCACTTTCCCTAAAGCCAATTCTCCATTGCCTTAAGGCCCATCTTCTCAAGATATCCTTCAAAGACCATTTGCATATTTGGGTTTAAACAGTGGTTCTGCTATATTCTCTTCTGAGGCAACTTTATCCACTCAGTTGTTACCTCTATCACTTGATATCATATATTAAAATGATAATGCATTTATAGATCGCTGATGGGATCTTGGCTTAAGTCCTAAGCTATCTTCTAAAGACAACCATGTGCTCATGCATACTAGGCACTACATCCAACTCTTGGGTGAAGTTTTCCATCCAAACGCCTTCCTTTATAGTTTCCAAAACCATAAATTATTTCACCTTAGTAGTAAGTCAGCTGCGATGTCTTATTTGGAACTCTTCCAACTCACTGCGTTGCCATTGAGGTAATATATGAACCTAGGAGTGGATTTCAAGTCATCTACATTGAATTGGTAACTTAAATTTGAAAACCCCTCGAGGTTCAATTCTCCATTGCCGTATACCAAAAACATGTCCTTAGTCCTTGTCAAGTACTTAAAGATTGCTTTTCTAGCCGTCTAGTAACTCTTACTGGGATCGGATTGGAACCTACTCATAACACTTAGTGAGTGTGCCACATTCGGTCTTGTACATTGAACTGCATACATTTGCTCCCAATGGCAGGGGCATAAGGTATACGGGACATCCTCTGTCTCTTGTCTTCAGTCTTGGGGTTATAGACTTGGAGAGATGAATGCCTTGTCCCATGGCAAGAAATTCCCTCTTGGGCTGTTCCATACTAAACCTCTTTAGTATTTAATCAATGTACGAAATTTGGGAAAGCCCCAGCATTCACCTCGATCTATCTCTATAGATACATATTCCTAATACACAGGATGCTTCTCCTAAATCTGTAATGAAGAATTGTGTAGATGACCATGCTTTAGTACACTAACATTCCCATCTCATTCTCAATGAGACGGATGTCATCGACATAAAGCACAATAACTGTACACTACTCCCACTAGCCTTCATATACACACATGGTTCATACGCCTTTTTGACAAAGCTAAATGATTTGACTTTCCAATCAAAACACATGTTCCAATTTTGGGATGCTTGTTTGAGTCCATAAATAGATCTTTGGAGTTTTCAAACCTTTTGCTCACTCCCCTTGGCTGTAAAACCTTGTGGTTTCTCTATATAGATTTCTTCCTTAATGTCTCCATTGGGGAAAGCGATTTTCAGATCCATTTGCCATATCTCATAGTCATAATATGCGGCTATAGCAAGTAGAATCCGAATGGGCTTAGGTATAGCTATTGGTGAAAAGGTTTCCTTGAAATCGATACTGGGTCTTTGAGTGTAACCTTTTACCACTAGTTGTGCCTTAAAGATCATTAGCTCTCCATTAACTCCTAGCTTTCACTTATAGATACACTTGCAACTAATAGGAACTATTCCCTTCAGTGGATCTACCAAAGTCCATACTTTATTGGAGTACATGGAGTCCATTTCAGATCTCATGTCGTTAAGCCAATGTCCTGAGTCTATGTCCAACATAGCTTTGTCATAGGTCTTTGGATCAATATCCGATTGGCCCGTCTCATGAAAGAATTCGAATCTTTCGGGTTGCTTCTTGATCTAGTCTGACCTTTCAGAGGTTGTGTGTAAGGCTCTTTGATATTAATTTATTTCTACCGCTTGTGGGATTTGATGATCATCTTGAACTTCATCAAGTTCAACAACAACGCCATTTCTATCCAATATAAAATCCTTTTCTAAAAAAGTGGTGTTCCTCGAAGCAAATACCTTTCGTTCTAAGGGATCATAGAAGTAATAACGCATAGACTCTCTTAGGTATCCCACAAACTTACACAAAGTAGATCTACTATCCAACTTGTCTCCTATTGTATGTCTCATGTAAATAGAGTGCTTTGCTGTACCACATCTCATGCAGCATTTTTGGCATCAACTTTGAAGGTACTACTTTTAGTAACTTCGTCACTATTTCGAAGGCGTATCCCCATAAGGATATGGGCAATTGGAAAAGCTCATCATGGAACGTACCATGTCCGAAAAGGTACGGTTTCTCCTCTCGGCTACTCCATGGTGTTAGGGTGTGCCGGGTAGAGTCCATTGAGAGAGAATCCCATTCTCCTTTAGATAATCCAAGAATTTGGTACTTAAGTATTCTCCCCTTCAATTTGATCGAAGAGCTTTAATACTAAGTGCCAAATGCTTTTCCACTTCATTTCTATACACTTTGAACTTTTCAAAGGTTTCGAACTTGTACTTCATCAGATACACATGTTTGAACTGGCTATAAACATTGATGAAGGTGATGAAGTAGGAATAGACTCCTCTTGCACTAACTCTTAGTGGGTCACAGACATCCATATGGATCAAATCCAAAGGACTTGTGGAGTGCTTCTATTGTCCTACAAAAGGAGCCTTAGTCATTTTTCCCTTCAAACAAGATTCACAAGTACGAAGGACCTCAATGCCACTAACTTTTCGTGCTTTGAGGGCTTCTAACTTGTTCATTTTATTTTTAGAGATATGCTCAAGTCTTGCATGCCAAAAAATGACATTTTCTTGGATATCTAACTTTCTTATTTTGTCTAAATTGCTTTAGTAAGCTTTGAGAATCTAATGAGTATAATCCTTTGTCAGGTGTACCATAAGCAACAAAAGAACCCATTCTTTAATGCCTTCAATTTCCATTTGATATAGAAGGATCAAATCCTTCGCTATCCAAAATGAGAATTGAAATAATGTTCTCAACAATATATGGTGCATTATAACAAATGTCCAATACAAGTATGGAATTCCCTAAGTCTAACTTATTAATATGCCTTCATCTTTGGTCACAACTCTTGCTTCTTAGCCAAGACGGTGGATCATATCCACACCACTTAGATTTATTCTTCTTTTTATTCTTTGTAACAACTTACAAAGATAAGAACCACATGCAATATCATATACCCATGAGGAAGAATTTATCCTTAAATGGACTTCAATAAAGTACAAAACTCCTTGAGGGTTGCAAGGTATTTCTTACAATACCACTTCCAATGGCCTATCTCGCCAAAGTAGAAATAATTAATATCGACTATTTCCTCTATAGTCGTCTTAACTCCACTAGATGCCTTTAATAGTTGTTTTCCTTACAAGAAAGAACTTTTCTTCCTTTTACCTCCCTTTCTAACACCCTTAGGGCTCGTAGACATGGAGGACGAAATAAATGTCAAAGGTTTGCCCTTGTCATGGTAGTCTCTTTTCTAGATTAACACTTTGATCAATGAAACTCGGCAAAGATGTGAAGATCAAATCTCATGGAGATCAGTGTCCATCACTACGTCCAAGTAGAAAAAACTTCTCCAAGCTTAATCATCTTTAGACCATAGCCGATAACACATAACTTCACATCCATCCTAGGTTGAAAAATCTCTTTTGACAATATGAACTTCTCGTACCTTGTTGCTTTACAACTCCTGTAAACTTTAACCAAGCTACTATTCATGTGTCTTTTAGACTTTTGAAGTTTGTAGATGCCATCAAGAGAGTAAGGGATAAGACGATCTTAATCCCAATTGGTGAACTTTTCATGTGTCTTTTGATCTACAATAATCCCCATGGGATTAGGAGCACCTTGATATAGGACATCTATCTGCTTCTAGGAATATAGAATGACTTTGAGGTTAAATCAATCGTGGACGTTAGGCCCAGTTGGTTTATTGGTTTCCAAAATACCGTTGAGTGGTTTATTAGCCATTTTGAGATTTCATGAATCCTCAAAGGTGAAAAAGAGAATATAAACATGCGATTGATTATAGACATGGAAAACAAGTTCATAGTCTTTCAAGCATGTTTTTCTCCCACTATTTTATCAAATCCTTCACCCCTAGAAGAATTCGGAAAATTATATTTCCTAGTAAGAATCAAGATCCTAAGGACTTGCAAGTGAACTTACGACTCGTGAGACATCCACAAACAATCTAAAGGTAAGCAACTTTTGCTAATTGTATCTCATACAACGCTTGGTATATTTTGCCTCACTTTTCATGTAGACGCACACTCGTGAGACATCCACATTACTAGGTGTCAAGTCGTACCTACCAATTATTCTTCAATTCGAGAAGGGCCCATGACATCCCATGGCTCGTGTGCTAATGCATAGGCATTCTCAAATCAAATATGCATCTCACGCTAAGTATATGGTCATAGTTTTCCACTATAAGTGTGACCCACAACTTGTGATACATCCCATAAATAATGGCAGCATTGTCATGCCACATGCTATTGGTAGAAGGCATGGATTAATTAAACTCTTTTAACTTGTATCCATTTTGACTTGATATTTGAAAGCACTTAGACATTCTAAGTGGAGGATTTTAACTCTTTAACTTGTATCCATTAGATCACTCATGACTAAAGGACTTGGTTCTGTGACCATGCAATAAGTCTTACTCAGTCGTGATCTTAAATCTTCCAAGTCATAGGATCTTACGAGACAGGGCATCTAAGATCCGGATAGACTTGCACTAACGATGCATAAATCCAAGAGTTGGATATTGCTCTATTCCATGAGCAACCATATGAGATATGTATGCATGTTAGCAGGTGTTTGTTAGAGAACAAGGTACTGAAGACCTACTAGATAGCCATAGTGGCAAGTCAGTATTGGTAAGTTCTCCAGCTTGCACTGGTGAATATTATTAGTCCTCTGATCTGAGGATCTGTGGTAACCTTATATCTAGTCCTCATATTATGACTCTTCCTTGACCCCTTAGCAGGTCTTTCGAGTTGAGGTTGGGTATGAGCTACTTGACATGAAAGTTTGTGAGATCTAAGATGGGATCCGACTCCTCGCTTTTCTGAAGGGCGAGTATATCTTCTATGTGTTCTATAATGATCGATTCTGAGAAATCTTTGTGCAAGGTCGTATGAAAATTTGGAAAAAGATTTTTCTAAAGGTGAGGTCATACGAAGGGATCGAACATTGAGAATAGAGACAAAGTATCGAGGCTATTAGGGAGCCGACACATATGTTACCTTAGGCCTCTTTTGGGAGATAGGAGATGGAATGACCGTATTTACATGAAAAGCATATAGCTATGATGGTTCTCCAAAAACATTCATTTCAGCCAATTAGTTGGGCTCCATGGGCTTGAGGTTGGACATCAACCATAGAGATTGGGTAGTCTCTAATTAATGAGATTAATTGAATTGAGTAGATTAGTTTAAAATGTGCTTTGAACTAAAATGAATATATGATATTCAAAAGTCAGAAGGAGTTGTGAGCCCATATCCAATAAATGGTAGAACCTATTGGGTGACATGCAAAAGCCAATTAACCTGCTAGTTAATAGAACAATTTTCTAAGAGTTAGAGAATCACTCCTTGGTGACCGATTTTGAGGTACCAAATTGAAGGTCAATTTTTGGTTTGATTAATTTAAGTGTTAAATTAATCAACTAAAGAGTTAGGTTAAAATTGTAATTAAAGAGTTAATTATTTGATGCCAACTAACCATCAATTGGTCAAGTTAACTTAAAGAGTTAGGTTAACAAAAATTGAGCTTAAAGAGTTAAGCTTGTTTGACTTAAGAGTCAAGTCAAAGGTGAATTAATTAAATTAAAGTTTTTAATTTAATTAAAGAGAAGAATAAATTTTGGAGGGAAAATTCAAATGAAAGGTTAATTTGAATTAGCATCCTAATTAACTGGAAATTAGATTTCAAATGTAATTAAAATGCACATTAAATTCAAATGAGATTTGAATTCAAATTTGCCACCTTGGCACCCCACTTGGCTGCCCCCTCGTGAAATAGGCATGCAAATGAGCTGAGTAGAGCTTTGACCATTTTTTCAGGCTCGAATCAAATGAATCAAGCTCTAGCTCGACGGGCTTAAGAAATTGAAGCTCGAGCTCGGCTCGAGCACTTGTTCATGCTTGGCTCAACTTGATTTGATTCATTAGCCTCGAACTCATAATCAAGTTATAGGCTCGAGTTTGACTCGGGCTCGAGCTTGAAAAGTTAAATTATTTTATAAAAAAAATTTAAAATTAGTATATTTTATTATATTTTTTTATATATAAATATTTTTTTAAATAAAAATATAAGCTCGCGAGCAGGTTTACAACCTTGCGAACAAGAATTATTTGGCTCGAGCTCGGCTCGAGCTTGAATTCTTCGAACTCGAGCTCGAACACTTTTCTAGCCACCTTGTTAGGCTCACGAGTTGGTTCGGTTCGTTTGCATCCCTATCATAGAAGGTATGATACCACCTTGGTATTACACCATTCAACATCTATATATAGATATAGAGAGGGAGAGTTCAGCCACTTTGCAAAAGGTGTGAAGAATTAGATTTTTCGACAATTCCTTCCAAAACTCCCTTTCCAGATAATGCTTTATGTATTGAGGCTTTGTTCCCTCTTCTTCTCCCATCTAAAAAATTGGCTTTCACCATTGATATTTTGCTCATTTTCTACCAGCTAAAAGTGTGTGGATCATATCAATAGAGGCAAAGCATTTGATTTACTAGCTTTGGAGATCTACTGGAATAGAGCAGTCACTTGCCGAATTGTTTTAGAGTGATCTAGATCGAGTTTTGCTCTCAATTTTTTACAAAACTTTCCTTAAGGAGTTTAGAAGTTCTAGATTTTTTTTCATGTTTTTTGGAGCATTCTAACTAAGGTAAAAGTTGTTGTTTCTTCTCTGTGCTAGAGTCTACCAGAATCTGGATTGGTGAAGTGTTTACACTTGAGACCTTAGAAATTTGCTTTTTAAGGTAACATTCCATCTAATTTTGAATTTCTAGCATGATTAGATCCTTGGTAGGCTGTAAGCACTAGTTAGTTTGATCTTTTGAAGTTTCATTGTTGGATCCTTGTGGCTTACTTACCTTCAAGTGGTATCAAAGCCAAAATCTTGCTTAGATTTGGATTTCTTTTGATTGATCGGTTGATGTGATGGATTGATCAAAATCACCAAATTCTCGATTCATGTGATGGATTGGAGTGTTTGGATAATGTTGTGTGTGGCTCCTTGATTGATGAATTGAGAGCATGCTGATATGTGTTTTAGTGTTAATTCATATGATTAGTATGTTTTAATTCTTAGCTATTAGTGTTGAACATTGATTTAACATTAACTGATGTTATATGTTGATATAGCATGTTGATGATTGACTAAAATAATTTTGGTCATTTTTGGATCCAATTTGATTGGAGTTTTGTGGGAGAGTTTTGGAGAATTTGATTCTCACTTGAACTTATTTTTGAAGCATGTTTGAGCACTTGAAATATCGATTTTGAAAAGTGTTTTAGATATGAAATTTCATCTATAATGTGTGTTTTAATGTTTAGGAAGAGTCCAAAAATTTTTGGTGTACAAAAGTTGAACCAAAAATGAGTTGACTCGGTCCAAACCCAAAAATAAGGCAAGTTGCCATGTCCGGCCAGGCATCGATTGGGCAGTGTGCACACTTGCTGTCAAGCCATACGGTCGGGCTGGGGTAGCAGTGCCCAGTTTTGGGTTGGATGGGTTTTGACCAATTTTTTGTGTTCCTTTAGTGACCAAAAGTGTTTTATTTCACGCATAATAGATGCACAAGTGTTGTGTAAGTTCTCAAAATTATGTTAGATATTTTTGATTGCTTTTAAAACTTGTTAGAGTCAATCTCCTACATATTGCATAAAAGTTATGCTTGACCAATTATTTGTTTATGAGACAAGCATTTAATTGTTGGAATTGATTGTCAATTCTTGATTTATTTATTGTTTATTTAATTGTTGAATGGATGATGAATGAATGAGAATGATCATGAGCCTTTCTTATTGGTTTTATTTGTTTCAAGTTATTGAAAAGGGTTGTATTAAGTTGTGGTTTGCATGCCTTTTCATTTCTATTTTGTAAATGTTATGAGAGTAGAATCACTAGAAATGAGGATTTCTTTCTCATATAAATGCTACATGGAGCAAAGGTGGCCATTAGAGGCATAGAGACCTTTTGAAGACCCACGAATATATGAGATACACTCATGTAATAGCTAGATTTAATCAACCTATTTAAAATAAACTAGGTGGTGCACCTATGGCTCTAAGTACACCATTTGGTTAGGCTCATGGTCATCCCACCCCAGGAGCATGCTAGGCGCATTTACTTATTTATGCTTTTCATATCCTATTGATGTATGAGATGCATGGTTAGGATATAGAAAACGTAAATAAGAAGATAAAATGATAAGATCTTTGCAAGCAAAATCCTTCAACTTAGAATGTCTAACTGTGTTTCAAATATTAAGTCAAAATGGATACAAATTAAAAGAGTTTTAATTAATCCAAGCCTTCCATGAATAATATGTGGCATGATGATGCTACCACCTTTGTGTGATATACATCCGGTCATGGGAGTCACACTTAGGTGGAAAGTTGTGACCATATACTTCGCATGAGATGCACCTTTGATTTGAGAATACCCACACATTATATACTTGGTCACGGGGGATGTTGTGGTGCCTGTCTCGAATCAAAGTTTGATTGGTAGGTTTGATTTGACACCGAATAATGTAGAGGTTGTCCATGTAGGGGATCTTCATGAAATGGTGAGGCAAAATATATCAAGACTTGTATGAGATGCAATTAGCAAAAGTTGCTTACCTTAGATTGCTCGTGGATATACATCCAGTCATGGGGGTTCGCTAGCAAGTCTTTAGGATCTTGATTCTCACTAGGAAATATGATTTCTAGAATTCTTCTTGGGGGTGAAGGATTTGATATAATAGTAGGAGAAAAATATGCTTAAAAGACCATAAATATGTTTTTAATATCAAATTCAATCACATACTTATTCTCTTTTCACCTTTGAGGATTTGTGAAATCTAAAGAATGGCTTAATATTTCACTCAACGATATTTTGGAAACTAATAAACCAACCGGGCTAAATTTCCATGATTGACTTAACCTTAAGAATTGGTCTAGATTCCTAGAAGCAGATATATGTCCTATATCAAGGTGCTCTTAATCCCATGGGGATTAAAGCAGATCAAGAGACACGTGAAAAGTTCACGAATTAGGTTTAGGATCGTCCTATCCCATAGTCTCATGAAGGTATCTACAAACTTTAAAGGTCTCAAAAACACATAAATAGTACCTTGGTCAACGTTTACAAGAGTTGTAAAGATAACAAGGTACGAGAAGTTCATGTTGTCAAAGGAGATTTTTCGAGCTAGGATGGATGTGAAGTCATATGTCATCGACTATGGTCTAAAGATGATTGAGCTTGGAGAAGCTTTTTCTACTTGGACGTAGTGATGGACAATGGTCTCCATAAGGATTTGATCCTCACATCCTCGTTGAGTTTTATTGATGAAAGTGTTGATCTAGAAGGAGAGTACTATGACAAGGGAAAACCTTTGACACTTGTTTCCTCCTCCAAGTCTATGGGCCCTAGGGGTGCTAGAATGGGAGGTAAAAGGAAGAATAGTTCTTTATCCAAGGGAAAACAACTATTAAAGGCATCTGGAGGAGTCAAGAAGATTATAGAGAATGTAGTCAATATTAGTTGTTTCTACTTTGGCTAGATAGGCTATTGGAAACAGTTTTGCAACGGATACCTTGCAACCCTTTAGAAGGGTATGTACTTTATTAAAGTGCATTCAAGGATAATTTCTTTCTCATGGATATATGATGTCTTATGGATATGTCATGTGGTTCTTATCTTTGTAAGTTGTTACAAAGAATAAGAAAGAAGAATAAAACTAAGTGATGTGGATATGATCTACCACCTTGGCTAAGAAGCAAGAGTTGTGACCAAAGCCGAAGGCGTATAATAAGTTAGATTTTGAGAATTCCATATTTGTATTGGACTTTTGTTATAACATACCATGTATTGTTTAGAACATTATTTCAATTCCTGTTAAGAATAGCGAAGGATTTGATCCTTCTATATCAAATAGGCGATTGAAGGCATTAAAGAATAGGTTCTTTAGTTGCTTATGGTACACCTAACAAAAGATTGTACAAATTAGATTCTCAACCATCACTAATGCACTTTCAACAAAGTAACAAAAAATTAGATATCCTAGAAAATGCCATGCAATGACATGCAATACTTGGACATATCTCTAAAAATAAGATAAGCAAGATAGAAGCTCTCAAAGCACTAAATGTTAGTGGCATTGATGAACTTCCTACTTATGAATCTTGTTTGAAGGGAAAAATGTCCAAGGCTCCTTTTGTAGGACAAATGGAGAGCTCCACAAGTCCTTTAGATTTGATCCATATAGATGTTTGTGAGCCACTAAGAGTTAGTGAGAGAGGAGGCTATTCCTACTTCATCACCTTCACCGATGATTATAGCCGATTTGGACATGTGTATCTTATGAAGTACAAGTTTGAAGCCTTTGAAAAGTTCAAAGAGTATAAGAATGAAGTGGATAAGCAATTGGGGTTAAGTATTAAAGCTCTTCAATCGAATCAAGGAGGAGAATACTTGAGCACCGAATTCTTGGATTATCTAAAGGAAAATGGGATTCTCCCTCAATGGAATCCACTCGGCACACCCTAACACAATGGAGTAGTCAAGAGGAGAAATCGTACGTTGTTGGATATGGTACGTTCTATGATGAACTTTTTCGATGTGCCTATTTCCTTTTGGGATACATCTTAAAGACGACTGGAAAAGTTACTAAGTATAGTACCTTCAAAAGTCGATGCAAATGACGCCGCATGAGATGTGGCATGGCAAAGCACCCTCTTATCTTTACTTAAAAGTTTTGGGGGTTTCTCGCCTACATGAGATGGTTAGTGAGAGATAAGTTGGATAGAAGATCCACTTTGTGCAAGTTTGTGGGATGCCCAATAGAGTCTATGGGTTATTATTTCTACGATCACTTGGAGCAAAAGGTGTTTGTTTCAAGGAACACCACCTTTCTGGAAAAAGGAATTTCTATAAGATAGAAAAAGGCGTAATTGTTGAACTTGGTGAAGTTCAAGAAGATCATCAATTCCCACAAGCGATAGAAATAAATAAATTCAAAGAGCCTTACACACAACCTCTTAAAAGGTTGGACCAAATTAAGAAGCAATCCAAAAAGTTCTAATTTCTTCATGAGACGAGCCAATCGAATAATGATCCGAAGACTTATGAGGAAGCCATGTTGGATATAGACTCGGGACGTTGGCTTAAAGCCATGACATCCGAAATGGACTCCATGTACTCCAACAAAGTATGGAATTTGGTAGATCCACCAAAGGGAATAGTTCCCATTTGTTGCAAGTGGATATATATGCGAAAGCTAGGAGTCGATGGAGAAGTAATGACTTTTAAGGTGCGACTAGTGGCAAAAGGTTACACTTAAAGATTCGGTACCAATTTTGAGGAAACCTTTTCACTGATTGAAATGCCCAAGTCCATTCGGATTCTACTTTCCATAGCTGCATATTATAACTATGAGATATGGCAAATGGATGTGAAAACCACTTTCCTCAATGGAAACATCGAAAAAGAAATCTATATGTAGCAACCACAAGGTTTTACATCTGAGGAGAGTGAGCAAAAGGTTTGCAAACTCCAGAGATCTATTTATGGACTCAAACAAGTGTCTTGAAGTTGGAACATATGTTTTGACAAAACGGTTAAATCATTTGGCTTTGTCAAAAAGGTGTATGAACCATGTGTATTCAAAAGGCTAGTGGGAATAGTATACAATTTATTGTGCTTTATGTTGATGACATTCTTCTCATTGAGAATGAGAAAGAAATGTTAGAGTGTATTAAAGCATGGTTATCTACTCAATTCTTCGTGAAAGGATTTGGTAGAAAGCATCCTACGTATTGGGAATATGTATCTATAGAGAGAGATCTGGGAGGATGTTGGGGCTATCCTAAATTCCATACATTGACAAGATACTAAAAGGGTTTGGTATGGAAGAATCCAAGAAGGGATTCCTTCCTATGGGACATGGCATTCGAGTCTCCAAGTCTATGGCCCCTAAGACTAAAAATGAGAGACAAAAGATGTCCCACATACCTTATGCCTCCACTATTGGTAGCATAATATATTCAGTTTAATGTACAAGATTGGATGTGGCACAGTTGCAGTCGCTAAGTGTTACGAGTAGGTTCCAAACCAATCCCGGTAAGAGTTACTGGATAGCCATTAAAATAATCCTTAAGTACTTGGAAAGGACTAAGGACTTGTTTTTGGTATACAACAACGGAGAATTGAAACTCGAGTGGTTTTTGGATTCAAGTTTCCAATTCGATGTAAATGACTTGAAATCCACTCTGCATTTATATTTTACCTTAATGACGGCATGGTGAGTTGGAAGAGTTCCAACAAGATACCACAGCCGAGACAACCACTGAGGTGAAATAATTTGTTGTTCTGGAAACCACAAAAGAAGGTGCTTGGATAAAAAGCTCCATCCAAGAGTTGGATATGGTGCCTAGCATGCATGAGCCCATGGTTGTCTTTGGAAGACAACTTCGAACTTGAGCAAAGAACTCATCAGTGATCGAAACACAGTAAACGCATTATCATTTGATATATGATATCAATTGATATGGGTGACAACTGAGTGGACAAAGTTGCCACAGAAGAGAATTTAGCAGAACCACTGTCTAAAGGTCTTTGAAGGATATATTGAGAAGATGGGTCTCAAGGCCATGGGGCATTGGCTTTAGGACAAGTGGGAGATTGTTGGAATGTGCCGATAGGCCAATAGGATTGGCCTTGTGAAGTTATTTCCTTGTAAAACAATATTGATTGAATGATATTCTTTATATGGCCATCTTCATCTGATACTCTTTATTACTTCACTCGCATTTGGATGAAGCCTTTAGATCACTCATTACTACGGGACTTGGTTCAGTGACCATAGAATAAGTCTTACACGATTGTGATCTTAAATCTTCCAAGTCATTGGGCGCTTGTTAGAGAACAAGCCGTTGAAAACCCACCGGAAAATCCACTAGATAGCCATAGTTGCAAGTCAGTAGTAGTAAGTTCTGTAGCTTGCGCTAGTACATATTATTAGTCCTCTGACCTGAGGATCTATGGTAACCTTATGTCTGGTCCTAATGCTTTGCCTCTTATTTGATCACTTAGTGAGTCTTTTGGGTTAAGGTTGGGTATGAGCTACTTGGCTTGAAGGTTTGTGAGATCTAAGATGGGAGCCAACTCCTTGCTTTTATGAAGGGCGAGTATATCTCCTGTGTGTTCTATAATGATCGATTATGAGAAATCCTTGCACAAGGTGGTATGACAATTCAAAAAAGGAGTTTTCCAAAGGTGAGGAGGTCATACAAAGGAATCGAACATTGAGAATAGAGACATAATATCAAGGCTATTAAGGAGCCGATGAATTTATTGCCCTAGGCCTTTTTCGGCAAATAGAAGACGGAATGCCCGTATTTGCATGGCAAGTGTATAGCTATGATGGTTCTTGAAAAGCACTCATTTCGGCCAATTAGTTGGGCTCTATGGGCTTGAGGTTGGACATTGACCATGGAGATTGGGTAGTCTTCAATTAATGAGATTAATTGAATTGGGTTGATTAGTTTAAAAGGTGTTTTAAACTAAAATGAGTTTATGATATTCAAAAGTCACAAGGAGTTGTGAGCCTATGTCCAATGAATGGTAGAACCTATTGGGCGACACACAAAAGCCAATTAACCTCTTGGTTAATGGAGCAATTTTCTAAGATTTAGAGAATCATTCATTGTGACTGATTTTGAGGTACCAAATTGAAGGTTAATTTTTGGTTTGACTAATTTAAGTGTTAAATTAATCGATAAATTTAAGGAGTTAAATTAGACCAATAATTAAAGAGTTAATTATTTGGTTCCAAGTGACCATCAATTGGTCAAGTTAACTTAAAAGAGTTAGTTTAACAAAAATTGAGCTTAAGAGTTAAACTTGTTTGACTTAAAAGTTAAGTCAAAGGTGAATTAATTAAATTAAAGTGTTTAATTTAATTAAAGGGAAGAATAAATTTTGGAGGGAAAATTCAAATGAAAGGTTCATTTGAATTAACATCTTAATTAACTTGAAATTAGATTTCAAATGTAATTAAAATGCATATGAAATTCAAATGAGATTTGAATTCAAATTTGTCACCTTGGCACCCCACTTGGCCGCCTCCCCTCATGGAAGGTGTGATGCCACCTTGGCATCACACCATCCAACATCTATACATATATATAGAGAGGTAGAGTTCAGCCACTTTGCAAAAGGTGTGAAGAATTAGATTCTTCCACATTTCTCTCCAAAACTCTATTTCCAAATATTGCTTCATGTGTTGAGGTTTGTTCTCTCTTCTTCTCCCACCTAAAAAATCGGCCCTCACCATTGATATTTTGCTCATTTTCTCCAGCTAAAAGTAAGTGGAATTTGGAGGATCAATTGGTGTGTGGGTCATATCAATAGAGGCAAAGCATTTGATTTGCTAGCTTTGGAGATCCACTGGAACAGAGTAGTCACTTGCCGAATTATTTTTGAGTGATCTAGATCGAGTTTTGCTCTGAATTTTTTATAGAACTTTTCTCATGGGGTTGATAAGTTCTAGATTTTGTTTCGTGATTTTTGAAGCATTCTAACCGAGGCAAAAGTTGTGGTTTCTCCGCTGTGCCAGAGTCTACCAAAATCTGGATTGATGAAGTGTTCACCCTTGAGACCTTGGAAATTTGCTTTTTGAGGTAACACTCCATCTAAATATGAATTCCTAGCATGGTTAAATCCTTGGTAGGCTGTAAGCACTAGTTATTTTGAGCTTTTGAAGTTTGATTATTGGATCCTAGTGGTTTACTTACCTTCAGCAAAAACAACCATAAAAATTTAAGCATCATATTTTTCCCTGTCTCAGAATCCAGAATGATTTTGAGGTTTAGTCAAACGTGGAAGTTAATCCTAATTGGTTTATTGGTTTCCCAAATAACACTGAGTGGATTTTTTGCCAATCTTGAGATTTCGTAAATCATCAAAGGCAAAAAAGAGAATATAAACATGTGATTGAATATTTGATATTTGAAAACGTGTTTATGGTCTTTCAAGCATGTTTTTCTCCCACTATTTTATCAAATCCTTCACCCCTAGAAGAATTCTCGAAATGATATTTCCTAGTGAGAATCAAGACCCTAAGAACTTGCAAGTGGATCCCCATGATAGAGTGCCATCCACAAACAATTGAAAGGGAAGAAACATTTGCTAATTGTATCATATGCAACTTTTGATATATTTTGCCTCACTCTTCATATAGATCCCCATGACCTGACAACCTCTACAATAGTAAGTGTTAAGTCAGATCTACCAATCAAACGCTGATTTGAAAATGCTCCACAACATCCCCCGTAACTGAGTACCAATGCATAGGAAACCTCAAATCAAAGGTGCATCATATGCTAAGTATATGGTCACAGCTTTCCACTTAAGTGTGACCCCCGTGATCGAGTGCCATCACACAAAGATGGTAGTGTTGTCATGCCATATACTATTGGTAGAGTGCCATCACAAAACAAAAGCTCAAAACTCATCCCAAACCCAACCGGCCGCTGCTAGCTGAGGCCTGCACACTGCTGGGCAGTGGCACTCGACCACTGCCCTGCTGTGTGTTGCCAAGTGCCGGCAGCTCCCTTGTTTTTGGTGTCATGAGCGAGTCAATCCTTTTTTGGCTCAACTTTTGTGTACCAAGAATTTTAGAACAACTTCTAAACATCAAAACACACAACATGGATGAAATTTTTTGATTAAAACACCTTTAAAAACTGAAATATCAAGGGCTCAATGATGCTTGAAAAACAAGTTTAAGCAAGAATCATATTCTTTAAAAATCTCCAATTATATCCAATCTTATTGGACCCAAAATATGACCAAAACAACTTAAGGCCATTCACAACATGCTATATCAACATATAACACCCACCAATGCCAAATCAAAATTTAACATTATGAAAAATGAATTAAAACATACTCATCACATGATTTAACATTTAAAACAAATAATAGTATGATTTAATCCATTAACCAAGGAGCCACAAACAAGATCATCCATACAATCCAACCCATCATATAGATCGATTACATGGTGATGTTGATCAATTCTTCACAAGAACTAATCATCCAAGCAAAATCCAAATTCATGCATGAATATGGCTCCGATACCACTTGAAGGTGTGTGTGGAACTAGGATCCAAATATTTTCAGAAAAATTGAATAAAAGTAGCCCACGCACATCTAGAAGGATCTAGAAATCCATAGGAATTAGATTTAGAGAGATAAATACCTTGATGAAACCGAAAATCAAGGAGCAAGAGAAAAGACCCTTCAACTCTTGAAGCTGTCTCCTCACTGGCGCAGCAAGAACACCAAATGATTTCCCAAAGTTAAACTCCTCCTTTTGAGCTGAAAATTTTACTGCACTACTTCAACACCTTGAATATGCTACAATAAAAATTGGGGCTCAATCAGAACAAAATAAATCTTCCCAGAACTTAGTGTAAATGTCTGCCAGAAACTGCTTCAACAAGAGCAAATAGCAACCCAAACGTATTACCTCTAACGATATAGTCCACACGCCAAATGGATGGACCTTTTGGATACAAAAATGGCTGAAGATAACTACAGATAAATGTAGGAAGAAGGCCAATGGGTGGGGAGGATGAAGGAGGTGGGAGAGTTTTCTAGAGATTCTAGCAATTAAATGCCCATTAACAAAGTTGTTGGGAGAATAATGCACACGTTGCATGCCATTATCTAGTGGCCACCCACTCCTATATCTATATATAGGAGGAGGATGGTGTGTGGCCACACACCATCTTGAAGGAGGGCATGCCACATGTCCATGCTAAGGTGGCCACTAACAATTAGTGTAAATGTGAATTTGAATGTCATTTGAAATTTGCATTTCATCTAATGAAATGTCTTTCAAATGAATTCTAATTTCATATTAAATGAACCATTTATTTAATAATATTCTCCTAAATAAAATCTCCAATTTAATTAAATTAAACACTTTAATTTAATTACTAATTCTTTGACTTAACTCTTAAGTCGAAGTGCTTAACTCTTTAAGCTAGTCAAAATTAAATTAACTCTTAAATGATTTTGGCCAACTGATAGTCATGTTGCATCAATTAATTAAATATTAATTAATTGATTTTAATTTAACTCTTATATTAAATTGACCAATTTAACTCTTAAATTGATCAAGCAAAAAATGACTCCAATTTTCTCCTCCTTCAATATCGGTCAAGATGAATTTTCTAACACTTAGAAAATTCTCCTTCCTTCAATAGGTCATTCAATTTTTTTTTTGTGTGTGACCCATTTGGTTCTACCATTCAATGGATATGGGCTCAAAACTCCTTGTGACTTATGGAATATCAAATATTCACATTAATTTAAACTCCTTTAAACTAAGCGACTTAATTCAATTAATCTCATTAATTGAAGAGTATCCAATCTCTATGGTTGATGTCCAATCTCAAGCCCATGGAGCCCAACAAATTGGCTGAAATGAATGCTCTTGGAGAACCATTCTAACATTACACGTACCATACAAATACGGTCATTCCATTTTCTATCTCCATGAAAGAGGCCTAAGGTTAGATATTAGTCGGCTCCCTAATAGCCTCAATACTATGCTTCTATTTTCAATGTTCGATTCCCTTAATGACCTCATCTTTGGAAATACCTTTCCAAATTGTCACATCACATTGCACAAGGATTTCTTGTAATCGATCACTATAGAATGCATAGGAGATGCACTCGCCCATCAAAAAAGCAAAGAGTCGAATTCCATCTTGGATCTCACAAACCTCAATGTCTAGTAGATCATGCCCAATCTCAACCTGAGTGGCCCGTTAAGTGACCAAGGATGAGTCAAAGCATGAGGGCCAAACACATGGTTACCATGGATCCTCAGGTCAAAGGGCTAATAATATGCACTAGCATAAGCTAGAGAACTTGCCACTATTGACTTGCCACTTCGGCCATCTAGTAGATTCTCTGGACGGGTCTTTAGTACCTTGTTCTCTAACAAGCACCCACTAACTTGCATCGATATCTCAAATGGGATTGCTCATGGAACGGAGCAACATCCAACCTTTGGATTTATGCATTATTGGTGCAAGTCTATCTGGATGTTAGATGCCATGTCTCATAAAATCCTATGACTTGAAAGATTTTAGATCATATAAGACTTATTCCCTGATCACAATCCAATGCGTGATCAAGTCCCATAATCTTGTGTGATCTAAGGGCTTCATCCAAATACGAGTGAAGTAAACAAATAGCATAAGAAGAAGATGGCCGTATGACGAATATAATTCAATTAAGATTGTCTTACAAGGAAATAGTTTACAAGGCCAATCTAATTGGCTTGCGGGGCACAATTCCAACATTAAAAATAACCTAGGTAACTATGAGAATAATTTTTGTACTTGGAATCGATGAGTTTTTATTGGGGAATTTGAGGTTAAGCTTGAATTAGGAGATTTGAATATGAATGCTTGGATTGAGAGGACATCGGGCTATATCAGAAAATGATCCTTGGAACATGAAATAAATAGATTTGAGGAGATTAAATTTGACTTTGGAATTCAAATAGGATATGAATTGGGGCGGACGACTGATGCATAGCCATTACTTTCGAAGTATCAAGCATATGACTCTTTGTGGTTTGAAGACTAATTGCTTGGTGAGATATATAACGTGTTAGTATATCTTGAGGACTTAATCTGATGGAAGGACGAACATTTTGCATAGAGTTGAACTCGACAGTTGGAATGACATTCAAGATAAGAAATGGTTAAATGTAACTCGAATGATGTGACTACTTGAGGAAATTGATGCATTCATAGCCATAGAATGGATTAGTATAACTATAAGATGAAATGAACGGGGAAGGAAATTTTGAAGTCATATGTAGCCATAGGATTCAATAATCCAAGCATTAAAAATAAATAAACTAGGCTACATATGTCACCAATTATCTAAACATGCTAATGATTCATATTTGGAAAGAATATTACCTTGATTCGCTCAAAAACCAAGGAGATGTTGAAGATGACTCCAACCGGTAGAAACTGTCTCACAGCTACAGCTCAGCTTGGATGCAACTTTTTCCCAATCCAAACTCCTCCAAAATTTGGAAAACATTAAAGTATCTTCTCAACTCCTTGATAAATCTACTGTAAAAAATTCAGCTCAAAAATCCACAGGGAAGTGCCAGAAAAAAATCACCAAGTTGACTGCCCTGACAATGAATCTCCAAAAGCAAGCAATCCAATTGTCTTGCCTCTAATTGTTATGATCCACACAACAATGCTAGATCCTAATATCTTTAATATCAGCTATAAAATTGAAAAGATATTTGCAAAGATGAAGGCTTGATTTGAGTTAGGAGAAGAAAAGAGGAAGTGAAGCTTCAACACATGAGGCAACACTTTGAGAGTTGGAGGAAAAATGTGAAAGAATCTAATTCCGCACAATGTGATCAAGTGGCCTCCTCTCTCTCTCTCTCTATATATATATCTATCTATCTATCTATCTATCTATCTAGATATAGAGTGAGGATGGAGTGATGATAAGGTGGCATCACACCTTCCTTAAGGTGACCGCCAACTTGGCCTTGCAAGTTGGCAAGTTGCAATTCAAATTCAAATTTGAATTTTGTGTGCATTTCAATTTAATTTGGAATCTAATTTCAAATTAATTAAAATGCCACACCAAATGAACCTTTCATTTGAATTTTCCACCAAAATAAATTTTCTTCATTAATTAAATTAAACACTTTAATTTAATTAATTAACCTTTGACTTAAATCTTAAGTCAATTAGCTTAACTCTTTAAGCTAAAAATTGTTAACTTAACACTTTAAGCTAACTTGACCAATTGATGGTCATGTGGCACCAAATAACTAAATCTTTAATTATTAGTCTAATTTAACTCTTTAAATTAGTTGATCAATTTAACAATTAAATTAATCAAGCCAAAATTAACCTCAATTTGGCCAACCTCAAAATCGGTCCACTAGGAGTGTTTTTCTAACTCATAGAAAATTCTCCTTCATCAAGTAGGAAATGCAATAGGCCTTTGTGTGTGACCCATAAGGTTCTACCATTCATTGGTCATGAGCTCACAACTCCTTGTGATTTTTGAATATAATATATTCATTTTAGTTTAAACTCTTCAAACTAATTGACTCAATTCAATTAATCTCCATTAATTGAAGAGTACCTAATCTCCATGGTCGATGTCCAACCTCAAGCCCATGGAGCCTAACCAATTGGCTAAAATGAATGCTTTTGGAGAACCATTCTAGTTCTAGCGTACCATGCAAATACGGTCCTTCCGTCTCCTATCTCCCGAAAGAGGCCTATGGCAAGATATTTGTCGGCTTCCTAATAACCTCGATACTATGTCTCTATTCAAATGTTTGATTCCATTTTGTGACCTCATCTTTGGAAAACTCCTTTTCCAAATTTTCATACTCCCTTATGCAAGGACTCACTGGAATTGTTCATTGTAGAATACATAGGAGATACACTTGCCATTCACAACAATGAGGAGTCGAATCCTACTTGGATTTCACAAACCTCCATATCTAAGTAGCTCATGCCAATCAGCACCCGAACGACCCGTTACGTGGCTAAAGAAGGGTCAAAGCATGAGGACTTAAACACAAGATTACCATGGATCCTCATTTCATATGACTAGTTATATGCGCTAGCATAAGTTGGAGAACTTGCCACTACTGACTTGCCTCTTTGCCTCTTCAGTGCCTTGTTCTTTAAGAAGCACCCACTAACATACACCCATATCTCATATGGTATTGCTCATGAAACGAAGCAACATTCAACTCCTTGGATTTATGTATCGTTAGTGTAAGTTTATCGGGATCTTAGATGCTCTGTCTCGTAAGATCCTATAATTTGAAAGTTTTGAGATCACGATCGTGTAAGACTTGTTTCATGATCACCACCCAGTGTGTAACCAAGTCCCGTAGTCTTGTGTGATCTAAAGGCTTCAACCAAATGCCAGTGAAATATATTTCTAAGCATAAGATGAAGATGGTCGTTTAAAGAATATCATTCAATCAAGATTGTATCACATGTAAAATAGTTTACAACGCCAATCTAATTAGCTTGCGGGGCACTATTCCAACAGTCTCTCACTTGTTGCAAAGCCAATTCCCCATAGTCTTAAGACCCATCTTCTCAAGATGTCCTTCAAAGACCCTTTGCAATAGGGATTTAGTTAGTGGATCTACTATATTCTCTTCCGAGGCAACTTTTTCCACTCAGATGTCATCTCTATTAATGATCTCTCGGATCAAATGATATCGCCTCAAAATGTGCTTGGATTGTTGATGAGATCTTAGCTCTTTTGCTTGTGCTACAACCCCATTGCTGTCACAAAAGATAACTACTGGCTTAGGAAAATTAGGTACTACATTTAACTTTTGGATGAAGTTTTTCATCCAAACACCTTTCTTTGTAGTTTTTGAAGCTGCAATATACTCCGCCTTAGTGGTAGAATAAGTTGTGGTGTCTTATTGGAACTTTTCCAACTTACCATGTTGCCATTGAGGAAAGATATAAATTTAAAAGTAGATTTTAGGTAATCTACATTGGATTGGAAACTAGAATCCGAAAACCCCTCGAGTTTCAATTATCCATTGCCGTATACCAAAAACAAATCCTTAGTCCTTCTCAACTACTTAAGGATTGCTTTGATAGCCATCTAGTGACTTTAATTGGGATTAGATTGGAAACGATTCGTAATACTTAGAGCATGCGCCTCATCTGGTCTTGTACATTGAACTGCATATATTATGCTCCCAATAGCAGACGCATAAGGTATGTAAGACATTCTTTATCTCTCGTCGTTAGTTTTAGGGGCTATAGACGTGAAGAGACAACTGTCATGTCCTATTGGAAGAAACCTTCTCTTGGATTCTTCCATAGTAAACCTTTCTACTGTCTTGTCAATGTACGGGGTTTGGGATAACCCCTGCGTCCTCATCGATCTATCTTTATAGATATGTATTCCTAATACGTAGGATGCTTCTCCCAAATCTTTCATGAAGAATTGAGTAGATAACCAAACTTTAGTACACTTTAACATTCCAACCTCATTCCCAATGAGAAGAATGCCATCGACATAAAGCACAATATACTCTATAGAACTCTGACTAGATGATTTGACTGTCTTATCAAAATGTATGTTCCAACATCGGGATGCTTGTTTGAGTCCATAAATGGATTTTTGGAGTTTTCAAACCTTTTGCTCATTCCCTTTGGATGCAAAACCTTGTGGTTGCTACATATAAATTTCTTCTTCACTGTTTCCATTGAGGAAAATGGTTATAACACATATTTGCCATATCTCATAGTCATAAGATACACGTGTCCGAACTGACTATAATAGTTGGTGAAGGTGATGAAATAAGAATAGCCTCTTCTCACACTAACTCTTAGTGGGCCACAATCATTCGTATGGATCAAATTTGAAGGTTTTGTGGTGTGCTTCGTTTGTCCTACAAAATGAGCCTTGGTCATTTTTTCCTTCAAACAAGATTCACAAGTAGGAAGGTCCTCAATGCCACAAACATTTAGTGCTTTGAGAGCTTCTAACTTGTTTATCCTATTTTTAGAGGTATGTCCAAGTCTAGCATGTCAAAGAATGGCATCTTCTTGGTTATCTAACTTTCTTTTACTTGATTGAATGTGCATTAGTGAAGGTTGGGAATCGAGTATGTATAATATGTTATTTAATGTACCTTGTGCAATTAAAGAACCATTCTTTAATGCTTTCAATACCCCATTCAATATAGAAAAATCATATCGTTCATTATCAAGAACAAGAATTAAAATAATGTTCTTAACATGTTGGGATACATAACAACAAGGATATGATACAATGCAAGCATTTCCCAAGTCTAACTTTACTACACCTTGGACCGTGGCGACAATGCTTGCTCTATTTTTTAGGCGGAGGATCATATCCCTTTTACGAAGACTATTTTTTCTTTCCATCCCCTATAACGAATTACTAAGGTGAAAACCACATGCGGTATTAAATACCATGAGAAAAAATTAGTCGTTAAGTGCATTTCAATGAAGTACATACCCTTCACGAGGGTGCCAAGGTGTTCCTTGCAGTTTCTTTTCCAATGCCTCTTTTTGCTATAGTAAAAACAAGTTACATTGATTTTGTCACATATTTTCTTCTTTACTCCCCCCGAACCTTTCAAGGGTTGCTTCTCTTTTGAGGAAGAACTCTTATTTCTCTTACCTCTCTTTCTAGGACTCCTAAGGCCTTTGAACTTAGAGACGGAAGCAAGCATAAGAAGTTTTTCCTTTTTCATTGTCGCCTTGGCGGTCACCATCATGTTCACCAATTCATTAATTATCACATCTTGCTTGGACATGTTAAAGCTCATAATGAATTGGTTGAACGAAGGGGGTAATGATTGTAGGATCAAATCCATATAGAGATCATTGTCCAAGCTTTTCGATGAGTCCTATCATCTTAAGCCCGTGATCATGGACACTTGAACCCTCTACCATCCTCGACCTAAGGAGCTCTCTAGACAAAGCGAACCTTTCGTGCCTAGTGTGTACACCATACAACTCTTGTAGATGTTTATAGATTTCACAAGCATACTTCATATGCTCATGAGTCTTTTGGAGCTCATTGGTCTAGGAGTTATCATGAGGTATCTTCTTTGCAGATCATTATCTAAAAACTTAGTGAATAATTCACGGGCCTCATCGGTGGCATCATTACCCAAGGTGTCTGATGGACATTGATCAAGGATGTAAGTCCTCTTTTTGGAGTCAAGGATGATTTTAAGGCTCCTTAACCAATCACGAAAGTTAGACCCGATGAGTTTATTGGTTTCCAAAATAGTGTGAAGTGGATTCTTAGCCATTTTATTTTTGAAGATTTCAAAAATCTACAAGAGATAAAAAGAAGAGTATAAGCATATGATTGAATATTGATATTGATAAAAAAAACATGTTCATGGTCTTTCAAGCATGTTTTTCTCCCACATTTTATCAAATCCTTCACTCCTTAGAGGAATTCGGGAAATCTCATTTCCTAGTGTGAATCAAGGGCTTGGAAGCGGACCCTCAACTCGTGAGACACTCACAAACAATTGAAAGGTAAGCAACTTTTTCTAATTGCATCTCATGCAACTCTAGATATATTTTGCCTCACTTTTCATGTAGACCCACGACTTATGCGACATCTACATTACTAGGTGTTAAGTTGAACCTACCAATCAAACTTTGATTTGATACGGCTCCACAACATCCTACAACTTGTGTGCCAATGTGTAGAGGTTTTCAAATCAAAAGTGCATGATATGCTAAGTATATGATCACTGCTTTCCACCATAAGTGTGACCCGCGACTCGTGAGACATCAGACAAATGGTGGTAGCATTGTCATACCACATACTATTAGTAGAAGACATGAGTTAATTAAAACTCCTTTTAATTTATATCCATTTTGACTTAATATTGTAAGTACTTAGACATTCTAAGTGGAGGGTTTTTCTTGCTTGCAAAGATCCTATCATTTTATCTTCTTATTTAGATTTTCTATATCCAAACCATGCATCTCATACATCAACAGGATATGGAAAGTGTAAATAAGTAAATGCACCTAGCATGCTCCTAGGGTAGGATGACCATGAATTTATCCTAGTGATGCACTTTGAGCCATAGATGCATCACTTAGTTGATTTTAAGTAGGTTGATTAAATCTAGCTATGACATGAGTGCATCCCCATACATTCATAGGTCTTCTTAGGTCTCCATGCCTTCAGTAGTCTCCTTGCTCCTTGTAACATTTACAAGAGAAAGAAATTCTCACTCCTAGTGATTTTACTCTCATAATATTTACAAGATAGAAATTAAGAGGCATGCAAACCCCAATTCAATACAACCCTTTTCAACAACTTGAAACAAATAAAATCAGTATTAATGGCTCATGATCATCCCTATTCATTCATCATCCATTCAACAATTAAATAAACAATAAATAAATCTAGAATTAACAATTTATTCCATCGATTAAATGCTTATCTCAGAAACAATTAATTGGCCAAGCAAGATGAAGCATAACAATTATGCCATGAAATTGAAGATTAACATTAATGAATTTTTAAAAGCAATAAAAAATGTCAAACATAATTTTGAGAACTTGCACAACACTTGTGCATCTATCATGTGTGATTCAAAATACTTTTAGTCACAGAAAAGAACCCAAAAAAACAACCAAAATCGAGCCACACAAAAATTGTGTTGCTGCCCACCTAGGCTGGGTACACTGCCATGCAGTAGGCACACCTGCTACTTGGCCAGCGCCCAGCCAGGCAAGGCAGCATACCTTATTTTCAAGTTTTGTTCCAGTCAAGTTCTAATTAGCTCAACTTTTGTGCACCTAAAAATTTAGGACACTTCTTAAGCATTAAAACACATATTCTAGATGAAATTTTAGATTAAAAACTCCTTTTAAAAATGGAATTTGATGTGCTCAATCATGCTTTCAAAAATAAGTTTAAGAATCACATTCTTCAACATCTTCAATAATTTCCAATCATATTGGATCCAAAAATGACCAAAACAACTTAATGTCAATTAAAACATGCTATATCACCATATAACATCAATTAATGCCAAATCGACATTCAACATTAATAACTAACTGAAACATGATCAACATATGAATTAACATCTTAAAACACATATTACCATCATCTCAATTCATCAAGCAAGGAGCTACATACAACATCTACCAAACACTCCAATCTATCATATGAATAGAGAATTTGGTGATTTTGACCAATTCATCACATGATTTAATCATTCAAAAATCCAAAATGTGGTATGAATTAGGCTCCGATACCACTTAAAGTCATATGTAGCCGTAGGATCCAATAATCCAAGCATTAAAAATGCAAATTAACTAGGCTACACATGTCACCAAGGATCTAAACTTGCTAATGATTCAAATTTGGAAAGAAGATTACCTTGATTCGATCAAAACCAAGGAGATGTTCAAGATGACACCAACGGGTAGAAACTGTCTCACAGCGGCAGCTCGGGATGCAACTTTTGCCCTATCCTAACTCCTCCAAAAAGAGTTTGCATTTGTTGCTTTTCCACAATCATTTCATCCTTAAGTTTTTGTAGTTCCTCAAATTCTTGCTTTCGCAAATCATGCAATGCATCAGTAGCATGCTTTTTACTTGGTGTGATTCCTTTTCCGAGACATCTCACTTTACCATGATTGTCATTCCCCATAGCAACTCTAAAAATTTCCATCTTAAATTCTCTTGTTCTCTCAGACTCTAGCTTTTTTGACAATTCATTAGTAAAGTGAGCCTGCAAAAAGCAAAAGCCAAAGTATAGAATAAATTAAAAAGCATTATCAACTTCTACTTAAATGAAGTCCTAGTTTCTTCTTTTATTTCTATCATTAACTAGTCCATGGTGCATTAACATGTGGTTATGCTTGTATTTACCTTCTTAGTATCTTTCTTTATTTTGGTCTTTAACCAACCTATGGTGCATTAAAATGTGATTAGAATATTTTCACTTTTCTACTTTCATTTTAATGGGTTTTTTCCCCCTTTATTTACCATGTTAATATGAGATGAGGCTATACAAGACTACTTTCATTTTAAATAGAGAAATCTTAAAATTCTTCTTTCTTGAATACATTTTATGATGTATTTATATCATTGCATTTATGTCTTTGTTTCTACCAAGAGATGTAACCTTCCATTCTAGGAAACTATCAAGTGAAGTCTGCTTAATTTGTTAGAAATCTATGGCAGAATGTTGTATATGTGTCCTATATACTTGCCTCAACTTCTAAGATTCTTCTCTCTATCATCTTTTTTGTGAATTGTAATCAAGGAAAACTAAAGAACATAAGCTAACAAAGGAAAAAAGCCGAAGGCATGTGAAAATATTAAAGAAGGTAGCAAACAGTAATTAGAGAAGTAAGACAGCTCACAAAAGGGATCCTTAGAAGTTTAGTATGACCAAAAGTACAACATAAGCTTCTAACTAAAACTTCAACCCGTAGTAGGATTAGGATTTCAATGCAACTTCTTAAGTAAGATTAGGATTTTAATTAATGTTCAAAATCTTCTAAGGGCACCCCATTTGGAACAGACTCCAAAAATTAAAAGTTGAACTCAAAGTACTTACATGCAAATCTGATATGTTATAGTCATCATTGATCCCACGAGATCAGGACTCCATCCATGTATCAAGCTCAGTAGGATCTAAACCTTGCATTATCAACTGAAATATACAATTAAATAAAATGATTAGAAAACTAAACATTTTATAATTCTAATTGTTCAAACTACTGAATCAATAAATAAGTTATTCAATACCAAACTTACCTCTTGATCTACAATAGCGAAAGAAGTCCTACCAGTCCTATGTAGACATTATTTCTTCCCAACATTTATTGCGTTTTTTCATGCAATCTCCTACCATGAATTAAGTATATATGCATATAAATTAAACTTCTCCATCAAAAAAGGTAATGTTAATATGCGAATAATATGCTACAAACCTAAACTTCATCATCTTTCCAATACTCTACCAGTTGTATCCATTGGTCAAATTCTATACGATCATCAAGTGGTGGTTCTCTTAGCTTCTCTTCATCATCCTGGTAGGGTAGAAAATACTTAACTTTCACTCTATATCTCCACTTTCTCCACGCATCAGCGAGAGCACACATCACTATGTTTTTTGCTTTAGGAGGGAGCATAGTATTGTACTAAAGTAAACAAATAAAAGTTAGTAACTATCATATATGTGAAATGTATATCATAAATTAAAATTATAAACAAAGTCTCTTCTTACCTCTACCTCATCTCATGCCATATCTCTCAAGTATTGGGGCATATGAGGAAATTCCACAAAGTTCAATGGCAATTTAATCCCTATCTTAGCTAAACACCCTACTACAGTACTGTACTTATTGACATCAGGTCCTACCATGTTTATCTAAAGTGACTGCAAGTTTCTTTCCTGTGCCCCATTCTTTGGGAAATTTTGCAGAACCTCTTCCCTTTTTAATCTTAGCTGCTTCGTTCAATTTTGAGTTCATTGCGTTTGTGATTACCAAAAAATTCATCATAAGATAAATCTAGAAACTTCAGAAAAATAAGGATTAGCTTTCAAGCGCTTGCATAATAGGTTTACATATGGTAACAATAAGCACTTTATATTGTGGTTGTGCATGGGAGACAATAAATATTCATATTCATATTCCAAATTTAAGTGTTTATAATGGGCAACAAATTCTTGAGCCATCTTGCTTGCTCAAATATGGAAATTCTAAAAATTAAGCAAATCCATGAACATATGCATCAAATAGACGATTAGGCAAATCAATACAACTTTTATCCATTTTGAAGACCTACTACAATTCAATAGATATAATAAGATACTAGTTAGTAATATGATTATAGTGGATATACTTAATTGCTTAATGAAAACACTTAAGAATAAAGAAAAAAATATATATTTATGACATGCTTATCAAATCCCATTAGCTATAAATAACCAATGAAGTATTGATTCAAAGAAATTTACAAATTATTATTGATTCATGAAGTTGTTTTAAGATAAAGCATGAAAATGTCCTGTGAGAGCTTACTAAAAAAGGTGAATGCTAATTAAAATTACAAGTAGCCTTTAAGGACAGAAGCTCCAAAAGCGTTTCAGGGGTGGAGACAATAAACTCTAGCTCGCAACTCTTTATCCTACCAGATTTAGTTTAGATCAGATAACCCAAGAAAAATATCATATTCAAGACAGAGTACTAGTCTCAACAAATTAAACATAGTCATAAAAAAACAGCATTTTAGTTTACATAGATTTTTTACATTTAAATAAGTTATATAATAGCAAACATAGATATATTAATATATACATATAGCAACTTGCAAATGGCCACATAATAAGCCCATCCATGATTCCTTCTTTCATTTTTAGCTTTATACCATTTCAAAAAAATTAAAATAGAATCAAACAGAAAAAATAAGGAAAAAGAAAAGGTTACCCTGTACCTTATTACTTTCTCCAATTTTCATAATTACTCCTCATTCAATGTGCAATTTCATTCACTACAATTCTACAAAACACAAAATAATTAATATTTGTAAAAAATAAACACCACAAGATTATTAATTTTGTAACTTAAGGCAATTGAATGACAATATAAGGTTATTGAAACAAGAGTATTCCATAATTTCAATTAAAATATAATGCTAGCAAATTAGCCTCCAACAGGCCTAAATTTGATCTTCAAGTTGCTTGTCAAAATTTGATCTTCAAGCTGCCACAAATTAATTTAAGCCCACAAAGAAAATTCAAAAGGTGGCACAAGGAGCGAGCCCATTGGAATAGCCTAAATCTGAAATAGATTGCATACGTCCCCTATGTGCGTGATTCGAATCCCATGTCCAACAAAAATCCCTTTTCCTAAAAATTAAGCATTTGCAAGAGGCACCCAAAGCCTAAGCACCCTTGACCCCTGAGGTATGAATCCTCATTCCCACAATTAAGCAATTAAGAATAGATTTGTACTGCATCAATAAAGCCACTATCAAAACCCCATTCCATCATTTAGAGCAAAGAAAACGCAGCAATCTATACCGCTCAAATGCCCCGACCCACTTCAAAATGATTGGTACTCAAAATAATACCCCAACAAGCAATTTTATTCAAGCAAAAAAAGCAAAGTCAAAATTCTATAGAGAATCAATACATGAGGGCTATCATCAAAACTAAAAAAAAGGTAGTCCATTAATAACAAAATCTGAAATTTGCATAACAATGATTCAACAAACACAGAAACTTACCTGCCCTTCAATTTGACTTGTGCACAGAAATTGAGCCGTAGCAGTATATTACTATTCCAGAAAAAACATGTGTCATTCCATGCACAAAACTCCATAGCAAAAGAAAAATTTCCTTCACTAAGTATCCTAGATCAGTTCACAATTTCAGGACAACCAACAAACTATTACTAGCAAAACTTAATCCACCAAAGAGTTGAACTGAAATCAGTATCTAAAGTTCAAAACCAAATTCTGACTATTAATTGAGATCCATCAACCAAGCAAAATAGAGCACTAATTACAGCAAAAATGCAGCAACAAAAATGATGCAGAAACATCTACCAGATCTTGTGAAGTAACAAAATGGATTCCAACACACCCACCCATTTTCAGACCATAGTCACAATTTACAACATCTCCATTAAGCAACAAAATAAACCAAATTCATAGAAGCAGAACAGCAGAAACATAAACAGCGAAAGATATAAGCTAAGATCTATGAGCTCTTTCAATGTACAAAATATACTAAAATCTCCACATCTCCACTGTTTTTGATTGGTTTCATCTGTGTATGATTTTTGGAACATACAATCAATAATCCTATTCCAACTTCATTAATTGTAGTTTGAGAAATTAATTTGGTCCATTGGTCTTTTGTATTTAGGCCATATGAGGTACCTTCTTTATGTCAACACATAGTGTACTCATGAATATCCATATATCATCAATCTTTTACACATATCAAATGTACATTAGCAACTTATGAGTAAGCCTAAACCTAATCATGCGAAAATGAACTACATGTTAAAGAGGCACTAATGACTAAAAGCTAGATTATGGAAATTATCTCACATTTCCTTCTCTAGCTGTCTTCGGATGAAATCCTTTGTATGTGTAGTAACTTTATCCACCTTGTTGCATAGTAGTAGTAGTGGAATCTTTTTCTTCACTACACTTGCCTTGGTCAAGATATCATCTAGGTACCTTTAGCAGAACAAACAAAAAATAAATGTAAGTCACTTTTTCGAGCATTGACTCTCATGGGTGTTTATGTGCATGTCTACACTTAAAATCAAAACACAACATACTCAAAAGCAAAGCGAATATTTGGCAGAAACTCCGCAGCATCCACCACAAAAACTATGCCAGCTACTTTAGTCAAGAACTTATCCAATTTCAGACATAATCGTGGATGCCCACGAAAATCAACAATATGAACACTATTTATTTTGCCCTTTTTCTAAAATAAAAATAAATCATTGAAAATCTAGTTATTTGAATGATAAAATTAGGATAGAATAATAAAAACTTACCAAAAATGCATGGGCAATAGATCAAGTTTCACCATTTCATACTTAAACTATGTGGGTTTTTGTGGGTGTGATGGAAGGAGCATGCCTGGTATGGTAGCGTTGATGGGTGCGTGTGTAAGAGTGATGGTTTGATGGGTTTGTGAGTAAGAGTGGTAGTGGTGGTGTGCGTGAGAGAGTCGATGGTGGTGGCGTGTGAGTCTAGACAAGGTAGATCGAGAAACAGTACTCCAGAGAAAGGTGAGGGAAAGAAACGGAGGGAATGAAAGGGGAAACGAAGAAGGAAAAGGAAAGAAGGAAAATAAAAGAAGGAAAAAAGGAAAGGGGAAAAGAATTAGAAAAAAAGAAAAAAATCTACACAGACCTCCATTGTTTTTTCAAATCGGGTCTCACCGTGAGCTTCTCAAATCAATTAACAATTTTAATCATCCAAATTCAAGACATATTAACAAATGTAATGGAGAAAAAAATAGAAAATTAGAGGAAAAAAGAAATTGAAACTTTTTTAAAATAAAAGGAATAGTAAAAATTAGTGTCATAAAACATGGCTAGAAAATGTTTTGGCTACATAAAGTACAACTTTTACTACAAATTTCATATTGTAGCAAATAAATATTCAAATTAATTAAAAAATGAACCTTTCATTTGAATTTTCCCTCCACAATAAATTCTCTTCATTAGTTAAATTAAACACTCTAATTTAATTAATTAACCTTTAACTTAACTCTTAAGACAATTAGCTTAACTCTTTAAGCTAACTTGACCAATTGATGGTCATGTGGCACCAAATAATTAACTTCTTAAACATTGGTCTAATTTAACTTTTTAAATTAGTTGATCAATTTAATAATTAAATTTATCAAGCTAAAATTGACCTCAATTTCGCCAACCTCAAAATCGGTGTTGGGAGTGTTTTTCTAACTCTTTGAAAATTCTCCTTCATGAGTAGGAAATGCAATAGGCTTTTGTTTGTGACCTATTAGGTTCAACCATTTGTTGGACATGGGCTGATAACTCCTTGTAACTTTTGAATATCATATATTCATTTTAGTTTAAACTCTTTTAAACTAATCGACTCAATTCAATTAATCTCCATTAATTGAAGAGTACGTAATCTCCATGGTCGATGTCCAACCTCAAGCCCATGGAGCCCAACTAATTGGCCAAATGAACGCTTTTTGAGAACCATTCTAGCTTTATTCATACCACGTAAATATGGTCATTTCGTCTCCTATCTCCCAAAAGAGGCCTAGGGCAAGATAATTGTCGGCTCCCAAATTACCTCGATATTATGTCTCTATTCAAATGTTCGATTCCACTTTATGACATCATCTTTGGAAAACTCATTTTCCAAATTGTCATACTACCTTACCAAGGACTCATTGGAATTGATCATTATAGAATATATAAGAGATGCACTTACCCTTCACAACGACGAGGAGTCGGATCCTATCTTAGATCTCACAAATCTCCATGTCTAAGTAGCTCATGCCTAATCACTACCCAAACGACCCGCTATGTGATAAAGGAAGAGTCAAAGCATGAGGACCTAAACACAAAGTTACCATGGATCCTCAAGTTAGAGGACCAGTTATATGTACTAGCATAAGCTGGAGAACTTGTCACTACTGACTTGCCTCTTTGGCTATCTAGTGGATTCTCCAAGTGGGCCTCAATAGCTTAATCCCTAAGTAGCACCCATATCTCATATGGTATTGCTCCTGAAATAGAGCAACATCCAACTCCTTAGATTTATGCATCGTTAGTGCAAGTCTATCCGGATCTTAGATGCCTGTATCATAAGATCTTATGACTTGGAAGTTTTAAGATCACGATTGTGTAAGAGTTGTTTCATGATCACCACCCAGTGTGTGACCTAGTCCCATAGTCTTGTGTGATCTAAGGGCTTCAACCAAATGCCAATGAAGTATGCTTATAAGCATAAGATGAAGATGGCAATTTAAAGAATATCATTCAATCAAGATTATATCACAAGTGAAATAGTTTACAATGCTAATCTAATTGGCTTGCGGGGCACTTTTCCAACAAATTTGATGGCTAATAAGAGGGAATGGGAGAAACCAAGGAAAAAGGTATAGCACTGGTCCTGAGAGGTATGATTAAGACTAAGATCTGAAATAGGAACATCATATACATATATGAAATTTGAGGTTTACCAAATAGGAATATCGAGGTAAAATGATCGATATTAGTATATTGGAAAGAAGAATATAGAAGGAAAATAGGAATTGAAATCTTAATAATGTATGATTCACAGTGAAAAATTAAGGATATAAAGTTTGGACCTTATCCTTTAAGGAATCAAGTATATATATTTAAGAATCGTAATCTTACTTGCAAATGTGTATGGAAATTAGGTATGATAAATAGGCTATTAGTATGAAAAAAGTAATTGATATTCGTATTTACACATGTGAGCAAAATTTAAGGAATGTGGTTCCTAAAATATAGGTAAAACCTTGATGAGCTAGATAACTGATAATCAGGATAAAGATAAGAGGCTAATAGAGAATGAGAAATCCTATCGAACCATTACGACGGAAACCTAGGATTATAAGTTATAGAATTTGAAACACTAGTTAAAGCTTGAGCCAATACATCCCTAACGATGACTTGTTATGGCACACTAGTGCCAAACATAAATGAATGAATAATTTAATTGATGATATATCAAACCTAGTCTGAATGCCACATCACAAATCGAATTGAAAGTCCTAGAAGTCATGAGGATAAAATCTATTTACACATACAGTTGATGGAAATATATGTAAAGCTTGTGTGTGAATGAACTTGTTAAACTTGTGTATACAAGTTGGATTCTAGAAGATCATATACCACATCTTGGTGTCTACCTTCTGAAGTTAATAGCGACCTTGATAATCGATTAGACAATTAGTCTAATCAAGAGTTCCAGTACTTTTAAGAATTGAGTTGACCTATATATGTGCATAAACTCACATACAAACGCAAGTGTATGCACCAACTTGAAAAGAAATTGTATCAGATATCCAAGCGTTCTACGCTCTGTAATAGCGTAGCAACTTTAGCACTGTTTAGGAATGTTTTAGGTTGAACAAAAGAGAATCCATTAATCTAGGATCATCTTTGAAAGCCTAGAATCTCAATGCACCAGAAGACACAAACATAGATTGATTACACTACAACGGATAGTTGTCAATTAATTTTGACCCATTCGAATGCCACGATGCAGATGCTATGATTGGAGACACTCGAGAAAAGATAGATAATGATGCCAACCCTCTCACGTCTACCTCATGAATAGATTTTAAAATCATGGTGGCATAGGATAGGATTCTAGTTGTAGTAAAATGATACTTTTGTGGTTTATTAATAAATGATGTTAAGTTGGTAACTTTATAAATATCATAAAAGGCCTTAAGGAAAACCCCTCGTGAAACTTCTTAGGCTTCATTCACCAAAGCTTATGAGAGGATTTGCAACTAGAATATAAGGACATTGATAAAAAAAAATGAGAGAGAATTCTTTGAGCATTGAGAAACAACCATTTTATCATTGATAAGGATTTGTAGGATAACTATAGGAACTGAATGGACTTCATTGAACATGGGAGCTAGACACCTTGCCTAACATAAACTACTTGGTTTATGATGAAAATCTATAGTTGCTTAAAGGTTGAGCAAACATACAATAAAAATATATATATTGAGAATTACCTCATGTTATGATTTGGGTCCTACGAATTAAATTAATGTTATTTGGGTTGATAAATGCATTTGCAGCATTTACAAAGATGATATTTAGGATTTGCAGCATTTACAAAGATGATATTTAGGATATTCTAACTTGTTGGGATAGTTTTCAATGATTCCACTAAGGACATATGATATATTTGTTGGAATAGTGCCCCACAAGCCAATTAGATTGGCCTTGTAAACTATTTCACTTGTGGTACAATCTTGATTGGATGATATTCTTTATATGACCATCTTCATCTTATGCTCATTATTACTTCATTGGCATTTGGTTGAAGCCCTTAGATCACACAAGACTACTGGACTTGGTCACACATTAGATAGTGATCATGGAATAAGTCTTACACGGTCGTGATCTTAAATCCTCCAAGACATAGGATCTTATGAGATAGGGCATCTAAGATTAGGATAGACTTGCACTAACGATGCATAAATCCAAGGGTTGGATATTGCTCCATTCTATGAGCAGTCCTATACGAGATATGGATGCATGCTAGTAGGTGCTTGTTAGAGAATAAGGCATTGAAGGCCCGCCCGGATAATCTACTAGATAGCCGAAGTGGCAAGTTGGTAGTGGAAAGTTATCCAGTTTACATTAGTGCATATAATTAGTCCTCTGACCTGAGGATCTATGGTAACCTTATGTTTAGGTCCTTATGCTTTGACTCTTCCTTGGTCACGTAGCGGGTCGTTCGGGTTGAGGTTGGGTATAAGCTACCTAGATATGGAGGTTTGTGAGATCCAAGATAGAATCCGACTCCTCATCTTTGTGAAAGGCAATTGCATTTCCTATGTATTCTATAATAATCAATTCTAAGAAATTCTTACTCAAAGTAGAATGACAATTTATAAAAGGAGTTTTCCAAAAATAAGGTCATAAAGTAGAATCGAACATTGGAAATAGAGACATAATATCGAGGCTACTAGGGAGCCACCAAATATCTTTCCTTAGGCTTCTTTCAGGAGATAGGAGATGGAAAGACCGTATTTACATAGTACGCGTAGAGCTATAATGGTTCTCCAAATGCATTTATTTTGGCCAATTAGTTGGGCTCCATGGGCTTGAAGTTGGACATTGACCATGGAGATTGGGTATTCTTCAATTAATGGAGATTAATTAAATTGAGTCGATTAGTTTAAAGGAGCTTAAACTAAAATGAATATATGATATTCAAAAGTCACACGAAGTTGTGAGCCGATATCCAATGAATGATAGAACCTATCAGTCACACACAAAAGCCAATTGCATTTCCTAATTCATGGAGAAATTTTTCTAAGTGTTAGAAAATTCACTCCCATGACCGAAAATGGAGGTCTACTTTGGCTTGATTAATTTAATTATTAAATTAATCAACTAATTTTAGGAGTTAAATTAGACCAATAATTAAGGAGTTAATTATTAGGTGCCACATGACCATCAATTGGTCAAGTTAGCTTAAAGAGTTAAGTTAACAATTCTTAGCTTAAAGAGTTAAGCTAATTGACTTAAGAGTTAAGTCAAGGATTAATTAATTAAATTAAAGTGTTTAATTTAATTAATGAGAGGAATATATTTTGGAGGAAAAATTCAAATGAAAGGTTCATTTGGTATACATTTTAATTAATTTGAAATTAGATTCCAAATGTAATTGAAATGCACACAAAATTCAAATTTGATTTGAATTTGCCAACTTGCAAGTAAGTGGGCAGTCTCCCACCTTGAGGACTTGGAATCACACCATCCTTTCTCTATATATAGACATAGAGGTGAAGGTGGGCGGCATATTGAAATCCATGTGAAGAATTAGATTCTCACATTTTTCCCTCATCCAAGTGCTGCCTCATGAGTTGAAGCTCCACTTCTCTCTTCTTCTCCAACCCTAAAATTGGCCATCTATGTCTTATTTCTCCTCTATATATCCAGCTAATATAAGGAGAAATTAGAAATGGCATTGGTGTGTGGATCATATTGATAGAGGTAAGACAATAGGATTGCTAGCCTTTGGAGATCCACCAGTCAGGGTAGTAACTTGGTGATTTTATTCTAGAAGATCTAGAAAGATTTTTGATCTAAAATTTTCACAGTAGTGTCATGAAAGAGTTAAGAAACTATTGGAATTTTTCCAGATTTTTTGGAGGCTTTTGATCGAGAAAAAGTTGCTTTACATTCGCTACGTTACTGTTTGACAATTTTCTGGATTGAAGAAGAGTTCTCCATTTTTCCTTCCGATTTTGCTAATCAAGGTAATTCTACACCCAAATATAAGTCCTAGACATGTTTAGGTCCTTGTTTTCTTGTGAAGCACTAGTTAATTTGAGCTTTTGAAGATTTATTATTGGATCCTAGTGCATCACTTGCCTTCATTATTTAGAGTCGAAGGAAGAGTTCTACTATATTTAGGCCTGGAGTTGTTGAATGCTTGTAGGAATACAACTATATGTTAACTTTATCATTTCAATAGAAGCTGAGAGAGAGATATAGTTGAGTATGTGTAACAATATGAGAGGAGAACAGAGTAATCCTGCTGAGGTCCAGGTTATAGTCAATCAAAACAACTAAGGAATATGTCAGAAATGCAAAGACCTTTAGGTTTTGCTAAATTAATGCCAAAGGGTATATTTAAGGTTCTCATAAGATAGTGGATTCACTGATTAACCTGGCTTAGAAAAATTGGTGATCTTAACAGATATAGAATAATAAGAATGGTTTTGTGAACTAAGGAAAATGATTAACTTATGTTAGTTACCAATCTCCTTATGGGATGTAAGAGATAGTTCTATGTGTTGACGCCCAACCCGAGAGTTAGGTATAGGAAGTTTATGCATGTATCTTAAAGCATTTAGGTGATGAAATAGGATTGTTACATCCATGATATAGAATTCGTTGCCCTGGGTTGCCTTGTTACACTAGGGTTATCTGTTTTGTCAACTAATGCAACTTCTTGAAAAAAACAATGGTAATAGTATATCAAGTTAAGTATCAAAATTCGAGTCAAAAGAATGAGAGAGACAAAACCAATGCGAGAAATCTAAACTGTCGATTTTAGGGTGAGTTAATCCTTGCATGATATACCACCAAATATGAGGCACATAGTGTCGACATTAAGCAAGTTAAGAGACTTATACGAATGATCCCAAATAATAGAGACTTTGGTTCCAACTTCAGCAAATAGAGATTTATGGGATTAGAACATAAAATAGGCGGAAGAGATCGAACTACAAAAGAATTACCATAGAATTAATCTAGAAATGATAAATTGATGTGATGACATTCTAAAGTTCTTCCAAAGTTCAAATGAGAATTTGGGGACTAGATTCTTCTAGGGGGTAGAATTGTAACACCTTGACTTTTGGATAATAAATTGTAGATGATTGTAGCTACAAAATGATAGATGGAACACATAAATTATATTAGGTAATTGTTCAAAATTAAATTAATTAAGGTTTAGGTGAATATTGGGAATGGAAGGATTTTATCATAAATAAGAAAAGGGCTCGATTGTCTAAAATTATAAAAGTTATGCGGTTAATGTGAACAAATTAAAAGTTGAAGGACTTCAAAATAATTAAAATTGAACCTAATTGCCCAAAAACAGAAATGTTAGGGGCCAAAATGAAAAAATTGAAACTTCTAAGGATGAGAATAAAAGCTTTGGGACGGAATTGAAAGGCGGTTTATAGTTTTGGGCTTAATTGAAGGCGACCAGAAACTTTTAGGGTGGAATTGAATAATCCAAAAAATACATTTATACAAATAGATTAAGGACAAATTCTTGTTAAATTCTGAAAATCAACCCCATACTCCTCCCAACAGTGAATCACTGGAAACTGTCCAATAAACTGAAAACTAACCACATAACTAGCTTCCGCTAGTTGAAAAGAGGCGAACTATACTAAAAACACTTAAAAACGATCAAATAATTTGCCGGAATGGCGACGGCAGACCACGAAGGGTTTAACGATTCTTCAGTGTATGGCGACGGGAATGAGGCGGGCCTTTGGGGGTTCTAGTTGGAATCTCAGGGGCAACATGATAGTAGTGTCAATTTGGGGTTTTGACTGGCGGCGGTGGAAGAATTAAGGCAACAACGAGACAATGATGACTTAGAGTTTTTTTTGGCTATTTTTAGCCAAATCGATGGCGAGAAGGCAACATAATTAGAAATTGTTTGGGGAATTTTGTTGAGCTTGGCAAGATTCACAGTATGGTGGTGGTGGTTCTCAACTCCGGAGGTGGCGCGTTGTGGCTCCGACGGCGGTGACCTTAGATTACTTGGCTGGAGATTCTATTTTGAGTTCATCTAAGCTGAAATCAAACCTTGATTTAGACTCGAACCCAGTTTAATTTGGTAAGTTTTGATTTTATTATATTAATTAGCCCTGTTTGATACAATTAATTTATATTATGATGAAATTAGATGCATAAATTAATGTTAAATGACATAAACGGTAAATTAAGATCTTGTTATGGGTTTAAACATTAGCCTTTAGTTGATACAACTTTCTTTGCAAATTATTAAGTTGGATTGCTATAGTTGAGGGAACTGAAGATAATAAGTATTGAAACTTGTTTACCAGCTCGATAGAATAAGAATTTTACTCTAAGTTATTTTATCAATTTTGTTATAAAGATAAGGTCAGAAACCATGATAGGATTAAAATTTTTGGTATAGTTGGGATAGAATTACGAAGCAATAAGCATGTTAATTAAATACATAAGTATATCTTAGTCAAAGAACTTAATACTAGAATATCCTAACATTCGAGTTTATAATTAATAGGACCATAAAAGAGAAATAAGCTATCAGTCTACGAAGCCTAGCTTAGAAAATTAGGTTAATATTATGTTAATCTTTCTTATATTGTATTTTACGATAACTAGATAATTAGGGGAGGAGCTATCAAGCTTATGATGAGAAGGCCAGTGCTTAATATTGCCAGGTGAGTTTGTATTATATTTCTTTGCTGGGGGAAATAACCTATGTATTTGTTATTATATCCTTGTTGCTTGATCCAATTGTGCTTTGATTCAATAGTTTTTGTTCATTTGTTCTATGCTATTCTCAACTCTTGTATTGGAATTGACAATCTGTCTGAGCTATTCTGCTTGCTTGTAATTCTTGAGTCGTTATTAATCATGCCTGATGTGAATTCCTATTTGGTGTATACACACACATATTAGTAATTATATCACTATTGTTCGATCCTTCCATTGTTGGAAATACTTGTGCGCCTATGCCATATTGATCTTTGATTCATGTGATAATATTGACAATCTATTTGGTCTCTTCTTTAGTAACTCTTGAATTATACCTACTTTAAATTCCCACTTGTATGAGATTGCTGAATTTTGAAACCAAATATCATGTTTAGACGAGTTTTGATAAAATAAACTATTTGTAAAATGCTACCACACATCGCGCTTTACACTGTTTGTGACTCTTGGTTGATTATGATGTATGTTATTTTACTTGAAATTGGTGATTGTGTTGGAAAAACTGAAAATGGTTTTTGAAATATATTTCCTATTATCTCCATGATTATTATCTTGATATATAGTCGGTATGAACTGATTGACTGTGTATTTATCATAGCGATTTGACTTGTTTACTGTACTGCTGCTGGACACTTTACTACTATTAGCAGAGAATATGGTACTATGGATACATTAACCTATTTATACCCTTGGGGGTAGGCCTTGGGATCGGTACTGAAAAATGATCGGGCAGAATTGACCAATGGTGGTTGGTCTTCGGCCGATACCCTATTACTGTCATCCTGTCTCATAGCTAGTTGGAGGTAATTATCTTTTAGCAGGATAAAGCATGTAGCTAGCCATGTCACTACCTATTTACTGTATTGAGCTGATCATTCAGAAATTTGGAGGGACAAGGATTTCCTGTGTTTTCGAAAGTGGAAAGATAAGGTAGGAGAACCAACAACAGCAGGTGTTGCAAAAGTGTTATTGATATATTATCTATTTATTAATTTATCTCGCCTGTTGTTCTCTCTTGCCTGCGTTATGCCTTGTATATCTATTATAATTGTTATTACTCTTTGCTGATTCAATATTTACTGTTTTGCTATTATTTTGTAATATCATGTCGATCCTTTTGTCAGCAACTCACTAAGCCATTTGGACTTATAGTTTTGTGTTGTTTCCTCTCGTTCTTTACCCTAGATAAAAAGGAGTAATGAGAATAAACTAGACCACAGGACACGATAGGTAAGACTTAATAAATGTACAGATGTATAGATTGTAGGTTGCTGAGTTACTAATATGGGTATGACATGTAGATTTTAAAGTGATAAGTGCAACATATGTTATTTTGATGTCGAGTTGGAAATTGAATATTAGGTATTCTAGAATAGTTCATTGTATCTGATACAGACAGCCTTGAGTGGCACCTTCGAGCTGGGGCGCTACACTTTAGGAATATAAACTTTTTTATTGATGAATGAGCCCAAGCAATCCTCTTTTAGTTCTAACCATTGGAATAGAGATAGTAATGGTTATGTGAACTCGATGAGTATTTTCATTAAACAACTAGTGTGTCGGAACAAACAAAGAAATATACAGCTGGTAGGAAGGGTAGAGGAACCCAACAACTCTCAAGATCAATTTCACCAAAGTTTATTGCAAAGCTAATGTTCGAGCTGAATTAATCTCGAGAGAGATCTTCTTTTTATAGTGTTTATTTATCTTGATTCCCAATACAATTGGGAGATTGTCTTGATAGAAGTTAATCTAATTTCATAAAGTGGATTACCTTTTAATGATAACAAAAAATGAGGAATTTGAATCCCAGTTGAAGGAATTCTGGAAGGCGAAGAATTCAATTAAAGACGAAGTTGAGATGGCATTAGTTGTTTGGAGTATGCAACTTATATTCTATCTATGAAGTTTGAATTATCTAATTTGGTCTTCAAATGAGCTTCAGTTGGTTTAAAATGGTGGGCCACGTGTATAAGAATTTTGTTTTGTTTGATGCTTAGTAGGTTTTTTGCCTTTTCAATCAGCAACAAAATCTGTAACTTGAAAAAAGAGCTTATTAGCCAAGGATTTAAAAGTGAAACAAGTTGTGGGCCACACTTATATATGTATATGTATACATATTAATGAAAGTGAAGATTTGTTGTTTGGCTATGGCAACGTGATGCTGGAAACCATGTGGTTTCCCAAGTAGCTCATTTCTCTCACCCACACACACACACTCTCTCTCTCTATATATATATATATATATTTTAGAGGCTCATAAGTTACATATATATATGTATTTAAATATACATATATATTTTAAAGGCTCATATGTTATATATATGTATTTAAGTATATATATATAATAATATCATGACTTATTCACTCAGGAATGCATTGGAAGACATTGTTCGTGAACAAGTCTCGAGGGGGCATTTATTGGCAAATTAATTTTGGGTCAATTGAAAAGTGACAAGTGTAAAATAATATATTAGTTTTTAATTAAAAATTTTCTATTTATATTTTGGGATGTATTAAATTTAATTCCAAAAGATAAATAGTTAATTTTAATTAATATTTTGTAGAAATCAAATGTTGTAAGTGTCAAGGTGAAGAGGTACAACCAATCAAATCAAGTCTAATGGCCTAGCAATCTCAAGCTAACCAAGTTGTGATACTTCGCGTATCTATGTGCATGGATTAGTCAAGTTAAAATATTTGATATTATCTCTTAACATGTGTATCAAAGATATAACTATCAAAGAAGTCCTAGTCATTTGGAGGTCTCCTACTAAACACCTATATAAAGGAGTGTTCAGAGACTCACATATTCTCATATTCATATACACATATTCTCAAGTCCAAGACTCAAGTTGTCAAGCTTCAAGTTTCTGCTGCGACAAAGTATTGCTATCGCGAAGGTCCTATATCTTTTCAGAGCATCAAGTCATCAAGTCCTTTAATCTCGGAGTCAAGGTTCAAGTTCAAAGAAATTTTGTAATATCTTTCATCAAGTCAAATGATGCTACACCATATATCCAAGAACAAGCTTTAAGACCTTGAATCATATATTGTGAGAAGAATCAGGGGATTAGTTTTGTTAGGGAATTTATTTTTTCCTCTGATAAATTGTAATTCTCTTTTATTCTTTAATATAAATTTAATTTATCCGTTATTTTTCTTTGTCTTCTGATTTAATTTTGCAGACAACAAAATTTGTATGAATAGGCATATCTCTAATTCTCAAATAAAATTTCTTACCCAATATGTTCCTACAACTTGTTTGCATGGTAATTTGTTTGTGATATCTGTCACTTTGCCAAACAAAAAATGCTTCCATTTAACTCTAGCCAATTTAAGACATTGCATTGCTTTGACATCGTGCATGTGGACATTTGAGGGCCTTTCTCTATGCCTTTAATTCATGGCAACCACTATTTTCTCACCATACTTGATGACCACACTAGAAACACTTAGATTTACCTAATGACAAAAAATCCCAACATAAGAAACATTAAACACAATTCTCAACTAATATAAATGTACGGGCTAATTACCTAGAACCCCCTGAGGTTTGGCCTAATTATCCCAAAAACCATATGTTCATGATAATTACAATTACTCTCTTGATGTTAACATTTGACCATTAAAATTGACAAAATTTGTTGAATGTTCGTTTTACCCTTCATTAAAAAACAAAAAAAAATCAGCAAAAACATGAAAAAATATAAATGGCAAAATTAACCTTAATAAAATTACAAAAATACCTTTAAGGCCTAAAACATATACTAAAAGTATTTAAATATTTATGGCTATACATATTTAATATAATATATATAATATATAGGTATATATATACGCAGACAAACCATCACCTCTCCCTACTCTCCACCCCGTTGGAATAGTGCCAACAAGCCAATTAGATTGGCCTTATAAACTATTTCCTTGTAAGATAATATTAATTGAATGATATTCTTTATATGGCCATCTTCATCTTATGCTCATTTTTTACTTCATGGCCATTTTTTGTTGAAGCCCTGAGATCACACTAGACTACGGGACTTGGTCATGCACTAGGTGGTGATAATGTAATAAGTCTTACACGGTTGTAATATTAAAATCTTCCAAGTTATAAATCTTATGAGATAGAGCATCTAGGATTTGGATAGACTTGCACTAACGATGCATAAATCCAAGGGTTAGATGTTGCTCGGTTCCATAAGCAATCCCATATGAGATATGGATGCATGTTAGTGGGTGCTTGTTAGATAACAAGGCTCTGAAGGCTCACCCAGAGAATCCACTAGATAGCCAAAGTAGCAAGTCGGTAGTGGCAAGTTCTCTAGCTTGCGCTAGTGTATATAATTAGTCCTCTGACCTGAGAATCCATGGTAACTTTGTGTTTAGGTCCTAATGCTTTGACTCATCTTTGGTCACCTAGCAGGCCATTTGGGTAGAGATTTGGTATGAGCTACTTAGACTTGGAGGTTTGTTAGATCTATGAAGGAATTTGACTCCTCGTCTTTATGAAGGGCAAGTACATCTCCTATGTATTCTATAATGTTTGATTTTAAGAAATCCTTGCGCAAGATAGTATGACAATTTGGAAAAGGAGTTTTCCAAAAATGAGATCATAAACTAAAATCGAACATTAGAACAGAAATATAGAATTGAGGCTATTAGGAGTTGGCAAATATTTTTCCTTGCAGCTTTTTAAGCTGAATTTTTTATAGTAGACTCTTCAAGGAGTTGAGAAGATACTGTAATTTTTTCAAAATTTTTGAAGGAGGTTAGATTAGGCAAACATTGCATCTAATCTGCTGTGCCACTTTGTGATAATTTTTGAAGTGAAGAAGCGTTCTTCATCATTTCCTTATTTTTGAGCAAATCATAGTAATTCTCCTTCCTTATCTGAATCAATAGCATCTTTAGATCCTTTTTAGCATGTGTAGCCTAGTTTATTTTAGTTTTAATTATTGGATCCTAGTGCTACATGTGCTTTCAAGTGGTATCAAAGCCTAATTCATGTTTTGATTTGGATTTTTGATTGACTGATTCATGTGATGAATTGATCAAAATCACTAAATTCTTGATTTATATGATGGATTGGAGTGTTTGGATAATGTTGTGTGTGGCTCCTTGATTGATGATTGAAAGCATGCTAATATGTGTTTTAAATGTTAATTCATATGATTATTATGTTTTAATGTATAGCTTCTAATGTTGAATGTTGATTAAACATTGTTGATATAGCATGTTGTTGATGGCCTAAAATAGTTTTGGTAATTTTTGGATCTAATTTGATTGGAGTTTGTTGAAGATTTTTGAAGAATGTGATTCTTACTTTAACTTGTTTTTGAGAGCATAATTGAGCACTTGAAATTCTATTTTTTAAAGGAGTTTTAAATCTAGAATTTCATCTATAATGTGTGTTTTCATGTTTAGAATGTGGTCTAAATTTTTTGGCGCATAAAAGTTGAGCTAATTAGCATTTGACTCGATCAAAACTTGGAAACATGGTATGCTGCCCTGCTTGGCCGGGCATTGGCCGACCAGCAGGCGCGCGCGGGCAGTAACATAGTTTTCATTTGGCTCAAGTTTGGTTGTTTTTTGGGCTCCTTTAAGTGACCAAAAGTGTTTTCAACCACACATAATAGATGCACAAGCGTTGTGCAAGATCTCAAAATTATGTTTGACGTTTTTTATTACTTTTAAAAACTTGTTATAGTTAATCTTCAAGTTGATGCATAAATGTTATGCTAGCTATTACTTGGTCAATTACTTGTTTATGAGATAAGCATTTAATTGTTGGAATTGAATGTCAATTCTAGATTTATTTATTGTTCATTTAATTGTTGAATGGATGATGAATGAATGTAGAGGTGTCAAAAAGAGTCGGGCAGACTGGCCCATCCCGGCCCGGCTCGCAAAAAAAATTGGCCCAACTTAGCTTATTTAATTTTTTAATATGGGCTGGGCTGGACTGGCTCGCTTGAAACGGGCCGTCTCGAGCTGAAATTTTGCAACCCGGGATCGGCTCGGCCGCGGACCATGAAGGACCGTGGGCTAGCCCAGTTCACGGGCTAGCCCGCAATATTTTTTTAATTTAAATTATAAATTATAATTTTTAAAAATTTAAGAATTTATAATTTTTAAATTATAAATTATAAATTTATAATTTTTAAATTACAAATTACAATTTATTAATTTTAAAAAATTATAAATTTATAATTTATAATTAAGATTGTATAATTTATAATTTATTACTTTAAAAATGTATAAATCAATAGTTAAGAAATTTTAATTTTTAAATTATAAATTATAAATTTATAAAAATTATAAATTATAAAAAAGAAATTGAGAAAAGTGAAGACCATATTGCCTCAATTTGAAGAAGACGATGAAGAATGGCTTGGAACCGCATCCACCATCGCATCTTAGTCCGAGAGTGATTTAGATCACTTGAATGAACGATCGGTTTATCATTGGACATGTTTACATGTTTAGATATTACAAAGTTGTTTATTTTTATTTTTTGTTATTATTATGTACTTTCATTTACATGTTTGGTCAAATCCACCTCTATGTAATTATTTTTTCTAAATTAATGACGGATAGAGGGGTCCATGCCAAACCCCTCACCACCTTATTTGGTGGTGTTTTTGGAAAAATATAATTGATAAAAAAAATTAATATAAGTATAAATATCTAAGTTTTTATAAAAATTTAAGTGTTGTAAAATATTAAAAATCACATAAGTATAAATTATTAAGTCTTTTAAAAAGTAGAAGTGTTGAAAAAAATATTAATAATCACATAAATATAAAAACTTCAAAATTTTAAATTCATTTTAAAAAAAAAAAGAAAAAGAAACTTGCGGGCCAACCCGCGAGCCGGCTCGCTAGCCGGACCGCCTAGCTGGGCTTATATATAAATCAGCTCACCTATATAGTGGGTTGGTTTTGAGCCGAGCCGGACTTTTCAATTTTCAGCCCATCACGGTATGGACCGTGAATGGCCCGCTAGCCGGCCTGGCTCGTCCCGGGACTGCCATTAATGGTTTGTTAAATGAGCCGGGCTAGCTCGGCCCGAATCATTTGACACCTCTAAATAAATGGGGATGCTTATGATCCTTTAATATTGATTTTATTTATTTTAAGTTGTTGAAATGAGTTGTATTAAATTGGAACTTGCTTGCCTCTTAGGTCTTGTTTGCTTGGGAATATAGGATTAGAAGGGATTAATATGCTAGTGATACATAAGCTAGAAATGGTATCCAAAATCCTGTAGTCTATTATTTGCTTGGATTTTAGAAATTAGTGATATCCCACCATGCTTAAGACTATCTAATATTTGGTTGGCAAGATTGCTTAATGTGATTACACTTTGTAATGTCCAAAATATCCTAACTTCTAAGATGGGAAATTTTCAAAATTTGGTAGAAAGTGTTGTTGATAGGATTTTTATGAGGGTAAGAATGTCATTTTTATTCTTCATCAGATCAAATTTGAAATGATGAAAAATGGATCAGGCTAAGATGGCCTGATCCATAAACTAGCCTGGCCTATGATACCATGTCGGGCCGCAAAGGTATCATGGGCCATAAAAATGTGAAGCAAACAAGAGATAAAGCTTGAAAATAGATCTATAAAGCTTTATGCAATAAAGCAAACAAGCCCTTAACTTCTACCTTGTAAATGTTATGAGAGTAGAAACACTAGGAGAGTATTTCTTTCTCATGTAAATATTGCATGGAGTAGAGAAGACCATTAGAGACATGGAGACTTTTGACGACCCATGAATGTATAGGATATACTTATGTAATACCCAGATTTAATCAACCCTCTTAAAATCAACTAGGTAGTGTACCTATAGCTCTAAGTGCACTACTTGGTTAGGCTCATGGTCATACCACCCTAAGAGCATGCTAGGCACATTCACTTATTTATGCTTTTCCATATAAAAAGATAAAAATGATGAAATCTTTGCAAGCAAAAACCTTCCACTTAGAATGTCTCAGTGCTTTCAAATATTAGGTCAAAATAGATAGGAATTAAAAAGAGTTTTTAACTAATCCATGCCTTCTACCAATATTATATGGCATAACAATGCTACCATCTTTGTGTGATATACATTCAATCCGAGGGTCATACTTAGGTGGAAAGTTGTGAGCATATACTTAGCATATGGTGCACCTTTGATTTGAGGCCTCCAATGCATTATACACTCACTCACGGGGGATGTTGTGGCACCATCTCGAATCAATGTTTGATTGGTAGGTTCAACTTAACCCAGCTAATGTAGAGGTCGTCCTTGTAGGGGATCTATATGAAAATGTGAGGCAAAATATATCAAGAGATGGAATTAGCAAAAGTTGGTTACAAGTCCTCAGGGTCTTGATTTTCACTAGGAAATAAGATTTCTCGAATTCTTTTAGGGGTTGAAGGATTTGATAAAATAGTGGGAGAAAAACATGCTTGAAAGACCATGAATATGTTTTCAATATCAAAATTCAATCATATGCTTATACTCTTTTTCGCCTCTTGTGGATTTTCGAAATCTTCAAAAAGAAAATGGCTAAAAATCCACTTGCAAGCATTTTGAAAACCAATAAACTAACTGGGCTAAACTTCTGTGATTGGTTGAGAAACCTCAAGATTGTACTTGACTCTGAAAAGAAGACCTATGTCCTAGATTAAAGTCTACTGGACACATTAGGTGATGACGCCATCGATAAGAACTGTGAATTGTTCACTAAACTTGTAGAGGATGATCTACGAATGAGATGCCTTATGATGTCTTCCATGACTAATGAGCTCCAAAAGACTCACGAGCATATGAGACATGCAAGTGAGATCTATAAACACCTACAAGAGTTGTATGATGTGCAAACAAGACACTAAAGGTTCGTTTTGTCGAGAGAGCTCTTTAGATCAAGGATGGTTGAGGTTCCAATTGTCTATGATCACGGGTTAAAGATGATTGGACTCATCAAGAAGCTTGGGCAACTTGACGTGATCATGGACAATGACCTCTACGTGGATTTGATCTTCTAGTCATTACCCTCATCATTCGACCTGCTTGTTATGAACTTTAATATGTCCAAGCAAGAGGTTACGATTAACGAATTAGTGAACATGCTTGTGACTGTCGATGTGACTATGAAAAATGAGAAACCTTTGATGCTTGTTTCCTCTTCTAAGTTGAAAGGCCCTACGGGTCTAAGAAAGAGATGTATGAGGAAGAAAAATTCTTCCTCCAAATGGAAGTAACTCGTGAAGAGTTCTAGGGGGGTCAAGAAAAAAGCTAAAACCCATTCGAGTTGTGTCCATTGTGGCAAAAATGGGCATTAGAAAAGGATTTTCAAAGCTTACCTTGCAACCCTAGATAAGGGTATGTACTTTATTGAAGTGCATTTGATGGCTAATTCTTCCTCATGGATATTTGATACCATATGTGGTTCTCAGCTTTGTAATTCATTACAGGAGATGGAAAGAAGAAAGAGTCTTTGTGAAGGGGATATGATCCTCTGCCTAGAAAATGGAGCAAGAGTCGCCGCCATGTTCCAAGGTGTAATCAAGTGAGACTTGGGGAATGCTTGCATTGTACTTGATCCAATTTATTATGTACCTAATCTTGTTAAGAATATTATTTCAATTTTCATTCTTTATAATGAAGGGTATGGTTTTTCTATATCAAATAGGTTGTTGAAGGCATTAAAGAATAGTTATTTAATTGCTCAAGCTACATTGAATAACTGGTTGTACACATTTGATTCTCAACCGTTACTAATGCACATTCAATCAAGTAAAAGAAAATTAGATAACCAAGAAGATTCCCATTCTATGGCATGCAAGACTTGGGCATATTTCTAAAAATAGGATGAACAAGTTAGAAGCTCTCAAAGCACTAAATGTTAGTGGTATTAAGGACCTTCCTATTTGTGAATCTTGTTCGAAGGGAAAAATGATCAAGGTTCTTTTTGTGGGACAAATGGAGTTCACCACAGGTCCTTTGGATTTGATCCATACGGATGTATGTGGCCCACTAAGAGTTACTAGGAGAAGAGGCTAATCCTACTTCATCACCTTTACCGATGATTATAGTAATTCAGACATGAGTATCTTATGAAGTACAAGTCAAAAGCCTTTGAAAAGTTCTAAGAGTATAGAAGTGAAGTGGAAAAGCAAAAGGCACGTAGTATTAAAGCTTTTCGATCAGATTAAGGGGAAGAATACTTAAGTATTGAATTCTTGGATTATCTAAAGGAGAATGAGATTATCTCCATAGACTCCACCCGGCACACCCCAACACAATGGAAGAGCCGAAAGGAGAAACCGCACCTGAAAGCAAGTAAGGCACTATGATCCAATAATAAAACTTCAAAAGCTTAAACAAACTAGTGCTTACAAGCAACCAAGCATCTAAACATTCTTATGATTTAGATTTAGATGGATAGTTGCCTAGAAAAGCAAAATTCAAAGGTAGATAGAAGAACTCCTTTTTCAAACAGAATTTGCCAGACAATGGTGCAGCTAGAAACAAGCCACTTTTGCATGATTTAAAACTCTCCAAAAATATTGAAAACATTCCAATAGATGTTCAACTTCTTGAGGAAGCTTCCAGAAAAAGATTTAGATTAGAACTCTTTCTGGATCTCTTGGAAAAAATTCGACAAAAGACTGGTCTCGTAGATGGATCTCCAAAAGCTTAGCAAACCATTTGTTTGGCTTCTATTGATATGATCTACACACTAATCCAATTCCTACTACTCCTTACTTATAGTTGGAGAAAGAGATGAGAGTTGAGAGGGAGATGACTAATTTTTGGGTTAGGAAAAGAAGAGAAAGGTGATTTTCAACACATGAATGAACTAGCATCACACCTTCCTCAAGGGAGGGGGGACCGCCAGCATGCATGCTTTGCATGCTTAGTTGGCAAATTCAATTCTAATTTAAATTTGTCTGCATTTCAATTACATTTTAAATTTAATTTCAAATTAATTAAATGCCACACTTAAATGACCCTATCATTTGAATTTCCCCCCAAAATATATTATTCTCATTAATTAAATTAAATACTTTAATTTAATTAATTAATCCTTGACTTAACTCTTAAGTCAATTAGTTTAACTCTTCAAGCTAAGAAACGTTAACTTAACTCTTTAAGTTAACTTGACCTATTGATGATCATGTAGTACCAAATAATTAACTCCTTGAATTATTTGATCAATTTAACAATTAACTTAATCAAGCCAAAATTGACCTCAATTTTTGATCACCCAAAAATCAGTCTCTATGGAGTGAATTTTCTGACGCTTAGAAAGTTCCTCCATTACTTAGGAAATGTAATTAGCTTTTGTGTGTGACCTGATAGGTTCTACCATTCATTAGACATGGGCTCACAACTCCTTGTGACTTTTGAATATCGTTTATTCATTTTAGTTTAAACTCTTTTAAACTAATAGAATCAATTCAATTAATCTCCTTTAATTGAAGAGTACCCAATCTCTATGGTCAATGTCCAACCTCAAGCCCATGGAACCCAACTAATTGGCTGAAATGAATACTTTTGGAGAACCATTATATCTTTATGCGTACCATGCAAATACGGTCCTTTCGTCTTCTACATCCCGAAAAAGGCCTAAAGCAAGATATCAAAAGAGTCCTTAATAGCCTTGATACTATGTTTCTATTCCCAATATACAATTCCCCTTTATGACATCATCTTTGGAAAACTCCTTTTCCAAATTGTCATATTGCCTTGCGCAAGGACTCCTTGGAATCGATCATTATAGAATACGTAGGAGATACACTTTTCCTTCATAAAGATGAGGAGTCGGATTTTATCTTGGATATCATAAACCTCTATGTTTAAGTAGCTCATGCCCAATCACCACCCGAACGTCCCGCCAGGTGACCAGGGATGAGTCAAAGCATGATGACCTAAGCGCAAGGTTACTATGGATCCTCAGGTTAAAGGACTAATTGTATGCACTAGTGTAAGCTAGATAATTTGCAACTACTGACTTACCACTTCGACTCTGGGTAGGCCTTTTGTGCCTTGTTCCCTAAAAGGCACCCACTAATATGTATCCATATCTCATATGGGATTGCTTATGGAATGGAGCAATATTTAACTCCTTGGATCTATGCATCGTTAGTGCAAGCCTATCTGGATCTTAGATACCTTGTCTCGTAAGATCCTATAACTTGAAAGATTTAAGATCACGACCCAGTGTGTGACCAAGTCCTATAGTCTTGTGTGATCTAAGGGCTTCAACCAACTAGCAGCGACGTAAATCTAAACATAAGATGAAGATGGCCATATTATGAATATCATTCAATCAAGATTGTGTCACAAGTGAAATAGTTTACAATGCCAATCTAATTGGCTTGCGGGGTATTATTCCAACAATCTCCCACTTACCCTAAAGCCAATTCTCCATAGTCTTATGACCCATATTCTCAAGATGTTCTTCAAAGACCGTTTGCTTTTAGCAGTTTAGACAGTAGTTCTACTATATTCTCTTATGAGGCAAATGTTTCCACTTAGTTATCACCTCTATCAAATGATATCATATATCAAATGATAATGCATTTATCTGTGTTTGGATCCCTGATGAGATCTTGGCTCAAGTCCTAAGTTGTCTTCAAAAGATAATCATATGCTCATGCAAGCTAGGCAATACATCCAACTGTTGGATGAAGTTTTTGTCCAAACACCTTTCTTTGTGGTTTTCAAAACCACAAATTATTTCACTTTAGTGGTAATCTCAGCCGTGGTGTCTTGTTTGGAACTCTTCCAACTCACCATGGTTCTATTAAGGAAAAATTTAAATCCAGAAGTGGATTTTAGGTCGTCTACATTGGATTAGAAACTAGAATCCAAAACTCCCTTGAGTTTCAATTCTCCATTGCCGTATACCAAAAAATAAGTCCTTAGTGCTTCTCAAGTACTTTAAGATTGTTTTATTGGCCATCCATTGACATTCACTGGGGTTAGATTGGAAATGACTTTTGTCACTTAGAGCGTGTACCACATTCGGTCTTGTACATTGAACGGCATACTATATGCTCCATATAAAGTATATGGGATATTCTATGTCTCTCGTTACCAGTCTTAGGGGCCATAGACTTGGAGAGTCGAATGCCATGTCTTATGGGAAGAAACCACTCTTGAATTCTTCCATACTAAAACTCTTTAGTATCTTGTCAATGCATGATGTTTGGGAAAGCCCCAATATCCTCCCCGATCTATCTCTATAGATACGTATTCCCAATACGTAGGATGTTTCCCCCAAATCCTTCATGGAGAATTGTGTAGATAACCATGCTTTAGTATACTCTAACATTTCTCTCCCATTCTGAATTAGAAGAATGTCATCGACATAAAGCATAATAAACTTTATACTACTTCCACTGGCCTTCTAGAACACACAAGGTTCATACACATTTTTGACAAAGCCAAACGATTTGACTTTCTAATCAAAATGTATGTTCGAAGTTTGGGATGCCGATTTGAGTCCATAAATAGATCTTTCGAGTTTTACAAACCTTTTGCTCACTCCTCTTGGATGTAAAACCTTGCAGTTGCTCCATATAAATTTCTTCTTCAATGTCTCCATTGAGGCAAGTTGTTTTCACATCCATTTACCACATATTTATAATATGCGACTATGACAAGTAAAATCTGAATGAACTTAGGAATTATAACTGGTGCAAAGGTTTCCTTGAAATTAAATTCGAGTTTAGAGCGTAACCTCTTGCCACTAGTCACGCCTTAAAGGTTATTACCTCTCCATCGACTCTTAGCCTTCACTTATAGATCCACTTGAAAAGAATGGGAACTATTCCCTTTGGTTGGTCTACCAAAGTCCATACTTTGTTGGAGTCATGGAGTCCATTTTAGATATTATGGCATTAAGTAAATGTCCCAACTCTATGTCTAACATAGCTTTCTCATAGGTCTTCGGGTTACTATCCGATTGGCCTATTTCATGAAGAAATATAAACCTTCTAGGTTGCTTCTTGATCTGGTCCGACCTTCTTAGAGGTTGTGTGTGAGGCTTTTATTGATATTTTCTTATTTCTACCGCTTTTGGGATTTTAATGATCATCTTGAACTTTACCAAGTTTAATTACAATGCCTTTTCTATCTAATAGAAATTCCTTTTCCAAAAAGGGGGCGTTCCTTGAAATAAATACCCTTTGTTTTGAAGGATCATTAAAGTAATGACCCAAAGACTCTCTTGCGTATCCTACAAGCTTACACAAAATGGATCTACTATCCAACTTGTCTCCCACTAAACTCTCACATAAGCGAGAGACCCAAACCTTTAGATAATGATAAGAGGATGCTTTGCCATACTATATCTTATACAATATCTATGGCACCGACTTCGAAGGTACGACACTTAGTACTCCGCCACTATTTTTAAGGCGTATCACTAAAAAGATATAGGCACATCGAAAAAAACTCATCATGGAATGTACCATGTCTAACAAAGTACGATTTCTCCTTTCGGCTACTCTATAATTTTGTGGTGTGCCAAGTGGAGTCCATTGAGAGAGAATCCCATTCTCTTTTAGATAATCCAAGAATTCAGTACCTAAGTATCTCTCCCATGATCTGATCAAAGAGCTTTAATACTAAGTGGCTTTTTCTTTTCCACTTCATTCCTATACTCTTTGAACTTTTCAAAAGATTCAAACTTATACTTCATAAGATACACTGTCCGTATCGACTATAATCATTGATGAAGGTGATGAAGTAGGAATAGCCTCTTTTTGTACTAACTCTTAGTGGGCCACAAACATCCATAGGGATCAAATCTAAAGGATTCGTAGTGCGCTCTGTTTGTCCTAGAAAAGGAGCCTTGGTCATTTTTCCCTTTAAACAAGATTCACAAGTAGGAAGGTTCTCAATGCCACTAACATTTGGTGCTTTGAGAGCTTTTAACTTGTTCATCCTTTTTTTTTAGAAATATGTCCAAGTCTTGCATGTTATAACATAGCATCTTCTAGGATATCTAATTTTCTTACTTTGTTGAATATGTATTAGTGATGGTTGAGAATACAAAAATGTATAATCCTTTGTTAAGTATACTAGAAGCATCTAAAGAACCCATTCTTTAATGCCTTCAATATCCTATTTGATATGAAAGGATCAAATCCTTCGCTATCTAAAACGGGAATTGAAATAATGTTTTCAACAACATATGGTACCTCTTAACAAGGGTTCCATACAATTATGGAGTTCCCCAAGCCTAACTTTATTATATGCCTTCGGCTTTGGCCATAACTCTTGCTCCTTGACAAGGTGGTGGATCATATTCCTATCACGATGTCTTATTTTTCTTTTTATTCTTTGTAACAACTTACAAAGATAAGAACCATATGCGATATCATATATTCATGAGGAAGAATTTAGCCTTGAATGCACTTCAATAAGTACATGCCCTTCTCAAGGGTTGCAAGGTATCCCTTGCAATTCTGCTTTCAATGGCCTATTTCGCCAAAGGAAAAACAAGTAGTGTCAGATATATCCTCTATAATCTTCTTAATTCCTCCGAATGCCTTTAATGGTTGCTTTCCCTTTATAAGAAGAACTTTTCTTCCTTTTACCTCATTTTCTAGCACCCTTAGGGCCGATGGACTTGGTGGTGGATTCTAATGGTAGCCCTTGTCATGGTAATCTTTGTCTAAATCAACACTTAGATCAATAAAACTTGACAAAGATGTGATGATCAAATCCTCATGGAGATCATTGTCCATCACTATGTGCAAGTTGAAAAGCTTCCCCAAGCCTAATCATCTTTAAACCGTAGTTGATGACACATGACTTCACATCTATCCTAGCTTGAGAAATCTCCTTTGAGAACATGAATTTCTCATACCTTGTTTGCTTTACAACTCTTGTAAACTTTAATCGAGGAATAATTCATGTGTCCTTGAGACTTTTGAAGTTTGTAGATACCATCATGAGACTATGGCATAAGACAATCCTTAAACCAATTTGTGAACTTTTCACGTGTGTTGATCTACTATAATCCCCATAGGATTAGGAGCACCTTGATATAGGACATATATCCACTTCTAGAAATCTAGAATGATTTTTGAGGTTATGTCAATTGTGGAAGTTTGGCCCAATTGGTTTATTGGTTTCCAACATAATGTGGAGTGTATTTTTAGCCATTCTCTTGAGATTTCACAATCCTCAAAGGCAAAAAAGAGAATATAAGCATATGATTGAATTTTGATACGGAAAACATGTCCATGGTCTTTCAAGCATATTTTTTGTCCCACCATTTTATAAAATCCTTCACCCCTTATAAGAATTCGAGAGATTGCATTTCCTAGTGAAAATCACGATCCCGAGGACTTGCAAGTGGACCCTTATAACCAAGTGTCATCCACAAGCAATCGAAGGGTAAGCAACTTTTGCTAATTGCATCTCATGCAACTCTTGATGTATTTCGCCTCACCTTTCACATAGATCCACATCGTCGTGCGCCATCTATTTTACTAAGTGTTAAGTCTACCTACCAATCAAACTTTGATTCAAGATGGGCACCACAACATCCCCTGTAACCAAGTGCCAATGTGTGGGCATTTTTTATTCAAAGATGTATCTCATGCTAAGTGTATGTTCACAGCTTTCCTCCTAAATGGGACCCTTGTGATTGAGCGCCATCACATAAAATATGTAGCATCATCATGGCATACACTATTGGTAGAAGCTATGGATTAATTAAAATTGCTTTTAATTTGTATCCATTTTGACTTAATATTTGGAAAGCACTTAGAAATTCTAAGTGAAAGGGTTTTGCTTGCAAAGATCTCATCATTATCTTCTTATTTAGGTTTTCTATATCCTAACCATGCACCTCATACATCAATAGGATACAAAAAGCATAAATAAGTAAATGCGCCTAGCATGCTCCAAAGGTAGGATGACCATGAGCCTAACAAAGTGGTGCACTTGATCCATAGGTTCACCACCTAGTTGATTTTAAGTGGGTTGATTAAATATAGCTATTACATGAGTGTATCCCCATACATTCATGGGTCTTCTAAACTATCCATGTCTCCAATAGTTTTCTTTGCCCCATGCAACATTTACATGAGAAAAATATCATCCCTCCTAGTGATTCTACTCTCATAACATTTACAATATAGAAATTAAGAGGCATGCAAGCCCCAATTTAATACAACACTTTTCAACAACTTGAAACAAACAAAATCAATATTAAAGGCTCATGATCATACCCATTCATTTGTTATCCATTCAACAATTAAATGAACAATAAATAAAATAATTAATTCCATCAATTAAATGCTCATCTTATAAGTAATTAATTGGTCAAGCAAAAATAAGCACGAAATTTATGCATCTCATTTTTGCACAAAATTGGAGATTAACTTGAACAAGTTTCTAAAAAGCAATTAAAAATGTCAAACATAATTTTTGAGAATTTGCACAACATTTGTGCATCTATCTAGCATGATTTGAATTATTTTTGGTCACTTAAGGAACACAAGAATAAGCTTAAAACTCATGTGAACCAAAATTGATTGCTGCTACCCGAGCGGTGCGCACGGCTGGGCAGCAAGTGCGCCCATTGCCCTGCCTGTGTGCTGCTACAGTGCGGCAGCACCCCTGTTTTGGGGTTGGACCGTGTCAAGTCAATTTTGGCTTAACTTTTGTGACTAAACATTTTAGGACACATCTTAAACATCAAACCACACATTTTAGATGAAATTCCAGATTTAAAACACCTTTCAAAAATCATATTGGATCCAACAAAACTCCAATCAAATTGGATCCAAAAATGACCAAAACAACTTAAGGTCAATTAACACATGCTATATCAACATATAACATCAATGAATGCCAAGTCAACATTCAACATTAATAGCTATGAATTAAAATATACTAATAATATGAATCAACACTTAAAACACATATTAGCATGCTTTCAATTCATCAATCGAGAAGCCACACACAACATCATCCAAACACTCCAATTTATCTCATGAATCAATCAATCAAAAAATCCAAATCAAAGCATGAATTAACCTCTGATACCACTTGAAAGCAAGTGAGGCACTAGAATCCAATAATAAAACTTCAAAAGCTTAAATAAACAAGTGCTTACAAGCAACCAAGGTTCTAAACATTCTTAGGATTTAGATTTGGATGGAGAGTTACCTTGGAAAGAAAAATCCAAAGGTAGATTGAAGAACTCCTTCTTCAAACAAAATCTGCTAGATAGTGGTGCAGCTGGAAGCAAGCAACTTTTATACAATTCAAAACTCTCCAAAAATGCTAAAAAAATTCCAGTAGATGCTCAACTCCTTGAGAAAGCTTTTGGAAAAAAGATTTAGATTAAAACTTCTTCTGGATCTCCTCGAAAAAAGTTGACAAGAGGCTGGTCTCACAAGTGGATCTCCAAAAGCTTAGCAAACCATTTATTTTGCCTCTATCGATATGATCCACACACCAATCAAATTCATTCCACTCCTCACTTGTAGCTGGAGAAAAAGTGGAGAGTTGAGAGGAGATGGCCAATTTTTGGGTTGGGAGAAGAAGAGAAGAGTGATATTCAACACATAAATGAACACCTTGAAAATGGAGGGAAAAGTGAGAATCTAATTTTTCACTTGCAAGATTGCTAAATTGCTGCTCACCCTTACCTCTATATCTATATATAGAGTGAGGATGGTGTGGTGTCAAGGTGGCATCATACCTTTTTTTTTTTTGGGGGGGGGGGGGGGAGGGAGGACCACCAATATGCATGCCTTGCATGCTTGGTTGGCAAATTCAAATCTAATTTGAATTTTTGTGCATTTCAATTACTTTTGAAATTTAATTTCAAATTAATTAAATGCCATACTTAAATGATCCTATCATTTGAATTTTCATCCAAAATATATTCTTATCATTGATTAAATTAAGCAATTTAATTTAATTAATTCATCATTGACTTAGCTTTTAAGTCAATTAAGTTAACTCTTTATGCTAAGAATTGTTAACTCTTTAAGTTAACTCAACCTATTGATGGTCATGTGGTACCAAATGATTAACTCCTTAATCATTGGTCTAATTTAACTCCTTAAATTATTTAATCAATTTAATAATTAAATTAATCATGCCAAAATTGACCTCAATTTTCGATCACCCAAAAATAGGTCTCCATGGAGTGAATTTTCTAACATTTAGAAAGTTCCACCATTACTTAGGAAATATTTTTGTGTGTGACCCGATAGGTTCTACAATTCATTGGACATAGGCTCACAACTCCTTGTGACTTTTAAATATCGTATATTCATTTTAGTTTAAACTCTTTTAAACTAATCAACTCAATTCAATTAATCTCCATTAATTGAAGAGTACCAAATCTCAATAGTCGATGTCCAACCTCAAGCCCATAAGCCCAACTAATTAGCCGAAATGAATGCTTTTGGAGAACTATCATAGCTTTACGCATACCATGCAAATACGGTTGTTCTATCTCTTATCTCCCAAAAGAGGCCTAGGGCAAGATATTTGCCAGCTTCCTAATAGGCTCGATATTATATCTCCATTCCCAATGTTTGATTTTATTTTATGACCTCATCTTTGGAAAACTCCTTTTCTGAATTGTCATATTGCCTTGCACATGGACTCTTTGGAATCAATCATTATAAAATACATAAGAGATGCACTTACCCTTTACAAAGACGAGGAGTTAGACTCCATCTTGGATCTACAAACCTCTATGTTTAAGTAGCTAATGCCCAATCACCATCTGAACGGCCTGCTAAGTGACCAAGGAGGAGTCAATACATGAGGACATAAACATATGGTTACCATGGATTCTCAGGTCAGAGGACTAATTATAGGTACTAACGTATGTAGAATAATTTACCACTACCAATATGCTACTCTGCCTATCTAGTGGATTCTTCGGTGGGTCTTCAGTACCTTGTTCCCTAACAAGCATTAACTAACATACATCCATATCTTATATGGGATTGCCCATGGAATGGAGCAATATCCAACTCCTTGGATTTATGCATCATCAGTGCAAGTCTATCCGGATCTTAGATGCCATGCCTCTTAAGATCCTATGACTTGAAAGATTTAAGATCACGATCGTGTCGGATTTATTCCATGATCACCACCCAAAGCGTGACCAGGTTTCGTAGTCTAGAGTGATCTAAGGGCGTCAAACAAATGCCAGTGAAGTAAATATAAGCATAAGATGAAGATGGCCATATTAATAATATTATTAAATCAAGTTTGTATCATAAGTGAAATAGTTTACAACGCCAATCTGATTGGCTTGTTGGGCACTATTTCAACATTAAATTGGGGTTTGCATGCCTCTTAATTTCTATCTTGTAAATGTTATGAGAGTAGAATCATTAGGAATGAGGATTTTTTTCTCATGTAATTGTTACAAGGAGCAAAAAAGACCATTGGAGGCATGAAGACCCATGATTGTATGGGATATAATTTTTTGTAATAGCTAGATTTAATCAACCCATTTAAAATCAACTAAGTGATGCACTATGGCTCTAAAGTGCATCACTTGGTTAGGCTCATTGTCATCCCACCCTAAGAGCATGCTAGGCACATCTTTGGAAAACTCCTAATGTTCGTATCCACTTTATGGCCTCATCTTCAAAAAACTCCTTTTCTAAATTGTCATACTGCCTTGTGCAAGGACTCCTTGGAATCGATCATTATAGAATACATAGAAAATACACTCGCCCTTCACAAAGACATGGAGTCGGATTCTATCTTGAACCTCACAAACCTCCATGTTTAAGTAGTTCATTTCCAATCACCACCCGAATGGCCCCCTAGGTGACCAAGGAGAAGGCAAAGCATGAGGACCTAAACACAAGGTTACCATGGATCCTCAGGTCAAATGACTAATTATATGTATTAGTGTAAGCTGGAGAATTTTCCACAACCGACTTGCCACTTCGACTATCTAGTGGATTCTTTGGGTAGGCCTTTAGTGACTTGTTCCTTAACAAGCACTTACTAATCTGCATCCATTTCTAATATGGAATTACTCATGGAACGGAGCAATATCCAACTTCTTGGAGTTATGCATCAGTAGTGCATGCCTATTCGAATCTTAGATGCCCTGTCCCGTAAGATCCTATGATCCTATGATTTGGAAGATTTAAGATCACGACCGTGTAGGATTTATTCATTGATCACCACCTAGTGCGTGACCAAGTCCCGTTGTCTTATGTGATCTAAGGGTTTCAACCAAGTGCCAGTGAAGTAAACCTAAGCATAAGATAAAATGGCTTGCATGGCATTATTCCAAGAAACTAGTTTAAGTAAAAATCTCATTTTTCAAAAAACTCCAATAAAACTCCAATCAAATTGGATCCAAAAATGACCAAAACACATTAAGGTCAAATTTGACTGTTGTGTTCCAGTGGATCTCTAAAGCTAGCAAATTAAATGCTTTGCCTCTATTTATATGATTCACACATCAATTGATCCTTCAAATTCCACTTACTTTTAGCTGGAGCAAATAAGCAGACTATCAATGGTGAAGGCTGATTTTTGAGGTAGCAGAAGATGAGAGGACAAAGCTTCAACGCAAGAAGCAATTCTTGGAAAGGGAGTTTTAGAGGGAATTGTGGAAGAATATAATCCTTGACACCTTTTGCAACGTGGCCGATCCTCTTTCTCTATATATATCTATATATAGATGTTGGATGGTGTGATGCCAAGGTGGCATCACACCTTCTATGTGGAGGGTGGCCAAGTGGGGTGCCAAGGTGGCAAATTTTAATTCAAATCTCATTTGAATTTCTTGTGCCTTTTAATTACATTTGATATCTAATTTCAAGTTAATTAAGATGCTAATTCAAATGAACATTTCATTTGAATTTTCCCTCCAAAATGTATTCTTCTCATTAATTAAATTAACCTTTGACTTAACTCTTAAGTTAAACAAGCTTAACTCTTGAGCTCAATTTTGTTAATTTAACTCCTTAAATTAACTTGACCAATTGATGGTCACTTGGCGCCAAATAATTAACTTCTTAATTATTGGTCTAATTTAACTTCTTACATTAGTTGATTAATTTAACACTTAATTTAATCAAGCTAAAATTTGACCTTCAAATTGGACCTCAAAAATCGATCACCTTGGAGTGATTCTCTGACTCTTAGAAAATTGCTCCACTAACTAAGAGGTTAATTGGCTTTTTTGTGTGACCCAATAGGTTCTACCATTCATCGGATATGGGCTCAAAACTTCTTGTTACTTTTGAACATCATATATTTATTTTAGTTTAAAATAACTTTTAAACTAATCAATTCAATTCAATTAATCTCATTGATTGAAGAGTACCCAATTTCGATGGTCGATGTCCAACATCAAGCCCATGGAGTCCAACTAATTGGCTGAAATGAATGCTTTTGGAGAACCATTGTAGCTCTACGCGTACCATGCAAATACGGTCCTTCTATCTTCTATCTCGCGAAAGAGGCCTAGGGTAAAATATTTGTTGGCTCCCTAATAGCCTCGATACTATATCTCTATTCCCAATGTTTGATTCCCTTGTGAGACCTCATCTTTGAAAAACTACTTTTCCAAATTGTCAGACCACCTTGCACAAGGATTTCCTAGAATCGATCATTGTAGAATACATAAGAGATGTACTCACCTTTCACAAAAGCGAGGAGTCAGATTTCTTCTTAGATTTCACAAACCTCCATGCCAAGTTGCTCATACCCAACCTCAACCCAAAAGACCCGTTAAGTGGTGACAAAAGAGTTAAAGCATGAGGACCAGACACATGGTTGCCATGGATGCTCAGGTTAGGTGACTAATAATATGCACTAGCGTAAGTTGGAGAACTCGCCATTACCGACTTGTGACTATGGCTATCTAGTGGATTCTTCGATGGGTCTTTAGTGCCTTGTTCTCTAAAAAACACCTACTAACATGTACCCATATCTCATACGGTTCCTGATGGAATGGTACAATATCCAACTCTTCGATTTATCCATCATTAGTGGAAGTTTATCTAGATCTTAGATGCCCCGGCTCGTAAAATTCTATGACATGAAAAATTTAAGATCACGACCATGTAAGGCTTTTTCCATGGTCACCAAACCAAGTCCCATAGTCATAAGTGATCTAAAGGCTTCATCCAAATACAAGTGAAGAAATATAGAGCATAAGATGAAGATGGCCATATAAAGAATATCATTCGATCAAGATTGTTTTACAAGGAAATAACTTTACAAGGTCAATCCTATTGGCTTGCCAGCACTATTCCAACAATATTTATCTTTCTAAGTCCTTGGCCCCTAAGGATGAGGCAGAGAGATAAAAGATGTCTTGTATACCTTATGCATATGTTATAGGGAGTATAATGTATGCAATTCAATGTACAAGACTGGATGTAGTGCATGTCTTGAGTGTCACGAGCCACTTTCAATCCAATCCTAATAAATGTCACTGGATGGCCGATAAATGTCACTGGATGGCTATAAAAGTAATCCTTAAGTACTTGAGAAGGACTAAGGGCTTGTTTTTGGTATACAGCAATGGAGAATTAAAATTCGAGAGGTTTTCAGATTCAAGTTTTCAATCGAATGTAGACGACCTAAAATCCACTTCTGGATTTATATTTTGCCTTAATAGCGGCATGGTGAGTTGGAAGAGTTCCAAACAAGACACCACGATCGATTCCACCACTGAGGCAGAATATATTGCGGATTTGAAAGCTACAAAGGAAGGAGTTTGGATCAAAAACTTTATCCAAGAGTTGGATGAAATACCTAGCTTGCAAGAGTGTACGATTATCTTATGAAGACAACTTTGGACTTAAGCCAAGATCTCATCAAGTAATTCAAACACATTTTGAGATATTATCATTTGATATATGATGTCATTTGATAATAGGCGACATCTGAGTGGAATGGATTGCCTCTAGAGAGAATATATTAGAACTACTATTCTAACCCTTATTGCAAAAGATCTTTAAAGGACATCTTGTAAAGATGGGTGTTAAGACTATGGGGAATAGGCTTTAGGACAAGTAGGAGATTGTTGGTATAGTACCCCGCAAGCCAATAAAATTGGCATGTAAACTATTTCACTTGTGATACAATCTTGATTGAATGATATTTTTTATAAATGGTCATCTTCATCTTATGCTTATATTTCTTCACTGGCATTTGGTTGAAGCCATTAGATCACTCTAGACTATGGGACTTGGTCAGTACACTCTTGATGATGATCATGGAATAAGCCTTACACGGCCATGATCCTAAATATCCCAAGTCATAGAATCTTTAGAGACAGGGTATCTGAGATTCGGATAGACTTGCACTGATGATGCATAATCCAAGGGTTGGATGTTGCTCCGTTCCATGAGCAAACCATATGAGATATATATGTATGTTAGTAGGTGCTTGTTAAAGAACAAGGCACTGAAAACCTACCCAGAGAATCCACTAGGTAACCGTAGTGGCAAGTCGGTAGTGACAAGTTCTCTAGCTTATGCTGGTGTATATAATTAGTCATTTGACCTAAGGATCCATTATAACTTTGAGTTTAGGTCCTCATGCTTTGACTCCTTGCCTTGGCAACTTAACGGGTGTTCCAGTGGTGATTGGGCATGAGCTACTTAGACATGGAGGTTTATGAGATCCAGGATGGGATCTAACTCCTCGTCTTTGTGAAGGACGAGTGCATCTCCTATGCATTCTATAATGATCGATTCCAAGGAGTCCTTAGCTAAGGTATTGTGACAATTTGGAAAGGGTTTTCCAAAGATGAGGCCACAAATAGGAATCAAACATTGAGAATAGATGCATAGTATCAAGGCTATTACGGAGCTGGCAAATATCTTGCCCTAGGCCTCTTTCATGGAGATAGGAGATGGAAGGACCGTATTTGCATGGTAAGCGTAGAGCTAGAATGGTTCACCAAAAGCATTCATTTGGCCAATTGTTGGGCTCCATGGGATTGAGGTTAGCATCAACCATAGAGATTGGGTACTTTTCAATTAATAAAGATTAATTGAATTAAGTCGGTTAGTTTAAAAGGAGTTTTAAACTAACGTAAATATATGATATTCTAAAGTTACAAATGTTGTGAGCCATGTCCAATGAATGGTAAAACCTAATGGGTCACACACAAAAGCTAATTGGATATCCTAGTGATGAGTGGAATTTTCTAACGGTTAGAATAATTCTATGGTGGCCGAAAATTGAGGAATTCGGTTGACGCAATTTTTAGTCAGCTTGGCTTGATCAATTTAATTGCTAAATTGATCTAATTAATTTAAGGAGTTAAATTAAGACCAATTAAATTAAGTGTTAATTTAATTTGGTGCCATATAACTATCAATTGGTTAAGTAAACTTAAAGAGTTAAATTTGTTGACTTAAAGGTTAAGTCAAAGTTTAATTAAATTAAGGTGTTTAATTTAATTAAATTGAAGAAGTAATTTTGGAGGGAAATTTTAAATGAAATGTTCATTTAATGAATTAGAATTTAATTGGTAGACATTTCATAAAATGAAATGTAGATTCCAAATTAAATTCAAATTCAAATTAACATGCAACTTGCAAGATGCTTGCTAGTTGGCATGCTTAGGTGGACCCCAGCTTAAGGAAGGTGTGATGCCACCTTGGCATCACACCATCCTCCCTCTATATATAGATATAGAGGGGGAAGCCACCAGCTGATTATTCATTCACTCATTTTGTGCATCTAAAAGTTAGATCCAAAATTCCCTCTAAAATTGTGATTCTCTCATGAGTTGAGGTTTCACTCTCTCTTCTTCACCTCCCTGACCATTTTTGGTCTCCAAGCAAGCTCTCTTCATTCTTAGTTTTTCCAGCTGAATTATGGAGAAAGGATAGTTCATTGGTGTGTGGACTTTGGCATTAGAGGCAAGATGAATTTCAAATTGCTTGCATTGGTGATCCTTTGTTCTAGTAGTGACTTTATTGACCCTGTTTGAGGTCTTGCCGAAGAATTTTGGTGCTAAAGTTTTTACTGGCCATTCTCCATTAAGTTGGAAGAATTTTGGTCTAGATTTGGCTTGAATCTGAGGTGATTTTCCTGATCAAAAGTTGATCTCTCATTGCTGCGCCAAAAGCAGCCTGCTTTTGGGAAAGGAAGCGCTTTTTCACGCTTTGGTTGGATTTTGCTTGAGAGTTAACAATCTGACCTTAATCCATTATATTGGCACGATTTAGATCCTTGTGGTGGTGTAAACTAAGTTAGATTTCAATTTTTAAATGTTTTAAATTGGATCCTTAGTCTTATAGCTCTTTCAGCTTTTTGAGTTGAATTTTTTATAGTAGACTCATGAAGGAGTTGAGAAGATACTGTAATTTTTTCGAAATTGTTGGAGGAGTTTAGATCGGGCAAAAGTTGCATCCAATCCGTTATGGCGTTGTGCAACAGTTTTTGGATTGAAGAAGTATTCTTCATAATTTCCTTGTTTTTGAGCAAATCAAGGTAATTCTCCTTCCTAATCTGAATCAATAGCATGTTTAGATCTTTGTTAGCATGTGTAGCCTAGTTTATTTCACTTTCAATTATTGGATCCTAGTGCTACATGTTCCTTCACACCCCCACTCCTATTAGCCCGATTTGGCCATGGTAGCTGCACTGCAATGTTGCTCCCGGTGGTAGTAGCAACAGCATGGCAGGTGGCTGTAGGTTGCGTGCGGCCCATGGCGCAGCTATAGTTGCCATGGTGGAGAAGAGAGGGTTAGAAGTGGGGAAGGGGAAAGGTTGGTAGGGGATGGGTGGGAGAGTTGTATGTTTTTTTTTATTTTTTAATTAATAAATAATTTAAGTTATATATATATATTGAAAATAATTTTACTAATTTATTCTTAATTTTCTATTTTTATTTTGTTTTAGTGTAATTAAGTTAATAAATATAACATTTTTCTAAATTTTAGAATCTTATTATTTTTGTAAGTGATTGAATATATTTATTAATTTGATATTATTAAGAATTTAATTTAAAATTATAAAAATTTTGTTTTTCTAAATTATAGATATTTTAATTTTTTGCTTATTTTAATTTTTGATAATTTTAATTAAATTATTTTAAATATGTTTGTTAAAATTATTCAGATTTCATTTTTTTATTTTATTATTTTTATACTAATTAATAAGCAAATTCAACTAAATTTAAAATTATCAAATTATGTTATGTAAAATAATATATATATATATTTTTTGAATATATTCACTTATTTTATTTATTAATTAATAAGAATGTTCAACTTAATCTAATTAAATGAGTTTAGTTATATTTATTATTTTAATATTATTGAATATTTAATTTAAAATTATAAAGTTATATTATTTAAGGATGTATTTAATTTTAATTTTAATTTTTAATTCGTTACTTATTCTATTTTTATTAATAAATAAGTTCAATTAAATTTTGTTAAATTATCTTTAAACTTGAATTTCAAATTATTCAATATCTATGCAATTTAGGTAATAATGAAATTTATTTAAATTTATTATAAATAATTTAAATAATTTTAAAATTACACTCCCTCGGTTTAATAGAAATTTTATCTAAAAAAAATCGATACAGTAATCCGGGACATTTATATATTTTCATATAAATTTTATGATGAAGTCAGCATTTTTTCAATAGAAACTAACAAAGTTTAAAAATGTAAGACGGAGAGAAATGTTAGGGGGGTCATTGTAATTATTGCAAACTTGTGGGCTTTTGGATAATTAGGCCGAGCCTCTGGGGGGAGGGGTTGGGTAGTTAATCCTAAATGTACCTCGCAGTGATAATAGACCTGAGTTTTTTATGCCCCAACTCTATTCAGCCAAATGTACTATCTACAAAACCACTCATGTTGAAACACCACAGCAAGATGGTTTAGTCGAACACAAACACCAACACATAATGAATGTTGCTTGTTCTCTTCTTTTCCAATCGAAACTCCTCTCCATGTTCTGGAGCTACTTCGTACTTCATGCTATTTGCCTTATCAGCTGCTTATCTGCACAACTTCTATTAGATAAATCACTATTTGAATTCCTCTATAACACACCACTAGACTATACTTCCTAAGGATTGTTGACTATATGTGTTCTACCTTTGTCTTTGCTGTCTCTCAATCCAAGTTCGATCTTTATGCTTGCAATAGTGCATTTTGGGATTTAAACTCAGGATAAAGGGTTACATGATTCTTGACATGTCATCAGAAGAAAATTTTCTATAACAAAATGTCTCCTCTCACGAACATATCTTTCCATTCCAAACCACAGATCAATTTGGCTATATTCCTCTTATTTAGGATCTTTCCTCTCTTACCTTTGATGACTCCCCACTTCCATCCTCCACGAACCTTCTTAGACAATCCACCAGGTCGTGATGGCTTTTTTCACACCTACAAACTATCATTGTAACCTATCCACTTCCAACTCTCTTTATCTCTTAATTTTGGTAATTTCATATGATCACCTATCCATTTCTCATAAACTTCTTTTTCTTATGCTTCTGAACCAAGTCCTAAACCCAAAACAATTAAGCATAACTATTGGCATAAAGTTATGAAAGCAAACATTGACGCGCTTGAGTAAAACAATGAAGTGAGAAGATAGGTAAGGATCCATGATTTAAAACCAAAATAAGGAAAAATTAACTTCCTATCTCCAAACCCAGGATCTATCATCATGCCACAAATTAGGATTTGAAGGCAAGAAGATTACCTTTGATGTACAATCAAGGTGGATGAAGTAGATCTTGCTATGGACTCCTCCAAATCAATATCTACTTTATCCTATTCTTGGATCCATTTTTTCCACACCAAGAACTCCTTGATCCAGAAAATTTTGCTCATCAAAAGGCCTTTTAAATAGCCCCAATCTGGTTAAAAATAGGAGGAAAAAATTTGCTGCAAATCGCCCAAAGTTTTCTCCAAAAATTGGATAAAAGATAGTTCTATTCTCCAATTCTAAGCTTCCCAAGTATGAAGCCTCTAATGTTTATCTTGTTGGAATAGTGCCTTGCAAGCCAATTAGATTGGCCAAGTAAAAACTATTTCCTTGTAAAACAATCTTGATTGAATGATATTTTTTATATGGCCATCTTCATCTTATGCTCTTTATTACTTCACTCGCATTTGGATGAAGCCCCTAGATCACTTATGGCTACGGGACTTGGTTTGATGACCATGAATAAGTCTCACATGATCATGATTTTAAATCTTCCAAGTCGTAGGATCTTATGAAACAGGGCATCTAAGATCCGGATAGAACTGTATTGACGATGCATAAATCCAAGAGTTGGATATTGCTCTGTTCCATGAGCAACCTAAGAGATATAGGTATATGTTAGTGGGTGATTGTTAGATAATAAGGTACTGAAGACCCACCGGCGAACCCACTAGATAGCCGTAGTGGCAAATCAGTAGTGGCAAGTTCTCCAGCTTACACTAGTGCATATTATTAGTCCTTTGACCTGAGGGTCCATGGTAACCTTGTGTCTGGTCCTTGTGCTTTGACTCTTCCTTGACCACCTAGCGGGACTTTTAGGTTGATGTTGGGTATGATCTACTTGCCATAGAGGTTTGTGAGATCCAAGATGGAATCCGACTTCTTGCTTTTGTGAAGGGCGAGTGCATATCCTATGTATTCTATAATGGTCGATTCCAAGAAATCCTTGTGCAAGGTGGTGTGACGATTTGGAAAAGGATTTTGCAAAGACGATGTCGCACAAGGGAATCGAGCATTGAGAATAGAAGCATAGTATGGAGGCTATTGTGGAGCCAACAAATATCTTGCCTTAGGCCTCTTTCAAGAGATAGGAGACGAAAGTATTGTATTTGCATAGTATGCGTAGAGCTATAATAGTTCTCAAGAACAGTCATTTTGGCTAATTAGTTGGGGTCCATGGGCTTGAGGTTGGACATTGACCATAGAGATTTGGTACTCTTCAATTAATGAGATTAATTGAATTGAGGAGATTAGTTTAAAAGTGTTTTAAACTAAATTGAATATATTATATTCAAAAGTCATAAGGAGTTGTGAGCCCATACCCAATGAATGGTACAACCTATTGGATCACACACAAAATCCAATTAGCTTCCTACTTGATGGAGAAAAGGTTTTCTAAGTGTTGGAAAATGTCTCCTAGTGGACCGATTTTAAGGTGCCAATTTTGAAGGTCAATTTTGGCTTGATTAATTTAAGTGCTAAATTAGTCAATTAATTTAAGGAGTTAAATTAGACCAATAATTAAGGAGTTAATTATTTGGTGCCAATATGGCCATCAATTGGTCAAGTTAACTTAAGGAGTTAAGATTAACAAAATTCAAGCTTTAGAGTTGAGCTTATTTGACTTAAGAGTAAAGTCAAAGGTTAAAAGTGTTTAATTTAATTAATGGGAAGAGCACATTTTGGAGGAAAAATTCAAATGAAATGTTCATTTGAATTTGCATTTTAATTAACTTGAAATTAGATTTCAAATGTAATTAAAATGCAAGTGAAATTCAAATTAGATTTGAATTTGCATTTGCCAAAGTTGGCCGCCCCTTCTCCTCGTGGGAGGAGTGATGCCATCTTGGCATCACACTTTCCAGCCACTATATATAGATATAGAGAGGAGAGGGCTGGTCATTATGTGAGAAGGTGTGAAGAATTAGATTCTCCACCATTCCTTCCAAAATCCTTGCAAGCATTGCATTCATGTGTTGGACGCTTTGCTTTTTCTTCTTCTTCCCTACCCAAAATCGGTCTCCTCCATAGCATATCTATGGCCTTATTATAGCTTACTGACTAGTAATTTTGGAATATATATTTGGTGTGTGGATCATATCAATAGAGGCAAACTACGTTGTTTGCTACGATTTTGGAGATCCATTGCATAGGGTCTGATTTGGCGATTTTCTCCAGGGAGATCCAAAAGGCTATTTAGTCTTATTTTTTTATTGAGAGTTCCTCAAGGTGTTGAGTAGCTCCAGTAATTTTTTGATTTTTGGAGGTGATTTGACAGAGGGAAAATCGCTCTTCTCCTGCTGTGCATTTTTTGGCAGTTTCTGGAACAGTGAAGAGTTCACCTCATTTTTCTTGGATTTTCAATTTCAAGGTAACACTCTATCCTAATCTGAATCTCTAGTATGATTTGATCCTAGTTAGCATATAAGAACTAGTTCATTAAGCTTTTGAAGTTTTTATAATTGGATCCTAGTGCCTTACTAGCTTTCAAGTGGTATCGGAGCCCAAATCATGCTTAGATTTAGATTTTCTTTGGATGATTGATTCATGTGATGAATTAATCTAGATCACCAAATTCTAGATTCATATGATGGATTGGATTATTTGGTTGATGTTGTGTGTGGCTCCTTAATTGATGAGTTGAAAGCATGCTAGTATATGTTTTAAGTGTTGATTTATATTTTAGTATGTTTCAATTAATAGTGATAAATGTTGAATGTTGATTTAGCATTTATTGATGTTATATGATGATATAGCATGTTTTTTATTGATCAAAAGAGTTTTGGTCATTTTTGGATCCAATTTGATTGGAGTTGTATTGGAGATTTTGGAGAATATTATTCTAGCTTTTTCTAATTTTTGAAGGCTTGATTGAGCACTTGAATTTCCATTTTTAAAAGAGGTTTTGAATCTGAAAATTCATCTATAATGTGTTTTTTAATGTTGGGAAAATGTACTAAAATTATTGGTGCATAAAATTTGAGTGGAAATAGCATTTGGCACACATTAAAGCCTAAAATAGGGGGCTGCCGCACACAGCCGGATATTGGCCAAGCGCTGTACGCCAAGGCTGGGTGGCAGTCCAATTTTGGTGTTTTGGTGAGCTTAGATTTGTTTTTCCAACTCCTTTAATGCTCAATAAGATTTTGCATGACACATATAAGATGCACAAGTGTTGTGCAAGTTCTCAAAATTATGTTTTGACATTTCTTAATGCTTTTGAAAATTAGTTAAAGTTGATCTTCCAATTATGGCATAAATGTTATGCCTGTTCAATTATTTATTTACAATATAAGCATTTAATTATTAGAATTACTTGTTAATTCTAGATTTATGGATTGTTCATTTATTTGTTGAATGGATAATGAATGAATGGGGATGATCATGAGCCTTTAATATTGATTTTATTTCAAGTTGTTGAAATGGGTTGTATTAAATTGAGGCTTGCATGCCTTTTTATTTCTACCTTGTAAATGTTATGAGGTTAGAATTACTAGGCGTGAGGATTTCCTATTCATGTAATTGTTGCATGGAGCAATGGAGATCTTTAGAGGCATGGAGACTTTTGAAGACTCATGAATGTATGGGATACACTCATGTAATAGCTAGATTTAATCAACCTATCTAAAATCAACTAGGTGATGCACATATGGCTCTAAGTGCACCACTTGGTTAGGCTCATGGTCATCTCATGCTAAGCACATTTACTTATTTATGCTTTCCATATCCTATTGATGTATGAGATGCATGTTTAGAATATAGAAAACCTAAATAAGAAGATAAAATGATGAGATATTTGCAAGCAAAAACCCTCAATTTATAATGTCTAAGTGCTTTTCGAATATTAAGTCGAAATGGATATAAATTAAAAAATTTTTAATTAATCCAAGCCTTCTACCAATAGTGTATGCCATGTCGATGCTACCAATTTTGTGTGATAGCACTCAATTATGGGGGTCACACTTAGGAGGAAAGTTGTGAGCATACACTTAGCATTAGATGCACTTTGACTGGGGAATGCCCACACATTGGCACTCTATTATGGGGGATGATGTTGTGCACATTTGAGTCAAAGATGGATTGGTAGGTTCGACTTAACACTTAGTATCATAGATGGCACATGGTTATGTCGGTCTATGTAAAAAGTGAGGCAAAATATATCAAGAGTTGCATGAGATGCAATTAGCAAACGTTGCTTACCCTTCAATTGCTTGTAGATGGCACTCGATTACAGGGGTCCATTTGCAAGTCCTTAGGATCTTGATTCTCACTAGGAAATATGATTTTCTGAATTCTTCTAGGGGGTGAAGAATTTGATAAAAATAGTGGGAGGAAAACATGCTTAAAAGACCATAAAACATGTTTTTAATATTAAACTCCATCACATGCTTATACTCTTTTTTCGCCTCTTGTAGATTTTTGAAATCTTCAAACAAAATGGCTAAGAATCTACTCGCATCAAATTTTGGAAACCAATAAACTCACCGGGCTAAACTTCCAAGATTGGTTAAGAAACTTTAAAATCATTCTTGACTCTGAAAAGCAAACTTAGGTCCTTGATCAAAGTCCCAAGGACACACTTGGTGATGACACCACCGACACAAAATATGAAATGTTCACAAAATTTTTAGATGATAATCTACAAGTGAGGTGTGTCATGATGGCATCTATGTCCAACGAGCTCCAAAAGACTCATGAGCACATGAAACATGCTCGAGAGATCCATGTACACTTGAAAGATTTGTATGGTGTACAAAGTAGACACGAAAGGTTCACTTTATCTAAGGAGCTCTTTAGGGCAAGGATGAGTGAAGGGTCCAGTGTCCATGATCATGGCCTCAAGATGATTGGACTTATCGAAAAGCTTAGACAGTTAGATGTGGTCATGGACAACGACCTTTTTGTGAATTTGATCCTACAGTCATTACCACCAATATATGATCAATTCGTTATGAACGTCAATATGCCTAAGAAAGGTGTTATGATTAATGAATTGATCAGTATGTTTGTGACTGCGGAGACAACTATTAATAGCTAGTAAGGCACTAAGATCCAATTATAAAAACTTCAAAAGCTTAATGAACTCGTGATTACATGCTAACTAGGATCAAATCATGCTTGAGATTCATATTAGGCTAGAGTGGTACCTTGAAATTGCAAAATCCAAGGAGAATGAGGTGAACTCTTCACCGTTTCAAAAACTGCCAGAAAATGCACAGTAGGAGAGCAGCGATTTTTTCCTCTATCAAATCATCTCCAACAGTCACGAAAAAATTAATGGAAATTCTAAACACCATGAGGAACTCTCAGGAAAAAAATTTAGACCAAAAATCCTTCTGTATATCCATGGATAAAATTTCCAAATCGAACTCTATGCAGTGGATCTCCAAAACCGTAGCAAACAAAGTAGCTTGCCTCTATTGATATGATCCACACACCAAATAGATTTTACAAAATATCTAGCCTATAATCTAGAATAAGTCCAGATATTATGGTGGATGCCAAATTTTGGTAGGGAAGAAGAAGAAAAAGCAAAGCTTTCAACACATGAATGCAATGCTTGCAAGGATTTTGGAGGGAATAGTGGAGAATCTAATTCTTCACACCTTTTGAAATATGACCAACCCTCTCTCTCTATATCTGTATATAGGTTCTAAAAGGTGTTATTCCAAGGTGACATCACACTCCCATGAGAAAAAGGGGCAACCAACTTGCATTTTGCCAAGGTGGCAAATGCAAATCTAAATCTAATTTGAATTTCACTTACATTTTAATTACATTTGAAATCTAATTTCAAGTTAATTAAAATGCTAATTCAAATTAACATTTCATTTGAATTTTCCCTCCAAAATGTGTTCTTCCCATTAATTAAATTAAACACTTTAATTTAATTAATTAACCTTTGACTTAACTCTAAAGTCAAATAAGCTCAACTCTTAAGCTTGAATTTTGTTAACTTAACTCCGTCAGTTAACTTGACCAATTGATGGTCATATTGGCACCAAATAATTAACTCCTTTATTATTGGTCTAATTTAACTCCTTAAATTAATCAAGCCAAAATTGACCTTCAAAATTGGCACCTCAAAATCAGTCTACTTGGAGATAATTTTCTAACACTTAGAAAATCTTTTCTCCGTCGAATAGGGAGCTATTTGGATTTTTTCTATGACCCAATAGGTTATACCATTCATTGGACATGGGCTCACAACTCCTTGTGACTTTTGAATATCATATACTCATTTTAGTTTAAAATGCTTTTAAACTAATCGACTTGATTCAATTAATCTCATTAATTGAAGAATGCCCAATCTCCATGGTCGATGTCCAACCTCAAGCCAAATGAGCCCAACTAATTGGCTGGAATCAATGTTTTGGAAAATCATTATAGCTTCTATGCTTACCATGCAAATACGGTCCTTCCATTTCCTATCTCCCGAAAAAGGTCTAGGGTAAGATATTTGTCGGCTTCCTGATAGCCTCGATGCTATACTTCTATTCTCAATGTTCAATTCCCTTATGTGACCTCTTCTTTGAAAAACTCCTTTTCCAAATTGTCACACCACCTTGCGCAAGGATTTCTTGGAATCAATTATTATAGAATACATAGGAGATGCACTCGCCCTTCACAAAAGCGAGGAGTCGGATTCCATCTTGGATCTCACAAACCTCCATGCCAAGTAGATCATACCCAACCTCAGCCGAAAAGACCCGCAAAGTGGTCAAGGAAAAGTTAAAGCATGAGGACTAGACACAAGATTACCGTGGATCCTCAGGTCAAAGGACTAATAATATCTACTAGCGTAAGCTGGAGACTTGCCACTATGGCTATCTAGTGGATTCTCCGGTAGGTCTTTCGTGGGTATTTAATGCATTGTTCTCTAACAAGCACCCACTAACATGCACCCATATCTCATACAGTTGCTCATGGTACCGAGTAATATCCAACTCTTGGATTTACGCATCATTAGTGCAAGTTTATCTAGATCTTAGATGCCCTATCTCATAAGATCCTATTACTTGGAAGATTTAAGATCATAATTGTGTGAGACTTATTCCATGGTCATCGAACCAAGTCCCATAGTCAAGAGTGATCTAAGGGATTTATCCAAATGCAAGTGAAGTAATAAAGAGCATAATATGAAGATGACCATATAAACTATATCATTCAATTAAGATTGTTTTACTAGGAAATAGCTTTTATAAGGCTAATCTAATTGGCTTGCCGGATACTATTCCAACAATCTCCCACTTGCCCTAAAGCCAATGTCCCATGGCCTTGAGACCTATCTTCTCAAGATGTTCTTCAATGACCTTTTGGTTTTAGGGGTTTTGTCAGTGGTTTTGCTAAATTCTCTTCTGGGGCAATTTTATCCACTCAATTGTTGCCTCTATCAAATGATATCATATATCAGATGATAACACATTTATTGTGTTTGGATTACTGATGAGATCTTGGCTCAAGTACAAAACTGCCTTCTAAAGACAAACGTGGACTCATGCACGCTAGGCACTACATCCAACTTTTGGATGGAGTTTTATCTAAACACATCATTTTGTGGTTTCAAAAACCACAAATTATTTCACCTCAATAGTTTTCTTGGTCGTGGAATCTTGTTGGAACTCTTCCAACTCACCATGCCGCCATTAAGGTAAAATATAAATCCAAAAATAGATTCCACATTATCTACATTGGATTGGAAACTTGAATCCAAAAACCCCTCGAATATCAATTCTCAATTTCCATATACTAAAAACATGTCCTTAGTCCTTCTCAAGTACTCAAAGATTGCTTTGACGGCTATCCAGTGACTCCCATCAGGATAGGATTGGAACTTACTCGTAACACTTAGCGAGTGTGCCATATTCGGTCTTGTACATTGAACTACATATATTATGGTCCCAATAGTGGAGGCATAAGGTATCTGAAACATCCTTTCTCTCTCATCCTCCATCTTAGGGGCCATAGACTTGGAGAGATGAATGCCATGTCCCATGAGAAAAAATCCCTTCTTGGATTCTTCAGTACTAAACCTCTTTAGTATTTTGTCAATGTATGGGGTTTGGGAAAGCCCTGACATCCTCCCCAATCTATCTCTATAGATATGTATTCCCAATACCTATGATGCTTTCTCCTAAATCCTTCATGGAGAATTTTGTAGATAATCACGTTTTAGTACACTCTAACATTCCTATCTCATTCCCAATGAGAAGGATGTCATCGACATAAAGCATAATAAACTGTACACTACTCCCATTAGCCTTCTTATACACACATGGTTCATACATATTTTTGACAAAGCCAAACGATTTGACCATTTTTTCAAAATGTATATTCCATCTTTGAGATACTTGTTAGAGTCCATAAATAGATCTTGGGAGCTTGTAAAACTTTTCCTCATTCCCCATGGATGTAAAACCTTGTGGTTGCTCCATATAGATTTCTTCTTCAATGTCTCCATTAAGGAAAGCAGTTTTCAAATCTATTTACCATATCTCATAGTTATAATATGTGACTATGGCAAGTAGAATCTAAATGGACTTAGGCATTGCAACCAGTGAAAAGGTTTCCTCAAAATTGATATCGGGTCTTTTAGTGTAACCTTTTGCTACTAGTCGTGCCTTAAAAGTCACCATTTCTCCATCTACTCAAAGCTTTCGCTTATAGATCCACTTGCAACCAATGGGAACTATTCCTTTTGGTGGATCTACCAAAGTCTATACTTTGTTTGAGTACATGGAGTCCATTTCGGATCTCATGGCTTCTAGCCAACATCCCCAATCTATGTCCAACATAACTTCTTCATAGGTCTTCGGATCACTATCCGACTTGCCCGTTTCATGAAGGAATTCAAACTTTTTGAGTTGCTTCTTAATTTGGTCCGACCTACATAGAGGTTGTGTATGAGGCTCTTTGATATATATTTGTTTCTACAGCTTGTGGGATTTGATGATCATCTTGAACTCCACCAAGTTCAACAACAATGCCTTTTTCTATCTTATAAAAATTTCTTTTTTGAAAAGGTGGCGTTCCTCGAAACAAACACATTTTGTTTCGAGGGATCATAGAAGTAATAACCCATAGACTCCCTTGGGTATTCTACAAACTTGCACAAAGTGGATCTATTATCCAACTTATCTCCTACTGTCCGTCCCACGTAGGCGGGAGATCCCTAAACCTAGAAATATTGGTAAGAGGGTGCTTTGCCATGCCATATCTCATATGGTGTTTTGGGTACCGACTTTGAAGGTACTTTACCTAGTTGTCTTGAAGGTGTATCCTCTAAAGGTTATAGGCATATTGAAGAAGCTTATCATGGAACATACCATGTCCAACAAGGTACGATTTCTTCTCTTGGCTACTCCATTATATTGGAGTATGCCGGTTGGAGTCCATTGTAAAAGAATCTCATTTTCCCTTAGGTAATCCAAGAATCCAGTGCTCAAGTATTCTCCCCCTCGATCCGATCAAAAAGCTTTAATACTTAGCCCCAATTGCTTTTCCACTCACTCCTATGCTCTTTGAACTTTTCAAAGGCTTCGGACTTGTTCTTCATAGAAAACACGTGTCCAAACCGACTGTAGTCATCGATGAAGGTGATGAAGTAGGAATAGCCTCTTCTCCCACTAACTCTTTGTGGTCAATAAACATCTATATGGATCAAATCCAAAAGACTTGTGGGGCTTTCCATTTGTCCTGCAAAGGAAGCTTTGGTCATTTTTCTTTTAAACAAGATTTACAAATAGGAAGTTTCTCAATGCCACTAAAATTTAGTGCTTTGAGAGCTTCTAACTTGCTCATCTTATTTTCTAGAAAATGTCTAAGTCTTGCATAGCATTTTCTTGGATATCTAATTTTCTTACTTTATTGAAAGTGCATTAGTGATGCTTGAGAATCCAATATGTATAATCCTTTATTAAGTGTACCATTAGCAATTAAAGAACCCATTCTTTAATGCCTTCAATCTCCCATTTGATATAGAAGGATCAAATCCTACACTATCCAAAATGAGAATTTGAAATGATGTTCTCAACAATATATGGCACATAATAGCAAGAGGTCAATACAATTATGGAGTTCCCTAAGTCCAACTTAATGTACGCCTTTGGCTTTGGTCACAACTCTTGCTCCTTAGCCAAGGTGGTGGATCATATCCAAATCACTAAGTTTTATTTTTCTTTTTTATTCTTTGTAACATCTTACAAAGATAAGAACCACATGCGATATCATATATCCATGAGGAAAAATTTATCCTTAAATGCACTTCAATAAAGTGCATACCCTTCCAAAGGGTTGTAAGGTATTCCTTGCAACATCGTTTCCAATTGCCTATCTGCCCAAAGTGGGAGCAAATAATATCGACTATTTCTTCTATAATCTTCTTGACTCCTCCGGACGCCTTTAATAGTTATTTTTCCTTGGAGTAAGAATTTTTCTTCCTTTTACCTCCCATTCTAGGATCCTTAGGGCCCATAGACTTGAAGGAAGAAACAACTGTCGAAGGTTTGTCCTTGTCATGGTAATCTCCTTCTAGATCAACAATTTGATCAATAAAACTCAGCAAGGATATAAGGATCAAGTCCTCATGGGGATCATTGTCCATCACTACATCCAAATAGAAAAAGTTTCTCCAAGCCTAATCATCTTTAGATCGTAGTCATTGACACATGACTTCACATCCATCCTAGCTTGAAAAATCTCATCTAACAACATGAACTTCTCATACCTTGTTTGCTTTACAACTCTTGTAAACTTTAACCAAGGTACTACTCATGTGTTTTTGAGACTTTTAAAGTTTGTAGATGCTACCATGAGACTATGGGATAGGAGGATCCTAAATGCATTTTGTGAACTTTTCACGTGTCTCTTGATCTACTTTAATCCCTATGGGATTACGAGCACCATGACGTAGGACATATATCCACTTCTAGGAATCTAGAATGAGTTTTCAATTTAAGTCAATTGAGGAGGTTAGGTCGGATTGGTTTATTGGTTTCCAAAATAACATTGAGTGGAATTTTAAATCATTCTTGAGATTTCACAGATCCTTAATGGCGTAAAACAGAATAAGCATGTGATTGAATTTGATATTAAAAACATGTTTATGGTCTTTCAAGCATGTTTTCATCCTACTATTTTATCAAATTCTTCACCCCCTAGAAGAATTTGGGAAATTATATTTCCTAGTAAGAATCAAGATCCCAAGTCCTTACAAGTGGACCCTTGTAATCGAGTGTATAATGTGTGGCATTCTTAAATCAAAGGTGCATCTCATGCAAAGCATATGGTCGTATATCACACAAAGGTGGTAGCATCATCATGCCACATACTATTTAGAAGGTTGGATTAATTAAAACTTTTTTAATTTGTATCCATTTTGACTTAATATTTGAAAAACACTTAGAAATTCTAAGTGGAGGGTTTTTTTTGCTTGAAAAGATCTCATCATTTTATCTTCTTATTTAGGTTTTCTATTTTCTAACCATACAGCTGATACATCAATAGGATATGGAAAGTATAAATAAGTAAATGCACCTAGCATGCTCCTAGTGTGGGATGACCATGAGCCTAGCCAAGTGCTGCACTTAGAGCCATAGGTGCACTACTTAGTTGATTTTAGGTGGGTTGATTAAATCTAACTATTATATGAGTGTATCCCATACATTCATTGGTCTTCAAAAGCCTCCATGCCTCTAAGGTCTCCTTCGCTCCATGTAATTTTTACATGAGAAAGAAATCCTCACAGCTAGTAATTCTACTCTCATAACATTTACAAGGTAGAAATAAAGAGGCATGCAAGCCTCAATGTAATACAACCCATTTCAACAACTTGAAATAAATAAAATCAATATTAAAGGCTCATGATCATCCCCTTTCATTCACCATCCATTCAACAATTAAATGAACAATAAACAAATCTAGGATTAACAATTAATTCCATCAATTAAATGCTAATCAAATCAACAAATAATTGGTCATGCATAACACTTATCCAATGTTTGGAGATAAACTTTAACAAGATTTAAGGAGCTTAAAAAATGTCAAACATAAAATTGAGAACTTGCACAACACTTGTACATCTATAACACATGATTTAACATCATTTCTAGCCACTAAAGGAGCCAAAAATCAAGCACGTGGTTGGGAAATGGTTCTTGGCCACTGCCCTGCCAACTTGCACCAAGGCTAGTGGCCGGCAGCCCCGGTTTTGGGGTAAAAGTTAGTCAAGCTGATTTTTATCTCAACTTTTGTGCACCAAAAATTCTAGAACTCTTTCTAAAAATTAAATCACACATTATGGACTAATTTTCAGATCTAAAACACATTTTAAAACTGGAAATTTAATTGCTCAATCAAGCTTCAAAAATCAAGTTTAAGTAAGAATCGCATTCTTCAAAAATTTCCAACAAAACTCCAATCACATTGGATTCAAAAATGACCAAAACACATTAAGGTCAGATTTAAAATAAACATATAACATCAATAAATGCGAAATCAACATTTAGCACAAATAGCTATGAATTAAAACATACTAATCATATGAATTAACACTTAAAGCACATATTAGCATGCTTTCAATTCATCAATCAAGGAGCCACACACAACATCATCCAAACACTCCAATCCATCATATGAATTGAGAATTTGGTGATTATGATCAATCCATCACATGGATCAATCCATCACATGAATCAATCATAACAAAAAATGCAAATCTAAGCATGACTTAGGCTCCGATACCACTTGATAGCTAGTAAGGCACTAGGATCCAATTATAAAAACTTCAAAAGCTTAATGAACTAGTGCTTACATGATAACTATGATCAAATCATGCTTAAGATTCAGATTAGCATCGAGTGTTACCTTGAAATTGCAAAATCCAAGGAGAATGAGGTGAACTCTTCACCGTTCCAGAAACTGCACAGCAGGAGAAGAGCAATTTTTACCTCTATAAATCACCTCCAAAAATCACAAAAAAACTACTGGAGATATCAACACCTTGAGGAATTTAAAATAAAAAATTTAGACTAAAAATCCTTCTGGATCTCCATGGAGAAAATTGCCAAATCGGACTCTATGCAGTGGATCTCCAAAACTGTAGCAAACAAAGTATCTTGCCTCTATTGATATGATGCACACACCAAATAGATCTTCCAAAATCTCTAGACTATAAGCTGGAATAAGGCCAGAGATTAGCTTTCAACACATGAATGCAATGCTTGCAAGGATTTTGGAGGGAATGGTGGAGAATCTAATTCTTCATACCTTTTGACATAATGACCAACCCTCTCTCTCTATATCTATGTATAGGTGCTAAAAGGTGTGATGCCAAGGTGGTATCACACCTCCCATGAGAAAAAGGCGCAACCAACTTGCATTTTTCCAAGGTGGCAAATACAAATCCAAATCTAATTTGAATTTTACTTGCATTTTATTACATTTGAAATCTAATTTCAAGTTAATTAAAATGCTAATTCAAATGAACATTTCATTTGAATTTTCTCTCAAAAATGTGTCCTTCCCAGTAATTAAATTAAACACTTTAATTTAATTAATTAACCTTTGAATTAACTCTTAAGTCTAATAAGCTCAACTCTTAAGCTTGAATTTTGCTAACTTAACTCCTTAAGTTGACCAATTGATGGTCATATTGGCACCAAATAATTAACTCCTTAATTATTGGTCTAATTTAACTCCTTAAATTAATTGATTAATTTAACACTTAAATTAATCAAACCAAAATTGACCTTCAAACTTGGCACCTCAAAATCGGTCCACTTGGAGATAATTTTCTAACACTTAGAAAATCTTTTCTCCATCGAATAGGAAGCTATTTAGCTTTTGTGTGTGACCTAATAGGTTCTACCATTTATTGGACATGGGCTCACAACTCCTTGTGACTTTTGAACATCATATATTTATTTTAATTTAAAACACTTTTAAACTAATCGACTCGATTCAATTAATCTCATTAATTGAAGAGTACCCAATCTTCATGGTCGATGTCCAACCTCAAGCCCATGGATCCTAATTAATTGACCGAAATGAATGTTTTTGGAGAACCATTATAGCTCTATGCTTAGCATGCAAGTATGGCCCTTCCATATCCTATATCCTGAAAGAGTCTAGGGCAAGAGTTGCCGGGTCCCTAATAGCCTTGATGCTATGCTTTTATTCTCAATGTTTGATTCCTTTGTGTGACCTCATCTTTGAAATCTCCTTTTCTAAATTTTCACACCACCTTGCGCAAGAATTTCTTGGAATCGATCATTATAGAATATATAGGAGATGCACTCGCCCTTCACAAAAGTGAGGAGTCGGATTCCATCTTAGATCTCACAAACCTCCATGCTAAGTAGCTCATACCCAACCTCAACTCGAAAGACCCACTAAGTGGTCAAGGAAGAGTCAAAGCATGAAGACCAAACACAAGGTTACCATGGATCATCAAGTCAAAGGACTAATAATATGTACTAGCGTAAGCTGGAGAACTTGCCACTATAGTTAACTAGTGGATTCTCCAGTAGGTCTTTATTACCTTGTTCTCTAACAAGCACCCACTAATATGAACCCATATCTCATATGGTTACTCATAGAATGAAGCAATATCCAACTCTTAGATTTATACACCGTTAGTGCAAGTCTATCCGGATCTTAGATGCCCTGTCTCATAAGATCCTATGACTTGGAAGATTTAAGATCATGAATTTGTGAGACTTATTCCATGGTCATCGAACCAAGTCCCATAATCAAGAGTGATCTAAGGGCTTCATCTAAATGCAAGTGGAGTAATACAATACATAAGATGAAGATAACCATATAAAGAATGTCATTCAATCAAGATTGTTTTACAAGGAAATAGCTTTTACAAAGCCAATCTAATTGGCTTGCCGGGCACTATTCCAACAACTATGAGGAAGAAGAAGCCCTTTATGCTTGCATCCTCCTCCAAGTCGAAGGCCCCCTTAAGGGTCCTAGAAATGGAAGTTAGAGGAAGAAAAGTTCTTCCCCAACGGGAAGCAACCATAGAAGAGTTCTGGGAGGGTTAAGAAGAAGGTTAAAATCGAAGCTAGTTGTTTCCACTGTGGCGAAAAGAGGCATTAGAAAAGAAATTGCAAAGCTTACCTTGCTACCCTTAAGAATGGTATGTACTTTATTGAAGTACACATGACGACTAATTCTTCCATATGGGTATTTGATACCGAATGCCGTTCTCACCTTTGTAATTTTTTACAGGGGATGGAAAGAAGAAATAATCTTCGTGAAGGGGATATGATCCTCCGCTTAGGAAATGGAGCAGAAGTTGCAGCCACTTTCCAAGGCATTATCAAGTTGGACTTGGGGAATGCTTGCATTGTACTTAATCCGATTTATTATGTACCCCATCTTGTTAAAAACATTATTTCAATTCCTATTCTAGATAATGAATGATTTGATTTTTCTATATAGAATAGGAAGTTGAAGTTATTAAAGAATGGTTCTTTGATTGCTCAGGGTAAATTAATGAATGGATTGCACGTACTTGATTCTCAAACTTCAGTAATGCACATTCAATCAAGTAAAAAAAAGTTAGAAAACCAAGAAGATGCCATTTTTTGGCATGCAAGACTTGGACTATAATATTACTAAAAATAGGATGAACAAGTTAGAAGCTCTCAAAGCACTAAATGTTAGTGGCATTGAGGATCTTCCTACTTGTGAATCTTGTTTAAAAGTGAAAATGACCAAGGGTCCTTTTGTAGGACAAACGGAGCGCTCCACAAGTCTCTTGGACTTGATCCATACGAACGTTTGTAGACCACTAAGAGTTAGTGGGAGAGGAGGCTATTCCTACTTCATCACCTTCACTAGTGTCTATAGTCAGTTCGGACACGTGTTTCTTATAAAGAACAAGTCCGAAGCCTTTGAAAAGTTCAAAGAGTATAGGAGTGAAGTACATAAACAATTAAGGCTAAGTATTAAAGCTCTTCAATCAGATCGAGGGGGAGAATACTTGAGCACCGAATTCTTAGATTATCTAAATGAGAATAGGATTCTCTCTCAATGGACTCCATTCGACACAACCCAACATAATGGAGTAGCCGAAAGGAAAAATATACCTTATTAGACTTGGTACATTCCATGATGAGCTTTTTCAATGTGCCCATATCCTTTTGGGGATACACCTTAAACACGGCGGCAATGCTACGAAATATAGCACCATCGAAGTCGGTGCCAAAAACACTATATGAGATATGTCATGGCAAAGCACCCTTTTGTAATTATCTTAAAGTTTGGGGATTTCCTACCTACGTAAGACAGACAGTGGGAGATAAGTTGTAAAGTAGATCCACCTTGTACAAGTTTATGGGATATCCAAGGGAGTCTTTGGTTACTATTTCTATGATCCCTCGGAACAAAAGATGTTTGTTTCAAGGAAAGCTCACTTTTTGGAGAAGGAATTTCTATTAGATAGAAATGGCATTGTCGTTGAACTTGATAAAGTTCAAGATGATCAACAAATCCCACAAGCGATGGAAACAAATGAGGAACAAGTGCCTCACACACAACCTCTACGTAGGTAGGATCAAACCAAGAATCAACCCGAAAAGTTCGGATACCTTTATGAGACAGGCCGATAGAATAATGATCTGAAGACCTATGAGGAAAGTATGTTGGACATAGATTCGGGATGTTGGCTAGAATCCATAAGATCCGAAATGAACTCCATGTACTCAAACAAAGTATGGACTTTGGTAGATCTACCAAAGAAAAAAGTTTCCGTTGGTTGCAAGTGGATCTATAAGCAAAAGCTTGGAGTAAATGGAAAAGTGGTGACTTTTAAGGCAAGACTAGTGGCAAAGGGTTACACTCAAAGACCCGATATCAATTTTGAGGAAACCTTTTCACTAGTCACAATGCCTAAGTCCATTCAGATTCTTCTTGCCATAGCCGCATATTATGACTATAAGATATGGCAAATAGATGAAAAAACTGCATTCCTCAATGGAGACATTGAAGAAGAAATTTATATGGAGCAACCATAAGGTTTTACATCCAAGGAAAGTGAGCAAACAATTTGCAAACTCTAGGGATCCATTTATGGACTCCAACAAGCATCCCAAAGTTAGAACATACGTTTTGATAAAATAGTCAAATCGTTTGGCTTTGTTAAAAATATGAATAAACCATATGTGTATAAGAAGGCTAGTAGGAGTAGTGTACAATTTATTGCACTTTATGTCGACGACATCCTTCTCATTGGGAATAAGGGAGGAATGTTAGAGTGTACTAAGGCGTGGTTATCACAATTCTCCATGAAGGATTTGGGAAAAGCATCCTATGTATTATGAATACGTATCTATAGAGATAAATCTTAGAGGATGATGGGGCTATCCCAAACCCCATACATTGATAAGATACTAAAGAGGTTTGGTATGGAATAATCAAAGAAGGGATTTCTTCCCATGGCATATGGTATTCGTCTCTCCCAAGACAGAGGAAGAGAAACAAAAGATGCCTCACATACCATATGTCTCTACTGTTGGTGGCATAATGTATGCAGTTCAATGTACAAGACCGGATATGGCACACTCACTAAGCATTACAATTAGGTTCCAATTCAATTTTGGTAAGAGTCACTAGATAGTTGTGAAAGCAATCCTTAAGTACTTGAGAAGGACTAAGGACTTGTTTTTGATATACGGCAATGGAGAATTGAAACTAAAGGGGTTTTAGGATTCAAGTTTCCAATTCGATGTAGATAATCTCAAATCCACTTCTAGATTTATATTTTACCTCAGTGGTGGCGTCGTGAGTTGGAAGAGTTCCAAATAAGACACTACGATTGATTCCACCATTGAAGTAGAATACATTGCGGCTTCAGAAGCTGCAAAGGAAGGTGTTTGGATGAAAAACTTCATTCAAGAGTTGAATGTAGTGCCTAACATTGCTGAGCCAGTGATTGTCTATTGTGACAACATCGGGGCAGTAGCAGAAGCCAAAGAGCCAAGATCTCATCAAAAATCCAAGCACATTTTGAGGCGATATCATTTGATCTGGGAGATCATTGATAGAGGTGATATTCGAGTAGAGAGAGTTGCCTTGAAAGAGAATATAGCATATCCATTGACAAAACCCTTAACGCAAAAGGTGTTTTAAGAACATCTTGAGAATATAGGTGTCAGGGCCATAGAGCATTGGCTTAGGATAAATGGGAGATTGTTGTAATAGTACCCGACAAGCCAATTAGATTGGCCTTGTAAAAACTATTTCCTTGTAAAACAATCTTGATTAAATGATATTCTTTATATGGCCATCTTCATCTTATGCTTTTATTACTTCTCTTGCATTTGGATGAAGCCCCTAGGTCACTTATGACTATGGGACTTAGTTCGATAACCATGGAATAAGTCTCACATAGTCATGATTTTAAATCTTCCAAGTCGTTGGATCTTAGAAGACAAGGCATCTAAGATCCATATAGACTTACACTGACGATGCATAAATCCAAGAGTTGGATATTGCTTCGTTCCATGAGGAACCTATGAGATATGGGTCCATCTTAGTAGGTACTTGTTAGAAAACAAGGCACTGAAGACCGACTAGAGAACCTACTAGATAGCTGTAGTGCAAGTCGGTATTGGCAAGTTCTCCAGCTTACGCTAGTGCATATTATTAGTCCTCTAACTTGAGGATCCATGGTAACCTTATATATGGTCCTCATGCTTTGATTCTTCCTTAACCACTTAGTAGGTCTTTTGGATTGAGGTTGGGTATGAGCTACTTGGCATAGAGATTTGGGAGATCCAAGATGGAATCCGACTCCTTGCTTTTGTGAAGGACGAGTGCATATTCTAGGAAATCCTTGCGTAAGGTGGTGTGATAATTTGGAAAATGAGTTTTCCAAAGATGAGGTCACAAAAGGGAATTGAGCATTGAGAATAGAAGCATCGTATCGAGGCTATTAGGGAGCCGACAAATATCTAGCCCTAGGCTTCTTTCAGGAGATAGGAGATGGAAAGACCATATTTGCATGGTATGCATAGAGCTATAATAGTTCTCCAAAATGTTCATTTCAGCCAATTAGTTGGGCTCATGGGCTTGAGGTTGGACATCAACCATGGAGATTGGGTACTCTTCAATTAATGATATTAATTGAATTGGGTCGATTACTTTAAAAATATTTTAAACTAAATTGAATATTTGATATTCAAAAGTCAAAAGAAGTTGTGAGTCAATGTCTAATAAATGGTAGAACCTATTGGGTCCACACAAAAGCTAATTAGCTTCCTACTTGATGGAAAAAAGGTTTTCTAAGTGTTGGAAAATGTCTCCTAGTGGACCGATTTTAAGGTGCCAATTTTGAAGGTTAATTTTGGCTTGATTAATTTAAGTGTTAAATTAATCAATTAATTTAAGGAGTTAAATTAGACTTATAATTAAGGGGTTAATTATTTGGTGCCAGTATGACCATCAATTGGTCAAGTTAACTTAAGGAGTTAAGATTTGAAAGCAAGAATAACATTAGGATCCGCAAATCAAAACTTCAAAAGCTTGAAAATAACTAAGCTACTCAAGCAACCAGGGATCTAGTCATGTTATATATCTATATTAGGAAGAAGAATTACCTTTTATAGCTCAAAACAAGGAGAAAATCAACTATCTCTTTGAGATAACTGTCTGGAATCGGCACAGCGGAAAGATGACAACCTTTGCCCTAGTTATACTGCTCCCAAAATCACCAAATTAAATATGGAACACCTCTTTAAGGAATCTACTATGAAAAAATTGGAGCAAAAGACCTTCTGGATCGCTCCAAAAAAATTCGCCAATCTGGAGCTACGATAGGTGGATCTCCAAAATTTAGCAAGTCAAGTGTCTTGCCTCTATTGATATGATCAACACTGCAATCAATTTTCCAATTTCCCCTCACTAGAAGCTAGAGTTAGAGAGGAGAAAATGACGTAGAGGAGGCCAATTTTCAGGTTGGCAAGAAGAACGAATGCAAAGTATCTAATCTTCACACTTTCAGCAATGTATATATTGAATTTTCTCACCCTCTATATATAGATATAGAGGGTGGAAGGTATGATGCTAGTTGGCCTCACACCTTTCTCAAGGTGACCGCCCATGTGGCATGCCAAGTTGGCAAATTCAAATTCAAGTCTTACTTGAATTTCATGTGCATTTCAATTACATTTGGAATCTAATTCCAAATTAATTAAGATGCTAATTTAAATGAACACTTCATCTAAATTTTTCCTCCAAAAAGCATTCTTCCCATTAATTAAATTAAACACTTTAATTTAATTAATTAACCTTTGACCTAACTCTTAAATCAAACAAGCTTAACTCTTAAGCTTAAACTAGCCAACTCAACTCTTTAAGTCAACTTGACCAATTGATGGTCAATGTGGCACCAAATAATTAACTCCTTAATTATTGGTCTAATTTAACTCTTTAAATTAGTTTATTAATTTAACACTTAAATTAATCAAACTAAAATTGACCGTTAAATTGGATCCTTGAAAATCGATCACCAAAGGGTGAGTTTTTCAAACATTTAGAAAATTGCTCTACCAATTTTGCAAGCTAATTGGTTTTTGTGTGTGACCTAATAGGTTCTACTATTCATTGGACATAGGTTCACAACTCTTTGTGACTTTTGAATATCATATATTCATTTCAGTTTAAAACTCCTTTTAAACTAATCAACTAAATTCAATAAATCTCATTAATTGACGAGCACCCAATATCCATGGTCGATGTCCAACCTCAAGCCCATGGAGCCCAACTAATTGGCCAAAATGAATATTCTGGAGAACCATCATAGCTTTACATATACCATGCAAATACGGTCTTTCCATCTCCTATCTCCTAAAAGAGGCCTAGGGTAAGATGTTTGTCGGCACCCTAATAGCCTCTTACTATGTCTCTATTCTCAATGTTAGATTTCCTTGTGTAACATCATCTTTGGAAAACTCATTTCCAAATTGTCACACCACCTTGCGTAAGGATTTCTTGGAATTGATCATTATAGAATACATAGGAGATGCACTCGGCTTTCACAAAAGTGAGGAGTCGGATTCCATCTTGAATCTCACAAACCTCTATGCCAAGTAGCTCATACCCAACTACAACCCAAAAGACCCGTTAAGTGGCCAAAGAAGAGTCAAAGCATGAGGACCAGACACACGGTTACCATGGATTCTCAGGTCAGACGACTAATAATATGTACTAGCGTAAGCGTGAGAATTAACCATTACCGACTTGCCACTACAGCTATCTAGTGAATTCTCCGGATGGTCTTAAGTGCATTATTCTCTACGAGCACCTACCAATATGCACTCGTATTCATATAGTTGCTCATGGAACGAAGCAATATCTAATTCTTGGATTTATGCATCGTTAGTGCAAGTCTATCTGGATCTTAGATGCCTCATCTCATAAGATCATATGACTTGAAAGATTTAAGATCACGTCCATGTAAGACTTATTCCATGGTCATCGAACCAAGTCCCATTGTCATGAGTGTTCTAAGGGCTTTATCTAAATGCAAGTGAAGTAATATAAAGCATAAGATAAAGGTGGCCATATAAAGAAATCACTTAATCAAGATTGTTTTACAAGAAAATAGTTTTTACAAGGTCAATCTTATTGGCTTGCCGGGCACTATTCTAACAATCTCCCACTTGTCCTAAAGCTAATGCCCCATGGCCTTGAGACCCATCTTCTCAAGATGTTCTTCAACAACCCTTTGCGTTAGAGGTTTTGTCAGTGGATCTGCTAAATTCTCTTCTGAGGTAACTTTGCTCACTCAGTTGTCACCTCTATCAATTGATATCGTATATCAAATGATATTGTATTTATTGTGTTTCGATCACTGATGAGATCTTAGCTCAAGTCCTAAGTTGTCTTCTAAAGACAATCGTGGGCTCATGCACACTAGGTACTACATCTAACTCTTAGATGGAGTTTTTCATCCAAACACCTTCTTTTGCAGTTTTCAAAACCATAAATTATTTCACCTTAGTGGTTTTCTTGGATGTGGTGTCTTGTTGGAACTCTTCCAACTCACCATCATGCCATTAAAGCAAAATATAAATCCAGATGTGGATTTTAGGTCATGTACATCGGATTGGAAACTTGAATCCAAAAATCATTCGAGTTTCAATTCTCTATTGTCGTATACCAAAAAACAAATCATTAGTCCTTCTTAAGTACTCAAGGATTGCTTTAACGGCTATCCAGTGACTCTCACTGGGATTAGATTGGAACCTACTCGTAACGCTTAGCGAGTGTGCCATATCCAGTCTTGTACATTGAACGGCATATATTATTCTACCGATAGCAGAGGCATAAGGTATGTGGGACATCTTTTGTCTCTCATTTTCAGTCTTAGGGGTCATAGATTTGGAGAGTCGAATGCCATGTCCCATAGGAAGGAATCCCTTCTGGGATTCTTCCATACTAAACCTCTTTAGTATCTAGTCAATGTATGGGTTTTGAGATAGCCCCAGCATCCTCCCAGATCTATCTCTATAGATACGTATTCCTAATATGTAGAATGCTTTATCCTAAATCCTTTATGGTGAATTGTGCAGATAACTATGCTTTAGTACACTCTAACATTCCTACCTCATTCCTAATGAGAAAGATGTCAACAACATAAAGCACAATAAATTGTATACTACTCCCACTAACCTTTCTGTACACACATGGTTCATGCTCATTTTTGACAAGGCCAAATGATTTAACTATTTTTTCAAAACGTATGTTCTATCTTTGGGACGCTTGTTAGAGTCCATAAATGGATGTCTAGAGTTTGCAAACCTTTTGCTCACTTCCCTTAGATGTTAAACCATGTGGTTGCTCCATATAAATTTCTTCTTCAATATCTCCATTGGGGAATGCAGTTTTTACATCTATTTGCCATATCTTAGAGTCATAATATATGGCTATGGTAAGAAGAATCCGAATGGACTTAGGTATTGTGACCAGTGAAAAAGTTTCCTTGAAATTGATATTGGGTCTTTGAGGGTAACCTTTTTCCACTAGTTGCACCTTAAAAGTCACCACTTTTCCATCTACTCCAAGTTGTCGCTTATATATCCATTTGCAACCAACGGGAACTTTTCCCTTTGGTGGATCTACCAAAGTCTATACTTTGTTTGAGTACATCATGTCCACTTCGGATCTGATAGTGTCAAGCCAATATCTTGAATCTATGTCCGACATAGCTTCCTCATAGGTCCGTCTCATAAAGGAATTTGAACATTTCTGGTTGCTTCTTAATTCGGTCTGACCTACGTAGAGGTTGTGTGTGAGGCTCTTTAACATTTATTTGTTTCTACCACTTGTGGGATTGATGATCATCTAGAACTTCACCAAGTTCAACAATAACGCCTTTATCTATCTTATAGAAATTTCTTTTCTAAAAATGTGGCGTTCCTTGAAACAAATACCTTTTGTTCTGAGGGATTATAGAAGTAATAATCCATAGACTCTCTTGGGTAGCCCACAAACTTGCACAAGGTGGACCTACTATTCAACTTATCACCCATTGTTCGTCTTATGTAAGTATGTAATCCTAAAACCTAGATATATTGGTAAGAGGGTGCTTTGCCATGCCATATCTCATATGGTGTTTTGGGTACCGACTTTGAAGGAACTATACTTAGTAACTTTTTCATCATCTTTAAGGCGTATCCCCAAAGGATATAGGCACATCGAAGAAGCTCATCATGGAATGTACCATGTCCAATAAGGTACGGTTCCTCATCTCGGCTACTTCATTAAATTGGGGTGTGCCGGTTGGAGTCTATTGTAAGAGAATTTTATTCTCCCTTAAATGATCCAAGATTTTGGTGCTCAAGTATTCTCCCCTCGATCTAATTGAAGAGTTTAATACTAAGACCTAATTATTTTTCCGCTTTATTCATATACACTTTGAACTTTTCAAAGGCTTCAGACTTGTATTTCATAAGATATATTTGCCCAAACTGGCTATAATCATCGCAAAGGTGATGAAGTAGGAATAGCTTACTCTTCTACTAACTCTTAGTGGTCCACAAACATGTTTATGAATCAAAACTAAAAGACTTGTGGTACACTCCATTTGTCCTACAAAAGGAGCCTTTGTTATTTTTTCCTTTAAACAAAACTCACAAGTAGGAAGATCTTCAATGCCACTAACATTTAGTGCTTTAAGAGTTTCTAACTTGTTCATCCTATTTTTAGAGATATGTCCAAGTCTTGCATGTCATTACATGGCTTTTTCTTGGATATCTAATTTTTCTTACTTTCTTGAAAATGCATTAGTGATGGTTGAGAATCTATTATGTATAATCCTTTGTTAAGTATACCATAGGCAATTAAAGAACCCATTCTTTAATGCCTTCAATCTCTAATTTGATATAGAAGGATCAAATACTTCACTATCTAAAATGAGAATTTGAAATAATGTTCTCAACAATATATGGCACACAAGAGCAAGGTTTCAATACAATTATGGTGTTCCCAAAGTCCAACTTATTATACGCCTTCGGCTTTGCTCACAACTCTGGCTCCTTAGCCAAAGAGGTGGATCATATCCACATCACTAAGTTTTATTCTTCTTTCTTATTCTTTGTAACAACTTATGAAGATAAGAACCACATGAGATATTACATATCCTTGAGGAAAAATTTATCCTTAAATGCACTTCAATACAGTATATACCCTTCCAAAGGGTTGCAAGGTATTCCTTGCAAAATAGCTTCCGATGGCCTACCTAGCCAAAGTAGAAACAAATAATATCGATTATATCCTCTATAATCTTTTTGACTCCTCCGGATGCCTTTAATAGTTGTTTTCCCTTAGAAGAAGAACTTTTCTTCCTTTTACCTCCCTTTCTAGCACCCTTAGAGCCCATAGACTTAGAGGAGGAAACAAGTGTCAAATGTTTGCCCTTATCATGGTAGTGTCCTTCTAGATCAACACTTTGATCAAGAAAAGTCGGTGAGGATGTAAGGATCGAATCCTCATGGAGATCATTGTCCATGACTATATCCAAGTAGAAAAAGCTTCCCCAAGCCTAATCTTCTTTAGACCGTAGTCGATGACACATGACTTTACATCTATCCTAGCTTGAAAAATCTCCTCTGACAATATGAACTTATAATACCTTGTTTGCTTTACAACTTTTGTAAACTTTAACCAAGGTACTATTCATGTATCTTTGAGGCTTTTAAAGTTTGTAGATACTACCATGAGACTATGGGATAGGATGATCCTAAACCCATTTTGTGAACTTTTCACGTGTCTCTTGATTGACATTAATCCCCATAGGATTAGGAGCACCTTGATATACGACATATATCTATTTCTACGAATCTCAAACGTTATTGAGGTTAGGTTAATTGGAAGTTGGCCCAATTGGTTTATTGGTTTCCAAAAATAACATTGAGTGGAACATTAAATCATTCTTGAGATTTTACAAATCCTCAAGGACGAAAAAGAGAATAAGCATGTGATTGAATTTGCTATTAAAAACATGTTTATGGTTTTTCAAGCTTGTTTTCCTCCCACTATTTTATCAAAGTCTTCTCCTCTAAGAAGAATTTGGGAAATCATATTTTCAAGTGAAAATCAAGATCCCAAGGACTTGAAAGTGGACCCCCATAACTGAGTGCCATCCACAAGCCATCGAAAGATAAGCAACTTTTGCTAATTGCATCTCATGCAACTCTTGATATATTTTCCCTCACTTTTCACATAGACCCACGTAACCGTACGCCATCTATGGTACTAAGTGCTAAGTTGACCCTACTAATCAATCTTTGACTCAAGATAGGCAACGCATCATCTCCCATAACCGAGTGCCAATGTGTGGGTGTTCCCAAGTCAAAGTGCATCTTATGCTATGTGCATGCTCACAGCTTTCCTCCTAAGTGTGACCCCCGTAAGGGAGTGCCGTCACACAAAATCGGTAGCCTCGTCATGGCATACACTATTGGTAGAAGGCTTGGATAAATTAAAACTCTTCTAATTTATTTCCATTTTGACTTAATATTTTAAAAGCACTTAGACATTCTAAGTGGAGGGTTTTTGCTTGAAAATATCTCATCATTTTATCTTCTTATTTTGTTTCTCTATATCCTAAACATGCATCTCATACATCAATAGGATATGGAAAGTGTAAATAAGTATATGTGCCTAGCATACTCCTAGGGTAAGATGACCATGAGCCTAACCAAATGGTGCACTTAGAGCCATGGTGCACCACCTAGTTGATTTTAGATGGGTTGATTAAATTCAGGTATTACATAAGCATATCCTATACATTCATGGGTCTTCAAAAGTCTCCATGCCGCCAAAGGTCTCCATTACACTATGCCACAATTACACGAATAGAAAATCCTCACTCTTAGTGATTGTATTCTCATAACATTTACAAGGTAGAAATAAAGAGGCATGCAAGCCTCAATTTAATACAACCCATTTCAACAACTTGAAACAAATAAAATTAATATTAAAGGCTCATGATCATCCCCATTTATTCATCATCCATTCAACAATTAAATAAACAATAGACAAATCTAGAATTAACAATTAATTCCAACAATTAAATGCTTATCTCATAAACAAATAATTGAACAAGCATACCATTTATGCCATAAGTTGGAGATTAACTTTAACTAAATTTTAAAAGTAATAAAAAATGTCAAACTAATTTTGAGGACTCGTACAACACTTGTGCATCCATAACACACGATTTAATGCCATTTCTAGCCACTCAAGGAACAAAAAAGAAGCTCCAAACCTGCCCAATCCCAAACTGGGCACTGCTGGCCAAGCTTGGCGTGCGGCTACATAGTAGCTCTTGGCCACTACTCGGCTAGCTTACACCATTACTACTGGCAGCCCCTATTTTGGGGTCAAAGGCTAGTCAAACCTATTTTTAGCTCAACTTTTGCGCACCAAAAATTGTAGAACACTTTCCAGACATTAAATCACACATTATGGACCAATTTCTAGATCTAAAACTCCTTTTAAAACTGAAAATTAAAGTACTCAATCATACTTCAAAAATTCAAGTTTAAGTGAGAATTAATTCTCCAAAAATCTCCAATCAAACTCCAATCTCATTGGATCAAAAAAATGACCAAAACACTTTTGATCAATCAATAATATGCTATATCATCATATAACATCGATTAATGCCAAATCAACATTCAACATTAATAATTATGAAATGAAACATACTAAAACATAAATCAACACTTAAATCACATAAAAACATGTTTTCCATTCATCAAGCAATAGAGCCACAAGCATCATCAACCAAACACTCCAATCCATTACTTGGATCAAGTATTTGGTGATACTGATCCATTATTCACATAAATCAATCAATCAGTAATCTAAAACATAGCATGAAAAAGGCTCTGATACCACTTGAATGCAAGAGTAGCTTTAGGATCCATAAATCAAAACTTCAGAAGCTTGAAAATAACTAAGCTACTTAAGAAACCAAGGATCTAGTCATGCTATATCTCTGGATTAGGAAGAAGAATTACCTCTTGTAGCTTAAAACAAAGAGAAACACCAATTTTGGAAGCTAATTTGTTTTTGTGTGTGACCCAGTAGGTTCTACTATTCATTGGACATAGGTTCACAACTTTTTGTAACTTTTGAATATCTTATATTCATTTTAGTTTAAAACTCCTTTTAAACAAATCGACTCGATTCAATTAATCTCATTAATTGAAGAGTACCCAATCTCTAAGATCGATGTCCAACCTCAAGCCCATGGAACCCAACTAATTGGCCGAAATGAATATTCTGGAGAACTATCATAGCTCTACGCATACCATGCAAATATGGTCCTTTTGTGTCCTATATCCTAAAAAAGGCTTAGGGCAAGATATTTGTCAGCTCCCTAATAGCCTCGATACTATATCTCTATTCTCAATGTTCGATTCCCTTCTATAACCTCATCTTTAGAAAACTCCTTTTCCAAATTGTCACACTACCTTGCACAAGGATTTCTTGGAATCGATCATTATAGAATACACAGGAGATGCATTCGCCCTTCACAAAAGCGAGGAGTCGGATCCATCTTGGATCTCACAAACCTCCATGTTAAGTAGCTCATACCCAGCCTTAACCTAAAAGACTCGCTAAGTGGTCAAGGAAAAGTCAAAGCATGAAGACCAGACATGAGGTTACCGTGGACCCTTAGTTCAGAGGACTAATAATATGTACTAGCGTAAGCTGGAGAATTAACTACTACCAACTTGCCACTACGAGTATCTAGTAGATTCTCTAGAGGGTCTTCAATGCCTTATTCTCTAACAAGCACCCACTAATATGTACCCGTATTTCATACAGTTGCTCGTGAAATGGAGCAATATCCAACTCTTGAATTTATGCATCATTAGTGCAAGTTTATATGGATCTTAGATGCCCCATCTCATAAGATCTTGCGACTTGAAAGATTTAAGATCACGATCATGTAAAACTTATTCCATGGTCATTGAATTATGTCCCGTAATCATGAATGATCTAAGGACTTCATCCGAATACAAGTGAAGTAATATAAAGCATAAGATGAAGGTGGCCATATAAAGAAACTTAATCAAGATTCTTTTACAAGGAAATAGTTTGTACAAGGCAATCTTGTTGGCTTGCCGGGCCCTATTCCAACAATCTCCCACTTGCCCTAAAGCCAATGCCTCATGGCCTTGAGACCCATCTTCTCAAGATATCCTTCAAAGGCCTTTTGCTTTTAGGGGTTTAGACAGTGGTTTTACTAAATTCTCTTATAAGGCAACTTTGTCCACTCATTTGTCGCCTCTATCAATTAATATCATATATCAAATGATAATGCATTTACTGTGTTTGGATCACTAATGAGATCTTGGCTCAAGTCCCAAGTTGTCTTCAAAAGACAGCCATGGGCTCATGCACACTAGGCACTACATCCAACTCTTAGATGGAGTTTTTCAAATAAACATTTTCTTTCAAGGTTTCCAAAACCACAAATTGTTTCACTTTAGTGGTTGTCTCAGCCCTGGTGTCTTGTTGGAACTCTTCCAACTCACCATGCCACCATTACGACAAAATATAAATCCAGAAATAGATTTTAGGTCATACACATTGGATTGGAAACTTGAATCCGAAAACCCCTTCTTGTTTCAATTCTCCATTGCCTTATTCTTAAAACAAATCATTAGTCCTTCTCAAGTACTTAAGGATTACTTTAACGGCTATCCGGTGACTTTCATCGGCATTGAATTGGAACCTATTCGTAACACTTAGCAGTGTGCCACAACAATTCTTTTATAGTGAACTGCATATATTGTGCTATCAATAGCAAAGACATAAGGTGTGTAGGACACCCTTTGCCTCTCATCCTCTATCTTATGGGCCATAGACTTAGAGAGATGAATACCATATCCTATGGAAAGAAATCCTTTCTCAAATTCTTCAATAATAAATCTCTTTAGTATTTTGTCAATGTATGGTGTTTGGGAAAGCCCCAGTATCCTCCCTGATCTATCTCTATAGATATGTATTCCTAATACGTAGGATGCTTTCTCCCAAATCCTTCATGGAGAATTATGTAGACAACCATGCTTTAGTACACTTTAACATTCCTACCTCATTCCCAATGAAAAGGATGTCATTCACATAAAGTACAATAAACTGTACACTACTCCCACTAGCCTTCTTATACACACATGGTTCATACACATTTTTGACAAAGCTAAACGATTTGACCATTTTGTTAAAACGTATGTTCCATCTTTGGATGCTTGTTGGAGTCCATAAATGGATCTTTGGAGTTTGCAAACCTTTAGCTCACTCCCCTTGATGTAAAACCTTATGGTTGCTCCATATAGATTTCTTCTTCAATGTCTCCATTGAGGAAATCGGTTTTCACATCCATTTGCCATATCTCATAGCCATAATATGCGACTACGACAAATAGAATTCGAATAGACTTAGGCATTTTAACCGGTGAAAAGGTTTCCCCAAAATCAATACCGGATCTTTGAGCTTAACCTTTTGCCACCAGTCGCACCTTAAATAAAAGTTACAACTTCTCCATCTACTCAAAGCTTTCGTTTATATATCCACTTGCAACCAAGGGGAACCATTTGCTTTGGTGGATCTAACAAAGTCCATACTTTATTTGAGTACATGGAGTCTATTTAGATCTCATGGATTCAAGCCAGCGTCTCGAGTTTGTGTCCAACATAGTTTCCTCATAGGTTTTTGGATCACTATCCGATTGGCCTATTTGATGAAGGAATCTGAATCTTTTGGATTGCTTCTTGATTCGGTCCGACCTTCTCAGAGGTTGTGTGCAAGGTACTTTGATATATATTTGTTTCTACCACCTATGGGATTTGATGATCATCTCAAACTTCACCAAGTTCAACAATAATGCTTTTTTCTATCTTATAGAATTTTCTTTTCTAAAAAGGTGGCATTCCTCAAAACAAGCACCTTTTGTTCCAAGGGATCATAGAAGTAATAACCTATAAACCTTCTTAGGTATCCCACAAACCTGCACAAGGTGGATCTACTATCCAACTTATCTCCCACTGTCCATCACATGTAAGCAGGAAATCCCCCAACCAAGTTATATTGGTAAGAGGGTGCTTTGCCATGCCATATTTCATGCGGTATTTTGGGTACGGACTTTGAAGTTACTACACTTAGTAACTTCACCGTCGTCTTTAAGGCGTATCCCCTAAAGGATATAGGCACATCAAAAAAGCTCATCATGGAAGGTACTATATTTAACAACGTACGATTTCTCCTCTCAGCTACTCAATTATATTAGGGTGTGCTGGTTGGAGTCCATTGTAAGAGAATCTCATTCTCCCTTAGGTAATCCAAGAATTCGTTGCTCAAGTATTCTCCTCTTCAATCCAATTGAAGAGCTTTAATACTTACATCCAATTGCGTTTTCACTCACTCCTATACTCTTTGAACTTTTCAAAGCCTTTAGACTTGTTCTTCATAAGAAACACGTGTTTGAATCGACTATAGTCATCGATGAAGGTTATGAAGTAGGAATAGCCTCCTCTCTCACTAACTTTTAGTGGTCCACAAACGTCCATATGGATCAAATCCAAAAGACTTGTGGAGCGCTCCATTTATCCTACAAAAAGAGCCTTGGTCATTTTTCCCTATAAACAAGATTCACAAGTAGAAAGATCCTCAATGCCACTAACATTTAGTGCTTTGAGAGTCTAACTTGGTCATCCTATGTTTAGAAATATGTCCAAGTCTTGCATACCACAACAAGGCATCTTCTTACATATCTAACTTTCTCTTACTTTGTTGAAAGTGCATTAGTGATATCTTCTTAGTGATATCTAATTTTCTCTTACTTTGTTGAGAATCCAATATATATAATCTTGGTTAAGCGTACCATAAGCAATTAAAGAACTCATTCTTTAATGCCTTCAATCTCCCATTTGATATAGAAAGATCAAATCATTCATTATCCAAAATGAGAATTTGAAATAATGTTCTCAACAATATATAGCACATAATAACAAGGTTTCAACACAATTATGAAGTTCCCTAAGTCAAACTTATTATACGCCTTCGACTTTGGTCCAACTCTTACTCCTTAGCCAAGGCGGTGGATTATATCCACATCACTTAGTTTTATTCTTCTTTCTTATTCTTTGTAACAACTTACAAAGATAAGAACCACATGCGATATCGCATATCCATAAGGAAGAATTTATCCTTAAATGTAATTCAATAAAGTACATACCCTTCCAAAGGGTTGCAAGGTATTCTTTGCATAATGGCTTTCAATGGCCTATCTAGCCAAAGAAGAAACAAATAATATTGACCATTTCGTCTATAATCTTCTTGAATCCTCCGGACACCTTTAATAGTTCTTTTCCCTTAGCGGAAGAACTTTTCTTCCTTTTACATCCGCTTCTAGCACCCCTAGGGCCTATAAACTTGGAGGAGGAAACAAGTGTCAAAGGTTTACCTTGTCATGGTAGTCTCCTTCTAGATCAACACTTTGATCAATAAAACTCAATGAGGATGTGAGGATCGAATTCTCATGGAGATCATTATCCTTCACTACATCCAAGTAGAAAAAGCTTCTCCTAGCCTAATCATCTTTAGACCATAGTCGATGAGACATGACTTCATATCCATCCTAGCTTGAAAAATCTCCTTTGACAACATGAACTTCTCATACCTTGTTTGCTTTACAACTTTTGTAAACTTTAACCAAGGTACTATTTATGTATCTTTGAGACTTTTAAAGTTTGCAGATGCAACCATAAGACTATGGGATAGGACGATCCTAAACCCATTTTGGGAACTTTTCACATGTTTCTTGATCTACTTAAATCCCCATGGGATTACAAGCACCATGATGTAGGACATGTATCCGCTTTTAGGAATGTAGAACTATTTTTTGAGGATAAGTTACTCGTGGAAGTTTAGGCTAGTTGGTTTATTAGTTTCCTAAATAATTTTAAGTGGAACATTAAATCATTCTAGAGATTTTACAAATCCTCAAAGGGGAAAAAGAGAATAGGCATGTGATTGAATTTGATATTAAAACATGTTTTATGATCTTTTAGAGATGTTTTCCTCCCACTATTATATCAAATTCTTCACCCCTTAGAAGAATTCGGGAAATCATATTTCCTAGTGAGAGTCAAGATCCCAAGGATATGCAAGTGGACCCTCGTAACCGGATATAAATATCCACTAGCAATCCAAAGGTAAGCAACATTTGCTAATTATATCTCATGCAATTCTTGATATATTTTGCCCCACCATTTCATGTAGATCTCCTAATAGACGGCCACTACATTACTCAGTGTTAAATCAAACCTACCAATCAAACTTTGATTCAAGACAGGCAGCACAACATCCCCCGTAACCGAGTGTATAATGTGTGAGTGTTCTTAATCAAAGGTGCATCTCATGCAAAGCATATGGTCACAGCTTTCCACCTAAGTATGACCCCCGTAACTGGATGTATATCATATAAAGGTGGTAGCATCATCATGCCACATACTATTGGTAGAAGGCTTGGATTAATTAAAACTCTTTTTATTTGTATCCATTTTGACTTAATATTACAAAACACTTAGACATTCTAAGTTGAGGGATTTTGCTTGCAAATATCTCATCATTTTATCTTCTTATTTAGGTTTTCTATATCCTAAACATGTATCTCATACATCAATATGATATGGAAAGCATAAATAAGTAAATGCATCTAGCAAGCTCCTAGGGTGGGATGACCAAGAGCCTAAGCAAGTGGTGCACTTAGAGTTATAAGTGCGCTTAGAGCTATAGGTGCACCACCTAGTTGATCCCAATACATTCATGGGTCTTCATGCCTCCAATGGTCTTCTTTACTCATTGTAACATTTACATGAAAAAGAAATCTTCACTCCTAGTGATTCTACTCTCAGAACATTAACAAGATAGAAATTAAGAGGCATGCAAGCTATAATTTAATGAAGGTTAGTAAGCTAATAGGATCCAATTATCAAACTTCAAAAGCTCAAAATAACTAGTGCTTACAGCCTACCAAGGATCAAGTCATGCTAGGATTTCAGATTTAGTTGGAGTGTTACCTCAAAAACAAAATTTCCAAGGTCTCTAGGGAGAACACTTCACCAATCCAAATTTTGGCAAACTTTGGCACAACAAAGAAACAACAACTTTTACCTCAATTAGAGTGCTCCAAAAATCACAAAAAAAAAAATTTGGAACTGACTAACTCCTTGAGAAAGTTTCTATAAAAATTCAGAGCAAAAATTGATATGGATCGCTTGAAAAAAATTCAGCAAGTGACCATTCTGTTCTAGTGGATTTCCAAAGCTTAGCAAATCAAATGCTTTACCTCTATTGATATGATCCACACACCAATTGATCCTCCAAATTCCACTCACTTTTAGCTGGAGCAAAATGATCAGAATATCAATGGTGAAGGTTGATTTTTGAAGTAGGAGAAGAAGAGAGAACAAAGCCTCAACACACGAAGCAATGTTTGGAAAAGGAGTTTTGGAGGGAATTGTGGAAGAATCTATCCTTTAAACCTTTCATGCATATGGCTGATCCTATCTCTATATATCTATGTATAGATGTTGGATGGTGCGATGCCAAGGTGGCATCACACCTTCCATGCAGGGGGGCGGCCAACGTGGCAAATTTGAATTCAATTCTCATTTGAATATCATGTGCATTTTAACTACATTTGAAATCTAATTTCAAATTAATTAAGATGCTAAATTCTAATGAACCTTTCATTTGAATTTTTCCTACAAAATTTATTCTTCTCACTAATTAAAGTAAACACTTTAATTTAATTAATCAACATTTGACTTAACTTTTAGGTCAAACAAACTTAACTCTTAAGCTCAATTTTGTTAACCTAACTCTTTAAGTTAACTTGACCAACTGATGGTCACTTGGCACCAAATAATTAAGTCCTTAATTATTAGCACTACAACAAATTACACTTTTAGTAATGAATAATTTTGTTACCATAAAGCTGAAATTCGTTACCCAAAATATTGGTAACGAATTTTTCGCTACTTAAGTTTAGTGCCCTAAGGCCCGTAGCAAAAGGTTTTAGTAACGAAATTTATGGTTCGTTACGAATGATGGACTTGTGGCAACGAAATGTATCGTTACCAAAATATGATATTAGTAACAAAACAGTGTAGTAGTTACAATAGATTTTTATAGTGTAACGAAATATTTAGTTACTAAAACATTGGCAATTTTGTTGCATTTTATTTTTTTGTTACCAATGTATAATATAATGATATTACTTATTTAATTAAGTATAGTTACTAATTGTTTATGTAACAAAATATTTGGTTACAAATAGTTAAATAAAATTTTAATTCAAAAATAAGCATTTCGTTACTAATGAATAAATAACTAAAAATTTTGTTACTAAATGTGTGCGCATGGGCTCCTGTTTGGGCTGCTCCATATAGATGGGCCATTTGACATCAGGCCTACACCAGTTGGGCCGCCGAACTCTAGGCTCGACTCGGGCCATCACCCACCAGCAAGAGCACCACCCGAGCACAGGCCCACCCGAGCATGCGGTGGCCCAATCGCCTACCAACAAGAGGGCCACCCGAGCGCTAGCGCCAGCCCACCCGCCGGCCATCCGAGCGTAGGCCTACATCGAGCAGCACCGGCCCAGGTGCCACACCAGCCCACCCGAGCATACGCCCAGCACCCACGCCCGCCGACCCACCTGACCGTAGGCCCACCCGAGCATGCGGCGGCCCGAGCAGCGCAGGCCCAGGCGTCCGCAACGGCCGACCCGTAGGCCCAATGAAAATCCATCTCAACCTGCTGGCAGCAGGTTTTGATCCCGTAACCATGCCCACCCTTCAGGCAAGCACCTAACCATCTTGGCTGCATGTCCAAAAGTAAATATTTGCCTTTGCTCAATTACTTATTCATCTCTTCCATGTAAAGCTCTCAAGCAATTTCATATGTTATCAAGCAAATATTATTTTATTTTTAAAAATAAAATAATAATTGTCATTTGAATAAATAAAATAAGAGTATCAAATAGTGAATTAAAAGAAATAAATAAAAAGTGTGAGACAATTATGTAACATAGCTGCATGAAGCAAGTTACATATATGTATATATAAATTGTTAGGTAAAGGCTTAATATTTTTGTAGAAGAGCTTATAATATAAAATACTTTATTTTAGAAATTTGTAAAAAAAATATTTATAAAAAATAATTGGCATTACATATATATAATTATTAAAAAATTGTGAACAAAACACTTTAAAGTAAAAAACAAAGGGCAATCTAACAAGCAAAAGTAACAATATTATTAATTCCGGCAGTTTAGAAAAATCAGCACGAAGTTATTCATTAAGGGAATGTTACACTAACCGCCGCCATTTATTATGAATTCCGCGGCGGTTTCAAAAAACCGCCACTAAATGGCTAATTCAGCGGCAATTTGAATAAATTGTTGCTCAACTACCGTCAAATTAATATTTTGCGGCGGTTGAGACAAACTATCACAAAATATATGCCGCGATTAACCTATTTTCTTGTAGTATGTGTGTATATATATACTATATATGTATATAAGTTTGAATGAAAAATTAAATATTATATACACAGTTATAAATATTAAATATTATTTAATTCGGAATGAATAAATAGAAAAATAGATAAAAATAAAAGTATTTTAAATTTTATTGATAAATTTATATATATGTATACTATATATATATGTGAATAAGTATAAATGGAAAAAATAAGTATACATGTATGAATAATTCGAAAGAAAAAAGATAAAAATAAAAATTATTTAAAATTTTATAGATAAATATATATATATGTATAAAATGAGAATATATGAAATAATGAGAAATTTTGATTTTGATTATTTGAAAGGTTAACAACTTTTTTTCTTATTCACTATTTTTTTGTTATTCGCAAAATATAATATGAATATCCAATTATATTTATACAAAAATTTGAGAATGAATAAAATAATTTGTTTTTTCTATATTTTATTTTAAATTATAATTTCATCCTCATATTTTTTCACTAATTCATATTTTAAAATCAATTTTAAGTTTATAATTATTTTATCAATTTACTATAGTTTTAACTTTATATACTAATGCCAAACTCTTTTCTTCACTTAATTATTCGATAACTAAGTTATGAGTCAAATTAAAAGGTTTCTATTAACTTATATACTAATGTTGATTTTAACTTTATAATTATTTTATATATTTATTTTGATTTATTTTACTTTTTTTTTAATCTTTACTATAATAGTTTTGTCTTAACTTAATTGATTTTTAATCAAAAATTAAAATTAAATAAGATTGTTTTCAAAAAATAATTGGCATTACATATATATTAAAAAATAGTGGACAAAACCCTCTAAATTTAAAAAAAAAGAGCAATCTAATAAGTAAAAGAAATAATATTATTAATTGCGGCAGTTTAGAAAAATCAGTGCAAAGTATATGGCGCGATTAACCTATTTTCTTCTGGCGTATATGTATATATACACACACTATATATATGTAAATAAGTACGAACAAAAAACTATATTATACATACTTATAAATATTGAATATTATTTAATTCAGAATGAATAAATAGAAAAATAGATAAAAATAAAAGTAATTTAAATTTTATTGATAAATTTATATATAAGTATATTATATATACGTGAATAAGTATAAATGGAAAAAATAAGTATACATGTATGAATAATTCGAAAGAAAAAAGATAAAAGTAAAAATTATTTAAAATTTTATAGATAAATTTATATATATATATGTATAAAATGAGAATATATGAAATAATGAGAAATTTTGATTTTGATTATTTGAAAGGTTAACAACTTTTTTTCTTATTCACTACTTTTTTGTTATTTGCAAAATATAATATGATATCCAATTATATTTATACAAAAATTTGAGAATGAATACAATAATTTGTTTTTTCTGTATTTTATTTTACATTATAATTTCATCCTCATATTTTGTCACTAATTCATATTTTAAAGTCAATTTTAAGTTTATAATTATTTTATCAATTTACTATAGTTTTAACTTTATATACTAATGCCAAACTCTTTTCTTCACTTAATTATTCGATAACTAAGTTATGAGTCAAATTAAAAGGTTTCTATTAACTTATATACTAATATTGATTTTAACTTTATAATTATTTTATATATTTATTTTGATTTTTCTTTTTATCATTACTATCATAGTTTTTGTCTTAACTTAATTGATTTTTAATCAAAAATTAAAATTAAATAAGATTTTTTTTAAAAAATAATTGGCATTATATATATATTAAAAAAATAGTGGACAAAACCCTTTAAAGTTAAAAACAAAGAGCAATCTAATAAGTAAAAGAAATAATATTATTAATTGCGGCAGTTTAGAAAAACCAGCGCAAAGTATATGGCGCGACTAACCTATTTTCTTCTGGCGTATATATATATATATATACACACACACTATGTATGTAAATAAGTACGAACAAAAAATTATATTATACCTACTTATAAATATTAAATATTATTTAATTCAGAATGAATAAATTGAAAAATAGATAAAAATAAAAGTAATTTAAATTTTATTGATAAATTTATATATATGTATATTATATATACGTGAATACTTATAAATGGAAAAAATAAGTATACATGTATGAATAATTCGAAAGAAAATTATTAAATGGCCTAATGTTATAAGTTAGATTTTTAAAAAAAATTAGATGATAAATTCGTATGAATTAAAATTGAATAAATTTTTGGATATTTGATATTTTAAATTCTAATGTTTAGAATATTTTTTATTTTAATATTATTATGTAATTTATAATTATATAGTTAGGATGACAAACTTAAAATTTTATTGTTTAAGTTTTTTTTGTCATAATGTCATAAATGGTCCCTAAAGTTTTAGTTTAGAATCACTTTAGTCCTCAAACTTTAAAACTTCCTTTTTTAGTCCCTAAAGTTTGGATTTAGTTTCAATGTAGTCCCTAAGTCAACTTTCCGGCAACTTTTTAAGGGCCAAATTGTCAATTTATAGTTGTATGTTTCACTTTAGTCCCTATATAAGGTTTTATGTTTCACTTTAGTCCCTGTATAAGATTTTATGTTCCAATTTAGTCTCTATGTTACTTTTTTTCTTTTTCTTTTTTTTTTTTTATAAATATATGTGCATGTGTATATATATAATTGATACTAATATTATTATTAACATTAAATAATATACTATTGTATATTAATATCATTTGTGATACTATTATAATTAATAATATTAGAATTGGGCCACAGGACATCACATCACTGTCTTGGTCAAGTCATTAGGCTGAATCTGTTGGGCTACCTCATATATTATCATAATAATACTATTATTATCATTGATAATATTAATCTTATTATTCTTATGATTAATTATACTAACAATAATAAAATTAATTTAATATTTATTAGTATCACAAATGATATTAATATATCAATAATATATTATCTAATTTTAATAATAATATGTTAGTATCAATTATATATACACACATGCACATATATTTATAAAAAGAAAAAAAGAAAAAGAAAAAAAGTAAGATAGGGACTAAATTGGAACATAAAACCTTATATAGGACTAAAGTGAAACATAAAACTAAATTGACAATTTTGCCCTTAAAAGGTTGCCGGAAAGTTGACTTAGGGACTAGATTGAAACTAAATCCAAACGTTAGGGACTAAAAAAGGAAGTTTTAAAGTTTGCGGACTAAAGTGATTCTAAACTAAAACTTTAGGGACCATTTATGACATTATCCCTTTGAATTAATAAATAAAACATATTTATATTTAACAGAATTATTTTAGATGTATTTATCATTTTAATATTCTTATGTAATTTTGAATTATATAGATAATAGGATAGACTTAAATTTTTATTGTTTAATTTTTATTTCATTTTTAACTTAATAAATAAAGTCAACAAAATTTATTTAAATTTTTAGATATTTTACCATTTTAACATTATTAGATATTTTAACTTAATATTATTAAAATTATATGGCCTAAAGTGATAAATTAGATTTTTAAAAAATTTTAGATAGTAAATTCGTAGGAAATAAAATTTTATAAATTTGAAGGAAATTTGATATTTTAAATTCTAATGTGCAAATTTTAAATTTTTTTTAGGACTCAATTCATTTAATTTGATAATTTAGCAAGTGGGATACATGTGTATGTGTATTTATATATATGAATATATATATATAAGTATATAAATATTTTTCAAGATTTATCATTTTTTTTTTATCTTTTTACTTTTTTCAATTTTTATGTACCTATTTTTAATTTTTTGTGCAAATATCCTTCTTTTTTTGGTCTAGTAAAATACATAGTAAAATCTTTTATTTTTTGGATTTTTCCTCTAAATGAAAACTCCCAATTCATTGAATAATTCACAAAAAAGTTATAAATCCCAATATTTTAAAGAAATTGGCCCAACTAATGGATTATCCAGTTCAAATTTTTTCAAGTTCAATCTTTAAAATAAAACCTAGTTCAATAATAATTCACTAAAAAATTGGTTAAACCCAATTAACAAATTCTTTACATTATTGTGAAGTCCATTTCTTGAACAAAAGCCCAACCCACAAGTATTTGTAAAAATTTAATTTAATATTCGTTTATAATTAGTAACGAAAATCATTGTTACCATATGTATACAATTGATATTTGGAGTGAATGAATTTTGGAGGGAAGTTAATTAAAATTTAGTAACTAAAAACTTTGTTACAATATATTTTATTTGTAATAAATATTTTGTTGTTACAAAAGGTACCAAATTTTGTTACAAATATATCTTCTTATATGATGGAAAATGTTATATGTAACAAAATAACATTTTCCGTAACGAATAATTATTTAGTTATGAACATAAAAAATTTAAGGTAACAAATTTGAGTTAAAGGTAACAAGACTTTTACTTTGTTACTAAAGAAAATGTTATTTGTAACAAAAAATCAATTTTGTTACAATAAATCTAACATATGTAACGAATTTTACCTTTGTTACCAAAAATTTTGTTACGTGAAGTGCAAATTGTTGTAGTGTAGTCTAATTTAACACCTTAAATTAGTTGATTAATTTAACACTTAAATTAATCAAGCCAAAATTTTACCTTCAAATTGGCACCTCAAAATCGGTCACCTTGGAGTGATTCTCTAAATCTAAGAAAATTCTCCAATAACTAGGAGGTTAGTTGACTTTTGTGTGTGACCCAATAGATTCTATCATTCGTTGGACATGGGCTCACAACTCCGTGTAACTTTTGAATATCATACATTCATTTCAGTTTAAAACACCTTTTAAACTAATTGACTCAATTTAATTAATCTCATTAATTGAAGAATATCCAATCTCCATGGTCGATGTCCAACTAATTGGCCAAAATGAATGCTTTTGGAGAACCATCATAGCTATACACTTGCTATGCAAATACGGTATTTCCATCTCTTACTCCCAAAAGAGGCCAACGGCAAGATATTTGTCGGCTTCCTAATAGCATCAATACTATGTCTCTATTCGCAATGTTTGATTCCTTTATATTAAATCACCTTTGAAAAACTCCTTTTCCAAATTTTCATACCACCTTGCGCAAGGATTTCTTGGAATCGATCATTATAGAATACATAAGAGATGCACTCGCCCTTCACATAAGTGAGAAGTAGGATTCCATCTTGGATCTCACAGACCTCTATGCCAAGTAGCTCATATGAGGAAGAGTCAAAGCTTGAGGACCAGACATAAGGTTACCAAGGATCCTCAAGTCAGAGGACTAATAATATGCACTAGCGCAAGCTGGAGAACTCGCCACTACCGACTTACCACTCCGGCTATCTAGTGGATTCTTCGGTTGGTCTTCAATGCCTTATTCTCTAACAAGAACCTACTAATATAAACCTGTTTCTCATATGGTTGCTCATGGAACAGAGCAATATATAACTTTTAGATTTATGCATTGTTAATACAAGTTTATTCGGATATGAGATATCATGTCTTATAAGATCCTATGACTTGGAATATTTAAGATCACGATCGTGTAAGACTTATTCCATGGTTACCAAACCAAGTCCCGTAGCCTTGAGTGATCTAAGGGCTTCATCTAAATGTAAGTGAGGAAATAAAAAACATAAGATGAAGATGGCTATATAAAGAATATCATTCAATCAAGATTGTTTTACAAGGAAATAGCTTTATGAGGCTAATCCTATTGGCTCGTCGGGCACTATTCCAACAATCTCCCACCTGCCCTGAAGCCAATGCCCCATGGTCTTGAGACCTATCTTCTCAAGATGTTCTTTAAAGACCTATTGTGTTAGGGGTTTAGGTAGTAGTTCTGCTAAAATTCTCTTTTGAGGCAACTTTGTCCACTTAGTTGTCGCCTCTATCAATTTGATATCATATATTAAATGATAATGCATTTACTGTGTTTGGATCACTAAAGAAATCTTGGCTCAAGTCCAAGGTTATTTTCCCTAGACAACCATGGGCTTATGCACGCTAAGCACTATATCCAACTCATTGTTGGAGTTTTTATCCAAACACTTTCTTTTGCAGTTTCCAAAACCACAAATTATTTCACCTTAGTGGTTGTCTCGACCATGGTGTCTTGTTGGAACTCTTCCAACTCACCATGCAACTATTAAGGCAAAATATAAGTCCAGAAGTAGATTTTAGGTCATCTATATTGGATTGAAAACTTGAATTCGGAAACCCCTAGAGTTTCGATTCTCAATTGTAGTATATCAAAAACAAATCCTTGGTCTTTCTCAAGTATTTAAGGAGTACTTTAACAGCTATCCAATGACTATTATTGGGATTGGATTGGAACCTACTCGTAATGCTTAGCGAATGTGCCACATCCAATCTTGTATGTTGAACTGCATATATTATGCTACCAATAGTGGAGGCATAAGGTATATGGGACATCCTTTGTCTCTTGTTTTTAGTCTTGGGGGCCATAGACTTGGAGAGTCGAATGCCATGTCCCATGGGAATGAATCCCTTCTTGGATTATTCCATACTAAACCCCTTTAGTACTTGTCAATGTATGGGGTTTGGGATAACCCCAGCATCCTCTTAAATCTATCTCTATAGATACGTATTCCCAATACGTAGGATGTTTTCTCCTAAATCCTTTCATGGGGAATTGAGTAGATAACCACACTTTAGTACACTCTAACATTCCTACCTCATTCCCAATGATAAGGATGTCATCAACATAAAGCACAATAAACTATACACTACTCCCACTATCCCTTTTATACACACATGGTTCATAAACATTTTTTACAAAGCCAAACGATTTGACCGTTTTGTCAAAATGTATGTTCCAACTTTGGGATGCTTGTTTGAATCCATAAATGGATCTCTAGAGTTTGTAAACCATTTGCTCACTACCTTTGGAGGTAAATGTCACAATTGAGGAAAGTAGTTTTTACATCCATTTGCCATATCTCGTGGTCATAATATGCAGCTATGGCAAGTAGAATCTGAATGGACTTAGGCATTGCGACTGGTGAAAAGGTTTCCTCAAAATTGCTACTGGGTCTTTGAGTGTAACCTTTCACCACTAGGCGTGCCTTAAAAGCTACTAATTCTCCATCGACTCCTAGTTTTCGCTTATAGATCTACTTGCAACCAATATGAACTATTCCCTTTGGTGGATCTACCAAAGTCCATACTTTGTTGGAGTACATGGAGTTCAATGCGGATCTCATGGCTTTAAGCCAACATCCCGAGTCTATATCCAACATGGCTTTCTTGTAGGTCTTCAGATCATTATCCGATTAGCCCATCTCATGAAGGAATTCAAACGTTTCGAGTTGCTTCTTGATTCGGTCCAACCTTCTTAGACGTTGTGTGTAAGGCTCTTGTTGCTCTTTTCTTTCCACTGATTGTGGGATTTCATGATCATCTTGAACTTCATCAAGTTCAACCACAATGCCATTTCTATCTAATAGAAATTCCTTTTCCAAAAAGATGGCATTCCTCTGAACAAACACATTTTGCTTTGAGGGATAATAGAAATAGTAACCTATAAACTTTCTTGGGTATCCCACAAACTTGCACAAGATGGATCTACTATCCAACTTATCTTCCACTATCCGTACCACATAGGTAGGAGATCCCCAAACCTTGACATATTGGTAAGAGTATACTTTGCCATGCCACATCTCATGCAGCGTCTTTAGCTCTGACTTTTGAAGGTACTACACTTAGTAACTTTGCCGTCGTGGTTGAGGAGTATCCTTTAAAGGATATACGCACATCGAAGAAGCTCATCATGGAAAAGTACCATGTCCAACAAGGTATAGTTTTTCCTCTCGATTACTCTATTATGTTAAGGTGTGTCGGGTGGAGTCTATTGTAAATGAATCCCATTTTCCTTATATAATCCAAGAATTCAGTACTTAAGTATTCTCCCCCTCGATTCGATCAAAGAGATTTAATAGTTAGCCCCAACAGCTTTTCCACTTCATTCCTATACTCTTTGAACTTTTCAAAGGCTTTGGACTTGTTCTTCATAAAATACACATATCCGAACCTACTATAATCATCGGTGAAGGTGATAAAGTAGAAGTAGCCTCCTCTTCTACTAACTTTTAGTGGTCCACAAACATCTGTATGGCAGATGGATCAAATCTAAAGGACTTGTGGAGCACTCCGTTTGTCCCACAAAAGGAGCCTTGGTCATTTTTCCCTTTAAACAAGATTCACAAGTAGAAAGATCCTTAATGCCACTAACATTCAGCGCTGTGAGAGCTTTTAACTTGTTCATCCTATTTTTAGAAATATGTCCAAGTCTTGCATACCATAAAATGGCATCTTTTTAGTTATCTAACTTTCTTACTTTGTTGAGAGTGCATTAGTGATGGTTGAGAATTCAATATGTGCAATCTTTTGTTAAGTATGCTATAAGCAACTAAAGAACCTATTCTTTAATGCCCTCAATCTCCTATTTGATATTGATATGGGGTCGCCTAAATACCTAGGCCCAAACCAAGTTGGCCCAGAGGCGTGGCACCAGGCCCAATCTGGCGCCCGTGGCCCATATGCATAATCAACCTCAATCAACCACTCGTCTGATGGTGCCCCATGCATAGAACGACGTAAGGTTGACTTTGTCGACCAGCGAGGTCGAGGCAGTACAGTACTTTGCCACTACATTGAATGCACTGATGGGCTTGCCGCCTCCGCATTAATGGCGCATGCTATCCCCTCACTGTCTGACACAACAGGCGCGGCTACAGTGTACCATCATGTCCTTAAAACCTAGAAGGGCAGTCATCTGGAAATGTACAGATAGGGGAAATGACTAGTCACTCCTGGCATAAGGGTAAGGGGCACCTAGGTGTACCAGGGGCATCCCAAACAATTCCCCGAAGGGAGAAGGATATAAATACCCTTGCTCCAGCCTTTTTAAGGTACGCACTGACATATACTCAAAGTCCTTACTCCGTTGCTTGATATCTCTGGTCGATCATTTTTGACTTGAGCGTCGGAGGGCCTAAGTCGAGGGCTCCTCGGCTAGCCTAATGTTTACTGTGATTACAGGATTCATCCCACCTAAACAAGAATCCCGACCAGCCAGGTCGAGTCTCATTAAATCTAGTACTTGGACCCAGGTTCAGAAAATCAAACCATCATCATTTGGCACCGTCTGTGGGAAAACTTTGAATCCTCTATCGAAAAATGGTAAAGACAAGGCGAGCCCCCTTTGGGAGAGAAGAAAATAAGAGGTCCAGCTCTCATCCCCTTCGACAGAACCCTGAACCAAATGCCCAGGGATCCAGCGCCCAGCCTGAGCCCATGGCAACATTAACGATGCCCTAGTTAATGTAGCTCATTAGTGAGCAAATTTCAGCGCAGCTTGTGGCCTAACTCTCAGCTGTGTTGAGCAGATACGCTGTGCAATCGAAGCTGGCTGTCAGTGCAACCCCCCAGCCTGTGGCCCCAGAAAGGGTGTGGCCTGAGGAGCAATCCCAGCGACCAGAGTCACGAAGGCCCTAGTCGAGAAGAGAACCAAGCATGGGCAATTTTCCTAGAGAAATAGCCCGCCATCCACAGCGGGAAGAGGTGGCAGACTCTGTTGATCATGACGCTCGACCCCTTTGAGCCCCGCAGCGCGATAGGGTCAAACACTCTAGATACAGGCCAGGTAGAAATGTGTCCCAAGTGGACCAATAGGAATGGGATGAGGTATCCCATCAAGTGCAATAGCTGAACAGGCGCTTGGAGGAGATCTCAAAGAGGAATGTGAATAGAACCCTTCATCCAGATGGGTTACAGAAGTTTCAGAGGGAAAGAGACTCACCGTTTGTTCAAAAGATCATTGACGAGCGTATCACCATCGATGCTAAGATCCCGACTGGACTGCCGAGGTACTATGGCTCAACAGACCCAAATGAACACCTGCTGCAGTTTGAACACATGATGCAGCTACATGGGCATAATGAGTACATCCGTGCAAAGATGTTGGTAACCACGTTTTAGGGAATGGCCCTTGATTGGTTTGTGAAACTGGAACCAGCATCTATATTTTCTTATGACCAGCTGTGTGATAAGTTTCTGCATCAATTTTCAAGTAGGAGGAAATCTAAACTCCCCCATACACACTCGCATACCATGAAACAAAATGAGGGAGAGTCCCTCCGGGACTTTTTCACCAGATTTAACACAGAGGTTTTGAAGATTGACAGCCCGAGGATTGAGTTCTTGATAGACCTGCTTTTCTTGGTCCTGAAACACAAGGAATGTGCAAATGCGCTGGTGCGTGAGTAGCCCAGGTCAATGGAAGAGCTTCTCGACCTCGCGGAGAGGTACATGACCTAGGAAGAGATGAATAAGTTGAAGTATGGCAGCCTGGAAGTTGACAGAAAGAAAAACAAGGAGAAAGATGACCGTCAGGTCAGAGAAGGGCGTCGTTCCCCAATAAAACACTTCCACGACTACACTCCACTCAACCTTCTAAGGAAAGAGGTGTTGTTCACCATACAGCATGGGAAGCTGCTTAAGAAGCCCAAGAAAATCACAGAAACTGAAGCCATGAAAAAATTAAAGAAATACTATTATTTCCATAGACAGAAAGGCCATCATACGGAAGAGTGCTTCAATTTGAAAGATGAGATCGAAAGATTGATCAGACAGGGCCATTTGAAAAAGTTTGTCGAGGAGCATGCTAGGCGAGAAGAGGGCGGGACCATCGGACTCTCCCTGTAGAGAAAGATCGGTCAGCCCGATGAGGTAAGAAAAAGGAAAAAGGCCTGCCCAACAACCTGACCCACCCATTCGATGAGTCATTGACATGATCATGGGCGGCCCTACCGGAGGAGATTCCCACAATGCGAGGAAACAAGCTCAAAGATAGCTTAACTCGACCAAACCATTTAAGGTCGAGAAAGTTTTTCAGCTATCGACCAGCGCTGAACCGATCTCCTTCAGCGACTCAGACCTTGACCTTATGGAGAACATGGGAGTTGATAGGAAGATAGACAGCCCCATGGTAGTAACCCTGGAGATTACGAATATCAAGGTTAGAAAGGTACTGGTCGACAATAAGAGCTTAGTGAATATCATGTTCTTGTCCGCCTTGAACAGAATGAAATTGGGGAAATTGAAGTTTGATCCGGTCAGAACACCCTTGGTCGAATTTGGTAGACCCGAGATCATCCCTGAAGGATCCATCAATCTTTCCACTATATTTGGGTAAGGTCCCCGCAGCCGAACATTGATGATCAACTATCTGGTGGTCGACGCCCCATTTGTATACAATGTCATCGTTGGTCGACCAGCTCTCAATGATTTCAGAGCCATTGTCTCCACTTACCACATGAAGATAAAGTTCCCGACACCAGCCAGAGTTGGAAAACTCTTATGTAACCTCAAGGATGCTTGGCGCTGTTACACCATTTCAGTCGACTCTAGCGAGCAGAAGAAACGACCTGAATTAAAGCCCTCGGGGGACGCCCCAGTAGCGAAACCCGATGAGGGACCTTCATCAAAGAAAAGGAAGTTGGAAGACACCAAGGTCAAGCCTATTGGCGAGTTCAAAACAATAAAGCTCGAACCCGGGAAACCCGACAAAACCACCAGGATCGGGAGTGATCTGGGGGATCGACTGGAATGCCTTATGGTCGACTTTCTCCGACACAATATTGATGTTTTTGCATGGAAAGTAGCAGATCTCCAGGGCATCGACCCCAACATCTTTGTCCATCGATTCAACGTGGACCCAACTCACAAGCCTGTAAGGCAGAAGACGAGAGCTTTCAACGCAGAGAGGTCAAAGATCATCGAGGAGGAAGTTACCAAGCTCTTAGAGGCAGGATATATTGTAGAAATCCAGTACCCTTCTTGGCTTTGTAATGTTGTACTTGTCTCTAAAAATGAGGGGAAATGGAGGATGTGTAATGATTTCACCGACTTAAATAAAGCTTGCCCGAAGGATCCCTATCCCTTACCTCGTATAAATTTATTAGTTGATTCTACTGCTGGATGTGAACTGCTCAGTATGATGGATGCCTTCCAAGGCTATTACCAAATATTTATGGCACTAGAGGACAGGGACAAAACCTCATTCGTCATCCCCAATGGTGTATTCTATTTTTTAGTCATACCTTTTGGACTCAAAAATGCAGGTGCAACGTACCAAAGACTGGTAAATTTCACGTTAAAAAATGAGATCGGGAAGTCAATGGAGGTTTATATCGACGATATGATTGTAAAAATTGAGAAGGCCAAGGACCATCTGGTCGACCTCAGCCACACCTTTGCCATATTAAGGGCCTTTGGCATGAAGCTCAACCCTAGCAAGTACACCTTCGGTGTTCGAAGGGGCAAATTCCTTGGGTATATGGTCAGTCAAAGAGAGATCGAGGCCAATCCGCAGAAGATCCAAGTAGTTCTGGACATCGCCCCACCTTGCACAGTTTGAGAAGTCCAACGTTTGGTCGGCAGGGTTATAGCCCTGGGCAGATTCATAGCTCGACTGGCCAACAAGAGCCTACCTTTCTTCAAAATCCTCAGAGATGCCAAGAAATCTGGTTTCTAGTGGGATCAGCATTGTGATCAAGCTTTGGTAGAGCTCAAGCAATACTTGTCTTTGCTGCCATGCTCGCCAAACCCGACCTGGGAGAAGTTTTATAGCTCTGCATAGCAGTGTCATTTGCCTCGATTTGTTCAGTGTTAACATCAACAAGAGAAGGAATCCCCCGTTTGATGTATTATTGCAGCAAGGTCTTGCATGGACATGAGCACAATTACTTGGAGATTGAAAAGTTCGCTCTAGCCCTTGTCACGTCAGCCAGAAAGCTTCGGCCCTACTTTCAGTCCCATGCGATTGTGGTGCTAATGAATCAACTGTTAAAGTAAGTGTTGTCGAAGCCCGATACTTCAGCTCGACTCACTAAATGGGCTATCGAGCTCGAGGAATTCGACATCACATTTCAACCACGGACTGCCATAAAAGCACAAGTCTTGGCCGACTTCATCGTCAAAAGACTTGACCTATCTACGCAAAATGCTAACATCATCTCCGTATGGACCTTATATGTAGATGGATCAAGAGGCGGGATAAGTGTATCCCTCTGTTCCCCGCTTGCTGAGGAGTATGATTTCGCAATAAAACTCAACTTCCCGGTCACCAATAATGAAGCAGAATATGAGGCCCTCATTACAGGAATGCGTATAGCCACAACTCGCGGAATCGAGCAGCTTGCAGTATTCACTAATTCTCAACTAGTCGCAGAACAGGTCGAAGGCAACTTCGAGGCGAAAGAGCACAAAATGGCCCAATACTTATCTGAGGTAAAACGACTGCAGCGGTTATTTAAGAGCTTCACCCTGACCCAAATCCCCCGGGTAGAGAACGAACGAGCAGACTCGCTTTCGAAGCTCGCCAGCTCGGCGAAAGGTACTAGAGAAAGGACTATAATGTTTATGGCAGCCGACAAACCTTGTGTTGATGCCCCCAATCAGCGCCTCGTCGGATGTGTTGAAAAGGCAATTATCTCTTGGCAAGAGCCAATCAAACTTTACTAGAGACAAGGAACCCTACCCACCAACGATAGGGAGGCCCACAGACTCAGAGGGCTGGCAGCCAAGTTTGCGCTAGATGAGCATGGACAGCTTTATAAGAGGTCGATATCAGGACCTCTACTGAGGTGTCTAGAACCCGATGAGGCCAACAAAGTCATGCAGGAGATACATATCGGCATCTGCGGTAACCATTCCGGCGGCCGATCTTTAGCACACAAGGTTGTCCGTTACGATTATTTTTAGCTGACTTTATTGCAGGACTCGGTTGACTTCGCTAGACAATGCCCGTCCTGCCAGATCCACTCAAAAATCCAGCACCAACCAGCCACATCGATGATCAACGTTCAGATCACCTGGCCATTCGACCAGTGGGGGATTGACATAGTGGGATCTCTCCCGAAGACTTCGGGCTAGCGTAAGTTTATTATAGTGGCAGTTGAGTACTTCACTAAATGGGTAGAAGCTGAAGCGGTCCCGAAGATCACCGATGCGGCCATTAAAAGTTTTATTTGGAAAAATATAATCTGTCGATTTGGGTTGCCTAAGGTCTTAATCTCGGATAATGGCACTCAATTTCAGAGTAAGAACACGAGGAGGTGGTACAAGACTTTGGGAATCACTCAACACTTCATGTCGGTGGGAAACCCCCAGTCTAATAGCCAGACCGAGGTCACAAACATAACTGTTCGAGACCACCTCAAGACTCGAATAGCAGAGACGAGAGCCAGTTGGGCAGACAACCTCTCGGGGGTGCTTTGGGCTTACAGAACGACACCTCAAATAGCCATGGGTCGCAGCCCATACAACCTAGTCTACGGGTCCAAGGCAGTAATCCCATCCGAACTGATTTAGCGTACAGCTCGAGTGATCCACTATAACCCGATCACAAATGTATTGGAGAGGGCTCTGGATCTAGTCACTGTAGACGAGCAGCGCCACGCAGCCTACAACACAATGCAGCGATATCGGTTGAAAATGGCGGAACGCTATAACAAGACAGCACGACCTCGTTCTCAAGAAAGTGGAAGTGTCAAAAAACGTGGGAAAACTTGGCCCAGAATGGGAGGGACCTTACTCAGTGGTTAAAGTCTCAAAAAATAATGTCTACCGACTAGCCGATGCATCAGGCCATGAATTACCTCGACCACGAAATGCTATCAACTTGAAAAAAAAAATTTGTGTAACGGGCCATCGGCACCCTTTTGTATCTCTCTGCTGAAATAAGATTATCGCACGATTAAACTTCATGAAACAGGCAGAATATCCTCCAAACAGTCAACCCCATAGTCGACGAAACAGGCTTTAGGCCACCAAGTCGAGGCCTATGAGCCGAGACCAAGCAGTCAACCTCGTAGTTGACAAAACAGGCTTTAGGCCGCCAAGTCGAGGGCTATGCGCCGAGACCAAGTAGTCGACCCCGTAGTCGACAAAATAGGCGTTACGCTGCCAAGTCGAGGCCTATGCGCTGAGACAAAGCAATCGACCCCATAGTCGACAAAACAGGGCTTGCGCCGCCAAGTCGAGGCTTATGCGTCGAGACCAAGCAGTCGACCCCATAGTCGACAAAATAGGGTTTGCGCCGCCAAGTCGAGGCCTATGCGCCGAGACCAAGCAGTCGACCCTACAGTTGAAGAGATAGGCTTTACGCCGACGAGTCGCGGCCTGTAAGTAGAATCGAAACAGTCGACCCCCAACGTCGGTAAAATCGACTCCATAGTCGTTAAGATTATTTAAAACCTAAAGACTAGCTATTACACTAACGAGTTAATTACAATCTGCTCAACATAAGCCAAGAATGAATTTTGCAAAGTACAGCATTTATTCAACGAAGACCATGAATGAATGCTACTTGACCCACTCGAGAGCATTAGCCTAAAGATTACAATACGTAGAATAATAAACACTGCAGTTGATTCCTATCAAGTAACAGGCTCATTAACGGAAGTGATTTATAACAAAAGCAAGAGTAATCATCATCGAATCTAGAGCAATAAAAATAATCATCATTCATCAACGTTCAAAAGCCTCATCGAGGCATAAAATCGCACATTATTTAAAGGCCTGATCGAGGCATACACATTCCCTTGCCAAAAACAAACAATAAAAATAAAGGATCAAGCCTAGCTAGAGCTACCAACCTCCTCAGCATTAGGATCGCCCTCCTCGGCAGCAGGAGCAGCAGTACGCGCAGGCTCAGGTAAAGCCATGAAAACGGGCACATCAGTAGTTATGGCAGTTAGGGGTCGAGAAGGGTCAGCAGTTTTGCAAGAATTGTCATTCAGGAATTGGGAAATATGTAGCAGCATCGGCTGTTCCTTCTGACACCTCAAAGGCAAGATCTCCAGCAAACTTAAACTCCTTGGCAACAACCTTCGGCTTCTTCTCGACTTAGGCTCGCCTTGTTTCCTCTTTAGTCAGTCGACCTCTGGCGTACCCTCCTCCCCCGTGGCCTCAATGACTGGTCCCTCGGCATTGCCCTCTTCCTCAGGGTAGGGTCGCAGCTGCTCATTGAACAAATGGCTCATGCGCAACCGATCCTCAGGTCGAACGCTGTAGCCCAAAAACTGCAACTACTTGATGGCCTTCTCGAACGAGTTCCGTGCGTCGTCGAGAGCAAAAACAACACTAGCATCCTGGAAGACAACACTTACCATGAATTGTTGCATAGCCTCCTAACGTAGCAGCGGCAGTATCTGGTTGAACTTAGCCTGGGCCTCCGCTAAACCTGCATTTCGGCCCGCAGATAGACCGAAATCATAACTGACTTGCAGGTCCAACTGCAAGTTTTTCACCTGCCCATCCATTTTGGTCCTCTCCTTGACTGCCAAGATCACCTGCTCATCCTTCAGCTCGAGGTCCTTAGTCAGCTGGCCGACCTGCCTCTCCAGCTCATCGACCATTATTTGTGAAGACTAGAGCTGAGCCTTCAGAGTCTCTGCGTCCCCTCCGGCCTCCAGCAACTCCCGATCAGCCAGGGCCAGCTCCGACCGCCAGTAAAAATAATAGCCCAGTTGCCCGACCTGAAAGATAAAAGCCATCGGATACCCGACCAGAATTCAATGATACAAAAGTAAGAGTAGGAAACTTTACCATGTTGGCATGATAAGCCAACTCTCGAAGAGCTGTGTCCTGGCTCAGTCCCATGATCCTCCTCTGGTCAGCCATGAACTGACCTGCCAGCAAGACCTTCAGAGGAGCGACCCTGGTAGGCTTCGCGGTATTTATGCACAAGGAATTATGCACGACAGGACTCGGCTCTGTCCCAAATCGGGGAGAGGGGGATTTAGGTAAGTTGAACAGTATCTCATCCCCTCGGTCCCCAAAAAGATCATTCTCGATCGGCAGCCCCGACCTCGCTGCTTTGCCTTTTCCCTTGCTGGCAGCAGCTTTATTCAGAGCAGGCCCTCCCTGCTCCACCATGGCTCGCTTACCCTGACCCGTGGGGCTATCGCCTGTGGTCCCCAGCTATCGACCAGGTAATGGAGTCGGAAAAGGAGTTGGCGCCACGGCCTCCGGGCGTGGCTCCTCGATGGCAGCGATTTCTCGACGAATAGGACCCTGTCGTCGTTATTTATTTCTCTCTACTCTTGCTAGAGCCTCTGCCCACGACCTGTTCATGATACTTGCGCGATCTGCTAAGCAGCAAATTAACAACAATCAGAAACCATAACACCAATGAAAAAACAACAAAATTACAAAAAATGCTGTCTATCTATTTAATTATTCGTAAGAAAATATAGCTAACACTAAGTGTTTCTCCTCGATAAAAATTGAGGCCTCCATCTGACCAAATCTGACCAGATCCCGAACAAAGGTGTTTGGCCAGGTTGGGGTAGGTCGGGGTAAGGTTCCTCAGCATGTTGACATGCCCCCTCCACTAGCCCCGTGGAATAATGAAACCCCCCGCCACTCAAACAAACAGGTACCATTTTTTCCATTCTTGCCCATATGCAGAAGCAGGGGCTATGAGGAACTTATGCCATGGTCGAGCGGTTAAATAATAGAAGCCCGACTCGTTGGCACTACCCGACTTGCGAGACATGGATAGGTGAAAAAGTTGAAATTTTTTTCAAAACTAGCAAGCTGATTAAACAAGTGCATTAAAATAATAAAACTACAAATAGTGGAGAAATAGTTGGGTAGAAATTGTGTTATACACACTTGAAGACCCCTGAGCAGGCTAACCATGCTATCACTTAAGGGGAATCTAAGACCACATCTAAAAGCATCCTCGAAGATAGTTATGCAGCCTGCAGGAGGACGATGCATTCGACCAGGTGGTCTGGGGGTCAAAAGTTGATATTCATAAGGGATATGATACAGCTCTCTAAGACGTCTCAAGTCCCCAAGGTTAATGGTGGATACGATTTCACTGTAATGACTGGGGGTGAACAGTCGACCTCACGAAGGGGGAATCTGGCTTGGCCTAGCTTCTTGCCTATCGCGGTTGCTACTCGAGCTGTTGGAGCTCGAGCTGCTGGAACTGGAATCGTCACTCGACGACTCATTAGACTGACCAGTAGCATATCTGGGCCTATCAGAGTGGGTGGCCTCACTATCCCCCCCTTGACTACCCTTAGAACTGTATAAGCCCAGCATGATTTTCAAAGAAGAAACTAAAGGACAGGAAGTATGAGTGAATGAGCACTTACTGAATGGAAGAACTAAGAGCAGAAAATATTGAAAGCGAGGACGTTTGGACAAGCGCTCGACCAGAAGCTAATGCGGTAAAAGTAAAAATGGTTAGTTTTATTGCAGGTATTTATAGGGGAGCTAGCACGGGAAACCAAGCACCTGTAATAATGCTTGTAACCGCCACGCCGCCCCACGTGCACCACGATGTAACCGCTTAATAAATGCGCCAAACCTTGGTCAATTTTTGAAAAAACCCTGGTCAATTATTACTAGTGCCCATTATGCTACTTCCCAAAGCTTATCGTCAAATCTTCGTTCAGCCTCACGAAGTGGGGGGACTCATGATATAGGGTGGCCCAAATACCTAGGCCAAACCAAGTTGGCCCAGAGGCGTGGCACCAGAACCAATTTGGCACCCGTGGCCTATATGCATAATCGACCTCAATCGACCACTTGCTTGATTGTGCCCCATACATAGAACGGTGTAAGGTTGACTTTGTCGACCAGTGAGGTTGAGGTAGTACAATACTTTACCACCGCATTGAATGCACTAACGGGCGTGCCTCCGTATTAATGGCACATGCCATCCCTCACCGCCTGACACAACAGGCACGGCTATAGTGTACCATTATGTCTTTAAAACCTAGAAGGTCAGTTATCTGGAAATATACAGATAGGGGAAATGACTAGTCACCCCTGGCACAAGGGTAAGGGTCCCTGGGTGTACCAGGGGCATCCCATACAATTCCCCGAAGGGAGAAGGATATAAATACCCTCGCTCTAGCTTTTTTGAGGTACGCACTGACATATAGTCAAAGTTCTTACTCCGTTACTCGATATTTCTGGTCGATCATTACTGACTTGAGCGTCAGAGGGCCTAGCCAAGGGCTCCTCAGCTAGCCTAACATTTACTGTGATTGTAGGATTCATCCCACCTAAAAAAGAATCCCGACCAACCAGGTTGAGTCTTATTAAATCCAGTACTTGGACCCAGGTCCAGCAAATTAAACCCTCATCAGATATAGAACGATCGAATCCTTCGCTAGCCAAAAATGGGAATTGAAATAATGTTTTAACAATATGTGGTACATTATAACAAAAGTCCAATGCAAATCTGGAATTCTCTAAGTCTAACTTATTATACGCCTACGACTTTGGTCACAACTCTTGCTCCTTAGCCAATGCGGTGGATCATATCCACATCACTAAGTTTTATTCTTCTTTCTTATTCTTTTTAACAACTTACAAAGATAAGGACCACATGCGATATCACATATCCATGAGAAGAATTTATCCTTAAATGCACTTCAATAAAGTACATACCTTTCCAACGGGTTGCAAGGTATTCCTTGTAAAACCATTTCCAATTGCCTATCTAGCCAAAGTAGAAACAAATAATATCGACTATTCCTCTATAATCTTCTTGACCCCTCTGGATGCCTTCCCTTGGAGGAAGAACTTTTCTTTCTTTTACCTCCCATTCTAGGACCCCTAGGGCCCATATACTTGGAGGAGGAAACAAGTGTAAAAGATTTGCCCTTGTAATGGTAGTCTCCTTCTAGATCAATACTTTGATCAATAAAACTAGGTGAGGATGTGAGGATCAAATCCTCATGGAGATCATTGTCCATCAGCACGTCCAAGCAGAAAAAAGCTTCTCCAAGCCTAATCATCTTTAGACTGTAGTTGATGACACATGATTTCGCATCCATCCTAGCTTGAAAAATCTCTTTTGATAACATGAACTTCTCATACCTTGTTATATTTACAACTCTTGTAAATGTAGACCAAGGTACACTACAACTAATTGCACTTCACATAACAAAAATTTTGGTAACAAAGGTAAAATTCGTTAAATATGTCAGATTTATTATAACAAAATTGACTTTTTGTTACAAATAACATTTTCTTTAGTAACAAAGTGAAAGTCTTGTTACCTTTAACTCAAATTTGTTACCTTAAATTTTTTATGTTTGTAACTAAATAATAATTCGTTATGGAAAATGTTATTTTATTACATATAACATTTTCTGTCATATAAGAAGATATATTTGTAATAAAATTTGGTACTTTTATAACAACAAAATATTTGTTACAAATAAAATATATTGAAACAAACCTTTTAGTTACTAAACTTCAATTAACTTGCCCCCAAAATTCATTCCCTCCAAATATCAATTGTACACATATGGTAACAATGATTTCCGTTACTAATTATAAATGAATATTAAATTAATTTTTTACTAATACTTGTGAGTTGGGCTTTTGTTTAAGAAATAGACTTCACAATAATGTAAATAATTTGTTAATTGAGCTTAACCAATTTTTTAGTGAATTATTACAGAACTAGATTTTATTTTAAAGATTGAGCTTCAAGAAATTTGAAGTGAAAAATCCATTAGTGTAGCACCCCCTCTCAGAACAGCACCCAAGCTGAGGTGCTACTAATTCAATCTTAAATACAGTTCAAATAATAACTAGGAAACCTGAAATTTAACAATCTCAAAGGTAAAGCAGTCACATTAATCCAAAAGATCATTCCATAAAGCATAATATATACAACCCAAATCTCAGAATCCAACTCAGTGGAAAATAATTCATTTATCCTAAAAGATTACTTCATAACATAAAATACGTACATATCTAGTATCTTAAGTTTCATACAGACATTCTCATAACGCTCTTCAAGTAGTCGTCTTGATCAAATGACTTATATGAACAACAGTAATGCCTAATCTATTACAAAATTATTCTCTTCTAACACACGCCTCTGCTTCTCAGTTTGACCTGTCTGAAGACAAATAACAACAAGGGCGTAAGTACTAAGGACTTAGTAAGGGAAAAGAAATAATAAGATTTAAAAGGAAATTTAATGAGGTACAACTATTGATGAATAACTTAATAACCATGAGAAGGAAAATGATCCAAATAAGGGCTTCATCCAAATGCAAGTGAAGAAATAAAGAGCATAAGATGAAAATGGCCATATAAAGAATATCATTCAATTAAGATTGTTTTACTAGGAAATAGCTTTACAAGGCCAATCCTATTGGCTTGCCGGGCACTATTCCAATATTTAATGCAACCCTTTTCAACAACTTAAAATAAATAAAATCAATATTAAAGGCTCATGATCATCCCCATTCATTCATCATCCATTTAACAATTAAATGAACAATAAATAAATTTAGAATTGACATTCAATTCCAACAATTAAATGCTTATCTCACAAACAATTAACTGGCCAAGCAAGATCAAGCATAATAATTCTGCACCATTGTTGAAGAATAACTTTAAAAACTTTTTTAAAAAAAATAAAAAATATTAAACATAATTTTGAGAACTTGTACAACACTTGTGCATCTGTTATGTGTGAAGCAAAACACTTTTGGTCATAGAAGGAACCAAAAATAACACTCAAAACTCCCCTAAACCGAAACTATCCATTGCTAGCCTAACCTGGGTGCACGACCGTGCAGCAGATGCAATTCTACTGCCTGACTAGCGCCCGACCAGGGCTGGCAGCAGCTTTATTTCAATGTTTTAAGCTAATCAAGTAGATTTTTGTTCAAATTTAGTGCGGGAAAAAATTTAGGACACCTCTTAAACATTAAATCACACAATATAGATGAAATTTCAGATCTAAAACACCTTTTAAAAATGAAATTTCAAGTGCTCAATCATGCTTCCAAAAACAAGTTTAAGTAAGAATCACATTCTTCAATAATCTTCAATAAACTCCAATCATATTAGATCTAAAAATGACCAAACACCTTAAGGCCAAATTTGACATGTTATATCAACATATAACATCAACTAATGCTAAATCAAAATTCAACATTAGCAACTATGAATTAAAACATACTAAACATATGAATTAACACTTAAAACACATATTATGAAGCTTTCAATTCATCAAGCAAATGAGCCACATACAACATCATCCAAACACTCCAATCTATATGTTGGATCAAGTATTTGGAGATTTAGATCAATTCATCACATGAATCAATCAATCAAAAAATCTAAATCATAGCATGAATTAGGCTTTGATACCACTTGAAGTCACATGTAGCCCTAGGATCCAATTATCAAAGCATAAAAATGTCAAAATAACTAGGCTACATAAGAAACCAAGGACTAAGAATGCCATAGATTCATATTTGGTATGAGATTACCTTGATTTTCACAAAATCAAAGGAACTTGGAAGAAGATCTCAACTCCTTGAAAACTGTCTCCCGGCACAGCAGTTTCAGAGCAACTTTTGCCCAACCAAACGATCTTTCCTCTGGATGAAAAAATTACTAGAACTTACCAACACCTTGATAGATCTACAATCTAAAATTTAGCTGGAACAGAAAAAAAGAGGATATCCAAAGGCTAGCAATCCAATTGTTTAGCCTCTAATAATAAGATCCACACACCAATGCACATTCCTTTTCTTCTCAATGTCAGCTGGAGAATAAAGAGAAGAAACGTAAGGATGAAGGCTTGATTTGGAGGTAGGATATGAAGAAATTGAAGCTTTATGAGGCAGCACTTGGGAAATTGGAGAGAAAATGAGAGAATCTAATTCATAGCTTGCAATTCACATGTGGCCGCCCCCTTCACACTCTATATCTATATATGGAGGGAGGATGATGTGATGCCAACCCTCCTTAAGTTGGCGCCACTTTCACTTGCAAGTTGGCAAGCATGTGAATTTTGTGTGCATTTGAATTTCATTTGGAATTTTCATTTTATCTCATGAAATGTCATCCAAATAAATTCTAGTGCCACACCAAATGAACTCTTCATTTGAATTTTTCCTCCAAAATTAATTCTTCATTTTAGTTAAATTAAACACTTTAATTTAATTAATTACCTTTGACTTAACTCTTAAGTTAATTTTGCTTAACTATTTAAGCAAGACATTCTTGACTTAACTCCTTAAGTTAACTTGAACAATTGATAGTCATGTGGCACCAAATAATTAAATTCTTAATTAATTGGTCTTAATTTAACTCCTTAAATTAACTAGATCAATTTAACAATTAAATTGATCAAACCAAAATGACTACAAATTACATCAACTATCTACCTCCAAAATCGGTCATCAAGGAATGTTTCTAACTCTTTGAAAATTCCCCTTCATCAAGTAGGATTTCAATTAGCTTTTGTGTGTGACCCATTAGGTTCTACCATTCATTAGACATGCACTCACAACTCTTTGAGACCTATATAATATCACATATTCACATTAGTTTAAACTCTTTTAAACTAATGACTCAATTCAATTAATCTCCATTGATTGAAAAGTACCCAATCTCTATGGTTGATATCCAACCTCAAGTACATGGAGCCCAACTAATTAGCTGAAATGAATGCTTTTGGAGAACCATTCTAGATCTACACGTACTATGCAAATATGGTCCTTCCATCTCTTATCTCCCGAAAGAGTCCTAGGGTAGGATATTTGTCGGCTCCCTAATAACCTTAATACTATGTTTCTATTTCCAATGTTCAATTCCTATATATGACCTCATTTTTGGAAAATGCCTTTTCCAAATTGCCATACTACCTTGTGCAAGGATTTCTTAGAATAGATCATTATAGAATACATAGGAGATGTACTCACCCTTCACAATAACAAGGAGTCAGATCCTATCTTGGATCTCACAAACCTCCATATCTAAGTATCGTATGTCCAATCTCCACCCCAACGACCTACTACGCGGCCAAGGAAAAGCAAAAGCATAAGGAGCTAAACACTAGGTTACCATGGATCCTCAGGTTAAACGACTAATTATATGTATTAGCATAAGCTGGAGAACTTGCCACTACCGACTTACCTCTTCGGCTATCTAGTGGATTCTCTGGGCGGCTCTTTAGTGAACTTGTTCTCTAACAAGCACCCACTAAAATGCACCCATATCTCATATGGCTTGCTCATGAAACAGAGCAATATCCAACTCTTTAATTTATGCATTGTTAGTGCAACTATATTCGGATCTTAGATGCCCTGTCTCATAAGATCTTACAACTTGAAAGATTTAAGATCACGACCGTGTAAGGCTTATTTCATGATCACCACCCAGTAGGTGACCAAGTCCCATAGTCTTTTCCAAATGCCGGTGAAGTAAATATAAGCATAAGATGAAGATAGCCATTTAAAGAATATCATTCAATCAAGATTGTATCACAAGTGAAATAATTTACATGGCAATCTAATTAGCTTGCAAGGCATTATTCCAACACATGCTAGGTGTATTTACTTCTTTATGCTTTTCATAATCTGTTGATCTATTAAACGCATGGTTAGGATACAGAAAACCTAAATAAGAAGATAAAATTGATGAGATCTTTGCAACCAAGAAAATTCATCCACTTGGAAGAGTCTAAGTGCTTTCAAATATTAAGTTAAAATGGATACAAACTAAAAGGAGTTTTTATTAATCCATGCCTTCTACCAATAGTATGTGACATGATAATGCTACTATCTTTGTGTGATGGCATATGAATTGTGGGCACACTTAGATCATATGCTTAGCACATGATGCACCTTTGATTTGAAACTTCATATGCATTGGCACACGAGTTGTGGAATGACATAGTGTGATTTTGAATCAAAGCTTGATTGGTAGGTCCGACTTGACACCTAGTAGTGTAGATGGCACATGAGTCGTAGGTCTACATGAAACGTGAAGCAAAATATATCAAGGGTTGTATAGAGAAGCAATTAGCAAAAGTTGCTTACCTTTCGAGTGTTTGTGTATGGCAAATGATTCGTGGATCCACTACAAGTCCTTAGGGCTTTAATTCTTACAAGGAAATGAGATTTTCTGAATTCTTCTAGAGAGTGAGGAATTTGATAACACAGTGGGAGAAAAAACATGCTTGAAAGTCCATGAACATGTTTTCAATATCTATATTCAATCACATGCTTATAATCTCTTCTTTTTTTTTTTGCCGTAGTAGATTTTTGAAATCTTCAAATCAAAATGGCTAAGAATCCACTCAATGTTATTTTGGAAACCAATAAACTCACCGGGACTAACTTCCAAGATTGGCTTAGAAACCTCAAAATTATTCTTGATTCGATAGGAGGACATATGTGCTTACTCAAACTCCACTGGAGACCATTGGTGATGATGCTGACATTTAGGCACATTAAACATTCACGAAGTGGGTAGATGATGATCTACAAATACATTGCCTCTGAAGGCACATGTAGCACTAGGATCCAATAATTAAAACTGAAATAAACTAGGCTACACATACTAACAACGATCTAAACATGCTATTGATTCAGATTATGATGGAGAATTACCTTGATTTTCTCAAAAATAAGGAAATGATGAAGAACACTTCTTCAATCCAAAAACTGTCATACAGCGACACAGAGGATTGGATGCAACTTTTTCCCAATACAAACTCCTCCAAAAATTCCGAAAAAATTACAGTATCTACCAAACTCCTTGATGAATATAATGTAAAAAATTCAGCTAAAAAAACTTCAGGAAAGTTCCAGAAAAAAATCTCAAAGTAGACTGCCCTGACAACAAATCTCCAAAGGCTAGCAATCCAATTGTCTTGCCTCTAGCAACATAATTCAAGCACCAATGCTAGATCCTAATCTCCTTGGCATTAGATGGAAAATACAAAGGATATTTGCAGAGATGGAGGTTTGATTTAAGGTAGGAGAAGAAGAGAGGAAGTGAAGCTTCAACACATGAGGCAACACTTGAGATTTGGAGAGAAAATGTGGTAAAATCTAATTCTTCACACAAAGCATAAGTGGCCGTCCCTCTCTCCCTCTATATCTATATACAGAGTGAGGATGGTGTCATTCCAAGGTGGCATCACACCTTCTTCAAGGGTGACCGCCAACTTGCTTTGCAAGTTGGCAAGTTGCAATTCAAATGTGAATTTGAATTTTGTGTGCATTTCAATTTCATTTAGAATCTAATTTTAAATTAATTAAAATGTCACACCAAATGAACCTTTCATTTGAATTTTCCCTCCAAAATAGATTTCTCTCATTAATTAAATTAAACACTTTAATTTAATTAATTAACCTTTGACTTAACTCTTAAGTCAATTAGCTTAACTCTTTAAGCTAGTCAATGTTAGCTTAACTTTTTAAGCTAACTTGACCAATTGATGGCATGTAGCACCAAATAATTAACTCCTTAATTATTGGTCTACTTCAACTACTTAAATTAGTTTATCAATTTAACAATTAAATTGATCAAGCCAAAATGACCTCAATTTTGCCAATCCTCAAATTGGTCCACTAGGAGCATTTTTCCAACACTTAGAAAAATTCCTCCATCAATTAGGAAATATATTGGCTCTTATGTGTGACCTGTTAGGTTCTATCATTCATTGGACATGTACTCACAACTTTTTGTGACTTTTGAATATCAAATATTCATTTTAGTTTAAACTCCTTTAAACTAATCAACTTAATTCATTTAATATTAATTGAAGAGTACCCAATCTCCATGGTCGATGTCCATCCTCAAGCCCATGGAGCCAAACTAATTGGCCAAAATGAATGCACTTGGAGAACCATTCTGTTCTACGTGTACCATGCAAATACGGTCATTTTATCTCCTATCTCCCAAAAAAAGCCTAGGGCAAGATATTTGCTATCTCCTATTAGCCTCGATACTATGTTTCTATTCCCAATGTTCGATTTCTCTATAACCTCCTCTTTGGAAAACTCCTTTTCCAAATTGTCATACTACCTTGCTCAAGGATTTATTGGAACCGATCATTATAGAATACATAGGAGATATACCCATCCTTTATAAAGATGAGGAGTCGGATTCCTTCTTGGATCTCACAAACCTCCATGTCTAAGTAGCTCATGCCCAATCTCAACCCGAATGGCCCACTAGGTGACCAAGGAGGAGTCAAAGCATAAGGAACTAAACACAAGGTTACCATGGATCCTCAGGTCAGAAGACTATTTATATGCACTAGTGTAAGCTAGATAACTTGCCACTACAGACTTGCCACTACAGCTATCTAGTGGATTCTTCGGGTAGGTCTTTAGTGCCTTGTTCTTTAACAAGTGACCACTAACAAGCATCTATATCTCATATGGGATTGCTCATGGAACAGAGTAACATCCAACCCTTGGATTTATGCATTGTTAGAGCAAGTCTATCGTGATCTTAGATGCCCTGTCTCATAAGATCCTATGACTTGGAAGATTTTAAGATCACGACCGTGTAAGACTTATTCCATGATCACCACCCAATGTGTGACCAAGTTTTGTAGTCTAGTGTGATCTAAGGGCTTTAACGAAATGTCAGTGAAGTAATAATGAGAATAAGATGAAGATGTCCATATAAAGAATATCATTCAATCAAGATTGTCTTACAAGGAAATAGTTTACAAGACCAATCTAATTGGTTTGTAGGGTACTATTCCAACAATCTCCCACTTTCCCTAAAGCCAATTCCCCATGGCCCTGAGACTCATTTTCTCAAGATATCCATCAAAGACCTTTTGTGATAGGGTTTTAGTTAGTGGATCTGCTATATCTCCCGAATTAAATGATATCACCACAAAATATGCTTGGATCACTAATGAGACCATGGCTCTTTAGCTTGGGCTACCGCCCCATTGTTGTCACAGAAGACAACCACTGACTCGATAATGCTCGGCACTACATTCAACTTTTGATGAAGTTTTTCATCCAAACACTTTCCTTTGCAGATTCTGAAACTGCAATATATTCTGCCTTTGTGGTAGAGTCATCCGGGTTGTCTTGTTTGGAGCTCTTCCAACTCACAGGCAAAATATAAATCCAGAAGTGGATTTTAGGTCATCTACATCATATTGGAAACTAGAATCTCAAAAACACTCAAGTTTTGATTCTCAACTGTCGTATACCAAAAACAAGTCCTTTGTCCTTCTCAAGTACTTAAAGATTACTTTTACAGCTATCCAGTGACTTTCAGTAGAATTGGATTGGAAATGACTTGTAACATTTAGAGTGTGTGCCACATCTGGTCTTGTACATTGAACTGCATACATTACGTTCCCAATGGCGGATGCATAAAGTATTTGCAGCATTCTTTATCTCTCGTCATCAGTCTTAGGGGCCATAAAATTGGAGAGACAAATGCCATGTCCCATAGAAAGGAATCTCCTCTTGAATTCTTTCATACTAAACCTCTTTAGTATCTTGTCAATGTATAGGATTTGGGAAAGCCCCAGCATCCTCTTTGATCTATCTCAATAGATACATATTTGTAATACATAAGATGCTTATCCCAAATCCTTCATGGAGAATTGAGTAGATAACCAAGTTTTAGTACACTATAATATTCTAATCTTATTCCCAATGAGAAGGATCTTATCGACATAAAGCATAATAAACTGTATGCTACTTCCATTAGCCTTTTTGTACACACATAGTTCATACACATTTTTGACAAAGCCAAATGATTTGACTGTCTTGTCAAAACGTAAGTTCCAACTTTGGGACGCCTGTTTGAGTCTATAAATGGATCTCTAGAGTTTGCAAACCTTTTTCTCTCTTCCCTTGGATGTAAAATCTTGTGGTCGCTCCATATAGATTTCTTCTTCAATGTCTCTATTAAGCAAAGCAGTTTTCACATCCATTTGCCATATCTCGTAGTCATAATATGCAACTGTGGCAAGTAAAATACGAACGAACTTAGGTATTGCGATTGGTGAAAAAGTTTCCTCGAAATTGGTACCTGTTCTTTGAGTATAACCTTTTGCCATTAGTCAAGCCTTAAAGGTATTTACCTCTCCATCGAATCCTAGCTTTTGCTTATAGATCTACTTGCATCCGACGGGAACTATTCTATTTGGTGAATCTACCAAAGTCCATACTTTGTTCGAGTCCATTTTGGATCTCATGGCGTCAAGCTACTGTCCCGAGTTTATGTCCAACATAGCTTCCTCATAGGTCTTTGGATTGCTATCCGATTGGCCCGTCTCATGAAGAAATCTAAACTTTTTGGGTTGTTTCTTAATCCAGTCCGACCTTCTTAGAGATTATGTGTGTGTCTTTTGTTGCTTGTTTGTTTCCACTACTTGTGGGATTTGATGATCATCTTGAACTTCATCGAGTTCAACAACAATGCCATTTCTACCTAATAGAAATTACTTTTCCAAAAAGTAGGCGTTCCTCGAAGCACACATTTTGTCCCGAGGGATCATAAAAGTAATAACCCATAGACTCTCTTAGGTATCCCACAAACTTGCACAAGGTGGATGTACCATCCAACTTGTCTCCCACTGTCTGTCTTACGTAGGCAGGAGAGCCCTTCACCTTTAGATAATGATAAGAAGGTACTTTGTCATACCACATCTCATGTGGTGTTTCTTTCACTGACTTTGAAGGTACTACAGTTAGTAGCTTCGCCGCCGTTTCTAAGGCGTAACCCAAAAAGGATATAGGCACATAAAAAATGCTTATCATGGAACGTACCATGTCTAACAAGGTACAGTTTCTGCTTTTGGCAACTCTATTGTGTTAGGGTGTTCCGGGCAGAGTCCATTGAGAGAGAATCCCATTCTCCTTGAGATAATCTAAGAATTTGGTACTTAATTATTCTCCCCTCGATCCAATTGAAGAGCTTCGATAGTAAATGCCTTTTGCTTTCCCACTTCACTCCTATACTCTTTAAACTTTTCAAAGGTTTTGGACTTGTACTTCATAAGAAACATATGTCCGAACCGACTATAATCATCGAAAAGGTGATAAAGTAGGAATAGTCTCCTTTTGCACTAACTCTTAGTGGGCTACATACATCCGTATGGATCAAATTTGAAGGACTTGTGGTGCACTCCGTTTGTCCCACAAAAAGAGCCTTGGTTATTTTTCCCTTCAAACAAGATTCACAAGTAGGAAGGTCCTCAATGCCACTAGTATTTAGTGCTTTGAGAGCTTTTAACTTGTTTATCCTATTTTTAGAAATATGCCCAAGTCTTGCATGCCAAGGAATGCCATCTTCTTGGTTATCTAATTTTCTTTTACTTGATTAAATGTGCATTATTGAAGGTTGAGAATCAAGCATGTACAATCCGTTATTCAATGTACCATGAGCAATCAAAGAACCATTTTTTAATACCTTCAACATCCCATTCGATATAGAAAAATCATATCCTTCATTATCAAGAATGAGAATTGAAATAATATTTTTAACAAGATTAGGTACGTAATAAACTGGATCAAGTATAATACAAGCATTTTCCAAGTTTAACTTGATTACACCTTGGAAAATAGGGGCAACTCTTGCTCCATTTCCGAGGTGGATGATCATATTCCCTTCATGAAGACTTTTTCTTCATTCCATCCTTTGTAACGAATTGCAAAGGTGGAACTACATTCAGTATCAAATATCCATGAGAAAGAATTTGTCATCAAATACACTTCAATAAAGTACATACCCTTCTCAAGGGTTGCAAGGTAAGCTTTACAATTCCTTTTCCAATATCCCTTTTTGCCACAATAGAAACAACTTGTATTGGTTTTATCCTTTTTCTTGACGCCCCTTGAACTCTTTAATGGTTGCTTCCCTTTGGAGAAAGAACTCTTCTTCCTCTTACCTCCATTTCTCAAGCCCCTAGGGCCTTTCGACTTGGAGTAGGAAGCAAGCATAAAAGGTTTTTTCTTTTTCATAGTCACCTCGATGGGCGCAAGCATATTCACCAATTCGTTAATCATCACCTCTGGATTGGACATATTAAAGTTCATAAAAAATTGATCTAATGATGAGGGTAATGACTAGATGATCAAATCCACGTAGAGGTTATTGTCTATGATCACATCAAGTTGCCCAAGCTTCTCGATGAGTCCAATCATCTTTAGCCCGTGATAATGGACACTTGAACCCTCAACCATCCTTAACCTATAGAGCTCTCTTGATAAAGCAAACTTTTTATGTCTAGATTGCACACCATACAACTCTTGTAGGTGTTTGTAGATCTCATTTGCATGTCTCATATGCTCGTAAGTCTTTTGGAGATCATTAGTCATGGAAGCTATCATGAGGCATCTCACTTGTAGATAATCATCTACAAGTTTAGTAATCAATCCACGGGCCTCATCAGTGGTGTCATCACCCAATGTGTCCGACGAACTTTAATGTAGGACATAGTCCTCTTTTCTGACTCAAGTATAATCTTAAGGTTTCTGAACCAATCACAAAAGTTTGGCCCGATTAGTTTATTGGCTTCCAAAATGCTTGGAAGTGAATTTTTAGCCTTTTTTTTTTGAAGATTTTGAAAATCTACGAGAGGCGAAAAAAAAGTATAAGCATATGATTGATTTTTTATATTGAAAACATGTTCATGGTCTTTCAAGCATGTTTTTTTCCCATTATTTTATCAAATCCTTCACCCCCTAGAAGAATTTGGGAAATCTTATTTCCTAGTGAGAATCAAGACCCTGAGGACTTGTAAGTAGACCCCCATGACTGGATACATATCTACAAAGAATCCAAAGGTAAGCAACTTTTGCTAATTGTATCTCTATGCAACTCTTGATATATTTTGGCTCACCTTTTCATGTAGATCCCCTATAAGGACGACCTCTACATTACTTGGTGTTAAGTCAAACCTACCAATCAAATTTTGATTTGAGACAACGCTAAAGCATCCCCTGTAACCGAGTGTATAACGCATGGGAAGCCTCAAATCAAAGGTGCATCATATGCTAAGTATATGGTCACAGCTTTCCACTGAAGTGTGACCCCCATAACTAGATATATATCACGCAAAGGTGATAGCATCGTCATGACATATACTATTGGTAGAAGGCATGGATTAATTAAAAACTCTTTTTAATTCATATCCATTTTGACTTAATATTTGAAAGTACTTAGATATTCTAAGTGGAGGGTTTTTGTTTGGAAATATCTCATCATTTGATCTTTTTATTTATATTTTCTATATCCTAACCATGCATCTCATGCATCAATAGGATATGGAAAGCATAAATAAGTAAATGCGCCAAGCATGCTCCTAGGGTAGGATAACTATGAGCCTAACCAAGTGGTGCACTTAGAGCTACATGTGCATAATCTAATTGATTTTAAGTGGATTGATTAAATCTAGCTACTACATAAGTGAATCCCATACATTCATGGTCTTCAAAAGTCTCCATGCCTCCAATGATCTTCTTTGCTCCATGCAATATTTATATGCGAAAGAAATCATCACTCTTAGTGATTCAACTCTCATAACTTTTACAAGGTAAAAATTAAAAGGCATGGAAACCCCAATTTAATACAACCCATTTCAACAACTTGAAACAAATAAAATCAATATTAAAGGCTCATGATCATCCCCATACATTCATCATCCATTCAACAATTAAATGAACAATAGATAAATCTAGAATTGACATCCAATTCCAACAATTAAATACTTATCTCATAAAAAAATAATTGCCTAAGTAAGAGATAGCATAACAATTATGCATAAATTAGAGATTAACTTTAACAAGTTTCTAAAAGCAATTAAAAATGTCAAACATAATTTTGAGAACTTACACTACACTTGTGTAACTAATATGCGTGTAATATTTTTTAGCACAAAAAAAAAACTTAAAAAACTGAATTAAATCGGGAAAGACCATAACAGCTGCCCTGCCTGCTTAGCGTTGGGCGCACAGCTGCATGGTAGACTCACACTAGGCACGCCCGCTACTCGGCTAGCACCCGGCCTGGGTGGGCAACACCTCTATTTTGTGCACCAAAAAAATTCACTTTTGGCTCAATTTTTGTACACCAAAAAAATTTAGGTCAACTTCTAAACATTAAAACACATATTATAAATGAAATTCTAGGTTCAAAACCCATTTTAAAAATGGAATTTTAAGTGCTTAATCATGTTTTCAAAAACAAATTAAAGTAAGAATCACGTTCTTCAAAAATCTCTAACAAACTCCAATCAAATTGGATCCAAAAAATGACCAAAACTCTTTAAGGCCATAAATAACATGCTATGTCAACATATAACATCTTCTAATGCTAAATCAACATTAAACTCTAGAAGCTATGAATTAAAACATACTAATCATATGAATTAACACTTAAAACTCATATTAGCATGCTTTCAATTCATCAATCAAGGAGGCACACACAACATCATCCAAAAACTCCAATCCATCATATAAATCAAGAATTTGGTGATTTTGATCAACTCATCACATGAATGAATCAATCAAAAATCCAAATCATAGCATGAATTAGGCATTGATACCATTTAAAGGCACTTGTAGCACTAGGATCCAATAATTAAAACTGAAATAAACTAGGCTACACATGCCAACAAGGATCTAAACATGCTATTAATTTAGATTAGGAAGGAGAATAACCTTGATTTGCCCAAAAATAAGGAAATGATGAACACATATTCAACTCATCAATCCAAAAACTGTCATACAACGGCGCAAATTGGATGCAACTTTTGCTCGATCCAAACTCCTCAAAAAATTCCAAAAACATTCAGTATCTTCTCAACTCCTTGCTAAATCTATTGTAAAAGTTTCAACTTAAAAAGCCTCAGATAAGTGTCAAAAAAAATTTCAAGTGGACTTCCCTAACAATGGATTTCTAAAGGCTAGCAATCCAATTGTCTTGTCTCTAACAATATGATCCACACACCAATGCTAGATCTTAATCTCCTTGGTATTAGCTGGAAAATACAAAGGAGATTTGTAGAGATGGTAGCTTGATTTGAGGTAGAAGAAGAAGAGAGGAAGTGAAGCTTCAACACATGAGGCAACACTTGAGATTTGGAGGGAAAATGTGATAAAATCTAATTCTTCACACAAAGAATAAGTGGTCGCCCCTCTCTCCTCTCTCCCACTATATCTACATATAGAGTGAGGATGGTGTGATACCAATTTGGCATCACACCTTCCTCAAGGGTGACCGCCAACTTGCCTTGCAAGTTGGCAAGTTGCAATTCAAATGTGAATATGAATTTTGTGTGCATATTAATTTCATTTAGAATCTAATTTCGAATTAATCAAAATGCCACACCAAATGAACCTGTCATTTGAATTTTTCCTCCAAAATAGATTCCTCTCATTAATTAAATCAAACACTTTAATTTAATTAATTAATCTTTGACTTAACTCTTAAGTCAATTAGCTTAACTCTTTAAGCTAGTCATTGTTAACTCTTTAAGCTAACTTGAATAATTGATGGTCATGTGGCACCAAATAATTAAATCCTTAATTATTGATCTAATTTAACTCCATAAATTAGTTTATCAATTTAACAATTAAATTGATCAAGCCAAAAGGACCTCAATTTCGCCAATCCTCAAATCGGTCCACTAGGAGCATTTTTCTAACACTTTGAAAAATTCCTCCATCAGTTAGGAAATGCAATTAGCTTTTATGTGTGAACCTATTATGTTCTACCATTCATTGGACATGGGCTCACAACTCTTTGTGACTTTTGAATATGAAATATTCATTTTAGTTTAAACTCCTTTAAACTAATCAACTCAATTCAATTAATTTCTATTAATTGAAGAGTACCCAATCTCCATAGTTGATGTCCAACCTCAAGCCCATGGAGTCCAACTAGTTAGCCGAAATGAATGCTTTTGGAGAACCATTCTAGCTCTACGTGTTCTATGCAAATACAGTCATTCCGTCTCCTATCTCCTGAAAGAGTCTAGGGCAAGATATTTGCCGGCTCCCTAATAGCCTCGATACTATGTTTCTATTCCCAATGTTCGATTTCTCTATATGACCTCATCATTGGAAAACTCATTTTCCAAATTGTCTACTACCTTGGGCAAGGATGTCTTGGAATCGATCATTATAAAATACATAGCAGATATACTCACCCTTTACAAAGACGAGGAGTTGGATTCCTTCTTGGATCTCACAAACCTCCATGTCTAAGTAGCTTATGCTCAATCTCTACCCGAACGGCCCACTAGGTGACTAAGGAGAAGTCAAAGCATGATGACCTAAACACAAGGTTACCATGGGTCCTCAGGTCAAAGGACTAATTATATGCACTAGCATAAGCTGGAGAACTTATCACTACCGACTTGCCACCATAGCTATATAGTGGATTCTTTGGGCGAGCCTTCAATGCCTTTCTTTAACAAGCACCCACTAACATGCATCCATATCTTATATAGGATTGCTCATAGAACGGAGTAACATCTAACCCTTAGATTTATGTATTGTTAGTGCAAGTGTATCCAGATCTTAGATGCCCTGTCTCATAAGGTCCTATGACTTGGAATATTTTAAGATTACGACTGTGTAAGACTTATTCCAAGATCACCACCCAATGCGTGACCAAGTCTTGTAGTCTAGTGTGATCTGAGGGCTTCAACCAAATGCCAGTGAAGTAATAATAAACATAAGATGAAGATGGCCATATAAAGAATTTCATTTAATCAAGATTGTCTTACAAGAAAATAGTTTACATGGCCAATCTAATTGGATTATGGGGTACTACTCCAATAGCCTCATGTTGGTTTCTATGTCCAATAAGTTCCAAAAGTTTCACGAGCACATAAAATCGCACATGAGATTCACTTGCACCTACATAAGTTGTGCAGTTGGAAACTTAACATAAAAGGTTTTCAATGTCTAAGGAGCTTTTTCGAACTAGAATGAATGAGGGCTCAAGTGTCCATGACCATGGCCTTAAAATGATCTGTCTCATTGAGAAGCTTGGTTGATTAGACGTAGTCATCGATAATAAGTTCTATGTGGATTTGATCCTTCAATCATTGCCTAGCTCATTTGACCAATTCTTTATAAACTTCAACATGACGAAGTAAGAAGTAACGATTAATGAGTTGGTCAATATGTTCGTGACAGTTGAGACAACAACGAAGAAAGACAAGCCTCTTATGTTTGCTTCCTCCTTTAAGTCTAAGGGACCTAGGCGTAATAGAAAGGGAGGTAAAAGGAAGAAGAGTTCTTCCTTTAAGGGAAAGCAACCCTTGAAAGGCTCGGGAGAAGTCAAGAAAAAAGAAAGAGGGAAGCGAGAAAGGCTATTGGAAAAGAAATTGCAAGGAATATCTTGCAACCTTTGCAAAAGGTGTGTACTTTATTGAAGTGCACTTAACGATAAATTCTTCCTCATGGGCATTTGATACCGCATGTGGTTCTCACCTTTGTAATTCATTACAGGGGATGGAAAGAAGAAGGAGTCTCAATGATAGAGATATGATCCTACATCTAGGCAATGGAGCAAAAATTGCGGCCATAGTCGAAGGCGTTATCAAGTTAGACTTGGGGAACTCCTCCATTGTACTTGATCTTTATTATTATGTATCCAATCTTGTGAAGAATATTATTTCTATACCGTTTTGGATGATGAAAGATATGATTTCTTCATATCTAATGGGAATTTAAAGGCACTAAAGAATTGTTCTTTAATTGCACAAAGTACATTAAATAATGGATTGTACATTTTGAATTCTCAACTATCATTATTGCACATTCAACAAAGTACAAGAAAATTAAATAACCAAGAAGATGCCATTTTGTGGCATGCAAGACTTAGACATATTTCCAAAAATAGGATGAACAAGTTAGAAGCCCTAAAAGTACTAGACGTTAGTGGCATTGAGGATCACTCTACTTGTGAATCTTGTTTAAAGGAAAAAATCATCAAAGTTCCTTTTGCAGGACAAACGAAGAGCGAACCACAAGTCTATTGGATTTGATCCATATGGATATTTGTGGGCTACTAAGAGTCAGTGCGAGAGAAGACTATTCATACTTCATCACCTTCACCGATGATCATACTCAGTTCGAACATGTGTATCTTATGAAGTACAAGTCTGAAGCATTTGGAAAGTTCAAAGAGCATAGGAATGAAGTAGAAAAGCAAAAAGGACTGAGTATTAAAGCTCTTTGATTGAATTGAGGGAGAGAATACTTAAGTACCAAATTATTAGATTATCTAAAGGAGAATAGGATTCTCTCTCAATGGACTCCACCCAGCACACCCAACATAACTAAGAGGAAAAATCGTACCTTGTTGGACATGGTACGTTCCGTGATGATCTTTTTTTATGTGGCCATATCCTTTTGGAGATATACCTTACAAACGATGGTGAGATTGCTAAATATAGTACCCTCAAGTTGGTGCCAAAGACACCGCATGAGATGTGGTATGGCAAAGCACCCTCTTACTCATTTATAAAGGTTTTTAGGGTCTCCCACTTACATTAAGCAGCTAGTAGGAGAAAAGCTGGATGCGAGATCCATCTGGTGCAAGTATGTGTGAAACCCAAGAGAAACTTTGGGTTATTATTTCTATGATCCCTTATAATAATAGGTATTTGTTTCAAGGAACACCACTTTTTGGAAAAGGAATTTCTATTAGATTGAAATGGCGTTGCTATTGAACTTGATAAAGTTCAAGATGATCAAGAAATCCGACAAGTGGTAGAACAAGTAAAAATCAATAGCCTTACACACAACTTCTGAAAAGGTTGGAACGAATCAAGAAGCAACCCGAAAAGTTTGGATTCTTTCATGAGACGGGCTAATTTGATAGTGATTCGAAGACCTATGAGGAAGCTATGTTGGACATAGATTCGGGAGAATAGCTAAACGCCATGAAATCCAAAATGTACTCCTTGTACTCTAACAAAGTATAGGCTTTGCTACATCCACCGGATGGTAAAGTACATGTTGGTTGTAAGTGGATCTATAAGCGAAAGCTAGGAGTCGATGGAGAGGTAATCACCTTTAAGGTGCGACTAGTGGCAGAGGGTTGCACTCAAAGACCCGATGTTGATTTTAAAGAAACCTCTTCACCGGTTGATATGCTTAAGTTCATTAAGATTTTACTTGCCATAGCCGCATATTATAACTAAGAGATATAGCAAGTGGATGTTAAAACCCTTTCCTCAATGGAAATATTGAAGAAGAAATTTACATAGAGCAAGCACAAGATTTTACATCCAAAGGGAGTAAGCAAAAGGTTTACAAACTCGAGAGGTCCATTTATGCACTCAAACAAGCATCCCGAAGTTGGAAGATACATTATGATAAGACAGTCAAATCATTTAGCTTTGTAAAAAATGTTTATGAACCTTGTGTGCACAAGAAGGCTAGTGGGAGCAACGTACAATTTATTATGCTTTATGTCGATGACATTCTTCTCATTGGGAATGAGAGAGAAATGTTAGAGTGTACTAAAGTATGCTTATGTATACAATTCTCCATTAAGAATTTGGGAGAAGGGTCCTATGTATTAGGAATACGTATCTATAGAGATAGATTGAGGAGGATGATGAGGCTTTCTCAAACACCGTACATTGACAAGATACTAAAGAGGTTTAGTATGGAAGAATCTAAGAAGAGATTCATCCTTATGGGACACGATCTTCGTCTCTCCAAATCTATGACCCCTAAGACTGACGACAAAAGACATAGAATGTCCCACATACCTTATGCATCCACGACATGGAGCATAATATATGCCATTCAATGTACAAGGCCGAATGTAGCACATATTCTAAGGGTTACAAGCCGCTTTCAATCCGACCTTGGTGAATGTCACTAGAAAGCTATTAAAGCAATCCTTAAGTACTTGAGAAGGACTAATGATTTCTTTTTGGTATATGGTAATAGATAATTGAAACTCGAGGAATTTATGGATTCTAGTTTTCAATCTGATGTAGATGACCTAAAACCCACTTTTGGATTTATATTTTGCCTCAATAGCGATGCGGTGAGTTGGAAGAGTTACAAACAAGAAACCACGAATGATTCTGTCATAGAGATGAAATATATTGTAGCTTTGAAAGCTACGAAAGAAGGTGTTTTGATGAAAAACTTTATCTAAGAGTTGGATGTAGTGCCTAGCATTGCTGAGCCTATAGTTGTCTTCTGTGACAACAATGAAGCGATTGTGCAAGCTAAATAGCCAAGATCTCATCAGCGATCCAAGCACATTTTGAGGCGATATCATTTGATCCGTGAGATCATTGATAGATGTGACATCTGAGGGGAGAGGATAGCCTCGAAAGAGAATATAGTCGATCCATTAATTGAACCCCTAACGCAAAGAGTCTTTGAAGGACATCTTGAGAAAATGGGTCTTAAGACTATAGGGAATTAGCTTTAGGAAAATTAGATTGGCATGTAAAACTATTTCACTTATGAGATAATCTTGATTGAATGATATCATATTCAATGGCCATCTTCATCTTATGCTTATTTTACTTCATTAGCAGTTGGTTGAAGCCCTTTGATCAACAAGACTATAAGGCTCGGTTTCACTCCAGGAGGTGATCATGAAATAAGTCTTATACGGTCGTGATCTTAAAATATTCCAAGTCATAGAATCTTATGAGATATGACATCTAAGACTTGGATAAACTTGCACTAACAATGCATAAATCCAAGGAGTTGGATATTGCTCCATTTCATGAGTGATCCATGACAGACATGAGTGCATGTTAGTGGGTGTTTTTTAGAGAACAAGTTTAATGAAGGCCCTTTCGGAGATCCACTAATAGCGATAGTGGCAAGTTCTCCAGCTTACGCTAGTGCATATAATTAGTCCTTAGACCTAAGGATCCATGTTAACCATGTGTTTAGGTTATCATGCTTTGACTCTTCCTTGACCACTTTGTGAGTCATCTGGGTTGATTAGGTATGAGCTACTTAGATATGGAGGTTTATGATATCCAAGATGGAATCTATCTCCTCATCGTTGTGAAGGGAAAATGCATCTCCTATGTATTTTATAATGATTGATTCTAAGGAGTCCTTATGCAAGGTAGTATGACAATTTGGAAAAAGAGTTTTCCAAAGATGAGGTCATAAACTGAAATCAAACATTGGGAATAGAAATATAGTTATCAAGGCTATTAGAGAGCTGGCAAATATCTTATTCTAAGCCTTTTTTGGGAGATGGAGACGAAAGGACCACATTTACATAGTAGGCATAGAGCTACAATGGTTCGCCAAGAGCATATTCATTTTGACCAATTAGCTGGGCTCCATGGGCTTCAGGCTAGACATCGATCATGGAGATTGGGTACTCTTCAATTAATAGAGATTAATTCAATGAGTTATTAATTTAAAAGCTAATGTGAAATTTTTAATATTCAAAATATCACAAGAGTTGTGAGCCCATGTCCAATGAATGAGAGAACCTAATGGGTCACACAAAAAAGCTTAAAGGAAGTTCTATTCGATGAAGGAATTTTTCTAAGAGTAGGAAAATTCTTCATGACCGATTTTGTGGAGAGAAACGTTGGCTAATTTCTAGTCATTTTGGACTGATTGATTTAATTGTTAAATTGATCAAAATAATTTAGAGTTAAATTAGACCAATTAAATTAAGGAGTTAATTTAATTAGGGCTATATGACAATTAATTAGTCAAGTTAACTTAAGGAGTTAACACCTTCTAGCTTACAGAGTTAAAGTTAGATGACTTAAGGAGTTAGGTCAGGACCAATTAATTAAATTAAGGAGTTAATTTAATTAATGTGAGGAATTAATTTTGGAGGGAAATTCAAATGAAGGAATTCATTTGAGATGCATTTAGAATTTATTTGGATGACATTTCATAAGATGAAATGAAGATTCCAAATAAAATTTAAATGTAAGTGAAATTCACATTTTATATGCAAATAGCTTGCTTAGTTGGCACACCACCTCATGGAGGCTGTGATGCCAACTAGCATCACACCTCCCTCCCTATAAATAGGGGAGAGGTGGCCGGCCACTTCACTAATTGGCAATCAAATTGCTTATATTCCATTTTTCCCTTTAAAAGTGTGATCTACTCATGTGTTGAAGTTTCACGCACTTTCCTTACCTTTCTCCACCATTTTCGGCCTTTATCTCTTCTTCATCCTTTGGTGATCTAGCTGACTAGAGGTTGATTGGAGCTTGCCTTGGGTGTGTGGATCATTTCATTAGAGGCTTAATCGGAGGTGATTTGCTTGGGAAACTGTTGTTAGTTCTCTACTATGCCAGGATTTGGCAGTTTTGAAGAGTTCAACATTGTCATCATTTTCTACCTTGGATTTTAGTGATCAAAGTACTTTTTTGAAACTAAATCCATCTTAACAGCATGATTAGATCCTTGGATGAAGTGTAGTCAAGTTTTTATTTAGCTATTTTTGCTTTTAACTTTGATCGTTGTGCTACACTTCACTTCAATTTGTGCTTTATAACTTGGATTCTAGTGCTACACTTTACTTCACGACCTACAAAGCATCAACTCGGATGTCATAGTCCATAGGCTCAATGTCAACCTCTCTCTTAAACCACCCAAGTAGAAAAAATAATTTCATGTGATGAGAGGAATAGAATGAGTGAGGAAGAAGTAAAAGGACTATTAGATGCAGACTATATTACAGAGATATAGTTCAACAAATGGTTGTGTAATGCAGTGTTAGTGCCCAAGTAAGAGGGCAAGTAGCAAATGTGCAATGAATTCACCGGCCTTAATTAAGCTTACCAGAAGGATCCATAATCCTTGCCATAAATAGACCTACTAGTCGACTCCACATTAGTTGTGCGCTCCTTAGCACGATGGCGCATTTCAAGGCTACTATCAAATATTTATGGTGCCGGAGGATAGAGACAAAACTTAATTCATTGTGCATAATGGCATTTACTACTTCTTAGTAATGTCATTCAACCTAAAAAATACAAGGGCTACTTATCAAAGGTTAGTTAATCAAATGTTCAGAATTAAGATAGACTACTCCATGGAAATATACATGGACGATATAATTATTAGAAGTGTCTTGGAAGAAAATCACCTAGAGAACCTCCACAACACATTTTCCATTCTCTGCCAATATGGTATGAAGCTAAAACCTTCCAAATGTACTTTTAGCATCCAAGGAGAAAAATTCCCAGGTTACATGGTGAGTTAGAGAGGGAAGAAGTGAAGCCATAAAAGATTGTTGCCGGATATTACTACCCATAGGTGGATGAGAGGAATCAAAAGCTTGGTTAGGAAAGTAGTTGCCCTCAGTCTTATCTCTAGACTAGCAGACAAAAGCCTTCTTATCTTCAAGATACTACAGAATGCGAAGCATTTTGAATAGACAAACTAGTGCAACAAGCTCTAGCTAATCTCAAGCAATACCTTTCTACTCCCCCACTCTTAGCTAAGCTCAGGTTTGGCAAAATCTTATATCTATATTTAGTATTTAATAAATGCTTCTAGTTTCCATAAACAACACCATCCATAGACTTATATACTATGTTAGCAAGATCTCATAGGGTGCAAAAAGTAATTAATCGGAAATTGAGAAATTCACACTTGCCCTAGTCACTACTGTGAAGAAATTCTATATTTCGACAAATTAGCTGTTAAAAAAAGTTCTCAGCAAACCAAACACCTTCGGTAGACTCACTAAATAGTTCATTGAACTCCACAAGTTTGACATCAACTTCCAACTTAGAATCGCAACAAAAGTGCAAGTTCTCATCTACTTTCTCGTTGGGCAAATTGAACTCTCCCATGAGAAAGAATGCTTGACTCCATGGACTTTGTCAACTAATGGATCCTCCACCAGCACTGGCAGTAGTATTGGAATTTCTCTCCAATCTCCAATGTCGTCAAACTAGAATTCTAAAATTGAATTTTTAGGTTATGAATAATGAAGCAGAACATGAAGCCTTTATAGTTGGAATGAAGACCGACCTCGTAAATAGAATCAAGTCGTTAGCAACTATAATAGATTTATAGTTAGCCACCAAATAGTTATAATTGGAACTAAAGAAGCATGATGATTAAATACTTATCCAAGTTTAGAAAGTTACAAGCCAAGTTCAAAACCTTCAGCTTAAGCTAGGTTCCCTGAGCCAAAAATGAAAAAGTCAACACACTATCAAAATTTGTCAGCATTAGTAGAGGAATTAGAGATAGAACAGTTACGTTCTCGGTTGTCGATCACCTTGAGATTGTGAAGGAAGATTTGCAAGAAGGAGAAGCTTGAATTTGAAAAATTCAATTAACAACATAGGAAGCTAAATATTTAACCACATTAAATATCTTCTCCAAAGGATCATCTCATGCATCATGACTGGATTTGGCTAGAAAACACACCTTTTCCTAGCACTCCTTTTGTAAAAGATGTTGACTTAAGGTGTAATCCAAATTACACCCCTTGAACTCTTCCAATATTTCACTCCAAAATAGATCTACACCTCCAATGTATCTTGCCAACACCTTGGCTATGGAGAGGCACCACACAAATTAGAAGAACAAATGCTCTTCATTCAAAGGTATCCACACACCAAGTGATCACCGCACTTTGAAGAAGATAGCTAGAGATGATTTTCAATGATTAGAGGAAGAAAAAGACTAGAGAGTACTATTAGAGGGAAAATGGGATAATTTTGGAGCTAGAATTTTGCCAACACATGGCCAAATGATAAGTGCAAAGGGGTAGCTCCCCTAAGATATTTATAGGTAAAATTTGGCTAAAAAAATGTGACTTGCATATACATACACCTATGTATATATTATGATCACATCTTCCATCATCATGGAATATCCTCAAAGATTAAATCTATGTGGTACATTTAAAATGGAGTAGTGTGCACCCACCACACTAGATACCTTTTAGTATGTCACACTTTCCACATCATGGAGTCTTATATATATATACATTATATATAAGACAAATCTTCCATTTTATAGAATATTTATATATACAATATATATATTAGGATCACACTTTCCACCTTATGGAAATGAGCCTAATGGTCCACCTAGATATTATCTACTATGATCGCATCACACTAGATCTTGCTCTTTTAGTGTAGGTGATACATAAATTGGTCCTAATTAAAATCCAATTTTAATGCCAATTAAGGGTCCATAAATATTTCTCTACATATTTTTCTCTTAATTAAATAATCACATTATTTAATTAAATTAATTTAACACTTAAATTAATTATAATTTACTTCAATTAAATAATCAAATTATTTAATCAATTAATTTAACTCCTTAAACTAATCAAGCTAATTAATTCCTTCTTCTCTATCCAACTCCTTTGATAGTATTATCTAACACTTAGATAATATCAATTGTGAAGACTCTTTGTCCTTTGTGTATGACCCGTTGGGTTCACCAATGAATTAGACATGGACTCGCAACTCCTTATGATTTAATTGCGAATAGTATAATAATATTTTAATTAATTAAACTTCTTTTTAATTGACTACTCTTGAATTATAATTGACTACTCTTGAATTAATCTCCATTAATTCAAAAATACTCAATCTCCATGGTCGATGTTTAGCCACAAGCCCATTGAGCCAAATCTATGGGTGAAATCAATTTGTGTTAAGCCTTCTACTTATGAATACCATGCAAATATTGTCCTTCCATTTTTTCTCTCCTGATTGAGGCCCAGGATTAAGATATTTGTCAAAACCCTAATAGTCTCAATAACTTTATATCTGTCTTTATGATTGATTCTTTTGTGACCTTAATTTTGGAAACTCTTTTCCAAATTATCGTCATGCCTTGCGCAAGGGCTTTTTGAATTGAAAATCATGGAAAACATAGGAGATCGACTCATTCAACAAGATGAGCAAAATGGATCCTTTATTGGTTCTAACTAACCTCCGCATACAAGTAACCTAAAACATACACCTTGTGATCTACTAATTGATCGGTGCATGAATCAAAGCATAAGTACCGGCATACGAGATTACCATGGAACTCCAAGTCAAAGGACTAATTATATGCACTATTGTAAGCTTATAGAATTATCCTCTCCGACATGCAGCTTTGGCTACTTCAAGGATTTCTCTATGTCGAGTCCTCAATAAACTTATTTCTAACAAGTACCCACTAATGTGTATCAATGTCCACTTCACCAGATGCCCATGAAATAGGGCATCGGCCAACCTATGGAACATATATCGCTAATGTAAGTCTATCTAAATCTACGGTGCCCTTATCTCATAGATTCAATGACTTGGAGTGATTTCAATATCACAACCATAGAGATACTTTTCATGATATACCTAACTATTGACCTATATCGTGTCCTATAGTCATCTGTGATCTTGCGAGCCTCAACCAAATGCATAGCACAAGATGAAGATGACCAATTACATAATTATATTGATCAAATAAGAGGTGCATCATAAGAGTAGTTATATGCCAATCCAATTGGCTTGTTGGGCACTACTCTTAATAAATTGCGGACCAGAATTTAGCTAAACTACCATGTTCATATTACCTCTAGAGCACTTTGAGCTGAGCTGGCAAGAAAGAATCATAGACTACCTCAAGAATAGGAAGCCTCAAGAAGATAAAATTGTAGCTAAACGTCTTTCACACCAGGCATCAAGATACTCTTTAGTAGATGATGGCTTGTTCATTAAGAAATCATTTGTTGGACCCCCACTTTGGTATCTTATACCGACACAAGCTTCAACCATAGTTGAGGAGGTACATACAGAAAATTGAGGCAGCCACTCGGGAGGTCGATCACTGGCACCAAAAGTTATCAGTCAAGGTTACCTTTGGCCAACACTAGCAACATGTGCTACATAATTTTCTATGAAATGTAAAGTTTGTCAGTTCCACTCATACTAGCCTATAGCCTGTCATGCCCCAGGTGAAGACGTGCAAACGAATAAGATGGTAGAGGTTAAAGATCATCCTAGAGACCTCTGGAAAGTTGTATATAGTTGCAGAACTTATGTAGAAACTTATAGAATTTGTATAGAAATTTCTAGTGTAGGTTTCTAGAATTTTCTAGAGTAGGGAAAGTTCTAGAATTGTAATTAGAACCTTAGGATCAAAAAGATCTCCATCGTCCATTTGAAGGGGTAGCTAGTAGAGGTTGGGAGTTTATTCGTAAAGAAGCAAGAAGGGAAAACGAAGAAGAAACCAAGTAACAGAAACCTTTTTGAGTTTTTCTCTCAACTCTCTTATTCTTAATGCTTGGCTAACTCACTCAAGCACACACAACACTTGAAGGGTGAGGCTAACTTAGCTAGTGTCGTAGGTCATGAACGAAGGACTAAGTACCGCACTGTAGCTTATAAAGGATAGGTTCATGATAAATGGTATCAGAGCCCGGTTAGGCTTTGTGGTGTGAAGAAACTAAGATAGCCAACAACTTTTTAGCTGTTATTGAGGAGAGGGGCATGAAGAACGTGCCATCCCACAACTAGAAGAAGCAACAGACCATAGCAAGACTCGTGAAGGTGCTTCTTAGGAAGGTGCCGTTGGCGAGTTAAGCGAAAGGGTGGAACGATTCGAGCAAACCGTTGAGACATTGGAGGAGCACGTACTTAGGCAACTTGATATATTCAACGGAGACCTTCAGACTTGCCTTGACACTGGTACCCTAACAGAGGTATGGTTGGAACGGATGGAGATAGAGGTGGAAAAATATTTGACTCATTTGGATGAAGAGATCTGAGGCATCATCCAAACACTCCATGCAAGCATCGAAGGGATGTGTGAGGAGATCACACTGTGTCGACCAGCGGTGGCTAGTGGGCCACCATTTCAAGGGCCATCACTATGAGAGTGGACCACCCAAAGCTCAAGATATTTGACATGAAGAGAGACACACAAGAGGTTGGGAACTTCTTATGGTAGATAGAGACTTACTTTGAACGTCTTGGCCTTACTGATGAACCGGCAAAGCTAAGGACAGCTTCTCTCTATCTCACTAGTGTTGCTACAGTATACTGGCGAAGGGAACAAGTCGATGTGGAAAAAGGGATGAGTCAGGTTAACATTTGGGAAGAGTTCAAATGGGAGAACGTTGTATATGAAGCCTAAAAGAAATTATGGGAGTTGAAGCAATGAATAACTATTCTAGAGTATGTGAAGGACTTCATGATGTTGATGTTCCAAATACCCAACATGGTGGAGAAGGACTTGATGTTCTACTTCATCAATGGCCTCCAAGTTTGGGTAAGGCAAGAAGTGCAATGGAGGAACGTGACAACATTAGATGAGGCTATTATTGCGGTTGAGTCCCTTACCAACTATCAAAGAAATGTCAACCCTGACAAATCGAAGAACGAGAGGAGCAACTCGGGTAAAGGTGGGAGAGATAAGAAGGACCATAGAGGTGGTCATGATAAGTCCTCATCCAGACGGAAGGACTACGAGGAAAAGAATAAAGCATTTGTGCACAAGGGCGATTGCTATGTGTGCAAGGGGCCACACACAATGAGGGACTGCCTGAAATTTGGTTCCTTATCTACTATCATCGAGAAACATGAGACAACAATGAGTACCTAAAATAAGGTGCAAGTCACATTGGATCTTTGCAACTACTTAATGCCCTCAATGCTAAGGTAGACTTATGACATCAAGCAAATGGTTGTTTTACGTGGAAGCCAGCATCAACAGCAAGCCCGCTAAGGCAATAGTGGACACAGGGGAAACACACAACTTTGTCGATGAATAAGAGGCAAAATGATTCGGCCTACACATCGAAAAGGGGGACAGTTGGCTCAAGACAATAAATGTGACTGCTAGACAGCTTAATGGCACCACTAAAGGTGTGGACATAAAGTTGGGCACTTGGAACGGTCAAGTGGACTTCTCAGTAGCACTGGTGGATGACAATAAAGTTGTGCTGAGGATAGATTTCCTATACATGGCAATTGCTATCTCCATGCCTTACATCAACTCAGTGTGTATACCGGATAAGGAGGCAACGTGCATGGTACCCACCACGAGTGTACCTAAAAGGAATGGTAAGACGCCACAATTGTTGACTATGTTATTGGCCAATGGGGTCAAGAAAGGTGAGCTGACATGCTTGGTGACCATAAAGACGCAAAAATCAACAAATGGGGCACAAGGGGATGATGCATCACCCGAGAAGGAGGAGTACAAGACCGATGAAGCAAATATAGTAGTCGATGACCCAAGGCAGAAGGCAAAACTTGCAGCCGTAAGCTTATCAAAAGGGACCATGATGGATCCAATCAAGCAGGGATTAGAGAATGACCCTGTGGCTAGGGAGCCAAGGAAGTTAGCCGAAGAAGGGAAGACATAGTGATTCTGGGTAGAAGACGACCCTAGCTCAACTTGAAATGGTGTACTTTTGGCCCTAGATAAAGGATGAGGTTGAGGTATACGTGCAAACATACCTCGTGTGTCAACAAGAAAATGCGAGAATAAGCAACCCATTGGACTACTTAAATCATTACCGGTTCCTCAGCATCCATGGAAATCCATCTCCATGGACTTCATAAGTGCCCTACTGAAGTCTAAAGGATTCGAATCAATCATGGTCGTAGTAGACAGGTTTTCCAAGTGTGGGACCTTCATACCATCTTCGAGAGCCTACACGGTAGAAGAGGCAGCACGGGCATTTTTCAATAACGTGGTGAAGTATTGAGGGTTGCCAAGGAGTATCACTAGTGATCAGGACCCTCATTTCATGAGCAAGCTATGGATGGATTTTTTCAAGATGTTCGGGATAGAGTTATGCTTCTCTATGAATTTCCACCCGCAGACTGATGGGCAAACTGAATGGGTGAATGCATTGCTAGAGTGTTACCTGAGGTACTTTATGAGTGCCAACCAGAAGGACTAGGCTAAACTCTTAGATGTGGCACAATTTTCATACAACTTGCAATAAAGTGAGGCCACGGGACGAAGTCCATTAGAGTTAGCAACGGGACAACAACTAAACATGTTGCACATGCTGGAAACACCAATTGATGGGAGAAGTCCCGATACAACAAAGATGGCTAAGTTGTCAGAGAAGTAAGCCAACTTAGCTCGGTCAAGTTTGGAGAAGGCCCACAAAAGAATGAAGAAATGGGCAGATAAAAAACGGTGCCCATAGGAGTTTAAGATTGGTGACCAAGTCTTGGTGAAGCTACTATTGCAATAATTCAAGGCCTTACGGGGGATGCATAAAGGCTTTATTTGCAAGCCTGAAGGGCCGTTTGAGATCATTGCATGGACAGGCAAGGTATCTTACTGACTTGACCTGCCGAGTACATTGAAGATTCATCTGGTCTTCCACGTGAGATGCTAAAACTATACCAAGGGGATGAGAAAGACCCCAAGTTGAGGGGAATCACATCAAGCACCTCTCACTATGACTAAGTATTATAACAAGGAGGTGGAGGAAGTCTTGACTTCTCAAGTAGTGAGACGACATGTTGTACCACCAAGTACACAGTACTTGATCAAATGGAAGGGCCTACCCGAGTCTGAGGCAATTTGAGAAACTAAAGAAGACTTGTGACAATTCCAAGACCAACTCCGAGACTTCGACATGATGAAGGTATCGCTAACTTAGGTAGGGAAGGATGTCATGCCCCGACCAAAGACGTGCAAATAAAAAAGACGGAAGAGGTTAAAGATCATCCTAAAGACCTCTGGAAAGTTGTACATAGTTGTAGAACTTATATAGAAACTTGTAGAACTTGTATAGAAGTTTCTAGTGTAAGTTTCTAGAAATTTCCAGAGTAGGGAAAGTCCTAGAATTGTAACTCGAATCCTAAGATCAAATGGATCTCCATCGTCCATTTAAAGGAGTGGCTAGTATAAATAGTTTAGGAATTTATTTGTAAATAAGCAAGAAGGGAAAACTAAGAAAAAACCTAGTAATAGAAGCCTCTTTGAGTTTTTCTCTCAACTCTCTTGTTCTTAATGCTTGGCTAACTCACTTAAGCACACACAACACTTGAAGAAGGGTGAAGCTGACTTAGCTAGTGTCGCATGTGCCAAATAATGAGCTAAGTGCCGCACGATAGCTTGTAAGGGACAAGTCCGTGACAAGTTGCTATGATAAACATCCTCATCCATTGGACCTTTGGCTAATAGGTCATTAACATTATCAGACCTTTTTCATGGCCACAAATGAGAGAAAAATTAATTATCATGATAGCTAACTACTTCACAAAGTGGGTCAAAATAGAAGTAGTGCCAAAGTTCATGGATGTCATGGTCAAAACCTTTATTTGAAAAAAATATCATATGCAAAATTAGCTTGTCTAAGTTAATATTTTCAGACAACAACTTGTAATTTTATAGTAAAAAAATAACAGAATGGTGCGTCCAACTTAGCATTCAACAACACTTCACTTCAATCGCTAATTGTCAAGCTAAAGGTCAAATAGGAGTCACCAATAGAATAATTATCAATTATCTAAATGGTTGGAAGAGGAACATGGCTAATGAGTAGATGACCTTCTCAAAGCCTTATGGGCATATTGGACAAATCTGAAAATGGCCATAGAAGAAACCCCACATAGCCTTGAGTATGGATAAGAGGCAGTGATACACTCAAAGCTCTTGTATGAAACTGCTAAGGTTTAAGCGATCACCCAGAAAATAATAGCATAGCAAAAACGTTCGATGTCAAAGTGTTTGATGAAATACAACAGCAAGCGTATATAAAAATGCAACATTTTAGAACGATAATGGCAATTACATATAATAAGATTGTCCATTTTAGAAATTTTCAAGCATTCAATTTAGTACTCAAGAAGGTTGAAGCCTCAAGATACATTAGAAAATTAGACCCCAACTAGGAAGGCCCACATCATGTATTTAAAGTTGCCAAAAATAACTCCTATAGATTGTAAGACCTAGATGGAAATGATTTGTCAAGACCATGGAATGCGATCAATCTAAGGAAATTGTATGTGTAAGTTCCAAATTCTAAGTATACATATGCATATTATGTTCCCTACAGTAACATTATGCCAATAAATTTCAACATATGACAAATCCCATAGCGTGTACGATTACCCTCAGGTCGTCTCCACTAAAATCATAAGATATAGGCCTGAAGGTATGTGTGGCACTAGGATCTAAATATTTTTTAAAAACAAATGAATAAAATTAGCCCGCACACATTTAAAATGATCTAGACATGTATAGGATTTAGATTTAGATAGGGAAATACCTTAATGAAACTAAAAATCAAGTAACAAGGAATAACACCCTTCAACTCTTGAAATTGTCCCCTCATTAGCGCAGTAGAAACACCAACCGATTTTCCCAAGTTAGATTCCTTCTTTTGATCCAAAATTTTTCCTTTATTCCCTCAACACCTTGAAGATGCTACAATCAAAATTTTAGCCCAATCAAAATAAAATAAGTGCTCCCAGAACTTGTTGCAAGTGGCAACCAGAAACTGCTTTCCAAGAGCAATAGCAACCCAAATGCTTCACCTCTAACGAGATAGTCCACACACTAAATGGAATGACCCTTTTCTCTACAAAAATAGCTGGAGATATTTACAGAGAAATGGAGGAAAGAAGGCCAAGTATGGATGGGGAAAATGAGGGAAGTTGGAGAGGTTCGTGGAGAATCTAACTATTAGATGCCTATTAACAAAGTTTGTTGTTGGGAAAATAATTCACACCTTGCATAACACATTCCTTGTGGCCACCCACCCTTCTATATCTATATATAAGAGGAGAATGGTGTGTAGTCCCACATCATCTTTAAGGAGGGGATGCCACATGTTCATGCCAAGGTGGCCACTAATAATTAGTGTTGTGTAAATTTGAATGTCATTTGGAATTTACATTTCATCTCATGAAATGTTTTCCAAATGAAATCTAATTCCATATTAAATGAACCCTTTATTTAAAAATTCTCTCCAAAATTAACTCTCCAATTTAATTAAATTAAACACTTTAATTTAATCAATAATACTTTGACTTAACTCTTAAGTCAAAGTTCTTAACTCCTTAAGCTGGACAAAATTAATTTAACTCTTAAATTATTTTGACCATTTGATAGTCATGTGGCTTCAATGAAATAACTCTCAATTAAATGATTTTAATTTAAATCTTAAATCAAATTGACCAATTTAACTCTTAAATTGATCAAGCCAAAAATTACTTTAATTTTCACCTCCTTCAAATTTGGTCCAGAGTTAATTTTCTAGCACTTAGAAAATTTTCCTTCCTTCAATAAGTCATTCAATTTAGCTTTTGTGTGTGACCTATTAGGTTCTACTATTCATTGGACATGGGCTCATAACTCCTTGTGACTTATGGACTATAAGATATTCATATTAGTTTACACTCTTTTAAACTAAGCGACTCAATTCAATTAGTTTCATTAATTAAAGAGTACCCAATCTCCATGGTCGATGTCCAACCACAAGCCCATGGAGCCCAACAAATTAGTCAAAATGAATGCTCTTGGAGAACCATTCTAGCTTTACGGATACCATGTAAATACGGTCCTTTCGTCTCCTATCTCTATGAAAGAGGCCTAGGACAAGATATTGGTCGGCTCCCTAATAGCCTCAATGCTATGCTTCTATTCTCAATGTTCGATTCTCTAAGTGACCTCATCTTTTGAAACACCTTTCCAAATTATCACATCACATTGCGCAAGGATTTCTTGGAATCGATCATTATAGAACATATATAAGATGCACTCGCCCTTCACAAAAGCGAGGAGTTAGATTCCATCTTGGATCTCACAAACCTCCATGTCTAGTAGCTCATGCCCAATCTCAACCTGAGTAGCCCGCTAAGTGACCAAGGAAAAGTTAAAGCATAAGGACCAAACACAAGGTTACCATGGATCCTCAGGTCAAAGGACTAATAATTGCATTAATTCAAGCTGGAGAACTTGCCACTCCAATTATCTTATGTATTCTCCAAGCGAGTCTTTAGTACCTTGTTATCTTACAAGTACCCACCAACATGCATCCATATTCATATAGGATTGCTCATGTAATGGAGAAACATCCAACTCTTGGATTTGTGCATCGATAGTGCAAGTTTATTCAGATCTTAGGTACCCTATCTCGTAAGATCCTATGACCTGAAAGATTTAAGATCAGAACTATGTAAGACTTATTCCATGATCATCATCCAATGCATGATCAAGTCCCGTAGTCTTTTGTGATCTAAGGGCTTTATCCAAATGCTAGTGAAGTAAATAAATAGCACAAGATGAAGATGGCCATATAATGAATATCTTTCAATCAAGATTGTCTTATAAGGAAATAGTTTACAAAGACAATCTAATTGGCTTGCGGGGCATTAGTCCAATAAGGTTGCCATCGGGTTAATCTCAATACTTCAAAGGTCTACCACCTTTAGGTCGCCACCCTAAAAGACTCTTAGGTCTAAAGGCTACCTTTTTTCAAACCATAAAATCAACAGTATCATAGGCTACCATTAGGTTGTCACCCTATAAGCTTATACTTAAATACTACTTTCAGGTATTAAACTATATAATAAACTACCTTCAAATCTCCATTGCAACCATCATATTCTATTTACATGTAACATTAGAGCTGCGGGTCGACACCTAGCTGAACATCACATGCTTCAAGCATTTTTTTTCCTCAATTATCCCAAATCTATAAAATTCCTAGCTTCCCTACTTATTGCACCAAAGCTAACACAATATTCTCTCGATAAGGAATTAGGGGGGGAAATGGGAGGGTGCATGGAGTAAGAATAAGAAAACATAGCGAGTCGCAATCAATAATGAAATGGCCAAAAAAACATTCATTACAAAACATGATCGGATATCCATTACACAAAAAAGTAGAAAAAAAAGTAAAAGAACAAAGAACTACAAATACCACATGCATAAAAATACTTGAAAAAATAAAGTACTTGTCATAGCTCCCTTGGGTCGGCAACTGAAGTAGGCCCAATTTCATCAATCTATTTATCAATGAACTTGACTTTGGGATCCACTAGGCCTTTATGCAACCTCCTTACTACTTCAATTGCTCACTCATCCCTAAGCTCTGCAATTAAAGGGAGATGGAATGATACTTTACCCAAAAATGGAGATACCATCATTGACATATTAGTAAGGCTACATGTTTCCATCCAGAGCTATGTCGAGCCTAGTCTCATCTAAAGTAATCCCCGGTACCCATAATTGGCTTTAACCTTATCTTATTCCCATTAGGTATTGTCCCTTTTTAAAAGTAGGCAAGTTTCTTTAAATGCAAGTGATTAAATAAAGTCAATAACAACATTCATCTTTTGCTCAACAAGCATAGACTCATAGCTAAGATGGGCATCATCAAAAGCATGATCAGTACCTTATCGGTGACATCAGGTCTCCGTAGCTAACACCTCACCTTTTAATTTGAGTATTTGTTGATGGAACTCATCGACCTCAATGACCAGTCAAGAGTTGGCTGTCACGATGCATAAGTAGGTATGTGCGGTAGAATGGACATTCAACTCCGTTGTCAGCTCTTCTATCCAAGAATTAAGCCTTCGTGGTGCTCTCGAAGCACCTCAGCATCTGGACCCTTGAACTCTTTGCTAGCATGAATCTAGTTGTTTCTCTCCTACATCGCTACTATGAAATGGCAATGCATGGCATAGGCCAGTTGAGCATACTGCAAAAATAACTGCATTCTATAAGAACCCTGAAAATGTATCAATACAATCAAGAGTTTACAATATTATGATAGTAGGCGACTCTTTAAATGACTTTGGAGTTGGGCAGGTGCATCATTTCATCAATATCTCGATAAAATAACTAGACGTTAAAAATATCCCAGTTCACCTTGTGTGAAGGACCTCCTCATTGTTGACAAAAAAGTAACGTGACTCAATTCAATTAATCTCATTAATTGAAAAGTACCCATCTCTATGGTCGATGTCCAACCTCAAGCCCATGGAGCCCAATTAATTAGTTGAAATGAATGCTCTTGGAGAACCATTCTAGCATGATAGAATGATGTGTACCATGCAATACGATCATTTTATCTCCTATCTCTATGAAAGAAGCCCAGGGCAAGATATTGGTTGGCTCCCTAATAGCCTTGATTCTATTCTCAATGTTCAATTCTCTTAGTGGCCTCATCTTTGGAAACAACTTTCCAAATTGTCACATTACCTTGCACAAGAATTTCTTAGAATGATCATTATAGAATGTGTAGGAGATGCACTCGCCTTCACAAAAGCGAGGGGTCGAATTCCATCTTAGATCTCACACACCTCCATGTGTAGTAGCTCATGCCTAATCTCAACCTGAGTGGACCACTAAGTGACGAAGGAAAAGTCCAAGCATAAGGACCAAACACTAGGTTACCATGGATTCTCAGGTCAAAGGACTAATAATATGCATTATCCTTCGTCTATCTGGTGGATTCTTTGGGGTCTTCAGTACCTTGTTCTCTAACAAGCACCCACTAACATGTATCCATATCTCATATGGGACTGCTCATGGAATGGAGCAATATCCAACTCTCGGATTTATGCATCGATAGTGCAAGTTTATTCGGATATTAGATGCCCTATCTCGTAAGATCCTATGACTTGGAAAATTTAAGATCATGATCATGTAAGACTTATTCCATGATCACCGTCCAATGCGTGATCAAGTCCTATAGTCTTATGTGATCTAAAGGATTCATCCAAATGCTAGTGAAGTAAATAAGTAGCATAAGATAAAGATGATCATATAATGAATATTATTCAACCAAGATTATCTTACAAGAAAATAGTTTATAAGGCCAATCTAATTGGTTTGTGGGATACTATTCCAACAATCTCCCACTTATCCTAAAGCCAATTTGTCATAGCCTTAAGGCCCATCTTCTCAAGATGCCCTTCAAAGACCGTTTACATATAGGGGCTTAAATAATAGTTTTGCTATATTTTTTTCTAAGGCAACTTTATCCACTTAATTGTCGTCTCTATGAATTGATATAATATATCAAATGATAATGCATTTACTGTGTTTGGATCACTAATGAGATCTTAGCTTAAGTCCTAAGTTGTCTTCTGAAGAGAACCATGGGCTCATGCACGCTAGGCACTACATCTAACTATTTGATGAAGTTTTCCATTTAAACACCTTCCTTTGCGGTTTTCAAAACCACAAATTATTTCACCTTAGTGGTAAAGTCGGTCGCGGTGTCATGTTCGGAACTCTTCCAATTCATCGCACTTCCATTGAGGTAAAATATGAATCCAAAAGTGGATTTCAGGTCATCTACATCGGATTGAAAACTAAAATCCAAAAACCCCATCAAGTTTCAATTCTTCATTACCATATATCAAAAACGTGTCCTTAGTCCTTCTCAGGTACTTAAGAATTTCTTTTTACAATTGTCTAGTGACTTTCACTGGGATCGGATTGGAAACTACTCATAACACTTACAGCGTGTGCCACATCCGGTCTTATACATTAAACTGCATACATTATGCTCCCTATGGCAGATACATAAGATATGTAGGACATCCTCTGTCTCTCATCTTCAGTATTGGGGACCATAAACTTGGAAAGACGAATGTCATGTCCCATGGGAAGGAATCCCCAAATGGATTCTTTCATACTAAACCTCTTTAGTATTCTATTAATGTACATGGTTTGGGAAAACCCCAGCATCCTCCTCAATCTATCTCTATAGATACGTATTCCTAATATATAGAATGCTTATCCCAAATATTTAATGGAGAATTGGGTAGATAACCAAGCTTTAGTATACTCTAATATTGCAATCTCATTCCTAATGAGAAGGATGCCATCGACATAAAGCACAATAAACTGTACGCTACTCCCACTAGCTTTTTTGTAGACATATGGTTCACACACATTTTTGACAAAGCCAAACGATTTGACTATCTTGTCAAAATGCATGTTCTAACTTTGGGACGCCTGTTTGAGTCTATAAATAGATCTCTGGAGTTTACAAACCTTTTGCTTGTTGGAATAGCGTCATACAAGCCAATTAGATTGGCAATGTAAACTATTCCCTTGTAAGATAATTGAATGATATTCTATAAAATGGCCATCTTCATCTTATGCTTATACTACTTCACTGGTATTTGGTTAAAGCCCTTAGATCACACATAACTATGGGACTTGGTTCGGTAACCATGGAATAAGTCTTACACGATCGTGATCTTAAATCTTTTAGGTTATAGGATCTTAAGAGATGGGGTATCTAAGATCCGAATAGACTTGCACTAACGATGCACAAATCCAAGAGTTGGATATTGCTCCGTTCCATGAGCAAGCCATATGAGATATGGGTGCATGTTAGTGGGTGCTTGTTAGAGAACAAGTTTACTGAAGGCCTGCCCAAAGATCCCACTAGATAGCAATAGTGGCTAGTTCTCCAGCCTACGCTAATGCATATAATTAGTCCTTTGACCTAAGGATCCATGGTAACATTGTGTTTAGGTCCTCATGCTTTGACTCCACTTTTGGCCACTTAGTGGGTGTTCCAGAGATGATTGGGCATGAGCTACTTAGACATGGAGGTTTGTGAGATTCAAGATGGGATCCGACTCCTCGTCATTGTGAAGGCGAGTGCATCTCCTATGTATTCTATAATGATTGATTCCAAGAAATTCTTGTGCAAGGTGGTGTGATAATTTTGAAAAGAGTTTTCCAAAGATCAGGTCACAAAGGGAATCGAACATTGAGAATAGAAGCATAGTATCAAGGCTGTTAAGGAGCCGACAAATATCTTGCCCTAGATCTCTTTCATGGAGATAGGAAACGGAATTATCGTGTTTGCATGGTATGCATAGTGCTAGAATGGTTCTGCGAGAGAATTCATTTTGGCTAATTAGTTGGGCTCCATGGGCTTGAGGTTGGACATCGACCATGGAGATTGGGTACTCTTCAATTAATGAAATTAATTGAATTAAGTTGCTTAGTTTAAAGGAGTTTAAACTAATGTGAATATTTAATATTCCACAAGTCACAATAGTTGTGAGCCCATGTCCAATGAATGGTAGAATCTAATAGATCACACACAAAAGCTAATTGTAACACCTATTGAATGAAGGAGAATTTTCTAAGTGTTAGAAAACTCTCATGACCGATTTTGAGGAGAAGAAAATTGATGTCATTTTAGCTTGATCAATTTAAGTGTTAAATTGGTCAAATTAATTTAAGAGTTACATTAAGATCAATTAATTAAGAGTTAATTAATTGATACCATATGATTATCAATTGGTCAAATTAATTTTGACTAGCTTAAGGAGTTAAGCACTTTGACTTAAGAGTTAAGTCAAATGAATATTAATTAAATTAAAGTGTTTAATGTAATTCAATTTGAGAATATTTTTGTAGGGAGAACTTAAATGAAGAGTTCATTTAATGTGGAATTAGAATTTAATAGAAAGACATTTCATATGATGAAATGTATTTTCCAAATTAAATTCAAATTCACACGCAACTTATCACATCACGCCATATGGCATGCTAAGTGGCACCCCCAACTTGAGGAAGGTGTGATCCCACCATGGCATCACACCATTCTCTATCTACATATAGATATAGAGGGAGAGGTGTCTACTACTAATTACACACTTCTAGAGAGTGCTGAAAATTGGTGTGATAAGATTATCTCAACAACCACAATATTTTTTGTTATTTGTTAGATCTAATTGTTAGATCAATATTCTCCTTCTTCCTCCATCATCTCCCACCTTCACTCCTCCATTCCTCTATATATTTCTCCAACCCAAATTCTAGAGGAAAGGTGATCCAATTGGTGTGTGGACTTTGACATTAGAGGCATCACACTTGGGTTGCTATCGTTTTTGCTGAAATGGTTTCTGGCAATAAATTTGGGCAATTTTTCGATGACCTTAGAGGAGTCCAATCAGGCTGAATTTTTACTATATCATCCCCAGGGAGTGGTGCATTTCCTGTTAAAAAAAATCAGCTCAAAACTTGAAGAGGAGCTTGGAGAAATTCGATGATCTTTCTACTGAGCCAGAACTGTGACAGCTTCCAGTATTGAAGGTTGTTCATCCATCTACCTTGATTTTTGAGTTCTTGAAGGTATTTTCTCCACCAAATCTGAATTATATGCATGAAATGATCATTGTGGACATGAGTAGCTTAGTTATTTTTAGTTTTTTATGGAATTATTTTGGATCCTAATGCTACTCTATCCATCAAGTGGTATCGGAGCCTATTTCATGCATTAATTTGGATTTTGTTTTGGATGATTGATTCATGTGATGAACTAACTAAAATCACCAAATACTTGATTCATATGATGGATTGGAGTGTTTGGATGATGTTGTATGTGGCTTCTTAGTTGATGAATTAAAAGCATGCTATTATGTGTCATTGTTGGTAATGTTAAATTTTGATTTGGCATTGGTTGATGTTATATGATGATATAGCATGTTGTTAATGGCCTAAAAGAGTTTTGGTCATTTTTTGGATCCAATATGATTGGAGATAATTGGAGATTTTTGGAGAATATGATTCTCACTTAAACTTATTTTTGAAGGTGTTTTAGATCTAGAATTTTATCTATAACCTGTGATTTAGTATTTAGAAGGTGTCCAAAATTTTTTTGGTGCAAACAAATTGAGCCAAAATCAACTTGACTCGGTACTAACCTTGAAATAGGGCAAGCAGCCACACAGCTGTGCACACACAGGGTGCTCACCGGCCAGGCAGTAGTGCCCAGTTCTAATTTTGCACGAGTCATAGTGCATCTTTGTGTTCTTTTTGTGACCAAAAGTGAACTAAATCATGCCTAATAGATGCACAAATGCTGCGCAAGTTCTCAAAATTGTGTTGGACACTTTTGATTGCTTTTAGAAACTTGTTAGAGTTAATTTCCAATTGTTGCAAAAATGAGACGCATAATAGTTATGCTTATTTTTGCTTAACTAATTATTTGTTTGTATGATTAGCATTTAATTGTTGGAATTGAATGTCAATTCTTAATTTATTTATTATTCATTTAAGTGTTGAATGGATGATGAATGAATGGGGATGATCATGAACCTTTAATATTGATTTTATTTGTTTCAAGTTGTTGAAAAGGGTTGTATTAAATAGGGGCTTTTATGCCTTTCCATTTCTTTCTTGTAATTGTTATGAGAGTAGAATCACTAGGAGTGAGGATTTCTTTCCCATGTAAATGTTACAAGGAGCAAAGAAGACCATTGAAGGCATGAAGACCCATGAATGTATGTCATACAGTCATGTAATAGATAGATTTAATCAACCCACTTAAAATCAACTAACTAGTGCGCCTATGGCTTTAAGTGCACTACTTGGTGAGGCTTATAATCATCCCACTATAGAAGCATGCTAGGCGTATTTACTTATTTATGCTTTCCACATCCTCTTGATGTATGAGATGCATGATTAGGATATAGAAAACCTAAATAAGAAGATAAAGATGATGAGATCTTTGCAAGCAAAATCCCCCCACTTAGAAAGTCTAAGTGTTATCAAATATTAAGTCAAAATGGATATAAATTAAAAGGATTTTTAATTAATCCATGCCTTTTACTAATAGTATATACTATGACAATGCTACCAACTTTGTGTGATGGCACTCGAAGTGGGGGTCATACTTAGGAGGAAAGCTGTGAGCATATACTTGGCATATGATGCACCTTTGATTTGAGGCTTCCCACACATTGGCACTCGAAGAAAGGGATGTTGTGGAGCAATCTCAAATCAAAGTGTGATTGGTAGGTTCGACTTAACACTTAGTAATGTAGATATACTCAAAGCGGGGGTGTCTACATGAAAAGTGAGGCAAAATGTATCAAAAGTTGCATGAGATGCAATTACCAAGTGTTGCTTACCTTTCGATTGTTTGTGGATGCCACTTGAAGTAGGGGTCCATTTACAAGTCCTTGGGAATCAACGTTATTTTGGAAATAAGATTTCCTGAATTCTTCTAGGGAGTGAAGGATTTGATAAAATAGTGGAAGGATAACATGTTTGAAAGACCATGAACATGTTATCCTTTGGAATATCAATATTCAATCATATGCTTATACTCTTCTTTTCATCTCTTGTAGATTTTTGAAATCTTCAAAACCAAAATGGCTAAAAATCCGCTCAACATTATTTTGGAAACTAATAAACTGAACGGGCCAAACTTCCACGATTGGTTGAGAAACCTCAAAATTATTCTTAATTCTGAAAAGAGGTCTTCTGTCCTCTATCAAAGTTTACTGGACACCATTAGCAATGATGCCATACATAAGGCATGTGAATTGTTCATAAAGTTTATGGATGATGATCTACAAACAAGATGCCTTATGATGGCTTCTATGTCTAAAGGGCTTTAAAAGTCTCATGAGCACATGAGATGTGCACATGAGATCTATTTACATCTACAAGAGTTTTATGGTGTTCATACTAAATACGAAAGGTTCATTTTAAGTAAAGAGCTCTCTTTGGAATTGATCATTCAATCATTGCCTAGTTCATTTGACCAATTCATTATGAACTTCTACATGCCGATGGAAGAAGTAATGATTAATGAATTAGTTGATATGTTGGTGACTGCCGAAGAGACTACGAAGAGAGACAAACCTCTTACACTTGCTTCCTCATCCAAGTCTATGGGCCCTTGGGGTGCTAGAATGGGAGATAAAGGGAAGAAAAGTTCTTCATCCAAATGGGAGCAATCTTTGAAAAGTTCAAGGGGAATTGGAAATAATAAGGAGGCTAAGACCGATGTTGTTTGTTTCCATTGTGGTGAAAAGGGACACTGGAAAAGAAATTGCAAGACTTACCTTGCCACCTTTGATAAGGGTATGTACTTTTTGAAGTGCACTTAAAGACTAATTCTTCCACAAATGTATTTGATACCGCATGCAGAGAATCCCATTCTCTTTTAGATAATCCAAGAATTCGATACTTAAGTATTCGTTCCTTCGATCCTATCAAAGAGCTTTAATACTAAGTGCTAAATGCTTTTCCACTTTATTCCTATACACTTTGAATGTTTCAAAGGTTTCGGACTTACACTTCATAAGATACATATGTCCGAACTGACTATAATCATCGATGAAGGTAATGAAGTAGGAATAGCCTCATCTCACACTAACTCTTAGTGGGTCACAAACATTCATATAGATCAAATCCAAAGGACTTATGGAGTGCTTCAATTGTCCTACAAAAGGAGCTTTGGTCGTTTTTCTCTTCAAATAAGATTCACAAGTAGGAAGGTCCTCAATGCTACTAACTTTTAGTACTTTGAGAGCCTCTAACTTATTTATCTTATTTTTAGAGATATGCCCAAGTCTTGCATGCTAAAGAATGGCATCTTCTTGGATATTTAACCTTCTTACTTTGTTGAAAGTGCATTAGTGATGGTTGAGAATCCAATATGTATAATCCTTTGTCAAGTGCACCATAAGCAACTAAAGAACCCATTCTTCAATGCCTTCAATCTCCCATTTGATATAGAAGGATCAAATCCTTCTTTATCTAAAATGAGAATTGAAATAATGTTTTTAACAATATATGGTACATTATAACAAAGGTCCAATACAAGAATGGAATTCCCTAAGTCTAACTTATTATACGCCTCCAGCTTTGGTCACAACTATTGCTTCTTAGCCAAGGCAGTGGATTATATCCACATCACTTAGATTTATTCTTCTTTCTATTCTTTGTAACATCTTACAAAGATAAGAACCACATACGATATCATATACCCATGAAGGAGAATTTATCCTTAAATGCACTTCAGTAAAGTAAAAACCCTCCTTGAAGGTTGCAACGTATTCCTTGCAATACCATTTCTAATTGCCTATCTCACCAAAGTAGAAACAATTAATATCAACTACTTCCTCTATAATCTTCTTGATTCCACAGGATGCCTTTAATAGTTATTTTCTTTAGGAGAAAGAACCTTTCTTCCTTTTACCTCACTTTCTGGCATCCCTATGGCGCATAGACTGGTAGGAGGAAACAAATGTCAAAGGTTTGCCCCATGGTAGTCTCCTTTCTAGATCAACACTTTGATCAATAAAACTCGGCAATGATGTGATAATCAAATTCTCGTAGAAATCATTGTCCATCACTACGTCCAAGTTGAAAAGCTTATCCAAACTTAATCATCTTTAGACCGTAGTCGACGACACATGACTTCACATCCATCTTAGCTTGAAAAAATCTCATTTGACAATATGAACTTTTCGTACCTCGTTTACTTTACAACTCTTTTAAACTTTACCCAGGTACTATTCATACATCCCTAAGACTTTTTAAAGTTTTGTAGATGCCATCATGAGACTAAGGGACAGGATGATCTTACACCTAATTCGTGAACTTTTCACGTGTCTCTTGATCTACAATAATCCCCTTGGTATTAGGAGCACCTTGATATAGGACATCTATCCGCTTCTAGGAATCTAGAATGATTTTTGAGGTTAAATCAATTATGGAAGTTAGGCCCGGTTGGTTTATTGGTTTCCAAAATAACATTGAGTGGTTTATTAGCCATTTTGAGATTTCACAAATCCTCGAAGGTGAAAAAGAGAATATAAGCATGTGATTGATTATAGATATGGAAAACATGTTCATGGACTTTCAAGTATGTTTTTCTCCCCTTATTTTATCAAATCCTTCACCCCCTAGAAGAATTTGGGAAATCATATTTCCTAGTGAGAATTAAGATCCTGAGGACTTGCAAGTGAACACACGACTCGTGAGACATCCACAAACAATCCAAAGGTAGGCAACTTTTGCTAATTGTATCTCATACAACTCTCGATATATTTTATCTCACTTTTCATGTAGACCCACGACTCGTGAGACATCCACACTACTAGGTGTCAAGTTGTATGTACCAATCATTCTTCAATTCGAGATGGGCCCACGACTCACATGCCAATGCATGGGTGTTCTCAAATTAAAGGTACATCTCATGCTAAGTATATGGTCACAGCTTTCCACTATAAGTGTGATCCACGACTTGTGAGACATCACACAATTAATGGTAGCATCTTCATGCCGCATACTATTGGTAGAAGGCATATATTAGTTAAACTCTTTTAACTTAAATCCATTTGACTTGATATTTAAAAGCACTTAGACATTCTAAGTGGAGGGTTTTTGCTTGCAAAGATCTCATCATTTTTATCTTCTTATTTAGGTTCTCTATATCTTAATCATGCATCACATACATCAATAGGATATGGAAAGCATAAATAAGTAAATGCACCTAGCATGCTCCTAGGGTGTGATGACCATAAGCTTAACTAAGTGATGCGCTTAAAGCCATAGGTGCACCACTTAGTTAATTTTAAGTAAGTTGATTAAATTTGTTAGGGTTGATTCAACCTTCACTAATGCACATTCAATTAAGTGAAAAAAATTAGATAACCAAGAAGATGTCATTCTATGGCATGCAAGGCTTTGGCATATTTCTAAAAATAGGATGAACAAGTTAGAAGCTCTCAAAGCACTAAATGTTAGTGGCATTGATGACCTTCTTACTTGTGAATCTTGTTTGAAGGAAAAAATAACCAAGCCTCCTTTTGTAGGAAAAATGGAGTGCACCACAAGTCCTTAGGATTTGATCCATACAGATGTTTGTGGCTCACTAAGAGTTAGTATGAGATGAGGCTATTCCTACTTCATCACATTCACTGATGATTTAGTCGATTCGGACATGTGTATCTTATGAAGTACAAGTCCGAAACCTTTGAAAAGTTCAAAGAGTATAAGAGTGAAATGGAAAAGCAAAAGGAACTTAGTATTAAAGCTCTTCGATCAGATCGAGGGAGAGAATACTTAAGTATCAAATTCTTAAATTATCTAAAGGAGAATAAGATTCTCTCTGAATTCATAAATTATCTAAAGGAGAATAAAATTCTCTCTCAATGAACTCCACCCAATACACCTCAAAATAATGGAATAGCCGAAAGGAGAAATCATACCTTGTTAGACATGGTATACTCCAAGATGAGCTTTTTTTATGTGCCCATATCCTTTTAAGGATACGCCTTAGAAACAGTGGCAAAGCTACTAAATGCAGTACCTTCAAAGGCAATACCAAAGACATCGCATGAGATGTGGTATGGCAAAGCACCCTCTTACCATTACCTTAGGGTTTGGGGGTCTCTTACCTACGTCAGACAAATAGTGAGAGACAAGTTACATAGTAGATCCACCTTGTGCAAGTTTGTAGGATACCTAAAAGAGTCTATAGGTTATTACTTCTATAATCCCTTGAAACAAAGGGTGTTTGTTTTGAGGAATGCGACCTTTTTAGAAAAGAATTTTCTATTGAATATAAATGATATTGTTGTTGAACTTGATGAAGTTCAAGATGATCATCAAATACCACAAGCGGTAGAAATAAATAAATATCAAAGAGCCTTACACACAATCTCTGAGAAGGTCAGATTGGATCAAGAAGCAACCCGAAACAGTCAGATTCCTTCATGAGACAGGCCAATCGGATAATAATTCGAAGACCTATGATGAAGCTATGTTGGACATAGACTCGGGGCAACATCTGAATTCCATGATATCCGAAATGGACTCCATGTACTCCAACAAAGTATGGACTTTAGTAGATCCACCAAAGGGAATAGTTTTCGTTGGTTGAAAGTGGATCTATAAGCAAAAGCTAGGAGTCGATGGAAAGGTAATGACATTTAAGGCATGACTAGTGGCAAAAGGTTACAATCAAAGACCCAGTATCGATTTCGAGGAAACCTTTTCACCAGTGGCAATGCGTAAGTCCATTCGAATTTTACTTTCCATAATCGTATATTATAACTATAAGATATGGCAAATAGATGTGAAAATCATTTTCTTCAATGGAGACATTGAAGAAGAAATTTATATGAAGCAACGATAATATTTTACTTCCAAGGGGGTGAGTAAATGGTTTGCAAACTCCAGAGATCCATTTATAGACTCAAACAAGTGCCCAAAGTTGGAACTTACATGTTGACAAGGCAATCAAATCATTTGGCTTTGTAAAAAATGTGTATGAACTATGTGTGTACAAGAAGGCTAGTGGGAGTAGTATATAGTTTATTGTGCTTTATATCGATGACATCCTTCACATTGGGAATAAGGTTGGAATTAGTGTACTAAAGTGTGGTTATCTACTCAATTCTCCATGAAGGATTTGGGAGAAGCATCCTACGTATTAGGAATACGTGTCTATAAAGATAGATCGAAGATGATGCTGGAGCTTTCCCAAACCTTGTACATTGATAAGATATTAAGAGGTTTAATATAGAAGAATCCAAGAGGGGATTCCTTCCCATGAGACATGGCACTCGTCTCTCCAAGTCTATGGCCCCTAAGACTGATGATGAGAAACAAAGAAGACCCACATACCTTATGCGTTTGCTATTGGGAGCATAATATATGAGTTCAATGTATGAGACTGGATGTAGCAAACGCTAGAAGTGTTACGAGTCATTTCCAATCCAATCCCAGTTAAAGTCACTGGATAGCCGTAAAAGCAATCCTTAAGTACTTTACAAGGACTAAGGACTTGTTTTTGGTATACGGCCGTGGAGAATTGAAACTCGAGGGGTTTTTAGATTCTAGTTTCCAATTTGATGTAGATGACTTAAAACCCACTTTTAGATTTATATTTTGCCTCAATGGTGGCGCGATAAGTTGGAAGAGTTTCAAACAAGATACCACGTCTGACTCTACCACATAGGCAGAATATATTGCGGCATTACAAGCTGCAAAGAAAGATGTTTGGATGAAAAACATCATTGAACATTTGAATGTAGTGCACAGCATTGCTGAGCTAGTAGTTGTTTTCTGTGACAACAACGGGGTGGTAGCGCAAGCTAAAGAGCCAAGATCTCATCAGCGATCCAGGCACATATTGAGGTGATATCATTAGATCCGAGAGATAATTGATAGAGGCGACATTCGAGTGGAGAGAGTTACCTCAAAAGAGAATATAGCAAAACCACTAACTAAAACCCAATTGCAAAAAGTCTTTGATGGACATCTTGAGAAGGTGGGTCTCAAGGCCATGGGGAATTGGATTTAGGGCAAGTGGGAGATTGTTGGAATAGTACCTCGCAAGCCAATTAGATTAGCCTTGTAAATTATTTCTTTGTAAGACAATCTTGATTGAATGATATTCATTATATGGCCATCTTTATCTTATTCTCATTATTACTTCACTGGTATTTGGATGAAGCCCTTAGATCACACAAGACTACGGGACTTGCTCATCCACTGGGTGGTGATCATGGAATAAGTCTTACATCATTGTGATCTTAAAATTTTTCAAGTCATAGAATCTTATATGATAGGGCATCTAAGATCTGGATAGACTTGCACTAATATACATACTCCGTTCCACGAGCAATCCCATATGAGATATAGATGCATGTTAGTGGGTGCATGTTAGAGAACAATCCATTAAATGCCCGCCCAGATAATCCACTAGATAGCTGAAGTGGCAAGTTCTCCAACTTACTCTAGTTTATATAATTAGTCCTTTTACCTGAGGATCCATGGTAACTTGGTGTTTAGGTCCTCATGTTTTGACTCATCCCTGGTCACCTAGCGGGCTATTTGAGTAAAGATTGGGCATGAGCTACTTAGACATGGAGGTTTGTGAGATCCAAGATGGAATTTGACTCATCGTCTTTGTGAAGGGCGAGTGCATCTCCAATGTATTATATAATGATCGATTCTAAAAAATCCTTGCACAAGGTAGTGTGACAATTTGGAAAAAGAGTTTTCTAAAGATGAGGTCATAAAAAGGAATCGAACATTGGGAGTAGAAATATTGTATCGAGACTATTAGGGAACCGACAAATATCTTGCCCTAGGCCTCTTTCGGGAGATAGAAGATGGAAGGATTGTATTTGCATGGTACACATAGAGCTAGAATGGTTCTCCAAAAGCATTCATTTCGGCCAATTAGTTGGGCTCTGTGGGCTTGAGGTTGGACATCGACCATGGAGATTGGGTACTCTTCAATTAATAGAGATTAATTGAATTGAGTCGATTAGTTTAAAGGAGTTTAAACTAAAATAAATATTTGATATTCAAAAGTCACAAGGAGTTGTAAGCCCATATCCAATGAATGGTAAAACCTAACAGGTCATGCACAAAAGCCAATTGCGTTTCCTACTTGATGAAGGAATTTTTCTAAGTGTTAGAAAAATGCTCCTCATGGACGGATTTGAGGTTGGTGAAAATTTGAGATCACTTTTGCATGATCAATTTGTTAAATTGATCAACTAATTTAAGGAGTTAAGTTAGACCAATAATTAAGTAGTTAATTATTTGGTGCAACATGACTATTAATTGGTCAAGTTAGCTTAAAGAGTTAACTATGACTAGCTTAAGAGTTAAGCTAATTGACATAAGAGTTAAGTCAAAGGTTAATTAATTAAATTAAAGTATTTAATTTAATTAATGAAAGGAATCCATTTTGGAGGAAAAATTCAAATGAAAGGTTCATACGGTGTGGCATTTATTAATTTGAAATTAGATTGCAAATGAAATTGAAATGCACACAAAATTCAAAATCACATTTGAATTGCAACTTACAACTTGCAAGGCAAGTTGGCGATCCCCCTTGAGGAAGGTGTGATGCCAAGGTGGCATCACACCATCCTCACTCTATATATAGATATAGAGGAAGCGAGGGGTGGCCATATATTCATGTTCCATGTGAAGAATTAGATTCTCACATTTTCCCTCCAAATCTCAAGTGTTGCCTCATGTGTTGAAGCTTCAATTTCTCTCTTTTTATCCTACCTCAAATCAAGTCTTCATCTTTGAAAATCTCATTTTTATTTTTCAGCTGATATTAAGGAGATTAGGGTCTATCATTGGTGTATACATCATATTATTAGAGGCAAGACAATTGGATTGCTTGCTTTTGGAGATCCACTGTCAGGGCAGTCTGTCTGGTGATTTTTTTCTGACAATTCCCTGAGACTTTTTGAGCTGAATTTTTTATAGTAGCTTCATCAAGGAGTTGAGAATGTGTTGTAATTTTTTTAGAATTTTTGGAGACGTTTGGATTGGACAATATTTGCATCCAATCCGGTGTGCCACTGTGTGATAGTTTCTGGATTGAAGTGTTCTTAATCATTTCTTTGGATTTTTTGTAATCAAGATAATTCTCCATTCAAATCTAAATCATGAGCATGTTTAGATCTTTGTAAGCACGTGTAGTCTAGTTTATTTCAATTTTTAAAATTTTAATTATAAGATCCTAGTACTACATGTGTCTTCATGAACTTCTTTTTGCTTTTTCTACTTTAAATAAAGGATGTATGTGCGTCTCTTTTAAAATTTATCGACACGTCAAATGTCCACATCTCCTAACTATGGATGTAATTAAGAACCCAATATATGTGATGCATCGTGATGTGAGGTTCTTAATGATAAAGGAACTTAAAGATTTTATGGCTTCCGTACTGGAATAAAATGACACATAAAGAGAAGATGCAATACCTAGCTAGCTAGTTGGGTTTTGTTTCTTTAGACAGTACGTGATGTACTTATGTTAAAGGAATGGGCATTGGGCCTAACTCAACCACAAAAGTTAGCTCATGAGGTGAGGATTGTCCAAAATCATATATAGAAACCTTAGTTTATTTATTTCACCGATGTGGGATACTAACATACATCGCGCACGCCCAGGAATAAACATCTGGAGTGTGGAATAATATGAAATTGGTGACCCAACAATACTGTGTAACCCAATACCGGGAATAGGTGGCTCCGATACCATGTTAAAGGAATGGACATTGGGCCTAACTCAACCCCAAAAGCTAGCTCATGAGGTGAGAATTGTCCAAGACCATATATAGAAACCACATGTTATTTATTTCACCGATGTGGGACACTAACAACTTACATAAACGGTTTAGAGTTGGTAACAAAAAAATTTCAGTCACGAGTCATCACTAAATGAAATTAAGTATAAGTTGTAATCATTCTTTTAGGGCATATTTTGTCACAGATTATTCCCAAGGACAAAGATTTTCAGGTTTAAATTTGGTATTCAGGATTTCAGTTTATTAGCCGGTTCGGATATGTTTTCATTTTTATTTTTTATTTTCAATATTTTTAAATTAATTATAGTTTTAAAAATAATGATTAGAGTATGTATAAGATTGAAATGAGATAATTTATATTTTCTTAGGTTTAAAAAATTTACTTTTTAAAATATATATTTTATGAATTTTAAATTGATAGTGGAATTTTATGTCAAATCAAATTTAAATTTGATTAATGTATAATAGGATGTTAGAATATATTTAGAAAAAAATTAAAAATAAGAAATAAAAAATATTTAGTTGATAATTTTAATTTTCAAATAGTTAAAAACTTGAAAATAGCGTTTGTAAATGAAACCAAGCGGACTGCTAATTCATCTTGATATTAGTTGGAATGGCCCAGTAGTTCTCATTTTATGCTGCCTATTTGAATGTTTATTTTGAATTTAAGAAATATATATATATATATATATATATATGAACACATACATAGCTGGCAATTATTTTGGCTGGTTGATTGTTGAGTCAGGTCGAACAATTGATCCATTAGTAAACCAATGATTTGCATGCTATTTATCTTCGGAGACTAGAAGGAATCAATATGATATGCAAAAGTTTTGGCTTTCCGCCCATCCGCACCAACACGAATTCTCTGGACCCCTACCGCCACTTCTCCTTCCAAACCTCCCAAAACAACAATTCTAACAGTCCTCTCGAAGTCACCACTACCACATGATGGACTTCATCCATAGCCCATCACTGTAGAGATGGCCAGTGAGTACTGCACTTCAACCACTTGAGGATATTCGGAGTTGAGCCAAACCACATAACTTTCATCACTCTCATCTCTGGTTTTGCCCATTTTCCATCCCAGGTTCGTTGCTTGGGCTTTCCCTTCACAATCACGGGTATGCAAAAGAATGGAGATGTTGACAGTGTGATGGTTATGACGGCTGTAATTGACATGTATTCAAGATTTGGTAAAATGGGCTTGGCCAGATTGAGTTTTGACTATGTGGGTACCGAAAATAAGGTTTCTTGGAATACTTTAATCAATGGGTGGTGTGTGAGGAACGACGAGTCTGAGGTAGTATAATCAAGTTGTTAGATGAAAAGCCTGAAAGAGATGCTGTTTCTTTGACTGCCTTGATTTATGGTTTTGTGAAGAAGAGGCGGTTTGAGGAGGCACTGGAATGGTTCCCAGAAATGCATTTGTTGGGACCATCATCCAATTTTGTGGCAATGGTATCATCAGTGCTCTGTGGAGTTGCTAATTTGGGAATATTGGGTTTAGGCTTGTGTTGATGCATAACTTTAGGGATAATATAAGGTTAATAACTAGTTGATAAATGTGTATTTTACGTGTGGATGTGTTAAAATTTGCTTGTCAAGTATTTCAAAGTATGCCTAAGTGAAGCTTAGTTACATGGAATTAACTCGATAATGGTCATACTGAGGAAGCTTCCCATCATTAATTTTTCTTGGAAGCAAAACGATGGTTTCAACTTTCAAGCCACATGCTGCGAGCTTTGCTGGAGCTGTTACTGCGTGTAGCCAAGACGACGGGCTACAGTTGATCGAATAAATCAGTCCAATAATCCAACACTTTGGATGTATGGTCGATTGAAAGAGGTACTGCTGGTGGTAGAGACCAAATGAAGTGGTTGTCGGGTCTCTATTGGCAGGCACCAGGCAGCATGTAAAACTTTTGAAGATGTATGTCGACTTGGCTGAGAGAGGCTGATGAACTATATCTACCATTTGGTCACAAATAGGAATTACAATTATGTGTTGCTGTCAAATATTTGTGAACCAATGGGAAGTTAAGAGAGAAAGAAAATGAAGGATATTGTTAGTGTACGTACAAAAGAGGCCTGGAATTAGCTCCATTGAGGTTAATGAATTAATGGCAGGTGATAAATCTCATCATGATGCTGTGGCCTGGGAGTATGTATATGATGTTCAAGCATTTGTTAAATGAGCTAAGAATAACACAAGTTGATTTCAATTTCAGGTAACATATGAATGTCGTTGAGTTTATCATGTATTCTGTTCCGGGCAAAACAGCTTTTTAGGTTCAAATCTACTATTTTAGAATATTATATATTGTTAGGTCTATCCAAAGAATTATAGGTTGCAACCTTACCTTTATTTTATTTAAGAAACAGAGATTTGGGTAGAGCACTGTAATGTTACTACCGCTGCTGCCTGCTGGAGTATATGTAGTCAGGCTGCAGCCTTAATTATGCAAAACTCATTTCCATGCTAATGCATGCATATATATAACGTATCATTAGCTAAAGGAAGGATCGTCATATTAATTATGCCTAAATTAATGAAGATCAAAGATCGCATTTAATTAATTAGTGCCAAATTAATTAAAATTACTTCAATAGTCATGATTATATTTCTGGTAAACAAATATATATATATATATATATATGTGATGAAAGCACAATCCAATTGATTAATTGCTACTACTTGTTGTGCCTTCAAAAAGAAACTCGATCCACAGTCGTAGTGCGTAATATTTAAACAAAAAAAATTAAACCATAGGCAGGCATGCACGCAGCAGGTTAATTAATTTCAACTCAGGTCATGGTACCTCGCGTGTACGAAATGCCATTCATTATAAATTGTAACCAGCTAGCTTAGCTAATTTGACTTTTTAAAATATAGAAAAAAGATAGCCATCATCTTTATCAGCATCATGACTGCTGCTTTTAGAACCAGAGCTTTTAGAATCAGAGCAGTATCCCTTGATTTGTTTTTTCTTCTTATTCTCCTTCTTCAGTTTTCCAGACTTCATCTTTTTTTTGTCCTTAACTTTCTTTTCTCCTGCACCAGCTAATCATTAATTAATCATAACAATGAAAAGGTGCATGGTGCATTCGTCATGAATAATTGAATTGAAAATATTTCTATCCAAGATCAGGCTGAAGCTGCAGCAAAAATATAAGAATTTAATTAAGGCCCAGTGCATTGCATGACAGACATTCACAATATCATTAATCCATGCCATGTCATTCTTGTGACAAATTTGTGAAAAAGAACTACTAAACAACCTTGAAATTAGTCTGTAAAAACTAGCATTTAAAGAAATATTTGCCCATCCACAAATTGCAAACATTTCAATCTAGTAGCTACACTCTATTCTTTTGTTCTATAGTTTTTGGGCTAAATTACTAAACATGCAAATCAACTGCACTTTACTTGTATGAATTGATTATTATAACTGATTGAGGATAAAAAACAAAGAAACGAAACTTTTTTATGTGATACTGGAGAGAGCGCTTGAACTGGTAGTTCGCTATCATCAATGAAGTTGTCTTTGTACTTATCGTTTTCACTGTCAAAATTAAATTCATGCGTTTCACTATTCTCTATATTAATTCCATATGATTCTCTATTGTGTCCAAGTAAAGGAATGCAAAAATTCTCCAATTATATGTGCTTATTTAAAAATACAAACACACATATATATATACACACACACACACATAGCATCCTCATTAATGAAACTAAAGATTCTTACTTGAAAAATTAAAATAGATTTTACTATATTACAAATATATATATGTCCAAAAGTATGGGAAAAACTTATCAACACATAAAAATTTAATACAATTATAAAACATATAAAAAGGATACGAATCAATCAGGTGGTCAGGAGAAACATGAATATAACTAGCAAGATGAACACTTTGAGGGCCAATAACTGAAAAGACAACTATATTATCCGCCTCAGAAAATTCATGTTTTAAAGATAACAATTCAACCTGATTGGGCAATAAAGCACAAAGGAGAACTGGATCATGTATTCCCACACGGCATTGTACCATGGTCCTTGTTGTAGCATTACCAATCCTAAAGTCGCCTAAAAATAAATAGTCAAGAAAATATATATAAAATTAGTACAGTCTATGGATATATATACAATCACACAACAACAATTAAGTTAATACACCAAAAGACACAATTTTAGAACTATATATATATATATATAAAATAAATAGAGAAGAACTGAGTTGATGAGTATGTAGTCTCACTTGTGTAATGACAAGAGTCTCTCCCTTACCGTTGAAAGAATGGATAACCTTCTTACCTGGTTTAACCTCAACTCCTGCAAATAGCATCATACATAGAAGTTAAACCACACTATTAATGTAGATATGATCAAATGCATGGTAAAAAGGACAATTAATTAAGCAGTACGTACAGATATATTATGCAGGGGTGTGTGTGTGTGTGTTAATGTCATACAAACTAAAAACTAGTCAGAAAAACCCAGGATGAAAGATAAGATAGACATATATGGTACTGTAAAAGTAATGGTGAGATACACATCACACATACTGGAAAGTGGTTCAAAAAATCCAACTTAGTAATTTCCTATTATCATTTAAAACATAAATAAGAATGAAGTAGCAAGCAATGTAGCTAAAATTAGTAGCAAATTAACAAGCACAGGATTAATTGGACTTACCCCAGAAAACCATTGTTGCCAATCCAAATTGATAACAAGTTTTCTCCTTTTTACTCCAAAACACACGTACGTACGCTTGTGGCCTGGCTGATTGGAAAAGGCTTGTTTCGGCCGGGTGGAGCGCTTAAATAAAAATAAAAAGCCTAGCGCTCTTGGAATTATATATTTCTCGAGGCTGCTGCTGTGTGGTAGCTGTGGTAAACATGAATGAATTGAATGATATATATCAGCTGCATTTAGGATTTTAATTCGGAGTTAATTTTTCTTATTTACTATAATGGGAATTAGTCCAATTTAATGTAACAATTGACTAGCTACTCATTGGCGATAGTGAAGGCAGTCTCGACAGTTGATGAAGAGTTAATATATATATTGAACAAGTAACTTCTGCATTCTTTTTCTTGGAAATTAACCCGGACATGCATCAGCTGCATGTGTGTGTGTGTGTGTGTGTGTGTGTATATATATATATATATCATACCACAATTAATTATTTTAGTTTTGAATTAATGTATTGCACAAATTGAATGTGGAATGAACGCATCTGCCATCCAGCTCAGCTGTACTGCAGCCAACATGCATCTTATTGGGAACCAAAAACATATATGTTTTTACCGCTTAACTTTATTCAACTTAATTAAGTAGCCCTCAGAATAAGCTAATCAATTACATCTACCGCTTAATTAATTAATTTTCATATTTATTAATCTCATCTTATTGTTTACAAGCTTCCGCCTTCGCCTTTCTAAGATAAATTTAATTTTCATTAACTTGTATTGATCATAGTATAAAATTTTCATTGCTATGCTGTATATTTTCTTCAAGTTGGGCTAACTAATTATTTATGATTATAGAATATGCATGCTCTATAGAATCTAGCTACCTAGATGAATGAAAAAAAAAAAAAAGAAAAAGAAAAAGAAAGAAAGCAGTCTTTCCATTTCCATAGAGCATATTTAATTTAATTGTTTCATATTAATTAATTTGTAATATTTGATTAGTGCAAAATTTTCAGTTATTATATTGAAATCAATTGTGATGGTGTATGTATGCATGTGTGATTTATATTAATGCATCTCGTTACATATTAGCTAATTACAACCAAAGACCAAGGCAAGCCAAGTACATTAGTAGAATTAATCTTTTAGTTCCTCTATACATCATTAAAAATGTCATATTAATGTTTTTAGAAACAAATGGGGCGAGTGGGGAACAAAAGACAAATTGAAAATTTTGAGCACAGTGCCATTGTCAAATAATAAGCTTTAATTTAATGTTTCATTATATATAAAAACAACCTATATGATGCTATCATCCAAATTATATATTATGAAAAAAAAGTTTAACTGCAAGAAATATTTTATTTGTAAGCGACACAGTTGCCTAAAAGCTATTAATTATATGTCAAAAATCATAATTATCCGTAAGACATTATTAGAAGTGCAGCAGATTTCAAATAAACCTGTAGTAGCTCAATCGACAAAAGAGTCAAAGATAAGTTTGTTCAATTCTATTTCATATGCTTTTGATTCAAACATTTTCACAATTAATTATTACAAAAAAATCTACTAATAAATATAATAAAATTATGAAAATGAATACCCTTAATATTTTTTTAAATAAACATTAATCTGAAATACGTATATATCAATGAACATATGTATCTAAAATTTGATTTTATCATGTTTTGTTATCCCAATTGATTTGTACAACTCCACCAATAATTAAACATGTTAATAACCTCCTACCTCTGTTTCCAGAACCTAGTCGTACGTCCCTAGCCCGTTAACCTTTTTTCTTTTTTATTTCTTTTTTCCATTACTTTGACGACTGCCAGTGCCAGCTAATATATAGCGCCTGGAAATATTATGAATTTATTTTCTCCAAATTAAAAATGGGCAGAAACCGGCCCATACTAAAAGATTTATGACAATACAATGCAAGAAAAATATTGCACATCTCAGACTATATTAATTAGAAAAAATGTATTGAGACGTTACTCACCAGGTCGTAATTAAAATATTTTGATTCGACTGGATCTCAACGATTTTCAAAGAGAAGAAACAGATGCAACATTTTCATTTTCCTGATTCATAAACATGAAAATTAAAATAAATAAATAAATTAAAAGATTATAGGAATAATATATATAATATGAAGTACATATTTATTAATTAGAAAACAAATTAAATGTTTTACCAATTGAATGATCGTATAGCTAGGACTAGGAGGTCGGAAGAAAATAAAGAAAAGCTTTTTTTATACTTGCGTGTAGAATTGTGTTTAGTTTATTTTTAGTATGAATTATTTATAAGGATTTTTAACTTAAATTAAGAAATCTATTTAATTAGAGTTGGCTTTGAAATGTCTAATTACCAAAATTAATTCATAAAAATCTTGTCATATGTACATTTACCATAAAAAATAATGCTAGAATTTCAATTTTTAGCAATAAAATCCGGCTAAATTAATTAAGGAAATTTTATTCACTTATTCTTTCACCTTGCCTAATTCTACGGAAAGTGATTAAAATTATATATATGGAAAATGATTGGAATATATGTATGACAATAATGTCAATGCGAGTCAGATGATCTATTCCTATTTTCAGATTTTGAGAGCCATCTAGAATCTAGATTCTAGAATTAGATGGTCATATTCAACTTCGGTGCCCATTTAGTTAATTAATAAGTCAACAATACGACTTCTTTGTCATTAATCATTTACCTCGGAATTCCATGTCTGCATGATTTGTGTGTCATTGAAGCAATGTATTATTACATATTCTATATATCGTCGTATATATAAAAATATGTTATATACTCATTCCATTCAATTTGAATCACCATCCTTTTTTTTTTCTTTTCCTAAGATTGAATTCTTTTCTATAATAACTACTATTTCATTTAAATTAATGAATTTGTAAATAATCAATTTTGTGTCATTACTTTGAAGAGCAAAATTGTGCATATATCGATTTTTTTTTTTTTTTTTAAATCTCATTTAAAAATCCATTTCAATTTACAATAATCAACTTATATATATGTGTGTGTATGTGAACAAACAAGATGACATGCATATGAGTGGAAATTGTAGGGATTTAATTAATATGGTCAATAGAAATTGTGTGGTATATATATTGAGTAACGCTACAAAAGTGAGAATGTTGGACTGTGTTGGCCAAACAACTCCGGCGACATTTACTAATGCTTTTGTGTAAGAGTCAACTAGAAGATGATATTTCCCACAGGCCACAGTCAACAGTTGATAGAAACAACATTTACCTAGCCTGCTGCTGTCTAGTGTCTACTATTATTGCACAACAATCAACTTCAATCTTATAGTTGCCCAATATCTTTCTTTTTTTTTTTTTCCTCAAAAGTTCTTGGTTGGCCACTTTTTAAACCGTAATTTTTTAAAAGTTGACAGCATCAAAATATTTGGAATTCTTAGTTAATCTCTTCATTTTCTTTGAGGAATGATGGAATATATTTAATTACTGCATTAATATTTTAAATTCATGATTAGGACTAATTACATTTTATTCAGATTTATCTCTCCATGAAAAGCAAGAGCAGCATTAAAATATCAAACATAATCATAAAGAATTATTAAAGTAAATATATATCTACATTGATGAAATTTAAACTCGTGACCTTTTGATTATAAGACCTCCAACTTACCATTGGGCAAGGCTCTCTGAATGTATCGTTGTTTAAGTTTTCATAATCTGTTTTTTTATATTTTTTTCCTTTTTCCAATTAAAATTATTAATTTTAACTACTCAAAATATGCTTACTTTTAACTTATGGAAAGCTTATGTAACTACATAAAGCAGTTAAATTACTAAGGCTTTGTTTGGTTATGTTTTCCTGGAATAATATTGTTTCGGAGAAACATAACGAAACATATTTTCATTTTTCTTTTAAAATGCACATTCTCCAATATATACATACATATATTATATATATCATATATATTTTGTTATTATTACTTTAATATTAAAATAATCACTCAATTTCAGTTTCATCCCAAAAATCAAACAAAAAACCATTGATTTGACTGCTACAGTTTAAAAAAAAAAAAAAAATCTCCCCCAAAACATAAACGAACATACCAAAAAATAACTTTTACATTCTCCAACAATTCATTCTCCCAAAACACATAATAAACACATTGTTGATTTTGCCTAGAAAGTTGGGAATGGAAGAAATTGAGCGAAATGGAGCAAAGTGATCGAAATAGGCTTGAGAACAGACCCCGGCGCTCTTTGGCAGGACGCCGAGCATAAGGGCACGAGGCATGGTGCGCCAATGCGTGGACATAGGCGGAAAACGCATCAAGACACGCGTTACGCACTTGGCGCAAGTTTTTTGCTCCTAGGTGTGTAGTGAACAGTAACTTTGTGCCGGGGCGCAAGTTTTTTCCGCCCAACATTCATTTTTTCTTGGCACAAGCAAATTTGTGCGCGTCGGGGCTCGAGTCATGCTTGCCCTAGTGCGCGGTGCAATCCCAATTCAACTTGAACTCTATTTCGCAGGTATTTAATCATTTTTCTTCCGGGACAAATTAGATCACGAACATAACACAAGGGCTTCTTTACTGCTTTTGAGTAAATTTCTCAAGACGAAGTTTAGAACGAGGGTGTTAGGTGTTTTCGTGAGATTTATGGGATTCAAGTTTGTACTTGCACTTTGATTTGAGATCAATAAAATTCATTTTCTTTGTTGGGTGGATTAGGCACATCGCTGAACCACATTAAATCTTGTTGTCACTTTATATTGAATTTCTTTACTGTTATTTCATTGTTTCCGCAATAGATCCTCTTGGGCTCCAACAAATGGTATTAGAGCAGGTTGGATCAAGTGTCAGGAATGAAGTATGAGGTAGAGAACTTTGATGGGAAGAATGAATTTGAGCTGTGGACGATGAAGGTTCACGCCCTCTGTGTCAACAAGGTTTACAGAGAGCGCTAAAGGGCAGAGATGAAACGTTGACAGACGAGGAAAATGATGAGTTCATGGCAACGGCTTATAGTACTCTGGTGTTATCATTGGCGAATAACGTACTGAAAGAGGTCGCTATGGAAAGTATATCAGCGGATTTATGGAAGAAGCTGGAGAGTCTACATATGACGAAGTCCCTGACATATCGACTGTATTTGAAACAAAAATTATACATATTAAGAATGAAGGAAGTTACATCTATTACTCAACATATTGATTTTTTCAATAAAGTGATTCTGGATCTTGCTAATATAGATGTTAAAATTGAAGATGAAGATAAAGCATTGATTCTCTTGTGTTCTCTACCTAAATCTTTTGAGCACTTGGTTACTACTTTACTGTACGGGAGTGATACAATTTTAATGGAAGATGTGAGGCCTCAATGAATTCCAATGAGTTGAGAAAAAGCATGTCCTGGACAGCAACGATGGTGAAAGTAAGGAATGATTGGTGGCGAAAGGGAGATCAAGAGAAAAGGGAAGGAGTAGAGGCTGATCGAAGTCTCGAACTAAGCTTAGAAATGGCGACAAGTGTTTTAGGTGTGGTGGAAAGGGGCATTGGAAACGAAATTATCTGGAATGAGGAAAGGCGAAGGATGCCGGTGAAACTTTTGATCAGAAATGGGATGATGTCACAGGAATTGTTGAGGATGAGTCTGATGGTGGGCTTGTTCTCAGCGTCGCCGAAAATTTACTAAGCTCTGAATAGATTTTGGATAGTGGCTGCTCCTACCACATGTGCCCACGAAAAGATTAGTTTGCTAAATACCAAAAATATAATGGTAGTAAAGTGCTTTATGGGAAACGATGCTTTCTGCAGGGTTGTAAGAATTTGCTCAATTTATATCATAGTGCATGATGGCATTGTAAGGACCTCAATAGATGTGCGTTATGTTCCAAATCTAAAGAAAAATTTGATATCGCTGGGTATTCTGAACAAAAATGGTTGTGAGTACAGAGCTCGAGATGGAGTTCTGAGGGTTTCTAAAGGTGCATTGCTTATCATGAAGGGAGACAAGTGGAATGACCTTTATATATTGCAGGGAAACACAGTTTCTGGTATTGCAGCGGTTTCTTCATCAGTCAATGATACTACAAGATTTTGGCATATCCGGCTTGGGCATATAAGTGAGAAGAGGATATCAGAACTGAGCAAACATGGTTTGCTTTGTGGAGAGAAGACTAGAGACTGGATTTCTGCGAGCAGTGTGTGTTAGTAAGCAACACAAGGTGAAATTCGGCATTAGAGTTCACAGGACCAAAGGTACCTTGGGTTACATTCACTCAGATCTTTGGGGCCTTCTTAGGTTCCTGCAAAGAGAGGTGATAGGTACATGCTGACATTCACAGATGATTTCTCGCGAAGAGTATAGGTGTACATGCTGAAGCATAAGGATGAGGTGTTTGTCAAGTTCAAGCAATGGAAGACCTTAATTGAGAAACAGACAAGAAATGAGATCAAGTGCTTAAGGACTGACAATGGATTGGAGTTCTGCAACAAGGAATTTTAGGAATTCTATGATAAGGAAAGAATTGTGAGCCATCGCACAGTTGTATATACACCACAACAGAATGGAGTTGCAGAACGGATGAACATAACTATCTTAGAAAAAGGAAGATGCATGCTTTTTAATGCTGGATTGTCCAAGGATTTTTGGGCAGAAACAATTAACACTGCGTGTTATTTGATGAATAGATCACCATCAACTACTTTGTACTGCAAGACACCAATGGAAGTTTGGTCCGGGTCTCCTGCTGATTACTCAAATATAAGAGTATTTAGGTTTCTAGCCTATGCTCATGTCCGGGATGGGAAGCTTGGGCTAAGGGCTAGGAAGTGCATATTTCTAAGCTATGCAAATGGAGTCAAAGGTTATCGTTTGTGGTATAATAATGATGAGAGCTCCAAGATGATTATCAGCAGGGATGTGACATTTGATGAGTTTGCAATGATGAAGAAAATGGAGCAGCAAAAAAGTGGTCAACAAGGCACTAAGGAAAAGGTGGAGATTCATATTGATCCTCCATAAGTTTCAAAGAGGAAATACAATGTGGTAGATGAAGTTGGTGAGAGCACATTATCACCTAATCAACAGTAGGAAAATAAACCACTACAAAATTATCACTTGGCTCGTGATAGGGAAAGAAGGCAGATCAAACTACCACAATAGTTTGCTTATTCGGATCTGGTAGTTTTTGCTTTGAGTTCAGCCGAAAAGTTTGTAGGAGATGATCCAGTCTCATATAAAGAGGCAATTTCCAGGCCAGATTCTGATAAATGGGTTGCAGCTATGAGTGAAGAGATGAAGTCTCTACACAAGAATAGCACATAGGAGATGGTTGATGTACCCAAAGGGCAGAAGATTGTAAGTTGCAAATGGATCTACAAGAAAAATGAAGGGATTCCCGGTGTTGAAGATGTTAGATATAAGGCACGATTGGTTGCTAAGGATTTTATTCAGAGAGAGGGAGTTGACTTTCATGAAGTGTTCCCCTCAGTTGTAAAACATACTTTCATTTGTGTTTTACTTGCCATGTTGCTCTATTTGATATGAACCTATAGCAGATGGATGTGAAAATAATGTTTCTGCATGGTGAGTTGGAGGAACAAATCTACATGAGTCAACCAGAAGGATTCGTTGTTCCCGAGAGACAAAAGCAAGCATATCTTTTGAAGAGGTCATTATATGACATGAAACAGTCTCTTAAGCAGTTGTACAAAAGCTTTTATGCTTTTATTACCAAGATAGGATATTCAATAAGCAAATTTGATTATTGCATATATTATAAAATTTGTAGTGATAGCCTTATCATATATTTGCTATTGTACGTTGATGATATGTTGATTGCCTCTAGAAACATATATGAGATCAACCAATTAAAAGCTCAATTAAGTGAAGAATTTGAGATGAAGGATTTGGGTGATGCAAAGAAGATATTACGCATGGAGATCATCCGAGACAGATACGCAAGAATGTTGTACTTATCTCAACAACATTACATTGAGAAAGTACTTGAGCGATTTGGGATGGATAAGTCCAAGCCAGTTAGTACGCTACTTGCAGCTCATTTCAGGCTCTCATCAGATCTATCACCGAGTACTGAGCAGGAGGTGGAGCATATGTCTAATGTGCCATATGCTAGTGCAGTTGGTAGCTTGATGTACACCATAGTGTGCACTAGGCCAAACATTTCACATGCAGTCAGTGTTGTGAGCAAGTACATACACAAGCCAGGAAAGACTCATTGGCAGGTTGTGAAATGAATCATGAGGTATCTGAGAAGCTCTACAGACAAATGTTCGAGGTATAGTCAATCGAATTCTACTACTAGAATTATTGGCTATATGGATACGGATTATGCTAGAGATGTGGACAACAGAAGGTCCATGACGGGCTATGTGTTTTGTGTATCAAGTAGTACAGTTAGCTGGAAGGCGACTTTGCAGTCATCAGTTGCATTGTCAATAAAAGAAGCTAAGTACATGGCTTTGGCTGAAGGCATTAAGGAAGGCATTTGGCTAAAGGGGCTTATCGATGATATGGGTATGACTTCTGAGATCACTAAGGTATTTTGTGACAGTCAGAGTGCTATACACTTGTCAAAGAATCAAGTGTTTCATGAGAGAACAAAGCACATAGAAGTAAGGTATCACTTTGTCCAGGATATGGTATCTCAAGGTGTCATGTTGGTTGACAAGGTTGGGACTAAGGATAATCCGGCAGACATGTTGACTAAGGCTGTTCCACGAATCAAATTCAAGCATTGCTTGAATTTTGTTAATGTTTGCAGACTTAGATAACAGGCCCTTTTGGGGATAGGGACAAAGAAGAAAGATGATGAATTTCAAGTCAAGGTGGAGAATTGTTGATTTTGCCTTGAAATTTGAGCTAAATTGACAAGAAACGGAAGAAATAGAGTGAAATGAAGCAAAGTGGTCGAAATGGGCTCAAGAACACACCTCGGCATGCGTTGGCAGGACGCCGCGTGCCGAGGTGCGAGGTATGGTACGCCAAGGCGCTAACGTGGGTAGAAAAGGCATCAAAACACGCATCGCACGCCCTGGCATGCAGTGAACAGTAACTTTACGTCGGGGCGCAAGTTTTTTGCGCCCTAGCACAAAGTTACTGCCCAACATTCATTTTTTCTTGGCACAAGCAGATTTGTGCATGCTGGGGCATGAGTCATGCATGCCTCGGTACATGGCGCAATCCCAATTCAACTTGAACTCTACTTCACGGGTATTTAATCAGTTTTCTTCCAGACAAATTAGATCATGAACATAACACAAATGTTTCTTTACTGCTTTTGAGTAAAATTCTCAAGACAGAGTTTAGAACGAGGGTGTTAGGTATTTTTGTGAGATTTGTGGGATTCAAGTTTGTACTTGCACTTTGATTTGAGATCAATAAAATTTCTTTTCTTTGTTGGGTGGATTAGGCACATCGCCGAACCACATTAAATCTTTTTGTCACTTTACATTGAATTTCTTTACTATTATTTTATTGTTTCCGCAATAGATCCTCCTGGGTTCCAACACACATAATAAAATCAAACAAAAAATATAACCAAACACAATCTAGATATTTTCTTTGCTTTAAAATTATTGGTATTATTCTATTGTTATATATGCTAAAGTAATGTTTAATTCCTTAAATTAGTTTTTTATACAAGTATTCTTTCATTTATAGTAATATTTTGCCACCTATAACTCTTAACCTAACCAACATTGTAAAATTCACTTTTGATCTACAAGTCACGGAGTATATCTAATCTTAGTATATAAAAGATTTAAAAAATCAAAATGATTCCTTATTTAACAAAACTAAAGACTTTGCAGAAGGATTTTCATACATATGCCAAAAACATCCCTATGTAGACTGTAGTCATTCAATTTGTTTGGGCCCTGAGATGAGGTGGTTGTTGCCTATTACTCGGATAGATGACACTACAAATACATAACCAATTGAATTAATCTATCTCTCTCTCTCTCTCTTATTAGAAAAATAAGAGTGGCACCGCAATGGCAATACCATCAGTCAGTTCCAACGGTTGCGAAAAGGCGTGCCGGTGATTGGCATGGGGACATCGTCGTACCCATTGGCCGACAACGAGATGAATAAGGCAGCCATATTGGAAGCCATCAAAGCCGGATACCATCATTTTGGCACTGCCTTTGCTTATAGTTCTGAAAAGCCATTCGGAGAAGCTATTAGAGAAGCTTGGCGGCTTGGCCTCATCCAGTCCAGGGAAGAGCACTTCATCACTACCAAGTTATGGGCTAGTTTTGCTTAATCAACACAGAGATTGTCGCTACTTGTAAAATGAGCCTCCAGTAAGCTGCCAAACTACTTGTTTCTTTTGTCTGTCCTTAGCCTGCTAGATTTTCTTAATTTTGAGATGTGCGATTTTCATTGTTTGGGGTCAAATAATCATCTACTTCTGAAAAAAACTAGATTAATTATGCAGGAAATTAAGGATTTGTTTCAAAATGTGTAAAGGCAACAAAGCAATGGCATATAGCTAACTAGGAATTGGTGTGGGAACGTTGTGGTTTTAATTAATTATTGAAATAATATATTTGCAGAAATCTTAAATTGGAGTATGTTGATATGTACCTGATACATTGGCCTGTGAGGTTAATAGAAATGGTTCGGAAAACTCTAGTTTCAATAGAAATTATAGGGCCTTCAGAGGAAAAATTGCGATTTTTGTCCTTTAACTATAGCCAACTTTTTAAATGGTCCATTTTCCATTGGGGCTTGCGCATTTAGTCCATTATCTCAATTTTATCAGCACATTTAGTCCATTTTTGGTGAATTTAGTACTTCAAGCCATTTCATTTGAAATTGAACCGAAATATGTCCAATCACCTCTAATTAGGCCGAAAATTTGACTATGTGTACCTAAGTGCCACGTTATTTGCCACATCAACTTAAATTTTAATTTAATGTTAATTTTAAAAATGTGAATTAGGAAATAAAGTTGCTGCACCTTATTTTTAATCCATAAGAAATAAAAAAAAAAAAAGTGAAAAAGAAAAAACCAAAAAAACAAGAAGAAGAAAAGGTCTAAGAACGATAGTTCCAAAGAGACAAAGAGAAACCCCCATTTTTCGAGAAAAACCTTAGTTCGTAAATAGTCAAAATCGCACACAGTAAAATTTACTTTAATCTTGAAGAATCTTCACATCAAGAAGATGGTAATGATTCGTCCGTCTAGTAACATGAATCTTCCACATCCTCCATACGGTAAGAATGCAAATTCTATCTTAGGTTTTTGTCGTTTATGTTTTGAAATCTAAATAAAGCTTTGTGGTCCCATTATTTTTGATAAATATCCATGTAGTGTTAAGTATTCTTTTCACTTTTGAGTATTCAAGTCATAGGTAATGCATTGTGGTTCCCGGTTTTATTAGAAAAGTTTTGTTTGATTGGTCCCTTTGTTAATTGAAATATATGTGGGTCAGAACTTTTTCTAAGTTTGAGGTTATTTATTAGTTTTGGTTAAACTTGAACATGTGGGTCAATTTAACGCTTGGGAGTTGTGAATATTTTTTTCTTTGTTTTTGCATGTGGATGCTACAGAACCAAGTATACGGTCTCAAACCCAAAATGAAATTGATGAGCAAAGTAATAACATTGATACTTTGTATGAGAGTGGGGGTGAGAGTGATATTGGGGATGATGATATGCTTTTTCAAAGTTTTGTTGACCATGAAGAAGAATGGGTTGGGAACGATAATATAGTTGAGAATAAGGATGCAAATGTAAATATAAATAAGGAAGTGAGTGACAGTAGTAGTGAAGATTCAGTTGTGTGGGATAGTGATGCACTATTGGATAGTGAGGTTGAGTTAGACTATAAGGCTAATGTTTCTTATGCACCTGTCTTCAATAGTAACAAAAAACATCAGCTTAAGTTTCAATTGGGAATGAAATTCAAAACAAAAACAGAGCTTAGAAATGTGATTCATGCTGAAGTAATATAAAGCATGAAGAACATAAAAATAAAAATAAAATGATAAGGAAAGGGTGTATGCAAACTATGAGTCAGAGGGGTGTGGGTGGACGATCCATGCATACAAGGTAAAGGATGAAACAACTTGGCAAATTCAAACTTATGATACGAACCATAACTGCCAGCTGACCTTTGATGTTGGTAATGTTACATCTTCTTATCTTGCTGAGAGGTTTGTTAATAAATTGAAAACTGACCCAAAAAGAAAAACAGAGGGATTTAGACAAGAGCTTGTTGAAGAAATTAGGGTTAGCGTTTCTTGGAACCAGGCTTACAGAGCAAAAAGAAGGGTACTTCAACTTATTGAAGAAGACCCAAAGATTCAATATGCTAAACTCTAGGACTATGCTGTAGAGTTGAGGAGAACAAACCTTAGTTCCACCATAATTCTAGGTATGGATGACTCATGTGGTAAGAATACTTTCACGCACTTTTACTGTTGTTTTGGCGTCTTAAAAAATGGGTTCTTGGCTGGCTGTAGGCTAATACTTAGGTTGGATGGTTGCCACTTAAATGGCCCTCATAAAAGTATGCTTCTAACAGCTATTGGCATTGATCCTAACAACAAGCCATATCCCGTAGCTTTTGTTGTTGTGAGTAGAGAAGCGAGGGATACTTGAAGTTGGTTTTTAACTTTAGTTAAACAAGATCTCCAAATATCAAGACCATATGAATTCACTTTTATGTCTGATAAACAAAAAGGATTAATTCAAGCTATTGAAGAGGTATTTCTAGAATCTGAGCATAGATTTTGTGTTAGACATATTTGGAGAAATTTCATGAATGCTGGGTGGAGAGGTCCTATGGAGAGCAGCCAACAACACTACTGTTGAACAATTTAAGCTACAAATGAAAGAGATGGCAGATCTTGATCTATTAGTTGCAGAGTGGTTCAATGACAAACCGCTAATTCAATGGGGCAAACCACATTTCTCTAGCCTTCCAAAGTGTGATATGGTATTAAATAATTTATGTGAATCATTTAACAGTGCAATCTTGTATGCTAGAGGGAAGAATATCATAACAATGCATAGTTGTCAGGAGCGCAAAGCGCAACGACGCGCAAAGGTTCGCTGGAGCTATAGCACATAGCGCGTGCTTTATCGAAATAAAACGCACCATATATATATGTATATATTTCTATTATGTACCTAAATTACCAATATATTTTACATATTGTAAATAATAAACAACTAAATAATCACAAAAATAATGATTTAGGTGGTTTTGGTGATTCCTCTTTTAGTGATTTTGGTGCAATAATTGCATTTAACACCATCGTAAATTTTGTTTGGATTGACCAATGTGTCGTGATTCCACTGAAGATCCTTCTTGATCCTTCTTGCTCCTATTGTTTGCCTCACAACTCCTATTTTTCTTTTCTGTAGCATAAAAATTCCGTTATTAGACTTTTAACAATTAATCAAATGAAAAAAAAATGTTGGAAAAGGTAAACAACAATTAATGACCACAGTTGTACAACAAAAAATATGAAAAGACTGTCTGTTGGTTTTCTTCTACTGTCTATAGCTGTACAACAAACTGGACTTATAGGTAGATAGCTAAGGTAAAAAACAAATAGAACAATAGAATAAAATATAACGAGAAAAAATGAGAAGCAAAACCAAAAAGAACATCACACTGAGTGAAATCTGAACAAGAAGAAAGCGGGAAAAAAAGAATCAAAAGTTACCTGGCACTGAGAGAAAGCCGCTGAGAGAAGAAGAAAACTGTTGCTGTGCTGCTGGGGAGAAAGCTTGGGTGCTGCTAATGGCCGGTGATCGTGAGAAAGAATCGACTTCGAGCGAAGAGAAAAATGAAGCAGGAACTCAACGGACTTCATTGGGCATTCTTTTGGAAGGATCCAGGTTTGGGCTTTTTAACCATTTAAAAAAAGAAAGCCGTAATCGCATTTTTTATATTTTTCCCCCTTCTAAACCCCAATTTCAATAAGGCACGCTTTTCTCTGCGCTGCGCGATTGCGCTATAACGCCGAAAGCACCCGATAGTGTGCACTACTGGCGCTTTTAACAACTGTGTAACAATGCTTGAGTGGATTATGGAGTATATGATGATGAGATTGCAAAAAAATAGAGATAAAGCAAGAGGGTGGAAAGGCAACTTATGTCCTGCAATTTTGGACATATTAAATGTAAATATGGAGAAATTAGGAGATTGCATACCAAGAAAATCCGAGGATATGAACTACCAAATCACACACAATACGGGGGGCAATTTTGTGTTGATTTAGATTTAGAAAGTTGCATTTGTAGGCGGTGGGAACTTACAGGGATTCCATGCCTTCATGCTTGTTGTGCTATATGTAACCAAAGGCGAAACCCTATTGAGTTTGTGGATAAATGCTACACTATTGAATGCTATAAAAAAGTGTATGAAAAAATACTATAATGGGGATAAACGGTCAAGATTTGTGGGGAGAGACTATTTACATCCCTCTATTACCGCTGAACTTTGCAAAGCATAAAGGAAAACCTGCAAAGGCTAGAAGAAGCGGGGGTGGATGAGCTTGTGCTAAAAGGAAAGAAAAGAGGTAGGGAGAGGACTTCTGTAAATGGCCCACAGAAAAAGAAAAGGAGGCAAACCACACTCAAGTGCAGCTTTTGTAAAGAAACTGGTCACAACTTGAGAAAGTGTCCATTGAAGACATCAAAACAGATAGATGAGGAAGAAATATGTAACTTGACACTTGATACACAAGAATTGGAAGATGTCTTGGGTACTCGAGCATCACAGACTTCAAGGACTAAATTGAAGGTATGTTTTCCTATTCTTATATTTAATTTCTAATAAGAATTGATTGCTATAATGGTAATTTGAATCTTGTTGTGTGTTGTCTTCTCAGGTGAAGAGAAATATATTTGCATCCAAAAGAATACAAGTAACTTGAGCGGTACACGAGTTGGAGAAGGTCCATCAAAGGTACATATGAAGTTTATATAAAGTTTTTTTAATATGCTACATGGTACAACTATATATTTACTTTCCTTTTTTTAGGTGACTGAGAAGAAAACATCTGTCAATGATGTCAATGAAGCCACGGCTGATCCAATAATAAGGGGTGAAACAAATGTACATAAACAACATATTTTCTTGCTCTTAGGAACATGTAGTTGTACTGTAGTTACTAAATCAGTTAATTTTTTTATTTTTATTTTTAGGTTACTGAGATGGACCTAACTACCGCTAATGGTACAAGTGAACCTAAAAGAAGATCTACATCAAAGGCTCAAACAAAGGTACATAAAGATATTACGTATTTGCATTCGGGTACATACTGTATTTCAATCACTAATTCAATTATGTCTTAGTTTTATAGATGACAGTAGATTATGGTACAAGTCGAGTTAGAAGATCTCCAAGATCAAAGAAGTTCAGATTTGATGAAAGGTACAAGTGGAATTAGGAGATCTCTAATGAAAGTACTCGGACCTTCAATGTACCAGTAGTTACAAATGTCTCAAGGTACAAGCAATGCCACTGCAAGTCAAGGAGGAAAGAAGTATGTGCAACTGAGTAGTATCACTCAGGCAATGGACAATCTTAATGGAAAGAAAAAGGGAAAGGCGAAGGTTACAAAGCGGAAACGATGAACCTTTGGGAGTGGCTAATTTGTTAAGATAAAGTTAGAGTATGTTTTTGTCAGTTGAAACAAGAGTATGTTTTTGTGACAAATGGCTCTGTCACAAATGTCAGTTGATTATAATTTCATTGCTTTTATCTTTTTGCCTTGAAGCATTGAAGCTTTGAAGCTTGACTGCTCAACTAAAAGAAGTCTGCATTGCTTATTTGTTTAAGATTTTCCCATATAATAGAATAATTACATTTTTAGACGCATCAGTTTTATAGCTGTTTCTTCCTTCTGTTGAGTTGGTTTAGTAGTTTAGGGATGCTTAACTACTGCTGGATATTGGTTATAGTCTAGTAATCCTGTGTGTATGTCGCTAGTATGTGGTTTTGAGTATTACTCAAGTATTGCTTACTTGGTTTAGGAATTCTGATGGTTTCTCTTGATCCAAGTTGCTACACAATCAGGTTTTTTTTCTGTCATGTGTGGTTTATGGCTACTGTTGGATGGATTTGATTATTGCCTGCTGTCATCAGTCCTTGTCTTTTCATGCTAAAATTATCAGTGAAGGCATCATCTCTTGCTTGCTAGATATTTTGCAAGATTGTTGCTGCCCAATTTGCAAGCTTCTTGCTTGATTGGATTTCTCCAAGGTTTTCTTTATCCAAGTATATTTAGGAACTAAGTCTGCTGCTGTTTAGATGATCAGAATGTATTCAGGATCTTGCTGCAAGTTTTGGCTCCATTTGGTTGCTGTTATTTGTTCAAAAATAGCAAAATTTTGTTGTTGCTGCTGCTGTACAAATTATAGCGTGGTTTCCATGAGCTTCAAATTCATAGAATTGATGCTTGAATTTTGCTGTTGGAGTGAGTTTTGGTGCAGTGTTGTTCAAAGAGAATTTTTTGGGACCATGGAATTTTTTATTCAGCTCTTGTTTCTGGAATTGAACTTTTTGTTGTTAGTTTAAGTGCATTATTTTCACTAAGCAAGGAGACTTGTTCACTAGAATTATAATTTTTATCTATTGCTGCTGCTTACAAAGAAGAATAAAATTAATATAAAGAAAGCAACATGAAAAACTAAAATTACAAAGATAACTTTACCTTATCTTTTCTAGTTTCAAAATTCTTAGTCTTCAAATTAGGATTTTTAATCTCCAACTGATCAACATACAGCAACTAGATCACCTCAAAGTGATCTAGATACATAAAATTGCATAAAAATTACATTAAAAATCAATGCAGTATTACGTTAAACCTGAGCGCAAATTTCACCTTTATATTACATCAAAACAGAGTCAGTACAGTTACAAGATTCTTCAAACAAGCAAAATTTAACTACAATTTGAAACAAAATTCACTTCTACATTTTTCTCCTTACAGGTGAAAGATATATTATATCATTTGCTTTATCCAACTATAGTTACAAGATTCTAGGACAATCATTAGTTAAATTCTATCCTTAAATTCTAGGATTACAAGATTCTTCAACTTCAAATTACATTGAAAGAAAAAAAACATAAACCATAGTCCCAAACATTTTAATCATGAAGCCACTCTTTTTCCAGGCTTATGCTTTCATTTGAACTGCAGCAAAGTCAACAAACCAGCAGACTTTTAACTCCAAGATCTGCTCAATATTATGCTGACAGAACAAAGACAAAGATGAAGTAGCTCTCGCGGCACAAAAATGGCGAAACAGAGGGGATAGAATGAGCGAGATAAAGATAGAGAAAGGGGTAAGTTTTCCCCAAATATAGAAAGATGTATTTCTCGGTTCTTTCTCCTGTTTTTCGTTTTTCTGTTTCTTTGGGTTAAAAAATACGTGGGTTAAGATTAAATTAAAATTTAAGTTGATGTGGCAAATGACGTGGCACTTGGGTACACAATCAAATTTTCGGCCCAATTAGAGGTAATTGGACATATTTCAAGTTCGATTTCAAATAAAATGGCCCGAAGGACTAAATTCGCCAAAAAATGGACTAAATGTACTGATAAATTTGAGATAATGGACTAATGTACAAGCCCCAATAAAAAATGAACCATTTAAAAAGTTGATTATAGTTAAAGGATCAAAATCGTAATTTTCCCGGACTTCAGATGTCAAGGGCGTGTGGGAAGGGATGGATGAGTGTAAGAATTTGGGCGGCCTCACCAAGGGAATAGGTGTTAGTAATTTCTCTTGCAAAAAGATTTACCAAATCCTCTAAATTGCAAAAATTTCTCCAGCAATCAATCAGGTGAGTATGATACGACACACACACACACATATATATGGGTAAATTGCTATGGACCCCCATGTGATAGTAGAAATTGGCACAAAACCCCCCTATGAAAAAAAAATACAAAAAACACTCTCATATTTTAAAAAATCATGCAACAAACTCCCTTGAGAGTGTTGGTGTAACTCACTTGCGGGTGCGTGTGACTGGGGGTTGATTTTTATGTGTAAAAAGACAATTATACCCTTACTTATAAACCGTTGGATTTTTTTTTTAAGATATCGACGGTCCGAATTAATTTTCATTACATTTTAAAAAAAATATTAAAAAATATGGATTATATATAATAATGTATATAATACATATGTATAATATATAATTTAATATATATATATACACATATATATTATTTTTTATTTATCTTACCCCTTCCCCCCCCCCCACCACCAAATCCCCCACCCCAACACATTGGCTGCCACGGGCAGTCATTGAAACGGCCAGCCCGTTGTCGGTGAAAAAAAAAAAAAGAAAAAAAAAGAAAAAGTCGGTGGCCAAAACGACCGCCAGGCTGTGAAGCTGCCATGGCCAATATGGCCATGGCAGCCATTGGCCGGATCTGGCCTGATCTAGCCAGATCCGGCCAATATGCATTGCTGCCATGGCAGCCTGTTGGGGTCTGGGGATAGGGACGGGGTTGGGAAGGAAAAGGGTTTGGTGGGGGTGAGGGTGGGGGGTGGGATGGGAAGGGGGGCTTGGGAGGGGCTTATATTATATATATATGTTATATATAATTTATATATATATGTATATGTATATTATATGTATATAAGTATAAATAAAAAATTTATTGTATATTTTTATAAATATTAAATATTAGTTAATTTGTAATGAATTAAAGGAAATTATATATGTATACATATATTATAGGTATAAATAAAAGTATATATGTATATATTTATACATGAATTTATAAATAAGAAATATATTATAAATCCTTATAAATATTGAATATTATTCAATTTGGATCAAATAAAAAATATATACATAAATTTATATATATTATATGTATAAATAAAAATATATATGTATATATACATGAATTTATAAATAAAAAATATATATGTATATATTTTATATATAACCTTAAATCTTCCAAGTCATAGGATCTTAAGAGACAGGGCATCTAAGATCTGGATAGACTTGCATTAACAATGCATATATCCAATGAGTTGGATATTGTTCCGTTCCATGGGCAATCCCATATGAGATATGGATGCATGTTTGTGGGTGCTTGTTAGGGAACAAGGCACTGAAGACCCACCCAGAGAATCCACTAGATAGCCAAAGTGAGAAGTCCTCCTGCTTACACTAGTCCATATATCTAGTCCTTTGACCAGAAAATCCATGGTAACCTTGTGTTTAGGTCTTCATGCTTTGATTCCTCTCTAGTCACCTAGTGGGCCGTTCGGGTGCTGATTGAGTATGAGCTACTTAGACATAGAGGTTTGTGAGATCCAAGATGGAATTTTACTCCTTGTCTTTGTGAAGGACGAGTGCATCTCCTTGCGCAGGGTAGTATGAAAATTTGGAAAAGGAGTTTTCTAAATATGTGGTCATAAAGTGGAATCAAACATTGAGAATAGAGACATAGTATCGAGGCTATTAGGAAGCCGACAAATATCTTGTCCTAAGCCTCTTTCGGGAGATAGGAGATGAAAGGATCGTATTTACATGGTACGCATAGAGCTTAATGGTTCTCCAAGAGCATTCATTGCAGTCAATTAGTTGGGCTCCATGGGCTTGAGGTTGGACATTTGACTATGGAGATTGGGTACTATTCAATTAATGGAGATTAATTAAATTGAATCGTTTAGTTTAAAGGAGTTTAAACTAAAAGGAATATACGATATTCAAAAGTCACAAGGAGTTGTGAGCCTATGTACAATGAATGGTAGAACCTATCAGGTCAAACACAAAAGCCAATAACATTTCCTAAGTAATGGAGGAACTTTCTAAGTGTCAGAAAATTCACTCTATAGAGACCGATTTTTAGGTGATAGAAATTGAGGTCAATTTTCACTTGATTAATTTAATTGTTAAATTGATCAACTAATTTAAGGAGTTAAATTAGACCAATAATTAAAGAGTTAATTATTTGGTGCCATGTGACCATCAATTGGTAAAGTTAATTTAAAAAGTTAAGTTAACAAAATCAAGCTTAAAGGGTTAAGCTTGTTGACTTAAGAGTTAAGTCAAGAATTAATTAATTAAATTAAAGTTTTTAATTTAATTAATGAGAAAAATATTTTTTGGAGGGAAAATTCAAATGATAGGATCATTTAGTGTGGCATTAATTAATTTGAAATTAGTTTTCAAATGTAATTGAAATGCACACAAATTCAAATTAAATTTAAATTGCCAACTTGCATGCATTGCAAGCATGTTGGCGGTCCCCCCCCCCTTGAGGAAGGTGTGATGCCAACTTGGCATCACACCATCCTCTCTCTATATATAGATATAGAGGTGAGGGTGGGCAGCTACTTCCAATCACAGTGAAGAATTAGATTCTCACTTTTTTGCTCTATTTTTCAAGGTGTTCGCTCATGTGTTGAAGTTCACCTCTCTCTTCTTCTCCAACCCCAAAATCGGCCATCTCCCTTTCTTCTCTCCTCTCTTTATCCTGCTAAAAGCAAGGAGTTGTAGGAAATTAGATTAGTGTGTGGATCATTTCGATAGAGGCAAAACAAATGGTTTGCTAAGCCTTTGGACATCCACATTCAAGACTAGTCGCTTGGCAATTTTATTCCAACTGATCAAAAGGAAGTTTTGGTCTGAATTTTTCACAGTAGTAGAGTGAAGGATCTATTGCATTTTTTTTGAATTTATTTGAGTCTTTTGGATTGTGCAAAAATTGCTCTATTCCAATTGCGCCACTACTTGGTAGATTCTATTTTAATGAAAGAGTTCATCAATCTACCTTTCAATTTTGCTAATCAAGGTAACACTCTATCCAAATCTAAATCCTAATGCTTGTTTAGATCCTTGGATGCTTGTAAGCACTAGTTTATTTAAGCTTTTGAAGTTTCATTATTGGATCCTATCGCCTTACTTGCTTTCAAGTAGTGTCGGAGCCTAATTCATGCTTTGATTTGGATTTTTTGAATGATTGATTCATGTGATGGATTGATTAAAATCACCAAATTATTGATTCAGATGATGGATTGGAGTGTTTGGATGATGTTGTGTGTGGCTCCTTGATTGATGAATTGAAAGCATGCTAATATGTGTTTTAAGTGTTGATTCATATGATTAGTATGTTTTAATTCATAGCTATTAATGTTCAATATTGATTTGGTACTAATTGATGTCATATGTTAATATAGCATGTGTTGATTGGCCTTAAGTTGTTTTGGTCATTTTTTAATCCAATTTGATTAGAGTTTTGTTGGAGATTGTTGAAGAATGTGATTCTGACTTTAACTTGTTTTTGAAAGCATGATTGTGCACTTGAAATTCTATTTTTAAAAGGAGTTTCGAATCTAGAATTTCATGAATAATATGTGTTTTAATGTTTAGGAAGTGTCGTAAATTTTTTGGTGCTCAAAAGCTGAGCTAAAATGGACATGACTCGGTGCTGAAATGAAAATAGGGCAAGATGCCATGTCTGGCCGGGGGCTGGTTGAGTAGTGGAAGCGCCTAGCGCGCGGCAATGCGCCCCTCCTGGCTCGACAGTGGCACTTTTTCATTTGGCATGAGTCTTTTTTTTTATTTTTGTGCTCCTTTATGTGACCAAAAGAGTTTTGACTCATACGTGATAGATGGACAAGTGTTGTGTAAGGTTTCAAAATTATGTTTGACATTTTTCAATGCTTTTAAAGAATCATTAAAGTTAATCTTCAAACTATGGCATAATTATTATGCTTCCTCTTGCGTGGCCAATTATTTGTTTATGAGATAAGCGTTTAATTGTTGGAATTAATTGTTAACTCTAGATTTATTTATTGTTCATTTAATTGTTGAATGAATGATGAATGAATGAGGATGATCATGAACCCTTAATATTGATTTTATTTGTTTCAAGTTGTTAAAAATGGTTGTATTAAATTAGGACTTGCATGCCTCTTAATTCTATATTGCAAATGTTATTAGTGTAGAATCACTAGGAGTGAGGATTTCTTTCACATGTAAATGTTGCATGGAGTAAAGAAGACCTTTGGAAGCATGGAGACTTTTAAAGACCCATGAATGTGTGGGGATACACTCATGCAATAGCTACATTTAATCAACCCACTTAAAATCGACTAAGTAGTGCACCTATGGCTCTAAATGCACCACTTGGTTAGGCTCATGGTCATCCCACCCTAAGAGCATGCTAGGCGAATTTACTTATCTATGTTTTCTATATCTTATTGTTGTATGAGATGCATAGTTAGGATATAGAAAACCTAAATAAGAAGACAATGATGAGATCTTTGCAAGCAAAAACCCTCAACTTAGAATGTCTAAGTGTTTTTCAAATATTAACTCAAAATGGATACAAATTAAAATGAGTTTTAATTAATATATGCCTTCTACCAATAGTGTATGCCATGACGACGCCATCGATTTTGTGTGATCGCACTCAGTTAGAGGGGTCAGACTTAGGAGGAAAGCTATGAGCATACACTTAGCATGAGATGCATCTTCGAATCAAGAACGCCAACACATTGGCACTCAGTTATGGGGGATGTTGTGGTGCCCTTCTTGAATCAAAGTTTGATTGGTAAGCTGGACTTAACACTTAGTAACATAGATGTTCCAGGGTTACGTACGTCTATGTGAAAGGTGAGGTAAAATACATCAAGAGTTGCATGAGATGCAATTAGCAAAATGTTGCTTACCCTTCGATTGCTTGTGGATGGTACTCAATTACGAGGGTCTACCTACAAGTCCTCGGAGCTTGATTCTCACTAGGAAATGAGATTTTTGGAATTCTTCTAGAGGGTGAAGGATTAGATAAAATAGTAGGAGAAAAACATGCTTGAAAGACCATGAACATGTTTTCAAATATCAAAATTCAATCATATGCTTATACTTTTTTTTTCACGTCTCATAGTTTTTTGAAATTTTCAAAAAAAAAAATGGCTAAAAATTCACTCACAAGCATTTTGGAAACCAATAAACTCACTTGGCCTAACTTCCATGATTGGTTAAGGAACCTTAAAATCATTCTTGACTCCAAAAGAGGACTCATGTGCTTGATCAATATCTGCCGGACACCTTGGGTGATGATGCCACCGATGAGGCCAATCAAATGTTCACTAAACGTGTGGATGATGATCTACAAGTAGGATGCCTCATGATGGCTTCCATGACTAATGAGCTCCAAAAGACTCACGAGCATATGAGACATATGTGTGAGATCTATAAACACCTACATGAGTTGTATGATGTGCAAACAAGATACAAAGGTTTGCTTTGTCTGGAGAGCTCTTTGGATCAATGATAGTAGAGGGTTCAAGTGTCCATGATCACGGGCTTAAGAAGATTGGACTCATCGAAAAGCTTTGACAACTAGACATGGTCATGAACAATGACCTCTATGTGGATTTGATCCTACAATTATTGCACCCATCGTTCGACCAATTTGTTATGAACTTTAATTTGTCCAAGTAAGAAGTGACTATTAACGAATTGGCGAACATGTTTGTGACCGCTACGCAACTATGAAAAAGGAAAAGCCTCTTATGCTTGCTACTGCCTCTAAGTCAAAGGGCCCTTGGGGTCCTGGAAAGGGATGTAAGAGGAAGAAGAGTTCCACCTTGAAAGAGAAGCAACCTTTGAAAAGTTCAGGGGAGTTAAGAAGAAGAAAGTTGACAAATCCGGTGCAACTTGTTTTTATTGTGGCGAAAAGAGGCATTGGAAAAGAAATTGCAAGGAATACCTTGGCACCTTTCGTAAGGGTATGTACTTCATTGATGTGCACTTAACGACTAATTCTTCTTCATGGGTATTTGATACTGCATGTGGTTCTCACCTTTGTAATTCGTTACAAGGGATAGAAAGAAGAAAGAGTCTATATAAAGGGGATATGATCTTCTACCTTGAAAATAGAGCAAGAGCTGCCACCACGGTCTAAGGCATAGCAAAGTTAGACTTGGGGAATGCTTGTATTGTGTTAAATCCTTGTTATTATGTACCGCAACTTGATAAGAATATTGTTTCAATACCCGTTCTTGCTAATAAAGGATTTGATTTTTCTATATCGAATGGTGTATTTAAATTATTAAAAAATGATTCTTTAATTGCACATAGTACACTGAATAATAGATTATACATACTAGATTCCTAGCCTGCGCTATTTTACATTCAATCAAGTAAGAGAAAATTAGATAACCAAGAAGATGCCATTCTTTGGCATGCACGACTTGGGCATATTTCTAAAAATAAGATGAACAAGTTAGAAGCTCTCAAAGCACTATATGTTAGTAGCATTCAAGAACTTCCTACTTGTTAATCTTGTTTAAAGGAATAAATTACCAAAGCTCATTTTGTAGGACAAATAGAGCGAACCACAAATCCTTTGGATTTGATTCATATGGATATTTGTGGCCCACTAAGAGTTAGTGCGAGAGGAGGCTATTCCTACTTCATCACTTTTACCGATGATTATAGTCGGTTCGGATATGTGTATCTTATGAAGTACAAGTTCGTAGCTATTGAAAAGTTCAAAGAGTATATGAATGAAGGGAAAAAGCAAAAAGGACTTAATGTTAAAGCTCTTTGATCGGACCGATGGGAAGAATACTTAAGTACCGAGTTCTTGGATTATCTAAAAGAGAATGGGATTCTCTCACAATAGACTCCACCCAGCATACCTCAACATAATAGAGTAGCCGAAAGGAGAAATCATGCTTTGTTAGACATAGTACGATCTATGATGAGATTTTTTAGTGTAACCAACTCCTTTTGGGGATACGCTTTCCAAACAGCGGCGATGCTACTAAATGTAATTCCAACAAAGTCCATGCCAAAAATGCCGCATGAGATGTGGATTGGGAAAGCACCCTATTACTAATACCTATGGTTTGGGGGTCTCTCGCTTACGTGAGATGGATAGTAGGAGATACTTTGGATAGTAGATCCACCTTATGCAATTTTATGTGATACACAAGAGAGTCTTTAGGTTATTACTTCTATAATCCCTCAGAACAAAAGGTGTTTATTTCAAGGAACACCCACTTTTTAGAAAAGAAATTTCTATTAGATAGAAATAGAATTGTTGTTGAACTTGACCAAGTTCAAGGTGATCAAGAAATCCCACAAGTGATCAAAATAAGTGAGCATCAAGAGTCCAACACATAACCTCTAAGAAGGTTGGGCCGAATCAATAAGCAATGCAAAAGGTTCGAATTCCTTTATGAGATGGGATAATTGAATAGTGATCTAAAGACCTATAAAGAAGCTATATTAGACATAAGCTTAGGACATTGGCTAAACACCATGAGATCCGAAATGAACTCCAACAAAGTATGGACTTTGGTAGATCTACCAAAGGGAATAGTTCCCATTTGTTGCAAGTGGATCTATAAGCGAATGCTTGGAGTCGATGGAGAGGTAGAGACTTTTAAGGCATGACTTGTGGCAAAAGGTTACGCTTAAAGAATCGCTAACGATTTCAAGGGAACCTTTTCACTGGTCGCAATTCCTAAGTCCATTAGGATTCTACTTGCCATAACCGTATATTATGACTTTGAGACATGGCAAATAGATGGGAAAACTGCTTTTGTCAATGGAACATTGAAGAAGAAATTTATATAGAGCAACCATAAGGTTTACATTAAAGGGAGTGAGCAAAAGGTTTGCAAACTCCAGAGATCTACTTATGGACTCAAACAGGCGTTCGGAAGTTGGAACATACGTTTTCACAAGATAGTCAAATCGTTTGGCTTTGTCAAAAGTATGTATGAACCATGTACGTATATGAAGGCTAGTGGGAGTAATGTACAGTTTATTGTGCTTTATGTCGATGACATTCTTCTCATTAGGAATGAGGTAGGAGTGTTAGTGTACTAAAGCATGGTTATCTGCGCAATTCTCTATGAAGGATTTGGGAGAAGCTTCCCACGTATTGGGAATACGTATCTATAGAGATAGATCGAGGAGGATACTGGGGCTTTCCCAAACCCCGTACATTGATAAGTTACAAAAGAAGTTTAGTATAGAAGAATCCAAGAGGGGATTCATTCCCATAAGATATGGTATTCGACTCTCCAAGTCTGTGGCCCCTAAGACTGACGACAAGAGATAAATGATGTCCCACATATCTTATGCCTCTGCTATTGGGAGCATAATATATGCAATTTAATGTAGAAAATTAGATGTGGTACACGGTCTAAGTGTTACGAGTCATTTCCAATCCAATCTTGGTGAAAGTCTCTGGATGGCCGTAAAAGTGATCCTTAAGTACTTAAGAAGGAATAAGGATTTATTTTTGGTATACGGCAGTAGAGAATTGAAACTTGAGCAATTTTTAGATTTTAGTTTCCAATTCAATGTAGATAACCTGAAATCCACTTATGGATACATATTTTGCCTTAATCGTGGTGCGGCGAGTTGGAAGAGTTCCAAATAAGACACCATGGCCGACTCTACCACAGAGGCAAAATATATTGCGACTTTAGAAGTTGCAAAGAAAGTTGTTTGGATGAAAAACTCCATTCAAAAGTTGAATGTATTGCCTAGAATTGCTAAGCCAGTAGTTGTCTTTTGTGACAACAATAGGCTGTAGCGCAAGCTAAAGAGCCAAGATCTCATCAGCAATCCCAGCACATATTGAGGTGATATCATTTTATTCGGGAGATCATTGATAATGTGACATCTGAGTGGAGAGAGTTGCCTCGGAAGAGAATATAGCAGATGCATTGACTAAACCCCTATCGCAAAAGGTATTTGAAGTGTTAGAATAGTACCCGGCAAGCTAATTAGATTGTCTACATAAACTATTCCCTTATAAGACAATCTTGATTGAATGATATTATATAAAATTGCCATCTTCATCTTATGCTTATATTACTTCACTAGCATTTGGTTGAAGCCTTTAGATCATACATAACTATAGGACTTGGTTCAGTGACCATGGAATAAATCTTACACAATTGTGATCTTAAATCTTCCAAGTCATAGGATCTTAAGAGATGGGGAATCTAAGATCTAGATAGAATTGCACTAACGATACATAAATCCAAGAGTTGGATATTGTTTCGTTCCATGAGCAAGTTGTATGAGATATGAGTGCATATTAGTAGGTGCTTGTTAGAGAACAAGTTTACTGATGGCCCTTTTGGAGATCCTACTAGATAGCTATAGTGGCAAGTCGGTAGTGACTAGTTCTCGAGCTTACACTAGTGCATATAATTATTCTTTTGACTTGGGATCCATGGTAACCTTAGGTTTAGGTCCTCAAACTTTGACTCCACTTTTAACCACTTGGTGGGTGTTTCGGTGGGGATTGGGCATGAACTACTTAGACATAGAGGTTTGTAAGATCTAAGATGGGATCCAATTCTTCATCGTTGTGAAGGGTGAGTGCATCTCCTATGTACTCTATAATGATCGATCCCAAGAAACCCTTGTGCAAGGTGGTGTGACAATTTAGAAAAGAGTTTTTCAAAGATGAGGTCAAAAAGGAAATCGAACATTGAGAATAGAAACATAGTATTGAGGCTATTAGGGAGCCGACAAATATCTTGCCTTAGGCCCCTTTCATGGAGATAGGAGACGGAAGAAGCGTATTTACATGGTACGCATAGTGCTAGAATAGTTGTGCGAGAGCATTCATTTCAGCCAATTAGTTGCGCTCTATGGGCTTGAGGTTGGACATCAGCCATGGACATTGGGTACACTACAGTTAATGAGATTAATTGAATTGAGTCGCTTAGTTTAAATGAGTTTAAACTAATATGAATATTTGATATTCCACAAGTCACAATAGTTGTGAGCCTATGTCTAGTGAAAGGTAGAACCTAATTGGTCACACACAAAAGCCAATTGTAACACTTATTGAATGAAGGAGAATTTTATAAGTGTTAGAAAACTCTCATGACCGATTTTGAGGAGAAGAAAATTGATGTCATTTTGGCTAGATCAATTTAAGTGTCAAATTGATCAAATTAATTTAAGAGTTAAATTAAGATCAATTAATTAAGAATTAGTTAATTGATGCCATATGATTATCAATTGGTCAAATTAATTTTGACTAGCTTAAGGAGTTAAGCACTTTGACTTAAGAGTTAAGTCAAAGGAATATTAATTAAATTAAAGTATTTAATTTAATTAAATTGGAGAATATTTTTGTAGGGAGAATTTATATGAAGAGTTCATTTAATGTGGAACTAGAATTTAATAGGAAGACATTTCATATGATGAAATGCAGATTCTAAATTAAATTCAAATTCACATACAACTTATCACATCATACCACTTGGCATGCTAAGTGGCACCCCCACCATGAGGAAGGTGTGATGTCACCTTGGTCTAATAAGATTCTCTCAACAACCACAAAAAAATTGTTACTTGTTAGATCTAATTGTTAGATCAATATTCTTCTTCTTCCTCCATCATCTCCCACCTGCATTCCCTATTCATCTGCAAATTTCTCCAGCCTAAATTGTAGAGGAAAGGTGACCCAATTGGTGTGCGGACTTTGACATTAGAGACATCACACTTGGGTTGCTATTGCTCTTGCTGAAATGGTTTCTGGCAGTGACTTTGGGAAATTTTTTGGCAACCTTAGAGGAGTCTAATCTGGCTAATGTTTTTACTGTATCATCCCCATGGAGTCGTGAGTTTCCTGTTAAAAATTCAGTTCAAAACTGAAAGAGGAGCTTGGAGAAATCTGGTGATCTTTTTGTTGTGCCAGAACTGTGACAGCTTCATGTCTTGAAGGTTGCTCATCCATCTACCATGATCTTCAAGCTCTTCAAGGAATTTTCTCCATCAAATCTGAATTATATGCATGAAATAATCCTTGTGGACATGAGTAGCTTTGTTATTTTTTGTTTTTTGTTGGAATTATTTTGGATCCTAATGCTACTGTATCCTTCATGAAGGACATCTTGAAAAGATGGGTCTTAAGACTATGGGGAATTGGCTTTTGAGGCAAGTGGGAGATTGTTGGAATAGTGCCCCGCAAAACAATTAGATTAGCGTTGTAAACTATTTCACTTGTGATACAATCTTGATTGAATGATATTAAAAATATGGCCATCTTCATCTTATGTTTATATTTACTTCACTAGCTTTTGGTTGAAGCCCTTAGATCACACGAGATACAGGACTTGGTCACGCACTAGGTGGTGATCATGGAATAAGTCTTACATGGTCGTGATCTTAAATCTTTCAATTCATAGGATCTTAAGAGACAAGGCATCTGAGATATGGATAGATTTGCACTAATATGCATAGATCCAAGGAGTTGGATATTGCTCCATTCCATGGGCAATCCCATATGAGATATGGATGCATGTTGGTGGGTGATTGTTAAGGAACAAGACACTGAGGCCTACTTGGAGAATCTACTAGATAGCTGAAGTGGCAAGTTCTCCTGCTTATGCTAGTGCATATAACTAGTATTTTGGCATGAAGATCCATGGTAACCTTGTGTTTAGGTCCTCATTCTTTGACTCCTTATTCAGGTGGTGATTGGGCATGAGCTACTTAGACATGGAGGTTTGTGAGATCCAAGATGGAATCTGATTCCTTGTCTTTGTGAAGGGGTAGTACATGTCCTATGTATTCTATAATGATCAATTCCAAGAAATCCTTGCGCAAGGTAGTATGGCAATTTGGAAAGTAAGTTTTTCAAAGATGAGGTCATAAAGTGGAATGAAACATTGGGAATAAAGACATAGTATCGAGGCTATTAGGGAGCCAATAAATATCTTTTCCTAGGCCTTTTTCAGGGAGATAGGAGACGGAAGGATCACATTTACATGGTACGCATAGAGCTATTGTGGTCAATTTTTGGGTGATCGAAATTGAGGTCAATTTTGGCTTAATTAATTTAATTTTTAAATTGATCAACTAATTTAAGGAGTTAAATTAGACCAATAATTAAAGCGTTAATTATTTGGGGCCATGTGACCATCAATTGGTCAAGTTAACTTGAAGAGTTGAGCTAACAAAATCAAGCTTAAAGAGTTAAGCTTGTTGACTTAAGAGTTAAGTCAAGGATTAATTAATTAAATTGAAGTATTTAATTTAATTAGTGAGAAGAATATATTTTGGAGGAAAAATTTAAATGATAGGATCATTTTTGTGTGCATTTAATTAATTTGGAATTAGATTTCAAATGTAATAGAAATGCACACAAATTCGAATTAGATTTGAATTTGCCAACTTGCATGCATTGCAAGCATGTTGGCGGTCCCACCCAGAAAGGTGGCATCACATGATGCTCGCTCTATATATAGATATAGAGGTGAGCGTGGGCGGCTATTTGCAATCCAGATGAAGAATTAGATTCTCACTTTTTCCCACCATTTTTCAAGGTATTCACTCATGTGTTAAAGTTCACCTCTTTCTTCTTTTCCAACCCCAAAATCAACCATCTCCTTCTCTTCTCTCCTCTATTTATCCATCTAAAAGTGAGAAGTAGTAGGAAATCGGATTAGTGTGTGGATCATTACGATAGAGGCAAAATAAATAGTTTGTTAAGCCTTTGGAGATCCACCTGCTAGACCAGTCACTTGGAAATTTTATTCCAGGATATGTTGAAGGATTTTTGGTCTGAAATTTTTACAGTAGCTTCATGAAAGAGTTGAAGATATACTTGAATTGTTTCAGATTTTTTTGAGTCTTTCAGATCATGCAAAAGTTGCTCTCTTCCAGCTGCACCACTCATTTGAATTTTACTAATCACGATAGTTCTCCATCCAAATCTAAATCCAAAAGCACATTTAGATCCTTGGTTGCTTATAAGCACTAGTTTATTTAAGCTTTTGAAGTTTTATGATTGGGTCATAGTGCCTTACTTGCTTTCAAGTGGTATCGGAGCCTAATTTATGCTTTGATTTGGGTTTTTTGAATGATTGATTCATGTGATGGATTGATCAAAATGACAAAATTCTCGATCCATATGATGGATTGGAGTGTTTGGATGATGTTGTGTGTGGCTCTTTGATTGATGAATTGACAGCATGCCATTACGTGTTTTAAGTGTTGATTCATATGATTAGTATGTTTTAATTTGTAGCAATTAATGTTAAATGTTGACTTGGCATTAATTGATGTTATATGTTGACATAGCATGTGTTGATAGGCGTTAAGTTGTTTTGGTTATTTTTGGATCCAATTTGATTCGAGTTTTGTTGGAGATTTTTGAAGAATGTGATTCTTACTTTAACTTATTTTTGAAAGCATGATTGAGCACTTGAAATTCTATTTTTAAAAAGAGTTTTGAATCTGGAATTCCATCTATAATGTGTGTTTTAATCTTTAGGAAGTGTCTTAAATTTTTTGGTGCACAGAAGTTCAGCTAAAATGCACATAACTCGGTGCCAAAATCAAAATAAGGCAAGCTGCCCTGCCTGGCCGGGTGCTGGCCGAGCAGTGGGCAAGCTTGGGGCGTGGCACTGCGCCCCGCCTGGGCCGACATCGGCACTTTATCATTCGGCATGAGTTTTTTTGTTATTTTTCTGTTTCTTTATGTGACCAAAATAGTTTTGACTCACACGTGATAGATGCACAAGTGTTGTGCAAGGTCTCAAAATTATGTTTGACATTTTTCAATGCTTTTAAAGATTCGTTAAAGTTAATCTTCAAAATATGGCATAATTGTTATGCTTCCTCTTGCTTGGCCAATTATTTGCTTATGAGATAAGCATTTAATTCTTAATTCTCAATTTATTTATTGTACATTTAATTGTTGAATGAATGGAGATGATCATGAGCCTTTAATATTGATTTTATTTATTTCAAGTTGTTGAAATATGTTGTATTAAATTAGGGGTTGCATGCCTCTTAATTCCATCTTGTAAATGTTATGAGAGTAGAATCACTAGGAGTGGATTTTTTTATCTTGTAAATGTTGGATGGAGCAAAGAAGACCGTTAAAGGCATGGAGACTTTTGAAGACCCATGAATATATGCGGATACACTCATGTAACAGTTAGATTTAATCAACCCACTTAAAATCCACTAAGTGGTGCACTTATGGCTCTAAGTGCACCACTTGGTTAGGCTCATGGTCATCCCTCCCTAGGAGCATACTAGTGTGTGTGCCATGACAACGCTAATGATTTTGTGTGATGGCACTTGGTTACGGAGGTCACACTTAGGAGGAAAGCTATGAGCATACATTTAGCATGAGATGCATCTTTGAATCAAGAACGCCAACACATTGGCACTCAGTTATGGGGGATGTGGTGGTGCCTGTCTTGAATCAAAGTTTGATTGGTAGGTTGGACTTAACACTTAGTAACATAGATGGCACACAGTTACGTGGGTTTCTGTGAAAGATGAAGTAAAATACATCAAAAGTTGCATGAGATGCAATTAGCAAAAAGTTGCTTACCCTTCGATTGCTTATGGATGACACTCAATTATAGAGGTCTGCTTGTAAGTCCTTGAGATCTTGATTCTCACTAGGAAATGAGATTTTCTAAATTCTTCTAGGGGGTAAAGGATTAGATAAAATAGTAGGAGAAAAATATATTCGAAAGACCATGAACATGCTTTCAAATATCAAAATTCAATTATATGCTTATACTTTTTTTTTTCATCACTTGAAGATTTTTGAAATCTTCAAAAAGAAAATGGCTAAAAATCCACTCGCAATCATTTTGGAAACCAATAAACTCACCGGGCCTAAATTCCATGATTGGTTAAGGAACCTTAAAATCATTCTTGACTCCAAAAAGAGGACTCATGTACTTGATAAATGTCCGCCAGACACCTTGTGTGTTGATGCCACCGATGAGGCCTATCAAGTGTTAACCAAACTTGTGGATGGTGATCTACAAGTGAAATGCCTCATGATGTCTTGCATGACTAATGAGCTCTAAAAGACTCACAAGCATATGAGACTTGCATATGAGATCTATAAACACCCACAAGAGTTGTATGGTGTAAAAACAAGACACAAAAGGTTCACTTTGTCTAGAGAGCTCTTTAGATCAAAGATGGTAGAGGGTACAAGTGTCCATGATCACAGGCTTAAGATGATTGGACTTATCGAAAAGCTTGGACAACTAGACGTGGTCATGGACAATGACCTCTACATGGATTTGATCTTACAATCATTACCTCTGTCGTTCAACCAATTCGTTACGAACTTTCATATCTCCAAGCAAGAGGTGACGATTAACGAATTGATGAACATGTTGGTGATCGTCGAGATGATAAAGGTAGGTAAGAGGAAGAAGAGTTCCTCCTCGAAAGAAAAGCAACCCTTGAAAGGTTCGGGGGGAGTTGAGAAGAAGAAAGGTGACAAAATTGATGCAACTTGTTTTCACTATGGCAAAAAGGGACATTGGAAAATAAATTGCAAGGAATACCTTGGCACCGTTGGGAAGGGCATGTACTTCAATGAAGTGCACTTAACGACTAATTCTTTCTCATGGGTATTTGATACGCAAGTGGTTCGCACCTTTGTAATTCGTTATAGAGGATGGAAAAAAAGAGTCTACATGAAGGGGATATGATCCTCCACCTCAAAATTGGAGCAAGAGTTACCATCACGGTCCAATGTGTAGTGAAGTTAGACTTAGGGAATGCTTGTATTATGTTAAATCCTTATTATTAGTACCCTAACTTGTTAAGAATATTATTTCAATACCTATTCTTGATAATGAAGGATTTGATCTTTCTATATCGAATAGTGTATTTAAAGCATTAAAGAACGGTTTTTTAATTGCACAAAGTACATTGAATAACGGATTGTACATACTTGATTCCCAACCTTCACTAATGCACATTCAATCAAGTAAGAGGAAATTAGATAACCAAGAAGATGTCATTCTTTGGCATGCGAGACTTTGGCATATTTCTAAAAGTAGGATGAACAAGTTAGAAGCTCTCAAAGCACTAAATATTAGTGGCATTGAGGAACTTCCTACTTTGTGAATCTTTTTTAAAGAGAAAAATGGCCAAGGCTCCTATTGTAAGACAAACAGAGTGAACCAAAAATTCTTTAGATTTGATCCATACAAATGTTTGTGGCTCACTAACAATTAGTGTGAGAGGAGGCTATTCCTACTTCATCGCCTTTATCGATGATTATAGTTGGTTGGACATGTGTGTCTTACAAAGTACAAGTCCAAAACCTTTGAGAAGTTCAAAGAGTATAGGAATGAAGTGGAAAAGCAAAAAGGACCTAGTATTAAAGCTCTTTGATTGGATCGAATGGGAGAATACTTAAGTACTGAGTTCTTGGATTATCTAAAAGAGAATGGGATCCTCTCACAATGGACTCCACCTAGCACACCCCAATATATTGGAGTAGCCAAAAGGAGAAATCATACATTGTTAGACATGGTACAATCCATGATGAGCTTTTCTGATGTACCCATATCCTTTTAGGGATACGCTTTACAAACGGCGGTGATGCTATTAAATGTAGTACCATCAAAGTTGGTGCCAAAAACACCACATGAGATGCGGAATGGCAATGCGCCCTCTTACCAATACCTTAAAGTTTACGTGAGACAGATAGTGGGAGACACATTCGATAGTAGATCCACCTTGTGCAAGTTTGTGGGATACCCAAGAGAGTCTTTAGGTTATTACTTCTATGATCCCTCAGAACAAAAGGTGTTTGTTTCAAAGAATGCCCACTTTTTAGAAAAGGACTTTTTATTAGATAGAAATGGTATTGTTGTTGAACTTGATGAAGTTCAAGATCATCAACAAATCCCACAAGCGGTAAAAAAAAGTGAGCATCAAGTGCCCAACACACAACTTCTATGAAGGTTGGACCGAGTCAAGAAGTAGCCCGAAAGGTTTGGATTCCTTCAAGAGACGGGCTAATCTGATAGTAATCCAAAGACCTATGAGGAAGCTATGTTAGACATAGACTCGAGACATTGGCTAGATGCCATGAGATCCGAAATGGACTCCATGTACTCCAAGAAAGTATAGACTTTGGTAGATCCACCAAAGGGAATAGTTCTCATTGGTTGCAAGTGAATCTATAAGTGAAAGGTTAAAGTCGACGGAGAGGTAGCGACCTTTAAGGCACGACTAGTGGCAAAAGGTTACACTGAAAGACCTATTATTGATTTTGAGGAAACCTTTTCACTGGTCCTAATGCCTAAGTCCATTTGGATTCTACTTACCATAGCCACATATTATGACTATGAGATATGACAAATGGATGTGAAAACCGCTATCCTCAACAAAGATATTGAAGAAGAAATTTATATAGAGCAACCACAAAGTTTTACATCCGAGGAGAGTGAGCAAAAGGATTGCAAACTCTAGAGATCTACTTATGGACTCAAACAGGCATCTCGAAGTTGGAACATATGTTTTGACAAGACAGTTAAATTGTTTGACTTTATCAAAAATATGCATAAACTATGTGTGTATATAAAGACTAGTGGTAGTAATGTATAGTTTATTGTGCTTTATGTTGATGATATCCTTCTCATTGGGAATGAGGTAAGAGTGTTAGAATGCACTAAAGCATGGTTATCTACTCAATTCTCCATGAATGATTTGGAAGAAACATACTACCTATTGGGAATACGTATCTATAGAAATAGATCGAGGAGGGTATTAGGGCTTTCCCAAACCCCATACATTAACAAGATATTAAAAAGGTTTAGTATGGAAGAATCTAAGAGGGAATTCCTTCCCATGGGACATGGCAACTGACTCTCCAAGTCTATGGCCTTTAAGACTGATGATGAGAGACAAAGGATGTCCTACATACCTTATGCCTCTGCTATTAGGAGCATAATGTATGCAGCTCAATGTACAAAATCAAATGTGGCACATGCTCTAAGTGTTACGAGTTATTTCCAATCCAATCTTGGTGAAAGTTACTAGACGGCTGTAAAAGCAATCCTTAAGTACTTGACAAGGACTGAGGAATTATTTTTGGCATATAGTAGTGAAGAATTGAAACTAGAGGGATTTTTAGATTCTAGTTTCCAATCCAATGTAGACGACTTGAAATCCACTTCTGGATTTATATTTTACCTTAATAGCGGTGCGGTGAGTTTGAAGAGTTCAGAATAAGACACCACGACCGACTCTACCAATAGAGGCGGAATCTATTGTGGCTTCAGAAGCTACAAAGGAAGGTGTTTGGATGAAAAACTTCATTCGGGAGTTGAATGTAGTGCCTAGCATTGCTGAGCCAGTAGTTGTCTTCTATGACAACAACAGGGCAGTAGCATAAGCTAAGGAACCAAGATCTCATCAGCGATCCAAGCGTATATTGAGGCAATATCATTTGATCCGAGAGATCATTGATAGAGGCGACATCCGAGTCAAGAGAGTTTCCTCAAAAAAGAATATAGCAAATCTACTGACTAAACCCCTGTCGCAAAATGTCTTTGAAGAACATCTCGAGAAGATAGGTCTTAAGACTATAGGGAATTGGCTTTAGGGTAAGTGGGAGATTGTTAGAATAGTGCCCCGCAAGCCAATTAGATTAGCGTTGTGAACTATTTCACTTGTGATACAATCTTGATTGAATGATATTAATAATATGACCATCTTTATCCTATGCTTATATTTACTGCGCTGGCATTTGGTTAAAGCTATTAGATCACACAAGACTATAGGACTAGGTCATGCACTAGGTGGTGATCATGGAATAAGTCGTACATGATTGTGATCTTAAATCTTTCAAGTCATAGGATCTTAAGAGACAAGGCATTTGAGATCTGAATAGACTTGCACTAACGATGCATAGATCTAAGGAGTTGGATATTGCTCCAGTCCTGGGCAATCCCATATGAGATATGGATGCATGTTGGTGGGTGTTTGTTAAGGAACAAGGCACCGAAGACCCACCCGAAGAATCCACTAGATAGCCGAAGTGGCAAGTCATTAGTAGCATGTTCTCCTGCTCATGCTAGTGCATATAACTAGTCCTTGGACCTGAAGATCTATGGTAACCATATGATTAGGTCCTCATGCTTTGACTCCTCCCTGGTTACCAAGTGGGCTGTTCAGGTGGTGATTGGGCATGAGCTACTTAGATATAGAGGTTTGTGAGATCTAAGATTGAATCCAACTCCTCATATTTTTTAAGGGTGAATACATCTCTTATGTGTTCTATAATGATCGATTCCCAAAAATCCTTGCACAAGGTAGTATGACAATTTGGAAAAGGAGTTTTCCAAAGATGAGGTCATAAAGTGGAATCAAAACTAAGTCATACCTACCAATCAATCTACCAAGTGTTAAGTCGTACCTACCAATCAATCTTTACCTCAAGACGGGCATCACATCATCCCCCGTATATGATGGCCAATGTGTAGGTGTTCCTAAGTTAAAGTGCATCTTATGCTAAGTGCATGCCCACAACTTTCCACCTAAGTGTGACCCTTATGTACAAGTGCCATCACACAAAATCGGTAGGATTGTCATGGCATACACTATTGGTAGAAGACTTAGATTAATTAAAACTCTTTTAATTTGTATCCATTTTGACTTAATATTTTAAAAGTACTTAGACATTTTAAGTGGAGGGTTTTTGCTTGCAGAGATCTCATCTTTTTATCTTCTTATTTAGGTTTTCTATATCCTAAACATGCATCTCATACATCAATAGGATATGGAAAGCTTAATGTGCCTATCATACTCCTAGGGTGGGATGACCATGAGCCTAACTAAGTGGTGCACTTAAAGTCATAGGTGCACCGCCTAGTTGATTTTAGGTGGGTTGATTCTAGCTATTACATGAGTATATCTCATACATTCATGGGTCTTCAAAAGTCTCTATGCCTCTATGGCCTCCTTGCTCTATGTAACTTTTACATGAGAAAAAAATCATCACTTCCAGTGATTCTAATCTCATAACATTTACAAGGTAGAAATGAAGAGGCATGCAAGCCCAATTTAATACAACCAATTTCAACAACTTGAAAAAAGTAAAATCAATATTAAAGGCTCATGATTATCCCTATCCATTCATCATTCATTCAACAATTAAATGAACAATAAAGAAATCAATAATTAACAATTAATCCCATCAATTAAATGTTAATCAAATTAACAAATAATTGGTCATGCATAACACTTATGCAACATTTGGAGATTAACTTTAACAAGTTTTAAGGAGCTTGAAAAATGTCAAACATTTTATTTAACACTTGTACAACACTTGTGCACCTTTTATGTGTGATGCAAAATTATTTTAAGCATTAAAGGAGACAAAAAAATTAGGCTAAAACTCATCCTTGGCAAACAATTCCATTGCCGCATGGGTTGGGCATGCTGCCTGGACACACTCGCACACTGCGTGCGCAAGCTGCCTAGCCACGCAAGGCAGGCTGCACGGTTTTGCTTAAGGACCGAGTTACCTTATCTTCAGCTCAACTTTTATGCACCAAAAAATTTAGGACACCTCCTAAACATGCCATTACACATTTTAGATGGAATTTCCAGATTCAAAACAACTTTTAAAAGTGGAAATTCAAGTGTTTGTTCAAGCTTCAAAAAACTGGTTTAAGTAAGAATCACATTCTTCAAAAATCTCCAATAAAACTCCAATCAAATTAGATCAAAAAATGATCAAAACACATTAAGGTCAAATTTAACATGCTATATTAACATATAACATCAATTACTGCTAAATCAACATTTATCATTAAAAGCTATGAATTAAAACATACTAATCATATGAATTAACATTTAAAACAAATATTAGCATGCTTGCAATTCATCAATCAAGGAGCCACACACAACATCATCCAAACACTCCAATCCATCATATGAATCGAGAATTTGGTGATTTACATCAATCCATCACATGAATCAATCATAAAAAAAATCCAAATCTAAGCATGATTTAGGCTCTGATACTACTTGAAGGAAGTAAGGCACTAGGACCCTATTATCAAACTTCAAAAGCTCAAAAACAACTAGTGCTTACAACCTAGCAATGATCTAATCATGCTAGGAATTTAGATTTAGTTAGAGAATTACCTCAAAAAGCAAATTTCCAAGGTTGAGATGGTGAACACTTCACCAATCCAGAATCTAGTAGGCTTTGGCACAACGGATAAACATTGACTTTCGCTTTGGTTAAAATGCTCCAAAAATCAAAAATTTTTTTTGAACCTCTCAAATCCTTAAATAAAGTGTTGGAAAAAATTAAGAGCAAAAATTGATCTAGATCGCTTAGAAAAAATTCGGCAATTGACTGCTCTGTTCCAGTGGATCTCCAAAGCTAGCATATCAAGTGCTTTACCTCTATTGATATGATCCACACACCAATCAATTCTCAAAATTCCACTCACTTTTATCTAGAGAAATCAAGTAGAAGTACAGTGGTGAAGGCTGAATTTTGAGGTAGGAGAAGAAAAGCTAAGCAAATCTTCAACACATGATGTAATGCTTGAAGGAGGTTTTTGGAGGGAATTGCAAAGAATCTATTTCTTCACACCTTTTTCATGTGGCCAAATCATCTCTCATCTATACCTATATATAGATGTTGGATGGTGTGATTCCAAGGTGGCATCACACCTTCATGAGGGGGGTGGTCAAGTGGGGTTGCCAAGGTGGCAAATTTGAATTCAATCTCATTCGAATTTCATGTGCATTTTAATTACATTTGAAATCTAATTTCAAGTTAATTAAGATGCCTAATTCGAATGAACCATTTCATTTGAATTTTTCCTCCAAAATGTAATCTTATCATTGATTAAATTAAAACTTTAATTTAATTAATTAACCTTTGACATAACACTAAACTCAATTAAGCTTAACTCTTAAGCTCATTTTTGTTAATTTAACTCCTTAAATTAACTTGACCAATTGATGGTCACTTGGCACCAAATAATTAATTCCTTAATTATTGGTCTAATTTAACTCTTTAAATTAGTTGATTAATTTAACACTTAAATTAATGTAGCTAAGAATTGACCTTCAAATTGGCACCTAAAAATCGGTCACCTTGGAGTGGTTCTCTAACTCTTTGAAAATTGCTCCAATAACTAAGAGGTTAATTGGCTTTTGTGTGTAACCTAATAGGTTTTACCATTCATTGGATATGGGCTCACAACTCCTTGTTACTTTTGAATATCATATATTCGTTTTAGTTTAAAACAACTTTTAAACTAATCGACTCAATTCACTTAATCTCATTAATTGAAGAGTACCCAATCTCCATGGTTGATGTCCAACCTCAAGCCTATAGAGCCAAACTAATTGGCCGAAATGAATGCTTTTGGAGAACCATTGTAGCTCTACGCATACCATACAAATACGATCCTTCCGTCTCTTATCTCCTAGAAGAGGCTTGGGACAAGATATTTGCTGGCTCCCTAATAGACTCGATACTATGTCAATATTCCCAATGTTCGATTCGCTTGTGTGACCTTATCTTTGAAAAACTCCTTTTCCAAATTGTCACACCACCGTGCGTAAAGATTTCTTGGAATCGATCATTATAAAAAGTAAGCGTTCCTCAAGATAAAAACCTTTTGTTTTGAGGGACCATAAAAGTAATAACCCATAGACTCTCTTGGGTATCCCACAAACTTGCACAAGGTGAATCTACTATCCAACTTGTCTCCCACTATCCATCACACGTAGGCACGAGACCCCTAAACCTTGAGATAATAGTAAAAGGGTGCTTTGCCATACCACATCTCATGCTTCGTTTTTGGCACCGACTTTGAAGGTACTATATTTAGTAGCTTCACCGCAGTCATTAAGGCGTATCCCCAAAGTATATGGGTACATCAGAAAAATCTTATCATGGAACGTACCATGTTCAACAAGGTACGATTTCTCCTCTCAACTACTCCATTATGTTGGGGTGTGCTGCGTAAAGTCCATTGAGAGAGAATCCCATTTTCCTTCAGATAATCCAAGAACCTAGTGCTCAGGTATTTTCCCCCTCAATCCGATCAAAGAGCTTTAATATTTAGCCACCAATTGCTTTTCCACTTCAATCATACTCTTTGAACTTTTCAAAGGCTTTGGACTTATACTTCATAAGATACACTGTCCGAACTAATTATAATCATTAGTGAAAGTGATGAAGTAGAAATAGCCTCATCTTGCACTAACTCTTAGTAGGCCACAAACATCCATATGGATCAAATTTAAAGGACTTGTGGAGCACTCCGTTTGTCCCACAAAAAGAGCCTTGGTCATTTTTCCGTTTGAATAAGATTCACAAGTAGGAAGGTCCTCAATGCTACTTACACTTACTGCTTTGAGAGCTTCTAACTTGTTCATCCTATTTTAGGAATATGCCCAAGTCTTGCATGCCGAAGAACGGCATCTTCTTAGTTATCTAATTTTCATTTACTTAATTGAATGTGCATTAGTGAAGTTTGAGAATCAAGTTTGTACAATCCGCTAATCAATGTACCTTGTGCAATTAAAGAACCATTCTATAATGCTTTCAATATCCTATTCAATATAGAAAAATTACATCCTCCATTATTAAGAACAGGAATTGAAATAATATTTTTAAGAAGATGGGGTACAAAATAAACCTGATCAAGTACAATGCAAGCATTTTTCAAGTCTAACATGATAATGTCTTGGAAGGTGGTGACAAATTTTGCTCTATTTCCTAGGCAGAGGATCATATCCCCTTCACGAAGACTTTTTCTTCTTTCCATCTGCTGTATTGAATTACAAAGGTGAGAACCACATGCTGTATCAAATACCCATGAGGAAGAATTAGTCGTCAAATACACCTCAATGAAGTACATACCCTTCTCAAGGGTTGCAATGTCAGCTTTGAAATTCCTTTTCCAATGTCCCTTTTCACCCAATGGAAACAACTAGTATCGATTTTACCTTTTTCCTTAACCCTTTCGAAACTTTTCTTGAGTTGTTTCCCTTTGGAAGAAGAGCTCTTCTTCCTCTTACCTCTCTTTCTTGGGTCTCTAGGCCTTTTGACTTCGAGGAAGATGCAAGCATAAGAGGTTTTCTCTTTTTCATCTTCGCCTCAGCGGTTACAAGCATGTTCACCAATTTGTTAATATTAACTTCTTACTTAGACATATTAAAGTTCATAACGAATTGATCGAATAATGGTGGTAATAACTGAATGATCAAATCCACATGAAGGTCATTATCCATGATCATATCAAGTTATCCAAGCTTCTTAATGAGTCCTATCATCTTAAGCTCATGATCATGAACACTTGAACTCTTATTCGTCCTTAACCTAAAGAACTATTTCAATAATGCAAACTTTTTGTGTCTCGATTGTACACCATACAATGCTTGTTGGTGGTGTTTGTAGATCTCATGAGCATGTTTCATGTGCTTGTGAGTCTTTTGGAGCTCGTTGGTCATGGGGGCTATCATGATGCACCTAACTTGTAGATCATCATCCACAAATTTCGTGAACATTTCTTGAACTTCATTAGTGGTGTCATCACCAATTGTGTCTGTAGGACTTTGATCAAGGACATATGTCATCTTTTCAGAGTCAAGAATTATTTTATGATTTCTCAACCAAATGCGGTCTTTCCGTCTTCTATCTCCTGAAAGAAGCTTAGGGTAAGATATTTACCAGCTCCCTAATCACCTCGATACTATGTCTTTATTCCCAATGTTCGATTCCACTATATGACCTCATCTTTGGAAAACTTTTTTTCCAAATCATCATATTGCCTTGTGTATGGACTCATTGGAATTGATCATTATAGAATACATAGGAGATGCGCTCGCCCTTCACATTGGATCTCACAAACCTCTATGTGTAAGTAGCTCATGCCCATTCACCACCTAAATGCCCAGGATAGAGTCAAAGTATAAGGACCTAAACATAATGTTACCATGGATCCTCAGTTCAAGGGGCTAATTATATAAACTAGGCTAAGTAGGACAACTTGCTACTACCGACTTGGCATTTCAGCTATCTAGTGGATTCTCTGGATGGGACTTCAGTGCTTTGTTCCCTAACAAGCACCCACTAACATGCATCCGTATCTCATATGGGATTACTCATGGAATGAAGCAATATCCAACCTATTGGATCTATGCATCGTTAGTGCAAGTCTATCTGGATCTTAGATGCGCTGTCTCGTAAGATCCTATAACGTAGAAGATTTAAGATCGCGACTATGTAAGACTTATTCCATGATCACCACCCAGTGCATGACCGAGTCCCGTAGTCTTATGTGATCTAAGGGCTTCAACCAAATGCCAGTAAAGTAAATACAAGCACAGATGAAGATGGCTATGTTATGAATATCATTCAATCAATATTGTATCATAAGTGAAATAGTTTACAATGCCAATTTAATTGGCTTGTGGGGCACTATTCCAACAATCTCCCACTTGCCCTAAAGCTAATTCCCTATAGTTTTAAGACCCATCTTCTCAAGATATCCTTCAAAGACCTTTTGCACTTAGGGTTTTAGATAGTAGTTCTGTTATATTCTCTTTTGGGGCAACTATTTCCACTTAGTTGTTGCATCTATCAAATGATATCATATATCAAATGATAATGCATTTATCTATGTTTGGATCACTGATGAGATCTTGGCTCAAGACCTAAGTTATCTTCAAAAGACAATCGTAGGCTCATTCACACTAGGCATTACATCCAACTCTTGGATGAAGTTTTTATCCAAATACCTTTCTTTGCGATTTCCAAAACCACAAATGATTTCACCTCAGTGGTAATCTCGGTCATGGTGTCTTATTAGGAACTCTTCCAACTCACTGCACTGCCATTAAGATAAAATTTAAATCTAGAAGTGGATTTTAGGTCATCCACATCGGATTGGAAACTAGAATCCGAAAACCACTTGAGTTTCACTTATCCATTTTCGTATAGCAAAAACAAGTCCTTAGTGCTTCTCAAGTACTTTATGATTATTTTTAACAGCCATCCAATAACACTCACTAGGGTTGGATTGGAAATGACTCAAACACTTAGAGCGTATGCCATATCTAATCTTGTACATTGAACAACATACATTATGCTCTCTATTGCAGTGGCATAAGGTATGTGGGATATTATTTCTCTCTCATCGCCAATCTTAGGGGCCATAGAATTAGAGAGACAATTCCATGTCCCATAGGAATGAATCCCCTCTTAGATTGTTCCATACTAAACCCCATTAGTACCTTGTCAATGTATGGGGTTTGAGAAAGCCCTTCATCCTCTTAGATCTATCTCTATAGATACATAATCCCAATATGTAGGACACTTCTCCTAAATCCTTCATGAATAATTGAGTAGATAACCATGCCTTAGTACACTTTAACATTCCTACCTCAATCCTAATGAGAATGATGTCATTGACATAAAGTGCAATAAACTATACATTATTCCCATTAGCCGTCATATTCACACATAGTTTATACACATTTTTAACAAAGCCAAACATTTTGATTGTCTTATCAAAATGTATGTTCTAACTACGGGATGCCTATTTAAGTCTATAGATGGATATCTGGAGTTTGCAAACCCTTTACTCACTTCTCTTAAATGTAAAACCTTGCGGTTGCTCCAATTAGATTTCTTCTTCAATATTTTCATTAAGGAAAGCGATTTTCACATCCATTTTCCATATCTCATAGTCATAATATACGACTACGACAAGTAAAATTTGATTGTACTTAGACATTACAACCGGTGCAAAGGTTTCCTTAAAATCAAAATTGGATCTTATAGTGTAACTTTTTGCCATTAGTCGCGCCTTAAAGGTCATTACCTCTCCATTGACTCCTAGCTTTCGCTTATAGATCCACTTGCAACTAATGAAACTATTCCTATCGATGGATCTACCAAAGTCCATACTCTGTTGGAGTTTATGGAATCCATTTTGGATTTTATGGCGTTAAGCTAATGTCCCGATTTTATGTCTAACATAGCTTCCTCATAGGTCTTCGAATCACTATCCGATTGGCCCGTCTCATGAAAGAATCCAAACCTTTTGGGTTACTTCTTGATCTAGTCCGACCTTCTTAGAGGTTATGTGTAAGGCTCTTATTGATATTTACTTTTTTCTACCACTTGTGAGATTTTTGTTTGAATAGCACCCAGCAAGCCAATAGGATTGGCCTTGTAAAGCTATTTCCTTGAAAAACTATCTTGGTTGATTAATATTCTTTATATAGCCATCTTCATCTTATGCTCTTAATTACTTCACTTGCATTTCGATGAAGCCCTTAGATCACTATTGACTATGGCACTTGGTTTAATGACCATGGAATAAGTCTCACATAGTCGTGATCTTAAATCTTCCAAGTCATAGGATCTTATGAGATGGGACATCTAAGATCTAGATGGACTTGCACTAATGATGCATAAATCCAAAAGTTGGATATTGCTCCATTCAATGAGCAACTGTATGAGATATGGGTATATGTTAATGGGTGCTTGTTAGTAAACAAAGCACTAAATGCCCACTGAAGATCTATTAGATAGCTGTAGTAGCAAATTGATAATGGCAAATTCTCCAGCTTACGCTACTGCATACTATGAGTCCTATAACGTAAAGATCCATGGTAACCTTGTGTCTAGTCCTCATGCTTTGACTATTCCTTGACCACTTAGCGGGTTTTCTGGGTTGAGGTTGGGTATCAGCTAATTGTCATGGAGCTTTGTGAGATCCAAGAAGGAGTTCAACTCCTCACTTTTGTGAAGAACGGGTGCATTTCCTGTGCATTCTATAATGATTGATTCCAAGAAATCCTTGCGCAAGGTGGTGTGACAATTTGGAAAATGAGTTTTCCAAAGATGAGGTCACACAAGGGAATCAAACATTGGGAATAGAGATATAATATTGAGGCTATTAGGGAGACAACAAATATCTTGCCCTAGGCCTATTTCGGGAGATAGAAGACGAAAAGACCATATTTGCTTTGTACGCATGAGCTATAATGGTTCTCCAAAACATTCATTTCGGCCAATTAGTTGGGCTCCGTGGGCTTGAGGTTGGACATTGACCATGGAGATTAGGTACTCTTCAATTAATGAGATTAATTGAATTGAGTCGGTTAGTTTAAAAGGTTTTAAACTAAAATGAATATATGATATTCAAAAGTCACAAGGAGTTGTGAACCCATGTCCAATTAATGGTAGAACCTATTAGGTCGTACACAAAAACCAATTAGCTTCCTAGTTAATGGAGTAATTTTCTAAGAGTTAGAGAATTTCTCCCAATAGACCTATTTTTAAGGTGTCCAATTTATAGGTCAATTTTAGCTTGGTTAATTTAAGTTTTAAATTAATCAATTAATTTAAAAGGTTTAAATTAGACCAATAATTAAGGAGTTAATTATTTGGTGCGAAAGTGATCATCAATTGGTCAAGTTAACTTAAAGAGTTAACAAATTAAGCCTAAGAGTTAAGCTTGTTTGACTTATGAGTTAAGTCAAAGGTTAATTAAAGTGTTTAATTTGATTAATGGGAAGAATACATTTTAGAGGGAAAATTCAAATGAAATGTTCTTTTGAATTAGCATCTTAAATAGGTTGAAGTTAGGTTTCAAATGTAATTAAGATGCACATAAAATTCAAATTGAATTTGAATTTGCATATGCCACCTTGGCAATGCAAGTTGGCCGCCCACCTTGAGGAAGGTGTGATGCCAAAATATAGATATAGAGGGTGTGAGTATAGGCAATTGCTAAAAGTGTGAAGTAATCAGATTCTTTTCCCAATTCCCTCCAAAACTCCTTGCAAGCATTGCATTTATGTGTTGAAAGCTTCGCCCTCTTCTTCTTCTTCCCTACCTTAAATCGACTTCCGCCATTGTCATTCTCCTCCCTTATTCCATCTTTTAGTGAGGAGAGTTTGGAAGTTTCAATTGGTGTGTGAATCATATCAATAGAGGTGAACAAGTTAGTTTGCTACGGTTTGGAGATCCACTTGAGCAGAGCACCTATTTGGCAGATTTTTTCAAGAGATCCAGAAATCTTTTTTATCCAATTTTTTTACTATGTTTCCTCCAATCTGTCAAGAGGTTGAAGTATTTTTTTTTTTAATTTTGAAGGAGTATTAACGAGGTTAAAAATCGCTCGCTTCCTGCAGCGCGGTTTCTAGCAGATTCTGGATTGGTGAAAGGTTCACCGCTTTCTCCTTAAATATTAGCATTTCAAGGTAACACTCTATCTAAATCTGGATTTTGTGCTTGATTTGATCCTTGTATGCTTGTATGCACTAGTTTATTTAAGCTTTTGACATTTTATATTTGGATCCTAGTGCCTTACTTGACTTCAAGTAGTATCGGAGCCTAAATCATGCATAGATTTGAATTTTTTTGTTGATGATTGATTCATGTGATGGAGTGATCATAATCACCAAATTCTTGATTCATATGATGGATTGGAGTGTTTGGATGATGTTGCGTGTGGCTCCTCGTTTGATGAATTGAAAGCGTGCTAATATGTGTTTTAAGTGTTGATTCATATGATTAGTATGTTTTAATTCATAGCTATTAATGTTGAATGTTGATTTAGCATTAATTGATGTTATTTGTTGATATAGCATGTTGATGATTGGCTAAAATAGTTTTGGTCATTTTTGGATCCAATATGATTGGAGTTTTGTTGGAGATTTTTGAAGAATACGATTCTTACTTAAACTTGATTTTTGAAGCTTGATTGAGCACTTAAATTTTCAGTTTTAAAATGTGTTTTAGATCTACAAATTGATCCTTAATGTGTGATTTAATGTTTAGAAAGAGTTCTAGAATTTTTTATGCCCAAACGTTGAGCTAAAAATCAACTTGACTAGCCCTTACCTCAAAACAGGGGCAGTCAGCCAGCCTTGGCTCAAGCTGGTAGGGCAGTGGTCTAGGGCCACATCCCAACCGCATGCCCGGCACGGCCGGCAGTGCCCTGTTATGGGTTGGGCAAGTTTTAAGCTTGGTTTTTGGCTCCTTTAGTGGCTAGAAATGATGTTAAATCATGTGTTATGGATGCACAAGTGTTGTGAAAGTTCTCAATATTATGTTTATCATTTTTTCAAGCTCCTTAAATCTTGTTAAAGTCACTCTCCAAATGTTGCATAAGTTTTATGCATGTCCAATTATTTGTTAATTTGATTCGCATTTAATTATTGGAATTAATTGTTAATTCTATATTTGTTTATTGTTCATTTAATTGTTGAATGGATAATGAATGAATAGGGATGATCATAAGCCTTAAATATAGATTTTATTTATTTCAAGTTGTTGAAATGGCTTGTAATAAATTGGGGCTTGCATGCCTTTTTATTTCTACATTGTAAATGTTATGAGAGTAAAATCAGTAGGAGTGAGGATTTCTTTCTCATGTAAAAGTTACATGGAGCTAAGGAGACCATAGAGGCATAGAGACTTTTGAAGATCCATGAACGTATGGGATACAATCATGTAATATCTAGATTTAATCAACCCTCCTAAAATCAACTAGGTGGTGCACCTATGGCTCTAAGTGCACCACTTGGTTAGGTTCACGGTCATCCCACCCTAGGAGCATGCTAGGTGTATTTACTTATTTATGCTTTCCATACCCTATTGAAGTATGAGATGCATGTTTAGGATATACAAAACCTAAATAAGAAGATAAAATGATGAGATCTTTGTAAGCAAAAACCCTCCACTTAGAATGTCTACGTGTTTTCCAAATATTAACTTGAATTGATACTAATTAAAAGAGTTTTAATTAGTCCAAGCCTTCTACCAATAGTGTATGCCATGATGATGCTACCAACTTTTTGCTAATTGCATCTTATGCAACTCTTGATATATTTTGCCTCACCTTTTCATGTAGATCCCCTATAAGGATGACCTCTACATTACTTGGTGCTAAGTCGAACCTACCAATCAAGCTTTGATTCGAGATGGGCACCACAACATCCCCCGTGATCGAGTGTATAATGTGTGGGCATTCTCAAATCAAAGGTGCATCTCATGCTAAGTACATGGTCATAGCTTTCCATCTAAGTGTGACCCTCGTGACCTGATTTATATCACACAAAGACGGTAGCATCGTCATGCCACATACTATTGGTAGAAGTCATGGATTAATTAAAACTCTTTTAATTTGTATCCATCTTGACTTAATATTTGAAAGCACTTGGACATTCCAAGTGAAATGTTTTTACTTACAAAGATCGCATCATTTTATCTTCTTATTTAGGTTCTGTATATCCTAATCATACATCTCATCTATCAATAGGATATGGAAAGCATAAATCAGTAAATGCACGTAGCATGCTCATTGGGTGGGATGACCATGAGCCTAACCAAGTGGTGCACTTAGAGCCATAGGTGCACCACTTAGTTGATTTTAAGTAGGTTGCTTAAATCTAGCTACTACATGAGTGTATCCCATACATTCATGGGTCTTCATGCCTCCATAGGTCTTCTTTGCTCCTTGTAACATTTACATGGGAAAGAAATCCTCACTCCAAGTTATTCTACTCTCATAACATTTACAAGATAGAAATAAAAGGAGCAAGCAAGCCCCAATTTAATACAACCCTTTTCAACAACTTAAAAGAAATAAAATCAATATTAAAGATTCAAGATCATCCCCATTCATTCATCATCCATTCAACACTTAAATGAACAGTAAATAAATCCAGAATTGACATTCAATTCCTTCAATTAAATGCTAATCAACTTAACAAATAATAGGTCAAGCAAAAAACAAGCATAAAATTTATGCATCATATTATTGGCATAATTGGAGATCAACTTTAACAAGTTTTAAAAGCAACAAAAAAATGTCCAACATAATTTTGAGGCCTAGCACAACATTTGTGCAACCAATATGTGTGTTTCAAAACAAGTTTAGTTGCTAAAGGAACCAAAGTAAGGGCTCAAAACTTGGGACAAACCCAACTAGGGGCTGCTGGCTGAGGCTTGCTTACTGCTGGGCAGTAGCTCCCAGCCACTGCCCTACTGTGGGCTGCCAAGTGCCAGTAGCTCCTCTGTTTTAGGATCATGGCCGAGTCAAGCCCTTTTTAGCTCAACTTTTACGCACCACGAATATTAGAACAACTTCTAAACATCAAAACACACAACATAGGTCAAGATTTCAGATTAAAACAGCTTTTAAAACTGAAATATCAAGTGCCCTAAGATGCTTGAAAAACAAGTTTAAGCAAGAATCGTATTCTTCAAAAATCTACAAAAATGTCCAATCATATTGGACCCAAAAATGACCAAAACAACTTGAGGCCATTCACAACATGCTATATCAACATATAACACCCACCAATGCCAAATCAAAAAATTCAACATTAGCAAACATGAATTAAAACATACCTATCACATGATTTGACAATTAAAGCAAATAATAGCATGATTTAAGCCGTAAACCAAGGAGCCACAAAAAATATCAACCATACACTCCAAACCATCATATGGATCCAGTGCATGGTGATTTTGATCAATTCTTCACAAGAATCAATCATCCAAGCCAAGCAAAATTCAAATCCATGCATGACTATGGCTCTGATACCATTTGTCGGTGTGTCTGGCACTAGGATCCAAATAATTTCAAAAACCATGAATATAACCATCCATACACACCCCCAAGGATCAATACATGCATAGGAATTAGATTTACAGAGGGAAATTACCTTGGTCAAATCAGAAAATTCGAGGAGCAAGAAAACTCTTCTTCAACAGTAGGAGAAACTCCTCACTGGCGCAGCGGAAAGATCACCAGATTCTCCAAGCTCCTCATCGAGTGTTGAGCTGAATTTTTTACAAGAAACTCACCACTCCTTGGGGATGATACAGTAAAAATTTCAGCCTGATTGGACTTCTCTAATGTTGCCAAAAAAATTCCCAAAGCCACTGCCAGAAACCGTTTCAGCAAGAGCGAAAGCAACCTAAGTGTGATGCCTCCAATGACATAGTCCACACACCATTAGTACGACCTATTCTCTACAATATGGCTGGAGATATTTTCAGAGAAATGAGAATAGAAGGCTTGGAATAATGGAGGTGGAATGTGTGGGAGGTTGGAGAGAATAATGGGATGCTAACAATTAGACGCCTACCATCCAAGTTTGTTGGGAGAATAAAAGACACCTAGCAATCATGCACCAAGTGGCAGCCCCCTCTCCTCCTATATCTATATATAGGAGTGGGATGGTGTGTGGTCACACGCCATCCTCAAGGAGAGGGTGCCAAGTGTCCATGCCTAGGTGGTCACTAACAATTAGTGTTAATGAATAAGAATATTAATTGAATCTTACATTTCATTTTATGAAATGTCTTCCAATTAAATTTCAGTTCCACATTAAATGAACCCTTCATTTAATAATATTCTCCTAAATAAACTATCCAATTAAATTAAATTAAACACTTTAATTTAATTAATAATCCTTTAACTTAACTCTTTAGTCAAAGTTCTTAACTCTTTAAGCTACTCAAGATTAATTTAACTCTTAAATTAATTTGACCAATTGATAGTCATGTGGCATCAATTAATTGATCTTAATTTAACTCTTAAATTAAATTGGCCAATTTAACTCTTAAATTGATCAAGTCAAAGTGACTACAATTTTCGTCTCCTTCAAATTTGGTCATGAATTTTCTAACTCTCAAAAAATTCTCCTTCCTTCAATAGATCAAGCTGTTGGCTTTTGTGTGCGACCTATTAGGTTCTACCATTCATTGGACATAGGCTCACAACTCCTTGTGACTTATAGAATATCAAATATTCACATTAGTTTAAACTCCTTTAGACTAAGCGACTCAATTTAATTAATCTCATTAATTGAAGAGTGCCCAATCTCCAAGGTCGATGTCCTACCTCAAGCCTATAGAGCCCAACTAATTGGCCAAAATGAAGGCTCTTTAAGAACCATTCTAGCATTACGCATACCATGCAAATACGGTCCTTCCGTCTCCTATCTCCCGAAAGAGGCCTAGGGGAATATATTAGTCGGCTCCCTAATAGCGTCGATGCTATGCTTTTATTCTCAATGTTTGATTCCCTTAGTGACCTCGTCTTTGGAAAGACCTTTCCAAATGGTCACATCACCTTGGATAAGGGTTTCTTGGAATCAATCATTACAGAATGCATAGGAGATGCACTCTCCCTACACAGAAGCGAGGAGTTAGATTCCATCTTATATCTCACAAACCTCCATGCCTAGTAGCTTATGCCCAACCTCAACCCGAGCGGCTTGATAAGTGGCCAAGGAAGAGTCAAAGCATAAGGACCAAACACAAGATTATCATGGATCCTTAGGTCAAAGGACTAATAATATGCACTAGCATAAGATGGAGAACTTTCCACTTCGGTTGTCTAGTGGATTCTCTGAGCAGGCCTTTAGTGCCTTATTCTCTAACAAGCACCTACTAACATGCATCCATATCTCATATGGTATTCCTTACGGAACGAAGCAACATCCAACCCTTGGATTCATGCATCGTTAGTGCAAGTCTATTATGATCTTAGATACCCTGTCTCGTTGAAAGTGCTATGGCCGAGATAAGCCAAACAAATTCAAAATTAAATAGAAAATATCGATCCAAAGCAACATATCCAGGCATATATCATACAACATAAATGGATTAATCAGAGGATACCAACCTAAATCGCTCAAAATCCAAGGAGATGATGGATGATTCTTCCTATCACAGATTTCCGGCAGTTTCTGGCACAGTGGAGAGAAAAGGAGAATATCTTCCAATTCGGACCTCCAAATTAAATGAGGAAAAATTATCTAGAAATCTAACTCAAATTCCAATCTTCTGTGAAAAAATTGACTCAAATCTCCGTCGGATCGCTCCAGGAGAAAATCGTGAAGTGGACTGTTTTGCAGAAACCTTTTCTGGAATTGAGTGGCCTCACTTGTGGTCACCTCCAATGCAAGTCCACACACCTTAAAACAATCCTAGAATGTCTACATCTTTAGCTGGAGCAAATCTGGAGTTGTTCGGTGAAGAATGAGGTTTTTGAGTGAGAGAGAGAATGGATGGAAGTTAGATCTCTACTAACTTTGGAGAGAATTTTGGAGGAAGAATTTAGCTTGCAAAATTCAGAATTTTGGCTAATGAATCTAGACTGGTTTTCGGCCACTCCACCTCCCCTTATATAGAGGTGTGAGAGGTGTGATGCCAAGGTGGCATCACACCTCCCATGCTAAGGGAAGGACCAAAAATTCCAAGGGCATAATTGTAAGTTGGTAATTCCACTATCATATGGTCTTGCCAACTTGCTTAATTGGAATCCAATTCCAATTAATTCAAATCATATTTGAATTATTCCCTCCAATAATATATTCTCCTATTAATTAAATTAATCCAATTAATTTAATTAATTCAACTTGATTTAACAATTAAATAAAACAAACTTAACTCTTTAAGTTTTCTTTAGTTAACTTAACTCTTTAAGTCAACTTCAATTATTCAATTATCAATGTGGCTCAAATAATCAACTCCTTAATTATTTTCCTAATTTAACTCCTTAAATTAGTTGATCAATTCAACACTTAAATCAATCAAGCCATAATTGATCTTGAAATCTCTCTCTCAAAATCGGTCCCTTAAGAGGGACGTATTTTCTAACACTTAGAAATTCTTCTTTCACCACTTAGAAAAGTTCAGGCTTTTATGTGTGACCCATTGGGTTCAACCATTCATCGAACATAGGCTCACAACTCCTTGTGACTTTTGAATATCAAATATTCATTCTAGTTTAAAACTCCTTTTAAACTAGTTGACTCGATTCAATCGATCTCTATCAATGGAGTTTTAAACTAGTTGACTCGATTCAATCGATCTCTATCAATTGAAGAGTACCTAATCTCCATGGTTGATGTCCAACCTCAAGCCCATGGAGCCCAACTAATTGGTCAAAATGAATGTCTCTGTATGAACCTTTAAAGCTCTACGCGTTCCATGCAAATACAGTCCTTCCGTCTCCTATCTCCATGAAAGAGGCCTAGGGCAAGATATTTGTCGGCTCCCTAATAGCCTCGATTTTATGCTTCTATTCTAAATGTTCAATTCTGATGTATGACTTTATCTTTTGGAAAACTCTTTTCCCAAACTGTCATACCACCTTGCGCAAGGATTTCTGGAATATGATCATTATAGAATGCATAGGAGATGTACTCGCCCTTCACAAAAGTGAGGAGTCGGATTCCATCTTGGATCTCATAAACCTCCATGCCAAGTAGCTCATACACAATCATACCCCGAACGGCCCGCTGGGTGACCAGGGATAAGTCAAAGCATGAGGATCGGACACAAGGTTACAATGGATCCTCAGGTCAAAGGACTAATTTATATGCACTAGCGTAAGCAGGAGAGCTTGCCACTACCGACTTGCCACTATGGTTACCTAGTGGAGTCTCCGGTAGGTCTTCAGTGCCTTGTTCTCTAACAAGCACCCACTAACATGCACCCGTATCATATATAGTTGCTCATGGAACGGAGCAATATCCAACTCTTTGGATTTATGCATCGTTAGTGCAAGTCTGTCCGGATCTTAGATGTCCCGTTTCGTAAGATCCTATGACTTGGAATATTTAAGATCACGACCGTGTAAGACTTATTCCATGATCACCACCCAGTGAACTGACCAAGTCCCATAGTCATGTGTGATCTAAGGACTACATCCAAATGCCAGTGTAGTAATATAATGCATAAGATGAATGTGGCCATATGTAAGATATCATTCAATCAAGATTGTCTCTTTAGAAAATAGTTTTACAAAGCCAAAATCAATGGCTTGCCGGGCACTATTTCTAACACTCGTAAGATCCTATTACTTGAAAGATTTAAGATCACGATCATGTAAGACTTATTCCATGATCACCACCCAGTGTATGACCAAGTCCCGTAGTCTAATGTGATCTAAGGGCTTCATCCAAATACAAGTGAAGAAAACAATGGCCATAAGATGAAGATGGCCATATAATGAAATCATTCAATCAAGATTTTCTTAAAAGGAAATAGTTTACAAAGCCAATCTAACTGGCTTGCAGGGCACTATTCCAGCAATTTGGTGCAATAGTGCTGGTATGATCACACCCGCTGGATTACAGGCACTAAACTATTTTGTTCTTGATGTACAGTTAAGCGTGTGGCGTCAGGCCTTCTTAATCGCATAACTTTTGAATCGTTGGGAGCCATGCAACACATAACATATGGTTGCAAAGCCTATATAGAGCACCACGACATGGCCAATAGGCTCACCTCATTAGGGTAATTTTTGAAGTATAATTTTGGCATCTTGGGACTCTACAAGCAATTTTTTGATACAACCCAACTACCGCGCAGCCGCATGCCCTATTAGAATAGTGCCTCGCCAGCCAATTAGATTGGTATATAAACTATTTTACTTGTGATACAATCTTTATTGAATGATATACATTTTACATGGCCATCTTCATCTTATGCTTATAACTTCATTGGCCTTTCCTTGAAACTTTTAGGTCACACAAGACTACATGACTTGATCATGCACTGGGTGGTGATCATGAAACAAGTCTTACACAGTCATGATCTTAAACTTCCAAGTTGTACGATCTTATGAGATAGGGCATCTAAGATTTGGATAGACTTGCATTAATGCTACATAAATCCAAAGGTTAGATATTACTCCATTTCATGAGCAAACCATATGAGATATGGGTATATGTTATGGGTGCTTGCTAGATAACAAGTTCACTGAAGGCCTGGCCAGAGAATCCACTAGATAGCCATAATGGCAAGTCGGTAGTAGCAAGTTCTCTAGCTTACACTAGTGCATATTATTAGTCCTTTGACCTGAGGATTTATGGTAAACTTGTGTTTCGGTCCTCATGCTTTGACTCTTCCTTGATCACTTAGCGGGTCTTTCAAGTTGATTTTGGGTATAAGCTTCTTAGACATAGAGTTTGAGAGATCCAGGATGGGATCCGACTCCTCGTTGTTGTGAAGGGCGAGTGCATATCCTATGTGAAGGCAAGTGTAGCACTAGGATCCAATAATTTAAACTTCAAAAGAAGAAATTAACTAGGCTACACAAGCTAACAAGGGTCTAAACATGCTAATGATTCAGACTTGGAAAGAAGATTACCTTGATTTGCTTAATCCAAGGAAATGATGAAGAACAATTCTTCAATCCAGAAATTATCAAACAGTGGCGTAGCGGATTAGTAGCAACTTTTGCCCAAAAATTCTGGAAACATTATAGTGTCTTCTCAACTCCTTGATGAAGCTACTATAAAAAATTCAACTCAAAATGGTGCAGGGAAGTACCAGAAAAAATTCACCAAGCAGATTGCCCTGACAGTTGATCTCCAAAAGCAAGCAATCTAATTGTGACTACAAGAAAAAAATGGTTTTAGCGATCACTATTAGTAGTTGCTGAAAGCAAAAAAAATGGTTGCTAAAACCTATAGTGACCAAAATTCTAATGGTCACTGGTGGTCACAACAAAATAGCTACTCAAAGTACTCAGTGATGAATTACTAATTTGGACGCTGAAGATACATGTTTAGCAACCACCCAATAATGGTTAGTAAAAAAGGAGTAATCAGTGACAAATTTTTCACTCACTAATATAAAAGTTTATGGTCACTGCAACAGTGGCATGATTACTGTAGGTATACATACAATGACTATATCATTTTAGTTGGAAAAAAATTATTCTTTAGCAACCAAGTCTTTGGTTGCAATAGTTTTTGGATGGATGCAATAGTCATGTTATTTAAAATGTTTTAGCAACCATGTTGTAATGAAAAAGCCTAATTGCTAAAGAATATCGTTTAGCAACAATGTCATTGGCTACAATAATTTTAATATCGTCGCAAAACTTACTACACTTTTTTTTATTTAGTGACCGAAAATATAGCTATGAGTCGATAATATATACATATATTTAGAAATCAAATTCTTTTTCCAATAATTAGTGGCTGCAGAAATAGCTTAAAATGATTGATGAAATATACTTAATAGTGAACAAAAATGATTGCAATACCAATTTGAGTTGGTTGCTAATCTTAACTTGTAATTCCTCATTTGGTTTCTAATATATCCCGAACTTGTTCCAACAATCAATACGATAATTATTTTTTTATATATTTAAATAACCTTGTAAACTAAATTTACTGCGAAATCACTTTAACTCTTTTAATTAAAAAAGTCAAATTTAATGGTTTTTGTTTTATAAAATATTTTCCAAGAAATAATTAGAAATAAAGCCCTTTAGGTTGCTATGAGTACTTTTTTTAGCAACCATGTAAATTTATTTGCTATTGAGTATTTTTTTTAGCAACCATATAATATTGGTTGCGTTGAGTTTAAAACTAAATAAATACATATATACTTAGCAACGAAATGAATTGGTTGTTCATGATCAACTTAAAAGTACTTATTGCCACCATTCAATATTTCTGTTGTAAAATTGGTTGCAATTAATGTTTACATATAGTGACCATGAAAATTCTTGCTAAAAACTCCATCTTTGGTCAGAATATCACTAGCTAAAGTTGGTCGAATTATAGCAACCATTTATAGCTACCAAATACTGATTGGTCGCAAAAAAATTTATGTAACTTGATTTCAACAACCAGATCTTTTTTGGATGCTAAAAGTATATGTTTAGCAACCATTTTATTATGGTCACTGTGATTTTGGTTGCTAAAACTATATTTTCTTGTAGTGTGTCTTGCCTCTAATTGTTCGGATCCACACACCTATGCTTCGATCCTAATCTCCTTAGCATTAGCTAGAAAACACAAAGGAAATTTGTAGAGATGGAGGCCTGATTTAAGGTAGGAGAAGAAAAGAAGAGGTGGAGCTTCAACACATGAGGCAACACTTAAGATTTGGAGAGAAAATGTGAAAGAATCTAATTCTTCACATGGAGCATGAGTTGGCTGCCTCTCTCTCCCTCTATATGATGCTAAGGTGGCATCACACCTTCCTCAAGGGGGATTTGAATTTTGTGTGCATTTCAATTTCATTTGGAACCTAATTTCAAATTAATTAAAATGCCATACCAAATGAACTTTTCATTTGAATTTTCCTTCCAAAATGTATTCTTCTCATTAATTAAATTAAACACTTTAATTTAATTAGCAAACCTTTGACTTAACTTTTAAGTCAATTAGCTTAGCTCTTTAAGCTAACTTCACCAATTGATGGTAATGTTGCAACAAATAATTAATCCTTAATTATTGGTCTAATTTAACTTCTTAAATTAGTTGTTAAATTGATCAAGCTAAAAATGACTTGAATTTCAAAATCAGTCCACTAGAAGTGATTTTCTAACTCTTAGAAAATTCTCCTTCATCAAGTAGAAAATGCAATTAGCTTTTGTATGACCATTCATTTGACATAGCCTCACAACTCCTTATGACTTTTGAATATCATATATTCATTTTAGTTTAAACTCCTTTAAACTAATCGACTCAATTCAATTAATCTCCATTACTTGAAGAGTACACAATCTCCATGGTCGATGTCCAATCTCAAGCCCATGGAGCCCAACTAATTGGCCGAAATGAATGCTTTTGGAAAACCATTCTAGCTCTACGTGTACCATGCAAATACAGACCTTTCGTCTCCTATCTCTCTGAAAGAGGCCTAGGGCAAGATATTTTCTAGCTCCCAATAGCCTTGATTCTCTGTGTCTATTCAAATGCTCGATTCCACTTTATGACCTCATCTTTGGAAAAATCCTTTTCCAGTCATATTGCCTTGCGCAAGGACTCCTTAGAATCGATCATTAAAGAATATATAGGAGATGCACTAGCCCTTTACAAAGACAAAGAGTCAGATTCCATCTTGGAGCTCACAAACCTCTATGTCTAAGTAGCTCATACCCAACCTCAACTCGAACGAACCACTATGTGGCTAAGGAAAAGCCAAAGAATAAGGACCTAATCACAAGGTTACCATGGATCCTCAGCTCTAAGGACTAATTATATACACTAGCATAAGTTGGAGAACTTGCCAATACCGACTTGCCACTTTAGCTATCTAGTGGATTCTTCGGGCGGGCCTTTAGTGCCTTGTTCTCTAACAAGCACCTGCTAACATGCATCCATATCTCATATGGGATTGCTCATGGAATGGAGCAACATCCAACCCTTGGATTTATGCATCGTTAATGCAAGTCTATTTGGATCATAGATGCCCTGTCTCGTAAGATCCTATGACTTGAAAGATTTAAGATCACGACCGTGTAAGACTTATTCCATTATCACCACCCAAGGCATGACCAAGTCCTATAGTCTTGCGTGATCTAACGGCTTCAACCAAATGTTAGTGAAGTAAATATGTGCATAAGATGAAGATGGCCATTTAATGAATATCATTCAATCAAGATTATATCATAAGTGAAATAGTTTACAATGCTAATATAATTGGCTTGCGAGGCACTATTCCAACAATCTCCCACTTGCCCTAAAGCCAATTCTGCATAGCTTTAAAGCCCATCTTCTCAAGATGTCTTCAACAACCACTTGCATTTAGGGGTTTAGACAGTGGTTTTGCCATATTCTCTTTTAGGGTGACTTTATCCACTCAGGTGTCGCCTCTATCAATTGATATCGTATATCAAATGATAATGCTTTTATTGTGTTTGGATCATGGATGAGATCTTGGCTCAAGTCCTAAATTGTCTTCCCAAAACATCCATAAGCTCATGCATGCTAAGCACTACATCCAACTTTTGGATGAAGTTTTTATCCAAACATATTCCTTTGCGGTTTCCAAAACCACAAATTATTTCACCTCGGTGGTAATCTCAGTCGTGGTGTCTTATTTGTAACTCTTCCAACTCACTACACTACCATTATATCAAAATATAAATCCAGAAGTGGATTTTAGGTCATCTACATCAGATTGGAAACTAGAATCCAAAAAGCCCTCAAGTTTCAATTATCCATTGTCGTATGCCAAAAATAAGTCCTTAGTGCTTCTTAAGTACTAAAGGATTGTTTTAATGGCCATCTAGTGACACTCATTGGGGTCGGATTGGAAATGACCCATAATACTTAGAGCGTGTGCCACATCCGGCTTTGTACATTGAAGGCATATAATATGCTCCACATAAAGTATGTAGGACATTCTATGTCTCTCGTTGTCAGTCTTAGGGGCTATAGACTTGGACAAATGAAGACCGTGTCCCATTAGGAGAAATCCTCTCTTGGATTCTTCCATACTAAACCTCTTTAGTATCTTATCAATGTACAATATTTGGGAAAGCTCCAGTATCTTCCCCGATCTATCCTATAGATAAGTATTCCCAACATGTAGGATACTTCTCCCAAATTCTTCATAGAGAATTGTGTAGATAACCATATTTTACTATACTCTACCATTTCTCTCTCACACTCAATGAGAAGAATGTCATCAACATAAATCATAATAAACTGTGTACTACTCCTACTAGCCTTCTAGAATACACAAGGTTAATACACATTTGTTACAAAGCTAAACGATTTGACTTTCTAATCAAAACATATGTTCCAATTTCAGGATGCCTGTTTGAGTCCATAAATGAATCTCTGGAGTTTACAAACCTTTTTCTCACTCCCCTTGCATGTAAAACCTTGCGGTTGCTCCATATAGATTTCTTCTCTAATGTTTCTATTAAGGAAAGCAATTTTCACATCCATTTGTCATATCTTATAGTCATAATATGTGGCTATGGCAGGTTTTCTCAAAATTAATACCGAGTCTTAGAGTGTAACCTTTTGCCACTAGTCGTGCCTTAAAGGTTATTACATCTCCATTGACTCCTAGCTTTCGCTTATAGGTCTACTTGCAACTAATTGGAATTATTCCCTTTGGTGGATCTACCAAAGTCCATACTTTCTTAGAGTAGATGGAGTCCATTTCGGATTTTATGTCATCTAGCTAATGTCCCAAGTCTATATCTTACATAGCTTCCTCATAAGTCTTCAGATCACTATCCGATTGGCCTGTCTCATGAAGGAATTCAAACCTTTCGGGTTGCTTCTTTATTCGGTCCGACCTTCTCAAGGGTTGTGTGTAAAGCTCTTGATGCTCACTTGTTTCCACCGCTTATGAGATTTGATGATCATCTTGAACGTTATCAAGTTCAACAACAATGCCATTTTTATCTAATAGAAATTACTTTTCCAGAAAGTGAGCGTTGCTCGGGACAAACACCTTTTGTTCCGAGGGATCATAAAAGTAATGACACGTAGACTCTCTTGGGTATCCCACAAACTTGCACAAGGTAGATCTACTATCCAACTTGTCTTCTATTGTTCATCTCACTTAGGCAGGAGACCCCCAAACCTTAAGGTAATGGTAATAGGATGCTTTGCCATACCATATCTCATACGGCATCTTTGGCACCAACTTTCAAGGTACTATACTTAGTAACTTCGCTGCCATCTTTAAGGCATATCCCCAAAAGGATATAGGCATATTGGAGAAGCTCATCATGGAACGTACCATGTCTAACAAGATACGGTTTCTCCTTTCAGTTACTCTATTATTTTGGGGTGTGCTGAGTGGAGTCCATTGAGAGAGAATCACATTCTCTTTTAGATAATCCAAGAACTTGGTACTTTAGTATCCTTCCCCTCGATCTGATCAAAGAGCTTTCATACTAAGTCCTTTTTGCTATCCTACTTCATCCCTACACTCTTTGAACTTTTCAAAGGCTTCAGACTTCTATTTCATAAGATACACATGTCTGAACTAGCTATAATCATTGATAAAGGTGATGAAGTAGGAATAGCCTTCTCTTGCACTAACTTTTAGTGGGCCACAAACATCTTTATGAATCAAATTCAAAGGACTTTTGGTATGCTCCGTTTGTCCCACAAAAAGAGCTTTGGTCATTTTTCCCTTCAAACAAGATTCACAAGTAGGGATGTCCTCAGTGCTACTAACATTTAGTGCTTTGAAAGCTTCTAAATTGTTCATCCTATTTTTAGAATATGTCCAAGTCTTGCATGTCATAACATGACATGTTCTTGGATATCTATTTTTCTTACTTTGTTGAATATGCATTAGTGATGATTGAGAATCCAAAAAATGTATAATCCTTTGTTAAGTGTACCATAAGCATCTAAAGAACACATTCTTTAATGCCTTCAATCTCTTATTTGATACAGAAGGATCAAATCCTTCGCTATCTAAAAACGGGAATTGAAATAATGTTCTCAACAATATATGGTACATATTAACAAGGGTTCAATACAATTATGGAGTTCCATAAGTCTAACTTATTGTATACCTCCAGCTTTGGTCGCAACTCTTGTTCTTTAGCCAAGGCGGTGGATCATATCCTCATTACTTAGTTATATTCTTTTTTCTATTCTTTGTAACAACTTATAAAGAAAAGAACTATATGCGATATCATATACCATGAGGAAGAATTTATCCCAAATGTACTTCAATAAAGTACGTGCCCTTCTCAAAGGTTGTAAGGCATTCCTTGAAATACCTCTTCCAATAGCCTATCTCGCCAAAACTAGAAACAAGTAACAACAACTATTTCCTCTATAATCTTCTTGATTCCACCGGATGCCTTTAATGGGTGTTTTCCCTTGGAGGAAGAACTTTTCTTCATTTTAGCTACCTTTCTAGCACCCCTATGGCCCATAAACTTGAAGGAGTAAACAAGTGTTAAAGATTTGCCCTTGTCATGGTAGTCTTCTTCTAGATCAACACTTTGATCAATAAAACTCGGCGAGGATGTGAGGATCAAATCCTCATGGAGATCATTATCCATCACTACGTCCAAGTTGAAGAGCTTCTCTAAGCCTAATCATCTTTAGACTGTAGTTGAGGACACATGACTTCATATCTATCCTAGCTTGAAAAATCTCGTTTTGACAACATGAATTTCTCATATCTTGTTTGCTTTACAACTCTGGTAAACTTTAATCGAGCTGTGTTTGATATGTCCTTGAGACTTTTGAAGTTTGTAGATGCCATCATGAGACAATGGGATAGGATGATCCTTAACCCAATTCGTGAACTTTTCACATGTCTCTTGATCTACTATAATCCCCATGGGATTAAGAGCACCTTGATATAAGACATATATCCATTTCTAGGAACCTAGAATGTTTTTTGAGGTTAATTCAATCGTGGAAGTTTGGCCTGGGTGGTTTATTGTTTTCACAGAAATAACATTTAGTGGATTTTTAGCCATTTTCTTGAGATTTCACAATTCCTTAAAGGTGAAAAAGAGAATATAAGCATGTGATTAAATATTGATATTGCAAACATGTCCATGGTTTTTCAAGTATGTTTGTCTCGTGCTATTTTATCAAATTCTTCACCCCCTAGAAGAATTCAAGAAATCTCATTTCCTAGTGAGAATCAAGATCCTAAGGACATGTAAGCAGACCCACGACTCATGAGACATCCACAAACAATCGAAAGGTAAGCAATTTTTGCTAATTACATCTCATGCAACTCTTGATATATATTTTACTTTTCTTTTCATGTAGACCCACGACTTGTGTGACATCTGCATTACTAGATGTTAAGTCGAACCTACCAATCAAACTTTGATTCGAGATGGCTCCATGACACCCACAACTAGTATGTCAATGCATAGAGGTTCTCAAATCAAATGTTCATCATATGCTAAGTATGTGGTCACAACTTTCCACCATAAATGTGACCCACGGCTCGTGAGACATCACATAAACTATGGTAGCATCATCATGCCACATACTATTGGTAGAAGGAAAAGATTAATTAAAACTCTTTTAATTTATATCCATTTTGACTTAATATTTGAAGCACTTAGATATTCTAAGTGGAAAGTTTTCCTTTGTTGCAAAGATCTCACCATCATCTTCTTATTTAGGTTTTCTATATCCTGACCATACATATCATACATCAATAGGATATGGAAAGCATAAATAAGTAAATGCAACTAGTATGCTCCTAGGGTGAGATGACCATGAGCCTAACCAAGTGTTGCACTTAGAACCATAGGTGCACCACCTAGTTGATTTTAAGTAGGTTGATTAAATCTAGCTATTACATGATTGTATCCCACATATTCATGGGTCTTCTTTGCTCCAAGCAACATTTACATGAGAAAGAAATCCTCACACCTAGTGATTCTTTTCTCATAACATTTACAAGAAAGGAATTAAAAAGCATGCAAGCCCCAATTTAATACAACCATTTTCAACAACTTGAAACAAATAAAATCAATATTAAAGGCTCATGCCCATTCGTTCATCATCCATTCAACACTTAAATGAACAATAAATAAATCAAGACTTAACAATTAATTCCAACAATTAAATGCTTGTCTAATAAACAAATAATTGGTCAAGCAAAACTAAGCATAACATTTAAGCATCTCATTTTTGCACAAAATTGGAGATTAACTTGAACAAGTTTCTAAAAGCAATAAAAAATGACAAACATAATTTTGAGAACTTGCACAACACTTGTGCACCAATCTAGCATGATTTAGTTCACTTTTGCTCACAAAAAGAACACAAAAGTACACCATGACTCGTGCAAAATCGAAACTCTACTGCCCAGTTTCTGTTCATAGCCGTGCAGCAGCTTGCCCTGTTTCAAGGTTAGCATTGAGTCAAGTTGATTTTGGCTCAATTTATTTGCACCAAAAAATTTAGTGCACCTCCTATACACTAAATCACACACTATAGATGAATTTCCAGATCCAAAACACCTTTTAAAAATGAAAATTCAAGTCCTCAAACATGCTTCAAACTTCAAGTTCAAGTAAGAATAACATTTTTAAAAAAACTCCAATAAACTCCAATCAAATTGGATCCAAAAATGAATAAAACATCTTAAGGCCAAATTTAACATGCTATATCAATATTAACATCAACTAATGCTAAATCAAAATTCAACATGAGCAACTATGAATTAAAACATACCAATCATATGAATTAACACTTAAAACACATATTAGCATGATTTCAATTCATCAATCAAGAAACCACACACAACATCAACCAAACACTCCAATCCATAACAAGGATCAGTTATTTGGTGATTTTGACCAATTCATCACATGAATTAGTCATTCAAAAATTCAAATCATAGTATGAATTAGATTATGATACCACTTGAAGGCAAGTGTAGCACTAGGATCCAATAATTAGAACTTCAAAAGCTGAAATTAACTAGGCTACACAAGCTAACAATGATCTAAACATGCTAATGATTCAGATTTGGAAAGATTATTACCTTGATTCGCTTAAATCCAAGGAAATGATGAAGAACAATTCTTCAATCCAGAAACTGTTAAATAGTGGCGCAGCAGATTTGGAGCAACTTTTGCTTGATCCAAAATTCCCCCAAAATTCTGGAAAAATTACAGTGTGTTCTCAACTCCTTGATGAATCTATTGTAAAATTTCAGAACAAAAAGCCCCAAGGAATTGCCATAAAAAATTCTCCAAGCGGACTGCCCTAACAGTGGATCTCCAAAAGCAAGCAATCCAATTATCTTGCCTCTAATTGTTATGATCCACACACCAATGCTTAGATCCTAATATCCTTAATGTTAGTTGGAAAACAAAAAGGAAATTTGCAGAGATGGAGGCTTGATTTGAGGAAGGAGAGGAAGAGAAAAAGTGGAGCTTCAACACATGAGGCAACACTTAAGATTTGGAGGGAAAATGTGAAAGAATCTAATTCTTCAGATGGAGCATGAGTTGGCCGCCTCTCTCTCCTTTTATGCATATAGAGTGAGGATGGTGTGATGCCAAGGTGTCATCGTACCTTCCTCAAGGGGGACCGCCAACTAGCCTTGGAAGTTGGCAAGTTGCAATTCAAATGTGAATTTGAATTTTGTGTGCATTTCAATTTCATTTGGAATTTAATTTCAAATTAATTAAAATGGCACACCAAATGAACCTTTCATTTGAATTTTTCCTCCAAAATTGATTCTTTTCATTAATTAAATTAAAACACTTTAATTTAATTAATTAACCTTTGACTTAACTCTTAAGTCAATTAGCTTAACTCTTTAAGCTAGTCACAGTTAACTCAACTCTTTAAGCTAACTTGACCAATTGATGGTCATGTTGAACCAAATAATTAACTCCTTAATTATTGATCTAATTAACTCCTTTGATTAGCTAATCAATTTAACAATTAAATTGATCAAGCCAAAAATGACCTCAATTTTGCCAAACTCAAAATTGGACCACTAAGAGTGATTTTCTAACTCTTAGAAAATTCTCCTTCATCAAGTAGGAAATGCAATTGGCTTTTGTGTGTGACCTATTAGGTTCTACCATTCATTGGACATGGGCTCACAACTCCTTGTAGGGCTATAAATGGATATTCAAAAATTTGTTTACCGTTCGCATTCATATCCGTTTATACAAAATTTATCCGCATCCGTTTCAAGTGCATATTATTCGTACTCGATTAGTAGATATCCGATTATAAATGGATATGGATATGGTTAATGCGTATCCGATCCATTTAATATCTGCTCCGAATATATATTTATTAAATAATATATTATTTATATTTTGCAATAAAAGTATCATAATCCATATATGTGTATATATATATAAATTATAATTGAAGAATAGGGAAAAAAAGAATAAATTTAACAAATTATTATAATATAGAGAAAAAATTGAAGAATAGTTAATCGAATAAAGTTAATCAACATAATTATTATTTGTTGATTTTATCATTAGTATACTTAAATGCCATTATTATTATTAATTAGTGCTAATATAAATTATAAAGTCAATTACTAATTATAAAATATGCCATTTGTTTAATTGCTTTCTTTGTAATGAAATTGTATAATTCCTTCTATTAATTAAATATGTATTTGTTATAGGTTCATAAATTCATGTATTTGGATATTTGTAAACAAATATTTAAATAATCATCATCGAATATGATATCAAAAAAATAATTCGGACATAGATAAGTTTAATCAATATGAGTGCATTTGAATAATTATAATCGAATACGGATATATCCAAATTTGATCGATATTCGACGGATACGAATTCTGATATCATTTTTAAATATCCATCAAATTCATATTCGTATACGAATATTCAAAAAGTTAAATGGGTACGAATATGAAAACAACGTGTCCAATCCTTTTAATATCTGTTTACACGCCTAACTCCTTGTGACTTTTGAATATCATATATTCATTTTAGTTTAAACTCCCTTAGACTAATTGGCTCAATTCAATTAATCTCCATTAATTAAAGAGTACCCAATCTCCATGGTTGATGTCCAACCTCAGGCCCATTGAGCCCAACTAATTAGCCGAAATGAATACTTGTGGAGAACCATTCTAGCTCTAGTGTACCATGGAAATACAGTCCTTCCGTCTCCTATCTCCCGAAAGAGGCCTAAGATTAGATATTTGTCAGCTCCCTAATAGCCTCAATTCTATGTCTCTATTCAAATGTTTGATTCCAATTTATGACCTCATCTTTGAAAAACTCCTTTTCCAAATTGTCATACTGCCTTGTGTAAGGACTCCTTATAATCTATCATTATAGAATACATAAGAGATGTACTTGCCCATCACAAAGATGAAGAGTCAGATTCTATCTTGGATCTCACAAACCCCCACATCTAAGTAGCTCATACCCAACCTCAACCCAAACGACCCGTTATGTGGTAGAGAAAAAGTCAAAGCATGAGGACCTAAATACAAAGTCACCATTACCATGGATCCTCAGGTCTGAGGACTAATTATATAGACTAGCATAAGCTGGAGAACTTGCCACTACTGAGTTACCATTTCGGCTATTTAGTGGATTCTTCAATGGGTTTTCAATACCTTGTTTTCTAACAAGTATCTACTAACATGAATCTATATCTTATATGGGATTGCTCATGGAATGGAGCAACATCCAACCCTTGGATTTATGCATCGTTAGTGCAAGTCTATCCAGATCTTAGATGGCTTGTCTCATATGATCCTATAACTTGGAAGATTTAAGATCACGACCATATAAAACTTATTCCATGATCACCACCCAGTGCATGATCATGTCCCGTTGTCTTGTGTGATCTAAGGTCTTCAACTAAATGCTAATGAAGTAAATATGTGCATAAGATGAAGATGGCCATTTAATGAAATCATTCAATCAAGATTGTATCATAAGTAAAATAGTTTACAATGTCAATCTAATTGGCCTGCAGGGCACTATTCCAACACTATGTATTCTATAATAATCGATTCCATGAAATTTTTCCGCACGGTAGTATGACAATTTGGAAAAGAAGTTTTCCAAAGTTGAGGTCTTAAAAGGGAATCGAACATTGGAATAGAGATATAGTATCGAGGCTATTAGGGAGCCGACAATTATCTTACCCTAGGCCTCTTTCATGAGATAGGAGATGAAAGGACCATATTTGCATGGTAAAGGTAGAGATAGAATGGTTCTCCAAAAGCATTCATTTCGGCCAATTAGTAGGGCTTCCTAGGCTTGAGGTTGGACATCGACCATGGAGATTGGGTACTCTTCAATTAATGAGATTAATTGAATTGAGTTATTAGTTTAAAGGAGTTTAGACTAATGTGAATATTTGATATTCAATAAATTACAAAAGTTGTGAGCCCATGTCCAATGAATGGAAAAACCTAATGGGTCACATATAAAAGCCAATTGGAAATCCTACTTGATGAAGGGATATTTCTAAGAGTTAGAAATTCCATCTTGATCGATTTTTGAGGTAGATGGTTGACACAATTTTGTCTTGATCACTTTAATTGTTAAATTGATCGAAATAATTTAAGGAGTTAAATTAGACTAATTAAATTAAGGGGTTAATTTAATTGGTGCCATATGACTATCAATTGGTCAAGTTAACTTAAGGAGTTAAGTTAACAATAACTAGCTTAAAGAGTTAAGCTAATTTTCTGAACTAAATCCACTTTAATAGCATGAATTAGATCCTTGTGGATTTATGATCAAGTTAGATTTCATTTAAAGGTGTGATCAAGTTAGATTTCAGTTTTTAAATGTTTTATAATTGGATCCTTGGCTCACACCTTTTTTCAAGTGGTATCGTAGCCTAAATTCATGCTTTAATTTGGATTTTTGGATGATTGATTCATGTGATGAATTGATATAAATCTCCAAACACTTGATCCAAGTTATGGATTGGAGTGTTTGGATGATGTTGGCTTGATGAATTGAAAGCATGCTAGTATATGTTTTAAGTGTTAATTCATATGATTAGTATGCTTTAATTCATAGTTGCTAATGTTGAATTTTGATTTAGTATTAGTTGATGTTATATATTGATATAGCATGTCTAATTTGTCCTTAAGGAGTTTTGGTCATTTTTGGATCCAATTTGATTGGAGTTAATTGGATTTTTTTGAAGAATGTGATTCTTACTTAAACTTGAAGTTTGAAGCATGTTTGAGTGCTTGAAATTCCATTTTTGAAAGGTGTTTTAAACCTGAAATTTCATCTATATTATATGATTTGATGTTTAGGATGTGTCCTAAAATTTTTGGTGCACAGACATTGAGCCAAAATCGAGTTGACTTCGGGCTAACCACAATACAAGGTTGTTGCCTACCACTCGGCCGTACGCCCAGCATGGGGCAAGTAGCGGCTGGTTTGGCTTTGCTTGAGTCAAAGCCTGATTTTTGTTCTTTTGTGACCAAAAGTGTATTGAATCATACTACATAGATGCACAAGTGTCGTGCAAGTTCTAAAAATTATGTTTGACATTTTTTACTACTTTTTAAAACTTGTTCAAGTTAATCTCCAATTTTGTACAAAAATGAGATGCATAAATGTTATGCTTATTTTTGCTTGACCAATTAATTATTTATGAGGCAAGCATTTAATTCTTGGAATTAAATGTCAATTCTTGATCTATTTATTATTCATTTAATTGTTGAATGTATGATGAATGAATGGGGATGATTATAAGCCTTTAATATTAATTTTATTTGTTTCAAGTTGTTGAAAATGTTGTATTGAATTGGGACTTGTATGCCTCTTAATTTCTATCTTGTAAATATTCTGAGAGTAAAATCACCAGGAGTGATGATTTCTTTCTCTTGTAAATGTTGCAAGGAGCAAGGAAGACCATTGGAGGCTTGAAGACCCATGAATGTATGGAATACACTCATGTATCAGCTAAATTTAATAAACTAACTTAAAATCAACTAAGTAGTGCACCTATGGCTCTAAGTGCACCACTTGGCTAAGGCCCATGGTCATCCCACCCTAGGAGCATGCTAGGTGCGGCTTTCCATATCCTATTGATGTACGAAATGCATGTTTAGGATAAAAAAAACCTAAATAAGAAGATAAAATTGGTAAGATCTTGGCAAGCAAGAAAATCCTTCCACTTACAAAGTATAAGTGCTTCCAAAATATTAAGTTAAAATGGATATAAATTAAAAGGAGTTTTAATTAATCCATGACTTCACTAATAGTATATGGCATGATGACATTACCATCTTTGTGTGATGGCACTCGGTCATGGGGGTCACACTTAGGTGGAAAGCAGTGATCATATACTTACCATACAAATATAGTCATTCCGTCTTCTATCTCCCGAAAGAGGCCCTGGGCAAGATATTTTTCGGCTCCATAATAACCTCGATACTATGTCTCTATTCTGAATGCTTGATTCCTTTGTGTGACCTCATCTTTGAAAAACTCCTTTTCCAAATTGTCACACCACATTGCACAAGGATTTCTTGTAATCGATCATTACAGAATACATGTGCTCGCCCTTCACAAAAGCGAGGCATCAGATTCCATCGTGGATCTCACAAACCTCCATGCCAAGTAGCTCATACCCAACGTCAGCCCGAAAAACCCGCTAAGTGGTCAAGGAAAATTCAAAGCATGAGGACCAGACAAAAGGTTACCATCGATCCTCAAGTCAGATGACTAACAATATGCACTAGCACAAGCTGGAGAACTTACCACTATGGCTATCTAGTGGGTTTTCTGGTGGGCCTTCAATGCCTTGTTCTCTAACAAGCACCCACTAACATGCACCCATATCTCATACGATTGCTCATGGAATGAAGTAATATCCAACTTTTGGATTTATGCATTATTAGTACAAGTCTATCCGGATCTTTGCTGCCCCTTTTTGTAAAATCCTACGACTTGGAAGATTTAAGATCATGACCGTGTGAGACTTATTACATGGTCACCGAACAAAGTCCCATAGTTATAAGTGATCTAGGGGCTTCATTTGAATGCAAATAAAGTAATAAAGAGCATAAGATAACGATGGCCATATAAGGAATATTATTCAATCAAGATTATTTTACAAGGAAATAGCTTATACAAGGCCAATTGAATTAGCTTGCTGGGTGCTATTCCTACAATCTCCTACTTTCCCTAAAGCCAATGCCGCATGGTGTTGAGACCCATCTTCTCAAGATGTTCTTCAAAGACCTTTTACGTTAGGGCTTTTATTAGTAGATTTGTTATATTCTCTTCCGAGGTAACTCTCTCCACTCGAATGTCGTCTCTATCAATGATCTCCCAGATCAAATGATATCGCCTCAGAATGTGCTTGGATTTTTGGGGAGATCTTGGTTCTTTGGCTTGTGCCACTGCCATGTTGTTGCCATAATAGACAACTACTGGCTCAGTAATGCGAGGCACTACATTCAAATCTTGAATGAAGTTTTTCATCCAAACACCTTCCTTTGCAGCTTCCAAAGCTACAATATAGTCTGCTTCAGTGGTGGAATTTGCCGTGGTGTCTTGTTTGGAACTCTTCCAACTTACTATCGCCATTGAAGCAAAATATAAATCCAGAAGTAGATTTGAGGTCATCTACATCAGATTAGAAACTTGAATTCGAAAACCCCTCTAGTTTTAATTCTCCATTGCCGTATACCAAAAATAAGTCCTTAGTCCTTCTTAAGTACTTAAGGATTGCTTTTACGGCTATCCAGTGACTCTCACCGGGATTGAATTGGAACCTACTCGTAACGCATAGAGAGTGTGCCACATCTAATCTTGTACATTGAACTGCATACATTATACTATCAATAGTGGAGGCATAAGGTATATGAGACATCCTTCGTTTCTCTTCGTTTGTCATGGGGGCCATAGATTTGGAGAGACGAATGCCATGTCCCATGGGAAGAAATTCCTTCTTGGATTCTTCCATACTAAACCTTTTTAGTATTTTATCAATGTACGGGATTTGGGATAGCCCTAGCATCCTCTTAGATCTATCTCTATAGATACGTATTCCCAATACGTATAATGCTTATACCAAATCCTTCATGGAAAATTGTGTAGATAACTATGCTTTAGTACACTATAACATTCCTACCTCATTCCCAATGAGAAGGATGTCATCGACATAAAACACAATAAACTGTAAACTACTCCCACTGGCGTTCTTGTACACACATGGTTAATACACATTTTTGACAAAGCAAAACGATTTGACTGTTTTATCAAAATATGTGTTCCAACTTCGGGACACTTATTTGAGTCCTTATATAGATCTTTGGAGTTTGCAAACCTTTTGCTCACTTTTCTTGGATGTAAAACCTTGTGGTTGCTCTATATAAATTTCTTCTTTAGTATCTCTATCAGGAAAGCGATTTTCACATTCATTTTCCATATCTCATAGTCATAATATGCAGTTAAGGCAAGTAGAATCCGAATGGACTTAGGCATTGCGACTGGTGAAAAGGTTTCCTCAAAATCAATACTAGGTCTTTGAGTGAACCCTTTGCCACTAATCGCGCCTTAAAAGTCACCACTTCTCCATCTACTCCAAGCTTTCACTTATAGATCTACTTGCAACCAACGAGGATTATTCCCTTTAGTGGATCTATTAAAGTCTATACGTTGTTTGAGTACATGGAGTCCATTTCGGATCTCATGGCTTCAAGCAAACGTCCCAAATCTATGTCCAACATAGCTTTCTCATAGGTCTTCGTATCACTATCCAATTGGCCTATTTCATGAAGGAATCCAAACATTTCAAGTTGCTCCTTTATTCGGTCCTACCTACGTAGACGTTATGTACAAAGTTCCAATTGCTCGCCTGTTTCCACCATTTGTGGGATTTCTTGATCATTTTGAACTTTATCAAGTTCAACAATAATGCCATTTCTATCTAATAGAAATTCCTGTTCCAAAAAATAGGCGTTCCTTGAAACAAATACCTTTTGTTCCAAGGGATCACATAAATAATAACCTGTAGACTCTCTAGTGTATCCCACAAACTTGCACAAGGTGGATCTACTATCCAACTTATCTCCCACTATCCGTCTTACGTAAGAGGGAAATCCCCAAACTTTGAGATATTAGTAAGAGGGTGCTTTGCCAAACCACATCTCATGTGGTGTCTTTAGAATTAACTTAGAGGGTACTATGTTTAGTAACCTCGCCGCTGTTTGTAAGGCATATCCCCAAAAGAATATGGGCACATCGAAAAAGATCATCATGGAACGCACCATGTCCAACAAGGTACGGTTTCTCTTATCGGCTACTCCATTTTGTTGGGGTGTGCCGGGTGGAGTCCTATTGAAAGAGAATCCCATTCTCCTTTAGATAATCCAAGAATTCGGTGCTCAAGTATTCTCCCCCTCAATCCGATCGAAGAACTTTAATACTTACCCCCAATTTCTTTTTCACTTCACTCCTATACTCTTTGAACTTTTCAAAGGCTTCGAACTTGTTCTTCATAAGAAACGCGTGTCCAAACCGACTATAGTTATCACTAAAGGTGATAAAGTAGGAATAACCTTCTCTCCCACTAACTTTTAGTGGTCTACAAACATCCATATGAATCAAATCCAAGAGATTGTGGAGCTCTCCGTTTGTCCTACAAAGGGAGCATTGGTCATTTTTTCTTTTAAACAAGATTCACAAGTAGGAAGATCCTCAATGCCACTAACATTTAGTGCTTTGAGAGCTTCTAACTTGTTCATCCTATTTTTAGAAATATGTCCAAGTCTTGCATGCCACAACATGGCATCTTCTTGGATATCTAGCTTTCTCTTACTTGATTCAATGTGCATTAGTGAAGTGTGAGAATCAAGTAAGTACAATCCATTTATTAATGTACCTTGAGCAATCAAAGAACCATTCTTTAATACTTTCAACTTCCCATTCAATATAGAAAAATCAAATCGTTTATTATCTAGGACAGGAATTGAAATAATGTTCTTAACAAGATAGGCTACATAATAAATGGGATCAAGTACAATGCAAGCATTCCCCAAGTCCAACTTGATAATGCCTTGGAAAGTAACCGCAACTCATGCTCCATTTCCTAAGCGGAGGATCATATCCCCTTCACAAAGACTCCTTCTTTTTTCCATTCCCTGTAATAAATTACAAAGGTGAGAATCGCATGCGGTATAAAATACCCATGTGGAAGAATTAGTCTTCATGTGCACTTCAACAAAGTACATATCTTTCTCAAGGGTTGCAAGGTAAGCTTTGCAATTTCTTTTCCAATGCCCCTTTTCGCCATAGTGGAAACAACTAGCTTCGGTTTTAACCTTTTTCTTAACCCTCCCGAAACTCTTCTCAGGTTACTTTCCTTTTGAGGTAGAAAATTTCTTCCTTTTATCTCTATTTCTAGGACCCCTAGGGCCCTTCGACTTGGAGGAGGATACAAGCATAAGGGGCTTCTCCTTTCTCATAGTCGCCTTCGCGGTAATAAGCATATTAATCAATTCATTAATTGTAACATATTGCTTGGACATATTAAAGTTCATAACAAATCAATCATATAATGGTGGCAATGACTGTAGGATCAAATCCACGTAAAGATCGTTGTCCATGACCACATTTAACTGTCCAAGCTTCTCGATGAGTCCAATCATCTTGAGGCCGTGATCATGGACATTGGACCCTTCACTCATCTTTGCCCTAAAGAGCTCTTTGGACAGAGCAAACTTTTCATGTCTACTTTGTACACCCTACAACTCTTGCAAGTGTACATAGATCTCTCAAGCATGTTTCATGTGCTCATGAGTCTTTTGGAGCTCATTGGACATGGATGCCATTATGACATACCTCACTTGTAGATCATCATCTACAAATTTCGTGAGCATTTCATATTGTGCGTTAGTGGTGTCATCACCAAGTGTATCCACGGGACTTTGATCAAGGATGTAGTCCGCTTTTCAGAGTCAAGAATGATTTTAAGGTTTCTTAATCAATCTTGGAAGTTTGGCCCAATGAGTTTATTGGTTTCCAAAATTGATACAAGTGGATTCTTAGCCATTTTGATTGAAGATTTTGAAAATCTACAAGAGGCAAAAAAAGAGTATAAGCATGTGATTGAGTTTGATATTTAAAACATGTTTATGGTCTTTCAAGCATGTTTTTCTCCCATTATTTTATCAAATTCTTCACATCCAAGAAGAATTTTGGAAATCATATTTCCTAGTGAGAATCAAGATCCTAAGGTCTTGTAATTGGACCCCCGCTTCGAGTACCATCCACAAACAATCGAAAGGTAAGCAATACTTGTTAATTGCATCTCATGCAACTCTTGATGTATTTTGCCTCACTTTTCATGTAGATACCCTGCTTCGAGTGTATCTACATTATTAAGTGTTAAGTCGTACCTACTAATTAAATTTTGATTTGAGACGACTCCATGTCATCCCCCACTTCGAGTGCTAATGCATGGAGGTTCTCAAATCAAAGGTCCATCATATGCTAAGTTTACGCTCACAGCTTTCCTCCTAAGTATGACCCTTGCTTCGAGTGCCATCACACAAATTCGGTAGCGTCATCATAGCGCATACTATTGGTAGAAGGTTTGGATTAATTAAAACTCTTTTAATTTGTATCCATTTTGACTTAATATTTGAAAAGCACTTAGATATTCTAAGTGGAGGGTTTTTTTTTTTTTGCAAAGATCTCATTATTTTATCTTCTTATTTAGGTTTTCTATATCCTAAATATGCATCTCATAAATCAATAGGATATGGAAAGCATAAATAAGCAAATGTGCCTAGCATGCTCCTAGGGTGGGATGACCACGAGCCTAACCAAGTTATGCACTTAGAGCCATAGGTGCACGACCTAGTTGATTTTAGGTAGGTTGATTAAATCTAGCTATTACATTAGTGTATCCCATACATTCAGGGGTCTTCCAAAGTCTCCATGCCTCCAATGGTCTCCATTGCTCCATGCAACAATTACATGAATAGAAAATCCTCACTCCTAGTGATTCTACTCTCATAACATTTACAAGGTAGAAATGAAGAGGCATACGAACCTCAATTTAATTCAACCCATTTCAACAACTTGAAACAAATAAAATCAATATTAAAGGCTCATGATCATCCCCATTCATTCATCATCCATTCAACAATTAAATGAACGATAAATAAATCTAGAATTAACAATTAAACCTAATAATTAAATGCTTATCTCATAAATAAATAATTGAACAAGCATAACATTTGTGCCATAATTGGAAGATTAACTTTAACCAATTTTCAAAAGTGTTAAAAAATGTCAAACATAATTTTAAGAACTTGCACAACATTTGTGCTGCAAAAATATTTGAAGCACAAAAGGAGTTGGAAAATAGGATCAAGACTCACCAAAACCAAAAATTGGGACTGTCACCTAGCCTGGGCGCATAGCTAGGCAGGATGTGAGCATAGCGTGTGCGCAACTCCCGGCCAGTGCTCGATAGCCTTTGCTTTGGGGCTTCCAAGTTTGTCAAGCCATTTTTCCACTAAACTTCCATGCACTAATAATTTTAGCACATGCTCCCAACATTAAAACACACATTACAAATGAATTTCCATATTCAAAACCTCTTTTAAAAATGGAAATTCAAGTGCTCAATCATGCCTTCAAAAATTAGAAAAAGCTAGAATCATATTCGTCAAATCTCCAATACAACTCCAATCAAATTGGATCCAAAAATGACCAAAACTATTTTGATCAAACAAAAACATGCTATATCAACATATAATATCAATAAATGCTAAATCAACATTCAATATTTATCACTATGAATTGAAACATACTAAAACATGAATCAACACTTAAAACATATAATCGCATGCTTTCAATACATCAATCAAAGAGCCACACACAACATCAACCAAACACTCCAATTCATCATATGAATCAAGAATTTGGTGATCTAGATTAATCTATCACATGAATCAATCATCCACAGAAAATCCAAATCTAATCATGATCTAGGTTGTGATACCACTTGAAAGCTAGAAAGGCACTAAGATCAAATTATAAAAACTTCACAAGCTTAATAAACTAGTGCTTGAAGCTAAATAGGATCAAATCATGACTAAGATTCAGATTTGGATAGAGTGTTACCTTGAAATTGCAAAAGCCAAGGAGAATGAGGTAAACCTTTCACCAATCCAGAAACTGCTAGAAAATGAGCAATAGGAGTTGAGCGGCTTTTACCACCATCAAATCACCTCCAAAAATCACAAAAAAATTATTGGAGCTCCTAAACACCTTGGGGAAATTTAGTAAAAATTTATCCTGAAAAAGTTTCTGGATCTCCCTGGAGAAAATCTCCAAATCGAACTCTACACAAGTGGATCTCCAAACCGTAGCAAACTTTCTTATTTGCCTCTATTGATATGATCCACACACTAATAGATCTTCCAAAATCTCTAGTCTATAAGTTGGAATAAGTCTATAGACAAGCTATGGTGGAAGTAGATTTTTGGTGGGGAAGAAGACAAAGAGAGCAAAGCTTTCAACACATGAATACAACGTTTGCAAGGATTTTGGAGGGAATGATGGAGAATCTAATTTGTCACACCTTTTTGACATAATGACCAGCCCTCTCTCTCTATACCTATATATAGAGGCTACAAGGCATGATGCCAAGGTGGCATCACACCTCCCATGAGGGAAGGGGCGGCCAACTTGCATTTTGCCAAGGTGGCAAATGCAAATTCAAATCTAATTTGAATTTCACTTGCATTTTAATTACATTTGAAATCTAATTTCAAGTTAATTAAAATGCTAATTCAAATGAACATTTCATTTGAATTTTCCCTCCAAAATGTGTTCTTTCCATTTATTAAATTAAACACTTTAATTTAATTAATTAACCTTTGACTTAACTCTTCAGTCAAACAAGCTCAACTCTTAAGCTTGAATTTTGTTGACTCAACTCTTTAAGTTAACTTGACCAATTAATGGTCATATTAGTACCAAATAATTAACTCCTTAATTATTGTCTAATTTAATTCTTTAAATTAATTGATTAATTTAACACTTAAATTAATCAAGCCACAATTGACCTCCAAAATTGGCACCTTAAAATTGGTCTAGTAGGAGACATTTTCTAACACTTAGAAAATCTTTTCTCCATCAAATGGGAAGCTAAATGGCTTTTGTATGTGACTCAATAGGTTCTGCCATTCATTGGATATAGGTCAACAACTGCTTGTGACTTTTGAATATCATATGTTCAATTTAATTTAAAACACTTTTAAACTAATCAATTCAATTAATCTCATTAATTGAAGAGTACTCAATCTCCTTTGTCGATGTCCAACCTCAAGCCCATGGAGCCCAACTAATTAGCTGAAATGAATGTTTTGGATAACCATCATTGCTCTGCGCTTATCATGCAAATACGGTCTTTCCGTCTCCTATCTCCCAAAAGAGGCCTAAGGAAAAGATATTTATTGGATCACCAATAGCTTCGATACTATATCTCTATTCCCAATGCTTGATTCCTTTACGTGACCTCATCTTTGGAAAACTTCTTTTCCAAATTGTCACACCACCATGCGCAAGGATTTTTTGGAATCGATCATTATAGAATCAATAGGAGATGCACTCACTCTTCCCAAAAGCGAGGAGTCGGATTCTATCATGGATGTCACTAACCTCCATGCCAAGTAGGCCATACCCAATCTCAACTTGAAAGACCCATTAAGTGGCCAAGAAAGAGTCAAAGCATGAGGACCAGACATAAGGTGACCATGAATCCTTAGGTCAAAGGACTAATAATATGCACTAGCACAAGTTGGAGAACTTACCACTACCGACTTGCCACTATAGCTATCTAGGGGATTCTTCGGTGGGCCTTTAGTGCCTTGTTCTCTAACAAACACCCACTAACATACACCCATATCTCATACGATTGCTCATGGAATGGAGCAATATCCAACTCTTGGATTTATGCATTGTTAGTGCAAGTCTATCCAGATCTTAGATGCCCTATCTCGTAAGATCCTACGACTTGGAAGATTTAAGATCACAACCGTGTGAGATTTATTCTATGGTCACTGAACCAAGTCCCATAGTCATAAGTAATCTAGGGGCTTCATCCGAATGCAAGTGAAGTAATAAAGAGCATAAGATGAAGATGGCCACATAAAGAATATTATTCATTCAAGATTATTTTATAAGGAAATAGCTTATACAAGGCCAATCTAATTGGCTTGCTGGATACTATTCCAACACTCTTATCTCCTGAAAAAGGCTTAGCGCAAGATATTTTTCGGCTCCCTAATAGCCTCGATACTATGTCTCTGTTCCTAATATTCGATTCCACTTTATAACCTTATCTTTGAAAAACTCCTTTTCCAAATTATCATACTACCTTTCACAAGAATTTCTTGGAATTGATCATTGTAGAATACATAAGAGATGTACTCATTCTTCACAAAGATAAGAGTCGGATTCCATCTTGGATCTCACATTCTTTCATGTCTAAGTGGCTCATGCCCAATCACCACCTGAATGGCGCTAGGTGACCACGGAGGAGTCAAAGTATGAGGACCAAAACACCAGGTTACCATGGATCTTCAGGTCAAAGGACTAATTATATGCACTAACGTGAGCTGGAGAATTTGCCACTACCAACTTGCCACTACGGCTATCTAGCGGATTCTCCAGGCGGGCCTTCAGTGCCTTGTTCTTTAACAAGCATCCACTAACATGCATCCATATCTCATATGGGATTGCTCATGGAATGAAGCAACATCCAACCCTTGGATTTATGCATCGTTAGTGCAAGTCTATTTGGATCTTAGATGCCCTATCTTACAAAATCCTATGACTTGGAAGATTAAAGATCCCGACCGTGTAAGACTTATTCCGTGATCACCACCTAGTGCGTGACCAAGTCCTATAGTCTTGTGTGATCTAAGGGCTTCAACCAAATGATAGTGAAGTAATAATGAGCATAAGATGAAGATGGCTATATAAATATATCATTCAATCAAGATTGTATCACCAATGAAATAATTTACAATGTCAACTTAATTGTCTTGTGTGGCACTATTCCAACAATCTCCCACTTGCCCTAAAGCTAATTTCCCATAGTCTTAAGACCCAAGTTTTGCGATAGGGGTTTAGTCAGTGGATTTGCTATATTCTCTTCCGAGGCAACTATCTCCACTTGGATATCGCCTCTATCAATGATCCCTCGCGTCAAATGATATTGCCTTAATATGTGCTTGGATCACTAATGAGATCTTGGCTCTTTAGCTTGTGTTACCACCCCATTTTTGTCACAGAAGACAACTACTGGCTTAGTAATGTTATGCACTACATTCAACTCTTGAATGAAGTTTTTCATCTAAACACCTTCTTTCGCAGCTTCTAAAGCTATAATTTATTCTGCCTGTGTGGTAAAGTCAGTCATGGTGTCTTGTTTGGAACTCCTCCAACTCACCACATCGGCATTGAGGAAAAATACTAATCCAGAAGTAGATTTTAGGTCATCTACATTGGATTGAAAACTAGAATCCAAAAACCTCTCGAGGTTCAATTCTCCACTGCCGTATGCCAAAAACAAGTCCTTAGTCCTTCTTAAGTACTTATGGATTACTTTTATAGCCATCCAGTGACTTTCATTGGGATTGGATTGGAAATGACTCGTAATACTTAAAATGTGTTCCACATCTGGTGTTGTACATTGAATGGCATACATTATGCTCCCAATAGTAGAGGCATAAGGTATTGAAGGCAAGTAATGCACTAGGATCCAATAATGAAACTTTAAAAGCTTAAATAAAGTAGCAATTTACAAGCTAACAAGGATCTAATCATGCTAGGGATTTAGATTTAGGTAGGGGGTTACCTTGAATAGCAAATTTCCAAGTAGAAAATGGTGAACTCTTTACCAATCCAGAATGTACCAGATAATGGTGTAGCAGGAAGAGAACAACCTTAGTTAAACTTCTCCAAAAATCACCAAAAAATTCTTGTATCTTATCAACACCTTGAATAAGGTATTGTGAAAAATTCAGATCAAAACACCTTCTAGATCTCCTAAATGTTTTTTGTCAAATTGCTGCTATGTTTTAGTAGATCTGTAAACTAGCAAGCCAAGTGTGTTACCTCTATTGTGATGATCCACACACCAATTGAACTTCAATTTATCCTCACTATAAGCTGGAGTAAGAAAGGATAAAAACAATGGTGGAGGCCTATTTGAGGTAGGAGAAGAAGAAATAAAGCAAAGCTTCAGCCCATAATGCAATGCCTAGAGAGAGTTTTGGAGGGAATTGTGAAAGATTCTAATCTTCACACTTATGATGCTTAGTGGCCGATCCTTTCTCACCTCTATATCTATATATAGAGGTAGGATGGTGTGATGCCAAGATGGCATCACACCTTCCTCAAGGGTGGCGGCCACTTGCCTTGCCAAGGGAGTAAATTCAAATTCAAATCTAATTTGAATTTGAGTGCATTTTAATTACATTTGAAATCTAATTTCAAATTAATTAAGATGCTAATTCAAATGAACCTTTTATTTGAATTTTCCCCCTAAAATGTATTCTTATTTTTAATTAAATTAAATATTTAATTTAATTAATTAACCTTTGACTTAACTTTAAGTCAAACAAGCTTAACTCTTACTTAGCTTTGTTAACTTAACTCTTTAACTTGACCAATTGATGATCATTTGGCACCAAATAATTAACTCCTTAATTATTGGTCTAATTCAACTCCTTAAATTAATTGATTAATTTAACACTTAAATTAATCAAGCCAAAATTAACCTTCAAATTGGACACCTCAAAAATCGATTCCATGGAGCAATTTTCTAACACTTAGAAAATTCCTCTATTAACTAGGAAGCTAATTGGCTTTTGTGTGTGACCTAATAGGTTCTACCATTCATTGGACATGGCCTCACAACTTCTTGTGACTCCAGAATATCTTATATTCAATTTAGTTTAAAACACTTTGAAACTAATCGACTTAATTCAATTAATCCCATTAATTGAAGAGTACCCAATCTCCATAGTCGATGTCCAACCTCAAGCCTATGGAGCCTGACTAATTGATCGAAATGAATGCCTTTGGAAAACCATTGTAGCTTTTCGCTTACCATGCAAATATGGTCTTTCCGTCTCCTATGTCCCGCCGGCTCCCTAATAGCCTCAATACTATGTCTCTATTCTCAATATTCGATTCCATTGTATGACCTCATCTTTGAAAAAGTCCTTTTCAAAATTATCGCATCGCCTTGCAAAAGGATTTATCAAAATCGATCATTATAGAACACATAGGAGATGTACTCGCCCTTCACAAAAGTGAGAAGTCTGATTCCATCTTGGATCTCACAAATCTCCATGTTTAGTAGCTTATGCCTGGCCTCAACCCAAAAGGCCCGCTAAGTGACCAAGGAAGAGTCAAAGCATAAGGGCTGAACACAAGGTTACCATGGATCCTCAGGATAGAGAACTAATAATATGCAATAGCATAAGCTAGAGAACTTGCCACTACAAACTCGCCACTTCAGCTATCTAGTGGATTCTCCAGCGGGTCTTCAGTGCCTTATTCTCTAACAAGCTCCCATATCTCATATGGTTTCTCATAGAACGGAGTAATATCAAACTCTTAGATTTATGCATCATTAGCATAAGTCTATCCAAATCTTAGATACCCTATCCAATAAGATCCTATGACTTGGAAGATTTAAGATCACGATCGTGTAAGACTTATTTTATGGTCACCGGACCAAGTCTTATAGTCATGAGTGATCTAAGAGCTTCATCCAAATGTGTGTGAAGTAATGAAGAGCATAAGATGAAGATGACCATATAAAGAATATCATTCAATCAAGATTATTTTATAATGAAATAGCTTTACAAGGCCAATCCTATTGGCTTGCTGGGTACTATTCCTACAGGTATGTGAGACATTCTCGATCTTTCATTGTCAGTTTTAGGAGCTGTAGACTTGGAGAGACAAATGCCATGTCCCATGGGAAAAAATCCCTCCTTGGATTTTTCCATACTAAACCTTTCTAGTATCTTGTCAATGTACGGGGTTTGTGAAAGCACCAACATCCTTCTCGATCTATCTCTATAGATACATATTCCCAATACGTAGGATACTTCTCCCAAACCCTTCATGGAAAATTGAACAGATAACCATGCTTTAGTACACTCTAACATTCCTACCTCATTCCCAATGAGAAGGATGTTATCGACATAAAGCACAATAAAATATATGCTACTCCCACTAGCCTTCTTGTACACACATGGTTCATACACATTTTTAACAAAGCCAAATGATTTCACTGTCTTGTCAAAACTTATGTTCTAACTTTGGGATGCCTATTTGAGTTTATAGAAAGATCTATGGAGTTTGCAAACTTTTTTGCTCATTACCCTTAGATGTGAAACCTTGTGGTTGCTCCATATAGATTTATTCTTCAATATCTCCATCGAGGAAAACTATTTTAACATCCATTTTCCATATCTCGTAGTCATAATATGTGGCTATAGCCAGTAGAATTTGAAGGGACTTTTTCTTGAAATTGATACTAGGTCTTTCAGTGTAACCTTTTGTCACTAGTCACACTTTAAAGGTTATAAACTTTCCATCGACTCCTAGCTTTTGCTTACAGTGTTGGAATTGTGCCCCGCAAACTAATTGGATTGGCGTTATAAACTATTTCACTTGTGATACAATCTTAATTGAACGATATTCTTTATATGGCCTCTTCATCTTATACTCATTATTACTTCACTAGAATTTGGTTGAAGCCCTTAGATCACACAAGACTATGGGACTTGATCACGCATTAGGTGGTGATCATGGAATAAGTCTTACACGATAGTGATCTTATATCTTCCAAGTCATAGGATCTCATGAGACATGGCATATAAGTTTCGGATAGACTTACACTAATGATGCATAAATCTAAGGCTTTTCGTTTAGATCAACACTTGGATCAATAAAACTCGACAAGGATGTGTGGATCAAATTCTCATAGAGATCATTGTCTATCACTACATCCAAGTTAAAAAGCTTCTCCAAGCCTAATCATGTTTAGACCGTAGTTGATGACACATGTTGGATATTGCTCATTTCCATGAGCAATCCCATATGAGATACGGATGCATGTTAGTGGGTGCTTGTTAGAGAACAAAGCACTAAAGGCGGCCGCCCAAAGAATCTACTAGATAGCCAAAGTGGCAAGTCGGTAGTAGCAAGTTCTCCAGGATACGCTAGTGCATATAATTAGTCCTCTGACCTGAGGATCCATGGTAACCTTGTATTTAGGTGTGGATGCTTTGACTCTTCCTTGGCCACGTAATGGGTTGTCTGGGTTGAGGTTGGGTATGAGCTACTTAGATATAGAGGTTTGTGAGATCCAAGATGGAATCAAACCCTTCATCTTTGTGAAGGGCGAGTACATCTCCTATGTATTCTATAATGATCAATTTTGAGAAATCCTTGCGCAAAGTATTATAACAATTTGGAAAAAGAGTTTTCCAAAGATGAAGTCATAAAGTGGAATTGAACATTAGGAATAGAGACATAGTAGCAAGGCTATTAGGGACCTGGCAAATATCTTGCCCTAGGCCTCTTTTGGGAGATAAGAGACTGAAGAATCATATTTACATAGTACACGTAGAACTATAATAGTTCTCCAAAAGGATTTATTTCGGCCAATTGGTTAGGTTCCATGGGCTTGGGGTTAGACATCGACCATGGAGATTGGGTACTTTTCAATTAATGGAGATTAATTGAATTAAGTCGATTAGTACAAAGAGTTTAAACTAAAATGAATATATGATATTCAAAAGTCACAAGAAGTTGTGAACCTATATCTAATAAATAATAGAAACTATCAGGTCACACACAAAAGCCAATTGCATTTCCTAATTGATGGAGGAATTTTTCTAAGTGTTAAGAAATTCACTCCTAGTGAATAATTTTGGGGTGATCAAAAATTGAGGTCAACTTTAGCTTGATTGATTTAATTGCTAAATTGATCAACTAATTTAAGGAGTTAATTATTTTGTACCACATGACCATCAATTGGTCAAGTTAGCTTAAAGAGTTAATTTAACAATTCTTAGCGTAAAGAGTTAAGCTAATTGACTTAAGAGTTAAGTCAAGAATTAATTAATTAAATTAAATTTTTTAATTAAATTAATAATAGAAATATATTTTGAAGGAAAAATTCAAATGAAAGGTTCATTTAGTGTGGAAATTTAATTAATTTGAAATTAGATTCCAAATGTAATTGGAATGCATACAAAATTCAAATTTGATTTGATTTGCCAACTTACAAGCAAGTGGGCGGTCCCCCACCTTGAGAAAGGTGTGATGCCATGGTATCACACCGTCCTTCCTCTATATATAGATATAGAGGTGTGGGTGGACGGCACAATGCTTTTCCATGTGAAGAATTGGATTCTCACATTTTCCCCCTCCAAGTGTTACCTCATGAGTTGAAGCTTCACTTCTCTCTATTTCTCCAACCCCAAAATTGGCCATCTATCTCTCATTTCTCCTCTCTATATCTAGATAATATTGAGGAGAAATTGGAAAGAGCATTGGTGTACGGATCATATTGATAGAGGCAAGACAATAGGATTGCTAGCCTTTAGAGATCCACCAGTCAATTTGGCAATTTTATTACAGGAGATCCATAAGGAGTTTTGATCTGAAATTTTCATAGTAGCTTCATCAAAGAATTAAGAAACTACTGGAGTTTTTCTAGAATTTTTGAAGGCTTTTGGATCCGGCAGAAGTTGCTCCAAATCCGCTGCACCGCTGTTTGACAATTTTCTAGATTGAAGAAGAGTTCTTCATTTTTCCTTTGGATTTTGCTAATCAAGGTAATTCTCCATCCAAATCTGAATCCTAAGAATGTTCAGATCCTTGTTTTCTTGTGAAGTACTAGTTAATTTGAGCTTTTGAAGTTTTTATTATTAGATCTTAGTGCCTCACTTGCCTTCAAGTGGTATAAGAGCCTAATCCATGCTTTGATTTGGATTTTTTTGATTCATTGATTCATGTGATGGATTGATCAAAATTACCAAATTCTCGATTCATATGATGGGTTGGAGTGCTTGGATGATGTTGCGTGTGGATCATTGATTGATGAATTGAAAGCATGCTAATATGCATTTTAAGTGTTGATTCCTACAATTAGTATGTTTTAATTCATAGCTATTAATGTTGAATGTTAATTTGACATTAATTGATGTTATATGGTGATATAGCATGTGTTGATTGACCTCAAGTTATTTTGGTCATTTTTGGATCCAATGTGATTGGAAATTATAGAAGATTTTAAAAAATGTGATTCTTACTTAAACTTATTTTTGAAAGCATGATTGAGCACTTGAAATTCTATTTTCAAAAGGAGTTTTGAATCTCGAATTTCATCTATAATGTATGTTTTAATGTTTAGTAAGTGTCATAAATTTTTTGGGACACAAAAGTTGAGGAAATTAGCACTTGACTTCAGCAAAAAATGAAAATAAGGATAGTTTCCGGTGTGCGCCCGCTTCTCGCTAGCGCCCGACTTGGGCGGCCAGCGGCCAGTTTTATTTTGGCATGAGTTTTGTTGTTTTTTGTGCTCTTTTATGTGACCAAAAGTGTTTTGAATCACACATGATCGATGCACAAGTGTAGTACAAGTTCTAAAAATTATGTTTTGACATTTTTGATTGCTCTTCAAAATTTGTTAAAGTTAATCTTCAATTTATGGCATATTTGTTATGCTTTCTCTTGCTTGGCCAATTAATTGTTTATGAGATAAGCACTTAATTGTTGTAATTAATTTTTAATTGTAGATCTATTTATTGTTCATTTAATTGTTGCATGAATGATGAATGAATAGGGATGATCATGAGCCTTTAATATTAATTTTATTTGTTTCAAGTTGTTGAAAATGGTTGTATTAAATTAGGGCTTGCATGGCTCTTAATTTTCTGTCTTGTAAATGTTATGAGAGTAGAATCACTAGGAGTGATGATTTCTTTCTCTTGTAAATGTTATAAGGAGTATGGAGACCCAAGAAGACTGATGAATAAATATATAGGGATACACATGTAATAGCTAGATTTAATCAACCCACTTAAAATCAACTAAGTGGTACACGTGTGGCTCTAAGTGCACCATTTGGTTAGGCTCATGGTCATTCCACCATAGGAGGATGCTAGGCACATTTACTTATTTATGCTTTTTATATCCTATTAATGTATGAGATATATGGTTAGGATGTAGAAAACCTAAATAAGAAGATAAAATGATGAGATATTTGCAAGCAAAAAACCTCAACTTAGAAAATTTAAGTGTTTCCTAATATTAAGTCAAAATGGATACAAATTAAAAGAGTTTTAATTAATTCATGTCTTCTACCAATAGTGTATGCCATGATGATGCTACTGATGTTGTGTGATGCCACTCATTTATGGGGGTCACATTTAGGAGGAAAGTTGTAAGCATACACTTAGCATGAGATGCATCTTTGACTTAAGAACACTCACACGTTAGCACTCAGTTATAGGGGATGATGTGGTGCTCGTCTTGAATCAAAGTTTAATCCGTAGGTTGGACTTAACAATTAGTAATATAGATGGCGCATGGTTACATAGGTCTATATGAGAAGTGAGGCAAAATACATCAATAGTTGCATAAGATGCAATTAGCAAAAGTTGCTTACCCTTCGATTGCATGTGGATGGCACTCCATTACAAGGGTCCGCTTGCAAGTCCTTGGGATCTTGATTCTCACTAGGAAATTAGATTTCCCGAATTCTTCTAAGGGATAAAGGATTTGATAAAATAGTAGGAGAAATATGCTTGAAAGACTATGAACATGTTTTCAATATCAAAATTTAATCATTTGCTTATACTCTTTTTTCGTCTCTTGTATATTTTTGAAATCTTCAAAAAGAAAATGGCTAAAAATCCACTTGCAAGCATTTTGGAAACCAATAAACTCATTGGGCCTAGCTTCCGTGATTGGTTAAGGATCTTTAAAATCATTCTTGACTCTGAAAAGAGGACTTATGTACTTGATCAAAGTTTGTTGGGCACCTTGGGTGATAATGCCACCGATGAGGCCCGTGAATTGTTCACTAAATTTGTAGATAATGATCTACAAGTGAGATGCCTCATGATGGCTTCCATAACTAATAAGCTCCAAAAGACTCACGAGCATATGAGACATGTATGTGAGATCTACAAACACCTACAAGAGTTGTATAGTGTACAAACAAGACATGAAAGGGTTTTTTTGTCTAAAGAGCTCTTTAGATCAAAGATGGTAAAGAGTTCAAATGTCTATGATCACGGGCTTAAGATGATTGGACTAATCAAAAAGCTTAGACAACTAGACGTGGTCATGGACAATGGTCTGTATATGGATTTGATCCTACAATCATTGCCCCATTCGTTCGACCAATTTGTTATGGACTTTAATATGTTCAAGCAAGAGGTAACGATTAATGAATTGGTGAACATGATGGTAACCGCAGAGGTGACTATGAGAAAGGAAAAGCCTCTTATGCTTGCTTCGGCCTCTAAGTCGAAAGGCCCTAGGGGTCCTGAAAAGGTAGGTAAGAGAAAGAAGTGTTCTTCCTCAAAAGAGAAGCAACCCTTGAGAGGTCGAGGGGAGAGGGGTTAAGAAGAAGAAATGTGACAGAACTGATGCAACTTGTTTTGCTGTGGCGAAAATGGGCATTGGAAAAGAAACTACAAAGAATACCTTGGCACGCTTGGGAAGGGCATGTACTTCATTGAAGTACACTTAACGACTAATTCTTCCTCATGGGGATTTGATACTGCATGTGGTTTTCACTTTTATAATTCGTTACAGGGGATGGAAAGAAGAAAAAGTCTACGTGAAGGGATTATGATCCTCCACCTCAAAAATGAAGCAAGAGTTGCCGCCACGGTCCAAGGCATAGTAAAGTTAGGCTTGGGGAATTATTGTATTGTGTTAGATCCTTGTTATTATGTACCCTAACTTGTTGAGAATATTATTTTAATTCCCATTCTTGATAATAAAGGATATGATTTTTCTGTATCGAATGGGGTATTGAAAGCATTAAAGAATAGTTCTTTAATTGCACAAGGTACATTAAACAACGGATTATACATACAAGATTTCCAACCTTCACTAATGCACATTCTATCAAATAAAAGAAAATTAGATAACCAAGAAGAAGCTATTTTTTGGCATGCAAGACTTTGGCATATTTCTAAAAATAGGATGAACAAGTTAGAAGCTCTCAAAGTACTAAATGTTAGTGGCATTGAGAATCTTCCAACTTGTGAATCCTGTTTAAACGGAAAAATGACCAAGGCTCTTTTTGTAGGACAAATGGAGCACACCTCAAGTCTTTTGGATTTGATCTATACGGATGTTTGTAGCCCACTAAGAGTTAGTGCGGAGGAGGCTATTCCTACTTCATCACCTTCACCGATGATTATAGTTAGTTTGGACATGTGTATCTTATAAAGTACAAGTTCGAAGCCTTCGAAAAGTTCAAAGTGTATAGGAATGAAGTGGAAAAGCAAAATGAACTTAGTATTAAAGCTTTTCGATTTGATCAAGGGGAAGAATATTTCAAATTCTTTAATTACCTAAAGGAGAATGGGATTCTTTCTCTATGGACTCCATAATGGAGTAGCCAAAATGAGAAACCATACTTTGTTGGACATGGTACGCTCCATGATGAGTTTTTCGATGTGCCCATATCCTTTTGGGGATACGCCTTACAGACGGTAGCGATGCTACTAAATGTAATACCAATAAAGTCGGTGCCACAAATGCTTCATGAGACGTAGAATGGAAAACACTACAAGAAAAAAGGTCTAATGTGACACATTTTAAGCGACACATTTGTAAAAATGTCTCAATAATCTATCTATTGAGACACTTAATAAAAACGTGTCTCAATAATCAAGTTATTTAAATTTTTATCGAGATACTTCCTGAAAAGTGTCTTATTAACATATTTTATGGAGACACTTTTATAAAAAATGTCACATTTTTGTAATTTTATTACAACTCTTTTTTGGAAGTATTTTATAAACACTTTTTCTAAGGACATTTCTTTAAAGTGTCATATTTGAATTTAGTAAAATTATATATATATATATTATGACACTTATATTGAATTGTCCCATAATATTTGAAATATTCTAAAAATTCAAAATAAAAAAATTATTGGTCGCCTTTTTTATAAAACAATTGATAACTTCCCTTAAAAAAACATGCGAGTTTTCTTCAATTCTTCTTTCTCAAAATAGTTCACCCCAAATCCCTAACCCAAATCCGCCTAATTCCTACCAAAATCTCTTCCCCTATTATGGCACGAAATCACACATACCGCTCAAGCAAATCTCTCTCTTATACACATACGCATACACACAAAATATGAAGTTTTTAGAGGTTTGATACAATTTTACCATGAAAGCTGTTCTCGAGGACGGACGCTCCTCGACGGCGGGAATTCTGTGTCCCTATTATTGAGTACTTTAGGTGAGATTTATCATTCTTTGCATATTAAGGACTTTACAAATAGTATGAGAGGCATTCTCTTGTTTGAAATATTTCTATGTTGGGTCTCTATTTTTGTTGATTGAAATAGTAAATATATGGCCTGTTGTGTTCGTGATATGCTTGTCTCTTGAATCCCCATTGTTACATCAATTAGGATTAGAATCTTAAATATATAGCAAAAGAAAGGACAAGTGAAATTTCTAGATTTCTAAAATTTATCTTTGAAACTTCAAAACAAGGTGTTGGAGTAAGTATCGATCAGCTTCTTTGCGCACAGCATTGTACCTTTATATTGCTACAAATCTAATAAACTAGAGACCATTTTCTTGCATTTATTCACTATGAATTGCTTAATGCTTTGACCAGTACATCACAAGCACATTTCTTCCTAAGATGTTTGTAACAAAGAAATGTGCAAAGAGGTTGAAATGGTTTTCAAACAGGAAGGGGGATAGGTTGAGGCCATGGCCACATTGAATTGTGGGAGAATCCTCTGTAAGTATGTGTCTGTAGTAGAGTTAGCATATGAGCAGAGTAATATCTCATTAACAGGCAACCCTAATAACTAGAACTTCTAAGTCTGGTCATGTTAAGTTGTAGGTAACAATTTTACTTTGCCTTTAGGTGCTAGCTAAATTTTTAAGTCTAGAATTGAACTTCTTTGATAAACAAAAAGCTTCACATGAAAATAAACTTCAAAGGAATCAAATTATTTCATAAGGAGGGGACTGCCACAAGCTAAGAAATATAGTGTGTAGAAGTTTCTCCCAAGAAACTACACAACCACTACAAGAAAAAATGGTTTCAGCGATCATTGTTATTAGTTGCTAAAAGTGAAAAAATGGTTGCTAGAACTTATAGTGACCAAAACAACGATGGTCGCAGGTGGTCACAATAGAGTAGCTAATAAAAGTGCTCAGTGATGAGTTACTAACTTGGACGCTAAAAATGCATGTTTAGTGACCATTCAATAATGGTTAGTAAAGATGGAATAATCATTGACATATTTTGTACTCGCAAATGTAAAATTTTATGGTCACTATAACATTAACATGGTTGCTCTAGGTAAGCATAAAATGACCACATAGTTTTGGTTGGTGAAAATTGATTTTTTAACAACCAAATCATTGGTTGCAATGATTTTTAGGTAGTTGTAGTAGTTGTGTTATTTAACAAGTTTTAGCAACCAAGTTGTGATGATAAAATATAATTGCTAAAAAGTATGTTTTAGCGACATATAATTGATAAAATATAATTGCAAGACTTGTTGCATTTTCTATGATTTAGCAACCAAAAGTATAGCTACTGGTCACTAATATATTACTTATTAGAAACCAAATGTTGATTGGAAAAATAATTTCAATTGGTTGCTAATGCGTATATTTTAGCAACCAAATAGTGGCCGCAGAAGTAGCTTGAAATGATTGCTAATATGTACTTTTAAGCCAATAAAAGATTGCCAAATAATTTGAGTTATTTGCAAATTGCATACAATGGAAATCAAATAGTGAATGTAAAGAATATTGAAATTGATTACTAATATATACAATCATTATACATTTTAAGTTAATCATACCTAAAAATAAGAATATCTTGACAAATTAATATGAGAAATTCTAATATCTAATCTAACTAATGAGAATATATACATAAAATAAAATAAATTGAGTTAAAATCAAGAGCATTTTGTAGCTCGGTTCCAGTACCATGTTCGAGTCCTTGCTTCAAAAAAAAATAGCATAATGGATACCAGTTGAGTTTGTAGCACTAATAGATGCAACTAAAGAAGCCACATGTTTGTGGTGTTTGTGCCTTTCCTCCACCTAGCTTTATTTTTGCTTTTGTTTTGGGTAGTACTTTTGTTGGCACAACATCAACTGGATTGTTGTTGAAGCTCCCATTTGCTCTTTCTTGCTTTGGCTTGTCCACATTAGTGACATTTGTAAAGGTAATAGGTGGACAAGTAACAAGTAGAGATAATGCAGCACTCAGAACTAGATTGCTCATCAAAGGTGAAATGTGGTCATGTGAATCTGAAAATGACTTCTCATGAATATGTACTGATGGATTAACATTAATAGCATACCCTCGATTAGTATCCTTCACTTTTCGTGTTAACATCTTCTTCTTCTTCATCTTCTCTTGATCCTAAGCAAAGTTAATAATCAAAAGGGGTAGCACCCTACACAAAAGTTTTCTGTACAATAAGTTTAACTGGCTATCCCCTCTTAATCTCAATATTTAAGGTATCCATTGTCTATATGTTCTTATGGCTTTAAAAAGCACAACATTAATCAACAACCTTCAGGTTTCTATCTGAAACAAGAAAACACATCCAAGTGAAATAACTGAAAAATATACATACCTTGCTCCAGCCGTGCAATACTCTCATCCTATCTTTTATTTTATATATCACTCGTTTAATTCCTTCAGTGTCCATGACTCCACTAGGCCACAATGCTGCAAGCTGCATCAAGAATAGGCAAGCATCAAATTTTTACTTGCATAACTACTACGATTGGACTGAATTATATTTGATAGGTTACAGCAGCTATTAGTTTCTCAAACAACCAAAGGAGAGTAGAACGGATGAGATGGCTATATGGCAAGAGACTCCAAAGTTGTTAACTAACATAAATGTATTAGGAATGTTATCAAGGCTGTAGGGAAATAGGCAAATAGCCAGCGAACTTGCCACTAATATATTGAAACAAACCTCATAAAGTTCAATCTCTTGATCAGGGGTATAGCCCGTGAGTTCATTTACTTTAGTCAAAATATATGTTGGCTTCCTAAAGATCATCACAAAAAGTTTTCCAGCATATTTGGCGTGAAATGTAAATGAATTAAAGGTCAAACGCATTGTCATCTTGTCTTTTTTGGGATTACTTTTATATGTTCTTTTTAATTATATTATTGTCCACATTAACCTCCCCCCCCCCCCAAAGAAAGAAGAAGAATAAAAATAAATTAAGATTACTTGAACTCCTCTTTCTTTGGATCATAAAGTTTGAAGAATAAATAAAATGCTATATTTTTCTCTATAAGGGAGAGGGATGGGCCTCAAATCCTGAATCACAACAAGATTACTTAATAAAACCAGTGATGGAAAAGAAAGGGCTTGAGAACTTCCACTACTTATAATTGGAATTATTCCCAGATTGTCGAGCTCTACTTCTAAGAATAAGTTCACTTGATATTTTTGAACCTTATTTGATAGTTCCTTCAAACATCCAACCTCCTACTAAATCAGTACAGAGATGTAACAGATCAAAACCTAGCATAACTAACTAGATTTCTCCCAATAGAAATAAAATAAATAATTCCATGAAATTAACCATTTACAGAACAAAATAAAAACTAAATAGTACTTGGTTGCACATGTTTGGCACTTCTAAACAAGAAAAATACCTACTTCCTTCTCGAGTTTCTTTTGTTTCAACACTTCATGTGCCTGAAACATTAGTCCATATAACCTTAAAATGCTGAAAAATTAGCAAATAAAAAATTGAAGAGTAATTCAAGAAAAGACAAAGTATACGACGTCTATCCAAATTGCAAAAGTTTCTTGACATTTTTCTACCGTAAATTGCACTATTTTCCATGCAAAATTAGCAACCAATCAGCACTCATACATAATTTTGATTGAAAGCTCTTACAAATGCTTTACTACAAAGCCTCAAAATTCCTATAGCAAACACAACTTATGAAAAGATGAATCACAAACAACCAGAGCAAATAGCTAAACTGCAAGTATGGAAATGAACTTAAAGGAAAACTAAAATGTATCTACACATAGTGTAGACAAAGGACTCCAAGAAGAATTCACTATTTCAGCTAACACTCCCTCAATATTGTTTCATTCATTATCAAGTTATCTGTTTTTCCTATTGTATGAGTGCAGTGGCTCGTATATTTGCCAGCAAGACAATCAATCTCCAATAACTAGAAGGAGAGCATCTACACATCATAACAACGATTAATCTCAATCATTATTGCACCTTGAAAAAGGTCTTGCACCACTGACTTCTTAATGTGGAAAGGTTGTTGATGGATCTAGGACCTCCTTGCTAAATTGGCAACTTTAGCTGACCTTTATGTGGCAATGGGAATATGCATATATTCTTTGAAATAAAATGTTATTTGAGGTGAATGATATTCGTGAGCAGTGTCTAGATAAGATACTAGATTGGTTAAAAACAAGTATACTTTGTTCATGATCGGTACCTATCTACCTTATGGTGTAATAACAACCTAAGATTTTATTTCAAGCAAAATACTTGCCCCAAAGAGTTCTTATTCAGGCCCTACATACTTTTCTATGTATAATACTGCTCATATCCATTCTCTTTTTTATTTTTCTTAAATGAAATTCAAAACTTGTTTATATCATTTTACTACTCCATATAAAAGTGCTACAATAAATTAGCAACACAATGTTCAAGTGTATAAGAAAGTAAGAAGATGATCAAGATTAGTATATCTCATTATGCTTTGAAATACACAGCAAAAAAAATCCTTGTGACTATTTTCTAACAATCAAATACAAGACAACAAAGAACATGTTCGAAGCAAAAACTAATTATTCATATGAGAGTCCTCAATAACTTGCATTCAGATCATAGTCAATAAACAATATAAAGAGTGAGCCAGAACAACTGGATGCCTGAACCGAAAGCAGAATAATAGAGGCATTCAATATATCAATTGTATGCACATCAACTGCCAAGAGGAGAACCCAAAAACATAAAGGAACAAGAAATAGGGAAAAAAAATACTATCTATATGGACTAAAAAAAATACTATTTGTACCTCATCAAAGCCATGTGAACTAATAAAAATGTATCAAAATTGAATAGCTAAAGGAAGGAATGATTATTCATACCTCCATCTATTCATTATTCTAAGTCACTATCCACATTAGCTTGAGATACTGTTTTGTCGTCACTACTTCAATATTCAGCTAGGGTGTTATCTTCATCTTCCTTATCATCTTCAGCATCATCCTTGTAGTTGACACATGGGTGGATTGTTTTTTCAGCAATTTCAATCTCTAGTTGAGCTTCATCAATGTGGACTATTGATTTCAACCTCTTGAGCACTATCTTGAACTTGAATATGAGAATAATTCTCTTGCTGATATGCATTACTCATACTGGGTTCATTTACATTAGTAAATTGAAAAACAGATGGATCAAATAGATGTCGATGTTGTGCACTTTGTACCACTTTTCAGTTCCCTCCTAATTTTGTATCATTAACATAGAATACTTGAGTTACTTGATTTGCCAACACATAAGGTTCACCTTCATACCAAAACTTGCCCACATTGATGCTAGTAAAATTGCCATCTACCTTTAATGGTTTATGTCAATCTAAATCAAACCATTTACAACTGAATAATACCCATCAGAAGCCATAGACATAGCTTAACTCAATTATAGTTTCTAGGACTCCATAAAATTTTATCATTTTTCCATTATGTTCAGATTCTGCACAAACTCCACTATTTTGTGTGACTCGTCTGCTATCTCTCTTACTAGTTAAGCACTTTACTCCTTCTACTACGCACCCACTACATTTACTAATACGATAATCAGGACCAGATGCAAGTGCAAGAAGTTCATCGGTAGCTTCTGGGGATCTTATACGTCGAAGCTCTTTAATCTAATTTTAACAAAATAATGCAAGTTAGAGTGTATATAACAATAAATAAATTATTTTTTGATGAGCCAAAACTAAGATGTAATTGCAAGATCTTACTCGATCATCAAACCATGAAGCGAACTCTTTCTTCTGCCATGCCTCCCAACCAACAAGATTGTTCCTTTTAAGTTTCTCTTCATGCTCTCTGGATAATAATAAAAATATGAAATAATATATGAAATAGTCATATTATGTTAAAGATATTATTGTAATGAAAAAAAAATGTAGTTACCTCAAATATGGTTCTATCTCCACATATTTATTCAAAACAAACCAATGTAGTGTATTATATTCTTGAGGTGTCATTTGAACAAAATCTGTTTCTCCAAAGGATCGAATTTTACTGCTAAAAATAGATTTTGTTGCATTTGGATGTTCTTCTCCATCCTGATTCCTTTCATCCCTACTATATTTTATCTCAATTCCATGAAGATATAACGAACAAAAAGTCAAACATTCTTTTACAATATAAGCCTCTGCAATCGAACCTTCAGGACGAGCTCTATTTCGAACCATCCATTTTAAACTACTGAGATACCTATATGTAAATTAGAAAAAATCTAATAAAATAGACATTACCTATAAGACATAGTCTATGCTAATAAAATTTTAAACTTATACTAAAAAATTTAAATAAGTCAAATAAATGCAAATTTTTTACCTCTCGATAGGATACATCCATCTATACTGAACAGTTCCACCAAGCTTGGCCTCCTATGCTAAATGAACTGTTAGATGGACCATAACATCAAAAAAAAAGTAGGTGGAAATATCATTTCTAGCTTGCACAGTATCATACGAATCTTTTTCTCCAAACTGTCAAGGACATCCAAATTAAGTTTCCTAGCACATAACTGTCTAAAGAAACCGGCCAACTCAATAATAATATCAAGAACATCTTTATGTCGATAACCACGCATTCCTACAAGAAGCAAACGTTGCAATAGAACATGGCAATCATGACTTTTCAATCATGTTATCTTACCATCCTTGATACTCACACATCGAGATATATTAGCAGCATAACCATCCAAAAATTTCATTGATTTCAAGAACTCACAGAACCCTTTCCTCTCCTTGTTGGATAGAGTATAAAGTGCTCACGGCTTTAAAAACTTAAGTTTACCTTCTTTACTTGCTTTTGTACCTTCTAATGGCTTTAAGTGTAACTCACGCCTTATACCCATATCCTCCAAATCCAAATGAACTTTATATGTGTCTTTTGATTTACCACCAATGTCTAATATAGTCCCAATGATATTATCACATATATTCTTCTCAATATGCATCACATCAAGATTATGCTGCAATTTAAGTTTTGACTAATATGGCAACTCAAATAATATACTATTTTTGGTCCAATAGGATTGGTGGGAAGGATGTTTTCATTTTTTATCTCTAGAACTCTTGCCAAGCACGACATGCTCTACCTCTTGTAGTTGGATTAGAATCTCATCATTGGAAAGCTCCATGGGCTTGGACCGTGATTCAATCTCACCATTAAATTTAAGACTTTTTCGAAAAGGGTGATGACATGGCAAGTACTGTCGTGGCCAATATAACCAATCTTGCTTCTTAGTCTTTGCAAAGGAGTGTTGATGTTACATCTTGGACAAGCAAAATATCCTTTTGTTCGATGTCCAGATATATCACCATATGCAGGGAGATCATTTATTATCCATAAAATTGCTGCATGCAGACGAAAATACTCTCCAGTTTTTGCATGTTGTGTTCTTACCCCAAAATCCCATAGTTCCTTTAATTCATCTATCAAAGGTCTAAGATATACATCACTATCTTTTCCAGGTGATCGAGGGTCAGGAATTAAAAGGGACGTCATCAAATAAGGCTCTTTCATGCATTGCCAATGTGGTAAATTATATTCCATTAAAACCACTGGCCATATACTATAAGAATTATTCGTGTTACCAAAGGGATTAAATCCATCAGTAGCTAATCCACGACGTACATTACGAGGATCTTTGGCAAACCAATGGTATTGCTTATGAAGATCTTTCCAAGCTTCAGAATCTGAAGGATAGACCATTGTTTGACCCTATTCAACTTTTCCATCCTTATGCCACCTCATATCAGAGGTTGTCTTCCTTGACATATACAATCGTTATAACCTTGGTTTTAGGGGAAAATAACGCAAAATTTTATAGGGAATTTGCTTTCCTTTGCCATAATTTATTTTCCATCTAGATTCCTTGCAAACTGGGCAACTATTTACACTCTCATATTCTTTCCAAAAGAGAATGCAATCATTTTTACATGCATGGATAAGCTCATACCCCAAACCAATTCCTTTTAATACCTCTCTTGCCTCATAAAATGAAGAAGGAATAATATCACCCTCTGGCAAGTATTGCTTGAAAAAATCAATTATCATATCATAACATTTATTAGTCATTCGATTCACAACCTTTATATGGAGCAACTTGACAAGGAAAGACAACAATGATTTGGAACAACCAGAGTATAACTTACATTGTGTGTCTCTTAATAATCTCTGAAAATTTTCCAAATTGTCATCCATTAAAACATCTTGATGATCAACATTGAGATTATAATTATAATCGCATGAATTCTCATTATCGACAAAATAATGCACACCAAATTCCAAATCTTCCAACAACTCTTCCTCCTCAAATGTTTCATCTATATAATCATGAATATTGTCATCTACATATTGACTAGAACTTTCACCATAGTGTACCCATTCTCTATAATCCACATCCATTCCATTAGTGAGTAAATGTAATTTAACCAAGTGAGGTGGGTGTAAAAGCTAATTCAAGTACTTTCCATAGGGACAAGGCGTATTATTTCTCTCCCCAATGTTCTGTAAGGCAAACCTCATGAAACTTTTAACTCCATTAACATAATCCTTCGAAGTGAAGTCGTTGAGTTTGATCCAACTCTTATCCATTTGTAACTAGTTATGGTGAAAACACAAATAATTAGTAGATGTATATATATATATATAAATAATATTATAGATTAATGCAACATATATTTTATCATGTAAGATATGTTTGTCTAACATTATAATACTGATTCAGAGCCTCATTAATCATATAGATAACATGTGAAGGTCAAGTGAGACATATAAGTTTCTTATGGAGGAATTATTTTCATGACGAATCAACTTTTATGCACATGTATAGTACCCACATTGCCCTTTTAAGGGGATGTTTGTAGAAATCACTTAACTGCATGAGATTATTTTGGACACCACACGAGATTAGAATAATCAAGAATGTAAAAAAGGATATATATATATATATATCCTAAGCTAAGTTAATTAAAAGACAAAGACTGAGAGACTACATATAGATTTAGTGCTCACTTGGGGTGTAGTTAAGAATTGAAGGGCTTGGACTGTGGTTTTAGGTTCAGGTAGGAAAATGCAAATAAATTTCAAAGCCAAACTTTAATTTTTTATAATGTGTTTTTGGTAATTTAAATTTGGATTAAATTTGGAAAATGAATTAAAACATGTGCATATTGCTAAATGAAAATGGTGTTTTACATATTGTGAACTGTTCTACTGGTTGAAGATGGAGATTATGGTTCATGAAGTAGATTCATGGTGTTGTGCATGCAAATGATTGACATTCTGATATCATTGGTACAAAGTTGATCTCAGACCTATTATGAAGGATACTTTTGGGAACATGGGTTGTATTGAGTTTGTGAATGAGAACTTGATGTGGGGGAAAGAAGTCTTCATTGACTTTGTAAATGATTTCTTTAGCTCAAAATTATGCACTGGAAATACTATTGAGAAATGAGGCTGCACATTGGTGGAAGATTGTTGTGATTGGAGTTTGTGCCATTACAGATTCTTTTTACAGAGTTTTTGCTATTTTACATAATGATATATGGTCTCAACTTCCTCAAAGCTGATTGGAACTGGGAAGACTTGTAACCTAATGAACATAATCTGAATGCAAGCACTAAGCAATGGTTGACTTTTTGCCAAACATTGGTAAAAGTTGACCTTTGGTACAAAATGAATTCTGCTGCATAATTAAACTATGAAAATCAGCCTAAGATGCAAGTTATAGCTCTAAAGTCTAGAATCATATACAAATAAAAATGATTTATGTATATTAGGTTATGAAAATAAATTGATAAAAAGAAATGAAAAATGCATATTTCCTCACACTAGGAAAACATTAATCCTAATACCAAATTGAGTATAAAGTAGAAAGGACATCTCTATCTTAAAATATATAATGCTTTATTACAAAAAAGAATGACTAAAATGTAAACAGAGCACAATAAGATCAAGTAAACTATGAAAAAAATATGACTATAATGATCAAATGTCAACTTTTCATATACACAGACATACACAATTACGTTTATTGTTGCACAGTGACCTCATAACATAGTGTTATTTAATGAACTCTACATATATTAAACATAAGGAATTACCTTAATTTTGGTTCTTGTACATGTACAAGCTTTTGAGATCCCTATTTCAAGACAATTTTACCTTGTTTTTGTTGATTCTAAAGAAGTCCTTATAAAAAAAAGAAACAAAAAAAAAAAGAAAGAAAATAGTTAGGCAATAGTGGAAGACTGATTTAATCAGAATATTAATTTATTCTCTAGTCGTCAAAGACTCAACAATAGTATTATGGAATTATTGAAATCATACTATATTCTTAGTGACGAAGAACACAAAACTTTAGAATTTCCAAATAAGACCATTAAAAGCAGTGCAAAAGCGATCAATCGGTCTACTGACCAAACCATTTCTATGTAAAACATAAACAACTTTATATAATTTTTGGTAGGATGCTAGAGACCCAACTACACTATTTTCACAATGGGCAGAGAGACAGAGTTCCAATTTCTGAAGGCATTTCTATATGTATAATCTCTTCAGTTATGACATAAGTGCAAGCCATTTGTATCAAATCGATAGAACATAGTAAAGCTGACTAAAATGGATTACTTATAATAGAAAGCATGAATCAGTTAGAAGCAACTAGCTAATCCATATCTTACATTATGCTAATTTTTCAAATCATACACTTGTATGTTCTAACTGCAAACACCCATACAGGCTATACACCTTCTCTGCTCCTCTTAATTTTTAAAATTAATTTTGGCCCAGAACTTAGCACAAATGGAAATACACAATTTTCTCCTAAATGATGCCAATCATTCAAAATCTCAATGATGACGACAAACACACGATAATCATAGAAAATAGTCTAACCACTAATCAGTTTAGGGAAAATTTAAAAATTCAATCAAAAAGGGGAAAATATATTAAACCACATGGAGCCCAAGATTTGAGAACATCATAAAGTGGATAACACAATATTTGTCTAGCACTACACCTTTAACATAAAAAAAAACTGCACAAATAATGGATGCTAAATTACCTTTTCTTCTACAAAATTTGTAACAAAGTGCCTGTGTTTTCTCTTATGCTAGCAAATCCTCACACCATAAACTCCTCAACTTGACGGAAAACAAAAATCGGAAATATTAAAGTTTGAATATAGTTTTTGTGTGAGAAAATAAGGTATGAGAATTGAGGATAAGGATTAGGGGATAAAGAGGGATGGGGAATGAATATAATCAAATTAGGAAAGAAGTATTTAGATGAGGGGATGAGGATTCAAATTAGGGAAGAAGTACTCAAATTAGGGATTGAGTGACCCAAACTCGCAACGCGCCAAACAAGTTAGGTTTTGATTTGCTAGTTCTGATTTACTTACATTGCACCAACATAAATACGTATATATATATATATATATACGCTGTACATAAAATACTTTTACTTGCAAATCTGAATGATGAAGACTACAGAGAGAAAGAGATGAAGACCCAGAGAAGTCGAATAGGATGAGAAAATGAAAGTATTTCTTTCTTTTTCTTTTTCTTTTTCTTTTTCTTTTTTTATTTTTTCTTTTCTTTTTTTCTGTTTTTACTTCTGTTTTGGTTCGGGCTTTGGAGAGAGGAAGCGAATTATGTGAAATGAGCTGCCCTACCCCTGTGATGAAGATACAGAAAGAGATTTAGATATTTTTGTCTCCGGCGACAAAGTGTGTGGTTTTAAAATTTGAGAGCGTAAATCGGGCATGATGATTTCTATGATTGCTCTATTTTATTGCTACCCAAATATCTTTGATTCTTTCTCTACTTTCGTTATAAAAAGATTCAAAGGGGTTTTCCTTATTTTAACCCTTTCTGCACTTTGAATTTTTTCTAATCAATTATTAGTTACCTTCTGACATTTAATCCATAAGTTTCAAAATTAGGCAAAGACCATCTGAAATTTTTTGCATTTTAACAAAGATATATTGGTTATGATTTACTCGCAATGCGCCAATAACTTCTCATTGATTTATTGGTTCTGATTAATAGAACTTCAGAGTATAACTGGAAAAGTATTAAAACATGATTCGTCCATTTATAATTAAGTTTTTTTTTTTATTGGGATGGGAGACAAAAATACAATAAGTTATTCATATTAAATATATTTTTAGTATATATGGGATTTTCATATGTGTATTTTTTAATATATTTAATTAGAATTGTAAGTTTTAACTGTTTAAATTGTTACCAAAAGTTCCCAACAAAATGTTGTATTCTCTTAGCAATCAAATTTAAAGTTTAAATTTGATTAAATATATTGAATAACAAAACTTTGACTTAAGATTATTCTATGATAAAAACATGTGAAGAATTATGAAGAGAAACACTAGTAATTTTTCCTTATAAAGTGAATTACGTTCAAAATGGGATATTTAGAACATTCACATTTTTCATAGTCTCTGAAAATAAATGATGCTAGCTTTTTAATTCCTTTGATAGAATTAAGTTTTTAAAATATATTAATATGTTACTATTATTTTTTCTTTTGAAATATAATATTTTTATTTTAAAAATATCTTTTGTGAAATGAATGAAATCTATGATAAACTATATTCGTGTATGTAACATTCATATACTTAAATGAATGCAAAATTTATTTTTGAAAATTTTGAAATAATGCAAAAGTTAATAATATGTTAGACATACTATAATAAAAACTATATTTAAGACTAATATTATCTAGTTTAATATTGTTTAAAATTGAGAGTTACAATTATGAGGTATTCAAAAAAATTTAATAACTTATATCTTAAACGATAAGTTTTTGTTACCTATAAAGAAAATAGGTAAAAAATTAACAAAAATTATTACTCAATTTTTAATTATATTTAAACTACAATTTATTAATTGAGAAGAATATATAAAAAAGATTGCGGAAATTATTACTAGAATTTTAAAAATATATAGAAATATTAAAAAATAAAAAATGTATAGGAATTATTTTTTTTTTTGGGAGGGTTGGTGGGGGTGGGGGTGGGGGTGGGGGGTTTGCAGATATTTGATAGAGACATGTGGTATATTATTTGGTTAATTGACACTCTTGGTGAAATCTCATATCTTAAATGTTAATTATTAAGAGTTGTACTTGGCATTTAGGTATCTGCTTAAAAAAAAAAAAAATTGCTAGAAACCACATATAGGTGCTAGGGGTTGCATTGTTAACGTGAGGTAGATCCAAAGTAGAATTGCAATTTATAATCTTGTGGTTTTTCTAAAACATAAAGTTCACTTCATCGTCATTCTAAATTAAGTAGGAATCTTTGAAAGTTTTTATTTTATTAGTAATTTTTACATAACTTGGCGTATTAATCATCTATTATGGAACTCACATATAGTACAACAAATATATACACAAAGTTTGCATTTTAATTCAAGCAAAGCTTAGTTCACTTAGATCAACTTGAATTCAAATTTAAATCATAATCTTCAAGGAGGTCTGCTAGATCTTTAACTAATCAAGCATAGCTAAAATTACTCCAGGTCAATCTTATCTTCACTAATGTCAATTTAAATATAAACTTAAGTTGTTCAACGCAGCTGTGATTTGAAATTAATTAAGCAAGGATAAAAATGTTGATCTAATTTATGAAGTATAAGACGAGTTAGTCTCGTTAATAATCCTAATTATATGTGATTTTACTTTAAAATAGGGGTACATGGCACTTTTTCTTATATTTATGTAAAAGTGGAACAAAGAAAAGATACGCGACAATAAACAATATGTTTATAGTGTGAATTAATATAAAAAAAGTTTGCATTTAGCATTAAATACAATATAATAAATGACAAATAATAAAAAGCAAGGAAGAAATATTGAAAAATATATTTAGCCACTGATCATTCATTAAATCTATTGAACAATTAAGTTTATACACGTAATTGTTGAGTGGTAATATAGTGGAATGAACCATATTATACAATACAAATATGTCTATTGTTTATGTTAAGTGAATTATCTTGCGAAGTTATACATACTATTTTTTTACCACGGTACCATTAGAAAACAACATTTATTAGGTACCATTTCAACATATGCTATAAAATGAAATTCAAGTAATGATAGAAAATAGAAAAAATTATTAAAAAACTATTTAGATAAATTTGTATATCAAAAGATTCGAGAAATTATATTTTAGTTGGAAAGAAAATGTCCCCTTAACTTTTCATTACCAAAAATCCTATCATTATCTTTTACCCAATTCTTGGAAGAAATTGCCCCTAAAGTTTTTAGTTATAAAATTTTTCATTTATTAATATTCAATTGTAAAAAATTATTTTCTTTGAACTGTATTTATTTATTAGTATAAATTTTTTTATTAAAATTAAATTATGAAACTTTACAAAATTTAATTTTCTTGTTTAGTTCATTTAGTTTGAAAATTAAAGTGTATCTAATACTACAATTTATATACCTAAATAATATTCTTCTCTACAGATTTAATTAATAAAATTAAAATTTTATTGATAAAAATAAATTTAAACAACCTAAAAAATATTTCTATTAAAAATTTTAGCACATCAAATTTAATCTAAGAAGTGAAGAGTAAATTAGTCAATAAAATTTTTAAATTGAAAATTTAACTAAAACTATGTTTATTATCATAAAAGTGCTAATATAAAAGATTACCTAGGTTCTTAAAAATTAGAAAACATGAAAACAAAAGGGCTTTTCAAATTAGCAATTTCAAGTTCATATGCAGCAAACCAAAAGAAGACGTGAAAACGATGTAATCTATGTATTTCACGGTAAGCGGTTTTCTTTCCGCCATTTTTTTTCTTTTTGGCGGCCAATCGTGGCTATGTGGAAACAAGAAAAATCGTGGACATTAATCGTGGCTTATAGGAAACCCATATCACCATTCCCGCCTCAATGGCGCTATTTCTATCATTTTCGCCAAAATTGATACCGAAAAAGATTTTCAACCAAAAGTTGAGCAATCGATATGGGAAGAAATTATATGGAAAGAAATTTTTCATCATAAATAGAGATTGATATGGGGAAATCACTGATACATAAGCAAGTACAGCTTGGGTCTGAATCTTTTCAGCTATTTCTGAGTCCAGTTCTCCTCTCCTTCGGAAGAATACCCCTCTAGTGAGTATCTCTTTTCTTTTTTGTTTTACTATGCCTTTTGGTCTATGTATTTCTTGTAGAATTCATCATGAAGATTTAGGTTATGAGATTTAATATTTTTCGATTGTGATTTAAGTTATGGGATTTAGTAAAATTTGATTTCGATTTAATATGTTTTGGGATTCGATATTTTCTGTGATAAGGATGTCTGATTAAAGGTTGTTCTGATTAAAGGTTTTCTGATTAAAGGCTATTTTGATCATAATTTACACCTTGGCTATTTAAAAAGAAAAACTAGTACTTCAAGAACCCGGAGGAATGAACTGAGAGGCATCTCTTGAGATGTCTCCACATTTTAGATATGGAATACTTAACAGATTGAGATGAAGAACTTAATATTGATGTTTATGAGAATAAACTATATTCTATCTTCAATGATATAAAGAAAAGGGAAGTGGCTCTGATTTTCATTCTTGTAGTTTTTTGGAAAATTACTAGAAACTCCTTAAATAAACTATTATATCCATAAAACCCAATAGTTCTTGACAATTCATAGACTAAGAAAATTTATTGGGGTAATATGGTAGATAATGAGTACCACTTTTAAGCGTAGATGGGAGTTGTCAAGAGCAACAACAACTGCTAATAATATGAGCAGTTTTTGGCTCCTTGGGTCAGAACTGATTCTTATATGCTTTTATTTGCTACATTTCTCTGCTTTAAATTGTTAAATTGAGCACTAGGACTTATTGTTAGATGCATATTTTGGTATTTTAATTTCAATAAATTTATTAAGTCTGATGTAGATGGTTTCATGTTCAATCAGGATTTCTAGTATTCCTCTTTAAGATACAATTTTTAATTTATCCTAGAAATATGTTTCTAATGAAATATCCATTTGTTTACCTAAGAAGATATGCAGAAATATTACCAGCATGTGCTGTAGATATTGATATGTCTTTGATGACGGGAGGTGATATGGCTTCTATTGGTGAGAAAGGAATTAATTTATACAACTTCAACTTGTTACTTGTACTTCTAGTCATAAGTTCTCAATGTATAGCTTCATCTAGTTAGGTATGAAGAAATAGGCTAGTCCAGTAGCATTTCTATTCATACAACATTTCAAATAAGATAACACTAGAAAAGCTCATAAAAGGATTTGGACAATTACGAAATGGTGACATAATCAAGTTCATCATTGATTGCCAGAACATCATTTTAGGATGCACAATTATAGTAGCTTTGTCTGATAGAAAAATCATCAGTGCACTCAATCCATTGTACAACAAGAACTTAATGATATTTGATTATGTGATGATAGGAGAGAATTTTCTTGTTTCTCTTTATTCTAGTTGGTGTTTGTACACTATGTCTTTAATTAGTTTTGGATTTTCTATTTTCTTATCTATATATAGACAGAATAAGTTTAGTCAGATTTTTAGAACATTCTATTTTATCATATTTTTGTTTCTGTATATAATTTATGTAGTGTAACCTTTACCAGATGCTGTTGCAGTAGTGTTTCAGTGGATCATCTCTCCTACCATTTTAACAAATCATTCCCATAATGGAAGAGTAGTACTTATACATGTTTGTATTAATCGATTCCAAACATATGTGAGTATCCTTGTGTCTTACACATTTGGTCTTAATAAATTAACTACATAAATCACATATTTTGTCAACTTTCTACAACACTAATATGGATTCATTTTTAGGAGCCTAGAGAACAATATGTTTAATGAGAACAATTTTTTCATCTTAACGTTATCATGCAAGAGGCTACTTCATTTAAGCTCAGGCCAAAGAGAAAGGATGTGCAGCAAAATCTATAGAAAATAGGTTCTGGATCAGACTAATTTCTTTGTGCTAAATTTGGTTTTGTTGGAATGTGCCTAGTAGTCTAATCGCTTATTTTGATTAGTTGGGATAATATTATCTGATGTAATGATTTTGCTGCTACTTGGTGGTATACAGGTCTAGCTTTTAGCTGTTGTTCGTGATGGATGCACAAAATTTTGCTGCTGTCCTGCCCAGCAGAAGTGATAGCAATCTGATAATTTTTCAGTTGTATTTTCCTGTGCCTTATTGAGTCCTTTTGCTGGATATTATTCAATATTAATTGAGTGCTTGGAATGCTAATCAATTTTGTTGAACTTATGTTGTTTAGAGCCTGAGATTGGCCTGAATTAACTATGACAACTTCCTATTCTTTGTGTTTTGGATGCTGAACTGGAGCTTGAATTTCATTGTAGTTTCTTTTCTTTTATTTTGAATGGGTGCAGGGATTTTTTGGCTGCTACCAAACTTGCATTTGTATTGTTAAATTGCCTGGAGGTTTTTTCCTTTCTTGCTGAAAATTGACGTTGGTTTCAGGAGTCGAACGTGGGCATGTTTGAGACTGCTGTAATTATTTTGTTTGCTGAAAACTGTACTAGGTTGAGGAGTCAAACCTGGTTTTGACAGGATTTTGGCTGCAAGTTGTTGAATTGGGTCTTGATACCTGCTCTTACTTGGCCGCCGAAATAATATGCTAATTTTTTGCTGTAGAAAAGTCTCCCTGCACTGGTAGCAATCTTGCTACAACTTGCCCATCAATTTAAATATTTTATACAATTTTTGTTGAAATGGAGATTCAAAATTGCCATTTAAGAAGAGGAGTTAGACTTTCGCCCCAAAGTGAAATTGAAAGTGTTGTAAGCCTTCCATCTACAAATTAGCTATTGATATTTATCCTTGGCGCTGGTAGCACTCTGGTAGCACTTTGATTAAGAGGGTGTTTGGCTAAGTTTATTTTAAATATCTTATAAGTTCCTACGTCTTATAAGATATTTTTGGAGCTTATACGATTTTAGATCTTATTTTTAAAATAAGTTGTTGAAGTGTTTGGATAAAATAAGATCTTGAAACTTAAAAGATATTAATAATGACAATTTTGTAATTAAAATGGTTAAAAATGAAGGAGCTTGTTAAGATTTTAGAAACAAGTTGGGGTCTCGTTACTTTTTTTAAAAAAGCTTATAATCTCCTAATATTTTATTTTAGAATTTTATAAACACTTTTTAAAAAAGAAATTGCTAAACACTTTTTATCAACTTAAAAGCTCTTAAATATCTTATAAGATGTTTTCAAGAGCTTATAAGTTCATCTAAGCACCCTCTAAATTTGCTCAAAACTCATGACTTGTAAGCTCTAATTTGATCTATAAAATATCCTGAACCTTTAAAGAAAAAAGGAAAGGATAAGAGAGTGACTTAAATTAAGGGTTCTCAAGGTGCAGTTGATAAGGAGGCTGATAGCAATACCAATTTAAAATCAAATCAAGTAGTTAACTCCAATGGAGCATACAGAATGCAAGCACAGGGTAATCCAAGAGTTCATAAAAATTCAGGGGGAATCCAATAATTAATTTCATTTTGTTTTTACATTCTGGATCTTGAAGCAATTGCCATTGGAAACCTAAAATATTACTAATGGCTACTCTGGTTGGCTAAACATTTTTTTATTCCTTTCTATTTCAGATTGAACTTTATTTAGAAAAGTATACTTTCTATTTCAACTTCTTGAAAATTTTATCTCAAGTTTTTTATTTAGAAGTTGTATTTTAACATGCAAGTTAAAGTAAAGTATTATTTAATTATATAATAAATTATTTTTTTGCATACTTAAATTAATTTTTTTTTTAAAATTACTTCAAAATCAATTTAGCTCTTTGAGCTCAATTTAGAAGACTTTTTTGATATTTTTTCAAGAACTAGTTAGAAATAAAGTCCACTGGATCGAATTGAGTACCTTTTTAGCAATCATATAAAATTGCTTGTTGTAAAGTTTTCTCTTAGTGACCATAAAAAGTTGATTGCTATATGCTTAAAGAGATAAATAAAGATATATATATTCTTAGCAACCAAACTAGCTGGTTGTTAATCATCAACTTAAAAGATTTACAACAACCATCTAATATTTTGTTGTTAGATTGGTCGTAATTAATATTCATACATAGCAACCATGAAAATTCTCACTAGAAATCCCAACTTGGTTGCTATACCATTGGCTAAGGTTGGTCAAATTATAGTGACTATTTATAGCTACCAAATATTGGTTGGTTGCAAAAGTACTTATGTAACTTGATTTTAGCAACCAAACTACTTTTGGTTGCTGAGAATTTGGTCGCTAAAATTTTTTCTTGTAGTAAACAAACTTGCTAGTTGTTAGATCTAATTTTTAGATCCTTCAACTTCCCCCCAACTTCCCCCCTTCTACCTTTATTGCTACATCTCTCTGCAAGTTTCTCCAATTGAGTTTGTATAGAAAAGGTGTTTGCATTGGTGTGTGGACTTTGACATTAGATGCAAAACGCTTAGGTTGCTCTTGCTCTTGTTGAAACAGTTTCTGGCAGCCGCTTTGGGCAATTTTCTGGCAAACTTAGAATGTTGATCAGGTTGAATTTTTTACTATATTATCTTCAAGGTGTTGAGAGATTCTTCTAAACATTTTAGCTCAAAGTAAGGAGTTTAGCTTGGGGAAATCTGGACGTGTTCCTGATGTGCCAATGAAGAGACAACTTCAAGTGTTGAAGAGTGTTCTTGTTTTTCCCTTGATTTTTGATGTCATTAAGGAATTTCGTCAACTAAATTTAAATTATATGCATATTTACATCCATGTGGATATGTGTAGCCTTGTTTTATTCTATTTTTATTGAATCTATTATGGATCATAGTGCTACACTTACCTACAAGTGGTATCGGAGCCTAATTCATGCATAGATTTGAATTTTGTTTGAATGATCGGTTCATATGATGAATTGATCAAAATCACCAAATTCTCAATTCATATGATGGATTGGAGTGTTTGGGATGTTGTATGTGGCTCCTTGATTGATGAATTAAAAGCATGCTATTATTTGTTTTAAGTGTAAATTCATGTGGTGAGTATGTTTTAATTCACTATTGCTATTGTTGAATTTTGATTTGGCATTGATTGATGTTATATGTTGATATAGCATGTTGAATTTGGCCTTAAGTTGTTTCAGTCATTTTTGGATCCAATTTGATTGCAGATAATTAAAGATTTTTTAAGAATGTGATTCTTACTTAAACTTGTTTTTTAAAGCATGACTGAGTACTTGAATTTTCATTTTTAAAGGTGTTTTAGATCTAAAAATTCATCCTTAATGTGTGATTTAGTGTTTAGGAGGTGTCTTAAAATTATTGGTGCAGAAAAATTAAGCCAAAAATGAGTTGACTCGGTCCATACCTTGAAATAGGGCAATCTGCTAGCCCTGGTCGGGCATTAGCCTAGCAGCAAGCATGCTTGGGGCACACCAGCAGCACGGCTGTGCACCCTGGCCGGGCAGCAGTGGCCGATTTTAGTTTTGGGCGAATTTTGATGAGTTTTTGTGTTCTTTTTGTGACTAAAAATGAACTAAATCATGCTACATGGATGCACAAGTGTTGTGAAAGTTCTCTAAATTGTATTGGATACTTTTTAATTGCTTTCAAAACATGTTAAAGTTAATTTTCAATTGTAGCAAAAATATGATGCATAGGTGTTATGCTTGTTTTTACTTGGCCAATTATTTGTTCATATGATTAGCATTTAATTGTTGGAATTGAATGTTAATTCTTGATTTATTTATTGTTCATTTAAGTGTTGAATGGACGCTAAATGAATAGGGATGATCATGAGACTTTAATATTGATTTTATTTGTTTCAAGCTGTTGAAAAAAGGGTTGTATTAAATAGGTGCTTGCATGTCTCTTAATTTATATCTTGTAAATGTTATGAGAGTAGAATCACTAGGATTAAGGATTTCTTTATGATGTAAACATTACAAAGAGCAAATAAGACCATTGGAGGCATGAAGACCCATGAATGTATGGGATACACTCATGTAATAGCCAGATTTAATCAATCCAATTAAAATCAACTAAGTGGTACACCTATGGCTCTAGGTGCACTACTTGGTTAAGCTCATGGTCATCCCACCCTATGAGCATGTTAGGTGAATTTACTGATTTATGGTTTCCATATCCTCTTGATGTATAAGATGCATGATTAGGATATAGAAAACCTAAATAGGAAGATAAAATGCTGAGATCTTTGCAAGCAAGAAAATCCCTCCACTTAGAAAGTCTAAGTATTCTCAAATATTAAGTCAAAATAGATACAAATTAAAAGAAGCTTTAATTAATCCATACCTTCCACCAATAGTATACGCCATGACGATGCTACCAAATTTATGTGATAGCACTCGAAGCGGGGGTCACACTTAGGAGAAAAGCTGTGAGCATATACTTAGCATACGATGCACCTTTGATTTGAGACTTCCTGCACAATGGCACTCGAAGTAGGAGATGTTGTGGAGCAGTCTCGAATTAAAGTTTGATTGATAGGTTAGACTTAACACTTAGTAATGTAGATTCACTCGAAGTGGGGTGTCCACTTGAAAAATGAGGTAAAATATGTCAAGAGTTACATGAGATACAATTAGCAAGTGTTGTTTACCTTTAGATTGTTTGTGGATGGCACTTGAAGCTGGGGTCCACTTACGAGTCCTTAGGATCCTGATTCTCACTAGGAAATATGATTTCCCAAATTCTTCTAAGGGGTGAAGGATTTGATAAAATAGTGGGAAGAAAACATGCTTGAAAGACCATCAACATGTTTTTTCTAATATCAATATTCAATCATATGCTTATACTCTTCTTTTTGCCTCTTGTAGATTTTTAAAATCTTCAAAACAAAATGGCTAAAAATTCACTCAACTTTATTTTGGAAACCAAGAAACGCAACTGGGCCAAACTTCCATGATTGGTTGAGAAACCTCATAGTTATTGATAATTCCAAAAAGAGGACTTATGTACTTCATCAAAGTCCGCCAGACACCATTGACAATGATTCCACACATGAGGTACGTGAATTGTTCACGAAGTTTGTGGATGATGATCTAAAAACAAGAAACCTTATGATGGCTTCTATGTCTAAAGAGCTTCAAAAGTCTCACGAGCACAAGAGATGTGCATATGAGATCTATTTACACCTACAAGTGTTGTATGGCATTCATACTAGACACAAAAGGTTCGTTTTGAGTAAGGAGCTCTTTAGATCTAGAATGAATGAGAGCACTAGTGTCCATGAACACGCACTTAAAATGATCGATCTCATTGAGAAGCTTGGTTAATTAGGCATTGTCATGGACAATGAGCTCTCTTCAGATTTGATCCTTCAATCATTGCCTAGTTCATTTGACCAATTCATTATGAACTTCTACACGTTGATGCAAGATGTAATGATTAATGAATTGGTTGATATGTTGGTGACCGCTAAGGAAATTATGAAGGTAGATAAGCCTCTTACACTTGCTTCCTTCTCCAAGTCTATGGGCCCTTGCGGTGCTAGAAACAGAGGTAAAAGGAAGAAAAGTTCTTCCTCCAAAGGGGGGCAATCCTTCAAAAGTTTAAGGGGAATTGAAAATAACAAAGAGGATAAAACCGATGCTACTTGTTTCCATTGTGGTGTAAAAGGACATTGGAAAAGAAATTGCGAGGAATTTCTTGCAACCTTTGAGAAGGGTATGTACTTTATTGAAGTGCACTTCACGATAAAGTTTTCCTCATGGGAATTTGATACCGCATGTGGTTCTCACCTTTGTAATTCATTACAAGGGTTAGAAAGAAGAAGGAGTCTCAATGAAGGGGATATGATTCTACACTTAGGAAATTGAGCAAAAGTTGTGGCCATAGTCTAAGGCATAATCAAGCTAGACTTAGGGAACTCCCAAATTGTACTTGATCACTGTTATTATGTACCTAATATTGTTAAGAACATTATTTCAATTCCAGAATTGGATAACGAAGGCTATGATTTTCTATATCTAATGGGAAGTTGAAAGCATTAAATAATGGTTCTTTAATTACACAAGGTACATTAAACAATAGATTGTACATATTAGATTCCCAACCTTCATTCATGCACATTCAATCAAGTAAGTGAAAATTAGATAACCAAGAAGATGTTATTATATGGCATGCAAGACTTGGGTATATATATAAAAATAGGATGAACAGAATGGAAGCTCTAAAAGTACTAAATGTCAGTGGCATTGAAGACCTTCCTACTTTTGAATCTTGTTTTAAGGGAATAATGACCAAGGCTCTTTTCGTAGGATAAACGAAGTGATCCACAAGTCCTTTGGATTCAATCCATACAGATGTTTGTGGCCCACTAAAAGTTAGTGTGAGATGAGCCTATTATTACTTTATCATCCTCACCAATGATTATACTCAGTTTGGACATGTGTATCTTATGAAGAACAAGTCCGAAGCCTTTGAAAAGTTCAAAGAGTAACGATGTGAAGTAGAAAAGCAAAAGGGAATTAGTATTAAAGATCTTCGATCAAATCAAGGTGGTGAATACTTAAGTACCGAATTCTTGGGTTATCTAAAGGAGAATGAGAATCTCTCTCAATGGACTCCACCTAGCACACCCCAACACAACCGTGGTAAGCTCTGCCAGAACTACCAGATCACAACCCAAGGCAGCGTTTCTGCAATTTTGGCTTTGAGTATGACATAAGTCTGAGTCATCGATTCAATTCCATCGAACCTCTTTTGGCCTGAGAGAGTAGCTAAGAGGAGGAACTGTACCATGCTGGACATAGTACGTTTAATAATGAGCTTTTTTTATGCTCCCATATCCTTTTGGGGATACGCCGTAGAAATAACGGTAAGGCTACTAAATGTAGTACCCTCAAAGTCGGTGCTAAAGATACAGTATGAGATACGGTTTGGCAAAGCACCCTCTTACCATTATCTAAAGGTCTAGGGGTCTCCCGCTTATGTGAGACGTTTAGTGGCAGACAAGTTGGATAGTAGATCTACTTTACGTAAGTTTGTGGGATACCTCAGAGAGTCTATGGGTTATTACTTTTATGATCCCTTGGAACAAAAGGTGTTTGTTTTAAGGAATGCTCATTTTTTGAAAAAGGAATTTCTATTGGATAGAAAGGACGTCATCATTGAACTTGATGAAGTTCAAGATGAACAACAAATCCCACAAATGGTGGAAACAAATGAACATCAAGAGCCTAACACACAACCTCTGAGAAGGTCAGACCAAAATAAGAAGAAACCCGAAAGGTTCAGATTACTTCATGAGACGGGCTAATCGAATATATATCCAAAGACCTATGCGAAAGCTATGTTGGACATAGACTCGGGACATTGGCTTGAAGACATGAAATCTAAAATGGATTCGTGTACTCTAACAAAGTATGAACTTTGGTAGATCCACTAGAGGGAATAGTTCCCATTTGTTGCAAGTGGATCTATAAGCGAAAACTAGGAATTGATGGAGAGGTGATGACCTTTAAGGCGCGACTAGTGGCAAAAGGTTATACTCAAAGGCCCGGTATTGATTTTGAGGAAACTTTTTCACTGGTTGCAATGCCCAAGTCTATTTGAATTTTAGTTGCCATAGTTGCATAGTATGAGTATGAGATATGACAAATGGATGTGAAAACTGCTTTCCTCAATGGCAACATTGATGAAAAAATCTATATGGAGCAACCACAAGGTTTTAAATCTAAGGGGAGTGAGCAAAAGGTCGGCAAACTCAAGAGATCCATTTATGGACTCAAATAGATGTCCTGATCTTGGAACATACGTTTTGACAAAATAGTTAAATCATTTGGCTTTTGTCAGAAATGTGTATGAACTTTGTGTGTATAAAAAGGCTAATGGGAGTAGCACACAGTTTATTGTGCTTTATGTTGATGACATCCCTTTCATTGGGAATGAGGTAGGTATGTTAGAGTGTATTAAAGCATGGTTATCTAGACAATTCTCCATGAAGGATTTGGGAGACGCATCTTATGTATTGGAATATATATCTATAGAGATAGATATAAGAAAATGCTACGCCTTTCCCAAACTCCGTACATTCACAAGATACTAAAGAGGTTTAGTATGGAAAAATCCAAGAGAAGATTCCTCCCTATAGGACATGGCATTCGTCTCTCCAAGTCTATGGCCCCTAAGACTGAAGACGAGAGACAAAGGATGTCCGACATACCTTATGCCTTCGCCATTGGGAGCATAATGTATGCAGTTCAATGTAAGAGATTTGATGTGGCACATGCTCTAAGTGTTACGAGTCATTTCCAATTCAATCCTGGTGATAGTCACTGGATAGCTGTGAAAAATAGATGTCCCGATCTTGGAACATACGTTTTAACAAAATAGTTAAATCATTTGGCTTTTGTCAGAAATGTGTATGAACTTTGTGTGTATAAAAAGGCTAATGGGAGTAGCATACAGTTTATTGTGCTTTATGTTGATGACATCCCTTTCATTGGGAATGAGGTAGGTATGTTAGAGTGTATTAAAGCATGGTTATCTAGACAATTCTCCATGAAGGATTTGGAAGACTCATCTTACGTATTGGAATATATATCTATAGAGACAAATCTAAGAAAATGCTGCACCTTTCCCAAACTCCGTACATTCACAAGATACTAAAGAGGTTTGGTATAGAAAACTCCAAGAGAAGATTTCTCCCTATAGGACATGGCATTCGTCTCTCCAAGTCTATGGCCCCTAAGACTGAAGACGAGAGACAAAGGATGTCTGACATACCTTATGCCTCCGCCATTGGGAGCATAATGTATGCAGTTCAATGTAAGAGATTTGATGTGGCATAAGCTCTAAGTGTTACGAGTCGTTTCCAATTCAATCCTGGTGATAGTCACTGGATAGCTGTGAAAACTATCGTTAAGTACTTGAGAAGGACTAAGGACTTTTTTCTTGTATACGGCAATGGAGAATTGAAACTTGAGGAGTTTTTGGACTTTAATTTCCAATCCGATGTAGATGACCTAAAATTCACTTCTAGATCATATTTTGCCTCAATGGCAGCGTGGTGAGTTAGAAGATAAAGGCACATGTAGCACTAGGATCCAACAATTAAAACTTTAAAAATTGAAATACACATGTAAACAAGGATCTAAACATGCTTATGATTCAGATTTGGATGGAGAATTACCTTGATTACCAAAAATCTAAAAGAAAGATGAAGAACAATTCTTCAACCCAGAAACTGTCACGCAGCGATACAGCGGATTGGATGAAACTTTTGCCCAATCCATACTTCTCCAAATATTCCAAAAAAATTACAGTAGCTTCTCAACTCTTCGATGAAGCTACTTTAAAAAATTCAGCTCGAAAAGCTATGGAGGAATGCCAGAAAAAATTCACCAAGCGGACTACCCTGATAGTAGATCTTCCAAAAGCAAGCAATCAGAATATCTTGCCTCTAACAATATGACCCACACACCAATGCTAGATCCCAATCTCTATTGGAATAGTACCCAGCAAGCCAATCCGATTGGCCGTGTAAAAGCTATTTCTTTGTAAAACAATCTTGATTGAATGATATTCTTTATATGGTTACCTTTATCTTATGCTTCATATTATTTCACTTGCATTTGGATGAAGCCCTTAGATCACACATGGCTACGGGACTTGGTTTGATGACCATGAAATAAGTCTTACACGATCGTGATCTTAAATCCTCCAAGTCATAGGATCTTTGGAGATGGGGCATCTAAGATCTGGATAGACTTGCACTAATGATGCATAAATCCAAGATTTGGATATTGCTCCGTTCCATGAGCAATCAGTATGAGATACGGGTGCATGTTAGTAGGTGTTTTTTAGAGAACAAGGCAATGAAGAACCTCTGGAGAATTCACTAGGTAGCCATAGTGTCAAGTCAGTAGTGGTCAATTCTCCCGTTTACTCTAGTGCATATTATTAGTCCTCTGACCTGAGAATCCATGATAACCTTGTGTCCAGTCCTCATGCTTTAACTCTTCCTTGACCACTTAGTGGGTCTTTTGGTTTGAGGTTGGGTATGAGCTACTTGGCATAGAGGTTTGTGAGATCCAATATGGAATCTGACTCCTCGCTTTTGTGAAGGGCGAGTACATCTCCTATGTGTTCTATAATGATCGATTCCAAGAAATCCTTGCGCAATGTGGTGTCACAATTTGGAAAAGGAGTTTTCCAAATGTGAGGTCACACAAGGGAATCAAACATTGAGAGTAGAGACATAGTATCGAGGCTATTAGGGAGCCGACAAATATCTTGCCCTAGGCCTCTTTCGGGAGATAGGAGACGGAAGGACTGTATTTGCATGGAACGTGTAGAGCTATGATGGTTATCCAAAATATTCATTTCGGTCAATTAGTTGGGCTCCATGGGCTTGAGGTTGGACATCGATCATGGAAATTGGGTACTCTTCAATTAATGAGATTAATTGAATCGAGTCAATTAGTTTAAAAGGAGTTTTAAATTAAAATGAATATAAGATATTCATAAGTCACAAAGAGTTGTGAGCCCATGTCCAATGAATGGTAGAACCTATTGGGTCACACACAAAATCCAAATAGCTTCCAAAATGGTAGAGCAAAATTTCTAAGTGTTAGAAAATTTCACCCTTTGGTGACCAATTTTTCAAGGTTCCAATCTGACAGTTAATTTTGGTTTGATTAATTTAAGTTTAAAATTAATCAACCAATTTAAGAGTTAAATTAGACCGATAATTAAGGATTTAATTATTTGGTGCCATGTTGACCATCAATTGGACAAGTTGACTTAAAGAGTTAAGTTGACTAACTTAAGCTTAAAAGTTAAGCTTATTTGATTTAAGAGTTAAATCAAAGGTTGATTAATTAAATTAAAGGGTTTAATTTCATTAATGGAAAGAATAATTTTTGGAGGGAAAATTTAAATGAAGTGTTCATTTAAATAAACATCTTAATTAATTTGGAATTAGATTCCAAATGAAATTGAAATGCACTTGAAATTCAAGTAAGACTTGATTTGCCAACTTGGCATGCCACTTGGGCGGTCACCTTGAGGAAGGTGTGATGCCATATAGAATCACACATTCCACCCTCTATATATAGATACAGAGAGTGTGCAAAATTCGAATAAGCATTGTTGAAAGTGTGAGAATTAGATTCTTGCATTTCCTCCAAAATCTCTCTCTCCATGCATTGTATCACGAGTGGAAGCTTTGCATTCCTTCTTCTTCCCAACCTGAAAATTGGTCTCCTCTAGCTAATTTTATCCTCTCTAACTCCAGCTTCTAGTGATGGGAAATTGGAAGATTGTTTGGCATGTGGATCGTTTCAATAGAGGCAAGGCGATTGACTTGCTCGGTTTTGAAGATCCACCTGCAGCAGCTTCCGGTTGGAGAATTTTTCTGGAATGATCCAGAAGGATATTTGGCTCCAATTTTTCACAGTCTCTTACCTTGTGTTTGGAGGTGTTCCATATTTAATTTCGTGAATTTTGGAGCCGTTTATCCTAGAAAATTGTTGTCATCTTTACATTGTGCCAGATCCAGACAGTTTCTGGACTTGTGATAGATAATTGATCTTCTCCTTGATTTTGAGCTACAAGAGGTAATTCTTCATCCTAATCCAGATCTATAGCATGTCTAGTTCCTTGGGAGCTTGAGTAGCTAGTTAATTTCAAGCTTATATTGTTTGATTTATGGATCCTAATGCTACTCTGGCCTTCAATCTCCTTACTATTAGCTGGAAACTACAAAGAAGATTTGCAGAAATGGAGGCTTGATTTGAGGTAGGAGAAGAAGAGAGGAAGTGGAGCATCAACACATGAGGCAACACTTATGATTTTAAGGGAAAATATGACAGAATCTAATTCTTCACATGGAACTTAATTGGACGCCCATCTCTCCCTCTCTCTCTCTCTCTCTATATATATATATATATATATATATAAAGTGAGGATGGTGTGATGCCAAGGTGGCATCACACCTTCCTCAATGGGGAGCACCAACTTGCCTTGCAAGTTGGCAAGTTGCAATTCAAATATGAATTTGAATTTTGTGTGCATTTTAATTTTATTTAATAGCTAATTTCAAATTAATTAAAATGCCACACCAAATGAACCTTTTATTTGAATTTTCCCTCAGAAATAGATTTCTATCATTAATTAAATTAAACAATTTAATTTAATTGATTAACCTTTGACTTAACTCTTAAGTCAATTAGCTTAACTTTTTAAACTAAGAATTGTTAACTAAACTCTTTAAGCTAACTTGGCCAATTGATGATCATGTTGCACCAAATAATTAAATCCTTAATTATTGATCTAATTTAACTCCTTAAATTAGTTGATCAATTTAACAATTAAATTGATCAAGCCAAAATGACCTCAATTTCGCCAATCCTTAAATCGATCCATAAGGACCATTTTTCTAACTCTTAGAAAAATTCTTCGATCAATTTAGGAAATGTAATTGGCTTTTGTTTGTGACCCGTTAGGTTCTACCATTCATTGGATATGGACTCACAACTCTTTGTGACTTTAGAAGATCAAATATTCATTTTAGTTTAAACTCATTTAAACTAATCGACTCAATTCAATTAATCTCTATTAATTGAAGAGTACCCAATCTCCATGGTCAATGTCCAACCTCAAGCCTATAGTCATTGTCTTCATTCGAATAGTGCCCTATAAGCCAATTAGATTTGTCATATAAACTATTTCCCTGTAAGACAATCTTGATTGAATGATATTTAATAAAATGACCATCTTCATCTTATGCTTATGTTTACTTCAGTAGCATGTGGTTGAAGCCCTTAGATCACACATGACTATGGGACTTGGTCATGCACTGGTGGTGACCATGGGATAAGTCTTACACGATCGTGATCTTAAATATTTCAAGTCATAAGATCTTATGAGATAGGGCATATAAGATCCGAATAGACTTGCATTAACGATGCATAAATCCAAGAGTTGGATATTCCTCCATTCCATAAGCAATGCCATATGAGATATGGGTACGTGTTATTGGGTTCTTGTTAGAGAACAAGTTTACTAAAGACCCGCCCGAAGAATCCACTAGATAGTTGTAGTGGCAAGTCGGTAATGGCAAGTTCTCCAGCCTACGCTAGTGCATATAATTAGTCCTTTGACCTGAGGACCCATGGTAACCTTGTGTTTAGGTCCTTATGCTTTAAATCTTCCTTGGCCACTTTTAGCGAGCGTTCTAGTGGTGATTAGGCATGAGCTACTTAGACATTAAGGTTTATGAGATCCAAAATGGGATCTGACTCCTCGCCATTGTGAAGGGTGGGTGCATCTTCTATGTATTCTATAATGATTGGTTCTAAGAAATCCTTATGCAAGGTGGTGTGGCAATTTGAAAAATAGTTTTCCAAAGTTGAAGTCACAAAGGGAATCGAATATTGGGAATAAAAGAATAGTATCGAGGCTATTAGGGAGCCAACAAATATCTTACCCTATGCCTGTTTTATGGAGATAGGAGACAAAAGGACCGTATTTGCATGGTACGCATAATGATAGAATGGTTCTTTAAGAGTATTCATTTCGGCCAATTAGTTGGGCTCCATGGGCTTGAGGTTGGACATCAACCATGGAGATTGGGTACTCTTCAATTAATGAGATTATTTGAATTGAGTCGCTTAGTTTAAAGGAGCTTAAACTAATGTGAATATTTGATATTTCATAAGTCACAACAATTGTGAGCCCATGTCCAATGAATGGTAGAACCTAATGCGCCACACACAAAAGCCAATTGCAATTCTGAATGAATGAAAGAGAATTTTCTAAGAGTTAGAAAATTCACTCTATTACCGAATTGAGGAGAGGCGAAAGTTGGTGTCATTTTAGCTTGATCAAGTTAAGTGTTAAATTGGTCAAATTAATTTAAGAGTTAAATTAAGACCAATTAATTAAGAGTTAATTAATTGGTGCCACATGACTATCAATTGGTCAAATTAATTTAATTGTTAAATTAATTTTGACTAATTTAAAGAGTTAAGCACTTTGACGTAAGAGTTAAATCAAAAGATAATTACTTAAATTAAAATGTTTAATTTCATTAATTGAAGAATTAATTTTGGAGCGATATTTCAAATGAAGAGTTCATTTGGTGTGTGTGGAATTAGAATTTAATTCGAAGATATTTCATGAAATGAAATGTGGATTCCAAATTAAATTCAAATTCGCACACAACCTATTAAATCTTGCCACCTCACTTGGTTAGGTAGCGGCCCCACCTTGAGGAAGGTGTGATGCCACCTTAGCATCACACCATCCTCCCTCTATATATAGATATAAAGGAGGGGGCTTCCACAAGCTAAGAAATATAGTGTGTAGAAGTTTCTCCCTACAAACTACACAACAAACTTGCTAGTTGTTAGATCTAATTGTTAGATCGTCCAAATCCTCTCCAACTTCCCTCATTCTTCCTCCTCAATTCCCAACCTTCATTGCCACATTTTTATGTAAGTTTCTCCAACTAAGTTTGTATAGAAAATGTGTTTTCATTGGTGTGTGGACTTTGACGTTAGAGGCAAAATGCTTGGGTTGCTCTTGCTCTTGCTGAAACAGTTTCTGGCAGCCGCTTTGGGAAATTTTCTGGCAACCTTAGAGTGCTCTGATCAGGCTGAATTTTTAACTGTACTATTTTCAAGGTGTTGAGAGATTCCTGTAAAAATTTCAGCTCAAAATAAGGAGTTTAGCTTGGAGAAATCTGGATGTGTTCCTGCTGCGCCAGTGAAGAGACAGCTTCAAGTGTTGAAGAGCGTTCTTACTCCCTTCATTTTCAATTTTATCAAGGTATTTCCTTAACCAAATCTGAATTATATGCATATTTAGATCCCTGTGGATATGTGTAGCCTAGTTTTATTCACTTTTTATTGAATTTATTATGGATCCTAGTGCTACACTTACCTATACCTCCGCCTTGGAAACGCAGCAAAAGTTGCGGCCACGATCGAAGGCATAACCAAGTTAGACTTGGGGACTGCTTGTATTGCACTTGATCCATGTTATTATGTACCTTCTCTTATAAAGAACATTATTTTTATTCCCATTTTAGATAATGAAGGATATGATTTTTCTATATCAAATGGGATGTTGAAAGTATTGAAGAATGGTTCTTTAATTGCGCAAGGTACACTAAACAATAGATTGTATATACTTGATTCTCAACCTTCATTGATGCACATTCAATCAAGTAAAAGAAAATTAGATGACCAAGAAGATGCCATATTGTGGCATGCAAGACTTGGCCATATCTCTAAAAATAAAATGAGCAAGTTAGAAGTTCTCAAAGTACTAAATGTCAGTGGCATTGAGGAACTTCTTACTTATGAATCTTGTTTGAATGGAAATGGCCAAGGCTCCTTTTGTGGGACAAATGGAGCGAACGAAAAATCCTTTGGATTTGATCTATACAGATGTTTGTGGCCCACTAAGAGCCAGTGTGAGAGGAGGCTATTCTTACTTTATCACCTTGATCGATGATCATACTCAGTTCAAATATGTGTATCTTATGAAGAACAAGTCCGAAGCATTTGAAAAATTAAAAGAGTATATGAATGAAGTAGAAAAGCAAAATGGACTAAGTATTAAACCTTTTCGATCGAATCGAGTGGGAGAAACTTGAGTACCAAATTCTTGGATTAACTAAATGAGAACAGGATTCTCTCTCAATGGACTCCACCCGAGATACCCCCAACACAATAGAGTAGTCGAGATAAGAAACCGTACTTTATTGGACATGGTTTTGTTCCATATGAAAGCAAGTAAGGTGCTAGGATCCAATTGTAAAAGCTTCATAAGCTAAATAAACTAGTGCTTACATGCTAACTAGGATTGAATTATGCCTAAAATCCAGATTTGGATAGAGTGTTACCTTGAAATGCTGATATCCAAGGAGAAAGTGGTGAACTTTTCACCAATCCAGCATCTGCCAGAAATCGCGCAGCAGAAATGGAGCGGTTTTTGACCTTGTTAAAACTCCTCCAAAATTCACGAAAAAATACTGCAACCTCTCAACACCTTGGAGGAAACATAGTAATAAATTCATATAAAAAAGATTTCTTTATCTCCCTAGAAATATTCGCCAAATCGGTGCTCTGCTCAAGTGCATCTCCAAACCGTAGCAAACTAATTTGTTCGCCGCTATTGCTATGATCCACACACCAACAAAACTTCCAAATTCTCCTCACTATAAGCTAGAATAAGAGAGGAAAATGATAATGGTGGATTTTAGGTAAGGAATAAGAAGAAGAGAGCAAAGCTTTCAACACATGAATGCAATGCTTGCAAGGTGTTTTAGAGGGAATTGCAAAAGAATCAGATTCTTTCAAACTTTTATCAATGACCTATCCTTACACCCACTATATCTATATATAGGGTGAGGTTGGTGTGATGCCAAGTTGGCATCATACCTTCGTCAAGGTGGGCGGCCAACTTGCATTGCTAAGGCGACAAATGCAAATTCAAATTCAATTTGAATTTCATGTGCATCTTAATTACATTTGAAATATAATTTCAAGGTAATTAAGATGCTAATTCAAATGAACATTTCATTTGAATTTTCCATCCAAAATGTATTCTTCCCATTAATTAAATTAAACACTTGAATTTAATTAATTAACCTTTGACTTAACTCTTTAGTCAAACAAGCTTAACTCTTAAGCTTAATTTTGTTAACTTAACTCTTTAAGTTAACTTGACCAATTGACGGTCACTTTGGCACTAAAAAAATTAACTCCTTAATTAATGGTCTAATTTCACTTTTTAAATTAATTGATTAATTTAACACTGAAATTAATCAAGCCAAAATTGACCTTTAAATTGGACACCTCAAAATCGATCAACTAGGAGAAATTCTCTAACTCTTAGAAAATTGCTCCATCAACTAGGAAGCTAATTGGCTTTTTTATGTGACCTAATAGGTTCAACCATTCATTGGATATGGGCACACAACTCCTTGTGACTTTTGAATATCATATGTTCATTTTAGTTTAAAACACTTTTAAACTAATCGAGTCAATCAATTAATCTCATTAATTGAAGAGTACCCAATTTCCATGGTCGATGTACAATCTCAAGCCCATGGAGCCCAACTAATTAACCAAAATGAATGTTTTGGAGAACCATTATAGCTCTACGCTTACCATGCAAATACAGTCCTTCTATTTCCTATCTCTCGAAAGATGCCTAGGGTAAGATATTTGTCGATTCCTTAGTAGCCTCAATACTATGTCTCTATTCCTAATGTTCGATTCCCTTGTGTGACCTCGTCTTTGGAGAACTCATTTTCCATATTGTCACACCTCCTTGTGCAATGATTTCTTAGAATCAACCATTATAGAATAAAAAGGAGATGCACTCGCCCTTCACAAAGTGAAGAGTCAGATTCCATCTTGGATCTCACAAACCTCCATGCCAAGAGCTCATGCCTAATCTCAACCCAAAAGACCCGCTAAGTGGTCAAAGAAAAGTCAAAGCATGAGGACCAAACATAAGGTTACCATAGATCCTCAGGTTAGAGGACTAAAATATGTACTGGCGTAAGCTGGAGAACTTGCCACTACCAACTTGCTACTATGGCTATCTAGTTGATTCTCCGATGGGCCTTCAGTGCCTTGTTCTCTAACAAGCACCCACTAACATGCACCTATATGTCATACGGTTGCTCATGGAACTTAACAGAGCATCATTAGTGCAAGTCTATCCGGATCTTAGATACCCCGTCTCATAAGATCTTATGACTTGGAAGATTTAAGATCACGACCGTGAAAGACTTATTCCATGGTCATCAAACCAAGTCCTGCAATTAAGAGTCATCTAAGGGCTTCATCCAAATGCAAGTGAAGTAATAATAAGCATAAGATGCAGATAGCCATATAAAGAATATCATTCAATCAAGATTGTTTTACAAAGAAATAGCTTTTACAAGGCTAATCTAATTAGCTTACTGGGCACTATTCCAACAATCTCCCACTTGCCTTAAAGCCAATGCCCCATGGTCTTGAGGCCCATCTTCTCAAGATGTTCTTCAAAGACCTTTTGCGTTAGGGGTTCTGGTAGTGGATTTGCTATATTCTCTTTCGAGACAACTCTCTTCACTCGAATGTCGCCTCTATCAATGATCTCTTTGATCAAATGATATCGCCTCAAAATGTGCTTGGATTTCTAATGAGATATTGGCTCTTTGGCTTGTGGCACTGCTTGATTGTTGTCACAATAGACAACCACTAGTTCAGCAATACTAGGCACTACATTCAACTCTTGAATGAATTTTTCATCCAAACACCTTCCTTTTGCAACTTTCGAAGCCATAATATATTTTGCCTACATGGTAGAATCAGCCATGGTATCTTGTTTAGAACTCTTCCGACTCTCCGCGCCACCATTAAGGCAAAATATAAATCCAGAGGTGGATTTTAGGTCATCTACGTTGGATTAGAAACTAGAATCCGAAAAACCCTCTAGTTTCAATTCTCCATTGCCATATACCAAAAACAAGTTCTTAGTCCTTCTTAAGTACTTAAGGATTGCTTTAACGACTATCCAGTGACTCTCACTAGGATTGGATTGGAACCTATTCGTAACACTTAGCGAGTGTGCCACATCCGATCTTGTACATTGATCTGCATACATTATGCTACCAATAGTGAAGGCATAAGGTATGTGGGACATCCTTCATTTCTCTTCCTCTATCTTGGGGGCCATAGACTTGGAGAGACGAATGCCATGTGTCTTCGGAACAAATCTCTTCTTGGATTGTTTCATACTAAACCTCTTTAGTATGTTGTCAATGTATGGGATTTGGGATAGTCCTAGCATCCTCTTAGATCTATCTTAATAGATATGTATTCCCCATATGTAGGATGCTTCTCCCAAATCCTTCATGGAGAATTGTGTAGATAACCACGCTTTAGTACACTCTAACATTCCTACCTCATTCCCAATGAGAAGGATGTCATCGACATAAAGCACAATAAATTGTATACTACTCCTACCAGCCTTCTTATACATATATGGTTTATAAACATTTTTGACAAAGCCAAATGGTTTGACCATTTTGTCAAAATGTATATTCCAACTTTGGGATGCTTGTTTGAGTCCATAAATGGGTCTCTAGAGTTTGCAAACTTTATGTTCACTCCCCTTGCATGTAAAATCTTGTGGTTGCTCCATATAGATTTCTTCTTCAATATCTCCATTGAGAAAAGCAATTTTTACATCCATTTGCCATATCTCATAGTCATAATATGTAGCTATAGCAAGTAGAATTTGAATGGACTTAGGCATTGCCACCGATGAAAAGATTTCCTCAAAATTGATACTGGGTCTTTGAGTGTAACCTTTTACCACTAGCTACGCGTTAAAAGTCACACTTTTCCATTTACTCCAAGCTTTCGCTGATAGATTTACTTGCAGCCAATGAAAACTATCCCCTTGGGTGGATCTTCCAAAGTCCATACTTTGTTTGAGCACATGGAGTCCATTTTAGATCTCATGACTTCAAGCTAGCATCCCGAATCTATGTCCAACATAGCTTCTCATAGGTCTTCGGATCACTATCCGATTAGACCGTTTCATGAAAGAATTTGAACTTTTTAGGTTGCTTCTTGATTCAGTTCGACCTTCTTAGAGGTTGTGTGTGAGGCTCTTGTTGCTTATTTGTTTCCACAGCTTGTAGGATTTATTGATCATCTTGAATTTCATCAAGTTTAATAATAATGCCATTTCTATCTAATAGAATTTTCTTTTCCAAAAAGTGGGCATTCCTTGAAACAAACACCTTTTGTTCCGAGGGATCGTAGAAGTAGTAACCCATAGACTCTTTAGGGTATCCCACAAACTTGCACAAGGTGGATCTACTATCTAACTTATCTCCCACTATCCATCTCACGTAGACGGGAGATCCCCAAACCTTGAGATATTGGTCAGAGGGTGCTTTGCCACACCATATCACATATGGGGTTTTAGGCACCGACTTTGAAGGTACTATATTTAGTAGCTTCATTGTCGTGACCAAGGAGTATCCCCAGAAGGATATGAGCACATCAGAAAAGTTCATCATAGAACACACCATGTCCACCAAGGTACGATTTCTCCTCTCAGCTATTCTATTATATTAAGGTTTGTCGGGTGGAGTCCATTGAGAGAGAATTCCATTCTTTTTTAGATAATCCAAGAATTCGGTGTTTAAGTATTTCCCCTCTCAATTCGATTGAAGAACTTTAATACTTAGCCCCAATAGCTTTTCTACTTCATTTTTATACTCTATGAACTTTTCAAAGGCTTCAAACTTGTTCTTCATAAGAAACACATGTCTGTAGCGATTATAATCATTGGTGAAGGCAATGAAGTAGGAACAGTCTCCTCTCCAACAAACTCTTAGTGGACTGTAAACGTCTGTATAGATCAAACTAAGAGACTTGTGGAGTGCTCCATTTATCCTACAAAATGAGCCTTCGTCATTTTTCTTTTTAAACAAGATTTACAAGTAGGAAGATCCTCAATGCCACTAACATTTAGTGCTTTGCGAGCTTCTAATTTATTCATCCTATTTTTAAAAATTTGTCCAAGTCTTGCATGCCATAACATGGCATCTTCTTGGTTATCTAACTTTCTTTTACTTGATTGAATGTGCATTAGTGAAGGTTGAGAATCAAGTATGTACAATCCATTCATCAATGTACCTTGTGCAATTAAAGAACCATTCTTTAATGCTTTCAACATCCCATTCGATATAAAAAAATAAAATCTTTCATTATCAAGAATGGGAATTGAAATAATGTTATTAACAAGATGGGGCACATAATAAACGGGATCAAGTACAAAACAAGTATTCCCCAAGTCCAACTTGATAACGCCTTGGAAAGTTGCGCAACTCTTGCTTCATTTCCAAAGAGGAGGATCATATGCCCTTCATGAAGACTTCTTATTCTTTCCATCGCCTGTAACAACTTACAAAGGTGAGAACCACATACAGTATCAAATACCCATGTAGAAGAATTAGTCATCATATGCACTTCAATAAAGTACATACCCTTCTCAAGGGTTGCAAGGTAAGCTTTGCAATTTCTCATTTAATGCCCCTTTTCACCACAATGGAAACAACTTGCTTCGGTTTTAGCCTTTTTATTAATCCTCCCAAAACCTTTCTCGGGTTACTTCCCTTTCGAGGAAGAACTTTTCTTCTTCTTATCTTCCGTTTTAAAACCCCTAGGGCCCTTCAACTTGGAGGAGGATGCAAGCATAAGGGGCTTCTCCTTTCTTATAGTGGCCTTTGTGGTCACAAGCATGTTGATCAACTCGTTAACCGTAACTTCTTGCTCGGACATTTTGAAGTTCATAATGAATTGATCATACGATGGTAGCAATGACTGTAGGATCAAATGCACATAAAGTTCATTGTCCATGACCATATCTAACTCTCCAAGCTTCTCGATGAGGCCTATCATTTTGAGGTCGTGATCGTGGACATTGGACCCTTCACTCATTCTTGTCCTAAAGAGCTCCTTGGACAAAGCGAACCTTTCGTGTCTATTTTTTGCACTATACAACTCTTGTAAGTGTACATAGATCTCTCAAGCATGTTTCATGTGCTCATGAGTCTTTTGGAGCTCATTGGACATGGAGGCCATCATACTCAAGTAGATCTCCAAATCGTACCAAACTAATTTGTTCGCCTCTATTGATATGATCCACACACCAACCAAACTTCCAAATTCTCCTCACTATAAGTTGGAATAAAAGAGGATAATGATAATGGTGGAGGCCAATTTGAGATAGGGAGGAAGAAGAAGAGAGAAAAGCTTTCAACATATGAATGCAATACTTGCAATGTGTTTTGTAGTGAATTGCAAAAGAATCTAATTCTTTCAGACTTTCATCAATGACATATCCTCACACCCACTATATCTATGTACAGGGTGAGTTTGGTGTGATGCCAGGTTGGCATCACACCTTCCTCAAGGTGGGCGGCCAACTTGCATTGCCAAGGTGGCAAATACAAATTCAAATCCAATTTGAATTTAATGTGCATCTTAATTACATTTGAAATCTAATTTCAAGCTAATTAAGATGCTAATTCAAATGAACATTTCATTTTAATTTTCCCTCCAAAATGTTTTCTTCCCATTGATTAAATTAAAGACTTTAATTTAATTAATTAACCTTTGACTTTCTTAAGTCAAACAAGCTTAACTCTTAAGCTTAATTTTGTTAACTTAACTCTTTAAGTTAACTTGACCAATTGATGGTCACTTTGGCACTAAATAATTAACTCCTTAATTAATGATCTAATTTCACTTTTTAAATTAATTGATTAATTTAGCACTTAAATTAATCAAGCCAAAATTGACCTTTAAATTAGACACCTCAAAATCAGTCCACTGGGAGAAATTCTCCAACTCTTAGAAAATTGCTCCATCAACTATGAAGCTAATTGGCTTTTGTGTGTGACCCAATAGGTTCTACCATTCATTGGACATATATTCCTTGTGATTTTTGAATATCATATATTCATTTTAGTTTAAAACACTTTTAAACTAATCGACTCAATTCAATTAATCTCATTAATTGAAGAGTACCCAATCTTCATGGTTCATGTCCAACCTCAAGCCCATGGAGCCCAACTAGTTGGCCGAAATAAATATTTTGGATAACTATTATAGCTATATGCTTACCATGTAAATACGGTCCTTCCGTCTCTTATCTCCCGAAAGAGGCCTAGAGCAAGATATTTGTCGACTCCCTAATACCCTCAGTACTATGTCTCTATTTGCAATGTTCAATTCCCTTGTGTGACCTTATCTTTGGAAAACTTCATTTCCAAATTGTCCACTACCTTCGCAAGGATTTTTTGGAATCGACCATTATAGAATACATAGGAGATGTACTCATTCTTCACAAAAGTGAGGAGCTGGATTCCATCTTGCATCTCTCAAACCTCTATGCCAAGTAGCTCATATCCAACCTCAACCCGAAAGACCCACTAAGTGGTCAAGGAAGAGTCAAAGCATGAGGACCATACACAAGGTTACCATGGATCCTTAGGTTAGAGGACTAATAATATGCACGGACATAGGCTGGAAAACTTGCCACTACGGCTATCTAGTAGATTCTCTGGTAGGCCTTTAGTACCTTGTTCTCTAACAAGCACCTACTAACATGCACTTATATATCATACGGTTGCTCATGGAATGGAGCAATATCCAACTCTTAGATTTATGCATCGTTAGTGCAAGTCTACCCGGATCTTGGATGCCCCGTCTGATAAGATCCTATGACTTGAAAGATTTAAAATCATGACTTTGTGAGGCTTATTCCATGGTCATCAAACCACGTCCCGCAGTCAAGAGTGATCTAAGGGCTTTATCCAAATGCAAGAGAAGTAATATTGAGCATAAGATGAAGATGGCCATATAAAGAATATTATTCAGTCAAGATTGTTTTACAAGGAAATAGTTTTTACAAGGTTAATCTAATTTGCTTGCTTGGTATTATTCTAATACCATGATATGCTTTTTTTATGTGCCTATATCCTTGGGATACACCTTACAAATGATGGTGAGGCTACTAAATGTAGTACCCTCAAAGTCGGTGCCAAAAACACCACATGAGATGCAGTATGGTAAAGCACCATCTTACTCTTATCTAAAAGTTTGGGGGTCTCCTACTTATATGAGACAGCTAGTAGGAAACAAGTTGGATAGTAGATCCATCTTGTGCAAGTTTTTGGGATGCCCAAATGAGTCTTGGGGTTATTACTTTTATGATCTCTCGGAACAAAAGGTGTTTATCTCGAGGAACGCCTATTTTTTAGAAAAGGAATTTCTATTAGATAGGAATGGCGTTATTGTTGAACTTGATAAAGTTCAAGATTATCATCAAATTCCACAAGTGGTGGAAACAAGTGAACGTCAAGAGCCTTACACACAACTACTAAGAAGGTTGGACCGAATCAAGAAGAAACCTGAAAGGTTCGGATTCCTTCATGAGACGAGCCAATTAGATAATGATCCGAAGACCTATAAGAAAGCTATGTTGGACATAGACTCCAGGACATTGGCTTGATGTCGTGAAATCCAAAATGGACTCCATATACTTCAACAAAGCATGGACTTGGTTGTAAGTAGATCTATAAGCGAAAGCTAAGAGTCGATAGAGAAGTAATGACCTTTAAGGCACGACTAGTGCCAAAGGTTACACTCAAAGACCCAATATCGATTTTGAGAAACCCTTTTCACTAGTCACAATTCTAAGTCTATTCAGATTTTACTTGCCATAGTTGCATAATATGACTATAAGATATGGAAAATGGATATAAAAATTGATTTTCTCAATGGAACCATTGAAAAAGAAATCTATATGGAGCAACCCTGAAGTTTTACATCCGAAGGGAGTAAGCAAAAAGTTTGCAAACTCGAGAAATCTATTTATGAACTAAAGCAAGCATCCCAGAGTTGGAACATATATTTTGATAAGACAGTCAAATCGTTTAGCTTTCTAAAAGATGTGTATGAAGCTTGTGTGTACAAACAGGCTAGTGGGAGTAGTATATAGTTTACTGTGCTTATGTCAATGATATTCTTCTCATTAGAAATGAAAGAGAAATGTTAGAATGTACTAAAGCTTGGTTGTCTACACAATTCTCCATAAAGGATTTGTAATAAGCATCCAACGTATTAGGAATACGTAACTATAGAGATAGATTAAGGAGTATGTTGGGGCTTTCCCAAATCCCATAAATTGACAAGATACTAAAGAGATTTAGTATGGAAGAATCGAAGAAGGGATTCCTCTCTATGGGACACGATCTTCATCTCTTAAAGTCTATGACTCCTAAAACAGAGAAAGAGAGATGTAAGATATCTTGCATACCTTATATGTCCACCATTAGAAGCATAATGTATGCCGTTCAATGTATAAGACTGGATATGGCACATGCTCTAAGTGTTGTGAGCTGTTTTCAATCTAACCCCACAAAGAGTCATTGAATGGCCATTAAAGCAATCCTTAAGTACTTGAGAAGGACTAAGGATTTATTTTTGGTAATTGAAACTCGAGGAGTTTTCAGATTCTAGTTTCCAATCCAATGTAGACGACCTAAAATTCACTTTGGAATTTATATTTCGCCTCAATGGCAGTGCATGAGTTGGAAGAGTTCCAGAAAAGAAACCATAGCCAATTCTACCATTAAGATGGAATATATTGCAGCTTCAAAAGTTGTAAATAAAGGAGTTTAGATAAAAAACTTCATCCAAGAGTTGGATGTAGTGCATAGCACTGTTAAGCCTATAGTTGTCTTCTGTGACTACAATGGTGAGGTCGCACAAGCTAAGGAGCCAAGATCTCATTAGCAATCCAAGCACATTTTGAGACGATAACATTTGATCCATGGGATCATCGATAGAGGTGACATTAGAATATAAAGAATTACCTCGGAAAAGAATATAGCAGATCCACTGACTAAACCCCTATCACAAAAGGCCTTTGAAGGACATCTTGAGAAGATGGGTCCTAAGAATATGGGGAATTGGCTTTAGAGCAAGTGGGAGATGAAGGTTAGTAAGCTACTAGGATCCAATTATCAAACATCAAAAGCTCAAAATAACTAGTGCTTAGAGCCTACCAAGGATACAATCATGCTAGGAATTCATATTTAGTTGGAGTGATACCTCATAAAGCAAATTTCCAAGTTTGCAATGGTGAACACTTCACAAATCCAGATTCTGGCAAGCTCTAGCACAACAGAGAAACAACAACTTTTACCTCAGTTAGAGTGCTCTAAAAATCACAAAAAAATTTGGAACTGCTAAATTTCTTGAGAAAATTGTTGTAAAAAATTCAGAGCAAAACTCAATCTAGATCACTTGAAAAAAAATCAGCAAGTGACTGCTCTGTTGCAGTGGATATCCAAAGCTTAGCAAATCAAGCGTTTTACCTCTATTGATATGATCCACACCAATTGATCCTCCAATTCCACTCACTTTTCTGGAAAAAATGAGCAGAATATCAACAGTGAAGGCAGATTTTTTAGGCAGGAGAAGAAGAGAGAATAAAGCCTCAATACATGAAGCAATGTTTGGAAAAGAGAGTTTTAGAGGGAATTGCGGATAATCTAATCCTCCACACTCTTTACATATATGGACAATCCTCTCTCTCTATATCTATATATAGCTATTGGATGGTGTGATGCCAAGGTGGCATCACACTTTTCATGAGGGGGGCGACGAAGTGGGGTGCCAAGGTGGCAAATTTGAATTCAAATCTCATTTAAATTTTATGTGCATTTTAATTACATCTGAAATCCAATTTCAAATTAACTAAGACGCTAATTCAAATGAACCTTTGACTGGAATTTTCCCTACAAAATGTATTCTTCTCATTAATTAAATTAAACACTTTAATTTAATTAATTAACCTTTGACTTAACTCTTCAGTCAAACAAGCTTAACTCTTAAGCTCAATTTTGTTAATTTAACTCCTTAAATTAACTTGACCAATTGATGGTCATTTGGAATCAAATAATTAACTCTTTAATTATTGGTCTAATTTAACTCGTTAAAATTAGTTGATTAATTTAACACTTAAATTAATTAAGCCAAAATTTGACCTTCAATTTGGCACCTCAAAAATAGTTAACCTTAGAGTAATTTTCTAACTCTTAGAAAATTTCTCCAATAACTAGGAGGTTAATTGGCTTTTATGTGTGATCCAATAAGTTCTACCATTCATTGGTCATGGGCTCAGAACTCTTTGTGACTTCTGAATATCATATATTCATTTTAGTTTAAAACAACTTTTAAACTAATCAACTCAATTCAATTAATGTCATTAATTGAAGAGTATCCAATTTCGATGGTCGATGTCCAACCTGAAGCCCATAGAGCCCAACTAATTGGCCGAAATGAATGCTTTTGGAGAACTATTATGGCTCCATACGTACCATGCAAATACGGTCCTTTTGTCTCCTACCTCCTGAAAGAGGCCTATGGCAAGATATTTTCCGGCTCCTTAATAGCCTCGATACTAAGTCTCTATTTCCAATGTTCGATTCCCTTGAGTGACCTCATCTTTGAAAAACTCCTTTTCCAAATTATCACACCACCTTGTGCAAGGATTCTTGGAATCGATCATTATAGAATGCATAGAAGATGTAACCGCCCTTCACAAAAATGAGGAGTCGGATTTCATCTTGGATCTCAAAAACGTCCATGCTAAATGGCTTATACCCAACCTCAACTCAAAAGACCCGCTAAGTGGTTAAGGAAGAGTCAAAGCATGAGGACCAGACACAAGGTTACAATTGATCCTAAGGTCAAAGGACTAATAATATGCACTAGCATAAGTTGGAGAACTCGTCACTACAGGCTTGCCACTATGGCTATTTAGTGGATTCTCCGTAGGTCTTTAGTGCCATGTTCTCTAACAAGCAGCCACTAATATGCACCCATATCTCATACGAATGCTCATGGAATGGAGCAATATCCAACTCTTTAATTTATGCATCATTAGTGCAAGTCTATCCTAATCTTAGATGTCCTGTCTTGTAAGATCTTATGACTTCGAAGATTTACGATTACGACTTTGTGAGACTTATTCCATGGTCACTAAACTATGTCCCATAGTCATGAGTGATCTAAGGGCTTCATCCAAATGCAAGTGAAGAAATAAAGAGCAAAAGATGAAGATGGCCATATAATGAATATCATTTAATCAAGATTATTTTACAAGGAAATAGCTTTACAAGGTCAATCCTATTAGCTTGCGAGGAACTATTCCAACAATCTCCCACTTTCCCTAAAGCCAATTCCACATGGCTTTGAGACCCATATTCTCAAGATGTTTTTCAAAGACCTTTTGCGTTAGGGGTTGTCAGTGGATCTGTTATATTCTCTTTCGAGGCAACTCTCTTCACTTAGATGTCGCTTCTATTAAAGATCTCTCGGATCAAATGATATCACCTCAAAATGTACTTAGATATTTGATGAGATCTTGGCTCTTTAGTTTGCGCCACTGCCCCATTGTTGTCATAATAGACAACCACTGGCTCAGTAATGCTAGGCACAACATTCAACTCTTGAATGAAGCTTCTCATCTAAACACCTTTCTTTGCATCTTTCAAAGCCGCAATGTATTCTGCCTCTGTGGTAGAATTGGCCATTGTGTCTTGTTTGGAACACTTCCAACTCACTGCACCGCCATTGAGGCAAAATATAAATCCAGAAGTGAATTTTAGGTCATCTACATCGAATTGGAAACTTGAATTCAAAAGCCTATCTAGTTTCAATTCTCCATTGCTGTATACCAAAAACATGTCTTTAGTCTTTCTCATGTACTTAAGCATTGTTTTTATGGTTATCCAGTGACTTTAACTGAGAATAGATTGTAACCTATTTGTAACACTTAGCGAGTGTGCCACATCCAGTTTTGTATATTGAACTGTATACATTATGCTACCAATGACGGATGCATAAGGTATATGGGACATTTTCATATCTCATTTTCAGTCTTAGGGGCCATAGACTTGGAAAGACAAATGCCATGTCCCATGGGAGTGAATCCCTTCTTGAATTCTTCCATACTAAACGTCTTTAGTATCTTGTCAATGTATGGGGTATGGGATAGCCCTAGCATCCTTTTAGATCTATCCTATATATACGTATTCCCAATACGTAGGATGCTTCTCCCAAATCTTTCATAGAGAATTGTGTAGGTAAACATGCTTTAGTACACTATAACATTCCTAACTCATTCCTAATGAGAAGAATGTCGTCGACATAAAGCATAATAAACTATACACTACTTCTACTAGCCTTTTTATATACACATGGTTCATACACATTTTTGACAAAACCAAACGATTTGACCGTTTTGTGAAAACGTAGTTCCAACTTTGGGATGCTTGTTTGAGTCCATAAATGGATCTCTGGAGTTTATAAACCTTTTTCACTCCCCTTGGATGTAAAACCTTGTGGTTGCTCAATATAGATTTCTTCTTCAATATCTCTATTGTGGAAAGCGGTTTTCACATCCATCTGCCATATCTCACAGTTATAATATGCGGCTATGGCAAGTAGAATTCGGATGGACTTAGGCATAGCGACCGGTAAAAAGGTTTCCTCAAAATCGATACCAGGTCCTTAAGTGTAATCCTTCACCATTAGTCACGCCTTAAAAGTTACGACTTCTCTATCTATTCCAAGCTTTCACTTGTAGATCTACTTGCAACCAACGAGAACTATTCCCTTTGGTGGATCTACCAAAGTCCTTACTTTGTTTGAGTACATGGAGTCCATTTTGGATCTCATGGCTTCAATCCAACATCCTGAATCTATGTCCGGTATAGCTTCTTTATAGATCTTAGGATCACTCTCAAATTGCCCAATCTCATGAAGGAATCCGAGCCTTTCGGGTTGCTTCTTGATTCGGTCTGACCTTCTTAAAGGTTGTGTGTGAGGCTCTTGTTGCTCATTTATTTCCACCACTTGTGGGATTTCTTGATCATCTTGAACTTCATCAAGTTCAATGATAATGCCATTTCTATCCAATAGAAATTTCTTTTCCAAAAAAGTGGGTGTTCTATAAAACAAACACCTTTTGTTTCAAGGGATCATAGAAGTAATAACTCGTAGACTCTCTGAGCTATCGCACAAACTTGCACAAGGTGGATTTACTATCCAAGTTATCTCCTATTGTTCGTCTCACGTAGGCGGGAGATTCCCAAACCTTGAGATATTGGTAAGAGGTTGCTTTACCAGAACACATCTTATGTGGCGTCTTTAGAACTGACTTTGAGGGTACTATATTTAGTAACCTTGCCGCCGTTTGTAAGGTGTATCCCCAAAAGGATATAGGCACATCAAAAAAGCTCGTCATGGAACGTACCATGTCCAATAAGGTACGATTTCTACTCTAGGCCACTTCATTGTGTTGGGGTATGTCGAGTCCCATTCTCTTTTAGAAAATCCAAGGATTCGGTACTCAAGTATTCTCCCCCTCGATCCAAAGAGCTTTAATACTTAGCCCTAATTATTTTTTCACTTCATTCCTGTACTCTTTGAACTTTTCATCATCATTTGTGAAGGTGATGAAGTAGGAATATCCTATTCTCCCACTAACTCTTAGTGGTCCACAAACATACACATGGATCATATCCAAAGGACTTGTGGAGCGCTCTGTTTGTCCCGCAGAAAGAGCCTTGGTTATTTTTTCCTTTAAACAAGATTCACAAGTAGGAAGATCCTCAATGCCACTAGTATTTAGTGTTTTGAGAGCTTCTAACTTGTTCATTCTATTTTTAGAAGTATGTCCAAGCCTTGCATGCCATAAAATGGCATCTTCTTGGTTATCTAACTTTCTTTTACTTGATTAAATGTGCATTAGTATAGGTTGAAAATCAAGTATGTACAATCCGTTAATTAATATACCTTTTGCAATTAAAGAACCATTCTTTAATACTTTCAACATCCCATTCGATATAGAAAAATCAAATCCTTCATTTTCAAGAACGGGAATTGTAATAATGATCTTAACAAGATGGGATACATAATAAATTAGATCAAGTACAATGCAAGCATTCCCCAAGTCCAACTTGATTACGCATTGGAAAGTGACCACATCTCTTGCTCCATTTCCCAGGTAGAGGATCATATCCCCTTCATGAAGACTCATTTTTCTTTCTTCCCTTGTAATAAATTACAAATGTGAGAACCGCATGCAGTATCAATACCCATGCGAAAGAATTAGTCGTCATGTGCACTTCAATAAAGTACACCCTTCTCAAGGGTTGCAAGGTAAGCTAAGCAATTTCTCTTCCAATGCCCTTGCTCACCATAATGGAAATAATTAGCTTCAATTTTAGCCTTCTTCTCAACCCCCTCAGAACTGTTCTCGGGTTGCTTCCCTTTCGAGGAAGAACTTTTCTTCCTCTTAACTCCCTTTCTAGGACCCTTATGGCCTTTCGACTTGGAGGATGATGCAAGCATAAGGGGCTTCTCCATTTTCATAGTTGCTTCTACGGTCATAAGCATGTTGACCAACTAGTTAATCGTAACTTCTTACTTGGACATGTTAAAGTTCATAACAAATTGGTCATACAATGGTGGCAATGATTATAGGATCAAATCTACGTAAAGTTCGTTGTCTATGACCATATCGAACTGTCCAAGCTTGTCAATGAGTCCTATCATCTTGAGGTTGTGATCATGGACATTGGATCATTCACTCATCCTTGTCCTAAGAAGATCCTTCGATAAAACGAACCTTTCGTGTCCATTTTGAACACCATACATCTCTTGAGCATGTTTCATGTGCTCATGAGTCTTTTGGAGTTCATTGGACATGGAGTCCATCATGACACATCTAATTTGTAGATCATGATCTACAAATTTTGTGAACATTTCAAGTTGTTGGTCAGTGGCATCATCACCAAGTATGTCCACGGGACTTCGATCAAGGACGTAACTCTTCTTTTTAGAGTCAAGAATTATTTTAAAGTTTCTCAACCAATCTTAGAAGTTAGGCCTAGTAAGTTTATTGGTTTCCAAATTGATACGAGTGGATTCTTAGCCATTTTGTTTGAAGATTTAAAAAATCTACAAGAGGTGAAAAAAGATTATAAACATGTGATTCAATTTGATATTAAAACATGTTCATGGTCATTCAAACATGTTTTTCTCCCATTATTTTATCAAATTCTTCACCCCCAAGAAGAATACGCGAAATCATATTTCCTAGTGAGAATCAAGATCTTAAGAACTTGTAAGTGGACCCCCACTTCGAATGCTATCTACAAACAATCAAAAGGTAAGCAACATTTGCTAATTGCATCTCATGCAACTCTTGATATATTTTATCTCACTTTTCATGTAGATACCTCGCTTCGAGTGCATCTACATTACTAAGTGTTAAGTCGAATCCACCAATCAAACTTTGATTCGAGATGGCTGCATGTCATCCCCCACTTTGAGTGCCAATACATGGAGGTTCTAAAATCAAAGGTGCATCACATGTTAAGTATATGCTCACAACTTTTCTCTAAAGTGTGACCCCCACTTTTAGTGTTATCACACAAATTCAGTAGCTTCGTCATGGCATATACTATTGGTAGAAGGCATGAATTAATTAAAACTCTTTTAATTTATATCCATTTTGATTTAATATTTTGAAAGCACTTAGATGTTCTAAGTGGAGAGTGCTTGCAAAGATCTTATCATTTTATCTTCTTATTTAGGTTTTTTATATCTTAAGTATGCATTTCGTACATCAATATGATATGGAAAGCATAAATAAGTAAATGGGACTAGCATGCTCCTAGGTTAGGATGACCATGAGCTTAACCAAGTGGTGCACTTAGAGCCATAGGTGCATCACCTAGTTGATTTTAGGTGGGTTGATTAAATCTAGCTATTACATGAGTGTATCCCATACATTCATGGGTCTTCAAAAGTCTCCACGCCTCCAAGGCCCCATTTGCTCCATGACCACATCTAACTGTCTAAGCTTCATGATGAGTCCTATCATCTTGAGGCCGTGATCATAGACATTGGACCCTTCACTCATTCTTTTCCTAAAGAGCTCCTTGGACAAATCGAACCTTTTATGTCTATTTTGTACACCAAACAACTCTTGTAAGTGTACATAGATCTCTCAAGCATGTTTCATATGCTCATCAGTCTTTTGGAGCTCATTGGACATGGAGGCCATCATGACATATCTCCATTGTAGATCGTCATCTACAAATTTTGTGAACATTTCACGTTATGCGTCGGTGCCGTCATCACTAGGTGTGTCCACGAGACTTTGATCAAGGATATAATTTTGCTTTTTAGAACCAAGAATTATTTTAAGATTTCTCAACCAATCTTGGAAGTTTGGCCCAGTGAGTTTATTAGTTTCCAAAATAGATGCGAGTGGATTCTTAGCTATTTTGTTCCAAAATTTTGAAAATCTACAATAGGCAAAAAAAGAGTATAAGTATGTGATTGAATTTGATATAAAAACATGTTCATGGTCTTTCAAGCATGTTTTCCTCCCACTATTTTATCAAATTCTTCACCCCATAGAAGAATTCAAAAAATTATATTTCCTAGTGAGAATCAAGATCCCAAGGACTTGCAAGTGGATCCCTGTGTACGAGCGCCATCTACAAGTAATCAAGAGGTAAGCAACTTTTGCTAATTCCATCTCATGCAAGTCTTGATATATTTTGCCTCACTTTTCACATATACCCATGTGTACATGCTCCATCTATGGTACTAAGCATTAAGTCATACCTACCAATCAATCTTTGACTCAAAATGGGCACCACATCATCCCCTATGTAAGAGTGCCAATGTATGGGCATTCCTAAGTCAAAGTGCATCTTATGCTAAGTGCATGCTCACAGCTTTCCTCCTAAATATGGCCCCCATGTACGAGTGCCATCAAATAAAATCGGTAGCATCATCATAGCATACACCATTGGTAGAAGGCTTGGACTAATTAAAACTCTTTTAATTTGTATCCGTTTTGACTTAATATTTGAAAAAGCACTTAGACATTATAAGTGGAGGGATTTAGCTTGCAACAATCTCATCATCTTATCTTTTTATATAGGTTTTTTGTATTCTAACCATGCATCTGATACATCAATAGAATATGGAAAGCATAAATAAGTAAATGGGCCTAGCATGCTCCTAGGGTGGGAGGACCATGTGCCTAACCAGGTGGTGCACTATGAGCCATAGGTGCACCACCTAGTTGATTTTAAGTGGGTTGATTAAATCTAGCTGTTACATGAGTGTATCTTATACATTCATGGGTCTTCAAAAGTCTCTATGCCTCTAAGGTCTCCTTTGCTCTATGTAACTTTTACATGAGAAAGAAATCCTCACTTCTAGTGATTCTACTCTCATAATATTTACAAAGTACAAATAAAAGAGGCACGCATGCCCCAATTTAATACAACCTATTTCGACAACTTGAAATGAATAAAATCAATCTTAAAGGCTCATGATCATCCCCAATCGTTCATCATCCATTCAATAATTAAATGAATAATAAACAAATCTAGAATTAACAATTAATTCCATGAATTAAATTATAATCAAATTAACATACAATTGGCCATGCATAACACTTATGCAACAATTGGAGATTAACTTTAACAAGATTTAAGGAGCTTGAAAACAAATGTTAAATATTTTGTTGAACACTTGCACAACACTTGTGCACCTTCTATATGTGATAAAAAACTATTTTGAGCAAAGGAGACACAAAAACAAGGCAAAACTCATCCTTAGCCCAAAGATGCCACTATCGCATGGGCTGGGCGTGCTGCCCAACCAGCGCTTGGCTGTGTGCAGCAGAATGCATCTTTTAGGTTTAAGATCGAGTCATCTCATTTTTGGTTCAACTTTTATACACTAAAACTTTTAGGACACCTCCTGAACATGTCATCACACATTTTAGATAGAATTTCCAGATAGAAAACAAGTTTTCAAAATGGAAATTCTAGTGTTCAATCAAGCTTCAAAAAACTAGTTCAAGTAAGAATCTCATTCCTCAAAAATGTCCAACAAAACTCCAACCAAATTGGATCCAAAAATGACCAAAACTATTTTAATCAATCATGAACATGCTATTTGTACATATAACATCAATTAATGCCAAATCAACATTTAACATTAAAAGCTATGAATTAAAACATACTAATAATATGAATTAACATTTAAAACACATATTAGCATGCTTTCAATTCATCAATCAATGATCCACACACAACATCATCTAAACACTCCAATCCATCATATCAATTGAGAATTTGGTGATTTTGATCAATCCATCACGTGAATCCATCATCCAAAAAATCCAAATCTAAGCCTGATTTGGGCTTTGATGCCACTTGAAGGTTAGTAAGCCACTAGCATCCAATTATCAAACTTCAAAAGCTCAAAATAACTAGTGCTTACAGCCTACCATAGATCTAATCATGCTAGGAATTCAAATTTAGTTGGAATGTTACCACAAAAAAGAAATTTTCCAAGGTCGCAATGGTGAACACTTCACCAATCTAGATTTTGGCAGGCTCTGGCACAGTGGAGAAATAACAACTTTTGCCTCTGTTAGAGTGCTCCAAAAACCACAAACAAAAATATAAAACTACTCAACTCCTTGAAGAAATCGCTGTAAAAATTTAAAGCAAAACTTAATCTGGATCACTTGGAAAAAATTTGGCAAGTGACTGCTCTGTTCCAATGGATCTCCAAAGCTTAGCAAATCAAACGCTTTGGTTCTATTGAAGCTCCAAATTCCACTCATTTTTAGCTGGAGAAAATGAGCAGAATATCAATGGTGAAGATTGATTTTTGAGGCAGGAGAAGAAGAGAGAACAAAACCTCAACATATGAAGCAATATTTGGAAAACAGAGTTTTGGAAGGAATTATGGAAGAATCTAACCTTTCACACTTTCTTCACATATATGGCCGATCCTCTTTCTCTATATGTATATATAGACGTTGGATGGTTTGATTCCAAGGTGGCATCACACCTTCCAAAAGGGGGGCGGCCAAGTAGGGTGCCAAGGTGGCAAATTTGAATTCAAATCTCATTTGAATTTCATGTGCATTTTAATTACATTTGAAATCTAATTTCAACTTAATTAAAATGCCAATTCAAATAAACCTTTCATTTGAATTTTTCTTCCAAAATGTATTCTTCTCATTTGTTGAATTAGACACTTTAATTTAACTAATTAACATTTGACTTAACTCTTAAGCCGAACAACTCTTAAGCTCAATTTTGTTAATTTAACTCCTTAAATTAACTTGACCAATTGATGGTCACTTCGCATCAAGTAATTAACTCCTTAATTATTGGTCTAATTTAACTTGTTAAAATTAGTTGATTAATTTAATACTTAAATTAATCAAGCTAAAATTTGACCGACAATTTGGCACCACAAAAATCAGTCACCTTGGAGTAATTTTCTAACTCTTAGAAAATTGCTCCAATAACTAGGAGGTTAATTAGCTTTTGTGTATGACCCAATGGGTTCTACCATTCATTAGACATTGGCTTACAACTCCTTGTGACTTCTGAATATCATATATTCATTTTAGTTTAAGACAACTTTTAAACTAATCGAATCAATTCAATTAATCTCATTAATTGAAGTATACCCAATCTCCATGGTCGATGTCCAACCTCAAACCCATGGAGCTCAACTAATTGGCCAAATTAAATGCTTTTGGAGAACCATTATAGCTCTATACGTACCATGCAAATACGGTGCTTCCGTCTTCTATCTCCTAAAAGAGGCATAGGGCAAGGTATTTGTTGGCTCCTTAATAGCTTTGATACTATGTCTCTATTCCCAATATTTGATTCCCTAGAGCGACCTTATCTTTAGAAAACTCCTTTTCCTAATTATCACACCACATTGTGCAAGGATTTCTTAGAATCGATCATTATAGAATACATAGGAGATGTACTTGCCCTTCACTAAAGTGAGGAGTCAGATTCCATCTTAGATCTCACAGACTTCCATGCTAAGTAGCTTATACCCAACCTCAACCTGAAAGACTCGCTAAGTGGTCAAGGAAGAGTCAAAGTATGAGAACTAGACACAATGTTACCTTGGATCCTCAGGTCAAAGGACTAATAATAAGCACTAGTGTAAGCTGCAGAACTCGTCGCTACAAACTTGCCACTACGGCTATTTAGTAGATTATCTGGTAGGTCTTCAGTACCTTGTTCTCTAACAAGCACCTACTAACATGTATCCATATCTCATACGATTGCTCAGGAACGAAGCAATATCTAACTCTTGGATTTATGCATCATTAGTGCAAATCTATCCAGATCTTAGATACCCTATCTCGTAAGATCCTATGACTTGGAAGATTTAAGATCATGATCATGTGAGATTTATTCCATGGTCACCAAACCAAGTCCCATAGTCATGAGTGATCCAAGGGCTTCTTCCTAATGCAAGTGAAGAAATGAAGAGCATAAGATGAAGATGGCTATATAAAGAATATCATTTAATCAAGATTATTTCACAATGAAATAGCTTTACAAGACCAATCCTATTAGCTTGATGAGCACTATTGCAATAGGAGATTGTCGGAAACGTATCTCACAAGCTAACTAGATTGGCATGTAAACTATTTCACATATGATACAATCTTGATTGAATGATGTTCATTTTACATGGCCATCTTCATCTTATGCTTATATTAGTTCACTGGCATTTGGTTGAAGCTCTTAGATCACACAAGACTATGAGACTTGGTTACGCACTGGGTGGTCATCATGAAATAAGTCTTACATGATCGTGATCTTAAATCTTCCAAGTCGTAGGATCTTATAGGAAAGGGTATCTAAGATCCGAATAGACTTGCACTAATTATGCATAAATCCAAAAGTTGGATATTGCTCCATTTCATAAGCAAGCATAGAGCTAGAATGGTTATCTAAAAGCATTCATTTCGGCTAATTAGTTGGGCTCCATGGGCTTGAGATTGAACATTGACCATGGAGATTGGATACTCTTCAATTAATGAGACTAATTAAATTGAGTTATTAGTTTAATGAAGTTTAGACTAGTATGAATATTTGATATTCAATAAATCACAAGATTTGTGAGCCCATGTCCAATAAATGGTAGAACCTAATGGGTCACACACAAAAGCTAATTGAAAATCCTACTTAATAAAAGGGAATTTTCTAAGAGTTAGAAATTCCATCTTGATCGATTTTTGAGGTAGATGGTTGCCACAATTTTTGGTCATTTTGGCTTGACCAATTTAATTGTTAAATTAATCTAAATAATTTATGGAGGTAAATTAGATCAATTAAATTAAGGAGTTAATTTAATTGATGCCATATGACTATCAACCGGTCAAGTAAACTTAAGGAGTTAAGTTAACAATAACTAGGTTAAAGAGTTAAGCTAATTGATTTAACAGTTAAGTCAAAGGTTAATTCAAACCATCCCTACTCATATTCAAATTTCATTCAATTAAGAAATATCCTATTTTTTAGGATAACTTTTTTTTCCTGGTCAGGTCAACAAAGGCATGAAATATTTTTATTTACTTTTTCTATAAAATCAAATGGATTTGCCTGGACCAATAAATGATTTTCTTTTAGTCTTTCTGGGATCGGGTCTTATATTAGGAAGTCTGGCAGCAGTATTACTTCCGAATCCAATTTATTCGGCCTTTTCATTAAGATTGGTTCTTTTTGTATATCCTTATTCTATATTCTATCGAACTCGTATTTTGTAGCTGCTGCGCAACTCCTTATTTATGTAGGAGCTATAAATGTTTTAATAATTTTTGCTATGATGTTCTTGAATGATTCAGAATATTACAAAGATTTTCATCTTTGGACCGTCGGGTTACTTCAATAGTTTGTACATGTCTTTTTATTTCACTAATTACTACTATTCTAGATACGTCATGGTATGGGATCATTTGGACTACAAAATCAAATCAGATTCTAGAGCAAGATTTGATAAGTAATAGTCAACAAATTGGAATTCATTTATCAATAGATTTTTTTTCTTCCATTTGAACTCATTTCAATAATTCTTTTAGTTGCCTTAATAGGTGAAATTGCTACATCTCGTCAATAAAAAATCTTTAAAATGAGGAATTCAAATAGAATAAATGGAAAAGGAATGTTAGGAAGAAAAAGAAAAGAAAAAAAGACTTAAATCATAGTCTAACTGATTTTAGAGGCCCATTTGTCTTCCCGGAGAGCTGCTTTTGCTAAAACTCGAGCAATTTCTTGAAAACTCACTTCAGATATGAAACTTTGAGTATTGAGAGATGCGCTTGTTTTTTGATCGCTCCAGAAAAATTCACCAACTGGAAGCTGCTATAGGTGGATCTCCAAATCCAAGCAAGTCAAGTACCTTGCCTTTATTGATGTGATCCACACACCAAACAATCTTCCAATTTCCCCTTACTAGAAGCTAGGGTTAGAGAGAAGAAAATGAGGTAGAGGAGGCCGATTTCCAGGTTGTGAAGAAGAAGAAATGCAAAGCTTCAACTCATGATGCAATGCATGGAGAGAGAGATTTTGGAGGGAATGCAAGAATCTAATTCCCACACTTCTAGTAATTAATTATGAATTTTGCATGCTCTCTATATCTATATATAGATGGTGGAAGGTGTGATGCTAGTTGGCATCACACCTTCCACAAGGTGACTGCCCAAGTGGCATGCCAAGTTGGCAAAATTTAAATTCAAGTCTTACTTGAATTTCAAGTGCATTTCAATTTCATTTGGAATCTAATTCCAAATTAATTAAGATGGTAATTTAAATGAATACTTCATTTAAATTTTCCCTCCAAAAAGTATTCTTCCCATTAATTAAATTAAACACTTTAATTTAATTAATTAACCTTTGATTTAACTCTTAAATCAAACAAGCTTAACTCTTAAGCTTAAATTAGTCAACTTAACTCTTTAAGTCAACTTGTCCAATTGATGGTCAACATGGTACCAAATGATTAACTCCTTAATCATTGGTCTAATTTAAATCTTAAACTAGTTGATTAGTTTAATACTGAAATTAATCAAACCAAAATTGACTGTTGGATTGGACCTTTGAAAATCGGTCACCTAAGGGTGATTTTTCTAACAGTTAGAAAATTTCTCTACCAATTTTGGAAGCTATTTGGCTTTTGTGTGTGACCCAATAAGTTCTACCATTTCATTGGACATGGGCTCACAACTCTTTGTGACTTTTGAATATCTTATATTCATTTTAGTTTAAAACTCCTTTTAAACTAATCGACTCAATTCAATTAATCTCATTAATTGAAGAGTACCTAATCTCCATGGTCAATGTCCAACCTCAAGCCCACGGAGCCCAACTAATTGGCCGAAATGAATATTCTAGAGAACCATCATAGCTCTATGCATGCCATGCAAATACGGTCCTTCCGTCTCCTATCTCCCAAAAGAGGCCTGGGACAAGATATTTGTCGGCTCCTTAATAGCCTCAATGCTATGTCTCTATTCTTAATGTTCGATTCCCTTGTGTGACCTCACCTTTGGAAAACACCTTTTCCAAATTGTCACACCACTTTGCGCAAGGATTTCTTAGAATTGATCATTATAGAATACATAGGATATGCACTCGCCCTTCACAAAAATGAGGAGTCGGATTCCATCTTGGATCTCACAAACCTCCATGCCAAGTAGCTCATACCCAACCTCAACTCGAAAGAACCGCTAAGTGTTAAAGGAAGAGTTAAAGCATGAGGACCGGACACAAGGTTACCATGGATCCTCAGGTCAGAGGACTACTAATATGCACTAGCATAAGCGAGAGAATTGATCACTACCAATTTGCCACTACGGCTATCTAGTGGATTCTTCAGAGGGTCTTTAGTGCCTTATTCTCTAACAAGCACCCACTAACATGGACCGATATCTCATACAGATTGCTCATGGAATTGAGCAATATCTAACTTTTGAATTTATGCATCGTTAGTGCAAGTCTATCCGGATCTTAGATGCCCCATCTCATAAGATCCTATGACTTGGAAGATTTAAGATCACGACCATGTAAGACTCATTCCATGGTCACCAAACTAAGTCCCATAGCCATGTGTGATCTAAGGGCTTCATCCAAATGCGAGTGAAGTAATATAAAACATAAGATGAAGGTGGCCATATAAAAAATATCATTCAATCTAGATTGTTTTACAAGGAAATAGCTTTTCAAGGCCAATCCTATTGGCTTGTCGGGCACTATTCCAACACTTCAATAAACTACATACCCTTCTCAAGGGTTGCAAGGCATTCCTTGCAATACCTTTTCCAATGGCCTTTCTTGACAAAGTAGAAACAAGTAATATCGATTATATCCTCTATAATCTTTTTGACTCCTTCGGATGTCTTTAATGGTTGCCTTCCCTTGGAGGAAGAACTTTTCATCATTTTACCCCTTTTTCTAGCACCCCTAGGGCCCTTGGACTTGGAAGAGGAAGCAAGCATCAATGGCTTGTCCTTGTCATGGTAATCTCTATCTAGATCAACATTTTGATCGATAAAACTTGGCGAGGATGTGAGGATCAAACGCTCAGGGAGATCATTATGCATCACTACGCCCAAGTTGAAGAGCTTCTCCAAGCCTAATCATCTTTAGACCGTAGTTGATGACACATGACTTCACATCCATCCTAGCTTCAAAAATCTTACCTTGTTCACTTTACAACTCTTGTAAACTTGAACCAAAGAACTATTTATGTGTACTTGAGATTTTTGAAGTTTGTACATGCTATCATGAGATTATGGGATAGGACGATTCTTAACCCAATTCGAGAACATTTCACATGTCTCTTGATCTACATTAATCCGCACGGGATTAGGAGCACCATGGAATAGGACATTTATCTCTTTCTCGCAATCTAGAATAATTTTGAGGTTTAGTCAAACGTGGAAGTTAGGCCCAGTTGGTTTATTGGTTTCCAAAATAACATTTAGTGGAATTTTTGCCATTCTTGAGATTTCACAAATCATCAAAGGGCAAAAAGAGAATATAAACATGTGATTGAATATTTGATATTTGAAAACGTGTTTATGGTCTTTCAAGCATGTTTTTTTCTCACTATTTTATCAAATCCTTCACCCTCTAGAAGAATTCGGGAAATGATATTTCCTAGTGAGAATCAAGACCCTAAGAACTTGCAAGTAGACCCCCATGACAGAATGCCATCCACAAACAATTGAAAGGTAAGAAACATTTGCTAATTGTATCATATGCAACTCTTGATATATTTTGCTCTTTGGAACATTTACATAAGAAAGAAATCCTCACTCCTAGTAATTCTACTCTCATAATGTTTACAAGATAGAAATTAAGAGGCATGCAAGCCCCAATTTAATACAACCATTTTTAACAACTTGAAATAAATAAAATCAATTTTAAAGGCTCATGATCATCCCCACTCATTCATCATTCATTCAACAATCAAATGAACAATAAATAAATCAAGAATTGATATTCAATTCCAACAATTAAATGTTTATCTCATAAATAATTAATTGGTCAAGGAAAAACAAACATAACATTTATGCATCTTATTTTTGCAACAATTGGAGATCAACTTTAACAAGATTTTAAAAGTAATCAAAAGTGCCAAACATAATTTTGAGAACTTACACAACACTTGTGCATCTATTGTGTATGAAATAAAACACCTTCGGTCACTTAAGGAGCTAAGGCAACAAGTAAAACTCGCCAACTACCAAACTAACCACTGCCGACCCAACCTAGGTGCACGGCCGGGTAGCAGGCGCACCCGCTGCCTGACCAGTGCCTAGCAGTGGCTAGCATTAACCCTGTTTTAGAGTTTTGGCCGAGTCAACTCATTTTAGGCTCAACTTTTGTGCACCAAAAATTTTAGGACACCTCCTAAACATTAAATCACACATTATAGATGAAATTTTAGATCTAAAATATCTTTTAGAAATGAAATTTCAAGTGCTCAAACATTCTTCAAAAATCAAGTTTAAGTGAGAATCACATTCTTCCAAAAATCTCCAATTAAATCTAAACCATTTGGATCCAACAATGACCAAAATAACTTAAGGCTAAATTTAACATGCTATATCAACATATAACATTATCCAACCCTAAATCAAAAAATAAAAATTTAACATTAGCTAAACATGAATCAAAATACACTGACATATGAATTAACATTTAAAACACATATTAGCATAATCTCAATTCATCAACAAAGTAGCCATAAGCATCATCATCCAAACACTCCAATCCATAAATTGGATCAAGTATTTGGAGATCTAGATCAATTCATCGCAAAAATCAATCAAACAAAATCTAAATTAAAGCATAAATTTAGGCTCCGATACCACTTGTAAAACGGTGTAAGCCAAGGATCCAATTTAAAATGTCTAAAAACTGAAATCTAACTTATTTTACACCTCCACAAGGATCTATATCTTGCTGATAAATTGGATTAAGGTCAGAATATTACCACAAAAAAAAATTCCAACCAAAATGAAGAAGACTTGATTGATCTCTCCAATGCAGTCAGTCTCCTCCTACTGCAGCAGAGTGCGAGCAATATTTTCCCAACCAAATCACCTCGGAATTGAGTGAAATCTGGAACAAAAGATCACCAACACCTTGATTATTCTCCAATAAAAATTTCAGCTCAAAATAGTTTCGGAAACACCTCCAATGGATGCTCCAAAGTTTCTGCCCAAACAGAGGATCTCCAAAAGCTTAGCAATCCAAGTGTATTGCCTCTAGTGTGAAGATCCACACACCAATGGACAATCCAATCTCTCCTAGATTAGCTGGAAAATCAAAGTAGAAATGAGGATGATGAAGGCTGAAAATTTGAGAGGGAGAGGTGAAGAAAATGTGAAGCCGCAACACATGAGAGAGTTACACAAATTTGGAATGAACAGAGGAATCTAATAATTAGATGCAAAATGCTTACGTTCCCATCATCATGGCCGCCCCTCTCTATATCTATATATAGATTGAGGGAAGGTGTGATGCTTAAGTGGCATCCACACTTCCCATGTGGGGGGGCACCACTTGTTTCCCAACTTGCAAGCAAGTTGCATGTGAATTTAATGTGCAATTACATTTCATTTAGAATCCTCATTTCATCTCATGAAATATCATCCAAATAAAGTCTAGCGACACACCAAATGAACTCTTCATTTGAATTTTTCCTCCAAAATTGATTCTTCATTTTAATTAAATTAAATACTTTAATTTAATTAATTAATCTTTGACTTAACACTTAAGTTAATTAGCTTAACTCCTTAAGCTAGCAATTGTTAACTTAACTCTTTAAGCTAACTTGAAAAATTGATAGTCATGTTGCACCGAGTAAATTAACCTTTAGTTTAATTGGTTTAGTTTAACACCTTAAATTATTTAGCTCAATTTAACAACTAAATTGATCATGCTAAAATGACTAAAAATTGAATCAACCATTTCCCTTTCAGTTTTTGTCAACTTGGATTTTTTCAAACACTTAGAAATTCCATTCGTCAAGTAGAATTTTCAATTGGCTTTTTTGTGTGACCCATTAGGTTCTACCGTTCATTGGACATAGGCTCACAACTTTTGTAACTTTAGAATATAAAATATTCACATTGGTTTAAACTCCTTTAAACTGATCAACTCAATTCAATTAATCTCCATTAATTGAAAATTACTCAATCTCCATGGTCAATGTCCAACCTCAAGCCCATGGGACCCAGCAATTGGCCGAATAAATGCTTTTGGTGAACCATTCTAGCTATAGCGTACTATGTAAAATGGTCTTTCCGTTTCCTATCTCCATGAAAGAGGCCTAGAACAAGATATTTATCAACTTTCTGATGGCCTCAATACTATGTTTCTATTCATAATGTTCAATTTTGATTTATGACCTCATCCTTGGAAAACTCTTTTTCCAAATTGTCATATTGTCTTGCACAAGGATTCCATGGAATCGATCATTATAGAACACATAGGAGATGCACTCGCCCTTCACAATAACGAGGAGTCGGATCACATCTTAGATCTCATAAACCTTTGTGTCTAAGTACTCATACCCAACCTCAAGCCGAACGACCTGCTAGGTGGCCAAGGAAGAGCCAAAGCATGAGGACCTAAACACAAGGTTATATTGGATTCTCAGGTCAAATGACTAATTATATGCACTACCATAAGCTGAAGAATTTGCCACTATGGCTATCTAGTAGATTCTCTGGGCGAGCCTCCAGTGCCTTGTTCTCTAACAAACACCTACTAACATATAACCATGTCTCACATGGTTTGCTATTGGAGCGAAGCAACATCCAACACTTGAATTATGCATCCTCAGTGCAAGTCTATCTGAATCTTAGATGCCCTGTCTCATAAGTTTCTATGACTTGGGATATTTAAGATCACTACCGTGTAAAACTTATTCCATGATAATCACCCACTGTACTAACCAAGTCCCATAGTCTTATGTGACTTAAAGGCTTCAACCAAATGCCAATAAAGTAAATAAAGCATAAGATGAAGATAGCCATTTACACAGAATATCATTCAATCAAGATTGTATCACAAGTAAAATAGTCTACATGCCAATCTCATTGGTTGCAGGGCACTATTTGAACAATTGGGGCCTGTCATAATACCAAATGTATGAACCTGATTTGTCTTCTTTGGGAAGTAGAGCACCTAAAATGTGAATCTAACTTCAACCTAATATTGTTTTTCAAATGCACATACTATTACAAGTGAGAATTACAGAATTGTGTTTATCTTAAAATCTTAATACATTTTGGCTGGTCCTATTTGAAACATGACATATAACAAAGCCAGTCTTTACAGAATATAAAACATAGGTAGACCACCATCTCTTGTACAATCAGAGCCAACAAAATATCCATTCTAATATTTACATATTTAGCCCCTACATTGTGCTAAAGTCCTTGCCTTGATTCTTGCCTTTCGTTCCTAAAGGAATTGAAATAGATAAAAACATAAGTTGTAAATACAACTTAGTGAGGCCGATGTCTATGTGCATGTGTTTTCCAACCTGAATACTAGTTGGCTTATCATTATATTGTGCATGCAATGACAAGTACGATAGCAAATAAATCATTTAACAAGGTAGGATACATCTAAAGATTGTTGATGACATCACCCTTATCTCACTTGCGATGTTTAACTTAATCACCCCAAACAAGGCACAACCTTGTCATCTGTAGACATGCCCAGGATCATGCCAATCCTATGATCCCTTCTCACCATGACTGCTCCAGTCATGCATTTACGGGGAATAGGCCATGAGGTACACACATCCTACTCGACAAGCCCAATACCACCCAAATAGCTTATGCTACGCTCATGCCGAATGGGCTCAATTACCATAATTTCACAACACAGTATGATTAACATGATATCAAAGTCAAGCAGTCGAGGTGAGATAAAGTACTACACCTCTATGAGATGGATTAGCATGTTCATGTCAATGCATCTTTCAATTATCTATACATACTATATTGTATGTAAAATGATATGATGATCAACCAAAGATAATGATGTGAATATACTTTTCTTCTCTCTCTCTGTCTCTTCTCATTTCCGTGCTAATCATTTCACATTTATCTTGATGGGAATATATCTTATTTCTTTAGGTTACGACACTCACTGTGCTTTCCTAAGTGTGGTGTTTCAAGATAAGACGAGCCATTATACGAGTTGCTTGCCCAAAATAAATACTAAAATTTAATGTAGAGTTTAACCAATATACTTTAGTTAGTGAAATCTATGTACTAAGGGCAAGATGTAATGAATCCTAAAGCGTAATGAATATCCAAGCCTTAACTAAAGAGTATTTCTTCAACGTCACTAGCTATATCTTCCCTTAACTCTTTTCCTTCTCATTCTACATTCTATTTCCTAAATCTCTTTTATTATTTTGTTTCTATACTTCTTCCATATAGTTCATAGTTCTATAAATATGAAATACACTCAATAAAAGGATATTTTGGTTCTTATTTACATATGTAACTCTAACTCTCATCTCCAACCAACTAAAGTATTCTAATCAAGTACTTCTTCAATTTCTCCTCTATAGTTCTTCCTACTTATTATTTAGTAACTCACAAATTATATCAACTACCATTATATGGTGATTAGGTTTAATACAGCCATAACACTTCTACCTTGACACCAATCCCAAAGTCCAAAGGTTAACTATAGAAATATGATTTTTTTAATTTATTTCTAAAGCATCTAAGCTTGAGTTAAATCCCTCTATTTTTTAACGTACTTACACATTTGCAGCAATAAATTTTAGAAAAATAAGACCTATATAAGTTCTAACTTCGTAAGCCCTTCCACTTGTCAAACCATCCTAAGTTTATGTCCAACTCTAATAAGTGTTTACCAAATTAAGCACACAAAATCATACATAATTTAAACCATAATCTGAAAATATATGCTATAATAAACACATATAACTCCAAATAAACTACTTTAAATGGCTGAAGAATACTACCTTTTGAAAGTAAGAGTTGGGTTCTCTTTTTCCTCTTCTGGCTTACTTCTTCTCTTTTCTCTTCCCCATTTCTCCCCTTTTTTCTTTTTCCATTTTTTCTCCTAATTTTGCTGATAATGAAGGGAGAAATACTTTTTAAGGGGCAAGATTTATTAGACTTGGTCAAACTATGTGGCTTCACGTCAACTTGCCATCTATCACATTTAAGTTATTTACTTTTTGGTATTTAGTTTTAACTCCTTGAATTTCAACAATTTTATTTGTCAAAATAAATTAAAAGGCCAAATTTTAACTAATTATTTCAAAGTCCTACCCAAATTTTTGAATTCCCCTTTAGCCCTTCAAATATTTTAAATTCAAGAATCTTATATCTATAGAAGGCAAGTTCACTCCAAATTTCTAAAATCAAGCATCCTTTTGTGAATAGTGTCATAACAAAATAAAGATAAAAGTAAGCATGAATCTAGAGTAAATATTAGATTTTTAAAAGAATTGGGGGTATAGTTGTATTCCTAGGTTCTTATACTCTTCCTTCCTTAAAAGAATTTGGTCCCCAAATTCATACCTAATTTTTGAAGCACTCAAGGTAACGCTTGAGCATATTATCTTTTGATTCCCAAGTGGCCTCTTCAATGTTATGTTGTTGCCATAGTACTTTCCCTAGAGGATTATCCTATTTCGTAGCTTCTCCCCATATGATTAGATCTTCATTAAGCCGGAGTGATTTATGCTTGATTACATACGATGGGTCAGGATGGTATTTCTTTAAAAGGGAGATATGAAAGACATTATGTATTCCTCCAATATTTAACGGTAAATCTACCTTATACGTCACACTGCTAATTCTTTCTATGATTTCAAAGGGTCCTACATATCAAGGGCTAAGCATCCCACCCTTTCCATACATCACCAATCCTTTTTGAGGAGATACCTTGTCTCCCAAAGAAAATTCCAAGTTTTTTCTTCCATGATCAGCATAACTCTTTTAACGACTCTGTGTTGTTAACATTGTCTCACGAATTATTTGCACAGTTTCAATAGCTTCTCGAACTATATCTGGGAACCCTTGAATTTTCTATTTTATGGTAGGACTTAATGTTTTATGTTCATCAAGATCCCAATGAATATGAGAGATCTACACTTTCTTCCATATAATGCTTCATAAGAAGCTATCTTGATGGTTGATTGAAAACAATTATTATATGCAAATTTAGCTAGTGGAAGACTTTTGTCCCATTTTCCTTAAAAATCTAATGCACAAGCATGAACCATATCCTCAAATAATTGTATAGTTCTTTTAGATTTCCCATCCGTTTGTGGGTGACTGCCAGTACTGAACTGTAACTTGGTTCCCAGAGTTTCTTGAACTTTTTTTCGTACTCGTGACATATACCTTGGATCTTCATCTGAGATAATACAGATGGGTACCCTATATAGCCAAATAACCTCATCTTTATATATATCTCTGCTAGTTATTCCAATGTATACCCTATATTAACTGGCAAGAAGTGGGCTGATTTAGTAAGCAAATTGATAATAACCCAAACTGAATCATGCCCCTTTCTAGTTCGAGGTAGCCTAGTAACAAAATTCATGGTTATCACTTCCCATTTCTATTGTGGTATTGGAAATGGTTGGAGAAGTCCTGATGGTCTTTGACGTTCAACTTTCACTTGTTGGCATACTAGACATTTTGCCACATATTCTGAAATCTCCCTTTCATATTGTTCCATCAGTAGTGTGGCTTCAAGTCTTAGTACTATAGTGGGATCGATGGGCTTTATCTAAAATTTCCTTTTTCAAATCATCGTTCCATGGTACGCAAATTCTACCTTGAAATTTTACAACTTCTTTTGGGTCTACTTCAGATGGAGAGTTTGACATACATTTAATGGTCACTTTGAGGTCTTTATTTTCCACATCTTGTTCTTCTGCAATAGCAATTCTTTCTAGCATGTAAGGTTGTATTTGCAAATTGGCAAAAAGTATCCCTGTCTTAACTCCTTCTAAATTCCATGATCCAATATTTTCTAGCATTCTCCATTCTTTAGCCATACTATTGGCTATGTTGATCTTTCTGCTTAGAGCATCTATCACAACATTTGCTTTTCCTGGGTGATATTAAATCCAACATTCGTAATCCTCCAAGAAGTCCATCCACCTCATCTGGCTCATATTTAACTCCTTTTGTGAAAATAAATATTTAAAGCTCTTGTGATCTGTGAATATAATCAAAGATGCTCCAAAAAGATAATACTTCTATTTTCGTAAGGCGAAAACTAGTAGCAAGCTCTAAAACATGTGCAGGGTCATATTTCTCGTATGGTTTTAATTCCCTTAATGTGTAAGTAATAACCCTTCTATTTGGCATTAGAACACAACTTAATCCTTCCCTAGAAGTGTCGTGTACACCATGAAATTCTCATTCCCTACTAGTAGAGCTAGCACTGGAGCAGTCTTTAGCCGTTTCTTATGTTCTTCAAAACTAGCTACCCTCACATGTATCATTCCAAACAAATGGTGTATTCTTTTGAGTGAGTTTACTTAATAGTGCTGCTATCTTAGAGAAATCCTTGATAACCCTTCAATAATATCCAGCAAGGCCTAGGAAACTACAAATCTTTATAACTATCTCTGGCCTTTTCCATTCAACTACTGGCTCAATCTTTGATGGGTCGGGTGTTATTCCTCTCTCAGAGATAGTATGACCTAAGAAGGTAACTTAGTTGAGCCAGAATTCAAACTTGCTGAATTTAGCATAAAGCTTATTTTCTCTAAGAACTTGTAGCACCACCCACCAATGATGTCCATGCTCTTGCTGGGTATTAGAGTATGCTAGTATGTCATCGATGAAGACAACTACAAACTGATCTAAAAATGGTTGAAAAACTTGATGCATCAGATCTATAAATGCAGTTGGTGCATTTGTTAATCCAAAGGGCTTGACTCGAACTCAAAATGCCCATATCTGAAATTGAGGATTGTTTTCAAGATATCCTCCTCTTTGATCCTCAATTGATAATACCCTTGTCTTAAATCTAATTTTGAATACACTCGAGACCCTTATTGTTGATCAAACAATTCATCAACATGAGGTAATAGGTATTTATTTTTTATGGTGACAATATTAAGTCCCCGATAGTCTATACACATGCGTAATAACCCATCCTTCTTTTGATGAATAAAACTGGGGCACCTCATGGAGAAGCACTTGGTCGAATAAAGCCTCATTCTAACAAGTCTTGTAGTTGGGTTCTCAGCCCTTTTGGCTCTGCAACTGCCATGCGATACAAGGTCTTGGACACTGTGCAACTATCGCACAGCAGCACACCTCATGTAGGTAAGCGTTCTGGGCTGTCGAGGCTCTCACTTTCAAAGCAACTAGTAAGGAGCAGGACAATGAATGAGAATTGAAAATGTTAAAAAAATGAATAATATGAAGGATGGAGGCCGAAAAGGAAAAAGCGTGCAACTCGAGGACTTCCTGGGGTGTCATCAATACTAATACTACTCTGGCCCAAGCATGCTTAACTTTGGAGTTCTGATGGGATCCGGTGCATTAATGTTGGTGTGATTGCACCCGTTAGATTACTGGTGCTAGATTGTGCATTAATCCAAAAGCCATGACTTGAACTCAAAATGCCCATATCTGAAATTGAGGACTATTTTCGAGATATCCTCCTCTTTGATCCTCAATTGATAATACCCTTGTCTTAAATCTAATTTTGAATACACCCGAGACCCTTATAGCTAATAAAACAATTCATCAACAAGAGGTAATGGGTATTTATTTACTATGGTGACAATATTAAGTCCCCAATAGTCTATACACATGCGTAATGACCCATCCATCTTTATTATGAATAAAATTGGGTCACCCCATGGAGAAGTACTTGGAAGAATAAAGCCTCGTTCTAACAAGTCTTGTAGTTAAGTTCTCAGCTCCTTTAGCTCTGTAGGTGCCATGCGATATAGGGTCTTGGACACGGTGCAACTACCGCATAGCAACACGCCTCATGTGGTCGAGCATTCCAGGCCATCAGGACTCTCACCGTCAATGTATTCGGTAGGGAGTGAAATAATGAATGAGAATTGAAAATGTTAAAAAAATAAATAATATGAAGGACGAAGGTTGAAAAGAAAAGCGTGTGCAACACGAGGACTTCCCTGGGTGTCATCTATCCTAGTACTACTCTGGCCCAAGCATGTTTAACTTTGGAGTTCTAATGGGATCCAGTGCATTAATGTTGGTATGATTGCACCGGTTGGATTATAGGCGCTACATTATTTTGTTCTTGAAGCGCGGTGAGGCACGTGGCGTTGGGGCTTAAGAAATGCTATTATGATCACACCCGTTGGATTACAAGTGCTAGATTGTTTTGTTCTTGATGCGCGGTGAGACGCATGGCGTCGGGGCCTAAGAAACGCATAGCTTTTGAACCATTGGGAGCCACGCAGCACACAATATATGGTTCGAAAGCCTATCTAGTGCCCCATGATGTGACCAATGAGCTTGCCCTATTGAGGCCTATTATCGAGGAAAAATTTTGGCATCTCCGAACTCTACTAGCAATTTGTCAATAAAATGCAACTATCGCAAAGCTACATGCCTTGCCTAGGTGGGCATTCTAGGCCACAGGGGCCCTAGCCATCGATGTCACCGGTAAGGAGAGAGACAACGAAGGAAAACTGAGAAATGTGAAAAAAAACTAATAATATGAAGGATGGAGGTCAAAAATGAAAAGAGGTGCAACACGAAGACTTCCATGGGGATCACCCATCCTAGTTCTACTCTAGCCCAAGCACGCTTAACTGTTGAGTTCTGATGGGATCCGATGCATTGTATAGGTATGATCACACCCACTGGCTCATGGGCTTTAGATTGTTTTGTTCTTGATGCGCATCGAGGTGCTTGGCGTCGAGGCCTCGAACATGCGTAACTTTTCAACCGTTGGGAGCCACAGTGCACAACATATGGTTGTGAAGCCCATTCGGAGCCCCACGATGTGGCCAGTTGGGCTGCCCCTTTGGGGCCATTTTTGAGGCCAAATTTTAGCTTCTTGGGACTCTATTGGCAGTTTTTCGACACAACACAACTACTCTACAGCCGGGCCACCAAAGCCTATACCGTTAATGTGACTAGTACGAAACAAGACAATGAATGAGAACTAAGAAATGTAAAAAAAAAACTAATAATACGAAGGACGGAGGTCGAAAAGGAAAAAAGGGTGCAACATAAGGACTTCACAAGGGGTCACCTATCCTAGTAATACTCTTGCCCAAGCATGCTTAACTTCAGAGTTCTAATGGGATCGAGTGCATTAATGCTATTATGATTGCAACTACTGGTTTATGGGCGCTAGATTATTTTGTTCTTGATGCGTGGCGAAACACATGGCGTCAAGCACGCAAAACTACATAACTTTTGAAGAAATAAGAGCCATGCAGAGCGAAGCCCATTAAGAGCCCTATGGCATGGCTAATAGGGCACTCTCTGTTAGGGCCAATTTTTGAAGCAAATTTTTGGTGTCTTGAGACTCTACCAGTAGTTTTTTAACACAGCGCAACTACTGCTCAGCCACACGCCCCGTGCGGGCGAGCATTTCGGGTAGCCCGAGCCCTCATCGTTGATGCAACCGATAAGGATCAAGACAATGAATGAGAATTGAGAAATGAAGAAAAAAAGATAATACGAAGGATGGATGTCGAAAAGGAAAAGAGGTGAAACATGAGGATTTTGCTCAGGCACGCTTAACCTCGGAGTTCTGATTGATTTCGATGCATTAGTGCTTGTATGACTGCACCCACTAGCTTACGGGCGCTAGATTATTTTGTTCAAGATGAGCGGTGAGGTGCGTTATGTCGGGGCCCAGGAATTGCGTAACTTTTGAAGCGTTAAAAGCCACATAGTGCACAACATATGGTTGCAAAGCCCATCTGAAGCCTTATAATCTAGACAATGGGCCCGCCCTATTGTGGCCTATTTTAGAGGGCAAATTTTGGCATCTCCGGACTATATTGGTAGTTTTTTGATACAGTCGTACGCCCCGCTAAGTGAGCATTATGGGCCATCGGGGCCCTCGCCATCGATGCGATCAGTAGGAAATGAGAAAATGAATGAGAACTGAGGAATTTAAAAGCAAACGACGAAGGTCAAAAAGGGAAAGGGGTGCAACACAAGGAGTTTCTAGGGGGGTCATCTATCCTAGTACAACTCTCGTCCAAGCATGCTTAACTTCAAAGTTCTTAAGGGATTCAGTGTATTAGTACTAATACGATCATACTTGCTGGCTTTCAGGCACTAGATTGTTTTGTTCTTGATGCGCGGCGAGGCGTGTGGCTTCGAGACCTCAGAATTGCGTAACGTTTGAACTGTTGGGAGCCACGTATGCACAAAATATGGTTGCGAAGCCTATCTAAAGACCCATGATGTGGCCAATAGGCTCACCCCATTGGGGAAAATTTTTGAAGCCAAATTTTACATCTCGGTACTCTACTAGTAGTTTTATGGCACAATGCAACTATCACGCAGCCGCACAACTAGTGCGGGCGAGCGTTCTGGGTCATCGAGGCCCTCACTGTCAATACAACTAGTACAGAGCAAGACAATGAACAAGAATTGAAAATGTAAAAAAATAAAAAAATAAAACTAATAATATGAATGATGGAAAGGAAAAGATGTGAAACACAAAGACTTCTATGGGGTCACGCATCCTAGTACTGCTCTCACCCAAACAAGCTTAACTTTGGAATTTTGATGGGATCCGGTGCATTAGTGCTGGTACGATTGCACTTGCTGGCTTACGGGCGCTAGATTGTTTTGTTCTTGATGTGCGGTAAGGCACATTGTGTCAGGGCATAGGAATTAAGTAACTTTTAAACTGTTGGGAGCTACGATATGCATCGGATATGGTTGTAAAGCCCATCTAGAGTCCCATCACATGGCTAATAGGCTCACCGCATTGGGGTGCAATTTTTAGGCCAAATTTTGGCATCTCGGGACTCTATCGACAGTTTTTTGACACAGCAAAACTATCGCACAGCCGCATGCCCCACGCAGGTGAGCATTTTGGGCCGTTGAGGCCATCGCTATCGATGCGACCAGTAGGAATCAAGATAATGAACGAAAACTGAGAAATAAAAAAAAGAAACTAATAACAAAGGGTGGAGGTCGAAAAAAGAAAGGCGTGCAACACGATGACTTCCCGGGGGGTCATCCATCCTAGCGCTACTCTCGCCTGAAGCGATCCAATGCATTAATGTTGGTATGATCGCATTCAGTAGTGAGGTACGTGGCATTGGGGCCTCGAAATCATGTAACTTTTGAACCATTAGGAGCCATGCGCTGTACATCATATGGTTGCGAAGCCTATCTCAAGCCCCACGACGTGGCCAATGGGCTCATCTAATTGGGGCCAATTTTTGAAGCAAAATTTAAGTGACTCAGGACTTTATCTGTAGCTTTTTGACATAGTGCCACTACCACACTACCGCACGAACTGCGCGAGCGAACGTCTTGGACTGCTAGAGCTCTCACCATCAATGCGATTATTAGGGAGTGAGATAATGAATGAGAATTAAAAATGTAAAAAATGAATAATATAAAGGGCGGAGGTCAACAAGGAAAAGGGGTGCAAGACGAAGACTTCCCAAGGTTTCATCCATCTTAGTACAACTCTCGCCTATGGACGCTTAACTTTGGAGTTTTGAAGGAATCTGGTCCATTAATGCTAGTATGATCGTACATGCGGTGCTAGATAATTTTTTAATTGATACACGGCTAGGAGTACGGTGTTGTGCCTTGGAAAATCATGTAAGTTTTGAACCATTGGGAGCCACATGGCACATAGCATCTGGTTTGAAGCCCATTGAAATCCCCACGACATGGCTAATGGGGCTCTCTCTGTTGGGGCTAATTTTCAAGGCAAAATTTTGGTATCTCGGGAGTCTACCAGCAGTTTTTTGACATAATGCAACTACAACATAGCCGCACGCCCCACGCAGATGAGTATTTTCGGCCTCCAAGGCTCTCGCCATCAATGCAATCGTTAGGGAGCAACACAATGAATGAGAAATGAGAAATTTAGAAAGAAAAACTAATAATATAAAGGACAGATGTTAAAAAGGAAAAAGGGTAAATGCAACACAAGGACTTCCCAAGAGGTCACTCATCCTAGTACTACTCTCATCCAAGCATGCTTAACTTTGAAGTTCTTATGGGATTTAGTTCATTAGTGCTGGTGTGATCGCACCCGTTGGCTTACAAGCGCTAGACTATTTTATTCTTGATGCATGAGAGGCGTGCGGCTTCGGGGCCTTAGAATTGAGTATGTTTTGAACTGTTGGGCCCCACATGGCGCACAGTGTGGAATAGTAGCTGACAAGGAAATTAGATTGGACTTGAAAATCTATTTCCTTGTAAAACAATCTTGATTGAATGGTATTCTTTATATAACTATCTTCATCTTATGATCTTTATTACTTCAGTCGCATTTGGATAAAGCCCTTAGATCACTCGTGACTACGAGACTTACTTCGATGACCATGGAATAAGTCTTACACGATCGTGATCTTAAATTTTCCAAGTTATAAGATCTTATGAGATAAGGTATCTGAGATCCGGCTAGACTTGCACTAACGATGCATAAATCTAAGAGTTAGATATTGCTCCATTCCATTAGCAACCGTATGAGATATGAGTGCATGTTCATGGGTGCTTGTTAAAGAACAAGGCACTGAAGACCACCGAAGAATCCACTAGATAGTCATAGTAGCAAGTTCTTCTGCTTATGTTAGTGCATATAATTAGTCCTCTGACCTGAGGATCCATGGTAATCTTGTGTTCGAACTCATGCTTTGACTCTTCCTTCACCACTTAGTAGGTTGTTTTGGTTGAGGTTGGTATAAGCTACTCGGTATGGAGGTTTGTGAGATCTAAGATAGAATCCGACTCTTCGCTTGTGTGAAGGGCAAGTACATCGCCTATGTGTTCTATAATGATCGATTCTAAGAAATCCTTGCGCAATGTGGTGTGATAATTTGGAAAATGAGTCTCCCAAAGATGAGGTCAAGAAAAGGAATCGAACATTGAGAATAGAGACATAGTATCGAGGCTATTAGGGAGCCGACAAATATCTTGCCCTAGGCCTCTTTCGGGAGATAGGAGACAGAAGGACCGTATTTGCATGGTAAGCGTAGAGCAATAATAGTTCTCCAAAAGCATTCATTTTAGCCAATGAGTTGCGTTCCATGGGCTTGACGTTGGACGTTGTCCATGGAGATTGGGTACTATTCAATGAATGAGATTAATTGAATTGAGTTGATTTAGTTTAAAGGAGTTTAAACTAAAATGAATATATGATAATCAAAAGTCACAAGTAATTGTGAGCCCACGTCTAATGAATGGTAGAACCTATTGTGTTCCACATAAAATCCAATTGGGTTCCAAAGTTGAAGGAGGAATTTTTCTAAGAGTTAGAAAATTACTCCTAGGTGACCGATTTTGAGGTGCCAAATTGAAGGTTAATTTTTGTCTTGATTAATTTAAGTGTTAAATTAATCGACTAATTTAACAAGTTAAATTAGACCAATAATTATGGAGTTGATTATATGGTGCCAAGTGTACATCAATTGGTCAAATTAACTAGATTTATTTTTGTGCGTGTATGGTTTTTCTCTTTCCATGTTAACAAACTTAATTAAAGAGTATGCTATCATGGAAGGATTTTTGTGGCTTTCTTCCTATAAAGAATCATACTATCTATTAAGTCTCCTATAATTTTGTTTGGGCAGACTTGGATAATTAGTTAATTCATCATAACAATATATATATTTATATATAAACATTTTATATTTGATTTGGGACTGAATAAAGTTATGAATTCAATTGATAAATACTTTAAGCTTGAGGTTAAATTTGAGAAAGGTGCATATCGAAAATTCGATGTCTAAGTGAAATGATCAAGAAGGTTCGAGAAAATTATTTAATTTAGAGCTTAGTAAATGATGTGCTTATATATATATATATATAGAGAGAGAGAGAGAGAGAGAGAGTAAACCACATATTGTCTCTACTTAATTTACAAATTATTCTAATTAAACAAAATTGAGCTTAAGAATTAAGATTGTTGACTTAAGAGTTAAGTCAAAGGTAAATTAATTAAATTAAACTATTTAATTTAATTAATAAGAAGAATTATTTTTGGAGGGAAGATTCAAATGAAGAGTTCATTTGTGTTGGCACTTTAATTCATTTGAAATTAGATTCCAAATTAAATTAAAATGCACATGAAATTCAATTGAGATTTGAATTCAAATTTGCCACCTTGGCACCCCACTTGGCTGCCCCCCTCATGGAATGTGTGATGCCACCTTGGCATCATGCCATCCAACATCTATATATAGATATATATAGAGAGAGTTCAGCCACTTTGAAAAAGGTGCGAAGAATTAGATTCACTCACATTTCCCTCCAAAACCTTTTTTCAAACATTGCTTCATATGTTGAGGCTTTGTTTTCTCTTCTTCTCCTACCTCAAAAATCGGATATCACCATTGATATTCTGCTCATTTTCTCCATGTAAAAGTGAGTGGAATTTGATACATGAATTGGTGTGTGGATCATTACAATAAAGGCAAAGCAATTGATTTGCTAGCTTTGGAGATCCACTAGAACAGAGCAGCCACTTGCCGAATTTTTTTCTAGCAATCCAGATTGAGTCTTGCTCCAAATTTTTTACAGCGAATTCTTCAAAGAGTTGAGAAGTTCCATATTCTTTTACGTGATTTTTGGAGTACTCTAATAGAGGCAAAAGTTGTTGGTTCTTTGTTGAGCCAGAGTTTGCCAAAATCTGGATCGGTGAAGTGTTCACCTTTGTGACCTTAGAAATTTGCTCTTGGAGGTAAATCTCTAACTAAATCTAAATTAGAAGAATGAATACATCCTTGATAGGTCGTAATCACTAGTTATTTTGAGCTTTTGAAGTTTTATTATTGGATCCTATTGCCTTACTAACCTTCAAGTGGTATTAAATACTTTTTCATGCTTAGATTTGGATTTGTTTGTTTTTGAATGATTCATTTGATGAATTGATCTTGTTATCCAAATACTTGATTCATGTGATGGACTAGACTATTCGGATGATTTATTGTGAGGCTCCTTGATTGATGAATAGAAAGCATGCTAATATGTGTTTTAAGTGTTAATTCATATAATTAGTATGTTTTAATTCATAGCTATTAATGTTGAATGTTGATATAGAATTAATTGAAGTTATATGTTGATATAGACGATAATATGACCTTAATGTGTTTTGGTCATTTTTAGATCCAATTTAATTGGAGTTTTTAATTGGTGATTCATGAAGAATGTGATTCTTACTTAAACTAGTTTTTAGAAGCTTGATTGAGCACTTGAATTTCTATTTTTAAAAGCTATTTTGAATCTGGAAATTTCATATAAAATGTGTGATTACATGTTTAGGAGGTGTCCCAAAATTTTTTGGTGCATAAACGTTAAGCCAAAAATGTGTTGACTCAGTCCTCAAGCTAAAAACAGCAAGCTGCCGCACACCACCGAGCGCTGGCTGGGCATCATGCATACGCATGCCCGGGCCATGCACCTAGGATGCACAACAGTGGGTATTTTGGCTTGGGATGAGTTTTTGACATGTTTTTGTATCTCATTTGGTGCTCGAAATTGTTTTGTATCACACATAGAAAGTGCACAAGTGTTGTGCAAGTGCTCAAATAAAATATTTTGACATTTTTTCAAGCTCCTAAAATCTTGTTAAAGTTGATCTCCATGATGTTGCATAAGTGTTATGCATGGTCAATTATTTGTTAATTTGATTAGCATTTAATTGATGGAATTAATTATTAATTCAAGATTTATTTGTTGTTCATTTAATTGTTGAATAGATGATGAATGAATGGGGTGTTGCAATCGTGCCCTGCAAGCCAATAAATCTTGATTGAATGAGATTATGCTTATATGGCCATCTTCATCTTATGTTCATATTTCTTCATTGGCATATGGTTGAAGCCCTTAGATCACATAAGACTATGCGACTTGGTCAGTTCACTCAGTGGTGATCATGAAATAAGTCTTACACATTCTTGATCTTAAACATCCCAAGTTATAGAATCTTAAGAGACGGGGCATCTAAGATTTGGATAAACTTGCACTAACGATGCATAAATCCAAGGGTTGGATGTTGCTCTATTCCATGAGCAAACCATATATGATATGAGTGCATGTTAATGGGTGCTTGTTAGAGAACAAGGCATTGGAGACCCGTATGGAGATCCCACTAGATAGTCGTAGTGGCAAGTCAGTAGTGGCTAGTTCTCTAGTTTACGCTAGTGCATATAATTAGTCCTTTGACCTGAGGATCTATTGTAACCTTGTGTTTAGGTCTTGTTGCTTTGACTTCTCCCTGGCCACTTAGCGGGCATTCCGATGGTGATTGGGCATGAGCTACTTAGACATAGAGGTTTATGAGATCCAAGATGGGATCTAACTCCTCGTCTTTATAAAGGTCGAGTATATCTCCTATGTGTCGCATGATGATCGATTCTAAGGAGTCTTTGGCCAAAGGAGTATGATAATTTGAAAAAGGAGTTTTCCAAAGATGAGGTCACAAAGGGAATAGAACATTTAGAATAGATGCATAGCATTGAGGCCATTAGGGAGCCGACAAATATCTTACCCTGGGCCTCTTTCATGGAGATAAGAGATGGAAGGACTGTATTTGTATGGTAGGCGTAAAGCTAGAATGGTTCACCATAAGCATTCATTCGACCAATTGTTATGCTCCATGGGCTTGAGTTGGGCATTAACCATGGAGATTGGGTACTCTTCAATTGATAGAGATTAATTAATATGAGTCGGTTAGTTTAAAAGGAATTTTAAACTAACGTGAACATATGATATTCTAAAGTTACTTGTGAGCCTATGTCCAATGAGTAGTAGAACCAAATGGGTCACACACAAAAGCCTATTGGAAATCCTAAATAATGAGGAGGAGTTTTCTAAGGGTTAGAAAAATTCTAAGAGGACTAAAAATGCGAGGAAGAAATCTTGATGCAATTTTTAGTCATTCGATTTCATCAGTTTAATTGTTAAATTAATCTAATTAAATTAATTGTTAATTTAATTTGGTACCACATGATTATCAATTGGTCAAGTCAAACTTAAAGAGTTAAGTTTGGTGACTTAAATGTTAAGTCAATATTTAATTAAATTAAAGTGTTTAATTTTATTAAATGGAAGAACGAGTTTTGGAGAGAAAATTCAAATTAAGCTTGCATGTTGGCATGCTTAGTTAGCAACCCCCTTGAAGAAGGTGTGATGCCACCTTGGCATCACACCATCCTCCCTCTATATATAGATAGAGAGGAAGGCAGCCAACAAGAAGAATAGATCACACTTTTTGCATCTAATTGTTAGATAAAAAATTTCCCTCCAAAAGTGTTTCTCTCATGAGTTGAGGTTTCACTCTCTTCTTCCTCCCCTCCATTTTCAGCCGTCAACCTAGCTCTCTTCCTTCTTTATTTTTCCAGAAAAATTGAGAAGGAAATGATTGTCTAAAGGTGTGTGGACTTTGATATTAGAGGCAAGACGAATTTTGGATTGCTTGCTTTGGTGATCCCCTGTTTCAGTAGAAACTTTGAGGTCTTGTTGAAGGCGTTTGGTGGTGAATTTTATATTTCGACTCTCCTCTTTAAATCATATTTCATTTGGTCCAAATTTGGTTGAATTCTGAGGTGGTTCGCAAGATCAAAAGTTGATCACGCCTAGCTGCGCCAGTAGCAGTTTCCTCTCGGGAAATGAAGCTCTTCCTCTACCTTTGGTTGGATTTTCCTCAAGAGGTAACAATCTAACCTTAATGCACTATATATGCATGATTTAGATCCTTGGAATGGGGTAATCAAATTTACATTTCAGTTTTTGAATGTTTTAAATTAGATCCTTAGCATTACACCTCTTACATGGGGATGATCATGAGCCTTTAATATTGATTTTATTTATTTCAAGTTGTTGAAGTGGGTTGTATTAAATTGGGGCTTGCATGGCTCTTGTTTCTATCTTGTAATTGTTATGAGAGTAGAATCACTAGGAGTAAGAATTTCTTTCTCATGCAAATGTTACATGGAGAAAAGAGACATTTGGAGGCATGGAGACTTTTGAAGACCCATGAATGTATGGGATACACTCATGTAATAGCTAGATTTAATCAACCTACCTAAAATCAACTAGGTGGTGCACCTATGGCTTTAAGTGCACAACTTGGTTAGGCTCATGGTCATCCCACCCTAAGAGCATGCTAGGCGCATTTACTTATTTATGCTTTCCTTATCCTATTGATGTATGAGATGCATGTTTAGGATATAGAAAACCTAAATAACAAGATAAAATGATGAGATCTTTGCAAGATAAAAAAACTCTCCACTTAGAATGTTTAAGTGTTTCCAAAATATTAAGTTAAAATGGATACAAATTAAAAGGAGTTTTAATTAATCTATGCCTTCTACCAATAGTGTATGCCATGACGATGCTATCAATTTTTTGTAATGGCACTCGGTTAAGGGGGTCACACTTAGGAGGAAAGCTGTGAGAATGCACTTAGCATGAGATCACTTTGACTTAAGAACACCCACACATTGGCACTCGATTATAGGAGATGATATGGTGCCCGTCTTGAGTTAAGGATTGATTGGTAGGTTCGACTTAACACTTAGTATCATAGATGGCACTCGATTATGGGGGTCCACTTGCAAGTCCTCGGGGTCTTGATTCTCACTAGGAAATAAGATTTCCTAAATTCTTTTAGAGGGTGAAGGATTTGATAAAATAGTGGAAAAAAAACATGCTTGAAAGACCATAAACATGTCGTTAATATCAAATTCAATCACATGCTTATTCTCTTTTTCGCCTTCGAGGATTCGTGAAATCTCAAGAATGGCTTAATGTTCCACTGAACGATATTTTGGAAACTGATAAACTAACCGGGCCAAACTTCCACGATTGACTTAACCTCAAAAATCATTCTAAATTCCTATAAGCGGATATATGTCCCATATCAAGGTGCTCCTAATCTTATGGAGATTAAAATAGATCAAGAGACACGTGAAAAGTTCACAAATTGGGTTTACGATTGTCCTATCCCATAGTCTCATGATAGCATTTACAAACTCTAAAAGTCTCAAAGATACATGAATAGTACCTTGGTTAAAGTTTACAAGAGTTGTAAAGCAAACAAAGTATAAGAAGTTCATGTTGTCAAAGAAGATTTTCCAAGCTGGGAGGGATGTGAAATCATGTATCATCAACTATAGTCTAAAGGTGATTAGGCTTGGAGAAGCTTTTTCTACTTGGACGTCGTGATGGACAACGATCTCCATGAGGATTTGATCCTCATATCCTCACTGAGTTTTATTGATCAAAGTGTTGATCTAGAAGGAGACCACCATGACAAAGGCAAACCTTTGACACTTGTTTCCTCCTTCACGTCTATGGGCCCTAGAGATGCTAGAAAGGTAGGTAAAAGGAAGAAAAGTTCTTCCTCTAAGGGAAAACAACTATTAAAGGCATCCGAAGGAGTCAAGAAGATTATAGAGAATATAGTCGATATTATTTGTTTCTACCTTGGCTAGATAGGCCACTGGAAGCGGTTTAACAAGGAATACCTTACAACCCTTAAGAAAGATAAATTCTTCCTCATGGATATATGATATCGCAAGTGTTCTTATCTTAATAAGTTGTTACAAAGAATAAGAAAGAAGAATAAAACTAAGTGATGTGGATATGGTCCACCATCTTGGCTAAGGAGCAAGAGTTGTGACCAACACCAAAGGCGTATAATAAGTTAGGCTTAGAGAATTCCATATTTGTATTAGACTTTCGTTATAATGTACCATGTATTGTTGAGAACATTATCAATTCCCATTTTAGATAGCAAAGGATTTGATCCTTCTATATCAAATAGGAGATTGCCATGCATCCAAGGTCCTAATAGGGAAACCCCAGGGTAATCACCACATGGAACCATCAAAGTGCTAGCTCTTTATCCTATTGGGATAGGAGCAAGAGTGGTAGAAAGCTTTCATTTTGCCTTTGATCCCACGGAGCGCCCTGCATTTTGAGTTTGACTTTTAGCTATTGAAAGTGCCCCATAAACCATTGAGTTATAATTGCCTTATACCCTTCCTTCCAGGCATTAAAGAATAGGTTCTTTAGTTTCTTATGGTATACTTAACAAAGAATTATACATATTGGATCCTCAACCATCACTAATGCACTTTCAACAAAGTAATAAAATTGGATATCCAACAAAATGCCATGTTATGACATGCAAAGACTTAGGCATATCTCTAAAAATAAGATGAGCAAGTTAGAAGCTCTCAAAGAACTAAATGTTAGTGGTATTGAGGAGCTTCCTACTTGTGAATCTTATTTGAAGGAAAAAATGACCAAGGCTCCTTTTGCAAGACAAACGGAGCGCGCCACAAGTTCTTTAGATTTAATCCATACAGATGTTTGTGGCCCACTAAAAGTTAATGCGACGGAGGCTATTCCTACTTCATCACCCTCGCCGATGATTATAGTTGGTTCGAACATATATATCTTATGAAGTACAAGTCTAAAGTCTTTGAAAAGTTTAAAATGTATAGGAATGAAATAGAAAAACAATTGAGGCTCAGTAATAAAGCTCTTCGATCGGATCAAGGGGGAGAATTCTTAAGCACTGAATTCTTAGATTATCCAAGGGAGAATGGGATTCTCTTACAATGGACACCACCCGGCACACCTTAAAATGAGATGTGGTATGGCAAAACACCCTCTTATAATTACTTAAAAGGTTTAGTGGTCTCTCACCTACGTAAGACGGTTAGTAGGAGACAAGTTGGATAGTAGATCTACCTTATGCATGTTTATGGGATAACCAAAAGAGTCTATGGGTTATTACTTCTATATCCCTCGAAACAAATGGAGTTATTTCTTGAAATGCCATACTTTTGGAAAAGAAATTTCTATAAGATAGATAAAGGCATTGTTGTTGAACTTAGTGAAGTTTAAGACGATCATCAAATCCCACAATTGGTAGAAACAAATAAATATCAAAGAACCTTACACACAACCTCTGAGAAGGTCGGATCGAATCAAGAATCAACCTAAAAAGTTTAGATTTCTTCATGAGACGGACCAATCGTATAATGATCCAAAGACCTATGAGGAAGCTATATTGGACATAGACTCGGGATGTTGGCTTGAAGCCATGAGATCCGAAATGGACTCCATGTACTCCAACAAAGTATGAATTTTTGTATATCCACTAAAGGAAATAGTTCTCATTGGTTGCAGTGGATCTATAAGCGCAAGCTTGGAATGGATAGAGAAGTTGTGACTAGTTGCAAAAGGTTATATTCAAAGACCCGGTATCAATTTCGAAAAAACCTTTTCACAGGTCGCAATGCTTAAGTCCATTTGGATTGTACTTTCCATAGCCGCATGTTATGACTATGACATCTGGCAAATAGATGTGAAAACTGCTTTTCTCAATGGAGATACTGAAGAAAAAATCTATATGGAGCAACCACAAGGTTTTATATCCAAGAGGAGTGGGCAAAAGGTTTACAAACTCTAGAGATCCATTTATGGACTCAAACAGACATCCCAAAGTCGGAACATATATTTTGCCAAAACAGTCAAATCGTTTGGCTTTGTCAAATAGGTGTATGAACCTTGTATGTACGAAAGGCTGGTAGGAGTAGTATATAGTTTATTGTGCTTTATGTCAATGACATTCTTCCCATTAAGAAGGAGAGAGAAATATTAGAGTGTACTAAAGCGTAGTTATCTACTCAATTCTCCATGAAAGGATTTGGAATATGTATCTATAGAGATAGATCTGGGAAGATACTGGGGCTATCCCAAACCCCGTACATTGACAAGATACTAAAGGGGTTTATTATGGAAGAATCCAAGAAGGGATTTCTTCCCATGGGACATGGCATTCGTCTTTCTAAGTCTATGCCCCCTTAAGACTGAAAACAAGAGACAAAGGATGTCCTACATACCTTATGCCTCTACTATAGGGAGCATAATATATGCAGTTTGGTGTACAAGAATGGATGTGCCACACTCGTTAAGTGTTTCGAGTAGGTTCCAATCCAATCCCGGTGAGAGTCACTAGATAGTCGTTAAAATAATCCTTAAGTACTTAAGAAGCACTAAGGACTTTTTTTTGGTATACGGCAATGGAAAATTGAAACTCTAGGCGTTTTTGGATTCAAGTTTCCAATCCAATGTAGATGAACTAAAATCTACTTCTGGATTTATATTTTGCCTTAATGGCGGCATGGTAAGTTGGAAGAGTTCCAACAAGACACCACAGCCAAGACAAGCACTTAGGTGAAATAATTTTCCAAAACCACAACAAAATGTGTTTAGATAAAAACTCCATCCAAGAGTTGGATATAGTGCCTAGCGTGCACGAGCCCACGATTGTCTTTGAAAGATAATTTTGAACTTGAGCCAAGATCTTATAAGTGATCCAAACACAGTAAATACATTATCATTTGATATATGATATCAATTGATAGAGGTGGCAACTGAGTGGAAAAAGTTGCCTCATAAGAGAATTTAGCAGAAGCACTATCTAAACTCTTAAAAGCAAATGGTCTTTGAAGGACATCTTGAGAAGATGGGCTTTAATGCTATAGGGAATTGGCTTTAGGGCAAGTGGGAGATTGTTGGAATAGTGCTCGACAAGCCAATTAGATTGGACTTGCAAAACTATTGTAAAATAATCTTGATTGAATGATATTCTTTATATAGCCATCTTCATCTTATCTTCTTTATTACTTCACTCACATTTGGATGAAGCCGTTAGATCACTCCGACTATGGGACTTTGTTCGATGACCATGGAATAAGTCTTGCACAATTGTGATCTTAAATCTTCCAAGTCATAGGATCTTATGAGACAGTGCAACTAAGATCTGGATAGACTTGCACTAACGATGCATAAATCCAAGAGTTGGATATTGATTCATTCCATGAGCAATTGTATGAGATATCGGTGCATGTTTGTGGGTGCTTGTTAGAGAATAAGGCACTAAAGACCCACTGGAGAATCCACTAGATAGTTGTAGTAGCAAGTCGATAGTGGCAAGTTCTTCCACTTATGCTAGTGCATATAATTAGTCCTCTAACCTGAGGATCTATGGTAATCTTGTGTCTGGTCCTTATGCTTTGACTCTTCCTTGACCACTTAGCGGGTCTTTTGGGCTGAGGTTGGGTATGAGCTACTTGGCATGGTAGTTTGCGAGATCCAAGATGGAATCCAACTCCTTGCTTTTGTGAAGGGCAACTACATCTCATATATATTCTAGAATGATCGATTTTGAGAAATCCTTGCGCAATGAGGGGTGACAATTTGGAAAATGAGTTTTCCAAAGATGAGGTCATACAAACGAATTGAACATTAAGAATAGAGACAAAGTATCGAGGCTATTAGGGAGCCAACAAATATCTTGCCCCAGGCTTCTTTTGGGAGATAGGAGATGACGAACCGTATTTGCATGATAAGGTAGAGCTATAATGGTTCTTCAAAAGCATTCATTTCAGCCAATTAGTTGGGCTCCATGGCTTGATGTTAGACATCGACCAAGGAGATTAGGTACTCTTCAATTATGAGATTAATTGAATTGGATCGATTTAGTTTAAAGGAGTTTAAACTAAAATGAATATATGACATTCAAAAGTCACAAGTAGTTGTGAGCCCATGTCCAATGAATGGTAGAACCTATTGGGTCACATACAAAATCCATTTTGGCTTCCAAAGTTGAAGGAGAAATTTTTCTAAGAGTTAAAAAATTACTCCTGCGTGATCAATTTTAAGGCTTGATTAATTTAAGTGTTTAATTAATCAACTAATTTAATGAGTTAAATTAGACCAATAATTGATGAGTTGATTATTTCGTTCCAAGTGACCATCAATTGGTCAAATTAACTTAAAGAGTTAAGTTAACAAAATTGAGCTTAAGAGTTAAGCTTGTTGACTTAAGAGTTAAGTCAAAGGTAAATTAATTAAATTAAAGTGTTTGATTTAATTAACAAAAAGAATTATTTTTGGAGGGAAGATTCAAATAAAAAGTTCATTTGAGTTGGCACTTTAATTAATTTGAAATTAGATTCCAAATTAAATTAAAACGCACATGAAATTCAAATGAGATTCGAATTCAATTTGCCACCTTGGCACCCCACTTGGCCGCCCCCCTCACAGAAGGTGTGATGCCACCTTGGCATCACACCATCCAACATCTATATATAAATATAGAGAGGTAGATTTCAGCCACTTTGAAAAAGGTGTGAAGAATTAGATTCATTCACACTTTCCTCCAAAAACCTTTTTTCAAACATTGCTTCATGTCTTGAAGCTTTGTTTCCTCTTCTTCTCCTAACTCAAAAATTGGACTTGACCATTGATATTCTGCTCATTTTATTCAGATAAAAGTGAGTGGAATGTGGAGGATCAATTGATGTGTGAATCATTACAATAGAGGCAAAGCATTTGATTTGCTAGCTTTGGAGATCCACTGGAACAAAGCAGTCAATTGACGAATATAAACTTCTTCAAGGAGTATATAAGTTCCATATTTTTTTTCGTGATTTTTGGAGCACTCTAACTGAGGCAAAAGTTGCTGGTTTTCCGCTGTGCCACAGTCTGCCAGAATCTGGATCGGTGAAGTGTTCGCCACTGTCACCTTGGAAATTTGCTCTTGAAGGTAAATCTCTAACTAAATCTGAATTGGAAGCAGGAATAGATCCCTAGTAGGCTGTAAGAACTAGTTATTTTGAGCTTTTGAAGTTTTATTATTAGATCCTAGTGGCTTGCTAACATTCACACAACATATGGTTGCGAAGCCCATCAAGAGCCCTACTACGTGGCTAATGGGCTCACCACGTTGAGGCCTACTTTATAGGCAAAATTTTGGTATCTCGGGTCTCTGTCGGTAGTTTTTCGATACATCGCACCTACCACGGCAACAAGCCCCGCTCCGGTGAGCGTTCCAGGCCGCCGAGGCCCTCACCGTCGATACGACTAGTAGTGAGCAACACAATGAATGAGAACTGAGAAATGTAAAAATAACCTAATAAAATGAAGGACGGAGGCTGAAAAGGAAAAGGGTTGCAACACGATGACTTCCACGAGGATCACCCGTCCAAGTACTACTCTCGTCCAAGCACGCTTAACTTTGAAATTCGGATGGGATTTGGTGCATTCGTGTAGGTATGAACATACCTACTGGCTTACAGGCACTAAATTGTTATGTTCTTGATGCACGACGAGGCGTGTGGCGTCAACATCTCATAATCGCGTAACTTTTGAATAGTTTGGAGTCACGTGGCGCATAATGAAATCACATGTAGTGCTAGGATCTAATTATCAAAGCATAAAAATGCCAAAATAACTAGGCTACACATGAAGCCAATAATCTACCTTGATTACCTTGATTTTCAAAAAATCAAAGAAACTTGGAAGAAGATCTCAACTCCTTGAAAATTATCTCCCAGCAGCGCAGTGGAATCCGAGCAACTTTTACCCAACCAAAAAAACTCCAAATTGAGTGAAACTTGGAATAGTAGATCACAAATGACTTGATGATGCTCTAGTAAAAATTTCACCTCAAAATGATTCCGGTAAGGCCTCCAACAAACGTGTCAAATAATATGCATGAATAGAGAATCTCCTAAAGGCTAGCAATCTAGTTGTCTTTCCTCTAATGATAATATCCACACACTAATGCACAATCTAATTCTTCTCAATGTTAGTTCGAGAACAAAGAGAAGAAATGCAATGATGATGGCTTGATTTGGAGGGAAGAGATGAAGAAAAGTGAAGCTTCAACACATGTGGCAACAGTAGGGAAATTTGAGGGAAAATGAGAGAATCTAAAATTAGATCTAGATTGCTTGCTTTCACATGTGCCTGGCTTCCCCCTCCTATATCTATATATAGAGAGAAGATGGTGTGATGCCAAAGTGGCATCACACCTTCCTCAAGCTGGCAAGCAAGTAGCATATGAATTTTGTGTGCATTTGAATTTTATTTGCAATCTTCATTTCATCTCATGAAATACCATCCAAATAAATTCTAATGCCATACTAAATTAACATTTCCCTTGAATTTTTCCTCCAAAATTAATTCTTCATTTTAACTAAATTAAACACTTTAACTTAATTAATTATCCTTTAACTTAACTCTTAAGTCAATTTGCTTAACTCCTTAACTTGACCAATTGATATTCATGTGGCACCAAATAATTAACTCCTTAATTAATTGGTTTTAATTTAACTCCTTAAATTAATTAGATCAATTTAACAATTAAATTGATCAAGCCAAAATGACTACAAATCGTCTAACTCTAAAATCGGTCATCAAGGAATTTTTCTTACTCTTAGAAAATTCCCCTTCATCAAGTAGAATTTGTAATTGGACTTTTTGTGTGACCCATTAGGTTCTACCATTCATTGGACATGGGCTCACAACTCTTTGTGACGTATAGAACATCAAATATTCACATTACTTTAAACTCCACTAAACTAATAACTCAATTCAATTAATCTCCATTAATTGAAGATTACCTAATCTCCATGGTCGATATCCAACCTCAAGCCCATGAAGCCTAACTAATCATCCAAAATGAATGCTTTTGGAGAACTATTCTAACTCTACGCATACGATGCAAATACGGTCTTTCCGTCTCCTATTTCCTGAAAGAGGCTTATGAAGGTAAGTAAAACACCAGGATCTATTAATTAAAACTTCAAAAGTTGAAATTAACTAGTGTTACACAAGCAAACAAGGATCTAAACATGTTTATGATTTAAATTTGGATAGAGAATTACCTTGATTAGCAAAATTCCAAAGGAAGGATGAAGAACACTTTTTCAATCCCAAAACTATCAAACAACAATGCAATAGATTTGAAGCAACTTTTGCCCAATCCAAACTCCTCCAAAAATTTTGGAAAACCTGCAGTACCTTTTCATCTCCTTGATGAAGCTACTGTAAAAATTTCAGCTCAAAAATCCACGGGGAAGTGCCAAAAAAAATCGCCAAGCGGACGCCCTGACAATGGATCTTCCAAAAGCAAGCAATCCAAATGTCTTGCTTTTAACGATATGATCCACACACCAATGCTAGATCCTAATCTCCTTGGTGTTAACTGAAAAACACAAAGGAGATTTGTAGAGATGGAGGCTAGATTTGAGGTCGGAGAAGAAGAGAAGAAGTGGAGCTTCAACACATGAGATAACATTTAAGATTTTAGAGGGAAAATGTGAAAAAATCTAATTTTTCACATGGAGTATGAGTTGGCCGTCTCTCTCACCCTCTATATCTATATATAAAGTATGGATGGTGTGATGCCAAGGTGGCATCACACTTTCCTCAAAGTGACCGCCAACTTGGCCATGCAAGTTGGCAACTTGCAATTCGAATTTGAATTTGAATTTTGTGTGCATTTCAATTTAATTTGGAATCTAATTTCAAATTAATTAAAATGACACACCAAATGAACCTTTTATTTGAATTTCCCCTCCAAAATAGATTTCCCTCATTAATTAAATCAAACACTTTAATTTAATTAATTAACCTTTGACTTTAATCTTAAGTCAATTAGCTTTACTCTTTAAGCTAGTTATAGTTAACTTAACTCTTTAAGTTAACTTGATCAATTGATGGTCATGTTGCACCAAATAATTAACGCTTTAATTATTGGTCTAATTTAACTCCTTAAATTAGTTGATCAATTTAACAATTAAATTGATCTAGTCAAAAATGACCTCAATTTTCGCCAACCTCAAATCGACCCACTAGGAGCATATTTTCTAACTCTTAGAAAATTCTCCTCCATCAAGTAGAAAATGCAATTGGCTTTTGTGTGTGACCCATTAGGTTTTACCATCCATTAGACAAGGGCTCACAACTCTTTGTGACTTTTGAATATCATATATTCTTCTGAGTTTAAACTTTTTTAATCTAATCGACTCAATTCAATTAATCTCCATTAATTGAAGAGTACCCAATCTCCATGGTCGATGTCCAACCTCAAGCCCAAAGAGCCCAACTAATTGGCTGAAATGAATGTTTTTGGAGAACTATTCTAGCTCTATTTGTACCATGAAAATATGGTCCTTCCATCCCCTATCTCCCGAAAGAGGCCTAGGGCAAGTATTTGCTGGCTCCCCAATAGCCTCTATATTATGTTTCTATTCTCAATGTTTTATTCCTTTTATGACCTCATCTTTGGAAAACTCCTTTTTCAAATTGTCATAGCACCTTGCACAGAGATTTCTTGGCATCGATCATTATAGAATACACAGGAGATACACTCACCCTTCAAAAAGATGAGGAGTCGGATTCCGTCTTGGATCTCACAAACTTTTATGTTTAAGTAGCTCATGCCCAATTTCTATCTGAATGGCCAGCTAAGTGACTAAGGAGAAGTCAAAGCATAAGGACCTAAACACAAGGTTACCATGGATCCTTGGGTTAAAGGACTAATTATATGCATTAGCTTAAGCTGGAGAACTTGTTACTACCGGCTTGCCACTTCGGCTGTCCAGTGGATTCTCCAGGCTGTGCTTTAGTGCGTCGTTTTCGAGCAAGCACCCACTAACATGCATCCATATCTCATATGGGCTTACTCATGGAATGGAGCAACGTCTAACCCTTGGATTTATACATCATTAATGCAAATCTATCCGGATCTTAGATGCCCTATCTCATAAGATCATATGACTTGGAAGATTTAAGATCACAATCATGTAAGATTTATTCCATGATCAACACCCAGTGTGAAACCAAGTCTAGTAGTCTTGTGTGATCTAAGGGCTTCAACCAAATACTAGTAAAGTAATAATGAGCATAAGATGAAGATGGCCATATAATGAATATCATTCAGTCAAGATTGTGTTACAAGGAAATAGTTTACAAGACCAATCTAATTAGCTTGTAGGGCACCAGTCCAACAATCTCCCACTTGAGTGTAACCTTTTGAGACTGGTCGCATTCTAAAGGTTATCACCTCTCGTTCAACACCAATGGGAACTATTCCCTTTAGTGGATCTACTAAAGTCCATACTTCGTTGGAGTACATGGAGTCCATTTTGGATCTCATGGAGATTAGCCAATGTCCCAAGTCTTTGTCCAACATAGCTTCCTTATAAGTCTTCGGATCATTATCCGATTGGCCCATCTCATGAAGAAATCCGAACCTTTCAGGTTGCTTCTTGATTCTGTTCATCCTTCTTAGATGATGTGTGTAAGGTTCTTGATGCTCATTTGTTTTTACCGCTTGTGGGATTTTTTGATCATCTCGAACTTTATCAAGTTCGATTATAACACCATTTCTATGCAATAGAAATTCCTTTTCCAAAAAATGGGCGTTCCTTGAAACAAACACCTTTTATTCCAAGGGATCATAAAAATAATAACCCATAGACTCTCTAGGGTATTCCACAAACTTGTACAAAATGGATCTATTATCCAACTTATCTTAAACATCTCACATAGGCAGGAGACCCCCAAACTTTTAAATAATGGTAAGAGGGTGCTTTGCCAAACCATATCTTATGCGTCGGTGCCTTTGGCACCGACTTTGAGGGTACTACATTAGTAGCCTCACTGTCGTTTCTAAAGCATATCCCTAAAAGTATATGGGAACATCGAAAAAGCTCATCATGGAACGTACCATGTCCAACAAGGTACGGTTTCTCATCTGGGCTACTCCATTGGTTGGGGTGTGCTGAGTGGAGTCCATTTTGAGAGAATCCCATTCTCTTTTAGATAACCTATGAATTCGGTACTTAAGTATTCGCCACCTCGATCCAGTCAAAGAGCTTTACTACTAAGTCATTTTTGCTTTTTTGCTTCATTTCTATATTCTTTGAACTTTTCAAAGGCTTCAAAATTAAACTTCATAAGATACACATGTCCGAACCGACTATAATCATCGGTGAAGGTGAGGAAGTAGGAATAGCCTCCTCTCGCACTAACTCTTAGTGGGCATCAAACATCTGTATGGATCAAATCCAAAGGACTTGTGTTGCACTCTGTTTGTCCTACAAATGAGCCTTGGTCATTTTTCCCTTCAAACAAGATTCATAAGTAGGAAGGTCCTCAATACCACTAGCATTTAGTGCTTTGAGAGCTTCTAACTAGTTCATTCTATTTTTAGAAATATGTCCAAGTCTTGCATGCTAAAGAATGGCATCTTCTTGGTTATTTAATTTTTTTTTTTTTACTTGATTGAATGTGCATTAGTGAAGGTTGAGAATCAAGTATGTATAGTGCGTTATTTAATATATCTAGAGAAATCAACGAACCATTCTTTAATGCTTTCAACATCCCATTCAATATAGAAAAATGATATCCTTCATTATTGAGAATGAGAATTGACATAATGTTCTTAAAAAGATTAGGTATATAATAAACTGGATCAAGTACAATGCAAGCAATCCCCAAGTCTAACTTGATTACGCCTTAGACCATGGTGGCAATTTTTGCTCTATTTCCTAGGTGGAAGATCATATCTCCTTCACGAAGACTCTTTCTTCTTTCCATCCCTTGTAATAATTTACAAAGGTGAGAACCACATACGATATCAAATACCTATGAGGAAGAATTAGTCATCAAATGAACTTTAATAAAGTATATACCCTTCCCAAGGGTGCTAAGGTATTTCTTGCAGTTTCTTTTCTAATGCCCCTTTTTGCCAAAGTAAAAACACGTTGCATCGATTTTGTCACCTTTCTTTTTCTTAACTCCCCCTGAACCTTTCCAGGGTTGCTTCCCTTTCGAGGAAGAATTCTTATTCCTCTTACCTCCATTTCCAAGACCTTTAAGGCCTTTCCAGGGTTGCATTTTAATTTCATAGTCGCCCTAACGGCGACAATCATGTTCACTACTTTGTTACTCATCACCTCTTGCTTGGACATGTTAAAGTTTATAATGAATTGGTCGAATGAAAGGGGCAATGATTGTAAGATAAAGTGGGAGCAAGTAAGGCACTAGGATCCAATAATAAAACTTCAAAAGCTTAAATAAACTAGTGCTTACAAGAAACCAAGGATCTAAACATGCTTTAGAATTTAGATTTGGATGGAGAGTTACCTTGATTTTCAAAATCCAAAGGTAGATTGAAGAACTCTTTCTTCAAAATAGAATTTGCCAAGCAGTGGCACAGCTGGAAGAGATCAACTTTTGCACGATCTAAGGGACTCCGAAAAATCCAAAAAAATTCTAGTAGATCCTCAACTCTTTGATGAAGCTACTATGAAAACTTAAAATGAAAACTCCTTCTAGATCTCTTGGAATATAATCACCAAGTGACTAGTCTCGCATGTGGATCTCCAAAGGCTTAGCAAACCATTTATTTTGCCTCTATCAAAATGATCCACACCACTCCGATTTCCTACTACTCCTTACTTTTAGCTGGAGAAAGAGAGGAAAGAAGAGAGGGAGATGGCCGATTTTGGTGTTGGACAAGAAGAGAGAGGTGAACTTCAACACATGAGTGAACACCTTGAAAAATGGAGAGAAAAAGTGAGAATCTAATCTGCACTTGGATTGCAAGTGGCTGCCCACCCTCACCTCTACATCTATATATAGAATGAGGATGGTGTGATGCCCTTCCTCAAGGGAGAGGTGGATTTCCAACATGCTTGTAATGTATGCAAGTTGGCAAATTCAAATCTAATTTGAATTTGTGTGCATTTAAATTGCATTTGAAATCTAATTTAAAATTAATTAAATGCCACACTAAAATGATCCTATCACTTGAATTTTTCATCCAAAATATATTCTCTTCATTAATTAAATTAAATACTTTAATTTAATTAATTAATCTTTGACTTAACTATTAAGTCAATTAGCTTAACTCTTTAAGCTTAATTTTGTCAACTTAACTCTTTAAGTTAACTTGACCAATTGATGGTCACATGGCACCAAATAATTAACTATTTAATTATTGATCTAATTTAACTCCTTAAATTAATTGATCAAATTAACAATTAAATTAATCAAGCTAAAATTGACCTCAATTTTGGTCACCCAAAAATTGGTCTCTATGAAATGAGTTTTTTGACAACTAGAAAGTTCATCTATTACTCTATGGAATGAATTTTCTAACACTATTTTATCAAATCCTTCACCTCCTAGAAGAATTTGAGAAATCTCATTTCCTAGTGAGAATCAAGATCCCAAGGACTTGCAAGCGGACCTCCATGTTCGAGTGCTATCCACAAAAAATCGAAGGGTAAACATTTGCTATTTGCATCTCATGCAACTCTTGATATATTTTGCCACACTTTTTATGTAGACCTACATAACCATGCACCATCTACATTACTATGTGTTAAGTTAGACCTACCAATCAAACTTTGAATCAAGACCGCTCCATGACATCCCTCGTGATTGAGTGCCAATGCATGGGAAGCCTCAAATCAAAGGTGCATCATATGCTAAGTATATGCTCACAACTTTTCATCTAAGTGTGACCCCCGTGACCAAGTACCATCACACAAAGATGGTAGCATCGTGATGACATATACTATTGGTAGAAGGCATAGATTAATTAAAACTTCTTTTATTTTGTATCCATTTTAACTTAATATTTGATAGCACTTAGAAATTCTAAGTGGAGCATTTTTCTTGCTTGCAAAGATCTCATCATTTTATCATCTTATTTAGGTTTTTTATATCCTAACCATACATCTCATACATCAATAGGAAATGAAAAGTAGAAATAAGTTAATGCGCCTAGCATGCTCCTAGGGTAGGATGACCATAAGTCTTAACCAAATGATATACTTAGAGCTATAGGTGCACCACTTAGTTGATTTAAGTGGGTTGATTAAATCTAGTTATTACATGAGTGTATCCACATACATTCATGGGTCTTCATGCCTCCAATAGTCTTCTTTGCTCCTTGCAACATTTACATTAGAAAGAAATCATCACTCCTAGTGATTCTACTATCATAATAGGGTAAATTGTAAAAACCCCCAACGTATAGGGTCATTTACACGTTGCCCCTCAACTGTTGCAAGTGTGCAGAATGATTGCCTAACCTTTGCTAATTGTGCTTAAATACCACATGTTCCAACTTTCCAGCGATATATTTAAAAATTGTTGCACTTTACCCCCTAATGATTTAAAACATTTATATTAAACCACCTAAAATACTTCAAATGTTATTCTTAGCATTAGATTCTTATTTTGGTGGAATAAAGTAAAACATTTTGCCAAAAATTCTTAGCATATATTACTTAATTATCAATATATCACCAATTCGGTCAATTTGAGTTATCTAAAATGTATAATCCAACTTAATGGTAAAAGTTTTCCTAAATTGATTGTGTAACATAATTAAAAATTAATTTTGGGGTTCTATTACTAAATAATTGTTATGGTGTACTTATAAATTTTTCGTATTTATTTAATTAAGAGTGTAAGTGGTTTAGGGTCTCAATTTGAATAAGAATAAGATATGTGACGCTAGTCGGACGAATATTAGCAACAAATAATGTAGATCTTATTTACCACATTATTTCTCTCATTTATTACTCTATTTAGATTAAACATATTTAAATATCATTTGCTAATAAGTATGTATAATGTTACATTGATATAAAAATCAATTAAGGTATAATTTTAATATTAATTTTAATCATCTTGTGCGTATAAACTAAGTAAAATATAACCACAAAATTAATTTCAAATTATATGATAGCTCAAATTGATTTAATTGTCCATATATTGACAAGTGAATAGTCTGTGATAATATTTTTTGTAAAATGTTTCACTTTATTCCACAAAAATAAAAGTTCAGTAATAAAAGTGCAACACTTTAGAAAGATTAGGTTATTAAATGCACATTTTATTAAAGTTGAGGAGGTAAAGTGCAACAGACTCAAAGTATTTTAGGATTTCTAGATGAATCTTCTGTCAGAAAATGGAACAAGGGGGTATTCAAGAACATTTAACAAAGGTTAGGTAATCGTTTCACACATTTGCAGTAGTTTGGGGGCAAAGTGCACTTGACCCTATACATTAGGGGATTGTCTGCTATTTACCCCTCATAATATTCACAAGATAGAAATTAATAGGCATACGAGCCCTAATTTAATACAACCATTTTCAACAACTTGAAACAAATAAAATCATTATTAAAGGCTCATGATCATCCCCATTCATTCATTATCCATTCAACAATTAAATGAACAATAAATAAATCTAGAATTGACATTCAGTTGGCCAGGAAAGAGGAACTATAACAATTATGCAACATTATTGAAGATTAACTTTAACAAGTTTTTAGAAGCAATCAAAAATGTTAAACATAAATTTGAGAACTTGCACATCACTTGTGCATCTATTATGTGTGAAATAAAACACTTTTGGCCACTAAAGAAACCAAAAATAACACTCAAAACTCATCTTCTCTCAAAACGGCCACTGCGGACTCAGCCTGGGCACACGGCTGGGCGGTCCAGCACACGACAATGGCTGGCTACAACTTCTGTTTTGGATTCAAGATTGAGTAAGTGATTTTAGGCTCAACTTCTGTGTACCAAAAATTTTAGGACACCTCCTAAAAATCAAATCACATAATATAGATGAAATTTCACATCTAGAACACCTTTTAAAAATAAAATTTCAAGTGCTCAATGATGCTTCCAAAAACAAGTTTAAGTAAGAATCACATTCTTCAAAAATCTCCAATAAACTCCAATCATATTGGATCTAAAAATGACCAAAACACCTTAAGGCCAAATTTAAAATGCTATGTCAACATATAACATCAACTAATACCAAATCAAAATTCAATATTAGCAACCATTAATTAAAACATACCAATCATATGAATTAACAATTAAAACACATATTAGTATGTTTTCAATTCATCAAGCAAAAGATCCACATACAACATCATCCAAAAAATCCAACCTATGGATTGGATCAAGTATTTGGTGATTTTGATCAATTTCTCACATGAATCAATCAATTAGAAATCCAAATCATAGCATGAATTAGGCTCTGATACCACTTGAAGTCACATGTACCACTAGGATCCAATTGTCAAAGCATAAAAATGCTAAAATAACTAGGCTACAAACGAAGCCAAGGATCTAAACATGCCATAGATTCAGATTTGGCATGAGTATTACCTTGATTTTCACAAAATCAAAGAAACTTGGAAGAACATCTCAACTCATTGAAAATTGTGTTGTAGTGGCACAGCAGAATCCGAGCAACTTTTTCCCAACCAAACGAACTCCGAATTGAGTGAAACATGGACCATTAGATCACTAACGACTTGATGATGCTCCAATAAAAATTTCACCTCAAAAAGATTCCATCAAAGTCTCCAACAGACGCTCCAAATATTATGCCTGAACAGAGGATCTCCAAAAGGCTAGCAAGCCAATTGTCTTGCCTCTAATGAGAAGATCCACACACCAATACACAATCCAATTCTTCTCAATGTTAGTTGGAGAAAAAAGAGAAGAAATACAAGAACAAAGGCTTGATTTGGAGGTAGGAGATGAAGAAAAGTGAAGCTTCAACACATGAGGCAACACTTGGAAAATTTGAGGGAAAATGGGAGAATCTAAAATTAGATCTGGATTGCTTGCTTCCACATGTGTGTGGCCACCCCCTCCCATATCTATATATAGAGGGAGGATGGTTTGATGCCAAGGTGCCATCACACCTTCCTCAAATTGGCACCAACTTGCTTGCAAGTTGGCAAGCAAGTGGCATATAAATTTTGCGTGCATTTGAATTTCATTTCGAATTTTCATTTCATCTCATGAAATGTCATTCAAATAAATTCTAATGCCATATTAAATGAACATTTCATTTGAATTTTTCCTCCAAAATTAATTATCCTTTGATTCAACTCTTATGTCAATTTGCTAAACTGTTGAAGCAAGTTATTGTTAACTTAACTCCTTAACTTAACTTGGCCGATTGATAGTCATGTAGCACCAAATAATTAACTCCTTAATTAATTAGTCTTAAGTTAACTCCTTAAATTAATTGGATCAATTTAACAATTAAATTGATCAAGCTAAAATGACCACAAACCGTCTACCTCCAAAATCGGTCATGAAGGAATTTTTTTTAACTATTAGAAAATTCCCTTTCATCAAGTAGGATTTGCAATTAGCTTTTGTATATGACCCATTAGGTTCTACCATTCATTGGACATAAGCTCACGACTCTTTGTGACTTATAGAATATCAAATATTCACATTAGTTTAAACTCCTTCAAACTAATGATGCAATTTAATTAATCACCATTAATTGAAGAGTACCCAATCTCTATGGTTGATGTCCAATCTCAAGCACATGGAGCCCAACCAATTGGACAAAATGAACATTTTTAGAGAACCGTTCTAGCTCTACGTGTACTATGCAAATACGGTCCTTCCATCTCCTATCTTCCGAAAGAGGCCTAGGGTAAAATATTTGTCAGCTCCCTAGTAGCCTCGATAATATGATTCTATTCTCGATATTCGATTTCCCTTAATGACCTCATCTTTGAAAAACTCCTTGTCCAAATTATCATACTACTTTGCACAAAGATTTTATTGGAATCGATCATTATAGAATACATAGGAGATGTGCTCGCCCTTCATAACGACGAGGAGTTGGATCTCATCTTGGATCACAAACCTCTATGTCTAAGTAGCTCATACCCAATCTCCACCCGAACAAGTCACTAAGTGTTCAAGGAAGAGTCAAAGCATGAAGACCTAAGCATAAGGTTACCATGGATCCTCAAGTCAAAGGACTAATTATGTATACTAGCGTAAGCTGGAGAATTTGCCACTATCGACTTGCCTCTTCGGCTATCTAGTGGATTCCCTGGGTTGGCCTTCATTGAACCTATTCCCTAACAAGCACCCACTAATATGCACCCATATCTCATATGGCCTTGCTCATGGAACGGAGTAATATCCAACCTATGGATTTATGTATCGTTAGTGCAAGTTTATCCGAATCTTAGATGCCCTGTCTCATAAGATCTTATGACTTGAAGTATTTAAAATCACAGCCATGTAAGACTTATTTTATGATCACCACCTAGTGTGTGACCAAGTCCTGTAGTCTTGTGTGATCTGAGGGCTTCAACCAAATGCCAGTGAAGTAAATATATGCATAAGATGAAGATGGTCATTTAATAAATATCATTCAATCAAAATTGTATCATAAGTGAAATAGTTTACATGCCAATCTAATTAGCTTGTAGGGCACTATTCCAACAATCTCCCACTTGCCCTAAATAAATTATGCATAGTCTTAAGACCCATCTTCTCAAGAAGTCCTTCAAAGACCTTTTGCGATAGAAGTTTAGTCAGTGGATTTCATATATTCTCTTTCAAGGCAACTCTCTCCACACGGATGTCGTCTCTATCAATGATCTCCCGGATCAAATGATATAGCCTCAAAATGTGCTTGGATCACTGATCAGATCTTGGCTCTTTAGCTTGTGCTACCACCCCATTATTATCACGTAAGACAACTATTGGCTCAGCAATACTAGGCACTACAACCAACTCTTTGATGAAGTTTTTCATCCAAACACCTTTCTTTGCAGCTTCAAAAGTCGCAATATATTCTGCCTCTATGGCTGAATTGGTCGTGGTGTCTTGTTTGGAACTCTTCCAACTCACTATGCCACCATTGAGGCAAAATATAAGTCCATAAGTAGATTTTACATTATCTACATCGAATTAAAAACTAGAATTCGAGAACCCCTTATGTTTCAATTCTCCATTATTGTATACCAAAAATAAGTCCTTAGTCTTTCTCAAGTACTTAAGGATTATTTTAGCAGCCATCCAGTGACATTCACTAGGGTTGGATTGGAAATAGCTTGTAACACTTAGAGCATTTGCCACATTTGGTCTTGTACATTGAATGTCATACATTATGCTCTCAATAGTGGATGCATAAGGTATGTGGGATAGTCTTTATCTCTTATTATTAGTCTTAAAGGCCATATACTTGGAGAGACAAATGCCATGTCCCATAGGGAGAAATTCCCTTTCGGATTTATCCATACTAAACCTCTTTAGTATCTTATCAATGTACGGGATTTGAGAAAGCCCCAGCATCCTCTTCAATCTATCTCTATAGATACGTATTCCTAATACGTAGGATGCTTCTCCCAAATCCTTCATGGATAATTGAGCAGATAACTATGCTTTAGTACACTCTACCATTTCTCTCTCATTCCCAGTAAGAAGAATGTCATCAACATAAAGCACAATAAATTATATACTCTTCCCACTAGCCTTCTTATACACTCAAGGTTCATAGACATATTTGATAAAGCCAAACGATTTGATTATCTTATCAAAACATATGTTTCAACTTCAGGACACTTGCTTGAGTTTATAAATGAATCTCTCAAGTTTGCAAACCTTCTGCTCACTCCCTTTGGATGTAAAACCTTGTGGTTGCTCCATATAGATTTCTTGTTCAATGTTTCCATAGAGGAAAGCGGTTTTCACATCTATTTGCCATATCTTATAGTCATAATATGCAGCTATGGAAAATAAAATCCTAATAGACTTAATCATAGCAATCGATGAAAAGGTTTCCTCGAAATCAATACTGAATATTTAAGTATAACCTTTTTTCAACTAGTCTCACCTTAAAGGTTATAACCTCTCCATTGACTCTTAGCTTTCGCTTATAGATCCACCTGCAACCAATAGAAACTATTCCCTTTGGTAGATCTACCAAAGTCCTTAACTTGTTGGAGTACATAGAGTCCATTTCGGATTTCATGGCTTCAAGCCAATGTCCAGAGTCTATGTCCAACATAACTTCCTCATAAGTTTTAAATTACTATCTAATTGGCCCCTCTCATGAAGGAATCCAAACCTTTCGGGTTTCTTCTTGATTCGGTCCAACCTTTTTAGAGGATGTGTGTAAGGCTCTTGTTGCTCTCCTATTTCTGTTGGAATAATACCCCGCAAGCTAATTAGATTGGCATTGTAAACTATTTTACTTGTGATACAATCTTGATTGAATGATATTCTTTATATGGCCATCTTCACATTATGCTCATTATTACTTCACTAGTATTTGGTTGAAGCCCTTAGATCACACAAGATTACGGCATTGGTCATGCACAAGCTGGTGATCATGGAATAAGTCTTACACAGTTATGGTCTTTAATCTTCCAAGTCATAGGTGAAAGCTATTGGAATAGTGTCCGGCAAGCTAATTAGATTGGCCTTGTATAAGCTATTTCCTTGTAAAAGAATCCTGATTGAATGATATTCTTTGTATGGCCATTTTTATCTCATGTTCTTTATTACTTCACTTGCATTTGGATGAAGCCCCTAGATCACTTATGCCTACGGGACTTGGTTCGATGACCATGGAATAAGTCTCACACAGTCATGATCTTAAATCTTCCAAGTTGTAGGATCTTATGAGACAGAGCATCTAAGATTCGGATAGACTTGCACTAATGATGCATAAATCCAAAAGTTGGATATTGCTCCATTCCATGAGTAACTATATGAGATAAGGGTGCATGTTAGTGGGTGCTTGTTGGAGAACAAAGCACTGAAGGCCCTTTGGAGAAACCACTAGATAGTTGTAGTGGCAAGTTGATAGTGGTTAATTATCCCGCTTATGCTAGTGTATATTGTTAGTCCTTTGACCTGAGGATCCATGGTAATCTTGTGTCCGATTCTCATGCTTTGACTCTTCCTTGACCACCTAGCGGGTCTTTCAGGTTGAGATTGGGAATGAGCTACTTGGCATGGAGATTTATGAGGTCCAAGATGGAATCCAACTCCTTACTTTTGTGAAGGGCGAGTGTATCTCCTATGTGTTCTATAATGATCGATTTCAAAAAATCCTTACGCAAGGTGGTGTGACAATTTGGAAAAGGAGTTTTTCAAAGGTAAGATCACACAAGGGAATGGAATGCTAAGAATAGAGATATAGTATCGAGACTATGAGGAAGCCGACAAATATCTTGCCCTAGGCCTCTTTCGGGAGATAGGAGATGGAAGGAGCGTATTTGCATGGTCCACGTAGAGCTATGATGGTTCTCCAGAATATTCATTTTGGACAATTAGTTGGGCTCCATGGGCTTAAGGTTGGACATCGACCATGGAGATTGGGTACTCTTCGATTAATGAGATTAATTAAATTGAGTCAATTAGTTTAGCCAAATGGCTGAGTTGAAAACTGCAGAAAGATCACGTGGCTGCCTAGAGTTTTGGCTTGATAATGTACGGAAGTACAAATTAACATAGTTGCTGAACCATGTATAGAATTTTATTCTGAAATTACATTAACAATTTTAAGTAAAATATTGCGTTAAACTATTGGTAGAATTTACAGGCATTTGTTAAGATTCATCGATATTTCTACTGCTATCAGCAGAATAAGTTTGCTAGCTATGGGGATCTTTTAGTGGATAATAATATGTGTCTTCACTTTGAGCTCAGCGACCAATAGGTCTTGGGGTACAATTAAAGTGGGAATGAGTCTATTTTCTCATTATGATTTATATCAAAAGGTAAAGCATATATTATCTGAGGATGTAATACTTAGGATGTTGGTCATTCTAAGTTCATAGAAAGAATGAAAAACACTCATTCTTAGCATGCTTGGATAGGAGTATTTAAATGGAAGCACTGACTCTTAGTTGTTGGGTCACCTTGTAGGGTTAACGTCCTCGTAATTCAGCACATAAACACTAGACTGTTATTAATAACAATGTCATGGAATTTTGCTTATCTACCACTTTCAGAACAGTAGTTGTCTTGTAAGGGTTGGTTCAGAAGTTTTCTTCTCATTTATGTGATATGCGTTGAATATTAACTGTTATTTGTCACAAATAAATGGCCCAATGATGCTTCATTTACATAACCAGTGTTGGATATTAATCATTATTTTTACAAAGATAGGAGCACATAATGTTTTGTTTACATCATCAGTGAATTAGATAGATTAATTAGGTTGAGCTTAAGAAGATTGATTTAATTTTGCTCCAAATTTTCACATGTTTTGTGAAAAACTAGTAGATAAATAATTTAGAATAATGTTAATTAGTATGCCTTAAAATATAAATTAGCTTATTTGATAATATTGGTTGAATTAATAGGAGTGTGAGATGGGAAAAAATGTGAGATGAACTCTATATGTCTTTCTTGATGTATATAAACACACACAATTACACAAACTATGTGGCAAACTTTTAGAGGCTGCAAAAAGGTCTATCTTGGAAGCTTTTAATTGGCCCAAGTGAGTTTATAGTTCACCACAGTTTATAGTTTCTGATCATCCATCTAGAAAACTAGAGTAGCTTCATCAGTTTGGGCCATTACAATTAGTGTGGCTTTAAGCAATTCATAGGGTCTTAATGAGGGAGTCCTATATATTAATTCAATAATAAAAATAAAAATAAAACAATGCCAGAGAGAAAAACAAATTAAAAGAGAAAAAAGATAAAGAAAGGATTCAAGAGACCCATAAGCACTACAAGAAAAATGAAAATTAATGATAAAATGGTAATTAACAACGTCAAAATTGTTAAGTGGCAAATTAATTCTAGCATCTTTACTTCAAAGTGAACTATTTTTAGATCCATAAATAACTAAGGGTTTGTTCTTTACCATTTTTCCAGAATATTTTTGAACTCCCAAAACAATCCTAAAATGTGTACACATTCTTCAATCTTTCTCTCAAAACATAAAAATTTTATATCCAAAAAACTCCTCCCAAAACAATCTCAAATACCCTACACCTTAAAAATCATACCTACCCCCTCATTTTTTCACTCTACCGTTCACATCACTCATTCATTTATCGCTCTCTTACTTCACTCATCCATATATATGTATATATGTATATATTCATATATAAAAATATTAAATTTTTACTAGTTATAAAATTTTAAAACTTATTTTACAAATTTAATTAAAGTAATTTTTAATAAAATTAACTAAATTTAACTAAATATTATTTATATTATTACTAAATAATTTATTTATTAGATAATGTATTAAATTAATTAGATTAATTAATTAAATTACTTATTAATTAAATAATGTATTTAGTTATACTTAATATTTAATCTATAATTGAATATTACATTTATTCATTTAATAAATAATTTAAGACATTTTAATTTGATATAATAAATAAATAAACTCACCAATTATAAATATTAATTAAATTTTAAGTAAAAAATATTTAATAAATATTTTCTTCGAAGTAATACATCATTTGCTAATGTTAAATTTATAAAAATATAACTTTCAAAATAAATCACCAATTAAATTAATTACACATGTTTTATTACAACCATATATCAATCATTACACACACACACACACACATCATCATCAAAACACAAAAAAACAAACAATTCATTTTCAAACCATTTTCCTTGTTTTCTTAAAACAAAAAGAAATGCGACACTTTCTCCAATCTTTCTCCCAAAAATCCATTATCCCAAAATATTTTCCAGAAAACACCCAAAACATAAGAGAACAGAGCCTAAACTTTTGCAAGTCTGGGTACTCCAACAATTTAAAAAAAAAGATAAAAAATAATGGAAAAGTAATCCGCTGAATGTTTTTCCTATTTACTCTTATTCCATTTAATTTATAACTTCACTTTAAATTTATTTTGATTTGCATTCACGTGCCAAATTTACTCTATTTTGAAAAATAAATTATTATTTATTGAAAACCTAAAGCTTATATTTAAAGTATTAATTTGTATATATATACTGTATATTGTGAAATTAAAGAATATAGACTTAAGCATTTATAATATTTTATCAATGAGTATTAGCTTAACTCCATTCATAATTATAATTCAAATAACGCAGTGACATATAGCAGAACTCTTCTGTATAATTTAAAAATAAGCACATGCATAATACATATTCAAATAGTATAATATTAGATCATATTTGCTCTCAAATCATCTTTTTAAAATAGTATTTTATTCATACAACTATATAATAAAATATTATATATTTTATACTTTTAAGCCAATTGTATTGCCACAAAAAAAGTTTATAATGTTCTTGGATGTGCTAAATGTCAAGTTTTTTCTATGATATGTCTAACTAACTAGGGACAATGATATGTTTTCCTTTGTTTCATAATAATTGTTTAAGTCATTCATTTATCAAGGATTAGAGTACGAAAAAAATGAGTCCTAATATTATAGGTTTTGAGTTTTACTTAATTACTAAGTGAACACATTTAGAAATTACGTTATCTATTATATTAATGTGTTATCCAATATATTATTATATCGTCCTATTTCTAAAGTATTTGTTTATTTTTAATGATATCTGTATGGATAAGAGTTGGATGAATCTACCAAGATCAAGTAAAGAAAACCATTAAGGATTGAAGGTTTTTTTGGATTTTGCTTTCTCAAATTCAAATGATGAAACAATATATGTGCCCTTGTAAAAAGTGTAAAAATGGCTTGTGCAAAAAACATAAAGTTGTTGAAGCCCATTTACTTTAGGAAGGGATTTTAGATGGATACACTAAATGGGTATTTCATGGAGAGTCGCACACTACAAGAGGATCCGTATCTAATTTATTTGGTAGAATAGATCCATCTGATAACATGCAGGAAATGCTATATGATGCATTTGGGATGCAAACAGAAGGCAACTAACTAGAAGATATGCCAAGAACTGAAGCAGAAAAGCCTTACGAGGAAGCTAAAAAATTTTATAAGCTTATGCAAGACACTGAATAAGAACTTTATCCTGGTTATAGAAAGTTCTCAAAATTTCTTTTATAGTTAGGATGCTTCAGATAAAGTGTCTTGGGAATTGGAGTGATACTTCATTTACAATGATGTTGGATTTGTTGAAAGAATAATTTCCAGAGGGTGGCAACTACCAAAGAATTACTATCAGACTCGAAAGATAATGAGAGATTTATGGTTAAACTATAATAAAATTGATGCATGTCGGAATGATTGCATGTTATATTGGGGTGTGAATGAAAGCAAGATTAAGTGTGACACTTGCGATGAACCACGGTGGGTAGTGCAAGCACCTAAAGTGGGAAATCGTGTTTCTTCTACAAAAACTAAGGTAAGTAAGAAGGTTCTAGCTAAAGTTGTTTGGCATTTTCCTTTGAAACAAAGATTGCAAAGGCTATTTATGAATTCTCAATCTACATCCCTAATGAGGTGGCATAAAGAAAAATGAATCAAAGATGGTATTATAAGGCACTAAGCAAACTCTCCTGCTTGGCAAACTTTAGATTACAACTTTCTAGACTTTGCAAAAGAGCTTCGCAATGTTAGGTTAGGTTTGGCATGTGATGGTTTTAATCCATTTCGAACCATGAATGTGGTCCATAGTACATGGCCAGTAATTTTAGTACCATACAACTTACCACCTAGAAATTGCATGAAGAAATCATTTTTTATGTTGTTCTTACTTATACCTGGACCCAATGAACCTGGAAATGATCTTGACATTTATTTGCAGCAGTTAATAGCTGACCTGAAGGAATTATGGGATACTGGAGTTGAAACATATGATGCTTTCACAAAGCAAAATTTTCAATTACTTGCAGTAGTGTTATGGACTATAAGTGATCTTTCAGGCCTTGTATCTTTGTTGGGTTGGAGTACAAAAGGAAAATATGCTTGCCCTATATGTCAAAAGCATACAAATTTTGAATGGTTAAACAACTCGAAGAAGCATTGTTACATGTGCCATTGAGTCTTCTTACCTAAGGATTGTCAATATAGAAAGGAAAAGAGATCCTTTAATAATGCTGAGGAACATAGAAAAGCGTCTCTTTATTTGAATGGATCTGCAATACTAGATGAGATAAAGGGCTTCAATAGCAAATTTGGAAAGAAGGTGGGCGACTTAAAATTAAGTTATGGTTGGAAGAAGAAAAGCATTTTTTTATTTGCCATATTGGGAAAAAAATTTGGTGCGTCATAATCTTGATGTTATGCATACTGACAAAAATATATGTGACATGATTTTGTACACATTGTTGGATTCTGATAAGTCTAAGGACAATCACAATGCACGCTTGGAATTAAGAGATATGGGTATACGAACAAAGCTTCATCCTTCTTTTGATAAGTCTGGTCGAGAACGAATACCAATAGCTTCTTTTACATTAGATAAGAATGAGAAGGAAGCATTCTGTAGAGTTCTAAAAGGATAAAAGCTTCAGATGGTTATGCTGTAGATATTTCAAGATGTGCACATTCAAACTAACACGAATTTTTAGCCTAAAAAGTTATGACTGTCACATTTTAATGCAACAATTGCTACCAATTTCTTTGCGTAAATTGTTACCTAAGTTAGTATGTTCTCCTTTGATTCAGTTGTGTCGGTACTTCAGAAACTTGTGTTCTAAATCACTTCATTATAGTGAATTCGAACAAGTGGAAAAGGACATAGCAACAATACTTTGTCAGCTTGAAAAAAAATTTCCTAATTATTTTTTGATATCACTGTACATTTGGCTATTCATTTGGTCACTGAGGCGAAGTTAGCTGGGCCAATACATTATCGTTGGATGTATCTAGTAGAAAGGTAATATTTTTATTGTACTATTATTTACCTTGTTTTTATTATTACTAGATCTCATAATAATTATATTCACATATTTATATTCTAATAGATACTTAATCACCTTAAAATCTTATGTGCGCAACAAAGCTCGATCGGAGGGTTCAATTGCTGAAGGTTACCTAGCAAAAGAATGTTTGACATTTTGCTCTTTATACTTCGATGAACATGTTGAAACACGGCACAACCAATTGGTCGAAATAATGATGGAGATAGAATTGGTATAGAAGGCTTAGATATTTTTTCGTTATTGGGCGACCATTATGGAAAGGGGAAGCAATTGTATTTGATAATGAGACTTTAAGAAAAGCTCATAGATATGTGTTATTCAATTGTGATGAGGCGAAATCTTATAGAGAGTAAGTTCAATAAAATAATCACTTAGAAATATTTCTTTATTACCTTCTAATTAACTTATAACTAAATAACCTTTTTATGTAACTATGCAGCAAACATGAGACCCTTGTTAGATCTAAGAAACGGCGCTCTAGAGAACATGAAATCAAACGCATTCATAGTGAGTCCTTTGCTTCTTGGTTTGAGAGTCACGTACGTTAAGCATTCATTATAATATAATATACAAATAATATGCATTTCATTTTTTATTTTTTGCTTGTAGGTTTTAAGCATTTATATCTTTATTTTAGGTTGAAGAATTGAATATTAATTAAGATGGCCCCAAGTCTAATGATTTAATGTGTCTTGCAAGAGGAACCATGCTCGTTGAGAAGCGTTATAAAGGTTTTATCGTGAATGGTTTCCGATTTCATACTAAAGAGGTGGAGAGGAAGCGAAAAACTCAAAATAGTAGAGTTATGGTGAATGCTACAACAACTAGTTTTGCAAAAAAGACAATAGACCTATCTTGGAAGAGATGACATTATGGGGTTTTGAAAGACATAATTGAGCTAGATTACACTAATGAGAAAAGGATTGTATTGTTTGATTGTGATTGGGTATCTAGGGGAAAGAACTTAAAAGAGGATGAAGATGGATTCACCTTGACTAATTTCTCAAATGTAAAGCGTCAAAATGAGCCTTTTGTCCTTGCATCTCAAGTCAAACAAGTATTTTATGTGCAAGATCCAACAGATAAAGATTGGAAAGTTGTGATTAGAACTAAAGCAAGGGAAAATTTTGATGATGGAACCTCTTTCTCAACTGATGGTGTTGATACTATCTTACAAAGTGAAGCATGTGCTAGCCATCCCATAAAAGAAGATGAAGATGTTGTTTGGGTTCGCGAAGGGATGCTTGGAATTCTAGTGGATAGCTTAGATGAAAATATTTGATTAGAGTTGCTGCATATCATTTTAATTTAATGTTAATATTTGGACAATAGTTGTTTCTATATGATGTTAATACTTTTTAAAATTATTTTGTCTTAATAGTCTCACTTTTAACTTGTACCATGTTATATCTTTATTTATTGCATTGACTCTCATTATTTGTCTTGTTTAACTTGGAACCATAAGCTACATTCTTATAATAATTAATTACTTATTTTGTAGTGATGGCAATAACTTTTCGTGGCAAAATATTAAGGAGTCAGCAGATAAATAAGAATAGTGAACCAAGGCAAGTTGTGAGGCCCAATGAACAGCATCAAGATACTCTTGGTATGTTTAGTTTTGATTGCTTATTCAATTATCAGACATAAATATAATATTGGATGTTAGTTTGATGCATTTTTCTGTTATAAATTGAAAATTATATCATACCACATTATTATTCGTAAATTATATATGATGTAATTTATTTAATTTCATTGTGATGATAGGCATTTATTGTAGCAGACTCATAAGAAATGCTAATGTTGATCAAAATCTATCCGGAATGCATGGGAACGAGATGGATAATGAGGTGCATGAGGATAGTCCTGGTATATTGTTTCGACATATTTTCTTTTATCAGTTATATTTGCAGCTTGAACTTAGAAAGCCCATATTCTGCTTTATTATTTTATGTAGATTCTATGTGTCAAACATTTTATATCTTTTTATTATGAGATAGGCATTTTTCGTAGTAGATGCACTAGAAATACTGATATTGATCAACATCCATCTGAGCTAAATACAAATGAGATGGATAATGAGATACATGAGGGTAACATATGTATGTTATTTTAATATATTAGCTTTTATTCATTTGAACTTAAGAAAATTCACAAACATCTTTTTATAGATCAAATTGCTATTTAAAAAATAAATTAGTTTTGATGAGAAGGACAATTAAATATTAAAGGAGTTTTAATAAGGAGAACTACATTACCTTATTATATTTTTTGTTATTTTTATTGTATTCCATCTTTTATAGATAATGTTTGTGAGATAAAGAAGACCCGAGGACCTACACACTTACCATGTGTCTGGATGATGAAAGATCGCAAACAAGTTCATTTTAACAAGCGTGGACAACCTATTGGTCCAAACAAGTCTACATTTGTAAAATTTCTTGGTACCTTAGTAAGGAATGCTAAACTTGTTCGACTTGACTTCGAAACATGGCATAAAGTACCATTACAAGTGAAGAACAGGTTAATTGAAATTGTCAAGGTAATGTTACTTCATATTATTTAAATTTTTACTTTCTGAAGCTGATGTTAAATAATAATTTCAAATATGCTTTGTAATTTAGGATAAATATTTTGGTACTCCTGGATTTGAGCATTGGACTGTGATGAATTTGGGCAAAAAATGGAAAAGCTGGAAGAATAGAGTGAAGGATAAGGCTGTGCTTGCTTGTGAGAAAATTCTCACAAGCAAGCCCTCAAAAATGTGTTTTTGAGGGAGAAGTGTGGTTGCTTGTGGAAAAAAATTTCCACTCCACAGAAATTACTCCCCCCCCACATGTTGTCCCATCGCTCTTCTCTTTCCCTTGACTTCTGAAATGGTAGAAAATAACAAAGGGCTCTCTCACTGCTCCTTCATCTCCTATCTCCCATCTCCCCCTCAGCCCTCGGTCCAAACAATTTACAAAATCTAGTAGCATTTCTCTCGTGAAATGCTACTTGCCTCTCTCGCGGTCTCTAACTGATGCTTTCTCACCGATCAAAACTTGAAGGAATCTCGTGGGCTCCCTCTGTCTGTTCTCCGTGCGATTCTTCTCAACCCTCTCTCTTCGTCTCGCCTACCCGATGATGATTATTCAATTTTCCTCTGAAAAGATGAGATACAATGGCATATTGAGATAGATTCTTTGAAAAAGAGGGCAAAAATCTTGGGGGAATCTTGAAATCAGATTGAGAGGGCTTGTCACTCCCACTGTTTATTGCACAAAATAGGTTCTAGGGCTTCAGTCATACAACATTTTGTTTGTCCATTTGCGTTGGTTGTTTGTGTATATACATACACCATGGGTCACACACACACCCCTTCACCACATCGCACACACACACGGCATTCCATTAACTGTTTATATAGTTCGATGGCATCCTCCGTCGCCTCATCTGAAAGCTTCTGCTCTGCCCCTCCCCTGAAATGCCTGAAGGTAAATTGTTTGTCCTCTGCTGATTTTGTTGTGAAAAATGGTTGTCTGATGTTATGTATTATGGAGATGGACTAACTGAACTTCGCCTAAGTTTTCTATATTGAATTGATTTATGCAGATGAAGGATTTTCTATTCTCCAATTTTTGAACCAAGTTTTCTGTTTGAGGAAGATTTATGCTTAGGAAAGATTTTCTGTTCTCGTGTTGGTTGGCCTAAGTTTTTTGTTTTGTGTTGATTTATGCTTAGGAAGAATTTCTGCTTCCGTGTTGATTGGCCTAAGTTTTCTGATTTGTGTTGTTTATGCTGAGGAAGATTACTCTGTTGTGGTGTTCATTGGCCTAAGTTTTCTGTTCTGTGTTGTTTATGCTGAGGAAGATTACTCTGTTGTGGTGTTCATTAGCCTAAGTTTTCTGTTCTGTGTTGTTTATGCTAAGGAAGATTACTCTGTTCTCGTGTTCATTGGCCTAAGTTTTTTGTTTTGTTCTGTTTATGCTGAGGAAGATTACTCTGTTCTTGTGTTCACTGGCTTAAGTTTTCTATTTTGTGTTGTTTATGCTCATGAAGATTTTTCTGTTCTCGTGTTCATTGGGCTAAGTGTTCTGTTTTCAGTTGATATAAACCGAGGAAGATTTTTCTGTTCTCGTGTTCATTGGCCTAAGTTTTCTGTTTTCAGTTGATATAATATGAGGAATATTACTCTGTTGTCATGTTCATTAGTCCAAGCTTTTTGTTTTTATGTTGATCTAAGCTCATGAAGATTTTTCTGTTCTCGTGTTCATTGGCCTAAGTTTTTTGTTTTCAATTGATCTAGGCTCAGGAAGATTACCCTGTTCTCGTGTTCATTGGCCCAAGTTTTCTGTTTTCATGTTGATCTAAGCTCAGGAAGATTTTTCTGTTCTCGTGTTCATTGGCCTAAGTTTACTTTATTCAGTTGATCTAGGCTCAGGAAGATTTCTCTGTTCTCGTGTTCATTGGCCTAAGTTTTCTATTTTCATGTTGATTTTTGTTGAGGAAGATTCACTGTTTATACCGTAAGGCAGCAAAGGTTAGGTTGAAGTATTGTCCATCTACTCTCTGTTTTTAGTTGAGTTATGTGGAGGGATTTTTTTGTTTACTTCTTACCCATGCAAGCACATCCTATGTGATTTTCATATGAACTATATTTGTTCTTCTTGGCATGGTTCTGCATGTGTGCATAAGGCATGCACAATTGTAAATTATGGACCTATGGTTTGAGGTCCACTTGTGTGGCATCTCATTTGTTGTGAAAGAGGGGATGTTGGTATTTTCAATGTTACGAGTATTTGTTTTTCGCTTTATACCACATGATATATTAGTACATTCGTGTCTTAAATTATTTGGATAGAGGTTTTATGTTAAAAGATGAGCAAAACTGAGCAAGGGGTTTTTCTTTTGACATTGCAATTTGTGAACTACGACTTCCCATGTAGACTCGATTTGAGAGATTCTGATATGCTATGCCTTTTGCACTCGTGTATTTGTTCATTTTAAGGTATGTTGACTGCAAAAAGTATATTCTTCCCTTACATTTGTTATATATGTTCGTAGTTTTTGTTTGTTGGATGTCATATGCGGCTTATAAACTATTCTTTCATTTTCCTTTCCTTACTATTAACTAGTTCTGGTTATATGTTCCGATTCTTAGGTGTAACATGCTTAAGTTATATTCATGTTATTTTTTTTTCTATTGAAGTTGTATATTGGTGGCAAATTGGATATAGTTAGTATATATTATGTTCCTTATCATATTAAATTATTGTTCCATGCATACACTACATTAGACGAGGGCCACGATTGGGGTTTCCCAGCCATGAGCGGGGAAATAAGTCATTCCTCAGTGGTCAACTTTAAGACATATCTGCAGATTGGAGGATAATGATTCCCACTGGCCTAATATACGCTAGATATGTCTTGGTTGATATATCTATAGTATGAGGCTTCAACCTCTGTACCCCATGTGATTGGGTATATTGGTTATTGTTTTATCTGGTTTGCATTTCATTCATGTCCATATCATTCATGACCTTGCATTGTTACACAGTCCCGTTTGCATTTGGTCCTTAGTCATGTATTGCATTAGGTTGATGCATATTGTGCATTGTTGGCTACAAATTATCTTTGTAGTCAACCTAAGTGAGGGTGACAAATATTAATATCGATTTGGAGTTTTAACATAAGTGGACACAACTATATATTTGTGTTCCACTATAACCCAAATCGGACATTTAAAAATATATTGTGATAAACAATTTTAGCCACTATATCAGACAAGTAGATGTTACATGTAAATGTACTCAGACAGTTGCTGTAATATTTTACTTGCTTGTGAGTAAATGCCAGTTGGGGAGAAAGTTGTAGTGTATGATATTGATAGAAATTTAGTAAGGCAATATGTTTACATATTTGTGTAGTTCATTTGTATGATTGCAATTTAAAATGGTATGGTGTAAAAATAAATATATATTGATTGTAAATTAGTATTATATGTGTAAGATTTAATATATTACAATACACTTGTTATGTATATATATATATTTGTATTTTAACTGTTATATTATATTTAATATGTATAAAGAAATATTAAATATATTCGTTGACTATTTAAAAATCAAATAAATATAGTACTATCTTCAACACACTTCAAGGATATCTAGTACAAATGTAATATTGGAAATATTTTGCAAATTAGTATTTACGTGTCAGAATAAAAATATATTCCACTATATATAATATATATATATACACTATAGTATTTTAACTTATTATATTATATTTAATATGCATAAAGATATAATAAATATTACAAATGACCATTTTAAAATCACACAAATATGTTACTGTCTTTACCACAACCCAAAAATATTTAATACATATGAAGCATTGAAATGACCATTTTAAAATCACACAAATATGTTACTGTCTTTACCACAACCCAAGAATATTTAATACATATCAAGCATTGAAATTTTTTTGTCAAATAGGTATTATTATATGTGTAAGATTTAATATGTTACAATATACTTGTTATGTATATATATATTATAGTATTTTGACTTGTTATATTATATTTAATATGTGTAAAGAAATATTAAATATATTTTTAAAAAGTAAAAACCAAATAGGTATGGTACTATCTTCAACACCCCTCAAGAATATTTAGTACACATGTAATATTGAAAATAATTTGTAAATTATTATTAAATGTGTGATATTTACTATATGTCAACATAATATATATATATACATATATACATATATGTATTATAGTATTTTAACTTAATATATTATATTTAATATGTATAAAGAAATATTAAATATATTTATAGTAGTATCTTCAACACACCTCAAGAATATTTAGTACACGTGTAATATTGAAAAAAATTCGTTAATTATTGTCCGATGTATAATATTTAATATATGTCAACTACATATTATATATATGTATATTATAGTATTTTAACTTCTTATATTATATTTAACATGTATAAATAAAAAATAAATATATTTATGGAATATTTAAAAATCAAATAAACATATTACTATCTTCAACTCACTTGAAGAATATTTATTACATATGTAACATTGAAAAATATTTGTAAATTATGGTTAAATGTTTAATATTTATATGCCAATATATACATATTATATATATGTATATTATAGTAATTTAGCTTATTATATTATATTTAACTCGTTTAAATAAATAATAAATATACTTATGGACTATTTAAAAATCAAATAAACATATTACTATCCTCAGCTCACTTCAAGAATATTTAGTACATATGTAACATTGAAAATTATTTGTAAATTATGGTTAAATGTTTATTATTTAATATTATATACATATAATATATATATGTGTGTATATTATAGTAATGTAGCTTATTATATTATATTTAAGTCGTATAAATAAATAATAAATATATTTATGGACTATTTAAAAATCAAATAAACATATTACTATCCTCAACTCACTTCAAGAATATTTAGTACATATGTAACATTGAAAATTATTTGTAAATTATGGTTAAATGTTTATTATTTAATATTATATACATATAATATATATATATATGTATATTATAGTAATGTAGCTTATTATATTATATTTAACTCGTATAAATAAATAATAAATATATTTATGGACTAATTAATAATCAAATAAACATACTAGTATCTTCAACTCACTTCACAACTATTTAGTACATATGTAATATTGAAAAGTATTTGTAAATTAGTACTATATGCATAATATTTAATATATTACAATATACTTGATGTACTAAAGAAAATGATATAGAAATATGATTAGGCAATGGAGGTTAATATGTCACCACACCAGGGCATTATTACATTGTATGCTATAAAGACCAATTGATTGTCAAAGGTCATATGGTACACTGTTATGTCAATAGGTTTATCTTAAGTCCTTATCATGGTAGTGTTGTTTGTATTTTGTCATGTTATTTAAAAACAATATTAGTTAGCTGCCGCAGTTTTTTTTATTTCCCCATTGCATGGAACTGCAATAAAGAATATCTCCTTGCACGTAGATGGAATCAAGTTCACAGCGTAGTCAACATAGCCACAATGGCGATGCCGTGTGGTCTAGGCAAAATGAAACAGCCTTTATCATGCTTATGTATGATGAAGTGTTAAAGGGTAGAGTGTACGGTGAGAAATTCACCCCTTCTCATTGCATTGACATGATGGTAAAGATGGAAATGGCGTGCGAAGGGTACAAATACTCAGTCAGGCAATTGCAAGGAAAAAGTCAGAGGTTGAAAGAGAAGTGGAAAAGGTACCACACATTACTTACTGCGGATACGGGCTTTTGGTGGGACGATGAGAACATGGTCCCGACGACCTAAGATGAGTGTTGGGCGCGGTAGATAGCGGTATGTGTGTTTGTTTTCATATATTTCACCATTGCTGGAAGAGATTATTTACGCACTTTTAAGTTAACTTTACCATTTCTAAACTTTCTCTCCAAATGTAGGCTCATCCTAGAGACGTATCGCTTCGATCAAAGCCACTGCACCACTACAGCAAGCTTACAACTATTTATGCACCCACTACTGCCACTGGGTGAATGGCAAGGGCGTTGACCCAAGGCACATTACCTCGGGGTAAACGACGCGACTGAGAGGATGACTTTGTAGGGGCTGGTTCTGAGGCCGCCCCAGACATAGGAAATGATTTTGATGACACCGGGTATTCATCACCTCCGATGTCCCAGGTCTGCTGCCCTAGTTCTAGGCCGACTTCCTCTACCTCCATGTCCTCGCATCGGAAAAAATGGTCACGATCCGGCTGTTATATCTGCCATGCACTTTTTCACTCGAGCTAATGAAGCCATTGCCTCACAAAGTGATCCCACATCTATGACAATGGTGGAAATGTGTTTTAAAAATTGACAGAGATTCCCGACCTGCCTGATGATTTATTCTACATGGCTCTGACAAATTAGAGGACCTCACTCGTCGTAGGATTTTTCTTGCCCCTTTCCCTGACCGTAGGCGTGGTTACTTCGAGAAGCTTTCGTGATTGTCTTTCTGCCTACATTATATGCCCATTCATTATGCTATTATCATGTTTGTCTGCACAAATAACTTACAATGCTTATGGGTTTTCTATTTTGTTATGATATCATTTTCATTTATTCGTGTTTTAGTATGTACGTAATCGTTTTATCCATAATATCCTTCATCTTTAATTAGTTTGCTAATTAATTTTTTTGAGTAACCGCCATTAACTACCTGACTCCACATATATGGAAAAATATTTAATAGGATTTCATAATAATTTGGTAGGAATGGACGGTGAAAATTTTGGAGGTGTACCTAATGATGTAGTGGACGACATCATTGATGATGTGTTCGATGACGTGCATAATGAAAATACTATCAATTCTCGAAGAAATCTAAACCGTTCATTTGGGGGTTTTCTATACTTGTACCAGGCATCGCCCAGCTCATTTGCGAACCAATTGAGAGTACCATTCAGGGATTCACGGTATCGAGGCATGGATTGGTTGACTGATTTGTTCCGAGGACACGAATGCCAATTCTTTGAACAATTGAAGATGAGTAAACATACATTTCGTACCCTATGTGGTAAGATAAGAGACCGTGGACTAATTATCGAACACCAACGTAGTCGGCTCGTGATTGAAGAGAACGTTGCTGTATTTATTCAAACAGTTGCCATGCACCACCGCCACAGAAATAGTGCCGAGAGATTTCAACATTCTACTGCGACTATGTCGCACCATGTGAAGCTTGTGTGTGATGCGCTATGTGGCCTAGCACCCGAGTACATACGACCTCCAAAGTTTAATTCGATTTCGGACTACATACGAAACAACACAAACTTGCATCCATACTTTAAGGTGCGCTTGAACCTTTTACCCCATGTTGCATGTAACTATGTAGTTATGTGACTTTTTCTACCTTATGTTCGTAATAGGATTGCGTGGGGGCAATTGATGGCACCATTGTACCGGCATGGGTGCCCACAAATGAACACGGTACATACCGACGTAGAAAGGCTTTTGTTGGACAAAATGTCATGGCAGCGTGTGATTTCAACCTTATGTTCACATTTGTCCTTGTTGGTTGGGAGTGTAGCGCCAACGACTTTCGAGTTTTCCTCAATGCACTTTCCAACCCAGAGTACAATTTTCCTTGGCCTCCTACATGTGATTTTACCATTGTCTACCTTGAATTGAATAGTAAGTTTCTTATATTATTCGTTTAACGCATGATAAGTATAAATTATTCATAGGTAAATACTACGTGGTAGATTCTGGATACACGAATTTTCCTGGTTTTATGTCACCATTTAGGGGTGAACGCTATCATATCCCAGAATGGTCCGGGGCAAACCGTGGACCTCGTACACTGAGAGAAATGTTCAATCGACAACACACCATGGTGAAGAACCATATCGAGCAATGCTTTGGCATTTTGAAGAAGCGGTTCTCAATTGTCGGTGGCATGATACCCAACTACCTCATGCCCAGGCAATCTAAAATTGTCCTCGCTTGTTGCATCCTGCACAACTTCGTGCGTATACACAGTGCACAGGATGATATATTTGATGAGTATGCTGACCTGGACTACATGGATGAGGATGCCCAAGCATCCGCAAAATCACAGGCAAGAATCATTGATATATCTCCAGAAGCCATTTGGGAGCAGAATGTGCTTCGTGACTCCATCACCCAACAGATATGGAATGATGCTAGACGTGCTTAGATATCATTTATTTGCATCGAACTTCTGTTGAAGCTTCCAGCGGTGGATATATGATACACCTTAAATATTATTATGTACCTTACATTGTGAATTTGTGATAGAGACCTTATCTTATTCCTGGACCTAATTTCGATGATTTGCATGTTTGGTAATGTGATTGGTGATCATGGAAAGTGTTTCTTATGAATATTATGTGTTTATATATGTTCATCTTTAATGATATTGTAATAAAACAACTCATTTCTTGTGAAGTTCAATTGTAATTTGAATCAGTTACCATACCATGGCACCTGCACTACATCCTATGTGCTCTTGCGGTGGAGGACCGATGCTGTTGTTAATGGCGAGGACGGATAGGAATTATGGTTGTTAGTTCTACACATGTCCTTTACGTGGAAACTACCAAGGCAGCTTCATTTGGGCAGAGGATTGGTAACGTCGGTCCCAACCCTTTAACTCACATTCTTACATGACTGCATCGCATATGCATACATCATCTGACGGTTCATCTTATGTACCCGTAGATTTACACAAGGGTGCCCAATCTATGGGTCAGACCCACTTGTCTATATCGATTGGCGAGACTAGACGGGCACAGCATCATCTTTTGACTCCACTTGGATGGATGATATGCGCATGTTGTGGATGCACATGCATTTTGTTTGTCTTTCTTATTGTGGTGCTCATCGTCTTATTGCTTCGTATTGTTGGATCTCGTTGGTGATGCATATGTACTATACTGTGGATAACGATAAGAGAGTTTGCCCATTGTATGTAATTAATGATGTTATGCGTATCTAATATGGGAAGCTTTGTTTGGCTTTTTCGTGACTAGGATGTGTCTGGGGCATATTGTCACTTATGTTATTGACCAGTTAGTAATGTATTATACATATTATTTCTTCATTGTCATAAACAACCACACTTGCTTCTTTTGTTTCACATATAATTGTTTACAAATATTATGATGTTGCCATAATGTATGTAGTGGTGCATTACAGGTAAGCCGCCACGTAATCGTAACCAGCGATTGGAGGAGTTTTTTTATGACCCGTTCTGGACAGAAGCGGAGAAGACGAACTTGATGTGGCTCGTTACAATTGCTATAAGCACGTAAGACCTATCCGACCGTGACATCTTGTTTTCTTTGTGCGCACATATTTCATCACAGTTGTTATGATAGTTTGGGAGGGATGTAACGGTTGATATGGTTAGGATTAAGATCGGACAGCTACGCCGTCGATATTATGCATTTATTCAGTTCACTAAGATTCTAGGGGTGCACCAAAACCCAACTACTAATGTAGTGATGGTCGACATGTAGTACTGGGAGCATATTCAGCATGTATGTATTTTGATTTTACTATATGTAATTATACCATCATGCACATATAAATAAAAATATGTAAAGATGATAGTGCATGCTTATCACCACCCTAACACTCCAATAAGGTGTTATTCATTCATTTCCTCTTAAAACTTTCAGGAGAGCACCAGGTAGCGACACTTTCGCATTAGGAGAGAGCCGTTGTAGATCCAGTTGGGCTACATTTTCACGTATACACGAGCTGCTGATTTGGATGGCCGCGAGGGAGAGCCTGTCTTGCCTATCGTCATATTAGACTCTGAGAACGACCTTGTCCTACTGCCACGTGTCCCACCAGTGGTTGCACCGCCACCACTTATTCCGCATGCCCCTTTACGTAATCGGCCACGACCGACACAAGTTATTCAGTTGACTGACTCTCAGGGTAACACGGACATCAGTTACACATACGATGGTACTTATGACAGCATTGGCAGGTCAACCCCCGCTAGCGCTCCTCCTCCAGGTGGGCGTGGGGGGTGGATAGATGATTAGGTCATGATATTCGGCCTGGTAGATGTATGACTGCTTAGTATTATGTTTCTAAAATTCCTATAGACTGGACTTCATTTATTTTTATTATATCTCTGTTGCTGGATTCATTGTGTAATACTAAAACATATGTATCTGAACCATGATATGGACTGTTACTTATTGTGTGACACATAAGAATGCCTCTATTCTCTTCGATTGTACAATATCTTTTGTTCTAATCACATAGCTATGATTGGCAGTGGGACAACTTCTCACAACCAATCCTTAAATCATGTATCTTCAACACACTTAATGAGATTGGAAATTTCCACTAATACTCGATTTATATATTAATACATAATTTTGTATCTGTAATGACAATATCATTTTAATTTTTTTTAAATAAATAAATTTATAAATCTCCCTCAAGAATGTAATACAAGATCAATGAAAAATCTGACATCTATCTATCTATCTATATATATATATTATATAAATAATAATCTGAATATATTAAATTTCATTTTTTATAAAGAAATAAGAACTATTGTTTGACTATTTAAAAAATAATAGTATTTTAAACATAGTTAAATAATTTATAGTACACATTTACTATTTCATATATGATTTAAATTTTATATATATTTCATAAATACGCATCAAGAATATATAAAGAATAACTAAATAACAAAATGTTAACAAATTAATTATAGTACAATTTTAAAATAAATATTTAACGAATATGTAGTATATATTTAGTATTTAATAAAGTTAATGAATATGTCCGTCATATGTAATATTTAATATATGTTATGATAGTTAATATATACTTTTAATCGATATACATAAATAATTTACTTTAATATATATTAATAAATAATTAATTAATATTTTTCGGAAACTATAGGAATATATTAAATATATTTAACAAATATTTGGTATATATGCAATCTTTACATTATTATCAAACACTGAATCTATGTTTATCGAATTTACATGAATATGTTATATTTATATTCAATATATAAATTATTAAATTCTCACAGAAAATTTATAAATTTTAATTAAATAAAATAATAAATTTATTCCACATTAAATTTCATTATAATATACGGAATATTTTACATAATAATAAATTAATGTTAATTTATTCTACAATATTGTATATATAAATAATATATATTTGCTTACATTAAAATAACTCATAACCAATCACCATCTCAAAAAAAATTCTTACAATCATTCATCACTCCACAAATTTCACACAAAAAAATCTCACAAACAACCACCACCTCACAACTTTCCCTTACAAAAAATTCTCAAAAACAATCACCACCTCACTTTCTCTCACCTATCACATCAACTGTAATCATTACACTTCTACCTCACAAACAATCACTACCTCATAAAATTTTCTTCCACCTCACAAACAAGAAAACCTCACTATTTCCTCCAAAAAAAGAGAAAGGAAAAATGAAAACACAAGCAATCACAACCTAAGTTTTTGATCCAAACTTGTCATTGGAAGAAAACTTAAATAGGAGACCTGACACAAAAGATGAGGGGGTTTCTCATGATCAGTGGAGGAATTTAGTAGTTCACTGAAATAGTGAGGAAACAAAGGTAACAACTTATATTTGGAATATTTAAAATGACTTATTGTTTTTAATATATTATATGCTACTTGAATAGAAGGTATGAGAATACTAATCTTATTATTTATTTTGTACATTCAGGATAAAGTGCTCGAAAAAAGAAAAATAGAGCAAACAAGAAAATGATGCACATTACTAGAAAGAAAAGTTTTGCACGAATAGAGGAACAATTGAAGGTCATTATTTTATTATGTTTATATTATTGTAACTTTTAGTGAAATATTGATCTATTGATTACCTGTTCATGTAGAATGAAGCAAGAGCAAATAATGTAAGAAAGGATGGGAGATGTTGGCGATAAAGAGAGTGAATTGAATGGCAATTCAACCGATGATGAGTTATCTAGGTTGGATCTTTTTGAAAAATGTTATACTCAAAATGGAAATGCATCCAACCCTGATGTGGTAGACTCATTGGTCAAAATAATTCTTATGTAGTTACAAGAGTTGTTTTAGGTATCTACCTAAATTTATTTAATATTCTTTCATCAAGCATTGATTTTTTTTAATGAAACTTGATATGCAATTTAAGATGAAAGAGCTAAGAAGGGAGCTTTCTCCTGGTGTAAAAGATATAGGTCCAAATGATATATATTCTCAAGTTAATGGACCAGATAAGGGGGAAGAGTACGCATGTATGGTTTTGGTGTCACTACTTCTGACATATATGAAGACATGTTATCTTATAAACATGCAATATCAAGATGAAATTGATATGTTGAAGTAAAAAACCGATGAGCTTGCTAAGCAAATACAAGAGCTTCTTCGATTGAACAAGCATAGGTTAGAAATCACTGATCTTCCACAAAAAGTCTCACATGTCCCTTCATCATCCTCTCACCAGCCAATAGCATCTCGCCAACATTTACTATCAAACATTAGTAGAATGCCTCTATGGGTAATTTCTCTATAAATCTCATATCATCTTATGGTCATCAAAAGTAAGATTTAAATTGAATTTTCCTATTTTGGAAGTTTGATAGCTTCTTGAATTATTTGAATTTGGGTTGATTGAAGAAACTAAATATGTTTTGGGAGTTTTAATGCATATCTGAATATTCTTTTGGTTTGAATTATATTTCATGATGACATAGTTGGATTCTTTTTAGAAAATAATTGCTTGCATAAATAAAATTTTATAATTTAAATTTTCTTTTTGAGATATTCTGTTGTTTATTTAGTATGGTGATACCTTGTGATATTGGAGAATTTGTTATGACTAGATTTTGAAGTTTGTTTCAACATCTTAATATTTGGACGGTCATGTTTTTAATGTTCAAGCTTGTTTCCTCTTATGCTTTTTTAGCTTTATTTGGTTAGTTCATGCCTTTAATATTAAGAAAATATATAATAGTTATGATATGCTTGTGTATTCTTTGAAATCTTTATAATGATTTAATTATGTAGTTAATTTACATATCTAATATAGGTTGGAGCTCAAATAGTGCTAAAAAGTATGGTTGAACCATCAAAAACTATTGCAATTAGTTGTCTTGAAAGCTTAAATCCATCAATAATAGTTGGAGATGTTGAATTGGGAAAAAATTGGTGCAAAGTTCATGTCAATGTTGCAGTAGACACAAGTGAGGCATTGATACGCTCGATACCAGAATCTACAACAATTGGGGAAGTTATTGGTAGAGCTATAACTTGGCCACAACATTTAGTAGCTTGCTTTATTTTTTATACTTACAAGTGATTTTTGTTATTTTTATTAATCCATGTTTATTTAGTTTGATAGGTCGAAATGGATGGAGAGTGATGGAAAGTTATCTTGTTTTGAAGAGAAGTTTACTTTTGAAAACTATTATGCAGAATTGATGTGGTTGGACTAAAGAGACTTATTATGTTCGTAGCTCTTTATTATATGTATTTGAACAAGGATTTACTTCTTGATAGTTCATTTCATTTTCATATGTGCAGGTATTAAAAGTACATTTGATGTTGAAACTAATATTTTAGAAATTGTTGAGTATATGAATTGATGTGTTTTTAGTCTATACTATTGTCTAGTTCATTCTATTATTGTCAAATGGTGATTTGTTGAACAAATTTTCTAATGAACGTATATTTTTTAGTTGAATTGTTTAATTCTAAGAAGATTTATTTAAAGAAATGGCAAGCATGTGATGCATTACACAGGTATATTCTATTTCTTGTGATGCTATAAATTACTCTTCAAAGACATGTATAGGGACACTTGCAAAAATATTTATGACACTTTCTTGTGTCTTTAAAGACCTATGTAGGATCACTTTCTATTTTTCTTCTATGTTTGTTGACACTTTATTGTGTCTTCATAAACCCATTAGGACACAACATTGTGTCTTAAAAAAATACTACTTATATATTGTGACACTATACATTGTCTTAAAAAAACCTATGATGGCATCTTTTAATGTCTCGTTAACCTCTTTATTAAGACACATTTTAGTGTCACATAAACTTATTTATTAAGACACTTTTTAGTGTCATTTTATTCATAAATGAAGACACTTTGCAGCGTCTATTAAAATAATTCAAATTGCCTAGAAGCATGTTATAAAGACATTTTGAGATGTCACATTATTAGGTACTTATGGTTGTTGAAAATTATTACATGAAACTATGAAGTGTCACAACATGGAAACCTTAGGGACTCTATAGAGTGTCACAATAACGAATTCTTTGGGGATGCTTGCATGTGTCACCAAAACTTAATAGGACACCCACCTATGAGACACTATATCCAAGTGTCTCAATAAGCGAAAGCGTCCCTAAATCTATTTATTGTGACACATTTAGGCATCCTTATAGAGCTTTTTCCGAGTAGTGAAAACACCCTCTTGCTAATTCCTTAAGGTCTGGGGTCTTCCGTCTATGTGAGATGGACAGTGGGAGACAATTTGGATAGTAAATCCACCTTGTGCAAGTTTGTGGGATACCCAAGAGAGTCTTTAGGTTATTACTTTTATGATCCCTTGGAACAAAATATGTTTGTCTCAAGGAATGCCCACTTTTTGGAAAAGGAATTTCTATTAGATAGAAATGGTGTTGTTGTTGAACTTGAGAAAGTTCAAGATGACCAACAAATGCCACAAGCGATAAAACCTTACACACAACCTCTGAGAAGTTCAGATTGAATCAAGAAGCAACACGAAAAGTTTGGATTCTTTTATGAGACGAGCCAATCGGATCACTACCTATGAGGAAGCTATGTTGGACATAGACTCGGGACATTATCTTAACGCCATGAGATCCAAAATGGACTCCATGTACTCCAACGAAGTATGGACTTTGGTAGATCCATTGAAGGGAATAGTTTTCGTTGGTTGCAAGTGGATCTATAAGTGAAAGCTAAGAGTTAATGGAGAGGCAGTAACCTTTAAGGCGCGACTAGTAGCAAAAGGTTACACTCAAAGACCCGGTATTGATTTTGAGGAAACCTTTTCACCAGTCACAATTTCTAAGTTCATTCAGATTTTACTTATCATAGCCGCATATATGACTATGAGATTTGGCAAATGGATGTGAAAATCGCTTTCCTCAATGGAGACATTGAACAAGAAATCTTTATGGAACAACCACAAGGTTTTACATCCAAAGGGAATGGACAAAAGGTTTTCAAAGTCCAGAGATCCATCTATGGACTCAAACATGCGTCCTAAGGTTGGAACATACATTTTGACAAAACAATCAAATTGTTTGGCATTGTCAAAAATGTGTATGAACCATATGTGCACATGAAGGCTAGTAGGAGTAGTGTACATTTTATTATGCTTTATGTTGATGACATCCTTCTCATTGGGAATAAGGTAGGAATGTTAAAGTGTACTAAACCATTGTTATCTTGAAGGATTTGGAGAAAACATCCCATGTATAAGGCATGCGTATCTATAGAGATAGATCAAGGAAGATGCTGGGACTTTTTGAAACCCCGTAAATTGATCAGATACGAGGTTTAGTAAGGAAGAATCCAAGAGGGCATTTCTTCCCATAGGACATGGCATTCGTCTCTCCAAGTCTACACTCCCTAAGACTGATAAAGAGAGACAAAGGATGCCCCACATACCTTATGCCTCTTCCATTGGGAGCATAATATATGCAGTTCAATGTACAAGACCGGATGTGACACACGCTCTAAGTGTTACAAGTCATTTCTAATTCAATCCTAGTGAAAGTCATTGGATGGCCGTTAAAGCAATGCTTAAGTACTTGAGAAAAACTAAGGACTTGTTTTTGATATACGATAGTAGATAATGTAAACTCGAAAGGGTTTTTGGATTCTAGTTTCCAATCCGATTTAGATGACCTAAAATCCACTTCTAGATTCATATTTTACCTCAATGGTAGCTAGTGAGTTGGAAGAGTTCCAAACCAGACACCACGGCCGACTCTACCATAGAGGTAGAATATATTGCAGCTTCAGAAGCTGCAAAGGAAGGTGATTGGATGAAAAACTTCATTTAAGAGTTGAATGTAGTGCCTAGCATTGCTAAGCCAGTAATTGTCTTATGTGATAACAACGGGTAGTAGTGCAAGCTAAATAGACAAGATCTCATCAACAATCTAAGCTAATATTGAGGTAATATCATTTGATCTGGGAGATCGTTGATAGAGGCAACATCTAAGTGAAGAGAGTTACTTCTAAAGAGAATATAGCAGATCCATTGACTAAATCTCTACCGCAAAAAGGTCTTCGAAGGACATTTTGAGAAGATAGGTCTTAAGATTATGGGGAATTGGCTTTATGGAAAGTGGGAGATTGTTGGAATATTACCCCGCAAAGCAATTGGATTGTCGTTGTAAACTATTTCACTTGTGATACAATTTTGATTGAATATTCTTTATATGGCTATCTTCATCTTATGCTCATTAGTACTTCATTGGCATTTGGTTGAAGCCCTTAGATCACGTAAGACTATGAGACTTGGTTACGCATTGGGTGGTGATCATGGAATAAGTCTTACATGGTCGTGATCTTAAATCCTCCAAGTCATAGGATCTTATGAGACAAAGCATCTAAGATCTGGAAAGACTTACACTAATGATGTATAAATCCAAAGGTTGGATATTGCTCCATTCCATGAGCAATCCCATACGAGATATGGATGTATGTTAGTGGGCGCTTGTTAGAGAACATGGCACTAAAGGCGGCTGCCCAAAGAATCCACTACATAGCCAAAGTGGCAAGGTCTCCAGTATACACTAGTACATATAATTATTCCTCTGACCTGAGGATCCATGGTAAGCTTGTGTTTAGGTCCTGATGCCTTAACTTTTCCTTGGCCATATAGCGGGTTATTCGGATTGAGGTTGGGTATGAGCTACTTAGATATAGAGGCTTGTGAGATCTAAGAAGAGACCCAACTCCTCGTCATTGTGAAAGGCGAGTACATCTCCTATGTATTCTATGATGGTCGATTTCAAAAAATCATTGCATAAGGTAGTATGACAATTTGGAAAAAGAGTTTTCCAAAGATGAGGTCATAAAGTGAAATTGAACTTTGAGAATACAGACATAAAATCGTGGCTATGAAGGAGCCGATATATATCTTGCCTTAGGCCTCTTTTGAGAGATAAGAGATAGAAGGACCGTATTTGCATGGTACACATAGAGCTATAATTGTTTTCCAAAAGTATTCATTTTGGCTAATTAGTTAGGCTCTATAAGCTTGAAGTTGGACATCGACCATGCAGATTGGGTACTCTTCAATTAATAGAGATTAGTTGAATTGATTCAATTAGTTTAAAGGAGTTTAAACTAAAATGAATATATAATATTCAAAAGTCACAAGGAGTTGTGAGACCATGTCCAACGAATGGTAGAACCTATTGGGTCACACACAAAAGCCAATTGCATTTTCGAATTTATGAAGGAATTTTTCTAAGTGTTAGGAAATTCACTCCTAGTGACTGATTTTGGGGTGACCGAAAATTGAGGTCAACTTTGGCTTGATTAATTTAATTGCTAAATTGATCAACTAATTGAAGGAGTTAAATTAGACCAATAATTAAGAAATTAATAATTTGATGCTACATGACCATCAATTGATCAAGTTAGCTTAAAGAGTTAAATTAACAATTCTTAGCTTAAAGAGTTAAGCTAATTGACTTAAGAGTCAAGTCAAGGATCAATTAATTAAATTAAAGTGTTTAATTTAATTAATGAAAGAAATATATTTTGGAGGAAAAATTCAAATGAAAGGTTCATTTAGTATGGCATTTTAACTAATTTGAAATTAGATTCCAAATACAATTGAAATACACACAAAATTCAAATTTGATTTGAATTTGCCAACTTGCAAGCAAGTGGGCAGTCCCCCCCCCCCCCCCCTTGAGGAAGGTTTGATGACACATTCTTTCTTTATAAATAGATATACAGGTAAGGGTGGGTGGCACATTGCAAATCCATGTGAAGAATTAGATTCTCACATTTTTCCCTCTTCCAAGTGTAGCCTCATGAGTTGAAGCTTCACTTCTCTCTTCTTCTCCAACCCTAAAATCGAACATCTACCTCTCATTTCTCCTCTCTATCTCTAGAAAATATTGAGGAAAAATTGAAAAGAGCATTGGTGTGCGGATCATATTGATAGAGGCAAGACAATAGGATTGCTAGCCTTTGGAGATCCACCAGTCAGGGCTGTAAATTTGTGATTTTATTTCAAGAGACCCAGAAGGAGTTTTGATCTAAAATTTTTAGAGTAGCTTTATCAAATAGTTGAGAAACTACTTGAATTTTTACATATTTTTTGAAGGCTTTTAGATCAGGCAAAAGTTGCTTCAAATCTGTTGCGCCGCTATTAGATAGTTTTCTGGATTGAAGAAGTGTTCTTCATTTTTCCTTTGGATTTTGCTAATCAAGGTAATTCTCCATCTAAATCTGAATCATAAGCATGTTTAGATCCTTGTTTGCTTGTGAAGCACTATTTAATTTGAGCTTTTGAAGTTTTTATTACTAGATCCTAGTGCCTCACTTGCCTTCATATAGATCCACTTGCAACCAATGGGAGTTATTCCCTTCGGTGGATCTACCAAAATTCATACTTTGTTGGAGTATATAGAGTCCATTTTGGATATCATAGCGTCTAGCCAATATACCGAGTCTATGTCTGACACATAGGTCTAGCAAATTCATACTTTCTCATAGGTCTTCGGATCATTATCCGATTGACATATCTCTTGAAGGAATCCAAACCTTTCACGTTGCTTCTTGATTTGGTCCGACCTTGTTAGAGGTTGTATGTAAAGCTCTAGATGCTCACTTATTTTTATCGCTTGTGGGATTTGATGATCATATTAAGCTTCATCAAGTTCAACAATAACACCATTTCTATCCAATCAAAATTGCCTTTCCAAAAAAGTGGCGTTCCTCGAAACAAACACCTTTTATTCTGAGGGATCATAAAAATGATAACCAAAAGACTCTCTTTGGTATCCCACAAACTTGCACGATCTACTATCCAATTTGTCTCCCACTGTCCATCTCATGTAAGCGGGAGACCCCCAAACCTTAAGATATTGGGTAAGAGGGTACTTTGCCATTCCACATCTCATGCGGCGTTTTTGACACAGGTTTTGATGGTACTACATTTAGTAGCATCACTGCCGTTTGTAAGGCGTATCCTCAAAATAATATAGGTACATTGAAAGAGCTCATCATGGAATGTACCATGTCCAACATGGTATCATTTCTCCTTTTAGCTACTCCATTATATTAGGGTGTGCCTGGTGGAGTCCATTGAGAGAGAATCTCATTCTCCTTTAGATAATCCAAGAATTCGGTACTTAAGTATTCTACCCCTTGATCCGATCAAAGATCTTTAATACTAAGTAGCTTTTGCTTTCCTACTCCATTCCTATACTCTTTGAACTTTTCAAAGGCTTTGGACTTGTACTTCATAAGATACACATGTCTGAACCGACTATAATCATCGGTACAGGTAATGAAGTAAGAATAACCACCTCTCGCACTAACTCTTAGTGGGCCACAAACACCGTATGGATCAATTCCAAAGGTTTTGTGGTGCATGCACTCTGTTTGTCCCACAAAAGGAGTCTTGGTCATTTTTCCCTTCAAACAAGATTCACAAGAAAAAAGGTTCTCAATGCCACTAACTTTTAGTGCTTTGAGAGCTTCTAACTTGTTCATCCTATTTTTAGAGATATGCCCAAGTCTTGCATGCCAAAGAATAACATCTTCTTGGTTGTCTAATTTTCTTTAACTTGATTGAATGTGCATTAGTGAAGGTTGGGAATCTGGTATGTATAATTCGTTATTCAATGTACCTTGTGCAATTAAAGAACCATTCTTTAATGCTTTCAATACCCTAATCGATATAGAAAAATTATATCCTTCATTATGAAGAATGGGAATTAAAACAATGTTTATAACAAGTTGGGGAACATAATAGCAAGGATCTAACACAATACAAGCATTCCCCAAGTCTAACTTTACTACACCTTGGACTATGGCTGCAACTCTTGCTCTATTTCTAAGGCGAAGGATCATATCTCCTTCATGTAGACTTTTTCTTCTTTCCATCCCGTATAACGAATTACAAAAGTGAGAACCACATGTAGTATCAAATACCCATGAGGAATAATTAGTCGTTAAGTTACTTCAATGAAGTACACACCCTTCCTAAGGGTGCCAAGGTATTCCTTGTAGTTTCTTTTCCAATGCATTTTTTTTGCCACAGCAAAAACAAGTTGCATCATTTTTGTCACCTTTCTTTTTCTTAACCCTCACTTCGCCTCTGCAATCACCATCATGCTCACCAATTCGTTAATCATTACCTCTTGCTTGGATATATTAAAGTCCATAACAAATTAGTCGAATGAAGAGGGTAATGATTGTAAGATCAAATCCAGATAGAGATTATTGTCCATGACCATGTCTAGTTATCTAAGCTTTTCGATGAGTCCACTCATCTTAAGCCCATGATCATGGACATATGAACCCTCTTCCATCCTTGATCTGAAAAGCACTTTAGACAAAGCGAACCTTTTCGTATCTTGTTTGTACACCATACAACTTTTGTAGGTGTTTGTAGATCTCACATGCATATCTCATATGCTCGTGAGTCTTTTGGAGCTCATTAATCATGGAAGCCATCATGAGGCATCTCACTTCTAGATTATCATCTACAAATTTAGTGAACAATACACAGGCCTCATCAGTGGCATCATTACCTAAGGTGCCAGGCAGACTTTGATCAAGTACATAAGTCCTCTTTTCGAAGTCAAGAATGATCTTAAGGTTCCTTAACCAATCACGAAAATTAGGCCCGGTGAGTTTATTAGTGTGGATTTGTAGCCATTTTATTTTTGAAGATTTCAAACATCTACAAGAGGTGAAAAAGAGTATAAGCATATGATTGAATTTTGATATTGAAAACATATTTATGGTCTTTCAAGAATGTTTTTCTCCCACTATTTTATCAAATCCTTCACCCCCTAGAAGAATTTGGGAAATCTCATTTCCTAGTGAGAATCAAGATCTTAAGGACTTATAAGTGGACCCATAACTCGTGAAACATCCACAAATAATCAAAACATAAGCAACTTTTGCTAATTGCATCTTACGCAACTCTTGATATATTTTGCCTCACTTTTCATATAGACCCATGACTCGTGAGATATCCACATTACTAGGTGTTAAGTCGGACCTACCAATCAAACTTTGATTCGAGACGGGCACCACGACATCCCACGACTCGTGTGACAATGTATGGGCGTTCTCAAATCAATGGTACATCATATGCTGAGTATATGGTCAACTTTCCACTATAAGTGTGACCCATGGCTCGTGAGTCATCACACAAATAATGGTTCCATCATCATGCCACATACTATTTGTAGAAGGCACAGATTAATTAAAACTCTTTTAATTTGAATCCATTTTGACTTAATATTTAAAAACACTTACACATTTTAAGTTGAGGGTTTTTGCTTGCAAAGATCTCATCATTTTATCTTTTTATTTAGGTTTTCTATATCCTAAGTATATATCTCATGTATCAATAGGATATGGAAAGCATAAATAAGTAAATGCGTCTAGCATGCTCCCAGGGTGGGAAGACCATGAGCCTAACTAAGTGGTGCACTTAGAGCCATAGGTGCATCACATAGTTGATTTTAAGTTGGTTGATTAAATCTAGCTATTACATGAGTGTGTCCCCTTACATTCATGGGTTTTCTTGTATCTCATGCCTCCAATGATCTCATTGCTACTTGTAACATTTACAAGAGAAACAAATCCTCACTCCTAGTTGTTCTAGTCTCGGAACATTTACAAGATAGAAATTAAGAGGCATGCAAGCCCCAATTTAATGCAACACTTTTCAACAACTTGAAACAAAATAAAATCAATATTAAACGCTTGTGATCATCCCCATTCATGCATCATTCATTCAACAATTAAATGAATAATAAATAAATCTAGAATTAACAATTAATTCCAACAATTAAGTTCTTATGTCAAAATAATTTATTAACCAAACAAGAGGAATCATAACAATTATGCCATAAATTGAAGATTAACTTTAACAAATTTTTAAAAGCATTCAAAAATGTCAAAATAATTTTGAAAACTTGCACAACACTTGTGCATCTATCATGTGTGATTCAAAACACTTTTGGTCACATAAAGGAGCACAAAAAACAACAAAACTCATGCCAAAACAAAACTGGCCATTGCCCACCCAGGCTAGGCGCACTACTGCGTCGAAAGCACACACCTGGTGCACCCATTTCTCAGCCCACACTTAGCCAGGCAGGGCAGTATGCCCTGTTTTCACCTTTTGCTAGATTCAAGTGCTAATTAGCTCAACTTTTGTGCACCAAAAAATTTAGGACACTTCCTAAACATTAAAACACATATTATAGATGAAATTCCAGATTCAAAAGTCCTTTTAAAAATGGAATTTCAAGTGCTCAATAATGCTTTCAAAAATAAGTTTAAGTAAGAATCACAAAATCTTCAATAATTTCCAATCATATTGGATCCAAAAATGACCAAAACAACTTAAGGTGAATTAACACAAGCCATATGACCATATAACATTAATTAATATCTATGACTTGAAACATGCTCAACATATGAATTAACACCTTAAAACATATATTAGCATCATCTTAATTCATCCATCAAAAAGCCACACACAACACATCCAAACACTCAAATCCATAGCAAGGATCAAGTATTTGGTGATTTTGATCAATTCATCACATGAATTAATCATTCAAAAATCTAAATCAAAGCATGAATTAGGCTTCAATACCACTTGAAGGCAAGTGTAGCACTAAGATACAATAATAAAAACTTCAAAAGCTAAAAATTAACAGTACTTCACAAGCAAACAAAGATATAAACATGCTCATGATTCAGATTTGGATGGAGAATTACCTTGATTAGCAAAATCCAAAGGAAAGATAAAGAATTCTTCTTCAATCTAGAAAATTATCAAACAGCAGCGCAATAGGAAGGATGCAACTTTTGCAAGATCCAAACTCATCCACAAATTCTGGAAAAATTCTAGTAGCTTCTCAACTCTTTGATAAATCTACTGAGAAAATGTCAAATTAAAACTCCTTCTGGATCTCCTGGAATATAATCGCTAAATTATTGCTCTGACTAGTAGATCTCCAAAGGCTAGTAATCCTATTATCTTGCCTCTATCAATATGATCTACACATCAATGCTATTTCCTATTTCTCCTCAATATTAGGTAGAGACAGAGAGGAGAAATGAGAGGTAGATGGTCGATTTAATGGTTGGAGAAGAAGAAAGAAGTGAAGCTTCAACTCATGAGGTAACACTTGAATGAGGGGAAAATGTGAGAATCTAATTCTTCACATGGAAAAGCAGTATGCCACCCACCCTTCCCTCTATATCTATATAGAGAGGGAGGAAGGTGTTCCCCAAGGTGAAGGACCGCCCACTTGCTTGCAAGTTGGCAAATTCAAATCAAATTTGAATTTTGTGTGCATTTCAATTACATTTGGAATCTAATTTCAAATTAATTAGAATGCCACACCAAATGAACCTTTCATTTGAATTTTTCCTCCAAAATAGATTCCTCTAATTAATTAAATTAAACACTTTAAGTTAATTAATTAATCCTTGACTTAACTCTTAAGTGAATTAGCTTAACTTTTTAACCTAAGAATTGTTATTTTAACTCTTTAAGTTAACTTGACCAATTGATGGTCATACGGCACCAAATAATTAACTCCTTAATTATTGGTCTAATTTAGCTCCTTAAATTAGTTGATCAATTTAACAATTAAATTAATCAAGCCAAAGTTGACCTCAATTTTCTGTCACCCCAAATCAGTCACTTGGAGTGAATTTCCTAACACTTAGAAAAATTCCTCCATCAAATAGGAAATCTAATTGACTTCTGTGTGTGACCCGATATGTTCTACCATTCAATGGACATGGGCTCACAACCCTTTGTGACTTTTGAATATCATATATTTATTTTAGTTTAAATTCCTTTAAACTAATTGAGTTAACTCAATTAATCTTCATTAATTGAAGAGTACCCAATCTCCATGGTCAATGTCCAATCTTAAGCCTCTGGATCCCAACTAATTGGCCAAAATGAATGCTTTTGGAGAACCATTATAGCTCTAGGCGTACCATGTAAATACGGTCCTTCCGTCTTCTATCTCACGAAAGAGATCTAAGGCAAGATATTTGTCGGGTCTCTAATAGCCTTAATACTATGTCTTTATTCCCACAATTCCACTTTATGTCTTCATCTTTGAAAAAATTATTTTCCAAATTATCATACTACCTTGCGCAAGGATTTCTTGGAATCGATCATTATAGAATACATAAGAGATGTACTCATCCTTCACAAAGACGAGGAGTCAGATTCCATCTTGGATCTCACGAACCTCCATGTCTAAGTAGCTCATGCACAATCAACACCCGAATGGCCCGCTAGGTCACCAGGGAGGAGTCAAAGCATGAGGACCTAAACACAAAGTTACAATGGATCCTTATGTCAAAGGACTAATTATATGCACTAGTGTAAGCTAGAGAATTTGCTACTACTGACTTGCCACTATGGCTATCTAGTTAATTCTCCATGCGGGCTTTCAGTGCCTTGTTCCCTAACAATCACCCACTAACATGCACCCATATCTCATATGGCCTTGCTCATGAAACAAAGCAATATCCAACACTTGGATTTATGCATCGGTAGTGCAAGTATATACAGATCTAAATGCCCTGCCTCGTAAGATCCTATGACTTAAAAGATTTAAGATCATGATCGTATAAGACTTGTTTCATGATCACCACCCAGTGCGTGACCAAGTCCCGTAGTCTTGTATGATCTAAGGGCTTCAACCAAATGCCAATGAAGTAATAATGACCATAAGATGAAGATCGACATATAAAGAATATCATTCAATCAAGATTGTATCAAGTCCTTAGGGTCTTGATTCTCACTAGGAAATATAACTTCCTGAATTATTCTAGGGGTGAAGAATTTGATAAAATAGTGGAAGAAAAACATGCTTAAAATATCAAATTCAATCATATGCTTATATTCTCTTTTATCATTTTTTTGTAGATTTTTGAAATCTTCAATCAAAAAATAGCTAAGAATCCACTCAACGCAATTTTACAAACCAATAAACTAATTGGGTGAAACTTTCGTGATTGGTTGAGAAACCTCAAGATTATTCTAGATTTTGAAAAGAGGACTTATATACTTGATCAAAGTCTACCGAATACTATTGGCCATGATGCCATCGATGAGGCCCATGAATTGTTCTCGAAGTTGTTGGATGATGATCTACAAATAGGGTGTCTCATGATGGCTACTATGACCAATGAGCGCCAAAAGACTTATGAGCATATAAAGCATGCTAGCGAGATCTATCTACACATATAAGAGTTGTATGGTGTTCAAACTAGACACGATAGGTTCATTTTATCTAGGGAGCTCTTTAGGTCTAGAACGGTAGAGGGCTCAAGTGTCCATGATCATGGGCTCAAGATGATTAGACTCATCGATAAGCTTGGGCAATTGGATGTGATCATGGACAATGACCTCTATATAGATTTGATCTTACAATCATCGCTAAGCTCGTTCGACCAATTCGCTATGAACCTTAACATGTCCAACCAAGAAGTAACGATTGACAAATTGGTGAACATGTTGGTGAACACTAAGGCGACGATGAAAAAGGATAAGCCTCTTATGCTTACATCTTCCTCCAAGTCTAAGGGCCCTAGGGGTCCTAGAAAGAGAGGTAAAAGGAATAAGAGTTCTTCCTCTAAAGGAAAGCAACCCTTGAAGAGTTCGGGGGAATCAAGAACAAAAAGAAGGCTAAAATTGATGTAACTTGTATTCATTGCGGCTAAAATAAACATTGGAAAAGGAATTGTAAAACTTACCTAGCAACCGTTGAGAGATGTACTTTATTCAAATGCACTTGACAATAAATTCTTCCCCATAGGTACTTGATACTGCATGTGGTTCTTACCTTTGTAATTCATTACAGTGGATGGAAACAAGAAAGAGTCTCAATTAAGGGATATGATCCTCCTACTAGAACAGTGCCTTGCAAGCTAATTAGATTGGTCACATAAACTATTCCTTTGTAACACAATCTTGATTGAATAATATTCAATAAAATGGCCATCTTCATCTTATGCTTATGTTTACTTTACTAGATTTGGTTGAAGCCCCTAAATCACACATGACTATGGGACTTGGTCACTCACTGGGTGGTGATCATGGAATAAGTCTTACACAATCGTGATCTTAAATCTTTCAAGTTGATGGATTTTATGAAACAGGGCATCTGAGATCTGGATATACTTGCACTAACGATGCATAAATCAAAGAGTTGGATATTGCTCCGTTCCATGAGCAATGACGTATGAGATATAGGCACATATTAGTGGGTGCTTGTTAGCAAACAAGTTCACTGAAGACCTGCTTGGAAAATCTACTAGATAGTTGTAGTGGTAAGTTCTCTAGCCTATGCTACTGCATATAATTAGTCATTTGACTTGAGAACCCATGGTAACCTTATGTTTAGGTCCTTGTGCTTTGACTCATCCTTGGCCACTTTTAGGAGGGCATTTCAGTGTGATTGGGCATAAGCTACTTAAACATAGAGGTTTGTGAGATCCAAGAAGGGATCCGACTCCTCGTCTTTGTGAAAGGCAAGTGCATCTCCTATGGATTCTATAATGGTCGATTCCAATAGATCCTTGCGTAAGGTGGTGTGACAATCGAAAATGAGTTTTTCAAAGATGAGGTCACAAAGGGAATCAAACATTAGTATCGAGGCTATTAGGGAGCTGATAAATATCTTGTTCTAGTCTTCTTTCATAGAGATAGGAGACGAAAGGACTATATTTACATGGTACGCGTAGTGCTAGAATGGTTCTCCAAGAGCATTCATTTTAGCCAATTAGTTGTGCTCCATGGGCTTGAGGTTGGACATTAACCATGGAGATTGGGTACTATTCAATTAATGAGATTAATTAAATTATGTTGATTAGTTTAAAAGGAGTTTAAGTTAATGTAAATATTTGATATTCCATAAGTCACAATAGTTGTGAGCCCAAGTCCAATGAATGGTAGTCCTAATGGGTCACACACAAAAGCCAATTGCATTTCTTAATGAATGAAGGAAAATTTTCTAAGAGCTAGAAAATTCACTCCATGACCGAGTTGAGGATGGGCGAAAGTTGGTGTTATTTTGGCTTGATCAATTTAAGTGTTAAATTGGTCAAATTAATTTAAGAGTTAAATTAAGACCAATTAATTAAGAGTAAATTAATTGGTGCCGTATGACTATCAATTGGTCAAACTAATTTAAGAGTTAAATTAATTTTGACTAGCTTAAAAAGTTATGCACTTTGACTTAAGAGTTATGTCAAAGGATAATTAATTAAATTAAAATATTTAATTTAATTAAAATATTTAATTTAATTAAAATATTTAATTTAATTAAATTGGAAAATTAATTTTTGAGGAAGAATTCAAATGAAGAGTTCATTTAGTGTGGAATTACAATTTAATTGGAAGACATTTCATGAAATGAAATATAGATTCCAAATTAAATTCAAATTCACACACAACCTATTAAATCTTGCCACCTCACTTGGTTAGGTGGCGCCCCTACCTTGAGGAGACATCACATGTTTGAATAGTGCCTCGCAAGCCAATTAGATTGGCCTTGTAAACTATTTCCTTGTAATAAAATCTTGATTGAATGATATTCATTATATGGCCATCCTTATCTTATGCTCATTATCTGCTTCACTTGCATTTGGATAAAGCCTTTAGATCACATTAGACTACGGGACTTGGTCACACACTGGGTGGTGGTCATGGAATAAGTCTTATACGATTGTGATCTTAAATCTTCTAAGTCATAGGATCTTACGAGACAGGGCATCTAAGATCCGAATAGACTTGTACTAACGATGCATAAATCTAAGGGTTGGATGTTGCTCATCCCATGAGCAATACCATAAGAGATATAGATGTATGTTTGTGGGTGTTTGTTAGAGAACAAGGCATTGAAGGCCCGCCCAGAGTATCCACTAGATAGCTGAAGTGACAAGTCAATAATGGCAATTTCTCCAACTTATGCCAGTGCATATTATTAGTCCTTTGACCCGAGGATCCATGGTAATCTCGTGTTTGATCCTTATACTTTGACTCTTTTTTGGTCACTTAGCGGGCCGCTTAGGTTGAGGTTGGGCATAAGCTACTAGGCATGGAGGTTTGCGAGATCTAGGATGGAATCTGGCTCCTTGCTTTTGTGAAGGTGGGTGTATCTCCTATGCGTTCTATAATGATCAATTCCAAGAAATTCTTGCGCAAAGTGATGTGATCATTTGGAAAGGCGTTTTAAAAAATGAGGTTACTAAGGGAATTGAACATTAAGAATAGAAGCATAGCATCGAGGCTATTAAGGAGTCGACTAATATCTTGCCCTAGGCCTCTTTCGGGAGATAGGAGATGGAAGGACCGTGTTTGCATGGTATGCGTAATGCTAGAGTGGTTCTCCAAGAGCATTCATTTTGGCCAGTTAGTTAGGCTCCACATGCTTGAGGTTGGACATCGACCATGGAGATTAGGTACTCTTCAATTAATGAGATTAATTGAATTGAGTCACTTAGTTTAGAGGAGTTTAAACTAATGTGAATATTTGATATTCCATAACTCACAAGGAGTTGTGATCCCATGTCCAATGAATGGTATAACCTAATGGGTCACACACAAAAGCCAATAGCTTAACATATTGAAGAAAAGAGAATTTTCTAAGAGTCAGAAAATTCACGACTGAATTATGGAGGAGGTGAAAATTGGAGTCATTTTTGGCTTGATCAATTTAAGAGTTAAATTAAGATCAATTAATTAAGAGTTAATTAATTGATGCCACATGACTATCAATTGGTTAAATTAATTTTGACTAGCTTAAAGAGTTAAGCATTTTGACTTAAGAGTTAAGTCAAAGGATTATTAATAAAATTAAGGTGTTTAATTTAATTTAATTGGAGAGTTTATTTAGGAGAATATTATTAAATGAAGGGTTCATTTAATATGGAATTGGAGTTTAATTGGAAGACATTTCATAAGATGAAATGTAGGCTTCAATTAATATTCTCATTCACTAAACACTAATTGTTAGTGGCCACCTAGGCATGGACACTTGGCACCCTCCCCTTAAGGATGGTGTGTGACCACACACCATCCCACTCCGATATATTGATATAGGAGGAGAGGGGGCTGCCACTTGGTGCAAGATTGCTATGTGTCTTTTATTCTCCCAATAAACTTGGATAGTGGGCATCTAATTGTTAGCATCCCATTATTCTCTCCAACCTCGCACACATTCCATCTCCATTCTTCCAAGTCTTCTCTTCTCCTTTCTCTGCAAATATCTCCAGCCATATTGTAGAGAATAGGTCCTAGCTATGGTGTGTGGACTATCTCATTAGAGGCATCGCACTTGGGTTGCTATTGCTTTTGCTGAAATGGTTTCTGGCAGTGGCTTCAGGAATTTTTTTGGTGACCTTATAGGAGTCAAATCAAGCTGAAATTTCTACTGTATCATTCTGAAGGAGTGATGAGTTTTCTATAAAAAATTCAGCTCAAAACTCAAAGAGGAGCTTCGAGAAATCTGGTGATGTCTTCGCTGCGTTAGTAAGGAGTTTCTTCAATGGTTGAAGAAGAGTTTTCTTGCTCCTTGAATTTTCTGATTTCATCAAGGTAATTTCCCTCTATAAATCTGATTCCTATGCATGTCTTGATCCTTGGGGATATGTATAGACTGGTTATATTCATGTTTTTTTAAAAATATTTGGATCTTAGTGCCATACACACCTACATCACACCATCCTCCCTCTATATATAGATATAAAGGAGGGGGCTACCACAAGCTAAGAAATATAGTGTGTAGAAGTTTTTAGACCAATAATTAAGGAGTTAATTATTTGGTACCATATTGACCATCAATTGGACAAGTTGACTTAAAGAGTTAAGTTGACTAATTTAAGCTTAAGAGTTAAGCTTATTTGATTTAAGAGTTAAATCAAAGGTTAATTAATTAAATTAAAGTGTTTAATTTAATTAACGGGAAGAATACTTTTTTGAGAGAAAATTTAAGTGAAGTGGTCATTTAAATTAGCATCTTAATTAATTTGGAATTAGATTCCAAATGAAATTGAAATGCACTTGAAATTCAAGTAAGACTTGAATTTGAATTTTGCCAACTTGGCATGCCACTTGGGTGGTCACCTTGAGGAAGGTGTGATGCTGGTTGGCATCACACCTTCCACCCACTATATATAGATATAGAGAGAATGCAAAAATCGAAATTAATGGCTACAAAGTGTGAGAATTAGATTCTTGCATTCCCTCCAAAGTCTCTCTCCATGCATTGCATCATGAGTTGAAGCTTGGCATTTCTTCTTCTTCTTCCCAACCTGAAAATCGGCCTCATCTACCTCAGTTTCTCCTCTCTAACTCCAGCTTCTAGTGAGGGGAAATTGGAAGATTTTTTGGTGTGTGGATCGTATCACTAGAGGCAAGGCACTTGACTTGCTCTGTTTTGGAGATCCACCTGTAGTAGCTTTCGGTTGGAGAATTTTTATGGAACTATACAGAAGAATTTTTGGATCTAATTTTTCACATTAGCTTCACCTGTGTGTGGAGGTGTTCCATATTTAATTTCGTGAATTTTGGAGCAGTTTAGCCTGGGTAATTGTTGTCATATTTTTGTTGTGCCAGTCCCAGACAGTTTCTGGACTCGTGAGAGGTAGTTGATTTTCTCCTTGATTTTGAGCTACCAGAGGTAATTGTTCATCCTAATCTAGATCTACAGCATGAATAGATCCTTGGGATCTCGAGTAGCTTAGTTATTTTCATGCTTATGAAGTTTTGATTTATGGATCCTATTGCTAATTTAGCCTTTATTGACTCGGGACATTGTCATCAAGCCATGAAATCCGAAATGGACTCCGCTTACTCCAACAAAGTATGGGCTTTGATAGATCCACTAGAGGGAATAGTTCTCATTTGTTGCGAGTGGATCTATGAGCGAAAGCTAGGAGTTGATGGAGAGGTGGTGACCTTTAAGACGCGACTAGTGGCATAAGGTTATACTCAAAGGTGATATTGATTTTGAGGAAACTTTTTCACTGGTTGTAATGCCCAAGTCTATTTGAATTTTACTTGCCATAGTTGCATTGTATGACTATGAGATATGGCAAATGGATGTGAAAATCGCTTTCCTCAATGGCAACATTGATGAAGAAATCAATATGGAATAACCATAAGGTTTTAAATCCAAGGGGAGTGAGCAAAAGGTTGGTAAACTCAAGAGATCCATTTGTGGGCTCAAACATGCGTCACGATCTTGGAACATACGTTTTAAAAAAATAGTTAAATCATTTGGCTTTGTGAAAAATGTGTATGAACTTTATGTGTATAAAAAGGCTAATGGAAGTAGCATACAGTTTATTGTGCTTTATGTTGATAACATCCCTCTAATTGGGAATGAGGTAGGTATGTTAAAGTGTATTAAAGTATGGTTATCTACACAATTCTCCATAAAGGATTTAGAAGATGCATCCTATGTATTGGAATATATATCTATAGAGATAGATCTAAAGAAAATGCTATGCCTTTCCCAAACACCGTACATTGATAAGATACTAAAAAGGTTTAGTATGGAACAATCCAAGAGAGGATTCCTCCCTATGGGACATGGCATTCATCTCTCCAAGTCTATGGCCCTTAAGACTGAAGACGAGAGACAAAGGATGTCCCACATACCTTATGCCTCCGCCATTGGGAGCATAATGTATGCAGTTCAATGTATGAGACTGGATGTGGCACAAGCTCTAAGTGTTACGAATCGTTTCCAATCCAATCTTGGTGATAGTCACTGGATGGCTGTGAAAGCAATCCATAAGTACTTGAGAAGGACTAAGGAATTTTTTCTTGTATACGGCAATGGAGAATTGAAACTTGAGGAGTTTTTAGACTCTAATTTCCAATCCAATGTAGATGACTAGATCATAGTTTGCCTCAATGGTCGCGCGGTGAGTTAGAAGATAAAGGCACATGTAACACTAGGATCCAATCATTAAAACTTTAAAAATTGAAATAGATGCACAAACAAGGATCTAAACATGCTCATGATTTATATTTTGATGGAGAATTACCTTGATTAGCAAAAATCCAAAAGAAAGATGAAGAACAATTTTTCAACCCAGAAACTGTCACACAGTGGCACAATGGATTGGATGCAACCTTTGCCCAATCCTAACTTCTCCAAATATTCCAAAAATATTAAAGCACCTTATTAACTCCTTTATGAAGCTACTTTAAAAAATTCAGCTCAAAAATCCATGGCGAAACGCCAGAAAAAATTCGCCAAACGGACTGCCCTGACAGTAGATCTTCCAAAAGCAAGCAATTAAAATGTCTTGCATCTAACAATATAATCCACACACCAATGCTAGATCCCAATCTCATTAGTATTATCTGTAAATTAAAAAAATATTTTCAGAAATGGAGGCTAGATTTGAGGTAGGAGAAGAAGAGAGGAAATGGAGTATCAACACATGAGGCAACATTTATGATTTTAAGGGAAAATGTGAAAGAATCTAATTCTTCACATGGAATTTAATTGGCTGCCCCTCTCTCCCTCTCTCTCTCTCTCTATATATATATATATAGAGTGAGGATGGTGTGATGCCAAGGTGGCATCACACCTTCCTCAAGGGGGACCGCCAACTTGCCTTGCAAGTTGGCAAGTTGCAATTCAAATGTAAATTTGAATTTTGTGTGTATTTAAAATTTATTTGAAATCCAATTTCAAATTAATTAAAAAGCCCCACCAAATGAACTTTCCCTCCAAAATACATTTCTATCATTAATTATATTAAACACTTTAATTTAATTAATTAACCTTTGACTTAACTCTTTAGTCAATTAGCTCAACTTTTTAAGCTAAGAATTCTTAACTTAACTCTTTAAGCAAACTTGGCCAATTGATAATCATGTTGCACAAAATAATTAACTCTTTAATTATTAGTCTAATTTAACTCCTTAAATTAGTTAATCAATTTAACAATTAAATTGATCAAGCCAAAATGACCTCAATTTCACCAATCCTTAAATTGATCCACAAAGAGCATTTTTCTAACTCTTAGAAAAATTCCTCCATCAATTTAGGAAATGTAATTGGCTTTTGTGTGTGACCCATTAGGTTCTATCATTTATTGGACATGGACTCACAACTCTTTGTGACTTTAGAATATCAAATATTCATTTTAGTTTAAACTTCTTTAAACTAATCGACTCAATTCAATTAATCTCTATTAATTGAAGAGTACCCAATCTCCATGGTCAATGTCTAACCTCAATCCTATGGTAATTGTCTTTTGTTGGAATAGTTTCATGCAAGCTAATTAATTGGATTGGTCATATAAACTATTCCCTTGTAAGACAATCATGATTGAATGATATTCAATAAAATGACCATCTTTATCTAATGCTTATGTTTACTTCACTAGAATTTGGTTGAAGCCCTTAGATCACACATGACTATGAGACTTGATCAAGCATTGGGTGGTGACCATGGGATAAGTCTTATACGATCGTGATCTTAAATGCTTCAAGTCATAAGATCTTATGAAATAGGGCATCTAAGATCCGAATAGACTTGCACTAGCGATGCATAAATCTAGGAGTTGGATATTTCTCCGTTCCATGAGTAATGCCATATGAGATATGGGTGCATGTTATTGGGTGCTTGTTAGAGAACAAGTTCACTAAAGACCCACCTGGAGAATCCACTAAATAGCCGTAGTAACAAGTCGGCAATGGCAAGTTCTCCAGCCTATGCTAGTGCATATTATTAGTCCTTTGACCTGAGGACCCATGGTAACCTTGTGTTTATGTCCTTATGCTTTGACTCCTCCTTGGCCACTTTTAGCGAGCGTTCCAACGGTGATTGGACATGAGCTACTTATACATGGAGGTTTATGAGATCCAAAATGGGATCTGACTCTTCACCATTGTGAAGGGCAAGTGCATCTTGTATGTATTCTATAATGATTGGTTCTAAGAAATTCTTATGCAAGGATGTGTGACAATTTGAAAAAGGGTTTTCCAAAGATGAGGTCACAAAGGGAATCGAATATTGGAAATAGAAGTATAGTATCAAGGCTATTAGGAAGCCAACAAATATCTTAACCTATGCCTCTTTCATGGAGATAGGAGACGGAAAGACCATATTTGCATGGTACGCATAATGCCAGAATAGTTCTTCAAGAGCATTCATTTCGACCAATTAGTTGGGCTCCTTGGGCTTGAGGTTGGACATCAACCATGGAGATTGGGTACTCTTCAATTAATGAGATTAATTGAATTGAGTTGCTTAGTTTAAAGTAGTTTAAACTAATGTGAATATTTGATATTCCATAAGTCACTATAGTTGGGAGCCCATGTCCAATGAATGGTAGAACCTAATGCGTCACACACAAAAGCAAACTGCAATTCTGAATGAATGAAGGAGAATTTTCTAAGAGTTAGAAAATTCACTCCATGACCGAATTGAGGAGAGGCGAAAGTTGGTGTCATTTTAGCTTGATCAATTTAAGTGCTAAATTGGTCAAATTAATTTAAGAGCTAAATTAAGACCAATTAATTAAGAGTTAATTAATTGGTGCCACATGACTATCAATTGGTCAAATTAATTTAATTGTTAAATTAATTTTGACTAATTTAAAGAGTTAAGCACTTTGACGTAAGAGTTAAGTCAAAAGATAATTACTTGAATTAAAGTGTTTAATTTAATTAAATTGAAGAATTAATTTTGGAGGGATAATTCAAATGAAGAGTTCACTTGGTGTGGAATTAGAATTTAATTGGAAGACATTTCATGAACTGAAATGTGGATTCCAAATTAAATTCAAATTCACACACAACCTATTAAATCTTGCCACCTCAGTTGGTTAGGTGGCGGCCCTACCTTGAGGAAGGTGTGATGCCACCTTGGCATCACACCATCCTCCCTCTATATATAGATATAAAGGAGGGGGCTGCCACAAGCTAAGAAATATAGTGTGTAGAAGTTTCTCCCCACAAACTTGCTAGTTGTTAGATCTAATTGTTAGATCCTCCAAATTCTCTCCAACTTCCCTCCTTCCTCCTTAATTCCCAACCTTCATTTTTACATTTCTCTGCAAGCTTCTCCAACTAAATTTGTATTGAAAACGTGTTTGCATTGGTGTGTGCACTTTGACGTTAGAGGCAAAATACTTGGGTTGTTCTTGCTCTTGCTGAAACAGTTTCTGGCAGCCGCTTTAGGAAATTTTATGGAAACCATAGAGTGTTCTCATCAGGCTGAATTTTTCACTATACTATTTTCAAGGTGTTGAGAGATTCCTGTAAAAATGTCAGCTCAAAATAAGGAGTTTAGCTTGGAGAAATCTGGATGTGTTTCTGCTGCGCCAGTGAAGAGACAGCTTCAAGTGTTGAAGAGTGTTCTTACTTCTTCCTTGATTTTCGATTTCATCAAGGTATTTCCTCAACCAAATCAGAATTATATGCATATTTAGATCCCTGCGGATATGTGTAGCCTAGTTTTATTCAGTTTTATTGAATTTATTATGGATCCTAGCGCTACACTTACCTATACCTCCGCCTTGAAAATGGAGCAAAAGTTGCGGCCATGATCGAAGGCGTAATCAAGTTAGACTTGAGGAATGGTTGTATTGTACTTGATCCATGTTATTATGCACCTTATCTTATTAAGAACATTATTTTTATTCCCATTTTAGATAATGAAGGATATGATTTTTCTATATCGAATGGGATGTTGAAGTATTAAAGAATGGTTCTTTAATTGCGCAAGGTACATTAAACAATAGATTGTACATACTTGATTCTCAACCTTCATTGATGCACATTCAATCAAGTAAAAGAAAATTAGATAACCAAGAAGACGCGATCTTGTGGCATGCAAGACTTGGGCATATCTCTAAAAATAGGATGAGCAAGTTAGAAGCTCTCAAAGTACTAAATGTCAGTGGCATTGAGGACCTTCCTACTTATGAATCTTGTTTGAAGGGAAAAATGGCCAAGGCTCCTTTTGTAGGACAAACGGAGCGAACCACAAATCCTTTGGATTTGAACCATACGGATGTTTGTGGCCCACTAAGAGTTAGTGCGAGAAGAGGCTATTCTTACTTCATCACCTTGAATGATGATCATACTCAGTTCAGACATGTGTATCTTATGAAGAACAAGTCCGAAGCCTTTGAAAAATTCAAAGAGTATATAAATGAAGTAGAAAAGCAAAAAGGACTAAGTATTAAAGCTTTTCGATCGGATCGAGTAGGAGAATACGTAAGTACTGAATTCTTGGATTAACTAAAGAAGAATGGGATTCTCTCTCAATGGACTCCACCTAAGACACCCCCAACACAATAGAGTAGTCGAGACGAGAAACCGTACCTTAATGGACATGGTATGTTCCATGTGAAAGCAAGTAAGGTACTAGGATCCAATTATAAAAACTTCATAAGCTAAATAAACTAGTGCTTACATGCTAACTAGGATTAAATCATACCTAAAAGCCAGATTTAGATAGAGTGTTACCTTAAAATTCTAATATCCGAAGAGAAAGTGGTGAACCTTTCACCAATCCAGAATCTGCCAGAAACCGCGCAACAAGAATGGAGCAATTTTTGACCTCATTAAAACTTCTCTAAAATTCACAAAAAAAATACTGCAACCTCTCAACACCTTGGAGGAAACACAGTAAATAATTTAGATAAAAGCTTTCTTGATCTCCCTGGAAAATTTTGCCAAATTGGTGCTTTGCTCAAGTGGATCTCCAAACCGTAGCAAACTAACTTGTTCGCCTCTATTGCTATGATCCACACACCAACAAAACTTCCAAATTCTCCTCACTATAAGCTAGAATAAAAGAGGGGAATGATAATGGTAGAGGCCGATTTGAGGTAGGGAATAAAAAGAAGAGAGCAAAGCTTTCAACACATGAATGCAATGCTTGCAAGGTGTTTTGGAGGGAATTGCAAAAGAATCTAATTCTTTCACACTTTTAGCAATGGCCTATCTTCACACTCACTATATCTATATATAGGGTGAGGTTGGTGTGATGCCAACTTCTCAAGGTGGGTGGCCAACTTGCATTGCCAAGGTGACAAATACAAATTCAAATCCAATTTGAATTTCATGTGCATCTTAATTATATTTGAAATCTAATTTCAAGCTAATTAAGATGCTAATTCAAATTAACATTTCATTTGAATTTTCCTTCCAAGGTTTTTTTTTTGGGGATCCTCTGAAGAACATAGAAAAACCCATTGGTGCTCATGGTGAAAAGCGTGTTTCCCTCAAGATGAAGGAGGACTCGAACTTCAGAGATATGGTCATGACCTTTTCCACAAAACTATGGTGGATGCGTAGAAAATGAAAATCACTTTGGGCTAAGGCAATGATGCAGAAATATTATGGCTCATTCCACCCGATCTTCCCAAAGATCTCCATCCATGATTCGGCGACATGGAAAAGGGTCAGAAAGCATGTAGAAGAAGCTGAGAACCACATTTTTTGGACACTAGGTCGTGGTGAAATATATTTTTGGTTCGACCATTGGTTTGGCACGAAACTGCTTAGAGAGATCATGTCGGAGGATCGGAAGCACCTTCCAGTTAAGTATTTTTGGAATGATTCGGGTTGGGATACAACTAAACTCAGAAGATTCGTCCCCAAACACATAGCTCGCAAAATTGAAAAAGTCCATATTCATAATGGACAAATGGACCAATGCTGGTGGAAATTAACCCCTAACGGGAAATTCTCAACCAAATCCGCATGGGAACACTTTCATGAGAAAGGAGATAGAAACCCTGACCTCCATAAAATCTGGAACAAGCTTATAATCCCAACAATGGCGGTCTTTAATTGGAGGCTTCAAAAAAACCTTATCCTAATGGATTCGGTGCTCCAAACCAAACGTATTTCTATTGCTTCCCGCTGTCAATGCTGTTGAGGAGTTGAAACCATCCAGCACCTCTTCGTTAATGGTGAAATAGCACAGCAGGTTTGGAGGTATTTTTGTAGAATTTTTAACATTCAATAAAATCCAAATGATAGCGTTCAGAAGCAAATTAAGGTTTGGAATTCAACTACTTCTTTTATAAATTCCATCCATATTAGAAATACAATTCCATTACTAATCATTTGGTTTGTCTGGTGTAACCGCAATAGTGTTAAACATCGGAACAAACCTATGGCCAAGGATAATATTATATGGAACATCCGACATTATTTGCATAGCTTACAGGTTGCAAAACTTATGAGCGCCCAATACCGGAAATGAGACAAAATTGCAGCCAAACTTATGGGCATCTATTTCCTCAGAGCCATGCAAACCTTGGAAAGTTGTCACCTGGCGGAAACCTAACATAAACTGGATTAAACTCAACACTGATGGTGCGGCGAAAGGCAATCCGGGTAAGGCTGGTGCCGGGGGAGTAATTCGTAATGCTGCTGGAAATGTGGTGATCGCTTTCTACGAGTACCTCGGCCGCATGAACAATATCATGGCCGAGCTCCACACTCTCAAAAAAGGCCTGGAAATCTGCATCCAACAGGGGCATAGGAAGGTGTAGATTGAGGTGGATGCAATATACCTCCTCACACTGCTAGATGAAGACCATAGTGGCCCATGGTACACCAAGCACGTCACAATGGAGATTAAGAATTTGCTTAAGCTAATGGAATTTAGGATGTCTCATATTTACCGGGAAGGAAACCAACTTGCAGATCTCCTTGCCAATAAAGCATGCTCGTTTCAATCCTCCAGAATATATCACGACAAAGAACTCACATGCATTGCAAAAGGAATAATCATAACAGAAAAATGGGGATTCCCATACATTCGAACTCACTAATATGTTGCGCCATGCACACTGGATCTGGGCAGATTGAAATTTAGGGCTTTTTTGCAATTAGGGCCGCGGCATTGGGCTTACAATGGATGATGGGCAGGAATTTCTAGACTGGGCTGTAATCAAGGAATTAATTTCGCTGGAATGGGCTCAGGATCTCGGCGGGTTTGACTAGTGAGCTGTTGGGCTACTTTCAGTTTATCTGTTTTGGGCTCATTTGGTCCTTTTCTTTTTAGGTCTAGCAGCAGGACCTGGACTGGAGACCTCATCCAAGTTGGGCCTTAGGATGGGTCGAGAGGAGGGCTGACTGAACGTGACCTTGATGGGCCACCAGAACTGAGGCCTCGCAGAACTGGCAGCCATGCTCCCTGGGCCATGGGGCCATCAATTTGGGCCACAGACTTTTGATGGCCCATCCTTGGTTCTCCAGAATCTAATTGGGCCCACATGGGTCACGAAACTGAAGTACAGACCCATTGGGCCCTGACACACTGGGCCTATGGTGCAATGATGGACTCTAAAGATTGGATCTCCATCATATGGGCTCGCTAATGGGCCCAACGCCACGGCCTGCTCCGCCGCCCAGACATCAAGAATAATCCTCAAAATCTTGCAAGAACTGGGTCTCCAACCCCCGCGCCCACACACTTGCGTGAAGTCTCAAACCATTTAGGCTACAGTTGGCAAAGCAGCTAATAATCTTACGTACTTCCAGTGCTTTTCAAGCATCATCTCATGGATCACCATTGGCAAAGCTTTGCCTAAGACTTTGTACTGTATTGATTGCTATCAATAAAATTGGAGAGCGGCAGCCTACGCCTCTATCCATTTCTTCAAAAAAATAAAATTCAATACTTTAATTTAATTAGTTAACCTTTGACTTAACTCTTAAGCTTAATTTTGTTAACTCTTTCAAATTAACTTGACCAATTAATGTTCACTTTGGCACCAAATAATTAACTCCTCAATTAATGGTATAATTTAACTTTTTAAATTAATTGATTAATTTAACACCTAAATTAATCAAGCCAAAATTGACCTTTAAATTGGACACCTCAAAATTGGTTAACTAGGAGAAATTCTCTGACTCTTAGAAAATTGCTCCATCAACTAGGAAGCAAATTGGCTTTTGTGTATGACCCAATGGGTTCCACCATTCATTGGACATGGGCTCACAACTCCTTGTGACTATTGAATATCATATATTCATTTTAGTTTAAAACACTTTTAAACTAATCGACTCAATTCAATTAATCTCATTAATTGAAAAACACCCAATCTCCATGGTCGATGTACAACCTTAAGCCCATGGAGCCCAACTAATTAGCCGAAATGAATGTTTTGGAAAACCATTATAGCTCTACGCTTACCATGCAAATACAGTTCTTCCGTCTCTTATCTCCCGAAAGAGGCCTAGGGCAAGATATTTGTCAGGTCCCTAATAGCCTCAATACTATGTCTCTATTCCCAATGTTTGATTCTCTTGTGTGACCTCATCTTTGGAAAACTCATTTTCTAAATTGTCATACCATCTTGAGCAAGGATTTCTTGGAATCAACTATTATAGAATACATAGGAGATGCACTTGTCCTTCACAAAAGCGAAGAGTCAGATTCCATCTTGGATCTCACAAATCTCCATGCCAAGTAGCTCATGCCCAACCTCAACCCGAAAGACCCGCTAAGTAGTCAAGGAAAAGTCAAAATATGAGGACCAGACATAAGGTTACTATGGATCCTCAGGTTAGAGGACTAATAATATGTAATCGCGTAAGCTGGAAAACTTGCCACTACCGATTGCTACTACGGCTATCTAGTGGATTCTTCGATAGGCCTTCAATGTCTTGTTCTCTAACAAGCACCCACTAACATGCACCCATATATCATACGGTTGCTCATGGAACTTAACGGAGCAATATCCAACTCTTGGATTTATGCATCATTAGTACAAGTCTATCCGGATCTTAGATGCCCCGTCTCATAAGATCTTATGACTTGGAAGTTTAAAGATCACGATCATGAGAGACTTATTCCATGGTCCAAGTCCCGCAATCAAGAGTCATCTAAGGGCTTCATCTAAATACAAGTGAAGTAATAATGAGCATAAGATGAAGATGGCCATATAAAGAATATCATTTAATCAAGATTATTTTACAAGGAAATAGTTTTCACAAGGCCAATCTAATTGGCTTGCCGGGCACTATTTCAACAATCTCTCACTTGCCTTAAAGCCAATGCCCTATGTCCTTGAGACCCACCATCTCAAGATGTTCTTGAAAGACCTTTTGCGTTCGGAGTTTTGTTAGTGGATTTGCTATATTCTCTTCCAAGGCAACTATCTCCACTTGGATGTCACCTATGTCAATGATCTCTCGGATGAAATGATATCGCCTCAAAATATGGTTGGATTTCTGATGAGATCTTGGCTCTTTGGCTTGTGCCACTGCCCCGTTGTTGTCACAATAGACAACCACTAGCTCAGCAATGTTCGGCACTACATTTAACTCTTGAATGAAGTTTTTCATCCAAACACCTTCATTTTGCAGCTTTTGAAGCTGCAATATATCTGCCTATGTGGTAGAATCGACCGTGGTGTCTTGTTTAGAACTCTTCCAACTCACCGCGCTACTATTGAGGCAAAATATAAATCCAGAGGTGCATTTTAGGTTATCTACATCAGATTGGAAACTAGAATCTGAAAATTGCTCTAGTTTCAATTCTCCATTGTCGTACACCAAAAACAAGTCCTTAGTCCTTCTGAAGTACTTTAGGATTGCTTTAACGACTATTCAGTGACTCTCTCTGGGATTGGATTGGAACCTATTCGTAACACTTAGCGAGTGTGCCACATCCGGTCTTGTACATTGAACTACATATAATATGCTATAGATAGTGAAAGCACAAGGTATGTGGGACATCCTTCATTTCTCTTTCTCTATCTTGGGGGCCATAGACTTGGAGAGATGAATGCCATGTCCCTTTGGAAGAAATCCCTTATTGGATTCTTCCATACTAAACCTCTTTAGTATCTTGTCAAAGTACAGGGTTTAGGATAGCCCCAATGTCCTCTTAGATCTATCTCAATATATACATATTCTCTATACGTAGGATGCTTCTCCCAAATCCTTCATGGAGAATTGTGTAGATAACCACGCTTTAGTACACTCTAACATTCCTACCTCATTCCCAATGAGAAGGATATCATCGAAATAAAGCACAATAAATTGCACACTACTCCTACTACCTTTCTTATATACATTATTGGAATAGTGCCCAGCAAGCCAATCAGATTTACCTTATGAAAGCTATTTCTTTGTAAAACAATCTTGATTGAATGATATTCTTTATATGGACACCTTCATCTTATGCTTTATATTACTTCACTTGCATTTGGATGAAGCCCTTAGATCACACATGACTACGGGAGTTGGTTCGATGACCATGGATTAAGTCTTACACGGTTGTGATCTTAAATCTTCCAAGTCATAGGATCTTAAGAGACATGGCATCTAAGATCCGAATAGACTTGCACTAACGATGCATAAATCCAAGAGTTGGATATTGCTCCATTCCATGGGCAATCTGTATGAGATACGGGTGCATGTTAGTGGGTGCTTGTTAGAGAACAAAGCACTTAAGATCCTCCGGAGAATCTACTAGATAGCCGTAGTGGCAAGTCAATAGTGGTTAATTCTCCTGCTTACGCTAGTGCATATTATTAGTCCTCTAACCTGAGGATCTATAGTAATCTTGTGTCTGGTCCTCACGCTTTGACTCTTCCTAGACCACTTAGTAGGTCTTTTGGGTTGAGGTTGGGTATGAGCTACTTAGCATGGAGGTTTGTGAGATCCAAGATGGAATCTGATTCCTCGCCTTTGTGAAGGGCCAGTGCATCTCCTATGTGTTCTATAATGATCGATTCAAAGAAATCCTTGCGCACGGTGGTGTGATAATTTGGAAAGGGAGTTTTCCAAAGGTGAGGTCACACAAGGGAATCAAACATTGAGAATAGAGACATAGTATCAAGGCTATTAGGGAGCCAACAAACATCTTGCCCTAGGCCTCTTTCGGGAGATAGGAGACGGAAAGACCGTATTTGCGTGGTACGCGTGAAGCTATGATGGTTCTCCAAAATATTCATTTTGGCCAATTAGTCGGGCTCCATGGGCTTGAGGTTGGACATTGACCATGGAGATTGGGTACTCTTCAATTAATGAGATTAATTGAATTGAGTCGATTAATTTAAAAAGAGTTTTAAACTAAAATGAATATAAGATATTCAAAAGTCACAAAGAGTTGTGAGCCCATGTCCAACGAATGGTAGAACCTATTGGGTCACACACAAAATCCAAATAGCTTCCAAAATTGGTAGAGCAATTTTCTAAGTGTTAGAAAAATCACTTTTTGGTGACTGATTTTCAAGGGTCCAATCCAACAGTCAATTTTGGTTTGATTAATTTAAGTGTTAAATTAATCAACTAATTTAAGATTTAAATTAGACCAATAATTAACGAGTTAATTATGTGGTGCCATATTGCCCATCAATTGGACAAGTTGACTTAAAGAGTTAAGTTGTCTGATTTAAACTTAAGAGTTAAGCTTGCTTGATTTAAGAGTTAAATCAAAGGTTAATTAATTAAATTAAAGTGTTTAATTTAATTAGTGGGAAGAATACATTTTGGATGGAAAATTTAAATGAAGTGTTCATTTAAATTAGCATCTTAATTAATTTGGAATTAGATTCCAAATAAAATTTAAATGCACTTGAAATTTAAGTAAGACTTGAATTTGAATTTTGCCAACTTGGCTTGCCACTTGGGTGGTCACCTTGAGGAAGGTGTGATGCCAATTAGCATTACACCTACCACCCTCTATATATAGATACAGAGAGCATGCAAAATTCGAAAATTTAGCTGCTGAAAATGTGAGAATTAGATTCTTGCATTCCCTCCAAAATCTCTCTCTCTCCATGCATTGTATCATGAGTTGAAGCTTTGCATTTCTTCTTCTTCCCAACTTGAAAATTCCCCTCCTCTACCTCATCTTCTCCTATCTAACTTCAGCTTCTAGCGAGGGGAAATTTGAAGATTGTTTGGTGTGTGGATCGTTTCAATAGAGGCAACGCGATTGACTTGCTCACTTTTGGAGATATCCACCTACAGCAGCTTCTGGTTGGCGAATTTTTATGGAGCGATCCAGAAGGATTTTTGGTTCAAAATTTTCACAGTAGCTTCCCCTATGTGTGGAGGTGTTTTATATTTAATTTCGTGATATTTGGAGCACTTTAGCCTGGGAAATTGTTGTCATCTTTCTGCTGTGCCAGTTCCAGACAGTTTCTGGACTCGTGAGAGATAGTTGATCTTCTCCTTCATTTTGAGTTACAAGAGGTAACTCTTCACCCTAATCCAGATCTATAGCATGACTAAATCATTGGGATCTTGAGTGGCTTAGTTAATTTCAATCTTATGAAGTTTTGATTTATGGATCCTGATGCCACTCTTGCCTTCAAGTGGTATTGGAGCCTTTTTCATGCTATGTTTTGGATTATTGTTTGATTGATTCATGTGATGAATTGATCAATATCACCAAATACTTGATCCAAGCCATGGATTGGATTGTTTGGTTGATGATGCTTGTGGCTCTATTGCTTAATGAATTGAAAGCATGCTTTTATGTGATTTAAGTGTTGATTAATGTTTTAGTATGTTTCAATTCGTAGTGATAAATGTTGAATGTTGATTTAGCATTTATTTATGTTATATGATGATATAGCATGTTTATGGTTGATCAAAAGAGTTTTGGTCATTTTTGGATCCAATGTTATTGGAGTTTTGTTGGAGATTTTTGAAGAATACGATTCTTACTTGAACTTGATTTTTGAAGCTTGATTGAGCACTTAAATTTCCAATTTTAAAATGTGTTTTAGATCTAAAAATTGGCCCATAACGTGTGATTTAATGTTTAGAATGAGTTCTAGCATTTTTGGTGCACAAAAGTAGAGCCAAATATGGCCTAACTTGCCTTTGACCCAAAACAGGAGCTGCTGCCGGCTTTGATGCACATTGGCAGGGCTGTGACTGAAACTTACTGCCCAGCCACATGCTTGCCTCGGCCAGCAGTGCCTGGTCATGGGTTGGGTGAGTTTTTGTGCAATTTTTGGGCTCCTTTGGTGATTAGAAATGATGTTAAATCATGTGTTATGGATGCACAAGTGTTGTGCAAGTTCTCAATATAATGTTTGACATTTTTCAAGCTCCTTAAATCTTGTTAAAGTTGATCTCCAATATTTGCATAAGTGTTATGCTTGTTCAATTATTTGTTCATGAGATAAGCATTTAATTGTTGGAATTAACTGTTAATTCTAGAATTGTTTATTATTCATTTAATTGTTGAATGAATGATGAATGAATGGGGATGATCATGAGCCTTTAATATTGATTTTATATCTTTCAAGTTGTTGAAATGGGTTGTATTAAATTGGGGCTTGCATGCCTCTTTATATCTACCTTGCAAATGTTATGAGAGTAGAATCACTTGGAGTGAGGATTTCTTTCTCATGTAAAAGTTACATGGAGCAAAGGAGACCTTGGAGGCATGGAGGCTTTTGAAGACCCATGAATGTATGGGATACACTCATGTAATAGCTAGATTTAATCAACCCACCTAAAATCAACTAGGTGGTGCACATATGGCTCTAAGTTCACTACTTGGTAAGGCTCGTGGTCATCCCACCCTAAGAGCATGCTCAGCGCATTTACTTATTTATACTTTTTATATCCTATTGATGTATGAGATGCATGGTTAGTATATAGAAAACCTAAATAAAAAGATAACATGATGAGATCTTTGGAAGCAAAAAGCCTTCACTTGGAATGTTTAAGTGCTTTTAAAATATTAAGTCAAAATGGATATAAATTAAAAGAGTTTTAATTAATCCATGCCTTCTACCAATAGTATATGGCATGACGATGCAACCATCTTTGTGTGATATACATCCGGTCACAAGGGTCATGCTTAGGTGGAAATCTGTGACCATACACTTTGCATAAGATGCACCTTTGATTTGGGAACGTCTACATATTATACACACGGTTATGGGGGATGTTGTGGCACTCATCTCGAATCAAAGTTTGATTGGTAGGTTTGACTTAACATCGAGTAATGTACATGTTGTCAATCAAGGGATCTACATGAAATGGTGAGGCAAAATATATCAAGAGTTGCATGAGATGTAATTAAGAAAAGTTGCTTACCTTTAGATTGCTCATAGATATACGTCCAGTCACGGGGGTCCACTTGCAAGTCTTTAGGATCTTGATTCTCACTAGGAAATATGATTTCCTGAATTCTTCAAGAGGGAAAAGGATTTGATAAAATAGTGGGAGGAAAACATGCTTGAAAGACCATGAACATGTTTTTTAATATCAAATTTAATCACATGTTTATTCTCTTTTTCGCCTTTGAGGATTTGTGAAATCTCAAGAATGGTTTAATGTTCCACTCAACATTATTTGGAAACCAATAAACTAATCGGGCCAAACTTCCACAATTGACTTAACCTCAAAATCGTTCTAGATTCCTAGAAATGGATAGATGTCCTGTATCAAGGTGCTCCAAATCCTATTGGGATTAAAAGTAGATCAAGAGATACGTGAAAAGTTCATGAATTGGGTTTAGGATCGTCCTATTCCATAGTCTCATAATGGCATCTACAAACTTTAAAAGTCTCAACGACACATGATGATGTTATATGGTTAAAGTTTACAAGAGTTGTAAAGCAAACAAGGTATGAGAGGTTCATGGTGTCAAAAGAGATTTTTCAAGCTAGGATGGATGCAAAGTCATGTGTCATTGACTACGGTCTAAAGATGATTAAGCTTGGAGAAGCTTTTTCTACCTGGATGTGGTGATGAACAATGATCTCCATGAGGATTTGATCCTCACATCCTCACCGAGTTTTATTGATCAAAGTGTTGATCAAGAAGAAGACTACCATGACAAGGGCAAACCTTTGACACTTGTTTCCTCCTCCAAGTCTATGGGCCCTAGTGGTGCAAGAAATGGAGGTAAAAGAAAGAAAAGTTTTTCCTTTAAGGGAAAACAACTATTAAAGGCATCCGGATGAGTTATTATAAAGGAAATAGTCGATATTATTTGTTTCTACTTTGGCTAGATAGGCAATCGGAAGCTATTTTGCAAGGAAAACTTTGCAACCCTTTGGAAGGTCATGTACTTTATTGAAGTGCATTTAAGGATAAATTCTTCCTCACGGATATATGATATTGCATGTGGTTCTTATCTTTGTAAGTTGTTACAAAGAATAAGAAAGAAGAATAAAATTAAGTGATGTGGATATGATCTACCGCCTTAGCTAAGGAGCAAGAGTTGTGACTAAAGCCAAAGACATGTAATAAATTGGACTTAGGGAACTCCATAATTGTATTAAACCCTTGCTACTATGTACCATATATTGTTGAGAACATTATTTCAAATTCCCATTTTAAATAGTGAAGGATTTGATCCTTCTATATCAAATGGGAGATTGAAGGCATTAAAGAATGGGTTCTTTAATTGCTTGTGGTACACTTAACAAAGGATTGTACATATCGGATTCTCAACCATCACTAATGCACTTTCAACAAAGTAAAGAAACTAGATATCCAAGAAGATGCCATTCTTTGGCATGCAAGACTTGGTCATATCTCTAAGAATAGGATGAGCAAGTTAGAAGCTCTCAAAGCGCTAAATGTTAGTAGCATTGAGGATCTTTCTACTTATGAATCTTGTTTAAAGGGAAAAAATGACCAAAGATCCTTTACAAACAGAGCACTCCACAAGTCTTTTAGATTTAATCCATACGTATGTTTGTGTACCACTAAAACTTAGTGGGAGAGGAGGCCATTCCTATTTCATCACCTTTACCAATGATTACAGTCGGTTCGGACACGTGTTTCTCATGAAGAACAAGTCCGAAGCCTTTGAAAAGTTCAAAGTGTATAGGAATGAAGTGGAAAAGCAATTAGGGATAACTATTAAAGCTCTTAGATTGGATCGAGGAGGAAAATACTTGAGCACTGAATTCTTCTATTATCTAAAGAAGAACGGGATTCTCTCTCAATGGACTCCACTGGGGACACCCCAAGTCAAATGGAGTAGCCGATAGGAGAAATGCATACCTTGTTGGATAGGTATATTCCACATTGAGCTTCTTCGATATGCCTAGATCCTTTAGGGGATACGCCTTATAGACAACAGCGAAGTTACTAAGAGTAGTACCTTCAAAGTTGGTGCCAAAATACCATATGAGATATGGTATGGCAAAGCACCCTCTTACCAACATATCAAGGTTTGCGGATCTATCACCTACGTGAGACGGATAGTAGGAAACAAGTTGGATAGTAGATCCACCTTGTGCAAGTTTGTGGGATACCCAAGAGAGTATATGGGTTATTAATATTTCTATGATCCCTCGGAACAAAAGGTGTTTGTTTCGAGGAACGCCACCTTTTTAGAAAAAGAATTTCTATAAGATAGAAAAGGGCATAGTTGTTGAACTTAGTGAAGTTCAATATGATCATGAAATTCCACAAGCGGTAGAAACAAATATATATCAAAGAGCCTTGCGCACAACCTCTAAGAAGGTCAAATTGAATCAAGAAGCAACCCGAAAAGTTCGAATTTCTTCATGAAACAGGCCAATCGGATAGCGATCGGAAGACCTACGAGGAAGCTATGTTGGACATAGATTCAGGATGTTGGCTTGAAGCTATGAGATCCAAAATTGACTCCATGTACTCAAACAAAGTATGGACTTTGGTAGATCCACCAAAGGGAATAGTTACTATTAGTTGCAAGTGGATCTATAAGCGAGAGCTTGGAGTAAATTGAGAAATGGTGACTTTTAAGGTGAGACTAGTAGCAAAAGGTTACACTATAAGACCTGGAATCAATTTTGAGGAAACCTTTTCACTGGTCGCTATGCCTAAGTCCATTTGGATTCTACTTGCCATAATTACATATTATGACTATGAGATATGGCAAGTGGATACGAAAATCGCTTTCCTCAATGGTGACATTGAAGAAGAAATCTATATGGAGCAACCACAAAGTTTTACATCCAAGGAGAGTGAGCAAAAGGTTTGCTAACACCAGAGATCCATTTGTGGACTCAAACAAACATCCCAAAGTTGGAACATATGTTTTGACAAAACAGTTAAATCGTTTGGCTTTGTCAAAAATGTGTATGGACCATGTGTGTATTAGAAGGCTAGTAGGAGTAATGTATAGTTTATTGTGCTTTATGTCGATGACATCTTTCTCATTGCGAATGAGGTAGAAATGTTAGAATGTACTAAAGCGTAGTTATCTACACAATTATCCATGAAGGATTTGGGAGAAGTATCCTACGTATTGGGAATATGTATCTATAGAAATAGATCTGGGAGGATGCTGGGGCAATCCCAAACCCTGTACATTGACAAGATACTAAAGAGGTTTAGTATGGAAGAATCTAAGAAGAGATTTCTTCCCATAGGACATGGTATTCGTCTCTCCAAGTGTATGGCCCCCAAGACTGACAACGAGAGACAGAGTATGTCCCACATACCTTATGCTTCCACTATTGAGAGCATATTATATGCAGTTCAATGTACAAGACTGGATGTGGCACATTCGCTAAGTGTTATGAGTAGGTTCCAATCCAATCCTAGTGAGAGTTACTAAATAGCTATTAAAGCAATCCTTAAGTATTTGAGAAGGAGTAAGGACTTGTTTTTGGTATACTGTAATGGAGAATTGAAACTAGAGGGGTTTTCGGATTCAAGTTTCCAATTCGATGTAGATGACCTCAAATCCACTTTTGGATTTATATTTTGACTTAATGGTGGCGTAGTAAGTTGGAAAAGTTCCAACAAGACACCACGGCTGTGAAAAACACTAAGGCGAAATAATTTGTGGGTTTTGGAAACCGCAAAAGAAGGTGTTTGGACAAAAACTATATCTAAGAGTTGGATGTAGTACCTAGTGTGCATGAGCCCACAATTATCTTTGGAAGAAAATTTTAGACTTGAGCCAAGATCTCATCAGTGATCCAAACAAGGAAAATGTGTTATCATTTGATATATGATATCAACTAATAGAGGCGACAACTAAGTGGACAAAGTTATCTCAGAAAAGAATTTAACAGAACCACTGTCAAAAACCCTAAAAGCAAAAGGTCTTTGAAGAACATCTTGAGAAGATGGGTCTCAAAGCCATGGGAATTGGCTTTAGGGCAAGTGGGAGATTGTTGGAATAGTGCCCGGCAAGCCAATCAGATTGGCCTTGTAAAAGCTATTTCCTGGTAAAACAATCTTGATTGAATGATATTCTCTATATGGCCACTTTCATCTTATGCTTTATATTACTTCACTTGCATTTGGATGAAGCCCTTAGATCACACATGACTACGGGACTTGGTTGGATGACCATGGAATTAGTTTTACATGGTCATGATCTTAAATCTTCCAAGTCATAGGATCTTAAGAGATAGGGCATCTAAGATCTGGATAGACTTGCACTAATGATGCATAAATCCAATAGTTGGATACTGCTCCTTTCCATGAGCAATCTGTATGAGATACGAGTGGATGTTAGTGGGTGTTTGTTAGAGAACAAAGCACTGAAGATCCTCTAGAGAATCCATTAGATAGCCGTAGTGGCAAGTTGGTAGTGGTTAATTTTCCCACTTACGCTATTGCATATTATTAGTCCTCTGACCTGAGGATCCATGGTAACCTTGTGTCCGGTCCTCATGCTTTGACTCTTTCTTGACCATTTAGCGGGTCTTTTGGGTTGAGGCTAGGTGTGAGCTACTTGGCATGGAGGTTTGTGAGATTCAAGATGGAATCCAACTCCTCGCTTTTGTGAAGGGCGGGTGCATCTCGTATGTGTTCTATAATGATCAATTCAAAGAAATCCTTGTGCAAGGTGGTGTGACAATTTGGAAAAGGAGTTTTCCAAATGTGGTGTGACACAAGGGAATCGAACATTGAGAATAGAGACATAGTATTGAGGCTATTAGGGAGCTGACAAATATCTTGCCCTAGGCCTCTTTCGAGAGATAGGAGACGAAAAGACTGTATTTACATGGTACGCATGAAGTTATGATGGTTATCTAGAATATTCATTTTGGCCAATTAGTTGGGCTTTATGGGCTTGAGGTTGGACATCGACCATGGAGATTGGTTACTCTTCAATTAATGAGATTAATTAAATTGAGTCGATTAGTTTAAAAGAACTTTTAAACTAAAATGAATATAAGATATTCAAAAGTCACAAATAGTTGTGAGCTTATGTCCAATGAATGGTAGAACCTATTGGGTCATACATAAAAGCCAAATAGCTTCCAAAATTGGCAGGGCAAATTTCTAAGTGTTGGAAAAATCACCTTCTGGTGATCGATTTTTGAGGGTCCAATCCAACGGTCAATTTTAGTCTGATTAATTTAAGTATTAAATTAATCAAATAATTTAAGAGTTAAATTAGACCAATAATTAACGAGTTAATTATTTGGTACAATATTGACCATCAATTGGACAAGTTGAGTTAAAGAGTTAAGTTGACTAATTTAAGTTTAAGAGTTAAGCTTGTTTGATTTAAGAGTTAAATCAAAGGTAAATTAATTAAATTAAAGTGTTTAATTTAATTAATGGGAAGAATACATTTTAGAGGGAAAATTTAAATGAAGTGTTAATTTAAATTAGCATCTTAATTAATTTGGAATTAGATTCCAAATGAAATTGAAATGCACTTGAAATTCAAGTAAGACTTGAATTTGAATTTTGCCAACCTGGCATGCCACTTGGGTGGTTACCTTGGGGAGGGTGTGATGCCAACTAGCATCACACCTTCCACCCTCTATATATAGATATAGAGAGCATGCAAAATTCAAAAAATTAGCTGCTGAAAATGTGAGAATTAGATTCTTGCTTTCCCTCTAAAATCTCTCTCTCCATGCATTGCATCATAAGTTGAAGCTTTGCATTTCTTCTTCTTCCCAACCTGAAAATCGGCCTCCTCTACCTAATTTTCTCCTCTCTAACTCCAGCTTCTAGTGAGGGGAAATTTGAATATTTTTTGGTGTGTAGATCGTTTCAATAAAGGCAAGGCAATTGACTTGCTCAGTTTTGAAGATCCACTTGCAGCAGCTTCTGGTTGGAAATATTTTTTGAAGCGATCCAGAAGAATTTTTGGTTCAAATTTTTCACAGTGCCTTACCCTTTGTGTGTAGGTGTTCCATATTTAATTTCGTGATTTTTGAAGCACTTTAGCTTGGGAAATTGTTGTCATCTTTACACTATGCCAGTTCCAGACAGTTTCTGGACTCATAAGAGATAGTTGATCTTCTCCTTGATTTTGAGCTACAAGAGGTAATTCTTCACCCGAATCCAGGTATACAGCATGACTAGATCCTTGGGAGCTTGAGTAGCTTAGTTAATTTCAAGCTTATGAAGTTTTGATTCATGGATCCTAATGCTACTCTAGCCTTCACACATATAGTTCGTAAATATTTTTGACAAAGCCAAATGATTTGACCATTTTGTCAAAACATATGTTCCAACTTTGGGATGCTTTCTTGAGTCCATAAATGGATCTCTGGTGCTTGCAAACTTTTTGGTCACTCCCCTTGGATGTAAAACCTTGTGGTTGCTCCATATAGATTTATTCTTCAATGTCTCCATTAAGGAAAGCGGTTTTCACATCCTTTTGCCATATCTCATAGTCATAATATGTGGCTATGGCAAGTAGAATCTGAATAGACTTAGGCATTGTGACCAATGAAAAGATTTTCTTGAAATCGATACCGGGTCTTTGAGTGTAACCCTTTGCCACTAGTCGCACATTAAAAGTCACACTTCTCCATCTACTCCAAGCTTTCGCTTGTAATCTCACTTGAAACCAACGAGAACTATTCCCTTTGGTGGATCTTCCAAAGTCCATACTTTTTTTTAGTACAATAAGTCCATTTTAGATCTCATGGCTTCAATCCAACATCCCGAATCTATATCCAACATAGCTTTCTCATAGGTCTTCGAATCACTATCCGATTAGCCCCTTTCACGAAGAAATTTGAACCTTTCGAGTTGCTACTTGATTCGGTTCGACCTTTTTAGAGGTTGTGTGTGAGGCTCTTGTTGCTCATTTATTTCCACCGCTTGTGTGATTTCTTGATCATCTTGAACTTCATCAAGTTCAATGATAGCACCATTTCTATTTAATGGAAATTCCTTTTCCAAAAAGTGGGCACACATATGTCATACGGTTGCTCATGGAACAGAGCAATATCCAACTCTTAGATTTATGCATCGTTAATGCAAGTCGATCCGGATCTTAGATGCCCCGTCTCATAAAATCCTATAGCTTGAAAGATTTAAGATCACGACTATGTGATACTTATTCCATGGTCATCAAACCATGTCTCACAGTCAAGAGTGATCTAAGGGCTTCATCCAAATACAAGTGAAGTAATAATGAGCATAAGATGAAGATGGCCATATAAAGAATATCATTCAATCAAGATTGTTTTACAAGAAAATAGTTTTTACAAGGCCAATCTAATTTGCTTGCTGGGTACTATTCCAACACCATGATATGCCTTTTCGATATGCCTATATCCTTTTGGGGATACGCCTTACAAACGGCGGCGAGGGTACTAAATGTAGTGCCCTCAAGGTCAGTGCCAAAAATACCACATGAGATGTAGTATGGTAAAGCAGCCTCTTACTCTTATCTAAAAGTTTGAGGATCTCCTGCTTACATGAGATGGCTAGTAGAAACAAGTTGGATAGTAGATCCATCTTGTGCAAGTTTGTGGGACACCAAAGTGAGTCTTTGGGTTATTACTTTTAAGATCCCTCAGAACAAAAGGTGTTTGTCTCGAGGAACGCCCACTTTTTGGTAAAGGAATTTCTATTAAATAGGAATGGCATTGTTGTTGACTTGATAAAGTTCAAGATAATCATCAAATCCCACATGTGGTGAAAACAAATGAACGTCAAGACCCTTACACACAACCACTAAGAAGTTCGGATCGAATCAAGAAGAAACCTGAAAGGTTCAGATTCCTTCATGGGATGGGCCAATTAGATAATGATCCGAATACCTATAAGGAAGGTATGTTAGACATAGACTCGAGATATTGGCTTGATGCTGTGAAATCCAAAATGGACTCCATGTACTCCAACAAAACATGGACTTTGGTAGATGTACCAAGGGAATAATTTATGTTAGTTGCAAGTAGATCTATAAGTGAAAGTTAGGAGTCGATGGAGAGGTAATGACCTTTAAGGCGTGACTAGTGCCAAAGGTTACATTTAAAGACCCAATATCAATTTTGAGAAAACCTTTTCATGGTCGGAATGTCTAAGTCTATTCAAATTTTACTTGCCATAGCCACATAATATGACTATACGATATGGAAAATGGATATGAAAATCAATTTTCTCAATGGAAACATTGAAAAAGAAATCTACATAGAGCAACCACAAAGTTTTACATCCGAAGGGAATGAGCAAAAAGTTTGCAAACTCAAGAGATCCATTTATGAACTCAAGCAAGCGTCCTGGAGTCAGAACATACGTTTCGAAAAGACAGTTAAATCGTTTAGCTTTCTAAAAATGTGTATGAAGATTGTGTGTACAAAAAGGCTAGTGGGAGTAGTATACAGTTTATTGTGCTTTATGTCAATGATATTCTTCTCATTAGGAATAAAAGAGAAATGTTAGAGTGTACTAAAGCTTGATTATCTACTCAATTCTCCATAAAGGATTTGTGAAAAGCATCCAATGTATTAGGAATACGTATCTATAGAGATAGATTGAGGAGCATGCTGGGGCTTTCCCAAATCCCATACATTGACAAGATACTAAAGAGGTTTAGTTTAGAAGAATCTAAGAAGGGATACCTCCCTATGGGACATTGTCTTCGTCTCTCCATGTCTATTACTCCTAAGATAGAGAAAAAGAGATGTAAGATGTCCTGCATACCTTATGCGTCCACTATTGGAAAAATAATATATGTCGTTCAATGTACAAGACTAGATGTGGCACACGCTCTAAGTGTTACGAGCCGTTTTCAATCCAGCCCCAGAGAGAGTCACTGAATGGCCATTAAAGCAATCCTTAAGTACTTGAGAAGGACTAAGGATTTGTTTTTGTATACAGCAATGGAGAATTGAAACTCGAGGGGTTTTCAGATTCTAGTTTCTAATCCAATTTAGATGACCTAAAATCCACTTTGGAATTTATATTTCGGCTTAATGGTGGCGCATGAGTTGGAAAACTTCCAAAAAAGACACCACAGCCAATTCTACCATCAAGATAGAATATATTGCAGCTTCAAAAGTTGTAAATGAATGAGTTTAGATCAAAAACATCATCCAAAAGTTGGACGTAGTGCCTAGAATTGCTGAGCCTATAGTTGTCTTCTATGACTACAATGGTGCGGTTGCACAAGCTAAGGAGCTAAGATCTCATTAGCAATCCAAGCACATTTTGAAACAATATTATTTGATCCGCATGATCATTGATAGAGGTGACATTAGTATGCAAAGAATTATCTTGGAAGAGAATATAGCAGATCCACTAACTAAACCCCTATCGCAAAAGGCCTTTGAAGGACATCTTGAGAAAATGGGTCTTAAGACTATGGGGAATTAGCTTTAAGGCAAGTGGGAGATGAAGGTTAGTAAGCCATTAGGATCCAATTATAAAAACATCAAAAGCTAAAAATAAATAATGTTTAAAGCCTACCAAGGATACAATCATGCTAAGAATTCATATTTAGTTGGAGTGTTACCTCATAAAGCAAATTTCCAAGGTTGCAATGGTGAACACTTTACCAATCCAGATTCTAGCAGGCTTTCTAGCATAGCAAAGAAACAACAGTTTTGCCTCTATTAGAGTGCTCCAAAAATCACAAAAATAAATAAATCTGGAACTGCTCAATTTCTTGAGAAAATCACTATAAAAAATTCAAACCAAAACTCGATCTGGATCACCTGGAAAAAATTTAGCAAGTGACTGCTCTGTTCCAGTGGTTCTCCAAAGCTTAGCAAATCAAACACTTTGCCTCTATTGATATGATCCACACACCAATTGATCCTCCAAATTCTACTCATTTTTAGCTGGAGAAAATGAGCAGAATATCAACAGTTAAGGATGATTTTTGAGGCAGGAGAAGAAGAGAGAATAAAGCCTCAATACATGAAGCAATGTTTGGAAAAGAGAGTTTTGGAGGGAATTACAGAAGAATCTAATCCTTCACACTTTTCACATATATGGCCAATCCTCTCTCTCTATATCTATATATAGATATTGGATGGTGTGATGCCAAGGTTCATGGGGGGGCGGCCAAGTGGGGAGCCAAGGTGGCAAATTTGAATTCAAATCTCATTTGAATTTCATGTACATTTTAATTACATCTGAAATCTAATTTCAAGTTAATTAAGATATTACTTCAAATGAACCTTTCATTTGAATTTTCCCTACAAAATGTATTCTTCTCATTAATTAAATTAAACACTTTAACTTAATTAATTAACCTTTGACTTAACTCTTCAGTCAAACAAGCTTAACTCTCAAGCTCAATTTTGTTAATTTAACTCCTAAAATTAACTTGACCAGCTGATGGTCACTTGGCATCAAATAATTAACACCTTAACTATTGGTCTAACTTAACTTGTTAAAATTAGTTGATTAATTTAACACTTAAATTAATCAAGCCAAAATTAGACCCTCAATTTGGCACCTTAAAAATTGGTAACCTTGGAGTAATTTTCCAACTCTTAGAAAATTGCTCTAATAACTAGGAGGTTAGTTGGCTTTTGTGTGTGATCCAATAAGTTCTACCAATCATTGGACATGAACTCAGAACTCTTTGTGACTTCTGAATATTATATATTCATTTTAGTTTAAAATAACTTTTAAATTAATCAGATCAATTCAATTAATGTCATTAATTGTAGAGTACCCAATCTCTATGGTCGATGTCCAACCTCAAGCCCATGGAGCCCAACTAATTGGCCAAAATAAATGCTTCTGGAGAACCATTATAGCTCTACGCGTACCATGAAAATACGGTCCTTATATCTCTTACCTCCCGAAAGAGGCCTAGGGCAAGATGTTTGCCGACTCCTAATAGCCTCAATACTAAATCTCCATTCCCAATGTTAGATTCCCTTGAGTGACCTCATCTTTGGAAAACTCCTTTTCCAAATTGTCACACCACCTTGCCCAAGGATTCTTGGAATCGACCATTATAGAATACATAGGAGATGTACATGTCCTTTTCAAAAGCGAAGAGTCGGATTCCATCTTGGATCTCACAAACTTCTATGCTAAGTAGCTCATACCTAACCTCAACCTGAAAGACCCACTAATTGGTCAAGGAAGAGTCAAAGCATGAGGACTAGACAAAAGGTTACCATGGATCCTCAGGTCAAAGGACTAATAATATGCAATAGCGTAAGCTGGAGAACTCGCCACTACAGATTTTCCACTACGGCTATTTAGTGGATTCTCCGTGGGTCTTTAGTGCCTTATTCTCTAACAAGTACCCATTAACATACACATATATCTCATACAACTGCTCATGGAACAGAGCAATATCCAACTCTTGGATTTATGCATCATTAGTGCAAATCTATCCTAATCTTAGATGCCCCATTTTGTAAGATCCTATGACTTCAAAGATTTAAGATCACGGGCCTTGTGAGACTTATTCCATAGTCACCAAACCAATTCCCATAGTCATGAGTGATTTAAGGGCTTTATCCAAATGCAAGTAAGTAAATAAAGAGCATAAGATGAAGATGGCCATATAATGACTATCATTCAATCAAGATTATTTTACAACCAAATAGCATTACAAGGCCAATCCTATTGGCTTGCCAGGCATTATTCCAATAATCTCCCACTTGCCCTAAATCCAATGCCCCATAGATTTGAGACCCATATTCTCAAGATGTTTTCCAAAGACCTTTTGCGTGAGGGATTTTGTCAGTAGATCTGTTATATTCTCTTTTGAGGTAACTCTCTCTACTTGAATGTCGCATCTAGTTATGATCTATCGGATCAAATGATATCACCTCAAAATGTGCTTGGATTTCTAATGAGATCTTGTCTCTTTGGTTTGTGCCACTGCCCCATTGTTGTCATAATAGGCAACCACTGGCTCAGCAATGCTAGGTACTACATTGAACTCTTGGATGAAGCTTATCATCTAAACACCTTTCTTTGCATCTTTCGAAGCCACAATATATTCTGCCTCCATGGTAGAATTGGCCATGGTGTCTTGTTTGGAACTCTTCCAACTCACCGCGCCGCCATTGAGACAAAATATAAATCTAGAAGTGAATTTTAGGTCATCTACATCGGATTGTAAACTTCAATCTAAAAACCTCTATAGTTTCAATTCTCTATTACCGTATACCAAAAACATGTCTTTAGTCTTTCTCAAGTACTTAAGGATTGCATTTATGGTCATCCAGTGACTCTTACCGAGATTGAATTGGAACCTACTCGTAACACTTAGCAAGTGTGCCACATCCAATTTTGTATATTGAATTGCATACATTATGCTACTAATGTCGGAGGCATAAGGTATGTAGGGCATTTTCATCTCTCGTTTTCAGTGTTTGAGGCCATAGACTTGGAAAGACAAATGCCATGTCCCATAGGAATGAATCCCTTCTTGAATTCTTTCATACTAAACCTCTTTAGTATCTTGTCAATCTATGGGGTTTGGGACAGCCCCAGCGCCCTCTTAGATCTATCTCTATAGATATGTATTCCCAATACGTAGGATGATTCTCCCAAATCCTTCATGGAGAATTGTGTAGATAATCATGCTTTAGTACACTATAACATTCATAACTCATTCCTAATGAGAATGATGTCATCGACATAAAGCATAATAAACTGTACACTACTCCTACTAGCCTTCTTATACACACATGGTTCATACACATTTTTGACAAAACCAAACGATTTGACCATTTTGTCAAAATGTATGTTCCAACTTCAGGATGCTTGTTTGAGTCCATAAATGATCTCTGGAGTTTACAAACCTTTTGGTCATTCCCCTTGGATGTAAAATCTTGTGGTTGCTCAATATAGATTTCTTCTTCAATGTCTCCATTACAGAAAGCAGTTTTCACATCCATTTTCCATATCTCACAGTCGCCATATCTCACAGTCATAATATGCAACTATGGCAAGTAAAATCCGAATGGACTTAGGCATAGCGACTGGTGAAGAGGTTTCCTCAAAATTGATACTAGGTCTTTTAGTGTAATCTTTCACCACTAGTGATGCCTTAAAAGTCACGACTTCTCCATCTACTCCAAGCTTTCGCTTGTAGATCCACTTACAATCAACGAGAACTATTCCCTTTCGTGGATCTACCAAAGTTCATACTTTGTTTGAGTACATGAAGTCCATTTTGGATCTCATGGCTTCAATCCAGCATCCTGAATCTATGTCCGATGTAGCTTTCTCATAGATCTTTGGATCACTCTTCAATTGCCCAATCTCATGAAGGAATCTGAACCTTTCAGTTTGCTTCTTGATTCGGTCCAACCTTCTTAGAGGTTGTGTGTGAGGCTCTTGTTGCTCATTTGTTTCCACCGCTTGTGGGATTTCTTGATCATCTTAAACTTCATCAAGTTCAATGATAACCGCTTTCTATCCAATAGAAATTTCTTATCCAAAGAGTAGGTGTTCCCTGAACCAAACACTTTTTGTTCCAAGGGATCATAGAAGTAACAACTCGTAGACTCTCTAAGGTATCCCACAAACTTGCACAATGTGGATTTACTATCCAACTTATCTCCCATTATCCGTCTCACGTAGGTAGGAGTCCCCAAATCATGAGATATTGGTAAGAGGGTGCTTTACCAGAACACATCTTATGTGGCGTCTTTAGAACCGACTTTAAGGGTACTATATTTAGTAACCTTGCCGTTATTTGTAAGGTGTATCCCTAAAAGGATATGGGCACATCAAAAAAGCTCATCATGGAACGTACCAAGTCCAATAAGGTATGGTTTCTACTCTTAGCCACTCCATTATGTTGGGGTGTGCCAGGTGGAGTCCATTGAGAGAGAATCCCATTCTCTTTTAAATAATCCTAGAATTTGGTGATCAAGTATTCTCCCCTTCGATCCAATTGAAGAGCTTTATTACTTAGTCCTAATCGCTTTTCCACTTCATTCCTATACTCTTTGAACTTTTCAAAGGCTTCAGACTTATTCTTCATAAAATGCACATTTCCGAACCGACGATAATCATTTGTGAAGGTGATAAAGTAGGAATAGCCTCTTCTCCCACTAACTCTTAGTGGTCCACAAACATACACATGGATCAAATCCAAAGGACTTGTAAAGCACTCCGTTTGTCCCACAAAAAAAGCCTTGGTCATTTTTTCCTTTAAACAAGATTCACAAGTAGGACGATCCTCAATGCCACTAATATTTAGTGCTTTGAGAGCTTCTAATTTGTTCATCCCATTTTTAGAAATTTATCCAAGCCTTGCATGCCATAAAATGGCATCTTCTTGGTTATCTAACCTTCTTTTACTTGATTGAATGTGCATTAGTGAAGGTTGAGAATCAAGTATGTACAATCCGTTAATTAATGTACCTTTTGCAATTAAAGAACCAATCTTTAATACTTCAACATCCCATTCGATATAGAAAAATCAAATCCTTCATTATCAAGAATGGGAATTGTAATAATGTCCTTAATAAGATGGTGTACATAATAAATCGGATCAAGTACAATGCAAGCATTTCCCAAGTCCAACTTGATAACGCCTTGGAAAGTGACGGCAACTCTTGCTCCATTCCCTAGGCAGAGGATCATATCCCCTTCATGAAGACTCATTTTCTTTCATCGCCTGTAATGAATTACAAATGTGAGAACTGCATGCGGTATCAAATACCTATGCGAAAGAATTAGTCATCATATGCATTTCAATAAAGTACACCCTTCTCAAAGGTTGCAAGGTAAGCTAAGCAATTTCTCTTCTAATGCCCTTTCTCGCCACAAAGGAAATAATTAGCTTCGGTTTTAGCTTTCTTCTTAACCCTCTTGGAACTGTTCTTGGGTTGCTTCCCTTGTGTGGGATAACTTTTCTTCCTCTTACCTCCCCTTCTAGGACCTCTAAGGCCTTTTAACTTGGAGGAGGATGCAAGCATAAGGGGCTTCTCTATTTTCATAGTCGCTTCCGCAGTCACAAGCATGTTGACCAACTAGTTAATCATAACTTCTTGCTTGGACATGTTAAAGTTCAGAACGAATTGGTTATATGATGGTGGCAATGATTATAAGATCAAATCCACGTAAAGGTTATTGTCCATGACCACATCTAACTGTCTAAGCTTCTCGATGAGTCCTATCATCTTGAGGACGTGATCATGTACATTAGACCCTTCACTCATCCCTATCTTAAAGAGATCCTTTGACAAAGCGAACCTTTTGTGTCTATTTTGAACACCACACAACTCTTGTAAGTGTACATAGATCTCTCGAGCATGTTTCATGTGCTCATGAGTCTTTTGGAGCTCATTAGGCATAGAGGCCATCATGACACATCAAACTTGTAGATCATCATCTACAAATTTTGTGAACTTTCAAGTTGTTGGTCAGTAGCGTCATCACCAAGTGTGTCCACAGGACTTCGATCAAGGTCATAATTCCGCTTTTCAAAATCAAGAATTATTTTAAGGTTTCTCAACCAATCTTGGAAGTTAGGCCCAGTAAGTTTATTGGTTTCCAAATTTGATACGAGTGGATTCTTAGCCATTTTATTTGAAGATTTCAAAATCTACAAGTGGTGAAAAAAGAGTATAAACATGTGATTGAATTTGATATTAAAGCATATTTTACTCCCATTATTTTATCAAATTCTTCACTCCCAAGAAGAATTCAGGAAATCATATTCCTAGGGAGAATCAAGATACCAAGGACTTGTAGGTGGACCCTCACTTCGAGTGCCATCCACAAACAATCAAAAGGTAAGCAACACTTGCTAATTGCATCTTATGCAACTCTTGATATATTTTACCTCACTTTTCATGTAGACATCCCACTTCGAGTGCATCTACATTACTAAGTGTTAAGTTGAACCCACCAATCAAACTTTGATTCAAGAAGGCTCCATGCCATCCCCCACTTTGAATGCCAATACGTGGAGGCTTTCAAATCAAAGGTGCATCATATGCTAAGTATATGCTCACAACTTTCCTCCTAAGTGTGACCCCCACTTTGAGTGCCATCACACAAATTCGGTAGCGTCGTCATAGCATATACTATTGGTAGAAGGCATAGATTAATTAAAACTCTTTTAATTTATATCCATTTTGACTTAATATTTTAAAAGGACTTAGACATTCTAAGTGAAGGGTGCTTGCAAAGATCTTCTCATTTTATCTTCTTATTTATGTTTTCTACATCTTAAGCATGCATCTCATACAATAATATGATATAGAAAGCATAAAAAGTAAATGCGACTAGCATGCTCCTAGGGTGGGATGACCATGTGCCTAACCAAGTGGTGCACTTAGAGCCATAGGTGCACCACCTAGTTGATTTTAGATGGGTTGATTAAATCTAGCTATTACATGAGTGTATCCCATACATTCAGGGGTCTTCAAAAGTCTCCATGCCTTCTCCATGCCTCCAAAGCCTCTTTTGTTCCATGTAACTTTTACATGATAAAGAAATTCTCACTCCTAGTGATTCTACTCTCATAACATTTACAAGATAGAAATTAAGAGGCATGCAAGCCCTAATTTAATACAACCCATTTCAATAACTTGAAAAAAAAATCAATATTAAATGCTCATGATCCTCCCCATTCATTCATCATCAATTCAATAATTAAATGAATAATAAATAAATATGGAATTAACAATTAATTCCATCAGTTAAATTCTAATCAAATTAACATACAATTGTCCATGCATAACACTTATGCAATATTTGGAGATTAACTTTAACAAGATTTAAGGAGCTTCAAAACAAATGTCAAACATTTTATTGAACACTTGCAAAACACTTGTGCACCTTCTATATGTGATACAAAACTATTTTGAGCATGAAAGGAGACACAAAAATAAGGCGAAACTCATCCTTAGCCAAAAATGACATTGCCGCATGAGTTGGGTGCGCTGCGGTGTGCACGCTGCCTAGCCAGCGCTCGGCCATGTGCGGCAGGATGCATCTTTTAGCTTTAAGACCGAGTCATCTCATTTTTGGCTCAACTTTTATGCACCAAAAATTTTAGGGCACCTTCTAAACATGTCATCACACATTTTAGATTGAATTTCCAGATACAAAACAACTTTTAAAAATGGAAATTCCAGTGTTCAATCAAGCTTCAAAAAACTAGTTCAAGTAAGAATCTCATTCTTCAAAAATCTCCAACAAAACTCCAACCAAATTGGATCCAAAAATGACCAAAACTATTTTAGTCAATCATCAACATGCTATATCTATGTATAACATCAATTAATGCCAAATCAATATTTAAGATTAAAAGCTATGAATTAAAGCATACTAATAATATGAATTAACACTTAAAACACATTTTAGCATGATTTCAATCATCAATCAATGAACCACGCACAACATCATCCAAACACTCCAATCCACCGTATGAATCGAGAATTTGGTGATTTTGATCAATTCATCACATGAAACCATCATAAAAAAAATCCAAATCTAAGCATGATTTAGGCTCTGATACCACTTGAAGGTTAGTAAGCCAATAGGTTCCAATTATCAAACTTCAAAAGCTCAAAATAACTAGTGCTTACAACCTTCCAAGGATCTAATCATGCTAGGAATTTAGATTTAGTTGGAGTGTTACCGCAAAAAAGAAAATTTCCAAGGTCGCAATGGTGAACACTTCACCAATCCAGATTTTGGCAAGCTTTGGCACAGTGGAGAAATAGCAAATTTTGCCTCTGTTAGAGTGATCCAAAAATCACAAACAGAAATATGAAAATGCTCAGCTCCTTGAAGAAATCACTATAAAAAATTCAAAGCAAAACTTGATCTGGATTGCTTGGAAAAAATTCGGCAAGTGACTGCTTTATTCCAATGGATCTCCAAAGCTTAGCAAATTAAACGCTTTGCCTCTATTGATATGACCCACACACCAATTGATCCTCCAAATTCCACTCACTTTTAGCTGGAGAAAATAAGGAGAACATCAATGGTGAAGGCTAATTTTTTAGGCAGGAGAAGAAGAGAGAACAAAGCCTCAACACATGAAGCAATATTTGGAAAAAAGAGTTTTTGAGGGAATTGTGGAAGAATCTAATCATTCACACTTTCTTCACATATAAGGTCGATCCTCTCTCTAATATTTGGCCAATCATCCTCAATCTATCTCTATAAATCCATACTCCTAATACGTAGGATGTTTCTTCCAAATCCATCCTCGAGAATCGAGTAGATAACTATGCTTTAGTACACTCTAACATTTCTCTATCATTCCTAATGAGAAGAATGTAATCGACATAAAGCACAATAAACTGTATACTACTCCTACTAGCCTTCATGTACACACAAGGTTTATACATTTTTTTGATAAAGTCAAATGATTTGACTATCTTATCAAAACATATGTTTCAACTTCGGGATGCTTGCTTGAGTCCATAAATAGATCTCTTGAGTTTGCAAACCTTTTGCTCACTCCCTTTGGATGTAAAACCTTATGGTTGCTCCATATAGATTTATTCTTCAATGTTTCCATTGAGGAAAACGGTTTTCACATCCATTTGCCATATCTCATAGTCATAATATACGAATATGGCAAGTAAAATTCGAATAGACTTAGGCATAGCAGTCGGTGAATAGATTTTCTCGAAATCAATATCAAGTCTTTAAGTCTAACCTTTTGCTATTAGTCACACCTTAAAGGTCATTACCTCTCCATCGACTCCTAGCTTTTGCTTATAGATCCACTTGCAACCAACATGTACGATACCTTCTGATGGATCTAACAAAGTCCATACTTTTTTAGAGTACATGGAGTCTATTTTGGTTTTTACGGCTTCAAGCCAATGTCCTGTCTACGTCCGACATAGATTCTCATAGTCTTCGGATCGCTCTCCGATTGTTCCGTCTCATGAAGGAATTCAAACCTTTCGGATTGCTTCTTGATTCGGTTCAACCCTCTCAGAGGCTATGTGTAAAGCTATTGATGTTCACTTGTTTCCATCGTTTGTGGGATTTGATGATCGTATTGAACTTCATCAAGTTCAATAATAAAGGAATTTCTATCTAATAGAAATTCCTTTTCCAAAAAGTAGGCGTTCCTCGAGACGAACACCTTTTGTTCTGAGGGATCATAAAAGTAATAACCCAAAGCATCTCTTGGGTATCCCACAAACTTGCACAAGATGGATCTATTATCCAACATATCTCCCACTAGCCGTCTTCACATAAGCGAAAGACCCCCAAACTCTTAGATAAGAGTAAAAGAGTGCTTTGCCATACCACATCTCATGCGGTGTCTTCGGCACTGACTTTGAGGGTATTATTTTTGTAGCCTCACTGCTATTAAGGTGTATCCCCAAAAAGGATATAAGCACATCAAAAAATCTCATCATGGAACGCACCATGTCCGGCAAGGTATGGTTTCTCCTCTTGGCTACTCCATTATGTTGGGTGTATCGAGTAAAGTCCATTAAGAGATAATCTCATTCTCTTTTAGATAATCTAAGAATTAGATACTTAAGTATTTTCTCCTTCAATACAATCGAAGAGCTTTAATACTAAGTCCCTTTTACTTTTCTACTTTATACCAGTACTCTTTGAACCGTTCAAAAGCTTCAAACTTGTACTTCACAAGATACAAGTGTCCAAACCGAATGTGATCATCAGTGAAGGTAATGAAGTAAGAATAGCCTCATCTCACACTAACTCTTAGTGGGCTGGCCTCAAACATCCGTATGGATCAAATTCAAAGGACTTGTGCTTTGCTCTGATTGTCCTACCAAATGAGCCTTGGTCATTTTTCCTTTCAAATGTGATTCACAAGTGGGAAGTTCTTCAATGCCACTAACATTTATACTTTGAGAGCTTCTAACTTGCTCATCCTTTTTTTAGAGACATGCCTAAGTCTTGCATGACACAAGATGGGATCTTCTTGGTTATCTAATTTCCTTTTACTTAATTAAATGTGCATCAGTGATGTTTGAGAATTGAAAAATGTATAATCCTTTGTTAAGTGGATCATGAGCAACTAAAGAACCTATTATTTAATGCCTTAAATCTCCCATTTGATGTAGAAGGATCAAATCCTTCACTATCCAAAACAAGAATTGAAATAATGTCATTAACAATATATAGTACATATTAACAAGGGTTCAGTACAAGTATGGAGTTCCCTAAGTCTAACTTATGGCTTTGGCTTTGGCTGTAACTCTTACTCCTTCGCTAAGGCGGTGGATATATCCCTATCACTTAGTTTTATTCTTCTTTCTATTCTTCGTAACAAATTACAAAGATAAGAACCACATGCAATATCATATATCCTTGAGGAAGAATTTATCCTTAAATGCACTTCAATAAAGTACATACCCTTCTCAAGGGTTGCAAGGCATTCCTTGCAATACCTTTTCCAATAGCCTCTCTTGCCAAAGTAGAAACAAGTAATATTGACTATATCCTCTATAATCTTCTTGACTCCTTCGAATGCCTTTAATGGTTGCCTTCCCTTGGAGGAAGAACTTTTCTTCCTTTTACCTCTCTTTCTAGCACCCCTAGGGCCCTTAGACTTGGAAAAGAAAGCAAGCATCAAAGGTTTGTCCTTGTCATGGTAGTCTCCATCTAGATCAACATTTTGCTCAATAAAACCAGGCGAGAATGTGAGGATCAAATCCTGAAGGAGATCATTGTCCATCACTATGCCCAAGTTGAAGAGCTTCTCCAAGCCTAATCATCTTTAGACCGTAGTTGATGACACATGACTTCACATCCATCCTAGCTTGAAAAATATGCTTGACAATATGAACTTCTCATACCTTGTTCACTTTACAACTCTTGTAAACTTAAACTAAGGTACTATTTATGTGTCCTAGAGATTTTTGTACTTTGTAGATGCTATCATGAGATTATGGGATAGGACGATCCTTAACTCAATTCAAGAACATTTCACATGTCTCTTGATCTACATTAATCCGCATGGGATTAGGAGTACCATAGAATAGGACATTTATCCCTATCTCAGAATCCAGAACGATTTTGAGGTTCAGTCAAACGTGGAAGTTAAGCCTAATTGGTTTATTGGTTTCCAAAATAACATTGAGTGGATTTTTTACCATTCTTGAGATTTCGTAAATCATCAAAGGCAAAAAAGAGAATATAAACATGTGATTGAATATTTGATATTTGAAAACGTGTTTATATTCAAGCATGTTTTTCTCCCACTATTTTATCAAATCCTTCACCTCTAGAAGAATTCGCAAAATGATATTTCCTCGTGAGAATCAAGACCCTAAGAACTTGCAAGTGGACCCCCATGACAGAGAGCCACCCACAAACAATTGAAAGGTAAGAAACATTTGCTAATTGTATCATATGCAACTCTTGATATATTTTGCCTCACTCTTCATATAGATCCCCATGACCTGACAACCTCTACAATAGTAAGTGTTAAGTCAGATCTACCAATCAAACGTTGATTTGAAAATGCTCCACAACATCCCCCATGACTGAGTACCAATGCATAGGAAACAAATCAAAGGTGCATCATATGCTAAGTATATGGTCACAACTTTCCACCTAAGTGTGACCCCCGTGACCGAGTGCCATCACACAAAGATGGTAGTGTTGTCATGCCATATACTATTGGTAGAAGGCATGGATTAATTAAAACTCCTTTTAATTTGTATCTATTTTCACTTAATATTTTAAGAGCACTTAGACATTCTAAATAGAGGGTTTTTCTTGCTTGCTATGACGTCACCAATTTTATCTTGTTATTTAGACTTTCTACGTCCTAATATATGCATCACATACATCAATAAGATATGGAAAGCATAAATAAGTAAATGAGCCTAGCATGCTCCTAAGGTAGGCTAAACATAAGCCATAACCAAGTAGTGCACTTAGAGCTACAGGTATACTACTTAGTTTATTTTAAGTGGGTTGATTAAATGTAGCCATTACAAAAAAATATCCCCATATATCCATGGGTCTTCATGCCTCCAATGGTCTTCTTTGCTCCTTGTAACATTTACATGAGAAAGAAATCCTCACTCCTAGTAATTCTACTCTCATAACGTTTACAAGATAGAAATTAAGAGGCATACAAGCCCTAATTTAATACAACCATTTTTAACAACTTGAAACAAATAAAATCAATTTTAAAGGCTCATGATCATCCTCATTCATTCATCATTCATTCAACAATTAATAAATCAAGAATTGACATTCAATTCCAACAATTAAATGTTTATCTCATATATGATAATTGGTCAACCAAAAACAAGCATAACATTTATGCATCTTATTTTTGCAACAACTGGAGATCAACTTTAACAAGATTTTAAAAGCAATCAAAAATGTCAAACATAATTTTGAGAACTTGCACAACACTTATGCATCTATTGTGTATGAAATAAAACACCTTTGGTCACTCAAGGAGCCAAGGCAACAAGTAAAACTCTCCAACAACCAAACTAACTGCTGTCAACCCAACCTAGGTGCATGGCTGGGTAGCAGGCGAACCTGCTGCCTGACCAGCACTTAGCAGTGGCTGGCATTAGCCCTGTTTTAGAGTTTTGGCTGAGTCAACTCATTTTAGGTTCAACTTTCGTGCACCAAAATTTTAGGACACCTCCTAAACATTAAATCACACATTATAGATGAAATTTTAGATCTAAAATATCTTTTAGAAACAAAATTTCAAATGCTCAAACATGCTTCAAAAATCAAGTTTAAGTGAGAATCACATTCTTCCAAAACTCTCCAATTAAATCTAAACCAATTGGATCCAAAAATGACCAAAACAACTTAAGACCAAATTTAACATGCTATATCAACATATAACATCATCCAATGCTAAATCAAAATTTAACATTAGCTAAACATGAATCAAAATACACTAATATATGAATTAACATTTAAAACACATATTAGCATAATCTCAATTCATCAACAAAGGAGCCACAAGCATCATCATCGAAACACTCTAATCCATAAATTGGATCAAGTGTTTGGAGATTTAGATCATTTCATCACAAAAAATCAATCAAACAAAATCCAAATCAATGCATGAATTTAGGCTCCGATTCCACTTGTAAAACGGTGTAAGCCAAGGATCCAATTTAAAATATCTAAAAACTAATATCTAACTTAATTTACACCTCCAAAAGGATTTAATTTATGCTGCAAAATTGGATTAATGTCAGAATATTACCACAAAAATAAATTCCAACCAAAATGAAGAAGACTTGATTGATCTCTCCAATGCAATCTCCTCCCACTGCAGCAGAGTGTGAACAACATTTGCCCAACCAAATCACCTCAGAATTGAGTGAAACCTGGACCGAAATATCACCAACACCTTGATGATTGTCCAATAAAAATTTCAGCTCAAAATAGTTTCAGCAACACCTCCAATGGATGCTCCAAAGCTTCTGCCCAAATAGAGGATCTCCAAAAGCTTAGCAATCCAAGTGTATTGCCTCTAATGTGAAGATCCTGTTGGAATAGTACCCGACAAGCTAATCAAATTGACCTTGTAAAAGCTATTTCCTTGTAAAACAATCTTGATTGAATGATATTCTTTATATGGCCACCTTCATCTTATGTTTCATATTACTTCACTTGCATTTGGATGAAGCCCTTAGTTCACACATGACTATGGGACTTGGTTTGATGACCATGGAATAAGTCTTACACGGACATGATCTTAAATCTTCCAAGTCAAAGGATCTTAAGATATGGGGCATCTAAGATCCGAATAGACTTGCACTAATAACACATAAATCCAAGAGTTGGATATTGCTCCATTCCATGAGTAATCCGTATGAGATATGGGTGCATGTTAGTGGGTGCTTGTTAGAGAACAAGGCACTGAAGACCCTATTGAAAATCCACTAGATAGCCATAATGGCAAGTCGATAGCGATCAATTCTCCCGCTTACGCTAATGCATATTATTAGTCCTCTGACCTGAGGATCCATGGTAACCTTGTGTTCGGTCCTCATGATTTGACTCTTCCTTCACCACTTAGAGGTCTTTTGAGTTGAGGTTGGGTATGAGCTACTTGGCATAGAGGTTTGTGAGATCCAAGATGGAATCCAACTCCTCACTTTTGTGAAGGGCGAGTGCATCTCCTATATATTCTATAATGATCGATTCCAAGAAATTCTTGCGCAAGGTAGTGTGACTATTTGGAAAAGGAGTTTTCCAAATGTGAGGTCACACAAAGGAATCAAACATTAAGAATAGAGACATAGTATTGAGGCTATTAGGGAGCTGACAAATATGTAGCCTTAGGCCTCTTTCAGGAGATAGGAGACGGAAGGACCGTATTTGCATGGTATGCGTAGAGCTATGATGGTTCTCTAGAATATTCATTTTGGCAAATTAGTTGGGCTCCTTGGGCTTGAGGTTGGACATCGACTATGAAGATTAGGTACTCTTCAATTAATGAGATTAATTGAATTAAATCGATTAGTTTAAAAAGAGTTGTAAACTAAAATGAATATAAGATATTCAAAAGTCACAAAGAGTTGTGAGCCCATGTCCAATAAATGTTAAAACCTATTGGGTCACACCCAAAAGCCAAATAGCTTCCAAAATTGGTAGAGCAATTTTCCAAGTATTGGAAAAATCACCCTTGGGTGACCGATTTTCAAAGGTCAAATCCAACGGTTAATTTTGGTTTGATTAATTTAAGTGTTAAATTAATCAACTATTAAGTTAGAAAGGATAAAAATTAAAAGAAATTTAATTAATCCAAGCCTTCTACCAATAGTATATGGCATGACGATGCTACCACCTTTGTATGATATACATCCGGTCACAGGGGTCATGCTTTGGTGGAAAGCTGTGACCATACAATTTGCATGAGATGCACCTTTAACTTAGGAATGCCCACACATTATACATCCGGTCACGGGAGATGTTGTGGTGCCCATCTCGAATCGAAGATTGATTGGTAGGTTTGACTTAACACCGAGTAATGTAGAGGTCGTCCATCAGGGGATCTACATGAAATGGTGAGGCAAAATATATCAAAAGTTGCTTACCTTTAGATTGCTTATCTTGATTCTCACTAGGAAATATGATTTCCCAAATTCTTCTAGAGGATGAAGGATTTCATAAAATAGTAGGAGAAAAACATGTTTGAAAGACCATGAACATGTTTTTAATATCAAATTCAATCACATGCTTATTCTCTTTTTCGCTTTTGAGGATTTGTGAAATCTCAAGAATAGTTTAATGTTCCAATCAACGTTATTTTGAAAATCATTAAAGTAACATAGACAAACTTCCACGATTGACTTAACCTCAAAATTGTTCTAAATTCCTAGAAGCAGATAGATGCCCTATATCAAGGTGCTCCAAATCCCATCGAGATTAAAAGTAGATCAAGAGTTATGCGAAAAGTTCACAAATTGGGTTTAGGATCGTCCTATCCCATAGTCTCATGATGGCGTCTACAAACTTTAAAAGTCTTAAAAACACATGAATAATACCTTGATAAAAGTTTACAAGAGTTGTAAAGCAAACAAGGTATGAGAAGTTCATAATATCGAAAGAGATTTTTCAAGCTAGGATGAATGTGAAGTCTTGTGTCATCGACTACGGTCTAAAGATGATTAAGCTTGGAGAAGCCTTTTCTACTTGGATGTAGTGATGGACAAAGATCACCATGAGGATTTGATCCTCACATCCTCGTCGAGTTTTATTGATCAAAGTGTTGATCTAGAAGAAGACTCCATGACAAGGACAAACATTTGACACTTGTTTCTTCCTCCAAGTCTATGGGCCCTAGGGGTGCTAGAAAGGGAGATAAAAGGAAGAAAAGTTCTTCCTCCAAGGAAAAACAACTATTAAAAGCATCCGAAGGAATAAAGAAGATTATGGGGGAAATAGCCGATATTATCTGTTTCTACTTTGGCAAGATAGGCCATTGGAAGCCATTTTGCAAGGAATACCTTGCAACCTTTTGGAAGAGTATGTACTTTTTTGAAATGCATTTAAGGAATAATTCTTCCTCATGGATATATGATATCGCATGTGGTTCTTATCTTTGTAAGTTGTTATAAAGAATAAGAAAGAAGAATAAAACTTAGTGATGTGGATATGATCCACTGCCTTGGCTAAGGAGCAAGAGTTGTGACGAAATCGAAAGGCGTATAATAAGTTGGACTTAGGGAATTCCATAATTGTATTGAACCCTTGCTATTATATGCCATATATTGTTGAGAACATTATTTCAATTTCCCATTTTGGATAGTGAAGAATTTGATCCTTTTATATCAAATGGGAGATTGAAGGCATTAAAGAATGGGTTCTTTAATTGCTTGTGGTACACTTAACAAAGGATTATACATATTGGATTCTCAACTATAACTAATGCACTTTCAACAAAGTAAGGAAATTAGATATCCAAGAAAATGTCATTCTTTAGCATGCAAGACGTGGTCATATATCTAAAAATAGGATGAGCAAGTTAGAAGCTCTCAAAGTGCTAAGTGTTAGTGGCATTGAGGATCTTCCTACTTGTGAATCTTGTTAAAAAGAAAAAATGACCAAAGCTCCTTTTGTAGGATAAACGGAGTGCTCCACAAGTCTTTTGGATTTGATCCATATGGATGTTTGTGGACTACTAAGAACTAGTGGGAGAGGAGGCTATTCCTACTTCATCACCTTTATCGATGACTATAGTTGGTTTGGACATATGTTTCTTATGAAGAACAAGTCCGAAGCATTTGAATAGTTCAAAGTGTATATGAGTGAAGTGGAAAAACAATTGGGGCTAAGTATTAAAGCTCTTCGATCGGATCGAGGAGGAGAATACTTGAGCATCGAATTCTTGGATTATCTAAAGGAGAATGGGATTCTCTCTCAATGGACACCACCGGACACACCCCAAGTCAAATGGAATAGCCGATAGGAGAAACCGTACCTTGTTAGACATGGTACGTTCTATGATGGGCTTATTCGATGTGCATATATCCTTTAGGGGATATGCCTTATAGACAATGGCAAAGTTACTAAGTGTAGTACCTTCAAAGTCGGTGTCAAAACACCATATGAGATATGGCATGGCAAAGCACCCCCTTACCAATATATTAAGGTTTTGGCATCTTCTGCTTATGCGAGACGGACAGTGGGAGATAAGTTGGATAGTAGATCCACCTTGTACAAGTTTGTGGGATACCCAAGAGAGTCCATGGGTTATTACTTCTATGATCCTTCGGAACAAAAGGTGTTTGTTTCGAGGAATGCCACCTTTTTGGAAAAGGAATTTCTATAAGATAGAAAAAGGCATAGTTGTTGAACTTAGTGAAGTTCAAGATGATCATAAAATCCCACAAGCGGTAGAAACAAATATATATCAAAGAGCCTTGCACACAACCTCTGAGAAGGTCGAACTGAATCAAGAAGCAACCCGAAATGTTTGGATTTCTTCATGAAAAGAGCAAATCGGATAGTGATCCGAAGACCTATGAGGGAGCTATGTTGGACATAGATTCGGGACGATAGCTTGGAGCCATGAAATTCAAAATGGATTCCATGTACTCAAACAAAGTACGAACTTTGGTAGATCCACCAAAGGGAATAGTTCCCGTTGGTTGCTAGTGGATTTATAAGCGAAAGCTTGGAGTAGATGGAGAAGTGGTGACTTTTAAGGCATGACTAGTGGCAAAAGGTTACACTCGAAGACCCAGTATCGATTTTGAGGAAATCTTTTCGCCGGTTGCTATGCCTAAGTCCATCAAATTCTACTTGCCATGGCTACATATTATGACAATAAGATATGGCAAATGGATGTAAAAACCGCTTTCCTCAATGTTGACATTGAAGAAGAAAGCTATATAGAGCAACCACAAGGTTTTACATCCAAAGGGAGTGAGCAAAAGGCTTGCAAACTCCAGAGATCCATTTATAGACTCAAACAAGTTGGAACATATATTTTGACAAAATAGTCAAATCATTTAGCTTTGTCAAAAATGTGTATGAACCATATGTGTACAAGAAGGCTAGTAGGAGTAGTATACAGTTTATTGTGCTTTATGTCGATGACACCTTTCTCATTGGAAATAAGGTAGGAATGTTATAGTGTACTAAAGAGTGGTTATCTACACAATTCTCCATGAAGGATGTGGGAGAAGCATCCTACGTATTGGGAATACGTATCTATGAGATAGATTTGGGAAGATGTTAGGGCTATCCCAAACCCTGTACATTGACCAGATACTGAAGAGGCTTGGTATGGAAAAATCCAGGAAGGGATTTTTCCCATGGGACATGGCATTTTTCTCTCCAAGTTTATGGCCCCCTAGACTAAAAATGAGAGACAAAATATGTCCCACATACCTTATGCCTCCACTATTAAGAGCATAATGTATGCAGATCAATGTACAAAACTGGATGTGGCACACTCACTAAGTGTTACGAGTAGGTTCAAATCTAATTCCAGTTAGAGTCACTAGATAGTTGTTAAAGCAATCCTTGAGTACTTGAGAAGGACTAAGGACTTGTTTTTAGTATACGGCAATGAAGAATTGAAACTAGAGGGGTTTTCGGATTCAAGTTTCCAATCTGATGTAGATGACCTCAAATCCACTTTTGGATTTATATTTTGCCTCCATGGCAGCGTGGTGAGTTGGAAGAGCTTCAACAAGACACCACGACTGAGACAACTACTGAGGTGAAATAATTTGTGGTTTTGGAAACCACAAAAGAAAGGTGTTTGGATAAAAACTTCATCCAAGAGTTGGATGTAGTGCCTAACGTGCATGAGCCCACAATTATCTTCAGAAGACAATTTTTGGACTTGAGCCAAGATCTCATCAGTGATCCAAACACGGTAAATGTGTTATCATTTTATATATGATATCAATTGATAGAGGCGACAACTAAGTGGACAAAGTTGCCTCAAAAGAGAATTTAGCAGAACTACTATCTAAACCTTTAAAAGCGAAAGGTCTTTGTAGAACATCTTGAGAAGATGGGTCTCAAGGCCACGAGGCATTGGCTTTAGGGCAAGTGGGAGATTGTTGGAATAGTACTCGGCAAGCCAATCAGATTGGTCTTGTAAAAGCTATTTCCTTGTAAAATGATCTTGATCGAATGATATTCCTTATATGGCCACCTTCATCTTATGGTTCATATTACTTCACTTGTATTTGGATAAAGCCCTTAGATCACACATCATTACGAGACTTGGTTTGATGACCATGGAATAAGTCTTACATGGTCGTGATCTTAAATCTTCCAAGTCATTGGATCTTAAGAGACAGGGCATCTAAGATCCGGATAGACTTGCACTAATGATGCATAAATCCAAGATTAGAATATTGCTCCGTCCCATGAGCAATCTGTATGAGATACGGGTGCATATTGATGGATGCTTGCTAGAGAACAAGACACTAAAGACCTTCCGAAGAATCTACTAGATAGCCATAGTGGTAAGTCGGTAGTGATCAATTATCCCGCTCACGCAAGTGCATATTATTAGTCCTCTGACCTGAGGATCTAGGTAACCTTGGGTCCGATCCTCATACTTTGACTCTGCCTTGACCACTTAACGAGTCTTTCGGGTTGAGGTTGGGTATGAGCTACTTGGCATAGAGGTTTGTGAGATCCAAGATGGAATCCGACTCCTTGGTTTTTTTGAAGGGCGAATGCATCTCCTATGTATTCTATAATGATCGATTCCAAGAAATCCTTGCACAAGGTGGTGTGACAATTTGGAAAAGGAGTTTTCCAAAGGTGAGGTCACACAAGGGAATCAAACATTAAGAATAGAGACATAGTATTGAGGCTATTAGGGAGCCGACAAATATCTTGCCCTAGGCCTCTTTCGAGAGATAGATGACGGACAGACCGTATTTGTATCGTACACGTAGAGCTATGATGGTTTTCTAGAATATTCATTTCAGCCAATTAGTTGGGCTCCATGGGCTTGAGGTTGGACATCGACCATGGAGATTGGGTACTCTTCAATTAATAAGATTAATTGAATTGAGTTGATTAGTTTAAAATAAGTTTTAAACTAAAATGAATATGAGATATTCAAAAGTCACAAAGAGTTGTGAGCCCATGTCCAATGAATGCTAGAACCTATTGGGTCACACACAAAAGTCAAATAGCTTCCAAAATTGGTAGAGCAATTTTCCAAGTATTGGAAAAATCACCCTTGGGTGACCAATTTTCAAAGGTCAAATCCAATGGTCAATTTTGGTTTGATTAATTTAAGTGTTAAATTAATCAACTAATTTAAGAGTTAAATTATACTAATAATTAAGGAGTTAATTATTTGGTACCATGTTGACCATCAATCGGACAAGTTGACTTAAAGAGTTAAGTTGACTAATTTAAGCTTAAGAGTTAAGCTTGTTTGATTTAAGAGTTAAATCAAAGGTTAATTATTTAAATAAAAGTGTTTAATTTAATTAATGGGAAGAATACTTTTTGGAGGGAAAATTTAAATGAAGTGTTCATTTAAATTAGCATCTTAATTAATTTGGAATTAAATTCCAAATGAAACTGAAATGCACTTGAAGTTCAAGTAAGACTTGAATTTGAATTTTGCCAACTTGGCATGCCACTTGGGCGGTCACCTTGAGGAAGGTGTGATGCCAAATAGCATCACACCTTTCACCCTCTATACATAGATATAGAGAGCATGCAAAATTCGAAATCAGTGGCTGAAAAGTGTGAGAATTGGATTCTTGCATTCCCTCCAAAATCTCTCTCTCCATGCATTGCATCATGAGTTGAAGCTTTGCATTCCTTCTTCTTCCCAACCTGAAAATCAGATTTCTCTACCTCATTTTCTCATATCTAAATCCAGCTTCTAGTGAGGGGAAATTGTAAGATTATTTGGTGTGTGGATCATATCAATAGAGGCAAGGTACTTGACTTGCTCGGTTTTGGAGATCCACCTGCAGCAACTTCCGGTTGGAGAATTTTTATGGACCTATACAGAATTATTTTTTGCTCCAATTTTTCACAGTAGCTTCCCTTGTGTGTTTAGGTGTTCCAGATTTAATTTCGTGAATTTTGGAGCAGTTTATCCTGGACAATTGTTGTCATCCTTCCGCTGTGCCAGACCCAGACAGTTTCTAGACTCGTGAGAGATAGTTGATCTTCTCCTTGATTTTGAGCTACAAGAGGTAATTCTTGGGAACTTGAGTAGCTTAGTTATTTTCAAGCTTATGAAGTTTTGATTTATGGATCCTAATGCTACTCTACCCTTCAGATCGACACACCAATGGACAATCCAATCACTCCTATGGAGGCTGAAAATTTGATAGGGAGAGATGAAGAAAATGTGAAGCCGCAACACATGAGAGAGTTACACAAATTTGGAGGGAAAAGAGAGGAATATAACAATTAGATGCAAAATGTTTGCGTTCACATCATCTTGGCCGCCCTTCTCCATATCTATATATAGATGGAGGGAAGGTGTAATGCTTAAGTGGCATCACACTTCCCATGTGGGGGGGAGGGGGGCACCACTTGCTTGCCAACTTGCAAGCAAGTTGAATGGGAACTTAATGTGCAATTAAATTTCATTTAGAATCTTCATTTCATCTCATGAAATATCATCCAAATAAATTCTAGTGACACACCAAATGAACTCTTTATTTGAATTTTTCCTCCAAAATTGATTCTTCAATTTAATTTAATTAATTAACCTTTGACTTAACACTTAAGTTAATTAGCTTAACTCCTTAAGCTAGCAATTGTTAACTAAACTCTTTAAGCTAACTTGACCAATTAATAGTCATGTTGCACCAATTAAATTAACCTTTAGTTTAATTAGTTTAGTTTAATACCTTAAATTATTTAGATCAATTTAACAACTAAATTGATCATGCCAAAATGACTAAAAATTGAACCAACTGTTTCCCTGTCATTTTCTATCAACTTGGAATTTTTCCAACACTTAGAAATTCCATTCATCAAGTAGGATTTTCAATTGACTTTTTTGTGTGACCCATTAGGTTCTACCGTTCATTGGACATGGGCTCACAGCTTTTGTGACTTTAGAATATAAATATCCACGTTAGTTTAAACTCTTTTAAACTGATCAACTCAATTAAATTAATCTCCATTAATTAAAAAGTACTCAATCTCCATGGTCAATGTCCAACCTCAAGACCATGGGGCCCAACAATTGGCCGAATGAATGCTTTTGATGAACCATTCTAGCTATACACATACTATGCAAATATGGTCCTTCCATCTCCTATCTCCATGAAAGAGTCCTAGAGTTCAATTTCGATTTATGACCTAATCTTTGGAAAATTCTTTTTCCAAATTGTCATATTGTCTTGCGCAAGGACTCCTTGGAATCGATCATTATAGAACACATAGGAGATGCACCCGCCCTTCATAATGATGAGGAGTCAAATCACATCTTGGATCTCATAAACCTCCATATCTAAGTACTCAAACCCAACCTTAACCCGAACGACCCGCTAAGTGGCCAAGGAAAAGTCAAAACATGAGGACCTAAACATAAAATTATAATAGATCCTCAGGTCAAATGACTAATTATATGCACTAGCATAAGCATGAGAACTTGCCACTACCAGCTTGCCGATATAGCTACCTAGTAGATTTTCCGGGCGAGCCTCCATTGCCTTGTTCTTTAACAAGCACTGACTAACATACACCCATGTCTCACATGGTTTGCTATTGGAACGGAGCAACATCCAACACTTGAATTATGCATCCTCAATGCAAGTTTATCTGAATCTTAGATGCCCTATCTCATAAGTTTCTATGACTTGGGATATTTAAGATCATGACTGTGCAAGACTTATTCCATGGTCATCACCGACTGTACTGACCAAGTCCCATAGTCTTGTGTGATATAAAAGCTTCAACCAAATGCCAGTGAAGTAGATTAAGCATAAGATGAAGATGGCAATTTACAATGAATATCATTCAATCAAGATTGTATCACAAGTGAAATAGTCTACATGTCAATCTCATTGGCTGCGGGGCACTATTCGAACAATTAGGGCCAGTTATGATACAAAATGTATGAACTTGATTTGTCTTCTTTAGGAAGTAAAGCACCTAAAATGTGAATCCAACTTCAACCTAATATTATTTTTCAAATGCACATACCATTACAAGTGAGAATTACATAATTGTGTTTATCTTAAAATATTAATACATTTTGGCTGGTCCTATTTGAAACATGATATGATAACAAAGCTAGTCTTTATAGAGTATAAAACATAGGTGGATCACCATCTCTTGTACAATCAGAGCTAGCAAAAAGATCCATTCTAATATTTACATATTTAGCCCCTACATTGTGCTAAAGTCCTTGCCTTGATCCTCGCCTTTCGTTCCTAAAGGAATTGAAATAGATAAAAACATAAGTTGCAAATACAACTTAGTGAGGTCGGTGTCTGTGTGCATATGTTTTCCAACCTGAATACTAGTTTGTTTATCATTATATTATGCATGCAATGACAAGTACGATAGCAAATAAATCATTTAACAATGTAGGATACATCTAAAGATTGTTGATGCCGTCACCCTTATCTCACCGACCATGTTTAACTTAATAACCTTGTCATCAGTAGACATGCCTAGGATCATGCTAATCCTATGACCCCTTCTCACCATGACTGCTTAAGTCATGCATTTACTGGAATAGGCCATGAGGTATACACATCCTACTCAACAAGCCCAATCCCACTCGAATAGTTTGTGCCACGCTCATGCTGAATGGGCCTAATTTCCACAATTTCACAACACAGTACGATAAACACGATATCAAAGTCAAGCAGTCCAAATGAGATAAAGTGCTACACCTCTATGAGATGGACTAGCATGTTCATGTTGATGCATGTTTCAATTATCTATACATATTATATTGTATGTAAAATGACATGATGATCAGCAAAAGATAATAATGTGAATGTGATTTTCTTCTCTCTCTCTCTCTTTCTCTCTCTCTCTTCTCATTTCCATAATAATCATTTCACATTCATCTTGATAGGAATAATATCTTATTTCTTTACGTTACGACACTCACCGTGCTTTCCCAAGTGTGGTGTTTCAAGATAAGGCAAACCATTATGCGAGTTGCCTGCCAAAATAAATACTAAACTTTAATGTAGAGTTCAACCAATATACTTTAGTTAGTGAAATCTATGTACTAAGGGCAAGATATAATGAATCCTAAAGTATAATGAATATCCAAGACTTTACTAAAGAGTATTTCTTCAACTTCACTAACTATATCTTCCCTTAACTCTTTTCTTCTCATTCTACATTCTATTTCCTAAATCTCTTTTATTATTTTGTTTCTATACTTCTTCCAAATAGTTCATAGTTCTATAGATATGAAATACACTCAATAAAAAGATATTTTTGTTCTTATTTACATATGTAACTCTAACTCTCATCTTCAACCAACTAAAGTATTCTAATCAAGTACTTCTTCGATTTCCCCTCTATAGTTCTTCCTATTTATTTTTTAGTAACCCACAAATTATATCAACTAACATTATGTGGTGATTAGGTTTAATAAAGTCCAAAGGTTAACTATAGAAATATGAATTTCTTAATTTATTTCTAAACCATCTAGGCTTGAGTTAAAACCTTCTATTTTTGAACGTACTTACACATTTGCAGCCATAAATTTCAGAAAAATAAGACCTATATAAGTTCCAACTTCATAAGCCCTTTCGCTTGTCAAGCTATCTTAAGTTTATGTCCAACTCTAATTAGTGTTTACCAAATTAAGCACGCAAAATCATACATAATTTAAACCATAATCTAAATATATATGCTATAATAAACAAATATAATTCCAAATAAACTACTTTAAATGGCTAAAGAATACTACCTTTTGGAAGCAAGAGTTGGGTTCTCTTTTTCCTCTATTCTAGCTTACTCCTTCTCTTTTCTCTTCCCTATTTCTCCCATTTTTTCCTTTTCCATTTTTTCTCCTAATTTTGTTGATAATGAAGGGAGAAATACTTTTTAAGGGGCAAGGTTTATTAGAATTGGTTAAAATATGTGGCTTCACCTCAACTTGCCACCTATCACATTTAAGTTATTTACTTTTTGGTATTTAGTTTTAACTCCTTGAATATCAACAATTTTATTTGTCAAAATAAAATAAAAGGCTGAATTTTAACTAATTCTTTCGAAGTCCTACCCAAATTTTTGAATTCCCTTTTCGCCCTTCAAATAGTTTAAATTCAAGAATCTTATATCTATCGAAGGCAAGTTCACTCCCAATTTCTAAAATCAAGTATCCTTTTGTGAATAGCGTCATAAAAAAATTAAGATAAAAATAAGCATTAATCTAGAGTAAATATTAGATTTTTAAAAGAATTAGGGGTATAGTTGTATTCCTAGGTTCTTACACTCTTCCTCCCTTAAAAGAATTTGGTCCCCAAATTCATACCTAATTTTTGAAGAGCTCAGGGAAATGCTTGAGCATGTTGTCTTCTGATTCCCAAGTGGCTTCTTCAATGTTATGTTATTGCCATAGTACTTTCACTAGAGGGATTATCCTATTCCATAGCTTCTCCTCATATGATAGATCTTCATTAAGCTGGAGTGATTCATGCTTGATTATGTACGATGGGTTAGGATGGTATTTCTTTAAAAGGGAAATATGAAAGACATTGTGTATTCCTCCAATATTTGATGGTAAATCTAACTTATATGCCATAGTGCCAATTCTTTCTATGATTTCAAAGGGTCCTACATATCAAGGGCTAAGCTTCCCACCTTTTTCCATATTTCACCAATCTTTTTTGAGGAGACACCTTGAGAAATACCTTGTCTCCCACAGCAAATTCCTAGTTTTTTCTTCCATGATCAGCATAACTCTTTTAGCGACTCTATGTTGTTAACATTCTCTCATGAATTATTTGCACAGTTTCAATAACTTCTCGGACTATATCTGGGAACCCTTGAATTTTCTGTTATATGGTAGGACTTAATGTTTTATGTGCATCAAGATCCCAGTGAATAGGAGGAGAGATCTACACTTTCTTCCATATAATGCTTCATAATGAGCTATCTTGATGGTTGATTGAAAACTGTTGTTATATGCAAATTTAGCCAGTGGAAGATTTTTGTCCCAATTTCCTTGAAAATCTAGTGCACAATCACGAAGCATATCCTCAAATATTTGTATAGTTCTTTTAGATTTCCCATCCATATATGGGTGACTGGTAATACTAAACTGTAACTTGGTTCCCAGAGTTTCTTGAACTTTTTTCTATAGTCCTGACATGTACCTTGGATCTTGATCCAAGATAATACAAATGGGTACCCTATGTAGCCGAATAACCTTATCTTCATATATATCTCCGCTAGTTGTTCCAATGTATACCCTATATTAGCTAGCAAGAAGTGGGCTGATTTAATAAGCCAATCAATAATAACACAAACTGAATCATGCCTTTTTCTAGTTCAAGGTAGCCTAGTAACAAAATCCATGGTTATCACTTCTCATTTCCACTGTGGTACTGGCAATAGTTGGAGAAGTCCAAATAGTCTTTGATGTTCAACTTTCACTTGTTGGCATACTAGACCTTTTGCCACATATTCTGAAATCTCCCTTTTCATATTATTCCACTAGTAGTGTGGCTTCAAGTCTTGGCACATTTTATTACTGCTTGGATAGATATCATAGCGAGATAGATAGGCTTCATCTAAAATTTCCTTTTTCAAATCATCGTTCAATGGTACGCAAATTCTAACTTGAAATTTTAGAACTCCTTTTGGGTCTACTTCAGATAGAGAGTCTGACATACCTTTAATGGTCGCTTTGAGGTCTTTATATTCCACATCTTGTTCTTGTGCAATAGCAATTCTCTCTAGCATGTTAGGTTGTATTTGCAGATTGGCAAAAAGTATCCCTGTCTTGACTCTTTCTAAATTCCATGAGCCAACATTTTCTAGCATTCTCCATTCTTTAGCCATAATATTAGCTAAGTTGATCTTTTTGCTTAGAGCATCTACCACAACATTTGCTTTTCCTGGGTGATATTGAATCGAGCATTCATAATCCTCTAGGAATTCCATCTACCTTCTCTGGCTCATACTTAACTCCTTTTGTGAAAATAAATATTTAAAGCTCTTATGGTCTATGGATATGATAAAAGATGCTCCAAAAAGATAATACCTCCATTTTCCTAAGGCGAAAACAATAGCGGCAAGCTCTAGATCATGTGTAGGGTAATGTTTCTCGTATAGTTTTAATTGCCTTGATACGTAAGCAATAACCCTTCCATTTTGCATTAGAACACAACCTAATCCTTCCCCAGAAGCATCTATGTATACCATGAAATTCTCATTCCCAGCTAGTAGAGCTAGCACTGAAGCAGTTGTTAGCCGTTTCTTAAGTTCTTCAAAACTAGCCTCACATGTATCATTCCAAACAAATCCAGTATTCTCTTAAGTGGGTTTAGTTAATAATGCCACTATCTTAGAGAAATTCTTGATAAGCCTTCGATCATATCCAGTAAGGCCTAGGAAACTACAAATTTCTATAACTATCTCTGGCCTTTTCCATTCAACTACTGTCTCAATCTTTGATGGGTCAGGTGTTATTCCCCCTTCATAGATAATATGAACTAAAAAGGTAACTTAGTTGAGCCAGAATTCAAACTTGCTGAATTTGGCATAAAGCTTATTTTCTCTAAGAACTTGTTGCACCACCCACAAGTGATGTCCATGCTCTTGCTCGGTCTCAGAGTATACTAGTATGTCACAGATGAAGAAACTACAAACTGATCTAAAAATGGTGGAAAAACTTGATGCATCAGATCCATAAATGCAGCTGTTGAGGCCCTTATCATCGATGCAATCAATAAGGAGCGAGACAATGAATGAGAATTGAGAAATGTAAAAAAAATGAATAATACAAAGGACGGATGTTGAAAAGGAAAAAGGGTGAAACACAAGGATTTGCATGGGGGTCACCCATCCTAATACTACTCTCGCTCAGGCACGCTTAACCTCGAAGTTCTGATAGGTTTCGATGCATTAGTTCCAATATGATTGCATCCACTAGCTTATGGGTGTTGGATTATTTTGTTCAAGATGCACGATGTGGCGTGTGGTGTTGGGGCCAGCAATCACGTAACTTTGAATCGTTAAAAGCTACATAGTGCTCAACATATCCGAAGCCCCACGATGTGGACAATGCGCCCCCCCTCCATTGTGGCCTATTTTAGAGGGCAAATTTTGGCATCTATGAACTCTATTGGTAGTTTTTTTGTGCAGCCGTACACCCTACATGAGCGAGCATTACGGGCCATTCGGGCCCTCACTGTCGATGCCATCAGTAGCAAATGAGAAAATGAATGAGAAATAAGAAATTTAAAAGAAAAAACTAATAAAGCAAAGGACGGAGGTCAAGAAGAGAAAAGGGTATAGCACAAGGATTTCCTAGGGAGGTCAGCCATCCTGGTACAACTCTAACCCAAGCATGCTTAAATTTGGAGTTCTTATGGGATTCAGTGTATTAGTACTTATATGATCACACTCGCTGGATTACGGGCACTACATTATTTTGTTCTTGAAGCACGGTGAAGCGCGTGGCTGCAAGGCCTCAAAATTGCATAAAATTTGAACTGTTGGGAGCCATGTGTGCACAGCATATGGTTGCGAAGCCTATCTAAAGACCCATGATGTGGCCAATAAGCTCAGCCCCAACAGCTTTTTTGGCACAACGCAACTATCACGCGATTGCACGGTTGATGCAAGCAAGCATTCTGGGTCGTCGGGGCCCTCGCCATTGATACAAATGGTAGATAGCAAGACAATGAACAAGAACTGAAAATGTGAAAAATTAAAAAAAAAAACTAATAATACGAAAGATGGAGGTCGAAATGAAAAAGATGTGCAATACAAGGACTTCCATGGGGTCACCTATCCTAGTACTGCTCTCACCCAAGCACGCTTAACTTTGGAATTTTTATGGGATCCGATGCATTAGTGCCGGTACGATCGCACCTCTGGCTTACAGGCGCTAGATTATTTTGTTCTTGATGCACGGTAAGGCGCATGGCGTCAGGGCCTAGGAATCAAGTAACTTTTGAACTGTTAGGAACTACGGAACGCATAGGATATGGCTACGAAGCCCATCTAGAGCCCCATGATGTGGCTAATAGGCTCGCCATGTTGGGGTGTATTTTTTAGGCCAAATTTTGGCATCTCAGGACTTTACCGATAGTTTTTTGGCACAGCAAAACTACCACATAGCCGCATGCCCGTACAGTCCAATAATCTGGGCCATCGAGGCCATTACTATCGATGCGACTAGTAGGAATCAAGATAATGAAGAAGAACTGAGAAATGAAAAAATAAAAACTAATAACATATGGTGGAGGTCGAAAAAAGAAAAAGGTGCAACACGATGACTTCCCGAGGGGTCACCCATCCTAATACTACTCTCGCCTGAAGCGATCTGATGTATTCATGTTGGTATGATCACACACACTAATGAGGCACTTGGCATTGAAGCCTTAAAATCGTGTAACTTTTGAACCGTTGGGAGCGACGCAGCTTACAGCATATGGTTGTGAAGCCTTTCTCGAGCCCCACGACGTGGCCAGTGGGCTTACCTAGTTGGGGCCAATTTTTGAAGCAAAATTTTACTAACTTAGGACTCTATTGGTAGTTTTTTTACATAGCGCCACTACTGCACTGCCGCATGCCTAGAGCGAGCAAACGTCTTGGACCCCAGGGTTCTCACCATCAATGCTATCAGTATGGAGCGAGACAATAAATGAGAATTAAAAATGTAAAAAAAATGAATAATATAAAGGGTGGAGGTCAACAAAGAAAAGGGATGCAGCACGAGGACTTCTTAGGGTGTCATCCATCTTAGTACTACTCTCGCCTAAGTGCGCTTAACTTTGGAGTTCTGAAGGACTCTAGTCCATTAATGCTAGTGTGATCTCACCTGCAGGCTTACGAGCGCTAGATTATTTTGTTATTGATGCACAGCGAGGCACACGGTGTTGTGCCTTCGAAAATTGCATATGTTTTTAACCGTTGCGAGCCACATGGCGCATAGCATATGGTTTGAAGCCCATCCAAATCCTCACAACATAGCTAATAGGGCTCTCTATTGGGGCCAATTTTCAAGGCAAAATTTTGGTATCTTGGGACTCTACCAGCAGTTTTTTGACACAATGCAACTACAGCATAGCCGTACGCCCTGTGTGGCTGCAAGGCCTCAAAATTGCATAAAATTTGAACTATTGGGAGCCATGTGTGCACAGCATATGGTTGCGAAGCCTATCTAAAGACCCACGATGTGGCCAATAAGCTCGGCCCCAACAGCTTTTTGGCACAATGCAACTATCACACGATTGCACGGTCGATGCAGGCAAGCATTCTGGGTCATCGGGGCCTTCACCGTTGATACAAATGGTAGGGAGCAAGACAATGAACAAGAATTGAAAATGTGAAAAATTAAAAAAAAAAACTAATAATACGAAGGATGGAGGTCGAAATGAAAAAGAGGTGCAACACAAGGACTTCCATGGGGTCACCTATCCTAGTACTGCTCTCACCCAAGCACGCTTAACTTTGGAATTTTTATGGGATCCGATGCATTAGTGCTGGAACGATCGCACCTCTGGCTTACAGGTGCTAGATTATTTTGTTTTTGATGCACGGTAAGGCGCATGGCATCAAGGCCTAGGAATCAAGTAACTTTTAAACTGTTAGGAGCTACGGAACGCACAGGATATGGCTACGAAGCCCATCTAGAGCCCCATGATGTGGCTAATAGGCTCGCCATGTTAGGGTGCATTTTTTAGGCCAAATTTTGGCATCTCAGGACTCTATCGATAGTTTTTTGGCACAGCAAAACTACCACATAGCCGCATGCCCCGTACAGACGAGAAATTTTGGCCATCGAGGCCATCGCTATCAACGCGACTAGTAGGAATCAAGATAATGGAGAAGAACTGAGAAATGAAAAAATAAGAACTAATAACATAGGGTGGAGGTCAAAAAAAGAAAAAGGTGCAACACGATGACTTCCCGAGGGGTCACCCATCCTAATACTACTCTCGCCTGAAGCGATCTGATGTATTCATGTTGGTATGATCACACACACTAATGAGGCACTTTGCATTGAAGCCTCAAAATCGTGTAACTTTTGAACCGTTGCGAGCGACGTAGCTTACAGCATATGGTTGTGAAGCCTTTCTCGAGCCCCACGATGTGGCCAGTGGGCTCACCGAGTTGGGGCCAATTTTTGAAGCAAAATTTTAGTAACTTAGGACTCTATTGGTAGTTTTTTGACATAGCGCCACTACCGCACTGCCGCACTGCCGCATGCCTAGAGCGAGCAAACGTCCTGGACCCCAGGGTTCTCACCATCAATGCTATCAGTAGGGAGCAAGACAATAAATGAGAATTAAAAATGTAAAAAAAATGAATAATATAAAGGGTAGAGGTCAACAAAGAAATGGGGTGCAACACGAGGACTTCCTAGGGTGTCATCCATCTTAGTACTACTCTTGCCTAAGTGCGCTTAACTTTGGAGTTCTGAAGGAATCTAGTCCATTAATGCTAGTGTGATCGCACCTACGGGCTTACGAGCGCTAGATTATTTTGTTATTGATGCACAGCGAGGCATACAGTGTTGTGCCTTGGAAAATTGCATAAGTTTTTAACCGTTGGGAGCCACATGGCGCATAGCATCTAGTTTGACGCCCATCCAAATCCTCACAACATAGCTAATAGGGCTCTCTATTGGGGCCAATTTTCAAGGCAAAATTTTGGTATCTTGGGACTTTACCAGCAGTTTTTTGACACAATGCAACTACAGCATAGCCGTACGCCTTGTGTGGACGAGCATTCTAGGCCTCCAGGGCCCTCGCCATTAATGCAATTGGTAAGGAGTAACATAATGAATGAGAACTGACAAATTTAAAAAGAAAAACTAATAATATGAAGGACAAAGGTTAAAAAGGAAAAGGGGTGGGTGCAACACAAAGACTTCCCAGGAGGTCACTCATCCTAATACTACTCGCGCCCAAGGATGCTTAACTTTGAAGTTCTTATGGGATCCAGTGCATTAGTGCTGGTGTGATCGGTGTTGGCTTACAGAAGCTAGATTATTTTATTCTTAATGTACAACGAGGCTTGTGGCGTCGGGGCCTCAGAATCACGTACGTTTTGAACTGTTGGGACCCATGCGGTGCATAGTGTGGAATAGTGCCTAACAAGCAAATTACATTGGACTTGAAAAGCTATTTTCTTGTAAAATAATCTTGATTAAATGATATTCTTTATATAGCTATCTTCATCGTATGCTCTTTATTACTTCAGTCGCATTTGGATGAAGCCCTTAGACACTCATGACTATGGGAGTTAGTTCGATGACCATGGAATAAGTCTTACACGGTCATGATCTTAAATCTTTCAAGTCGTAGGATTTTATGAGACAAGGTATCTAAGATCATGACAGACTTGCACTAATGATGCATAAATCCAAGAGTTGGATATTGGTCCGTTCCATGAGCAACCGTATGAGATATGGGTGCTTGTTAAAGAACAAGGCACTGAAGACCCACTGCAAAATCCACTAGATAGTCGATAGTGGCAAGTTCTCTCGCTTATGTCACTGCATATAATTAGTCCTATGACCTGAAGATTCATGGTAATCTTATGTCCGGTCCTCATGCTTTGACTCTTCCTTAACCACTTAGCGGGTTTTTTCGGTTGAGGTTGGGTATGAGCTACTTGGTATGGAGGTTTGTGAGATCCAAGATGGAATTCGACTCATTGCTTTTGTGAAGGGCGAGTACATCTCCTATGTGTTCTGTAATGATCGATTCCAAGAAATCCTTGCACAAGGGGGTGTGAAAATTTGGAAATGGAGTTTCCAAAGATGTGGTCATACAAAGGAATCAAACATTGAGAATAGAGACATAGTATCGAGGTTATTAGGGAGCCAACAAATATCTTGCATTGGGCCTCTTTTGGGAGATAGGAGACAGAAGGACCATATTTTCATGGTAAGCGTGGAGTTATAATAGTTCTCCAAAAGCATTCATTTCGGCCAATGAGTTGGGCTCCATGGGCTTGATGTTGGACGTCGACCATGGAGATTGGGTACTATTCAATTAATGAGATTAATTGAATTGAATCAATTTAGTTTAAAGGAGTTTAAACTAAAATGAATATAGGATAATCAAAAGTCACAAGTAGTTGTGAGCCCATGTCCAATGAATGGTATAACCTATTGTGTCACACATAAAATCCAATTGGCTTCCAAAGTTGAAGGAGGAATTTTTCTAAGAGTTAGAAAATTACTCCTAGGTGACCGATTTTGAGGTGCCAAATTGAAGGTTAATTTTTGGTTTGATTAATTTAAGTATTAAATTAATCGAATAATTTAAGAAGTTAAATTAGACCAATAATTAAGGAGTTCATTATTTGGTGCCATTGGAACATCAATTGGTCAAATTAACTTAAAGAGTTAAATTAAAAAAATTGAGCTTAAGAATTAAGCTTGTTGACTTCAGAGTTAAGTCAAAGGTAAATTAATTAAATTAAACTGTTTAATTTAATTAATGAGAAGAATTATTTTTGGAGGGAAGATTCAAATGAAGAGTTCATTTGAGTTGGCACTTTAATTCATTTAAAATTAGATTCCAAATTAAATTAAAATGCACATGAAATTCAATTGAGATTTGAATTCAAATTTGCCACCTTGGCACCCCACTTGGCCACCCCCTCATGAAAGGTGTGATGCCACCTTAGCATCATACCATCTAACATCTATATATAGATTTAGAGAGGGAGAGTTCAGCCACTTTGAAAAAGGTGTGAAGAATTAGATTCACTCACATTTCCCTCCATAACCTTTTTTCAAGCATTACTTCATATGTTGAAGCTTTGTTTTCTCTTCTTCTCCTACCTCAAAAATTGACCTTCACCATTGATATTCTGGTCATTTTCCCCAAATAAAAGTGAGTGGAATTTGATAGATCAATTGATGTGTGGATCATTGCAATAGAGGCAAAGCATTTGATTTGCTAGCTTTGGAGATCCACTAGAATAGAGCAGCCACTTGCTAAATTTTTTTCTAGCAATCCAAATTGAGTCTTGCTCAAAAACTTTTACAGCAAATTCGTCAAGGAGTTAAGAAGTTCCAGATTTTTTTCGTGATTTTTGGGGTACTTTAACCGAGGCAAAAGCTGTTGGTTCTCTATTGAGCTAGAATTTGGATCGATGAAGTGTTCACCTTTGTGGCCTTGGAAATTTGCTCTTTGAAGTAAATCTCTAACTAAATCTAAATTGGAAGAATGAATATATCCTTGATAGGTTGTAATCACTAGTTATTTTGAGCTTTTGAAGTTTTATTATTGGATCCTAATGGCTTACTAACCTTCAAGTGGTATTAGAGCCTTTTTCATGCTTAGATTTGGATTTTTTTTGTTTCCAATTGATTCATTTGATGAATTGATCTTATTATTGAAATACTTGATTCATGTGATGGACTGGACTGTTCGGATGATTTATTGTGAGGATCCTTGATTGATGAATTGAAAGCATGCTAATATGTGTTTTAAGTGTTAATTCATATGATTAGTATGTTTTAATTTATAGCTATTAATGTTGAATGTTGATTTACATTAATTGAAGTTATATGTTGACATAGCATGATAAATATGACCTTAATGTGTGTTGGTCATTTTTAGATCCAATTTGATTGGAGTTTAATTGGTGATTCCTAAAGAAAGTGATTTTTACTTAAACTAGTTTTTAGAAGCTTGATTAAGCACTTGAATTTCTACTTTTAAAAGCTATTTTGAATTTGGAAATTTCATATAAAATGTGTGATTACATATTTAGAAGGTGTCCTAAAATATTTTGGTGCATAAAAGTTGAGCAAAAAACATGTTAACTAGGTCCTCAAGCTAAAAACAGCAAACTGACACACCACTGGGCGCTAGCTGGGCATTGTGCACACACAGACCCAGGTCATGCACGCAGCATGCACGGTAGTGGGTGTTTTGGCTTGGGATGAGTTTTTGATATGTTTTTGTGTCTCATTTGGTGCACAAAATTATTTTGTATCACACATAGAAGGTGCACAAGTGTTGTGCAAGTGCTCAAATAAAATGTTTTGACATTTTTTCAAGCTCCTAAAATCTTGTTAAAGTTGATCTCCATGATGTTACATAAATGTTATGCATGGCCAATTATTTGTTAATTTGATTAACATTTAATTTATGGAATTAATTGTTCATTCTAGATTTATTTGTTGTTCGTTTAATTGTTGAATGGATGATGAATGAATGGGGTGTTGGAATAGTGCCCTGCAAACCAATAAGATTGGCATGTAAACTATTTCACTTGTGATACAATTATGATTAAATGATATTATTCTTATATGGCCATCTTCATCTTATGCTCATATTTCTTCACTGACATATGGTTGAAGCTCTTAGATCACATAAGACTATAGGACTTGGTCAGTTCACTCAGTAGTGATCATGCAATAAGTCTTACATGTTCGTGATCTTAAACATCCCAAGTCATAGAATTTTAAGAGACGGGGCATCTAAGATTTAGATAGACTTGCACTAACGATGCATAAATCCAAGGGTTGGATGTTGCTCTATTCCATGAGCAAACTATATATGATATGGGTGCATGTTAGTGGCTATTTGTTAGACAACAAGGCATTGGAGACCCGCCTGAAGATCCCACTAGATAGTCGTAGTGACAAGTCAGTAGTGGCTAGTTCTCCAGCTTACGCTAGTGCATATAATTAGTCCTTTGATCTGAGGATCTATTGTAAACTTGTGTTTAGGTCCTCGTGCTTTAACTCCTCCCTGGCCACTTAGCGGGCATTTCGGTAGTGATTGGGCCTGAGCTACTTAGATATGGAGGTTTATGAGATCAAGATGGGATCCAACTCCTCGTCTTTGTAAAGATCGAGTACATCTCCGTGTGTTCTATGATGATCGATTCCAAGGAGTCATTGGCCAAAGCAATGTGACAATTTGGAAAAGGAGTTTTCCAAAGATGAGGTGACAAAAGGAATCAAACATTAAGAATAGATGCATAGCATTGAAGCTATTAGGGAGCCGACAAAAATCTTGCCCTATGCCTCTTTCATGGAGATAGGAGACGGAAGAACTGTATTTGCATGGTATGAGTAAAGCTAGAATGGTTCACCATAAGCATTCATTCGACCAATTGTTGGGCTCCAAGGGCTTGAGGTTGGGCATCAACCATGGAGATTGGGTACTCTTCAATTAATAGAGATTAATTGATATGAGTCGGTTAGTTTAAAAGGAGTTTTAAACTAACGTGAATATATGATATTCTAAAGTTACAATTGTTGTGAGCCCATGTCCAATGAGCGGTAGAACCAAATGGGTCACACACAAAAGCCTATTGGAAATCCTAAATAATGAGGAGGAGTTTTCTAAGTGTTAGAAAAATTCTAAGAGGACTGAAAATGTGAGGAAGAAATCTTAATGCAACTTTTAGTCATTCGGTTTCATCAATTTAATTGTTAAATTGATCCAATTAAATTAATTGTTAATTTAATTTGGTACCACATAATTATCAATTGGTCACATCAAACTTAAAGAGTTAAGTTTGGTGACTTAAATGTTAAGTCAATAATTAATTAAATTGAAGTTTTTAATTTAATTAAATGGAAGAATGAGTTTTGGAGAGAAAATTCAAATTAAGCTTGCAAATTGGCATGCTTAGTTGGAAACCCCCCTTGAGGAAGGTTGACATCACACCATCCTCCCTCCATATATAGATATATAGGGGGGCAGCCAACAAGAAGAATATATCACACTTTTTGCATCTAATTGTTAGATAAAAAAATTCCCTCCAAAAGTGATTCTCTCATGAGTTGAGGTTTCACTCTCTTCTTCCTCCCCTCCATTTTCGGCCTTCAACCTAGATCTCTTCCTTCTTGAGTTTTCCAGCTAAATTGAGAAAAAAAGGATTGTCCAAAGGTGTGTGGACTTTGACACTAGAGGCAAGACGAATTTCGGATTGCTAGCTTTGGTGATCCCCTGTTTCAGCAGAAACTTTGAGGTCTCTGTTTGAGGTCTTTCTGAAGGCGTTTGGTGGTGAATTATATATCTGGACTCTCCTATTTGAGTCAGCTTTCATTTGGTCCAGATTTGGATGAATTCTGAGATGGTTTGCAAGATCAAAAGTTGATCACGCCTAGCTACGCCAGTAGCAGTTTCCTCTCGGGAAAGGAAGTTGTTTCTCTACCTTTAGTTGGATTTTCCTCAAGAGGTAACAATCTAACCTTAATCCACTATATATGCATGATTTAGATCCTTGGAATGGTGTAATCAAAGTTAGATTTCAGTTTTTGAATTTTTTAAACTGGATCCTTAGCGTTACACCTCTTACATGAGGATGATCATGAGCCTTTAATATTGATTTTATTTATTTCAAGTTGTTGAAATGGGTTGTATTAAATTGGGCTTTCATGCCTCTTGTTTCTATCTTGTAATTGTTATGACAGTAGAATCACTAGGAGTAAGGATTTCTTTCTCATGCAAATGTTACATGGAGAAAAAGAGACCTTTGGAGGCATGGAGACTTTTGAAGACCCATGAATGTATGGGATACACTCGTGTAATAGTTAGTTTCAATCAACCCACCTAAAATCAACTAGGTGGTGCACCTATGGCTCTAAAGCTCATGGTCATCCCACCCTAAGAGCATGCTAGACGCATTTACTTATTTATGTTTCTTATCCTATCGATGTATGAGATGCATGTTTAGGATATAGAAAACCTAAATAAGAAGATAAAATGATGAAATCTTTGCAAGCAAAAAAAACCCTCCACTTAGAATGCTTAAGTGTTTCCAAACTATTAAGTTAAAATGGATACAAATTAAAAGGAGTTTTAATTAATCCACGCCTTCTACCAATAGTGTATGCTATGACGATGCTACCGATTTTGTGTGATGGCACTCGGTTTTGGGAATCACACTTAGGAGGAAAGCTGTGAGAATGCATTTAGCATGAGATGCACGTTGACTTAAGAACACCCACACATTGGCACTCGGTTACAGAAGATGACGTGTTGCCCGTCTTGAGTTAAGGATTGATTGGTAGGTTGGACTTAACACTTAATACCATAGATGGCGCACGGTTATGTAGGTCTATGTGAAAAGTGAGGCAAAATATATCAAGAGTTGCATGAGATGCAATTAGCAAAAGTTGCTTACCCTTCGATTGCTTGAGGATGGCACTCGGTTATGGGGGTCCATTTTCAAGTCCTCACTAGAAAAGTCTTGATTCTCACTAGAAAATGAGATTTCCCAAATTCTTCTAGAGGGTGAAGGATTTAATAAAATAGTGGGAGAAAAACATGCTTGAAAGACCATAAATAAGTTTTTAATATCAAATTCAATCACATGCTTATTCTCTTTTTCGCCTTTGAGGATTTGTGAAATCTCAAGAATGGTTTAATGTTCCACTCAATGATATTTTGGAAACTGATAAACCAACCAAGCCAAACTTCCACGATTAACTTAACCTCAAAAATCATTCTAAATTCTGAAAAGCGGATATATGTCCTATATCAAGGTGCTCCTAATCCCATCAGAATTAAAGTAGATCAAGAGATACGTGAAAAGTTCACAAATTGGGTTTAGGATTGTTCTATCCCATAGCCGCATGATAGCATCTACAGACTCTAAAAGTCTCAAAGATACATGAATAGTACCTTGGTTAAAGTTTACAAGAGTTGTAAAGTAAACAAGGTATGAGAAGTTCATGTTGTCGAATGAGATTTTTCAAGCTGGGAAGGATGTGAAGTCATGTGTCATCAACTACGGTTTAAAGATGATTAGGCTTGGAGAAGCTTTTTCTACTTGGAAGTCGTGATGATCAATGACCTCCATGAGGATTTGATCCTCACATCCTCGCTGAGGTTTATTGATCAAAGTGTTGATCTGAAAGGAGACTACCATGACAAGGGAAAACCTTTGACACTTGTTTCCTCTACCAAGTCTAGGGCCCTAGGGGTGCTAGAAAGGGAGGTAAAAGAAAGAAAGTTCTTTCTCCAAGGCAAAACAACTATTAAAGGCATCTGGAGGAGTCAAGAAGTTTATAGAGGATATGGTCAATATTATTTGTTTATACTTTGGCTAAAGGAATACCTTGCAACCCTTTAGAAGGGTATGTTCTTTTTTGAAATGCATTTAAGGAATAATTCTTCCTCATGGATATATGATATCGCATGTGGTTCTTATCTTTGTAAGTTGTTATAAAGAATAAGAAATAAGAATAAAACTTAGTGATGTGGATATGATCCATTGCCTTGGCTAAGGAGCAAGAGTTGTGACCAACGCCAAAGGTGTATAATAAGTTAGACTTAGAGAATTCCATACTTGTATTGGACTTTTGTTATAATGTACCATGTATTTTTGAGAATATTATCAATTCCCATTTTGGATAGCAAAGGATTTGATCCTTCTATATCAAATGGGAGATTGCTATGCACCCAAGGTCCTAACAGGGGAACCCCAAGGTAATCACCACACGGAGCCATAAAAGTACTAGATCTTTCTCCTATTGGGATTGGAGCAAGAGTGGAAGAAAGCTTTCCTTTTGCCTTCGAGCCCATAGAGCGACCTGTATTTTGAGTTTAACTTTTAGCTATTGATAGTGCCCCATAAACCATTGAGTTATAATTACCTTATACCCTTCCTTCTAGGTATTAAAGAATAGGTTCTTTAGTTTCTTATGGTACACTTAACAAAGGATTATACATATTGGATCCTCAACCATCACTAATGAACTTTCAACAAAGTAAGAAAATTAGATATCCTACAAAATGCTATGTTATGACATGTAAAGACTTGGGCATATCTGTAAAAATAAGATGAGCAAGTTAGAAGCTCTCAAAGCACTAAATGTTAGTGGTATTGAGGAACTTCCTACTTGTGAATCTTGTTTAAAGGGAAAAATTACCAAAGCTCTCTTTTTAGGACAAACGGAGCGTGCCACAAGTCCTTTGGATTTAATCCATACGGTTGTTTGTGGCCTACTAAGAGTTAGTGCGATAGGAGGCAATTCCTACTTCATCACCCTCACCGATAATTACAGTCGGTTCGAACATATGTATCTTATGAAGTACAAGTCTAAAGCCTTTGAAAAGTTCAAAGTGTATAGGAATGAAGTGAAAAAACAATTGGGGCTTAGTATCAAAGCTCTTCGATCAGATCGAGGAAGAGAATACTTAAGTACTGAATTCTTAGATTGTCTAAGGGAGAATGGGATTCTCTTACAATGGACACCACCCATCACACCTCAAAGTGAGATGTGGTATGGAAAAGCACCCTCTTATCATTACTTAAAAGGTTTGGGGGTCTCCCATATATGTGAGACTGTTAGTAGGAGACAAGTTGATAGTAGATCCACCTTGTGCAAGTTTATGGGATACCCAAGAGAGTCTATAGTTTTGGAAAAGAAATTTCTATAAGATAGAAAAGGCGTTGTTGTTGAACTTGGTGAAGTTCAAGATGATCATCAAATCCCACAAGTGGTAGAAATAAATAAATATCAAAGAACCTTACACACAACCTCTGAGAAGGTCGAATCGAATCGAGAAGTAACTCAAAAAGTTTGGATTTCTTCATGAGATGGGCCAAACGTATAATGATCCAAAGACCTATGAGGAAGCTATGTTGGACATAGACTCGAGACGTTGGCTTGAAGCCATGAGATCCAAAATGGACTCCATGTACTCCAACAAAGTATGGACTTTGGTAGATCCACCAAAGGGAATAGTTCCCATTGGTTGCAAGTGGATCTATAAATACAAGCTTGGAGTGGATGGAGAAGTGGTGACTTTTAAGGCGTGACTAGTTGCAAAATGTTATATTCAAAGACCCGATATCGATTTTGAGGAAACCTTTTCACAGGTCGCAATGCCTAAGTCCATTTGGATTCTACTTACCATAGCCACATATTATGACTATGTGATCTGGTAAATAGATGTGAAAACTGTTTTCCTCAATGGAGAAATTGAAGAAGAAATCCATACAGAGCAACCACAAGGTTTTATATCTAAGAGGAGTGGGCAAAAGGTTTGCAAACTCCAGAGATCCATTTATGGACTCAAACAAGCGTCCCGAAGTTGGAACATACGTTTTGACAAAACGGTCAAATCGTTTGGCTTTGTCAAAAAGGTGTATGAACCTTGTATGTACGAAAGGCTAGTAGGAGTAGCATACAATTTATTATGCTTTATATCGATGACATTCTTCTCATTGAGAACAAGAGAGAAATATGAGACTATACTAAAGCGTAGTTATCTACTCAATTCTCCATGAAAGGATTTGGAATATGTATCTATAGAGATAGATCTGGAAGGATGCTGGGGGCTATCCCAAACCCCGTACATTGACAAAATACTAAAGGGTTTTAGTATGGAAGCATCCAAGAAAGGATTTCTTCCCGTGGGACATGACATTCTTCTCTCCAAGTCTATGCCCCCCAAGACTGAAAACGAGAGACAAAGGATGTCCTACATACCTTATGCCTCTGCTATAGGGAACATAATATATGTAGTTCAATGTACAAGACTGGATGTGGCACACTTGCTAAGTGTTTCAAGTAGGTTCTAGTCTAATCTTGATGAAAGCACTAGTAGCCATTAAAACAATCCTTAAGTACTTAAGAAGCACTAAGGACTTATTTTTGGTATACCGCAATGGAGAATTGAAATTCTAGGGGTTTTCAGATGCAAGTTTCCAATCCGATGTAAATGAACTTAAATCCACTTCTGGATTTATATTTTGCTTTAATGGCAGCATGGTGAGTTGAAAGAGTTCCAACAAGACACCACAGTCGAGACAACCACGGAGGTGACATTATTTTCCAAAATAGCAACAGAAGGTGTTTGGATAAAAACTCCACCCCAAGAGTTGGATATAGTGCCTAGCGTGCATGAGCCCACGGCTGTCTTTGGAAGACAATTTTGGGCTTGAGCCAAGATCTCATCAGTGATCCAAACACAGTAAATGCATTATCATTGGATATATGATATCAATTGATAGAGGCGACAACTGAGTGGACAAAGTTGCCTCAGAAGAGAATTTAGCAGAAGCACTGTCTAAACCCTTAAAAGCAAATGGTCTTTGAAGGACACCTTGAGAAGATGGGCTTTAAGGCTATAGGGAATTGGCTTTAGGGCAAGTGGGAGATTGTTGGAATAGTGTCCGATAGGCCAATTAGATTGGACTTGAAAAGCTATTTCCTTGTAAAACAATCTTGATTGAATGATATTCTTTATATAGCAATCTTCATCTTATGCTCTTATTTACTTCACTCGTATTTGGATGAAGCCCTTAGATCACTCTAACTATGGGACTCAGTTTGATGATCATGGAATAAGTCTTACACGATTGTGATCTTAAATCTTCTAAGTCATAGGATCTTATGAGACAGGGCATCTAAGATCCGGATAAACTTGCACTAACGATGCATAAATCCAATAGTTGGACATTGCTCCGTTCCATGAGCAACCGTATGAGATATAGGTGCTTGTTAGAGAACAAGGCACTAAAGACCCACCGGAGAATCCACTAGATAGTCGTAGTAGCAAGCCGGTAGTGGTAAGTTCTTCCGCTTATGCTAGTGCATATAATTAGTCCTTTGACCAGAGGATCCATGGTAATCTTGTGTCTGGTCCTCATGCTTTGACTCTTCCTTGACCACTTAACGGGTCTTTTGAGTTGAGGTTGGGTATTAGCTACTTGGCATAGAGGTTTGCAAGATCCAAGATAGAATCCAACTCCTTGCTTTTGTGAAGGGCAAGTATATCTCCTATGTGTTCTATAATGATCGATTTCAAGAAATTCTTGCGCAAGGTGGTGTGAAAATTTGGAAAAGGAGTTTTCCAAATATGAGGTCATAAAAACAAATCAAACATTGAGAATAGAGACATAGTATCGAGGCTATTAGGAAGCCAACAAATATCTTGCCCTAGGCCTCTTTCAGGAGATAAGAGACGACGAATTATATTTGCATGGTAAGGTTGAGCTATAATGGTTATCGAAAAGCATTCATTTTGGCCAATTAGTTGGGCTCCATGGGCTTGAGGTTGGACATCGACCATGGAGATTAGGTACTCTTCACTTATGCGATTAATTGAATTGCGTCGATTTAGTTTAAAGGAGTTTAAACTAAAATGAATCTATGACATTCAAAAGTCACAAGTAATTGTGAGCCCATGTCTAATGAATGGTATAACTTATTGGGTCACACACAAAATCCAATCGTCTTCCAAAGTTGAAAGAGAAATTTTTCTAAGAGTTAAAAAACTACTCCTACGTGACCGATTTCGAGGCTTGATTAATTTAATTATTAAATTAATCAACTAATTTAAGGAGTTAAATTAGACCAATAATTAAGGAGTTGATTATTTGGTACCAAGTGACCATCAATTGGTCAAGTTAACTTAAAGAGTTACGTTAACAAAATTGAGCTTAAGATTTAAGTTGACTTAAGAGTTAAGTCAAAGGTAAATTAATTAAATTAAAGTGTTTGATTTAATTAACAAGAAGAATTATTTTTGGAGGGAAGATTCAAATGAAGAGTTCATTTGAGTTGGCACTTTAATTAATTTGAAATTAGATTCCAAATTAAATTAAAATGCACATGAAATTCAAATGAGATTATAATTTAATTTGCCACCTTGGCATCCTACTTGGCCGCCCCCTCACGGAAGGTGTGATACCACCTTGGCATCACACCATCCAACATCTATATATAGATATAGAGAGGTAGAGTTCAGTCACTTTGAAAAAGGTGTGAAGAATTAGATTCATTCACACTTTCCTCCAAAACCTTTTTTCAAACATTGCTTCATGTGTTGAGGCTTTGTTACCTCTTCTTCTCCTACCTCAAAAATTGGCCTTCAGCATTGATATTTTGCTCATTTTCTTTAGATAAAAGTGAGTGGAATTTAGAGGATCAATTGGTGTGTAGATCATTACAATAGAGGCAAAGCATTTGATTTGCCAGCTTTGGAGATCCACTGGAATAAAGCAGTCACTTGCCAAATGTTTTATGAGTGATCCAGATCGATTTTTTATTCAAATTTTTTATAGAAACTTTTTCAAGGAGTTGAGAAGTTCCATATTTTGTTTCTTGATTTTTGGAGCACTCTAACTGAGGCAAACGTTGTTGGATTTTTGCTGTGCCACAGTCTACCCGAATATGGATCGGTGAAGTGTTCACCTTTGTGACCTTGGAAATTTGCTCTTTGAGGTAAATCTCTAACTAAATCTGAATTGGAAGCAGGAATAGATCCTTAGTAAGCTATAAGTACTAGTTATTTTGAGCTTTCGAAGTTTTATTATTAGATCCTAGTGGCTTACTAACCTTCACACAGCATATGGTTGCAAAGCCCATCTCTAGCCCCATGACGTGGCTAATGGGCTCGCCATGTTGGGGCCTATTTTCTAGGCAAAATTTTGGCATCTCGGGTCTCTGTTGATAGTTTTTCAATACAGTGCACCTACCATGCAACCGCAGGCCCCGCTCGGGTGAGCATTCCAAGCCGCCGAGGCCCTCGCCATTGATACGACTGGTAGTGAGCAACATAATGAACGAAAACTGAGAAATGAAAAAATAACCTAATAAAATGAAGGACGGAGGTCGAAAAGGAAAACGGTTGCAACATGATGACTTCCATGGGATCACCCGTCCAAATACTACTCTTGTCCAAGCACGCTTAACTTTGAAATTTTGATGGGTTCCGGTGAATTCGTGCAGGTATGATCGTACCCGCTAGCTTACAGGCGCTAAATTGTTATGTTCTTTATGCACAGCAAGGCGTGTGGTGTCAACATCTCGGAATCGTGTAACTTTTGAATAGTTTGGAGTCACGCGGCGTATAGTGAAGTCACATATAGTGTTAGGATCTAATTATCAAAGCATAAAAATGCCAAAATAACTAGGCTACACATGAAGCCAATAATCTACCTTGATTTTCACAAAATCAAAGCAACTTGGAAGAAGATCTCAACTCCTTGAAAACTATCTCCCAGCAGCACAGTGGAATCCGAGCTACTTTTACCCAACCAAACAAAGTCCGAATTGAGTGAAACTTAGAACAGTAGATCACCAACGATTTGATGATGCTCCAGTAAAAATTTCACCTCAAAATAATTCCGGTAAGGTCTCCAACAGATGCTTCAAAGATTCTGCATGAACGGAGGATCTCCTAAAGGCTAGCAATCTAATTGCCTTGCCTCTAATGATAAGATCCACACACCAATGAACAATCTAATTCTTCTCAATGTTAGTTGGAGAACAAAGAGAAGAAATGCAAGGATGAAGGCTTGATTTGGAGGTAAGAGATTAAGAAAAGTGAAGCTTCAACACATTAGGCAACACTAGGAAAATTTGAGGAAAAATGAGAAAATCTAAAATTAGATCTAAATTGCTTGCTTTCACATGTGTGTGGCCGCCCCCTCCTATATCTATATATAGAGGGAGGATGGTGTGATGCCAAGGTGGCATCACGCCTTTCTCAAGCTGGCAAGCAAGTAGCATGTGAATTTTGTGTGCATTTAAATTTGATTTGCAATCTTCATTTTATCTCATGAAATGTCATCCAAATAAATTCTAATGCCATACTAAATTAACATTTCCTTTGAATTTTTCCTCTAAAATTAATTATTTATTTTAACAAAATTAAACACTTTAATTTAATTAATCACCCTTTGACTTAACTCTTAAGTCAATTTGCTTAACTCTTTAAGCAAGTTATTATTAACTTAACTCCTTAACTTAACCAATTGATAGTCACGTGGCACCAAATAATTAACTCCTTAATTAATTAGTTTTAATTTAACTCCTTAAATTAATTAGATCAATTTAACAATTAAATTGATCAAGCCAAAATGACTACAAACCGTCTACCTCTAAAATCGGTCATCAAGGAATTTTTCTTACTCCTAGAAAATTCCCCTTCATCGAGTAGAATTTGCAATTGGCTTTTGTGTGTGACCCATTAGGTTCTACCATTCATTGGATATGGACTCACAACTCTTTGTGATGTATAGAACATCAAATATTCACATTACTTTAAACTCCACTAAACTAATAACTTAATTCAATTAATCTCCATTAATTGAAGAGTACCCAATCTCCATGGTCGATATCCAACCTCAAGCCCATGGAGCCCAACTAATTTTCCGAAATGAATACTTTTGGAGAACCATTCTAGCTCTACGCATACGATGCAAATATGGTCCTTCCATCTCCTATATCCTAAAAGAGGCTTATGAAAGCATGTGAAACACTAGGATCCATTAATTAAAACTTCAAAAGTTGAAATTAACTAGTGCTACACAATCAAACAAGGATCTAAACATGCTTATGATTCACTTGATTAGCAAAAATCCAAAGGACGGATGAAGAACACTTCTTCAATCCAGAAACTGCCAAACAACAATGCAACAGATTTGGAGCAACTTTTGTCCGATCCAAACTCCTTCAAAATTTTTGAAAAAATTGCAGTGCCTTCTGAACTCCTTGATGAAGGTACTGTAAAAAAATTTAGTTCAAAAGTCATGGGGAAGTGCCAAAAAAATAGCCAAGTGGACTACCATGACAGTGGATTTTCCAAAAGCAAGCAATCCAAATGTCTTGCCTCTGACAATATGATCCACACACCAATGCTAGATCCTAATCTTATTGGTATTAACTAAAAAACATAAAGGAGATTTGCAGAGATGGAGGGTAGATTTGAGGCCGAAGAAGAAGAGAGGAAATGGAGCTTCAACACATGAAGCAACATTTAAGATTTTGGAGGAAAAATGTGAAAGAATCTAATTCTTCACATAGAGCATGAGTTGGCCATCTCTCTCACCCTCTATATCTATATATATAATGTGGATGGTGTGATGCCAAGGTGGAATCACACTTTCCCAAAGTGACCGCCAACTTGGCCATGCAAGTTGGCAACTCATAATTCAAATTTTAATTTTAATTTTGTGTGCATTTTAATTTTATTTGGAATCTAATTTCAAATTAATTAAAATGCCACACCAAATGAACCTTTCATATGAATTTTTCCTCCAAAATGGATTCCTCTCATTAATTAAATTAAACACTTTAATTTAATTAACTAACCTTTGACTTAACTCTTAAATCAATTAGCTTAACTTTTTAAGCTAGTTATAGTTAACTTAACTCTTTAAGCTAACTTGACCAATTGATGGTCATGTTGCACCAAATAATTAACTCTTTAATTATTGGTCTAATTTAACTCCTTAAATTAGTTGATCAATTTAATTGTTAAATTGATCAAGTCAAAAGTTACCTCAATTTTCGCCAACCTCAAATCGGCCCACTAGAAGCATATTTTCTAACTCTTAGAAAATTCTCCTCCATCAAGTAAGAAATGCAATTGACTTTTGTGTGTGACCCGTTAGGTTCTACCATGCATTGGACAAGGGCTCACAACTCTTTGTGATTTTTGAATATCATATATTCTTCTGAGTTTAAACTCTTTTAAACTAATCGACTCAATTCAATTAATCTCCATTAATTGAAGAGTACCCAATCTCCATGGTCGATGTCCAACCTTAAGCCCATAGCGCCCAACTAATTGGCTGAAATGAATATTTTTGGAGAACCATTCTAGCTCTACGTGTACTATGCAAATACGGTCCCTCCATCCCCTATCTCCCGAAAGAGGCCTAGGGCAAATATTTGCCGGTCCCCAATAGCCTCTATACTATGTTTCTATTCTCAATGTTCTATTCCTTTTATGACCTCATCTTTGGAAAACTCTTTTTTCAAATTGTCATACCACCTTGCGCAAAGATTTCTAAGCATCGATCATTATAGAATACACAGGAGATGCACTCATCTTTCAAAAAGACGAGGAGTGGGATTCCATCTTAGATCTCGCAAATCTCTATATTTAAGTGGCTCATGCCCAATCTCTACCCAAATGGCCAACTAAGCGACCAAGGAAGAGTCAAAGCATGAGGACCTAAACACAAGGTTACCATGGATCCTTAGGTTAAAGGACTAATTATATGCACTAGCTTAAGCTGGAGAACTTACCACTACCGACTTGCCATTTCAGCTGTCCAGTGGATTCTCCAAGCTGGGCTTTAGTGCCTTGTTCTCTAATAAGCACCCACTAACATACATCTATATCTCATATAGGATTGCTCATGGAACGGAGCAACATCTAACCCTTGGATTTATGCATCGTTAATGCAAGTCTATTCGGATCTTAGATACCCTATCTCATATGATCCTATGACTTGGAAGATTTAAGATCACAATAGTGAAAGACTTATTCCATGATCAGCACCCAGTGTGAGACTAAGTCCCGTAGTCTTGCATGATCTAAGGGCTTCATTTAAATGCCAGTAAAGTAATAATGAGCACAAGATGAAGATGGCCATATAATGAATATCATTCAATCAAGATTGTGTTACAAGGAAATAGTTTACAAGGCCAATCTAATTAGCTTGTGGGGTACTAGTCCAACAATCTCCCACTTGACCTAAAGTCAATTCCCCATAGTCTTAAGACCCATCTTCTTAAGATGTCCTTCAAAGACCTTTTGTGATTGGTGTCTAGTCAGCATATCTACTATATTCTCTTCTGAGTCAACTCTCTCCACTTGGATGTCGCCTCTATTAATGATCTATCGGATCAAATGATATCGCCCGAATATGTGCTTCGATCGATGATGAGATCTTGGCTCTTTAGCATGCACTACAGCCCTATTATTTTCAGAGAAGACAACCACTGGCTCAGCAATACTAGGCACTACATTCAACTCTTAAATGAAAATTTTCATCCAAACACCTTCTTTTACAGCTTCTGAAGCCGTAATATATTCTGCCTCTGTGGTAAAGTCGGTTGTAGTGTCTTGTTTGGAACTCTTCCAACTCACCGTACAACCATTAAGGCAAAATATAAATCCAAAAATGGATTTTAGGTCATCTATATTGAATTGGAAACTAAAATTTGAAAACCCCTCGAGTTTCAATTCTCCATTGTCGTATACCAAAAAAAAATCCTCAATCCTTCTCAAGTACTTTAGGATTGCTTTTATTGCCATCTAGTGACTTTCATTGGGATTGGATTGGAAACGACTCGTAACACTTAGAGCGTGTGCCACATCCAATCATGTACATTGAACGGCATACATTATGCTCCCAATGGCGGAGGTATAAGGTATGTGTGACATTCTTTACCTCTCGTCATCAGTCTTAGGGGCCATAGACTTGGAGAGACGAATGCCATGTCCCATGGAAAAGAATTCCCTCTTGGATTCTTCCATACTAAACCTCTTTAGTATTTTGTCAATATACAGGGTATGAAAAAGCCCAAGTATCCTCATCGATCTATTTATGTAGATACGTATTCCTAAGACTTTTGATGCTTCTCCCAAATCCTTCATGGATAATTGAGTAGATAACTATGCTTTAGTAGACTTTCACATTCCAATCTCATTCCGAATGAGAAGGACGTCATCGACATAAAGTATAATAAAATACTACTCCCAATAGCCTTCTTGTACACACATAGTTCATACATATTTTTGACAAAGGCAAACGATTTGACTGTCTTGTCAAAATGTATGTTCCAACTTTGGGATGTTTGTTTGAATCTATAAACAGATCGTTGGAGTTTGCAAACTTTTTGCTCACTCCCTTTGGATTTAAAACCTTATAGTTGCTCTATATAGATTTCTTCTTCAATATCTCAATTGAGGAAAGTGATTTTCTCATCTATTTGCCATATCTCATAGCATAATATATGGCTATGGCAAGTAGAAACAAAATGGACTTAGGCATTGGGACTAGTGAAAAGGTTTCGTCAAAATTGATATTGGGTATTTGAGTGCAACCTTTTGCTATTGGTCACGCCTTAAAGGTTATCACCTCTCGTTCGACACCAATGGGAACTACTTCCTTTGGTGGATCTACCAAAGTCCATACTTTGTTGGAGTACATGGAGTCTATTTTGGATCTCATGGCGATTAGCCAATGTCCTCGAGTCTTTGTCCAACATAGCTTCATCATAGGTCTTCAAATCATTATCTGATTGGCCCACCTCATGAAGAAATCCGAACCATTCAAGTTGCTTCTTAATTCAATTCGACCTTCTTAGAGGTTGTGTGTAAGGCTCTTGATTCTCACTAATTTTTACCACTTGTGGGATTTGTTGATCATCTTGAACTTCATCAAGTTCAATGATAACACTATTTCTATCCAATAGAAATTTCTTTTCCAAAATATGGGTGTTCCTTGAAACAAACACCTTTTATTCTAAGGGATCATAAAAATAATAACCCGCAGACTCTCTAGGGTATCCCACAAACTTGTACAAGGTGGATCTATTATCTAACTTGTCTCCCATTAAACGTCTCACGTAGGTAGGAGACCCCAAACTTTTAAATAATGGTAAGAGGGTGTTTTGCCAAACCACATCTTATGCGGTGTCTTTGGCACCGACTTTGAGGGTACTACATTAGTAACCTCGCTACCATTTCTAAAGCATATCCCCAAAAGGATATGGGCACATCGAAAAAGCTCATCATGGAACGTACCACGTCAAACAAGGTACAATTTCTCCTCTCAGCTACTCCATTGGTTGGGGTGTGCTGTATGGAGTCCATTTTGAGGTAATCCTATTCTTTTTTAGATAACCTAAGAATTCGATACCTAAGTATTCGCCACCTCAATCTAGTCAAAGAGCTTTAATACTAAGTCTCTTTTGCTTTTCTACTTCATTTCTATATTCTTTGAACTTTTCAAAGACCTCAAAATTGTACTTCATAAGATACACATGTCCGAACCGACTATAATCATCGGTGAAGGTGAGGAAGTAGAAATAGCCTCCTCTCACACTAACTCTTAGTGGGCAACAAACATCCGTATGGATCAAATTCAAAAGACTTGTGGTGCGCTCTGTTTGTCCTACAAAGGAGCCTTGGTTATTTTTCCCTTCAAACAAGATTCATAAGTAGGAAGGTCCTCAATGCCACAAATATTTAGTGCTTTAAGAGCTTCTAACTTGTTCATCCTATTTTTAGAAATATGTCCAAGTCTTGCATGCCAAAGAATGGCATCTTCTTGGTTATCTAATTTTCTTTTACTTGATTGAATGTGCATTAGTGAAGATAGAGAATCAAGTATGTATAGTGTGTTATTTAATGTACCTTGAGCAATCAAAGAACCAATCTTTAATGCTTTCAACATTCCATTCGATATAGAAAAACCATATCCTTTATTATTAAGAACAAGAACTGAATAATGTTCTTAACAGGATTACATACATAATAAACAAGATCAAGTACAATGCAAGCATTCCCCAAGTCTAACTTGATTACGCCTCAGACCATGGCAGCAACTTTTGCTCCATTTCCTAAGTGGATGATCATATCCCCTTCACGAAGACTGTTTCTTCTTTCCATCCCTTGTAATAAATTACAAAGGTGAGAACCACATGCGGTATCAAATACCCATGAGGAATAATTAGTCGTCAAATGCACTTTAAAAAAGTACATACCCTTCACAAGGGTGCCAAGGTATTCCTTGAAGTTTCTTTTCCAATGCCCCTTTTTGCCACAGTAAAAATAAGTTGCATCGATTTTGTCACCTTTCTTCTTGTTAACTCCCCCCGAACCTTTCTAGGGTTGCTTCCCTTTTAAGGAAGAACTCTTCTTCCTCTTACCTCCCTTTCTAGGACCTCTAAGGCCTTTCCAGGGTTGCATTTTAATTTCATAGTCATCTCAATGGTCACCATCATGTTCACTACTTCATTAATCATCACCTCTTGCTTCGACATGTTAAAATTCATAATTAATTGGTCGAACGAAAGGGGTAATGATTGTAGGATCAAATGGGAGCAAGTAAAGCACTAGGATCTAATAATAAAACTTCAAAAACTTAAATAAACTAGTGCTTACAAGCAACCAAGGATCTAAACATGCTTTAGAATTTAGATTTGGATAGAGAGTTACCTTGATTTGGAAAATCCAAAGGTAGATTGAAAAACTTTTTCTTCAAAACAGAATTTGCCGAACAGTGGTGCAGCTGGAAGAGAGCAACTTTTACACGATCCAAAGGACTCCAAAAAATCCAAAAAAGTTCCAGTAGATCCTCAACTCTTTGATAAAGCTACTATGAAACTTAAACCAAAACTCCTTCTGGATCTCTAGGAATATAATCACCAAATAACTGGTCTCACATGTAGATCTCTAAAGGCTTAGCAAACCATTTATTTTGCCTCTATTAAAATGATCCAGACACCAATCTAATTTCTTCTTATTCCTTACTTTTGACTAAAGAAAGAGATGAGAGAAGAGAGGGAGAAGGCCGATTTTAGGGTTGAAGAATAAGAGAGAGGTGAACTTCAACACATGAGTGAACACCTTGAAAAATGGAGGGAAAAAGTGAGAATCTAATCTACACTTGGATTGCAAATGGCTGCCTACCCTCACCTCTACATCTATATATAGAATGAGGATGGTATAATGCCAAGTTGGCATCACACCTTCCTCAAGGGATAGATGGACCGCCAACATGCTTGCAATGTATGCAAGTTGGCAAATTCAAATCTAATTTGAATTTGTGTGCATTTAAATTACATTTGAAATCTAATTTAAAATTAATTAAATGCCACACTAAAATTATCTTATCACTTGAATTTTCCCTCCAAAATATATTATCCTCATTAATTAAATTAAATACTTTAATTTAATTAATTAATCATTGACTTAACTATTAAGTCAATTAGCTTAACTCTTTAAGCTTAATATTGTCAACTTTACTCTTTAAGTTAACTTGACCAATTGATGGTCACATGGTACCAAATAATTAACTCTTTAATTATTGGTCTAATTTAACTCCTTAAATTAATTGATCAATTTAACAATTAAATTAATCAAGCTAAAAGTCACCTCAATTTCGATCACCAAAAAATCAGTCTCTATGAAGTGAGTTTTCTAACAATTATAAAGTTCCTCTATTACTCTATGGAGTGAATTTTCTAACACCATTTTATCAAATCCTTCACCCCCTAGAAGAATTCGAGAAATCTCATTTCCTAGTGAGAATCAAGATCCCAAGGACTTGCAAGCGAACCCCTATGTCCGAGTGCCATCCACAAACAATTAAAAGGTAAACATTTGCTATTTATATCTCATGCAACTTTTGATATATTTTGCCTCACTTTTTTTGTAGACCTACATGACCGTGCGCCATCTACATTACTAGGTGTTAAGTTGGACCTACCAATCAAACTTTGAATTGAGGCCACTCCATGACATCCCCCGTAACCGAGTGCAAATGCATGGGAAGCCTCAAATTAAAGGTGCATCATATGCTAAGTATATGCTCACAACTTTCCATCTAAGTGTGAACCCCGTGACCAAGTGCCATCACACAAAGATGGTAGCGCCATCATGACATATACTATTGGTAAAAGGCATGGATTAATTAAAACTCCTTTTAATTTATATCCATTTTGACTTAATATTTGATAGCACTTAGACATTCTAAGTGGAGTGTTTTTCTTGCTTGCAAAGATCTCATCATTATATCTTCTTATTTAGGTTTTTTATATCCTAACCATGCATCACATACATCAACAGGATATGGAAAGTATAAATAAGTAAATGCGCCTAGCATGCTCCTAGGGTGGGATGACCATAAGTCTTAACAAAATGATACACTTAGAGCTATAGGTGCACCACTTAGTTGATTTAAGTGGGCTGATTAAATCTAGTTATTACATGAGTGTATCCACATACATTCATGGGTCTTTATGCCTCCAATGGTTTTCTTTGCTCCTTGCAACATTTACATGAGAAAGAAATCATCACTCCTAGTGATTCTACTCTCATAATAGGGTAAATAGAAAAATCATCTACTCTCAACCGTTGCAAGTGTGCAGAACGATTACCTAACCTTTGCTAATTGTGCTTAAATACCACATGTTCCAACTTTCCAACGATATATTTAAAAATTGTTGCACTTTACCCTGTAATGTTTGAAAAAAATTACATTTAACCACCTAAAATACTTCAAATGTTATTCTTAGCATTAGATTCTTATTTTGGTGGAATAAAGTAAAACATTTTGCCAAAAATTATTACCATATATTCCTTAATTATCAATATATCACACCAATTCAGTCAATTTGAGTTATTTGAAATGTATAATCCAACTTAATGGTAAAAGTTTTCCTAAATTGATTGTGTAAGATAACTAAAAATTAATTTTGGGGTTCTATTACTAAATAATTGTTGTGGTGTACTTATAAATTTGTGCATATTTATTTAATTAAGAGTGTATGTGGTTTAGGGTTTCAATTTGAATGAGAATAAGATATGTGAGGCTAGTCGGACGAATATTGACAACAAATAATGTAGATCTTATTTACCACATTATTTCTCTCATTTATTACTCCATTTAAATTAAACATATTTAAATATCATTTGCTAATAAGTATGTATAATGTTACATTGATATAAAAATCAATTAAGGTATAATTTTAAAATTAATTTTAATCATCTCGTGCATATAAACTAAGTAAAATATAATCACAAAATTAATTTAAAATTATATGATAACTCAAACTAATTTAATTGTCCATTTATTGACAAGTGAATAGTGTGTGATAATATTTTTTATAAAATGTTTCACTTTATTCCACAAAATTAAAATTTTAATGATAAAAGTGCAACACTTTAGAAAGATTAGGTTATTAAATGCACATTTTATTAAAGATGAGGAGGTAAAGTGCAACAGACTCAAAGTATTTTGGCATTTCCAGATGAATCTTCTGCCAGAAAATGGAATAAGGGGGTATTCAAGCACATTTAACAAAGGTTAGGTAATTGTTTCGTATATTTGCAACGGTTGGGGGGCAAAGTGCACATGACCCAATACGTTGGGGGATTGTCTGCTATTTACCCCTCATAATATTTACAAGATAGAAATTAATAGGCATGCAAGCCATAATTTAATACAACCATTTTCAACAACTTGAAACAAATAAAATCAATATTAAAGGCTCATGATCATCCTCATTCATTCATCATCCATTCAACAATTAAAAGAATAATAAATAAATCTAGAATTGACATTCAATTCCAAAAATTAAATGCTTATCTCATAAACAAATAATTGGTCAAGCAAAAACAAGCATGAATCAATCAATTAGAAATCTAAATCATAGCATGAATTAGACTCCGATACCACTTGAAGTCACATGTACCGCTAGGATCCAATTGTCAAAGCACAAAAATGCCAAAATAACTAGGCTACACATGAATCCAAGGATCTAAACATGCCATGGATTTAGATTTGATATGAGGATTACCTTGATTTTCACAAAATCAAAGAAACTTGGAAGAACATCTCAACTCCTTGAAAATTATCTCGTAGTAGCACAATAGAATCTGAGCAACTTTTACCCAACCAAACGAACTTTAAATTGAGTGAGACATGGACCATTATATCACCAACGACTTGATGATGCTCCAGTAAATATTGCACCTCAAAATGATTCCAGGAAAGTCCCCAACAGACGCTCCAAAGATTATGCCTGAATAGAGATATCCAAAAGGCTAGCAAGCTAATTGTCTTGCCTCTAATGATAAGATCCACACACCAATGCACAATCGAATTCTTCTCAATGTTAGTTGGAGAACAAAGAGAAGAAATGGAAGGACGAATGCTTGATTTGGAGGTAGGAGATGAAAAAAAGTAAAGCTTCAACACATGAGGCAACACTTGGAAAATTTGAGGGAAAATGGGAGAGTCTTAAAATAGATCTAGATTGCTTGCTTTCACATGTGTGTGGCCACCCCCTCCCATATCTATATATAGAGGGAGGACTCAAGTTGGCAAGCAAGTGGAATATGAATTTTACGTGCATTTGAATTTCATTTTGAATCTTCATTTCATCTCATGAAATATCATTCAAATAAATTCTAATGCCACACAAATGAACATTTCATTTGAATTTTTCCTCCAAAATTAATTATTCATTTTAATTAAATTAAACACTTTAATTTAATTAATTATCCTTTGACTCAACTCTTAAGTCAATTTGCTAAACTCTTTAAGCAAGTCATTGTTAACTTAACTCCTTAGCTTAACTTGGCCGATTGATAGTCATGTGGCAGCAAATAATTAACTTCTTAATTAATTAGTCTTAACTTAACTCCTTAAATTAATTGGATCAATTTAACAATTAAATTGATCAAGCTAAAATGACTACATACTGTCTACCTCCAAAATCGGTCATCAAGGAATTTTTTAACTCTTAGAAAATTTCGCTTCATCAAGTAGGATTTGCAATTAGCTTTTGTATATGACCCATTAAGTTCTACCATTCGTTGGACATGTGCTCACAACTCTTTGTGACTTATAGAATATCAAATATTCACATTAGTTTAAACTCCTTTAAACTAATGACGCAATTTAATTAATCTCCATTAATTGAAGAGTATCTAATCTCTATGGTTGATATCCAACCTCAAGCACATCGAGCCCAACTAAATCGCCAAAATAAATATTTTTACAGAACCATTCTAGCTCTACGCGTATCATGCAAATACAGTCCTTCCATCTCCTATCTCCCAAAAGAGGCCTAGGGTAAGATATTTGCCAACTCCCTAATAGCCTCGATACTATGATTCTATTCCCGATGTTCGATTTCTCTTAATGACCTCATCTTTGAAAAACTCATTTTCCTCATTATCATACTACCTTGCACAAGGATATATTAGAATCGATCATTATAGAATACATAGGAGATGTGCTCGCCCTTCATAACAACAAGGAGTTGGATCCTATCTTGGATCACAAACCTCTATGTCTAAGTATCTCATACTCAATCTCCACCCGAACGAGTCGTTAAATGCTCAATGAAGAGTCAAAGCATGAAGACCTAAGCACAAGGTTACCATGGATCCTTAGGTCAAATGACTAATTATACACACTAGTGTAAGCTGGAGAGCTTGCCACTATCGACTTTCTTCTTCAGCTATGTAGTGGATTCTCTGGGTTGGCCTTCAACATGCACCCATATCTCATATGGCCTTGCTCATGAAACAGAGCAATATCCAACATATAGATTTATGCATCGTTAGTACAAGTCTATCCGAATCTTAGATGCCTTATCTCATAAGATCTTATGACTTGAAAGATTTAAGATCACGGCCGTGTAAGACTTGTTTTATGATCACCACCTAGTGTGTGACCAAGTCCTGTTGTCTTGTGTGATCTAAGCGCTTCAACCAAACGCCAATGAAGTAAATATAAGCATAAGATAAAGATGGCCATTTAATGAATATAATTCAATCAAAATTGTATCACAAGTGAAATAGTTTACATGCTAATCTAATTGGCTTGCGGGGCACTATTCCAACAATCTCCCACTTGCCCTAAAGTAAATTCTCCATAGTCTTTAGCGTGCATAAGCCCACAATTGTCATTGGAAGACAACCTTAGAATTGAGCCAAGATCTCATCAGTGATCCAAATACAGTAAATGTGTTATCATTTGATATATGATATCAAATTGATAAAGGCGACAACTGAGTGGAGAAAGTTGCCCTAGAAGAGAATTTGGCAGAACTACTATCTAAACCCCTAATGTAAAAGGTCTTTGAAGGACATTTTGAGAAGATGGGTCTCAAGGCCATTGGGCATTGGCTTTAGGGCAAATGGGTGATTGTTGGAATAGTGCCCGGCAAGCCAATAGGATTGGCCTTGTAAAAGCTATTTTGTTGTAAAACAATCCTGATTGAATAATATTCTTTATATGACCATCTTCATCTTATGCTCTTTATTACTTTACTCGCATTTGGATGAAGCCCTTAGATCACTCATGACTATGGGACTTGGTTCAGTGACCATGGAATAAGTCTTACACGGTCGTGATCTTAAACATTCCAAGTTATAGGACCTTATGAGATAAGGTATCTAAGATTCAGATAGACTTGCACTACCGATGTATAAATCTAAGAGTTGGATATGGCTTCATTCCATGAGCAACCATATGAGATATGGGTGCATGTTAGCGGGTGCTTATTAGAGAACAATGTACTGAAGACCCACCAAAGAATCCACTAGATAGCCGGAGTGGCAAGTCAGTAGTGGCAAGTTCTTTAGCTTGCACTAGTGCATATTATTAGTCGTCTAACCTAATGATCCATGGTAACCTTATCTCTGGTCCTCATGCTTTGACTCTTCCTTAACCACTTAGCGGGTCTTTTAGGTTGAGGTTGGGTTGAGCTACTTGGCATGGAGGTTTGTGAGATCCAAAATGGAATCTGACTCCTCGTTTTTGTGAAAGGCGAGTACATCTCCCATGTATTCTATAATGATTGATTCCAAGAAATCCTTGAACAAGGTGGTATGAAAATTTGGAAAATGAGTTTCCCAAAGGTGAGATCATATAAATAAATCGATCATTGAGAATAGAGACATAGTATCGATGATATTATGGAGCTGATAAATATCTTGCCCTAGCCTCTTTCGGGAGATATGAGATGGAATGATCGTATTTGCATGAAAGCGTATAGCTATATGGTTCTCCAAAAGCATTCATTTTAGCCAATTTGTTGGGCTCCATAGGCTTGAGGTTGGACACCGACCATGAAGATTGGGTACTCTTCAATTAATAAGATTAATTGAATTGAGTCAATTAGTTTAAAAAGTGCTTTAAACTAAAAATGAATATATGGTATTCAAAAGTTACAAAGAGTTGTGAGCCTATGTCCAATGAATGGTAGAACCTATTGGGTCACACACAAAAGCCAATTAACCTCCTAGTTAATGGAGCAATTTTCTAAGAGTTAGAAAATCACTCCTTAGTGACCGATTTTGAGGTACTAAATTGAAGATCAAATTTTAGCTTGATTAATTTAAGTGTTAAATTAATCGACCAATTTAAGGAGTTAAATTAGACCAATAATTAAGGAGTTAATTATATGGTGCCAAGTGACCATCAATTGGTCAAGTTAACTTTAAGAGTTAAGTTAACAAAATTGAGCTTAAGAGTTAAGTCAAAGGTGAATTAATTAAATTAAAAGAAAATTTTATTTTAGAGGAAAAATTCAAATGAAAGGTTCATTTGAATTTAGCATCTTAATTAATTTTAAATTAGATTTCAAATATAATTAAAATGCACATAAAATTCAAATGAGATTTGAATTCAAATTTGCCACCTTGGCCACCCCCCTCTCATGGAAGGTGTGATGCCACCTTGGCATCACACCATCCAATATCTATCTATCTATATATATATATAGAGAGAGAGAGAGAGAGGATCGTCGATAATGATAAATGGTGTGAAGGATTAGATTCTTCCACAATTCCTTCCAAAATTCCCTTTCCAAACATTGCTTCATATGTTGAGGTTTTGTTCTCTCTTCTTCTCCTAACTCAAAAATCAGCTTTCACCATTGATATTCTGCTCATTTTCTCTAGCTAAAAGTAAGTGGAATTTGGAGGATCAATTGGTGTGTGGATCATATCAATAGAGGCAAAGTATTTGATTTGCTAAGCTTTGGAGATCCACTGAAACAGAGCAGTCACTTGTTGAATTTTTTTCCAAGCTATCCAGATCGAGTTTTGATTTGAATTTTTTATGGTGGCTTTCTCAAGAGTTGAGTAGTTTTAGATTTTTTTTTCATGATTTTTGGATCACTCTAACTAAGGAAAAAGTTATTGTTTCTCCGATGTGCCAGAATCTAGATTAATGAAGTGTTCACCCTTGAGACCTTGGAAATTTGCTTTTTGAGGTAACACTCCAACTAAATCTAGATTAGATCCTTTGTAGGCTGTAAAAACTAGTTATTTTGAGCTTTTTAAATTTGATAATTGGATCTTAGTTGCTTAGCAACCTTTACAAACATGCTTCCAAAAACTAGTTTAAGTAAGAATCATATTTTTCAAAAATCTCCAACAAAACTCCAATCAAATTGGATCCAAAAATGACAAAAACATATTAAGGCCAATCAACACATGCTATATCAATATATAACATCAATTAATGCTAAATCAACAATCAACATTAATGGCTATGAATTAAAACATTACTAATCATATGAATCAACACTTAAAACACATATTAACATGCTTTTAATTTATCAATCAAGGAGCCACATACAACATCATCCAAAGTATTTAATCTATTAATTGAATTGAGAATTTGGTGATATGGATCAATCCATCTCATGAATTAATCAAACAAAAATCCAAATATAAGCATGTATTAGGCTCTGATACCACTTGAAAGCAAGTAAGGCATTAGGATTCAATAATAAAACTTCAAAAGCTTAAATAAATCAGTTTTTACAAGCAACCAAGGATCTAAACATGATTTAGGGTTCAAATTTGGTTGAAGAGTTACCTTAAGAGCTCAAATCTAAAGGTAGATTGAAAAACTCATTCAAACAAAATATGTCAAACAGTGGCACAACTGGAATCAAGCGATTTTTGATTGATTCAAAACTCTCCAAAAATGCTGAAAAAATTCCATTAGATGCTCAACACCTTGAGGAAGCTGCTGGAATAAGTTTCAGCTTAAAAATTCTTCTGTATCTCCTGGAATAAAATCGACAAGAGACTAGTCTTGAAGGTAGATCTCCAAAAGCTTAGCAAACCAAGTATTTTGCCTCTATCGAAATGATCCACTCACCAATCCAAATCATAATACTCATCACTTTTAGCTGGAGAAAGAGAGGAGAGTTGAGAGGAAAGAAGCCGATTTTTAGGTAGGGGGAAGAAAAAGAAGGTGATTTTCAACACATGAATGAACACCTTTGAAAATGGAGGGAAGATTGAGAATCTAATTCTTCACTTGCTAAAATTGTGTGTTGCTAAGAGTGAGGATGGTGTGATGCCAAGGTGGCATCACACCTTCCTCAAGGAGGGGGGAGACCGCCAACCATGCATGCTATGCATGCTTAGTTGGCAAATTCAAATCTCATTTGAATTTGTGTGCATTTGAATTACATTTGAAATCTAATTTCAAATTAAATAAATGCCACACTAAAATGATCCTATCATTTGAATTTTTCCTCCAAAGAATATTCTCCTCATTAATCAAATTAAATAATTTAATTTAATTAATTAATAATTGACTAACTCTTAAGTTAACTAGCTTAACTCTTTAAGCTTAATTTTGTTAACTTAACTCTTTAAGTTAACTTGACCAATTGATGGTCACGTGGCACCAAATAATTAACTCTTTAATTATTAGTCTAATTTAACTCCTTAAATTAGTTAATCAATTTAACATTTAAATTAATCAAACCAAAATTGACCTCAATTTCAATTACCTAAAAATCGATCTCCATGGAGAGAATTTTCTAACACTTAGAAAGTTTCTCCATCACTTAGGAAATGTAATTGGATTTTGTGTGTGACTCGATAGGTTCTACCATTTATTGAACATAGGCTCACAACTCCTTGTGACTTTTGAATATCGTATATTCATTTTAGTTTAAACTCCTTTAAACTAATCGACTCAATTCAATTAATCTCCACTAATTGAAGAGTACCCAATCTCCATGGTCGATTTCCAACCTTAAGCCCATGGAGCCCAACTAATTGGCCAAAATTAATGCTTTTGGAGAACCATTATAGCTCTACGCGTACCATGCAAATACGGTCATTCCATCTCCTATCTCCCAAAAGAAGCCTAGGGCAAGATATTTGTCGGCTCCCTAATAGCTTTGATACTATGTCTCTATTCTCAATGTTCGATTCCACTTCATAACCTCATCTTTGGAAAACTCGTTTTCCAAATTGTCATATTACCTTGCGCAAGGATTTCTTGGAATCCATCGTTATAGAACACATAGGAGATGTACTCGTCATTCACAAAGATAAGGAGTCAGATTCCATCTTGGATCTCACAAACCTCTACGTCTAAGTAGCTCATGTCCAATCACCACCCGAACGGCCCGCTTAGTGACCAGGGAGGAGTCAAAGCGTGAGCACCTAAGCACAAGGTTACCATGGATCCTCACGTCAAATGACTAATTATATGTACTAGCGTAAGCATGAGAACTTGCCATTACGGACTTGCCACTCTGGCTATCTAGTGGATTCTCCGGTGGGTCTTCAGTGCCTTGTTTCCTAACAAGCACCTACTGACACGCATTTATATCTCATATGGGATTGCCCATGGAATGGAGCAATATCCAACAATTTGGATCTAAGCATTGTCAGTGCAAGTCATTCGCATCTTAGATGCCTTGTCTCTCGTAGTCATGAGTGATCTAAGGGCTCCAACCAAATACTAGTGAAGTGAATATAAGTATAAGATGAAGATGACCATATTATTAATACCATTCAATCAAGATTATGTCACAAGTGAAATAGTTTACAACGACAATCTAATTGGCTTGCTGGGCATTATTCCAACACCAAGTCTTCAGTGAACTTGTTTTTTAACAAGCACCCACTAAATGTATCAATGTCTACTACACCAATGCCCATGAAATGAGGAATCATCCAACCTTTAGAACATATATTGCTAATGCAAGTCTATCCAAATCTATGGTGTCCTTATCTCATAAATTCTATGGTTTAGAGTGATTTCAAGATTACAACTATAGAGATACATTTCATGATGTAGCCAACTATTGACCTACATCGTGCCCCATAGTCATGTGTGAACTTATGGGCTTTAACCAAACGCATAGCATAAGATTACGATAAAGATGGTCAATTACGTAATTATATTGGCCAAATAAAGGTGCATCGCAAGAATAGCTATACAACGGACAAATCGGGGGTTCCTGTAGAATAGTTGGAGGTTTTTTTATTATTGACTTTTGGAACTTTCGCTGCCGTAGATTCTATTGAATGATGTTAGGTAGGAACTCTTGGTTAATTTGGGGCATCTCATGCACTGCCTGGATGAAACAATTGATATAGTTTCTCTATCTTTTTGCTTGATGATGAATAGGTGTGTCGTCGTCTTAGGGTACACATGGTCGATACTTTGGTAGGCATGGTGCAAAACACCTTGCAGTATATGGCTTCACTCATGTCGTATAGTTTCATCCTTATGAGGAAGTTGTCCAAATGCTTTGGTGGTCCACTATGCAATCTAACTTCAACAAGGTGACAATCTTTGTCCCTGGAGGAGCGTTTCCACCAGAATGGCTGGGTTGAAGGGATTTGTCTTAGGAAAGCAACAACTAGAGCAAGGAATTGACTTCCGACTCTTGCTAAGGGTTGAGGCATTGGCGAGTGGGTTTGAACTCTGGATGTGGCAAGTAGTTATCGCGATAAGTCAGCTAAGAGGGATGATTGGGGGAGGATCTATATCTCACTCTAAGTTGGTTCTTTATTTTATCTTTTCTAGAGATAGTGAAGCGTCCTAGCTTTGATGACAAGTCTACTGTTGTTTCTTAGAAAGACATTCTCTGATGTAAAGTAATCGCTTTTAACGACAACTTGCATGGAGCCATTTTTCGATGACGTCTTTAGCATCTTTTAAGTCTTCTGCAGTATTGGTTTTCTAGAATGAGGGGCCTACTGCCTCCGATAGCAGGTCACTTCAAGTGTTGGCTTTGGCACCAAATGTGGGCTTCATGCTAGTTGTTCTCTATGTTCTCGCTTCTTGGGGCAACTTGATTGTTAGAAACTTGAACTCTGGACCTTGTTTGCATTCTCAACGTTCCTTCTTAAGTAAAAGTTTCCACATACTGCAGTAAGATGATAATGTTGTTTGGAAATGGAGTTAGGATCATTTTTGAAAGTCGGCAAGTTTTTCTAAGATATTTTCTCCGAAACATGTTGCTTAGAGTCAGAGTTCTTGATTTTTTGCAAAGATTTTTTCATATCCTATTTGACTTGGAGCTTAGTATTTATAATATTTTTTCTTCAGTGGATTTCGGCGCATTAGGATTTAGATGTCTATTTTGGTTTGTCTATAATCATTCCTATTACTAAAACTCCCTTAATACATGGCACTATACCATTGTTTCACCTAATTTAAATATAATTAATTACCTAAAGATTTAATACAAAAACGAAAACGCTGTTTAAAATGTAAAAGTTGAAAACTGAAAATGAAAAAAGGTAAAACAATAAGTGCTAAGCACGAGTTTCTCTCTATAGTCCGTAGCTAGTAATAATATGCTCAACGACAGTCCGACACGTCATCAATACAACCAAGACCGAGTAATAACGACGTCGTATTCTTGTATCTGAATTCTAACAGCTCTATTCTGTTTCCTCTTTCCCCGGTTGGATCTAAATCTCTTTCAACTGAACATCAAAACTGAAGATCATCAAAAAAGAAAATTCAAACTGAAGGAACAAATGGCGGTGTTTATCAAGCTCGAAGATTCACCTATGTTTCAGAAACAGGCAAAATACCGATAGCCCTTCTTCTCATATCTACTTTTCGTACACAATATAAGAATACGAATATATAAATATATATATGTTTGTGCGAGATTGTGTGTTTTTCTCCCTTTGTTATTATATTTGAATTTTTTGTTTCTCATTTTGTGTGGAGATGGATATTTAGGTGCGATCTCTAGAGCAGACAGCGGATGAGTTAAGAGAACGATGCCAAAAGCTGTACAAAGGTTGCAAGAAATACACGTGAGTACATGGCTCTCGCTAAAGTTGACGTCTTTGACTTACGTGCTATTATCACTAATTTTCAAGTAAACTTGAATGCCGCCACCCCATTACTGGGAGTCGTGTACCACTTTTGTTTTGGCCTTTAATCACATGTGTGACGCTATTAATTGTGCTCTTCAAGAGGGCTTTTTCGTTTATTTTCAATGTCACTCTTTTCCAGAGGGACTATTTGGAGAAAAATGTAATTCTATTTTTTGACATTGGCAAATTAATGATAGATTGGATGTGAACGTGGGTTGGGTTTAGAATTCGAGACAATTCGATCCAATCTAATGTTGGTTAACAAATCCAACTTTGATAATTAATTGAAACAGTAGATCGGTGTACTGAAACTAGGTTCAGAATTCTTAGATACACTTTAATTTTTCCAGGGTAGGTTTGAAGTATTATTATCCTTATTTGGCGTGCTAGTATTAAATATTATTCTTGCCCTATGCTTTTGACAGTCTTCATTTCCACTATTGCCATTATGAAAACATTATGCCCTACTATTGGTGAAGTTGACATCTTTCAAAATGATTAATAGTGCTATGCGTGGTGTTTAATATTTCCATGCATATGCTATGCGTTTCTAATATGTGGTATTCATCACTTTGCTTGGCCAACTAGGGCGTGGTTATGCTTTTTACATATTATTGCTTTAGTTGACCAAGCGAATTGGTTAGTTGTAGTTGCCTCAACAAAGTGAAGAACACTACCTTTTCAAGACATTAATTCACGAGTAGCAGGGGTATAATTCATCTTTATTATAAACAAGTTCATAGCTAGTGATAAGACAACTTTTATCTGCTAGGATTATATAAATGTACTGTATATGATGATTTGTCATTAGTCATGAAAATATCGATTCACAGTACACCATGTCAATGTAAACTAATGGGATTGGAACACCGAACTGAACTTTGAACTAGATTGAAAATGAATAATTCCGTGCATTAACTCGTCTTCTGTGAGATTGCAGACTTGTGCATGTAGTGTCTGTACTTTGATGTACTCAAAAGTAAGGATAAAGTAACTTATAAATTGGGTGGTTCTGAGAAATATGGTGAGAAAGGATATGCAACATGTAACCTATAATCTTGTTGAAGATAAGAGATAACCCTAAGTGGATTTGCAATGTTTAATTATTATTGTCCTTCCATAGTTCATCTCTTATTCGCACTACACCCCTGCTATTGTTGAAATTGAAATCTTTATTTGTCTTAAAATGTTGTACATTTAGTTGTCAAGGGAAGCAATAATGTTTGATGCTGTCAAGCTACGAAAGTCAATAGTGCTTCAAGCTTACTCTTGGAAAAATTAAAGTGTATTTGAAAATGCCTAAGCCTAAGCACTCCCCCATCCATTGAGTGTGCCTTGCAAGAGTTACATGTTAAATCTTGCCACCCATTACTGGGAAATTATGTATTATTATTTTTTTTGGCATGTGCCATACACTGCTATCAGCCTCCCCAAAGCATTTTTCCTTTTTGTTTTCTTAATTTTTTCTATGTTACTCTTTCCTAGAGGGATTATTGGGAGTGAATTTGATGCTGTTTTGTGAATTTGGGAGGTTAATAATTAGATTTGATTATGGTGTGTTTAGTTTGTTGTTAAATTAGTTTATTGGGTTTTGTCAAGAAAGTACCTGCTTTGGTAGTGCTTCCAGATGTATTTACTTTTCTAAATTAATTTGTTCCACAAATTGCATGTGTTTCATCAAGAAACTACCTGCTTTAGGTAGAGCTTATAGAGGAGTTATTTTTGCTAAATCAATATGTGCCACAAATTATGTGTTTCATCGAGTGTCTACTTTATTTAGTGCTTCCTGGGGTATATATTTTACTTCTTCTCTTATGAAACTCAAACTTATTATGGCTGATTAGAGCAGCAAGTTTACCTGATGTCCCTCAATATTGTTTTATTGGAGAAAGTCAGCTCGAAATTGTTAATTGTTAATTGTTGATCTTCCTCCTAACACATCCATGACTACTTTGCGGACTGCAAATGGGGAAGTGGACTGTTTAGGGGACACGAGGGTTTTCATTTTGACACTGTTTATTACTCATTTGCATGATTTATCTGTTTTTACCATAGGGATCTTGGCAGCACGTCAAAATGTAGTTTAATTGAATACTTGAAAGTTAAAATGTAGCTTAAATAAATATTAGGTATTTGATTAATTGGTCATGGGGGCACTATTTCTAACAACTTATGCATTCAATATTGGGGTCTTATGTTGCAGGGAAGTGCTTGGGGAAGCATGCAATGGTGACATGGGCTTTGCAGCATCACTAGAAGCATTTGGTGGTGGCCTTGATGATCTTCTCGGCGTGTCCATTGGAGGTACGCAAAGTGGCAGTGCAGGAGAATTGTGCTGACCCCCCAAAAGCATTGCTAATAGTTGAAGTTGATCAAATTGTATTTGATTCTCACTCGTGGGAAAGTTTCAGTTGTTTTTAGCTATAGAAGTGTAGAACAATGCTAGGTTTTGCTGTACACTTTATGACTGATTAATCCATTTCATAGATGATTGAACATGAGGGATCTTTTAGCTAGTTAGCCCTCTCCTTTTTGTCTGAAACAGCCCAAGTTTTTTTCAGTTAGATTTGTGAAATCTATGCCTAGCTTTAATGAACTGGTGATGCCATACTGGGGATTTGTCTTGTTAAGTGTGAAAGTCTCATCACCACTAATTTGAAGATTACTTTCATTATTGCTTCTTTTTGGTTCCTTACAGGTCCAGTACTATCAAAATTTATTAATGCACTGCATGAGCTGTCTACATACAAGGAATTTCTTCGTTCTCAAGTGAGTATGTCATATTCAAATTTGATAGATAATTTATATGAAATCAAAATCTCAGACGCCTCAACCTTTTAAAGTTTAACTACTTCACTATATTTGACAGAGTAGAACATCACTATCCCTTGTTGCACAATTCTGTCTTCATTCCTTAAGGTTGAAACTTCTACTTCATGTTGGACTTGAGCAATATTATTTGTTATACATCCTTGTAAAAGTAACTCCACACATGCATTGAAGCTGGTATGTGCTGTAATTTTTGATGTTATGGAGGCATGATTGTGAAGTATTAAGTCTAAATGCTGGTTTCATAAAGTTTAATCAGATTTCACTGCTGTTGAAGCTAAGCATCCGTGAACATAAATCTTAGTCCTTTTCATATTGTTAAAGAAGCAAATTTTAGCATCAAGGTTGCAAAGGTTGTGTAGCAAACATGCAGATAATACTTCTGCTTGAAAGCATAGATTTCCTCTTATGCTCTCATCCTTTTCGGGAGGCAACATTTATCCTGAAATATGACAAATATCTTGTACTGTAGGTTGAGCATGTTCTTGTGGACCGTTTGTCTCAGTTCTTGTCTGTTGATTTGCAAGATGCAAAGGTAGGCCCCATTAAATAGTCATTATAAGTTTCAAAATCACCGTGCTCAGATAAGTGTGAGATTTGGAATTTGGATTTTCATTTTCTGTTGAGTCCATCCAAAAATTCCTTAATCATTTCTTCCATGTAGAATTTTTGCTATGTCTTTCTTTTATTTATCACTTACTGAAAATTTTAGTTCCTGTTTCATTTGCTAAGGTATTTTCTGTTAATGATAAGTGCTAAAATATTGTCTCCCCATGCCTTCTGTTTTTAATTCCTCAGTTATGCTTGGGATATTTGCCATGTCTTTCATTTGTGTTGTATGTTGCTGGAAGTTTTAGTTCTATTTCCTCTATTGAGGTATTCTAGACATATTCCTGTTAAGGATATAGATTATATTATACATCATTGCTCACCGTGCTCTCTGTTTCCAACACATTACTAATTTTAGCTTTTGTTCCATGTGAATTCATAGTCTTAAGGGGAACTTAAGATCTCTATAAGCTTCCAATAAGCATTGACTTAGGTAACTCAGGTACAGGATATCAACATTTCGTACTAGACATGTCAAAACAATAATTTTCATGATTATAGTGCACCAGGTATGTTAAATTATAGGTGTACCTGTTAAAATATTTAAACTCTTAGGTCTACCTGTTAAGATATGTAAGCTCTTCCGCGCCCCCCCCCCCCTCCCCCCCCTCTCCTTTCTGCTATTAATTTTAATTAGAAACTATAGGAGGAGGTGTTACTGATCATGGGTTGGGCAATAGTTTGTAAGTTAAATTATTGAAGATGACCAAATGCAGTTGATGAAGATCTATAGATCCAACCATTGTTGTTGGAGGCACTATACCACTTGCATAATCTCTGTGTTCTGCATATTTTCTGTTGAAACTTATATTTTTTTGATCCCCAAAGCATCCTTGAACAAGGTCCGGGGTCTATTTCTGATGTCCTCAGTATGCTAGTAACTTAACGATGCAGACGAAATGTTTTTTAAGTCTCTTTCCATTTACACTTATATTAGATCATAAGTCTGCATTATAAGAGGGAACCTGTGCACCCTGTTCGTGCACATCTACTCTTCTTAAAATTAGTGAAGTTTGGATTAGGAGAAATGCAGTTTTTCAAGCCTTTTGGATGTGCGATACGATCATACTTTCAGATCTGACATTACGGCATCTGGGTGTAGTGCTTAGAGCATTCCATCAACAAATTCAAATTTGTATTCAATTTAAATGCACTTCTAGGAATTTCCCTAAAGTTGTGTCAATTGACCAAGACCAACCTCAGGTCAAAGCTTAATATGGCATGCTGGTAAAATTACAAATCACTATGAGACTCATAAGAACCCCTGCTTCCTCTCCATGAAACTGGAGATTGTAGTTACTTCTTAATACATTGAGCAATAGACAATTGAATAGAAGTACCAGAACCACTTTCCTATTACCCTACAGGTAAACTTTGACAAAATGGAATTATTCAACCACTCTTGGTTTGCAATCCTAGTTGAGGAAATAAGAGTTCTGATTGCCGTCTATTCAGGCTATGAAGGTCTGAAATATAAGTCATAATTAACTAGAGTTTTTCACATTTTTTACCCATGTTATACCTGCCAAACAATCACTGCTTATATACCAGAACCACTTCAATCAATTAATGTTCTGAAGAGCCGGAAGCATTCAAACCACTCCAAATTTGTTTTGGTTCACAATCCCAGTTGAACAAATAGGCTTCTGGTTGTTATCTATTCAAGCTATAAAGGTCTTAAACATAAGTTGCATAAATACCTGAAGTTTTTCACATTTTTCAACAATCGACATCAGCCAAAAGATCGCTGCTTATTACATCCACTAAGCAGTATTCTTGTTACTGAAAATCTGGTGCTAGAAATCTGGGATTAGAAATCCCAAAATGATGCTGAAAATCATGGATTGCATGTCCCCAAAATCACGCTAGAAATCTGGGATTTTGTATCCCAAAAGTCATGCTGTGAAGTGAATATTTTCAATAGACAAGATTTGTGCTGTAAATATTTTCCTAAATTACAGTAGTATATATAATTATATATGTGTTCTTGTATCCAAGTTTAGAATGCACAATGAAAAAAATATTCATCACGTTTCTTCATGATATCAACACCTTCCGAAGGTTCTAGTTTTTGAAACATTTTAGGCCTTCATGGCTGCCCATTGTCAAAAGTTATCCTTAGCCTTAATCACTGAGATTTTTCCCTTCCATTCGTCAACCTTTGTTGTTGATTGTCTTCCTTCCTCTCAGCCTTGATTGTTGATTTTCTACACTGCAAACGTCAAAAGCCAAAAGCCAAACTAGAATAAGTCCTTTTCTCTTTTTCCTAACTATTCTCTCAAAATGTCCATGATAACCGAGTCCTCTCAACCCCATTATATTGCCCAGTCTGAAGAAGAACTGCCAAGTATTCATGCTACCTATAGATTGAATGGAAAAAATTACATGAAAAGGTCCTAGGTGGTTCAAACACTTTTGAAGGGAAAAGGGAAAATAAGTCATGTTCTTGGCACCGGGCCGAAGAAGGGAGCTCCCAGGATTGATTCTTGGTATGAAGAGGATTCCAGGTCATGTCTTAGGTATGGAATTCCATTTTACTGAGATCAGTGATACTTTTATGTTTCTGCCAATAGCGAAAGATATATGGGAGGCTGCACAAAAAACTATCCTATCGCAACATGAATTTTTGAGATTAAAACCAAACTCTTAGCTAAGCGTTTGCCAATTTAATGAAAAAGTTGTGGCAAGAGATGGATCATTACTAGTGTATTGAGACGAAGTGTAGCGAAGATGCAGTAGCACTGAAGAACTCTAATGAAAGAGATTGATTTGTATTTCCTGCTAGGTTAAATGTGGAATTTGATCAAGCATAGGTTCAAATTTTAGGCAAAGAGGGGTTACCTTCTCTGAATGTGACTTTCCATTGTCAATGCCGAAGAGAGTCGAGAAGGGGTTATGCGCTATACACTATCTATTGAAGAATCATTGATGCCATGGAGAGCCAATGATGAGAAGTAGAAGTTTAATTCCCCAAACCCGCAAGTCTATGCTACAAATTCAAGGTAAGAAAAATAGAGTCAAAACCTTCAAATAAGGATAGCCTTTAGTGTAGCTATGCAAAAAATCTTGCCATACAAAGGAGTAATGCTAGAAGCTACATAGAAAATCGCCAAGCTCTCAATGGAACAAAGTGCCTAAAAGTGGAATTCAACGAGGTCAAGTGCATGTGACTCTATCTTGGGAAGATAGAGATGGAGGCACTTCAAATCTTAATGATGGAGGGCAGAATGCATTCAAAAAAGATTGGAGATTAAAGGCACTTCTAGATTCATTAGAGAATCAACATTTGTTCCTTAGCACTTCTCATATGCTTTAAGTGCATCAAATTCCGGTTTTTCAAATTCGTGGGTTATCTACTCTGGGGGAACCCGAGCATATCACCTATGCCTCTCACAAGTTTAACACATACCAATCCGACCCATGTAATAGGAGAATTTCAATTCCTGATGGATCCTTGGCCACTTTTGTCAATCAAGGAGATATTGTTTTAGGCCAATCCATGACTTTAAAAAATGTGCTCTACGTGTATAAACTATCCACTGACCTACAAAAGGACTTAAAATGCAATATGGTGTTTTTTTGTGATTCTTGTGTATTTAAGGACCAAGCTATGAGGAAGATGATTGGACTTGCTGAGGTGAAAGACGGCCTTTACTATCTTTCGTTACCCGACAACTAAGTAAATAATAGGAACCATTGAACTCTCTCATTCCTTTCAAGCAACTCCCAGTCAAATAAAGAACAAAATCTGGCTTCATCACAGTAGACTCAGCCATCCATATTTTAGAATTTTGGGTATGATGTTTCCTTCATTGTTTAAGCATGACAATGTAGATGAATTTCGTCCTGATATTTGTTTGATTGCTAAACAGTGTTGTGTTTCCTTTTTTTTAAGTAAGATAAGAAATACAATTCCTTTTCTTTGATCCATAGCAATGTTTGAAGTCCATCTCTATTCACCAATTTCAAGGGCTTGTTGGTTTGTCACTTTTATTGATGATTACACTTGGGTTACGTGGGTTTATTTACTTAAACAAAAATATGATGTAGGTCATATTTTTTCATTTTCCATACAATGGTCAAAAAATGAATTCAATGTGGGAATTAAAAGGTCGAGAACAGATAATGCTAGATAGTACTTTAATATGTTCGTCCCTATCATATTTATCAAAGGTGTGAGGCGAGAGGCGGGCGAGAGGCCCATTTCTAAGGCGAGAGGCGAGGCGGAGACGCGGGCGACCAAAAGGTGAACAAGGCATATATATTATGGAGAAAGAAATGTATTTTCTTCATATATTAAACTGCTGTACAAGACATGATTTTATAGGAGCTACAAAGAACTAAAAAAGGAAAAGATATATAGCCTATTTTACATTGATGACTAATCCCATAAAATCAGCCATAATTTACAGCTAATCAATCCCTAAAGATCTGCCATAATATCTGCCATAATCTCCCACAAATCACTCTTCTTTCCACACATATATATATATATATATTGCAAAATTCCAAAAACATGTTATAAATGTCAAAAGGCCCCAAAAACAACATGAAAATTTATATTATGTTTAAAACTTTTTAATTCATGACTCATTAAGAATAATAATACATCGAATGACAGAAATATGAATAAACAAAAAATGAAAAAATAGAAAAAAAAGAAAAAACAGAAAAAATAGCAAAAACAGCAAAAAGAATAATGAACAGAAAAAGAATCAGTAAGAAACAGCAAAAAAAGAGTCGTAGAAAAAGAAAACAGTAAAAAAAGAGGAAAAGTAAACAGAAAAAGTTATAAAAATCAGAAAAGCACAAAATGTTAAGTTAAAATAAGAGAAATGAAATAGAACATGAAGAAGTTAAAGCCCATGCATAATAAATTTGAAAAAGACAAAAAAGAGACAAAAAAGTTAGATTTCTAGAGAGGGAAAAAACAAAACCAAAAAAAACCAAAAAAAGAAAAAACTGTAACTTGGCGGTGGCCGGCTGCGGCGAGTGCTGGCGAGGTGCGGGGCAGCAGCCACCGAGCACAGGCGAAGTGCAGGGACAAGCGGCACCGATGGCGGTGGGATTGAGTAGGTGGCATATTGCAGTGGGCTAGAGGCTAGTGTTTATAAGTTTAAATTAGGGTTTCTGCAAATTTTTTGTAGTCTTTTTTATACCATATATATATATAAATAGGTTCATAAGGCGGGCGCCCTGATTGAGGCGAGGCGCCCGCCTTGGGGCGCCTCTCATCTAGCACCTCGCCTTACTTCTCTGAGGCTCCAGACCTAAGCCTCGCTCGCCTGGAGGCGGCCCAAGCGAGCGCCTTTAATAACATTGGTCCCTATACCTTCAAAGAGAGTGAATTATTCATGAATCATCCTGTGTTGATGCACCCCAACAAAGTGGAGTGGTGGAAAGAAAAAATGGCCATCCATTAGCCACTTTTTTGAGGTCTTTTTTTTTTTTTTTTTTCAATTTGTTTTTCTCAAAACTCTTTTAGGGAAAGTTGTTTTGACTATCGGTCATCTAATAAATTGTCTGACATACTGGGTTCTTGATTTTAAAAGTCCAATAGAAATGTTGACTCAGAACTATCCATTATTTAAATGTCAACAATATTATACCCTAATATTTTTGGGTGTGTTTTATTTGTTTATGTTCACTCCTGTGGTTGGGGTAAAGTAGACCTTAGAGTTGTCAAGTGTGTTTTCATTGGCTATTCGCCTACTCAAAAGGAGCATAACTGCTAGCATCCTTCCTCCTTGTGTCCCAGCAAATGTCGCATTTGCTGAACAAGAGAGCTATTTCTCAAGTCCTTATCTTTAGGGGGAGACACCATTTTTGGAAGATAAGAATTTATTCCTAAGTGTCCATATAGAATAATCAACAAATTCATGGCATAAGTTTAGCTAACCGAGTCTACTTCCACTCTTGAAGATGAACTGATCAATAAGTTCACCATGCAGCTTGATGAGTCACCTGTTAAATGACCTAACGGTCTATCAAAACCTACAAAACCACTTCATGTTTATTCAAGAAGAGTAAAGCTTGTGATTAATCCCGAGCAAGTCCAAGAATATGAATTGTCACCTAGAAATAGTAAGCCCTCTTGCTAAAGAATCACCTATTGTCTTTCATTTAGATGTGCTAAAGAATATGAAGTGCAGCACACCCCTACCTTTAGCTTGTATGCTTTGATGTTAGAATTTCTATTATATTAGGACTTTGGTGTGTTTGGTTTTCATTAGGACTGTGTTTCCTTAGTATTAAGATTTTAGTTATTTTTGAGTTGAACTTATCCTATTCTTGTATGCCATATATATATGAGATGGGATATCTCTTTATTTATATAAAATACTATTTTCTATTCCTTCTAAATAATGCTCCTATTTTATTTCTTTATATGGTAACAACGCAGGTTTATTCTTACCACCAAACCCTAGCTATGCCCCAGCAACACACCTTTTCTCACGCTGCACAAAAAAAAAAAAAAAAAAAAAAAAAAGATCTAATACTTGGTTTGGAATTTTGCCATGCTGTGTCCTGCTAACATTGTTTTGCTGCTGTTCTATAGATGTTTTTTTGCTGTTCTACTACTGTTTTGTTTCTGTTGTTTTGTTGATGTTTTGTTGTTGTACTTCTATTGTCCGCCTACTGTCTACATCTAGTTACTGTCCGCTTACCTTTTGCTTGTGCCCACCGTCTGCTTACTATTTGCTTTTGCCTATTGTCTGCTTATGCTTGCTGTCCGCCTACTGTCTACTACTACCTACTATCTGCTTTTGCCTACTATCTATTTCTTACTACTAGTGCCTACTATTTGCCTACTGTTAGCTGCCTAGGGTCCTGCTGTCTATGGCTGGCTACTGTTACTATCTACTATCTACTGCTATTTACTGTTAAAGACTCTATGTATCAAGTTGGACATCAATATCTATGCTGTAACTAACTTGAGGGGGAGTGTTAGAATTTCTATTATATTAGGAATTTGGTGTGTCTGATTTTCATTATGACTCTGTTTTCCTTAGTATTAGGATTCCTATCCTATTCTCGTATACTATATAAATATATATGTTACTGCTTTGATAGTTTATGTGGATGAGATTATTGTAATGCGGAATTATCCAGAAGAGGGGGTAGCCCTCCAAAAGTTTTTGGCGAAAGAATTCAAGATAAAGGATCTTGGGAAACTAAGGTACTTCTTAGGAATAGAAGTTACTCAGTCTAAGGAATGAACTTTTGTCTACTAGTTACAGTGGAAATAAATCCTTAATTGGCTAGAAGTGATTGGCAAGCTAGGGTATATGTTGTTGGACACTCCTATAGAACTCGTGAGAACTTGTTGACAAGTGTTGGAATAGTGTACCACAAGCCAATTAGATTGGCATGTAAACTATTTCACTTATGATACAATTTTGATTGAATGATATTCATTGAATGACCATCTTCATCTTATGCTTATTTTTACTTCATTGGCATTTGGTTGAAGCCCTTAAATCACACTAGACTACGAGACTTGGTTAGTACACTCGGTGGTGATAATGAAATAAGTCTTACATGGTTGCGATCTTAAATCTTCCAGGTCGTAGGATCTTATAAGACATGGCATTGCTCCGTTTCATGAGCAAACCATATGAGATATGGGTGAATGCTAGTGGGTGCTTGTTGGGGAACAAGTTCATTGAAAGCCCGCCCGGAGAATCCACTAAATAGCCGAAAAGGCATGTCGGTAGTTACAAGTTATATAGCTTACGCTAGTACAAATAATTAGTCCTTTGACCTGAGAATTCATGGTAACCTTGTGTTTAGGTCCTCATGCTTTGACTCTTTCTTGACCACGTAGCGGGTCGTCTGGGTGGAGATTGGGTATGAGCTATTTAGATATGGAGGTTTGTGAGATTCAAGATGGAATCCGACTCCTCATTATTGTCAAGGATGAGTACATTTCCTATGTATTCTATAATGATCGATTCCAAGAAATCATTGCACAAAGTAGTATGACAATTTGGAAAAGGAGTTTTCCAAAAATGAGGTCATAAAGGGGAATCAAACATTGAGAATAGAAACATAGAATTAAGGTTATTAGGGAGCCAACAAATATCTTGTCCTAGGCTTCTTTTTGGAGATAGGAGATAGAAGGACCATATTTGCATGGTATGCGTAGAGCTAGGATGGTTCTTTAAAAGCATTTATTTCGGTCAATTAGTTGGGCTCCATGGGCTTGATGTTGGACGTCGACCATGAAAATTAGGTACTTTTCAATTAATAGAGATTAATTGAATTGAGTCGATTAGTCCTTTAAACTAATGTGAATATTTGATATTCTAAAATCACAAAGAGTTGTGAGCCCATATCCAATGAATGGTAGAACCTAATGGATCACACACAAAAGCTAATTGCAAATCCTACTTGATGAAGGGGAATTTTGTAAGAGTTAGAAGAGCTCCTACATAATCGATTTTGGAGGTAGAGGGTTGTAGTTATTTTTAAGGAGTTAAGTTAATTGTTAAATTGGTCTAATTAATTTAAGGAGTTAAATTAAGACTAATTAATTAAGAAGTTAATTATTTGGTGTCATATAACTATCAATTGGTTAAATTAACTTAAGGAGTTAAGTTAATAATTACTTGCTTAAAGAGTTAAGCAAATTGACTTAAGAGTTAATTCAATGGTTAATTAATTAAATTAAATTGTTTAATTTAATTAAAATGAAGAATTAATTTTGGAGGGAACATAGTTGTAAAAGGCGTGCGAGGTGCAGCCCTTGCGCTTTGCAGCGCAGGTCGATGAAGCGCCTGCCTTGGTGCGCTAGAGCCCAGAGTGCGAGGCGTGTGCTTTATGGGCTTTTTTGCTAGGGCTGTTTAGCAGTCATTTCTTAACTTAAGTTAGGGCTTAGGGCTTTTTGGGCAGTTAGTTTTTGGCTTTTTGCACACAACTCCAACAGCAAAACACTCTCAAGCTCTAGCCACCATCTGTCGCTGCAAACATCACAGCAGGCCACCACCCCTTCCACTGTCGCCGCCAGATCAGCTTCACCCCCACACCCCCTCTTTCCTACTGTGTTTCTCTTGTCTCCTCTTCTCATTTTTTTTCCTTTTCTTCCACCTTTTTTCTTTTTAATTCTTCAACTATTGATTGTTTTATACTATTTTGTTTCCAGTTTCTTATTCTTTTTTCTTTTTCTCCTTTTCTTCTTTTCATCCATCTTTTTCCTTTCTACTTCTTCAACTGTTCTCTTCTTTTCCTATTTTCTTCTTCACTCTTCTTTTATAAATTAATGCTGAAAATTTTAGTTTTGTTTTGTTTTGTTTTGTTTTTTTTTAATTATTTATCTGCTTTTGTTTTCTTTTTTATTGTTTACATGTTGAATTTGTTAAAATATGTGCTAAATATGCTGAAATACTGTTTGAATTTATTGAAACTACCTATGATATGCTGAAAATAAGTTAATTATGGTTAAATATTGTTGAGCATATGTTGAAATGTGAAGAATAAGTGTTGAAAGTTCTTCAATTTTCAGTATATATAATGACATCAAATCGAAAGGATCCCGGATGGAATCACGGGAGTTTGGTTAATCCAAACAATATCAATGGAGGTATAAGGTGCCATTATTGCAATAAAGTGACAAAAGGAGGGATATCGAGGCATAAACATCTTGTGGGGGGATATAGAAATGCGGCAATGTGTAAGAAAGCACTCGAATGTGTTAAGCAAGAAATGAAAGAACACATGGAAGAAAAACGAAAGTTGAAGAACACAATTGATAAAATACCTCATTTTGATGACATTGCTGACCAAGAATTGAAAGAACAAGATGAAGATGATGTAGAGGTGCAATCAACCGCAAAGAGGCCTATACCTTCACTTTCTAGTCACGGGTCGAATCGATCAACATCTATGTCAGCCAAAAAATTAAAGCAAATGGGCTTGATTGATTGTTTTTTCACAAATGATGCCGATGAAGTAGTCAAGGAGAGAAAGAAATGTGAAATTGCTTCTCAATTCAATGAAAGAAAAAAGAAGTTGAGTGACAATGCAGTCCAAAAGTTTGCTAGGTAGATGTACGATGCTAGTATATCATTCAATGCGGTTAATTATGATAGTTTTGCGCCTATGATTGAAGCAATTGGACAATATGGCGTGGGAATGAAACCTCCAACTTATCATGATGTAAGAGTTATTTCTTTAAAGAAGGAGGTGGAGCAAACAACGAGTATTTTGAAAAAGCATGAGGAAGAGATGTCGAAATTTGGTTGCACTTTAATGGCAGATGGTTGGAGAGATAGAAAAGGGAGATCTTTGATTAATTTCTTGGTAAACACTCCAAGAGGAAGCATGTTCATAGAATCTGTGGATGCATCCAGCTACTCACACATAGGTGAGAAGATGTTTGAGATTTTGTGCAGTGTATTGGAGAGGAAAATGTGGTTTAGATTGTCATCGACAGTGCAAGTTCAAATATTCTGGCTGGGGAGAAGTTGATGGAAAAATATAAACACTTGTATTGCTCTCCATGTGCTGCATATTGCTTGGATTTGATGTATGAAGATATCTTTAACATGATTGATTTGAAGAGAACGCTTGAAAGGTCAATAACAGTCAATGGCTACATTTACAATCGAACCCAGGTGTTGAACATGATGAGGGAATTTACGGGTCAAAAAGAAATGATCAACCCTGCAAAGACTTGCTCGGGTACTGCTTTCTTGACATTGAGAAGCTTTCATAAGCAAAAATAAAATTTGAGGAAGATGTTCATTTCAGATGAATGGGACAAGAGCAAGTTTGCAAAGGAGCAAGCAGGTACAAATGTAGCCAAAATTGTGTTGATGACTGGATTTTGGAGGCATGTAACTTATGCTATGAAGCTTGCTAGCCTCTAATTGAATTTATTCGATTGGTTGATGGAGAGAAAAAACCTCCGATGGGTTATATTTATGAGGCAATGGATAGTGCTAAAGAGAAGATTGTCCTTGCTTTTGAGAAGAATGAAGAAAGGTGTAAAATTTTCGATATTATTGATCGAAGATGGAATTGTCAACTTCACAAACCATTGCATGCGGCTGATTATTACTTGAACCCGTACTTTTATGATAATGAAAAGATTGAACAAGATGCCGAAGTCATGTCGGGTTTGTATGATTGAATAGATAGATTGGGGAAGGATACTTCTATGCAAGATGCCATTGCTTTTGAGCTCATAATCTACAAGAAAGTTGAAGGGAATTTTTCCTTAGCTATGGCAAAGAGGCAAAGAAAGTTGCTAGCATCAGGTAATATGTGAATGCAAGAGGTTATAATTATATATATTCTATGCAACTTACTATATTTATTTATTTATTTATTTTATTATTGCTAGCTGAATGGTAAGCTTCATATGGATCTTCAACACCAAATTTACAAAGGCTTGCCATCAAAATTCTTAGCCTTACTTGCAGCTCGTCCGACTGTAAATGAAATTGGAGTGTGTTTGAACATGTAAATTTGAAATATTTCTTAAAATTATTCACTTATTATAACTTTTTTGTTAATAATTTATGGTGTATTACTTTTTTCACAGCTTCATTCCAAGAAAAGAAACCGATTGGCACAACGACGCTTGAATGATTTGGTTTTCATCAAGTACAATCGGTTTTTGCTTCGTAGATATGACAAGTGTGACTCCATTTATCTAATCATCTTGGATTCTAATGTAATAGATGATGAAAATGAATGGTTGGTGGGGAGAATGGATGAAGATGAAGATGATATTCGGGTGTTTGATGATGATTTGACATGGGGTGATGTTGCAAATGCTACTGGAGTTAATGAAGAATCCTACACTTTTAGATCTCGAGCTTCTCAATCTATAAGTGATTTATTGAGAAAGTCAAGTAAAGCTAAGCCTAGGTCAACTACTTCCAGGGGCAAGGAGATAATGCAAATAAAGGGAAAAGAAAATTTTATTTCTTCATCGACATTATTATAGATGAAGAAGATGAGATGGATTTTGATGAAACTGAGGAGGAAGAAGAAAAGGATAATGAAGGTTATAAATCTTGTTCTAGTGATGATGGATGTGGGGAAGAGCTGAGTAGGGAGGAAGAGTTTGAAGATGATTAAACACTAGAGTTGTTAACTTGTTATTAAACTTTAACTTGAACTTATTTGTTTGAAATTGTTGAATGAGTTGAATTTTTTTTAATTATTAGTTTATAATGTTTAGTAGTTTTTATGTTTTATAATTGTTTGAATTTATAGGCATTCTTGGTATATAACTATGTCATAGAAAATGAAGATACTTTTCATATATTGCGCTTTATTGCAACAAAGCGCGCTTCACGTTGCGCTATGCGCTATAGTCCCAAGAGACCTTTGCGCTATAGCGCTTTGCGCTCTTGACAACTATGAGAGGGAAAATTCAAATGAAATGTTCATTTGATGTGAATTAGAATTTATTTGAATGACATTTCATAAGATGAAATGAAGATTCCAAATGAAATTCAAATTCACACAGATTCAAATTTACATGCCAACTTGCGAGCAAGTGGCTGGCTACCTTGAGGAAGGTGTGATGCCACCTTGGCATTACACAATCCTCCCTCTATATATAGATATAAGGTGTGAGAGAGGCGGCCACTTAACATTCAATGTGATTTGCAAGCTAGAATTAGATTCTCTTAATTTCCTCCAATTTCTAAGTGTTTCATCATGTGTTGAAGTTTAACTTTTTTTCATCTCCTATCTTCAAATCAAGCTTTATCCTTGCATTTCTCCACTTTATTCTCCAGCTAATATTAAGGAGAATTGGATTGTGCATTGGTGTGTGGATTTTATCATTAGAGGCAAGACGATTGGATTGCTAGCCTTTGGAGATCCTCTGTTTCGGGCAGTGACTTTGGAGGTCTTGCCGGATCTGTTTTGAGCTGATTTTTTTTATTGGAGATACATTAAAGAGTTGGTGTTCTTTTGGTTCAAATTTCACTGAAATCGGAGTTCATTTGGTTGGGCAAAAGTTGCTTGGAAACCGCTGTGCTGCTGGGGAGACAGTTTTTAAGGAGTTGACATCTTCCATTTTCCTTAATTTTCAGAAAATCAAAGAGGGGGTAGCCCACCAAAAGTATTTGGTGAAAGAATTCAAGATAAAGGATCTTGGGAAACTAAGGTACTTCCTAGGAATGGAAGTTACTTAGTCTAAGGAAGGAAATTTTGTCTGATTAGTCACAATAGAAATAATTCCTTAATTGGCTAGAAGAGACTGGCAAGCTAGGGTATATGTTGTTGGACGCTCTCGCAGAACTCGTGAGAACTTGTTGACAAGGGTATATACTGGCAACTTGTTGAGAAGTTGATTTGATGTTGCGGTGTTTGGTGAGTTGGAGATTGGGGAATCAAATTGATGAGGTCGAATGTGCTGGTGCTCAATTTGGTTGGGGTTGATTTGCAAGGCAAGGCACATGTTAGGCTTGTCGAGGTGGCCCTTGGCTAAAACCTTCCAATGTTTAAGTCAATATTGTGCTGAAGGAGAGTAAAGGGTAGCTGAAAGGGCAAAAGCGAATGTTTTGAGTGCTACCTAAGTCTAACTCTTGGATTGGCTATTTTATAAGTGCCAAGGTTGGGGTTAAAATGATATGAGTACTCAACCAAGAGTAATGTGCCTGGGGCAAAACATGTTTTTTAGGCGACTGACCAGGTTGATGATGATTGGATAAACAATACACTGGGTGCTTGGAAGGCTATCAAAAGCTGGTGCTAGGGGACTCTAATGCATTAAATGTGGAAGAGGTACTCGAGGGACAACATTTAACCCGGCTGATTGCCCCTTACATTAGCTCTAAGGCACATTTATTGCGATTGTCTGGCCTCAATTATCAATTCCATATTAGCTAGCGGCCCGCAATTGACTTGACTTGCGAGGTTGGCGTCAAGCGATTGAGGTCAATGAGTTAGTGTCGGGAATTTCCACACTTGTAGGATCCCTCTGGCGGGAATAGGTTGCGGTTGATCCCTTCGAGTTGAATATGTTTGCCACAGCAAGTCGATTACTCACAAGTTGAGAATATCCATATGCATCATGATCTTTTTATCAAACACGAACAGATATTGCATATTTCGTGGGTGTCGTAAGCCAGTTCATGCAGAATCCTAAACCTTTATGCGGCTGACAAAATCTTGCAGGTAGTCTGGGCAAATATGGAACTTGAAGCATACATGGATATAGATTATGCTCGGAGATTAGCATTTGGATATCATACTTTTTTTGATGGAAATTTGGTAATTTGGAGGAGTAAAAAACAACCACTAATTGCCAGGTCTATTGTAGAGGAAGAGTTTCATTCTATGGCATAAGGGATGTTGAGATATATATTATTCTACCATATCTGATAGTTCGGATAGTTTATCTTAAAAGATCCTAGTATATCTCTTTTTTGTACTTAAATTTACTCTTTTATACTCTATAAATACGAGATAGGTTCTATTCAATAATATAGAATCACCTTTTCTTTTCTTTTCACGTGGTATTGAGCAGGTTCTGCACCCTGCCACCATTCCCACCATGAAACCCTAATGGTTGGTGCACCATAGTACCTGCTTAGACTAGCTGCGTTGCCCCAATCCCCACCATCAAACCCTAGTGGCGCCGCACCATTCTCAATCGCCAAACCCTAGCCATCGCCATACCCCACCACCATACCTACTTGCACTATACTCACTAAGCCCGCACCAGAAATTGCTGCGCCTTGTAACTACTGCACCTTCCGCCTTATGCCCGCGGCAGCCGCCGTTTGCGCGCCTTGATCGCACCTCCTAGACATTACGCCTGTTGCTGTCTTGCGTTCTTTTTATTTCCGTCTCATTGCTGGATCTTTGTTGATATAATGATTAGCTATGCTAGTGCTTGACATGCTCTTCCTCTAATTTAATTTTTGTCAAAATCTATCTGCCTTCTATTTTATTTTATTTTTATTGTGGCCTCATTCCATGAAACTAAGGCTCCACTGGGTACAATAGTTAAATTAAATGGCCAAAATTATGTGCTATGGTCCCAAGCTTTCAAATTTTTCCTTGGTTCTCAGAATAAGTAATTTCATATTATTTCTGGGCCATCGGATTTCAATGATGCTACTTATGCTGCTTGGAAACAAGCTGATTACTCTATTATGACATTGCTTCTCAATAGTTTGGAAGATTCCATAAGTGCTAATATTATGGTCTTAACCTTTGCTAAGAAGATGTGGGATGCATTACATGATATGTATTCTCAGGAGAAAAATGTTTCGCGTGTGTTTGAGCTGTATGAGAAACTTTTTCTCTTAAGCAGGATGGCCATTCTGTAATTGATTATTTTACTTCACTTAAGGGGGCTGCCGATGAAATTTTACTATGCCATCCTTTGGGTTGTGATGCACAGACTAGCAAGTCTCAATGGGATGAGTTTCTTGTCGCCAAATTTTTGTTTGGTCTTGATCCTACTCTTTGTCCTGTTCGTGATCATCTGCTAGCAAGTGATAAGGTTCTTACTCTCTCTACTGCTTTGTCTCGCGTTCTACGGGTTACCACAGGTGGTTCCTCTGCGCCTCTATCACTTCCTAATATTGAGTTTTCTGCTATGGCCATTCGTGGATGTAGTTGGTTCTTTTAGAGGTTGTGGCAGACAAGGCGGCAAAGGTTGTGGTTCGACCAGATCTCAAGGCACACGTCCTTGCTCTCATTGTGGTTGAACCAATCATGTCTGAGAAATGTTGGATTAAATTTGGCAAACCAGATTGGGCCAATGCTATTGCTGAATTGTGATGGTGTTTATTAAGCAATAGTTAACATTCAAGCAATCAACATAGTGCTCGATGCTTGCATCTCCAAGAAGTGCCTCTGTGCACCAAACGAACATGTTGTTAGCTATCCAGTCCGTTGCTGAGTCTGTGCCGTGACTCATTCTCCACATGCTTCACACGCACAAAGCACCAATCAAGTGTCGTATGAGCTGTGACATTGCTTGCATCACCGTACCAACATTTAGATTCAAACATAGCCAACCAGATTGCATAATGCCCCCATGACATAGCTGGCACATCATCCCTCACAATGCACTGAGAGGTTCACAGCAATGTATTTGAGTGGGAACTTGTAAGATGTGGACAAATGTCAAGGGGGGTGGATATAATTTCTAAAACCACAAGGAATAGGTTTATATCCATTTTTGTCAGCAACCAATCTTTTCCTTGATGTACTTACACTCATCTTCGTGTCTCCCTATTGGATGATTGCTTTATCATTCCTTTTTTTTTTTTTTCCATAATATATCTTTTACTTTACCTTTTTGGTGGAAATACTGGACAGTGTTCAATTTATATTTTTCACATACTGTAAATTGGGCTGCTGGGGATGTTATCAAAAATTATCTCTATCGTTTTGAAATTTTTTGGGGTAGTCTGATCGTATATTTGTTGCAAAATTTCATAGAATAAGAAGAAATGTAAAGCAGTAAATTTCAAATCTAATTTCTCTGTATTGTTACTGTAATGAAATTATGTGTGTTAGTTGTACATTATCTTACTAGAATTGGACAATTTTGGCTTTTTGAAAATTTGAGGAAACTGCTGGAAGTTATGGCAAGTTGGTTAAAGAAACTGTGGAAGTATTTGTTAGGGGGCAAGATGAATGTATTGTGAATCTTAATTGGTATGTAATAAATGTTGTCTTATGCTTATGTGATGGTTTTTGAGACTCAGAAGGAAGACCAGCTGTTTTAAGGATTAAAGAAAATGCTGTATGAGTTGATTTTAATTTCTTAACCTTGTCCTCCGCTTTCTCTCTCTATGAAGAATGAATAGTTTTGGCTGTCTCTAGCTCAAATTTGGAGACATATAGTTATATCTTGTTGTATGATGTTCATCATTTGCCTCTTGCAGGAGTGCCGTCGCAGATTTGACAAGACCATATATGCGTATGACCAGGTATTGAATATCATTCTTGAGAAGAATTGTATATTTTATTCATTAGTCATTATTTAAGAAATCAAATGCTCACAACAGAATTGTAGCATAGCATTTTGTTTTTTTTGTATATTTGAATATGCGAACATTGAGGAATTACATCTTACTCCAAATTTGTTAATCGATAAGGAAAAAAGAACTGCCAACTTAACACTAACTAAATTAGCTTTGCAACCATGATTTTAGAGAAAATTAGGCACGCAACAACTTTCAGGGCTTCTAAGGATAAGACAAGGACCTCCTCAGTTTATATACATGATTCTCGATTGCATCAAAGGCTCCTTTGTATCTCTCTCTTCCCACAACACCCTTATTAAGCAGCATGGTTTTACCAACCAAGCTATTTGTCTAAATAAAGCAGATCCCTTCAACTTTAGGAAACTAGAAGTCATTCTCAGCAATTACCCTGTTAATGCTGGAACTGAAAATCGCGTTGCATTATTAGACTGATTTATCTTCGGCAGTTTGTCAACTGCGAAGCATCAAATGATGTATAGCTTATTTATCTCGGTGATCATCAGTGTTAAGAATAGCTTTGTAGGCTACTTCTATACCTAAGAGGCTATAATAGGATATGCAGGAAAGTAATGCTCAAGCTCCTCAAATTGTGAGAGGATTTCACTGGTAACTTATCATTGTTAGCCTGATCTAACTCACATGCCCTCTCCTCTCCCATTGATTTGCCCTTATGGAGTAAAAGAAATCATGTTAGTTCATAGTTCCAGTCATGCTTATCCCTCATGAAGTGAGTATTCCAGAGTCCAGGTCACATTTACTGCTGAAAAGCAGGCAAATTGAATTCTGATTGTCTAGGGAATTCGTCTATCTGTTGCCACACCGCAAACAACCAAAATTATTCTTTCTCCATTGACCCCTCATCCCCCTAAAATCTACATCCTGAAATTCTCATACAATTATTTCTCTCTAAATCGCTATTGGACTACAGTTAGGCTACTTCAATAGTCACTTTGCAGAAGCTTAACCAGACTTTGTTCTATCTTTTCTCAAGGATGAGCACCTTCAACTAGAAATTCTTCATATATTATTTTAGTGATCCATCATTGAAGGCATTGAGATCCTTAACCCTCTGCCATTACAAGGTCCCTGGTAATGACCCTAACCCGCTCAATCAAGTCCATGTTGACCTGTAAGAACTAAACAAGGGTGTATTATCCACCCAACTGGTATCGGTTTGGTGCTAAAATGTTACCCCTCAGTTATGGGACATCCTTTTTGTGTGCATTTGGTGATCATTACCAACCGCACAAGTTTAGATCACTTAAGTGGATATCACCATAAGCATGACTTTGACTGCAACTTTAGTACCCAAGTGAGACTGCAAGCCAACACTGTTGACACTTGCCAACTAGCCAAAATACATCGCCTAAGTTGACAAGTAGAGGCTAATCAAGCCTCAAAAATAAATCACACGATTCTCCCACATAGAACTTTCTACCACTGGTACAATTGGATCTTTGACCTCTTCCATATGTGCTATGTGTTGCTTCTTTCAGTGGCCACCCAAGAGGACTGTCCTTGCAGCTGCTTCAGCCTTCACCTAGTTATCAAAAAGAAAAAGTAGCCTTTTTGTTTGATACTGGAACCATGGACTATGTTGTAACCTTCTTACTTGTTTATCCAAACAATGTCATTTTAACTCTGTTTCTTGGTCATTAAGTTATTTTGCAGGGAGGCTGGATAAAGCACTTCTTGTTAGAGACATTTTTAGTGTTGATCATAAACTTATCTCCTTTCCTGCTAATCTCATTTGAAATATTATAGTATCAGTCATTAATTGATCTATTGTTAGAGAATAGAGGATATTCTAGATAGTTGGCAAGACATCAATCTGACTTTTCAAATCAAGTCCCATTTGTATCTATCACTAAGGTAATTGGAGATTGTAAAAACTTTTTTTTTTTTTTGGTTTTCTAAGGTTTTCAGTGAAATCATTGTTCTGCCTTAAGGTCTTTAGTTCCAATCTCTATTTTGCTTGTGCACTTGCCATGTCATTATTTCATAAGAGAAAAGTATGTTACTTTCTCTATTATAGAACTTTGAAAAGTTCAATACATTTGTTTAACATGAATATACGAGTGTCTTCTGCACTAAGAATAGATGGACTAATTCTCCTGTCCAAGCAGTTAACCACCAAACTATGGACTAATAAGCTAGTTGCATTTAGATTCTGATGTGATCTTGAGACAACCATATTTCAAAAGCTAGTTGCAAAGTGGGGGAGAACCAAGGTTGTACGAACTTCAATTTAGTATCCCATGTTATTAGTGTTGAATCCAAGTCCTATACCTTGCAATTAAGATCATAACATGCCACCATAATCTACAGCCCTAGAACCCAAGCAGGCTACCTTTGTGCTAGCTTAACCTGGCCCCTAAACTCTGAGATACTGGCATCACTAGCCATGGTGCAAGATTGAAATTGGGAGAAGCAATGGATGGCTTTGATATCAATTGTATGACCTTGAGGGATCCCTTTCTCAAAAGTAACTGTTGAATTAGGAGATCCCAAGGCAATATAAACCTAAATTAGCACCTGCTATTACCAATGTGGGACCCAAGTCCCATACTTTGCAATCCCGATTATAACACTTTCTTTTGATGAGATTTATATTGTCACCTCGACTTCACTCCATGAATAGGCACATGTTCCCTCATTGTTTCATTAGCTCATAATTGGTGCCTAAAACTTCATCGACCTTCAGGCGTACAATTTGAGTTACATCCTGTTATATGTTTGAAGGCTTCCTTAACATGTAGTTTTTTGTGTCAGGCACGAGAGAAGTTTGCTTCTTTAAAGAAGACGACACGGGATGAAGTTGTTTCTGAATTAGAAGAAGTATATCTTCAATTCCTTTCTAACTTATATTATATTTATTTTGGTAAAGTAACTATTTTGTGATGAAAATTATGAGAGTCACTATTTTTTCATCTTTCATGCTGAATATACCTGTTCGTTATTCTTGCTCTTTATTTTAATAATTTGAAAACTTTAATATTGCTCATTGAGTTTTAGTCTCATCTGGCTTAGATACAACCATTGTTTTTATGTGTTCTTTGCACTCGTATTTAATCTTTTTTTGTTATGTTGAATGGCCAAGTGACATACTGAAGGTCACATGGTGTATTCATCCTGGTGATGCTATCTGTGAGGCAATACACCAAATATAAGATGGAATAGTTAGAAAGGGCAGGGCATCGGACACAAAGCTTGAAAAAGTAGTTGGGAAAATGGTTTAGCTGTTTGTACACTGAAAGGTTAAAAATAGATGGTAAGCTTGGATCTTGATTCTCTAACAAATTTACTGATGAAATTACGAGTGATCATAAATTACGATTACCACTTCAAGGACCTGCAAGTTCTCACAATAGGTTATGGTTCTTGTCCCCTGTTTTTTTTGGAAATTTCATCTAGATCAATTATTTACTATTTTATTTTCTCGTAGAGTTATTTCTGTTACTATCTACTTATTTGGTCCGAATATGTTTACAAGTTATTTGTCATTACCCTTCTTTGAATAGAAAAGTGAGATACGGTATGATTTGTTATTGTAAATGTTCCTGTTAGATTGAGCTTGTTATGGCATTTCATGTATTTGCAATCCTTTCTTACATGATTTAGCACATAATGAAATTAACATTATTTTAAAACAAGAGATAACAATATCTATATGGGGATTAGTTATTTCACATGCTTGTACTTCTTCTAGGCTTAATCAAAATAATTTTTCCGGAATAGCTAGTAGTTCATGTGTCCTGTAAGTATCAGATAATATGAGTGAATACTCTTATCATCATGCTTTTATCTTAAGGAAGACTTTTTGATACTGCCTCATTCCATTTCAACTATCCATGTTTCAACTGACACGAAGTTTTAATGAGTGTTGGAAAGGTGAGAGCTTTGCGTATCTTGACCCTTTCTTTTCCTTCAAAAGTAATGATTATGAGTAAGTGGGTGTCACATTGTTTCTTTTAATTAATCGTACTTCTTAAAAGAAAGTTGCTACTTTATGAAATAGAACATTAATTCTGGAAGCCATGAAAAGAAAGTAAGAGCACTCAGCAATCAATAAGTGTTTTATTGCGTATTTGTGTGCATTAATATGTATTGCCATCTGGAGAAGAGCAGAAACTCTCTTGCATTTGATTAAATGGATTATGTTTTATATTTTGAATACTTCAGTTAGTTTCACATTCTTTGTGCAACATCCTGCTTAACCTCAGTATCTCTTCAACTAATTGAAGTATGCAAATTGTGGCAGCATGAGTTATGGTTCTTTTCTTTATTTTTTATTCTATTGTCCTATTACTTGAATGTGGCAATAAATGTTTATCCGTATATTCTCTTTGTTAAATTATCAAACTTCTATCTTAATACTATAGAGATATTTTGAATAAATTTCTTGATCATCTGCTCCATATCCTTTTTATTTTTCTTTTGCTGAAATGATATGAACTTATCTACTAATTATGTGACAGGATCTACACAATTCAAAGTCAGCATTTGAGAGAAGCCGCTTTAATTTGGTATCATGATGCTAGATTGATCTTCTCTTTTCGCTCATATTATGAATTTTTCTCATCCATCATATATTTTAACTACCTTCCTTTTATTTTAAGAATTTCAGGTGAATGCTCTCATGAATATTGAAGCCAAAAAGAAATTTGAGTTCCTGGAATCTTTTAGTGCAATTATGGATGCTCACCTGCGATATTTCAAATTGGTGCGTTTTGAGTTTCCTAACCTATCATTGCTTATAGATCCTGTTGATATATTCTACCTGTCTAATATACCAATATATGTTCTAGGGGTATGACCTATTGAACCAAATGGAGCCTTTTATTCACCAGGTACATTAACCATTCCTGACTCATTTAAGTGCGTTATTTTTAGGAAATATGAGATTGACTGTAAGTGTAGAAGAGGAAGTTGAGTATGCCCAATTTTTCTTCAATAATTTTCCCCTTCAGTGTTCTCTAAGTTTGATTTTTAGCTGCTGTCATTCAAAAGTACAACTGGGATTGATGGTGTAAGAGAATTTCCTTCACAAAGTTTAAACAAGCAAGCGTTGCATTTGGTTGACATTTAGTTAATGGGTATCAAGGATCTGAGCACAAGCAAGCATTGTATTTGGTTGACATTTAGTTAATGGGTATCAAGGAACTGAGCTCAGAAGTCAACCAATTAGAAGTACTAGTCGCATATTGATTAACTACAATATTTACTAGTTTTATCAGTTGAATAGTGATACCATGAAAACTAGCAGCCTGGGACGTTATAGTTGCTTGTTTGAACTTATTTTGTATGATCCAATTCTTGGCATATGCCTCTTATCATAAGGAGTAGCGACAGGCATGGGTGATTGAGGCAGAAGCCAAGTTATTTACTAGATTAGGAAGAGGGCCTGAAACAGCTTAAGTTAATTTTGTGCATGAGGCATAAGCTCAAGGCAGAACATTTCATTGGAAGATATGTACGTGCTACAGTCCTGAAGACATGAAATGCTCAGAAATAGATAGAAGTTGCAAGGAATGAGATTGCTCATGAGACTCCTGAGCTTAGCTCTGATACTTTTTATTAACATCTTAATGCCAGAAGTCAATTGGAAATTGGACCTCTTCGAAGTACCCTGGAAGTACCTGAATCAGGAAATTATGTCTTTCCCCAATAAATATCATTGCAATTTTTTGTCAAGCAGGTTAGGGTCCATAGGATGATCTCATGAGTGAATTTTGGTTTTAAAGCTAAGGGATTGTTTGTAGTCTTCATTTAGATATCACACAATGAGTTAAAAGTTTTAATTCTGGGATGAATGATGATTTAGGACATTATGAATGTGGCAATTGTGTACAAAATTATATTTTCGTAAGTCTCATTTTTTCCGCCCAAAGAACAATTCATCCATCGTTTTCTTTGCCTTTCCTTCCTCCTCTACCAGTTATCTTCTGTACTCCTTATGCAGTCAAGTTTGTCAAATACGTATGGTGAAGACATTATTCGTCATGCTATGCATTTCAGTTAACTGGTATCCTAGTGAGTTTATTGGACTCTCTCACTGCAGCAGCTGTTTGCTTATATCCGCAGTTAGCTTTTTTGTTACTGCCTCCTGACGGGATTATTTGGCACTCATCATTGTTTACATAGTAAAACAGCATTCTCTGATTATCTTCCTTTAATTTTTTCTATTTTGATTATTGCTTCACTTTTTTAATATTATTCCCATTGTGGTTTTTGCAATTTGACTTAATCATATCATAGAACGCATTTGCCTTTGCTATGAGTTCTAAGCACAATTGTAGAAGGTGTATAAAAAGGGTTAATTATGCTTCCCTCCTCTCTTAATTGGAGTGATTACCAACTGGTCCACTTGGAGGTGAGTGACCTCCCGTGCCAATGATGTTGGCATTACAGTGTGTAAGTGATAGAAAATGATGTGATCATCAAACTTATGTGATCTTCCCATTTTTGCCCTTCTATATGCTGTTGTTTATTTTCATTCACATAGATACCTTGCATGACAGGGGGATTGTTTCGATTTACCAAAATTGAAAGTGTATTTATTGGAAGTCATCAATGAGACCCACAAAAGTGGCCCAATAAGGGGTGTGCTTGTGATTTTTGAAAATATAAAGATACCAATTTTTCCATGTTTCATCCTTCCATAATATGCAGGAGTGCAAGGAAGAAGATTACTTAGATACTCATTAGAATTCAATTTTCTGCTCCCATGGTTGAACCAAGACTTCCTAATGGGGCTTTAGAGACATTATCTAGAATTCTTTTGGGATGCATTACACTAGAAAATGCATATAGATCTTTTTGACCCTTTTGTTCATTGTCTTCACTAATAGTTTGTGATGCACTAAGCTTAACATGCTTTTTGTTAGGGATGACGATATACTGGAATATAAAAATGCAATTGATTATGTTATTTTGTCACGCTTTGTAATGTAAGTAACCCAATTGAAATTGTGCCCTGAGTTCATTAATTCTTTATAGTATAGTTATTATCTTGAAACTCCAAGGCATAAAAGTTTCCTGCCTTCTAATTACAAAAACATCATTATCAGCCTAATTGTTCGTGGAAAAGTTTCCTCCATCATCCTATGATTAAGTTGCGCCAGATTTGCATGCATATTCATGTTCGTTTCCTGCATGTGGCATGGAGGACCAAGTCATGCCTTTGCCTAATCAGTCCTTGCAGAAGATGCATATATCACATACACATTATGTGTTGGGGTATTGATGCAGCAGAATTTAAAACTTTTAAAGATTGAACTTAGTGTAATCACATAAATGCATCCCATTGCCCTTTGCAACATGGATCTTTGTGCGAATAAATGAGCATATGGAGTAGGGAATGTACTTTAATTTTGAATTAAGGTGAAGAAGATGCTCCTTCAAGATTGCCACTCCTTGCTCCAAGAACCAAGAACCCCTTTTTGAACACTCATGTGGAGCTTTCTTCTTCTTCACAAAGGGCAACCCCTAATATCCAATTCTCAGCAAGACATGCAAAGGTCGGCCCTAAAGCTCCCCAACCAAGCCATCAAAGTAGGGCAGAAAACCCTTATTTTCCTTGATTTGATGATTGAACTCCTTCAATCCTTGTTGTCAATGGTTGAATTCTTTTTCTTGTCTGTAATTCGTACCAAGACCTCCACACCTTGGATGTATACTTGACTCATTCCCTTTGCTAAGTGGGAAGAAACCAATATCTCAAGTATAGAACTTGTAGAGAGATGGGGAGAGTTGCATTAAAGAGAGTCAAGAGGAGAGGAAATGTTTTTGCACAAAATTGGTGATGAAAAGCCTTAAGTGGCTGGCCACTGTAGAACAGAAGATATTTTGTGAAGGTTACATGGTGGCAGTTGACTCCTAGTTCAACTAGATAACCACCTCCAAAATATCTTCCTTGAAAGGTAGAGCTTCTTCCAACTTCCAGCTTCCAAAGCTCCCATATGTAGCCACTTGCCAAGCTCCTACGCATCTTATTTGAAATATCTCTTTTGATTTTGAGTTCTCCATTCGGGTCTTGGCCTGAGACTCCAACAATTGGAGATTTGATTTTTAATTCTCAATTCAAGTTCAACTAACATTGATTGGTTAATTTATCCTTCTAATTAATTAATTCATGCGTCTAATTAAATTAATCGGTCTTACCAATTGATTCTTAATTAAGGTTAGCTCTATCTTATGGACTCAATTAAACAAACTCTTTTACAATAACCAAGCCTTAAATTACAATCTCAAATGGAAAAATAATTAGGCCAACTATTTAACTCTCAATTAAATGTGATGTCCGATTTATGGACTTAATTAACTGAAATTCCTTTTATTTAATCGGATCAATTTAACTCCTTAAATTGATCAATCCTTGAATAAATTCCAAACATAGGTTGATTGGTGTAACTAATTATACTGGACTAGCCACATCATTTATTTTTAATTGGATATTAACTCCTCAATTTAGTTAACTTCTTATTGAAATTAATCAATTGTTCTGTAGATGACCTCATCTTGTCCAGGTATTATGTGTAACCTATAGGTCTACCCATCAACTAGTTGTAAGCTTACAATCTCCTTCCCATTTAATTTTAGGGTCAATTACATCCACCTCCCCTGATGTTTGGCGTAATTACAAAAAAAACCCATTTGTTTTGAAAATTACAAATACCCTTTTGAACTTAATTGCTGTCCAAGATTTTAGCCCAGCCGATAGTTGCTGTTAGGATTTTACCAACAGCCGTTAAAAAATTTGGATAAAATTCCAAAAATGCCCTTAGGCTAACTGATGGCATTTTTTACCTAGTTTAATTTTTTTAGTGGACAAAAATACTCTCAGGGGTGGTTTTGTAATATTTTTGAATTTCGTAAGGGTTTATTTGTTATTATTGTTTTGTTTGGGGACCTAATTGTAATAAAACAAAGAGGAATCCAAGGTGAATTTAAAATAGTAAATGTGTTTAAGATCATTTAATTATATTCAATTGAATTTAATAAGTAAAAAAAATTAAAAATATGAAACAAATCTATCATCTTGGAACATATAATTTTAATAATTGAAATGATATATTCAATAATATTAAAAATAATAAGCATATCTAAAATAATTTAACTAAATTTATATCATTAAAATATAACATATTAAATTATGTTAAATATAAATTTATATTATTAAAATAATCTATTAATATTAAAATAGTAATATATATTTATAAAATATTTTAATTAAATTCAATTCAATTTAACTAAAAGTAAAATAAGTAAAAAATTAAAATAAATCAAATCTATCATGATAGTATATTTTTAATAATTTTTAAAATTAAAAAATAATAATGACATGTAAAATAATTTAATTAAATATTTTTATTAATTAAAAATAGAGTAAACTAAAAATTAAAATTAATGTTTGGGGTCAATGTGAGGCACTTAGAGAGGTGGAGGATTCAATTGAAATCCAAGAGGAAGTTTTGGGGTGGAAATTACAATTTTAGAAAGTTGAAAAATATATACACAAGAGCCCTCCCATTGAATGGAATTCTTCCATGCTTATTGTCAACATCCTCTCTAACGCTGGAAAAACTAGCAACCAAGCTAACCATTCTCTTTCCCTCGTCACAAGGAACCCATTCTATCAGTTTTTTTATTTTTTAATTTTTAAAATTTTTAATGGAAGGACATTTTGATCATTTTACACTTTTCTCAGCATTGTAATTTAGTTTGAAAGTTTAGAGGCGTATTTTTAATTTTCAAAACAATTGGGTTTTTTTTTTTTGTAATTACACCAAATCTCAGGGGAGGTGGATGTAATTGACCCTTAATTTTATATAATTTCTAATCATTCCGATTTGTTAAAGACTTTCGTAACTGACCACTCTTTGAATTAACCTCCTCTTAATTCGAGAGTACCCATCCCTAATGGTCTATGTCTAACAATAAGCCCAATTAATGGTTGAAACACGTGTCAACCTTTCTGCTTATATGTATCATGCAAATATGGTCCTTTCATTATTCTAGTCTCATGGTTAAGACCTATGGCTCGGAGATTATATTGGTTGACTTAGTAGTCTCAATATCAATAAATGCATTCTTAGTGTGTTGGTTTGTTCCTGATCAACCTAGGATACCTACACTGCCTTGAGCAAGAGCTTTGCCGAACTAACCACCTTAGGAACATTGGAGATCTTCTCATCCTTCATAGAGTAATAGATCCTCTGTTGTTGTTGTGTCTTCATAATCAAACATAGAACTCTCGTGACCTGCTACATGATCGAAGAATGTTAGAATTTAAGCATCCATGTGTAAGGTTACCATAGAACTTCAGATTTAGGAACTAATGATATGCATTATCGTAAGCAAAGAGAACTTCCACATTGATTTGCATTTTACAACCAAAGTGGAATTCTCTTATATGGGATCCTTCGACAAACTTGTTCTCCAACAACCTCCCACTAGTGTGTGGTTGTATTCTAACTAATAACCTATCAAATGAGGCACCATCCAACAAATGGAACCTATTTCACTAGTATAAATCTGTCCGAATCCATCATTGCCTTTTCTCATTGGATTCTATGAGTTGGAAGAGTTTAAGACTGTTAGACTGTATATTTGGTGTATATATGCTAGCTGTATAGATGCATAATCTTAGGGATTTGATTTATCCTAACAGTTTCTTTGAATTTTTTGGGTGCCTATTCATGGTGTTTGTTTGATCTCACCGTCACTTGGAATAGAGTCGGGACATCAAGATCGGCATATTCCTATTTTTTAGTAGTCGGAAACCTTGCGAGTGGGTGTCACGTGCCACTCTTGTAGCTGAACCCTTTCTCACGCTCGGGCGCGGGAAAACGCATGCCTGTGTTTGGCCGGCGGTTTGTTTTTCCAACGTTGACTCCTTTCTTTTCGGCCTTTTCCTGACTTCGGCTAGGTGGTTGACTACTGTTCTCGAGACTTTTCATATTTCAATGTGCTTTTGTTTCCTTTCAGTCTCTATTTCAATTTCTGGGTTTTTGAGGCTATTAGGTTGTGCTACCTTATGTTGTGGGCTTGGGTATCTAGAATTTATTTAATCCTAATGAAGAGTTATAATGATTGAGAACAAAAATGGTAATTACTGACGTTATCCCGGTAGCATCCCGAATTACTGAAAATGAACTTACTAGGTCTAATTAAATGGATTGGAGCATAGTTGTCAGGAGCGCAAAGCGCAGCGACACGCAAAGGTCCCCTGGAGTTATAGCGCATAGCGCGCGCTTTATCGAAATAAAGCGCACCACATATATATGTATATATTTCTATTATATATCCAAATTACCAATATATTTTACATATTGTAATAATAAACAACTAAATAATCACAAAAAATAATGATTTAGGTGGTTTTGGTGATTCCTCGTTTAGTGATTTTGGTGTAGTAATTGCATTTAACACTATCGTTAATTTTGTTTGGATTGACCAATGTGTCGTGATTCCACCGAAGATCCTTCTTGCTCCTATTGTTTGCCTCACAACTCCCCATTTTTCTTTTCTATAGCATAAAAATTTTGTTATTAAACTTGTAACAATTAATCAAGTGAAAAAAAATGTTGGAAAAGGTAAACAACAATTAATGACCACAGTTGTACAGCAAAAAATATGAAAGGACTATCTGTTGGTTTTCTTCTACTGTCTATAGCTGTACAACAAACTGGACTTATAGGTAGATAACTAAGGTAAAAAACAAACAGAACAATAGAATAAAATATAATGAGAAAAAATGAGAAGCAAAACCAAAAAGAACATCACACTGGGTGAAATTTGAACAAGAAGAAAGGGGGAAAAAAAAGAATCAAAAGTTACCTGGCACTGAGAGAAAGGCGCTGGGAGAAGAAGAAAACTGTTGCTGTGCTGCTGGGGAGAAAGCTTGGCTATTGCTAGTCGCTTCAAGCTGCTATGGCCGGTCATCACGAGAAAGAATAGCTCGAAGTGGACCGGCGAAGAGAAAAATCGAGCAGGAACTGAACGGGCTTCATTGGGCTTTTTTGGAAGGATTTAAAGAAAGAAAGCCGTAAGCGCATTTTTTATATTTTTTCCCCCTTCTAAACCCCGATTTCAATAAGGCGCGCTTTTCTCTGCGCTGCACGACTGCGCTATGTGCCCAAAGCGCCCGATAGCGTGCGCGATAGTGAAACTTGTCACGCATCCGTCGCAATGCACTATAGCGCGCTACCGGCGCTTTTAACAATTGTGGATTGGAGTAAAATTGTCTAGGTTTATTTGAGAAACATAGATAATGATGATCATCTTATTGGAGAACCACTTAAAGATGATAAAGATAAGCAGACATTTAGAGATGATGCTCGGTTGCTATTGCAAATTTTGAATTCAATTAGCAGTGAGATAACATGCCTAGTTAGTCATTGTGAATTTGTTAAAGAGCTGATGAATTACCTTGAATTTTTATACTCTAGTAAATGAAATATGTCGAGAATGTTTGAAGTTTGCGAAGCATTTCACCATGCTGATAAGCAAGACAGAACCATTGCGGCCTATTTTATGGGCTTTAAATGTATTTATGAAGAGTTAAATTCTTTGATGCCTTTTAGTATAGATATAAAAGTCCAATAAGCTCAGAGCGAACAAATAGCTGTAATGAGCTTTCTTGCTGGTCTTCCTTCGAGTTTTTGAAGCAAAGGCACAAATCCTTTCAAGTTCCGAGATCCTATCTCTTCGAGATGTTTTCACTAGAATACTCCGTACTGAGATTACCTCTCCACAACAGCTTACTAGTATATTAATTAGTTGGACTAATGGGACTAAAAATGGTAAAGGAGGGAGGGGAACTAGCAAAAATTCTAATAATCGAGATTTCAGGACAGTTGTTTGCTACTATTGTCTTGAACCTGGACACACAAGATAATTGTGTAAGAAGCTAAAAACAAGAATCAACGTAACTAGTCTGCTAATGTTTCTCTCACAAATGCTGACCCTGATTTTGGTCTCTATTTGACGAGTTTGCCAAATTTACCTAATACTAGGAACCATTGAAGGCTTCTTCGACTCCTGTTGTTGAGACAGATAAAACAAATACATGACTTCTTTCTTCATCATCCAAATGGGTTGTTGACTTTGGTGCAACGGACCACATGACAGGTAATTCTAGTATTCTTTCCACATTTCAATCATGTGTTGTGTTAGCAGATGGTTCACATTCTTATATTCTTGGTTTTGGTATTGCTAATCCCACTCCATCCATTTCCTTGAACTCTGTTCTAAGTTTACCCAAATTTTCTTTCAATTTGATTTCAATAAGCAAAGTTACCTGTGATCTTAACTGTAGCATCTCATTCTTTCCTACTTATTGTCTCTTTCGGGATCTTATGACGAAGCAGATTATTGGTAAAAGGACATGAATTGGGAGGCCTCTTTGTTTTGGATAAGTGCCTAAAGTCATTGCATGTCCTAGTATGTCCACTTCGTTCGAGGCTTATTGTCGGTGGAGACATCTCTCTCTATCTGTTTTGAAGAAACTTTATCTAGAATGACTAAGTATCATTGCATGATCTAATATCACATCATAAGGACAAGCCAAGTTCATAAAGAAGAAAAGAAAAATCATAATAGGCGTAGGCCCATCTGGATCAAAATCTATAAATATTAGGTCCCAGAGCGAAATTGGGCATAAGAAATTATTTGGAAAAATTCTCAGTGGAAGAACTCTCAAGAAGAGCATATCTCTTTGCGTGCATTCCTGAGAAGACAAATCGACATTTTACTATTTTTCAAAAAAGACCTTGCTTCACTCGCGAGCAGCATCAGTACCAAAGCAATTTTTGCAACTAGTGAAAAGCGTCTGAATAATCTGCATCATACACCATGTTTATCAGCATAACCTAGCAGTAATCATTTTTAGCATTTAGTTGACACTTAATTGTTTAGGTGGCGAGTAACATATTAAGGGATCTGATTTAACCTTTTCCTTTTGCTGCTTGTCTTTCTGGATCACTCTTTGCATATATTCTCTTACACAGACACAGACACAGACACACACACACACACAAACATGCACAATATATATGTATGTATGCATGTATGTATTATTTGTTATTTTATGTTGGAATTGCAACTATGCAGTCAAAATGTGATTGCAGTTTAGGTTGGTTCCTTTGAAAACTAAGATCTATGCTGTATCTTGTCTTCTCTACAAGTTCAGGTGTTGACATATGCACAACAATCAAAGGAGCAGGCAAATATCGAACAAGATAAACTTGCAAAAAGGATCCAGGAGTTTAGGACACAATCAGAGCTGAACCAATTGCAGGTGTCCAATAAATTGGCAACTTCTTCAAATGCTATTGGCATGAATGGAATTGGCATGAGTGCTTATAAAAGCATGGAAACAATTATGCTGGCCACTGCTAAAGGTGAGGTGAGTTGTTTTTCATACGTTTGCTAATGAATGGCAGATTGTTCTTCCTAATTATGAATTAATGCATGTATCAGCAAGGTTTGGCATTGAAACTTTTATTCTACTCCTCCATCCGTATCATAAAGAATGGGGGGACTTCCCTTTGGAATGATTTTCTGGAAGAGGCAACTTGTTACCTTTTACAACTCAGACCACATATCTGAGAATATCCACCACCAAGCATCATCGACAGTACTCACCCAACAGTACAGAGAAAATTTGCTAACTGAATTGCAACATCTAAACTTACAACAGATAGAGCAAAATGAAAAGAAAAGACAGCCAGCAATTAGAACTTGAATGTTCATGTTTGCACCGAACGAGAACTTGCCCTTGCAATTATGTTTAGAATATTGTTGGTTTTGTAAATTATGTCTTATCTAATTCGGCTAGTGGAGTTTATTGATAAGATTAAGGTCCCTGAACCGTCACCTATGAAAGAGGAGAAGGTTTGGTGGCAGGTGTGACTTGTGTGTCTTACTTGGGTTGGGTTGGTGTACATGGTGGCGGAATTTGTGGTTCATGATCATATTGCATGTGACGTGGCCAATTAATTTGCACAATCCAAAACTGAAGTGAGAAATGGGGGGTAATATTTCTTGTGATGACCTGAATATTTGTTTCCTTGAAACTTAGTCCACCTAAATATATGGTATTAAAATCTTCAGCTTTGTTATTTGTGAAGAGACATTTTATGGTTTATGAAATGTCATTCATTTGTTTAGGTCCAGACCATCAAACAGGGGTATCTTTTGAAAAGATCTTCGAGCCTGAGAGCAGATTGGAAGAGGAGATTCTTTGTACTTGACAGTCAGGGGACTCTATATTATTACAGAAACAAGGGTGCCAAACCAGGGGTATGCTATAAATTTGTTATCTGTTCAATCGGTAACTTGCTTTTCTTTTGGGTTGACATTTTATGCCTTGTGTTTTACTCTCTATTTGACCATTGTTCTCTGTTCTATTCTCTATCTGGAAATAATGTGAATGCTTGAAGACCACTTTCGCATGTTCATCTGCCATTGAACGTCATAACTGTCAACCAGCCTGAAGTATACTGTATTTCAACTTGGACTTTGAGCTTTTACGGGATTGCTGATTTTTAATTTGTAAACATGATTTAGCTTCCCACAGCTTATCTTAACATCATGTAATACGTCAACTGAAAACCTCAATCCATGTATAACAATCATGGAATCATTCTCAGACCTTTGCACTGACATTCATTTAGACTCTCCTCTTCTAGATAATCTACTGCAACTATAATGGCTAAGAGTGTGCTTGCTTGTGGAAAATTTTCCCAAATCTTGTTTCTTTGAGTTAAAAAAGTTAAGGAGTGGTGCTTGGATGTGAGAATTTTTCTTACTCTCCAAAAAATATTCCTTTCCTCATTCCATCTTTGAAAATTTCTTTGGATTCTCTCAAAAAATAAATTCTTCTTCTCAAGTAAATTTTTGAAATTTCTCTCTTGATTTTTCATCATGTATACATAAGATTTAATTCTACATAATTAATTCGTAATATATAATTATATTTATCCATAATATTTTAGTATTTGTTTAAAATTATTTTCATAATATATAATTATATTTATAAGTAATGTTTTTGTATTTAAATAATTTTTTTTTTCATAATATAATTATTTACATGCATATATTAACATTTAAATTAAATTATATCATAATATGTAGCTATAATTATACATAATATTTTTATATTAAAATATTATTATTTTCTTAATATAGTTACTTTGATGTATATTTAAACATTTTAAATAAAATTATTTTCATAGGTTGTAATTATATCCAAGCATAATATTTTAATATTTAAGAAGAATTATTTTACTAATAAATAATTATATTTACATGTAATATTTTTATGTTTAAATATAATTATTTTGATAATATAATTATTCGCATGTATATGTTAATATTTCTTAATATTATTTTAGTGATATATAATTATATTTACACATAATATTTATAATTATTTACATGTTTATTTTAATATTTACGTAAAATTATTTTCCTAATACATAATTATATTTGCACATAATATTTTATTATTTAAACAAAATTGTTTTCATAATATATAATTATATTTACACATTATATTGTATTATTTAAATAAAACATTTCATAATATGTATTTATATTTACACGTTATATAATTATTTCAATAAAATTATTTACATGTATATTTTAATACTTAAAATAAAATTATTTTTTTCTTATATAAGTATATATGCATTTATTTCAGTATATACTTAAAATTTTTAAAAATAAACATTAATTAAAATCATTACATAAATTCATTATTATATTTTAGTATATGTATTATAAGATATTCTGAAGGATATTTTATTAATTTCATTTTATTCTAATAAAAACCTATATATAAATTTTATGTAAAAGGTATTACATACAGAACATTTTAACTTATACCTCACAACAAATCACCATTTCACAAGTTTTTCTTAAAAAAAACCTCACAACCAAATACCATCTCACAACTTTTTCTCACAAAAAATCTCACAACCAATTATCATCTCATAACTTTCACCTGTCACATCAACTGTAATCATTTTACTTTTACCTCACAAACAATCACTCCCTCATAAAATTTTTTTCTACCTCATAAACACAAAAATCTTACTATTCTCTCTCAGAAATGAAAAATGAAAAATGAAATCACAAGCAATCACAACCTAAGTCCCTTAAAGACACATTATCTATTTTCGAAACATTGATGTAGCAGTTGTTTTGTAATAAATTATGATACCCTAATGGAGCTTAGTCTCTGCTAATAATGATTTTCTTGTTGGACTGTCTGCTAGTCATAGGTCAGGTCAAACTTCTGAATCCACTGAATACCTGTAGCATGAATTTTACTAGAAAATCATAATTAATCTTGTTTGCCTTAATGAAATAATAGAATAGTGAACTATATGACTTTTTCTTTTCCCAATTGACATGGTCAATACCAATGCCTATTATTTCTTGTCCACAACTTTTATAAACTTAAAGGACCAGTTAGAATATTTCATTTTCTGCAACCGCTATCTTTCAATGCTCTTAGAATTGTAGAAGTCAAGCCTAATTTTCATCTCTTTCCCAGGGTTCCCCGTCATCTCATTCTTCCCATGCTTTGGAGAACAATCATCGTGTATTTGGTAGATTCCGGTCAAGGCACCATCGAGACTCATCGGTTGGTGAAGAAAGTTTAGGCTGTAGCACTGTTGATTTGCATACGTCAACAATTAAGATTGATGCTGAGGATACTGATCTGCGACTGTGCTTCAGAATAATTTCACCATCAAAAACTTATACCTTACAGGTAATATGTTGAAGATGATTGCTTATAGTTGTTCCTTCAGTGTTGGCAACTTTTAGTTTTCTAGTGCTGCTATTTTTTTTGGTCTGAAGTTTCTTATTGTTATAACCTGTATTCTAGTTTTTCTTAATTTATCATTGTTATCTAAATCTTTATCTCAATTGAACTTGTTAAAAAGCATAGTTTAAACGAGTGCACTTGTCATATTTGGTACATGGTCTTTCATCTTTGCAATACTGTCGTGTATGATCAGATATATACTTTTTCATTGGGAAACAGAGATTATGATTTCCATGAGTTCATTGTAATCATTAACTTACATGTGTTTCGTTAAAAGATCTTATGAAAAAGATATTTTTGGAGCTTATAACATCTTAGATCAAATAAGCTCTTGAAAAAGATCATGAAGCGTATATGGGTTTAGCAATGACAATTTAATAACTAATATAATCAAACTTTATTAAGTTTATAATACAGTAATACACTAAAATAAGTTATGGATTCCTAATTTTTCCTGATCTGCTTAAAGCTGCTTTCCTAAAATTTTGCTAAACATCTTAGGACATCTAATAAGCTCTTGAGAATCTTATAAGATCTTTTAAGGAGTTTATAAGCTAATCCAAACAACTTTTAGTATAATGACTATCTTCTTGCTAAAAATAGTTGTCTGAAAATGTTTAGACACATGCTCACATTGTCTCTGAATGACAGTGACTGCCATGTACCATATGGCTTGGTAAATCAACCCAATACTTGTTTTTGGTAATATGGTCCTTGTTTTTAAACCATAAGAATCAAAATCAGCATAACAAAAACGCATATGTGCCTGCATAGTGCATGGTCTATTGATGTGTATGACTGTACAAACATCTCCGGTGATTGATTAAGAATATGGTTGGAGAAATATTAAAAGGCGATTTTTTTGTGTGAAAAAGTCACGTTAATCGTAAGAGTTCTCATAGTCAGCACTGTTGAGAAACTTGCAACTAGTTCTCTATTAATACTTTAACCTTTTCATTGACCATACTTGTGATTATTGGAGGATTGGAAGTGCAATGAATACGTTACAAGTTATATCAATCTTTCTATGTTGGTTTGGGTAGGCTGAAACTGAAGCTGATAGGATTGACTGGATGAACAAAATCACAGGAGTTATTGCATCCCTCTTGAATTCTCACCTGCAGCAGGTGAACTCTATATGTTTCATGACTCTAAACAGATTGTGTGAAAATGTCATATATGATAGATCAAGTTCTAACAAAAAAAATGTTCTTTATTTTTGGCAGTTAGATTTGGGAAAAAATGATGATGATAAAATTTATGATCCCTCTGGGGCATCTTTTGGTCGACCATTTGATACCAATGGAACTACTCTAGATGACATGAAAGTCAACAGAGCTGATTCAGTTTTTAGGATTCTGAGGGAAGTTCCTGGGAATGACCAATGCGCTGAATGCTGTGCTCCTGAGCCTGATTGGGCGTCTCTGAACCTTGGCATCTTGATGTGCATTGAGTGCTCTGGTATTCACCGTAATCTTGGAGTTCACATATCTAAGGTATATTTCGTTGCAACATAAAAAGTTTAGAAATGATTTATTATCTATTTTTTTTGTTTTATTTTTGACCATTAACATTTGGCATGTATTCTTGTACTTCTTCCCGAGTTGCTCTTTTATGTTTTCCTCATTCGCTTTTCTATTTAATCATGTAAGTTTTAGCTTTTTTTGCAAATAAATAATCCATGTCATATCTGATATCTACTGATGTATCTCCTACCATTTCATATGATTAGTGGCCTGTCACGCAAGACCAGGAGTTAAGATTTTTGACTAATTCTTATGAGCCCTCCAATGGGCTTAAAAATATGCTCCTTTTCTCTTTTTTTTGAAGTTACGGAAACCTCGCTTGTAACTTATATCCATCTAATATTGGCCCTTCCATTTGTCAATCTAATATAATTTGATGATGCCATCCCCATTTCTTTTTGGATGTCCAAAGATGTCCTTACTTGAATGTATTCTACTTATATGATCAAAATACTTTTAATTTTAAAAGTTAAATGGATGTAATTTGTAAGTTTCCTGGTAAACTTCATATTTGGTTTCCTCATATTGAATTAAGTATGTATAATCAGAATATAAATTGGGTGAAGTAAACAAAATGACCGAAACTTGAAACATTATTTGTCCAAATTATGTAGACTAATAACAGTTGAGTGTTACATAATCTGAACTTAATGCATAAATACCAATTGAAACACTGCTGCAAAAGATAGCAGTTTTAAGTACTTTGTGCTTTTCTTTTTAATAATTTCCTTACTTTCCTGTTCCTCACAAAAATTCAAGGTCCAAAAACTGCTATTAAATCTGTCTTTTAGGAGAATCCTGCCTCATTCTATGTAAGGGAATATTCATGTACTACAGAGGTGATAGAATTTTGAGTATCCGCATTCCCCATTCCCCACCCCAACACCCATCATTTGACCCACTAAGAAAAAGCATGGCGAAACCCTTTGGTGAGACATTGAGAAATATCATTTGCAGCCAAGTGTCCAGTATCTTTACGATGGGAAAATAAGGGGAATTTTACTTTAAATATCCTTGAGATCCATGCTAAGGGCTACTGCAGGTGGGCATGCTGTGTTTGTAGCTGACAAGCTAGATCAAACACTTCACGCGTAATGTCTTCGCATGCTTCTTTTTGAGTCCTTGTGAATGCCTTGTCAGGGGATTTTGATAACCCTGCAACCAAGTGGTGGCTGTAGGGCACTCATGTGTGCTGTCATTGAATGACTAGAGATCACTGCATTCTGCCAGGTGTCGCTGTTCTGAAGAATAATCAATGCCCTTTCTCAATTTCTCTGTCTCTACAAATGAAAATGAGTGAAAACCCTAGGGGCAAATGGGTGTTACAAGGGCATTTTGGTCTCCTCAAAAAACAACATTATGGGCGGGTTTTTTTTTTCCAGCTTTTAGTTGATGTTAGTATAGTCTTTTGCCAGTTCTATCACATTTGACTATTGTCAGTTCGTTACAGGGGCATTTGTAATGATAAAACCAAGAGGAGAGGAGTGTGTAAATGGTGAAATAAACCCTTAACGGATATCTCATGTTGGGGATATTAGAAACTGAATCCACCTTATACACAGTCACCTGACAATGGTTAGAGATAATGGATGTCAAAACGGTTCCATTTGCTAACTATTTGAGAGAAAAAGGTTTGCTCGCAGTTTGATGCTCTTTATATTACAATCTGCAGCATTCTATCACAAAATAAAGGAACAAAGCTAGAAACATAGATATCCTGGTTTATATATTTCCAGAATTATTCAACTAATGCATTCACAGGAGCTCGTTTAACTTAAAAAAGTGGAACATAGCATGTGATTCATATTTTTTGCTATATTAATACATATGATACCGGCTAATACAAAGAATTGGGAGAATAGAGTACAACAAGCTAAAAGCTGAAGAATAGAATCAGCAATGAACACTTCCTGAATCACTTGCTTCCAAAGAAAGAAGAAGAAAATTCTGGACTAAACCATACACACCAAAACTGCCTCCTCACATAACAAATTGCTATTTATGGTGAGATGAGCTGCAACTAATCCTAACAAATTGCTAGGCTGGCCAATAAAATTCCACCAGCTCACAGTTGTTTAACAAAAGTCTAACTAACTATCATTTGACGGATTATAGTGCAAATGCAATGGTTTTAATTCATAACAGAAGGTGGTTGTAGTCTAGCAAAGTTGGCTGCGGGTTTCTTATTTCTCAGCGTGGTAGAATCGCATTTCTTATTAATAGAAGCGCCCTTCACTTTCTCTTTTGGTTTTACGTTTTCTCTTGGCTGTAGGCACTTCCCTCTGTATTGTTTCCTTTCCAGCTTCTTGGTCCTCTTGTTATAGCCTGCATTATTCATACTTGTACTTTTCGCTTGTATCAACGTATATATCATATATGTGCATATATATTGTTTTTTAACACCCCCCCGCCCTTCTGTCCCTCCCTCCCAAATAAAACAATGTATGCATGACTGAAGGTGTCTGTAGAGATTCAGGTTCATCTGATTCTGGTTTTCCAGAAAAACCCTGATATTGTTACTTCCCGAGTTCCTTCTGGCATTCGTTTTGCTGAACCAGAACCATGTCCATGGCTAATAGTTTCCATAAAGTTGAAAGATTGAAGCTATATCTTGTTACCTCAGATAAACATTTTACTAGAAACCATTCAAATTGTTTATATAATTTCAGAATATCTAGTGTTTTGGACATTCTTCTTCTTATTGCCATTCTTCTTTTCCTTTTGAAATAGAAAAACCAATAAATAACTGAATAAAAAGCACCTGAATTTACAAAATCATTATTTTCATGAGACTATTAAAGAAATGCTGATTTTCCACTTCAAAGATGCATAAATGAACCATATTCTCACTTCTGAACTTGTTCAATGGAAAATGTGTGTTAATGTGGTTTACCTTCGTGATGGATTCTGGCAGAAATGTCATTTTAAAGATTTCATATTTGAGATAAAGACATTCTCCTGGTTCAAAACACAGGACATGTACTGAGCAACATATCATCTGTGACAAGGGCTGATAATCTACATGAACCTAGAATTAACATATTCTTTTCCCACCAATATGCAGGTAAGGTCAGTCACCTTAGACGTGAAAGTCTGGGAACCTACTGTCTTGGACTTATTTCAGGCTCTGGGTAATGCCTACTGTAATTCTGTCTGGGAGGAGTTGCTTCCACTGCAAAAAGACTTGTAAGTTTGTTGATCCTCTATGGAAACCAAAGTGCAACGTTGAGAATTTATAACATCTCATATGTAGAATCTTGTATGCAATCAAAGTTGCTGCATGTAGGACTGAGTCGTGAAATTAGAGTGTGGTTAATAGACTTCTATGAAAAATTTGTATTTTTCTACTATTATCAGTGAAAATCAGAGTTTTGGTTAATAAGTAATTCATAAACAGATAAATAATTGGTCAAATTAGATGCTGTATGTGCAAGAACAGTGGTGAACAAATGTCACAATATTAATAACAATGAAGACTTTGTGTGTGTGTGTGTGTGTGTGTGTGTGAGAGAGAGAGAGAGAGAGAGAGAGAGAGTGATTTTATGTTCAAGGTTAACCTGCCTCATTTCATGATAGTCTACCAAGTTCTACTGTTTCGACTTGTTCAACATAAGGGACTTGGCCAACTTAATTTGTTAATGACGACATGAATAGTATGTCAATCTAGGTGCAGTGAGTGTCTGGGAGGGCTATGGTTGTTCAACAATTATCATCACAGGATAATGCCACTGAAGATGAGGGTTAGAGATGGGAGGATCTATAGTGTGATCCATGCTGGTTCAATTCCCGTTGAACCTGCTCGACTTTCTTGATAATCTAAGAAGCTTCTGTACTTCAATTGTTCAACTTTAAGCACCAGCTTCACTTGCAGCACCAAAGTCCTAACTACAACTTCCTCACAATGTGAATCTGTGAGTGTAATAGCAAGACAGAATCAGAACTTGTAACATTACTAATCAGAGAAATTTGTGTATCACCAACCTAATATCCAGACATACCCTTTTCGCAGATGCATTCATATTTCAGTCGGTCTTATTGTAACTAGTATGTATGGCAATATACATATTCAAGTTTTTCCACCACCATTTTCATTCTTTGTTATGCTCATTAACCGACTTTGATTTGTCTAGATGTAATCCGAGTCAAGTGCCTGAAAAGCATATTTATTGAAATAATATGATTATGTCGGCAAGATATTTGCATCATTTTTCCTCTATATCATTTAAAGAATTTAGTTCTTTTAGGGTAACTTGTTTGTTCTTTCATAATTTGGTCTGTGTTATACAATTGAACGTGAGAGTTTTTTCTCATCTAGCTCCTTGCTGATAAAAAGAGGATAAATCTTCCCATCACCATTTCCTCTTTGTTTTGACTTTACAAATAACAAATATGAATACGCATAGTGATTATAGATATGTAATCGATTGTCATGCGTTTCTACATTGAGCTTCAATATATCATTTTTCTAGTTGAACCAAAGCCAAGTCTAAATTATTTTAATTGATAATAGTATATAAATCCCCCAAACAATGCATTTAATTACACTAGTGGCTCTAACTTTTTGATGATTCAACTTCTGCTTCTTGAGCAAAGCAGAAGATTCATTGATCTGATCAAGTTTCAAGGGAAGAACTTTGTAAGTTCACAAAAATTGAAGATACAGATTATGGAATCGAATTTCAATTACTTGCGGAGAGGTATCAATTGGTAGAACAGATGATGAAGGGAAGAAATGCGTTGTGTGAGTTACTGACATATCTTCTAATTATAGTCATCTGCAAGATATAAACACCTAAAGCAAATATTTTCCTATCATGACCTTTTCTTGCTTTTTCCCCCGCTAAGGAAACAGAACGGAAAACATGAAACATGTAACTTAACGAGAAAAGTCTCTTGCAAATCACTAAGTTTTGTTTGCTTTACTTTCACTTCAGTTAGTTGTTTTGCCTACTTTTAGGCGGCTATATTTTGATTTCTTCCTAAAACCTGATTTGCTTTTCTGACTGAGATGATAAAATACTTTAGCCAACCGATAGTCTTGATTAGAATAATTTTTGAGCCAATGATGATGAAATCGAGATGAGATAATAATTTAAATCAACTGATAGTCTTGGCTAGGATAAGTTTTTAGCTAATGATGGATTTTGGGCCATAGAATGGGCTTAGTGAATGTTGAATTTTGCGCCATAAGTGAATCAAGAACCCATAAGGATATGCAAAAGCAAATTATTTTGACTGCAAATGTTCCTTTAATCAGTTCTATGAACATTTAGAGTATATAAGTTCATCAAATATGTAGATCATTTTCTAGTCATTTAGCTTCATAATAATTCCATTAATAGCTTTTGCATCACGGGCGAATTCTTATAGCAGAATTCTTTTTTTGCCCATGTGGCATCTTAAGGTTATTCCAACCTTTGATTAACGTTACTCCATCTTGGGTTTTCATGATAAATTGTTGCTCGCTTTTTCCCACAAAAGCTTAGTAATGTAAACATTTAATCGCCTCACAATGTTGCACTCAGTTCCAATGCACTTATTTGTTCACAATGCTCATGTTAGTCGAACTTCTCATCTTTGACTCCTGCATGTTTTAGCGATGGTCCCCAACTAGCCAGCTTGCTTCTCATGCATTCCTTGGGTCCTTCATAGCATCTCCGATGGTAACGACGCATTCTTGCTTCATCTTTTCATGGTTTGCTATGGCACGTAGACATAATCCTAAGCTCGTCACCACTTGGAGCACTCTAAACTCATGGTGATACTGAGGGTGCCCTTCATTCATACTTAGCCCAAGTAGGGCCACATGTTATTCCAAAGTTTATATGAAGTGCCATGATATCATGCTGTTGTTGCCAATTATGCGGCATCTCCTTATGACCTTTTGTCTTAAATCAATGGACTTTCGTTGCAAGGTAAGAACTCATAGCACATGCTTATGAGTTGTCACGAGCAATTGCATAGAGGTATTGCCTTGTAATTATTGCAGCCCACGAGACACACTGCCTGCAAATGAGAACCTTTTGGCTGACACGCGCAACTAATGTTGTCCACTTGGTTCCAAATTGTCCAATCAAGGACTCTAAGCACTTCTTTGAGATATCTAGATCTGGCCTTAAAAGATCCCATCACCCATATCAAGGTGATAGGATTTGAATGTATGGCCCTCTCTATCCAAAATAGATGCTCCGACCACACTACGCTACACTTCATCTCACCACCCTAGAGAATTTAGATCCACCTAATCGATGAATACTCAAATTGAACTCACCCATCCTTTGGGCATAGGGATGTGAGAACCAATCCGAATAATCCACCCTTTTTATAGAAAATATGCCTCCAGCAAGACAGGATTGGGGGATGCCAAAGGCTTTGCTTGCTTGTTCAGTTGACAAATAACTTGCAAACGATTTGTCTAGTTATATATGCTCCTTTGGTCTTGATATGAAAGTTCTATTTGAATTGGCTTGGAGTTTTAAATGAGAGTTTAAGGGGATATTTTGGGTATTTTTACCCATACTTGTCACAAGCGCAGCACGATGCGAAGTGCACCCTGTGCGCTTCGCGTCGCGCTGCGCAACGAGGTTAAGCATAGCGCGCGTTTTGTTGCGCCACTTGCGCTATTGCGCTGCGCTTTGCATCGTGCTGCGCAACGAGGTTAAGCATAGCTCGTGCTTTGTTGCGCTACTTGCGCTATTGCACAGTAGCGCAGCGCAGCGCTACGATGAACCCAGTCTCTTTTTCGAGAAAGAAGGAAAGAAAAAAAAAATCGCTACTCAGTTTTTAGGAAAAAGAAAGGTTTCACCGTGTTAAGGCTTTAAGCTTTTGCCGGAAACTCTAAAACCCAGAAAACCCACCCCCTTTTCATGACTTCTGCCCTTCCCACCAGCAAGAAATGAGTAGCAACAGCCTTCTTCTTCATGTGACGAGCAACAACAGCCCTCTTCTCTGCAATTCCGCCATCTTCTCGCCATCTCCACGGAACTGGCAGCCTCTTCATATTTTTTTTATTCTTTCATTTGTTGTTTCCGTCATCTTCTTCCAGGTGTTTTTGTATTTTTTTTTTTCCTTTTCTGAGTCCTTTCATCTCACTGTACTTAAATGCTAATTTTTGGTTTTCAAGGGTGGGAAAAAACTGGATATTAAATACTGGGGTAATTAAATGCTAATTTTGGTTTCCAAGGGTGGGCAAAAACTGAATATTAATTACTGAGTAGGTAAATGCTAATTTTGGTTTCTAATGGTGAACAAAAACTGAATATTAATTATTGGATAAAAAAGTGGTTCATTGTTTTTGTGATTATTTAGTTGTTTATTCTTTATAATAGGTAAAATATATTGATATTTAGGTATATATTAGAAATATATACATATATAATTATTGTGCGCTTTATTTTAATAAAGCGCGCGCTATGCACTATAGCTCCAGCGTCCCTTTGCTCGTCGCTGCGCTTCGCGCTGCTGACAACTATGTTTTTACCCTTTTGTCCTTAAGTGGTGTTTGAGAGTTAGTGATCAGATTATTACTTTTGAGTGAAGTGTTCTTTTTGCAAGAAGTTGCCATTTTAGAAATTGATGCATTATTTGTGGACACTCCAGAAAGGAATTATGAGCATATAGTTTGGGATAAATGAAGTAAATATTGTAATATATATGAAAATATTTTTTCTATTTTTTTTTCTTCTTACAAGATCATACTGTCCTCTTCTTTCATAATTTATCGAATTACTATTAATGTAATCTCTTTTCTTATTATTTGAGGTCCAGTCGAGCATGGATATCACAACAGCTGGAAATTATAAATATGTACCTTGTAGTCTAATTTAATTTTTGGGTCGTTATTAGTGCTACTTCTTAAGGTGAATTCTTTTTAGTTTCGATGCTGAATTCTTTTTCATATCAATCAAATGTAATGGAGATGAATATACGATAACCATGAAATGGTGGTTTTACAAAATTGATACTGAATAAAATTCAAAAGTCCTAGGTCAACCATTTATTTTATGTGATTGTTTCTATCAAGTTGGCCGAGATTCTTTGTGCTCTTAATTTCTTTTCCTGGTTTTATGGGACTAATGATCATTACTGAGTTTGTTGAATGATATGGTTAAATGCAGAAATATGGAATCTGAAGCCCCATCAGTTACCAAACCAAGTCCCAAGGATGCAATTCATCAGAAGGAGAAGTACATTCAAGCAAAGGTACATTTTTAGGAAAAGTTCAGCTCGTATTATCTTCTACAATTGTTGCTTCTCTAAATTTATAACTAACAAACAAATGTCCATGAAAAAAATGGCTTAAGCATTTGCCTGTGCTTCCCCTCTATGAGGATTCTTATTATCTAGGATCTATGTTGATGTTGTAACCTTGAAGCTGGACTCACTATAAAGTTATTATGATTTGAGTCAATGAACTGCAAAACAATATTGTGAATTTGATTATCATCAATTTCTTCTTGAATTATATTTGTTCACATGGAATATGTGAAGATGATTAACGTGACAAAAACAACAATATTGGCAATGCTTTCTTTGGCTTGACATAATCCTCCTCGTATCTTGTTTTCTTCTTTCTTGTACATCTTTCAACTTGTACTTTAGAAATTTTTAACTTTTAGTTATTGAAATCCAGTATGTTAGAAAACTGCTTGTAAATAAAGAAGCCACAGCACCCAGGGATGTGTCTGCTTCCACCATCTGGGAGGCTGTTAGGGCCAACAATCTGCGGGAAGTATATCGCATCACCATAGCATCAGACGTGAATATAGTCAACTCAACTTATGACGACATAGTCGGTTGCAATTTTTACCATGATGAAATGGGATCACAAGAAAGCTTCCATGATTCTGAGATGAGGCAGTTCGATCCAGCAACCTGTGAAAGGATCAAATCGTCCGGTGATCCAGGAAGCTGTCTCCAGGGCTGTTCTTTATTGCATTTGGCATGCCATAGCGGTAGTTTGGTGATGCTGGAGTTATTGTTACAGCTAGGTGCCGATATAAACAGGCGTGACCTTCATGGCAGAACTCCTCTACAACATTGCATCTTGAAAGGAAACAATGAGATTGCGAAGTTTTTACTTAGGAGGTAAATCCTCTTCTGATAGTGAACATTTTTTCAGAAAAACGTTCAGAAATCTGTATATCATTGCCTAGCTTCAATAGCAAGAAAGTATATTGCTTGTAGTCCTTCAGCAGGAATGATATCTTGACATATTTAAGTAGATATGTGTGCTGTATGATCTAGAGTTCCACTTATGTTGTTCAATTTTCACGTGGATAGGCAAATACATGGTATTTAAAATGTGCCTTCCCCCTATAGATTCAAAAGTTCTCTTGCTGCTTTTTGGGGAATAAAAAGTGCCAACTGCTTTTTTTTTGCAGTGATGAATTTCTGTTCTTTCTGAACTTCTCTTTTTCTGAAAACACGGGGGAATTTGTTGGAACACTTTTGTTGTGATACTTTGCCTCCTTTATAATTAAAACAATGCACAAATTTTGATAGTGGCAACCTGAAATATGTAGAGATATTCTTAGAATTTGAATAAGCTAAGATTCTTTATTTTCAATTATTTTTCTTGGTAGTTTTTAGGGTGAATTCTGTTATACCCGGTCGTGTGCAATGTCAAAGACAGCTAAAAAGTCTAGAAATGCGATTAGTTGAGAAATAGTCTGATTACCCTTTGTCATCTCAAAATAGATGCTTAAGGCCCCCAACAATTTTTTAAGTGTGTTTATTAAGTCATGCGATGACCAACGATACCTCACGTCTGCATTTAGGTCAGTCAACCCTCATAAAGCATGCAAATCAAGCTGATTATTTATAAACTAGGTTTTCTATAACTCAATGACATTCCCCATTGCTAGGTATTGGGTGTCAATCCAGCACATGTCGATACTTTTATAACAACTTCCCTGACACTTCCTAATCACTGCCAACATCCCATGCCTGAATCTGTTATCTTATAAGTTATTCAAGGGATGACATAACGTGAGCTTTTTCCCATATCAAATAACCAATCAACCACCCATGTCCATAGCCCTACTTTTTGAGCTCGACTTGAAACTTTTATGCTTGATATTGAGCATGATGTTGGCAAGCAAGGAGGTAAAGAGACAACGGTCCAAATCTATGTCTAGATCCCAGTATAGCATGACTGGCTCAAATTTGCATTTAAATATTTAGCTTTGTAAATGGTTTGAAATATCATTAAATGTTTGGATATTTCATGATTTTACTTGGATAAACCACACAAAGTTAATTGTAATATAGACAAACTTTAGTTAGATAATTTTAATTTGAGAAACACTGATGAGGTTCTCTATTTTGGTCAAACTGGATGAGATGCTTGTGTAATTTTAACCTGGGGTAGCTGAATATCTCATAGAAGATGTTAAGGTATCCCAATGGTCATTAGACTCAAATTTTAAAGTGGGTCTAGCTGTATTAAGACCAAACCTGAGAGAGGTTTTTGTAATTATCTAGTGGTTGTAGTTTAAATTGTTGTTGGATATAGCTTTACAAAACCTCTCCAGCTACAATAGGACTTGTCATAAACGCATTGGAGTCCAACAAAAGTCAAGTTAGCTGTCAATTGCTTTTATTGTATAATGGCAAGGGGTAATTAACCTGTTTATTTAACTCAGATTTTTTTTTATATTTTTCACATTTCCCATACGAGTAACCTCGAATTTTTTGCATCAATTTCTTGCATTATTATGTGGGCAATCTCTTGTACTTAGGAATAGTTCTATGTATCTGGTGAAGTCCCATATACTCTCCCTAGCTCTAGAGTAAAATTAAAATTTGTGTCAGAAGGTCAGGAGCTAGTTATTGCCCTACAGTTGCATTATTTGACTGATTCTTTTCAAAGGACTATTTTCTTATCATTTAGCTAAAAAGTCGTTTTCTCAATCCCTGACCTCAGATGAATCAAGCATAAAACTAACCTTGAATCTGTTAGCAAATTTTAGAAAAATTATGAGTATCTGGTATATAAGATGTATAGAGTCAACTGCATTGCTGCAATATCTTGCAAGCTATTAGTCCGTTTCAAGATGTATTATTAGCTGAGTATATTGTCTTATATTTATTTTGATTCCATTCCAAGTTTCTTACTTCTTTATTTGCTTGCTTTCTTCTATTTGAATTATGCCATATTGATTACTATATATGTTATTCAGAGGCGCACGAGCATCTATAAAGGATGCTGGGGGCTTTACTGCTTTAGAAAGGGCTATGGAGATGGGAGCAATAACTGATGAGAAGCTCTTTATCTTGCTTGTGGAGAGTGAGTGAATCGGCAGTGTGAAAATGTGAGTTTATTTAGCAGATCTGTTAAGGTGGTCTTTCTCCTACTTCTTATTCTAAATGGACCATCTAAACCTTTTGGTGTTATAGTCTTCATTAACTTAAATATTCTTTCCTTCTGTTAGCTTTCATTATCCATAATGATTTTTCTGTTAAGAAACCTATGATGAAGTTGAAGGACAAACCCATCAAATATCCAAACAGGGCTGGAGAGAATGGTTATAGAGTAACTAATAATGTGAGCCCAGGTGAATAGAAGAGAGGAACTGATTGTAGGATATATGTTGTTCACTTATGCAGCAGCAATGTATGTGTGTAATGAATCTGTGAAGAGATTTGCATTTAAAGGCCGTTTGATTTTGATTAAAACCTTAAATATTCTTCTGTTAGCTTTCATTTTCCATAATGATTCTGTTAAGAAACCTATGATGAAGTTGAAGGACAAACCCATCAAATATCTAAACAGGGCTGGAGAGAATGGTTATAGAGTAACTAATAATGTGAGCCCAGGTGAATAGAAGAGAGGAACTGATTGTAGGATATATGTTGTTCACTTATGCAGCAGCAATGTATGTGTGTAATGAATCTGTGAAGAGATTTGCATTTAAAGGCCGTTTGATTTTGATTAAAACCTTATCAGCTAGTAGGATGTAATGGAAATACTTATTTTGATTCATGAAGAGTCAGTCAAAAATGCGATTAATAAGTGTATGTTCCATGGATAGTCAAAGTCTTGCTCAGGTTAGTGTTGATATTTGTAGAAGTTTTTAATGTTGAGTTTCTCGGTTTTTAATTGAACATGTGCGAATAGGTGTGTCTCTTTAGTCCTTGGCGATTTTAGTTGGAAAACGGGACTTTATTTTCTTAAGTAGAAACCAGAAGTATTCCCAACATTTAACATATTTGAAGCCCTCATTGAGCAGTAGATTAGCCATCAAATTAAAGCAACCACATTTAGTCGAGGTGGAGAATTCACATTAAAATAGTTCGAGACATTTTGTGATCGGTAGGGTATTTGTTAACCACAGGCTATTCCATATTCACTCAACAGAATGGAGCAACAGAAAGAATATCAAAATATTGAATATGGCTTGATGCATGTTGAAGAGCAAGAATTTTCCGAAGGAGTTATAGGTTGAAGGTGTTGAATGTTTGTCTACATGTTGAACCGGTGTCCAATACCACCACAAGTAGCTTGAAACGGATATAGGCCTAGTGTATTCATATGCATGTTCCTGATCAACAAATGAAGAAATTAAATAACAAAAGTGAGAAATATATTTTTGTTGCATATAATCAACATTCTATTGGGTATAGTTGTATGATCTTATCATTATCAAGATCAAAGTCAGTTGAGATGTTTTTTTTAAGAGAAGAGTTCCTTGAATTGGAATTTTCAATAAATGAAATAATACACTTTCTACCCCATTGACATGGTCGAAGAACAAGAAGAAGAGTCTACTGAACTTGAGAAACCATTGACTTTACTATCTCTATCAAGACAATCACCATCAAGACCTATCGCGACAAGAAATTTCAAGTATTAGACCTCAAGGAGTGAGATCCTAGCATGGAATTAGAAAGGATCGAATCATAATCAAGCTATGTTTTATCTTCTTGTTAATACTGAGTCGATTACTTTTAAGGAAGCATTAAAAGTGATAAATTAGAGATTGATGCCATCAAAAAGAATAATACTCGGTAGATTATTACTCTTCCATCAAGATGTAAACCTATTAAAGTGTACAAAACCAAGATAAACTCTAAAGGAGAAGTGGAAAAAATAATCTATGGGTTGTCATCCAGGGATACTAGTAGTGGTTAGAATCGCCTGCAATGAAGTCTCTGCACTTGTTTCAAGATTGGAAGTTGTACATCTCTTTTTCTTGATAGTAGCACGAAGGAGAGTAAACCAATCAAATTGGTGTGAAGTCTACTTTCGTTAATGGCTATTTTGATGAAGAGGTGTATGCCAAACAAGTTGAGGGTTACGTTATTCAAGGGCATAGATATAAAATATTGGGATTGAAGAAAGCGTTCTACACGCTAAAAGCAAGCACCAAGGGCATGGAATAATTGCATGGATAATTATTTTCAAGACAAAGGATTCAAGAAGTATCCCCATGACCATGCTCTCTCTGTGCAAAAGAAGTATTGAAGAAATTCAAAATGGAGAGTTACAAGCCAATAAACATCATGATCAATTGGAGAGAAATTGTCAAAGCATCTGGACGGAGAACAAGTAGAACCCACCTACTTTAAAACTTGGTTGAAAGTTTAAGATACTTGACATGAACAAATCTTTTGTGTTAGTTGACATCCTGAGAACTCAACGCTTGATAGTGGCAAAGAGGATACCTCAATGTAAAGTGGACAATCAATTTTGGACTATTTTATCTTATACTTGGCAAGATGAAATTAACAAGATATAGTAATAATGATTAGGCAGGTGGTATCGATGATTGCAAGAGCAATATATAATTTGTTTTTACTTTTGAAGAAAAGCTTTCACTTGGACATTAAGTCCAATTGTAACTCTGTCAACATGTAAAGCCGAAGCCGAGTACGTGGCTACAACATTAAGTGTTTGTCATGCACTATTGTTGAGCAGTTTGTTCAATGAGCTAAATTTTCATTCAATAGCAAAGTAACAATTACCAAAATCTAGTCTTTCATGATTGAAGTAAACACATTGATATTCGTTATCATTTCAAAGAGGGTGTCAAGTTGTAACCAAGAAAAGATATAGTATTTAATTAATAGAAGTGTGATTGAGTAGAGAAAAAAGGTGTTCTCCTTTCTCTTTCTTCCTCTTCGAAATTAATTACTCTTTTTGTAGAGCCCATTATGCAACAGGGACTCTTACGATGGGGGTTTTATCTGATGTAGAAATATTTTTTCTTTAAAAATACAATTGGAAGACGTGAAAATGAGATGGGCTCAAGATGGACAATATATTGACCTTTATGACACTAATATACCAGCACGGTAGATGTATATTTTAGGATCATTTTTTTGGGCTGACCTTATAAGACTATATCTTGGAAGATACGACAGGATAACACTAATACCAAAATCCACTAGCAGTATTAACATCTTGTGTATTTTATGTCCTTTTGCTTTTCTCTGTTTTCGTATTCTCTCTCTCTTTGCGTGAGAGGAAAAGATATGAAAAATCCTTTAATTAGTATATCTGCACTTTGATGAAGCCTTAATATGACTGCTTCAAAGGTAAATTAAAAGAGAGGATAAACATGATAACCCTATAAGAGGCCGTGAATCTGTAGCTTAGCAAGGAGTTTGTTCACAGCTATCTGATGCGATGACAATCCATGAGTTTAAATATAAAGGTTTTCTAGTGATTGATAACATAAAGGCACAAGTTATGAAGATGAGAAAAGAATAGGAATGAGAAAACTAGGGGAGACATGTTGCTCCAAAGCTGAAATTAAATTCTTAATGAGAAACAAAATACTGAAATTTTTAGGTCTCTAACGTATTACCAATTTATTCTAGTTGAAAAAAATGTCCCTGAAATATCTAGCTAGCCAGAATGATCTTTGATTGTCATTTCAGATATCCTTTTCCTTCTTAGCTTCCTATATGAACTGGTAATGTCTACATGACGAAATCCATGTCTAAGTCTATTTGCTCCTATGTAAGATCACAATATACTGCCATTATTTTTCTCACTTGTTAGATGTATATGGTTCATATCAAGTATGATGTTGCGCTTTTCCAAGCTATACCTTGTTCTTGTCGCATTTGCAATGAGGAAAATAACTATGTTATCTGAGATTAACAGTTCTTACGATGACGCTGAACTGAAGTAATATCGAAAGAATTGTTGTTCATGTTCCTTTGGTCATTCACAAATGCCTTGCATTGTCAACATATCAACTAAAAATGCTTGACAGATTCTCGAGGTAATGGCACTACTTCAAATATGTGTACATGTAGAGTTACCAAGAGGGATCAAATATACACAATAACCTTATCCTGGTTATTTCGTGCTTTTTGCAGTAGTAATGTTGCCACCAGATGGCTGAAAATAATGTGTACTTGTCCATTTACGCTATGTAAACATGTTGACTTTCCATAGTCGGTGGTAAACTTATTATGTTCTTTTGCAGGTCACTTTGTGCATTTGGATGATTGTGGGATTAACCTGTCTTAGAGATTGAGAATGGAGACCAGAAACAAAAGTTTTGAGTGAGTGTGTTCTGGATAAGGTTCAGTCTTTTCCAGGAGACAGTTCTACAGTGCTGTTCATCTTATTGGCATACTCTATTTACGCAACTCAAAAACTTAAACTTGCCACTAGAGTTAAGCATTTTATTAAAGGAACAGATACATACATACATACATATATATATATGTGTGTGTGTGTGTGTGTGTGTGTGTGTGTGAGCAGCTGTGTGTTTATCTATTGAAGATATTTTATTAGTTTGGGACTTGGGAGTATTATCGCATCTTCTGACACAAGAACAAAGGGGCTTCAAAGGGAAGTAGTTATATATCTATACTCTATACTACTTATAAAAGTATGAAGTATAAAAGTATGAATGAGTATAGTAGTTTCTTTCTCCTTTATGTGAAGAATAAAATATCCGTCTACAATGAAATGATTACATTTAATACACATGGTTTAATAGTAATTACAACCAAATTAAGTTTATTTTTAATTAAACTCACAAAAATAATACTTATAATTAATTAAATAAAGTCTTTCAACTTAAATAATGAATATACATTAAATGTATATGCATTGTATTTAAAATCATAGAAAATAATAACTATAATTAACCAAATCAAATATTCCATCTTGCATAATGTATATATCAAATGTGTATTATTACGCTTATTACATTTGTTACATATTAAATATATCTTTAATTAGAATTATACAAAATAATAACTATATTAAATTAATTAAGTAAATTTTCTACTTAGCAAATGTAATTATATATATTGAAATTATCATGTTTCATATACATAATTTAATGATAAATTAGAACCAAATTAGATTTATTTTTAATTAGACTCACAGAAAATAATTAGTATGATTAATTAAATCAAGTCTTTCTACTTAATTATAAATGCATATATATATATAATCATATATATATACACATTTGTATTTATTAAATTTATTACAAATGAAGTGTATTTCTAATTAGATATATAGAAAATAGGGCGAATTACATTGAAACTCCCTGAGATTTGGCTTAATCACAAAAAAGAAAAAAAAAACCTTCGTTGTTTTGAAAATTATATTTACTCACTGACGTTTGTCATCATTTAATATTTAATCCTAGCCGTTAGTTGTCGTTAAGGTTTTGATTTTGCACCGTTAAAAAATATTGGTAAAATTTTGAAAATGTCGTTATTATGATTAACCTCATTTTGGACTAGGATTGACCTTTTTTGGTGGACGAAAGCACCCCAGAACTCATTTTGAAAATATCGTTAAAAAATATAGGTGAAATTTTGAAAATGCCCTTATTGTGACTAACCTCATTTTGGACTAGGATTGACCTTTTTTTGTGGACGAAAGTACCCCTGAACTCATTTTGAAAATACCGTTAAAAATATAGGTGAAATTTTGAAAATGCTCTTATTGTGATTACCTCATTTCGGACCAAGTTTAGCCTTTTCTATGAACGAAAATACCCTTAGCGGGTGGTGTTGTAACATATTCAAATTTCTCATGGGTTTACTTGTAATTAATATTTTAGGACTAAAACTAATTAATATTTTATGACTAAAACACACTTTCGTACAAATGAACTCATATGTGTTCAATTCAAAATAATAGTAAATTTAATATGACAATGAAAAAGAATAGATTAATTTTTACAATCACATGTTTAATTGATGAGAAAAAAGAATGATAATACATAAATGCATCCATACAAATATGGGTTCTTTCTCAAAAATAAGAAAGAGAAAAATATTAATTACATGTCAAAATAAGTGTCTAACTCATATGTAATATTATATTTAATATGATAATGAAAAAGAATAAACTAATTTTATTTAATATTTTTTATCTTTTCATTTATTTGTGTATTTATATATATTTCTGAAATATATTTTGGTTAATTCTTACATATAATAATGTGCATATTTTATTTTCTTGAAAATTAACAGCAAAAGTATCACAAATATGAAAAAATTCTTAACGTTATTTATATAAGTTAAAAGACAAAAAGTGGATCAAAATAAAGAAAAATATATAGTTGATTGCTCTATTAGAAGTCGTGAAAAAGAATCAACTAAATTTTATTTCTTTAAATATCTTTTTAAATAAATTATTTTTCAATTAAAATAATAATGTGGCATTACTAATTTTCAATCATTATTTTTAAAAGGCAATAGGATAGAAATATATAAATTTTATTTTTATCAAATAATCTTTTAAAGGATCATACTAAATTTTTTATTTGGGGCAAGATAGAGGATGAGGAAGAAATTGTCAAGACCAAGTTTTGCATAACTTAGCTTGTCACGCCCCAAACATCAAACCATATAGTCTAGTCTCGAGGCGTGAAACTCAATCCAAAAAAAATGAGTCGCCAATCAAAATTATAACCTTAAATAAAACTTCAAACATTCTTAGTGGCCCAAATAAATCCAATCAAGGAAAAACTCGAAATGCTCAGTCCTTAATTTTCTACTAGTAAGTTCATTAAAGAAAACAAAAAAAGAACTAATCCGCCCATGTGGCAATGATATACTAACATACTGCTAATTCGTCATCAAAAGACTTTCAACTTTGATTCTCGTCAAAAATGGGTTCAACATCTTTATCAGGACTAGGATCTAAATCTGCCAGAATGAAGTTTAAAATATAGAAGTGTGAGTAACGGACTCACTAAATGCCAAGTGTGCGCAATGTGAGTTCATGACTTTAACATAATTAGTTCAGTAAAAAAAATATTTGAGAAGAATATAAGTGGAAAACAATAAACGGTCAAGCAGTAATGAAACAAGAATTTAGTAGACATTTTCATAGACTAACAAATTAAATGGGATGATCACACAGAGTTTGCTGTAGCCAGTCAATCTTATGGCTCCCAACGTAACAGTCCCTTATCTCTTCAGGCAAGGTGCGACCTTACCAAAACATTGCCCGAGCCTAGGTCATCGAAAAATCCTACAACCTACCTCAACCACAAATGACTTTTGTTGTGCACTGGGACTAGGCCATAGGGGCTTGGGGTTCAACCGGCAAGCCTGCTGTTACTTGGTGAAGTCCCTTGCACACCCAAATTAAGGTGGATCCAACTAACAGTAACAGTAGCAGTAGCAGTAACAAAAATTTCAATCAATCAGCTAATCATCGAATTTAACTGCTAGTCTAGAAGCATTAAAAAAATTCATGAAAGCATATGTTTTCTTTCATCTAGAAATAAAATAAGGAAAATTTTCTTTTTGTGCGTAGTGAAATACATATATAGTGTAGTGTAAAATAAAAAGTTGTCAGTGGATTACGTAGCATATATCCTTCTGGGTTTTTAAAAAAAAAATGCTATATAATACATATAAGTTCAGACACTCACCATACATATTGACTGAATCAAGGCCCAACTTTGATGTGTAAAGTCTCAAATAACCTACTCATACAAAATAATATTTGACTTAATTAACATTTAGATCCATTACGAATAATAGCTACCCATGCTGATTCTACCCACAACAAGTCATCCATATCTTCAATTCTCTTCATTAAATCTAGCCTCTAAATTAATTATTTTCGAGGAAATAATAGAGCAATTAAATATTATTTAGTTACAGAATTAATTAGTTAAGACCATAATGGCAATCCTCAATCATTTAGTTTCTCTAAAGTTGAGTATCCAAATAAAAGTGGAAAATAATTAGTCTATATAGTACCATATCGAAATTCAATTTGTAAATAAAAATAAGAGTATTTATAATTATGCTTGTGTATATATTAACATAAATATACATATATAAGTATATATATATATATAACTTTTTGTACAGCTGATTGATAAGTACACCATATGTATGTTGAATTATCTTAACCTTGTAATTCTTAATCAAAAATTGTATGATATTAGTTACTATTGAAAACAAAAGTGGAATTTTCGCACAAGCTAAGAACAAGAAAAATACCCTATAGTCAAGTTACATGTGTAGTTTACTTTTGTTTTCATAGCTACGTCTAGGATTGATTGTATCCTTGTTCTTCTCCTAAAGAAACATAAAAGATTAAAATTAGATAGTTTAATGGAAATTATTTTGTTACTTACTAAATCAGCCCAAGTCCACAAAATTTCATCAACTTCTCCGTCAGAGGCTCAAACTAGACAGAATTTTGAACTTGAGATTTTGTTTTCAATCCTTGGTTGCAGTATTTGATGAATTCTTTAGGGGGAACCATGGAGGGATAAAAGGTCGTCTCGTATGTAGGGACATTCTTCAAGGGTGAACCGACGATAGTCCGAAAATGGACTTTGGTCGGTGGCACAGCCACTGCTTGCAGTGGTTTTGGGTGATTTAGCTGAGGATTGCATGTGGGGTTGCTTTCTTTTGCGGGTTCCCTACATTTTGCGTTTGTGGATTGGGGGTTGGGAGACTATAAAGACTGAAGAGGATTTAAATTCGTAAACCGTAGAGAATTCCCCCCCTAATTCCAACAAGTAACAACAATATTAGCATATGCCATTTACACCAAATTAGGCAAATTTTAGATTCGTACCAAGTGGAAGTTGATTACCTAATTTTTTTTCTTTCTCCTTTTTCCTCCTGCTACAACCATTTTACTCTTCAATCCTTCTTCCTTTTTCTTTTCTTTCTTCTTCTTTTATTTGTTTTTCCTTCTAATATGATCAGGGTTTTTATGTAGAAGAGTACACACACACACATATAGGACTAGGACAATCCTACTATATTTCTTGTATCTTTATTATTAATTCCTAGAACTCAATAGTTCATATTCTAGTATTAATAGAATATTAATTCAAGTATATTTATAGCATATACTCTCCAAAATATGGAATATTTATAAGACAATAATAATTATCATTGTTGACCATCTCATTTAATGATAATTTTTTATAATTTCCAACAAAATATATTTTATACCTTACCATAACTTTAATTGATATTCTAAATAAAGCAAAATTAAATAAAGTAAAATGAAATAAAGAATGGTAATTTATTAAATATGAAATAAAATTCTAGGGTATTACATCCTATTCCCCCTTAAAGGAATTTGGTCCCCAAATTCTAACTTGAGTTAGGGGAGAGTTTCGGGTAATATTTTTGTATTTTCTCCTTGCTTTCGCACATCGCCTCCTCTAAATTATGGTTCTTCTAGATAATGTTTAATAATAGTGTCTCCCAGTGTGTAACTTTTGCATTTTGCGATCTAGAATTTGGACTGATCTCTTCATCCATAAAATCTTTTTGAAGAGAAATTCTCATGCTAAAATATATGTGAGGGGTCTACGTAAAACTTCTTTAGTTGTGATACGTGGAATATAGTAGTATCCCTATAACATTTGGTGGTAGACGAATTTGATAAGCTACTACTCTAATTCTCTCCATTATTTCAAAAGACCAATGTACTAAGAGCTCAACTTTCCTCATTTGTTGATCCTTGCAAACTTTTTCTTAAGTGACATCTCCAAAAGCACCATATCCCAACACTAAATTACATATATCTTTTTCTATCATTTGCTCAGCTCTAAGTCATGAATTGGATAGTTTGCTCATATAGATCAAATTTTCTTGAGGCATAGGGTATTATCTTATTATTTTACATCAAAACATTTTTCAAACCTTATTTAGAAGCATCGGTATATACCACAAGGTTCTTAGTATATACAACAGGGCTACTATTTTTGAGAAACCTTGTACCAAACCTCTTGTAATAACCTTTCAATCCCAAGAAACTTCTCACCTCAGTCACCATTCTCGGCCTCTCCATTCTAGTATCATTTCAATTTTGGATAGACCAACTAAGATCCCATCTCTAGAAATGACATTACCCAAAAAGTTTCCCCTATCAAACTAGTATATGCTCTCAAAGAGTTTGCAATACTATCCTCAAGTGTTTCTCGTAAGCCTTTTCACTCTTTGAATAGACCAAAGCATCATCAATGAAAATAACTATAAGTTGATCTAAATATGGCCTAAACACATGGCGCATTAAATTCATAAATGTAATAGTGCATTAGTCAACCCAAATGGTATTACCACAAACTCGAAATGACCATGTCAAAACTTTAATCCTATCTTAGGTGTATCCTCCTCTCTAATCTTTAGCTAATAGTACATTTGTCTGTGATCTATTTTAGAATAAACTCGAGATCCTTGTAATTGATCAAAGGGTTCCTCTATGTTGAGCAAGGGGTATTCATTCTTAATCATAACATTATTCGAGCCCAATAGTCCTTACATATCCTCAAAGTCCTATACTTTGTCTTTACTTTCAATTAGCTCTTGCAATTGCACCTTAAGTTCTACTTGTGCCATCATATATAATGCCTTAGATATTGAGATTTATTCTTGGAAGGACCTGAATGAAAATTTTCATTTCACGATCTTGGTGTAGCAAAGTGAATTCCCTAGGGAACACCTCATAAAATTCTACGACCATTAGTACCTGATCGATCTTAATGTTATCCTTTAGTTTATTAATCAAGTAGACTAAGTATCCTTTTCACCCCTTCTAATTAGCAACTTTCTTGCTTGAGTTGTTAAAATCAATGTCATTCTGATTAGTTTTTGTTCCTCAATCAGCACTATTATTGGTTTCCCAGGCTTTCACAAACTAACCATTTTAGAACGACAACCAAGTCGTGCATGATACTTAGATAACTAATCCATCCCCAAGCTAACATCATAGCCTTCTATAGGCAGTAAGATTAAGCCTGTAGGGAAATCTCTACTACCTATATGTTCGCCACAAGTCTTACAAAACCAACTTGTCAGTATGTTCAAACCCATAGGAGCATTCACTTCCAAGTCATATGATAATTCATCCTACATTTAGATTCCTCATGTCTAGTGTATCCATTCTAATTAAATACTATGTCCCAATTTCTAACATTGACAGATTCTGAGGCTCCAACTGGTATGAACTTATCTAGGCTTTTTTTGTTCATTCTCAGATTGATTTCATGAAGCATTAACTTGGGTCTTCCACGACAAACTACATGTCAGGGATCTATTTTAGAATAATGTGATCTCTATCACTAAATTTATAACTAGTGAAATGTAAAATGAAAATAAGTGCCTAATTTCAAAGGAATCTGGCATTACACACTGATATATACGTTCAACTAATTACTTAATTTGATTTTTTGTATCGGTCTAAAATTTCTCATCTTATCTATTAATAATTTTTCTTTTAGCATAACAATAGTGGCTTGCAACTAGAACTATATCATTAACAATAATGTACTAATTTAGGTGTATTTTGACTTATTATCTTATCGTACAAAACTAATATAATCCTAGGTTAGTAATGAGAAAGAAAAAATATTAAAGTACTCTAAACAATTGTTTTAAAGGAAGATAGCTAAGGATTCACAATTCTTAAGGGGAAAACTATTAAATCTTAGAGTGTTTTCAATCTAAGTCTCATAGTATATCATGAATCATATCATCAAGTACCAAAATGTTTAATCATATCAGTTGGCTCACCTAATATCACTCCTTTACAACTGCGATATCATGTGAAATTTGACAAATCTCTTCAGTGCTTAAACCTAAACACTCAAATCAATTTCCCAGAGTTCTAAGCCCAAATTTCCCACTCTGAGGACTTATCCCAAGATAGCCTAAGTTTAAAACCTAGGCTTTGATACCACTATGTCACGCCCTATAAATCAGACCATGCAGTCTAGTCTCAAGGCGTGAAACTCAATCCCAAAAAAAGAGTCGCCAATCAAAATTATAACCTTGAATAAAACTTCAAACATTCTTAATAGCCCAAATAAATCCAAACATGGAAAAACTTAAAATGATCAGTCCTCTATCTTCTACTAGTAAGTTCATTAAACAAAAAAAAAAACTATTCCGCCTAAATGGCAATAATATACTGACATATTGCTAATTCGTCATCAAAAGACTTTAACTCTGATTCTCGTCAAAAATGGGTCCAACATCTTTATTAGGACTAGGATCTAAATTTTCCAAAATAAAGTTTAAAATATAGGAGTGTGACTAAAGAACTCAATGAATACCAAGTGTGTGCAATGTCAGTTCATGACTTTAGCATGATTCGTTGAGTATCAAGCAGTAATGAAACAAGAATTTAGTAGACATTTTCATAGACTAACAAATTAAATGCGATGATCACACAGAGTTTGTGTAGTTAGTCAACCTTATGACTCCCACCGTAATAGTTCCTTATCGCTTCAGACAATGTGCGACCTTACCAAAATAGTGCCCAAGCCTAGGTCCTCGGGAAATCCTACGACCTACCTCAGCCACAAACGGCTTCTGCTGTGTGCTGGAGGGATTAGGCCATGGGGGCTCGGGATTCAACCGATAAGCCCACTGCTGCTTGATGAAGTCCCTCGCATACCCAGACTAAGTTGGATCCAACAAATAGTAACAATAGTAGTAGTGGTAACAAAAATTTCAATGAATCAGTTGATCATCGAATTTAACTGCTAGTCTAGAAGCATTAAAAAAAATTCATGAAAGCATATGTTTTCTTTCATCCAGAAATAAAATAATTTTTTTTCTTTTTATGTGCAGTGAAATACATATATAGTGTAGTGTAAAATAAAAATGTAAAAATGTAATGCCCCCACTGGGGATAACACCTAAGCTGAGACGCCACTCAGTTCAATCTTAAATTGAACCCACAATATAAATCAATAGGGCTATAATAAACTTTTCAAGCTTATTAGAAATAATAGCGGATTTCAACTTAAACAATCCTTCACAAAACATTAAATACGTACTATGATTCACTTTCGTATATCTAACAAACCATTTACATGCCTTAAGTCATCAACATCAACATGACATATCACAACATCTCAAGTCCAGGCTTAACATTCAGATGGTTCCATATATACATTCAAACACTTGATCTATTACAAAATATGCTCATGTCTAGGCCTGGAGTCCAAGTTCTTCACTTAATCCTTGTCTGAAAGAATTAAAGATAAAACGGAAGGGTAAGTCAAAAGAAATTTGTGAGGGATAATTGTAATCATAAGGAAAATGGTATTTGTTGAGGAACAATTAACTCAACATATCGTAAATCAACAGTCAAGCTAAAACATATCAGGATACAATTAAGAAGTCAGGAAACAATTGAACAGTCAAGAAATCGAACAATCAGGAATCAATCAGGTAAACAAGATCAGATCAACCGATGCAATTCAATAGATCATATCAAAATAATCATATTGATCCCTTATTTCTATCATTCCGAACATAGCAGCATATCTCGAGCTCAACAGTTGGGAACAACTAACAGCACATCCCGAGCTTAACAGTTAGGGTCTACTTAACAACTTTAACCACACGTCCTGAGCATAATCACTGGGAATAACTTAACAGGCTTAACGGCATGCCCCAAGCAATATAGCTGGGGTCCACTTAACAGAACGGTAACAGATATAGGACAAACAGATAACGAGACAGTAACAATTAACAGACAAGAGTTCTGAGCGCCAGAACGAACAAGAACGAACTCATAGCAAATTGCAATCAAGAAATAACCCTCGCAGTAGTATACATGTCAATTAATAGATAACAAATGAAATCACAAGCGAGTACGATTCCAATAGCAAGTATAAGTACTCAAGCAAGTACGACTTCAATAAACAAGAGCAAGTATAGAACACAATCTTATTGAACCCTCACAGGGTCAATCCACAAGAATAGATAGGTATAAGCAATGCTAGGTTGGCAGATCGTCACCTTCGTAGTCTCAGAAAACTGCAACCAAAATCGATAGTATATTAGTTCGCGGGACTCGCTTCTTCATCGCCTAACCAAAGGAATAAATCCACAATCAAAATCCTTATTTTGACATTAATAACCTTCAATAATTTACAATCTTACTATTAACAGCCTAAAATCGATAGCTATCCATTTAATATGGCAGTTTTATAGTTCGATCAGTACTATCATTATGGTACAACCAATTATGCGGTTATATGGGAATATTTATTGGGCTAATATTGATACTAACAAAAGAGCATGATCAAGTCTTTATTTATATAATTAACCTCATATCATCATCCCCAATCAAACTAACAGCCCAATTACCTGAATTAACTCAATTATCATTACTTAGGTTCCAAATTCATAAAATCAAGGTTAATCACTTAATTAACTCAATTAGTCCAAACTTATTATTCATTAATATAGAATTCAGGCCCACTAAGCAATACTATAGTCCATGCATGGGAATATATATACACCAATCATATATTAATCCTTCATAATACAAAGTTTATGGAATAACGGTACAATATATAAGTATATATATACATAATTCCCAATCTAATTTTACCCAAGAAGTGCTTTGCGAAGCCCAAAAATCTCAAACCGAAAGTACTACCACCATCACTACGATGAGGCAAAGAAACTGCCTCGGAGTCGCCGCCACCACTGTCCGCCATCTGTCGTGATGCATAGTTGCTGTAAATAGTCAACACCACCACCAATATGTGCCTTTTAGCTCAAAAACACAACTCTCACCTTAATTTCACAATTTACCACCATAAAAATGTCCAATTTCAGTTTCCAAGGTTGCTGGGCCTCTCTCGCCACCATGCGCCACCACCTCTAATTCTCATTCGTCGATGGTCCGACTTCAAAATTGAAGACACCATAGTGGTCTTCAGGTTGAACTCGTCAAGTTCCTACCTTGGTTCACCGTGAAAAGTCACCAGAACGGTAAACCCATCTCCTACCGTTGTGATTGAGTTTTCTACCTTATTTTTCAGTGATCGCTCAACCAAAACATGGTGCATATGGTGTTTATGTGTTCACGGTGATGAAGGGAAGAAGTTGGTTGGATTGGTTTTCTGTTTTGGGGTGTCACCGGAGTGATCGCCAAAAAGGGTGGTTGAGGGTGTTCGGTGGAGAAGAAAGGAAGAATGGGGGTGGAAATGAAAAATCCACTATTTATAGAATTGATCTTTCCTTAATCACACATTAACCCCCAAAATTTTAGTTTAGTTTCAATTAGGTCCTCCAAGGTTTCTACCAAGCATCAATTCAGCCTCTAACAAAGTGAGTGCCTCACTTTGACCCCTTTGACCCAAAATATTAGCCATACAACCCCAAAACTTTGAAAATATGATCCAATCAAGTCTTGATTAATTGTACTTTGACCTCAAAACTTTCAAAATTTTTGCAGTTAAGTCCTTTTCATTTATTTTTTGAACCCTAAAATTCGATCAAGCAATACCTTAATTTCTAAATCCTTATTTTCCAAAACACCAAATTTTCAAGGGTGTTACAATCCTCCCCCCTTAAAAGAATCTGGTCCCCAGATTCTCATTTGAGTACTGTTCCGACTAGCAGAAAATAAGTTGATTCAGTCAACCGATCTACATTCTCTTTTCATGACATTCTGCCAGAATTGTTTCTTTAGGACCCGATAAATCTTTTTGCCTCTTGGATGCATCGTATATATTGATTTGTGTGCCTCTCATCTAACAATATCTCTTTCACTTCTTTTGGCTCACATATTTCTTATAGAATAAAAGAATACCTTGGTTTGGTATTGAACTCAAACTCTCCAAACACTTCCAATCTTTCTTTCTGTTTCATTATCCATGTATATAGTCCTGGGGTTCGTCGCATTTATCATGTAATTCGGACTGCACTTATCTCTGCAATCCCACTTTGTTGTATTAATTTCAGCTCAATACCAGTTCTTAAGCTTTTTGATGCTTTCGCTGCCAATAAGTGAGCTATTTCAGCTCTTCAACTCAAGGTATCGGTTACTACATTTGCCTTTTTGGGTGATAGGTGATAGAAAAATCACAATCTTCTAGAATTTCCATCCATCAGTGTTGCCTCCTCTTCAGATTCTCATTCTAGTCAAATGCTTGACCTTTCTGAGTTAATTTAGTCAACGTGTCAGCTAATTAGAAAAGTTCTTTCACAATCTTCATCAATAGCCGACAAGATACAGAAAACTACGAACTTCTATTGCTTTTTTATGGTCTTTTCCAGTTGGCTACCGTCTTATCTTAGAGGGATCAACCTCTGCTCCATCTTGGGATATGATATGTCCAAGAAAATCCACATTCTTTATTCAAGGTTAGCGCTTGCTATATTTTGCGTACAACTGATGCTCCCCAGGGTTCTGAGAAGCATGGGTAAGTGCTTTACGTGGTCTTTTCTATCCTTCAACTAGTAGTACCCTTGCTTCTCCTAACATTCAATCTCTTCTTTCTCTACATTCTTCATTAATATGTCTAGCATACAATTCCTTGCCCCAAGTACTGATTTTAAATGGCTTGACTCCGCTCTTCCATCCTTTAAGGCCTCATGCATATCATGCAGCTTCTCCTCAAGACCTTGGCACCATCTTAGAAGGTTTTCCTTTTACTCTTTTAGGACCTTATTCTCGTTCTTCAAATCCTCGACACCATCATCGTCTATAGTTCCTTTCCTTTAGTTATACGTTCGTACGCCTGACATACCAGAAATAAAAGGTTATACATTGATTGGCCACCATGATCATAACTCTTCACTACTTTAACGTCAAGCTTTATCCTAAAAGTTCATGTCTTATTCAATTTAACAATCTAACTTCATATTTTCCTGCCCAAAATCTATATTCCAAGAATCATATCCCTACATAGCTGAGGTATCCCTTAACTCAAGTGCTTACATTCTAAATGATTCCCAATTCAAGCTTAATCTCAAGTAAGTCCATCAACTCTAACTTCTCTATACTTCCAAGAATAAAAGAAATAAAAGGATCAAATGGGAGCAAACCAAACTCAAGGATACACAAGTTTTAATCATTCTATGGTGTACGATAAGATCTTATAAACATCCTGCAACACATAAACTCATCTACCTAACGTCAATTGATCTAATTCATCTTAAATCCTCAAATCACACGAGAACTCCTAATACACAAAGTAACTAAAATTCAACATTCTAAAATCACAGCCTGACATAACTTAGGTATTCCTGAACTTAAGTATACATATTTAAAACATTTCTAAATTCAAGATTAGTCTCTATATTACCTGAAGATTCTTATTTTCACAATCACAGTCTAGGATCAGATCATATTATAGTTCAAATTCTCCTATCCTAAGTGTTTATGCCATAGATATTTCCTAATTCAAATTAAGTCTTTAGCAAGCCAATTAGATTTAGTCACAACAATCATTCATTCCCACGTGAAACTAGGTCATCAAAACCAAGGCTCTGATACCACCTATAACGCCCCCACTGGGGATAGCACCTAAGCTGAGACGCCACTCAGTTCAATCTTAAATTGAACCCACAATACAAATCAATAGGGCTATAATAAACTTTTCAAGCTTATTAGAAATAATAGCAGATTTCAACTTAAACAATCCTTCACAAAACATTAAATACGTACTATGATTCACTTTCTTATATCTAACAAAATATTTACATACCTTAAGTCATCAACATCAACATGACATATCACGACGTCTCAAGTCCAGGTTTAACATTTAGATGATTCCATATAGACATTCAAATACTTGATCTATTACAAAATATGTTCATGTCTAGGCCTGGAGTCCAAGTTCTTCACTTAATCCTTGTCTGAGAGAATCAAAGATAAAACGGAAGGGTAAGTTCAAAGGACCTAGTGAGGGTTAATCCCAATCATAAGAAAAAGGGATTTGTCGAGGAAGAATGGACTCAATAAATTGTATCAAGCTAAAACGTATCAGGATACAGTCAAGTAGTCAGGAAACAATCAAACAATCAGGAATCAATAAGGTAAACAATATCAGATCAACCGATGCAATTCAGCAGATCATATCAAAACAGTCATATCGGTCCCTTATTTCTATCATCCGAACATATTAGCATATCCCGAGCTCAATAGTTGGGAACAATTAACAGCACATCCCGAGCTTAATAGCTGGGATCCACTTAATAGCCTTAACCACACGTCCCGAGCATAATCACCGGGAACAACTTAATTGGCTTAACAGCACGCCCTGAGCAATACAACTAGGGTCTACTTAATAAAACGGTAACGGATACAGGACAAATAGATAATGAGATAATAATCATTAACATATGGGAGTTTTAGGTGCCAGAACGAACTTATAGCAGATTGCAATCAAGAAACAACCCTCACAAGGGTATACATGTCAATTAATAGATAACATATGAAATCACAAACGAGTACGATTCTAATAACAAGCACAAGTACTCAAGTAGGTGCAATTTCAATAAACAAGAGCAAGTATAGTACACAATCATATTGAACCCTCGCGGGGTCAATCCATAAGAACAGATAGGTATAAACAATGCCAAGTTGGTTAGACCCTCACCTCTGCAGTCTCAAAAAATTGCAACCAAAATCGACAATCTACTAGTTCGTGGGACCCACTTATTTGTCACCTAACCAAAGGAATAAATCCACAATCAAAATCCTTATTTTGACCTAATAACCTCCAATAATTTACAATCTTACTATTAACAGCTTAAAATCAATAGCTATTCGCTTAATATGGTACTTTTAGGGTTTGATCAGTACTATCATTACGATATGGCTAATTATGCCGTTATACGGGAATATTGACGGGGCTAATATTGATACTAACAAAAGAGCATGATCAAGTCTTTATTTATATAAGGGATAATTGCAGTTAACCCCCCATCCTATGGCCTCCTCTGCACATTGCCCCCCAACTGCTGTCGATGTGCAATTTCACCACCTGAACTAATAAAAATGTTCGCCAACACCACATTTGCACATTTCTGGTAGAATCTAACAAGATATTTCGGTGCCTTCAGTCCACATGTCCAATGCTGATTGGTTGGATTCCACCAGAATGGACAAAGGTGGTGTTGGCAAACATTTCAATAGTTCAGGTGGTAAAATTGCACATCAACAACGGTTGGGGGTTAATGTGCAAATGAGGCCATAGGTTGGGGGGTAATGTGCAATTAACCCTTTATATAATTAACATCATATTATCATCCCAAATCAAAATAACAGCCTAATTATCTGAATTAACTCAATTATCATTACTGAGGTTCCAAATTCATAAAATCAAGGTTAATCACTTAATTAACTCAATTAATCCAAACTTATTATTCATTAATACAGAATCTAGGCCCACTAAGCTATACTATAGTCCATGCATGGGAATATATATACACCAATCATATATTAATCCTTCATAATGTAAGGTTTATGGAATAATGGTACAACATATAAGTATATATATATACATAATTCCCAATCCGATTTTACACAAGAGGCTAACGAAGCTTCGAAATCTCAAACTGAAAGCACTACCATGATCACTGCGACGAGGTAAAGAAACTACCTCGGAGTCTCCACAATGCATAGTCGCCGAAAATGAGCAACACCACTACCAATAGGTGCCTTTCAGCTCAATAAACACAACCCCCACCTCAATTTCACCATTTACCACTGTAAAAACGTCCAATTTTAACTTCCAAGGTTGCTGGGATTTTCTCGCCACTGTGTGCCACCACCTCCAATTCTCCTTTGCCGGTGGTCCAACTCCGAAATTGAAGACAGCAGAGTGTTCTCCAAGTTGAACCCGTCAAGTTGCTACCTTGGTCCACTGCGAAAAGTCACCAAAATGGCAAACCTACCTCTTACCACCGTGATCGAGTTTTCTACCTCATTTTTTGGTGGTCTCATCTGCCGAAACGTGGTGAATATGGTGTCTATGTGTTCACGGTGATGAGGGAAAGAAGTTGGTTGGATTGGTTTTCCATTTTGGGGTGTCACCGGAGTGATCGTTGGATTCGATGGTTGAGGGTGTTCGGTAGAGAAGAAAGGAATAATGGGGGTGGAAATGCAAATTCTCCTATTTATAGAATTGATCTTTCCTTAAACACAGATTGATCTCCAAAAATTTAGTTCAGTTTCAATTTGGTCCTCCAAGGTTTCTACCAATCATCAATTCAGCCCCTAACAAAGTGAGTGCCTCACTTTGACCCCTTTGACCCAAAATATTAGCCATGCAACCCCAAAACTTTGAAAATATGATCCAATCAAGTCTTGCTTAATTGTACTTTGACCCCAAAACTTTCAAATTTTTTGCAATTAAGTCCTTTTCATTTATGTTCTGAACCCTAAAATTCGATCAACCAATACCTTAATTTCTAAATCCTTATTTTCCAAAATATTGAATTTTCAGGGGTGTTACAAAAAAGTTGTCAGTGTATTACATAGCATATATACTTCTAGGTTTTGAAAATATATATATATATATAATACCTATAAGTTCAGGCACTCACCATACATATTGACTAAATCAAGGACCAACTTTATTGTGTAAAGTCTCAAATTGCCTACTCATACAAAATAATATTTGACTTAATTAACATTTAGATCTATTACACATAATAGCTACCCGTGCTAATTCTACCCACAGTAGGTCATCCCTATCTTCAACTCTACTCATTAAATCTAACCTCTAAATTAATTATTTCTAAGGAAATAGCAAAGCAATTAAACATTATTTAGTTATAGACTTAATTATTATGACCATAATGGCAATCCTTAACCATTTAGTTTCTCTAAAGTTGAGTATCCAAATAAAAGTGGAAAATAATTAGTCTATATAGTACCATAAGGAAATTCAATTTGTAAATGAACATAAGAGTATTTATAATTATGTTTGTGTATATATTAACATAAATATACATATGTAAGTATATATAAAACTTTTTGTATAGCATATTGATAAGTACACCATATGTATGTTGAATTATCTTAACCTTATAATTTTGAATCGAAAATTGTATGATATTAGTTACTATTGAAAACAAAAGTGGAATTTTCACACAAGCTAAGAACAAGAAAAATACCTTATAGTCAAGTTACATGTGCAGTTTACTTTTGTTTTCATAGCTATGTCTAGGATTGATTGTATCCCTGTTCTTCTCCTAAAGAAACACAAAAGATTAAAATTAAATAGTTTAATGGTAATTATTTTGTTACTTACTAAATCAACCTAGATCCACAAAATTTCATCAACTTCTCCGCCATTTATCAGAGGCTCGAACTCGATAGAATTTTGAACTTGAGATTTTGTTTACAATCCTTGGTTCAAGTATTTGATGAATTCTTGGGGGAAACCGTGGAGGGACAGAAGATCGTCTCGTATAGAGCGACATTCTTTAGGGGTGAGCCGAGGATAGTCTGGAAATGGACTATGGTCGGTGGCGCAACCGTTGCTTGCAGTGGTTTTGGGTGATTTGTTAGAGGACTATAGGTGGGGCTGCTTTCTTTTGCGGGTTCCCTGCATTTTGTGTTTGTGGATTGGGGGTTGGGAGGTTGTGAAGACTGAAGATGATTTCAATTCATAAACTGTAGAGAAATTCCCCCCCCCCCCCCCTCTAATTACAACAAGTAACAGCAATATTAGCATATGCTATTTACACCAAATCAGGCAAATTTCATATTCGTGCAAAGTGGAAATTGATTACCTAAATTTTTTTCTTTCTTTTTTTTCCTCCTACTACTGCTGTTGTACTCTTCTATAGTTCTTCCTTTTTCTTTTCTTTCTTCTTCTTTTCTCTCTTTTTTTTTCTAATATGATTAGTGTTTTTACGTAGAAGAGTATATACACACACACACGCATATATATATATATAGGACTACAACAATCCTACTATATTTCTTGTATCTTATTATTAATTCCTATTCTAGTATTAATAGAATATTAATTCAAGCATATTTATAGCATATACTCCCCAAAATATGGAATATTTATAAGACAAAATAATAGTTATCATTGTTGACCATGCGATAACTTAATGATAATGCTTTTTATAATTTCTAACATAATATATTTTATGCCTAACCATAACTTTAATTGATATTCTAAATAAAGTATGGTAATTAATTAAATATGAAATAAAATTCTAGGGTATTACATAGCTAATTATATAATAAACATTGTTAAATTATATATCCAAGACATGATATTTAATTCACTTATTATACAATTGACTTGAACTTGGCCATATTTAATTAAAATTTGAATTTTTTTTAAAAAAAGTATTTATTGTTGGATTGATAGTTATGTAATTCAAATCATTAAGTTTGAAAAATATTTATTCGATTTTAGTAATAAAATTAATATGGCATCGTGAAATGTTTTCTATTGATATATAAAATAGAATATCAACATAAACATTTCAGTGGATAAAATATCACATTAGCCCATATGTCCCTATCCATACCCTATAATATATATACTCTCTAGGTGCGAAGTATATACTCCATTAAATACATAGTATCCAATAGTAAAAAAATCCTTATTTTTTATATTGCTAAATATTAAATAATTAATAAAATACAAATATTTATTTCAAACGATAAATTTAATTTCATAATTAGGTAATTATTATATTAATTAATAGCCAACTTAATTCAATTCATAAGCCAATTCTTACATATTTATAAACTAGCAAACTTTTAAAGAAATAATTTTCACACTTTTTCTTAACCAAAAAAGTTATAAAATAACATAATATTTTTATTTTACACAATAATATTTAAAGGTTTAAAATTGACCAGAATTTAATTTTCTCTATTTTTAGCTCAACTAAGAAGAGACAAAAGTGAGAACATGTCTATTATAAATAAATCGAATACATGAGAAGTTTTTTTCTTTTTTCTTTTAATTTTAAATTAAAAACAAGTGGTCTACTAAAAATCTAAGATTAAATAAGTAATTTTTATTTATTTATATACATTTAGAGAAAACTAATTTATAAATCACTTTGAGTCATTTGAATCATATTTTTAGTTTTATTTTCACAATAACAATTGAAATTTATTGTTTAAAAAATTAAAAAGAACTTTTCAATTAAAAAAATTAAAATTAAAATTAAATTAAAATTATGGAACAACTTGCACAAATTTAATTCATTGAGAATGATAGAAAATAAAATTAAATAGTTAGCTACTATTAGTCATTATATTGTAAAAGATACATATCAATCATGTTTTCAACATGTTAAGTTTTTTAAGAAATATTTTGTTTTAGTCATTATTCAATTTACAAGTTTTCATTGTTTCATTATTCAGTAAATGGTTCTTAAAACAATATAAATTGGTAATAAACTTCTGTTTTGAATGAACTTGATGTTTAGTTGATTCAATATTGGGTATTCCGACATATATTTAAAACCTCACCGTATATGACTATTTAGAAAATTTTCACCTACACTTTAGATACATGGACATAATTTTTTAATAATATTATTATGGCATATTTATTTTGACAATAAATATGTCATAAGATGAAGAGAAAGCATGCCGCACTAAATACTATAAAGAGATATGAATCTATAGCTAAAATTAAAGAGTCCAAAAAAGTGAGAAAGTCAATTAAATCATCAAAGGAGAAAAAAATATAAAAATTAATAAGTTAGCACCTCTCTTTCAACGTAGCTTTGAATGAAAAAGAGTTAATTTATAATTAAAAAAATTCAATTATCAATATTCACCAATTTATAGCTTTTAAGAGCATAGATGATTTCTTACCAAAATGTTAGTAATTTTTCAATAAATATATGCTCTGTAAATTTTAAATAAATATCATACATGCTGGCAAATATTCTCATATGCTAAAATTTTAAATTTTAATCTTGTTTTTTTGTTTATGTTTGAGAATTTATGATCCTATGTGCTCGATTACTCACAAATTGAATAAGGTACATAATTACATCCATTGACGATCTATAAAATTTAAAAGAGCCTTGCACATTTCGTTGTGGCAAAGGAAAAATGAGACTTGCTTTATTTTAAATGTCAAATGAATTATATAAGTTGTTTATTTCTCTATTAGAAGAGGTTATGAACTTCCAAAAAAAATATTTAAGGCATGGTAGATCATGATCTTTTAGCGTTAATTTCCAAACGAAAATAGACATGGTAATTTTCAGTTTTATTTTGCAACTTATAAAATTTATGGAGATAAATTTATATATAAAAATCTTCAAAAGGTTAAATGAATGCCTTTCAATGAACGATATTCAGTTCCATATCTTAAAAAATATGAAATTATACTAATTTATATTTACCAAGTTGCGACAATTTTGATCGAAGGAAATAATTATACTATATTAGTGTAACAAGATATTATTGTTCATGCACGTTGAGGACATAAACAAAGAATAACATATTATTACGAATGTCACGAATATCCACTTTTTTTCCAAGAGGTAATATAGGATGGCACCTAAACATTTTGAAAAAATATACCAAAACATCCAATGATGTAATTTAGAAGAATGAATCTATTCAGGTGACTCTTGCAAGTAGTGCAACCATTGTTGGAGAACAATAAACTTTTTTATATCTTATTCTATAATTTATTCCATTGTTTGTTACTCTTATATGGGGAAGAGATACTTGTTTTTTTTTTGTTTAACCAACAAAAGATAATCCTATTAATATACAAAGTTTAACCAACAAAAGATAATCCGTGAAGCACATGTACAATTAAAAATTTGAAGTTCTAAACTAATGTGAGTATATATTTGTCTATTCCTTAATTATTATCAAAATTTTAAATATATTTCATATGAAAATTTTCATATTTGCAAATTATAATTTATTTATACATAGATCAAGCTTTTGTTGTCAACCATATAGCAATTCCTTTGGGGAAAAATTCTTTTATTGATTTTTCAACTTAATAATGTAAAACAGATAACTACAAAATTAATTACTATTGTCATAATCTATCAAATTCGATATCTAAATTAAAATAAAGAATGGTGATATTACCTAAAAAGGAGAGACAATAGATAGAGAAATTGAAAAAAGAATTGTTCTTCAACATCTTTTATTGAGGATTCAAACAATGTAGACATTGAAACAGAATGAAGTAAAAAACATAATATAGGTCACATACATGGTGCAATTCTAATAGAAGAAGAAATATATTATCTTAGATTGTTCTTAAACTATTTTAGAGGCCCAACATATTTTACATCAAATGATAATTTATTTTTAATTTGTCTATTTGATAAGTATTTGAATCATATATAAGTAGAAACTAATTTATAGAACAAACAAACATAAAAAAAAAAGGTCATGTGCATCGCACATGTGCACCTTTCTAGTTAAAATAAAATAAAAAAAAGACCCAAGCACCTCACTCCCTCCCAATCATGGCTATTGGTTGCCCAGCTGCTGTTGGCTTGGCCATGGCTATTGGTTGCCTAACTCGCCTAGCTAGTGGAATGGCCATGGCAATGGGCGACCAGGCGTTGCCATGACAGGCCATGGCGAGCCACCAGCCGAGGCAATAAGTGGCTAACCATGGCTAGATCTGGTCGCTGGCCATAGCCAAGCAACTGCTAGGGATGGGGGTGAGGGTTAGGTTGTGGTAGGTGGTGTATTATATATATATATATATATGTATACACATATGAATTCAACAGTCCTTGAATTGCTAACAAAGGAGTCAAGCGTCTCATTACGTTTGCGCATATGAAATAGGATGTGAATTTGGTTATTGTCAAGAGCTTTAATAGACTCTTGAGCGCCAGAAGATCATGTTGATTTTGTGCTCCTTCAATCATACAAACAAAAACAAAAACATTGCATTTGAATCTCTAAAGACTATGTGGAAACCGCAGTATAAACCATTAATAAAACAAAGGGTAAGAAGGACTGAAAACCAAATTCAAGGTTTTCCTAGAATATTAAGGAAACAAGGAAAAGACAAATAATGCCGCCTTATATGAAAATGATAACTACCAATTATGAAAAGAAATTCTTCTTTAGGAAAGACATTAAATGATCTTTACCAAAAACTTGCTGCTATTAACTATTTAACAACACTAGCTAAGTCTTTGGCTTCGATAATAGACAAGTGCTCAAGAAGTGTACGAAAATCCTAATCTAGGAGCAAGCATCTTATCTCAAACTTCAACATTTGACCACACTTTAAATAGGAAGAAACCCGGCATATAATTCCTGACTCCTACAATGGATCATAGGATGGTGATACTCTAATTGACATTTTCTGAAAACCTCCAAACATGAGGAACTAATTTTAAGGGTTTAAACAATATAAGCTAAGTGTTTGGCCTTTACAATAGAAATGTACAATGATCTTGCACCGATGGGCAGTCAAATATAAGAACCATATAAACAATTTCATGTTGGTGTGCAGAAACTAATATCGTGTTTGCCGATCATTATCCATTAGATTATCACCTCTCTCTCTTCTAGCATGATCAATAAAAGAAATCTTGCCAACAACCTTATCCGTCTTGGATTCATTTGCATCACTAATTATCTTAGACTCCTTTACCTCATCATGCTTTTTCATGCAGCTAGTTGCGAAGTTTCATGCAACCTTCATGAGACCCTGTACTTCTTGATGCATTTCCTCTCTCAATATATTCTTTCATATTCTGCATATTTGAGGCCTCAAATTCCTATAGCCCAACAATGCAAATTTGTTGTCTACCATCTTCTCCTATACAAAGTTTCCTACATAATTAAAAAAAAATTAATAGAGAGAAAATTTGAAAATAGCATATTAACTATCATGGCTTTCACATAAATGATGATGAAACCAGAATATAAGCAATCGCAAAGTGTCAATATTGCATCTACAATATAGGATATGCTTATAAATTCAGTCGTTTTACTATTATAAAAATCCAACATCATTGTCAGGTAAATTGAAATAATTAAGAAGTTGAAAGCAACTTAAAGGAAAGCAAGCTAAAATATTAACTTCATATCACTAGAAGATCAAAATATTCTGCACCATATGTCTCAAAATAGCTAAGCCATAGCTTGAATCTTTGATTACGATAAACACACTGGTGTAGCAATCGAACAAGGCCTTCTATTGTTCTGAGAGATAACAGTTACATGGTGTATGCCTTACCACTCCCCAAGGAAAAAAGACAAGCAATTCAATGATCTCACAAAATTTATATGATCTAATTAATAGCAGATCATAAATGTATAGCAATACTAATGGAAAGATATTTGCAGCACTTTAGTGAAGAAAACAAAAATTTCACCAAGAGAATAAGCAAGAAACGGGTAGAATAGTATTAATGGAAAAGAATAACGAAACTCAAAAATTTCGTAGTAGACCTCAATCTTTTTATAGTCTGCATACTGAAATGGCAATAGACTCTTAAAGCATGCTACTAATATATTTCATATAAGATTCTGTGACATTATAAACTAGTGAAATACAACAATAAAAAAAAAAAAGAAAACCGAAACGAAAACAAAAACAAAAACAAAAACAAAGCACTAAAAACAAAAAAGATATGGATAATAAAACAAGTAGCTTTAGTATGTTGAAAAATGGTGGGTATTAGTCGCTCCATAGTATTACGATATACCTAATTAGACAAAAAGTAAAAGTAATCTTATTGAGAAAACAGATATAGAAATGATAATTTATTAAAAGCCCCAACTATTCCACCAATGCTTAGATAAACCCATTTGAACATAACAAAACTATAAATTTCTTACTAAGATTTGTGGCAAAAGTCTGTAAAGAGCAATCTTCCTAGTTTTCACCAACTAATAGCACAGGCTCTTTAAACATGGTAGAGCAAGCAATTTTCTAAAAAGAATGTACTAAATAATACAGCTCAACAAGTGGCTTCTTCTTGTAGTTAACATTTACAGAATGCTAATACTAAAGATGGGTGATATATAGATTCTAAAAAGGTAAAGAAAGAGAACATCTCAAATGCTTTCACTCACAGCCGTTTTAGCACATTGAAGCTAGCCGATCTACCCTAAAGCATGGAGTTAAATTTCTTCACACACTTCCAAAGATTGTAAAAAAGTTCTAGAGCGGTATCAACACAAACATATGTGCATATTCATAATAACTACACATATATCTTCATATAAAAACACATGAAAAAATTTTAGAGGCTCTAAAAAGTCCACAACTTAGCAGTCTCTTATAATAGCCAACTGATTCCTAACTAAAGTGAGACGGATGCAAAAAATCTATTACCTAAAAATGAAAAGCGCAAACATACAATCAAACACTTTATTGACCATGTCTAATGTCTCTAAATTCTCATTTAGAGAATTGCAACCATGTTTCTATTAGAATAGTGCCCCGTGGCCAATTAGATTGGTATTTAAAATATTTCACTTGTGATACAATCTTGATTGAATAATATTAATTGTAAATGGCCATTTTCATCTTATGCTTATATTACTTCACTAGCATTTAGTTGAAGCCCTTAGATCATACAAGACTACGGGACTTGGTCATGCACTGGGTGGTGATCATGAAACAAGTCTTACGCGGTCGTGATCTTAAATCTTCTAAGTCACATAATCTTATGAGACAGGGCATCTAAGATTTGGATAGACTTACAGTAACGATACATATATCCAAGGGTTGGATATTGCTCCATTTCATGAACAAATCATGTGAGACATAGGTGCATATTGGTAGGTGCTCGTTAGAGAACAAGTTCACTGAAGACCCGTCCGGAGAATCTACTAGGTAGCTATAATGGCAAGTTCTCTAGCCTACGCTAGTGCATATAAATAGTCCTTTGACATGAGTATCCATGGTAATCTTATGTTTAGGTCCTCATGCTTTTCCTTATTCTGGACCACTTAGCGGGCCTTTTGGGTTGAGCTTGGGTATGAGCTACTTAGACATGGAGGTTTGTGAGATCCAAGATGAGATCTTACTCCTTGTCGTTGTGAAGGGCGAGTGCATTTCCTATGTATTTTATAATGATCGATTCCAAGGAGTCTTTGTGCAAGATAGTATGATAATTTGGAAAAGGAGTTTTCCAAAGATAAGGTCATAAAACGGAATTAAACATTAGGAATAGAAACATAGTATCGAGGCTATTAGGAAACTGACAAATATCTTGCCCTAGGCCTTTTTCGGGAGATAGGAGACGAAAGGACCATATTTGCATGGTAAGCGTACAGCTAGAATGGTTCTCCAAGAGCATATTAATTCAGCCAATTAGTTGGGCTCTATGGGTTTGATTTTGGACATCGACCATGAAAATTAGTTACTCTTCAATTAATAGAGATTAATTGAATTGAATCATTAGTTTAAAGGAGTTTAAACTAATTTGAATATTGTGATATTCTAAAAGTCATAAGAGTTGTGAGCCCATGTCTAATAAATGGTAGAACTTAATGGGTCACACACAAAAGTCAATTGAAAATCCTACTTGATGAAGGAAATTTTCTAAGAGTTAGAAAAATTCCATCTTGACCTATTTTAGAGGGAAATGGTTGACACAATTTTTGGTGAATTTGGCATGGTCAATTTAATTGTTAATTTGATCCAAATAATTTAAGGAGTTAAATTAGACCAATTAAATTAAGAATTTAATTTAATTGGTGCCACATGATTATCAATTGGTCAAGTTAGCTTAAGGAGTTAAGTTAACACTTTCTAGCTTAAAGAGTTAAGTTAATTGACTTAAAGAGTTAAATCAAGGTTAATTAATTAAATTAAGGAGTTAATTTAATTAATGTGAAGAATTAATATGGAGAAAAACCCAAAATGAAAGAGTTCATTTGGCATGCATTTGAATTTATTTGGATGACATTTCATGAGATGAAATGAAGATTCCAAATGAAATTCAAATGCAAGTGAAGTGTGGTTTCACATGCAACTTGCTTGCTTAGGTGGCTCCTTATGGGATGTGTGATGCCAACTAGCATCACACCTTCCCTCCCTCTATATATAGATATAGAGTGGCCGACCATAAGGAGCTTAAGTTGGCAAAATCTAGATCTAAAAGTTAGATTCCATTTTTCTCTCCAATTTTGTGATTCTCTCATGTGATGAGGCTTCAAACTTTCTTCACCTCTCCCTCCCAAAATTTCGGCCTTCATCCTCATTTTCTCTTCTTGTTTTTTCAGCTAATTAAGGAGAGATTTGGATTAGCCATTGGTGTGTGGATCATATCATCAGAGACAATACATTTGGATTGCTTGGCTTTTGGAGATCCACAGCAATTCAGTAATTTTGGAGCATCTTTTTAGGACCTTCCCAAAGTCATTTTTGGGTGAATCTTTTTCTGGATCTTCATCAAGGTGTTGGTGATCTTGTATCCAAATTTCACCCAATTTGGAGGAGATTTGATAGGGAAACTGTTGCCATCTTGCTGCTGCACCACTAGAAGAGAGCTTTCAAATGTTGAAGTGTTCTTCCTCCTTTCCTTGGATTTTTGAGCATTCAAGGTAATCCTTCATCCAAATTTGAATCTAGAGCATGATTAGATCCTTGGTCTTGAGTGAAGCCTAGTTAATTTAACTATTTTTGTGCTTTATTATTAGATCCTAGTGCTACACTTGACTTCAAGTAGTATCAGACCCTAATTTCATGCTTTGATTTGAATTTTTGATTCATTGATTCATGTGATGGATTGATCAAAATCTCCAAATAATTGATCCAATTTATGTATTAGAGTGTTTGGATGATGATGTATGTGGCTCCTTTGTTGATGAATTGAAATTATGCTAATATGTGTTTTAAGTGTTAATTCATATGTTTAGCATGTTTTGATTCACAGTTGCTAATGCCGAACATTGATTTAGCATTAGTTACTGTTATATGTTGATATTAGCATGTTAAATTTGCCTTAAGATGTTTTGGTCATTTTTGGATCTAAGATTATTGGAGGTTTTTGAAGAATTTTGATTCTTACTTGAACTTGAAGTTTGAAGCACGTTTGAACAGTTGAAATTCCATTTTTAAAAGGTGTTTTGAATTTGAAATTTCATCTATAATGTGTGATTTAGTATTTAGGAGGTGTCTTAAATTTTTTGGTGCACAAAAATTGAGCCAAAATCTACTTGACTCGGACCAAACATCAAAACAGGGCAAGCTGCCAAGCCCAACTAGCCACTTGCCGAGCAGCGGGCACGCCTGGGGCGCACCTGCTGCACGGTTGTGCGGCCAGGCAGGGCAGCAGCATCCGGCCATGGGTTTGGGGAGTTTTGAGCCTATTTTTATGTTCTTTTTATGACCAAAATTGATCTAAATCATGCTACATAGATACACAAGTGTTATGCAAGTTCTCAAAATTATGCTTGATATTTTTTGATTGGTTTTAAAAACTTGTTCAAGTTAATCTCCAATTATGTGCAAAAATGAGATACATAATTTTTATGCTTATTTTTGATTGGCCAATTAATTGTTTATGAGATAAACATTTAATTATTGGAATTGAATGTCAATTCTTGATTTATTTATTATTCATTTAATTGTTGAATGTATGATGAATGAATGGGGATGATCATGAGCTTGTAATATTGATTTTATTTATTTTAAGTTGTTGTAAAGGGTTGTATTAAATTGGAGCTTGCATGTCTCTTTATTTCTATCTTGTAAATATTATGAGAGTAGAAGCATTAGGAGCGAGGATCTCTTTCTCTTGTAAATGTTGCAAGGAGCAAGGAAGATCATTGGAGGCATGAAGACCCATGAATGTAAATGGATACATATTTGAAATAGCGATTTAATCAACCCACTTAAAATCAACTAAGTGCACCACTTGGTTAAGGCTCATGATCATCCCATCCTAGGAGCATGCTAGGCGCATTTACTTATTTATGCTTTCCATTGATATATGAGATGCATGGTTATGATATAGAAAACCTAAACAAGAAGATAAAATTGATGAAATCTTTGCAAGCAAAAAAACCCTCCACTTCGAAGAGTCTAAGTGCTTTTTGATATTAAGTCAAAATAAATACAAATTAAAAGAAGTTTTAATTAATCCATGCCTTCTACAAATGGTATGTGGCATGACAATGCTACCACATTTGTGTGATATCTCATGAGTCGTGGGTCATACTTATGGTGAAAAGCTGTGATTGCATACTTAGCATATGATGCACATCTAATGTGATGCTTCTCATACATTGGCACACGAGTCATGGGATAACATAGAGCGGTCTCGAATCAAAGTTTGATTGGTAGGTCCGACTTAACACCTAGTAATGTAGATGTTGCACGAGTAATGGGTCTATATAAAAAGTGAGGCAAAATATATCAAGAGTTGAATTGAGATGTAATTAGCAAAAGTTGCTTACCTTTTTTATTGTTTGTGGATGTTTCACGAGTCGTGCATCCACTACAAGTCCTTAAGGCCTTGATTCTCACTAGGAAATGAGATTTCCCAAATTCTTCTAGGGGGTGAAGAATTTGATAAAATAGTGGGAGAAAAACATGCTTGAAAGACCATGAACATGCTTTCAATATCAATATTCAATCACATGCTCATATTCTCTTTTTCGCTTTGATGATTTTCAAAATATCAAGAATCTACTCAACGTTATTTTGAAAACTAATAAACCAACCAGGCGTAACTTTCACGATTGACTTAACCTCAAAATCATTCTAGATTTTGTGAAATGGATAATGTCCTATATCATGGTGCTCTTAATCCCATTGGGGTCAATATAGATCAAGAGACACGTGAAATGTTAACTAATTGGGTTAAGGATTGTCCTATCCCATAGTCTCATTATGGAATCTATAAACTTCAAAAGTCTCAAGGACACATGAATAATACCCCAGTTAAAGATTACAAGAGTTGTAAAGTAAATAAGGTATGAGAAGTTCTTGTTTTCAAAGGAGATTTTCAAGCTAGGATAGATGAGAAATCATGTGCCATCGACTACGGTCTAAATATGATTAGACTTGTTGAAAAGCTCTTCAACTTGGATGTAGTAATGGACAATGATCTCCATGAGGATTTGATCCTCATATCCTTGCTGAGTTTTATTGATCAAAGTATTGATCTAGATGGAGACTACCGTGACAAGGGCATACTATTAATGCTTGTTTCCTCATTCAAGTCTATGGGCCCTATGAAGGCTAGAATAAGACTAGGATACATAAATTAAAACTTCAAAAGCTAAAATTAACTAGGCTACTCAAGCAAATTAAGGATCTAAACATGCTTTTGAAATGGATTTAGGTAGAAGATTACCTTGATTAGCTAAATTCCAAGGAAAAAGTGAAGAACTCTTCTTCAATCCAGAATTTTCCAAGCAGCGGTACAGCAGAAACAATGCAACTTTTGCACGAGTCAAGATTCTCCAGAAATTCCAAAAAAAATAAATCTAGTAGCTTCTTAACTCTTTGATGGATCTACTGTGAGAATTTCATATACTCCCCCTGAATCTCCTGGAATAAAATCACCAAGTGACTGTTCTCGCAGGTGGATTTCCAAAGGCTTAGAAAACCATTTGTTTCGCCTCTATCAATATGCTCCACACACCATTGCAACTTCCAACCACTCCACAATTTCAGTTGGAGAAAGAGAGGAGAGAGAAGAGGGAGATGGCCGATTTTTGGAGCTGGAGAAGAAGAGAGAGGTGAACTTCAACACATGAGTGAACACCTTGAAAATAGAGGGAAAATAGTGAGAATCTAATTCTTCACTTAGAGATACAAGTGACTGCCCACCTTCACCTCTATATCTATTATATAGAAGGAGGATGGTATGTGCCAAGTTGGCATCACACCTTCCTCAAGGTGGAGGGAGGGGGAGGACAGTGAACATGCTTCCAATGTATGCAAGTTGGCAAATTCAAATCTAATTTGAATTTGTGTGCATTCAATTACATTTGGAATCTAATTTCAAATTAATTAAAATGTTACACCAAATGAACATTTCATTTGAATTTTTCCTCCAAAGTTTATTCTTCTCATTAATTAAATTAAATATTTTAATTTAATTGATTAATCTTTGACTTGATTATTAAGCCAACACTTAACTCTTTAAGCTTAATTATATTAACTTAACTCTTTGAATTAACTGGACCAATTGATGGTCACATGTCACAAAATAATTAACTCTTTAATTATTGGTCTAATTTAACTCCTTAAATTAGTTGATCAATTTAACACTTAAATTAAAAGGTAAGTGACACTTCAATTTTCGGTTACCCAAAACATCGATTAGTTTGGAGTGAATTTTCTAATAGAAAGTTCCTGCATGACTTAGGAAATGCAATTGGTTTTTGTGTGTGATCTGATAGATTCTACCATTCATTGGACATGGGCTCACAACTCCTTGTGAATTTTGAATATCATATATTCATTTTAGTTTAAACTCCTTTAAACTAAATTGACTTAATTCAATTAATTTCCATTAATTGAAGAGTACCTAATCTCCATGGTCGATGTCCAACCTCAAGCCCATAGAGCCTAACTAATTGGTTGAAATGAATGCTTTTGGAGAACCATTATAGCTTTAGGCTTGCCATACAAATACGGTCTTTCTATCTCCTATCTCCCGAAGAGGCCCAGGGTAAGATATTTGCCAGCTCCCTAATAGCCTAGATACTATGTCTCTATTCCCAATGTTAGATTTCATTATATGACTTCATCTTTGAAAAACTCCTTTTTCCAAATTGTCATACCACCTTGCGCAAGGAGGTGACCAAGGAAGAGTCAAAGCACAATGACCAAACACAAAGACGGGGAGTCAGATTCCATCTTGGATCTCACAAACCTCCATGTTTAGTAGCTTGTGCCCAACCTCTACCCAAATGGCCCACTAGGTGACCAAGGAAGAGTCAAAGCACAATGACCAAACACAAGGTTACCCTGGATCCTCAGGTCAGGTGACTAATTATATGCACTAGCGTAAGCTGGAGAACTTGCCATTACTGACTTGCCACTCAGGCTATCTAGTAGATTGTCCGAGCGAGCCTTCGTGCCTTGTTCTCTAACAAGCACCCACTAACATACATCCATATGTTATATGGGATTGCTCATGGAACGTAGCAACATCCAACCCTTAGATTTATGCATTGTTAGTACAAGTCTATCTGGATCTTAGATGCTTTGTTTGGTAAGATCCTATGACTTGGAAGATTTAAGATCACGACTGTGTAAGACTTATTCCATGATCACCACCTAGTGAACTGACCAAGTCCTATAGTCTTATGTGATCTAAGGGCTTCATCCAAATACTAGTGAAGTGATAAAGAGCATAAGATGAAGATGGCCATATAAAGTGCATCATTTAATCAAGATTGCATTACAAGGAAATAGTTTTACAAAGCCAATTTAGTCAAAATCCATTTTCAACTCTAAATATACTCAATAATTATAATTATACCAATAGTAACCTAAAATCATAATTTCTCGGTTGTTACAGAAATTTCAGCGTAGTTGATATCAAGACGCTAATCAAGTCTCTATCACAAGAACAACTTACGAGATTATGTCAATTCTAGTATCATAATAAAATTCATTCCTTAATTACCCAAACATCCTCATGATGTTATCCAAAATCAATGATAATAGCCCAATTGTCACAATTAATCTAATTATTGCCACTTACGTCTTAAATATATAAAATTAGGGTTTTTTTCTTTAAATACTTGAAGTTTCCCATAATCTTCATAAAATAATACTATCCAATTTTGCTAAACTCATACTGGCACATGCATACACCAAATCTTAGTCCCATATCATCTCAAATAACCCAGTTATCATATCCCAAGTTTCAAATTTCATGAATCATAGTTAAATCGCTTAATTATCTCAATTAATCCTAACATTACATAAAATAATATAGATCCGTGCCCACTATCTACACTATAGTCCATACAAGGGAATACATGTATATATATCAATCCTATACAATTCTCATCCTTGGCATACAAAAAAATCCTGGATATAACGGTACATAACATGTATATACACATATTCATTGAAATCGTAAACAACAGGTTAATATCTTTTTGTGACAGTTTTCTTTTTGATGGTTGCTCCATTGAGATGTTCTAATTCCAGCAAGCTATGTGTCTGTAAAATACGGTGATCTCTAGGAAGTCTAAGATGTCTGGTTTTGGGCACTCTGCTTACAAAAGTTACGATCCCTGGTCAAGGTCATCAAGAAACTTGCAGAAAAAGTATTTTCCATTGTTTGCGCTCTTATAGAGGTGCATTTTTTCATGTTAAAAGTGAATTTTGATGTCTAAATGAGAAAGTATGCCACATAGAAATAGTAATTGAGCCATGTACACTTCCCCAATTTTCTAAAGGCAATTCAGCAACGCGCTGTGCAGAGTGTCTCATAGTAGTACTTGTATTTTTTTTTTTTATTTTTTGTTTATGGAGTTATGTATTTAGATAAAGTGTTTGTATGACTAGGTACTAGTTTTGTCCTAGTTTCCTTGTAGCCATGAATCTCTGTGGGTTTTAATTATTTTTAATTGAATGTGATGCAACCTTTTATTCGCTTTTGATGTTTACAAAGCAGCAATTAGTTTGCACACTTCTTGTGATTGTAGTTGTGAATTTAACTTTGATCTTCTTGGACTTACAAAAGTGGTCATTGTTAAGTTTTTAATCCCATTATTTTTTGACTTTAATTTACTAGTATCAGTTGTATCATTATTTTTGGAAATAAACTAAGTGATTCATCTGCTGGTTTATCATAGAGGGTCAGCCAAAAAGTATTGTGATGGACATTGAGAACATGGTGCGGTTGCATATTAAGAAGGTATTTTGTGATAGTAGTCAATCGTAGGTTATTTATTTAGGAATTGGAGATTGTTTCAGCATATGTTTTAAGTTTCTCAAACAATATTAAGATTCCGTGTTCTAATATAGAAATATGGAGTTCTCTATTCAGAATCACATTTAAGATTATGATTAGTTCTATTCAGTTTTATTTTAGGGTGAACTTGTCTATTGAATTTGTTGATAGTTTTGAGACTGAGTGATTGTTTTTAGCCCAACTATATTATTTTGTCAAACTCTTGCCATCCAAGATCTTGCAACATCGAATGCAATTAAGATTTGTTGGGATGTGGACCTAAAAGGTATCATGTGTATGTTTGTGGTTGTAGCTTACCATATTAGCATTTATGTACTTATCTCACTTTTAACTATGTGGTCAAATTCATCATTCAAATAATGATTTCTTTTCTATGTTGGTGTTGTTTTAACATTTAACTAGTCTTATTTGAGGAGAGAGAACATTTGGAGTTCAAATGAATATTGATCTTTTGCTGTGAAGTTCAAATTTTGGTTGTGGTGTAGAAGAATGAAAGGATATGCATACATACTATTGCGTATGTGGATTCTTAGTTCTAATTTATAGTCTTATTTTTTAGAAAAATATTTAAATGAAAGAGTCTACATAAAAATTGGCAATTAAAATAGAGATTTAAATTAGTAGGAAAAAAATCCTACTTGACACTTAAATGACATTACTTGGAGCAAATAGTGTAAGGGGTGCATCTAGAGAGTCCTTGATGCATCCAAACACTCAATATAAAGCCTAAGGAGCCCTCAAGTGGCTGACCATTAAGGGATATAAATATCCCCCATCTCTTTTTCATATGATGAAAAATTCTCTTAAAATTCCTCTAACCTCTTCTCTTCCAATCTCCCTTTTTTCTCTCCAATCTTTCTTTTTCTCTTCAATTTATTCTAGAAAAAGATAGAAAAATTAAGAGTGTAGCACCCCGAAACCAGAGCTTCTGCCCCTATATCAATATGTTACGAAAATGATATCGCTTCATAAGATTTACACATAAACATCTTTATTGATCAACTTTTTTCATTATACAAGCTTCAATGTGTACAAGGGAGTAGACAAAATAAACTTGAGTTAGCAAAAAATTAAACACAACTCTTTTCTATCTTTCTTCTCCTGCAAAATAATATTTTGGGAATAAAACGTAACTTCATAGAACTTAGTAAAATTTATAAATGAAGAGGGAAGAACAAAGCAATTATAGAATTAATAAGAAGCAAGAGTACGAATTATGAATTATGGTTGAACTTGTTGATTCATCACCCTTATATCTTCAACATTTATTCACCCTTGTGCCTCCCCAATGCCCACCTTGAGTGGCTCGAGAGGGAGACAATGGGGACACGGTCAACCGTATGCCGTAGATTGGTCTGTTGGGATGCCTAACCTCTAGACAACCGCGAAATCTACCAACAATGGGAATAATTTGGCACAAGATTACCGTCAGCCCGACGCCGCCCAGTTCTCATACTGAATAATTGCAATCACTACTATCATTGAACATTTAATTGCTTTTGATGAACACGGTGCTCATCGAGAATGATAGAATGAATTCAACAATATGGTTTCAAAGCCATAACATAGGTGGAACAAGGAGCAAGGAATAGAACAAGGAATATGAATGAAATAAAGATTTTGGGTTAAAGTTGAAAAGTATAAGTTTTTTTTTTTCTAAACTTTAAAGAAATTTTGTGGTAAATTATTAAAATTCAGTATATTTTGAAAATAGTTTTGATTTAAAATTCCAGAAGAAGAATAGTAAATAACATGATTCAAGAACCAAAAATAATTCTCAAGAATCAAGGAATATAGCAAGAAAGATAGTAAGAAAAGTTATAAACTTTACCTAAATTTTCAAGCTTTTATCAATAATTTTGGCTCGATTTCTTTTCTCTTTCCTTCGCAAACCCTAGCTCAATTTTCTCGATTCTATGGGCTAAATATGTTTTGTGTGTTTGGTGTGTGTTGTATGTGTTGAAGAAAATTTATGGGCTTGGTTAGCTATTTATAGATTTGATTCAAGGGTATTTTTGTAGAGAAAGTTAGTTTTAGGGGGCTAATTTAATATTAATGACTAGGTCCTAGGGGCTAACGTAGCATTTATGAGGTGTCTAAGTAGATTAGTGGCTTGGCCAAGTAAGATTCTTCCAATTAGGCGTAAAGGGGATTTTCTTAGATTTTCTTAATTAGATATTTATGAGGTTTAAATGGAAAAATGCCATGTGGTGGGTGAGTTGTAAGTTGATTTATTAAATGTCAAACCCTCCAGTAGTATTCTTGCATTTTAGGGGCCATGTGTTAAACAATTGCAGAAATTTTGTAGAGAATTTCACATGAGATATTATAGAATAAAAAATTAATTTCTTTACTCTTGAATGGTCTTCACGACCGACTTTTTAGGAATTTGGAGTAAAATTATTTATTAGCTTTTAAGAAGGAAATTTTTTATAATATTTTTAGAAAAATCAGAATTTGGAGGAAATTGTATAAATAGGTGTAAAATTCCTAAAATTCGTAAAATAAGAAATTTTGTATCATTCCTTGAATTTTAAAGAGGTTTTTAAATAAGGAGATATTTTAGAAAGTTTACAAAATTTAGAAACTCAAAGAAACTGTTATTATAAATCTTGTAAATAGGTGCAATAATTTCCAAAAATCCTAGAATGGAGTAAACTATGATATTTTCATAGAAAAAATATTATAGAGTACCAAAAATTTCAAAAAGAATTCTTTAGATGTAAAAGTTTTCAGAATTTACATTCTTTAAAGAGATTTTTTTTTTTTTTTGGGTCATTACAATCTCCCCACCCCCCCAAAAAAATATGGTCCCTAGATTCTATTTTGTTTTAACTATGAGCTAAGAATTTAAATCCTAAGTTTGGCTAAGAGTTTAAAATTCTAATTGTTTAAAATATTAAGAGACAAACCTGTCAGTCAAAAAGATAGGGATACTTTTTGCGTATATTCATCTTCATGCTCCCACGTAGCTTCTTCAATTTTCTGATTCCTCCATAAAACCTTGACTTGAGGAATTCTCTTAATTTGAAGTTCTCGAACTTGATAATCAGGGATTCATATGGGTTGCTCAATGCAAGAAATGTCACTTTGTATTGGTAAGTCACTATGGTCAATAATATGGGATGAATCAGGATAATATTTTCAAAGTTGGGAAACGTGAAAGACATTATGTATCTTGATTAAGTTGGCGAGTAAGTTTAATTTGCATGCAATAGGACCAACTCGCTCTAAAATTTCACAAGGTCCTGTAAATCGAGGGGCCAACCTTCCACTTTTCCCTATTCTCCTGATTTCTTTTTAGGGCACGACTTTCAAAAATACTTGATCTCCTACTGCAAATTCCAGATCTTTTCATCATTTATTAGCATAACTCTTTTGGTGATCCTGAGCTATTTTTAAGTTTTGCTTTATCAGTCATACCTTATTAATAGCGTTTTGTATAAGTTCTAGCCTCAAACTTGCTTGTCTATCATTTGTTGTAGTTTTAACCTCTTTAGATCTCAATGTAATGGCGATCGACATTTTCTTCCATAAACTGCCTCATATGGTGCCATTTGGATGGAAGATTGATAATTATTATTATAAGCAAATTCAATCAGAGGCAAATGTTTCTCCCAGCTTCCATGAAAGTCTAAAATGCAAGCTCGTAACGTGTCTTCCAAGATTTGAATTGTTCTTTCAAATTGTCCGTCTGTTTGAGAATAAGCTACGATGCTGAATTGTAACTTAGTTCCCAAGTGTTCCTGTAGGCTTTTCCAAAGTCGTGAAGTAAATGTTGGGTCTCTATCAGATATAATACCTTGTGGTACTCCGTGTAGTTTGACAATTTCTTTAATATAGATTTTAGCTAACTTTTCTACATTATATTGGACTTGACCCGATAGAAAATGAGCGGATTTGGTCAATCGATCTATTGTAACCCAAATACTATCGTAACTTCCTCGCATCACTGGTAGTCCCGTGACAAAGTCTATAGTAATTTTGTCCCATTTCTAATTTGGGATCGATAATGGTTGTAGAGTTCCTGTAGGTCTTTGGTGTTCTGCTTTTACTAATTGATAAGTGAGGCACTTATGTACAATTTCTATTACATCTCGTTTTAATCCTTCCCACCAAAATTTTTGTTTCAAATCTTGATACATCTTTGCTCCCCCTGGATGTATTGTGTATTTTGTGTTATGAGCTTCAGATAATACTTTCTCCCGAATTTCTTTGGGCATATATATTCACTCTTTAAATCTTAATATTCCATTATCATCAACTTGGAATTTGGAACTTCTTACATGATTTGTTTTTATTTTCCGAACCCATTCCTCTTTGTCTTAAGCATCTTGATAGCTTGGTACATATCTGGTTGTATGATTATTCCTGCTATCTTCACTTTTTGACTTAAGGCATCTACTACTGGATTGGCCTTCCTAGGATGATAAATAATCATAAAGTCATAATCCTTAAGAAATTCCATCCACCTTCATTGTCTCAAATTTAAGTTTTTCTAGTTGAAAATATATTTAAGACTTTTATGGTCAGTATAAACTTCTATTTTAGCACTATATAGATAATGTAGCCATTTAGCCAATGCAAATACTACATCTGCTAATTCCAAATCACGAGTTGGATAACTTTGTTCACAAGTTTTAAGTTTTCTTGAAGCATATGTAATTACTTGCTCATTTTGCATTAATACGCACACCAATCCTTCTTTTGACGCGTTTGTGTATACAATGTATTTTCCCGAATCATCTAGTAGTGCCAACACAAGTGCTGAAGTTAACATTTTCTTTAGTTCTATACCTTTTCTTTAGTTCTACAAAACTTTGTTCACAACATTCGTCCTATTCAAAGCATTGCTCCTTCTGAATTAGTTTTCTAAGGGGTTCTGCTATGTTGGAGAAATTATGGATAAATTTTTGATAATATTCAGCTAACCCCAGAAAATGTAATTTGTACTTTAGTAATATTTTCCAGCCTTTTCTAATTAACTATTGCTTCTATTTTCTCAGGATCTACTTCGAGACCATTTCGAGAATTATATGCCCTAAAAATGTAACATTTTCCAACTAAAGCTCGCATTCACTAAATTTGGCATATAACTTGTGATCCTTAAGAGTTTGGAGCACTATCCTTAAGTGCCTTTCATGTTCTTCTTCAGTTTTAGAATATACCAAAATATCATCAATAAAGATTAATACAAAACAATCTAGGTACGGCTGGAATACCCAATGCATTAAATCCATAAAAGTAGCTGGTGTGTTCGTCAATCCAAAAGGCATTACTACAATTTTGAAATGCCCATACCGAGAATTAAATGTTGTTTTGGGAATATCAGACTCCCGTATTTTTAGTTGATAATACCCTTGTCGTAAGTCTAACTTAGAGTACACTGCTGAGCCTTGTAGGTGATCGAATAACTCTTCAATGTGTGGCAATGGATATTTATTTTTTATGGTCATTTTGTTTAATTCTTAGTAATTAAGGCACATCCTTAATAAACCATCCTTTTTTTTTTACAAACAACACAAGTGCTCCCCATGGAGAAATACTTGGCCATATGAACTTTTTATTCAAAAGCTCTATAATTGTCCTTTTAATTCTTTTAATTCTATCGCAGCCATTCTATATGGTGTCTTTGAGAAAGGTTTCACTTCAGGATAAGTTTCAATCACAAATTCTATTTCTTGATCTGGGGGTAATGAATTTAACTCTTCACGAAATACTTCTGGAAATTCTTTAACCACTTTTACATCTTCCAATTTCAACTTATCCTGGGGCTTATTTATCAAATAAGCCAAAAATCCTAGTCCTCTTTTTCTTAAAACTTTCTTAGCTCTTGTTGAAGAAATAATGACCAATTTTACACAATTTAAATTCTTCTTTTCTAGATTTTCCGTGGCATTGCCAAACTTGATAGTTTTGGCAAAACAATCTAATATTGCTTGATGACTATACAACCAATCCATTCCTAGAATGAGATCATATTCTTGGATTGGTAATTCTATGAGGTCCGAAAAATATTCCTTATTTTCTATAATTATGGGAGAATCCCTATATCAAACATAAGTTGTAATTCCCACTCCCATAGGCGAGCATACTTCATAAGGAGTATTCAAAATTTCATAATTCAATTCTATTTTAGAAGCACATGTATTCGATATAAACGAATAAGTCGCACCATAATCAAATAAAACTTTGCAGATAAAGTTATGGATTAGGGCCGTACCTTTTACCACATCCTCGGCTTCTAGGTTTTCTGCATGAATAAGGGCATAAGCTCTTGCCTTTATAGGAGGTCTCTTTCCTACTTCGTTTTGTTCTTGCTTAGATGGCTCCAAATCAACACTAAGATTGTGATTCCTAGGGCAAGTTCCGATCATATGTTGGGAATTTCTACAAATTAAACATTTCTTTTGTTTCATCCAACACTGATCATTAGTGTGGGAAAGTTTCCCATAGTAATTGCACCTGCGCCTCTTGTTTATTGGTGCAACCTAAGGAACCTTGCCCTTAGAATTTACAGAAGCTCCAATTAATTTTCTTTCTTGTAAGAATCTTTGGGAACTTTGTCATGCCCCAAAATCTAACCATGCATACTAGTCTTGAGGCATAAAACTCAATCCCAAATAAAAATATATCACTTCTCTAAAATCATGATCTTAAATAAATAAATAAATAAAAACTCCAACATTCATAATAATTCAAGTAATTCTAGCAACATAGAAACTAAAGATGCTTAATATTCTACCCTCAACTGGAAAAAAATCTTTAAAGGAGAAGAACTAATTTGCCAACACAACAATAAAGTTAAACCTACTGGAAAGTCCTCATTCCAAAAGAAAACCCTCAATTCCGGTTCTCGTTAGAAGCAGGTTCAATCTCATTAGGTCTAGGATATAAGTCTACCAGAAGGAAGTTAACGAAGAAAACAAGTGTGAGTAAAAGACTCAGTGAGTGCCAAGTGTGTTCAATGTGAGTTCTGGAATTAAAATGATTTGAACAGTGAAAATGTTCAAGAATTCGTACAGTGGAAATAGTTGAGAAAAAAAACATAAGTGGAATTCATAAAACAATATGGTCAAGAAGTTTATAAACAGTCAAGCAGTAACAAGTCAAGAGGTTTATAAACAGTCAAACAGTAACAAGTCAAGAATTTTATAAACAGTCGAGCATTATTAAGTTAAGAGTTTAATAAACTATTTTCCTAGACTAACAACTTAAATACGATGATCAAACAGTGTTTGTTGTAGCCAGTCAACCTTATGGCTCCCACCATAATAGTCCCTTATCACTCTGGGCAAGGTGCGACCTTACCAAAATAGTGCCCGAGCGTCCCCAGGATTTCATACGACCCAGCTCAACCACAAATAGCTTATGCTATGCGCTGGGGGGATTAGGCCATGGGGGTTTAGGGTTCAATCGACTAGCCCGCTACTACCCAATGAAGTCCCTCACACATCCAGACCAAGTTGGATCTAGCTGACAGTAACAATAGAAGTAACAGTAATAGTAATTAGTTAATCATCGAATTTAATTGCTAGTCTAGAAGCATTAAAAAAAATTATAAAAGCATAGGTTTTCTTTTATTCAGAAATAAAACAAGAAAAAATATTCCTTTTGTGTGCAGTGGAATATATATAGTGCAGTGTAAGCAGGAAACAAGTCACAAGCAATTTATACAATAGCATATATTCTTTTGGGTTTTGAAACATAATAATATATAGTATTTATAGGTTTAGACACTCATCGTCAAGATCAATTCTAGAAGTTAATCATCTATCTCAAAGTCAATCGAATCAAAAGTTGAGTCACCTGATTCATTCAATAACATCAATCACCAATTTAACTAACTAATAAGATAAAATTTACTTAGGACTAGCCTTATGGGTACCATAAACCTGTAGTACCTTAAAACTCAACAATCCTAATTAGTACTAAAATAATTTTACCATATATATTTCTCATTTAAAATCCATTCAAATTTTCAAAATTATAAGTAAGAAATTAACCTAAATAAATTCTAGAATTCAATAGTAAATAAATCCTAAAATTCATACTAAAATAAATATATATTCTGTCATACTAAAATAAATATAAACACATATACATGTGTATAATCCGCGATACATATGCATATATATTTTGTCATACCAATTTCTTTACACATAAATAACTATTTATCCAATTGCACTTGAGTCAAAAATTGAGGCTCAACCAAATACTAACTAATTTTGCCATTCAAAATTACTCTTTCCAATTTTATTGTTGGTCAACAATTGTGGTCAACATTTTTTTTATTATTATTAACAGAAAATGAATTCAACACTTACTGGCATTTGAAGAAAATGGAATCGTAAGGAGTAGCACTATGCACACACACCAATGAAGCACGATTTCATCAAACAAATTTTCCTCTCATGATAAAGCGTTAATTTAAGATTCTCTATCAATAATTAAAATGATAACATCAATTTCCTGACAATTAGAGTTACCTGATGTATCAGTTTTTCCATATGATTCTGGTTTCAATTTTTGTTCTCCAATTATGCTGTTCTCCGATTTTTTTTTCTTCTACTTTTTTTTTTTCTTTTTTTTCTGCCATTCTGTTTTCTTTGACGTATGGGATTAGGATTTTGAATTATATAAACTATATATATGAGAGAAGTGTTGTACTTCAATTAAAACTCTAGTTATTTATTTCCTGAGAATAGGATAACCCTATAGTAAACATGATGTCTCTATTATTAATTTTTTAGGTCTCAATTATTAATTCGTAGTAACAATATAATATTAATTTAAAAAGATTATAACTTATTTTCCCCAAAAATTAACTTATCTAATTTTTATATTGATATAATTATTTATGACCTTAAATAGTAATTCTCACTATTTATCAAGAGATAATTTAATATTATCTATATTATATATGTATAAATATATTTTTCCGAAAATATAGTTCATGCCTTACTACATTTTTAATTGAAATAATAGATAAAATAAAATAAGGTATAGCAATCAATTAAATACAAAATAAAATTCTGGGGCTTTACATACTCACTTGCCCCATAACCTTGCCCTTTTTTCCATTTATCATCTAATTTTCGAAGTTCTTTGAATTCATCTTCAATTTTCAGGGCCTTTTCTACTTCCCGATTATAATTTGGGAGGTCACAAGAAACTAGAGTATGTCATAACTCTGGTTTTAGACCTTCCACAAATTTCCTCATTTGCCTTCTTTCATTGACGAGGACGTGTAGAGCATACCTAATTAATCTATTATATTCGGCTTCATAGTCCGCTACTATTTTAGCTCCTTGAATTAAATTCATAAATTCTCTTTCTCGGGCATCTTGTATGATTTGTGGGATAAACTTTCACAAAAATTCCTCTTTAAAGTTTTCCCACGCCCATTCGACCCTGTCGTTGGTCCACCCTCTTTCCACTATTTTCCACTAATGATATGCTGCATCTTCTAAAAGGATGGCAGCATACTTTACTTGTTGTCCTTTGGGATAACAGAGAACTTGAAATATTTTCTCGATTTCCTGTACCTATTATTTAGCTTTTCGGTCATCCAGTTCTCCTCTAAATTTTTGGGGATTAAAGTGAAGAAATCTTGTTAGTGTTCTATCCTCTAATTAGATTTTTTTCAAAATTTCCGTCGTTAATTTGACACTGAGAAAGTTCCATAAATTGTCACCACATGGCGAACATTTGCTCAGTGTTTGGCACATTTACCGGCGGCATATTTTCTATTGGTACATTTGGTGCTTCATTATTTTCATCAGTTACATTATTGTTTCTATCGGGATCTTCCATTCGAGGTTGTCCATGTTTCCTCAATTGACTTTCTTGTGTGAGATTTCTCTTTGGAGCCATAATATTCTAAATCCATGGTTTCCAACACATATCCTTTCATTAGTTCACAAAGCTACAAAATACAAAATGAGTAACGTACATTATCTGCAAACAAAAGTTAGTTTCTCAAAATAACTTAACTAGTCATTCTTCATTAGACTATCTCCGACTATTCTTACTTGTTTCTAAACATTCCTAGGAGCATATTTTATTTTCGATTATGATGGGGAATAATATTTAGATCTTTTTTGGGCCCTTTCTCATCTTTGACCTAAGTTATTTGGGCCATTTGTACTATCAGGTCATTTTCACTTATTCATATAGGCAGCTTGGGAGGAATCACATGGATTCTAGGCTTTCTTAGGGGCTTTGGGGCCGACGTCCCTTCCATTGGCTTATGTGTTTCTTTAAGGCCCACTATCCCTAATTGTCTAAACATTTGACCTCCTAATTTTGATCTTGCAATATTAGGATTTCCCTGAAAAATCCTAGACGCTTCCATACCTTGAGATAAATATGCCAAATTTCCAAAACTCGTATTCAAGCATCCTTGCGCCATTTGCTCCATTTCTCTAAACCGATTAATCACCAGCTCCATTGACTGCTCGTACCATTCCCAATTTTTATGAACCAAATTCATAATATAACAGTGATCCTGGATTGCCTGGGCCTGACACTCTACGATATAGTCATAATATTTTGCCATCAAACAAGAAATTTCTCTTTGGAATTTTTCTACATAGTACTGATGCTGAAACACGTGCTCCCAATAAATTTGTTGCCCCTGCAAAATCTCTTGGTCCCTAGCTGCAATTTCTCTGTCCTTGGCAGCTAATTCGGCCTCATAATCTCATACGGGTTGTAATGGACTCATAACACTATCAGAACTAGTGAACGTATCCTCCCAAGGTTTTCCCTTTTCCTTATCCATTTAACCCGCTATAAACCAAGTTAGTTATTACTAGGGCATTAATTTTCAAAAATCAGACTCTGATACCACTCTGTAGCACCCTAAAACTAGAGCTTCTGCCCCTAGATCGATACGTTATGAAAATGATATTGTTTCACAAGATTTACAAATAATCTTTATTGATCAACTTTTTTCATAATACAAGCTTCAATGTGTACAAGGGAGTAGACAAAATAAACTTGAGTTATCAAAAAAATAAACACAACTCTTTTCTATCTTTCTTCTACTGAAAAATAATATTTTGGGAGTAAAACGTAAGCTAATAGAACTTAGTAAAATTTATAACTAAAGAGGGAGGAACAAAGCAACTATAGAATTAATAAGAAATAACAGTATGAATTATAAATTATGGTTGAGCTAGTTGATCCATCACCCTTGTATCTTCAACATTAATTCACCCTTGTGCCTCCCCAATGCCTACCTCAAGTGGCCACTCGAGAGGGAAACAATGGTGACACGATCAACCGAGTGTCGCAGATTAGTTTGTTGGGATGCCTAACCTCCAGACAACTACGAGACCAACCAACCATGGGAATAATTCGGTACAGGATTACCGTCGGCCCGATGACGCCTGGTTATCATACCGAATAGTTCCAAGTCCCAACATTTATGAATAATTGCAATCAATACTATCATTGAACATTTCATTGCTTTGGATGAATGTGCCGATGTTCATCGAGAATGATAGAATGAATTCAACAATATGGTTTCAAAGCCATAACGATAGATGGAACAAGGAGCAAGGAATAGAACAAGGAATATGAATGAAATAAAGATTTTGGGTCAAAGTTGAAAAGTATAAGTTTTTTTCCTAAACTTTAGAGAAATTTTGTGGTAAAATTTTAAAATTGGTTATATTTTGAAAATAGTTTTAATTTAAAATTCTAGAAGTAGAATAGCAAATAACATGATTCAAGAACCAAAAATAATTCTCAAGAATCTAGGAATATAGCAAGAAAGATAGTAGAAAAGTTATAAACTTTACCTAAATTTACGAGCTTTTATCGATAATTTTGGCTCGATTTCTTTTCTCTTTCCTTCACCAACCCTAGCTCAATTTTCTTAATTTTATGGGCTAAATATGTTTTGTGTGTTTGGTGTGTGTTGTATGTGTTGAAGAAAATTTATGGGCTTGGTTAGCTATTTATAGATTTGATTCAAGGGTATTTTTGTAGAGAAAGTTAGTTTTAGGGGGCTAATTTAATATTAATGACTAGGTCCTAGGGGCTAACGTAGCATTTATGAGGTGTCTAAGTAGATTAGTGGCTTGACCAAGTAAGATTCTTCCAATTAGGCCTAAAGGGGATTTTCTTAGATTTTCTTAATTAGATATTTATGAGGTTTAAATGGAAAAATGCCATGTGGTGGGTGAGTTGTAAGTTGATTTATTAAATGCCAAACCCTCTAGTAGTACTCTTGCATTTTAGGGGCCATGTGTTAAACAATTTGCAGAAAATTTGTAGAGAATTTCACATGAGATATTATAGAATAAAAAGTTAATTTCTTTGCTCTTGAATGGTCTTCATGACCGACTTTTTAAGGTATTTGGAGTAAAATTATTTAATAGCTTTTAAGAAGGAAATTTTTTATAATATTTTTAGAAAATTCAGAATTTGGAGGAAATTGTATAAATAGGTGTAAAATTCCTAAAATTCGTAAAATAAGAAATTTTGTATCATTCCTTGAATTTTAAAAAGATATTTAAATAAGGAGATATTTTAGAAAGTTTACAAAATTTAGAAACTCAAAGAAACTGTTATTATAAATCTTGTAAATAGGTGTAATAATTTCCAGAAATCTTAGAATGGAGTAAACTATGATATTTTTATACAAAAATTCTTATAGAGTACCAAAAATTTAAAAAGGAATTCTTTAGATGTAAAAGTTTTCAGAATTTACATTCTTTAAAGAGAATTGTTTTTTTTTTTTTTTTGGTCATTACAAAGAGTGATCTAAAAGTGTGTGGAATTTATTGAAACCATCACAATTAGGGTGCTTTTTGGTGAACAAGGAGTCCAAGTTGAAGATGAACTCTTCATTCAAGGCAGCAATGTGGAGCGATTTTATTTTTGGACAGTTTTGAGGTCTTTTAGGGGCTAATTTGTTGTTACAATTTCAAGAACAAAGTGGCTAGAAATCAGCTAAGGAATGGAGGTGCGTTGGTGAACAATTGAGGAGCCAATTGATTGCACTATCTCTTGATTTTGGAAGAATTATTAAGGTAATTGATTCTTCCTTTAAATCCATTATTTTGGCATAAAATAGATCCTTGGTTGATGGTGAATCAACTTAACTTCATGAGATGAAAAGTTTTAAATTCTGTTGTGGTTTAAATCCTTGGTTTACCATCTCCTTCACTTTAGCCTGTCCCACTAATGGCCACTCATAGTCCAAACAAAAGTTGTCAGGCTATAGAGGGGTAGTGCGCCTCTTTCCCTATCAAATCAGTTTGCCAGTTGATCCTCCATTTTGAGTAAAAGACCAAAGTGCCTTTGGCCCAGGAGAAACTTATACAATCTCCTTAAGGGCCTATCGGTAAAGACACTATGCTATCTCTTTAGTCGCCTTATCCACTCCTCAAGGTAAGCCTTCATCTTTACATTATGCCCGGACGAAATTATATACAATTTTCCTCTATAGTTTAATGACTTAATCATTGTAGGGTTTTAATTGAGGGCCACCTTTACAAACCCAACCAGGCTTTTGTGGTTGCATTTTCGACCCTCGTGCTTATCGTTGAGTTGAGTTTTGATCCAACAACAGCTTCATTTTTTATTACAAATGTCTCTAAACTAAAACCTCTAGAATTCACCCATATCATATCCTACAACCAAGAGCATATGGAGCCTAGTTGTTTATTATCTTTTCTTATTAATTTTTTAAAATTTTAATAATTTTAAGAATTTTCATATAATCTATAGAATTAAAGTTAGCAATTATTGATCCTTTATAATTTAGTCTTACATAAATTATCTTCAAATGTTAACATTGCCAAATGAAATCTCAATTTTATGTTGTCAAATAATAAGTTTTCTTTTTGAAATATTAAAAAGATATTTTTTGTTATTTAATTACTTGAAGTAAAATGACTATTATTAAGAATTAAAAAAATAAATAATTAATTTATTTTAAGTTCATCGAGCATATAGTGTGGAAATTTATCTATATGAAGAGATACCTCAATGGCAAGACATGGGAATAATATAAAAATTATTTCAAAGTCCTATTAGCAAACAAATGCTTCGTAATTCATTTAAATTTTTTGTTGTCTAGTTCTTCTTTAACATTCACCCATCAAAATATCAAAAATCTTAATTATTTCTTAGATAGAAAATATGTTTTTCAAAGCTCCGAGAGAAATAATGATAATGGAGTGGTTTTTAGATTTTCTTTTGATTTTTTAAAGCCATTTTTTAGAGTTTGGATTTAATTTTTGTGTGTGTTTGGGGGGGGGGGGTATTATCAAGTTATTTTTTTAATACTTAATTTTTTAGGATTTTCTCTTTGACTATTTCAATTTTATTTTTTTTAAGTTTCTTTATTATTTTTAGTTTCTAAGTTTAATTTGAATTTTTTATATCTCTTCATGTTTCTATAATAAATGTTTAAAATACTATACAAAAATTTTAAAAAACAATATCTAAAATTTTATTGACTAATAACTACAAGTTTATATGTAAATACAAAAAAATGTATAAAAAATTAGATTATTCAAATATTACATCGATTATTATTAAAATAATAAAGTGATAAAAATATCGGCAACCTTGAATTTGAATATTGAATTCATGACATTAAGTTTTGAATTTTGAAAAAGTTAATTCACATTTTATAATATTTTTTAGGTTTCGGTTATGATACTTTTTAATTAGAGACATATATATATATATATATATATATATAAACACACTAAAACGTTTCATCCATTATCATTAAAAATCTAAAAAAATACTTGTAAAAATATATGAAAATCTTGATTGTGAATATGCAATACATAGAGTTAGTGAATTTTGAAGCTTCAAAAGTATATTATTTTGTTACAATAGTTTAAATTTTTTAAGCATGATTACGAATTTTCTTATTCCATTATTTATATTTCTCTTCTCAAAGTTAAATGTTACATGAAAAAATAAAAAATATCACCTAAATATTATTAAATAAAACATTATTTTGCAGTAGAATGTAGAAAACCTATAAATTTTGAATAATTAAAATATTGCATCAATTATAATTAAAAATGAAAAACAAATAAAAATGTAGGAAACTGAATTGAACAAATTAATGAATCTTGAAGCTTCAAAAGTAACTTTTTCTGGTTATAATATTCTTTCGGGATTCCTTAGTAACTATTTTTATTAGAGATTCCTTTAAGCTTTACTTTCAATTTTCTTTATATTTATTTCTTATGTTATGTTTGTTTTTTGTTAATTATTTTATTATTTGCTTAAATTTGATCTAGAGTTTTTTATTTATCTCTAATTCATTTTACTTAATTTCAATATGAGTTTTCTATTATTATAAAAATTTATTTTTGTAGGTTTACTTTTGAATTTTCTTATTATTTTAAACTTCTCTATCTGAATTTTTTAAGTTTCTTGAATTTATTTTTATTTTTATTTTAGAATTTTTTAGCATGCTAAATTCATATTAACGAGTTGAGATTTTAAATTTGTTTTGATTATTTTAATTTCTTTATTGGAGTTTGGCTTTAAATTTGTTCTTTCGTTATTATAAACTTATTTTCTGCTACTTAATTCTTTAGGGGGTTTCTCTTTTACTATTTTAATTTATTTTTCAATTCTTTTATTATTTTAATTTTTCATACTTTGTTCTTTATGTTTCTCCAAAAATATTTATAATAGTAAACCAAGTCAACAAATAATATTTAAATTTTTTTTAAGGAAAACAACATATTTATATGTGAATGTAAAAAATATATATAAATACTTAGATTATTCAAATATTACATCAATTATCATTGAAGTAAACATAATTATAAGAATATATGCTATCTAGAATGTGAATATTTAATTCATAAAATTAATGAGTCTGGAATTTTCAGAAGTCAATTCATTTATTATAATATTTTTAGCATTTTGGTACTTATGATATTTTTCTGAAAAAACATATATATAAGTTTAGATTTATTGAATATCTTATCTATCACCAAAATAAAAAAGTACTTATAAAAAAATATGATAATCTTGATTGTAAATATTCAACTCAAAAAATTAATGAATTTTAAAGCTTCAAAAATATATTATTTTTATTATAATAGTTTTAATTTTCTAATCATGATCACAAACTTCCATTATTCATTATTGTTGTTTCTCTTCTTGAAGTTTAATTGCTACATGAAAAGACCAAAAACAATGCTCATTACTGCTAAAATTTGACTATAAAAATAATTTGATAAATTGGCTAAAAATGGCATTAAATATTGAATTAATTAACTAAGTAAAAGGGTCGAAGAGCCCAAAGGACAAGCTAAGTCCATAAAAAATGGCAGAAAAATCCTAATTGACAGTCTATTAAGACTAAAAATTGTAAATATTGAGTCCCAAAAAGAATTTGGGCATAAGGAATCATTTGTGAAAATTCTCAAAGTCGAAAAACTTTCGAGAAGAAAAGATCTCTCTACACGTGTTCTAAAGAAAACAAACCACCACACCATTGTGTTCTAGAAGGGACCTTGCTTTATTCTAAGCAGCATCAGTTTGGCATCATTTTTGGTAATTCAAAGGGAAGAAAAATGAATGTTGAGACTTAGATGAGATCAAGAGCTTGCGAACCTAGCAATCAAATGACCTCAGCATTGGAAAGTGTGGAGAGTCATCAACGCGAAGTACTGCCTGGTTTAGTGCCAGATCCTATTTTCAACACACAACTTGTACCTAGGGTGGCACCCGCGCTGTAGATTCCTTTCCCCTTTGGAGAATCCATTCTGCCTATTACACACAAGGTGTTGAGGACTTTGTTGGAAAACACCACTTCCCAAGCCACAGCAAAAGCAGTCACCTAATATGCGAAGGAGCACCACCTTTGTGAACTATAGCAATTTTCCCATAAGAGTCGAGGGGCTCCATCCTTCTTAGAGAGATTGGAGTGTAGTGCTAACTCAAGACACCACATAGCTCCCCATTCTCTACCTCACTAAAGAGACACCTAATCTTCATTGTGGGTAAATCCCACCAAGCATGGACCAACTCATACAAGAGTTCATATGCATTTCTTGGTAGCACAACCATCTGGAAGAGTAGGGTGCCAATACTACCCATTGGTTGTGGCTTTCCCAATGCGTAGTCTATTGTCTCTGGCGATCCTAGTAGAAGCACTTCCTCATGGGATGAAGATAGCCCAACTACCGGAGTTCGATGGTATTAGAAAGCCCCAAGAGTATCTGGTCTTCTTCCTAAAAAGGGTGGAGCTGTACAATCTAAGTGAGGCTGCGTACTGCAAGCTCTTTCACATCACTCTTATTAAGCGTACCCTAACCTGGCTTAATTAGATGCCGGTAGCATCTATTACTGAATAGGTAGTGCTAGCGCAACTTTTTCTTCAGATGTTCTCCATTAACTGCAAGTACCCCAAAACCACAACTTAGCTATTCACTATCAAGCAACAAGATGAAGAATCCCCGAAGACTTGCCTCAATCGCTTCGTTCAAGTTGTCCATGAAATCCTCCATTTCAGCTAGGATCTTTTTCCCACTATTATCCAGCAGAACATAAAGCACCTCAAATTTTGAGAATCAGTTGTTAGGAAACTACATGCTACATACACTAAAGGAGCTCCTCATGTGTGCTGAGAAATATATTCGTATTGAAGAAGCTGCAATTCCTTAAGAAGCTCTTAAGGTAAAAGATACGCGACAAGGGAAGCAACAATAATAAGAGGCAAGGGAAGCAGAGATGAAGTCCTCTCGTGCACTCTCCATATTTACACCCTTCACTATTTTCCAAATAGAAATCTTCATGATAATTGTGACACCCACTCAGGGTAACCCAAAGCTGAGATATCAGAACATTTCAAACATAATTCGGGACCCAAAATACAAGCACTAGGCCCATAAAATTCGTTTCAAATTTCAAGTCATCAGAAGCAGCAGTAATTCAACTTAACTAATTCTACAAAAAACATTAACATACATGCTAGTTCAATACTTTTATGTTCAACAAAATATATATACAACCTCAAGGTCTCAACGTCAAACCTGACATATCACAAAGTCTCAAAGTTCATATATAACATTCCAATAACCCATATATACATATGAACACCTATTTTGTTACAAAAGGAACATCTTTTCGCTCTAGGTAAGAACTTCACATTCTTAAACAACCCTATCTGCAAAATAATAAAAACTGGGGTAAGTCCAATGGACTTAGTGAGGGATAATATATCAAGCAATAACAGAAACCTATCAAGGGAAGAGCGCCTCAACAGATTTAAAGTCATTAAGCAATACAAGTACAGTTTTGATTCAAACAAGTACGAGAACAGCAAACAGAAAACTCTCATGCCTTATTGTTCCAAGAACATATTATAATTAAGCAAGAAACAAGTACGAGCAAGCAAACCCTTATAATATATGAATTCCAACAAAATGAGTTAAGACATGCATATGAGATCACCTTATATCAATCAAACAAGTACTTCCATAGCGTGACAGCTTGGCATACAATTGGTGTGCCCATACGGACTGTATGGCACATTGCGGGTACCTAAGCGGACTGCTTAGCGTATCTTGGACACCTAGGCGGACTGCAAGGCGTGTCCCAAGAATCCCAGCATTCCGCATAGGATTAGCACTCGACCCAAGTACTATCTCCAAGTAAGTACAACAAGTACCAATCAAGCAATTGGAGTTGCCAATGAGGTAATATATTAATGACTAGCAAGTGTAGACAAGCTAACTGGTTTGATTCAGATACAAACAAACGAGTATGCTAGCAAGGCATCTGATAATGATTCAAGATAGGAATAGAAAAGTACGATCAAGACAAGTACCAGATATAACAGACAGGAGTTCTGGGCGCCAGAACAGACAAGAACAAGTGAAACAAGTACTAACCCTCACAGGGGTATACAAGTCAAATAATTGATTTTGAACAAATACACAATCAAGTACGAATTCAATAAAACGAGCAAGTACATTTCAAACAATTACGAACAGGTACAATAAAGCAAATTAACCCTTACAGGGGTTATGCCACAAGAACATATAGATATAGCGAGGCCAAATTGGCAGACCCTCGCCTCCATAATCCCAGATGATGCAACTCCTGCAAATTATTTATTGATCCTCGTGACCCACGTCGTCACCTAACCAAAATGATATATTTATAGTCAGAATCCATTTTTAACTCCCAATACATCATTACCATACTTGTTCTTAACTCCAAAAATTGCTAATTAACCTATTGACATGATAGCTTAAAGCGTTAATAGTGTTATCGTTCCAGTAATGGCTAATAAAGCTAGTCTTGCCACAATAACCTCAATTCTTATATCGTTTTCACTTATCATAAATACACAAGTCCTTAATCACATGATTCTTTCATAATGTAACCCAAAATTACCATAATTGCTTAAGGTCTCATACATAATTCCAAAATTTCCACTTTAGGTCCCAAATTCACAATTTTAAGGTTTAATTTCTTATTAAACTTATTTACTCCAAATTTGGCATGTAGTACAACATATCCTGGTCCACAATTATACAATATTCCATCCACGCATGATCCAAGTACTAATATATATATAATATATGAACCAATTCTTGCTATACTACAAAACTTTGAAGGAATACAATATAACATGTATATATATAACCAATTCCTTTCTAACTATTTTACCCACGAAACACCCAATCGAGACCTCAGATTCAGTAACCAAGACTATCATTACGATCATCGTGTCGAAGAGTAGATTCTACCTTAGCTTCGCCGCCGTGCGCCACCGTTAGAGTGACCCAAAGTTCTCACCAAAATGTTCTCCTCGAGCTCTTGAATCCAATGGTACAATTAGATTTGAGTTCCACAGCCAAGAATGCAGTCAATCGATCTCGACAGCCTCAAATGGGTTCCTCGCCACCATTCTCCAATCACCTTCCTTCGTCGCTGTTAGCTCACCAATCGACAATACAAGAGCACCTTAAGCTTCCTCAAGCTAAAAACCATGAAACCTGTTACCCAAAACACCCAACTCAGCCTATCTCTACCATCGCCTGCCAAACTTGCCACCGTCAACTCGAGCTTCATGATTTCTAGTGAAACAATAGAGTTTTGGGATGCATGAGGTATGTTCGTGGTGCTGGGAACGTAAGGATGAAGATAATTGGAACAAAAATGGAAGAAAACTCACGATCGGAGAAATCACTAATGAGAAACAGGTGGTGATCGTGGTGAAGATGAAGAAAGGAATGGGGTGAGTTCTGCAATTTTAGCTATTTATAGGGCATTTTTTAGAATTCAATTTTTTGACCCCAAAATAATTAAAATCTTGCAATTTAGGCCTTGCGTCTTATTAAAATAACAATTGAACCCCGATTGAATTTGGGCCTTCCATGCAAACCTCGAATTTTTCCCATTATGCACAATCAAGTCCTTAGTATTTGCGGTTTGGCCCCAAAAGTTTTAATTAACAAGAAATCAAGTTTATTAATATTATATATTGACCACAAAACTTCTAAAATACTAGTAATTATAACAATTCATAGAAACAAATAAAATGATTGACAATTAATTTATCATAATTCAAGAAAGTTTTAGAGGTGTTACAGACTCCCCCTTTAAAAGGATTTGGTCTCCAGATTCTCACTTGGAAATCGGAAGAGTTCGGGATATTGATGGCGCATAAGATCTCTGGCTCCCACGTGGCCTCTTCCACATTATGATCGCACTATAATACCATTACTTGGGAAATTTTTTGAACAAGTCTGACTTTCTCACATATAGTATATGGTCCTACATATCTTGGACCCACCTTTCTTCCTTTTCCAATTCATTTCACTCCTTTTCTTGGGAATACTTTAAGAAAAACTTGATCATCAACTTCAAACTCTAATTCCTTTCTTCGATTATCAGCATAGCTCTTTTGTTGATCTTGTGCTGCTTTTATTCTCTGCTTAATTACTTGCACTTTTTCGACAGTTTCTTGAATTAACTCGGGGTCTTATAATACTCGATGATTCTCCTATTTTGCCTCTGTGCTCTTCTAAATCCTAATGTACCAGCGATCGAAAATTTCTACTGTACAAGGATTCATATGGTGCCATTTTAAGATAGCCTGGTAATTGTTAATATAGGCAAATTCTATCATAGAGATGCCGAGCCCAACTTTTGCTAAAATCCATAACAAGCTCGTAACATATCTTCTAAGATCTATATCACCCTTTCCGATTGCCCGTCTGTTTGAGGATGAGTAGTAGAGCTGAATTTCAGTTTTGTTCCCAAATGTTCTTGTAATCTTTTCCAGAGTCTTGATGTAAACTTTGGATGACGATCTGACACTATATTGGTTGGAATGCCATGCAGTTGGATGATTTCCTTAACATACAATTTTGCTAACTTTTCAACTTTATACTGCATCTAAACTAGTAGAAAATGTGCGGATTTGGTTAATCGGTCCACAATCACCCAAATACTATCATACCCTCCGCGAGTTGTGGGCAAACCAGTCACAAAGTCCATGGTTACCTATTCCCATTTCCAATTTGGAATTAAAAGCAGCTGTATCAATCCTGATGGTCACTGGTGTTTTGCTTTTACAAGCTGACATGTTAGACACTTGTACATAATCTGAGATATCTCTTTTCATTCCATTCCACTAGAACTATCATTTTAAATCTTGATACATCTTAGTACCTCCGGGATGTACTGCAAACCTACTCTTCTGTGCCTCTTCTCATAGTATTTTCTTGATTTCTCTTGGCACACATATTCTGTTTCGAAATAAAAGGGTGCCCCGATTATCAATTCTAAACTCTGTCTCTTTTGCACCCCTAATAATTTCTTTTTGCTTTAATATCCACTCATCTTCAGCTTAAGCTCGCCGAATTTTATCATACAGTTCAGGTTGTATACTTATTCCTGCAATCCAAATGCGTTGTTTTAGTTTCATTGCGGTCCTTGTTTCTCGGCTTCCAAACATTCCTGTTCCTTGTAGGTGAGCCAATCATGCTTTTTAGCTCAAAGCGTCGGCCACAACATTAGCTTTTCCAAGGTGATAAGAGATGGTGAAATCATAATCCCCCCAAAACTCCATCCATCTTCGTTGCCTCATATTTAAATCTTTTTGTGACTGTAAATATTTAAGACTTCATCTTTCATTTCCACTAGAGCTACTGCTGGAGCCTCAGGAACTTTTTCTTCAAGATCCTTCTCAGGTTCCGCTGGGGGATTCTCTATAGATGTTCTTTCTTGGTTCTCAACTGGTCTCCCACCTATATGCACTCCCAACTGATGGCCCTGGACAAAGTATGTATGAACTCTAGAGGGTCCCGCCCTGGTATCGATATCGATACCGACTCTGATTACTTGGTCTATGGCTGTGTGATAGTGAGCTATCATTCAATGGATCTCTTCTATAACCGGGTGAGGTACATCCACAGTTCTTCTATAATCAGCTTCTAACATTTTGAACGTTTCTTCCATAAGACGATGCATTTCCTGAAATTCCTCAATTTGAGTGGCAGCTATTCCAACACTAACTTCTTCACTTTCGACGTTTTCCATCATTCGATCCAACACAAAGTCTCTCGCCCTAATGGATGACTTCAGATGACATGATCTCATTCTCTCTTCTTCTAAGGTTCCATGCATGTCATAAATGTTTTCTTCAAGTTTTTGGCATGTTTGAGAAAGGCGCTCATTTTCTTCCCTAAGATCTTTTATTTCCTTCTTCAAGTGCTCTAGGTTTTTCTCATCCACCAGCTCCTTCCCGTTACTAGAAGATCCATCCATCCTATAATACAATGTCACAAAACTTCAATTAATTAATATAAGATAACACAAGTCAGTTTTAGACTTCTAAGGACCTTAAAATTTTCCTAAAACGATATACGACCCAAAAATTCATATACCTCCCAACTTAAGTGAAAACTATCTATAAATGCCCAACAATGATAATTACCTAGGTCAGCGATAACAAGGTAACCCAAAGTTCAAATATCAAAACATTTCAAACATAATTCGGGACCCAAAATAATAGCTCTAGGCCTATAAAATTCTTTTCAAATTTCAAGTCATCAGAAGCAGCGGTAATTCAACTTAACTAATTCTACAAAAAACATTAACATACATGCTAGTTCAATACTTTTATGTTCAACAAAATATATATACAACCTCAAGGTCTCAACTTCAAACCTCACATATCACAAAGTCTCTAAGTTCATATTTAACATTCTAATAACCCATATATACATATGACCACCTATTTTGTTACAAAAGGAACATCCCTTCGCTCCAGGTCAGAACTTTACATTCTTAAACAACCCTACCTACAAAATAATAAAAATAGGGCTAAGTCCAATGGACTTCGTGAGGGATAATATATCAAGCGATAACAAAAACCTGTCAAGGGAAGAACGTCTCAACATATTTAAAGTCATTAAGCAATACAAGTACAGTTACGATTCAAACAAATACGAGAACAGCAAACAGGAAACTCTCATGGCTTATTGCTCTAAGAACATATTACAATAAAGCAAGAAACAAGTACAAGCAAGCAAACCCTAATAATATATGCATTCCAACAAAATGAGTTAAGATATGCATATCAGATCACCTTATACCAATCAAACAAGTACTTCCATAGCGTGATAGCTTGGCATACAATTAGTGTTCCCATATGCACTGTATGGCGCATTGCGGATAGCTAAGCGGACTGCTTAGCATATTGCATATACCTATCCTGGACACCCAGGCGGACTGCAAGGCGGGTCCCAAGTATCCCAGCATTCCGCATAGGATTGGCACTCAGCCCAAGTACTATCTCCAAGCAAGTACAACAAGCACCAATCAAGTACAACAAGTACCAATCAAGCAATTGGAGTTGCTGATGAGGCAATATGTGAACGACTAGCAAGTACAGACAAGCCAACTGGCTAGATTCAGGATACAAACAAGCAAGTATGCCCGCAAGGTATCTAGTAACGATTCAAGATAGGAACAGACAAGTACAATCAAGACAAGTACCAGACATGATAGATAGGAGTTCTGGGTGCCAGAACAGACAAGAACAAGTGAAACAAGTACTAACCCCTTACAGGGATATACGAGTCAAATAATCGATTTCGAACAAGTACACAATCAAGTACGAATTCAATAAAATGAGCAAGTACATTTCAAACAATTACGAGTAGGTACAATCAAGTAAATTAACCCTCACAGGGGTTATGCCACAAGAATAGATAGATATAGCGAGGCCAAATTGGCAGACCCTCACCTCCGTAATCACAGATGATGCAACTCCTGCAAATTGTTTATTGATCCTCGTGACCTACATCGTCACCTAACCAAAATGATATATTTATAGTCAGAATCCATTTTTAACTCCAAATGCATCATTACCTTACTTGTTCTTAATTCCAAAAATTTCTAATTAACCTATTAACATGATAGCTTAAAGCATCAATAGTGTTATTGTTCCAGTAATAGCTATTAAAGCTAGTCTTGCCACAATAACCTCAATTCTTATATCATTTTCACTTATCATAAATGCACAAGTCCTTAACCACATGATTCTTTCATAATGTCACCCTAAATAACCACAATTGCTTAAGGCCTTATACATAATCCCAAAATTTCCACTTTAGGTCCCAAATTCACAATTTTAAGGTTTAATTTCTTATTAAGATTCTTTAGTCCTAATTTGGCAAATAGTATGACATATCCAAGTCCACTATTATGCAATATTCCATCCATGCATGATCTAAGTACCTATATATATATAATCCGTGAACTTATTCTTGCTATACTACAAAATTTTGAAGGAATACAATATAACATGTATATATATAACCAATTCCTTTCTAACTATTTTACCCATGAATCATCCAATCAAGACCTCGAATTCAGCAGCCGAGACTACCGTTACGATCACCACATTGAGGAGTAGATTCTGCCTCAGCTTCGCCGCTGCCAAAGTGACCTAAAGTTCTCACCAGAATGTTCTCCTCGAGCTCCTAAATCCAATGGTACAATTAGATTTGAGTTCTATAGCCAAGAATGCAATCAATCGAGCTCGATAGCCTCAAATGGGTTCCTCGCCACCATTCTCTGATAACCTTCCTCCGTCGCCGTTAGCTCACCGATCGGCAATGCAAGAGCACCTTAAGTTTCCTCAAGTAGAAAACCACAGAACCAACTACCCAGAATATCCAGCTCAGCCCCGCTCCGCCATCGTCCGCCAAACTTCGCCATGGTCAACTCGGGCTTCATGATTTTTCATGAAATGATGGAGTTTTGGGATGCATTAGGTATGTTCGTAGTGCTGGGAACGTGAGGATAGAGATAATCAGAACAAAAATGGAAGAAAACTCACGACCGGAGAAATTATCGGTGAGAAACAGGTGGTGACCTCAGTTGTAACTACTCATGCTAGCTTATGTAAATGAATAGAACTTTTTTTTTCTCAATTGTAACCTATTTAAGTATTGTTTGCTTTATATAGTTTGATTTTTAACTTTTTGTACATGTTTTCTGTATGGGTGCTGTGACTTGTGTTCTGAGAGAATCGATAATGATCTGGGTGTAGTTACAATAAAATGATCACATGTCTAAAATATAGAGAAAGATATAGCCTGTGATGGCATCACATGGGAGTGTTGATGCCCCCTATCCGGCAAAAAGAGGCCGAAGGGGAAGACCGCTTGGCAGAAGAGGCATCGCATCCTAAAACATTAGACGGAGAGAACCTACCTATCAGTAGGCATGGCCTGAAGGAGAAAGCTCACAATCCAATCCGTTGGATCAGTCAGTCATGAATTAATTTTCCGAGCATAGCCCTACTAGAAAAGACAGAGCAAGGGCAGATGATGAGGGTACCGACGGACGAGGATTAGAATAATTTCTACGGCTCCAACCCCCTAAATTCTTCGGAGAGCCTGATGACAGGAAGGCTGAGATGTGGGTTGAAAGCTTGGAAAAAATATTTGACACTTTGCGGTATCCATATGAAAAGAAGATTAGATATGCTACTTTTCTCCTAGAGGACACTGCGCACAATTGGTGGAAGATGATTGATTTGAGATGGACTGTCGCAGGAACTTTCAGAACCTGGGAGAATTTCATTAGAGAATTCCTAGATAAATACGTTCCCTTGGTAGTCAAGCAAGTACGGGAACGAGAATTTATGAGTCTGATTCAAGGGAACCTTCAGTCAGTCAGTATGAGGCTGTATCCAGTCGGTTAATTGAATATGCTTTGTTTATTTTGGAAGACGAGAGCAGACAAATCTAACAGTTCGTATAGGGGTTGAGGCTGGAACTTTGAAGAGGATTGACACTTTTCGATCTGCGTCGCTTGAACATGGTAGTGAGTAAAGCACTGCAGTTCGAATCAGAACTACAAAAAATTTGCAAAATTGAAGAAAGAAACCGAAAAGCATGGCCACACCCTAGATGATAAAGTAATGCGGGAAGAAAGCAGCCTAAATTATAATTAGGAAGCACTATGCCCCGAGCAGCACAAGCTAGAAGGGTAATGGACCCAGCCCAAGGTGCGAGTCAGAAACAGTGTGGATTCTGTGGAAAGTTGGGACACGAAGAAACTGGTTACTGGATTAAGCAAGATAAATGCATAGGATATGGCAATGACCAACACTTTTTGCGAGATTGCCCCAAGGGGAAAAGGCCAGCACCTACTGGCAGAAAGGGAAAGTAAGCAGTAGGAGGAAAAGGGAAGCAGAAAGTGCAGGCTCACGCTTATGCCCTAACAGGAAAGGATGCACCCGACCCAAATGAGATGGTCGAAGGTATGATCTCTATCTTTAGAATTACTGGTAATGCCTTGTATGATCTCGGTGCGTCCCACTCTTTTATATCTACCTCATTCTCGCAAAAGATAAATTAACCACTTGAGATTATGGCATACCAAATAGAAGTTCTAATGCCGTTAAGAGTAGGATTGACTACTGATACTATTTATCGGGAATGCCCGATCATGATAAGAGGTGAGATATACTCAACCAATCTTATTCAAATGCCTATTCAAGCATATGATCTGATTCTTGGTATGGATTGGCTGTATAGACATCAAGCTTAGGTGAACTGTTACACAAAGTGTGTGACACTTGGAAATAAGATATCGATATCAGCTCACCATTCGGTGGATAAAAATCACCCAATACCAATCGTGTCGACATTGGAAGCCAGAAGAATTTTGAAGGAAGGCGGATGGGGATTTTTAGCTTATCTTATTAATAAGCCCCAAGACATGGCCAGAATCGAAGAGGTAAAGGTATTGGTTGGATAGCCTGAAGTATTTTCGGAAGGGCTAAACTCATTACCTCTGGATAGAGAGATAGAATTTGTTATTCACACTGTCCTAGGAACCACACCAGTATCCAAAACTCCCTATAGAATGGCACTAGCGGAATTGAAAGAACTGAAGGATCAACTTCAGGAGCTATTGGAAAATAAATTTATACGGCCTAGCACATCTCCTTGGGGAGCCCGAGTGCTATTTGTTAAGAAGAATGATGGGTCCTTGAGAATATGCATTGATTATAGAGAGTTAAACAAGGTCACTATCAGAAATAAATACCCCCTACCGCATGTGGAAGAGCTATTCGACCTATTCCCAGGGTCCACAGTCTTCTCGAAGTTAGACTTGAGGCAGGGGTATTACCAGTTAAAGATTAGAGAATAGGATATTTCAAAAAATGCTTTTAATTCATGATATGATCACTTTGAGTTTGTGGTGATGTTGTTTGGTCCGACGAATGCCCCGAAAGCATTCATGGATCTAATGCACCGAGTATTTCGATCATATCTAGATAAGTTTGTGGTTATTTTCATCGACGACATCCTGGTATACTCGAAGTCTCGAAAAGAACATACTGAGCACTTACACTTAGTTCTCAAAACTTTAAAAGAGCATAAGTTGTATGCTAAGTTTAGTAAGTGCAAATTTTGGATAGAGAAGGTATCGTTTCTTGGACACATCATATCCCAAAATGGAGTGGAGTTTGATCCATCTAAAATAGAAGCGATACTTAATTAGAAGAGGCCATAGATTGTGACGGAAGTTCATAGTTTTCTTGGTCTGACTAGCTATTACCGAAGGTTTGTACAGGATTTTTCTAAGATAGCTAGCCCAATAACTAAGCTAACTTAGAAAGATCAACCATTTAATTGGGATGATGACTGTGAGAGAAGTTTTCGAGAACTAAAGAACATATTAACAACGGCCCCAGTTCTGGCTCTTCCAGAATGATTGGAGTACTTTGTGGTATATACAGATGCTTCAAAGGAAGGCTTGGGTGTGTATTGATGCAAAGATGATGAGTCATTACCTATGCATCTTGAAAGCTCAAGCCACATTAGGAGAATTATCCTACGCATGACTTAGAGCTAGCCGCAATAGTATTTGTGTTGTTTAAGTAGAGACATTACCTCTATGGAGCCAGATTTGAAGTATATATAGATCACAAGAGTCTCAAGTATTTGAGATCACAGAAGGATCTAAATATGAGACAACGTCGATGGGTGGAATTCCTTAAAGATTATGATTTCTCAATTTCTTACCACCTAGGGAAGGTGAATGCGATGGTAGATCACTAAGTCGCAGAGCTAGAGTGGCCCACTTAACAAGAACGACGGTGATAAGAGCTTTGAGAATGGATGCTTTGGTGATATTGAAGCGAAAAGTTTAGCTTGCTCGAGTGAGTGTGTGTATCTAGAATTCTATGTTGAGATACGACGAGCTCAAGCCCAGGATAGTTAGATATCGAGATAAAAAAAAGTAATTAAAGAATCTGGAGAGTCCGAATTCAATACTGATAGACAAGGTACCTTTCTGTTCCGCAAGAGGATGTGTGCCGGAAGAGATGAGAGGAAGATTGTTGGTGAGGCACACAAAACAAGATTCACGGTACATCCAGGAAGTACTAAGATGTATCAAGATTTGAAGAGGTAATTTTGGTGGGTCGGAATGAAGAAAGATATCGCGGATATGTACATAGATGTTTGACCAGTTAGTTGGTAAAGGCTGAACATTAGTGACCATTGGGATTACTCCAACCATTTCCAATCCCTGATTGGAAATGGGAACAAGTCAATATGGACTTTGTGATGGGCCTGCCTACAGCCAGAAGAGGTTACGACAGCATATGGGTGATAGTGGACAGGCTAACTAAGCTATCTCATTTCCTACCAGTCGGGACGCAATACAAAGTTGAGAAGTTGACAGAACTATATGTGAAAGGAATTGTAAGACTACATAGAGTACAGATCAGCATTGTCTCTGATCGAGATCCAAAGTTTACTTCAAGACTTTGGAAAGATCTGCAGGAGCACTTGGGGACAAGGTTACAATTCAGCTTTGCCGTTCATCCTCAAAAGGATAGACAGTCTAAGAGGGCTTGTGTCTTGGACTTTAGTGGATATTGGAGTCGGCATCTACGTTTAATCGAATTTACATATAACAACAGTTATCAATCCACTATTCAAATGGCCTCATACGAGGCATTATACGGAAGAAAGTGTCGATCCCCGTTACATTAGGACCTTGAAGAACATAAAACTCGCAGCAATGAATCTTCAGAAACTATCAGGCCAGAGCTAATTCAGGAGGCTATTGAAAAGACTTAGATCATTAAGCAACAAATGAAACCTACACAAGATCGCCAGAAGAGTTACGCAGATAAAAGGAGAAAAGATTTGGAATTTGAAGTGGGTGACCAAGTGTTTCTTAAAGTATTTTCGAGAAAGGGGACTCGAAGGATTGGCAAGGGCAGAAAGCTGAGCCCTAGATATATTGGCCCTTATAAGATAAGTGAAAGGATTGGACCAGTGGCGTATTGCTTGGCATTACTGCAAAATGTGATAGGCATTCATGACGTCTTTCACGTGTTACAGCTTCTGAAATACTATTGTGACCCTTTCCATATTATTCCCCTATCCAGAATACCATTGCAAAGTGATCTGACATTTGAGGAACAACCAATTAGCATTCTGGATCAAAAATTTCAAGAACTTAGGAATCGAAAGATTCCTCAAGTGAAAGTTCTTCGGTGCAACCATAATGTTGAGGAAGCAACGTGCGAACCAAGGGACCTCATGCACCAACAATACCTAGAACTCTTTCAACATTCAGGTAAGAATTTGGGGACCAGATTCTCTTGAGGGGGGGGGGAGGCTGTAACACCCTATAAATTTTTATGATTTCATTTATATGTATATTATATTATCATTATTGAAGTTTTATGAATTTTATTTCTTAATTATTTTACAAATTTGTGGTCAAATTATAATTTTTATATACCCAATTTCGTTTAATTGAAATTGTTGGGAGTCAATTGCGTAACTTAAGTTTTTTAGGGACTAAATTGCAAATTGGGAAAAATTAGAATTTTTTCAAAAAAAAAAAGGGGGCAGCAGGTTCATTTCCATTCTTCTCAATTTCTCTTTCTTTTCTTCTCTTTTCTTTTTCCTATTCACCATAGCCAACCACACCACCACCAGCAACACCATTAACCTCCAAACTAATACCACAACTAAACTCTCCTTACCTCCAGCACTCCAATGACACCCATAGACATGACGGATGACCACCGAAGAGGCGCGGTGGAGGAGACCGAGAAAAGAGGTTCACTGTGGCAACTGGGATTCAAGCTTCCCAGCGTCTGATGGCGAATTTGAAGGGTGCTTTAGGTAGTACTCAATGAGGGGAACATTGTGGGAGCATTGCATGATGGAGAAACGCAGCGGCGAGGACGAAAACTGGCGGCAGAGCTTATAAATCATGAAGACTTTGGGGCAGTTTTTGGATGGTTTTCAAGCAGCCATTGTTGGAACCAGGGGTACCATTGGAAAGCTCTTGGCGAGAGAAGTCTCTGGGTGGTGATGTCAAACTTTCCAACAGCAGCGCACAGTGATGCGGCGGCGACGACTGGGCAGAATCATCACCCCGTTGCGGTGAACACATGCATGCGGTCTGATCGTAGAGATTTTTCTTCATTTGTGAGATATTGGTATATAACAATATCGTTGGTGTATGTAATTGCATGTATTGTTTATACGATTTGATCATCGTAAAACCTTGTATTACTGTATATTATGAAGGAATTAGTCTATCAGAGCACTCATGCATAAAAATAGAACACCTTTGATCAATTAAATGGGCCTAGTGAATCCAAAATGGTATTTTTTTTAGTGTAAACTATAGGTTATATGGCATACTAAGTGTAGAAAACCCCAATTTTTTGTAATCGGGATTTAATCGACAAAAGCTTGGATTTTTATTGATAACTAAATTATTATGATCCATATCGAGTATCATTATGAAACTATATGTATAAGTGAATCCCGTATACATCTATATATCTGATACTAACAGTAAGTCTAGGGTAGTAATATTGAATCAAACCTTAACCAACGTATCAATAGGATAATCGCTTAGATTTGGGGTTGTTGTTGGTATGATTCTAAGTGTTAGTGATCATTAGGGTTAAACATGGATTTTAATATAAGGTTACCCTTTTGAATAGGTGACGGAGGAATTGACCCTGAGGACTAGTAGAGTCTGACTGCACCGTTGACATAATTAAGGTGATGATCTACCGCTTTGGTACTTATTTGAGTAAAGCAATGTTATTGTTACTATCTAAACCCTGTGAGGTTCTATTGTCTTGAATATCGTTATCGTTTATCGTTGATTTCTGAACCCTGTGAGGTTCTATTATCTTGACTATCGATACCGTTTATTATGATTGAACCTTGTGAAGTTCCAATAACTTGATTATCGTCTATGGAATACTATTAATCGTTGAACCTGAGAATCGTATTGTGTCAATTGTGTATCTAAACCATTTTGTATCAATCGATTGTTACTATTCTCGCCATGAACATTTCATCATTTCGTATGTTATTGTTCGATTGAACCCATACCGTGTATTGTGGTTTGCCATGATGGCATTATTGGAATTGTATTTTACAGTTCATTGTTCTGCCATGCTGGCAACTGATTGATTGATTAATTAATTGATCGAATTGAAAGATATGTGTACAAGAGAATTGTTGGACCGAGTGCCTTACCAAGTTGTTATGCTTGAGCTACTATTATTGCTGAGTTGTCATGCTCGAGCTACTAAACTGATTGTTTACTGAACTGTTATTGAACTGTTATGGAGGCACAAAGATGTTCCGATATGCATGTTGTATTTGCTTTATTGACTTGCATATGTGTTTGGGTTTGCTATTCTTCTAATTATATTATGCTCATGGAGCAATAAGGCTGGAGTGGTATCCGGGCTGATGTTCCAGGCAAACGAGCCGCATTTATACCTCCCGACTGTGATCGGTTGAGATGTCCCTAAACCTCCCGAGCAGGATTGGTTGAGATGATTCCTCCTGACTATGATCGGTTGAGATGTCCCTAAACCTCCTAAGCAGGATCGGTTGAGACGAACAAGTCAAAGAGCCGACGGTCACAACTTCCGACCTAGAATTGTTAGTAACTTGGTTTCTTTGATGTTACTTTTGGCAGTGGCTTGTCGTTCTTATACAAAACTATAATTGATTGTTATCTGTGTACCTTGATTTTTGATTGGTCATGTATTTCTTTACGCTATCCTCATTGAGTCCTTATGACTCACCCTCGTGTATTACTCATCTTTACTCAGACAGGTATGAGATAGGAAGACATGAGGACTAACAAACCTGGTAAAGGTGGTTGTACTAGAGCCTATTTATGTATATGTATGTATGACTGTGCTTTGGGGTTTTTTGTTTAGAAATGTTGTAATATTTTATGACTATTGAAATACTCATGGTTTGTAAATATGAATCTTGGTACTAGTGATGACCTTTTGGTTTAAATGCTGTTGAACTTCCCATTATGGTATTTGGAATTCTGATATAGCTTCCGCATTTAGATTAAGCATGTTGTAAGGTTGTGATGTTGTTGATGTTATTGTTGAGAATTTGTGAAAAAATTTTGTGGGCCTACTAATTTTATTGATGCATGCTTAAGGAATGAACTGGAATAGTGCCTCAGCTTAGGTGTTATCCCGAGAGGAGGCGCTACAAGAAGTTTCACGAGAATTCAGGATTTGAAGGAGGACAAAGTGGAGATCAGATTTGTGTAGGAATAGAGTTTCCTCTTCTTCCTTTGATTTTCTTTTTAATTTTGGATTTGACACGATGCTTCATTTTGTTCATGTTTTGTTTGACAATTCAAACATGAACTAATTCGTTATTCTAGGGTTATTATGGATTCTTTTGAATAAACTGATGCATGATTTTCTTCCATGAAATTAGTAGCACTTAAAGTTATTTCTTCTATTATGTGTTTTTTTATTTAATTGTCTGATCAACAGTCAAATGCATCTTTAAACCTTAGATGAGTCTTGGAAAAGAAAATCTAGGGATTGATCGACAATAGAAGACCTTAGGATTAATTTTTTAAATTGATGAATTAATTAATTTGTGAGTAAGATAAGAATATACCTGCTTGCACTAGGGAGTTATTTGAGTGGTACAAATTTATCCATAATTTAGTTAATTCACATAGGAATATAGTGAATTGAATAAATTAAAAATTTTATTGTGGATAATTCAAAATAACCCAGTAATTGCGTAAGACTCAAGACTAATAATTTGTTATTAATTTCATAGAGAGAAAATTATGTAATCAATTCATTCGATTGATAAAACATAATCCTAGGCTTCTATATCCCAGTACAAATCCTAATTAGTACACTTTTTTTTTTCTTATTTTCATTAGTTTAGTTTTAATTACTACATAATTGATTTTTTTTTTAATAAAACAAGTGTGTGATAAATTAGTAATTAGTAGCAAATAGTTTAGTTCCTTGTGGGATCGATATTATTCTCATCACTTTATTACTTATTGCAGCATGTGCACTTGCGTAATTGTTTGCATTATTTGTTATGCACACCAACAAGTTTTTGGCATCGTTGCCGGGGAACTAAAATTGATTTGTTGCTGCTAAAATTAGTTTAAGCGCCAAGTATTAATTTAGACATTTTCCTTCTTTGTTATATATATATATATATTATTTCAGAGACCTTTGCAATTTATATGCAAGATAATCAGGACCCGAAATTAGTACCATTTGATCCAAAATTTGAGAGAACTTTTTGAAGACTTAAATGTGCAGTTCAGCGAGCAAATGATGATATTGCAGAAATGGCAGAAGACGATGGATATCTAGGTGACTACGTTATCCCACAAATTCAGGGTTTTCAAACAATAAATGCGAGACCATCTTTTCAGGCCAATAATTTTGAGATCAAGCCTGCTATCATTTAGATGATACAAAGTTCAATACAGTTTGGGGGTCTCCAACAGAAGATCCGAATGCTTGTCTAGCTAACTTTATGGAGATTTGTGACACCTTCAAGTATAATGGAGTTTTTGATGGTGCAATCCAATTGAGGTTATTTTCTTTTTCACTAAAGTCCAAAGGAGATAGTTGGTTGTCATCCTTGCCATTGGGGTCCATTTCCCACCATCACAGAATAGTTAAGGAACGAGATTACTTCCTTTGTCCAATTTGACTAGGAAACATTTTATGAGGCATGGGAAAGATACAAGAAGATGCTAAAAAATGCCCTCATCATAGATTGAGAAAAATGGCTTCAAGTGCAAATGTTCTACAATGGATTATCCGCACAAACTAAAGGAATAGTTGATGCTACTGTAGGAGGTACACTTATGTGGAAGAAGATTAGGGATATATTTGAGTTATTTCAAGAGATGGCAGCAAATAGTTATCAATGGCCAACTGAGAGATTAACTCAACTAAAGTAAGCTGTAGGAATTTATGAGGTAAATGCTACTACATCTTTGACTGCACAATTAGAAGCTTTAACGAAGAAGGTGGACATACTTGCAAGTATAATAACCTAGCCAGTACAGCAAGTTCAAGCAGTAGAGAGTCAATTTATTACTTGCAGTATTTGCAGGGATGCACATCCGAGTGATCAATGTCAGCATACTTTGGAGTAGGGAACTTCAATGGGAATCAAAATAATCCATACTCAAATACTTATAATCTTGAATGGATATAACAACCCAATATTTCATGGAGCAACAACCAAGGACAAACATCTGCTCCTAAGTTGCTGCCACTACCACCACTGGGCTTCCAGCAACAAACAAAGCACTAACTTAAGAAAAGAAGCCATCATTAGAAGAGATGTTTATACAGTTCATGGAAAAAAATGAGGTAGCAATTCAGAGTCAATCGGCTTCAAACAGAACATTAGAAACACATATGGGCCAGCTAATCAGTGCATTAAGTATGAGATAGCAAGGAACTTTGCCAAGTGATACTGAGATAAATCCTAAAGGAGAAGGCAAGGAACATTGTAATGTTGTTTCTTTGAGGAATGGTAGAGAGTTGCAAGAATTTCATAAGGTCCCTTCATCTTCAAAGGAATTAGAAGAAGAATCACCAGTTGAGAAGGGAAAGGATGAGAAGTAGAAAACTAAATAAGTTGATCCTATCAGACCACCTCCACCCTTTCTCCAGAGGCTTAAGAGGTAAAAGTTGGACAAGCAATTTCAACAATTTTTGGAGGTTTTCAAGATACTCCACATAAATATTCCATTTGCTAAAGCTTTAGAACAAATTTTGAGTTATGTAAAATTTATGAAAGCAATTTTATCTAAGAAAAGGCATTTGAGTGAATCTGAAATAATGGCGCTCACAGAGGAATGCAATGCAATCATCTAAATGAAGCTACCTCAAAAGCTCAAGGATCCTAAGAGTTTCACCATACCATGCAAAATTGGTACTAAATTTTTTGGAAGGGCACTATGTGATTTGGGGGCAAGCATAAATTTAATGCCACATTCTATTTTCCAACGACTTGGTTTGGGAAAGATGAAACCAACTAGTGTAACCTTGCAACTTTTGGATAGAACATTCATGTATCATAAGGGAATAATTGAAGATAATTGGTAAAAATTGATAAATTTATTTACCCTACAGATTTATTATGTTGGACATGGAAGATGATACTGAAGTACCAATCATCCTTGGGAGACCATTCTGGGCCACAGGTAGGACTATCATATATGTGCAAAAAGGTGAGCTAACCATGAAGGTCCAAGATGAAAAGATAATTTTTAATGTGTTTAAAGCATTTGATTTTTCCAAGGACGTCGACAAGTGTTTTGCAGGTAGTGTGGTAAATAAAGAATTAGAGCTAGGTGAATAGGTACTATGCTGCGGCTTCCATTTTAAGTTGTTATTAGGAAAGCTAAAATTACAATGGTTGGGGCCATTTTGCGTTATTGAAATCCTTCTACGTGGAATGATGGAGTTGGAAGAAATTGGTTCAAGAAGGTAGTTTAAGTTAATCAGGAAAAGAATCAAATATTATTAGGAAAGTGGTTTGATCATCAACAATCCACAACCACCTTAACCAACATCAAGTGAAACCCAAAAATTCAAGCCGAAGATTATAAATCAAGTGCTTCTTGGAAGGCAAACCAAGTTTTTAATTGCTTTCAAAATTTTAGTAATTTTTTTATTTTATTTACTTAATTTTTATCTAATTTATATTTATTTTGGTGTTTTTGCAGGAAAAAAAAAAAAGAAAATTATGCATGAATAGTGCCTGGTGAGCCGAGTGAAAATCTTTGCCCCAGCATGGCGTGTACGCTTGGTGCTTGCAATCAGTGCCTTAGCACCAAAAAAAAAAAAAAAAAAAAGGTGAAAGGCCCATTCTGCCCATGGGTGGGGTAGGAACCTGGACACCAAAAATTTTGGGCATCCAGTAGCTCTTGCACTGGGGAGCAAGTAATTTACGCCCTAGCTAAGAGAAAACCCATTAATATATTATTGAAAAAAAAAGTAAAAATAGAAACAAACAAAAGAAGCCAGCAATTTGCCCAACCCCCACCACTCGCCAATTCTCTCTCTTTCTCTCTCTAGTCAATTTTTATTTTCTTTTTCTTTTTCATTTTTTCTCTTTCCTTTTTCTTTTTTTTTTTTATCTCTATTTTTCTTTTTCTCTACTCTTTTTGTTTACTTTCTTTTTCTCAAGCAAACCAATATGCACCACCATTTTCATTTCTCTTTATATTAGTACTTTAGATTGATTTAATTTCTAGGTATTTAACATTTATAAAGGCCTATTTTATTGATTTGAGATATTGGAATTAGTTAGATTATTTATTGGATAATTCATATTGAGTGGTTGTCTATTTGAGATTATTTAATAAATAATTGATTGATTATTGGGATGAAGTGGTGGATATTTGGATGTCAATTGAATTAATTTTTTGGATGTTGATTTATTGATTGAAAATTCTTGATTCATTTAGGTATTATTAGAAGTAATTTTGTTTGGAGTTAATTCTTACCACCACCACATCTCTACTTTTATTACTCAATTCCACCTTTGGAGGTTGAGAAGGATAATGACGTCGTTGATTGATCGGGGCGTAATTTCTTTCCATTAATTTTCTTTTCTTTACTTCTATTTCTTATTTTTATTTTTATCATTATTCATATTGGTATCTCTTATTTTCTTTTTATTTTCTGTGTGTCATGATAGTGTAGGTACTTCGAGGGCAAAGTACTTTTCAAGGCTTTTTTTTTTTTTTTTTTTTGCGTGTCAGTTCTTAGTTGTTTGTTTTTTGTTATTTTTTTAGTATTTTGGTATGATTAAGGTTTAGTAATTGAGTTGATGTCCTGCATGTACAAAAATTAATCTTCTTGATCAATGAAGATTTTACTTCTTTAATTCTATGTTCTATGGAAAATTATAATTGTGTGATGATGAAATCGTGTACTTAGAGTAGAAACAATGCTAGGATGACATCCCCTATTTTTGAGCACTCATTTTCTCACTTTTAGTTATTAGTTTAGTTTAGAGGACATTTATGCACGAGTAACATAGATAATAATTTAAACTCTAGAATTTGTTTGATTCCCTAACGAGGTGAAATCTTAGAAAATAGTCAAGTAAAGGAAATGACTTAGGCCATTTTTGACCCGTTTGAGCCTTTCAAGCCTACCAAATGATATTATTTCCCTACGGTTCCCTGTTGGACATATTTTAAGTATCATTTTTATTTGGCAACCAACTTAACAGCTAGCTTAAACGCATGATCCCACTAAATAAAATCCCACAATTGCTTGTTAGATTTATTTGAAACTCTTATAAAGATAGGAACACACAATCTAATGTTCATAAGTTTGATTTTCTTTCCTAAAATAGAAAATGGTGTAGATAAGGCCTCGTGCACATAAAAAAACAAAAGAAAAAGAAAAACATAAATAAAAACAAAAACAAAAGAAAGACGGAAAAAAAAAGTGTATGGTGGCATGAGCACCCAAAAAAGGGGGGAGTAAGAAAAAATTGAGAAGTACTATTCAAAAAGTTTGGGGGAGTATTGAAAGGCAATGACAAACAAGTGCTGTAAGTATTGAGTCAGTATTATCCATATATTTTCTACCTTTACCTAATCCTGCATTATAAGCTCTGAAAGTCAGAGTCTACATTAGTGAAGATGGAGATGAAAAGTAAACCTATGGAGTATTGGAGCAGAGTCTTGTATTTGTACATAAATTAATCCAAATTGCCAGGAACTATTTGAAGAGAAATCACACACATACACGGGGGATTCACTTGAACATTGTATCTACTTATATGTGCATAGTGAAATTAGATCACAATTGTGGTTGACTACGAGCATAGCTTTGAAGTAGTTCTGAGAGTAACAAAAAGAAGTAACATTTTTGTACATTTATTTTAGTGTTGATTTGTTTTTCTTATAGTATCTTTGAGTCTTTTCTTTGCGTTGCTTGAGGGCGAGCAACGTATTAAGTTTGGGGGTGTTTGTTAAGTCTCCATTAGTATTAATTGTGATATCATATTTAGGACTTAACAAATAATTTTCTTGTTTAAAAAATTATAATTCCCTTGCTTATTGATTAAAATTTGGAATTGTAGGAATACAAATGGAGAAATTACAAAAAAGGAACAAATTGGCACAAGTTGGTATGAATGCTGACAGGGTAACACCTAGTAATCTAATCAAGAATAGGCATAGGAGTTTTTATTTATTCGAGTTCTATTCTAATTAGAAAAGTCCTTTAATATGTTATAAATAAGCCTTGCAGACACTTAATTAGAAAACCAAATTTGGATTTTCTATTTTGGAGATTAGAATTTCGCAAGAATTCAGAATTCAAACGAGGACAAAGTGGAGATCAGATTTGTCTAGAAATAGAAGTTCCTCTTCTCCCTTTGATTTTCTTTTCAATTCTGAATTTGAGATGATGTTTCGTTTCATTTCACTCATGTTTTGTTTGACAATTCAGTTATGAACTAATTCGTTATTGTAGGATTATGGTGGATTCTTTTGAATAAATTGATGCATGATTTTCTTCCATGGAATTAGTAGCACTTAAAGTTATTTCTTCTATTGTGTGTTTTTTCTATTTGATTGTCTAATCAATAGTCAAGTGCATCTTTAAACCCTAGAGGAGTCTTGAAAAAGGAAACCTAAGGATTGATTGACAATAGAAGATCTTAGGATTAATTGTTCAAATTGATGAATTAATTAATTTGTGAGTAGGATAGGAATATACCTGCTTGCCCTATGGAGTTATTTGAGTGGTACAACTTTATCCATAATTTAGTTAATTCACATAGGAATATAGTGAATTGAATAAATTAAGGATTTGATTGTGGATAATACGGAAGAACCTTATTACATAAGACTCAAGACTAATAATTTATTATTAATTTCATAGAGAGAAAAGTATGTAACCAACTCATTTGATAGATGAAATCATAATCCTAGGCTTCTACATCATTGTAGAAATCCTAATAAGTACACTTTTTGTTATTTTTATTGGTTTAGCTTTAATTTCTACATAATTGATATTTGTTTGAATAAAACAAGTGTGTAATAAATTAGTAATTACTAGCAAATAATTTAGTTTTTTGTGGAATCGACACTTTTTTCATCACTTATCACTTGTTGCGAGGAACATCCCAACTCTTTTTCGAATGAAAAAATACCTATACTTTTAAGGACCTCTCAACGAATGTAGACAACATAGAAATTTATTGTTTGGTTTAGGAAAAGAATAGAAGAATAGTTCGTTTGGCACGCGTCACACCCTAAATAAAGTATGATAGCTACCAAAGATACTAGAAAGCCCAATTCACTCAAACGTTGTCGGAACCTTACAAAAGATGCCAAAAACATTTCATAACTTCGTATTATATCCAACAAAAGAAGGTACGGAAGAAGTGAAAACCCACAAGTGAAATAACTACTAAAGACAGTAAAATACCCTTTAGGAGGTGATGCTATGTTGTCTCGAGATGATGGAAGGATGAACTTAAACTCTTCAGAAACACATGTAATATGCCATAATATATCTAATTCCTCCTGTCCAAGTAAACAATGATCTCCATCGCTTTAGAAAAGCTACTACCCAAAGCATGAGTACCCTCAGATTCCTCATCAGAATAATCCTCCTATTTAGAATCAAAATGATGATGAAGATGATTCACTAGTTTTACCCCTATTATGAGGCTTTTGAGACTCCAAAATTTCTAAGGTCAAGACTGACAGTATATTCAATGAAGGACTAACATACGATGTGACACCATGAGGAGGACAACCGCCTTAGATGTGAAATAATCCTAGTGCCCCCTGGGAACCCACCCTGGAGCACTGCGAACGTCCAAGGGAGACCCCCCATGGGCACCCAAAGCTAGCACCCAGTGGGTGCTAGCCCTAAGCACCATGCAAGCACCTTGGCCGATTGCCCACAAAGGCTCGCCCCCAGGTAGCCCACGGGTGCCCGAGATTGGTGCCTTTTGGTGCGCAAGCAGTCGCTTCAGGTGCCTATTGCTACGGTCAATGGTGACTAGCCAGCCAGCGACAAAACCTCCACCACAACTCTTTATATGCTCTCTCCTATTTGATCAACTGTAGACTTCTTTTCTAAACTTACCTCAAAACTAGACTTCTCCCAAAGATATTTTTGCTCGATGAAAACCGCAAGATTTTTATTAGCTCAAAAAAGTTGTGGAGAAATTTGAGAGCAAGAAAGTTGAGAAAGAAAGGTAAAATAAAGAGTCTAAGAAGTAAAAAAGACGTTACCTTGAGAACTCGTCTCAACACTCTTGTTGGAACCTTCCTTCCTCTTTTTCTCTGCACTTGTTTAAGATGGAATCTTCCTTATTTTTGCTAACTCCTTAGGTGCCAACGAGGCCACCTTTATGGAGCACTTCTTAGAAATCCTAAAAACTTTGAGACATACTCAACCGCAAACTAGACAAAGGCTAAAAATTTGCAAACACCTCACTCAAGAATAATTATACATTTAATAAATTAAAATAAAGAAGAAAATTAACAAATCCAATTTATAATATATTTTCAACATGAAATTAAAATTTTCCTATCAAGAAAATATGGCTTCATAATATTGCTAAAAATTGACTATAAGGATAACTTGGTAAATTGACTAAAAATCACATTAAATCTAAAATAATTAAAATAATTAATTATGAAAAAGGGCTTGAGAGTCCAATGGCCAAGCAATAAAGAAGATCAAAAAAATCTTAATGGGTCTAAGCCGATCAAGAAAAAAACTTGAAATACTAAATCACAAAAAAGAAAAAAAAAGTTGAGCATAAGAAATCATTAGCAAAAATTCTCAAAGTCGAAGAACTTTCAAGAGGAAAAGATCTCTGCATGCATTCCAGAAAAAATGAATCGAGACATACTATTGCTTTTCGAAAAGGACCTGACTCCGTTTCCAAGAAAAATCAAATACCTGAAATTTTATTAAGTTAAAATAATATGTTTGCAATAGAATGTAGAAGAATACATTGAAATTCAAATAATTAAAATTTTACTACAACTATAATTAATAATGGGAAAGACAAATATGCTATAATCTTGAGTATGAATACCTAAGTGATGAAATTAATTAATCTTACAACTTCAAAACTCTTCTTTTTTTTTTTGTTATAATAGTTTTTTGGATTCGTTAATGACTCTTTTTTTATTAAAGATTCATTTGAGCTTTTTTTTATTTTTCTATGTATTTATTTCCTAGATTATGTTTTATTTTTTTATTAATTATTATATTATTTATGTATATTTGATCTAGAGTTTTTTCTTTATAATGAATTTATTTTTCATAATTTCAATATAAACTTTCTCTTATTACACAAAATTAATTTTCTAGGTTCGTTTTTTTTTAATAATTTTAAACTCCTCTATTTGAGGCTTGAATTTTATGTCATTTTGAATTTATTATTTATTTTTATTTTGAAACTTTTTTTAGCTTTTTAAATTTTACATGAATGAGTTTGGTTCCTAAATTTTCTTTTGATAGTTTCTTAAATTATCTTCTATGGAGTTTGGCTTTTTTTTTTTTTGTTTTTTTTGGGTTGTTGTCAAGTTATTTCTCTAATATTTATTTTTTTAGGATTTTCTCTTTGAGTATTTTATTTTAATTTTCAAGGTTTTTTATCATTTTGATTTTCTAAGTTTTATTACAAATTTTCATACTTTACTTTTTATGTTTCTATTATAAATGTTTAAAGTAATACATGAAAATTTTAGAAAACAATATCTAAAATTTTATTGAGTAAAAACTACAACTTTAAATGTGAATACAAAAAACTTATATAAAATTTAGATTATTCAAACATTAAATTGATTTTAATCAAATTTTAAAAATAGAAAACTGAAAAAATCTACGCAATCTTGAATGTGGCTATTAAATTCATGAAATTAATGAGTGTTGAAATTTCAAAAGTTAATTTACATCTTATAATATTTTTAAGATTTCGGTTATGACATTTTTTTACTAAAAACATATATATAAATTTAGATTATTTAAATATTTCATTTATTATCATTAATATTAAAAAAATACTATAAAAAGAATACAACAATTTTGGTTGTGGATATTCATTCATAACATTAATGAATTTTGAAACTTCAAAACTATATTATTTTTGTTACAGTAGTTTTAATTTTCTAAACATGATTATGAACTTTCATAATTCATTATTCATGTTTCTCTTCTCAAAGTTTAAATTACTACATGAAAAAATAAAAAATAATACCTAAAATTTCATTAAGTAAAACAATGTGTATGCAACAAAATGTAAAAATATATATAAAATTAAAAATATACTACAAACGTTATACCGAATTGATAAATTAATGGATACTGAATATTGAACAAATTTTCACAGAATCATCTCTTGTCGATTAATGGAATCATCTCTTAGTTAGCTGCTAATGGAATTACACATATGAAATCGATTAAAATAATTACAAAAGTTCAAAATTAGTATACCAAAATTTAGAGGAAGTTTAAATTTTGGAAATCAAAACATTTATTATTTCAACCGTTACATGAATGTACGTGATCAATTTTATCAATGCTCAATGGGTTTGATGACCGTTGTGTGTAGAGTGCTCTATCTCTATCTTTTCTCTCCCTTTGAGTTCCACTTTTGACTGTTATTTTTTCTCCAAGAAAATAACTATGTATTTCTTCAAACAAACAAAATGAACCCGATTAATATAGAAAAATCACTCAAAAAAATCAATGTATTAGAATGAATTCAGCAAAAGTCTCGTCTTACACAAAGCAAAAAAGAGAAAAATAAAATAAAATAAAAAGGAAATGTTTGCCGCCAAGAAGAATTAGAGCTCGAGCTTAAGTTCTCCCTTTTGATCAGAGTAGTGAGGAAGATAAGAGGTGGCGCAAATGACAGCAATCCATACTCCAAACATAGCCACATCGCTCTTCAATTCAACGCCACTGCCTTGTTTGATTTTCAAATAAATAAGGCATATTTTCACATCTTTTCTTGCTTTCTACCCTCTCTTTGTTCCACTTTCAATCATTGTTATCTGCAGGTATTGAAATTGAATTAGGTCTCTCACCAATTGAATTTAGTAATCATTCAAGGTTTTTCCCCAACTTGCAAAGCAATTTAATACTGCCAAAAATTGAATATAAGGATAATTTTAGTAAATTGACTAAAAATGTAATAAACCTAAACTTAGTTAACTAAGTAAAAGGATAAGAGAACCCAAAGGATAAGCCAAGTGTCCACAAAAAAGGACAAAAAAATTTTAATAGGCCGAAACCTATCAGGAATAAAAACTATAAATATCAAACCAGAGAGAAATTGAACGTATGAAATTATTCACAAAAATTTTTGAAGTTGAAAAACTTCCGAGAAGATAAGATCTCTTTGCTTGCATCCTAAAGAAGATGAATCGATACTCTGCTGTTTTTTAAAAAGGACCTTATTCCATTTCCAATCATTTTGGTGCTATATATGGGAACTCAAAAGCATAAGAAGGACTACTGAGGATGCAAAAGAGATCTAGGATAAGAATCACTAGCCTCGCACGACCTTCCAACACATAAAGATGAGTGATGACCATCAAGATCCTCATTCACTACATATAAGGAGGGAGGATGTTAGCATGAGTGACCTTGCACCCTCGAACCTCAAAGCAAGAAAAGGAAAGTTGAGAAACCAGAACTCAGAGCGAGAGAAAAGCTTAAGAGCTTGGAAATTTACCCTGGAGATCTCTTCAGAACTACTAAGATTGGAGCCCTTCTAGACCCTGACTTTGAGAAGCAGCTGGTGTGTTTAGATAATTGCAACGTATTTGCTTGGAGTGTGATGGATCTTGAAGGAGTCTTCCCAAATATTATTATGCATCACCTCAGAGTGGACCCAAATGCGTGGTCAGTGCAGCAAAAGAGAAGTAACATGGAGGGGAGTGAAAGCAAATAATCAAAGAAGAGGTGGATAAGTTGTTGCAAGCAAAGTACATCTGGCCAATCCAGTACTCGAAGTGGCTAGCTCATGTAGTGCTAGTACCTAAGTCTAATGGGAAGTGGAGGATATGCATCGGCAATAATAGATCTTGACATAACTTATCCGAAAGACCTATTCTCATTCTCGATTATCGATGCCTTAGTGGATTCCGCTACTAAGTTTTGAATGCTAGCTTCTTGGATGTCGATCAAGGTTACAACTAGATTTAATTAGCCCCTAAGGACCAGAAAAGATGAGTTTTATAACTGCTCATGGGATCTATTGTTGCAACATAATGTCGTTCGAGCTCAAGAATGCAATCGCTACTTATCAAAAGGTTGGTCAACCATATGTTTGAAGGAATGATCAAGGGGAACATAAAAGTCTACATCGATGACATGCTAGTCAAAAGTAGTGAGCAAGAAAACCACATTTGAAACTTGAGAGAGTGTTTCAATATCTTGAAAAGATTCAACTTGCGACTCAACTCGATGAAGTGCCCTTTCGGAGTATATAGAGGCAAGTTTCTAAGATACATGGTGTCCAAGTGCGGGATTGAGGCTAATCCCAACAACATTAAGGCAATATTAAGGATGCCACCCCCATGCAACATCAAGGAGGTATAGATGTTAGCAAGCCTTTTGGTTGCGCTGAATTATTTCATCTCTTTGTCTGCTGAGAAGGGACTACCTTTCTTCAAAATATTATGTGGAACCAAAGCCTTTGAGTGGACCAATGAGTGTGAAAGAGCCATCTTACAGCTGGAGGAATATCTTATGTTACCACCATTACTAAAGAAGTAGAGGATGGGTGAGACGTTATAGTGTATTTAGTCACAACAGATGTTGTAGTCAGTGTTGCCTAGTGCACAAACAGGGAAAAGAACACCAATTGATGTATTACATCATCCATCTATTACAATGTCCTAAAACATGACATGGCCCCATTGAGAAGTTGGCATTGGCATTGGTGGTGGCAGCCATGAAGCTATATTTGTACTTTCAAAAACACCTAATCATGGTACTCACCAACTATCCTATGAAGAAAATACTTAGCAACCCAGAGGCTTAGAGATGGCTTGTCAAGTGGGCAATAGAGTCAAGTCAATAGGGGATCGAGTACCACACCTGACTTGCCATTAAAGCGCAAGTCCTAGGAGACTTCTTAGTAGAAGGAACTGAAGAAAATGTGAAGAGCTTCCTCTTTACTTGGGGCCTTTACATAGATGGGTTAGCCACAAAAGTAGATAGTAGAGTTGGATCATTCTTAGAAAGCCCTCATGGTGAAAAGATGGAATGTGGTAAGCATTCTTTCTCTATTTCAAACAATAAAGTTGAATATAAAGACTGATCGTAGGAATGAAGCTAGCCTATATGGCTGGAGCATAGCATTTTGCTGCCCATAATGAGTCCCAATTGGTGGTGAACCAAGTTACTTGGAGCTATGAAGCTAAAGGAGAGAGCATGGCTGGGTATATAAACCGAGTAAAGGCAATACAACAATTGTTTGAAAAACTCACCCACACACAATCCCTTGTGAAGAAAATGAAGAAGCTACTTGTTAGCTAAGCTTGCCAGTTTGATGGTTGTTGTGAAAGTAGATAAGTAATGTTCTTAACTGGGGATGCCGTGGACCAACAATCTTTTGAATAAATAATTAAACCTACCTCCGAAATAATGGACATAGATGCCCATGTTGATACATGGATTAGTGTTCAAAAAATCGGACCGTTCATTAAATCAAAAAATTACCAATTCACGGTTCACTGGTTCAACCATTGGCCGGACCGTAATTGAACTGCAATTAAACAGTGGTGTCATAATTATGAAATATATATTTATATTATATATATTACTTAAAAATTAATAAAATGCCAAAATATAAAACATAAAAAGCTTAAATGATATTATCTAGCATTACAATTCAAATTTCACAATTCATATTATAAATGATTGCAACAATTTAAATATATTAAGTTTAAAGTTTAAAGTTGAGAGTGTGTAGGTTAATTCTAAACTCTAAACTAAGGATTTTTTTTACTTTTAGATAACTTGTGAGGTATATTTTAACCTTCAAACTTTGTACTTAAACCAAAAAAAATTAAAAAAGAATAATTTTATTAAAAACTAAATGAAAAAACTGGTCCAATTCAATTGAATCATGAGCGGTTCACTGGTCTGACCTGCCGGTCTAAACAGTTTTTACAAAATATGGATTTTTTTTTTAGTTTTTCGATTTTTGGAGAAAACCAGATCGGTTCGCCATCCGGTTGACTGTCCGATCGGTTCAACCGGCTGGTCTGGTTTGATTTTTTAAATAGTGACATGGATGACTCCCATTATCAAGTATTTGTGAGATGGCATCCTATCAAGTGACCTGAAAGAGGCGTGCCAAGTGAATGTGCGTTAGCCCAATTTGTCTTGATGATGGGGACTTATACAAGAGACTTTGTCACACCTTTACCTAAAGAACCTACTTCCTAGAAGGGTAGAATATGTGCTTAGAGAGATCCATGAAGGTTTTTTATGGGAATCCCTTAGGAGCTAGGTCGTCGGTATCTAAAATCTTTCGATAGGAATATTTTTTGGCCAATCGTGTTAAAAGATGCTCAAGCTTTGGTGAGGGGCTATAAACCTTATCAAGATCATGCTCTCCTATAGCACAATGGCAACCCTTGCCCCTTCGCTCAGTAGGGAACCGATATCATGGGACCATTCCCTTAAGCCCCAGGCTAAACAAAGTTCCTCATCGTGGTGGTAGATTACTTTTCCAAGTGGGTGGAAGTGAAACCCTTGGTGTAAATATCTAAGAAAAAAGTGATGCGATTCTTTTGGGAGGAACATTATCTGTAGATTTAGAATGCCCCGACCACTAGTATCTGACAATAGTACTCGATTCACATGGGTGAATCTTAGAGAGTGGTGCTAGTAGTTCTCCATCAAACAATTCTTCACATCAGTAGCCACCTAAAGCCAATAGGCAAGCAGAAGTCACAAGCAGAACTATCCTACGATAGCTCAAGACATGTCTTTGAAACGCAAAAGGCAAGTGGGTAGGCGAACTTCCCTTAGCATCGTGAGCATACAGAACTACCCACGAGCATCCACTAGTGAATTCCTATTCAACCTGGTGTACGAAATGAAAGCAATTACTCCAGTAGAAGTGGGAGAAATTAGCTAGAGAGTTAAGAATTACAACACCACCACAAACTCGAAGAAGTTGAGAGTTAATCTCGACCTACCACCAAGAAGGAGAGAAGCAGAACATCTGCACTAGAAGGGAAAAAGCAATTATGGTTATAACCTACAATGCTAAAGTACAGCTCATAAGTTTCCAAGTTGGTATCTTGGTAATAATGAGGGCTAAAACGTTAGGGCCGATTAACAAACTAGACACTAAACGAGAAGACCCTTATAAGTGAAAGATAGAGATGGATTAGGATCTAAGTATTAAAACCAAAATAGGCAAAAATAAAACCAAACATCTCATCCTAAGGATCATAATCATGCACTAAATAAAGATTTGAAGATAGAAAATTTACCTTTGTGAGCAAAAACAAAGGATTCCACTAGATCACTCCAAAGAGTCCTCCAAAGGATGATCTACAAGCCCTAATGGTTGGATCCAATTGCTCCCCTTGCAATGCCCCAAAAATTGGCAAAGTAAAATTTGGAATAACATCCTTGTGATAAAAAATTACTGAACAACTTATCTTATAGATTGCCCAATCGATCCACCAAAATTAGCCATAAAACGGTTCACTAATGAACTTCTAAGTTCCACAAGTGTTGAACCTCTAATGTAATGTCCACACATCTAGGATAAGCTCTCAATCAACCTCACTTTTGCTAGATAAATAGAGGAAGATGGTGATGGTAAGAGTGGCGGTTTTGGAAGAGAGAGGGAAGAGAGAATTTTTGGTTTGATTATTCAATACATGAATTATATCACACTTTTGGAGGAAAAATGTGAGGAATGCCAACTAGACTCAAGTGGCCAGCCACATGTCCTATTTATAGAGGGGATGGAAGTTCTTAGATTCCATCACACCCTCCATACATGTTGGCCAACTTGCCAACTTGTGTGTGCATTTGCATTTTAATTAGCATTTATATTTCATCTCATGAAATGAAATGCTAATTAACTCAAATTCAAATGGACACTTCCATTTGATTTCCCTCCAAAACTTAATTTCTCAATTTAATTAAATTAACTCTTTAATTTAATTAATTTAACTTAACTCCTTAAGTTAGCTTGACTAATGAATAGTCATATGGCACCAATTAAATTAACACCTTAAATTAATTAGCCTAGTTTAACTCTTTAAATTATTTTCATTAATTTAACACTTAAATTAACCAAGCTAAAAAAATGACCAATTAAAATAGTCAATCATTCCTCTCTCCAAAAACACCTAGTTATGAATTTTCTAACTCCTTAGAAAATCCCCCCTTTCAAATAAAAGTTTCCTTAGGCTTTTGTGTGTGACCTATTGGGTTCATCAATTCATTGGACATGGGCTCACAACTCATTCTGATATTTTGAATACTGAAATATTTACATTAGTTTAAACTCTTTTAAATTGATAACTCTTTCAATTAATCTCTATTAATTGAAGAGTACCTGATCTCCATGATCGATGTCTAGCAACAAGTCTATGGAGCCCAACTAATTAGATGAATGAATTATATCATGATGAACCATTATAGCTTACGCTCACAGCAAATACACTCCTTCCGTCTCCTATCTCCCAAAAGAGGTCTAGGGCAAGATATTTATCAACTCTCTAATAGTCTCAATAACTATATCTCTACATCCAATGTTTGATTCCCATTTATGACCTCAACTACACTCATAAACCTCCATGCCTAAGTAGCTTATGCCAATCTCAACCCCGTATGACCTGCTACGTAGTCGGGGAAAAGTCAAAGCATAAGGACCTAAACACAAGGTTACTATTGATCCTCAAGTCTAAAGACTAATTATATGCACTATCGTAAGCTTGAGAACTTACCACTGCTGACGTGCTAATATGGCTATCTAGTAGATTCTCTTATTGGGTCTTCAGTGAACTTGTTCTCTAACAAGCACCCACTAACATGCATCCATGTCTAACATAGATTGCCTATGAAATATGGCAATATCCAATCCCTTGGAATGTGTATCATTGGTGCAAGTCTATTTGAATCTTAGATGCCCTGTCTCATAAGATTCTACGACTTGGAATACTTTAAAATCATGATCATAGAGACTTGTTTCATGATCACCATCATATACGATGACCAAGTCCCCTAGTCAGTATGATTTAAGGGCTTCAAGCAAATGCAAGTGAAATATAAAAAGCATAAGATACAGATGACCATCTTAATAAAAATATAATTCAATCAAGATTGTATCACAAGAGAAGTAGTTTTACACACTAATCTAATTGGCTTGTGGGGTACTATCCCAACAATAAGGCATTTGAGATCATCAACTCAAGAGCATATAAGCTGCAGATGATAAAAGGTAGAGAAGTACCTACGACTTGGAAAGTCTCCAACCTATGAAGATTCTACACTTGATGAGTAATGACTATCATCCATATCTCTTGAACTCACCACCCACAATGCTACTTAAGTATTATTTGGTTTCTTGCATTTAGTTTTTGAATTTGGTTTATAATTCATTTTTCAGCGCACTTCTCTTTGCTTTTATCTTTCACTTGAATGAATTCGTAACTTTTATATTCTTCACATTAAGCTCTCTTTTCTATGATTTTAAACCTTGTAGCATCTATAAGGAGTTATCGAAAAGCTTTAGACATAAGCCCATTATAAAACTCCTTGAGGAGTGCAAGGAGTACGTGACAGTCACTAGGTGTAATCCCCATTATGAAGGCCCCCTTTGGTACGTGGTCATTGACGTAATCCTACTATAGGCCCCCAAGGAGGTACGTGGTAGTCACTCTAAAAAAGTCTATTATCGGCTCCCATAGGAAGTACGTGGCACCCTCTAAAAGAGCCCATTATTGACTCCCCTTAGGAGTACATGGCAACCACTCTAGAGAAGCTTACTAAGGAACACCTTAGAAGACAACTACACAATCAAGCAAAAGAAGCCCATCTTAAGTACTCACAAAGAGAAAGATGGAAACATCTCACCACTTAGAAAAACATAAAGAAAAATCTCTAAGTCCAGGACTCAGTATATCATTTTGCACTTGCTACGAAGTCTCCTAAGATACCTATAAACACATTCATCTTTATCACAATACTTAAGCTCTAAAACATGTCCGTCCCTACACGAAATTAATTTCCCTCCCAAGGTGGACTTCACTTTCTATGAGGTGAATTAGTGTTGAAAAAAGGGGGAAGCTCTAAGTCTCCTTAGGATAATTCCATAATATGATTACACTCACGACTATAACCGCTACTCTAAACTTATAAGCTCACTAAGTGCTTATGCGACTTTACCGATCAAATTTCCTAAATCCCCAAGCGATTGACAAAAAACATCACAAACTTTAAAAAGAGAAAAAGAAAAGGAAAGAGAAGTCTCACACAAGAGCCCTAAGGCTCGTGCACCATCTCCTCATGTCTCCTATGGCTCAATTTTCAGAACATGAATACACCGGGGTCAATAGTTATTTGATTGGTCAAGTACCTACCTAAATATAGAATAAGTAAAAGCATAGGAGCTTTGTTGAAATAAAGCAAGAAAGATATAAGATATGTCTAACCAGCATTTAGCCTCTGAAAGTAAATAATAATGTAAAAAAGACATGCCAAAGTACTGCTCAAGCTAACTGAAAAATGCTAAGTTATAACAAAGTCCTAAACATGAATTCTACTCATTAACACTACCATAAGTAGAACATCTTTGTTCTTATGGAGCTGCTTCCGCTGGCTCCTTCACCATAGTCTCTGCCTCACCTTTTGGACCTTTCTCAGTCTTTCCCACTATGAGGTTAACTAGGATAGTAGGGTCTAATATTAGCAAGTCCTTTGCGAGATACCGACCAGTCTAGCTCATAATACGTTGATAACTCTAGATAATATGGTCGTAAATCGATATCCCCTCAATTTCAACTACTTTAGAGAACTTATCAGACCCCTTGAATTCCTTGACTACATCTTCGCAAGCAGCATTTAAAAGGGTCCTTCTAGTAGAAGATTTATGAGCTTCTCCCTACTTTTCATTACCTTTGCATATCTCGCCTTCAAATGCTCATGCTCCTCAAGTAACTGAATCAACTCTTCTTCTTTTTGATGTTGCAGCTCAACTATTTCAACAGCCTTTTCCTTAAGGTAAGTCGTCATTAACGTAGCCTAATCTGCTCGACTAGATATTTACTCAACTAAGTTCCACCTCAATACTCGAAGATGCAAAGATATTGGAGAATTAGAAATCTATATAACGTTGCGGAGAAAGAAAAGAAGGTGAAAGAGAAATCAAAGTAACGAACAAACCCTTAATTGGACAAAGTCATTAGCAACTGCCCGAAAGAAAAGGAGGAAAACTCCAACTACCCCTAATCACACTCATGAACTATACCTTGCATTGATCAATGCTGAGAGACACCTGCCTACTTTATAATGAGAATCTAAACTCATCGAGAAGGGAAGAAAAACCCTAATGGGCCTAAGCTCATCAAGACTCAACACTATAAATACCAAGTCCAAGAGAAAAATTGAGTACGAGAAATCATTAACAAAAATTCTCAAAGTTCAAAAACTTTTGAAAAGAGAAGATCTCTCACCATCTTCTAAAAAAGATAAATCGACACTTTACTATATCCAAAAAAGGGCCTTGCTTCATGTCCAAATAGTATCACATTCCTTTTCTCCTCTTGTCTAATTTTGGTAAGATGTATTCTCAATTTTATTTCTTTTAACTTACTTCTAAAGTTACTTTTAAAATACTAGCAGTAGTCGCACATGGTTCTCATGCACATAAAATATTTTTTGAGTAATATATGTTATTTGTCCAATTAAAAGTATCATGTTTCTCATATTCAATATAAACAGAATATCACTATTAGAGATGATCATATATTCATAGATATCAATAATAATTGCAATTATAAGAAAAAAAATTATTATGTACCTTAAAGACTATATGTCTTCAATAAATTAATGAAAACCAAATATATTATAAAAAGAATAAAATATTTTTAATACATGGATGCTTGTATGAGAAACAGTTGGTGTTTTTGAGTACATAAGTGATTGTAGTAGAAATTGTAAAAGTTTTATATATGTATATTGATAGTTGTAGGATAAATAATAAGATTTTCTAGTACAAGGGTTGTTAAAGAAAAATAATGGGAGTTATTTGTAAGTAGAAGGATAAATTTGGCAATTTAAAAGTTGGTATCATAACTACCTCGGAAACATGAATTTTCAATTTAATCCTCAATATTGTATTTCCAAGTCTATTTTAGAGAAAATTAAAGGGCAAATTTTATAAATGTTTATTAATAACTTTCATTTGTAAGACAAAATTGCCTTTGCTTTTATAATAGTACTAGCAGTTGTGCCATGTGATTTCCACATGTATAAATATTTTTAATGCATTTTATATTTTTGTGCCTCTTCTAATAATAGCAGGTCTTGATTATGCCCGTTATTCAATTTTTCCAGCAATCCAAGAATGGCCGATTGGTAATCCATTTAAATCATAAGAAAAAGAACAAAAAGAAAATCAAATAGAAAAGTAGAAGATCACATTAATGTCATAATTTGTCAACAATCAGTGCAAGTGCAATTCACATGTTTTATATAATATCAACTGTGGTAAGACTTAAACAATTTACATTGGTATTGTGTCCAAACCAACAACTAGCAGCCCAAGTATTCGTAAGCATTGTCAAGTTTTGACAAAATTTAGATTAGTCAAAATAAACCAGGCCATTGATAAAGTCACATTTTTATAACATGTCATAGTATCTCCAGCTAACACTATGAATAAATCGAATACATTTGAGAATATATTTATTTATTTCTTGATTATCTCAACTGCAAGGTATACGTAGTTATCCCCATGTCCTAATTATCATCAATCTCTAACTGCTCTAGCAACACTACTCATCATGATAGAGGTTACCTCAAATAAGTTTAATCAACTACTCATGTTCTTTCTTAATTTAAAAACTACTTTTAGCGACCTTTGGCGGTTTCTAGCCATACCACACCAATTTTTGATATACCTAAAATATTCTTATAGTAATCTAATACATTTGAGAATATATTTATTTATTTTTTAATTATCTCAACTACAAGGTATATGTAGTTATGTCCATCTCCTTATTGTCCTCAATCTCTAACTACTCTAGCAAAACTATTTATCATGATAGAGGTTACCTCTAACAAGTTTAATCAACTACCCATGTTCTTTCTTAATTTAAAAACTACTTTTCCCAAAAAAATCTTAAAATATCATCTTTCATCTTTAAAGCACATTGGTTTTTCATCCAACTATTTGACAAATATGCTAACAAGAGGAGGTCAACTTTGTGGTCAACTACAAAAGGCTATGAAATATATTTTTCTGATATACTTCACTTTAGTTATCAATACCTTACTTTTTATTATCAATTAACTTCATTATTTTAACTGCAGGACTGATCCATTCTTATTTTTTGCAAAATATAAGTGATTTCCATTAATTTGGCCTCATCTAGGTCTCCTCATTTTTTGATAACTTTTGATGTTATATTAATATGTTTATTTTAATTTTTTATTTGGAGGAAGAAAAGGTGTATGTATTGGTGGGAGAAGTTGAATGACTCAAGGAAGAAGGTGTACTAAGCATTATTGAGCAGATCTCCTCCCTCCAAAAACCCTATCGGAATAAGCCAAAAATCGACAAAAAAAAGAGTTCGATCTTGGAAAGAACTTCCTTCATGGCCACCACGATCGTCCCCCCAAAGAAGAAATTGAGGTTTTATGTTGTACAAATGTATCAAATAAATGGAAATTTAGTTAAATTTACTTGATTTTGCTTATCAACAAATAATTTTGGTGTTCATCTTGGAAAGAATTAAATATCCCTTTATGAATAATAAGGGAAAACATTAAGCAATTTCCTCTTGTTTGCATGAAATTTTGTTATTTTTCTTGATTTTGCTTCTTTCCCGATATTATATATTCTCTTAAAATTATCAACCAAAAATTCACCTCCAATTATTTTTGTTTCTCTAATTCAAATTCTCAAATAATTTTCAATGCACTAATAACAAATTTATTTTATTCATCATGCTCTTTAAATATATGTCAAAGAAAAATCATATTTTATGTATGAAAACATAACAAAGGACTCTATTATGTCTAGAAGTACTTCAATATTTATATACTATAATAAAAAATGAGAAGTATTCTTATATTTACAAAGCAATTATTAGTGCAATACAGTCAAAACAAGGTATTCTAGTAAAAATAGATACCTTGGAGACAGGTAAACTTATCAACAGATTCTCTACCCTCTCTTTTTTCCATTCATTTCATTTAATTCGTCTATGTTTAGGATAACAAGATGGTTAGAAATTTTTTATTTTGTAAACCTAATCGCTCTTTTGATTTCAGAAAAAACTTTCTTTATCAATATACTGCTTCTTTTGCACACACATCTCCATTCCATAAAAAAATAATTATCATGCAAAATATTAGATAACTTATTATATAGTAACTGAAAAATTTACCTAAAAAAATATTATTTGTGAGCATGTGGACCACATGCAAAAGTCGCTAGTAATTGTATAGATGGAAGCATAGATAGATAACTATTTTGACAAAAAATATATAACTTACTTTTAAACTATTGAATCATCAATTTCTTTGATTTGATCGTTTAAGTTATAAAATCGACATTTATAAGTTTAACAATATAATTTTATTAAAATTTTATTTTTTAAAAAATATCTCAAAATTTTTGAAATATATTAAATAAATTTAATTAAAATATTAATGTCAATTACAAAAATTTATTTTTATCGCATAAAAACTTGATCAGATTTTCTCACCTTGCTCCCCCTCACCCTTTAACGGTTGTTTCCTCCCCCAAAATTGCTCCTATCATTGATTTCTCAAAACCCAAACTTTCTTTAATTTCAAATGATTTCTTTCTCTTTTTCCACAAAATTGCAGATTCTTCTCCCTTCTCGCCCCCTCAAAACCCCCCACCCCCCTGGAAAAAGCGGCTTTTCGTCCTGTTGATTTTTTCAAGACCCAAATAAATGCTTTGCCTCTGAAGAGAGTTGCATGATGTGGAAAGATGGAAATGTAATTCAAGATACGTGCTTTTGCTTGAAAAATGTTGAGTGTGATGAAGTGGAAATTCAACCCCAATGAATTGATGTTCCTAAATCCAGATGTTCATAGAAGTTCATAGCACCTGTTCAATTAAAAATTGTATCTTCTCTTTAGCCTAAGCTAGAAATCCATTTCCATCACTTCATCATGTCTGAGAAACAAGAATAACACGGGGGGGTGGGGGGGGAGTAAGTCCGAAGGACTTAGTGAGGGATAATAGTAACCATAAGTAATAGGGGTCTGTCAAGGAAGAATCAACTCAACAGATCAAAATTTAACAAGTAAATGAGTACATTTCAAAATACAGGCATTAAAAGATCTGGTAAAGAAGCATTATCAAATTAAAGACTGTTAATAGGCACTAGCTCGGGGGTTGTGACTGCCGACTCAAATGGTGCGGCTAGCTCAATCCATTTACTGTGGGAGGTATCACCATCAGCCAAATCAACCAATTTACTATGGGAGGTATCACCGCTAACTCGTTCGGCCCGAACAACAACCCAAACTAGACCAGGAACTACACCATCCTTATTGCTCCAAGAGCAAGTTTCAAGTGATCAAGACATAAGTACAAACAAGCAAACCCATACAATATATGCATTTCAACAGATCAAGACAAAACATGCATATCAATTCATCTTATACCAATCAAACAAGTACTTCCATAGCTTGATAACTTGGCATACAATTGGTGTGCCCATACGGACTGTATGGCGCATTGTGGATACCTAAGCGGACTGCTTAGCGTACTGCTGATACCTAAGCGGGCTGCTTAGCATATCATGGACACCCAGGCGAACTGCAAGGCATGTCCCAAGTATCCCAGCATTCCGCAAAGGACTAGCACTCGGCCCAAGTACTATCTCCAAGCGAGTACAATAAGTACAACAAGTGACAATCAAATAGTTGGAGTTGCCAATGAGGCAATATATGAACGATTAGCAAGTACAGACAAGCCAACTGGCTAGATAACAGGATACAAACAAGCAAGTATGCCGGCAAGTCATCTGATAATGATTCAAGATAGAAAAAAGTACCAAACAATGACAAGTACGATCAAGATAAGTACCAGACATGACAGACAGGATTTCTGGACACCATAACAGATAAGAACAACTCAACAGAGTGAAACAAGTACTAACCCTCATAGAGGTATATAAGTCAAGTAACCGATTTCAAACAAGTACACAATCAAGTACGAATTCAATAAAATGAGCAAGTGTAATTCAAGTAATTACGAGTAGGAGCAATCAAGCAAATTAACCCTCATAGGGGTTATGCCATAAGAACAGATAGATATAGCGAAGCCAAATGGGCAGACCCTCACAAGGGTTCAACAAATAAGGAATAGCTTATACAAGGTAAAAACCAAAGCGGTAGACCCTCATCTCCAAAATTCTCAGATACAACAACCGAAATCAACAAGTTACTGGTCCACAGGACCCACTTCCTCATTACCTAACCAAAAAATATAATTATAGTTAAAATCCATACTTAACTCCCAGTTCATCACTATCATACTTATCATTAATCCAAATTCACTAATTAACATATTAACATGATAGTTTAAAGCTTCAATAGCACTATCATCCTAATAATAGCTAATATGGTTAGTAGTGCCAAAGTAATGCTGCTCAGTTTTTATATCAATTCACCTATCACGATATAGACTAGTCCTTAATTACATAATCTTTTAATAATATCAACCTAAAGTCACAATAATTGCTTAATTCTTTATAATTAATCCCAACAAATGCCGCTTAGGTCTTAAATCTCCAAATTAGGTTTTCTCACTTAAATAATTACAATAAATGTCAAGATTATCATAAATAATATAATCCTAGTTCACTAAACTTAATATGGCTCATGCATGATCCGAAACCTCAATTCCATATTACCTTAAATAACCTAATCATCATCACTTAGGTTCCAAGTTCATAAAATCAAAGTTTAATTACTTAATTAACTCATTTATTCCAAACTTATCATATAACAACACCAATTCGGGATCGCTAAGCTATATATACAAGGTAAGGTACAACATGTGTGTGTACATATATATACAAAACCCTTTCTCAACTTTTTACCCATGATTGACTTAACCAAACCTCGAACTCACGAACCAAGGACACCGCTACAACATCCGCAATGAGACGAGGAGACTGCCCTACAACCGACGCCATGCACCACCACTAGAAAAGCTCAACAATACCACCACAAGATGCCTTTCAGCCTCCTAAACCCAACGCCACCACCAATTTTACATTTCACCACCAGGAAAACCATCAATTGAAGCTCCGAAGTAGCTGCACCACCACTCACCGCTGTGAGGATTTACTTCAATTCCACCATCGCTGTGGCCTAAAGTTCCAATCCGAAGCTACCATCTTTTTTCTTGAGTTGAACCCGTCAAAACCCGTACCTCAATCATCCCCAATAGATGCTGGAACAACCGCGACCGTCACCCTCCACCGCGTGTCTTCTTCAAACTCAATTTTCTAGTTGCTCCATCATCGATTTTGGGAGTTTTGTGCGTGGGTGTGTTCGCCGGAATAGGGATAAGCAATTGGCTAGTTTGGTTTGGCTATTTTGAATCTTGTCAAAAAAGTCACTGGTGAAGAGAAGGTTGGTGATGCATGCGGGAAGAAATGATGAAGAAAGGAGAAAATTTTGTATATATAAATCCAATTTTCAAAAACTAAAGATTGACCCCCTAAGTTTTCCTCCAGCCTGTAATTAAGTCCTTCGAAAATTTTTTATTCTTCAATTGAGCTCTATAATCTTTTGAGTGCCTAACATCTAACCCTTTAACCCAAAATTATTTACCATGCAACCCCAAAAGTTATACAATGTGCTCTAATCAAGTTTCAAAATATTGTAAATTTACCCCAAAACTTTAAAAAATCTTGCAATTAAGTCCTTTTTAATTATTTTTTGACCCCTAAAATCCTACCAATCAATATCTTAAATTCCAAATCAGTATTTTCCCAAAATACCAAATTTCAGGGCTGTTACATGATCATCCATATATGAGTAAATTTGTTGATAATGGCGGTGGCTGGTGTTTGGGTGTGGCCGCCGACACATCGAAACTAATAATTGTGAAAATGGTGAAGGGACATAAGATATGTGACCAAGGTTGGCAGTGTAAAGGGTTTAGGGTTGTCCAATAATGTTGCAACCAGATGGTATTGAATTTCTTCTAGACTTTTTTTTGCCAATATGAATACTCCTGTGGCCTGTGCTGTCGGCTTTTGGGGCTACAAGTCTTTCATCACCGCTGCTGGGGTTCGGGACAATCAGTGGTTAGCTCTTGCAGATAAAGGGAGTCATTGCTTTTCTTAGCCACGTCGATGCCCAGACTTCTTGGAAGTATTTCTTTGTCTTTTTTTTTGGTCCTTTTATCTTAATTTTTTTTGTTCATTTTTCCCTTCCTTTTTGATTGTATTCTCGTTGTTTCTGAAAGGGTTTGTGCGTTATCGTCCACAAAACTAATGACAATAATTCTGAACTTATTCAGCACATGGAAGAAAAGTATCAAGTATTTTCTTGATTTTTCGTGTTTAGAGACCTCAATGAAATATTTGATATTAGTTGTTGGATGCTTCATTCCTTCAGATGTTGTTGGGAAAGTTGGAAATAGATGAAAATATTCATTGATGACTTAATTTTTTTCCCTTCCTTTGTGGCGAACTATTTGCAAGCGTTAGATATTATCACTTTTGCCTTTTAATTACTAAAAAGTCTCTGAAAAGAACAGAAGAGAACTGATGATATTATTGTCAGTGACTACAACTCAATTTGTGGTTTTTTCATTTTTTTTTCAGAAGTTTTAAATTGTTCAACTGTTTGGATGCTAAAATTTGGTGTTTCAAAATTACTTTGCCTTACGTACTGTTTGCAAGTCTTAGATATGATCATTTTTCTCCTCTTGTTAACTAAAATGTTCTAAAGAGAATAGAAGCAAATTGGTGATATATTACTGGCAGTGACCAGAACAATGTGATTCTTTAGAATTTTTTCAACTATTCAATTCTATGGATGTAAAAATTATGGTCTTCTCGAATTATTTTAGCTTAGGTGAATATGAAAAGTTGGATGTCGTTGGCAACATTTCAATGATGTGATTCCATATATATATATATATATATAGATCCACCCAGGATTCTAATCTTCATTTTGACCTTGTTTTGGATGTTGAATACATCTACAATTATGTTATTGATTTTCTATTCATGTGCAAAAATCTGAATGTACTAAAAATGTGTACTTTTTCTTCTTTCTTGTGATATCCAACATCTTTTATTTGCATCCATCCTTGATCTAATTATGAGTTTAAAGTTAGATGGAGCGTTTCCTCTGATGCCAAGATAACACACATTCTAAAGTTTGCTCCGTCGCTATTTGGTAGGTCATCCTTCTTGTTTCCCTATGCTTATACATGGAAGAATCCTTCTAGGTTTGCTTAAACTATCAAAAGTTGGGTTGGCAATAACTCAAAGTCTCCTTCATTGTTTATCTTGGCTGTCGTTATCTACGTATCACCAAATTTGCTTGATGTCATGCTATTTTTTTCCCCTTCATTCATTGGTTCCTTTGAGCTCCAATTAAAAAATTGTGACGCTAATGATGTGGTGGTTACAAGTGTGCAGTATGTTTTGCAGATAACCATGTCTCTTGATCAATAAGAAACTCATATAGTAATTCTGTGTTTCTAATTTATCTTACAGCTTCAGCTTTATGTTGGAAGGGGAATGCATGAAAGTCCTTTTTCTCTGTCCAAGTAAGACACCAATGACAAAACCTATGTTGTGCTAGATCATTTTATGTGATATATAATTCCCTCTTTGGATTACTAGGCATACATTATTCTGAGTTCTCCTTATCATTACAAAATTGGCTTTTAGTTTTTAAATTATGGTGCCTACCCTTTCCCATTTTCTTGATCATTTTCTTTTTTTCTCCTTTTGTTTGATTTTGTATACCAACATATGTATCAAATGATATCAAATGATGACTTACTATTTTATAAAATTCCTAGTGCCAATCAATTGCGTTTACAACTTAAATTTTCTCTGTACATGTTGTATTTCATTTTTGGTTAAGCTCTAAGCATGTCTCATTAAAAAAAAATGGGATGCTCATACTTTGGGCAATGAAAGGAGACTAATTTATCTTTTTGTCAGTTATATTATGTGCAGTTCATGGCATGTGGCAGCTGATCATGGTTGTAATGGCTTGAACTTGATAATGAGGCATTTGCACAGAAATTGAGGCTATACACAAAGTAATATTTAATTGCCTTTTATGCATGCCCAAAGATTATAGTTTTCCTATTCTGTGTTTGACCTTTATCCTTATTTTATGTCAGATATGGACATTGGGAATGGTTAGATCTTGATTTCAATCATTGCCCGATACTTTTAATGCATGCTTAATCCCAATCAGAGTTATTAAAGGACATAAGAGAGAGGTAGATGAAGGCACTTTTTTAAGGCGAGAGGTAGGTGGCCAAAAGGTGAAGACATAGAATAGACAAATGTATGTTAAGTGCATTAGAAAAACCAAATATCAAAAGAAATAGAAAAAGAAGAAGAAAACAGGAAATGAAAACAGAAAGCATAAAAAATATAAAAAAATGGAAAAATAGGAAAGGAAAAATGTCAAAAAAAAGGAAGTAGAAAAAGAACTGATGAAAAAGAGAAAAATACAAAAAGAAAAAAAAAAGAAAAAAAGTAAACTAAAAGGAACAAGAAGCAGAAAAAAAAAATGAAGAAATAAGATTCAAGAGAAACCATGCAAAAATAGGAAAGAGAAGCGAAAAAGAGAAGATGAGGAAGAAATAAGAAGAGGAGAAAAAAGGGTTCTATTTTTAGTAATTTTTCAAGGTCTTTTTCGAATATGCAGAGCAGTACTTTTCTCCAACTTGTTTGATTTTAGTAGTACGTATTCTCAATATTATTTCTTTCTTTTTTTTTCCAATAGTTTTGATTTTTTGTATTCTCTTTATTCTTGTAGATATGGGTTTCCCTTTAGGGATAATCACATTTTTCTTGGTTTTGAACCAGTTCGATGTAGTTTTGGTAAATCTTGAATTCAGCTCTTGATGAGTTCCCAAACGCTGAGGAGAAGGTTCCAGCATGGAGATGTTGATGAACAAAGATATGATCATTACAAGACTTAAAGATTCAATTCGTTGAACGAGCCATTGTTTGGAATAGAGATTACAATTATAATAAACACTCTGAGGTATTTTACTTTTCATAAATTCATAAATTTGAATAAAAAAAAATTAACAACTGCATATTGAAGGAATTGGAGTATATGTTAATTGTGTATGTATATCTTGGTGTAAATTTTTTATGTGAAAGGGCTAAGCACTAGCGAATATTTTGGATGATAAATGGAGTAAGGAGCAGCCGCATTGAATGCTGCTCTTTTCAAATGTAATTGCGCGGTGGATTGATTTTCTTTTAATTTTTGATTTTCTTTAAAGAAGAAAGAAAGAATTTATTAACTTTGAAAATGTAGTTGATTTTCCTTGAGAAGGTGAATTAACTCCGAAGCTGCCTATTCGTTTCCTGACTGTGAATATGACTAAAATTTCTAGAGAAATATAAACATGCATAGTATATGTATTTATTTTAGAATGCTCTTATACATTATTGGTTGGTTCATGATAAACTCTTGATAGTTCTTACAAATATAAACAAGTTAATAAATCATTTTGTCTTTTCCTTCTCCAGCAAATACTGTCCTCGGGTACTTAAAATTGGGCAAATAGCAACCTTCCCTCTGTTTTACTTAGTCTCTTGCAGGTATCTTCCAGCAACTTTTTTGAGCATTTTCCAAGTATATGAGTTGCTACTTTTTCATTTTCCCTTCTGCTTTGTGCTGCGAGATAAGTATTTAGCATGCACCCTCCCCAAGCTGTAATTTTCATTTGCATGGTAAGAGGATGATTAAAAGAACAGAGTTGATTCATATACTATGGGACATAGTTGCTTTAGTGATATAGTAGTTCTTGTCCAAATTGTGAAATGAAAAATGTTGACATTAACTCAAACACACAGTTTGTGATGATACTTCTTAAGAACCGATCACTTTTAACATTATAAAGTAGTGAGTCAACATAAGTTGAATACTATGCTTGTGAGCCTTCAAAAGAGTTATAATTAGAGTGATACATGGATAACTTATAAAGCTGAAGTTATTGTTAGATTCATATGAATATTACAAGGAAGTGCACTATACATATGCTTTAGTTTGAATTTTGAACACCTCTGCCAATCATCAATAGTGAGGGGTAACTTGTAACCTAGTAAATTGCTGAGGTAGAATACGAAAAACCCTTTTCCGATAAGTTGAATGATTATCTTGGGGGTTGTTATTAACTTTCACATCTGGTATGGTAATGTTGCTCTTTTTACTTGCTACTTATTCTTTCTACTTTTCTATATATTCTTCCATAGTTGGGCATATATGCCAACACTTATCTTTGAGTCTTGAGTTAGGTTGATAATAGAAAACAAGGCTGAAGTTTCTAAAATAGAGGCTATAATTTCCTCTTGATGGCAACTTCTAAGAGCATCAAGGATGTATTTCTCTCTATTTTTTCAAAACATAACCTTTACTTGTACCATTTTAAGATTTAGCAACTTGAATTTCCTACCTTATAAGATAATTAAGCTTTTGGCATTAACAAAGCACCTTTTCAAAACCATTTTCTTTTTCTTTTCTTCTCTCAAAATAGAGAGAGGCCATATTTAGAAGTTGATCAAAATGCATATGCCAGTGAAAGATTGTTAAGATTTCTCCTACAAAAATATTGGTCATTATGTGGTTATTGGTTTTCTTGGAAAATGAATGTTTTCTACAATTTGTTAGTACATGATATGGTTGTAACTGCTTGAACTTGATAATGAGGCATCTATGCAAAAATTGAGGCTACACACAAAGTAATACTTAACTACTTTTGCGCATGCCCAAAGATTGTGGTTTTTCTATTCTGGGCTTAACCTTTATCCTTGTTTTATGTTAGATTCGGACACTGGGAATGCTTAGATCCTATCATTGCCTGGTGCTTTTAATGCATGCTTAATCCTAGTCATAGTTATTGAATGAGAGAAGTGAGAGGGAGATAGAGGTACTTTTTTAAGGCGAGAAGCAGGTGACAAAATGAAGTAGAAAAAGAACCGATGAAAAAGAAAAAAGTAAACTAAAAGGAACAAAAAGTAGAAAACAAATGGATGAAGAAATAAGAGCCACGAGTAAACATGCAAATACAAGGAAGAGAAATGAAGGAGAGAAGAGGAGGAAAAAATAAAGAAGAGGAGAGAAGAAAGGTTTCTTTTTTTAGTAATTTTTCAAGGTCTTCCTCGAATATGCAGGGCAGTATTTTTCTCCAACTTGTTTGATTCTAGTAGTACGTATTCTCAATATCATTTCTTTCTTATTTTTTTCAATAATTTTGATTTTCAGTCTTCTCTTTATTCTTGTAGATATGTGCTTTTTTTTAGGGATAATCACATTTTTCTTAGTTTTGAACCAATTTGACGCCGTTTTGGTAAATCTTGAATTCAATTCTGGATGAGTTACCCAACATTGAGAAGAAGGTTCCAACATGGAGATGTTGATGAATGAAGATATGATCATTACAAGACTTAGAGATTCGATTCATCAAACGAGCCATTACTTGGAATAGAGATTATGATTATAATAAACAGTCTGACGTATTATACTTTTCACAAATGCAAAAATTTGAATAAAAAATTAACAACTTCACATTGAAGGAATTGGAGTAAGGAGCAGCGACATTGAATGCTGCTCTTTTCAAATGTAATTGCATAGTGGGTACAGTGGTTAGGTAAGCATTTATCTAACTTTTAATTTTGGATTTTCTTTAAAGAAGGAAGAAAGAATTTATTAACTTTGAAAATGTAGTTGATTTTCCTTGAAAAGGTGAATTAACTCTGTAGCTGCCTATTCATTTCCTGACTGTGAAATATGACTAAAATTTCTAGAGAAATATAAACATGCATAGTACATGTATTTATTTTAGAATGCTTTTGTACATTATTGGTTGGTTCATGATAGACTCTTCATAGTTCTTACAAATATAAACAAGTTAATAAATCATTTTATCTTTTCCTTCTCTAGCAAATACTGTCCTCGGGCACTCAAAATGGGGCAAACAGCATCCGTCCCTCTATTTTACTTAGTCTCTTGCAGGTATCTTCTAGCAACTTTTTTGAGCATTTTCCAAGTATATGAGTTGTTGCTTTTTTATTTTCCTTTGTGCTTTGTGCTAGGAGATGAGTATTTAGCGTGCATCCTCCCCAAGATGCAATTTTATTTGCACAGTGAAAGGATGATTAAAAGAATATAGTTGATTAATATATTATGGGACATAGCTGTTTTAGTGATATAGTTCTTGGCCAAATTGTGAAATGAAAAATACTGCCATCAACTCAAACACACATTTTGTGATGATGCTTCTTAGCAATTGATCACTTTCTCCATTATCAAGTTGTGAGTCGACACAAGTTCAATACTATGCTTGTGAGCTTTCGAAAGAGTTCTAATTAGAGTGATGCAGGGATGGCTTGTAAAGCTGAGATTATTCTTAGGTTCATATGAATATTGTAAGGAAGTGTGATATATATATGCTGTAGTTTGAATTTTGAACTTGTCTGCCAGTCATTAATAGTGAAGGGGTAACTTGTAAGCTAGTAAAGTGCTAAGGTAGAATACAAAAAACGCTTTTCTGATAGGTTGAATGATTATCTTGGTGGTGATTATTAACTTTCACATCTAGTATGGTAATGTTGCTCTTTTTACTTGCTACATATTCTTTCTCCTTTTCTATATATTCTTCCATAGTTGGGCATATATGCCAACACTTATCTTTGATTCTTGAGTTAGGTTGATAATACAAAACAAGGTTGAAGTTTCTAAAATAGAGGCTATAAGTTCCTCTTGATGGGACCTTTTTAGAGCAAAAAGTATGTGTTTCTCTCCATTTTCTCAAAACGTAACCTTTACTTGGCATTAACAAAACACATTTTCAAAACCTTTTTCTTTTTCTTTTCCTTTCTCAAAACAAAGAGAAACCACATTTACAGGTTGATCAAAATGCATTTGCCAGTGAAAGATTGTCAAAATTTCTATTAGAAAAGTATTTATCGTTCTGTGGTTATTGGTTTTCCTGGAAGATAAATGTTTTCTTCAATTTGTTAGTACTTGATTATGGTTGTAACTGCTTGAACTTGATAATGAGGCATCTACACATAAATTGAGACTATGCACAAAGTAATACTTAACGACTTTTATGCTTGCCCAAAGATTATGTTTTCTCTATTCTAGGCTTGACCCTTATCCATATTTTTATGTTAGATTCGGACACTGGGAATGCTTAGATCTTGTCATTGCCCGGTGCTTTTAACGCATGCTTAATCCCGATCGTAGTTATTAAAGGGGAGAAGCAAGAGGTAGATAAAGGTACTTTTTTAATGCGAGAGATAGGTGACCCAAAGGTGAACGACATAGAAGAGACAAATGTATGTAAAATGCATTGGAAAAAACAAATATCAATAGAAAGAGAACAAAAAGAAGAAAATAGGAAAACAGGAAAAAAAAATAGAAAGCAAGAAAATATAAAAAAGGGGAAATAGGAAAGGAAAAATGTCAAAAACAAAAGGAAATAGAAAAAGAACTGATGAAAAATAAAAAAATACAAAAAGAAAAAAAAAGAAAAGGTGTAAACTAAAATGAAAGAGAAGCAGAAAAAGAAGATTAAGAAATAAGACTTAAGAAAAAAATATGCAAAAACAGGGAAGAGAAACGAAAGAGAGGAGGGGAGAAAGAAATAAAGAAGATGAGTAAAAAGGGTTCTCTTTTTAGTAATTTTTCAAGGTCTTTTCTGAATATGCAAAGCAGTACTTTACTCCAATTTGTTTGATTCTAGTAGTACATATTCTCAATATCATTTCTTTCTTTTGTTTTTTTTGATAGTTTTGATTTTTAGTCTTCTCTTTATTCTTGTAGATATGGGCTTTTCTTTAGGATAATCACATTTTTCTTGGTTTTGAACTAGTTCGACGCTATTTTGGTAAATCTTGAATTCAATTCTGGATGAGTTACCCAACATTGAGAAGAAGGTTCCAACATGGAGATGTTGATGAATGAAGATATGATCGTTACAAGACTTAGAGATTCGATTCATCAAATGAGCCATTACTTGGAATAGAGATTATGATTATAATAAACAGTATGACGTATTATACTTTTCACAAATGCAAAAATTTGAATAAAAAATTACCAATTTTGCATTGTAGGAATTGAAGTATATGTTAATTGTGTGTATATCTTGGTGTAAACATTTTACGTGAAAGGGCCATGCACTAGCGATATTTTGGATGATAAATGGAGTAAGGAGCGATGCCATTGAACGCTACTCTTTTCAAGTGTAATTGCGAGGTGGGTACAGTGGTTAGGTAAGCATTTATCCAACTTTTACTTTTTGATTTTCTTTAAAGAAGAAAGAAAGCATCTATTAACTTTGAAAATGTAGTTGATTGTCCATGAGAAGGTGAATTAACTTTGCAGCTACCTATTTGTTCCCTGACTGTGAAATATGGCTAAAAATTCTAGATAAATATAAACAAGCATAGTATATGTATTTATTTTAGAATGCTCTTGTACAATGTTAGTTGGTTCATGATAGACTCTTTATAGTTCTTACAAATATAAACAAGTTAATAAATTATTTTATCTTTTCCTTCTACAGAAAATACTATCCTCGGTCATTCAAAATGGGGCAAATAGCAACCTTCCCTCTATTTTACGTAATCTCTTGCAGGTATCTTCCTACAACTTCTTTGAGCATTTTCCAAGTATATGAGTTGTGGCTTTTTTATTTTTCTTTGTGCTTTGTGCTAGGAGATGAGTATTTAGCATGTACCCTCCCCAAGATGTAATTTTCATTTGCATGGTGAGAGGATGATTAAAATAACAGAATTGATTAATATATTATGGGACATAGCTATTTTAGTGATATTGTAGTTCTTGTCCCAATGTGAAATGAAAAATGTTTCCACCAACTCAAACACACAATTTGTGATGATGCTTCTTAAGAACCAATCACTATCACCATTATCAAGTGGTGAGTCAACATAAATTGAATACTATGCTTGTGAGCCTTCAAAAGAGTTCTAATTAGATTGATGCATGGATAACTTATAAAGCTGAAGTTGTTGTTAGGTTCATATGAATATTACAAGGAAATGTGCTATATATATGTTGTAGTTTGAATTTTGAACACCTTTGCTAGTCATCAATAGTGAAGGTGTAACTTGTAACCTTGTAAAGTGCTGAGATAGATTGCGAAAAATCCTTTTCTGATAGGTTGAATGATTATCTTAGTGGTTGTTATTTACTTTCACATATGAATTAGTTAGTCTGGTATGGTAATGTTCCTCTTTTTACTTGCTACTTATTTTTTCTACTTTTCTATATATTCTTCCATAGTTGGGCATATATTCCAACACTTATGTTTGGTTCTTGAGTTGGGTTGATAATAGAAATCAAGTCTGAAGTTTCTAAAATAGAGGCTATAAGTTCCTCTTGATGGCAACTTTTATGAGCATCAAGTATGTATTTCTCTCCATTTTTTCAAAACATAACCTTTACTTGTGCCATTTTAAGATTTAGCAACTTGAATTTCCTACCTTATAAGATAATTAAGCTTTTGGCATCAACAAAACACATTTTCAAAACCTTTTTCTTTTTCTTTTCTTCTCTCAAAATAAAGAGAAACCAAATTTCGAAGTTGATCAAAATGCATATGCCAGTGAAAGATTGTTAAGATTTCTCCTACAAAAGTATTGGTCATTATGTGGTTATAGGTTTTCCCAGAAAATAAATGTTTTCTACAATTTGTTAGTACATGATTGTGGTTGTAACTTCTTGAACTTGATAAATGAGGCATCTGCACAGCAATTGAGGCTATGCACAAAGTAATACTTAACGACTTTTCGCATGCCCAAAGATTATGGTTTTTCTATTCTGGGCTTGACCTTTATCCTTGTTTTACATTAGATTCAGACACTAGGAATGATTAGATCCTGTCATTGCCTGGTGTTTTTAATGCATGCTTAATCCTCATAGTTATTAAAAGAGAGAAGCGAGAGCAAGATGAAGGTACTTTTTTAAGGCGAGATGTAGGTGACCAAAAGGGAAAGGACATACAAGAGACAAATGTATGTAGAGTGCATTAGAAAAAACAAATATCAATTGCAATAGAAAAAATGCAGAAAACAGGAAAGCAAGAAAAAAAATAGAAAGCAAAAAAATATAAAAAAGGGAAAAATAGGAAAGGAAAAATGTCAAGCAGGAGAAAAAAAAGATGAAGAAATTAGAGCTAAGAGAAGACAGGGAAGAGAAACAAAAGAGAGGAAAGGAGGAAGAAATAAAGAAGAGGCGTAAAAAGGGTTCTCTTTTTAATGATATTTCAAGGTCTTTTTTGAATATGCAGAGCAGTACTTTTCTCCAACTTGTTTTGACTCTAGTAGTATGTATTCTCAATATCTTTTCTTTCTTGTTTTTTTTAATAGTTTTGATTTTCAGTCTTCTCTTTATTCTTGTAGATATGGCTTTTCTTTAGGGATAATCACATTTTTCTTGGTTTTGAACCAGTTTGACGCCGTTTTAGTAAATCTAGAATTCAATTCTTGATGAGTTACCGAACATTGAGAAAAAGGTTCCAGCATGGAGATGTTGATGAATGAAGATATGATCATTTCAAAACTTAGAGATTCGATTCGTTGAATAAGCCATTACTTGGAATAGAGATTACGATTATAATTAACAGTCTGAGGTATTTTACTTTTCATCAATGCAAAAATTTGATAAAAAATTACAAACTTTGCATTGAAGGAATTGGAGTAAATGTTAATTATGTGTGTATGTCTTGGTGTAAACATTTTATGTGAAAGGGCCAAGCACTAGCGAATATTTTGGATGATAAATGGAGAAAAGAGCGGCCCATTGAATGCTACTCTTTTCAAATGTAATTGCGAGGTGGGTATAGTGGTTAGGTAAGCAAGCATTTATCCAACTTTTAGTTTTCGATTTTCTTTAAAGAAGAAAGAAAGCATTTATTAACTTTGAAAATGTTGTTGATTTTCCATGACAAGGTGAATTAACTCTACAGCTGCCTATTTGTTCCCTGACTGTGAAATATGACTAAAATTTCTAGATAAATAAAAACATGCATAGTATATGTATTTATTTTAGAATGCTCTTGTTCATTGTTGGTTGGTTCATGATAGACTCTTTATAGTTCTTACAAATATAAACAAGTTGATAAATCATTTCATCTTTTCCTTCTCCAGTGAATACTGTCCTCGGTCACTCAAAATGGGGTAAATAGCAACCTTCCCTCTATTTTATTTAGTCTCTTGCAAGTATCTTTCTGCAACTTCTTTGAGCACTTTTCAAGTATATGAGTTGCGGCTTTTTTATTTTCCTTTGTGCTTTGTGCCAGAAGATGAGTATTTAGGTGTACCCTCCCCAAGATGTAATTTTATTTGCACGGTGAGAGGATGATTAAAAGAATAGAGTTGATTAATATATTATGGGGCATAGCTGTTTTAGTGATATTGTAGTTCTTGTCCCAATTGTGAAATGAAAAATGTTACCATCAACTCAAACACACAATTTGTGATGATGCTTCTTAAGAATTGATCACTTCCACCGTTATGAAGTGGTGAGTCGACATAATTTGAATACTATGCTTGTCAGCCTTCAAAATAGTTCTAATTAGATTGATGCGGGGATAACTTATAAAGCTGAAGTTATTGTTGGGTTCATATGAATATTGTAAGGAAGTGGTATATATATGTTGTAGTATGAATTTTGAACCTATTTTCTGATAGGTTGACTGATTTATATTTGTGGTGGTGGTGATTAACTTTCACATGTGATTTAGTTAGTTTGGTATGGTAATGTTGCTCTTTTTACTTGCTACATATTCTTTCTACTTTTCTATATATTCTTCCATAGTTGGGCATATATGCCTACACTTATCTTTGATTCTTGAGTTGGGTAGATAATAGAAAATAAGGCTAAAGTTACGATAATAGAGGCTATAAGTTCCTCTTGATGGCACCTTTTCAGAGCAACAAGTACGTATTTCTCTCCATTTTTTCAAAATCTAACCTTTACTCATACCATTTTAAGATTTTCTAATTTGAATTTCATACCTTATAAGATATTAAGCTTTTGGCATTAACAAAACACATTTTCAAAACCATTTTCTTTTTCTTTTCTTTTCTCAAAATAAGAGAACCCATATTAGAAGTTGATCAAAATGCATATGCCAGTGAAAGATTGTCAATATTTCTTCTACAAAAGTATTGATTGTTCTGTGGTTATTTGTTTTCCTGGAAGATATATGTTTTCTACAATTTGTTAGTACATGACTAAGTTTATAACTGCTTGAACTTGATAATGAGGCTTCTGCACAGAAGTTGAGGCTATGCCAAAGTAATACTTAACGACTTTTATGCATGCCTAAAAATTATTTTTTTTCTATTCCAAGCTTGACCATTAATCTTATTATGCTTAGATCCTACCATTTCCTAATGCTTTTAATGCATGCTTAAACCCAATCGTAGTTATTAAAGGAGAGAAGCGAGAGGTAGATGAAGGTACTTTTTTAAGGCAAGAGGCAGGTGACCAAAAGGTGAACGACATGGAAGAGACAAATGTATGTAAAGTGCATTGGAAGAAACAAATATCAATAGAAATAGAAAAAATAAAATAAAATAGGAAAACTAGAATAAAAATAAAAATTAAGAAAATATAAAAAATGGAAAATAGGAAAGGCAAAATGTCAAAAAAAAGGAAATAAAGGGAAGAACTGATGAAAAAGGGAAAAATACAAAAAGCAAAAGAAAAAATGTAAACTAAAAGGAACAAGAAGTAGAAAAAAAGATGAAGAAAGTCAACAGAAAACATGCAAAAATAGGGAAGAGAAACGAAAGAGAGGAGAGGAGGAAGAAATAAAGAAGAGAAAAAACGGTTGTCTTGTCTTTAACCCTTCATGATTTTTTTTTTAAATATGCAGAGTAGTACTTTTCTCTAACTTGTTTCATTCTAATAGTATGTATTCTCAATATCATTTCTTTCTTTCTTTCTTTTTTTAACAGTTTTGATTTTTAGGATTCTCTTTATTCTTGTAGATATAGGTTTTTTCTTTAGAAATGATTGCATTTTTCTTGGTTTTGAATTAGTTCGATGCCATTTTGGTAAATCTTAAATTCAGTTCTTGATGAGTTCCCAAACATTTTGAAGAAGGTTTGAGCATGGAGATGTTGATGAAGGAAGATATGATCATTACAAGACTTCGAGATTTGATTCGTTGAACGAGCCATTGCTTGGAATATAGATTATGATTATACTAAACACTTTGAGGTATTTTACTTTTGGTAAATGCATAAATTTGAATAAAAAATTGACAACTTTGCATTGATGGAATTGGAGTATATGTTAATTGTGTTTGTATAAATTGGTTTAAATTTTTTATGTGATGGGGCCAAGCATTAGCAAATATTTTGGATGATAAACGGAGTAAGGAGCAGCTACATTGAACGCTGCTCTTTTCAAATGTAATCGCGTAGTGGGTACAATGGTTATGTAAGCATTTATCCAATTTTTAGTTTTTGACTTTTTCTAAAGAAAAAAGAAAGCATTTATTAACTTCGAAAATGCAATTGATTTTCCTTTTGTTTAAGGTATCTTAATGTAAAGCATTTTTGTTGTTTCTTATTTACATACTTTCTTCTGGTCTACAACATCATATAGATATCATTGTTTGGCAATAAAGAACCGCTCGATGGATTTTCCTAGTTCCCCTGCCCTTCTTTGGAAATTGAAACAACAATAATCCCCATAGACAAAACAATGTTTTAGCAATTGATTTACCAAAAATAGCTAGAATTATTGGTGTTTATGTTAGAAGGGGGAATGGCTTGCATCTCCAAGAGCTTGATTGTCTAGCCTTTTGCCAGACCCTTGATTTGATTCCTTTCCTGTTGCGTTAAGATAATTCTTTGATTTATTCTTTTTAGTAGCACTTCTTTTTTTCATCTTTTTCACATTCTATACACAAGAGTGCCTAGTTATACTTTGTCGTAATTTTATGATAAAATGGCATTTGGTTTGGTGAGATGTTTAAGAAAATTAAGTATATACAAGTAGCAAGAGTAATTGGCACTTTTGTTACCGTACAGGGGTGAGGGATACTGACAAAAAGCATAATGGGAAAAAAATGTGAAATGGGAAACATTGCATAAAATTGGAGAAAGTAGATTATGCAGATGACATAATGTGATGCTCTTCAACTTATTATATGTGGGTGATATCCTAGAATATGGTCGAATGAGTAATAATTTTCTTCCCATCTATTTTTCAGTGTTGCCGGTTGTTTATATTCCACTTGAAGTTTTCTTCTCCACAATGAAGTCAATGATAACATCATTCTTTCCCTGTTGCAGGTCCATTTTGAATTTATTATGAATTTGCTTCTGCTCCGCTCAAAAGAAATATGCAGTGTGGATCAGTTTCTGAGGCATTAGCTGTGGTATTTTGTAATTTAATTAATTTTTTGAATATTTTTTTCTTGTAAACTCTTTTATGGTGAATAGTCAATTACTATATTGCGATTATATTTTTATCTCTCATGATCGAGATTTGCTTCACAGCTACTTTGCTGCATTATGTTATTTGTGGTCTTCCAAGTGATTGTATTGGTAAGACAGATTAGGAAAAACAAAAATGCAATGTTATTATCATACCGTGCTACATGCAGACACTAGTTTACCCGACATCAGTAATGGAGCCACTGTTGGTGCAAGCCTTGTTTATGAGGACTATAGATAATTCACTTACTACTAACCGCTGACTATTTGTGATGTGTGAATTTTCTATACCTAAATTCAATCTAGTTGGAGAGTAAGTTACTTTTGTTCTTTTATTGGGTCTTTAAGTCATCAATACTTGCACGACTCATTGTGTATATGTTCTATCCCAATGAATAGGGTGGAATTGACTTTGAGAGTAATCTCATTAGTTTTTCTAGCACTTTTATTTCTTTTGTTACAGATTAAGCATCACTATTCTTTGCTGCAAAATATCAAAATTTTCCTATATCTTTTGGGACCAAAGCAGTTGTTAAATGTTATCTGATCATCGTATCATTTTCTCATATTGGAATTGGAGGCTTTTACAAAGTTGTGGGTTTGGTCCTATATTTTGGACTGCTCATAGATTTTACCCTAATAAATGATGTTGGTTGAGAAATTTATATTTGATCTGAGATGGTGCAACACGGGTATTCTATTTGTGGTATTGAGGTTAAGTTTTGAGATAGTTGCAAACCTTAGTATTGACTCTGAAGAAGCTCATCGGAGCTTTTGCGGTAAGCTAATGTTTTGCTATGAAGGTTGATTTCTAAATGTTCAGTAAAAGAAGTCAATCATAGTGCAGAAGAGGGGAAGCATGGAAATAATGCAATGTATTCTTGATCAACATCTAGCTATATATTATAGATCGCTAGAGTATAAATTGGCATGCGAGTGCTTGAGGTTTCTATTTATGGGAAAATAGGATTCTTCTAATGCTTTTTGCATCTGAAGCTTAGAAAATAAGTGTTAATTTGAAGTAAAGTATTCCATGGAAGATAATAAACACTACACAAGTGAAAAGGAAATTATTTCAATCTAAAGTTCGATAAATGTCTATCTTTTGATTATGTAAATTGTTTACTTTTTTCTGGGATTTCTTTGCAAATTTTGGATGTTAACTGTATCTCTCTTTCACGATTTTAAATATATGCAGCTGGTAAGAATTTTGTATTGATGTATCCTTGGTGAAAGGAGGTCATTATCTTGAGTCTTTTGCAGAACAAGCTTGGTCAATGGCTGTGCCAGTCCCTATCGAAGCTTGATTCATGATTTTGGCTCTATCTCTGAACACTACTCTTATCAAGGTAGAATATCTTATTCAGCAAATGTTATTTGAAAGTTACCTCATAACAACATGTCTTACAAAATCATTAAAAGTAGCCAATAAATTGGTGAGAAATCTTATGTTCCTTGATCTATTTTAAAATGTATTCCATAGAAACTTAATTCATTATAGTAATCTCTTGCTTGTTTGGAAACTCTGAACCTTGAGTTTGGAATAAAATACTATTTATTTCTTCTTTCTGATATCTTACTGCTATGGTTTCATATCCCGGTTATGTTAGATTGGGAAAAGATTAAAATCCATAGGATTATAAGATTCTTGTAATATTTAGTTATATGTTGATTACATATTCTGTAGTATGCATAGCGTTCTTGTTGTACAAACTGGAAATTTTAACTCCTATTTATTTTTCTTTCAAGGCTTTCTCAGCCCTGGAATTTCGAGCACTCAAATTTGAGCCTTTGTAATGTTCTAGAGGCTCATATTGTTGAAGAACATTACTCTTCTTTGCAATCAAGAAAGTGATAAAATAACTTGAATGCTAATGGTGAAGAAAGCAGAAATGAACTTGATTCCTATTTTGACAATGCCCTCAAGGAAAATATAAGCACATCCTCAATACATTTCAGTGTTTGGTCTCTATATTATGATTGTGCTTTCGGTGAAGAGACGACATTAAAGAATATGATAAAGTGGAAAATCCTTTCTAAAAAAGATGTAGAGTATCTGCATTTGGATCTTATTTCTATGTTCGTTCATTATAAATTTTCAAATTGATTTTGCTATAAATTTGGTTGACATGTTTATATTTTTTTCCTCAGTGGAGACTGATATTGGCATTTGGCATAATCTTCTGTAGGATTTTCTAGTCATCCAAATATAGTATGTTTTTACCTAGCTCAAGCATTAGTGGATATAGCAAGTGTGCTAGAGATGTGGCTTGAGCATAGTATATCTAGATGCCTAGCATGAAAATACCTTGTAGCCAAGACAACTACTTCTCTTTTCTCTATTAAGTAGATGATACTCGAGAAGAACAAGAAAAGGTAAAGGCATAATACTTTGAAGAATAAATGAAAGAAAAGAGCTAACTTTTGAGCCACTAACTTTTTTACTATATGTAGGTATGTAAAATGATCTATTCACTTGCAAACACTATTGCTTCATTATTTGCTGAAGGATTTAATACTGCAGAGGACGAACAAAATGGTAGTATGAAAGAAGCAACCCAAGATGCAATTATAGTTGGTATGGCTGAGGGTGCAAGATAAATAAAGTTAGTGATCAAATAAATAAAGATCATCAGCTTTTTGGGACCTCTGAAATGGTATGCGATTCCTTGTTTAGATCTTACAGTTGGAATAGATTCTCAATAAACAATCTTAAATTTGTTGTGAACTTCTGAAGACAGCTGAAGAGTATGATGCCATGTCTGGCATGCCAAATAAAGATGGAAAAGGAACAGAGATGGCACTATGACTTTATTCCTTCTTGAGGCATTCAGTGTTGGTGAGGGTTTTGGAGATGTTGAAAATGAAGATGATCAGGAGTAGAAACTAGAGTTCGCCATGGTGAGGTTGGTGCTAATAGTGATGTAATTTAGTTGTTGCGCTAGGAAAATTTTCTGGACACAAAGTTGTACAAATTAACTTATGTGAGCAGGTCAGCAAACCTTGTTAGTTGTGAATATTCAGCATTTGTTTTTTCCTATTTTAGTTTCCTCCTTCCACCTTAGTACTTGGTATTATTTTAATTGGATTTTTTTTTTCTTCAGACAGAAACTATATATATTTGTTGGGGTCTAATTTGCCAAGTGAAAGTGAGGAAAAAATACAGTTTGCCTGGTCCCATAGCATCCTACTTTAGGTGGGGCAACTTGCTCATTATTCATTACGAAACTATTGTTCTTTCTTCTCTTCTACTTCTTCTTCATAGTTTGTTTGTCAAGATTTTGTGAGTTGCTTCAGTGTAATTATCTAATGAGTAAATCAGTTTCAACTAAAAAAAATGAATTGGGCTGTTAATGTGGCAAGAAACTTTTTCTTTCATTTGTTAATTTTTTTCTGTTAGTTTTTGATCATTTTACTAGCTTAGAGCATGGAGTTGATGACTTAACTTTAAAAATTAGGGAATGCAATTTTGGACCATCAAACTTATGTTTTCACTCCTAAGCTAGGTCATTCTTTAAAGTGACCAACATCTTTAAGAGTTTTTTCATATCGAAATCCTTCCTATCAAGGAGGCAGTTGGAAAGACCTTCATAAATCCTTCCTCAATGGATTCACTAAGGTATGCTTCTTTTTGCACTTGACTTTTCTCTTAGCACGTGAATTTTGTATTTGAAACACTTAAGAATGTTGTTTAAATGGTTTGATGTTTATGTTTATTAGTTAATATTTGTTTAGCTTCCTTTTAATTTAGGTCTATGTTGATGACCTGGTTGATGAAGATTATCTTTCCATATACAGCTTGCTCAAAGACCTAGTTTTCATTGTTGGTTGTGTTTTTGATAAAAGGTTCCATTAGGAGACTATGTTATATGACAAATTCAGTCCAGATGTTCCCCATAAGTGTTTAATCTCTAGGATGTGATCCATTCTTTCAAAATTATGCGAGGTCTGTGCTTGTTTTTCAATATGCTGATATATCTTTTGCTTGACTTGCTTAAAAATACTCATTGAATGTTTCCAGATTCCTTTGAGAAATTGAAATCTAATTGTTTCCTGTGTTCTATTTACATGCGAAGAATGGGCATGGTAGCTGATCGAGTAGAAGTTACAAAATAGTATGAAAAAACTTTTATGGTAAAGCTATTCATAATTCCACACCCTAGAGTAAAGCTCAATTTCAATTCATTGATTGTTGGAAACATATCCATTGAAAGGTATACGTGTCTGTCATATGGGATAATGAGTTATAATATACTTAAGATTCTGCCTTCTTTATATCCTTGCTTACAAGCTGTGGGATAGTGTGTAGAACATCAGTGGTTTTGTGTATTAGTTGGTCCTATGTTTCTGGGAAGACCTCACGAATAAGATTGTTAGTTGAGATAACTGTATATGTACTAAATGAATTAAATATTTCATCTACAACTGATATATTTGAACTACTTGGTTGTTTTGAGCAACATAATGCCCCCTTCACTATCATCTTTCCCTCGTTTGAGTTGAAAGATATATAAATGAGTCCTGCAATTTTGCAGTTTGATGTCTTCTCCGGTGGATTTCATTCAAATGAAGGATCTTACTACTCAACAGCTTGCCTTTTTATCAAGCATAAATAGTTACCTTCATAAATAATCAAAGGATGAGAGATTCTATTCCATAGTTGAAATTATTATACATCTAAAGCTTGAGGCTGACAATGACTAAGAAGTTGGAAGAAAATCATCAAAAAAGGTAGAACTTTGTGAAGTTTTAAAGGATAACTTGGATTCCTTAGAAAGGCCATGGAAAGGGGGAACATATTATTCTGCAAAATATGGACTTGTGCAATCCAACGATTTGTATATTCTATTTTGGCTTTTCTCATATCATGCTTGTCAATTTTACCTACTTGGGATGGGACACTTTGCTTTTAATGTTTATGTTCTTGGTGAAATTTAAGCTTGCCATATTTTGTTATATGTAGGTTCTTAATAGGATCAACTCTTTTGGTTGAGCAGTCTGGATCTATTACTGGAGCTATGGAATGAAACGCTGTAGTGCTTCATCTTGATCCTAAATTTTGGTTATTTCTTATTGTAAATCCTAGCTATGGTGAAGTATCCTCAACAAGGGGTCGAAATATGTTTGATGCAGCCTTATTTACTGGTAGACTACCTTGCTTGTCTGGCCTTGATTTGATTCCCTTCCTGTTGAGGTTAGATAATTATTTGGTTTATTGTTTTCACTAACACTCTTTTATTCATCTTTTAAGATTTCTATGTGCAAGAATGTTTAGTTATACTTTGTTGTAAATCTATGATAAAATTTCATTTAGTTTGGAAAGATGTTTGGGAAAGTTAAGTATAACAAGTAGGAAGAGTAGTGGGCACTTCTGTTATGGTCAGGGGGTAAGGAATGCTAGTGAAAGCATAATAGAAAAAATAAAATATATGTTAAATAGAGAAACACTACATCAGAGCAATAGCACTAGGGATAGGTTACTTATGAGAAGTGTAAGCTGATGAGAAAGTAGGGTCAGGTTTTGCAACATCCTATTCCATCTAAGTTTGTCAATGTTTAAGTGTGAAAGATTCATCTTGCTGCGGCGGCAATAGCCACATTATATTTTTTATCTGCACTAGTTCAACCTTTTACAGAATGCAAGCATACTTGTTGTGCGATCCCTTATCTCAGGCATCTTTTGTTAATGTGATAAAGAAAAGTTTACTGGCTGGATCTACATTTGTACATAGAGCATTCCTTGTTTTGCTGGATGGACTTAGTTGAAGTTTACCTGCTTAGTTGTCTACAACACATTAGGTTCAGTTATCCTATCCTTATAGTCCTTAACTCTGTTCTTCAAGTACAAATATGTCAAAAGGTGAAGTTGCGGAGTTGAAGGTGAAATGCCTTTCTTTCCTTCTGGAGAAACTCAAGGTGATGTCTTTTATCTGACATATAGATTCTTTGTTTTGAAATAGAAGAAACTAAGATACAATTGGTAACATTTCTTAAATGACCGGAGACGTTCTTGTTTCTTTGACATTTGACTAATCATATTTTAAGAAATTTCATCAATAAGCATCTCTAAATTGTGCTCGTGCATGCGTAATTCCCTTTGCTAATATCTTTAGTAGGAGTGTATTATTAGTGTGTTGGGATTTTATTATTAGTGTGATTCCCATCTTATGAATTTTTATGTTTCTCTGCCTCTATTAATATCAAAATATACCTTTTGTGTCTTATTGAAAGATAATGGCTATCCAACCATTAGAGGGTTTGAGGTCTTAGAGAAGTCCTACTGCTTTGCACACATTTCTTCCCGATGTACTTCATGCAACTCCATGTTACCCTTAGAAGGAAATGAAATGTATGCTACTCATTTGATGATGTCCTATTCCATTTCTCAAATGTTTTAGCTAGAAAATGTCATTTTTTAACTGTGTAGCTTTAATTTCAATGAACTGTATAGCTTCAATGAACTGAATAAAGTATGTTATTTCTTAATACATGAGTATAATCCAGGTTTTGATCCCTCAAGTCTTGATGGACTAGAGTCGTATGGTTGGGCTGACACTAAAAGTTTGTCAATTTCAAGTCATGCTAATCTTATGGAGTGTGTAATCTCTTTGGAGTCCATCCATTCTATATTGAGAAAGATGCATACACATAGATATTCATGTAAAGTTTTTCCCTTCTTTGTTGGCCCCAGTTTACCTATTTCATTGTTTGTTATACTTAATAGGGTTCCAAATCATACAAAGTATGGATAGCATCAAGGGTAGGATATACTTTTGCAATCTTCATGAGTTATCTGCTAGGAAGAAAGAAAGGAATTGTAGCGCACAATTGAAGATAGTTGTGGCCTGTCCATGCATATAATTTCTGTGTAGGTATTGTCCTGCTTATATTTTATTATTATTATTTTTTGGCTATCCACTTTGAGTTTATATTTTGTTATTTTTCTTTTTGGATCAACATCACAATTTGAAGTTCAAAACTTTTTTCCTTTCACTTTCCTTTAAAAAACTGTTGCTTTATTTCCTTTTGTTACATCTTCCCAAATGTAATTATCTTTAACAAAATTGTTCTCTAAGCTAAAAAAGAAAATTCTCTCAGTTAAAATGATGATACGATGCTACTAATTTTCAACCACTGCATTTTAGCTTAAATTGCAAAGTTGCTCAAAGCTTTCACTCAGTTGGTTTACTCTTGTCTACAAATCCATCCAAGTCAAATACTATTTTGCTAACTAATTTGTGCTGTCATATAGGACCAATATCACATATCACAGTCCAGGCTTCTCCATTCATCCTATGAGGTGCAATATTTGTTGTTGAAAGCCTAGAACAAAGTGATCATTCTTCTACGAATGTCAATGTTGATTTTGGCCACCTTCAGAGCCATTCCATTGAAGTATATGGACAACAACGAATAATTTCAACTTAAAGAGCATTACTTCAATCAAGTTCTATAGAAAAATGTACCGGAATTTTCATAGAGATTTTAGTCTTACGCAAGTATGTCCACAAAAAGTGCATTTTAATGGACTAGTCATTTTAATTTAAGCCACGACCATCTAACAGATTCCGTATCTAGGCGAAGTGCACATGATCTTTTTCTTGAATTAGTTAGAGGTCTTAAAATCTTTTCATTTTCATTACTATATTGGTTGCAGGAGCAAGTATGTACTCTGTTACATCATTGTGTTTTTTCCCTCAAAGATATTACTTGGTAATGCACTTTCCCCATGTCAAAATTCATTTCTACTTTTGATAGAAATGCCATTTATAAAATTTGTTATCCGTGTAGCAATGTAAGAACTTTGGTGTCTCCTTCTTCTTAAAATATTTGAAACTTTCAGTTTCTAGACTAAATTACATTAGATTAAATACATGCAACATGTTATTTATCATTCATGATTGATATGTTATATCTATTGTCACTTATGTAGGTCTAAAGGCCAGGTTCTTATGTTTATCATCTAATCGAGATACAAGAAAAACAACGAGATGTTGCCTATAATTCTTGAGCTCAGGAATCAGATTTCCATGGCATTGTCTACATTCATAATCAATTATCCTGCTCAGTGAACCTTGTTCAAAGAGTAAGTTCACTTTAAACATTTCATCTATAGTAGTTTGCATTTGTTAAGTTATATTTACATTTTATCTGTGTATTTATGTACAGAATCAGCTCATCAACTCGGTTGTATTCAAGTTCTGGCACAGATTCTATTATGGAATCCCTTGGTTAAGAGACCTCATGAAGTGGGATACATACGCCATCTATTCAATGTTAAAAGCTCATTGTTGGTCATTATGAGATCAGCATGACTCTCTGTTTGGTACAGTCTGCAGTTGGATTCAATCTAAAGTTAAATATAAGCACAGGTACACTTTCAAATTTTATATTTTCCTTTTCTTCTGTTTCTTATATTTTTGTCAATCTATATTAAGTCCTTGATTCTTCATTGCAGCTCTATATGGTTAGGTGATTGGTGGAAAAGCCTTGAGAGTATGGGAGGTTGTCTCCTGAGTATGTAGCTTTGACTATATATAGTTTGCCTTTTTCATATCTTGTTATACTTAATAGGATTCCAAATCATATAGAGGTTATGGATAGCATCAAGGATGATATACCTTTGCAATCTTCATGTGTTGTGAGAAGAAAGAAAGGATTCATGGCATGCAATTAAAAACTTATGCATCGTTACTGCATATTCAATCTAAAGCTAAAGATTAGCATAGGTAAACTTGCAATTTTTGTATTTTCTTTGTCTTTTATTTCTTGTATTTTTGCCATTTTATATTAAGCCTTGATTCTTCGTCGTGGCTCTATATGGTCAGCTGATTAGTGGAAGAGCCTCAAGAGTATCCGAGGTTTCTCCCAAGTATGTAGCTTTGACTCTGATAGTTTGCCTTTCTCATTTATTGTTATACTTAATAGGATTTCGAATCATGCAGAGGTTGTGGATAACATCAAGGATGGTATACCTTCGCAATCTTCATGTGTTGTGGGAAGAAAGAAAGCAGTTGTGGCATACAATTGATAACTTATGCATCTCTATAATTCATCCTGGTTGATTTTGAGAGGATAAAAATGAGAACCTAGAGGAAATAGACAACATTTTCTAACTTCCTAAAGCCTATTGATAGTTGTAGTTTGTCATGGCTGGAGAAGCATGGACTATGATTTGTCATGTTGGCTCTACATGACAGCAAAAATTATTTAGCAAAACAATATTTGACTTGGCATGGAACTTTAGATAAGAGTTGAGTAACTAAGTAAAGCTTTGAGTATCTTTGCAATTTAAACTAAAATGCAGTGGTTGAAAATTAGTAGCATCAGATCATCACTTTAACTGAGAGAATATGTTAAAGAAAATTAGATTTAGGAAGATGTCCCAAAAGTTTTTTCTAGGAAAGTGAAAGAAAAGAAGGAAAATACATTTTGATGGACTAGTTGTTTTAGTTTTAAGCCTCAGCTAACAAATTTAGTATCTTTGTAAATGCAGATTATCTTTTTCTTGGATTGGCCAGAGGTCATAAAAGCTTTTCATTTTCACTGTTGTATGGGTTGCAGGAGCAAGTATGTATTTTTGTTACATCATATGTTTTTCCCCTTCAAAGATACTATCCGGTAACCACTTTCTCCTGACAAAATTCACTTCTACTTTTGATAGAAATGCTACTTCCAAGATTTGCTATCCTTGTAGTGTAAGAAGTTTGGTGTATCTTTCTTCATGAAGTATTTGAAGCTTTCATTTTCTAAACTAAATTACATTATATTAAAAATATTCAGCATTTTATTTATCATCCATGATTGATGTGATAGTTTTATTGTCACTTGTGTGGGTCAAAAGGTCAGGTTCTTATGTTGATCATCCAATCGAGATACAATAAGAATCTTGAGACATTGTATATGGTCTTTGCCAAACTTATTCTCAAGCTCCATCAACTCTGCTAGGGAGGCCGGTTGTGGTATCTCGTTGTTTTATCAAGAACCGATTGTGGTAGCTTGCTGTTTTATCAAGAACCTACATGCCACTTTCAAATGTATGGGGCAACAAAAGGTACTTCCTTTATTAAGTACCTTAGCTAGTGCTTGTGTACTTCAAAATTCTATTAAAAACATTTAGCATTCTATTTGTCATCCATGATTGATGTGTTATAGTTTAATTGTCACTTATGTGGGTGAAAAGGTCAGGTTCTTGTGTTGATAATCTAATCGAGATATAACAAGAGCAGAAAGTTGTTGTCTATAATTTAGCGAAGTAATTCAAGTTCTTCAGACACACTATATATGGTCTTTTTCAAACTTATTCTCAAGCTCTATCAACTTTGCTAGGGATGCCAGTTGTTGTAGCTCGTTGTTTTAACAAGAACCGATTGTGGTAGCTTGTTGTTTTATCAAGAAACATAATGCCACTGTCAAATGCATGGGGTAACAAAAGGTACTTTCTACCTATATTTAATATCAAGTACGTTAGCTGATGCTCGTGTACTTCAAAATTCTAACCTCACGTTCTGCAATTATTGCCACAACTCTTTGATAGTTTCTGTAATTTGTTGTATGAAGAACTTTGGTTGCCACAAACAATTCAGAACAACCATATGAATTCTTCAAAATAACTTTGTTGTTCTACTCATTCAGAAATCCCTTCTGAGTTTCAGAAATCTAAGATGCATGAGTAGTCTTTTTTATATCCTGATTGATTGAACTTGCACTACTTTAGCTTATTTTTGTTGGAACATCTTGACTAAATATGTTAAGACTCTCACCTTCTTGTAAATAATAGAGATTGTTATGATAGGAATTACGTTGCACCACTACAGGTGTTACTAAAGAAATGAAATAGCTGATGGATGAAAACTTCAAGTTAATTAGAACATTAGAGAAGAATCTCTCTACTTTCCATGGGTAAGAAGATGCACAAGGGGCCGTTAGGGATCCTGTTTGGTGTATTGATGATACATGTATATCGGTACCTACATATATTATACTACTCTATTCCAGCTTATTTTTACACTTGATTTTATTCTTAAACTATTCAAATAAAATTATTTCCTAATGAGAGACAATAAGTTTTAATTTTCAATATAGAAAAATGCTTGAATGGAACTCTAATTTGAGCCTCTGTATTATTTTGGAAGCTCCGGAGAGAGTTATTCTTCTTTGCAAACAAGAAAGTTATCAAATAATTCGAATGTGGTGAAGAAAATAGAAATGAACTTGAGTCCTACTTTGATGATGTCGACAAGGAAAATATAAGCACTTCCTCAGTAAATTTCAGAGTATTGGGTCTCTGAATTATGGTTGTACTCCTAATGAAGAGTTACTAAAGTATATGAAAGAGTGGAAGATCCTATTCGAAAAACGTATAGAGCATCTGTATTTAGACCTCATCTGTGAGGATGTGATCAGAACAACTTAGTCTGTCGTAAGTTCATTTATTGTAAATTTTCAATACTCTGAGCAGGTAGGTCCTATATACTTTGAGCAGATGACAATGATTATAAACTAATCACAAAGGGTAGTGGAAGCACTTTGGTCTAGGTCTACTTTAAGCAACCTTCCCTAGAGCCTCCTATAACGTTCTTGAGGGGGCTAGTCAAGGTCGAGTGTATATTTGGTGAGGTAGGAACTTCGTTAGGTATTCTATCATAGACAAGTATGAGATTTCGATGAATTTGGGGCTGCAGATTAGCAGTACCTTTGAATAGAAAGTTCTAGGAAATTGCTTTACTTTTCTTTTTTATATAACATGACAAACTACAAAGGACAAATAGACATGTGTGCATATATGTGTATGCAAGCTAATTTTTTCTTTTTCTTTTTCTTTTTCTTTTTCTTCTTATTTTTTTTGTGCTTTGTATTTCCATCCTTTCTCAATGGGGCCTTGTTTGTTCATCTGTTTTCAACATCTCATTTTGTGATGAATCAATGTTATGGATGTGTTGAATTCATTTTAGTGATCGAAGGAGTATTTTGCTAGTAGTAAAAGTGAAAGGAGAGTTTTCGACTATTTTTTATGGTGACAAGCTAAAATTCAGATACTAAAGGTTTGTTTTGCTTTCTTCTTCACCTTGCAGTTTCTTCTGCCAGATAGCTTGAAGTTTTCAAATTTGTTTGAAACACTGTGTTATGCTATTATCTATGCCTTTGCATACTTTTCATTAGCATATAATTAGATAATTGGCAAAGAAGTTCATTACAATCATCTATAAGTATGGGTTACTACTCTGCATACAAAGTAGCTAAAAAATAGATGCATACTTCCCACCATCAGAAACCATATTGATATATTATGTCTATAATTGTTCCCTTAGAGCTTGTCAGTGATTTTTAGTGAAAAATGAAATTCAGGAACTCTCTCCGTGACACGGACCATGAAAATATGCTAATATCACTATGTTAGAGTTGTTTATGCTTTGTTTTGGGCATATTTTATCAATATAACATAGAGAAGCTTACTGACTGAACCTGCATTTGTACAAGGGCATTCCTTGTTTTGTTGGATGGACTTTATTTGGGTATACTTTCTTGGTTTTCTACACTCATTAGCTTCAATTTATTATATCTTCATAGTCCTTAACTCTCTTTTCTTTAGGTACAAATATATCAAAAGTTGAAGCTGCAGAGTTGAGGGTGAAGTGCTTTTTCTTTCCATCTAGGGAAACTCAAGGTATGTCTTTTAGCTGGTGAACAAATTCTTTGGGTTGACATGGAAGAAATTGAATACAAGTTGATTTCTTAGATGACCAGGGATGGTCTTGCTTCTATGATTTTTCAGTAATCCAATTAATTTCACCAATAGGCATGTATAATTATGCTTGTAGATGTGTTATTCTATTCACTAACTTCTTTTTTTAGTGTTTATAATTAGAGTGATTTTATCATATGAATCTTTCTTTTTCTCTACATCTACGTAAATCAAAATATATCTCATGAGCATCTTATTTAGATATTGAGTGTCCAACTAGTGGAAGGTATAAGGTCTTAAAGAAAGTCCTGTTGCTCATTTCAGTAGAGCACATATTCATTTGTTGCTATTGACTATGCAATTTCTTGAATTCATTAGCTAGAAAATGTCATATTTTAATTATATGGCTTAATTTCAATAAAGTGAATAAAGTATGCACCTTCTAAATATAGGAGTACAACCAAGTTTTGACCTCAAGTTGGGCTGATCCTAGAAGTTTGTCAATTCTAAGTTATATGCTAGTAGGATGGAGTGTGACAATCTTTTTGGCATCCATCCATTTGATATTGGTACATACACTAGATACTTGTGTAAAGTTTTAATGTTATTTCGAGATGGAATAAAGGTATTAAAAACTTGAATATTTGGTGAAAAGTTTTGGTACTTTATCTATTGTGATGTAAAGAAGATATTTGATTTAGTTTTTTTTTTTTAAGTGCAAAGATGGGCTTTCTTTCTGCAGTGGGACTTCACAATTGTTGGTCTGACTATTTTTGGTCTTAATCTTTGGTTGCGTGTAACTTACTGTTTAATCATTTGACACATGATTATGATTTGTCTAAGAGAGGAACACATGTCACCTAATGCATTGCGTACTCCAACTTATTTGACAATTTTGTAAGTTAAGCTTATTCTAAAACTTAATGAAGTTTTTGCAAATTTAAACTTGGCATACATCATTTACATCAAAGGATCAATGGATAAGAGAAAACTAGCTGATGTTAAGGCGGAGGGTAGTTTTAGTGGAGGCTTCATTATGATGTGAGTTAAGTATCGCAGGAGCTTAATCTTGGTTTCTTTGAGCAATTTTAAGAAATAATTAATGGCATCTACTGAGTTTGTGATAAAAGATGGTACCTTTATGTTGTCTTCCAACGGACGTTTCTAAATGGTAAACAGAGGGGAAATGCAAAAAGTATTTGGTTAGGGGAAATTATTTCCAGTAATATGGTGGAATGTTCTCTACCAATTGGTTTTCATGTCCTAGGGATGTAAGTATTAGGCAATGTTTGTATTATTCAGTTGTAGTGGTGACCCCTATGCTTTGATGCGGCTCAAGTGATATTCCCCTTCAGTGCAACAAAATCTCTATGCTTTGCAAATGCTCGTAATGTCTTAATAAGATAAACTTGTTGTAGCTAAATTTATGATGAAGAATAATGTCTGAAGTTCTGCAGTTTCCAAGAATATTGTAATAGATCTAGAATAACCACAAATGACCAATAATTTTTCTTCTGAAAACATTATCATTTTTTCTCAATTTAATTCCAGCTAATCTCTTGGCAATCTTTAATGAAAGATCCTTAAAACTACAAGGAATTTGCCCAGCAGAACTATAACTAACTCAGGCAAGTTCTTGTGTTGACTTTTCCTTTTGATTTCTTTTTTTGCCTTTTCATTCCTTTCTTGGTGTTATTGTTTTTCCACATTTTAATAGGATTAATGTTCTAATCTTTCTTTATATAGATTGATGGGAAAAAATTGGATGTTGTCTTATATTTGTGTTTGAAAGCAAACCTTTGTTTTGGATGCATGATGGGCATCCAAATTGCTTTCATCTACTGACGTATGCCAAAAACCGTGGTGCCCAACACAAAACAAGATTATGAAACTGGGTACTTCTGGTGCAGCACTTCACATAGCTTATTATCTATTCTACATGGACTGGCCATGCTATGGGTGCCAGACATAGCATATGCTCAAGTATTTCTGAATTCAATGAAAACCATACTAATCTATTTTGAATGTTGAGTATCCTTGTACCATCCTCTTATTTCATTGTCTATAACCAAAGATGTGTGCTTTAACATCTTGCAAGTTGTAGAGTGATATTTGAGGAGTTGGGGAAGCAAAAATAGTTAAGAAAATAACTAAGAACATCTTTTTGGTGGATGTGTTTTTTTCTATAGGTAAAGCATTTGTGCAGCAATGATCAACTTGTTTGTGTCCAAGTTTTCTGTAGTCAAAACACTTCATTTCTTCCTATGATTGTAAAGTGTACAATATACTGTATTTTATGTGAATTGAATGCTTAGATAAGCTCTAGTGCTAAGAGAATCTTGAAATTTTGAACTAGGTTTTCAAAAAGGAAATAATTTTTTCCTTACTTTTCAATCTATTGATACTATGTACAAACTAATTCTTTTTTTTATTTTTTTTATTTTAGGTTCCCTTTCTTGGTAAGGATGCCACCTCTCCAGAAAAATAATCGAGGAAAACTTGGAGCTGACATCTTGTATGGAAGCTTATTATTTTTCCTTTATAATATGATGAAAGGATTCAGTTGGTGGATATGATTTTCCTTTTATAATATGATGAAAGGATTCAGTTGGTGGATCTTTGTACTCTAGACTTTCTGTATGTCGAAATACTTCTTATCAAGGAGGCAGCTGGAAATGCCTTCCTAAGTCCTTCCTCAACTTATTAAGGTATACCCCCTTTTTTGCACTTAACATTCCTCTTAGCATGTGAATTTTTTATTTAAAACACTTAAGAATGCTATTTAAATGATTTGATGCTTATGTTTATCAATTAATATCTTTCTAACTTCCTATTGATTTAGGTCTATGTTGATGAGCTAGTTGATGAAGATTATCTTTTCATATGTAGCTCACTCTTTCCATCAATTGAAAGACATATTTTTTCAAAGTTGGTTGTGTTTAATAAAAGGTTCCACCAGAGACTACGTTATATGACAAATTTGGTCGAGATGGTTTCTGTAGGGGTTTAATCTCCGGGATGGGATCCATTCTTTCCAAATTATGCAATTCTATTCTTGTTTTTCAAAATACGCTGATATATCTTTTACTTGACTTTCTTAGAAACATGATGATATATCTTTTGAAATTATGCAAGGTATGTACTTGTTTTTCAATATGTTGATATATCTTTTGCTTGACTTGCTTAGAAATAATCAATGGATGTTTTCAGATGCCTTTTGAGAAGTCAAAATCTGCTTGTTTCCTGGGTTTCATTTCACTGCAAAGAATGCGCACGGCAGTTGATCAAGTAAAAGGAATGAAATTGTATGAAAAAGTTTTACAGCAAAGCCATTTGTAATTCCACATCCTAGAGTAAAGCTCAATCCCTATTCATTGATTGTTGGTGGTTTGTCATCTGGAATGTCGAGTAATACCCTTAAGATTCTAGCTTGCTTACATCATTGCTGACAAACTATGGGTGTAAAACATCAGTGGTTATGCATATTAATTGGTCATCTGTCTTCAAGAAGACCTCACTAATCAAATTGTTAGCTGAGCTAACTAGATATGTACTAAATGAATTAAATCTTTCAGCCACAACTGATATATTTGAACTACTTGGTTGTTTTGAGCAATGTGATGTCTCCTATCATTGCTGAGTAGAACAGTTCTTTTGTCCTCTTATTTGACTCCTAGTAGTATGTATTCTCAATTTTATATCTCTCTTTTTTAATATTTTTGGTTTTTAGGATCTTCTGTATTTTTGCAGATATGGGCTTTTCTTTAGTGGATGATAACAATTTTCTTGTGTCTGAAGCTGTATGATGCTATTTTGGTAAATCTTGAATTCAGGTCTTGATGAGTTCCCCAATGTTGAGAAGAAGGCTCCACCATGGAAATGTTGATGGAGGAAGATATGATCGTCATAAGACTTCGAGATTCGATTTCATTGAACGAGCTATTGCTTGGGATAGAGATTACAATGACAATGAATACTCTGAGGTATTTTACTTTTGATAAATACAAAAATTTGAATCAAAATTAAGAACTTTGAATTGAAGGAATTGAATATATGTGTTCACACAAATTTCGTTGTCTGCAAAATTAAATCACAAGACAAAGAAAAATAATGGACAAATTGAATTTATATTGAAGAATATGAGAATTACAATTTATCAGAGAAAAATATAAATTCCCTAACAAACTAATCCCCTGATTCTTCTCCCGATATATATGATCCAAGGGCTTGAAGCTTGTTCTTGGATATATGGTGTAGTATCCTTTGACTTGATAAAAGAACACTACGAGATTTCTTTGAAACTCGAACCTTGACTCCGAGATCAAAGGACTTGATGCTTTGAAGAGGTATAGGACCTTCACGGTAACAATACGTCGTCGCAGCAGAAGCTTGAAGACTTGAAGACTTGGACTTGAGAATATGTGGATATGAGAATATGTGAATATGAGAATATGAGTGTACGAATGTCAATACGTATATGAGTCTCTGAGCATTCCTTTATATAGGCATCTAGCAGGAGACTCCGGAATGACTTGAACACCATTTGATAATTATCCTTTTTGAAGATAACATCAAATATTCTTAACTTGATTGGTCCACGTACATAGATATGCCACGTGTCACAATTTAATTGGCATGTGATTGTTAGGCCACCAAACTTGATTTGATCAGTTGTGCTACCTCATCTTGACACTTGTCAACATCTGATTGTGTATAAAATAAATATCAGAATATTAATTAAAATTAACTATTTATCATTTGGAATTGAATTTAATAAATTCCAATATATAAATAGAAAATTTTAAATTAATAACTAATATATTATTTACACATGTCATTTTTCAATTGGCCCAAAAATTAAGTCGTCTACAAATGCCCCCTCGAGACTTGTTCACGAACAATGTCTTTCAATACTTCGAGTCGAAGACGAACATTGTCTTCAGCAGTAAGTCCTTCTTGAATTGCTATACGAAATGAAGGTATTTGACTTTCAAGAAGGAGAACAGCTTCAACCCCATAAACCAGTGAATACGGAGTAGCCTGGGTAGCAGTCCGATGAGTTGTTCTATACGCCCAAAGAGCTTCCCCAATTTTTTCATGCCAATCCTTTTTAGATTTTGACACTACTTTCTTCAGCAGGTTGCATAAGGTTTTACTAAACGCCTCCGCTAGACCATTTGCAGCTGCATTGTACATAGAAGAATTGTATTGCCTGAATCCAAATTGTGCACATAATCTATCCATCAACTTATTGTAGAAAGGCTTCCCATTATCGGTAACGATGTAACGAGGCACTCCATACCTAAAAATCAAATGACAACGAATAAACTCAGCAACAGTTTCTTTCTTCACTTCCTTTAGGGGAATCGCCTCTGCCCACTTGGAGAAATAGTTTGTAGCTGCCAATATGTAAGCATGACCAGCTGACGACTTAGGAGCAATATGACCTACAACATCAAGACCCCATGCATCAAATGGCCATGAAGCAACTGTGGGGTGTAAGGGTTCAGGAGGCTGATGTATAAAGTTAGCATGCATCTGACAAGCTTCACATCTCTTCGCATAACTCATACAATCTTTAACCATAGTAGGCCAGTAGTATCCCATCCTCTTGATTTGAAAATGAAGCTTAGGACCAAACTGGTGAGCTCCACAAACTCCAGAATGTGCCTCGGCCATAGCTTCAGTTGCTTCTTCACCATTTAAACAACGCTGATAAGTACCTTCATAAGATCGACGATACAAAATGTCTTTGTATAAAATAAATCGAGATGACCTCCAACGCACCTCCGTCCTTCGACGAGGGTCTTGTGGCAACTTCCCATCCTTTAGATAGTCAATTAGTGATGTTCTCCAATCTTCATCTTCACTCACTGGGACTGATATGGCATTTGCATCTTCTCGATCAAGCTTTACGGGCGACGGCACAATCCATCTATTGCACACCGGGACATTTGTCATTTTTTCTTCAGAAAGGGCTAAAGTAGTAGCCAAGTTAGCTAACGCATCTGCCATCCTATTTTCTTTCCTCGGGATGTGGCTTAGGACAGCATTTTCAAACTTCTTCAATAGACAAGATGCTAGCTGAAAGTAAGGAATCAAATCTTCCTTTCTAACTTCATAAACATTTAATAGTTGATTAATAACCAATTTTGAATCGCCATAGACTTCAATTTCTACAATTTCCAGTTCAAGAGCCATTTCAAGCCCAATAATCAAAGCCTGATATTCTGCAATGTTATTAGAGCACAATTCATTTAACACTACAGAATATGTCAAAACTTGTCTTTCTGGTGAAACAAATACAATCCCTGCCCCCGCTCCATCAGATCGAGCTGCTCCATCAAATAACATTGTCCATGCTAGCAAGATATCAACGACGAGAGCCTCTTCATCAGGTAATTCATCGGATACTTCCCAATCTGTAGGAATGGGATGATCTGCTAAGAAATTAGCAAGAGCTTGTCCCTTAATAGCCTTTTGAGGTACATATGTGATTTCATACTGATTGAATACAACAGACCACTTGGCCAACCTTCCTGAGAGTACTGGTCTTGACATCACAAATTTAACAGGATCAGCACGTGAGATGAGTCGGACAGAATATGCCTCAAAATAATGTTTCAACTTTCTAATTGCATAAAATAAGGCAAGACAAATCTTCACGACATGAGAGTATTTCAACTCATTTTCAGTCAAAGCTCTACTTAGATAATATAAAGCTTTCTCTTTTCCTTCTTCATTTTCCTGAGCCATGAGAGCACCGATTGACCGTTCTTGCGCTGCAATGTACAGTATCAATGGTTTTCCATGTATAGGAGCTCCCAGAACTGGTGGATTCATAAGGTACTTCTTTATGCTCTCAAAAGCATTCTCACATCCTTTATCCCATACAAAAGGAACATCTTTCTTCATCAAGTGATTGAATGGTTGGCATCTTCCTGCAAGATTCGATATGAACCTTCTTATGAATGCAAGATTACCTTGTAAACTGCGCAATTCTTTAAGATTCCTTGGAGGCGGCATCTTCTGGATAGCATCGATTTTAGTAGGATCAACTTCAATTCCACGATGTCGAACTATGAAGCCAAGGAACTTGCCAAACGTGACACCAAAGGCACATTTGAGCGAATTCATCTTCAAGTTATATTTTCTCAGCCGATCAAATACCACACGGAGATCTTCCAAGTGATTATCTCTTTTGTTAGTCTTCACCACGAGATCATCAACGTAGCACTCTACCCTTGTATGTAGCATATCATCGAAAATGTTTTGCATAGCTCGCTGATAAGTTGCGCCTGCATTTTTTAACCCAAAAGGCATCACCTTATAACAGTAAATACCTTTTGGTGTGCGAAAAGCCGTACACTCCTCATCTTGTGGCGACATTCTGATTTGATTGTACCCGGAGATCCATCCATGAAAGATAAAGCTTCATGTCAAGTGGTTGCATCGACCATAAGCTCAATAATAGGTAGTGGAAAATCATCCTTTGGACATGCTTTATTTAAATCTCAAAAGTCAACGCAAATACGTATATGACCATTTTTCTTCTTAACCGGAACGATGCTAGAGATCCAAGTTGGATATTTCACTTCCCTGATAAATCCTGCACCAATAAGCTTGTTGACTTCAGCATCAATTAGAGGGATGAGCTCTGGGCGAAGCACTCGATGCGTGCAGGATGGCAATATATATGTGTACATGTCCAACTTAAAAAAAAAAAAACGGGAGATTAGTGGAAAGGATTGGCAAATATATATGTAAAAAAATTAAATAAATTATAATAACTTTACATATTTTGCTAATTCATCCAAAGGTAAAGAAGAACTTGGGACATCTGCAAAGAAATTTGAATTAATACTGATGTTATCTAAATCCAAAACCTTTGGTTTCTTCTTGAGAATACATTGGTTGCTGGAGCCACTATTTGAGCAAGAAAGTGCGGAGATTATTTCATTTCCTTCCAATGGAACATCAGCGGGGGATGAAACTTTGAGTAAGCTACATCTTTTAGATGGCAATTTGCTATGGTTAGCAATATTATATTCCTTAGACGCCAAATCCCCTCCTTTAATTTGCCCTAAAACAACACGATTTTGAAGAGTTGAAGCTGCTGAGTTATTTTTGGGATCTTCCATTAAGGCCTGTTTAGAATGAGAAAGCTTCTTTCCAGGATGCCCAGGCTCAGATGAATAATGTTCAATTCTCTCCCCAAGCTGATTGAGTTGGCCAGAAGTTGATTCCACATCTTTTTGATTAACTTTAAGAACAATCTTAGTACCTTTTGTTTGTAAAGTCTTCCAGTGTTTGTCCCACCAGTCTACATATTCCTTTGTGGCCAATGGAATAAAGAAGTATTGCCGGAAATGATAAGTTTGTGAGATGTGTTTAGTAAAGTACATGACTGCCAAAGTTGAACAACCTCATGCAAGTCACAAGTAAGAATCTCTTTCTTTAAGTTCCCCGAGACATGTTGACAAAATCCACATTGCCGACTGAATCGATGAGGGCTATAAGCTTCAATGATATGCTCTTTTCCACATCGAAATGTCAAATAGCTGGAACGTAAAGCCACAAAAAGGTCTTTATAAGTATTTGATATGCATGGGCCATCTATTACTGTGAACTGCTTGCGTGGATATGAACGTAGATTTTGAATAGCTGAAGGATTGATATTGAGGAACAAATCTCGTGCCTCTGAAAGATCAAAATATTTGGCCATGTTTTCCCCTGCATACTTGACCATCTCAGCTCCTCCTACGTCAATCTTGGATAAAAAATGAGTGCTAAGGTAGTGCCCTATCCAACTGTAAACATAATGAATGGGAAAGATAGAAGGAGATTCCTGAAGATTTGGCGAAGTGTCTTTTCATGCAGGTTATTGGGAATGGACAGAAGATGTATTGGGACATCATGCAGACACTCTTCGTCAAGCTAGAATCTATGCAGCGGTCCATGCCTCGCTTTTCACATACGTCTGCCATAAGAACATCCTCCAAGCCTTCCTTGAGCTATGGTGTCCTTCCACGAACACTTTGCACACTGCGACTGGTGAATTTTCAATTTCTTTATGGGATCTTCGTGTAGTTGGTGGATTGCCTATTCGTGGAGGTTTCTATGATGAAGCTATCCCTACTGCAAAAGGGCTACTTGGTGATGACATACATGGTCCTTCTCAACCACGAAGCTGCAAGTATCTATTTTTGGCTTACCATATGCTTCCCAAGGACTCTGATGGTGTTCCTATTTCTGATTGGATTGGCTTTTGGTTTAACGGACCAACGAGATATGCGGAGCCCCCTTTGAGGTCTTCCCGAAGGAGATCTACTGAGCCAAAGATCTCTCACAATCCATGTGGAAGAATCGATGCATTACTTTTGCCTCGCACCAAGGAAAGATAGAAGGAGATTCCTGAAGATTTGGCGAAGTTGACATATTCCTCAAACTACGATAGATGCCCGCCAAGACAGGAACTGCAAGAGAAAAACAATCACCATTTGCCATTCTACTAGCAATCTTGAAGACAGTGGCACGAATCATATTTGCTTTGCGATGTGGTAGAACAAAACTGCAAAACCAGCATGAAAGAAAAGCAGCCAAGTAGGTCTCCCCTTTAACATCTTCATCAACCTCCAACGAGATATGGTCAAGTATTCCTTGGTGCGAGGTAAAAGTAATGCATCGATTCTTCCACATGGATTGTGAGAGATCTTTGGCTTAGTAGATCTCCTTCGGGAAGACCTCAAAGGGGGCTCCGCATATCTCGTTGGTCCGTTAAACCAAAAGCCAATCCAATCAGAAATAGGAACACCATCAGAGTCCTTGGGAAACATATGGTAAGCCAAAAATAGATACTTGCAGCTTCGTGGTTGAGAAGGACCATGTATGTCATCACCAAGTAGCCCTTTTGCAGTAGGGATAGCTTCATCATAGAAACCTCCATGAATAGGCAATCCACCAACTACACGAAGATCCCATAAAGAAATTGAAAATTCACCAGTCGCAGTGTGCAAAGTGTTCGTGGAAGGACACCATAGCTCAAGGAAGGCTTGGAGGATGTTCTTATGGCAGACGTATGTGAAAAGCGAGGCATGGACCGCTGCATAGATTCTAGCTTGACGAAGAGTGTCTGCATGATGTCCCAATACATCTTCTGTCCATTCCCAATAACCTGCATGAAAAGATACTTCGCCAAATCTTCAGGAATCTCTTTCTATCTTTCCCATTCATTATGTTTACAGTTGGATTGGGCACTACCTTAGCACTCATTTTTTATCCAAGATTGACGTAGGAGGAGCTGAGATGGTCAAGTATGTAGGGGAAAACATGGCCAAATATTTTGATCTTTCAGAGGCACGAGATTTGTTCCTCAATATCAATCCTTCAGCTATTCAAAATCTACGTTCATATCCACGCAAGCAGTTCACAGTAATAGATGGCCCATGCATATCAAATACTTATAAAGACCTTTTTGTGGCTTTACGTTCCAGCTATTTGACATTTCGATGTGGAAAAGAGCATATCATTGAAGCTTATAGCCCTCATCGATTCAGTCGGCAATGTGGATTTTGTCAACATGTCCCGGGGAGCTTAAAGAAAGAGATTCTTACTTGTGACTTGCATGAGCTTGTTCAACTTTGGCAGTCATGTACTTTACTAAACACATCTCACAAACTTATCATTCCCGGCAATACTTCTTCATTTCCATTGGCCACAAAGGAATATGTAGACTGGTAGGACAAACACTGGAAGACTTTACAAACAAAAGGTACTAAGATTGTTCTTAAAGTTAATCAAAAAGATGTGGAATCAACTTCTGGCCAACTCAATCAGCTTGGGGAGAGAATTGAACATTATTCATCTGAGCCTGGGCATCCTGGAAAGAAGCTTTCTCATTCTAAGCAGGCCTTAATGGAAGATCCCAAAAATAACTCAGCAGCTTCAACTCTTCAAAATCGTGTTGTTTTAGGGCAAATTAAAGGAGGGGATTTGGCGTCTAAGGAATATAATATTGCTAACCATACCAAATTGCCATCTGAAAGACGTAGCTTACTCAATGTTTCATCCCCCGCTGATGTTCCATTGGAAGGAAATGAAATAATCTCCGCACTTTCTTGCTCAAATGATGACTCCAGCAACCAATGTATTCTCAAGAAGAAACCAAAGGTTTTGGATTTAGATAACATCAGTATTAATTCAAATTTCTTTTCAGATGTCCCAAGTTCTTCTTTACCTTTGGATGAATTAGCAAAATATGTAAAGTTATTATAATTTTTTTTTTACATATATATTTGCCAATCCTTTCCACTGATCTCCCTTTTTTTTTTTTTTTTTTTTCAGCTTGCGGATCTTGAGATACCAGTCCCAATTACATCAGAAGGTAGTGTTGGTTCGATAAATGGAATTCATCCTTGTAACTTGCTTGAAGCAATCACTCCTCTACCTCTTGATGATGGCATACAAGCTACTCATGACACTGCAAATTCCAAAAAGCGACCAAATGTGACATTACCTGAAATTGCAAATGACAAGGCTTTTGCTGATAAAGACAAGCCTAAAAAGATATTTGAAGCTCCACCTTATACACTTCCAGTTGCTGAAGTTTCTGAGTTTTGTCCTCAAGTTATAAAGACTGAAGCTGAGCAGATGTTACTCAAATTCTATTGGGAACGCATATGTCAAAAAATCATGAAAACTCAATTGAGCAACTTTCAGGGATAAAACCAACGATTGATGATTTGATTGTAGAGATGAGAGTATACATAAAAAACATATCATCCTTGGAGAACCACTTGAGATCTTTCTTTGAGGGTGCTTCCAACTACACAAAGGTTAAGTTGAACTCAATTCAAAAAGAAACACAAGAAACCCATGAGAAAACACTATTTTTTGCACAACAGGATCTATTTGAGGCCGAGGCAATAGAAAATGAAAGAGTTGAAGAGGTGAATGGCCTTAAGGATGAACTTCTTCAAATCTCCAAGCATCAAGAGGAATTGAGAACACGAATTGCTGAGTTAAGCAATAAGGAAAAACTTGCAAACTTATCACTCCACAAGGCTGAAGAAAACTTGTCCACTATTCAGAGAGAAGTAGCCACCAAAAGAGATAAAGTTTCAAAGCTTGAAGATACTCCATTTTTGACTGACCAGGAGGTTGAGGCTTTAAAGAGGATGGAGGCACTACTTGAAGAATCTCGCAAAGAATTAATAGCTTTTGATATACTCGAATGAGTACTTAGCTACTTTTTTTATTTATTATTTATTTATTTGCACAATTGATGTAAAAGAACACTTGATCACTACATATGCAATAAAAAGTTGTTCTTTTTTTTTTTTTTTTTTTATTCTCCTTGTGTATTTTTTATTTAGTATTTCTTCAAATTGATGCCAACTTCAACGAAAAATTACATTACATGCCCCAACAACGGAGTGGGATAAACTTACGTAAGCTTCTGAGTAAAACTGGCCATCTAATGAATTGAACTTGAAAACAATCAAAGCTTCTTCCAATGATATATTTGAAATTGATAAACCATCCAAAATCACTCCAATGGTTTGATTGAACTTGAGAAGTAAGTCATCCAAATTTGCTCCAATGATATGATTGAACTTGGGAAGTCCTCAAAACTTATTCCAGTGATGTGACCAAACTTGGCGAGCCATCCAAACTTGTCCAAATGATGTGATTGAACTTGGGAAATAATCCATCCACATTTGATCCAATGATATGACCAGCTTGTGGAAGCATCTAAACAAACAACCTTCCTTTTTTTTTTTTGTTTTGATATGACTGAACTTAGGAAATAATTCCCAAGCTGCCTACGTACCCCAACAAGGAGATCAAGTCATTACGTAGTTCAAAGTAAAGATTTCCTTTTAGAGGGGGGGTGCCATTCACAGTTTATACTCATGCGGGCCAGGAGTATCCATTACTTAACCACCTTGGACTAGGTGGGGTACTTAATATTTAGCCACATAAAATACCTTTAGTGGGGAAAATTAGCAGTTTAACCATATGCACTGCCTTTGGTGGTTACCGTACGCAGTTTATACTCATGCGGGTCAGGAGTAACATGCAATTTAAGCTCATGCGTCAAGGAGCAACATGCAGTTTAAGCTCATGCGTTAAAGAGCAAACTTCTATATCGTTTCAAAAACTTGCCATTTATGGGGCCTATGCGCAATCCATCTTTGTCAACCAACTTGTAAGCACCATTGGTGTAGACTTCTTTTATTACATACGAACCATCCCATTTTGACATAAATTTACTTCCTATTCGCTGGGTAATGGTAATGGGCCTTCTTACTGCCAACACCAAATCTCCAACTTGAAAAGATCGTGGGCGAACTTTCTTATTAAATTCCTTTGTCATACGTGCTTGATAGCATTCAAGTTGTTGTTGCGCTTCAAGTGTTTTCTCATCCAATGCTTCCAATTCTTCGAGTCGAAGGCGAACATTGTCTTCAGCAGTAAGTCCTTCTTGAATTGCTAAACGAAATGAAGGTATTTGACTTTCAAGAGGGAGAACAGCTTCAACCCCATAAACCAGTGAATACGGAGTAGCCTGGGTAGCAGTCCGATAAGTTGTTCTATATGCCCAAAGAGCTTCCCCAATTTTTTCATGCCAATCCTTTTTAGATTTTGACACTACTTTCTTCAGCAGGTTGCATAAGGTTTTGTTAAACGCCTCCACTAGACCATTTGCACAGCTGCATTGTACATAGAAGAATTGTATTGCCTGAATCCAAATTGTGCACATAATCTGTCCATCAACTTATTGTAGAAAGGCTTCCCATTATTGGTAGCGATGTAACGAGGCACTCCATACCTAAAAATCAAATGACAACGAATGAACTCAGCAACAGTTTCTTTCTTCACTTCCTTTAGGGGAATCGCCTCTGCCCACTTGGAGAAATAGTCTGTAGCTGCCAATATGTAAGCATGACCAGCTGACGACTTAGGAGCAATAGGACCTACAACATCAAGACCCCATGCATCAAATGGCCATGAAGCAACTGTGGGGTGTAAGGGTTCAGGAGGCTGATGTATAAAGTTAGCATGCATCTGACAAGCTTCACATCTCTTTGCATAACTCATACAATCTTTAACCATAGTAGGCCAGTAGTATCCCATCCTCTTGATTTGAAAATGAAGCTTAGGACCAAACTGGTGAGCTCCACAAACTCCAGAATGTGCCTCGGCCATAGCTTCAGTTGCTTCTTCACCATTTAAACAACGCTGATAAGTACCTTCATAAGATCGACGATACAAAATGTCTTTGTATAAAATAAATCGAGATGACCTCCAACGCACCTCCGTCCTTCGACGAGGGTCTTGTGGCAACTTCCCATCCTTTAGATAGTCAATTAGTGATGTTCTCCAATCTTCATCTTCACTCACTGGGACTGATATGGCATTTGCATCTTCTCGATCAAGCTTTACGGGCGACGGCACAATCCATCTATTGCACACCGGGATATTTGTCGTTTCTTCTTCAGAAAGGGCCAAAGTAGTGGCCATGTTAGCCAATGCATCTGCCATCCTATTTTCTTTCCTCGGGATGTGGCTTAGGACAACATTTTCAAACTTCTTCAACAGACAAGACGCTAGCTGAAAGTAAGGAATCAAATCTTCCTTTCTAACTTCATAAACATTTAACAGTTGATTAATAACCAATTTTGAATCGCCATAGACTTCAATTTCTACAATTTCCAGTTCAAGAGCCATTTCAAGCCCAATAATCAAAGCCTGATATTCTGCAACGTTATTAGAGCACAATTCATTTAACACTACAGAATATGTCAAAACTTGTCTTTCTGGTGAAACAAATACAATCCCTGCCCCCGCTCTATCAGATCGAGCTGCTCCATCAAATAACAATGTCCATGCTGGCAGGATATCAACGAAGAGAGCCTCTTCATCAGGTAATTCATCGAATACTTCCCAATCTGCAGGAATGGGATGATCTGCTAAGAAATTAGAAAGAGCTTGTCTCTCAACAGCCTTTTGAGGTACATATGTGATTTCATACTGATTAAATACAACAGACCACTTGGCCAACCTTCCTGAGAGTACTGGTCTTGACATCACAAATTTAACAGGATCAGCACGTGAGATGAGTCGGATAGAATATGCCTCAAAATAATGCTTCAACTTTCTAATTGCATAAAATAAGGCAAGGTAAATCTTCTCGACATGAGAGTATTTCAATTCATTCTCAGTCAAAGCTCTACTTAGATAATATAAAGCTTTCTCCTTTTCTTCTTCATTTTCCTGAGCCATGAGAGCACCGATTGACCATTCTTGTGCTGCAATGTACAGTATCAACAGTTTTCCATGTATAGGAGCTCCCAGAACTGGTGGATTCATAAGGTACTTCTTTATGCTCTCAAAAGCATTCTCACATCCTTTATCCCATACGAAAAGAGCATCTTTCTTCATCAAGTGATTAAATGGTTGGCATCTTCCTGCAAGATTCGATATGAACCTTCTTATGAATGCAAGATTACCTTGTAAACTGTGAAGCCAAGGAACTTGCCAGACGTGACACCAAAGGCACATTTGAGCGGATTCATCTTCAAGTTATATTTTCTCAGCCAATCAAATACCACACGGAGATCTTCCAAGTGATTATCTCTTTTCTTAGTCTTGACCACGAGATCATCAACGTAGCACTCTACCCTTGTATGTAGCATATCATCGAAAATATTTTGCATAGCTCGCTGATAAGTTGCACCTGCATTTTTCAACCCAAAAGGCATCACCTTATAACAGTAAATACCCTTAGGTGTGCGAAAAGCCGTACACTCCTCATCTTGCGGCGACATTCTGATTTGATTGTACCCAGACGATCCATCCATGAAAGATAAAGCTTCATGTCCAATGGTTGCGTCGACCATAAGCTCAATAATAGGTAGTGGAAAGTCATCCTTTGGACATGCTTTATTTAAATCTCAAAAATCAACGCAAATACATATATGACCATTTTTCTTCTTGACCGGAACGATGCTAGAGATCCAAGTTGGATATTTCACTTCCCTGATAAATCCTGCACCAATAAGCTTGTTGACTTCAGCATCAATTAGAGGGACGAGTTCTGGGCGAAGCACTCGCTGCGACTGCTTTACTGGATGAGCCCCATGTTTTATGCCAAGGTGATGGATTGCAACTTTTGGATCTAATCCTGGCATTTCTTTGTAGCTCCAAGCAAAGACATCCCTATATTCGCTCAAGATTCTGAAATATTGTTCTTCTTCTTTAGGATTTAAAAACTTGCTAACAAATATGGGACGGGACTCTTCTATTGTGCTAAGATTCAACTCATTGAGTTCATCGACAGTCGCCTGTCCACCATCTTCAAGTTGTGAAGGAGCTTTTAGGACTTCTTCTTCAGAAATTTCTGAATCAGGCTCTTCATCAATAGCTATATGGTTACATGCATGTAACTCGTCATCTTCTTCACTGTATGGGTGTTCGAGCTCAAGAAGTCTCATTTTCTGGAATGTAATGCTCCATTTTAATGTTCCATCTGCTTTTGAAACTGAGGTAGGCACCATTATCCATGATGGGTAGTTTGTAACTTGTATAAAACCAATTGTCACCATTCTATCAAGTTCTTCAAGACACAGATCATGCGGTGTGAGATTTAGCTCCTCTTTAACACTTATATAATTAGAGCTGATGGTGATTTCCACTTCATCTTCATCTGCACCATTCTTTTTGCATGAATGTTCTATGATGCGCTGCTTTATTTTCACAGGTTTGTCCATATTAATGACTAGGATTGTAGATTTAGCTCTATTTGATTGGGATAAATGAAGAGTTTGACTCTCATTTTTTGACTCCAACATATCAGTCTTATTGTCAACACTCTTTTTTGCAGTACTATTCCTAAGTCGATTAAACACAGAACCTCTTGGACGTGGACCTGTATAAAACTTATTTTGATCTTTAACACCAAGTCTTTTAAAGATAGAGGGGCGAGTAACTGGAGCACTGAGACGATCAAATACAGAAACTCGATGATTATTCTATTTTTGCTCTTCTTGCTTCATGCGACCTTTTGCAGAAATATGTTGGACACCAGCACACTCATCCTTCTTTGTGATGCGTATCCTGACTAGTTCAGTAACTTTAAATCCTAGGCCAACCCTTGACTGTTCAACATAAAATCCATGTCTTCTTAGTTTATGTTGTCCTTCATTGAGCCCATGAACTTTTTCTCCAATTAACTCAGGTTTGAGCTTACTTAAACTGGGTGGATTAGCAAAGTCATAACTAGATTTTTTGAGTAACTTGTACGTCTTAGGATCAAATATACTCTCAAATTCTTTGTGAGAAATTTCTGCGACGGATGGTCCATTATAAATTGAGGAGCTAATGCCAACAATAGGCATGGTGAAATCCTTCCTCAAAGTTTGACAGTCATTTGATCCCACCATCTTTAATTGGCTTCGGGCAGCATCATTCGTTTTAATACATACTTCAAGTGGAATTTGCCTTTTCTCTTGAGATGACTGCGGTGTATATCAAAATAATGGTAAATTGGGCTCATCACCGTGCTCGTATTTTCTGTTTGTCAAAACCTCAGTAATTGTTAGTTTACTGAAATTTTCATAACAATCTTGTCTCCCTTCAACGGAGTGGTTGCTTGGAGCCTTTACAGGTTGCACTTCACTTGCTGAGTCAGGATCCAAATAAAGTTTAGCATCAGCGAAATATGATTCCGCTTCAGTAAATGGCTTCATATCTGCTTCAACTTTCATAACTTCCCCATTTTTTTGAATATTTGAAGCATTGATGAAGAGTGGAAGGTATCACTCCATTCTCATGAAGCCACGGCCGTCCCAAAAGCAAATGGTAGGAAGTCCTTGCATCAATGACATGAAATAAAGTACTTGCTTCCAAATCCCCGATTGTGAGGTCTAGACGAATCTACCAATAGCTCGTTGGCCTCATTGGTTGAAACCTTGAATAGTTAGGCGGCTGCGTGAGAGATCTTCAACAGAAATTCCCAAATTCTTCATAGTGGATTTTGGCATGATATTGACAGCGGATCCTCCATCAATGAGTATGCGGTTGACCTTTTGCTCCTGCATGAACCCTGAAACGAAAAGTGGCCTATTGTGAAGTTTTGATCCCAACAACAAGTCCTCGTCTGTAAAAGCAATTACTGTACAACAGGAAGTGGAGTGTTGCTCTTCAATTTCGCAAGATATAACATGCATTGCTTCAATTTTTTGATCAAGAAATCCTGTAGGAAAATAATCATTCAAAGTCACTTGGCTCCTTTTGTAGCCTGCCAATAAGTTTTCTAGCTTACCATCTGTGGCCTTCAAACTCTTTGTCGTCCTTGGTTGAGGGCATCTGGCCACATGTGAGACCTTAAATGCCAGTGGATGAGATTGATTTGCATATCGTCTTCTCCTTCGTTGGTGCATCACGAGAGTCCACTCACTGCTATCTTTAGTTTTAGTAGTAGAACTCATCTCCAACTCAATCACTCCATCAACGAATTGAGTCTTCACTAGTACTGGATCTAAGCTTCCAAACTGGAGCATTGTTGATGCCTCCCTGAGTGAAGATGAAAAGACATAGTCCTTGCTTGCAACACATGTAGTATCTATTACAGTTATAGCGCTAGTCAAGTTCGATCCAACTACATCCTCCGTGTCAAGGATTATCTTTCCATCTCTTGCCAATGCCATGACTTTATCCTTGAAGACGAAGCACTTCTCTATTGGATGGCTGACAACTCGATGATATCTGCAATATTTTGGATCGTTGACCTTTCCAACTTCTTCAGGACGTTTTGGTTCTGGCAATTCGATCAACTTCCTTGTCAATAATTCATCAAAAATATGAGAAACATCAGAATCTGGGAATGGATATTCCTTCTCCTGCATTTCTTTTAATGTCTTCTTGCCTGTTGAAATGCGTTGATCTTCAGTTTTCTTAGCAGCTTATTTATCACTTGTGGGAATTTTTATGGAGGTTGCCTTGATTGCCATGGATTCCCTAGTAGTTGCTTTGGCATACTTTTCGATTTTCTTTAAATCCCTATTTTCTTTCTTCTGGTCTTCAACAGGAATTTCAACCCCACGATTGGCAATGCTAAGCTCCATATCATGGGCATGAGTGGCTAATTCCTCAAAAGTACTAGGCTTGATCCCCTGAAGAATATAAAGAAGTCCCCAGTGCATACCTTGAATACACATTTCTATCGCAGATATCTCTGAGAGTCTATCCTTGCAATTCAAACTTAATGCACGCCAACGGTTGATGTAGTCCACCACTGGTTCATCTTTCCACTATTTTGCATTAGTAAGTTCAATCATGCTTACAGTCCGATGCGTACTATAGAAACGATTTAGAAACTCCCTTTCCATTTGATCCCAGTTATCAATGGATTTAGGTTCTAGGTCAATGTACCAATCAAAGGCATTTCCTTCCAATGAATGCACAAACTGTTTCACAAGAAGGTCATCATAAGTCCCTGCATTATTGCATGTCTCAATGAAATGGGCCACGTGCTGTTTTGGATTTCTCTTCCCGTCAAACTGCTGGAATTTTGGTGGTTGATATCCTATCGGCATTCTCAGCGAATCAATCCTCTTTGTATATGGCTTCGAATACACAACAAAACTTTGAGAAGGCATGCCATACTGAGCTCTAATGGTATTTGTGATCATGTCCTGCAATTGTTGAACAGACAATGTAGCAATAGAAGTTGCAGAATGATCGATCTTTCGATCTATTTCTCGTTTGTAAGGCATCTCCTCAACATGTTTTTGCATCATTATATGACCAAGAGAAGGTTGATGGTTGCAGGCAAATCCTCTAAGATCTTCCTCTTCCTGTTTGCTCATGAGTTGTGCAATTTGTAGATCTTTTTCTTCTACAATTTTTTGTAGGTCAGCTATAGCTTGAGCCATCCGAGCAAGTTGTTCATCCACCGTCACTGCTCCAATCACTGTAGTTGGCAGTTTAGCAAAAGATAATACCTTAGGATTCATTTCCCTTAGACTCTCAGAGTCAGAACCATCAGACGGAATGAAATCAGTATTTTTGCCCCCAGTCATGGGCTGGTTGACAGATTCAGTAGCAGGGTCAGCAGCGTCAGTAGCATCTTTCCTGGCCAAGGCAACTTGGTTCCTCTTAGGTGCCATTGAGTGGTTGCAAATATCTTCAAGATTCAAATGGGAGAAAGAGATAAGGGGTAGATTCGTGTCCCACTGGGCGTGCCAGAAATTTGTTCACACAAATTTCGTTGTCTGCAAAATTAAATCACAAGACAAAGAAAAATAATGGACAAATTGAATTTATATTGAAGAATATGAGAATTACAATTTATCAGAGAAAAATATAAATTCCCTAACAAAACTAATCCCCTGATTCTTCTCCCGATATATATGATCCAAGGGCTTGAAGCTTGTTCTTGGATATATGGTGTAGTATCCTTTGACTTGATAAAAGAACACTACGAGATTTCTTTGAAACTCGAACCTTGACTCCGAGATCAAAGGACTTGATGCTTTGAAGAGGTATAGGACCTTCGCGGTAACAATACGTCGTCGCAGCAGAAGCTTGAAGACTTGAAGACTTGAAGACTTGAAGAATTGAAGACTTGGACTTGAGAATATGTGGATATGAGAATATGTGGATATGAGAATATGTGAATATGAGAATATGAGTGTATGAATGTCAATACGTATGAGTCTCTGAGCATTCCTTTATATAAGCATCTGGCAGGAGACTCTGGAATGACTTGAACACCATTTGATAATTATCCTTTTTGAAGATAACATCAAATATTCTTAACTTGATTGGTCCACGTACATAGATATGCCACGTGTCACAATTTAATTGGCATGTGATTGTTAGGCCACCAAACTTGATTTGATCAGTTGTGCTACCTCATCTTGACACTTGTCAACATCTGATTGTGTATAAAATAAATATCAGAATATTAATTAAAATTAACTATTTATCATTTGGAATTAAATTTAATAAATTCCAATATATAAATAGAAAATTTTAAATTAATAACTAATATATTATTTACACATGTCATTTTTCAATTGGCCCAAAAATTAAGTCGTCTACAATATGTTAGTTTTGTGGGTATATATTGGTGTAATTTTTTATGCCAAAGGGGCAAGCACTAGCAGATATTTTGGATGATGAAAGGTGTAAGGAGCAACTGCATTGGATGCTGCTCTTTTCAAATGTAATCCCTTAGTGGGCCTATGATTAGGTAAGTATTTATCCAATTTTTGGTTCTTGATTTTCCAAAGAATAAAGAATTATTTCTTTATGTTCTTGCCATGTTGATACTGATATTGTTTGATTTGGATTCAAGCAATAATTTCTACACTCATGATTTATTGGGATGTGAATTATCATTGAGGATTAAATTAAATTAAATTAAATTAATGATGCTTAACTTTCAAAATATAGTTGATTAGAGTTGATTAGTATCTTATGGGACAACTATTTTAGTGATACTTTAGTTCTTGTCTCAATTGTGAAATGAAAATGTTGCTATCAACTCCAAGACACAATTTGTGATGATGCTTCTTAAGAAATTGATCAATTTCACCACAATCAAGTAGTGAGCTGACATAAGTTCAATAGTATGCTTGTGAGCCTTTGAAAGAGCTCTCATCAGAATGATGCAAGGATAACTTATAAAGCTAAAGTTATTGTCAGGTTCATATGAATGTTGTTGTTTGAACTTTGTCAATTTTCTATGCGCCTTTTAGCTCATATGTGCGCTTTTTATGCCCCTTCTAGTTAAGTCTGTCCTCTGAGATATTCTTTGCCAATTTTCTATCTCCCTAGTATTTGTTCTTTCTCTAGGAAAAGTTACCAACTAAGCACACAGCTACAGCTGCAGCTGCAGAGGACCATTTCTCTACTAAAATCTCAACATTAAGTTTAGCTGTTTGATGATCGGACTTATAAAATCCCTTGAACCAGATTACCTACACTTTCTTAGCATGAGTTTTATGATTTCCATACCTCTGGAAGTGTTCTCTTTATGTTAATTTCCCTTTTCATGTTCTTTTTATGTTGATGAAATAGAATATGTTGAGGGCTATAGATTCATCTCGCATAGGTGTACTTGCCCTACGGTAGTTAAAATCGTTGATCAATCTCCTTGGTCCATGTAAAGCCAGAGATTAATACTTCACCTTCGTCCCCTCAACTTTCCCACAAGCCTATCATTATGTAAAATTCAAACATAGCCCTCTGAAACTTCTAATAATGGAGCACATTATGTAATTATTACTACTTTCATGCTGATATATTCTCATTAACCTCCCTCATTCTTTTTATACAAAATAGTTCTTTGCCTCAAATTCCTTATGAATGGTGATTACTTGTGGTGTATTCTTGTTATCTTTTCCATCTTGTTTACCACTAAAGAACAAAGACTTTTAACTATTATCTTCTTAAGCCAAATTCAATCTATGCAATATCATAATTTCTTTGTCCAACTCTTGTCAACATTCTCTTCAATGTCTCCCAGAATGTTTGATATTTTTAGCTCTCTTTGTATAAGGAAGTTGCAACTTTGATCTTCGGACTATACGACATTTTAGGAAGGGTGCTCTAGCCACAGCTTTGATTACCAGAACAATGATGAAGATTATTGCTAGGGTATTAGAGAAGAACAATTTACTTGGTGTAATTTTCACAGCATTATGTATTGGTGTTGAAAGTCAGTCAAGCAATAGCAAAAGCTCCATATATTCGTCTAGCTTCCCTAACTGGGAGTTCCAAGGTATTATTGTGGTTAATGTTATGTTATGATGTCTAGACAGTTTGGTGGTAGATACAAATGACTTGAGTTATGTGAAGCTTATTATGTGAAACCATTGCTCAATTTTACTATTAGATGCTATGAACATTATTATGAGAAACTCATACTTTTGCTCTCATTACTTTGCCCACACTCTTTGGAGGAATTGGAGGCTTTTATTGCCTATGATGGAAATGCAGACCAAACTTTTTATTAATGAAGGTCAGGGGATTCTAGTTTGTTGGAACATGTGCGATATTTTTTGGGAAATTTAACTGAAGAGGGGATCAATGACATTTAACTATACTACTAATTGGTTTTGTTTATTTTTCTCCAACAGTTAGTTCTTATATGTTTTGTTTATTTTTCTCCAACAGTTAGTTCTTATCTCTATAACTATGACCTCATTATACTTTAGTTTCTTATTTCTTTTGTGGATCCATCTGTATTATCATATGCATCAAAATATTCCTTTAGTCTGTTACAAACATAATTCTTGTGTCTACAACAATTTACACTTCATTAAGCAAGAGTTTAATTTGTCAACAGATTTATGTGTGTTATAATATCTTTTTGTATGCATGTTTACATGGCAGTCAAGTTTCTTGGTTTTATTGTCATCCTTGTTCATTGTTTTTGGTGTGTTTCATTTCTGGTGAGTCTAATAGTTCAACAGACAGTGAATCATAGACATGGTAAATGTCTTGAATTAAGTTATAATAATGCTATAGTCGTCATGGATGATCCCAACATTGAACTTGTTGTTAGCTCTGTTCTATTTGTTGGTGTTGATTTAGCTAGTCAGCAATGTGCATGCCCTTGACTGGTATTATATTAAAATTTAGGGTCTCCTATGTATTTTTTATTTTTAAAACTTGAATTTAATCTTTTTTATAGTTTTGTCCTAAAAATTAAGTTTCTTCACGAGAGTATTTGTCATAAAGTAATTGGCCTATTACTTGATGTATTTGTACAAGTCAAGATAGGAAATCCACTGAAAAAGAGTACCATACTTGGGCCACTGCATACTTATGCTTCAAGGGAAAATTTTGTGAAAGGAATAGAGAAAATAAGTCAGGTTTGTGTTGTCTTGTGCTAAATTTCATCGGATTTTAATACTTATTCTATCATTTGATGTTTAATCAATTATACCACGATTACCTTTGCTTTTACAATTCTTTTTCTTTTATTTTTCCCGTTGATGAAGAAGCTGAGACTACCTAGTTCACTTATTCTAGTTAGAAACTTTTAACATTTGCACTGATATCCATCACTGTTCTCAAGATTTTTAATGACTATATGCCATTTCTCCACTCCATTTTCATGTTTCCTTTTAAAATTTTGGCAATATGTATTATTTTAGATACAATGCATTTACACATGGAAAGAGCAATAGCTTATAAATTGTATATATTTCACGAATCATGACTATTATGCTGGATCCAGCTCTTTATGTCGTGAGGTTTTAGGTAACCATTAAGTACTTCAACTCCTACGTGTCTAAAGGTTTTCCCTAACAAATATTCTCTTTAGACCTGTTGTTTACTACTACCCTGTGCATATTACAATTAACTATAATATAGTGTTTCTAGCCTAAGTTGATTGGTGAGACATTGGATCTTTGGTAATTTAGTAAATAGCTTATTTAGTCACTTCAATGTATCATACACTTGATTGGTGAGACACGGGATCTTTTGTAATTTAGTAAATAGCTTATTTAGCCACGCCGACTTTCTTACTTGTTCGACTTGATGTTCGTTTCATTTAGATTGGTGAAGTTGTTAGGTCCCAAGGTCTTTCTGCATACTTCTTTCTTCTATGGTAAACAATCAAAACAGAATTATCACTTAAAAGAGTTCATGCTTCTTCCTTCCATTTCATAACTCTATTATACTCGAACATAGATTTTCAGAATCTATTTAGTGATAATTCTGTTTTAATTGTTTTAATGCATTAAAAATTGAAAGCATTATATGGTTTCTGTTTTCCTTTCTCTATAGAGCTGTAGCTTGTTTTCTCCCAAAAATATGGATCAAATCTGCTTGAACTGTGAAGCCCAGAATTAGTTCAAGGGACACTTGGGACTTGAACCTGGAGTAAATGGAGGACAATTGGCATTGCTTTACTCAAGACTGTAATAAATTCGCAGAGGATGTTGGCTCGAAAATGATAGAATTCTTGGTGTTCTCATTTGTTGGCAAGTCCACTTTTGATGTTTTTGTATATGGAGTTAATGGTTGCCAAAAAGGAATTCCATAAAGTAAATTCTAGGCTGAGGACTCTGATCCTGATGAAGTTGAACTTAAGTTGAGCAAAGATTGTGAATCCAATCATTCTTTCAAAGAAGAGAGAAGTCTATTGTATTTTGAAATTCATTTGAAGTAAAGCCACACTACACATCAAGAATGGTAAATTTCTCAACCATCCATTTCTTAAATTAGAAATTGATGGTTGATAAAAATATTCAACTTTGTTTAGCTAAACAAAATAAAATACCTTTTAGATCTTACACTTAGTTTCATTGTTTACTGAAATTTAGTCTCTTTCCAAGAAATTTTCGATGGCGGCTGGTTTGGTGGATAAAGAAACTGTGATGCTGGAGTATCTACCCAAGCACCAATATAAGGCTGTTATACTTGATATGCGAAATGCCAATGGCCGGGGGCTGGAATTTGCTAAATCAGACCAATAGAAACAAATTAAGCTAGAGGTACAGTAATTGCTTGGAAGTCTATATTCATGACCACCTGATGTAAGACTTGAAAACCCTAGCCTCATAAAAGAATCATAAGAAAGACTCCAAAGATGGTCTATTATAAAGTGACAATTGTCCAAAGACTAAAGACATACTTATAAGCAAGAAAAGATCTATTATTATGTTCTAAAGAATGCACCAAGTTCAAAATATTAACCTTTTTTTTGTGCTAAAGACTAAGTACAACTCTTTCCTTTATTGCAGATACAAATTCTTTGAGGACACTGCCCTTATAAAAATGTAAAACACAAATCTAAATGTATCATATGGGTCTAATGCCTCTCAATCAGCCTGCATCAGTCAAGGGTCTCAATGCTCCCTTTCAATGCGACTTTGTGCAATTTCAAGGTCTGTAGAAGGCTCTACAGCTATGCTATTCTTTTGATTGAGAGGAAAGATGGGAAGGCCGATTCTTTCAACGACATTGGAGGTATCGTTTTGTTGCTTATTTTTCCCTTTCATTGTGCAATAACATAAACTAAAAAAGATATGCATGCATATATGGACAAGGGTAGTTTTACCATATGAGCTGCTGGTCATGATATGTTTAGGAGAAGTTCTTGGATGTGTAACTTATATTTTCTCTATATTGCTATTTTCTTTTTTTTCCTGAAGTGGCAGAAGAAGGAGCTGTTGATTCTAATTCAAGATGGTTAACCTAATTCTAGTGACATGGCTTTGAATCTTTGGAAAGGGAACTCTTGTATCAATGCTTTCCTACACATATAGGTTTTCCATTTTACTTTTTTGTAAACAGTGTTAGTATTTGTCCCCTCTCTTACACATGCTCTTAAAAATGTAATATAGGTCTAATATCAATATCTTTCACTTTGGACAAAAATGCATATTTAATGACCGTGTGTAGATATGTAATTTTTCATGTATATTGCTGATTTCATTTTGAGGACTTCTGATAGAAATACCTATGGTCTAGAATTTTATTTTTTCTTAAATCTGCAGTCTGTAAATTAGGTCATATATGAAGCTCTTAACATTAGGACAAGGCACACAATGTGTTATTTGGTCTTACAATTTGGGGCAAGCCTTCTAAGACATGAAAAGGACTTGAATTCCCTTATGGTATATGTGGACTAGTCAAGTGGTGTTTTTTTCATGCCTAAATTCCAAGTAACAAGAGGAAAGCCTCTTTAGCTCTACATGACTAGGCTATAGATTGAAATTGATCTTTCAATGTACTTAGAGAAGACAAGGAAGACTTCTTAGATATATATATCAATTTATTCTAATTGTTTGTTGACTAGATGGATATAATTCACTATTCTCATGCAAATATATATGATCTTTTTTCTTCTGTATAAATTTTTATATTCTGAGATGTCATTCAATGAGTACAGCCCAATTTAGGACTCTTCTATGCATCACATGGGCAAGATTTTGGTTTCTTTATGAGGTTGACATGTCAACCACATAGATAACTATTGTAGTGAAGTACTTGGACCCGAGGTATTGTCATCTGGTGCCATGAAAACACAATCACACTCATATTCAAATCGTTGCGTGTTTTTCTTTTAAATAATCATAGACTTATAAGGTTCCATACAAATTTTAATTATCTCCTCTCTGTAACTATCTATGGCTACATATTGAGGGTGCTTCTCCACTAAATCCATTAGTTCATCCTCGACAAGCCTATAGGAATAATTAAATGTTATGAATTCTGAAAATTAATTTTCTCAAATTTGTGCAGCAATTGAATTACGCTTACTTGGTTTTTAGTACAAGTAGCTATAGGCTTTGCTGTGAATTTTTAGTATTGTCCAACCATTATTGAAGCTCTTGCCTCTGCTCAATACATAATAACAGAAGCTAACTTTGGTTGGTTAATTCAATCAGTTCATAGATGGTTAGCAATTATGATGGTCCTAATGATGATTCTATATGTTATCATTAAGGACTAAAGATGGCATTTGATTGATAAACTTGTAGTAAGAGCTGCGTACTCATCTATTTAGAACTATGCATATAAAGTACATTAGTTTTGCAATCATCAAGTAGGTGCCGAATTTCTATTTCTTTTCTTTCCTTTCAGTAGATTTGAATTTTGCTGAAGTGAGCCTGCATTTTAAATATGACTGGTAACATAAGAATTACAATTATATCAATTTTCTAAAAGAAATAATCTCTTTTTCTTATGTTATTTATAGTCCAGAGAGCTGATTGTGAACCGTGGCGTAGTCTTTTATATTTAGTCAGATTGGCCATTCCTAATTGATTTTTTTGTTGCTATTTGTATAGACTTTTGGAAGATGACTTATCTAGTTAAGGTGATCCAATTTATATCCAGTTAATTTGTGTGTCCACTCGAAGGGTGTTAATTTGGAGCTAGCATAAAGTTTAATTGCAAATCTACAAAGAAAATTCAACGGTAAGTTGTTATTTTAAAGTGCCTCTACTTATAATTTTTTAAAAATGAGATTCACTTGAATGGTTTTGTGGTAGCATATGTGTCTTTTCACAATCTATTTACTTACAAGAATCACACCTCACTGCTAGTGATATTTCAGCCTACTATACTTCTATTTATATATTTGTTTCAATGCCCTTTTTGTGGAAAATTTTTAGGGGAGATTTTCTTTTAAAGAATTACAAAGTTTGCAGCAATAAAAATGCAAAATACTGGACAATTGAAGGGAACATGATTAACATGACAAGTAGGATAAGAAAGAAGCATCTCTATTGATATTCAGAGCCCACAGTACAATGGTTGTAATGTTGGTTTTGCATCCTTTTCTTTGTTTTGCAACACAGTTCTATAGTTGGTCAAAGGTTTATTCCAGAGAAGGTGTGGCCTCAAACTCCATAGAAGGAGCTGAGAGAAATATTGTTTAACTGATAACTTATACTAATTTCCTGAATGTTTGTCCATGGCTTTCTAGGACCAATCGTTTTGAAGACATATATCATGAGATTTCCACTAAGATATTTCTCCTGTGAGATAGTGCTATTGTTAACCAGCAGTTGCTCTGGCAAGTGGACAAAATAATGATTTCCTAGTTGATTGCTCTATTGCACAAGTAGTTGTTGATGGAGCGAAGAACAATTTCAACTCTTGGTTAATCTTAAGAAATAAGAAGTTTGGTGCATATACAGGTCCTAGTGAGTTTGTGAACTTGTGGAACGAGTAATTGCAATAAGGTTAACGTTAAATGCTTGATTTATTTTATTTTTTTTATTGTCCTGGTTAATTTTCCATGAGCTAGAGAAAGAAGTAGATGTTTTCATTTAGTCCTTATCACACTAAATTATGTGTTTGGTTAATTAATTAATACTGGCTTCTTTTACTTTTTCGGTTAGTTAAACTAATTTCCATGGAGGAATCTACTGTGTGGACAACTTTTGACAAAACATTTGAAGCATGGATTTGTCCACTTGTATATGCCATGATAAGTCATTGTGATGATCTTATTCTTAGGTTGTCCATTCTTCCATGAACAAGATCTTCAACTTTTATAATCTATCATTTGCTACATGCGTCTACAATTTTACTTAGTTGGTCTTTTCATATTAATTTCATATTATGCCAAGATATTTTGCCAATGAAATTCGAAGTTCTAGAACTTTTGGTTTTGGTCCCAAATGTCATTGTTAATCTTAGCTGGAAGAAAGGATTCAGATGTTGATCTCTATAAAGCTATCTCATTGAAGGTTATCCACTTGCCTTTACATTAAACTTTTTAATAGTTTTGAATCATTGGTGTATCAGATAATCAATTGTGCGTGCTTTTGAGGGTTTTGTAGAGTTTCATCTTACACCATTGGCTATTGGGATAGTTGTCTAGTGCACTATTTGTATGGTTAATTTGGAAGTCCCGTAGAGTTAACAATGTTGTTTTGTGAATGAACATTAGTCAAACTTCTTACCTTTTCCCTAGGAAAAGTCAATATGGTTATCTTAAATTAATTAATCTACTGTGTTACTTTTTCTTCTGGAATATTAGCTTGAACATACTTTTTGAGTTCGTATCTTAATTTGGACTACAAATGGTTCTACAACCTTAAAAAAGTTTCACTGTTAAAACTTAAAAGAAAATAGTTTGCTTAAGTATCTTTTGTCCGATCAGTTACCAAGTCTTTTGATGTATTGGATGCTTTTAGTGCATCATTTTCCCTAGTGTTCCTGCTAGTCCTTCTTCTTAAATCTTGGAGTTAAAGATTTTATGTTGATTTTATTATAAAATTGCCCTCTGGCATCATTAATAGTGAACCTCTTATATTGAAGAAGTTAAATGGAAGTTTCATTGGTTAAATATATACTATTTAATGTGTTGATTCTTTTTGGTTCAGTTCTTCCAGATGCTTGAGGGAATGCAGTCTCTATCTACATTTAACTTACAGAGATGGGCTCCCATTGATCTCTATCCATTAGGTTTGCCTATTCTAGACTAGTTTATTGATATATTATGAAAAAGAACTTCGAATTATATTTACTTGTGAATTCCTTGTTGAGGATGGTTTTCATCATCTAGATTGATAATTCCATTAATTACACCTAGACAATTTTTGGTCAGACTACAAAATTGTTGATCACTTGATCTTTAAGAATAACTCATTAGGTTTCTCAAGAATGATGAGTTATTCCCCAGTCACTTAAGAAAATTATTTTACCACAATCCTTTAGGTTATTTTGGTTATTCTGAAGCTTGTGTTTTCTAATGAAAACCGTGCTCAACTCAAATACTAATGAGAAATTAATGTTATTCTGATCAATAAGGAAAATTTTGATTCAGCTGAAAAGGACCCAGGTATTGATCTAGTTTGGCGGCAGGCTTATATATTAATCACGTTTATTTAGAGGTTAATAATTGGAGATGCTTGATTTCTAGCATACTTAGATCGGATTGTGAATGGAATATTATCTTTAATTATTATGATATAGCATACATGGGGATATTGCAACCCTTATTTTTGTTTGGGAATTCTTTTGTATATAATCATGATATCAGAATAGTGTGAACTATTCAGAATTTTTGCATGCGTCCCAAAATTTTGAAGATGGAGATGAGGTTAAAATGATCAAATTTTGCTTGTTGAATGTTGTAGCTAAAATGGCACAAAACGTCAAATATAGCATAACCATTTGGCTTGATTAGAAAAGAAAATGAAGCTAACTCTTTCTCAATTATAGTGGCTAAGTGATTTTAGTTTTAAGAGTGTTGATCAAAGAGCCTGTCCTGTTATAGAGTGAATAGAGCAATCTATTTTACGATTGTTGATTCTGCTAAAAATCCAGAATATTGAATAGATATTGTAAAATGGCTTGTGCAACCAGCTGTAGAGAGATGTTCTACTTGTTTGGTTTGGCTTTCCAACTTTGACTTTTGGTTTAAATTTGGCAAAAGTTGACTTGCATTCTTCCAAAGGAACAATCTTCTATTGGTTACAAGCTGTTGTACATCATTTTTGCTACAGATTTTATTTGCTGCTGAAAAATCTCTTTGATTCAAAATTGGGGTTGTGGATTGTGTTTTTGATGGAATGACTGAGACCGGTTTTGATGCATTTTGGATTGTCAAAATTTGCTTCCTTAAAATCATCATGGCTTACTTTTGGGTTCATTGATGAGATTTTTTATGCTATATCAATTTTAGAGTAACGAAATTCTGCTACTATGATTCTGCGAAAATCCCTCCTTGAAATTTGTGTGGACTGGAGTTGGTTTTGCTTGAGCTACATCAACTTACTTGTTGATCTTTTGGTCCAAGGATTCTGTTAATGGTACAAGTTTATGCTGGAATTGGTGGGGTATGGTTCAAACTTTAGTTTGTTGAAATGAGAACTCGATACTTGCATTCATCTTTTATGCTAAGGGGTCAGATTTTTTGGCTGGGAATTGTTAGAAGGAAGATTCGATGGCTGCACTTACTTGGTCAATTTTTTAGCACTAGAAATTGTTGGACTAAGGACTTGATATTTGGTGAGTTTTATATTACTGGAAATTGCTGGAAGTGGGATATGAAATATGGTCAGATTTACAACTAAAAGATGCTATAAAGATTTTACTGGAAAGGTGAATTGAACCGTGGGCATTTTGGAGGTTGTTGTTTACTTTTTAATTGCTGAAAATTTCTGCTAGAATGATGAATTCAACCTTGGGCATTTTGGAGACTGTATTTTGGCTTGAAAATTGCTGCAAATTTTTGCTAGAATGAGGAACCAAACTTGGACATCTTAGCTTCTATAATAGAGAAAATTAGCTTGATGTTAATTTACCTTGATATATTTTCTTTTTTTCATCTTAGAGGAAATTAGATTGATGTATTTTGTAAAGGAGTCTATACTCCTCCAAAACATTCTGACCTAATATAATCTCTTTTGGATTTTTGATATACAAGTCCATCTTCGACAGTTTTCTTTTTGTGGTTTTAGCTTAATACAGAGTTTAGGAAAGTCATTAGTGTTGGAGAGCATTGTAAGACGAGATTTTCATCCTCGATGTTCTGGTTAGTTCTTTCAGTTTATGCAATTTAATTATTAAATAAGAACTACCTTTGAATACTCCTATTTATGAGTTGATTTGATTATTTGCCTTCAATATATGATGCTTTCTTTTTTTTGGTTCGTTGAGTTTAGGGCCTTAGGTATTATTACAAGCCAATCATTGGTTTTGCAATGTAGCAAACTGAAGAAGGGTAGTAGGAATATGCAGAATTTTGACATTTGCCATAAAGGAGGTTGACTGATTTCTGTATGTGCAATATCTGATATTTTCTGTTAAGTAATAGTTTAGTGTGCCTTAACTCTGGATCCCCCCCACCATTTTACCTTCTGTGTTCATTTTAATTATTGTATCTATTATTATATCGAATGAAAGTTGCAAATTTTTCAAAGGTTAGTTATATTCATCATAACACTAGCTTAAGTAAGAATTGGTTTTTGGGTTGAAAAGTTAATATTTGAGCATTATGTTGGAATTCAATGATATAGTTCTAATAAGATAAACCAGTTGGCACTCTCACATTCCACAATTTTTTGAAAGCTTTCTTTTGTTCTTCAAAAGATCTTGCTTAACTTCAAATCGATTTTAGGTGGAAAAATTAATTACTTGTTCAAATATGATTAATAATATAGTAACCTTAGACACCCAATCGCACCCCACTCCCTCATCAGCTTCTCCTAATAGAACAACAATAATTGCATTTTAGTAAAGGTTACTTTTGCTGGTAGTGAATAGATTGACGAAACGTTCGCAATCTCATCTCTATGCAGTTTTGGTTTGCAAGACAATTCACGATGTAACTGATAGAGTAATGAGGAAGACAAAACAGATTTCTCCTACTCCTATTCACCCAATAGTACTTTTTTTCTTTTGTTCTGGGAGCTAATTTTATGTTCCTTGTATCGAAAGACATGAATTGCTACTATTAAATCCAATTCTAATTTCGCATTTACTGCAAAACTATTTTAACTGTTGATATGTGAATTGTTTCTAGCAGTTGTCAACTTAACTATAATTAATCTTCCTTATTCAGGCGGTCACTTTTTTTGAAAAAAAGAAAACGTTCTTTTCTTATTTCTTCTTATACCACTTTTATTTTCTTAGTGCAATGAGTATCTTGTGAATTTATTGCAATTATGGTCTTTAGTGTTTTTAGGTTGAACATATAGAACTCAAGGGGATAACACTGTTATTGTTTCCTAGATATGAGAAACTCATGGAGTTTGAAATGCTGACTTCATTTGCTTATCATTTGGAAGGAGGATTGGGTGAGATTATTGTGGCGACTACTCAACCTGCTAATGAGCTACATTAGCTTACTTGTTGACTTCATTTATTCTATTTATTTGTAGATTCAAAATAATACATTCTTATTGTATTTACTATATTTTTATGAATTTTTTGCAAAGCAAGGCTATTGATTTAATTTCTGATGCTATATTAAGATCCAAGAATATATTGTTTTGTATTAATAATGATTTCTACCCAAATTCTTTTAGTTACACCTCTATCAAAAAATTATTTATGTCAAGAAACCATGACGCTCAGGACATCTATAGAGTTGAATATGCAGTGGATGAGCATATCAGGAATTAGAAACTTGCATTAGAAGGAGGTCAAGGAGATTAAGAGGTAAGGGAAAGTAGCTGTGGTGATTATCAAAAGCTTAAATGGCTTTCAATCAAATAGTTGTTTGATCTGTAGCTCAAACTATATAGCAAATCTGTATAGGTGCTTGTTTCTTATCTTGTACAAGTTGTCGTGCTACTGCTTAGCTTATGTGGCTTAGTGATCTAACTCCAGGCCAGTATCTTTCTTGTTGGAACTTTGCTAGTTTTAAGTTCTTGTCTTTGTTGGAACTCTCCTGGTTTAATTGATTGAAATGGCCGCATGATTTTGGCCTACTTTCCTTGGTTTGGAACTTTTGGGAACATGTCTATTTTGGTGACCCTAATTGAATCTTTGTTGGAACTTTTGCTGTGATGTTTTTCTGGAGCATGACATTCTTATGTTTGCTCCAATTTTCTGGGTTGGAACCTTTTGATTCAAGTGTTAATGTTTTTTGTTTTTTCTAGCTAGATTTCTCAGTTTGTTTTGATGGACTAAATTTCTTGATCCAAAGTGTTGCACAAACCAGGTTGTTTTGTTTCTACTATGGCCTAGAATTTTGCTCCTCAATTTGTAAGCTTTTGCTTACTATATATTGTGGAACTCAGTCCATTAACATCCTGTAGAAACATTGGTTTTGGAGCTTCAATATCTATCCAATCTTTTTAGTTCAAAATCTTGCTTGCCTCTTGGAATCTTAGCTTGCGATTGCTTGTGAAAAATATCTCAAATCTTGCGTCTCTAAAACATGAGATTTTGGGAAGTTGCATTTGGATGTCAGGCTCATCTCATGTCTATTTAGGGAGTCAGACTTACCTATCTCACTTTTTTGAGCCTATATTCTCCTTTTTCTCTCTCTTGTCTCATAATTTCTCTTGCCTTACTATTCACTCAAATGTCATTTATGAGTACTAGGACTACTCATTACATGCATAAAACCCACTCTCACTCACAAAGCAAATAAGATCCCACTTAGAAGGCAACATCCCCATAGAAATAAAGTATGGGTCTGTGATTTCATGGGAGCCTTATGATGATGTTGGTGATGAGACCAGTGGAAAGGATGGGGACCATCACCAACTCTGAAATGATGTCGCTACGGATGATGAAAGTTGTGATGGGTGGAGATGATGATGAAGATGTTGGTGGCTTTTCCTTTATCTTTTTCCCTTTGTTTTCTTCTTTCTTTCCTTTGCTTCCTTAGAGAGAGAGAGACAGAGAGAGAGAGAGAGAGAGAGAGAGAGAGTCATTCTAACCTGACCAATCTTACATTTGTTTTCTTGAATTTTGACTCCATCTGTGTTTGTGTGAAGAAAGGGACAACGTGTCAACCAATAGGAAAATTAAATTTATTCTTTACAATTTTTGTAAAATATTATTTTAAAAAAAATTAATTTGACAAACCTAAATTACGAAAATATTTTGAATTATTTAACTATAAATAACATTATTATTTTTTAAAAAAATAAAGAAAAAAATGAAGAATGAAAATTTGATTCGTTTAATTTTTAAAATTAAATTAATGAGAATCTAAAAAAATATTTTTTTAAGTTGGCATTTATTTTTGCTCAATCTACAGGACATTTGATTGTACAATTTTTAATATGTTATCAAATATATTAATTATATTAAACTTATCTTTTATTTATTTATAACCAATATCAATCTCAAACAAACCAAAACACAAGTATCATAAAACAATATGATTTTATCAAATAAACCTCTCAAACATATCTCACAAACAATCCCACAATCATTGACAACCTTTCACAACCTTATATTACATCAATTCATTAAATCACTATAATCATTACATTTTACCTCATAATTATTCACAACCTCATTTTCCATTTCTCATATCTATTAAACACCAAAACAACCCTAAAATCCTTGGAACATGAAAAATGAGATATGACTTCACAAGCAATCATAGTCATCGGGCTGCCTTTTTACTTTTGCTGCTATACATAGTTTAGATACCTAGAATCTACTGCTGTTTACACAGCAAGAGTAATAGCAACTTAATTGGATGACATCTAATTGGATCTTTGCTGGAAATTTTTCTGTGATAATTTGAATGTTGGTAATGCTGTTCCATTTTGCTCATTTGCTGTTGTTCTGGGAGTTTGCTTTATGTGGGAATTTTAGCAGAATTTCGGACCTCTATAGTTGCGGGAACTTACTCTGTTTCCTATTTGCTGCTGATTTGAAATTTATTTAATTTTGCTACAAATTGTGGTAATGGTTCTGTTTTGGGGGCCCAAATTTTCTGATGCATTATTGCTAGAGTGAGAAGTTGTACCTTGAAGCTATTTTAAGTGGAGATAATGCTTCTATAAATTAATTTAGTTTTGATAGAATGGGGATTCAAACTTACATTGAATTGGGGGCTGCAAAGTTGGTTCACTTTTTGCTGCAAGATGGAGTCTCTTTTGGAGCGTTGATTGTCTTGGCTGGAGCTTATTTTGCTGGAACGAAGATTTGGTCTTGGTCCACCACCTTGGCGTCACCTACATTTGCTTGAGAAGTGTGGGGGATAAAATTTAGCTGCCAAGCCACACACACCCCTTCACACTTTGGTGGCCTTATTGTTAATTGCTGAAAATCTACAACAAATTCTGTGCTTCTCCAGCGCCTTTGAAATTTTTTTTGTGTAGTAAATTACTTAGTGCTGAAGATGTGCATGACGGAATTTACTTTTATTTCTATTATAAATTTTAGTTATCCTTCAATCAGGAAATAATGTCAGGAAATTAAGTACTTCCTCATCTAAATTTTGCTCAATCAATTTCAATTTGTAATTTTTTATTTTGTTTTAAAAATATCCTAAACTTTTATTTAAAATTTATTTATATCAAATTACATACAAAAAGAACTTTATATAAAAAGATTACTATCATACTACATTTTTTCTTACATGTCCACAATTCCAAAAAATGACACAAATTAAAAAAAAAAATTGCATTTAATGGAACAAGAACAACATCGTGCTTTGCGTGGTGTCCTTTCTTCTAGTATCTATACATATAGTCTCTGAGATTGTTTCATTCGAGAAGACACTCATTTGATTTGAGATTTAATTATTTCTTCTGACAATATTTTTAATTTGATTTGAGATTTATTTCTTACCTTCTTGATACTTCATTTGTTCACCCTAATCTCTAATACTTACAATTTCAGGCCTCTCTTCTTTTCAACGGATTCCCCTTTATTAGAAGATAAGATTAAAAGTCTTTGTTTAACGTCCTTCTAAGAAGAGTTTGTTTAAAAAAAAAAAATGTAATAAGCAAGTTTAAGCTTTAAGGTAAACTTGTATTATAGGAATCTTATTCATTCCTTTTCTTGCCCTTGCCATTCATTTTAATTTTTAGAGGAAATACAAAAATTGAGATCCAAATTTGACAAGTTGATAGGAAAAAAACAGAAGTTGCAATTTCTAGGTGTTATGCTAATATATAGTAATGTTAGTACTTCAAACTTTGCAACCAGGCTGTTGTTTCCCCTCTTCTTTCACATGCTACTTATTGTATTGTACGATTCAAAATTTCGTCCATAAGAGATGTTCCAAGAATTGATATAATACAAGTACATTAGCATTCGTCTTTTGGAAGGTTTGAGATAAAATTCTTGTGGCATTTTCTAGTAAAATTAGCTGCTAGGATTTCGTTGGATTGATATGTTTCGCCTTTGAAAATGATAAAATGAAGAAGTAATAAGAATGGTGACATTTTTGGAAGATTACTCCAGTGACTCCCCAAGTCCATTTACTATATGCTATTCACTTCAAACATCACTATAAGTGACCTAGGTGTTAAAGATAAGGCCAAAACCACCTTCTAGAGAAGATGGTGGATTCTTGGATTCTATTAAGATATAATAAAAGAACTCAATATTCTCTATTATTTTTTGTGTTATTTTCCCATTTATTATTTATATTTTATTAGTGCATAAATTAAATTTGCGCCAAGAGGGTTATATTTGGTTGTCTTTAGGGGTGGCAATTGGGTTGGTCGGGTGGGTTCGTGTTGGGTTGAAGTAGGGGTATAATATTAATTTCTCAATCTGAATCCAACCCAACCTAATAATGATAACTTGAAAGTGCTCAACCCTAACTCAACCTTATTCGTACTAGGTTAGGTTCGGGTCGACTTGATTTTTGAAATAATTATTTTAAATATTTGTTTTAATTTTTAGAAATTTTTTGATATTTTTATTTTTTTTAATTTTGTCTATTTTTAATTATTAATAAATTAGAATAGAGTAAAGAATTCTCATTATAACTTCACAAATGCACTCAAATAATTTTAATTGAGTCACATAATATATTGATTTTAAGCATTTTTTTTCCCCTTCATTTTCTAGTATTTATGGGCATCATAAAAATATTAAAATCACAAAGTTTCTTATTTTGAAAATGTCATACTTTTTCAAATTTTACTCACCCACTCTCTTTAATTTTTGAATCTTTTTGTGTCGATTAAATTGTCTCTTTTAACTTTTTAAAATTAATGCCATTATTTTTTAACTTTATATTAATTCAATTAAGCAATATATAAATTAATAAAAATATATCATCAAGCAAATAAGTAAAACAAATATTTTAAATTATACACATAATTTATTAACAAAACTTGCTTAAGTCTTTGAATTTTTTATAAACTTTCAATAGAAAGATCTATTTATATATGTAAAATCTTACATTGTATAAGGTCTAAGAAAAACTTCTAAGACAATTCAATAGTTAAAGTAGTCTTTTGTTAACTCTTTGAAGTACAATTTTCATGTCCACTTGGATACAAAAATAACCATTCGAAATAATTTAAAATTGTAATAAACCATCCTATATGATTGTGATAATAAATAAGACCAAAAAATGTCAAAGTAGTAATTTTGATATTACTAAAGTTCAAAATTTCAAGCTTCATTTTGTTATTTTATATTTTTATTCCCAAAAAAATTTAATTTTTATTTGTTTAATTCGAATTGGATCAAGTTGGTTCAGGTGGGTTCGGATTGTCGTGTGACCCACAATCAAATTTCGGGTTGTTCGTATAACTTGAAATTCAACCCAACACAACCCATTTTCTTCGGGTTCTTATTCGTGTTAACTTTGTTGGACCCAAACCCAAAATGGGTCAACCCAAACCCATTTTTTTGTGTCGAACTCGTGTAAAATTATCGTGTCGTGTTGAAAATTGCCACCCCTAGTTATCTATACTTCAATTTCATCAATAACTTGATGAATAGCCACTTAAACAATCAATTACATCAATGTACAGTTATTTGCTTATTCAACACTTATATCATGTGCATTTTTTGCTTAATAAGGAAACTATTAATACTGGGATCTAATAATGTTATACTAATAAAGTCTGAATGAAACTAAAGTATCATATTAAATTACTTTTACATTTTATGCTTCTAAAAATTCATAAAAGATTGATAGCTATACTATTATATATGGCATAATGGTATTTGACCACAACGACTAAATTCTGAATTCTTGAATGTTTGATAATTTTTAATGAAATAATTCTCGCAGTTGGTCATTGATTATTCATCTTTATGTAGAAAATCCAAGATTTGTTTAGATAAGTAATTTTGATTGAAATTCAAATATAGTCTTTTTTTTTTTAATAAGAAGTAGATATTAATTAGTTATTGCAATAAAATTTTATTCTTTAATAGTCAAGATAAAATCATTACATCTTCATTAAATTGCTTTTTTCAATCAAATTGAAGTAATATCAAAGATAAGAAATATGTATCTAGACTCTTGCATATAAGGTGGTGTGATGCACTATTGTACATTCATAAAATACTAAAAATTAACCATCTTATAAGATTCGGTTAAAAGGCCCATGTGCATTCATGATCCGTTGGATATCATTTTTAGACAAGTTGATCATAGCTTAATTTCATGATGTATTATTCTCACATCTCAACAGCTCAAGGCCCGTGGCATGACAAATAGTATAAGAACTGATCACCAATGGGAGTATTGGGAGCTAAGTGCTATACATGGCAAAGCGTCATGGTGTGGGAGTCACCTTTTGAACTTGTAGGATAAAGTGATCCACATGTGGGAGTCAACTCTTAAACTTATATGAGCCACGAATTTCAATGCCTACTGACTAATTTTGGATTGTGTCACATGGTGATCGGGACATCGCTTTCTAATAGAGGTGTGGTTGTTATGCCTTATCCCACATTGATAAAATACTAAAAAAAGATAACCATTTTATAAGATTTGGCTAAAGAAGTCATATGTATCTATTGCATATCTCTTTTTGTCAAGTTGATCAAAGCCCAATTACACACCTGGTGGATTTGGAAGCAATTCTAGTGTCTGATGGGCTTGGTGCCTAGACCATAGAAGAAGATATTTGACTAAAATTTACTTAACTTTCACTCAATTCTTAAAATTTTGAGCCTTTTAATTAAATCAAAAGATTCTCGTTAGTAATTTGATTATTAAATTTCATATTCATTAGATATATATTTATTCTGATTATATATCTTAAATTTTTGAACCCTTGATTGAAACAAAAAATTTAAAGTATTGATTAAACTCTTTAATTTGATGATTTTTTACTTACTCTTATCTTAAATTACTAATAATTAATCTATACTGTTATGTAAGGGTGTTTTAAAATTTATTTATTCATAATTTCTAATTTTTCTTTCTTCCATCTCTTTATATGTATCATTATTTTATTCTTCAAATTATTTATTTATTTACTTGATTTGCTGTTCTCTTTTTAAATTTATTTCTTATCATTTAAATTTGTTCTTCTAAAAAACAAAAGAGATTTTTTTAATTATTTATTTCTATAATTTTTTTCATCCCTTGATAAAATCTATTATTTAAGTTTTTATGTTTATTTCAATTTTCTACTCAATGTTTTGTTCAAGTTATGAATTCATTTCTTTAATTTTGTTATACATTTTCAGAGCTTTTATTCATATAGTTTTATAATATTATAAGATGATAGATATTCATTGATTCTTATTTTTTATAATTTGTTTTAGTTTTAATAATGATGTTTCTTCTTTTAACTATTCACATTACTTGTGTAGCGCCCTATCTCGGGATAGCAACCAGGTTGAGGCACCACTCTAGTTCAATCTTAATTTAAACCAAGAAGCTATACAGTCAATAATCTCATCAGAATTTTTTTTCAAAACTTATCAAAGACATATAGCAGCAGATTTCAAACTCACTAACTCTTCAAAACGTTAAATAAGTCATAATTCAACTTCTTACATCTAACAAAACATATACAGGCATCACGTCACTGACATCAACCCCGACATACTGCAATGTCACTAAATCCAATTACAGCATTCAAGTGAACTCTATTAAACATCTTAGCACCCATTCTATTACAAAAGGTATTTCTTCACTCCAAGTTGGAACCTCATATTCTTCATTTATACCTGTCTAAGAAAATCAAGATAAATGGGGCGATAAGTACAAAGGACTTAGTGAGAGATAATTGTAACATATATAAGGGGGATCTGTCGAGGAAGAATCAACTCAACAGATCATCAATCAACACTTAACAGAAATACAACAAGATATGTTCAAACAGTCAGGAACAGTCTAATAGGCAGAATACAGTGGGATCAGTCAGATTACAGTCGGACAGAACAGTCCCGAATAACATTTACATTTCAGTCAGTCTTATCCAAGCACGACAGCTTGGTACACGACAGTCACCGACAGATAGTAGATGCCCAGGAGTAGCCCTAGCACGTCACAAGCAAACAGACGGTAGATGCCCAGGAATAACCCTAGCACATCATAAACAAACGGATAGTAGATGCCCAAGAATATCCCTAGCACATCACAGACAAACAGACAATAGATGCCCATGAATAGCCCTAGCACATCACAGATAAACATACCATAGATACCCAAGAATAGCCCTAGCACATCATAGACAAATAGACCATAGATGCCCAGGAATAGCCCTAGCACATCACAGACAAACATACCATAGATGCCTAGGAATAGCCCTACCATATGGCTAACAGACAGACAGAAGATGCCTAGGAATAGCCCTAGCATATCACTGATGCTCAGGAATAGCCTTGACACATCGCCCATACCTAGGAATAGTCCTAGCATATGGCTGACAAACTGAATACCCAGGGAATAGCCCCTAGCATACATAGACTTACAGAACGAACACCCAAGGAATAGCCCCTAGCGTATCAGACTTACAGAACATATACCCAAGGAATAGCCCCAGCGTATCAGACCTAAAAATACTCAGGGAATAGCCCTTGACATATCAGACGTACAGACAGTTCAGAACAGTATAGAAATGCCGACAGAGCAAACAGTAATAATTTCGAACAGTACATATATCATAACAGTACAGATAACAAAATATATAACAGAATGAACAGATAGCATATATCAGAAGAACGTTCTAGGTGCCAGAAACAACAGAAATCAGAATCATAACAGAAATAACCGTCATGTCCGAATCAGATAACAGAATCTTAAAGAGATCTTAACAGATCACATATTTCAATAATAGTACAGTCAGTTTAGAAACAATAACCCTCACAGGGGTTTATCACAAACACCGAAAAGTGAAATGAAGTGCCAGATTAGTAGACCCTCACCTCCGTAGTCTCAGAAAACTACAATCGTCATCAGCAGCTTACTGGTCCACGGGACCCAATTCTGCGTCACCTAGCCAAAGAAATAATCCACAATCAAAATCCTTATTAAACCCTAATAACTTTCAATAATTACAATCTTACTATTAACCTTATATCATATCCTAAATCATGAATAATAGTCCAATTAGCTTAATAACCCCAATTATTGCTAATAGGTTCCAAATTCATAAAATTAGGGTTTTCTCTTCCAATTAACTCGATAATTCCCAATATTTTCATAAATAATATAATATAATCCGAATTCACCAAACTTATACTAGCATATGCCTATACCGAGTCTTAATCCATAAATCTCAAATGACCTAATTATCATTTCTTAAGTTCCAATTTCATTAAATATTAGATTAATCACTTAATTATCATAATTAATCCAAGCTTATCATTTAATAATACCTAATCCAGGTCCACTACGCCATGCCATAATCTGTGCATGTGAACATATTTCAAATCCTCATAATACAAGGTTAAGGAATATAATACAATTTATGCATATATATATAAACATCAACCAACTTCTATACACTCGATCTGATCAACCGGACCTCGAATTCATAAAACTAAGACCACCATCATGATCCTCGCGATGAGAGGAAGAAACTGTTCTCTAACTGTTGCCGTGTCGCTGCCGTCGGCCGCCATGCACCACCAACGGAAATAACCTAAACCACCACTAAAAGAAGCCTTTTAGCTCAATTAACCAAATCCCCGAGCCAATTTCTCCAAAAACCTTCGAATTGGCCTTCAATTTTTGTTTGAAAGCTTCAGCGTCACCACCTCCGCCGTCTCGGCTTTTGCCAAATTCCTCCATGCACGGTGGCCATAACTGAAAAATAAAGCCACCATGTTGAGCCTTAAGCTAAGCTCGTCAAAACCCACTACTCACATCTAAGATTCCATTGCTGGGGATGAGAGACCCATCACCACTACCATGGCTGAGACTTTGAGCTCCGATTCCCGATGATTCACTGGTGGGTTGGGTGTAAACTTGTTATAGAAGTGTTCCTTGTGAAGAGAAGAACACAACGGTAGGTAAGTTGATAGATTTCGGTGGCCGGAGAAAAACGCTGGTGAGATAGAGGTGATTGGTGCATGGAGGAGGAAAAATGAAGAAGATGGAGTTGACTACTCCATTAAAATGTCATCTTTTGAAAATTGCATTTTCACCCCCAAATTTTCTCCCAGCTTATAGTTAGGTCCTCCAAGTTTTCCAAACTTTTCATTTCGACCTTGGAATTATTTAGTGCCTTATTTTGACCCCTTTGACCCTAAAAAATGGCCATGCAAACCACAAAATTCTCAAGCTTTGATCAATCAAGTTTCTAAAAATTGTAAATTGACCCCAAAAATTTTAAAATCTTTGCAATCAAGTCCTTTTAATATTAACTCTGAGCCCTAGAATCCAATTAACCAAAATCTTATTTTTTCCCCCAAAATACCGAATTTTAGGGGTGTTACAACTTGTCATTTAGTTTTTTAATTTTTTAATTTATAAAATATTTTGTATCTAACACTCCATGTTTCTTTTAAGTTGTCAATTCATTACTCAAGTTAAGGATTCTCTAATCTCGTTTTCATATGGCAAAATGCATTAGGGTCCATTGCTCATGATATCCATGGTTATTGGTGGAAGAGTTCCATTTTTGTTCGTTTGATGTTAATAAATTTCTAATTGCATGGTGCCTACTTGTCATGAATATAATAAAATTTTCATCTTGATCTATATCTACATGGATAATGCTTCCTTGTGTGGAAGAAAATAAATTAAAAACTAAAATAAATAATAAATTATAAATTATTAATATTGGAAAAATTATAAAACAAAGAATTTAAAACTAATTATTTCAAAAAATTATTAGAGTAGTTTGTTTATTACAATTTATTAATTTTGAAAATAATAAAAATAAATTATACATTATAAATTAATTATTTTAGAAAATAATAAAAATATAATTTAATTTATAAATTATTTACTTCAAAAAAAATTATAATAAAGATAGATAAATAACAACTATTTTCTGGTTTGGTCTTTTTTTTTTAAATAGGTTTTTTGGGATGAATTGGAGTTTTAGGGCATCAAGGGCAATGGGGAGTCTGAGAATGAAGAATAATAAAGACTAGGATTTGGCATTGTTCTGGGAGATGCGGAAGTGCGACAAAGAACAGAACAATCTTCTTCTTCTTTAGAACTCCGACGAGTTTGATGCTCCACTTGGTATGAACGAAATTTTCATTTTGATTTTATTGTTGAAATCTGTGTTTATCGTCTTTGGTAATTTTGGTGTGACTTGATGGAGGTTTGATGGTTCTTGATTAGTTTGTTAATTAATTTTCTAGTGACTTTATTTGGTAGATCTATTTTTTAGTGTTGTTCACTTGTTGGCATAGTTTAATCTGTTGTGGTATTAAAAAAACATGGAAGTAAGCATTTCTATTTGAAAATTTGTATTGGGCATATTCTTGTATTGTTTGGTGCATATTTTATTGTTGAGATATATATTTTTTCATATTGGTGATTATAGTGTTCTAATCTGGATAATCCTTTTTCTTTGTTTGCAATCTGCCCTGCTTTTCAGGAACAAAAATTGGTAGTTCTCCAATATTTTATATAACTTCAGGTACATCATTTCCTATCCGAAAGATTGGTGCTGACGATTTTCTAAATTATGACTTCTTGCTGAATGCCAACAGGCAACAAGCCACCTCAAAACGGCTATTTTTTAACATTCTCCACTTCCCCTCCACCCTTTCCACCTATTGTGTCGAGGACCTTCAGTGATGCAACCCCGCACTCCCGTAATCATCATGGGTCACCGCCACCAATTTCTTCACTTCCTCGCTGACAGTGGCGAATGATGCAAACCCCCGAACTCCCATCTTGTCACCACTACCAATTTCTGTACTTCCTCGCTGATGGTGGCGGATGGTGCAAACCCCCAAACTCCCATTTTGTCCTGCTCATTAAGGCAAAGCATTCGAGAAGAACTTTTGTAAGACTTGTCCTCTGTAGAACTCTACCTTTTGTGATTTTTCCACGCTTTCCATCTTTTCTAAATGTATTTATCTCATGACTTTTTCTCTCCATTTGTTTCCTATCATATTGTATAGTCTTTAATGGGCGAAATTGTTAAAATCATTACTTGTACAAGTAGGAATTTTCAATTTTCAATGAAATCTGCCTGATGTAAACATTTTTTGCCATCATCAAATTTATATCTCTTAATTTTTGAATTCTTTTAAGTTTGTGTTCATGAATTTTAGGCATGGATCACATTAATTGGAGAGAAGTTCTATAAATGGGAGTCCGTTGACTATGCAAGAGAAAAGCTCAATAGTCAATTACAACATCAAATTCATGGTCATCTTATAATGCTTGATGATCAAATTAAAAGGTATTTTTATAGATTTAATTAATTCCTTAATATTGTACGTTGTATAAATTTGGTTCTTTTTTGTTAAAAGAATTCCATTATTGTCTTTTTTGCTCTATATTTTGAACTTTGAATAACTTACTGATACCTGTTTGCTATAACGGGCAATAGATTTAGTTTTACTTTACACTATCTTTGATTCCTATTGAGAATGCAACCCATAGAAAAAGCCCTTTCTTAGTTGTTCTAGAATTTGAGAAGATCGATGTTTGGAAGGCTTCCAATATGCCGGTTCAGTATGGAAGAATCAAGTGTAGAAAAGGAGGGAGGGGTTCACTACCATTGGATGTTTCTAGCTTGAGTCTATCCTTGAGACACTAGACCTTTGCTAATTTAGCCGCTTTAATGCAACTTACTTACACTTGTTCTAATTTTTTTTCATTTAATTGTGCATTAGGAAGAGAGTTGGAGGGCTGAAATTGGAGGACTTACCAGGTCCATGAGCAATAAGGACTCCAAGTATGGTTGGGCACGCCATTTTCTATTTCTTTTTTTTTTCTTTTTTATTTTGAGACAATTTGTTCTCCAATAGATGCTAGTTGATAGAAAAAATGCATGTGGTGTTGTTGTTGCCTGATTCACAAATGAAGGATGTCAACTTTTGACACAAACCAAGAAAGCTTGTTTATACTTGTACATACAAACCTGTTCAAATATTCAAAGATCAAGAGCTAGTGATGGGCAGTTAAAGGTAGTCTGAAAAGGAGATAATGATGTGGCTTATGCATGGAATATGAGAAAACATAAGTGAGATAAGGTAATATTGTATTGCATTTCTGTATCTATATTTATTTACTTCCTGATAGGGACTGCTTGTCTTTAATTTACATTGTGAGATGGTCCAAAAAATATGCTTCTAATCGTCCTTTTTGTGTGGCCATGGTATTTATTTTTTAAAGCTTTGATATTCACATTTTCAGAAAAAAAAAAATTTGAATATACAAACAATTCAGATGCAAGGACAATTTTCAATTGAATCTTTTGTTAATGATCTCATCTTATAGATATTAACAATCCTCTTCTCAAAAATTATACAAAGGATTTATATGGAGCTGTGTGAGAAGATGTAATCATTATTCAGTTAGCAGCATAACTTGATGCTATCTTTTCTTTGTAAAAATTGCAGTATATATTTTGTGATGGGATTTTAATTGTTAGTTTTTCATTTACATCTAGAACGAGATAGGTTAGAATATATAAGTGATTTTACTACATTCCAAAAGAAAGAGGGGGAAAAAAGGTAAATACTGTGGGATGCAAGTAGTTAAAGAAGCAGTAGGAACAAAGGAAGAGGGAAAAAAGTGAAAAAAGTAGTCTATGGAAGCCATAATTTTGACATGAATGCAAGTGATTCAATGTTCAAATATTATCTTTTGCTAGTGCAATTAAATGTCTAAAATCCATCATGTCTTTTGAAGCTTTGTGTCGGTCAATCTTCACATTCTCATATTTTGGCTCAAAGTTATTTTTGCTATTTCAGCACTGCCGGATTAAGTTTATAGCATCGTGCTTCAATCCACTTTCAAAGTGTTTTCTGCTACGGCTACTGTTAATTTTAGTTGTTTTGTTCTCTCATTATAGTGTTACTTATGATATAAAGGCTCCTATCATCAATGGCCAGAGAAGAATCTTTTTCCTGGCTCTATTTATTATCAAAGAAGCACTCTTGATGTACAGAGATTCCTATCTTCTAGATATATATATATATATATATATATTATGAAAGACTTCCAATTTTCTATTCTTTTCTTTTTGTGGATTAAAGCTAAATCTTTTAAAATGCAGATGTGGCAGGGGCTTATTAAGAATGCTAAAGATGGAGGTTTGTATAGTAGACACTTAGGTATTTTAGAACCTTCATGAATCTTCACCTGGAATTGTACTTTTTCTTGCTTATTAATATTTTTATTGCATTGTTTGGAAATTTTTCTTGTTATTTCCTTAAACTGCCAATTTAACACATTTCATTTTGTGGGTTTTTGATACAGTTTTGAAGGAAGATATGATTTAGTTACATTCATAAAGTTGGTCCAAGTAGCACAACTATTTCTACATCTTTATATTGGCCCTTATGTTTGTGCATAATGGAATTTTGAGTAGTGAATATTTTCTTTTAACAAAGTACTAATGTTGTTATGTGTTTGATATTTGCATTAATTTGCTCATCAGTGTGCTTTATACTTTTGGTGTTGAAGTATGTTCTAGGTATTAGCTTCAAAACTAGCTATGAACCTTTCAAGGAATTTGTGTGTGTGCGTGTTTGAATTTTAAGTAAAGGTATGGTAACAATTATCATGAATTTCTTGTAATTTATATTACCAATCTAAGCTCCTAATATTAAATTTTCATTTTTGCTCATAGATAGCAATGTAAAGGTTCACCATTCACCGAGAAAATTGTCCAAATGATGAAGAATGAGTAGTTGTTTTAGTCTGAAGGCAACCAATCATTCGCTCCAGGCATGTTTTTCTATATTCTGCATTGTTCAAAATGATACACTCAAATAAGAGAGTTGCAGTCAAATTCTAAAATCAACCTCCTAGAATTAAAAGTCAAATCTTAAAATGTGTCAATTATATACCATAACCTGTAAAGTTTTGCTGATGAAGTACTTAGTTACCCACTTAAATTGCTTGTCTTAGTATATGTTATTGCTATTCCATAATGCCATTGAGTTTTCTACTAATGCCACTTTACTGTCTTGAACTTGTTACAAGTTCTTGAGGTTCTTGTATCTCACCCTTAGGCTTATTTTCTCTTTCTGCATATGCTTTGTGCATAAATATGGTGAAGGGTGATTGTTTTCTATAGAAAATATGCTAGGTTTTTTCTATATGTTCCTAAAACACTGCATAGCAGACTCGAGCAGTTGGCTAACAAGGTGGCCGGTCCCAAAATTGAAGTCCGTACTACTGTTTTTGGTTGTGGTTCAAAATTCTCATAATTGCTGTTTATTTTTGGGATGCTGCTTATTGTAGAGGCATGGATAATCTTGTTAGAAATACACAGATTTTTCGTGTGTATTTTTGTTACTAGAACATTTTTGGTTGAAATATACGGGTCAGATTTTTCTTCTTTTCATGGGACTTTTATTGTTGAAAACTGACGATTGAGGAGTTGATATAGATTACGCCACAATGGTTGACTCCTCTTTCAATTTTGTTTTTAATGGCCTTAAAAATTGTTTGAATGCAGGCTCGGTATTTGGGCTGCCCAAATTGGACTTTGACTCTTCTTTCAATTTACTTTTATTGGCCTTAGAGTTGTTTGAATGTAACTTGATATCGGGGTTATCCAAAATGGAGAGGCTTTGAGGTGTATTCATGGCCTTAAAGTACAATGCATAGAGTTTTGAGGTGTCAAAAAAATCAACAAGCTCGCATAATTGGCAAGCTATAAAAAGCGAGCTGAAGTCGAAGCTATGAGATCAAATGTTGGTATGGCAAAATATTTGGATTCTGTAAAATCTGACTTGGTGAGTCCATCTTGTCATGAGTAATGAGTCATCTTCTGTTGCATATTTGCATAAATTGTAGTCTCATGGGAGGATGCTTTTTGTGACATCAAGTTAACATGGAGTATCCAATACAATCCCTTATCATATTCTCAAACTTATCATAAAGTGCTATGATATTCTCAATTAACCATGGCTTCTTGTTCAATTTGGAAGGTCATGATGGGGTATTCATATTCACTACAAGAATTGGATGACAGGTTGAAGTAACATGGGATTTGCTAGCAAGTACAAGGGAGAACAATCCACGGATAATATATGCTTCCTTAACATTAATTAACAAATTATAATATATATGCACACTAAAGAAAATGAAGAAAGAATATAACCTTGCTCTTAACAGATAATCTAGTCTGAAGATAGAATGAAATATGAATTTTTGCAGATGTCATCACCGATCTACTTTTCCTTAGCCCTTTAAAGGCCATCTCAATTTAATTGGAGGCCTAAGGCGAAACATAAAAATGAGGTCTTTAATATATAATAAAGAATTAATTTTTTTAATACACATGTTTTTAAGTAATCATTTCATTTTTTATAGAAAAAAGAATCTCGTATAAAATATTATTATCTAAATTATATTTTCTGATTTTTTTGAGATGCAAAGTTATTAATTATACTTTTATAATTAATTTCATCTAACATTTTCTTCAATTGATAGCATAGTTAGCCCATTTTATCTAGTTATTACAAGAGATATGGTGGAAAGCTTTCTGATCTTCATAGTGAGTGATAGGAAGTTAATATTCTGGCTTGCTTTCCTTTAAGTTGCTTTGAATTTTTAATTGTTTGAATTTTCCTATCAACGATATTGGATTTTCACATTCTTAAAGCCACTTAATTTATAAAATGCATCTTCCACATAGTAGGTGCAGTGATGATACTTCGTGATTGCTTCCTTACATCTTGGTTTCATCATCTTTTATGTGAAACCTATGATAGTTAATAAAAGTGTGCAATTTTGAAACTGGCAGTGAAGAAGCACCATGGGGTGAAATAGTCTATGCGAATTAATGATGCAAATGAATCCAGGAATAGAACGGCTGCTAGCAAGATTTCTTTTATGATTTTGCTTATAGTGAGAAAGGTGCTGATATGACAGATAATGATTAAGCATTTCTATTCTAAAGGTCAAACATTGTAACAACCCTAAAATTCAGAATTTTGGAAAATAAGGAGTTGAAAATCAAGATTTTGGTTGGTTGGGATTTTGGGCTCGAAAAATAAATGATAAGAACCTAATTGAACATCTTTTGGAAGTTTTGTGGTCAATTCATAATTTTTGAGAACTTGATTGGTCAAAGTTTGGAAACTTTGGGGTTTGCATGGAAGGATTGAAGTCAACTGAGTCAAAGCTATGATTTAAATAATTCAAAGGGCTCAATTGATTTAAGTTGTTTCTTTGTGGACTGAATTATAATATTTTAGGAATAGCCTATATATATAAGGAAATTTCATTTTCATCCCATATTCATCGCCATCTTCTCCCATGCACCCCCGATACTCCATCTCCAGCAATCGAAACTTGCCAAACCAAACCAACCACTCTCTTCTTCTCCTCATGGCAATCACGCCAGCACAAAGAACCACCCATTTTAACCGAAGAAATGGCCAAAAAACTGTGGCCGATGAGAGCTCATGGCAGAGCCTTGGTGGGTTTGCTGTTCTAGCGACTTTTGACGGCAAACAAAGGTATAGTCTTAATGGGCTTAGCTCAAGGATCACAACTGTGGGTTCAACTTCCAAATCGGACCACCAATGGCGACGAATTTTGGAGAAACAACGACGGCGGCAAAAGATGGTTGTGGGTGATTGGAGTTGAAATTGGAGCACAATTTGATGGGGTTTGGTAAAATTGTTTGGGGCATTGGCTTGGTTGAGCTGAAAGGTGTATTTTGGTGGTGAGATTAGGCTTTTTCGGCGACAACGGCGAAGCTGGGATAGATTCTTTATCTCATCGCGAGGATCATGACGGTGTTCTCAATTCGTGACACCAACACTTCTATAGCCAAACCTTGGGTAAAGAGTTGGTTGGGGATTTATATATATGTACATATATATGCATATGTTGTATATAATTCCTAAATCTTGTATTATGAAGGAATACACACGTATATATTCCCATGCATGAATTATGGCATAGCATAGTGGACTCGAATTATGTATTATTAAATGATAAGTTTAGATTAATTGAGTTAATTAAGTGATTAAACTATGATTTTATGAAATTAGAACTTGAGAAATGACAATTGGATGATTTAAGATGATATGGGACTAAGACTCGGTATATGAACGTGCCAATATAAGTTTAATAAACTTTGATTATATTATTTATGAAAATTTTGGGAATTACTGAGTATTGTAAGAGGAAACCCTAATTTTATGTATTTAAGACCTAAGTGGCATTAGTCGGGACTGATCATGAAGAATTAAGCTATTGTTGTGATTTTAGGACGATATTATGAGAATGATTAAGTAATTGAGAACTAGTTTACATTCCGTTATCAACTATGATATGAAAACTAGTATTACTTTGGCAATACCGATTTTATTAGTCATTTTAGGCCAATAGTATCGTTTAAGCCCTAAAACTATTATATTAGTCAGTTAACTAGTGACTTTAGAGTATTAATGGTTTAATTGGATTGCTAGAGTTGAATATGGATTGTGACTATGAAAACATTATTTTGGTTAGGTGATGACGCGGGACCCGCAGAACAGTAGGCAGCGACAGTGTTTGGGATCATGAAGGTGGGGGTCTACCAATCTAGCACTTTTTTACACTCTTCAATATTTGTGATAAACCCCCGTGAGGGTTACTGTTTCTATACTGACTGTACTGTGTTATTGAAATTTGTGATCTATTGAGATCTCACTAATTATCTGTTATTTGATCTTGATACCCTTGTGAGGGTTACTTTTGTTATGACTTTGTTTCCTATTTGTTTTGGCTCCCAGAATGTTTATCTATTATATGTTATCTTCCGTCCTGTTATCTGTGCTGTTCTGATATCCGACGACGATCTTGTTATTCGACTGTCTGTTGCTTGACTGTCCTATTATTCGACTATTCTGCTGCACTGTCTATTCTAATATTTGTACTATCCTTACTGTTATTGTTTGCCTTACCGAAATTTTCATTTATCTAATATCAGCGGTGCGCTAGGGCTTTCCCTCTAGGCATCTGCAAACTGTTTATTGACCTGTTATTAAATGGAGAACTGAATGGTTGTGGGCTTGACTGGTACGCAAGGGATTTTGCCCCCTGGTATCAACAGTACGCTAGGAATTTCCCCCTGGGTATCGGTGTTGCACTAGGGATTTCCCCCTGGGCATTGTAGTACATAGGATACGCTAGGGATTTCCCCTGGGTATCAATGGTACGCTAGGGATTTTTCCATGGGTATTGGGCGTTACACTAGGGATTTCCCTCTAGGCATTGGGCATTATGCTAGGGATTTCTCTCTGGGCATCGCTGTGCGCCATACGATCCATGGGCACAACGATGTACCAAGCTGCCATGCTTTGGCAATACTGAATGATTTTCTAGTATAAGGAGAATCTGGTATGCATGTCTGGTTATATTCTGTTGAAATGCATATACTTCGGGTTTGCTTTACCTGACTGTTTCCTAACTGTTTGTAACCTGTTCATGGAGCAATAAGGCAGGAGAGTTTCCTAATTGCTAAACAGTTACTGCCTATTTTCTTGATATTTGCTCGCCTCACTGTAAATTATGATCTGTTGAGTTGATGTTTCCTCGATAGATCCCTACTGTTTATCTTTGTTATTATTCCTCACTAAGTCCTTTGGATTTACCTCCCGTACTATTTTATTGGTTTAGACAGGTATAGGAGATGGATAAGAACATTTTAAGCTGAAGGCGTGGAAGATATATTTTGTAAAAGCACCATGGATATATATGTATGTGCATAAATCTCTCTCTCGAACTTTAGGTTTTCTTAACTTAAAGAGGTTGTGATATGTAAGTCTGAATTGTGATCTCGGATGTGTAAATATTATGAATTGTGATTTGAGATAGCTTATGGCATATACTTAAAAGATTTGTAAAGCCTATTGAGTTAAACTTGTTGGTGATCTTGATAGGTCTTGAATTGTTACTATGGGCCTTTTATGATAGATGAGTTCACAAGTTAAGATTGAACAGTGTGTTGTCTCAGCTTCGGGGTTACCTTGAGTGGGGTGCCGCAAACATTTAGTTGGTATTGTTTAAAACCTTAAAAGTAATACCTCATATGTGCAGGTTTTCAATAAAGGTAATTTTGAGCATCACCGTCCTATAATCTATTGGTGGTAGTCAAGAATTATCTATTGGCTTATTTCCTATTTAAAATGAGCGTGGTCAAATGCTGAAGTTTGAGACGAAATGCTTGTTCTTATATTAGGATTTCCACACACTTGAGCACCAATCTTTTATCAAAGCTATAGATTTGGCTAGTGTTGTTTGAATAGTTATTAATTGTAGGTCTCCAGTAAAGGTCATTTAGAGCATCTCTTGAAGAAAATTTTCTTTTTATCATTGGTAGTCGTAGTCTTCATTTTCATATATGGCAATATTATTCTATTATTTTCCTCATTTCCTTATTAAACCTTGAATGTGTTTTTCTATCCCTAGTGCCCTTTGCTTTATTAATGTGGTTTGTTCTGCTTTTAGCACATAGTCTTTGGAGATTCAAATGTTATGTTTTTGTTATAGGATTGAAGGAGTGGAATTCAACAAGAGTCTTCTGATGCTGAAGGAGTGTATTCAAGCTCTTGACAATGAATAGATTCACATCCCATTTTGTGGAAGCAAACTTATTGATGTGCTTCATGACTTCATTGTTGGAAATTTTAGGACTGTTATGATCTCTTGCATTTCTCCAAATGCTTGTTCGTGTGAGCATATTTTCACTACTTTGAGTTATGCTGATTGGTAAGATTATTTTCTTTTTGAGTTTGATTAGTTTTTGAAGTAGTAAAAATGGCCTATAATTGCTTTACCAAAGATGGTTACATTGCTTGAACTGAGAAATGCTTATTATTTGACAGGGTTAAATGTTTTTCAGCTGGATTTCAGATTCGTTAAAAGAAGAATTGCAACATTCTATTTGGTAGAGGATATTTCAGGTACACCGTGAGCTTATGTCTCTTGAGTGCAATAGAAAGATTCCACAACTCTTTCTATGTTCTCATGGAATTGATTGATGTATGTTTGCTTGTAGGTGTGCTGAACTCCTGGAAAATTCATCAAATAAACTCAATTAAGTTTTTAGAGTATAAAGGAAAAAATGCATTTTAAATTCATTTTGACTTCCCTTCGAAGGGTGGACGAAAAGGTTTCTTGTCAGGTCACCTTTTCTTGATGTGCTTTTTAGGCCATAAAGATACCTCCTTGATCATCCTATACTCTTGTGCAACAGTATCATTTTTTCTTTGATTGAATGCGAGCTGATCTATTGGTGATCATTAACACAAGGTTCTGTGAACCTACAGGGAGTTTGCCCAATAGAAGTGGCACATTTTCTGCTAGAACTATTTCAAGCAAGTTCTTGTGTGGAACTTACTTCCCCTTTGATTTCTGTTTTTCCTTTTTCATTCCTTTATTAGCATTATTGCTATTCTCATACGATCTATTTTATAGGCTTAGTGTTTCTAGACGTTCTTTGTGTAGATTGAGATGAAAAAATTGGATGTTGTCTCATCTTTGTGTTTGAATTCAAGCAAGCCCTTACCTTGGACACATGGTGGATATCTATCTTTGCCTTCATTTGCTGATGTATACCAAAAGTAGTGCCAGCATTCAAAGCCACAATATTTTTATGCCTTGTTATTACTCCTACAATCTTGATCTCCCAAAGATTTGCACATCTCTTTCCCTTACATTGGGGAAGACAAAGGAAAAAACAAACTCCAAAAGTTAGCTCTATTATTCCTTGCTTTATGTAGGATGACATGATAAGATATTGCAATAGCCGACATCCTAAAAGCATTAGCTCTCTCATGGTTGGGTTGGGAGGTCTCTTACTTGAATTTGCTTGAGAGTGACAGTTTCTCTGAGTGGCAGGAACTTCATTCTGAAGAAATAGATGAGAAGGTGATATGAGCATTGGAGGGCAAGATGGTTATTTTGGCATTAGGGGGTAAAATAGAGATTGCAACATGCTAATGGGACCTATCTCATGAGAGCAAAAATAAAGAGGTTGAAAGATGGCTTTGCAAATTTGGCTAAGTCTTTTGTTGAAGAGATGCAGCAAGAATGAGTTAAGGAAGATAAGAGCATGTCAAGAAGCCAAAAAAAATAAATTTGGATAGCTCATCACCTTGTGCTTGGTGTATAAGGCTTGAAAAGGCCCAAGAAGGCCAAAAGAATTCCCAAACGTGTGGGACTCATGGAGAAAAGAAGCAGTTGTGACCAAGTTAAACTCCTATTCCTAATTGGATTTGGGCTTGGATTATTATCCATAGGCTTAGTTTATATCTTATCTTAATTAGGGCTTGCAAAGAGACTATAAATACTCTCTTAAAAATGTGTATGGCAGATTTTTGATCAATATTGATTTATTTTCTCCATTTTTCTATTAAGAAAAACCACAACTTTGCTTTTTGCATCAAGAAATTGAATTGGTTCTTTTAATGTACTAATTTCGTCTAGTATTCAGTCAATTTTTTTATTCTTATTCCCAATTGTTTGCATTTCTAAGATCAAGTATCTTAGGGGTTCAATAGGGAGGGTTTTTATTTTAGGGTTCGTTCATTATCAATTTGTGTTTGGGGTTTCAGGATCAATATATCCTTGGGGTTCCACATCATTTGGTATCTAGAGCCAACTTGAGATAAATTCCTATTTATCTTGTTTTTGTTTCCAGCGAAAAAAATTCAGGGAAAAAAAAAAAAAAAGCCAGATCATGAATTGACTGTTGTTTTGTGATTCTTATGCAATATTTTGCATATTCCTATCTTGGAGAATGCCAATTGAACACAAAAAATTGAGTTTGCAAAATATACATCCTAGATTGCTCTAATTTTGAGAAATTAAAGTTAGGGTTCTTGCGTGATTCAATTTGGGAGCTTTTGACCTAGGCTTTCTAGTTCCAAATTGCCATTGGATAAGCTAAACTGGCTATTTGTAGTTACTATTTGGAATTGATTGTACATCAATTGGGTTAGAATTGAATCATAATCGGCCTTCCATATTGACCAAATTCTTTGTGTATTTTCTGTTTTGTCGTTTTTTATTCACGCTTTGTGTTTTCTTTCTTTGTTTTAGCCTAATTTGCATCTGTTATATTAGATAAGCAACATATTACATTCTTGTTACTTAGCTTGCATAAAAAATCACATGATACACATTCTTTCTCGTGTGTCATCACATCATTTTCCTTGTTGGTCACATTTACTTTGCCTCTAGACTTTGTGATTTTCTTTCTTTGTTAGATTTTTCATTGCTACTACCATATAAATACTACTTGTGAATTTTCTTTGAATTGAATTAGTTTGATTTCTGAAGTGCAACATTCACTATGGTCAAGAGAGGTAAAAGGCATAAATAGGTGAGCACATAAAGAGGGCAAAAGCAGAATTGAGTGCAAACATGAGGGTTCACATCTACTTGTGTTAAACACGTGAGGGAGTGTTTTTTTGTGTTGCTGTTTTTGTTAACACTTTTTGCAAGTTTTTAAAATGAGTACTATTTTTCCAAGTAGGAAGGGTAAGAACCCTCTGATGAGGAAGCTAATATGACACCATATATGAAGGTGATGTACAGGGCATTTACTAGTCAATTTCAGAAGTTGAATAGTAGGCTTGATGAGATGGATGAGTGGAGAAAGGAGGTGGCACAAAATATTTCTGGGAATGGTAGACGAAATAGCCTCCATATGAGGGACAGCAATATAAATGCCATCAAGATGAAAATCCCATCACTTAAAGAGTGAAATGATGCTGAAGCATACTTGGAGTGGGAGAGAAAGGTGGAGTTGATCTTTGATTGCCATAACATCAATTCATGCCATCTTGGTACGTGTTATGCCTCTCTTTATTATATGATAATTTATCTTTATTTTTGCATGAGTGATTTGATGGAGGAAATGAATGTTGCTTTTATGTTTTGTTTATGAATTGAAGTTGTCAATTATACTAAAAAGCTTACTAAGCTGATCAATGACTCCTAAACGTGTAGACCAAACTAGTGCTAATTAACATCCATATTTACCTATGGAGGGGGGACCGCCAACATACATGCCTTGCATGCTTAGTAGGCAAATTCAAATCTAATTTGAATTTGAGTGCATTTCAATTACATTTGAAATTTAATTTCAAATTAATTAAATGTCACACTAAAATGATCAATTTTCTCTCCAAAGAATATTCTCCTTATTAATTAAATCAAAAAATTTAATTTAATTAATTAATTCTTGACTTAACTCTTAAGTCAACTAACTTAACTCCTTAATTAATTAACTCCTTAAATTAGTTGATCAATTTAACACTTAAATTAATCAAGCTAACATAGACCTCAATTTTTGGTCAGCCCAAAATCAGTCTCCATGGAAAGAATTTTTCTAACACTTAGAAAGTTCCTCCATTACTTAGGAAATGTAATTGGATTTTTCATGTGACCCAATGGGTTCTACCATTCATTAGATATGGGCTCACAACTTCTTGTGACTTTTGAATATTGAATATTCCTTTTAGTTTAAACTCTTTTAAACTAATCAACTCAATTCAATTAATCTCCATTAATTGATCATTAATTGAAGAGTACCCAATCTCCATGGTCGATTTCCAACCTAAAGCCCATGGAGCCCAACTAATTGGCCGAAATGAATGCTTTTGGAGAACCATCAAGCTCTACGCGTACCATGCAAATATGATCCTTCTGTCTCCTATCTCCCAAAAGAGGCCTAGGGCAAGATATTTGCTGGTTCACTAATAGCCTCGATATTATGTCTCTATTCCCAATGCTTGATTCCACTTTATAACCTCATCTTTGAAAAACTCATTTTCCAAATTGTCATACTACCTTGCGCAAGAATTTCTTGGAATCGATCATTATAGAATACATAGGAGATGCACTCACCCTTCATGAAGATGATGAGTCAGATTCCATCTTTAATCTCACAAACCTCTATGTCTAACTAGCTCATGCCCAATCACCACCCGAACGGCCCGCTAAGTGACCAGGGAGAAGTCAAAGCGTGAGGACCTAAACACAAGGTTACCATAGATCCTCAGGTTAAATGACTAATTATATGCCCTAGCATAAGTGGGAGAACTTGCTACTACCGACTTGCAACTCTAGCTATCTAGTGGATTCTCCGATAGGTCTTCAATGCCTTGTTCCCTAACAAGCACCCATTAACATGCATCCATATCTCATATGGGATTGCCCATGGAATGGAGCAATATCCAACTCCTTGGATCTATGCATTGTTAGTGCAAGTCTATCCGAATCTTAGATGCTCTATCTCTAAAGATCCTATGACTTGGAAGATTTAATATCACGACTATGTAAGACTTATTCCATGATAACCACCCAGTGTGTGACCAAGTCTCGTAGTCTTGAGTGATCTAAGGGCTTCAACCAAATGCCAATGAAGTAAATATAAGCATAAGATGAAGATGGCCATATTATTAATATCATTCAATCAAGATTGTACCACAAGTGAAATAGTTTACAATGCAAATCTACTATTCCAACAATCTCCCACTTGCACTAAGGCCAATTTCCCATAGCCTTAAGACCTATCTTTTCAAGATATCCTTCAAAGGTCTTTTGTAATGGGGTTTAATCAGTGGATCTGCTATATTCTCTTTCAAGGCAACTCACTCCACTCAGATGATGCCTCTATCAGTAATCTCCTGGATCAAATGATATCGCCTCAATATGTACTTGGATCAATGATGAGATCTTGGCTCTTTAGCTTGCACTACCGCGCCATTGTTGTCACAAAAGACAACTACTGGCTTAGTTTTTCATTCAACTCTTGAATGAAGTTTTTCATCCAAACACCTTCCTTTGCAGCTTTTGAAGTCATAATATATTCTACCTCCATAGTAGAGTCGGTCGTGGTGTCTTGCTTGGAACTCTTCCAGCTCACCGCATTGCTATTGAGGCAAAATATGAATCTAGAAATAGATTTTAGGTCATCTACATCGGATTGGAAACTTGAATTTGAAAACCCCTAGAGTTTTTCAATTCTTCATTGCCGTATATCGAAAATAAGTCCTTAGTCATTCTCAAGTGCTGAAGGATAACTTTAACAGCTATCCAGTGACTCTCACTGGGATTGAATTAGAAACGGCTTGTAACACTTAGAGCGTATGCCACGTCCAGTCTCGTACATTGAGCTACATACATTTTACTCCCAATAGCAGAGACATAAGGTATGTGGGACATCCTTTATCTCTCGTCTCAAGTCTTAAGGGTCATGATTTGGAGAGACGAATGCCATGTCCCATGGGAAGGAATCCCTTCTTGGGTTTTTCCATACTAAACCTCTTTAGTATTTTATCTATGTACGGGATTTAGGAAAGCCCTAGCATCCTCCTCGATCTATCTCTATAGATATGTGTTCCCAATATGTAGGATGCTTCTCCCAAATCTTTCATGGAGAATTGTATAGATAACCATGCTTTAGTAGACTCTAACATTCCTACCTCATTCCCAATGAGAAGGATGTCATTGACATAAAGCACAATAAATTGTATACTACTCTCACTAGCCTTCTTGTACACACATGGTTCATACACATTTTTGACAAAGCGAAATGATTTGACTATTTTGTCAAAATGTATGTTCCCACTTCAGGACGCTTGTTTGGGTCCATAAATGGATATCTGGAGTTTGCAAACCTTTTGATCACTCTCCTTGGATATAAAACCTTGTGGTTACTCCATATAAATTTCTTCTTCAATTCTCCATTGAGGAAAGTGGTTTTCAAATCCATTTGTCATATCTCATAGTCATAATAAGTGGTTATGGCAAGCAGAATCTGAATGGACTTAGGCATTGCGATCGGTGAAAAGGTTTCCTTGAAATCAATACTGGGTCTTGAGTGTAACCCTTAGCCACTAGTCGAGCCTTAAATTTTGCTTCTTCTCCATTGACTCCTTTGCTTTCGCTTATAGATCCACTTGCAACCAATAGGAACTATTCCCTTTGGTGGATCTACCAAAGTCCATACTTTGTTGGAGTACATGGAGTCCATTTCGAATTTCATGGCATCAAGCCAACATCCCGAATCTATGTCTAACATAACTTCTTCATAGGTCTTCGGATCACTATACAATTAGCCTGTCTCATGAAGAAATCCGAACCTTTTGGGTTGCTTCTTGATTCACTCCGATCTTCGTAGAGGATGTGTGTGAGGCTCTTGTTGCTCAGTTGTTTCCACCGCTGGTGGGATTTCATGATCATCTTGAACTTTATCAAGTTCAAGAACAACATCATTTCTATCCAATATAAATTGCTTTTCCAAAAAGGTGGCCTTCCTCGAAACAAACACCTTTTGTTCCGAGGGATCATAGAAGTAATAACCCATAGACTCTCTTGGGTATCCCTCAAACTTGCACAAGGTGGATCTACTATCTAACTTGTCTCCCACTGTCCATCTTACGTAGGCAGGAGACCCCCAAACCTTAAAGTATTGGTAAGAGGGTGCTTTACCATACCACATCTCATGCAGCGTTTTTGGTACCAACTTTGAAGGTACTATATTTCGTAGCTTCGCTGCCATCGTTAAGGTGTATCCCCAAAAGGATATGAACACATCAAAAAAGCTCATCATGGAATGTACCATGTCCAACAAGGTATGGTTTCTCCTCTCGGCTACTCCATTATGTTGGGGTGTGCCGGGTGGAGTCCATTGAGAGATAATCCCATTCTCCTTTACATAATCCAAGAACTTGGTGCTTTAAGTATTTTCCCCCTCGATTCGATCGAAGAGCTTTAATACTAAGTGCCAATTGCTTTTCCACTTCATTCCTATACTCTTTGAACTTTTCAAAGGCTTCGGACTTGTACTTCATAAGATACACATGTCCAAACCGACTATAATCATCAGTGAAGGTGATGAAGTAGGAATAGCCTCATCTCACACTACCTCTTAGTGGGCCACAAAGGACATGTAGAGCGCTCCGTTTGTCCCACAAAAGGAGCCTTGGTAATTTTTCCCTTTAAACAAGATTCACAAGTAGAAAGGTCTTCAATGCCACTAACATTTAGTGTTTTGAGAGCTTCTAACTTGTTTCATCCCATTTGTAGAAATATGCCCAAGTCTAACATGCCAAAGAGTGTCAGCTTCTTGGTTATCTAATTTTCTTTTACTTTATTGGATGTGCATTAGTGAAGGTGGAGAATCAAGTATATACAATTCATTAATTAATGTACCTTTAGCAATTAAAAAACCATTCTTTAATGCTTTCAATATCCCATTCGATATAGGAAAATCATATCATTCATTATCAAGAACGGGAATTGAAATAATGTTCCTAACAAGATGGGGTACATAATAAATCGGATCAAGTACAATACAAGCATTCCCCAAGTCTAACTTGATTACGCCTTGGACTATGGTGACAACTCTTGCTCCATTTCCTAGGCGGAGGATCATATCCCCTTCATGAAGATTCTTTTTTCTTTCCATCCCCTCTAATGAATTACAAAGGTGAGAACCACATGCGGTATCAAACACCCATGAGGAAGAATTAGTCATCAAATGCACCTCAATGAAGTACATACCCTTCTCAACGGTTACAAAGTAAGCTTTGCGGTTCCTTTTCCAATGCCCCTTTTAACCACAATGGGGTTTTACATACCTTTACATCGATTTTACACTTTTTCTTAACCCTCTTGAAACTTTTCCAGGGTTTGCTTCCCTTTGGAGGAAGAACTCATCTTTCTCTTACCTCTCTTTCTTGGGCCCCTAGGACCTTTTGACTTGGAGGAGGATGTAAGCATAAGAGGTTTTTCCTTTTTCATCATCGCCTCGGCAGTCACAAGTATGTTCACCAATTTGTTAATCGTAACTTTTTGCTTGGACATATATTTAGTTCATAAAGAATTGGTCGAACAGTGGTGGTAATGACTGGAGAATCAAATCCATGTAGAGGTCATTGTCCATGATCACATCAAGTTTTCCAAGCTTCTCAATGAGTCCAATCATCTTTAGCTCATGATCATGAACACTTGACCCCTCGCTCATCCTTGGATCCAAAAATGACCAAAACTATTTTAGTCAATCAACAACATTCTATATCATCATATAACATCAACTAATGCTAAATCAACATTCAACATTAGAAGCTATGAATTAAAGCATACTAATTGCATGAATTAACACTTAAAACACATAATAGCATGCTTTCAATTCATCAATCAAGAAGACACACATAATATCATCCAAACACTCCAATCCATCATATGAATCAAGAATTTGGTGATTTTGATCAATCCATCACAATTGATCCATCAAAAATTCAAAGCATAGCATGAATTAGGCTTTGATACCACTTGAAGGCTAGAGTAGCACTAGGATCCATAAATTAAAACTTCAAAAGCTAAAATTAACTAGGCTACTCAAGCAAATCAAGGATCTAAACATGCTTTTGAAATGGATTTAGGTAGAGGATTACCTTTAATCCATAATCTGCCAAGCAGTGCTGCAGTAGAAACAATGCAACTTTTACACGAATCAAGCTTCTCCAAAAATTCCCAAAAAAAATCCAGTAGCTTCTCAACTCTTTTATTCATCTACTATGAAAATTTTAGATCAAAACTCCTTCTGGATCTCCTGGAATAAAATTGCCAAGTGGCAACTATCGCAAGTGGATCTCCAAAGGCTTAGCAAACCATTTGTTTTGTCGCTATTAATATGATCCGCACACCATTGCAACTTCCTACTACTCCTCACTTTTAGTTGGAGAAAGAGAGGAGAGAAGAGATGGAGATGGCTGATTTTTGGGGTTGGAGAATAAGAGAGAGGTGAACTTCAAAACATGAGTGGTTCACCTTGAAAATGGAGGAAAAAATAGTGAGAATCTAATTCTTCATTTTGAGAAGCAAGTGACCGCCCACCCTCACCTCTATATCTATTATATACAGGGAGGATGGTGTGATGCCAAGTTGGCAAATTCAAGTCTAATTTGAATTTGTGTGCATTTCAATTACATTTGGAATCTAATTTCAAATTAATTAAAATGACACAACAAATGAAACTTTCATTTGAATTTTCCCTGCAAAATCTATTCTTCTCATTAATTAAATTAAACACTTTAATTTAATTGATTAATCTTTGACTTGACTCTTAAGTCAACAAGCTTAACTCTTCAAGCTTAATTATGTTAACTCAACTGTTTAAATTAACTTGACCAATTGATGATGGTCACATGGCACCAAATAATTAACTTTTTAATTATTGGTCTAATTTAACTTCTTAAATTAGTTGATCAATTTAACACTTAAATTAATAAGGCCAAGTGACACTTCAATTTTCGGTCACCCAAAAAATCGATCACTTTGGAGTGAATTTTCTAACACTTAGAAAGTTCCTCCATGACATAGGAAATGCAATTGGCTTTTGTGTGTGACCCAATAGGTTCTACCATTCATTTGACATTAGCTCACAACTCCTTGTGACTTTTGAATATCATATATTCATTTTAGTTTAAACTCCTTTAAACTAAATCGACTCAATTGAAGAGTACCGAATCTCCATGGTCGATATCCAACCTCAAGCCCATGGAGCCCAACTAATTGGCCTAAATGAATGTTTTTAGAGAACCATTATAGCCAAATATGGTCCTTCCGTCTCCTATCTCTAGAAAGAGGCCTAGGGCAAGATATTTGCCGGCTTCCTAATAGCCTAGATACTATGTCTCTATTTCCAGTGTTGAATTCCATCGTATGACCTCATCTTTGAAAACTCATTTTCCAAGTTGTCATACCACCTTGTGCAAGGATTTCTTGGAATCAATCATTATAGAATACATGGGAGATGCACTCGCCCTTTACAAAGACGAGGAGTCGAATTCTATCTTGGATCTCACGAACCTCTATGTTTAGTAGCTTGTGCGCAACCTCTACCCGAATGGCCCACTAGGTGACCAAGGAAAAGTCAAAGCACAAGGACCAAACATAAGGTTACCATGGATCCTCAAGTGAGAGGACTAACTATATGCACTAGCTAAGCTAGAGAACTTGCCACTAACAACTTGCCACTCCGGCTATCTAGTGGATTCTCCAGGCGAGCCTTCAGTGCTTTGTTCTTTAACAAGCACCCACTAACGTGTATCTATATCTCATATGGGATTGCTCATGGAACAGAGCAACATCCAACCCTTGGATTTATGCATCGTTAGTGCAAGTCTATCTGGATCTTAAATGCCCTGCCTCGTAAGATCCCGTGACTTGGAAGATTTAAGATCACGACTGTGTAAGACTTATTCCATAATTAATACCTAGTGAAATGACCAAGTCCCATAGTCTTATGTGATCTAAGGGCTTAATCCAAATGCCAGTGAAGTGATAAAGTGCATAAGATGAAGATAGCCATATAAAGTATATCATTCGATCAAGATTGTATTACAAGAAAATAGTTTTACAAAGCCAATCTAATTGGCTTCTAGGGTACTATTCCAAAACCCTAGGGGTACTAGAAAGAGAGGTAAAAGGAAGAAAAGTTCTTTCTCTAAGGGAAAGCAACCATTGAAGGCATCCCGAGGAGTCAAGAAGATCGCAGAGGATGTAATCGATTTTACTTGTTTCTAGTTTCGCAAGAAAGGCCATTGGAAGCGGTATTGCAAGGAATACCTTGTAACCCTTGAGAAGGGTATGTACTTTATTGAAGTGAGTTTAGGATTAATTCTTCCTCATTGATATATGATATCGTATGTGGTTCTTGTCTTTGTAATTTGTACAAAAAATAGAAAGAAGAACAAAACTAGGTGATGAGGATATAATCTACTGCCTTGATGAAGGAGCAAGAATTGCGGTCAAAGCTGAAGGCCTATTATAAGTTAGACTTAGGGAACCCCATACTCGCATTGAACCCTTGTTATTATGTTCCATATATCACTGAGAACATTATTTCAATTCCTATTTTGGATAGCGAAGGATTTGATCCTTCCACATCAAATGGTAGATTTAAGGCATTAAAGAATGGGTTCTTAGTTGCTCATAGTACACTTAACAAAGGATTATACATTTTTGGGTTCTCAAACATCACAGATGCACATTCAATCAAGTAAAACAAAATTAGATAACCACAAAGATGCCATCTTATGGCATTCAAATTTAGACATATCTCAAAAAAATAGGATAAACAAGTTAGAAACTCTCAAAGCACTAAATGTTAGTGGCATTGAGAATCTTCCTACTTGTGAATCTTGTTTAAAGGGAAAAATGACCAAGGCTCCTCTGTGGGACAATTGGAGCGAACCACAAGTCCTTTAGATTTGATCCATTCGGATGTTGGTGGCCCACTAAGAGTTAGTACAAGAGGAGGCTATTCTTACTTCATCGCCTTCACTGATGATCATACTTGGTTCGAACATGTGTGTCTTATGAAGTACAAGTCCAAAGCCTTTGACAAGTTCAAAGAGTATAGGAATGAAGTAGAAAAGCAAGAGGGACTAAGTATTAAAGCTCTTTGATCGGATCGAGGGGGAGAATCCTTAAGTATTGAATTCTTGGATTATCTAAAGAAGAATGTGATTCTCTCTCAATAGTGTCCACCCGATACACCTTAACACAATGGAGTAGCTGAGAGGAGAAACCGTATGTATCTTGTTAGACATGGTATATTCCATGATGAGCTTTTCTAACGAGCCTATATCCTTTTGCGGATATGCCTTAAAGACGGTGGTGACATTACTAAATGTAGTACCTTCAAAGTTAGTGCCAAAGACACCGCATGAGATGTGGTTTAAAAAAACACCTTCTTATTCTTTCCTAAGAGTCTGGGGTTCTCTCCCTTACATCAAGCGACTAGTAGGAAACAAGTTGGATAGTAGATCTACCTTGTGCAAGTTTGTGGGGTACCCAAGAGAGTCTTTGGGTTATTACTTTTATGATCCCTCGAACAAAAGGTGTTTGTTTCGAGGAATGCCCACTTTTTGGAAAGGAAATTTCTATTAGATTGTTGTTGAACTTGATGAAGTTCAAGATGATAATCAAATCCCACAAGCAGTGGAAACAAGTGAGCAACAAGAGCTGGACACACAACCTCTAAGAAGGTCGGACTGAATTAAGAAGCAACACCAAAGGTTCAAATTCATTCATGAGACGGACCAATCGGATAGTGATCCAAAGGCCTATGAGGAAGCTATATTGGACACAGACTCGAGACATTGGCTTGATGTCTTGAAATCCAAAATGGACTCCATGTAGTCCAACAAAGTATGGACTTTGGTAGATCCACCAAAGGGTATAGTACTCGTTGGTTGCAAGTGGATCTATAAGCGAAAACCAGGAGTCGATGCAGAGGTAATGATCTTTAAGGTGCAAGGGTTATACTCAAAGACCCGTTATTGATTTCGAGGAAACCTTTTCACTGATCGCTATGCCTAAGTCCATTCGAATTTTACTTGTCATAGCCATATATTATGACTATGAGAAATGGAAAATAGATGTGAAAATCGCTTTTCTCAATGGAAACATTGAAGAAGAAATGTACATGGAGCAACCACAAGGTTTTACATCCAAAAGGAGTGAGCAAAAGGTTTGCAAACTTGAGAGATCCATTTATGAACTCAAACAAGCATCCCAAAGTTGGAACATACGTTTTGATAAGACAATCAAATCGTTTGACTTTGTCAAAAATGTTTATGAACCTTGTGTGTACAAGAAGGTTAGTTGGAGTAGTATATAGTTTATTGTGCTTTATGTTGATGATATTCTTCTCATTGGGAATGAGAAAGCAATGTTAGAGTGTACTAAAGCATAGTTATCTACTCAATTCTCCATGAAGAATTTGGGAGAAGCATCCTACTTATTAGGAATACGTATCTATAGAGATAGATCAAGGAGGATGCCGGGCCTTTCCCAAACCCCATACATTGACAACATACTGGATAGATGCACAAGTGTTATGCAAGTTCTCAAAATTATGTTTGACATTTTTTATTGCTTTTCAGAAGCTTGTTCAAGTTAATCTCCAATTTTGTGCAAAAATGAGATGCATAAATATTATGCTTATTTTTGCTTGACCAATTAATTGTTTATGAGATAAGCATTTAATCATTGGAATTGAATGTCATTTCTTGATTTATTTATTGTTCATTTAATTGTTGAATGGATGATGAATGATGGGGGATGATCATGAGCCTTTAATATTAATTTTATTTGTTTCAAGTTGTTGAAAGGGTTGTATTAAATTGGGGCTTGCATGCCTTTTGATTTCTATCTTGTAAATGTTATGAGAGTAGAATTACTAGGAGTGAGGATTCTTTCTCATATAAATGTTACAAGGAGCAAGAAAGACCATTGGAGGCCTGAAGACTCATGAATGCATGGGGATACACTCATGTAATAGCTAGATTTAATCAGCCCACTTAAAATCAACTAGGTGGTGCACCTATGGCTCTAAATGCACCATTTGGTTAAGGCTCATGGTCATCCTACCCTAAGAGCATGTTAGACGCATTTACCTATTTATGCTTTCCATATCCTATTGATGTGTAATATGCATGTTTAGGATATAGAAAACCTAAATAAGAAGATAAAAATTTGTGGGATCTTGGGAAGCAAGAAAATCCCTTTTCTTAGAATGTCTAAGTGTTTTTCAAATATTAAGTCAAAATGAATATAAATTAAAAGGAGTTTTAATTAATCCATGCCTTCTACCAATAGTATATGACATGACGACCCTACCATCTTCATGTGATATACACTCGATCATAGGGGTTACACTTAGGTGGAAAGTTGTGATCATATATACTTAGCATATATGATGCACCTTTGATTTGAGGCTTCCCATGCATTGGCACTCGATCACGGGGGATGTCGTGGAGCAATCTCGAATCAAAGTTTGATTGGTCAGCTCGACCTAACATCTAGTAATGTAGAGGTTGTCTGGTCACGGGGATCTACATGAAAAGTGAGGCAAAATATATCAAGAGTTGCATAAAATGCAATTAGCAAAAATTGCTTATCTTTCGATTGTTTATAGATATACACTCGGTCACGGGGGTCCACTTACAAGTCTTTAGGGCCTTGATTCCCAGTAGGAAATATGATGTCCTGAATTCTTCTAGAGGGTGAAGAATTTGATAAAATAGTGGGAGAAAAACATGCTTGAAAGACCATAAACATGTTTTTAAATATCAATGTTTCAATCATGTGCTTATATTCTCTTTTATTGCTCTTTTGTAGATTTTTTGAAATATTCAAACTCAAAATGGCTAAGAATCCACTCAACATCATTTTGGAAACCAATAAGCTAAACCGGGCCTAACTTCCGTGATTGGTTGAGAAACCTCAAATTTGTTCTTGATTCCAAAAAGAGGACTTATGTACATGATCAAAGTCCGTCAGACACCAGTGGCGATGATGCCACCAATGAGGCTCGTGAATTGTTCACGAAGTTTGTGGATGATGATCTACAAACAAGGTATCTCATGTTGGCTTCTATGACCAATGAGCTCCCAAAGACTCGTGAGCTATGAAGCATGCTAGCAAGATCTATACACACCTACAAGAGTTGTATGGTGTCCAAACTAGACACGAAAGGTTCGCTTTGTCTTGGGAGCTCCTTAGGTCGAGAATGGTTGATGGCTTAAGTATCCATGATCATGGATACTTAAAGGGAAGCAACCCTTGAAGAGTTCGGGGGGAATCAAGAAAAAAGAAAGAGGCTAAAACCAATGCAAGTTATTTCCACTGTGGCGAAAAAGGACATTGGAAAAGGAATTGCAAAGCATATCTTGCAACCCTTAAGAAGGGTATGTACTTTATTGAAGTACACTTGACGAAAAATTCTTCCTTATGGGTATTTGATACTGCATGTGGTTCTCACCTTTGTAATTTGTTACAAGGGATGGAAAGATGAAGGAGTCTCAATGAAGGGGATATGATCTTCTGCTTTGGAAATGGAGCAAAGGTTGAAGCCATGGTTGAAGGCGTAATCAAGTTAAACTTGAGGAATGCTTGCATTGTAATTGATCCTGATTATTATGTACCCAATCTTGTTAAGAACACTATTTCTATTCCCATTTTGGATAATGAAGGATATGATTTTTTGATATGAGCACTGGAGGCACTGCAGGTCAAGATGGTTATTTCGGCATTGGAGGGCAAAATGGAGATTGCAACCTGCCAATGGGACCTATCACAAGAGCAAAAGCAAAGAGGCTGAAAGATGGCTTTGCAAATTTGGCTAAGTTATTTGTTGAAGAGATGCAGCAAGAATGGTCTAAGAAAGAGAAGAACATGTCAAGAAGCCAAAAGAATGAAAATGGACAGCCCATCACCTTATGCTTGGTGTATAAGGCTTAAAATACCCAAGAAGGCCAAAATAAGTCCCAAACGTACGGGACTCAGTGAGAAAAGAAGAAGCTGTGACCAAGTCAAACTCTTATTTCTAACTGGATTTGGGCTTGGATTATTATCCGTAGGCTTGGTTTATTTCTTATTTTAATTAGGGCTTGCAAGGAGAGTATAAATACTCTCTTAAAAACGTGTATGACAGATTTTGATAAATTTTGAATTATTTTCTGCGTTTTCTCTCAAGAAAAACCACAACTTTGCTTGTTGCATCAAGAAATTGAATAGGTTCTTTCAAGGTACTAATTCCTACTAGTATTTATTCAATTTTCTGATTCTTATTCCCAATTATTTGCGTTTCTAAGATCAGGTATCTTAGGGGTTCAATAGGGAAGGTTTTTATTCAATGGTTCATTCAATATCAATTTGTGTGTTTGGGGTTTCGGGATCAATATATCCTTGGAGTTCCGCATCATTTTTCTATATCTAATGAGATGTTAAAAGCATTAAAGAATGGTTCTTTAATTGCACAAGTTACATTAAACAATGGATTGTACATACTTGATTCTCAACCTTCATTATGCATTCAATCTAGTAAAAGAAAATTAGATAACTAAGAAGATGCGATCTTATGGCATGCAAGAAACATATTTGTAAAAATAAGATGAATAAGTTAGAAGCTCTCAAAGCACTAGATGTTAGTAGCATTGAGGACCTTCCTACTTGTGAGTCTTCTTTAAAGGGAAAAATGGCCAAGGTTCTTTTTGTGGGACAAACGGAGCGAATCACAAGTCCTTTGGATTTGATCCATACGAACTGATGATCACCTTCACTGATGGTCAAACTCGGTTTAGACATGTGTATCTTATAAAGTACAAGTTTGAAACCTTTGAAAAGTTCAAAGAGTATAGGAATGAAGTAGAAAAGCAAAAGGGACTAAGTATTAAAGCTATTTGATTGGATCGAGGAGAAGTACCGAATTCTTAGATTATCTAAAGGAGAATGGGATTCTCTCTCAATGGACTTCACCCGGCACACCCCAACAAAATGGAGTAGCCGAGAGGAGAAACCGCACCTTATTGGACATGGTACGTTCCATGATGAGTTTTTTCGATGTGCCTATATCCCTTTGGGGATACACCTTGCAAAAATGGTGGTGAGGCTGCTAAATGTGGTACCTTCAAAGTCGGTGCCAAAGACACTGCATGAGATGTGGTATGGCAAAGCACCCTCTTACTCTTATTTAAAAGTTTGGGGGTCTCCCACTTACACCAAGCGGCTAGTTGGAGACAAGTTGGATAGTAGATCCATCTTGTGCAAGTTTGCAGGATACCTAAGAGAGTCTTTAGATTATTACTTTTATGATCCTTCGGAACAAAAGGTGTTTGTTTCAAGGAACATCAACTTTTTGGAAAAGCAATTTCTATTGGATAGAAATGGCATTGTTGTTGAATTTGATGAAGTTCAAGATGATCATCAAATCCCACAAGTGGTGGAAACAAGTAGGCATCAAGAGCCTTACACAAAACCTCTGAGAAGGTCAGACCGAATCAAGAAGCAACCCAAAAGGTTCGGATTCCTTCATGAGATGGGCCAATTGGATAGTGATTTGAAGACCTATGGGAAGCTATATTGGACATAGACTGGAACATTAGCTTGACGCCATGAAATCCAAAATGGACTCCATATACTCTGACAAAAGTATGGACTTTGACAGATCCACGGAAGGGTATAGTAACCATTGGTTGCAAGTGGGTCAGGTCTATAAGTGAATGCTAGGAGTTGATGGAAAGGTAATGACCTTTAAGGTGCGACTAGTGGCAAAAGTTTACACTTAAAGACCTAGTATTGATTTCGAGGAAACCTTTTCACCAGTCGCAATGCCTAAGTCTATTCAAATTTTACTTGCCATAACCGCATATTATGACTGTGAGATATGAAAAATGGATGAGAAAATCGCTTTCCTCAATGGAAACATTGAAGACGAAATTTATATCGAGAAACCACAAGGTTTTACTTCCAAAGGGAGTGAGCAAAAGGTCTGCAAACTCGATAGATCCATTTATAGACTCAAACAAGCATCCCGAAGTTGGAACATACATTTTGATACGACAATCAAATCGTTTGGGTTTGTCAAAAATGTGTATGAACCATATGTGTACAAGAAGTTTAGTGGGAGTAGTATACAGTTTATTGTACTTTATGTTGATGACATTCTTCTCATTGGACATAAGAAAGCAATGTTAGAGTGTACTAAAGCATGGTTATCTACATAATTCACCATGAAAGATTTGGGAGAAGTATTAGGAATACGTACCTATAGAGATAGATCGAGGAGGATGCTGAGACTTTCCCAAACCCCGTACATTAACAAGATACTAAAGAGGTTTAGTATGGAAGAATTCAAGAAGGGATTCCTCCCTATAGGACATTGTATTCGTCTCTCCACATCGATGGCCCCTGAGACGGAGGAAGAGAGAAGTAAGATGTCCCACATATCTTATGTGTCCACCATTGGGAGCATAATGTATGCCATTCAATGTACAACACTGGATGTGGCACACGCTCTAAGTGTTACAAGCCGCTTTCTATCCAACCCCAGTAAGAGTCACTGGATAGCCGTTAAAGCAATCTTTAAGTACTTGAGAAGAACTAAGGATTTGTTTCTGGTCTACAACAATGGAGAATTGAAACTCAAGCGATTTTTAGATTCTAGTTTTCAATCTGATGCAGATGACCTAAAATCAACTTCTAGATTTATATTTTGCCACAACAGCAGCACGATGAGTTGGAAGAGTTCCAAACAAGACACCACAGTGGATTCTACCAGATAGGCAAAATATTTTGCAGCTTCTGAAGCTACAAATCCAAGAGTTGGACGTAGTTCCTAACATTACTGAGCCCGCAGTTGCATTCTGTAACAACAACGGTGCGGTTGCACAAGCTAAGGAGCCTCTCATTAGTGATCGAAGCACACTTTGAGGCAATATCATTTGATTTAGGAGATCATTGGTAGAGGCGACATTCGAGTGGAAAGAGTTGCCTTGGAAGAGAATATAGTAGATCCACTGATGAAACCCCTACCTCAAAAAGTCTTTGAAGGACATCTTGAGAAGATGGGTCTTAAAACTATGGGTCATTGGATTTACGGCAAGTGAGAGATTGTTGGAATAGTGCCCCGCAGAAAATGAGGTTGGCATGCAAACTATTTCACTTGTGATACAATCTTGATTGAATGATATTCATTATACATGGCCATCTTCATCTTATGCTTATATTACTTCACTAGCATTTGGTTGAAGCCCTTAGATCACACAAGATTCCAAGACTTGGTCACGCACTAGGTGGTGATTATGAAACAAGTCTTACATAGTCGTGATCTTATCAAAGTCGTAGGATCTTATGAGACCGGGCATCTATGATCTAGATAGACTTACACTAACGATGCATAAATCTAAGGGTTGGATATTGCTCTATTCCATGAGCAAGCCATGTGAGATATGGGTTCATGTTAGTGGGTACTTGTTATAGAACAAGTTCATTGAAGGCCTGTTCGGAGAATCCACTAGATGGCCATAGTGGCAAGTTCTCTAGCTTATGCTAGTGCACATACTTAGTCATTTGACCTGAGGATCCATGGTAACCTTATGTTTAGGTCCTCATGCTTTGACTCTTCATTGGCCACTTAGTGACCCGTTCGGGTTGAGATTGGGTATGAGCTACTTAGACATGGAGGTTTGTGAGATTCAAGATGGGATTCGACTCCTTGTCATTGTGAAGGGCGAGTGCATCTTCTATGTTTTCTATAATGATCGATTCCACAAAATCCTTGTACAAGGTAGTATGGCAATTTGGAAAAGGAGTTTTTCAAAGATGAGGTCATACAATGGAATCGAACATTGGGAATAGAAATATAGTATCTAGGCTATTAGGGAGTCGGTAAATATCTTGTCCTAGAGGCCTCTTTCGGGAGATCGGAGATAGAAGGACCATATTTGCATGCTAAGCGTAGAGCTAGAATTGTTCTCCAAGAGTATATTAATTCGGCCAATTAGTTGTCTCCATGGGCTTGATGTTGGACATCGACCATGGAGATTGGGTACTCTTCAATTAATGGAGATTAATTGAATTGAGTGTGAACATTTTGATATTCTAAAAGTCACAAGAGTTGTGAGCCCATGTTCAATGAATAGTAGAACCCAATGGGTCACATACAAAAGTCAACTGGAAATCCTACTTGATGAAGGAAATTTTCTAAGAGTTAGAGAAATTCCATCTTGATCGACTTTGAAGAGAAATGGTTGACACAAATTTTGGTCATTTTGGTTTGGTCAATTTAATTGTTAAATTGATCCAAATAATTTAAGGAGCTAAATTAGACCAATTAAATTAACTCTTTAATTTAATTGGTCCCACATGACTATTGGTCAAGTTAACTTAAGGAGTTAAATTAACACCTTCTAGCTTAAAGCGTTAAGCTAAGGTTAATTAATTAAATTAATGGCTTAATTTAATTAATGTGAAGAATTAATTTGGTGGGAAATTCAAAATGAAAGAGTTCATTTGGCATGCATTTGAATTTATTTGGATGGCATTTCATGAGATGAAATGAAGATTCCAAATGAAATTAAAATGCCAGCGAAATGTGATTTCACATGCAACTTGCTTGCTTAGGTGGCACCTCATGGGTGCCAACTAGCATCACACCTTCCCTCCCTCTATATATAGATATTGAGTGGTCGGACACAAGCAGCTTAAGTTGGCAAAATCTAGATCTAAAAGTTAGATTCCATTTTCCCCTCCAATTTTGTGATTCTCTCATGTGTTGAGGCTTCACACTTTGTTTTCCTCTCCCTCCCAAATTTTCAGCCTTCATCCTCATTTTTCTCTACTTTATTTTCCAGAGAATTAAGGAGAGATTTGGATTAACCATTGGTGTGTGGATCATATCATTAGAGGCAATACATTTGGATTGCTTGGCTTTTGGAGATCCACAGCAGAGACAGTAACTTTGGAGCATCTTTTCAAGACCTTACCAAAGTCATTTTTGGCTGAATTTTGTACTGGATCTTCATCAAGGTGTTGGTGATCTTGTGTCCAAATTTCAGCCAATTTGGAGGATATTTGATAGGGCAACTGTTGCTATATTGCTGCTGCGCCATTGGAAGACAGCTTTCAAGTGTTGAAGTGTTCTTCCTCCTTTCCTTGGATTTTTGAGCACTCAAGGTAATCCTTCATCTAAATCTGAATCTAGAGCATGATTAGATCCTTGATTTCAAGTGTAGCCTAGTTAATTTAGCTATTTTTGTGCTTTATTATTGGATCCTCGTGCTACACTTGACTTCAGTTCAGCCTCTTTATAAATAATGTGCATACATTAGCCCAGAGCATGTCCGTTCCAAAGAAAAAATCCAAAGTGGCAACACTTTTGCACAAGTTGAGAAGATCTCTTTCATTGCAAAGGAATGGTTTAATTAATTACTTGCTGCAAAAGTATCTAAAGATTATTCACACAAACCAAGTTCTCAACCTTATTGTGAATCTGTCTTGATAACTAAAGGAGGTGTTTGTCCAATATAGGATCTTGTAAGCCGGTTCACCTTTCTTGAGCTATCTGCATATATATTAGGATCTTGTAAGCTGGTTCCTCCTTTCACAGCTTTGACCCTAAGCTATTCATGAATCAAAAAGAATTTAGTAGAGCTTTGAGTTTTTATGTAAGAAACTTAAACTCTGGATACCACTAGGACATCATTTCAGCATGTCCTGATTTAATGGGTGGGCTAGTATTTACCTTCCGCAAAATAGCACCAAGTAAAAGATATCATCTTGTCCCACTAATAAAAAAATAACCATTATATTACCATGCATATTTTCACAACCTTAATGCTAAGACTACTTCTAGAGTCATAGTTTTTCAAAGAGAAAAATCACTTGACAAGCTCCAAAGAACTAGTTATAGATAGAATACAAATAGTATTTCTAATGGTGGGAAGTATTTATTCATTTCTTAACTACTTCCCAAGTACAGTAGTAACCCATACATATAGATGACTGCAATGAACTTCTTTGCCAATTACACGCCAGTGCAATTTATGAAATGGCATAGATTAGCATAACCAGATGTTTCAAATAAAATAGTGGGCCAAGAGTTATTAGTCCAAAATGCTCTATTGCAAGGTATAAAAAGAAAGCAGACCAAACCTTTCAATAAAATAAGTCGTGGTTGTCATTGTGGAAAATAGCCTAAAACTCTCATGCACTCTTTCTACCTGGAAATACTCCTTCAATCACTAAAATGAATTCACACATTGCTTGGAACAAACATAAGTTCCAAGCAGTGTTTCTCTATCAATCTGCTTGTCCACGTGAATGGATAAAACTATATTGTTCGGAGGGAGATGTTAACAATTAGAAAAGATTCCATGTGAAGACAAATGAGAAAAGAGCATTAATAGAAGGGACAGGTGCCAAAAGAATTCACCACAATCCAGATTACCCACATGTTTGTCAAACCGCGAAGCATACGATTCTAGATAAGACACATAATATGTATTATCCATTATAGGAACATATATATATTTATATGTAAAAATCATTACAATTGAGAACAACTTATGAGTCAGTGCATGTGTTTTTGTCTCTTTATTTGGGCTAAAAGAATTAACTGCTACGACCATCATAGTATGTCACGATCCCTATGTATGAACCTGGTTTATCTTCTTTAGGAAACAGAGCATCTAAAATGTGAATCCAACCTCAACCTAATATTTTTTTTTTCAATTGCACATGCCATTATAGGTGAAAATTATAGGAGGGTGATTATCTTAAAATATTAATGCATTCTGGCTTGTTTGATTTAAACCATGACATGATAACATAGCCGGTCTACACAGAATATAAAACATAGGGTGGACTACCATCTTCTATACAATCAGAGCCAGCAAAAGATCCACTATAATATTTACATAATTGGTTTCTATATTGTGCCAAAGTCCTTGCCCTGCTCCTCGCCTTTTGTTCCTAAAGGAATTGAAATAAATGAAAGATATAAGTTGCAAATACAACTTAGTGAGGCTAGTGTCTATGTGCATATGTTTTTCAACCTGGATATTAGTTGACTTATCATTATACTATGTATGCAATGACAAGTACTATAGCAAATAAACATTTAACATGGTAGGATATAGCTAAATATTGTTGATGCCATCACCCTTATCTCACCGGCCATGATTAACTCAATCGCTCCAAATAAGGAGCGACCTTGCCATCGGTAGACATGCCTGGGATTATGCCAATCCTACAACCCCATCTCACCATGACAACTCCAGTCATGCATTTACGGGGAATAGGCCAAGAGGTACACACATACTACTTGACAAGACCAATGCCGCCCGAATAGTTTGTGCCACACTCATGCTAAATGGGCTTAATTGTCACAATTTCAAAGCACAGTATGATAAACATGATATCAAAGTCAAGCAATCAAGGTGAGATAAAGTATTACACCTCTATGAGATGGACTAGCATATTCATGTCGATACACCTTTCAATTATCTAGACATACTGTATTGCATGCATAATGACATGATGATCAGGAAAAGATAATGATGTGAATGTATTTCTTCTTCTTCTGCTGCTCTCTCTCTCTCTCTCTCTCTCTCTCTCTTCTCATTTCCATAATAATCATCTCACATTCATTTTGATGGAAATAATTATCTTATTTCTTCAAGTTACGACACTCGCCGTACTTTCACAAGTGCGATGTTCAAGATAAGGCGAACCGTTATGCGAGCTACTTGTCCAAAATAAATACTAAAATTTAATGTAGAGTTCAACCAGTATATTATAGTTAGTGAAATTTATGTACTAAAATATAATGAATATCCAAACTTTAACTAAAGAGTATTTCTTCAAGTTCATTAACTATGTCCTCCCTTAACTCCTTTCCTTCTCACTCTACATTCCACTTCCTAAATCTGTTTTATTATTTTGTTTCTATACTTCTTCCATATAATTCATAGTTCTATAAATGTGAAACATACTCAATAATAGGATATTTTGGTTCTTATTTACATACGTAACTCTAACTCTTATCTTCAACCAACTAAAGTATTCTAATCAAGCACTTCTTCAATTTTTCCTCCTCCTACTCATTTAGTAACTCACAAATTATATCAACTAAGATTGTGTGGTGATTAGGTTTAATACAGCCATAATACTTCTACCTTGATACCAATTCTAAAGTCCAAGGTTAACTATAGAAATATGATTTTCTTAATTTAATTCTAAACCATCTACGCTTGAATTAAATCCCTTTATTTTTGAACCTACTTACACATTTGCAGCCATACTTTTCAGATAAATAAGACCTATATAAGTTCAAACCTCATAAACCCTTTCACTTGCCAAGCTATCTGAAGTTTATGTCCAACTCTAATTGGTGTTTACCAAATTAAGCACACAAAATCATACATGATTTAAACCAGAATCTGAATATATATGCTATAAAAAACACATATGATTCCAATTAAACCACTTTAAATGGCTAAAGAGTGCTACCTTTTGAAAGCAAGAGTTGGGTTCTCCTTTTTCTCTATTCTAGTTTGCTCCTTTTCTTTTCTCTTCCCTCTTTCTCTCCCTTTTTCTTTTTTTTTTCCGTTTTTTCCTACCTAAATGTCCCAATTTGGCAGATAATGAAGGGAGAAATAACTTGTAAGAGGTAAGGTTTGATGCGGAACCCCAAATACACAAATTGATATTGAACGAACCCTAGAATAAAAACCCTCCCTATTAAACCCCCTAAGATACCTGATCTTAGAAACGCAAATAATTGGGAATAATAATCAAAAAATTGAATAAATACTAGCAAGAATTAGTACCTTGAAAGAATCTATTCAATTTCTTGATGCAACAAGCAAAGTTGTGGTTTTTCTTGAGAAAAAAACGTAGAAAATAATTTAAAATTCAGCAAAATCTGCCATACACATTTTTAAGAGAGTATTTATACTCTCCTTACAAGCCCTAATTAAAATAAGATATAAACTAAGCCTACGGATAATAATTCAAGCCCAAATCTAATTAGAAATAAGAGTTTGACTTGATCACAACTTTTTCTTTTCTCAGTGAGTTGCACACGTTTGGGACTTGTTTTGGCCTTCTTGGGCCTTTTCAAGCTTTATACACCAAGCATTAGGTGATGGGCTATCCAACTTCATTCTTTTGGCTTCTTGACATGTTCTTCTCTTTCTTAGCCCATTCTTGATGCATCTCTTCAACAAATGACTTAGCCAAATTTGTAAAGCCATCTTTCAGCCTCTTTGCTTTTGCTCTTGTGATAGGTCCCATTGGCAGGTTGCAATCTCCATTTTTCCCTCCAATGCCGCAATAACCATCTTGCCCTGCAGTGCCTCCAGTGCTCATATCAAGGTTAGACTTTGTCAAAGTATGTGGCTTCACCCCAAGTTGCCACCTATCATATTTAAGCTATTTACCTTTTGGTATTTAGTTTTAACTCCTTGAATTGGGACAATTTTATTTGTCAAAATAAAATAGAAGGCTGAATTTTAGCTAATTAGTCCAAAGTCCTACACAAATTTTAGAATTCCCCTTTTGCCCTTCAATTAGTTTAGATTCAAGAATCTTATATCTATAGATGACAAGTTCACTTCAAATTTCTAAAATCAAGTATGCTTTTGTGAATAGTGTCATAACAAAATAAAGATAAAAATAACCATGAATCTAGAGTAAATATTAGATTTTAAAAGAATTGGAGGTATAGCTGTATTCCTAGTTCTTACACTCTCCCACCCTTAAAATAATTTGGTCCCCAAATTCATACCTAATTTTCAAGAGCTTAGGGTAATGCTTGAGCATGTTGTGTTTTGATTCCCAAGTGGCTTCTTCAATGTTATGTTGTCGCCATAGTACTTTCACTAGAGGGATTCTCCTATTTTGTAGCTCTCAAAATTTTCGATCCAAAATACGAATAGGTTTCTCCTCATATGATAGATCTTTGTTAAGCTGGAGTGATTCATGCTTGATTACGTGCGATGTTTTAGGATAGTATTTCTTTAAAAGGGAGACATGAAAGACATTGTGTATTCTTCGAAGATTTGACAATAAATCTAACTTATATGCCACACCGACAATTCTTTTTGTGATTTCAAAGGGTCCTACATATCGGGGGCTAAGCTTCCTACCTTTTCCATACTTCACCGATCCTTTTTGAGAAGATACCTTGAGAAATACCTTGTCTCCCACTGCAAATTCCAAGTTTTTTCTTATATGATTAGCATAACTCTTTTGACAAATCTGTGCGGTTAACATTCTCTCGTGAATTATTTGCACAGTTTCAATAGCTTCTCGGACTAAATATGAGAACCCTTGAATTTTCTGTTCTATGGTAGGAATTAAGGTTTTATGTTCATCAAGGTCCCAATGAATAGGAGATCTACACTTTCTTCCATATAATGCTTCATAAGGAACCATCTTGACGGTTGATTGAAAACTATTAGTATATGCAAATTCAGCCAGTGGAAGAATTTTGTCCCAATTCCCTTGAAAATCTAGTGCACAAGCACGAAACATATCCTCAAGTATTTGTATAGTCCTTTCAAATTGCCCATCCGTTTGAGGGTGACCAGCAGTACTAAACTCTTACATGGTACCCAGAGTTTCTTGAACTTGCTTCCATAGTCGTGACAAGTACCTTGGATCGAGATCCAAGGTACTACTGATGGGTAACCCATGCAGTCAAATAACCTCATCTTTATATATCTCTTCTAGTTGTTCCACTGTATACCCTATATTAACTGGCAAAAGAAGTGGGCTGATTTAGCAAGCCGATCTATAATGACCCAAACTGAATCATGCCCCTTTCTAGTTCGAGGTAGCCCGGTAACAAAGTCCATGGTTATTGCTTCCCATTTCCATTGTGGTATTGGCAATGGTTGGAGAAGCCCTGGTGATCTTTGATGTTCTGCTTTTATTTGTTGGCATAATAGACATTTTGCCACATATTTTGAAATCTCCCATTAAATATTGTTCCACCAGTAGTGTAGCTTCAAGTCTTGATACATTTTATTACCGCCCAGGTGGATACTATAGTGGGATCGTCGGCTTCATCTAAAATTTCTTTTTTCAAATCATCATTTCGTGGTACGGAAATCTACCTTGAAATTTCAGAACTCCTTTGGGGTCTACCTCAAATGGAGAGTCTAACATACCTTTAATGGTCGCTTTGAGGTCTTTAAATTCCAAATCTTATTCTTGCCCAATAGTAATTCTCTCCAGTATGTCAGGTTCTATTTGCAGATTGGCAAAAAGTATCCCTATTTTAACTCTTTCTAAATTTCATGAGCTAATATTTTCTAGCATCCTCCACTCTTTAGCCATAATATTGGCTAAGTTGATCTTTCTGCTCAGAGCACCTGCCACAACATTTTCTTTTCTTAGGTGATATTGAATTGAGCATTCGTAATCCTCTAGGAATTCCATCCATGTCTCTGTGAATATAATAAAAGATGCTCCATAAAGATAGTGCCTCCATTTTCCTAAGGCAAAAACAATAGCAGCTAGCTCGAGATCATGTATAGGGTAATGTTTCTCATAGGGTTTTAATTGCCTTGATGTGTAAGCAATAACCCTTCCATTTTGCATTAGAACACAACCTAATCCTTCTCCAAAAGCGTCTATGTACACCATGAAATTCTCATTCCCAGCTGGTAGGGCTAACAGTGGAGTAGTTGTTAGCCGTTTCTTAAGTTCTTCAAAGCTGGACGCACATGTATCATTCCAAACAAATGGTGTATTCTTCTGAGTGAATTTGATTAATGTTGCTGCTATCTTAGAGAAATACTTGATAAACCTTCGATAATATCCAGCAAGGCTAGGAAACTATGATTTTTTTGTAATTGTCTCTGGCCTTTTTCCGTTCATCTACTGCCTCAATCTTTGATGGGTCGGGTGCTATTCCTACCTTAGAGATGATATGACCTAAAAAGGTTACTTGCTTGAGCCAAAATTCACACTTGCTGAATTTGGCATAAAACTTATTTTATCTAAGAACTTTTAGCACCACCCGCAACTGATGTTCATGCTTTTGCTCGGTCTTAGAGTATACTAGTATGTCATCAATGAAGATACCTACAAACTGATCCAAAAATGGTTGAAAAACTCAATGCATGAGATCCATAAATGCACCTGGTGCATTTGTTAATCCAAAGGGCATGACTACGAACTCAAAATGCCCATATCTGGAATTAAGGGCTATTTTTGAGATATCCTTCTCTTTGATTCTCAATTGATAATTACCCTTGTCTTAGATCTAATTTTGAATACACCCGAGACCCTTGTAGCTGGTCAAATAATTCATCAATATGAGGTAATGGGTATTTGTTTTTGATGGTGACATTATAATGTCCCCGATAGTCTATACACATGTGCAAATGATCCATCATTCTTTTTGATAAATAAAACTGGTGCACCCCGTGGAGAAGTACTTGGCCGAATAAAGCCTCATTCTAACAAATCTTGTAGTTGGGTCTTCAGCTCCTTCAACTCTGTCGGTGCCATGCGATATGGGTCTTGGATATTGGTGTGGTCCCTGGAAGAGTTTCAATGACAAACTCCACATCTCTAATTGGAGGTAATGATGTTAATTCCTCAGGAAATACATCTTGGTATTCAGATGCAACGGGAATTTCTCTCAGCACCGTCTTATCTTTTGAATTGTTAATCATATAAGCTATATATCCTTGACCCACTTTCCATAACATCTTACGAGCTTGAGCAGTTGATATAATCGCCACTTCCAAAATTCCTTGATTCCCAAAAATTTCTACCTCCGGTTGCCCAAGTACACAAAGTTTAACCATCTTAGGACGACAATCAAGTTGGGCATGATGTGATGACAACCAATCCATTCCAAGTATAACATCATAACCTTGGATTGGTAATACGATTAGATCGGCAAAAAAAATTTTCTCACCAATCTCAATTCTACAAAATTTAAGCACAACATCTATTGCTATTGATACACCCATAGGCAAACTAATTTCCAAATTATAAGGTAGGTTTTCTGGTTTCTTTTCCAGTCCTTGAGCAAAATGAGATGCGATAAAAGAGTGTGAAGCTCTAGGATCAAATAGACTTTACCAAGCTTTTGGAAAATGAGTATCGTATCTTCAACTACAAAGGTTGGGTCTGGATCGATAAGGCCTTCGTTTCCCAATGCAAATACACGACCCGGAATTTTAGGTTTTTTCCTATGCATTTTTGGTTTTTGTGATTTTCCACTACTTGCAGGTGGAGGTTGTGGCTTACTCATTTGCTGTGGACAATTTTTGAGAAAATGTTGATCGATTCCACACCTGAAACACCTCCTAAGCCTTTTTTCGACACTTCTCTTCAATGTGGCCAGCATAACCACAGTAATTGCACACTGTTGGTTTGGTTTGGGTTCGTCTTGGATGATTGACTATATTTAAATTCTCTCTGATAAGGCCTTTGACATTTTTTTCCTTCTCCTTGATTCCTGCCAACTTGCCAATGCACCATTGGAGGCCTTATTCTTTTGTCTTGTCTTAGTGAGTCTCTAATTTTGGCTAAGCCACTTTCCACTCTTCTATGTACACTTTTCTACTACCTCTGTGTACACTTCTATACGATGAGAAAGAAGATTCTGTTGAATTTCGCTATGCAAACCCCTTCAAAATTTTCTTGTGCATCAAGGTTCATCATTCATCATGTGAGGCGAGTACTTCATTAGTTTAGAGAACTTGGCATCATACTGAGCTACCATGAGGTTCCCTTGGCACAGTGCATTGAACTCATCTTCTCATTTTTCTTGAACAATTGGTGGCATATACTTATTAGTAAATTCTGTGAGGAAGTTCGTCCAAGTTACTTTTAGTCTGCTTTTATTCCCATCTCATTTCCATAACACCACCAAGATCTAGCAGCATCCTCAAAACAAAAGGCAGCAAAGGCTATTTTCTGTTCTTCTGAATAAGTACGGACCTTAAATATTATTTCCATTTCTTCTAGCCACGCTTCAACTTTCAAATCATCCAATTCCCCAAAAAATTTTGGAGATTGAAAACATAGAAAGCGATCTAATGTTTGATCAGGCTATACCTGCTCTTGCTTAAGTTGATTTTGCATCACTTCAGTAAATTGTCCTAAGTTGATTTTGCATCACTCTCTATCATTTCTTGTTGTTACAGGTTCTTCCCCTTGCTCTTCTAAATCTTGTTCCCCTATAGGTGTCGAAGAGTAAGTATTTAGCTGTCTACCCCGTGTTTCTTTTTTTGTGGTGTCATCTACATATTTCAAAATGCAATTAAACTTTCAAATATAAGTACATCATGTATAAGTTTCAAAAGCATAGTAGGTGGAACAAAAGATGCCATTTATATAATACAAGCATAAACTTTTGTATCATACAAGGTTGAGCGTTCATGGAAAACTTAAACCTATACAAACAAAAGGAGCACTCAACCTAAACCTATACAAGCAAAAGTAACAACAGTACAAGACAACCACTACTATCTTTTTGTCTTACTAAACTATTCTATTCTTTATATCATTATTACAGCTTTAGGAGCTACTTTATGTTTTCTTAAGCATTTCTTACTAAATCCTTAGAGGAATCCCGACTGATATCACTTTCATGCCATGGACTATGTTCAGGATCTACCCAAGCTTCCTCCCTTAGTATTTCAAAGAGGTAATTGGCATACCTCCTAACCCTCTACCAATTATTTCTGTCACGTTCTCTCTCTCTCCCTCCCTCCCTCATCACCCTTGCTCTAGTAATCTCATCCTCTAGGTGTCAAATATGCCTTTGGAGCTCCTGAACTTGATGCTGAAGTTCTTCAGTAATTCCTACCTTGTATTTAGCCTATAGTATCAGTTCCTATCTTCTTCTAAGCGGTGAACCATCCGATTTAGGTATGCCCCATGAAGTCTTCTCAGTGGTCCCATGGCACGCCCTCGAGGCACCGGAGGGGGATAGATAATATGGGGTCTTGCCTTTCCTAACAAGAATTGTTCTTGGAAAGGAATCTTCTCTTGGTGTGTTATACTCATTGTCCATCCTAAGAAAATTCAAGATGTTAGAACCAAAAATAATAGTAGTCTACAATAATTTACTTAAAAAAAAATAAAGATCCAAAACAATCATTTTCCTAGTATGGACCTCAATATATCTTACGCAAAGTGCCACAATTATATTGAATCACACACTAGTGGGCCCTCTAGCATTGATTTATCATAATTAAAGCACTATGCAAAGCCACAAGCATTCGCAAAATTTCAGGTCTATTATTAGTACGACCTAAATTTTTGCAAACCCCATAATCATTATTATCCTAGGATCCTATCTAGGTTTAGCCTAGGTGTCACCCTAGGCTCTGATACCACTAAACTGTCACGATCCCAAATGTATGAACCGATTTGTCTTCTATAGGAAGTAGAGCGTCTAAAATGTGGATCCAACTTCAACTTAGTATTGTTTTTCAAATGCACATACCATTACAAGTGAGAATTACAAGATTTTGTTTATCTTAAGATATTAAAACATTTTGGCTGGTCCAACTTGAAACATGACATGATAACAAAGCCAATCTTTATAGAATATAAAACATAGGGTGGACCACCATCTCATGTACAATCAAAGCCAGCAAAGGATCTATTCTAATATTTACATATTTGATCCCTATATTGTGCTAAAGTCCTTGCCCTGTTCCTGGCCTTTCGTTCCTAAAGGAATTGAAAAAGATAAAGATATAAGTTGCAAATACAACTTAGTGAGGCTGGTGTCTATGTGTGCGTATGTTTTCTAACCTGAATACTAGTTAGCTTATCATTATATTATGCATGCAATGACAAGTATGACCATGTTTACACAATCACTCCAGACAAGGTGCGACCTTGCCAATCCTATGACCCCTTCTCGCCACAGCTCCAGTCATGCATTTAAGGGGAATAGGCCATGAGGCACACATCCTACTCGAAAAGCCCAATGCCGCTCGAATAGTTTGTGCCATTCTTATGCTGAATGGGCTCAATTAACACCATTTCACAACATAGTAGATAAACACACTATCAAAGTCAAGCAATTGAGGTGCGATAAAGTACTACACCTCTATGAGATGGACTAGAATGTTCATGTCGATGCACCTTTCAATTATCTAGACATGCCATATTGTGTGCAAAATGACATGATGATCAGCAAAAGATAATGATGTGAATGTGCTTTTCTTCTCTCTCTTTCTCTCTTTTCTCATTTCCATAATAATCATTTTGCATTCATCTTGATGGGAATAATTATCTTATTTCTTTAGGTTACACTCACCTTGCTCTCCCAAATGCAGTGTTTCAAGATAAGGTAAACTATTGTGCGAGTTGCCTACCCAAAATAAATACTAAAATTTAATGTAGAGTTCAACCAATATACTTTAGTTAGTGAAATCTATGTATTAAGGGCAAGATGTAATGAACCCTAAAGCATAATGAATATCCAAGCCTTAAACTAAGGAGTATTTCTTCAACTATATCCTCCCTTAGTTCTTTTCCTTCCCATTTTACATTCCACTTCCTAAATCTCTTCTATTACTTTGTTTCTATACTTCTTCCATGTAATTCATAGTTCTATAAATATGAAACATACTCAATAATAGGATGTTTTGGTTCTTATTTACATGTGTAACTCTAACTCTCATCTTCAACCAACTAAAGTATTCTAATAAAGTACTTCTTCAATTTTTCCTCTATAGTTCTTCCTTCTAATCATTTAGTAACTCACAAACTATATCAACTAACATTGTGTGGTGATTAGGTGTAATAGAACCATAATACTTCTACCTTCATACCAATTCCAAAGTCCAAAGGTTAACCATAGAAATATGATTTTCTTAATTTAATTCTAAACCATATATGCTTGAATTAAATCCCTCTATTTTTGAACCTGCTTACACATTTGCAGTCATAATTTTCAGAAAAATAAGACTTATACTCATAAACCCTTCCACTTGCCAAGCTAGCTTAAGTTTATGTCCAACTCTAATTGGTATTTAACGAATTAAGCACACAAAATCATACATGATTTAAACAAAAATCTTAATATATATGCTATAATAAACACATATGATTCCAAATAAACCACTTTAAATGGCTAAAGAGTGCTACCATTTCAAAGCAAGAGTTGGGTTCTCCTTTTTCTCTATTCTAGCTTGCTCCTTCTCTTTCTCTTCCCTATTTCTCTCACTTTTTCTTTTTTTTTTTCCTCCATTTTTTCATACCTAAATGTCCCAGTTTTGCTGATAATGAAGGGAGAAATACCTTTTTTTAAGGGGTAAGGTTAGACTTGGTCAAAATATGTGGTTCACCCCAAGTTGCCACCTATCATATTTAAGTTATTTACCTTTTGGTATTTAGTTTTAACTCCTTGAATTGGGACGATTTTATTTGTCAAAATAAAATCGAAGGCTGAATTTTGGCTAATTAGTCCAAAGTCCTACATAAATTTTAGAATTACCCTTTTGCCCTTCAATTAGTTTAGATTTAAGAATCTTATATCTATAGATGACAAGTTCACTCCAAATTTCTAAAATCAAGTATGCTTTTGTTAATAGTGTCATAACAAAATAAAGATAAAAATAACCATGAATCTAGAGTAAATATTAGATTTTTAAAAGAATTGGAGGTATAGTTGTATTCCTAGGTTCTTACAAAATGGGCCAACTGGATAGTGATCCGAAGACCTATGAGAAAGCTATGTTAGACATAGACTCAGGACATTGGCAAAATACCATGAGATCTAAAATGGACTCCATGTACTCCAACATATGGACTTTGGTAGATCCAGCAAAGAGAATATTTCCCGTTGGTTGCAAGTGGATCTATAAGAAAAATCTTGGAGTCGATGGAAGGGTAGCGACCTTTAAGGTGTGATTTGTTGTGAAAGGGTACATTCAAAGACCCGGTATCGATTTCGAGGAAACCTATTCACCGGTCACAATGCCTAAGTCCATTCGGATTCTACTTGCAATAGCCGCATATAATGACTATGAGATATGGCAAATGGATGTAAAAATTACTTTCCTCAATGGAGACATTGAAGAAGAAATTTATATGGAGCAACCACAAGGTTTCTACATCCAAGGGGAGTGAGCAAAAGGTTTGAAAACTCCAAAGATCCATTTATGGACTCAAATAAGCGTCCCGAAGTTGGAACATGCATTTTGACAAGACAGTCAAATCATTTGGGTTTGTCAAAAATATGTATCAACCATGTCTGCATATAAAGGTTAGTGGGAATAGTGTACAGTTTATTATGTTTTACGTCGATGACATCCTTCTCATTGGGAATGAGGTAGGAATGTTAAAGTGTGCTAAATCATGGTTATCTATTCAATTCTCCATAAAGAATTTGGGAGAAGCATCCCATATATTGGGAATACGTATCTATAGAGATAGATCAAGAAGGATGATGGGGCTTTACCAAACCCCGTACATTGACAAGATACTAAAGAGGTTTAGTATGAAGAATCCAAGAGCGGATTCATTTCTGTGGGACATGACATTTGTCTCTCCAAGTCTATGGCCCCCAAGACTGACGACTAGAGACAAATAATGTTCCACATACCTTATGCCTCTGCTATTGGAAGCATAATGTATGCAGTTCAATGTACAAGGCCAGATGTGGCACATGCTCTAAGTGTCACGAGTCGTTTCCAGTCTAATCCCAATGAAGGTCACTGGATAGCTGTAAAAGCAATCCTTAAGTACTTGAGAAGGACTAAAGACTTGTTTTTGGTAGAGAATTGAAACTTGAGGGGTTTTCCAATCCGATGTAGATGACCTAAAATCCACTTCTGGATTTGTTTTGCCTCAATGGCAGTACCGTGAGTTGGAAGAGTTCCAAACAGGACACCACGGCTAACTCTACCATAGAGGCAGAATATATTGCTGCTTCAGAAGCTGCAAAGGAAGGTGTTTGGATGAAAAACTTCATTCAAGAGTTGAATGTAGTGCCTAGCATTGTTGAGCCAGTAGTTGTCTTATGTGACAACAACAAGGCAGTAGCGCATGTTAAAGAGCCAAGATCTCATCAGCCATCAAAGCTCATATTGAGGTGATATCATTTGATCTAGGAGATCATTGATAGAGGCGACATCCGAGTGGAGAAGGTTGCCTCGAAAGAGAATATAGCAGATCCACTGGTTAAACCCCATTGCAAAAGGCCTTTGAAGGACATCTTTAGAAGATGGGTCTTAAGGCTATGGGGAATTGGCTTTAGGGCAAGTGGGAAATTGTTGGAATAATGCCCAGCAGGCTAATTAGATTGGCGTTGTAAACCATTTCACTTGTGATACAATCTTGATTTAATGATATTAATAATATGGCCATCTTCATCTTATGCTTATATTTTACTTCACTGGCATTTTGGTTGAAGCCCTTACTTAGATCACATTAGACTATAGGACTTGATTAGTAAGCTCGGTGATGATCATAAAACAAGTCTTACACGGTTGTGATCTTAAATCTCTCAAGTCGTAGGATCTCATGAGCTAGGGCATCTAAGATCTGGATAGACTTCTAGTAACAATGCACAGATCCAAGGAGTTGGATATTGCTTCGTTCCATGGACAATCCCATATGAGATATGGATGCGTATTGGTGGTGCTTGTTAGGGAGCAAGGCACTGAAGATTTGCCGTAGAATCCAGTAGATAGTCAAAGTGGCAGGTCGGTAGTAGCAAGTTCTCCCACTTACGTTAGTGCATAGAACTAGTCCTTTGACCTGAGGATCCATGGTAACCTAGTGTTTAGGTCCTCATGCTTTGACTTCGCCCTGGTCACTTACCGGGCCATTCAGGTGCTGATTGGGCAGGAGCTACTTAGATATGAAGGTTTGTGAGATCCAAGATAGAATTTGACTCCTTATCTTTGTGAAGGGTGAGTACATCTCCAATATATTATGTAATGATCTCCTTGCGCAAGGTAGTATGGCAAATTTGGAAAAGGAGTTTTTCAAAGATGAGGTTATAAAGTGGAATCAAACATTGGAAATAGAGACATAATATCGAGGCTATTAGGGAGCTGACAATCTTGCCCTAGGTCTCTTTCGGGAGATAGGAGACAGAAGAATCATATTTGCATGGTACGCAAAGAGCTATGATGGTTCTCCAAAAGCATTCATTTCAGCCAATTAGTTTGGCTCCATGGGCTTGAGAGGTTGGACATCGACCATGGAGATTGAGTAATCTTCAATTAATGGAAACTAATTGAATTGAGTCAATTAGTTTAAAGGAGTTTAAACTAAAAGGAATATTCGATATTCAAAAGTCACCAGGAGTTGTGAGCTCATATCCAATGAATGGTAGAAGCTATCAGGTCACACGCAAAATCCAATTACATTTCCTAAGTAATGGAGGAACTTTCAAAGTGTTGGAAAATTCTCTCCATGGAGACCGATTTGGGATAACTGAAAATTGAGGTCTATGTTGGCTTGATTAATAAGTGTTAAATTGATCAACTAATTTAAGGAGTTAATTAATTGGTGCCACATGACCATCAATTGTCAAGTTAATTTAAAGAGTTAAGTTAACAAAATTAAGCTTAAAGAGTTAAGCTAGTTGACTTAAGAGTTGAGTCAAGAATTAATTAATTAAATTAAATTGTTTAATTTGATTAATAAGGAGAATATTCTTTGGAGGGAAAAGTGAGATGATAGGATCATTTTAGTATGGCATTTAATTAATTTGAAATTAGATTTCAAATGTAATTGAAATGCACACAAATTTAAATTAGATTTGAATTTGCCAACTAAGTATGCAAAGCGTGTATGTTGGCGGTCCCCTCTCTTTGAGGAATGTGAGATGCCACCTTGGCTTCACACCATCCTCATTCTATATATAGATATAGAGTGGGGGGGGGGCAGCAATCTAGCAATTTGCAAGTGAAGAATTAGATTCTCACTTTTTCCTTCATTTTCAAGGTATTCATTCATGTGTTGAAGATCACCTTCCTCTTCTTCTCGCTACCCTAAAATCAGCCATCCGCCTCTCAACTCTCCTCTCTTTCTCCTGCTGCAAGTGAGGAGTAGTAGGATTTGGATTGGTGTGTGGACCCTTTCGATAGAAGCAAAACAATTGGTTTGCTAAGCCTTTGGAGATCCACCTGAAAGATCAGTCTCTTATCGATTTTATTCCAGGAGATCCAGGAGGGGTTTTGAGCCAAGTTGAGGAAGCTGGTGGAACAAATTTAGTATTTTTGGATAGTTTTGAATCGGTCAAAAATCGCTTACTTCTAGCTGCGCCACTATCTGGCAAATTTTGGTTGAAGAAGGAGTTCTTTAATCTATGGATTTTGCTTTTAAGGTAACTCTCCAACCAAATCCAAATCCTAAAGCGGGTTTAAATCCTTGCTTGCTTGTAAGCACTAGTTTATTTAAGCTTCTGAAGTTTTATTATTGGATCCTAGTGCCTTACTTGCTTTCATAAACAATGAATTGTACACGCACTTGATTCTCAAGATTCATGAGATGGGCCAATCGAATAGTGATCTGAAGACCCATGATGAGGAATCTATGTTCAACATAGATTCGGGATATTGGCTTGATGCGATAAAATCCGAACTAAGTGTAGATTTTGGTAGATTCACCAAAGGGTATAGTACCCATTGATTGCAAGTGGATCTATAATCAAAAGCTAGGACTCGATGGAGAGTAATGAAGGCGTGATTAATAGCAAAGGGTTATACTCAAAAACCCAGTATTTATTTCAATGAAGCCTTTTCACCAGTCAGTATGCCTAAGTCCATTCATACTTGCCATAGCCCCATATTATGACTGTGAGATATGACAAATGGATGTGAAAACCGCTTTCCTCAATGGAAAAATTGAAGAAGAAATCTATATAGAGCAACCATAAGTTTTACATCCAAAGGGAGTGAACAAAAAGGTTTGTAATTTGTAAACTCGAGAGATCCATTTATGGGCTCAAACAAGCATCTTCATTTTGGAACATACATTTTGATAAGATAGTCAAATCGTTTGGCTTTGTTAAAAATGTGTATGCAGTGGGAAGTAGTATACAGTTTATTGTGCTTAATGTTGATGACATGCTTCTCATTGTGAATGAGAAAGCAATGATAGAGTGTACTAAAGTATGGTTATCTACACAATTCTTCATGAAGGATTTGGGAGAAGCATCCTACGCAGTAGGAATATGTATCTATAGAGATAGATCGAGGAGGATAGTGGGGCTTTCCCAAACACACTACATTGATAAGATACTAAAGAGGTTTAGTATGGAGGAATCCAAAAAGGGATTCCTCCCGATGGGGCACAACCTTTGCCTTTGCAAGTCTATGACCTAAGACTGATGACGAGAGAGAAAGAATGTCCCACATACCTTATGTGCCGTTATAGGGAGCACAATGTATGACGTTCAATGTAGAAGATCAGATGTTGCACATGCTCTATGTGTTACGAGCCGTTTTCAATTTGACCCCAATGAATGTCACTGGATGGCAGTCAAAGCTATCCTTAAAGTACATCAGAAAGACTAAGGATTTATTTTTGGTATACGACAATGGAGAATTAAAACTCGAGAGGTTTTTGGATTCTAGTTTCCAATCTAATGTAGATGACCTAAAATCTACTTCCGGATTCATATTTTGCCTCAATGGTGGTGCGGTGAGTTGGAAGAATTCAAAACAAGATACCACGGCCGATTCAAACACAGAGGTGGAATACATTGCGGCTTCAGAAGTAGCAAAGGAAGGTGTTTGGATGAAAAGCTTTATCCATGAGTTGGATGTGGTGCCTAGCATTGCTAAGCTAGTAGTTGCTTCTGTGACAACAACAGGGCAGTAGCGCAAGCTAAAGAACCAAGATCTCATCAATGATCCACGCACATTTTGAGATGATATCATTTGATTCAGGAGATCATTGATAGAGCCGACATCCGAGTAGAGAGGGTTGCCTCGAAAGAAAATATAGCAGATCTACTGACTAAACTCCTATCGCAAAAAGTCTTTAAAGGACATCGTGCGAAGCCTTAAGAATATGGAGAATTGGCTTTAGGGCAAATGGGAGATTGTTGGAATAGTACCCCGTAGCCAATTGTATTGGTATGTAAACTATTTCACTTGTGTTACAATCTTGATTGAATGATATTAATTATAAATGGCCATCTTCATCTTATGCTTATTATACTTCACTAGCATTTGGTTGAAACCCTTAGATCACACAAGACTATAGGACTTGGTCATGCACTGGGTGGTAATCATGAAACAAGTCTTACACGGTCATGATCTTAAATCTTTCAAGTTGTAGAATCTTATGAGATTCGGATAAATTTGCACTAACGATGCATAAATCCAAGGAATGGATATTGCTCTGTTTCATGAGCAAACAATGTGAGACATGGGTGCATGCTAATGGGTGTATGTTAGAGAACAAGTCCACTGAAGGACCGTTCAGAGAATCCACTAGATAGCTATAGTGGCAAGTCGGTAGTAGCAAATTCTCCAGCTTATGCTAGTGTATAGAATTAGTCCTCTAGGTCCTCATGCTTGACTCTTCCTTAACCACTTCGTGCGTCTCTTGGGTTGAGCTTGGGTATGAGCTACTTAAACATGGAGGTTTGTGAGATCCAAGATGGGATTTGACTCCTCATCGTTGTGAAGGGCGAGTACATATCTTATGTATTCTATAATATCGATTCCAAGGAGTCCTTGCTCAAGGTAGTATGACAATTTGGAAAAGAAGTTTTCCAAGGATGAGGTCATAAATCAAAATTGAACATTGGGAATAGAAACATAGTATCGAGACATTAGAGAGCCAATAAATATCTTGCCCATGCCTTTTTCAGGAGATAGGAGATGTAAGGACCGTATTTGTATGGTAAGCGTAGAGCTAGAATGGTTCTCCAAGAGCATATTCATTTGGCCAATTAGTTGGGTTCCATGGGCTTGAGGTTGGACATCAACCATGGAGATTGGGTACTCTTCAATAAATGGAGATTAATTGAATTAAGTTATTAGTTTAAGGGAGTTTAAACTAATGTGAATATTTGATATTCTAAAAGTCACAAGAGTTGTGAGCCCATGCCCAATGAATGGTGTAACCTAATGGGTCACACACAAAAGCCAATTGGAAATCCTACTTGATGAAGGGAACTTTCTAAGAGTTAGAGAAATTCCATCTTGACCGATTTTGGAGGGAAATGGTTGACACAATTTTTGGTCATGTTGGCTTGATCAATTTAATTGTTAAATTGATCTAAATAATTTAAAGAGTTAAATTAGACCAATTAAATTAAAGAGTTAATTTAATTGGTGCCACATGACTATCAATTGGTCAAGTTAACTTAAGGAGTTAAGTTAACATCTTCTAGCTTAAAGAGTTAAGCCAATTGACTTAAAGAGTTAAGTCATGGTTAATTGATCAAATTTAGAGGTTAATTTAATTAATATAAAGAATTAATTTGGAGGGAAATTCAAAATAAAAGAGTTCATTTGGAGTGCATGTGAATTTATTTGGATGGCATTTCATGAGATGAAATGAAGATTCCAAATGAAATTCAAATGCAAGTGAAATGTGATTTCACATTCAACTTGCTTGCTTAGGTGGCACCTCATGGGAGGTGTGATGCCAACTAGTATCGCACCTTACCTCCCTCTATATATAGATATAGCATGACCGGCCACTTGAGTGTTAGCTTGCATAATTTTAGATCTAAAAGTTAGATTCCATTTTTCTTTGCAGTTTTGTGTGATTCTCTCAAATGTTGAGGCTTCACATTTTCTTCACCTCTCCTCCTCCTAAATTCGGTCTTCATCCTCGCTCATCTCTCCTTGATTTTCCAGCTGATCTAGGAGAGAATTGGATTTGCCATTAGTGTGTGGACTATCACATTAGAACCAAAACATTTGGATTGCTTGGCTTTTAGAGATCCATTACAATCCAGTCTGTTTGGAGGCATTTCTGGAGTAGCGTCTGAGTTTTTGTTTTGGCTGAATTTTTTATTGGATCTTCATCAAGGTGTTGGTGATCTTGTGTCCAAAATTCAGCCAATTCCAAGGTGATTTGGATAGGCAATTGTTGCCGTGAACCTACTGCACCGTTGGAAGATAGTTTTCAACTGTTGAAGTGTTCTTCCTTCTTTCCTTGGATTTTTGAGCATTTGAGGTAATCCTTCATCCAAATCTGCATCTAGAGCATGATTAGATCCTTTGTTTTGAGTGTAGCCTAGTTAATTTAGCTATTTTTGTGCTTTGTTATTGGATCCTAGTGCTAAACTTGACTTCAGTCGTTCCACTATATACCCTATATTAACTGACAAGAATTGGGCTGATTTATTAAGTCAATTAATAATGACCCAAACTAAGTTATGCCCCTTTCTAATCTGCGGTAGCCCCATAGGAAAGTCCATGGTTATTGCTTCCCATTTCCATTGTACTATTAGCAATGGTTGGAGAAGCCCTAATGGTCTTTGATATTCAATTTTCACTCGTTGGCATACTAGACATTTTGCCACATTTTTTAAAACCTCCCTTTTCATATTGTTCCTCCAATAGTGGAGCTTCAAGTCTTGGTACATTTTATTACAGCCTAGATGGATAGTACAGTGGGATCGATGGGCTTAATCTAAAATTTCCTTTTTCAAATGATCGTTCCGGGGTACTCAAATTCTACCTCGAAATTTTAGAACTCCTTTTGGGTCTACTCAAATGGAGGGTCTAGCATACTTTTAATGGTCACTTTGAGGTCTTTATATTCCACATCTTGTTCATGTTCGATAGCGATTTTCTCTAGTATGTGAGATTGTACTTGCAAGTTGGTAAAAAGTTTCTTGAGAGTCTTAACTCTTTCTAAATTCCATAAGCCAACCTTTTCTAGCATTCTCCACTCTTTAGCCATAATATTGGCTAAGTTGATCTTTCTGCTTAGAGCATCTGCAACAACATTTGCTTTTCCTGGGAGATATCGAATTGAGCAATCGTAATCCTCTAGGAATTTCACCACCTCCTCTGCCTCATATTCAACTCCTTTTGTGAAAATAAATATTTAAGGCTCTTGCGATCCATAAAAATAATAAAAGATGCTCCACAAAGATAATGTCTCCATGCATAAGGCAGAAACTATAGTGGCAAGCTCTAGATCATGTGTAGGGTAATGTTTCTCATAGGGTTTTTAATTTCCTAGGTGCATGAGCAATAACCCTTCCATTTTACATTAGAACACAACCTAATCCTTTCTTAGAAGCATCTGTGTACACCATGAAATTCTCATTCCTGGCTGGTAGGGCTAGCACTGGAGCAGTCATTAGACATTTCTTAAGTTCTTCAAAGCTGGCCTCACATGTATCATTCTAAATAAATGGTGTATTCTTCAAAGTGAGTTTGGTCAATGACGCTACTATTTTATAGAAATCCTTGATAAACCTTCGATAAGCAAGTCCTAGGAAAACTAAGAATTTTTGTAAATGTCTCTGGACTTTTCCATTCAACAACTACCTCAATCTTTGATGGGAAGGGTGCTATTCCCCCCTCTAAGAACTTGTAGCACCACTCGCAAGTGACTTCATGCTCTTGCTCGGTCTTAGAGTATATTATTATGTCATCGATGAAGACAACTACAAAGTTGATATGAGCACTGGAGGTACTAATTCCTGCTAGTATTTATTCAATTTTCTGATTCTTATTCCCAATTATTCCCAGGTATCTTAGGGGTTCAATAAGGAGGGTTTTTATTCTGGGGTTCATTCAATATCAATTTGTGTGTTTGGGGTTTCGAGATCAATATATCCTTGGGGTTCTGCATCGTTTGGTATCTAGAGCTAACGTGAGATAAATTCCAATTTATCTTGATTTTGTTTCCAGCCAAAAAAATAAAATAAAGGAAAAAAAAAAAAAGAAATCAGATAGTGAATTGACTGTGGTTTTGTGATTCTTTTGCAGTATTTTGCATATTCTTGTCTTGGAGAATGCCAATTGAACACAAAAAATTTAATTTTCAGAATATACACCTTGGATTGCTCTAATTTTGAGAAATTAAAGTTAGGGTTCTTGAGTGATTCAATTTGGGGGTTTTTGACCTAGGCTTTTAAATTCGAAATTGCCATTGCATAAGCTAAATTGGCTACTTTTAGTTGCTGTTTGGAGTTGATTGTACATCAATTGGGTTAGACTTGAGTCATAATCAGCCTTCCATAGGGATTGACTGAATTCTTTGTGTATTTTTTGTTTTGTCATTTTTTTATTAATTCTTTGTGTTTTCTTTCTTTGTTTTAACCTAATTTGCATCTGCTCATGCTAGATAAGTAACATATTGCATTCTTGTTACTTAGCTTGCATAAATATCACATGATACACATGCTTTCTCGTGTGTCATCACATCATTTTCCTTGCTGGTCACATTTACTTTGCCTCTAGACTTTGTGCTTTTCTTTTCTTTCTTTTTTTTTAGATTTTTCGTTGCTACTCCCATATAAATACTACTCGTGAATTTGCTTTGAATTGAATTAGTTTGATTTTTGAAATGCAACACTCACTGTGGTCAAGAGAGGTAAAAGGCATAAATAAGTGAGCGCATAAAGAGGGTGACAGCCAGAATTGAGTGCAAACATGAGGGTTCACATCTACTTGAGTGAAACATGCGAGGGAGTGTTTCTTTTGTGAGGCTTTTTTGCTAACACTTTTTGCAGGTTTTTTCCAAAATGAGTACTATTCTTCCAAGGAGGGAGGGTAAAGAACCCTCTGATGAGGAAGCTAATATGACACCAAATATGAAGGTGATGTATAGGGCATTTACTAGTCCATTTTAGAAGTTGAATAGCATGCTGGATGAGATGGATGAGTGGAGAAAGGAGGTGGCACAGAATATTTCTGGGAATGGTAGACGAAATAGGCCTCCATATGGGTTTGATCAAGAGATGTTTGAGGATGAGTTTGATGATAGTAGTTTAGCTAAGAATAGAGGGGGTGAAGCTAGATTCGAAGCTAGGAGGGGCATCAATTTAAATGCCATCAAAATGAAAATTCCATCATTTAAAGGGCGAAATGATGCTGAAGCATACTTGGAGTGGGAGAGAAAGGTGGAGTTGATATTTGACTGCCATAACTACTCTGAAGAGAAGAAAGTGAGACTTGCAGCAGCTGAATTCACTGACTATGCATTAGTTTGGTGGGATCAATTAGTGCAGTCTAGGAGGAGAAATGGTGAGAGACCTATTGAGATTTGGGCAGATATGTAGGCCGTTGTGAAGAAAATATTTGTTCTATCTTACTATTACAGGGAGATACACTAAAAACTACAAAGACTCATTCAAGGGTCTAAGTTAGTTGAGGACTACTATAAGGAGATGGAGATGTTGATGATTAAGGCCAACATAGAGGAGGATACAAAAGTGACAATGGCTAGATTTATTAGCGGTTTGAATAGAGAAATTGCTAATGTTGTGAACCTACAACATTATGTGGAGATGGAGGATTTGGTGAGTATGGCTATGAAAGTGGAGAAACAACAAAAGCAAAGAGGGGCAGCCCATGCATTTCAGAATTCCAACTCAAAATGGGGTTCAAACTGGCAAAATTATGATGAAAATAAGAGAGATAAGGGCTTAGTTTCCAAGGAGAAAGGGCTGGATGCATCAAGGAACAAGGATAAGAAGTCCATTCTACAAAATAGTACTTCTAATTCTTCTTCTTCCACTACTACTTCCAGACATAGGGATATTAAGTGCTTTAAATGTCAAGGTTTGGGTCATTATGCATATGAATGTCCAAATAAAAAAAAATATGATTCTCATGGGTAGTGAAATTGTATCTGAGTCTGATGATGATAATAAGTCTAATGGTAGTGATAATGATATGCCACCCTTAGAGGATGTTACTTGTGATGATGATGATGTTGAATATGCTGTTCATGGTGAATCTCTTGTTGCTAGGCGTGCATTGAACTTGAATGTTAAGGAGGAAAGCTTAGAACAAAGAGAAAATATATTTCACACTAGATGCTTGAAAGGTGGTAAGGTGTGTAGCTTAATAATTGATGGGGGAAGTTGTGCTAATGTGGCTAGTACCACTTTAGTTGAGAAATTGGGGTTGAAGTGTGATAAACATCCTAATTCATATAGGCTGCAATGGTTGAATGATAGTGGAGAGGTGAAAGTTACTAGGCAGGCTGTGGTAGCTTTTACTATTGGAAGATATAGTGATGAGGTAGCTTGTGATGTAGTACCCATGCAGGTTGGCCATCTGTCGTTGGGTAGGCCATGGCAATTTGATAGGTGTTTAATACATGATAGATACAAGAATAGATATTCCTTTGAGCATAATGGACATAAAGTCACTATTGCACCTCTATATGATAAAGTAGTTTGTGATGTAGTACCCATGCAGGTTGGCCATATGTTGTTGGGTAGGCCATGGCAATTTGATAGGCGTGTAATACATGATGGGTATAGGAATAGATATTCCTTTGAGCATCATGGACATAAAGTCACTCTTGCACCTCTATCACCCCAAGGATAGTTTACCTTGACTAGATTAAACTTCAACAATCTTCTTATGGGAGTTTGGATAGTGAGGTTAAAAAAAGTAATTAGAGAAAAGAGGCCATGAGAGAAAAAAATAAAGATAAAGGCCTAATGGTGCGTGATTGCACAAGTGCAAACAAGAAAGAGGGATTTGCATGAGAGAAAAAGTTGGTCAGCGAAAAGAGAGAAAAGAATGAGAAAGTTGAAGGGAGTGAAAAGAAAGAGTTAGTGAAGAGCGAAAATGTTGACGACAAACAATGCTTCTATGCAAAATAGAGAGATTTAAAGAATGCTTTTCTAGGCAAGAGAGCTTCGATAGTGATTAGGTGTAGGGCGGTTTTATTATCTAAAACTGACCTTAACCCCAATTTGCTTGGTGGTTTTGTCTCTTGATTGCTAGAGTTTGATGATGTATTCCCTAATGCCACATGTTTACCACCATAGAGAGGAATTGAGCATCAAATTGACTTTTTACCTGGGTCTCAAATTCATAACCAACCAGCCTACAGATGTAATCCTGAGGAGACGAATGAGCTTCAAGGGCAAGTGGAGGAGTTGCTAGCAAAAGGACATGTGAGGGAGAGCATGAGTCCGTGTGCTGTACCTATGTTGTTGGTTCCAAAGACGGATGAAACTTGGCGGATGTGGGTGGATAGTAGAGCAGTCAACAAAATTACAGTTAAGTATCCCTATCCTATCCCTAGGTTGGATGATATGCTTGAAGAATTACATGGTCCATGCATTTTCACTACGATTGATTTGAAAAGCAGTTATCATCAAATTAGGATGAAACCTAGGGATGAGTGGAAAACTGCATTTAAAACAAAATATGGCCTATATGAATGGTTGGTTATGCCATTTGGTTTGACTAATGCATCTTGTACTTTCATGAGATTAATGAACCATGTATTACATGATTTTCTAGTTAAATTTGTTGTTGTTTATTTTGATGATATCTTGATATACAACAAATTCTTAGATGATCATATAATGCATGTTAGGGCTGTTTTGACTCTTCTTAGGAAGGAGAAGTTGTACGCAAACCTTAAGAAATGTGCATTGATAGACTTGTATTTCTTGGGTTTGTTGTGAGTACACATGGCATTGAGGTGGATGAGGAGAAGGTGAAGGCTATTAAAGAATGGCCAACTCCTAAGACAGTTAGCTAGCTTTTATAGGAGTTTTCATGCATTGGCAGTTGGTGAAGTTAGGAGTTTTCATGGATTAGCTAGCTTTTTATAGGAGGTTTGTGCGTGATTTTTTTTACTATAGCTGCTCCATTGTCTGAGATTATTAAGAAAGAAGTTGTGTTTAGATGGGGAAAGGAACAAGAACATGCATTCAATAGATTGAAAGATAAATTGTGTTATGCTCCTATTCTTGTTTTACCTGATTTTAATAAGACTTTTGAGATTGAGTGTGATGCATCTAGGATTGGGATTGGTGCTGCTTTAATGCAAGGAAAAACGTCCCATTGCATACTTTAGTGAGAAGTTGAGTGGTGCTCAACTTAGATATTCCACTTATAATAAGGAATTATATGCCTTAGTTCGTGCATTGGATGTTTGGCAACATTACTTGCTTCCTAAAGAATTTGTTATACATACTGATCATGAATCTTTGAAGCATTTAAAGGGCCACGGGATACTGAATAAAAGGCATGCTAAGTGGGTAGAATTTATTGAGGCTTTTCCATATGTGATTTGCTATAAGCAGGGAAAGGTTATTGTTGCTGATGCGTTGTCAAGGAGATATGCTTTAATCACTACACTTACATCTAAGTTGTTAGGGTTTGAGCAATTTAATGATATGTGTGCAACATGTGTTGACTTTGCTGATTTGTATATTACATGTGAGCGTGGTGCATTCAATAAATTCTATAGACATGAAGGTTTTCTATTTTGTGGCAATAGAATTTGTGTCCTTGTTTGTTTTGCGCACGAGTTTCTAGTTAGGGAATCACATAGTGGTGGATTGATGGATCATTTTGGTGTGCATAAGACTTTAGATGTTTTGAGTGAGCATTTCTATTGGCTTGGTATGAGAAAATTTGTTGAGAAAGTGTATTCTAAATGTATTGCATGTAAACAGGCTAAAGCTCTACGCCTCATGGATTGTATACACCCTTACCTATTCCTACTACACCTTGGGTTGATATTTATATAGATTTTGTGCTCGGTTTGCCCGAAACTAGGAAGGGTAGAGATGGTATATTTGTTGTGGTTGATAGATTCAGCAAGATGGCACACTTTATTGCATGTCATAAAACTGATAATACCACTAACATTGCTGATTTGTTCTTTAGAGAAATTGTCAGATTGCATGGTGTGATCTATTATTTTTGATAGGGATGTTAAGTTCTTGAGCCACTTTTGGAAGGTTTTGTGAAGTTAGGTACTAAACTTTTATATCTTGTCATCCACAAACTGAAGTGATAAATAGAACTTTGGGTACCCCGTTGCGTGCTATTGTAGGAAAGAATTTGAAAACTTGGGAGGATTGTTTGCCTTTCATTGAATTTGCTTATAATAGGTCAATATATTCTTCCATAGGTTCTTCACCTCTTGAAATTGTATATGGTTTTAATCCTCTGACTGTTTTGGATTTGACTCCTTTGCCTTTGACGAATTTTGCTAATTTAGATGGTGAAAGCACGATTGAAAAGGTTAAAACTATACATATGAAGGCACGCGAGATGATTGAAAAGATAAATAGATTGACTGCCCAAAGAGTGAATAAGGGGCGGAACCACGTGATATTTGAACCTGGTGATTGGGTTTGGGTTCATTTGACAAAGGAAAGGTTTCCTAATCAAAGAAAATCCAAGCTTGATGCTAGAGGAGATGGTCAATTCCAAGTGCTGGAAATGTTTAATGATAACGCTTACAAGATTGACATTCCAGTTGAGTATTAAGTTTCTACTACTTTTAATGTTTCTGATCTTTCTCCTTTTGATGTGTATTCAGATTCGAGGACGAATCTTTCAGTGGAGGGAAGGATTGATATGAGCACTTGAGGCACTGCAAGGCAAGATGGTTATTTCGGCATTGGAGGGCAAAATGTAGATTTCAACTTGCCAATGGGACCTATCACAAGAGCAAAAGCAAAGCGACTGAAAGATGGCTTTGCAAACATGGCTAAGTCATTTGTTGAAGAGATGATTGATAGGAGCACTGGAGGCACTGCAGGGCAAGATGGTTATTTGGGCATTGGAGGGCAAAATGGAGATTGCAACCTGCTAGTGGGACCTATCACAAGAGCATGAAAGATGGCTTTGCAAATTTGGCTAAGTCATTTGTTGAAGAGATGCATCAAGAATGGGATAAGAAAGAGAAGAACATGTCAAGAAGCCAAAAGAATGAAGTTGGACAGCCCTTCACCTTATGCTTAGTGTATAAGGCTTGAAAAAGCCCAAGAAGGCCAAAATAAGTCTCAAACATGTGGGGCACACTGAGAAAAGAAGAAGTGTGACCAAGTCAAACTCTTATTTCTAATTGGATTTGGGTTTAGATTATTATCCGTAGGCTTAGTTTATATCTTATTTTAATTAAGGCTTGCAAGGAGAGTATTAATACTCTCTTAAAAACGTGCATGGCAGATTTTGATGAATTTTGAATTATTTTCTGCATTTTTCTCTCAGGAAAAACCACAACTTTGTTTGTTGCATCAAGAAATTGAATAGGTTCTTTCAAGGTACTAATTCCTGCTAGTATTTATTCAGTTTTCTGATTCTTATTCCCAATTATTTGTGTTTCTACGATCAATATCTTAGGGGTTCATTAGGGAGGGTTTTTATTCTAGAGTTCGTTCAATATCAATTTGTGTGTTTGGGGTTTCGGGATGAATATATCCTTGGGGTTCCACATCAGTTTGTCTTGGATGATTTACTATATTTAAGTTCTTTTTGGTGAGGTCTTTGAGCTCTTTGTCCTTCTCCTCGATTCCTACCAGTCTGCCAATGCTTGTTGGAGGCCTTGGTCTTTTATCTTGTCTTAGTGAGTCTCCAATTTTAATGCCTTCTCTACTGCGTCTATGTACACTTCTATATGATGAGAAAGAAGATTCCATTGAATTTCGCTATGCAAACCCCTTAAAAATTTTCTTGTGCATCAAAACTCATCATTCTTATTGTGAGGGGAGTACTTCACGAGTTTAGAGAATTTAACATCATACTGAGCTACTGTGAGGTTCCTTTGGCACAGTGTGTTGAACTCATCTTCTCGCTTTTCTAGAACAATTGGTGGCATATACTTATTAGTAAATTCTATGAGGAAGTTCGTCCAAGTTCTTTCAGTCTACTTTTGCTCCCATCTTATTTCCATAGAATGCCACTAAGATCTAGCAGCATCCTCAAAACAAAAGCCAGCAAAGGCTATTTTCTGTTCTTCTAAATAAGGACCTAAAATATTTTTTCTATTTCTTCTAGCTATGCTTCAGCTTTCAAATCATCTAGTTCCCTAAAAAAATTTAGAGGCTAAAAACGTAGAAAACGATCTAACGTTTGATCATGCTATACCCACTCTTGTCTAAGTTGATTTTGCATCACCTGAGTAAATTTTTCTAATGTAGCCGCTAGGCGATCCTCTCTATCGTTCCTTGCCGCTACAGGTTCTTCTCCTTGTTCTTCTAAATCTTGTTCCCCTATGAGTATTGAGGAGTGTGTATTTTGTTGTCCACTCCGTGTTCCTTTTTGTGGTGCCATCTACATATTTCAAAACGCAATTAGACTTTGAATTATAAGCACATCATGTATTAGTTTCAAAAGCATAGTAGGGGAGAACCAAAGGTGCCATTTATATAATATAAGCAGAAACTTTTTGTATCATACAAGGCTGAGCATTCGTGAAAAACTTAAACCTATACAAAACAAAAGGAGCATCCAACCTAAACCTGTACAAGCAAAAGTAACAACAGTACTTGACAATTGCCACTATCTTTTCATCTTACTAACCCATTCTATTATTTATATAATTATTATAATTTTTGGAACTACTTTACATTTTCCTAAGTGTTTCTTACTGAATCCATAGAGGAATCTCAATTGAAGTCACTTTCATGCCTTAGACTAGGTTCAGGATCTGCCCAAGCTTCCTCCCTTAGTATTTTATAGAGGTAATTGGCATACCTCCTAACCCTCTTCCAATTATCTCTATTATGTTGTTTTTCCCTCTCCCTCATCATCCTTACTCTAGCAATCTCAACCTCTACGTGTCGAGTATGCCTCTGGAGCTCATGAACTTGATGCTGGAGTTCTTCAACAATTCTTACCCTTGTATTTAGTCTATAGTATCCAGTTCCTATCTTCTTCTAAGCAATGAACCATCTGGTTTGGGTATGCCCTATGAAGCCTTCTTAGCTTTACCATGGCATGCCCTCAAGGCACCGTTGGGGTATAGATAATACGAGGTCCTGCCCTCCTAACAAGAATTGTTGTTCTTGGAGGGGAATCTTCACTTGGTGCATTATCCTCATTATCCATCCTTAGAAAATTCAAGATGTTAGAACCAAAAATAATAGTAATCTAAAACCATTTACTTTCTTAAAAAAAATAAAGATCCAAACAATCATTTTCCTAGTTTGGATATTCCTTAGTGTCAATATATCTTAGGCATAGTGCCACAATCATAATGAATCACACACTAGTGGGCCCCCTAGCATTGATTTATTATAATTAAAGCACTATACAAAATCACAAGCATCCGCAAAATTTCAAGGCTATTATTAGTACAACCTAAATTTCTCAATCTCCATAATCATTATTATATGAGGATCCTACCCTGGTTTAGCCTTGGCGTCACCCTAGGCTCTGTACCAGTAAACTGTCACAATCGCCATGTATGAACTGGATTTGTCTTTTTTAGGAAATAGAGCATCTAAAATGTGAATCCAATCTCAACCTAATAATTTTTTTTCAAATGCACATACCATTACAGGTGAAAATTACATCAGGGTGATTATCTTAAAGTATTAATACATTCTAGCTTGTCCAATTTAAACCATGACATAAAAACATAGTCTATACAGAATATAAAACATAAGGTGAACCACCATCTTCTATACATTTAGAGCCAGCAAAAGATCTACTCTAATATTTACATATTTGGTTCCATATTGTGCCAAAATCCTTGCTCTGCTCCTCGCCTTTCGTTCCTGAAGGAATTGAAATAGATAAAAGACATAAGTTGCAAATACAACTTAGTGAGGTTGGTGTCTATGTGCATATGTTTTTCAAACTGGATATTAGTTGACTTATCATTATACTATGTATGCAATGACAAGTACGATAGCAAAATAAATCATTTAACAATCTAGGATACAACTAAAGATTGTTGATGCCATCTCCCTTATCTCACCGGCCATATTAACTCAATTGCTCCAGACAAGGTGCAACCTTGCCATCAGTAGACATGCTTGGGATCATGCCAATTCTATGACCCTTTCTTACCATAACAACTCCAGTTATGCATTTATAGAGAATAGGCCATGAGGTACTGACATCCTACTCGATAAACCTAATGCCGCCCTAACAGTTTGTCACAATTTCAAAGCACGATATGATAAAGATGATATCAAAGTCAAGCAATCGACATGAGATAAAGTACTACACCTCTTTGAGATGGTCTAACATATTCATGTCAATGCACCTTTCCATTATCTAGACACAGTATATATTGCATGTATAATGATATGATGATCAGCAAAAGATAATAATGTGAATGTGTTTCTTCTTCTTCTTTAGATCTAATTTTGAATACACCCGAGACCCTTGTAGCTGGTCAAACAATTCATCAATATGAGGTAATGGGTATTTGTTTTTGATGGTGACATTATTAAGTCCCTGATAGTCTATACACATTCGAAATGACCCATCATTCTTTTTGATGAATAGAACTGGTGCACCCCGTGGAGAAGTACTTGGCCGAATAAAGCCTCATTCTAACAAATCTTGTAGTTGGGTCTTCAGCTCCTTTAACTCTGTCAGTGCCATGCGATATGGGGTCTTGGATATTGGTGTGGTCCCTAGAAGAGTTTCAATGACAAACTCCACATCTCTATTTGGAGGTAATGATGTTAATTCCTCAGGAAATACATCTTGGTATTCAGATGCAATGAGAATTTCTCTCAGCATCGTCTTATCTTTTGAATTGTTAATCATATAAGCTATATATCCTTGACCCACTTTCCAAAAAATCTTACGAGCTTAAGCAGTTGATATAATCACCACATCTAAAATTCCTTGATTCCCAACAATTTCTACCTCCAGTTGCCCAAGTACACAAAGTTTAACCATCTTAGGACGACAATCAAGTTGGGCATGATGTGATGACAACCAATCCATTCCAAGTATAACATCATAACCTTGGATTAGTAATACGATTAGATCGGCAAGAAAACTTTTATCACCAATCTCAATTCTACACAATTTAAGCACAACATCTATTGCTATTGATACACCCATAGGCAAACTAATTTCCAAATTATAAGGTAGGTTTTCTAGTTTCGTTTCCAGTCCTTGAGCAAAATGAGATGTGATAAAAGAGTGTGAGGCTCTAGGATCAAATAGACTTTACCAAGCTTTTGGAAACTGAGTATCGTATCTTCAACTACAAAGGTTGGATCTGGATCAATAAGGCCTTCGTTTCCCAATGCAAATACATGACCTAGAATTTTAGGTTTTTTCCTATGCATTTTTGGTTTTTGTGATTTTCCACTACCGCCAGGTGGAGGTTGTGGCTTACTCATTTGTTGTGGACAATTTTTCAGAAAATGTTGATCACTTCCACACCCAAAACACCTCCTAGCCTTTTTTTGACACCTTTCTTCAATGTGGCCACATAACCACAGTAATTGCACACTGTTGGTTTGGTTTGGGTTCGTCTTGGATGATTGACTATATTTAAATTCTCTCTGATAAGGCCTTTGACATTTTTTTCCTTCTCCTTGATTCCTGCCAACTTGCCAATGCACCGTTGGAGGCCTTAGTCTTTTGTCTTCTCTGAGTGAGTCTCCAATTTTAGCTAAACCACTTTCCACTCTTAATGCCTTCTCTATTGCCTCTGTGTACACTTCTATATGATGAGAAAGAAGATTCTATTGAATTTCGCTATGCAAACCCCTTAAAAATTTTCTTGTGCATCAAGGTTCATCATTCATCATGTGAGGCGAGTACTTCACTAGTTTAGACAATTTGGCATCATACTGAGCTACCGTGAGGTTCCCTTGGCACAGTGCATTGAACTCATCTTCTCATTTTTCTTGAACAATTGGTAGCATATACTTATTAGTAAATTCTATGAGGAAGTTCGTCCAAGTTACTTTTAGTCTGCTTTTGTTCCCATCTCATTTCCATAACGCCACCAAGATCTAGCAGCATCCTCAAAACAAAAGGTAGCAAAGGCTATTTTCTGTTCTTCTTAATAAGTAAGGACCTTAAATATTTTTTTCATTTCTTCTAGCCACGCTTCAACTTTCAAATCATCCAGTTCCCTAAAAAATTTTGGAGATTGAAAACGTAGAAAGCAATCTAATGTTTGATCAGGCTGTACCCGCTCTTGCCTAAGTTGATTTTGCATCACTTGAGTAAATTGTTCTAATGCAGCTGCTAGGTGATCTTCTCTATCGTTTCTTGTTGTTATAGGTTCTTCCCCTTGCTCTTCTAAATCTTGTTCCCCTATAGGTGTCGGAGAGTAAGTATTTAGCTGTCTACCCTGTGTTTCTTTTTTGTGGTGTCATCTACATATTTCAAAATGCAATTAGACTTTCAAATGTAAGTACATCATGTATAAGTTTCAAAAGCATAGTAGGGGGAACAAAAGATGCCATTTATATAATACAAGCATAAACTTTTGTATCATACAAGGTTGAGCATTCATGGAAAACTTAAACCTATACAAACAAAAGGAGCACTCAACCTAAACCTATACAAGCAAAAGTAACAATTGTACTAGACAACCACTACTATCTTTTCGTCTTAATAACTATTCTATTATTTATATCATTATTACAACTTTAGGAGCTACTTTATGTTTTCTTAAGCATTTCTTACTAAATCCTTAGAGGAATCCTGACCGATATCACTTTCATGCCATGGACTATGTTCAGGATCTACCTAATCTTCCTCCCTTAGTATTTCAAAGAGGCAATTGGCATACCTCTTAACCCTCTGCCAATTATTTTTGTCACGCTCCCTCTCCCTCTCCTTCATCACCCTTGCTCTAGCAATCTCATCCTCTAGGTGTCGAATATGCCTTTGGAGCTCCTGAACTTGATGCTGAAGTTCTTCAACAATTCCTACGCTTGTATTTAGCCTATTGTATCAATTCCTATCTTCTTCTAAGCGGTGAACCATCCGATTTAGGTATGCCCCATGAAGTCTTCTCAGTGGTCCCATGGCATGCCCTCGAGGCACCGGTGGGGGATAGATAATATGGAGTCTTGCCTTCCTAACAAGAATTGTTCTTGGAGAGGAATCTTCTCTTGGAGCATTATCCTCATTATCCATCCTAAGAAAATTCAAGATGTTAGAACCAAAAATAATAGTAATCTACAATAATTTACTTAAAAAATAAATAAATAAAGATCCAAAACAATCATTTTCCTAGTCTGGACCTCAATATATCTTACACATAGTGCCACAATTATAATGAATCACACACTAGTGGGCCCCCTAGCATTGATTTATCATAATTAAAGCACTATGCAAAGCCACAAGCATTTGCAAAATTTCAGGTCTATTATTAGTATGACCTAAATTTTCTCAAACCCCATAATCGTTATTATCCGAGGATCCTATCCAAGTTTAGCCTAGGTGTCACCCTAGGCTCTGATACCACTAAACTGTTTCAATCCCAAATGTATGAACCCAGTTTGTCTTCTATAGGAAGTAGAGCATCTAAAATGTGGATCCAACTTCAACTTAGTATTGTTTTTCAAATGCACATACCATTACAAGTGAGAATTACAAGATTCTGTTTATCTTAAGATATTAAAACATTTTGGCTGGTCCTACTTGAAACATGACATGATAACAAAGCCAATCTTTATAGAATACAAAACATAGGGTGGACCACCATCTCATGTACAATCAAAGCCAGCAAAGGATCTATTCTAATATTTACATATTTGATCCCTATATTGTGCCAAAGTCCTTGCCCTATTCCTCACCTTTCATTCGTAAAGGAATTGAAATAGATAAAGATATAAGTTGCAAATACAACTTAGTGAGGCTCGTGTCTATGTGCATATGTTTTGTAACCTGAATGCTAGTTAGCTTATCATTATATTATGCATGCAATGACAAGTATGACCATGTTTACACAATCACTCCAGACAAGGCGCAACCTTGCCATCGGTAGACATGCTCTAGATCATGCCAATCCTATGACCCCTTCTCACCACAGCTCCAGTCATGCATTTAAGGGGAATAGGCCATGAGGCACACATCCTACTCGACAAGCCCAATGCCGCTCAAATAGTTTGTGCCACTCTCATGCCGAATGGGCTCAATTACCACCATTTCACAACATAGTAGATAAACACGATATCAAAGTCAAGCAGTTGAGGTGAGATAAAGTACTTCACCTCTATGAGATGGACTATAATGTTCCTATTGATGCACCTTTGAATTATCTAGACATGCCATATTGTGTACAAAATGACATGATGATTAGCAAAAGATAATGATGTGAATGTGCTTTTCTTCTCTCCCTTTCTCTCTTTTCTCATTTCCATAATAATCATTTTGCATTCATCTTGATGGGAATAATTATCTTATTTCTTTAGGTTACAGCACTCACCGTGCTCTCCCAAGTGCAGTGTTTCAAGATAAGGTGAACCGTTGTGCGAGTTGCCTGCCCAAAATAAATACTAAAATTTAATGTAGAGTGAGACCAATATACTTTAGTTAGTGAAATCCATGTAGTAAGGGCAAGATGTAATGAACCCTAAAGCATAATGAATATCCAAGCCTTAACTAAGGAGTATTTCTTCAACTATATCCTCCCTTAACTCTTTTCCTTCCCATTTTACATTCAATTTCCTAAATCTCTTCTATTACTTTGTTTATATACTTCTTCCATGTAATTCATAGTTCTATAAATATGAAACATACTCAATAATAGGATATTTTGGTTCTTATTTACATATGTAACTCTAACTCTCATCTTCAACCAACTAAAGTATTCTAATCAAGTACTTCTTCAATTTTTCCTCTATAGTTCTTCCTTCTAATCATTTAGTAACTCACAAACTATATCAACTAACATTGTGTGGTGATTAGGTTTAATACAACCATAATACTTCTACCTTGATACCAATTCCAAAGTCCAAAGGTTAACCACAGAAATATGATTTTCCTAATTTAATACTAAACCATCTAGGCTTGAATTAAATCCCTCTATTTTTGAACCTGCTTACACATTTGCAGCCATAATTTTCAGAAAAATAAGACCTATATAAGTTCAAACCTCATAAACCCTTCCACTTGCAAGCTAGCTTAAGTTTATGTCCAACTCTAATTGGTGTTTACCACATAGCACACAAAATCATACATGATTTAAACAAAAATCTGAATATATATGCTATAATAAACACATATGATTCCAAATAAACCACTTTAAATGGCTAAAGAGTGCTACCTTTTGAAAGCAAGAGTTGGGTTCTCTTTTTTCTCTATTCTAGCTTGCTCATTCTCTTTCTCTTCCCTATTTCTCTCCCTTTTCCTTTTTTTTTTCTCCATTTTTTCATACCTAAATGTCCCAATTTTGCTGATAATGAAGGGAGAAATGCCTTTTTTAAGGGGTAAGGTTAGACTTGGTCAAAATATGTGGTTCACCCCAAGTTGCCACCTATCATATTTAAGTTATTTACCTTTTGGTATTTAGTTTTAACTCCTTGAATTGGGACAATTTTATTTGTCAAAATAAAATAAAAGGCTGAATTTTGGCTAATTAGTCCAAAGTCCTACATAAATTTTAGAATTCCCTTTTGCCCTTCAATTAGTTTAGATTCAAGAATCTTATATCTACAAGTGACAAGTTCACTCCAAATTTCTAAAATCAAGTATGCTTTTGTGAATAGTGTCATAACAAAATAAAGATAAAAATAACCATGAATCTAGAGTAAATATTAGATTTTTAAAAGAATTGGAGGTATAGTTGTATTCCTAGGTTCTTACAAAATGGGCCAATCGGATAGTGATACAAAGACCTATGAGAAAGCTATGTTAGACATAGACTCGGGACATTGGCAAGATACCATGAGATCCAAAATGGACTCCATGTACTCCAACATATGGACTTTGGTAGATCCAGCAAAGAGAATATTTCCCGCTGGTTGCAAGTGGATCTCTAAGCGAAATCTTGGAGTCGATGGAGGGGTAGCGACCTTTAAGGCATGATTTGTGGTGAAAGGATACATTCAAAGACCCGGTATCGATTTCGAGGAAACCTTTTCACCGGCACAATGCCTAAGTCCATTCGGATTCTACTTGCCATAGCCGCATATTATGACTATGAGATATGGCAAATGGATGTAAAAATTGCTTTCCTCAATGGAGACATTGAAGAAGAAATTTATATGGAGCAACCACAAGGTTTTACATCCAAGGGGAGTGAGCAAAAGGTTTGAAAAATCTAGAGATCCATCTATGGACTCAAACAAGCATCCCGAAGTTGGAACATACATTTTGACAAGACAGTCAAATTGTTTGGCTTTGTCAAAATATGTATGAACCATGTGTGTATATAAAGGTTAGTGGGAATAGTGTACAGTTTATTATGCTTTATGTCGATGACATCCTTCTCATTGGGAATAAGGTAGGAATGTTAAAGTGTACTAAATCATGGTTATCTATTCAATTCTCCATAAAGAATTTGGGAGAAGCATCCCACATATTGGGAATACGTATCTATAGAGATAGATCTAGAAGGATTATGGGGCTTTCCCAAACCCCGTACATTGACAAGTTACTAAAGAGGTTTAGTATGGAAGAATCCAAGAGGGGATTCATTCCTGTGGGACATGCCATTTGTCTCTCCAAGTCTATGGCCCCTAAGACTGACGACTAGAGACAAATAATGTCCCACATACCTTATGCCTTTGCTATTGGAAGCATAATGTATGCAGTTCAATGTACAAGGCCGGATGTGGCACATGCTCTAAGTGTCACGAGTCATTTCCAGTCTAATCCCAGTGAAGGTCACTGGATAGCTGTAAAAGCAATCCTTAAGTACTTGAGAAGGACTAAAGACTTGTTTTTGGTAGAGAATTGAAACTTGAGGGGTTTTCCAATCCAATGTAGATGACCTAAAATCCACTTCTAGATTCGTTTTGCCTCAATGGCAGTACCGTGAGTTGGAAGAGTTCCAAACAGGACACCACGACTGACTCTACCATAGAGGCAAAATATATTGTTGCTTCAGAAGCTGCAAAGGAAGGTGTTTGGATAAAAAACTTCATTCAAGAGTTGAATGTAGTGCCTAGCATTGTTGAGCCAGTAGTTGTCTTCTATGACAACAACAAGGCAGTAGTGCATGCTAAAGAGCCAAGATCTCATCAGCCATCAAAGCACATATTGAGGTGATATCATTTGATCTATGAGATCATTGATAGAGGCGACATTCGAGTGGAGAAGGTTGCCTCGAAAGAGAATATAGCAAATCCACTCGCTAAACCCCATTGCAAAAGGCCTTTGAAGGACATCTTTAGAAGATGGGTCTTAAGGGTATGGGGAATTGGCTTTAGGGCAAGTGGGAAATTGTTGGAACAATGCCCAGCAAGGTAATTAGATTGGCGTTGTAAACCATTTCACTTGTGATACAATCTTGATTGAATGATATTAATAATCTGGCCATCTTCATCTTATTCTTATATTTACTTCACTGGCATTTGGTTGAAGCCCTTACTTAGATCACATTAGACTACAGGACTTGATCAGTAAGCTCGGTGATGATCATAAAACAAGTCTTACACGGTTGTGATCTTAAATCTTTCAAGTCATAGGATCTTATGAGATAGGGCATCTAAGATCCGGATAGACTTGTAGTAACAATGCACAGATCCAAGGAGTTGGATATTGCTCTGTTCCATGGACAATCCCATATGAGATATGGATGCGTGTTAGTGGTGCTTGTTAGGGAACAAGGCATTGAAGACTCGCTAGAGAATCTACTAGATAGCCGGAGTGGCAAGTCGGTAGTAGCAAGTTCTCCCACTTACGTTAGTGCATATAACTAGTCCTTTGACCTGAGGATCCATGGTAACCTAGTGCTTAGGTCCTCATGCTTTGACTTCGCCCTGGTCACTATCGAGCCATTTGGGTGGTGATTGGGCATGAGCTACTTAGATATGGAGATTTGTGAGATCCAAGATAGAATCTGACTTCTTATCTTTGTGAAGGGTGAGTACATCTCCTATATATTCTATAATGATCTCCTTGCGCAAAGTAGTATGGCGATTTGGAAAAGGAGTTTTTCAAGATGAGCTTATAAAGTGGAATCGAACATTGGAAATAGAGACATAATATCAACGCTATTAGGGAGCCGACAATCTTGCCCTAGGTCTCTTTTAGGAGATAGGAGACGGAAGGATCACATTTGCATGGTACGCATGGAGCTATGATAATGGTTCTCCAAAAGCATTCATTTCAACCAATTAGTTTGGTTCCATGGGCTTGAGAGGTTGGACATTGACCATGGAGATCGGGTAATCTTCAATTAATGGAGACTAATAATTGAATTGAGTCAATTAGTTTAAAGGAGTTTAAACTAAAAGGAATATTCAATATTCAAAAGTCACAAGGAGTTGTGAGCTCATATCCAATGAATGGTAGAAGCTATCGGGTCAGAAGCAAAATCCAATTAAATTTCTTAAGTAATGGAGGAACTTTCTAAGTGTTAGAAAATTCTCTCCGTGGAGATCGATGTTGGGATGACCGAAAATTGAGGTCTATGTTGGCTTGATTAATTTAAGTGTTAAATTGATCAACTAATTTAAGGAGTTAATTAATTGGTGCCATATGACCATCAATTGTCAAGTTAATTTAAAGAGTTAAGTTAACAAAATTAAGCTTAAAGAGTTAAGCTAGTTGACTTAAGAGTTGAGTCAAGAATTAATTAATTAAATTAAATTGTTTAATGTGATTAATAAGGAGAATATTCTTTGGAGGGAAAATTGAAATGATAGGATAATTTAATATGGCATTTAATTAATTTGAAATTAGATTTGAATTTGCCAACTAAGTATGCAAAGCATGCATGTTGGAGGTCCCCCCTCTTTGAGGAAGGTGAGATGCCACCTTGGCATCACACCATCCTCATTCTATATATAGATATAGAGTGGGGTGGGGGGCAATCTAGCAATTTGCAAGTGAAGAATTAGATTCTCACTTTTTCCTTCATTTTCAAGGGGTTCATTCATGTGTTGAAGATCACCTTCCTCTTCTTCTCTCTACCCTAAAATCAGCCATCTGCCTCTCAACTCTCCTCTCTTTCTCCAGCTACAAGTAAGGAGTAGTAGGATTTGGATTGGTGTGTGGATCCTTTCGATAGAAGCAAACCAATTGGTTTGCTAAGCCTTTGGAGATCCACCTGAAAGATCAGTCTCTTGTCAATTTTATTCTAGGAGATCTAGGAGGGGTTTCGAGCTGAGTTGAGGAAGCTACTGGAACAAATTCAGTACTTTTGGTTAGTTTTGAATCGGTTAAAAATTGCTTGCTTCTAGCTGCGCCACTATATGGCATATTTTGGTTGAAGGAGTTCTTCAATCTACCTTTGGAATTTTCTTTTAAGGTAACTCTCCAACCAAATCTAAATCCTAAAGCAGGTTTAAATCCTTGGTTGCTAGTAAGCACTAGTTTATTTAAGCTTTTGAAGTTTTATTATTGGATCCTAGTGCCTTACTTGCTTTCATAAACAATGAATTGTACACGTATTTGATTCTCAACCTTCATTGATGCACATTCAATCAAGTAAAAGAAAGTTGGATAACCAAGAAGATGCCATCTTGTGGCATGCAAGAGTTGGACATATTTCTAAAAATAAGATGAACAAGTTAGAAGCTCTCAAAGCACTAAATGTTAGTGGTATTGAGGACCTTCCTACTTGTGAGTCTTGTTTAAAAGGAAAAATGACCAAGGCTCCTTTTGGGGGACAAACGGAACGAACCACAAGTCCTTTGGATTTGATCCATTCGGATGTTCGTGGCCCACTAAATGTTAGTGCGATAGGAGGCTATTTTTACTTCATCACCTTCACTGATGATCATACTCAATTCAGACACGTGTATCTTATGAAATACAAGTCTGAAACCTTTGAAAAGTTCAAAGAGTAATAGAATGAAGTAGAAAAGAAAAGGGGCTAATATTAAAGCTCTTTGATCAGATCGAGGGGAGAATACTTAAGTGCTGAATTCTTGAATTATCTAAAGAAGAATGAGATTCTCTCAATAGACTCCACCCAGCACACCCCAACACAATGGAGTAGCCGAGAGGAGAAACCGTACCTTGTTGGACCTGGTACATTCCATGATGAGCTTTACCGATGTGCCTATATCCTTTTGAGGATACACCCTAGATACGGCGATGAGGCTACTTAACATGGTACCCTCAAAGTCGGTGCCAAAAATGCCGCACTAGATGTGATTTCGCAAAGCACATTCTTACTCTTTTCTAAGGGTTTAGGGGTCTCTCTCTTACACAAAGTGGCTAGTGGGAGACAAGTTGGATAGTAGATAAACATTGTGAAAGTTTGCGGGATACCCAAGAGAATCTTTGGGTTATTACTTTTATGATCCCTCGGAACAAAAGGTATTTGTTTCGAGACATGCCTACTTTTTAGAAAAGCAATTTCTATATAATAGAAATTGCATTGTTGTTGAACTTGATAAAGTTCAAGATGATCATCACATTCCACAAGCCGTGGAAACAAGTGAGCAACAAGGGCCTTACACACAATCTCTAAGAAGGTCAGATCGTATCAAGAAACAATCCGAAAGGTTTGGATTCCTTCATGAGACGGACCAATCGGATAGTGATCCGAAGACCTATGATGAGGAATCTATGTTGAACATAGATTTGGGATATTGGCTTGATGCCATAAAATCCAAACAAAGTATGGATTTTGGTAGATCCACCAAAGGGTATAGTACCCGTTGATTGCAAGTGGATCTATAATCGAAAGCTAGGACTCGATGGAGAGTAATGACCTTTAAGGCGCGACTAGTAGCAAAGGATTATACTCAAAGACCCAGTATTTATTTCAATGAAGCCTTTTCACCAGTCAGTATGCCTAAGTCCATTCAGATTTTACTTGCCATAGCCCCATATTATGATTGTGAGATATGGCAAATGGATGTGAAAACTGCTTTCCTCAATGGAAAATTGAAGAAGAAATCTATATAGAGCAACCACAAGTTTTACATCCAAAGGGAGTGAACAAAAAGGTTTGTAATTTGCAAACTTGAGAGATCTATTTATGGGCTCAAACAAGCATCTTGATTTTGGAACATACATTTGGATAAGACAGTCAAATCGTTTGGCTTTGTTAAAAATGTGTATGAACCTTGTGTGTATAAGAAGGCTACTGGGAAGTAGTATACAGTTTATTGTGCTTTATGTCAATGACATGCTTCTCATTGTGAATGAGAAAGCAATGATAGAGTGTACTAAAGTATGGTTATCTACACAATTCTTCAATAAGGATTTGGGAGAAGCATCCTACCCATTAGGAATATGTATCTATAGAGATAGATCGAGGAGGATAGTGGGGCTTTCCCAAACATAGTACATTGATAAAATACTAAAGAGGTTTAGTATGGAAGAATCCAAAAAGGGATTCCTCCCGATGGGGCACGACCTTTGCCTCTGCAAGTATATGACCTAAGATTGATGATGAGAAAGAAAGAATGTCCCACATACCTTATGCGTCGTTATAGGGAGCACAATGTATGACGTTCAATGTACAAGGTCAAATGTTGCACATGCTCTATGTGTTACGAGCCGCTTTCAATCTGACCCCGATGAATGTCATTGGATGGCAGTCAAAGCTATCCTTAAGTACGTGAGAAAGACTAAGAATTTGTTTTTGGTATACGGCAATGGAGAATTAAAACTCAAGAGGTTTTTGGATTCTAGTTTCCAATATGATGTAGATGACCTAAAATCTACTTCTGGATTCATATTTTGCCTCAATGGTGGCGCACTGAGTTGGAAGAATTCAAAACAAGATACCACGGCCGATTCAAACACAAAGGTGGAAAACATTGCGGCTTCAGAAGTAGCAAAGGAAGGTGTTTGGATGAACAGCTTTATCCATGAGTTAGATGTGGTGCCTAGCATTGCTAAGCTAGTAGTTGCTTCTGTGACTACAACGGGGCGGTAGTGGGAGCTAAAGAGCCAAGATCTCATCAATGATACACACACATTTTGAGATGATATCATTTGATTCGGGAAATCATTGATAGAGCCGACATCCGAGTAGAGAGGGTAGCCTCGAAAGAGAATATAGCAGATCTACTGACTAAACCCCTATCGCAAAAAGTTTTGAAGGACATCTTGAGAATATGGGTCTTAAGAATATGGAGAATTGGCTTTAGGGCAAATTGGAGATTGTTGGAATAGTGCCCCGTAGCCAGTTGGATTGGTATGTAAACTATTTCACTTGTGATACAATCTTGATTGAATGATATTCATTATAAATAGCCATCTTCATCTTATGCTTATTATATTTCACTAGCATTTGGTTGAAATCCTTAGATCACACAAGACTACAGGACTTGGTCATGCACTGGGTGGTGATCATGAAACAAGTCTTACACGGTCATGATCTTAAATATTCCAAGTCGTAGAATCTTATGAGATAGGGTATCTAAGATTCGGATAGACGTGCACTAACGATGCATAAATCCAATTATTGGATATTGCTCCGTTTCATGAGCAAACAAAGTGAGACATGGGTGCATGCTAGTGGGTGTTAGAGAACAAGTTCACTGAAGAACCGTTCAGAGAATCCACTAGATAGCTATAGTGGCAAGTCGGTAGTGGCAAATTCTCCAACTTATGCTAGTGTATATAATTAGTCCTCTAAGTCCTTATGCTTTGACTCTTCCTTAACCACATCGTGCATCTCTTGGGTTGAGCTTGGGTATGAGCTACTTAAACATGGAGGTTTGCGAGATCCAAGATGGGATCTGACTCCTCGTCGTTGTGAAGGGCGAGTACATATCTTATGTATTCTATAATGATCGATTCCAAGGAGTCCTTGCTCAAGGCAGTATGACAATTTGGAAAAGAAGTTTTTCAAGGATGAGGTCATAAATCAGAATTGAACATTGGGAATAGAAACACAGTATTGAGACATTAGAGAGCCGATAAATATCTTGCTCATGCCTTTTTCAAGAGATAGGAGATGTAAGGACCGTATTTGTATGGTAAGCATAGAGCTAGAATGGTTCTCCAAGAGCATATTCATTTGGCCAATTAGTTGGGCTCCATGGGCTTGAGGTTGGACATCAACCATGGAGATTGGGTACTCTTTAATAAATGGAGATTAATTGAATTAAGTTATTAGTTTAAGGGAGTTTAAACTAATGTGAATATTTGATATTCTAAAAGTCACAAGAGTTGTGAGCCCATGCCCAATGAATGGTGTAACCTAATGGGTCACACACAAAAGCCAATTGGAAATCCTACTTGATGAAGGGAACTTTCTAAGAGTTAGAGAAATTCCATCTTGACTGATTTTGGAGGGAAATGGTTGACACAATTTTCAGCCATGTTGGGTTGATCAATTTAATTGTTAAATTGATCTAAATAATTTAAAGAGTTAAATTAGACCAATTAAATTAAAGTGTTAATTTAATTGGTGCCACATGACTATCAATTGGTCAAGTTAACTTAAGGAGTTAAGTTAACATCTTCTAACTTAAAGAGTTAAGCTAATTGACTTAAAGAGTTAAGTCAAGGTTAACTGATCAAATTTAGAGGTTAATTTAATTAATATGAAGAATTAATTTGGAGGGAAATTCAAAATAAAAGAGTTCATTTGGAGTGCATGTGAATTTATTTGGATGAGATTTCATGAGATGAAATGAAGATTCCAAACGAAATTCAAATGCAAGGGAAATGTGATTTCATGTTCAACTTGCTTGCTTAGGTGGCACCTCATGGGAGGTGTGATGCCAACTAGTATTGCACCTTACCTCCCTTTATATATAGATATAGCATGACCGGCCACTTGAGTGTTAGCTTGCATAATTTTAGATCTAAAAGTTAGATTCCATTTTTCTTTGCAGTTTTGTGTGATTCTCTCAAATGTTGAGGCTTCACATTTTCTTCACCTCTCCTCCTAAATTTGGCCTTCTTCCTCGCTCATCTCTCCTTGATTTTCCAGCTGATCTAGGAGAGAATTGGATTTGCCATTAGTGTGTGGACTATCACATTAGAGCCAAAACATTTGGATTGCTTGGCTTTTGGAGATCCATTGCAATGTAGTCTGTTTGGAGGCATTTCTGGAGTAGCATCTGAGTTTTTGTTTTGGCTGAATTTTTTATTGGATCTTCATCAAGGTGTTGGTGATCTTGTGTCCAAATTTCAGCCAATTCCGAGGTGATTTGGATAGGCAATTGTTGCCGTGAACCTACTGCACCGCTGGAAGACAATTTTCAACTGCTGAAGTGTTCATCCTTCTTTCCTTGGATTTTTGAGCATTTAAGGTAATCCTTCATCCAAATCTGCATCTAGAGCATGATTAGATCCTTTTTTTTGAGTGTAGCCTAGTTAATTTAGCTATAATGACCCAAACTGAGTTATGCCCCTTTCTAATCTGGGGTAGCCCCGTAGGAAAGTCCAAGGTTATTGCTTCCCATTTCCATTGTGCTATTCGCAATGGTTGGAGAAGCCCTAATGGTCTTTGATGTTCAATTTTCACTCGTTGGCATACTAGACATTTTGCCACATATTTTGAAATATCCCTTTTCATATTGTTCCTCCAATAGTGTAGCTTCAAGTCTTGGTACATTTTATTACCGCCTGGATGGATACTACAGTGGGATTGATGGGCTTCATCTAAAATTTCCTTTTTCAAATCATCATTCCGGGGTACTCAAATTCTACCTCAAAATTTTAGAACTCCTTTCCGATCTACTCAAATGGCTCTAGCATACTTTTAATGGTCACTTTGAGGTCTTTATATTCCACATCTTGTTCATGTTCGATAGCGATTTTCTCTAGTATGTCAGATTGTACTTGCAGGTTGGCAAAAAGTTTCTTGAGAGTCTTAACTCTTTCTAAATTCCATAAGCCAACCTTTTCTAGCATTCTCCACTCTTTAGCCATAATCTTGGCTAAGTTGATCTTTCTGCTTAGAGCATCTGCAACAACATTTGCTTTTCCTGGGAGATATCTAATCGAGCAATCGTAATCCTCTAGGAATTCCACCACCTCCTCTGCCTCATATTCAACTCCTTTTGTGAAAATAAATATTTAAGGTTCATGTGATCCATAAAAATAATAAAAGATGCTCCATAAAGATAAATGTCTCCATTTCCATAAGGCAGAAACTATAGTGGCAAGCTCTAGATCATGTGTAGGGCAATGTTTCTCTTAGGGTTTTTAATTTCCTAGGTGCATGAGCAATAACCCTTCCATTTTACATTAGAACACAACCTAATCCTTCCTTAGAAGCATCTGTGTACACCATGAAATTCTCATTCCCAGCTGGTAGGGCTAGCACTGGAGCAGTCAGTAGCCATTTCTTAAGTTCTTCAAAGCTGGCTCACATGTATCATTCTAAATAAATGGTGTATTCTTCAAAGTGAGTTTGGTTAACGATGCTACTATTTCACAGAAATCATTGATAAACCTTCAATAAGCAAGTCCTAGGAAAACTAAGAATTTTCGTAAATGTCTCTAGCCTTTTCCATTCAACTACTGCCTCAATCTTTGATGGGCCGGGTGCTATTCCCCTCTCTAAGAACTTGTAGCACCACTCGCAAGTGACGTTCATGCTCTTGCTCGGTCTTAGAGTATATTTAATGTATGTCATTGATGAAGACAACTACAAAGTTGATATGAGCACTGGAGGCACTGTAGGGCAAAATGGTTATTTCAGCATTGGAGGGCAAAATGGAGATTGCAACTTGCCAATGGGACCTATCACAAGAGCAAAAAAGCAAAGAGGGAGAAAGATGGCTTTGCAAATTTGGCTAGGTCATTTGTTGAAGAGATGCATCAAGAATGGGCTAAGAAAGAGAAGAACATGTCAAGAAACCAAAAGAAAGAAGTTGGACAGCCCATCACCTTATGCTTGGTGTATAAGGCCTGAAAAGGCCCAAGAAGGCCAAAATAAGTCCCAAACGTGTGGGACTCACTGAGAAAAGAAGAAGCTGTGACCAAGTCAAACTCTTATTTCTAATTGGCTTTGGGCTTGGATTATTATCCGTAGGCTTAGTTTATATCTTATTTTAATTAGGGCTTGCAAGGTGAGTATAAATAATCTCTTAAAAATGTGTATTGCGAATTTTGATGAATTTTGAATTATTTTCTGCATTTTTCTCTCAAGAAAAACCATAACTTTGCTTGTTACATCAAGAAATTGAATAGGTTCTTTCAAGGTACTAATTCCTGCTAGTATTTATTCAATTTTCTGATTCTTATTCCCAATTATTTGCGTTTCTAAGATCAAGTATCTTAAGGGTTCAATAAGGAGAGTTTTTATTCTAGGGTTCATTCAATATCAATTTGTGTGTTTGGGGTTCTGCATCATTTGGTATCTAGAGCTAACTTGAGATAAATTCCTATTTATCTTGTTTTTGTTTCTGGCCAAAAAAATAAAATAAAGGAAAAAACAAAAGAAATCAGATTATGAATTGACTGTGGTTTTGTGATTCTTTTGCAGTATTTTGCATAATATACACCTTGGATTACTCTAATTTTGAGAAATTAAAGTTAGGGTTCTTGAGTGATTCAATTTGGGGGTTTTTTTACCTAGGCTTTCAAATTCGAAATTGCCATTGCATAAGCTAAATTGGCTAGTTTAAGTTGCTTTCTGGAGTTGATTGTACATCAATTGGGTTAGAATTGAGTCATAATCAGTCTTCCATAGGGATTGACCAAATTCTTTGCGTATTTTCTGTTTTGTCATTTTTTTATTCATTCTTTGTGTTTTCTTTCTTTGTTTTAGCCTAATTTGCATCTGTTCATGCTAGATAAGTAACATATTGCATTCTTTTTACTTAGCTTGCAAAAAAGCACATGATACACATTCTTTTTCGTGTGTCATCACATCATTTTCCTTGCTGGTCACATTTACTTTGCCTCTAGACTTTGTGCTTTTCTTTTCTTTTCCTTTTTTGTTAGGTTTTTCGTTGCTACTCCCATATAAATACTACTAGTGAATTTTCTTTGAATTGAATTAGTTTGATTTTAGAAATGCAACATTCACTGTGGTCAAGAGAGGTAAAAGACATAAATAAGTGAGCACATAAAGAGGGCGAAAGCCAGAATTGAGTGCAAACACGAGGGTTCACATCCACTTGAGTGAAACATATGAGGGAGTGTTTGTTTTGTGAGGCTTTTTTGCTAACACTTTTTGCAGGTTTTTTTCAAAATGAGTACTATTCTTCCAAGGAGGGAGGGTAAAGAACCCTCTGATGAGGAAGCTAATATGACACCAAATATGAAGGTGATGTATAGGGCATCTACTAGTCAATTTTAGAAGTTGAATAGCATGCTTGATGAGATAGATGAGTGGAGAAAGGAGGTGGCACAGAATATTTCTGGGAATGGTAGACTAAATAGGCCTCCGTATGGGTTTAATCAAGAGATGTTTGAGGATGAGTTTGATGATAGTAGTTTGGCTAAGAATAGAGGGGGTGAAGCTAGATTCGAAGCTAGGAGGGGCATCAGTTTAAATGCCATCAAAATGAAAATTCCATCATTTAAAGGGAGAAATGATGCTGAAGCATACTTGGAGTGGGAGAGAAAGGTGGAGTTGATCTTTGACTGCCATAACTACTCTGAAGAGAAGAAAGTAAGACTTGCAGCAACTGAATTCACTGACTATGCATTAGTTTGGTGGGATCAATTAGTGCAGTCTAGGAGGAGAAATGGTGAGAGACCTATTGAGACTTGGGCAGATATGTAGGCCGTTGTGAAGAAAAGATTTGTTCCATCTTACTATTACAGGGAGATGCACTAAAAACTACAAAGACTCATTCGAGGGTCTGAGTCAGTTGACGACTACTATAAGGAGATGGAGATGTTGATGATTAAGGCCAACATAGAGGAGGATACAGAAGTGACAATGGCTAGATTTATTAGCGGTTTGAATAGAGAAATTGCTAATGTTGTGGACCTACAACATTATGGTGGAGATGGAGGATTTGGTGAGTATGGCTATGAAAGTGGAGAAACGACAAAAGCAAAGAGGGGCAGCCCATGCATTTCAGAATTCCAACTCAAAATGGGGTTCAGAATGGCAAAATTATGATGAAAATAAGAAAGGTAAGGGCTTAGTTTCCAAGGATAAAGGGCTGGATGCATCAAGCAACAAGAATAAGAAGTCCATTCTACAAAATAGTACTTCTAATTCTTCTTCTTCCACTACTACTTCCAGACATGGGGATATTAAGTGCTTTAAATGTCAAGGTTTGGGTCACTATGCATATGAATGTCCAAACAAAAAAAAATATGATTCTTATGGGTAGTGAAATTGTATCTGAGTCTGATGATGATAATAAGTTTGATGGTAGTGATAATGATATGCCACCTTTAGAGGATGTTACTTGTGATGATGATGCTGTTGAATATGCTGTTCATGGTGAATCTCTTGTTGCTAGGTGTGCACTGAACTTGAATGTTAAGGAGGAGAGCTTAGAACAGAGAGAAAATATATTTCACACCAGATGCTTGATAGGTGGTAAGGTGTGTAACTTAATTAATAATTGATGGGGGAAGTTGTGCTAATGTGGTTAGTACCACTTTAGTTGAGAAATTGGGGTTGAAGTGTGATAAATATCCTAATTCATATAGGCTGCAATGGTTGACTGATAGTGGAGAGGTGAAAGTTACTAGGCAGGCTGTGGTAGCATTTACTATTAGAAGATATAGTGATGAGGTAGCTTGTGATGTAGTACCCATGCAGGTTGGCCATATGTCGTTGGGTAGGCCATGGCAATTTCATAGGCATTTAATACATGATGGATACAAGAATAGATATTCCTCTGAGCATAATGGACATAAAGTCACTATTACACCTCTATCTGATAAGGTAGTTTGTGATGTAGTACCCATGCAGGTTGGCCATATGTTGTTGGGTAGGCCATGGCAATTTGATAGGCGTGTAATACATGATGGGTACAGGAATAGATATTCCTTTGAGCATAATGGACATAAAGTCACTCTTGCACCTCTATCACCACAAGGATAGTTTACCTTGACCAGATTAAACTTCAACAATTTTCTTATGGGAGTTTGGATAGTGAGGTTAAAGAAAGTAATGAGAGAAAAGAAGCCATGAGAGAAAAGAATAAAGATAAAAGGCCTAATGGTGAGTGATTACACAAGTGCAAACAAGAAAGAGGGATTTGCATGAGAGAAAAAGTCGGTGAGTGAAAAGAGAGAAAAGAATGAGAAAGTTGAAGGGAGTGAAAAGAAAGAGTTAGTGAAGAGTGAAAAAGTTGAGAACAAACAATGCTTCTATGCAAAATAGAGAGATTTAAAGAATGCTTTTCTAGGCAGGAGAGCTTCGATAGTGATTAGGTGTAGGGCGGTTTTATTATCTAAAACTGACCTTAACCCCAATTTGCTTAGTGTTTTTGTCTCTTTATCGCCAGAGTTTGATGATGTATTCCCTAATGCCACAGGTATACCACCATTGAGAGGAATTGAGCATCAAATTGACTTTGTACCTGGATCTCAAATTCATAACCGACCAGCCTACAGATGAAATCCTGAGGAGACGAAGGAGCTTCAAGGGCAAGTAGAGGAGTTGCTAGCAAAAGGACATGTGAGGGAGAGCATGAGTATGTGTGTTGTACTTGTGCTGTTGGTTCCAAAGAAGGATGAAACTTGGCAGATGTGGGTGGATAGTAGAGCAGTCAACAAAATTACAGTTAAGTATCGCTATCCTATCCCTAGGTTGGATGATATGCTTGAAGAATTACATGGTCCATGCATTTTCACTAAGATTGATTTGAAAAGCAGTTATCATCAAATTAGGATGAAACCTAGGGATGAGTGGAAAACTGCATTTAAAACAAAAAATGGCCTATATGAATGGTTGGTTATGCCATTTGGTTTGACTAATGCATCTTGTATTTTCATGAGATTAATGAACCATGTATTATGTGATTTTCTAGGTAAATTTGTTGTTGTTTATTTTGATGATATCTTGATATACAACAAATTCTTAGATGATCATATAATGCATGTTAGGGTTGTTTTGACTCTTCTTAGGAAGGAGAAGTTGTACGCAAACCTTAAGAAATGTGCATTGATAGACTTGTATTTCTTGCGTTTGTTGTGAGTACACATGGCATTGAGGTGGATGAGGAGAAGGTGAAGGCTATTAAAGAATGGCCAACTCCTAAGACAGTTAACTAGCTTTTATAGGAGTTTTCATGCATTGGCAGTTGGTGAAGTTAGGAGTTTTCATGGATTAGCTAGCTTTTATAGGAGGTTTGTGCGTGATTTTTTTACTATAGCTGCTCCATTGACTGAGATTATTAAGAAAGAAGTTGTGTTTAGATGGGGAAAGGAACAAGAACATGCATTCAATAGATTGAAAGATAAATTGTGTTTTGCTCCTATTCTTGTTTTACCTGATTTTAATAAGACTTTTGAGATTGAGTGTGATGCATCTGGGATTGGGATTGGTGCTGTTTTAATGCAAGGAAAAGCGTCCCATTGCATACTTTAGTGAGAAGTTGAGTGGTGCTCAGCTTAGATATTCCACTTATAATAAGGAATTATATGCCTTAGTTCGTGAATTGGATGTTTGGCAACATTACTTGCTTCCTAAAGATTTTGTTATACATATTGATCATGAATCTTTGAAGCATTTAAAGGGCCAAGGGAAATTGAATAAAAGGCATGCTAAGTGGGTAGAATTTATTGGGGCTTTTCCATATGTGATTTACTATATAAGTGGGGAAAGGAAAACATTATTGCTGATGCGTTGTCAAGTAGAAATGCTTTAATCACTACACTTACATCTAAGTTGTTAGGGTTTGAGCAATTTAATGATATGTATGCAACATATGTTAACTTTACTGATTTGTATATTACATGTGAGCGTGGTGCATTTAATAAATTCTATAGACATGAAGGTTTTCTATTTTGTGGCAATAGAATTTGTGTCCCTGTTTGTTTTGCGCACGAGTTGCTAGTTAGGGAATCACATAGTGGTGGATTGATGGATCATTTTGGTGTGCATAAGACTTTAGATGTTTTGAGTGAGCATTTCTATTGGCTTGGCATAAGAAACAATGTTGAGAAAGTGTGTTCTAAATGTATTGCATATAAACAGGCTAAAGCTAAGTCTATGCCTCATGGATTGTATACACCCTTACCTATTCCTACTGCACCTTGGGTTGATATTTATATAGATTTTGTGCTCGGTTTGCCCAAAACTAGGAAGAGTAGAGATGGTATATTTGTTGTGGTTGATAGATTCAGCAAGATGGCACACTTTATTGCATGTCATAAAACTGATGATACTACTAACATTGTTGATTTGTTCTTTAGAGAAATTGTCAGATTGCATGGTGTCCCTAGATCTATTGTTTCTGATAGGGATGTTAAGTTCTTGAGCTACTTTTGGAAGGTTTTGTGGAGTAAGTTAGGTACTAAACTTTTGTATTCTACTACTTGTCATCCACAAACTGAAGTGATCAATAGAACTTTGGGTACCATGTTGTGTGCTGTTGTAGGAAAGAATTTGAAAACTTGGGAGGATTGTTTGCCTTCATTGAATTTGCTTATAATAGGTCAATACATTCTTCTACAGGTTTTTCACCTCTTGAAATTGTATATGGTTTTAATCCTTTGACTGTTTTGGATTTGACTCCTTTGCCTTTGAGTGATATTGCTAATTTAGATGGTGAAACCAAGGTTGATAAAGTTAAAACTATGCATATGAAAGCACGCAAGAAGATTGAAAAGAGAAATAGATTGACTGTCCAAAGAGTGAATAAGGGGCGAAAGCAGGTGATATTTGAACCTGGTGATTGGGTTTGGGTTTGTTTGAAAAAGAAAAGGTTTCCTAATCAAAGAAAATCCAAGCTTGATGCTAGAGGAGATGGTCCATTCCAAGTGCTGGAAATGTTTAATGATAACGCTTACAAGATTGACATTCCAGTTGAGTATAAAGTTTCTGCTACTTCTAATGTTTCTGATCTTTCTCCTTTTGATATGTATTCAGATTTGAGGACGAATCTTTCAGTAGAGGGAGGGACTGATATGAGCACTAGAGGCACTGTAGGGCAAGATGGTTATTTCAGCATTGGAGGGAAAAATGGAGATTTCAACTTGCCAATGGGACCTATCACAAGAGCAAAAGCAAAGAGGCTGAAAGATGGCTTTGCAAACTTGGCTAAGTCATTTGTTGAAGAGATGATTGATATGAGCACGGGAGGCACTGCAGGGCAAGATGGTTATTTCGGCAGTGGAACCTATCACAAGAGCAACAGAAAAGAGGCTAAGTCATTTAGCTTTGCAAATTTGGCTAAGTCATTTGTTGAAGAGATGCATCAAGAATGGGCTAAGAAAGAGAAGAACATGTCAAGAAGCCAAAAGAATGAAGTTGGACAGCCCTTCACCTTATGCTTGGTGTATAAAGCTTAAAAAGGCCCAATAAGGCCAAAATAAGTCTCAAACTTGTGGGGCACACTGAGAAAAAAAGAAGTGTGACCAAGTTGAACTCTTATTTTTAATTGGATTTGGGCTTGGATTATTAATCTGTAGGCTTAGTTTATATCTTATTTTAATTAAGGCTTGCAAGAAGAGTATAAATACTCTCTTAAAAATGTGTATGGCGGATTTTGATGAATTTTGAATTATTTTCTTCATTTTTCTCTCAAGAGAAACCACAAGTTTGCTTGTTGCATCAAGAAATTGAATAGATTCTTTCAAGGTACTAATTCTTATTCCCAATTATTTGTCTTTCTAAGATCAGTATCTTAGGGGTTCATTAGGGAAGGTTTTTATTCTAGGGTTCGTTCAATATCAATTTGTGCGTTTAGGGTTTCGGGATGAATATATCCTTGGGGTTCCGCATCAGTTTATCTTGGATGATTAACTATATTTAAGTTCTTTTTGGTGAGGTCTCTGAGCTCTTTGTCCTTCTCGATTCCTACCAGTTTGCCAATGCTTGTTGGAGGCCTTGGTCTTTTATCTTGTCTTTGTGAGTCTCCAATTTTAGCTAAACCACTTTCCACTCTTAATGCCTTCTCTACTGCCTCTGTGTACACTTCTATATGATGAGAAGGAAGATTCCATTGAATTTTGCTATGCGAACCCCTTAAAAATTTTCTTGTGCATCAAAACTCATCATTCTTATTGTGAAGGGAGTACTTCATGAGTTTAGAGAATTTAACATCATACTGAGCTACTGTGAGGTTCCCTTGGCACAGTGCATTGAACTCATCTTCTCGCTTTTCTAGAACAATTGGTGGCATATACTTATTAGTTAATTCTGTGAGGAATTTCGTCCAAGTTCTTTAAGTCTGCTTTTGGTCCCATCTCATTTCCATAGAATGCCACCAAGATCTAGCTGCATCCTCAAAACAAAAGCCAGCAAAGGCTATTTTCTGTTCTTCTGAATAAGTAAGGACCTAAAATATTTTTTCTATTTCTTCTAGCTATGCTTCAGCTTTCAAATCATCTAGTTCCCTAAAAAATTTTAGAGGTTAAAAACGTAGAAAACGATCTAAAAACGATCTAACGTTTGATCATGCTATACTTGTCTAAGTTGATTTTGCATCACTTGAGTAAAATTTTCTAATGTAGCCGCTAGGCGATCCTCTCTATCGTTCCTTGCCGCTACAGGTTCTTCTCCTTGTTCTTCTAAATATTGTTCCCCTATAGGTATTGAGGAGTGAGTTTTTTGTTGTCCACTCCGTGTTCCTTTTTGTGGTGCCATCTACATATTTAAAAATGCAATTGGACTTTGAAATATAAGCACATCATGTATTAGTTTCAAAAGCATAATAGGGGAGAACAAAAGCTACCATTTATATAATATAAGCATAAACTTTTTGTATCATACAAGGTTGAGCATTCGCGAAAAACTTAAACCTATACAAAACAAAAGGAGCACCCAACCTAAACCTGTACAAGCAAAAGTAACAACAGTACTAGACAATTGCCGCTATCTTTTCATCTTACTAACCCATTCTATTATTTATATAATTATTATAATTTTAGGAACTACTTTACGTTTTCCTAAGTGTTTCTTACTGAATCCATAGAGGAATCTCGATTGACATCACTTCCATGCCTTGGACTATGTTCAGGATCTGCCCAAGCTTCCTCCCTTAGTATTTTATAGAGGTAATTGGCATACCTCCTAACCCTCTTCCAATTATCTCTATTATGTTGTTTTTCCCTCTCCCTCATCATCCTTACTCTAGCAATCTCAACCTCTACGTGTCGAGTATGCCTCTGGAGCTCATGAGCTTGATGCTGGAGTTCTTCAACAATTCTTACCCTTGTATTTAGTCTATAGTATCGGTTCCTATCTTCTTCTAAGCAATGAACCATTTGATTTGGGTATGCCCCACGAAGCCTTCTTAACTTTCCCATGGCATGCCTTCAAGGCACCGTTGGGTATAGATAATATGAGGTCTCGCTCTCCTAACAAGAACTGTTGTTCTTGGAGGGGAATCTTCACTTGGTGCATTATCCTCATTATCCATCCTTAGAAAATTCAAGATGTTAGAACCAAAAATAATAGTAATCTAAAATAATTTACTTTCTTGAAAAAAAAAAGATCAAAACAATCATTTTCCTAGTTTGGATATTCCTTAGTGTCAATATATCTTAGGCATAGTGCCACAATCATAATGAATCACACACTAGTGGGTCCCCTAGCATTGATTTATCATAATTAAAGCACTATACAAAACCACAAGCATCCGCAAATTTTCAAGGCTATTGTTAGTACAACCTAAATTTCTCAATCTCCATAATCATTATTATTTGAGGATCCTACCCTGGTTTAGCCTTGGCATCACCCTAGGCTCTATACTAGTAAACTGTCACGATCGCCATGTATGAACTGGATTTATCTTTTTTAGGAAATAGAGCATCTAAAATGTGAATCCAATCTCAACCTAATAATTTTTTTCAAATGCACATACCATTACAGGTGAAAATTACAGGAGGGTGATTATCTTAAAGTATTAATACATTCTAGCTTGTCCAATTTAAACCATGACATAATAACATAGTCTATACAGAATATAAAACATAAGGTGAACCACCATCTTCTATACATTTAGAGCCAGCAAAAGATCTACTCTAATATTTACATATTTGGTTCCATATTGTGCCAAAATCCTTGCTCTGCTCCTCGCCTTTCGTTCCTGAAGGAATTGAAATAGATAAAAGACATATGTTGCAAATACAACTTAGTGAGGTTGGTGTCTATGTTTTTCAAACTGGATATTAGTTGACTTATCATTATACTATGTATGCAATGACAAGTACGATAGCAAATAAATCATTTAACAATCTAGGATACAACTAAAGATTGTTGATGCCATCTCCCTTATCTCACCGGCCATATTAACTCAATTGCTCCAGACAAGGTGCAACCTTGCCATCAGTAGACATGCTTGGGGTCATGCCAATTCTATGACCCTTTCTTACCATAACAACTCCAGTCATGCATTTACAGAGAATAGGCCATGAGGTACTGACATCCTACTCGATAAACCTAATGCCGCCCTAACAGTTTGTGCCACGCTCATGCCGAATGAACTCAATTGTCACAATTTCAAAGCATGGCATAATAAACATGATATCAAAGTCAAGCAATTGACATGAGATAAAGTACTACACCTCCTTGAGATGGTCTAACATATTCATGTCGATGCACCATTCCATTATCTAGACACAGTATATACTGCATGTATAATGATATGATGATCAGCAACAGATAATAATGTGAATGTGTTTCTTCTTCTTCTTCTTCTTCTCTCTCTCTCTCTTTCTCTCTCTCATTTCCATAATAATCATCTAACATTCATTTTGATGGGAATAATCATCTTATTTCTTTAGGTTATGGCACTCACTATGCTTTCTCAAGTGTGGTGTTTCATGGTAGGGCAAACCATTATGCGAGTTGCTTCTCCAAAATAAATACTAAAATTTAATGTAGAGTTCAACCAATATACCCTAGTTAGTGAAATTTATAATAAATCCTAAAATATAATGAATATCCAAACTTTAACTAAAGAGTATTTCTTCAACTTCATTAACTATGTCCTCCCTTAACTCTTTTCCTTCCCATTCTACATTTCATTTCCTAAATCTCTTGCATGCTATTTTGTTTATATACTTTTTTTCCCATATAATTCATAGTTCTATAAATATGACGTACCCTCAATAATAAGATATTTTGGTTCCTATTTACATATGTAACTCTAATTCTCATCTCCAACCAACTAAGTATTCTAATCAAGTACTTCTTCAATTTTTCCTCTATAGTTCTTCATACTTATCATTTAGTAACTCATAAATTATACCAACTAACATGATGTGGTGATTTTAGGTTTAATACAGCTATAACACTTCTATCTTGATACCAATCCCAAATTCAGAAGGTTAACCATAGAAATGTGGTTTTCTTAATTTAATTCTAATCCATCTAGGCTTGAATTAAATCCCTCTATTTTTGGACCTACTTACACATTTGCAACCGTAACTTTTTTGAAAAACAAAACCTATACAAGTGCAAACTTCATAAGCCCTTCCACTTGTCAAGCTATCTTAAGTTTTATGTCCAACTCTAAGTGGTGTATACCAAATTAAGCACACAAAATCATACATATTTTAAACCATAACCTAACTATATATGCTATAATAAACACATATGATTTCAAATAAACCACTTTAAATGGCTAAAGAATGCTACCATTTGGAAGCAAGAGTTGGGTACCCTTTTTCCTCTATTCTAGCTTACTCATTCTCTTTTCTCTTCCCTATTTCTCTTCTCCCTTTTTCTTTTATTCCATTTTTTCTACCTAAATATCCCAATTTCGCTTATAATGAAGGGAGAAATACTTTTTTAAAAGGGGTAAGGTTTATTTTCCATGGTCAAAATATGTGGCCTCACCTCAAGTTGGCACCTATCCTATTTAAGTAATTTACTTTTTGGTATTTAGTTTTAACTCCTTGAATTTGAATTATTTTATTTATCAAAATAAAATAAAAGGTTAAATTTTAACTAATTATTTCAAAGTCCTACCCAAATTTTAGAATTTCCCTTTTGCCCCTCAAATAGAGTAGATTCAAGAATCTTATATCTATAGATAAGCAAGTTCACTCCAAATTTCTAAAATCAAGTATCCCTTTTGTGAATAGTGTCAAAACAAAATAAAGATAAAAATAATTATGAATCTAGAGTAAATATTATGTTTTAAAAAGAAACATAGTATAATTTACAAGAAGTAAATATAAATATTTGATCCATATAGAGACCCTCACCACTGACAACTCCACATGACCATGACCAACGCCATCAAGCATTAAATAAATTGACTAGAAAAAGAGGACATCTAAATCATTTCAATGTAATCATTTCCATTGGGCATAAAACTTGTGCAGCTAAATAAAAGATTTTAGATTGCTTGTCCCACTCAATTCACACTAAAAAACATAGCAAACAAATGGTTGGTTCTAGAACACTCCTTTTTGTATGAAGAATTATAAGCAACAAAAGTTGCAAATAATGACACTGACATGGAGAGCCATCTGTTGCTACTTCCATTCATGAAATAATAAAAATGATGACCTGCTGCTACTGCCATACATGAAAAAATACAAATTGAAAACCTGCTACTGACCCTTCTACCAAAGGCAACCTAGTGTGCACACAATTATTCTAAAGTAAGAGTATGTTCCAAATATAAAGTATAGTAATACTATTTCTTGTTCGCAGGCTGAAAAATCATTTTAGTTCGTGTTTTAACCCTTTAGGTGCTTTTAGAACAAGTGGTAGGTGTCCCCAAGGAGTAGAGACCATGTCCCATAGAGTTATGAGTTATATACCAAAGCCAAATAAGGTGGTTGACGACGTGATAAATAGCTAGCAGAACATGATAAATTGCTAATAGAAGCAATCATTTTGCAGTAACAATCCAAGGAGGATGGCTTTCGGATCATGTCAAATATTAACAGAAGGTACAAGCTTTTTTAATCATGACAATCTTAAAGCAAAAGCCTAAGGGAGCCACCATGTAGGTTAAACCAATAACTAAAAGACATATCTCTACTACAAGATGGCTAATTTGTTAACAAGTGCAGTGTTCCCATCACCAGTAGGAACATAGAGAAGTATGGGCCAGGTTTTACTACTAAAGAGAATATCTCCAAACTTTTTGTCATAGCAACCATCAATACAAAGGGAGCCCTAGGATTCCTACAGGAAAACAAGGACTAGAATGTTGACAATCATGCATGCTATTAAGAGGCTAACACATAATTGATCAATTTTTCCTTGCAACAAATGTAGAGATGAGAAGGTCAAGGGAAGAATAGGTCAACAAAAAATTAATCCTTAATGTAAGTCAAAGCACAGAAGCTGAACCTTTTGAGAACTCACTTCTCCCAAACCAGGCAGGAAGACTATTAACAAATATAGAAAGTTTGAAAACTTAACTTTTGATTTCTATTATATCTGACCTCATACCTGATATGCTGATCTGATTTGATTGCAAAATTCTATTGGCCATTGAGAGCATGTGGACAAAGAATTATACCAACAATGCTTTAAAAAATTACCACATTTGAGATTAGCTTTTCTTCCAAACATTGCCCAAGCTTCTTCTGCTGAAGAATCAAGATACTAACCTCCTTTCTCCAAGGATACAACCATACAAAATCCTTGCTAGTTGCAAACATTTAAAATCATGAGAGATATGTAGTTAAAATTCAAAGTTTTTGAGAAAGGATGAGAAAGAAAAATCCTAGAAAAGATTAATAGATTATTATAGAAGCAAAAGATAGGCATGTATCTCACTTTAGATTGAAATAATTTCCTTTTCGCTAGTGTAGCATCTTTTATCTTCCATGAAATGCTTTTCTTAAACAAAAAAAAAAAACCTGATTTTTTGACATTCAAATGCAAAAGCATATTGCATGAATTTCATTTCCATCATTAGATGTTTGAGCAAATGTATGCTAACTAACAAGGTCTAATCATATAAACGATAGGTTCTCACATGTTGGTTAGCTAGTTGTATAATATGTAACTAGATACTAATCAAAGAATACATTGCATTATTTCCATGCTTCCCCTCTTCTACACCATGTATTGAACATTTAGAAAATAAACTAAAGATCATTATTTTATGTCATCTACACAATCTACTTTCTCTATTTTGATGCAACATCACCATTTAACATATATTACCAGCATCCCTTACCCTGTACCATAAAGATTCCTCCACATAAAAAATCATGAAAGGATGAACAAAACAAGCATAAGTAAAAAGAATAAACTGAAGAATTATCTCACCCTAGCAGGAAGGGAATAAAATCAAGGGTGTGACAGATGGCCAAATAAGCAAGCTCATCTACCAGTCAATAAGGCTGCATCAAATATATATTTAATCCCTTGCTCAAGATACTTCACCATAGCTAGGATTTAATAGAAGAAGCATCCAAATTTTAGGATAGGGTTGAATAACCAAAGCGCCTTCCACAAATCAAGTAATAGATCCAAACTGCTCAAATAAAGAGTTAATCCTATCAAGAACCTACCTGCAATAAAATATGGCAAGCTTAAGTTTCACCAAGAACATAAAGATTGAAAACAAAGGGTCCTACCCCAAGTAGGCAAAATTGACAAACATGATATGAGAAAAGCTGAAAAATTATATATAAAACCATTGGATAACACAAGTCCTCATTTTGTGAAACAATCCATTCCCCGTTTCCATGGCCTTGACAAGTAATCCAAGTTACACATTCAAACTTGAGAAATCCTTGTCTTTTCTAATGATTTTCTTCCAAATTCCTAATCATGGACAACTTCAAGCGTTAGATGTTCAATAATTTCAACTACGGAATAGAATCTCTCATCCTTGATTATCTATGAAGGTTGAAGATTGGCCAACTATCTATGCTTGATAAGAAGACAAGCCGTTGAGTAGTAAGATCTTTTCTTTGAATGAAAGCCATTGGACCAACTGCAAATTGCGTAACTCATTAAAATATATATATAGATATATATTAACTCAAATGATAGCAAGAGTTTCGTGTATATCAATTGCGGATGAAAGGTTTAATTCATTTAATGCATATCCAGTTAGCTCAGCTACTGATCTTATAAGTGAAATCTTCCCAGAAGATAGAGGACTGACAAATATGCATAACCACTGATGTTTTACACACTATCCCACATCTTGCAAGTAGAATCTTAAGGTCATTACTCGACATCCCAAATGACTACACGTACACCTTTCTATGGATACATCTCCAACAATCAATGAATTGGGATTAAGCTTTACTCTAAGTTGTGGAGTTATAAATGGCTTTACCCTAAAAATTTATTCATAAAATTTTATTACTTCTACCCAATCAGCTGCCATGCACATTCTTTGCATGTAATGAAATACAGGAAACAATCAGACTTTGAGTTCTCAAAGGCATCTGAAAACATTCAATGTGTATTTCTAAGCAAGTCGAGCAAAAGATATTGGCATATTGATAAATGAGTACAGACCTTGCACAATTTAGAAAGAAAAATTCACATCGTGGAGATTAAACTCCTATGGGGAACCATCTTGACCGAATTTGTCATATAACATAGCACCTCCTGGTGCATCTTTTATTAAACACAACCAACTTTGACAAAAGATATCTTTCAATTGATGGAAAGAGAGAGCTACACATGAAAAGATAATCTTCATCAAATTGCTCATCAACATAGACTTGAATCAATATGAAGTTAAAAGGTTGTTAATGGATAAACATAAACATCAAACCATTTAAATAGCATTTGTAAGTATTTTAAATACAAAACTCACATGCTAAGTGAAAAGTTAAGTGCATAAAGGAGTATGCCTAAGTGAATCAGTTGAGGACAATTGGAGATTGGGACGTAACTCATTTGTAATTGACTCAAGAAACTCATTGATGCTTCAACTCCTTATATTTTTAGGATTAGGATGGAACAACATCTAATACATGGGAAGCATCACCAAATGGGTGAGAGTTCATTTCACATCAAAATAATCCATATTGAGATAATATGTTGTAGAGATCTTGGTAACTGCAATAAAGATTCATGGAGGATGCAAATTTTGTACATTCAAAACTATACTAGTGTACAATGTCAGCTTTCTGCCTATTTTATATGAGAGATATCCTAAATTATCAAGTGCATCGCAAGCATGTCTTGCCAAATTGTACTTTGGGAATTTACAACACAAGAAACAAAAAGTAGGGTTGTAATCAACAAAATTAGAATGTTCAAAACTTGAAAACATGCAAAAAATGACAAAGATAATAAGCCACAAGCCTGTCATGCAAGAACTGGTGTATAGATGCATACAACAAGCTTATATTCCTAGTATTCATCCTTTTTCTTATGGTGGGGAGTGTGGGACTTAGTTGCCAGAAATTTGTCTTGAGATTCTATGAACTAATGATATGCATACAATTAGCATCATTCTATCAATGTCCCACCTATCTTCACGAAAATTTCTTGGACACACCCAAACCCAAAAATAAAAATCATAACTACATTCAATGCAAAAGCAAGATAAAATAGGAGAACTATCACAAGAGTCGAATCATTCTATTATTAACCAAGGGCTTTTAGACAATCTTCTCAATGACGATTTAAAATTTCACAATGAAAAACAATATCAAGAAAAAAATAATTTTACCAAATGATGAAATAAGCCCATGAACCTTTCTTTGCAGCTTTCTTCTCTTAGCATTAAGTTTCTCTAATCAAATTATGTAACTGTCAGTTTCTCCCCAATTAGTACTAGCTTCTCCCTGATGAGTACTTCCAACTAAATCTCTTTTCGAGCTTGCAAGTAAGTAATCAACACAAGAATAAGTGTACCAAAGTGAAATGTGGTTTCAAAGTTCAATGGAAAACAAGAATAAGCTACAAGTACAAAGCAAATCCTAATAGTAAGGATAAAAAGGCACATGTAGCACTAGGATCTAGTAATTAAACTGAAATTAACTAGGCTACACAAACTAACAAGCATCTAAACATGCTATTGATTCAGATTTAGAAGGAGAATTATTACCTTGATTTGCTAAAATCCAAGTGATGAAGAACACTTCTTCAATCCAGAAATTGTCACACATTAGCACAGCGGATTGGAAGCAACTTTTGCCCAATCCAAACTTCTCCAAAAATTCCAAACAAATTACAGTACCTTCTCAACTCCTTGATGAATAAACTGTAAAAGATTCAATTCAAAAAGCCGTAGGGAAGTGCCAAAAAAAATTCACTAAGTGGATTGCCCTGACAATGGATCTCCAAAAGCAAGCAATCCAATTGTCTTGCCTCTAATTGTTATGATCCACACAACAATGCTAGATCCTAATCTTCTCAATATTAGCTGAAAAATAGAGAGGAGATTTGCAGAGATGAAGGCTTGATTTCAGGTAGGAGAGAAGAGAGGAAGTGAAGTTTCAACACTTGAGCGTTTGAGGGAAAATGTGGAAGATTCTAATTCTTCACAATGTGATCAAGTGGCCTCCTACTCTCTCCCTATAACTATATGTAGAGTGAGGATGATGTGATTCCAAGGTGGCGTCACACCTTCCTCAAGGTGACCACCAACCTGGCCTTGCAAGTTGGCAAGTTGCAATTCAAATTTGAATTTGAATTTTGTGTGCATTTCAATTTCATTTAGAATCTAATTTCAAATTAATTAAAATGCCACACCAAATGAACGTTTCATTTGAATTTTCCCTCCAAAGTAAATTCTTTTCATTAATTGAATTAAATACTTTAATTTAATTAATTAATCTTTGACTTAACTCTTTAAGTCAAGAATTGTTAACTTAACTCTTTAAGCTAATTTGACCAATTGATGGTCATATGGTACCTAATAATTAACTCAATTTTTGGTCTAATTTAACTCCTTAAATTAGTTGATCAATTTAACAATTAAATTAATCAAGCCAAAAATGACCTCAATTTCGCCAACCTCAAAATCAGTTCACCAGGAGTGATTTTCTAACTCTTAGAAATTTCTCCTTCATCAAGTAGGAAATGCAATTGGATTTTGTGTGTGATCCATTAGGTTCTACCATTCATTGAACATGGGCTCACAACTTCTTGTGAGTTTTGAATATCATATATTTATTTTAGTTTAAACTCCTTTGAACTAATGTACTCAATTCAATTAATCTTCATTAATTAAAGAATACTCAATCTCCATGGTCGATGTACAACATGGAGCCCAACTAATTGGCCAAAATGAATGCTTTTGGAGTACCATTCTAGCTTTATGCGTACCATGCAAATACGGCGAAAGCAAGTAAGGCACTAGGATCCAATAATAAAACTTCAAAAGCTTAAATAAACTAGTGCTTACAAGCAACCAAGGATCTAAACAAGCATTAGGATTTAGATTTGATTGGAGAGTTACCTTGATTAGCAAAATCCAAAGGTAGATTGAAGAACTCCTTCAAACAGAATCTACCAGACAGTGGCGCAGATGGAAGCAAGTAGTTTTTGATAGAATCAAACCTATCCAAAAATGCTGAAAAAATTCCAATAGATGCTCAACACCTTTAGGAAGCTAATGGAACAAATTTTAGCTCGAAACTCTTTCTGGATCTCTTGGAATAAAATCGACAAGAGACTAGTCTTGCATGTGGATCTCCAAAGGCATTTGTTTTGTCTCTATCGAAATGATCCACCCACCAATTCAAATCCTCCTACTCCTCACTTTTAGCTGTAGAAAGAAAGGAGAGTTGAGAGGGAGATGTCCGATTTTAGGGTAGAGAGAAGAAGAAGAAGATGATCTTCAACACATGAATGAACACCTTGAAAATGGAGGGAAAAGTGAGAATCTGATTCTTCACTTGTTAGATATGTGTGTGCCATCCCCTCACTCTATATAAATATAGAGAGAGTATGCATCACACCTTCTGCAAGGAGGGGGGATTAGCAACATGCATGCCTTGCATGCTTAGTTGGCAAATTCAAATCTAATTTGAATTTGTGTGCATTTGAATTATATTTGAAATCTAATATTAAATTAATTAAATACCACACTTAAAATGATCCTATAATTTGAATTTTCCCTCCAAAGAATATTCTCCTCATTAATTGAATTAAACAATTTAATTAAATTAATTGACTCTTGACTTAACTGTTAAGTTAACTAGCTTAACTCTTTAAGCTCAATTTTGTTAGCTTAACTCTTTAAGTTAACTTGATCAATTGATGGTTACATGGCACCTAATAATTAACTCTTTAATTATTGGTCTAATTTAACTCTTTAAATTAGTTGATCAATTCAAAACTTAAATCAATAAATCCAAAATTGACCTCAATTTCAATTACCCAAAAATCGGTCTCCATGGAGAGAATTTCCTAACACTTAGAAAGTTCCTCCATTACTTAGGAAATGTTATTGGCTTTTGTGTGTGACTTGATAGGTTCTACCATTCATTGGACATGCACTCACAACTCTTTGTGACTTTAGAATATCGTATATTCATTTTAGTTTAAACTCCTTTAAACTAATCGACTCAATTCAATTAATCTCTATTAATTGAAGAGTACCCAATCTCCATGGTCGATGTCCAACCTCAAGCCCATCAAGCCCAACTAATTGGCCGAAATGAATGCTTTTGGAGAACCATCATTGCTCTACATATGCCATGCAAATACGATCCTTCCGTCTCCTATCTCCCGAAAGAGGCATAGGGCAAGATATTTGCTGGCTCCCTAATAGCCTCGTTTCTATGTCTCTCTATTCCCAAATCCCAATGTTTGATTCCACTCTATGACCTCATCTTTGGAAAACTCCTTTTCCAAATTGTCATACTACCTTGCGCAAGAATTTCTTGGAATTGATCATTATAGAATACATAGGAGATATACTCACCCTTCACAAGGACGAGGAGTCAGAATCTATCTTAGATCTCACAAACCTCCATGTTTAAGTAGCTCATGCCCAATCACCACCTGAACGGCCTACTAAGTGACCAAGGAGGAGTCAATGCATGAGGACCTAAACACTAGGTTACCATGGATTCTCAGGTCAAAGGACTAATTATATGCTCTAGCATAAGCGGCAGAACTTGCCACTTTGGCTATCTAGTGGATTCTCCTGTGGGTCTTCAATGCCTTGTTTCCTAACAAGCACTCACTAACATCCATCCAAATTTCATATGGGATTGCCATGGAACGGAGAATATCCAACTCCTTGGATCTATGCATTGTTAGTGCAAGTCTATCCAGATCTTAGATGCACTATCTCTTAAAATCCTATGACTTGGAAGATTTAAGATCACAACCGTGTAAGACTTATTCCATGATCACCACCCAATGCGTGATCAAGTCCCATAGTCTTGTACCATGGATTCTCAGGTCAAATGACTAATTATATGCTTTAGCGTAAGCGGGAGAACTTGCCACTTTGGCTATCTAGTGGATTCTCCTGTGGGTCTTCAGTGCCTTGTTTCCTAATAAGCACTCACTAACATGCATCCATATCTCATATGGGATTGCCATGGGATGGAGAATATCCAACTCCTTGGATCTATGCATTGTTAGTGCAAGTATATCCGGATCTTAGATGCACTGTCTCTTAAGACCCTATGACTTGGAAGATTTAAGATCACAACCGTGTAAGACTTATTCCATGATCACCACCCAGTGCGTGATCAAATCCCATAGTCTTGTGTGATCTAAGTGCTTCAACCAAATGACAGTGTAGTAAATATAAGCATAAAATGAAGATGGCCATTGTAGATGGCTTAATTTTTTAGCCAATTGAAAAATGACATGTGTAAATAATATATTAGTTATTAATTTAAAATTTTCTATTTGTGTATTGAAATTTATTAAATTTAATTTCAAATGAGAAATAGTTAATTTTAATTGATATTCTGGTATTTATACAAATCAAATGTTGACAAGTGTCAAGATGAAGATGTATCATGCCAATCAAATCAAGTCTGGTGGCCCAGCACTCTCAAGCTAATCAAGTTGGGATACGTGGCACATCCATGTATGCGGACCAATCAAGTCAAGAATGTTTGATATTATCTTTTAAATGTGCATCAAAGAGATAATTATCAAATGAGTTCAAGTCACTTTGGAGTCTCCTTCTGAGCACCTATATAAAGGGGATGATTAGAGACTCATATACAAATATTCAGATATTCTCATATTCACATACATACATATTCTAAAGTCAAAGACTCAAGTTTTCAAGTTTTTGCTGCGACAAAGTATTGCTACCGTGAAGGTCCTATACCTCTTCAAAGTATCAAGTCATCAAGTCCTTTGATCTCGAAATCTAGGTTGAGTTCAAAGAAATTCAGTAGTATCTTTTACCAAGTCAAATGGTACTACATCATATAGCCAAGAACAAGCTTCCAGCCCTTGGATCATATATATTGGGAGAAGAATCAGCAGATTAGTTTTGTTAGGGAATTTGTATTTTTCTTTGATAAATTGTAATTCTTATATATTCTTTAATATAAATTCAATTTGTCCATTATTTTTCTTTGTCTTGTGATTTAATTTTGCAAACAACGAAATTTGTGTGAACAAATTTCTAGCATATCTAGTGGGACCCGAATCTACCCTTCATCTCTTTCTCCCATTTGAATTTTGAAAATATTTGCAACCATTCATTCAATGGCACCTAAGAGGAACCAACTTACCTTGGCCAGGAAAGATGTTGTTGACGCTAATGATCTTGTTGTTGAATCTATCAATCAGCCCATGACAGGGGGCAAGAATACTGATTTCATTCCATCTGATGATTCTAACTTTGGAAGTCCAAGGGGAACAAATCCTAAGATATTGTCTTTTGCCAATTTGCCGGCTACATCGATTGGAGCAACGACAATGGATGAACAACTTGCTCGGATGGCACAAGCTATAGCTGATCTTCAAAAGATTGTAGAAGAGAAAGATCTACAAATTGCACAACTCATGAACAAACAGGAATACCCTCATCTTGGAGGATTTAACTACAACCATCAATCTTCCCTTGGCCATACAAAGGTGCAGAAACAAGTTGAGGAGATGCCTTACAAGCGAGAAGCTGATCGAAAGAATGACCAATCTGCAACTTCTATTGCTACACTATTTGTTCAACAATTGTAGGATATGGTCACCAATACTATTAGAGCTCACAAGAGCAAAAGTAAAGAGGCTGAAAGATGCTTTCCGAATTTGGCTAAGTCATTTGTTGAAGAGATGCATCAAGAAGGGACTAAGAAAGAGAAGAACATGTCAAGAAGCCAAAAGATTGAAGTTGAACAGCCCATCACCTTATGCTTGGTGTATAAGGTTTGAAAAGGCCCAAGAAGGCCAAAATAAGTCCCAAACATGTGGGACTCACTAAGAAAAGAAGAAGCTATGACAAAGTCAAACTCTTATATCTAATTGGATTTGGGCTTGGATTATTATCCGTAGGCTTAGTTTATATCTTATTTTAATTAGGGCTTGCAAGGAGAGTATAAATACTCTCTTAAAAACATGTATGGCAGATTTTGATGAATTTTGAATTATTTTATGCGTTTTTCTCTCAAGAAAAACCACAACTTTGCTTGTTGCATCAAGAAATTGAATAGGCTCTTTCAAGGTAATAATTCCTGCTAGTATTTATTCAATTATCTGATTCTTATTCCCAATTATTTGTGTTTCTAAGATCAGGAATCTTAGGAGTTCAATAGGGAGAGTTTTTATTCTAGGGTTTGTTCAATATCAATTTGTGTGTTTGGGGTGTCGGAATCAATATATCTTTGGGGTTCCGCATCATTTGGTATCGAGAGCCAACTTGAGATAAATTCCTATTTATCTTGTTTTTGTTTCCAGCCAAAAAAAAAAAAACGAAAGAAAAAAAGAAATTAGATTGTGAATTGACTGTGGTTTTGTGATTCTTTTGCAATATTTTGCATATTTCTATCTTGGAGAATGCCAATTGAACACAAAAAGTTGAATTTGCAGAATATACACCTTGGATTGCTCTAATTTTGAGAAATTAAAGTTAGGGTTCTTGAGTGATTTAATTTGGGGGGTTTTTGACTTAGGCTTTCAAATTTAAAATTGCCATTGCATAAGCTAAATTGGATACTTTTAGTTGTTGTTTGGAGTTGATTGTACGTCAATTGTGTAATGCCCCGACCAGGAGGCGCCTGCTTCTAACTGAGGTGCTATTCAAATAGTACCACACGTCTTCTTTACAATAGAAAATAAATTTCTTAAATATCCCAAAAATAATTAATTTCTACAACGACCTTCGTCGGATGTTCTAGTTTGAACCGAAATATGCACTTCGATCGCCGTCATTGTCTCATGTGTCGCATGGATTAGTCTATCTTCATCACTCAATTCTATCTGGGGCAAAGAACAAAAGAAACAATAAAGCAACATAAGTCCGAATGACTTAGTAAGATAGTATAACAATAACAACAAAATGACAATTTCATAATTTTGGCATAGGTGACAAACAGAAGCATACATATTTTCAGAAGTTGTGAGAGAAGGTTTTAGTCAAAGTTTGAGGTGATTGATCTCACCACCATCCCATACCAGTGATGAGACTTCACAAAATTCACTATCTCTCACAGAGGTTTAAACCTCAACTATAACTAGAGAGGGGGTCGATATGCCATTTGAACACCAACTGGATTCCAGTAAAATACTTGAGATTCAAAGTATAAGTGTCAGGCATACCAAGTAACTTAATATAATTTAACAAAACATTTTCACTATTAAGTTATTGGCAGTTCTCCTACCTTGTCACTCCACTTTCGAAAACATAAAAATCCTTATTCCACTGGTCCCGAGTGATCGGTTCTAATAATATACTATAACCAGTAGGCATGGCTAGCTACATGCCTCATCCCCCCTATAGCCAGCTACCTCCAGCAGACTACAAAGCTAGATGTAATTAGTAGGGTATTAGCTGGAGATAGGTAGCTGCCGGTCCATCCCAAGCTAATCCCAGGGTCCACCCCCAAGGGTATTAGTAATCAGCACAGTATCAATTACTAGTAATCAATGCACAAAGCATTTCATATAATAAGTCACTTCGCCATGACAGTTGAAATTTAGATGCTTAAATAGTCTTGACCCATTTCTGAGAAACGATCATGGCTATGATGGATAAATATATCTCAAAACCAGTCGCCATGTTGACATACAAACTAATTCTGCACCAGGCCGATTCCCAAGAAGACATGGCAATAAAACATATATTTCGAAATCACTTTTCAGCTTTCTCAACACATTGCCAATTTCAGATAAAGTGATATCAATCAAAATTAATAGAAGCGCTTAATATAGAAGGGCAATGTGGAGTACTATTTTTAACACATAGATCGAAATGAAACAAATGAACAGGAGATAGTAACAAGTATATATATTTCTTTCCCCAGCAAAGGATCTCATACTATTGAGTATAAACTCACCTGGAAAATGCAGAGGAATTCCTAGTCATATGGTCGCTCAGGTTCTGGCTTCCTAGTCAGTCCGAGAACTAGTATAAGATAATTCGAGTCATTATCTTATCATTCCTTTGAACTTTCAACATAAATATAACTAACATCTTTATTAAACTTAAGGTTATTCTGACACAGCCCCAATAATCCTTAAATGTTTGGAAAGTCCATGATGTGGTTTCCTATTCAATTCAAAGTTCAGATAAAATAGCCTAAACCAACATTGTTTTGTTTTCTGAATCATAATTTCTCAATGTACTTAAATGTCCTCATCAAATTCCTAGGTTACCTTAACTATTCAATCATAATTTTCAAATTTCATGTTATACTTATATGTTTAAGATAATCATATGCCACCATCCTTAACTCGACAAGTCGACAACAATTGTTAAAAGCTTAATTAAGGTCTTAATTGCAATCGGATAATTCCTCCGAGTTGATTGAATTCAATACTATATTAGTTATAAGATTAATACATAACCTTAGGCTAAATCATAGTTTAATAGTCCTAGTTCAGGTCATAATTAAAATTTATTCGAAAATCCAATACATCTTATAATCTAATCAAATTAAAATTTGATTATTGAAATTTACCCAAATCGGGTCGGATCAAGACCCCATCTTACACCGGAATTAGTCTAGACGCATCTGAAATTCAAATCTGAACAATTTGCCCCAGAACCACCGCACGCACCACCGCCGAAGATGGGAACTGACACCAACACCGGGTGCATCTCAACACCAAGAATAAACCCCCAAAGCAATTTCTTGTTTGGATGCCGTTTGGCTGGCCAATTTGGTCCAAATCCACCGCGAAACCCTAACCTGCTGTCGTCGCGCCACCGCAAAAATTCCTCAACCACTAGTCTTCGAAACCCCAAATCAACACCACCCCTCAACAACCCATGAGCTCTCAACCAAAACCCATCTCCATTCCATAGCCAAAGCGGCAAAATTGTCACCTCCGTCGGGCTCCGCCGTCGGTCTTCATTTTTCGGCCATTTCACCGGTTGTTTTGGGTAAAGTTTGGTATGGGAGTGATCCTTGAGCTGAGGGGAGTCTTTCTATCGGTTCTCTTTCAAGCTTTATGGCCATTTTTCGGCGATTCGCTAGTGGGGTGAACTTTGGGCATTTTTTGAGAATTTGAGAAAACTTTGTCCTTAATCCTATATTTATAAAGATATTTTCAGCTTCTTCAATTGTGGCCCCAAGACTTTTAACTGACTTAATTTACACCCCTAAGTTTCTCACCGCCTTCAATTTAGACCCTGGACTGCAATTAATTCCCCCAACTTCTATTTCTTACATACTGACCCCCCTAACATTCTTAATTGCGGGAAATTACTTCCTATTTTATTTATTTTGAAGCCCTCAAGCTTTCAACTTCCTCTCATTGACCCCTTAAACTTTGGGAATTTTGATCAATCAAGTCCTTCTCTTATTTATGATTCAATCCCACAATTCCCAATATTCCGCCTGAACTTTAATTAATTTAATTTCAATAAACTCAAACAGATATTACAAAAATTGGGGTGTTACAAATTGGGTTAGAATTGAGTCATAATCGGCCTTCCATTGGGATTGACCAAATTCTTTGCGTATTTTCTATTTTGTCATTTTTTGTTCATTCTTTGTGTTTTTTTTCTTTGGTTTAGCCTAATTTGCATCTGTTCATGTTAGATAACTAACATATTGCATTCTTGTTAGGCTTGCATAAAAATCACATGATACACATTCTTTCTCGTGTGTCATCACATCATTTTCCTTGCTAGTCACATTTACTTTGCCTCTAGACTTTGTGCTTTTATTTTTATTTTTATTTTGTTAGGTTTTTCGTTGCTACTCCCATATAAATACTACTAGTGAATTTTGCTTTGAATTGAATTGGTTTGATTTCTGAAGTGCAACATTCACTGTGGTCAAGAGAGGCAAAAGGCATAAATAAGTGAGCACATAAAGAGGGCAAAAGCTAGAATTGAGTGCAAACATGAGGGTTCACATCTACTGAGTGAAACACATGAGGAAGTGTTTCTTTTGTGAGGCCGTTTTTGCTAACACTTTTTGTAGGTATTTTTAAAATGAGTGCTATTCTTCCAAGGAGGAAGGGTAAAGAACCCTCTGATGAGGAAGCTAATATGAAACCAGATATGAAGGTGATGTCAGGGCATTTACTAGTCAATTTCAGAAGTTGAATCGCGGGCTTGGTGAGATGGATGAATGGAGAAAGGAGGTGGCACAAAATATATTTGGGAATGGTAGACGAAATAGGCCTCCATATGGGTTTAATCAAGAGATGTTTGAGGATGAGTTTGATGATGGGAGTTAGCTAAGAATAGAGGGGAGTGAGGCTAGATTCGAAGGTAGGAGGGACAACAATTTAAATGCCATCAAAATGAAAATTCCATCATTTAAAGGGCAAAATGATGCTGAAGCATACTTGGAGTGGGAGAGAAAGGTGGAGTTGATCTTTGACTGCCATAACTACTCTAAAGAGAAGAAAGTGAGACTTGCAGTAGTTGAATTCATTGACTATGCATTAGTTTGGTGGGATCAATTAGTGCAGTCTAGGAGGAGAAATGGTGAGAGACCTATATTGAGACTTGGGCAGATATAAATGCCGTTATGAAGAAAAGATTTGTTCCATCTTACTATTACTGTGAGATACACCAAAAACTACAAAGACTCGTTCAAGGGTCTAAGTCAGTTAAGGACTACCATAAGGAGATGGAGATGTTGATGATTAAGGCCAACATAGAGGAGGATACAGAAGTGACAATGGCTAGATTTATTAGTGGTTTGAATAGAGAAATTGTTGATGTTGTGGACCTACAACATTATGTGGACATGGAGGATTTGGTGAGTATAGCTATGAAGGAGGAGAAACAACAAAAGCAAAGAAGGGCAGCCTGTGCATTTCAGAATTCCAACTTAAAATGGGGTTTAAAATTGTAAAATTATGATAAAAAGAAGAGAGATAGGGCTTAGTTTCCAAGGAGAAAGGGCTGGATGCATTAAGGAACAAGAATAAGAAGTCCATTCTACAAAATGGTACTTTTAATTCTTCTTCTTCCACTACTACTTCCAGACATGGGGATATTGAGTGCTTTAAATGTCAAGGTTTGGGTCATTATGCATCTGAATGTCCAAACAAAAGAACTATGATTCTTATGGGTAGTGAAATTGTATCTAAGTCTGATGGTAGTGATGATGATATGCCACCCTTAGAGGATGTTACTTGTGATGATGATAATGTTGAATATGCTGTTCAAGGTGAATCTCTCATTGCTAGGTGTGCATTGAACCTGAATGTTAAGGAGGAGAGCTTAGAACAAAGAGAAAATATATTTCACACCAGATGCTTGATGGGGGGGCGGGGGGGAGGGGTAAGGTGTGTAGTTTAATAATTGATGGGGGTGGTTGTGCTATTGTGGCTAGTACCACCTTAGTTGAGAAATTGGGGCTGAAGTATGATAAACACCCTAATCCATATAGGCTACAATGGTTGAATGATAGTGGAGAAGTGAAAGTTAATCGGCAGGTTGTGGTAGATTTTACTATTGGGAGACATAGTGATGAGGTAGTTTGTGACGTAGTACCCATGCAGGCTGGTCATATGTTGTTGGGTAGGCCATGGCAATTTGATAGGCGTGTAATACATGATGGGTACAAGAATATATAATCCTTTGAGCATAATGGACATAAAGTCACTCTTGCACCTCTATCACCCAAGGAAGTTTATCTTGACCAGATTAAACTTCAACAATCTTCTTGTGGGAGTTCGGGTAGTGAGGTCAAAAAAAGTAATGAGAGAAAAGAGGCCATGAGAGAAAAGAATAAAGATAAAGGCCCAACGGTGAGTGATTGCACAAGTGCAAACAAGAAAGAGGTATTTGCGGGAGAGAAAAAGTTGGTGAGCGAAAAAAATGAGAAAGTTGAAAGGAGTGAAAAGAAAGAGTTAGTGAAGAGTGAAAAAGTTGAGAAAAAACAATGCTTCTATCAAATTCCTAACCGATCAGCCTATAGATGTAATCCTGAGGAGACGAAGGAGCTTCAAAGGCAAGTGGAGGAGTTGCTAGCAAAAGGGCATGTGAGGGAGAGCATGAGTCCGTGTGCTGTACCTGTGCTATTGGTTCCAAAGAAGGATGAAACTTGGCAGATGTGCATGGATAGTAGAGCAGTCAACAAAATTATAGTTAAGTATCGCTATCCTATCCCTAGGTTGGATGATATGCTTGAAGAATTACATGGTGCATGGATTTTCACTAAGATTGATTTGAAAAGCGGTTATCATCAAATTAGGATGAAACCTAGGGATGAGTGGAAAATTGTATTTAAAACAAAATATGGCCCATATGAATGGTTGGTTATGCCATTTGGTTTGACTAATGCACTTAGTACTTTCATGAGATTAATGAATCGTGTATTGTGTGATTCTTTGGGTAAATTTGTTGTTGTTTATTTTGATGATATCTTGATATACAGGAAATGTTTAGATGATCACATAATGCATGTTAGGGCTGTTTTGACTCTTCTTAGGAAGGAGAAGTTGTACACAAACCTTAAGAAATGTACTTTTTGCATTGATAGCCTTGTATTTCTTGGGTTTGTTGTGAGTACACATGGCATTGAGGTGGATGAGGAGAAGGTGAAGGCTATTAAAGAATGGCCAACTGCTAAGACAGTTAGTGAAATTAGGAGTTTTCATGGATTAGCTAGCTTTTATAGGAGGTTTGTGCGTGATGTTTCTACTATAGCTGCTCATTGACTGAGATTATTAAGAAAGAAGTTGTGTTTAGATGGGTAAGGAACAAGAACATGCATTCAATACATTGAAACATAAATTGTGTTATGCTGCTATTCTTGTTTTACCTGATTTTAATAAGACTTTTGAGATTGAGTGTGATGCATCTGGGATTGGGATTGGTGTCGTTTTAATGAAATAAAAACATCCCATTGCATACTTTAGTGAAAAATTAAGTGGTGCTTAGCTTAGATATTCCGCTTATGATAAGGAATTAGATGCCTTAGTTCGTGCATTGGATATTTGGCAACATTACTTGCTTCCTAAAGAATTTGTTATACATACTGATCATGAATCTTTGAAGCATTTAAAAGGCCAAGGGAAATTGAATAAAAGGCATTCTAAGTGGGTAGAATTTATTGAGGCTTTTCCATATGTGATTTGCTATAAGCAGGGAAAGGAAAACATTGTTGTTGATGCATTGTCAAAGAGATATGCTTTAATCACTGCACTTACATCTAAGTTGTTAGGATTTGAGCAATTTAAAGATATGTATGCAACTAATGTTGACTTTGCTGATTTGTATATTACATGTGGGCATGGTGCATTTAATAAATTCTATAGACATGAAGGTTTTCTGTTTCGTGGCAACAAAATTTGTGTCCCTGTTTGTTCTATGTGTGAGTTGTTAGTTAGGGAATCACATAGTGGTGGATTGATGGGTCATTTTTGTGTGCACAAGACTTTAGATGTTTTGATTGAGCATTTCTGTTGGCCTAGTAAAAGAAAAGATGTTGAGAAAGTGTGTTCTAAATGTATTGCATGTAAACAAGTTAAATCTAAATCTATGCCTCATAGATTGTATACACCGTTACCTATTCCTACTGCACCTTGGGTTGATATTTCTATGCATTTTGTGCTCGGTTTGCCCAGAACGAGGAAGGGTATAGATAGTATATTTATTGTGGTTGATAGATTCAGCAAGATGGCACACTTTATTGCTTGTCATAAAATAATGATGTCACTAACATTGTTGATTTGTTCTTTACAGAAATTGTCAGATTGCATGGTGTCCCTAGATCTATTATATTTGTCATAGGGATGTTAAGTTCTTAAGCCACTTTTGGAAGGTTTTGTGGAGTAAGTTAGGTACGAAACTTTTGTATTCTACTACTTATCATCCACAAACTAATGGACAAACCAGAGTGATAAATAGAGCTTTGGGTACCTTGTTGCGTGTTGTTGTAGGAAAGAATTTGAAAACTTGGGAGAAAAGAATTCGGGATCAATATATCCTTGGGGTTTCGCATCAAAATGCCTTCGACTAGTACATCGACTTAGAACCTGAATCCGTTGATAGCTGGGATCAAATGGAAAGGGAGTTTTTGAATCATTTTTATAGTACAAGCCGGACTGTGAGCCTGATTGAACTTACCATTGCAAAACAATGGAAGGATGAGCTGGTGGTAGACTACATCAAGCGTTGTAGTGCATTAATTTTGAACTACAAGGATATACTCTCAGAGACGTATGCGGTGGAAATGTGTATTCAAGGTATGCACTAGGGATTTCTCTACATTCTTCAAGGAATCAAGCCTTGCACTTTTGAGGAATTAGCCACTCATGCCCATGACATGGAGCTTAGCATTGCTAATGGCTTGGCCAGAATTCTTGTTGAAGACCAGAAAAAGGAAAAGAAAGACTCAAAGAATGGTGAAAAATATGCCAAAGTTGCTAATGAGGAATCCATGGCGGTCAAGATAGCCTCCATAAAGATTCCTACAAGCAATAAAAAGGTTGCTAAGAAAACCGAAGATCAATGTATTTCAACAGACAAGAAAACACTGAAAGAAATGCAGGAGGAGTATCCATTTCCAGATTCTAATGTTTCTCACATCTTTGATGAATTATTGACAAGGAAATTGATTGAACTACAAGGATAGGCAATCCACAAAGTACACGAAGATCCCATAAAGAAACTGAAAATTCACTAGTTACAGTGTGCAAAGTGTTTGTGGAAGGGCACCATAGCTCAAGGAAGGCTTGGAAGATGTTCCTATGGCAGACATATGTGAAAAGCGAGGCATGGATTGCTGCATAGATCCTAGCTTGACGAAGGGCATCTGCATGATGGCCAGTACATCCTACGTCCATTCCCAATAACCTACATGAAAAGATACTTTGCCAAACCTTGATGCAGGAATTCTCGCTGAGCGTGCATTAATATTGGAATGATAACCTACAAATGAAATTCTTAGCTATTGGCTTTGGCATCATGAAGAGAGGGCTTCAAGATGAGTATCTTAGAACAAGATGTGATGCCAGAACATGGATCAATCACTTCCTTGGTTGCCTCTTCGGACCACTCTTGGATATGCATGGAGTTACTGGGAGGTCGAGGTATGGAAAGAAGAACATCATTGGCTGATTTATGGATAACCAATATGGTACTTTTAACTTTGAGGTTGTCTTTGTCACTTCCAATGTGATCCTCAATATACATTATTATGAGTTGATCAGGAATGGGTTATGTTTCTTAACCTGCAAAAGAAAAGAGAAGAGAAGCAAAAAAACTCAAGGTAAGGAAGTATCTAAAAGAAAAAAAAAAGAGAGAAGGGATGAAGAAGAAAATACAAGATATAGAAACATTCCTTAATTTGATGACTCACCTGAAGTCTTCAAAAATTTGTGTATTTGCTAAGGATTTTCTATTGATAAATGACGAGGGAGCCCAAGCAATCCTTTTTTTGAGCTGTGTTGGAATGGAAAACTCTATGATTATTTTCTTCAAACAATAGATGTGCAGGAATTAAGAGGAAAAAGATGTCCCTTATTGGATAGATGAATATACCACAACAATCCCAAAATCAGTTTTTTTTATACATGGCAGAGTGATCAGCATTCCTTTATATAGTTTTGTTCAAAAGAGTTGCAATCCAAGTACAATTAGGAGTTTAACTCAGAATGGTTTTCTTTTTATTTTTCAGAAGAACTCCAAGCCTCGGTAGACTCATTCAACCACAGTTTTGAATAAAGTGGGTTTCTTGGTCTTCCATGATTTTTTTTATTACAGCAGAACCAGCAAGATCAAGTTTTATTGGAGACAGACTCTTGGCTTTTACGGTTTTCAACTACAGCAGCATATGAGTTTCGGTTGGTGGTTCCTTGCCAAAGTTAAAGAAATTAAAGGGTTTTGAGTGATTTTGTAGTGGTTGTGGGCTATATGTGTGGATATGTATATTGACTATATAAAGATAGCAAGAAAAGGAATGGAATTATGCCAATTGAATTAAGAAAATGCATGAGGAACGAGAAATGAAAATGGGACCCAGGCATGGGTGAAATGAAATTTGTTGCTTGGCCACGAGTAGCATGCGTGACGTTGGATCTTTGTTTTATATTTGCAAGATTTGGAAACGGTGTCAAGTAGCTTACATTATATATATATATATATATATATTGAAAACTCATATTTTATATATATGTGCGTATTTAAATATAAATATATATATATATATTAAAGGCTCATATTATATATATATGTATTTATATATATAATAGTTATCGTGACTTATTCACTTTGGAATGTATTAGAAGACATTATTCGTGAACAAGTCTTGAGGAAGCATTTGTAGACGGCTTAATTTTTCAGCCAATTGAAAAATGACATGTGTAAATAATATATTTGTTATTAATTTAAAATTTTCTATTTGTGTATTGGAATTTATTAAATTTAATTCCAAATGATAAATAGTTAATTTTAATTGATATACTAATGTTTATACAAATCAAATGTCAACAAGTGCCAAGATGAAGATGTATCATGCCAATCAAATCAAGTCTGGTGGCCCAACACTTTCAAGCTAATCAAGTTGGGGCACGTGGTGCATCAATGTGTGTGGACCAATCAAGTCAAGAATACTTGATATTATCTTTTAAATGTGCATCAAAGAGATAATTATCAAATGAGTTCAAGTCATTTCGGAGTCTCCTATTGAGCACCTATATAAAGGGGATGATTAGAGACTCATATACACATATTTAGATATTCTCATATTCACATACACACATATTCTCAAGTTAAAGACTCAAGTCTTCAAGTTTCAAGTTTCTGTTGCGATGACATATTGCTATCACGAAGGTCCTATATCTCTTCAAAGCATCAAGTTATCAAGCCCTTTGATCTCAGAATCAAGGTTCAAATTCAAAGAAATTTCGTAGTGTCTTTTACCAAGTCAAAGGGTACTACATCATATATCCAAGAACAAGCTTCAATCCCTTGGATCATATATATTGGGAGAAGAATAAGGGGATTAGTTTTGTTAGGAAATTTATATTTTTCTCTGATAAATTGTAATTATTATATATTCTTTGATATAAATTCAATTTGTCCATTATTTTTCTTTATCTTGTGATTTAATTTTGCTGACTACGAAATTTGTGTGAACAACCATATTATTAATATCATTCAATCAAGATTGTATCACAAGTATGCCTACTTTACCTACTTGACGAAAGGGAATGAACTTGAAATAATTTACAATGCCAGCCGGGCACTATTCCAACATACGATCCTTCCGTCTCCTATCTTCCAAAAGAGGCCTAGGGCAAGATATTTGCTGGTTCCCTAATAGCCTCAATTCTATGTTTCTATTCTCAATGTTCAATTCCTCTTTATGACCTCCCTCATCTTTGGAAAACCCCTTTTCCAAATTGTCATATTACCTTGCGTAAGAATTTCTTGGAATCAATCATAGGAGATACACTTGCCCTTCACAATGATGAGGGATTGGATTCCATCTTGCATCTCACAAACCTTCATGTTTAAGTAGCTCATACCCAACGTCCACCTGAACGACCCACTATGTGGCCAAGGAAGAGTTAAAGCATGAAGACCTAAACACAAGGTTATTATTGATCCTCAGGTCAGAGGACTAATTATATGCACTAGTGTAAGCTGGAGAACTTGCCACTATCGACTTGCCACTTCAGCTATCTAGTGGATTCTCTGGGCGGGCCTTCAGTGCCTTGTTCCCTAAAAAGCCCTACTAACATACATCCATATCTCATAGGCATTGCTCATGAAATGAAGCAATATCCAACTCCTTGGATTTATGCATTGTTAATGCAAGTCTATCTGAATATTAGATGTCCTATCTTATAAGATCCTATAACTTGGAAGTTTTAAGGATCGTGTAAGACTTGTTTCATAATCACCACCTAGTGCGTGACCAAGTCCAGTAGTCTATGTGTGATCTAAGGGCTTCAACCAAATGCTAATGAAGTAAATACAAGCATAATAAGATGAAGATGGCCATTTAAATAATATCATTCAATCAAGATTGTATCACAAGTGAAATAGTTTACAATGCCAATCTAATTGGCTTATGGAGCACTATTCTGATAGATCCTCTAATACATAGCAATATACATCAACAATCTGGATGGCTGAAGAGTGTTGACGAGGAAAATGCATTAGAACATAGTAAACAAAATGTAAAGAAATTATGGGAAAATGGGCAAAATCAACTTAACACTCTGAACCCAAAATGCAATGTGTACTAACCATCAGATGAGCAAAACAGAGTAAAGTTCACCAAGTAGTAGCTCAATATAAGGATAAATCAAGGATGTGAATACATGTTGGTTCCATGATGCTAGAAACGAGAGTAGAACCTTCATATTTTCTTGTTTTATACTGCAAATCAAACATCACAAGTGTGGCAAGTGAAGAGAACTCAAAATGATGTCTTAAAGCCAATCTAAAATCAGGAAATTTGATCACATGGAAACTGTATGCTTAAAACGAAACTTATATGAGCATCTGATATATACCACTGACCATCATGTCAACCAACGAGATAAAACAATCCAAATTAAAAATCACGTTAATACATATTTAGTTGAGAGCAAAAAAAGGATATGTACCAAGTTCCTCAATTTTTGTGTAGAATAAAAAACAGATATGACTTTAGCATATCTAGGATCCTTAAATGACCTTTTGTGGCCATAAATAATCTACAACTAGAAGTACTACAGGGAAGTGGCCAAACTACACTACACCAAGTTTTTGGCTTAACAGTGATAAAAAGGATTTACTTGTCAAAGCAATGTAGAACAGCTGCTTAAACAGAGACCTTATGATAGAGAAGCATACCATCTGAATTAACCAAATGTTACGCGAAGTAGCTCAAAGCTTCAAGCTATGCAAGTTAATCTCTAACAGAATTTGCATTTTGCCTAATTTAAAATTCTAGGTTTTTGGGGAAGGAAATGAATAAGTTTAATAAGTGTAACACGAATTTAACAACCAATGATAGAACAAACAAAATAGAAGGAATACTACAGCTAGAATCTCACAATAGTTTAAGATAATGAAAAGCATTTTTGAGTAGTAGCAATAAAAAGAAAGTGGCAATATCATATGAAGTTTTAGAATGTAATTGATTCAATTGATGCACGTGGCAAGTGGAGAAAAGAGATGCACTTCTAAACAAAAGGTTTTCCCAACAATCTTACATACAACATAGAGCATAAGCAATTCTAAGTGGTGTTAGCATATTTTCCATGGCTTGTTGGTGTCACAGAGAGAGAGGTGTTAGCATATTTCCATGGCCTATTAGTGTCACATAGACAGATATATATATATATATATAGAGAGAGAGAGAGAGAGAGAGAGAGTCATCTTCTAGAATGCCATTCATCCCTAAAAATGCTTTTTGCTACTCAAAATTTTAGGTCAAGCTTAGTAGAACCTCTCTTATGCCTCTTATCAATCAAAGTAAGCAGAGTTTACAAAATCAATAGATTATAGTTACTGTAGCTCACACCAATAAGCATAGTAAAACTCTAGAAAATTGATGTAAAAAAAGTTTGTATTAGTTGTATTTTCTTAATTCCTTGGAGATGTAAGAGAAGAATGGACAAATAGATTAGATCTTAGATTTAAATAGAATTTTCAGTTAAACATAGAATGTATTACAATTAGCTGGGCCAGCTGGACAATCAATTTTGTAAGGGCAGAATCAGTGCATTTAGATGAATAAGATCATAATTATGTAGCATTGCCCAGCCTAGCGCCATTTTGGTGTAAGGCTCACTCTTATTTTACTCAATTGAAGGCCAAAAACTAAAACATACAGAACTTGAACTACAAAGTAGATTGCTTGATTTGCTTCCCTATGAAAGAAGAGAACTTATAGAATCTAGTCAATAATTGCCAATTTTAGAGGCCAAAAAAGCTTGTGAGGTAAAAGAATACCATAGCCATCATCCTCAATGGGGGTCTGTATCACAAGTTCATACATATTTGAGTATACTAAACAAGAAACATAGAATGTATACCTCTACAAGCACCGGGAAGGCTTCCCACAGAGTTACTTGCACTCTAAGTCACACATCTCCAAAATAAAACTAGAATCTTTTCATTTACTGCAGCAAAAGAGAAGACATCAATTACCAAAATACGAGCAATACCACAGTGACCAATTCACATACTAATACTGACCTCCAGGACTTATTCCCAAGCATCTAGGGTCCACAGAGTTTTCTAGTGAGTTAAAAAGACAGTTGAAGGCATTGATGAATAATCTAATAAGTAGTCTGAATGATGATTTCAAAAGACTGGACAACTTTTAATAAAGCCTGCCATATATGGCAAAGTGAAACAGATGTGAGGTCCAGAGTACAATTTAGAAAGCACGATATTCAAAAAGCACGATTCAAACAAATGAAAGATTTATGCTAGCTGAAATGTCAAGCGAACATTTGAAAAAGGAAGTTGAGATTTAAATAACCTTTATTAAAATATAAAAAGAAAAGCCGCACATAAGTTCTTCAATGTCAACCACAATAATCTTTGTTATGTGTTGCAGTAGCTCCAAATCAAGGCAAAGCTTTGTCTCATCAACTATAGGTTGTGCTTTTAGCCAAGATTGGAGAGTAGACCTTTTACGCAATACATCAAGACTCAAGACACAGAAAGTAGAACACAGAGCTGGCCAAGATGCAAGTCAAGTAGTTGCCAATTTCACTACCAACTTCTACTTTTTAAAATCCAACCTTCCCAAAAGCATCTAATGGAATGAAGCATCCAACAACTGATATCAAATACTTTCATCTAGGTCTCTGAATAGGAAAAATAAGAAATACCTGATACATTTCTTCAAGGTGTTGAATAATTTCAAAATTACTGTCATCAGCTTTGTAGATAATATATGATAAGATGCAAACCCCCTTCAAAAAACAATGAAAAAATAAAAAATGAAGGTGCATACATTTGTTTTTGTATTACATGCAACTCAGCATTTCAGGTAACAATGCAAGTGCTTCAACAAGAAATAATACAACAATTGGAGATAAGAATAATGATGTCGAACCAATGTGGTAGAAACATGATTCAAGCCAAAAGAATGACATTCCATCACAGATCTAATGGCAATAACGTCCTTGGATTCTGCTATCCTCAAGTCTTCAAATTCAAACAGGACCGGGACCTCCAAACCCACCCAGTAAAGAAACTAAGCCTAAGAGACCTAATGCTTTTAGGAGGTAAGCTACTGCAATATCTTGTCACATTATCCTATATAAAAGTAAGGAATAATAGAGCTAACTTTTAGAGTTACATTGCCTCCCTTGTTTTCCTCAATGTAAGGGAAATATATGAACAAATCTTCCAAAGATCAAAACTAAGATAGGAGTAAGAATAAAGCTTACGAATATTATGGCAAATAATGTAGACACAATTCTTGTGACACCCCACTTCGGGTAACCCAAAGCTGAACTCAATTCAAGCTTAATTTATGAACCTTGTAATACAAGCCATAATTCAAAAGCAGCGAAAAATAACTTCAACTTAAATAATAACATTAGCCATAACATTCAAACCAAGGTTCAATTCTCAAGTACATCAAAATATATACAAAAATCAAGGTGCCTTAGTCTATTCTGACATATCACAACCTTTCTATGTTCACAACCATCTATTAGTCCATAGACAAAACAGATGCTAAACTATTACAAAAGAAGCATTTCTATACTTCAAGCCAGAACGTTTCATTCTTAGGCCACCCTCTCTGCAAAAGTAATGAAAACGAGGGAGTAAATCCAATGGACTTAGTGAGGGATAAATATCAAGCAATATTAGAACCTGTCAAGGGAAGAACATCTCAACAGATCTAGAATCAATAGTAATACAAGTACAATTACAATTTGGGCAAGAACAAATGTAGCAACATGAAACTCTCCTGCCTTATTGCTCCAAGAACATTTCACAAGCAAGCAAAAACGAGTACGAGCAAGCAAACCCTTACAGAATATGCTCTACAACAAATCGAGTAAGACATGTATATCAGATCACCTTATACCAATCAAACAAGTATTTTTATCAATATAGCTAGATATACAATTGGTGTGCCCATACGGACTATATGGCGCACTGCAATACCTAAGCGGGCCGCTTAGCATATCGAAGATACCAATGCGGAGCACATAGCTTACCCTGGACGCCCAGGCGGACTGCAAGGCATGTCCCAATTATCTCAATATTTCCCGAAGAATTGGCACTCAGCCCAAGTACAATCTCCAATCAAGCACAACAATCAAGCACGTACAAGCCAACTGGCTAGATATCAGGGTACAACAAGCGATTATGCTGACAAGGCATCTAATAACAATTCAAGCAGGAACAATCAAGCACGTACAAGCCAACTGGCTAGATATCAAGGTACAACAAGCGATTATGCCGGCAAGGCATCTGATAACAATTCAAGCTGGAACAAGCAAGTACGATCAAGCAAGCACTAGACATGACAGACAGGAGTTCTGGGCGCCAGAATGAACAAGAACAAGCAAGAATGATTGATCCAGTACGATTGAACAAGCATGAACCCTCACTGGGGTATACAACTCAATAACAGTAACGAGCAAGTACAAGTCAAACAATTATGAGCAGGTACAATCAAGCAGTATAAACCCTCATAGGGGTTATGCGACAAGAACAGATAGATATATCAAGGCCAAAATGGCAGAACCTCACAGGGTTCAACAATTAACGAATAGTTGTAGTCAAAGCAATAACCCAGAGTGGGAGAACCTCACCTCCAAAAGCTCTGATGGAACAAGTTTTGCAGACTGTCTATTGGTCCTCATGACCAACTTCCTCGTCACCTAACCATGATGATATACATATAATCAGAACTCATTTAAATTTCCTAATACAATGCTATCATTTTAATTCTTACTTCCAAATTGCTATTCATCCATGATAACTTACATGCCAACATCAATAAGTTCCAAAATAGCTAAAAGACTAATTTGGCTACAAAATCTTAATTCTCATATCGATTCTCCTATTCGAAATCAAACTCTTATTCACAAGGTCCACATTTGATACTAATTGTCAATAGCTCAAGATTCCAATAATTCCATTACTATCTAATTTAGGTCCTCAATCCAAGTCCCAAGTTCAATTTCTTATAAATTCCATAAATTCCATAATTCCAATTATAACCTATTACAAGGTCCAAATCTACTATCATAATATCCCTAGCCTAAGAGAGCTCAACATAATTACATATACATATACAATACATCATCACTACAATCAGTTCTTATCAAGGTTACAATTAAATTAAAATATACATACATGCATATACATACAATTACATATATACACAATTCCACCAATGTATTACCACAAAAGCACAATGAAGTCTTGGTTTCACGAACTAGTCGCGCCACTGCACTCGTCTCGACGAGAGGAAGATATTGTCTTCCCGCTGCCGCCACCGAAAAATTCCCAAACTCCGCAGTCTTGCTCCTCTCAAGCTCTTGAGTCCAAATATGCTATCGGTTTTCTGGTTGAGTTTTATGTCCACCGGAAAATCCAATTTTCAGTCCAAACTTCAAACTCTCCGCCCAACTCCGATCACCATCATTCTCTACTTCCGCCGGGCTTCAACCACATGCAACCACCCAACACTCTTCCTCACACCTTAAGCTTTCCAAAACACCCCTCAGACGCTTAAACCACCGTCGGAAAGTGACAAACCCACTTCACTCGATTCTCGATTTTCTCTCCGCCGTGACTTCCCGCTGTCCGATAGGTTGCATGGTGATGGAAATGAGACTAAGTGTGGTGGGGAATGGAATTGGTGAAGTCAGATGGAGGTTTAATGGTGGTCGCTGGCGAGAACATTAGTGGTAGTGGTCACGGTGAAGAAAGAAAGAAAAAAAAAAAATGAAAGAGAAGAAGGTAGGAGAAAATGGGGAAGAAAACGCTGCCATGTTGGTTTTTAAAAATCAAACTTTCAATTTTGCGATTTGGTCCCCAAGCTTAAAAAAATTCGCGTTCAACCCTCAAACTAAAGCAAATTGCATTTTGGCCCTAAAACTCTAATTAATCACAAAAATCAAGTTATAGCAATATTTATATAAATCACAAAATTTCTTAGAATATCAAATAATCATAGAAATTCATAAAATACAATTAAATAAATTATTTAACAATTACATTATTGAAATTTACTAAAAATATGGGTGTTACAGACTCCCCCCCTTAAAAGAATCTGGGCCCTAGATTCTCACCTGAAATTTGGAAGAGCTCAGGATATTGACGGCGCATGATGTCTTCTGACTCCTTCATGGCTTCTTCTACATTATGATTGCGCCATAACACTTTTACTTGGGAAAATTTCAGATTCCTGAGTTCTCGAAATCTCTGATCCAAAATGCATACTGGAGTCTCTTCATATTACATACGGTCCTACATACCTCGGACCCAACTTTCCTCCTTTTCCTATTCGTTTTACCCCTTTACTCGAGAATGCTTTCAGAAAACTTTATCACCAACTTCGAACTCTAAATCCTTTCTCCTCTTATCTGCATAACTCTTCTGTTGATCTTGTGCTGCTTTCATTCTCTGCTTAATTACTTGCACTTTCTCGACAGTTTCTTGAATCAACTCTGGTCTAATAGCACTTGTTGATTCTCCCCTCTTGCCTCTGTGTTCTTCAAATCCCAGTGTATCGGCGATCGACACTTTCTACTGTACAGAGCTTCATACGGTGCCATTTTGATAGTAGCCTGGTAACTGTTGTAGTAGGCAGATTCTATCAAAGGGAGATGTCGATCCCAACTTCTACTGAAATCCATAACACAGGCTCGTAACATATCTTCTAAAATCTGTATTACTCTTTCTGATTGCCCGTCCGTTTGTGGATGAGTAGTAGAGCTAAATTTCAACTTTGTTCCCAAATGTTCTTGCAGTCTTTTCCAGAGTCTTGATGTAAATTTTGGATAACGATCTGACACTATACTGGTGGGAATGCCATGCAGTCGAACGATTTCCTTAACATATAATTCTGCTAACTTCTCAACTTTATACTGCATTCCAACTGGCAGAAAATGTGTGGATTTAGTCAAACAGTCTACAATCACCCATATACTATCATATCCTCCTCGAACTGTAGGTAGACCAGTTACAAAATCCATAGTCACCTGTTCCCATTTCCAATCTGGGATTAAAAGCGGTTGTAGCAAACCTGATGGTCTTTGGTGCTCTGCTTTTATCAACTGACAGGTTAGACACTTTTGCACATAATCTGAAATATCTCTCTTCATTCCCTTCCACCAGAACTGTCGTTTTAGATCCTGATACATCTTAGCACCTCCACGATGTACTGCAAACTTGGCCTTGTGTGCCTCATCCAGAAGTCTTTTCTTGATGTCTCTTGGCACACATATTCTGTTCCGAAATAAAAGAGTGTCTTGTTTATCAATTCCGAATTCGGTCTCTGATGCACTCCTGCTCATTTCTCTCTGCTTCACTATCCATTCATCTTTAGCTTGAGCTCGCCTGATTTCATCATACAGCTCAGGTTGTATACTTATCCTTGCAACCCAAATTCGCTGTTTAAGTTTCATCACATCCCTTGCTTCTTGGCTCCCATGCCTTTTGGTTTCTTGCAAGCGAGCCAATCCTGCTTTTCTGCTTAAAGCATCGGCCACCACATTAGCTTTTCCAGGGTGATAAGAGATGGTAAAATCATAATCACCCAAAAGCTCCATCCATCTTCATTGCCTCATATTTAAATCCTTTTGTGATTGTAAATATTTGAGGCTTTTGTGATCGATATATATCTCGAAGGTTGCCACATAGAGATAATGTCTCCACTTAGATAATGCAAAAATGACTGCTGCTAATTCCAAGTCATGAGTTGGGTAATTCTCTTCGTGCGGCTTTAGTTTTCTAGATGCATAGCGATAACACGCCCTCTTTGCATCAGTACACATCCTAACCCTCTTTTTTTGGAAGCATCTGTATAGACCACAAATCCTTCTAGGCCATCTGGAAGAGCTAGAATAAGAGATGTCATTAACCAACTTTTCAATTCCTGAAAACTCTGCTCACAATCCTCATTCCAGATAAAAGGTTGCCTTTTCTGGGTTAACCTAGTTAAAGGACTAGCTATTTTGGAAAATTTTTGAACAAATCTTCAGTAATAACCGGCCAAACGTAGAAAACTCTGAATTTCTGTAACATTCTCAGGTTTCTTCCAGTTAGTTATCACCTCAACTTTGGAAGGATCAACCTCTATTCCTTTGAGTGATAACTTGTCCCAGAAAAGCTATTCGTTCCATCCAAAACTCGCATTTGTTGAATTTAGCATAGAGCTGATGTTTCTTCAGAGTTTGGAGAACTACATGTAAATGCTTTACATGATCTTCTTTGGATTTTGAAAATACCAGAATGTCATCAATAAATATAACCACAAACTGGTCTAAGTAAGGCCTGAAAACCCGATGTATTAAATCCATAAATGCTGCCGGGGCATTGGTAAGACCAAATGGCATCACCACAAACTCAAAATGACCATACCGGGAATTGAAAGCGGTCTTTGGAATATCTTCTTCCTTAACCTTTAACTGATAATATCCCTGTCTCAAATCCAATTTTGAAAAGATCCTTGACCCTTGCAATAAATCTAGCAATTCCTCAATATGAGGTAGGGGATATTTGTTCTTAACAGTAATTTTATTCAATTCCTGGTAATCAATGCACATTCTTAGGGATCCGTCTTTCTTCTTGACGAACAGCATTGGAGCTCCCCAAGGCGATGTGCTTGGTCTGATAAATCCTTTTTCCAGAAGTTCTTGAAATTGATTCTTTAGTTCCTTAAGTTTGGCTGGCGCCATTCTATAAGGAGTCTTGGAAAAAGGCGTAACCCCTGGCAGAGTATGAATAACGAATTCTATCTCTCTCTCAGGAGGTAACGAGTTTAGTTCTTCAGGGAACACTTCTAGATATTCAGCTACTACTTCCACACTCTCTAGCTGAACAGTGGCCTGAGGCTTATTTATAAGGTAAGCTAGGAATCCTTGCCCGCCTTCGCTTAAGATATGTCGGGCCTCTACAGCCGAGATGACTGCAATTGGAGATGAGTTGTCTGCTAAATGGTGTTTTGATACTAGTGTCACTTCCCCGAGAGTCACACTCTTGGTAAAACAGTTCACCTGAGCTTGATGGTGATATAGCCAATCCATTCCTAATATTACGTCATATCCTTGAACTGGCAATTGAATGAGGTTAGCGGGATATTCTCGATCTCCAATTACTACCAGGCAATCCCAATATATGGTGTCTGCGATCATCCTTGCCCCTAAGGGTGTCTGAACCTCAATTTGATAATTCACGGTCTCAGGTAATATACTCAGTTTTTCAGACAATGCAACAGATATAAAAGAATGCGAGGCACCAGGGTCATATAATACTTTACCAGAAATTTCAAAAATATAAATAGTACCTTCCACCACTTCATTAGGATCTGACGCATCTTCGCCAGTGATAGCATATGCATGGGCCCAAACTCTTTGCTTTCCACCAATTTCGGTTACTTGTTTTCCTTTTCCGGTTGGCGGTGGACCTTTCATTCTAGGACAATCCCTCATGAAATGTTGGTCACTTCCACATTTCAAGCATTTGCCCTGTTTCTTCCAGCATTCCGTTTCTTCATGGTCTGGAGCTCCGCAAAACCCACACCGCATTGGTGCTTTGCCTTGATTCATATCTGGCATCTGATTATTTTGAGGAACTCTTTGAGAAGCACTACCGGCTTGAAGTCTTGGTTGCTTCCTGTAAGCTCCACGGTGTCCTCCTGAGATTGGCCTTCCTTTTCTGGCTCTGTCTTCAATCTTTCGGATTTCTTGCAACTCCGATTCAAGTTGTAGAGCCTTACTTACTGCAAAATTGAAGTTTTACAAATCCTAGGTAGCCAAACCTCTTCTCAATTCTGGTTTTAGTCCTTGTAAGAACCGTCGGGTCTGCAGAGTTTCATCTCCTTGAACATAAGGACCATATTGTACCAACCGACTGAAAGTGGCCTTGTACTGGCTGACCAACTGATTCCCTTGTATCAAATCCAAAAATTATCGTTCTCTAGCTTGTTTAGCTACTAGTGGCATATACTTGTCCTTAAATTCTCGGACGAAGTTTTCCCAAGTTCTGGGAGTATCCACAGCTGTCCACTTGCGCTCTATCATCCGCCACCAGCTTCGTGCAGAATTTGCTAAAAGAAAAGTAGGAAAACGCACTCTCTGCTCATCTGGGTAACGTAATGTCCTGAATATGTTTTCCAAATCTTCCAACCATTCTTCAGTTCTGTGATCATCTGGTTCGCCAAAGAATTTTGGGGGCTGAAACCTCAAGAACCTTTCCAAGGCTCTGTTTTCTGTGAGTACTTCTGCCACTCCCGCTCAGTTTGCTGGTTGGCGATTCGGTTGTTTGGGCCTTTGTCTTTCCCTATAATTAGGCTCAACTGGGGGATCCATCGCTGGTTGATCAATTGGAGGGGTTTGGGAAACTTTATCCTTTGGCAGATATCTTGGAAGAACAGGTTCTTCTCTTCTAGGAGCTCGAGGCACATTAGGCCGTCGACCTGGAGGTCTGCCCCTTACTCCTGTTCTTGCAGGTATAGGAGGATCAGCACTTCCTCTAGATGCCATCTATTAAAATTGGTTGGAAGTTTAACTTATCAACCTAGCTGGTAACATAATTCTCCACATCCTCAACCAATATAAATTAAAATTGTTAACTTACAAAGTTTAATATCGAAAAATAAAATAGATAGATGATCAACAAAAGCAAAATTCATTATAGAATAAAACCATTAAAGCTGTTAAAAGTCATACAAGTGAGTTAATATATATAAACTAGCCGAATGCCCAATCTAAAAACAAAATGATAGGGCAACATCCTAAAATGCTTATATTCGAGGGAAAATTTAGTTACTAATACGTCCACAGTCAACTACTAGTGCTATATACACATACACCTATCCTGACTACTGCCTAATCCGAATCCTCAGCTTCGGTAACATCAGATACATCATCCTCCATGGCTTTTTCATCGGACTCTTCCTCTCTATCACCTTCTATTGCCATTGGGTCTGCTACAGGAGCCTCCGGAACCTCTTCTTCCTCAGGATCTTCTTCAGGTTCCTCGATGGGGTTCTCTTCTGGTGCTCGTTCCTAATTCTCAACTAGTCGCTCTTCTATATGTATGCCTACCCGATGACCCTGACCAAAAGGTGGACAAACACGGGCAGGTCCTGCATCGGTATCAATACCGATACCCACTCCAATAACTTGATCGATAGCTGTGTGGTAGTGTCTCATCATCTGACGGATCTCTTCCATGACTGGATGAGGCACATCTACAGATCTTCTATAGTCGGCATCTAAAGTCTGAAATATTTCTTCCATGTGACGTTTCATTGCCCGAATTTCCTCGATCTGAGTAGCAGCTATTCCGACCCTAACCTCTTCCCGCTCAACGTTTTCCATCATTCTGTCTAACATGTAGTCTCCTGCTCCAATTGATGACTTAAGGTGGCATAACTTCATTTTCTCGTCTAGCAATGCTCCATGCATGTCGTCGAGCTTTTCTTCAAGCTGCTGGCAGGTTTGAGATAGACACTCCTTGTCTTTCCTAAGGCTTTCTAATTCTTGTCGTAAATGTTCAGGGTCATTTTCATCCATCGGTTCCTTTCCTCTACTAGACGATCCTGCCATTCTATAACACAAGTTATAAATTCCATTAGTAAGAAAAGATAACAAAAATCATTCCTAGTTTCTAAGGAGCTCAATATTCCTAAAAAATTCTATGTCCCAACTCATGCACCTCCCTACTACTGAAAACTATCGATAAATTCCCAACAATGACATTGGCCTAGGTCAGCTATAACCTAGGCTCTGATACCACATGTGACAGCCCACTTCGGGTAACCCAAAGCTGAGATATCAACTCAATTCAAGCTTAATTTCTGAACCTTGTAATACAAGCCATAATTCAAAAGCAGCGGAAAATAACTTCAACTTAAATAATAACATTAACCATAACATTCGAACCAAGGTTCAATTCTTAAGTACATCAAAATATATACAAAAATCAAGGTTCCTTAGTCTATTTTGACATATCACAACCTCTCTATGTTCATAACCATCTATTAGTCCACAGACAAAAGAGATGCTAAACTATTACAAAAGAAGCATTTCTATACTTCAAGCCAGAACGTTTCATTCTTAGGCCACCCTGTCTGCAAAAGTAACGAAAACGAGGGAGTAAGTCCAATGGACTTAGTGAGGGATAAATATCAAGCAATATTAGAACCTGTCAAGGGAAGAAGATCTCAACAGATCTAGAATCAATAGTAATACAAGTACAATTACAATTTGAGCAAGAACAAATGTAGCAACGGGAAACTCTCCTGCCTTATTGCTCCAAGAACATTTCACAAGCAAGCAGAAACGAGTAAGAGCAAGCAAACCCTTATAGAATATGCATTCCAACGAATCGAGTAAGACATGCATATCAGATCACCTTATACCAATCAAACAAGTATTTTTATCAATATAGCTAGATATACAATCGGTGTGCCCTGTATGGCGCACTGCCCATACGGACTATATGGCGTATAGCAATACCTAAGCGGGCCGCTTAGCGTATCGCGGATACCCATGCGGACCGCATAGCGTACCCTGGACACCCAGGCGGACTGCAAGGCATGTCCCAATTATCTCAATATTTCCCGAAGAATTGGTACTCAGCCCAAGTACAATCTCCAATCAAGCACAACAATCAAGCACGTACAAGCCAACTGGCTAGATATCAGGGTACAACTAGCGATTATGCCGACAAGGCATCTAATAACAATTCAAGCACGTACAAGCCAACTGGCTAGATATTAGGGTACAACAAGCGATTATGCCGGCAAGACATCTGATAACAATTCAAGTAGGAACAAACAAATACGATCAAGCAAGCACTAGACATGACAGACAGGAGCTCTGGGCGCCAGAATGAACAAGAACGAGCAAGAATGATTGATCCAGTACGATTGAACAAGCATGAACCCTCACTGGGGTATACAAGTCAATAACAGTAACGAGCAAGTACAAGTCAAACAATTATGAGCAGGTACAATCAAGCAGTTTAAACCCTCATAGGGGTTATGCGACAAGAACAAATAGATATATCAAGGCCAAAATGGCAGAACCTCACAGGGTTCAACAATTAACGAATAGCTGTAGTCAAAGCAATAACCCAGAGTGGGAGAACCTCACCTCCAAAAGCTCTGATGGAACAAGTTTTGCAGACTGTCTATTGGTCCTCGTGACCCACTTCCTCGTCACCTAACCATGATGATATATATATAATCAGAACTCATTTAAATTCCCGCCGCTGCCGCCCGCCGGCACCGAAAAATTCCCAAACTCTGTAGTCTTGCTCCTCTCGAGCTCTTGAGTCCAAATATGCTATCAGTTTTCTGGTTTGAGTTTTGTGTCCACTGGAAAATCCAATTTTCAGTCCAAACTTCAAACTCTCCGCCCAACTCCGATCACCATCTTTCTCTACTTCCACCGGGCTTCAACCACATGCAACCACCCAACACTCTTCCTCACACCTTAAGCTTTCCAAAACACCCCTCAGACACTTAAACCACCGTCGGAAAGTGACAAACCCACTTCACTCGATTCTCGGTTCTCTCTCCGCCATGACTTCCCACTGTCCAATAGGTTGCATGGTGATGGAAATGAGACTAAGCGTGGTGGGGAATGGAATTGGTGAAGTCAGATGGAGGTTTAATGGTAGTCGCCGGTGAGAACGGTGGTGGTAGTGGTCACGGTGAAGAAAGAAAGAGAAAGAAAGAAAAGAAAAATGAACGAGAAGAAGGTAGGAGAAAATGGGGAAGAAAACGCTGCAATGTTGGTTTTTAAAAATCAAACTTTCAATTTTGCGATTTGGTCCCCAAGCTTAAACAAATTCGCATTCAACCCTCAAACTAAAACGAATTGCATTTTGGCCCCAAAACTCTAATTAATCACAAAAATCAAGTTATATCAATATTTATATAAATCACAAAATTTCTTAGAATATCAAATAATCATAGAAATTCATAAAATACAATTAAATAAATTATTTAACAATTACATTATTGAAATTTAAGAAAAATAGGGGTGTTACAATTCTTCTACCCCAATTCCTCAAATATTCAAGCAGAAAAGCACCCTATCCTAACCCATATGAAAACTATCTCTTGGGAAAATCATGGAGGATCAGTTCTTTCCTTGTCAATGGAAAAACATGGGAAAGATGTAAAACATACAAATTTGCAAAGATGGAAGGTTGGTTCTCTTCGTCTAACTTATTAGTGAAAAGATGCTAGAAAGAAAAACATGCAAAGACGGAACTGTGACACACACAAATGAAACATGAATATAAAGAAAAAATAATACTATGGAATTTAATGGGAAAAGTCACTAAATATATAAGGGCAACAAAAGGCTCAAAATATTTCAGACAAAAGAACCCACATAACACATTTCATCACGAGAAATAAATAGATACACATGTCCCAACATTCTCATATTGTTACAAACTCTATATTACCACATATTTTCTAATACATTTCTAAACAAAATATTGAAACACAAAGATAAAACTCAAAATTCTTGGTGGAACATAAGAAGAAACCTTGCATTGCGAGGACTTGAAGTTCCACATTAGAAAACAATACACCATCTACTATACCTTCACTCAGTTCATCTCCATCTACAGAAACAATTTTCAGCTACATGTAATGGAGAGCACAATGAGATGTCAAAAATAAAAAATATGTCCCATTCACATAGAAATGAATACTATGATTCAGTTGTTATTTTACTAAATTTGCTTCACTAATTGGACCCTTCAATTTAAGTTCAAGTACCCGTCTTCAGTCTAAACAGTTAAATAAGAGGGTGACACAAAGATGCAAGACCTTAGGCATACACTTATGCCTGTCAATGGGGCCAAGTCCCTACCCTAAAATACCCAAACAACAATACTCTATATTGTACCCATTATAAAATACCCAAAATAGTAAGATCCTAACCCTACCCTACTCTATCTAATCCTAAACTCCTTGGGTCTAGTTTAATGGACTTATCTTTTTAATATATAGACTAATTTCTTAATATATAATAAAAATATTATTTGGCATACAGTACAAAAAATATATATTTTCTATATTTAATTTAATTTAGTCATTAAGTTTAAGTTATTTTTTATTCTTTTATTCATTAATATAGTTTTTCTTAACAAAGTTTATTCATTAATAAAATTAATTTTATTAACAATTTTTTATTAACAATGTTTATAATTCCACAATTAACTTTAATATTGTTAATTCTATTGTCAACTAGTCTAGCACTAAACATGTGCAGATTTGGCAACAATTTTTTCACCTTGGGAAGAATTTTTTATATTGTCAATTTCAACAATCTGACACTACCCTCATATGCAGAGAAACTGGTAGCAATGCAAACTCACCTTCTTCAATAAAGTTGCTATTCCATAATTCCAATTATTAGAAAAAAAAATGTTGCTATTCCACTATTAACTTTGTTAATTTTTATTAATTTAGTTTAATTTTTAATGAAAAAATTGTTTAGTCATTATTGTTATTCATATATTTATAATTTTTATATAAAGAAAAGCTTATCATCAATATAGATTTAATTTCGGTATAGATAATTTTTAGATTAATGGGTTAAATTTAAGTATAAAATAATGGGTAATATTTTGGTAAGGATACATGGGTTTTTTTTGGGTATAGACCCTACTTATACCCATTACATTATGTTTAATAAGTACGGGTACGAGTATGGGTATATGACTTTTTGGATCTGGATAGCGTATTACCCTACCCATTGATAGGCCTACATACATTGGTACGATTTTGATGTATTCAAGGCTAGTCTATGTAGAATAGGTAATAAACCACATGCACACTATCGTACCAGACATACCTTGCTTCATAAACTTGATCTTTCTTAGCTGCACCATTTCACAGAAGTTTGAAAGTTGGCACTGATTTTGGTATAACTCAAGTAGCAGTAGATGTCCACCTTGTGTCAAGAGCAAGGGCTAGCTTGACTTCAACGGCAAAGATGAGACACCATCCAATTTTTTTCATCTCAATCTACACAAAGAAAGTTCATAAATAGTAAGCCTATGAAACAAATACTATGGAAAAATAGGATTACCAAGAAAGGAATGAGAAAGAAAAAGGGAAATGAAATGAAAAGTAAGTTCACCACAGGAACTTGCTTGAAATAATTCTACTTCTACAAACAAATTCCCTTCAAATTTGTCTCATTTTAGATTAATGATCAACAAGAGATCAACTAGCTTTTAATCTGAGATGAAATGATACTGATTAAAGAGGTCACTTATGACTTAACAAGCACATAAAAGAATATAAGCACTTACAGATTGAAGATTTACTAAGAATATCACAGCATAGGATGTTGGACATGATAATTAAGACACACGTACTTGAAAAAGTTGACCCCACATTCTCATTAGCTTAGGGGTGGACCACCATCTCCCGTACAATCAGAGCCAGCAAAAGATCTATTCTATAATATTTTCATATTTGATACCTACATTGTGTCAAAGTCCTTGCCCTGCTTCTCACCTTTCATTCCTAAAGGAATTGAAATAAATAAAGACATAAGTTGCAAATACAACTTAGTGAGGCCGGTGTCTGTGTGCATATGTTTTCCAACCTGAATACTAGTTAGCTTATCATTATATTATGCATGCAATGACAAGTATGATAGTGAATAAATCATTTAACAAGGTTGTAAGATAGGATTGTTGATGCCGTCACCCTTATCTCGCCAACCAGGTTTACTCAATCACTCCAGACAAGGCGTAACCTTACCATAGGCAGACATGCCCGAGATCATGCCAATCCTACGACCCCTTCTCACCATGACAGCTCCAGTCATGCATTTATGGGCCATGAGGCATACATCCTACTCCACAAGCCCAATGCCGCCCAAATAGTTTGTGTCACTCTCATGCCGAATGGGCTCCATTACTACAATTTCACAACACGGTACGATAAACCCGATATCAAAGTCAAGCAGTTGAGTTGTGATAAAGTACTACACCTCTATGAGATGGGCTAGCATGGTCATGTCGATGCACCTTTCAATTATCTAGACATACCATATTGTGTAAAATGACATGATGGTCAGCAAAAGATAATGATGTGAATGTGCTTTTCTTCTCTCTCTTTCTCTGCTTTCTTATTTCCATAATAATCACTTTGCATTCATCTTTATGGGAATAGTTATCTTATTTCTTTAGGTTACGGCACTCACCGTGCTTTTCTAAGTGCGGTGTTTCAAGATAAGGCGAATTGTTGTGCGAATTGCTTGTCCAAAATAAATACTAAAATTAAATGTAGAGTTCAACCAATATACTTTAGTTAGTGAAATCTGTGTACTAAGGGCAAGATGTAATGAATCCTAAAGCTTAATGAATATGCAAGCCTTAACTAAAGAGTATTTCTTCAACTATATCCTCCCTTAACTCTTTTTTTCCTTCCTATTTTACATTCCACTTCCTAAATCTCTTTTATTATTTTGTTTCTATACTTCTTCCATAAATATGAAATATACTCAATAATAGGATATTTTGGTTCTTATTTACATACACATAACTCTAACTCTCATCTTCAACCAACTAAAGTATTCTAATCAAGTACTTCTTCAAATTTTCCTCTATAGTTCTTCCTACTAATCATTTAGTAACTCACAAATTATATCAACCAACACTGTGTGGCGATTAGGTTTAATACAACCATAATACTTCTACCTTGATACCAATTCCAAAGTTCAAACCTTAACTATAGAAATATGATTTTCCTAATTAAATTCTAAACCATCTAGGCTTGAATTAAATCCCTCTATTTTTTAACCTACTTACACATTTGCAGCCATAATTTTCAGAAAAATAAGACCTATATAAGTTTAGACCTCATAAACCCTTCCACTTGCCAAGCTATCTTAAGTTTATGTCCAACTCTAATTGGTGTTTACCAAATTAAGCACACAAAATCATACATGATTTAAACCAGAATCTGAATATATATGCTATAAAAAACACATATGATTCTAAGTGCTTCACTTGGTTAAGGCTCATGGTCATCCCACCTTAGGAGCATGCTAGGCGCATTTACTTATTTAGGCTTTTCATATCCTAGTGATGTATGAAATGCATGGTTAGGATATAGAAAGCCTAAATATAGAAGATAAAATGATGAGATCTTTGCAAGCAAGAAAATCCCTCCACTTAGAATTTCTAAGTACTTCCAAATATTAAGTCAAAATGGATACAAATTAAAAGAAATTTTAATTAATCCATGCCTTAAACCAATAGTATGTGGCTTGACAACGCTACTATCTTTGTGTGATATACATCCAGATACGGGGGTCGCACTTAGATGGAAAGCTGTGACCATATACTTGGCATATCACCTTTGGTTTGCTGCGTCCCACTCATACACTCTAATATGGGAGATGTGGTGGAGTGGTCTCGAATCAAAGCTTGATTGGTAGGTTTGATTTAACACCTAGTAATGTAGAGGTCGTATGATTAGGGGATCTATATGAAGAGTGAGGCAAAATATATCAAGAGTTGCATAGAGATGCAATTAGAAAAAGTTGCTTACCTTTGAATTATTTGTGGATATACATCCGGATACGGGGGGGTCCACTTACAAGTCTTTAGGGTCTTGATTTTCACTAGGAAATGAGATTTCCTGAATTCTTCTTGGGGGTGAAGGATTTGATAAAATAGTGGGAGAAAAACATGCTTGAAAAACCATGAACACGTTTTTAATATCAATATTCAATCACATGCTTATACTCTTCTTTTCACCTCTTGTAGATTTTTGAAATCTTCAAAAAGAAAATGGCTAAGAACCTACTCCATACTATTTTGGAAACTAATAAGCTCACATGGCCTAACTTCCGTTATTGGTTGACAAGTTCACTCCAAATTTCTAAAATCAAGTATACTTTTGTGAATAGTGTCATAACAAAATAAAGATAAAAATAATCATGAATCTAGAGTAAATATTAGATTTTTAAACAAACTGGAGATATAGTTGTATTCCTAGGTTCTTACACTCTCCCCCCTTAAAAGAATTTGGTCCCCAAATTCATACCTAATTTTTGAAGAGCTCAGGGTAATGCTTGAGCATGTTGTCTTCTGATTCCCAAGTGGCTTCTTCAATGTTATGTTGTCATCACAGTACTTTCACTAGAGGGATTCTCCTATTTCGTAGCTCTCAAAATTTTCAATCCAAAATACTAATGGGTTTCTTCTCATATGGTAGATCTTTGTTAAGTTGGAGTGATTCATGCTTGATTACGTGCGATGGGTCATGATGGTATTTCTTTAAAAGGGAGACATGACAAACATTGTGTATTCCTCTCCAAGATTTGACAGTAAATCTAACTTATACGCCACACTGCCAATTCTTTCTATGATTTCGAAGGGTCCTACATATCGGGGCTAAGCTTCCACCTTTTCCATACTTCACCAATCCTTTTTGAGGAGATACCTTGAGAAATACCCTTGTCTCCCACCGCAAATTCCAAGTTTTTTCTTCTATGATCAACATAACTCTTTTGACGACTTTGTGCGGTTAACATTCTCTCACGAATTATTTGCACAGTTTCAATAGCTTCTTGGACTAAATCTGGGAACCCTTGAATTTTCTGTTCTGTGGTAGGACTTAAGGTTTTATTTCATCAAGATCCCAATGAATAGGAGATCTACACTTTCTTCCAAATAATGCTTCATAAGGAGCCATCTTGATGGTTGATTGAAAGCTATTGTTATATGCAAATCCAGCTAGTGGAAGATTTTTGTCCCAATTTCCTTGAAAATCTAGTGCACAAGCACGAAGCATATCCTCAAGTATTTGTATAGTACTTTCAGATTGCCCATCCATTTGTGGGTGACTGGCAGTATTGAATTGTAACTTGGTTCCTAGAGTTTCTTGAACTTTCTTCCATAGTCGTGACAAGTACCTCGGATCTTGATCCGAGGTAATACTGATGGGTACCCCATGTAGCCTAATAACCTCGTCTTTATATATCTCCACTAGTTGTTCCACTGTATACCCTATATTAACTGGCAAGAAGTGGGCTGATTTAGTAAGCCAATCGATAATGACCCAAACGGAATCATGCCCCTTTTTAGTTTGAGGTAGCCTAGTAACAAAGTCCATGGGTATTTACTTCCCATTTCCATTGTGGTATTGGCAATGGTTGGAGAAGCCCTGATGGTCTTCGATGTTCAACTTTCACTTGTTGGCATACTAGACATTTTGCCACATATTTTGAGATCTCCCATTTCATATTGTTCCACGAGTAGTGTAGCTTCAAGTCTTGATACATTTTATTACTGCCTGGGTGCATACTATAGCGGGATCGATGGGCTTCATCTAAAATTTCTTTTTTCAAATCATCATTTCGTGTTACGCAAATCTACCTTCAAATTTCAGACTCCTTGGGGGTCTACCTCAAATGGAGAGTCTGACATACCTTTAATGGTCGCTTTGAGGTCTTTATATTCCCCATCTTATTCTTGCGCAATAGCGATTCTCTCTAGTATGTCAGGTCATGTTTGTAGATTGGCAAAAAGTATCCCTATTTTAACTCTTTCTAAATTCAATGAGCCAATATTTCTAGCATCCTCCACTCTTTAGCCATAATACTGGCTAAGTTGATCTTTCTACTTAGAGCATCTGCCACAACATTTGCTTTTCTTGGGTGATATTGAATCAAGCATTCGTAATCCTCTAGGAATTCCACCCACCTCCTTTACCTCATATTTAACTCCTTTTGTGAAAATAAATATTTAGGGCTCTTATGATCTGTGAATATTTTCCTAAGGCAAAAACAATAGCAGCAAGCTCTAGATCATGTGTAGGGTAATGTTTCTCATAGGGTTTTAATTGCCTTGATGCATAAGAAATAACCCTTCCATTTTGCATTAGAACACAACCTAATCCTTCTCCAGAAGCATCTATGTACACCATGAAATTCTCATTCCTAGTTGGTAGGGCTAACGCTCGAGCAGTCGTTAGCTGTTTCTTAAGTTCTTCAAAGCTGGACTCACATATATCATTCCAAACAAATGGTGTATTCTCTTAGAGAAATCCTTGATAAACCTCTGATAATATCCAACAAGGCCTAAGAAGCTACGAATTTCTGTAACCGTCTATGGCCTTTTCCATTCAACTACTACCTCAATCTTTGATGGGTCGGGTGCTATTCCTCCCTCAGAGATGATATGACCTAAAAAGGTAACTTGCTTGACCTAGAATTCACACTTGCTAAATTTGGCATAAAGCTTATTTTCTCAAAGAACTTGTAGCACCACCCGTAAATAATGTTCATGCTCTTCCTCGGTCTTAGGGAATACTAGTATGTCATCGATGAAGATAACTGATCCAAAAATGGTTGAAAAACTCAATGCATGAGATCCATAAATGCAGCCAATGCATTTGTTAATCCAAAGGGCATGACTACGAACTCAAAATGCCCATATCTAGAACTAAGGGCTGTTTTTGAGATATCCTTCTCTTTGATCCTCAATTGATAATACCCTTGTCTTAGACCTAATTTTGAATACACCTGAGACCCTTGTAGCTGGTCAAGCAATTCATCAATATGAGGTAATGGGTATTTGTTTTTTATGGTGACATTATTAAGTCCCCAATAGTCTACACACATGAGCAATGACCTGTCCTTCTTTTTGGCGAATAAAACTGGGGCACCACATGGAGAAGTACTTGTCCGAATAAAGCCTTGTTCTAACAAATCTTGTAGTTGGGTCTTTAGCTCCTTTAGCTCTACCAGTGCCATGCGATACGGGGTCTTGGATATTGGTGTGATCCTCAAAAGAGTTTCAATGACAAACTCCACATCTCTGATAGGTAATGATGTTAATTCCTCAGGAAATACATCTTGGTATTCAGATGCAACGGGAATTTCTCTCAGCACCATCTTATCTTTTGAATTGTTAATCATATAATCTATATATATCTTTGACCCCATTTCCATAAAATCTTATAGGCTTGAGCAGTTGATATAATCAGCATATCTAAAATTCCTGGATTCCCAACAATTTCTACCTTCGGTTGCCCGGGTACACAACGTTTAACCATCTTAGCACGATAATCAAGTTGGGCGTGATGTGATGACAACCAATCCATTCCAAGTATAACATCATAACCTTGGATTGGTAATACGATTAGATCGGCAAGAAAACTTTTATCACCAATCTCAATTCTACACAATTTAAGCACAACATATGTTGCTATCAGTGCATCCATAGGCAAACTAATTTCCAAATTATAAGGCAGGTTGTTTGGTTTCTTTTCTAGTCCTTGAGCAAAATGAGATGCGATAAAAGAGTGTGAAGCTCTAGGATCAAAAAGAAGTTTACCAAAGTTTTGGAAAATGAGTATCGTACCTTCAACTATAGAGTTTAGATCTGGATTGATAAGGCCTTCATTTCCCAATGCAAATACACGACCTAGAATTTTTGGTTTATTCCTATGCATTTTTTGTTCTTGTGATTTTCCACTACCGGTAGGTGGAGGTTGTGGCTTGCTCATCTGCTGTGGACAATTTTTGAGAAAATGTTGATTGCTCCCATACCAGAAACACCTCCTAGCCTTTTTTCGACACCTTTCTTCAGTGTGGCCAGCATAACCACAGTAATTGCACACTGTTGGTTAGGTCAACTGGTATGGGTTCGTCTTGGATGATTGACTATATTTAAATTCTCTCTAATAAGGCCTTGACCTTTTTGTCCTTCTCCTTGGTTCCTGCCGACTTGCCAATGCATTACTGGAGGCCTTGGTCTTTTGTCTTGTCTTAGTGAGTCTCCAATTTCGGCTAAGACACTTTCCACTCTTAATGCCTTCTCTTTTGCCTCTGTGTACACTTCTATATGATGAGAAATAAGATTTTGTTGAATTTTGTTATGCAAACCCCTTAAAAATTTTCTTGTGCAATGAGGGTCATCATTCATCATGTAAGGGGAGTATTTAACTAGTTTAGAGAATTTGGCATCATACTGAGCTACCGTGAGGTTCCCTTGCCACAATGCATTGAACTCATCTTTTCATTTTTTTTGAACAATTGGTGGCATATACTTATTAGTAAATTTTGTGAGGAAGTTTGTCCAAGTTCTTTCAGTCTGCTTTTGTTCCCATCTCATTTCCACAGAACGCCACCAAGATCTAGCAGCATCCTCAAAAAAAAAGGCGGCAAAGGCTATTTTATGCTCTTTTGAATAAGTAAGGACCTTAAATATTTTTTCTATTTCTTCTAACCATGCTTCAGCCTTCAGATCATTCAGTTCCCCAAAGAATTTTGGAGGTTGAAAACCTAGAAAGCGATCTAATGTTTGATTAGGCTGTAGCCACTCTTGCCTAAGTTGATTTTGCATCACCTGAGTATACTATTCTAATGCAGCCGATAGGCGATCCTCTCTATCGTTCCTTGTTTTTACAGGTTCTTCCCCTAACCCTCTGCCAATTATTTATGTTATGCTCTCCCTCCCTCTCCCTCATTACCCTTGCTCTAGCAATCTCATCATGTAGGTGTCAAATATGCCTTTGGAGCTCATGAACTTGATGCTGAAGTTCTTCAACAATTTCTACCCTTGTATTTAGCCTATAGTATCGGTTCCTATCTTCTTCTAAGTGGTGAACCATCTAGTTTGGGTTTGCCCCACAAAGTCATGTCAATGGTCCCATGGCAGGCCCTCGAGGCGCCGGTGGGGTATAGATAATACAGGGTCCTGCTTTCCTAACAAGAATTGTTCTTGGAGGGGAATCTTCTCTTAGTGCATTATCCTCATTATTCATCCTAAGAAAATTCAAGATGTTAGAACCAGAAATAATACTAATCTACAACAATTTACTCAAAAATAAATAAATAAAGATCCAAACAATCATTTTCCTAGTCTGGATATTCCTTAACCTCAATATATCTTAGGCATAGTGCCACAATGATAATGAATCACACACACTAGTGGGTCCCCTAGCATTGATTTATCATAATTAAAGCACTACGCAAAGCCACAAGCATTCGCAAAGTTTCAGGCTTATTATTAGTACGACCTAAATTTTCTCAAATCCCATAATCGTTATTATCTGAGGATCCTATCCTGGTTTAGCCTAGGTGTCAGCCCAGGCTCTAATACCACTAAACTGTCATGATCCCAAATGTATGAACCCAATTTTTCTTCCATAGGAAGTAGAGCACCTCAAATGTGGATCCAACTTCAACCAAATATTATTTTTCAAATGCACATACCATTACAAGTGAGAATTACAGGATTCTATTTATCTTAAGATATTAATACATTTTGGCTGGTTCTATTTGAAACATGACATGATAACAAAGTCAATCTTTTACAGAATATAAAATATAGGGCGGACCACTATCTCCTATACAATTAGAGCTAGCAAAAGATCTATTCTATAATATTACATTTTTGATCCCTACATTGTGCCAAAGTCCTTGCCCTGCTCCTTGCCTTTCATTCCTAAAGGAATTGAAATAGATAAAGACATAAGTTGCAAATACATTGGTGAGGCCAGTGTCTGTGTGCATATGTTATCCAACCTGAATACTAGTTGGCTTATCATTATATTAAGCATGCAATAACTAGTACAATAATGAATAAATAATTTAACAAGGTAGGATACAACTAAAGATTGTTGATGCTATCATCCTTATCTCGCTGACCATGACTCAATCACTCCAGCCAAGGCGTGACCTTGCCGCCAGTAGAATTGGAGATATAGTTGTACTCCTACTCAACAAGCCCAATACCGTCCGAATAGTTTGTGCCACACGCATGCCAAATAGGCTCAATTACCACAATTTCACAACATGGTACGATAAACACGATATCAAAGTCAAGCAACTGAGGTGAGATAAAGTGCTACACCTCTATGAGATGGACTAGCATGTTCATGTTGATGCACCTTTCAATTATCTAGACATACCATATCGTGTGCAAAATGACATGTTGATCAACAAAAGATAATGATGTGAATGTGCTTTTCTTCTCTCTCTTTCTCCGTTTTCTTATTTCCATAATAATCATTTTGCATTCATCTTGATGGGAATAGTTATCTTATTTCTTTAGGTTATGGCACTCATCATGCTTTTCTAAGTGTGGTGTTTCAAGATAAGGCGAATTGTTGTACGAATTGCCTGTCCAAAATAAATACTAAAATTAAATGTAGAGTTCAACCAACATACTTTAGTTAGTGAAATCTGTGTACTAAGGGCAAGATGTAATGAATCCTAAAGCATAATGAATATGCAAGCCTTAGCTAAAGAGTATTTCTTCAACTATATCCTTAACTCTTTTCCTTCCTATTTTACATTCCACTTCCTAAATATCTTTTATTATTTTGTTTCTATACTTCTTCCATAAATGTGAAACATACTCAATAATAGGATATTTTGGTTGTTATTTACATACATAACTCTAACTCTCATCTTCAAACAACTAAAGTATTCTAATCAAGTACTTCTTCAATTTTTCCTCTATAGTTCTTCCTACTAATCATTTAGTAACTCACAAATTATATCAACTAACATTGTGTGGTGATTAGGCTTAATACAGCCATAATACTTCTACCTTGATACCAATTCCAAAGTTCAAAGGTTAACTATAGAAATATGATTTTCCTAATTTAATTCTAAACCATCTAGGCTTGAATTAAATCCCTCTATTTTTTAACCTACTTACACATTTGCAGCCATAATATTTAGAAAAATAAGACCTATATAAGTTTAGACCTCATAAACCCTTCCACTTGCCAAGCTATCTTAAGTTTATGTCCAACTCTAATTGGTGGTTACCAAATTAGGCACACAAAATCATACATGATTTAAAGCATAATCTGAATATATATGCTATAATAAACACATATGATTCCAAATAAACCAATTTAAATGGCTAAAGAGTGCTACCTTTTGAAAGCAAGAGTTGGGTTCTCCTTTTTCTCTATTCTAGCTTGCTCCTTCTATTTTCTCTTCCCTATTTCTTTGTTTTTTTTTTCTTCATTTTTTCCCTACCTAAATGCCCCAATTTTTCTGATAATGAAAGGAAAAATACCTTTTAAGGGGTAAGGTCATACTTGGTCAAAATATGTGGCTTCACCCCAACTTGCCACCTATCATATTTAAGTTATTTACTTTTTGGTATTTAGTTTTAACTCCTTGAATTGGGACAATTTTATTTGTCAAAATAAAATAGAAGGCTGAATTTTAGCTAATTCGTTGAAAGTCCTACACAAATTTTAGAATTCCCCTTTTGCCCTTCAATTAGTTTAGATTCAAGAGTCTTATATCTATAGATGACAAGTTCACTATAAATTTCTAAAATCAAGTATCCTTTTGTGAATAGTGCCATAACAAAATAGAGATAAAAATAATCATGAATCTAGAATAAATATTAGATTTTTAAAAGAACTGGAGATATAGTTGTATTCCTAGGTTCTTACATATGTATTAAATTATGGCTTGCATGCCTCTTAATTTCTATCTTGTAAATTTCCTGAGAGTAGAATCACTAGGAGTGAGGACTTCTTTCTCATGTAAAAGTTGCACGGAGCAAAGAAGGCCATTGGAGGCTTGAAGACCCATGAATGTATGGAGATACACTCATGTAATAGATTTAATCAACCCAGGGTTCTGGTGTCCATGATCATGGGCTCAAGGTTGGTACAGGGTTCAAGTGTCCATGATCACAAGCTCAAGATGATAGAACTCATCGAGAAGTTAGGACAACTTGACGTGGTCATGGACAATGACCTCTACATATATTTGATCTTACAATCATTACCCTCCTCGTTCGACCAGATTGTTATGAAATTTAATATGTCCAAACAAGAGGTGACGGTTAATGAATTGGTGAATAGGTTGGCGACTGCCGAGGCGACAATGAAAAAGGAAAAACCTCTTATGCTTGCTTTCGCCTCTAAGTTGAAGGGCCCTAAGGGTCCTAGAAAGGGAGGTAAAAGGAAGAATAGCTGATATGAGCACTGGAGGCACTATAGGGCAAGATGGATATTTCAGCATTGGAGGGCAAAATGGAGATTGCAGCCTGCCAATGGAACCTATCACAAGAGCAAAAGCAAGAAGACTAAAAGATGGCTTTGCAAATTTGGCTAAGTCTTTTGTTGAAGAGATGCATCAAGAATGGGCTAAGAAAGAGAAGAACATGTCAAGAAACCAGAAAAATGAAGTTAGACAGCCCATCACTTATGCTTGGTGTATAAGGCTTGAAAAGGCCCAAGAAGGCTACAATAAGTCCCAAACATGTGGGACTCACTGAGAAAAGAAGAAGTTGCGACCAAGTCAAACTCTTATTTCTAATTGGATTTGAGTTTGGATTATTATCCGTAGGCTTAGTTTATATCTTATTTTAATTAGGGTTTGCAAGGAGAGCATAAATACTCTCTTAAAAATGTGTGTGGCAGATTTTGATGAATTTTGAATTATTTTCTGCATTTTTCTCTCAAGAAAAACCACAACTTTGCTTGTTGCATCAAGAAATTGAATATGTTCTTTCAAGGTAGTAATTCCTGCTAGTAGTTATTCAATTTTCTGATTCTTATTCCCAATTATCTTAGAGGTTCAATAGGAAGGGCTTTTATTCTAGGGTTCGTTCAATATCAATTTGTGTGTTTGGGGTTTCGAGATCAATATATCCTTGGGGTTCCACATCATTTGGTATCTAGAGCCAACTTGAGGTAAATTCCTATTTATCTTGTTTTTGTTTCCAACCCAAAAAAAAAAAAATATTCGAGAAAAAAAAAACAGAAAAAAAAAAAAGAAATCAGATTATGAATTGACTATGGTTTTGTGATTCTTTTGCAATATTTTGCATATTCCTATCTTGGAGAATGCCAATTGAACACAAAAAGTTGAATTTGCAGAATATACACCTTGGATTGCTCTAATTTTGAGAAATTAAAGTTAGGGTTCTTTAGCGATTCAATTTGGGGTTTTTTTGACCTGGGCTTTCAATCAAAATTGCCATTACATAAGCTAAATTGGCTACTTTTAGCTGCTGTTTGGGATTGATTTATACATCAATTGGGTTAGAACTGAGTCATAGTCAGCCTTCCATCGGGATTGACCGAATTCTTTGCGTATTTTCTGTTTTGTCATTTTTATTCATTCTTTATGTTTTCGTTCTTTGTTTTAGCCTAATTTGCATCTGTTCATATTAGATAAGTAACATATTGCATTCTTGTTAATTAGCTTGCATAAAAATCACATGATACACATTCTTTCTCGTGTGTCATCACATCATTTTCCTTACTGGTGACATTTACTTTGCCTCTAGACTTTGTGCTTTTCTTTTCTTTTCTTTTTTGTTAGGTTTTTTCGTTGCTACTCCCATATATAAATACTACTGGTGAATTTGCTTTGAATTGAATTAGTTTGATTTCTGAAGTGCAACATTCACTATGGTGAAGAGAGGTAAAAGGCATAAATAAGTGAGCACATAAAGAGGACAAAAGCTAGAATTGAGTGCAAACATGAGGGTTCACTTCTACTTGAGCGACACACGTGAGGGGTGTTTCTTTTGTGAGGCTGTTTTTGCTAACACTTTTTGCAAAGTTTTTTAAAATGAGTACTATTCTTCCGATGGAGGGTAAAGAACCCTCTAATGAGGAAGCTAATATGACACCAGATATGAAGTGATGTACAGGGCATTTACTAGTCAATTTTAGAAGTTGAATAGCAAGCTTGATGAGATGGATGAGTGGAGAAAGGAGGTGGCACAGAATATTTCTAGGAATGGTAGAAAAAATAGACCTTCATATGGGTTTAATCAAGAGATGTTTGAGGTGAGTTTGATGATAGTAGTTCGGCTAAGAATAGAGGGAGTGAAGCTAGATTCGAAGCTAGGAGGGACAGCAATTTAAATGCCATCAAAATGGAAATTTCATCATTTAAAGGGCGAAATGATGCTGAAACATACTTGGAGTGGGAGAGAAAGGTGGAGTTGATCTTTGACTGCCTTAACTACTCTGAAGAGAAGAAAATGAGACTTCCAGCAGTTGAATTCATTGACTATGCAGTAGTTTGGTGAGATTAATTAGTCCAGACTAAGAGGAGAAACGGTGAGAGACCTATTGAGACTTGGGCAGATGTGAAGGCCATTATGAAGAAAAGATTTGTTCCATCTTACTATTACAGGGAGATACACCAAAAACTACGAAGACTCATTCAAGGGTCTAAGCCAGTTGAGGACTACCATAAGGAGATGGAGATGTTGATGATTAAGGCCAACATAGAGGAGGATACAGAAGTGACAATGGCTAGATATTAGTGGTTTGAATAGAGAAATTGCTGATGTTGTGGACCTACAAACATTATGTAAAGATGAAGGGTTTGGTGAGTATGGCTATGAAGGTGGAGAAACAACAAAAGCAAAGAGGGGCAGCCCGTGCATTTTAGAATTCCAACTCAAAATGGGGTTCAAAATGGCAAAATTATGATGAAAAGAAGAGAGATAGGGGCTTAGTTTCCAAGGAAAAAGGGCTGGATGCATCAAGGAACAAGAATAAGAAGTCCATTCTACAAAATGGTACTTCTAATTATTCTTCTTCCGCTACTACTTCCAAACATACGGATATTAAGTGCTTTAAATGCCAAGGTTTGGGTCATTATGCATCTGAATGTCCAAACAAAAGAACTATGATTCTTATGGGTAGTGAAATTATATCTGAGTCTGATGATGATAATAAGTCTGATGGTAGTGATAATGATATGCCACCTTTAGAGGATGTTGCTTGTGAAGATGATAATGTTGAATATGTTGTTCAGGGTGAATCTCTTGTTGCTAGGCGTGCATTGAACTTGAATGTTAAGGAGAAGAGCTTAGAACAAAGAGAAAATATACTTCACACCAGATGCCTGATAGGTGGTAAGGTGTGTAGCTTAATAATTGATGGGGGTAGTTGTGCTAATGTGGCTAGTACCACTTTATTTCAGAAATTGGGCCTGAAGTTGAGAAAAAACAATGCTTCTATGCAAAAGAGAGAGATTTAAAGAATGCTTTTCCATGCCAGAGAGCTTTGATAGTGATTAGGTATAGGGAGATTTTATTATTTGAAACTGACCTTAACCCCGATTTGCCTAGTGTTTTTGTCTCTTTATTGCAAGAGTTTGATGATGTATTCCCTAATCAGATGCCCATAGATTTACCACCATTGAGAGGAATTGAGCATCAAATTAACTTTGTACATGGATCTCAAATTCCTAACCGAGCACCCTACAGATGTAATCCTGAGGAGACAAAGGAGCTTCAAAGGCAAGTGGAGGAGTTGCTAGCAAAAGGACATGTGAGGGAGAGCATGTGTCTATGTGTTGTACCTGTGCTATTGGTTCCAAAGAAGGATGAAACTTGGCGGATGTGCATGGATAGTAGAGCAGTCAACAAAATTACAGTTAAGTATCGCGCTATCCTATCCCTAGGTTGGATGATATGCTTGAAGAATTACATGGTGCATGCATTTTCACTAAGATTGATTTCAAAAACAGTTATCATCAAATTAGGATGAAACCTAGGGATGAGTGGAAAACTGCATTTAAAACAAAATATGGCTTGTATAAATGGTTGGTTATGCCATTTGGTTTGACTAATGCACCTCGTACTTTCATGAGATTAATGAACCATGTATTGCGTGATTTTCTGGGTAAATTTGTTGTTGTTTATTTTGACAATATCTTGATATACAGCAAATGCTTAGATGATCATATAATGCTTGTGAGGGCTATTTTAACTCTTCTTAGGAAGGAGAAGTTGTACACAAACCTTAAGAAATGTACTTTTTGCATTGATAGACTTGTATTTCTTGGGTTTGTTGTGAGTACACATGGCATTGAGGTGGATGAGGAGAAGATGAAGGCTATTAAAGAATGGCCGACTTCTAAGACAGTTAGTGAAATTAGGAGTTTTCATGAATTAGCTAGCTTTTATAGGTGGTTTGTGCATGATTTGTCTACTATAGTTGCTCTATTGGCTGAGATTATTAAGAAAGAAGTTGTGTTTAGATGGGGAAAGGAACAAGAACATGCATTCAATACATTGAAAGATAAATTGTGTTCTGCTCCTATTCTTGTTTTACCTGATTTTAAAAAGACTTTTGAGATGGAGTGTGATGCTTCTGGGATTGGGATTGGTGTTGTTTTAATGCAAGAAAAATGTCTCATTGCATACTTTAGTGAGAAATTGAGTGGTGCTCAACTTAGATATTCCACTTATAATAAGGAATTATATGCCTTAGTTCGTGGGTGGTAAAACATTTCGTCTTAACCCCATTTCTAAATCATGGTAAAACATTTCGTCTTAACCCCGATTTGGGTTATTTATTAACTCCAAAAACATTTCGTGGCCTCAAGATCTAAGTAAAAAGATTAATTAGATTTTAAGTCACACACTATGATAAATGTTGAATTCAAGCTAAATGTTAAATTTAGCAAGTTGGCAAGTTGGCACACATAGATACATGTGGCTGGCCAATTGCTTGTCGTATTGAAGCTCTCACATTTTTCCTCCAAAAGGTGGTATATAATTCATGTGTTGAATAACCACCTCCTAGATTCCCTCCTCTTTCTCTCCTTCAAAACTGCCCACCTTCCATCATTGCTTTCTTCCTCTCTTCTCTAGAAAAGTGAGGTAGTTAAGATCCTATCCTAGGTGTGTGGACTATATACATTAGAGGTTCTATGCTTGGGGAACTTAGAGTTGCTTGATTGAACCATTTTTGTGCCAGATTTGGTGCTTCAATTGGGCAACCAAGGAGCTAAATTTTCTAGTGAATTTCGGCTAGCAACCCTCTATTTTTGTGGTGAAAGAGTGTGCAAATTTTTCTGAATTTTGGAGGCTTGAAAGTAGAGTAACCCGATCAAGGTGTTGGCGCTTGTTGATCCTCGTTGATCCTCAACTGGAGGAGTCCTTTGAGAGATATACTTGATTCCTTTGATTTCATCCTCAAAGGTAATTTTCAACCTTCAAATCCTAATTTTTGGCATCTAGTTAGATCCTTGGAAAGGAGATGATTGGTTTAATTTTGCCTCTTTTTGTTTTAATTTTATGGATCCTAATCCATCTCCTACCTTCAAGTGGTATCGGAGCCATCTGCATGCCTAAATTAGGATTTTGGTGAATTGATTCATGTGATGGATTGATTCAAGATCTCTAAATACATGATTCAATTGATGAATTTGAGTGTTTGGAGATTTTGCATGTGGATCTTTTTGTGTTGAATTGAAATATGTATATGTGTTTAAGTGTTATTTCATATGTTGGCATGAGTTTTGATTCAATTCTTATAATGTTAAATTTTAATTTAGCATTGGATGATGTTGTATGTTGACATAGTATGTTGATTATAGCTACAATGTGTTTTAGCTATTTTTGGATCCATTTGGATTCAATTTTTGAAGAAAATTAAGCACTTTAATTTCCAATTTGAAAGACATTTACATTCTGGAAATTTGTCAAAATTTGTATGAAATTGATATGCGCAATGCAAGCACTGTAGGGCAAGATGGTTATTTTGGCATTGGAGGGCAAAATGGAGATTGCAACATGCCAATTAGACCTATCACAAGAGCAAAATCAAAGAGGTTGAAAGATGGCTTTGCAAATTTGGCTAAGTCATTTGTTGACGAGATGCATCAAGAATCGGCTAAGGAAGATAAGAGCATGTCAAGAAGCCAAAGGAACGAAGTTGGACAGCCATCACCTTGTTCTTGGTGTATAAGGCTTGAAAAGGCCTAATAAGGCCAAAAGAATTCCCAAATGTGTAGGACTCATAGAGAAAAGAAGAAGTTGTGATCAAGTCAAACTTTTATTCCTAATTAGAGTTGGGCTTGAATTATTATTAATAGGCTTAGTTTATATCTTACTTCAATTAGGGCTTGCAAGGAGATATAAAAAACCACGACATTGCTTGTTGCATCAAGAAATAGAATAGGTACTAATTCCATCTAGTGTTTATTCAATTTCTGATTCTTATTCCCAATTATTTGTGTTTCTAAGATCAAGTATCTTAGGGGTTCAATAGGGAAGGTTTTTATTCTATGGTTTGTTCAATATCAAATTGTGTATTTGGGGTTTCGGGATCATTATATAATTGGGGTTCCGCATCATTTGGTATCTATAGCCAACTTGAGATAAATTCCTATTTATCTTGATTTTGTTTCCACCAAAAAAAAATCAAAGAAAATGAAAAAAATTCTGATCGTGAATTGACTGTGGATTTGTGATTCTTCTACAATGTTGTTGCATATTCATGTCTTGGAGAACTCCAATTGAACACAAAAAATTGAGTTTGCAGAATATACACCCTAGTTGCAATTCTCTAATTTTGAGAAATTGAAATTAGGGTTGTTGAGTGATTCAATTTGGGGGGTTTGGGGCTTTCAAATTCGAAATTGCCATTGCATGAGTTAAATTGGCTATTTTTAGTTGTTGTTTGGAGTTGATTGTACGTCAATTGGGTCAGAATTGAGTCATAATTGGTCTTCCATTGGGATTGACCAAATCATTTGCATACTTTCTGTTGTCATTTTTATTCACTCTTTATGTTTTCTTTCTTTGCTTCGGCCTAATTGTATCTATTCACATTAGATAAGTAACATATTGCATTCTTGTTACTTAGTTTGCATAAAAATCATATGATACAATTTTTTTTTTTTTGTGGCATCACATCATTTTCCTTGCTAGTCACATTTACTTTGCCTCTAGACTTTGTGGTTTTCTTTCTTTGTTAGGTTTTTCATTGCTACTCTGATATGGAACCCCAAAGAAATAATGATCCCAAAACCCCCAAACATACAATTTGATATTGAACAAACCCTAGAATACAAAACCTCCCTCTTGAACCCATAAGATACTTGATCTTAGAAATGCAAATAATTGGGAATAAGAATCAGAAATTGAATAAATAGTAGAAGGAATTAGTACCTTGAAAGAACATTTCAATTTCTTGATGCAACAAGCAACCTCATACATGTTTTTAAAAATGTACCTTGAGAGAAAAATGTAGAAAATAAATCAATATTAATCAAAAATCTGCCATACATGTTTTTAAAAAAGTATTTATACTATCCATGCAAACCCTAATTAAAACAAGATATAACTAAGCCTACGGATAATAATTTAAGCCTAAATCTAATTAAGAGTAAGGTCACAGCCTTTTCTTTTCTGCATGAGTCCCACACATTTGGAAATTCTTTTGGCCTTCTTGGGCCTTTTCAAGCCTTACACACCAAGCACAAGGTGATGGGCCCGTCTAACTACATTATTTTGGGTTCTTGACATGCTCTTATCTTCCTTAGCCCATTCTTGATGCATTTCTTCAACAAATGACTTAGCCAAATTTGCAAAGCCATCTTTCAACCTCTTTGCATTTGCTCTTGTGATAGGTCCCATTGGCATGTTGCAATCTCCATTTTGCCCTCCAATGCCAAAATAACCATCTTTCCCTCTAGTGCCTCCAATGCTCATATCAATGTCTCCCTCATTCAAAAGATTCACCCTCAAATCTAAATCCATATCAAAGGGAGAAAGATTAGAAACATTAAAAGTAGCAGAAACTTTATACTCACCAGGAATGTCAATCTTGTAAGTGTTATCATTAATCTTCTCGAGCACTTGGAATGGATCATCTCCTCTGGCATCAAGCTTGGATTTTTTTTTATTAGGAAACCTTTCCTTTCTCAAATGAACCCAAACCTAGTCTCTTTTCAATCATCTCACGTGCCTTCATATGTATAGTTTTAGCTCTTTCAGCCTTGCTTTCACCATTTAAGTTTGCAATATCACTCAAAGGCTTGATGAGATAGATGAGTGGAGAAAGGAGGTGGCACATAATATTTTTGGGAATGGTAGATGAAATAAGCCTCCATATGGGTTTAATCAAGAGATGTTTTAGGATGAGCTTGATGATAGTAGTTCGACCAAGAATAGAGGAGCTTAAGCTAGATTCGAAGCTAGGAGAGACAACAATTTAAATGCCATCAAGATGAAAATTCCATCTTTTAAAGGGCGAAATGATGTTGAAGCATACTTAGAGTGGGAGAGAAATGTGGGGTTGATCTTTGATTGCCATCACTACTCTGAAGAGAAGAAAGTGAGACTTGCAGTAGTTGAATTCACTAACTATGCATTTAGTTGGGTGGGGATCAATTAGTGTAGTCTGGGAAGAGAAATGGTGAGAGACCTATTGAAACTTGGGCAGATGTGAAAGGCCATTATGAAGAAAAGATTTGTTCCATCTTGCTATTACAGGGAGACACACCAAAAACTGCAAAAAACTCATTCAAGAGTCTAAGTCAGTTGAAGACTACCATAAGGAGATGGAGATGTTGATGATTAAGGCCAACATAGAGGAGGATACAGAAGTGACAAGGGTTAGATTTATTAGTGGTTTAAATAGAGAAATTGCTAACGTTGTGGATCTACAACATTATGTGGGGATGGAGGATTTGGTCAATATGGCTATGAAGGTGGAGAAACAACAAAAGCAAAGAGAGGCAGCCATGGTATTTCAGAATTTAAACTCAAAATGGGGTTCAAAATGGCTAAAGTATGATGAAAAGAAGGGAGATAGGGGCTTAGGTTCCAAGAAAAAAGGGCTGGATACATCAAGGAACAAGCATAAGAAGTCCATTCTACAAAATGGTACTTCTAATTCTTTCTCTTCCACTACTACTTCTAGACATAGGGGTATTAAGTGATTTAAACGTCAAGGTTTGGGTTATTATGCATCTAAATGCCCAAACAAAAGAACTATGATTCTTATGGGTAGTGAAATTATATGAGTTTGATGATGAGAATGAGTCTGATGGTAGTGATAATGATATGCCACCTTTAGAGGATGTTACTAGTGTTGATAATGTCGAATATTCTGTTCATGGTGAATCTCTTGTTGCTAGATGTGCATTGAACTTGAATGTTAAGGTGGAGAGCTTAGAACAAAGAGAAAATATATTTCACGCCAGATGCTTGATAGGTGGTAAGGTGTGTAGCTTAATAATTGATGGGGGTAGTTGTGCTAATGTGGCAAGTACCATCTTAGTTGAGAAATTGAGGCTGAAGTGTGATAAACACCCTAATCCATATAGGCTACAATGGTTGAATGAGAGTGGAGAGGTGAAAGTTACTAGGCATGTTGTGGTAGCTTTTACTATTAGGAGATATAGTGATGAGGTGATTTGTGATGTGGTACCCATGCAAGTTGGCTATATGTTGTTGAGTAGGCCATGGCAATTTGGCAGGCATGTAATGCATGATGGGTACCAGAATAGATATTCCGTTGAGCATAATGGACAAAACGTCACTCATGCACCTCTATCATCCATGGAAGTTTACCTAGACCAAATTAAACTTCAACAATCTTCTTGTGGGAGTTCAGCTCATGAGGTTAAAAAATACAATGAGAGAAAAGAGGCAATGAGAGAAAAGAATAAAGATACAGGCCCAATGGTGAGTAATTGCACACAAGTGCAAACAAGAAAGAGAGATGTGCAAGAGAGAAAAAGTTAGTGAGTGAAAGAGAGAAAAGAAGGAGAAAGGTGAAGGGAGTGAAAAGCAAGAGTTAGAGAAGAGTGAAAAAGTTGACAAAAAACAATGTTTCTATGCAAAAGAGAGAGATTTAAAGAATGCTTTTCTAGACAATAGAGCTTTGATAATCATTTGGTATAGGGAGGTTTTATTATCTGAAAACGAACCTTAACCCCAATTTACCTAGTGCTTTTGTCTCTTTATTGCAGGAGTTTGATAATGTATTCCCTAATGAGATACCCATGGGTTTACCACCATTGAGAGGAATTGTGCATCAAATTAACTTTGTACCTGGATCTCAAATTCCTAACCGACCAACATAGAGATGTAATCTTGAGGAGACAAAAGAGCTTTAAAGGCAAGTGGAGGAGTTGCTAGCAAAAAGGACATGTAAGGGAGAGTATGAGACTGTGTGTTGTACCTATGCTATTGGTTCCAAAGAATGATGAAACTTGGCGGATGTCCATGATTAATAGAGTAGTCAACAAAATTACAGTTAAGTGTCGCTATCCTATCCCTAGGTTGGATGATATGCATGAAGAATTAGGATAAAACCTATGCTTAAGGTGCATGCATTTTCACTAAGATTGATTTGAAAAGCGGTTATCATCAAATTAGGATAAAACCTAGGGATGAGTGGAAAACTGCATTTAAAACAAAATATGGCTTATATGAATGGTTGGTTATGCTATTTGGTTTGACTAATGCACCTAGTACTTTCATAAGATTAATGAACCATTTATTGTGTTATATTTTAGGTAAATTTGTTGTTGTATATTTTGATGTTATCTTGATATACAACAAATGTTTAGATGATCATATAATGCATGTTAGACTCTTTTGACTATTCTTAGGAAGGGAAAGTTGTATGCGAACCTTAAGTAATGTACTGTTTGCATTGATAGACTTGTATTTCTTGGGTTTGTTGTGAGTATACATGGCATTGAGGTGGATGAGGAGAAGGTGAAGGCTATTCAAGAATGGCCAACTCCAAAGAAAGTTGGTGAAGTTAGGAGTTTTCATGGATTAACTAGCTTTTGTAGGAGGTTTGTGCATGATTTTTCTTCTATAGCAGCTCCATTAATTGAGATTATTAAGAAAGAAGTTGTGTTTAGATAGGGAAAAGAGCAAGAACATGCATTCAATGCATTGAAAGATAAATTGTGTTCTGCTCCTATTCTTGTTTTACCTAATTTTACAAAGACTTTTGAGATTGAGTGTGATGCGTCTGGGATTGGGATTGGTGCTATTTTAATGCAAGAAAAATGTCCCATTGCATACTTTAGTTAGAAGTTGAATGATGCTCAGCTTAGATATTCCACTTATAATAAGGAATTATATTCCTTAGTTCATGCATTGGATGTTTGGCAACATTACTTGCTTTTTAAAGAATTTGTTATACATACTAATCATGAATCTTTGAAGCATTTAAAGGGCCAAGGGAAATTGAATAAAAGGCATGATAGGTGGGTAGAATTTATTGAGGCTTTTCCATATATGATTTGTTATAAGTAGGGAAAGGAAAACATCATTGCTTATGCATTGTCAAGGAGGGATGCTTTAATCACTACACTTACATCTATCTAAGTTGTTAGGATTTGAGCAATTTAAAAATATGTATGCAACTGATGTTGACTTTGCTGATTTCTGTATTACATGTGAACGTGGTGCATTTAATAAATTGTATAAACACAAAGGTTTTCTATTTCATGGCAACAGAATTTGTGTGCCTGCTTGTTCTGTGTGTGAGTTGCTAGTTAGGGAATCACATAATGGTGGATTGATGGGTCATTTTAGTGTGCATAAGACTTTCGATGTTTTGAGTGAGCATTTCTATGCCTCATGGATTGTATACATCCCCTATCTATTTCTACTGCACCTTGGGCTAATATTTCTATGGATTTTGTGCTTGGTTTGCCTAGAACTAGGAAAGGTAGAGATAGCATATTTGTTGTGGTTGATAGATTCAGCAAGATGGCACACTTTATTGCATGTCATAAAACTAATGATGCCACTAATATTGCTGATTTGTTCTTTAGAGAAATTGTGAGATTGCATGGTGTCCCAAGATCTATTATTTCTAATAAGGATGTCAAGTTCTTGAGCCACTTTTGGAAGGTTTTATGGGGTAAGTTAGGTACTAATCTTTTTTATTCTACTACCTGTCATCTAGAAACTGATGGACAAACTAAAGTGATAAATAGAACTTTGGATACTTTGTTGCGTGCTGTTGTAGGAAAGAATTTGAGAACTTAGGAGCATTGTTTGCCTTTTATTGAATTTGCTTATAATAAGGGCAATACATTCTTCTATAGGTTTTTCACCTTTTGAAATTGTATAAGGTTTTAATCCTTTGACTGTTTTGGATTTGACTCCCTTGCCTTTGAGTGATATTGCTAACTTAGATGGTGAAAGCAAGGACAAACTCCTTTAGAAAACAATGGAAACCCAATTAAAAAAGGAAGGTATGCACGGATATTTTTTGTTCTTGTATTTCATTCGACTCACCAGTTGGTGAGAAGAATAATGATACCAAAATCAAGGTGACAGAAATATGACTCAAGCCTAAAGAATGATATTCCACCATGAATCTAATGGCATCATGGCAATAATGTCCTTGAATTCTCCTATCCAAGACTCTTCAAATTCAAATAGGAAAGGGACCTCCCAACCCACTCATGAGGAAACTAAACCTAAGGGAGCTAATGCTCAACCATTGCTATCTTGTCACCTTACCCTATCCCTACCCCATAGAAAACTAAGCCTTGAGGAAGTCATGGTGGATCAGTTCTTTCTTATCAATGGGAAGACATGGGAAAGAAAAGATATAAATATGCAAAGATGGAAGGTTATTTCTCTTCATCCAACTTACTAGTGAAAAGATGCTGGAAAGATAAACCTGGAAAGATGGAACTGAGACACATAAATAAAACGTAAATATGAATGAAAAACCATACCATGCCATTCAATGGGAAAAATCACTGAATATATAAGCAATGCAAGTCTGTAAATATTTCACACAAGCGATCCCATCATAACACTTTTCATTGTGAGAAATAAATAAATACATATCCCAACTTTCACATATTGTTGCAACCTTTATGTTGCCACATTTTTCTGTACATTTATCCATTTCTAAACAAAATATAGAAACATAAAGATGAAAATCAACATTCTTGAGAGAACACAAGATTACCTTGCATTTCAAGGACCCAAAGTTCACCATTAGAAAAAAAGTGCCATCCACTGTACCTTCATTTGATTCATCCCAATTTGTAGAAACAATTTTCAGCTACAAATAATAGAAAGTACAATGAAATAAACAAAAATGTCACAAAATATGTATTCTCATAGGGATGATTACTATGATCCATTGTTTTACTACATTTGCTTCTCTAGTTGGGATGACACAAGGATGCTTGATCTTAAGCATAGATTGGTATGGTTTTGATGTATTCAAGGGCAATCCATGTAGAAAAGAGAATAATCAACTACGCACAGTGTTGTGCCAAACAACCTAGCATCAAAAACTCATTTGTTCTTGGCCACGCCATTTCATAGCAGTTGAAAGTTGGCACTATTGTTGGTATAACTTAGCAGATGAAGGCATTAGTTGGATGTCAATTTTGTTGTGTCCAGAGCTTGGGCCAGCTTGAATTCAAGCACAAAAGATGAGATAGTAAACCTATGAAAATAGATCCTATGAAAAACAATAAGACAAAGAAACGAATGAGAAAGAAAGAGGGAAACCAAAGGGAAAAGTAAGTTCACCACAAGAACTTGCTTGAAATAATTCTACTGCTGCTGGTCGAATTCTCTCAGACTCACAGCATCCTTCATTAAAGATCACCAAAACATCAGCTGACATTAAATCTAAGATGAAATGATATTGATCAAGAAGGTCAATATATGACTAAAAAAGCACATCAAAAGGAGACTCAACAGGCAAGTCAAGTACTTTTCCTCCATCCTTTATATTGAAGTCAAAACAGATTAGAAAGTTGAGCTTTCAAATTGTAATTGTGCTTATTTTTGCACCATTGTCGAAGGCTTAAGCCTCAATAGGGTAATACACTCAATCAAGTTTATTAAATGAATATGGCAAGAATTTAACACACCAACAGATAGGCATACATCGAACAATTCCATTAACAGTATAGAGAGAGATGTGGAATCTTTGTCAATTACTCTTAGAGATATAAGCTCACTGCATAATTGAAATGTCCTTGTCGAAATAGAATGTTGGGGCTTCCTTTTTCTGTAAATCTTAAAACTAAGTGATTAATGAAAGAAGAATGGCTATAACAAAAAACCAAACTACTAAATATATAGGGCCAACAATCATTTTTAGTGGCATGCTCAACCCAATTAGTAGCAAAGGATAGCTTCTTCTAGTGTATTCCAACTTTGATTCAGTTTGAGCACCATAATTTGCAAGCATACCATCTGAATACTTGGGAAAAACCAGCTATGCAATAATAGCATCCATTAGATGAATCATCCCCCAGTGTCACCCTCTCCTCATCTTTTTAAAGGGCGAGGGCATCTTTTATGTAAGCTCCACAATTTGTAAATGTCTTGCCCCAAAATGAAAAATGAACTAAATGACCAAAATTGCAATATATATTTAAATAGCTGGTACAAGAAGGAAATTAGATGTCCTAGAAGTAGGTTGGGCATATTCCAAAGAAGGGACACCAAAAAAGGGTTCACCTTTCTGAACGCATACAAGCAGCGCAAAAGATGCTATAACAAAGATTACCAAGAAAATTGCAAAATCTTCATGTTGCTGACATTCTATAAATTAAAATGTCCATAGTGTTCTATAAGATTGAAGGTGTCACAATCCTAGATGTATGGACCTAATTTGTCTTCTATAGGAAGTAGAGCATCTAAAATGTGAATCGAACTTCAACCTAATATTGTTTTTCAAATGCACATACCATTACAAGTGAGAATTATAAGATTCTGTTTATCTTAAGATATTCAAACATTTTGGCTCGTCCTATTTGAAACATGACATGATAACAAAGCCAATCTTTACAGAATATAAAACATAGGGTGGAGCACCATCTCCTATACAATCAGAGCCAGCAAAATACCTATTCTAATATTTACATATTTGATCCATGCGTTATGCCAATGTCCTTGCCCTGCTCCTCACCTTTTTGTTCCTAAAGGAATTGAAATAGATAAAGACATAAGTTTCAAATACAACTTAGTGAGGCTGGTGTCTATGTGCATATATGTTTTCCAACCTGAATACTAGTTGGCCTATCATTATGTTATGCATGCAATGACAAATATGATAGTGAATAAATCATTTAACAAGGTAGGATACAACTAAAGATTGTTAATGTTGTCACCCTTATCTCGCCGACCATGTTTAACTCAATCGCTCCAGACAAGGCACGACCTTGCCATCGATAGACATGCCTAGGATCATGCCAATCCTATGACCCCTTCTCACCATGACAGCTTAAGTTATGCATTTACGGGGAATAGGCCATGAGGCACACATCCTACTTGACAAGACCAGCGCCGCCCCAATAGATTGTGCCACTCTCATGCCGAATGGGCTCAATTACCACAATTTCACAACCCCATATGAAAACACGATATCAAAGTCAAGCTGTCGATGTGAGATAAAGTACTACACCTCTATGAGATGGACTTGCATGTTCATGTCAATGCACCTTTCAATTATCTAGACATACCATATTGTATGCAAAATGACATGATGATCAGCAAAATATAATGATGTAAATGTGCTTTTCTTCTCTCTCTTTCTCTCTATTCTCATTTCCATAATAATCATCTTTCATTCATCTTAATGGGAATAATTATCTTATTTCTTCATGTTATGGCACTCACTGTGCTTTCCCTAGTGTGGTGTTTCAAGATAAGGCAAATCGTTGTGTGAGTTGCCTGCCCAAAATAAATACTAAAATTTAATGTAGAGTTCAACCAATATACTTTAGTTAGTGAAATCTATGTACTAAGGGCAAGATGTAATGAATCCTAAAGCATAATGAATATCCAAGCCATAACTAAAGATTATTTATTTCTTCACCTATATCCTCCCGTAACTCTTTTCCTTCCCATTTTACATTCCACTTCCTAAATCTATTTTATTATTTTGTCTCTATACTTCTTCCATATAATTCATAGTTCTATAAATATGAAACATACTCAATAATAGGATATTTTGGTTTTTATTTACAAATGTAACTCTAACTCTTATCTTCAACCAACTAAAGTATTCTAATCAAGTACTTATTCAATTTTTCCTCTGTAGTTCTTCCTACTTATCATTTAGTACATATTCTAATCAAGTACTTCAATTTTTTCTCTATTCCTACTTGTCATTTAGTAACACATAAATTGTATCAATTAACATTGTGTGGTGATTAGGTTTAATACAGCCATAACACTTCTACCTTGGTACCAATTCCAAGGTCCAAAGGTTAACTATAGAAATATGATTTTCTTAATTTAATTCTAAACTATCTAGGCTTGAATTAAATCCCTTTATTTTTAAATCTACTTACATATTTGGAGCCATTATTTTCATAAAAATAAGACCTATATAAGTTCAAACCTTATAAGCCCTTCCACTTGCGAAGCTATCTTAAGTTTATGTCCAACTTTAATTGGTGTTTACCAAATTAAGCACCCAAAATCATACATGATTTAAACCATACTCTGAATATATATGCTATAATAAACACATATAATTCTAAATAAACCACTTTAAATGGCTAAAGAGTGCTACCTTTTGAAAGCAAGAGTTGGGTTCTCCTATTTCTCTATTCTAGCTTGCTCCTTCTCTTTTCTCTCTCCTATTTCTCTCCCTTTTTCTTTTTTTCCGTTTTTTCTTCCCTAAATGTCCCAATTTTACTAATAATGAAGGGAGAAATACCTTTCAAGGGATAAGGTTAGACTTGGTCAAATGTGGCTTCACCCCAAGTTGCCACCTATCATTTTGGTACTTAGTTATTTACTTTTTGGTACTTAGTTTTAAATCCTTTAATTGGGACAATTTTATTTGCTAATTAGATCAAAGTCCTACACAAATTTTAGAATTCTCATTTTGCCCTTCAATTAGTTTAGATTCAATAATCTTATATCTATAAGTAACATGTTGCATTCTTGTTACTTAGTTTGCATAAAAATCACATGATAAACATTCTTTCTCATGTGTCATCGCATTATTTTCCTTGTTGGTCACATTTACTTTGCCTCTAGAATTTGTGCTTGCTTTCTTTCTTAGGTTTTTCATTGCTACTCCCATATAAATACTACTTGTAAATTTGCTTTGAATTGAATTAGTTTGATTTCTGAAGTGCAACATTCACTATGGTAAATAGAGGTAAAAGGCATAAATAGGTGAGCACATAAAGAGGGCAAAATCCAGAATTGAGTGCAAACACAAGGGTTCACACCTACTTGAGTGAAACACGTGAGAGTTTTTGTGAGGTTGTTTTTGCAAACACTTCTTGCATGTTTTAAAAATGAGTAACCATTCTTCCAAGGAGGGAGGGTAAAGAACCCTATGATGAGGAAGCTAATATGACACCAGATGTGAAGCTGATGTACAAGGCATTTACTAGTCATTTTCAGAAGTCGAGTGGCAGGCTTGATGAGATATAGATGTATGAGTGGAGAAAAGAGGTATTCAGAATATTTTTGGGAATGGTAGACAAAATAGTCCTCCACATGGGTTTAATCAAGAGTGTTTGAGGATGTGTTTGGTGATAGTATTTCAGCTAAGATGAGAGGGGCTGAAGCAAGATTCAAAGCTAGGAGGGACAGCAATTTAAATGCCATCAAGATGAAAATTCCATCATTTAAAGGGCGAAATGAAAGCATACATGGAGTGGGAGAGAAAGGTGGAGTTATTCTTTGATTGCCATAACTACTCTAAAGAGAAGAAAGTGAGATTTGTAGCAGTTGAATTCACTGACTATACACATAGAGAGATCAATTAATCCAACCTAGGAGGAGAAATGGTGAGAGACCTATTGAGATTTGGGCAGATATGATGGCCATTATATAGAAAAGATTTGTTCCATCTTGCTATTATAGGGAGACACACCAAAAACTGCAAAAAACTCATTCAAGAGTCTAAGTCAGTTGAGGACTACCATAAGGAGATGGAGATGTTGATGATTAAGGCCAACATAGAGGAGGATACAGAAGTGACAATGGTTAGATTTACTAGTAGTTTGAATAAAGAATTTGCTGATGTTGTGGACCTACAACGTTATGTGGAGATGGAAGATTTGGTCAATATGGCTATGAAGGTGGAGAAACAACAAAAGCAAAGAGGGGCAGCCATGGTATTTCAGAATTTAAACTCAAAATGGGGTTCAAAATGGCAAAAGTATGATGAAAAGAAGGGAGATAGGGGCTTAGGTTCCAAGAAAAAAGGGCTGGATACATCAAGGAACAAGGATAAGAAGTCCATTCGACAAAATGGTACTTCTAATTCTTCTTCTCCCCCTACTACTTCTAGACATAGGGATATTAACTACTTTAAATTTCAAAGTTTGGGTCATATTGCATCTGAATGTCCAAACAAAAGAACTATGATTCTTACCGGTAGTGAAATTGTATCTAAATCTGACAATGATAATAAGTTTGATGGCAATGATAATGATATGCCACCTTTAGAGAAAGTTACAGGTGATGAAGATAGTGTTGAATATGCTGTTCATGGTCAATCTCTTATTGCTAGGCGTGCATTGAACTTGAATGTTAAGGAAGAGAGCTTAGAACAAAGAGAAAATATGTTTCACACCAGATGCTTCATACATGGTAAGGTGTGTAGCTTAATAAATTGATGGGGGTAGTTGTGCTAATGTAGCTATACCACTTTAGTTGAGAAATTGGGGCTGAAGTGTGTGATAAACACTCTAATCCATATAGGTTTAAAATGGTTGAATGATAGTGGAGAAGTGAAAGTTACTAGGCGGGTTGAGGTAGCTTTTACTATTGGGAGATATAGTGATGAGGTGGTTTGTGATGTAGTACCCATGCATATCAGCCATATGTTGTTGGGTATGCCATGGTAATTTGACAGGCGTGTAATGGATGATGGGTACAAGAATATATATTCCTTTGAGAAAATTGGACAAAAAGTCACTCTTGCACCTCCATCACGCAAGGAAGTTTACCTTGACTAGATTAAACTTCAACAATTTTCTTGTGGGAGTTCAGGTAGTGAGGTTAAAAAAAATAATGAGATGAAAGAGCCCATGAGAGAAAAAATAAAGACAAAGGCCCACTGGTGAGTGAATGCACAAGTGCAAACAAGAAAGAGGGATGTGCAGTAGAGAAAAAGTTAGTGAGTGAAAAGTGAGAAAAGAATGAGAAAGGTGAAGGGAGTGACAAGATAGAGTTAGTGAAGAGTGAAAAAGTTGAGAAAAAGCAATATTTCTATCATGATCCCAAATGTATGAACCCGATTTGTGTTTTATAGGAAGTAAAGCATCTAAAATGTGGATGCATCTTCAACCTAATATTGTTTTTCAAATGCACATACCATTACATGTGAGAATTACATGATTCTATTTATCTTAAGATATTTGTACATTTTGACCGGTCATGTTCCTATTTGAAATATGACATGATAACAAACCCAATCTTTACATAATATAAAACATAGGGTGGACCACCATCTCCTATACAATTAGAGCCAGTGAAAGATCTATTCTAATATTTACATATTTGATCCCTACATTTTGCCAAAGTCTTTGCCTTGCTCCTCGCCTTTCATTCCTAAAGCAATTGAAATAGATAAAGACATAAGTTGCAAATACAACTTACTGAGGCCAGTGTTTGTGTGCATATGTTTTCCAACTAGAATACTAGTTGGCTTAGCATTATATTATGCGTGCAATGACAAGTACGATAGTGAATAAAATCATTTAACAAGGGAAGATACAACAAAAGATTGTTGATGCCCTCACCCTTATCTCGCCGACCGTGTTTACTCAACCATTCCAAACAAGGTGCAACCTTGCCATCAGTAGACATGCCCTGGATCATGCCAATCCTATGATCCCTTCTCACCATGACAACTCCAGTCATGCATTTACAAGGAATAGGCCATGAGGCACACATCCTACCCTACTCGAGAAGCCCAATGCCGCCCGAATAGCTTGTGCCACTCTCATGCCGAATGGGCTCAATTACCCCAATTTCACAAACCGGTACGATAAACATGATATAAAAGTCAAGCAGTCGAGGTGAGATAAAGTACTACACATCTATGAGAAGACTAGCATGTTTACGTCGATGCACCTTTCAATTATCTAGACATACCATATTGTATGTAAAATGACATGATGATCTGCAAAAGATTCATGGTGAATCTCTTGTTGCTAGGCATGCATTCAACTTGAATGTTAAGGAAGAGAGCTTAAAACAAAAAGAAAATATGTTTCACACCAAACGCATCACAGGTGGTAAGGTGTATAGCTTAATAAATTGATGGGGGTAGTTGTGCTAATGTGGTTAGTACCACTTTAGTTGAGAAATTGGGGCTGAAGTGTGATAAACACCCTAATCCATATCGGTTAAAATGGTTGAATGATAGTGGAGAGGTGAAAGTTACTGGGCAGGTTGTGGTAGCTTTTACTATTGGGAGATATAGTGATAAGGTGGTTTGTGATGTAGTACCCATGCAGACTGGCCATATGTTGTTGGGTAGGCCATGGTAATTTGACAGGTGTGTAATGGATTATGGGTACAAGAATATATATTCCTTTGAGCATAATAGATAGAAAGTCACTCTTGCACCTCTATCACCCAAGGAAGTTTACCTTGACTAGATTAAACTTCAACAATTTTCTTGTGGGAGTTCAGGTAGTGAGGTTAAAAAAATAATGAGATGAAAGAGTCCATGAGAGAAAAAAAATAAAGGTAAAGGCCCACTGGTGAGTGACTGCACAAGTGCAAACAAGAAAGAGGGATGTGCAGTAGAGAAAAAGTTAGTGAGTGAAAAGCGAGAAAAGAATGAGAAAGGTGAAGGGAATGACAAGACAGAGTTAGTGAAAAGTGAAAATTTGAGAAAAAGCAATATTTCTATCATGATCCCAATGTATGAACCCGATTTTTCTTCAATAAGAAGTAGAGCATCTATAATGTGGATCTAACTTCAACCTAATATTGTTTTTCAAATGCACATACTATTACATGTGAGAATTATAGGATTATGTTTACCTTAAGATATTAATACATTTTGGCTGGTCCTATTTGAAACATGACATGATAACAAAGCTAATCTTATAAAACATAAGGTGGACCACCATCTCCTGTACAATCAGAGCCAACAAAAGACCTATTCTAATATTTACATATTTGATCCCTACATTGTGCCAAAATCTTTGCCCTTCATTACTAAAGGAATTGAAATAGATAAAAACATAAGTTGTATTTACAACTTATGTTTTTATCTAGTGTCTGTGTGCATATGTTTTCCAACTTGAATACAAGTTGGCTTATCATTATATTATGCAAGCAATGGCAAGTACGATAGTGAATAAATCATTTAACAAGGTAGGATACAACAAAAGATTGTTGATGTCGTCACCCTTATCTCTCCGACCATGTTTACTCAGTCACTCCAGACAAGGCGCGACCTTGCCATCAGTAGACATGCCCGGGATCATGCCAATCCTATGACCTCTTCTCACCCTGACAACTCTAGTCATGCATTTACGGAAAATAGGCCATGAGGCACACATCCTACTCGACAAGCCCAATACCTCCCGAATAGTTTGTGCCACAATTTCACAACCCGGTACGATAAACATGATGTCAAAGTCAAGCAGTTGAGGTGAGATAAAGTACTACACCGCTATGATATGGACTAGCATGTTCATGTCGATGCACCTTTCAATTATCTAGACATACCATATTGTATGCAAACTGACATGATAATCAGCAAAAGATAATGATTTGAATGTGCTTTTCTCCTCTCTCTCTCTCTCGCTCTCTCTCTCTCTCTCTCTCTCTCCTCTCATTTCCATAATAATCATTTTTCATTCATTTTAATGGGAATAATTATCTTATTTCTTCATGTTACAGCACTCCCCGTGCTTTCCCAAGTTGCCACCTATCATATTTAAGTTATTTACTTTTTGGTATTTAGTTTTTGTACTCCTTGAATTGGGACAATTTTATTTGTCAAAATAAAATAGAAGGCTCAATTTTAGCTAATTAGTTCAAAGTCCTACACAAATTTTAGAAATCCCCTTTTTTGCCCTTCAATTAGTTTAGATTCAAGAATCTTATATCTATGAGTAACATGTTGCATTCTTGTTACTTACTTTGCATAAAAAGCACATGGTACACATTCTTTCTCATATGTCATCACATCATTTTCCTTGTTGGTCACATTTATTTTGCCTCTAGACTTTGTGGCTTTTCTTTCTTTGTTAGTTTTTCATTGCTACTCCCATATAAATACTACTTGTGAATTTGCTTTGAATTGAATTAGTTCGATATCTAAAGTGCAACATTCACTATGTGAGGGTCAAGAGAGGTAAGAGGCATAAATAGGTGAGCACATAAAGAGGGCAAAAGCCATAATTGAGTGCAAACACGAGGGTTCACATCTACTTGAGTGAAACACATGAGGGAGTGTTTTTGTGAGGCTGTTTTTGCAAACACTTCTTGCATTTTAAAATGAGTAACTATTCTTCCAAGGAGGGAGGGTAAAGAACCCAATGATGAGGAAACTAATATGACACTGATATGAAGGTGATATATAGGGCATTTACTAGTCAGTTTCAGAAGTCAAATAGCAAGCTTGATGAGATGTATGAGTAGAGAAAGGAGGTGACATTGAATATTTCTAGGAGTAGTAGACGAAATATTCCTCCATATGGGTTTAATCAAGAGATGTTTGAGGATGTGATTGGTGATATTAGTTCGGCTAAGAATGGAGGGGCAGAAGCTAGATTCGAAGCTATGAGGGACAACAATTTAAATGCCACAAAGATGGAAATTCCATCATTTAAAGGGTGAAATGACGCCGAAACATACTTGGAGTGGTAGAGAAAGGTTGAATTGATCTTTGATTGTCATAACTACTTTGAAGGGAAGAAAGTGAACTTGCAGCAGTTGAATTTGCTGACTATACACATTAGTTTGGCGGGATCAATTAGTCCAATTTAGGAGGAAAAATGGTCAGAGACCTCTTGAGACTTGGGTAGATATGAAGGCCATTATGAAGAAAAGATTTGTTCCATCTTGCTATTATAGGGAGATACACCAAAAATTGCAAAAACTCATTCAAGGGTCTAAGTCAGTTGAGGACTACCATAAGGTGATGGAGATGTTGATGATTGAGGCCAACATAGAGGAGGATATAGAAGTGACAATGGCTGGATTTATTAGTGGTTTGAATAGAGAAATTGCCGATGTTGTGGACCTACAACATTATGTGGGGATGAAGGATTTGGTGAGTATGGCTATGAAGGTGGAGAAACAAGAAAAGCAAAGAGGGGCAGCCCAGGCATTTCAGAATTCCAACTCAAAATGGGGTTCAAAATGGCAAAAATATGATGAAAAGAAAGGAGATAGGGGCATAGATTCCAAGGAGAAAGGACCAGATGCATCAAGGAACAAGTTCTAGAATAATGCATAGCACTTGCAAGCTACAGAGTACATATAATCATTAGATTTAATTCGCATTTTCAGGTCACTATCCTTGCCATTACTGTCTTAGCCATATCCACTGCTATTTGAATGTTTTTGATGAAACAAAATCAACCAGAAAAAGGTATGATGTCAACCAATCACTCCTATCTCTTAGTCATGGAAAAGAAACCAAATATAAATCTCTAACTCTCAAATCAAATTTTATCCTCGTATTTTAAATGGAAATATTCAATTACTATAATATCATACTTTTCCACTTTAAACAATAAAGTCCAGGGTCCATATCTATCTTTGTTGTGCTACTACCTTGTTCCCCTGGCCCCAACTCCCTTATCTTAAATGCTCTACAAGATAACCTGTTGTGAAAAATAAGGGAGACAACAAAGGATTATTTCTTGGGGATGTCTAACAGAGAGAAAGAAATAATACTAGCCTCTGCATTAGAGGGGTAAGATCAAATTTAAAAGGAATGCAAACAATCAAAAGTGGACCTTGCAAGCAAGCAGAAATGGAGGCCACTGTATTATCTCCAAATCACGATCAGCCCAATATGGAAAAAGCAGCGGATCCATTTCCCTAAAATTGAAGTAAGTTAAGCAATAAAAAAAAAAGACGTGTTGCATATTTTTCCACTTTGTACCCAAATTAAACAAGAAAGAAAGAACATTTCGACAAATGGCTGATGTGACAACATTCAAACTGTAGTAACATGTTACTTAAAAGATACTAATCTCTTAAACTTGTGATTATTTGGTTACACAACTAAGCAAACCTCGCAGCTTCTTTCTCTTTACTATGGAATCTAGGATAGTGATATTCACACAAATAAAAATAAAATTTCAGTTGTGTTCATGCATTCATCCATAATCCATATATCATTAAAATGAAATGAAAAAAGGAACTAAAAAATATGCCTCAATTTTTGCATAAATGCCTCAATATCAAGTTCGACCAGTTACATTCATAATCAAAATCAAGTACTAAAAAATTGTAGAAAACATTTATTTTCTAGGAAAACCAATAATTACAACATGCTCAATACTTTGGTAGAATAAATCTTTACAATCTTTCACTAGAATATGCATTTTGATCAACTTCAGAGCATAAGGTTTCTCCTTATATTAAAATAAGAAAAGAAAAAGAAAAAGGTTTGAAAAATTGTTTTGTTAATGCCAAAAGCTTATTTATCCTAAAAGGAAGGAAATTCAAGTTGCTACTATGTAGTGAATATCTAGATCTAACAATGTTTTTTACTTCTTTTTTATCATGAAAAACAAAAATGCTATTCAGATTGAGAATTCTTGGAATTTCTTAACATAATATTCAATCTAATTGAACATAGCTCCAAAAATTGACAAAAAGAAGCATCTGTCAATGAGATTATAGTTATTTTTCAGCTTAATATCCCTTGAGGGAAATTAGGCTAACCTCTCCAAGGCGACGGAATGCACCATATATACCTCCAAACAGAGTAGAGAAGATAGCATACCAAATCTGTGCATCCATGAGATTGTTACTACATAGGAAATTTTCAGAAATTATTGTTCTTGAAAAAGGAAAAGTAAATGCTATGCAGCTTTGGTAGACTAGTGCCCCCACCCCTACCCCTGGCAAAGCATTAAAGCGTAAATCAATATGTTGAAAATAATAGCATTATCCATACAAGATTAACCGGTACCCATGTTCAATCACGACAGAATATTGTTCTTACCTACAAAAGACCAACGTGGAAACTCAATAAATACCAAATAAGATCAGTACGAATATTCTATGTCCAAGTGTTCCTCTGAGTGTGCTTTGTCTGAGGTAGCTATGGCTCTAGATCACTGTCATGTTAACTACCTTGGAGGAAAAACATCGTGCCAATGGTAAGTTGATACATGAGCACTCATGATAGTTTTAGTTGGACCCATCAAAGGCTTTATCTGCAATGGAAAGATTCAGACAGTGAAATGACCAAGAAAACAATCACATGCCAAGAAGTGAAAATAGTTTAACAAAAAGAGAATTAACCTCCTTTCATTGCCCAGGAATTTTGAACATTAGTAGGTCATAATTTGAAACAGATAATTGGCACACAAAATCAAAAAAAGATTAAAAAAGAATGATCAAGAAAATAGGAAAGTAAGCACCTCAATATAAAAACTAAAAGCTAACTTTGTAATGATAAGGAGCACCCAGAATAATATATACCAGAGAATCTTATATATCACATAAAATGATCTTGTACAACATAGGTTTTGTCCTCGATGTCTTACTTGAATAGAGAAAACCTTTCATGCATTCCCTTCCAATATAGAGCCAAGGCTGCAAGACATAAAAATAGAAACACATAATTATTATATGAGTTTCTTATTGATCAAGAGACATGGTTATCTGCAAAACAAGCTACACACCTATAAGCACATAATTTGCATCACAATTTTGTAACTGGAACACTTAAGGAACCAACAAATGAAGGGGAAAAGAAACAGCACAGCAGCAAGCAAATAACAAAAAACCTTATTTGTTCATCTTATTTTCTGCATTTTGTTCCTTTTAGATTTCTTTTTTTCTTTTTCTTTTTCATTTGTGTATTTTTTGTATTTTTCTCTTTTTCTTTTGTTCTCTCTTTGTTTTTTTTTAATTTTTTGTCTTCCTATTTTTTATACATTTCTCATTTCCTTTTTTTAATTTTTCATATTTTTTGGTCTTTCGATTTCTTTCCCCCCTATTTTTCTATTTTCTTCTTTTGTTTTTATTTATATTTGTGTTTTCAAGACATTGTATATACATTTTTTTTAATTTATTGTCGCCTCATTTGCCCTCTAGTCACCTGCGTCTCGCCTGCCTCTCATCTCTCACCTTTAATAACTGTGGCCACAAAGGAACGGAAAAAATTTAAGTCATCAACATCATGAATGTATAAGCACTGGAAGTAAATACTATGAAAAAGCCTTAAAAAGTAGAACTAGATTTGCGCTATCTCACTGAAAACAAAGAAATCTAACAAACCTTGCCCAAATATTGTAGCAGTTATATAGATGCTCAATACTTTCTGGAAAACTTTAAAATCAAATATTGAAGTTGGCTGTCCTGAGCCATTCCAAGCAATAATGATTTGAACCAGGTTGCATAACATGGGAAGACAACCCATTCCGAAAATCCAAATTGTCAAGATCATCCACAAAACCCCTCATAGGCATCTAGGACTAATGGTTTGACTCTAGATTTACAAAAACAGAAAGGACTCCTGGTAGGCCCGCAAAAACACCCTAATAAATGATTAACCATAAAGATTAAATTTATTGTGACTCTTATAGATTATAAATGTCACAAAAAGCAAGAGGCAAATATGAAGAAAGCAACAAATACAAGCTGGAAGAAAACTAACAAAGTAAAAGTCCAACCCCAAGGAATTTAAATGTTGGGGCATATTGATGGCAATTTAATACGTGTAATTTGAAAACCAACATGATTCCAGGCAATTGACGTACATTAGTTTTCCCTCCACTGGAAATAGTACATGCATCTTTTGCATATAACAACATACAAAGCATCGCCTCGTACTCCTCCAGCTAAGATAGAAAAAGGCCTCTCCCAAAGTACAAAACTTAAAATAATAATAACATAGACCAAAACTCAGTGAGCAAGCATAAATTTGGAAAGAAGCACATAGCCCAACCTCTATTGGTGTACAAAGAACAAGATTACAACAAAAATTAAGCCCTAGTATATTTCAACTGTTCGATATAGGTAAAAGAAAAAGTACATACCAAGGAGTAAAGAGACATCACCCCCTACTTTGACCAAGCTACTGAATCAAACTAGGCTTGGGCAGCTTTCTACAACTCCAGCCTCTTTGCAAGAGAAACACATTGCTGCATAATTGTTAGATCCATATCCAACAACATTCCCACCTATTTTCCCTATAAATTCATCTTCGGTATATTGAGATCCAGTTTCTTTCTTCATGTACCCACCCATTCCATAAGGAGGCTAGACTAAAAATTAAGGGGCTGTTAGTAATCTTTTTTGCCTGATTCGGTGAAGAAATGATCAAGCAAGCTGCAGTTGGCCACACAAACTTGACGATAAACAATAGACTTTGGAATGGAGTTCTTCAAACTTGTATATACCATATTGACATTGTTCCTTGTCCCTGTATGCAGTTGGAGGCACATTTGGCAAACTCAGTGATAACTGGGGACTACATTAATATATCATAAAATCAAAACTCTCATACTTACCAATTCTTAGAAGATACAATTCGTTGCATCTATCACAACTTCACTTCCTTGTTGCTTCTTGTTGGCGACTGGGATATTGGATGGGTTGTATTGCCACCCTTCTCGACATATTGAGGAAGCTTCTAGAAGAAATCTATAGTCAAGTAACTACTACATTCCATTTCTACTAGCTTTAGAGCTGCCCTCTTGCTTTCATCCTTTATCCTATCTGATGATTCAACAACAGCAATCCCAACTTCTGCTCTAAGTGAGAACCCTTTTTTCTCCTATTCTTTACTACTTTTTCCTCCTCTCCTCTCTTTTGTTTCTCTTCCCTATTTTCGCATGTTTTCTCTTGACTCCTATTTCTTCATCTTTTTTTCCTGCTTCTTGTTCCTTTTAGTTTTTTTTTTTGTTTTGTTTCCTTTTCCTCTTTTTGTATTTTTCTCTTTTTCTATTTCCTTTTCTTTTTGAAATTTTTTCTTTCCTATTTTTCCATTTTTTTCATATTTTTTTGCTTTTTCTATTTTTTTCCCTGTTTTCCTGTTTTCTTCTTCTTCTTCTTTTTTCTATTTCTATTAATATTTTTTTTTTCCAATACACTTTACCAACATTTTTTTTCTTCAATGCCGTTCACCTTTTGGTCACCCACCTCTAGTCTTAAAAATGTACCTTCGTCTGCCTCTCGCCTTTAATAACTATGACTAGGATTTTGCTTGCACTGAAAGCACCAGGTAATTATTGAAATAAGGATCTAAGTGTTCCCAATGTTCAAATCTGACATAAAATAAGGATAAAAGGTCAAGCCCATAATAAAAAAACCATAATCTTTGTTCATGCATAAAAATCATTAAATATTACCTTGTGCATGGCTCATTATCAAGTTCAAGCAGTTACAACCATAGTTAGGTACGAACAAATTGTAGAAAACATTTATTTTCCATGAAAACCAATAACCACAGAATGATCAATGCTTTTGTGGAAGAAATCTTAACAATCTTTGACTGGCATATGCATTTTGATCAACTTCAAAATATGGTTTCTCTTTATTTTGGAAAAAGAAAATAAAGAGAAAAAGGTTTTGAAAAATGTGTTTTGTTAATGCCAAAAGCTTAATTATCTTGAAAGGTAGGAAATTCAAGTCGCTAAATCTTAAAATGGTACAAGTAAAGGTTGCATTTTGAAAAAAGAGAGAGAGAAATACATACTTGATGCTCTGAAAAGGTGCCATCAAGAGAAACTTATAGCCTTGTTTCCTATTATCAACCCAACTCAAGAATCAAAGATAATTGTTGGTAACTTGGTATATATGCCCAAAACAATGGAAGAATATATAAGTAGAAAAAATATGTAGCAAGTAAAAAGAGCAAAATTATGATACCAGACTAACTAATTCATATGTGCAAGTTAATAACCACCACCAAGATAATCATTCAACCTATCAGCAAAAGGTTTTTCGCATTCTACCTTAGCATTTTACCAGGTTACAAGTTACCCTTCACTATTAATGACTAGCAGGTTCAATATTCAAGCTGCAGCATATATATATATAGCATATTTCCTTACAATATTCATATGAACCTAGCAATAACTTCAGCTTCATAAGTTATCCCTGCATCAATCTTTTGAAGGCTCACAAGCATAGTATTGAACTTATGCCGACTCACCACTTGATAGTGGTGAAAGTGATAAGTTCTTAAGAAGCATCATCACAAATTCTATGTTTGAATTGATGGCAACATTTTTCATTTCGCAATTGGGACGAGAACTACTATATCACTAAAATCGCTATGTCCCATAATATATTAATCAACACTATTCTTTTAATCATCCACTTACCATGCAAATGAAAATTACATCTTGGGTAGGGTGCACGCTAAATACTTATCTCCTAGCACAAAGCAAAAAGGAAAATAAAAAAAGCAACAACTCATATACTTGGAAAATTCTCAAAGAAGTTCGTAGAAGATACCTACAAGAGACTAGGTAAAATAGAGGGAAGGTTGTTGTTTGCTCCGTTTTGAGTGCCCGAGGATAGTATTTGCTGGAGAAGGAAAAGATAAAATGATTTATTAACTTGTTTATATTTGTAAGAACTATTAGCATCAAAAAAAAATATTTGTAAGAACTATTAAGAGTCTATCATGAACTAAACTGATAATGTACAAGAGCATTCTAAAATTAATACATATACTATGCATATTATATTTCTCTAGAAATTTTAGTCATATTTCACAATCAGGAAATGAAAAGGCAGTAGCAAAGATAATTCACCATCTCAAGGAAAATCAGCTACATTTTCAAGGTTAATAAATGCTTTCTTTCTTCTTTATAAAAAAAATAAATCAAAAACTAAAAATTGGATAAATGATTACCTAACCATTGTACCCATTGTGCGATTACATTTGAAAAGAGCTGCTTTCAATGCAGCCAGTCCTTACTCTATTTATCATCCAAAATATTCGCTAGTATACACACACTGTTAACATATACTTCAATTCCTTCAATGCAACGTTGTTAATTTTTTATTCAAATTTTTGCATTTATCAAAAGTAAAATATCTTAAAGTGTTTATTATAATCGTAATCTCTATTCCAAGCAATGGCTCATTCAACGAATCAAATCTCAAAGTCTTTTAATGATCATATCTTCCTCCATCAACATCTCCATGCTGGAACCTTCTTCTCAATGTTTGGGAACTCGCCAAGAACTAAATTAAAGATTTACCAAGACGGTGTTGAACTGGTTCAAAACCAAGAAAATTTTGATTATCCCTAAAGAAAAACCTATATCCACAAAAATAAAGAGAATCCTTAAAAATCAAAACTACTAGAAAAAAAAGGAAAGAAATGATATTGAGAATACATACTACTAGAATCAAACCAGTTGGAGAAAAATACTCCTCTGCATATTCGAAAAAAACCTTGAAGAATTACAAATAAGAGAACCCTAACTCCTCTTCTCCATTTCTTCCTCCTCTCCTTTATTTCCTTTCTCTTCCCTGTTTTCGCATGTTTTCTCTTTACTCTTATTTCTTCATCCTTTTTTTTTTTTTTTTTTTTGGCTTCTTGTTCCTTTTAGTTTACTTTTTTGTTTTTTTTCCTTGCATTTTTCTCTTTTTCTTCAATTTATTTTCTATTTTCCTTTTTTGTTTTGACACTTTTCCTTTCCTATTTTTCCATTTTTTAATATTTTCATATTTTTGTTTTTTCTCCCAGTTTTCCATCTTTCTTCCTTTTTTTCCCCCTTATTTCTATTGATATTTGTTTTTTACCATGCACTTTCCATACATTTGTTTCTCGAATGTCGTTCACCTTTTGGTTACCCATCCCTCGCCTTAAAAAAAAGACCTTCATGCATTCCCCTTCCAACATAAAAGCTAAAGTTGTAGGACAAAATAGAAACACAGAATTACTATATGAGTTTCTTATTGATCAAGAGATACAGTTATCTGCAAAACATACTAGACACCTATTAACCACCACATCATTAGCATCACAAATTTTTAACTGGAGCTCAAAAGAACCAACGAATGAAGGGGGAAAAGGAAATAGCATGGCAGCAAGCAAATTTGGTGATACATAGATAACGACAGCCAAGATAAACAATGAAGGAGACTTTGAATTATTGCCAACCCAACTTTTGATAGTTTGAGCAAACCCCGTAGGATTCTTCCATGTGTAAGCATAGGTAAGAGGGAGGATGACCTACCAAGTAGCGACGGATACAAACTTTAGAATATATCATATCTTGGCATGAAAGGGCATGCTCCATCTACTTTAAAACAATGAATTAGATCAAGGATGGCTGCAGAAAAGAGATCTTGGATATCAACAACATAATTGTGGATATAAAAATAAAAGCTTTTAGTATATTCAGATTTTTGCACATGAATAGAAAATAACATAATCGCAAGTGTATTCAGCATCCAAAACAGGGTCAATTGAAGATTAGAATCCTAGGTGGATGTATAAGGTACAATAGTAAATTGTATCATTGAAAATGTTGCCAACGGCATCCAACTAACTATACATATGCACCTAAGCCAAAATAATTCTAGAAGACCATAGTTTTTACATCCAAAGAATTGAACATTCGAAAAAAATTCTAAAGAATCGCGTAGTTGTGGTCACTACCATTAACATATCACCAATTTGCTTCTATTCTTTATAGAACCTTTTAGATAACAAGAGGAGAAAAGTGATAACATCTAAGACAAAATAGAAACACATAATTACAATATGAATTTCTTATTGATCAAGAGTCATGGTTATCAGCAAAACATACTGCACAACTATTAACCACTAGATAATTAGCATCACAATTTTTTAATTGGAGCTCAAAAGAACCAACGAATGAAGGGGAAAAAGAAAGAACATGGCAGCAAACAAACTTGGTGATACATAGATAACGACAGGCAAGATGAACAATGAAGGAAACCTTGAATTACTGCCAACTCAACTTTTGATAGTTTGAGCAAGTCCAGAAGGATTCTTCCATGTGTAAGCATAGGTAAGAGGGAGGAAGACCTACCAAGTAGTGGCGCATACAAACTTTAGAATGTATCTTATCTTGGCATGCAAGGGCTTGCTCCATCTACTTTAAAACTCAGAATTAGATCAACAATGGCTGCAAAAAAGAGATGTTGGATATCAATAACATAATCGCAAATGTAAAAATACAAGTTTTTAGTATATTTAGATTTTTCCACACGAATAACATAATCGCAGGTGTATTCAACATCCAAAACAGGGTCATTTAAAATGTTGCCAAAGGCATCCAACTAACTATACATATGCACCGAAGCCAAAATAATTCTAGAAGACCACAGTTTTACATCCAAAGAATTGAACATTCAAATAAATTCTAAACAATCACACAGTTGTGGTCACTGCCAGTAACGTATCATCATTTTGCTTCTATTCTCTATAGAACCTTTTAGTTAACAAGAGGAGAAAAGTGCAAACAGTACCTAAGGCAAAATAATTTCAAAAACTCCAAATTTTAGCATCCAAACGGTTGAACTGTTAAACCTTTCAACCCTAAAAAAAATAAAAAAATTAAGAAGAAAGCACAAACTCAGTTGCAGTCACTAACAATAATATCATCAGTTCTCTTCTATTCTTTTCAAAAAAATTTAGTAATTAAAAGTCAAAAAGTGATAACTTCTAACACTTGTAAATAGTCAACCACAAAGGAAGGGGAAAAAATTATGTCATCGATGAATATTGTCATATATTTCTAACTTTCCCGAAAGCATCTAAAGGAATGAAGCATACAACAACTAATATCAAATATTTCATCGAGGTCTCTGAATCGGAAAAATCAAGAAATATACATTTCTTCCACTTGCTGAATAATTTCAGAACGATAGTCATTAGTTTGGTAGATGATAACATGCAAACCCTTTTAGAAACAAGGAGAACACAATCAAAAAGGAAGGGAAAAATGGATGAAAAAAATCAAAACAAAAGGGTAAAAAAAATGAAGAAATACTCACAAGAAGGCTTGGCACTGACGTGGCCAAGAAAAGCGGCGACTTCCTTCATCTGCAAGGGCTAACCGCCGATTGTCCCAAACTACAATGGCTAACAAATGGCAGCAGCGACGATGAAAGACTTGTTGTCACGAAAGCGGACAGCGTGAGCCGCAAGAGTATTTCTCTTGGCAAGGAGAGGTCTACAAGAAATCCGATATCATCTGGTTGCTACAGTATTTGGACAACCCTAAACCCTTTGCCCTCCCAACCTTTGTCACACACCTACTGTCCCTTCACCAGTTTCACAATTTCGATTTTGATGCATCGGCAGCCAGATCCAAACACCAGCCACCGCCATTATTAACACATTTAGTCACATATGGGTGATCATATCTTCAACTTGGGTCTTGAGAAATCAACAGGAGTAATAGCCACTCAATTTTTTTTGTGATTTGGGGGGCCGGGGGAGCGGGGGTTTAGAAACTGCATTTTTGTGGAACTCTTATTTCTTCATCCTTCTTATTTTTTGCTTCTTGTTCCTTTTAGTATACTTTTTTTGTTTTTTTTTCCTTGTATTTTTCTCTTTTTCTTCAATTCTTTTTCTATTTCCCTTTTTTCTTTTGACACTTTTTCGTTCCTATTTTTCCATTTTTTTATATATTTTTATTTTTTTCCCCCTATTTTCCATCTTTCTTATTGATCAAGAGACATAGTTATCTGCAAAAACATGCTGCACACCTATTAACCACCAAGGCAGCAAGCAAATTTGATGATACATAGATAACGACAGCCAAGATAAACAATGAAGGAGACTTTGAATTATTGCCAACCCAACTTTTGATAGTTTGAGCAAACCCAGAAGGATTCTTCCATGTGTAGGCATAGGTAAGAAGGAGGATGACCTACCAAGCAGCGGCGGATACAAACTTTAGAATGTATCTTACCTTGGCAAGAAAGGGCACGCTCCATCTACTTTAAATCTCAGAATTAGATCAAGGTCGCTGCCAAAAAGAGATGTTGGATATCATTAACATAATCATAGATGTAAAAATACAAGGTTTTAGTATATATAGATTTTTGCACAAGAATAGAAAATAACGTATTCGTAGGTGTATTCAACATCAAAAACAGGGTGAATCAAAAGATTAGAATCCTAGGCGGATGTACACGGTACAATAGTAAATCGTATCATTTAAAATGTTACCAACGGCATCCAAATAGCAATACATATGCACCTAAGCCAAAATAATTCTAGAAGACCATAGTTTTTACATCCAAAGAATTGGTCATTCAAAAAAATTCTAAAGAATCACATAGTTGGTGTCACTGTCAGTAACATATCACCAATTTGCTTCTATTCTTTATAGAACCTTTTAATTAACAAGAGGTGAAAAGGTAATAATATCAAAGACTTGCAAACAGTACCTCAGGCAAAATAATTTTGAAAACACCAAATTTAAGCTTCCAAACTATTGAACAGTTTAAACCTTACAACCCCCCCTACCCCCCAAAAAAAGCACAAATTGAGTTGTAGTCACTAACAATAATATCATTACTTCTCTTCTATTCTTTTCAGAAACTTCTAGTAATTAAAAGTCAAAAAGTGATAATTTCTAACCCTTATATATAGTCAGCCACAAAGGGAAAAAAATTAAGTCATCGACGAATATTGCCATCTATTTCAAACTTTCCTAAAAGCATCTGAAGGAATGAAGCATCCAACAACTAATATCAAATGTTTAATTGAGGTCTCTGAATCGGAAAAATCAAGAAATATACATATTTTCCACTTGCTGAATAATTTCAGAACTATTATCATCCGTTTGGTAGATGATAACACGCAAACTGTTTCAGAAACAAGGAGAACACCATCAAAAAGGGAGAGAAAAAAATGATGAAAAAACTGAAAACAAAAAGGGCAAAAAAATGAAGAAATACTCACAAGAAGTCTCGGCGCCGACGTGGCCAACAAAAGCTGCGACTTCTTCATCTGCAAGCGCCAATTGTCTCGAACTACAGTGGCCAATAAACGGCGGCAGCGGTGATGAAAGACTTGTAGTCCCGGAAGCAGACAACGTGAGCCAAAGAGTATTCCTCTTCGCGAAGAGATGTCTCCAAGAAATTCGATATTATCTAGTTGCTACAGTATTTGGACAACCGTAAAACCTTTACACTCCCAACCTTGGTCACACACCTACTGTCTCTTCCCCAGTTTAACAATTTCGATTTTGATGTGTCGGTGGCCACACCCAAACACCAGCCACCACCATTATTAACACATTTACTCACATATGGGTGATCATATCTTTAATTTGGGTCTTGGGAAATCAACAGGAGGAATAGCCGCTCTTTTTTTTTCGTGGTTTGGGGGGGCGGGCCGGAAGAAATCTGCATTTTTGTGGAACTCTTATTTCTTCATCCTTTTTTATTTTTTGCTTCTTGTTCCTTTTAGTTTACTATTTTTGTTTTTTTTCTCCTCGCATTTTTCTCTTTTCCTTCAATTCTTTTTCTATTTCCCTTTTTTCTTTTGACACTTTTCCTTTCCTATTTTTTCATTTTTTTATATTTTCCCCCTATTTTCCATCTTTCTTCTTTTTCTTTTTTTCCCTATTTCTAATGATATTAGTTTTTTTCCAATGCACTTTACATACATTAGTTTCTATAATGTCGTTCACCTTTTGGTTGCCCATCTCTTGCCTTGAAAAAAGACTTTCATGCATTCCCCTTCCAACATAAAAGCTGAAGTTGTAAGACAAAAATAGAAACGCATAATTACTATATGAGTTTCTTATTGATCAAGAGACATGGTTATCTACAAAACATGCTGCACACCTATTAACCACCACATCATTAGCACCTCAAACTTTTAAATGGAGCACAAAAGAACCAACGAGTAAAGGGGAAAAAAAGAAACAGCATGGCAGCAAGATAACGACAGCCAAGATAAACAATGAAGGGACTTTGAATTATTGCCAACCCAACTTTTGATAGTTTGAGCAAACCCATAAGGATTCTTCCATGTGTAAGCATAGGAAAGAAGGAGGATGACCTACCAAGCAGCGGCGGATACAAACTTTAGAATGTATCTTACCTTGGCAAGAAAGGGCGCGCTCCATCTACTTTAAATCTCAGAATTAGATCAAGGTCGCTGCCAAAAAGAGATGTTGGATATCATTAACATAATCATAGATGTAAAAATACAAGGTTTTAGTATATATAGATTTTTGCACAAGAATAGAAAATAACGTATGCGTAGGTTTCATCGACAACTCTGAATAGGAAAAATCAAGAAATATACATTTCTTCCCCTTGCTGAATAATTTAAGAACTATTGTCATCAGTTTGGTAGATGATAACACGCAAACCCTTTCAGAAACAAGGAGAACACAATCAAAAAGCAAGGGAAAAAATGGATGAAAAAAATGAAAACAAAAGGGCAAAAAAAATAAAGAAATACTCACAAGAAGTCTCGGCTCCGACATGGCCAAGAAAAGCGGCGACTTCCATCATCTGCATGGGCTAACCGCCGATTGTTCCGAACTGCAGTGGCTAATGAATGGCCGCGGCGGTAATGAAAGACTTGAAATCCCGGAAGCGGACAGCGTGAGCCATAGGAGTATTCCTCTTGGCTAAGAGAAGTCTGCAAGAAGTCCAATATCATCTGGCTGCTATAGTATTTGGACAACCCTAAGCCCTTTACACTCCCGACCTTGGTCACACACCTACTGTCCCTTCACCAGTTTCACAATTTCGATTTTGATGTGTCGGCTGCTAGACCCAACACCAGCCACCGCCATTATTAACACATTTAGTCACATATGGGTGTTCATATCTTCAATTTGGGTCTTGAGAAATCAACAGGGGGAATAGCTGCTCATTTTTTTTCGTGGTTTGGGGGGCCGGGGGAGGGGGGTTTAGAAATCTGCATTTTTGTGGAACTCTTATTTCTTCATCCTTTTTTTATTTTTTGCTTGTTGTTCCTTTTAGTTTACCTTTTTTTGTTTTTTTTTCCTCGCGTTTTTCTCTTTTTCTTCAATTCTTTTTATGTTTCCCTTTTTTCTTTTGACACTTTTCCTTTCCTATTTTTCCATTTTTTTATATTTTAAAATTTTTGTTTTTTCCCCTATTATCCATCTTTCTTCTTTTTTTTTCCTTCCCTATTTCTAATGATATTTGTTTTTTTCCAATGCACTTTACATACATTTGTTTCTGCAATGTCGTTCACCTTTTGGTTACCCATCTCTCGCGTTGAAAAAAGACTTTCATGCATTCCCCTTCCAACATAAAAGCTGAAGCTGTAAGACAAAATAGAAACACATAATTACTATATGATTTTCTTATTGATCAGGAGACATGGTTATCTGCAAAACATGTTGCACACCTATTAACCACCACATCATTTGCACCTCAAACTTTTAACTGGAGCTCAAAAGAACCAACGAATGAAGGGGAAAAAGGGAACAGCATGGCAGCAAGCAAATTTGGTGATACATAGATAACCACATCCAAGATAAATAATGAATGAGACTTTGAATTATTGCCAACCCAACTTTTGATAGTTTGTGCAAACCGAGAAGGATTCTTCTCTGTGTAAGCATAGGTAAGAAGGAGGATGACCTACCAAGCAGCGACGAATACAAACTTTAGAATATATCTTACCTTGGCAAGAAAGGGCACGCTCCATCTACTTTAAATCTCAGAATTGGATCAAGGTGGTTGCAAAAAAGAGATGTTGGATATCATTAACATAATCATAGATGTAAAAATACAAGGTTTTAGTATATTTAGATTTTTGCACAAGAATAGAAAATAACGTAATCGCAGGTGTATTCAACATCCAAAACAGGGTCAATCTAAAGATTAGAATCCTAGGCAGATGTATATGGTACAATAGTAAATCATATCATTTAAAATGTTGCCAACGGCATCCAAATAACAATACATATGCACCTAAGCCAAAATAATTCTAGAAGACCACAGTTTTTACATCCAAAGAATTGAACATTCAAAAAAATTCTAAAGAATCACATAGTTGGCGTCACTGTCAGTAACATATCACCAATTTGCTTCTATTCTTTATTGAACTTTTTAGTTAACAAGAGGAGAAAAGTGATAATATCTATCACTTGCAAATACTACCTAAGGTAAAATAATTTTTCAAAACAGCAAATTTTAGCATGCAAATTGCTGAACAGTTTAAACCTTTCGAACGAAAAAAATCACAAACTGAGTTGTAATCAGTAACAATAATATCATCTGTTCCCTTCTATTATTCTTTTCAGAAACCTTTAGAAATTAAAAGTCAAAAAGTGATAACTTCTAACACTTGTAAATAGTCATCCACAAAGGAGGGGAAAAAAATTAAGTCATCGACAAATATTGTCATCTATTTCCAACTTTCCAAAAAGTGTCTAAAGGAATGAAGCATACAACTACTGAAATCAAATATTTCATCGAGGTCTCTGAATATGAAAAATCAAGAAATATACATTTCTTCCACTCGGTGAATAATTTCAGAACTATTGTCATCAGTTTGGTAGATGATAACATGCAAACCCTTTTAGAAACGACAAGAACACAATCAAAAAGGAAGGGAAAAAATGGATGAAAAAAATGAAAACAAAAGGGCAAAAATAATGAAGAAATACTCACAAGAAGTCTCGACTACGTCGTGGCCAATAAAAGCGACGACTTCCTTCATATGCATGGGTTAACTGCCGATTGTCCCAAACTGCAGTGGCTAATAAATGGTGGTGGAGGTGATGAAGAAAGACTTGTAATCCTGAAAGCGGGCAATGTGAACCGCATGAGTATTCCTCTTGGCGAAGAGAAGTCTACAAGGAGTCTGATATCATCCAGATGCTATAGTATTTGGACAACCCCAAACCCTTTACACTCCCAACCTTGGTCACACACCTGCTGTCCCTTCACCAGTTTCACAATTCGGATTTTAGTGTGTCGGCGGCCACACCCAAACACTAGCAGCCGCCATTATTAAAACATTTATTCACATATGGGTGACCATATCTTAAATTTGGATCTTGAGGAATCAATAGGAAGAATAGAAGCTCATTTTTTTTGTGGATTGGGGCAGCAGGAGGGTGGGGTAGAAATCTATATTTTTGTGGACCTCTCATTTCTTCATCCTTTTTTTTTTTTTGAATTCTTGTTCCTTTTAGTTTTATTTTTTTTTTTATTATTTCTTGCAATTTTCTCTTTTTCTTAAATTCTTTTTCTATTTCACTTTTTTCTTCTGAAACTTTTCCTTTCGTATTTTTTTGTTTTTCCATATTTTTTTGTTTTAGTTTTTTCCTCCTGCTTTCCATCTTTCTACTTCTTCTTTTTTCCCCCTATTTCTATTGATATTTTGTTTTTTCCCAATGCACTTTACACACATTTGTTTATCCAATGTCGTTCACCTTTTAGTTACCCATCTCTTGCCTTAAAAAAAGACTTTCTTGCATTCCCCTTCCAACATAAAAGCTGAAGCTGTTAGACAAAATAGAAACACAGAATTACTATATGAGTTTCTTATTGATCAAGAGACATGGTTATCTGCAAAACATACTGTACACCTATTAACCACCACATCATTAGCACCACAAACTTTTAACTGGAGCTCAAAAGAACCAACGAATGAAGGGGAAAAAAGAAACAGCATGGCAGCAAGCAAATTTGGTGATACGTAGGTAACAACAGCCAAGATAAACAATAATGAGACTTTGAATTATTGCCAAACTAACTTTTGATAGTGTGAGCAACCCCAGAAGGATTCTTCCAAGTGTAAGCATAGGTAAGAGGGAGAATGACCTACCAAGCAGCAGTGGATACAAACTTTAGAATGTATCTTATCTTGGCATGAAAGGGCATGCTCCAAAATAACGTAATCGCAGGTGTATTCAACATTCAAAATAGGGAATCTAAAGATTACAATCCTAGGTGGATGTATAGTAAATCGTATCATTTAAAATGTTGCCAACGGCTTCCAACTAACTATACATATGCACCTAAGCCAAAATAATTCTAGAAAACCACAGTTTTTACATCCAAAGAATTGAACATTCGAAAAAATTCTAAAGAATCACATAGTTGTGGTCACTGCCAGTGACATATCACCAATTTGCTTCTTTACAGAACCTTTTAGTTAAAAAAAGGAGAAAAGTGATAATATCTATGACTTGCAAACAATACCTAAGGTAAAATAATTTTGAAAACACCAAATTTTTGAAAACACAAAAAAAAAAAAAAGAAAGCACAAACTGAGTTGTAGTCACTAACAATAATATCATTAATTCTCTTCTGTTCTTTTCAAAAACTTTTAGCAATTAAAAGTGAAAAAGTGATCATTTTCTAACATTTGTAAATAGTCATCCGCAAAGGAATGGAAAAAAAATTAAATCAACGACAAATATTGTCATCTATTTCCAACTTTCTCAAAAGCATGTAAAGGAATGAATCATCCAACAACTAAAATCAAATATTTCATCGTGGTCTCTGAACAGGAAAAATCAAGAAATTTACGTTTCTTCCACTTGCTGAATAATTTCTGAACTATTGTCATCAGTTTGGTAGATGATAACATGCAAACCCTTTCAGAAACAAGGAGAACACAATAAAAAAGGAAGGGAAAAAATGGATGTAACAAATGAAAACAAAAGGGAAAAAAAAATGAAGAAATACTAACAAGAAGTCTCGGCACCGAAGTGGCCAAGAAAAGCGGTGATTTCCTTCATCTACAAGGGCAAACCGACGATTGTCCCAAACTACAGTGGCTAATAAACGGCGGCAGCGGTGATGAAAGAACTGTAGTCCCGGAAGCGGACAACGTGAGAAACAGGAGCATTCCTCTCGGCGAAGAGAAGTCTACAAGAAATCCGATATCATCTGGTTGCTACAGTATTTGGACAACCCCAAACCCTTTACACTCCCAACCTTGGTCTCACACCTACTGTCCCTTCCCCAGTTTCACAATTTCGGTTTTAGTGTGTCGGCGGCCATACCCAAACACTAGCCGCTACCATTATTAACACATTACTTACATATGGGTGATCATATCTTAAATTTGGGTCTTGAAAAATCAATCGGAGGAATAGCTGCTCATTTTTTTCATGGTTGGGGGCAGCATGGGGGTGGGGTAGAAATCTATATTTTGGTGGAACTCTCATTTCTTAATCCTTTTTTTTTTGGCTCCTTGTTCCTTTTAGGTTAATTTTTTGGTTTTTTATTTCTTGCAATTTTCTCTTTTTCTTCAATTATTTTTCTATTTCGCATTTTTCTTTTGACACTTTTCCAATCCTATTTTTCCATTTTTTTATATTTTTGTTTTTTCCCGTATTTTCCATCTTTTTTTTTTCCTTCACTATTTCTAATGATATTTGTTTTTTTCCAATGCACTTTACATACATTCGTTTCTGCAATGTCATTCACCTTTTGGTTACCCATCTCTTGTGTTGAAAAAAGACTTTCATGCATTCCCCTTCCAACATAAAAGCTGAAGCTGTAAGACAAAATAGAAACACAGAATTACTATATGAGTTTCTTATTGATCAAGAGACATGGTTATCTGCAAAACATACTGCACACCTATTAACCACCACATCATTAACACCACAAACTTTTAACTGGAGTTCAAAAGAACCAACGAATGAAGGGGAAAAAAGAAACAGCATGCAAGCAAATTTGGTGATACATAGATAACGATAGCCAAGACAAACAATGAAGGAGACTTTAAATTATTGCCAACCTAACTTTTGATAGTTTGAGCAAACCTAGAAGGATTCTTCCAAGTGTAAGCATAGGTAAGAGGGAGAATGACCTACTAAGCGGCGGCGGATACAAACTTTAGAATGTATCTTATCTTGGCATGAAAGGGCATGCTCCAAAATAGCGCAATCGCAGGTGCATTCAACATCCAAAACAGGGTCAATCTGAAGATTACAATCCTAGGTGGATGTATATGGTACAATAGTAAATCATATCATTTAAAATGTTGCCAACGGCTTCCAACTAACTATACATATGCACCTAAGCCAAAATAATTCTAGAAGACCACCGTTTTTACATCCAAAGAATTGAACATTCAAAAAAATTCTAAAGAATCACATAGTTGTGGTCACTGGCAGTAACATATCACCAATTTGCTTCTATTCTTTATAGAACTTTTAGATAACAAGAGGAGAAAAGTGATAATATCTATGACTTGCAAATAGTACCTAAGGTAAAATAATTTTGAAAACAGGAAATTTTAGCATCCAAATTGCTGAACAGTTTAAACCTTTCAAACCAAAAAAAAAAAAGACAAAAGAAAGCACAAACTGAGTTGTAGTCACTAACAATAATATCATCAGTTCTCTTCAGTTCTTTTCAGAAACTTTTAGAAATTAAAAGTGAAAAAGTGATCATTTCTAACACTTGTAAATAGTCATCCGCAAAGGAATGGAAAAAAAATTAAATCATCGACAAATATTGTCATCTATTTCCAACTTTCCCAAAAGCATGTAAAGGAATGAATCATCCAACAACTAAAATCAAATATTTCATCGTGGTCTCTGAACAGGAAAAATCAAGAAATTTACATTTCTTCCACTTTTTGTTTAATTTTTTTGACAGCTTCTGTATGTTGTTCAAACCACATTTTAGGAATCTTTTTTAATATATCTAGGATTGCAGTATCTTCTGCAAGATAGGATTATAGTATCTTCTGCAAGATTTTTATAATAAGGAGAAATGTAATTGAGACTTCCTAGAAATCTTTGCAATTGGGTCTTATCTATAATTTTTTCAGGGAATTTAGAAGCAAATTCTATACTTCTATTTATAGGAATATTTTTACCTTTTTCTATATTATGACCGAGAAATCTAATTTTTATTTGAAAAAGACTCATTTTTGGGCTAGATATAACTAAACCATTTTGAATAATAATTTTATTGAAAATATCAAGATGTTTAAAATGAATTTCTATAGTTTTAGAAAAAATTAAAATATCATCAATATAGACTATTATAAATTCACTATATGGAATTAATATATCATTCATAATTTTTTGAAATTCTGAAGGAGCATTTTTCAGACCAAATGACATAACATTCCATTCAAATTGTCCTATTGGGACATTAAAAGCAGTTTTGTATTTGTCTTCTTCAGCAATCTAGATTTGTCAGTATCTTGATTTCAAATCAAATTTTAAAAATATAACAGCTTCATAGAGTTGTTTGTCAAGTAAATCATTTTTTATTAGGAATAGGATATCTAATCAATTTTAAAACTTTATTAAGAGGTTTATAATTAATAACAAGGCGAGGTATTCCTCTTTCTTATTTAGAATGTTTATTAACATAAAAAGCAGTACAAGGCCAACGAGATTTAGAAGGTTTTATTAAGCCTTTTTATAAAATAGAAGCAATTTTTTTTTACATAATTCTAAATATTTAGAATTCATTTGACATGGTCTAGCTTTAGTAGGAATTTTCTTTTCATCAAAATTCTCTTCATATGGAAGATTAACAATATGTTTCTTCCTATTCCAAAAAGCATTTTTGGATGATCATTACAAATTTCTAATGAGAATTTATTAATTATTAATTTAATTTTATCCTGTAATATAGGATTTTGAAGTTTTTCTTCAATAGTTGAAATATTTATTTCTTCTTTAAGAAAATTTATTTGATGAATTTTTGCTATTAGCAAATCATGGATTTGATGAAGAACTCTAGTAAAAGGTTAAGCTATAAACTCAAACTTTGTTTCTTTTTCTTCAAAATTTCCTATAAAACCATTTTCATTAATATATTTGATAGGATTTTTTTTTTTTTAAAAATGGAGTACCAAGTATAACTTGATTTGTAATATTTTTTACAAGTAAAAAACTTGTAGAAATACAAGTATTATTTTTGCAAATATAAGCTTTTGGTAATTTATATTGAATATCTAGTTTCTAACCATTAGCATAACTAAGAGAATTAGTAGTTTTATGAAAATACCTAGTAGGAATAATTCCTTTCTGAATGCAATTTAAATATGCTCCACTATCCACTAAAGCAGTTAATTCTTTTTGAAATCTATTATCAATAAGTAGATTGATTTTTATGAATCACTTTTGAGATGTAATCATTTCAAGAGTATGAAGAAAGGTATCATCATTAGGATATCTTATTATTTCATCAAAACTTTTATCATGAAAATTCATAATTTTATTATTATTTTCTAAATTAGAAATTCTTTCATCAAGAAATTTATTTTATTGTTTAAGATTACGAATCTAATTTTTTAAATTATTAATTTCAATAGTCAAATCTGGAACTGTAGTAGGAGTTTCAATTTTTTGTCTTTGTTTTAAAAGTCTTTGAACCTCAGCCATAGTATAAGGTTCAGGAGAAGTATAAGTTTCTTGATTTTTATCATTATTAGAAGAAGTACTAGGAGTATTTTCAATTTGATCTATAATTTTAGATCTAATTTCTGGATCTTTTCATGAATTTTAAAATTTCCATTATATTTTCACTATTTAAAATATTAATATTTAAATCATTGAATTGAGCAAGAATTTTATACAATTCTTCATTATCACTATCTTGTTTAGAACAAGGATTTCCTTGTTGACATGAATCACAACATTCTTCTTCAGAAATATAATTCTCACTTTCTAATGCCTTTAATGCTTCAGATGTTGAAGATTTTTCAGAATTATTTTCTAAACTATCATTACTACAAATATTTTCTGATTCAGAATTTAAGAGTAATTTAGAAAGAATATCTTTTAACTCATCATCAATATTAAGATTATTAATTTTTTTTCTTCATTTTAGCATAATGGCCTATTTTACCACATTTAAAATAGGCTCTATTTTTCTTTTCTATTCTTTCTTTTTTCTCTTCTTTTCTGTTTTCTTCTATTAGAATATTTTCTTTATATTTTATCTTATTTTTTGTGCCTATTAGGCTTGCTAGTGGATGGTTGTTCCATACCAAATTGACCACAAAATTGACCTAATTGTCTTTTTTCTGTAATATTATGATGCTTAATTTGTTGATTTAATTTAATTTCATTACACAAAGATAAACTTGTATACATGTACCTATAAGTTTTCCATAAGTATAACTATCATATTCAATATGAGTACCTCCTTTTGTAAGATTTTTTCTTACTCTTTCAGCAAATGAAGAAGGTAACCCATCTATAAATTTAGACTTCCAATGAGGACTATTTTACTCAGGGAGTTCCATGACTCTTGATAAAAATGTATCTTTATACCATGTAAATGATGTGAGATTAGGACATTTTAAACCATTAAGCAAAGTTCTAATATTTTCACTATTATCAGACCATCTTCCAGTAAAATGTTCTATAATATTAACAACAAGAGTATAAACAACATTTTCAACCTTATGTCCTGATTTATTTTTAATTGTATTTAAAATTTTAGATCTATTAGAAGCAGTAAGATAATTATCCCACCAGCCTTTATAGTGTGGGATAGCCCAACAACTCTTGACTAGGAAGAAAGATGTGATGTTGGGCGACCTAATTGCATCAGGCCCAATTGACAGTGGGTTGACCACGTCATCGACCCAGTTCGACCGCCCCAACCTCACTCCTCAATGCTACCACCCGTGTTTGGATTCTTTAATATGGTCGAAGAGACGGTATGGTCGATTACCCTGACTTGGATAGTCGAAGGCCTCCTGCCAGGGGACTTAAATACACGAAGGTATCAATCGTCGATTATTGCTCTGAGACGACTCATGGACGAATATTTATCGACCAGGGAGGTCGAGTCGACACCGTAACCCTATTGTCGTATTGATTGCTCTGACAGACGGCATGCCCCATATTAATGGCGTATGCCGCCCCTAGTACCAACTCTTCTACCGCATCAGGCCTAGGTGCGCCCCCAATGTAGCGCCTCATCCTGGGAGGCTGGAGATGGCGCCACCTAAAATAGTACAAGAATAGTAGAAGACTTAAAGAACCTTCATTAAGGACAAGAACTCTTTCTACATGACAAGGGCAACAAAGATAAACCACAATGTGTGTACATTATAACCCATAGCTTCCACTCAGCTGCTCTATCTTCTAGTCGATTCACTGACTTGAGTATCATAATGCCCTCAGCTAGCCTGAATTTTGTCGTTAGTTGTAGGATTTGACCCCGATACATTCCCTATCTAGTCGATTATAAGTGGTTCACAGCCCTATATACTTACCAAATGGGTTCTATCCTTATCATTTGGCACTGTATGTGAGAAACTAGAGTCCGCAACTGAGAAAATAGTTAACACCAAGAGAGCCGCATCCGAAAGGGAGGAGATTAAGTCTCACTACAAAAAGTATGCTTTTTAATATGGTTAATTATGTGTGGTAAATAGTTATTAAGTGTAGTAAAAAGTTATTAGCTACACTTGTACTATACTTTTCTAACCGTAGGCATTGTGAGCAAGGTAAAAGCTTTGCTACACTTTTTTAATCGTGGTAATTGACTTTTACTATGAAATTATCTTTAATTACTATAAATTTAATGTGTGGTAATAAGCTATCATATACACCATTATCTTTTACTACAGTAAAAAGAGTATAGTATATAGTAGTTAATTGCCACACTTTGAAAAATGTAGTAAATACTTAAATTATTTTTCGCTACAATTAAATGTAGTAAAACTCAATTAATTTGGGGAGTTTATTTTTTTATTTATATGCACACAGAAACTAGGAGCTTATCAGAATTCAAACTCTTGACCTTATTCTTATGTGTGTGAAAGTGATGCCAGTAGGCCAATGACCACATTGTTGTTAATTAGCTAATTTAAATATATTTGATTACTTAATCAATTTTTTTTTAATAATAATAGTTATTGGAGGCAAATATTTATTTTGCCTCCAAACTTGGGATTTTCTTAATGTTTTGAGGAACTTTGCTAGTTAGCTAAATTAATATTTGATCAATTAATCAAATATTTTTTAATAATAAAAATTAGAGGGAATTTTTGTTTTACCTCTACTTTTATTAATTAAAACCATGAATAGTTAGGAATTTTTTAGGGGTTTTATTTGTTAATTTAGAATTTAATTAATTAATTAATTAATATTTTGATAATAAAAATTGAAAGCAAAATTTTAATTTACCTTGAATATTATTTATTAAGCATTACTTCCAACATATTTTTCTTCTTTTCTAGTGAAAATTTTTTTATTGAAGTTTTTAATCTTTGCCTTCAAATTTTCCCAAGTTTCATTGTGTTTACTCACTCATGAAAAAGTATTGTTAATTCATCAACTTTTTGCTACAGTTTATGTAAATTTGTAGTAAATGTACAATATTATTCACCTGATATAAAAATTGTAGTAAATAAGTATATTTTTTGCTATGATAAGATGAAGTATAGTATTTAATATAACTTTTACCACATGTTTGGAACTTTATAATACAATAGTAAAATCATAGCAAATAATCCTTTTTTACTACATTATTTTTAGTGAAGTAAAAAATATTGTAGCAAAAAGCATATTTTCTTGTAGTAAGATCACCCAATCCTCCCACTCGACCCCATGAACAAGAAGAAGCTAGACCCAGTTCCCAGCCCGAGTAGGTGCTCACCTTGACCATGCCCTAACTCATGCAGTTGATAAGTGAACATATATTTACTTAAATTTTTGCCCAATTATCAGCTACCCTTAATCGACACGACAATCAACCTGGACTAGCTGCCATCATCACCCTTCAACCTGATCAGCATAAGAGGACCTCCCAGGGAGAATAGGGGTTGGCCGAAGTCTAGGCAACAACCTACCAGGCGAGAAGACAGTCCTAGATGCTCCCCCAGGGAATCAGCTTGATCAAAACCCAAGGAGGAGGTTGTAGATTCAATCGATCATGGTGTTTGATCCCTTCAAGCCCCGTAGTGCGATAGGGTCGAGCGTCAGAGGCCCCAAACTAACAAAAATGTGTCCTAGGCCGACAAGGAAGAGTGGGAAGAGGTGTCCCACCAAGTGCAGCAATTGAAGAGATGACTAGAGGAAATCTCGAGGAGGAACACCGGAAGGAAACCCTATCATAATAGGGCCCCGAGGCATTGTTGGGAACAAGAGTCGCCATTTATATAGGAAATCATCGACGAGCACATTGCTACCAATGCTAAGGTCCCCACCGGGCTCCCAGGTATGATGGCTTGTCGAACCCGAACGAGCATCTATTATAGTTTGAACATATTATGCAGCCGCATGGGCACAACGACTATGTACACGACTATATAGCCCGCGGATTAAGTTTCTGATCGATGTGCTCTTCTTGGGCCTGCACCATAAAGAATGTGCCAACACCCTGGTTAAGGAGAGCCCCAAGATGATGGAAGAGTTGCTTGATCTCGCTGAGCGGTACATGACTTAGGAAGATATGAACGAGTTGAAATATGGAAACTCCAAAGCCGACAAGAAGAAAGGGAAGGAGAAAGATGACCGACAACACAATGATGGTCATCGATCTCCGATCAAGCGGTTCCACAATTACACGCCTCTCAACATTGCCAGAAAAGAGGTCTTGTTTGCCATACAGCACGACAACCTCCTCAAAAAACTCAGAAAGTTGACCGAGACAGAGGCCATGTAAAGATCTAAGAAATATTGCCATTTTCATAGACAGAAGGGCCACAACACTGAGGACTATTTCAATCTTCACGATGAGATTGAAAGGCTCATTTAACAAGGCCACCTGAAGAAATTCGTCAATGAGCAAGCGGCATAAGAAGTAGGCCAAATAGACCTGATTCCTCGTAGAGGTCGGTTAGCCCAAGGAAGAAAGATAAAGGGAAGAAACCTGCTTACGATCCCCACCCACCCATCAGATGAGTGATTGACACCATCGCAGAAGGCCCGATCGAGGGGATTCGAAATCAACCAAAAGGAATAATCAGCATAGATTGGAGTCGACCAAATCTTCTTCGGTTGAGACCGTCTATCAACTCTCAATCAGCGCAAAGCCAATTTCTTTCTCCAACGTCGACCTCGTACATATGGAAAATCAAGGGGTCGACAACAAGTTGGACTGCCTCTAGTGGTATTGTAGAAATCGCAAACTTTGAGGTTAGGAAAATATTGGTCGATAATGGGAGCTCAACAAACATCATTTTACTATTGACCTTAAAGTGAATGAATATTGGCAAGTTTAAATTCGAGCCTGTACACACCTCTCTTATTAGATTGGGGGGCCAAGAATCATCCCCGAAGGATCAATAAACCCATCTACATCATTTGGAGAGGCTCCTCGGAACAGAATGCTTATGGTTAACTACCTGGTCGTTGATCCACCATTCACGTATAATGCCAAGGACGACCAGCTCTGAATGACTTTTGTGCCATTGTCTCGACCTATCATATGAAGGTCAATTTTCCAAGAACCACCAGAATGGGTGAACTCCTTTGCAATATGAAAGAAGCTTGGAGGTGCTACATAATCTCAGTTGAGGCAAATGAACAGAAAACCCGACCTAAGCTGAAACCCTCGGGGGACACCCTAGTAGCAGAACCTGACTAAGGACAGTTGAGCAAGAAGAGAAAAATGGAAGAAAATAGGGTCGAGCCATGGGCAATTCAAAATAATTAAGCTGGCGCCAGGCAACCTCGACAAGACAACTAGAATTTGAGTGGATCTGGGCAGCAACATGGAGTGCCTTATGGTCGATTTTCTTTGGAGGAATGTCGACATTTTTGCTTGGAAAGCCTCCAATCTCCAGGAACCTTCTCTTTTGTTTCATCAACTTAAAGGAGAAGTCTAGGTTTAGGCCGTGGACGATGACACTGGGGTCAATTCAAGTTGACCGATGCCAAATCATTAAGGATGAGGTCAACAAAATTTTAGAAGCAGTCTACATTGCAAAAATTCAGTATCCATCTTGGCTCTGTAATGTAGTCCTTGTCCCTAAAAATGAGGGCAAGTGGCACATGTGTAACGATTTCACCGATTTGAATAAAGCTTGCTCTAAATATCCTTACCTCTTGCCTCGTATAAAATTCATTAGTAGATTCTACTGCTGGTTGTAATTTGTTAAGTATGATGGATGCATTTCAAGGATATTATCAAATCTTTATGGCGCCTGAGGATAGGGATAAGACCTCGTTTGTTGTCCCCAAGGGGGTGTATTATTTTTTGGTCATGCCTTTTGGGCTAAAAAATGCAAGAGCAACATATCAAAGGCTAGTGAACTTCATGTTCAAGAATGAGATCGAAAAGACTACGGAGGTCTATGTCAACGACATGATTGTCAAAATAGAGAAAGCAAAAAAATTACTTAATTGACCTCCACCGTACATTCTCAATATTACGAGCATTTGGCATGAAGCTTAACCCTAAAAAGTGCAAGTTCGGGGTGAGGGAAGGCAAATTTTTGGGTTACATGGTCAGCCAAAGAGGTATTGAAGCAAACTCGCTGAAAATCCAAGCCATTCTGAACATCAAAACTCTTCGAATAGTTAGGGACGTCCAGTGCCTAGTCGGGAGAATCATAATGCTGGGTTGATTCATTACCCCCTGACAAAAGCTTGCCATTCTTCAAGATCCTAAGGAATGCAAGGAAATCAGGGTTCCATTAGACAGAACAATGTGACCAGGCCTTGGTCAAGCTAAAGCAATAGCTTTCGACACCCCCGATATTTGCCAAACTAGAGATAGGAGAGGTCCTGCATATCTATTCAGCAGTCTCGTCAGTAGCAATCAGTTTAGTTTTGGTTTCAACCACAAAGGGCACCCGTTGACCTGTGTACTATGGCAACAAAGCTTTACAAGGACCCGAGCTCAACTACCTAGAGATTGAAAAATTCACTCTTGCCCTCACTGCAGTAAAAAAATTGAGACCTTACTTCCAATCTCACTCAATTATCATCCTAACAAATCAGATATTGAAACAAGTGCTATCAAAGCCCGATACATCAGGGAGATCGACAAAATGGGCCATCGAGTTGGGAGAGTTTGGCATCATTTTTTAGCCCTGAATAGCCATCAAAGCCCTGGTGTTGGTGAATTTCATCGCGAAAAGGCTTGACCTCCCCAACCCAGCCAACCAAGATTCCCTCATGTGGACTTTACATGTCGATGGGTCCGTTATTTCCCCAGGATGGGGAATTTACATATCTTTATGCTCTTCACAGGCAGAGGAATATGACTTTGCCTTCAAACTTGACTACCTTATCATAAATAATGAGACAGAATACGAAGTCCTCCTCGTGGGCATGAGGATAGCCACAGATCGAGGAGTCAAACAGCAAGCAGCCATTATTGATTCCCAACTGGTCGCAGAACAGATCGAAAGGAACTTTGAAGCCAAGGAGACCACAATGACCAAATACCTGGCAGAAGTAAAAAGGATACGGCAGCAATTCAAAAAATTCACTCTCAGTTAAGTTCCTCGAGTAGAGAATGAGCGGGCCAATGCATTATCAAAATTTGCCAGCTCGACCAAGGGGACTAGGGTATAGAACAATCATATTTCTGGTCGCCAACAGGCCTTCCATAGGCATTTTTGACTAGAATTGGGTTGGGTAGATAGAAGACGTACCTCTGGCAAGACGAGATAAAGGCCTATTTAAGATATGGAACAACCCTAGAGGACAAGGCCTAGGCATGTCAACTTAGAGGCCAGTAGTTAAATTTGCCCTTGATGATCATGGTCAACTTTACAGGAGATCGATCTCTAGACCACCATTGACGTACTTGTCACCAGAGCAGACCCACGAGGTCCCATGCGAAGTCCACTTAGGCATCTGCGGCAATCATCTGGGAAGGCGATCTCTAGCCCAAAAAATTATCAGATACGAGTACTTTTGGCCAACCTTGTTGAAGGATACAGTCGATTTTACCAAGAAATGCCCATCCTATTAAGTCCACTAGAACATTCCCCACTACCTTCCACAACACTGGTTCATGTTCAGATCACATGGTTGTTCGACCAGTGGGGAATAGACATAGTTGGTTTTTTTCCGAAGACCACAAACCAGAAAAAGTTCATGATAGTTGCCATCGAATATTTTACAAAATGGGTTGAGGCAAAAGTAGTCCCTGAGATAACCGACGTGGCCATCAAAAGTTTTATATGGAAAAACATTATCTGTCATTTTGGCCTGCCAAAGTGTTGATATCCGACAACGGAACATAGTTCCAAAGCAAAAAGACTAAGACCTGGTGCAAAAGCCTTGGGATTCAACAACATTTCACCTCAATCGGGAACCCCTAAGCTAACGGTCAAATGGAGGTCATGAACAAAACGGACTGTAGACATATCAATTTTTTTCCAATTGGAGAGTGACATGTATAAAATAATATACTAGTTATTAATTCAAAATTTTCTATTTATCTTGGAATTCATTAAACTTAATTCCAAAAGATAAATAGTTAATTTTAATTAATGCTCTAGTATTTATTTTATGCTCAAATCAAATATTGATAAGTATCAAAGATAAAGTGTCTATGTCTATGGACCAATCAAATCAAATATATTTGATACTATATCTTGATATTTGATATTATCTCTTCATATTTGATATTATCCTATCAAAAAGATAACCCTAAAAAAAGTTCAAGTCAATCTAGGAGTTTCCCATCAAAGAACTATATAAAAGGTATGACCAAAGCTTATTCAACACACAACGCAGATTCCAACAAGTGAGAAGAACTTTGAAAGAGTCCAGCAATTCTCTCAATCAAATTGAAGGAGAACCACGACGTTTAAGATCGTATTTTGGCTTTTGATTCAAGATTAAGGTGTGGAGCCATTAAATTGGCGTTATTTTATTCAAATTAAATTCAAGGAGATCCATGATTTTCAAGGCATTTTTCGCGGAGCTCATATATTTTGGCGTTTGATTCGAGATTAAGGTGCGAAACCCTCGAATTAGTGTTATTTCTTCAAATCAAATTTAAGAAGATCCATGACGTTCAAAGTGTTCTTTGTGGAGCTCATTAAATTCAAGATTATATTTGGAAGGGAAGAATCAGAGAATTAAATTGGAGATTGAATCCATAGTTGATAGATTTTTATTTTATTTTATTTGCACGATATTTCTTGTCTTGTAATTTTATTCATCGCAGACAAAGAAATTTGCGTTTACAAATTTTTGGCACGCCCAGTGAGACATCTCTACCTCTCATCTCTTCCTTTCATCAAGATTGAAGTATCAAATGGCCGCCAACATGACTACTGCATTGAAAATTACTACCTCAAATTCCTTAAGTGCTGGAGCAAGAAGTATTGAAGTCATCACAAGAAGTATGTCCAAGAAGTTGCTATCATCTTTGGAGGTGGCTCCTTCGTTTGCTATGGAAAAGGTGTTGCCGCATTTTATTGATATGAATGAAGATGGTGGAGACTTGAAGGAAAAATCAACATCATCCATTCCCTACTCATCAAATTCATCAAGCATGGAAATGGTGATGATGACAAGTGCTACAATCTTGGAAGAACAAATTTCAAATTTGACGAGAGCCATTAAAGGACTTACGAAGCATGTTCAAGAGCGAGTGTAGCACCCCTACTCGGGACAGCACCTAAGTTGAGGCGCCACTCAATTCAACCTTAAGTTGAACCTCCAATTCAATCAATAGGCCTAATATCAAATGTTTCAAACTTATTAGAAATAGCAGCGGAATCCAACTTAAATAACCTCAACTATAATTATTAGAGATAGCAGCATATCTTAACTTAATCAATTCACAAAACACTATATACCAGCTTTAGATCCCATAACAGTCAACATAAGTACTAAGTACATACCTTCAGCAATTCCAAAATTCGGCATAATACATACACCCTGCAAATGTCCAATTCAAAATTTACATATCACAACATCTCTAGGGTTACAAAACATGCCCAAGTAAACATGTTATCAAATATACATAGCTATTCTAACACAAAATCATACTCGCCGATCTAACCGAAAATCCAAGCTTATCCTTCAGTCCTGTCTGAGAAAATATAGAAGAAATGGGGTTAAGTCCAAAGGACTTAGTGAGAGATATTCAATAGATAAAATTAGGGATCTGTCGGGGAAAATCAACCCAACAAATCATCAATTCTAAATAAGAACAGAAATAGATCGGATGCAGTTACTCAAGTATCAATTTACAAACGGATCAACAACAAACAGTCAAGAAAGATCACAAGATTAACAAGTTCAAAGCTATCAGAAAGTACTAGCTCAGGGTTGTGACTATTGGCTCTAACAGCCCGGGATCGTCTCAACCAAACCTGCTCGGGAGGTATAGAGCGTCTCAATTGATCATAGTCAGGAGAAAACACAAATGGCTCGTTCGACCTGAACAACAGCCCGATCTAAACCAAGAAACTTCACTACCCTTTTTGCTCCATGAGCAGAGTACAAACGGTTAGACTACAGTCAAAGTACGGATCAAAGCAGAACAGACTTATCAGATTCACCTTATCATTAGTTCTGGGCTTACGGCTTATCCCATGCACACAGCAGGGATTAACGTCCCATTACTCAACCAATCGAAGAGTTCCGGGCTTACGGCTTATCCCAAGCACACAACAAAGATTAACGTCCCGTTACTCAACCAAGTCTCACGGGCTTACGGCTTATCCCATGCACACAGCAGGGATTAACGTCCCGTTACTTAATTGAAGAGTTTCAGGCTTACAGCTTATCCCAAGCACATAGCAGGGATTAACGTCCCGTTACTCAACCAAGTCTCATGGTACAAACAGTGACAGATAACAGAATGGTCAATAACAATAAGTCAGATAGCAGAACAGATGGATAATAGGCAAACAGATAACGGAAAATCAGATAACATAACTGATAGATAACAAATAGTCAAATAACAAAGCAGACGGATAACAGATGACAGACAGAAGTTTTGGGCGCCAGAACATGTAGGAAATAGAGTCATAATTAGAAATAACCCTCACAGGGGTGTTTGAATCAGATAATAGATACCAATCGAAATTCAAACAAAATTCAGATTTCAAACAATCAGATTACGGTACAGAAATAGAGAACCCACACAGGGGTAATAATAGATAAGTAAAAGAAGTGCCAGGTTGGCAGACCCTCACCGGGGTGTTCAAATCAGATAACAGATAACAATCAAGAACTCAATCAATACAGATTTCAATAAACAAGAGTAGGTACGGTACAAGCACATTCAACCCTCACAGGGGTTCTTCCACATGAACAAATAGATATTTTCAAGGCCAATTTGGTAGACCCTCACCTCCGCAGTCTCAGAAAAAGCTACTAAAATCTGCCGTCTACTAATATGAGGGATCCACTTCTCTGTCACCTAACCAAGAGAGTAATATCTAAAATCAAAATCCATACTTAATCCTATTAATCACAATTATACCATTAATAATCTAGAATTACTAATTTATTGATTAATACGGTATCTCATTCTTATTTCAAGGTCATGGTCATCATCATAAATCACACAATATGGATAATCCTTGCATAATCAAATGCCATTTAATCTTATAATATAATCCTTAATACTATTTAAATCCAAGTTTTGGCATTTTGCATAAGTCCGGGTCCACTTAATCCATACTCCTTGCATAGGGATCAACATATATATATATATATAAACATATCATCTCTTCCCAATTCCTATTCTTGGCAAGGTACAATGCTAAATTAGGAAAGGTACAACACATGCAATATATATATATTAAAGGTACAACTAAATCCACATGCTAAAGCTTGCCACCGGAGTATCAAAACCACAAACCAATAACACAAGTATGTTCATTGCATCGAGGAGGTGAAACTGCCTCTTCGCCGCCACCGCCGTCCTCCGTCGTCGGAAAGTGAGATGGCACCACCCAGAGAATCCTCTCGCTGAGAGCTTTCCAACGGTACCCTTGGTTTCCAAAATAGCCGGAAAACCCCTCAAAACCCGCCCCAAAGCTTTCATAGTTCAAAGCTTCACCGCCGATTTTCCACCGTCTCCACTGTGTATCTCCGCCATGTAGTGCTACCACCTTGTTCCCCTCGTTGAGCACTAGCTAAACCACCGTTTAGATGCTCCGTTTGACGCCGAAAAGTAAGTGACCCAGTTGCTCGCCTGGAGGTGGTGTTTCGACTGTTCTCTATTGCTCGGTTCCGGCAGTCTTCCACCGTGTGTAGGGGTGTAGGTGGAGTGCTAGAGGTGAGGGGAGTTGGTTTGGGTGGTTGGTTTGGAGGAAGAAGGGTCACCAGTGGTGGTGGTTGTCCGTGGGAGAAGTGAAGAAAGAAGGAAGAAGAAGAAGAAGAAGAAAAGAAAAGGGAAAGAAGAAGAAGGAAGAGAAAAAGAAACCTGCTGCCCGTTTCTTAAAAATCAAATTTTCCTATTTTGAGATTTAGTCCTTGAATTTAAGCACTCCTCAATTGAATCCATGAAGTCCCAAAAATTTCTCCTAAGCCCCCGTTGACTAGTTTTCTTCCATGCACACCCCTTAAGACAAGAAAATGATCAATTTAATCCTTTTAAAATTACGATCTAACCCCAAACTTCCAAAATCTTTACAATTATGTTCTTTTAATAAAAATTCTGAGCCCTAAAATCCGTTTAACCAAAATCTTGATTTTTAAATTCTGATTTCTGAAATACTGAATTTTAGGGGCGTTACAGCGAGACTTTCAAATCTCCAAATTGATTAGGAAAGTGGACAATCTTGATGCCATCTGCATGATGGAGAAACAAATTGAGGCTCAGGACGAAGGTGAAACCTCCACAAGGAAACAATCAGCCAAAAAAGAACAGATTGCAACAAAGGGACTAGAAGTTTCCACCAGACTAATTCCCATCAACCCACTAAAGGAGTTTATCATGGGGACTATCAAAGACAAGCTTGATGGAAGCTCTAAGTCGTCTATGACTTACTCCAAGCCACATACTCAAAGGATTGATAACTTGAAGATGCGGATCGGTTATCAACTCCCAAAGTTTTAGCAATTTGAGGGCAAAGGCAACCCAAATTAGCACATGGCTCATTTTATTGAGACTTGTAATAATGCTAGGACATATGGAGATCACTTGGTCAAGCAATTTGTTCGATCATTAAAGGGCAATGCTTTTGATTAGTATGCTGACTTGGAGGCAGGCTCCATTGATAGTTGGGGACAACTGGAACAAGAATTCCTCAATCGTTTCGACAGCACTCAAGGACAATTAGCATGATTGAGTTCACCAACTCTCGTTAGTGGAAAGAAGAACCTGTGATTGACTGCATAAATCGCTGAAGAAATTTGAGCCTTATTTGCAAAGATCAATTGTCGGAGGCTTCAGCAATTGAGATGTGTGTATCCAAGGAATGCATTGGAGTCTTTGCTACATACTTCAAAGAATTAAACCAAAAACTTTTGAAGATTTGGCAACTCGTGCATAAAATATTGAAATGGGCATGAATTTTGATGAACAAGAAGACTCAAGTGATGCCGATGATGATGAAGATGTTGGGGCAATTAATTTTCATCTCCAAATTTCAAATACTCCTTGATAAGAGCCTAAACTATCAATAATGCTCTCAGATAAGAGCATAAATTATCTAAAATTTTCAAATCTCCAAATTCAAACTATAGTTTTCAAGTCTTCAAATGCAAACTTAAGTCTCCAAGACTTCAAGTCAAAGTTCAAGTCTCTAAGTCTCCAAGTCCAAGACACAAATTTTTAAGTCTCCAGATCAAAGACTCAAGTCTCCAAGTCTTCAAATTCAAGGTCATATCTCAAGCCTCCAAATATTCAAGTCAACGCTCAATTTCAAAGTCTTCAAATTCAAAACCCAAGTCTGGAAATCTCTAACTCCATGACTCAAATCTTCAAATTCAAGGCTCAAGTTTCCAAATGTCCAAATTCAAATCAAATCAAAGACTCAAATCTTTGAGTCTTCAAGTCCAAAGCTTGAAGTCTTCAAATTCCAAATGCTCCTAGATATGAGCATAAACTGTCTAAATATTCAAAGTCTCCCCATGTGCTCTCTGATATGAGCTTAAACTTTCAATAAGGCTCCTAGGTATGAGCATAAACTATCTAAATATTCAAATTCTTCCCATGTACTCCTTGATAAGAGTGTAAATTGTCTATTAAGTCAAATTCAAGTAAACTCCTTGACATGAGTATAAATTGTCAATCAAATTCAAGTGAACTCCTTGACATGAGTATAAATGTCTATCCAAGTTAAATATGCTCTTTGACACATGAGCCTAAACTGTATGTTACTCCTGGCCTACATGAATATAAATTGTGTATGACACCCTCCTCAAAAGGATATTTACTTTGAACCATGCTATGACTTGACCTTTTTATTAGGCACCATAACTAGAGGAATGCTTCGAAGATATTCTTATTGCAAGCATATGTGGAAAAAAAATTGGGAGAAAAAAGAAACTTCTCAAATGCTTTCAAGCCTTGCCTCTTTCGTGGATGATTGGCACGTCACTACAAGAAATTTCATGTTTTACAACATAACATTTTGTTGCAAAAAGTATAAAATTTCATTGCAAATACAATGCACAACGAGAATTTTTTGTTGCCAACTTCGTTGGGATATCCTCGTTGCAAAAAGTTCATGGCCATGAAAAATAGTAATCGTGGCCAATAGGTTGAACATAGACAACAACATTTATTTTGTTGTTGAAAATTGATGTAATAGCCAACAAATATTATTGTTCCAAAAAAATTATCTTTTCGTTGCCAAAGTTAATGTTTTGTTGTAAAAAGTCTCTGTGTCAATAAATTATGTAATAGAAATTGCAACAATATATTTTGTTGCAAAATGCGTGATTTTAAACAACAAAATATTTCATACCCAAAGGCATTTTCCAAACAAATATAGTTGTGCTTAAAAACCTTTGTTCTCAATGAAATATTTCGTGCTCCAAGATATTTTTTATCAACAAACATTTTTGTGCCTAAAGATTTTTTATACCCAATTGAACTTTTTGTACCTAAACATAATTCTTTACAACAAAAAATATTCATGCCTAAAATAGTATTTTTCAACATAAGAATTTTTGTTCCCAAAACCTTTTCAAAAGGCATAAGCATTAAAATGATATATTTACATAATTAGCAAATGAAAGATGATTGACCACATTATTTTTTTCCTTAAAAAGCCACCAAGAGGTTGGGGGGGGGGGGGTTAGGCATGGACCCCTTACGTGTATATTAACATCAAAATTAATTTCTATACAACAATTTCAAAGAGGGCAAAGAATTCTCCATCTAGTCTATGCAGAAGAAAGCAAGAAGTCCCACATACATAACTTTCCTCGCCTCACAATCTACGCAACAAAAAATATTCTACAGCCAAGCTCCAAACAAATCAGGAAGCCAAACTTGCAGCAGCCAAAATAAACCATTCACTGCCATAATTCCTATAGCAAGTTGCTGCCATCTTCAGGCAGCCAAATCTGATGTAACAAGCTGCCACACTAGGAAGCAAAAATTCTGTAATGCCAAGGGTTCAAAGCCAAATTCCAACTTAAATACATCGTGCACACATGATACTAGATTTTGAAAATCAACCTGCACAAAATACTATGCAAACTCACTCCATTTCCACCATCAAATGCCAACAAATCTCCACACAATACCAGAAAAATTCAACTTTAAAGAGTAAGATTCAATATTTATCACACCAATAAAATCTTCATTCTTTTGAGAAATTAATAAGTACCGATGACATCCAACATCTGCTTTAAATAAAGAGAAGTCGCATCACACAACATTATGAATTTTAGCAACTCCATAATTCTAATAAACAATCATAGCAGCAACTCCAAGAATTCATATAAACATTACTTAAACTAATAGAGATATTTTCTTGATAAAAAGTTGCACATCAACAAATGTTAGTCTCATTTCTTCTATCAATTAAAATTAATAATCTCACCGATCTAGCATTCAAAAAGGTTTTTTGTCCCCACAATATTCAATCAACTTTTATTGGTATAGAAAGGTAGTGAATTTAATTAACTTAACCTTCTTAGCAGTAACAAGTATTCTGGAAATTAAGCATTAAGCTTCCAATAGCAGGGTGAAAGCAAGGTGAAAATAAAATTGTGATTTGCAGCTCTTCTTTTCTTTAAATATAAATTGTATAGGTCAAATGACAAGAGAACAAAAAACTATTTATAATTTCATGATATATACTTACTTGATTTTCAGCAACTTGTATCTCATGCCTCCTACTTCACTTGGATCAAATATGAAGGCCTGCATTATCACACTACCATTTTATGTTATTATTCATAGAAGATTCACTACAATGACAACTATGTAGCTTTTCTTTTTGTTTATAAACTAATGCAGTAGTTACCTTAACAAATTATATAATTAAGATAATAACAAGAATTTAGGAAGAAGAAAAATGGGTCAAGAACTTACAACAACTTTCCATCTTGAAGTGAATCAAAGTTATACGAATTGCCAAATTCTCATCCAAGCTCGTGTTGAGAACTTTCCTAAGTTATATTCTTCTTTTATCCTAAATTCATAAAGCCAATTCAAAATGTTATAATAGAATCTAATAGCATAAAACTTTCCACTATAAATCTCTCATTCAACAACTATTAGATCACAAAAAAAGAAAAAAGAAAAAGAAAAAGAAAAATACAAATTATCTAGAAAAATATAAATTTATGCCTCAAACCAACATTAGCTTTGTTAGATATTTCACCTGTGCTACTAGTAGGGACTTGTATATTTGATCAGTCTAAATCACTATCACCATCACTAATTTCAGGCTTTTCATCAATATTGCAATAGTTAACTAATGTATCATCTTCTTCATCAACATTATCTTCAATGAAATCGAAGTCTCCGAGATTAATTTCTAACCCTTGGATTATATTAGCCTCAATAACTTCTGGTTCAACATCTTTTCTATGAAGTGAAGTCAATCCATCCATAGCAACTTGGATTGGTACTTTTGGTGCTAAAGATTCATCTTCTTGGTAAATTTCATCATTTTCCCTATTATCTCCTTCTTTTAACTCCACCGTATCAAATACGTGCCTATGTTGAAATTGCATCACTACTCGCCAATTCCTACCCAATTTCGTATCCTCAAGGTAGAATACTTGCTTCACTTGACTTGCAAGTACAAAAAGGATCATCTTCATACCAAGTGCAAGTAACATTTATACTTGTAATTTTCCCATCAACTTGCATGGCGGACTTCTTATTTTCAAGATTAAACCATTGAGCCTTGAAAAGAACAACATGCTTGTCCTTAATATAGTCCAACTCTATGATTTCAATAACAATGCCATAAAAGTCAATGACATTGTTATCATGATAACCTTCAACCATAACACCACTATTTTGTGTTGTACGACGACTATCACGCTCCTTGGTATGGAATCTCACTCCATTTACGATACATCCTGGATACTTTTTCACAATCACATGAGGTCTACAAGCTAATGCATATAATTTCATCTGTCACTTCTTGTGGATTATAATATTTCAAATGCGCCACCTCCATGGAAATAAATATCATTATCCAACCAAAAATCTAAAACATAGAATTTAGTAAAAATTATTAAATGTTCAACTATGTCACTTACATGCTGCTTAAACCGCTGAGGAAATTGCTCTTTGTGCCTCTGTTCTAGATTTAAGAGACTTTCTTGCTTGAGTATCTCCTTATGTTCTCTACATAAACATAGAATATCATTTGTTATTACTTTAAAGATTAAAAATCATACTATTTGTCATCAACTATCTATTACTTACTCTTCAAATGGATATACTTCTTCGCAATTATTTAATATATACCAACAAGCCATATCTAGCTCATGTTTTGTAAACTCAATATATTTTGCAGCTCCAAATGGTCGTAACTTTTGTGAGAAAATAGACAACCTACCATCAACTTCCATATCAAAGTTCCACTCTTCTTTGTTAAAATGAGTCTCAATGTCTCCAAGATACATAGAGCAAAATGTCAAACATTCATTGACGATATAAGTTTCCGCAATTGATCCTTTTGGACGAGCTTTATTTCGTACATAACCTTTTAATGTACCCAAGAACCTATGAAATAATAATATTGAACAAGAAAATGTTTTTAATTTAGAGAAAAAACAAGTAATATGCATATAAATGACATTATTAGCATAAATCAAAATAATATTTTTAGTTACCTCTCAATAGGGTACATCCACCGATATTGAACTGGTCCAGCTAACATAGCTTCATATGGTAGGTGAATAGCTAGATGCACCATAACATCAAAAAAAGCAAGTGGAAAGATCATTCCAAGCTTACATAATATTTCAACAATGTCCTTTTTCCATTTTCTCAAGGTCTTGTACCAATAGCTTCCTACAACACAACCTTTGAAAGAAATCCCCTAACTCAAGCAATGTAGTAGATATTTCTTTGCTCAGATATCCACAAACTCCATATGGAAGCAATCGTTGTAAGAGAATATGATAATCATGACTTTTTAAGCCTACTAACTTAACTTCCAAAGCATTTACACAACAAGATATATTAGAAGCAAATCCGTCTGGAAAATTTTGTGACTTAAGAAATTCACATAACTCTTGCCCTTCTTTCTTAGACATTGTATAAGATGCAGGTGGTACATCATATCTGCCATCATCTCTTTTCCTTAAATGTAATTCTTTTCTTATGTTCATATCCTCTAGATCTTTTCTTGTCTTATAGGTATCTTTTGATTTCTTATCTATGCTCAACAATGTCCCCAAAATACTCTCACAGATATTCTTCTCAATATGCATTACATCAAGATTGTGTCTCAAGAGCAATGTTTCCCAATAAGGCAATTGAAAAAGAATACTCCTTTTAGTCCAATTTAAATCTTGTTTATCTCGTTTACTTTTTTTAAGACATGGATGCTTTCCAGCTTTAGTACCTTTTAAATGCATTGTTTGACGCGATATATCTTTTCTTGACAAAGCTTTTGGTGCTATATTGTTTTCTTCTTTTCCATCAAACTTGGTTTTATTCCTTCGCCATTTATGGCCATGTGGTAAGTATCGCCGATGTCCCATGTAACAAATTTTACTCCTCAACCTCTTCGACCATGTATATTTATTACAAATGTCCTGCCATGTAACCTTTTGTACTCCAACTAGACAAACAACCATATGCAGGAAAATCATTAATGGTCCATAATAAAGCAACATACATTTGAAAATTCTTCCCAAAACATGCATCATAGGTTTGCACACCTTCTTGCCACAACTCTTTTAATTCATCAACTAATAGCTTTAAGTACACATCAATGTCCTTGCCCGGTTGTTGAGGTCCTGGGATGAGTAATGACATCATAAAATATGACTTTTTCATGCATTTCCAAGGAGGCAAGTTATATGGAATAATAATTACAGGCCACATACTATAAGAATTACTCATAGTACCAAATGGATTGAAACTATCGGTTCCCAAAGCAAGTCTCACATTACGGGCATCTTGTGCAAACCATGGATGCTCTTTATCAAATTCTTTCCAAGCTAGCGTATCAGTTGGATGTTTCAACTCTTTTTCATTATCTATGCACTTATCCTGATGCCACCTCATAACTATTGCAATTTTTTATGACATGAATAATTTTTGCAATCTTGGTCTTAAAGGAAAGTAACGTAATACTTTATGAGGAATTTTCTTTCCTTTTCCATCACTAACTTTCCACCTAGAAGTAGCACAAATAGGGCACTCCTGATAGTTTTCATATCCTTTCCAGAATAATGCACAATCATACTTGCATGCATGAGTTGAAATGTAGCCTAACCCCAAGTCATTCAATAAATTTTTTGCCTCGTAATATGATTTTGGAAGAGTTTCTCCATAAGGTAGAGCTTTCTTAAGCAGTCCTAACATGATGTCAAACAACTTATTACTCCATTTATTATATACCTTTAAGTGGAGCAAATGCACAATGAAAGACAGAGTTGAGAACTTTGAGCAACCAGGATATAGCTCTTATTCGGCCTTTCTCAGTAGCTCAGTAAAGGTCATAGGTACATCATGACATTCTTTTTCATTTATGTTATTATGGCCTTCATCAAACTCATTAGCATTGTCATAAAACTTCCCAAGATCAACTAACAAGTCATTCACCCCATTGTGTGGTTTTCATCCTCGTCCACATAATCATTATCACAATCATCACTTGGAACTTGATAGTTAGAGCGCTCACCATGATAAATCCACCTAGTGTATTAATTGTCTATCCCTCTAATGAGCAAATGATCGAGCACTATTTTCTGGTTCATAACATATGAGTTCAAGAAATGCGTACAAGGACATCTAATGTCACATTCCTGGCCAATGTGTTCCTTCACAAACTTCATAAATGATTTATCTCCTTGTACATACTTATTGGAAAATCTTCTTGCATTCATCCAACTTCTATCCATTATTTATAACCTATTTCATCACATATTATGTCCAGTTTCATAAGAATGATTCAAAAATGAAATGCATTAATGATAGAAATTTAACTAATCAAAGCTAACCATCAAACACAAATATGAAAAGGGTAAACTATTAGAAATCAAAACATAAGAAAAAATAATAATAATAAATAAAAGAGATTTGTGGTTAAAAGATAGAAATTTCAATTTACTCAACTTTTTGGAAAGTTAAAAAGCATTAGCTAGTTGGAGTAGTAATGGTTTATACTTGCTGAACAAGTACTTTCCCTAATTAGTTTTTGTTTTACACCACTGAAATATTTAATTATTTATTAACTAATCAAAGCTAACCATCAAACACAAATATGAAAAGGGTTAAACTATTAGAAATCAAAACATAAGAAAAAATAATAATAATAAATCAAAGAGATTTGTGGTTAAAAGATAGAAATTTCAATTTACTCAACTTTTTGGAAAGTTAAAAAGCATTAGCTAGTTGGAGTAGTAATGGTTTATACTTGCTGAACAAGTACTTTCCCTAATTAGTTTTTGTTTTACACCACTGAAATATTTAATTATTTGTCACTAACAATAACCTATCATATACCCTTAGTAGTTTCTTACTTTAATGATAAACTTTTTTTCTTCAGTCCCTAAATCTTTTTAATTTCTTTTATTTCTATAAGCATATATATAGAGGCTAAAATTCCAGTAATCAGAACACAATACAATATAAACTTTCTTAACATAAAGCTAGACACCCAAATGAAAAGTTAGATAAGGACATATGAGAGCAAAATCCCATGTACATATAAGGACATATATAGATAAGTTATCCCATGATTGCAAGTAAAATCACGTCAATTTCCCCTATAATAGAACTCATAAAATTCTGTTGGGTACGCTTGATTGTTTGCATAACAGGTAATATCATCATCCTCCACATATGGACTATTTATTGAACAAATAGATGAAAAAAATGAAATGAATAAAGGATAACAGAGAGCTTTATCAACACTTTAAAGCTCAAACAGAAAAAAATAGTAGCACTTTTTTTTATCTATGTTATGTTTCTAATTTCTTTAGAAAAATTGGATTCTTGAATATTTTTATAGGATGGAAACATGGTTATTCCTAAGGCAACAGATCCTCTAAGGTTATGTGGAATTCACCACTTGTAATACCAATTCCTAACAACTAGACTTGTTTCAATGATAATGAGACAGCAGTCCAAGGGAAATTTAACTTCTAAACTAGTTTTTTAAGTTGACTAACTCAAAGAGGGTGGAATTCACCACTTGTAATACCCCAATTCCTAACAACTAGACTTGTTTCAATGATAATGAGACATCTAAGTCCAAGGGAATTTTAACTTCTAAACTAGTTTTTTAAATTGACTAACTCAAAGAGGGTGTCTAATCCAAGAGAATTTTAACTTCTAAACTAGTTTTTTGAATTGACTGACTCAAAGAGGGTGTCTTTTGTTTATACATAGAACCCTAATTTCTCAATGAATCAAAAACACTAACTCTTCTAATTTTTGGTAAAATTCAATTCAATCAACCAAAATTGAATATATAAATTAACAAAGAACACACACCTCGAACATAAAACTAAAACAAAATAAAATAATAAAAGTTTACCCAATAGAGATATTATATACTTGAGTTGAGGAATTCTCTCCCCTGATTATTTTTATTTTAATTTGACTTTCTTGATTTTGATAAAAAAGAATATTATAATTTAATTACTTTATAAAAGTTGAATGCTATATATAGCATGGACAGATGCAGGGGATGGAGGCAAGCAGGGTCTCTTGTGCCCCCTGCTTGATGTACACACGTGTGCACACACACACACACACACATTTTAATAATAACTTTTACTTTTTTATTTTTTTAAATTTAAGTAATAATTCTTAATAAAGTTTTTATTTAATTTAATTTTGTAAATCTCAAAAAATTATTTTTCATATTTACAATTAAATAATTAAATAAAGACAATTAAGTTAAGCCTATTAAGATATTTTTATTTTATTTATTTGAAAACATATTTATTGGAATCTAGCCATAATCCTTTAAGGACTTACAAGACAATCAATGTAGGTAGTTTTTTATTTTTTAAAATGTATTTTTTGGAATTTTCTTTCTCTTTAAGTTGTGATTTGTCGACTTTTTATTTATCTCTTCTCTTCTATACTTAAAATATATATATATATATATTATTATCTCAATTCTTTAATTTATAATATATTTTGGCTTTGTTTGCTTGGCTTGATTAGGTGTGATACAAACCTAATCAAATATTTTTTAATGTTTGTTTCAATTGATAAAAGCTCTTGATAAATCCTAAGCCCAACATTATTTATTGTTAATTTTGGAAAAATGAATCAAGGAGGGGGGGGGGGATGTTTGATTTGGTGTGATTAGAATTACAAAGATCAAATAGGACCTATTTTTTTTATTTTATTTCCAATTAAACCTTGTTCATAAGAATGGGGAAGAATGAGGAAATTGTGAAAAACTTATTGAAAAGTATAAAGGATATAATAATAAATTTATATATTATATTTAAATTAATTTATTTATATTTTAATCTTACCAACCAAACATAAAATTAAAATATTCTATCCTAATGGGCTTAAAATGTATCCATTTGCGCACACGCACACACACATACACACCACATATATATCACTTCTAATCACATTATTCAAAGCAAACAAGCCCTTTAAGTACTTCTTTTCATTTATACATATACACTTTAGAAATTTACTACATTTGTATCTCTAATCTCACATTTTATGTGTAAAGCTTGTGTTGTTGGGCCAAAGGCAAATTGACATATTTTAGTACTTATTTACATGGATTATACAACTTTCCTTTACATCTCAATAAATGGAAAAGTCAAAGTAATCTCTAAGAGAATGACTAACTACAACAAAAGTGCATCCTAACTAAGTTGATGGTTGGTACCACAATTAATTCCAACCAAGTAATCGTAACTGTACAATGAAGTAATCGTAACTGTACAATGCATGCGCATATTGACAAAAGGAGAAGTATGATCTGGTGCCAAGTAGATGTGGAAAATCCGCATCCAAGCGAGCAACCAAACATAGCATCCGCAGCCACTTTTGAGTTTGGCATAACCAAGAACTGAATCCCAAAAACTGCGGGCAAAACGAACAACAGGTCTTTGAAACAGTACCAAACTAAGCCTAAAGATGTGAACAAAAAACCCAAGTACAAAGATGATTCATTTCCAGCAAAAAGAGGAATTCCATAAAATAAAGCAAATTCTGTTCCAGGAAGGCAGTAAGTTTCAGTCCCAAAAGTGAATAGACCATTCCAGCACAGGGACCAAAATCTAACTATTAATTTGACCAAAACATCCAGATTATAAACACATCATTTACACTCTTGCTGCTTGTAATCTGAAGCAAAGTTCTTTAGAGACTACGTCATATTATTTGCTAGTAGAAGAGTTGCTAAAATATCTTATATGTTAATTACAATGTCCCTAAGTCAAAACTTTAGCCCACAGCTCCTTTCTTGTTTCTTTCTAACATTCATTTTTACCAGCTAAACCATCAATTAATGCCAAGGATAGAATAAAAACAAGACATATAGTGTGTTGATCCCATGCTAGAATAGAACAGAAACATGAAATATAGTTAGCAAACTAGTCCACAAGATTGATCTAGCAGTGAAGCGCACATGCTCTGCTTCCATAGGACAAACACATCATCAGTTTTCACCCTCCAATTCAATAAGAAGCTAGATAATAAAGAAGAAGATCAGACCTCAGGTGAATCCTTGAATGAGCATGACGTAAAATCTGGAATCAATATTTTTTTATAAAGATATAATCTACATACAAACTCTTTAGAAGAAAGTACTATTAATAAATAGCAGAGCCCCTTCAGACTGCTGGGATTCAACCACCCACTTAAGAAAACGTGGAATTGATGCTTTATCTCGAATCTCATCTTGTTTGTCCCATTTAACATCAATCTTTGACCCCATCTAAGTTTCAACAAAGATAATGAGTCCAAGATGGGAATATTAGGAAAACTTAAGTAACAACAGATAAAGCATCATACTTAAATTTCTCCCTGTTGTCATTTCTCAAGACTTCCTTCTCTTATTTAACTTAATCCAACTACTAAATGATAATCCAAGCTACCAATTTATTATATATGAATGGCAACAATTACAGCACAAGGACACTGAAGATAACTTCCAATTCATTATATGAAATTATCAAAGGATCAGTTGCTCTAGTGTTACATAAAAAGATTTTTCAGATACATTCAATGAATTATCTGTAGTATACTCAAATCTGATTTGCACCACATTCCGCACTTGGAAAGATCAAGAAATAGAGGAGAAACTAAAAAATTTCTCACCCTTTAGCATTTTGCTCTTCTGACATTGACTCTGCTGATTTAAACTACCAAGTAATGCCTAAGGACAAAATAGAAACATGTTGCATTCTAAAACAGAATAGAAGCATCACATATAGTCAGCTTACTAGTCCACCAAACTGCTTTAGCATGGGATGGTTTAAAATTCAACCGTTTTCTCCCTTTGAAGTAAGAATCTGGAAGCCAATAGAATATCCAATATTATAGCAAAGCTAATGGGTTTGGAACTTTTCCAAAATACCATTTCCATATATCAAAGTAGGAAGCCATTGTCTTACTTGTTCTAAAGTAACTCTTTTTGCGCAGTTGACCTCAAATGTTAAGGAAAGTAAGCAAAACCAATAGAAACAGTTAACAAGAAGTTTTCACCAAGTGAAGGGCCTCACATTAAAGTACTAGACACAGTTTCAAGGGATAGTGCAAAGTTCATATATCAAAAGCACAATAAGCAAAACAATTGAGGACTATATCCACAAAGAAATAACAAGTTTCTCCAATCTAACACTACAATATTCTATACACCTAAAATGTAATAGAACATGAAGAAAGTGTTAAGCCTTGACTTCCCATTTCTCCTCAACATGTCATTCCCAATCTTCATAATAAGCATAATGCAATTTGCAAGTGAGTTCAAAAGTTTCAAAAAATATAGAAAAAAATAATAATATTGTTATTTGATACTTTACCATTAGTTAAGGTTAGTTGTAGGTTGTTGAGAATCCAATAACTTTTGAAGGAGACAACCATGTTCTTCAAGAACTATTTTCATGGTGCTTAATTTCCTCCTTAAGCGCGACATTTTCCCTCTCTTTCTCCTTCAGTGCTTCTTGAAGCGTTTTTATAGTAGAACTTGATTTGAATTGTTTTGGTTTAGGACCATATCCAAGCCCAACAATGTAAGAAGACCTCTTTCCAAGAACACTATCAGCAATTTCATCAGTATTAACTTTCTCACCTGATGCTTCAAGCTCAACTCTACGGCGTTCCATTTGCACCTATAATTTTTATAAAATATATGAAGAAAGAAATACACCATGTACTTAAATATTGGCAAAACTATTAACACACACTTCAATGAAAATAACCCAATACATTCAGCATATCAATACGTTTACTTACATAATGTGCTTCACATTGAGGAGTAACCCATCCTTTTCCTTCAATATAGTGACTCTGTTTATAAAATTGAATTCTATCAACCTCCTCGCCATCAAATTCTGCTTCTTAACTCTATAAAATGAGATTCTAATTACATCAAAACTATTTTCTCCATATATATATATATATATTACATTGTTAATAAACATAAAATATACTTACAAGCATATGACGAGCTACTACAAGGATTTGGATCCTTGATTATGGTTTGTCTTCATCATAGATCTATTTTGCTGATTTAGTTTGCATCACTCCTATAAAAGTTATTGTAATAATTATTAAAAATATATAAATATTGAAAATTTTATTTTCATTAAGCAACAACAAACCTGATATTTAGGATCGCTGAAAAGAGTAGTGCACAATAATTCCCAGTTCTCTTGAGTTAATCCTCCACAAGATGGCTTATTTTGTATAGCTTCCTCTACCGAAGAGAACTTCTTAGAATGTTTATTCAAGTTATGGCGTTGGTGTCTGCTTCGGTGCTTCAATATATCCAGCACATTTTCTATGGTCTCCTCATCTAGATTATCAATGGTCAAATTCACCTACAGCAATAGGAAATGAAATAATATCAGCATAAACTAATAATATCATCAATACTATATCAAATTAAAGTAATGAAATTAAAATAAAATAATAAATATATAAGTAATATACTAACATCAAGTTGATCCAAAGCCATCATCAATTCAGAATTCTTGATATTCTTCCACTTCGCAAAAACCGACATTGACTCTCAAGATAGTTGTCTAACCTCACTAGATAACTTTGCAGACTCAACACTATCAACTGGCCTCCCTTGTATAGGATCAACATGGATTACTAATTTTTGCTTATTCTTTTTGTTTAGCTTGCGAAGAGCTATTCCTCGAGTGCGTCCTCGAACATTTTTATTTATGTTAGAAGCTACATTAACAAAAAGTTATGTAGATTATTTGAGATAAGTGTGAATTTTACTTAAAAACTACCATTGTTTCTTGTAAATATCACCTGTGCCATTACCAGAGTTTTGTGGAATAGCAACATCTTGTTTTGAGGGAGTTGATGATCCTTGATGAGGTGATGCCGTAGGCAATGAAATAGCTGGACTTGGAGCCCTGTGTGATGATGCATTACCATGATTGCGAACCATTATTCAACTTGGTATTGCTGCCATATCAGAATAAACAACTGTAAGAGAGGTGGATGGATATGATAAATTCGCCATTGGCATAAAGATCTTAAAATATAAAAAATACCAATAGTATTCAATCATTGACAGAATGTTGGTCAATCTTATTATGAAAATAAAATAAAGAAAAATACTCATTACATGTTTATACACAATTTTGTAAGAGGATGATCATTTCAACTGTCCTCAAATGTTGACATATTATAGTCCTACTTTTTTGCAGCAATTTCTGCTACATTATCAACCAACCTCTTTACCAGTAACAAGCTATGTATTACCAGTAACAAGAAGAATAGTTTTCAACCTCTACAGCTAACTCTTGAATTAATTAGGCCACAACAACTCCTCTTTAAATGAATCGCATATTCCACTAAAGAAAAGCTTAATAATTTGATATCCAGCCGTATGGTTGATTAATTAAATAATATAATTTAAGAATAATAGAAAAGCAATTGAAATAGACCTAAGAATCCAATTAAACTAAAAGAACCTTAGTTTGACATGCAGATGGATTTCCAAAGTCCCAAGCAATTTTAACTCTGCAACTCAGGTTTATCTAGAAATTAAGAAGAAAACCACAATTATATAACCCAAATTAACAATAAAATTTACACAAGCAAGATATAAACATAAATAAAGCTTGTAACTTGTGAGTAGAAAAGAATGTGAGCAATGGATATGTATTGATTGTGTGTGAGATTCCACTCTGTGTGCGTGACTATGTGTATATGTGCAATTTTGTGTTTGTGTGTGGTGAGTAGTCATGGTGGTAGGAGGAAGAGTGGATAGGTGGCGCCAAATTTGGGGGAGGAAGATTGGCGCTGGTTTTTGGTAGGAACTACCTTTCACACATGTCCTTTTTCATTATTATTTTTATTCAAAATACTTTAAAATTTTTAAAAGAATTGTTTTAACAATTTCAATCAATTAATTCCATTCCATATTAATCAAATATAAAAATTAAATAATAAACCACACTTATATTGTAACACCCCCACTCAAGGCAGCACCTAAACTGAGGCGCTACTCAGTTCAATCTTAAATTAAACCTATAAATCAATCAATAGTCCATAATCAATCGTTTCAAGCTAATAAGAAATAGTAGTGGATTCCAAATTTAACAAACCTGTCATAAGACAATAAATTCAACCTTTAAACAATCCTGTAACATACAACACATATATCAAATACATGCTACAAAATCTCAAATTCAACTTATCAGAGCAGCAGGATTTCAAACTTAAAAGACTCGGTAACTGACTGAGTGAATGCCATGATTCACATTCTTACCTAACAAGAGATTTACATTCCTTAAGTTAGCCATATCAACTTGATATATCACAGCGTCTTGAGTCCATGCTTAGCAACCAGGTAATTTCCATATATACATTCAACACCTAACCGATTACAAAATATTCATATCATGTCTGGAGTCTAATCCTTCACTTAATCCCTATTTGAGAGAACCAAAATAACGAGAGTAAGTCCAAAGGACTTAGTGAGAGGGAAGGAAATGATAAGATGCGAAGGAAAACTATTGAGACACAATAATCAAATAATAAATTCGGTAATAAGCAAGAATTATTAACATAATCAACAGAGTACATGACACAAATGATATCGAACTTGACAGATTGTTGGCCATTCCGACCTTATTACTCCTGAATCAAATTACAATTGCAAGTACCGAGCATCAGTACAGTATAAACAAGACTTCCTTATCGCTCCATTGCTCGAGCACTCAGCTTGGCGGGTGATAACTTGATGATATGGCATGGCCAGTCACATACCGGATCCCGCCACTCACAGTTTGCTACCTCCAACTAGCTGTAAGTCAAGATCGTAAGTAGGTACTAGCCGTAAGACCTGTGTCCGTCGGTCCGTTCCGCCCGGTCGTCTTTCGAACCTAGTCCCTGGGCAGGACTACTTAACAATTTTGCCAACAAGGCGATCAGTAATACACTTGAGCAATCAACTTCAAATAGAGTTTATAAGTTTAGAGAAATTCACAGAGTTTGACCGAAAAATAGTTATTTTCAGGAAAGTACAGAAAGATACCAAATAGTTTCAAATTTTGGAGAACCTCACAGGGTTCAGTAATCAAGCAACATTAATCAAGACAAATATCAAATCAGCATAACCTAATGGGTTCAACGTTAGATACAGGATAAGCTCATACAAGCAATAACTCTCCCTTACAGGGGTAACGATAATTCACAGAATACAATGATCAAGTCAATACCAACCCTCACAGAGGTTTATCAATAAAATCAATAGGTACAAGAGTGCCAGGTTGGCGGATCCTCACCTTAAAAGTCTCAGAAAGCAACCACAATCAGTCATCTACTGATCTGTGGGACCTATTCCTTCGTCACCTAGTAAAGGAATAAGTTCACAATTAAACCTTCTAAATATGAACCATTAATATAACGAAAGTTATTATGAAGCTTAAGAGTATTCCAACACAGTCCTAATAATTCTAAGATATTTAAACCGTCCATGAACTTGTTTCCTAATTGATTTAAAGTTTAGAATACATAACTTAAACTCAATATTGATTATGATTTCTCAATCATAATTCTCAATTCCATGTTACGCTCAACTGTGCAAGGTAACCACTTATCATAGTCCTTAACTTGACAATTGGTTGTTAACATCTCATTAAAGTCTCAACGACATTTTGATAATTTATCCGAGCCAGTTAAATCCAATACTATATTAATTACAAAATTAATCTATAACTTTAGACTAAATCATAACTTAACAATCTTAATTCTGATCACAGTCAACTTCGTCCGAAAATCAAAATACATTCAACAGTTCAATCGAATCAAAATTTACCCAAATTGGGTCGAACCGGGACCCAGTCTCACGTCGGAACTAGTCTAGATGAGTCCGGAATCAAATTCTACACAAGTTGCCTGAATAGCGTCGTCACGTGCCGCCACTGACGATGGACATTGCCACCACCAGCAGGCGCGCCTCGTCGAGGCCATCACAACCCCCCAATCAATTTCTGATTTCGACTACCGTAGGCCGGTCAATTGGCCGCTTAAAGCGATGGCCAACCCTAACCTCCGCCGTCAACCACCATTGTAGATTCCGCCAACGCCGCGCCTCGAAACCAAAAATTAAACCTACCACGAGCATACCCATCACCTTGTGATCGAAGCCCATCTAACTCCTATCCATTTTCGCCGTCGGACGCCGGAGAACAGCTAACTCGCTGCGAGCTTGCCGTCGAGCTCAATTTCCCGACCATTCCGATGGTTTTTTTGGATGAAACTTGGTATGGTTGTGTTCCTTGAGCTGAGAGGAAGGCAACCATCGTTTCAGTTTTAAGTTTGGAGGCCAATTTCCAATGATTCGCCGGTGGGGGTGAATTTGGGCCTTTTGTGAAAATTTGACAAAAATGGGTCCTTCAACTATATATATAAATATACTTTTCAGCCCTTTCAATTTAGCCCCAAAAGTTCTGACCGACTTCATTTTCACCACAAAAAGTTTTAAACGCCTTCATTTTAGTCCCTGGCCTTCAATTGAGTCCTCCAACTTTTATTTCTTGCACTTTGACCCCCAGAATTCCTGTTTCTGGTCAATCAAGTCCAAATAAATTTAGTTTGAGGTCCTCAAACTTTTATTTCTCTCACATTGAGCCCCAAAACTTCTGGAATTTTTGCAATCAAGTCCTTTTATTTTCCTTTTTCGAACTTTAAAATCCGATCAATCGATTCTTGGTTTCTAAATCCTTATTTGTTCAAAATACCAAATTTTAGGGGTGTTACACTCTTCCCCCCTTAAAAGAATCTAGTCCCCAGATTCTCATCTGGGTATTGTTCTGACTGGCAGAAAATAAGTAGATTCGGTCAGCCGATCTACATTCTTTCTTCATTACATTCTGCCAGAATTGCTTCCTCAAGTCCTGATGCATTTTCGTGCTTCTCAAATGCATCATGTCTCTTGACTTGTGTGCCATATTTAACAATCTCACTTCTACGGTATAGGAAAATTATCTTGATTCGGTATTGAAAGCAGACTTTCCAAAACTTGCAAATCTTTCTTTCTGTTTCAACATCCATATATCTTTGGCTTAGAGCTCATTGCATTTCATCATGTGATTCGGACTGCACTTATCTCTGCAATCCTACTCTTTTTATTAATTTTAACACAACAACCATTTTTTTTTTTTGGCTTCTGATACTTTTGTTGGCAATAAGTGAGCCATTCTAGCCTTTCAGCTCGAGGCATGACCACTACATTCACCTTTCGGGTGATAGGTGATGGAGAAATCACAATCTTTTAGGATTTCCATCCATCAGCACTGTCTCCTATCCAGATTTTCATTCTTGTCAAATAGTTGACCTTCTGAGTTAACTTAGTCAACGTGTCAGCTAATTAGGAAAGTTCTTCACAACTTTCAGTAACAGCCGACAAGACACAGAAAAATACGAACTTCTATTAGGTTTTTTGGTCTCTTCTAGTTTACATACATGTTCTATTTGCTAATTTTTTTGTTTTCAAAACATAAGAAACATATATAAATTATAAAATTAAATAATATCCATAAAAATTATATGTAACTAAATATAAAAAGTACATAAAAGTTAAAGAGAATGCCATACTTTTGGGTTTCAATTCATGCATATTAAAATTTTCAATTTTGATTTAATTTGATCTCTTTATCAAATTTGAGTATTACCATATTTGCTGCTTAAGTGTAAGTACGTAATATCTTTCCTAATCTACTTCCTTCATACTTTTTGAAAATTTACTTCTTTTCAAATGTTCAGGAATAATATAATAAATTATTTAATAAATTTGTAAGATTCAAAGTGTCACAATTTGAATTTTTCTTATTAAATCAGCCCTTGTTTAGCATGTCTTTGTTATATTAATAGAATGCATGATTACCAAATTCATTAGTAGAATGCATGATTAATAGAATGCATGATTACCAAATTCAAACAAAAATTTAACTATAATAAATGTAAAATAAATAGATTAAAATTATATAAAAAATAGAATAATTTGTTTGTGATAATTAAAGCAAATCAAAACTAATAGGTCCCGTTTTAAGATTTGCAAGCTAATTTGAAAAGAGACCAATTGATCTAACTAGATTTAATATAACGACTAGATATATTCACACATTATAGATGGATTTTTTTCTACATTTTTATACTCTCTTATGATCCAAATGCATTCTCATCAACACTTTAAAAAAAGAAAGACCCATCAATTGGTTTTTATTGACAAGATTATTACATATTTTAATATTAAACTTAAATATATAATTTTATATATTATTTTCTCATTCTAAATTTCCAGCTTTTTTGCAAGATGAAATTTTTTAATGTTTGAATATGATATTTGATTTCTTATATATATGTGTATATATATATATAATTTTAGTGCTATAATAATTCGATATTAATATCATATGATATTTAATGTTATTTAATTAAAATTTAAAAAATATATATATACTTACCTTTGGGATGGGACTAATATTAGTTTTATCCAATTTATAAAGTGATAATTTTGTTATTTTGTTATATAAAAAAGTACAATGACAACGAAATATTTCATGCACAAAACTACTTAATAATTTACAACATAATATTTAGTGCCCAACTCCACTCAATAATTTGCAATGAATTATTTTGTAGCTAAAAGTGTTCAATATTTACAACGAAAAGAATTGTACCTAAAGCTACTCATTAATTTACAACAAAATATTTCATGCTCAAAAGTATTAAAAGATTTACTACAAAATATTTTGTGGTTAAAAGTGCCCAATAATTTTCCAACAATAAATTTTGTTCCTAATTGTTGAAACATTTACAACAAAATATTTTGTCTCCTAAAATGATAAAATGGCTACAAATTATTTTATTTCAAAACCTTCAACGTTTGGGTACAATTAAATTTTGTAGCCTTTTATATAAAAGCATTTACAACAATAGATTTTGTTGCCTAAAAATATACGAAGGCTACAAAAGTATTTTGTTCTGGAAACCCATATATTCTGGTACGATTATATTTTGTTGCCAATTTATTAAGTTTTCTCAACAAATATTCTATTGTCTTTTGAGTACTTACACAACAGAAAATATTTTGTTACTGAATTCTAATAATCTTGCTACGATTCCTTGTTGTTCCTAAAAGAATTATCCTTTCGCAACAAGTTGTATTGTTGTAATTTTTCAAAATTGTTGCCAAATGAATTTTGTTAATGATGGATAGAGGCCAAATATATATTTTGGCAAAAATACATGTTTTTCATTCTTAAAAAAATTTGAAGTATACAGATTTTTAACAACAAATGCTATTTTTCATTGTGAAACCTTAACTAACTGCAATGAAAATGATATTGTACCTAAAATAATTGTTGCTAATTTTACAACTTCTTGTAGTGCATCTTTCGTCAAGTCTTGAAGTGGGGGCATTTGTAGCCATATCAATTTTTGTCCAATTGGAGAGTAACACGTATAAAATAGTATGCTAGTTATTAATTCAAAATTTTCTATTTATCTTGGAATTTATTAAACCTAATTCTAAAAGATAAATAAATAATTTTAATTAATAATCTAGTATTTATTTTATGCTCAGATCAAATATTGATAAGTATCAAAGATAAAGTGTCTATGTCTATGAACCAATCGAATCAAATATAGTTGATACTATATCTTGATATTTGATATAATCTATTCATATTTGATATTATCCTATCAAAAAGATAGCCTTCAAAGAAATTCAAGTCAATCTAAAAGTCTCCCATCAAGCAACTATATAAAGGGGATGACCAAAGCTTATTCAACACACAACACAAACTCCAGCAAGTGAGAGAAACTTTGAAAGAGTCCAGCAATTCTCTCAATTAAATTTAAGGAGATCTTCAACGTTTAAAGCATTCTTCGTGGAGCTCATTATATTCTGGCGTTTGATTTGAGATTAAGGTTTGAAGCCCTCGAATTAGCGTTATTTCTTCAAATCAAATTTAAGGAGATCTACGACGTTATTGAGAGGTAGAGATAGTCCCACTGGGCTTTATTGACAAGATATAAATTTGGAGATGTTGGAGGCAATTAATTTTTGTCTTCAAATTCCAAATGTTCGTCGATATGAGCCTAAACTGTCAATAATGCTCCCAGATAAGAGCATAAACTATTTAAAATTTTCAAGTCTTCATGTCTCTAAATCCATGACTCAAGTCTCCAAGTCTTCAAATTCAAGACTTAAATCCTCAAGTCTCCAAATCCAACTTAAATCTTTCAAGTCTTCAAATACAAGTCGCCAAGTATTCAAGTCAAAGCTCAAGTTTTGAAGTCTTCAAATTTAAAACTCAAGTATGCAAATCTCTAAATCCACGACTCAAGTTTTCGCTTGCTGTGGAAAAGATGTTGCCACATTTTATTAATATAAATGAAGATGGTGGAGACTCAAAGGAAAAATATGCATCATCTATTCCCTACTCAATGTCAAATTCCCAAGCACAGCAACAGTGATGGCGACAAGTGCTACAACTTTGGAGAAACAAATTGCAAATTCGACGAGGGCCATTGAAGGACTCACGAAGCATGTTCAAGAGCGAGACTTTCAAATATCCCATCTTGATGCCAACGGCATGATGGAGAAACAAATCGAGGCTCAAGATGAAGCCAAAACATCCACAAGGAGACATTCAACCAAAAATGATGAGATTGCAACAAAAAAACTAGAAGTTTCCATTGGATTAATTCCCATTTACCCACTGAAGGAGTTTATCATGGAGACTATCAAAGACAAGCTTGATGGAAGTTCTAAGTCGTCTATGACTTACTCCAAGCCATATACTCAAAGGATTGATAGTTTAAAGATGTCGATCGGTTACCAACCCCCAAAATTTCAGCAATTTGATGTCAAAGGTAACCTAATGCAGCACTTGGCTCATTTTATTGAGACATGTAATAATGCTTGGACATATAAAGATCATTTGGTCAAGCAATTTGTTCGATCATGAAAGGTCATTGCTTTTGATTGGTGTGTTACCTTGGAGGTAGGCTCTATCGATAATTGGGGGCAACTGGAACAAGAGTTCCTCAATCGTTTCTATATCACTCGAAGGGCAGTCAACATGATTGAACTCACCAACTCTCGCCAGTGGAAAGAAGAACCTGTCATTGACTATATCAATCACTGGAGAAATTTGAGTCTTAATTGCAAAGATCAATTATTGGAGGCTTTAGCTATTGAGATGTGCGTCCAAGAAATGCATTGAAGTCTTTGCTACATACTTCAAGAAATTAAACTAAAAACTTCTGCAGATTTGGTAACTCGTTCACATAATATTGAAATGAGCATGAATTTTTATGAACAAGAAGACTCAAGTGATGCCCATGATGATAAAGATATTAGGGGCAATTAATTTTCATCTCCAAATTCCAAATGCTCCTTGATATGAGTCTAAACTGTCAATAATGCTCACAAATAAGAATATAAACTATCTAAAATTCTCTAGTCTTCATGTCTCTAAATCCATGACTCAAGTCTCCAAGTCTTCAAATTCAAGACTCAAATCCTCAAGTCTCCAAATTCAAACTCAAATCTTCAAGTCTTCAAATACAAGTCTCCAAGTATTCAAGTTAAATCTCAAGTTTCAAAGTCTTCAAATTCAAAACTCAGGTATGCAAATATCTAAATCCACGACTCAAGTTTTCAAGTCTTCAAGTCCAAAGCTTAAGTCTTCAAATTCCAAATGCTCCTAGATATGACCATAAACTATCTGAAATTTTTAAATTAAAGTTTTCTCATGTGTTCCTTGATAAGAGCTTAAACTATCAATAAGGCTCATAGATATAAGCATAAACTATCTAAATATTCAAAGTCTCCCCATGTGCTCCTTGATAAGAGCTTAAACTTTTAATAAGGCTCATAGGTATGAACATTAACTATCTAAATATTTAAATTCTCCCCATGTATTCCTTGATAAGAGTGTAAACTGCCTATTAAGTCAAACTCAAGTAAACTCCTTGACATGAGTATAAATTGTCAACCAAATTCAAGTAGACTCCTTGACACGAGTATAAAGTGTCTATTCAAGTTAAACGTACTCCTTGATGCACGAGCCTAAACTGCACGTTACTCTTGGCCTGCATGAATATAAACTGTGTACGACACTCTCCTCAAAAGGATATTTACTTTGAATTATGTTATGACTTAACCCTTTTATTAGGCACCATAGCTCAAGGAATGCCTGGAAGATGTTCTTGTCTCAAACGTATGTGAAAATAAAAATGGGAGAAAGAGAAAACTTCTCAAATACTTCAAGCCTTGCCTCTTTCGTAGATGATTGGCACATCTTCCGTAAAGTCGTGAAGTGGGGGCATTTGCAAACATATCAATTTTTTGCCCAATTGGAGAGTGACACGTAAAAAATAATATTCTAGTTATTAATTCAAAATTTTCTATTTGTCTTGGAATTTATTAAATTTAATTCCAAAAGGTAAATAGTTAATTTTAATTAATACTCTGGTATTTATTTTATTCTCAAATCAAATATTGATAAGTATCAAAGATAAAGTGTCTATGTCTATGGATCAATCAAATCAAAGATATTTGATACTATATATTGATAGTTGATATTATCCCTTCATACTTGATATTATCTCTTGATATTTGACATTATCTTATCAAAAAGATAATCCTTAAAGAAGTTCAAGTCAATCTGAAAATCTCCCATCAAGCATTTATATAAAGGGGTTAACACAAGCTCATTCTAGACACAACACAAATTCCAGCAAGTGAGAGGAGCTTTGAAGAAGTCCAGCAATTCTCTTAATTAAATTCAAGGAGATACACAACGTTCAAGGCATTCTTCGTGGAGCTCATATATTTTGGCATTTGATTTGATATTAATGTGCAAAGCCCTCGGATTGGCAATATTTTTCTTCAAATCAAATTTAAGGAGATCCACGATGTTCAAAGCATTCTTTGCGGAGCTTATTAAATTCAAGATCATATTTGACAGGAGAGAATCGGAGGATTAGACTAGAGATTGAATTCAAGTTGTTTGATAAGTTTCAATTTTATTTTATTTGTACGATTTTTTTGTCTTGTAATTTTATTTATTCGAGACAAAGAAATTTGTGCTTAACATCTATCAACTGTGGATTCAATCTCCAAATTAATCCTCTGATTATTTCCTTCCAAATATAATCTTGAATTTAATGATCTTCACAAAGAACGCCTTGAACGCCGTAGATCCCCTTAAATTTGATTTGAAGAAATAATACTAATTCGAGGGCTTCGCACCTTAATTCGAATCAAATGCCAAAATATATGAGCTCCACAAAAAATGCCTTGAACGTCATAGATCTCCTTGAATTTAATTTAAATAAAATAATGCCAATTTGATGGCTCTGCAACTTAATCTCGAATCAAACGCCAGAATATGATGAGCTCCACGAAGAACGCCTTAAATGCATGGATCTCCTTAAATTTGATTGAAAGAATTGCTGGACTCTTTCAAAGTTCCTATCACTTGCTGGAATTTATGTTGTGTGTTGAATAAGCTCTGGTCATCCCCTTTATATAGTTGCTTGATGGGAGACTTCCAGATTGACTTGAACTTCTTTGAGGGTTATCTTTTGATAGGATAATATCAAATATGAAGAGACAATATCAAATATCAAATATATTTGATTTGATTGGTCCATAGACATAGACACTTTATCTTTGATACTTATTAATATTTGATTTGAGCATAAAATAAAAACTAGAGTACTAATTAAAATTAACTATTTATCTTTTGGAATTAGGTTTAATAAATTCCAAGACAAATAGAAAATTTTAAATTAATAACTAGCATACTATTTTATATGTGTCACTCTCTAATTAGACAAAAATTGATATGTCTACACGATCCTCGACCATCTCAAGGCTTGACTTGAAGGCACAGGAGCGAGTTGGGCAGATGACCTCCCCAGGGTACTTTGGGCGTATAGGACAACCCCCCAAATAGCCATGGGTCACAATCCGTATAGTTTGGCCTACAGGTTAGAGGTAGTTGTCCCAACATAACTGATACAACACACCGTTCGAGTGATCAATTACAACCATATCTAGAATGACTCCAAAAAAGAATTTGATCTCGAAATAATCGATGTGTAGCGTCAACAAGCTTATGCAACTATGCAGCACTATAGGTTGAAGATGGCACAACATTAAAATAAAGGAGTTTGTCTAAGGATCTTCAAACTTGGTGACCTCATCCTCAAAAAGGTCAAAGTCTATAGGGAAACTCGATCCAAAATGGGATGACCCTTATTCGGTGGTCAAAGTAGCAAAGCACAACGCATACTGATTCATAGACATGCCCAGCAACGAACTCCCTCGACCATGGAATGCGATGAACTTAAAGAAATTCTATGTATAAGAAGTCTAAAAGTCTCCACTATACTCCAATATCATCTCACATCCATAAAATACTTGCATCTCTGCAACAACTTTTTCCTAACCAAGACAAATAAATGACTTGATCATTTAGAATTGACCCCGCAGTTGATCAAAACAGCAGCTTCAAGCCGCAAAATTAAGGCTTTTTAGCCCAAGTAAATAAATGACTTGATCGTTTAAAATCAACTCCGCAGTCAATCAAAACAACAGTTTCAAGCCACAAAATTAAGGCTTTGTAGCCCAAGTAGATAAACGAGTTGATTGTTTAGAATCAACCCCGTAGTCGAGTAAAATGATGGTTTCAAGCTGCAAAACTGAAGCATTTTAACCCAATCAAATACACTCAAGTGCGAGGTTCGAGCTCACTATCGAAGACAATATGGTTGGTTCACCAAGAGTATTCCAAATGTTAAGTTAATATGGTTGGTTCACCAAGAGATTTCATTTGATCATGATGAAAACAACTTCATATCAACCCTAGTGTCCGCGAGCATATTGAATTAATCTTGTTATCTGTTGCACCAACCAGTCCCTAAATCGACCACATACTTATTCAATTATTAAGCATACTTATTATGTGATTGCTTGTATGAAATTAAGTTATTTATGTGGTTAACTTTTAATGTTTGCTACTCGACAAGTCCGAAAGCGCCAAAAATAAAGAAAGCTAAGTAAAAAGCACATCGATGAGCGAAAACTAAAATTTCGTTAATTCTGAAGCCATCAATTACAACCAAAAAAAATGACAATAACAACAAGAACAAACGCCTCACAGGGCAACCACAAATAGTAGCTTAAAAGGGTCACTAGATCCAGCTCGAGCACCCTCATCGATAACCTGGTCGAGCTCATCATTTGAGGGGATAAAAATGATTGCTGGACTCTCCACTCCTTGTTAAGGCACATCGGCGGAGGATGGAGGAGCTAGTCAGGAAGGCCTTGCCTCATCGACCAAAAAAATGTCCCTCGGCAGAGGGAGGTAATTAGCTATGTTGACTTTGCCATCAATGATGTCGAATGCAAAGTCATAGGCAAACTTAAATTCTTTAGCCACCTCGGCAAGCTTTCTTTGGGTATCTGAAATGGGCTCGACTATAGGCACTACAGCAGGCCCCTCATCGGGAGCATCCTGGTCGGGATCGGGGTATATTTTCAGTTGCTCATCCAACACAGGGTTAAGACGTTCCATGTCCTCAGGACGAAATTAGTAGCCCAAGTACTTCAGCTGCTAAACCGCTTTATTGAAAGCATCTGTAGCGTCATCAAGAGAGAATACGATGCTGGCGTGTTGGAACATCGAGCATAGTATGAACTACTGCACTGCCTCTCATTACATTAGTGACAGCATTTTGAAAAGCTCATCCCAAGCATACTATAATATCGCGTTATATCTCTGCATCTGACCAGAATCGTACCCATGCTGTGCATCCAACCTAGCCTTCAGTAGCAGCTTGTCCATTCTGAATTTCTTAGTAATCGCGGCCACAAGATGTGCATCCTTCAGTTAGAGTTGTTGGTCTCTCTGCTGGAGCTCTGTGTTTAGCTTCTCGATTCGCGACTTCATGGACTCGAGCTGTGCCTTTAACATCTTGACATCACCTTCGCCCTCCTATAGTCTATCACGGTCGCCTAGGGCTAGCTCAACCTCCTATAAAAGTCGTAGCCAGTTGGCTCACTTGCAAAGAGAACACTTTTAGCCGACGAAAATTCTACATTCAACATGAACATACTATTTGATGAATTGCTTACCATGTTCGAGTGGTACGCCAGGGCTGTCAATGAGCATCCTGGCTTAGATCCATAAACTTACTTTAGTCGGACACAAACAGCCCGGCCATCATCACTTTCAGCGGCGCGGCCGACCCCACTATCATCGCCAAGGAATTGTGCATGGCCATCACCCCATCGGTTTCAAATTGAAGAGATGGCAACTTGGGCAGCTGGAATAGTTGGTCCTCCTCCCGTTTCCAGAAGAGGTCGTAGCCGGTTGGTTGACTGGGTCCCCTAGTTTTTCTTTTTCCCTTATCGACTGCACTTTTCTTGGGAGCAGGTCTTGTTTGCTCAGTTGACACCCTTTTTGGTAAAGGGTCAAGACTGCTAGTTGTAACCGCCGCAGGTTGAACTGATGAAGCAATGGGAGCTGGCAGTGCTGCCTGCGGCTGCGATGTCGCCACTGCAGCATCTTCTCGACGAGCAGCCACATTCTAACGGTTATCTTCATTCCTTTACTTGCGCATCAAGGCTCGTTCTCATGTTTGGTTCATGTTCTCGACCCGGTCTACATCACGAACAATAAAAATTCATCAATATCGATCACAAACTTGAAGCAAAAAAACAAAATGAAACAAAAATAATTTTAAAAAGGGTTACACAAAGACATCTACTTAGTTGAGCATCCATTGGTAAACTAGCTGGGTCGGCGACAAGCCCACCAACACTAAGTTTCTCTCCTCGATATACCTCGAGGCTTCTATCTGGCCGAACTTAACTAAATCTCGAATGAAGGTATTCGGCCAGGACGGGGTTAAGTTCCCAGGAATCTCGACATGACCTCTCCACCACTCCCTGGGAATGTTGAAATCCTCATGAGCTTGAATGTAAAGATAATGCTTTTTCCACTCTTGGTAATGGGAAGGCCCGGGCATGATCAATTCTTACTCCCAGGGAACATGATAGAGCTATCTAATGTGTGTGAGGTTGATGGGAGTAATTTTGGATACTATTTCACTATAATGGTCAAGAGTCAATAATCGACCGTGAGATACTAGCACATTACTCAACCCAGCATCGGCCCCAGTAATGGCATGATCTCTGCTCAAACTGATGGAAGTCAAGCTATCACTAGACTTGCTAGTCGAGTCACCTTTAACCCTCTAACCACAACATGATCAAACCTAGTAGCCTCACTATCACTCCTTTGATTACCAGTATCACTGAATATGCTCAACATGATTATTAAAGCAATATGATCGAGGAAAGGAGTTGAAAAACTTACGTGTTTTGGAAGGCTAAAGCAGGAAGCAATTGGCAAGGAACGTAGTTATTGATTGACTCGACCTCACGAGAAACTATAAAAGTAAAGATAAGAGTTTTTACAATGCCTGTTTATAGGCACCAGCGCGCAGAAACCCAGACAACTGCAATAATTGCGCTGTCATCCCTTGACGCTTCACGTCACCTAATAAAACAGACACATTAAATGCACCAAATCCTAGTCGACTATACTTCAGTTCTCACATACCAGCTCTTCCCAATCCTTCTCGTCAAAATTCTCTATAAGAATTTGGAAGTGGGGGGAAATCATGGTATGGGATAGCCAATAGCTCTCGACTAAGAAGAAAGATGTGATGTTGGGCGGCCCAATTGCCCATTAGGCCCAATTTACAGTAGGCCAGCCACATCATTGACCCAGTTTGAATGCCATGACCTCACTCCTCAATGCTACCACCGGCATTTAGATTCTTCAACCAGAGTATGGTTGAAGAGACAATACAGTCAATTACCCCGACGTCGTTGGTTGAAGGCCTTCTATCAGTAACTTAAATACACAAGGGTATCAATCATTGACCATAGCCCGAAGACGACTCATAGATGAATATTTATCGACTAGGGAGGTTGAGTCGACATCGTAACCCTACTGCCGCATTAATTGCCCCGACAGGCAGCATGCCTTTGTATTAATGGCGCATGTTGTCCCCAGTACCACCTCTTCTGCCGCGTTAGGCTTAGACGCCCTCTCCCCCCAATTTATTGCCTTGTCCTAGGAGGCTGGAGATGGTGCCACTTGGAATAGTACACGAATGGTAGAAGACTTAGAGGAGCTCCATCAAGGACAAGAGCCCTTTCTATATGACAAGGGCAACATAGACAAATCAACTACCCAGAGAGGGCTACAAATACCCCATTGCCAACATCTCACAAGGCATGCACACTATCACCCTTAGCTTCCACTCCATTACTCTATCTTCTAGTCGATTTACTGACTTGAGTGTCGGAGTGCCTTAGCTTAGGGCTCCTTAGCTAGCTTAACGTTTGTTGTTGGTTGCAGGATTCGACCCCGATACTTTCCCTAGCAAAGCTCTCGACCTGCCATTTGGTTGATTATAAGTGGTTCACAACCCTATATACTTACCAAACGGTTTCTATCCTCATCAATATATTATATACATACACATATATACATATATATATACATTCCAACACCCACTTACCCCAGCCCTACCACCGGCCCTCGAGCCCCAACCCCTTACTGCCGATTGACCCCCCTAAGCACCCGGCTGGCCATTGGCCATGGCAGCCATGAGCCAGGAGGCCAGGATGGGCTCACCATGGCCATGCAGTTGCCTGGCAAGCTTCCATGCACTGGCTGCCTGGAAGCTTGGTAGCTATGGTGGCTACTATGAGCTTCCAGGCACTGGCCGCCTAGAAGCTTGCTTGATGGCCATGTCCTCAGCTGCAAGTTTCCAGGCAGCGCGCTTGAAAGCTCACCCACCATGGCGAGCTGGCCATGGGGTGGGGTGGGGTAGGGTGGAGTGGGGGTGAGCTTTGGCTTCTCTATTTTTTTTAAATTTTAATTTATTTGTTTCTTTATTTATATATGTATAAATTTAATTAAACTATTTTAATTGTGTAAGATAAAATTATGTGGTTACATGGCAGAATATTTTTTTATTTGTTAACTTAGAAAGCAATTATAAATTATATATATTTATACAAGTATGTGTGTATATTTATGTGTATGTATAAATACATATCATAAACTCAAAAACCATGTTAACTGTAGCACCCCGAAACTAGAGCTTCCGCCTCTAGATCGAGATGTTATGAAAATGGTATCATTTCGCAATATTTACAAATTAACATCTTTATTGATCAACTTTTTTCATAATACAAGCTTTAATGTGTACAAGGGAGTAAACAAAATAAACTTGAGCTAGCAAAAAATAAACACAACTCTTTTCTATATTTCTTCTCCTGCAAAATAATATTTTGGGGTTAAAACGTAAGTTTATAGAACTTAGTAAAATTTATAATTGAAGAGGATGGAACGAAGCAATTATAGAATTAATAAGGAGCAAGAGTATGAATTATGAATTATGGTTGAACTAGTTGATCGATCACCCTTACTTATATCTTCAACATTAATTCACCCTTGTGCCTCCCCAATGTCCACCTCGAGTGGCCGCTTGAGAGGGAAACAATGACAACACGTCAATGTAATGTCGCAGATTGATTTGTTGGAATGCCTAACCTCCAGACAATCCACAAGACCAACCAACAATGGGAAAAACTTGGCACAAGATTACTGTCGGCTCGACGCTGCCCAACTCTCATACCGAATAATTCCAGGGCCCAACATTCATGAACAATTGCAATCAATACTATCATTGAGCATTTCATTGTTTTTGATGAACGTGCCGGTGTTTGTCAAGAATGATAGAATGAATTCAACAATACGGTTTCAAAGCCATAACAATAGGTGGAACAAGGAGCAAGGAATAGAACAAAGAATATGAATGAAATAAAGATTTTGGCTTAAAGTTGAAAGTATAAGTTTTTTTTTTTCTAAACTTTATAGAAATTTTGTGGTAAAATTTTAAAATTCGGTGCATTTTGAAAATAGTTTTGATTTAAAATCTGAAAGCAGAATAGCAAATAAAATGATTCAAGAACCAAAAATAATTCTCAAGAATCAAGGAATAAGGCAAGAATGATAGTAAGAAAAGTTATAAACTTTACCTAATTTTCCAAGCTTTCATCGATAATTTTGGCTCGATTTCTTTTCTCTTTCCTTCACCAACCCTAGCTCAATTTCTTGATTTTATGGGCTAAATATGTTTTGTGTGTTTGGTGTGTGTTGAAGAAAATTTATGGGTTTGGTTAGCTATTTATAGATTTGATTCAAGGGTATTTTTTGTAAAGACAATCAGTTTTAGGGGGTTAATTTAATATTAATGACTAGGTCCTAGGGGCTAAAGTAGCATTTATGAGGTGTTTGAGTAGATTAGTGGCTTAGCCAAGTAAGATTCTTCCAATTATGTCCAAAGAGGATTTTTTTACGTTTTAGGGGCCATGTGTGAAACAATTTTGTAGGAAATTTTATAAAGAATTTCACATGAGATATTATAGAATAAAAAATTAATTTCTTTATTGTTGAATGATCTTCATGATCGACTTCTAAGGTATTTGGAGTAAAATATTTTTTGAAAAATTAGAATTTGGAGGAAATTGTATAAATAGGTGTAAAATTCCTAAAATTCGTAAAATAAGAGATTTTTGTATTATTCCTTGAATTTTAAAAAGGTATTTAAATAAGGAGATGTTTTAGAAAGTTTACAAAATTTATAAACTCAAATAAAATGTTATTATAAATCTTGTAAATAGGTGTAATAATTTCTGGAAATCCTAGAATGGAGTAAACTATAATATTTTTATAGAAAAATTATTATAGAGTACCAAAAATTTCAAAAGGAATTTCTTTAGATGTAAAAGTTTTCAGAATTTACATTTTTTAAAGAGACTTTTTTTTTTTTGGGTCATTACATTGGCACTAAAATTTTTGCCAACATGGAAAAAAAATCCCATAGGTGCCAACTCAGCAAAATTCCCAATTTCATATCACTCTGGTACACCGAGTCAGATTTTTTGGCCAAAAGTTTCAATTCCGGCGACAATCAGACTAAATGTGCAATTTTTTCATACTTACAGGACTAACATGTTAATTGTGTAAAATATAGGAATAAAATGAAAATCAGGTAAACTTATAGCATAAAAAAAATAAATTTCCCCATAATCCACCTCTTCTTTGATTATTTGCTTTCATTCCATTCCAAAGTATTTTTTTCTCTTTTGCTACATTAACCATGCATTTGGGTCCACTCTGGGGTGGTGCATGAAATTGGGGAGACTCCTTCTAGATCCGTCACACTCCAAGCTAATACATTGCAATTATCTCTCAGGAAACGCACCACTTGCTTCTCAAAGTAAGGGTCTAGAAGGGCTTCAATTTTAGTAGTTCTCAAAAGATCTCCAGGGAAAATCTTCAAGCTCTTGAGCTCCTCTCGCACTCTGAGTTCTTTTTTCTCAACTTTCCTCTTCCTACTTTTGAGGCTTGAGATGCAAGGTCACTTGCGCTACCATCCTCCATCTTTATATGTAGTGAGTGAGGGTCTTGATGATCACCACTCATCTTTTTGTGTTGGAAGGTCATGCAAGGCTAGTGATTCTCATCCTAGATCTCTTTTGCATCCTCAATGGTCCTTCTTATGCCTTTGAGTTCCCACAGATAGCGCCAAAATGACTGGAAATGGAATAAGGTTCTTTTTGAAAAATAGTAGAGCATCGGTTCATCTTACTTGGAATGTGGGCAGAGAGATCGAAAGTTCTTTGACTTTAAGAATTTTTGTGAATGATTTCTTGTGTTCAATTTTTCTCTATGACTTGATATTTATAGTTTTTGGTCTTGATAAGCTTCGACCCATTAAATTTTTTTTCCTTTTTTATGGGCTTGGCTTATCCTTTAGGCTCTCTAACCCTTTTACTTTAGTTATGTAAGTTTAGATTTATTACCTTTTTTGTCCTTATATTCAATTTTTGGTAGTATTAGACTACTTTGCAAGTTGAGAAAATACCTTAAATGATTACTAATTTAGAGGACCCATTTTTTAAGAGAAAGGGCTTTCCAGGCTGTGGAAGCGGAACTTAGATGGAGAAAATTTGTGAGAGAGCTAATCAAAATATAGAGTGATTCATCTCACCATCGTCACATACCAATGATGAGGCTTCACAAATTCACTATCTCTTACAGAGGTTTAAATCACAATTGCGACCACAATGGGTCGATATGTCACTTGAACAATCACTAGGTTTGTGTCAAATACTCGAGTTTCAAACCACAAAAATAAAATTAATAATCACTTTCACACTTTCGCTCTTAGTAGTTCTCCTATCTTATCACTCCACTTTCGAAAACACAAAATTCTTATTTCTCCAAAGTATCGAGTGATCACTTAACACTTAATCACTCACTAGGCATGGCTAGCCGCATGCTTGATCAGTCGAAAGATCTATCACCGTCGGTAGCTACCTCCAGCTGGCCTACTGAGTAGGGATTATATGTGCATCGCGCATAGGTATCAGTCGAAAGATCTATCACCATCGATTCGTCCCGCCCGACCGTCTTTCGTAACTGATCCTAAGGCCCACCCCCAAGGGTATTGACATAATCACTAATATCACTAAATATGCCTAACAACATTTCACTTAGTATGTCACTTCGCCATGTTAAGCATGAAATCATTGATTCAACCCAAGCTGGTTTTAGACTAGACATGGCAAGTAAAATATATATATTGAACTTACTTTTCAGCTTCCTTAACACAATCACCAAATATTAGGTAAAGTGATATCAATCAATATCAATAGAAGCACTAAGTATAAAGGGCGATGTGGAGTACTATTTTCAACACATAGATTGGAAAGAATCAAGCGGTCAGGATATATAATAAGTATATATGTTCTTTCCCCAGTAAATAAATCTCATACTATTGAGCATGAACTTGCCTGGCAAATGCAGAGGAATTCCTAGTTGTACAACACTCAAGCCCTGGCTTACCTGAGTTATTATCCTATTATTCCCCTGAGTCTTAAGTATAAGTATAGCTAATGTCTTTTATCAAACTTAAGGTCATTCTACTACCATTCCGGTAATTTGAATTTATATCCAACACTTAAGACAATTGAATGTGGTAGTCCTTAGTTGTTTATACTGAGCACGATCTTCTTTTCTGATAAATTCAAGAACTTACATCAGACCCCCAATCTATGAACCATTTAACTCTTACTAATTTGTACATAAATACATTGAGCTTTCTTATTAAACTGCAAGGTGTAATTTATTCTATTTTGGCTTATTCTTTCGATCTCTACTTTATGCTCAAACACTTATGGCAACTAAATAGGGTAATCCTTAATTAGTCAATCGATAAATATATTACTGGTTCGACTGACTTTAGCTTGTTACATCACTGAGGTCTCGTCTAGGATCCCAAGATTTAATAGGCATTCGTGGTTCCAACTTCAAGTTTAATTATGTCTACATCTTAGAAAATCCTAATTTCTAAATTACATGGCACTCTTCGTATCATAAGCCCAGTCATTCTTACTTTCATTGTTTAAAGTTCCAAACGTAGGATTATTGAACCCATATACACATATGAACACATATTCTATTACAAAACATATTTCCTCCAGTCTAAACTAGAAGTTCATATCCATTACTTAGTTCTATTTGAGAAAATTCAAAGATAAAGTAGGAGGGTAAGCCCAAAGGACGTAGCGAGTGATAATCTCAATAACAAATTGGTAGGGACTCGTTTAATGTACGACCCGAACAACAGCCCGATCTAGACTAAGAAACTACACCATCCTTATTGCTCCATGAGTAGAATACCAACAATCGAAATATAATTGAGACAAAACAAACCCAAGTACGCATGCAAGTAACGAATTAGAACAAAACGTTCATATTAGATTTTTCTTATGAAAAATATTTCCTATTTCCCTTGCAATTACCACAATGTAGTAACACTGATTAATTCTATTGCCAAAATATCAATTCCTTTGGGATAACAATATCGTACGAATCTCAACCGTACATATAAACCAAAATGCTAATTATCCCAATATGATACTTTGCTCCCCAAGCCCTATTATCACAAAGGTGATGTACATCAATGTAATACCAAAAGTATTGTTCCATCAAACATTAATGAAGTCATATGCTTGACATCTCAAGAGTAACGGACTAGATATCAGTTGTCCATTCCAACACCAATTGCTTACTCTTTTAATATCAAGCAACGTCCCAAAAGTTCATATCCTAGCCAGATTTTCATATCGACCTTAGCCTCCATTAATCCAAATATTCCATATTCTAGGGAGGTCCAAGTTATCGGCAAACCACTTCTCAATTATTCATGTCGTTTAGATTACAATATTCTCTTATATCCAAAGTATTGATCTAGAAGATCCTTTACTCAGCCAAGTCAACTCTATCTAAAGTGGTCACCTACTCACACGTCGACTAGAGTGCTCTCAAACAAGTTCGCCTCTAACACAAGTCCCCAAGAATACTACTCCCCTCAAATATGAGAAGTCGCATGCTCGATACCTTAGGAGTTATGAATTATACATTGGCTGCGCACCCAATCATAACCCTTCATGTCCTTCAGATTGAAAATTACCCTAAAAAATTCATGTTCTAATCAAATTTCAGAGTCACACTTAATCTCCACTAGCTCAAAACTTTCATGCCTCGTTCAAATTTCAGAGTCAAGCTTACTCTCCACTAATCAAAACTTTCATATTCCGAGGATCATATCCTAGTGTCGCTTAGGTTTTCAAACCTAAGCTCTGATATCACCTCTGTATGCCCCCAAGCAGGAGGCGCCTGCTCCAGTTCGAGGTGTTACCCACTTTATATCACGAGTCTTCTAAATAACTAAGACTACATTTAACAAAATCCAAAGTATTTAACTTCTACCTGCAACATCTGTTAGAGGTTCAACTATAAACCAAAATATTATGAATCACACTTAGCACTTCTATCTAGGGGTGTTCACAGTGTGGTTTGGTTCTGTTTTGGGAAAAATCACAACCGAGCCAAACCAATCGATTTTGGTATAAAACCAACCATTCGGTTTGGTTCGATTTGGTTTTTCGATTTTGAATAGCAACATAACCCCAAAACTGAGGCATTGAAACCAACAAAAATAATTACAAAAACGTTCATTAACAATTACCCTAATAAATCATTAAGGCCAGCAATCAAATGAGGTCCGCTTTCCCAAGGCTCATAAAAACAACCACATTCAAACACAAATAAAGTTTTATTATTGAGTTGCAAAGTGTTGCTGTCAAACAATGGCTTCTCCAAAAAATAAAAAATTCTATCACAACAACAACTCTTCAAAAAACCTCCACATGACAAGATTCCATCCAAAAGGGAATTAAGTGAACAAATTAAGAGGCCTACTTCCAACAACATAATTTAACAATTTAGCAATATAATCCCAAAACAAAAAGCAGCAAATTTCCACAATTAAATCTAAGTGAAATCGATCCAGCATCTAATTCCTTCACAAATTATCAGCAAAACATAATTCAAATAAAAGGCCTACTCTAAATAGACTTCTATATAGAACCAGTCCCTCCTTTTGAATCCAAATCCACCATCATGCTGACAGTATCCAAACTAGAAATAGAAAATCACAATAGAAAAGCCAAGCAAATTTTGAATAGCTTCAAAATATTAGAAATCCAAAGAAGCCAACCAAAATAAGCACAACACAAACAAATTAAGGCCCAAAACGACTGCCCAACAAAAGTTTGAACAAGGTATGCTTCCCTCTTGAAGACCAAAATTCTCAACCATCAACATAATTCCAACAGAGTCAAATCCTTGTTAAACTCCAAACCAACACCACAAGCATTCAAAAATAGAATTGAAGCAACTTCATGATTCCAAAACATAACACTATCAAAATAATAGCAATTGATCCAAGGTAGTAGCAGCAGCCAAAACATGAATAGTAGCAAAAAAATCTATTGTCAACAGGACAACTGTGCAACAGCAAAGTTCTGAAATAACCTTCCTCAGACTATTACATGAAGATGAAAACCAAATAGAGGATGATCAAAAGCACAAAACTTAGTCAACAACAATTTTACTACAAAGACAACTTATTTCAGCAAAGGAACAATCTTATTTGTTGTCAAAGAAATTAACGGGAGATCCAAAAGGATGGCCACATGCGTAAAAAGATGGCATCATCATCAGAATGTGCAACAACACACCAGAAAATCCAGCCATCACAAGAATTATCCAAGGGAACATAGCAACCACATATACCTAAAATTGGAAGCTATAATGTCAACTAACATCAACAAGGCTTTAAGGCAACATACATATTATAGTTTCAAGTAACTTTTAACAATCCATACCTGATAAATGGAAAAAGAGAATTAATCGGATCCAACATCAGAATCCTCTTCATTATGTTGTGGAAATTGGTGCAAGTTCTAGAAAACATAGAATATTATAGCATAAAATAAATTTCATCAATAAATAATTATGAATGAAGTTAAGAAAGAGATTAATAAAGGAAAAAAAAATAGTTTTACTTACCTAACTCCAACTTTTCAAATTCTTCAAGAAGCTCTTCAAAATTAGTAGATAATGGATTGGAGTGAAACCAATTTTGTGTACAAATTAGGGCCTCAACTATCTTTGGAGTTAAAGAACTCCTACAACTATTAAGTACCCTTGCCCCAGTACTAAAAGCTTATTCCAAAGCTACTGTAGACATAGACATAGCTAATACATCCCTAGCTATTCACCCAAGAGTCGAATATTTGGTCGAATTCACCTTCCACCAATTCAAGATATCAAAATTATAAGTTGTCTTCTCCAAGGCCTCCATAAGATATAAATCTACCTTATACTTGTTCATGCTCTCGCTAAAATGCATGTCTTTCTCAAATTCCATAGCAAAAAAATTATCTGTGGTTGTCAACTCTACTATCTCTATCTCACGTGAGGATTATGTTTTTGCTTGTGATTTACCAACCCCATTAAATAGCCTATAGCTATCAAACAATTTGTTGAATGTTTCTTTCACTCTTCCATTCAAAAAATCAGCATCCTCCTTCTCATAAAGCTTCTCAAAGCTCCATTCCACAAACCACAACTTGTATCGAGGATCAAGAACCACCACAAAAAAATCATCATACTGATGTTTTTAATGTTACCCCAATACTTGTCATGGTTAGATTTCATTTTTTCAGCCATACTCCCAAGTAATGGATCTAGACTCCCAACCCAAGTTTTAAATGCATTCAATATCAAGCAAAACTCATGAAAATATTGAGAGGAAGTCACAAACAAAGAACCCGACACTTTCTTAGTTACATATTCTGTATCTCGCTCTCCTAATCTTTTAAATGCCTTTTGAAACTTCAAAGCACTTTCAAGCATAATGAAAGTGGAGTTCCACCTAGTAGGAACATCGAGTTGCACGGTACACTTCTCTTGTATCATAGCCTCTTTTATCAAATTTCTAAATCAATCCATGCGACCAGGCAAAGCATGCACATATCTAATAGCATTTCTAATCTTACTAATTGAATCATGCATGTCCCTCAATCCATCTTTAACAACAAGATTTAAAATATGAGCACAACATCTAACATGCAAATATTCTCCTTTCAATGGATGTGAATTCCAATACTCCATTCTACTTTTCAAATAAGAAATAGCAAGATCATTAGAGCTAGCATTATCAACAGTAACAGTGAAAACTCAGGATATTCCCCATCCTATAAGGCATTTCTCAATTTTTCTACCAATTGTTTCCCCTTTGTGATTCTTGATAAGATAAAAATTGGGAATCCTCTTTTGCAATTTCCAATCAAGATCAATGAAATGTATAGTAAGGCAAAGATAATTCAAATTTTGCACAGAAGTCCAGCAATCAATTGTAAGACAAATACTCTGATTTGATTGACCAAATACAGATTTCAACTTATGTTTCTCATTCATATATAGATTCCAACAATCCCTAGCAACTGTGACCCTTGCAGGAATTGACAACTTAGGTTGCACAACACTCATGAAATATCGAAATCCCTCTCCCTCAACAAACATAAATGGCAATTCATCTACAATAATCATCATAGCAAGTGCTTGTCTACATGCATCAACATCAAAAGATACCGCAGCAAGTGTACTACCAATCCCTTTTCCCTCTTCCTTTTTTAGTCCAGCTACTCCCTAGGAAACTTCTTACATTGAGTCAACCAATGATTTCTCATACTAGTTGTACCATTTTTTTGTGTATCACAAGCACAACTCGCACCACACCAATTACATTTAGCCCTAGGATTTGATGGCTTAGATTTAGGATCCTTTGTAAAGTGATCCCATGCCCCAAGACCTAGGTCTAGAGGGTTTTCTCTTACCTGTGTCTTTATCATTATTGTCCTCAACAGAAGTTTCTCCAATCTTTCTCTTCTTATTAGACTTGGGAACTTGGGCTTTAGCTTCTACCTCACTTTTTTTTGTTGAAGACCTTATAGATTCTGCATTTTCAACAGTGTTTCTCTCACTCTCTTGGGTATTATCCATCTACAAATGTAAGAATTAAGACAACATAAATATAGATAATAAGATAAATACATTTTTAAGAATAAGAAACCACTAAAATGCAAATAAGAGAACATTTCATATTTAACTTCTTAGTTAGTTTGAAATAGTCAATTTATTTTAAATAAACATCAAGCATAATCAAAAACTAATTAACTTAGTATTATAGCACTTCAAGTGTAAAATTTCAGTTTGTCATATATAATGCAATTTGCTGGCTTTTTTTATGTTATATGTTTATGAATATGGAAAAAGGGTTGTGTAAGATCAAAAGATGAAACTGAAACTCTTGATTGCATTCTTTGCTAGCAAGAATTTGACTTGGTTCTTCCCTATGCATCTTTGCCAATTAAAACAACTATTGATATCACAATAGAACAAAAGTAACAGAATATTCAGTAGTGATGAGAAACATAATAGATATTTATTTGAATATCCTAAAAACATAATAGATATTTGAAACAGATATTTGGGTCTCCTAGAACATTTTTGAAGTTTTGAATTGATGCAAAAAGTACTAGTATTTCACCCACTGGCATATTCCGCCCATGGAAAGATCAATCAAAGTTTGGTCTTTTCGCATATTGACAAAAACATACACGCCCCGCTATCTATCAGAAATTTTTAGTTCCAACCAAAATTATCTCATTACAAATATCATTTAGTTTCATGTACGTAAACCTCAGACATCGTAGTTAAGAGGCGGCGACAAGGCAATGTACTCGGGGTGTCTGACTTGGCTTTGATTGGGCTAGGATTACGCTGGTGAAATAGAGAAGAGAGAATAAAAGTAAGAGGGCAGTAAGGCACTGAGTGGATGAAGACATAATCAAGTTAAAAATTGGGCGAGGGTGGTGGAGGAATAAGTAAAAAAAAAAAAAGGGATTTTAGTAATATACTCTCGGTTCGGTTTGCTTCCGACTTCGCCAATAGAAAACCAAACCAAACCATTCAGTTTTTCCAATTTTAAACCAACAAAAATTGATTAAATTAGTTTTTTATCGATTTTTGATTTTTTTGGCAGGTTTTATCAGTTTTGTCCGAGTTGGTTTGGTTTTGAACACCTCTACTTCTATCACTCTCATTACCTCAGGTGTCGCCTGGCTAATGATGCTTCATCACTCGTCCTTATCTGGGGTAAAGAACAAAAATAATAATAAAATAATATAAGTTTGAATGACTTCGTGAGATAATTTAATACTATTAACACAATGGAAGTTTCTCAAATATTATAGAAGCAACAAGTAGAAGCATCAAACTTTTCAGGAGTCGCAAGAGAAGATTTTAGTTAAAATTTAGAGTGATTCATTTCACCACCGTCCCATAACAGTGATGAGGCTTCACAAATTCACTGTCTCTCACAGAGGTTTAAATCACAATGGTGACCATAAGGAGTCGATATGTCACATGAACAATCACTAGGTTTGTGTCAAATACTCGAGTTTCAAAGCATAAAAATAAAATTAATAATCACTTTCACACTTTTGCTGTTGGTAGTTTTCCTACTTATCACTCCACTTTTGAAAATACGAAAATCCTTACTTCTCCAAAGTACCGAGTGATCGGCTCGCGATGCACGGGTATCAGCCGAAAGATCTGTCACCATCGGTCCGTCCTGCCCGACCGTCTTTCATAATCGATTCTAGGGCCCACCCCCCAAGGGTATTGATATAATGACTGATATCACTGAATATGCCCAACAGCATTTCACTTAATATGTCACTTCGCCATGTTAAGCATGAAATCACTGATTCAGCCTAAGCTGGTTTTAGATTAGACATAGCGAGTAAAATATATATATATATATATTAAACTCACTTTTCAGCTTCCTTAACATAATCGCCAAATATCAGGTAAAGAGATATCAATCAATATTAACAGAAGCACTAAGTATAAAGGGCGATGTGGAGTACTATTTTCAACACATAGATTGGAAAGAATCAAGCGGTTAGGATATATAACAAGTATATATGTTTTTTGCCCAGCAAAGAAATCTCATACTATTTAGCATAAACTCATCTGGCAAATGCAAAGGAATTCCTAGTTGTATGGACACTCAAGCCCTGGCTTCTTAATCGAATCGAGATATGTCATAAGATAACCCGAGTTGTTATTCTAACAAGTATAGTTAATATCTTTTATCAAACTTAAAGTTATTCTACTACTATTCCGGTAATTTGGATTTATATCCAACTCTTAAGATAATTGAATGTGGTAGTCCTTAGTTGTTTGGACTGAGCACAATCTTCTTTTTCTGATCAATTCAAGAACTTATATAAGGCCCCCGATCTATGACTGATTTAACTCTTACTAACTTGTATACATATTTACATTGAGCTTTATTATTAAACTTCAAGGTGTAATTTATTCTATTCTAGCTTATTCTTTCGATTTGTACTTCATACTCCAATATTATGGCAACTAAATGCAGAAATCCTTAATTAATTAATCAATAAATATATTACTGGTACGACTAACTTTAGATCATTATACCATTGAGGTCTCATCTAGGATCCCAAGATTTAATAGGCATTCATGATTCCAACTTCAAGTTTAATTATGTCTACATCCTAGAAAATCCCAATTTCTAAATTACATGGCACTCTTCGTATCACAAGCCCAGTCATTCTTACTTTCATTGTTTGAAGTTCCAAACTTAGGACTAGAATCAATTTCGTTCAACAATTACAAAATTAATCATCGTCCCAACTAAAATTACATTTTAATAATCTTAATTCAATAAGAATTGAATTAGAATTGTAAAATCAATCGAATTAATATTTGATATGAAATTTACCCAAATTGGATCGAATTAAGATTCAATTTCAAGTTGAATAGCCTAAACGAGTTCGGAACTTCATTCTGGATAAACCAGTCCAAAATTACCTCCACATGCTGCCACTGGATAGCGCTGCCACCGGAGATAGGGACCACCACCACCAGTTGGTGCATCTCGTCAAGGCGAGCAAACCCCCTCAAATAATTTCTCGATTGGTTACCGTTTGGCCGTCCAATTAGGCCAAAAACCACGTGGCCACCACATCAATTCCTCTGCCACCAATCGTTGAAACCCCAAATTAACACCACCACCAGACTGCTCATAACCCCATGACCAAAACCTACCTAGTCCCCATCCATTTTTGTCGCCGGGAGTGGCAAAACCGCCACCGCCACCACGAGGTTGCCGTTGCCCTTGTTTTCCAATGAATTCGTCGGTCGTTTTTGGTAAATATTGATATGGTTGTGTTCGTCATGAGGAGTGGAACATTTTTGTGCAGTTGTTTTTGGGTTTCACGACCGTTAGCCAGCGGTTCGCCGTTGGGAAAGGTTTGGGCAATTTTTGACAATTAAAAGAATTTCTGTCCTTTATTATAAATGCATTTTTCATTATTTCCAAATTAGCCCCAAAACTTTCTGACCAACTCAATTTTCACCCCAAAACTTTTAAACAGCCTTCACTTTGGTTCGTAGCTTTCAATTGAGTCATCCAACTTTTAATTCTTATACACTGACCCCAATATTTCTATTTTTTGGACAACTCGGTCCAAAATTTAATTTTTTTGAAGTCCTTAAGACTTTTATTCTACTCACATTAACCCCCTAAACTTTATAATTTTGTACAACAAAGTCCTTCTCTTATTTGCAATTCAAACCCTCGATTATAAATATTTAATTGTAGATTGTAACTAAATCAAACCCAAAAATTAATCTAGCCAAACTTATCGATTTCACATTTTCTTATATTTCAGAATTTAAAAATTTGGGGTGTTACGGGGGTTTTACATTCTTTCTTTTTTTTTTTTAATTGAGCTTTGATATCTCACGTGGATTCTAGGAGAGAATTTGAAGAGGTTCATGAGTAATGTAGAGATTGTTTAAACATTACCAATCAATTCAAATTGTTTTTGCAAGCACTATTTGGCAACTAATATGTACATATAACAACCAATTCAATTGTTTTTGTAAATCATTATTTGGTCGCTAATATATACACATCAGCAACCAATAGCTAATTTTTGGTTGCTAAATCATATAAAATGCAATAACATTTTCCATAATATTAAAATTATATCGATCAATTATTTTGTTGCTAATATATATTTTTCAGCAATAAAGCTCTATTATTGCTATGTGGTCGCTAAAACATATTAAATAAAATAACTATTGCAGCCATTTAAAAATTATTATTATACCAGCAATTTGAATGTTAAAAGGCAATCTATTAACAACCAAATTACTACAATCAATTATTTCGTTGCTAAAACATATTTTTCAGCAATAAAAGCTTTATCATCGCAATGTGGTCGCTAAAATAGGATAATTATTGTAGTCATTTAAAAATTATTACGACCAATAATTTGATTGCTAAAAGGCAATCTATTAATAGCCAAATTATTGCAATCAATTATTTCGTTACTAAAAGATATTTTTCAGCAATAAAAGCTTTATCATCGCAATGTGGTCGCTAAAATAGGATAATTATTGTAGTCATTTAAAAATTAGTACGACCAATAATTTGATTGCTAAAAGGCAATCTATTAACAGCCAAATTATTGCAATCAATTATTTCGTTACTAAAAGATATTTTTCAGCAATAAAAGCTTTATCATTGCAATGTGGTCACTAAAACAGGATAATTATTGCAGTCATTTAAAAATTATTATGACCAATAATTTGATTGCTAAAATGCAATCTATTAACAGCCAAATTATTGCAATCAATTATTTCATTGCTAAAAGATATTTTTCAGTAATAAAACCTTTATCGTCTCAATGTGGTGCTAAAACAGGACAATTATTGCATCCATTTAAAAATTATTACAACCAATAATTTGATTACTAAAAGGCAATCTATTACCAACCAAATTACAAAAAATCAATTATTTCATTTCTAAAAGATATTCTTCAGCAACGAAAGTTTTATTGTCGCAATGTGGTCACTAAAGCATATTAAATAAGACAACTATTTGTAGCCATTTAAAAAATTTTATGACCAATAATTTTGTTGCTAAAATGCAATATATTATCAACCAAAATGATGTGGTCACTATAAATGCAATTATAGCAACCATATTAATGTTACAACGACTTCAACTTTCTAAATTAGCAAGTAAAAAATTTTGTTGCTAATTGTTTCACTTTTAATGATCAATTTTGAATGGTCGCTAAACATATATCTTTAGTATCCAAATTAATAACTCGTCACTAGGCACTTTTAGTGGCTACTTTGTTGTGACCACTTGTGACCAATCTTATTTTGGTTGCTATAGGTTTTAGCAAATATTTTTTTACTTTTAGCAACTACCAAGAATGATTGTTGGAACCATTTTTTCTTGTAGTGTCTTTTCCAAGACTCCTCTAAGGTTTAAAGATGCACTTGACTGTTGATTAGACATTCAAATAGAAAAAGCACACAAGACAAGAAATAAACTTAAGTGCTACTAATTTCATGGAAGAAAATCATGCATCAATTTATTCAAAAGAATCCATCATAATCCTAGAATAATGAATTAGTTCATGATTGAATTGTCAAACAAAACATGAATAAAATGAAACATCGTCTCAATTCCAGAATTAAAAAGAAAATCAAAGGGAGAAGAAGAAACTCTATTGCTAGACGAATCTGATCTCCACTTTGTCCCCCTCCAAATCCCGAATTTTTGCAATACTTCTAATCTCCAAAATATCAAATCCAAATATGTTGTCTGATTAATTGTCTAAAAGGCTTATTTATGATGATTAAAAGAGTCTTTTAATTAGAATAGGACTTAAATAAATAAAGACTCTTCTGTCCATTGTTGATTAGATTATGAGGTGTCATCATCCTGCTAGCCTTCCCACCACTTGTGTCAATTTGTCCCTTTTTGTAATTTCTTCACTTGTATTCCTGCAATTCCAAATTTTTATCAATTAGCAAGGGAACTATAATTTTTTAAACAAGAAAATTATTTGTTAAGTCCTAAATAGGATATTAAAATTAATACTAATAAGGACTTAACAAACACCCCAAACTTAACACGTTGCTTGCCCTCAAGCAACACAAAGAAAAGACTGAATGACACTCTAAGAAAAATAAATCAACACTAAACTGCACTTTCAAAAATATCACTTCTTTTTGTTATTCTCAGAACTACTTCAAAGCTATACTCTAGTCAACCACAATTATGATCTAATTTCACTATGTACAAATAAGAAGATACAATGTTCAAATAAATAACCCATGTATGTGTGTGATTTCTCTACAAGTAGTTACTGGCAATTCGGATTAATTTATGTACAAGTACAAGACTCTATTTTAATACTCCATAGGTTTGATTTTTCATCTCTATCTCCACTAATATAGAATACACTCAATAAAGGATCGTTTAGGACTTTCAAAGCTTGTAATGTAGGCTTGGGCAAAGGTAGGAAAGATGAGGATAATACTGTACTTTTCAATTTCTTTCTTTCTCCCTTTTTCATTTTTTTTTCTTTTTTTTTTTTTTGCTCATGCCACTATGCATTTTTTTTTTGTTTTTTGTTTCTTTTTTGTGCATGATCTACACCTTCTTTTTTTTTTGCGGGAGGAAGAAAATCAAACTCATGGCACTATACTATTTGTTCCCATCTTCATCAGAATTTCAAATAGATCTAACAAGTAATTGTGGGATTTATTTGGTGGGATCACGTGTCTAGGTTAGCTGTTAAGTTAGTTGCCAAATAAAAAGGATACTTTAAAATAGGTTCAACATGGAACCCTGGGAATATAATATCATTTGGTAGACTTGAGAGGTTCAAACCGGTCAAAAATGGCCTAATTCATTTCCTTATTTGAATGTTTTCTAGGATTTTGCCTCAATAGGGAATCAAAAAAATTCTAGAGTTTAAAGTATTACCTATGTTACTCATACATAAATGTCCTCTGAATCAAACAAATAAGTGGAAGTGAGAAAGTGAGTGCTAAAAATAGGGGATGTCATCCTAACATTGCTTCTACTCAAAGTGTACAGTTCCATCATCATAAAATTATAATTTTCCACGAAACATAAGATTAATTGAGTAATATTTTCATTGATTCAAGAAAATTAATTTTCGAACATGAAAGACATCGACTCAATTACTAAACCCTAATCATAACCAAAATAAAAGAAAATAAAGGACTAAAAATTGACTCGCAAAGCACCCCCAAACTTGAGAGTTACTTTGCCCTCATGACAAACAAAGCAAGAAAATAAGATACACTAATATGAAAAATGATAAAAATAAAAATAAAAACAAAAACAAAAATAAAATAAAGAAAAAGAAAAGAAAGAAAACACGCCCTGATCAATCAACGGTGTCATCGTCCTTCTCGGCCTGCGAGGATGGAATTGCCACAGCAATGTAAGGCTATGAGTGTTGTGAGAATTAACTCCAAATAAAATTACTTCCCATAATACCTAAAAAAAATCAAGAAATTCCAATCCATAAATCAACATCCAACAATTTTACTCAATTGGCATCCAAATATATCTACCACTTCACCCTAATAATTAATCAATTATTTATCAAATAATCTCAAATAAACAACCACTAAATTTAAATTATTCAATAAATAATCTAACTAATTCCAAGTTCTCAAACCAAAACAGACCTTTATAAATGAAAAAAACAAAAAAATCTAAGATTTGAAATCAATCTAAAATACTAATATAGATCAAAAATATTCTAAAGAGAGAGTAATGAAGATGGTGGTGTAGATGGGTTTGTTTGAGAAAAAGAAAGTGAATGAGAGGCGTAGAATATATATATATATATATAGATATATAGAAAAAGAAAAGAGAAGAAAATAAAAGGAAAAGAAAAGAAGAAAAAGAAAAAAAGGAAAGAAAATAACCAAGGGGGGGTGTTGGGGAGTGGGGTCAGGTGGGGGTGGCAGATTGCTGCCCCCACAATTTTTTCCTTTTTTTTTTTTTTTTAAATCTCATGCGCTAGGGGGCAAATTTCATGCGCCCCAGCGCACATGCCACTATATCCAAGACGTGAAAATTTCATTCTTGATGCACGAGGCACTGTATTTTTTTTTTTAACACCAAATAACAAACCAAAACAATGATAAAAAAACAAATGCCAAAAAAAAAAAAATACTAAACAAGAATGAAAAAACAATTAAAAACTTGGGTTGCCTCCCAATAAGGGCTTGATTTATAGTCTTCGGCTTGACTTTTGGGATTCACTTGATTTTAGTTAAGGTGGTTGTAGATTGTTGATAATCAAATTACTTTCTCAGTAGTGTATGATTCTTTTCCTATACGCCTTAAACTGCCTTCTTGAACTAATTTCTTCCAAATCCATCATTCCACGTGGGAGGATTTCAATTATGCAAAATGGTTCCAACCATCATGATTTTAGCTTTTCTAATAACCACTTAAAATGGGAGTTCACTAGCTCTAATTGGTCTTTCAAAAATTTTCTATTACTCCTATATTTAGCCTCTCTTTTATATATGACTTGGCTTTTTTATTTGCCACACCAACTGCAAAACACTTGTCAATGTCATTAGGAAAATCAAATGCTTTAAACACATTAAAAGTTACCTTTTCATCTTGGACCCTCATGGTTAATTCATCTTTTTGCACATCTATGATGGTCCTACCTGTGGCAAAGAATGGTCTCCCAATGATGATTGAAACTTCAGTATCCTCCTCCATGTTCAACACAATAAAATCTGTAGGGAAAATAAATTTATCAACTTTTATTAATACATCTTCAATTATTCCCTTAGGATACTTTGAATGCTCTATCCCCAAGTTGTAAGGTTACACTAGTTGGCTTGATCTCTCCCAATCCAAGTCACTGGCAGATGGAATGTGGCATTAAATTTATGCTTGCTCCCAAATCGCAAAGTGCCTTTCTAGAAAATTTAGTACCAATATTGCAAGTATGGTGAAACTCCTAAGATCCTTGAGCTTTGGAGGTAACTTCTTTTGGATGATTGCACTACATTCCTCTATGAGAACCACTGTTTCAAATTCACTTAAATGCCTTTTCTTAGATAAAATTATTTTCATGAATTTCATACAACTTGGCATTTGTTCTAATACTTCAGCAAATAGAATATTTATGTAGAGTTTCTTCAAAACCTCAAAAAATTGTGGAAATTGCTTGTCTAACTTTTGCTTCTTAAGCCTCTAAGGAAAGGGTGGAGGTGGTCAGATAGGATTAACTTCTTTAGTTTTCTGCTTTTCATCCTTTCCATTCTCAACTGGGGATTCTTCTTCTAATTCATCTGAAGATGGAGGGGCCTTCTCAAATTCTTGCAACTCTCTACCATTCCTCAAAGAAACAACATTACAATGTTCCTTGCCTTTTCGTTTAGGATTTATTTACAGTATCACTTGGCAAAGTTCCTTGCTATCTCATACTCAATGCACTTGCTAATTGCCCCATTTATGTTTCTAATGTTCTGATCGAAGCTAATTGACTCTGAATTACTACCTCAGTTTTTGCCATGAACTACATAAACATCTCTACTAATGATGGCTTTTTTCCTTGAGTTAGTGGCTCGTAAGCTAATGTTTATCCTTGGTCATTGCTCCATGAAACGTTAGGATGTCATCTCCATCTGGGATTATAAGAGCATAGATTATTTTGATTCCTATTGAAGTTCCCAACAAACTGCCCTAATTCCAAAGTATGTTGACACTGATCACTTGAATGCGCATCCCCGCAAATATCGCAAATAATAAATTGGCTCTCTATTCCTTGAACTTGTTGTATTGGCTGAGTTATAATATTTGCAACTGTGTTCATCTTCTTCCTTAAAGCTTCTAACTAGCACGTCAAAGATGTAGTAGCATTTACTTCATAAATTCTAGTAGCTTTCTTTCGTTGAGTTAATCCCTCAGTTGGTCACTGATAACTGTTTGCCGCCATCTCTTTGAATAACTCAAAATTTTCTCATAAGTGTACCTCTTGTAGCAACATTCTCTTGTTGTGCGGATAGTCCATTGCAGAACGTCTGCACTTGAAGTCACTTTCCCAATCCATGATGAGGGCATTTTTTTGAGTATCTCCTTATATCTTTCCCATACATCATAAGATGTTTCCTGATCAAATTGGACAAAGGAAGCAATCTCATTTCTCAACTTGACTATTCGTGATGGTGGAAAAAACATAGCCAAGAATCTCTACACTAATCCTCCCAAGTGGCAATGGATCCCGATGGCAAAGATGATAGCCAACTCTTTGCTTTGTCCTTTAGTGAAAATGGAAATAACCTCAATCGGATTACATCATTAGAGACTTCATTATATTTGAAGGTATCACAAATCTCCAAAAGGGAAAAATGCAAAATTGGTCCCGTAACTATACCCTACTGGCAATTTTTGACTTTATCCTTTCGGGCCACAATTTTGGTACACTTGCTTTTAAATTTTAGCAATTTGAGGACAAATTTAGCCCAAATTCATTTGCAGCCCGCCCGACCTAACATCGCGCCACTTGTCCTACTTTTCTCCTGGGTGGCAATGATGTGGCAATTCAACCTACCACGTCAGCAAAATATGAAAATAATGAAGAAAAATAAATTTATATACAAAAAATAAAAAAAGCCAAAAAAATAAAAATATATACATACAAATATATATATATAAATTTTAAATAAATAAATATAATATATGTATATATATAGACCCCAACACGCCGCCACCCCACCCCCCAAACACTCACCACCACCATGGCTGCCATGGTCGTGGCGGCCGTAGCCTGGTGCACGTGGCCGCCAGGCCGAGGTGGAGGTGGCCGCCAGTCCAAGACAAGCGGCTGATGGCCAGAGGCCAAGTTGAAGGGAAGGGGGGAAGGGGTGTGGTTGGTGGGGGAGGGAAGGAGTGTTGGAGGGGAAAGGTAGGGATTATTATTATTATTATTATTATTATTATTATTATTATATTTGAATTCTTTATTTGTATTAATTGAATAATTGAATTATTTTGGAATATTTTTTATTTTAATATTATTATGTAATTTATAATTATATAGTTAGGATGATAGACATAAAATTTTATTGTTTAAGCTTTATTTTATTATATTTTAATTAATAAATAAAATATATTTATATTTAATAGAATTATTTTAGATGTATTTATCATTTTAATATTATTATGTAATTTTGAATTATATAGATAATAGGATAGACTTAAATTTTTATTGTTTAGTTTTTATTTCATTTTTAACTTAATAAATAAAGTCAACAAAATTTATTTAAATTTTTAGATATTTTACTATTTTAACATTATTAAATATTTTAACTTAATATTATTAAAATTATATGGCCTAAAGTGATAAGTTAGATTTTTTTAAAAATTTAGATGATAAATCTGTATGAAATAAAATTTTATAAATTTGAAGGATTTTTTATATTTTAAATTCTAATGTTTAGAATTTTTTGATTTTAATATTATATGTAATTTATAATTATATAGTTAGGATGATTGACTTAAAATTTTGTTGTTTAAGCTTTATTTTGTTATATTTGAATTAATAAATAAAATATATTTATATTTAATAGAATTATTTTAGATTTATTTATCATTTTAATATTATTATGTAATTTTGAATTATATAGATAATAGGATAGACTTAAAATTTTATTGTTTAATTTTTATTTCATTTTTAACTCAATAAATAAAGTCAACAAAATTTATTTAAATTTTTAGATATTTTACTATTTTAACTTAATATTATTAAAATTATATGGCCTAAAGTGATAAATTAGATTTTTAAAAAAATTTAGATGATAAATTCATATGAAATAAGATTTTATAAATTTGAAGGATATTTGATATTTTAAATTCTAATGTGCAACTTTTAAATTTTTTTAGAACTCAATTCATTTAATTCAATGATTTAGCAATATATATATTATACTTTTCAAGATTTATCTTTTTGCTTTTTTCAAATTTTATGTACCTATTTTTTAATTTTTTGTGCAAAATTTCCTTCTTTTTTTTTTGTCTAGTAAAATAAATGGCAAAAAGGGGTTTGCCACACCACATGCCATGTAGGAGAGAGGATATGCAATGGCGCCACGTAGGATCGGGCTGGTTGCAAATGAATTCGGGCTGAATTTGTCCTCAAATTGCCAAAATTCAAAAGCTAGTGTGCCAAAATTCAAAAGCTAGTGTACCAAAATTATAGCTCGAAAAGATAAAATCAAAATTTGCTAGTAGGATATAGTTACGGGACCAATTTTGCATTTTTACCTCTCCAAAAAATTAGCTAGATGAGCATTTGGATCTTCTGTTGGAGACCCCTCAAACTGTATTGAACTCTGTATCATCTGAATGATAGCGAGCTTGATCTCAAAATTATTAGCCTAAATAGATGGTCTAGCGATTTTGGTCTGAAAGCCCTGAATTTGTGGGACAACATAATCCTCCAGATATCTATCTTCTTCTACCATTTTTCCAGTATCCACGTTTCCTTGAAATAAACAAAAATAAATAAATAAATAAATAAGTATAAAAAAAGTTTGAACTAAAAATTGGTGTTTAAAATTAATATTAGTAGAAACAAAATAATTTTAGTTCCCCAGCAATGGCGCCAAAAACTTGTTGGTTGTGCAAAATAAATTATGCAAATAGTTACGCAAGTGCACATGTCGCAACAAGTAATAAAGTGATGAGAAATGTGTCGATCCCATGAGGAACTAAATTATTTGCTATTAATTACTAATTTATCACACACTTGTTTTATTCAAACAAAAATCAATTATTATAGGAATTATAACTAAACTAATGAAAATAAGAAGTAGCATACTAATTAAGATTTCTATCAGGATATAGAAGCTTAGAATTATGATTTCATCAATTGAATAAGTTGATTACATAATTTTCTCCCTATGAAATTTATAACAAGTTTGAGTTTTATGTAATTATGGGGTTCTTCCGAATTACCCACAATCAAATCCCTAGTTTATTCATTTCACTATATTCCTATGTGAATTAACTAAATTTTGGATAAGGTTGTACCACTCAACTAACTCTCTAGGGCAAGTAGGTATATTGCTGTCCTACTCTCAAATTAATTAATTCATCAATTTGAACAATTAATCCTAAGGTCTTTTATTGTTAATTAATCCCTAGATTTCTTTTCCAAGTCTCCTCTAGGGTTTAAAGATACACTTGACTATTGATCAGACAATCAAATAGAAAAAGAACACAATAAAAGAAAATAACCTTAAGTGCTACTAATTTCATGGAAGAAAATCATGCATCAATTTATTCAAAAGAATCCATCATAATCCTAGAATAATGAATTAGTTCATTATTGAATTGTCAAACAAAACATGAATAAAACGAAACATCGTCTCAATTCTAGAATTAAAAAGAAAATCAAAGGGAGAAGAAGAAACTCTACTCCTAGACGAATCGATCCCCACTTTGTCCTCTTTTGAATCCTGAATTTTCACGATACTTCTAATCTCCAAAATAGCAAATCCAAATTTGTTATTTGATTAAGTGTCTGAAAGGCCTATTTATAATTGATTAAAAGAGTCTTCTAATGAGAATATGACTCAAATAAATAAAGACTCTTCTGCTCATCCTTGATTAGATTATGAGATGTCATCATCCTGCTAGCTTTCCCACCAACTTGTGTCAATTTGTCCCTTTTTGTAATTTGTTCACTTGTATTCCTGCAATTCCAAATTTTCATCAATTAGCAAGGGAATTATAATTTTTAAACAAGAAAATTATTTGTTAAGTCCTAAATATGATATTAAAATTAATACTAATAGGGACTCAACAACAATCAACGAATTGGAGAACATGCTTGTGATTGCCAAGATGACAATGAAAAAGGAAAAACCTCTTATGCTTGCTTTCTTCTTAAAGTTAAAGGGCCCTAGGGGTCCTAAGAAAGGAGGTAAGAGGAAGAAAGGTTCTTCCTCCAAATGGATGCAATACTTGAAAAGTTATGGGAAAGTAAAGAAGAAGAAAGAGAATAAAATCGATGCGAGTTGTTTCCACTGTGGCGACAAGGGGCATTAGAGAAGAAATTGCAAAGTTTACCTTGTAACACTTCAGAAGGGTATGTACTTTATTGAAGTGTACTTGACGACTAATTCTTCCTCATGAGTATTTGATATGGCATGTGGTTCTCACCTATGTAATTCGTTACAGGGTACGAAAAGAAGAAAGAGTCTTCATGGAGGGGATATGATCCTCCACCTAAAAAATGGAGCAAGAGTTGCAGCCATAGTCCAAGGTGTAATCAAGTTAGACTTGAGAAATGCTTGCACTGTACTTGATCCGATTTATTATATACCCAACCTTGTGAAAAATATTATTTCTATTCCCATTCTTGATAATGAAGGATATGATCTTTCTATATCGAATGGGATGTTAAAGGCATTAAGGAATGGTTCTTTAATTGCACAAGGTACATTATATAACGGATTGTACATACTTGATTCTCAACTTCCACTTATGCACATTCAATTAAGTAAAAGAAAATTAGATAGCCAAGAAGATACCATAATTTGGCATACAAGACTTTGACATATTTCTAAAAATAAGATGAACAAGTTAGAAGCTCTCAAATCACTAAGTGTTAGTGGCATTGAGGACCCTCCCACTTGTGAATCTTGTTTAAAGGGAAAAATGACCAAAGCCCATTTTGTAGCCCACTAAGAGTAAGTACGAGAGGAGGATATTCATATTTCATCACTTTTATAAATGATTATAGTCGGTTCAGACATGTGTATCTTATGAAGTACAAGTCCGAAGCCTTTGAAAAGTTCAAAGAGTATAGGAATGAAATAGAAAAGCAAAAAGCAAGAATGAGATTCTCTCTTAATGGACTCCGCCAGGCACACCCCAAAATAATGGAGTAACCGAGAGGAGAAATCGTACCTTATTGAATATGGTACTTTCTATGATGAGATTTTTCAATGTGCCCATATCCTTTTGGGGATACACCTTAGAAACGGCGGCGAGGTTACTAAATATAGTACCCTCAAAGTCGGCGCCAAAAAAACCGCATGAGATGTGTTATGGTGAAGCACCCTTTTACCATTCTTCAAGGTTTGGGGGTCTCCTGCTTACGTGAAGCAGTTAGTGGGAGATAAGTTGGATAGTAGATCCACCTTGTGCAAGTTTGTGGGGATACCTAAGAAAGTCTTTGGGTTATTACTTTTATGATCCCCTTGGAACAAAAGGTGTTTGTCTCGAAGAACGCCCACTTTTTGGAAAAGAAATTTCTATTGGATAGAAATAGCATTGTTATTGAAATTGATGAAGTTCAAGATGATCAACAAATTCCATAAGCAATGGAAACAAATGGGCAACAAGAGTCTTACACACTACCTCTGAGAAGGTCAAACCGAATTAAGAAGTAACCCGAAATGTTCGAATTTCTTCATGAGACGGGCCAATCAGATAATGATCCAAAGACCTAAGAGGAAGCTAAGTTGGACATAGACTCAAGATATTGGCTTGACGCCATGAAATCTGAAATGGACTCCATGTACTCTAACAAAGTATGGACTTTGGTAGATCCACCGGATGGAATTGTTCGTGTTGGTTGCAAGTATAGGAGTCGATGGAGAGGTTATGACCTTTAAGGCGCGACTAACGACAAAAGGTTACACTCAAAGACCTGATATCAATTTTGAGGAAACCTTTTCACAGGTTTCAATGCCTAAATCTATTCGAATTTTTCTTGCCATAGCCACATATTTTGACTACGAGATATAGAAATGGATGTGAAAACCACTTTCCTCAACGGAAACATTGAAGAAGAAATCTATATAGAGCCAACCACAAGGTTTTATATCCAAGGGGAGTGAGCAAAAGGTTTGCAAACTCTAGAGATCCATTTATGGACTTAAACCGGCGTCCCAAATTTGGAACATACATTTTGACAAGACAGTCAAATCTTTGGCTTTGTCAAAAATATATATGAACCTTGTGTGTATAAGAAGGCTAGTGGAAGTAGCATACAGTTTATTGTGCTTTATGTCGATGACATTCGGATTCCTCCCTTTGGGATAGGTGTAACACCCCTAAAATTCAGAATTTTGGAAAATAAGAATTTGAAAATTTGAGAATTTTAATTTGGTTGAAATTTAGGGCTTGAAAAAGAAATGAAAAGGACTTAATTGCAAAATATTTGAAAGTTTTGGGGTAAATTTGCAATTTTTAGAAACTTGATTGATTAAAGCTTGAGAATTTTGGGGTTTGCATGGCCATCATTTAAGGTCAAAGGGGCCAAAATAAGGCGTGAAATAATTCCAAGGTCAAAATGAAAAGTTTGGAAAACTTGGAGGACCTAACTGTAAGCTGGGAGAAAGTTTGGGGCTAAAAATGCAATTTTTGAAAGATGACATTTTGATGGATTAGTCAACTCCTTCTTCTTCATTCTTTCTCCTCCATGCACCGATCGCCTATCTCTCACACCAACATTTCACTCCGGCCACTGAAATCCATGAAATTACCTACCGTTGTGTTCCTCTCTTCACCAGGAACACTTCTATAACAAGTTTACACCCAACCCACCGATGAATCACCAGGAATCGAAGCTCAAAGTCTCAGCCACGGCGGTGGTGATGAGTCTCTCATCCCCGGCGACTAAACCTTGGATGTGAGTAGTGGGTTTTGACGAGCTCAGCTCAAGGGTCAACATGGTGGCTTCATTTTTCAGTTTCGGCCACCGTGGATGGAGGAATTGGGCAAAAATCGAGCGGCGGAGGTGGTGATGCTGAAGTTTTAGATGGAAATTAAGGGCCAATTCGAAGGTTTTTGGAGAAATTGGCTTGGGGATTTGCTTAGTTGATCTGAAAGGATTATGTAGGTGGTGGTTTTGAAGTTTTCTGATGGTGGCGGCGGTGGCGGTCCGAAGACTTTCGGACAAAATCTTTGGCTCATCGCGAGGATCGTGACGGTGGTCTTGGTTCAAAGTTTCGAAGTCTGATTAAGCAAATACGTAGGTAAAGGGAGTTGGATTTATATGTTTATATATATACTGTTGTATTGAATCGTTTGAACATTGTACCCTCGCAAGACTAAGTTTATCATGGATTATATATACATACATGGACCATGCATGGACTATATTTGAGCTAGTGAACCCGGATCCCTATTATTATATGATAATTAGGGATTAATGGAGTTGATTAAGTGATTAATCTATAATTGATGAACTTGGAACTTAAGAAATGATAATTGGGTAATTTGAGATATTGTGGACTAAGACTCGGTATAAGCAGGTGCCAGTATAAGTTTGGTGAATTTGGATTATATTATATTATTTATGGAAATATTGGGATTATCGAGTTAATTGGAAGAGAAAACCCTAATTTTATGAATTTGAGACCTAATGGCAATAACTAGGGTTATTAAGCTAATCGGCTTATTATTGATGATTCGGAATATGATATAAGGTTAATAGTAAGATTGTAATTATTGAAAGTTATCGGGGTTGAATAAGGATTTTGATTGTGGATTATTACTTTAGCCAGGCGACGCAGAAGTGGGGTCGTGGACCAGTAAGCTGCTGACGACGATTGTAGTTTTTTTAGACTACAGAGGTGAGGGTCTGCCAATCTGGCACTTCATTTCACTTATCGGTATTTGTGATAAATCCCTATGAGGGTTACTGTTTTTGAACTGACTGTACTGTTATTGAAATATGTGATCTGTTAAGATCTCTTTGAGATTCTATTATTTGATTCAGACACCCCCTGTAAAGGTTATTTCTGTTGTGATTCTAATTTCTGTTGGTTCTAGCACCTAGAATGTTCTTTCTGATATATGTTATCTGTTCATTCTGCTATCTGTCCTGTTATCTGTACTGTCCGGTACCATTACTGTTTGCCCTGTCAGCATTTCTGTACTGTCTGTACGTTTGATATGTCAAGGGCTATTCCCTGAGTATTTGTAAGTCTGATATGCTAGGGGTTATTCCCTAGGTATATGTTCTGTAAGTCTGATACGCTAGGGGCTATTCCCTGGGTATTCATTCTGCAAGTCAGTGTACGCTAGGGGCTATTTCTTGGGTATTCAGTTTGTCAGCCATATGCTATGGCTATTCCTAGGTATGGGCTATGTGTCAGGGCTATTCCTAAGCATCAGTGATGTGCTAGGGCTATTCCTAGACATCTTTCGTCCGTCTGCTAGCCATATGCTAGGGCTATTCCTAGGTATGAGAGATGTGTCGGGGCTATTCCTGAGCATCAGCAATGTGCTAGGGCTATTCCTAGGCATCTTCCATCTATCTATTAGCCATATGCTAGGGCTATTCCTAGGTATGGGTGATGTGTCGGGGCTATTCCTGAGCATTAGTATGTGCTAGGGCTATTCCTAGGCATCTTCGGTCCGTCGGCTAGCCATATACTAGGGCTATTCCTAGGTATGAGCGATGTGTCAGGGCTACTCCTAAGCATCAGTGATGTGCTAGGACTGTTCCTAGGTATCTTTCGTCTGTCTGTTAGCCATATATGCTAGGGCTATTCCTGAGCATCAGTGATGTGCTAGGGCTATTCCTAGGCATCTTCTGTCTGTCTGTTAGCCATATGCTAGGGCTATTCCTGAGCATCAATGATGTGCTAGAGCTATTCTTGGGCATCTATCGTCTATTTGTCTGTGATGTGCTAGGGCTATTCCTAGGCATCTATTGTCTGTTTGTCTGTGATGTGCTAGGGCTATTCTTGGGCATCTTCCATCTGTTTGTCTGTGATGTGCTAGGGCTACTCCTGGGCATCTACTGTCTGTCGGCGATTGTCGTGTACCAAGTTATCACGCTTGAATAAGACTGACTGAAATGTAAATGTTATTCAGGGTTGTTCTGTCCGACTGTAATATGATTGACCGACTGTATTCTGCCTATTAGACTGACTGTTGTATTTCTATTAAGTGTTGATTGATGATCTGATGAGTTGATTTCTTCCTCGACAGATCCCCATTAAGTATGTTACAATTATCCCTTACTAAGTCCTTTAGACTTACTGCCCGTTTATCTTGATTTTCTCAGACAGGTATAAGTGATGAATATGTGGTTCCAACTTGGAGTGAAGAAATACCTTTTGTAATAGAATGGATGCTCAGATGTTTAATAGGTTCACCTTAATGCTATAATTGGATTTAGTGACATTGCGGTTTGTCAGGATTGATGTCGGTGATGTGATGCCTGTATATGTTTTGTTAGATATAAGAAGTTGAATTATGACTTATTTAACGTTTTGAAGAGTTAGTAAGTTTGAAATCTGCTACTATGTGTCTTTGATATGTTTTGAAAAAAAATTCTGATGGGATTATTGACTGTATAGCTTACTTATTGGCTTGAACTAAGATTGAACTGGAGTGGTGCCTCAGCATAGGTGCTATCCCTAGATAGGGTGCTACAGAGGTGGTATCAGAGCTTGGGTTTGGAAGGCTCGAGCAACTCTATGATATGATCCTTAGATATGGAAATCTTGGATAGTAGAGTTAAGCATGACTGTGGAAATGTTTAAGATGTGAATGAGTTAAAGGATATCGAAGCCTAGGTTATCGATGACTTAGGCGTTGAATATCATTTGGGTGTCATTGAGATTTATGACTGACTTCTCGTTCAGGTTAGTTTGAGTATGACTTCTAGGTATTTTTGCATATTGCGAGTTCTTGTGTGATTCGAGGATTTAAGATGAATTTGCTCAGTTGATACTGGGGAGATGATTTTTAGTTCTATAGGATTCCTATAGGATCTTGTCGTTCTCGTAGGATGATTAGACTTGTGTATCCTTGAGTGTGGTTACCCCATCCGATCCTTCTATCCCTTTTATTCTTGGAAGCTTAGAGGAGTTTGAGTTGATGAACTTACTTGAGATTAAGCTTGAATTAGGAGTCATTTAGAATTAAGTGCTTGAGTTAAGGGATATCTTAGCTATATAGGGATATGATTCTTAGAATGTGGATTTTGGGTAGGAATTTGGTTATGTAGAGATATAAGAAAGGAATCGTCGCAGGTAATATTGCATTTGAAGACAGTGTGGAAGATTTCAAGATCGAGAATAAGGCCTTCAAGGAGGAAAAGGAAAACTTTCTAAGATGGTGCCAAGGTCTCGAGGAAAAATTATATGATATAAATGAGGCTTTAAAGGATAGAAGAATAGATGCTGAGCTGAAATTTATGTAGGGAGAAGGATTGAAAAGATACGTACAGTCTGAATCATAGGATGAAATGCGATGAGCCCTAACCCAAGATATAGGAATGTTGAAATGTAGGAAAGATTGGAAGTTCTGGAAGGTTTGAGTTCAATATCGAACTAAGGTATTCCTCTATTTCGTAAGAGAATATTTATGCTGGAAGAAGTAGAAGTGGGATTGCTAAATATGGCACACAAGTCAAGACATACAATGCATCCGAGAAGCACGAAGATGTATCGGGACTTGAAGAAGTAATTTTGGCAAAATGTAAAAAGATAGTGTAGATCAACTGATCGACTCTACTTATTTTTTGCCAATCGGAACAGTGCTCAGATGAGAATTTGGCCCCTAAATTAAGGGGGGGGGGGAGGATTGTAACACCCCTAAAATTCAGAATTTTGGAAAATAAGAATTTGAAAAATTGAGAATTTTAATTTGGTCGAAATTTAGGGTTCGAAAAAGAAATGAAAAGGACTTAATTGCAAAAGATTTGAAAATTTTGGGGTAAATTTGCAATTTTTGGGTAAATTTGCAATTTTTAGAAACTTGATTGATCAAACCTTGAGAATTTTGGGGTTTGCATGGCCATTATTTAGGGTCAAAGGGGCCAAAATAAGGCATTAAATAATTCCAAGGTCGAAATGAAAAGTTTGGAAAACTTGGAGGACTTAACTGTAAGCTGGGAGAAAGTTTGAGGGTAAAAATGCAATTTTGAAAGATAACATTTTAATGGATTAGTCAACTCCTTCTTCTTCATTCTTTCTCCTCCATGCACCGATCGCCTCTCTCTCTCTCACTAGCATTTCACTCCGGCCACTGAAATCCATGAAATTACCTACCGTTGTGTTCCTCTCTTCACTAGGAACACTTCTATAACAAGTTTACACCCAACCCAAAGGTGAATCAATGGGAATTGGAGCTCAAAGTCTCAGCCACGGTAGTGGTGATGAGTCTCTCATCCCTGGCGACTAAACCTTGGATGTCAGTAGTGGGTTTTGATGGGCTCAACTCAAGGGTCAACATGGTGGCTTCATTTTTCAGTTTCAGCCACCGTGGACGGAAGTATTGGGCAAAAATCGAGACAGTGGAGGTGGTGATGCTGAAGTTTCAGATGGAAATTGAAGGCCAATTCAAAGGTTTTTGGAGAAATTAGCTTGGGGATTTGCTTAGTTGAGTTGAAAGGATTCTGTGGGTGGTGGTTTTGAAGTTTTCCGACAGTGGCGGCAGCGGCGGTCCGGCGACTTTCGAGCAGAAACTTTGGCTCATCGCGAGGATCGTGACGGTGGTCTTGGTTCGAAGTTTTGAGGTCCGATTAAGCAAATTCGTGGGTAAAAGGAGTTGTATTTATACGTTTACATATATACATGTTGTATTGAATTATTTGAACCTTGTACCCTCGCAAGACTAAGTTTATCATGGATACATACATGGACCCTGCATGGACTATATTTGAGCTAGTGAACCCGGATCCCTATTATTATATGATAATTAGGGATTAATGGAGTTGATTAAAGTGATTAATCTATAATTGATGAACTTGGAACTTAAGAAATGATAAGTGGGTAATTTGAGATATTATGGACTAAGAATCGGTATAAGCAGGTGCCAGTATAAGTTTGGTGAATTTGGATTATATTATATTATTTATGGAAATATTGGGATTTTCGAGTTAATTGGAAGAGAAAACCCTAATTTTATGAATTTGAGACCTAATGGCAATAATTGGGGTTATTAAGCTAATCGACCTATTATTGATGATTTAGAATATGATATAAGGTCAATAATAAGATTGTAATTATTGAAAGTTATCGGGGTTGAATAAGGATTTTGATTGTGGATTATTACTTTGGTTAGGTGACACAGAAGTAGGTCCCGTAGACCAATAAGCTACTAACAACGATTGTAGTTTTCTGAGACTGCGGAGGTGAGGGTCTGCCAATCTGGCACTTCATTTCACTTATCAGTATTTGTGATAAACCCCTATGAGGGTTACTGTTTCTGAACTGACTGTACTATTATTGAAATATGTGATGTGTTAAGATCTCTTTGAGATTATATTATCTAATTCAGACACTCTTGTGAGGGTTATTTTTGTTATGATTCTATTTTTTGTTGGTTCTAGTGCCCAAAACTTTCTTCTAATATATGTTATCTGTTCGTTCTGCTATTTGTCTTGTTATCTGTACTGTTCTGATATCTGTATTATCCGCTAGTATTACTATTTGCCCTATCGGCATTTCTATACTGTCTGTACATCTGATATGTCAGGGGCTATTCCCTGAGTATTCGTAAATCTGATACGCTAGGGGCTATTCCTTAGGTATTCGTTCTACAAGTTAGTGTACGCTAGGGCCCATTCCCTGGGTATTCAGTTTGGCAGCCATATGCTAGGGCTGTTCCTAGGTATGGGCGATGTGTCGAGGCTATTCCTGAGCATCAGTAATGTGCTAGGGCTATTCCTAGGCATCTTCGGTCCGTCTGCTAGCCATATGCTAGGGCTATTCCTAGGTATGGGCAATGTGTCAGGGCTATTCCCAAGCATCAGTAATTTGCTAGGGCTATTCCTAAGCATCTTCTATCTGTCTGTTAGCCATGTGCTAGGTCTATTCTTAGGTATGGGCGATGTGTCAGGGCTATTCCTGAGCATGAATGATGTGCTAAGGTTATTCCTATGCATCTACTGTCTATTTGTCTGTGATGTGCTAGGGGCTACTCCTGGGCATCTACTGTCTATCGGCGATTGTCGTGTATCAAGCTGTCACGCTTGAATAAGACTAACTGAAATGTTAATGTTATTCGGGACTATTCTGTCCGACTGTAATCTGACTGACCGACTTTATTCTGCCTGTTCGACTGTTCTTGACTGTTTGAACATATCCTGTTGTATTTCTGTTAAGTGTTGATTGATGATCTGTTGAGTCGATTTCTTCCTCGATAGATCCCCATTATATATGTTACAATTATCCCTCACTAAATCCTTTGGACTTACCGCCCGTTTATCTTAATTTTCTCAGACAGGTATAAGTGATGAATATAAGGTTCCAACTTGGAGTGAATTTACCTTTTGTAATAGAATGGGTGCTCAGATGTTTAATAGGGTTCACCTGAATGTTGTAGTTGGATTTAGTGACATTGCGGTATGTCAGGATTGATGTCGGTGACATGATGCCTGTATATGTTTTGTTAGATGTAAGAAGTTGAATTATGACTTATTTAATGTTTTGAAGAGTTAGTGAGTTTGAAATCCGCTGCTATATGTCTTTGATAAGTTTTGAAAAAAAAAATCTGATGGAATTATTGATTGTATAGCTTACTTCTTGGCTTGAATTAAGATTGAACTAGAGTGGTACCTCAGCTGAGGTGTTATCCCCTGATGGGGCACTACACATGGCATTCATCTTTCCAAGTTTATGGCCCCAAAGACTGACAACGACAGACAAAGAATGTCCTACATACCTTATGTGTCCGCTATAGAGAGCACAATGTATTCCGTTCAATGAACAAGATCAGATGTGGCACACACTATAAGTGTTATGAGCCTTTTCCAATCCAACCCTGGTGAATGTCACTGGATGGCCGTTAAAATGATCCTTAAGTACTTGAGAAGGACTAAAGAATTATTTTTGGTATACGGCAATGGAGAATTGTAACTTCAATGGTTTTCGGATTCCAGTTTCTAATCTAACGTATATGACCTAAAATCCACTTTTGGATTTATATTTTGCCTCAATGGTGGCGTAGTGAGTTGGAAAAGTTTCAAACAAGACATCATGGCTGATTCAACCACCTAGGAAAGAAGGTGTTTGGATGAAAAACTTCATCCAAGAGTTGGATTTAGCGCTTAGCATTGCTGAGCCAGTCATTGTCTTCTGTGACAACAAGGCGATAGTGCAAGGTAAAGAGCCAAGATCTCACCAGCAGTCCAAGCATAATTTGTTTGATTGGGGAGATCATTAATAGTGGCAACTGTAGATAAATTAATTTTAGCCAATGGAGAAGTGACACATGTAAAATAATATGCTAGATATTAATTTAAAATTTTTGTTTAATCATTGAAATTTATTAAATTTAATTCCAAAAGATAAATAGTTAATTTTTAATTATTACTTTAGTATTTATTTTTTGCTCAAATCAAATATTGATAAGTATAAAAGATAAAGTGTTTGTATCTATGGACCAATCAAATCAAAGATATTTGATACTATCTCTTGATAGTTGATATTATATCTTGATACTTGATATTATTTCCTGATATTTGATATTATTTTATCAAAGAGATAACCCTCAAAAAAGTTTAAGTCAATCTAGAAGTCTCCCATCAAGCATCTATATTTTAACACTCAACTTAAATTCCAGCAAGTGAGAGGAGCTTTGACGACATTTGACGTGTTCTTCCCAGAGCTCATATATTTTAGTGTTTGATTCAAGATTAAGATGCGAAGTCCTCGGATTGGAGTTACTTTTCTTTAAATCAAATTTAAGGAGATTCATGACGTTCAAGGCATTTTTATTAGAGCTAATATATTTTGGCGTTTGATTTGAGCTTAAGGTGCGAATCCCTCGGATTGGCGCTATTTTTCTTCAAATCAAATTTAAGTAGTTCCAGACGTTCAAGGCGTTCTTCGCAAAACTCATTAAATTCAAGATCACATTTAGAAAGAAGAATAAGAGGATTAGATTAAAGATTGAATCCGCAGTTGATAGATTTTAACTTCATTCTTATTTGTATGAATTTTTTTGTCTTGTAATTTTATTTTGCAAACAAAGAAATTTGAGCTTACAAATTTTGGCACGCCCAGTGGGATGATCTCTACCTCTCATCTCTTTCCTTCATCAAGACTGAAGTATCATGGCCACCAACAAGACTGCAGCATTGAACATTACTACCTCAAATTCCTCAAGTATTGGAGTAAAAAATGTTGACGTCATCACAAGAAGTATGTCCAAGAAGTTGCAATCATCTTCGGAGGTGGCTCCTTTGCTTGCAGTAGAAAAAGTGTTGTCCCATTTTATTAATATGAATAAAGATAGTGGAGACTTGAAGGAAAAATCTGCATCATCCATTTTCCAATCAACATCAAATTCCTTGAGCATTGCAATGGTGATGGTGACAAGTGCTACAATCTTGGAGGAACAAATAGCAAATTTAACGAAGGCTATTGAAGGACTCGTGAAGCATGTCCAAGAGCGAGATTTTCAAATCTCCAAATTGATGAGCAAAGTGAAAAATCTTGATGCAAGATGCATAGTGGAAAAACAAATTGAGGCTCAAGACAAAGGCGTAACATCCACAAAGAAACAATCAGCCGAAAATGAAAAGACTGTAGATAAAGAACTACAAGTTTCCAGTTATGGACTAGTTTCTATTAACCCATTGAAGGAGTTTATCATGGAGACTATCAAATACAAGCTTGAAGGGAGTTCTAAGTTTTCTATGTACTCCAAGCTATATATACACAAAGGATTGACAATATAAAGATGTCAATTGGTTACCTGCCCCAAAGTTGGGAATTCGATGGCAATGGCAACCTAAAGCAACACATGGCTCATTTCATTGAGACTTGTAATAATGCTGGGACATATAGAGATCATCTAGTCAAGCAATTTGTTCGATCATTAAAGGACAACACTTTTGATTGGTATGTTGACTTGGAGTCTATCGATAGTTGGGGGCAACTAGAACAAAAATTCCCCAGTCGTTTCTACAGCACTTGAAGGACAATTAGCATGATAGAACTCACCAACTCTCGCCAGTGGAAGAAGAACCTGTCATTGACTATATCAATTGCTGGAGAAATTTGAGTCTTAACTGTAAAGATCAATTGTCAGAGGCTTCAACAATTGAGATGTGTATCCAAGGAATCCATTGGTGTCTTTGCTATATACTTCAAGGAATCAAACCAAAAAAAATAGTAGAATTGGCAACTTGTGCACATAATATTGAAATGAGCATGAATTTTGATAAACAAGAAGACTCAATTGATGCCGATGATGATGAAGATGTTGGAGGCAATTAGTTTTCATCTTCAAATCACAAATGCTCCTTGATAAGAGTATAAACTATTAATAATACTCCCATATAAGAGTATAAACTATCTAAAATTCTCAAGTCCCCAAGTATCTTAATTCGAGTTTCCAAGTCTTCAAATCAATGGATCAAGTCTTCAAGTATCCAAACCCACAACTCAAGTTCCAAGTCTTTCAAGTTTAAGACTCAAGTTTCCAAGTCTTCAAATTCAAGATTCAAGTCTTCAAATACAAACTTAAGTCTTCAAGTCTCTAAAATCCACGACTCAAGTCTCCAATACATCAAGTCAAGGCTAAAGTCTCTAAGTCTCCAAGTCCAAGACTCAAATTTTTAGGTCTCCAAATGAAAGATTCAAATCTTCAAGCCCAAAGTTGAAGTCTTCAAATTTCAAATTATCTATTAAGTTAAACTCAAGTAAATTCCTTGACATGAGTATAAATTGTCAATCAAATTCAAGTAAACTCCTTGACAAGAGTATAAAATGCCTATTCAAGTTGAATATGCTCTTTGACACATGGGCCTAAACTACATATTACTCCTAGCATGTATGAGTATAAACTGTGTACGACACCCTCCTCAAAAGGATATTTACTTTGAATTATGTCATGATTTGACCCTTTTATTGGGCACCATAGCTTGAGGAATGCTTCAAGGATGTTCTTGTTGCAAACGCATGTGAAAAATGGAGAGAAAAGGAAAAAAATTCTCAAACACTTCAAGCCTTGCCTCTTTTGTGGATGATTGACACATTTTTCACCGAGCCTTGAAGTCAGGGCATTTGTAAACAAATTAATTTTAGCCAATGGAGAAGTGACACTTGTAAAATAATATGCTAGATATTAATTTTAAATAATTATTTAATCATTGGAATTTATTAAATTTAATTCCAAAAGATAAATAGTTAATTTTTAATTAATACTCTAGTATTTTTTTGGATACTCAAATCAAATATTGATAAGTATCAAAGATAAAGTGTCTATATCTATGGACCAATCAAATCAAAGATATTTGATACTATCTCTTGATAGTTGATATTATCTCTTTAATACTTGATATTATCTCTTGATATTTGATATTATATTATCAAAGAGATAACCCTCAAAGAAGTTCAAGTCAATCTGGAAGTTTCCCATCAAGCATCTATATAAAGGGGGTGACCAAAGCTCATTCAACACACAACACAAATTCCAGAAAGTGAGAGGAGCTTTGAAGGAGTCCAACAATTCTCTCAATTAAATTCAAGGAGATCCAACGTTTATGGTGTTCTTCCTAGAGCTCATATATTTTGGTATTTGATTCAAGATTAAGATACCAGCCCTCGGATTGGCGTTATTTTTCTTTAAATCAAATTTAAGGAGATTCACAATGTTTAAGACGTTTTTAGCATAACTAATATATTTTGGCATTTGATTCTAGATTACGGTGCGAAGCCCTCAGATTGGCATTATTTTTCTTCAAATCAAATTTAAGTAGTTCCATGACGTTCAAGTCGTTCTTCATAAAGCTCATTAAATTCAAGATCATATTTAGAAGGAAGAATAAGAGGATTAGATTAGAAATTGAATCCATAGTTGATAGATTTTAATTTCATTCTTATTTGTACGAATTTTCTTGTCTCGTAATTTTATTTTATAGACAAAGAAATTTGCGCTAACAGCAACATCCGAGTGGAGAGAGTTGCCTCTCATAAGAGAATATAGCAGAACCACTGACTAAAAACCCTACTCCAAAAGGTCTTTGAAGGACATCTTGAGAAGATGGGTCTTAAGACTATGGGGAATTGGCTTTAGGGCAAGTAGGAGATTGTTGGAATAGTGCCTCGCAAGCCAATTAGATTGGCATTGTAAACTATTTCACTTGTAATATAATCTTGATTGAATGATATTCTTTAGATGGCCATCTTCATCTCATGTACATATTTACTTAACTGACATTTGGTTGAATCCCATTGATCACACAAGACCATGGGACTTGATCATGCACGAGGTGGTGATTATGAGACAAATCTTACATAGTCGTGATCTTAAATACTTCCAAGTTGTAGGATCTTATGAGACCAAGGGCATATGAGATCTAGATAGGCTTGCAATAATAATGCATTAATCCAAGGAGTTGGATATTGCTCCATTTCATGAGCAATGCCATATAAGATATGGGTACATGTCAGTAGGAGCTTGTTAGAGATCAAGGTACTGAAGACCCACCCGAAGAATCCACTAGATAGCAGTAGTGGCAAGTTCTCCAGCTTACGCTAGTGCATATAATAGTCCTTTGATCTAAGAATTCATTGTAAGCTTGCGTCTAGGTCTTCATGCTTGGACTCTTCCCCAGCCACTTAGTGGGTCGTTCGGGTGGAGATTGGATATGAGCTACTTAGACATGGAGGTTTATGAGATCCAAGATGGGATTCGACTTCTCATCGTTGTGAAGGGCGAGTATATCTCCTATGTATTCTATAATGATCAATTTCATGAAATCCATGCGCAAGGTAGTATGACAATTTGGAAAAGAAGTTTTCCAAAGATGAGGTCATAATGGGAATCAAACATTGAGAATAGAGATGTAGCATCGAAGCTATTAAGGAGCCGACAAATATCTTGCCCTAGGCTTCTTTCGGGGAGATAGGAGATGGAAGGATCGTATTTGCATGGTATGTGTAGACCTAGAATGATTCTCCAAAAGCATTCATTTTGGCCAACTAATTGGGCTCCATGGGCTTGAGGTTGGACATCGACCATGGAGACTGGGTATTTTTCAATTAATGGAGATTAATTGAATTGAGTCGCTTCGTTTAAAGGAGTTTAGACTAAAGTGAATATTTGATATTCTAAAGTCACAAGAGTTGTAAGCCCATGTCCAATGAATGGTAGAACCTAACGAGTAACACACAAAAGCTAATTGTGTATCCTAGGCAATGAAGGAGAATTTTCTAAGAGTTAGAAAAATTTCTACATGACCGAGTTGGAGGTGACCAATTGACAAAATTGTTGTGGTCATTTTTTGCTTGATCAATTTAATTTTTAAATTGATCTAATTAATTGAAGGAGTTAAATTAAGATTTAGGCTGTAAATGGATATTTGAAAATTCATTTACCGTTCGCATTTGTATTCGTTTATACAATTTTTATTTGTATCCTTTTAAAGTGGATATTATCCATATTCTATTAGTAGATATCCAATTATAAATGGATACGGATATGGTAAATACGTATCCGACCCATTTAATATCTGCACCGACTATATATTTATTAAATAATATATTATTTATATTTTTAGAGAAAATCTCATAATCCATATATGTATATATATAAATTATAATTGAAGAATTGGGAAAAAAAAATAAATTTAAAACATTATTATAATATAGAGAAAAAAAATTGAAGAATAAAGTTAATCAACATAATTATTGTTGGTTGACTTTAAATTAATATACTTAAATTTCATCATTATTATTATTATTATTATTATTATTATTAATAAGCACTAATAATCAATTATAAAGTCAATTATTAATTAGAAATTATGTTATTTGTTTGATTGCTTTCTTTTTAATGAAATTATATAGTTCTTTCTATTAATTAAAATATGTATTTGTTACATGTTCATAGATTCACGTATTTAGATATTTGTAAATAGATATCTAAATAATTATCGTTAAATATGAATATAAAAAATAATTTGAATATGGATAATTTAAAAAAATTTAAATAATTATAATCGAATACAGATATATCAGAATTCGACCAATATCAGACAAATACGAATTCAGATATTATTTTTAAATATCCTTCAAATCCATATTCGTATCCGAATAATTGAAAGGTTAAATAGATATGAATAAGAAAATAGTGTATCCAATCTGTTTACATCCCTAATTAACACCAATAATTGAGGAGTTAATTATTTGGTACTACATGACTATCAATTGGTCAAGTCAACTTAAGGGGTTAAGTTAACTATTGCTAGCTTAAATTCTTAAGCTAATTGACTTAAAGAGTTAAGTCCAACTTAATTAATTAAATTAAAGGAGTTTAATTTAATTAAAATGGAGAATTATTTTTGGGGGAAAATTCAAATGAAATGTTCATTTGGTGTGAATTAAAATTTATTTGGATGACATTTCATAAGATGAAATGAAGATTCCAAATGAAATTTCACACATAATTCATATTCAAATCCAATGGCGCGGTCACCCTTGAGGAATCACACCATCCTCACTCTATATATAGATATAGAGGGTGAGAGGGGTGGCAATTAAGATCCAAGAAGGGAGAATTAAATTCTCTCTACTTTTTCCCTCCGATCTTCAAGTGTTGCATCATGTGTTGAACCTTCACTTTCCTTTCTTCTCCTACCTCCAAATCAAGCCTTCATCATTGTGTATCTTCTTTATATTCTCTAGCTACTATGGAAGAGGATAGGTATATTGTATTGGTGTGTGGATCTTAACATTAGAGGCAAGGCGATTGGATTGCTCACCTTTGGAGATCCTGTTTCTGAAAGCAACTTGGAGGCAATTCTAGGTGCACTTTTTGAGTTCTAACTGAGTTAAATTTTGGATAGTAGATCCATCAAGGTGTTGCGGAGTTCCAGTAAAATTTTTAGCTCAAACAAAAATCGTCTTCCTCAATTAAAGTTCATTTCAAAGAAATCCACCTTCCAAACCTTTTCCATCTCCTGGAGTGGTAATCAACTTGAACACTAAACGGGAACGCAATTTCGCCAACTAAACAATTCAACAAAGACCAAACCACAATAAGTAGAGCCAAACCACTTTGTTGGCCCGATCATCATGATGAAAAATATATTGGTAGCGATAATGGGGAATGACTCGCGGAACCACAAACCGCATCAGAGACACCGCAACAAGTATCAATTCTTTGTTAACCTTATTTCTAGCATGGTCATAAGACCAATTAATATTGCTTTTAAAAAAGCATGGTGAACAGAAGACCAGATTTCCATGTCAAGGTGACAACCCTTCTCATATAAGTCAAAGCGAGAATTACTTCTCAATCCCTTGTTGATCCTCCTATTGGAAAGATCAATTCAAATAGTTTCATAAATATGGTCCAACTTTTTGGTGCTATGACTTCATTTGCAAGAAAGTCTATCCAAAAGGATGTGGATTGAGCTGGAGCATTTCATAATTAGCTTCCATTTTCAAGTTGACTAAATGGTATAGAGTATCCAAAGGCATTTGCCAACCTTTTAGCTTCTCCGATCTCATTTGCTCATTTGTGTTATAATAGATATGATCTCTAATGATGTCTGACAGCATCCTAAAAAGATTGATTTGTGACTCAATGAGAACTTAGGAGGCTTGGCCAAGTGGATAACTTCAAATCAAAGGGGAAAAGGTATCCATAGCCTGTTTAATATGACGAGTGACTTATTGAATCCATTTGAAAGATCTTGGGTAGGCTCTTTGATTTAGATCTTGATAGGCTTGAAGAAGAACTTAATAACCCCTATGCACTTTGCCATTTGATAGGACTCCCCTTGTTGTTCGAGCACTACAGACCCGTACTAAAAGATAAAATGAGGCAAATTAAGGGGGAAAATGAGAAAATGTTGGAAACAATTGAGATCTCTCACCCCTTACAGAAATGGTGAGGCATTTCTTCTTTGACACTTTAAATAGTAGGAATTAGTAAGTGGATAGACCTTACGAATGCCTTTTTGAAACTAAAATAGATTGCTAAGAAGGTGGACTCTGAAGCCAATTATCCCATTTGTAGAAGGAAGATGGATAGAATCCATCTTATCTATTTCACCCTATGCCTTCCTTGATGACTTTCCTTTTTATTTTCCTTCTACACAAGAGGCACTTGGTTAACCAGCCCTCTTAGATACAAGAAGGGCAAGGCAAGGAACTTTTGACCATGAGATTAGTGCCCCTTTTCTTTGTAGTCCATCCATCTCATCTCGTGCAGCAAGAAGCATCAAAGGAGGGAGCAAGTAACAACAAAATTTAAGATTGATGAAAAAGCAAATTCTCATGCCTAGAGGAGGATGCTTTATCTGCTCTCGAAGCAACCCTCTAAGGTAAGGTTTTTATGTAAGATTTAGCATAGCCCTTTAGCCTTTCAGGATAGTGATTTATTGAAATGCAACTTATTCTAATTCTTACTATCTTGCCACTCTTTCTTAGGCTGCCATTGAATCCACTTATCCTTCATTCTGTATGCAAAGAAAGCCTTTGTTTGTACCCAAGGTATGAGACTTTAAGATGGTTAAACATGATGAGAAAAGAAATGAAAACCTCTCATATCCCAGAATATTGATAATAGTAACTAACTCCCTTTTTTTTTTACAACTCAATTTTATAAAACCTCTAGGATAAAATAGAAAGGGTGAAGCAATCTTTCGTCCCTGTTCTAGACTGTCATACTAACAATAGAACTTCTTTTGTGCAAAGTTTATTAGCCTGCTCCCCCCCCCCCCCCCGCGCCGCCTTTTTTTTTTCCAATTTTTTTGTGACTAAATGAGGGCTCCCAAAAAGAAAAGAAAATGACAAAAATTGTGGTAAATCCATACCGAACATGTCACCTAAAAAAGTAAAGAATATGACCCAGGTGGAGGCTGCTAATAAGTGCACATGCCTTGAAGAGAGGTAACCTCATGGATTCCCAATAATCTGCATACACATTTCCTCCTCTTTAGGTATGACAAAAATTAACTGTCCAACTTTGACTCAGTAAGGCCTTGATGTGCAATACTTGTGGATTCATGTTGCCCATAATTGGCTTACCAAGTATTAAGAGCACCACCTAGGGGTCCACTTCAAAAATAATCCACCAACAATTGGTTTTATCAGATGTGTATTTAGTTTTGCGGTGCTTGTGGGGATGATGTTGAGGTAATATAATAGCACTTTGGATCCTCTGTTCCATCTCCTATTCCAATTTGTGTTATTTATGCCAAGTTTATTTGATTCCCAATTAGTTATTTTTATAAAGAAATATTTAATATACATTTGCCTCAATGGCAGTGCGGTGAGTTGGAAAAGTTTCAAACAAGACACCACGGTCGATTCAACCACCTAGGAAGAATATATTGTGGCTTTGGAAGCTGCAAAGGAAGGTGTTTGGATGAAAAACTTAATCTAAGAGTTGGATGTAGTGTCTAGCATTGCTGAGCCAGTCATTGTCTTCTGGGACAACAGCGGGGCGGTAGCGCAAGCTAAAGAGACAAGATCTCATCAACGGTCCAAGCAGACTTTGAGGCGATATCATTTGACTCGGGAGATCATTGATAGAGGTAACTATAGACAAATTAATTTTAGCCAATGGAGAAGTGATACATGTAAAATAATATGCTAGATATTAATTTAAAATATCTATTTAATCATTGGAATTTAATAAATTCAATTCCAAAAGATAAATAGTTAATTTTTAATTAAGACTCTAGTATTTTTTTTGATACTCAAATCAAATATTGATAAGTATCAAAGATAAAGTGTCTATATCTATGGACCAATCAAATCAAAGATATTTGATACTATCTCTTGATAGTTGATATTATCTCTTGATATTTGATATTATATTATCAAAGAGATAACCCTCAAAGAAGTTCAAGTCAATCTGGAAGTTTCCCATCAAGCATCTATATAAAGGGGGTGACCAAAGCTCATTCAACACACAACACAAATTCCAGCAAGTGAGAGGAGCGTTGAAGGAGTCCAACAATTCTCTTAATTAAATTCAAGGAGATCCATGACCTTTATGGTGTTCTTCCTAGAGCTCATATATTTTGGCGTTTGATTCGAGATTAAGATGCGAGCCCTAGGATTGGCGTTATTTTTCTTTAAATCAAATTTAAGGAGATTCACAATGTTTAAGATGTTTCTAGCATAGCTAATATATTTTGGCATTTGATTCGAGATTATGGTGCGAAGCCCTCGGATTGGCGTTATTTTTCTTCAAATCAAATTTAAGTAGTTCCACGACGTTCAAATCGTTCTTTGCAAAGCTCATTAAATTCAAGATCATATTTGGAAGGAAGAATAAGAGGATTAGATTAGAAATTGAATCCATAGTTGATAGATTTCAATTTCATTCTTATTTGTATGAATTTTCTTGTCTTGTAATTTTATTTTATAGACAAAGAAATTTGCGCTAACAGCAACATCCGAGTGGAGAGAGTTGCCTCTCATAAGAGAATATAGCAGAACTACTGATTAAAACCCCTGCCGCTAAAGGTCTTTAAATGACATCTTGGGAAGATGGGTCTTAAGACTATGGGGAATTGTTAGGGCAAGTGGGAGATTATTGGAATAATGCCCTGCAAGCCAATTGGATTGGCATTGTAAACTATTTCACTTGTGATACAATCTTAATTGAATGATATTCTTTAATTGGCCATCTTCATCTTATGCACATATTTACTTCACTGACATTTGATTGAAGCCCTTAGATCACATAAGACTATGGGACTGGGTTACACACTAGGTGGTGATTATGAGACAAGTCTTACATGGTCGTGAACTTAAATACTTTCAAGTCGTAGGATGTAACACCCCCACTCGAGACAACACCTAAGTCGAGGCGCCACTCAGTTCAGTCTTAAATTGAACCCAAAATACAAATTAAAAGGCCCATAATCAAACTTTCAAACTTATCAGAAATAACAGCGGATTCCAACTTAACAAACTTGTCACAAGACAATAAATTCAAACCTTAAACAATCATGTAACATACAACACATATACTAAATATATGCCACAAAATTTTAAATTCAACTTATCAAAAGTAGCGGAATTTCAAACTTAACAGCTCGTCAACCTACTAAGTAAATGCCATGATTCACATTCTTAACAGAATATTTACATTTCTTAAGTCGTCCACATCAACATGACATATCATAGATTCTTGAGTCCATGCTTAGCAATCAGATGATTTCCATATATTCATTTAACACCTGATCTATTACAAAATGTTCATGTCTTAGCTAGAGTCCAATCCTTCACTTAATCCCTGTCTGAGAGAAACAAAACAAATGGGGGGGAGGGTAAGTTTGAAGGACTTTGTGAGGGTTAATTGACTCGTACACCCCCGTGAGGGTCTGCCATTTTGGCCTTGTTATATCTTTCTATTTCTTATGGAATGACCCCTATGTGGGTTCAACTTGATTGTATTGACTGCTCTTGATTGATTAAAATCACACTCGCTTGAGTACTTGTTCTTGATATTGGAACTATTCTTGCTCACATGTTCAATTGTTAATTGTTACTTGATACTTGTACCCTTGTGAGGGTCTACCAACCTGATAGAATGTAACACCCCCACTCGGGACAGCACCTAAGCCGAGGCGCCACTCAGTTCAATCTTAAATTGAACCTAAAATATAAATCAAAAAGCCCATAATCAAACTTTCAAACTTATCAGAAATAACAGCGGATTCCAACTTAACAAACCTGTCACAAGACACTAATTTCAAACCTTAAACAACCTTGTAACATACATCACATATCCTAAATACATGCCACAAAATCTCAAATTCAACTTATCAGAAGCAGCGGAATTTCAAACTTAATAGACTCATCAACCCACATGATTCACATTCTTACAGAACAAAATATTTATATTCCTTAAGTCGTCCACATCAACATGACATATCATAGCATCTTGAGTCCATGCTTAGCAATCAGATTATTTTCATATATACATTCAACATGACATATCATAGCATCCTGAGTCCATGCTTAGCAATCAAATTATTTTCATATATACATTCAACACCTGTACAAAATGTTCATGTCTTGCCTGGAGTCCAATCCCTCACGTAATCCCTATTCGAGAGAAACAAAATAATTGGGGGGGAGGGGGTGTAAGTCCGAAGGCCTTAGTGAGGGATAATTGTAAGCATAATAGAAGGAATCTGTTGAAGAAAAATCAACTCAACAGACCGTAAATCAACAGTTAGGCTACACATAAGAATACAGTCAAGCTGTCAGGAAATAATCGAACAGTCAAGAAACAATTGAACAATCAGAAATCAGTTAGATAAAATAGATAAGATAAAAAATGTATCTTATTCCAGTCAGACTAAGCTTACCCAAGCATGACAGCTTGGTACAAAACTTAGCCTTATACAGTCGAACTAAACTTACCCAAGCGTGATAACCTAGTATAAAACTTACCCAAGCGTGACAACCTAATACAAAACTTACCCAAGCATAGCTTGGTGCATAACTTACCCAGGCATGCCCAGCTTGGTACATAACTGATCATAGATAGAACGAATCAATATACCTACATAAGGACAGATAATAGACAGTCAAATAATAGATCTTATAGATAAGAGACAGTCGGATAACAGATCAAACAGATAACAAACGGCCAGATAAACAGATGGTCGGATAACATATTGAATAGATAACAGACAAGGTGTTCATGGCCAAAACGGATAGCTAACAAATAGATTCTGAACAATTCACAAATTTCAATAAATATAACTGAATACGGTATAGAAATAGAAAACCCTCATAGGGGTTTATTCAAATAATAGATAATTGAAAAAAGTGCCAAGTTGGCAGACCCTCATAGAGCATACAAAAATAAACACCTGGGAGGTTAGACCCTCACCTCCATAGTCTTAGAAAACTACAACCACAATTAGCAATCTACTGGTCTGTGGGACTTACTACATCGTCACCTAACGAAAGGAATAAGTTCACAATCAAATCTTTATTCAACCTCGATAATCTTCAATAATTATAGTCTTATTATTAGCTGTTCTAAAATCAAGAGCTATTCTCTAATATTAACACAGTACAAACAGAAGGCATAATTCGATCCTTATTAACCTCGTATCATATCCTAAATCAACAATAACAGACCAATTAGCTTAATAACCCAATTATTGCTATTAAGGTCCCAAATTCATAAAATTTGGGTTTTCTCTTCCAATTAACTCGATAATTCCCAATATTTCCATAAAATAATACAATCCAAGTTGACTAAACTCATACTGGCACATGCATATACCAAGTCTTAGCCCCATAACATCTCAAATTGCCCAATTATCATTTCTCGAGTTCCAATGTCATAAAATCATAGACTAATCTTAATTAACTCAATTAATCCTTATCATCCACTAATAAATAATCCTTCATAATACAAGGTTCAAGGAATATAATACAACATATGCATATATATATATATATACGTATAAGCATTATCCAACTCATAATACCCACGATCTGATTATCGGAGCCTTGAAACCACGAATAGAGGTTTATGAGATCCAAGATGGGATCTGACTCCTTATCGTTGTGAAGGGCGAATACATCTCCTATGTATTCTATAATGATTGATTCAATGAAATCCTTGCGCAATGTAGTATGAGAATTTGGGAAAGAAGTTTTTCAAAGATGACGTTATAATGGGAATCGAACATTGAGAATAGAGATATATTAACAAGGCTATTAGGGAGCCAACAAATATCTTGCCCTAGGCTTCTTTTGGGACATAGAAGATGGAAGGACCGTATTTGCGTGGTATGCATAAACCTAGAATGGTTCTCCAAAAGCATTCATTTCGGCCAACTAGTTGGGCTCCATGGGCTTGAGGTTGGACATCAACCATGGAGATTGGGTATTCTTCAATAAATGGAGATTAATTTAATTGAGTTGATTAGTTTAAAGAATTTTAAACTAAAGTGAATATTTGATATCTAAAGTCACAAAGAGTTGTGAGCTCGCGTCCAATGAATGGTAGAACCTAACGAGTCACACACAAAAGCCAATTGCGTATCCTAGGCGATGATGGAGAATTTTCTAAGGGTTAGAAAAATTTCTACATGACTGAGTTGGAGGTGATTGATTGACACAATTGTTGTGGTTATTTTTGGCTTGATCAATTTAATTGTTAAATTGATCTAATTAATTTAAGGAGTTAAATTAAGACGGGCTGTAAACGGATATTCAAAAATTTGTTTACCATTTGCATTCGTATCCATTTATATAAAATTTATCTGCATCCTTTTAAAGTGGATATTATTTATATTCAATTCACTGATATTCGATTATAAATGGATACGGATATGGTAAATGCGTACCATATCCGATCCATTTAATATCTACTCTGATTATATATTTATTAAAGTAAAAATCTCGTAATCCATATATGTATATATATAAATTATAATTGAAGAATTGGGAAAAAAAGAAATAAATTTAAAACATTATTTTAATATAGAGAAAAAAAATTGAAGAATAAAGTTAATCAACATAATTATTGTTGGCTGACTTTATAATTAATATACTTAAATTCCATGATTATTATTAATAAGCACTAATAATCAATTATAAAGTTAATTATTAATTAGAAATTGTGTTATTTGTTTGATTGCTTTCTTTTTAATAAAATTATACAGTTCCTTCTATTAATTAAAATATGTATTTGTTATATGTTCATAGATTTATGTATTTAGATATTTGTAAATAGATATATATAAATAATTGTCATTGAATATGAATATGAAAAATAATTTGAATATGGATAAGTTTAATAAAATATGAATAAATTTGAATAATTATAATCGAATACGGATATATTAGAATTCGACCGATATCCGACAAATACAAATTCGGATATTATTTTTAAGTATCTTTCAAATCTGTATTCGTATCTAAATATTCGAAAGGTTAAATGGATACAAATATATGGAAACAGTGTATCCAATCCGTTTAATATCCGTTTACACCCCTAATTAAGACCAATAATTAAGGAGTTAATTATTTGGTGCCACATGACTATCAATTGGTCAAGTTAATCTAAGGGGTTAAGTTAACTATTGCTAGCTTAAATTCTTAAGCTAATTAACTTAAAGAGTGAAGTTCAAGTTAATTAATTAAATTAAAGGAGTTTAATTTAATTAAAATAGAGAATTAATTTTGGAGGGAAAATTCAAATGAAATGTTCATTTGGTGTGAATTAGAATTTATTTGGATGACATTTCATAAGATGAAATGAAGATTCCAAATGAAATTCACATAATTCAAATTCAAATCCAATGCCAACTTGCAAGTTGGCATGGTCACCCTTGAGGAAGGTGATCACACCATCCTCACTCTATGCATAGATATAGAGGGAGAGAGGGGAGGCAATTAAGATCCAAGAAGGAAGAATTAAATTCTCTCCACTTCTTCCCTCCAATCTTCAAGTGTTGCATCATGTGTTGAAACTTCACTTTCCTTTCTACTCCTACCTCCAAATCAACAAGGCTTCATCATTGTGTATCTTCTTTATATTCTCTAGCTAATATAGAAGAGGATAGGTAATTGCATTGGTGTGTGGATCTTAACATCAGAGGGAAGATGAGTGGATTGCATGCCTTTGGAGATCTAGTTTTGGAAGCAACTTGGAGGCAGTTCTAGGTGCACTTTTGGAGTTCTGATTGAGCTGAATTTTCGACAGTAAATCCATCAAGGTGTTCTGGAGTTCCAGTAAAATTTTCAGCTCAAACAAAAATCGTCTTCCTCAATTAAAGTTCATCTCAAAGAAATCCACCTTCATGGGGTGGTAATCAACTTGAACACTAAATGGGAAAGCAATTTCACCTACTAAACAATTCTACAAAGGCCAAACCACGACAAATAGAGCCAAACCACTTTGTTGGCCTGATCATCATGATGACAAATACATTGGCAATGACAATGGGGAATGACTCGTGGAACCACGACTGCATCAGGGACACCGCAACAGGTATCGATTCTTTGTTAACTTTATTTCTAGCATGGTCATAAGGCCACTTAATATTGCTTTTGAAAAAGCATGGTGAACAGAAGACCAGATTCCTTGTTAAGGTGACAACCCTTCTCATATAAGTCAAAGCGAGAATGACTTCTCAATCCTTTGTTGATGCTCCTATTGGAAAGATCAATTCACATAATTTCATAAATATAGTCTAACTTTCTAGTGCTATGACTTCATCTGCTAGAAATTCTATCCAAAAGGATGTGGATTGAGCCAGGGCATTTCATAATTAGCTTCCATTTTCAAGTTGACTGATTGGTGTAAAGTATCCAAAGGCATTTGCCAATCTTTTAGCTTCTCCAATCTCATTCACTCATTTGTGTTATGACAGATGTGATCTCTAATTATGTTTGGCAGCATCCTGAAAAAATCGATTTGTGACTCAACAAGTACTTGGGAGGCTTAGCCAAGTGGAAAAGGTATCTATAGCCTGTTCAATATGACGAATGGTTGGCTGATGCCGATTGGTTTATTGAATCCATTTGAAAGATCTTGGGTAGGCTCTTTGATTTAGATCTTGATAGGCTTGAAGAATAACCTAATAACCCTGTGCACTTTGCCATTTGACAGGACTCCCCTTGTCGTTTGGGCACTATGGACGCTCACTAAAAGATAAAATGAGGCATATTAAGGGGAAAAAGGAGAAAATGTTGGAAACAACTGAGATCTGATCCCTTACAGAAAAGGTGAGGTATTCCTTCTTTGACACTTTAAATAGTAGGAATTAGTAAGTGGATAGACCTTGTGAATGCCTTTTTGAAACTAGAATAGACTGCTAGGATCCTAGGAAGGTGGACTAGGAAGCCAATTATCCCATTTGTAGAAGGAAGATGGACAAAATCCATCTTATTTACTTTGCCCTGTGCCTTCCTTGATGACTTTCCTTTTTATTTTCCTCATACACAAGAGGCACTTGACCAACCAGCCCTCTTAGATGCAAGAAGGGCAAGGCAAGGAAGTTTTGCCCATGAGATTAGTGCCCCTTCTCTTTGTAGTCCATCCATGTGCAGCAAGAAGCATCGAAGGAGAAAGCATGTAACAACACAATTTAGGATTGATGAAAAGGCAAATTCATCTAAATGCAACTTTACTATCTTGCCACTCTTTCTTAGGCTGCTATTACCTTAGCTTTGAAACCTTACCTTAGCCTTCTAGGATAGTGATTTATCGAAATGCAACTTCTTCTAATCTTACTATCTTGCCACTCTTTCTTAGGCTGCTATTAAATCCACTTGTCCTTCATTCTGTATGCGAAGAAAGCCTTAGTTCGTACCCAAGGTATGAGACTTTAAGTTGGTTAAACATGATGAGAAAAGAAATGAAAACCTCTCCTATCCTAGAATGTTGGTAACAATAACTAACTCCTTTTTCTTTTCACAACTCATTTTATAAAACCACTAGGGCAAAATAGAAAGGGTGAAGTGATATTTCGTCCCCACTCTAGACTGTGATACTTACAACAGAACTTCTTTTGTGCAAAGTTTATTAGCCTGCTCTCACCTTTTTTGTTTTTTTTTTTTCAATTTTTTTTTGTGACTGAATGAGGGCTCCCAAAAAGAAAAGAAAATTACAAAAATTGTGGTAAAGCCACACCGAACATGTCACCTAAAAGTAAAGAATATAACCCAGGTGGAGGCTGCTAGTAAGTGCACATGCCTTGAAAAGAGGTAACCCCATGGATTCCCAATAATCCGCACACACATTTCCTCCTCTTTAGGTATGACAAAAATTAACTGTCCAACTTTGACTCAGTGAGGCCTTCATATGCAACACTAGTGGATTCATGCCACCCATAATAGGCTTACCAAGTATTAAGAGCATCACCTAGGGGTCCACCTCAAAAATAATCTGCCAACAATTGGTTTTATCGAATGCATATTTAGTTTTGCGGTGCTTGTGGGGATGATGTTGAGGTAATATAATGGCACTTTGGATCCTCTGTTTCATCTCCCATTCCAATTTGTGTTATTTATGCCAAATTTATTTGATTCTCGATCCATCATTTTTATAAAAAAATATTTAATATACATGTCATATATTGGAATAAGAGGTGGAATAGGAAATGGAATAGAAGATCTAAACCAATACAATGAATGGACCCCAAATCATTGTGAGGTTTTGAAGTTGAGGATCGTCATATTTTTATTCAACAACATACAATTTAAATGGGTTTATATTTAGTCATGTACTTCTTCTTTTCCTTTTCATTCTAGCATGTCGATTGCAATATGGCAAATTAAGAGCGGAAGCATTGCTTAAAGTGACTTAAAAAATTTTAATTCGTGACTTTAATTTTTATAAGAAAATATTTAAAATTTAATAAATCTTGATCTAAAATATTTAGAATCATGCTTTATATTGTAAAATCGCACTAGATTACACAATCATTTTGCTTATTTCTTCTTTTTTCCTTTTTTCTTTTTTTAAATCAGAATCATGGTTGATTTTGTTTTACTATATAATATGTAAAATAAATATAGAGACAAGATAGAAGTACCGAGCCCCAATTTGAATATAGCATTAAGAAATCAAAAGTTTGATTAGTACTAATTGGTAGCCTTTTCTTGTTTTGAAACAATTTCTATTGCGTTTTCATTTTGTTATTTGCGTCTGACAATGAGAATATAATTGAAATATTAGTATCTTAAATAATACTATAATACTATTAGTACTCAATGTTTTAATATAATATTGATACTGCTCAAAATTTGAGTTAGGGTCCTTTTCACAAATCAGCAAATTTGTTATTTCTTTGTCAGATTATAAACCAATAGTCCAGGCAAGTAAGTTCAAGATTGCGTTTTGCAGCCAAAAGTTCTATTCTCAAAGAAGTGCAAATGCCCACTCTTGAAGCAAAACCACCTATCCACTCTCCACACTCATCAGCAGCAAACCACCGCTACTAAACATATGTTCCCCTTCGCAGCACCATAGATATGGACTTTGATCCATTTTGTGGCACGAGATCCATCATTGGCTAGGCAAAAATGGCTATTCTTTTCCTAACATGAAAATTTGGCTTCAATTCAATTCTTTACATAGTTTGATTTATGGTGAGCATTAAGTCATGAGAATAGTTAAAGCATAGCATTGCTTACTGAAAGAAACTCGATCTCGAGTGTGGGATTCATGGGATTGCTTTCTATGATCTTATGGATATTATAAGATATGAGGGTACAAACCCGACATTGTAGTATACCATCACTGCCCCTACTCTTCTCGAGAACCATTTCCAGATTCAAAGTTAACATGAAACTAATCTAGATTCTTCCCTCCCTAATTTCTATTGCCTATCCTTCAAACTTTGTACATGGGGACATACATGAACGGGTGGGAATAGAAGATATTAGATGCAACATGATTGATTGATAACAAAATAGTTCCCTCAATAGAAAAAGAGAGTCCTTCCTGTATGATGCGGAACCCCAAGGATATAATGATCTCAAAACACCAAACACACAATTTGATATCAAACAAACCCTAGAATAAAAGCCCTCCCTATTAAACCCCAAACATACTTGATCTTGGAAAAGCAAATAATAGGGAATGCGAATCAGAAATTGAATAATAGTTGTGGTTTTTCTTGAGAGAAAAATGCAGAAAATATAAACCAATATTCATAAAAAATCTGCCATACACCTTTTTAAGAGAATATTTATTGTAGCGCCCCCACTCGGGACAGCATCTAAGCTGAGGCGCCACTCAATTCAACCTAAAGTTGAACCTCCAATTCAATCAATAGGCCCAATATCAAATATTTCAAACTTATTAGAAATAGCAGCAGAATCCAACTTAAATAACCTCAACAATAATTATCAGAGATAGCAGCATATCTTAACTTAATCAATTCACAAAACACTATATACCAGCTTTAGATCCCATAACAGTCAACATAAGTACTAAGTACATACCGTCAGCAATTCCAAAATTCAGCATAATACATACACCTTGCAGATGTCCAACTCAAAATTTACATATCCAACATCTCTAGGGTCACAATACATGCCCAAGTAAACCTGTTATCAAATATACACAACTATTCAAATACAAAATCATACTCGCTGATCTAACCGAAAATCCAAGCTTATCCTTCAGTCCTGTTTGAGAAAATATAGAAGAAACGGGGTTAAGTCCAAAGGACTTAGTGAGGGATATTCAAAAGACCAAAAATTAGGGATCTGTTGGGGAAAATCAACCCAATAAATCATCAATTCTAAACAAGAACAGAAATAGATCGGATGCAGTCACTCAAGTATCAATTTACAAACGGGGTCAACAACAAACAGTCAAGAACGATCACAGGATTAACAAGTTCAAAGCTATCAGAAAGTACTAGCTTGGGGTTGTGACTGTCGGCTCGAACGGCCCGGGATCGTCTCAACCGAACCTGCTCGGGAGGTATAGAGCGTCTCAACTGATCATAGTTGAGAGGAAATATAGACGTCTCGTTCGACCTGGACAACAGCCCGGTCTAGACAAGAACTTCACTACCCTTGTTGCACCATGAGCAGAGTACAAACGGTCAGACTACAATCAAAATACGGATCAAAGCAGAACAAACTTATTAGATTCACCTTATCATTAGTTCCAAGCTTACAACTTATCCCAAGCACACAGCAGGGATTAATGTCCCATTACTCAACCAAATCTCACGGGCTTATGGCTTATCCCATGCACACAGTAGGGATTAACATCCCGTTACTTAATCGAAGAGTTCTGGGCTTACGGCTTATCCCAAGCACACAACAGGGATTAATGTCCCGTTACTAAATCGAAGAGTTCCAAGCTTACGACTTATCCTAAGCACACAGCAAGGATTAACATCCCGTTACTTAATCGAAGAGTTTTGAGCTTACGGCTTATCCCAAGCACACAGCAAGGATCAACGTCCCGTTACTTAACCAAGTCTCACGGTACAAACAATAACAGACAACATAATGGTCAATGACAATTAGTCATATAACAGAACAAACGGATAACGGACAATAGATAACATACAATCAGATAACAAAACTGACAGATAACGGATAATCAATTAACAAAACTGATGGATAACAAATGGTAGACAGAAGTTCTGGGCGCCAGAACATGTAGGAAACAGAGTCATAATCAGAAATAACCCTCATAGGGGTGTTTGAATCAGATAACAGATACCAATCGGAATTCAAACAAAATTCAGATTTCAGACAATCAGATTATGGTACAGAAATAGAGAACCCACACAGGGGCTTATTCCATTAACAGATAAGTAAAAGAAGTGCCAGGTTGGCAGACCCTCACCAAGGTGTTCAAATCAGATAACTATTAACAATCAAGAACTCAATCAATACAGATTTCAATAAACACGAGCAGGTACAGTAGAAGCACATTTAACCCTCACATGGGTTCTTCCACAAGAACAAATAGATATATTCAAGGCCAAATTGGCAGACCCTCACCTCCGCCGTCTCAGAAAAAGCTACTAAAATTTGCCGTCTACTGATCTGTGGGACCCATTTCTCTATCACCTAACCAAGAGAGTAATATCTAAAATCAAAATCCATACTAAATCCTATTAATCACAATTATACCATTAATAATCCAGAATCACTAATTTATCGATTAAAACGGTATCTCATTCTTATTTCAAGGTCATGGTCATAATCATAAATCACACAATATGGATAATCTTTACATGATCAATTCCTAATCAAATGCCATTTAATCTTATAATATAATCCTTAATACTACTTAAATCCAAGTTTTGGCATTTTGCATAAGTCCGGGTCCACTTAATCCATACTCCTTGCATAGGGATCAACATGCATATATATAAACATATCATCTCTTCCCAATTCCTATTCTTGGCAAGGTACAATGCTAAATTAGGAAAGGTACAACACATGCAATAAATATATATATATATTAAAGGTACAACTAAATCCACATGCTAAAGCTTTCCACCGGAGTATCAAAACCACAAATCGATAGCACAAGTGCATTCATTGCATCGAGGAGGTGAAACTGCCACTCCGGCGCCGTCGCCAGAAAGTGAGATGGCACCACCCAGAGAATCCTCTCACCGAGAGCTTTCCAACGGTACCCTTGGATTCTGAAATAGCCACTGGAAAACCCCTCAAAACCTGCCCCCGAAGCCTTCACGGTTCAAAGCTTCACTGCCGGTTTTTTGCTATCTCTGCCGCGTATCTCTGCCATGCAGTGTTACCACCTTGTTCCCCTCATCAAGCACTAGCTAAACCACCCCTTAGATGCTCCGTTTGACGCCGGAAAGTAAGTGACCTAGTTGCTCGCCGTGAGGTGGTGTTTCAGTTATTCTCCGTTGCTCTGTTTCGGCGGTCTTCCGCCTCGTGTGGGGGTGCGGGAGTTGGTTTGGGTGGTTGGAGGAAGAAAGGTCGCCGGTGGTGGTGGTTGTCCGCGGGAGAAGTGAAGAAAGAAGAAAGAAGAAGAAAAAGAAAAGAAAAGGGAAAGAAGAAGAACGAAGAGAAAAAGAAAGCTGCTGCCCGTTTCTTAAAAATCAAAATTTCCTATTTTGTGATTTAGTCCTTGAATTTAAGCACTCCTCAATTGAGTCCATGAAGTCCCAAAAATTTCTCCTAAGCCCCCGATGACTAGTTTTCTTCCATGCACACCCTTTAAGTCAAGAAAATGATCAATTTAATCCTTTTAAAATTACGATCTAACCCCAAAACTTCCAAAATCTTTACAATTAAGTCCTTTTAATAAAATTTCTAAGCCCTAAAATCCGTTTAACCAAAATCTTTTTTTTTAAATCCCGATTTCTGAAATACTGAATTTTAGGGGCGTTACATTTATATTCTCCTTGCAAGCCCTAATTAAAATAAGATATAAACTAAGCCTATGAATAATAATTGAAGCTCAAATCTAATTAGGAGTAAGAGTCTGACTTGGTCACAACTTCTTCTTTTCTCCATAAGTCCCACATGTTTGGGAATTCTTTTGGCCTTATACACCAAGCAAAAGGTGAAGGGCTATCAAACTTCATTCTTTTGGCTTCTTGACATGCTCTTATCTTCATTAGTTCATTCTTAATGCATCTGTTTAGCAAATGACTTAGCCAAATTTGCGAAGTTATCTTTCAACCTCTTTGCTTTTGCTGTTGTGAAAGGTTCCAATGGCATGTTGCAATCTCCATTTTGCCCTCCAATACCAAATTAACCATCTTGCCCTCCAGTGCCTCCAGTGCTCATATTAATCCCTCCATCCTCCGAAAGATTCGTCCTCAAATTTGAATCCAAATCAAAAGGAGAAAGATTATAAACATTAAAAGTAGCAAAAATTTTATACTCACCTGGAATGTCAATCTTGTAAGCGTTATCATTAATCTTTTCCGACACTTCGAATGGATCATCTCCTCTAGCATCAAGCTTGGATTTTCTTTGATTAGGAAACCTTTTCTTTCTCAAATGAACCCAGACCTAGTCATCGGGTTCAAATATCACCTGCTTCTGCCGCTTATTCACTCTTTGGGCAATCAACTTGTTTCTCTTTTCAATCATCTCACGTGCCTTCATATGGTATAGTTTTAACCTTTTCAGCTTTGCTTTTACCTTCTAAGTTAGCAATATCACTCAAAGGCAAAGAAGTCAAATCCAAAACAAAGGATTAAAACCATATACAATTTCAAAAGGTGAAAAACCTATAGAAGAATGTATTGACCAATAATAAGCAAATTCAATAAAAGACAAACAATCCTCCCAAGTTTTCAAATTCTTTCGTACAACAGTACGCAACAAAATACCTAAAGTTCTATTAACCACTTTAGTTTATCCATTAGTTTGTGGATGACAAGTAGTAGAATACAAAAGTTTAGTACCTAACTTACCCCACAAGACCTTCCAAAAGTGGCTCAAGAACTTAACATCCCTATCAAAAACAATAGAACTAGGGACACCATACAATCTCACAATTTCTCTATAGAAAAAATCAGCAATGTTAGTGGCATCATTAGTTTTATGACAAACAATAAAGTGTGCCATCTTGTTGAATCATCAACCACAATAAATATAATGTCTCTACCCTTCCTAGTTCTAGGCAAATCGAGCACAAAATCCATAGAAATATCAACCCAGGGTGCAGTAGGAATAGTCCATGAGTCATAGACATAAATTTAGCTTGTTTACATGCAATACATTTAGAACATACTTTCTCAACATCTTTTCTCATACCAGCCCAATAAAAATGCCCACTCAAAACATCTGAAGTCTTATGCACACCAAAATGACCTATCAATCGACCACAATGCGATTTCCCAATCAGCAACTCACGCACAAAACAAGCAGGCACACAAATTCTATTGCCACGAAACAGAAAACCTTCATGTCTATAAAATTTATTAAATGCACCATGCTCACATGTAGTATACAAATCAGCAAAGTCAACATCAGTTGCATACATATCTTTAAATTGCTCAAATCCTAATAATTTAGATGTAAGTGTATTGATTAAAACATGTCTCCTTGACAATGCATCAGCAACAATGTTTTCCTTTCCCTGCTTATAGCAAATCACATGTGGAAAACCCTCAATATATTCTACCCACTTAGCATGCCTTTTATTCAATCTCCCTTGGCCCTTTAAATGCATCAAAGATTCATGATCAATATGCATAACAAATTCTTTAGGAAGCAAGTATTGTTGCCAAACATCCGATGCATAAACTAAAGCATATAATTCGTTATCATAAAAGGAATATCTAAGCTAAGCACCACTCAATTTCTCACTAAAGTATGCAGTGGGACATTTTTCTTGCATTAAAATAGCAACAATCCCAATCCCAGATGCAACACACTCAATCTCAAAAGTCTTATTAGAATAAGGTAAAACAAGAATAGGAGCATAACACAATTTATCTTTCAATGTATTGAATGCATGTTCTTGTTCCTTTTCCCATATAAACACAACTTCTTTCTTAGTAATCTCAGTCAATGGAGCAACTATAGTAGAAAAATCATGCACAAACCTCTTATAAAAAGCTAGCTAATCCATGAAAACTCCTAACTTCACTAACTGTCTTAAGAGTTGGCCATTTTTGAATAGCCTTCACCTTCTCCTCATCCACCACAATGCCATGTGTACTCACAACAAACCCAAGAAATACAAGCATATCAATGCAAAAAGTACATATCTTAAGGTTTGCATACAACTTGTCATTCCTAAGAACAGTCAAAACAGCCTTAACATGCATTATATAATCATCTAAGCATTTGCTGTATATCAAGATATCATCAAAATAAACAACAACAAATTTACTTAGAAAATCACACAATAAATGGTTCATTAATCTCATGAAAGTACTAGATGCATTAGTCAAACCAAATGGCATAACCACCCATTCATATAAGTTGTATTTTGTTTTAAATGCAGTTTTCCATACATCCCCAAGTTTCATCCTAATTTGATGATAACAACTTTTTAAATCAATCTTAGTGAAAATGCATGCACCATGTAATTCTTCAAGCATATCATCCAACCTAGGGATAGGATAGCGATACTTAACTATAATTTTGTTGGCTGCTCTACTATCCATGCACATCCGCCAAGTTTCATCATTCTTGGGAACCAATAGTACAGGTACAACGCACTGACCCATGCTCTCCCTCACATATCCTTTTGCTAGCAACTCCTCCACTTGCTTTAGAAGCTCCTTTGTCTCCTCAGGAATACATCTGTAGGTTGGTCATTTAGGAATTTGAGATCCAGGTACATCGTCAATTTGATGCTCAATTCCTCTCAATGGTGGTAAACCCGTGGGCATCTCCTTAGGGAATACATCATCAAATTCTAGTAATAAAGGGACAAAAACACTAGGCAAATTGGGGTTAATATCAGTTTCAAATAATAAAACCTCCCTATACCTAATCACTATCAAAGCTCTCTTCCCTATAAAAGCACTCTTTAAATATCTCTCTTTTGCATAGAAATTGTAAGAACCGAGGAATACAACTATACCTCCAATTCTTTTAAAAATCTAATATTTACTCTAGATTCATGGTTATTTTTATCTTTATTTTGTTATGACACTATTCAAAACTTGATTTTAGAAATTTGGAGTGAACTTGTCATCTATAGATATAAGATTCTTGAACCTAAACGTTGGCAAAAGGGGCATTCTGAAATTTGTGTAGGACTTTGGACTAATTAGCTAAAATTCAGCCTTCTTTTTATATTGACAAATAAAATTGTCCCAATTCAAGGAGTTAAAACTAAATACCAAAAAGTAAATAAATTAATATGAAAGGTGGCAACTTGGGGTGAAGCCACATATTTTGACCAAGTCTAACCTAACCCCTTAAAAGGTATTTCTCCCTTCATTATCAGCAAAATTGGGAAATTTAGGTAGGAAAAAATAGAAAAAAGAAAAAGGGAGAGAAATAGGGAAGAGAAAAGAGAAGAAGCAAGCTAGAATAGAGAAAGAGGAGAAGCCAACTCTTGCTTTCAAAATGTAGCACTCTTTAGCCATTTAAAGTGGTTTATTGGAATCATATGTGTTTATTGTAGCAAGTATATTCAGATTATGGTTTAAATCATGTATGATTTTGTGTGCTTAATTTGGTAAACACCAATTAGAGTTGGACATAAACTTAAGATAGCTTGCCAAGTGGAAGGGCTTATGAGGTTTGAACTTATACAGGTCTTATTTTTTTGAAAATTATGGCTGCAAATGTGTAAGTAGGTCCAAAAATAGAGGGATTTAATTCAAGCCTAGCTGGTTGAGAATTAAATTAATAAAATCATATTTCTATAGTTAACCTTTGGACTTTGGAATTGGTATCAAGGTGTTAGGCTGTATTAAACCTAATCACCACATAATGTTAGTTGACATAATTTGTGAGTTACTAAATGATTAGTAGGAAGAGCTATAGAGGAACAATTGAAGAAGTACTTGATTAGAATACTTTAGTTGGTTGAAGATGAGAGTTAGAGTTACATATGTAAATAAGAACCAAAATATTCTATTATTGAGTATGTTTCATATTTATAGAACTATGAATTATATGGAAGAAGTATAGAAACAAAATAACAAAAGAGATTTAGGAAGTGGAATGTAAAATGGGTAGGAAAAGAGTTAAGAGAGGATATAGTTGAAGAAATACTCTTTAGTTAAAGGCTTGGATATACATTATGCTTTAGGATTCATTACATCATGCCCTTAAATTTTAGTATTTATTTTGGGCAGGCAACTTGCACAATGGTTCGCCTTATCTTGAAATACCGCACTTGGGAAAGGACAGTGAGTGTCGTAACCTGAAGAAATAAGACAATTATTCCCAACAAGATGAATGAAAAATGATTATTATGGAAAAGAGAGCAAGAGAGAGAAGAAAAGCACATTCACATCATTATCTTTTACTGATCATCATGTCATTTTGCATGCAATATGGTATGTCTAGATAATTGAAAGGTGCATCGACATGAAGATGCTAGTCCATCTCATAGAGGTGTAGTACTTTATCGCACCTCGATGGCTTGACTTTGATAACGTGTTTATCGTACCGTGTTGTGAAATTGTGGTAATTGAGCCCATTTGGCATGAGAGTGGCACAAACTATTCGGACAGCATTGGGCTTGTCGAGTAGGATGTGTGCCTCATGCCTTATACCCCGCAAATGCATGACTGGAGCTATCATGGTGATAAGGGGTCATAGGATTAGGATGATCCAGGGCATGTCTATGAATGGCAAGGTTGCGCCTTGTCTGGAGTGATTGAGTAAACATGGTTGGGGAGATAAGGGTGACGGCATCAACAATCTTTAGTTGTATCCTACCTTGTCAAATGATTTATTCACTATAGTACTTATCATTGCAAGCATAATATAATGATAAGCCAACTAGTATTCAAGTTGGAAAACATATGCAGACAAACACTAGCCTCACTAAGTTGTATTTGCAACTTATGTATTTATCTATTTCAATTCCTTTAGGAATGAAAGGCGAGGAGCAAGGCAAGGACTTTGGCACAATGTAGGGATCAAATATGTAAATATTAGAATAGATCTTTTGTTGGCTCTGATTGTACAAGAGATGGTGGTCCACCCTATGTTTTATATTATGTAAAGATTGGCTTTGTTATCATGTCATGTTTCAAATAGGACCATCCAAAATGTATTAATATCTTAAGATAAATAGAATTCGGTAATTCTCACTTGTAATGGTATGTGCATTTGAAGTTGGATCCACATTTTATATGCTCTACATCCTATAGAAGACAAATCGGGTTCATACATTTGGGATTGTGATAGTTTAGTGATATCAGAGCCTGGGGTGACACCTAGACTAAATGAGGATAAGATCCTCAGATAATAATGATTATGGGGTTTGAGAAAATTTAGGTTGTACTTAATAGGCTTAAAATTTTGTGAATGCTTGTGGTTTTGCATAGTGCTTTAATTGTGATAAATCAATGCTAGGGGGCCCACTCGCATGTGATTCATTATAATTGTGGCACTATGCCTAAGATATATATTGAGGTTAAGGAATATCCAGACTAGGAAAATTATTGTTTGGATCTTTATTTTTTTTAAGGAAGTAAATTATTGTGGATTACTATTATTTCTGGTTCTAACATCTTGAATTTTATTAGGATGGATAATGAGGATAATGCATCAAGAGACGATTCCCCTCAAAGAACAATTATTGTTAGGAAGGCAAGACCCCATATTATCTATACCCCACTGGTGCCTCGAGGGCATGCCATGGGACCACTGAGAAGACTTCGTGGGGCATACCCAAATTGGATGGTTCACCGCTTAGAAAAAGATAGCAACATATATAATATAGGCTAAACACATAGGTAGGAATTGTTGAAGAACTTCAGCATCAAATTCATGAGCTCCAAAGACATATTCGACACCTAGAGGATGAGATTGCTAGAGCCAGGGTGATGAGGAAGAGGGAGAGGGAGAGGGAGTGTAACAGAAATAATTGGTAGAGGGTTAGGAGGTATACCAATTACCTCTTTGAAATACTAAGGGAGGAAGCTTGGGCAAATCCTAAACCTAGTCCAAGGCATGAAATTGATGTCTGTCGAGAGAAATGCTTGAGAAAACATAAAGTAGCTCCTAAAACTATAATCATGATATAAATAATAGAATAGGTTAGTAAGACGAACCCATACCAGTTGACCCAACACAATGTGCAATTACTATGGTTATGCTGGCCATACTGAAGAGAATGGTGTCGAAAAAGGCTATGAGGTGTTTCGGGTGTTGGAGTGATCAACATTTTCTCAAAAATTGTCCATGGAAAATGAGTAAGCCACAATCTTCACCTGCTGGTAGTGGAAAATCACAAGAACAAAAAATGCATGGGAATAAACCTAAAATTCCAAGTCGTTTATTTGCATTGGGAATCGAAGGCCTTATCGATCTATATCCAACCTCTGTAGTTGAAGGTACGATACTCATTTTCCAAAAGCTTGATAAATTCTTTTTGATCCTGGAGCTTCACACTCTTTTATTGCATCTCATTTTGCTCAAGGGCTAGAAAAGAAACCAGAAAATCTACCTAATAATTTGGAAATTAGTTTGCCTATGGGTGCACCAATAGCAATAGATGTTGTGCTTAAATTGTTGCGAATTGAGATTGGTGATAAAAAGTTTTCTTGCCGATCTAATCGTATTACCAAGATTATAATGTTATACTTGGAATGGATTGATTGTCATCACATCACGCCTAACTTGATTGTCATGCTAAGATGGTTAAACTTTGTGTACTTGGGCAACCGGAGGTAGAAATTGTTGGGAATCGAGAAATTTTGGTGATTATATCAATTGCTCAAGCCCGTAAGACTTTATGGAAAAGGGGTCAGGGATATATAGCTTATATGATTAACAATTCAAAAAATAAGACGGTGCTGAGAGAAATTCCCGTTGCATCTGAAACCAAGATGTATTTCCTAAGGAATTAACATCATTACCTCCAATTAAAGATGTGAAGTTTGTCATTGAAACTCTTCCGAAGACCACATTAATATCCAAGACCCCATATGGCATGGCACCGACGTAGCAAAAGGAGCTGAAGACCCAACTACAAGATTTGTTAGAACGAGGCTTTATTCGACCAAGTACTTCTCCATGGGATGCCCCAGTTTTATTCGTCAAAAAGAAGGATAGGTCATTACACATGTGTATAAACAAATACCCATTACCTCATATTGATGAATTGTTTGACCAGCTACAAGGGTCTCGGGTGTATTCAAAATTAGATCTAAGACAAGGGTATTATAAACTGAGGATCAAAGAGATGGATATCTCGAAAGCAGTCCTCAATTGCAGATATGGGTAATTTGCGTTCATAGTCATGCCCTTTGGATTGACAAATGCACCGGCTGCATTTATGGATCTCATGCATTGAGTTTTTCAACCATTTTTGGATCAGTTTGTAGTTATCTTCATCAATGACATACTAGTATACTAAGACCAAGCAAGAGCATGATGAGCATCACTTGCAGGTGGTGCTACAAGTTCTTAGAGAAAATAAGCTTTATGCCAAATACAGCAAGTGTGAATTCTAGCTCAAGCAAGTCTCCTTTTATCGTCTTTGAGGGAGGAATAGCACTCAACCCATCGAAGATTAAGGTATTAGTTGAATGGAAAAGTCCAGAGACAGTTATAGAAATTCATAGTTTCCTAGGCCTTTCCGGATATTGTCGAAGGTTTATCAATGATTTCTCTAAGATTGCAGCAACCATTAACCAAACTTACTCAGAGGAACCAAACTTACTCAGAGGAATACTCCATTTGTTTGGAATGATACATGTGAGTCCAACTTTGAAGAACTTAAGAAACGGCTAATGACTGCTCCAGTGTTAGCCCTACCAGCTGGGAATGAGAATTTCATGGTGTACACAGATGCTTCTGGACAAGGATTAGGCTGTGTTCTAATGCAAAATGGAAGGGCTATTGCTTACGCATCAAGGCAATTAAAACCCTACAAGAAACAATACCCTACACATGATCTAGAGCTTGCTGCTATTGTTTTTTCCTTAGGAAAATGGAGGCATTATCTTTATGGAGCATCTTTTATTATATTCACAGATCACAAGAGCCTTTAATATTTATTTTCACAAAAGGAGTTAAATATGAGGCAGAGGATGTGTATGGAATTCCTAGAGGATTACGAATATTTGATTTAACAAAACTCAAGAAAAGCAAATGACGTGCCATATGCTCAAAGCAAAAAGATCAACTTAGTGAATATTATGGCTAAAGAGTGGAGGATGCCCAAAAATATTGGCTCATGGAATTTAGAAAGAGTTAAAACAGGGATACTTTTTGCCAATCTACAAAGACAACCTGACATACTGGAGAGAATTGCTATTGCACAAGAACAATATATGGAATTTAAAGACCTCAAGTGACCATCAAAGGTATGTCAGACTCTCCATTTGAGGTAGACCCCAAAGGAGTTTTGAAATTTCAAGGTAGGATTTGCGTACCACGGAACGATGATTTGAAAAAAGAAATTTTAGATCAATTCCATCAATCCCGCTATAGTATCCGCCTGGGCGGTAATAAATTGTATCAAGACTTGAAGCTACACTACTAGTGGAACAATATGAAATGGGAGATTTCAGAATACGTGGCAAAATCTCTAGTATGCCAGCAAATAAAAGCTGAACATCAAAGACCATCAGGGCTTCTCCAACCATTGCCAATTCCACAATGGAAATGGGGAGCAATAACCATGGACTTTGTTACTGGGCTACCTCAAACTAGAAAAGGGCATGATTCAGTTTGGGTCATTATCAATCGGCTTACTAAATCAGCCCACTTCTTGCTAGTTAATATAGGGTATATAGTGGAACAACTAGTGGAGATATATAAAGATGAGGTTATTTGACTGCATGGGGTACCTATCAGTATTACCTCGGATCAAGATCCAAGGTACTTATCACGACTATGGAACAAAGTTCAAAAAACTCTAGGAACCAAGTTATAGTTCAGTACTGCTAGTCACCCTCAAACAGATTGGCAATTTGAAAGGATTATACAAATACTTGAGGATATGCTTTGTGCTTGTGCACTAGATTTTCAAGGGAATTGGGACAAAAATCTTCCACTGGCTAAATTTGCATATAACAATAGTTTTCAATCAACCATCAAGATAGCTCCTTATGAAGCATTATATAGAAGAAAGTGTAGACCTCCTATTCATTGGGATCTTGAACACAAAACCTTAAGTCCTACCACATAACAAAAAATTCAAGGGTTCCCAGATTTAGTCCGAGAAGCTATTGAAATTGTGCAAATAATTCGTGAGAGAATGTTAACCGCACAAAGTCATCAAAAGAGTTATGCTGATCATAGAAGAAAAAACTTGGAATTTGCGGTGGGAAACAAGGTATTCCTCAAAGTATATCCTTGAAAAGGATTGGCGAAGTATGGAAAAGGCGGGAAGCTTAGCTCCCGATATGTAGGACCCTTCAAAATCATAGAAAAAAGTGGCAGTGTGGCGTATAAGTTAGATTTACCATCAAATCTTGGAGGAATACACAATGTCTTTCATGTCTCCCTTTAAAGAAATACCATCTTGGCCCATTGCATGTAATCAAGCATGAATCACTCCAGCTTAACAAAAGATCTATGAGGAGAAACCTATTTGTATTTTGGATTGAAAATTTCGAGAGCTACAAAATAGGAGAATCCCTCTGCTGAAAGTACTATGGAGACAACATAACATGGAAGAAGCCACTTGGGAATTAGAAGACAACATACTCAAGCATTACCCTAAGCTCTTCAAAAATTAGGCATGGATTTGGGACAAATTCTTTTTTTTTGGGGGGTAGGGGGGGGAGGGGGGGAGTGTAAGAACCTAGGAATACAACTATACTTCGAATTCTTTCAAAAATCTAATATTTAATCTAGATTCGTAGTTATTTTTATCTTTATTTAGTTATCACACTATTCACAAAAGCATACTTGATTTTAGAAATTTGGAGTGAACTTGTCATCTATAGATAAAAGATTCTTGAATCTAAACTAATTGAAGGGAAAAAGTGGAATTCTAATTGGCTTAGAACTTTGGACTAATTAGCTAAAATTCAGCCTTCTATTTTATTTTGACAAATAAAATTTTCCCAATTCAAGGAGTCAAAACTTAATACCAAAAAGTAAATGACTTAAATATGATAGGTGGCAACTTGGGGTGAAACCACATATTTTGACCAAGTCTAACCTTACCCCTTAAAAGGTATTTCTCCCTTCATTATTAGCAAAATTGGAACCTTTGGGTAGGAAAAAATGGAAAAAAAGAAATAGGGAGAGAAATAGGGAAGAGAAAAGAGAAGGAGCAAGCTAGAATAGAGAAAAAGGAGAACCCAACTCTTGCTTTCAAAAGGTAGCACTCTTTAGCCCTTTAAAGTGGTTTATTGGAATCATATGTGTTTATTATAGCATATATATTCAGATTATGGTTTAAATCATGTATTATTTTGTGTGCTTAATTTGGTAAACACCAATTAGAGTTGGACATAAACTTAAGATAACTTGGCAAGTGGAAAGACTTATGAGGTTTGAACTTATACAGGTCTTATTTTTCTGAAAATTATGGCTGCAAATGTGTAAGTAGGTTCAAAAATAAAGGGATTTAATTCAAGCCTAGATGGTTTAGAATTAAATTAAGAAAATCATATTTCTATAGTTAACCTTTGGACTTTGGAATTGGTATCAAGGTAGAAGTGCTAGGCTGTATTAAACCTAATCACCACATAATGTTAGTTGACACAATTTGTGAGTTACTAAATGATTAGTAGGAAGAACTATAGAGGAAAAACTGAAGAAGTACTTAATTAGAATACTTTAATTGGTTGAAGATGAGAGATAGAGTTACATATGTAAATAAGAACCAAAATATCCTATTATTGAGTATGCTTCATATTTATAGAACCATAAATTATTTATGGAAGAAGTACAGAAACAAAATAATAATAGAGATTTAGGAAGTGGTATGTAAAATGGGAAGGAAAAGAGTTAAGGGAGGATGTAGTTCAAAAAATAATCTTTAGTGAAGTCTTGGATATTCATTATGCTTTAGGATTCATTACATCTTGCCCTTAGTACATAGATTTCACTTACTAAAGTATATTGGTTGAAATCTACATTAAATTTTAGTATTTATTTTGGGCAGGCAACTCTCACAACGGTTCGCCTTCTCTTGAAACACACCGCACTTGGGAAAGCACAATGAGTGCTGTAATCTGAAGAAATAAGATAATTAATCCCATCAAAATGAATAAAAAATATTATTACGTCATTTTGCTGATCAAGATGAAAAGCACATTCACATCACTATCTTTTGCTGATCATCATGTCATTTTGCATACAATATATCGTATGTCTAGATAGTTAAAAGGCGCATTGACATGAACATGCTAGTCCATCTCATAGAGGTGTAGTCCTTTATGTCACATCGACTGCTTGACTTTGATATCATTTTTATCATACCGTGTTGTGAAATTATGGTAATTGAGCCCATTTGGCATGAGAGTGGCACAAACTATTAGGGCGGCATTGGGCTTGTCGAGTAGGATGTGTGCTTCATGGCCTATTCCCCACAAATGCATGACTGGAGCTGTCATAGTGAGAATGGGTCATAGGATTAGCAGGATCCCGAGCATGTCTACTGATGGCAAGGTTGTGCCTTGTTTGGAGTGATTGAGTAAACATGGTCGGTGAGATAAGGGTGACAGCATCAACAATCTTTAGTTGTATCTTACCTTGTCAAATGATTTATTCACTATCGTAATTGTCATTGCATGCATAATATAATGATAAGCCAACTAGTATTCAGGTTGGAAAACATATGTAAATAGACACTGGCCTCCCTAAGTTGTTGTATTTGCAACTTATGTCTTTATCTATTTCAATTCCTTTAGGAACGAAAGGCGAGGAGCAGGGCAAGAAATTTGGCACAATATAGGGATCAAATATGTATTAGAATAGATCTTTTGTTGGCTCTGATTGTATAGGAGATGGTGGTCCACCCTATGTTTTATAAATTGTAAAGATTGGCTTTATTATCATGTCATGTTTCAAATAGGACCAGCCAAAATGTATTAATATCTTAAGATAAACAAAATCCAGTAATTCTCACATGTAATGGTTATGTGCATTTGAAAAACAATATTAGGTTGAAGTTGGATCCACATTTTAGATTCTCTACTTGCTATAGAAGACAAATCAAGTTCATACATTTGGGATCATGACAAAAATATTACTTTTTCTCAACTTTTTCACTCTTCACTAACTCTTTCTTTTCACTTCCTTCACCTTTTTCATTCTTTTCTCTCTTTTCACTCACTAACTTTTTCTCTCCTGCACATCCCTCTTTTTTGTTTGCACTTGTGCAGTCACTCACTAGTGGGCCTTTATCCTTATTTTTTTTCCCTCATGGACTCTTTTCTCTCATTATTTTTTTAAATCTCTCTACCCGAACTCCCACAAGAAAATTATTGAAGTTTAATCTGGTCAAGGTAAACTTCCTTGTGTGATAGAGGTGCAAGAGTGACTTTCTGTCCATTATGCTCAAAGGAATATATATTCTTGTACCCATCCTACTTTACATGCCTGTCAAATTGACATGGCCTACCTAACAACATATGGCTAGCCTGCATGGGTACTACATCACAAACTACCTCATCACTATATTTCCCAACAATAAAAGCTACCACAACCCGCCTAGTAAATTTCACATCTCCACTATCATTCAACCATTGCAACCCATATGGATTGGGGTGTTTATCACACTTCAGCCCCGATTTCTCAGCTAAAGTGGTACTAGCCGCATTAGCGAAACTACCCCCATCAATGATTAAGCTACACACCTTACCACCTATGATGCATCTGGTGTGAAACATATTTTCTCTTTATTCTAAGCTCTGTTCCTTAACATTCAAGTTCAATGCATACCTACCAACAAGAGATTCACCATGAATAGCATATTCAACACTATCTTCATCACCAGTAACTTCCTTTAAAGGTGGCATATAATTATCACTACCATTAGACTTATTATCATTGTTAGACTCAGATATAATTTCGCTACCGATAAGAATCATACTTCTTTTGTTTGGACATTTAGATGCATAATGACCCAAACCTTGATATTTAAAGCACTTAATATCTCTATGTCTGGAAGTAGTAGTGGAATAAGAAGAATTAAAGGTACTATTTTGTAGGATGGACTTCTTATCCTTGTTCCTTGATGCGTCCAACCCTTTCTCCTTGGAAAAGCCCCTATCTCTCTTCTTTCATCATATTTTTGCCATTTTGAAACCCATTTTGAGTTGAAATTTTGAAATCCCTAGGCTACCCCTCTTTGCTTTTCTTGTTTCTCCACCTTCATAGCCATACTCACCAAATTCTCCATCCCCACATAATGTTGCAGGTCCACAACATCAGCAATTTCTCTATTCAAACCACTAATAAATCTAGCCATTGTCACTTCTGTATCCTTCTCTATGTTGGCCTTAATTATCAAAATCTCCATCTCCTTATGGTAGTCCACAACTGACTTAGACCCTCGAATGAGTTTTTGTAGTTTCTGGTGTATCTCCCTATAATAGCAAGATGGAACAAATCTTTTCTTCATAATGGCCTTTATATCTGCCTAAGTCTCAATAGGTCTCTCACCATACTTCAACATCATTTCGCCCTTTAAATGATGGAATTTTCATCTTGATGGCATTTAAATTGCTGTCCCTCCTAGCTTTGAATCTAGCTTCAGCCCCACTATTCTTAGCTGAACTACCATCGCTAAACACATCCTCAAACATCTCTTGATTAAACCTATATGGAGGGCTATTTCATCTACTATTCCCAAAAATATTTTGTGCCAGCTCCTTTCTCCACTCATCCATCTCATCAAGCCTGTTGTTTGACTTTTGAAATTGACTAGTAAATGCCATGCATATCACCTTCATATCTAGTGTCATATTAGCTTCCTCATCAGAGGATTCTTTACCATCCATCCTTGGAAGAATAGTATTCATTTTAAAAGCTTGTAAGAAGTGTTTGCAAAAACAGCCCGACAAAAACACTCCTTCACGCATTTCACTAAAGTAGATGTGAACCCTCTTGGTTGCACTCAATTTTGGCTTTTGCTCCCTTTTCGTGCTCACCTATTTATGCCTTTTACCTCTTTTGACCATAGTAAACATTGCACTTCAGAAATCAAACTAATTCAATTCAAAGACAAAAAAATTACCCAGCCCCATAAAGCTTTTTATAACAAAGCTCAACAAACTGAAACTTGTACCTCGGATCAAACACCACAGCAATAACTAGAAGAACATTGAATTCTTTCCAATATTTGTCGAACTTTACTAACATTTGACTAGCCATTTGTCTCATGAAAGGATCTAAACTTCCCATCTCTTGTTTTAAGGACAATTGTATTGAAAAATTCTAGGAAAATATAGATATGTTGTGGGATACTTGACACCAGAAAATAAATTTGTTGTATCATAAAACTTCTCAAGAAACTTGCACATCTTTTCAACTTTTTCCCACTCCTCAATTGATGGACAATGTATGAAATTAGAATCACTCAAGCGCAAATAATTAAAGGCACGACGATAATATAAAGTATTTTAGAAAGCATCATAAATATACAATTCCATCTAGTAGTTTGTGCCACACTTTCAAGAACTTTGTGCCACAGCTTCCAGAGAAGTTTGTGCCACACTTTCAAGAAACTTTTGTTTTCTTACTTGACATCATTTTGACATACTTCACAAACTCTCTGATTGCATCAACAGATTTATCAATATTTTTCAAACCCTCTTGCACTATTAGGTTGAAAATATGAGCACAACAACGAACATGAAGAAATTCACCTTCGCTCATCAATACAACCTTTATACTAAGTTGGCTTCGTAACAAATCAACAAAAACATCATTCACAGCAGCATTATCCAAAGTCATTGTAAAAACTTTTCTATCAATCCCCCAACTAATCAATAAGTTTTAAATCTTCTCAGACAAAGCTACACTAGAATACGGGGGAGGCATACAAGAAAAACATAGGATCTTCTTTTGCAACAACCAATCAGAGTCAATGTAATGAGCAGTTAAATACAAAATATCCATTAGTTGTAATAGAAGTCCACAAATCAAATGTTAAAGATATTTTCCCAAGACAAGCACGCAATTGTTGAGAAAGGCTAGTTAATTCCCTTTTGTACATTCTAAGAACATCAGCCTTAGCTGTATTCCAAGAAATATGTTGAGTTGAGGATGCAAATAAGTGAATATAGCTCTCGAGTGGCTTCATATTCAACAAATTGAAATGGCATTTTGTGCCTAATGGGTGTCAAAACAAGTAGCTCCCTAAACCTTTCTTGGTTAAATTGAGGTGGTCTAGTCATAATGCCCTTATCACCTTATTCTAACAAGGCTTGACCAACATCCTATGAATGCATTCTCGGACATTTAGAGACATGGCATCTTAAGTTACTTGTGCCCATATAGCTTTCTGCACCATATTCTTGACCACAAGCTTTGCACTTACATTTTAAGGGCTTTCCTTCAACGCAAGGAAACATATCAAAGTACTGCCACCACTTTGATTTAAGCTTTCTATCATGTGAGCGTTTATTCTTTCCACTTTTTAAGGTATATTCTCACCAATTCGAGTAACCTCGATGCTCTCTTCTTCATCAATTTGAATAGGGGTTGAGTTTTTAAGCTCCATTTTGTTATTGTGAACCTGAAAATGCTAAAAACATCATGTGTGAAATCACACAATTTCAATTTCCTTTCTACAAATCATTTGTATGTTTTATTCTATGGCATTTCCAACTGTATCATGTTTTCCACCAATCAATAATAAATTGCACAAGAACAACAGAAATAAAAATACACTTGAAATAAAATAAACTATCTTGCAATGTATATTCAACATAGACTGAGAATATGACTATATATCTTATAAGTTAAAAATTCATTTCTTTCAATTTAGGTATAGAAAGTATTGAAGTTTTGAAAAGGAAGCAAGGGAAAAAAATAGCCAAAAATCTAGAAAAAGCATAATAGTCAATAACGAAATGCCCACACCTTAGATATGCCATAAATCTCATTATTTAGACTGTTGACAAATAGACAAAAGAGAATAAACTTACGACTTTCAGATTTGGAGCTTTCAGGAAGGACTTAGAAGCTTAGTTGACTTTGGATGCCGTGCTAAAACTGGACGAGAAGAAGGATGCTCAACAAGGATGCCTGCCACTGCATTCCTGATTGTTGTGGGTTTGCAACTGTCATATTTGAAAAAATTAAATATTAAGCATAAAGCTTCAATCTATTAGATATTTAAAGTGAAACTTACGCCTTTCATATTTGGAGCCTGCGGGTGGGACTTAGAAGCTTAGTTGGCTTAGGCTGCCATGTTGAAACTGAATGAGAAGGAGGCTCAACAAAGCTGCCGCTGCTGTTGTATTCTTGATAAATGTTGTGGGTTTGCAGTTATTTTCTCTACCGTAAGACTTGAGACTTGAGAGGCATAGATTGAGTAAAGTGACTTTAGGGTTTTTTTTTTTTCCATTTTCTCTATTTTACAATTTTACCCTTTTCATCAAAGTTTTTATATTTTATTTGTTTAGTTTGGGTTGGGTCGGGTTGGGTTCTCGAGTTGTCATGTAACCCAAAATTAAATTTTAGGTTATTCGTCGTGTAACCTGAAATTTAACCTAATCCAACCCTTTTTTTTTTTGGATTCGTATTCATGTCGAACTTATTGGACCCAGAGCGGCCAAAATGGATCGACCCAAATCCAATTTTTTCGTGTTGAACTTGTGCCGAGAATTGCCACCCCTATATATTTCCTTGGAAAAGATATTCTGGTATTCTATTAGAGGAGAGTTTTTTTTATTATTATTTGTTATCCTATTATTTGTTAGTGTTCCTAGAATATTAGGAAGACAAGCCACTATTGCTTAATGCTGATGATGCACAACCCTAAGGATATAGTGATCTCGAAACCCCAAACACAAAATTTGATATTGAACAAACCCTAGAATAAAAATCCTCCCTATTAAACCCCTAAGATACTTGATCTTAGAAACACAAATAATTGAGAATAAGAATCAGAAATTGAATAAACTCTAGAAGGAATTAGTACCTCGAAAGAACTTATTCAATTTCTTGGTGCAACAAGCAACCTTGTGGTTTTTCTTGAGAGAAAAATTCAAAAAATAAATCAGAATTCATCAAAAAAATCATCCATACACATTTTAAAGAGAGTATTTATACTCTCCTTGCAAGCCTTAATTAAAATAAGATATAAAACAAGCCTACGGATAATAATCCAAGCCCAAATCCAATTAGGAATAAGAGTTTGACTTGGTCAACCTTCTTCTTTTCTCCATGAGCCCCACACGTTTGGAAATTCTTTTGGCCTTCTTGGGCTTTTCAAGCCTTATACACCAAGCAGAAGATGATGGGCTATTCCACTTCATTCTTTTGGCTTCTTGACATGCTCTTATCTTTCTTAGCCCATTCTTGATGCATCTCTTTAACAAATGACTCAGCTAAATTTGCAAAGCCATCTTTCAACCTCTCTTTACTTTTGCTCTTGTGATAGGTCCCATTGGCATGTTGCAATCTCCATTTTGCTCTCCAATGCCTCTAGCACTCATATCAGTCCCTCATTACTCCAAAAGATTCATCCTCGAATCTGAATCCATATCAAAAGGAGAAAGATCAGAAACATTAAAAGTAGCAGAAACTTTATACTCACTTGGAATGTCAATTTTGTAAGCATTATCATTAATTTTTTCCAGCACTTGGAATGGACCATCTCATCTAGCATCAAGCTTGGATTTTCTTTGATTTGGAGACCTTTCCTTTCTCAAATGAACCAAAACCCGGTCACCATGTTCAAAAATCACTTGCTTCTACCCTTTATTCACTCTTTGGGTAGTCAACCTATTTCTATTTTCAATCATCTCACGTGCCTTCATATGTATAATTTTAACCTTTTCAACCTTACTTTCACTATCTAAATTAACAATATCACTCAAAGGCAAAGGAGTCAAACCCAAAACAATCAAAGGAATAAAACCATATACAATTTCAAAAAGTGAAAAACCTATAGAAGAATGTATTGAGACCTATTATAAGCAAATTCAATAAAGGACAAATGATCCTCCAAAGTTTTCAAATTCTTTCCTACAACAGCACGCAACAAAGTACCCAAAGTTCTATTTATCACTTCAGAATGTGGATGACAAGTAGTAGAATACAAAAATTTAGTACCTAACTTACCCCATAAAACCTTCCAAAAGTGGCTCAAGAACTTAACATCCCTATCAAAAACAATAAATCTACAGACACCATGCAATCTCATAATTTCTCTAAAGAACAAATCAGCAATGTTAGTGGCATCATTAGTTTTATCACAAGCAATGAAAGTGTGCCATCTTGCTAAATCTATCAAACACAACAAATATACTATCTCTGCCCTTTCTAGTTTTAGGCAAATCGAGCGCAAAATCCATTGAACTATCAACCCAAGCTGTAGTAGGAATATGTAAGGGTGTATAAAATCTGTATAAAATCCATGAGGCATATACTTAGATTTAGCCTATTTACATGCAATACATTTGGAACACACTTTCTCAACATCTTTTCTCATACCAGGCCAATAGAAATGCTCACTCAAAACATTTGAAGTCTTATGCACACCAAAATGACCCATCAATCCACCAATATGTGATTCCCTAACCAACAATGCATGCACAGAACAAGCAGGCACACAAATTTTGTTGCCATGAAATAGAAAACCTTCATGTCTATAGAATTTATTAAATGCACCATGCTCACATGTAATATACAAATCAACAAAGTCAACATCAATTGGATACATATCATTAAATTGTTCACTTAGATGTATATATAGTGATTAAAGCATGTCTCCTTGACAATGCATTAGCAACAATGTTTTCCTTTCCTTGCTTATAGCAAATCACATATGTAAAAGCCTCAATAAATTCTACCCACTTAGCATGCCTTTTATTTAGTTTCCTTTGGCCCTTTAAATGCTTCAAAGATTCCTGATCAATATGTATAACAAATTCTTTAGGAAGCAAGTAATGTTAGCAAACATCCAATGCACGAACGAAGGCATATAATTCATTATCATAAAAGAAATATTTAAGCTAAGCACCACTCAACTGCTCACTAAAGTATGCAATGGGACATGTTTCTTGCATTAAAACAGCATCAGTCCCAATCCCAGATGCATCACAATCAATCTCAAAATTCTTAATTAAATCAAGTACAATAGGAATAGGAGCATAACACAATTTATCTTTCAAAGTATTGAGTGTATGTTCTTGTTCCTTTCCCCATCTAAACACAACTTCTTTCTTAATAATCTCAATCAATGGAGTAGCTATAGTAGGAGTTGGTCATTTTTGGATAGCCTTCACCTTCTCCTCATCCACCTCAGTGCCATGTGTATTCCCGACAAACAAAAGAAATACAAGTCTATCAATGCAAAAAGTACATTTCTTAAGGTTCGTGTACAACTTCATACAAGTTCTTAATAAGCATTTTTCGTATATCAAGATATCATCAAAATAAACAGCTACAAATTTACCCAAAAAATCATGCAATACATGGTTCAATTCATCTCAGGAAAGTACTAGGTGCATTAATCAAACCAAATGGCACAACCAACCATTCATATAAGCCATATTTTGCTTTAAATGTAGTTTTTCACTCATCCCCTGGTTTCATCCTAATTTGATGATAACTGCTTTTCAAAACAATCTTAGTGAAAATGCATGGACCATGTAATTCTTCAAGCATATCACCCAACCTAGGGATAAGATAGCGATACTTGACTTTAATTTTGTTGACTGCTCTACTATCCACGCACATCCGCCAAGTTTCATTCTTCTATGGAACCAATAGCATAGGTACAACACACAGACTCATGCTCTCCCTCAAATGTCTTGTTTCTAGCAACTCCTCCAATTGCCTTTGAAGCTTCTTTGTCTCCTCAGGATTATATCAATAGGCTGGTTGGTTAGGAATTTGAGATCTAAGTACAAAGCCAATTTGATGCTAAATTCCTCTCAGTGGTGGTAAACCTATGGGCATCTCATTAGGGAATATATCATCAAACTTCTGCAATAAAGAGGCAAAAACACTAGGCAAATCGGGGTTAAGGTCGGTTTCAAATAATAAAACCTCCCTATACCTAATCACAATCAAAGCTCTCTTGCCTAGAAAAGCGTTCTTTAAATCTCTCTCTTTTGCATAGAATCATTGCTTTTTCTCAACTTTTTCACTCTTCACTAACTCTTTCTTTTCACTTCCTTCACCTTTCTTATTCTTTTCTCTCACTAACTTTTTCTCCTGCACATCCCTCTTTGTTGTTTGCACTTGTGCAGTCACCCACCATAGGGCCTTTATCTTTATTTTTTTCCTCTCTTTTTTTTTTTTGACCTCACTACGCGAACTCCCACAAGAAGATTGTTGAAGTTTAATCTAGTCAAGGTAAACTTCGTTGGGTGATAGTGTTGCAAGAGTGACTTTCTGTTATTATGCTTAAAGGAATATATATTCTTGTACCCATCATACATTACACACTTGTCAAATTGCCATGGCCTACCCAACAACAATGGCCAATCTGCATGGGTACTACATCACAAACTACCTCATCACTATATTTCTGAATAGTAAAAGCTACCACAACTTGCCTAGTAACTTTCACCTCTGCACTATCATTCAACCATTGCAGCCTACATGGGATTAGGGTGTTTATCACACTTCAGTCCCAATTTATCAAATAAAGTGGTACTAGCCACATTAGCACAACTACTCCCATCAATTATTAAGCTACACACCTTAACCACCTATCAAGCATCTGGTGTGAAAAATATTTTCTCTTTATTCTAAGTTGTCCTCCTTAACATTCAAATTCAATGCACGTCTACAAACAAGAGATTCACTAGGAACAGCATATTCAACATTATCTTCATCACTAGTAACATCCTCTAAAGGTGGCATATCATTATCAATACCATCAGACTCAGATGCATAATGACGCAAAAAGTATTGTTTCATGGAATGGACTTCTTATGTCTGGAAGTAGTAGTGGAAGAAGAAAGAGAATTAGAAGTATCGTTTTGTGGAATGGGCTTCTTATGCTTGTTCCTTGATATATCCAGCCCTTTCTTCTTGGAACCTAATCCCCTATCTCTCTTCTTTTCACCATATTTTTGCCATTTTGCACCCCATTTTGAGTTGGAATTTTGAAATGCCTGGGCTGTCCCTCTTTGCTTTTGTTGTTTCTCCACCTTCATAGCCATAGTCACCAAATCCTCCATCTCCACATAATGTTGTAGGTCCACAACATCAGCAATTTCTCTGTTCAAACCACTAATAAATCTAGCCATTATCACTTCTGTATCCTTCTCTATGTTGGCCTTAATCATCAACATTTCCATCTGAAAGCAAGTAAGTCACTACGATCCAATAATAAAACTTGAAAAGCTTAAATAAAATAGTGCTTACAAGCAACCAAGGATTTAAACATGCTTTAGGATTTAAATTTGGATGGATAGTTACCTTGATAAGAAAAATCCAAAGGTGGATTGAACTCGCCCTTAACAAAGGCGAGGAGTAAGATTCCATCTTGGATCTCACAAACCTCCATGTCTAAGTAGCTCATGCTCAATCACCACCCGTATGGCCCGCTAAGTGACCAGGGCGGAATCAAAGTATGAGGACCTAAACACAAGGTTACCATGAATCCTCAGGTCAAATAACTAATTATATGCACTAGCGTAAGCTGGAGAATTTGCCACTACCGACTTACCACTTCAGCTTTCTAGTGGGTTCTCCGGTGGGTCTTCAGTGCCTTGTTCCCTAACAAACACCCATTAACATTCATCCATATCTCATATGGGATTGCCCATGGAATAGAGAAATATCCAACTCCTTGGATCTATGCCTTGTTAGTGCAAGTCTGTTTGGATCTTAGATACCCTGTCTCTTAAGATCCTATGCTTGGAAGATTTAAGATCACGACCATGTAAAACTTATTCCATGATCACCACCCAGTGTGTGACCAAGTCCCGTAGTCTTGTGCCATCTAAGGGCTTCAACCAAATGTCAGTGAAGTAAATATAAGCATAAGATGAAGATGGCCATATTATTAATACCATTCAATCAAGATTGTATCACAAGTGAAATAGTTTACAACACCAATCTAGTTGGCTTGCAGGGCACTATTCAAACAATCTCCCACTTGCCCTAAAGCTAATTCCCCTAGCCTTAAGGCCCATCTTCTCAAGATGTCCTTCAACGTCCTTTTGCATTTAGGGGTTAAGACAATGGTTCTGTTATATTATCTTATGAGGCAATTGTTTCCACTTAGTTGTCGCCTCTATCAAATGATAATGCATTTATCTGTGTTTGGATCATTGATGAGATCTTGGCTCAAGTCCTAAGTTGTCTTCAAGAGACAATCATAGGCTCATGCATGCTAAGCACTATATTGAACTCTTGGATGAAGTTTTTATCCAAACACCTTCCTTTGAGGTTTCGTAAACCACAAATTATTTCACCTTAGTGGTAATCTTGGCCATGGTCTCTTGTTTGGAACTATTCCAACTCATCATGCTACCATTAAGGCAAAATTTAAATCCAGAAGTGGATTTTAGGTTATCTACATCAGATTGGAAACTAGAATCCAAAACCCCCTTAATTTTCAATTCTCCATGGCCTTATACCAAAAACAAGTCCTTAGTGCCTCTCAAGTACTTTAGAATTGTTTTAACAACGATCTAGTGAGGCTCACTAGGGTTGGGTTGGAAATGACTCGTAATTCTTAGAGCGTATGCCGCATCCAGTCTTGTACATTGAACCACATATAATATGCTCTGCATAAAGTATGTGGGACATTCTTTATCTCTCGTTGTCAGTCTAAGGGGCCATAGACTTGGAGAGACTAATGCCATGTCCCATGGGAAAAAACCACTCTTGGATTCTTCCATACTAAAACTCTTTAGTATATTGTTAATGTATAATGTTTGGGAAAGCCCCAGCATCCTCCCCGATCTATCTCTATAGATACGTATATTTCTCTCTCATTCTCAATGGGAAAAATGTCATTGACATAAAGCATAACAAACTGTATACAACTCCCACTAGCCTTCTAAAACATACAAGGTTCATATACATTTTTGACAAAGCCAAACGATTTGACTTTCCAATCAAAATGTATGTTCCAAATTTGGGATGCCGGTTTGAGTCCATAAATGGATTTCTGGAGTTTACAAACCTTTTGCTCACTCCTCTTGGATGTAAAACCTTGCGGTTATTCCAGTTAGATTTCTTCTTCAATATTTTCATTAAGGAAAGCAGTTTTCACACCCATTTGCCATATCTCATAGTCATAATATAGAACTATGGCAAGAAAATTTTGAATGGACTTAGGCATTGCGACCGGTGCAAAGGTTTCCTCAAAATCAAAATTGGGTCTTAGAGTGTAACCTCTTACCACTAGTCTCGCCTTAAAGGTCATTACCTCTCCATCGCCTCCTAGCCTTCACTTATAGATCCACTTGCAACCAATGGGAACTATACCCTTTGGTGGATCTACCAAGTTCATACTTTGTTGGAGTTCATGGAGTCCATTTCAGATTTTATGGCATTAAGCCAAAGTCCAGAGTCTATGTCTAACATAGCTTCCTCATAGGTCTTCGAATCCCTATCCAATTGGCCCCATCTCATGAAGGAATCCGAACCTTTTGGGTTGCTTCTTGATCCGGTCTGACCTTCCAAGGGATTGTGTGTGAGGCTCTTATTGATATTTACTTTTTTCTACCGCTTGTGGGATTTTAACGATCATCTTGAACTTGACCAAGTTTAATTACAATGCCTTTTCTGTCTAATAGAAATTTCTTTTCCAAAAGGGTGGCATTCCTTGAAACAAACGCCCTTTGTTCCGATTAAAGACTTTCTCGAGTATCCCATAAACTTGCACAAAGTGGTAAGAGGATGCTTTGCCATACCACATCTCATGCGACGTCTATGGCACCGACTTTGAAGGCACTACACTTACTGACTTCGCCACTATTTTTTAAGGTGTATCCTCAAAAGGATATAGTCACATCGAAAAAAAAAATCATCATGGAACGTACCATGTCTAACAAAGTATGGTTTCTCCTTTTGGCTACTCTATTATTTTGGGATGTGCCGAGTAGAGTCCATTGAGACAGAATCCCATTCTCCTTTTGATAATCCAAGAATTTGGTACTTAAGTATTCTCCCTCTCAATCCGATCAAAGAGCTTTAATGCTAAGTGCCTTTTGCACTAACTCTTAGTGGGCCTCAAACATGCATGTGGATCAAATCCATAGGACTTGTGGTGAGGTCCGTTTGTCCGACAAAAGGAGCCTTGGTCAGTTTTTCTTTCAAACAGGATTCATAAGTAGGAAGGTCCCCAATGTCACTAACATTTAGTGCTTTGAGCGCTTCTAACTTGTTCATCCTATTTTTAGAAATATGCCCAAGTCTTGCATGTCATCTTCTTGGATATCTAATTTTCTTACTTTGTTGAAAGCGCATTAATGATGGTTGAGAATCCAATATGTACAATCCTTTGTTAAGTGTACCATAGACAACTAAAGTATATGTTCCATTTGATATAGAAGGATCAAATCCTTTGCTATCCAAAATAGGAATTAAAGTAATATTCTCAACAATATATGGTATATAACAAAGATCCAACACAAGTATGGAATTCCCTAAGTCTAACTTATTATACGCCTTCGGCTTTGATCACAACTCTTACTCCTTAGCCAAGGCGGTGGATTATATCCACATCACTTAGATTTATTCTTCTTTCTGTTCTTTGTAACAACTTACAAAGATAAGAACCATATTCGATATCATATATCAGTGAGGAAGAATTTATCCTCAAATGCACTTCAATAAAGTACAAACCCTTCTTAAGGGTTGCAAGGTATTCCTTGCAAAACTGCTTCCAATGGCCTACCTAGCCAAAGTAGAAACAAATAATGTCAACTATTTCCTCTATGATCTTCTTGACTTGTCCAGATGCCTTTAACAGTTGTTTTCCCTTGAAGGAAGAACTTTTGTTCCTTTTACCTCCCTTTCTAGTACCCCTAGGGCCCATAGACTTGGAGGAGGAAACAAGTGTCAAAGGTTTGCTTTTTCATGGTAGTCTCCTTCTAGATTAACCCTTTGATCAATAAAACTCGACGAGGATGTGAGGGCCAAATCCTCATGGAGATCATTGTCCATCACTACGTCCAAGTTGAAAAAGCTTCTCCAAGCCTAATCATCTTTAGACCATAGTCGATCCTAGCTTGAAAAATCTCCTTTGACAGCATGAACTTCTCATACGACTTTTTCTTTACAACTCTTGTAAACTTTAACTAAGGTACTATTCATGGTCCTTGAGACTTTTGAAGTTTGTAGATGCCATCATGAGACTATGAAATAGGACAAACCTAGATCTAATTCGTGAACATTTCACGTGTCTCTTGATCTACTATAATTCCCATGGGATTAGGAGCACCTTGATATAGGACATATATCCACTTCTAGGACTCTAGAATGATTTTTGAGGTTAAGTCAATCATGGAAGTTAGGCCCGGTTGGTAATTGTCATACTGCCTTGTGTAAGGACTCCTTGGAATCGATCATTTTAAAAGACATAGGATATGAACTCGCCCTTCACAAAGACGAGGAGTCGAATTCCATCTTGGATCTCCAACCTCCATGTCTAAGTAGCTCATGCACAATCACCACCCGTACGGCCCGCTAAGTGACCAGGGAGGAGTCAAAGCATGAGGACCAAGACATAAAGATTACCATGGATCCTCAGGTCAAAGGAATTATATGCACTAGCATAAGCTAGAGAATTTACCACTACCGACTTGCCACTTCGGCTATCTAGTGGGTTTTTCGGTGGGTCTTCAGTGCCTTGTTCCCTAACAAGCATCTACTAACATACATCCTATCTCATAAGGGATTGCCCATGGAATGGAGAAATATCCAACTCCCTGGATCTATGCCTTGTTAGTCCAAGTCTATGGCTTGGAAGATTTAAGATCACGATTGTGTAAGACTTATTCCATGATCACCACCCAATGCATGACCAAGTCTCGTAGTTTTGTGTGATCAAAGGGCTTCAACCAAAAATACCAGTGAAGTAAATATAAGTATAAGATAAAGACAGCCGTATTATGAATATTATTCAATCAACATCGTATCAGAAGTGAAATAGTTTATAGCACCAATCTAATTGGCTTGCTTATGGTAGTCCTCAATTAACTTAGACCCTTGAATGAGTTTTTGTAGTTTCTGCTGTGTCTCCCTGTAATAATAGGATGAAACAAATCTTTTCTTCATAATGGCCTTCATATCTGCCCAAGTCTCAATAGTTCTCTCACCATTTCTCCTCCTAACTGCACTAATTGATCCCACCAAACTAATGTATATAGTCAATGAATTTAATTGTTGCAAGTCTCACTTTCTTCTCTTTAGAGTAGTCATGGCAATCAAAGATCACCTCCACTTTTCTCTCCCACTTCAATTATGCTTCGGCATCTTTTCACCCTTTAAATGATGGAATTTTCATCTTGATGGCACTTAAATTGTTGTCCCTCCTAGCTTCGAATCTAGCTTCAGCCCTTCTATTCTTAGCCAAACTACTATCACCAAACACATCCTCAAACATCTCTTGATTAAACCCACATGGAGGACTATTTTGTCTACCATTCTCAGAAATATTTTGTGCTACCTCCTTTCTCCACTCATTTGTCTCATCAAGCCTGCTATTAGACTTCTGAAATTGACTAGTAAATGCCCTGTACATCACCTTCATATCTGGTGTCATATTAGCTTCCTCATCAGAGGGTTCTTTACCCTCCCTCCTTGGAAGAATAGTACTCATTTTAAAAACTTGCAAGAAGTGTTTGCAAAAATAGTCTCACAAGAACACTCCCTCACATGTTTTACTCAAGTAGATGTGAACCCTCGTGTTTGCACTCAATTGCTCACCCATTCATGCCTTTTACCTCTCTTGATCATAGTGAATGTTGCACTTTAGAAATCAAACTAATTCATTACAAAGCAAATTCACAAACAGTGTTTATATGGAGTACCAATGAAAAACCTAAAAAAGAAAGAAAAACACAAAGTCTAGAGGCAAAGTAAATGTGACCAGCAAAGCAAATGATGTGATGACACACGAGAAAGAATGTGTATCATGTGATTTTTATGAAAAGTAACAAGAATGCAACATGTTACTTATCTAATGTGAACAAATGCAAATTAGGCTAAAAGAAAGAAAGAAAACACGAAGAGTGAACAAAAAAAACAAAACATAAAAGTATGCAAAGAATTTGGTCAATCCTAATGGAAGGCCAATTATGACTCAATTCTAACCAGAATTTGAAAGCCTAGGTCAAAAATACCCAAATTGAATCACTCAATAACCCTAATTTCAATTTCTCAAAATTAGAGCAATTGAGGATGTATATTCTACAAAATCAATTTTTTGTGTTCAATTGGTGTTCTCCAAGACAAGAATGTCCAAACAATATTGCAAAAGAATCACAAAACCACAGTCAATTCATGATCAGGATTTTTTTTCTTATTTTTTTTGCTGGAAACAAAAACAAGATAAATACGAATTTATCTCAATTTGGCTTTAATACCAAATGATGTGGAACCCCAAGGATATAATGTTCCCAAACCCCAAACACACAATTTGATTTTTGAACAAACCCTAGAATAAAAATCCTACCTATTCAACCCCTAAGATACTTGATCTTAGAGACACAAATAATTGGTAATAAAAATCAGAAATTGAATAAACACTAGAAGGAATTAATACCTTGAAAGAACCTATTCAATTTGTTGATGCAATAAGCAATGTTGTGGTTTTTCTTGAGAGAAAAACACATAAAATAAATCAATATTCAACAAAAATTTGCCATACACATTTTTAAGAGAGTATTTATACTCTCCTTGCAAGCTTTAATTAAAATAAGATATAAACTAAGTCTACGGATAATAATCCAAGCCCAAATTCAATTAGGAATAAGAGTTTGACTTGGTCACAGCTTCTTCTTTTCTCCATGAGCCCCACACGTTTGGGAATTCATTTGGCCTTTTTGGGCCTTTTCAAACCTTATAAACTAAGTGCTTGATGGGCTATCCAACTTCATTCTTTTGGCTTCTTGACATGATCTTATCTTCCTTAGCCTATTCTTGATGCATCTCTTCAAAAAATGACTTAGCCAAATTTCCAAAGCCATATTTTAACCTCTTTGCTTTTGCTCTTGTAATAGGTCCCATTGGCATGTGCAATCTCCATTTTTCCCTTCAATGCCAAAATAACTATCTTGCCCTCCAATGCCTCCAGTGCTCATATCACTATATAGTATATATGTATAGTTTTTGTTGGTTATCGACTAGGCATGGGAGTCTTTGGGCATTGCTTGAGCCAAGTGTTGTAAAGAAAACCTACCTAGCAATCAAACTTCTATGCAAATAAGCAAGAAAATAAGTTGTTTTGGATTTCTTTGGCCCAAGCTCCATACAAACACTCAAAAACTATCCCTAATGAGCTGATAGGAAAATGAGAGAAGAATTAGGAAAAGTGCTTGCATTGGCGAAGAGCATATTGACTTTACATCTCTCTTGGGTCGGTGATACTGTCATGTCTTTGTTTTTAGTCAATCTCATTTTGTCCTTCAACTAGTGTTGTGATAAGTTTTGTTTTAACCTTCTCACATCTGGTCTTTCGATCTATTTTTAACTGAGTTTTTCTACTCTTTGGTAGGCCCATTCCTATTCTAGGCAAAGCAATCGTTCCTTTATTCATATACCTAGTGTCCTTTTAAGAGCTAGCAGTTTTTTTCGCTTCTCCTCCATTGGTTGAGCAACTTTTCGCTCCTTCAAAATGGATTGCCAAATCTTAATGGAATTGCCATGCTCTAATCAAAGAGCAACCAGTGAAAATAGATTTTACAAGTTCTAGGGTGAAAGACTATGATCTTGGGCTTTTTGAGCTTGAAGTATATGAACATGCCTTTCTTTTCCTTCTTATTTTCACAGCTGCCATTGACTGTGATTCACTTAAGACCCAAGCAATGGCCTTGTCATTTAATTAGTAGGCACATCATATATGTATTTGTGTCCATTGCCGCAGGAGGTTGCACTTAGGACTGGGCTTCCACTGTCGATCCGGACTGGTGATGAAATTGAACGTATTTTGGTTAGTCATCTTGCTTGTATCGACCCACATTTGTCTCTCTATCCTTGATCCTTTCAGGCATAGAATGAAGCGTGATGGGATTGAACTACTTTCTCTATTCTTAGGTTCGATCTATTCTCTTATAGGGCCATCATACCTATTCTAAACCATTCTTTTCCTTTATCCTTCTTGGGTGAACCTGTACCATTACCCGAATCTTGTAATGGTGATGTCTCATCCTGACATGGCTTACCTTCCTTACATGACTTTAATGGCTAAGAAAGGTAAGTTTATCTAGCCGGATAGGATAGAAGGCACTTCATGGCTTAAACGACTCTATTTTCACAATGCTCTACCATTGGAGAAGAAGGAAAATACATGCACATAGGCAAATACCATGAACAACTAAACCATTGGGTTCGGGGGCATAGTAGCTTGACCAATGGGAGGGGAGCAAAAAGAAAAAAGAAAGAGGATTCAAATGAAGAATAAGAAAGAGAGAACGATGTCGATGCAAAGTCGAATTTCAAGCTAAAGAAGGTGCCTAAGTTTAAGCTTAAGTTAATATACTAAAGTTCTTTAACCAAGTCCTCAAGGACAAGAAAGCTATTAAGGTGCTCTACCTCCAATTGGATCACCATGACCTACCTTAACAGATCTCCAATCAATTGCTATTTCCTACAATGAGAACTAGGTTTATACTGGCCCTATTATCTAAGTCTTAGAAATCACAGCTTAGTTTAATCTAGGTGGGTGCAAGACTCCACCACAAGTGAAATGTATCTGGCTTAGTTTAATCATCAGTGCTCCAAGCAAGAACATAAAGATATAAAACTGACTAAATCATGAAAGTGGGGTCCGTTGACTCACTGCTGGTTTGTTCCTCATGCTACTAAGGAAGAAATACAACAATCGAAGACTTAAACATTAGCCTCTCTTTTCTTTTGAGGCCATTAGGAACTTTTAGACTCTTTTTATAAGTCAAAAATGAAGTTATCAAGTCATCTTAGTGGACCTAATAGGATATCTCCTTACCCAAAACTAGCCCTCTTTTCTCATTACGATACTATTCTCGTTCCTCACATCACAGATAATGATCAAATTGAACTACTTTATTAGCAGTATGACTGCCACACCTTAGCTTTCGAAACATTATCATCTCCTCAACATTCAAGTTCAATGCTCTCCTAGCAACAAGAGATTCACCATGAACAGCATATTCAACATTATCATCATCACAAGTAACATCCTCTAAAGGTGGCATATCATTATCACTACCATCAGACTTATTATCATCATTAGACTCAAATACAATTCACTGCCCATAAGAATCATAGTTCTTTGGTTTGGACATTCATATGCATAATGACCTAAACCTTGACATTTAAAGCACTTAATATCCCTATGTCTAGAAGTAGTAGTGGAAGAAGAAGAATTAGAAGTACTATTTTGTAGAATGAACTTCTTATCCTTGTTCCTTGATGCATCCAGCCCTTTCTCCTTGGAAATTAAGCCTCTATCTCTCTTCTTTTCATCATAATTTTGTCATTTTGAACCCCATTTTGAGTTGGAATTCTGAAATGCATGGGCTGCCCCTCTTTGCTTTTGTTGTTTCTCCAGCTTCATAGCCATACTCACCAAATCCTCCATGTCCACATAATGTTGTAGGTCAACAACATCAGCAAATTCTCTATTCAAACCACTAATAAATCTAGCCATTGTCACTTATGTATCCTCCTCTATGTTGGTCTTAATCATCAACATCTCCATCTCCTTATGGTAGTCCTCAACTGACTTAGACCTTTGAATGAGAGTCTTTGTAGTTTTCGGTGTATCTCCCTGTAATAGTAAAATGGAATAAATCTTTTCTTCATAACGGCCTTCATATCTACCCAAGTCTCAGTAGGTCTCTCACCATTTCTCCTCCTAGAATGCACTAATTGATCCCACCATACTAATGCATAGTCAGTGAATTCAACTGCTGCAAGTCTCACTTTCTTCTCTTCAAAATAGTTATCGCAGTCAAAGATCAACTCCACCTTTCTCTCCCACTCCAAGCATGCTTCAGCATCATTTCACCCTTTAATTGATGGAATTTTCATTTTGATGGCATTTAAATTGTTGTTTCTCCAAGCTTGGATTCTAGCTTCACCCCCCTCTATTCTTAGCCGAACTACTATCATCAAACTCATCCTCAAACATCTCTTGATTAAACCCATATGGAGGCCTATTTCGTGTACCATTCCCAGAAATATTCTGTACCACTTCCTTTCTCCACTCATCCATCTCATCAAGCCTGCTATTCAACTTCTGAAATTGACTAGTACATGTATATCACCTTCATATCTGGTGTCATATTAGCTTCCTCATCAAAGGGTTATTTACCCTCCCTCCTTGGAAGAATAGTACTCAATTGAAGAAGAAAAAAAAACTTGCAAAAAGTGCTAGCAAAAACAGCTTCACAAAAGAAACACTCCCTCACGTGTTTCACTCAAGTAGATGTGAACCCTTGTGTTTGCACTCAATTCTGGCTTTTGCGCTCTTTATGTGCTCACTTATTTATGCCTTTTACCTCTCTTGACCACAGTGAATGTTGCACTTCAGAAACCAAACTAATTCAATTCAAAGCAAATTCACCAGTAGTATTTATGTGGGAGTAGCAATGACAAACCTAACAAAAAAAGGAAAAGAAAAGAAAAGAAAAGCACAAAGTCTAGAGGCAAAGTAAATGTGACCAGCAAGGAAAATGTTGTGATTACACACGAGAAAGAATGTGTATCATGTGATTTTTATGCAAGCTAAGTAACAAGAATGCAATATATTTTTGTCTAACACGAACAGATGCAAATTAGGCTAAAACAAAGAAAGAAAACATAAAGAATGAATAAAAAAAAAAGGCAAAACAGAAAATACGCAAAGATTCGGTCAATCCCAATGGAAGGCCGATTATGACTCAATTCTAACTCAATTGATGTACAATCAACTCTGAACAGCAACTAAAAGTAGCCAATTTAGTTTATGCAATGGCAATGTCGAATTTGAAAGCCTAGGTCAAAAACCCCCAAATTGAATCACTCAAGAACCCTAACTTTAATTTCTCAAAATTAGAGCAATCCAAGGTGTATATTCTACAAATTCAATTTTTTATGTTCAATTGGCATTCTCCAAGATAGGAACATGCAAAATATTGCAATCACAAAACCATAGTCAATTCACAATCTGATTTCTTTTTCCTTTTTTCAATTTTTTTCAAAATTTTTTTTGTTTGGAAACAAAAACAAGATAAATAGGAATTAATCTCAAGTTGGCTCTAGATACCAAATGATGCGGCCCCAAGGATATATTAATCCCAAAACCCCAAACACAAAAATTGATATTGAACGAACCCTAGAATATAAACCCTCCCTATTGAACCCCTAAGATAGCTAATCTTAGAAACACAAATAATTGGGAATCAGAATCAGAAAATTGAATAAATACTGGCAGGAATTAGTACCTTAAAAGAACCTATTCAATTTCTTGATGCAACAAGCAAAGTTGTGGTTTTTCTTGAGAGAAAAACACAGAAAATAAATCAAAATTCATCAAACTCTTCCATACACATTTTTAAGAGAGTATTTATACTCTCCTTACAAGCCCTAATTAAGATAAGATATAAACTAAGCCTACGAATAATAATCCAAGCCCAAATCCAATTAGAAATAAGAGTTTGACTTGGTCACAACTTCTTCTTTTCTTAGTGAGTCCCACACGTTTGGGGCTTATTTTGGCCTTCTTGGGCCTTTTCAAGCCTTATACACACCAAGCATAAGGTGATGGGCTGTCCAACTTCATTCTTTTGGCATCTTGACATGTTCTTCTCTTTCTTAATCCATTCTTGATACATCTCTTCAACAAATGACTTAGCCAAATTTGTAAAGCCATCTTTCAGCCTCTTTATTTTTGCTCTTGTGATAGGTCCCATTGGCAGGTTGCAATCTTCATTTTGCCCTCCAATGCCAAAATAACCATCTTGCCCTGCAATGCCTCCAGCGCTCATATCACTTCCCCCTATCGACTTAGGTCCTAACATATAATGGAAACTTTTGTGGAAGCATTACCTAGGGCATTTAATGCACATCTCTTGATTTTGGCAAGTGGGGTGTGTGGTGTGAGATTCCAGGAGTTCCTTACTAATGCCAACACATTAAATGTTTCTCGTTCTTTGAGAATGTCCTACAGGGATGTCAAGCATCTCTTTTGAGCCCTATAAATAGAATTTTGGGATCCCACCATTCCATTATTCATTTATCTGAATTCACTCTTAGTTCCAGCTTCAACGCAATCCTCAATGCACTTCTCCTTTCAATTATCCTTGGTCCAATCCTTGTTAACCAATATGAAGGATTCTCTGTCCTAGTTGCTCGGGTGTTGATCGAGATTGCTTTTAGCATTTGCCCTTGTTCCAGGGTTCAGAATGTTTAAAACTAAGTATGGGGTTGACGATCCTCCCACATCACCATTATCATAAGGATAGAATACAAAAAGAAAATATTTTGGGAAAAGTACCACATTAAAATGCAAATAATAATAATAATATAATTGATAATAATTGATTAACTAAATAATTTTCATAAGTATTATGTGTTGAATATTGATGCTTGATGAACTTCTATAATTGGCATTGAATTTTCTATTAAAATGTTGATTGTTTCTTTAGTAATCAACGTCAAGTACAGCCCAATTTATTAACTAATACATAACAGACAAAGTGTTTTTATGACATATGCAAATTAAGCAAAAATAGAAAAAAGAGTGAAAATTGAAGAATTTTTCCACTGTTAAAAAACTCTGTAATCTAATTTTCAAAGAAATTATATTATCAAGTGTAGTGGAAAACAACCAAAGCATTATCACACATGAATAGGAGAAATTCAGTATTATGTGCAGTGCCATATTACTAGGGGGCGTTTGATTTGGAAAATTAAATGATATTGGCAGGCTAATGGAGCTTAATATCATTGTTTGATATCCAATATTCAAGCTGTGGGCCCGTGGAGATTAATATTCGACCCGAAACTATTCACTATATTATTGTGATTGGCAATAGCATTTCTACAGACAAGTGAAAAATTCAATGAAAGTTGTTACTTCTGTAACCCTTGGGAGGACCTGGTGGAGATTAAGAAAATTTTAGTATTGGGAGCAGTAAGGTCATTTTATTGTTTAGTATCATGTATCAAACAAGGATAAAGATTAGTAGAGATTGAGTGGAAAGGAATATATGTGCGCAATCTTGGACATCAAATGAGAATGTCATTATCAAAACACATGTAATCTCCATATATTGTAATCACCACTTTTTAATCTTATGAATCAAACGCCCCCCTAGTATTTATATCATATATAAAGCGTGAGGGTTTTAGTGGTGTGTTATATCTTATGAGTTGACAAAATTAACTATATTTCAGAAGATATAAACAAGGTAGCTTTCTTTTCTTTTTTTCTTTCTGTAATTGTTTTCTCTAATAATTACTTTTTATTTTTTCTTCTATTGTTTTATTCCATTTTAATTTTATTTATTCTTAAATTTAAATTAAATGCATTTGAAAATATTAAGACAATCCATATTAACATATAAAAAGATAATTAAATATTTTATTTACTTTTTATAGAATAAATTTTTTTAGCACACCAGTCCAATGTGCCAAAATTGCTAGTATATATCAATAGGCTATCAATTGGTTCAATTAATATGAATTTGACTAAATAACAAAATTTGTAGTATATCAAAACTAGGAGTCACACTTCAAGTAGCTACTCATTGAGTATTTTTAGAAATTTTTTTAAAATCAAGATAAGTATAAAAAATTCATATTAAAGTAACATGAATAAACATATAGAATAAAATAAATAATCAAAATGGAGTTGATTCTTAGTAATTTTTCAAATGATGGTAAATATATAAAGGTATTTCTACATTTCCTTTTAATTTTAGATAAATATAAATGATACTATAAGATAAAATGAGTTAAATATATAATTAAGATATAAAAATTATAAAAAATAATATGACTAAAATTAGACTTAAGGGCATTTCAACAATTTAACTAAAAATAATAAATCAACTTTAAAATTAATTAAGTAAGTAAATGGGCTAGAGAGCCTGAAGGACAAGTTAAGCCCTCAAGACTAAAATTTATGAATACTAAGTTCCAGAGAGAAATGGGACAAAAGAAATCATTTGCAAAATTTCTCAAAGTGAAAAAACTCTCGAGAAGAGCAGATTTCTTTTTGCACGTTCTTGATAAGATGAATCGATACTCTGCTATTTTTTGAAAAAGACCTTCCTCCATTGTGGGCAGCGTAAAAAAACTAAGGTAGTGATTGGTAAGCAAGAACAAAATTAAATGGGAATGGAATAATTTTGAGGATGGAATAAAGCTGGGAAATGAATGGTGCTTCTGTAACTTATTCTATGATTGGCACGTACAAGGAATGAGAAAGGAATGGAATCTACATTCCTTATTTAATTTCATTCTAATGATTGGTAATTTGCAATGACCAGTGGGAAGGGTATGAGACTTATTATTGGCCAAATTACCCTTTTGTAAAAAAAATATTAAAATAAAAATATTTATTAGTAAACACTTTCTATATATTACTGTAAAAAGTTTTTGTGGTAAATCTATAATTATGTAGTTTTAACATTATTTTTAATGTTATTCGAATTACATCAATAAATATATGCATTTTATATCTTTTCAATTATGTTACATACGTGTCCACACAAATTTTGTTCTATGCAAAAATTAGATCACAAGACAAAAGAAAAATAATGGACAAACTTAATTTATATTAAAAAATAAAAGAGAATTACAATTTATTAGAGAAAAATAACTTGCCTAACAAAACTAATCCCTTGATTCTTCTCCCAATATATGATCCAACGACTTGAAGCTTGTTCTTGGATATATGGCTTTGTATCCTTTGTGTGACACCCCACTTCGGTTAACCCAAAGCTGAGATATCAAAACATTCCAATTAATGATTCTGAACCCAAAATACAATTCAATAGACCCATAATCGAACATTTCAAACTCATCAAAAATAGCAGTAGATTCCAACTTAAATAACATGTAACAAATAACGCATAATACTATGGTACCTACCACAAAATCTTAAAGTCAACTTATCAGAAGCAGCGGAATTCAAACTTAAACAAACCTGATAAACCGCAAAGTAAATGCCATGTTTCATGTTCGAATATAACAAAATATTTACAATCTCACAAGTCATCCATATCAACATGACATATCACAACATCTCGCATCCATACTTAGCTATCAGATGATGCCATATATACATTCAACACCTGATCTATTACAAAATATACTTTTAACCATCATGGAGTCCAAATCCTTCCCTTAGTCCCTATCTGAGAGGATCAAAATTAACGGGGGGTAAGTCCAAAGGACTTAGTGAAGGATAATTGTAAGCATATTAGAAAGAATCTGTTGAGGAAGAATCAACTCAACAGACTGTAAATCAATAGTCAATCAGAACAGATCAGAATACGATTAGACAGTCAGGCAATCAATCAGTCAGTCAGTCGAGCAGTCAATTAGTCACGAAACAATCAAAATCAATAAATAAACATATCAGATCAATCGAATCAATCTAACAAATCATATTAAAACAATCATATCAGTCACTTAACGGCTCTCCCGCTTTACAACTGGGAACAACGTATCGGCTCATCCCAAGCTTAACAACTGGGAATAACGTATCAGATCGGTAACAAATAATAGTATGGACGAATAACAGATGTCAATCGAAGGATAACCCTCACAGGGGTATACACGTACAGACAGTTTAGAATAGTACAGAAATGTAAGGCTACAGATAATAGAACAAATGGATTAGATAACAAAACGGTACAGATACCGGATAGGAGTTCTGGGTGCCGGAACAGACAGAACAAATCGATATCAAAGATAACCCTCATCGGGGTGTTCAAATCAGATAACAAATAACAAACACATTTCAGATTCCAATAACTTATCGGAGTACCATACAGAAATAGAAAACCCACACGGGGCTTATCACAATAACATATAATTAAGAAAGGTGCCAGATTGACAGACCCTCACCTCCGTAATCTCAGAAGTGCTATCACGGTCAGCAGCCTATTGGTCTGTGGGACCCACTTCATCGTTACCTATCCAAAAGTAATATTTATAATCAAAATCCATACTTAATTTTATTAATCACAATTATACCATTAACAATCCAGAATCACTAATTTATCGATTAATACGGTATCTCATTCCTATTTCAAGGTCATAATCCTAAATCACACCATATGATTAATCCTTACATAGTCAATTCCTAATCAATGCCATTTAATCTCATAATATAATCCTTCATACTATTTATATCCAAGTTTTGGCATTGCATGATGTGTCCGGGTCCACTATTCAATATCCCATAGCATGGGATACCAACACATATATATAGCATATCATCATCCCCAAATTCTATTCTTGGCATGGGTACAAATTCAATAAGAAAAATATACATATGCATGTACATATATATATAGAACAACTTTCTTCAATCCTTTACCACAACTATGCAATAGGACCTCATATTCACGAACCAACCACGCCACTGCGTTTGTCATGTCGAGAGGAAGAGACTGTCCTCCCACTGCCGCCGGCCACCGTCCGCCGCCGCCGGAAAGTTGTGAAACCACTAACTTTCTTCAGCTTTCGACGAGAGCTATCCAACGCTGCCCTTGGTTCTCAGTTTCTCGGCCTATAGCTACCAAAATTGAGCTTCACAGCCTTCAAAAATGGCTTCCTCCACCGCGCTCCGATCACTCTCAGCCGTCATCGCTGCTATGCAAAACTCCCATGCAAGGCCACCAGCGTGATCTCCGTGCTGAGAGCTCTCCAACCGTCCGCCCAAAACTCCGGTCAGACTTCCTACCGCCGGCTACCATGAAACCCACGAGGTGGGTTTCCTTCTGCCTTCTCGCCACCAGTGGAGAAATGCCCATCAACGGTGCATGTGTGTGTGTAAGTGTGGCTGGAAGGTGAGGGGAAGATGTTTGGATGGTGAGGTGGTGGGAGTTGTCGCCGGGAAGTTTCTGCCGCGGTGAAGAAATGAAAGAAAAAGGAGAAGGAAGAAAACAGAAAGAAAGGAAAATGGAGAAGGAAATGCTGCCCGTTTGGTTTAAATCCAATTTTCCTATTTTTCAATTTACTCCCTGAAATTATGAGCACTCCTCAATTGATTCCTAGAAATTTTGAGAATTGCTCCCAAGCCCTCGTTGACTATGGTTCTTCCATGCAAACCCCTTAAGTCAAGAAAATGTGTTAATTGAATCCTTAAAAAATTGTAATTCTAACCCCCAAACTTCCAATTTCCTTGCAATTAAGTCCTTTTAATATTAATTATGAGTCCTAAAATCCAATTAACCGAAATCTTAATTTCTAAATCCCAATTTTCTGAAATACTGAATTTTAGGGGTGTTACACTTTGACTTGATAAAAGAACACTACAAAAAATTTTTGAACTCGAACCTTGATTCCGAAATTAAAGGACTTGATGATTTGATTCTTCGAAGAGGTATAGGACCTTCGCGGTAATAATACCTCATTGCAACAGAAACTTGAAGATTGAAGACTTGAGTCTTGGACTTGAGCTTTGAAAACTTGAAACTTGGATTTGAGAATATATGTGTATGTGAATATGATAATGTGTATCTCTTGAATGAGCCATAAACACCCCTTTATGTAGGTGTTTAGTAGGAGACTCCGAAATGATTTGGACTTATTTGATAGTTATCTCTTTGATGTGCATATTAAGAGATAATATCAAATATTTCTTAACTTGATTGGTTCACGTACATAGACACGCCACATGTCGTAACTTGATTTAGCCTGAGATTACTAGGCTATAGAATTTAATTGGATTGGCTGTGACACTTTATCTTTGACACTTATCAATATTTGATTTGAGCAAAATAATAAATAAATACAAGAGTATTAATTAAAACTAACTATTTATCTTTTGGAAATAAATTTAATTAATCCCAATATATAAATAGAAAATTTTAAATTTTAAATTATATGCGTGTCACTTTTCAATTGGCCAAAATTAAGATGTCTACAAATGCCGCCTAAAGACTTGTTCATGAATAATGTCTTCTACTACATTTCAGAGTGAATAAGTCCTGACAATTATTCCGTCATCTTGATATGAGCATTGGAGGCACTGGAGGGCAAGATGGTTATTTTAGCATTGGAGGGCAAAGTGGAGAATGCAACATGCCAATTGGACCTATCATAAGAGCAAAAGCAAAGAGGTTGAAAGATGGCTTTGCTGAAGAGATGCATCAAAAATGGGCTAAGGAAGATAAGAGGATATGTCAAGAAACCAAAAAAATGAAGTTGGGCAGCCCATCACCTTGCGATTGGTGTATAAGGCTTGAAAAGGCCCAAGAAGGCCAAAAGAATTCCCAAACGTGTGGGACTCATTGAGAAAAGAAGAAGCTGTGAGCAAGTCAAACTCTTATTATTCCTAATTGGATTTAGACTTGGATTATTATCCGTAGGCTTAGTTTATATCTTATTTTAATTAGGACTTGCAAGGAGAGTATAAATACTCTCTTAAAAACATGTATTGTAGAATATTGATGTATTTTCTGTATTTTTCTCTCAAGAAAAACTACGATGTTGCTTGTTGCATCAAGAAATTGAATAGGTTCTTTCAAGGTACTAATTCCTTCTAGTGTTTATTCAATTTATGATCTCATTCCCAATTATTTGCATTTCTAAGATCAAGTATCTTAGGGGTTCAATAGGGAGGGTTTTTATTCTAGGGTTTGTTCTATATAAAATTGTGTGTTTGGAGTTTTGGGATCATTATATCCTTGGGTTTTCATACCACATCCTTGACTAGTGAGCCTTTGACCATTAAAATGAAGTGGATTGTTTATAGATGTAGCTCATTTTTAATAATCGATATAATTCCATTCTCCATCTTTATGTATATATATATATATATTTAAATACATATATATAACATATGAGCCTTTAAAATATATATTTATATATATGGATATATGAGCCACTTGCGAAACCACACAGTTTCCAACTCTTGTAAAGGAAAACAAAGCTCCAATTATGCTCGGGTTAGTGACCAAGGAAAAAAAATAGTCTTGAAGCCCCTTGAGAATCAGTTTCAGCGGAAAACAATATCCTTTTCTGAGTCAATCTCCTTTTACTTGTGTGGCCCACCAACTACTATAAGTGACACACCAAAGATATAATCATCCTGAAACACCAAACACACAATTTGATATTGAACAAACTCTAGAATAAAAACCCTCCGTATTGAATCCCTGTGATCTTAGAAACACAAATAATTGGGAATAAGAATCAGAAATTGAATAAAAACTAGAAGGAATTAGTACCTTGAAAAAACCTATTCAATTTCTTGATGCAACAAGCAACGTTATGGTTTCTCTTGAGAGAAAAATGCAGAAAATAAATCAATATTCATCAAAAATCTACCATACACATTTTTAAGAGAGTATTTATACTCTCCTTGCAAGCCCTAATTAAAATAAGATACAAACTAAGCCAACGGACAATAATCCAACTCCAAATCCAATTAGGAATAAGAGTTTGACTTGGCCTCAACTTCTTCTTTTCTCCACAAATCCCACACGTTTGGGAATTCTTTTGGCCTTCTTGGGCCTTTTCAAGTCTTATACACCAAGCACAAGGTGATAGGTTGTCCAACTTCATTCTTTTGACTTCTTGATGTGCTCTTATCTTCCTTAGCTCATTCTTAATGCATCTCTTTGACAAATGACTTAGCCAAATTCGCAGAGCCATCTTTCAACATCTTTGCTTTTGCTCTTGTTATAGGTCCCATTGGCATGTTGCAATCTCCATTTTGCCCTCCGATGCCAAAATAACCATCTTGCCCTCCAGTGCCTCCAGTGCTCACATCAGTCCCTCCCTACTCCGAAAGATTAGTCCTCGAATCTAAATCAATATCAAAAGGAGAAAGATCAGAAACATTAAAAGTAACAAAAACTTTATACACACCTGGAATGTCAATCTTGTAAGTGTTATCATTAATTTTTTCTAGCACTTGGAATGGACCATCTCTTCTAGCATCACCTTTGGATTTTCTTTGAATAGGAAACCTTTTCATTCTCAAATGAACCCAAACCCAATCACTAGGTTCAAATATCACCTACTTTCGCCCCTTATTCACTCTTTGTGTAGTCAACATGTTTATCTTTTCAATCATCTCATTGAGCACAAGGTGATGGGCTGGAGACTCGGATTTAGCCTGTTTACATGCAATACATTTAGAACACACTTTCTCAACATCTTTTCTCATACCAAGCCAACAGAAAATGCTCACTAAAAACATCTAAAGTCTTATGCACACCAAAATGACCCATCAATCAACCACTATGTGAATCCTTAACTAGCAATTCATGCATAGAACAAGCAGGCGCACAAATTCTATTGCCATGAAACAGACAACTTTCATGTCTATAGAATTTATTAAATGCACCAGGCTCACATATAATATACAAATCAAAAAAGTCAATATCAGTTGCATAAATATCTTTAAATTGCTCAAATCCTAACAACTTTGAAGCAAGTGTAGTGATTAAAGCATGTCTCCTTGATAATGCATTAGCAACAATGTTTTCCTTTCCTTGCTTATAGCAAATCACATATGGAAAAGCCTCAATAAATTCTACCCACTTAGCATGCCTTTTATTGAATTTCCCTTGGCCTTTTAAATGCTTCAAAGATTCATGATTAGTATGTGTGACAAATTCTTTAGGAAGCAAGTAATGTTGCCAAACATCCCATGCATGAACTAAGGCATATAATTCCTTATCGTAAGTGGAATATTTAAGCTGAGCACCACTCAACTTCTCACTTAAGTATGGAATGAGACATTTTTCTTGCATTAAAATAGCACCAATTCCAATCCCATATGCATCACACTCAATCTCAAAAGCCGTATTAAAATCAAGTAAAATAAGAATAGGAACATAACACAATTTATCTTTCAATGTATTGAATGCATGTTCTTGTTCCTTTCCCCACTAAACATAACTTTTTTATCTCAATCAATGGAGTAGCCATAGTAGAAAATCACACACAAAACTCCTACAAAAGTTAGCTAATCCATGAAAACTCTTAACTTCACCAACTGTTTTAGGAGTTGACCATTCTTGAATAGCTTTCACCTTCTCCTCATCAACCTCAGTGCCATGTGTGCTAACTATACCAAGTGATGTGGAACCCCAAGGATACAATGATCCCAAAACCCTAAACACACAATTTGATATTAAACAAATTCTAGAATAAAAATACTCCCTATTGACCCCTAAGATACTTGATCTTAGAAATGCAAATAATTGGGAATAAGAATTAGAAATTGAATAGACACTAGAAGGCAATAGTACCGTTAAAGAACCTATTTAATTTCTTGATGCAGTAAGCAACGTCGTGGTTTTTCTTGAGAGAAAAATATAGAAAACAAATCAATATTCATAAAAAATCTGCTATACGCATTTTTGAGAGAGTATTTATACTTTCCTTGCAAGCCCTAATTAAAATAAGATATAAACTAAGCCTACTGAAAATAATCCAAGCCCAAATCTAATTAGGAATAAGAGTTTAACTTGGCCGCAGCTTCTTCTTTTCTCCATAAGTCCCACACGTTTGGGAATCCTTTTGGCCTTCTTGAGTGTCACGATCCCAAATGTATGAACTCTATTTGTCTTCTATAGGAAGTAGAGCATCTAAAATGTGGATCCAACTCCAACCTAATATTGATTTTCAAATGCGCATACCATTACAAGTGAAACTACATGATTTTGTTTAACTTAAGATATTAATACATTTTGGCTGGTCCTATTTGAAACATGAAATGATAACAAAGCCAATCTTTACAGAATATAAAACATAGGGTGGATCACCATTTCTTGTACAATAAGAGCCAGCAAAAGATCTATTCTAATATTTGCATATTTGATCCCTACATTGTGCCAAAGTCCTTGCCTTGCTCCTTGCCTTTCATTCCTAAGTGAATTGAAATAGATAAAGACATAAGTTGCAAATACAACTTAGTAAGACTGGTGTCTGTGTGCATAGGTTTTCCAACCTAAATACTACTTAGCTTATCATTATATTATGCATGCAATGACAAGTACGACAGTGAATAAATCATTTAACAAGGTGGGATACAACTAAAGATTGTTGATGCCATCACCCTTATCTCGCTGACCATGTTTACTAAATCACTCCAAACAAGGTGCGACCTTGCCATCGGTGGACATGCTCGGGATCATGCCAATGTTATGACCTCTTCTCACAATGACAGCTCCAGTCATGCATTTATGGGGAATATGCCATGATGCACACATCCTACTCGACAAGCCCAATGCTGCTCGAATAGTTTATGCCACTCTCATGCCGAATGGGCTCAATTACCACAATTTCACAACACGGTACAATAAACACAATATCAAAGTCAAGCAATCGAGGTGAGATAAAGTACTACACCTCTATGAGATGGATTAGCATGTTTATGTCGATGCACCTTTCAATTATCTAGACATTCCATATTGTATGCAAAATGACATGATGATCAACAAAAGATAATGATGTGAATGTGCTTTTTTTCTCTCTCTATCTCTCTTTTCTCTTTTCCATAATAATAATTTTTCATTCATCTTGAAGGGAATAATTATCTTATTTCTTCAGGGTAAGGCACTCATTGTGCTTTCCCAAGTGCGGTGTTTCAAGATAAGGCGAACTGTTGTGCGAGTTGCCTGCCCAAAATAAATAGTAAAATATAAGGTCAACCTATATACTTTAGTTAGTGAAATTTATGTACTAAGGGCAAGATGTAATGAATCCTAAAGCATAATGAATATCCCAGCCTTAAACTAAAGAGCATTTCTTCAACTATAGCCTCCCTTAACTCTTTTCCTTCCCTTTTTACATTCGACTTCCTAAATCTCTTTTGTTATTTTGTTTCTATACTGCTTTCATATAATTCATAGTTCTATAAATATGAAACATGCTCAATAATAGGATATTTTGGTTCTTATTTACATATGTAACTCTAACTCTCATCTTCAACCAACTAAAGTATTCTAATCAAGTACTTCTTCAATTTTTCCTCTATAGTTATTCCTACTAATCATTTAGTAACTCACAAATTATATCAACTAACATTATGTGGTGACTAGGTTTAATACAACCATAACACTTCTACCTTGATACCAATTCCAAAGTCCAAAGGTTAACTATAGAAATATGATTTTCTTAATTTAATTCTAAGCCATCTAGGCTTGAATTAAATCCCTCTATTTTTTAACCTACTCACGCATTTGCAGCCATAATTTTCAGAAAAATAAGACCTATATAAGTTCAAATCTCATAAACTCTTCCACTTGCCAAGCTATCTTAAGTTTATGTCTAACTCTAATTGGTGTTTACCAAATTAAGCACACAAAATCTTACATGATTTAAACCATAAGCTGAATATATATGCTATAATAAACACATTTGATTCCAAATAAACCACTTATGGCTAAAGAGTGCTACCTTTTGAAAGCAAGAGTTGGGTTTTCCTTTTTTTTTTCTCTATTCTAGCTTGCTCCTTCTCTTTTCTCTTCTCTATTTCTCTCTCTTTTTCTTTTTTCCGTTTTTTCCTATCTAAATGTCCCAATTTCGCTGCTAATGAAGGGAGAAATACCTTTTAAGGGGTAAAGGTTAGACTTGGTCAAAATATGTGGCTTCACCCCAAGTTGCCACCTATCATATCTTAATAAAATTTTATTTGTCAAAATAAAACAGAAGGCTGAATTTTAGCTAATTAGTCCAAAGTCCTACACAAATTTTAGAATTCCCCTTTTGCCCTTCAATTAGTTTAGATTCATATCTATAGATGATAAGTTCACTACATTCTAAAATCAAGTATGCTTTTGTGAATAGTGTCATAACAAAATAAAGATAAAAATAATCATGAATCTAGCGTAAATATTAGATTTTTAAAAGAATTGGAGGTATAGTTGTATTCCTAGGTTCTTACATTGGGCCTTTTCAAGCCTTATACACCAAGTACAAGGTGATGGGCGGTCCAACTTCATTCTTTTGGCTTATTGACATGATCTTATCTTTCTTAACCTCTTCTTGATGCATCTTTTCGATAAATGACTTAGCCAAATTTGTAAAGCCATCTTTCAACCTCTTTGCTTTTGTTCTTGTGATAGGTTCCATTGGCATGTTGCAATCTCCATTTTTCCCTCCAATGTCAAAATAACCATCTTGCCCTCCAGTGCCTCTAGTGCTCATATCACAAGGAGTAGTGGTATACTTGCTTTCTTTTTGTCAATAGAAATGTTCATCTGTAAATTGTTTGATGCCAATTATTTTTCACCCTTGTAACGCCTTATTGTGACTGACTGTGAGATGCAAACTATTATTTTGGTTTAGTGATCCACCTTCTGTATCTTTCTCCTCCATCTCTCTTATATAGTCATCTCATATTAGGACTCATGAAACCTCCAATTCAGCCCCTGTTAGCAGCTGAGTGTAAATTTCTTGGATGCCTTCATGTTTTGCATGACATCATACAGGAAAATGCCCCATGATGCTCAACTAATGGGTGCTCTTTCTATTTTCCATTAGAATTCGAACCTAACTTTAAGAGTGCGTTAGCCATCTTAGTTCTTTAAACTCTTTTTCTCCCTTTAGTCTTATTTTGGTACTCCTATTTGTGGATTAAGGATGAAAGACCAATTCCACTTTTAGACTATGTGATGTTTTAAATGCTGCCTTCAATCTTATAGAACACTATGGACATTTTAGTTTATAGAATGTCAGCAGCATGAAGATTTTGCAATTTTCTTGGTAAACTTTGTTATAGCATCTTTTGCGCTGCTTGTATGCGTTCAGAAAGGTGCACCCCTTTTTGGTGTCCCCTCTTTGGAAGATTCCGATCCTACTTCCGTGGCATCTTATTTCCTTTTTGCATCAGTTATTTAAGATGATACATTGCAGTTCTGGTCATTTAGTTCATTTTTCATTTGGGGGCAAAACATTTACAAATCGTGGAGCTTCCATATTAGTTGGGAGCATATATATCTTTCATGTTCTGATGGGGGGAAAGGAAAACACATTGCTTCTTAAACAGTTGTTTCTTATTGTATAACGATTTACTTCTTCTAAGGATTCCTTGCTATGTTTATGTGGAGGTTGGCCAACCTCCTTGAAATTAAGGGATTATGTTTCTTACTCAAAAAAGGCTTGTGTATTTGGAATCATTGGCATTTGAGATTGCATCCCAAATGTTTATGCAACCTTCCAATAGAGGGTCAAAAGGAAATTAACACTGGATGATGATTCATTTAATGGATGCTATTGTTTCATAGCTGGTATTTCCTAAGGATTCAGATGGTATGCTTGCAAATTATGGTGCTCAAAGTGAACCGAAGTTGGATTCCACCAGAAGAAGCTATCCTTTGCTGCTAATTGGGTAGAGCCAGTAAAAGTGATTGTTGGCCCTGAATCCGGTGGTTTGATTTTCAGTTATAGCCATTCTTTTTTCATTAATCACTTGGTTTTAAGATTTACAAAAAAAGGAAGCCCCAACATTCTATTTGGATAAAAGGATATTCAATTATGCAGTGAGCTTATATCTCTAAGAGCAATTGACAAAGATTCGACATATCTCTCTATACTGTTAATGGAATTGCTTGATGTATGCTTATCTGTTGGTGTGTTAAATTCCTGCCACATTCATTTAATAAACTTGATTGAGTGTGTTACCCTATTGAGACTTAGCCTTCAACAATGGTGCAAAAATAAGCACGATTACAATTTGAAAGCTCAACTTTCTAATCCTATTTTGACTTCAATATAAAGGATGGAGGAAAAGTACTTGGCTTACCTGTTGAATCTCCTTCTTTTGATGTGCTTTTTTAGTCATATAGTGACCTTCTTGATCAATATAATTTCATCTTAGATTGAATGTCAACTGACGTTTTGGTGATCTTTAATGAAGGATGCTGTGAGTCTGAAGGAATTTGACCAGCAGCAGTAGAATTATTTCAGGCAAGTTCATATGGTGAACTTACTTTTCCCTTTGATTTCCCTTTTTCTTTCTCATTCCTTTCTTTGTCTTATTATTTTTCACAGGATCTGTTTTCATATGTTTACTATCTCATCTTTGTGCTTCAATTCAAGCTAGCCCTTGCTATGGACACAACAAAGTGGACATCCAACTGATGCCTTCATTTGCTAAGTTATACCAAAAATAGTGCCAACTTTTTCAACTTTTATGAAATTGTGTGGCCAAGAACGAACGAGTTTTTGAAGCTAGGTATGTTTGGCACAACATTTTGTGTAGTTGATTATTCTCTTTTCGACATGGATTGCCTTGAATACATCAAAACCATACCAATCTATGCTTAAGATCAAGCATTCTTGTCATCCTCATATTTGACTATTTGAAATTGAAGAGTAGTACTGGAACTTAAATTGAAGAGCCCAACTAGAGAAGCAAATGTAGTAAAACAATGGATCATAGTAATCATCCCTACGAGAATACATATTTTTGTTACATTTTTGTTCATTTCATTGTACTTTCTATTATCTGTAGTTGAAAATTGTTTCCATAGATTGGGATGAATTAAATGAAGGTACTGTAGATGGCGTGTTGTTTTCAGACGTGGAACTTTGGGTCCTTGAAATGCAAGGTAATCTTGTGTTCTCTTAAGAATGTTGATTTTCATCTTTATGTTTCTATATTTTGTTTAGAAATGGATAAATGTACAGAAAAATGTGGCAATATAAAGGTTGCAACAATATGTGACAGTTGGGATATGTATTTATTTATTTCTCACAATGAAAAGTGTTATGATGGGTTCTTTTGCCTGAAATATTTACAGCCATGCATTGCCCTTATATATTTCAGTGAATTTTCTGATTGAATGGCATGGTATGGTTTTTTCATTCATATTTACATTTTATTTATGTGTCTCAATTCCATCTTTCCATGTTTATCTTTCTAGCATCTTTTCACTAGTAAGTTGGATGAAGAGAATAACCTTCCATCTTTGCATATTTACATCTTTTCTTTCCCATGTCTTCCCATTGACAAGAAAGAACCGATCCACCATGTCTTTCCTCTAGCTTAGTTTTTACTACTATCTCAGGGTTGATCTCCCAAAGATCTAGTCTGTTACATTGGGAAAGATAGATAAGATGTTATAGCTCCAAAGTTAGCAATGTTATCCCTTGCTTCTATATAGGATAAGGTGACAAGATAGCGATGGTTGAGCATTAGCTTCCTCAGGCTTGGTTTCCTCATGGGTGGCTTGGGAGGTCCCTTTCCTATTTGAATTTAAAGAGTTGTCAATAGGAGAATTCAAGGACATTATTGCCATGATGCCATCAGATTCGTGGTGGAATATCATTCTTTAGGCCTGAGTCATATTTCTATCACCTTTTTGATTTTGTTATCATTATTGTTCTCTCCAACTAAAATAATTTGTTGTATTCTTTCTTGTGGGAATACATCCATTGTTACCTAAAATGGTGAGTTGAATGAAATACAACAACAAATATATGTGCATACCTTCCCTTTTGAATTGGGTTTTCATTGTTTTCTAAAGGGGTTTGGGCTTTCACCATCTAAGTTAGCAATATCACTCAAAGGCAAGTGAGTCAAATCCAAAACAGTCAAAGGATTAAAACCATATACAATTTCAAAAGGTGTAAAACCTATAGAAAAATGTATTGACCTAGTATAAGCAAATTCAATAAAAAGACAAACAATCCTCCTAAGTTTTCAAATTCTTTACTACAATAGCACGCAACAAAGTATCCAAAGTTCTATTTACCACTTTAGTTTGTCCATCACTTTGTGGATGATAGGTAGTAGAATACAAAGTTTAGTACCTCACTTACCCCACAAAACCTTCCAAAAGTCTTAAGAACTTAACATCCCTCTCAAAAACGATAGACTAGGGACACCATGCAATCTCACACTTTCTCTAAAGAACGAATTAGCAATGTTAGTAGCATCATCAGTTTTATGCCATCTTGCTGAATCTATCAACCACAACAAATATGCTATCTCTACCGTTACTTGTTCTAGGCAAATCGGGCACTAAACACAACTTTTTTCTTAATAATGTTAGTTAATTGAGCTGCTATAGTAGAAAAATCACGCACAAACCTCCTATAAAAGCTAGCTAATCCATGAAAACTCCTAACTTCACCAACTGTCTTAGGAGTTGGTCTTGAATAGCCTTTACCTTTTCCTCATCTAGCTCAATGCCTTGTATACTCACAACAAGCCCGAGAAATACAAGTCTATCAATGTAAAACGTACAACTTCTCCTTCCTAAGAACAATCAAAACAGATCTAACATGCATTATATGATCATCTAATCATTTGTTGCATATCAAGATATCATCAAAATATACAACAATAAATTTACCTAGAAAATCACGCAATACATGGTTCATTAATCTCATGAAAGTACTATAGGTGCATTATTCAAACTAAATGGCATAACCAACCAACCATATAAGCCATATTTTGTTTTAAATGCTATTTTCCACTCATCCCCAGGTTTCATCTTAATTTGATGATAACCGCTTTTCATATCAATCTTAGTAAAAATGCATGCACCATGTAATCTTAGCATATAATTTTGTTGACTGCTCTACTATCCATGGACATTTGCCAAGTTTCATCATTCTTTGGAACCAATAGCATGAGTACAACACACAGATTCATACTCTCCCTTACATGTCCTTTTGCTAGCAACTCCTCCACTTGCCTTTGAAGCTCTTTTGTCTCTTCAAGATCACATCTATAGTCTGGTCAATTAGGAATTCTCTCAATGGCAGTAAACCCATGGGCATCTCAATAGGAAATACATCATCAAACTCCTGCAATAAATACACAAAAGCACTAGGTAAATTGGGGTTAAGGTTAGTTTCAGATATTAAAACCTCCCTATACCAAATCATGATCAAAGTTGTCTTGCCTAGAAAAGCATTCTTTAAATCTCTCTCTTTTGCATAGAGACATTGCTTTTTCTCAACTTTTTCACTCTTTACTAACTCTTTCTTTTCACTCCCTTCACATTTCTTCTTCTTTTCTCTCTTTCACTCACTAACTTTTTCTCTCCTGCACCTCTTTTCTTGTTTGCACATTTGCAGTCACTCACCATTGGACCTATATCATTATTCTTTTCTCTCATGGCCTCTTTTCTCTCAATGTATTTTTTAACCTCACTACCCAAACTCCCACAAGAAGATTGTCGAAGTTTAATTTGGTCGAGGTAAACTTCCTTGGGTGATAGAGGTGCATGAGTGACTTTCTGTCCATTATGCTCAAAGGAATATTTATTCTTGTACCCATCATGTGTTACACTCCTGTCAAATTGCTATGGCCTACCCAACAACATATGGCCAGCCTACATGGGTACTACATCACAAACCACCTCATACTATATCTCCCAATGGTAAAAGCTACCATAACTTGCCTAGTAACTTTCACCTCTCCACTATCATTCAACCATTGCAGCCTATATGATGGATTAGGGTATTTATCATACTTTAGCCCTAATTTCTCAACTAAAGTGGTACTTGCAACATTAGCACAACTACCCCCATCAATTATTAAGCTACACACCTTACCACCTATCGAGCATCTGGCGTGAAATATATTTTTTCTTTGTTCTAAACTCTCCTCCTTAACATTCAAGTTCAATGCATGTCTAGCAATAGGAGATTCACCATGAACAGCATATTCGACATTATCATCACTAGTAACATCCTCTAAAGGTGGTATATCATTATCACTACCATCATCATCAGACTCATATACAATTTCACCGCCCATAAGAATCGTAGTTCTTTTGTTTGGACATTCAGATGCATAATAACCCAAACCTTGACATTCAAATCACTTAAGATCCCTATGTCTGGAAGTTTTAGAGGAAGAAGAAGAATTAAAAGTACCATTTTCAAGAATGGACATCTTATCCTTGTTCCTTGATGCATCCATCCCTTTCTCCTTGGAACCTATGCCCCCTATCTCTCTGCTTTTCATCAGATTTTTGCCATTTTGAACCCCATTTTGAGTTGGAATTCTGAAATGCCTGGGCTACCCCTCTTTGCATTTGTTGTTTCTCCAGCTTCATAGCCATACTCACCAAATCGTCCATCTCTACATAATGTTGTAGCCTGTAGGTCCACAACATCAACAATTTCTCTATTCGAATCACTAATAAATCTAGCCATTGTTACTTCTGTATCCATCTCTATTGTTGGCCTTAATCATCAACATCTCTATCTCTTTATGGTAGTCCTCAACTAGCTTAGACCCTTGAATGAGTCTTTGTAGTTTTTGGTGTATCTCCCTATAATAGTAAGATAGAAAAAATCTTTTCTTCATAATGGCCTTCATATCTGCCCAAGTTTCAATAGGTCTCCCACCACTTCTCCTCCTAGACTGCACTAATTGATCCCACCAAACTAAGTGCATAGTTAGTGAATTCAACTCCTACAAGTCTCACTTTCTTCTCTTTAGAGTAGTTATGGCAATCAAAGATCAACTCCATATTTCTCTCCCACTCCAAGTATGCTTCAACATCATTTCACCCTTTAAATGATGGAATTTTCATCTTGATGGCATTTAAATTACTATCCCTCCTAGCTTCGAATCTAGCTTCAACCCCTCTATTCTTAGCCGAATTACTATCATCAAACTCATCCTAAAACATCTCTTGATTAAACCCTTATGGAGGCTTATTTCGTCTACCGTTCCCCAAAATATTCTAAGCCAACTCCTTTCTCCACTCATCCATCTCATCAAGCCTTTGAGTGACATTGCTAACTTAAATGGTGAAAGCAAGGCTGAAAAGGTTAAAACTATACATATGAAGGTACGTGAGATGATTGAAAAGAGAGACAAGTTGACCGCCCAAAGAGTGAATAAAGGGTGGAAGTAGGTGATATTTGAACCTGTTGACTGGGTTTGGCTTCATTTGAGGAAGGAAAGGTTTCCTAATCAAAGAAAATCCAAGCTTGATGATAGAGGAGATGGTCCATTCCAAATGCTGAAAAAGATTAATGATAATGCTTACAAGATTGACATTATTGGCGAGTATAAAGTTTCTGCTACTTTTAATACTTCTAATCTTTCTCCTTTTCATATGGATTCGGATTTGAGTATGAATCTTTCAAAGGAGGGAGGGATTGATATGAGCACTGGATGGTAAGATGGGTATTTTGGCATCAGAGGGCAAAATGGAGATTGCAACATGCCAATGGGACCTATAACAAGAGCAAAAGCAAAGTGGTTGAAAGATGGCTTTGCAAAATTTCCTAACTCATTTGTTGAAGAGATGCATCAAGAATGGGGCTAGGAAGATAAGAGCATGTCAAGAAGCCAAAAGAATGAAGTTGGATGGGCCTATCACCTTGTGCTTGGTCTATAAGGCTTGAAAAGGCCTAAGAAGGCCAAAAGAATTCCCAAACATGTGGGGCTCATGGAGGAAAGAAGAAGCTATGACCAAGTCAAACTCTTAGTCCTAATTGGATTTGGGCTTAGATTTTTATCCGTAGGCATAGTTATATCTTATTTTAATGAGGGTTTGCAAGGAGAGTATAAATTCTCTCTTAAAAACATGTATGGTAGATTTTTTATGAATATTAATTTATTTTTTGCATTTTCTCTCAAGAAAAACCATGACTTTGCTTGTTGCATCAAGAAATTGAAAGGTTCTTTTAAGGTTCTAATTCCTTCTACTGTTTATTCAATTTCTAATTCTTATTCCCAATTATTTGCAATTCTAAGATCAACTATCTTAGGGGTTCAAATTGTGTGTTTGGGGTTTCCGAATGATTATTTCCTTGGGGTTCCATATCAGAGTAGCAATGAAAAACCTAAGAAACTAAGAAAAGTACAAAGTCTAGAGACAAAGTAAATGGGACCAGCAAGGAAAATGATGTGATGACACATGAGAAAGAATGTGTATTATGTGATTTTTATGCAAACTAAGTAACAAGAATGCAATATGTTACTTATCTAATGTGAACAGATGCAAATTAGGCTGAAGCAAAGAAAGAAAACACAAAGAGTGAATAAAAACAACAAAACAGAAAGTATGCAAATGATTCGATCAATCCCAATGGAAGGCCGATTATGACTCAAATTTGACCCAACTAATACACAATCAACTCCAAACAACAACTAAAAATAGCCAACTTAACTTATGCAATGGCAATTTGGAATTTGAAAGCCCCAAAAGCCCCCAAATTGAATCACTCAATAACCCTAATTTCAATTTCTCAAAATTAGAGCAATCTATCTAGGGTGTATATTCTGCAAACTCAATTTTTTGTATTCAATTCGCGTTCTTCAAGACATGATGAATATGCAACAATATTGCAAAAGGATCACAAAACAATAGTCAATTCACAATCAGATTTTTTTTTCTGATTTTTGTTTTGCCGGAAACAAAATCAAGATAAATAGGAATTTATCTCAAGTTGGCTCTAGATACCAAATGATGCGGAACCCTAAGCATATAATGATCCCAAAATCCCAAACACACAATTTGATACTAAACAAAACCTAGAATAAAAACCCTCCCTATTGAACCCCTAAGATACTTGATCTTAGAAACGCAAATAATTGGGAATAAGAATCAGAAATTGAATAAACACTAGAATGAATTAGTACCTTGAAAGAACATATTCAATTTCTTGATGCAACAAGCAATGTCGTGATTTTTCTTGAGACAAAAACACATAAAATAAATTAATATTCATAAAAAATCTGCCGTACACATTTTTTACAGAGTATGTATACTATCCTTGCAAGCCCAAATCTAATTAGGAATAAAAGTTTGACTTGATCACAAATTCTTCTTTTCTCTATGAGTCCCACAGATTTGGAAATTCTTTTGGCCTTCTCAGGCCTTTTCAAGCCTTATACACCAAGCGCAAGGTGATGGCTGTCCAACTTAATTCTTTTGGCTTCTTGACAAGCTCTTATCTTCCTTAGCCCATTCTTGATGCATCTCTTCAACAAATGACTTAGCCAAATTTGCAAAGCCATCTTTCAATCTTTTTGCTTTTTTTTGCTCTTGTGATAGGTCTCATTTGCATGTTGAATTTCCATGCCCTCCAATGCCTCCAGTGCTCATATCAATTTCATACAAATTTTGACAAATTTCCAGAATATAAATGCCTTTAAAACTGGAAATTAAAGTGCTTAATTTTCTTCAAAAATCAAATCTAGGGAAAAATCAACATTTTCCAAAAATCTCCAATTAACTCCAATCCAATTGGATCCAAAAATAGCTAAAACACATTAAAGCTATAATTAACATACTACATCAACATATAACGTCATCCAATGCTAAATCAAAAGTTAGCACTATAAGAATTGAATCAAAACTCATGCCAACCTCTGAAATAACACTTAATCACATATTGACATATTTCAATTCAACACAAGAAGATCCACACACAAAATCTCTTCATCAATTGAATCAAGTATTTAGAGATCTCTAATCAATCCATCACATGAACCAATTCACCAAAATCCTAATTTAGGCATGAAGATGGCTCGGATACCACTTGAAGATAGGAGATGGATTATCTCCTTTCCAATGATCTAACTAGATGCCAAAAATTAGGATTTGAAGGTTGAAAATTACCTTTGAGGATGAATCAAAGGAATCAGGTAGATCTCTCAAAGGACTCCTCCAATTGAGGATCAACAAGTGTCAACACCTTCATCTGGTTACTCCACTTTCAAGCCTCCAAAATTCAGATTATTTGCACACTCTTTCACTACCAAAACAGAGAGTTGCTAGCTGAAAACCACTGAAAAATTCAGCTCCTTGGTTGCCCAATCGAAGCACCAAATTGGCCACAAAAATGGTTCATTCAACTAACTTTAAGTTCCCCAAACATGGAACCTCTAATGTATAGTCCACACACTTAGGAGGATAGGATCTCAATCTACCTCACTTTTCTAAAGAAGAGAGGAAGAAGGCGGTAATGGAGGGTGGGTGGTTTTGGAGAAGGAGAGAAGGAGGAAGGAATCTAGGAGATGGTTATTCAACACATGAATTATACCACATTATACTACAAGCAAGTGTCCGGCCACATGTATCTATAGGAACGGATGGAAGCCTCATCACACTCTCCATGTATGTGCGCCAACTTGCTAGCTTGCTAAATCTACATTTAGCTTGAATTTGCATTTGCATTTCATAAATTGAAATGCCAACTTGCATAATTCAAATAGACTCTTCCATTTGATTTCCCTCCAAAACTTGAACTCCTCATTTAATTAAATTAACTATTTAATTTAATTAATTTAACTCAAGTCCTAAAGTTAATTAACTTAACTCTTTAAGTTAACTCTAGTTAACTTAACTCCTTAAGTTAACTTGACTAATTAACTATCACATGGCGCTAATTAAATTAACACTTTAATTTAATTGGCTTAATTTAATTCCTTAGATTATTTTGATTAACTTAACACTTAAATTAATCAAGCCAAAATGACCAATTGATAATTAGTTAATTTTTTCTCTCCCTAGGCAAACACACCTTGCACGTAATTTCTAACCCCTTAGAATTTTCCTTCCATCAAGTAAGAATTTCTTTAGGCTTTTGTGTGTGACCCATTTAGGCTTATCCATTCATTGGACATGGGCTCACAAATTATTGTGATATTTTGAATATGAAAATATTCGTATTAGTTTAAACTCATTTAAACTAATAACTCTTTAAGAGCACTCAAACTCTATGGTCAATGTCAGCAACAAACCCATGGAGCCCACCTAATTGGATGAATGAATATATCTTGATGAAACATTATAGCTTATGCCTACAATGCAAATACAGTCCTTCTGTCTCCTATCTCTAGCCTAGAGTAAGATATTTGTCGGCTCCCTAGTAACCTCAATAACTGTGTCTCTACATCCAATGTTCAACTCCCCTTTATGACCTCAACTTTGGAAAACACATTTTCCATATTGTTGTACTACCTTGCGCCAAGATTTCTTGGAATCAATCATTATAAAATACACAGGAGATGCACTCGTTCTTCACAACAACGAGGAAACAGATCCCTTCTTGGATCTCACAAACCTCCATGTTTAAGAAGCTCCTGCCCAGTCTAAACCCTGGATGACCCGCTACGTGGTCGAGGCAAAAGTCAAAGCATAAAGACCAAAACATAAGGTTACTGTGGATCCTCAACTCAAAGGACTAATTATGTGCACTATTGTAAGCTTGAGAACTTGCCACTAGGGACGTGCAACCACGACTATCTAGTGGGTTCTCCAGTGAGCTTTCAATAAACTTGTTCTCTAACAAGCACTCACTAACATGCATCGATGCCTGACATAGATTGCCCATGAAATGGGGCAATATCCAACCCATTGGAGTACGCATCGTTAGTGCAAGTCTATTCGAATATTAGATGCCCCTTCTCTAAAGATTCTATGACTTGGAATATTTAAAATCATGACCTTAGAAACTTGTTTCATGATCACCATCATATGCGTGACCAAGACCTATATTCTTGTATGATTTAATGGTTTCAACCAAATGCAAGTAGGCACAAGATAAAGATGCCATTTTATAAAATATCATTCAATCAAGATTGTCTCGTAATTGTAGTTATTACACGTCAATTCTAATTAGCTGCGGGGCACTATTCCAACACTTGAGTCTTAAAATTTGATTTGAAATGGTTCAATTTGATTGAAAAGATTGTAATTAAATGGGCTTGCATGTCCCTTCCTTTCCTCTTAAATCTCTAAAGTGTATTTTCTATACTCCCATTGAGTACTACTTAAGGTTTCTCTTTTAAAGACGTAATGAGAGTTGGCTCAAATAGGTTGGTGAGGTCTTTCTTCTTTTTGGTGGCCATACCAAGGAGCATAATGGAGACTTGGAGGATATGAAGACTTGAAGCCCATGTATGCATGGGATGCATATGTAATAAATAGGATCTATTCATTTAGCCCATGTATGCATAAGATGCGTATATAATAAATAGGATCTATTCATTTAATTGCTAATCCACCTAAATCAACAAAGTGAACCACGATGGCTCTAAGTGGTGTCACTTGGTCATGGCTCATGATCATTCTAGTAGATCCATTTTGGGCATTATTTATTTATGCTTTCGATGTATGGTGATGCATGCTTAGGACAGAAAACATAAATAAAAATAATAATTGATGAGATCTTGCCAAGATAAAAACCCTCACTTAGAAAATCTAAGTTTCAAATATTAATTCATAATGGGCAATATTAAATTGGGTTTAATCGTCCATGCCTTCCACTAATAGGTATGTGACATGAGGTCTACCTTAGTTGTTGTATTGGCCATGAGGCGTGGGATATACCTTATTGAATAACTATGGTCACTACCTTAGCATGAGATGCACTTTAAAATTGTTTGGTTCTGACATTGGCCATGAGGCATGGGATGCTCACAGTTGAATAGTTTCAAAGACAATTAGTGGGCTAAACTTAATGTCAAGAAGCATAAATGGCCACAAGGTGTGGGTTTATGTGAAATGCGAGGCAAAATAAATTAAGGGTTGCATTTGGATGCAATTGGTAAAGTTGTTACCTAACTTAGGATTACAATTGAATGGCCACGTGGGTTCATGATTAAAGCCTTGGGACCTTAATAGAAATTAGGAAATGTGATTTCTCAAATTTTTGTGTGAGGGCACATGATTTGATAAAATAGTGTGAGGCAATTCAAGACTAAAGACCTTATCTTATTTAAACATGTTGATCAAATGAATGCTTATTTTCTGTTCTTTGCATTTGTTAATTTTGTGAAAATATGTAAAAACTCAAAATCGCTATGTATCCAGTTGCAACTATTTTGGAAACTAACAAGTCAACCGAACTAAACTTCCAAGATTGGCTTCAAAGTTTGGAATTGTTCTTGACTCCTAAAAAAGAACCCTTTGGTCCCCCGCTGGATGCCCTCTCAGAAGTTGCTTCCAAGGACATACGTGAAGCGTTCACGCGGTGGATTTTAGAAGTTCTTCAAACCTATGGTTAGTGTACATGACAAATAAACTTAAAGCTCCTATGAGCATATGATGCTCGCTTTTGAATTAAACACTTGCAAGGAGTTGCATGGTATGCATTGAGGCAGCCTCGAAAGAGCTCAGACCTGAGCAAGATAGTCGAGGGTTCTAGTGTCCATGAACAAGGTCTCAAATGATCGGACTTGTTAAAAAGGCTTGATTAACTTGACATGGTCATAGACATTAAATTATACATAGATTTGATCTTACAATCTCTATCAAGCTTGTTCAAGTTATTTGTCATGAACTTTAACATGAGCTAAATGGAGGTTTTTGATCAATTAGTTGGTCAACTTGTTGGTCACTGCAATTGCAACCACCGAGAAAGATAAAGCCTTTGATGATTGCTAGCACTTCCTAATCTAAGGCTCAAAAGGGCAAGGGAAAATGAAGAAATGTTCTTCTAAGGGCAAGAAATGTCTTGCAACCATTTAAAATGGTATGTTCTTTGTTGAAGTCAACCTAACGACTGATAAATCTTCATGGTTATTTAATATCGCATGTAGTTCTCGCCTTTGCGAATTTGTTGCAGATGATGGAGAAAAAAAGAACATAGAGTGAAAGGGGATGTGATCCTCTGCAATGGCAACGGACAATGGTTGCAACTGAAGATCAAGGAATTGTTACTCTAGTGACTTTCAAATTCAACAAAGCAACAAAAGAAAATTAAATCACCAAGATAACGCATTCTTGTGGCATGCTAGGATAGGCCATATCTCTAAAACAGGATGAGCAAATTGGTGCCTTAAGTTTGCTAAATGTTGGTAACCTAGAGAATTATTTACCTACTTGCAAGTCTTGTTTAAAAGGGAAAATGACCAAAGCACCGTTTGTTAGACAACCAGAACATGCCATACATCCCTTTGAGTCAGTCCATATGATGTATGCGAGCCACTAAGAGTTAATGTAAGAGGTTGCTACTTTTACTTCATTACCCTTCACAAATGATGCCTTTCGATTTGGATATATGTATCTTATGAAGAACAAATCTGAGGCCTTTGTCTATAGGAATAAAATAGAAAAGCAACTAGAATTTTAGTATTAGAACACTTTAGTCCCACTGAGGTGGAGAATACTTAAATTATGAATTTTTGGGTTATCTAAGAGAGAATGGGATTATCTCATAGTGGACTCCTCTCGACACGCCCCATCTCAATGGAGTTGCCGAGCATAGAAACTGCACCTTGTTGGACATGGTGCGATCTATGATGAGCTTCACAAATCTTCCTCTTTCACTTTGGGGTTATGCTCTAAAACGGCAAGGAAGTTACTAAATATAGTAACTTCAAAATCGGTGCCCAAGACCCCACATGAGATGTGGTTTTGCAAAGCGCCTTCATATTCCTATCTTTAGGTATGAGGGTCTCTCTCATACATTAAGCAACTAGTGAGAGATAAGTTGGATGCTAGATCCACCTTATGCAAGTTTGTAGGATACCCTAAGAGAGTCTATGGGTTACTATTTTTGTGATTCCTCGTAACGAATTTTTTTATTTTGGAAAAGGAGTTTCTATTGAATAGAAAATATTGTAGTTGAACTTGATGAAATTCAAGATGATCATAGTATGCGACAAGAAAGTGAAACAATTGTAAACAAGCTATCTACCACACACATTCCAAGAAGGTCCAAACAGGTGATGAAACAACTCGAAAGGTATAGTTTCCTTCACAAAACCTGTCAATTGGATAGTGATCTGAGGATTTTTGAGGAGGCCATGTTGGACATGGATTCAGGAAAATGGCAAGAGGCCATGAAATTCAAAATAGACTCCATGTACTCAAACATACCTATTTATTAGTTGTTAATGGATTTATAAGCGAAAGCTTGGAGTGAATAGAGAGTTAGTGACCTATAAGGCTCGACTAGTGGCGAAGGGTTATACTCAAAGGTTGGGGATTGACTTTAAGGAAACCTTCTCACCTAACGCAATACCTAAATCTATTAGGATTTTGCTTGCCATAGCAATCATATTATGACCATGAGATATGGCAAATGGATGTGAAAAACACTTTTCTCAATGGAGACATTAATAACAAAATTTATATGGAGCAACCCGGAAGGTTTCATTGAAGTAACGTAGTGACACAACATCCAATTGCACAGCATAATTTTAAAAAAAAATTCATCGCATGAAAAATAACTTGGATCACTACATACAAGGATCTATTCTATGCCTTAATGATGGATTTAGGGAGAAGAACTTATTACTTTAATTAATTCTTCAACAACAAAGCACAAAATCTTCACTTGACTCCTCAATTGAAGATCTACTACTTCTCTTCTTGCTTGGATCTTACTTTCTTGCTTCTTGGCCTTAGTTTGCAGCAACCAAAAGCCTCCAAATTTTTCCTAAAAAGTGCTCAAGTGGCAGCAACAATCAGCCTCTATTAAAGCCTCAAAACCACCACCTTTATGCTTGAAAAACTCTTCTTTAATGATCTCCAATGATATCCACACACCTTACAAGCACTCTAATTCTTCAATCTTTTGTTAGAAAAAGGACTAAGAATAAAGGAGGAATTTTAAAGGAGGGAGAAGAAGATGTTTGGAAGAGAAGGACTTTAAGAGAGAATCTTGGAGGTAGGAGTTTTTTTTTCCACAACTCAAAGAGGGTGATGCGGAATCCCAAGGATATAATGATCCCAAAACTCCAAACACACAATTTGATATTGAAGAAACCCTAGAATAAAAACCCTTCCTATTGAACCCCTAAGATACTTGATCTTAGAAACGCAAATAATTGAGAATAAGAATAAAAAATTGAATAAACACTAGCAGGAATTAGTACCTTGAAAGAGAACCTATTCAATTTCTTGATGCAACAAGCACCGTTGTGGTTTTTCCTGAGAGAAAAATACAAAAAATAAATCAATATTCATCAAAAATCTCCATACACGTTTTTTAAGAGAGTATTTATACTCTCCTTGCAAGCTCTAATTAAAATAAGATATAAACTAAGCCTACAGATAATAATCCAAGCCTAAATCCAATTAGGAATAAGAGTTTGACTTGGTCGCAGCTTCTTCTTTCTCCATGAGTCCCACATGTTTGGGAATTCTTTTGGCCTTCTTGGGCCTTTTCAAGCCTTATACACCAAGCACAAGGTGATGGGCTATCCAACTTCATTCTTTTGGCTTCTTGGCATGTTCTTATCTTCCTTAGCCCATTCTTGTTGCATCTCTTCAACAAATAACTTAGGCAAATTTGCAAAGCCATCTTACAACATCTTTTGCTTTTTTTCTCTTGTGATAGGTCCCATTGGCACGTGCAATCTCCATTTTTCCCTCCAATGCCAAAATAACCATCTTGCCCTCCAGTGCCTCCAATGCTCATATAAGAGGGAATTTTTCTTTCTGGAGTGGCCTCCACTTGTGGGAGAGGAAGAGCCTTTTATAAGGTGTTTCTCACTTGCATGCCAAGAGCCTTTTAACTCTTCCTTGACCACTTCGTGGCTCTCTCGGGTTGAGATTGGGTATGAGCTACTTAGACATGGAGGTTTGTGAGATTCAAAATGGGATTCGATTCCTCATCATTGTGAAGGGCGAGTGCATTTCCTATGTATTCTATAATGATCGATTTCATGAAATCCAAGATAGTATGATAACTTGAAAAAGGAGTTTTTCAAATATGAGGTAATAAAGGGGAATTAAACATTAAGAATAGAAATAGAGCATTGAGGCTATTAGGGAGCCACAAATATATCTTGCCATAGGCCTCTTTTGGGAGATAGGAGATGGAAGGACCGTATTTGCATGGCAAGCATAGAGCTAAAATGGTTCTCCAAAAGCATATTCATTTTAGCCAATTAGTTGGGCTCCATGGGCTTGAGGTTGGACATCGACCATGGAAATTAGGTAATCTTCAATTAATGGAGATTAATTGAATTGAGTCATTGGTTTAAAGGAGTTTAAACTAATGTGAATATTTTGATATTGTCAAATCACAAGTGGTGAGCCCATGTCCAATGATCGTAGAACCTAATGGGTCACACACAAAAGCCAATTGGAAATCCTACTTACTGAAGGGAATTTTCTAAGAGTTAGAAAATTCAACTTTGACCGATTTAAGGAGGGAAATGGTTGACTAATTTTTGGTCATTTTGACTTGATCAATTTAATTGCTAAATTGTCTAAATAATTCTAGGAGTTAAATTAGACCAATTAAAATAAGGAATTAATTTAATTGGTACCACTTAACTATCAATTGGCCAAGTTAACTTAAGTAGTCAAAGTTGACACCTTCTAGCTTAAGGAGCAAAGCCACTTGACTTAAAGAGTTAAGTCAAAACCAATTAATTATATTAAGGGGTTAATTTAATTAATGTGAAGAATTATTTTGGAGGAGAAATTCAAATGAAAGAGCTCATTTGGAGTGCATTTGAAGTTATTTGGATGACACTTTATGAGATAAAATGAAGAGTCCAAATGAAATTCAAAGGCAAGTGAAATGTGAATTTCACATGCAACTTGCTTGCTTATGTGGCACCTCATGGGAGGTGTGATGAAAACTAGCATCACACCTTCCCTCCTTCAATATATAGATATAGTGGCTGGCCACTTGATAGCTAGCTTGCAAAATTCTAGATCTAATTGCTAGATTCCATTTTCCTTCGGCCTTCTTCCTCTCTTATCTCTCCTTGATTTGTCACCTGATTTAGGAGAGATTTGGATTTTTCATTGGTGTGTGGAAACATCACATTAGAGGTAATACACTTAGATTGCTTGGCTTTTGGAGATCCATTGCAATTTGTTCAGTTTGGAGGCATTTCTAGAGTGGCTCCCGATTTTTTGATTTGGCTGAAATTTTTAGTGGATCTTTATCAAGGTGTTGGTGATCTTGAGTCGAAATTTCAGGCTATTCCAAGGTGATTTGATAGGGCAATTGTTGCCGAGATCTTGCTGTGCTGTTGGAAGATAGTTTTCAAGTGTTAAAGTGTTCTTCCTCTTTTCCTTGGATTTTGAGTATTCAAGGTAATCCTTTATCCAAATCTAAATTTGAAGCATGATTAGATCTTTGGTTTCGAGTGTGGCCTAGTTAATTTAGCTATTTTTGTGCTTATTATTGGATCCTAATGCTACACTTGACCTCAAATGGTATTGAAACATATTTTCATGCTTTGATTTGGATTTTTTGATTGATTGATTCATGTGATGGATTGATCTAAATCTCCAAATACTTGATCCTATTCATGGATTAGTGTTTGGATGATCATGCATGTGGCTCCTCTGTTGATGAATTGGAATTATGCTAATATGTGTTTTAAGTGTTAATTCATATGTTAGTTTGTTTTGATTCACAGTTGCTAATGTTGAATGTTGATTTAGCATTAACTGATGTTATATGTTGATATAGCATGTTAAATTTGGCGGAAAATTGTTTTTGTCATTTTTGGATCCAATTTGATTGTAGATTATTCGAGATTTTAGGAGAATGTTGATTCTCACTTAAACTTGATTTTTGAAATATGTTTGAACACTTGAAATTTCATTTTTAAAAGGTGTTTTGAATCTGGAATTTCATCTATTATGTGTGATTTGATGTTTAGGAAGTGTCCTAAATTTTTTGGTGCACAAAAATTGAGCCAAAAACAAGATAACTTGGTGCTAACCTTGAAATTGAGGAAACTGGCAGCCTTGGTTAGGTGCTGGCCGAGCAGCAGACATGCCTGGCACATGCTTGCCATGTGGTTGTGCGCCCAAGTCAGGTAGGTCGTGGCCAGTTTTGGTTTGCACGAGTTTTGATGTGCTTTTGTTTTCTTTTTGTGACCAAAATTGAATTGAATCATGCTACATAGATGCACAAGTGTTGTGAAAGTTCTCAAAATTATATATGACATTTTTGATTGCTTTCAAAGTCTTGTTAGTCTTCAATATTGATGCATAAATGTTATGCTTATTCTTGCTTGATCAATTCATTATTTATGAGATAAGCATTTAATTGTTGGAATTGAATGTCAATTCTTGATTTATTTATTGTTCATTTAAGTGTTCATTTTATTTGTTTCAAGTTTTGAAAATGGTTGTATTAAATTGGGCCTTGCATGCCTCTTAATTTCTATTTTATAAAAATTATGAGAGTATAATCACTAGAAGTGAGGATTTTTTTCACATGTAAATGTTACAAAGAGAAAAGAAGACCATTAGAGGCATGAAGACCCATGAATGTACGGGGATTCATTTATGTAATAGCTAGATTTAATCAATCCACTTAAAATCAACTAAGTGGTGCACTTATAGCTCTAAGTACACCACTTTGTTAAGGCTCATGGTCATCCTACCCTAGGAGCAGCTAGGCGCAGTTACTTATTTATGCTTTCCATATCTGATTGATGTGTGAGATGCATGGTTAGGATATAGAAAACCTAAATAAGAAGATAAAATTAATCAGATCTTTGCAAGCAAAAACCATTCACTTAGAAAGTCTAAGTGCTTCCAAATATTAAGTCAAAATGGATAAAAATTAAAAGGAGTTTTAATTAATCCTTGCCTTCTACCAATAGTATATGACATGACGATGCTACTATCTTTATGTAATGCACTCATCACGGGGGTCACACTTAGCTAGAAAGCTGTGATTATATACTTAGCATATGATGCACTTTTGATTTGCTGCTTCCCAAGCATGGTTCACATCACGTGGCATGACTTGGAGTGGTTTTGAATCAGAGTTTGATTGGTAGGTCCGATGTACCACCTAGTAATGTGGAGGTCGTCCATCAAGGGGGATCTACATGAAAAGTAAGGCAAAATATATCAAGGGTTGCATGCAATTAGAAAAAATTGCTTGCCTTTAGATTATTTGTGGATGCACTCATGATGAGGGTCCACTTACAAGTCTTTAGGACCTTGATTCTCACTAAAAAATAAGATTTCTTAAATTCTTCTAGGGGTGCAAGATTTGGTAAAATAGTGGGAGAAAAACATGCTTGAAAGACAATAAACATGTTTTCAACATCAATATTCAATCACAAGCTTATACTTTTCTTTTTTCCTTTTGTAGATTTTTGAAATCTCAAACTCAAAATGGCTAAAAATCCACTCAACGATATTTTGGAAACCAATAAGCTAACCAAGCCAAACTTCCATGATTAGTTGAGAAATCTCAAGACTATTCTAAATTCCGAAAAGAGGACACATTTACTTGATCATAGTCCGTCGGACACCATTGGTAATGTTGCCACCGATGAAGCACGTGAATTGTTCATGAAGTTTGTGGATGATGATTTACAAACGAGATGCATCGTGATGGCTTCTATGATTAATGAGCTTCAAAAGGCTCATGAGCATATGAAACATGCTCACGAGATCTACCTACACCTACAACAGTTGTATGGTGTTCAAACTAGACACAGAAGGTTCGCTTTGTTTAGGGTGCTCTTTAGTTCAAGAATGAATGAGAGCACGAGTGTCCATGATCATGAAGTAAAGATGATCATGCTCGTTGAGAAGCTTGGTCAATTAAACGTGATTATAGACAATGAGGTTTACGTGGACTTGATCCTTCAACCATTGCATAGCTCTTTTAACCAATTCATCGTGAACTTTAATACGTCCAAGCAAGAAATGACGATTAACGAATTGGTCAATATGTTGGTGACTGCCAAGGCGACTATGAAAAAGGATAAGCCTCTTATGCTTGCTTTCTCTTCCAAGTCTAAGGGCCCTAGGAGTCTTAGAAAGGGAGGTAAAAGGAAGAAGAGTTCTTCCTCTAAGGGAAAGCAACCCTAAAAGAGTTTGGGGGAATCAAGAAGAAGAAAGAGGTTAAAATCGATGCTACTTGTTTCCATTGCGGTGAAAAAGGACATTGGAAAAGGAATTGCACGGCTTACCTAAGCACCCTTGAGAAGGGTATGTACTTGTAGCGCCCCCACTCAGGACAGCACCTAAGTTGAGGCACCACTCAATTCAACCTTAAGCTGAACTTCCAATTAAATCAAGAGGCCCAATATCAAATCTTTCAAACTTATTAGAAATAGCAGCAGAATCCAACTTAAATAACCTCAACAATAATTATCAGAGATAGCAGCACATCTTAACTTAATCAATTCACAAAACACTATATACCAACTTCAGATCCCATAACAGTCAACATAAGTACTAAGTACATACCGTCAGCAATTACAAAATTCAGCATAATACATACACCCTGCAGATGTCCAATTCAAAATTTACATATCACAACATCTCTAGGGTTACAAAACATGCCCAAGTAAACTTGTTATCAAATATACATTGCTATTCTAATACAAAATCATACTCGCCGATCTAACCAAAAATCCAAGCTTATCCTTCAGTCCTATCTAAGAAAATAAAGAAGAAATGGGGTTAAGTCTAAAGGACTTAGTGAGGGATATTCAAAAGACCAAAAATTAGGGATTTGTCGGGGAAAATCAACCCAACAAATCATCAATTCTAAACAAGAACAGAAATAGATCGGATGCAGTCACTCAAGTATCAATTTACAAACGGATCAACAACAAACAGTCAAGAATGGTCACAGGATTAACAAGTTCAAAGCTATCAGAAAGTACTAGCTCGAAGTTGTGACTGTCAGCTCAAACAACCCGAGATCGTCTCAACCGAACCTGCTCGAGAGGTATAGGGCATCTCAACCGATCACAGTCAGGAGGAAATACAGACGGCTCGTTCGACCTGGACAACAGTCTGGTCTAGACAAGAACTTCACTACCCTTGTTGCTCCATGAGCAAGGTACAAACGGTCAGACTATAGTCAAAATACTGATCAAAGCAGAACATACCTATCAGATTCACCTTATCATTAGTTCCGGGCTTATGGCTTATACCATGCACACAGTAGGGATTAACATCCCATTACTTAATCGAAGAGTTCTCGGCTTACGGCTTATCCAATCCACACAGCAAGGATTAATGTCTGGTTACTCAACCAAATCTCACGGGCTTACGACTTATCCCATGCACACAACAAGGATTAACGTCCCGTTACTTATTCCAAGAGTTCTGAGCTTATGGCTTATTTGATGCACACAGCAAGGATTAACGTCCCGTTACCCAACCAAGTGTCACGGGCTTATGGCTTATCCCATGCACACAGTAGGGATTAATGTCCCGTTACTTATTCCAAAAGTTCCGGGCTTACGGCTTATCTCATGCACACAACAAGGATTAAGGTTTCGTCACTCAACCAAATGTCACGGTACAAACAGTAACAGACAACATAATGGTCAGATAACTATCAGTCAGATAACATAACAGATGCATAACGGACAAACAAATAACATAACTGACAGATAACGGACAGTCAAATAACAAAACAGATGAATAACAGATGACATACAGAAGTTCTGGGTGCTAGAACATGTAGGAAACAAAGTCATAATCAGAAATAACCCTCACAGGGGTGTTCGAATTAGATAACAGATACCAATCAAAATTCAAACAAAATTCAGATTTCAAACAATCAGATTATGGTATAGAAACAAAGAACCCACACAGGGGTTTATTCTAATAACAGATAAGTAAACGAAGTGTCAGGTTGGCAGACCTTCACTATGGTGTTCAAATCAGATAACAGATAACAATCAAGAACTCAATCAATATAGATTTCAATAAACACGAGTAAGTATCATACAAGCACATTTAACCCTCATAGGGGTTCTTCCACAAGAACAAATAGATATATTCAAGGCCAAATTGGCAGACCCTTACCTCCGCAATCTCAAAAAAAGCTACTAAAATCTGCCGTCTACTGATTTGTGGGACCGACTTCTCCATCACCTAACCAAGAGAGTAATATCTAAAATCAAAATCCATACTCAATCCTATTAATCACAATTATACCATTAATAATCCAGAATCACTAATTTATCAATTAATACGATATCTCATTCTTATTTCAAGGTCATGGTCATAATCATAAATCACACAATATGGATAATCTTTACATGATCAATTCCTAATCAAATGCCATTTAATCTTATAATATAATCCTTAATACAATTTAAATCCAAGTTTTGGCATTTTGCATAAGTCCGGGTCCACGTAATCCATACTCCTTTCATAGGGATCAACATACATATATATAAACATATCATCTCTTCCCAATTCCTATTCTTGGAAAGGTACAATGCTAAATTAGGAAAGGTACAACACATGCAATATATATATATATATATATATATTAAAGGTACAACTAAATCCACATGCTAAAGCTTGCCACCGAAGTATCAAAACTACAAACCGATATCACAGGTGCGTTCATCGTGTGGAGGAGGTGAAACTGCCTCTCCGCTGCCATCCACTGTCGCCAGAAAGTGAGATGGCACCACCTAGAGAATCCTCTCACCGAGAGCTTTCCAACGGTACCCTTGGTTTTCGAAAAACCCCTCAAAACCCGCCCTAAAGCCTTCACGGTTCAAGGCTTTGCCGCTGATTTTTTGCCATCTCCGCCACGTATCTCCACCATGCAGTGCTACCATCTTGTTCCCCTCGTCGAGTACTAGCTAAACCACCACTTAGATGCTCCGTTTGATGCCGAAAAGTAAGTGACCCAGTTGCTCGCCGTGAGGTGGTGTTTCGGTTGTTCTCTGTTGCTTGTTTCCGGCAATCTTCCGCCGCATGTGGGGGTGCAGGTGGAGTGCTGGGGGTGAGGGGAGTTGGTTTGGGTGGTTGGTTTAGAGGAAGAAGGGTCGCTAGTGGTGGTGGTTGTCCGCGGGAGAAGTGAAGAAAGAAGGAAGAAGAAGAAAAAGAAAAGAAAAGGGAAAGAAGAAGAAGGAAGAGAAAAAGAAAGCTGCTGCCTGTTTCTTAAAAATCAAAATTTCCTATTTTGCGATTTAGTCTTTGAATTTAAGCACTCCTCAATTGAGTCCATGAATTCCCAAAATTTCTCCTAAGCCCCCGTTGACTAGTTTTCTTCCATGCACACCCCTTAAGTAAATAAAATGATCAATTTAATCCTTTAAAAAAATTATGATCTAACCCCAAAACATCAAAAATTTTGCAGTTGAGTCCTTATATGAATCTTTTTCGAGCCTTAAAATTTGACCAATAATTCTCTTAATTTAAATCCCAATTTCTAAAATACTGAATTTTTTTGGGGCGTTACAGTACTTTTATTGAAGTGCACTTAACGACAAATTTTCCTCATGGGTATTTGATACCGCATGTAGTTCTCACTTTTGAAATTCATGATAGGGAATGGAAAGAAGAAGGAGTTTCAATGAAGGGGATATGATCCTTCACCTTGGAAATGGGGCAAAAGTTGCGGCCATGGTTGAAGGCGTAGTCAAGCTAGACTTGGTGAATGCTTGCATTGTACTTGATCCTTGTTTTTATGTATCCACTCTTGTTAAGAACATTATTTCTGTTCCCATTTTAGATAATGCATGGTTTTCCTATATTTGATAGGATGTTGAAAGCATTAAAGGCATGGTTCTTTAATTGCACAAAGTACATTAAACAATGGATTGTTCATATTGAATTCTCAACCTTCATTCATGCATATTCAATCAAGTAAAAGAAAATTAGATAACCAAAAAGATGCCATCTTGTGGCATGCAAGACTTGGACATATTTTTAAAAATCGGATAAACAAGTTAGAAACTCTCAAAGCACTAAATGTTAGTGGCATTGGGGACCTTCCTACCTGTGAGTCTTGTTTAAAGGAAAAAATGAGTAGGGCTCCTTCTGTGGGACAAACGAAGCGAACCACAAATCCTTTGGATTAAATCTATACGGATGTTTGTGGCCCATTAAGAGTTAGTGTGAGAGGAGGCTATTCTTACTTCATTACTTTCATCGATGATGATATTCAGTTCAAATAAAAGTATCTTATAAAGTACAAGTTCGAAGCTTTTGAAAAGTTCAAAGAGTACAGGAATGAAGTAGAAAAGCAAAAGCGACTAAGTGTTAAAGCGATTCAATCGAATTGAGGATGAATACTTGAGTATCAAATTCTTGGATTATCTAAAAAAGAATGGGATACAATTTCAATGGACTCCACCCAGCACACCCAAACACAATGGAGTAGCCAAGAGGAGAAACTGTACCTTGTTGGGCATGGTATGATCCATGATGAGCTTTTTCGATGTGCCTATATCCTTATAGGGATACGCCTTAGATACAGCAGCGAGGCTATTTAATATGTTATCCTCAAAGTCAGTGCCAAAAACGTCACATGAGACGTAGTATAGCAAAACACATCACTACTCTTTCTTAAGAGTTTGGGGATCTCCCACTTATGTCAAGCGGTTAGTGGGAGACAAGTTGGACGGTAGATTCACCTTGTGCATTGTGTGATACCCATGAGAGTCTTCGGGTTATTACTTTTATGACCCCTCGAAACAAAAGGTGTTTGTTTCGAGGAACGCCTACTTTTTGGAAAAGTAATTTCTATCTAATAGAAATTACTTTGTTATTGAACTTGATGAAGTTCAAGATGATCATCAAATCCCACAAGCGGTGGAAACAAGTGGGCAACGAGAGCCTTACACACAACCTCTGAGAAGATCGGACCAAATAAAGAAGCAACCCAAAAGGTTCGGATTCCTTCATGAGGCAGGCCAATCCAATTTTGATTCGAAGACCTATGAGGAAGCTATGTTTGTACTCCAACAAAGTACGGATTTCGGTAAATCCACAAAAGGGTATAGTACCCATTGGTTGCAAGTGGATCTATAAGCGAAAACTAGGAGTTGATGGAGAGGTAATAACCTTTAAGGCACGACTAGTGACAAAAGATTATACTCAAAGACCCATTATTGATTTCGAGAAAACCTTTTCACCGGTCGCTATGCTTAAGTCCATTAGGATTTCACTTGCTATAGATGCATATTATAACTATGAGGTATGGCAAATGGATGGGAAAACCGCTTTCCTCAATGGTAACATTGAAGAAGAAATCTATATGGTCCAAAGGGAGTAAGCAAAGATTTGCAGACTCGAGAGATTCATTTATGGACTCAAATAGGCATCCTGAAGTTGGAACATACATTTTGATAAGATAGTCAAATCTTTTGGCTTTGGCAAAAATGTGTATAAACCTTGTGTATTTAAGGCTAGTGCGAGTAACATACAACTTATTATACTTTATGTCGATGACATTCTTCTTATTGGGAATGAGAGAGCAATGTTAGAGTGTACTAAAGCATGGTTATCTACTCAATTCTCTATGAAGAATTTGGGAGAAGCATTGATGTGGAACCTCAAGGATATATTGGTCACGAAACCCCAAACACACAAATTGATATTGAACGATCCCCAGAATAAAAACCCTCCTTATTGAACCCCTAAGATACCTGATCTTAGAAATGCAAATAAGTGGGAATAAGAATCAGAAAATTGAATAAAGACTAGCAGGAATTGGTACATTGAATGAACCTATTCAATTTCTTGATGCAACAAGCAAAGTTGTGGTTTTTCTTGAGAGAAAAACGTAGAAAATAATTCAAAATTCATCAAAATCTACCATACACTTTTTTAAGAGAGTATTTATATTCTCCTTACAAGCCCTAATTAAAATAAGATATAAACTAAGCCTGCGGACAATAATCCAAGCCCAAATCCAATTAGAAATAAGAGTTTGACTCGGTCACAACTTCTTCTTTTCTTAGTGAGTTCCACATGTTTGAGACTTATTTTGGCCTTCTTGGGTCATTTCAAGCCTTATACACCAAGCATAAGGTGATGATGGGCTGTCCAACTTCATTATTTTGGCTTCTTGATGTGTTCTTCTCTTTCTTAGCCCATTCTTGATGTATCTCTTCAACAAATTACTTAGCTAAATTTGCAAAGCGATCTTTCAGCCTCTTTGCTTTTGCTCTTGTGAAAGGTTCCATTGGCAGGTCGCAATCTCCATTTTGCCCTCCAATGCCGAAATAACCATCTTGCCCTGGAGTGCCTCTAGTGCTCATATCATTCCCTCCCTTCTCTGAAAGATTCATCCTCGAATCTAAATCCATATCAAAAGGAGAAAGATAAAAAACATCAAAAGTAACAGAAACTTTATACTCATTTGGAATGTCAATCTTGTAAGCGTTATCATTAATCTTTTCTAGCACTTGGAACGGACCATCTCCTCTAGCATCAAGCTTGGATTTTCTTTGATTAGGAAACCTTTCCTTTCTCAAATGAACCCAAACCCAGTCACCAGGTTCAAATATCACCTGCTTCCGTCCCTTATTCACTCTTTGGGCAGTCAATCCGTTTCTCTTTTCAATCATCTCACGTGCCTTCATATGTATAGTTTTAACCTTTTCAGCCTTGCTTTCACCATCTAAATTAGCAATATCACTCAAAGGCAAAGGAGTCAAATCCAAAATAGCCAAAGAATTAAAACCATATACAATTTCAAAAGGTGAAAAACCTATAGAAGAATTTATTGACCTATTACAAGCAAATTCAATGAAAGGAAAACAATCCTCCCAAGTTTTCAAATTCTTTCCTACAACAGCACGCAATAAGATACCTAAAGTTCTATTTATCACTTCAGTTTATCCATCAATTTGTGGATGACAAGTAGTAGAATACAAAAGTTTAGTACATAACTTACTCCAAAAAACCTTCCAAGAGTGGCTCAAGAACTTAACATCCCTATCAGAAACAATAGATCTAGGGACACTATGCAATCTGACAATTTCTCTAAAGAACAAATCAGCAATGTTAGTGGCATCATTAGTTTTATGGCAAGCATTTAAGTGTGTCATCTTGCTGAATCTATCAACCACAACAAATATACTATCTCTACCCTTCCTAGTTCTAGGAAAACTGAGCACAAAATCCTTAGAAATATCAACCCAAGGTGCAGTAGGAATAGGTAAGGGTGTATACAATCTATGAAGCATAAACTTAGATTTAGCCTGTTTACATGCAATACATTTAGAACACACACTTTCTCAACATCTTTTCTCATACCAGGCCAATAGAAATGCTCAGTCAAAACATCTAAAATCTTATGCACACCAAAATGACCCATCAATCCACCACTATGTGATTCCCTAACTAGCAACTCACACACAGAAGAAACAGGGACACAAAAGCTATTGCCATGAAACATAAAACCTTCATGTCTATAGCATTTATTAAATGCACCACACTCACATGTAATATACAAATCAGCAAAGTCAACATCAATTGCATACATATCTTTAAATTGCTCAAACCCTAACAACTTAGATGTAAGTGTAGTGATTAAAGCATACCTCCTTGACAATGCATCAGCAATAATGTTTTCCTTTCCCTGCTTATAGAAAATCACATATGGAAAAGCCTCAATAAATTATTCCCACTTAGCATGCGTTTTATTCAATTTCCCTTCGCCCTTTAAATGCTTCAAAGATTCATGATCAGTACGTATAACAAATTCTTTAGGAAGCAAGTAATGTTGCCAAACATCCAATGCACGAACTAGGGCATATAATTCCTTATCACTTAATATCTAAGTTGAACTCACTCAATTTCTCACTAAAGTATACAAATGGGACGTTTTTCTTGCATTAAAACAACACCAATCCCAATCCCAGATGCATCACACTCAATCTCAAAAGTCTTATTAAAATCAAGTAAAACAAGAATAGGAGCACAACACAATTTATCTTTCAATGTATTGAATGCATGTTCTTGTTCCTTTCCCCATCTAAACACAACTTCTTTCTTAATAATCTCAGTCAATGGAGCAGGTATAGTAGAAAAGTCATGCATAAACCTCCTATAAAAGCTAGCTAATCCATGAAACTCCTAACTTCACTAATTATCTTCAGAGTTGGCCATTCTTTAATAGCCTTCACCTTCTCCTCATCCACGTCAATGCCATGTGTACTCACAACAAACCCAAGAACTACAAGTCTATCAATGCAAAAAGTACATTTCTTAAGGTTTGCGTACAACTCCTTCCTAAGAAGAGTCAAAACAGCCCTAACATGCATTATATGATCATCTAAGCATTTTTTGTATATCATGATACCATCAAAATAAACAACAACAAATTTACCCTGAAAATCACTCAATACATGATTCATTAATCTCATGAAAGTGGCATAACCAACCATTCATATAGGCCATATTTTGTTTTAAATGCAATTTTCCACTCATCTCTAGGTTTCATCCTAATTTGATGATAACCGTTTTTCAAATCAATCTTAGTAAAAATGCATGCACCGTGTAATTCTTCAAGCATATCATCCAACCTAGGGATAGGATAGCGATACTTAACTATAATTTTGTTGACTGCTTTACTATCCGCGCACATCCGCCAAGTTTCATCCTTCTTTGGAACCAATAGCACAAGCACATGGACTCATGCTCTCCCTCACATGTCCTTTTTCTAGCAACTCCTCCACTTGCCTTTGAAGCTCCTTTGTCTCCTCAGGATTACATTTGTAAGTTGGTCGGTTAGGAATTTGAGATCCAGGTACAAAGTCAATTTGGTGCTCAATTCCTCTCAATCGTGGTAAACCTGTGGGCATCTCATTAGGGAATACATCATCAAACTCCTGCAATAAAGAGACAAAACACTAGGCAAATTGGGGTTTAGTTCAGTTTCAGATAATAAAACCTCCCTATACCTAATCACTATCAAAGCTCTCTTTCCTAGAAAAGCATTCTTTAAATCTCTCTCTTTTGCATAAAGGCATTGTTTTTTCTCAACTTTTTCACTCTTCACTAACTCTTTCTTTTCACTCCCTTCAACTTTCTCATTATTTTCTCTCCTGCAAATCCCTCTTTCTTGTTTTCACTTGTGCAATCACTGACCATTGGGCCTTTATCTTTATTCTTTTCTCTCATGGCCTCTTTTCTCTCATTACTTTTTTTAACCTCACTACCCGAACTCCCACAAGAAGATTGTTGAAATTTAATCTGACCAAGGTAAACTTCCTTGCGTGATAGAGGTGCAAGAGTAACTTTATGTCCATTATGCTCAAAGGAATATCCATTCTTGTCCCCATCATGTATTACATGCCTTTCAAATTGCCATGTCCTACCCAACAAACATATGACCAGCCTGCATGGGTACTACATCACAAACTACCTCATCACTATATCTCCCAATAGTAAAAGCTACCACAACCTGCCTAGTAACTCTCGCCTCTCTACTATCATTCAACCATTGCAGCCTATATGGATTAGGGTGTTTATCACACTTCAGCCCCAATTTCTCAACTAAAGTGGTACTAGCCACATTAGCACAGCTTCCCCCATCAATTATTAAGCTACACACCTTACCACCTATCAAGCATCTGGTGTGAAATATATTCTCTCTTTGTTCTAGGCTCTCCTCCTCAACATTCAAGTTTAATGCACACCTAGCAACAAGAGATTCACCATGAACAGCATATTCAACATTATAATCATCACAAGTAACATCCTCTAAAGGTGGCATATCATTATCACTACCATCGTATTTATTATCATCATCAGACTCAAATACAATTTCACTAGCCATAAGAATCATAGTTCTTTGGTTTGGACATTCATATGCATAATGACCCAAACCTTGACATTTAAAGCACTTAATATCCCTATGTCTGGAAGTAAAAGTGGAAAAAGAAGAATTAGAAGTACTGTTTTGTAGAATGGACTTCTTATCCTTGTTCCTTGATGCATCCAGCCCTTTGTACTTGGAAACTAAGCCCATATCTCTCTTCTTTTCATCATAATTTTGCCATTTTGAACCCCATTTTGAGTTGAAATTCTAAAATGCACGGGCTGCCCCTCCTTACTTTTGCTATTTTTCCACCTTCATAGCCATACTCACCAAATCTTCCATCTCCACATAAAGTTGTAGGTCAACAACATCAGCAAATTCTCTATTCAAACAACTAATAAATCTAGCCATTGCCACTTCTGTATCCTCCTCTATGTTGGCCTAACATCTCTATCTCCTTATGGTAATCCTCAACTGACTTAGACCTTTGAATGAATCTTTGTAGTTTTTGGTGTATCTCCCCGCAACAGTAAGATGGAACAAATATTTTCTTCATAACAGCCTTCATATCTGCCCAAGTCTCAATAGGTCTCTCACCATTTCTCACTAATTGATCCCAACAAACTAATGCATAGTCAGTGAATTCAACTACTGCAAGTCTCACTTTCTTCTCTTCAAAGTAGTTATGGCAATCAAAGATCAACTCCACCTTTCTCTGCCACTCCAAGTATGCTTCAGCAACATTTCACCCTTTAAATGATGGAATTTTCATTTTGATGGCATTTAAATTGCTGTCCCTCCTAGCTTCAATTCTAGCTTCACCCCTCTATTCTTAGCTGAACTACTATCATCAGACACATCCTCAAACATCTCTTGATTAAACCCATATGGAGGCCTATTTTGTTTACCATTCCCAAAAATATTTTGTGCCACCTCCTTTCTCTACTCATCCATCTCATCAAGCCTGCTATTCAACTTTTGAAATTGACTAGTAAATGCCTTGTATATCACCTTCATATTTGGTGTCATATAGCTTCCTCATCAGAGGGTTCTTTACCCTCCCTTCTTGAAAGAATAGTACTCATTTAAAAAAAAACAAAAAAACAACAACCTACGAAAAGTGTTAGCAAAAACAGCCTCAACACTCCCTCACGTGTTTCACTCAAGTAGATGTGAACCCTCGTGTTTGCACTCAATTCTGGCTTTTGCCCTCTTTATGTGCTCACTTCTTTATGCCTTTTACCTCTCTTGACCACAGTGAATGTTGCACTTTAGATATCAAACTAATTCAATTCAAAGAAAATTCACCAGCAATATTTATATGGGAGTAGCAACGAAAAACCTAACGAAAAAAAGAAAAGAAAAGAAAAGCACAAAGTCTAGAGGCAAAGTAAATGTGACCAGCAAGGAAAATGATGTGATGACACATAAGAAAGAATGTGTATCATTGTTGGAATAGTGCCCGGCAAGCCAATTGGATTGGCCTTGAAAAGCTATTTCCTTGTAAAACAATCTTGATTGAATGATATTCTTTATATGGCCGCCTTCATCTTATGCTTTATATTACTTCACTTGCATTTGGATGAAGCCCTTAGATCACACATGACTACAGAACTTGGTTCGGTGACCACGGAATAAGTGTTACACGATCGTGATCTTAAATCTTCCAAGTCATAGGATCTTACGAGATGGGACATTTGAGATCCGGATAGACTTGCACTAACGATGCATAAATCCAAGAGTTGGATATTGCTTCATTCCATGAGCAATCTGTATGAGATACGGGTGCATGTTAGTGGGTGCTTGTTAGAGAATAAGGCACTGAAGACCCTTCAGAGAATCCACTAGATAGCCATAGTGGCAAGTCGGTAGTGGTTAATTCTCCTACTTACGCTAGTGCATGCATATTATTAGTCCTCTGACCTGAGGATCCATGGTAACCTTGTGTCCAGTCCTCATGCTTTGACTCTTCCTTGACCACTTAGTGGGTCTTTCGGGTTGAGGTTGGGTATGAGCTCCTTGGCATGGAGGTTTGTGAGATCCAAGATGGAATCTGACTCCTCGCTTTTGTGAAGGGTGAGTGCATCTCCTATGTGTTCTATAACGATCGATTCCAAGAAATCCTTGCACAAGGTGGTGTGACAATTTGGAAAAGGAGTTTCCAAAGGTGAGGTCACACAAGAGAATCAAACATTGAGAATAGAGACATAGTATTGAGGCTATTAGAGAGCCAACAAATATCTTGCCCTAGGCCTCTTTCGAGAGATAGGAGACGGAAGGACCGTATTTGCATGGTACCCGTGAAGCTATGATGGTTCTCCAGAATATTCATTTCGGCCAATTAGTTGGGCTCCATGGGCTTGAGGTTGGACATTGACCATGGAGATTGGGTACTCTTCAGTTAATGAGATTAATTGAATTGAGTCACAAAGAGTTGTGAGCCAATGTCCAATGAATTGTAGAACTTATTGGGTCACACACAAAAGCCAAATAGCTTCCAAAATAGCTAGAGCAATTTTCTAAGTGTTAGAAAATTCACCTTTTGGTGACCCATTTTCAAGGTTCAATCCAACGGTCAATTTTGGTTTGATTAATTTAAGTGTTAAATTAATCAACTAATTTAAGAGTTAAATTAGACCAATAATTAAGGAGTTAATTATTTGGTACCATATTGACCATCAATTGGACAAGTTGACTTAAAGAGTTAAGTTGACTAATTTAAGCTTGTTTGATTTAAGAGTTAAATCAAAGGTTAATTAATTAAATTAAAGTGTTTAATTTAATTAATGGGAAGAATACATTTTGGAGGGAAATTTTAAATGAAGTGCTCATTTAAATTAGCATCTTAATTAGTTTGGAATTAGATTCCAAATGAAATTGAAATGCACTTGAAATTCAAGTAAGACTTGAATTTGAATTTTGCCAACTTGGCATGCCACTTGGGCGGTACTAGCTTTGCATTTCTTCTTCTTCTGAACCTGAAAATCAGCCTCCTCTACCTCATTTTGTCCTCTCTAACTCCAGGTTCTAGTGAGGGGAAATCAGAAGATTTTTTGGTGTGTGGCAAAGCACTTGACTTGCTCAGTTTTGGAGATCCACCTGCAGCAGCTTCCAGTTGGAGAATTTTTTTGGAGCAGTACAGAAGGATTTTTGGATCCAAATTTTCACAATAGCTTCCCCTATGTGTAGAGGTGTTCCATATTTAATTTCGTGATTTTTGGAGCAATATAGCCTGGGAAAACGTTGACGTCTTTCTACTGTGCCAGTTCTAGACAGTTTCTAGATTCATGAGAGATAGTTGATCTTCTCCCTGTTTTTGAGTTACAAGAGGTAATTATTCATCCTAATCCAAATCTATAGCATGACTAGATCCTTGGTATCTTGAGTAGCTTAGTTATTTTCAAGCTTATGAAGTTTTGATTTATGATTCTAATGCTACTCTTGCTTTCAAGTGGTATCGGAGCCTTTTTCATGCTATGTTTTGGATTATTGTTTGATTGATTCATGTGATGAATTGATCAATATCACCAAGCCATGGATTGGAGTGTTTGGTTGATGATGCTTGTGGATCTATTGCTTGATGAATTGAAAGCATGCTTTTATGTGATTTAAGTGTTGATTCATGTTTTAGTATGTTTCAATTCATAGTGATAAATGTTGAATGTTGATTTAGCATTTATTGATGTTATATGATCATATAGCATGTTGACGATTGATCAAAAGAGTTTTGGTCATTTTTGGATCCAATGTGATTGGAGTTTTGTTGGAGATTTTTGAAGAATACGTTTCTTACTTGAACTTGATTTTTGAAGCTTGATTGAGCACTTAAATTTCCAGTTTTAAAATGTGTTATAGATCTGGAAGTTGGTCCATAATATTTAGAATGAGTTCTAGCATTTTTGGTGCACAAAAATTGAGCCAAAAATGGCCTAGCTTGCCTTTGACCGAAAATAGGGGCTGCTGCCTGCTTTGGTGCACGTTGGCAGGGCTATGACCGAAACTAACTACCCAGCCATGTGCTTGCCTCGGCCAGCAGTGCCTGGTCATGGGTTGGGTGAGTTTTTGTGCAATTTTTGGGCTCCTTTGGTGACTAGAAATGATGTTAAATCATGTGTTATGGATGCACAAGTGTTGTACAAGTTCTCAATATAATGTTTGACATTTTTCAAGCTCCTTAAATCTAGTTAAAGTTTATCTCCAATAGTTGCATAAGTGTTATGCTTGTTCGATTATTTGTTTATGATGAAATAAGCATTTAATTATTGGAATTACTTGTTAATTCTAGAATTGTTTATTGTTCATTTAATTGTTGAATGAATGATGAATGAATGGGGATGACCATGAGCCTTTAATATTGATTTTATTTGTTTCAAGTTGTTGAAATGGGTTGTCTTAAATTGGGGCTTGCATGCCTCTTTATTTCTACCTTGTAAATGTTATGAGAGTAGAATCACTAGGAGTGAGGATTTCTTTCTCATTTAAAAGCTACATGGAGCAAAGGAGACCTTGGAGGCATGGAGACTTTTTGAAGGCCCATTAATGTATGGGATACAGTCATATAATAGCTAGATTTAATCAACCCACCTAAAATCAACTAGGTGGTGCACCTATAGCTCTAAGTGCACCACTTGGTTAGGCTCATGATCATCCCACCATAGGAGCATGCTAGGCACATTTACTTATTTATGCTTTCCATATCTCATTGATGTATGAGATGCATGGTTAGGATATGAAAAACCTAAATAAGAAGATAAAATGATGAGATCTTTGCAAGCAAAAACCCTCCACTTAGAATTTCTAAGTGCTTTTCAAATATTAAGTCGAAATGGATACAAATTAAAAGAGTTTTAATTAATCCAAGCCTTCTACCAATAGTATACACCATGACGATGCTACCGAATTTGTGTGATGGCACTCGAAGAGGGCGTCACACTTAGGAGGAAAGCTGTGAGCATATACTTAGCATATGATGCACCTTCGATTTGAGAACCTGCATGCATTGGCACTCGAAGTGGGGGATGACATGGAGCCGTCTCAAATCAAAGTTTGATTGGTAGGTACGATTTAATACTTAGTAATGCAGATGCACTCGAAGCGGGGTGTCTACATGAAAAGTGAGGCAAAATATATCAAGAGTTGCATGAGATGCAATTAGCAAGTGTTGCTTACCTTTCGATTGTTTGTGGATGGTACTCGAAGCGGGGGTCCACTTACAAGTCCTTAGGATCTTGATTCTCACTTGGAAATATGATTTCCCGAATTCTTCTAAGGGTGAGGAATTTGATAAAATAGTGGGAGGAAAACATGATTGAAAGACCATAAAACATGTTTTTAATGTCAAATTCAATCACATGCTTATTCTCTTTTTTTCTTTTGAGGATTTGTGAAATCTCAAGAATGGTTTAATGTTCCACTCAATGTTATTTTGGAAACCAATAAACCAACCGGGCCAAACTTCCACGATTGACTTAACCTCAAAAATCATTCTAGATTCCTTGAAACGGATAGATGTCCTATATCAAGGTGCTCCAAATCCCATCGAGATTAAAAGTAGATCAAGAGACACGTGAAAAGTTCACGAATGAGGTTTAGGATTGTCCTGTCCCATAGTCTCATGATGGCATCTACAAACTTTAAAAGTCTCAAAGATACATGAATAGTAACTTGGTTAAAGTTTACAAGAGTTGTAAAGCAAACAAGGTATGAGAGGTTCATGGTGTCAAAAGAGATTTTTCAAGCTAAGGATGGAAGCAAAGTCATGTGTCATTGACTACGGTCTAAAGATGATTAAGCTTGGAGAAGCTTTTTCTACTTGGATGTGGTGATGGACAATGTTCTCCATGAGGATTTGATCCTCACATCCTCGTCGAGTTTTATTGATCAAAGTGTTGATTAAGAAGGAGTCTACCATGCCAAGGGCAAACCTTTGACACTTGTTTCCTCCTCCAAGTCTATGGGCCCTAGGGGTGCTAGAAAGGGAGGTAAAAGGAAGAAAAGTTCTTCCTCTAAAGGAAAACAACTATTAAAGGCATCCGGAGGAGCCAAGAAGATTATAGAGGAAATTAATAGTCGATATTATTTGTTTCTACTTTGGCTAGATAGAAAACCTTGCAACCCTTTGGAAGTGTATGTACTTTATTGAAGTGCATTTAAGGATAAATTCTTCCTCATGGATATATGATATCGCATGTGGTTCTTATCTTTGTAAGTTGTTACAAAGAATAAGAAAAAAAGAATAAAACTAAGTGATGTGGATATGATCCACCGCCTTGGCTCAGGAGCAAGAGTTGTGACTAAAGCCAAAGGCGTATAATAAGTTGGACTTAGGGAACTCCATAATTGTATTGAACCCTTGCTATTATGTGCCATATGTTGTTGAGAATATTATTTCAAATTCCTATTTTGGATAGTGAAGGATTTGATCCTTCCATATCAAATGGGAGGCCGAAGGCATTAAAGAATGGGTTCTTTAATTGCTTGTGGTGCACTTAACAAAGGATTATACATATTGGATGCTCAACCATCACTAATGCACTTTCAACAAAGTAAAGAAACTAGATATCCAAGAAGATGCCATTCTTTGGCATGCAAGACTTGGTCATATTTCTAAGAATAGGATGAGCAAGTTAGAAGCTCTCAAAGCACTAAATGTTAGTGGCATTGAGGATCTTCCTACTTGTGAATCTTGTTTAAAGGAAAAAAATTAACCAAAGCTCCTTTTGTAGGACAAACGGAGCGCTCCACAAGTTTTTTGGATTTGATCCATACAGATGTTTGTGGACTACTAAGAGTTAGTGGGAGAGGAGGCTATTCCTACTTCATCACCTTCACCGATGATTATAGTTGGTTCGGACACGTGTTTCTTATGAAGAACAAGTCCGAAGCCTTTGAAAAGTTCAAAGTGTATAGGAATCAAGTGGAAAAGCAATTGAGGCTAAGTATTAAAGCTCTTCCATCGAATCAAGGAGGAGAATACTTGAGCACCGAATTCTTGGATTATCTAAAGGAGAATGGGATTCTTTCTCAATGGACTCCACCTGGCACACCCCAAGTCAAATGGAGTGGCTGAGAGGAGAAACCGTACCTTGTTGGACATGGTACGTTCCATATTAAGCTTCTTCGATGTGCCTATATCCTTTAGGGGATACACCTTATAGACGATGGTGAAGTTACTAAGTGTAGTACCTTCAAAGTCGGTGCCAAAACACCATATGAGATATGGTATGGCAAAGCACCATCTTACCAATATATCAAGGTTTGGGGATCTCCCGCCTACGTGAGACGGACAGTGGGAGATAAGTTGGATAGTAGATCCATCTTGTGCAAGTTTGTGGGATACCCAAGAGAGTCTATGGGTTATTACTATTTTCTATGATCCCTCGGAACAAAAGGTGTTTGTTTCGAGGAACGCCACCTTTTTAGAAAAGGAATCTCTATAGGATAGAAAAAGGTGTAGTTGTTGAACTTGGTGAAGTTCAAGATGATCATGAAATCCCACAAATGATAGAAACAAATATATATCAAAGAGCTTCCACACAACCTCTGAGAAGGTCGAACCGAATCAAGAAGCAACTCGAAAAGTTCGGATTTCTTCATGAAATGGGCCAATCGGATCGCGATCCAAAAACCTATAAGGAAGCTATGTTGGATATAGATTCGGGACATTGGCTTGAAACCATGAGATCCAAGATGGACTCCATGTACTCAAACAAAGTATGGACTTTGGTAGATCCACTAACGAGAATAGTTCCTATTGGTTGCAAGTGGATTTATAAGCGAGACCTTGGAGTAGATGGAGAAGTGGTGACTTTTAAGGCACTAATAGTAGCAAAAGGTTACACTCTAAGACCCGATATCGATTTTGAGGAAAACTTTTCACCTGTCGCTATGCCTAAGTCCATTCGGATTCTACTTGCCATAGTCACATATATGACTATGAGATATGGCAAATGGATGTGAAAATCGCTTTCCTCAATGGTGACATTAAAGAACAAATCTATATGGAGCAACCACAAGGTTTTACATCCAAGGAGAGTGAACAAAAGGTTTGCAAATTCTAGAGATCCATTTATGGACTCAAACAAGCATCCCGAAGTTGGAACATACGTTTTGACAAAATGGTCAAATCGTTTGGCTTTGTCAAAAATGTGTATGGACCATGTGTGTATAAGAAGGCTAGTGGGAGTAGTATACAATTTATTGTGCTTTATGCCGATGACATCCTTCCCATTATGAATGAGGTAGGAATGTTAGAGTGTAAAGCGTGGTTATCTACACAATTCTCCATGAAGAATTTGGGAGAAGGATAGTACGTATTGGGAATACGTATCTATAGAGGTAGATCTGGGAAGATGCTGGGGCTATCCCAAAGCCCGTACATTGGCAAGATACTAAAGAGGTTTAGTATTGAAGAATCCAAGAAGGGATTTCTTCCCATGGGACATGGCATTCGTCTCTCTAAGTCTATGGCCCCCCAAGACTGACAACGGGAGACAGAGCATGTCCCACATACCTTATGCTTCCACTATTGAGAGCATAATGTATGCAATTCAATGTATAAGACTGGATGTTGCACACTCGCTAAGTGTTACGAGTAAGTTCTAATCCAATCCTAGTGAGAGTCACTAGATAGCCGTTAAAGCAATCCTTAAGTACTTGAGACGGACTAAGGACTTGTTTTTGGTATACGGCAATGGAGAATTGAAACTAGAGGGTTTTTCGGATTAAGTTTCCAATCCGATGTAGATGACCTCAAATCCACTTCTGGATTTATATTTTGCCTCAATGGTGGCGCGGTAAGTTGGAAGAGTTCCAACAAGACACCACGGCCGTGACAAATACTGAGGTGACATAATTTGTGATTTTGGAAACCGCAAAAGAAGGTGTTTGGATAAAAACTTCATCCAAGATTTGGATATAGTGCCTAGTGTGCATGAGCCCACAATTGTCTTTGGAAGATGATTTTGGACTGAGCCAAGATCTCATCAGTGATCCAAACACAGAAAATGCGTTATTATTTGATATATGATATTAATTGATAGAGGCGGCAACTAAGTGGACAAAGTTGCCTTAGAAGAGAATTTAGCATAACCACTGTTTGAACCCCTTAAAGCAAAAGGTCTTTGATGAACAACTTGAGAAGATGGGTCTCAAGGCCATGGGAATTGGCTTTAGGGCAAGTGGGAAATTGTTGGAATAGTGCCCGGCAAGCCAATAGGATTGGCCTTGAAAAGCTATTCCCTTGTAAAACAATATTTATTGAATGATATTCTTTATATGGCCACCTTCATCTTATGCTTTATATTACTTCACTTGCATTTGGATGAAGCCCTTGGATCACACATGACTACGGGACTTGGTTCCATGACCATGGAATAAGTAATACACAGTCATGATCTTAAATCTTCCAAGTCATAGGATCTTACGAGACGGGGCATCTGAGAATTGGATAGACTTGCACTAACGATGCATAAATCCAAGAGTTGGATATTGCTCCGTTCCATGAGCAATCTGTATGAGATACAGGTGCATGTTAGTAGGTGCTTGTTAGAGAACAAGGCACTGAAGACCCTCTGGAGAATCCACTAGATAGCCGTAGTGGCAAGTCGGTAGTGGTTAATTCTTCTGCTTATGCTAGTGCATATTATTAGTCCTCTGACCTGAGGATTCATGGTAACCTTGTGTCCAGTCCTCATGCTTTGACTCTTCCTTGACCACTTAGCAGATCTTTCGGGTTGAGGTTGGATATGAGCTACTTGGCATGGAGGTTTGTGAGATCTAAGATGGAATCCAACTCCTCGCTTCTGTGAAGGGCGAGTGCATCTCCGATGTGTTCTATAATGATCGATTCCAAGAAATCCTTATGCAAGGTGGTGTGACAATTTGGAAAGGAGTTTTCCAAAGGTGGGGTCACACAAGAGAATCGAACATTGAGAATAGAGACATAGTATCGAGGCTATTAGGGAGCCGACAAATATCTTGCCCTAGGTCTCTTTCGGGAGATAGGAGACGGAATGACTGTATTTGCATGGCACGCGTGAAGCTATGATGGTTCTCCAAAATATTCATTTTGGCCAATTAGTTGGGCTCCATGGGCTTGAGGTTGGACATCGACCATGGAGATTGGGTACTCTTCAATTAATGAGATTAATTGAATTGAGTCGATTAGTTTAAAAGGAGTTTTAAACTAAAATGAATATAAGATATTCAAAAGTCACAAAGAGTTGTGAGCCCATGTTCAATGAATGGTAGAACCTATTGGGTCACACACAAAAGCCAAATAGCTTCCAAAATTGGTAGAGCAATTTTCTAAGTGTTAGAAAATTCACCTTTTGGTGACCGATTTTCAAGGGTCCAATCCAACGGTCAAATTTGGTTTGATTAATTTAAGTGTTAAGTTAATCAACTAATTTAAGAGTTAAATTAGACCAATAATTAAGGAGTTAATTATTTGGTACCATATTGACCATCAATTGGACATGTTGACTTAAAGAGTTAAGTTGACTAATTTAAGCTTAAGAGTTAAGCTTGTTTGATTTAATAGTTAAATCAAAGGTTAATTAATTAAATTAAAGTGTTTAATGGGAAGAATACATTTTGGAGGGAAATTTTAAATGAAGTGTTCATTTAAATTAGCATCTTAATTAATTTGGAATTAGATTCCAAATGAAACTAAAATGCACTTGAAATTCAAGTAAGACTTGAATTTGAATTTTGCCAACTTGGCATGCCTCTTGGACGGTCACCTTGAAGAAGGTGTGATGCCAACTAGCATCACACCTTCCACCCTCTATATATAGATATAGAGAGCATGCAAAATTCAAAATTAGCTACTGAAAATGTGAGAATTGGATTCTTGCATTCCCTCCAAAATCTCTCTCTCCATGCATTGCATCATGAGTTGAAGCTTTGCATTTCTTCTTCTTCCTAACCTGAAAATCGGCCTCCTCTACCTCATTTTCTCCTATCTAACTCCAGCTTCTAGTGAGGAGAAATTGGAAGATTGTTTGGTGCGTGGATCATATCAATAGAGGCAAGGCACTTGACTTGCTCGGTTTTGGAGATCCACTTGCAGCAGCTTCCAGTTGGCGAATTTTTTCGGAGTGATCCAGAAGGCTTTTTGGCTCCAATTTTTCACAGTAACTTCCCCTATGTGTGGAGGTGTTCCAAATTTAATTTCGTGAGTTTTGGAGCAGTATATCCTAGGTAAACGTTGTCATCTTTCCGTTGTTCCAGTTCTAGATAGTTCTGGATTCATGAGAGATAGTTGATCTTCTCCTTATTTTTGAGCTACAAGAGGTAATTCTTCATCCTAATCCAGATCTATAGCATGACTAGATCCTTGGTAGCTTGAGTAGCTTAGTTATTTTCAAGCTTATGAAGTTTTGATTTATGGATCCTAATGATACTCTTGCTTTCGATCATGAGATTTTTATGCAAGCTAAGTAACAAGAATGCAATATGTTACTTATCTAACATGAACAGATGCAAATTAGGCTAAAACAGAGAAAGAAAACATAAAGAATGAATAAAAAAAATAACAAAATAGAAAATGCGCAAAGAATTCGATAAATCCCAATGGAAGGTCGATTATGACTCAATTCTAACTCAATTGATGTACAATCAACTACAAACATCAACTAAAAGTAGCCAATTTAGCTTATGTAATGGCAATTTCAAATTTGAAAGCCTAGGTCAAAAACCCTCAAATTGAATCACTCAAGAACCCTAACTTTAATTTCTCAAAATTAGAGCAATCGAAGGTGTATATTATGCAAATTCAACTTTTTTTGTTCAATTGATGTTCTCCAAGATAGGAATATGCAAAATATTGCAAAAGAATCACAAAGCCATAGTCAATTCACAATCTGATTTCTTTTTTCCTTTTTCTTTTGTTTTTTTTTTTTGAATTGTTTTGTTTGGCTGGAAATAAAAACAAGATAAATAGGAATTTATCTCAAGTTGGCTCTAGATACTAAATGATGCGGAACCCCAAAGATATATTGATCCCGAAACCCCAAACACACAAATTGATATTGAACGAACCTAGAATAAAAACCCTCTCTATTGAACCCCTAAGATATCTGATCTTAGAAACGCAAATAATTGGGAATAAGAATAAAAAATTGAATAAATACTAGTAGGAATTAGTACCTTGAAAGAACCTATTCAATTTCTTGATGCAACAAACAAAGTTGTGGTTTTTCTTGAGAGAAAAACACCAAAAATAATTCAAAATTTATCAAACTTTGCCATACATATGTATTTAAGAGAGTATTTATATTCTCCTTGCAAGCCATAATTAAGATAAGATATAAACTAAGCCTACGGATAATATAATCCAAGCCCAAATCCAATTAGAAATAAGAGTTTGACTTGGTCACAACTTCTTCTTTTCTCAGTTAACCCCACACATTTGGGACTTATTTTGGCCTTCTTGGGCCTTTTCAAGCCTTATACACCAAGCATAAGGTGATGGACTGTCCAACTTCATTCTTTTGGCTTCTTGACATGTTATTCTCTTTCTTAGCCCATTCTTGATGCATCTCTTCAACAAATGACTTAGCCAAATTTGCAAAGCCAATTCAGCCTCTTTGCTTTTGCTCTTGCAATAGGTCCCATTAGCAGGTTGCAATCTCCATTTTGTCCTCCAATGCCGAAATAACCATCTTTCCCTACAATGCCTCCAATGTTCATATCACTTCCCCCTATCGACTGAGGTCCTAACATATAATGAAAGCTTTTGTGGGAAGAATTACCTAGGGCATTTAATGCACGTCTCTTAGTCTTGGCAAGTAGGGTGTGTGGTGCGAGATTCCAGGAGTTGCTTACTAATACCAACACATTAAAGGTTTTCTCACTCTTTGAGAATGTCCTAAAGGGATGTCAAGCGCCTCTTTTGAGCCCTATAAATAGAATTTTGAGATCCCACCATTCCATTATTCATTTTATCTGAATTCACTCTTAGTTCCAGCTTCAGCACAATCCTCAACGCACTTCTCCTTTCAAGTATCCTTGGTCCAATCCTTGTTAACCAATATGAAGGATTCTCTATCCTAGTCGCTTAGGTGCTGATCGAGATCGCTTTTAGCATTTGCCCTTGTGGAGGGTTCAGAATGTTTAAAACAAAGTCTGTGGTCGACGATCCTCCCACATCACCATTATCGTAAGGATAGAATACAAAAAGAAAATATTTCAAGAAAAGTACCATGTTAAAATGTAAATAATAATAATATAATTGATAATAATTGATTAACTAAATAATTTTCATAAGAAAAGTATTATGTGTTGAATATTGATGCTTGATGAACTTCTATAATTGGCATTGAATTTTCTATTAAAATGTTGATTGTTTGTTTAGTAATTAACATCAAGTATAGCCTAATGTATTAACTAATACATAACAGACTAAGTGTTTTTATAACATATGCAAAAGTAAGCAAAAATAGGAAAAAGAGTGAAAATTGTAGAAATTTTCAGTACTGTGTGCTAGGGGGCGTTTGATTTGGCAAATTAAATGATATTAGCAGGCTAATGGAGCTTAATATCATTGTTTGACATCCAATATTCAAGTTGCGGGCCTGTGGAGATTAATATTTGACCCGCAACTATTCACTATATTATTGTGTATTGAAATATTGGGTGGGAGGTGTGATTGGTAATAGCATTTCTACAGACAAGTGAAAAATTCAGTAAAAGTTACTTTTGTAACCCTTGGGAGGGCCTAGTGGAGATTAAGAAAATTTTAGTATTGGGAGCAGTAAGGTCATTTTGTTGTTTAGTATCATGTATCAAACAAGGATAAAGATTAGTAGAGATTGAGTGGAAAGGAATATATGTGCGCAATCTTGGACATCAAATGAGAATGTCTATCAAAACACATGTAATCTCCATATATTGTAATCACCACTTTTTAATCTTATGAATCAAACGCCCCCCTAGTATTTATATCATATATAAAATGTGAGGGTTTTAGTGGTGTGTTATATCTTATGAGTTGACAAAATTAACTATATTTCATAAGATATTAACAAGGTAGTTTTCTTTTCTTTTCTTTTTTCTTTCTATAATTGTTTCTCTAATAATTACTTTTTATTTTTTCTTCTATTGTTTTATTTCATTTTAATTTTATTTATTCTTAAATTTAAATTAAATGCATTGGAAAATATTAAGACAATCCATATTAACATATAAAAAGATAATTAAATATTTTATTTACTTTTTATAGAACAAAAATTTTTAGCACACGAGTCCAGTGTGCCAAAATTGCTAGTATATATCAATAGACTATCAATTGGTTCAATTAATATGAATTTGACTAAATAACAAAATTTGTAATATATCAAAACTAGGAGTCACACTGCAAGTAGCTACTCATTAAGTATTTTTAGGAAAATTTTAAAAATCAAGATAAATATAACAAATTATATTAAAGTAACGTGAATAAATATATCGAATAAAATAAATAATCAAAATGGAGTTGATTCTCAGTAATTTTTCAAATGATGGTAAATATATAAAGGTATTTCTACATTTCCTTTTAATTTGAGATAAATATAAATGATATTATAAGATAAAATGAGTTAAATATATAATTAAGATATAAAAATTATAAAAAATAATATGACTAAAATTAGACTTAAGGCATTTCAGCAATTTAACTAAAAATAATAAATCAACTTTAAAATTAATTAATTAATTAAGTAAATAGGCTAGAGAGCCCGAAGGACAAGTTAAGCCCTCACGACTAAATTTTATAAACACTAAGTTCCAAAGAGAAATGGGACAAAAGAAATTATTTGCAAAATTTCTCAGAGTGGAAAAACTCTCGATAAGAGCATATTTCTCTTTGCACGTTCTTGATAAGATGAATTAATACTCTGCTATTTTTCAAAAAAGACCTTGCTCCATTGTGGGCAGCGTAAAAAAAACTAAGGTAGTAATTGGTAAGCAAGAACATAATTAAGTGGGAATGGAATAATTTTGAGGATGGAATAAAGCTAGGAAATGAATGGTGCTTGTGTAACTTATTCTATGATTGGAACGTACAAAGAATGAGAAATGAATGGAATCTACATTCCTTATTTAATTTCATTCTAATGATTGGTAATTTGCAATGACCAGTGGGAATGGTATGAGACTTTTTATTGGCCAAATTACCCTTTTGTAAAAAAAATATTAAAATAAAAATATTTATTAGTAAACACTTTTTTATATATTACTATAAAAAGTTTTTGCGGTAAATTTATAATTATGTAGTTTTAACATTATTTTTAATGTTATTTGAATTACATCAATAAATATATGCATTTTATATCTTTTCAATTATGTTACATATGCATCCACACAAATTTTGTTGTATGCAAAAATTAGATCACAAGACAAAAGAAAAATAATGGACAAACTGAATTTATATTAAAAAATAAAAGAGAATTACAATTTATCAGAGAAAAATAACTTGCCTAACAAAACTAATCCCTTGATTCTTCTCCCAATATATGATCCAAGGGCTTGAAGCTTGTTCTTGGATATATGGTGTTGTATCCTTTGACTTGATAAAAGAACACTACAAAATTTCTTTGAACTTGAACCTTGACTCTGAAATCAAAGGACTTGATGATTTGATGCTTTGAAGAGGTATAGGACATTCACGGTAGTAATACTTCGTTGCAACAGAAACTTGAAAATTGAAGACTTGAGTTTTGAAAACTTGAAACTTGGATTTGAGAATATATATGTGTATGTGAATATGAGAATGTGTATCCCTTGAATGAGCCATAAACATCCTTTTATATAGGTGTTTAGTATGAGTCTCCGAAATGATTTGGACTTATTTGATAGTTATCTCTTTGATGTGCATATTAAGAGATAATATCAAATATTTCTTAACTTGATTGGTCGACGTACATAGACATGCCACATGTTGTAACTTGATTTAGCCTAAGATTACTAGGCTATAGAATTTAATTGGATTGGCTGTGACACTTCATCTTTGACACTTATCAATATTTGATTTGAGCAAAACAATAAATAAATAAATACTAGAATATTAATTAAAACTAACTATTTATCTTTTGGAAATAAATTTAATTAATGCCAATATATGAATAGAAAATTTTAAATTAATAACTAGCATATTATATGCATGTCACTTTTCAATTGGCCAAAAATTAAGATGTCTACAAATGCCGCCTTGAGACTTGTTCATGAACAATGTCTTCTACTACATTTCAGAGTGAATAAGTCCCAACAATTATTCCATCATCCTGATATGAGCATTGGAGGCACTGGAGGGCAAGATGGTTATTTTGGTATTGGAGGGCAAAGTGGAGAATGCAACATGCCAATAGGACCTATCATAAGAGAAAAAGCAAAGAGGTTGAAAGACAGCTTTGCAAATTTAGCTAAGTCTTTTGTTGAAGAGATGCATCAATAATAGGCTAAGGAAGATAATAGTATGTCAAGAAACCAAAAAAATGAAGTTGGGCAGCCCATCACCTGCGCTTGGTGTATAAGGCTTGAAAAGGCCCAAGAAGGCCAAAAGAATTCCCAAACATGTGGGACTCATTGAGAAAAGAAGAAGCTGTAAGCAAGTCAATTTTTTATTCCTAATTGGATTTAGACTTGGATTATTATCCGTAGGCCTAGTTTATATCTTATTTTAATTAGGACTTGCAAGGAGAGTATAAATACTCTCTTTAAAATATGTATTGCATAATATTGATTTATTTTCTACATTTTTCTCTCAAGAAAAACTACGATGTTGCTTGTTGCATCAAGAAATTGAATAGGTTCTTGCAATGTACTAATTCCTTCTAGTGTTTATTCAATTTCTGATCTTATTCCCAATTATTTGCACTTCTAAGAACAAGTATCTTAAGGGTTCAATAGGGAGGGTTTTTATTCTAGGGTTTGTTCAATATCATATTGTGTGTTTGGAGTTTTGGGATCATTATATCCTTGGGTTTCTGTACCACATCCTTGACTAGTAAGCCTTTGAACATTAAAATGATGTGGATTGTTTATAGATGTAGCTCATTTTTAATAATCGATATAATCCCATTCTCCATCTTTATATATATATATATGAGCCACTTGGGAAACCACATGGTTTCCAACTCTTGTAAAGGAAAACAAAGCTCCAATTACGCTCCAGGTTAGTGACCAAGCAAAAAAGAATAGTCTTGAAGGAAGTAAGCCTTTGACCATTAAAATAATGTCGATTGTTTATAGATGTAGCTCATTTTTAATAATCGATATAATCCCATTCTCCATCTTTATATATATATATGAGCCACTTGGGAAACCACACGGTTTCCAACTCTTGTAAAGGAAAACAAAGCTCCAATTACGGTCCAGGTTAGTGACCAAGCAAAAAAGAATAGTCTTGAAGCCCCTTGAGAATTAGTTTAAGTGGAAAACAATATCCTTTTCTCAGTCAATCTCCTTTTACTTGTGTGGCCCACCAACTACATAAGTGATGCAGAACCCCAAGGATATAATTATCCTAAAACACCAAACACACAATTTGATATTGAACAAACTCTAGAATAAAACCCTCTGTATTGAACCCCTATGATCTTAGAAACACCAATAATTGGGAATAAGAATCAAAAATTGAATAAACACTAGAAGGAATTAGTACCTTGAAAGAACCTATTCAATTTCTTGATGCAACAAGCAACATCGTGGTTTCTTTGAGAGAAAAATACAAAAAATAAATCAATATTCATCAAAAATCTACCATACATGTTTTTAAGAGAGTATTTATACTCTCCTTGCAAGCCCTAATTAAAATAAGATATAAACTAAGCCTACGGACAATAATCCAAGTCCAAATCCAATTAGGAATAAGAGTTTGACTTGGTCTCAACTTTTTCTTTTCTCCATAAATCCCACACGTTTAGGAATTCTTTTGGCCTTCTTGGGCCTTTTTAAGCCCTATACACCAAGCACAAGGTGATAGGTAGTCAAACTTCATTCTTTTGACTTCTTGATAAGCTCTTATCTTCCTTAGCCCATTCTTAATGCATCTCTTTGACAAATGACTTAGCCAAATTCGCAAAGCCATCTTTCAACCTCTTTGCTTTTGCTCCTGTGATAGGTCCCATTGGCATGTTGCAATCTCCATTTTGCCCTTCAATGCCAAAATAACCATCTTGCACTCCAGTACCTCCAGTGCTCATATTGGTCCCTCCCTACTTCGAAAGATTCGTCCTCGAATCTAAATCCATATCAAAAGGAGAAAGATCAGAAACATTAAAAGTAACATAAACTTTATACTCACTTGGAATGTCAATCTTGTAAGTGTTATCATTAATTTTTTCTAGCACTTGGAATGGGCCATCTCCTCTAGCATCAACCTTGGATTTTCTTTGAATAGGAAACCTTTCCTTTCTCAAATGAATCCAAACCCACTCACCAGGTTCAAATATCACCTACTTCCGCTCCTTATTCACTCTTTGTGCAGTCAACATGTTTATCTTTTCAATCATCTCATCGAGCACAAGGTGATGGGCTGTATACAATCCATGAGGCGTAGACCCAGATTTAGCCTGTTTACATGCAATACATTTAGAACATACTTTCTCAACGTCTTTTCTCATACCAGGCCAACAGAAAATGCTCACTCAAAACAACTAAAATCTTATGCACACTAAAATGACCCATCAATCAACGAACAAGCAGGCACACGAATTCTATTGCCACAAAATAGAAAACTTTCATGTCTATAGAATTTATTAAATGCAGCACACTCACATATAATATACAAATCAACAAAGTCAATATTAGTTGCATAAATTATCTTTAAATTGCTCAAATCCTAACAACTTTGAAGCAAGTGTAGTGATTAAAGCATGTCTCCTTGATAATGCATCAGCAACAATGTTTTCCTTTCCCTACTTATAGCAAATCACATATGGAAATGCCTCAATAAATTCTACCCACTTAGCATGCCTTTTATTCAATTTCCCTTGGCCCTTTAAATGCTTCAAAGATTCATGATCAGTATGTGTGACAAATTCTTTAGGAAGCAAGTAATGTTGCCAAACATACTACACATGAACTAAGGTATATAATTCCTTATCATAAGTGGAATATCTAAGCTGAGCACCACTCAACTTCTCACTTAAGTATGCAATGGGACATTTTTCTTGCATTAAAATAGCACCAATTCCAATCCCAGATGCATCACACTCAATCTCAAAAGCCTTATTAAAATCAGGTAAAATAAGAATAGGAACATAACACAATTTATCTTTCAATGTATTTAATGCATGCTCTTGTTCCTTTCCCCATCTAAACATAACTTTTTTCTTAATAATCTCAATCAATGGAGTAGCTATAGTAGAAAAATCACACACAAACCTCCTATAAAAGTTAGCTAATCCATGAAAACTCCTAACTTCACCAACTATTTTTGGAGTTGACCATTCTTGAATAGCTTTCACCTTCTCCTCATCCACCTAAATGCCATGTGTACTAACTATACCAAGTGATGCGGAACCCCAAGGATATAATGATCCCGAAACCCTAAACACACAATCTGATATTGAACAAATTCTAGAATAAAAATCCTCCCTATTGATCCCCTAAGATACTTGATCTTAGAAATGCAAATAATTGGGAATAAGAATCAGAGATTGAATAAACACTAGAAGGCATTAGTACCTTGAAAGAACCTATTCAATTTCTTGATGTAGTAAGCAACGTCGTGGTTTTTCTTGAGAGAAAAACATAGAAAATAAATCAATATTCATCATAAATGTGCTATACACGTTTTTGAGAGAGTATTTACACTTTCCTTGCAAGCCCTAATTAAAATAAGATATAAACTAATCCTATGGATAATAATCCAAGCCCAAATCCAATTAGGAATAAGAGTTTAACTTGGCCATAGCTTCTTCTTTTCTCCATGAGTCCCACACGTTTGGGAATCCTTTTGGCCTTCTTGAGTGTCATGATCCCAAATGTATGAAGCCGATTTGTCTTCTATAGGAAGTAGAGCATCTAAAATGTGGATCCAACTCCAACCGAATATTGATTTTCAAATGCACATACCATTACAAGTGAAATCAGATATTAATACATTTTGGCTGGTCCTATTTGAAACATGACATTATAACAAAGACCATATTTACAGAATATAAAACATAGGGTGGACCAGCATTTCCTATATAATCAAAGCCAGCAAAAGATCTATTTTAATATTTACATATTTGATCCGTACATTATGCCAAAGTCTTTGCCTTGCTCCTTGCCTTTCATTCCTAAATGAATTGAAATAGATAAAGACATAAGTTGCAAATACAACTTAGTGAGGCTGGTGTCTGTGTGCATATATGTTTTCCAACCTTAATACTAGTTGGCTTATCATTATATTATGCATGCAATGACAAGTACGATAGTGAATAAATCATTTAACAAGGTAGGATACAACTAAAGATTGTTGATGCTGTCACCCTTATCTTGCCGGCCATGTTTACTAAATCACTCCAGACAAGACGCAACCTTGCCATCGGTAGACATGCCCAGGATCATGCCATTGTTGTAACCCCTTCTCAACATGACAACTTCAGTCATGCATTTATGGGCAATAGGCCATGAGACACACATCCTACTCGACAAGCTCAATGTCGCCCGAATAGTTTATGCCACTCTTATGCTAAATGGGCACAATTACCACAATTTCACAACACGGTACCATAAACACGATATCAAAGTCAAGCAATCGAGGTGAGATAAAGTACTACACCTCTATGAGATGAACTAGCATGTTTATTTCGATGCACCTTTCAATTATCTGGACATTTTTCATATTATTGCAAAATGACAGATCAACAAAAGATAATGATGTGAATGTGCTTTGCTTCTCTCTCTTTCTCTCTTTTCTCATTTCCATAATAATCATTTTTCATTCATCTTGATGGGAATAATTATCTTATTTCTTCAGGGTAAGGCACTCACCGTGCTTTCCCAAGTGCGGTGTTTCAAGATAAGGCGAACCGTTGTGCGAGTTGCCTGCCCAAAATAAATAGTAAAATATAATGTAGAGTTCAACCTATATACTTTAGTTAGTGAAATTTATGTACTAAGGGCAAGTTGTAATGAATCCTAAAGCATAATCAATATCCAAGCCATTTTACATTCCACTTCCTAAATCCTCCCTAGAGAGCATTTCTTCAACTATATCCTCCCTTAACTCCTTTCCTTCCCTTTTTACATTCCACTTCCTAAATCTCTTTTATTATTTTGCTTCTATACTTCTTCCATATAATTCATAGTTCAATAAATATGAAACATACTTAATAATAGGATATTTTGGTTCTTATTTACATATGTAACTCTAACTCTCATCTTCAACCAACTAAAATATTCTAATCAAGTCCTTCTTCAATTTTTCCTCTATAGTTCTTCATACTAATCATTTAGTAACTCACAAATTATATCAACTAACATTATGTAGTGATTAGGTTTAATACAGCCATAACACTTCTACCTTGATACCAATTCCAAATCCAAAGGTTAACTATAGAAATACAATTAAATCCCTCTATTTTTGAACCTACTCACACATTTGCAGCCATAATTTTCAGAAAAATAAGACTTATATAAGTTCAAACCTCATAAGCCCTTCCACTTGCCAAGCTATCTTAAGTTTATGTCCAACTCTAATTGGTGTTTACCAAATTAAGCACACAAAATCCTACATGATTTAAACCATAAGCTGAATATATATGCTATAATAAACTCATGTGATTCCAAATAAACCACTTATGGCTAAAGAGTGCTACCTTTGAAAGCAAGAGTTGGGTTCTCCTTTTTTTTTCTCTATTCTGGCTTGCTCCTTCTCTTTTCTCTCCTCTATTTCTCTCTTTTTTCCTTTTTTCCGTTTTTTCCTACCTAAATGTCCCAATTTTGCTGATAATGAAGGGAGAAATACCTTTTAAGGGGTAAAGGTTAGACTTGATCAAAATATGTGGCTTCACCCCAAGTTGCCACTTATCATATTTAAGTTATTTACTTTTTGTTATTTAGTTTTAACTCCTTGAATTGGGACAATTTTATTTGTCAAAATAAAATAGAAGGCTAAATTTTAGCTAATTAGTCCAAAGTCCTACACAAGTTTTAGAATTCCCCTTTTGCCCTTCAATTAGTTTAGATTCATATCTATAGATGATAAGTTTAAATTTTTAAAAGAATTGGAGGTATAGTTGTATTCCTAGGTTCTTACATTGGGCCTTTTCAAGCCTTATACACCAAGCACAAGGTGATGAGCTGTCCAACTTCATTCTTTTGGCTTCTTGACATGCTCTTATCTTTCTTAAACTATTCTTGATGCATCTTTTCGACAAATGACTTTGCCAAATTTGTAAAGCCATCTTTCAACCTCTTTGCTTTTGTTCTTGTGATAGGTTCCATTGGCATGTTGCAATCTCTATTTTGCCCTCCAATGTCAAAATAACCATCTGGCCCTCCAGTGCTTCCAGTGCTCATATCACAAGTAGTAGTGGTATACTTGCTTTCTTTTTGTCAACAGAAATGTTCATCTGTAAATTGTTTGATGCTAATTATTTTTCACCCTTGTAATGCCCTATTGCCACTAATTGTGAGATGCAAACTATTATTTTGGTTCAGTGATCCACATTATGTATCTTTCTCCTCCATCCACACTTAGGATTCATGAAACCTCCAACTCAGCCCCTGTTAGCAGCTGAATGTAAATTTCTTGGATGCCTTCGTGTTTTGCATGACATCATATAGGAAAATGCCCCATGATGCTCAACCAATGGGTGCTCTTTCTATTTTCCATCAGAATTCAAACTTAGCTTTAAGAATGAGTAAGCCATCTTAGTTCTTTCAACTCTTTTCCTCCCTTTAGTCTTATTTTGGTACTCTTGCTTGTGGATTGAGGATGAAAGACCAATTCCACTTTCAGACTATGGGATGTTTTAAATGTTGCCTTTAGCCTTATAGAACACTATAGACATTTTAGTTTATAGAATGTCAGCAACATGAAGATTTTGCAATTTTCTTGGTAAACTTTGTTATAGCATCTTTTGCGTTGCTTGTATGCATTCAGAAAGGTGCAACCCTTTTTGGTGTCCCCTCTTTGGAAGATTCCCATCCTACTTCCGTGACATCTTATTTCCTTTTTGCATCAGCTATTTAAGATGATACATTGCAGTTCTGGTCATTTAGTTCAGTTTTCATTTGGGGGCAAGACATTTACAAATCGTGGAGCTTCCATATTAGTTGGGAGCATATATATCTTTCATGTTCTGATAGGGGGAAAGGAAAACACATTGCCTCTTAAACAATTGTTTCTTATTGTATAACGATTTACTTCTTCTAAGGATTCCTTGCTATGTTTATGTGGAGGTTGGCCAACCTCCTTGAAATTAAGGGATTATGTTTCTTACTCAAAAAAGGCTTGTGTATTTGGAATCATTGGCATTTGAGATTGCATCCCAAATGTTTATGCAACCTTTCAATGGAGGGTCAAAAGCAAATTAAAACTGGAGATGATTCATCTAATGGATGCTATTGTTGCATAGCTGGTGTTTCCTAAGGATTCAGATGGTATGCTTGCAAATTATGGTGCTCAAAGTGAACCGAAGTTGGATTCCATTAGAAGAAGCTATCCTTTGCTGCTAATTGGGTAGAGCAGGCCAGTAAAAGTGATTGTTGGCCCTGTATCTGGTGGTTTGGTTTTTGGTTATAGCCATTCTTTTTTCATTAATCACTTGGTTTTAAGATTTACAGAAAAAGGAAGCCCCAACATTCTATTTGGATAAGGATATTTCAATTATGCAGTGAGCTTATATCTCTAAGAGCAATTGACAAAGATTCCACATCTCTCTCTATGCTGTAAATGGAATTGCTTGATGTATGCTTATCTGTTGGTGTGTTAAATTCCTGCCACATTCATTTAATAAACTTGATTGAGTGTGTTACCTTATTGAGACTTAGCTTTCAACAATGGTGCAAAAATAAGCACAATTACAATTTGAAAGCTCAACTTTCTAATCCCATTTTGACTTCAATATAAAGGATGGAGGAAAAGTACTGGGCTTACCTATTGAGTCTCATTCTTTTGATGTGCTTTTTTAGCCATATAGTGACCTTCTTCATCAATATAATTTCATCTTAAATTGAATGTCAGCTGATGTTTTGGCAATCTTTAATGAAGGATGCTGTGAGTCTAAAGGAATTTGACCAGCAGTAGTAGAATTATTTCAAGGAAGTTCTTGTGGTGAACTTACTTTTCCCTTTGGTTTCCCTTTTTCTTTCTCATTCCTTTCTTTGTCTTATTATTTTTCATAGGATCTGTTTTCATACATTTACTGTCTCATCTTTGTGCTTGAATTCAAGCTAGCCCTTGCTCTGGACACAACAAAGTGGACATCCAATTGATGCCTTCATCTGCATTATACCAAAAATAGTACCAACTTTCAACTTTTATGAAATGGTGTGGCCAAGAACGAATGAGTTTTTTGAAGCTAGGTATGTTTGGCACAACACTTTGTGTAGTTGATTATTCTCTTTTCTACATGGATTGCCCTTGAATACATCAAAACCATACCAATCTATGGTTAAGATCAAGCATTCTTGTGTCATCCTCATATTTGACTATTTGGAATTGAAGACTAGTACTGGAACTTAAATTGAAAAGCCCAACTAGAGAAGCAAATGTAGTAAAATAATGGGTCATATTAATTATCCCTACAAGAATACATATTTTGTTACATTTTTGTTCATTTCATTGTACTTTCTATAATTTGTAGTTGAAAATTGTTTCCACGGAATGGGATGAATTAAATGAAGGTACTGTGGATGGCGCGTTGTTTTCTGACTTGGAACTTTGGGTCCTTGGAATGCAAGGTAATCTTGTGTTCTTTTAAGAATGTTGATTTTCATCTTTATGTTTCTATATTTTGTCTAAAAATGGATAAATATACAGAAAAATGTGGCAATATAAAGATTGCAACAATATGTGAAAGTTGGGATATGTATTTATTTATTTCTCACAATGCAAAGTATTATGATGGGTTCTTTTGCCTGAAATATTTACAGCCTTGCATTGCCCTTATATATTTAGTGAATTTTCCCATTGAATGACATGGTATGGTTTTTTCATTCATATTTATGTTTTATTTATGTGTCTCAGTTCCATCTTTCCACGTTTATCTTTCTAGCATCTTTTCACTAGTAAGTTGTATGAAGAGAAATAACCTTCCATCTTTTCATATTTATATCTTTTCTTTCCCATGTCTTCCCATTGACAAGAAAGAACTGATCCACCATGACTTCCTTAAGGCTTAGTTTTTATATGGGTAGGGTGCTTTTTGGATTGAATTTTTGAGGAATGGGGGCAAGAGAATTATATCCACGTCATTTATCGTGACATTTGCAAACCTTATTATTACTACTATCTCAGGGTTGATCTCCCAAAGATCTGGTCTGTTACATTGGGAAAGATAGGTAAGACGGTATAGCTCCAAAGTCAGCAATGTTATCCCTTGCTTATATATAGGATAAGGTGACAAGATAGCGATGGTTGCGCATTAGCTCCCTCAGGCTTGGTTTCCTCATGGGTGGGTTGGGAGGTCCCTTTCCTATTTGAATTTGAAGAGTTGTCATAGGAGAATTCAAGGACATTATTGCCATAATGCCATCAGATTCATGGTGGAATATCATTCTTTAGGCCTGAGTCATATTTCTATCACATTTTGATTTTGGTATCATTATTCTTCTCTCCAACTGAAATCATTTGTTGTATTCTTTCTTGTGGAAATACTTCCACTGTTACCTAAAATGGTGAGTTGAATGAAATACAACAACAAATATCCACGCATACCTTCCTTTTTGAATTGGATTTTCATTGTTTTCTGAAGGGGTTCGTCATTGCTTTCACCATCTAAGTTAGCAATATCAGTCAAAGGCAAAGGAGTCAAATCCAAAATAGTTAAAGGATTAAAACCATATACAATTTCAAAAGGTGTAAAACCTATAGAAGAATGTATTGACCTATTATAGGCAAATTCAATAAAATGACAAACAATCCTCCTAAGTTTTCAAATTCTTTCCTACAATAGCACACAACAAAGTATCCGAAGTTTTTATTTACCACTTTAGTTTGTCCATCAGTTTGCGGATGACAAGTAGTAGAATACAAAGTTTAGTACCTAACTTACCCCACAAAACCTTCCAAAAGTGGCTCAAGAACTTGACATCCCTATCAGAAACAATAGATCTAGGGACACCATGCAATCTGAAAATTTCTCTAAAGAACAAATCAGCAATGTTAGTGGCATCATCAGTTTTATGACAAGCAATAAAGTGTGTCAGCTTGCTGAATCTATAACCACAACAAATATGCTATCTCTACCCTTACTAGTTATAGGCAAACTGAGAACAAAATCCATGGACATATCAACCCAAGGTGCAGTAGGAATAGGTAAGGGTGTATATAATCCATGAGGTATAAACTTAGATTTAGCATGTTTGCATGCAATACATTTAGAACACACTTTCTCAACATCTTTTCTCATACTAGGCCAATAAAAATGCTCACTAAAAAATCTAAAGTCTTATGCACACCAAAATGACCCCTTAATCCACCACTATGTGATTCCCTAACCTGCAACTCACACATAGAACAAGCAGGCACACAAATTCTATTGCCATGAAACAAAAAACCCTTGTGTCTGTAGAATTTATTAAATGCACCACGCTCACATGTAATGCTCAAATCAGCAAAGTCAACATCAGTTGCATACATATTTTTAAATTGCTCAAATCCTAACAACTTAGATGTAAATGTAGTGATTAAAGCATGCCTTCTTGACAATGCATAAGCAATGATGTTTTTCTTTAGAAAATCACATATGGAAAAGCCTCAATAAATTCTATCCACTGCCTTTTATTCAATTTCCTTTGGCCCTTTAAATGCTTCAAAGATTCATGATCAGTATGTATAAAAAATTCTTTAGGAAACAGGTAATGTTGCCAAACATCCAACGCACAAACTAAGGCATATAATTCCTTATCATAATTGGAACATCTAAGCTGAGCACCACTCAACTTCTCACTAAACTATGTAATGGGACATTCTTCTTGCTTTAAAACAACACCAATCCCAATTCCAGATGCATGACACTCAATCTCAAAAGTCTTTTTAAAACCAGGTAAAACAAGAATAGGAAAAGAACACAATTTATCTTTCAATGTATTGAATGCACATTCTTATTCCTTTTCCCATCTAAACACAACTTCTTTCTTAATAATCTTAGTTAATGGAGCTACTATAGCAGAAAAATCAAGCACAAATCTCGTATAAAACCTAGCTAATCCATGAAAACTCCTAACTTCATCAAATGTCTTAGGAGTTGGCCATTCTTGAATAGCCTTTACCTTCTCCTCATACAGCTCAATGCCAAGTATACTCACAACAAACCTAAGAAATATAAGTCTATCAATGTAAAATGTGCAACTTCTCCTTCCTGAGAACAATCAAAACAGACCTAACATGCATTATATGATCATCTAAGCATTTGTTGTATATCAAGATATCATCAAAATATACAACAACAAATTTACCTATAAAATCATGCAATACATGGTTTATTAATCTCATGAAAGTACTAGGTGCATTAGTCAAACCAAATGGCATAACCAACCACTCATATAAGCCATATTTTGTTTTAAATGCTATTTTTCCACTCATCCCCAAGTTCCATCTTAATTTTGATGATAACCGGTTTTGTTTTCAAATCAATCTTAGTAAAAATGCATGCACCATGTAATTCTTCAAGCATATCATCCAATTTAAGGATAAGATAGCGATACTTAACTATAATTTTGTTGACTGCTCTACTATCCATGGACATCCACCAAGTTTCATCATTCTTTGGAACCAATAGCATGAGTACAACACACAGATTCATACTCTCCCTTACATATAGCAACTCCTCCACTTACTTTTGAAGCTCTTTTGTCTCCTCAGGATTACATCTATAGGCTGGTCAATTCGAATTCTCTCAATGGCAGTAAACCCATGGGCATCAATAGGGAATACATCATCAAACTCCTGCAATAAAGACACAAAAGCACTAGGTAAATTGGGGTTAAAGTTAGTTTCAGTTAATAAAACCTCCCTATACCAAATCACAATCAAAGTTGTCTTGCCTAGAAAAGTATTCTTTAGATCTCTCTCTTTTGCATAGAAACATTGTTTTTTCTCAACTTTTTCACTCTTCACTAACTCTTTCTTTTCACTCCCTTCACATTTCTCCTTCTTTTCTCTCTTTCACTCACTAACTTTTTCTCCTGCATATCTCTCTTTCTTGTTTGCACTTCTGCAGTCACTCACCATTGGGCCTGTGTCATTATTCTTTTCTCTCATGACCTCTTTTCTCTCATTGTATTTTTTAACCTCACTACCGGAACTCCCACAGGAAGATTATCGAAGTTTAATTTGGTCAAGGTAAACTTCCTTGGGTGATAGAGGCGCATGAGTGATTATGCTCAAAGGAATATTTATTCTTGTACCCATCATGTATTACACACCTATCGAATTGCCATGGCCTACCCAACAACATATGGCCAGCCTGCATGGGTACTACAACACAAACCACCTCGTCACTATATCTCCCGATAGTAAAAGCTACCATAACTTACCTAGTAGCTTTCACCTCTCCACTATCATTCAACCATTGTAGCCTATATGGATTAGGGTGTCTATCACACTTTACCCCGAATTTCTCTACTAAAGTGGTACTTGCAAGATTAGCACAGCTACCCCCATCAATTATTAAGCTACACACCTTACCACCTATCAAGCATCTGGCATGAAATATATTTTTTCTTTGTTCTAAGCTCTCCTCCTTAACATTCAAGTTCAATGCACGTCTAGCAATAGGAGATTCACTATGAACAGCATATTCAACATTATCATCACTAGTAACATCCTCTAAAGGTGGTATATCATTATAACTACCATCAGACTCATACAATTTCAATACCCATAAGGATCGTAGTTCTTTTGTTTGGACATTCAGATGCATAATAACCTAAACCTTTACATTTAAATCCCTTAATATCCCTATGTCTCAAAGTTGTAGTGGAAGAAGAAGAATTAGAAGTACCATTTTGTAGAATGGACCTCTTATCTTTGTTCCTTGATGCATCCAGCCCTTTCTCCTTGGAACCTAAGCCCCTATCTCTCTTTTTTTCATCAGATTTTTGCCATTTTGAACCCCATTTCGAGTTGGAATTCTGAAATGCCTGGGCATACTCACCAAATCCTCCATCTCTACATAATGTTGTAGGTCCACAACATCAACAATTTCTCTATTCAAATCACTAATAAATCTAGCCATCGTCACTTCTGTATCCATCTCTATTGTTGGCCTTAATCATCAATATCTCCATCTCCTTATGGTAGTCCTCAACTGACTTAGACCCTTGAATGAGTCTTTGTAGGTTTTGGTGTATCTCCCTATAATAGTAAGATAGAACAAATCTTTTCTTCATATCTACCCAAGTCTCAATAGGTCTCCCACCATTTCTCCTCCTAGACTGCACTATTTGATCCCACTAAACTAAATGCATAGTTAGTGAATTCAACTCCAACAAGTCTCACTTTCTTCTCTTTAGAGTAGTTATGGCAATCAAAGATCAACTCCGCATTTCTCTCCCACTCCAAGTATGCTTCAACATCATTTTACCCTTTAAATGATGGAGTTTTCATCTTGATGGCATTTAAATTACTGTCCCTCCTAGCTTTGAATCTAGCTTCAACCCCTCTATTCTTAGCCAAACTACTATCATCAAACTCATCCTAAAACATCTCTTGATTAAACCCATATGGAAGCTTATTTCTCTACCATTTCTTGAAATATTATGTGCCAACTCCTTTCTCTACTCATCCATCTCATCAAGCCTTTGAGTGATATTGCTAACTTAAATGGTGAAAGCAAAGTTGAAAAGGTTAAAACTATACATATGAAAGCACGTGAGATGATTGAAAAGAGAGACAAGTTGATTGCCCAAAGAGTGAATAAAGGGTGGAAGCAGGTTATATTTGAACCTGGTGACTGCGTTTGGCTTCTTTGAGAAAGGAAAGGTTTCCTAATCAAAGAAAATCCAAGCTTGATGATAGAGGAGATGGTCCATTCCAAGTGCTGGAAAAGATTAATGATAACGCTTACAAGATTGACATTCTTGGCGAGTATAAAGTTTATGCTACTTTTAATGTTTCTGATCTTTCTCCTTTTGATATGGATTCAGATTCGAGGATGAATCTTTTAGAGGAGGGAGGGATGGATTGATATGAGCACTGGACAGTAAGATAGTTATTTTGGCATCAGAGGGCAAATTGGAGATTGCAACATGCCAATGGGACCTATCACAAGAGCTAAAGCAAAGTGGTTGAAAGATGGCTTTGCAAATTTGCCTAAGTCATTTGTTGAAGAGATGCATCGAGAATGGGCTTAGGAAGATAAGAGCATGTCAAGAAGCCAAAAGAATAAAGTTGGATGGGCCCATCACCTTGTGCTTGGTGTATAAGGCTTGAAAAGGCCTAAAAAAGCCAAAAGAATTACCAAACATATGGGACTCATGGAGAAAAGAAGAAGCTGTGACCAAGTATAACTCTTAGTCCTAATTGGATTTGGGTTAGATTTTTATCCGTTGGCATAGTTATATCTTATTTTAATTAGGGTTTGCAAGGAGAGTATAAATACTCTCTTAACAAACATGTATGGTAGATTTTTTATGAATATTAATTTATTTTTTGCAGTTTTCTCTCAAGAAAAACCATGACTTTGCTTGTTGCATCAAGAAATTGAATGGTTCTTTCAAGGTATTAATTCCTTCTACTATTTATTCAATTTCTAATTCTTATTCCCAATTATTTGCAATTCTAAGATCAAGTATCTTAGGGGTTCAATAGGGAGGGTTTTTATTCTAGGATCTGTTCAATATCAAATTGTGTGTTTGGGGTTTCAGGATGATTATTTCCTTGGGGTTCTGTACTAGAGTAGCAATGAAAACCTAACAAACAAAGAAAAGTATTTTAGTCTAGAGACAAAGTAAATGGGACCAGCAAGGAAAATGATGTGATGACACATGAGAAAGAATGTGTATCATGTGATTTTTATGCAAACTAAGTAACAAGAATGCAATATGTTACTTATCTAATGTGAACAGATCCAAACGCAAATAACTGGGAATAAGAATCAGAAATTGAATAAACACTAGAAGGATTTAGTACCTTGAAAGAACCTATTCAATTTTTTGATGCAACAAGCAATGTTGTGATTTTTCTTGAGAGAAAAACGCAGAAAATAAATTAATATTCATAAAAAATCTGCCATACACATTTTTGAGAGAGTATTTATGCCATCCTTGCAAGCCCTAATTCAAGCCCAAATCTAATTAGGAATAAAAGTTTGACTTGATCACAAATTCTTCTTTTCTCTATGAATCCCACACGTTTGGAAATTCTTTTGGCCTTCTTGGGCCTTTTCAAGCCTTATACACCAAGCACAAGGTGATGGCTGTCCAACTTAATTCTTTTGGCTTCCTTAGCCCATTCTTGATACATTTCTTCAACAAATGACTTAGCCAAATTTGCAAAGCCATCTTTCAACCTTTTTGCTTTTGCTCTTGTGATAGGTCCCATTGGCATGTTGCAACCTCCATTTTGCCGTCCAATGCTAAAATAACCATCTTGCCCTCCTGTGCTCATATCAATTTCATACAAAATTTGACAAATTTCCAGAATATAAATGCCTTTAAAATTGGAAATTAAATGCTTAATTTTCTTCAAAAATCAAATCTAGGGAAGAATCAACACTTTCCAAAAATCTCCAATTAACTCCAATCCAATTGGATCCAAAAATAGCTAAAACACATTAAAGCTATAATTAACATAGTATATCAACATATAACATCATCCAATGCTAAATCAAAACTTAACATTATAAGAATTGAATCAAAACTCATGCCAACCTATGAAATAACACTTAAGCACATATTGACATATTTCAATTTAACACAAGAAGATCCAAAAAAAATATCTTCATCAATTGAATCAAGTATTTAGAGATCTCTAGTCAATCCATCACATGAATCAATTCACCAAAATCCTAATTTAGGCACGAAGATGGATCGGATACCACTTGAAGGTAGGAGATAGATCTTTCCAAGGATCTAACTAGATGCCAAAAATTAGGATTTGAAGGTTGAAAATTACCTTTGAGGATGAAATCAAAGGAATTAGGTAGATCTCTCGAAGGACTCCTCCAATTGAGGATCAACAAGCACCAAAACCTTGATCTGGTTACTCCACTTCCAAGCCTCCAAAATTCAGCGTAATTTGCACACTCTTTCAATACCAAAATAGAGAGTTGCTTGCTGAAAATCACTAAAAAATTCAGCTCCGTGGTCGCCCAATCGAAGCACCAAATTGGCCACAAAAATGGTTTATTCAACCAACTTTAAGTTCCCCAAACATGGAACCTCTAATGTATAGTCCACACATTTAGGATAGGATCTCAATCTACCTCACTTTTCTAAAGAAGAGAGGAAGAAGGCAATGATGGAGGGTGGGTGGTTTTGGAGAATGAGAGAATCTAGGAGGTGGTTATTCAACACATGAATTATACCACATTATACTACAAGCAAGTGTCCGGCCACATGTATCTATAGGAGTGTGGAAGCCTCATCACACTCTCCATGTATGTGCGCCAACTTGCCAACTTGCTAAATCTACATTTAGCTTGAATTTGCATTTGCATTTCATAAATTGAAATGCCAACTTGCATAATTCAAATAGACTCTTCCATTTGATTTCCCTCCAAAACTTGAACTCCTCATCATTTTAATCAATTAACTCTTTATTATAATAGAGTTAATTTAACTCTTTAAGTTAACTAGAGTTAATTTAACTCCTTAAGTTGACTAACTAATTGTCATATGACACTAATTAAATTAACACTTTAATTTAATTGGCCTAATTTAACTCCTTAGATTATTTTGATTAATTTAACACTTAAATTAATCAAGCCAAAATGACCAATTGACAATTAGTTAATTCTTTCTCTCCTTAGGCAAACACACCTTGCACGCAATTTTCTAACCCCTAAGAAATTTCCTTCCATTAAGTAAGAGTTTCTTTAGGCTTTTAATGTGTGACCCATTTAGGTTTATCCATTCATTGAACATGGGTTCACAACTTATTGTGATATTTTGAATATGAAAAATTCGCATTAGTTTAAACTCATTTAAACTAATAACTCTTTAAGAGCACTCAATCTCTATGGTCGATGTCTAGCAACAAACCCATAGAGCCCAACTAATTGGATGAATGAATATATCTTGATGAAACATTATAGCTTACGCCTACCATGCAAATATAATCCTTCTGTCTCCTATCTCTGGCCTAGGGTAAGATATTTATCGGCTCCCTAATAACCACAATAGCAATGTCTCTACATCCAATGTTCGATTCCCCCTTATCACCTCAACTTTGGAAAACACATTTTCTAAATTATCATACTACCTTGCGCCAGGGTTTCTTGGAATCAATCATTATAAAATATATAGGAGATGCATTCATTCTTCACAACAACGAGGAAATAGATCCCTTCTTGGATCTCACAAACCTCCATGTTTAAGAAGCTCATGCCCTATCTAAACCTTGGATGACCTGCTACATGGTTAGGGAAAAAGTCAAAGCATAAAGACCAAAACACAAGGTTACTGTGGATCCTCAAATCAAAGGACTAATTATGTGCACTATCGTAAGCTTGAGAACTTGCCACTAGCGACGTGCCACTATGACTATCTAGTGGGTTCTCCAGACGAGCTTTCTGTAAACTTGTTCTCTAACAAGCACTCACTAACATACATCCATGTCTAACATAGATTGCCCATGAAACAGGGCAATATCCAACCCATCGGAGTATGCATCATTAGTGTCCCTTCTCTAAAGATTCTATGACTTGCAATATTTAAATTCATGACCTTAAAAACTTGTTTCATGATCACCATCATATGCGTGACCAAGACCTATAGTCTTGTATGATTTAATAGTTTCAACCAAATGCAAGTAGGCATAAGATGAAGATGCCATTTTATAAAATATCATTCAATCAAGATTGTCTCGCAATTGTAGTTATTACATGCCAATTCTAATTAGCTGTGGGGCACTATTCCAACACATGAGCCTTAAAATTTGATTTGAAATGATTCTATTTGATTGAAAAGATTGTAATTAAATGGGCTTGCATGTCCCTTCTTTTCCTCTTAAATCTCTAAAGTGTGTTTTCTATACTCCCATTGAGTACGACTTAAGGTTTCTCTTTTAAAGACATAATGAGAGTTGGCTCAAATAGGTTGGTGAGGTCTTTCTTCTTTTTGGTGGCCATACCAAGGAGCATAATGGAGACTTGGAGGATATGAAGACTTGAAGCCCATGTGCATGGGATGCATGTGCAATAAATAGGATCTATTCATTAAGCCCATGTATGCATAAGATGCATATATAATAAATAGGATCTATTCATTTAATTGCTAATCCACCTAAATCAACAAAGTGAACCACAATGGCTCTAAATGATGTCACTTGGTCATGGCTCATGATCATTCTAGTAGATCCATGTTGGGCATTGTTTATTTATGCTTTTGATGTTTGGTGATGCACGCTTAGGATAGAAAACCTAAATAAAAATAATAATTGATGAGATCTTGCCAAGATAAAAACCCCCACTTAGAAAGTCTAAGTTTCAAATATTAATTCATAATGGGCAATATTAAATTGGGTTTAATCGTCCATGCCTTCCACTAATAAGTATGTGACATGAGGTCTACCCTAGTTGGTGTATTGGCCGTGAGGCGTGGGACATACCTTATTATTCAGCTATGGTCACTACCTTAGCATGAGACGCACTTTAAAATTGTTTGGTTGTGACATTGGCCATGAGGCGTGGGATGCTCACAGTTGAATAGTTTCAAAGACAATTAGTGGGCTAAACTTAATGTCAAGTAGCATAAATGGCCACAAGGTGTGGGTTTATGTGAAATGCGAGGCAAAATAAATTAAGGGTTGCATTTGGATGCAATTGGTAAAGTTGTTACCTAACTTAGGATTACAATTCAATGGTCATGGCGTGGGTTCATGATTAAAGCCTTGGGACCTTAATAGTCACTAGGAAATGTGATTTCCCAAATTTTGTGTGAGGGCACATGATTTGATAAAATGGTGGGAGGCAATTCAAGACTAAAGACATTATCTTATTTAAACATATTGATCAAATGAATACTTATTTCCTCTTCTTTGCATTTGTTAATTTTGTGAAAATCTGCAAAAACTCAAAATCGCTATGTATCCAATTGCAACTATTTTGGAAACTAACAAGTCAACTGAACTAAACTTCCAAGATTGGATTCAAAGTTTAGAATTGTTCTTGACTCCTAGAAAAGAATCCTTTGGTCCCCCTCTAGATGCCCTCTCAGAAGTTGCTTCCAAGGACATACGTGAAGCATTCACACGGTGGGTTGAAGAAGGTCTTCAAACTTATGGTTAGCGCACATGACAAATAAGCTTAAAGCTCCCATGAGCATATGATGCTCGCTTTTGAATTAAACACTTGCAAAGAGTTGCATGGTATGCAATTAAGGCATCGAAGGTTCGCTGCCTTGAAAGAGCTCTTCTGAGCAAGTATGGTCGGGGGTTCTAGTGTCCATGACAAGGTCTCGAGATGATCGGAATTGTTAAAAGGCTTGATTAACTTGACATGGTCATAGACATTAAATTATACATAGATTTGATCTTACAATCTCTATCAAGCTTGTTTAAGTTGATTGTCATGAACTTTAACATGAGCTAAATGGAGGTTTTTGATCAATTAGTTGGTCAACTTGTTGGTCCCTGTGATGGCGACCACCAAGAAAGATAAAGCCTTCGATAATTGCTAGCACGTCCTAATCTAAGGCTCAAAAGGACAAGGAAAAAAGAAGAAATGTTCTTCTAAGGGCAAGAAATGTCTTGCAACCATTTTAAATGGTATGTTCTTTGTTGAAGTCAACCTAACAATTGACAAATCTTCATGGTTATTTAATATCGCATGTAGTTCTCACCTTTGCATTTTATTGCAGAGGATGGAAAAAAGAAAAACGTAGAGTGAAAGGGGATGTGATCCTTTGCAATGGCAACGGACAATGGTTGTAGTCGAAGATCAAGGCATTGTTACTCTAGTGACTTTCAAATTCAACAAAGCAACAAAAGAAAATTAAATAACCAAGATAACGCATTCTTGTGGCATGCTAGAATAGGCCATATCTCTAAAATAGGATAAGCAAATTGGTTGCCTTAAGTTCACTAAATGTTGGTAACCTAGAGGATTATTTACCTACTTGCAAGTCTTGTTTAAAAGGAAAAATGACCAAAGCACTGTTTGCTAGACAACCAAAACATGCCATACATCCCTTTGAGTTAGTCCATACAGATGTATGCAAGCCACTAAGAGTTAATGTAAGAGGTTGCTACTCTTACTTCATTACCTTCACCAATGATGCCTTTCGGTTCGGATATATGTATCTTATGAAGAACAAATCTGAGGCCCTTGTCTATAGGAATGAAATAGAGAAGTAACTAGAATTTAGTATTAGAACACTTTAGTCCAACCAAGGTGGAGAATACCTAGATGATGAATTTTTTGGGTTATCTAAGAGAGAATGGGTTATTAGTTGCAAATGGATTTATAAACGAAAGCTTGGAGTGAATAGAGAGGTAGTGACCTATAAGGCTAGACTAGTGGCGAAGGGTTCTACTCAAAGGTCGGGGATTGACTTTGAGGAAACCTTCTCACCTAACACGATACCTGAATCTATTAGGATTTTGCTTGCCATAGCATCATATTATGACCATGAGATATGTTAAATGGATGTGAAAAACACTTTTCTCAATGGAGACATTGATAACAAAATTTACATGGAGCAACCGGAAGGTTTCATTGAAGTAAAGTAGTGACACAAGATCCAATTGCACAGCAGAATTTAAAAATAAAAATAAAAATTCATCGCATGAAAAATAACTTGGATCATTACATACAAGGATCTATTTTATGCCTTAATGATGGATTTAGGGAGAAGAACTTATTACTTTAATTAATTCTTCAACAACAAAGCACATAATCTTCACTTGACTCCTCTATTGAAGATCTACTACTTCTTCTTGCTTGGATCTTACTTCCTTGTTTCTTGGCCTTAATTTGCAGCAACCAAAAGCCTCCAAATTTGTCCTAAAAAGTGCTCAAGTGGCAGCAACAATCAGCCTCTATTAAAGCCTCAAAACCACAACCTTTATGCTTGAAAAACTCTTCTTTAATGATCTCTTTTGTTCACCAACAAAATAGCCCAAGTGTGGTATCTCCAATGATATCCGCACACCTTACAAGCACTCTAATTCTTCAATCTTTTGTTAGAAAAATGACTAAGAATAAAGGAGGAATTTTAAAGGAGAGAGAAGAAGATGTTTGGAAGAGAAGGACTTTAAGAGAGGATCTTGGAGGTAGGAGTTTTTTTTTTTTTTTCCACAACTCAAAGAGGGTGATGCGGAACCCCAAGGATATAATGATCCTGAAACTCCAAACACACATTTTGATATTGAACAAACCTTAGAATAAAAATCCTTCCTATTGAACCCCTAAAATACTTGATCTTAGAAACACAAATAATTGAGAATAAGAATAAAAAATTGAATAAACACTAGAAGGAATTAGTACCTTGAAAGAGAACCTATTCAATTTCTTGATGCAACAAGCATCATCATGGTTTTTTTGAGGGAGAAAATACAGAAAATAAATCAATATTCATAAAAAATCTCCATACACATTTTTTAAGAGAGCAGTTATACTCTCCTTGCAAGCTCTAATTAAAATAAGATATAAACTAAGCCTACGGATAATAATCCAAGACCAAATCTAATTAGGAATAAGAGTTTGACTTGGTCAGCTTCTTCTTTCTCCATGAGTCCCACATGTTCGGGAATTCTTTTGGCCTTCTTGGGCCTTTTCAAGCCTACACCAAACACAAGGTGATGGGCTATCCAACTTCATTCTTTTGGCTTCTTGGCATGTTCTTATCTTCTTTAGCTCATTCTTGATGCATCTTTTCAACAAATGACTTAGGCAAATTTGCAAAGTCATCTTTCAACCTCTTTGCTTTTTGGCTCTTGTGATAGGTCCCATTGGCACATGCAATCTCCATTTTGCCCTCCAATGCTAAAATAACGATCTTGCCCTCTAGTGCTCCAATGCTCATATCAGAGAAAATTTTTCTTTTTGGAGTGGGCTCCACTTATGGGAGAGGAGGATCCTTTTATAAGGTGTTTCTCACTTGCATGCTAACTTGCATGCCGAGAAATTACTCTCTACTGACTAAAATCCTATTTCAATTAGGAGACTAAATTATACTAATCAAATCCTATTTCAATTAGGAAATTAATTTCTGCTGATTGAAATCCTATTTTAATTAGGAAATTAAGATTGCCACTTGATTTTAAATGGACACTTTTTCCCTCCCAAACTAGATTCTCCAATTAATTAAATTGAACCTTCAATATAATTAAACTAACTTAATCCTTTCAGTTAGTAAGACTAACCAATTGTCATAGGGCCCCAATTAAACTAACACTTTAATTTAATTAGCCTAATTCAATTCCTTAAATTATTTGATTAATTTAACAGTTTAAATTAATCAAGCCATCATGACTAACTTTTAATTAATCGACTTGGTCTCTTTTAAACTTGACCGATCTTATTATTTAACTCTTTAAATAATTTTCCTAATTCCATTTAGAGTAAGCTAAGGAAAAGTATGTGACCCACTAGGTCAACCAATTAATTAGACATGGGCTCACAATTCCTTGTGATATATTGAATATTAAATATTCAGATTAGTCTAAAATATTTTAAACTAATCACTCTTTCAATTAATCTCCATTAATTGAAAAGTACCCAATCTCCAAAATTGATGTCTAGCACAAGCCTATGGAGCCCAACCAATTTGATGAATTAATTCTTGTGAACCTTTTCCGCTTATGATTACCATGCAAATACGGTCCTTCTATTTCCTATCTCCCAAAAGAGGCTTAGGACAAGATATTTATTGGTTCCCAAATAGTCTCGATAATTATGTATCTATTCTTAATGTGTGATTCCTAATTATGACCTCAAATTTTTTCCAAATTGTCATATCACCTTGTGCAAGAGTTTCTTGGAATCAATCATCATAGAATACATAAGAGATCGACTTGTTCTTCACAATGAGCGAAATGGATCCCTTCTTGAAACTCAAAACCCTCTATATTTAGGTAGTTTGCACCCAACCTAAGCCCTGTGCAACTCGCTAAGTGGTTGAAAAAAATCAAAGCACATGGACCTAAATACAAGGCTACTATGGTTCCTCAAGTGAAAAGACTAATTATATGCACTGTAAGCTAGAGAATTTTACACTACCGACAAGCCGCTTTGGCTACCTCGTGGATTCTCTAAAAGAGTCTTCAGTGAACTTGTTTTCTAACAAGTAGCCACCAACGTGCATCTATGTCTTACATGGATTGCCCATGAAATGGGGCAATATCCAACTCCTTGAAGTATGCATCATTAGTGCAAGTCTATTCGAATCTTAGATGCCTTGTCTCATAAGATTCTATGACTTGGAATATTTAAAATCATGACCATAGAGACTTGTTTCATGATCACCATCATATGCGTGACCAACTCCCTTAGTCTTGTATGATTTAAGGGGGTTTCGCCAAATGCATGTGAAGGATATAATTAACTGCATAAGATGAAGACGGTTATTTTATAAAATATCATTCAATCAAGATTATCTTACAATGAATAGTAGTTTTTACACGCCAATCTAATTGGTTGTGAGACACTATTCCAACATTCATATCCAAAGAGAGTGAGCAAAAGGTCTGCAAACTCTAAAGATCCATCTATGGGCTTAAACAAACTTCTCAAAGTAGGAACTTATGTTTTAATGCAATAGTCAAAGAGTTTGGCTTCATCAAAGATGTATATGAGCTATGTGTGTACAAGAAGGCTAATGGGAGTTTGATCTAATTCTTGGAGTTTTATGTCAATGACATCCTTCTCAACGGGAATGATAAAGGAATGTTTGAGTGTACTGAAGCATGATTATCTACAAAATTCTCCATGAAGGATTTGGAAGAAGCATTTTTCCTATTAGGAATACGAATCTACAGAGATAAATCTCATAGGATGATGGGGTTTTCAGAAACATTGTACATAGCCAAAATACTAAAGTGGTTTTATAATGGAGGAATCCAAGAAAGGATACCTCCCCATGAGACACAGTCTTCATCTCTCTAAGTTTGTGGCCCCCAAGACTGAGGAAGATAAAAGAAGAACGGCTCTCATAATCTATGCATCCGCAATATGGAGCATAATGTATGCTATGCCATGTACAAGACTGGATTTAGCTCACACTCTAAGTATTACAAGTCGCTACCAATCCGATCCTGATGAAGGTCACTGGAGTGCCATAAAGGCAATTCTAAAGTACTAGAGAAGAACTAAAGAATTGTTCTTGGTATACGGTGGGGAAGAGTTGAGACTCGAAGTGTTTTGGGATTCTAGTTTCCAATTCAATGTAGATGACTCAAAATCCATGTTAGGATTTAAATTTTTGGATCAAAAACTTCATGCAAGAGTTGGATGTAGTGCCTAGCATTGCAAGAGCCAGTTATCTTGGGACAATAGATCAATCGCACAAGCGAAAGAGCCAAGATCTCATTTTAGGTCCAAGCACAATTTGAGGGGATATCACTTGATCTAAGAGATCATTGATGGGGGCAACATCATAGTGGAAAGGGTTGCCTTAGAAGAGAATATATCAAATCCACAATCTAAACCCCTATTGCAAAAGATCTCCAACGGACAACTTGAGAAGATGGGCCTTGGGAGTGTGGGCAATTGTCTTTAGGGCAAGTGGGAGATTATTAGCATAGTGCCCAGCAAGTCAATTGGATTGGTGTATAACTACTCTTATGATGCACTCTTATTTGATCAATATAATTAGGTAATTGGCCTTCTTCAAGTTATGATATGCATTTAGTTGAAGCCCTCAACATCACACATGACTGTGGGACACGATGTAGGTCAATAGTTGACAACATCATGAAATGTATCTCTATGATTGTAATATTGAAATTACTCCAAGTCATAGAATCAATGAGATAAGGGCATCATAGATTCGAATCTTATCTCATAATTCAGATATACTTACATTAGCAACGTGTGTTCCAAAAGTTGGACAATGCCCCATTTTAGGGGCATTTAGTGTTGTGGACATCGTCGATACACGTTAATAGGTGCTTTGTTAGAGAACAAGTTCACTGAGGAAATGGTCTAAGGAGATCCTCGAGATAGCTGAAGTGGTATGTTGGAGAGGATGATTCTCTAAGCTTATGATAGTGCATATAATTAATCCTTTGACTTGAGGTTCCATGGCAATCTCTATGCTAGTGCTTATGCCTTGATTCATGTACCGATCACTTAGCGGATCACAAGGTGTATGATTTGTGAAAATCGATAAATGATCCATTTTGCTCATCTTGTTGAATGAGTAGACCTCTGATGTTTTCTATGATGCTCGATTCACAAAGCCCTTGCACAAGGAATGATGACAATTTGGAAAAGCATTTACAGTGTTGATGTCACAAAAAAATCGATCATAAAGGATAGAATTTATTGAGGCTATTAGGGTTTCGAAAAATTTCTTAATCCTAGGCCTTGATTGGGAGATAGAAAATGGAAAGACTGTATTTGCATAGTACTCATAAGCTTCCGCTTATGATTTGCATAGGTTCACACGAATTGATTTCACTCATTGATTGTGCTCCATGGGCTTGTGGCTAGACATCAACCATGAAAATTGGATACCCTTGAATTAATGGAGATTATTTCAAAAGTTGTTAATTAAAGGAGTTTAATAGATCGAAATAGTATTTTAATATTCACAATTAAATCGCAAGGAGTTGTGAGCCCGTGTCATATTCATTGGTGAACCCAATGGTTCTTACACAAAACCAAAGTGTCTCCACAATAGACATTATTTAAGTGCTAGATAATACTATCCAAGGAGTTAGGTAGAGAAGAAGGAATTAAGTGGATTGATTAATTGAAGAAGTTAAATTAATTTAACTAAATAATTTGATTATTTAATTAAAGCCAATTATAATTAATTTAATTAAACAATGTGATTATTTAATTAAGAGAAGAATTTGTAGAGACAAATTTAATGGACCATAAATTGGCATTAAAACTGGATTTTGATTAGACCAATTTATGGACCATCTAAACTAGAAGAGCCTGATCTAGTGTGGTGGGATCACACTAAACCATGCTGAGGTGGACTAATAGGATCATTTCCATAAGATGGAAAGTGTGATCCTAATATATATATATATATATATATATCGTATACTTAAGCATTACATTAGATGGAAGATGTGAGTCATATAAATGTATATATATAAGATCTCATGATGTGGGAAGTGTGACATGCTAGAGGGTATCTATCTAGTGTGGTGGGTGCACAATATAATCTTAGAGGATATTGCATGGTGATGGACGACGTGATCACAATATATATAGGTGTATATGTGCATCAATGGAGACACAAAAATTAGGCCAAAACTCATCCTTGGCAAATAGCACCACAACCGCACGGGCTGAGCACACTGCCTAGGCGCGCGCCTGGATAGCATGCGCACGCTGGCAGGCCATGCACGGCAGGCTGCATAGTTTTGCTATAGGACCGAGCCTCCTCATTTTCAGCTCAACTTTTATGAACCAAAAAATTTAGGACACCTCATAAATATGCCATCACACATTATAGATGTGATTTCCAGATTCAAAACAACTTTAAAAAATAGAAATTCAAGTGTTCAATCAAGCTTCAAAAAACTAGTTTAAGTAAGAATCACATTCTTCAAAAATCTCCAATAAAACTCCAATCAAATTGGATCAAAAAATGACCAAGACACATTAAGGTCAGATTTAACATATTATATCAACATATAACAAGAATAAATGCTAAATCAACATTTAACATTAAAATCTATGAATTAAAACATACTAATCATATGAATTAATACTTAAAACACATATTAGTCTACTTTCAATTCATCAAAGAAGAAGCCACACCCAACATCAACCAAACACTCCAATCCATCATATGAATCGAGAATTTGGTGATTTTGATCAATCCATCACATGAATCAATCATCAAAAAATCCAAATCTAAGCATGATTTAGGCTCCGATAGCACTTGAAAGTTAGTAAGCCACTAGGATCCAATTATTAAACTTCAAAAGCTAAAAAATAACTAGTGCTTACAGATTACCAAGGATTTAATCATGCTAGAGGTTCAGATTTAGTTGGAGAATTACCTCAAAAAGAAAATTTCCAAGGTTGAGATGGTGAACACTTCACCAATCCAGAATCTAGCAGGCTCTGGCATAGTGGATAAACAACTACTTTTGCCTTAGTTAAAATGCTCCAAAAATCACAAAAAAGATTTTGGAACCTCTTAACTCCTTGAGGAAAGTGCTGTAAAAATTTTAGAGCAAAACTTGATCTAGATCGCTTGGACATTTTTTTGCAAGTGACTACTCTATTCCAGTGGATCTCCAAAGCTAGCAAATTAAATACTTTGCTTATTGAGATGATCCACACACCAATTGATCCTCCAAATTCCACTCACTTTTAGCTGGGGAAAATGAGCAGAATTATAATGGTGAAGGCCGATTTTTGAGGTATGAGAATAAGAGAGAACAAAGCCTCAACACATGAAGCAATGTTTGGAAAAAGTTTTGGAGGGAATTGTGGGAAAATCTAATCCTTCGCACTTTTTTCACGTGGCCGATTCCTCTCTCATCTATATCAATATATAGATGTTGGATGGTGTGATGCCAAAGTTGACATCACACCTTCCATGAGGGGGGCGGCCAAGTGGGGTGCCAAGGTGGCATATTTGAATTCAAATCTCATTTGAATTTTATGTGCTTTAATTACATTTGAAATCTAATTTCAAGTTAATTTAAGTTGCTAATTCAAATGAACCTTTCATTTGAATTTTCCCTCCAAAATGTATTCTTTGATTTTATTTAATTTAGTTAATCAACCTTTGACTAACTCTTAAGTCAAACAAGCTTAACTCTTAAGCTCAATTTTGTTAATTTTAACTCCTTAAATCAACTTGACCAATTGATGGTTACCTAGAACCAAATAATTAACTCAATTATTGGTCTAATTTAACTCCTTAAATTAACTGATTAATTTAACACTTAAATTAATCAAGCTAAAATTTGACCCTCAAATTGGCACCTCAAAAATTGGTCACCTTGGAGTGATTCTCTAACTCTTAGAAAATTGCTCCAATAACTAGGAGGTTAATTGGCTTTTGTGTGTGACCCAATAGGTTCTACCATTCATTAGACATGGGTTCACAACTCCTTGTAACTTTTGAATATGATATATTCATTTTAGTTTAAAACAACTTTTAAACTAATCGACTCAATTCAATTAATTGAAGAGTACCCAATCTCCATGGTCAATGTCCAACCTCAAGCTTATAGAGCCCAACTAATTGGTCGAAATGAATGCTTTTCGAGAACCATTATAGCTCTACACGTACCATGTAAATACAGTCCTTTTGTTTCCTATCTCTCGAAAGAAGCCTAGGGCAAGATATTTTCCGGCTCCGTAATAGCCTCAATACTATGTTTCTATTCTGAATGTTCAATTCCCTTGTGTGACCTCATCTTTAGAAAACTCCTTTTCTAATTTATCACACTACCTTGTGCAAGGATTTCTTGAAATCGATCATTACAGAATACATAGGAGATGTATTCGCCCTTCACAAAAGCAAGAAGTCGGATTCCATCTTGGATCTCACAAACCGCCATGCCAAGTAGCTCATACCCAACCTCAACCTAAAAGACCCGCTAAGTGATCAAGGAAGAGTCAAAGCATGAGGACCAGACACAAGGTTACCATGGATCCTCAAGTCAGAGGACTAATAATATGCACTAGTGTAAGTTGGAGAACTTGCCACTACAGCTATCTAGTGGATTCTTCGGTGGGCCATCAGTACCTTGTTCTCTAATAAGCACCCATATCTCATATAGTTGCTCATGGAATGAAGCAATATCCAACTCTTGGATTTATGCATCGTTAGTGCAAGTCTATCCGGATCTTAGATGCTCCGTCTTGTAAGATCCTATGACTTAGAAGATTTAAAATCACGACCGTGTAAGACTTATTCCATGGTCATCAAACCAAGTCCCATAGTCATGAGTGATCTAAGGGCTTCATCCAAGTACAAGTGAAGAAATAAAGAGCATAAGATGAAGATGGTCATATAAAGAATATCATTTAATTAAGATTATTTTACAAGGAAATAGCTCTACAAGGCCAATCCTATTGGCTTGCCGGGCACTATTCCAACAACTTCAGCCCTAATTTCTCAACTAAAGTTGTACTAGCCACATTAGCACCTATCAAGCATCTAGTATGAAATATATTTTCTATTTGTTCTAAGCTTTCCTCCTTATCATTCAAGTTCAATGCATGCCTAGCAACAAGAGATTCACCATGAGCATCATATTCAACATTATCATCACTAGTAACATTCTCTAAAGGTGGCATATCATTATCATTACCATCAGACTTATTATCATCATCAGACTCAGATACAATTTCACTATCCATAAGAATCTTAGTTCTTTTGTTTGGACATTCAATGCATAATGACCCAACCTTGACATTTAAATCACTTAATATCCCGATGTCTGGAAGTAGTAGTGGAAGAAGAAGAATTAGAAGTACCATTTTGTGGAATGGACTTCTTATCCTTGTTCTTTGATGCATCCAGCCCTTTCTCCTTAGAACCTAAGACCCTATCTCTCTTCTTTTCATCATATTTTTGCTATTTTGAACCCCATTTGAGTTGGATTTTTGAAATGCCTAGGTGCCCCCTTTTTGCTTTTGTTTCTTCTCCACCTTCATAGCAATACTCACCAAATCCTCCATCTTCGATTGGATTGAGGAAGAGAATATTTGAGTACTAAATTCATAGATTATCTAAAGGAAAATAGGATTCTATCTTAATGGACTTCACCCAGCACACCCCAACACAACAGAGTAGTCGAGAAGAGAAACTGAACCTTGTTGGACATGGTACGATCCATGATGCTTTTTCGATGTGCCTATATCATTTCTAGGATAGCCTTAGATACAACAGTGAGGCTACACAATATGGTATCCTCAAAGTTGGTGCCAAAAACACCACATGAGATGTGGAATGGCAAAGCTCACTACTCTTTCTTAAGAGTTTGGGGATCTCTTGCTTACATCAAGCGGTTAGTGGGAGACAAGCTGGATGGTAGATCCACCTTGTGCAAGTTTGTGGAATACTCAAGAAAGTCTTTGGGTTATTACTTTTATGATCCCTCAGAATAAAAAGCGTTTGTTTTGAGGAATGCCTACTTTTTGGAAAAGCAATTTCTAGTAGATAGAAAAGGCATTATTATTGAACTTGATAAAGTTCAAGATGATCATCAAATCCCACAAGTGGTGGAAACAAGTGAACAACAAGAGCTTTACACACAACTACTGAGAAGGTCGGACTTAATCAAGAAGCAACCCAAAAGGTTTGGATTCCCTCATGTGGCAGGCCAATAGAACAGTGATATGAAGACCTATGAGAAAGCTATGTTAGACATAGATTCTGGACATTGGCTTGATGCCATGAAATCCAAAATGGACTCCATGTACTCCAACAAAGTATGGACTTTGGTAGATCCACCAAAGGGTACATCCAAAGGGAGTGAGCAAAGGTTTGCAAACTCAAGATATCCATTTATGGACTCAAACAGGCATCCCGAAGTTGGAACATACATTTTGATAAAGACTATCAAATCATTTGGCTTCGTAAAAAATGTGTATGAACCTTGTGTGTACAAGAAGGCTAGTAGGAGTAATATACAATCTATTGTGCTTTATGTTGATAATATTCTTCTCATTAGAAATAAGAGAGAGCAATGCTAAAGTGTACTAAAGCATGGTTATCTACTTAATTCTCCATGAAAGATTTGGGAGAAGCATCCTAGGCATTAGGAATACATATCTATAGAGATAGATCAAGGAGGATGCTCGGCCCTTCCCAAATACCGTACATTGATAAGATACTAAAAAAGTTTAGTATGGAAGAATCCAAGAGAGGATTCCTCTCTATGAGATACGGTCTCCGTCTCTCCAAGTCTATGGCCCCTAAGACTGACAGTGAGAGATAAAATGTCCCACATACATTATGCATCCACCATAGGAAGCATAATGTATGTCGTTCAATGTACTAGGTCGGATGTTGCACATGCTCAAAGTGCCATGATCTATTTTCAATCCGACCCCTGTGAATGTTAATGGATGGTCGTTAAAGCAATCCTTAAGTACTTGAGAAGGACTAAGGACTTGTTTTTGGTATACGCCAATGGAAAATTGAAACTCAAGGGGTTTTTGAATTCTAATTTCCAATCTGATGTAGATGTAAAATCCACTTCTGGATTCATATTTTGCTTCAATGGTGGTGCGGTGAGCCGGAAGAGTTCCAAACAAGACACCATGGCTGATTCAACCCTAGAGTCGAAATATATTGCAGCCTCAGAAGCTGCAAAAGAAGGTGTTTGGATGAAAAACTCCATCCAAAGTTGGATGTAGTGCCTAGCATTGTTGAGTAATGTGTTCTATGACAACAACGGGGTAGTAGCACAAGCTAAAGAACCAAGATCTCATCAACGATCCAAGCATATTTTGAGGCGATACCATTTAATCTGGGAGATCATTGATAGAGGTGACATCTAAGTGGAAAAGATTGCCTTATAAGAGAATATAGTAGATCCACTGACTAAACCCCTACCACAAATGGTCTTTGAAGGACATCTTAGGAAGATAGGTCTTAAGACTATGGGAAATTGGCTCTAGGGCAAGTGGAAGCTTGTTGGAATAGTGCCCCGCAGCCAATTGGATTGGCATGTAAACTATTTCACTTGTGATACAATCTTGAATGAATAATATACATTATAAACTACTTCATTGGCATTTGGTTGAAGCCCTTAGATCACACTAGACTACGGGACTTAGTCAAGCACTAGGTGGTGATCATGAAAAACATCTTACACGGTCCTGATCTTAAAACTTCCAAGTCATAGAATCTTATGAGGTAGGGCATCTAATATTTGGATAAACTTGGACTAACAATGCATATATCCAAGGGTTGGATATTGCTCCATTTCATGAGCAAACCATGTGTGACATGGGTGTATGTTAGTGGATGTTTGTTAGAGAATAAGTTTACTGAAGACCTGCTCAGAGAATCCACTAAATAGCCATATAAGTTGGTAGTGGCAAGTTCTCCAATTTACAGTAGTACATATAATTACTCCTTTGACCTAAGGATCCATGGTAACCTTGTGTTTAGGTCCTCATGCTTTGACTCATCCTTGATCACTTCACAAGTCTCTCAGGTTGAGATTCGGTATGAACTACTTAGACATAGAGTTTTGTGAGATCCAAGGTGGGATCTGACTCTTTGTAGTTGTGAAGGGTGAGTGCATCTTGTATTTACTCTATAATGATTGATTCCACAAAATCCTTGCGTCAGGTAGTATGACAATTTGGAAAAGGAGTTTTCCAAAGATGAGGTCATAAGATGAATTGAACTTGGGGGATAGAAACATAGTGTCGAGGTTATTAGGGAGCCACAAATATCTTGCCCTAGGCCTCTTTTGGGAGATAGGAGACGGAAGGACCGTATTTGCATGGTAAGCATAGAGTTAGAATGGTTCTCCAAAGCATGTTCATTTTGGCCAATTAGTTGGGCTCCATGGGCTTGAGGTTGGACATTGACCATGGAGAATGGTTACTCTTCAATTAATGGAGATTAATTAAATTAAGTCATTGGTTTAAAGGAGTTTAAACTAATGTGAATATTTTGATATTGTCAAATTACAAGAGTTGTGAGCCCATGTTCAATGAATGATAGAACCTAATGGGTCACACATATAAGCCAATTGGAAATCGACTTGCTGAAGGGAATTTTATAAGAGTTAGAAAATTCCACTTTGATAGATTTTAAGGAGGGAAATGGTTGACTAATTTTTGGTCATTTTGGCTTGATCAATTAACAATATCTAAATAATTCAAGGAGTTAAATTGACTTAAGGAGTTAGGTCAAGATCAATTAATTAAATTAAGGGGTTAATTTAATTAACGTGAAGAATTATTTTGGAGGAAGAATTCAAATGAAAGAGTTCATTTGGAGTGTTTTATGAGATGAAATGAAGATTCCAAATGAAATTCCAATGCAAGTGAAATGTGAATTTCACATGCAACTTGCTTGCTTAGGTTGGTAGCTAGCTTGCAAAATTCTAGATCTAATTGTTAGATTTTATTTTCCCTTCAATTTTTGTGTAACTCTCTCATGTGTTGAGGCTTCACATTTTCTTCACCTCTTCCTCTCAAAATTCGGCCTTCATCATCTCTCATATCTCCTTGATTTTCCAGCTAATCTAGGAGAGATTTGGATTTGCCATTGGTGTGTGGATCATCACATTAGAGGCAATACACTTGGATTGCTTGGCCTTTGGAGATCTATTGTAGTCCAATTAGTTTGGATGCATTTCTGGAGTGGCTTTCAATTTTCTATTTTGGCTAAATTTTTGGCTGGATCTTCATCGCGGTGTTGGTGATCTTGAGTCCAAATTTCAAGCTATTCCAAGGTGATTTGGATTTTTTGATTGATTGATTCATGTGATGGATTGATCTAGACCTCCAAATACTTGATCCGATTTATGGATTGGAGTGTTTGGATGATGATGCATGTGGCTCCTCTATTGATGAATTGGAATTATGCTAATATGTGTTTTGAATGTTAATTATTATGTTAGTATGTTTTGATTCATAGTTGCTAATGCTGAATGTTGATTTAGCATTAGTTGATGTTATGTGTTGATATAGCGTGTTAAATTTGGCCTAAAAATGTTTTGGTTATTTTTAGATCCAATTTGATTGGAGATTATTGGAGATTTTAGGAGAATATTGATTCCTACTTAAACTTGATTTTTGAAGCATGTTTGAAATTTCATTTTTAAAAGGTGTTTTGAATCTATAATTTCATTTATAATTTGTGATTTGATGTTCAGGAAGTATCCTAAATTTTGTGGTGCACAAAAATTGAGCCAAAAACAAGATGACTTGGTGCTAACCTTGAAATAGGGGAAACTACCAGCCTTGGTTGGGCACTGGCCAAGCAGTGGGTGTGCCTTGCACATGCTTGCCAGCCTGCCACAAGGCTATGCGCCCAGGCCGGGCAAGTAGTGGCCAGTTTTGGTTTGCATGAGTTTTGATGTGTTTTTTGTGCTCTTTTTGTGACCAAAATTGGATTAAATCATGCTACATAGACGAACAAAGGTTGTAAGTTCTCAAAACTATATTTGACATTTTTTATTGTTTTTAAAATTTTGTTAAAGTTAATCTTCAATAATGATGCATAAATGTTATGCTTATTCTTGCTGGGCCAATTAATTGTTTATGAGATAAGCATTTAATTATTGAAATTAAATGTTAATTCTTGATTTATTTATTGTTCATTTAAGTGTTGAATGGATGATGAATGAATGGGGATGATCATGAGTTTAATATTGATTTTATTTGTTTCAAGTTATTGAAATTATATTGGGGCTTGCTTGCCACTTAATTTCTTTCTTGTAAAAGTTATGAGAGTCTAATCACTCGAAGTAAGAATTTCTTTCTCATATAAATGTTACAAGGAGCAAAGAAGACCATTAGAGGCATGAAGACCCATTAATGTATGGGGATACATTTTTGTAATAGCTAGATTTAATCAACCCACTTAAAATCAACTAAGTGGTGCACCTATGGCTCTAAGTGCACCACTTGGTTAGGGCTCATGGTCATCCCACCCTAGGAGCATGCTAGGCACAGTTACTTATTTATGCTTTCCATATCCTATTGACCATATCCTATTGATGTATGAGATGCATAGTAAGGATATAGAAAACATAAATAAGAAGATAAAATTGATGAAATATTTGCAAGCAAAAACCATCCACTTAGAAAGTCTAAGTGCTTCCAAATATTAAGTCAAAATGGATACAAATTAAACAGAGTTTTAATTAATCCATGCCTTCTACCAATGGTATATGACTAGACGATGCCACTATATGCATGTGATGCACTCATCACGGGGGTCACACTTAGCCAGAAAGATGTGATCATCTACTTAGCATATGATGCACATTTGATTTGATGTTTCCCAAGCGTGGTTCACATCACGTGGCATGACTTGGAGCATTTTCAAATCAAAGTTTGATTGGTAGGTCCGACTTACCACCTAGTAATGTAGAGGTCATCCATCAAGGGAATCTACGTGAAACGTGAGGCAAAATATATCAAGGGTTGCATGCAATTAGTAAAAGTTGCTTATCTTTGGATTGTTTGTATATGCACTCATCAGGGGGTCCACTTACAAGTCTTTAGGACCTTGATTTTCACTAGAAAATAAGATTTTCCTAATGCTTCTAGGGGGTGAAGGATTTGATAAAATAATGAAAGAAAAGCATGCTTGAAAGACCATGAACATGTTTTCAATATTAATATTCAATCATGTGCTTATACTTTTCCTTTAGCCATTTGTAGATTTTTGAAATCTCAAACTCAAAATGGCTAAAAATTGACTCAATGTTATTTTGGAAACCAATAAGCTAACCGGGTCAAACTTCAGCGTTTGGTTGAGAAACCTCAAGATTATTCTAGATTCCGAAAAGAGGACACATGTACTTGATCAAAGTCCACCAGACACTATTGGTGATGATGCCACCGATGAAGCACACGAATTAGTCACAAAGTTTCTGGATGGTGATCTACAAGCGTGATGCATCATGATGGCTTCTATGACTCATGAGCTTCAAAAGACTCATGAGCACATAAAACATGCTCCCGAGATCGGAAGGTTTGCTTTGTCTGGGGAGCTCTTTAGGTCAAGAATGAATGATAGCACAAGTGTCCATGATCAAGGAGTAAAGATGATCGGGCTCATTGAGAAACTTGGTCATTTAGACATGATTATGGACAATGAGATCTATGTGGATTTGATCCATCAATCATTGCCTAGCTCTTTAGGCCGATTTGTTATGAACTTTAATATGTCCAAGTAAGAAGTGATGATTAATGAATTGGTCAATACGTTGGTAACTACCAAGGCGACTACGAAAAAGGATAAGCCTCTTATGCTTGCTTTCTCTTCCAAGTCTAAGGGCCCTACGAGTCCTAGAAAGGGAGATAAGAGGAAGAAGAGTTCTTTCTCTAAGGTAAAGCAACCATAGAAGAGTTTGGGGGAAATCAAGAAGAAGAAAGAGGCTAAAATCGATGCTACTTGTTTTCATTGTGGGGAAAAAGGACATTGGAAAAGGAATTGCACGGCTTACCTAAGCAACTTTAAGAACGGTATGTACTTTTATTGAAGTGCACTTAATGACAAATTCTTCCTCATGGGTATTTGATACCGCATGTGGTTCTCACTTTTGTAACTCATTACAGGGGATGGAAAGAAGGAGTCTGAATGAAGGGGATATGATCCTTCACCTTGGAAATGGAGCAAAAGTTGTGGCCATGGTTGAAGGCGTAGTCAAGTTGGACTTGGAAAATGCTTGCATTATACTTGATCCTTGCTTTAATGCACCTACTCTTGTTAAGAACATTATTTTTGTTCCCATTTTAGATAATGAAGGATATGATTTTTCTGTATCTAATGGGATGTTGAAAGCATTAAAGCATGGTTCTTTAATTGCACAAGGTACATTAAACAATGGATTGTTCATATTAGATTCTCAACCTTCATTGATGCATATTCAATCAAGTAAAAGAAAATTAGATAACCAAGAAGATGCCATCTTGTGGCATGCAAGACTTGGACATATTTCTAAAAATCAGATGAACAAGTTAGAAGCTCTCAATACACTAAATGTTAGTGGCATTGAGGACCTTCCTACTTGTGAGTCTTATTTAAAAGGAAAAATGACCAAGGCTCCTTTTGTGGGACAAACGAAGCAAACCACAAATCCTTTGGATTTGATCCATACGGATGTTTGTGGTGCATTAAGTGGGAGAGGAAGCTATTCTTACTTCATTACTTTCACCAATGATCATACTCAGTTCGAACATATGTATCTTATGAAGTACAAGTCCGAAACTTTTGAAAAGTTCAAAGAGTACAGGAATGAAGTAGAAAAGGAAAGGGGACTAAATATTAAATCTCTTTGATCGGACTGAGGAGGAGAGTACTAGAGTACCTAGTTCTTGGATTATCCAAAGGAGAATGAGATTTTATCTCAATGGACTCCACCCGGCACACCCCAGCACAATGGAATAGCCGAGACGAGAAACCATACCTTGTTGGACATGGTACGATCTATGATGAAATTTTTTCGATATGCCTATACCCTTTAGGGATACGCCTTAGATACGGCGGCGAGACTACTTAATATGGTATCCTCAAAGTCTGTGCTAAAATTGCCACATGAGATGTGGTATGGCAAAGCACCTCACTACTCTTTCTTAAGAGTTTGGGAATCTTCTGCTTATGTCAAGCGATTAGTAGGAGACAAGTTGGATGGTAGATCTACCTTGTGCAAGTTTGTGAGATACCCAAGAGAGTCTTTGGGTTATTACTTTTATTATCCGTCAGAACAAAAGGTGTTTGTTTCGAGGAACGCCTACTTTTTGGAAAAGTAATTTCTATTAAATAGAAATGGCATTATTATTGAGTTTGATGAAATTCAAGATGATCATTAAATCCCATAAGCGGTGAAAATAAGTGAGTAACAGGAGCCTTACACATAGCCTCTAAGAAGGTCAGACCGAAACAAAAATAGCCCGAAAGGTTTGGATTCCTTCATGAGGCAGGCCAATCGGATTGTGATCCGAAGACCTATGAGAAAGCTCTATTGGAGATAGATTCTGGACATCAGCTTAATGCCATGAAATTCAAAATGAAATCCATGTACTCCAACAAAGTATGGACTTTGGTAGATTCACCAAAGGGTATAGTACCTGTTGGTTGCAAGTGGAACTATAAGCAAAAGCTAGGAGTCGATGGAGAGATAATGACCTTTAAGGCGCGACTAGTGACAAAAGGTTATATTCAATGACCCGTTATTGATTTCGAGGAAACCTTTTCACCAGTCGATATGCCTAAGTCCATTAGGATTTCACTTGCCATAGCCGATATTATGACTACGAGATATGGCAAATGAATGTGAAAACTGCTTTCCTCAATGGTAACATTGAATAAGAAATCAATATGGAGCAACTACAAGGTTTTACATCCAAAGGGAGTGAGCAAAGATTTACAAACTCAAGAGATCAATTTATGGACTCAAACAAGCATCTCGAAGTTGGAACATAGGTTTTAATAAGATAGTTAAATCATTTGGCTTTGTCAAAAATGTGTCTAAACCTTGAGTGTACAAGAAGGCTAGTGGGAGTAAACTATAATTTATTGTGCTTTATGTCAATGACATTCTTCTCATTGAGAATGAGAAAGCAATGTTAGAGTGTACTAAAGTATGGTTATCTACTTAATTCTCCATGAAGGATTTGTGAGAAGCATTTATGCATTAGGAATACATATCTATAGAGATAGATCGAGGAGGATGCTAGGGCTTTCTCAAATACCATACATTGATAAGATAATAAAGAGGTTTAGTATGGAAGAATCCAAAAGGGGATTCCTCCCGATGGGATACGGTCTTCATCTCTCCAAGTCTATGGCCTCTATGACTGACATAAAATGTCCCACATACATTATTCATCCACCATAGGGAACATAATGTATGTTGTTCAATCCAACCCCAATTAACGTCATTGGATGGCCATTAAAGCAATCCTTAAGTACTTGAGAAGGGCTGATGACTTGTTTTTGGTATGCAATAATAAAAAATTGAAACTCGAGGAATTTTCAGATTCTAGTTTCCAATCCGATGTAGATGACCTAAAATCCACTTCCGGATTCATATTTTGCCTCAATGGCAGTGTGGTGAGTTGGAAGAGTTCCAACAAGACACCATGGCCGCTTCAATCACAGAGGCAAAATATAGTGTGGCTTCGAAAGCTGCAAAAAAAGGTGTTTGGATGGAAAACTTCATCCAAGAGTTAGATGTAGTGCCCAGCTTTACTAAGCCAGTAGTTGTCTTCTGTGAAAACAATGAGGCAATAGCGCAAGCTAAAGAGCTAAGATCTCATCAACATCCAAGCACATTTTGAGGCGATATCATTTGATTCGGGAGATCATTGATAGAGGTGACATCTGAGTGGAGAGGGTTACCTCAAAAGAGAATATAACAGATCTACTAACTAAACCCCTATCGCGAAAGGTCTTTGAAGGACATCTTGAGAAGATGGGTCTTAAGACTATGAGGAATTAGCTTTAGGGCAAACGGGAGATTGTTGGAATAGTGCCCCACAGCCAATTGGATTGGCATATAAACTATTTCACCTATGATACAATCTTAATTGCATGATATACATTATAAATGGCCATCTTCATCTTATGCTTATGTTACTTCATTAGCATTTGGTTGAAGCCCTTCGATCATACTAGACTATGGGATTTGGTCATGCACTGGGTGGTGATCATGAAACAAGTCTTACACAGTCGTGATCTTAAATCTTCCAAGTTATAGAATCTTATGAGGCAGGGCATCTAAGATTTGGATAGACTTGTACTAATAATGAATATATCCAAGGGTTGGATATTACTTCGTTTCATGAGCAAACCATGTGAGACATGGGTGCATATTAGTAGGTGGTAAGTCGGTAGTAGCAAGTTCTCCAACTTACGTTAGTGCATATAATTAGTCCTTTGATATGAGAATCCATGGTAACTTTGTGTTTAGGTTTTCATGCTTTAACTCTTCCTTGACTACTTCGTGGCTCTCTCGGGTTGAGATTGGGTATGAGCTATTTAGACATGGAGGTTTGTGAAATCCAAAATGGGATTCGACTCCTCAACATTGTGAAGGGTGAGTGCATCTCCTATGTATTCTATAATGATCGATTCCACGAAATCCCTACAAGATAGTATGATAATTTGAAAAAGGATTTTTTTCAAAGATGAGGTCATCAAGGGTAATCAAACATTATGAATAGAAACATAGTATCGAGGCTATTAGGAAGCCACAAATATCTTGCCATAGATCTTTTTTGGGAGTTAGGAGACGAAAGGACCATATTTGCGTGGCAAGTATAGAGCTAAAATGGTTCTCCAAAAGCATATTCATTTTGGCCAATTAGTTGGGCTCCACGGGCTTGAGGTTGGACATCAACCATGGAGATTAGGTACTCTTCAATTAATGGAGATTAATTGAATTGAGTCATTGATTTCAAGGAGTTTAAACTAATGTGAATATTTCAATATTCTCAAATCACAAAAGTTGTGAGCCCATTTCCAATGATCATAGAACCTAATGGGTCACATACAAAAGCCAATTGGAAATCCTACTTGCTAAAGGGAATTTTCTAAGAGTTAGAAAATTCCACTTTGATCGATTTAAGGAGGGAAACGGTTGACTAATTTTTGGTCATTTTGACTTGATCAATTTAATAGTTAAATTGATCTAAATAATTCTAGGAGTTAAATTAGACCAATTAAATTAAAGAATTAATTTAATTGGTACCACCTAACTATCAATTGGTCAAGTTAACTTAAGTAGTCAAAGTTGACACCTTCTAGCTTAAGGAGTTAAGCTAATTGACTTAAAAAATTAAGTCAAGACCAATTAATTAAATTAAGGGGTTAATTTAATTAATGTGAAGAATTGTTTTGGAGGAGAAATTCAAATGAAAGAGTTCATTTGGAGTGCATTTGGAATTATTTGGATGACATTTTATGAGATAAAATGAAGATTCCAAATGAAATTCAAAGGCAAGTGAAATGTGAATTTCACATGCAGCTTGCTTGCTTATGTGGCACCCTCATGGGAGGTATGATGACAACTAGCATCACACCTTCCCTCTCTCAATAAATAGATATAGTGGTCGGCCACTTGATAGCTAGCTTGCAAAATTCTAGATCTAATTGTTAGATTCCATTTTCCCTTCGGCCTTCATCCTCTCTTATCTCTCCTTGAATTTTCATCTGATTTAGGAGAGATTTTGATTTGTCATTGGTGTGTGGAACATCACATTAGAGGCAATACACTTAGATTGCTTGGCTTTTGGAGATCCATTGCAATCTGGTCAGTTTGGAGGCATTTCTGGAGTGGCTTTCAATTTTTTGTTTTGGCTGAATTTTTTTACTGGATCTTTATCAAGGTGTTGGTGATCTTAAGTCCAAATTTTAGGCTATTCCAAGGTGATTTGATAGGGAAATTGTTGCCGAGATCTTGCTACGCCGTTGGAAGATAGTTTTCAAGTGTTGAAGTGTTCTTCCTCCTTTCCTTGGATTTTGAGCATTCAAGGTAATCCTTTATCCAGATCTAACTTTGAAGCATGATTAGATCCTTGGTTTCGTGTGTGGCCTAGTTAATTTAGCTATTTTTGTGCTTATTATTGGATCCTAGTGCTACACTTGACTTCAAATGGTATTGAAGCCTATTTTCATGCTTTCATTTGGATTTTTTGATTGATTGATTCATGTGATGGATTTATCTAAATCTCCAAATACTTGATCCAATTTATGGATTAGAGTGTTTGAATGATGATGCATGTGGCTCTTTTTTGATGAATTGGAATTATGCTAATATACGTTTTAAGTGTTAATTCATATGTTAGTATGTTTTGATTCATAGTTGCTAATGTTGAATGTTGATTTAGCATTAGTTGATGTTATATGTTGATATAGCATGTTAAATTTGGCCGAAAAGTGTTTTGGTCATTTTTGGATCCAATTTGATTGTAGATTATTCGAGATTTTAGGACAATGTTGATTCTCACTTAAACTTGATTTTTGAAGTATGTTTAGCACTTGAAATTTCATTTTTAAAAGGTGTTTTGAATCTGGAATTTCATCTATTATGTTTGATTTGATGTTTGGGAAGTGTCCTAAATTTTTTGGTGCACAAAAATTGAGCCAAAACAAGATAACTTGGTGCTAACTCTGAAATTGGGGAAACTGGCAGCCTTGGTCAGGTGCTGGCCGAGCAGCGAGCATGCCTGGCGCACACTTGCCACGTAGCTGTACACCCAGGTCGAGCAAGTAATGGCCAGTTTTGGTTTGCATGAGTTTTGATGTGCTTTTGTGTTCTTTCTGTGACCAAAATTGAATTGAATCATGCTACATAGATGCACACCATTGGCAATGTTGCCACCGATGAAGCACGTGAATTGTTCAAAAACTTTGTGGATGATGATTTACAAACGAGATGCATCGTGATGGCTTCTATGATTAATGAGCTTCAAAAGACTCATGAGCATATGAAACATGCTCACAAGATCTACCTACACCTACAAGAGTTGTATGGTGTTCAAACTAGACACAGAAGGTTTGCTTTGTTTAGGGAGCTCTTTAGGTCAAGAACGAATGAGAGCATGAGTGTCCATGATCACAAACTAAAGATGATCGAGCTCGTTGAGAAGCTTGGTCAATTAGACATTATTATGGATAATGAGCTCTACGTGGATTTGATCCTTGAACTATTGCCTAGATTTTTTGACCAGTTCATCATGAACTTTAATATGTCCAAGCGAGAAATCATGATTAATGAATTGGTTAATATGTTGGTGACTGCCAAGGCGACTATGAAAAAGGATAAGCTTCTTATGCTTGCTTTCTCTTCCAGGTCTAAGGGCCTTAGGAGTCCTAGAAAGGGAGGTAAAAGGAAGAAGGGTTCTTCCTCTAAGGGAAAGCAACCCCTAGAAGAGTTCGGGGGGAATCAAGAAGAAGAAAGAGGTTAAAATCGATGCTACTTGTTTCCATTGCAGTGAAAAAGGACATTGGAAAAGGAGTTGTACGGCTTACCTAAGCACCCTTGAGAAAGGTATGTACTTTTATTGAACTGCACTTAATGACAAATTCTTCCTCATGGGTATTTGATACTGCATGTGGTTCTCACTTTTGTAATTCATGATAGGGGATGAAAAGAAGAAGGAGTCTCAATGAAGGGGATATGATCCTTCGCCTCGGAAATGGGGCAAAAGTTGTGGCCATGGTTGAAGGCGTAGTCAAGATAGACTTGGGGAATGCTTGCATTGCACTTGATCCTTGTTTTTATGTACCCATTTTAGATAATGAAGGATATGGTTTTTCTATATCTGATAGGATGTTGAAAGCGTTAAAGCATGGTTCTTTAATTTCACAAAGTGCATTAAACAATGGATTGTTCATATTGAATTCTCAACCTTCATTGATGCATATTCAATCAAGTAAAAGAAAATTAGATAACCAAGAAGATGTAATTTTGTAGCATGCAAGACTTGGACATATTTCTAACAATTGGATAAGCAAGTTAGAAGCTCTCAAAGCACTAAATGTTAGTGGCATTGGGGACCTTCCTACTTGTGAGTCTTGTTTAAAGGAAAAAATGACTAGGACTCCTTTTGTGGGACAAACGAAGTGAACGACAAATCCTTTGGATTTAATCTATATGGATGTTTGTGGCCCACTAAGAGTTAGTGTAAGAGGAGTATATTTTTACTTCATTACTTTCATCGATGATGATACTCGGTTCGAAATAAGTATCTTAGAAGTACAAGTCCGAAACTTTTGAAAAGTTCAAAGAGTATAGGAATGAAGTAGAAAAGCAAAAGGGACTACGTATTAATGCTCTTCAATCGAATTGAGGATGAGAATACTTGAGTATTGAATTCTTAGATTATCTACAAGAGAATGGGATACAATTTCAATGGACTCCACTCGGCACACCCGAACATAATGGAGTAGCCAAGAGGAGGAACCGTACCTTGTTGGGCATGGTACGACGATCCATAATGAGCTTTTCCGATGTGTCTATATCCTTATAGGGATGTACCTTAGATGCAACAACGAGGCTACTTAAAATGGTATCCTCAAAGTCGGTGCCAAAAACGTCACATGAGATGTGGTATGGCAAAGCACCTCACTACTCTTTCTTAAGAGTTTGGGGATCTCTCACTTATGTCAAGCGGTTAGTGGGAGACAAGTTGGATGGTAGATTCACCTTGTGCAAGTTTGTGTGATAGCCAAGAGACTCTTTGGGCTATTACTTTTAAGTGTTTGTTTCGAGGAATGCCTACTTTTTGGAAAAGTAATTTCTATTAGATAGAAATGACTTTGTTATTGAACTGGATGAAGTTCAAGATAATCATCAAATCCCATAAGTGGGGGAAATAAGAGGGCAACCAGAGCCTTACACAAAACCTCTGAGAAGGTTGGGCCGAATAAAGAAGCAACCTAAAAGGTTCAGATTCCTTCATGAGGCAGGCCAATCCAATTTTGATCCGAAGACCTATGAGGAAGCTATGTTGGACATAGATTCTGGACATCAGCTTGACGCCATGAAATTCGAAATGGACTCCATGTACTCCAACGAAGTAAGGATTTTGGTAGATCCACCAGAGCGTATAATACCTGCTGGTTGCAAGTGGATCTATAAGCGAAAAGTAGGAGTCGATGGAGAGGTAATAACCTTTAAGGTGCGACTAGTGACAAAGGGTTATACTCAAAGACCCATTATTGATTTCGAGGAAACTTTTTCACCAATCACTATGCCTAAGTCCATTAGGATTTCACTTGCCATAAACACATATTATGACTATGAGATATATCAAATGGATATGCAACCGCTTTCCTCAATGGTAACATTGAAGAAGAAATCTATATGGTCCAAAGGGAGGGAGCAAAGGTTTGCAGACTCGAGAGATTTATTTATGGACTCAAATAGGCATCCCTAAGTTGGAACATACATTTTGATAAGACAGTTAAATCATTTGGCTTTGGCAAAAACGTGTATAAACATTTGTGTATACAAGAAGGCTAGTGGGAGTAATATACAACTTATTGTGCTTTATGTTGATGACATTCTTCTTATTGGGAATGAGAGAGCAATGTTAGAGTGTACTAAAGCATGGTTATCTACTCAATTCTCCATGAAGAATTTGGAAGAAGCATTGATGCGAAACCTCAAGGATATATTGATCCCGAACCCCAAACACACAAATTGACATTGAACGAACCCTAGAATAAAAGCCCTCCCTATTAAACCCCTAAGATACTTGATCTTAGAAATGAAAATAATTGCGAATAAGAAATAGAAAACTGAATAAATACTAGCAGGAATGAGTACCTTGAAAGAACCTATTCAATTTCTTGATGCAGTAGGCAAAGTTGTGGTTTTTCTTCAGAGAAAAATGCAGAAAATAATTCAAAATTCATCAAAATCTACCATACACATTTTTAAGAAAGTATTTATACTCTCCTTGCAAGCCCTAATCAAAATAAGATATAAACTACGCCTACATATAATAATCCAAGCCCAAATCCAATTAGAAATAAGAATTTGACTTGTTCACAATTTCTTCTTTTCTCAATGAGTCCCACACGTTTAGGACTTATTTTGGCCTTCTTGGGTCATTTCAAGCCTTATACACCAAGCATGAGGTGATGGGTTGTCCAACTTCATTCTTTTGGCTTTTTGACATGTTCTTATCTTTCTTAGCCCATTCTTGATGTATCTCTTCAACAAATGACTTAGCTAAATTTGCAAAGCCATCTTTCAGCCTCTTTGCTTTTGCTCTTGTGATAGGTCCCATTGGCAGGTTGCAATCTCCATTTTTCTCTCCAATGCCAAAATAACCATCTTGCCCTGCAATGCCTCTAGTGCTCATATCAGTCCCTCTTTCCTTTGAAAGATTCATCCTCGAATTGAATCCATATCAAAAAGAGAAAAATCAGAAACATTAAAAGTAGCAGAAACTTTATACTCACCTGGAATGTCAATCTTCTAAGCGTTATCATTAATATTTTCCAACACTTGGAATGGACCATCTCCTCTAGCATCAAGCTTGGATTTTCTTTGATTAGAAAACCTTTCCTTTCTCAAACGAACCCAAACCCAGTCACCAGGTTCAAATATCACCTACTTCCGCCCCTTATTCACTCTTTGGATAGTCAATCTATTTCTCTTTTCAATCATCTCACGTACCTTCATATGTATAGTTTTAACCTTTTCAGCCTTGCTTTCACCATCTAAATTAGCAATATCACTCAAAGGTAAAGGAGTCAAATCCAAAACAGTTAAAGAATTAAAACCATATACAATTTCAAAAGGTGAAAAATCTATAGAATAATGTATTGACCTATTATAAGCAAATTCAATGAAAGGCAAACAATCCTCCCAAGTTTTCAAATTCTTTCCTACAACAGCACGCAACAAGGTACCCAAAGTTCTATTTATCACTTCAATTTGTCCATCAGTTTGTGGATGACAACTAGTAGAATACCAAAGTTTAGTAACTAACTCACTCCACAAAACCTTCCAAAAGTGGCTCAAGAACTTAACATCCCTATTAGAAAAAATAGATCTTGGACACTATGCAATCTGACAATTTCTCTAAAGAACAAATCAACAATGCTAGTGGCATCATCAGTTTTACGACAAGTAATAAAGTGTGCCATCTTGCTGAATCTATCAACCACAACAAATATACTATCTCTACCCTTCCTAGTTCTAGGCAAACCAAGCACAAAATCCATAGAAATATCAACCCAAGGTGCAGTAGGAGTAGGTAAGGGTGTATAAAATCCATGAAGCATAAACTTAGATTTAGCTTGTTTACATGCAATACATTTAGAACACACTTTCTCAATATCTTTTCTCATACCAAGCCAATAGAAATGCTTACTCAAACATCTAAAGTCTTATGCACACCGAAATGACCCATCAATCCACCACTATGTGATTCCCTAACTTGCAACTCACACACAAAACAAACAGGGACACAAATTCTATTGCCGCGAAAAAGAAAACCTTCATGTCTATAGCATTTATTAAATGCACCACGATCACATGTAATATACAAATCAGCAAAGTCAACATCAATTGCATACATATCTTTAAATTGCTCAAACCCTAACAACTTAGATGTAAGTGTAGTGATTAAAGCATACCTCCTCGACAATGCATCAGAAACAATGTTTTCCTTTCCCTGCTCATAGCAAATCACATATGGAAAAGCCTCAATAAATTTTACTCACTTAGCATACCTTTTATTCGATTTCCCTTGGCCCTTTAAATGCTTCAAATATTCAAGATCAACATGTATAACAAATTCTTTAGGAAGCAAGTAATGTTACCAAACATCCAATGCACAAACTAAGGTATATAATTCCTTATCATTAGTGGAATATATAACCTGAGCACCACTCAATTTCTCACTAAAGTACGCAATGGGACATTTTTCTTGCATTAAAACAGCACCAATCCCAATCCTAGATGCATCACACTCAATCTCAAAAGTCTTATTAAAATCAGATAAAACAAGAATAGGAGCATAACACAATTTATCTTTCAATGTATTGAATGCATGGTCTTGTTCCTTTCCCCATCTAAACACAACTTCTTTCTTAATAATCTCAGTAAATTGACAGCTATAGTAGAAAAATCACGCACAAACCTCCTATAAATGCTAGCTAATCCATGAAAACTCCTAACTTCACTAACTGTCTTAGGAATTGGCCATTCTTTAATAGCCTTCACCTTCTCCTCATCCACCTCAATGCCATGTATACTCACAACAAACCCAAGAAATACAAGTCTATCAATGCAAAAAGTATATTTCTTAAGGTTTGCGTACAACTTCTCCTTCCTAAAAAGAGTCAAAATAGCCCTAACATGTATTATATGATCATCTAAGCATTTGCTGTATATCAATATATCATCAAAATAAACAACAATAAATTTACCCAGAAAATCACGCAATACATGGTTCATTAATCTCATGAAAGTACTAGGTGCCTTAGTCAAACTAAATGGCATAACCAACCATTCATATAGGCCATATTTTGTTTTAAATGCAGTTTTCCACTTATCCCTAGGTTTCATCCTAATTTGATGATAATCGCTTTTCAAATCAATTTTAGTGAAAATACATGCACCATGTAATTCTTCAAGCATATCATCCAACCTAGGGATAGGATAGTGATAATTAACTGTAATTTTGTTGACTGATCTACTATCCACGCATATCTACCAAGTTTATCCTTCTTTGGAACTAATAACACAGGTACAACACACGGACTCATCCTCTCCCTCTCATGTCCTTTTGCTGGCAACTCCTCCACTTGCCTTTGAAGCTCCTTCGTCTCCTCAGGATTACATCTGCAAGCTGGTCGGTTAGGAATTTGAGATCGAGGTACAAAGTCAATTTGATGCTCAATTCCTCTCAATGGTGGTAAACCTATGGGCATCTCATTAGGGAATACATCATCAAACTCCTACAATAAAGAGACAAAAACACTAGGAAAATCGGGGTTAAGTTCAGTTTCAGATAATAAAACCTCCATATACCTAATCACTATCAAAGCTCTCTTGCCTAGAAAAGCATTCTTTAAATCTCTCTCTTTTACATAGAAGCATTGTTTTTTCTCAACTTTTTCACTGTCACTAACTCTTTCTTTTCATTCCCTTCAACTTTCTCATTCTTTTCTCTCTTTTCACTCACCAACTTTTCTCTCCTACAAATCTCTCTTTCTTGTTTGCACTTGTGCAATCACTCACCATTGGGCCTTTATCTTTATTCAATTCTCTCAGGGCCTCTTTTCTCACATTACTTTTTTTGACCTCACTACCCAAACTCCCACAAGAAGATTGTTGAAGTTTAATCTGGCTAAGGTAAACTTCCTTGGGTGATAGAGGTGCAAGAGTAACTTTATATCCATTATGCTCAAAGGAATATCTATTCTTGTACCCATCATGTGTTACACGCCTATCAAATTACCATGGCCTACCCAACAACATATGGCCAGCCTGCATGGGTACAACATCACAAACCATTGTAAAAGCTACATCTCATCATTATATCTCCCAATAATAAAAGCTAAGACAACCTGCCTAGTAACTTTCACCTCTCCACTATCATTCAACCATTGCAGCCTACATGGATTAGGTTGTTTTATCACATTCAGCCCCAATTTCTCAACTAAAGTGGTACTAGCCACGTTAGCACAACTATCCCCATCAATTCATCAATTATTAAGCTAGACACCTTACCACCTATCAAGCATCTGGTGTGAAATATATTTTCTCTTTGTTCTAAGCTCTTTTCCTTAACATTAAAGTTCAATGCATGCCTAGCAACAAGAGATTTTCCATGAACATCATATTCAGCATTATCTTCATCACTAATAACACCCTCTAAAGGTGGAATATCATTATCATACCATCAAACTTATTATCATCATCAAACTCGGATACAATTTCACTACCCATAAGAGTCATAGTTCTTTTGTTTGGATATTCAGATGCATAATGACCCAAACCTTGACATTCAAATTACTTAATATCCTTATGATTGTCTAGAAGTTGTAGTGGAAGAAGAAGAATTAGAAGTACTGTTTTGTAGAATGGACTTCTTATCCTTGTTCCTAGACGCATCCAGCTCTTTCTCCTTGAAAACCAAGCCTCTCTCTTCTTTTCATTATAATTATGCCATTTTGAACCCCATTTTGAGTTGGAATTTTGAAATGCATGGGCGGGCCCCTCTTTGTTTTTGTTGTTTCTCCACCTTCATAGCCATACTCACCAAATTCTCCATCTTCATATAATGTTGTAGGTCTACAACATCAGCAATTTCTCTATTCAAACCACTAATAAATCTAGCCATTGTCACTTCTGTATCCTCCTCTATGTTGGCCTTAATCATCAACATCTCCATTTTCTTATGGTAATCCTCGACTAACTTAGACCTTGAATGAGTCCTTATAGTTTTTGGTGTATCTCCCTGTAGTAGTAGGATGGAACAAATCTTTTCTTCATAATGGCCTTCATATCTGCCCAAGTCTCAATAGGTTTCTCACCATTTCTCCTCCTAGACTGCACTAGTTGATCCCACCAAACTAATTGATAGTTACTGAATTTAACTGCTGCAAGTCTCACTTTCTTCTCTTCAGAGTAGAGGTCCTTGACATTTCTATTTTATTATGATTTGGCCCTGGATTTTTTATTGTAATTTAGTCCTTAATCTCTTGTTTCATTTTGGATTGGCCCTAGGGAATAAAAAAAAAAAAACTTTTATTTTATATTTTATTGTGTTATATACCTGATATACACAATGATGCATTTGTATCTTAAGATATATATACACTTTTGTGACTTATGGCGTAGGGTGCATGGCTAAATTCATTTTAAAAACATGTATTTAGGGAATTTTAAGTCAATCTTTTGATTAATTTGTTTAATCTAGAATGCTATTAATCATATCAAAAGGGATAACTTTATAAGATAGTCTATCTACTACATATAAAATTTTAAATTTTGATTTCCTACAATTACTAGATAATTTAATAATTTAATCTTTTTTGAAGAGAATTACTTACGAGAAGAGGGAGGGTATTCATAACTACTTTTCAAATCAATCGTAGTGAAATTGAATGCACCTTGTAATTCTTCAAGCATATCATCTAATCAAGGGATAGGATAGTGATCCTTAACTGTAATTTTATTGACAGCTCTACTATCCATGCACGCCTACCAAGTTTCATCCTTCTTTGGAACCAACAACCGAGGTACAACACACGGACTCATGATCTCCCTCACATGTCCTTTTTCTAGCACCTCCTCCACTTGCCTTTGAAGCTTCTTTGTCTCCTCGAGATTACATATATAAGTTGGTCGGTTAGGAATTTGAGATCTAGGTACAAAGTCAATCTGATGCCCAATTCCTTTCAATGGTGGTAAACTCATGGGCATGTTATTAGAGAATACATCATCAAACTACCACAATGAATGTAACACCCCCGATTTTGAGATCATAAAATAAAAGAAATATGAAATCAATAAGTTTGGCTAGATTAATTTTGTATTAGATTTAATTAAAATCTAGAATTAAATATTGACAATCGAGGGATTAAATTGTAAATGAGAAAAGAACTTGATTGTCTAAAATTATAAAATTTAGGGGGGTCAATGTGAGAGGATTGAAAGTTTAAGGGCTTTAAAATAAATCAATTGTACTTAATTGACTGAAATTAAGAATGTTAGGGGCCAATGTGTAAAAATAAAACTTTAAAGGGATCGAATAAAAGTCCAAGGGTGAAATTGTAAGGCGGTTGAAACTTTGAGGGCCTAATTGAAGGTGGTTAAAGAAAGCTTGGGTCAAACTGAAAGACCTGGAAAATACTTCTATATATATAATTAAGGACAAAACTCAACCAAATTTTCAAAAGACGACCCAATATCTCCCAAGCTCGATTTTGCTCCGTTCTAGCTCAAAATCAAAAACTAAAACCTTAGTTAGATTCGTCTCATAATGACAAACACAAACATACCAATATTAGCCAAAAATAACCACAAAATTCATCGAAAAATGAAGACCAATGCAGACATGCGGCAGGTTTGATGGTTCCGGCATACAACGACATATTTCAGGTGGGCTTTTGCAGGTTTTGGTTGCAAGTTCATGGGCAAGGAGATGGTGGTGTCAATTTGAGGTTCAACTGGCGGCGATGGAAGAATTGGAGTGGTGGCATGATGGTGGTGAGTTAGGGTTCCCGTTGGTGGCCAAATTAGCCAGCAAGATGGCGGTAAATCACTCAATTAATGGAGGGGTTCTCATGGGCTCGATGAGGTGCATCTTTTGGTCGGGTTAGCTCGCACTCAAGTAATGGCAATGCAGCGGCTACTGGCGGCGCTATGCCGACTAATGAATAGCGAATAGGGAATCATGATCCGGACTCGTCTGGACTATTCTCAGATGAAATTGGATCGATTCAATTCAATTTGGGTAAATTTCATATCGAATATTAATTTGATTGATTTTTATGATTCTACTTAAATGTTTATTCATTTAAGGTTATTTGAATACAATTTGAATCAATAATGACTTAAAATTATGTCCTCAGACTCGATAATGTAATATATTGTGAACGAAATATAGTTAAGCTTAATCCAAAGCTTAAGTTATATGAATATTAGAACAAAAATGAATTATCATACGTGGACCTGATAAACTCATAAAACCCCAACTGGTTTACGAACATGGAACCCTTGCTACGCAACTGTAAAATAAGTAAGGTGATGAATGGAGTTTGTTGGAAATAGTTACTCAAAAATTACATTTGGTAACCTATAATTGAACTTGAGGGTTGTGGCAACAAATACCTATAGAATATTGAAACCCTAAATGAGACCACAATGATGTAGGATCTATAACCACCTCATTAACTGATTAGTTATGGATTACCATATTCAATTATCTTAAACATTTAGATATGAAATCAAAATCATCGAAATTGTGTCAGAATAAACTTAAGTTTGATAAAGACATTAATTATATTTATACTTAAGAGTTAGAGGATTGATAGGATGATAACTTGGGTTACCTTATAATAGTTCTCGGTTTAACCAGGAAGCTAAGATCTGAGCGCCTATACAACTAAGAATTCCTCTATAAGTGCCAAGTGAGTTTATACTCAATAGTATGAGGTTTCTTTGCTAGGAAAAGAACATATATACTTGTTATATATCACGGTTGCTTGATTCCTCTCAATCCATATGTTGAGAAATTTACCACACATCGCCACTATATGCTAATTGTAGTTCCTATTGAACTTTATTTATGTCATTTTACCTGAAATTGGCGATTGTGTTGGGAAAACTAAAAAATGGATTTCAAAATATATTTTTCAATCATCGCCATGTTTATCTTGGAATAAGTTTGGTGTTGAATTAGTGATTACTTGTTTAACATGGCGACTTGATGTATTAATTGATATGTTGTTAAGTGATACTAGTGAAACTGTTCAATACCCTTGGGGGCCAACCTTAAGATTGATTTTGAAAGACGACTGGGTGAAATGGACCACCGGTGACTTTTTTTTGGCTGATACCCGTACAAGCTGTACATATAATCCCTACTCATAGCAAGGTAGCAGTAGCGGTCTATGAGCGAAATTGTGCATGCAGCTAGCCATGGCGAGTGATTCTAAGTGGCCAAGCCCGATCAGTCGGAATTTAGAGGGATAAGGATTTCTGCGTTTGCGAAAGTGGAGTGACAAGGTAGGAGAACTACCTACAACAAGAGTGTAAAAGTGTTTATTAAATTATTCGTGATTAATTTTGCCCATTAATTGTATTCTTAAAGAAAAATATGTAACCCTTTTGGTCATAATTGAGATTTAAATATCTGTAAAAGGGCAGTGAATTTTTTCAAGTTTCATCACTGGTATGAGATGGTGGTGAGATGGATCACTTTAAATAATGATTAAAATTTCCTCTTATGGTTCCTGGAAGTTTCAATGCTTTTATTTGTTTCTTATATAATATTTGAGAAATTGTCACTCTGTTTTTATTGCTAAATTATCTCACTAAATCATTCGAACCTACGTTGTTTTATTGTTATTTTTCGTTCTTTACGCCAGATAAGAACGAGTGACAAAGATTCAAGTGACACATAAGGTAATGAAGATGGTAGAAGTACTACATATAATTTATAATATTTCGATTCATAGTTGAACCTCCATTGGATGTCGCTTGTAGAAATTAGATACTTTAGATTTTGAGAAATATATTTTCTATTATTTAGAAAGCTTGTGGCATAGAATGGGTAGCACCTCGGATGAGAGCAGGCATCTTCCAGTCGGGGCGCTACAATGAAGAGACAAAAACACTAAACAAATCAGGGTTAAGATGAGTTTCAGATAATAAAACCTCCCTATACCTAACCACTATCAAAATTCTCTTACCTAGAAAAGCATTATTTAAATCTCTCTCTCTTGCATAGAAACATTAGCTATGTTTGGTTAACATTTTGGGAAAACAAGAAATTGTTTCCCCAAAATATAACCAAGCATACAAAAAATTTCCCTCCAAAATGCCCAATTAAATTTTTCCAAAATACCCTCTTCTATCTTTCATTATCCCCAAAATTTCTTGATTTTCCAACATATACTTACATATTATATATATCATACATATTTTATTATTATTCTAATAATAAAAAATCACTCAATTCCATTTTCTCCACAAAAACCCAATAAAAAGGCATGGATTTGATTGCTACAGTAGAATTTGTCTCCTCCTAAAACAGAAACAAACATACCAAATTTTCCCAAAATAATTTCTTACTATTCGCAAAACATAAGCAGCATACATCACATTCCCCAACCCTACTCCTAAAACTCATTCTCCCAAAACACATAATCTAAAACATATATATTTCACTTTTCACTAACTCTTTCTCTTCACTCCCTTAACTTTTCTCATTCTTTTCTCTCTTTGCACTCACAAATTTCTTCTTTCCTACACATTCTTTCTTGTTTGCATTTGTGCAGTCATTCGCCATTGGGCCTTTATCTTTATTCTTTTCTCTTATGGCCTCTTTTCTCTCATTATTCTTTTTAACCTCACAACCCGAACTCCAGCAAACCTATTAAGGTAAACTTCCTTGAGTGAAAAGTGCAAGAGTGACTTTCTGTCCATTATGCTCAAAGAAATATCTATTATTGTGCCTATCATGCATTACACAATTGCCAAATTGCCATGGCCTACCCAACAGCATATGGCTAGCCTGTATGGGTACAACATCACAAACTATTGTGAAAGCTACATCTCATTACTATATCTCCCAATAATAAAAGCTAAGACAACCTGCCTGGTAACTTTCACCTCTCCACTATCATTCAACCATTGTACCCTATATGGATTAGGTTGTTTTATCACACTTCAGCCCCAATTTCTCAACTAAAGTGGTACTAGCCACCTTAGCACAACTATCCCCATCAATGATTAAGCTACACACCTTACCACCTATCAAGCATCTGGTGTGAAATATATTTTCTCTTTGTTCTAGGCTCTTTTCCTTAACATTAAAGTTCAATGCACGCCTAGGAACAAGAGATTCTCCATGAACATCGTATCCAGCATTATCTTCATCACTAGTAACACCCTCCAAAGGTGGCATATTGTTATTACTACCATCAAACTTATTATCATCATCAGACTTGGATACAATTTCATTACCCATAAGAGTCATAGTTCTTTTGTTTGGATATTCAGATGCATAATGACCCAAACCTTGACATTTTCAAAGTACTTAATATCCCTATGTCTAGAAGTAGTAGTGGAAGAAGAAGAATTAAAAGTATCGTTTTGTGGAATGGACTTCTTATCTTTGTTCATTGATGCATCTAACCCCTTCTCCTTGGAACCTAAGCCCACATCTCTCTTCTTTTCATCATATTTTTGCCATTTTGAGCTGTATTTTAAGCTGGAATTTTGAAATACCTTGGCTGCCACTCTTTGCTTTTGTTGTTTCTCCAACTTCATAGCCATAGTCACCAAATCCTCCATCTCAACATAATGTTGTAGGTCTACAACACCAACAATTTCTCTATTCAAACCACTGATAAATCTAGCCATTGTCATTTTTGTATCCTCCTCTATGTTGGCCTTAATCATCAACATCTCCATCTCATTTCGGTAGTCCTCAACTGACTTAGACCCTTGAATGAGTCTTTATAGTTTTTGGTGTATCTCCCTGTAATAATAATATGCAACAAATCTTTCTTCATAATGCCCTTTATGTCTACCTAAGTCTCAATTGGTCCTCACCATTCCTCCTCCTAGATTGCACTAATTAATCCCACCAAACTAATGCATAGTCAGTGAATTCAACTGTTGCTAAGCTTCCTTTCTTCTCTTTAGAGTAGTTATGGCAATCAAAGATCAACTCCACTCATCTCTCCCACTCCAAATATGCTTCAGCATCATTTCTACCTTTAAATGATAGAATTTTCATCTTGATGGCATTTAAATTGCTATCCCTACTAGCTTCAAATCTAGCTTCAGCCCCTCTATTCTTATCCGAACTACTATCATCAAAGTCACCCTCAAACATCTCTTAATTAAACCCATATGGAGGCCTATTTCATCTACCATTTCTAGAAATATTCTGCACCACCTCCTTTCTCCACTCATCCATCTCATCAAGCTTATTATTCAACTTCTGAAATTAACTAGTAAATGCCCTATACATCTCTTTCATATCTGGTGTCATATTAGCTTCCTCATCAGAGGGTTTCTTACCCTCCCTCCTTGGAAGAATAGTATTCATTTTAAAAAAAACCTACAAAAAGTGTTAGCAAAAATAGCCTCACAAAAACATTCCCTCGCGTGTTTTACTCAAGTAGATGTGAACTCTCGTGTTTGCACTCAATTCTAGTTTTGCCCTCTTTATGTGCTCACCTTTTTATGCCTTTTACCTCTCTTGACCACAACGAATGTTGCACTTCAGAAATCAAACTAATTCAATTCTAAGCAAATTCGCAAGTAGTACTTTTTTTTTTATTGGGGCTTACAATAAGCACACAGTCTAGAGGCAAAGTAAATATGACCAGCAAGAAAAATGATGTGATGACACACGAGAAAGAATGTGTACCATGTGATTTTTATGCAAGCTAAGTAACAAGAATGCAATACGTTACTTATCTAATATGAACAGATGCAAATTAAGCTAAAACAAATAAAGAAAACACAAAGAGTGAATAAAAACAACAAAACAGAAAGTGTGCAAAGAATTCGGTCAATCCCAATGGAAGGCCGATTATGACTCAATTCTAACCTAGTTGATGTACAGTCAACTCCAAACAGTAACTAAAATAGCCAATTTAGCTTATGCAATGGCAATTTGAAATTTGAAAGCCAAGGTCAAAAACCCCCTAATTGAATCACACAAGAACCCTACCCTAACTTTAATTTCTCAAAATTAGAGCAATCTAAGGTGTATATTATGCAAATTCAATTGTATGTGTTCAATTGGTGTTCTCTAAGATAGGAATATGCAACAATGTTGCGAAAGAATCACAAAACTGTAGTCAATTCACAATCTGTTTTATTTTTTCTTTTTTTTTTTCCTGGAAACAAAAACAAAATAAATAGGAATTTATCTCAAGTTGGCTCTAGATACCAAATGATGCAGAATCCCAAAAATATATTTATCCTAAAACCCAAAACACACAAATTGATATTGAACAAACCCTAGAATAAAAACCCTCCCTATTGAACCCCTAAGATACTTGATCTTAGAAATGCAAATAATTGGGAATAAGAATATAAAATTGAATAAACACTAGAAGGAACTAGTACCTTGAAAGAATCTATTCAATTTCTTGATGCAACAAGCAAAGTTGTGGTTTTCCTTAAGAGAAAAGCGCAGAAAATAAATCAATATTCATCAAAATCTGCCATACATGTTTTTAAGAGAGTATTTATACTCTCCTTGCAAGCCTTAATTAAAATAAGATATAAACTAAGCCTACGGATAATAATCCAAGCCCAAATCTAATTACGAATAAAAGTTTGACTTGGTCACAACTTCTTCTTTTTTCCATGAGCCCCACACATTTGGGACTTCTTTTGGCCTTTCTTAGGCCTTTTCAAGCGTTATACACCAAGCACAAGGTAATGAGCTATCAAATTTCATTCTTTTGGCTTCTTGGCATGTTCTTTTCTTTCTTAGCGCATTCTCGATGCATCTCTTTAGAAAATGACTTAGCCAAATTTTTAAAGCCATCTTTCAGCCTCCTTCCTTTTACTCTTATGATAGGTCTCATTGGCAGGTTGCAATCTCCATTTTGCCCTACAATGCCAAAATAGCCCATCTTGCCATCCAGTGCTCATATCAAAACTCATCCTCAAACATCTCTTGATTAAACCCATATAGAGGCCTATTTCATCTAACATTCCTAAAAATATTCTGTGCTACCTCCGTTCTCCAGTCATCCATCTCATCAAGCCTAATGTTCAACTTCTGAAATCGACTAGTAAATGCGCTATACATCACCTTCATATCAAGTGTCATATTAGCTTACCATCAGAGGGTTCCTTACCTTCCCTCCTTTGATTAATTTTCAGTATTCCTGCGTCAAAATGACATTTGGAATATTGAAGAAAATGAGCTGCCTCGTCTTATATATATATATTTTTTCATGAGAAAAGGCCTGCATTTGAGCATCACAAAAAAGCTGGTGCTATGAATGCTTTGATAACATTCTTTCTATTATTTTTATCATTAAATTACTTAGAACATTGCAGCAATTTGATTCATGATTTTGTTTCCTAAATCCAGATAAGGGCGTCAACCGTCATCTCAAATACTCCTTACCTATCAAATGCTAATTGTGATCACGATATAAGTAACAACAACACCCATCTTGTGTATATCAATAAATATCAAATTTTTAAACATTTATTTTTTAAATTAATTAGTTGATTAATTAAATGATCTAATTAATTTAGTTAATTAATTATAAATTAATTACTAAATTATATTTTCAACCGCAATATGTCATTAATCTTAAGATAGATAGTAGGAAATCAGTAAGTAAGAAAAGTTTTTAATACATGTGCATGATAACACTCGACAAATTTGGTATCATTTGTGAGCACAAGGTGTTCTTTTATAACAAATTCTATATGATATAAGTTGCAATGTTTGATGTCTTTTTTTCCCTTGTACAAATAAAGTGCATCTTATTTCTTGTGATAAATTCCATATTAGATCTTTTATAGTTAACATAATTTATTTTTCATATAATTAATTTGAGTCACTTAAATTTAATTTATTTTCACTCTCCTTATAGAGAATTTGGAAGCCAAATAGTGGTTTACTCAAAGGCCAATCAGTCTATAAATCACACTTTATATCTTCAATTCAGTTAGACAACTATTAGTTTAATTGAACTATAATGATTTTGATTATAAGTTTTTATCATCCTGATGGCATTCATAATAACATGAAAGAGTGAGAGAGACATTGGATATCATCCTTTAAAAATAGAGCAGCAAATACATACTTCAACCTTCAATGTTGGCATTATAATTGCTCAAATTTGTTTATTTTTTTGGACAAAATTTTGAACCTAATGATTGGTACGTGCAATTAGGCCTACTCTCATAACTTGCCTATGTAATTTACTAAATGTCTTAAATTTCGGTTACATAGAAATCACCTCCTTAATTGTTATTTGAATTTGAATATTCTATTTTTACCTTTTTAATTGCCATTACAATTTTATTTTTCTATCTCTATTCTAATTTTTTTTTATTTGAATTGTCTTGACTACATCATTTGCTTCACTGGATGAAACTATGAAAGATAGATAACCCATGGAAACATCATAAGATTGGAACCAATATAATTTAGTTCTTTGTTTGAAATACTGAATCATTAATTGCATCATTTGATACATGAAAATTTTAAAAACTAATTAAATCCCAAGGACTAATTAGAAATGATCACTTATTTCAAGAACTAGGATGAAATATGTGAAACTAAATTAATGTGCAGATTGATACAATTCGAATCCAAAGATCTCTTACTAATTGTCAAGTTTCAAAATTTTAGTTTAAGTATGTTGCCACATATGCAAATTCTTTTCAACAATATAATTTTATTAAGAGGCTATTTTTTGAGCTTATAAGTTTCTCAAAATATCTTATAAAATACTATAAAAACCATAAGCTTCCTATATGATACATTTAGCCTTATTAACTTACCTTTAGAATTTAAAAAAAAAGGGGGGGGGGGGGATGCAAGAAATTCTTACATATAATGATGTGCACATTTTGTTTTCTTGAAAACTATAGCAAAAGATGCTTTCATGTTGTATCACAAACCTGAGAAATTTTTTTAACCTTTCTTGTTTAAGTCGAAAGACAATAAGTGAGTCGTGTAGGGAAAAAGAATATATAGTTGCTAGCTTTATTAGAAGTCGTGAAAAAGAATCAACTAAAATATTATTTTTTTAAATAGTCTTTTGGAATAATAATAATGTGGTATTACTAACTTTCAATAATTATTTTTAAATGGCAATAGGATAGAAATATATATAAAATTTATTTTTATCAAAGGACCTTTTGAAGGATCAAACTAAGTATTTTATTTGAGGTGTTATAAAGGATGAGAAAGACCTTGTCAAGACCAAGTTTTGCATGACCTAAATAATCATATGATAAACATTGTTAAAGTATACATCAATAACATAACAAGTATAATGCACTCATTATATAATTAACTTAAACTTGGTCATATGTGGTTAAGATTTGAATTTTTCCGAAGAAGTGTATTGTTGGATTGATATTTACATAATTCAAACTATTGAGCTTAAAAAATATTTATTCTTTTTCAATAATAACATTAATATGCAATTATGAAATAGTTTCTATCAACATATGAAATAGAATATCAATAACTACATTTCACTAGATAAAATATCACATTAGCCCGTATGTCCCCATTACCCTCTAGGTGTGAAATATACACCCCATTAAATAGTATCCAACAGTAAAAAATTCTTATTTTTTATATTGCTAAGCATTAAATAATAAAATTTAAATATTTATTTCAAAAAATAAATTTCATTTAACGAATTAGGTGTATATTATACTAATAGCCAACTTAACTTTTCTATTTTTGACTTACTAAAAAGAGATGAAAATGAAAACATAATCATTATAAACAAGTTGAACATATGAAAAAGTTTTTTTTCTTTTTAATTTTAGATTAAAAATAAAATGTCCATTAAAAATATCAGATTAAATAAATAATAAAAGTTTTATTTATTTATCTAAATTTAGAGAAAAATAATTTATAAATTGGTCTGAATCATTTGAATAATATTTTTAGTTTTATTTTATAAAATAACAATTAAAATTTATTGTTTAAAAAATTAAAAATAAATTTTCAATTAACAAAAAATAAAGATAGAAATTAAATTTAAATTATTGAATACCAATTTAATTCATTGAGAACAATAGACATTAAATTAAACATAAAAGTTTATTCAAATATCATCCAAAAATAAAAGAATCCAAGACTTGGCTATTGTAAGTCATTATATTGTAAAAGATACATATAAATCATGTTTCTTAAATGCTAAGTTTTTTAAGATATATTTTATTTTAATCATTATTCGATTCACAAGTTTTCATTGTTCCATTTTTTAGTAAAAGGTTCTTATATTTTCTCTATATTGCTATTTTCTTTTTTCTCTTGAAGATGGTAGAAAAGGGAATTGTTGATTCTAATTCAAGATGGTTAACCTAATTCAACTGACATGGCTTTGAATCTCTGGAAAGGGAACTCTTGTATCCATGCTTTCCTGCACATATAGGTTTTCCATTTCACCTTTTTATAAACAGTGTTAGTATTTGCCCCCTCTCTTATACATGCTCTTAGAAATGTAATATAGGTCTAATATCAATATCTCACTTTGGACAAAAATGCATATTTAATGACTGTGTGTAGATATGTAATTTTTCATGTATATTGCTGATTTCACTTTGAGGACTTCTGATAGAAATAATTGTGGTCTAGAATTCTGTTTTTTTATTAAATCTGCAGTCTATAAATTAGGTCATAATTATATATTCTTTTCTGTAAATATGAAGCTCTTAACATTAGGACAAGGCACACAATGTGTTATTTGGTCTTACAATTTGGGGCAAGCTTTCTAAGACATGAAAAGGACTTGAATTCCCTTATGGCGTATGTGGACTAGTCAGTCAAGTGGTGCTTTTTTCATGCCTAAATTCCAAGTAACAAGAGGAAAGCCTCTTTAGCTCTACATGACTAGGCTATAGATTGAAATTGATCTTTCAATGTACTTAAAGAGGACAAGGAAGACTTCTTAGAGATACATATCAATTTATTCTAATTGTTTGTTGACTAGATGGATATAATTCACTATTCTCATGCAAATATATGTGATCTTTTTGCTTCTATATAAATTTTTATATTCTAAGATGTCGTTCGATGAATACAACCCAATTTAGGACTCTTCTAAGCATCACATGGGCAAGATTTTAGTTTCTTTGTGAGGTCGACATGTCAACCACATAAGTAATTGTTGTAGTGAAGTACTTGGACCCGAGGTACATGCATGGAGTTGAGTCTAATGGTTCTATTGTCATCTGGTGCCATGAAAACACAATCACATTCATATTTGAATCATTGCGTGTTTTTCTTTTAAATAATCATAGACTTATTATAAGGTGCCATGCAAATTTTAATTATCTCCTCTTTATAACTATCTATGGCTACATATTGAGAGTGCTTCTCCACTAAATTCATTAGTTCATTCTCAACAAGCCTATAGGAATAATTAAATGTTATGAATTTTGAAAATTAATTTTCTCAAATTTGTGCAGTAGTTGAATTATGCTTACTTGGTTTTTAGTACAAGTAGCTATAGGCTTTGCTCTGACTTTGGTTGGTTAATCCGATCAGTTCATAGATGGTCAGCAAGTGTGATGGTCCTAATGACGATTCTATATGTTATCATCAAGGACTAAAGATGACATTTGATTGATAAACTTGTAGTAAGAGCTGCGTACTCATCTATTTAGAACTATGCATAGAAAGTACCTTAGTTTTGCAATCACCAAGTAGGTGCTGATTTTCTATTTCTTTTCTTTCCTTTTAGTAGATTTGAATTTTGTTGAAGTCAGCCTGCATATTAGATATGATTGGTAACAGAAGAATTACAATGATATCAATGGTCTAAAAGAAAGAATCTCTTTTTTTTTATGTTATTTATAGTCCAGAGAGTTGATTGTGAACCGTGGCGTAGTCTTTTACATTTAGTTAGATTGGCCATTTCGGATTGATTTTGGTTTGTTGCTATTTGTATAGACTTTTGGTGATGACTTATCTGGTTAAGGTGATCCAATTTATATCCAGTTAATTTGTATGTCCACTCGAAGGGTGTCAATTTGGAGATGCACAAAGTTTAATTGCAAATCTGCAAAGAAAATTCAACGGTAAGTTGTTATTTTAAAGTGCCTCTGTTGAAACTTTTTTAAAAATGAGATTCACTAGAATGGTTTTGTGGTAGCATATGTGTCTTTCCACAATCTCTTTGCTAATAAGAATCACATCTCACTGCTGTTGATATTTCAGCCTACTATACTTCTATTTATATATTTGTTTCAATGCCCTTTTTGTGGAAAACTTTAAGGGGGGATTTTCTTTGAGAGAATTACAAAGTCTGCATCAATAAAAATGCAAAACACTAGACAATTGAAGGGAACATGATTAACATGACAAGTAGGATAAGAAAAAAGCATTTTTGTTGATATTCAGAGCCCACAGTACAATGGTTGTTGGTTTTGCATCCTTTCTTTATTTTGCAACACAGTTCTATAGTTGGTCAAAGGTTTATTCTAGAGCAAGTGTAGCCTCAAACTCCATAGAAGTAGCTGAAAGAAATATTGTTTAACTGATAATTTATACTAATTTCCTGAATGTTTGTCCATGACTTTCTAGGACTAATCATTTTGAAGACAAATCATGAGATTTCCACTAAGACATTGATCCTATGAGATAGTGCTACTGTTAACCAGCAGCTGCTTTGGCAAGTGGGCGAAATAATGATTTCCTAGTTGAGTGCTCTATTGCACAAGTAGTTGTTGATGGCGCGAAGAACAATTTCAACTCTTGGTTAATCTTAAGAAATAAGAAGTTTAGTGCCTATATAGGTCCTAGTAAGTTTGTGAAATTGTGGAAGGAGTAATTGCAATAAGGTTAATGTTTACTTCATTTATTTATTTTTTTATAGCCTTAGTAAATTTTCCATGAGCTAGGGAGAGAAGGAGATGTTTTCATTTATTCCTTGTCACACTAAATTATGTGTTTGGTTAATTAATTAATACTGGCTTCTTTTGCTTTTTCTATCAGTTAAACCAATTTCCATGGAGGAATCTACTATGTGGACTACTTTTGACAAAACATTTGAAGCATGGATTTGTCCACTTGTATATGCCATGATAAGTCATTGTGATGATCTTATTCGTAGGTTGTCCATTCTTCCTTGAACGGGATCTTCAACTTTTATAATCTATCATTTGCTACAGGCGTCTATAGATTTACTTAGTTGGTCTTTTCATATTAATTTCAGATTATGCCAAGATATTTTTCCGGTGAAATTCAAAGTTCCAAAACTTTTGGTCCCAAATGTCATTGTTAGTCTTAGCTGGAAGAAAGGATTTAGATGTTGATCTCTATAAAGCTATCTCATTGAAGGTTATCCACTTGCCTTTACATTAAACTTTTATTAGTTTTGAATTATTGGAGTATCAGATAATCAATTGTGCGTGCTTTTGAGGATTTTGTAGAGTTTCATCTTGCACTATTGGCTATTGTTATAGTTGTCTGGTGTACTATTTGTATGGTTAATTTGGAAGTCCTGCAGAATTAACAATGTTGTTTTGTGAATGAACATTAGTCAAACTTCTTACCTTTCCCCAGGAAAAGTCAATATGGATATCTTAAATTAATTAATCTACTGTGTTACTTTTTCTTCTGGAATATTAGCCTGAACTTACTTTTTGTGCTCGTATCTTAATTTGGACTACAAATGGTTCTATAACCTTGAAAAAGTCTCACTGCTAAAACTTAAAAGGAAATAGCTTGCTTAAGTATCTTTTCTCGGACAGTTATTAAGTCTTTTGAAGGATTGGATGCTTTTAGTGCATCATTTCCCTAGTGTTCCTGCTAGTCCTTCTTCTTAAATCTTGGAGTTAAAGATTTTATGTTGATTTTATTATAAAACTACTCTCTAGCATCATTAATAGTGAACTTCTTATATTGAAGAAGTTAAATGGAAGTTGCATTGGTTAAATATATACTATTTAACGTGTTGATTCTTTTTGGTTTAGTTCTTCTAGATGCTTGAGGGAATGTAGTCTCTATCTACATTTAACTTATAGAGATGGGCTCTTATTGATCTCTATCCTCTAGGTTTGCCTATTCTAGACTAGTTTATTAATATATTATGAAAAAGAACTTAGAATTATATTTACTCGTTAATTCCTTGTTAAGGATGGTTTTCATCATCTAGATTGATAATTCCATTAATTATACCTAGACAATTTTTGGTCAGTCTTAATTGTGAGCAGTTCTATTTCAGACTACAAAATTGTTGATCAGTGGATCTTTAAGAATAACTCTAATCAAGTTTCTCAAGATTGGTGAGTTACTCCCTAATCATTTAAGAAAATTATTTTACCTCAGTCCTTTAGGTTATTTTGGTTATTCAGAAGCTTGTGTTTTCTAATGAAAATCGTGCTTAACTCAAATACTAATGAGAGATGAATGTTGCTCTGATCAGTAGGCAAAATTTGATTCAGCTTAAAAGGACCCAGGCATTGATCCAGTTTGGCAGCAGGCCTATATATTAATCACGTTTATTTAGAGGTTAATTATTGGAAATGCTTGATTTCTAGCATACATAAGGTGAGATTGAATTGTGAATGGAATATTATCTTTAATTATTATGATAAATAGGAATTCTTTTTTATTTTAGTTGTAGGATGAGTACATGGGGATATTGCAGTCCTTATTTTTGTATGGGAATTCTTTTGTATATTATCATGATATCACAATAGTGTGAGCTATTCAGAATTTTTGCATGGGTCCCAAAATTTTGAAGATAGAGATAAGGTTAAAATGATCATGCTTGTTGAATGTTGTAAGCTAAAATGGCACAAAACGTCCAATACTGTCGAACCATTTGGCTTGATTAGAAAAGAAAATGAAGCTAACTCTTTCTCAATTATGGTGGCTAAGTGATTTTAGTTTTAAGAGTGTTGATCACAGAACCTGTCTTGTTATAGTGTGAATAAAGCAATCTATTTTTCGATTGTTGATTCTGCTAAAAATCCAGAACACTGAATAGTTGTTGTAAAATGGCTTGTGCAACCAGTGCATAGAGATGTTCTACTTGTTTGGTTTGGTTTTCCAACTTTGACTTTTGGCTTAAATTTGGCAACAGTTGACTTGCATTCTTCCAAAGGGACAATCTTCTATTGCTTACAAGCTGTTGTACATCATTTTTGCTATAGATTTTATTTGCTGTTGAAAAATCTCTTTGATTCAAAATTGGGGCTATGGATTGTGTTTTTGATGGAATGACTGGGACTAGTTTTGATGCATTTTGGATTATCAAAAATTGCTTCCTTAATATCATAATGGCTTACTTTTTGGGTCATTGATGAGATTTTTTATGCTATATCAATTTTGGAGCAACGGAATTTTGCTACTATGATGCTGCGAAAATCCCTCCTTGAAATTTGTGTGGACTAGAATTGGTTTTGCTTGAGTTACATCAACTTACTTATTGATCTTTTGGTCCAAGGATTCTATTAATGATACAGGTTTGTGCTGGAATTGGTGGAGTATGGAGTTCAAATTTTAGTTTGTTGAAATGAGAATTCGATACTTGCATTCATTTTTTATGCCAAGGGGTTAGATTTTTTGGCTGGGAATTGTTAGAAGGAGATTTGATGGCTGCACTCACTTGGTCAATTTTTTAGCATTAGAAATTATTGGACTAAGGACTTGATACTTGGTCAGTTTTATATTACTGGAAATGGCTGGAAGTGAGATATGAAATATGGTTAGATTTATAGCTAAAAGATGCTATAAAGATTTTGCTGGAAATGTGAATTAAACCGTGGGCATTTTGGAGGCTGTTGTTTACTTTTTAATTGCTGAAAATTTCTGCTGGAATGATGAATTGAACCTTGGGGATTTTGGAGACTATATTTTGGCTTGAAAATTGCTGCAAATTTTTGCTAGAATAAGGAACCGAACTTAGACATCTTGGCTTCTATAATAGAGGAAATTAGCTTGATGTTAATATATCTTGATATATTTTCTTTTTTCATCTTAGGGGAAATTAGATTGATGTATTTTATAAAGAAGTCTATACTCCAAAACATTCCGACCTAATATAATCTCTTTTTTGACAGTTTTCTTTTTGTGGTTTTAGCTGAATATAGAGTTTAGGAAAGTCATTAGTGTTGGAGAGCATTATAGGACGAGATTTTCATCCTCGATGTTCTGGTTAGTTCTTTCAATTTATGCAATTTAATTATGAAATAAGAACTACCTTTGAATACTCTTATTTATGAGTTGATTTGGTTATTTGCCTTCAATATATGATGCTTTCTTTTTTCTGGTTTGTTGAGTTTAGGGCCTTAGGCATTATTACAAGCCAATCATTGGTTTTGCAATGCAGCAAACTGAAGAAGGGTAGTAGGAATATGCAGAATTTGGACATTTGCCATGGAGGAGGTTGACTGATTTCTGTATGTGCAATATTTGATACTTCTGTTAAGTAATAACTTAGTGTGCCTTAACTCTGGATCCCCCCCACCATTTTACCTATTATGTTCATTTTAACTGTTGTATTTAGAGTGTGCCTTAACTCTGGATACCCCCCGCCATTTTACATTCTGTGTTTATTTTAACTGTTGTATCTATTATTATATCGAATGAGAGTTGCAATATTTTTCAAAGGTTAGTTATATTCATCATAACACTAGCTTAAGTGAGAATTGATTTTTAGGTTGAAAAGTTAATATTTGAGCATTATGTTGGTATTCAACGATATAGTTCTAATAAGATAAACCGTTTGGCACTCTCACCTTCCACAATTATTTGAAAGCTTTCTTTTGTTCTTCAAAAGATCTTGCTTAACTTTGAATCGATTTTAGGTGGAAAATTTAATTACTTGTTTGAATATGATTAATAATATAGTAACCTTAGACACCCAATCATACCCCCCCCCCCTCATCAGCTTCTCCTAATAGTCCAACTGTAATTGCAGTCCTATATTGCATTTTAGTAAAGGTAACTTTTACTGGTAGTGAATAGATTGATGAAATGTTCGTAATCTCATCTCTATGTAGCTTTGGTTTGCAAGAAAATTTAGGATGTAACTAATAGAGTAATGAGGAAGACAAAATAGATTTCTCCTGCTCCTATTTACCCAATAGTACTTTTTTTCTTTTGTTCTGGGAGCTAATTTTATGTTGCTTGTGTCGAAAGACATGAATTGCTACTATTAAATCCAATAGTACTGTTTTAACTGTTGATGTGTGGATTGTTTCTAGCAGTTGTCAACTTAACTATAATTAATCTTCCTGATTTAGGCGGTCACTTTTTTTGACAAAGAAAATGTTCTTTTCTTATTTCTTCTTATACCACTTTTATTTTCTTACTGCAATGAGTATCTTGTGAATTTATTGCAATTATGGTCTTTAGTGTTTTTAGGTTGAACATATAGAACTCAAAGGGATAACATTGTTTCCTGGATATGAGAAACCCGTGGAGTTTGAAATGCTGACTTCATTTACTTATCATTTGGAAGGAGAGTTGGGTGAGATTATTGTGGCAACTACTCAACCTGTTAATGAGCTATATTAGCTTACTTGTTCACTTTATTTATTCTATTTATTTGTAAATTCAAAATAATATATTCTTATTGTATTTACTATATTTTTTATGACTTTTCTGCAAAGCATTGCTATTGGTTTAATTTATGATGCTATATTAAGATCCAAGAATATATTATTTTGTATTAATAATGATTTCTACACAAATTCTTTTAGTTACACCTCTATTAAAAAATTATTTATGTCAAGAAGCCATGACGCTCAGGACATTTGTAGAGTTGAATTTGAGGTGAATGAGCATATTAGGAATTAGAAACTTGCATTAGAAGGAATTCAAGGAGATAAGAGACAAGGGAAAGTAGCCGTGGTGATGATCAGAAGCTTAAATGGCTTTGAATCAGATAGTTGTTTGATCTGTAGCACAAACTATATAGCAAATCTGTATAGGTGCTTGTTTCTTGTCTTGTACAGGTTGTCCTGTTGCTGCTTAGCTTATGTGGCTTGGTGATCTAACTCCAGGCCGTGTCTTTCTTGTTGGAACTTTGTTAGTTTTGAGTTCTTGTCTTTGTTGGAAGTCTCCTGGTTTAATTGATTGAAATGGCCGTGTGATTTTGGTCAACTTTGCTTAGTTTGGAACTTTTGGGAACATGTCTATTTTGGTGACCCCTAATTGAATCTTTGCTGGAACTTTTGCTATGATGTTTTTTTGGATTATGATATTCTTATATTTGCTCTAATTTTTTGGGTTGGAACCTTTTGATCCAAGTGTTAATGTTTTTTGTTGCTAAGTAAAGAGGCGCTATGAGAATCTGTTTCTAGCTGGATTTCTTAGTTTGTTTTTATAGACTGAATTTCTTGATCCAAATTGTTGCACAAATCAGGTTGTTGTGTTTCTACTATGGCCTGGAATTTTGCTGCTCAATTTTCAAGCTTTTGCTTGCTATATATTCTAGAACTCAATTCGTTAACATCATATAGAAACCTTGGTTTTGGAGCTTCAATCTCTTTTCAGACTTTTTAGTTCAGAATCTTACTTGCCTGTGCTTGCCTCTTGGAATCTTAGCTTGAGATTGCTTGTGAAAAATATCTCAAATCTTGCATCTCTAAAGCATGAGATTTTGGGAAGTTCCATTTGGATGTTAGGCTCATCTCATGTCTATTTGGGAAGTCAGACTCTTACCTATCTCACTTTTTTGAGCCTATATTCTCCTTTTTCTCTCTCTTGTCTCATAATTTCTCTTGCATTACTGTTCACTCAAATGTCATTTTTTAGTACTAGGACTATTCATTACATGCATAAAAGCCACTCACTCACAAAGCAAATAAGATCCTACTTAGAAGGCAACATCCCCATAGTAATGAAGTATGGGTTTGTGATTTCACTAGGAGCCCTACGATGATGTTGGTAATGAGACCAGTGGAAAGTATGGGGACCATGACCAGCTCTGAAATGATGTCGTCTACGGATGATGATGGTTGTGATGGTGGAGATGATGATGAAGATGTTGGTGGCTTTTTCTTTATCTTTTTCTCTTTGGGCCCATTTGATTTTTATTTCTAAACACATTTTTTCCATTTTCTACAATTCCAAAAATAGAAATCATCACCTTTTTAGAAATTTTCACCCAACATAATCTTCGTTTCCATTTTCAAAACACATTTTCCAATAACCTATATATCTCTTCCCAATAACCTACATATATTCTCTCTCTATTCCATTATTTCTATCTCTCTTCACCTACAACCTATTAAAACCAACATAATCATTATATTTTCAACATAATCATTACATTTCCAAACATTTCATCCAAATAAATTTTCATTTCAACATCACATCACATAACTAATTCTCACCATTTTAAAAATGATGGGAATGAAAATTGGAAATGGAAATAAAACCAAACGGGCCCAATTCTTTCTTTCCTTAGCTTCCTGATAGAGAGAGAGGGAATCATTGTAACCTGACCAGTCTTACATTTATTTTCTTGAATTTTGACTCCATCTTTGTGTGTGTGAAGAAAGGGACAATGTGTCAACCTATAGGAAAATTCAATTTATTCTTTACAATTTTTGTAAAATATTATTGTTAAAAAAAAATAATTTGACAAGCCTAAATTACAAAAATATTTTGAATTATTTAACTATAAATAACATTATTAGTTTTTAAAAAATAAAGAAAAAATTGAAGAATGAAAATTTGAATCGTTTCTTTTAATTATCTTGCAATTAATTTGATTAATTTAGAATTTTTAAAATTAAATTAGTGAAAATCTAAAATTTTTTTTTTTTTAAGTTTGCATTTATTTTTGCTCAATCTACAGGACATTTGATTGTACAATTTTTAATATGTTATCAAATATATTAATTATATTAAACTTATTTTTTATTTATTTATAACCAATATCAATCTCAAACAAACTCAAACACAAGTATCATAAAACAATTTGATTTTATCAAATAAATCTCTTAAACATATCTCACAAACAATCCCACAATCATTGACAACTTTTCACAACCTTACATTACATCAATTCATTAAATCACTATAATCATTACATTTTACCCTACAATTATTCGCAACTTCATTTTCCATTTCTCATATCTCTTAAACACCAAAGCAACCCTAAAATCCTTGGAACATGGAAAATGAGATATGACTTCACAAGCAGTCATAGCCATAGGGCTGCCTTATTACTTTTGCTGCTATACATAGTTTAGATGCCTAGAATCTGCTGCTGTTTACACAGCAAGAGTAATAGCAACTTAATTGGATGGCACTAATTGGATCTTTGCTGGGAATATATCTGTGATAATTTGAATGTTGGTAATGCTGTTCCATTTTGTTCATTTGCTGCAGTTTTGGGAATCTGCTTTATATGGGAATTTTAGCAGAATTTTGGACCTCTATAGTTGCGGGAACTTACTCTATTTCCTATTTGCTGCTGATTTGAACTTTATTTAATTTTGCTACAAATTGTGGTAATGGTTCTATTTTGGGCGCCCAAATTTTCTAATGCATTATTGCTGGAGTGAGGAGTTGTGCCTTGAAGCTATTTTAAGTGGAGATAATGCTTCTATAAATTAATTTAGTTTTGATAGAATGGGGATTCAAACTTACATTGAATTGGGGGCTGCAAAGTTGGTTCAGCTTTTGCTGCAAGATAATGGAGAGTCTGACATACCTTTAATGGTCGATTTGAGGTCTTTATAATCCACATCATGTTCTTGCACAATAGCGATTCTCTCAAGTATGTCAGGTTTTGTTTGCAAATTGGCAAAAAGTATCCCTATTTTAACTATTTCTAAATTCCATGAGCCAATATTTTCTAGCATCCTCCACTCTTTAGCCATAATATTGGCTAAGTTGATCTTTCTGCTTAGAGTATCTGCCACAACATTTTGCTTTTCTTGGGTGATATTGAATCGAGCAATCATAATCCTCTAGGAATTCCACCACCTCATCTGCCCCATATTTAACTCCTGTGAAAATAAATATTTAACGTTTTTGTGATCTATGAATATAATAAAAGATGCTCCATAAAGATAATTCCCCCATTTTCCTAAGGTAAAAACTATAGCAACAAGATCTAGATCATGTGCAGGGTAATGTTTCTTGTAGGGTTTTAATTGCCTTGACGTATAAGCAATAACCCTTCCATTTTGCATTAGAACACAACCTAATCCTTCTTCAGAAGCATCTGTGTACACCATGAAATTCTCATTCTCAGTTGGTAGGGCTAGCACTGAGCAGTCGTTAGCCATTTCTTAAGTTCTTCAAAGCTGGACTCACATATATCATTCCAAACAAATGGGTACATTCTTCTGAGTAAGTTTGGTTAATGGTGCTGCTATCTTAGAGAAATCCTTGATAAACTTTCGATAATATCTAGCAAGGCCTAGGAAACTACGAATTTCTATAACTGTCTCTGACGTTTTCCATTCAACTATTGCCTCAATCTTTGATGGGTCGGATACTATTCCTCCATCATAGATGATATGACCTAAGAAGGTAACTTGCTTGAGCCAGAATTCATACTTGTTGAATTTGGCATAAAGCTTATTTTCTCTAAGAACTTGTAGCACCACCCGCAAGTGATGTTCATGCTCTTGCTCGGTCTTAGAGTATACTAATATGTCATCGATGAAGATAACTACAAACTGATCCAAAAATGGTTGAAAAACTCAATGCATGAGATCCATGAATGTAGCCAGTTTATTTGTTAATCCAAAGGGTATGACTACGAAATCAAAATGGTCATATTTGAAATTGAGGGTTGTTTTCAAAATATCCTTCTCTTTGTCCTCAGTTGATAATACCCGTGTCTTAGATCTAATTTTGAAAACACCTGAGACCCTTGTAGCTGATCAAACAATTCATCAATATGAGGTAATAGGTATTTGTTTTTAATGGTGACGTTGTTAAGTCCCTGATAGTCTATACACATGCGTAATGACCCATCCTTCTTTTTGACGAATAAAATTGGGGCACCCCATGGAGAAGTACTTGGTCGAATAAAGCCTCATTCTAACAAATCTTATAGTAGGGTCTTCAGCTCCTTTAGCTCTATCGGTGCCATGTGATACGGGGTCTTGGATATTGGTATGGCCCACGGAAGAGTTTCAATGACGAACTCCATGTCTCTGATTGGAGATAATGATGTTAATTCCTCAGGAAATACATCTTGGTATTCAGATGCAATGGGAATTTCTCTCGGCACCGTCTTATCTTTTGAATTGTTAATCATATAAGCTATATATCCTTGACCCCCTTTCCATAAAATTGTACAAGCTTAAGCAATTGATATAATCGTCATATTTAAAATTCCTCGATTTCCAATAATTTCTACCTCTGGCTGCCCAGGTACACAAAGTTTAACCATCTTAGCACGATAATTAAGTTGGGCATGATGTGATGACAACCAATCCATTCCAAATATAACATCATAACCTTGGATTGGTAATATGATTAGATCGGCAAGAAAACTTGTATCACCGATCTCAATTCTACACAATTTAAGCATAACATCTGTTGCTATTGATGCACCTATAGGCAAACTAATTTCCAAATTATAAGGCAGGTTTTCTAGTTTCTTTTCTAGTCCTTGAGCAAAATGAGATGTGATAAGAGAGTGTGAAGCTCCAGGATCAAAAAGAACTTTACCAAGCTTTTGGAAAATGAGTATTGTACCTTCAACTATAGAGGTCGGATTTAGATTGATAAGGGCTTCGTTCCCAATGCAAATACACGACCTGGAATTTTAGGTTTATTCCCATGCATTTTTTGTTCTTGTGATTTTACACTATTGGCGATGGAGGTTGTGGCTTACTCATTTGCCGTGGATAATTTTTGAGAAAATATTGATTGCTTCCACACCCAAAACACCTCCTAACCTTTTTTCGACACCTTTCTTCAGTATGGCCAGCATAACCACAGTAATTGCACACTGTTAGTTGAGTCAACTAGTATAGGTTCATCTTAGATGATTGACTATATTTAAGTTCTCTCTGATAAGGCCTTTGACCTTTTTGTCCTTCTTCTTAATTCCTGCCGACTTGCCAATGCACTGCTGGAGGCCTTGGTCTTTTGTCTTGTCTTAGGGAGTCTCTAATTTTAGCTAAGCTACTTTCCACTCTTAATGCCTTCTCTACTGCCTCTGTGTATATTTCTATATGATGAGAAAGAAGATTCTGTTGAATTTCGCTATGCAAACCCCTTAAAAATTTTCTTGTGCATCGAGGTTCATCATTCATCATGTGACGGGAGTACTTCACTAGTTTAGAGAATTTGGCATCATATTGAGCTACCATGAGGTTCCCTTGGCACAATGCATTGAACTTATCTTCTCTTTTTTCTTGAACAATTGGTGGTATATACTCATTACTAAATTCTATGAGGAAATTCGTCCAAGTTCTTTCAGTCTGCTTTTGTTCCCATCTCATTTCCACATAACGCCACCAAGATCTAGCAGCATCTTCAAAATAAAAGGCGGCGAAGGCTATTTTCTGTTCTTCTGAATAAGTAAGGACCTTAAATATTTTTTCCATTTCTTCTAGCCATACTTCAACCTTTAGATCATCCGGTTCCCCAAAACTTTTGGACGTTGAAAATGTAGAAAGCGATTTAATGTTTGATCATGCTGTACCCGCTCTTGTCTAAGTTGATTTTGCATCACCTGAGTAAATTTTTCTAATGTAGCCGCTAGGCGATCCTCTCTATCATTCCTTGGTGTTACATGTTCTTTCCCTTACTCTTTTAAATCTTGTTCCCCTATAGGTGTCAGGGAGTAAGTATTTCGCTGTCTACTCCGTGTTCTTTTTTGTGGTGCCATCTATATATTTCAAAATGCAATTAGACTTTCAAATATAAGTACATTATGTATAAGTTTCAAAATCATAGTAGGGGGAACAAAGATGCCATTTATATAATACAAGCAGAAACTTTTGTATCACATAAGGTTTAGTGTTCGCGGAAAACTTAAACCTATACAAACAAAAGAAGCACTCAACCTAAACCTGTACAAGCGAAAGTAACAACAGTACTAGACAACCACCACTATCTTTTCGTCTTACTAACCTATTCTATTATTTATATCCTTATTATAGCTTTAGGAGTTACTTTATGTTTTCTTAAGCATTTCTTACTGAATCCTTAGAGGAATCCAACCGACATCACTTTCATGCCTTGGACTAGGTTTAGGATCTAGCCAAGCTTCCTTCCTTAGTATTTGAAAGAGGTAGTTGGCATACCTCCTAACCCTTTGCCAATTATTTCTATTACGCTCTCTCTCCCTCTCTCTCATCACCCTTGCCTTAGCAATCTCATCCTCTAGGTGTCGAATATGCCTTTGGAGCTCACGAACTTGATGCTAAAGTTCTTCAACAATTCCTATTGGTTCCTATCTTCTTCTAAGCGGTGAACCATCCAGTTTGGGTATGCCCTACGAAGTTTTCTCAATGGTGGCACGCCCTCGAGGCGCCGGTAGGGTATAGATAATATGGGGTCCCACCTTCCTAACAAGAATTGTTCTTAGAGGGGAATCTTCTCTTGATGCATTATCCTCATTATCCATCATAAGAAAATTCAAGATGTTAGAACCAAAAATAATAGTAATCTACAATAATTTACTTCCTTAAAAAAAATAAAGATCCAAACAATCATTTTCCTTGTCTGGATATTCCTTAACCTCAATATATCTTAGGCATAGTGCCACAATTATAATGAATCACACTAGTGGGCCCCCTAACATTGATTTATCATAATTAAAGCGCTGGGTGTCAAAATGAAACCCAACCCAATGACCCAACCATGACCCACTTGAAAAAATATCAGGTTTGGATTTGGTGTTTTTGGGTTTGGATCAAAGTTGGTTAGACCCAAAACTGACTCTAGAAAAATGAATAAGGTTGGGTTGGTTTCGAGTCACCCACTAAACCTGAAAACAACAAGCGAGTGACCCAATAATCCAATAAGCCCGACCCAACCTGACCTAACTTGAAAATAATTGGCTAATTAAAAATAAAATTTAAATTTAAAAAATGTATATCCAATAATCTAAACAAACAAAAATTGTATCCAAAATTTCAAAAATCTTAAAATCTCCAATACACATCAAAAGAAGATTTCTTTTTGGAGTTTTGGGCTATGAATTAATGGAGGAAACTAGCTATTGGAACAAAGAAGATTTCAGGATTTGATTGTTGTCATCAAAATTGTCTTTGGACTTTAATTTGATATTTTTGTCTTTGGACTTTAATTTTTACTATTTAGTAATTAATTCTCCATTGATGATTGTCATCAAAATTGTTTATTGAACAATGATTTATTACTCTTTTTGTATTTGGAGTAATTATAGACATGACAAGTTTTAAAGTGATATGTTTTTACTTTCTTAGACCTTAATGATTATGTAGAATTATAAATTTTATTAGTAGATCAAACTTCTATTTAATTATAATATTGAAATTTATAAATATGAAAAATAAAAAATATAGATAAGGTTGAGTTGGGTTAGGTCAGGTTTTCAATCAGGTCAACCCGAACCTGACTCAATTTGTTATGGGTCAGGTTAGGGTTGAGACTTTTGGGTTTAGCATTGGGTTAGGTTGGGTTGGGTTCGAGTTTGGTTTTTTTATGTTATACCCCTACCTCAACCCAACCCGAACCCACCCAACCTACCCGAATTGACACCCTTAAAGCACTATGCAAAGCCACAAGCATTCACAAAATTTCAGGCCTATTATTAGTACGACCTAAATTTTCTCAAACCCCATAACCGTTATTATCCGAGGATCCTATCCTGGTTTAGCCTAGGTGTCACCCTAGGCTTTGATACCCCTAAACAGTCACGATCCCAAATGTATGAACCCAATTTGTCTTCTATAGGAAGTAGAGCATCTAAATGTGAATCTAACTTCAACATAATATTGTTTTTCAAATGCACATACCATTACAAGTGAGAATTACACGATTCTGTTTATCTTAAAATATTAATAAATTTCGGTTGGTCCTAGTTGAAACATGACATGATAACAAAGCCAATCTTTATAGAATATAAAACATAGGGTGGACCATCATCTCCTGTACATTCAGGGCCAGCAAAAGATCTATTCTAATATTTACATATTTGATCCCTACATTATGCCAAAGTCCTTGCCCTGCTCCTCGCCTTTTGTTCCTAAAGGAATTGAAATAGATAAAGACATAAGTTGCAAATATAACTTAGTGAGGCTGTTGTCTGTGCGCATATGTTTTCCAACCTGAATACTAGTTAGCTTATCATTATATTGTGCATGCAATGACAAGTACTATAGTGAATAAATTATTTAACAAGTTAGAATACAACTAAAGATTATTGATGCCGTCACCTTTATCTCGCTGACCATGTTTAACTCAATCACACCAGACAAAGTGCGACCTTGCCATCGGTAGACATGCCCAGGATCATGCCAATCCTATGACCCCTTTTCACCATGATAACTCCAGTCATGCATTTACATGGAATAGGCTATAAGACACACCTCCTACTCGACAAGCCCAATGCCGCCCGAATAGTTTGTGCCACTCTCATGCTAAATGGGCTCAATTACCACAATTTCACAATAGGGCACGATAAACATGATATCAAAGTCAAGCAGTCGAGATGAGATAAAGTACTACACCTCTATGAGATGGATTAGCATGTTCATGTATGCACCTTTTAAGTATCTAGACATATCATATTGTATGCAAAATGACATGATGCTCAGCAAAAGATAATGATGTGAATGTGATTTTCTTCTCTCTTTTTCTCTCTTTTTTCATTTCCATAATAATCATTTTTCATTCATCTTGATGGGAATAATTATCTTATTTCTTCAGGTTACAACACTCACCATGCTTTCCCAAGTGCGGTGTTTCAAGATAAGGCAAACCATTGTGCGAGTTGCCTGCCTAAAATAAATACTAAAATTTAATGTAGAGTTCAACCAATATACTTTAATTAGTGAAATCTATGTACTAAGGGCATGATGTAAGGAATCCTAAAGTATAATGAATATCCAAACCTTAACTAAAGTGTATTTCTTCAACTATATCCTCCCTTAACTCTTTTCCTTCCCATTTTACATTCCACTTCCTAAATCTCTTTTATTATTTTGTTTCTATACTTTTTCCATATAATTCATAGTTCTATAAATATGAAACATACTCAATAATAGGATATTTTTGTTCTTATTTACATATGTAACTCTAACTCTCATCTTCAACCAACTAAAGTATTCTAATTAAGCACTTCTTCAATTTTCCTCTATAGTTCTTCCTACTTATCATTTAGTAACATTATGTAGCGATCAGGTTTAACACAGCCATAACATTTCTACCTTGATACCACTTCCAAAGTTCAAAGGTTAACTATAGAAATATGATTTTCTTAATTTAATTCTAAACTATCTAGGCTTGAATTAAATCCCTATATTTTTGAACCTACGTACACATTTGCAATCTTAATTTTCAGAAAAATAAGACCTATATAAGTTCAAACCTCATAAGCTCTTCCACTTGCCAAGCTATCTTAAGTTTATGTCCAACTCTAAGTGGTGTTTACCAAATTAAGCACACAAAATCATACATGATTGAAACCATAATCTGAATATATATGTTATAATAAACACATATGATTCCAAATAAACCACTTTAAATGGCTAAAGAGTGCTACCTTTTGAAAGCAAGAGTTGGGTTCTCCTATTTCTCTATTCTAGCTTGCTCCTCTTTTCTCTCCCCTATTTCTCTCCCTTTTTCTTTTTTTCCGTTTTTTCCTCCCTAAATGTCCCAATTTTGCTAATAATGAAGAGAGAAATACCTTTTATGGGGTAAGGTTAGACTTGGTCAAAATATGTGGCTTCACCCCAAGTTGCCATCTATCATATTTAAGTTATTTACTTTTTGGTATTTTGTTTTAACTCCTTGAATTGGGACAATTTTATTTGTCAAAATAAAATAGAAGGCTGGATTTTAGCTAATTAGTTCAAAGTCCTACAAAAATTTTAGAATTCCTCTTTTGCCCTTCAATTAGTTTAGATTCAAGAATCTTATATCTATAGATGACAGGTTCACTCCAAATTTCTAAAATCAAGTATCCTTTTGTGAATAGTGTCATAACAAAATAAAGAAAAAAATAACCATGAATCTAGAGTAAATATTAGATTTTTAAAAGAATAAGAGGTATAGTTGTATTCCTAGGTTCTTACATTGCGTACTATATGTTTGGTGTAAGTTTTGGTACTTGTGATGCCACGGTTTCTATTATTGGTTTTATATGGACTTTTTAGCCTGGTCTTTTTGTTGATAAGATTTGCTAGCCATACAGAGTTAGAGTATGTTCAACATGCTAACTATTTTCAGGATTTGGAATTGGATTATTTTCAGGATCTAGAAATTATTGGATGGAAAATTGCTACTGAAATATCTCTATTTCATGCGGCAAATCAGTTTTTATGGAAATTAATGGAGATTTAGGTTCTGACGCATTTTGGATGATCAAAATTTGCTTTTGAATGCTTTTGCTTGGAATAGAACCTCAAGGTTTGAGTGGCAAAAAGAATGGAGTTGACTTTTTCTCATGTGGTAATTTTTATCGGGGGAGAGAAACTCTGAATATATTGATGGACAGGCCATTTTGGTGCTGCTGTGCAAAAGTTTCCCTAGTACAATTGCATGCTGTTGTGTTGTAGGTGATGAGAATTTTGTGTTGATCTATTTTTTTGCTGCTTTACAATTATGTGTGTTATTCATATTAATTTGATTGGGATGTGAACTCTTGTTAATGGCTAGAGTGTAATGAAAGTTCAGTCCAAAAAAAGGAGTATGACTGCGCAACATTTGTTGACGTTGCCACTTTATTTGGCACATTGAACCTATTATTAGTGGATTTCTTGCTGGAAGTTTTGCTAAAATCTTTGTGATGCTGATTTGAGTTTGCACGTATGTGACAGAATTGCATGGAAGACTTTATCTTCAGAAGTACAGAAAAATTACTCTTGAAACTTGAAATACCAACTCCTGTTCAAATTTTGCATCCATTGGAGCTAGTTTGTTTTGAGTCACAATAGCTTCTTGTTGATTTTCTTGGTCCAAAGATTGCATAGGAGTATTGTTTGCTGGGATTTGTCTCATTAAATGGTACAAGCTGGAAAATGGTTGACATGGGGACCCCAAACCTGCAGTATGATGCTTAGGGGACAGATTTTTTGCTGGAAATTGTTAGGATAAGGATTCAATGTTTGCATTGCTTTGGTCAATTGAGCATTCTTCTCTCGTGGAGTTCAACGCTGGAAACTGTTGAGCTAGGGTTTTGATGCTTGACCAATGTTGAAAAATTGTAGGAATTGGGACTCAATTATATGGGGACGAATTTTTTTTTTTTCTTAAAAGTGCTGCAAGGTGGAATTGATGTCTTGTCAATGGGCAAATTTGATTTAATCCAGAATTCTGTGGAGCAATTTAATTTGGAAAATGCACAGGATTAGCAAACACTCCAGGTTCTTAAATTTTTGAGATTATCTTTGATTAGCTTGATGTTAATTTCTTTGATGTATTTTCTTTTTTCTTTTTCTTTTTCTTTTTTGTTTTTGAGGGGATTTGGTTAATGTATTTTGTAGAGGGATCTATACTCCCCCAAAACATTTCCACATGATGTAATCTCTTTTGTTTTGTTTTGTTTTGTTTTGTTTTTTGATAATTTAATCTTTTTTGCATTATTAATATACAATCTGTCTTTTAACATATTGAAAAAAATTATGAAACAAGGAGTTACCATTAATGTATTGAAGACAAGAAGCATGGAAATCATTTGGCAGGCTATTTAAATTCAAATGTTGGATACAACTTCCTGAATCACTAAAATTTGAAAAATATAGGGGTTAATATACACCACTGGATGCAGACCAACGTAGCAAATTTGACTTGTTGGAGCGAACTGTTGTTACCAAAGATTGATTTTTGATAAGAAGATGTTGGAAATAGATTGATTTTGGATAAGGTAATATTGGAAATGGAAAGAAAATTTTGTTGCATGAAGATCAATAGATTATTTGGTCAGACTTACATTGGTTGAATTTTGTCATGATTGTGGTTTAAAGTTGACTTTGAGAGGATCTTAATTATAATTTTTGGAATTAATTCTTGGCTGGCAAACCATGTGTTATACACTTTGGGTGCGACCAAATTATATGAATAATCTTGCAAGATGATGGCCATATTTTTATATTCTCTTTTACTTTTTGCTTTCCTAAATGAAGACGGTAGAAAGGGAGCAACACCCCCCCCCCCCCCCTCCCTTTTCATATTTCCCTAATTTAGGTTGAGAATTTCACTTCACATCTCTACCATACATGTACGTAAATCTTTTATTTTTAGTTTTAATATACAAGTTGGAGTTCAAACCTACTCCTTGTAGTCTTGGCGGTGTTTCTGATGGGAAAATATATATATATATATATATATATATATATAAGGTTGACCTAAAAACCAATATATAATATGAAAGAAATTGATTACTATTCTAAAATTTAACTTTTGGGCTAATTTGTGTAACAAAGTTGTTAAGAATTATGTTGTAAATGTTATTTACATAAATCTAAAAGAACAGAAATGAAAAAAGTTGGATTTGGTTCTTTTATTGAATTTTGAATTGATTGGAGTGTTTTCTAGAATTTCTTTTTATTAGAACTATTTGATGTTGGGATTTTTTATACAATATGGGATGAGATTAGGGTCTTTTTTCATTAATTCTCAGCCATTGGTTTAGGGGGACCTCAGCCATGTTGTTTTCCCACTTGGATAGGTAATGCATGTTATTCTTGTTTAGTTTTTGCTGCCTATTTGTTTGTTGATAATTGTTGTCCGGCCAACTAAATTATTTTTTAAGTTTAATATCATAAAATTTTAATTATTTTGAAAAACAACAACATAAGAAATTTGCAATATTAAAATCGTTTCAAAATTAATATGATAAGCTTGTAAGGGCCAAAGGTTTTATATTCTTTGATCTCTGCTCATTAAAATTAGAAAATAGTGTCTAATAATTAATAACACCAAATCATCTCTTTAAATAAAAATATTGTTAGAAGTAATCTTAAGTGTTAGAAATAGAGTGATCTTCAAGTAATAGAAAATAATATAATAGTGTGAAGGGGTTGTTTCAACTTACAATATGAATAAATTATTATGACAGTTGAGAGAATTTTTAATTAAAATTTTCTTAGGATCAACTGAACACAGCAGGGTGAGTTAAATGGAAATGGAAAAATATTTTTCTCAAATATAAAAAAGTAGAAAATGATTCTTAATATAATTGAACTCTAGCTATAAACAATATATACTTATCTTATGATATTATTCCACATGAAATAATTTTTTGAGTTATTTAAATAAAGTGAATAGATTCATAGAAACATCATGCTAAGGCCAATCAGATTGATTGTGCAATTTTTTTAATTTCTTTTTAATTTCTTTATTTTATGGAAACAATAAACTCTTAGGTGTTATAATCCATATACTAATGGTGGTCCGTGTAAACATAGATTCATCCACTAGCAACACACAATGCTACTTCTTGCCAAAAACCTACCTTGGGGAAGTCCTTTTCCTTTATCTTGTAGTACCAATGAAAGCCCTTAGTTCTACTTTGTTGGTCGAAGACATAGATCATTGTCCTGTATATTATGTCAACAAAATTGATGTAGAATCCCAATTAAATATTGATCCCGAGACCTTAAATGCACAAATTTATATTGAACAAACTCTAGAATAAAAATCCTCTTCACTTGATTTTAGAAAAGCAAATAATTGGGAATTAAGAATTAAAAATTGAATAAATACTAAAAGGAATTAGTACCTTGAAATAATCTACTCAATTTCTTGATGCAATAAGCATAGTAGCGGTCTTTCTTGAGAGAAAAATATAGAAGAATGAAACTGAATTCATTAAATTTGGTCATACACATTTAAGAGAGAGTATTTATAATAGTCTAAGTCCAAACCTAACTAGGAATAGGATTTTGACTTGGTCAAAACTTCTTCATTTCTCCTTAAGTTCCACATATTTGGGACTTTTCTTAAGACACTCTTCTTCATCAAGCACAAAGTAATGTGCTGTCCAACTTCATTCTTTTGATTTCTTGACTTGTTCTTCTCTTCCTTAGCCCATTCTTGATGCATCTCTTTTATAAATGACTTAGCTAAATTTGCAAAGCCATCTTTTAGCCTTTTGCTCTTGCTTTTGTGATAGGTCCTGTTGGCATGTTGCAATATCCATTTTGCCCTCCGTTACCGAAATGACTGCCTTGCCCTCCAGTTCTCATATTAGTCATTCCCTCCTTAGAAAGATTCGTCCTCAAATTTGAATCGATATCAAAAGGAGAAAGATCATAACCATTAAAAATAGCATAAATATTATACTCATCTGGAATGTCAATATTGTAAGCATTGTCATTGATCATTTTCAACACTTGGAATGGATCATCTCTTCTAATTTCAAGCTTGGATTTTTTTTATATTAGAAAATCTTTCCTTTCTCAACCAAATCCAATCACTATGTTCAAATATCACTTGCTTCCGCCCCTTATTCACTCTTTAGGCAGTCAACCTATTTCTCTTTTCAATCATCTCATGTGTCTTCATATGTATAACTTTAACCTTTTAGCTTTGTTTTCACCATCTAAGCTAGCAATATCATTCAAAGGCAAATGTGTCAAATCCAAAACAGTTAAAGGTACAAATCTCAAAAGGTGAAAAACCTATGGAAGAATGTACTAACCTATCATAAGCAATCATAATCCAAGAATAACGAAATCAGTTCATGATTCAATTGTTAAACAAAACATGAACAAAATGAAACATCATCATATCAAATCCAGAATTAAAAAGAAAAGGAAAGGAAGAAAAGAAACTCTATTCTTAGATGAATTTGATCTCCATTTTGTCCTTCTTCGAACCCCAAATTCTCACAAAATTTCTAGTCTCCAAAATAGAAGATCAAAATAAGAACCCTAACTAAATGTTTGAGGCCTATTTATACTGATTAATAGATTTTCCTAATCAGAATAGGATTAAAATGAATAAAAAGACTCTTTTGCCCATCCTTAATTAAATCATGAGGTGTTATCATGCCAGCAATCCCATCAACTTGTTCTAACTCGTCTTTTTTTATAATTTCTCAACCAGTATTCCTGCAATTCCAAATTTTCATCAATTAACGAAGGAATTATAATCTTTTAAAACAAAAAAAAAATTATTTATTAAATCCTAAATATGATATTAAGATTAATGATAATGACTTAATTCCATCATCCATGGAGGCAATTTGCAAGTTGGTCAAGTTAGGCAATTGTCCTAAATATGATATTAAGATTATGGTGGTTTTTGGTAAGGTTCGTTTGGAGTTTGTGTCAAGTTGAAAGCCAAGTTTGCCAACTTTCTCGAGCTAGTAAAAGTTATCCAAGTTGTACCTACAACAAAAATAAAGTACATCAGATTTGTCGATGCGGCTCTTGACTAACACCTTCTATGCTTAAGTCAAACTGAGCTAAAACTAAGGGGGATTAAAAGCATAGTTAAGGTGTATCTATAACATTTATGAAAAGGATATTATAGTGCAAGGCAACAACTTGATAGTGGAATGTCGAAATAACTTTTGACCCCCCTATGGCAATGTACAACCGTAATAGGGACTTAAGGGTATTTGAGGCCTTTTACCAACGACAACTAGCAATTCATGTAATTATCTTCTAGGTAGTGCGATAACTCGACAGCATTTAATGCTAGTAAAGTGGTAGACGGTTGCAATTATTGCAAATGTTAACAAGGACAGCTTCATTTAACGAGTATGGGGATGGCTAGCTCAGCTTGTGCAATAAATGTAATTCAGTGGCCTGGTAGAGGCTTGATCTCACTAGATTGACGACAATAGGCCCCCAATCCTAGGTCTCATTAGAAACCTCAATGGCTGTGCTTGTTGGCTCAAATGACATAGGAGGTCAACTTGAAGGTTTTGGCCAGTCTATAGTGGCCAAGTCCCTCGATGTTGAGCCTTTAGTTTTCGAAGCTTGGGTATCAATCATAACTGCTCAATAGAAGTTGGCTCTAGATAGCGTGGTACAAAGGCAGCCAACTGGAGAGCGGCATCAACCTTAGGATGATGGTCAATGCAATTAGAATGATCAGGGAGGAGCTGCATCCTTTTGGAAAAGGCTAGTGTGCCATGAGCCCATTGAGGTTATTATAAGCTCTCCCTTATCATGAGCCCCCTACTTTACAATCAAACGTATAGGTTTAGAGGAAAGATCAAACTTGATGATTGGGATAAGAAACATGAAATTGAAATATCTGAATTCAAAATGCTACTTGAACTCGAAAAATTATCGTCTACTCAACTATCAACTCCAAATGACTCGCCTAGCCTACAAGCTTCCCATGGTTCACGTGATAGCTTTTCTATTAACTCAACCAGTGAATCCGACAAAGAGAAAGTAGGAAGTAATGTAACGGTCGAGAGAGAGATAGCGAGGGCAAGGTTAGGGAAGATATATAGAAAGAGGCCCAGGTCGAGGGTCCTTAGGTTAATCGAGGATGTGAGTCCGCCCAATGAACGGTAGGGTCCAATGCACCCTCATACTTTAGCGAAATCAAATATGATGTGAGAGCAAATGAGCAACCTTATTTAGGTCGTCATACCATATCTCTCTTGGATTCGAGCTTATCATTGCCAACCCTAGTGATTTTATGGACCAAACCCAATAAGGTTATTTGACCTTTCACATTTTCGTCCTCCAAAATGAGCTTAGGTTTCAGTTAGTGGCATCAACAGTCAACATAAATGCGATTTAAGTGTGCCCTACCCAACTGCTCCCAAAATCTTATCCGCTACTTTATATTTTCATCATCATCATGCATATCTTCGACTAGTCCCCGACCTTTACAGACTTATGCAACCAATTTTATTGTCCCTCTTCAAGGAAATCCTAGAACTATCCAGGTTCTAGTTTCTACTACCTTATCTCCCGATCCCACCAAAAACCTTTCCTTATCCTATCGAAAGGACTAGAAGAAACATTACTTCTATGTTAGGGCTCCTTTAGGTTGAGGCTTCAACGTCCCCAAATGTAGTGCTCCTTCCGGGAGCTGCTGGCTCGCTCCAGAGGTTCTACTCAAAACCTAAAATATTTAATTTCCACAGGTAACATGGATTAATAGTTTAACTGGTAATCACAATATCATAGATCATATTTAACATTTTCAAAACCTATTTTTCATATCTATATCAGTAACTCAACAGACTACAATTTGTGTGTCTATACATTTATTGTTTATCACCTCATATGTCGCATGGCTTAGTCTATCATTTCACTATTTCTTATATGGGGTAAAGAATGGAAGGAAATAATACAAAACTGTAAGTCTGAATGCCAAACTGTAAGTTCGAATGACTTAGTGAGTTGTTAACGATGGAGTAACAGAAGTATACAGAATGATAGCAAATTAATAAGCACCGAATCAACAAAGAACAATGACGACTGTAGCAGATATACAAGACATTACATATGCAAAGAAATACAAATGGTTAAATAAATTAATCGATAATAAATAAATAACACTTTCGTAAAACTTATTTTTGGTTCTCCTACTTTATCACTCCACTTTCAAAAACACAAAAATCCTCATCCCTCCAAGTCTTTCAGTAATCAGCTCAATAAAGTAATCATGTATCAGGCATGGCTAGCCACATGCCTTATCTTGCCCAGATTACCTCCAACTGGCTATGAGATAGGATAATAATAATAATAGGGTATCGATTGAAGAACAAGCACTATTGCTCCATTTCACCAGGTCGTCTTTCGATACCGATCATAGGGCTCACCCCGAAGGTATCAACTGACCTATGTATCCACGGTATAATATTCCCTACTAATGAAATAAAAATATCCAATAGCAGTGCAATATATCAACTCGCCATGATAAATGAACAATCAATAAGTCAATATCGAGTTCATACTAAGGTACTAGTCGTGGCAATAATAGAAAAATACATTTTGAAATCTCTTTATTAGTTTCCCCAATACAATTGCCAATTTCATGTAAAACAACATAGATTATGATCAACTAGGAACCACAATCAGTGTAAAGGGGCAATGTGCGGTAAAATTTTGCAAACAATTTACTTTTTAAACTTGTGTGAACATGAATTAGATTAATCATTTAGTTCAGGAATTTAACATCTGAAGATAGGTTGGGAATTCAAATAATAATTGCTCAAGAATTATGGGCAAAGGAGAAGAGAAGTACAAATAGACTATAAGGATTAACACAAGAATCAAAGATCAAAATGGCAATGGGTGAATAACAATCTTCAACAAAGAAAGGATCTAACAATAGTGATATATTTACTAATATAAGTAGAAAATTCATATCGGGGTACGTAGAGGTTTTAAACAATAATGGCTCAAAAACTATAGGCAAGGAAGAACAGGTCAAACTGTCAATTTCAATGAAAGAGTTGAAGAATAGCATATAACAATCGAACAACAATTATTGAATCACAACTTAGGAAGGATCAAGCAACAAGCAACAAGGATATACTAACAAATATATATGTTCTTTCCCCAACAAAGAAATCTAGTATAAACTCACCTAATAAATGCTGAGGAATCCCTAGCTGTATGGTCTAAAGTCCTTACTTCCTAATCAATTCAAAATTTTATCTTAAAATGACCTGGATCAATAATTATATAAATTCTGTAAATCATAAGTATGTTTATACTTGGCATGTAGTGCCCCAACTAGGAGGCGTCTGCTCCCATTGAGGTGCTACTCATTCTATATGAGATAACAAGAAACATTCAATTTCCACAGGTGATCTTCATCAACAGTTGCACTTATAATAACAATGTTGTAGATCATACTTAGCAATTCCAATCCATTCGTCGCATATGTGTCAGTAGTTCAACAAATGCAATCATTATCTCTATACATCCATTGGTTCTATTACCTCATATGCTGTGTGGTTTAGTTTACCTTCGTCACTTGTTCTAATCTAGGATAAAGAACGGAAGAAAACAATACAAGAAGTGTAAGTCCAAATGACTTAGTGAGTTATTCCAACAATAACAACAGAATATCAACTATTCATACATGGTATACAGGAAACATATAGGAGTATTATAATTTCCAAAAATCGTGAGAGGAGATTTCAATCAAAATTCTAAGTAATCCATCTCGCTACTGTCCCATACCAGTGATGAGACTTCACAAAATTCATTACCTTTTTACAAAGATTTAAATCTCAAATACATCACAAGCAGTCAACATGACAATTGAACAATCACTTGATTTTTGGTCAAACATTTGAGTTTCAAAGCACATGTATCGAGCATTATCAATTACTTATACAATCTTGCTATTGGTAGTTCTCTTACCTTGTCACTCCACTTTTGAAAATATGAAAATCCTTATCTCTCCAAGTTCTGAGTGATCGACTTGAACATGTAAACATGCATGAGGCATGGCTAACCACATGTCTATTTCTGCTCATAGGCAACTATCTCCAGTAGGCTATGAGATAGGATTATATATATAGCTTGTAGGGTATCAGCCGAAAGACCATCCAACGTCGGTCCGTTCTGCCCAATCATGTAACACCCCGAATTTTGAGATACTAGAATGAAATAAAATATGAAATTAATAAGTTTGGCTAGATTAATTTTGGATTAGATTCAACTAAAATCTAGAATTAAATATTGACAATCGAGGGATTAAATGTGTAATTGTGTAAGAAAAGTTTAGAGGTCAATGTGGGAAAGTTGAAAAGTTTAGGGACTTCAGAATAATTAAATCTGGATCCAGTTGTCCAAAAATAGAAATGTTAGGGGTTAATGTGTAAGAAATAAAAGTTGGAGGACTTAATTGAAACTTAGGGACCAGAAGTCAGTCAAAAGCTGGGAGGACCTAGTTGAAAACACTGGAAAAGTTTTAAGGGGGGAAAACGAATATCCGAAAACTAAGTTTATATATAAAGAGTCAAGGACGAGATTTAATCAAATTTTCAAAAAACACCAAAACTTTACCTCACCGATGACTCGATGGAAAACGACCCAAAAACCTAAAAATAACACCGAAGAAATCTTTCTTAGCTGAAGAAGCTAGACCATACCAAAAAACACCAAAATCTATCTAGCTTATGGCCGAAAAAGCTTGCACGATGGTGGACAACGGTGGAGGTGATGGTTCTGCCGCTGCTCACGGCGGAACAAAGTTGGGCTTGGAGGGGTCAGCTCGGAATTTAATTGGTAGTACGGTGGTGGTTTCAATTTGGGGTTTTGATGGTTGATGGCGGAGGAATTTAAGGTGGTGGCTGACGGTGGCGCTAGGGTTGCTGTGGCTTTAGGTGGCCAATTGCCCGGTGTAGGAGTGTTGGAATCAAAAATTGATTCGGGGGTTCTCATGAGTGTATCTTTTGGTCAGGTTGGTTCACATTCAGGCGGCGGCGGAGGCAGCGCTCCGGCAACTGATGAGCAATGGATAGGGAATCACTATTCGAACTCATCTGGGCTATTCTCAGGCTAAGATTGGATCTCGATTCAATCCAATTTGGGTAAATTTCAATAATCTAATTAAAATTAGATTAAATTGCTATATGTAATTGAATTTTCGGATCAAGCCTAATTATGACATGAACTAAGATTATTAAACTATACTTTGGCCAAGTTATGGATTAATTTCATAATTAATAAAGTATTGAACTCAATCGTCTCAAAGGAATACCGTTAGGATCTTAAATAAGATCTTAACCACTTGTTTACCGACTCGATGAGTTAAGAAAAATGATATGTGACTGTGTTAAACATTTTAGTACCACGAAACTTTAGGAAATTATGAATGAACAAATAAAGTAACTGAGGAACTCGATAAAGACATTTAAGCTTCAGAAATCAACATAATGTTGGTTTAGGTTATTTTATTCTGAACTTTGAATTGGTTAGGAAACAAGGACATAAACTCTCCAAACAACCATGTTTACAATATTCAATTGTCTTAAGTATCTGGATATGAAATCTAATCACCAGAATTGTATCAGAATAACCCCTGAGTTTAATAAAGATGTTAACTCTATTTATACGTAAGATCTAGAGAATTGGTAAGATGATAACTCGAGTTATCCTATGACAGTTTTCGGACTGACTAGGAAGTCAGGACTTGAGCAACCATACGACTAGGAATTCCTCTGCATTTGCCGGGTGAGTTTATATTCAATAATATAAGATTTCTTCGTTGGGGAAAGAACATATATACTTGTTATATATCATGGTCACTTGATTCCTTTTAGTCTATGTGTTGAGAAATTTACCACACATCACCCCTTTATACTGATTGCGATTCTTGTTGATCTTTATTTATGCCATTTTACCTAAATTTGGTGTTAGGTAAAACTGAAAAGGAATTTTGAAATACATATTCTATTATTGCCATGACTATTATCTTGAAATGAAACTCAATATGAATTGCTTAATTGTTTGGCTGTCATGGCAAATCAAAATGTTAGTTGAAATATTGTTGGACATATTACATGATATACACGAATATGATTAATACCCTTGGGGGTGGGCAATGAGATCGCTTACAAAAGATGGCTGGGTGAAACGAACCGACAGTGACAAATCTTTTGACTGATACCCATACACGATGTACATGTAATCCCTACTCATAGGCTAGCTGAAGGTAGCCGTCTATGAGCAGGATTAGGCATGTCGCTAGCCATGCTTAGTGAGTAAATGGTCAAGCCGATCACTCAGAATTTGGAAAAATAAGAATTTTCGTATTTTCGAAAGTGGAAAGACAAGGTAGGAGAACCACCACCAACAAACTTGTGAAAACAATTGATATGCTTGATACTTATGCTCTGAAAGTCGAATATTTGACAAAAATCCAGTAGTTGTTCAAATGGCATGTCAACCCTCCTGGTCGTAATTGAGACTTAAACCTCTGTGAGAGACAGTGAATTTTGTGAAGTCTCATCACTTGTATGGGATGGTGGTGAGATGGATTACTTTAAATTTTGATTAAAATCTTCTCTCACAACTTTTGAAAATTTTAATTCTTCTGCTTATTGCTTATATAATGTTTGAGAAATTGTCACTCAATTATTATTGCTAAACTATCTCACTAAGTCATTCGGACTTACATTGTTTTATTGTTATCTTCCATTCTTTACCCCAGATAAGAATGAGTGACAAAGGTTGACTAACCCAGATGACACATGAGGTAATGAAGGTGGTAGAAGTGCTAAGCATGATTCATGATATTTTGATTCATAGTTGAACCTCTGTTGGATGTCGCTTGTAGAAATTGAATACTTTGAATTTTGAGAAATGTATTTTCTATTATTCAGAAGAATTGTGGTGTAGATTTGAGTAGCATCTCGATCGAGAGTAGGTGCCTCCTAATCGGGGCGACTTAGGTTTGAAAACTTGAGCTACGCTAAGGTATGAATCTCGAAATAAGAAAGGCTTTGATAAGTGGAGAGTAAGCTTGATTTTGAGATTTGAATGAGACGTGAAAGTTTTGGTTAATGGAGATTAAGCATGACTTAGAATTTGACTAGGACTTAAATTTTTGGGATAATGTTCGATCCAAAGGTTGTGAAGGGTTATGGTTGGGCGGCTGACCAATGAATAATCTGTTACTCCTAAGGTATCAAGCATGTGACTTCTTATATTTGGGAGAAGTAACATTCTTGAGGACTTGTGTTGGACACAAACTCGTTTCAGAGCACTCTAATTGGTGTGTGAACCGATGACCATTTTAAATATAGCTGAATTGATGAGCGAAAGATCTTTTAGATCAGTACTTGGGACATATGAGTGTATAGTAACATAAATGGTATGGCTATTTGAGAATTAGTATGTTGGAAACTCGAATTCCCTTGGAATGTGGAATATTGAGATTAATGAAGGTTAAGGTTGACAAGAAAATATAGGTAGGATGTGAACTTTTGGGGTATTGTTGGATATCAAAAGAACAAAGGATTCATGTTGGAGTGGCCAGCCAATATCTAATCCATTATTTTTAAAATGTCAAGTATATGACTTTAGTTGTATCTGGTGGAATAATATTCTTGGTATCATATTGTGGTGTCAATGTATTTGTGATAATGGAACTTGGGAAGCTAAGGATCATTTTGGAATAACCTATATTTTGGTTTATACATATAGTGGGAGCCCATAAGGTATTGTTGTTTCAAAGAAATCAATACTTCAGTTATGAAGTTGACTAATGTAACTGCATCATGGTATTTGAGAAGGAAATAAGGAATATTCCCTATAAGGAAATCTTTTAAGGAAAATATGACTTGTATATGTATATGGTTATGATTTAAATTTTTGGGGAAATTAGTTTACAAATAGTAAGAAAACTCATTAGTATGAGCACAAGATAACAACAAACAAAATGAGAAAAATTGCATACAAGAATGAAGTTGTAAAGAAAACATTGTTACTTGAGGGGAAGGGGATAATGTTTGTTAAAGAATGCAAAAGACATTTAGAGTTAGTACTGGAATCTTAAAGGAAAATATCAGATAGGGATATAGGAATCAACGAAAAAGGATTTGAATGGATTAAATAGAAACGACAAGATACAAGGATTGCTGTTGGAATCTTGGTGAAAATGATAGTGATGAAGGATGGGAACTAGTATATCAATACACTGTAATTAATTATCAAAACTGAAAAAGATATAAGACCTGTAACTGAAAAATAAAGGATAAAGATTCATAATTGGAATTGAGAAACCCCATTCAGACTCTGGACAACAGAAAACTAGATTTTAAGTTATGGAGATTGAAAAAAAATGTAGATACTGAACGGGTATATCCATAAGGGCTACTCATTATTGCACATCCATATATTAGACGTGGCTAAATAAATAATATTATTGATAATATGATAGATGAAGCTAGTCTTTCTTACCACAAACTAAAACAATTAGTTGGATCAAATAAAAGACTTAATACCTTTAAGAATGCAATTCGTATACACACGCACTGATTGAATTGCAGGTAAGACTTGTATATAACAAAATGGACATATTAACTGAACTCCACAAAGTCTTACACCCCAATTTGGTATCCCATAGCTTTTAAAACGAAATAGTGACTCTGACTGATATGAGCACTGGAGGGAAAGATGGTTATTTTGGCATTAAAAGGAAAAATGGAGATTGCAACATGCCAATGAGACCTATCACAAGAGCAAAAGCAAAGAGGTTGAAAGATGGATTTTCAAAGTTGGCTAAGTCCTTTGTTGAAGAGATGCATCAAGAATGGGTTAAGAAAGATAAGAGCATGCCAAGAAGCCAAAAAAATGAAGTTGGATAGCCCATCACCTTGTGCTTGTTGTATAAGGCTTGAAAAGATCCAAATAAGGCCAAAAGAATTCCCAAACATGTGGGACTCATGGAGAAAAGAAAAAGTTGTGACCAAGTCAAACTTTTATTCTTAATTAGATTTGGGCTTGGATTATTATCCGTAGGCTTAGTTTATATCTTATTTTAATTAGGGTTGATAAAGAGAGTATAAATTCTTTCTTAAAAATCTATATGGCAGATTTTGATAAATATGGATTTATTTTCTGCGTTCTTCTCTCAAGAAAACGCACAACTTTGCTTGTTGCATCAAGAAATTGAACAGGTTCTTTCAAGGTACTAATTCCTTCTACTGTTTATTCAATTTTCTAATTCTTATTGCCAATTATTTGTGTTTCTAAGATCAAGTATCTAACTGGCCGTTTGGTTTTATTTCCAAAGGCCATTTCCATTTCCAGCCATTTCTAAAAGTTGGAAAGTTAGTTATGAAATAAAAATGAAAATTGAGATGTATTTGGATGAAATATTGGAAAGTAATGATTAGAATAGGTTATAGGAATGAAAAGTAGGTTAATTTATATTTTTTTATGTTTAAAAAAATTATTTTTTAAAATATATGTATATTTTATTAATTTGAAAATGATAGTGGGTACTTTATGTCAAATCAAATTTGAATATGATTGATGTGTAATAGGACGATAGGATAGGTTTAGAAAGAATTTGAGGAGAAAATGTGTACCTTTTCTAAAAAAAATTGTGAGAAAGTGTGTGTTTCCAATTTTTATTCCCAAATGAAAATGAAAATGGGGCTTGGAAATGAAAATAAACAGCTCGTAAAGGGATTCAATAGGGAGGGTTTTTATTCTAGGGTTTATTCAACATCAATATGTGTGTTTGGGATTTCAGGATCAATATATCCTTGGGGTTCTGCTTCATTTGGTATCAGAGCCAACTTGAGATAAATTTCTATTTATCTTGTTTTTATTTCCAGCAAAAAAAAAAATGAAAAATGTAAAAAAAAAAAAGAAATCAGATCGTGAATCGACTGTGGTTTTGTGATTATTTTGCATATTCCTATCTTGGAGTGTGCCGATTGAACACAGAAAATTGATTTTGCAGCACATACACTCTAAATTGCTCAAATTTTGAGAAATTAAAGTTAAGGTTTTTGAGTGATTCAATTTGGGGGGGGGGGGGGGGTTGAGGCTTTCAAATTCCAAATTGCCATTGCATAAGCTAAATTGGCTCTTTATAGTTGCTGTTTGGAGTTGATTGTACATCAATTAGGTTAGAGTTGAGTCATAATTGGCCTTCCATTGGGATTAGCTGAATTCTTTGCGCATTTTTCGTTTTGTAATTTTTTTATTCACTCTTTGTGTTTTCTTTCTTTAGCCTAATTTGCATTTGTTATATTAGATAAGCAACATATTGCATTCTTGTTACTTAGCTTGCATAAAAAATCACATGATACACATTCTTTCTCGTGTGTCATCACATCATTTTCCTTGCTGGTCACATTTTCTTTGCCTCGAGACATTGTGCTTTTCTTTCTTTGTTATTTTTCATTGCTACTCCCATATAAATACTACTTGTGAATTTGCTTTGAATTAAATTAGTTTGATTTTTAAAGTGCAACATTCACTGTGGTCAAGAGAGGTAAAATGCATAAATAGGTGAGCACATAAAGAGAGCAGAAGCCAGAATTGAGTGCAAACACGAAAGTTCACATGTATTTTAGTGAAACACGTGAGGGAGTGTTTTTGTGAGGCTATTTCTGCCAACACTTTTTGCAGGTTTTTAAAATGAGTACTATTCTTCCAAGGAGGGAAGGTAAAGAACCCTCTGATAAGGAAGCTAAGAATAGAGGGGTTGAAACTAGAAGGGACAACAATTTAAATGCCATCAAGATGAACATTCTGCCATTTAAAGGGAGAAATGATTATGAAGCATACTTGGAATGGGAGAGAAAGATGGAGTTGATCTTTGATTGCCATAACTACTCAGAAGAGAAGAACGTGAGACTTGTAGTAGTTGAATTCATTTACTATACATTAGTTTGGTGGGATCAATTAGTGCAGTTTAGGAAGAGAAATGGTGAGAGACCTATCGAGACTTGGGCATATATGAAGGTCGTTATGAAGAAAAGATTTGTTCAATCTTACTATTACAGGGAAATACACCAAAAACTATAAAGACTCATTCAATGGTCTAAGTCAGTGGAGGACTACTATAAGGACATGGAGATGTTGATGATTAAGGCCAACAAAGATGAGGATACAGAAGTGACAATAGCTAGATTTATTAGTAGTTTGAATGGAGAAATTGCTGATGTTGTGGACCTACAACATTATGTGGAGATGGAGGATTTGGTAAGTGTGGCTATGAAGGTGGAGAAACAATAAAAGCAAAGAGGCAGCCTAGGCATCTCAGAATTTCAAATCAAAATTGGGTTTAGAATGGCAAAAGTATGATGAAAATAAGAGAGATATGGGCTTTGGTTCTAAGGAGAAAGGTTTGGATGCATAAAGGAACAAGGGTAAGAAGTCCAGCCCACAAAATGGTACTTCTAATTCTTCTTCTTCCACTAATACTTCTAGACCTAAGGATACTAAGTGCTTTAAATGTCAAGGTTTGGGTCATTATGCATCTAAATGTCTAAACAAAAGAACTATGATTCTTGTGGATAGTGAAATTGTATCTGAGTCTAATGATGATAATAAGTCTAGTGGTAGTAATAATGATATGCCACCTTTAGAGGATGTTACTAGTGATGAAGATAATGTTGAATACGTTGTTCATGGTGAATCTCTTGTTATTAGGTGTGCATTGAACTTGAATGTTAGGGATGAGAGCTTAGAATAATGAGAAAATATATTTCACACCAGATGCTTGATAGGTGGTAAGGTGTGTAGCTTAATAATTGATGGGGGTAGTTGTGCTAACGTGGCTAGTACCACTTTAGTTGACAACTTGGGGCTGAAGTGTGATAAACACGCTAATCCATATAAGTTGCAATGGTTGAATGACAGTCGAGAGGTGAAAGTTACTAGGTAGGTTGTGGTAGCTTTTACTATTAGGAGATATAGTGATGAGGTGGTTTGTGATGTAGCACCCATGTAGGCTGGCCATATGTTGTTGGGTAAGCTATGGCAATTTGACAGGCATGTAATACATAATGGGTACAATAATAGATATTCTTTTGAGCATAATGGATAGAAAGTCACTCTTGCACCTTTGTCAGGCCATGAAAGAATAGCATAAAGATAAAGCCTAATGGTGAGTGAGTGCACAAGTGCAAATAAGAAATAGAGATGTGCAGGAGAGAAAAAGTTAGTTAGTGAAAAGAGATAAAAGAATGAGAAAGGTGAAGGGAGTGAAAAGAAAGAGTTAGTCAAGGTGAGAAAAAACAATGCTTCTATGCAAAAGAGAGAGAGATTTAAAGAATGCTTTTCTAGGCAAGAGAGCTTTGATAGTGATTAGGTATAGGGATGTTTTATTATCTGAAACTGACCTTAACCCCAATTTGCCTAGTGTTTTTGTCTCTTTATTGCAGGAGTTTGATGATGTATTCCCTAATGAGATGCCTAAGGGTTTACCACTATTGATAGGAATTCAGCATCAAGTTAACTTTGTACCTGGATCTCAAATTCCTAACCGACCAACCTACAGATGTAATCCTAAGGAGACAAAGGAACTTCAAAGGCATGGGAGGGGTTGCTAGCATAAGAACATGTGAGGGAGTGCATGAGCCAGTGTGTTCGGTACCTATGCTATTGGTTCCAAAGAAGGATGAAACTTAGAGGATGTGCATGAATAGTAGAGCAGTCAACAAAATTACGGCATGTGAGATGATTGAAAAGAGAAATAGGTTCCGCCGAAATAGTGAATAAGGGACGGAAGCAGGTGATATTTGAACCTGGTGACTGGGTTTGGTTTCATATGAGAACAGAAAGGTTTCCTAATCAAAGAAAATCAAGCTTGATGCTAGAAAAGATAGCCCATTCCAAGTATGGGAAAAGATTAATGATAATGCTTACAAGATTGACATTCCAGGTGAGTATAAAGTTTCTGCTACTTTTAATGTTTTTGATCTTTCTCCTTTTGATATGGATTCAGATTCAAGTATGAATCTTTCGGATGAGGGAGAGACTGATATGAGCACTAGAGGCACTGGAGGGCAAGATGGTTATTTTGGCATTGGAAGCACAATGGAGATTGCAACATGCCAGTAGGACCTATCACAAGAGCTAAAGCAAAGAGGTTGAAAGATGGCTTTGCAAATTTGTCTAAGTCATTTGTTCAAGAGATGCATCAAGAATCGGATAAAGAACAGAAGAACATATCAAGAAGCCAAAAGAAGTTGGATAGCCCATCACCTTATGCTTAGTGTATAAGACTTGAAAAGGCCTAAGAAGGCCAAAAAGTCCCGAACATGTGAGACTCATGGAGAAATGAAGAAGCTGTGACCAAATCAAACTCTAACTCCTTATTGGATTTGGGCTTGGGTTATTATCCGTAGGCTTAGTTTATATCTTATTTTAATTAGGGCTTGCAAGGAGAGTATAAATACTCTCTTAAAAATGTGTATGGTAGATTTTTTATGAATATTGATTTATTTTCTGCATTTTTCTCTCAAAAAAAAATAAAAAAACCACGACGTTGATTGTTGTATCAAGAAATTGAATAGGTTCTTTCAAGGTACTAATTCCTTCTAGTATTTATTCAATTTTCTTATTCTTATTCCCAATTATTTGCGTTTCTAAGATCTAGTATCTCAGGGGTTCAATAGGGAGGATTTTTATTCTAGGGTTCGTTGAATATCAATTTGTGTGTCTGGGGTGTCAGGATCAATATATCCTTGGGGTTCCGCATCACTGATGATGATTTAACAATTAATAAGTTTAATAAAGAAAGTTCCAGTACTCTTAAAGAACTAGATAGGCATATTATATATACATATATTTTCAGTAGCTCGTGTACAAGCATAATTATGTGCACATATTTGAACTAATATACACATTCAAGTACCCTATGTTCTGCAACAAGATAGCAACTTTAGTGCTATTTAGGAATCTCTCGGGTTGAACGAAAGAGACTCCATTGCCCCTAGGATCAGCTTCGAAAGCCCAGAATCTTGATGCGCCAGAAGACGCAAATGTAGATTGATGCACTATAGCGGACAATTGATAATTAATCGACTTGACTTGTTTGAATATTACAATGCAAATGCCATGGGCGGAGACACTCGAAGAAGGATAGACAGTGATGCCATTGTCTCACGACAATCCCATGAATGGGAATAGCAAAAAAATGGAATTAAGAAACTCATACTTCCGGAAGAAAGGCTATATCCCTCCTAAGGACAAAATGTTTATCTTATCGTGATCAAATCACTTTTTTCTGACACTCCCAACTACTCCTCTATACATATAGGGAAGACCACTACTTAGACTGGAACTCAAAGGCCTCCAACATTCAACTTTCTTTTTTGTCTCCTTTTCTGAGAAAGAAGAATAGAAATTTGAACGTCAAGAATGTTCTCATGCCTCTATTGTCCTCGCAAGTTTTCCACTTCTCAAACTCTAGTTGGCAGCTAGAATGCTCATAATGTGAACGACGAGCGACTGCTGGCCTTCTTCAGAATGAGACCTCTCTCGGCCTAAACGTACCTTATTGGCTCTTCCCCTTCCCACATTTCCATGGCCCTTCCACTCCTGCTCTTCTCCCCTCTATCTCTTACCTTCTTTCTTTCAAGCCCTATTTCAGATGTGCATTGCCTGCTTTCTTCTTTCCAACCATTTTCAGTAGTTCCTCATGGTGCCTTGACTGATGGTTCTTTCCCTAAAGGGGCTCCCTTTACTAGATTGGTCTTATTCAGGCTAGAAAGACTTTTCTGAATATCTATGTGAATTACCACTTATTTGCCAACTTCAAAGCACAACTTGATTATATAAGGCCGTAGATTCAGTCTATCCAGCTGCAGATCTAGAAGACCTGATCTTATTTAACAACTTCTTTTATTCGCAATGCGCTTCGTATCCCCAAAAATAGATTCGGCTTAGAGTTCAAGTTCAATTCTATAGCTAAATGCTAACTAACTTCTTGGCTTCATGAAGTTAGTGTTGAATCTTACCTTGTTGAATCTGTCTTTGATGCTGTAAGATAAAGATAGATACAATTTTGTATAATGTATAATAAGTAGAAGATGGATCTTACCTTGATTCCGACAGAACAATGCCTTCGAAGGGCCAGGACCTAGAAATGGAACTCTTTGGGATGCTAAAGTCAAGAGTCGATCTTTTTCCCTCTACTCCAGTTGATTTGAAGAAGAGTTAGCTTCTGACTATAAGCTATCAACAAACCTGGGAATAACCTTTATCGAGTCGCATCGAGAAAAGATCTCTCTTCGTCGTTACACTCCTTCGATTATCTTGTTTCGTTGTGGGATCTTTACCATCTAGCCATTGAAAGTAGTCTAGTTAAGCCTTTGAAACCAAGGAAAGCAGGAAAGACAGAAAATGTATGAAAGGTATGAAGACAATGTAGGATAAGATCCTGGTTGTGGCAAAATAAGGCCTATATGGTTATTAATAAATAGGTTAGACTAAGTATCTTTAAAAGTATTATAAAAGATCTTATGGGAAATATCTCACATAATTTCTCGGGTCTCATTTGCCAAAATTTATGAGAAGATTATTGATTAGAATATAAGGACATTAGTTGACATGACAGAGAGTTTTTATAGTACTAAGAAAAGACCAAGTATCACTAATAAAGACTTATATGGGAAAAAGAAAAGGACTAAATAAGCTTCCTTGAACATGGAATCTAGATGCCTTTTCACATAAATTACCTAGTCTAAGGTGAAAATCTATAATTACTTGAAAGGATAAGTCTAAAGGCAAAGTAAATGTGACCACCAAGGAAAATGATGTGATGAAACCGAGAAAGAATGTGTATCATGTGATTTTTATGCAAACCAAGTAACAAGAATGCAATATGTTACTTATTTAATGTGAACAGATGCAAATTAGGCTGAAGCAAATAAAAAAAACACAAAGAGTGAATAAAAACGACAAAACAGAAATTATGCAAAGGATTCAGTCAATCCCAATGGAAGGCCGATTATGGCTTAATTCTGATCCAATTGATGTACAATCAACTCTAAACAGCAACTGAAAATAGCCAATTTAACTTATCCAAAGGCAATTTGGAATTTGAAAGCCTAGGCGAAAAACCCCAAATTGAATCACTCAAGAACCCTAACTTTAATTTTCTCAAAATTAGAGCAATCTAAGGTGTATATTCTACAAACTCAATTTTCTATGTTCAATTTGAGTTCTCCAAGATAGGAATATGCAACAATATTGCTAAAGAATCACAAAACCACAGTCAATTCACGATTAGATTTTTCTTTCATTTTTTCTTTGAATTTTTTTTCCTAGAAACAAAAACAAGATAAATAGTAATTTATCTCAAGTTGGCTCTAGATACCAAATGACGCGGAACCCCAATGATATATTGATCCCGAAACCCCAAACACACAAATTGATATTGAACAAACCCCAAGCTTTATACACCAAGCACAAAGTAATGGGCTATCCAACTTCATTCTTTTGGCTTCTTGACATGCTCTTATCATCCTTAGCCCATTCTTGATGCATCTCTTCAATAAGTCAACCTCTTTTCTTTTGGTCTTGTGATAGGTCTCATTGGCATGTTGCAATCTCTATTTCATCCTCCAATGCTAAAATAACCAACCATCTTGCCCTCAAGTGCTCATATCAGGCAGCCAAGGTATTTAAGAATTCCAACTCAAAATGGGGTTCAAAATAGCAAAATTATGATGAAAAGAAGATAGATGGGGGCTTAGCTTCCAAGGAGAAGGGGTTGGATGTATCAAGGAACAAGGCTAAGAAATCCATTCCACAAAACGGTATTTCTAATTCTTCTTCTTCCACTACTACCACCAGGCAAGAGATATTAAGTGCTTTAAATGTTAAGGTTTGGGATTATGCATCTGAATGTCCAAACAAAAGAACTATGATTCTTATGGGTAGTGAAACTGTATCAAAGTCTGATGATAATAATAAGTCTAATGGTAGTGATAATGATATGCCACCTTTAGAGGATGTTACTAGTGATGAAGATAATATTGAATATGTTGTTCATGGTGAATCTCTTGTTGCTAGGTGTGCATTGAACTTGAATGTTAAGGAGAATAGCTTAGAACAAAGAGAAAATATATTTCACACTAGATGCTTGATAGGTGGTAAGGTGTGTAGCTTAACCCATGTAGGTTGACCATATGTTGTTGGGTAGGCCATGGCAATTTGACAGGTGTGTAATGTATGATGGGTATAAGAATAGATATTTCTTTGAGCATAATAGATAGAAAGTCACTCTTGCACATCTATCACCTAAGGAAGTTTACTTTGACCAGATTAAACTTCAAAAATCTTCTTGTTGGAGTTCGGGTAGTGACATTAAAAAGAATAATGAGAGAAAAGTGGCCATAATATAAAAGAATAAAGATAAAGGTCTAATGGTAAGTGACTGCACAAGTGCAAACAAGAAAAAGAGATGTGCAGGAGAGAAAAAGTTAGTGAGTCAAAAGAGAGAAAAGAATGAGAAAAGGGAAGGGAACGAAAAGAAAGAGTTAGTGAAGAGTGAAAAAATTGAGAAAAAGCAATGTTTCTAGGCAAAAGAGGGATATTTAAAGAATGCTTTTCTAGGTAAGAGAGATTTGATAGCGGTTAGGTATATGGAGATTTTATTATCTTAAACAGACCTTAACCCTGATTTGCTAGTGTTTATGTCTCTTTATTACAGGAGTTTGATGATGTATTCCCTAATGAGATGCATATGGTTTACCACCATTGAGAGGAATTGAGCATCAAATCAACTTTGTACTTGGATCTCAAATTCCTAACCGACCAGCCTACTGATGTTATCCTAGGGAGACAAAAAAGCTTCAAAGGTAAGTGGAGGAGTTGCTAGCAAAAGGACGTGTAAGGGAAAGCATGGGTTGATGTGTTGTACATGTGCTATTGGTTCCAAATAAGGATGAAACTTGGTGGATGTGCGTAGATAGTAGAATAGTCAACACAATTACAGTTAAGTATCGCTATCCTATCCTTAGGTTAGATGATATGCTTGAAGAATTACATAGTGCATGCATTTTCACTAAGATTGATCTGAAAAGTGGTTATCATCAAATTAGGATAAAACCTCGGGAAGAGTGGAAAACTGCATTTAAAACAAAATATGGCTTATATGAATGGTTGGTTATGCCATTTGGTTGACTAATGCACCTAGTACATTCATGAGATTAATGAACCATGTATTGTGTGATTTTTTGGGTAAATTTTTTGTTGAATTTTGACGATATCTTGATATACAACAAATGCTCAGATAGTCATATAATGCATGCCAAGGCTGTTTTGACTATTCTTAGGAAGGAAAAGTTGTACATGAACCTTAAGAAATATATTTTTTTGCATTGATAGACTTGTATTTCTTGGGTATGTTGTGAGGACACATGGCATTGAGGTGAATGCGGAGAAGGTGAAGGCTATTCAAAAATGGCCAACTCCTAAGACAATTAATGAAGTTAGTGAAAGCAAGAGTAGCATTAGGATCTATAAATCAAAACTTCATAAGCTTGAAATGACTAAACTACTCAATCAACCAAGGATATAGTCATGTTGTAGATCTGGATTAGGAAAAAAAATTACCTCTTGTAGCTCAAAACAAAGAGAAAATCAAGTATCTCTCTCGGATCTAGAAATTGTCTGGAATCAGCACAGAGGAAAGGCGGAAATGTTTGTCCCAGTTATACTGCTCCAAAAATCACTAAATTAAATATGGAACACCTCCACACACTGAGGAAGATACTATGAAAAATTGGAGTAAAAAATCCTTATATTTCGCTCTAGAAAAATTCTCCAATCTGGAGCTACTGCAATGGATCTCCAAAATTCAGCAAGTCAAACGCCTTGCCGCTATTGATATGATCCACACCCCAATCAATCTTCCAATTTCCCTCACTAGAAGCTGGAGTTAGAGAGGATAAAATGAGGTAGAGGAGGCTGATTCTTAGGTTGGGAAGAAGAAGGAATGCAAAACTCAACACATGATGCAATGCATGGAGAAAGAGAGAGAGTTTTGGAGGGAATGGAAAGAATCTAATCTTCACACTTTTCAGCAATGTGTATATCTGACTTTGCTCACTCTCTATATCTATATATAGAGGGTGGAAGGTGTGATGCTATTTGACATCACACCTTCCTCAAGGTGACTGCCCAAGTGGCATGCCAAGTTGGCAAATTCAAATTCAAGTCTTACTTGAATTTCATGTGCATTTCAATTACATTTGGAATCTAATTCCAAATTAATTAAGATGCTAATTTAAATGAACACTTCATTTAAATTTTCCCTCCAAAAAGTATTCTTCCCAGTAATTAACTTAAAAACTTTAATTTAATTAATTAACATTTGATTTAACTCTTAAATCAAACAAGCTTAACTCTTAAGTTTAATTTTGTTAAAGTCAACTTGACCAATTGATGGTTAATATGGAACCAAACAATTAACTCCTTAATTATTGATATAATTTAACTCTTTAAATTAGTTAATTAATTTAACACTTAAATTAATCAAACCAAAATTGACTATTAAATTGGATGTTTGAAAATCGATCAACAAAGGGTGAGTTTTCTAACATTTAGAAAATTGCTCTACCAATTTTGGAAGCTAATTGATTTTATGTGTGACCCAATAGGTTCTACCATTCATTGGACATCGGCTCACAACTCTTTGTGACTTTTGAATATCATATATTCATTTTAGTTTAAAACTCCTTTTAAACTAATCGACTCAATTCAATTAATCTCATTAATTAAAAAGTACCCAATCTCTATGGTCGATGTCCAACCTCAAGCCCATGGAGCCCAACTAATTAGCCAAAATGAATATTCTAGAGAACCATCATGGCTCTATGTGTTCCATGCAAATATGGTCCTTTCGTCTCTTATCTCCCAAAAGAGGCTTATGGCAAGATATTTGCCGGTTCCCTAATAGTCTCGATACTAGATCTCTATTCTTAATGTTCGATTCCCTTGTGTGACCTCACCTTTGGAAAACTCCTTTTCCAAATTGTCACACCACCTTGCACAAGGATTTCTTGGAATCGATTATTATAGAACACATAGGAGATGCACTCACCCTTCAAAAAATGAGGAGTCAGATTCCATCTTGGATCTCACAAACCTCCATGACAAGTAGCTTATACCCAACCTCAACTCGAAAGACCTACTAAGTGGTCAAGGAAGAGTCAAAGCATGAGGATCGGACATAAGGTTACCATGGATCCTTAGGTTAGAGAACTAATAATATGCACTAGCATAAGCGGGAGAATTAACCACTACCAACTTGCCACTACGGCTATCTAGTGGATTCTCCAGTGGGTCTTCAGTGTCTTGTTCGCTGACAAGCACCAAATAACATGCACCTGTATCTCATACAGTTGCTCATGGAATAGAGCAATATCCAACTCTTGAATTTATGCATTGTTAGTGCAAGTCTATCCAGATCTTAGATGTCCCATCTCATAATATCCTACGACTTGGAAGATTTAAGATCACGACCATGTAAGACTTTTTCCATGGTCATCGAACCAAGTCCCATAGTCATATGTGATCTAAGGGCTTTATCCAAATACAAGTGAAGGAATAAAGAGCATAAGATGAAGATGGCTCTATAAAGAATATCATTCAATCAAGATTATTTTATAAGGAAATAGCTTATACAACGCCAATCTAATTGGCTTGTCGGGCACTATTCCAACAGTTAGGAGTTTTCATGGATTAGCTAGCTTTTATAGAGGGGTTGTGAGTGATTTTTCTGCTATAGTTGCTCCATTGACTGAGAATATTAAGTAGGAAGTTGGTTTAGATCGGGAAAGTAACAAGAACATGCATTCAATATATTGAAAGATAAATTGTGTTATGCTCCTATTCTTGTTTCACTTGATTTTAATAAGACTTTTGAGATTGAGTGATGCATCTGGGATTGGGATTGGTGCTGTTTTAATGCAAGAAAAATGTTCCATTGCATACTTTATTGAAACGTTGAGTGGTGCCCAACTTAGATATTCCACTTATGATAAGGAATTATATGCCTTAGTTTGTGCATTAGATGTTTAGCAACATTATTTGCTTCCAAAAGAATTTGTTATATATACTGATTATGAATCTTTGAAGCATTTAAAGGGCCTAGGGAAATTGAATAAAAGGCATGCTAAATGGGGAGAATTTATTGAGACTTTTTCATATGTGATTTGCTATAAGCAGGGAAAGGAAAACATTGTTGTTGATACATTGTCAAGAAGATATGCTTTAATTACTATACTTACATCTAAGTTGTTAGGATTTGAGCAATCAAAGATATGTATGCAATTGATGTTGGCTTTGCTGATTTGTATATTGTGTGTGATCGTGATGCATTTAATAAATTCTATAGACATGAATGTTTTCTATTTCGAGGCAATAGAATTTGTGTGCCTGTTTGTTCTGTGCATGAGTTGCTGGTTAGGGAATCACATAGTGGTCGATTGGTGTGCATAAGGCTTTAGATGTTTTGGGTGAGCATTTCTATTAGCTTGGTATGAGAAAAGATGTCGAGAAAGTGTGATCTAAATGTATTTCATGTAAACAAGCTAAATCTAAGTCTATGCCTTATTAATTGTACACACCCTTACCTATTCCTACTGCACCTTGGGTTGATATTTCTATGGATTTTGTGCTTAGTTTGCCTAGAACTAGGAAGGGTAGAGATAGTATATTTATTGCGGTTGATAGATTCAGCAAGATGACACACTTTATTCCTTGTCATAAAACTGATGATACCACTAACACTGCTGATTTGTTCCTTAGAGAAGTTGTGAGATTGCATGGTGTTTAGATCTATTGTTTTTGATAGGTATGTTAAGTTCTTGAGCCACTTTTGGAAGGTTTTGTGGGGTAAGTTAGGTACTAAAATTTTGTATTGTGCTACTTGTCATCCAAAAATTGATGGACAAACTAAAGTGGTAAATAGAACTTTGAGTACTTTGTTGTGTGCTGTTGTAGGAAAGAATTTGAAAGCTTGGGATGAATGTTTGCCTTTTATTGAATTTGCTTATAATACGTCAATACATTCTTCTACAGTTTTTTCACCTTTAGAAATTGTATATGGCTTTAATTAAACCATCTTTTAACTGTTTTGGATTTGACGACTTTGCCCTTGAGTGATATTGCTAACTTAGGTGGTGAAAGCAAGGTTGAAAAGGTTAAAACTATACATATGATGGCATGTGAGATGATAGAAAAGAGAAACATTTTGGCTGCCCAAAGAGTAAAATAAAAGTAGGTGATATTTGAACTTAGTGACCGGGTTTGGATCATTTGAGAATAGAAAGGTTTCCTAACCAAAGAAAATCCAAGCTTGATATGCTAGAGGAGATGGTCCGATCCAAATGCTAGAAAAGATTAAGACAATGCTTACAAGTTTGACATTCCAGGTGAGTATAAAGTTTCTCCTATTTTTAATATTTTTTATCTTTCTCCTTTTGATATGGATTCGGATTTGAGGACGAATCTTTCCTAGGAGGGAGGGACTGATATGAGCACTAGAGGCACTGGAGGGTAAGATGGTTATTTTGGCATTAGAGGGCACAATGGAGATTGCAACATGCCAGTGGGACCTATCACAAGAGCTAAAGCAAAGAGGTTGAAAGATGGCTTTGCAAATTTGGCTAAGTCATTTGTTGAAGAGATGCATCAAGAATCGGATAAAGAAGAGAAGGACATATCAAGAAGCCAAAAGAAGTTGGATAGCCCATCACCTTGTGCTTGGTGTATAAGGCTTGAAAAGGCCCAAGAAGGCCAAAAGAAGTCCCAAACATGTGGGACTCATGGAGAAAAGAAGAGGTTGTGACCAAATCAAACTCTAACTCCTTATTGGATTTGGGCTTAGATTATTATTCGTAGGCTTAGTTTATATCTTATTTTAATTAGGGCTTGCAAAGAGAGTATAAATACTCTCTTAAAAATGTGTATGGTAGATTTTTTATGAATATTGATTTATTTTCTGCATTTTTCTCTCTCTAAAAAAAAAAAAAACACGACGTTGCTTGTTGCATCAAGAAATTGAATAGGTTCTTTCAAGATACTAATTCCTTCTAGTGTTTATTCAATTTCTGATTTTATTCCCAATTATTTGCATTTCTAAGATCAAGTATCTTAGGAATTCAATAAAAAGCAAAGAAAGAAAACACATACAGTGAATAAAAATGACCAAACAGAAAGTATGCAAAGAATTCGAGCAATCTCAATGGAAGGCCAATGATGACTCAATTCTAATCAATTGATGTACAATCAACTGCAAACAGCAACTAAAAATAGCCAATTTAGCTTATGCAATGGTAATTTGAAATTTAAAAGCCTAGGCCAAAAACCCCCCAAATTGAATCACTCAAAAACCCTAACTTTAATTTCTCAAAATTAGAGCAATCTAGATTGTATATTCTACAAATTCAATTTTGTGTATTCAATTGGCATTCTCCAAGACAGGAATGTGCAACAATATTGCAAAAGAATCACAAAACCACAGTCAATTCATGATCAGATTTCTTTTTTTTTTCTTCCAAATTTTCTTTTTCTTTGCTTTTTTTTTGGCTGGAAATAAAAACAAGATAAATAGGAATTTATCTCAAGTTGGCATTGATACCAAATGATGCAGAGCCTCAAGGATATAATGATCCCAAAACCCCAAACACACAATTTGATATTAAACAAATCCTAAAATAAAAACCCTCCCTATTGAACCCCCAAGATACTTGATCTTGGAAACACAAATAATTTTAAATAAGAATAAAAAATTGAATAAACACTAGAAGGAATTAGTACAGTAAAAGAACTTATTCAATTTCTTGATGCAACAAGCAACGTCGTCGTTTTTCTTGAGAGGAAAACATAGAAAATAAATCAATATTCATCAAAAATCTGCCATATACATTTTAAAGAGAGTATTTATACTCTACTTGCAAGATATAATTAAAATAAGATATAAACTAAGCTTACGGATAATAATCCAAGCCCAAATCCAATTAGGAATATGAGTTTGACTTGGTCACAACTTTTTCTTTTCTCCATGTGTCCTACACATTTGGGATTTCTTTTGGCCTTCTTGGGCCTTTTCGAGCCTTATACACCAAGCACAAGGTGATGGGCTATCCAATTTTATTCTTTTGGCTTTTTGACGTGTTCTTCTCTTCCTTAGCCCATTTTTAATGCATCGCTTCAACAAATGACTTGGCCAAATTTGCAAAGCTATCTTTCAACCTCTTTTCTTTTGCTTTTGTGATAGGTCTCATTGGCATGTTGCAATCTCCATTTTGCCTTCCAATGTCGAAATAGCCATCTTGCCCTCCAGTGCTCATATCGCTCCCTCGCCAACACTTTGGTGAAAGCCTCTTCCACTACTTCGTTGAATTAGTTTGGGATGCAGTCAACGAGCTCAAGTTTCCCTAAAGGGCCTTTCCTTGTTCAATCTTTCCAACCTCACAATTGAGGCCTTTTGAGGTAGACTTTCCAACCTCACCCTTGGCAATCTTCTAAGCCAAAGGAATTGTACAACTAAACTCAACAGTTGCAACACCAGTGTTCGACCCCTCTTCCCCATCATCCTTCTCATAATAAGGCTAAAGATTCTCACCCATAAAGACATCGAGCTTTGAGTCATCAAATTCATAGCCCAGCGTCTTCTGTTGGGCTAAAGCCTTATACTGAACTAATTTGGGTGTTTTTAAACCCAATGATAGCGCAAGCATCATTAGAGGTTGAGCCTAGCATAAAATGCTCAATCATTTCATAATAAAGGTGAGCCATATGGTGCTTCCACTTAGCATACGCAAAGGTCTGAGTAGCTTTTTGACCTTAAGAATACCTAAGCTTATGGCCCTCGATCCGAAGCTTCTTCACATGCTCCTCCAACAGGCTCTTTTGTTTAACCTCATCCACCGGGCTTTTCTCGGTATCTTCCTATCCTCAAGCATTTTCTTGAGCTTGTTGATCCAATACTATTAAGAATTGACCAACTTTGCCTATATCTTAGGGAGTTGAGATTCTCCCACCTAAGGAATCATACTTTTGTTGTACTTTGTTATGATTGGTGACAGCTATCCTAAAGTGACGGTTGTACTAGTTGCATTACTTGCAAAGAGAATATTGAAAGTACCTTACTCGACTAAACTAAAGAGAATGCTAGATTGAAGTCAACTCACCATATTTAAATGGTTGGAATAAGCTTTGGTAGCCTCGAATGAGTTAAAGAAAGTCATCCAAGGATTGCCCCCCAAGCCCCGCCATCACGATGCTGGTGGAGCTATTCACCCTTATCGAGCTAAATTGCAGCTCTTTGAATTTGAGGAGCCCAAACATCTCCTCATCAGACATCCATATAACTCATTCCAAAAGAAGATGTCACTCATCGTGAGTCCCCTGCCCTTCTCGACTACATCTTCTTGACAAGGGTGCATTTTGGAAGCCACCAAGTTGGGGGTTCCAACTTTGAGACAAGCAAAGGAGCAACAATAGTAGGTTACGAAAGAGCTTCCTCATGCCTGGCCTCGAGGCGACTAGCTTTGGCGGGTTTTCATGATGAGAGATAGATTTGCAAGAAAAAAAAAGAATTCGATCAGACATTTGAGGGAAACATAATGAACAAGTACATTAGTGCAAGAGATATGGATGGCACCTACCAAAGCGCAAACTAGAATCAATCCTAAGGCAGGCGATTGACAAGCCAACCAAAAATGCAAACTCCCCTTTTGACAAACTACAAAAAATCAAGTTCGCCACCCTCTGACCAAATAGGTCATGAATAGATTATCCCACAAGTGTCAACCTTGGTCTGGGTGGTCAACTTTCACTTTTCTAAACTTTGATGTAATACTCCAAGTTTGGGTTCCTAAATCTAAGTTATGTTTCAACAAAATAAAATACAAACTCAATAAAATGGGTTGTGATTAATTTTGAGTTAAATTTTAATGGAAACTTATGGGCAAATATTGAAAGTTAAGGGATTTAATCGTAAATAAGGGAAGGGCTTCACTATCCAAAATTATAAAATTAGAGGCCAATGGGGGAAAGTTAAAAGTTTAAGGACTACAAAATAATTAAATTAGGATCAAATTGCCCAAAATTAGAAGTAATAGCAGGTCATTGGATAAGAATTGAAACTTCAGGGGTCAAATTGAAGTTGGTCGAAAAGCCAAAGGACCTAATTGAAGGTGGTGAAAACTTCTAGGCCCAAATTGAAAACCCTAAAAATTACCTATAATATATATATATATATATTGAGGATGAAATTTAATTTCCAAACCCAACCCAACCCTAACCTCACCCTATCTTCGAACAGCCAAAAAATGGCCAGAAAACTTAAAATTGACCTAATAAATAGCTTTCTCTAAGCTCAACAAGCAAAACCATACCAAACTTGATCAAAAACACCAAAGGATTTGGACAAAAATTGAGGATGACGTCAAACCGCGGTGGTGGATGTGGTTTCACCACTTTCAGCGATAGGTGGTAGGTGGGCTTAGAGGAGTTTCAATAGAGTTGGATGGGGAAGTATTTGGTGGTGTCAATTTGACAAAAAAATGACTGGTGGCGAAGTAACTAGAGGTGGTGGTGAACTGCGGTGTTAGGGCGGCACCACGACATGTTAGCTTAATTGACGGAGATATCGACGACAATCAGTGAAGTTGGTCTAGGGGTTTTGGTCAGAGCAATATGGGCCAGATGGTGGTGGCGTCAATTTAACGAGAAGGCCGATGGTGGTGGAGTAATTGGACATGGGTGGTTGACGGTGGCAAGTTAGGGTTTCACAGTGGTTGCTGGTCAAATTGGCTAGGCAAATGGTGGCAAAATCTAAAATTGATTGAGGTATGTTGTTCACCTTAGCGAGACACATATACTGGTGGATGTGGCTCTCATCTCTAGTGGTAGACAGCAGTGGCGGGAGGCAGTTGAAGGGCAATGGATAGAAAATTGCAATTCGGACTCGTTTGGATAAGAATTAGTTGTAAATTGGACTCAAATCCAGTCCAATTTGATAAGTTTCAATTTTATCAAATTAATTAGCCCTAATTTGATACAATTGAGTTATAATAGATTGAAATTTGATGCATGACTTAATATTAAGTGAAATAAACTGTAAATTAAGACCTTGTTACTAATTTAAACATCAGTATTATGTTAATAAAGCTTTCATTAGAAATTATTGAGTTTGATTGATATAATTTAAGGAGCTAAAGATAATAGTACTGGTAACATGCTTAGCAACTCGATAAATTGAGAATTCTATACTAATTTACCTTAGGCATCTTGGTATAGGAACAAGATCAGAGATTGCAACAAGAAGAAATGAGTTAAAGACTAAATCCTAACAAGGACGCCACGTAACACCCTGAATTTTGATATCCTAAAAAAAATAAAATATGAAAATGATAAGTTTGGCTAGATTAATTTTGGGATATATTTAATTAAAATCTAGAAATAAATATTGACAATCAAGGGATTAAATTGTAAATGAGTAAAGGACTTAATTGGCAAAAATTATAAATTTCAAAGGCCAATAAGGGAAGGTTAAAAAGTTTAACGATTGAAAAATAATTAAATTAGGACCCAAATGGCTAGAGTCAGAATTGTTAGGGGTTAATGTGTAGGAAATAAAATCTGGAGGACTTAATTGAAACTCAGAGACCGAAGTGTAAGGCAGTTAAAAGTTATGGGGCTAGTGTGAGGTCGGTCAAAAGTTTTGGGGTGCAATCTGAAGAAGCTGAAAAATATTTTTATATATAGGATTAAGAACTAAATTTTATCAAACTCTCAAAAACTACCCAACCCCTACCCGACATGCAAACTGCTGGAAAGTGACCAAAAAAAGCTGAAAATAATGTCATAGTCAGCTTTCTCTAGCTGAGAGGAGCACAACCATACCAATATTGACCAAAAATACCAAAGAAAATCATCAAAAATTGAGGGCAACGACAAGCATGCGGCGGCAGTGGTAGTTTTGCCACTTCCAGCGGCAAAAACTGGACTGGGCTTGGATGGGTTCTGGTCGAAGTTGAATGGGCAAGCAATTTATGGTTTTGATTTGATGATTCGATCAATGGTGGTGAGGTAATTGGAAGTGGGTGGTGGATGGCAGCGGGTTAAGGTTCCGCTGTTATTTTTGGCCAATTCACTGGCGAGGAGGCGGCGAAATTAGAAATTGACTAAGGCATTTGGTTAGGCTTGATGAGGCACACCTGTGGGTGGTGACGACCTCCACCTCTGGTGATGGAGCACATTAGCACACGGCGGTCGGTAGTGGTGCCGCAGTAGCAACGATTCAAAATGTGATTTTGAGTCCGTCTGGATTGTTCCTAGCTTGAGATTGGATCTTGATTTGATCCAATTTGGGTAAATTTCATAATTGAATTTCAATTTGAATAATTTGACTAATGTAATTGAATTTTTAAGAAAAAATGGGAATTCTGAATAGCTTGTAGTACTTCAGTGGACATGATAGTAGTGTACCGAGTGCCTTTGTTGTTTGGTGGATTATTTATCTCTTTCCATTTTTTTTCATTTTACTTGAAAATTTGCGATTCTATCTTAACCAATTAGTTAAGCCCTAGACACATTAAATAGAATTTCGAATTCTATACTTGTCTTGAAAAAAAGTGTGGTATACCAAGCTTAAGTCTATAACAAAGGAATATATCCATAAAAGTATAAATAGAAAAAAAATCAAATTAAACTAAATTTCACTCTCAAATAATGCCATATTATAATAAATTATTTTTAGTCATTATCCTTGTAATTATTAACTTATTAGTTTATATTCTCGAACCCAAACATTATAGTCATCAAGAGACAAATACGAATATTATTGTAGTAACAACTTCTTCAAATCATTCTTGTACCCAATGAGACAATTCAACATCAGAAGCAATTCAATAAAATGGACTAACTCATCAAGCTATGCTAAATCTTAAAGATTTCCTCACTTGTACCTATGGTACAACCAAATGTTAAAGTAATTTAATCAAATCAAAAAAGACATCCACTTTCCAATTTTTTTAAGCCTAATTATAGTAGAGCAAGTCAAAATCACATAGGCTATCTCACAAACCAACACGAGGTGGAGTTCACATTTCCAAATTGCAAGAATTGATTACCTAGATATTCTTCCTTTTCGTCGACCGCAAATCCGCCGTCCTCTAATATTCTCACTCTATTTTTTTTTCTTCTTCTTCTTCTTCGTCCTTTATTTTATTGTGTAATTTAATTGTATGACTAGGATTTTAGGTTGTAGCAATAGTATATATACGAAAGAGTAATCTAATTTAAGGAGGACTCTAATTATAATCCTACTAGTACTGAGATCTAAGCCTATTGCTAATTTTAATGTTATTATATCTAGCATCAGTAGTTCAAGATTCCTCGTAATACCATAAGATTAATAAAGTATAATTAAATCTTTCAATCCTTTAAAATTAGAATATCCACATATATATTGTAGTTATCACTATTTAACCGTGAGATAATTAAATATTAAGTCTTTGTTCTCCTTCCTTTTCCCACAATATTTTTCAACTCTCAAAATACATACACATTCTCCAATCTTTCTTCCAAAATACAAAAAAATTATACCAAAAAAATCCCTCCTAAAACAAAATCAAAATAACCCAACCCTACCCTGGCCAGACCCTGAACCCTAGCCTGTCTCCCACTTTCCTTCTCTCCTCACCACACAAGCACACCACAGCACAATGTTTCCTTTCCCTTTTCTTTCTTTTTTTTCTCAGCAACAGAAACATCTTCGTTTCTTTCCTCCCTCCTCCTCGCACTTTATTTTTCATTTCTTTCCATATCGTAAACGTCGCCTCCCGTAATCTGGGAATGGATTTGGTTAAAATGATTTTTGTATTAGATCAAACAACATCTGGGTTTATGGATTTTGGGGCTGGAGTTTGTAAATTCCGTAGATCTTTTGTCACTAGTGTTGAGGTCAGTCGCGGTTTTGTGAAAATGGCTCCCTATAGTGTCCGATTTATGGTCGTCTATAGGGCACCAATCTCAATCCCAGGTTTAGTCGGCATTGTCTGAGAAAGGGCTTCATCTCTGTTTTTTGGCCATGTATGAAATTGCTACTTGTTCATCTTCAACTCCATATATACAGCTTATTTCTTACAAGAACCCCTTCTCGGTGCATTCTTTATGTGGAAATTTCATGCCATCTGGGTTGTTGTTGATGTGGGCCAAAAGGCTCTCGGCAAAAGCCTCTGGCCAAAAGCCTTTGACCATTCTGAGTATGCTCCTTCACTTTTTTTACAGAGGTGATTCCACTATATTTTTAGCATGCTATTTTGACCTATATCTGATTCTTGGTGTTGAAAGTTGTTCGATTGACTTAACAAACCTTCCTATTCATCTGATTGGGGGGTCTTGATAGGTTATTTTAGTATGACATTAATTTATGGGGGTCTGAACTTACGGTTTTATTTTGTATTACTGATTTTGGACAATTTGTTTGTTGATTTAGTTTGGTATGTCTGTAATTTGAGGTAATTGTTTAAATACTTGTGAAGGTGAATTAGATTGAAATGTGATTTACATGTTTTTAGGTGATTGAACCTCTCTTTAGGGCTTGTTTATGCACATATATATTAGCATTGTTGGTGGATTGTGTTTAGGATTACTTTTCTGTTTGGGGAATCTGTTGTTTTACTATGTACTGCTGACATGTTTGTCAATTGTTTCACATGGTATGCACTAAATTCCCCATCTACATGCCAACTTGCTTTTGGGTTCTTTAACAAAGGCTGACAGAACAGTATGTTCTATCACATCCAAAATTTATGTTGAATTGGAATTGCATTCAACTCTTTCATCCTATGAACCAAATTTGTAATATATTTACTTCCACTTACCATTCCCACACTCACTTTCTTCCATTCCCAAACTTGCTTACTCTCCATTGCACACATAGGCGCCACAGTCTCTTTTAAACATCTAATACACTTCACACACTTGCACAATAGCTAGGACTACATCATCTTTCTGGCGGGATAATTTGGGGGCTTCCAACTGTGTGGATGTTGATTGTGAGAGGAGAATTTTCGAAGCTTCTTCTGTATCTTCTACTTTCTCCATGACTGTGAGTCTTAGTTATCTATTTCCTCCCTTTTTCTGTTAGCAATCTGTGCTATGGATATTAATTGTTGTTTACTACTTTATGTGGTCCATGATTATGAGCTATGTGAACTTTGTGCTACTTTGGGGCTAGTTTGACTAATTTCTGGTCTTTGTATATGAAGTAAGGTGTCATATATTAAACTTCTATTAATTTGTTCCCTGCTACGTTGCTTGCTGAAGTTTGATAATTTTGAACTGTTAATCCTAAAGAGCCATACTTGGGGTTTCTCCACCATTTTAGTGGAGAAATAAGTATACCTCCATGGTACCATTTAACTAATTCTGTTGGAGACGACTTCAGTCTTCTATTTTTTGAGTCACCATCTTAGTGTGACTTCCTAAACTCTACTACAATAGTTGGTGTTAAGGACACATCAACTATTGAGTTTAAAAGCACAATCATGTGTGCTTACAAGTGTCTTTAAGCTAATCGACATTTTGGGGGCTTACGTATTTGATGTTCATTACTGAGTATTTTTAGTGCTCACTCCATAGTAGGCATTGTTTGAGTTCCATTTTCAGTTATGCTAGATCCTTAAGTCTACATTTCCTAACAGTCCATGTAGTGTGTATTTTATGTCTGTTGGAGGTAGTTACTGTTGAGGTCAAATGCACACACATGTGTGTGCTTCCAAATTTGTCAAAGGTAATAGGCATTTTGGGGAATTTGGTATACAATTTTGAGTGCTGAGTTAGTTTAGTTATCACTCCATATACGGCATTCTTTGAGTCACATATTTAGTGTAGTTGGATCCTTGAGTCAGCCTTGCTGGCAGTCCATGTAGTGTGTCTGTCCTGTTGTGGGTTCTCTTGTTAAACTGGTAAGTAGCTACTAGTGAGTATCATTACAGTCCACTTGTGCGTTTCTAAACTGTTTTGGGGAGTTGATGGTTGTGTCTTCATTTTGTGGACTAGGTTTATTCCTTGCAAGTTATATTTGGGGTGTTTGCATACTATGTGGGGTAGTCCATTTAGGTGTGTGTTAATGCATTTCAAAGTTTGTCAAACTCATTTCTAAGGTGTTTTGAAGTGTGTATCTGGAGTGATAACACATGTAATAAGCGTGGGATTGCTCGACTAGGTAATGTAGTATCTATTGCATTATCTCAAGCAAACCACGCCACATTTCCAAGAGGCATGAACTGAAACAATTTTGTTCTTCTTAAGCAGGTAGTGGAAATTGTATTGAATGCACTATTAAGTTCAAGTGTTGCTGCTTCATTCCAGTTTATGGTTAGGTTTGGAAATGTTGTAATTATATGTGAATAAGCCAAGTGAAGTATATGTAAAGGATAGTTGTAATAGTATTCATGAATTTCTTTTATTTTGAAATTTTACTTATGCTATAAGGTGTTCTTAAGTCAGCTTGTGTTCAATTATGAGGTGCATGTTTCATAATATACATTTATTACTCACTTTATTGTATTGTACTCATACCTTATTCTGTATTCTGTTCCAATTAGGCCACTTTCTATTGTAAACTTCCATCTAAGTGTGAAAAAAAGGCATTGTTTATTTGTATATAATGCTCGTGTCACCTTAATTGAATGGGAATGGTGAGTTTGGCAACAACTTTTATAAGCTTGAATACTATGTTTAATTAAATGTGAGTTAAAGTAGAAAAATAATTTATATTATTAATTAATAAATTTTTATTTTATAAGGTAGTTTCTTCAAGCCTTTTATAAAGAGTTTTAGTGAAATTAATTTATAAAACTTTAATTCATAAGGAGGTTCATAAACTTCACAATTAATTATTTTGTAAGGTATAAAATTAATGATTTTATAAAATTAATTATTGTGAGGTATAAAATTAGAATTTATCAACTAAAAATCTTATAAAATTAACCTAATCTGAGGGGTTAAACTAATCTATAAAATTTTACACTTGATAAACTTGTAAAAAAAAAAATATAGCAAGTAAATTTTTTTAGTATATTATAATATATATAGGTAGGTTATTAAACGCCCCAATTAATGATTTCATAACTACGTTCTTTAACATCGTTAGAGTTTTAATTTATCAACTATAAATCTTATAAAATTAACCTAATACGAGGGGGAAAACTAATATATAAATTTTTTATACTTGATAAACTTTTAAAAAAATAAATAGCAAGTAAATTTAATTAATATATTACAATATGTAAGTAGGTTGTTAAACATCCCAATTAATGATTTTATACCTTCTTAAACATCGTTAGAATCTTTTTTTTATTAACTAAAAATCTTATAAAATAACCTAATATGAGGGGTAAAAATAATTTATAAAAGTTTTATACTTGATAAACTTGTAAGAGCAAAAATAGCAAAAATATTTATTTAATATATTATAATATATAAGTAGGTTGTTAAACATCCCAATTAGATCCTTTTATAAGTAGGTTCTTAAACATCATTAGAATTTTTATTTATCAACTAAAAATCTTATAAAATAACCTAATATGATGGGTAAAACTAATTTATAAAAATTTTATACTTGATAAACTTGTAAAAAAATAAATAGCGAAAAAATTTATTTAATATATTTTATTTTATAAGTAGGTTACTAAACATCCCAATTAATTATTTTATAAGTAGGCTCTTAAACATCATTTGAATTTTAATTTATTTAATACAAATCTTAAATAATAACTTAATACGAGCCGTAAAAACTAATTTTTAAAATTTTTATGCTTGATGGACAAACAAAAAAATTAAATTAAAATTTATTTAATAAATTTTAATTTATAAGTAGGTTATTAAAAATCCCAATTAATGATTGTAGAAGTGGGTTCTTAAACATCGTTTCAATTTTAATTTATCAAACTAATAATCTTATAAAATTAATTAATATGAGGGGTAAAAATGATTAATAAAATTTTATATACTTTATAAAAAATTTTAAAATTAATATATGGAATTAATTTAATATATTTTAATGTATAAAATTTTAATATATAAAATTAATTATAATGTCCTTTGCAATATCTCATTTGAACATAGCCACTAACAAAGTTGCATTGATTACTATTAAACATGGGGGGGCAAAGTTAGTTAATATATAATGCATAGTTTTAACATTTATACTCACGCTTCAGTTACATTAACATTAGTCACAATATAAGAATATCGATTTATTGTTCGAAAATATGACATGGAACTTAGATGGATCTACACAGGAAACAACCCTCTAATGTGTCGACTCGCGGGTATTCAAGGGCAAGTAGTACATGTTGGCCCGTTGAAATTGAGAAAATGTTCATGCCATGAAGAGTACATTAATGGTCAGCTTTTGACTACTACCTTCTCGACGTTTACTTGGGGAAGAATTTGCAACAAGTTAAATGCACGTACTCATTGCTGGTATGAGTACACAGTTCAATAGTGCAAAATGAAATGGAATTATTTTCAGATGGCGTGGCACTTATTCCATCAGTTAGTCACTAAGGAGACGGGTTTTAGTTGGGATTATGAAAGGAACACTATAACAGGCTCCCCCAGTCGAATTCAACATTGGATTTTGGCAATATCTTTGTATTATTATGTCATCCTTTACCAAGCCTCTCTTCTTTGTCGCATAGTATGTTGATATTGTTTTGAATTTGGTAGGAGCATCCAAATAATGCACACGTGATCGAGAATGGTCTACCACATTATGATTACTATACAGAGATGTTTCAGGGTTCCATGGCAATGGGTTCACAATCTCGATCTTCTTCACAATCAATGGATCCTTATGAGGAAGAGAAGGTTCCTAGTGTGGATATGAATTCCGCAGGGGGTAGCCGTTCTAGACTTTCGAGCAGTCAAGGTGATGACTTGACTGACACGGCCGGTACCATCGGAGGTCTTCAAATAGAAGAAAAGCCACGCCACAAGTAGAGAAGGAAACTTATCTAACTGAGGCATTTGACAAATGGGAGACTTGATGGACGCTAAGTCCATGAGGATTGAGGCAGATGCTGAGAAGTCAATAGAAATTGCATTGAATCCCTCTGATCAATGGAAGGCCTCCCCGATAGCCTTTTTGCAAAGGCTATAAATGCATTGAAAAGTGCCATTATATATGAGAAGCGGATTTGGGTTGAGTCCTTAGAGTTTATGTGAACTTCGTCCAATGTGTGCCTCTGTTTACTGCTAATTTGCTTGCTTTCTGTTGTTGCTTATGGTAAGTACCTCAAGGTCAATGCATTCTCCTACAGATAGTGAAGGTGACAGTAGTCCGGGCACACCAAAGAGTAACATTTCAGATGGAGCAGAAGAGTTATTTTTCGTCACTGAGATTATTGCATCGAACATGGCCCCACAAAGGATGCCTCACAATAACTTTTGGATGCAAGGCGTTGACTAGGTGGCTGAAATATTGAATGCTTACCCCCAAAGATTTTATGACAACATTCGCATAACAAGACCTGCATTTGATGCCTTAGTTGACTTACTGACGTCTCGTGACCTACTAACACAGAGTGTACAATCACGTGTCTCTGTCGTTGAGGAGCTCCCCATGTTCATGCAGATGGTAGAGATGTATGAAAGACAACGTAGTACCATGGATAGTTTTCAACATTCATTGTCAACGGTGAATCGCCACATAAGAAGAGTCATACATACGTTGGTCTACTTGGCACTAGAGATTATATCTCGACCATGATTTGATGAAGTTCCACCTCAGATCTAGTCGAATTCTTATTTTTATCCTTATTTCGAGGTATGCTTTAGTATTCACAAGGAATTATTTTTACGCATTTTTAATACAAAATTATCACAACTCCATCTGCATAACCATATTTTGACTGAATAGGGAGCCATTGGAGCCATCGATGGCACTTTAATCACAGTGTGGGTCCCACATAGGTGACAAAATGCATACAGGTCATGCAAAGGGGCAAGCCTACCAGAATGTTCTTGCTATATGCAATTTTAACCTTATGTTGACATATGTAAACGCCGGATGGAGGGCAGCACAAATGATTCACCAGTGTTGCTCACAGCAATCCAAAATGACCTATGGTTCCCATTTCCCCCACCAGGTTACCCATATGCTTCCCGAGTACCCATGTTGTGTTAATCCATTATAAGTTCCATTTAATGATAGTCAAATGATTAAAATGGTGTCATTTAATGCACATTAGGTAAGTACTACCTCGTTGATGCTAGCTTTACAAACTACATGTGCTTTCTTGCACCATACAGACAGTCTGTTACCATTTGGAGGAGTTCAGCAATTATATAGTATACAACAATCATAGAAAGATGTTTAATCACGCCCATTCAAGACTCAAGAACCACATAGAGCATTCATTTGGAGTTCTAAAAAGGAGGTTCTTATTCTCGCTTGGGGTATGCCTAACTACTCATCAAAGGGACTTGGTCATTACTTGCTATGTTTTATACAATTTTATTCGTAAATTCAGTCGGGATGATCAAATCTTTAATGAGCCATTGACTGAAAAAGAGACAGATTAGCATACCTTCTACCACTATGGTCATCCAAGTCAAGAAGAGATCTCTGCACAAGCCGCTTTTAGGGACCACATAGCATTGCAAATGTGGAACGACAATAGGACTTGACATAATCGTGTCATATTATTTTTTGGTTGCAAACACGTATGACGATAGAAACTGTTTATGTAGTATGTATCCTAAGGTTCCTACCATACTATACTCCTAATGTGTTTGATGTTTTATGCATTTATGTGTAATTGGGATATAGTTTGTTTGTTGTGTTGTATTGAATGCATTATGAAACGTTGTGTGATTACACGTCTAGTATATTTTTTCTTTATTTATCATAATAATCGTCAACGTATTGTATGTAGCTTGTTTGACTTATGTTAATGGCGATGGTACATACAACCCTCCCTTATGTGCTTGCGGAGTAGGACCGATGAGGGTATTTATGGCCAAGACACCTGCAAATTATGTTAGATTTTTCTTTAGATGTCCTATGGGGGGAGATCATGCAGGTTCATTCATATGGGTGGACTCATGGTCTCAAAGTGGACAGGGTAGTGGACATCATAGTAGCACTCCATTTAGTGGAGCATAGTCTCAGTTGGATGTCAGTAGTTTTGCCTAGCCTTCGTTAGGGAGCGCACCTACGCAGAGTGACTTGCACTTTGGACCCAGCATTGATACACCTTTGGGACAATCGCATGATACATTTCATGACTTCACTAGCTCATCACTACTACTCCCATTATGTGGATGTCTTATCTATATGGTTATTGTCATTTTGGTCCTTCTGGTTGCTGTACTTATTAAGTTACTAGTGGCATGAGATTTTTTACGTAGTTATATTAAATATTAAATTGTGACTTAATAGACCTTGTGGGCACTATTACAATTCCGACTGTATAAGCATCATGTTTTTCTACATATCATGTTACTCATGAATTGTGTAATATGTAACATTTAAGATTAGTATGTATGGTATGATGCATTATATCCATTATTTGTGCAAATGTAGGTGTTGTTATGAGTCAACGTTGATCACTAGATGCTCTTACTTCTCATACCCACTTCTCATACCCTTGATGTATAGGGACCAAAGGTGGAAGAGAGGTTTATCCACATGTTACTAGATGCTAACTCCATAGAGTCCTTGGCTAACGACATGTACGTCCAAATATGTATGCCAGAACTGGCATACAAGTTGAGACTACACTTCCAACGGCCTTTCACCATGGACTTTGCTACTGATAAGTTCTATGACTTGAGGGATAGGTATGAAACGGTGACAATAATCATGAAGCATCCAGGTGTGCATTATAATTTACGTACGTGTGAGATGGATGTGCCACATGATTTGCGTGAGAGGTTATATCAGGTATGAATAAGTTTGATGTGTTGAGTTATTTCTTCCATTATGCAGTAATTATTTCTGTTTTGATTTGTACAACAATTTAGTAAATTGGTTAAATTAATTTGTTTTGCAGATCAAGCCTCCATGTTCGCAATATTTTAAGCAAGGGGAGCCACGTTATGATTTGTTGAAGGAGATTTTTGTGGAGTTAGTACCACCAAACCATATGGGTAATAAAGAGGACGTTGTTGATGATGGACCCCAATTGGGTGGGGATTACCTTCACCCTATTGTTCTTGCGGATTCCAACACATCACGTACATCCTTCAACTACACGGGACCACATGAACCCATATTTTCCCCAATATGGTCAGAGGGGGAGAGATCTTTGGGGCATGCTGCTTTAGGTATACCTCCCACACACGATGCAACCTTCACCATAGTGATAGGGCATCAATAGATAGTTGGGGTAGCATATTGCACGGACTCACTCAACGATTTAGGAGAGCACGTAATTCTAGGTCAACTAGTACTACCGAGGTCAACACTGCACGATGCCAACCGCACAATCGACCATCCCCATAGTATGTCATTTCTTATGAACATTTTTGGACTACCTTATGCTATTGTACATTCAAACATGAACTTACTAAACGTTATCACAGTAGTAAAATAAACTTCTGTTGTGACATTGAATAAAATTTATTATGTCATGATTCAGCATTACCTTGCAACTTATCCAATAACATTTTACGTATTCCATCTAAATAAAATAATCACATAATACAAAATTTTAAACTGCTTAAAATTTTTTTTCACAAATTAACATAGTAATTATACACCGTGTGAAGTTGTACTGTTGCTATGTGAATTAATTAAATCAATTCGATTATTTATCTTCCTTTTTCACTACATCGATTTACAAAAAACATAACACACATAAATTCATGACTACTAATTTATTTACCTTAATAAATAATTACATAACTTTTTTGATTAAATTATCTGATGCATATTCAATAAATATAATACTTACCTAATTTAACAATTTACTGCTAAAATGTTTTGGGGTTGTTCATATACTTTATATTATAAATTTGTGTTATAATAAAATTAATTTAATTAAATTAATTAATCTACTTCATCTAATGAGTTAATTAATAATATTTGTCATCTAATCAATTAAATATATATATACATACATAATTATATATATCATTAATTAAATATAGTAAAGAAACAATCACCTCATTCTCAGTTCATTTTTCCTATTTTTCCAAAACAAAAAGAAAAGTTTGGCACATTTTCCAAAACTTTTTCCTAAAACCCCATTCTTCCAAAATATTTTCCAGAAAATGCAGAAAACACAAGAGAACATACCCTAATTTTTTCTAATTTCTAACAAATGTATTTTTTGCCTTACTATGGCTTTAATTGATATATTAAATAAAGTAAAACAAATAAGATAGAATATTTTAATCAATCAAATACAAAGCAAAATTCTAAGGCATTACATCTCCCTTACGGGAGAATGCATCCGTCTATCTTAGATATACCTCATTTTCCTGCTCTCGCAGCCTTTACATCACATGTTCTCTCCTTTATCAAGTTGGTTTCCTATAAGATTTAGTAGTGAATGAAGGATCTCTCTTCAAGGGGCCTCATCATTTTGTATATCTGAATCTGAATCAAAATCTTGTCCAGCCCCAGCTAGACACCATCTCTTCCTCTAATCCTGAACGTCACGAGATTGGACTGTGCTCCAATCGAGCCAATAACCCAATAGTTCCAATATATACCAAATGTTCAAACAAATAAAATATCGTACAACTTTGGGGTTGCAGTCAACTAACAAGCCACCAGGAGCAACTTAAAAAGCACTGTGAAAAAGTAAACATGGAAAAGTGCATAAAAAAACAAAGCACTGTGAAAAAGTAAACATGGAAAAGTGCATACAAAAACAAAGTGTTGATAGCTATACCATACTTGAAGCATAATAATGGCCCTATTCTTCAAGGTGAACAAGAATAAAAGAATTTTGAAGTGAGGTTCCAAAGTTCCAAGGCAGCAGCAGCAGCAGCATCAAAAGAACAAACCAGTTGTGGGGTGGGGTGCAAAACAAGTTTTAGTCCAAAAATAAAGCTTCTAAATAATCATCAACATAAGCTAAGCATGGCCAATGATCAGTTCTAATCCGAACCAGAGTTGAAAAATCATGTAGCTCCATTTGAAAAAGAAGATGGAATCTTGGTGGAAGAAATATCAAAATGTGAAAGTAACCAATATTTTTCCTACTACTTGGGATTTTACCCCCTCTCTCGTCTTCATCACCAAAGTATTTGAGATAAAGAGGCCCTCGAGAACTTGTTGGTGAACAAGTTGCATCAAATGAAGAATCTGAATCCATCCATAATATGTCATTGATCGCACCCCTAGGTTTCACCATGTCAACAAGTGGTTCACCAATAACACAAACAACAAAAGGTGCCAGGTGCCGCTCAACAGCTTGAACCAAAGATGTCACAGGAACTTCAAGAAGTTTAACTGACCGGGTCCCACTTATCGCAGCAACCCCTTTTCCTCCTTTTAAGACAAAGGTTTCTCTACCAGTGCTAGAAGATGTCTCACAGGCCTCCCATAATGCATTGAATAGGTCCACATAATAACTAGGTGCAGCATCTTCGGTGATGTCATCTGGTAGAATAGCTCTGAGAAACATGTCCTCAATCCCCACAGAAACACTATGAAGCTGTCCCTGGATTATCTGACCATTGTCTGCATTAGCTTCAATGAAGACATCAACCAGACCAGGCATTGGTTCTTGTGGCTCCAATTCTATGCATACAGGAGCTTTAGAGTTTTCTTCTTCTACATGGCCATTCTCCAATGGAACAATAGCTAAAGAATCAGTTTGGCTCGATGATTTGTCACTTTTAGGCTGTGAGCCAAGAAGGAAAGGGATATGAAATGACGGAATACGTCCATATGGTGCAGAAGAAGTGAATTTAAGAACCGTGGCGTATAGTGCAGGAAGTTCATCCACTCTATCCAACACATTTTCTGCAGTATTGACTTTACCACTGAATGGCTCTGAGTCAAATCTCAGGCTACAGGAAATCTTAATCTTGAGCCCTGGCATATGTCTATAATCAGGAATAAATGAAAAATGCCTTCTCAGTATCCTTACAACCTCTGAAATTTTCGCATCCATCACGCGTAGAGGCTCTTTTTGCTGATGAAGCATTTCAGTTTCTGAGATAACATCAACGCTCATAGTTATGTCAGAGTCGCTTTCCTCGGTTGCTGGTTCATTATCCCTGATGCCCTCAAAGAAACCAGGTTTGTCAGGATTGAAACCAAGATTTGGCAGAGACAGCGACCATGACTGCTTTACCAATAAAGGGATCAGTCGTTCAATATGGATAAAAGAAGCAATACTACTAGATCTCTTAAGGCCAGGTAAAGATTGTGAAGACTGAAGACTAAAGAATGAGCCAGAATGAGTAGATGGAGATATGCCAGGCAAATTTTCCCCCATTGTCAGTATGTATTTGAGCTTCTTTCCCGGTATACAAATAAGCATTCGCAGGTAAAATCTGCAATACATCACCTTCAGTGAGAAAATATTTAATTGTGAAGATATGATGAGCATGGAGCAAAATAAAGCACCTGGTTGGTAACTAGTTCAACAGTTTTGCAAGTCTTACCCTTTAATCAAAATCCAATGAGCATTCACACAATAAAGAGGTTTATAAATTGGATTAAATAGAAGGAGGTGTGGAGTGTGGTGAGGAATATGTAGGGTGTATACCTTGCATTGTCACGAACCTCCAAATCAGGAAAATAAAGACAAGTAGATGCAAGAAGATGAGATAATCCAGTAAATAACCTAGAGCTGCAGTGGTGGATTAGCATTGTTCGACAAATGCTAAGAATTTTACTGCCATGACACCAAGATTTCAACCCTGTATCAGGACCATGTTTCTCTACAAGGAAAATTGTAAATCTCATGAGGAGGTTCAACAATCCACTAGGTGAAACTTTATCATTTTCAGAAATTCTCTCAAATATGGGGAAGTAAGATCCCAGGCTGTAGTCTTTCTTGAGCTTTGGAAGCAGATGCTTATCTTGTGCTTCGAGAAGATGCTCCCCCAACCAGCGGTGTTTGTGGCATCCCAACAAACGATCAATGCATGCAACAATTACTGGAACTAATCCCTTATATTCTGAAGTTGAGTCTACCAGCATCTTCTGCACATTAAAAGGTGAATGTCACTATATCAGTATATTTCAGATTTATGATACAAATATGAATGACCACCCATGAAAAACTTCGCCTAATTATTGAGAAAAAAATAAAAAGGAACAAAAATCAAAATTTTAGGTCAAATGCATGAAGGCTATTTATGTTGGAGTTGCCAAAACTGTCGAGCATAATATCTTAGCATACACCTGAGAGTAGTCAATTCTTGTACCTCATTGAATATGTAGAGAACTATTACTTTTGGTTTCTTGCACATGTTTCCATTCTGGTTCAATGTATGGCAAGCAAACAAAAACACATGAAAGATCCAAAACTATTTTGAGATCTACTACAAGCATATAAAAGCAGTGTTGCTTAGAGACTGAGGCATCAAATCACATCGATGACTAGAATGCTAAGAGATTAAAACCACAAATTGCAGCCTTAACGTCATCATTTAACTTGATTTTGTACCATGTCAAGATATGTTCCAAGCTTTTTGCTTGTTTTCCAACACGAATACATACCATTGCACATCAGTTAATCATCATGGCTAAGGATGTCACACCCAGAAAGATCACTATGCTAGTTTGAACTTGCCTATATGCATTTGATCTAAATTGACCAAAGCATAATTTACTATAATTGGTCTTATGTCAACATATATTAGGTTAACATATAGTATTGATGTCCAAAACTTTTATAGTAAAGCCAATGCATGGTTTATGAGTCCCAAATGAATACTTCATGAGCACTAAGATCTGAATCTTCAGTTCTGATTGTGCTGCCAGAAAGAAGATATTCAGTTATATAACAGCCATGGACGACTGCCTTTCAGCATGTTAGCCCATATTTTTAATAGAGTTTCTCATTTCTTTTCATGATCATATTATAAAGATATCCTGGAATAAAAGATGTCTAGATAGGAGAGAGTCATGATAAGAGGAAGAATGTGTAGAAGAAAAGATGAACTTAAAAGAGAAAGAAAGAAAATAAAGGAAAGAGAAGGAAATTTGGCTTTGGAACACAAAATTACAATGAGTTCTAAAACTCAGAGAGAAAGATAGTGAACAAGGATTCAGACTGCATTTCGTCCTTTCAATTAAAACAGGTAGAGGAGGCATGTTTAAGTGCTACTGCAGCTTGTATGCTCCAAAATGTCCAACATTGAAACTAACTTGAGGGCAGTATTTCGGGTGATGATGGTGACCAAAAGGTAAATCCTGGTGCAGAGACCATTTAACATGGAGGAATTCTTTCACATTTTGTAGGTGCACTGGTCAGTCTCTGTGTGTGTGTGCGTGTGTGTGTGTGTGTGTGTGTGTGTGTTAAGAGAGAGAGAGAGAGGTTAAAGGTGTGCATATGTGTCGCAATTGACAACAGTGGATACTCTCTGCCTGCCAAGAAGAAGAAAGGTGGAGAAAGAAAAGATATTGAGAAGGATCTCAAAGAGAATAAGGGGAAAGATAACCACACAGAAAGGCTCAGTTCTTGGAGCTTCCAGAACTGGACCTTGTTTTCTATACTGGCTCGAATCATGGCACGTAGTTTGGACTGAGAGTTCTATTAGGGATTTTTGTAATTAGGCTCTGATTATGATTGGGCATAAATGTGAGATCTCAGAACTCTTGTAATTTTCAATTTTGATGGGAGAGTATGTAAGGACTATTTCAGGTGACTAAGGAAAATCAAAAGAAGAAAATGCCCATAGTCAAGTAGAATTCAGAAGTGCATTAATGGACTCCAGAACTGAGCTAAAGGGTTCACTCAATGAGTGGAGCATGCAGCCAAGTAAAGATGGAATTCTGCACTAATGAAATAGTAATGATTCAGTGCTGATGACAAGAATAATCCAACTCAAATGGATAGAAGTCACAGAATGCAACATTTCAGTACTAGGAAAGACAGGCTGACTGCAAAATCATGAAAAATCAGGGTATGGAAAAGAAGTATTCAAACAGACAAACGGGCAAATTTGAATCCTATAAACAGAATGAGAGCACCAGAAGATAAAGTTTTATCTTGCAAGTTTAAATCCGAAAAAAAGTGTGAAACCCTGAAAGCATTGAAAACAGTTAAATATCTCAGCAATTTTATTTCTTGACCTTAGAATGTGCTAAAGTTTTTCATCACAACACTTATATCTTTACCAGAGAGTTAATCTGAGCTTTGTGTAGGCAAGTTAAAGCAAGCATACTCTTGTGTCAAGTGACTTCATTACAGTTTTTGTTGGCTGACTGAGAGGGAAGGGGAACAAATCAAAGTCTATGCTGCTTGAGTTTTGCCAGCATTAAGTAGGACTTTTTATAAAGTCTGTGAATATCTAGTGAGTTCCTCCAGGAGATGGAGGAGAGAGGAGTAGAAGGATTGTGCCAACCTTTGAACCACTAAAAATTTGCTGTTATTACTTATCGCATTACTTTATGTCAGTTTACTCAGCTGATCATATCATTGCCGCATTAACATTGAAATATTTTCATAAAATTTTCCATATATCAAGACTAAGCTGCTTTAGAGAACTGTATATTTCTGCTGCACAACTCAATTTATTACTAACGTAGAACTTAATCACTAGTTGATTAAGTAAACTTATAGTCACTGGAGTAATTTTTTTAGCCAAGCTGCTGACTAAGTTTTAATCAGTGAAACAAATACAAGTTCTCGAAAGAGACTTTTGAAAGGTCTATTAAATCCCTCACTCCCCTTCCACCTCAGACCAACAGGTTTTATAACTGTTTCATTGAACTTTAAATTTGATCTTAAATTTTATTAAATATTCTCATGCACTTGAAGAGTAAATGACGAATCATTCCTGCGGATGCTAGTAAAATTTTACCGCTACAAGTAAGAAATATTGAAAACATGCTTGTTAAGAAAATATCAATTTCTCTACATGCATGCAAATTAATGAGTACCCATAATTTTAAAAAACTCAAAGTCTATGTTACTTGACTTTTGTAACTAGCATAGGACTTTTTGTAAAGTCTCTGGATATCTAATGGATATCTAATGTACAAGGGTTCCACCAGGCTTTGATGGCCATTATAAATTTGCTTATATTTACTTATTGCATTACATTTACTGTCAATTACTCAACCGATCATGTTATTGCTGCATTCACATTCAAAATCTCATCATAAAATTTTCAAAAGTATCAAGATTTAGCTGTTCTAAAGAAAAATTACTTATATTTCCACTGTGCGACTAAATTGATTATTTGATTACTAAATTAGAACTTAAACTAGTTTATTAAGTAAACTTATAGTCAGTGGAGTAAATTTTTTTGACCAAGCCACTCAACAAGATTTTATCAGTGAACCATGTAAAAGTTCTCAAAAGAAACTTTTGAATGGTCTATTCAACCCCCCGCCCCAACCGTCAAACCTTTCATACCACTTGGGACCAACAAGGTCTATAACTACTTCACTAAACATTAAGTTTGATCTTAAATTTTAGTAAAATGTTCTCATGAACTTGAAGAAAATGACAAAACGTTCATGTGGATAATACTAAAATAAATTTACCACTAGAAATTAATTAAAGACATACTTGTTAAGAAAATATCAACTTCTCTACATATGTGCAAATCAATTACTACCAATTATTTCAAGAAATTCAAGGTGAAATTTTAGTTGCATGACAATATTGAAATTCTCCTGATAGATGCACAAGCTTTCCATTTGTGGCCATTCAGGAGAGATTCGATATTAAATTTATCCATGTTCATCTAGCAACTAAAAGAATTAGAAGAACAAGTGCTTTACTTGAGCATGAATGTTACTGAAGATCCATTCATGCATCTTTAATTCGCAAGGGTTGCCACACGGTTTCTATCCTTGGATAATTGAGATAGTCCATTACAAATAGATCTATGTCCCGCCTCGGAGAAGCAATAAAATGTGAAGTAAATGAGATGAAAATTTCAAAGCCTAGCGTTAAGGGCACATGCGATTCAGGTCTGGAAGGATCAAATTTTAGTCTGGCAGCCATGGGACGCATTTCCAAGATAGGGCCTCTAAACTCCAAGGTGTTCAGGAATTGAATTAGTGGAAAGGGGTTTAGCTGCTTAGGAGAAGTGGAGACATTCACTTACCTGCTGTATCCTCATTGTGTTTACTGTTTTCGCTAAATCTCCTCACTTATCCATATGCCAATTGTTTTTTCTTTTTCTATTCTAGCAGGTTTAGAGTATGTCTGGATCTTGGATTATATTGAGAACAGCATTAAGGATCTTTGTTCAAATGATATAACTTTACACTTTATATTTTGGACATTTTGCCTTTACTTTTACTTTTCCTTGCTAAAATCCAAGGGTCATATATAGCCTTAATATGCCTTCAACTTAAGTATAGATAATTTAGTTCCTTTTGCCACTTTAGGATTAAATATGAAATGTACTTAGAATTATTAGTGATATTCAGAAATATGATAGCATGTTAGTTCAATGCAGACTCCTGACCTTACAGATCCTTCTGTTCAACATATGACTGCCATTTTCTCCCTCTACAATTGAATAGATGATAATAACAATTAATCAATTTCACATTCTTAAAATGGTGTTCATCGCTTGAGTATCAATTTATTGACTATGTTGATATTATCTACTATTATGTAGTTGACTTTTGCCTTATCACGTTGAATGGAGTTGGGTGCACAACAGAGGGCCAACCAAACCAAACTGAAAATTTTAGACTGGAAGTTAGTTTTTTAACATCTCATCCTCTCTCTTCATTATTAAAGCCAGATCACTTGCATATCCACTCCTAATCCTCTATAAATCGATCCATCTTTTTTCTTCAATTCTTTTCTCCTCCAATTGATTTCAAGTTTTCAACATCCACCTCTCAACAGTTCCCATCCTCTCTTCACTTGTATGCCTCTCCCATCCCTCCAGTATCCCACTCCCCTCTTCTCCTTCAATATTCTACATTCTCCTTAAGCCATGCCCACTACGATAAATACTACCCCAATGAAAACCTCAATTGCCGAAAACAGGCGATAAATCACCTTTATTTAGTAATTAATTTCTAATTGCAGAAACAGTAGGTTGGGTTATGCCAGTTACAGATAGGCTATGACCCAGAGTTCTATTTACACGTTTGGCAAAAAAAGATGAATTGGATTGAACATGGATTAGGCTGAACACGGTTTCCTTCTGAACCTTGACGCCAAATTTTGCACCCATCAGAGAGCTTCCACTTAGAAATATGATTACATAGAAAGATACAAGAAAGTTTAAGCATCGTTGCCCTGCTAACAGAGCTTACAGTGCTTTATTTAGTCATTAAACAACTATAGTAACAAGTCATTCACCTATAGATTAATCTATCTCAAAGCCAAATGGCTAAATAGTATTGCTCTGCTGTTTATATTATTAACATTTTCCATGGATCAAACTTGATTTTAACCAAATTCATCTTCCATCATTTATCTTCAGTTAAGGAGATTGTTCTCGCAAATGTGGCTAACACATCCTACACCATTTTGAGCCTGTCTCAACCTATTTCTGGGCCGCATCATCAGCATTTTAGTTGCAAACCAACTCTTATGTAACCCACCTTAAAGAAAAGCCACCTAACCCATGACCTTGTGGGTTGTTTTAGAAGATTTATGGATTTAAACCCACACACTGATTCCTTTTCATTTACTCCTGGTTTTTTTATCTTCAAATTGAGATCATCTAATGAAACACACACTCACAACATGCCAGCTAATGTATATTAGCAGCTATCAATTTCTGATTATAGAGTGAAAACATACAAAGAGGATTTTGGTTAGTCAAAATTAGGTAAACGAAGTTCCATATTTCATTAACAAAATGTTTTTGTAAAATATTGAATCAAATTACAAAATATGGTTTCATATACAGAGTTAGATTTGGCTTTACTGAAAGTTGGGCTGACTTTGGTTCTGTTTCACAGAATGTCATCCCAAGTGGACTCCATTTTTTGACATGTGCAGACAAGGTTTTGGCATTTAGGTGCTTCAGCACCTGCATTATAATTGCTGCAGTGGATGCATGCAAGTTGTTGGGCTTAGCTGTGATTGTAGATGTGGGCTAAGGTTTAATTTTGTTTTTCCAACGAATTAGATATCAGTCTTCTGAGGATGACAGCTATAGGAGAAACCATATCCTGCTAAGTCTAGATAGTTAATTGTACAGGCGAGAAAGAAAGGGGCACAGTAATGATGATGGTGAAGATCAGTTGGGAAAATCTTGGGCTGCAGAATTTAGCTATTTTCCAACCTTTCAAATTTTAACTTAAGCATCCTATGATCCCAAGAAGAGGCAGCCCACGACTCCAATAAAGGTAGCAAAATGAATCAGTTGATCTTACCAAACTAACTAATTTTCTCAGTGTCGCCATATAAATTGCCACATTGATGTTTTGCCTGCAGCCTACACTAACCTTTAACGTTACCAGAGAAATAATGGTGAACTCAGGATCATTCGAACATTATTAAAACAGTTCAGTCCAGGTTTCAGGGCTTGAAGGCATCATCAATCCCTGCCTCACTTCAAGATATTAACAAAGAAGTTGAACTAAACTTAAGCAAATCACATAGGCAAGTATGAACGAGAGCAATAAAATTTTCTTTCAGATTTCGCAACTTAATAATTGAACCACTCAAAGCAAACTGCTCCTTGACAATTACATGTTCGAAAGGGACCAAGGGTTCAAGGTATGAATTCATAACCTGTATAACCAAATGGGTTCACTCCATTTAAGATAATTTATGCAGCGAAAAGCTCCTAATAAAAACATTAAATGCATACAAGTTCCAAAAGAATTAAGGGTTCCACTTTTTCTATATTTAACGTACTCCATACAATCCATGCAAAAAGTACGGACTAGTAAGTTCTTTTCTCTATTACATTTACACCAACAGCATAGCAAAATTCCAAAGACACTTGTGAACATTCCAAACTCATAATTTTCATGGCAGAGAGGCAGTCATAATCAACTGGCTATTTCTTGATAGGAAGGCATGCTAATATTATCATCACCACAGTTTTGATGTTTCTACAGTTCTCAATCATATAAAACTTAAATAAAAATTAGAATTACTGAGCCCAGCTCAGAAAGCCAGAGAAATTGAGAAGGGGTGATATAGAACCTGAAAGAATGATTCAGGAGTTATATATACCTGTAAGGCATAAAAGATGTTTGACTCAATAAGAGTACCAACGGAGGAAGAAGAACCATCAGAATGTGGTGATCCACCAATCAGAAACTTATGGAAGGTGCGGAATGCTACTGCAGTTTCTGTGCTCCATGGAGGCAGCCATTTGAAAGCAGATACAGAAACAAGGCCATCTTTAAATAGCTTCACCTCATCCACCTCCTTATCCGCCTCCACACCCTTTACAGCATTTGCATCTCCAGGATTGTAGAGCAAACTAGAGCAATATGCAAGCAAGTCAAGCTTCAGGGCTTTCATAGCCAGTGAATCAAAAATTGTAGGATAAAAGCTTAAGCTCATATCAGTGATGCTTCTCATTCTTGCGTCATCCTTACCAATTATCAAGCGGAAGAAGCCCAAAATCCAGTGAAGTCCCAACAACCTAAAAACTAAATGGTTTTGGGATTCTTTCGACAATAACAATAAGCGAGAAGCTACCTCAAATTCTTGTCCTTCTAAAGAATCCAAAATTTTCAAATACATCCCCAAGAAAGCATGGCAAAGCAGCGGCTCGAAAGTGTAGAGCAGCCACGAGAACTGCACCCTCAACAAAGAAGCCTGAAGTTCTAGTTCTTCAGCTACAGGAATTATAGCAACCATAAATTCCATCAGTCCAAATGGAGTTAGATATTGCGGACACTCGAGCAAAAATGCAACTACTCTCCTCAACTCTTTGTAGCAAATCTCCTTCTCCTTCCACGCGAAATCACCAACAACCCCATCACTCAAAAACCGCGGAACATTGAACGGGATCAAAGGGGTCGTAGCATTACTAATAGATGCAATACTAGCGTCACTTGGCTTCAGCTTGACAACATTGAGTACGGTTGTGGACAATAACAGAACATACCATTGGGAAACGTGGGTCCGCTCGCTTTGGCACAGAGACCACAAGTGGGGAGTGATATCGGAGAGCAAACAAGGGAAAGTCAGCTCCAATTGCCGCAAACACTCGCACGCGACGCCGCGGGTGTGGCGATCAAGACCGTGATTGGGGCGATTAATAATAGTCAATAAGAGCTCAACGAGGCCAGTAAGTGGAGACCCGCTGATTAAATCATCGTTATTCAATAGCGACGTGACGAAAATTGAGGTGGTGGAGATGAGGAATTGGTCTTTGAGAGCAAAAGGGTCGGTAGGGGATTGAATGACGGAACGGAGTGCGTCTAGGAGGCGGGATAGAGAAGAAGATGGCGGCGGCGAATCATCAAGGGAGTGATGCTCGAGGAAAGTCAGGACGTTAAGCTTGAGCTGGAGGGGGGAATCTTTACGGATGAGGGAGGAGAGGCAGAGGTCGAGAACAGAACCACCGCCTGTCCAGCGGTGGAGGCGGGAGGCGCCGCCGAGGTAGTAATCGTCGATCAGTGACTCCCATTCCGGCGTAGACAGGGGTTTCGGTGACGTTCCGGCCATTGGTATGTATCTTCTCACCCAGGTTTCATAATCCCTCTTTGATTTATGGAAATGTTGAAATGGTAGCAATGGAGTGTGACTAAGTAGTGAGATGGACCATTTTGTTTTCTTTGCTAATGTTATATCATACGGTTGGATAATAATGAGATTATCACATTATAGAAAAATCTCTCTTTGCTCGAAATAGTATAATTTTCGTATTTTTTCACCAATATCTCTTTTTTGCAATAGAAAATATTTTTCTCATTCAGACCTTTTGTATTTTATTTTTTATTAATTACTCTTTTTCGTTATTATATTAAATAGATACAAATGTAGGATAATCAGTACTAGAATTTTAATTGTGTTGTTAGCCAACTCCCTTTCATGATTCACTTTTTATTTTTTAATTTAAATAAGAAATAGTTTATTGTCATGATTTGATTTGAGGTCAGCTAAATATGGACACTCCATGCTAGTTTATTTATATTCTCTATAGGTGAGTAGTAAAATAATGAATCTTGGGCACTTAAACACAAAGTGTCAAAGGAATGCTCGTAGGATTCCAGTAATATTCCTTCAATACTTAAGTTGGGTAGGTGAATGAAATCGCAATTAATTCAGAATGCATGAAAGAATGAAACTAAGAATATTCATAGGGGTGATTATTTTACTAACTTGTCCTTCTTAGGTCGAATAGGAGACTTAGAAATTCATCCACATATTTGAGATGGACGGTTCAAATTGTGGATTGGTACTCTAGCTGTAAATCAGGTTGCATATTGAGTCAGTACAATTCAACTATATGGATCTTTTAGGTTCTTTTAGTCATTTGCTTGAGTTATTGGGGCTATTTTATCATACTACCTCTTTTCCAATATCGTAATTGATATTATTCCACTAAATCTTTAATTTCTAAATAAATTTTTGTTTGATTCCGTTCTAGTATTTTTTCCCCCCCAAAATTTATATTGGTGCTATGCAATTTCAAAATTTAGAAAATAAAATTTTTCTTTATTAAATATCTTGCATTCAAATGAGAATTTTGGCATGAATACTACCTGTATGTTCAATCCTACCAATCTAAAGTACATTTATTAAATCAAACAAAAGTATAAACAAATATATAGCACCTTTTCTTTAAACCTAAAGTTAGAAAGACTTCATTTTTATAAAATTTAGAGGGTATTTGGCCAAACTTATAAGTTATTCAACATGTTTTTAAGATGTGAAACTTATACAATTGCATAAATTGTTGATGAAATTTTTATTAAAGAAACTTATAGGCTCACAAAATAAGATGTTATAATTAATGTATTTTTTTAGAACAGGTAATACTTTTAGACTATTAAAAAAATTGTTTAATTCTAGTTATATTAATTATAAAATTATTATTACTAACATCTTATAAGTTTTTAGGTCTTATTTTACATAAATACTATTAGAGCCGACGATGCAAGTTTTAGTGAATATGTTTTAGCACTAGAAAATGTTGGGGTCGAACAAGAGGTGTTCGATCTGCTGGGGATCAAATCTGCAAAATAAGGAACACGTTAGGCTTGCTAGCCCTCTACTAAAGCTCTTTAATTCTTACATCAGTGTTAAGCTATGGAGGGAAGATAGAGAAGGCAGAGGGCAAATTGAGAGCTAAAAGTGTGTGCCTAAGTCTAATGTTGGAACTAGGTATTTGGAGGCATGCAAGTCTTGGGTGAAATGACATGCTTATCCCATATAAGCATAGATCACCTATCCTTTTCATGGGGGCAAGACAAGTCTTTAGAATGAACCAACCAATCTATAGGGTTGCCTAGCAGTACTTTTGGCTGTATAAAAGCTGCAAAATGTGGAGGGCAATGAGCTAGGTGCTTTTAATGCGGAAGAGTTGACTAGGAGACAGTATTTAATACAGTGGAGTACAACTAACTTCAGCCTTACCAAACATTATGGCAAATGAAGGCTTGAATCCATTAGTCTTATTGAACCCCAAATGTGATCAACTTGAAAATGGAAGAATTGAGGAGAAAGATGAGAGTGTAGCCTTTTGCTGATTGAGGGCACCTCCAACGTTGCATGCTCCATGGTGTGCTGGCTTGCCTGACCTCTGGGTCTGGTCCAAAAGGTGGAACCAGTATCATAATCAATTTGGAGTTTGAGGTCGAATAATCAAGCTTGATAAGCAACTTTTTCCTCCTTAAGACTTAGGTTGGGATCAAGCCAAATGAGGTCGGGGTTGACCATACACATTAGTAGTACTCAACAAGTTACAATTGGTGTGTAAACTACTCTTATAAATATTTTATTATTCAATTAACATATGATTTATTGGCCATCTTCATCTTATATGGTTTTATATTATTAGTAGAGCAATGCATTTGATTGAAACTTGAAATCATAAATGACTTTGGGACATACTCACGCATATGATGGTGATCATAATACATGTCTTTTCAAGATAAGGTATCAATAAACTCTGATATACTTGCACTATGATGTGCGCTCCAATAGTTGAAGGGTACCTTATTTTATGGGCAATCGATATAAAGGACACTAGTCCATATACGTGGGTAATTGTTCGAGAATAAGTTTACTAAGGAAATGTTTGGTTATGTTTTGAAGATGATTTTGATATATGTTTTGGGGGAATGAATTTTAGGAGTGTGGTTGGAGAATGTGATTAATTTTTGTTTATATTTTGGGGAAATGAGTAGAAAGATTTTAGAGAGTTTGGTGTGTTTATTTATTTTTTGGAAGGAAATATTTTTTACTATAGCGGTCAAATCAACGCTTCTTTGTTGGGTATTTGATGTGAAATTGGAATTGAGTAACATTTTCTATTATAAGGATAATAATAAAATATGTATGACATATATGTATATATGTGGAAAAATGGGGTGCTTTGTGGATAATGAATGATAGAAGAGTATATTCTAGGAAAATCTATTTTGGCATTTTGAAGTCAAAGTAGATACATGTTTGGTTATGTTTTGCCAAACTAATTCTGTTTTGACAAAACATAACCAAACATTACCTAAATGACTCCAGTTTGAGAAAATCCATGAGGAAGCCATACTGACATATCGATAATGAATATTCTCATACTTATGACAATGCAACAATTAGTCCTTAAATTTGAAGTTTCATGGTTATCTTATGTCTATGAAGTATATAGTGGAGTAAGGATCCAATCACACAATGGAATTTGGAACTTTCATCATATAAAATAACCTGGATCACCACACACTAAGGATCTTATTTTATGCCTTAAAGATGAATTTAGAGAGAAGAAGGACGTACCTGAGATGATTCTTCAAAAATCAAGATGTAGAGACTTCTCTTAACACCTCAATTGAATCTCCACCACTTCCTCTTCTTTGGTTCCTTCTCTCCCGCTTCTTTTCCCCAAAGTCAGCAACGAAAGGCCTCCAAAATAACCCAAAAAATGCAAAAACAGGCAGCAACAATTAGCCTAAAAAAGCCTCCAAAATCGCTATTTATTTGATGAAGAACTCTTCTTCGATGGACTTTTCTTTGTTCACCAACAAAATACCTCAAGTGTGGTATCTCCAATAGTATCCATACACTTTACAAGGCATTTTAATTCTTTATTCTTAGGCTAAAATAAGGCTGAAGAATATGGAGGAATTTTGGAGGAGAAAGGAAAGGTAGTTTGGAAGAGAGAGAGAGAGAGAGAGAGAGAGAGAAGGTTATTTTGTTCACAATAAAAATGAGAGAGGAGAGAAAAATCTTAAGCATGTGACCGGCCAGGAAGGAGATATCCTTCTATAAGGTGCAATGGATGCCTCTAAATGCATCACTCACACCTTTCTTCCATGTGGTGCCAACTTGCATGTTAATTTGCATGTAAAGTAGGATATTTAATTTCACTAATTAAAATTTCTATTTCAATTAGCAAACTAAAGATTCCTACTTAATTTTAAATAGCTCTTCCATTTAAGTTTTTACTCTAAAACTAGATTCTCTAATAAATTAAATTAACCCCTTAATTTAATTGAACCAACTTAACTCTTTAAGTATGTAAGACTACTTAAAATTATCACATGCCCCCAATTAAATTAACACTTTAATTTATTGGTCTAATTTAATTTCTTAAATTATTTGATTAATTTTACACCTTAAATTAATCAAGCTATCATGATCAATTCTTAATTAGTCAACTTGATTTCTTCCAAACTTGACCAATCTAATTATCTAACTCCTTAGATAATTTCTCTAATTCTACTTAGAGTGGCTAAGGCTTTTGTATGTGATCCATTAGGTTTACCAATTAATTAGACATGGGCTGGCAACTCCTTGCAATTTATTGAATATCAAATATTCCAATTAGTCTAAACTCTTTTAAATTAATAACTCTTTCAATTAATCTTTATTAATTGAAAAGTACACAATCTCCATAGTCAATGTCTACCACAAGCATATAGAGTCCAACCAATTGGATGAATTAATATTTGTGAACCTTTCTACTTATAACTGCCATGCAAATACAGTCCTTCCATCTCCTATCTCCTAAAAGAGGCCTAGAGCAAGATATTTGTCAGTTCCCTAATAGCTTCGATAACTATGCATCTATTCTTGATGTGCGGTTCCATTTTATGACCTGAATCCTTTTCCAAAATTTTCATACCATCTTATGCAAAGATTTCTTGGAATTGATCATCATAGAATACATAAGATCAACTCGTTCTTCAAAACGATAAAACGAATCCCATCTTGAAACTCACCTACCTCTATAATTAGGTAGCTTGTGCCCAACCTAAGCCCAGTGCGACTTGCTAAGTGATTGGGACAAAATCAAAGTACAAGAATCTAAATATAAGGTTATCATGGATCCTCAAGTTAAAGGACTAGTTATATGCATTATCATAAGTTAGATAATTTTTCCACTACCGACAAGTTACTTCAGCTACTTTGTGGATTCTCTAAGCGAGTCTTTAGTGAACTTATTCTCTAACAAGCACTCACTAATGTGCATCTATGTCATACACAAATTGCCCATGAAACGGGGTAATATCCAACCCCTTAGAGTATGCATCGTTAGTGCAAGTTTATCCAAATTTTAGATGTCATATCTTATAAGATTTTATAACTTGGAATATTCAAAATCATGACCGTAGAGCATTGTTTCATGATCACCATCAACTGTGTGATCAAGTCTCATAATCTTGTATAATTTTTAGGGTTTCAACCAAATGCATATGAAGAATATCACAAAATGACATAAGATGAAGATGGCTATTTATAGAATATCATTATAGGACTAGAATTGCAATTATGCAACTTATAAGACCAAAAACCAAATGAGGTAAAGTTCCAGTATGAAAATTACAATTTTGCCTGCACATATACATATTAATATATATATACACACATATACGTACATATACAAAATGAATCCAGCACCCTGCCAATGTGGCAAATGAGCATTCTGTTGTGTTAGGTGTGGTTGGTTTGAAGGATGGGGCAATTTTGATTTTCTTAATATTTGTACTTTATTTAATTATAAAATTTGTTAAACCAATTAATGGTTTGACATGTAGATCTAAGTAAATTCAAATAATTTATTTTATTTTTAATTTTTTTAACTATGGTGAAGGGTGACATGCGCATATAAGGAGGTGCCAATTTTTGGAGGAAAATTTGAATTGTGATGACATGTGATATTAATAACTAAAATATTTTTTACACTTTAAATTAAATTAATATGGAGGGAACAAAATTTTGAAGGAAGAAACTTTGGAGAAAATTTGGAGGGAATACATTTTTAGAGGGAAACAAATTTTAGGTGGGACTTTATTTAATTGTGGTTTAAAATTAGTAAAAAAAGTATTTGTTACCATTTTCATATAACAAAATTTTGGAGGGAAAAAAATTTTAGAAGGGAAAATTATTAACTATAGTAACCAATATATTTGTTACTATAAAACTTATTTGTAACAAATTGGATAACATAAAAAAAAAAAAAAAAAGTAGAAATTTTTGTTACAAATATGTCTTCCTGAAAGGTGGGAAAAATTATTTGTGACAATACTTCAGTTTTCGTAACAAATTTTTCTTTAGTTACAAAAGAATAAAAATTTTGGGTAACAAATATTTATTAAAGGTAACAAATATTATTTATTTATTTTTTTTGGTTACCCAAGATGAGTGCTTTAGTAAAAAAATTCCAGTGTTGTTACTAAAAATCATGATTTTGTAATGAATTTTTACTTTGTTATCAAAATTTTTGTTACAAGAAGTGCAATTTGTTCTAGTGATTGGAATCTAATAAACTAATCAGGCCGAACTACCACGATTGGCTTTGTAACCTCAAGAATAGTGCTTCCAAGATACATTTATACCTACAAGAGTTGTATAGTGTACAAACGAGACATGAGAGGTACATGTACTCAAAGGAGCTCAAGCCCACGAGAAATAACACCTAAAACATAATTCAACAAATGATCCCTAGAAAAAATTGCAACAACATTCCCATTATATTTATCAAAAATATGAAAACAACATAATTGTGATAAATGATTTATACAAGCTTGTGATCTATCAAAATAACTTTTTTCCATACAGCTTTTTCCTTAGAAATCTCAATTTCATTAAAATGACACCATTTTTCTAGAGCCACCTCAAAGTTCAAGACTTTACCTGTAATCACCACTCATAGATACATTTACACTATTATAAACACAAGATCTAAAATCCTAGAAAGCTAATTACTCAAAAGAAGACAAAAACTACAACTACAAGAAAATATGCATTCTGCTACAATAATTTTTGCTTCGCTAAAAATAATGTAGTAAAAAAGGACTGTTTGCTATGATTTTTCTATTGTAGTATAAAATTTCAAATGTGTGGTAAAACTTATATTAAATACTACACTTCATCTTATTGTAGTAAAAAATATATTTATTTACTACAATTTTTATGTGTGGTAGATAATATATTACATTTACCACAATTTTACATAAACCGTGGTAAAAATATGATAATTTACCACACTTTTCATCAGTGAAGTAAAAATAATGAAAGTTAATGAAAGTTTAGTAGTAAAGATTAAGATCTTAAATATATTTTTGACTAAAAAAATGAAGGCAAAATATATATTGAAAGCTATGTTTAATCAATAATATTTAAGGTTAAAAAAAATTGCTTCCAATTCTTATTATTAAAAAATTAATTAATTAATTAATTGAATCATATATAAACAAATAAAACCGTCCAAAAAAATTCTTAATTACTCATGGTTTTAATTAATACAATTAAAGGTAAAATAAAAATTTTATTGCAATTATTATTAAAAAAACACTTGATTAATCAATAAGATACTTAATTTAGCTAGTTAGCAAAGTCCCTTAAAATAGTAGGAAAATCCAAGTTTGGAGTTAAAATAAAAATTGGCATCCTATAATTTTTTCTATCAAAAAATTGATCAATTATCAAATATATTTAAATTAGCTAATTAGCAACAAAGTGGCAATTGGCCTAGTGGCACATGTTTAAATATATAAGTGTAAGGTCAAGAGTTCGAGTTTTTATGAACTCATGGTGTGTTTGTGTAGTTAATTAATAAAATTCCTCAAAAGCTACTAAAATAATTTTATTTTTACTACATTTAACTGTGATTAGAAATTATTTAAATATTTACTACGTTTTTCAAAGTGTGGTGATTAACTACTATATATTACACTTTTTTAATTGTGGAGAAAGATAATAGTGTATTTGATAGCTTTTTTACCACACACTAAATTTGTAGCGATTGAAGATAATTTCATAGCAAAAGATAATTATCACGGTTGAAAAAGTGTAGCTAAGGTTTTACCTCGCTCCCAATGTCTACGGCTAGAAAAGTGTAGAAAAAGCATAGCTAATAACTTTTTACTACGCTTAATTACTATTAACTATACATATTTAACTGTGGTAAAAAACATATTTTTTGTAGTGAGTGAGGGAAAAATTGTAAAGATAAGATTCCAATAGACAAAGGAAATATGGAACCACCTTATGTCGTTAGTTAGACATTACTTGCTTTTCTACACCATTTTTTTTCAAGTAGAAAAACAGCTCCATTAAACTGCGAATTGACATAATATAAAGGTTGTCATTATACATACAACTCTCAAACAATTAAATTTGAGATTCTTACCCATTACCCTGTTGGAATAGTGCCCAGCAAGCTAATTAGATTGGCATTGTAAACTATTTCACTTGTGATACAATCTTGATTGAATGATATTAATAATATGACCATCTTCATCTTATGCTTATATTCCCTTCACTGACATTTGGTTGAAGCCCTCAGATCACTCATGACTACGGGACTTGGTCACGCATTGGGTGATGATCATGGAATAAGTCTTACATGGTCGTGATCTTAAATCTTCCAAGTTATAGGATCTTATGAGACAGGGCATCTAAGATTCGAATAGACTTGCACTGATAGTGCATAGATTTAAGGAGTTGGATATTACTCTGTTCCATGGGCAATCCCATATGCGATATGGATGCATGTAAGTGGGTGCTTATTAGGGAACAATGCACTAAAGACCGATTGGAGAATCTACTAGATAACTGGAGTGGCAAGTCAGTAGTGACAAATTCTCCCGCTTATGCTAGTACATATAATTAGTCCTTTGACCTAAGGATCTATAGTAACCTTGTGCTTAGGTTGCCTTGACTCCTTCCTGGTCACTTAGCGGGCCGTTCGGGTGGTGATTGGGCATGACCTACTTAGACATAGAGGTTTGTGAGATCTCGTCTTTGTGAAGGACAAATACATCTCCTATGTGTTCTATAATAATTGATTCCAAGAAATCCTTTCGCAAGGTAGTATGACAATTTGGAAAAGGAGTTTTCCAAAGGTGAGGTCATAAAGTGGAATCGAATATTGGGAATAGAGATATAGTATCGAGGCTATTAGGGAGCCCACAAATATCTTATTGTAGGCCTCTTCGGGAGATAGGAGACAGAAATACCGTATTTGCATGGTACGCGTAGGGTTATGATGGTTCTCCAAAAACATTCATTTCGGCCAATTAATTGGGCTCCATGGGCTTAAGGTTGGACATCGACCATGAAGATTGGGTATTATTTAATTAATGGAGATTAATTGAATTGAGTCAATTAGTTTAAAGAAGTTTAAACTAAAATAAATATATGATATTCAAAAGTCACAAGGAGTTGTGAGCCCATGTCCAATGAATGGTAGAACCTATCGGGTCACACACAAAAGCCAATTTCATTTTCTAAGTAATGGAGAAACTTTCTAAGTGTCAGAAAATTCTCTCCATGGAGATCGATTTTTGGGTAATTGAAATTGAGGTCAATTTTGGTTTGATTAATTTAGGTGTTAAATTGATCAACTAATTTAAGGAGTTAAAATTAGACCAATAATTAAAGAGTTAATTATTTGGTACCATGTGACCATCAATTGGTCAAGTTAACTTAAAGAGTTAAGTTAACAAAATTAAGCTTAAAGAGCTAAGCTAGTTGACTTAAGAGTTAAGTCAATTATTAATTAAATAAATTAAATTCTTTAATTTAATTAATGAGGAGAATATTCTTTGGAGGGAAAATTTAAATGATAGGATCATTTTGGTGTGGCATTTAATTAATTTGAAATTAGATTTCAAATGTAATTCAAATGCACACAACACAAATTCAAATTATATTTGAATTCGCCAACTTAGCATGTATGGTTGGCGGTTCCCCCTCCTTGAGGAAGATGTGATGCCACCTTGGCATCACACCATCCTCACTCTATATATAGATATAGAGTGAGGGGGTGGCATACATATATCTTGCAAGTGAAGAATTATATTATCACTTTTCCCTCCATTTTCAAAGGTGTTCATTCATTTGTTGAAGATCACATTCTGCTTCTTCTCTCTACCCAAAAATCAGCCACTTTCCTCTGAGCTCTCCTCTCTTTCTCTAGCTAAAAGTGAGGAGTAGTAGTATCTAGATTGGTGTGTGGATCATTTCGATAGAGGCAAAACACTTGGTTTGCTAAGCCTTTGGAGATCCACATGCAAGACCAGTCTCTTGTCGATTTTATTCCAGGAGATGCAGAAGTTTTTTCAAGCCGAAACTTGTTCCAGCAGCTTCCACAAGGTGTTGAGCATATACCGGAATATTTTCAGCATTTTTGGAGAGTTTTGAATTGGTCAAAAATCACTTCCTTCCAGCTGCGCCACTGTCTGGCAGATTCTATTTGAAGGAGTTCTTCAATCTACTTTTGGATTTAAGCTTTAAGGTAACTCTTCAACCAAATATGAATCCTAAAACATGTTCAAATACTTGGTTGCTTGTAAGCACACTTGCTTTCAAGTGGTATCAGAACCTAATTCATGCTTAGATTTAGATTTTTTGTTAGATTGATTCATGTGATGGGTTGATCTATATCACCAAATTCTCGATTCAATTGATGGATTAGAGCATTTGGATAATGATATGTGGCTCCTTGATTGATGAATTAAATGCATGCTAATATGTGTTTTAAGTGTTGATTCATATGATTAGTATGTTTTAATTCATAGCTATTGATGTTGAATATTGATTTGGCATTAAATGATGTTATATGTTGGTATAGAATGTGTTGATTGGCCTTAAGATGTTTTGGTCATTTTTGGATCTATTATGATTGGAGTTTTGTTGGAGATTTTTGAAAAATATGATTCTTACTTAATCTAGTTTTTGGAAGCATGTTTAAGCACTTGAATTTCCATTTTAAAAAGGTGTTTTAAATTTGGAAATTCATCCATAATGTGTGATTCAATGTTTAGGCTGTGTTGTAAAATTTTTAGTGCATAAAAGTTGAGCCAAAATTAGCTTGACTCGGCCACAACCCAAAAATAGGGCAACTGCTGAGCCAAGCGAGCACACTGGCAGGGCAGTAATCGAGAGTCACAACCCAGGTGCAAACACGCTCGGCCAAGAAGCACTTAGTTTTAGGTTTTGGCGAGTTTTAAGCCATAATTTGGGCTCCTTTGATGACCAAAATAATTTTAAATCACATGTATTGGATGCACAAGTGTTGTGCAAGATCTCAAAATTTGGTTTGACATTTTTGAATGCTTTTAAAAAATTGGTTAAAGTTAATCTTCAAATTATGGCATAAAAGTTATGCTTGGCCAATTATTTGTTTATGAAACAAGTATTTAATTGTTGGAATTAATTGTTAATTCTAGATTTATTTATTGTTCATTTAATTGTTGAATTGATGATGAATGAATGGGGATGATCATGAGCCTTTAATATTGATTTTATTTGTTTCAAGTTGTTGAAAATGGTTGTATTAAATAGGGGCTTGCATGTCTCTTTTGTTCTATTTTGTAAAAGTTATGAGAATAGAATCACTAGAAGTGAGAATTTCTTTCTCATGTAAATGTTGCATGGAGTAAAGAAGGCCAATGGAGGCATGGAGACTTTTAAAGACCTATGAATGTATGGGGATACACTCATGTAATAGTTAGATTTAATCAACCTACTTAAAATCAACTAGATGGTGCACTTATGGCTCTAAGTACACCACTTGGTTAGGCTCATGGTCATCCCACCCTAGGAGCATGCTACGCGCATTTACTTATTTATACTTTTCATATCCTATTGATGTATGAGATGCATGGTTAGAATATAAAAAACCTAAATAAGAAGATAAAATGATGAGATCTTTGCAAGCAAAACCCTCTACTTAGAATGTCTAAGTGCTTTTCAAATATCAAGTCAAAATGGATATAAATTAAAAGAGTTTTAATTAATCCACGCATTCTACCAATAGTATGTGGCATGACGATGCTGCCATTGTTTGTGTGATGTCTCACGAATCGTGGGTCACACTTATAGTGGAAAGTTGTGACCATATACTTAGCATATGATACACCTTTGATTTGAGAACGCCCATGCATTGTCACACAAGTTGTGGGGTGTCGTGGTGCCCGTCTCGAATCAAAGCTTGATTGGTAGGTCCGACTTAACAACTAGTAGTGTGGATGTCTCACGAGTCATGGGTCCACATGAAAAGTGAGGCAAAATATATACAGAGTTGCATGAGATGCAATTAACAAAAGTTGCTTTCCTTTTGATTGTTTGTGGATGTCTCACGAGTCGCGAGTCTACTTTCAAGTCTTTAGGATCTTGATTCTCACTAGGAAATGAGATTTCCCGAATTTTTCTTGGGGGTGAAGGATTTGTTAAAATAGTGGGAGAAAAACATGCTTGAAAAGACTATAATCATGTTTTCAATATCAAAATTCAATCACATGCTTGTATTATTTTTTCGCCTCTTATAGATTTTTGAAATCTTCAATCAAAATGGCCAAAATCCGTTTGCAAGTATTTTGGAAACCAATAAGCTAAATGGGCCTAACTTCCATGATTAGTTAAGGAACCTTAAAATCATTCTTGACTCTGAAAAGAGAACTTACGTTCTTAATCAATGTCTACTGGACACATTGGGTGACAATCCCACCAATGAGGCACGTGAAGTGTTTGCTAAACTTGTGGATGATGATCTACAAGTAAGATGCCTCATGATGGCTTCCATGACTAATGAGCTTCAAAAGACTCATGAGTATATGAGACATGCATGTGAGATATATAAACACCTACATGAGTTGTACAATGTCTAAACTCGACATGAAAGGTTCGCTTTGTTGAAGGAGCTCTTTAGGACACATATGGGTGAAGGTGCTAATGTCCATGATCACATCCTCAAGATGATAGGGATCGTTGAGAAGCTTGGACAACTTGATGTGGTCATGGACAATAACCTTTACGTAGATTTAATCCTCCAATCGTTGCCCCCTTTGTTCGACCAAATCATTAGGAGCTTCAATATATCCAAGCAAAATGTTACGATTAACGAATTAGTGAACGTGCTTGTGACTGCCAAGATGAATATGAAAAAGGAAAAAGCCTCTAAGTCAAAGGGCCCTAAGGGTCCAAAAAAGAGAGGTAAGAGGAAGAAAAGTTCCTCCTCAAAAGAGAAGCAACCCTTGAAGGGTTCGAGGGGAGTTAAGAAAAAAAAAGGTGACAAGACCGATGCATCTTGTTTCTACTGTGGCAAAAAAGGGTATTGGAAAAGAAATTGCAATGAATACCTTGCCCTCCTTGGGAAGGGTATGTGCTTCATTGAAATGCACTTAACGACTAATTCTTCGTCATGGATATTTGATACCATTTATGGTTCTCACCTTTGTAATTCGTTATAGAGGATGGAAAGAAAAAAGAGTCTACGTGAAGTAGATATGATCCTCCGCCTCGAAAATGGAGCAAAAGTTGCCGCCACGATCCGAGGCGTAGTAAAGTTAGACTTGGGGGAATGCTTGTATTGAGTTAAATCCTTGTTATTATGTACCTTAACTTGTTAAGAATATTGTTTCAATACCCATTCTTGATAATGAAGAATTTAATTTTTCTATATCGAATGGTGTATTGAAAGCATTAAAGAACGATTTTTTAATTGCACAAGGTACATTGAATAACATATTATACATACCAGATTCCCAACCTTCACTAATGCATATTCAATCAAGTAAAAGGAAATTAGATAACCAAGAAAATTCCATTCTTTGGCATTCAAGACTCGGGCATATTTCTAAAAATAGGATGAACAAGTTAGAAGCTCTCAAAGCACTATGTTAGTGGCATTGAGGAACTTTCTACTTGCGAATCTTATTTAAAGGGAAAAATGACCAAGGCTCCTTTTGTAGGACAAACGGAGCGTACCACAAGTCCTTTGGATTTGATCTATACGGATGTTTGTGGACCATTAAGAGTTAGTGCGAGAGGAGGCTATTCCTACTTTGTCACCTTTACCGATGATTGTAGTCAGTTTGGATATGTGTATCTTATGAAGTACAAGTCCGAAACTTTTGAAAAGTTCAAAGAGTATATGAATGAAGTGAAAAATCAAAAGGGACTTAGTATTAAAGCTATTTGATCAGATCGAGAAGGAGAATACTTAAATACCAAGTTCTTGGATTATCTAAGAAAGAATGGGTTCTCTTACAATGGACTCCACCCGACACACCCCAACATAATGGAGTGGCTAAAAGAAGAAACTATACTTTGTTAGACATGGTACGTTCTATGATGAGCTTTTCCAATGTATCCATATCCTTTTGGGGATAAGCTTTACAAATGGCGGTGAAGCTACTAAATGTAGTACCTTCAAAGTTGGTGCCAAAAACATTGCATGATATATGGTATGGTAAAGCACCCTTTTACCAATACTTTAAGGTTTGGAGATCTCTCGCCTATGTGAGACGGACAGTGGAAGATAAGTTGGATAGTAGATCTACTATGTGCAAGTTTGTGGGATACTCAAGAGAGTCTATGGATTATTGCTTCTATGGTCCCTAAGACTAATGACGAAAGATAAATAATGTCCTATATACCTAATGCCTCTGCTATTGGGAGCATGATGTATGCAGTTCAATGTACAAGATCGGATGTGGCAAACGCTCTAAGTGTTATGAGCTGTTTCCAATCCAATCTCGGTGAAAGTCACTGGATAGCCATAAAAGCAATCCTTAAGTACTTGAGAAGGACTAAGGACTTGTTTTTAGTTTACAACGGTGGAGAATTGAAACTAGAGGGGTTTTCAGATTCAGGTTTCCAATCCGATGTAGATCCTAAAATCTACTTCTAGATTCATATTTTACCTCAATAGCGACGTGATGAGTTGGAAGAGTTCCAAACAAAACACCACAACAGACTTTACCATAAAGGCAGAATATATTGCGGCTTCAGAAGCTGTGTAAGAAGGTGTTTTGATGAAAAACTTCATTAAAGAGTTGAATGTAGTGCCTAACATTGCTAAGCTAGAAGTTGTTTACTGTGATAACAACGAGTTAGTTGTGAAAGCAAAAGAGCCAAGATCTCATCAGCGATCCAAGCACATATTGAGGCGATATCATTTGATTCGGGAGATCATTGATAGAGGTGACATCCGAGTAGAGAGAGTTGCCTCAAAAGAGAATATAGCATATCCACTGATTAAACCCCTATCGCAAAAGGTCTTTGAAGGACATTTTGAGAAGATAGGTCTTAAGGCTATAGGGAATTGGCTTTGGGGCAAGTGAGAGATTGTTGGAATAGTGCCCAACAAGCCAATTAGATTGGCATTGTAAACTATTTCACTTGGGATACGATCTTGATTGAATGATATTAATAATATGGCCATCTTAATCTTATGCTTATATTCCCTTTACCGGTATTTGGTTGAAGCCCTTAGATCACTTATGACTAGGACTTGGACACACACTGGGTGGTGATCATGAAATAAGTCTTACACAGTCGTGATCTTAAATCTTCCAAGTCATAAGATTTTATAAAACAGTGCATCTAAAATCCGAATAGACTTGCACTGACAATGCATAGATCCAAGGAGTTAGATATTACCCATTCCATGGGCAATCCCATATGAGAAATGTATGCATATCAGTGGGTGCTTATTAGGGAACAAGGCACCCATCGGAGAATCCACTAGATATTTGGAGTAGCAAGTCGATAGTGGCAAATTCTCCAGCTTACATTAGTGCATATAATTAGTCCTTTGGCCTAAGGATCCATGGTAATCTTGTGCTTAGGTCTTCATGCTTTGACTCATCCCTGGTTACTTAGCGGGCCATTCGGGTGGTGATTAGGCACAAGCTATTTAAACATGGAGGTTTGTAAGATCCAAGATGGAATCTGACTCCTCGTCTTTGTGAAGGACGAGTATATCTCCTATGTGTTCTATAATGATCGATTCTAAGAAATCCTTGCGCAAGGTAGTATGATAATTTGGAAAAGGGGTTTTCCAAAGATGAGGTCATAAAGTGGAATCGAACATTGGGAATAGAGATATAGTATCGAGGCTATTAGGGAGCCAGCAAATATCTTACCCTAGGCCTCTTTTGGGAGATAGGAGACGGAAAAACCGTATTTGCATGGTATGCGTAGAGCTATGATGGTTTTCCAAAAACATTCATTTCGGCCAATTAATTGGGCTCATGGGCTTAAGGTTGGACATCGACTATAGAAATTGGGTACTCTTCAATTAATGGAGAATAATTGAATTGAGTCAATTAATGTAAAGGAGTTTAAACTAAAATGAATATATGGTATTCAAAAGTCACAATGAGTTGTGAGCCCATGTCCAATAAATGGTAGAATCTATCGGGTCACATGCAAAAGCCAATTACATTTTCTAAGTAATGGAGAACTTTCTAAGTGTCAGAAAATTATCTCCATGGAGACTGATTTTTGGATAATTAAAATTGAGGTCAATTTTGATTTGATTAATTTAGGTGTTAAATTGATCAACTAATTTAAGGAGTTAAATTGGACTAATAATTAAAGAGTTAATTATTCGGTGCCACGTGACCATCAATTGGTCAAGTTAACTTAAAGAGTTAAGTTAACAAAATTAAGCTTAAAAAGTTAAGTTAGTTGACTTAAGAGTGAAGTCAATTATTAATTAATTAAATTAAATTATTTAATTTAATTAATGATGAGAATATTATTTGGAGGAAAAATTTAAATAATAAGATCATTTTGGTGTGGTGTTTAATTAATTTGAAATTAGATTTCAAATGTATTTCAAATGCACACAAATTTAAATTATATTTGAATTTGCCTACTAAGCATGCATGGTTGGCAGTCCCCCTCCTTGAGGAAGGGCATCACACCATCCTCACTCTATACATAGATATAGAGTGAGGGGGTGGCACACACATATCTTGCAAGTGAAGAATTAGATTCTCACTTTTCCCTCAATGTCAAAGGTGTTCATTCATGTGTTGAAGATCACCTTCTTCCTCTTCTCCCTGCCCAAAAATCAGCAACTTTCCTCTCAAATCTCCTCTCTTTCTCTAGCTAAAGGTGAGAGTATTAGGATTTAGGTTGGTGTGTGGATCATTTCGATAGAGGTAAAACACTTGGTTTGCTGAGCCTTGGAGATCCACATGAAAGACCAATCTCTTGGCGATTTTATTCCAGGAGATCTAGAAGAAGTTTCAAGCTGAAACTTGTTCCAGCAGCTTCCTCTAGTTGTTGATCATTTATTAGAATTTTTTCAGCAATTTTGGAGAGTTTTGAATTTGTCAAAAATCGCTTGCTTCCAACTGCGCCACTGTTTAGCAGATTCTTTGTTTGAAGGAGTTCTTCAATCTACCTTTGGATTTAAGCTCTTAAGGTAACTCTTCAACCAAATCTGTATCCTAAAGCATGTTTAGATCCTTGGTTGCTTGTAAGCACTAGTTTATTTAAGCTTGTGAAGTTTTATTATTGGATCCTAGTGCTTTACTTGCTTTCATACCCAACATTTTTAAAGCTCAAAAAACAAACAAGAGAATACTGCTATAAATAGACCAAAGGCTAAAATGCTATTTTACTGTATGAAAATGGGAGAAATTCATGCGAATATATTGTAGGCAATGGCAAAAAGAAAAGGGGGAAAGGCACAGCATTCCTGCGGGAAACATAGAAGAGGTGAGAGAGAGGGGGATTGTTATCAACCAATAAAAAAATAACTAAAATGAGGGCATGTTCATCAATTTAGGTGGTTGAGGGGTGAACTCAAAAAGCAAACTTCAGATGGAAAGTTCAAACTATAAATGTGATGGGCAGGGATTGATTCATAAACTGGATAGGATTTGGTATTTTTTAATAAGTTCCCCTTATTTAATTAGGCTTGGAGAGATATTCAACTAGTAGAAACTAAATTAATTTTACTAATTAATTTTAACCTAGACTACTTAGTCTATATATTTGACTTATTAGATGGTTACCTGACTTAAAGTTGGACTTTAAATTAAGATCAATTTAATTGATTTATGACCGTAGTAGAAATATAATCAAGTGTGTTGGATACATACTTAAATGTGTTTGGGGTAAGTTACCCATAGTAGTGGAAAGTGTAAGAATGATATATATATATATGTGTGTGTGTGTAGGTTGTCAACGAGTCAGATACGTATCGAATAAAGATAATTTGAATCTAAATTCGATTATAGATATGTATAATCAAATTAGATCCGAGATCCTATAGAATTTATGCATATCAAATCCATGTCCGAATCTGATAAATATTTGAAACCCAGAAAGTCCAACCTAAATAATAGTGAAAATAAGCAATATCAAATAACCAACAAAAAAAAGATATACAATTAAAAAAATAACTTGCTATAAATTTAAAATCCAAAATTTACAAAAGTTACACAGTATTTGACTTGCTAAATCTTATGCTTATCAGAAGAGCAATATCAGGCATTAATATATTCAAAAATCATAGTTTCTAAATAACTTACTGATCAGATTTTCGCCACCCCAATGTTTGTCATATCAACAATATTAGCTACAATAGAAAAGAAGGAAGTATTAGCTAGAAATCTAGCAAAGTGTTAATCTTAAAATATATGACAAAATGCAAAGTTTTAATTGGGAAATATGCTTTGACTGTATGAATCTTGGGAAATATTTCCACTAACTCAAAATATATAATGAAATCTAAAATATATTACAATCTATCGAAATATTTCCACTAACTCAAAATATATAATGAAATCTAAAATATATTACAATCTTCTAAACGATAAGTAAATCACCATAATATAGAGGCATAGTGCAGTTGTTGGCTGAAGACAATCCACATTACATATTTTAAGAATCCGTAAATGATGCGTCAATATTTATAGTTAAATTATGATGTGTATTCTTCTCGCCTTCTTTTGCCATCAAGTTTCTCATAATAAAAATAATTCAAATGGAAAGAACAACTAATTCTCCATATATGGTCTTTCTTTTTCCAAATATTCAGCATCCCACGTAAGCATAGAGAAAGAAGAATGAAACTAGTGAATTATATATGCAAATAGTAAATTAACCATAATAAACTTAATAATAAATTGAACACCCAACAAACTTCATCCAGCTTGATAATTATACTTGCATTGTTCTTCTTACAATACATCTATAATCATAAAAAACAACTTATATTAGACAATATTTATACTTATAATATATAATGCATATTAACTTTAATAACACAAGCTTGTAAGGAAATTACTGTAAAACACAAAATATGAGCATATGCTTTTCTTGAAGTAGTGAGTTTATCCTTATGATATGACTAAAATTGAACATAAGGGAAATTTGGTAAGTTGACTAAAAATAACAAATGGACTTTAAAATTAATTAATTGAGTAAATAGGCCAAAGAGCCCAAAGGACAAGCCAAACTCATAAAGAAATGCAAAAAAACCCTAATTAGCGTAAGCCCATCAAGACTAGAATCTATAAATACCAAGTTTTAGAGAGAAATTGGAGTTGGAAAATCATTTGTAAAATTTCTCAAAGTGGAAAAACTCTTGAGAAAAGCATACCTCTTATGTGTATTCCTAAGAAAAAGAACGACATTATGCTATTTTTCAGAAGAAAAAAAACCCACTCCACTTCAGGGCAACATCATTTTAGTGTCATCTATGGGAACTCAAAGGAAAAAAAAAGAATGTTGAGGATGCAAACGAGATCAAGAGCTTGTGAACCTAGTAATTAAGTGACCAGTATCGAAAAATATGGAGAATCATCAGCAGGAACACCACATGATCCAATGCTAGACCTTACTCTTAACACATGATTACTACTTAAGAAGGCACTCATGTAGCAAGCTCTTCCTCCAAGAGAATCTATCTTACCTATCACATAGGAAGAATGGAGAGCTCTACTAGAAAAAGTTACCATTTAGGCTACAACGAAAGCAGTTGTCCAATATATTGAGGAGCGTGGCCTCGAGAGCCGCAGTAGTCCTACTATAGAAGCAGAGGGCTTCATCCTCACCAGAGAGATCCAAGCGAAGAGTTGACTCAGAACGTGATGTCACTCATCCCTCCGTACCTCATCAAGGAAGCATTCACTCTTCACTTCGAGCGAATCCCATTTGGCATGTACCAGAGTATGCGAATCCCAATCGGCATGTACTAGAGTACGCGAATCCCATTTGGTATGATAATAATCTAGAGGGATAGAGAGCCAATACCACCCATTTTCCATTGCTCTTTTGAGGTGTAGTTCTTTCTCTCTAGTGATCCTAGAAAAGCACTTTCCCATAGGAAAAAGAAAGCCCAGATATCAAAGTTTAGTGGTACTGCGAACGTATAAGAGCACTTGGATAACTTCCTGGAAAAAATGAAGCTGTATGACCTAAGCAAGGTCGTGTACTAAAAAAGCTTTTGCACCACCTTTATAAAGCGTGCCTTAATGTGATTCAACCAAATGCTAGCAGGTTTTATTACTGGATGGGAAGTACTGGCACAACTCTTCCTTCAAAACTTATTCATAAACCAAAAGGGCCCTATGACAATAGCTTATCTATTCATGATCAAGTAGCAAGATGGAGAATCTATAAGGAACTACCTAAATTGTTTTGTAAAATTTGTCCACGAGTTCCCATATGTCAACTAGGAGCTTCTACCCGGTATCATCCAATAGAATTTGAAGTTTCTTAAGTTTTGGGAGTCAATTGCTAGAAAGCCATCCGCCACGTTGGTGAGCTCCTCATGTATATCAAGAAGTATATTCGCATACAGGAAGCTATATCCCTGATGAAGCTCTTAAGAGAAAGACACGCGATTAGGGAAATAACAGTAAAAGAGACAAGCATATTATAGACATAGCGCTCCTTGTACTCTCTCCATGCGCACGTCTTTCATCGCAACATTGGCAGAAATTCCAACAAAGTGACCGCCCTCGATGACCCTAATTGATCTTAAGAAGCCTAAATTGGATAAATGGTGTTATTTCCACTGCGCAAGTGGACACACCACGGAGGTGTGCCACAATTTGAAAAATGAAATGGGAAGTTGATCCAAAGAGGATACCTAAAGGAGTGCATAGCCACAAAAGGTGTCTAGCCTAATGAAAAGCTCGCATGGAGAATAGAGCGAAAGTTACAGGTAGAAATTAAGTGACCACCTAAATCCTAATGAGCATCAGCACCAGCATGACATTGATAATCTCCCCACAATCGAAGTTATTTTGGTAATATTTGGAGGACCGTCTAGAACAAACTTATCCAACACAAGAAAAGCATTAGCATGAATGGCCAGGCAAGCATATGCCTGTGCAGTTGATCCCATCCATAGGACATTCGAAGTACGTCTATTTGTGCCTTGCAACACCTTTAATCTTGGAAGAGGATGGCATAATGATACTTTAGTAATCTTGGTGTCCCTTACCAACTTTTGGATTAAGAAAATATTGATGGCCAGTGGCAGTTCAGCAAATATCTTATTCCATGATGCATTCCTTGAACTTTGAATGGACAACGTGTAAATACAAAAGATCAACACTCCTCTAGTAGGGTTTATAAGAGACATTGTGGAAGGACTCGGGGAGATACTACTGCCTCTTTCCTTAGGTACTCACCCAAGAAAAAAAGATTGTAAGGTTCTTGGTGGTGAAGATTTCATATGCATACAACATGGTCCTAAGAAGGCCAACCTTAAACATATTCCAAGCCGCAATTTCAACATACCACTTGAAGATGAAGTTTCCCACATCAGGTGGAGCCAATGAGGTGGTAGGTGACTTAAGAGTAGTAAAAGAATATTATGCCAGTCTCCTACAGAGCATAAAGTCTGCCACTTCCCAGACAGGTGCATTTCTCAAACAAAAGGCCTCTAGAGAGGACAAGAAGGAGACAAAGGCAAAGAAGTGCTATTGGACGTTAGCTTTGGGGAAACGTGTGCACCATAAGATACTCTTAGTGATGGCTAAAATGCATTATTGACAACACCTCATGATGTTAAGTAATTTATTTCAATTTTCTTTTTGCTTTAACTCTTGTATTTAGTTTTCCTTATGAATTTGAATAAAGCGTACCCACTCGGGGACAAACTAGTTTCTTATTGATATTTCTTTAATGAATATGCTCATGTTCTTTATATTATTATGTCTTTTTTATAACATTGAGCTTTACAACATTTACAAAGAGTATTTGGAAAGCAACTTTTAGCAGTAAACCTACTATAAGGCTCTTCGAGGAGTGGAAGAGTATATGGTAGTCAAGTGTAATCCCACTATAAAGGTCTCTAAGGTAACATGGTCCCTGACGTAATCCCACTATAAGCCCCAAGGAGGTACATGGTAGTTATCCTCTAAAAAAGCCTACTATCGGCTCCACTCAGGAATACATAGAATGGCACCCTGCAAAAAAGCCCACTATATGCTCCATTTGGGAGTACATGACACCCTCTAAAAAAGCTACTATCGGATCCGTCGAGAGTACATGGCACCCTCTAGAAAAGCCCACTATTAGCACCCTCCCAGAGTATGTAAAAACCGCTCTAGAGGCACTCGCTAAGGAACACTTTAGATGGCATGTATACCATCAAGCAAAAGAAGTCCACCTTGAGTCTTTATGAAGAGAAGGGTGGCAACATCTCAACATTTAATGAATGTTCAAATAAAAATCTCTAAGTCTGGCGACTCCATATGTCATCGCACATTTATTACGTAGTCTCTTAGGAGACCTATGAACATGCTCATTCTTATCCCAACACTTAAACTATATTCAGGCTGAACCACAAATATAACTTTCCTCATATGGAGGACTCCGCTTTACACAAAGCGGACACCAATACAAGAAGGGGTTCAATACCTCCTAAGAAAGCTTCATCACATCTTACACTTGCAATTAAGGTTGTCACTCTAAATTCATAAATGCACCAAAGTACCCCTGGTACTTTATCAATCGAATTTTCTATGTCCCCAAGTGACTATTAAGGGTGTTGCACTATTGGCAAGCTTGATAAAAAAATACATAAACAAGAGCAATTAAGAAAGAGGAAAATACATCCCATGAAGGAGCCCAGTGGAGAGGCGCTTGGCAGACCCCAAATGAGCAACCCAACTAAGTGTCTAACAGGGATCGAAGCTTGGTGCCTAGCATGCAATTGAGGCAATTAAGGTGGGTGCCTGCATGTAGCTCCTCGTGAGTGGTCATGATTCACTTCTTTCCCACACTCTTGATGCCTCCTATTTCTCAACTCTCGAAGTACATGTATGCAAAGTCAATATATCATACAACTAGCTAAGTGTTTATGTGAACACGAAATAAATGAAAATAAATGAGGAAGACACAAAGGTAACCCACAAACACTTGGCCTCTAAAAGTAAACATTAATACAAAAAGAAAAAAACATGCCAAAGATACCACTCAAGTTGACTGAAAAGTACTAAACAAATTTCTAGACACAAATCCTACTTGCTACTGCTATCCTAAACTAAGTATCTTCATTCTTGCGAAGTTGTTTTTGCTAGCTCCTCCGTTGTAATCTCTATCTCAATTTTGGAACCCTTCTCAGACTTTATGACAACAATATTAATTGGGATGGTGGGATCCTGCATCGATAAATTCTCTTCAAGGTATTGTCGGGTCTCGCCCAAAATGATGTGATAAGTCTGAATAATATGCTCATAGATCACTATCGCCTCCACTTTAACTGCCTAAAAAAACTCATCAAAACCTTTGAACTCTTTGATAGCTTCTTAATAAGTAGCATTTATGAGGTCTCCCCAGCAGTGGAGCCCAAAAATTTATTTCCTCTCTTCTTTACCTCATTCGTGTCCTTTGCCTTCATACATTTGTTCTTCTTGAGTAGCTTTCCCAACTCCTCATTCTTGAAACTTTGCTACTTAGTAGCTTTGACAGCCTCTTTCTTAAGACATTTTACTATAGATAAAGCTCCCTCTGCTCAGCAGGGTATCTGCTCAACCAAGTCCCACCCTTATACTCAAAAAATGTGAAACATACTCAAGGATAAGAAATCAATACAAAGTAATAAAGAAGAGAAACAATGACAAAAAATAAATTAAATTAATGAAGCAAACTCATACCCAGGCAAAATCACTAGTAACTATCTCAACTAACTAGGAAGAGGAGAATAAATCCAACTTCCATTGATCATACTCACACACCATATCTCACGTGTGGTCAATACAAAAAATAGTCTTGTCAACATCTTAGTAGGAGTCCATCCTACAACTCTGTCGTAGGTCATAATAAAAGAGTCTTTACCCTAACTGACATTGAAAGGATAAGTAGATTGTGGGCAAATATTAGATCCATAAGCACGCTTTCTCACAAAACCAGAAGGAAATACCTGAACCTTGCTGTTTGTAGTAGGAACGCCCATTGTTGGTGCTGGCGGGGCAAGAGTATCCTCCTTGTTGATCCATAAGCATGCTTTCTCATAGGACCAGCACCAACAGAGAGAGGGCAAGCTTTCTCATGCTTCATCTCAGTAGTGTCTCTCTATAATGCTGCTCCACAATACATCTCTCAAGCGCCCTCCCTCTATTCTTCGAGTGTAGATTCTAGAAAAATCAATTTTCTTTGCTACTAAGAAAGAGAAGAAAAATAAAGTCAGAAGATGAATAATGTAAGAAAACACAAAAGAAGTAAATGCATGTGTGTAAACAAAAGTTACAAATCAAAAAGTACAATAAGTTAAGTACTGGTAGGAAATATATAAGTCATGCCAAAAGGAGAATTAAACAACCTCACTTCAGTGAAATCCATGCGAAGGCTACAATAGACCTGATTAGGATGAAGCAAAGAAGGCGAACTACTCCACTTATGAGGAATGTCTCAACGCTTGTCTCGAACAAAAAAGAGCTTATCCTTCTAAGGACATCTTGATGAAGTAACATATATAAATATTTACTATTTGGTTTGGGAAATGAATGAAAAATAGCTCATTCGGCATCTTACTTATCCCAAATAGAGTGTAATAGCTATCCAAAGATATTGATAAGCCCAGCTCACTTAGACACTATTTAAACCCCCAAAAAGCACGCAAAAAACTATTAGAGATTGTGAAGTACCCTCTAGGAGGCAACATCAGGTTTTCCTGATGAGAAGGAAGAACAAACTTGAATTTATTGGAAATGCAAATCCTATACCTCAAAATATCTAACTCCTCTGGCTCAAGTAAACACTTAATTTCTACCGCTTTTGAGAAGTTATTATCCCTGGCAGAAAAGTTCTAAAATTCCTCATCAGAAAAACCATTCTCTTCATAATCATAGCTAGATGATGAAGATGACTCACTAGATCTACCCTCACTAAGCAATTCTTTAAAATTTTCTAAGGTCTCAACTGACTACACATTAAGATGAGGACTAGTATATGTTGTGACGTTGTGCGGATGAGGGCCCCATCATCACAAACTAGCTTGTGCACCCTAGGAGTGCCTATGGGTGACGAGGCAGGTACCCCACGAGTGCCCAAGGCCAGCGCCTTGTGGGCGCTAGCCCTAGGTACCCAAGGTAGATGCTCCATTGGCACCACAATTGGGCACCACGAAGCTGCCGTCTCAAGTGGCCGGCATTATTGTTGCATGCAACTAGCTGGTTGGCCAAGGGGCCATTAACTCAGCTTCTCCTCTGCTCCCATTTAGTTGATTACTTGAAGACTTCTTTTTCAAACTCAATTTAGGACTAGATTTGTTCTTAGACATCCTTTGGCTCGACTTAGACCCTGAAATTCTCACTAACTCTAAAGCAATTGTGAAAGAATGCCCAAGGAAAGGGGTCAAGAACAAAAAAGTAAAAAGATGAGCCCAAACAATATAGAAGACATTACCTTGAGAACTCATCTCAACACTCCTGATAAAACTTTACTTTTTTTTTTCTCTCACTAATCAAGATGGAACTTTCTTTTCTCTTTTCGCCAACTCCCTAGGTGTCAACAAAGCCACCTTTATGGAACACCTTTTAGAGGACTTGAAGACTCTGAGACCTACTCATCGTTAACTTGGACAACAATTGAGAATTTACAAACTCTTAATTGAAGAGTAATTACTCAAATTAACATATGAAAATTTTAATAAATTAAACTTACAATATATTGACTAAAATTGAATTTAAGAGCAATTTTGTAAATTGGCTAAAAAATAACAAATGAACCTTAAAATTAGTGAACTGAATAAAATGGGCCAAAGAGCCCAAAAGACAAGACATGCCCATAAAGAAGGGCAGAAAAACTTTATTGGGCCTAGGCTCATTAATACTAAAATCTATAAATACCAAGTCCCATAGAGAAATTAGAGATACGAAATCATTTGTAGAATTTCTCAAAGTGGAAGAACTCTCAAGAAGAGTAGATCTTTATGCGCGTTCTCGAGAAAATAAACCGACACTCTGCTATTTTCCTAAAAGGATCCTGCTCCATTTCCAAGCAGCATGATCTTGTAAAAATTATTTCTATGAGATAAAAGATAAAAAGTAAAATAATAGTCTAATAAGGAATCCCATGTTACAAGTTATTATTGACATGATAATAAAAATTAAGAGGTACATTGATAGATCTCCCATATGAGATAATCTCCTTCATCATGTATGCAAATATTTTTTGCTTGATCTCTTTTTGTAAAGTTTTTTCATGTTCAATTGAATGTTCTCCTTCATTAGTCCATGCATGAACTTTCCATAGTTCACTTGTCATTTGGACAAGAGGTGAAAAAAAGAGTAAATCATTTCTGAATGCAAAAGCATCTACCTTAAAACTCATATAGAAACTTGCAAGCAGGAAACACATATATTGTGGAGTCATGTCTATGTGAACATTTGGATGTTGTGGAGTCATTTAAGACCCAAAAATTTGTACTACAGTTTAATGTGGTGATTACAGAAGCAAAATTTGAGGAAGCTACCAAAGAGAACAATAAGAACAAGTGGGACATTTTCATCTAATGAGGCAAAAGGCAAGCCCCCAATAGAAAAACTAGGTGTATTTTCTTCTAATCCATCCATTCATATGCTCAATTTTTGGAAAGCAATGAGCCAAAAAAATAAATCAAAGAAGTTCCACTAAGATTAAAAAAGATAAAATTAATAAGTAAAATGAAAAATTTATAAAAAGTAACAGTAATTCGTTCTTAAGATAAGATAATCTAATTCAAAATAAAATTAGAACCAAAGATACCTTTTATCCCATTTGTAATATCTCCAATCAAACCATCAAAGAGATCAAAAGACGTGCATCAAAAGGTATTGATGGTGAAAATTCAATATCCATATGGAATACGTTTCACTAAGTATTAATCTTAAGGCGTCAAAATATGCTCTGTAATGAAACTCTTCCAAAAGCCAAGCTATACAAAATAATACAAGTGAAATACCAATTAGATTTTGATTACCAAATATCATGAGATTCATATAATATAAAGAAACTAGGAGAATTTTAGAAATACTAATACAACCAAAAAAAGAAAGAAAGAAAGAAAGAAAATGAAGAAAATTATTCTAACAAATACTATGGAGAGCAAGGTTTAAGATTTAGACTTCATTTCAAAATACTTTGTAGCTTGATGGATACTGAAAAATTAAAGATATTAGCACTCGAATTCATCACTGTATATAAAGTGAGAAAAATATAAATTATTAAATATTTAGAAAAGTTTGTATTGTTATCTTTTTTCTTGGGTAATTCAATCCAATCTTGTCCAATAAGAGCCTACATAATATCTATACCTAGGGCATGACAAGTTGGCTCAATGACATTTCCTCTAATGCTAAAAGTAGATTCTGAAGGGATTGTTGATATAGAATAGCAAGAACATCTCAAGTCATTTTTCCAAGAATGGGAAATTGTTCAACATTATCTCGCCACCAATTTAAAATATCAAATTTTTTAGTGTCTAAATCACATATAATAGGCTCTTATAATTCCCTATCAAGCTTAGACTTTTTAGAAGCAATAATATTAGCACCTTGATTTTGTTCATACCACTTCTTGAACCCTTGCAAAAAATTCCAACACCTAGATGTATAGGAGTTTGTGGAATCAAGAATATTACAATTAAGAGACATTGAAGATGAAGAAACATTTTCTTGAAGCATCAGTACACTCATGAAATATGTGGACATATGTTGTTTGAATTTTCAACACCAATACCATAATTTCATCCAAAAAATACTCCACAACATCTAACTTGTAGCAAGGATCAAGAATCACACCAAGTGTCATAACCAGATTACATTCTCTTCAATATTTTTCAAACTTACTATTCATTGAATATATCATATCTTGAGCATAAAGATTTTCTACGATCCTCCCATCCCATTAAGTTTCTTTGAATTTCACAAACAATGAGAAAATATATATTAGAAGTAGGATACTTCACACCAATAAAATTGCATCTGGCATCATAGAATAGTTTTACACTTTCACACAATTGCTCCTATTCCCCATTCTTCTTTAGATGGATTTGATTTGAAGTTTCTGTCAACTTGATGCAAGTGAAAATGTGCTCCCTTGATTCCAAGGTCACTTTCAAGCTTGAGATAAGTTGAATCCCTTCTGTTTGGAATATCATCACCTGGTTCTTTTTTATTTTTCAACTTTAGTTGGCTTAACACATTATGAAACTATTGCTTCTTTTTGGAGAACTATTCACATAACTATCTGAGTCTTTTATCTTTTGACATAAATCATTTATTACTTTATACCCATCTTTCACAATAAGATTATTGTTATTCGCCCTTCCCAAGAATTACAAAATAATAAACTAATTCATATTGCCAGCTTTTACTCAAAAAAATCATGAATTAAATAAATATTATACTCCAAACCACACACACACACACATATACATACATATATATATATAGAGAGAGAGGGACTCATATCTTCAAGTCTAGAGATATCGTCTTTGCAGTATTCGACTCCTTTTTGGAGTTCTTCCCAAAGGCAATTTCATTAAGAAACATTTCTACTAACACATCAACATGCCTAATCACATTAAGAAAATTTTGCTACTTGTTTTGATTACTTTTAGTCAAATATAATGCTATTTGAATCTTTAATTAAGTCAATGCATCATGCCATAGAACCCCAAGTATGAAACTAGTCGATATTTGTTTTGATAGGTGCATTGAGGCCTAGCGGTGGAAAATTTGTTGTAGGAGTTGGAAATAATAAGAGGGCATGGAGTACAATCAACATGACATTATAGGAGCTCCTTCTAACCCTTGTGTTGTTCATAACAGAGAGTTTTGACATAATATGAAAATTTTTGTAAACTTTGCAATTTTGAATACTTAAGCAACATATCAATTTTTTCCTTTATCCTACATTGATTTATATTTAATGTTGATGTTGATTAGGAAAAATTCCACTGGTAATAAGAATCTTATTATCTTGAATCATCATCTTATTACTAGGTTTGCTAACTGGACATTCTTGTGTTAGTATTTAGCTCCTAAATCTCTAATGATAAGAGCTTATGGATGATTAAAAAATATGGTCATACTTTTAATCAACATACTCTTGCAGAATGCATAAATAGATTTTGGACCTCACAATCTCTAGTATTTACATTCTTGATGTTTTTTCAGGAAGTTTGATGCATAATTGGCTGGAAAATAGCAGTAGCTATCACATAAACTATGGTTTTCTAGAATAAATATAAAAAGATATTATAGTCTTTTATGTTTCAGAATTGTGTGGTGCCTAAGATAGTTGAATTATGTGTTATATTAGGAAGGCTGGCCGCCCTTGATTCAGCCAGTTTCGACTACACATCAATCCTACCATTGTATTATTATCGACATAGGTGACTACAAGAATGTGGATGACCAGGATGTGCCGATGTTTGTGCAGCATACAATAGCTATATCCTAGAAGAAACTGATAAGAAATTCTCATCCTATTATACCTCAGCTTTCTCCTCAGAGATCACAAAATAAATCATATAACAATTCCTGAAGTTGTGCTATATTCTATGGAAATAGACACTTGGACAACCTAAGGAAGAGATAAAACCTCAAGCTTGAAATACTGATAGTCCTCCAATTGCCTCAACGCTTCCACAAATATTCAAATGCTAACCAATAGGATTGTCATAAAGTTTCTGAAAGTAATTGTGGCAGTAAGAACCAATTTATTAATGCACTTAGTACTAGTGACAATAAGACACAAACTGGAGATATACCTCGTGACTCTCATAGTGATCCATCAATGCTGCAGAACTTTGAGAGCAATAAAGAGACAACAGAAGAGAATGAGTGTTCTAATTCAGGGGATAGTGATGAGCATATATGGATGCACTTGACACACTTTCAAGGACTGTATCCTTTTCCTTAAATGGTAAAATGAGCCAATAACTTATTAAACAATAAATCAACCAAGCACATAGGGAGGTAAATGGTGACACACCAAATGAGAAGATGATATCTTCTAAATTAGGAAATTATTTTAAGCAAGAAACTGAAAGCATGGATATATTTCTACAAAAATACATAACTTCAAAAATTCTACTATTTTGGTTGCTAACTGTTGGTGCTCAAAGGTGCTTTGGTTACCATGCCGACTGAAAAGTAATGTTCTAGATTGAATCTAAAAAATAAAATTATATATTTCCATATCTTCCAAAATTTTAAGCAATATAAAAAATATGTACCAACATCTTAACTAGTACAAATTGACTAATAAATATTGCAAAATTTCCAGTTTCACAAAAGATACAGCACTATAGCAGGAAAAAAAATGATACTAAAAGATAAAATCAAAGCCAAAATAAAGTGTTTTCTTTAGTCTTTTACTAATTGCTGCCAGAACAAAATTTAAAGTGTGAAATCACATAGAATTAAGAATAAATCCATGTTAAGAAAAACCATAAACAAACAAAATAAATGGAGGTTTAATTCTCTCATATATCTATGTACATAACTAATAAAATCAAACAAAGGCATAGATGGTATTACATGATTATCACAACTACAGGAAGTCATGAGGTCGCATTTCTATATTTACATCTAGATTCCAAAGTAAAATCCATCACAATGGCGCATGATGTATATGTTTGATTAACAGTAGTATGAGGAATCAAAAGCATTCATTTTGTACCTTTAGCATTCTTCTTTGAAGTGGAAACTCCATGTTTACTATCAGTCTTTGAACTGCTGCTAATGGCATTTCTAGATTTTGCTTTTGAAGACTTGGGCAAAACTTCCACAGATAGTAGTTTTTCCAAATTCAACTTTATAATAAAAACTAGATATTGAAAGAAAACAGGACCAAGAAGTCAAAATTAGCCAGGGATGGTGCATTCAAAGAATATTAATGTAAAACTCAAAATGAATTCATAAAAGACTTAAAAAGCATGTGATGCCATAAGAAGGTAATAAGTTAGATCCCAACTCATGACAACTACAATTACCTCAATGTCCAACAAGACAACCAATTGAAACATATATAAACACTAGTCTACAAGCCAGACCCATTGATATTGCAAAAATCAATCTATCACTGTATCCTATGGTGTGGTATTTGTTATAATGCCAATGGCTAGGCATACTAGGCTCGATATGGCAAATGCAAAAGTATAAGCCGTCAAAGATAGGACAAAAGGTTTAGAGAGCTCGCCAAGCATCTGTTTTCATCTCTGCCACCTTGATTGCAATTCCCTCAAACACAGAATGAAAGCATAGTGTAGCTATTAATAAGATGCTATCGCCAAGTGATGAAACATAATTTTTTGGTTTAAGTGTTAAGTTTGGAAAATTTAGGAAATAAATTTCAAATCCATAAAAAATCTAGGTTATTCACATCAAATTCTTCTAGTAACTGTTTCATTTAGATATGAAATCCAAATGCAATTTTCAACTTTTGGATTGTAGTAATGAGAAACCAGAGTACTAAATGTTAAATCATTACGGAAACACTAAAGCCATAAAATAAGTGTTGTAAGACCTAATCAACAAAAAATCTAATGGTGGCATATATAGAATTCAAATTGACAACACTCTTATACACAAGAAAATATATAGAGTAGCCAAAATCTAAACCATAAGTATACACAAGTAATTTATATTTTGTAAAAAATAACAAATATCCAAGTGACTAAGGACCCAAGTAGTAAATCCTACCCACTTAGATAGAAAATACCTCACCCTATCCTTTCCAACCACCATTGCCAAGAAAAATGAGAGACGAGGCTAAGGATTATCCATTTTCGCTTGCCTCCGGTGATAATCGATGTGACCACTAAGTCCAGTTGCCTCTGGTGAATTGGTGATAATCACTCCGACCACCAAGTAGAATCTTGCTACAACATGTATTGAAAAGGATACTAAAGAGAGAGAGAGGAAGAGGGAGATCGAGTGTACATAGGTTTAGGAGAATCGAAAAGTGAAATCAAATTGGGGTTGATATTTGGGTAGTGAGCTACAAAAATAGGGTAGAGAGGTGTGAAGAGAAAGTGGAGATTTGGGAATTTGGGGGTAGCATTGTAAATAAGTCGAGCTTGACAAAAATTATTTGCTCAAGCTTGAGCTCGAGCATAGTATTTTGAGCTTGAGCTCAAGCTCACTAGAAAATTATAAATCAAATAAAAATATTAAATTATTAATATATCATAATTATTTAATAATAATCAATAAAATAATTTAAATTATAATTATTGACAAAATATATATTAAATTATAATATATTATAATAATTACTTTAATGATTTGAATTATAATATATTATAATTATTTAACCATATATAATAAATATTTAAAATTAAAAAAAGTAAATTATTAATATGTATTAATTATTTAATTAATATATAAAAAATATTTAAAAATAGGAGAAAGCTCATGAGTCAACTTATGAGTTATCAAACAAGTAAAGTAAAGCTCGAGCTTGAAAATTTGGAGCTTGAGTCGAGCTATAATCGAGTCGGCCCATGAGGTTTGTGGGCCGGCTTGACTCATCTTACACCTCTATTTGGCGGGTATCAAGGGTTTTTTTTTTGGCAAGGAGTGGATGAGAGAATTTTCTTTTCTAAATTTTTTGTTTTTTGAGCCAAATTAATGGCGCTATGTTTACCTCCATATTTAGAGGACATGTTTTTGTAAGGAATAAAATTATCAAAATGAAAAATAACATCTATACCCACACTTTTTTTGAAATTGTGACAATATTATGCTTTTACTTACACTTTACAGAAAATGTGAGGAAAAAATGTGTAGCAACATCCATTTTTCTTGTAGTCATGATAAAGAAGTGACAGATTCATGAAAGTAAATCGTGTTGCAAGATTCACATTGAAAATGCATGTTTGTACAAAGGAACAAGGCATGCCTATTTAATAAGTATTGTCCTAATGATTATTTATAGTGGTTGTTATATGATCACAAACTTTCAAAAATTTTAGATACCGATTTAAAGCCTCAACTAATGTATTCACATTTCTCTTTAGAATTTCACATTTTTTTAGCATAAAAACTATTATTTAAACATAGCATCAAAAAAGTCTTTGCTAGAAAAATCTCAAGCTCTAATGAGTTTTTGGTGCAAAATTTTGAGGTAAAAGAGAAAAGTGTAGTAGATTTGCACTTTTTGAAATTTTGGTAAGCATCAATTGGCACTATCTAATGATGCTGAGTTTGGAAGAGTGGTCTGTAAAGTAGATTTGGAGAGAAAAATATTGGAGAATCAAGATTAGTTTCTAAGTAGTCTAAGGCTAATGCTTAAGTTGAAGAGTGCCAGGCCAAACTTGTAACCAAGGGGAGTATGTTAGGCCTGTCGAGGTAGCTTCTAATTAAAACTATTCGATACTTAAATCAAAATAAGCTTTGAAAGATAATAAGATCATATTTTAGCTGGGAGAAAAAGGTAAAAGAGTAGTACTGTTTGCTAATTTTGGAGATGGTATATATGGAGATGGACTCCTGGGGTCAAAATTACTATGTAAACCTTTACATGGCTTAGTAACACCGACTATAATTATAGAAATACCTTAGGTACTTTTTGATCAAGTGGATGGCCAAGTGGTTCTCTATTGCCCAAAACATTACAAAAAATTCTTTTTATTTGCCAGGAAATGAGTACTATTAATGCAGAGGAAACAAGCTAATCTAATGTAGAGGAGACAAGCTGACAGTTATAATTAATGGGGATGGAATGGCTATCAAAAAGTCTGTCATGCATTTAATGCAGTTGCCCAAGCCAAGTGGATGGAAGTTGAGCTTTGAAGGTAGGGATCAACATGAACACAGTTGACCCCATTTGACTGAGTATTGATGATGTTAAATTACGCCAAGTGCTTTGCTGTCAATCGACCTAAAGACAGTTGACCTACTAAACTGATTTATTCAAGCAAAATTTCATTTTTCGTCCTATAACTTTTTCCAACTTGCATTTTTGCCCGATAACTTGCAAAATTACAAGTTTATTCCTATAACTATAAAAAATTGTCCTTTTTAGTCCTTTTCTCGCTGGAGCAGTTGAAATTCACTAGAAAAGGCTGACATGGCATGTTGGGATAATTTGAATCTTTTACCATGTTGGCAATAACCTTTTTAATATATATTATAAATATATAAATAAATATTTTTTATAAATATATAATATATAAATATGCACACATATATATATACATCTATATATATTTATATAGATATATTTATATATATACATATATATCCTACTCCACATCATCCCCAGCCTATCGCCATATCGCCTTTACCTGCCGGATCGGCCCTTGTCTTCCAAACACTAGAGCTACCTTAGCCGGCTAGCCATGGCAGCCATGCTGGCCGCCTGGGATAGGCTCGCCATGGCCAGCCCATGGCCATGGCAGCCGCCTTAACTGGTGAGTTCTAGGCGACAGCAGCTCGCCTGGACTGGCTGGCGATGGCCGAGGGGGCCATGGCTAATGGTCTGACAAGCTTCCAGGCGGCCAGCTAGCCATGGCTATAGGGCACTTGGACAGATTTGGCTAGGTGGCTAGCCGGGGGAGGAGAGGCTAGGCAGCTAGTCGAGGGAGGGGGGAGGAATTTCCCCTTTTTTTTTTCCTTCTTCTTTTTCTCTTCTTTTACTTTATTTTCACTTTTAATTTATTTATTTTTAATTTAAATTTAATTAAATTATTTTAATTATATGATTAAAATAATATTATTATTATGGTACATTATATTTTTTTTATTTTTTTAATTAGTAAATAATTATAAATATATATTTATATAAATATAGGTGTATATATATATGTGTGTATATTTTTTCTTAAATTCAAAGTGATGTGCCAACTAAGCAATACAAATGATAAAATAATCCAACTAGCTTTGATCAAAGTGACAATTTAGCTTTTATTTTTTTCCAACAAGGCAAAAACTCCAAATGACGACACGTTCGGTGAGCCACATCAGCTTTTTCGGTGAATTTCGCTGGCTCCGGCGAGAAAAGGACTAAAAAAGATAATTTTTTGATAGTTATAGAACTAAAATTGTAATTTTGCAAGTTATCAGGTAAAAATGCAAGTCAGGCAAAGTTATAAGATGAAAAATAAAATTTTGCCAATTTATTCACCTAAGTGGTGCTATACTTGCGACCCATTTTAGGACCAATTCTAATGGAGGTATACTTCGCCTCCCATATTGCTATTTATGGGAATTCAATTAATTCGAGTTGAGAGATGAGTATGGTGAAATGAGAACTTGACCATGCATCCACCAGACTTTAGTAGCAGAAGATGATGCATGCAATGCATGTTCCTCCAATTCTATATATAAAAACTATCGATATAAGTATACTATTTAACTAAATTAATTATTTAAAGATCTTATAAACTCTTATATCTTATATGATATTTTGAAGCTTAGATATTAAATCTTATTCTAAAAATAAGCTCTTAAAATATTTGTTAATCACACTAAGGCCAAGAGGATTAAGGCAAAATGCAACTAAAATAAATAAAATAAAACAATTAAGTTAAGTTACATCATTGAACAATTGTATACATAACACAATCCTCAAGGCCAACAATGAATCCTCATGCTATTTGAAATAGGCTAGAGGGTGTTGGAAGCTAATATACATCAAGCTTCCTATTGATGAAGAAGTGGACTAAGTGGTTTTCCTAAGCCACCCTTGAACTCTTCAAGTGTTCATCTCCAAGTGGGTGTACTTCTCTTTAAGAAATATCAAGGGCGGACAATCTTCCCTTTGCTCCAAAGAGAAATAGCTACACACTCTATGGGGAGCCAAGTATTTTTCCTCTAATATAATCCATGCACAAGCTCACACAAGGAATACCTCTCATGCTACAATAGAAATATCCTACTTGAATATTGAAAGAAGAGAGGCGGAGAGAAGATGAATAGAAAGAGTTTTTGCTAATAAAGAGTGCAACTAAGAATACTTTTTCATAAACTGAAAATTACCAAAGAGAGAGCGAACAAGTGGGCATCCACTAGAGGGTCTATATCCATACATAGAATATGCAAAATGACGTGAAAGGTGTGGGGAATATATGTGTAGGTGTATCTAATATTTAGTGTAAATTCCCACCAAATATAGGTAGTGGAGAAATATTATATAAATATAGAGTTGTCGATAGGTAGGATTTTATTCGAATTTGATGTTAATCTAATTTGAATTTTAGGATTTTTAATCGATTAAAATATTTGATGGATCAGTTTCGATTACAAATACTTGATGGATCGTTTCGATTACAAATATTTAATGGATCAGTTCCAATTACAAATATCCATATCCGTAGATCAGACATAGAATTAAACAATTCAATTCGATAAAGACCCAAATCCAATTTTAGTAAATATTTTATTAAATTGATAATTATATAGATATAAATTATATTAATAAAGAATTTTAAATAGAATGCAATATATATGATATTATAATTGAAAATGCATTATTTTTTTATTTTTTTTGAAGCAATTGATTTAATAAAATAATTATATGTACATATATTTCAATATTCTAGCCCAAATACACAGCTTATAATGGTTTATACATTGTAAAATTATTGAGTGAGTAATTTGATACAACACCCAAGGATTGTGCTTAAATCTTTAACTTTTGCATTAATATGGTAAAAATCATGCAAAAAATCTAAACTTAAGCTCAAATAACTTTGTAAATATTATATTTGTTGGAATAATGCCCCGCAAGCCAATGCAAGCCAATAAGATTGGCGTATAAACTATTTCACTTGTGATATAATCTTGATTGAATGATATTTCTTACAAATGATCATCTTCATCACTGGCATTTGGTTGAAGCCCTTAGATCACACAAGACTATGGGACTTGGTCACACTCGATGATGATCATGAAATAAGTCTTCAATGGTCGTGATCTTAAACATTCCAAGTCATAGAATCTTATGAGACAGGGCATCTAACATTTGGATAGACTTGTACTAACAATGCATAATCCAAGGGTTGGATATTGCTCATTTCTATAAGCAAACCATATGTGATATGGGTGTATGTTAGTAGGTGCTTGCTAGAGAACAAGGCACTAGAGACCTGCACAGAGAATCTACTAGGTAGTCGTAATAGCATGTCGGTAGTGGCTAGTTCTCCAGCTTACGCTAGTTCATATAATTAGTCCTTTGACCTGAGGATCCATTGTAACCTTATGTTTAGGTTCTCATGCTTTGACTCATCCTTGGCCACTTAGCGGGCATTCCGATGGTGATTGGGCATGAGCTACTTAGACATGGAGGTTTATGAGATCCAAGATGGAATCCGACTCTTCGTCTTTGTGAAGGGCGAGTGCATCTCCTATGTGTTCTATAATGATCGATTCCAAGGAGTCCTTGGCCAAGGCAATGTGACAATTTGGAAAAGGGTTTTCCAAAGATGAGGTCACAAATAAGAATCGAACATTGAGAATAGATGCATACTATCGAGGCTATTGAGGAGGCAACAAATATCTTGCTCTATGCCTCTTTCATGGGGATAGGAAACAGAAGGACCTTATTTACATAGTACGCATAGAGTTAGAATGGTTCACCATAAGCATTCATTCAGCCAATTGTTCGGCTCCATGGGCTTGAGGTTGGACATTGACCATGGAGATTGAGTACTCTTCAATTAATACAGATTAATTGAATTGAGTTGGTTAGTTTAAAAGGAGTTTTAAACTAACGTGAATATATGATATTCTAAAGTCACAAAGGTTGTGATCCCATATCCAATAAACGGTAGAACCTAATGGGTCACACACAAAAGCCAATTGGATATCCTAGTGATGAGCGGAATTTTCTAAGTGTTAGAATAATTCCATGGTGGCCGAAAATTGAGGGATTTGGTTGATGCAATTTTTTAGTCATTGTGGCTTGATCAATTTAATTGTTAAATTGATCTAATTAATTTAAGGAGTTAAAGTAAGACCAAATAAATTAAGTGTTAATTTAATTTGGTGCCATATGACTATCAATTGGTCAAGGAAACTTAAAGAGTTAAGTTTGTTGACTTAAATGTTAAGTCAAAGTTTAATTAAATTAAAGTGTTTAATTTACTTAAATTAAAGAAATAATTTTGGAAGAAAAATTCAAATGAAATATTCATTTGATGAATTAGAATTTAATTGGTAGACATTTCATAAAATGAAATGTAGATTCCAAATTAAATTCAAATTCAAATTAACATGCAACTTGCAAGATGCTTGCTAGTTGGCATGTTTAGGTGGACCCCCCCTTGAGGAAGGTGTGATGCTACCTTGGCATCACACCATCCTCCCTCTATATATAGATGTAGAGGGGGCAGCCACCAACTAATTATTCATTCACACATTTTGTGCATCTAAAAGTTAGAACCAAAATTCCCTCTAAAATTGTGATTCTATCATGAGTTGATGTTTCACTCTCTTCTTCACCTCCCTCCCTCACCATTTTTGGCCTCCAACCATGCTCTATTCCTTATTAGTTTTTCCAATTGAATTAAGGAGGAAAGGATATGGAGTGCGGACTTTGGCATCCGAGGCAAGGCGAATTTCGGATTACTTGCTTTGGTGATCCTCTGTTCCAGCAGTGACTTTTTGGACTCTGTTTGAGGTGTTGCCGAAAGATTTTGGTGCTGAATTTTTTATTGGATATTATCCATTGAGTTGGACAAATTTTGGTCTAGATTTAGCTTGAATGTGAGGTGATTTTCCCGATCAAAAGTTGATCACACCTTGCTGTGCCAAAAGCAGTCTGCTTTCGGTAAAGGAAGCACTACTTCAAGTTTTGGTTGGATTTTACTTAAGAGGTGATAATCTGACCTTGATCCATTATATTGACATGATTTAGATCCCTGTGGTGGTGTAACTAAGTTAATATGATGAAGCTGGATCTTCTAGATAGATAAACGCAACTGAGGCCTTGTTTTAATGGTCCATCTTCAACTACTATATTATTTTGTCTTGCATATAGGATTATTATGTCAATTGTTGGATAAATTATTTTTTGATGGTATTTTCAAGTAGCTTCTTTTGGATAGCTCATTTTTGGATGAAATGGACGTGTTAGACATTGAATGAATTTTTTAGATTATGGTTCAAATATGAAATATTTTGGTGTTCAAAATGAATTGTATTCTCTTTCTTTATATTTTGATGTGAATATAAATATGGTTGAGTAAGCTTTGAATGGGCATGATGACATTAATTTATGTTTTGCATTACAATCAAGAATTGTAGAAATAGGGATGCAAACTTTGCATTAAAGTCGAGAAGTGTAAGAATATATATATATTCTTGCGCTTTGATATGTGGTAAAAGTTGGCAATATTGTATAACTATATTATGTTACAAGTGTAATAATATATGCCAAGCATTACACTTTTAACTGTAAGTAATCTTAGCTCTTTTGACAAATTAAAAATTGGTGATTTCTATTTTATGTTATACTTGATATCTGTAACAATATATGTTTACTGTTAAGTACTATTACTTTTATTGCAAGTCGAAATGTAATGGTTTCTATGTTATGTTACATTTAGGAAGTGTAACAACATAGGTCTAGAATTATTGTTTATACTGCAAGGTTAAGATTTTAACTGTCTTCTCAAAATATTAAATCACATATGTAACTATTACTTTTATTGACAAGTCGAAATGTAAAGGTTTATATGTTATGTTACATTTAGGAAGTGTAACAACATAGGTCTAGAATTACAGTTTATACTGCAAGATTAAGATTTTAAATATCTTCTCAAAATATTAAATCACATATGTAAGTGTGGTGTAAGGCTTCTATTCTTACTTTTGTGTGTATAATTGTAGCTTTTACAAGCACCACACTTATAAGTGTGGTGTTATGTTTGGACCACGGTGGATGGTGCCATGCTAATAAGAAACGTGATGCATGATTAAGTGTGGCAATAGACTATTTATTACCATACATCGATGTGTGGTTATATCCTATTTTTGTTGTAGTGATATATGGTATAATATAATCCTCTCTACTTTTAGGTGTGCAATAAACTAATTATACTTACATTTGACCTTTATTAGATCATTTTCTGACGTTCTGATATGAGTTTATCAACTTAATTGCAATGAGCTTCGCAGACTTAAACTTGTCTATCTATGATGAGCTACTAATACACTTAAGACTGATTTACTTAGACAAATAGGATAAAAGAATAACTAGTAAAATGAGGGATTAAGTAAAGAATGTGATTATTTTTTATTTAAGATATAATAGTTATATTGAATTACTATATGAATGATATAATTATGATATGTAATAACTATGTCCACATTAATAGATAAAATTAGTGCAATAGACTTGACTTTTTCAAAATATCCCCTAACCAATAACTACCTAAAAAACCATATTGTAATTTCCAATCCATCGTCTCTACTAATACTAAGGACCAAAAATGATTGAGCGCAAAAGGTCAAAAAAAAAAATAAAGAATTTTGTCCGAAGACATCCAAATTCAAAATAAATAAATAAAGAGAAACCCAATTAGAAGCATGGGCGGAGACAATGTGTAAAAGTTAGAGACGACGCATAAGAGGAACATGGAGAAGCTCAACGCTTGAAAGTGAAGTCAACTTGAGTCCATCAAGAAAGCCATGTCAAGCATTGCACTCTATAAACTTCATTTACATAAGTATCAATATTCTGTTACGATATTTACGTGTACTTTAATCGAAACCCATTTTAACCAACCATTGGATTATTTTCTTTCTATTTTATTACATTAAGTTTTTAATAATCATCTTTGTTGTATGTCGGAATGGTGGTGGGAAAGAACACTCGACTTCTTGTGCATAAGCAACAAAAATTAGGAATTTGGATGAGTATTGAGGAGGATAAAAAAATTTGAAAATTAAGACTATATTTGGTTTGAGGATTTTGATGAGGAAAAAAAAAATTAAATCAAAGAAATACAAAATTGCAAGTTTGTTTGGCTACTAAAGAAAACAATGAAGAAAGGAATATGGAGAAGATTGGTAATGAATGTGTTGGAGAAGAATAGATATGTCAAATAAACTTTTTCCTCGTTTTCTTTACCATTTTAGAAGGAAAACTCATTTTCGTCATATATGTATTTCTCTCAAGTTTACTCCTCTTTAATATTTTTTTTACCAACCAAACAATCAAAATATTTTTTCTAATAACTTCTTTTCTTTTTATTACTAAAACTCTTGAACTAAACATAGTGTGAGGGGCAAATTAAACAATTTAAATAGACACAAAAATGGTGGACCAGCAAGCACTAATTGTAAGACCTATAGTAGTATGATTATATATAATACAAAACTTAAATTTTTTATTTGGTGGTACAAAAACCCAAATATCAAATAAGGAAAGGATGCATGTTACACTATATTAAATGGTAAAATAAAGCTTGTCACTGAATGCAAATGAGCCATTAGTATGCTATTCAATCTAGTCTTCCAACTGGACAAAGTTACAAAGGAGCTTCATGCCCTACTTAGATTGCTTCATTCAACATATTGGCCTTTTTGTTATAAAATTTTTAGGAAAGGTCACTAAGTTTTTCAACTTAAGTTCAATATTATTTCTAGGTCATTTCAAATTCCAAATCTATATTTGCATCACTTAGAAAATTATAAATTTTTTAAACACTTGATTGCTTAAAAACATAACTATACATTGAAAACAAACTGATGAAGGTACGTAACACATCTCTTAAAAACCTCAAAAAATGCCTTAATAGGATAGAGATCCGTATCTTTTCTTTTTTGGATCCTGACCCAATTGGAACAGAGTTAGGTCATAACCCGACTTAGATACCATTTGTCTAAATAAGATGCCACTAATGCATGAGTACCACGTGGAACTATATAGGAAAGGACATTTCTACATTTATTTAAATGGAGCACCCAAGCAATAACAAATTATGCCTTTTAGCTCAAGCTTTACCTAAGTTCTTAAGTTAATTCTTCCATATTATTTCATGAATCTAACTTAGGCATCGAAGACCTTAGTTGAGGGTGGTCTAAACTAGCCTAATCTATGTTTTTATGATTAGGTTTGGTGTGGGTATGACAAAACTTGCTCTTAATTTAGACCTTAATGCTTGCTAGCACTCGTTCTAGATTTGCTCTTGCACTTAATAACAACTCGTTAAGATTACTGGTGTCTGCCTCATGAAAATTCTTTGACTCTCAAATCAATATTTGATAAAGACGATAGTATCATAGCCATAGGGAGTTTTTAGGAACAATAATATTACCTATCTTGTGACATTAAATGAAGGGACAATTATAATAATAAGTCAAAGAGTTTAGGTGGGCTCAGACATCTTTAATGATTGGGCCCCAATCATCAATACTTTTGGTCCTCGTCAGATAATGAATTGGGCTTCGACTTATGACCTATTTACTCTAACCCATATCAGTAATATCCTAATTCACCCAAGGCCAAGTAGCTGGCGAGCTTTGAATTAGAGCAGAGTAGTCGATAAATGCTAATTAATTTAAATTGAGGTTAATAGTCTTAGTGGAACATTGTTTACTAACTTTTATATTATTCCTTAACTCCTCCAACGTCAACAAGAAAACTTATATACAATTAATTATCTAAGCTAAAGGTTATGTTTGGTAGCTTGCCTCTGAACTATGATCTGAAGAAGAAAAGTTTGTCTAATATCAAAGTCACTCCCTTAACATAAAGAATGGATTTTTCCAAGCGCCTAGCGGCGGCTATCCGCATATGTTTAAAAAAATTCACAGGCATTGGTCTCTACTTTCCAGAGAATAGCCTAAGAGGCTAAAGTGAGAGCTTCAAATTGAGACTTATCCCATAGCACTCTAAGGAGATATAGTCACCTTAAGATAAAGCTATTTACTTCATATCAAAGATAACTATGTAATTAATAGACACTGCCAAAATTAAATCTTCCCACGCCTTTAGGAATTTTTTCTACTATGCAATAACTTTTCTCAGTTTGCATGTCGCATAAACTATACAAAGGATAAGGACCCTTCATTTTTCTTCACGCCTTTCTCTCTCCACAATATGCTATCATTTTCTATCATTTCTCACTTTTGAGACACATCTCCTTTTCCAAGCTTCTTACTAGCCTCAATTTTGAGTGAATAATTTTTCTTTCTTGTATTTATCACAACTGGCCTCTCTCAAAAGGACTCTACCCTTTCCTTGAGCAAGGATGCCCTTGTTGATATCCTAAGCTCGAGCTCAAGCTCATTATCTATTCATTAAAATCTCCTATTTGAGGTAAGAACTCTTAAGGTTGGGGTTGATCCCTGACAGGGGCATGGGTGCACCTTGTCAACTTATAATTGGCGTTCAACTGGAGTCTATCCAGGTGGACAACCCTTCTGCCCAACCATCTTCTCTACTTTCTAAAGCTGGTTGTCATCCTTACTTACTCTACTTAGATCTTTATTCTATCCCTAGTCAAGTTTGATGGCTTTGCTTTAAGTATTATATTCCTCCTATCTTTAGGATAATTATCCCTATAAATGATCAGCTTATGCACAAGTCTCTACCTCATTGCTGAATGTTTCATAGCCACAATATAGGTAGAGATATGCCTCTCTCTACAAACTCACATCGAGGGTATTCTCAACAAATTTGGGTTCAATTTGACATAATTGGTCCATAATTCCTTATCATTACATTCTAAGTTTCATTGTTTTGATACACAAGTTCACATTTACGAATCTATTATCCCTCTTTTCCTCCTTAGTGAGTAGTGAGAAAGGGTTCTACTGCCTTTTATTCAAGAAAAACTACAAATTCATGAAAAAACCTCCATCTTTCTTAAGCCATTGTAAAGATAACTTCTTCTACCTAGAGATGCCCATAATCAATGGTGGAATATTCATTGACCCTAAAACTTACACAAATCACATGCCTTTCATGTCAAAGCTGACTAAGATAAGAATTTTGTGTCCAGGCATTTAATTAAAAAGGTCTATAAGGTCAAAGACCTTATAAATAAACAAACCCTTCGAAAAGTTGGGCTCTTGCCCACCTTGGAGCTTGATGTTGAGCACTTAGGTAATTATTGCTTTCAGTTTAATAAGTTTTGCTCAATTTGTTAACTTTTAATACCTTCATTTTGAAAAAATGGGCAAGCAATCTCAACTGGCCAAAATTTCCAAGGCACGAAAAGAAGTTATAAATATCACTCCCGCTCGACATGAACCTACAATATTGGTCCCTAAGCTCATCAAGGAGCTTTTAGGGCATGCTACTTCTATCAGCCCCACCTAGTTGATGCAGGGTCGAAGCACAAGCAGAAAAAGTTGGTTAGTGATAAGCTAACTCTCAAGCGCCTCGCTCTTAAGGACAAATCTATTAACAAAGAACCTTTTCTCAACATCAAGTCCATTACTTTATTTGGGCACATGAAACCTGTGAATCACGCTATGTGGTTTGCGAGCTCTCAAAATCCACAAAGCGATTGCTTATCCATTTAGAAAATGATCAGGCATAACCCTCAATTTCAGGCTCAGCCCTCATTCAAAGCTAGCGACTTGACCTAGATTTCGACATCTTATTTTTGCAATTCAATGAGACCTCTTATGAACTCTTCCATAGGGTTAAGTTAAATAGGAATCAATTATCCTTAGTAGATGGTCCATTTTCGAAGTTGCCTTGCTCAACTCTTATATGGTTGGATAGTGCAAAGATAGAGAATGATGAAAAATGTGAAAAGAAGACTCCATATAAAGGTAAAAGGATGCTATGAATTAAAAAACTCATCAACGACCTAGATTTGATGAAATTTTCATATCTAACGGTCGTGAGAGCTTGGATTTTACTTCCCAGCCATTGGTTCATCCCACTTCCCAAGAATGAATCAATCTTTTTGAAAAGTTAGGTAGTCAATGATGAAGGTACTTGACAAGCTCCTCATTTAAAAGACCGTTTTGTCCTCAAAAACCTCAAAAATACTCTAATAGGACAAAATCCCTATCTTTTCTATTTGGTTCTCAAATCAACCCAGGTCAAGATTCGACTTACATGCAGTTGATCTAATAAGATCCAATTGATGTGTAAGTGCCGCTTGGAAACTGTACAAGAAAGGACATTTTGGCATCTATATAAATGGAATACCTAAACAGTAATAGGTTAAACCTTTTTTATTCAAGTTTTACTGAAGATCTAAAGCTATTACTTTCATACTCTTTCGTAACTCTAATTAAGTGTTGAAGGATCTTAGTTGGGTGTAATTTTAATTAGCCCAACGTGTGTTTTTGTCATCAGATTAGAGATCTAAATTCCTTGTGCGTATTAGAATCGAGATTGAGGCCATTTTTGGAACTCCGATTCAAACAAGAGACCTAGGATTCATAACTGTATCACAACCTAATTTTTGTGATTCTATTGACGAACCATGCAAGAAACTTAAGATGTTTGCATTTTTTTCTTTTGATCATTTGATAGAAATCTCATCTAAAACCTCATTTTTAAGTAATATACTAAATAAAAACACTACTTCTATATGTAGAAAATTTTATTTAATTGTTGGAGTTTCTATAAAATTTATCTATAGGTTTGCATTCGATTGATTCTACATTTAATGCTAGGATTTTCCCAATAGGTAATTCACAATTAGATGACACAGAGTAATTAATAATTGACTTACATTGGTTCTTTACTTTGCAACTGATGAGGTTAACTTTTGGTGTGAGGGATCTCTGGATCTCAACCAGAAAGATGATTTGTGAGGATGTTAGGTGGAACCTGCAGCCAAGGAACAAACGTCAAGCTAGCACAGAGGGTCCCGGGCTAAGAACCCCTAATGATTAAGTCAGTAAATCGACCTGAGGATGTTTGGACAAAGTAATAGTTTCCCGAGTGTATGTGTGCTTACCATAGGTTCTGAGGGACGAAGTATTTTATAGTGCTTATGTGGAGGTGAAAAGACTAGTATCTCCTTCAGCATATTTCATATGTTGAATCCTCAAGTAGGGATAAGATAGGTCTTTTCGACTTATCTAGGAGGTGCACAAATATCTGGCTGGCTGAAATATGGGCTCTTACTGTCATTAATACAGAGGTGATGCGCCGTCAATTCATTTAATGGGGACTACCTAGCAGTTGAGATGTAATTAATGCGGATGCTATGGGTGGTAGACCACCATTAAACATCCTCATTTCCTCCATCCAATTCGATCTTATGAGGTTGAATAGGACCTCTTTGACCCAGAGGTTGAATAATCCAACTTAGGAGGTCGAATAGGCCTTATATGCCAGAAATAGTTTTAGGCTTCGATACTTAGGCCCATTAAGCATATTGGGCTTGTGTTAGGCTTACCTATATCATGAGTCCCCCAAACTCCTTAGTGCGATCGTGCCAAGGTCGGAGTTAGGAGTAGTTGAAATAATGAGAATTAAGGGCGAAAGAATACTATTTTGAATTTCGACCAAAGTGGGATTGGTGGGAACCGTTATAGGCAATTATGTGCATAGTTATGTGAAGGCAACCGGCGGTTACATAATTATTAGCCGAAGCTTGGTCAATTTCATCGATTGACATTCCTGGGTTGCCTATGAATAGTAGTTTTCACCGCTTATTTTTCACTTTTACCATAGCTCATTGAGGTCGAGCTGTGCGGATTTGTGGTCGATATTTTGAGAAACTTGAGTGCTTATTTTCAAGAAAAAGATTTTCGTAAGTTTTTCTTTTTCTACGCTTTCAAAATTTAGTAGCAATATCTGTTGTCAATATGTCAACTTTTAGTTCGATTATGAGGCCACCCACTCGGCGAATGTCTCGAATAGCAGGGCTGAGTCGAGTGATTCTTCTAGCGATAGGTCGAGTATTTTGTGGAGGTTGAATTAAGTATGGGTGGAGAAGTGTTGGGGGCAGGTGAGGGGATAGGACCTTCCCACCCTTTAGTTGATGAGGCGAGGCCATCAGAACCCGTGGTCGAGGGGGAGAAGGAGCCTTTAGCAGAGACAGATGAACTTCCGAAGTCGAGGGGTAAGCTATTTATGATGACCTACTACAGTGATATCATGTTGTCAGTATCGTCGAATGACCTTAGGTCGATTAGGGGGAAATATCATATTTTGGAAGGATTTGAGCTTATTAAACCCAAGACTATAGATAGAATGCACATTCCTCCTAAGAGGTGTCTTACCATTTTTGAAGATACGATGAAATATGGCCTTCAGTTCCCCCTAGGTGACCCGATTGTTGACCTGTTAAAGGTCTGCAAGTCTGCATAACCCAACTGTTGCCCAATAGCTTCATTCTCATGTATAGTTTTGTCATTTTAATGGGCATTCTCAATAAAGCTCCCTCTTGGACCAATTTCAGCCATTTATTTCATTTACATATGTCCAGTAAGTTGGGTTTGGCTGGGGAGTCTAGGTTTTATTACTTGACAGTGTGACCTCATAGAAAAGTTTTCAAAGCTCTGTCCTCTTCGCATGGTCAAAAATGGAAATAGAGATATTTTTATGTTCAATCTCTTATTGGGGTCATTTTAACATTCCGAGAGGGTGGATGAGGGGTAGGGTCGAGTTGGATACATGTGAGAATCCATCCTAGAATAATGTTTTTATTCGAGATCTCTTCGAATTTGGTGAGATGGACGTATTGGTGTTCATAAGAGAGAGAAACCTGGTCCTAGCGGGACTGTCGACCATCGCTTTAAGGTTGCATGCTAACGCGCATTAAGGTAGAAACTGATCTTTATAAATAATGTGATATATTATTCTCGGTCAGCATATTCTTGATCAAAATATGTGATCTTTTTCAGGTTGATCAATTATGAATCGCACAAGGCAAATAGTGATGCAGAAGCAACTAGAAACGCAATAGCGCAAAGAAGCCGCAGCGGCTCGACAGGCAGCTGCCACACAAACAACTGGGGTCTGTCCTGCGGTTGAAGAGGTCCAACCCGCTGCTTTCACAAGCACGGGAGCAATTAACAGTTCTCCTCAATCGAAGAAAAAGACGGCCAAGGCTACGGAGCAAAGTGTTGTGAAGAAAACTACAGTCAAGAAAGGAAAGAAGAAGGCGATCGAATTACTTGAGAAAGCATACGCGACTCTACCTCTGGATTGATTGTGTAACTTGCCGATAATGGGCGCAAGTGCGACATCAATGACATTATTAGCAGTTCTAATGGCTGGTCTTTTTGAGAAGGACCAGGTCGATATGCACAACCACGATCAGCTGGCAGCACTGAAGGCTTTTGCTTATCATGCTAATATTGTAAGAATAGCATCGGACTTTATTTTATTGTTAAACAAAACTCAAACCAGTATAATCAAGGCTCATTCTGCTTCTTCAGGTCGAGCAGTGGAGATATAACCTCCATCGTCACTTTGAGCTACGTGAGACCAACCGTCTGAAGTTGGTGGAAAAATATGAGCACATAGAAAATGAGCAGAACCACGAGCTGAAGACCAAAGTGCAATCATTGGAGTTGAGGTTAGCCAAATTGACAAAGCAACTCAAAGATAAGCATTTCCAACTGCTGGCTATTGTCAAGGGGAAAAGCTAAGCTAAAGAGCAGCAGAAGAAAAGTATCAACTCAATTCAAGAAGTCTCAGAGTCAGGTCAAGCATATGGCTATGAAATCGCAATGAGGTACGCTCGATTGGAGTTTTTCAAGGAGCTGTCTAGGATTCGAAAGAGGTGGTATAGCAGTTTATGCTCTCATTGGCTTTCATTAACACAAGCGTAACATTCAACATGGACGATGCAAAAGAGGTGTTCGATTGTGCCATAAAACAGCTAGAGTTCATGGGGTATGAGTTTCGGGTCGAGGACAAGGCCAGGTTGAACGTGAATAAGAATGAGCATCTTGAGGATTTTAATAACAATACCCCTACTGAGCGGGGAAAGGGCCACGACCCCTCCTCGTCCTTGGGTTGTTGCAGTGGGGGAAGAGTTTGGATTTGCTAGGGAGTTCGCCCTAGACATAAAGAATAATGAAGTGAACGTGGCAAGTTTGTTCCCCCCTAGTGGTCGAGTATTTCTAATTAAGGATACAGGGCCTTCGTAACCCATTGGGGTAGTGCAAGAAATCAAAGGCTCATCCCTAAATATAGATCTGGATTCGATCGAAGAGTTGTTCAAGGTAGTCGATGAGGTGGCTAATGAGGCCATAGCACAGCAAGGAGAAGATGCAGGATCCAGCTAGATAGACTTCTTATGTTTTTATTTTTGTTGTTGTTGTTGTTTTTTTTTTTTTTTTTTTGTGGCCTCAAGGGGCTTATGAACAACTTTATGGCTTATGAACACTTTCATCATTTATTAATGTATCAATTCACTTTGTGTATTTGTTGATTTACAACTTTAGTTACGCAACTGCGGGGTCGACTTAATAGTTGTTAATCAATTAAATCATACAACTTACATCATGCGACTGCGGGGTCGACTTAATAGTTGTTAATCAATTAAATCATACAACTTACATCACACAACTGCGAGGTCGACTTGATAGTTGTTTATCAATTCAATCATACAACTTACATCATGCGACGCGGGGTCGACTTGATAGTTGTTTATTAAGATAATGTGTTTTTTGTGCAATGCAATCTACACGTAAAACTTCTTGAGGTTAATAGCATTCCATGGTCTTGGTAGCTCATTTCTAGATAGATTAGCCAGTCGATAAGAGTTGTGCTTTGCAACTTTGACCACAGAATACGGACCCTTCTATTTTGGGTTGAGTTTGCCATCATTTCTAGAGACTTCAACCTTTTTAAGAATAGAGCACCCACTCTAAAAGATCTTAGTCTCACACGTTTATCATAATGCTTAGCTATGATTGACTTGTACCTTTGCATTTTTGTGAAAGCTTGTTCTCGGAGCTCATCATTACTTCAAGGTCAAATTCTCTTTCAGCTCTGTTTCTGATCGGATTATAGTGTATTAATCAAGTTGTGTGTTGAATCAATTCTGTAAGGACAACTGCTTTTGATCCGTACACCAAACTATAAGGGCTCTATTCGGTGGCCGTTCGTGGAATGGTCTAATAGGCCCAAATGACCCACAGTAGGTTATCTGCCTAGCTAGCGTTGGAGCCTTCGAATTGAGTTTTTATATGGTGAAGAGCAATTTTGTTAGTAACCTCTATTTGACCATTAGCTTGCCGGTTCTAAAGTGAAATGTTGTCTAATTCTCAGTTCTTCATACCATTCTTTGGTGTGTTTGCTTTGAATTGGGTGTCATTGTTAGATATGAGGATTTTAGGTAAGCCGAAATGGTAAATGATGTTTTTCTATAAGAAACTCCTTATCACGACATCTGTGATCTTAGGCATGGCTTCAGCTTCCATCCATTTGGTGAAGTGTTCGACTGCTATGATCATGTATTTTCTTTATCCGATAGCTTTTGAGAAAGATCCTACTATATCGACTCCCCATTGGTCAAAAGACCATGTGATTTGTACCTAGATAAGGGTGGCAGCTGGCTGATAAGGGATATTAGCATGAACTTCGCACGATGGGCACCTTCAGGCAAACTCGGTGGCATCCTTGTTCAAAGTTGGCCAAAAATATCCGCTCCTAATGACTTTGTGGGCCAATGACTGACCTCTAACGTGATTTCCACAAATGCCTGTGTGGACTTCATGCAAAACTTCTTGTGCTTGGTCAGCAATGAGACTTCAGCGGGGGTCCTGTGATAAACCTCTTATAAAGCTGGTCGAACTCGTCCAAAGCAAACTTGGATGCACACACCTTCAACCTGCGGGTTTCTAACCTATCTGATGGCACCTTATCCTTTCTGAGATAGGCTTTAATTTTGTCAATCTAGGTTTGACCCGTTGAATCTACCATGAAGACCTCTTTAGACTGAGAGTTGTCAATGGCAGGCTTGCTTGAGACTAAGAAGGTGATAGACCTATCTCGTGTGCCTTTTGTTGAGCTAGCAAACTTTGAGAGTGCATATGCCCTTTTATTTTCTAACCTGGGCACCTGACTGAGTGTGAATTTCTCAAATTGTTGTTCCAACCGTTTGGCCTCATTCAAATAGGTATTCATGGTAATGTCCCTGGCCTCAAAGTTGTCTCCAAATTGCTCTACGACTCTATGAGTCAATAACAGCTGCTAAACACTTGATTCCTTTGTCCAAAGCCATTCTCATCTGGGCAATAAAAGCCTCGTATTACGCATCGCTGTTGGTGATGGAGTAGTTTAGTTTGACTGCAAAATCATATTCCTCCGCTTGAGGGGAACACAATGACACACCCACTTCGCCTCCTAAATTAGTGGTTGAACCATCCACATGGAAAGACTACACTTGTGGTTCCTGTTCTTGTGACAGCGGTAGGTCGATCCATTCTACCAAAAAATCAACTAACATTTGAGCTTTTATAGCGACACGAGGTTGGAACTTGAGGTCGAATTTTCCTAACTCAATGGCCCATTTAGTTAACCTCCCTGACGTGTCGGGCTTAGAGAGCACTTATTTCAAAGGTTGGTTTGTTAAAATAATGATCATATGAGATAAGAAGTAAGTTTTAGCTTTCTAGCTATAGTAATGAGTGTTAATATGAACTTCTCAATCTCTAAATAGTTATATTCAGGGCCTTGCAAGGCGTTACTGCTATAATACACTAGTTTGCATGACCTTTGTCGACTTGACACCAAAATTGAGCTAGTTGCGACTGTTGAGATGGCTAAGTATAAATATAACACTTCTCCGATCATTGGCTTGGACAGCAATGGAGGCTTGGTCAGGTACTACTTGAGCCCGGCCAGAGCTTGGTCACATTTTTCCGTCCATTTGAATTTCTTGGCATTCCTTAAGACCTAAAAGAAAGGCAAGCTCTTATCTGTTAGTCGTACGATAAATCAACGAAGGGCGATGATCTGCCCAACCAACTTTTGTGCATCCTTAACCATCTTTGGACGCAGGATATCTTGGATAGCTTGGATTTTATGGGGGTTAGTTTCAATACCCTATTGGCTGACCATATACCCCAGAAACTTCCTTCCTCTTACTCCGAATGTACATTTGGCTGCGTTGAGTTTCATGCCAAAAGCTCTAAGGATAGAGAGCATGTGACTCAGGTCGGCCAAGTAGTCTGCCTATTTTTCCATTCTAACGATCATATCATCCACATAAATTTCCATAAAATTGACTAATCTTTGGTAGATAGCGTCAGCATTTTTTAATCTAAACGACATGACCAAAAAATAATACACACGTTTTATCCCTATCTTCGGGGGCCATAAATATTTGGTAGTAACCTTGAAAGGCATCCATCATGCTCAAGAGGTCACACCCAGTAGTTGAATCGACTAATAAATCTATACGAGGCAGAGGATATGGGCCTTTAGGGCATGCTTTATTAAGATCAATGAAGTCATTACACATTCTCCATTTTTCCTAATTTTTGGGAACTAAAACTACTTTATATAGCTAGCTAGGGTACTAAATTTCTACTATGTAGCCCGCTTCTAAGAGCTTGTTGACATCTTCCTCGATAATCTGAGTCTTTTTTGCATTGAAAGTTCTTGTCTTCCGCCGCACTGATTTGAATATGGGTCAACGTTGAGGCGGTGAACAATGACCTCAAGGTCGATTCCCTACAAATCAACTGCTCTCCAGGCAAAGAAGTCAATAATTCTTCTGAGGAAATTAATGAGCATGCATTCCATATTGTTCCCAAAACTCGACCTTATCCTGACCATCTTATCAGAATTGCCTGGCTCAAGCTCAATGATTTTGAACTCTTCAGCAGGTTCGACCCAAGTGTCTTCCATTTTCCTTTTTTTGCTGGCTTGTGCTTCCTTAGGTTTCATTACAGGGATGTTCCCTAAGGGTCTAATTTGGGTTGAATTTTCTGGGAGTTGGCCTCGACTAAAATAATGTAGCAATGCCACGCTTCTTTCAAATTACACAATAATTCCCCGGTCCCACCCCCGATCAGGAATTTGACATTCATGTGATATGTAGATACAATTGCCTGAGACCATTTAACGTTGGTCTTCCAAGGATGGCATTGTAAGTAAAAGGTGCATGAACAACAATGAAGTTGATCATGAGAGTGTGCCTTTTGGGAGCTTCACCAAAAGATGTGGAGAAATTGATAGATCCGATAGGTACAATCTCCGATCCCCCAAATCCAACCAAAGGCATTCAAATAGGATCAAATTTTAGCTCCCCTAACTTCATCCTTTCTAAGGTGGATAGAAAGATGATGTTCGCAGAACTCCCATTATCCACCAAAACCTTCCTGACCTCAAAGCTCGCAATTTCCACTGAAACCACCAATGGGCAATCTAAGTTGTTTCTTAGTCCATGACCTCCTAGGTATGAGAGGTTGGAATCCGAGAAAGATATAGGTTCAACACTTATGGAGAGCTGATAGACTGGCTTGGTTAGCACCGACCTACTGGATTCAAGATGCCTTTGGGCTTATTTCCCTGCATTCCTCGAATCTCCCCTTGTTGGCCCTTCTGCTATCGTATCAATAATGTCTCTCAAAGGTGGGCGGTCCTCATCAACTTTCTGATTTCCTCTATCATCTCTACGCGGGGCTGGCTGACCATTCTCTGCGTGGAGTCTGGTCAGCCTAAGCCATGGCTTGCAAAGCTTTTTAGTTGATGTATTTTTTGAGATGACCCTGCCTGATGAGGCATTCAAATTCATCTTGGAGGTTGAGACAATCCTACATGTTATGTCCTTTTTGTCGATGAAAGTGACAATATTATGTAGATTTTTTCATGGCATCCGTCACATTGAGTTTCCTTGGTCTTTTCAAAAGATTTCCTCAAAGTATTCGGTGGTGCATAGTTGTGAAAATGCTTGATCGGAGATCAGTGACCCTCCTTCTGGTGTCTATCCTCTTTTTCCTTGCCCTTCTTTCTGTCAGATTCTCCTCTGCCAAATTTCATCTTATTCATCTCTTCCTACCTCCTATATCTCTCTGCCAGGTTGAGCAAATCCTCTATTGTCCATGGTCGCTCCCTGATAAAAGTATTAGCGTATCCTTTATACCTTAGACCCAAGAACAAAACATCAATCAATAATTCGATGCGAAGGTTGTCGATTTTTAGAACTTCAGTATTAAATCAGGAGAAGAAATCTCTCGAAGATTCTCCCTCATTTTGCCTTACTGTATGAAGAAAAGTGCGTGGCAACTTTTCTTTTCTTCTACTAGCGAACTAGTGCAATAATTTGTCACAAAGCTTATCATAAGAGTATATGGAGGTAGGCTCAAGTTTGACAAACCACTCCAATGGTATCCCTTGAAAGGTGGTAACCAACATTTTTGCATGTATGTGGTCACTATGCCTATGCAACTGCATCATATGTTCAAATTGTAAGAGGCGCTCATTTAGGTCCGTGGACCCGTCATATAGAGGGAGCCCGGTGAGGACTTTTACATTGAGCCCAGTGCGATCATCCATAATTTCCTGGGTGAAAGGAAATTCTCTCTCGTTGGAATCTAGGAGCATTATCAAACTGAGTCTAGTCCATATTTCTCTTTGAAATTCCTCCAACCTCCTATTAAGTTGCTGGACTTAATGCAAGACTTTTTTTCATTTGTCATTATCAGCCCTGGACAGGTCTCGACCTGGAGAAGGTCTGGCATGCTAAACCAGCTCACGTTGCTGAGCTCGATTGGGTCGAACATAATGATATACTAAATATGCCACCTCCTCCTATAGAAGGTGGTGAGGCTCGTCACGGGGAAGCCGCCGGGGGCTCACCTCTCATCTACCCCAATTAGAGCGAATCTCATTCTTAGTTCTATCTTCCTTCGGGAGTCTCTTCTCCTGGAACAAGGGATGAGGTGTGGCACTTAGCGCTGCCATTGGTTGGCTGTTGTGCCTCTGTAGAGCAGTGGATAGCTGAGCGGAAAGTTAGGCGGAGATCTAATCGCTAATCATTTACATGAGCTGCGAGATGGTCAAACTGACCACCTGCTCAGACTGAGAACTAGGGCCTTTCGCCTACTTGTTAGGTTGTTCCTACGGTGGCAACAAGGGCAGCGGGGGTGAACAACAATCACTCTGCCTCTCGAAAGTGGTCACTTGGTGTTGACCACTTTCGGCTATAAATTCCAGGTTCCCCCAGATAGCGCCAAATGATGACGTTAATTTTGGTATGAGGGATCTTTAGATCTCGACCAGAATGGTCCTTCGACCAGAAAGATGATATGTAAAGATGTTGGGTAGAACCTGCAACCAAGGAACAAACGTCAGGCTAGCTGAGAGGGTCCCTGTCTAAGACCGTCCAATGGTTAAGTTAGTAAATCGACCTAAGGATGTTTGGACAAAGTAATAGTTTTTTGAGTGTATGTGTGCTTACCATGGGTTTTGAGGGACGAAGTATTTACAGTGCTTATGTAGAGGTGAAAAGACTAGTATCTCCTTCAGCATATTTCATATGCTGAATCCTCAAAAAGGGACAGGATAGGCCTTTTTGACTTATCTAGGCAGTGCACAAATGCCCAACTGGCCGGAATGGGGGCTCTTACCATCATTAATACGGAGGTGACGTGCCATTAATCCATTTAATGTGTACAGCCTAGCAGATGAAATGTAATTAATGCGGATGCGATGGGTGGTAAACCACCATTAAATGCCATCCTTTCCTCCATCCGATCCGGGGGACACATCATTCGACCTTATGAGGTTGAATTGGCCCTCTTTGACCTAAAGGTTGAATAATCTGACCTAGAAGGTCGAATAGGCCTTTTATGCCAAAAAACGTTTTGGGCTCCGGTACTTAGCCCCATTAAGCACATTAGGCTTGTGTTGGGCTTAATTATATCAACAACTATAATTGAATATAACTTATTTGAGGGCATGTTTCCTTTTTTAGATTAAGAGGCTATTTAGGTGAGCTTATAATCTCATCAAAATGTCTTATAAGATGTTTTGGAGTTTGTAAGATGTCAAAACATGCTTGGTAAACTTTTTTAAAAAAAAAGCTTATCAGTTAAGATGTTATGAGTTTATAAGCTCTGTTTTTAAAAAGTAAAGAATTCCTAATTTATTTTTAAGATCTTAACAAACTACCTTAATTTTAATTATAGTAATTACAAAATTGTCATTACTAACATCTTATAAGCTCCAACATCTTATTTTATCCAAACACTACAATAACTTATTTTCCATCTGTAAAATAAATTTTTCTTCAATTCTTTGTTTGTGAGATTTGGCAAAAGTTTCTTTTCCAAAATAATTTCTCATAAAAAAAGTCATGTCATATCTATTATAATCATTATATTTCATGTGATTCTTATTTTTTTAAAATTTATTCGTCTTATTTTCCAACTTTTATCTCACATTCATACATTTTTCATAAAAAAAGTTATATCAATTATAATAATTATACTTTCACCTCACATTGAAATACATTCTCAACAATTATTTATATTTCTTCTAAAACTACTTTTTGTTAATATTTCTCTCAGTTATCTATTTTGTAAAAATAAAATAAAAAATAAATTCTAATATGGGATAGCCCAATAGGCCTAACCAATAATACTCGACCAAGTAAAAGATATGACTTGTGACAACCCAAATTAGCTATCTGGCCCAGCTCATTAGTAATTAATTAGGTGATCGACCAGGACCAAATCCTCAATGGGCCATTCAGCCTGCACAAGTATCGACACCTTGTGCAGTGACCAAAATGCGATCAATGAACAGGAAGATGACTATTTAGCCCTTAACAAAGAAGACTTTTGGACCCAACAGAGTTCAATCGCCTCGACCAGAGCGTGCATAGATGATTGATAGATGAGGAAACTTCCCAACGAATGAAGTCAATTGAAGGGTGTAGAACAATCTCACGCAACCAGTCACGGTAACATTAAATGCGCTACTATTACGAACCTCAACTAGCTTGATGTGCGCTATTGGTTGCATGACTCGACCCAATCATATCCTTATACTCCTTCACGACCTCCTTTTTGGTCGACTACATTAGACTGAAGCCCAATATACTACCAAACAGTTCATACCATCATTATTTGGCGCCATCTGTAGGTTCTTGAGTCCATAACTAAGAAAAAATAGTTAACACAAGAGAAGTTGTTTTTTAGATAAAGGAGAACAGAAGGTCCCCAACCACTTCTCATTGACCCCAACAAGAACAAGACGTGGCTGGACCCAGTTCCCAACTAGAACAAGTAGTAACCTTGACTATGCCTCAGCTTATGCAGTTGATAAGTAAGCAGATATCAGTCCAGATTTCAACTCAACTATCGACTACTCTCAATAAGCCCAACAACCAGCCTGAACCAGCCGCCATTGCTACTGCCCAACATTCACAACATGAGGAGAGGCCCCCAAGGGAGGATAGGGGCAGACCAGAGACAAAACGTCCCCCTATTCGACGAAAGGATAGCACAAGATGTTTCCAATGGGAAGAAACCTCACCAAACCCTGGGAAAAAGTAGCTAATTCGGTAGATCACCTCGCCTAACCCGTTTGAGCCCAGCAACGCGATAGGGTCGAATGACCAAGACCTCAAACGAATAGAAGACTGTCCCAAGCTGATCGAGAAGAATGGGAAGAAGTGTATCACCAAGTGCAACAACTGAATAGACATTTGGAGGAGATTTCGATGAGGAACACCAAAAGGAACCCCCACTATAATAATGCACCCTACTTCGCTGTAAGTGAGAGTCGACTTTTATCCAAGAGATAATCGACAAGCGCATAGCTGCCGACGCCAAGGTTCCAACTGGTTTACCTCAGTATGATGGCTTATCCGACCCAAATGAGTACTTACTCTAATTCAAACACATGATGTAGCTCCATGGGCATAATGAGTACATCCATGCCAAAACGCTGGTCACTACATTCCAAGGTATTGCACTCGCGATTGGTTTGTCAAATTGGAGCCAGCGTTGATTTACTCATATGACCAGCTTTGCAACAAGTTCCTCTACTAGTTTGCCAGCCGAAGGAAAGAAAAACTTCCCCACACTCATTTGCATATGATTAAGTAGAATGAAGGAGAGTTCCTTTCAGATTTTTTCACCATGTTTAACACGAAGGTTTTGAAGATTGACAATCCTCGAGTAGAATTCCTAATCAATGTGTTGTTCTTCGGTCTTCGACACAAAAAGTGCACCAATGTGTTGGTCAGAGAGAGATCAAGGACAATGGAAAAGCTAATTGATCTCACTGAGAGGTACATGACTAAGGAGGATATGAACAGATTGAAATATGGTAACCTAGATAATGAAAAGAAGAAGACCAAGGAGAAAGATGACAGACAATATAAGGATTCGATCTCCCATCAAGAGATTTCATAACTACAGACCATTGAACACTGCAAAGAAAGATGTGTTGTTTGCCATTTAACATGATAACCTCCTCAAAAAGCCCAGGAAGTTGACTAAGACCGAGGTAATTAAGAGATCCAAAAAATACTATCACTTCCATATGCAAAAAGGGCATGACACTAAAGATTGCTTTAATCTGCATGATGAGATAGAAAGGATTATTTGGCAAGGACATCTAAAAAAATTCATCGATGAGAAAGCCAGACAAGAGACAGGCCAAACCAACCAGACTCCCTACAAAGAAAGTTCGGTCAGCCCAAGAAAAGATGACAAGGGAAACAAGCCTATCGATCCATACCCACCCTTCAAGGGGCGTGATCGACACCATTACCGGAGGCCCAATGGGAGAAAACTCCAAATTAGCTATGAGACAAAACCAGAGTATGTTGGAATCGACTAAATCCTCTTCAGTCGAAATAGTTTCCCAACACTCCACCAACGTAGAACCCATCTCTTTTTCTGACACTGACCTCTCGCATATTGAGAACCAAGGTGCTAACAATAAGCTGGATTGGCTGCTTGTTGTATTAGTTGAGATAGCCAACTTTGAGGTCAGGAAAGTTCTGGTTGACAATGGCAGCTCCGCAAATATAATTTTCTTATCGACACTAAAGAGGATGAACATAGGAAAGCTGAACTTTGAGCCTGTGCGCACCCCGCTGGTCGGATTTGGAGTATCTGAGATCATCCCTGAAGGGTCCATAAACCTATCTACCTCATTTGTGAAGTCACATGTAGCCATAGGATCATATAATCAAACTATTAAAAATGAAAATTAACTAAGTTACACATGATAAAAGGATCTAAACATGCCATTGATTTAGATTTATATGGAGAATTACCTTGTTTTGCTTAAAAACCAAGGAAGAAAGAAAAAAATCTTTAACTCTCAAAAACTATCATCCAACGGCACAGCAGAGTAGCAACCAGATTTCCCCAACCAATGAATTTTGTTTGAGCTGAAAATTTTATAGGAACTCCACAACACCTTGATAAATCTACTTTAAAAATTAGCTCAATCAGAACTCAGAAAGTCCACCTAGAACTGCCTCCAAGTTGCTACTAGAAATTGGATCTCAAAGACAAGCAATCCAATCGTCTTGCCTCTAATGTTAAGATCCACACACCAATGCAATAACCTATCTTCTTCTGTATTAGCTAGAGATATATAGAAGATACACAATGATGAAGGCTTGATTTAGAGGTAGGAAGAGAAAGGAAAGTGAAGCTTCAACACATGATGCAACACTTGAAAATTGGAGGGAGAATATGGAAAAAATCTAATTCTTCTTTCTTAGATCTAAATTCACATGGAATGTAATGCAAGCTTATGCTTGGCCACCCCTCTCTATATCTACATATAGAGGGATAATGGTTTGATGCCAAGTTGGCATCACATCTTCCTCAGGGGTGGCACCAACTAGCATGCAAGTTGGCATGTGAATTTGAACTTCATTTGGAATTTTCATTTCATCCCATGAAATGCCATCTAAATAAATCCTAATTCACACCAAATGAACATTTCATTTGAATTTTTCTTCCAAAATAAATTCTCCATATTCATTAAATTAAACTAAACTCCTTTAATTTAATTAATTATCTTGACTTAACTCTTTAAGTCAATTAGCTTAACACTTTAAGCTAGCAATAGTTAATTTAACCCCTTAAGCTAACTTGATCAATTGATAGTCATGTGTCACCAAATAATTAATTCCTTAATTATTGGTCTTAATTTAACTCCTTAAATTAATTAGATCAATTTAACAATTAAATTGCTCAAGCCAAAAATGACCACAACAATTGTGTCAATCAGTCACCTCTAAATCAGTCATGTAGGAATTTTTCTAACTCTTAGAAAATTCTCCTTAATTGCCTAGGATACACAATTGGCTTTTGTGTGTAACCCATTAGGTTCTACCATTCATTGGATATGGGCTCACAACTCTATCTGACTTTGGAATATCAAATATTCATTTTAGTTTAAACTCCTTTAAACTAATCGACTCAATTCAATTAATCTCCATTAATTGAATAGTACCCAATCTCCATGGTCGATGTCCAACCTCAAGTCCACAGAGCCCAACTAGTTGGCCGAAATAAATGCTTTTAGAAAATCATTCTAGCTCTACGCATGCCATGCAAATACGGTCCTTCCATCTCCTAGCTCCCGAAAGATGCCTAGGGCAAGATATTTGTCGGCTCCCTAATAATCTCGATACTATGTCTCTATTCTCAATGTTCGACTCCCTTTATGACCTCATCTTTGGAAAACTCTTTTTTCAAATTATTATACTACCTTGCGCAAGAATTTCATGGAATCGATCATTATAGAATACATAGAAGAAGTAATCGCCCTTCACAACAATGAGGAGTTGGATCCCATCTTCGATATCATAAACCTCCATGTTTAAGTAACTCATACCCAATCTCTACCCAAACGACCCGCTATGTGGCTAGGGAAGAGTCAAAGCATGAGGACCTAAACACAAAGTTACAATGGATCCTTAGGTCAAAGGACTAATTATATATATATACTAGCGTAAGCTAGAGAACTTGCCACTACTGACTTACAACTATGGCTATCTAGTGGATTATCCAGGCGGGTCTTCAGTGCCTTGTTCGCTAATAAGCACCTATTAACATGCACCCATATCTTATATGGCATTGCTCATGAAACAGAGCAATATCCAACTCCTTAGATTAATGCATCGTTAGTGTAAGTCTATCTGGATCTTAGATGCCCTTGGTCTCATAGGATCCTATAACTTGGAAGTATTTAAGATCACAAATATGTAAGATTTATTTCATGATCACCACCTCATGGGTGACCAAGTCCCATAGTCTTGTGTGATCTAAAGCCTTCAATCAAATGCTAGTGAAGTAAATATGTACATAAGATGAAGATGGCCATTTATAGAATATCATTCAATCAAGATTGTATCAAAAGCGAAATAGTTTACAATGCCAATCTAATTGGCTTGTTGGGCACTATTCCAATAATTTGGTGAATGAACAAAAGGATTAACCAAAACTAAAACCTTCAGGGGATGTCCCAATAACAGAGCCCGATGAAGGACAACAAAATGAGAAGAGGAAGTTGGAAGACACTAAGGTTGAACCAATTGGGGAGTTCAAGACTATAGAGCTAGGGCTTGGGAATCCCAACAAAACCATAAAGATTGGAATTGATTTGAGGAGCAGCATGGAGTGCTTAATGGTTGATTTTCTCATAAAAAATATTGATGTTTTTGCCTGGAAAGCTACCGACCTCTAGGGAATCGACCCTAGCATCATCGTCTACCACCTGAATATTGACCTCTCATTCAAGCCAATCAAGCAAAAAACCAAGACCTTCAACGTTGAAAGATGTCAAATCATCGAGGAATAGTTCAACAAACTCTTAAAGATAGGCTACACTATAGAAATTCAATATTCTAGTTCACTTTGCAATGTAGTTCTTGTTCCTAAGAATGAGGAAAAATGGAGAATGTGTAATAACTTTACTAATTTGAATAAAGCTTGTCCTAAAGACCCTTACTCGCTACCTCGCATAGATTTATTAATTGATTCTACTACTGGTTGTGATCTTTTAAGTATGATAGATGCATTCTAAGGCTATTATCAAATTTTTATGGCCCCTGAAGACAGGGATAAGACCTTCTTTGTGGTCCCAAATGGTATATACTATTTTTTGGTCATGCCTTTTGGGCTCAAGAATGCAGGTGCAACCTACCAAAGACATGCGAACTTTATGTTCAAAAATAATATCGAAAGGACCATAGAGGTCTATGTTGATGACATGATTCATTAAAATAGAAAAAGAGCAAAACCATTTAGGCGACCTTAGTCATACATTTTTAATTTTGAGAGCATTTGGTATGAAGCTTAATCCCAACAAATGCATGTTCGGGGTGAGATGGGGGAAATTCTTAGGATACATGGTTAGTCAAATGAGGACAGAAGCAAACACAAAAAGATCCAAGCAATTTTGGGCATCTCACCTCCTCAAACAGTTAGAGACTGCAGCATCTGGTCAGAAAGATCAATAGCTCTGGGCGATTCATTGTTCAACTAATGAACAAAAGCTTACCGTTCTTCAAAATTCTCATGAATGAGTGGAAGTTCTAGTGGACAAAGTAATGTGACCAGACCTTGGTCGAATTGTAACAATACTTATCAGCACTGTCGATACTAGCTAAGCGAGAGGTCAGAGAGGTCTCGCATATTTATCTAGTAATCTCATTAGCAGCAGTCAGCTCAGTTCTAGTCTCGACTAGACATGACCTACCTATATACTACAGTAGCAAAGCACTAAAAGGCCCATAACACAATTACCTGGAGATTGAAAAGTTCGCTCTTGCTTTAGTTACTACAACCAGGAAGTTGAAGCCCTACTTTCAATCTTACTCTATTGTTGTCCTGATGAATCAGCCATTGAAACAAATGCTGTCAAAAGTGTTGTCGAAACCAAATACGTCGAGAAAGTTGACAAAGTGAAGCATCGAGTTAAGGGAATTCAATATCACTTTCCAGCCCCAAACTGCCATAAAAGCCCAAGTGTTAGCACACTTTACAGTGGAGCAACTCGACCTGCCTGATGCACTCGACCAAAATTTCCTCATCTGGACTTTGCATGTCGATGGCTCAGCAATTTCCTTAGGAAGAGGAATAGTCATTTCCCTACACTTTCCATAGGCTGAGGAGTATGATTTCTCCAGTAAACTCAACTACCCCATCGCTAATAATGAAGCAGAGTATGAGGCCCTTCTTGCTGGCATGAGGATGGTCGTTGATAGAGGAATTGAGCAGCTGGTAGCCATTGCTGATTCCCAGTTGGTCGCAGAGCAGTTCAAAGGGAATTTCGAGGCTAAGGAAACTACAATCAGCAAGTATTTGGTGGAGGTCAGGAAATTGCAACAATAGTTCAAAAAATTCACCCTCAGCCAATTTCCCATATTAGAAAATGAAAAGGCAGATGCCCTACCAAAATTTGACAGCTTGACAAAGGGAACTAGGGATAAAACCATTACATTTCTAGTATCTGACAAACCAACCATAAGTGGTCTAGACCAGAACCTGATCAGGAAAATCCAAGAGTTAGCTAGCTCCCTCCTGGCAGGATGAGATAAAAGCTTACCTAAGGAAAGGAAAAATGTCCAAGGATAAAGTAGAAGTATGTAGACTCAGAGGTCGAGCAGTGAAGTTTGCCCTCAATGAGTATGGTCAACTCTACAGGAGATCTTTTTTAGGCCACCATTGAGATGCTTCACACCAGTGTAGGCTCGGGAGACCTTACAAGAGGTCTATTCAAGAATCTATGGTAATCACTCCAGAGGACGAGCATTGGCCTACAAAATCATCAGGCATTGATATTTTTTGCTAACTTTGCTAAAAGATGTAGTCGACTTTGCCAAAAAATGCCCATCTTGCCAGGTCCACTCCAACATACCTCACAGCCTGCATCAACCTTAGTGCCAGTTCAAATCACTTGGCCATTTGACCAATGGGGGATAGACATAGTAGGTTCCTTCCCAAAAACCACAGCTTAAAGAAAGTTCATGATTATTGCAATCAAATACTTCACAAAAAGGGTCAAAGCAGAGGTGGTCCGGAAGATAACTGATGCGGCCATCAGAAGTTTCCTATGGAAAAATATTATCTGTCGTTTCAGTTTGCCCAAAGTATTGATATCGAATAATTAGGACGCAGTTCTAGAGTAGAAGCACAATTAACTGGTACGACAGCCTGACAATTCAACAACACTTCACCTCGTTTGGAAACCCTCAAGCCAATGGGCAAACAAAAGTCACAAATAGGACTATCTTAGATCATATCAAGGCACAACTTGAAGAATCCAGAGCAAGTTAGGTGGACGACCTCCCTGTGGTACTATGGGCATACAGAACCACTCCTAGAACCACCACAAGCCACAATCTTTACAATCTGGTTTATGGGTCAGTAGCCATCGTTCCAACAGAATTGATCCAACACATAGCTCGAGTGATCCACAACAACCCGATTAGGAATGAGTTTGAAAGAGAATTCGACCTTTTGACAATCGATGAGCTGGGCTGGCAGGCATTTACAATAATGCAAAGATACAGGTTGAAGATGGCCCAGCACTACAATAAAGGGGTTCGACCAAGAAGCTTTAAGGTGGGAGACCTTATCCTTAAAAAAGTTGAAGTTTTGAATAATGTGGGTAAGCTCGACTCAAAATGGAAGGGCCTCTACACGGTCGTTAAAGTGGCAAAGTGCAACTCTTATCGACTAGCAAATATGAATGGCAACGAGCTCCCTCGACCGTGGAACTCGGTGAACTTGAAAAAAATTTATATGTAAACAGACCAAGGTCTCCATTCAGCTGTTTTGTAATATGGTTCCAAATAAATAAAGATGACGTACATTTCAACAGCTACTCACTCTCACTAGCAACCACGGCTACTAGCCCAACTTAACAAATGAGTTGATTGTTTAAAGTTGACCCCGTAGTCGACCATAAATTGGTTTCAAATCATAGCTAAAGCTTTCAACCCAACTTAATGAACAAGTTAATCGTTTAAAGTTAATCCCGTAGTCGACCACAAATCGATTTCAAACTGCAACTATAGCTTCTAGCCCAACTTAAAATCGACCCTGCAATCGATTATTGTATTCAAGTCGCCTTACAGATATACATATTACAACACAGAGGTTAAACAAGAACTTGAAGTTAACTTAACAAAGTGGCAAAGTCGACCTACGATCAACCACAGCACCCATATAATACGAATATATACTTTGACCAATAAGTCGACTACGAATACAGTTTCAAAACCCATTTTCAATGGATCAAGTTGATGTAAATATCCTTAGATCTATCCAATTTTTCCTTTTTCTTTTCAAGTCGATTTCATAATCGACCACTAACTTGGTTCTAAACCAATCAATCACTATACATTCCTTTATTAAAAGATTGCACTATCTGACCAGTTACGTGAAAGAAAAATTATTTATTTACCCTTTGATGCAATCAATTTGCAAGAATTAAAGCAATGAAAAGAAATAGAGTGAATTGACAACCAAAAATGAGCAAAAACTTGAAATTATATAATCAAATATCAGTTTACATTATAGCAATTATTTTTGTTCATACATTCGATAAAAGTGCCACGTAGGGTGAATATAAATAAAAAATAGAAACAGCTGGTCTCAGCTCGACCAATCTTCCCCCTCTCTACCATCTTCCACCGCCACCTTATCGACAACTCAGGGGAGCTCACGGTTGGACGACACTTGAACAATGGCTGAAGGACCCTCGACCTCCTACTTAGGTGCTGGAATAAGCATTGGTTGGATAGCAGTGGCAGGTCGAGAAGGCCTTGCCTCCTCAGCCAGAAAAGTGCACTCAACAGAAAGGAAGTAAGCAGTAATGCCAACCTTCCTATCCTTGATTTCAAATGCAAAGTTTTTCACAAAGTCAAACTCCCTGGCCACCTTGAAAACCCTTGGATACGGAGTAGCCACAGCTTCAACCGCAGGTATAATCTCTTCGATATGAGGGAGGTCAGGGTAATCCTCGAGCTACTTAATTTAAAAAGGATTAAGGCACTCATTGTCCTCAGGACAAAATTAATACCCCAAGAACTCCAATTGCTTCACAAACTTATCAAAGGCTTCTTTCGCGTCATCAATTAAGAAGAGAAAACTGGCATCTTGAAACGTTGAACACAGCATGAACTGCTGCACTGCCTCTTTCCCTATGCCTGGCAACGCTCTGAAGAACTCATCTCGAGCATACGCTATTACACTTATGCATTTGACCAGCATTGTACGAGGCTTCGGCCTCCAGTCTAGCATTCCACAGCAACTCATCCATGTTGCTCTTCTTAGCCACAACAGCCAAAAGCTATGCACATTTATCATCGAGCTGTCTAGTCAACTGTTTGATCCTTGATTGTATTGAATTGAGCTGAGTCTTGGCCACTTTCACATTAACTTGCTCCTTTTGGAGCTCATCCCGATCACCGAGGGCCAGCTCCAACCTCCGATAAAAGTGGTAACACATCTAGCTCACCTACAATAGCCACAAGTTTAGTCAAAAAATTTAAACATGAACTTGGGTAAAATAAGTAAAACTCAACTAAACACTTACCATATTCGCGTGATATGTGAACGCTTTCAGGGCTTCAAGTTGGCTCATCTCCAGCATCTTCTTCTGGTCGGACATGAAAAGTTTGGCCATTATCACTTTCAGAGGACCAGTCCTAGTCAACCCCGCTATTATCATTGATGTCGAGTTTTGAACAGGGATGTCGGTCTTGTACCTTGGAGAAAGAAAGCTGGGCAGTAGGAATAGTTCATCATCTGATCAAGGCTTGAAGAGAGAGGGCGCACCAGCTTTCCCTTTCCTCTCTCCACCGCAGTCTTTTTTCAAGTGGGGCCAGGCTGCTCGACAGCAGGCCTCTTTTGTTGAGGCGTGGGCCTACTTGACTTAATAGACGCTGGTATGGTTGGTTAAGGAATAGGCGGCAGTGCTTGTAGCTGCGGAGCAGGCTGAGAGGCACCATCTCGACAAGCAGCTACCTAGCAGCGCTCTTGCGCCCTCTCCTGGCGCACCATTGCCTGTTGACAAGTGCAGTTCATGACTCCTTCTCGATCTGAAAAGGCACAAGACAAACAAATATGTCATTATCGACCAGAAAGTTAAAAGAAAATAAAAATTAATGTAGGACAATGGTGGTGTCTACCTAGTCAAGCATCAGCAGGCAAACCCAGCTGAGCAGGCAATAAGCTTACCAGTACCATGTTTCTCTCTTCGATTTACCCTGATGCTTCCATTTGGCCAAACTGAGTTAAGTCCCAAATAAAAGTATTGGGTCAGGTAGGGTTCTCGTTCCCAAGCATCTTGACAAGCCCCCTCAGCCAACCTCTAAGAATGTTAAACTCCACCCCGCGCTCGAACAAAGAAGTAATGTTTTTTCCACGCTTGGCCATGTGATGACGTGGGAATCACCAAACACTTTCAACAAGGGTGGGCTGTAAGGTAATAAAAGCCAGACTCCTCATTTCTACCCAACTTCTGAGATTTTGGAAGGTGGAAAAGATTAGAAAAATTGGTAAAACTTGGGGATTGGTCATGTATTAACATTAAAACAACAAAGCTATACAAAGTTGAGAAACAGTTATGTAAAAGTTAGGTTATGCAAACTTGGAAACCAGTTAGGAGGTCGACTATGGGTTGCGTTAGGGGAAACCTGAGCCCACACTTTAAGGCATTCTCAAACACCGTTATGCAACTGACCAGAGGTCGATGCATCCTATCATCGGGCCCAAGCATGATTAGTTCAAACCCCGAAGGAATAGATATAACTGCCTAATCAACTCGAGACCCTTACTCGTGATCTTAGATATGATTTCACTATAATAGTCGGAAGTGAATAGCTGGCCACAAGATACAGGGGGTTGAAGTGGCCCAGCCCTACCCCCAGCATCGACTCAAATATCACTTGAACTATCTGAAGAGCTAGAACTATCACTCGAAGACCTACTAGTCCCGCTAATGAGCCACCCACCCTTCTAGTCGACTGAATATCCAACCGAGTTTCCTCATTATCACTTTCCCTACTACTAACCTCATCAAAGACTCTCAACATGCTTGATATATGAGATATGTTTGAAATGAGAAGAGTAAATTTGTTGGAAATCAAAGGAAACATATGCAGATAACAATAATAGAAGGAATTTAGCTAGCGTAAGAAGGTAGTAAATTGCAGTGCTCGACCTCCTAAGTTGCTGTAAAAGTGTAAATGAAAAGTTTTCACCACGCTTATTAATAGGCCCCAATAGGTGGGTAACTCAACTAGCTAAATTAATCAATCATCGGCTATTAATTGCATAACCGTCTATCACTGAGGCGCGTTGCCCAATGTAACTGATGCATTAAATGCACTAAAACCCTAGTCGATTTTTAAAATTTGACAACTACCAACGCGGTAAGTCTCTTATTGAATGAATTTCAGTTTCTCAACTCAGGTACTCCTTATTCCTTCTCATCGAACAACTCGACAGGACTCAAAAGTAAGAAGGACTCATGATATGGGATAGCCCAACAGGCCCAACCTAATAACACTCGACCAAGTAAAAGATGTGACTTATGATAACCCAATTAGCTATCGGGCCCAGCCCATTAGTAATCGACCAGGCCTAAGCCCTCAATAGACCATTTAACCTGCACAAGTATCGACACCTTGTGCGATCAACCAGAATGTGGTTGATTAGTGGGAAAAGGACTATTCAGCCCTTAACAAGGAAGACTTTTGGACCCAACAAAGTTCAATCACCTCAACCAGAGTGTGTGCAGATGATTGGCAGATGAGGAAACATCTCGACAAAGGAGGTCTATTGGAGCGGTGTAGAACAATCTCGCGCTACTAGTCACGGTCGCATTAAATGTGCCACTACCGCATTAAATGTCTAACAGGCGGCGTGCCTCCGCATTAATACAGCGTGCCACCTCCTGTACCACCATGTTGTAGAATCAGGGTAGTACGCGCCTCCCCCGTACCACCAAGTCCTAAAGAGTAGGAAGAGGCACCACCTGGCATAGTACAAGGAAAAGAGAAGACCTAAAGGCCCTCTTGGCATAAGTAAAGGCATCATTGACATATCAACCACTCAAAAGAGCTTATAAATACCCCATTGCCATCATTCAGCAAGTTATGTTCATTATCACTTGATGCCCTCACTCTACTGCTCTACTATCTAGTCGATTAAACACTAACTTGAGCGTCGGAGTGCCATAGCCGAGGGCATCTCAGCTAGCATGATGTGTCCTATTGGTTGCAGGGCTCAATTCGATCTTATCCTCATACTCCTTCTCGACTTCCTTTCTGGTCGACTACGTTGGACTGAAGCCCAATATACTACCAAACAATTCATACCATCATCAATATTTAATGAAATTTACATATCCAAATAACCACCATTTATTCAAAAACTTCTTTTATCATAAGTTAAACTCAATACTTTAAGAACTTTTGATTTTCTTTTTTCAATCTGATAATAGATTTTAAAATTTTTCCTTTATGTGACTGTTATCTTCATAATTATGTAAATTATAAATATATATTTTAGATGCATGTCAATTTTTAGTATAATAAATATGAGAATATATATATAAATAATATGATTACTCAAATATACTCTATGCGCACAGGAAATGTGTGCCGATGATTGCTAATATATGAAATTGAGGCTTATGTCTAATTTTAATCTATTAATTTATAATGACATTAAATTTTAATAAATTTAATCTATGATTTAATGGATTTCTTATAATCTTTTAAACATAAAATAATATTACAAATAACTACAACCCAAACTTTACAAGTATTCTCCTTCTCATAAAAATAACTAATAAGTATTAATCACATAACCAAACACAAATTATCACGTCTTACTATTACATCAATTGTATTTTTCACAATCAATCACATTTTCAAAATATATTTACATTTCTCCTAAACAATTATATCTTTTTTTTATCTCATAAAAATGGAAAGGAGATTTTAACCCACAAGCAATCAGTCTCTTATGATTCTTGTGCTTATATGAAGTACCTAAAGCAAGACAATTTGTTGCATAAAAAATTAACTGATTTAAGCTAATAAATTGTTAACAAAATATAATTCGATGTACTGAAGTATCAAAACAAACATGTGAGGTGGCAATTGGCAAACTACAAGAACTTATTTTCATGGCCACAAAAGTATAATACACACACTCAATAGAAATTGCAATATACCCCCCAGGAGTCAATCTCAAACGCAAAAAGCAAAAAAAATGGGGGCAAAAGAAAAAACAACAGTAACAACACTGAATTTGCTTCAATAAATATGAGTGGCGGCGGGAGTCTCATCATTTGCCCGCTAAAGCTAAATCCTTCCATAATCAATTACCCAAATCCACAATCAAGAATGCCAAATGATGATTGCGCCTGTCCCAATTCATCAGCTGATGATGGCCATCTTTGGTGGGTCTCCACTCCTTCCAAGGACGAGCAACGGAATTGGAAAAAGATCAACCGCAATTTCCCAAAGGTATGCACTGATTCTGCTACTTTTTGTGATTCCTCCAAGGAAAGTGATGATTGTTGCCCTGATGATAACTGTAGAATTCAAATTCCGAAGAGAAAGAAGGGAAAGAATTCAGAAACCCAGTATTTTGAATGTAATGTTGGTGACCCAGTTTCGTTTGAGAAGAGGAAAAGGAAAAAGAGAGAGAGGAAAAAGGAAATTAAGTTATCTCTTTATTCTACGAAGGAATGTGTAGAGGTTGAGAGTGGATGCTGCCAATTTGATGGGAGTTTCAGGATTGAGTCTGCAAGATTTCGAAATAATAGACATGAGGGCAGTAGTAGTAAGAAGTTTGATGATAATGGTGATGGTTGCAGTGATGGCCATGGTAGAATACAGAAAAAGAAGGGGAAGAACTCAGATAAACAGTTTTCTGGATGTGGTATTGACGGTAGTGCTGGGCCTGTTTTTGTTGAGAAGAGGAGTGTGAAAAAGGGAGAAAGGATGAAGCAGGAAAATCAAGAGATTATTGTTTCCCCATATTTTATGAAGAAATCTGTGAAGGATGATAGTAGATATCCTCAATTGGATGAGAATCCAGGAGTTGAGCCTGCAACAAGTTCAGGTGTCGGAGATGAGAATAATCTCAAGAGAAAGCGGAAAAGTTGGAGAAACGATGTAAAAATCAATAGCAAGGAAGACTTAAGCAGTAGAAATAAGCATTTCTCGGATGGTGACAGCAAGAAGCCAAAACGGACAAAGAAGGACAAAGCAGAAGTTACTGTTTCCCCTTATTTTATGAATAATTGTGTAGAGGATGATAATAGGCATTCCCAATTTGACGAGAATTCAGGAGTTGGACCTGCCAGTGTTACCGGAGATGGAGATGAGGGTATTAAGAGTAAACAGAAAAAGAGGAGAAAAGATGTAGAAAGCAATGGGAAAGAAGGCTTGAGCTATGGAATTATGCATTTGTCAGATGGTGATGCCAAGAAGAGGGGACGAAAGAAGAAGGAAAAAGAAGAAATTGCTCTTTCCCCTTATTTCATGAACAAATGTGTGAAGGATGAGAATAGGTATTCTCAATTTGATGAGAATTTGGGAGTTGGTCCTGCCACTATTACAGGAGTTGGAGATAAGGGTCTTAAGAGCAAGCGAAGAAAGATGAGAAAAGATGTAGAAAGTAATAGGAAAGAAGACTTGGGTCATGGAATTAAACATTTGTCTAAGGGTGATGGCAAGAAGAGAGAGGAGAAAGAAGAAACTAATGTTTCGCCATATTTTATGAAAAAATGTGTTAAAGATGAGAACAGAGACTTTCAATTTGATGAGAAGAGAGATTCTCAGTTTGACGAGACTACTGGAATTGAGTCTGCAACTGTTCCAGAAGAAAGAGATGAGAAAAATAGGAAGAATAGGAAAAAGAAGAGGATGAAAGGTGGAGATGGTGATAAGAAGGAAGATTTAAGTGATGGAGTTGTGCACTTTTCAGATAGAAACCTCAAGGAGGAGGAACCTAAGGCTTCGATTTCTACCAATCAGGACGCTGGTGGTGTAACTAAGATGGAAAAGTTCTCCTTAGATGATTTATTCTCGCAATTTGCATATACAGGTGGCAAATGTTATAAAAATTCTGCCAAATTTGGTGTCCACCAATTTTCATTTCAGAATTGGGGAACAGGTGGGAAAGGGGAGATGGAAGAGGACAACATAAAAGTTGTGAAGGGTGATTTGGTTGCTGAAAATGATGCTCTCTTGTGTACAGCTGATATTCTGGGAAGTCAGACTGCAATTAGCCCCCATAGCAGTTGTGAGAATGTGAAAAAGGAGAAGACAATTGTGATAGAAAATGGTGAGAGAACATTTCAGAAAATGAGGACTGATACAAAAGATTGTAAAGGAGCCAGGAAAAAAGTTCAAGTTGTTTCACCTTATTTTGCAAATGCAGATGATCAAGAGAAAATTGAGTTGATGAAACTGCAGCCGAGAAAGGTATCTCCTTACTTTTGCAGCACACAGCAAGAGGAAGATATTGAAAATCGAACCAACTCAGAAGTTCAACCTCAAAAGACTAAAAGAAATAAAATGCGTACACCTGTTCTCACTGCTGCCCAGAAGCGAGACGAGGCTTATAAAAGAAAAACTCCAGATAACACTTGGAAACCTCCTCGGTCACCTTTTAATCTCCTCCAAGAAGATCATTCCTTTGATCCTTGGAGGGTTTTAGTGATATGCATGCTTCTTAACCAGACTACTGGTCTACAGGTTAGTAATCTGTTAACATCATTTTGAATAGAATTATCTTATTCCAACCTCTTGTGATGTTTCTAATTATAATTCATCAAAAGCCTTGACATAAGATGCTGAACAAATAATATTGCAATTTCTTGGAACTATGGTAATCATTTGCAGATAATAATATTTTGAGGCTGCTATTTCTTTTAATATAATGCTTCCATGAAAAACCATTGCTTCATGAGATGTGTGATCAGTCTCCTCTAAAAGGTATACAATCCAAGGGACCTCCTTAGATGACAAGCCAACTCTTAGCATGACTTGTATGAGTCAATCCTCATAGAATCAGGATCAGAAATTCCCATATATGATGCTTGCACGCCCCAAAGAATTTCTAGATATTTTCCAATGAATCATTTACTACAAATGGATAATGGGATAATAAACCATTCAAAGAGGCTAATCTTTGTCATGATAGTAGCTAGCAGCCTATGACGGAGTAGTCACCCCCAGACTTGCCTCCAATCAACTTGTAACAAAGCGTGGAATGCCTCTTAACAATCAAAAGGATAGGGAAGAGATTAACCTGGGAGTCCTACGTATAGCTTATTATGCCAATCTTGCTAAATATGTCAATCGTACAGCTTTCTTGTAAATTGACTTATGATCTCCGTTTCTTTGGGGAAGGAAAAAAAAAAAACAGAAAGAAAAAATCATGGAAATAGTATGTTGCTGGACAATTGTATTTCAACGATTGCTCTCATATTGGCAAATTGCATGTAGGCTGGGAGAGTTTTGTCAAATCTTTTTCAACTGTGTCCAAATGCCAAGACTGCTACAGAGGTTGCCTCAGAGGACATTGAAGAGGTAATACGCAGTTTAGGTTTGCATAAGAAGAGAGCACTTGGGATTAAACGATTCTCTGAAGAGTATCTGAATGAAAGCTGGACTCATGTAACCGATCTGACTGGCGTTGGCAAGTAAGTTTATACATAATTGTTTTGTAATGAATAAAATTCAAAGAGGCACTCGAAAATCTTAAATTTGAGAACCATATGGTTTGGTTTTCTTTTTTAACAAACTAGTCTTGCTTGTTCAGAGCTGAAATCTCTTGCTCCTTCAATTAAACAGAAGCTTTTATGCTATCAGCAGAGATTTGTATGCCCGTGAGATAGCAAAATCGAACTTTATCTTATACTTTATAAGTGCAGAGTGATAGAGAATGGATCTGATGATCATATATTTCAGTTGAAAGTGATTATAATATTCTAAGTGGTGATTGGTGTCAGGTATGCAGCGGATGCTTACGCAATATTCTGTACTGGGAAGTGGGATCGTGTGAGGCCAGTTGATCATATGCTCGTAAAGTACTGGGAATTCCTCTCTGGTAATTTAGATGTAAAGTCCACTCAACATTCATTAGATGTTTGACTTATTTCCTTTTTGTGGATTTTCCAGTGGAAGTCCTCAGCTTTTAGATGATTTAGCCTCTGTTTCATGATTTTATGTAAGCAACTTTTAGTTGTTAGTCCACCATATCCATCTTTTTCTTCCATCTCCATCTCTCCATTTTGGAAGACTATTTTGAATCAAATCAATTCACATATTGGTTTTCATATATAGGACAGTTATTTTATGGTGACATCCTAAAGAACTTCTTATTATTAATTGGTATCTTCATAAAAATGTAAAATTGCATGCATCCTTACATCCTTGCATATTTTATTCAACATTTTCCCCCCTTTAATGCAATTTATGTTTCCCTGTCATTGTTTATTTCTAGCTGTCGAGGATAAATTATCTCAGCTTCAATTTACAAAATGAATTTAAAGGGCTACCTGCTCCTTCTAAAATATATATATATATATATATATTTATGATTGATTGATTGTTGTAAAGTATGCGTAGTCGAGAATTGAATTACGTTCTCAGAATTCAACATTCCTGGACCAAATCTATATATAGTATTGATTCTACAAACATAACACAGTATTCTTTTTCTTTATTATTATTTTTGCACATTTTAATGCGTATTATCATTTGTTAAAAAGTAGTTAATATGGTTTTACTGCCTACTATATAACTTGTTAATCTATGCTCTTATTTTTCAAAAATTTCAGTTCATCATTATCAGCCAAGACTGTATCAAAGCACAACAAAAATGAAAAATCCATACATTTATATATCTCCAAGATAACATGTTTGGATATAATAAATAATGTAACAAGCTCAAATGTTTTGAGTTTCCATACCACCGAGAAGAAAAGCTAATAGTATATGCGCTCAAAGTTCAAGCTCCATAGAAAGAATGACCAATCGAAATTGTTAAAAGAATATTATCAATCCAAATTTATATACTAGTCTATTATCTAACTTATAAATTATTTCAACTGTTTCCCCAAAATTAGTTAATGTGAGATTTCGCAAAAAGAAAATTAACCACATTTTATTCTATATTCATCCATAAGTCCCCTTCAAAATAAAGTAATTTCTATACGCACCTAACATATGCATCAACTTTGACGTATTGGAACTTAGAAGATAACCATCTTTCACAACGAAATATGGAAAAGAATTAAGTGTCCAAAAAGAAAAAGAAAATTATTGTGGAAATTTAATTTGAAATTTTCGATCGTTCTGGTTATGCTAAGCCAATAATAGAACATGGCAAACAGAAGCTAATAGCTTCACCAATCTCCCAATCTTCATATGCCTTTCCTTCTGATTCTTCTGATCCTTTATACAGAGATCCTTTGTTTGCAGAATTTCTGCAATTTAAAACCCAACAGAAAACAGGAGAGACTAATAGTTCTTCTTCTGCATCTACCTCTTCTAATAAGCCTGAAGAATCTAATAGACCTTCATTTATTGATGTTGCTACGAACATTTCTTCCCCTGTTGATGAGGATTCCATCACAACGTTCGAGCAAAAAGAGCACAAGGAGATAATAATGGTCCTTGATAATAAAGATCTCAAATGGGATACCTGGATGATAATGCAAAGGTATTTGGATACAACATCATATGCTGCTGGATCTTATAAATCCAAAATTTATTTTGAAAATATACTTATAGTTACTGGCTCTTATGAAATAAATCATTATTTCCCTTTACAAGAGAAAATATTTTTAATTTTAGTAAAATTATAATTAAAAAAATTATCTCTATTGAGGAATGGGGAATATCCTCCCTCAAAGAAAAAGAATTTTATCTTAGAGATCATAGAGTTATTTACAAATATAATTACTGGGATTATATCCAGGCTTTTAAAAATGTTTTCTTATATGAAAATCCCAGGAAAAAACATACTTGGTTTATAAAAGTATATCCTGAAGTTTTTAATAATCCCATACCAAATTGGTTCTTTTCTTGGTGGAAATCATATGGTCCTACTCATAATATTTTACCGGACCAATTTAGACAAGCATATGAACAATGGAGTCAATATTCTCCAGAATTGATCAAAGCATAGGAGGAGAATGAGATGGTTCATAATAAAGCCACAATGATATTCTTTATGGAATTCTCAATCCCTTGGATCTGGAAATGGGTGCCAGAAATTGGGATGTCTGATGATAATATTTCTTTCTTATATCGTTCCTTTTATATCAAGTGGTGGAATAAAATGCTACAAAGGGACAAGGACAAAGGTCAAATTGAAGGCCAAGAAACCTTAAATAATATCTTTAAATCTACCCAAATTTATAAAGAAAAATTTGAAGATGATAAAAAGAAAGAAGCTTCTTCAATCTTCGGCAAAGCTTCTGAAAAAATTAAAATGCGCAGAGGAAAATTGTCCAAAGCAGATTTATTGAAGGAGGTTCTTAATATGGTCCAGGAGGAATTAAAAGACCAAGATAATGGTAACTCTTCAAATGAAGATGATGATACCGTGTCAATGGCCACTTCTTCAAAATCAAAGACTGAAAATCAATTTCAATGCCTGGCGGGAGAATCTCAAGACCCTAATGAAGATATTCCTTCTTCTCAGGATATTAATAAAATCCTAGCTGCTCCTAGAAGAGAGGAATAAAATTTTATGATAGGGTTATTTTGGTAATTTGTAATAGGAAACAGTAATAGACTGTTTGAACAGTAATATACTGTTCACTTTTACTGTTTATAGTTACTGTTCGGATTTGAAAATTTTGAAATCCGCACAGTATTTTTTGCTTTTCACTGGTCGGATTTGAAACGTTTGAAATCCGCACAGTATTCTTTCTGTCTATAAGTAGGATTGTCAGTCATTCTTGGAGGAGGATTTCCGCCTACTCCACTCTGTAATTTTTATTTTTTCCCCTGAATTCCCTCATATAATTTCCCCTTTGTAATATTTTCCTTCTTTAAATTTAGTTTTTTAATAACATAGACCTGCTGGTTTGCAGTCCCAATAAGGTTAGTTCTTTTATTTTTCTATTTTTTATATTTTTATTTGTGTTAACTTAGCCTAATGGAAGGCTAAGGTGTTAAGTGTTAAACATGTATGATTTAAATATCTCCTATATAATTGTGGTCAATTAAAGCATAGGACGATGTAGAAGGATTCAGATCTATGGTTTGGTTAACCAGTTATGATTGGGTTCTGAGGTTTAACGGCACTCCAAGTATGTTGTCCTCTGGATTTTTACCCTGTTTGCCCTTGTTAGCCAGGTTGGCGTTGGTGGGCGTTTTGGGGTACTTTGGTTCCAGAATTCATACTTGGTGGGCTAGTTAAATTCAAGTAAATGATATCCCAATTATGTAATGTTGTGAACCGCTCGATTAATCTGTGGCCTCCTTCATAAGATCCAAAATAAAGTAATTTCTATACGCACCTAACATATGCATCAACTTTGACGTATTGGAACTTAGAAGATAGCCATCTTTCACAATGAAATATGTAAAAGAATTAAGTGTCCAAAAAGAAAAAGAAAATTATTGTGGAAATTTAATTTGAAATTTTTTATTTTTGATCAATTATTTATGTGTGTCCCTTTTAACTATTTAATTTTCTTCAATTAAAAGAAACAAGGCATCTTAGTACTTAATGCACAATGAGATTCGTGTAAGATAAATGTGAGGAAAAAATTAATTATTTTTATTGATAATTGCATGAAAAATTGTTATGTATAATTGCTAAAAGAAAAAATAAAGTCACAAAGCAAATTTATTCGAAGTGATAGAACAGGCTCAAAATATTGTGGACAAGTTTATCTTTCATAAAAAGGTTGAAAAATACCAAGGTAATGTTTGGATATGAACTATGTGTTATGACTTATATATTTTTGGAGAATGAGTTTTGGGAGTGGGGTTGAGAAATGTGAAATTTGTTTTGGAGAATGTGATATATATATATATATTTGTTTATGTTTTGGGAATATTAACGGCCTGTTTGGTTTCATTTTCTAGAGCCATTTTCATTTTCTAGTGAAAATGTATAGTGAAACGTTAGTTAAATAGTTGTTGTAGAAAATGAAGTTTTATTTGGATGTGTTGTAGAAAATTATAGGTTTATATAGATGTAAAAATGAGATGTATTTGGATTTTGGGTGTTTTTGTATTAAAAATTGTGTAGTTTTTTAATTTGAATTGATGATGTGATGTGTGATTGTTTGAAAAAATAATATTATAATTTGAATTCAAATTCGAATTTGAATTTATAATATTTTTGTTATGAACTGTGTATGAGAAGTATTGAGAAGATAAAAAATAACTAAGGTAATGATAGCGGTTGAAAAAATAATGAAAATGGAGAGAGGATATAATAAAGAATGTTTTGAAAATAAAAATGTTTGAGAAAATGGTGTGGATAGTGATAATTCTCTATTTTTATTTTGAGGAGAAAATGAAAATGGAGTTTGAAAATGAAAACAAACGGGGGGTGTAAGAAAATTGATTTGAGGAAATTTGGTATGTTTGTTTATATTTTGGGAGAAAACAAATTCTACTGTAGCAGTTAAATCAATACTTTTTTGTTGGGTGTTTGGGGTGAAAATGGAATTGAATAATAATTTTTATTATGATAATAGTAATAAAATATTGTGATACGTAAATATATGTATATGTGATGACTGGTAATGATTGTGATGTAATTTTGAAATTATTGGTTGAATGATGTTGAAGTTTAATATAATATAATATAATATATTTTTATATATATTATATTATAATATTATATAGAATATAGAATATATATTATATAATATATAGTGGCGTTGGCAAATTTTGTAGACAAGAGCTGCAAAAGGCAATATTATTTAACAACAAACGAATACAGAATGCCACACAATTTAGATAGAAACAACGTCCGCAATTACAATTAATACCATCGAGTACATATTGTAAAAGCTAATGAAAGTACAACTAAGAACTTACTATTGCAAATCATAGAGATAAGCATGTGATACAAGCGTCAAGAAATTTGGTGAACAATACATACAGAAATGTGAATACATAACCCGAACGTCATGGGTGTGGGGGGTTTGAGGAAAAAGTATCCATGGTGGATGCTATGGACAATCCAACGTCCTCAGAGGCATCGATGACGAGGGGATATATTGGGGCATCCCCTCCTGTCTCGCATCAGATAAGTCAGCTACACATCCATGTGTGAAAATGTAGCGTAGCTTAATATACATAGGCTCTCCGAACATACGAAAGTATTGTTATCAGATAGTCTCCTGCATAAATGGTAAATCAATTTGTTGAATAACATGTAATGGCACATGCATGTATATATATAGGTACAAAAAAAACATTAGGGTGATTTTATTGACCCTGTCAACATGTGCCCAATACTGCGCGGATGAATGAATCACATTTAACTAGGGATTATAATGCACCCCAGGCGTAGCAATGTAGTTCAAAAATGCATTGCACCGACGACATAGCTACTGGACCTTGCTCTTAATGTCGTTAACTGTCTTCTGCCTCTCAAACGTACTGGAAAGTCGACATACAATGTGGAGCACTTGTCTATAAGTACCTCAATGATGAATAGGTCCCTATTTGGGACAGCTTCCATCAACATAATGACCATGACAGTTTCTCCTCATCGCTCCAATGTGCATCATAAAATATGCCGTACTGAAGCTCATTACAAGGTGGAGGCCTTCCGATGGGAATTCTTCTCATATAATAAAATTATACTATTGAACAATCATTGAAATAAGCAAATACCAAAAATATAAAATAAGGAAAACATAAATAACACATGAAGCATTTATAGTGGAAAGATGTTTTTCATAACAAGACCTTAATACACCACATAAATATAGCCAACATACTCCAAATCAAGTGCAGTACAAACATAGTCGGATAGAAATGGTAACTAATAGTAGTGCAAACACAATGGGAAAGAAATGGTAAGTAATAGTGGTAGAATAAAATCAGGACGACGTCGGTGGTCATTGTGTCGTTCGAGTAGTACTGGCCTGACTCGTGTGCACCGATCCAAATCGTTTGGATATTCTCATGCCAATGCAGCGTACGAGCAAGCTCCAATAGGCCCAACGCCCAAACCCCTATCATTGTTGCCCTAATATACAACCAACATATTTGTCGTAACTCGGGTAGAATGAGAACGTGGAAGCTCGGGCCTTGAAGACCCCTGATAGCACAAGGAACTGCGTGCCATGCTGGAGCTGGAATCAGACAGGATAATAGGGTTTTGCTTCCCACCCAATAACTGATCGTCACGTCTCACTGGGTGTCGCTCGCGATTATTGTGATGTGGTGGTGTTGGTTCTTGTGGATCTTTAAAGATCTCAGACAACAAATCAAACCTAGCCTCTCCCACCGAAAAGTACTGCTCGGCAAGTGGGTATGCCTGCACAAGCAATGAAGGATAGTATTATGTATGGAACACGAACATTTACATCACATTAGAAATGAAATTCATCAACAAACCCAACTCTCATTGTGGCAAACGTCGATTGCAAGCTTGTCGGGATACTGATAGCATAGGTCACCGGGTGACAATCGCCTTCATAGCATCATGGCGCTGCTTAAGTTCGTGAAATTTTTAAGTAACAAATTCTTCAGTGAACGGACGACAAAACTAATGTTCTAGTTTGGTAGCTATCTCAGGCATAGTGAAGTTTAGATACAAGTCATTCGTAAGTGACATAATAGAGTTTGCATCGAGAAGCATATGAATGAAACGCTCCTCGACATTAAAGCCCCATTGATTTGGAAGGGGCCTCCCTGCATCGTCAACCGATAAACAACGACTCATCCCTGTAAGTATATACATGAATAGGGTAAAGTACTTCTATTTAACAATTACAGAATAAACAATTAATTTGACATTAACATAAATAATCTACAGATAAAGACAAATTACTCTTACTTTGGTACATTAGCACATTGCTTAGTATGAGACTCACATACATCAGACGAATAATATCTTTAGTAAAATGACGACTAATACTATCACAATAAAGAGTAAAATACAAATATACCATCCACATATGGGCAACAACAGCATATGATCGGCATGATGTGGTGCATGTAGTAGTGTGCCCTGACTAGTACACACAGAGCTCTACTCATCGCTGCAGCCACCGACCGTGGAGGCAACTCCTGAAGAAGTACATGTGGATGTATCAGTGCTATATGTACCATGTGATGTGGCAACACCGACACCTTGGCGCTGCCTATACATTCTTGCGTGCTGTCCTCCTATGATGTCTGCCATATGAAGCATCTAGGGTGCTCTGCTCCAACTAGACACCTAAAAAATAACAACCGTAGTTCAACTATGTCCTGGCCATCAACAAGCACATGGCCCCAGCACCACATGCGCATAGGGGGAGATTGTACGTAGCATATCTTATTGAAAATAACAATCACATTATTAGTGAATACATGTACGATGAAAATCAGATTATATGACTGTATGAGTGGTAAAACATGATACAAAAAAATCTTTTATGGAAAGAGCATGGTATTTAGCAAAAGTGTTAGAAAAAACTTAAGTAACGTACAAGGTATTCAGATATACGGATAACTAAGTCGGTGAAATAACGTAACAAAAGGTTACAATGTTATCAAGGGTTACATATATGTACTACGTCCTATGAAATATATGAAAAAGAAACGCATATAAATACACTGACATGATAAGTTCAACCCTCCCTCTCTGCCCACATCCAATCTGCTAGAGCGTCATGGAATGCAGCCTGTGCCTGGATGTCCTATTAACTTGGGCAACCCAGACGATAAAAGGCTTCTCTATTAGGCTCAAGTTTAGGGTTTGGTGTTGCAAATATATTATCATCGCAACTAAACTTACATATGAAATTGTAAACGGCACAACAGGCAATAATAATATCTATATGTCTAGCGACGACATAGCTCAACATTCCCCATGAAAGAATTGGGAATCGCTTCTTCAAAATTCCAAACATGCATTCAATGGTATTCCTCAATCATGAGTGCCGATGGTTGAACATCTCCCTCGGTCCACTGTACATAATGGCGCCCTCGAATTATTGGAGGTGGTAACGTGACTACTTATGGGGGGATAGTCAATTTGATAGGGCTGTCAAAAATGAAATGTCACAATATTTTTTTTACATATACCAAAGTGATGGAAAAGAAAGAATCTCTTATCTACGAGGTAATACTTCCTTACATAACAAGAATCTATGAGCATTGTGGCCATAAAAGTTGAGCAGGCTTAAGTTGATGGGAATTTATCTAGTTATATGAGTTATGCTAGTTAGAAGTAAATTTCACACCTGGTAGGGGGAAGGGAAACACTAGGTCACTTTGTATGGCATTAAGCAATACTCTTACATCATTGACACTACTCTCTCATCCGGAATACACATAGGTAAACATTTTGTTATCGTTTGCTATGGCAAGGACATTTTGAGACACATGCCTTTTTTGCGAACAATATGTGTTCTGCCTGCGAGTGGGTACCCAAGCATGGACCAATGTACCCTCGATCGATCCGAAAAACACACTATCTTGGTATGATTTTTAAACTAGCAAGGACAACATAAGTAATTAGTGTAAATTTCAAATACACCATACCTAAAAATAAGAAAAGAAGTTAGGGTTTAACTAAATTTGATGCGGCACCTCATTAAAATTGGGGGCAGAAATTAACTCCGGAGCTAGAATATTAAGTGCCTTAATTACACAGCGAATGTTACGATTCACTGTCTCAAGTGGGTGTTGGAAACGTTCCATAGTATACCTTTGTCTTTGATGCACTCCCACTGTCTGCATAAACATGGCAAGTTCCTCAGCGGCACTGATGCGTTTGTGGTAAGAGCCCACGACTTGTTAATTCATGGACCAAGCACATAAATGTCAGCTTCTTCATATGCAAATTGTCGTAGAATTGCTCGGGGTGACCATCTATTATCTCTCCAACCCAGTCTACCTCTCGCAGCATAGGTATGTTTTTGTGGCATTCTATTAATGTACAAATTTAGCAGCACTACATTTGTAACAAAGAAGACATCATCGATTTCGTTCGATATGTCACTGGTAGGCATGCCAAGGGATCCACTGCTGTACTCCAACTCATCCTCATTTGGAGGTTGTGAGCTCGATCCACTGGCCATCTATGTTACAAGTACTTCATTATATAGGGGTGATATTGCAATAAAATTATAAACTAGTCTGACTAAGAGATCTAATAAAAAAACTTGTGAAATGCCTAACATAGGTAGGTGCCACATAGTTCATACAAACCAAAGCGTTAATTAAAATAACAAGAAAAGTACATAAACAACATAAACGAAGGAAAGACGAGGATAACTGACGATGGACGATAGAGGAAAGAAAGATCAGGATGGCCTAATTGCCTATGACGTAACCAAATTCTTCTCTCTCAAACTATTGAAAAAATGTCCTCATTATCGTACTCTGAGGAGCATTTATAGCCCTTCCAAATAGATGGTCTAGCAAGCTGTCCATGCGATGCAGTACATCTACATATTCAGTAATTGATTCTTCGGCTCTCGACCCAATCCTCGTGGACTTTACATCTATCATGCCATCCCACTTATCTATAGCTTCATCCAATCGAGATTGTCTTTCCCTGGCATAGTACTTCCTCTCTTTGCCCTACTCTTTCTTAAAGGTCCCTCTCCATGATTACCGACGGTGTTTGTAAAGTCTTTACGTGAAGATGTCGATCATTTGGAACCCCCATTACTGCCTCCTGTCATGTTATCACTCAAGGTTGGAATATTGTCAGTGACTAGATGGGGTTGGCTAGATGACCTTACGTGTGAAACCAGGGCAACGTTCTTCGAGAATATCTTGGTATAATAATTGTAACAAGGTAGCCCCTTCTCCAACAAATATGCATCGTCTGGGTTTTCCTAGGAAACAATCACACCAAACATTAAGCAAGTAAGCATTAAGATTATGAAAACAAAATTCCAATACTATACTGAGGTCCATTTGGTGATTCAATCAGCGCTGCCCATCATTGTGTTTCTATCATAATCCCAACCATAGCCAGTACCATACGTAATTAACGTATGAAATATACGCCAAGACTATCGCATCCTATTCCATTTGGTCTTCAGATGCCTCACATTATATACATATATAGGTTGGACCTTTGCATTAAGCTTATTACAAATCTTATTCCATGTGTATTGTGAGAAAGTGGTGGAAATCAATTGCCCTGCTTGGAATTCCTCATAGGCAATCTCAATTAATAATTTCTCATTTGCGAATGGCCAGCTAACGTTCGGTGCCCTAATCGACCTGCATTGGCTTCCTTGTGAAGGCTCATACTCGTGTGGATCCATCTAATTATAATTCATAAATTAAGCATATGAATAATTTACATTATTACTATAATAATCAGACATCTACTATAGTGTCACATGACATACTCAATTGAAGCAACTAATCCTACAGAATAAATTATAAAATTATAAATGCCATTTTATTTAAATCAAAATAATTTGTTCTCATTAAAAAGCATGTCAACACATGATTCAGTTAAATAATCCATATTTAATTAGTAGTTGACATTAGTATCTCCTAATGTGTGGATTATTTCACAAATTAATTAACTAGATTTAAAAAAATATTAATTACTAGTTCACCTTAATAACCCATGATATGTGTGTAATATCACTAGTTAAGTTAAGCTCTATAAATATTTTATTTTTAATTACATTGTTAACCTTAATTACATCCTCATGTGTCCTGAATCCCAAGTGAAGTAATTAGATTTAATATTCCTTTTTTAATTACTAGTTAAATTTAATATCCAATAATGTGTGTCTTATATAACAATATCGTAACAATTTCTAATTAATACTTAATAACAAAATAACCGTGGATTACATCACTAGCTAACTTAATTAAAAATTATCTATTTTTAATTACTAGTTCATCTTTAGTAACTCTTAATGTATGTCTTAAATCATAAATTAATTAACTAGAAAAATGAACCAAAAAAATTATTTACTACTTCACCTTAATAACCCATGATTTGTGATTTAAGTCACTAGTTAAATTAATTAGCATAAATATTAATATATTTAATTACAATGTTAACCTTAATAACCCATCATGTGTGTCTATAATATACTAGTGAAGTAATTACATTTAGTATTATCTTTTTAGTTACTACGTAAACTTAAAACCCAAATATGTGTGTCTTATATCACATTTTAATATACAAGATTTATGATACATTTTCTATTTATTAGTTAAGCTTAATAACAAAAACTATGTGTCTTAGATTACTTGTTAAGTAATTTTATTAAATAATCCATTTTTAATTAGTAGTTACTTTATTAACTCTTAATGTGTGGCTTAAATCTATACTTAATTAATTAAAATTAAAAAACTTATTTCAATTACTAGTTAACCTTATTAACCCATAATATGTGTCTTACATCACTAGTTAAGTTAATTGCATTAAATATTATATTTGTAAATACGTTGTTCACCTTAAGTAACCTATCATATGTGTCTTCAATCACTACTGAAATAATTAGATTTAATATTCTATTTTTCATTACTAATTAAACTTAATAACCACTAATGTGGATCTTAGATCACTAGTTAAATTAATTCCAGAAAATATTTTATTTTTAATTACTAGTTCAAGTTAATAGCCCATAAAATGTGTTTTAAATCACTAGTGAGCTAATTAGATTTGATATCCTCATTTTATTTAAAAATATTTTGCATGTCTATCTTACATAACAAGTTAATTTACAAGATTTAACATTGTAATTTTTATTATTAATTAAAACTAATAACGAACAATGTGTGAATTTGAAAATTTTTGTTGAGGTAATTCCATTAAATATTATATCAGTAATTAATATTTCAACTTAATAAGGTCTTTTAATTATTACTTCACCATATGAGGCTATTTTTAGTAATAAAAAAAAAAGTCTCTTATTCATTGATATGTTATGTGTTTCCTTAATCTCATTTTATGAGTGTATTTAATTGAGTTTTCATCTTATTGTGAGCATCAAAACCCACAACCTACTTAAATTAATCCTTGGTTGACAAGAAATAGATTGAGTGGACATTCTTCGTTGCTATTGAGAGGGGGCAAAAGAGATGGCACTGGCCATGAACATATATATATATATGTATAATTTCAAGTTTTCCATTAATCAAATGAAAACTTTTTAAGCTCTACAATGAATTTCAGCCATAATTTCACAAAGTCCTTTCCAAGTAAAATTCTGGACAAGGGCAAATATAATTATAAGCTAATCCTAGTCTGAAACACCACCCCTTTCTTCCCATTCCCTTGTATTGCCAATAATTGCATTAACAATCAAAGTTGAACTGGAATTTTCCTTCCTGCAACTTCACCCTGATTTTATTGGAGTATTTCATCAAGGACCAAATTTACTCTAAAGTATGTGGATTACAAGTTCACTTAAAGTAATCAGATAGAAAATTGGATGAAAATCATAACTATTAAGCAATACCCATTTCAGGAACATAAATAGAACAGTAAAATTATATGTTATCTTCTAAGAATTAATAAAGAAAGAAAAAGATTTATTACGAAGCAAAATTTATCAACAACAACAACAATAAGATTAACTCTGTAAAATAACCAAAAAAATCATTCTACAACTCATTCCAATGTGATTAGGAAACACCATAGAAAACTAATACAAAAGATAGCTACGAAAGATACATAAATCTCTTTAACAAGGAAAACAATTCCTCGCCATGTTCATTACAGTTTTAACAATAAAGTGAACATAAATGAAAATAAGAAGAATACAATACATCCTCATACGGGATCTTCAGGTATAACACCACCAAAATCACTTAAGCAAAATGTTTGATGGACATTTACAAGGGTGACACAACCTATAAATATGTCCCCCTACAATTCATGCCTTCAGAATGTTTTTTCTTTTGTTATCACTCCAAACAAACCAATTTGATGAACAAAAATTGGATTGCAAACCACTATGACTCCTAAGATGTAATTTTGGGAAAAATAGCTTGTAATTATGTAATATGAAGGCAGAAATGAAGGAACTAAATGCTGTCAAGTTGGCCAAAAAAACTGGAAACACACTACCATCAACAGAATCTCAAAATTGCCTAAACTAAAAATGTGGACAAGCACAAATCTATAATTGGACAGACATTTATAGACACATAATAGGACCTAAAATGGAGTGATAACATGAACAAAATGACAAAAAAAAATAAAAATTAGAGAGGTAACAGATGATAAATTACGAAGTGATAACATGAACCTCAATTGACTCCAAAGACAATAGTACCAACCAATAATCCTAGAGGAGGAACAGAACAACAGAACAATCATAAGGGTCATTACATAGAACCCTTCATGCCAATGATAATAGTAGACATTGCGCTAAACTTCACAGTCATTCAGTGAAGCAAAACACACGCAGAAAACATGTAACCAACTTAAGTAGTCATCACAGGGGAATGAATTACTTATCCAATTCATGGATGGAGAAACCGCAAGTGTGATGCTACATTTTAACTATCATGTACAAGTAAGCATGAGATTAATATATAAAGTGAAAGCAGGAAAACAGGATAGGAGTAACTAAGCCAAACATGCATAGCAAATGCTAATATAGCTACTAAGCAACATAGTTCAGTGGTACAAATAAGAGAACATTAATTAACCACATCTAAGTAACTCATGAAACTACAGAATGAATATTCTAACATACATAGTGCCATAAAACTATACTTAACATGCAAATATAAGTCTTACTGATGAACTAAAGCATGTAGAGGAGGTGAAGTGCATTGGATGTGCAGCTAAAACTCGGACTGGAAGCTCAAGATTGGTTGAGTTATCATATGAGGATAATGTAGTGGCCGTTTTCAAGTGTATGATATTGAGTTGGGCATTTAGGGTGTAAGACAAATGTGAGAGAAGAGGAAACTAGTTTGAGGGTGATGTGGTGTTAGTTTTATAAACTGACCATATATATAAAAGTCACCGAAGAAAGGACTAATAATAGGTAGTTGAAATAGTGCAATGGATTGGTCAAGGGCATTATTGAACCCATTGAGTACAGGTGCTAGAAAAAAAGTAGTAAAAATAAGGCATGAATCGTAAGGGAAACTCAGACTACACTTGACAGGACAAAAATGAAACTATTGGGTCAAAAGATTCCCCACATATGAGCATGCTTTACACATAAGTACATCCACTAAAGGATGTAAACAAATTCAGTAGCCTACTCATGTGTTCACATAGACCATGACTTCAATTAATCCTACCCACAACTAAGCATAAGAGTACAATTATGTTAACAGTGTATTCTTATATTTTACTTAACATGACACTGCAGGCCATTGGATGAGAAGACACATTTCTACCAAAAAGAACCATGCTTTATACAGCTGCATAGCATGTTTAAATTCTAAAATATAGGTATCAAATGAATAATAGTGTACAAAAATCATCTGCTTTTTCCAGACTCAACATTCAATATCAATACAGTCCAAATGCATAGGAGTCAAGTATTTGGTAGACCATATGTAGCATGAATCAGAAAAAAGGAGAATTTTACAGGCATGCACACTACCAACACACGTGTCCTATTCAGTTTTTGTATAATCAAGTCCACATATGGTGTAATGTACATGTATTGGACGAAGCCCTAGAGGACTGATAAAAATGGAGACACAATAAACCAAATAGAATGCCATCTTTTTGGTAGATAATCACACAATAAAAACGAACCTGAACTACCATATTTTAAACTCAGTAGAATGGAATATATATATATACCTTATAAAATACCCCCATAAAACATTAGATTTCAACAACACTGTAGCCCATAACATCAAACAAACTAAAATACCAACTAGAAGTTGGATAAGGTACCACAGGCTAATAAAAACCCTATTTCTTAAATTTTCAAAGAGCTCAAGCTAAATTCAACAACAAAAATGCAAATTTACATGATTTTTGTAAAAGGACTGACCAAAATCTGGATGGAAAAAAAAAACCCAAACCCAATACGTCAAACAAACCAATATAACTCAAATTTGGATAAGGTACCACAAGATAATAAACACCCTAAATCTCATATTTCCGAACAACCCAAGGTAAAAGTGGCCAGAAAATGCAAATAAAAACGGGTTTGGGAAAAAGACTGCCAAAATTTCATACAACTGGGGTTCCAGACGCACGAAGAATCAAATCTCAATCGATGGCGAATAATGCAAGGATTTATTTGATGGACTCCATTCCTGCAACGAATAAAAAAATGTGTTCAATTGTCATTATTGGAAGAGGGGACGGGGAGGAGAATAAGACGAGCGCTGGAGGGAAGAGAGGGAGAGGAAACTGGATGTCAGAATAATTTTTGGGAACAAAATTTGCCGTTTTGGCAGATGAAATGAGAGAGCCAGGTTTGGGTTTTTTGGTCTTTTGCCAAGCAATTTTCAGGGGCATTCTGAGCATTTCTCAACTGCGTTTTGGGAGAAAATGAAGGGCAATGTTTGGTTGCATTCTCCGAGAACAAATTTGTTCTAGGAGAATATAACCAAACATACCCTAAATCTCTGTGACTATTCCATCTCTTTGATTTTTTATAGAATCATTATTCATAAATTTTTTTAGTTGTTATCAGGCTCTTGTCTACTTATAAATTGCATGTACTTAATTTGCCAAAAGTAATACAAAACTTAGTCCCAATTTGTTTTGCCTCCATTTCATGGGCACAACAATTGATAATAACTATTAGGGTGAATTACATCCATATCCCATAGATTTGGCCTAATTACCAAAACACCCTTATTATTTTGAAAATTGTATATACCTCCTGAACTTTGAAACTAAAATATAATGTTGATGGAAAGTGTGAAATGACCAAAATACCCTTCTATTAAAATTGCCAAAAAAAAATGAGAAATTGATAGAAATATCTAAAGACATATATACCCTTGGACCTATTTGTAATAATTTCATATTTGTACGGATTTATTTGATACATTTTTATCACCTTAATTTTTTAAAGTTTTAAATATAAGTTTAATAATTTTATTGGATATATTATTTACACAACACAACTTTAATAATATAAAAGAGACTATATCAATAATTTAATTAAATTCATTTATTATTGAAGAAAAATATTATATAAAAACATATTAAATAATTAAATTAAATTTATTTATTATTTAAATTACATACTTAACAATATTATATAAAAGCATATTTAAACAATAATTAAATTTATTTATTGAAAGAATAAGTAAATAATTAATTAAAAAGAAAAAAAGAAAATAGGACCTCTTTCATTACCCCCATCCGCCTACACCTACTCATCCCTTCCCTACTATAGCCACTCAGCCACACCATAGTTGGGCCAACGACAGGCTACCTGACCAAATGGTTGGCGGCTGCCAGCCAGCAGCTGGCCATGGTGCCGGTCACCTAGCCAAGCGGCTAGCGATTGGTCGCCCATTCTATTGGCAGCTAGGCATGGCGGTGGGCGACCAACCATCAGCCACAACCGGGTAGCCCCCTGGTTTTGGGGGTGGGGTTGGGATGGGGATGGGGGTGGGGTGGTGTATTTGTATGTGTATATATATATACTATATATTTATTGTATATATATATACTATATATTTATTGTGTATATATATAATATATCTTTATTGTATGTATATATATTTAGATATATATATATGTTTATTATATGTGTGTGTGTGTATATGCATAATGTAAAGATAATTTATTTAATTTTTTTATTTTAATTAAAAATAAAACTTTATTTTAATTAGTTTAAATTCATATTAAATTTTATATGAATTTTAATTAAATATAAATGGTTCAAATTTTAATTTTAATTAAATATAATTGGTTTAAATTTTATTTTAATTTAATTAAAGATAAAAAAATATTTTAAATTTTCTCCTTTTGTTTTTAATTAATTATATATTTATTATTTCGATAAATAAATTTAATTAATTATTTTAAATATGTTTTTATATAATATTTTAAGTATGTAATTAAAAATATTAATTAATTATATTTTAGGATATGAATTAATTAAATATTAATTACAAATAAGTCCTTAAAAATTTTGAATTTCTTACAATACTATCCCCGAGGATGTAATTTAGTAATTAGGCTAAACTTCAGGGGATATGGATGTAATTCACCCTAACTATTATATATTTAGGTTTTTACACTCTATAGAAAATACATAAGAATATAGACCTTACGAATTAAGGTTATTTGCAATTCTAATGATTAATTTAAACAAGTTGTTCATGAAACTTTTGTTATCAATAACAAAAAAAAAAAAAACAAATTATAAGTGCACATGATGATTTTAATGTATATGGAAAAAAAACCCAATACTATAATGAGAGTGAATAGTATTTTAAATAATAAAAGTCGTATTTACTTTATTATGGTTAACTTGGTATTTGAGCTTATATTAACATAACTACAATCATTATTGCCACAATAATAATTTAGACAAAATTATTTCAAACATTAAAATTTTCAAGCTCACACTTTTATAAAATGTTAAAAAAAAATTATCTCCCTTTTTTATGATTGTAATGTAGTTTAGAGTTACATTGCAGATTATGCTTATAAATTATAATTATGTATTATTGATATGGGTAGCCCAACAAGCCCAACCCAATAACGCTCGATCGGAGCACAGATACGATGCGAGACAGCCCAACTATCTGTCAGGCCTAACTGACCGAGGGCTGACCACGTAATCGACTAGGTCCTACCTAACCAGGCTCCAACATATCTAGGCGAGTATCAACATTCGCTTCTATCGACCAGAGTATGGTCGACCATGATCGAGGAAGCTCTTTCCAGTGCTCAGCCGGAGAGACATTTGAATAAGCCAAAGAACCATCCTATGAACCAGAGTTTATACGGATGTCTGACGGGCAAGTGCTAGTTTCGACTGAGGAGGTCGATCAGACACTACAACTCCTCTACCGCATTGAATGCTCTAACAAGCAACATGCCTCCGTATTAATGGCATATGTTGCCACAAGTACCATCTTTTCAGCCACACCAGGCTAGTCCACGCCTCCAGCTATCTCCAACGTACCACCTTGTCCTAGATAGGTGGAGGCAGCGCCACCTGGAATAGTACACAAGTTGGAAAAGACTTAAAGGTCCTCAAGCAAGAACAAAGGCCTTTTTTGGTGCAACAAGAGCACCATGGACGTATTAATCACACCAAAAAGGCTATAAATACCCCATTGCCAGCCTTCAATAAGGTATGTCATTTATTATTCAAAAGCCCTCATCTGCTGCTCTATATTCCAGTCGATAATATACTGACTTGAGCGTCGAGTACCTTAGTCGAGGACACCTCAGGTAGCCTAATGTATGTTATTGATTGCAGGACTCGACTCGATTAAATTATTGAACTCCCAGATCGACCTCCTACCTGGTCGATTAAATTGGACATCAATCCAACTTATTCAAAACCTTTCATACCTTCATCATTTGGCGCCACTTGTGGAAAACTTGAGTCCGCAATTGAGAAAAATGGTGTATACGAGGTGAGCTATTTTTGAAAGGGAGGAGAACAGAAGATCCCTAACCCCTTCTCCTCGACCCCATCAAGAGCCAAATGTGGCAGGACCCAACTCCCACCCAGAAAAACTGGTCACCCTAACTATGCCCCAGCTCATGCAGCTGATAAGCGAGTAGATATCGGCCCAAATTTCAGCTCAACTGTCAGTTGGCCTCAATAGACACAACAATCAGCCTAATCCAGCTGCTAGTGCCACTCATCAACCTTCCCAACGCGAGGAAAGGCCCTCTAGAGAAGAGAAGGATCAACCAGAAGCTAGGCTACCACCCACTCGACCAGAAGATAGTCCCGGGTGATTCCCAAAAGAAGAGGCCCGACTTAACCTTTGAGAAGAAGTTATAGATTTAGTGGATCATTGCGCTCAACCTCTTTGAGCCCCGCAACACGATGGGTCGAGTACCCGCGGCCCCAGATAAATAGAAACATGTCTTAGGCTAATCGAGATGAATGGGAGGAAATATCCCACTAAGTCCAACAGTTGAACAGGCGTCTGGGAGAGATTTCAAGGAGAAACACTGAGAGGAATCCTCATTACGATCGTGCTCTTTGGCTTCATCAAGAGCAAAAGCCACCATTCGTGCAAGAGATAATCGACGAGCGCATCATTGTTGATGCCAAAGTTCCTACTGAACTACCCAAATATGATGGCTCGTCAGACTCGAACGAGCATCTGCTATAGTTTAAGCACATGATGCAGCTACATAGGCACAATGAATACATCTACGCCAAGATGTTGGTCACCACGTTCTAGGGAATCGCACTCGACTGGTTTATGAAATTGGAACCAACATCAATCTATTCTTATGACTAGTTATGTGATAAGTTCCTCCACCAATTCGCCAGTCGGAGGAAGGCGAAGCTCCCATATACCCACTTCTACACTATTAAACAGAATGAGGGAGAGTCACTACGACTTCTTCACTAGGCTCAACATCGAGGTTTTGAAGATCAATAGCCCTAGGATTGAGTTTTTAATCGATGTGCTCTTCTTAGGCCTTTGATATAAAGAGTGCCATAATGCTCTAGTCAGGGAGCGATCGAGGACCATAGAGGAATTGCTTGACCTCTCAAAGAGGTACATGACTCAAGAAGACATGAATAAGATTAAATATAGCAATCCTGATGCCAACAAGAAAAAGGCCAAATAGAAAGATGACCAACAACACAAAGATGGTCATCGATCTTTGATCAAACATTTCCACAATCATACCCCGCTCAATGCCGCTAGAAATGAGGTATTGTTTTCTGTCCAACACGATAGCCCTCTCAAGAAACCCAGGAAGTTGATCGAGATGAAAGCCATGAAGAGGTCCAAGAAATACTATCACTTCCATAGGCAGAAGGGCCATGACACAGAGGATTGCTTCAATCTCCATGACGTGATCGAAAGGCTAATTCGACAAGGCCATCTAAAAAAGTTTTTCAATGAGAGAGCCCAATAAAAGACAGGCCAAATCGACCAAATTCCCCATAGAAAAAGGTCGGTTAGCCCAAAAAAGAAGATAAAGGAAAGAAACCTGCGCACGATACCTGCCTACCCGTCAGGGGAGTGATTGACACAATCACTGGAGGCTCAACTGGAAAGGACTCCAAGTCAACAAGAAAGTAGAACCAAAGAAAGCTGGAATCGACCAAATCTTTTTCGATCGAAATTATCTTCCAACTCTCGGCCAGTGCAGAACCAATCTCTTTCTCCGACGCCTATCTCTCACATATCGAGAGTCAAGGAGCTAACAATAAGCTAGATTGTTCTCTTGTGGTATCTATTGAGATCGCCAACTTTGAGGTTAGAAAGATATTGGTCGACAACGGGAGCTCTGCAAATATCATTTTCTTGTTGACCTTGGAGAGAATGAACATGAGCAACTTGAAATTCGAGCATGTCCGCACCCAGCTAGTTGGATTCGGGGGGTTGAAGATCATCCCTGAAGCATCTATAAACTTGTCCACATCATTTAGGGAGGCTCTCTTGACAAAGAACACTTATGGATAACTACCTGGTCGTTGACGCACCCTTTTCTTACAACGCTATCATTGGTTGACCACACTGAACGACTTTTGAGCTATTATCTCGACCTAACATATGAAGGTCAAGTTTCCGACAGCCGCTGGGATGGGCGAACTTCTCTGCAACATAAAGGAAGCTTGGCGATGCTATATAATTTCGGTCAAAGCAAATGAACAAAGGGCTCGACCAAAATTGAAACCCTCGAGGGATGCCCCTATAGTGGAACTCGAGGAGGGACAGACGAATAAGAAGCGGAAGCTGGAGGAGACTAGGGTTGAGCCTGTCGGATAGTTCAAGACCATCGAGCTGGAACCAGGGAACCCCGACAGGACTACCAAAATTGAGACTAATTGGGTAGCAGCATTGAATGCCTTATTATCTATCTCATCAGAAGGAATGTTGATGTTTCTGCTTGGAAGGCTTCCGACCTCCAAGGAATCGACCCCAGTGTCATTGTCCATAGCCTGAATGTGGACCCCTTATTCAAACTAGTGAAGTAGAAGACCAAAACCTTCAACGCTGAAATATGCCAAATCATTGAAGAGGAGGCCAACAAACTTTTAAAGGCAGGATACATTGTAGAAATTCAATACCTAAGTTGGCTTTGTAATGTAGTCCTTGTCCCTAAAAATAAGGGAAAGTGCCGAATGTGTAACGATTTCACAAATTTTAATAAGGTTTGCCCTAATGATCTTTACCCCCTGCCTCGTATAGATTTATTAGTAGACTCTACAGCTGGTTATGATTTGTTGAGTATGATGGATGCATTTCAAGTTTATTACCAAATTTTCATGGCACACAAAGACAGAGATAAGACCTCTTTTATCGTCCCCAATAGGGTGTATTACTTTCTGGTCATGCCTTTCGGGCTCAAAAATGCAAGTGCCACCTACCAAAGACTCATCAACTTTATGTTTAAAAATGAGATCGGTAAGACCATGGAAGTTTATGTCGACAACTAGATCGTAAAAATAGAAAAAGAATCGAATCACTTAACCAACCTCAGCCGTATATTCTCAATATTGTGAGCATTCAGCATGAAGCTCAACCCTAACAAGTGCACGTTTGTGTGAGAAGGGGTAAATTCTTGGGTTACATGGTCAACCAAAGAGGCATCGAAGCAAACCTGCAAAAAATACAAGCCATTTTGGACATCACACCTCCCCGAATAGTTAGAGACATTCAGCATCTGGTCAGCAGAATCATAGCTCTAGGTTGATTCATTACCCAACTAGCTGACAAAAGCCTGCCATTCTTCAAAATCCTCAGAAACACAAAGAGATTAGGTTTCCAATGGATAGAACAATGCAACCAGGTACTGGTTGAATTAAAGCAATACCTTTTGTCAGCACCGATGTTGGCCAAACTTGAGGTCAGAGAAGTTTTGTATGTTTATTTGGCAGTCTCATCAGCATCGATCAATTTGATTTTAGTTTCAACCAGGAACGACACCCATCGACCTATTTACTACAGCAGCAGATCATTGCAGGGCCTGGAACACAACTATTTGGAGATCAAAAAATTCATTCTCACCTTGGTCACTATAGCTAGGAAATTGAGGCCTTACTTCGAGTCTCACTCCATTGTGGTCTTGACAAATCAACCATTGAAGCAGGTGCTATCGAAACCAAATACGTCTAGAAGGTTAACAAAATGCGCAATCAAGCTAGGCGAATTTGACATCACATTCCAGCCCCAAACTGCTATAAAGGCCCAAGTGTTAGTCGATTTTTTCACCGAGAGACTTCACCTATATGCTCAGCTTGACCACAACTCCCTTATGTGGACTTTGCATGTCGATGGTTTAGCAACTTCCTCAAGGAGAGGAATTAGCATTTCCCTACGATCTCCACAAGTTGAGGAATATTACTTCGTAATTAAACTCGACTACCTCGTTACCAACAATGAGGTAAAATATGAGGCCTTCCTTGCAGGCTTGAGGATAGTAGTAGATATGGGAGTCGAACAGTTAGCAGCCATCACTAATTCCCAGCTGGTCGCAAAACAGGTCGAAGGAAACTTTGAAGCCAAAGAGACTACGATGAGCAAGTATCTGGCTGAGGTCAAAAGGCTACGGCAATAATTTATGAAGTTCACCCTCAGCCAATTTCCTCGATTAGAGAATGAACGCGCTAATGAGTTGTCAAAATTTACAAGCTCGATGAAAGGAACCAGGGACAGAACGATCACCTTCTTCATTGAAAACAAACCCACCATAAGCGGTCTCAACAAAAATTGGGTAGGGCAAATCAGGGAAGCATTCTCCTCCTGGTAGGACGAGATAAAATCTTACTTGGGGAAAGGTAAAGTTCCTGAGGATAAAGGCCAAGCGCACAGGCTCAGAGGTCAAGCAGCCAAGCTCGCCTTCGATGAACACAATCAACTTTATAGGAGATCGATTTTTGAACCATCGTTGAGATGTTTGGCATCGGAACAGGCTCACGAGGTCTTACATGAAGTCCACTCAGGCATTTGAAGCAATCATTATGGAGGACAATCTCTGGCCCACAAAATCATTAGATATGGGTATTTCTAGCTAATTTTGTTAAAGAATGTCGTCGACTTCGCCAAAAAATGTCTGTCCTACCAGGTCCACTCGAACATAGATCACCGATCTACAACGATGCTAGAATCCATCTAGATCACATGGCCATTCGACCAGTAGCAGAATTATATGGTCGGTTCTTTTCCAAATCGTCACAGTCAAATACTTTACGAAGTAGGTGGAAGCAAAAGCAATCCCAAAAATAACCAATGTGGCCATCAAGAGCTTCATATGGAAAACCATCATATGTCATTTTGACTTACCCAAAGTCTTGATATCTAATAATGGGATGCAATTCCAGAGTAGAAGCACGGGAAGCTGGTGCGAGAGCCTAGGGACCTAACAATATTTCACCTCAGTTGGCAACCTTCAACCTAATGGCCAAATGGAAGTCACGAACAGAACTGTCCTAGATCACCTCAAAGCTCGACTTGAAGGAACTGGAGTGAGTTGGGCATATGACCTCCCGGGGCTGCTTAGGCCTATAGAACTACTCTTCGAACAGCCACAGGTCAAAATTCCTATAGCCTAGTCTACGAGTCAGAAGCAGTCATCCCAACAGAATTGGTACAACACACTGCTCGAGTAATCCACTATAACCTGATCAGGAACCACTCGGAAAGAGAATTTGACCTTGAGACAATCGACAAGTTATGACAACAAGCATACATAACAATGCAAAGATACAGATCCAATATGACAAAGAATTATAACAAAGGAGTCTGATCGAGGAGCTTCAAAGTACTTATCCTCAGAAAGGTTGAAGTGTCGAAGAATGTGGGAAAATTCGACCCAAAGTAGGAGGGCCCATACTCGATGGTCAAGGTAGCAAAGCACAATGCCTATCGTCTGGTAGATATGAACAACAACAAGCTTTCTCGACCATGGAATGCGATAAACTTGAAGAAATTTTATGTGGAAAGAAACCAAGGTCTCAACTCGACTGTATTACAATATGATTCCAAATCAATGAAAACTACTTATGTTCCTATAGCCATTCGCCCACACCAACAACCAAGGCCTCTAGCCCAAATTAATAAATGAATTGATTGTCTAAAGTCGACCCCACAGTCTACATCACGTTGGTTTCACACCGCATACTAAGTTTTTTAGCTTGAAGTAATAAACGAACAGATCGTTTAAAGTTGACCCTGTATCAACCTCAAAGTCTTTTCCACAATAAACTATGACTTCAAGCCCAAATTAATGAACAAAATGATTGCACAGAGTCAACTATTTCAAACCCCACCAAAAATCAACCTCGTAGTCGAAAACAAACACGCTTAAATGATATACACATCACAACGACAATGTTGCAACTTAAGTCGACCACGCAATCGACGACAAAGATCAATACCTATTTTTATGTAAGTTGACTTAATTGAATGTCTTGGATTAATTCCTTTACTTTTGTGCCAGTCGATTTCTAAATTAACCGCGGACTTTAAAAGAGAAATTGTTTGATTTGTCATCTGTTGATGCAAGCAATCGACGATAGTGAAAGTATTTAAAAGAGAAATCTAGTACATATCGATGAACAGAAAATGCCAATCATTGAATCTGAACAAATCCAATTACAAAGTTGACAAAATATAAGGAAAATTAAAAGCAAGCGCCTTGCAGGGCGACCAAAAGATGAAAGAAAAATACAATAGCCTTAGCGCTCAACTCGACCAGACACCTTTGGCTTGCACAGTTCGCTTGCCCTCATCGATCGCTTAATCGAGATCATAACTTGAAGGGATGGGAAGAATCACAGGACGCTCAACTTCATGCTCCGGCACCATGATAGGGGCTAGTTGAACCGTAAGGGCTGGTCGGGAAGGCCCCACTTCATCGATGAGAAATGTGCGCCCAGGTGGAGAAAAGAAATTGGTTGCATTTATCTTGTTGTCCTAAATATCTAACGCAAAGTCAATGGTGAAAGAAAATCCACTGGTCACGTCGGTAACCCTCATTTGGCAATTAGCAATAGGCTTGACCACAGACACAATAGCAAGCCACTCCACGGGGGCATTCTCGTCGGGGTCGGGATAGACCTTGAGCTGTTCATTCAACATTGAGTTAAGACGCTTCTTATCCTTAGGGCGGATCTAATAGCCTAGGTACTCCAATTGTTTAAGTGTCGTGTTGAAAGCATCCTTTGCGTCGTTGATGGAAAAGATAACACTGGCATCTTGAAATGCCAAGCATAACATAAAATACTGCACAACTTCTCATCGAATAAGTGGCAACGTCCTAAAAAATTCATCTCGAGCATAATATATCGCGACGTTATGCCCATGTGTCTGATCAAAATTGTAATTGGCCTATGCGTCTAATTTGGCCTTCAGCAACAACTCGTCCATTCTATTTTTCTCATACATTATAGCTATAAGATGCACGTCCTTGAGCTCGAGCTCTCGTCCTTTTCCTTGAGTTGCGCATTCAGTTGCTCAATCCTTGACTGTGCAGATTTGAGTTGAGCTTTTAGCATATCCGAGTTGTCATACCCCCTCTTGGAGCTAGTCGTGATCACTGAGGGCCAGCTCCAACCTCCAGTAGAAATGGTAGCCCAACTGGCTAACCTTCAATGGAAACAATCTTAGTCAAGATATATGCTAAATGAAAAAAGAAAAAAATAAACAAACAACAACAACAAATAATGAAGTATTCGACAAATGAATAGTACCCAACTAGATACTTACCAAGTTTGAGTGATACAACAAGGCCCTCAGTGCCCCATCCTGGCTCAGCTCCATTATCTTCTTTTGGTTGGATACGAACAATCCAGCCTTCATCACCTTCAGGGACGCAGCCCTAGTCGACCCCGCCCTGTCAGCATCGACAAGGAATTGTGAATGGCCATGTCGATACCAAACCTGGGTGATGGCAGCTTGGGCAGCTGAAACAGCTAGTCCTCTTTTCGCTTCCCAAAGAGATCGTAGCCAGTTGATTGGCTAGGGGCTCCAGCTTTACCCTTGCCTTTTGTCGGCAACAATTCTTTTTTGTGTTGGTCCTGTCTATTCGGTAGACTGCTTCTCTTGCCAAGTAGAGGGACTGCTAGTCCCGGCAGGAGGAGGTCGAGAAAGTTGAGTAGCGGGAGTAGGCAATGCTGGCAGTAGCAGCAGAACAACCCAAAGAGCAGCCTTCCGATGAGCCGCCCCCTAACGACGCTCTTGATTCATCTGCGTACGTGCCAGCACCTGTGCTCGATTTTGATTCATGATTTTCTCTCAATCTGAAAAAGCACAAACAAGAATCAGGCATTAGTATCGACAATAAAGTCAGGTAAAAAATTACTAGAGGACCAGTAAAGATATCTAACTAGTCGAGCGTTTGCTGGTAAATCTAACTGAGCAGGCGATAAGCCTATCAGCACCAAGTTTGTCTCCTCAACATACCCCACAACCTCTATCTGCCCAAGCTTGACCAAATCCCTAATAAAGGTGTTGGGACAAGTCGGAGGTTCATTTCCAAACATGTCGATGCGGCCCCTCATCCAGCCCCTAGGTATGTTAATCCGACCCTGCCCGGAGATCGAACAAAGAAATAGCGAATTTTCCATTTCTGGCTGAATGAAGATGAGGGGGTCACTAGAAACTTTCATCGAGGGTGGGTTGTAAGGTAGTAAAAGCCTGACTCCTCTAGATTCCCCGACTTTCGAGACTGAAAAATGAAAAATGTTGCTAAAATTTGCGAAAGTGAGGGGTTGGTTATGAACATGCATAAGGGTTGGGAAGTTGTATATGATCAAAAAACAGTTTGGTAGTAGTTGGGTAATGTAAACTTGGAGGCCTGTGAGAAGATCGACTATTGGTTGGGCAATCGGGAACCTAAGCCCACATCTAAAGGCATCTTCGAAGATAATAATACAACTGAGGGAAGGTCGATGTATCCTATTGTCAGGCCCAGGGACAACTAACTCGAACTCCCGAGGAATGTGGTACAACCGCCTAATAAGGTCGAGATCCCCCTCAGTCACCTCTGATATGATCTCACTATAATGGTTGGGGGTAAGTAGTTGACCACAAGAAACAGGCGGTTGACTCGGCCCAGCCTCAACCCCAGTGATAACATGATCATCACTAGAACTGCTAGAGGTCAAGCTATCACTAGAAGAACTACTAGACTTGTTAGTCGAGTCACTCTCTCCCCTAGTCGGAACCCGATCCGACCTAATTGCTTCACTGCCATTCCCCTGACTGTTATTATCAGTGAAATACACTTAACATTTTAGCAATGCGATATGCACAAGATTTAACCAAATAAAACCCGCTCAAAGGATTTTGAGAGACTTACACGATTTAGAAGTTTAAAGCAAAGTGCATTTGTAAATGTTGTAAATCAGTTGACTCGACCTCACGGAATGCTACAAAAGTGAAAATGAGGATTTTTTACTGCGCCTATTTATAGGCCTTAGTGCGCAGTAACCCAAATGAGTGTAATTATTGTACAGCCATTGCCTGACTCTTCAATTAACCCAATGTAACGGCCACATTAAATATACTGAAACCCTGGTCGACATTCAAAATTAGAATGTTATCAACGCATCAAACCCCTCGTCGAGCATATTCATTTCTACAAATCAACTACTCCCCATTCTTCCTTATCGATAATCTCGATCAGGAATCAAAAATGGGGGGTATTCATGATATAGGATAGCCCAACAGGCCCTACCCAATAATGCTCGACTGAAGTACAAATATGATGCTAGACAGCCCAACTAGTCGAAGGCCAACCACATAATCGACCAAGTCCGAACTAACCAAGCTCTAATATATCTGGCCGAGTATCAATATTCGATCCTATCAACCAAAGTATGATCAACCGTGTCGAGGAAGCTCTTTCCAGAAATCAGACGAAGAGATATTTGAATAAGACAGAGCGCCATCCTGTCAACCAGAGTCTACGCAGATGTCTCACAGGCAAATGGTAATCTTGATCGTGGAGGTTGATTAGACGCGATGGCTCATCTGCCGCATTGAATGCTCTGACAAGCGGTATACCTCCACATTAATGGTCCATGCCGCCACTAGTACCATCTTTTCAGCCATACCAGGCCAGTACGCACCTCCAGCGTGCCACCTTGTCCTAGATAGCTCAAGGCAGTGCCACCTAGAATAATACACAGGTTGGAGAAGACTTAAAGGTCCTCAAGCAAAGACAAAGGCCTTTATGTGCAACAAGGGCACCATAGACATATCAATCACATCAAGAAGGCTATAAATACCCTCATTGCCAGCCTTCAATAAGGTATGTCATTTATTATTCAAAAGCCCTCACTCAGCTGCTCTATATTCTAGTTAATAATATACTGATTTGAGCGTCAGGGCGCCTTAGCCGAAGGTACTTCAACTAGCCTGATGTATGATGTTGATTGTAGGACTCGACCCAATTGAATTATTGAACACCCAGATCGACCTCTCACCTGGTCGATTAAATTGGACATCAGTCCAACTTATTCAAAATTGTTTATACCCTCATCGATAATATATTATTTATAATTTCAGTTATGATGTAATAGTCATCCATTGAAATAATTATACAATAAAATGAAATACTAAAATAAAAAAATTAAATTACAAAAAACTAAGTTTGAAATGGATTACAAAATACAAATTTTTAATTTTTCTGGAATGATAATACATAAATCTAATAAGTGCCTTATTTTATCCACTACTTGTATTTCAATTGTAAAATAAAATATTCAAAAATAAAATTATTTCTAAAAACACTTACGTGAGACAGACCAAATGCAACCTTCCTTTTTTTGTTTTTATCTTTCTTCTGTAATCCTACGTGCGTACTGAAACTGATTGTACTTATGTAATAATTAAGATTGATATGTACCCTACAATAAGTCCAATAAATTATGTATAATAATGCTAGCTCAAAAATCGCAGTAAATATATATTGAATATAATAGGAAGTTGGGTTTTAAAAGCTTACGAATATCCAAGTTGCACATATGGACCCTATCATATAAGATCAAACTCTCGATTTCAATTTTCTCTAAATAGGCTGCCAATATGTTTATTTCATACATTGAATCAAGAGTAGTAAACATTTTTTTTTTTTTTGTTTTTTTTCCTAATTCTTTCTCCTGTTTAGTTTGCCACATTGAATGTAGAATACTAGAATCTCAAGTATCCAATACCCCCTTTGAGAATCCACATCATTTAGTATTGCCTGTGGGAATATCACCAGAATTCACAATAAGAATGCAAACCAAGTCCAAGTCACGTGCTTAAAAGAATACCAAGTGTTTGTTATGCAAAATAAATAATGCAAATAGTTACACAAGTGCACGTGCCATAACAAGTAATAAAGTGATGAAAAAAATGTTGATCCCACGAGGAACTAAACTGTTCGCTACTAATTACTAATTCATCACACACTTGTTTTATTCAAACAAAAATCAATTATCTAGGAATTAAAACTAAACTAATGAAAATAAGAAAAAATGTACTGATTAAAATTTCTACCAAGATGTAGAAGCCTATAATTATAATTTCATCAATCGAATGAGTTGGTCACATAATTTTATCCCTATGAAATTAATAACATGTTATTAGTTTTGAGTCTTATGCAATTACAGGGTTCTTTTGAATTTCCTGCAATCAAAACCCTAATTTATTCAATTCACTATATTCCTATGTGAATTAACTAAATTATGGATAAGGTTGTACCACTCAGCTAACTCCCAAGGGCAAGTAGGTATATTCTTATCCTACTCACAAATTAATTAATTCATCAATTTGAACAATTAATCATAAGGTCTTCTATTGTCAATTAATCCCTAAATTCTCTTTTCCAAGACTTCTCTAGGGTTTAAAGATATACTTGACTGTTGATCAGACAATCAAATAGAAAAGAGCACACAATAGAAGAAATAACTTTAAGCGCTACTAATTTCATGGAAGAAAACCATGCATCAATTTATTTAAAAGAATTCATCATAATCCTAGAATAACGAATTAATTTATGATTGAATTGTCAAAAAAAACATGAATAAAACGAAACATTGTCTCAAATTCAGAATTAAAAAGAAAATCAAAGGGAAAAGAAGAAACTATATTCCTAGACAAATCTAATCTCTACTTTGTCCTCCTCCGAGTCCCAAATTCTTGCAATACTTCTAATCTCCAAAATAACAAATCCAAATCTCTGCTTTGATTGTTTGAAAAGCCTATTCTGATTACAAGAGTCTTCTAATTAAAATAGAACTCAAATAAATAAAAAAGACTCTTACACCCATCCTTGATTAGATTATAAGGTATTGTGCTGCTAGCATTCCCACCAACCTATGTCAATTTGTCCCCTTTTTGTAATATCTCCACTTGTATTCCTACAATTCTAAATTTTCATCAATAACCAAGGGAATTATTATTTTTTAATCAAAAAAATTATTTATTAAGTCATAAATATAATATTAAAATTAATACGAATACAGACTTAACACCAAGAAACAGGAGGACACGCTCCAACAAGAGCCACCCCACGTCCAGAATCTCCCTGCACTACAAAAGAATACTGTTTTTTCGACGGAATACAAACGAATTTCTGAGGGAACGATAAGTTTTTGATGGATCTTTGACAGAATCATTTTTATCAAAAAAACCCTCATCACAAATTATTTTTCATTAATGTTTTTCAATGGAGTTTCGTTGGTTTTGTGATGAAAATTTGACCACATGAAACTCCCAATTTATCATCTATCTTCCAATAGTTCAACATCAGATTTCTGACGGACTTTGGTTTTTTTAAATTTTTATTATATTCTGATGGTATTTAAATGAATTTTAGTCAGAATATTATTAAAATTATTATTTATTTATAATATTTTCTGTTGGAAGATCATTGGGTTTTTGTTGAAATTTTATTCATTTTTTAAAATAATTTTAATAAATTTATTTTAATTACACCTGGCCTGTCACTTGTTGACATGTCTTGTATATAAAATAACATACAATCATAATACAAATGGAACAATAATTTTTTTCCTAAGATACCTTGACTTTTTCGAATAGTCTAAGTAATCCTATAAGATTATTATTTTTTCTGAAACTAAAATTTTCAATTTAATTGTAGATTGAGAATTTTGTCCTTAAAAGCAACTAATTTTCAGATTGGTAACATATTAACAACTAAACATACTAAACTAAGTAACAATTTTGAACTAAACATGCTAACATTCCCAAATTAACAAATTAACAATATCAAACCAACAATCTGAAGCATACTAACAAATTCAATTCTAAACTAAATATACTAACTATTAATCACATTAAACTAAATAACAATTTTAAACTAAAGATACTAACATTCACAAACTAACAAATTAATAATATCAAACCAACAATCCAAAACATACTAACAAATTCAATTCTAAACTAAACATGCTAATAATTAATCATCCTAAACTAAATAATAATTTTAAACTAAACATACTAACATTCCCAAACTAACAAATTAACAAAATCAAACCAACAATCTAAAACACACTAACAAATTCAATTCTAAACCAAACATACTAACAATAATCATACAAAATTTGTCAGGACTCCCTCCGAAAACCAATTTTGATTATGCCTTTTTTGAATGAAAGGTGATTGAACTGATTATGGCAGTTGCAGTTTTGTTACTATTGTAGGTGCAATTTATATGGTAACTAAATGATGGAGCAAAATCTGGAACTTCCTATGTATAAGTCAGAGTGGTTTTGGTATGTTAAAGTTACACTATTCAAGGAGAAGAATGAGTTGATTGAAGATTCACTCTAAGGATGTTGTACTCGACTATTTAATAGAATAGAGAGCTTGATGAAAAGTTACGAGTGCTATTATGTGATATTAGGCTTATTTCCTTGGAACTCTTTCTGAAAACTTCAGTAAAGCTTGCTAGGTGTTTATTACAACTTGTGAGGTTTTGAGAAGTTAGCATTGCTCATTGTACTTGTTCTAATCCGTTTGATTAATAAAGTGCAGGTTCAAAATCCTAAGTCCTTTAGCTTAGGTAGTGGAGTAGGCTTGTTGAACCACTATAACTATCTTGTCTCTCTCATTTATCTTTCTGTTTATTTTTGCTATCTCTGGAATTTCAGTTATATCTAGAAGTTCCAGTTTATATTATCTGACTCCTTTGAGTCCTTTACCCGTATGGGTTCTTATACTCTTTTAATTGGTACCAGAGCCAAAGGCTTATGATATAAGTTTAAACAACTTAAGCTAAAAGTTCCTAATGGCTTCTTCTAGGTTTGATGTGTATGCAGAAGGTCAATCCCACACTCGTCCCCCTCTATTTGATGGGACAAATTATTCAACCTGGAAGAACAGGGTTGAGGAATTTTTCATAGCACTGGATTATGACCTATGGAGCATAGTCATTGATGGGCCTCATATTCGTACCAAAAAAAAATAAGTCTTCAATAGGGAAACTGGAACTTACCGCTGAAGACAACAGAACGCTCTCAATGAATGCAAAAGCAAAAAGTGTCCTTTCATGTGCTCTAGTCAAAGAAGAATACAATCTTGTTAGCACATGTACTTTCGCAAAGGATATGTGGAGCATGAAGAATAGAGTAACATTAGGATCCAAAATAATTCCAATAAAAACTAAAAATAACTAAGCTACTCATGTCCACAAGGATCATTTCATACATATAATTCAAATTTGGGGGAGAAAATACCTTAAAGAACTCGAAAATCAAGATAGATGGATGAACAACCTTCACTCTAGAAGTTGTCACATTTCTGGCACAACAGAAAGATCACCAGATTTCTCCAAGCTTCTCTTCGATTTTTGAGCTGACTTTTTTATAGGAAACTCATCGCTCCATGAGGATGATACAGTAAAATTTTCAGCCTGATTGGACTCCTCTAAGGATGATACAGTAAAAATTGCCTAAAATTACTTCCAGAAACCATTTCAGCAAGAGCAATAGCAACCCAAGTGTGAGGCCTCTAATGTCAAAGTCCACACACCAATTAGATCACCTTTCCTCTACAATTTAGGCTGGAGAAATATGCATAGCAATAGAAGAATGAAGGTGGAAGATGATGGAGGAAAAAGGAGAATATTGATCTAACAATTAGATCAAACCACTAACAAAATTTGTTGTGGTTGTTGAGAGAATCTTATCACACCAATTTTCAGCACTATCTAAAAGTGTGTAATTAGTAGTGGATGCACGCCCATCTATATCTATATATAGAGGGAGCATGGTATGATGCCAAGTTAGCATCACACCTTCCTCAAGATGGGGGTGTCACTTAGCATGCCATGTGGCATGATGTGATAAGTTGTGTGTGAATTTGAATATAATTTGGAATCCACATTTCATCATATGAAATGTCTTCCTATTAAATTCTAATTCTACATTAAACGAACTCTTCATTTAAATTCTCCCTACAAAAATATTCTTCAATTTAATTAAATTAAACACTTTAATTTAATTAATATTCCTTTGACTTAACTCTTAAGTCAAAGTGCTTAACTCCTTAAGCTAGTCAAAATTAATTTAACTCTTAAATTAATTTGACCAATTGATAATCATATGGCATCAATTAATTAATTCTTAATTAGTTGATCTTGATTTAACTATTAAATTAATTTGACCAATTTAACACTTAAATTGATCAAGCCAAAATGACATCAATTTTCTTCTCCTCAAAATCAGTCATCAGAGTTTTATAACACTTAGAAAATTCTCCCTTCATTCAATAGGTGTTACAATTGCCTTTAGTGTGTGACCCATTAGGTTCTACCATTTATTGGATATGAGCTCACAACTATTGTGACTTGTAGAATATCAAATATTCACATTAGTTTAAACTCCTTTAAACTAAGCGACTCAATTCAATTAATCTCATTAATTGAAGATTACCAATCTCCATAGTTAATGTCCAACCTCAAGCCCATGGAGCCCAATTAATTAGCCGAAATGAATGCTCTCGTAGAACCATTCTAGCATTACGCATACCATGCAAATACGGTTCTTCCGTCTCCTATGTCCATGAAAGAAGCCTAGGGCAAGATATTTGTCAGCTCCCTAATAGCCTCGATACTATGCTTTTATTCTCAATATTCGATTCCTGTGACCTCATCTTTGAAAAACTCTTTTCCAAATTATCACACCACCTTGCGCAAGGATTTCTTGGAATTTATTATTATAGAATACATAGGAGATGCACTCGCCCTTCACAACAATGATGAGTTGGATCCCATCTTGGATCTCACAAACCTACATGTCTAAGTAGCTCATGCCCAATCACCACCGGAACGCCAACTAAGTGGCCAAAAGTGGAGTTAAAGCATGAAGACCTAAACACAAGGTTACCATGAATCCTCAGGTCAAAGGACTAATTATATGCACTAGCGTATGCTGGAGAAGTAGCCACTGCCGACTTGCCACTATGGCCATCTAATGGGATCTTCGGGTTTAGTGAAGTTGTTCTCTAACAAGCACCCATATCTCATATGACTTACTCATAGAACGGAGCAATATCTAACTCTTAGATTTATGCATCGTTAGTGCAAGTTTGTCCGGATCTTAGATGGCCCCATCTCTTAAGATCCTATGACTTGGAAGATTTAAGATCACGACTGTGTAAGACTTATTCCGTGGTCACCGAACCAAGTCCCATAGTCATATATTATCTAAGGGCTTCAACCAAATACCAGTGAAGAAATATAAGCATAAAATGAAGATGGCCATTTTATGGAATATCATTTAATCAAAATTGTGTTACAAAGGAATAGTTTACATGGCCAATCTAATTAGCTTGCAGGGCACTATTCCAGCAATCTCCCACTTGCCCTCAAGATGTCCTTTAAAGACCTTTAGATATAGGGGTTTAGTTAGTGGATCTGCTATATTCTCTTCCGAGGCAACTCTCTCCACTCGGATGTCACATCTATCAATGATCTTCTGGATCAAATGATATCGCCACAAAATGTGTTTGGATTTCTAATGAGATCTCGGCTCTTTGGCTTACGCTACTACCCTGTTGTTGTCACAAAAGACAACTGCTAGCTCCGCAATGCTAGGCACTATATTCAACTCTTAAATGAAGTTTTTCATCCAGATATCTCCCTTTGCAGCTTCTAAAGCCACAATATATTTTGCCTCTGTTGTAGAATCGGCTGTGGTGTCTTATTTGGAACTCTTCCAACTCACCGCGTTGCCGTTGAGGCAAAATATAAATCCAAAAGTAGATTTCAAGTCATCTACGTTGGATTGAAAACTAGAATCCAAAAACCTCTTGAGTTTCAATTCTCTATTTTCGTACACGAGAAACAAGTCCTTAGTCCTTCTCAAGTACTTAAAGATTACTTTCGCGACTATCCAGTAACTTTTACTGGGATTGGATTGGAACCTACTCATAACACTTTATGAGTGTGCCATATCCTGTCTTGTACATTGAAGTGCATACATTATACTCCCAATGGCGAGGGCATAAGGTATGTGGGACATTCTTTGTCTCTCTTCCTCTGTCTTAGGGGTCATAGACTTGAAGAGACGAAGACCATGTTCGATAAGAAGGAATCCCTTCTAGGATTCTTTCATACTAAACCTCTTTAGTATATTGTCAATATACGGGATTTGGGAATGCCCCAAAATCCTCTTAGATCTATCTCTATAGATACGTATTCCTAATATGTAGGACACTTCTCCCAAATCCTTCATGGAGAATTGTGTAGATAACTCATGTTTTAGTACACTCTAACATTCCTACCTCATTCCTAATGATAAGGATGTCATCGACGTAAAGCACAATAAACTGTATGGAACTTTCACTAGTCTTTTTGTACACATAAGGTTCGTACACATTTTTGACAAAACCAAATGATTTGACTGTTTTGTCAAAATGTATGTTCCAAGTTCGGGACAGTTGCTTGAGTCCATAAATGGATCTCTGGAGTTTACAAGTATTTTGCTCACTCTCCTTAGATGTAAAACCTTGTGGTTGCTCCATATAGATTTCTTCTTCAATGTTGCCATTCAGGAAAGCGGTTTTCACATCCATTTGCCATATCTCATAGTCATAATATGCGGCAATGGCAAGTAAAATCTGAATAGACTTAGGCATTGCAATCGGTGAAAAGGTTTCCTCAAAATCAATATCGGCCTTTGAGTATAACCTTTTGCCACTAGTCGCGCCTTAAAGGTCATCACCTCTCCATTAACTCCTGGCTTTTGCTTATATATCCACTTGCAACCAACGAGAACTATTCCCTCTGATGGATCTACCAAAGTCCATACTTTGTTGGAGTACATTGAGTCCATTTTGAATTTCATGGCTTCAAGCCAATGTCCCAAGTCTATGTCCAACATAGCTTCCTCATAGGACTTTGGATCTATATCCAATTGGCCCATTTCATGAAGTAATCCGAACCTTTTGGGTTTCTTCTTAATTCTGTCCAACCTTCTTAGAGGTTGTGTGTCAGGCTCTTGATGTTCATTTGTTTCCATCACTTGTGGGATTTCTTGATCATTTTGAACTTCATCAAGTTTAATGATAACGCCCTTTCTATCCAATAGAAATTCCTTTTCCAAAAAGTGGGTGTTCCTTGAAACTAACACATTTTATTTCGAGGGATCATAAAAGTAATAACCCGTAGACTCTTTAGGGTATCCCACAAACTTGCACAAGGTGGATCTACTATCCAACTTGTCTCCCACTAAACATCTCATGTAGGCAGGAGACCCTTAAACCTTTAAATAATGGTAAGATGGTGCTTTGCCAAACCACATCTCATATGGTATCTTTGGCACAGACTTTAAGGTTACTACATTTAGTAACCTCACCGCCGTTTCTAAAGTGTATCCCTAAAAAGATATAGGCACATTGAAAAAGCTCATGATGGACCGTACCATGTCTAACAAGGTACGATTTCTCCTCTCGGCTACTCCATTGTGTTGGGGTGTGCTGGGTGGAGTATTGAGAGAGAATCCCATTCTCTTTTAGATAACCCAAGAAGTCAATACTTAAGTATTTGCCACCTCGATCCGATCGAAGAGCTTTAATACTAAGTCCCTTTTGCTTTTCTACTTCACACCTATACTCTTTGAACTTTCAAAGGCTTCGGACTTGTACTTCATAAGATACACATGTCCAAACCGAGTATAATCATCAGTGAAGGTAATGAAGTAAGAATAGTCACCTCGCGCACCAACTCTTGGTGGGCCACATATGTTTGTATGGATCAAATCCAAAGGACTTGTGCTTCGCTCCGTTTGTCCTACAAAAAGAGCCTTGGTTATTTTTCCCTTCAAACAAGATTCACAAGTAGGAAGGTCTTCAATGCCACTAACATTTAGTGCTTTGAGAGCTTTTAACTTGTTCATCCTATTTTTACAGATATGCCGAAGTCTTGCATGTTATAGAATGACATCTTCTTGATTATCTAATTTCTTTTTACTTGATTGAACATGCATCAATGAAGGTTAGGAATCCAATATGTACAATCCGTTATTCAATGTGCCTTGAGCAATTAAAGAACCATTCTTTAATGCCTTCAACTTCCCATTAGATATAGAAAAATCAGATTCTTCATTATCCAATTCAGGAATTGAAATAATATTCTTAACAATATTAAGTACATAATAACAAGGATCAAGTACAATTTGGGAGTTCCCCAAGTTTAACTTGATTACACCTTGGACCATGGCTGCAACTTTTACTTCATTTCCTAAGTGCAGAATCATATCCCCTTTATTGAGACTCTTTCTTCTTTCTAGCCCTTGTAACGTATTACAAAGGTGAGAACTGCATGCGGTATCAAATACCTATGTGGAAGAATTAGTCACTAAGTGCACTTCAATGAAGTCCATACCCTTCTCAAAGGTGGCAAGTTATGTCTTGCAATTTCTTTTCCAATGTCCTTTTTCACCATAATGGAAAAAAAAAGGTCAATTTTAGCCTCCTGATCATTTTCAATTCCCCTTGAACTTTTCAAGAATTGCTCCCCTTTGGAGAAAGAACTTTTCTTCTTTTTACCTCCATTTCTAGCACCCCAGGGCCCATAAATTTAGAAGAGGAATCAAGTGTAATAGGCTTGTCTCCTTTCATAGTCTCCTCGGCGGTCAACAACATATCAACTAATTCATTAACCGTTAATTTTTCCATCAACATGTAGAAGTTCATAATGAATTGGTCTAATGAATCAGGCAATGATTGAAGGACTAAATCCAAAGAGAGCTCTTTACTTAAAATGAACCTTTCGTATTTAGTATGAACACCATACAACTCTTGTAGGTGTAAATAGATCTCGTGTTCACATCTCATATGCTCATGAGACGCTTGAAGCTCTTTAGACATAGAAGCCATCATAAGCCATCTTGTTTGTAGATCATCATCCACAAACTTCGTGAACAATTCACGTGGCTTATGTATGGCATCATTGCCAATGGTATCCGGCGAACTTTGATGGAGGACATAAGACCTCTTTTTGGAATTAAGAATAATTTTGAGGTTTCTCAACCAATCGTGGAATTTCGGCCCGTTCAATTTATTGGTTTTCGAAAAAATATTGAGTAGATTTTTAGCCATTTTGTTTTTGAAGATTTCAAAAATCTACAAGAGGTGAAAAGAATAGTATAAGCATATGATTGAATATTGATATTCCAAAGAATAACATATTCATGGTCTTTCAAGCATGTTATCCTCCCACTATTTTATCAAATCCTTCACCCCCTAGAAGAGTTCGGGAAATCTCATTTCCTAGTGAGAATCAAGATCCTAAGGACTTGCAAGTGGACCCCTACTTCAAGTGCCATCCACAAACAATCAAAAGGTAAGTAATAGTTGCTAATTGCATCTCTGCAACTCTTAATACATTTTGCCTCACTTTTCATGTAGATACCCCGCTTCGAGTGTATCTACATTACTAAGTGTTAAGTCGAACCTACCAATCACACTTTGATTCGAGACCGCTCCACAACATCCCCCGCTTCGAGTGCCAATGTATGGGAAGCCTCAAATCAAAGGTACATCATATGCTAAGTATATACTCACAGCTTTCCTCCAAAGTGTGACCCCCGCTTCGAGTGCCATCACACAAATTCGGTAGCGTCGTTATGGCGTATACTATTAGTAGAAGGCATGGATTAATTAAAATTCCTTTTAATTTGTATCCATTTTGACTTAATATTTGATAACACTTAGACTTTCTAAGTGGAGGGATTTTGCTTGCAAAGATTTCATTATTTTTATCTTCTTATTTAGGTTTTCTATATCCTAATCACGCATCTCATACATCAAGAGGATATGGAAAGCATAAATAAGAAAATACACCTAGCATGCTTCTAGGGTGGGATGACCATGAACCTCACCAAGTAGTGCACTTAGAACCTAGGTGCACTACTTAGTTAATTTTAAGTGGGTTGATTAAATCTAGCTATTACATGAGTATATCCCATACATTCATGGGTTGTCATGCCTCCAATGGTCTTCTTTGCTCCTTGTAATATTTACATGGGAAAGAAATCATCACTCCTAGTGATTGTACTCTAATAACAATTACAAAATAGAAATGGAGAGGCATGAAAGCCTCTATTTAATACAATCATTTTCAACAACTTGAAACAAATAAAATCAATATTAAAAGCTCATGATCATCCCCATTCATTCATCATCCATTCAACACTTAAATGAATAATAAATAAATTAAGAATTGACATTCAATTCCAAAAATTAAATGCTAATCATATTAACAAATAATTGGTTAAGCATAACTATTATGTGTCTCATTTTTGCAATAATTGAAAATTAACTTTGACAAGTTCTTAAAAGCAATCAAAAGTGTCCAACACAATTTTGAGAGCTTGCACAACATTTGTGCATCCATTAGGCATGATTTAGTTCACTTTCGGTCACAAAAAGAACACAAAAACACACCATGACTCGTGCAAAACCGAAACTGGGCACTGCTGCACGACCGGTGAGCACACTGTGTGCACAGCCGTGTGGCAGCTTGCCCTGTTTCAAGGTTAGCACTGAGTCAAGTTGATTTTGGCTCAATTTTTGTGCACCAAGAATTTTAGTACACCTCCTAAACACTAAATCACACATTATAGACAAAATTCCAGATCTAAAACACCTTTTAGAAGTGGAATTTCAAGTGCTCAAACATGTTTCAAAAACAAGTTTAAGTGAGAATCATATTCTCCAAAAATCTCCAATTGTCTCCAATCATGTTGGATCCAAAAATGACCAAAACTCTTTCAGGCCATTAACAGCATGCTATATCAACACATAACATCAACCAATGCCAAATCAAAATTTAACATTGGCAACAATGAATTAAAAATACTCACCACATGAATTAACACTTAAAACACATAATAGCATGCTTTTAATTCATCAACCAAGGAGCCACATACAACATCATCCAAACACTCCAATCCATCATATGAATCAAGTATTTGGTGATTTTGATCAGTTCATCACATGAACCAATCATTCAAACAAAATCCAAATTAATGAATGAAATAGGCTCTGATACCACTTGAAGGATAGAGTAGCATTAGGATCCAAAATAATTCCAATAAAAACTGAAAATAAATAAGCTACTCATGTCCAAAAGGATCATTTAATACATATAATTCAGATTTGGTGGATTAAATACCTTGAAAAACTGGAAAATCAAGGTAGATGGATGAACAGCCCTCAACACTTGAAGCTGTCATAGTTCTACCGCAGCAGAAAGATAACCGGATTTCTCCAAGCTCCTCTTCGATTTTTGAGCTGAATTTTTTACAGGAAACTAATCACTCCGTGGGTATGATACAGTAAAAATTTCAGCCTGATTGGACTCCTATAAGGTCGCCGAAAAATTACCCAAAATCACTTCCAGAAACCGTTTTAGCAAGAGGAATAGCAACCCAAGTGTGAGGCCTCTAATGTCAAAGCCCACATGCCAATTGGATCACCTTTCCTCTACAATTTATGCTGGATAAATATGCAGAGGAATGGAAGAATGAAGGTGGGAGATGATGGAGGAAGAAGGAGAATATTGATCTAAAAATTAGATCTAACAAATAACAAAATTTGTTGTGGTTGTTGAGAGAATCTTATCACACCAATTTTCAGCACTCTCTAGAAGTGTGTAATTAGTAGTGGATGCCCCCTCCCTCTATATCTATATATAGAGGGAGGATGGTGTGATGCCAAGGTGGCATCACACCTTTCTCAAGGTGGGGGCGTCACTTAGCATGCCATGTGGCATGATGTAATAAGTTGTGTGTGAATTTGAATATAAGTTGGAATCTACATTTAATCATATGAAATGTCTTCCTATTAAATTCTAATTCTACATTAAATGAAGTCTTCATTTAAATTCTCCCTACAAAAATATTCTTCAATTTAATTAAATTAAACACTTTAATTTAATTAATATTCCTTTGACTTAAGAGTGTTTAATTTAATTAATATTCCTTTGACTTAACTCTTAAGTCAAAGTGCTTAACTCCTAAAGCTAGTCAAAATTAATTTAACTCTTAAATTAATTTGACCAATTGATAATCATATGGCATCAATTATTAATTCTTAATTAGTTGATCTTGATTTAACTCTTAAATTAATTTGACCAATTTAACACTTAAATTGATCAAGCCAAAATGACATCAATTTTCTTCTCCTCAAAATCAGTCATCAGAGTTTTATAACACTTAGAAAATTCTCCCTTCATTCAATAGGTGTTACAATTGCTTTTAGTGTGTGACCCATTAGGTTCTACCATTTATTGGATATGAGCTCACAACTATTGTGACTTGTAGAATATCAAATATTCACATTAGTTTAAACTCCTTTAAACTAAGCGACTCAATTCAATTAATCTCATTAATTGAAGATTACCAATCTCCATAGTCAATGTCCAACCTCAAGCCCATGGAGCCCAATTAATTAGCCGAAATGAATGCTCTCGTAGAACCATTCTAGCATTACGTGTACCATGCAAATATTGTCATTCCATCTCCTATGTCCATGAAAGAGGCCTAGGGCAAGATATTTGTCAGCTCCCTAATAGCCTCGATACTATGCTTCTATTCTCAATATTCGATTCCCTTTGTGGCCTCATCTTTGAAAAACTCTTTTCCAAATTATCACACCACCTTGCCCAAGGATTTCTTGGAATCGATTATTATAGAATACATAAGAGATGCACTCGCCCTTAACAACGACGAGGAGTCGGATCCCATCTTGGATCTCACAAACCTCCATGTCTAAGTAGCTCATGCCCAATCACCACCGAAACACCAGCTAAGTGGCCAAAAGTGGAGTCGAAGCATGAAGACCTAAACACAAGGTTACCATGAATCCTCAGGTCAAAAGACTAATTATATACACTAGCGTAGGCTGGAGAACTAGCCACTATCGACTTGCCACTATGGCCATCTAATGGGATCTCTAGGCGGGTCTCTAGTGAACTTATTCTCTAACAAATACCCACTTATATCCACTCATATCTCATATGGCTTGCTCATGGAATGGAACAATATTCGACTTTTGGATTTATACATCATTAGTGCAAGCCTATCTGGATCTTAGATGGTCCAATTTCTTAAGATTCTATGACTTGGAAGAATTAAGATCACGACTGTGTAAGACTTATTCCATGGTCACCGAACCAAGTCCTGTGATCTAAGGGCTTCAACCAAATACCAGTGAAGAAATATAAACGTAACATGAAGATGGTCATTTTATGGAATATCATTCAATCAAAATTATGTTATAAAGAAATAGTTTACATGGCCAATCTAATTGGCTTGCAGGGCACTATTCCAACAGAACATGCTTCAAGTCACCCATGAAGGGACTTCACAGGTAAAATTAGAACGAATTGAATTACTTACTCACCAATGTGAGATGTTTTCAATGAAAACAGGTGAAACCGTCAGCCAAATCTATGCTCGATTCATGGAAATAATGAATCCCCATGTTTGTATTGGGAAAAATAGTGTTTGAAAGTGAACAGATGCAGAAGATCCTAAGATCTCTACCAAAAGAAGTGGAATCCTAAAGTCACTGCGATTCATGAGGCTAAAAACCTTGAAAAATTAACTATGAGAGAGCTAATTGGTTCACTCACCTCTCACGAGTTGACTCTTCTCAATAAGGAAGAAAGTTTTGACAACCAAAAACAAGAAAAATATTGCCTTCAATGTTGAACAAGGAGAATGGAATGAAATCCTAGTGACCTAGATGGAGAAATGGTCAATGAAGAAATTGCCATGATAACTAGGCAAATTTGACAACTTACCCAAGTTAGAAATCGTTTCAGGAGAGAACCCAAAATGAATTCTAGAAAAAACATTGGGGATTTCAGAACTGAGCAAATCATATGTCATGGATGCCATGAGGTAAGGCATAAAAGACCTAACTGCCCAAAGCTGAAACGGAGTCCAAAGACTAAGAGAAATCCAAAGCAAAGACATGACCTTCACTTGGGATAACTTAGACTCGAACCAGTTTGATAATGAAGAAAATTATCTCATGGCTGACAGATAGATAACTTTACAGTCTCAATTAAGTTCCAGCAGTTTCGTTGATTATGATTTTGATAAAGATCTTGATATTCAAATTGAATCCCATAATCAACTCATTGAACTTCAGATAGAAATAAATCTTCTTAAGGAACAACTAGAGATTACCCTTAATGAAAAGGAAGAACATTTCCATCACTATGATAAAATCATAAAGAAAAGTTCCAAGGATAGAAATAGACTAGTTGAGAAAACTAACATCTTGAAAATGAAATTCAAATTCTACTAGATAGTAACTATAATCTAAAAAGATCACTCAAGGGCAAGAACAAAATTGATTTTGGATATAGAGACACAAGAACCTCAAAAAGGAAGACTTGCCACTATTGTTCAAAGATAGGTCATATGGCTCACAAATGTCCTATAAGAAAAGAAATTGGAGTCAAGTATATGTGGGTGCCAAAGTCTAACAACTCAGGACCCAACAAAAAATGAGTACTTATATTCACAAATTCTTGTATTGTAGGAACCATTTAAGAGGGCAGTTCAAATGGATCTTTGGTATATGAATAGTGGATGTTCCAAACACATGACATGAAACAAGTCATTCTTTTATGAGATACAAGAATATAATGGAGGAAATGTACTGTTTGCAGACAACACAAAAGGAAAAATCATTGGCAAAGGAATAGTAGGTAAAGAAGATGGAACTTCCATCGAAAATGTCTAGCTGGTAGATAGGTTGAAACATAATCTTCTCAGCATAAGCCAATTATGTAACAATGGGTATCAAGTACACTTTAAACCCTCTAAATGTGTGGTGACCAAGCATGATGAAACTATTTTCACCACAATTAGAGAGAGAAACATATACTGCATAAATTTAGATGATTTGTCCAAACAAAAGGTTGAATGCCTAGTTGCTACTGATGAATCTCGATAGACTTGGCATAGGCGTCTTGGTCATGCTAATATGAAACTCCTAAACCATTTAGTTAAAAAGGATCTAGTAAAAGGCATTCCTAAAATAAGTTCACACAAAAAAATATATATGTGATGCATGTATGAAAGGCAAACAAGTGAAAACATCTTTTCAACCAATAAATGACATTGCTTCCCCAAAACCATTAGAACTTCTGTATCTTGATCTATTTGGACCCATGAAATGCAATCTCTTGGAGGAAACAAATATGTTTTGGTCATTGTGGATGATTTTTCTTGCTATACATAGGTAAGGTTTCTTTCACATAAAAATGAAGCTTTGTATCATTTCATTACTCTCCCAAAGAACATCCAAAATGAAGAGGTGCATATGATTAAAACCATCAAGAGTGATCATGGCATGGAGTTTGATGATCATAACTTTGCCATTTTTGTAATGATCTTGGCCATACTCACAACTTTTTTACTCTAAAAACACCTTAACAAAATGGGGTAGTTGATAGAAAAAATAGAGTTTTATAGGAAATGGCTCGAACAATGTTGAATGGGTATGATCTTGGGCTAATAGCAATTTACCCCCCTATGTTTTATGAAATAGGCATTCTACCCCCTTGTGAAAAATAAATGTACAAAATACCTCTATGTGTTTTAAAAAATCATACACACCACCTCCCACTTCTCATTTGCTGCCCATTTAATATAATTTTAATATGAAAAGACTAATTTATCCTTAATAATTTAATATATTTTCAATTCAATTTAAATAATCTTTTATTATCATTTTTTTCTTTTCTTTTCTCTCTTTTTCCATTATTTCTTATATTTCTCTCTTCTTCCATTATTTCTTATATTTCTCATTTTATAGATATATATAAATTTATCATTATTTCTTATTTCTCATTATTTCATATATTCTCATTTTATACATATATAAATTTATTTATAAAATTAAAATTACTTTTATTTTTATCTTATCAATTATATTCATCTTTCTTTCTATTAATTCATTCCAAAGTAAATAAAATTTAAATTTCATAAAAATATATAACATATTTTTTATTTATACTTAAATACATATATTATATATATGTGTATATTTTTTATCTATAAAATTTAAATAACTTTTTATTTATATCTTTTTTCTTTCTAATTATTCATATCAAATTAAATATTATATATTTATAAAAATATAACTTCTATACATGAATATATAAATTATATATATAAATATATTCATATTTTTAAATACTGAATATATTGTATTTATATATACATATGTATAACCCAGCACCCCCCTCCCAACACCTACCCACTCTCCCAATCCTGCAACACGCAAAGGTTATGGCCGCCGCCCGCCCCATTGTCGCTGCTCACATACACCCCCAACACAAGCATTCTCTACACAAACAACTCCTCAACACCCCACCCCCTCCCGCATCCTCTGCAGGCGGCCTGGCCGCTCGTGCGACCGTCCGCACGACCTCTGTCATGGCCATCGCTCGCATACCCAGCACCTCTCCATCCCCACGTCCCAAATCCTGTTGACTCGGCCATGGCAACCATTTTTGGAGGCCGCCATGGCCTAGGCAAATCTGACCATTGGTCATGGCCATGGCAACCTTTAGTTTATGATTTTTTTTTTTAATTGTTAAGTCATAGCGCTGGCAGCGGCAAGTGGCTGCTGGCAGCAGTGACTATGGGGTGTGGGTACAAGTGCGTGGGGGTGGGGAGGTAGGGAAAGGGGTAGTTATATTTTCTATTTATATATATGTATAATATATATATATATATTATGTGTATTTTGTATTTTTTTTAAAAATATAATATAATTTAATCTAAACTGTTGATTTTGTAAAAGAAAATCTAACGGTTGATGAAAAAGGACATAATTATCTTTTTATATACAAAAATATAAGTCCATATGCAGATATACGTGCGTGTCCTACACCAAGCTATAAGGGGGGTTCGTCGCATGATTTTTCAAAATATGAGGGTGTTTTTTGTATATTATTTTTTCACAAAGGGGTTTTTTACCCATTCCTCTTATCCCAAGGGGGTGCTTGCAATTTACCCTATGATCTTCCTAAGCATCTCTGGGATGAAGCAGTAAACACAGCTTGCTATGTCATCAATAGAGTCTTCTTGAGATAATTCATCAAAAAGACCCCCTTTGAACTCTGGGAAGGTAAGATACCCAACATATTTTACTTTCGCATATTTGGATGCAAATTTCACATCATAAATGATAGAGAACACCTTTCTAAATTTGATCCGAAATCACATGAAGGAATATTTGTTGGTTACTCAACAAACAGTAATGCCTACAGAATTTTTAACAAAAGAAAAAGGATAATACAAGAATCTATGCATGTGGTATTTAATGAAACTGATCCTCTACTAGCCAAGGATTCTTTGAGCATAGAAACTGCAGGTTTCGATCAAGTGATAGAAGCACTTCAACAGGAAAGAGAAGGAGAAAATGATATATCTCAAAATTTCACTAAGACAGCCTCAACTTCAAGTGGAACTTCCGGCGATGAAACAGAAGACAAAATCAGCAAATTCAAACATATCTCAAGCCATCCGACAAAGAATATCATTGGAGATCCGGCAACAAGAATCACAACAAGGTCCAAAACCAAAACAAATGAATTACAACTTTCTAACTTTATGTTTTTGTCTTTTGTAGAACCATGCAACATAAATGAGGCATTGAATAATGAATCCTGGCTGAGCGCAATGAAAGAAAAACTCAATCAATTTGAGAAAAACTAGGTTTGGAACTTAGTTAAAAGACCCGATAATTATCCCGTAATTAGAACTAGATGGGTCTTTCGAAACAAATTGGATGAACAAGGTAAAGTTAACAAAGCAAGACTTGTTGCAAAAAGGTACTCTCAACAAAATGGTAGTGACTATGATGAAACTTATGCACATGTTGCACGTCTTGAATCTATTTGCATGTTATTAGCTTATGCATCACATAAAAACTTTACTCTTTATCAAATGGATGTCAAAAGTACCTTTTGTAAATGGACACCTGAAGGGAGAGATTTTTGTAGTATAACCTGCTGGTTTCAAAAACTCAAACTTTCCAAACCTTGTCTTCAAATTATCAAGAGCTCTTTACAGTTTGAAACAAACTTCAAGAGCATGGTATGATCGCTTGAGTTCTTTCTTAATTTCAAATAGTTTTTGCATGGGTAAAGTTGACACTACACTTCTTACAAAAACATTAAACGGCCATTTACTACTTGTTCAAGTGTATGTGGATGATATAATCTTTGGAGGTATTCATAAAGATCTTTGTGATGATTTTGCAACATGCATGACAACAGAATTTGAAATGAGTTTTATGGTTGAGTTAAACTTTTTCCTTGGACTCCAAATCAAACAAACCACCAAAGGAATTTTTATATCCCAAGAGAAATATACTAAGGAACTCTTGCAGAAAATTATAATGGAGGATTGTAAAGAGTCCAGTATTCCCATGGTTGCATCTACAAAGCTGAAACTTGATCCTGAAGGCAAAAATGTGGATGAAACAACATATAAGGGCATGATCGAAACCTTGTTGTATCTAACTTCCAGTCACCCAGATATCTTGTTTGCCACCAATTTCACAACACTCGGTTTCAAGGACATCCGAAAGAGTCACATCTCAAGGTTGTCAAAAGAATTCTTCGTTATCTTAAAGGAACCATCAACCATGAAATTTGGTACCCTCGATCTAAAACTTTCAATCTAGTTGGGTATTCTGGGGCTGACTATGTAGGTTGCAAAATTGATCGAAAGAGCACTACTGGAACTTGTCAAACTAGGGTCATGTCTAGTAAACTGGTGTACAAAGAAACAAACCGTGGTAGCTGTGTCAACAACTGAAGCAGAATACATGGCACTAGGTAATTGTTGCTCACAAGTATTGTGGATGAAACAAACTCTCAATAATTATGGGTTGCAATTTCCTTGCATATTGATTTTATATGACAACACTAGTGCTATTTGCATTACAAAAAATTCAGTCTACCACTCACGCACAAAGCATATAGAAATCAAGCACCATTTTATCAAAGATCATGTTTAAAAGGCTGATGTATGCTTAAATTTCATTGAAACAAAAAATCAATTGGCTGACATTTTCAATAAACCACTTCTAGAAGATAGATTTTGTTTTCTCAAAAATAAATCAGGAATCATACCTTTTCCTTTTTCATCATGAAATTTGTTTAGTATGCGCATCTTCTTCATAAAATACGTTTGGTATGTGTATTTCTTTTGGTATGTGCATTCTTTCTTTCCAAATTATTACACAAATATCCTCCATAAAAGATACTCAAATACTATGTTTAGATTTGTCATTTTTAAATTTATTTCTGAGAGGTAAAAATGGGGCAATCAAATCGTCCCAGCATCTACCTTCTTGCACAGAAATCCACAAAAACTCATCTTCTCCCAACACACTTCTCACCGTGTCCTTTTCAAAATCTCTCATTCTTCCTTCAATAATGGTAAAGCCCTCATCCTGCCGGCATCCTTTACCTTCATCTCCTATGGCTGACAACTAGAAATCCATGTCCTAAAAATTGGTTGATTACGTCTCTAATACCGAGGAATCCAGTCCATCTCACCATCTTATCTTGCTCTCCCTCGCTGAAATCTCAAATGTCCATCGTACATCATCTCCAAGAACTCCTCCTTCTCTCCAGTTCCATCTTCTTCTTCTCTTTTACACTCCTCACCACAAACACATCATAGCTTCACTGAATTCTCCTTTAATAACTGGGATTTCAAATCCGTTCCTGTTTCCATAAAATTCCCAAAGCCCCATGCTAAAAAAAATTTTCAACCAACGTTATGGCTCAAAAACTCAATCATGGATGACCAATCAATTTTCCTGACATTTCTCCTTCTTCTGCCCATAACTAAGCTGAACAAATGGGTTGGAAATTCATGATGTCAATTAACAAAACTACTTACACTCTTCTAGTCCGCATGTTCTATACAAACATGGTCACTGTTGAAGGTACTGATCCCGCTAATTCCTCTATTCGATAAAATGTTCTTGGCACCCCTGTTTTCTTTACTATTGAAAAAATCAATCAATACCTAGGGCTTCCAAATTCAGGTGTGAAATTCTTTGCCTATAGTGAATGGTGTCATCTTGATTGTTTTGATCTAAATCATGCCAAGAAATTATTTTCGAATGGAAAATCCCCAAAACTAGCTGCTGATGTTATTCTAAAATTACTCTATGTTGACTATCTTATCTGCATCTTCTACCAGTGGGGGTCATTCAAGTGATATGAATAGGTTGTCATGTTTCTTCTCTACATGGTTACCATAAGACAAACTGTTAACATAGGGTACATTATCTTGCATAATATGATTTATGCTCTCCATCACTCCTTAAAAAACTTACCCTATTATATGATTCTCACTCATCTTCTTTGTCCTGAAAATGTCTTCTTTTTATCCCCATGGTCTGAAGAGCCAAGTGAAAGAAAAATTGTTGACTTACCAAACCTTAAGAAAATGAAAATCCAAATTGGTGAAGATGGGATTTGGTTCAATGGCACTTCCACCTTTGCCACTATTCCCTCTGCTCCTCGACATATCTCTCATCGTAACACTGGCAAGAAACCACTCTATATCTCTAACGACTCTGTACAAGATGTTAACTCTATTGCCTCTAAAGGAGTAACCTCCAAACAAAAAAACAAGCCGCTGGATGTTCCAACACATGATCTCTTAACCTCTATTCAGGCCATTGCTTCCTTTGTTGAATGTTTAAATCGCAAGATTTCTCAGCTTGCCACCTCTGTTGAAGATGACTTTTGCAGGTGCAAAACTAAAATTTCTGATCTTCATGATAAAGCAAGGACCTTTGTTACTCCCTCCGCAAATGATCCCACAGCCGCTAAACTTTTTGATGATAAGGGGGAGAACATGTTGTTCTTCTATTCTGCTGTTGCTTAAATTTGATGATTGCACATTCTAAAACCAAATTGTTATGTTTTGTTACTATTTTGAATGTCTGCTGCTACTTTGATCTGTTATTGTTGCTTGCTTAAAATCTAATGCTTGCACATTCTAGAACTACCTTATTATGTTCTAGTTTGAATTCAGCACATGTGCTAGAACTGCTATTACTATAACATTTGTTCTATTATGCTTTAAAATTTGACTTTTAGTATTAAGCTTTTTGATGGGAGAGAACAACGATATTAACTGCCAAAAGATTTGGGTATTAAGTATGTCTTTAAGTATTTTGTTAAAAAGGAAAGAAAACACCCAATGCAATAGTCTCTCAAGACATGGGGAGAACAATAAAAAAGACATCATCAAAAAGGGAGAAATTGTTAGGATTCCCTCCGAAAACCAATTTTGATTATGCCCTTTTTGAATGAAAGTTGATTGAACTTATTATGGCAGTTGCAGTTTTGTTACTATGGTAGGTACAGTTTGTATGGTAACTAAATGATGGATTAGAATCTGGAACTTCCTGTGTATAAGTCAAAGTGGTTTTGGTATGTCACCGTTACACTATTCAAGGAGAAGAATGAGCTAATTGAAGATTCACTCTAAGGATGTTGTACTTGACTATTTAATATAATAGAGAGCTTGATGAAAAGTAGCGAGTGCTATTCTATGATATTAGGATTATTTCCTTGGAGCTCTTTCTCAAAACTCCAATAAAGCTTGCTAAGTGTTTATTGCAACTTGTGAGGTTTTGAGAAGTTAGCATTGCTCATTGTACTTGTTCTAATCTATTTGATTAATAAAGTACAGGCTCAAAATCCTAAGTCCTTTGGCTTAGGTAGTGGAGTAGGCTTGCCGAACCACTAACTATCTTGTCTTTCTTATTTATCTTTCCGCTTATTTCTGCCATCTCTGGAATTTCAGTTATATTTAGAAGTTCTAGTTCATATTGTCTAACTCCTTTGAGTCCTTTACCCATTTGGGTTCTTATACTCTTTCAAAATTAAATGACAATTTTAAACTAAAGATACTAACATTCCAAACTATCATATCAAACTAACAAATTAACAATATCAAACCAACAATCCAAAACATACTAACAAATTCAATTCTAAACTAAACATACTGACAATTAATCATACTAAATCATATATATCTTTCCAAATTAATATTCTAATATACCAAACAAGCCAAATAAATAAAGATTAAAAAAATAGAAAAAGAATAACTTACCAAATAAATAGAGGAACAATGAGCGATGAATGGTGGAAAGGGCCGGCGATGCAACGATAGTGGTGGACGAAAGTGGTGACAGGGCAGAGGAGCTTCGAGCATGATGGAGGGAGGAGGAAATAGAATGGAAGGAAAAAAATGGAAAGGGGTGGGTGATATGATTTTATTTAATTTTTAATGGAATTTCCTTCGGAAATTTTCTAAAAAACAAAAAAAAATACAAATTTTCAATGAATTTCCTGTCAGAAATGTCCCTCGGTAAAACTTTTCGACGAACTTTCGAAGGATTATCTGTCCTATATTTTCGCGCCTTTTCATGCCAAACCCCTCCAAATTTACCAATGATTTTCCATCAATTTATTGAGAGATTTTCTAAGAACCAACTTTTCGCTATAAATCCGTTAGCAATTTCTGACGATCCTTTTCCTTCCAAAATTTTTGTCCAAAAAATGGTATTTTTTTAGTGCTGCTAGGAAGTAATTCAACCATTCTTAAGGTTGTCATCAGCTCATGCATAAGGCCCTTGAGGCTATGCTTGATTAAAAGTCGGCACATGGTGCAAGTAGGGCTATTGTATAGCTCGTAGTCAATTGCTCACTAAATGAATCTTATTTGCTTCCTCACCGATGTCAAGATCCATTAGCCTCTGAAAGGATTGATCCAAGAGATAAAATGACACACATACATGAGGAAGAGGCCTCTCATGAGGTGAATAGTAGATCAACACATGCCACAACCCAACGAGATGAGAGGTAGAGAAGGATCAAAGCTTTCTCGTGCAAACCAACGATGATAAAAGGTGAGACTGAAAGACATGATAAGTACCTTCTATTAGCAATCATGTAGCCCAAGTGTAACCTATTCGTTATTGTAATCTTGGAGGATTCCTTACCACAAGGAGTTAAGATTTTGTAACGACTGAAGTATGACAAGATACTAGAGACCCCTAAGAATACCTTGATGAGTTCTATGCAAAGGCAGACTTGTATAATTTGAGTGACATAACTTACTTGAAGATCTTTCAAACCAACCTCTCCAAGAGGGAATTTTCATGGTTCAACTAGATCTCTATTGGTACCATTGCTGAACTTTGGCAGCTAATCCAATACTATCGGCACCACTTCACTATCAATAGGAAGTATCCAAAAATTGCTTCTTATCTTTTTAACTGCTACCCATAAGGAGAAGGAATCTCTTAGGGACTGCTTGAAATAATTTGTTGAGGTTGTTCATGAGGTTCTTCCTATGAACTATGCATTACTAATCAGTATTATGTAATAGAATCTCAGGCATGAGAAGTTTAATGAGTTAATAGCCAAGAAGCCTCTAACATAAAAGTACATTCGAATAAAAGACACCACAAGCAGCAAAGTAAAAATCTAATGAAGATAATAGGAGAGAAATCCATTAACGACAAATGGGACCTATTTAATAAATTGATTAAAGTTTGGTGACATCCACTAAACCAATTTCCCATAATCGTCTACATGAATGAAACTAATGTATAAGAGAAATAAAGTGGAAAGTTATTGCATCAGGATAGGCAGCTTATGCTTTGAACCTTTCTTAGTGGAATATTGATGAATTTACGTAGCTAATCAATTAACATGATATATTGAACTATTCAATCATTTTTGTAGACCAAGATAATGATAGCGACATAATATTTTCCTTTATACTTCTTGGTTTTCATGATTATATACATTTCATTCTTCACACCATCTTGGATTTATAAGTGTGTACAATGGAACAGCTCATCTTCATATTGATAAAATAACTTCTCATTAAGAGTATTATCTTGCATTGCTCCACTTTGATAATTATGAAAATTAGAAGTTAATTCTTAACATCATACCCTTTCAACATATAGCACTTTTTTGTCATAGATATGGGTATCAGCAGACTCCTAAGTACTTGCGTGAATCTTCACGTCTTAGTTGTCCCATTGAACTAAGTTTTTGGAATCTCCGGTTATAAGAATGATTGGGTTTTTTCTATCAAGATCCTTAATTTATAGGTTTTAGGTTAATTCCCCTTAACAATTATTTTACTTGATGGCTGAGTAAGCCTCCAGTTAGTAGATTTGCCAGATTTTTCATTAATTTCACACAATCAACTAAAATAACACAATTAGAAGCTAATTATCTTTGATATTATGTTTACAATTTAAATGTCAAAACTCACCATTATACATATTATTTTGTACCCTTTCGATAGCCGATTGATTATTACAACAAACAGTAACTATGGGTACTACTAGATTATGCCAACAAATTAACGAATATCCTCAAGGAAATTACAAAACCATTTTGCTTCTTCTCCAAATTTGTCAAAAGCTACCGACTTCGATTCCATTGTGCATTGAACTATGCAAGTTTGTTTCAAGGACTTTCAAGATACAATTTATCCACCTATTGTAAACAATTAACCAATCCAACATAGTTCTTCATGTTTGATATCAAAGTCTCACCATTGTGTCCTTCTACTATACTTGGATATCTAGTATAGTTTAATCTATAATTTGAGGTGAATTTTGGTATATTAGAACCCTCATCAATATCTTCCAATGTTCATTGTTTAGATTACTCGTAAATCTACCAAACTCACTTTCTAACATAGCTAATAGAAAATCTAGGCCAAAGGTGTATAGACAAGGATGGCTACTACATCAAGTGAGAGAAGATTTGCTGCATCCAATTGGATCTGTTGTACCACCAACTTTTAGATCAGCTCCATTAGTCGTTGCATCGCTAGAGTGGCTAAAAAGAATTTGAAACCAACCAAAAAGAATGAAGAAACAAATTGTTAGTGAAGTGCTAGAGAATATGACAAAATGAATAGCTAATAGGAGACATGAAAAACATAGTTGTTGCACTTTTGCAATTAAAATAGTGCCTGGGTTTATTAAGCAATGCCAACTGCAGATACAATGTTATATTTTTTATGTTGTGGTTTTCTTTATTGAAAATGGATTTTGTCGGCATGTGATTTGTAGAAAAAGATGGCTTCATTTAACATTTTGTAAAGTTTAGAATATATTAAACATTGTTAATTATACTTTATTGAACAATGAGTTTTTTGGTAATGTCATTATCACCCTTGTTAGTCTTTCTTGATGATATATTTAATTTTGATACTGTTCATTGTTGATTATATGTCAATATAATTGTTTTACTTTTGTGTGTGTGTGTGTGTGTGTGTGTGTGTGTGTGTGTTAATTGTTGTTGGATTAATGGTGTTTAAGGTTAGATTCTTGCAGAAAATTTTTAGAGAATATGTTTGGCAAGAAATCTCCAGTCAAAATGTCAGTAGCAAACTAAAAATCAAGATTTTAAAAACCTTTTTTGGGTTTGTTGGCAACAAATTCCATATAGAATTAAAACAATATGAAAACAACATTGGAGATGTCTTCACTAAGAACATAAAAAATATATAATAAAATTGATATTTTTTCAATAATATCTCTTCATTAACACTACAACAATCAATATTTCAACAAATAGCTATTAAAATCCAAGAAAAATTCATAGAAATTGTAAATTTCTCTTCCTTCCTACACACAACTACTCGTGACACCCCCCAAACCACGTCATCCACATTTAGCAATTCACTCACTTCACTTACGTAATATGCATCAAGACAAGTCACCGACAACCCAATTGGTGACTATTTTGCTTGGAAAGAGTTGAAGCATTGAAGAGAGCAACAATAATAAAGCTTCCCCAACGACCTTTTCCTATCATTGATAACAACTCAAAGAGTAGTGTTGGCCAAGCATCCGCAGACTGGAGGCCTCCCACATCTCAAGTCAAGTGCGTATATGTTAAACTTGACATGTTCCTTGCATTTATTAGCAGAAGAAGATGACATTGGTCTGAATAAATTAGGTGAGAATAAATTTTGATATTTACAATCATAGAGAATAAATGAATTACATTTATTGAGAACAGGAATAACCTTTTCAAGCTAAAAAGCACAATCAAATGTGTACCAACACCGGAGATATACATTAGCGCCCTAAAAAGTATTTGCTGCATGATTTTCAAAAATAAAAAGAGGAAAAGATAGGGAAGTCCATTATAATTTCCTCTTATCCTTATTTAGCATTCGTCAAATACAGATGTGAAATCAATTAAAAAATCTTGATAAAATTACTCTCAAATTACTTGGGTATAACAACATATTAAATGTAGGGAATGTTAAGAGTCTGATTGGATGCAATTTCAAAATGTTCTATTTTATGTAATTTTGCAAATAGAAAATACACATATTTGTCTCATTTTTCTCAAAGAAAATATCATTCTTTTTCATTCTTATACTTATAACTATTATTTTTTACACTTAAAAAAAATCTGTTTGTTTAAAATTAAATAATAACTTATTATCAAACATAATCTACCAGCTAATTAAATAATAATTTCTATTTGTTTCTTATAAGATAATCAATTCCAAATTAAATTTAATAATAATTTTTTTAAAAAATTAATGATAATTTCTTATTCTAGCCTAATTTGATTGATATGACATAATCAAACAATAGGCTGATGATAAATTAAATAAAAATATCTGATACTATTTAATTTAGAATTGATTTTGTATCCACATTGTCTTGCAATTTCTACATTACTAATATAAAATATACTTTTATTTTTCACATAAAAATCAATACTCAAGCAACGGGCCGGAGTCCGTTGATAGGTGCAGCGAAGATGCTAATTCCACGAAGTTTTATTCAAAATTTGGTTAATATGATGAGTCAAAGAAACATCCACCGTCCAAATTGTTAGGCGCGTCGCCTCCTCCTCCTCCGACCCATGTGAACTTCATTATTTAAATTTCATTTCTTCAATTCAACATCACAACAAAAGTCTCAGGCCTAACCACTAAACATGAGAAAATAGTTATACTAGTACAACATTTTTACGTAGTTTATTATGCTATTTATTAACTTTCTTTATATTTATTATAAATTAAGATAATATTTAATTTGATTTATTGAAAAAAATATTCTAAATTATTTTTAAAACTTAAAAAGAAATTAGGTTTTTTATTTTATTTTAATAATATGCTCTTAAAATGATATTTTAAGGACAAATTAAAATTTCAAGACTTCTAAGATATTAACAATGATGATTTTGTAATCAATACAATTTAACTTAAATGAATTTTTGAATTTTTAAAAATAAATTGAGACTTTTTACTTTTTTAAATATATATATATATATAAGGATGTAACATTTTAATTTGAAAATTTATAAATTTAATTTTTTAAAATTTACAAAGAATTGCACTTTATTTTATAAAATTATAAACTCACATACACACTTATTAGATCAAGACTACGACATAGTTGATAAAAAATAAAATAAAATTACCACATGAATATAAATGATGAACTTGAAAATAAAGATATTTAATAAGAATTAAATATCCGCGTCATTTATTTCATTAATATAAAGGCTAAATTCATTTTACCCCCTGTACTATATAGAGAATATATCAAATACTCATTTATACTTTCAAAACTTTCAAATACCCCCTCAAAGTCATCTGTCGTTAGTAAAATAGCTGACTGTGTCAAAAACTCTACAGTAAATTACTGATTTATCTTCAGAAAATAATTAAATAGCATAAAAATCTAGGATACATGACTGCTTTTCCGCACAAACAAACTCTATTTTGTTGGTCCCACATGTCCTGTATTAGAATTGAGTTAATTAATGTTCTTTTAAAAAAAATGAAATGATTTAATATTTTTGTTGGATTGGGAGTTAGATGATGCTTTAGGTCATAAAATAAAAGTAACAAAATTGAATTAAGAAATTTGAGCATTATATAGTAAATCACAAGGGTATTTTGGACATAAAATTTTTTAAAGATAATATATATAAAGGGAAGATAATTTTAGTGCTAGATTAGCCAAACAACCATTACTTTTCTAATGATAAAGAAGTTTGAGTATGGTATTTAAATATTTTGGTAGTACGGGTCTTAAGTATATATTTGTCTATATTGAAAAAAAATGTCACATATCCTAGGTTTTTATGCTATTTAGTTATTTTGTAAAGATAAATCATTAATTTACTGTAAAGTTTTGATACCGTCATCTATTTTACTAATGACAGATGACTTTGAGGGGGTATTTGAAGATTTTGAAAGAATAAGGAAATATCTGATACATACCCCATAGTACAAGAGGTAAAATGAATTTAATCCTAATATAAATTTAAAGTCAAGATTTAAATATATGAACCATGTTTTAGGGGGAAAAAAAAGGAAAATGGTCCCCAAATGTATTTCTTTATATGTGATAGTATCCGTGCACTTGTTTCGTTACATGCGTGTGTCCCCAGTGATTTTTGGAGTTGAAACCAATGTTTTGAAAATTAGATCGGATCGAAATGGTGACCGGAGGCTAGTCTGGTCCGATTGAACCCTCAAAACATATGAGAATCGATTAAAATTGGTTGAAAATCGGCCAAAATCGGATCGGTTCAACCAGTTAACTCTTTTTTTTTTTTTGAAAATTTTAATTTTTTTTAAAAAAGAAAAGAGATGAGTTGAAGATGATGATTAAAGATTTTGGACATGTAATTTTTTAAAACATGAATTTATTTTCTTGAAATTTAATGAAATGGTAGCTATATGTGAATGCTTATGTTTAATTTGTTATTTTATTTTTTTTAATCTCTCTTAACTTATGTTGAATATTTAGCATAAAAGAATTTATTTTTACTTGGAGTTGAAGCATGATACAAATGATTACTTAAATTAATGTAAAATATTATTTTTTATTTATTTATAGTTGATTAATTGTGAAGTAGTATTATTTTTTTAAAAACGTACTTAAAAATAAGTAAGTTGAATTTTCTTTTAAATAATATTCTTTCCATATCAATTGAAAATTTTATTTTTTGGTAATATTAAAATATTATATATATTTATAAAATTAAATATAATTATTACGTTATTATAGCATCATATTGGTTCAACCAATGATCGAACCGATTAAACCCGTTGAACCGATAACCAATAGCCTTATTGGTTCATTGTTCGGTCCGATTTTAAAAAAATTGGTTGAAACCATGTCCTTGAATTTGATCCTTTCCATCCCCAAATCAAAAACCCAACTTAAATTCGTGAACTACAATCAAACTTTTTTCCTTTTTATATCCTACCTTGCCCCTTCTTTGTCGTCCTCGCCTTCAACGTTTGACTCAGGAAATTTTCTGAGCTCTGTATTAAATCTTCAGTTTTCTTGCGTGCAAACAAGAAGAATCCCATTTACTGGCTGTTCTGAATTCATTCATGTTCATGTTTCCCAGCAATTCTTCTTCTTCTACTCCATATTGGGTGCCCATAATTTAATGGTTTTGCAGTCGGCTTCCAATACCTCACCCCTTTGCCGTGATTTCTCACAGAGGAGAATCATCTTCTTGCCTTCTCTTTCCTACTCACCCCTTTTCAGCTTCTGCCCTTGTGCTGCTAATCCTCCTCTTAGCCAGTTACGCCTCAAAAAGAGACGAGTAATACTTAAAAATGTGAGATGGGCTCTCCAAGCTCAATCCTGCATCAATGGTGGAAATCCACAACACCATTTCAACGCTGCCGCCCAAAGGGTCGTCAAAAACATAGTCGTGAAGCGATTTTCTGATGAAGATGAATTTGATTATGCTTCTTCATCTGGCTTCAATACCAGTGCTGGTAACTATTATAGCACCAATTTTGGGCAAGACCCTATTGTAGATAAGCTGAGGAATCAGCTAGGGGTCATCCATCCCATTCCCTCTCCTCCTATAAATCGCAATATATTTGGCCTTTTTGCGTTCTTCTTTTTTGTGGGCGTTGTTTTTGATAAGCTATGGATGTCGAGAAAGATGAATGCAAGTAGTAGTGGAAGTAAGCCAGGGAGTTGGCCACAGGTTCCCACTAGCCTGTCCTTGTTTCTTGAGAAGGATTTGCAGAGGAAAGAGTCAGTAGAGTGGGTGAACATGGTGTTGGGGAAGCTGTGGAAGGTGTATAGGGGTGGGATTGAGAATTGGATTATTGGATTGCTGCAGCCTGTAATCGACAATCTCAAGAAGCCGGATTATGTGCAGAGGGTTGAGATCAAACAGTTCTCCTTAGGGGATGAGCCATTGTCCGTTAGGAGTGTTGAGCGAAGAACTTCTCGCCGCGTTAATGACTTGCAGTGAGTGTTTTCCCCTTGCAATATAGGTTAATCACTCTCTTATTTATGGAACAACTTTTGGAAATTGATCATTTATCCCCCTAGAACATGCCCATAAGTTAATTAAGAATAGGTGAATATTCATGTTTCTTGTCTTTTAACATGATACCTGACATATATTTAGCATAAAATTACAAAACTGATACCTGAACGGGAAATATCAATTCTTACTGTAATTAATCATCAGATAAAAGTTGACATACCTTCTGAAATTGGAAGGTCTGATGTGTTGTCATTGTGGTATTAAGCTTCCGTATTGTTCAGTAAGAGATCTTTCATCTATATCAATCGCAAGCATGAGAGCATGTTTCCTTCGGAGAAGTTATTGATTTAATTAATTACAATGCCATTCCAACTTCTATCTTCGGTTACAAGAAGAAGCTACACTTTTCTATTTTCCAGTGAAACCTTCATGTAATTCATTTATCTGAAGAAACTATGTTTGTAGTGGAGAAAATTTTGGAAAACCGTGATCCAACTGACCTTTTACCTAATAAAAAATTGAAAGTCTTCTCTTCATAGTACATAGAGCATAAAGTTTGAGTTAAAATTAGCTAGTAGGTTTTTCAAGTACAATGAACGTCAATACCAATGTAGTTATCGTGTGAACATTTTGTATAGCACCTGCAATGGTGAAAATTAGATTATGTCAGGAGTACAAAAATGCAATAGAGCAACAAAGGTCAAAAGGAAATTAAATTTATACTTCTCCTACATATTAGATTTTCTCTAATTTCTCTATCTGTCCAATCTCTGAGAGATTAGAAAACCAGTTGGATTTGTGACAAATCAGCTTCATATCTATCAGAACCCAATCCAGCTGCTGGTGCAAACCTGTTGGAAAGGACCACTTTGCAGTTCTCTGTACTAGATTGTTCTGCTTAATATCAATACATGACTTACACTGTGCCTGCACCTAGTCCTCCTTTTGGCAACAAGAATGCAATTTGTAGATTTCTATTTGCTGCTGTTTCTAACCAATTCTGGTCATTGCATTAGTTCTGTGTGCTAATTAATTGGTTGGATTTGTCATGCCACTTTTGACATCTATTACTCTCGACTCTGATGAGTGAAGAACATTCTACTTGGTGCCCGTTTGGTTTTATTCTCAATTTCAGTTTTCATTTCCATCATTTTCAAATTTTTTTCAAAAAGTAGTTAGTGAAAAAATGAGTTGAAAATGAATTTGTATTTGGATAGATTGTTAGAAAAGTAATAATTATGTTGGATTTAATAGGTTGTAGGTGGAGAGAGATAGAAATAATAAAATAGAGAGAAGAGATATATAGATTATTGGGAGAAGATATATAGGTTATTGGGGAATGTGTTTTGAGAATGAAAATAAAAATGATGTTGGGTGAAAATGTGTAAAAAATGATGTGTTTCAATTTTCAAATAGTAGAAAATGGACTTTGAAAATGAAACCAAACGGGCACTTAGTTTTGTATATGGATCCAAGAAGAAAACAAAAAGTGGGAAGAATGGTTTGATTCTTTTGATGAATTATCACAATCCAGAAAATAATGTGTTATCTTGCATTAATGCATATTCACCAGATTAGCACGCTTATATTGACTGACACATGATGCGTTACGGTGCCTCTATCTCAGTCTATATAGATGGTGATTACTTTTCGTTGTGTTTAAGTTAATAATAGTTTTCTTTCCCGTTTCCAAGATACCAGATAGGCCTCCGCTACACTGGTGGTGCACGTATGCTTCTACTTTTGTCACTTAAGTTCAGCATCCTTCCCATCGTTGTGCCTGTGGGTGTGCGTGACTTTGACATCGATGGGGAACTATGGGTCAAACTGCGATTGATACCAACAGAGCCGTGGGTGGGAGCTGTTTCCTGGGCATTTGTTTCTCTTCCAAAGATAAAGTTTGAGTTATCACCATTTCGCTTATTCAATCTAATGGGTATGTTATAGTCTCACCTTTTGCATTAGCTTTCTGTCAATAATGGTACTTTATTAGAGCATCATGACATACAGTTCTACTTTAATGAAATCTGCGAGTCAGTGAAAAAGATTAAGATTGGAATAACAAATGAAATAATGAGGATTCGTTTCGAAAGAGCTAAAGTAATTTTGGGGCTGTCCAATAATCTTCTTTGCTTTATAATTCTTGAGAAATGCCCACCCTAGGGATGCAATTGAGTTGAATGAAGCCAAGGCTGGGGTAAAATTTCAAGCTTGATAAGCTTGATTTTTGAGCTCGAGCTCGATTTGATTTAGCTCAACTAAGTTCAAATTTTGAAGTGAGTTTTCACCCAGCCACTGTGAGCTCGAGCTTGAAATTTTACTTTAATAAAATGGTAAAAAATTCTTAACCAAAATATCAATTCATTTGTAACATTATAAACCATCATAAACAAGCTCACAAAAATTGCAAAGCATCATCAATTTATATGTTTAATTTATAAATTAGTAATATTAATAGCATAGTATATACACTAATAAAATAACAAAAATATTTAAATTATATGCTGCTCATGAGTTGCCCAATAGTGACTCTGTTCACGATTAAGCTCAAGATAAAGATTAAGCTTGATTTGAGCACGAAACATTTTGAGCAACTTGACTTGCTTTCACCCCAGCCCACCCTTTATGACTTAAATGCAGACTGTCTTAGATTCTTCAAATTTGATAAAAGTGAATGGACAGATATGATCCTCGATCTCTTTGTGATGATCCTTTTCGAAAATGTAATAAGTGGAATAAATAACAGTTCGATTAAAAAGAAAGTAACTTATAGTTATCTATCGAGTTCTTCAGACATGCTTGCTAGGTTCTGTATTGATATCACTATTTCACATTATCATCTGTTTAAGCTCCTTGCTATTACTCATGGATATGCGCAGTTTGAAGTTAACTTCTCCCTCTGTATGTGTTGTCATTTCATAAATGTATTGGTTTTTCATAAAATTGAATCATGTCTGAGCCCGCTAGGTCTCAAATTGCTCGTGAAAAGTCTGATTCAACTTGTCATAGCCTTTTCTTTTTTCTTTTCTTTCATATCACAGTATATACTTCCCCGAGGGGTTTTACTTCCTATATCACCTTATATGTTGTTTCTCATTATATACCTTACTAGCTTAGTATGAATACTACGGACTAAAAGTAATCAGCATCATATGCTAGATATGGGAAGGCTTTAATTCTTTGTCTTGAATATCTTAATGAAGTTAATCCTATTATTTTTCTTTTCCAATCCGAGATTAACTTTTCTGAGGGCCTTTTTATGATTATTCAACTTGAGCAGTTCAAGTCCTAGCAATTCATATTTTTGGGTCTGAGCAGTCAAGCCCATTGCATGACTCTTTTCATTTCTTAGTCAAAAAATTCTCAAATGTAGGATATGTAATTGTTTTATTGGATCAATGACATTTCCTTTGTTCAAGTGTCAGCTTTATGATGATCTAGGGGAGCATTTGAAAATTTATCATAATAAAATGCATGATCAGTCGCCGAAACAAAACAGTAACTTGATTGTGCATGATTTTTTTGAATAAATGAATTGTTCTTGGAATCTGTACCTTATTTTTCCCGTCAACTTGCTAGACTAATTGGATAGTGAACGAGTGAGGGAAACAAGTAGAGGCTATGCTTGTTGGCTGGTTTGCAGGTAGATGATTAGTGGTCTGTTAACAGGCTAGGAACAGACAAGAGCATTGTGTGTGTGTGCTTTCTGGTGCCAAAAATTTGAAAAATAAGAGTTTAATGTATATATTATGTCTGCACGCGCTTATTGCTGTTGGTTTCTTAATCTAAACTAGGACTAGACTTTAATTCAAAACTCAGGTTAGAACTACAAAGATACAAATTCTGCTAATCCAGGATAAAGTGTGACGAGGGGAGATACTATAATAGTCCTTGGTCCCGTGGATAAAGATTGAAATTTTTAAAATTGATTCTGGATGTAGTACTTATGTGGACTGGTGAAGCATGACTGAGAGGAGATACTATAGTGGTCATCAGTTACCATGGTTAAAGATTGAATTTTGTGAACTAATTCTCAACCAATGAATTTATGACTTGTGTGGACTATAGATAGTGGTTTCTTGTTTCTTATCTTGATGTTTAATGAAGGTTGCTAATCCAATGAGATGATGTTTATCTCATTTAATTCAAGGTTCTGCTTGTAGAATGTCTTTGTGTAATTCATGCAGTTGATATGTTAATTGATTTTATATATCATACTGAAATCCCACTAACATCTATTTCTTATGCTGTCCCATTTTTTGGTGTACGGGAAACATTCAGCGATACCTGTCCTCTCAATGTAAGTGAGTTTCTTCTGGCTATTCTTGATTAGCATTAACTTATTCCACAATTTTGTCATTTGATTCTTTTATTTTCTGTTTGTTGGTCATATCGTTTTGTATATTCCCGACCTTTTCGAATGTGAGTTAAATTTATGTCTCTTCTATGTGGTATAATGCAGTTGGCAACTAATTTTTTTCCCCCATTGTTCCTCTCCATTATTTTGTACCCTAACTTCTTATGCTTATTTATGAATCTTGTTTCCAGAGGTTATATTGCTAAAACGCTTTTCGCTTAAGATATTGTTCTTGCATTTAATTCAATAAACTTAAACCCAAAAAACATATACCAAATACCTGCGTCATTTACTTTGAGAAGATTACGAGCAATCCTGCTATGAAATTTGTCATAGATCTACAGTCATTGTTTAGATTGATATGTCTCACTCTCCATTTGCACCCAATCTTTTTACAGAATCTTGGCTCTGCACATCAGTTAATTGGTTTTGTAAGTTAATGTAGTTGATAGCATGTATACCACTCATGCCTTGACCACTCAATTGGATGAATCAATTTACTGCTGCTTCCCAGTTCTTCTTCTAGAACGAAAGTGGAAAATTGTGTGACGTTGCTTCCAGTAAAAATAAACTTCTTGTTTGCTGTTATTTTCTGCTGTTAGTGTTCGGTATCAATTTACCTGCCTTTTTTTCCCAAGTTGTAGTGTTTCTTGGTTTGTATCTTCTACTTGGTTTGCTGTACTCTTTTGCTAGTAATATTCTGTATCCATGTGCCTGCCTTTTGTCTTTCACTTTAGTGCTTCTTGGTTACTAACTCTGATATCTGCAACATTCATTTCACTATCAACTTCGAATTCAATTGCTTCTTCTGGGAATGCTGAGGTAAACAATCTTCATTTCCAGGTTCTTGACAAAACTTCTCACTGAGGATTTACCTAAGCTATTTGTGCGTCCAAAAAAGATAGTTCTAGATTTTCAGAAGGGAAAAGCTGTTGGACCTGTTCCAAATGATTCCAAATCTGGAGAAATTCAAGAAGGAAATAATGACTTCGTCGGCGAATTGTCTGTGACCCTACTAGATGCACGAAAACTTAGTTATATATTCTATGGTATGATTTTTACTTTTTCAACAGTTTAGATTCTAAGTGGAACGTTTACTGCCTGTGTTAAGAGTTTCAACTATTGGCATAAGTTACGATCAACAGCTTGTCTGAAACTATTCACATAAACTTTTCCTTATGTGGTACCATAACACAATTGCTGTCCTGCAATTTTACAGGCAAAACAGATCCATATGTTATTTTAAGATTGGGAGATCAAGTAATACGTAGTAAAAGGAACAGCCAAACTACAGTCATTGGACCTCCTGGCGAGCCAATCTGGAATCAGGTGAGTTCTTTAACTGCTTTGCAGCTGTCTGATATGTATGGTTTCATGAGGAGAATTTCTGGTTCTATTGTAAATAATACTTTATTTTTATCTCACAGGATTTTCACATGTTAGTTGCTGACCCTAGGAAAGAAAAATTATGCATTGAAGTAAAGGATTCTCTTGGATTCACAGACTTGACTGTAGGAACTGCAGAGGTAAGGCGTCTTAAATTTGCAGATACACATCTTTCTTTTCTGAAAATTATATAAATGTTTATTTGCTGTTGTGCTGTAACTTTTCCTGCATAACGTGCATGTATGTTTGGCATGGAAACATGTACGAGTTTGAAAGTAAATGCCTTGATGGGAATTTGTTTGATGATTTATATGTTTCGTTGAATATGGTGTTCATGAAGAAACCATCTGCAACCTTGCTCTTTACTGGAACAATATCGTACTGCTCAAGGTAAAAGAAAACGAAAATAGAGAGATAAAGTAAACCATGAACTTGATGATTTTTGCTATGGAAACATAAAAACCTTAATGAAGTGAATCGGAAGTCCATGTTGTCTGATCTTTAGTCCCCAAACATTGGTCAAAAGAGGAAATAAGCATATGCAAAGTGCTTGTTTTCATAGTTGAATGATGGCCAAAATGATGTTTGAATTTTTTGGACGTTGAATTGGACATATCAAGATAAGCAAATAAACAATCTAAAGGCCAAGATTCTTGGTAGCCAAGCCTCAGTTTGCTCGTGATTCCCGGCAGGTTCATGGGTTCCAACCATTTTTCCACCTCTACACCAGACATGCCCGTGTATATGTACTAGTAGCTGCAATCAAAATATTTAGTAGCATTACAATCTTTTAGGCATAGAGCAACAAAGTTGTACTGATTCTCTATTCGATCAACTTGAGGAAATGAGATTCCAGGATAGCCACAAGATTCTAGCCTCAAAGCCTCTAATCTCATCATATGTAAATGCACTACTGTCATCTGCATCACCAAGAAATTTCATACACTATAACAAGAAAAATACCTGAAAACAAAGGGGAACTTAGTTACAAAACTGATGGTAACAAAGAAATTAACTATCTACACAGCATCTTAAAATCAATCTGTTAGCTTCAGCAATACTGAAGACAGAGAGATCAAGAAAATATTGCACTTTAATCTTGAAGAGCTAAACTCTCAATTCCCATGGACCTGATAGGATCTCTCTTATAACTTGTGGGACAGTGCCATAAAATATGAAGACACTTATCAACATGCGGCAAACGGATTTCCTGTTTCTGCTTGGACTTTGCACACTTCAAATTAGAATCTCAAAAACAAGACCAATGTCAGTTATCATGCTTAATTTGTCCTTGTTCCTCTTGTAATGTTTTATCTGCTAAATTAATTGGTTTTTGCTGTAATTTAGTTTTGGTTATAGGTTGTCAAATCTCTACTGGTGGTTATGGTTTTCCAAAGTACCAAAAATAACATAATGCTTTTTCCACTGGGTTACGAGCACAAATCTGTAGTTGCTCTTGCAAGAGGCCATGAAAGAGAAATTGATTAAATTTGTCCCTTTTGCTTCTCATACCATAATTGATAAACAATGCTACATGAGTAGGGGCATCATCACTCTCTGGTTTTATGCTAATATCCACTATTTGCCGAATGAACTCAAAGCTGAACTATCTAAGATGTAGATGGAAACCTTATTTGTAATACTTCAAGGAGATAGTCTCCAATTCTCTTATTAAGGTTTTTCTGATTTTTCACAACACAAACTAGCGTAATTCCTTTGGAAATACTGTTTGCAGGTTGATCTTGGATCTCTAAAAGACACTGTTCCAGCAGACAGGATAGTTGTACTTCGAGGAGGTTGGAACCTATTTGGAAATAAATCAGCTGGAGAAATCCTATTGCGTTTGACATATAAAGCATATGTTGAGGATGAAGAAGATGAAAGGTCTGAGAAAGTATCCACAGATACAGAGGCATCTGAGGATGAGATGTCTGATTCTGATGAGTCGGACGTCACAATCTCCGAGCAGCGTGCAAAGGAATATGTTATTGAATCAGAAAGGGAATCTTTCATGGATGTTCTAGCAGCATTATTAGTAAGTGAGGAATTCCGAGGTATCGTGGCGTCCGAAGCAGTGAATACCAAGTCTTTAGATGCCGGAAAAAGTACCAGTACATCAGAACCAAATGTGCGTTCCGTTGGATCTGGACAGCAAATTTCTGCAGTGGATTCTGGTAGTTCTCAAGGTATTCTTCTTTGAATAGCCAAATACCTAGTGTTCCTATTCCTAAGCTGGTTACCCTCTTCAGCATTATCTTGTTAATTCATCAGACCACTGAGGACCTCTAATTTGCAGGATCGACTTTGTTTTGGCTTGCCGTTATAACAAGTATTTCAGTCCTTATAGCTATAAACACGGGTGGCTCTAGTTTGTTCAATCCTTGACATGATCATGTGAGTGACGTGAAATTGCTGAGGGACCATTATCACCTCAGTCGTTCTTCTGTGAAATATTGGTTCCATCAATTATTCCATTCCAGATATAAATACCCCCTATGCTTCTTTCAGACAAGAAATTCTGATATTTGAGTGCTTCTGTTTTCCTATAGGAGCCAACAAATGGAAGCTCTATTCAAATAGCTTCTTATATTCTTTCCCTGGTAAGCCCTTATTCATGATGATGATTTTCATTGTCCCCATTCCTATTTTTTCTTTTGAGCAAATTTTATGCAAATTTCCCTTCTTGTTTTGCTTGAGATTGATTTAAACACTGTGCTTCAGGATTACTTGAGATCAACATGAACATTGAACAGTAATTCGGTTATGCATATCTTGTCTCACCATTAATGCACACATAATCTATTTGTTGTGTGACAGGCTGTTTAAAAAATTGCATTGTGCTTATCAAATCACAAAAATTCCAGAGAAGAGTGAAAGGTGTAATGCTGCATTTCCTATCCTTTGCTAGATTAATTGTTATTAGGCAGAGAGAGCTAGTTCTCTTTTGGCGGCAAAATTTTTTTGGGCCCTGGGCCTTGCTGTTATAGTTTAGAAATTAACTACACTTTGATATCACTAGACACTATAATTGTCTATAAGCAACCACATGCACATTCTTCCTGTCCGATACTATGTAAAAAATTCATTCAGTGTGCCAAATAGTTGGAGAGAAGGGGAAACTTGGCTGAGATGGCCACCATATTAATTTGTATAAATAGGCACAATTCAATTCTTATATTTCATTCAATAGTTTGCATATATAGCAGTTGCAGCACTGCTGCAGAGGCTGATGGATGGATGGATGGATGATTTGTAGAAGAAAGAATCAATCAGTAGTAGTGCAGGCCTATTTTATTAGTTGAAGGAATGTGTTGTTACGCTGGATTTTTTTTTTTTTTAAAATTAAATTTATACAACAACAATAATAATATCCTAATTGTTGTCTTTGGATCGAGCACATCAAGAGTAGTGTTATTAGACCAACAAGAAATTTTACTGTTCTGACCTTAAGGAAGAGATTGTTCGTTGTTCTGGATCTAAAGATTTTCTTTTTTTAATAAACTTTTCAACCATATATTTGTAATTTTGTCTCCTTTCCTATTACAGTGAAGTAGCATAGGCTTCTTGAAAATTTCCAACGTAAAGCCACCAAAATCCATTTTAATTCATCAATTCATTTGGGCCTACTTCTCCAAGTGAAGAGTGGATTACATATTTATCTAAGTATTTTTTGGAAAAAAATATGTATCAATTAAAAATGGTAGGACCATCATTTATATGTTCAATTCTCCACCTTAATAATATGAAAAATGATCCATCAAATTATATTATTTTCAACGGATATGATCAGATTATAGCGGATTTAGATTATTTTAGCAAGAATAAATCGGATCACCAAATGAGACAGTCACTTATTAACAACTTTACATAGGGCTAATATATATCTTGTCATTTTCTTTGATTCCCTACATACAAAAATTGGCTACACATTGACGACTACACAGCTTTCGAATTTTCAAGGGTTATGTGATACAGTGATAGCATAAAGTACAACTATAATATTCTTATAAATTAAAGGTATTATAAATTATCAACATTAATAAATAGACTGTGCAATTAATATATGCATCTTTCAGTACTTTTAAAATTATAAAGTAGATCCAAGGACAAGGTATCCAACTCGCCGGGTTTTTGGGTCCGGATGGGATCCTGACTTTCGACAAAACTTCACCAAACCCATTCAAGACAGGCCAGGCAATAGAAAAGATCAAGGCAAACAAGAACAAATCATCCAAAATGGCCAATCAGAATCATTCTTTATATCAGTTGCTAATGCATCACCACCTGCCAAAATGAAAGGAGACAACTGCTAAAACTGAGAAGGAATGCATCAACAAGAAGGCCAAGCCTAGATAAAGTGACTGCTGGGAGTTCCATGTATAGATTTCAAGTGCCACCCATTTTAACATTCTTTTTGAACTTCTGATCATCTATTAAGAAAGTAAAAGTTCCAAACGAACCTAGACAGTGGGTAAAGTAACAAACTTTCTACTGGCAATGTAGCAAGCTATACTGCAAGTAGATTTGAATTCACGGTGTCCCTATAAAGAGTAATACATCAGACTAATTGAGCTACCACCTTTGTGGTCCTTGTCAACTTGGTAGGTTACCTGGGTAATGTTGCTTGTGTGAGAAACCTTTGTATATATCTAATGAATATGGATGTTAGTCATTCACCTAAAGCAACAAACTAAACTTTTTATGCTCACATTCAAAAAGAAAAACCAATAATATAGCAGTTTATATTGTAGGACTTTGAGGACATTCTTAACAACTGTTATGCAGAGAGCTACTGATACCAATCAACATGGTAAGCACCGCCACTCCTGAAATTTGCCACTGCACAAGATAACAGATAACAAATCTGGTATCCGACAAAGATGCATTACTATTTCCAGCATCATTTTAACCATATGTTCAGTTCTGGAAACTTTACAAGATCCACGTTCCTATTTCCAGCATCATTCAACTACAAAAAGATGGTCAAAAAGGACTGCAGAATCATACTAATCCAAAACATCTGCATCCATTAGATAAGATAGAAGGCTTTCCTCCATTAGTGCATCAAAAAAGGCTCATCTTTTGAATCCTCCAGATCTACAATCAAAAACTGCACAGTGCACACACGGAAAAACCAAATGATAAAAATGCCTTTATTAAGTTCCACTGGGAGGCAAACTATAGAAACACCAAATTTCAACAAGCTAAAGTGTTATACAATTATGATGATAATGATTCTTTAATAGTAATTCAAAATGATGGTATGTGTAAGCTGCAGAACTGATGCTCTGAAGACACGAAGAAGAATAAAAAGATAAGTTTAAAACTGTAATTGGCCTTTTAACAGAATCCGAGAGAAAATAACGTTATTAGCTCATGGCAAAACCTCAAATGACTACTATTACAAATCCAAAGTAAGGATTGACTGAAGGATGATAGATCTTCCACCAATATATGAGCAACTACCTCAAAGTGCTGGATAACTCTAAAAATTCAAAACTAACTGACTGTAGTTTAGAGAGATCCCATTCTATTCTTTGCGCGTGAGAGTGAAAGGTGGAATGATGGTTTAGGCTTTGGATTTCACATTTGGGAAAGTAATTATGCAAAAAGCTTGCGTACACAGAACATGGTTTTTATGGATATTGGCCGTATCATATGCAAGTCCAGCATTAAAGATTTATGGACAGCCTAATAACTTAAAATAACAAATCGGTGCTGAAAAAAATACCATAAAAATCAGGCTTATAACTTCAAATGCTCTCAATCACATACATATCTGGCAAGTATTATTGAAGGTAGTAGAAGGAAGTCAGAGATCATCAAAAAGAAAGATTGATGCTTGTCTGAGCCTCTGGGGGAATCTTAAATCCCCTATCCTGGGTATTGACTTAAGCTAGCAAGATTTCTATCGGGACATCTGTTAACCAATGGATGGATGCCAACAACTCGCGTCCTTAAAACAGATATCCATAATTTTCTACTCTTGCAATACATGAAAGTAGAATATAGTACTTAGCTGTCATTGAGGACTTGTGAGAAATCTTGATTTGGTCATAAGGGGAACCTACCATTTAAATGAGCTCTTTTTTGCGAATAGTCTGCATCATTTATTCTAAGATTTATCCAAAACTTTGAAGGCCACCAAAAAATTTTTCACGCTAAGCTGAATCCTGCAAACTAGCAAAGCAGTGATGACTATAGCTCGATTCTTAATTGTCCTATTAAAATGAATATTGAAAAGGAAACAATGATGATTAGTAATAATAGCTGAGCCAACAACAATGAATTTATTACATACATCTAAATATAGTTGGACACTAGCTGATGACTAATCTGCTAATAAATGTCTGCAATGAGACTAAAACATGTCTTAACCATTCATGCATCTAACAAAAAGACTATAGAAGCTGTAACTAACATGGTGCTTCCAAACAACAAACTGAAACTCTGTAAAACAACTGTATACCATTTGAATGTCGTTGAAACATTGAGTAGTATGATTCTATGAGAAATTACCAATTATGACAATACCTGTTCAAAAACCACTTCATTTCCTTAGGAGATGATTAGATAAATCCCTCTCAGTCAAGTCGATCTTTTTAAGCTCCAAGCGAATCATCTCCTCATTCAATTCCCTCTACTTTTGCTCCAGCTCTTGGGCCTTCTCTCTCCCAATCAAAAAACACTTTTCTTTAACAATATTTGGATATCCATCAAATGATGCCCACAACAGTGGGTACGCAGAGGCAAACTCCTCTTTGTCAAGCTCTTTCAAATCCTTTTCTTCATCTCCGTGGAAATGGAACAATTTCTTCTTTTTCTCATCATGCTTATTCTGAACGCTTTTTCTTGTCTCCTGGCCAATGCTAATGTCGTCTCCCCACAATTTCTTAGAAAGCTTAAATATAAGAGATTCATGGGGGTCTGAGAAATCAAGACGACCATTCTTGGCGCGAGCTCTTTTCAAATTAGTTTCAAACTTTTGCTTGAGCCGACGAATCTTTTCCGATACTTGAACATTCGTAAACTGATGTTGAAGATCATCCTTAATGAAGCGGTGAAATTCCATCCACATGTTGTTTCTCCCATTAGCCCAGAAAATAGAGAGGCCATTAAGCAGAGCAATTTCATCCTCATTGGAGAATTTTTTGGAGAAAATACTGGGTTTGTCGGCAGGCATGGCGATGAACTCAGATGCAGATGGGGAAGAGCAATCGGACCCATCTTGTTGGGGTTTTGATCTTCCTTCTTCTTCAACCGGAGGAATCAACTTGGGTTTCTTCGGAGGCAACACTGTTGTTCCTTCTTCTTCTTCATCTTCGCTCTCCGACTCTTCAGTTGGCTCAATAGAAACTTGTTCATCTTCATTTGGCTCAACAGAAAGTCTTTCCTCATCTTCTTTCCTGGAAGCACGTTTTTGGGGCGCCATTTTTGGGAGAGAAATGGGTGGAGTAGCGAGAGAGCTTCTGCTCCGCTAGAGTGTTGTGAAAAATGACTTTTCAGTTCTTGACGTTGGGAATTTTTCCCTCCCTAACAAATAAATAATAATACACTTATAAAAGTCAATTTTGTTTCTTAATTTTTTTCTTTTGAAATTGTCTTTTCAAAATTTCCAGAAGGTTAAATATATTAATAATCTAGGATCTATAAATCATTAAAGATTTACTTAAATTTGGAAAAGGGGTGCGAGTTACGATCTTAGACGCCTATTAAAATATTAAGTCCTCCAACGCACGCGCATAATTACTGAGAGCTTAAAAAGTTAAGCTAACATTGTTATTTTTTGGAAAAAGTTCTCTCCAAATATTGTAATTTTGAGATACATTATAATTTGGAGAATTGTAATAATTAAGGGTGCATTTTATCCAAATATATATATGCTATTGAAATATCAGATATTCCAAGAAGACAATATTGCAAGAGTTTGTTTATTTGCTAGAATTGTATATAATAGATGTATGATTCAGTGTAATTGAATGTTTGATTGTCACATTTAAAGTCCATGATTAATAAAAAGTTAAGTATTTTATCTTAAAGTATTAGAATTATGTATCACGTCCTCTTGGTAATGATTAATAATTTTAGAATTAGAAACATTGAGATTAATAAATCAAGTAATTAAATTATCCTTGCATATAGACTTGATTAACAAATATATATATATATATATATATCACTAAATTATTTGCACAACAAACTTATTTTTATAAGATTTTGTTATAGAATATTTATCAAAGAAATATAATTTTTTATATGGAAATTATTCTTCCATGGTAATAAGATTTCCTAACCAAATCTTTTTATATGTAAATTGAACAATGACTAATATTTTTCAAATATAAATCTACACTTACTTCTTTTCATAAAATTACAAGCTAACATCCATAAATATATTAAATCTAAAATAGATTAATTTGCGAAATAAGTGTATGATTTTACAAAATTTAAAAACTGGTTACTTTTCAAAATAAAAATCAACTCTTTTCTAAGTAATGATAAATTATAAATTACTTGAGAAAAAAATAAAAATAGAGATTTACTCAACATTGCACATATATAAACTTTTTCAATGAAGATAACTCAATTATTAAAATAAGATTAGGATGAAATTGGTATTTCATACTTGTCATAAATTACAATTCTAAGCATCCAAATAATTTCATGTGTTAAAATTGGAATATCCAAATTAGTAATCTAAACAAGCAAATCTATCTATACTATTATATATAGTACAACGGTATGAGACTTACAATTATGCAATTTTGATTCTAATTGTACAATTTTGATCAAATGGCAAATTCTTAGAATTTTGAGTATTTTAATTCAGTTTAAAAAATTTCGTTGGTTGTTTATTTACTTTTATATTTCATTTTAATACGATCAACTTATCTATTATAATTAAAATATAATGTTATGTTTATCCAAAATGACAATATAGATTTCTATCTCATAAGATAATTCAAAAATATCTATAATCATATTTTTATCTCACTAAATAAGTTTATAATTTAAAAAATATTTTATAAGCATCATATTAAGTGCTCTTATCTCAAAATTCTATCTTATAAATTTAATTTTATCATAAGATTAATAGATAAATATTTTATTTATTTCAAATATAAATTTTGTTATTCTACAATTAGTCTTTTCACATTTTATTTCTACATTATTCATAGTACAATTTTATATTTTTAATTATAGGACTTCTTCCCCTAGTTACCATAATATGATAATGTTTCTTTTTTATTTTTAATTAATTTAAATTTCATTTCATAGAAAATTTTTAATATTTTTTTGAAACACATCTTTATATTATTTTTGGTTTGTTTTTATTCTAAATTAATTAGATACTTTTTTAATATATTTAAATATTTTATTAATGTTATTGCTTTATTATTTCCTTAATATTTTATTTAAAATTAAAGTTCTTATGGCCAACTTAGAATTGTAATATATATTTATTTTTATATAAAATTTATATATAAAATAAATGAAATATTTATATATTAAACTTATGATAAAATTAAATTTATAAGATAGAATTTTGTCACGAGAGTACTTAACATGATGCTTATAAAATAATTTTTAAATTATTTAAATTAATTCAGTGAGAAAAAAAAAATGATTATAGATATTTTTTTAATCATTTTATGAGATAGAAATCTATATTGCCATTTTGGATAAGCATAACATGATATTTTAGTTAAAATATATAAGTCGATCGTATTAAAATGAAATATAAAAGTAAATAAACAACTAATGAAAAATTTTAACTGAATTAAAAAATTCAAAATTTTAAGAATTTGACATTTAGCCACAATTAACAATTACGGGACCCACAATGTTGGGCTATATATAATAGTACTAGCATGTGCTCGGTGCGATGCACCAAAAAAAAGTTTAACATTGAAATAATTTATTTGATAATAATATTTATTTTACTTCATGTAATTAAAAATGAATTGTAATTATTTTTAGTATTTAAAGAAACAAAATCTATTACTAATTAAATAAAATAATATGAATATTTCAATTTAAAGATATTATATTTGAAGATAATTTGTAATTAAATAAGTTGTGAAATATAAAGAATTGTTAACATTAAGTTTATAAATTATATAAAAAAAATTAATATGATAAAATTTAAAAAAATAAATGAAAGAATTACAAAAATAAAAGTAAAGCAGAATATTTAACTAAATGCGCCCTTTAAATTATATATATATGTGTGTGTGTGTGTGTTTATATATACATATTTTGATATGATAAATAAGCAAATAATTTTTTTAAAATATAAAAGGCTATGTTTTGTTTCGTAACTCATTCCTGGGAAACACAGCTAAACACACAGCCTTAATTATTCATTTTCTCCTCATTTTATATCCCCAAAATGTCCCTACCATTTCTCTAACATCACGAATTCGGTCTTCATTTTGCATTTCCCCATGTGTTTGCCATTTCACAGTGCTTGTCCCCCCCCCCTCTCTCTCATTTCTCCATTGTACGTCTGTGTCTCTCCAGTGTCTTCACCCAGAACCCCATTTCATCTCCTTCTCATCCATTTTTACGTAGATCTAAAGGATTTTTTTTGTACAAAATCTAAATGAAGGCGTGAATCCTTTGGTCTATTGATCAAGTAAGCTAAGTATCCGATCTCACCCCTTCGTAGTGCTTTTCTAGCCTAGGTTGTTGAAATCAATGTCATCTTAGTTGGCTTTCGATTCCCAGTCACCTCTATTACTGCGGCTCGCAGAAACTAACCACCTTAGAACGACAATCAAGACGGGTGTCGTATTTAGAAAACCAATCCATCCCCAAAATAGCGTCATAACCTTCTATAGGTAGTAAGACTAAGTCTGCAAGGAAATCTCTACCACCTATGTGTATATCACAAACTTTACAAAATCTATTTGTTAGAATACCAGAACCCATAGGAGCATTCACTCCTAAGTCGTATGATAAATCCTCCATATGCAAGTTTATGGAATTCACAAAATGTATAGAAATAAAGGAGTGAGTTGCACAAGGGTCAAATAGAGCTTTTCCAAAATGTTAGGATATGAGAACAGTACCTTCAACCATAGTAGTTGGATCTAGAACTCCTTCACCCTCAAGTGCATGTACTCTAGCTGGGACTTTTGGTTTGGCATTGTTTGAGTTTTCTAGACCACATTTATTTCCCTTAGTTACACTCTAATTCATCGGTTGTTGCCTCTTCCTTGGATAGTCGCGGAGGTGGTGTTGATCACTACCATATGCTAAACAATGGCCTGCCTTCCTCCAACACTGAGATTCGTCATGTCCTGAGTATCCACAATGGCTGCACATTGTGTCCCTTTTCCCAGCATTTACCGATCCAGAAGTTCTAATTGGTTTGTGAATGGGGTTATTGAACTGTTGTCGTGGTTGTTTCGCTCTTTGCCCTTGAGTCCTCCCTCCTTACCAGTTGGTGTTAGCCGGATGGGACTTCTTTTCAACTTTATTCAAGGCTTCCAACTCAACTAATCCCAATTCTATCTTCAAAGCTTTCTCTACTGCTGTCGTGTGTAGTTGGGTATATCCATGGGAAGAGGTTCCCTTTGTATATTAGGGCAAAGCCCCTTCAAAAACTTCCTAACTCATCTTGATTCATCATCCAGCATATACGGTATATACTTGATTGGTTGTGTATGCTCAGCCTCATACTAGGCAACCGTAAGGTTTCCTTGCTGCAGTTGATTGAACTCATATTCCCTTTCTTTGCGAACCAACTTTGGGATGTACTTGTTGTCAGACTCCATAAGGAAATTTTCCCAAGTTCTAGCAGTATGGTGTTGTCTCCATCTCGCCTCTACTCAGTTCCACCAATGGTGAGTCGGTCCTCAAAAAGGAATACATACTAGATTAACCTTCTATTCATCACTATAGTTCAGCACGCTATAGATGTTTCCAATACTCTCAATCCAAAGTTTAGCTTTTCAATCATCAGGCTCCCCACTAAAACGTTGAGGTCGGGAATGTAGGAATCAATCAAGTTCCATATTAGGAGGTTGGGGTCCTCTTGGTTGTTGATGGTTTTGAAGAGCTTGCGTGAATTATTGCATTGCTGCCACCATTTCACTTAAGGGATCGTCACCTGTTGTTTGTGGTTGGGGTGGATCTTGTTTGCGTTCTACCTATGGAGGATTGGCAAGAACGTATCTTAAGGTTTTGGGTTCCTCCCTTAATCGACTTCGTGAAGCATTAGCCGGGCGTCTTCATCAACGAACTCTACGGTTAGGATCTATTCTATAGTAAAGTGATGCTATTAGTAGTCTATACTTAGTTGAAATATGAAATGAAGTGTGAAAATTAAAACAAATATATTTATCATATATTATGAATTCTTAACATGAACAATATACGTATCTTTTATTTATCAGTTACTAAATGGATTTGAGTAACTTTAAATTTACTTATTACTATTATTCTTCTTCTCTAATAGTAGCTTGCATACTATTCTTCAAATAACTCATGAAGAAGGAAATAATAGTAAATTTTAATAACTCTACTGAAGTTTCTTACGCAACCCTCCTTCATATAAACCAAAATTTTCAATAACAATTAGAAGTTTGTTTTATTCACAAAAACTACTAAATAGGCAACTAATCTACTAAAATAGTGCAAATGGAAATTTAAAACTAAAGGCTCTATGCTCTATCAAACTCTAAATAATAATACTCCTGTTCTAATCTTCATCATTTCCTTCACTTAGATCCATCTCTTTAGTATCTTTATTCGAGCCTACTTCTTCTAAATCTTCCTCGAGGTCTTCTTCATTTTCCTTACTGGGCTCTTCCTCAGTTGGTCCTTCTTCTTCCAGTTCATTGATAAAACGAGCTAACAAATGTTAGGTTTCCTCAAGGCCTCTCATGGCTATCCTAAACCCATCTTGATCTCGATGACATTGCTCCTGTAACTCATTGTTTCGGTGATCCAACTCCTGTCGACAAACTTCTAGCTGTTGTTTTAACTCTTCACATCTATCCTTATAGAGAAGGTGTTCTCTTTTATGGTAGTCCCTATCATCTTCAAGTTGATACACAATTAAATTTAGGTAGTCTTTTCGAGGTGCATTAAATTTCTTTGAAGTAGATTGTTTGCATCTAGGGTTGTACTGCTCACCTCTTCTAACTTTAATTACATGGGGTGAAGCATCTAATTGATGAACTAACTTGCGTGGGCTCTGACTTACCATCTTATCCTTCAAAAACAAAAGAACCTTTATTAATAAAGAAATAAAAGAACATAAAAAGAGAAAAACATTAATTCTTAAGAGTTCTAAGCCTAAATTCCATAGTTCGAGGATCCTATCCCGACATAACCTAAGTTCAAAACGTAGGCTCTAATACCACTCTATCATGCCCCAAAAGAAAATATCAAACCATGTATACTACAAGCGCGAAACTAATCCCAAATAAATGATACTAACAATCCAAAATTATAAGGTTAAACAAGTATTCAACCAATCCAAGCTAGACTCATAAAACAAAACTCAAAGTATCAAAACTTTTCCAGAACTAAAACATAATTAATCCATAATAAACAAAGCAAAACAAATAAACCTAAGAAAAATATACTAGTCTACTATAAAATCCCAAAACTACGTCTTCACTTTTGATTCTCATTATATGTAGGATCCACCTCTTCACTAGGGCTAGGATCTATGTCTGCCAAAAGGAACTTAAAGAAGAAAAAGAACGTGAGTGCCAAGTGTGTGCAAATTGAGTTATTGAATTAAAAATCATTTGTACAATGAAAATTATTCAAGAAAACATAGGTGAAAATCGTAAAATAGTCTAGCAATAATAGTAAAAAAGTTAACAACCAATTCCTTAGACTAACAACTTAAATATGATGATCAGACAGTGTTTGCTCTAGCTAGTCAACCTTATACCTCCCACCATAATAGTTTTTTATCGCTCCGGGTAAGGCGCGACCTTACCAAAACAGTGCCCGAGCGTCCCCAGGAATTCCTACGACCCACCTCAGCCACAAACGGCTTCTGTTGTGTGTTGGGGGGATTAGACCATGGGAGTTCAACTGGCTAGCCCGCTTCTACCCAGTGAAGACCTTCGCACACCCAGACCAAGATAGATCTAACTAACAATAATAATAGCAGTAATAGTAACAATAACAGTAATCAGTTGATCATCGAGTTTAATTTGCTAGTCCAGAAGAAAAAAAAAGTCATAAAAGCATAGGTTTTCTTTTATCCAGAAATAAAACAAGAAAAATATTTCTTTTTATGTGCAGTGGAATACATATAGAGTGCAGTGTATATTGAAAAAAATTTCAAAGCATGCATTACTATATGTATATCCTTCTGAGTTTTGAAAAGTAACATTATATAATAGTTATAGGTTTAGGCACTCACTTTCAAAATCAATCCTAGAAGCCAATCACCTATCTCAGGATCATCGAATCAAATGTTGAGTCATCTGAATTCGTTTAATAAGCACATCGATCACCAATTTAACTGACTAACTGGATAGGATTTACTTAAGACTAGCCTAATGGGTACCATAAGCTTGTAGTATCTTAAGATTCAACAATCCTATTTGATACTAAATAATTTTACTACATAATTTTTTTTCCTTTTCTTCTTTTCTTCTTTTTTATTAAAGTCCATTCAAAATCCTAAAATATAAGTAAGAAAATTTATCTCAATGTTTTCTAGAATCTCAACCCAATTAAATTAAGTTAACATATACAAAATCCAACAATCAGGTCAAGTTTTGTCATTAGGAACTCAAAATCAAAATTTATAAAGTCATCAATCAAAGTCCCTAGCCTCTAGTCAGAAAGCAATAGTGAAAAAGAATATATTGCCAAAAGCAGAACTCAGCATATTATCATACCTTCAATCAACTTATCAAATCAATTTATTAATCTATTATATCCCACACATATATTTACACGTATATACAGAATTACACACCCACTTATTTAACCCATAAAAATATAAAAACCGACATGCCTAAAAGTTGCTCACCCTCTTGGTTTTCTCCCTATTTTACCTTCTTTTATCATCATTTTTTTTTAAATTACAAGTCAACAATTGCGGCTTTTGTAATTTAACTATCAACAATTTTGGCTGAAAATGTAGTGTTTGTAAATTTGAAATTGCCCTATTATAGTCAAAATTGACGGATATTTGGTAAATAAATTTCCATTCAAAATTTTGCAAATAAGTTCATCTATGTTAACATAAAACTATGGCAAATTGACACAAAAAAGGACAAAAAAAAGTTAGGATGACATGTGTTGGACCATTTCTCTAAGGAGTTGGAAGATGATGTACTTTGAGTCCTTGAGTGAAGAAAAGCTAAAAATTGTAGCAGCCAACCCTTCCCTCTCTCTCCCTTCGTCTTTTATGCTTCTGCAGTTTTCGCCCCTTTTTCTTTTTCAGATTTGATTATGTTTAGGGTTTTTGAGTGTAGGACTATATATATGAGAGAAGTGTTTTACTTCATTTAAAACTCTGGTAATCTATCTCCTAGGAATAGGATAACCCTATAATAAATCTAACCACTCTATTATTAATTCCTAAGGTCTCAATTACTAATTCCTAGTAATAATATAATATTATTATAAGAAAATTATAACTTATTATTATATATGTTTTAATTATCAAATATATATCATCTTCTAACTATATGTAAATAATAAATAAGATTAACGAAATTTTGGGTAAACATAGGATAAAATAATTAAGAAATTCTAAGGCATTATAGGACCCATGCGAGTCTTGATGGCCAGGATAGAGTCGAACTACGGACGTTATTTTTTCAGATGCCCAGCTGGAGTTGAGCACCCACAATGCTTCATATGGGCAGACAGTAGGTATGTATACACTTATAGCACCTCTACATCCACAGATGGATCTTCTTGTGTTGCCTCAATGGGTGGCCGACCCTGCGATGAGCATAGCTCTGTGCGCACTAATCATCAGACACCACCGTATGTAGCACGTCCTACCGGACCTAGGTTGCTATTGTCCTTATGTAGTTGCTATATATGTATTTTGTTGCTTGTTTTGATCGCAATCTTAATTAAGATATTATATGTATGAGCATTATGCAGGATGAAACTGCCAGGTTCATGTACTAACGTATGATTTGTTATGGGCTTTTTGTACTATTCTATAACATAATCAAATCAAATATCTATCTATTTTTTTATATTCATTTCTACTGGATATACAGTCTTTACACCGTGCAGGTACCAGTCGGGGTGCATCGGTAAATGGTGCTAGCAATAATATTGCAAATGTATGGGGCTTTGACGTCGAGGAGCGCTTCATTCATATGCTCTTGGACGCTAACATAGTTGACTCCCTGACGAATGCTGTGCATATAGATATGCATGCCTAACATAGCTAACAAACTTGGCCATGCACTTTCAGTGTCCATACACGACAAAATTTGTAAGGGATAAATTTAATGAGCTTAAGGAGTGCCATGACACTATGAAGCAATCATCACCAATCCGGATGTCTTCTACAAGCCATCAACCGGTGATATTTATGTGCCTAAAATTATGCGACCGGAGGTCCTCGCAGTCAGAATTAGTTGGCACTGCCATCTTTAATTTATCTTGTTGTATGAATATATATGTTACATAAGCAATTCCGTTCTTTGATGTGTGTGCAGATATACTCACTTGCTACGCGTTATTGGTAGTATGTAGAGAGTAGACATGACCTCCTATCTGAGATCTTTACGTCGCATGATAGAACATAACAACCTGTCACTCACTCGCGCTAGCCCGAAAGACGTGACGATCTATTATTGGGTTAGCAGGAACGCCCTATCATGGTATCAGATTCAGACGCATCACATAGTTTTTTGTGCTTGCAGGGGTCTTCTAGGCTCGACATCCCACATTTTCTTTCTACTCGAGTTAGAGCAGACATGCCCGTTGGCTTAGATGGTGGCTTTGATATGGGTTCAAGAGTTAGCCCTATCACGTCATAGTCTGAAAATTGTTCAACGCATTAGCACCAAATTATCGAGACGACGTGGCTCGTCTCACAGGAGCCAAGTTAGTACGAGTTGGACACTGGACTGACCACCTACATCATCTTGATTTTATTTTACTCTCCTCATATAATTATGTCTTGTAGCGATTGTACCCTAAATGATTTTATGTACTGAAGACTTGTTAATTGTCATTGCTAAAGTGTATTGTAATTGATGAATGAACATACCGTGTTTGCTATTAAATATATTTGTAGACATCTTTAGTTGGATCTCGATTAGATCCCGATATTAACGGTATAACCATAGACTATGCCAGAATTATCCAATGGGACACCACCAACTCGTAATGTGTCTGTGTATGGTATATTTCATGATCCCCACTGAAGGGGGCCCAGGAAAAGACTATCCTAATCGCTTACTTGATGAATATTGTGACCTCCCGTGACATCTCTAATGGGGAGGTCCTTATAGATAAGTGCTCCCACATTTCATGATGTCTATCCAGGACGTTCGGGAGGGAGAAGATAGTTGATGAAATTAAGATGAAGATTCAGCAGCTGCATGGCTGCTACAATACATTTCTTGAGTACATGACTATTCCTGGGGTGCAGTACAATGCCGACACCATGGTGGTACATGTTGATTCACAGTACTGGCGCATTTTGGGAATGTAAGTTAAATTTATCATTTTTTTATTTCAAATATTAAATATATATACACACACATCTCACATCACATATTGAAAATTTTAATGGACCTTATTCAGGAGACTATCACACAAAGCTATTTTCATGTATTCAAAGAGGCATTTTCATGTATTCAGAGAGCCTCTATACATCCTGCTATGCTACATTTTATCGATGGATGTGTAGCCGACCAATTTGATCGTGGGACAGCAAGAGATGCATCAACACCCCCCACTGGCATCTAGGACCCGTGTAAGGTTCAATGATTGTTAGCAAACATGATGGCTCCTCCTATGCCTACTCTCCCCAATCATGATGTTCGATTTATGTGTTATGTACCATTTACAGACATCGATGCTTGTTGTTCGAAACTCCCGTCTTTCACTTACCGTTAGGATGTGGATGTATGGTACGCCTAAAACTTTCATGTGTTCTTATGTTTCGTACTTGTCGGTCCATGAAACATAGTTTGAGAGTGCATTTCTACTTTCTTTGTGCGTAGTTGCTTATTGTTATGCTCTATATTTTATCAATTTGTTTGTTAGTATTGATATTCTTGTATCGCAATTTATAATTCCACACACGTGTCTTGAAGGTGACTTTTGTAATTATTTTTTATGTCTGTGTGTGTGTGTGTGTGTTTTGGCATAAAACATGGTTGCTATATTGTACAAATACTCCTCCCTTTTTAATCCAACAAACTCAAACTTATTTATTATTATAATAATAATAATAATAATAATAATAATAATAATAATAATAATAATAAATAAATAAATAAATAAATAAATAAATAAATATATAAATAAATAAATAAATAAATGCAACAAACAAACAAATTCGTAAAATATTATAATACAACTCACTTAATCATGGAACCAATCATTACAAAATTACAATACAATCACATCCATTCATTACATATATACACATATATATCCAATATATTTTATGATTATCCTTACCATTAAAAAAATCATTAAAATCCATTTTCACCCCCAAATACCAACACAGAAGCATTGATTTGACTGCTACAGTATAAAACATCTCCTCCAAAATATAATCAAATATTTCAAAACTCCCCAAACCCATTTTTTAACTATTACCCAAAACATAACCAAACATCAATCACATTCCCCAATACAACTTTCACATTCTCTAATAATTCTTTCAACGTTCATTCTCCCAAAACACACAATAAATACATAATAAAATTAAACAAAAAACATAACCAAACATTCCCAAAGCTTTTTCATATGAATTCTTAATGATATGGAAGTTATAGTTACAATTTTCATGACATTTGAGATGTTTAAATGTTAAGTGTTTTTTGTTATAGTAAATATGTATACCTCTTTATACTTTATCTATAAAAATAACTTACATCAGATTATTATTTGATAACTAATTCAGTACATAGCTTGTAACATGCAATTTGTATAAACTAAAATATCGCTTAATATTTTATATAATTTTGATAAGTAAAAATTTATTTATATCTATTTGTTTATGTAGTTATTTTATTATTTTTAAAATTATCAAATAATATATTATATATATGAATAAAATAATACGTAAATTTTCAATATTCAATTCAAAATAAAATATCACTCTCTCATATGAAGTTTCTTTTATTAATATATGGATATGTACAGATAATTAAATTGATACTTACTTCCAATCAATTTTTTTTTTAATTTGACATCATTAAGCTATGTAAAATACTTTTTTATTAATTATTATAAGTAAAAGTATTAAAATAAAGTAGGAAATATAATTATAAAATTGTTTAACTAAACATATTGAAAAATATAAAAGTTGATATTATTAGCTATCTAAGTAGTCATTTATCAAGCTTTTAAAAATTTTCAATTATGTCAACTATATATATGTCCCATATAAAAGAACTAATTTCAAGTAATTGAAAATGAGTTCTCTAATATATTGCTAAAAAATTAAAATGATTTAAATTAATAATATAAAAATAAAGTTCAGAATTTATAGTTGTTATAGGAAGTAACTTTTTTATTTTTGAAATATTCTTTAAATTAAATTATTTGTTATATTCTACATATATAGTTCCATCTAAAAATATTTTACATTATTTAATATATCTAAAAAATATTATGTAAAAATAATTAAATTTTAAAGATTTTCATAAATTAAGCTCTTACATAGTTAATTTATAATTATTCATTTCTCAAACTTCTAGCTCTTTAATAAAGATTATGAAATATTGTTAAATATATTTTGAATTTCGAACAAAAAAAAATTATAGATAAGATATAATCATATCAGTTAGAGATAATAATCAACAACTAATGAATTTTTTTTAATTGAATTAAAATTCTAAAAATTCTAATAATCACCATTTGGCCAAAATTGTAAAATTAGAATCAAAATTATATAATTATAGATCTCACAATGTTGTGCTAAATATAACTAGCATGTGTTCGGTGTAATGCACCAAAGATAATTTTAATATTGAAATAATTTTGAAATAATTTTATTTCAATATTGAAATTATTTTCAGTGCATCACACCGAACACATGCTAGTAATATTAATTAAAGCAATTATTTATATTTAAAATTAAATTAATATAAAATATAAATAAAAAAATCATATTTTTTCAAATAAATTAAAAATAAAGTATGCTTAAAATTAGTTCTAAGGATAAAAAAATTCCTCTGCTTGCTACTGCTTATCATCCTTTGTCACTATATACTCAAATAAATATCTTTATCAAAATTTGATTAGAATCACCAAGTTTCATTGATATATAAAAATAATTCCCCACTTATTTACACACACACACACGCACACACACACACACATGACTGAATATGATGTTTAATTAATAAAAAATATTATTATAATTGAGTAAATTGTCTATTCCACAAAGCTTATAAATTAAATTTGTCAATTAAATAATAAGAAAAGAACAAAGATTTTGATGTAAATCAATCGCAAATATTCAATATTTTTCTTGATTATCTTTAGTATTCCCTTTTATCCTGCACATGGACTACATTGATACCTAAAGTCAATCAATTTCATATAATGAACAAAACATACAATTAAAACCTTAACAACAAAATCAATAGAAGAATATAACTAAATAGCAATAGAATTTTCTTTACTGACATAGAAAAATTCTTGTAGAGCTACTTAGTAGTAATTTCTCTTCTTCAAGATATGAAATTGGAAGATTGTATGAGAGTTATTTGAGACTTGGATGTGTTTTTTTTTTTTTAAAATGTATTTAGGCATATAAAGTATAAGAGTTTTAATACATCTAAACATCTTTGATATTATCTCATCTATATATGTAATATCATATAGATAATATCAAATCCTCTCTACCATATAAAGATTATGAAACGCTATCAAACACATTTTGAATTTCAAATGAAATAAAATTAGAGATAAGATACAATCATATCGATTAGAGATAATAATTAACAGCTAATAATTTTTTAATTAAATTAAAATACTCAAAATTTTAAAAATTTGACATGTGACAAAAATTGCACAATTAGATAAGTACAAAATCGTGATATATATATAATAGTACTAGCATTGTACCCGTGCTATGCACGGATTCTTTAAAATTACTATATATATTAATATAACTATTGAATTGTAAATATAACTAAAACAATAATATAAAAATAAAAATATCGCAAAAATATCAAGTAATTAGTAAAATTAAATTTAAAGTTTTAAAATTTTGTATTTAAAAGTTTACAAAATATAAGACATCTCATATACATTATGCCATAAAAAATAAATTTCAAAATTATTTAGCGAGAAGTTAAAAAAAAAAAAATCCAAAAATAAAAATCTATGAATATGATTACGTACTTTATTAAAAATATATATATTATGCGATCAAAAGCTAACAGATAGTTGCATTAAAAAATAAAAATATATGAGGATGATATAGAATACAAGATTGATGGCTTAAAAGTTGTTTTGAAAAAATTTAAAATTATAATACTTTAAATTTATTTTAGACTTATATATATTAAGTTAAAACTTAAAATATAAAGAATTAAATAATATATTAGAAAAATCTTATTTAATTTTAGTTTTTGATTAAAAATCAATTAAGTCAAGACAAAACTATGATAGTAAAGATTAAAAAAATAAAAAATAATAAAATAAATATATAAACTAATTACAAGATTAATATCAATATTAGTATATAAGTTTATAGAAACCTTTTAATTTGACTCATGGCTTAGTTATCGAATTATCAAGTGAAGACAAAAGTTTGATATTAAAATCACAGTAAATTGCTAAAGTAATTATAAAAGCTCAAAATTAATTTTAAATAGGAATTAGTGATAGGATATGAGGATGAAATTAGAATGTAAAATAAAATATGAAAAAAATAAATTATTATGTTTATTCTCAATTTTTTTTGTATGAATGTAATTGGAACTTCATATTATATTTCGCCAATAGCAGAAAAAAGTGAATAACAAAAAAAGTTGTTAACCTTTCAAACAATCAAAATAAAAAAAATAAAAAAATAAAATTATATATATATATTGATAAACTAAATAATGTCTAGAGTTAAAAACTTAAAAAGTTAATAGGTGTATTTTCCACTGAAATAACCATCTCATAATTTGTTTAAATATATCAAAAATGATCTAAAAATATATATTGATGTAGCATATAAAATGTAACACCCTTAGAATTTTCTTGAATTGTGATAACTTAATTGTCAAATTACTTTCATTTTAATTTATTTATGAATTTTTATAATTGTTTAGTATTTTAGAAGTTTTGTGGTCAATATATTATACTAATAAACTTGATTTCATGTTAATTAAAATTTATGGGGCCAATTTGTAATTATAGAGGATGTAATTGCACAACTTAGGAGAATGGTGGGGTTTGCATGGAAGGGCCTTGGTCAATGGGGTCAGAAGTGTAAATTTTAAAAATTCAAGGATTTAATTGAGGCTGATTGGAAATCCTTAGGGGCTAAATTGCAAAATTGAGAAAGTCAAATTTTAAAACCTAGCAGAAGGCATTGGAGTCTCCATTTCCCTTTCTTCTTCCTTTTTCTTCTCCTCCACCCACGTCCACCATTCCCCCGGCGAACTTCCACCGGCGACCACCATTCACCAAACTAAATTGACCAACTCACTTCCCTTGACTCCGGCTACACTCGCACACCACTATGCACGACTGAACCCCGCTCCGGTGAGCCACCACAAGAGGAACCGAGAGCAAGCTTCACGGCGGCAAGTGGGTTCTCATTTTCTGGCAACCAACTTCGACTCCAAGGGGTGATCTGGGAAGTACTCGATAGGGAGAACACCGTGGAGGCATTACATGGCGGTGAAACGCAGCAGCAATGACGGGAAATGGTGATCGGAGCATGGTAGTGAAGAACCATTTTTGAAGGCTGTTGAGCTCGGTTGAGGTTGCTATAGGCCGTGAGACTTGAATCTAAGGGCAGCATTGGAATCAGGAGCTCGGGGAGAGCGTTTTGGTGAGGTCCTTGGGCAACTCCAGCGGCGGTGGAGCTGAGGCAGAATCTTCTCCTCGACGTAGTGATCGTAACGATAGTCTTGGTTGCTTAATCTGAGGTCTTGATTTGGTATTTCGTGGGTAAATAATTAGAAAGGAATTGGATATATATATATATATATATACAAGTTATGTTGTATTTCTTAAGTTGTGTAGTATTGCAAGAATGAGTGCATGGATTCTATATATTTAGGTTCTTGGATCATGCATAGATGGAATATGTTATGTTGTGGGCCCGGATATGTTGTACTATATATGCCAAATTTGGAATTTTTGAGCTTGACAAGAAATTAAACCTTGAATTGTGAATTGAGGACCTAAAATGGAAATTATTGGGACTATGCATGAGACATTAAGCAATTTTGTGATTTAAAGTGACATTATGAAGACCTTGTGATTAAGGACTTGACTATTGTGATAAGTGAAAACAATATAAGAATTGAGGTTATTGTGGCAAGCCTAATTTAATAGCCATTATTGGAACGATAACCATATTGACGTTTTAAGCTATCACGATAATAGGTTGATTAGTAAATTTTGGAGTTAAGAACAAGTATGATAATGACGTATTGGGAGCTTAAAATGGATTCTGACTATAAATATATCATTCTGATTAGGTGACGACGTGGGTCACGAGGATCAATAGACAATCTGCAGGACTTGTATCATCTGGGATTACGGAGGTGAGGGTCTCCCACTTTGGGTTATTGTTTTGTATAAGCTTTCTCATTACTTGTTGAAAATCCCTATGAGGGTCTGCCAATGTGGCCTCGATATATCTATCTATTCTTATGGCATAACCCCTGTGAGGGTTAATTTGCTTGATTGTACCTACTCGTAAATTGCTTGATTCGTACTTGTTGTACTTGATTCGTACTTGCTCATTTATTGGAATCTGAATTGATTGGTACTTGCTCGTTATCTATTATTGGCTTGTATACCCCTATAAGGGTTAGTACTTGTTTCACTTGTTCTTGTTCGTTTTGGCGCCCAGAACTCCTGTCTGTCATACTTGGTACTTGTCTTGATCGTACTTGTATGTTCCTATCTTGAATCGTCATCAAATGCCTTGCCAGCATACTCGTTTGTCTATATTTTGATATCTAGCCAGTTGGCTTGTATGTACTTGCTTGTTGTTCATATATAGTCTCGTCGGTAACTCTAATTGCTTGATTTGTACTTGTTGTACTTGCTTGGAGATAGTACTTGGGCTGAGTGCCAATCCTACGCAGAATGCTGGGATACTTGGGACACGTCTTGCAGTCTGCCTAGGTGTCTGGGATACACTATGCGGTCCGCATAGGTATCCATGATACGCTAAGCAATCCGCTTAGGTATCCGCAATGCGCCATACAGTCCGTATGGGCACACCAATTCTATGCCAAGCTATCATGCTATGGAAGTACTTGTTTGATTGGTATAAGGTGATCTGATATACATATCTTAAATCGTTTTGTTGGAATGCATACACTATAAGGGTTTGCTTGCTCGTACTCTTTTCTTGCTTGCTTGTGATATGTTTTTGGAGCAATAAGGCAAGAGAGTTTCCTATTTGCTATATTTGTTCTTGGTAAATTGTAATTGTATTTGTATGGCTATTGATATTATATTTGTTGAGATGCTCTTTCCTTAACAGGTTCTATTATCGTTTGATATATTATCCCTCACTAAGTCCATTGGACTTACCCCCCATTTTTCATTACTTTTGCAGACAGAGTGACCTAAGAATGGAAAGTTCTGACTTGGAGCATAGGAACATTTCTTTTGTAATAGATTGGTGTCCTTTTGTATATGAATTATTAGAATGCAATATGGTAACATAGAGATGTTGAGATATGTCAAGGTTGACAGGGCTACCTTGAGTTTGTGTACATAATTTTGTTGAACGTCTAAGAGTTGAACCTTGGCATGACTGTTAATGGTTGGTAGTATTATTTAAGTTGATATTTTTTCCGCTGCTTTTGAAATTGTTGTTTCTTTATATGACTTGGAATTGGAAAAGAAACTTTTGGGCCTATTGTTTGTATTATAGGTTCAGAATTTAAGCTTGAAATGCTTTGATATCTCAGCTTTAGGTTACCCGGAGTGGGGTGTCACATAAAATTTTTAAAAAGATTTCAAATTATACATATTTATACTTACATAATTACAAATATATGAATATAAAATAAAATTAAATGACATACTTCTAAAATTTATAAATATTCAAAAAGTGAAATAAATTTTAAATAAAACAAAAAAAATAGGTCTCATCCTATAAAACTATAAACTTAGATGAGCAAAAAAAAGCGAATTGAAAAATAAATTACAAAATTTTAACAATAAATTAATAACTTGATTCAAAAAATGAGTAAAAGGATGCTAAATGTATAATAATTTAAATAAAATAAAAATTAAATGACAAAATTTATCAATAATTAAGGAGAAAAATGTAACTAATAAAAATAAAATAAAATTAAAAATATTAAGTGCAATTAATAAATCTCATAATAAATGAATTGATAACATAAACTAAGTAGTAAACAAAAAAGATATAGAAATTTACAAATTTAATAGTAATGAAAGCTAAATGATAGATTTTATGTAGTTGAAAAGAAAATTATAGCATTAAAATCCAAAAAACATCTTCCATCATGTAATATACCTAAAATAAACCAAAAAGAAAAAGAAAAAGAAAAAGAAAACAAAATAAAAATAAAAAAGGTGAACAATAAAATAAAATAAACAATAAACACTTGGAATAATGAACTAAGGATGTACACAAAGAGATAGAAGAAAAAAAATGCTAGAAAATAAAGAGGACACAAAGAATAGAGTGAAAAAAATGCTAGCACATGAGAATATAATGAAATGACTTTTGAAAGACTTTATATATAGTGGTATAAATAGAGATTAGTTATTAAAGATAAGAAAAAATCATGAAAGACTTATCAAACTATAGAGTTCAAATGATCAAGAAATCTTCCATATATTGAAAGTAAAGATGTAAAAGATTTTGCAGATAAAATGGAATTATTTTATGATATTAGAGATAAATAAATAATATTGTTCAAATCAATAAAATGATTTAAAAAAATTAGATATCTTTAAAATTAATAAATAATATCAAATTTAATAACTAAAAAGCAATTGTTAAATTTAATTAAAAAACTCAAAATTCTAAGAATTCAAAATTTGGTCAAAATTGCACAATTATAAGTTTTACATCATTGTGCTATATATAATAGTATAGATATATATTAGATAGATATATTTTAAATTTTGAATGAAAGAAAATTAGAGATAAGATACAAACATATCGGTTAGAGATAATAATCAACAAATAATGAATTTTTTAAAAATAAATTAAAATGCTCAAAATTTTAAGAATTTGCCAATTGGCCAAAATTGCACAATTAGAATCAAAATTACATGATTATGGGTCCCACACTGTTGTGCTATATATAACTAGCATTATCCTCATACTATGCATGGATCTTTAAAATTACTATATATTAATTTAACTGTTGAATTATAAATATAATTAAAAATGACAATGTAGAAATAAAAATATCACAAAAATATTCAAGTAATTAGTAAAATTAAATATTAATTTTCAAAATGATCAAGTAATATTAAATTTAAGGCTTTAAAATTTAGTATTCAAAAGCTTGAGACATATAAAAACATCTCATATGTATGATGTCATCAAAAATAAATTTCAAGATTATTCAGCAAGAAATTAAAAAAAAATCAAAACTTTGAAAAGATAAAACTCTATAAGTATGATTATATACTTTATTAAAAATAAGAAAATATTATGCAATCGAAAACTAATTGCTTTAAAAATAAAAATATATGAGAAGGATACAAGACACAAGATTGATGGTTTAAAAGCTGTTTGGAAAAAACTAAAAATTATAATAGTTTAAGATTACTTTAAACTTAAAAGACAAAGAGTATAAATTAAGTTAAAATTTAAAATATAAAGAATTAAATAATATATTATCTGGCAAGAATTTAAAAAAGTCTTATTTAATTTTAATTTTTGATTAAAAATTAATTAAGCCAAGATAAAACTATGATAGTGAAGATAAAAAAAAAGTTAAAATCAAACTAAATAAATAAAATAATTATAAAGTTGAAATCAATATTACTATATAAGTTAATAGAAACCTTTTAATTTGACTCATAAATTAATTATTGAATAATTAAGTGAAGAAAAGAGTTCGACATTACTAATGCAAAGTTAAAATTAATTGAAAGTAATTTAAACTCAAAATTGATCTTAAAATAGGAATTAGTAACATCATATAGGATGAAATTAGAATGTAAAACAAAATATAGAAAAAATAAATTATTATGTTTATTCTCAAATTTTTTGTATAAATATAATTGGATCTTCATATCATATTTCGAAAATAGCATAAAAAAGTGAATAACTAAAAAAAGTTGTTAATCTCTCAAACAATCAAAATTAAAAAATAAAAATAATGACCAATGTTATAAATTTAAAAAATTAATAGGTGTATTTTTTTATTGAAATAACCATCTTTAATTTTTTTAAATAGATAAAAAAAGATCTAATGTAACACCTCTAAAATTCGGTACGCTTGAAAATAAGGATTTAGAAATCAAGATATGGGTTGGTCGGATTTTAGGTCGAAAAATAAATAAAAAGGACTTGATTAAAAAAAAATGCAAGTTGTGGGGTCAAAGTGCAATTAAGCAAGACTTGATTGGATCACATTTTCAAAGTTTTGGGGTTGCATGGCTAATATTTTGTGCCAAAGGGGTCAAAGTGAGGCACTCACTTTGTTAGGGGCTGAATTGAAAAATTGATGAACTTTGAAAGACTCAATTGCAAGCTGGACGAAAGTTTCGGGGGCCAAAATTGAATTTTTTAAAATTCAAAATAAAATAAAATATATATATATATATATATCATTTCAACCCCTAATTTCTTCATTTCTTCTCCATGCACCCACACCTTCTTCCTTCTCTGGCAAGCTCAATGGAAACACCTCAAATTTGGAACCATTTTCATCCTCTCATCACGAGGAACACAACCATACCACTTTCTTGCAAAACCCGCCAGTGTAGCAGCCAGAAATTGAGTCTGAAGTCGCTATCACGGTCGAGGTGATGGGTGAGTTGGCTCTGGTGACTGAACCTACAACCTAGGCAGTGGTTCTGGTAAAGTCCAGCTTGAGAAGCATGGTGATGGTCTTGGATTGAAGATTGGTGCGGCGGAGCTGGCGGAACTGAAGGGAAACCACTCGGTAATGAGCGGTGGTGCTGAGGCTTCGGTGCTTCGATTGAGGACCTTCCTAGCGGCGAAACATGCAATTGATTGGGGCATTGTGTTTGTTAAGCTAAAAGGCACCTATTGGTGGTAGTGTTGACCATCTCTAGCTGTGACAGTGCGGTGGCGATGTTAGGACAGAATGCTCTCCTCGTCATGGTGATTGTGGTGGTGTCCTTGGTTTCTAATTTCGAGGTTCCAGTTAAGAGATCTTAGGTAATGATCGAATTTGGATTTAAGATTTGTACCGTTGAATTCTTGTGATTCTGTATTTTGGAAGAATGGTTAAGAAATATGTATCAAGTGATGATCTCTATACACATGCATGGACCTTGTTTGAATCAGTAGACTTGGATCTGTATTGATATATGTTAAATTGGGATTTATTGAGATTATTTAAGTAAGAAAACCTTAGTTTTGGAGATTTAAAACCTAAGTGGCAATAGTTGGTATTAATTATGAAGATTAAGCCATTATTGTCGATTTGGAATAATATCATGAGAATGATTATGTAATTAAGGACTGGATTACATGCCATTATTAGAACCAATATAAAACCCTATGGCTATTTCTGAAATAATCGGCTTAATTAGCGCACTTTGTACCGATAGTACCTAGTGAATCCTAACTATCGTGTTGATTGATAGGTTAGTGATTTTAGTCTGCTAATGGTATAATTTGTAGAGGGCTATCAGAGTTGAATGAGGATTTTAACTATGAAATACTCTTTTGATTAGGTGACAAAGAAGTGGGTCTTACTGATCAATAGATTGTTGGCTGTGATTGTTTTTGCTGAAACTACTAAGGTGAGGGTCTACCAATTTGTACTTGCTTTGTAAAAGCTTATTCTATATTTGTTGCACCTTATGAGGGTTTGCTATTCTGGCACTTTCTCTTACCTATCTATTATCGTGATGAACCCCTATGAGGGTTTATGTTCGCCTTGATTCTGAAACTTATTGCTTCTCGATTATCGAATTTTGTGACTCATTTGCATTCTTGAATGTTATTATATGCTTGAGCCCATTCTGGTGCCCAGAACTTTATTTACATCATCAGATTTATGTCCCTTATACCCCAGCCTTGCCGGCTAACCCCATGCTCTTGATATATGTGAAAGTAATATGTAAAATGGTCTGGTAGACCTATTTATGTTAGAAGTCCTCTTAATTTGTTTATATACCTTGTTTACTGGAATAGACTTTGCCGACCGTTATTGGATAATGTTATGCCTTGTAAATTGCAAATCTTGTAAAGTTCTGAAATGTTCATATTATTGCTTTAAAAGTTGAATTGATATCTATTGGCATTATATCATTCAACCCATGGGGATGCCCTAAGGAAGTTCAACCCGAAGGGATGCCATGAGAAGTTGGGCCTGGGGCTAGGTCCGGAAAGATGGTCGGGCTGAACGGGCCAACGGTGACAGGTCTTCCGGCTAGTACCTACCTCCGATCCTGACTCAACAAGGAGCTGGAGGTAGCGAACTGTGAGTGACGGGATTCAGCATGTGGTCAACCATGCCAGATAAACAAATTATTACCCGCCGAGCTGAGTTGTAACACCCCTTATTATTTATTATGTTAATTATTAATTTATTTATTATTGATTTTTGAAATTTTATCAATTTAATTAGTTTATAAAGTTTGGGGGTTAAATTTACAATTTTTAAAAGGATTAAATTGTACATTTCTTGGAATTGAGGAAGTTCATTATTTCAGGGGTTAAATTGCAAACATGGAAAGTTTGATTTTAGAAAAAAAAAATTTGATTTTATAAGAAAAGAAACGAGTCTTCATTTCTTCACCATCTTCTCCATTCTTCTTCACCATTACCGCAAACCTTTCTCTCCTTCAGTTTTCTTCACTACCCTTGGTAGCCCCATTCCCGACAAGTTTCACTACCATCCAACCTCACCAACCATCTCTCCTACCTTTCCCCCTTTCTTCCCCAGCAACTAACGCCACACACACAAACCTAGTTAGGAAACCCATGATCGACCGAAAAACTGATTAACGGTGGTGAAGTGAGGTGTCTAACCTCATTTCTCAAGGCTGGACTAGGTAGTACTCAACCCAGAGAATATTGCATGGCTGATCGGAGCAGCGACAACAGCTAAAAATGGAGGTACAGTCACGGCGGCGAAAATGGTGTTTTGAGGTTGTGATTTTCGGTTGAAGGCCTTCCAGGCCTCGAAACTTAAAACTAAACACACCGTTGGACTCAGAAGGAAGAAAGAAGGAGAACGATGGTGGTTTTGATATTTTTCGGTGACCACAGACGACGGTGGCGGCACAGCGGCTCTCAAACAGTTTCTTCCCCTTGTCGTGGTGGTCGCAGTGGCATGATCGATTTCTAATTTTGAGGTCTCAATTGTGCGATTTAGGGTAAAGATCGATTTTAAGATTAGGGCTTCTATACATTCTCATTTTCTCATAACTCTTGTATCTTGAATAAATATTCCTAAGCTATATTTAGTTGCAAGATTGTTATATGCATGTGCCATGTTGGATTTTTGGACCTTAGAGTTGTATCAAATATGAGAATTTGGGAAACTATTGAGTTAAACGAGTTAGAAAAACCCCAAAATTTGGAAAATTTGGTGTTAAATGACAATAATTGAGTTATTGGATTAGTTGGCTTATTGTTACTGATTAGAACACTGATGTGGGATTAAGTTGTATATATCTATTATTTGTGTCATTGAGAACCCTATAACCGATAGTAAATTAGCCGTAGTATTAAGAGTATTTTTGTTACGATAATCCCGGATGAAGTCTTTTATGAAATTAATTAGATGGTTGCCGGTTTAGACAGTCAATAGTAAGGTTTTAATTATTGAGGGGTATCCTATTTGATTATGGGTTTTGATAAATAAAATCACTCTTGTAGTTAGGTGACGAGGAGCAAGAAACTGCAGGTCAATAGGTCATTGACTATAGTTGACTTCTGAGACTTTTGAGGTGAGGGTCTGCCAATCTGGCATCTTTCCTATTTATCTATTATTTGTGATAAGCCCCTGTGTAGGTTTCTGTTTCTATATCGTACTCTGAATATGCTTGAAATCTGATTTGTTATCTGTCATCTTATTGGAGCACCTTTGTGAGGGTTATCGTTTGATATCGATTTCATTTTATTATCTGACATCTGATTTGAACACCCCTACAAGGGTTATTCTTTGTCATCGAATCTTTTTTAGTTGATCCGGTGCCCGAAACTCTCTTTATGTTGTCGATTTTTGTTCCTTGTACCCCACAGCCTTGCCGGCTGACCCTGTATTTCTTGAATCTATTTTATGTGTTGATTATTTGGCCTAAAAGACATACTTGATTATTGATTGTATCGGCTGAGTGCCAATTCCAGCAGAATGCTTGGATTATTATTTTGAAATGGCCGTGCTGGCTAGTATATTGATTGTTACAAATTTGTACCCTGTTATATTCATACTGATTGTTCAAAGGTTAAGCTCGTATACGTTGGCATTACATATTACTAACCATGGGACGCCATGGGGGAACCCACCCGGAGGGACGCCACGGGGAAGCTGGGCCCGGGGCTAGGTTCGGAAAAACGATCTGACGGAACGGACCGACGGTGACAGGTCTACCGGCTAGTATCCACCTACGATCCTGACTCAACAGGGAGCTAGAGGTAGCGAACTGTGAGTGGCGGAATCTGGCATGTGGTCGACCATGCCTTATAAACAAGTTATTACATGCCGAGCTGAGTGCTCGAGCAATGGAGTGATAAGGAAGTTCTATTTATACTGTACCGATGCCCGGTACTAACAACCATAATTTCATCTGGGAGCAATAAGGAAAGATGCCAACAGTTCATTAAACTTTGATCTTCTGAGTAATATATACCTTGCTGATTCATATGGGCATTCTTGTTGTTAACATCTATTCACTGATAATTGCACCACGTTCCTTTTTTTCAAATCTTTTTAGTTTCTCTTCCCTCACTAAGTCCTTATGACTTACCATCCAATATTATTTTGACTTTTCTCAAATAGGTACAGATGATGGGCAAGGACCTCAGGCTTGAATGTGTTTTGTAATGGTATAGACTTTTGATTGTACCTATATGAAGTTCCATGTATGTCAGGGTGAAATTGGAACCTTGAAAAAGGTCATGAATGACGGTGATTGCCTGTGACTAGTACATGCTTTGTTGAATGATATGTATTATGTTTTGTTGAATGATATATATTATTTAATTGTGTCCAGGATATATGGAATTAATATTCTGTATGGCTTGAAGGATTTGGAGACAAATTTTATGGATCTATTGTTTGCTATAAGCAAAATTTTAAGACTGAATTGTGTAACACCTCAGCTTGGGTGCTGTCCCTGAGAGGGGGTGTTACATGAGTGCTCGAGCAATGGAGAGATAAGGAGAAAATTTTCATGTTAAGTCTAAATGCTATTGTAATGTTATCTTGTATTCATCAAGGAGCAATAAGGAAGGATGCCAATAGGTCATCTAAATGTTTACATGTTTCATATTTTTACAAGTCTAAATCTAATTTCCGTCAATCATGAACTGATTATTTGATTTATTATCAATGACCTTGTTTATTGCCGTTGAAATTCAATATTTTTCCTCTATCTCCTGTTATGTATTTCCCTCACTGAGTCCTTAAGACTCACCTTCCTTGCTATTCTTATTCTTTTCCTAGACAGGTCCAAGTGAGAAGCAGAGGCTCGCGGTTTGGTTGGAAGTCATTTTGTAATAGATTAGGTGTTATGATTGTACATATAGTCTACACCTGATCGAGACAGATATCTAAGAGATGCTATGAGGATGTTTGTATGAAACCTAAGATACTTGGTTGTACATACTACGCGCTATAGAGTGATATTTTGGGTTATTGCAAGTTGTTTTTTCCTTGAGTTGGTTAAATTCTTGATTCCCCAGTTATCATTTAATTCAGATTTCAAGCTTGAATTGGTGGCACCTACATTTAGGGGTCACCTCGAATGGGGGCGCTACATCTAAGAATATATATATATATATATATTGATGAAGTAATATATAAATTTTTTAAAAAGAGTTCGAATTATACATACTTAGGCATACATAATAAACTTAGATGAACAAAATTATATATTACTTAGGCATACATACTTTTAAAATTATAAATATTCAAAACGTAAAATAAATTTTAAAAATATTAAAACCAAAGAATAGATCTCATCCTATAAAATTATAAACTTAGATGAACAAGAGAGAGAGAGAGAGAGAGAGAGAGAGAGAGAGAGTTTAGAAATAAATTACAAAACTCAACAAATAAATTAATGACTTGATTCAAAGAATGAGTAAAAGGATACTAAATTTATAACAATTTAAATAAAATAAAAATCAAAACGAAAAAATTATCAATAATTAAAGAGAAAAATGTAACTAATCAAAATGAAACAAAATTTCAACATATTAAGAGCGATTAATATATCTCATCTTGTAATATATAAAATTAAATAAACAAAAAGAGAAATAAAAATAAATAAATAAATAAATGAATTGATAACTTAAACTAAGTAATGAACAAAAAGATATAAAAGTTTACAAATTTAATAGTAATAAAAGCTAAATGATATACTTTATTTATTGTTGAAAAGAAAATTATAGCATTAAAATTCAAAAAATCGCTTCCGTTGTTTAACCATACCTTGATTAAACAAAAAAACAAAAATAAAAAAGTGAAAAATAAAATCAAACAAACAATAAACAATTTGAAGAATGAAATAAAGAGGCACACAAAGTGATAGAGAAAAAATGCTAGAAACTAAGAATATTAATGAAATGGCTTTCAAACCACTCTATATATAGTGATGTAGATATAAATTAATTATTAAAGAGAATAGAAAAATAATGAAAAAACTTATTCAATTATAAAGTTCAAGTGATCAAGGAATCTTCCACATATTGAGGGTAGAGATAAAAGAGATTTTGTACATAATATGCAATCGTTTTTTGATATTAAAGATAAACAAAGAATAATTTGTTCTAATCAATAAAATGATTTAAGAAAATCTAGATATCTTTAAAGGGAATAAAAAATAGCAAATTTAATAACCCAAAATTAATTTTAAAATTTAAGTAAAAGCTCAAAATTCTAAGAATCAGAATTTGATCAAAATTGCACAATTATAGATCCCACACCGTTGTGCTATATATAATAGTATAGATAGATATGTAGATCTTAAACGGTAATGCCAATTGATTTGTTAATAATTAAGCATATATAAAATTTTACTAAAGAGTAAATTCAAATTCAAATGTTATTTGAATCCTTGGTAAAGAATCTAAAGCAAGTTGAAAAAAAAGACCAAAAAAGGAAACAAAAAAGGAGAAACATACATATAAGAAAACAGAAAGCACAAACCAAAGGAGCAATACAGGGGGGGAAAGAAGAAAAAGAAAAAGCAAAAAAGAAAAACTGAAAACTCTTATAAGATACCCCGAATTTCATATTACTTTGTCTAACACGTTATTAGTCTTTAATTGTTTGGGCCCATTTATTTGGTGATATAAAATGTGGAGTGATACAATGAAAAAAAAGATAAAGACTAGAATTAGGATAACTTTATCCTTTTTAAACAATATTTACTTCATGAATTGATAAGTGTTAAATCCAAATTAATGCTTCAAAGTTTTGTATATTTTGTGTTTGTGGTTTAAAAGGTCTTCACACCTCTTTCCTGCTTTATTTCAGGGACTAAAAAGCAACTCAACAACTATGTTTCAATCATTTTAACCTCAAAATATGGCACGTACAGCCCACTGCACTGCACAAGACGGCTTTTCAAGCAGAAAAATGCCAGAACTTAGATTACAATGACTCAAGTGGAACAAAAATTAAATTTTAGGGACAAGAAGGTCAAAATCTCAACATTATAGACAAAAATGACGCCAAAGCTAAAGTTTAGTAACTAAACATGCGATTTGCCCAAGAATTGATCTTTTTTTTTCTTTTTTTTATTTATGCACATGCACAAATCAGGGCTCGCTCTGGGTCGAGCTGTTGACTTCCCTCATTATATGAGAGACTTATGTCATTAGGCCACAAGCCACTTGACAAATTTTAATTTTGAGAATAGCTTCACTCTCCTCACTAAAATTCAAGATTTGATTAAGTGATGCTATATATTTATTGACTGTCTTTTACGATTTTCACTTGTCCAAATTTTAATAAAGCCGTTGCAATTATTTCATTTGTGCTAAAAGTATAGTAGCTGATTTGGGGAAGGGTCCATCCATGCGTGCTTGCAGTCGCGGACTACGAAATAAGAATTTTGGCCCATTTGGGCAACGAAACCAATTGCCCAAGCCGTATTCCCCAAGCCGTATTCACAAGGGTTTGGGCTCACAATTTGTACAAGGAGCACTCACAGTGTTAGCCGGAACAAGATTAGACTTTTAGAGGGTATTTGGGTGAATTTATTGTTTTATGAAATATCTTATATTATGTTTAAAATTTTATAAGATATTAAAAAATATTAAATAATTTTTTGTTGAAAAGGAGTTTATAAAATTCTAAAATAAGACGTTAAAATTTTATAAGCTCTTGAAAAAGAATAAGAAAATCCTAATTCATTTTCAAGATTTTAACTAGCTTCTTTAATTTTAATCATTCTAATTATAAAATTGCAGGAAAATCACATTTTTGGTTCGATAACTAAGATCCAATCCCATTTGAGTCTCATTAATTTTAAAAGTACTAGATTAAGTCTCATAATTTAAAATTTGTGACATATTAAGTACAACTTCCTCCTTTCAGTTTAGGGGTGTAAATGAGATGAGACAATTAGCAAACAGTTCGAGAAGCCGAGCTCAATAATATTCGGCTCGAAAAGCTCGTGAACCTAAATGAGCTTTTTTATATTTTGTATATATAGCTATATATAATAAGGTCCATAAAGATAACTAAATAATAATAACAACAATACTATTTTATTTGTTATTTTTAGGAACATAAAATTTTTTTTTGAAAATTTTATACTTATAGATTTTATTTTGAGTTTTAATGAGTTCAAATTAATTCAAACTTAGATGAGCTCGAATTCATCCGAACTTATACGAATTGAGCTCTTTTCCTTCTCTATGACAAGTTTTATCGAGTCAAACTCAATAAGGCTCGCCCGAGCCTTCGTTTATTTAGCAAGCCCAGCTTAACTTGCTAGATTCGGGCTTGGCTCCACTCATTTACATCCCTATTTTCGTGAAATAGTTAACAAAAAATGGATGTGCAAAATATGTACCCTATTAATTAGCTGCTGGGTTTTAGGGTTTGATCTGGTACTGTTCACTTCTTCATTTTGGAGAAAAATCAATTATAAAAGGGAAAAAAAAAAAGGAAAAAGCAAATGTACAATCACATGTATAATTCAAAAGAAATTCCTAAAAATTCCAACTATACATTAAAAAAGATATAAATTATTAATGAGTTGGTACATTAAAAAAAGATATTTGTTTGAATTGATTAATTTTTCATCTTTATAAAATGATATTAAGTAATATAGTTAGTAAAATTAACATCAAAAATTTCAATAATTTTCATAAATTTAAATTTAAAATATTATAAAATACACAAAATAAATATTCATTTTTGTAAAAATATTATAAATTAAAAAATTTATTCTATTGTGTAAAAAAATTTAAATATTCAAAAGTATTTTAAAAACTAAATTAAATATTTATTTTCCAAACATGAGAAAAATTATAATTTATATTTAATAATTTTTTGTGTTTGAAAATTTATTTAGTTATTAAAATGTTAAAATTTTCATTATTTTTAAAAACTAGTTAATTTGGAAATAAATTTGGAAATGTATTTTAAATTTTATAATTTTTTTATAAATTAAAAATTAAATTTATAATATTTTTTATTTCTAAATTTAGTTATTATAAATTTGAAAATAAATTCTTAAATTTTTGCTATAATAATGAAAATTTAATTATTTTTTAAAAATTACAAAATTTAAATTTTCCATTCTTATTTCCAAATTAAGATTTAAAATTTAACAAAAAATATAATTTAAATTATATTTTATTAAACAAGTTATTTCTAAATTTAAATTCTATTAATTTTAATTTATATTTAGAAATAATGAACTTAAAAATATTTTTAATTTAAATTTTAAAATTAAAATAACCACTCCAAATTTTAAATATAATTAAAAATATATTTAAATTAAAAATATAGGATAAATTTTAAAATTTATTTCCAAATTAACTAATTTTTAAAACTAATAAAAAATTTAACAAGTCAATAACTAAATGAATTTCCAAACAAACAAAAAAAGAAATTATTAAATATAAATTATAATTTTTCTCAAGTTTGGAAAAGAAATATTTAATTTAGTTTTATTTAATTACTTTTGAATATTTTTGAATTTTTTACACAATAAAAATAATATAATATTTTAAAAAATTGGATATTTATTTTGTGTAATTTGGAATATTTTAAATTTAAATTTTTGAAAATTATTGAATGTTTTTTTATGATAATTTTACTTACTACATTAATTAATATCATTTTACAAAGATTAATAATTAATTTAAACAAATATATATTTTTTAATCTACAAGTGCATATTATTAATTTAATTTTTTTATGTATGGTTGGAAGTTTTTGAATTTTTTTTCCTAATTATACACGTGATTGTATATTTTGCCTTTTTTTTTCTTTCTATTTTTTTCCATTTTTCTTATTTTTTTTCTCTCTTGTAGTTGATTTTCCCTCCAAAATGAAGATGTACAATATCAGGTCAATTTTCCCTTCAATCCCAATAGCTGACGGGGCACATGTTTGGCACGTGCCTTTCCATTAACTATTTAACGGAAGGGAGGAAGTTGGACTCAATGTGGCACAAATTTAAATTTAGGATTCAATGTTGTACTTTTGGAATTAATAGGACTCAATTGGGATTGGGCCTTAGTTATGGGATCAAAAATCCAATTTCCCCCAAAATTGCCATTATTAATATTTTATAAGTTCCAAAATTTTATTTTATTCAAACACTTTAATAATTTAATTTAAAAATAAGATTTAAAATCTTATAAAATATCGAAGTTTATAACATCTTTTATATAAGCTTTAGCCAAATATCTTTTTGTATAAACAAGACTAGACTCCTAATGCACATAAGTTTAAAAATCTACTTTAGAATAGACTCGAAGTACTTTACCCAATGAGAAAAGAATGCCATTCAAATTGAAGCCAATAAAAGATAACACAAAGGATACATTTTGGCCATACTGTGTTCATTTATTCTCACAATTATATATTTCTCTTCGCTTGTTCTTCCGCGACCATATTCTAACTTAAGCATCAGACACTATTCGTTGGCGCTCCACTATGCATTCATATCCTGCATGTTCGTGAATTAAGTATTGTTGTGGTGGGAGATTTGTGGTGAGGACTCGAATGCATCCTATGCCTATGGCATATCATTTGTAGAAATAACTGAGCTGAGGCGTGAGAATATATACAGCTAGAAAGGGAGGATAATTAGAACTTGTACGTTACCCAAACTAATGCCAAAAATAATTTGCAAGAGCACCAATTAAACAAAACAAGAACACTTTCTCCTTGATATATGTCAATATATCTTACAACTTTTTACAGTCTTTTCTATGGCTAAAGATCCCACTACCTGGGATCATAATTGCCCACTAAGCCACTAATTATTTTAATAAAACTGAACCAATTAAATATAGACACGTGTGACCCCATGCTCCTTTGTCTTCGCTCTGTGTTGAATCGCTGGAACCAAAGTAAATTTGAGTGCAACTCGGCTCATGTAAATACCCATGACACTTTGTCTTGGCCAACGCATTCTGGAAATCCGCACTTTATGAATAGAAATCCCAACTATTTAGTCTAGGACACCTACTGTTCAGTATTGTCATACAACATCAACTCAACTAATTAATTCAGCTCGGCCAATTGAGTCAGCTCGGCTTGACAAGTGTGATATTTGGACCCAACTCTAATTATAGCAGTCCTAATGTGTGCTTTTAGCTTGAGCTATTATATCTATATCACAAACAATAGTGAAAAAAAATTCATGAGGGAATTGAAGTGAGTAGGTTGATATATCCTCTAATTGATCAGTCTGGTGGCCGACACAACCTCAATAGGCTTAATCCAACTAATGAGTAATGACTGAAGGTGACTGCACGGCTAATTATATATAGTAATAGTTTATGCTGCCATATAGTCATTCCTAAGTCGCGATGTGGTAGTAGTAAAGTAAGAGGAAGAGGGGACGAAGTTGAAAGCCAACATGTCAGTGCACTACCATGAGAATGAGCAGACAACAGTTAGCTTAATTTAACATTAAAAAAAAAATAAAAAATCAACGACCATTATTAGGAGGTGAGTGTTATGAAAAAGAAGCTAGCAAATGCTTCTTGCTCAGACAAAAGAAAGGTTTCTATTTTGAAGAGGAGATCATGTCGTCAGGCAAACCACGACCAAACCTAAAAAATAACTATAGAATATGATGGGACCTCAAGTGTGACACCCCCATTGGTATAGTACCTAAGTTGATGCGCCACTTACTTCAATCTTAAATTAAACCCACAATATAAATTAATAGGCCCATGACAAATTTTTTAAGCTTATCAGAAATAGCAGTGGATTCCAACTTAAGCAAACCCTCACAAAATATTAAATTCAAGCCTTAGACGGTCCCGTAACGTACATCATAAGAACTAAATACATACCATCAGTGGTTCCAAAATATTCATCACATAGCATTATATACATACTACAGATATCGATTCAATCCTACATATCACAACATCTCTAAGTTATACAAAACGACCAAGTATACCCATAAGTAGATAAGCACATCTATTCTATTACAAAATTTTATTTGCCGATTCAACATGAAGTCCAAGCTTATCATTCAGTCCTGTTTGAGAAAATCAAGATAAAACAGAGGAGTAAGTCCAAAGGACTTAGTGAGGAGTAATCATAATTATAAGCATTAGGAATCTGTCGAGGAAGAATCAACTCAACAGATCGTAATTTAACATTATAATATAAACATATCAGGATACAGTCAGACAATCAAGAAACAGTCGAACGATCAAGGGACAGTTAGACAGTCAGGATACAGTTGAACCGTCAGGATACAAACAAACAAAATAGTCCCAGATAACCTATGCATACCGTTCAGTCAATCTTACCTAAGCATGACAGTTTGGTACAGGTATATGCCTAGGAGTATCCCCAGCACATCAGAACAATCTTACACCAATCAAACCGAACTTACCCAGGCATAATCACCTGATACAAAACTTACCCAAACATATTGACCTGGTACAAAACTTACCCAATCATGACAACCTGGTACAAAACTTACCCAAGCATGATGACCTGGTACAAAACTTACCCAGGCATAACAGCTTGGTACAAAAAATAGAACAATCAGATAACAGAACAGTCAGATAACAGAATGATTAGATAACAGAACAGAAAAGATAACATAACATTCAAATAACAGATAACAGGTGGAAGTTCTGGGTGCCAGAACAATCAGAAACAAAATTATAATCAAGAAGTTAACAGGAGTGTTTGGATTCAATTAACAGATAACCGAATGAGATCTCAAATAGTTCACAGATTTCAATAACATAATACAGTAATTACAGAAACAGGAACCCTCATAGGGGTTTATCACAATAACAGATAAGTGTAAGAAAGTGCTAGATTTGCAGACCCTCACCTCCGTCGTCTTAGAAGTGCTACCACAGTCTGCAGCCTATTAGTCCGTGGGACCCACCTCTTCGTCACTTAGCCAAAAGAATATATCCACGATCACAATCTTACTCAACCTTAAATAAATAAAATTATTCTATTAGCAATCCTAAAACACTAGTTCGTCAATTAGTATGATAATTAATGATTTAATCAGCACTATCGATATGAAATGTGCTAGTTAAGCCGATTAAAATGAAAATAGTCTCAGGCATATATATCGTTCCAATAATAGGGTATCACATAATTATCCCCCTAATGTTATCCTAACTCAACAATAGGAGTCCGATCATCACAAATTTACCCAATTGTCGCTGCTAAGGTTTCCAATGCATATAATCCTCAATTAAAGATTAAATCTTTAGTAAACTTATTCAATTCAAGTTAACAATATAATATGACATATCCAGGTCCTACTAAATAATATAATAATCCTTGTATGGAAATATATATATATATATATCAATCGCATGTCCATTCTCCATTCTTTGGCATGATACATGTCTTATGGAACTAATGTACAACATGAGCGTATACACATATATATAAGCATAACCTTTCTTCTTTTCCTTTTACCCAAGATCTAGTTATAGAAGCTCTGGAATCAAAAACTAAGAACACGATAGTGTCTTTGGCACGACACTATCTCTTTGCGGCCGCCGCACCGTACCCTCCGCTGCCTACTGCCGCCAAAAAACACCAAAATCACCACCGAAAGATGCCTTTCAACCTCCTGAACTCAATGCCCTTACCAATCCAGGTTTTGCTGCCAAAATAGCCCTCAATTTACACCTTGAAATCTCAACGCCACCTCTCGCCGCCGTGTAGATTCCTCTAATTTTCGTCGTTGTTGCCACTTCAAACCTGAAATGTACCACGGTGATCACTGAGCTGAGGGCTTCACTTTCTGCCGCCCAAAAATGAGTTTTACCTACTACTCCGTTGTCTCCTGTCACTCGCCATTGCAGTAGAATTTCAACCTCACGGTTCTGGTGGTCCGTTGGTGATAAGTGTGTGCATGAGGTATCAATGTGATGCTGGGAGTTACGGGAAGGATATGGTCGGCTTGTTTTTGGGAATTAATGGTCGTCGGAAGAAATTATCAATGAGATGGGGGAAGGTGGCCGTGGGGAAGGAGAAGAAGGAATGGGGTGGAAATGTAAAAATGTGATATTTATAGGGGACTTTTTTTGAATTTCTAAATTGACCCCTAGAAGTTTATAAGTTTATTCAATTGAGTCCTGCTAATTAATTAAAATATGGTTGTGACCCATTTGACTTGAAAACTGCCATGCAACCTGAAAACCTTTAGAAGTTTGCTCAATTAGGTTTTCTCAACCTTTCAAATTGACCCCAAAACTTTTCATTTTCTTGCAGTCAAGTCCTTTTTATTTATTTTTCGAGCTCTAAAATCCGACCAACCAATTTCTTTATCTCTAAATCCTTATTTCTCAAAATACCAAATTTTTAGGGGTGTTACATTAGGCCTATGAGAACATTTATATTGGTCATGACTAATACAATCATACATTGGTATTCTAATGAAGTGAACAAGGATGGATTTTGTTGGGGGTGGGGGGGTGGTGGTGCCCCCCATGTTTAGTACAACACACATATATATATATATGTATATTAGAAAGGGATGCACCGCACTTTGTGCACATTTGCGCGGTGCCATGCCTATGGATTAATATATATAATTTTTTTTATGTATTTATTTATCAAATTAAATTTATCATGCTATATACTAATTTGATGAAAATTTTAAAAATTTGTGAGCATCAATTAAAGTAGGGTTGGAGGTGAAAATCCAAAAAGGACAAAAGGTATCATATCTAGGGTAATTTTAAGTTTTATCCATATATACAAAGGAAAAAGCATTAGAATGCAAGTTAAAAGAATTGCCTTCCTAAACTAAACTCAAATGTAAACTATTAGGAAGCAAATATCCTTCTAAATAAATATCAGTAAATTTGCGAGAAAGAAGCAAAACAGCTGCATAATCTGAAAAGCTTTCATTTCTCATTATGAAAACACAAATTGAAATATTTCATTCCAATCCAAAAAGATATACATAGTATGCTTTCATGCACATATAAATAAAAGAATCAACATTTTCTCTGCATCTTGACATATGCTATTTAAGGGGCTAATAGCAATTTACCCCCCTGTGTTTTAAAAAATAGGCAATATACCCCCTTATGAAAAATAAAATTTTAAAATACCTCCCCATGTTTTAAAAAATCATGCACACCGCCTCCCCCTTCTCATTTGCTGCCTATTTAACATAATTTTAATATGAAAAGACTAATTTACCCTTAATCATTTAATATATTTTCAATTCAATTTAAATAATCTTTTATTATCATTTTTTCCCTTTTCTTTCTTTCATTCTTTTCTTTTCTTTTTATTTCTCATTTCTCTCTTCCTCCATTATTTCATATATTCTCATTTTATACATATATAAATTTATTTATAAAATTAAAATAAATTTTATTTTTATCTTATCAATTATATTCATCTTTCTTTCTATTAATTCATTCTAAAGTAAATAAAATTTAAATTTTATAAAATATATAATATATTTTTTATTTATACTTAAATACATATATAGCATATATATACATATATATAAATTTATCTATAAAATTTAAATAATTTTTCTTTATATATTTTTTCTTTCTAATTATTCATTTTAAATTAAATATTATATATATTTATTAAAATATATAATATATTTATATACATATATATTTTTTTTGATAAGATATATATATATATATTAGTATATATGATGCTATTATCCTATACAGATATTATATATAAATAGCATCATCTTTATATAAATTTATCTATAAAATTTAAATAATTTTTATTTATATATTTTTTCTTTCTAATTATTTATTTCAAATTAAATATTATATATATATTTATGAAAATATGTAATATATTTATATACATATATATTTTATAAGATAGCTATATTTATATATTTATTATCATATATATATAATATACAATAATATATTCAATATAATACACATATGATGATATATATAATTATTTAATAATACATATATATATATACACACAAAATTCTACCCCCCAACCCCCCCACCCCATCTCCCCAAATCCCCACCCTTATGGGCTGCCATGGCAGCCCGTAAGGCCAGATCTGGTTAGATCCAGCCATTGGAAAATATGAGGGTGCAGCATTGTGGCCAGATCCGGCCATTTTCTCTTTTTTTTTTTTTTCTTTTTTTTCTTTTTTGTTTTGCTAGTGCAGCAGCCGCTGCTGGCCGCCAGTGTGGGCTGCCGGCCATCGGTGGAGGTTGCCGGTGGCAGCTGCTGGCTGCCTGGTGGGTGGGTATCATTTATATATATAATTGTATATATATACACTTGTATATAATATATATATACACATATTTAATATATATACACATTATATATATGATAATATATTATATTGTGTGTATATATATTTTATATTTTAAAAATATATATAATATGATTAATCTAAACCGTTGATTTTTTAAAAGAAGATCCAACGGTTGATGAATAAGGGCATAATTGTCTTTTTATATATAAAAATTTAAACTTAGATGCACACACAGGCGCATGTGCTACACCCACGCTCTCAGAGGGGTTCGTTGCACGGTTTTTTAAAATATAAGGGTGTTCTTTGAAATTTTTTTTTCACAGAAGTGTAATTTGCCTATTTTTCTTAATAAAGAGGGGTCCATAGCAATTTTCCCGCTATTTAAGAGATAAACCTCATAAACTAAACAAAAAAAAGTAGTAAAACATCTGTTCAGAATAATCAAAAGAAAAGAGCCAATAAGGTATTTCTTTTGCGGTTGCAATGTTTAAGCATCAAACAAATTAATATATTTTTTCATTATCGAGTTAAATTAATATCAAGCTAATCTCCCCTATTGTAGAAGCAAAAATGTCCCAGTTCTATTCCTCATTCCAGCAAAAATTTTCAACTATTTTCAAGCCAAAACAACAGTCCCCAAATGGCCAGGTTCCAACATTCCAGCAGAAATTTTCAGCATTAAGACGTGAGCAACAACCTCTAAGATGCCCAAGTTCAATTCACCATTCCAGAACACAGCAATGAAGAACAGTAACCCTGCCTGCGAAATGATTTTACCAATTTAGACTGATTTTTGTTTAGATGACAAATGTGGGATTTTAGATTTGATGAAACAAAGGTTTGAAAATGTGAAGTATTTTACCTGATCTTACAGTTCTTTGGGATCATCACCACCAGATTGCATTAAATTGGGAGGTGATTTTTTCTTTCCTTCCTCTCACATTAACAAATTTCATGGTTGTTCCTTAGCGAGTGATGTATCAGCTTTACAAAGTCACAAATACCTCTACCACACGACTCATGGCCCCTTTTTACACCCTTTTAGATCAAAAAAATATGCTAGGCACATTCATTGTCATGCATTCCTAATCTTTATTATCAAAATTTATCGGTCCAATATTTTAAGCCTAATTTTTTGTTTCCAGATGAATGTGATCAACTGACTTTCCCTTGTTAGCTTCTAATTCTACTCGAGACAACTTCAAACAGCATGCTATTAAGAGTAAATCGATCATTACCTGTAATATACTCACCTTTCTTGTTTTCTCAAATCTCAAATATGCAGCTGATGAACAAGGATTTTCATCGGTAATCCAACAACTAAAGTAAAGATAGCAAAAACTCATAGAGGACAAGTGAACTGAGAATCTTTATGGAAGAAACTGAAAGATTATAGCAACACTTGAACCAAAATATTCAGAGTACTGATCTGGGGAATAAAGGAATGAGTCATCCTTTGTCCAAAACAAAACGACTCACTACCAGCAGAAGTATAGAGAATAACATATGAACTTTAAAAGACAACAATAGAAAAAATATTTAGTGACATTTTATAGTGTAATACCATACAAGAGTAATACAGTGATAGTCAAAACAAGTGTTACTATAATAAAATATTTAGTAGCATTTGATTATTAGATAACACATAAAATAGTGGAATCTGACTACAAATGTCAACAAAAATATAATTTGAAGGCATTTAATTAGTGCCACTAATTTTATTTTTATTTTTACAAAATGCCACTCATATTTATTTATGGTGTCATCTAGGAAAAATGCCACAAAATATTTAGTGGCACTAAGCTTATAACATTCTATAGTTTAATGACACAAGAGTAATATGATGATAATTGTAGAAAAAAGTCACTATAATAAAATATTTATTAGCATTTGATTAATAAATGACAAAAAAATAGTGACATTTGATTAATAATGCCAACATTTATGTATTTGTAAAGGTATTTAGTAATGCCATTGATTATTTCCTAAATATTTCTTTAATATTTATTTGATGCTGCAAACTATTTAGTAGCATTAATTTAACGTCATTTTACAGTATAGTGACACCTTAAAGTAACATAGTAATAGTAATAAAAAAATACCACTATAATATAACTTAATGTCAATGGATTGATAAATGTTAATATATACATATAATTTCTTAAAAAAACTAATGTAACTATATGTTAAAGGAATTTAACCAGTATCAATATTTTTCTTTAAAGAAAGAATACCTCACATAATTTAGTTATGGTTGACATGAAATAAATATTTCAAAATTAGATAAAGTATATGTGTATTAATAATTGCAAAATTTATAAATTTATATCTTATCATAATATATTAAGTTAACTACTTGATATGTTTTTAATGTATCAACTAAATTAACCATATTTTTTAAAAAGTATCAAAATTTAAGTTTTTGTTCATTTGTCTCTCTCTTATTCATTATGTTTTTTCTGAATATTTTCTATCTATAAATTTAATCTATCATGCCTTTTCAAATGTGCTATTTAATATAATAAATTTGAGCATATATTAAATAATTCAAAAAATAGACTTTCAAAGTATAAAAATGTCATGCCCCAGGCTCCCGCAATCCCGTTGGGCACGAGAACTGCCTCAAAATCCACTGAGTGCATCCTAAAATTAGGCTATAATCAACTTATCCAAAAGGGATATCCAATGGATGCAAATGAGTTATTTGGCCAAAGCTTATATACTAGTAACTCTTTCAATATTTAGTCAATGTGGGATGGGGTATCATAATAAATTTGTCATGCCCTAGGCCAGGCCCGTAGCCCATTGGACATGAGAATTGCCTCCAAACCCACCGAGTACATCCTCGAATTGGGCTATGATAAACTTGCCCAAAAACGATATCCAATGGATGTACATAAGTTCTTTAACCAAAGCTTATATAATAATTATTCTTTCAGTATTTAGTCCATTTGAGATGGAGCATTACAATTACCCATCCTTTAGAACGCGCGCCTTCGTTGCGGCGTGGCACAGATCCAAGATCAGTCACTAGGCGTTAGGACTCTAGAGGTGGCTCCTGTGTGTGTAGCACTTTGTCCTGCAGGTTCAAGAGGTGGTTCCCACACACGTAGCACTTTGCCCTGTATAGCACTTAGCTCCCAATATTTCAGTTGGTGATGGCTCTGATACCATTTGTCACGCCTCGGGCCCCCGAGCCCGTTGGACGCAAAAATTGCCTCTAAATCCACTGAGTGCATCCTGAAATTGGGCTATGATTACTATATAAGCTTTGGCCAAAGAACTCACGTGCATCCATTGGATATGCATTTTGAGTAAGTTGATCATAGTCTAATTTCAGGATGCACTCAATGAATTTGGAGGCAATTTTCGCATCCAACGAGCTCGTGGGCCCGGAGTGTGACAAATGCTATCAGAGCCATCACCAACCGAAATATTGGGAGCTAAGTGCTATACGGGGCAAAGTGCTATATATGTGGGAGCCACCTCTTGATCCTATAGGAGCCACTTCTAGAGTCTCAACGCTTGGTGACTGATCTTAGATCCATGTCATGCTACGATGAGGATGTCGCATTCTAAGGAGGTGTGATTATAATAGCCCATTCTGCATAGACTAAATACTGAAAGAATGAGTACTATATAAGCTTTGGCCAAAAAATCCATGTGTATCCATTGGATATCTCTTTTGAGCAAGTTAATCATAGCCTAATTTCAGAATGCACTCCGTGGGTTTGGAGGCAATTCTCCCATCCAACGAGCTCACGAGCCCAGGGCGTGACAAAAAATAAATTAATATTTTTTACTATATATATTAGACATTTGATAGGTAGCTGGATGGTGAACTTTTATGTTTGCAAATAGATGGTTTCAAGTTGGAGCCTTATACAGAACAATTAGGGCATGTTGGAGCTCATATATAGAATACTGGATGTAGATTAACATGTCACTTGAAATAATATTTTGTAGCATTAACCTATCAAAGATATTCATATATCACCATTTACTCATAAGTGATATTCCATCTCTTTTAATGTTTTAAGAACTATTGAGATTAATTCATTTTAAATAGATTTAATCAATAAATTCTTTTTACTTTAAGAATTTTTTGATAACATTTGCTATAATTTTAAAAAATTACTAAAAGCTCCTTATAATATAGTCTCATATATAAAAAAAATCATTAAATATGTTATAATCTAAGAAGCTCATTCAACCAACTAATTTTTTGACCCAATTACCATTTGCTTATTAAATTACTTTTGATTTATTAAATTAATAAATTTAATGAATTAGATTTTTATATTGCTTTAAAGTGTCTGAATTGATCTATAGCAATGATGATTTTAACTTTAATACATAAAAATTATTTGGAGAAATATATATTTTTGAATTTTTAAATATATATACCATAGTAGAGATATTTTAATTTTTAAAATTAAATGAACTAAATAAAAAGACTAAAGACCTTGTAAAATTCATAAACAACTTTTGTAATTTTTTACTATAAATAAGTGAATAGAGTTAAAAACATTATCTAAAATTAGACATTAACAAATAAAAAATTTGTTAATATGAGATATTCAAGGGTAATTTTTTCTAACAATAGGGTAAAAATTAATAATTGGACTTCGTAGAATAAAAATTTCATGGAATGGGTTTTTAAGATTAAAAAGAATTTTATGAATCTTTTAGATATAAATTCTATAAACGTTCTTAATAAGTTTCTCTATTCTTTTCTCTTGTATTTTTATAATGTGAAACGAACGTTGGAAAATCTTGGCAACATGGAAAAAAAAATCAACCTTGGAACATATTTTGTTTCCTGTGTGGAATTTCTTGATAAATCATATTAATTCAGTCATCATCTTATTTGGGTCCACTAAATAGATATTACCAACTAAAATAATTAATTAAAATATGAATGTAGACATTCATCCAATTTCCCATCAAAGTCTGACCAATTATCAAGGGGGGTAAAAAAAGAAAAGAAAAGAAAATAATGAGACATACATAATGAATAATTTATTAAAAGAATATCTTAATTTTATTGTGTTCCTATGTTGTACCTAGAAATTGGTGGGAATAACGTTCAGAAATTGGTAGAAATAATTTTATTATCATAAAATCCTTTTTCCTCAGGCCTTCACAAACCTTCCGCATGCCAACTTGAAGGGCGAAAGCGAAGAATCCGAGGAAGATATTCCCTTCGAAGGCATTAATCACAAAAAATTGTGCTAAAGCATATTTTTTAAATTAAAAAAATTACTAAAAGTTTTTTAAAATAATTTTTTATATCTAAAAATTTCGTAAAATTATATTCAATCTAAAAATCTATTCCACAAACTTTTTTTATTTCAAACAGCCACTATTGACTTTTATTCTATTTTTAGACGAAATACTCTTCAATTTCTTCATTATGAATTTTTTTTATTAATATTTAAATTTCAAGTTTAATATTTGTATATAATTAAGCTCACTTCTCTATAGTAAAATTTTTTACAAAAATTAATTTATGAATTTTAAGAAACTTTAATAATTTTATTTAGTTAGTTTGATTTTAAAACTTAAAACTATCTCTGCTATAGTTTATATATTTACCATTCAAGAAATTTATTTTTTCAAAAGATCATAATTGATACAAATAAATTTAAACAATATAAAGGAAAATTTTTAATTATAAGAGCTCACTTATTAAAATTTTCTAATTTAATGAGTCAAGGTTAATTTAGTCAAAAGCTATTGGGTTTTTTGGAGTGAAAAATTGATATAATGGATATTTTTTATTCAAAATAATTTTCATGAATTTTTTTAGATATAAAAATATGTTTTCAGGAGTTTTTAGTAAGTTTTTCTATAATTTATACGTCAGTTACCAACATGTATTAAGATATGAGCCTTTTTTTGGGCAAACTATTAGAGATTTTTTTCTTCTTCATAACTTTAGGGGAAGATCTCTTTTTGATATATTGGCGGATTAGTACTAATATATAAAGTTTTTGCCCATTTTTTTTTAGGGATTGTTTGCTTGTTATGCTTAGGATTTGATGTGATTGATAAGCGTATTGCAACACCCCTAATTTTCTTGAATTATGATAGTATAATTGTTAGTTAATTCATTTTAATTTACTTTATGAATTTCCATGATTATTTAGTATTTTAGAAATTTTGTAATTTTGAAAAGGGCGGAACTGTACATTTCTCAGAATTGTGGGGTTTGCATGGAAGTATATAAGTATGTGGGGTAAGAAGTGTAATTTTTCAAACTTGCGGGTTGAATGAAAAATTTGTCTAAACTATTGGAGACCAAATTGCAATTTGAGAAAAATCAATTTTAAACACCAAACGGGCAGCAGATTGTTCATTCATTTCTTTCTTTTTTTTCTCCTTCTTTTCTCTTCTTCTTCGTTCCTTTTTCTTTCTTCTTTTTCTCCTTTCACCGTGAACCACCACTGGCGACCCTCTCACCGGCGACCATCAACCACCACACTAACCCCTCAAACAATTCCCCTCCACCCTCTAACCACCTTTCTCCACCCATGCACGGCTGGAAATCAGTGAGCCACCGTGGAAGTTGAGGGACCGAAGAACGGGCAAATGGGTTTCAGCTTTTCTGGTGAAAGCTTGGATAGTTGAAGGGTGTTTCGGGTAGCTCTTGGCGAGGAGAAGCAGATTACGTTGTTGCATGTGGGTTTGGTGCGGTGGAGATGACAAGAAACGAAGATCGGAGTCAGCAGCGGAAATGAGAAATTTGGTCTGTTGAGCTCATTTTCGGCAGCTACGGGCTGCAGAACTTGAAACCAAAGGCGTAGTTGGCAAGCTCTCATCGAGAGGAGCAGAACAATGGTGATTTTAGCTTTTCCGACGGCGACGCGGTTGCGGGAAGACATAATCTTCCTTTCATTGAGACAATCGTAGTGGCGTAGTTGGTTTGTGAATCCGAGCTCCCATTGCGTAATTGTGGTAAAAGAATTTAAGAAATTCATATATATGTACATACATATGTATATTCCTATTTAATGTTGTATCCATGCTAAGAATAGAACTTGAGGATGATGATATGCCATGTATATATATGTATTGAACTCTCCCATGCTATGGATGATTGTATACTGGACTTGGACCTTAATTTAAGTGACAAAATTGGAAATTATGAATTTGACAAGAAATTGAACTTGAGATTATGGATTGAGGACCTAAATTGGATAGTACTGGAAATTATTGGAACTATGCATGAGACATTAAACAACTTGATGATTTAAGTGGCAATATGTAGATCATGTGGTTAAGAAACTTGACTTTATTGATAGGAGAAACAATATGAGAATTAAGATTATTGAGGCAAGACTAGTTTATAGCCATTCTTGGAATTTTATCAATGTTATCATGTTAATAGGATGAATAGCAAATTTTGGAGTTAAGAGCAAATATGATAAAGATGTATTAGGAACTTAAAGTGGGTTCTGACTAAATATATATCATTATGGTTAGGTGATGAAGTGGGTCATGAGGACCAATAGACAATCTGCAGAACTTGTATCATCTGGAATTACGAAGGTGAGGGTCTCCCACTTTGGGTTATTGTTTTGGTTACAGCTCTTCGTTAATTATTGAACCCTGTGAGGTTCTCCCACTTTGGGTTATTGCTTTGTACAAGCTTCTCATTATTTGTTGGAAATCCCTGTGCGGGTTTGCCATTTTGACCTTGATATATCTATTTGTTCTTGTGGCATAACCCTTGTGAGGGTTAATTTGCTTGATTGTACTTGTTCATAAATTGCTTGACTCGTACTCGCTCGTTTATTGAAATCTGAACTGATCGACACTTACTTGTTACCTGTTCTTGACTTGTATACCCCTGTGCGGGTTAGTACGTATCTCACTTGTTCTTGTTTGTTCTGGCGCCCAGAACTCCTGTCTGTCGTGTCTGGTACTTGTCTTGATCGTACTTGCTTGTTCCTATTTGAATCGTTATTAGGTGCCTTGCCGGCATTCTCGTTTGTTGTATCCTAATATCTAGCCAGTTGGCTTGTATGTACTTGATTGTTGTACTTGATTAGCACTTGTTGTACTTGTTTGGAGATTGTACTTGGGCCAAGTGCCAATCCTATGTGGAATGTTGGGATATTTAGGACACGCCTTGCAGTTCGCCTAGGTGTCCAGGGTACGCTATGCGGTCCGCATAGGTATCCGCGATATGCTAAGCAGTCCGCTTAGGTATCTGCAGTGCGCCATACAGTCCGTACGGGCACACCAATTGTATGCCAAGTTGTCATGCTATGGAAGTACTTGTTTGGTTGGTATAAGGTGATCTGATATGCATGTCTTAACTTGTTTCGTTGGAATGCACATTCTGTAAGGGTTTGCTTGCTCGTACTCGTTCTTGCTTGTTTGTGACTTGCTCTTGGAGCAATAAGGATGGTGTGGCTCTTGGTCTAGTTTGGGCAATTGTTCGGGCCGAATGTTAGCGGTGATACTTCCCGAAGTAAACCGGTTGAGTTGGCCGATGGCGAGACCTCCTGTAGTAAAGCGGTTAAGCTGGCCGTACCGTTCGAGTCGGCAGTCACAACCCCCGAGCTTGTTCCTACTGAAAGTCTTGAATTTGACAACGCTTGTTTACCGAACTTGTTAATGCATGTATTCTGAAATGTACCCATTTACTTGTTAAATTCCGATCTATTGAGTTGATTCTTCCTCGACAGATCCCTATTGCTTATGGTTGCTATTATCCCTCACTAAGTCCTTTGGACTTACCCCCCATGTTATTCTTGTTTCTCAGACAGGATTAGGTGATGGAAAGGGATTTCTAGCTTGGGCTGAAGAGAAGATACAATTTGAAATTGAACAGGTGCTTATGTATATATATGGGATTTCTTAAATGCTAAGTTTGGAATAGAGACGTGGGGATATGTCAAGTTTGATATTGAGAACCTGAGGCTTGTATATACCTTTTTAAGTATTCAGGAGTTGAATTATAGTATGTATTGTGTTTTGTTGTGACTGCTAGTTGAAATCTGTTGCTGCTTCTAATAAATTAAGTTTGAAAAGCTTGTCATGGGCCTATTGATTGTATTATGAATTGAGATTTAAGTTTGAACTGGAGTGGTGCCTCATCTTAAGTGATATCGCGAGATGGGGCGCTACAGGTAGTATCAGAGCCTAAGTTGTGATGACGTAGGTTCACATGGGACTAAATTTGATTGGCTTGCTAGAGATTTAACTTGAATTAGGAGATATCCAGGTGGTAAGTACTTAGGTTAAGGAAAACCTCAACGACACTAGGACATGATCCTTGGATATGAAATTATCGATAGTAGATGTTAAGCTTGACTTTGGGATTGCTTCAGATAAGAATGAACAGATAATTTGTTTTGATACATTTCTTCTATCAAGCCTAGGTTTGTCGATGAACTCTAGATTGAGCTATAATTCTGAGTATTTCTTATAGTTTGGGAAGCTTCTATGTGGTTTTGGAATATTAAGTTGAAGTTGATGGGTTGTGATTAGTGAGATGAGTTGCATACTGCAAAATGATTGACGAGTAATGGAAGGGGTGGAACCAGAATACGAAAAAGTTTAGAATATCAAAGGAAGTCTATGGAATCCTTTTGCTTATCATAGAATGATTAAGATTTTCATATCATAGAATGATTAATAGGATGAATAGCAAATTTTGGAGTTAAGAACAAATATGATAAAGATGTATTAGGAATTTAAAGTGGATTCTAACTAAATATATATCATTATGGTTAGGTGACGAAGTGGGTCATGAGGACCAATAGACAATCTGCAGAACTTGTATCATCTGGGATTACGGAGGTGATGGTCTCCCACTTTGGGTTATTATTTTGGTTACAGCTATTCGTTAATTGTTGAACCCTGTGAGGTTCTCCTACTTTGGGTTATTGCTTTGTACAAGCTTCTCATTATTTGTTGGAAACCCTTGTGCGGGTCTGCCATTTTGGCCTTGATATATCTATTTGTTCTTGTGGCATAACCCCTGTGAGGGTTAATTTGCTTGATTGTACTTGTTCGTAAATTGCTTGACTCGTACTCGCTCATTTATTAAAATCTGAATTGATCAGTACTACTCGTTACCTATTCTTGACTTGTATACCCCTGTGCGGGCTAGTACGTGTCTCACTTGTTCTTGTTCGTTCCGGCGCCCAGAACTCCTGTCTGTAACTTGTCTTGATCGTACTTGCTTGTTCCTATTTGAATCGTTATCAGATGTCTTGTCGGCATACTCGTTTGTTGTATCTTGATATCTAGCCAGTTGACTTGTATGTACTTGATTTGTACTTGTTGTATTTGTTTGGAGATTGTACTTGGGCCGAGCGCCAATCCTACGTAGAATGCTGGGATATTTGAGACACGCCTTGCAGTCCGCCTGGGTGTCCAGGGTACGCTATGCGGTCCGCATAAGTATCCGCGATACGCTTAGCAGTCCGCTTAGGTATCTGCAGTGTGCCATACAGTCCGTATGAGCACACTAATTGTATGCCAAGCTGTCACGCTATGGAAGTATTTGTTTGATTGGTATAAGGTGATTTGATATGCATGTCTTAACTCATTTCATTGAAATGCATATTCTGTAAAGGTTTGCTTGCTCGTACTCGTTGTAGCTTGTTTGTGACTTGCTCTTGGAGCAATAAGGATGGTGTGGTTCCTGGTCCATTTTGGGTTGTTGTTCGGGCCGAACATGTTAGCGGTGATACCTCCCGAAGTAAACCGGTTGAGTTTTCCGATGGCGATACCTCCCGTAGTAAAGCAGTTGAGTTGGCTGCACCGTTCGAGTCGGCAGTCACAACCCCCGAGCTAGTACCTACTAAAAGTCTTGAATTTGATAATGCTTGTGTTATCGAACTTGTTAATGCCTGTATTCTGAAATGTACCCGTTTACTTTTTAAATTCCGATCTGTTGAGTTGATTTTTCCTCGATAGATCACTATTGCTTATGGTTACTATTATCCCTCACTAAGTCTTTTGGACTTACCCCCCCTCCCCCGTGTTATTCTTGTTTCTCAGACAGGATTAGGTGATGGAAAAGGATTTCTGGCTTGGGCTGAATAGGAGATGCAATTTGAAATTGAATAGATGCTTATGTATATATGTGAGATTTCTTAAATGCTAAGTTTGGAATAGAGAGGTGGTGATATGCCAAGTTTGATATTGTGAACCTGAGGCTTGTATATACCTTGTTAAGTATTCAAGAGTTGAACTATAGTATGTATTGTGTTTTGTTGTGACTGCTAGTTGAAATCTGCTACTGCTTCTGATAAATTAAGTTTGAAAAGCTTGTCATGGGCCTATTGATTGTATTATGAATTGAGATTTAAGTTTGAATTGGAGTGGTGCCTCAGCTTAGGTGCTATCCCGAGATGAGGCACTACACGTATGATTCCTTATCTAGAAAATATATCAATACTTTGTTTCCTTGCTTGGATTACTTATTTTGATTGTAACTTATGATAAGTGTGAAATATCAATTTTATCCTCAATCTTCTTTATTAAACTATCTTCATTGAATTATATGTAGGGATAATTTCATCATTTGATATATTAATCTCAATGCTTTTAATCTTATCACACCAAGGGGGTGTGATACATAATCCCAACACTTTAGGATAAAATACCATGCTTTTTATTAATTAAGGGTTTTAATTATGCTAACCAAACATTTAATTACATTGAATTACATATTTATCATGCACAATCTTGTCAAGCAAACAAGCCCTTATTATACAGATTTGATCTTTTGAAATGGGGATGTATAAAGATGTTAATGACACATGCCGACGTGCAAATGATGCATGACATGATCGCATGCTTAGAGTATTACGACACTTGAAAAAGATGAATTAGGAAAAGAAGAACAAATCATTCTTAAATCTAATGTAATAATGTTCGAAATGGGATTTAAAATGGGTTAGAAAATAGTGCATGAATGCTTGTGGTTTTTATGAGACGGAAATGAAGATTTATAAAATAAAATATGATGCATTTCATGTTTATTAGTATGTAATGTACTTGACGAGTGGTTTATGATTCAATGGTGTAAGTGTTCCACATAATATGGAAGACAGAAGTTTGAATTCTAACGAACTCTTGATATGTGTGTATGTGTATAAATAATATGTAATGTACTTATTTTATGTTACATTTATAGCACATTAAAATTTTCAGTTGTACTGCATTAAAAGGAACTTGCAACTTGAGCCATAGTAAATCCTTTAGCAAGCGCGCCTCAATAACATTTTATTCGCGTGTTTATATCTATATATATTATTAGAAAATAAGATAGTTCTTTTATTTCTACAATAAAAATTATAATGTCAAATTTCATACACTAAATTTGTCTCTTTACTTATTTTATTTTATATTCATTAAAATTATATGTCCAAATAATTATCATTTACTCAAAAGCTTCTCATATCACAAGTGAAATTCAATATTCACAAGTTAATTTGATAATTGACTATAAAGTTTTTAATTATGTAATTGTTACCTATGCGAATTATAGATATATATTTTAGATATATGTGAATTTTTAGTATAATAAAAATAAACAATATATATATATATATAACACTCAAAAGTATATCATAAATTTTTTATATAAAATTTAGAAATATTTTATACATATAAAAAATGTGTGCAAACAATGGCTAGCATAATATATACTATTATAAAACATCTACCCCTCTTTTGGTGTGTCTTCGAATGATTTGTCAAAAATATCCTCACTTCTTTTTTTTAAATCTAATAATAACTAGAAATTATATAATAACTACTGTTTATAATTCATCTATTTTATATTTACAATTATCATTTTATTTTAATTTTTAATTTTATTAAAAAATTTATAAATTTATATTTTATAAAAAATAAATATTATTATGTTAAAAAATACTATAAAAATTTTAACATATGTTTGAGATGTATCAAATTACCGGTGTGTTCAAATTACCAGTGTACATAATTTAACAAGAGGTTTGTGGAATTCCACTCCCCCCATCAAAGACGCAACGACAAATATCAATCAATTTTTCGGTCTACTCCCCTCGTTGAAGTCAAAGCAGACCGGCAGATCCCCACCCCACCCCACCCCACCAAAATCCACCATTAAAATGTCCAAACCTTAAACTTCGATCAATTACTCGATCATGTCTTCTTCTAACCATTTGCACCATCTCCTTTTCTTCTTCTTTTTTGCAAGCTCAATTCTCAGTTTTTCTTCTTCCCAACAACAAACTAACATATCCTCCTTTTCCTTCTCCAACTCCCCATGGCGGCCGATCCAAAACCAGATACTTCTTTCCCCCAACTCCACCTTTGCCGCCGGCTTTCTTCCCCTCCAAAGCTCCCCAGGCCTCTACACTTTCTCCGTTTGGTACCACAACATATCCTCCAAGGACGTCGTCTGGTCAGCCAACCACCTTTCTCCTGTTTCAGCCGCCGCTTCTTTGCTCATTTCCGGCTCCGGGGAGCTGCGTCTGCTCAATTTTTCTGTTAATGGTCGAAATCTTTGGCCTTCTCGAGCTCTTGGAAGTGTAAATGGAAGTGGGCTTGCGCTACTTCCCACCGGTAATCTTGTTTATGGTAATTTTCAAAGTTTTGCTATACCAACTGATACGATTCTTCCTAATCAACAAATAAATGGGACTACTCTTGTTTCCAAGAATGGGAAGTTTATGTTTGACTCCAGGCAGCTAGTCTTGATTGGTAAGAATGATAGTTATTGGACTAATCTTGGTAATCAAACGTTCATGAGTTTGGATGCCATGGGGGTTATGTTATATGGTGAAAATTCTAGGTATTATGCGTCAGATTTTGGAGTTGAAAAGTTGAGAAGATTGAGTCTTGATGATGATGGAAATCTTAGGCTGTATAGTTATGATACCGAGTTGAGTCAATGGGTTGTTGGATGGAAAGCCTTGTTTCAACTGTGTTTGATTCATGGTACTTGTGGTGCAAACTCTATATGCATGTATGATGCCTCAAATCTTTCCACTTCTTGTGTGTGCCCTCCAGGGTATAGAAAACGGGTTGATAATTCTTGTGAATTGAAAATCGCAATAAGGGATTTGGGGAGCAGTAACTTTCTAAGATTGGATTTTGTCAATTTTACTGGTGGATTGAATCAAAGTAACATCAAGACAAGCAACTTTTCAACTTGTCGGGCTCAGTGTTTGGCCAAGCCAAACTGCTTGGGGTTCATGTTTAAGTATGATGGATCTAATTACTGTGTTCTGCAATTGGAGAGGATGGTTGATGGATATTGGTCCCCGGCTACGGAGACCGCCATGTTTCTGAGGGTTGATGAGTCTGAGAATGACATATCAAATTTCATCGGTATGACAAATTTGATGGAAACTACTTGTCCCGTGAAGATAAAACTCCCTCAACCTCCACCAGAGTCTAAGACCACCACTAGGAATATCGCAATTATATGTACTCTCTTTGCAGCCGAGCTACTTAGTGGCGCATACTTCTTTTGGACGTTTCTCAAGAAGTACATCAAGTATAGGGACATGGCCAGGACGTTCGGGCTTGAGGTTATACCGGCTGGTGGACCTAAGAGGTTCAGTTACGCAGAGCTTAAAGATGCCACTAATAATTTCTCGAATCCAATAGGAAAGGGTGCCTTTGGCGTTGTTTGCATGGGAAAATTGAGCGATGGCCGGGTGGTCGCTGTAAAGAGTCTGAAGAATATTGCTGGGGGCGATGCTGATTTTTGGGCTGAGGTCACGATTATTGCACGGATGCACCACCTTAATTTGGTTCGCTTATGGGGGTTTTGTGCTGAAAAAGGCAGCAGAATACTAGTGTATGAGTATGTCCCCAACGGGTCGTTGGATGAGTTCTTATTCCAAAGTGTAGAGGTGGTTGAATCATCGCAGATGGAGCAAGAAACTGCAGTAATGGTGGGTTCGAAGAAGAAGCCGATTCTTGATTGGAATATACGGTACAGAATTGCGCTAGGGGTGGCAAGGGCAATAGCATACTTGCACGAAGAGTGCTTGGAGTGGGTGCTACATTGTGACATAAAGCCCGAAAACATACTCCTAGGGGATGATTTCTGCCCGAAGGTATCAGATTTTGGTCTGGCTAAATTGAAGAAGAAAGAAGACATGATTAGTGTGTCGAGGATGCGTGGAACCCCAGGGTATATGGCGCCTGAGTGGACTAGGCCCGATCAAATCACCTCAAAAGCAGATGTTTATAGTTACGGATTGGTTCTCCTGGAAATTGTGAGCGGTTCCAGAAACTTCTCGCAGATAGATTCGAAGGTGGAGAGTGATCAGTGGTTCTTTCCAAGGTGGGCATTTGACAAGGTTTTCAAGGAAATGAATGTGGAAGACATATTGGATCATCGTATCAAGCATACTTATGATAGTCGAGCACATTTTGATATGATAAACAGAATGGTGAAGACTGCTATGTGGTGCCTTCAGGACAGGCCGGAGATGAGGCCATCAATGGGAAAGGTTGCTAAGATGTTGGAGGGGACAATTGAGATCACACAGCCAAACAAGCCCACAATTTTTTACTTGGATGACTAATAAATATAGTAAGTGCTTCCTTTCTAACATGTAACAATATTATTATTATTATTATTATTATTATTAGTTGTATATCACCACTGATCAGTACTTACGTATATATTTTGTATGGTTTCAAAGTTTGTGTACTGCTTCTAACACATGTATGTATGTATATCTGTCTGTCTAATAAACATGTCTTGTTTGGATCTGGGCATGTTACCTGGCTGGCTGGCTCCAGTCCTCGATATCCAGTATTCCTGTGTTTAGGTTAGCTTAGCTATGTAGCTAGATTGTCATATATGGACTTGTCTTTTAATGATATTTTGCTAAAATATGGAGTCAAAAAATTGGACAAAATAAGGCCCGTGTCCTATAACGCTTTCATTAACTAGAAAAAAATTTCCACTAGATGAAGACCCATTTACTTTAAGGTATTAAACTGAATATACTATTTTATTTAATTAAATATTATATATATATATATTATGTCATAGAAACTCAATATTAATGCCTTGACTCTGTATGTAAGCTCCCATGATACGACGAGCTCATCCAATCTCTGTTACCATTTCTTAGTAAAAATAAAATGTTCAAATTATCTTCATAACCCTAAGACAAAATTAAAATTAAAATATTTTCGACTTCAAATTAATTTATTTAAATATAATAAAAATAAAATTAACTATGTCGTGGAGTTTGAGGTAAAATAAAATTCAATTAAACTAGTTAAGTTTGTAGATAAATGATATTTACTTGAACATACTCAATGTTTTGTTTTATTTAAATTATTAATTTTGTTAGCAAAACATAAATTTTTTATCAATGATAAGAAATTTAGATTTATTAATGATTCTTCTTGAATTACTTAACACTCAATGGGATATTTTCGAGTCTTTAAAACAAAGGGTATATTGATAAAATACATATTATAGATATAATAGTCCATCAATTACACATGTGATGACTATTATTGATTAGTTTATCATTTGAATAATTTTATAAATTACATATGATATTTGTTTGATTATTTAATTTTGTCCCTCATTTTATTTCATATTCAATTAATCATTTCTCATCCTATCACAAAAAGTAAACCAAAAGGAGCGCAATCTTTACTTCAATTCAAATTGAAGGACCAAACCCACTCCCCAACACTTGGCACACTTTGGCCCATTTGGATATATTTTTATTTTCATTTTCTGTTTCCAACATTTTTAAAAATTGAAAGTTAATAAAAGTTTTCAAAAATAAAAATGAGATTGTACTTGAATCGTTTGTTTGAACATAATGATTAGCGTATGTATGGGATTGAAAATTTAGGTGATTTATATATTTTTTATATCTAAAAAGATTTATTTTTCAAAATTTATGTATATTTTATTAGTATTAAAATGATAATGGGCACTTTATGTCAACTAGAATTAAATTTGACTGATGTAATAATAGGATAATAGAATAGTTTTAAAAGAAATAAAAAATAAAACTAAAAAGTTTTTTCTGTGAAAATTAATAGAAATTAATGATTTTTTATTTTTAAATTGTGATAGAAAATAAAAAGGGACTCCGAAAATGAAAGCAAACAGGCTTCACAATGCATCCCAACTGTGAAAAGTGGTGTTATTGGGTATTGGCTTCACACGGTTTGTCAGGCAAAGGCCCATTTGTGCCAGGCAAAAACCCTTAAACATTTTAATCTTTGGCGTTCACACCCCTTTCATCCAAATTTCATCCATTTTTTCTATCAAAAAATGATTGAGTGACGAAAATATCCTTTATAATATTATTGACTTGTTGCAGCAACTTCACTTTTTGGCCACTATGCCTCCACCTTAGTCAGGCGTGTGTTGCAATGCCGCCAAAAGACACTATCATTTTCATCTTATTTGTATTATTCCATCATAATATTACCAGCCACTTGTAATCTTATTGAAATTAAAAATTATGTTTGAGTAACAATGGGATTTTATTAAAAATGAAAATTACTTTACATATGTGATAATTGTAAATATCAATCTAATTTTATTTTATAAAAAGAATAACAAGAAAAAATAATTGTTTAATGCACAAGAATAACCAAACTCTACCGACAAACATCACTCAGTAACTATATCTAATTATAAAATTAATCGGCCCCTCTAAACCTAAAGAAGACTGTGGCTCTAACATAACCGAAAATTATCAGGCCAATGAATTTAGTCTTTCATCACTAATTTGAAGAGTATTATTTAATTAAAAAGTAACAATCTTATACTTAAAAGCACATTCTGAGTCTCAAACCACCTATTATCAAGTGGAAGAATAAATGAAATATGAATAAAATAAAAGCTCAACTCACAAAAATATGTCAATAATTATAGTCTCTCCCAAATCAGTATACATGGCAAAACAAGTTTTCATATCATCTTCATGTTCAAGGCTAACTAAATCATTACTTTGTGGTGCATAACTTTCCAGGCATGGAGCATGGCTTACTTCCCAACTTTTGGCACAATTGTCTCTTCACAGCAATGATCAAGTAATCTTGTAAAACTATAATCATTCACTTCTACGTTATGAATGCCATAAGCATCACCAAAGAAGTGAATAATAATACTTACTTTCATTCTGCAAATTTTGCAACAAAAAATTAGATTTAGAATCAAGGTATTGATTTATTAACCAATCATATTAAACAATGTACAAATCCAAACTTTGCAACAGTTTAAAAAAATACACCAGTAATCTTCATTATTAAAGTATAGAAAAAAAATTCCAATAAAAAAAAAAATCTAAAATAATAGAAGATATTAAGAAATTACTTAACAAAATAAGAGATTATATATATCTAATAAAATACTATAAAGGGACAAAGACCAAGTGAAAAAACAAACTACAAGCATACTGGAAAATGGATGTAAATAAATATGAAATAAACAAACAAGAAGAAGAATGAGAGAAAGAGATGGCAACCTTGGTGCTTGATGTAGAAGACGAGGAATTTCGTGGTGCAGAGAGACTTAGATTATATATTTCTTTAAAAATTTGTTTTCTTTGTTGGTTGTTGAAAAATAGTGCACTTCTAGTTTTGTAGCATTTTTTTTTTTGGATTTAAAATGAGAATGAGAAGAATAAAATAGGTTGTTGATATTAGAAACAAGTCTCCGATCCTTTTTGTTAAGGTGATCTTCATATATATATATATATATATATATATTATTTTGTTTTCCGATTGTTAAATTAGAATGCAAAGACAAATCTACACTCTTATCTAATGGAGAATTAAACGGAAGTTGGATGAAGGGGTGTTATTGCCAAAGAATGAAAGGTTTGAAGGTTGCCTGCCAAAAGAAAAAAGATCAAGGGGTGTAATTGCATTTAACCCAAAGATTAACTCAGTCCCGACTCTTTACGAGTAGTGGTCCAAACTATTGAACAATTCTAGTGCATGTACGTATATATTAACTCAATTCTCTCTCATAAGTCAAGTGAAATATCACACAAGACAGTAACAATACTAAACCAAAATAAAAGGGAAAAAAAATCCAGCTAAGTTTGTGTTACTGTAAAGCCCCACAATTTTATTTTGTATTTAATCGATTACTTTACTTTACTTTATTTTATTTTATTTATTATTTAAATTAGAAAATGTAATTCCTTAGAAATTATTTCATATTTAATTAATTATTTTATCTTATTTTATTTTTACTTTTAAGTATTATTTAAATATATATATGTATATATCTAGCAATAATTTATCTCTTGATCAAATGGTTCATATATATATATATATATAACATTCTAAATTTTAGAAGAATGGGTGATAATTTTAGAAGAATTAATTATAATATGATTACTAGGAATTAACAATTGAGATCTTAGGAATTAATAATAAAGACATTAGAATTACTATAGGATTATCCTAGTCCTAGAAAGATTATAATTAGAGTTCCGATTGACGCAAACCACTTATCCCATACGTATAGTCCCCACGATCTAAAATCCTAGACACATCCTTCAACAAAAGAAAAGAAAATATTTTTGGTGAAAAATGAGGCCGCTTTTTCTTCCTGCACAGCTTCTTCCAATTTCCAAATGCATTCTTGCCATCAAAATCTCAAACCCGCCAACAAATTCGACCCATTTTTCCTCTACTCCTGCCCGTCATCTTCACAAAAACACTCTAATTTTCACTGCAAAAATGGCCACTGTATTAGCCTTTTCCCAACTCACTCACACCATCACGCTCCAGGGTCAGTTTGGCCAACCAGTCGCCGTCGTGGCCGTCGTCGGTGTCTTAGACACTGATTTCAGTTGGAGAATTTCATTTTGACACCATTGATATATTCTCATTTTATACCTCCAAATTTTGGCTGCTTAATTCTTGAACATCTAACTTTAAATCATATATATATCCAGGTAATCAAGATTCTTTCCTGTATTTTTCATCTGGCCCTGCTTTAAACTTTCATTTAATTCATTTGATGTTGAAACATATTCTTCACCTTTCCATGGAGTTGCTTTACGTTATTGGGCAGAAGCTAATGAGTTTTGCAATCTAGGTCTCTCATTAAAATTGATAATGGCATGTGTTATGTATATGAAGAACATAGAATCAAGAAAGAAGAGAAAAAGGCAAGTAAAGTGTATATGCCGTAGTATGGCGTGATTCTTGTGGCCCACAACATTAGTGGGGAATTGATTTTGGTGATAATAATGTTCCTTGTATAAGGGATTCAAATTCTTCATCTTCCAGTAAATGCCTAAATTTGCTTTTCTAGTAGATAACATAGATGAGCCGCAAATGTTGGCCATATAAAGACCAATTTTGAATTGCAATCAACTTAATTTCTACCGCAAATGTTGACTAATTGAAAAAAAAAAAAACAAACGATTTTGGAATGAAAAATGGTTGAGGCTTGATTAGGTAAGGAATGGGCACGTATATAGGCAGAATGTATAAATATATATGTATGGCCAAATACATATGTGTATATATGTTGTTAGTTTGGCTGACTCTATTTTATTGCTATTACCGTGGAGAAGATGTGTTGTGGAGAAGATGTATTAAGTTTTGGTTGTTTGGTAGTCTTTTGATGAGTTTAGTAACTTAGGTGATGTATTTTAGTAGGAAATTTAGGATTTAAGTACTCTTGAATTCTAGAATTTATTTAGGATAATTTCTTACTTATATTTTGGAATCTTGAATGGAATTTAAATAAATCAGGTGACTCAACAATTGAGTTGATTGACACTAAGATATGATTGACTTTTGGGACCGATCTTGAAGGTGAGTGCCTAAACCTATAAATATTATATATTGTTATTATGTTTCAAAACCTAGAAAGATATATACTATTGTATAATTTGCTCATGACTTATTTTCATCTTACACTGTATTACAACTATATTCCACTGTGCACAAAAATAATTTATTTTATTTTACGATACAAGAAAATATGTACTTTATGATTTTAATGCTTCTAAACTAGCAATTAAATTTGATGAACAACTGATTATTGGATTTATTGTTACTGCTACTGTTATTGTTAGTTGGATCCAACTTGGGCTGGGTGTGCGAGAGACTTCACCAGGCAGGCAACGGCGGGCTTGTTGGTTGAATCGCGAGCCCCTATGACCTAATCCCCAGCGCACAACAGAAGTCGTTTATGGCTAAGGTAGGTGGTCATAGGAATTCCCAAGGACACTCGGGTACTGTTTTGGTAAGGTCACACTTTGCCCAAAGCGATAAGGGACTGTTACGGTAGGAGTGATAAAGTTGACTGACTACAACAAACACTATCTGATCATCGTATTTAAGTTGTTAGTTTAGGAAACTGTTTATTAAATTCTTGATTTGTTATTGCTTGATTGTTTAAAGATTTCTATTTATGTTTTTCCTTGAATATTTTCACTGTACAAATCATGTTAAATTCATGAACTCACATTGCACACACTTGGCATTAACTGAGTCTTTTAGTCACACTCTTTTCTTTTCTTTAACTTCCTTCTGGCAGACCTAGATCTTAGCTCTAGTGAGGTGGTGAATCCTGCATATGATGAGAATCGAGATTTAAGTTTTAGTTTAGATTTTTGTGGTAGAGTATTATATTTTCCTAAGCTTATTATTGATATTTGATTTATTATGGATTCTAGTTGTTTTAGTTGAGGTTAAATAATGGTACTTTGAGTTCTTGTGTTATAAGACTAGCATTAGATTTATTTGAATTCTTGTTTAACTTTATGATTTTAGATTGTTAATGTCATACATTTGGGATGGAGTTTTACGCCTTGAGACTAGATTGCGTGGTTCGAATTTTGGGGCATCACAAAAGCGTTCTAGTCTTGAGGCGTGAAACTCAATCCTAAATAAATAATCACATCTAACCAAAATCATGTTCTTAAATAATAGAAAATCCAAACATTCATAATAATCCAAATAACTCTTGCAACAGAAAAACTCAAAATGCTTAATACTCTAACTCCAACTAAATTTCTATAAAAAGAGAAACTAATAAGCTAATACGAAATAGAACTCGACTACTGCAAAGGTTGAAAATAAGACCTCAATTCTGATTCTCATCGAAAACAGCGGGTCCACCTCCTCACTAAGGTTAGTGTCTAGGTCTGCTAGAAGGAAGTTAAAGAAAAATAGAGTGTGAGTAAAGGACTTAGTGAATGCCAAGTGTGTGCAATGTAAATTCAAGAATATATCATGATCAAAAGATGCTCAGTGGTAAATACTTGAGAAAAATAGTGAGAAAGAGTTATAAATAATTGAGTGACAGAGAAAAAAATAGTTATAAACATTCAAGAAGACAGTGAAAAACAGTTATGTATTATATAGTAGTAAAACAGAATATAGCGGTAAACATTTTTAATAGACCAACAATTAAATGCGACATCAAATCAGTATTTGCTGTAGCTAGTTAACCTTATGACTCCCACTGTAACAATATCTTATTGCACTGGGCAAGGTGCGACCTTACCAAAATAGTGCCCGAACCTAGGTCTTTGAGAAATCCTACGACCCACCTTAGCCACAAACGACTTCTGTTGTGCGCTGGGGGATTAGGTCATAGGGGCTTGGGGTTCAACTTGCAAGCTCGCTGTTGCCCGATGAAGTCTCTCACACACCCAGACCAAGTTGAATCCAACTAACAATAACAGTAATAGTAACAGTAAATCTAATAATCAGTTGATCATCGAATTTAATTGCTAGTTTAAAAGCATTAAAATCATAAAGTACATGTTTTCTTGTATCGTGAAATAAAATAAATTATTTTTGTGTGTAGTGAAATAAAGTTATAGTGCAGTGTAAGCTGAAAACAAGTTACAAGCAAATTATACAATAGCATATATCATTCTAAGTTTTGAAACATAATAATATATAGTCTTTATTGATTCAGACACTCACCTTCAAGATCCGTCCTAGAAGTCAATCCTATCTCAGCATCAATCAGCTCAATTGTTGACTCACCTGATTCATTTAAATTCCATTCAAATTTCCAAAATATAAGTAAGAAATTATCCTAAATAAATTCTAGAATTCAAAATAGTACTTAAATCCTAAATTTCCTACTAAAATACATTACCTAAGTTACTAAACTCTTCAAAAGACTACCAAACACCCAAAACTTAATACATTTTCTCCATAACACATCTTATCCACGGTAATAACAATAAAATAGGAGCAACCAAACTAACAACATATATACACATATATTCAGCCAACATATATACTTATATATTCTGCCTATATACATGCCCATTCCTTACCTAATCATACCTCAACCATTTTTCATTCCAAAATTGTTTGTTTGTTTGTTTGTTTTTTTAATTAGTCAACATTTGCGGTAGAAGTTAGGTTGATTGCAATTCAAAATTAGCCTTTATATGGTCAATATTTGCGGCTCATCTCTGTTATCTAATAGAAAACCAAATTTAGGCATTTACTGGAAGATGAAGAATTTGAATCCCATATACAAGGAACATTATTATCACCACAATCAATTTCCCACTAATGTTGTGGGCCACAAGAATCATGTTATACAATGTCATATATACTTTACTAATTCAAAATTAGCTTTTATATGGTCAACATTTGCGGCTCATCTCTGTTATCTAATAGAAAAGCAAATTTAGGCATTTACTGGAAGATGAAGAATTTGAATCCCTTATACAAGGAACATTATTATCACCAAAATCAATTCCCCACTAATGTTGTGGGCCACAAGAATCACGTTATACTATGTCATATATACTTTACTTGCCTTTTTCTCTTCTTTCTCAATTATATGTTCTTCATATATACATATACATATACATAACACATGCCATTATCAATTTTAATGAGAGACCCAGATTGCAAAACCCATTACCTTCTGCCTAATAACTTAAAACAACTCCATGGAAAGGTGAAGAATATGTTTCAACATCAAATGAATTAAATGAAAGTTTAAAGTAGGCCTAGATGAAAAATATAGGAAAGAATCTTGATTACATATATATATATATATCTGATTTAAAGTTAGATGTTCAAGAATTAAGCCACTAGAATTTGGAGGTATAAAACGAGAATATATTAATGGCAACAAAATGAAATTCTCCAACTGAAATCAATGTCTGAGACACCGACGGCAGCCATGATAGTGACTGGTTGGCCAAACTGAGCCTAGAGCATGATGATGTGAGTGAGTTGGAAAGAGGCGGATTCAGCAGCCATTTTTGCAGTGAAAATTAAAGTGGTTTTGTGAACATGATGGGTGGAAGTGGAGGAAAAATGGGTCGAATTTGTTAGCGGGTTTGAGATTTTGATGCCAAGAATGCGTCTGGAAATTGGAAGAAGCTGTGCAGGAAGAAAAAAGGGCCTCATTTTCCACCAAGCTATTTTCTTTTCTTTTATTGAAGGATATGTCTATGGTTTTAGATTGTGGGGATTATATGTATCAGATAAGTGGTTTACTTCAATTGGAACTCTAATTATAATCTTTCTAGGACTAGGATAATCCTACAATAATTCTAATGTCTTTATTATTAATTCCTAAGGTCTCAATTGTTAATTCCTAGTAATCATATAATATTAATTCTACTAAAATTACAATCCATTCTTATGAAATTTGGAATGTTATATATATATATATATATATATATGAACCATTTGATCAAGAGATAATTTATTGCTAGATATGTTTATATATATATATATATTTAAATAATACTTAAAAATAAAAATAAAAAAAGATAAAATAATTACTTAAATATGAAATAATTTCTAAGGTATTACAGTTTTTTAATTTAAATAATAAATAAAATAAAATAATGTAAAATAATGAATTAAATACAAAATAAAATTGTGGGGCATTACATCCCACCTCCATTAAAAGAATTTGGTCTCCAAATTCTAATCTGAGTTAGTCAAGAGTTCTGGTGATATTTTTGTATTTCCTCCTTATTTCCCCAAATCACATTCTCTGTCTTATGGCATCTCCATAGTAGTAGGATACTCTTTTGTGCATAATATTTGTAATCTTAATCTAGGATTTGGACTAGTTGCTCTTTGTACGTCAACTCTTCTTGAAGTGACAAATTCTTATATTATGTGGTATGCTAAAGATCCTCTTAATACCTACATAGTTGTGACACATAACTTTAGGTTTAGATTGAATTGATCATTTATATTTTTAAAAATATACTGATTAGAGCCTAGGTTTTGAACTTAAGCTATGTCGGGGGTAAAATTCTTAGGGATTGATGTGAGTATATTTAGGTTTGATCACTGAATTGAATAATCAAATTTCATTTGATATTGAAGTTGTGAACGATTGTTATTAGGTATGCCAATTGATACGATTGAAAACTTTTGGTACTTGACGATAGGATTCATGACATATTATGAGACTTAGCTCGAAAGTACTTTAGGATTTTATAGTTTTCTCCCCTTTGTAAATTGTGAATACTTGCTATCTTCTTTTTGAATGACTACTTAGCGTACTTGGATATTTTCTTTTATTGATCTAGGCTTATTATGATAAGATGGTGAGTCAAAGCCTGCATAAATTGCTTCATGATTTATATGTTTCACATTGACAATGAAGGTTAGTTTCAAGAGCTTAGGTTATGATTTTTGACTAAGATGTATGTTTGAAAATTTTGGTGAACTTAGAGAACAATATCTTAAGTTGAGGATTAGCGGTTTTGGGATATATTTTGGTATCAAGGACAACTAATTGACTTTGAGAATGAAATGCTAAATGAAAGAATGGTCTCCTAGGACCCTAATTTTAATTACTATTAGATTTTCTCATGAATGTTATCTCATATTTACTAATTGAATCTGGAAAGATGAACATAAGAATTCTGGGTCTGTTTTTTAGGTGTTTATAAACACTTGAATCGTCTCAATATGATATATATAAAGTTATCACCAAAATATTAAGATGTGTCCAGTCAGAAGATATAGGACTTTGATTTTTTCGAAAATGGATATTGGTGATAGCTTTACTACTTCGTCCCAACAGAACTAAGCAAAATGATCAACATACAAATTTTAGGCTGTTTCTTAGGTTTCCAATTCCGCCTAAATTACCTCAATCCAATATATACGGGGAAAGTTATGATCTAAATACTAAGATATATCAAGCCTAGAAATACAGGATTTTAATTTTCCGAAAATAAATAGTTTCGACTCTTCTACTACTTGATCTAGATAGAATTAACATCATCAATATAAGATTTGTAAATCTATCTCTTAAATATTTATACCCATCTGAATCACTTCAATTCGATATATAGGGAGAAAGTTATGACTAAAATATAAATGTGTGGCAAGATAGCAAATACAGGGTTCTGATTTTCCTAGAATAGAATATTTTGATGACTTTTGTTACTAGATTCCGATTTAATTTGGAAATATAGTCAACATACAAACTGAACATCTATCTCTTTGGTTTTTACAGATATTTTAATCACCTCAATCCGATACATAGGGAGAACATTATCACTAAAATACTATGGTGTGGCAATACAAAAAATACAGGACTTCGATTTTCCTAGAACAGAATATTATGATGACTTTTACTACTCGATTATGATTTAACTGGGCAATATAGGAAACATATGAATTGTGTATATGTCTCTTAGGTTTCTATATCTATTTCAATCACCTTTATCCGATATATATGGAGAGAGTTATGACTAAAACATTGACATGTATCAAGGTAGAAAATACAGACTTGATTTTTCGATAGCAGATATTTGTGATGCCTTTTATGGCTTGATCCTTATGGAACTAAGAAAACTGGTCAACGTATGATTTATAGCTCTGTCTGTTAGGTTTCTATGGGCACTTGAATCACCCTACTCCAATATACATACAAACAAGAAAAATAAATTTATAGCGAGAATACTAAGATATGTCAAATTAGAGGCCTTTTAGACTTTAATATATCACCATCTGAATTTTCTTCACATTTATGAATCTAAGGCTCAATTTTACACCTCGGTGTTGGCTTACTTGGACTGTGATATCAACATAAAAGTTTTAGGTCTTTCTCTTAGTTTTCCAATACCTCAAGAAAATCAAAACTATATGAGCAAAGCTATCCAACTCGTGACTTAAAGCTAAGCAGATGATAGAAGAAAATTTTTGGAATTTAGTGTTGGAGATATGGAGTTTCTAAATTGTCACTCAGAAAAGGATCTACGATGATCAGAGTAGTAGTTTATTGACTTATTTCACTATCAAATTTTATGGAAGTACATAATATCTTCTGTGTCACAACTATGTAGGTATTAAGAGGATCCTTAGCATATAACAGAATATAAGAATTTGTCACTTCAAGAAGAGTTGACGTACGAAGAGCAACTAGTCCAAATCCTAGATTAAGAATACAAATATTATGCACAAAAGAGTATCTTACTGCTATGGAGATGCCATAAGATAGAGAATGTGACTTGGGAAAATGAGGAGGAAATACAAAAATATCACCAGGACTCTTCGATAACAAAGGTTCGAATTTAGGGACCAAATTCTTTTAAGGGGGTGGGATGTATGCCCCACAATTTTATTTCGTATTTAATCGATTACTTTACCTTATTTTATTTTATTTATTATTTAAATTAAAAAAATGTAATGCCTTAGAAATTATTTCATATTTAATTAATTATTTTATGTTATTTTATTTTTACTTTTAAGTATTATTTAAATATATATATATATCTAGCAATAAATTATCTCTTGGTCAAATGGTTCATATATATATAACATTCCAAATTTTAGAAGAATGGGTGGTAGTTTTAGTAGAATTAACATTATATGATTACTAGGAATTAACAATTGAGACCTTAGGAATTAATAATAAAGACATTAGAATTACTGTAGGATTATCCTAGTCCTAGAAAGATTATAATTAGAATCCCAGTTGAAGTAAATCACTTATGTAATACCCCAAAATTTTATGATTAATTGGATTTAAAATTTTATCATTTTAAAATTTATGAAAATTTAATTATTCTTTGTATTATTATTATTTTCTAAAATTCTTGGGGCCAATTCATAAATAAAGAGGACTTGATTTCCTAGGATTCAAGAGTTTGGGGGTCAATTCGCAAATAGAAAGGATTTAATTGAGCCACTCTTGAAAATTTAGGGGTTTGCATGGAATAAATCTTGGTCAAAGGGGCTAAATTTAAGCACTAATAAGTCTAGGGACTAGAATTTAAAAGAACAAATTTGAATTGGGCTTAATCAAAATAAAAACAAAAACTTGAGGGGTCAAATTTTAAATAAGAAAGATTGGATTTTATAAAAGTAACAATTTTTCCTTTCTTCCTTCACCAAGACCCTTCCCCCATCATCTCCAGCTATTTTCTGGCGACGCACCCAAAATAGAAAACCAAATCGATATTCAGCTTCCCCTTAACACGTTGACACCGCATGCACGACGAACCGAGTAGTGTATCCACTGGAAAATTTGACTGAAAACTGGCTGATGGTGGAGGTTGATAGGGTTCCATTTTTCGATGACCAAGTTGGGTTTTGAGGTATGGGTTGTGTAGAACTTAACTTGAGGAGTAGTTAGGTACCATTTGTTTTCAGTTTGAGCGGCGGACGGCGGAGGAATTAGGAGAAAATCGGCGCGGCGGAGGTGGCGGAGTAGTGGTGTTTCCGGTCAATTGGACCTCAATTTGGTGGCATAATAGAAAATTAACTTGGGCGTTGTACTTGTTGAGCTAAAACTCAACTTTTGGAGGTGTTGGTTAGCTTCCCCGGTGGTGGCAACTAGCGGCGCGGTGGCGGTGGCGAAGAGACAGTCTCTTCAACTCGTCACAATGATTGTGGCGGTGTGTTCGGTTTATGATTTCGACGCTTCTATAATTGGATCTTGGGTAAAGGAGTTGGTTCAAAGATATTACTTATATATATATACATACACATTTTGTACTGTTATTTCCACCAATTTTATATTATGCCAAAAATGAAAGGATAATATATTATTGATATATCTATTTCAATGCATGGATTATTATATAGTTTAGTGGACCTGGATATGTCACATTATATGCTAATTGGGATTAATTAAGTTATTCAAGTCTTTAAACCTTAAATTTGTAGATTTTATGGAAAAATTGACTATGCTTGAGATATGCACAGACTGTACATATATAGTGGACCCAGATCTATGTTGTTATATGTTAAGTGATTGGTTGATTTGGTTTAATGAATAAGAAAACCCTAAATTTAGAAATTTTAGACTTAAGTGGAAATAATTGGGATAATTAAGATATCTGCACCATTTATTTTGATTTGGGATACCGATATAAGGCTAAATATATAACTGAAGACTAGTTTGTGTTCTGTTATTAGACTTGATGGGAAAACCAGGATTATTTTGGCAATAATGACTTTATTAGGCATTTTGGGCCGATTGTACCGTTTAAGCTTTAAAATTGCCATATTAATCGAGTAATTAGTGATTCTAGACTGTAAATAATAATTGTGATTAATAGGATTGAATCGGAATTTTGACATGAATATACTCTTTTGAATAGGTAGTAAAGAAGTGGGTCCTGCTGAGTAATAGATTGCTGATTGTGATTGTCTTTTTTCTGAAACTACTAAGGTGAGGGTCTACCAGTTGGTACGTGCTTTGTACAAGCTTATTCTATATTTGTTGCACCCTATGAGGGTTTGCCAATCTGGCACCTTTCTCGTACCTACCTGTTGTTATGATAAACCCCTGTGAGGGCTTCCGTTTCTGTATCGTACTTGTTGAAAATCCATATATTATTTGAAATCTTGATTGCTATTTGTTTCTAATGTGTACACCCCTGTGAGGGTTATTGCTTATTTCTGTTCTGGTGCCCAGAAATTTTATTATATTATTCGATTATGTCCCTTGTACCCTACAACCTTGCCGACTGACCCTGTACTACTTGTTCACTTCTTATAAACGTGTTGATTGTTCAGAAAATCTTGTTGGCATATTTAAATTCTTTCTGTATATCAGTTATTTGGTTGTATAGATCAAGTGCCAATTCTTGCGGAATGCTTGGATTATTATTCCAAAACAGCTTTGCTTGCCAGTATATTGGATGTTCAGATTGTATCTTGTTATATTCATGTTATTGTCTAAAGGTTAAATTCTTATCTGTTGGCATTATATTAATTTAACTCATGGGATGCCATGGGCGGCTTCCACTAGGAGGGATGCCCTAGGGATTTGGGCCTAGGGGCTAGGTCCAAAAGACGGCCGGGCGGAACGGGCTAATGGATACATGTCTTATGGTTAGTTCCCACCTTTTATCCTGACTTACAGGTAGCTGGAGATAGCAAACTGTGAGTGACGGGATCCAGCATGTGCTTGACCATGCCATATAAATTAATTATTACCTGCCGAGCTGAGTACTTGAGCAATGGAACGATAAGGAAATCTTGTTTATACTGTACCGATGCCCGGTACTAGAAATTTTAAATTGATTGAAGAGTAATGAGGATGAAATGACCAACAGTCTATTAAAGTTATTATCATGTGTACTATATGACATTGTTGATTCGATCTGGAAAGTCGTGCTTGTTACCGAATTTGTTTATTAATTATTGTATCTTGACAACTTTCCCTTAACTCTCATCATTTTCTTTTCCCTCACTGAGTCCTTAAGACTCACCCTCCTATGCATTTCTTAAATATTTTTGGACAGGTATGAATATTGACTAATGAGGATTGATGCTTGCTCGGAAGAACTATTTATAATAGGCATTTGGATATCACCTGATAGTGACTATAGGTTTTAAGACTGTGGACAGTACTGAACTCAGTTGGAAGACGTTTAGCTTGGATATAATGTTGGCGTGTAGTGTTGTTTTAAGTTAAAATATGACGTTATTTATGAGACCTTAGAATATGAATATGTTGCACTTCTTGTGGTGTCTCTTGGAGTTTGAATTTTGTTGTTATCTTTGGTCGCAGGTATTGCGCACTCTGAAATGATTTTTTGAGTAAGTGCTAAGCTGCTATCACTTGAATTGTAAAAAATTGGGTTGCTGTTCAGTCTTATGAATTGAAATTGAATTTTAGAGGTGCGTTTTGGATTTAAGTTATTATGGAAAATATTTGAGTAGCACCTCGGCCCGAAAATAGGCACTTCCCAAATGGGGCGCTATAGAGGTGGTATCAGAGCCTAGGTTATCGATGACATAGGTTTTGAATTAGGGTTTATAGCTAACCTTTTGTTTAAGTTAAGTTAGGATCTGAACTGTGAGTGTTTGGTGTATATTGAAAGGTTTTATAGGATCCAGGGTAATTGGAAATGGATCTAAATAGTATAGTGTTAATGAAGCTGATTTTTTGATTTCCGTATTAAGGGATGGCTGATAATCATAGGAAATGAACTTGTAGATTAAGGGAGCAAGGAGTCTCTAGTGGAAAAGGATTGAGGTTTAGAACAAGAAAAAATGAGCTTGCTAAGGATGTGTCGACACTCGAGGATGGGTTAGGCGATCAGCATGAGTCGTTCATGCCAAGCCTAGCAGAGTTAGCCATTAGAAAATGATATTGGGTTTTTAGGGGCTACCTCGTGGAGAGATTATGGAAGACATTGAACGAGAAGGAGAACGGGTTAGGATAATAGTAGCTTAAGTGCAGAGATGGAGAAGGATCCAAAGAAGAGCTCAGATGACGAATAAGGATCATTCTGAAAGGGTACGTAGTGCTAGAAGGTGATTACCTTGGGATAAACAAATTTTACCAATTACTTACGAATGAAAATTTGGTTATGTGGGTATGCAGAAAAAGGATTATTGCAAGTAGCAGTACATTTAAGAAATGCGTGATTATTAGAATTGAATGACGTTTTGGCTTATGCGAAAATCAAAATCTAACAGTATATCTAAAGGTAAGGGGTGACATGACGGAAAGATAAATATGATAGATAGAATGTTGTTAAGGAAAAGAGTATCTGACGCGCATGTACAGTTATGGCTCAGATGGTATGATTATGTTGACAAGAGATATGAAAGTCGAAAATTGAGACCATGGGCTATAGAAATTAAGAAATAATCAATGATGAGAAGATACGATTTCAGGACAACTAGTGTATGATCCAGTAATCTAAGAATGTCAAGCATGGGGCTCTTTGAATGTTAAAAAGGAAAAATCTAGAGAAATAATTCACGTTTAGACATACTTTGTGAGATTTTAAAATTATAAGTTGAAAATCCTCCTGAACAAAGTCACATTTGATGATTTGAAAGGTTATATGGATAGATTAATATTGGATAAATTTGTATGGTGCGACTCGAATAATATAGTTATCGGGAGATTGACGATGATGAGATGATCTCCAGCTTTGGATGGAGGATGATTTCTAGTAGTGAACGGATGATAGCGAGGATGCCGAGTCCGACATCACTGACAAGGAAAACTAAAATTAGATGATTTGATGCCCGTGGGCACATTGTACGTATGTATATAGGGTAGTAGTCACTTGGTAGTAGCTTCTAATTATTGGACCGCATAGCATTGGCTGATATTTTCTTTTTCCCCTCCTTACACCTTATCATTTTATGTTCAATCGAGCGTATAGTTAGCATTGCTATTTTGAAAATTTTGAACTTCTGTACACGCTGAAGTAATTTTGCTAATGATAAATGAATATATTAACGAACTTTATCTTTCAAATATTTGTTAGCAGATTTCCTTCATTTCTATTATGAGTTATTGAAAATTTGTTAAATTTACTTTTATCTTCCTTATTTTCCAAAATTTAAGAGGTGTGTATATATATTTTAAATCTTGTGCAATGAGAACTAACAATGAATAGATACTAACTGACAAAACATCTCATTTAAATATTACAGATAAGCATAGTCTACATTTGCAGAGCTTGCAACTTACTAAATGGCATCACAAATACCAATCCCAATACATTCTCCTAACCGAGAAAATCTAGGAAAAAACACCTCAGAACGGAGACGTCCAATAAGTGTTGAAGAAGACACACGAGGTTCATAGGTGCATTTAACAGTAAGGAGAGAAGTTATAGAATCGATGAATGCAACTTGGCAGCAGTTCTTACAATCGCACCAGCAACAAGGTTAGATTGATAGCCTTGAGAGAAGCAAGGAACCTCCAAAGTTCGAAACTATAACGCATCTTCTTAAGTTTCACCCTCCAATATTTTTAGGTGAATCAGATCACCAAAAGGCAAAAGCTTGGATTAGGGAGATTGATGATAATTTCCAGATGTTAGATTACCCAAATGACCTCAAATTTTATATTTGCCATCTATCTATTAGAAGGAGCTGCAGTTCAGTGGTAGACCTTGGTAAGCCAACAATGGGATCATAGGAATGTACCTCGTACTTGGGACAACTTCATGTGGGATTTTATGGATAGGTGCATACCACAAGAAGTAAGAGATGCCCGAAAACAAGAATTTGAAGGTCTTACCCAAGCAGATATGACGGTATGGCAATATGAAGCAAGGTTTAGTAGGTTGATGTGGTATATCCCACAGATATTGAGAAATAAGGGGTGTAGGACTAAGAAATTTGTTAAAGGGTCAAGATCTGAGATAAGACGGACCCTTACGCCTTACGAGCAGTCTAACTTTGAGGAAGCCTTAAATAGGGCCTTACAGGTGGAACAAGAACCTCTTGAGATGCATACAGATGAGAGAAGAGGCAAGATATGGAAAGTTTGTTAATCTAGAGTTGTTGTTGGCAAAGAAAGTAGTTCAAGTAGGAAATGGCGGAAGGTCCAATCTGGGACATCAAGAAAGAGTTGTGGATTTTGTGGTGCGTTAAATCATAAGGAGTCTAAATGTTGGAAAAAGCTAGGAAGATGTTTGGGGTGCGGTAGCGATCAAGATCTCATCAAAGATTGCCTTAACAGCAAAAAGTCAAACTCAGGTGCTCGAAAGGATAAAGGAAAACAGGTGGTAGAAGGTTCTACTTAAGTTCTTGAATATCATAAGGGAGTTTGATCTTGCATAATCGTGATTTTATATTTCAAAGCAGCATCCAGGGAGCAACCGACATATTGTTTATGACTATATATAGTATGCTTGGTTTTTGGGAATGTAAGGACTTGTTATGAAGACTGGAATGTTAGGTTTGAACTTGACTACTTTTGATGTAAATATCATATAAGTATGAACTCATGGTATTGTTTATCTTTTGCTGCTATAATAGGTTTGTGATCTTTTAAATAATGGCATGTCTTTTTTTGGATTGGGGTGAAATTGAAGACCATTTGAGTATAGAATGAGGTGTGAACTGATGACGTTGATTAATTACAATTATAATGATTTTATGGTCTTTCAAGTAAGAGCCTGCACTCTATTAGAACAGAAAGAGAGAATATTAGTAAGGCACTCAAGTTAAGTCGTACGATGCATCCGAGAGGCATAAAGATGTATCCTAGCAGAATGTAATGAAGAGATAATGTAGATCGACTAACTGAATATACTTATTTTCTATCAGTCAGAACAGTGCTCAGATAAGAATCTGGGGATAAGGGGGAGGTCTGTAACAGCCCAAAATTTTATGATTAATTGGATTTAAAATTTTATCAATTTAAAATTTATGAAAATTTAATTATTCTTTATATTATTATTATTTTCTAAAATTCTTAAAGAGGACTTGATTTCCTAAGATTCAAGAGTTTGGTGGTTAATTCACAAATAGAAAACATTTAATTGAGCTACTCTTGAAAATTTAGGGGTTTGCATGGAATAAATCTTGGTCAAAGGGGCCAATTTTAAGCACTAATAAGTCTAGGGGCTAGAATTTAATAGAACAAATTTGGATTGGACTTAATCAAAATAAAAATAAAACTTGAGGGGTCAAAGTTTAAATAAGAAAGATTGGATTTTATAAAAGTAACAAATTTTCCTTTCTTCCCCATTTTTCTTTCTTTCTTCACTGAGAGCCCTTCCCTCACCATCTCGGGTGATTTTCCCGCGATGCACCCAAAATAGAAAACCAAACAGATATTCATATTCTTCTCATCATTGTGAACACGTTAACACCGCATGCACGACGAACTGAGTAGCGTAGCCACTAGAAAATTTGACTGAAAACTGGCCGACGACGGAGGTTTATGGGTTTCCATTTTTCGAAAACCAAGTTGGGTTCTGAGGTATGGGTTGTGTAGAACTCAGCTTAGGGAGTAGATAGGTACCATTGGTTTTTAGTTTGAGCGGCGGATGGAGGTGGAATTAGGAGAAAATCGACACAACGGAGATGGTGGAGCAGTGGCTTTTCTGTCAATTGGACCTCAATTCGGCAACAGAAGAAAAAATTAACTTGGGCATTGTATTTGTTGAGCTGAAACTCAGCTTTTGGTGGTGTTAGCAAGCTTCCTCAGCGGTGGCGGACGGTGGTATGGTGGCGGTGATGAAGAGACAGTCCCTTCAGCTCGTCACGACGATCGTGGTGGTGTGTTTGGTTTATGATTTCGAGGCTTCTATAATTAGATCTTGGGTAAAGGAGTTAGTTTGGAGATATTGCTTATATATATATATTTACACATGTTGTACCATTATTTCCACCAATTTTATATTATGCTAAGAATGAAAGAATAATATATGATTGATATATCTATTTCCATGCACGGATTATTATATGGTTTAGTGGACTCGGATATGTCATATTATCTGCTAACTTGGATTAATTAAGTTATTCAAGTCTTTAAACCTTAAATTTGTAGATTTTATGGAAAAATCGACTATGCATGAGACATGCACAGACTGTATATATATAATGGACCCAAATCTATGTTGTTATATGTTAAGTGATTGGTTAATTTGGTTTAATGAACCAAAAAAACCCTAAATTTAGAAATTTTAGACTTAAGTGGAAATAATCAAGATAATTAAGATATCTGGACCATTTATTTTGATATGGGATACTGATATAAGGCTAAATATATAATTGAGGACTAGTTTATGTTCCGTTATTAGACTTGATGTGAAAACCAGGATTATTTTGTCAATAATGACTTTATTAGCCATTTTGGGCCAATAGTACCGTTTAAGCTTTAAAATTACCGTATTAATCGAATAATTAGTGATTCTAGACTGTAAATAATAATTGCGATTAATAGGGTTGAATCGGAATTTTGACTATGAATATACTCTTTTGAATAGGTGGCCAAGAAGTAGGCCCTGTTGACCAATAGATTGATGTTGTGATTGTCTTTTTTCTAAAACTACTAAGGTGAGGGTCTACCAATTGGTACGTGCTTTGTACAAGCTTATTCTATATTTGTTGCGCCCTGTAAGGGTTTGCCAATCTGGCACCTTTCTCGTACCTACCTATTATTGTGATAAACCCCTATGAGGGTTTTTGTTTTTGTATCGTACTTGTTGAAAATCCTTATATTATTTGAAATCTCAATTGCTATTTGTTTCTAATGTGTACACCCCTGTGAGGGTTTTGCTTGTTTCTATTCTGGTGTCCAGAACTTTTGTTATTTTATTCGATTCTGTCCCTTGTGCCCTACAACTTTGCCGGCTGACCCTGTATTACTTGTTCACTTCTTATAAATGTGTTGATTGTTTAGCAAATCTTGTCGGCATATTTAAATTCATTCTATATATCAGTTATTGGCCTTGATGGCATACTTGATTATTGGTTGTATCGGCCGAGTGCCAATTCCAGCAGAATGCTTAGATTATTATTCTAATACGGCCTTGCTTGGCTGGTATATTGGATATTCAGATTGTATCTTGTTATATTCATGTTATTGTCTAAAGGTTAAATTCTTATCTGTTGGCATTATGTTGTTTTAACTCATGGGACGCTATGGGTGGTTTCAACTCATAGAGATGCCATGGGGGTTTGGGCCTAGGGGCTAGTTCAAAAGACGGCCGAGTGTAATGGACCGACAGATACAGGTCTTACGGTTAGTTCTTTCCTGACTTACAGGTAGCTGGAGGTAGCGAACTGTGAGCGACGGGATCCGACATGTGGTCGACCATGTCATATAAATTAATTATTACCTGCCGAGCTAAGTGCTCGAGCAATGGAGCAATAAGGAAATCTTGTTTATACTGTACCGATGCCCGGTACTAGAAATTTTAAATTGATTCAGGAGTAATAAGAATGGAATAACAGTCTATTAAAATTGTTATCATGTGTACTATATTACATTATTGATTCGATCTGAAAAGTCTTTCTTGTTACTGAATTTGTTTATTAATTATTGTATCTTGACAGATTTCCCTTAACTCTCATATTTTCTTTTCCCTCTCTGAGTTATTAAGACTTACCCTCCTATGCATTTCTTAAATATTTTTGGACAGGTATGAATAGTGAAGAATAAAGACTGATGCTTGCTCGAAAGAACTATTTATAATAGGCGTTTGGATATCACTTGATAGTGACTTTGGGTTTTGAGACTGTGGATAGGACTGAACTCAGTTGGAAGACGTTTAGCTTAGATATAATGTTGGCGTGTAGTGTTATTTTAAGTTAAAATATGCCTTATTTATGAGACCTTAGAACATGAATATGTTGCACTTCTTTTAGTGTCTCTTGGAGTTTGAATTTTGTTGTTGTTTTTTGTTGTAAGTATTGCGCACTCTGAAATGATCTTTTAAGTAAGTGCTAAGTTGCTATCACTTGAATTGTAAAATTTTGGGTTGTTGTGCAGTCTTATGAATTGAAATTGAATTTTGGAGGTGCATTTTAGATTTAAGTTATTATGGAAAAGATTTGAGTAGCACCTCGGCCCGAAAACAGGCACCTCCCGAATGGGGCGCTATAACTTAACCCATACATATAGTCTCCACAATCTAAAACCCTAGACATATCCTTCAATAAAAGAAAAGAAAATAGTTTTGGTGGAAAATGAGGCCGTTTTTTCTTCTTACACAGCTTCTTCCAATTTGTATACGCATTCTTGGCATCAAAATCTCAAACTTGCCAACAAATTCGACCCATTTTTCCTCCACGCTCACCTATCATCTTCACGAAACCACTCTAATTTTTGCTTCAAAAATGGCCGTTGAATAGGCCTCTTCCCAACTTACTCACACCATCACGCTTCAGGGTCAGTTTGGCTAACCAATCATTGTTGTGGACGCCGTCGATGTCTCAACACTGATTTCAGTTGGAGAATTTCATTTTGTTGCCATTGATATATTCTCGTTTTATACGTCCACATTCCAGCTGCTTAATTCTTGAACATCTAATTTTAAATGAAATATATATCCAAGTAATTAAGATTCTTTTCTGTATTTTTCAAATGGGCCTGCTTTAAACTTTCATTTAATTTATTTGATGTTGAAACATATTCTTCATCTTTCCTTAGTGTTGCTTTACGTTATTTAGCAGAAGCTAATGAGTTTTGCAATTTGGCTCTCTTATTAAAATTGATAATGACATGTCTTATGTATATATGTGTATGTATGAAGAACATAGAACCGTGAAAGAAGAGAAAAAGGCAAGTAAAGTGTATATGTCGTAGTATGACGTGATTCTTGTGGTCCACAGCATTAGTGAGGAATTGATTTTGGTGATAATAATGTTCTTTGTATAAGGAATTCAAATTCTTCATCTTCCAGTAAATGCCTAAATTTGATTTTCTATTAGATAACATAGATGAGCCGCAAATGTTGAACATACAAAGGCCAATTTTGAATTGCAATCAACCCATTTTTTGCCGCAAATGTTGACTAATGAAAAAAGAACCATTTTGGAATGAAAAATGATTGAGGTTTGATTAGGTAAGGAATGGGCATGTACATAGGTAGAATATATAAGTATATATGTATGGCTGAACACATATGTGTATATATGTTGTTAGTTTGGCTGCCCCTATTTTATTGTTATTACAGTGGAGAAGATGTGTTGTGGAGAAGATGTATTAAGTTTTGGCTGTTTGGTAGTCTTTTGATAAGTTTAGTAACTTAGGTGATGTATTGTTGTAGGAAATTTAGGATCTAAGTACCATTGAATTCTAGAATTTATTTAGGATAATTTCTTACTTATATTTTGAAATTTTGAATGGAATTTAAATGAATCAGGTAACTTAACAATTGAGTTGATTGACACTGAGATAGGATTGACTTCTAGGACTGATCTTGAAGGTGAGTGCCTAAACCTATAAATAGTATTGAATGACTTGTTTTCAGCTTGCACTACACTATAACTGTATTCCACTACACACAAAAATGATTTATTTGTTTCACGATACAAGAAAACATGTATTTTATGATTTTAATGCTTCTAGACTAGTAATTAAATTCGATGATCAACTGATTCCTGGATTTACTGTTACTGCTACTGTTACTATTATTGTTAGTTGGATCCAACTTGGTTTGCGTGTGCGAGGGACTTCATCGAGCAGCAGCGGGCTTGCCGGTTGAGCCCCAAGCCCCCATGGCCTAATCCCCCCAGCGCACAACAGAAGTCATTTGTGGCTGAGATGGGTAGAGGAATTCTCAAGAACACTCTGGCATTGTTTTGGTAAGGTCGCACCTTTCCCGAAGCGAGAAGGGACTATTATGGTGGGAGTCATAATGTCGTCTGGCTACAACAAACACTATCTGCTTGATTGTTTAAAGATTTCCATTTAGGTTTTTCCTTGAATATTTTCACTGTACAAATCATATTAAATTCATAAACTCACATTGCATACAACTTGGCATTCGCTGAGTCTTTTACTCACACTCTTTTCTTTTCTTTAACTTCTTCTGGTAGACCTAGATATTAGCCCTAGTGAGGATGTGGGTCCTGCGTATGATGAGAATCAAGGTTGAAGTTTTAGTTTACATTTTGGCAGTATACTACTATATTTTCCTAAGCTTATTATTTCTATTTCATTTATTATGGATTTTAGCTGTGTAAGTTGAGGTTAGATAATGGTACTTTGAGTTTTTGTGTTATAAGACTAGCATTGGGTTGATTTGAGTTCTTATTTAACTTTATGATTTTGGATTGTTAATATCACGCATTTGAGATTGAGTTTTACGCTTCGAGACTAGACTGTATGGTTTGATTTTGGGGCTTGACATTGGTGGTGTATATTGATGCTTCTAAAGAAGGCTTGGGATGTGACCTGATGCAAAATGGTAAAGTAGTAATGTATGCCTCAAAAGAGTTGAAGCCCTATGAGCAGAACTACCCTATTCACGACTCACAGTTAGCGGCAATTGTGTTTGCCTTAGGAAAGTGGAGACATTACTTGTATGGGGCAAACTTTATAGTGTACGCTGACTACGAGAGTTTGAAGTATCTTTTCACGCGAAAGGACTTAAACATGAGGCAACATTGTTGGATGGAGTTCTTAGAGGATTATGACTGTTCAATTCAGTATCACCCGGGAGAGGCGAATGTAGTAGCTAACGCACTCAGTCTTAAGGCACATGTAGCTAATCTTGCTCTTTTTGGTTATGGACTAAAGCCGATGGTATTGTATGCTAATATTACCCTGAGGCTGAACATTTATCAAAAAGATTAGGGAGGCACAAAGAGGGGACAAAAATCTACAAAGGTTTAAGATAAATGTAATTGACACCCGTAACACCAAGTTTGAAGTGAATCGAGATGGGACTTTATTATATGGGAAATAGATCTGTGTACCTGGGAACAAGGAATTAAAGAGGGAAATTTTAGATGAAGCTCACAACTCAAAGTATACAATCCATCCTAGTGGTAACAAGATGTACTAAGATTTGAAGAAATACTATTGGTGGATCAACATGAAACGAGAGATTGCTGACTACGTTCAAAAGTGTCTTACTTGCCAACAAGTCAAAGCAGAGCACCAGAGACCAACTGGGCTACTACAACCCCTAGAAGTGCCTATTTGGAAGTGGGAGATGATCACTATGGACTTTGTCACGGGGTTACCTACATCAAGGAGAGGTTACAATAGTATTTGAGTGATAGTTAACAAACTAACGAAATCAGCTCATTTCTTGCCTATCAAGGTTACCTATACAGTAGAGACACTAGTGTAAATTTATACTAATCAAATTGTTAGGCACCCGAGGGTAGCCATCAGTATAGTATTTAATTAAGACCTTAAGTTTGTCTCTAGACTTTGAAAGCAAGTGCATAAGAGTTTAGGAACGAAACTACAATTTAGCATGGCCGCGGATCCACAGATAGATGGTCAATCAGAGCGAACTACTTAGCTTTTAGAAGATATGCTCCGAGCTAGCATATTAGATTTTGGAGAAGGCTGGATTAAGCATCTCCTGCTGATTGAGTTTGCCTACAATAATAGCTACAAATCGAGTATCCAAATGGCACCTTATGAGGCATTATATGGAAGAAAATGCCGATCTCCATTACTTTGGGACATGGATGAGTATCGCACACCAACTGCACTTGGACACTAGATGTAACACCCCAAAATTTTATGATTAATTGGATTTAAAATTTTATCATTTTAAAATTTATGAAAATTTAATTATTCTTTGTATCATTATTATTTTCTAAAATTCTTGGGGCTAATTCAGAAATAAAGAGGACTTGATTTCCTAGGATTCAAGCATTTTGGGGTTAATTCACAAATAGAAAGGATTTAATTGAGCCACTCTTGAAAATTTAGGGGTTTGAAAGGAATAAATCTTGGTTAAAGGGGCCAATTTTAAGCACTAATAAGTCTAGGGGCTAGAATTTAGAAGAACAAATTTGGATTGGACTTAATCAAAATAAAAAAAAAACTTGACGGGTCAAATTTTAAATAAGAAAGATTGGATTTTATAAAAACAACAATTTTTCCTTTTTTCCCCATTTTTCTTTCTTCCTTCATCGAGAGGCCTTCCTCCACCATTTCCGGCGACCCACCCAAAATAGAAAACCAAACCGATATTTAGCTTGCCCTCATCATTGTGAACACGTTGACACCGTATGTAATGTGAACCGACTAGCTTAGCCACCGAAAAATTTGACTGAAAACTGGCCGACGGCGAAGATTGATAGGTTTCCATTTTCTGGCGACCAACTGGGTTTTAAGTTATGCGTTGTGTAGAACTCAGCTCAGGGAGTAGATAGGTACCATCAGTTTTCAGTTTGAGCGGCGGACGACGCGGTGGAAGTGACGAAGTAGTTGCATTTCTGGTTAATTGGACCTCAATTCGGCGGCAGAAGAGAAAATTGATTTGGGCGTTGTATTTGTTGAGCTGAAACTCAGCTTTTGGTGGTGTTGGTGAGCTTCCTTGGCGACGGTAGACGGCAGTGAAGAGATAGTCTCTTCAGCTTGTTGCGACTATCGTGGCGGTGTGTTCGGTTTATAATTTCAAGGCTTCTATAATTGGATGTTGGTTAAAGGAGTTGGTTCGGAGATATTGCTTATATATATATATACACATGTTGTACCGCTATTTCCACCAACTTTATATTATGCCAAGAATGAAAGAATAATATATGATTAATCAAGTTATTCAAGTCTTTAAACCTTAAATTTGTAGATTTTATGGAAAAATCGACTATGCATGAGACATGCACGGACTATATATATATAGTAGACCAAGATCTATGTTTTTATATGTTAAGTGATTGGTTAATTAAGTTTAATGAATAAGAAAACCCTAAATTTAGAAATTTTAGACTTAAGTGGAAATAATCGGGATAATTAAGATATCTGGATCATTTATTTTGATTTGGGATACCGATATAAGGCTAAATATATAATTGAAGACTAGTTTATGTTCCGTTATTAGACTTGATGCAAAAACCAGGATTATTTTGGCAATAATGACTTTATGCCAATATTACCATTTAAGCTTTAAAATTGCCGTATTAATCAAGTAATTAGTGAATCTAGACTATAAATAATAATTGTGATTGATAGGATTGAATGGGAATTTTGGCTATGAATATACTCTTTTGAATAGGTTGTGAAGAAGTAGGTCATGCTGACCAATATATTGCCAATTGTGATTGTCTTTTTTCTGAAACTACTAAGGTGAGGTTCTACCAATTGGTACGTGCTTTGTACAAGCTTATTCTATATTTGTTGCACCCTGTGAGGGTTTGCCAATCTGTCACCATTCTTGTACCTATATGTTGTTGTGATAAACCCTTGTGAGGGCTTCCGTTTCTATATCATACTTGTTGAAAATCCATATATTATTTGAAATCTCGATTGCTATTTCTTTCTAATGTGTACACCTTTATGAGGGTTATTACTTGTTTCTATTCTGGTGTCCAGAACTTTTATTATGTTATTTGATTTTGTCCCTTGTACCCTACAACCTTGTCGACTGACCCTCTATTACTTGTTCACTTTTTATAAACATGTTGATTGATCAGGAAATCTTGTCGGCATATTTAAATTCTTTCTATATATCAGTTATTTAGCCTTAATGGCGTACTTGATTATTGGTTGTATCAACAGAGTGCCAATTCCAGTGGAATGCTTGGATTATTATTCCAAAATGGCCTTGTTGTTGGTGTATTGCTTGTTCAGATTGTATCTTGTTATATTCATTTTATTGTCTAAAGGTTAAATTCTTACCTGTTGGCATTATATTTTTTTAACTCACGGGATGCCATGGCCAGTTTCCATCCGAGGGACGCCACGGTGGTTTGGGCCCAAGGGCTAGGTTTGGAAGCCGATTGAGCGGAACGGATCGACACATACAAGTCTTACGGCTAGTTCCTGCCTATGGTCCTAACTTATAGGTAGTTGACCGGATCCAGCATGCAGTCGACCATGCCATATAAATCAATTATTACTCGCTAAACTAAGTGCTCGAGCAATGGAGCAATAAGTAAATCTTGTTTATACTATACCGATGCCCGGCACTAGCAATTTTAAATTGATTCAAGAGTAGTAAGGATGGAATGACCAACAGTATATTAAAATTGTTATCATGTGTACTATATTACATTGTTGATTCGATCTGAAAAGTCGTGCTGTTATTGAATTTTTTTATTAATTATTGCATCTTAACATCTTTCCCTTAACTCTCATCATTTTCTTTTACCTCACTGAATCCTTAAGACTCACCCTCCTATGCATTTCTTAAATATTTTTGGACAGGTATGAATAGTGAAGAATGAGGTTGATGCTTGCTTGGAAGAATTGTTTATAATAGGCGTTTGGATATCACCTGATAGTGACTACGGGTTTTGAAGCAAAGAGAATTGGTTGGAAGTTCTGAAGGAACCGAGTATAGCATTGATGGTCAAGGCACATTGCTATTTCACAAAAGAATTTGTGTGCTAGAAGAAATGAAGGGGATAGATTACAAGGTTGAGAAACTAGCAGAGTTATATATTAGGGAGATCGTCAGGTTTCACAGGATTCCAATCAGTATTGTATCCGATCGGGACCCAAAGTTCACATCGAAACTTTGGAAGAGTTTGTAGAGGCATTTGGGAAAAAGGTTACAGTTTAGCTCATTTGCTCATCTTCAGACTGGCGGATAGCCAGAAAGGGTCATTCGAATTTTGGAGGACATGTTGTGAACTTGGTTCTGGATTTCGGTGGAGGTTGGACCCGACATCTGCCTCTGGTTGAGTTTGCCTACAACAACAGCTATCAGTCTGTTATTCAGATGGCATCGTACGTAGCACTGTATGGACAAAAGTGCCAGTCTCCACTGTATTGGGATCTAGCAAAGTACAAAGGTACCGTTGACGTGTCTCCTGGAACTGTGAAGCCTAAACTGATTCAAGAGACATTTGAGAAGGTACAGGTTATTAAATAGCGAATGAAAGTTGCTCAAGACCGATAGAAAAGTTATGCAGATAAACTAAGGAAGGATTTGGAGTTTGAAGTGGGTGATCGAGTGTTCCTCAAGGTATCCCCGAGGAAAAGGATTAGAAGAATTGGCAAAGGCAGAAAGCTGAGTCTAAGGTATGTGGGACCCTATGAAATAAGTGAGAAAGTTGGACCGGCGGCTTATCGTCTTGTACTGCCTCAGAACTTGACCGGGATACATAATATCTTTCATGTGTCTCAACTCCAAAAATATTATCCCGAACCTTCCTATATCATATCACCTGAGCTCATGCAATTGGAAGGTGACCTGACATACGAAGAATAGCCTATTTATATCTTGGATCAAAAAATTTGGGAGCTTAGGAATCGGAGGATTCCCCAAGTGAAAGTACTGTGGCGCAACCACAATGTGGAATAAGCAACTTGGGAACAAGAGGATCTCATGCGCTAGCAATATCCCGAGCTCTTCCAACATTCATGTGAGAATCTAGGGACCAAATTCTTTTAGAGGGGGAGGTTTGTAACACCCCAAAAATTTCATAATTTATAGAATTTAATTTTAATATATTTAAATTTTGTGAATTTTATGTTATAGTTGCTAAATTATTATTTTATTAAATTTTGGTGGTCAACTTGTTAATAAGAAAACTTTAAGTTTAGAAATTTTAAAAGTTTGGGGCCAATTCAAAATTTATTAAAACCTGATTAAACACTTTTTGAAAATGTTGGGGTTTGCATGGAAGGGTCTTGGTCAACAGGGTTTAAATTGTAATTTTAAAAATTTCTAGGGTCTAATTGGGACTGATTGGAAACTTAGAGGACTAAATTGCATAAAATGAAAACTTCGATTTTTTTTTAAACAAAAACGGCAGCAAAGTTTTTTCTTTCTTCTTCTCTTTCTTTTTTCTTCTTTTTCTTTTCCTTTTTTCTTCCTTTTCTCCTTCTCCTACGAGCACCATTCCCCCCGGTGATCTTCCTCCGGTGACCACTTTCTCCAAACCAAGCCAACCGAAACACTCCCCACACCTCTAGCCACACTCGCACACCACATGCACTATTGAATGGACAGCGAGCCACCACGAGTGAGAGGACTGAGATACTATTCATGGCGGGCAACGAATCCGACTTCTGGGAGGTAGGTTGGATAGCTCTTAGCAAGGAGATCATCATGGAAGTGTTGTATGTAAGTTTTACGCGGGGGTGGTGATGGTGGATAGAGATCAGAGCACGATGGAGGAAGGACAATTTTGGGCTATTGAGCTCGTTTCTGGTGGCTACAGGCCTCGAAACGGTAAACTGAAGGCGGCATTGGATTCAGGAGCTCAAAAGGAGTAGATTGGTGGTGGCGTTGAAATTCTCCAACGGCGTCGGCGGCAGAGAAACAGTTTCACCTCCTCGACGCAACGAACACACATGTGTCATTGGTTTGTGGTTTCGGAACTCCGGTAGCAAACTTGGATTTAATTGGTTGTATTTGATATATATTTATATATGTATATAGTATACCTTACTTTTGGAGACTTTGTATTTCATGCCAAGATTGATGAAATGGATAAGTGATATGTACATATAGAGGTGTAAAATGCAAGATTCCTATGCAAGGAATATTGATAGTGGACTCGGACACATTATGTAAAATGCCAAAATAGAATGTCTTGACTAAGTGGCATTTGACTAAGAATAGTTAATTGTAGAAATTGGGCTATTTGGTATGGATTGATTAGGATAATGATATGATATGACTTTGTAGTTAAGAATAGGATATCATGTTATTTATGGGACTGATATAGAATGTCTTGATAAATTCTAGAAGGTTACTAAAGTCAAGTTGGAATTTGACTTTGGAAATATTCTTTTGACCAGGTGACGAAGAAGTGGGTCCTGTCAACCAGTAGATTGTGGGCTGTGGTTGTTTTGCTGGAACTACAAGAGGTGAGGGTCTCCCACTTTGGGTTATTGTTTTGGTTACAGCTATTCTTTAATTGTTGAACTCGATGAGGGTCTGCCAATCTAGCACCTTTCCTATTTATCTGTTATTGTGATAAGCCCCTATGTAGGTTTTCTATTTTTGTACCGTACTCTGTTTGTTTGAAATCTGAAATGTGTTGGAATTCTGATTTGTTATCTGTTATCTGGTTTGAGCACCCCTGTAAGGGTTATTGTTGATATCGATTCTGTTTCTGTCTGTTCTGGTGCCCAGAACCTTATCTATTATCTGTATCTCAGTTTTCTGTCCGTTTGTCTCATATCTATACTGATATGCACCATTCTTTATTGCCTTGTCGGCATATCTGTTTATCTGTACAACTTTATTTGGCCATGTTGGCTTATCTGAATCTATTAGTTGCTATCATGTTTCCTTGACGGCATTTCTGTTCTATTCTGTTCTGTTCTGTTTTGTTTTTGGAACCGACGGTGCACTAGGGATTTTCCCCTAGGCATCTGCACAAATAGTTGTGAATTCTGTTATGTGTATGGAGAAAATGTGGGCCAAGGACCAATCTAAGCGAAATGTTTGGTTATGTGAGGTACGCTAAGGACTTTTCCCTCGGTGTCAACGATGCGCTAGGGACTTTCCCCTGGGTGTCGGCGGTAGCTAGGGACTCTCCCCTAGGTATCAGCGGTGCACTATACGGCTCGTATAGGCATCTACCATATACAAGCTGTTACACTTAGGTAAATTATTTATCTGACTGGAATAAGGTGATTCTGCAATGCATATGCTTTGGGTTTGTTTTGCCTATCTGAATTCTGTCCATCTGAAATCTGTCTTGGAGCAATAAGGCATGAGAGTTTCCTATTTTGCTATGTTTACTGTTTGATTCTGAATCTGTTATGTTCTGTATATTTATATGATGATCTATTGAGTTGAACCTTCCTCGATAGATCTCTTCTGTATTTCTGAAGTTATCCCTCACTAAGTCTTTGGACTTACTCCCCCAATATCTCTTGACATTTTTAGATAGGTTTTGGTGATGACCTTTTACTTCAGGCTTGGAAGGATGTAAATATGTTTTGTAATAGAATGGGTGCTTAAACTTGTGTATGGATCACTTTTATGTTTAGTGAAAACTTGGAGATGTTGTGAGATGTCTGGCTTGAACTTATGAATTGTAGTAGGTATGAAACGATGAATGATAAACTTGTGATGGTTTGAAATTCGTACTTTTGTAAGACGTGCTTAGGTTGAAGCTTGTTGCTATCTTTGAAAATTTTGGAAAAATTTTCTGATGGGCCTATTGTTAGAATTATGTATGACATTTAAGTCTGAATTAGAGTGGTGCCTCAGCTTAGGTGTTATCCCGAGTAGGGGCGCTACACCTTAGAATATGAATATGTTGCACTTCTTGTAGTATCTTTCGGAGTTTGAATTTTGTGGTTGTAGGTATTACGCACTCTGAAATGATCTTTTGAGTTAGTGCTAAGTTGCTATCACTTGAATTATGAAATTTTGGGCTGCTGTGATGTCTTATGAATTGAAATTGAATTTTGGAGATGCATTTTGGATTTAAGTTATTATGGAAAAGATTTGAGTAGCACCTTGGCTCGAAAACAGGGACCTCTCGGACAGGGCGCTACACCGGGGGGCAATTAGGCCGGAGATAATACAAGAAGCTATTGATAAGGTTCATCTAATCAAGCAAAGACTGAAGACTGCATAAAGTTGACAGAAGAGCTACGTAGATAATAGGATAAGGGAGTTGGAATTTACTATCGGAGATATGGTCTTTTGGAAGATGTCACCAAGAAAAGGGCTTGTGAGGATTGGCAAAGGAGGAAAGTTGAGCCTTCGGTATATTGGCCTTTTTAAGATAGTAGAGAGGATCGGTGCCGTAGCCTATCGAATTCTTTTACCATTGAACCTTACTAGGATGCATAATGTCTTCCACGTTTCCCAACTCAAGAAGTATCACCCAAACCCCATGCATATCATTAAGCACAAGGAACTGCCGTTTCAAAAAGATTTGATGTACAAAGAGAGACAAGTCCAAATTTTAGATCGTAAAGTACAAGAGCTACGTACTAGAGAGATTCCCGTAGTAAAGATTCTCTGCAGAAACCATAACGTGGAGGAAGCAATGTGGGAAAGTTAAGAAGAAATGCGAAAATATCATTCGGAACTTATCATTAACTCTGGTTAGAATTTGGGGACCAAATTCCTTTAACGGGGTGGGATGTAATGCCTTAGAATTTCTCTCATATTTAATTAATTATTTTATCCTATGTTTGTTCTTAACTTCTTTTAATTTTATTTACTTGCTATGACAGTTAGAAAAATGATATATATATATGTATGTGTGTGTGTGTGTATTAGATATTGCAATTCTTGAGAAAATAAGTTATATTTTTTCATAAACTAATATTATAACGTTACTAGGAATTAATAATTGAGACCTTACGAATTAACTAAATTATCTTGAGAAAATATAATGAAAATTTCTATTATTATTGTCTTATTATATATTCCATATAATTTGGGAAATATAAAATTTTTAACTCTACTTGGATTAATGTTATAATGTACAAGGAGTGAAATTACTAAGCCCTAGTTAATAATAATGATGATGCTAGAGTTAAAATAGGATTAATATTCTAGTCCAAGGAGTCAAATAATAAGAATCCCATTAGGATTAAACTACTTCTCTCATATATATATATGTATGTGTGTGTGTATTTTCTAGGAACAAAACCCTAATCATATTAGAAAGGGGGAGGGGAGGGAGAGGGAGGCGGAACAGGGAAGTGGAACGGAAGAAAAGAAACAAAAAAGGAGAAAGAAAGAAAGAAGTTGGCGGCAACATGATTTGGCTTTTCTTTTCGTTCAAGTACATCGTCTATGTTGGAAGTAGTGAAGCTAAGGTAAAATTCCATCGCTTAATTATATTTGTAGCTGTTAATTAGGTGTGAAAATTGGGGTTTTTAAATGTCAACCCCAGTTGGAATTCTAATAGCAGAAAACAAAAGCATAGCCCCACTCTTAGAGAAATGGCCCAGTAAATGCCACCCGAATTTGTTGTCCTTTTCCTTTACAATCTACCGCAATTGTTGATCGAAATTTCCATTGGAAAGTCTATTTTGAAAAGGAGTTGATTTGTTTCTCAATTGGCTGCAAATGTTGACTCCGATTGCAATTAGGAAGGCTATATTGAATGGAATTAATTTTAGGAGAAGATGAATTTTTTTCACTATATACATGCCATGCACATATATGATTGTGGCAATTGTCTTCCATATTCTTTGGGTATACTGATAGTGCATACACATGTGTCTCTATTATTTGGATTTTTACCTTTCATTGCCACAACGAATCTTTAGAAGAAGGTTAAAAATTAGTGCAATTACAGCAAATTAGTAAGGCAGAATATATATATGTATGTAATTAGTAGTAATTTGAGGATTTATTTACTATTGAATTCTAGAATCTATTTAGATTAATTTCTTGCTTACTTTGGAGCTTTGAATGGACTTTGAATGAGAAATACATATAATAAAATTATTTGGTATCAATTAGGATTATTGGGTTTTAAGGTAAGGCTTATGGTACCCGTAAGACTAGTTCTAAGTAAATTTTGTCTTGTTAGTTAGTTAAATTGATGATGATGAGCTTACTAAATGAATTTAGGTGACTTAACATTTGATTAGATTGACTCTGAGATAGGTGATTGACTTCTAGGATTGATCTTGAAGGTGAGTGCCTAAACCTATAACTATTATATGATATTATTTTTCAAAACCAGAAGGATATATGTATGTAACGCATGCTATGAAACTTCTTTTCAATATACACTGCATTATATATGTATTCCACTGCACACAAAAAGAAATATTTTCTTGTTTTATTTCTGGATAAAAGAAAATATATGCTTTTATGACTTTTATTATGCTTCTAAACTAGCAATTAAACTTGATGATCAACTGATTACTGGATTCACCATTACTGCTATTGTTACTATTAGTTGGATACAACTTGGTCTGGGGTGTGTGAGCAACTTCATTGGGCAACAGCAAGCTTGCCGATTGAACCTCCAAGCCCACATGGCCTAACCCTCCAGCGCACAAAAGAAGCCATTTGTCGCTGAGGTGGGTCATAGGATTTCCCAAAGACCTAGGCTCGGGCACTATTTTGGTAAGGTTGCACCTTGCTCGGAGTGATGAGGGACTATTACGGTGGGAGTCATAAAGTTGACTGGCTACAACAAATACTATCTGATCATCATATTTAAGTTGTTAGTTTAGGAAACTGATTATTAAGTTCTTGATTTGTTATTGCTTGACTGTTTAATGATTTTCTACTTATGTTTTTCTTGAATATTTTCATTGTACAAATCATTTAAATTCATGAACTCGCATTGCACACACTTGGCATTCACTATGTCTTTTATTCACACTTTTTTATTTTCTTTAATTTCCTTCTGGCGGACCTATATCCTAGCCCAAGTGAGGAGGGGACTGTTATTGTGAGAGTCATAAGGTTGACTGGCTACAATAAACATTATCTGATCATCACATTTAAGTTATTAGTTTAGAAAACTGATTATTAAATTCTTGATTTGTTACTGCTTGACTATTTAATGATTTTTCACATATGTTTTTCTCGAATATTTTCATTGTAAAAATTATATTAAATTCATGAGCTCACATTGCACACACTAAATCTTTTACTCACACTCTTTTCTATTCTTTAATTTACTTCTAGCAGACCTATACCTAGCCCTAGTGAGGAGATAGATCCTGCGTATGACGAGAATCAAGATTGAAGCCTTAGTTTAGATTTTGCATTAGACTAATATATTTTCCTAAGTTTATTATTTCTATTTTATTTATTATGGATTCTATTTGTTTTAGTTGAGATTAGGTAATGGTACTTTGAGTTTTTGTGTTATAAGACTAGTATTGGATTTGTTTGAGTTCTTGTCTAACTTTAATATTTTAGATTGTTAATATCATATATTTGGGATTAAGTTTCACGCATCGAGCCTAGACTGTATGGTTTGATTTTAGGGCGTGAGACCAAGTTTAGTTAATTTAAGTCAATTCTCCACAAATTCTCTTTATTATAACAAATTTTCCCCTTTAGCTAATCCTAGTTCATCATTTCCTCCTTCGCAAGCCACACCACAAACTTACAAACAAAAATTCCGAAACAGTGAATCTCCCAAGTCCACAACTTTTTATTCATCTTTAGACAAAACATATGATTACATACCTACCAAATTCTTCTGGTTTGATTCTTATATTGAACCAGAATAGACCACAAAATAAACAAATCCAAGAAAAATAGTAGAAAAAATGCTCAGTAAAGACGATTTTTGTATCCCTGAAAATTGAAGTAAAACCCAAAAATTTTATGAATTTATCTTAGTAGATTCTGAATCTATTGAGATAACTGAAAAGTTTGACAAAGATAATCCTCAAAAAATTATTTTTAAGAAAATTGAAAATTTGAAAATAATTACTCCATCTGAATGGGGTAATCCTTTTAAAATCAAGAACTTTTCAATTCAATATAGTCCTATTGGTTATCCATACTGGGATTATATTGATTCTTGACAAAAAAAAAAATATTTTTCCAAAATGACGAATTTTCTCTACCTTACTTTGTTTATTTCAAAAGGAACCCACAAATGACTGTCCCCTACTGGTTTTTATCCTATTGTCAATATTTCCTCCATAAGTATTGAAATGTTTGAATATTTTGAAGTAAATGTAGTGGTACCAAATCAGAATACCAATTCTACATTATTGTATATATTTGTCACTCAATACCAGTGTCCTTGGATAGTAATGATATAGCCAATTGTGACAAAAAATAAAGGTTTGCCATGTCTTGCAAAAGGAGCAAAAATAAAATGGTGGAAGAATATAAATCAAGATAATTGTAGAATTCCAATCATTCAAGATTGGTTGAAGCAACATTCTAGTTATCGTAATAAATTAGCCAAAGACCAAGAGAAAATTCAAATGACAAAGCAACAGTTACAAGTTGCCATTGTACAAGCATCAACTCCATAGGAAATGATTTCTTTAATGGCAGAATTGCAAAAGAGAGTTAGCCAAGAAGAAAAATCCCAAACAGATGAAGGAACATCAAAGGCAACAGATGACAAAGAATGCCAATATTCAACCTTTCGGGCTGTGACTAGGCCTGTAAATGGGTAGGGTATTACCCTACTCTGGCCCAAAATGTCATACCCATACCCATACCCTTACTTATTAAAAATAATGTAATGGGTATAGGTAGAGTCTATACCCATAAATTACGCATGTACCCCATACCCATAAATTACTTATTACTTTATAGTTAAATTTAATCTATGAAATTAAAAATTGTCTATACCAAAATCAAATGTATATTAATGACAAACTTTTATATATATAAATTACAAATATGTGAATGAATAGTAGGGGCGGGAATAGGCTACGCTAGGCTAGGCTAGACTTTGCTGTAAATATGCCAAGCCTATTGCATATTTTGTGAGCTTAAATCTAGCCTATTACCTGACATAGGCTTTTTAAGGACTGGCCTAGCCTCCTTAGATTTTTCCAAAGCCAAAGCTTGGCCTAAAATAGCTTATTTTAGTCAAGATTTTAATTAGGCTTAAAACTTTGATAGGCCTTAATAGGCCTAAAAAATTCTATAATTTATATTAAGCAAAAATAATTGGCGATTATAATACACTTATCTTAACAAAGAGAAAAGCATAAGCTTATTATAAGTTAAACAAAAAATTTGAAACAAAATGGTTGTGTATTAATTAAGAACATAATATATAAATATATAAAATTATCAAAATTAATTAATATAAATATAAAAGTAATTATGTAAGTATTATAAATAATTAGATATATATTATAATATAATTAAATTATATAGTCTAGCTTGAGAGGCTTTATAGGCTTTTTTAAAAGCTTATACCTAGTTTTTTTAACTAAATAGACTTTTTTAAAAATCGAAACCTGGTCTATTTGTTAAATAGACTAGGCTGGGTTAGGCCTCAAATAGGCTAAACCATAGGCCACTGACGGGTGGCCTAGCCTATTCTCATCCCTAATGAACAGTAATGGTCAAATAATTTTCTTCATTAAAAATTAAACTAAATTAATAAAATTAATAAAGTTATTATATTGAGATAGAAATTTTTTTTTAAAACAAATTGGAATAGCAATAGCAATAGTTGAACATTTTTCATTAATAAAATTAATAATATTAAAATTACTAATGGAATAAATATTTTTTATAAAAACAGTTAATAAAATTAATTTTGCTAATGAATAAACTTTGTTAATAAATTTTTTATTAATGAATGAAAATTTAAAAATAAAGATTAACTAATTTAAATTTAATAATTAAATTAAATTAAATATAGAAAAAGTTTTTTTTTTTTTATTCTTTGTTATCATATGCCAAAAAATATTTTTAGTATATATTGAGAAAATTAGTATATACATTAAAAACATAAGTCCAATAAACTAGACTCAATAGGTCTTGGGTTAGATAGGGTAGGGTAGGGTAGGGTTAGGATCCCATCCTTTTAGGTATTTTAGGGTTGGGTAGAATATATGATATTTTTGTTTGGATATTTTAGGGTATGAGTATGGGTAGGGCAATATCCTACCTATTTACATGCTTAGCTATGACCAATACAGTCAAAATAGTAAAACTTATTCGAATTCCAAAATTATATTTTGAAATCTGAAGAATTATTAGAGACAAAGCCTGCCAATCAAAAGGATAAATTTTGAAAAGCAAAAGTGGAAGAAATATTGGACACAAAGCTTACAAAGCAAAAGTGAAATTGAAGACAAAGTTTGAAAAACAAAAAGATTATTGAATGAGGACAATTTTTGAAGACAACTGTGCAAACCTTGCAAATTCACAATATGAAATCCGAATTTGAAATCCGTGATTCTGATCTATAAAAGAAAGACAAAGGAAAGAAGGGAGGGCATCGAAAAAATTCCCGCCTGCTTTACCTTACTTCACCCTGTCTTATTCTAAGTGTCTATTGTAAATTTCTTATTTTAGCAATATTTCTTTCCAGACAACTTTATCTTATTCAGACAAAGTCCAATGTTGAATACTCTTGTACAAATTCAATCAAATCAAGTAAGATTTCTTGCTTACAAATTGTGTTATTATTTTAAATAATTAAATTTATTTATTTGTTGTATTTGCAAATTGTGTTATTACATTATTAATTGAATTATTTTATCTTATTACTATTGCAAATATCTTCTAAAATAGTTTTTGAGTATACTTCTGCCTTGGGTTTAGCAGACAGGCCAAAGAAAATAGAGAACTTGAGAATATTACACAAAATACAGATGGATTTGTTGAAGTAAAATTCGTTAGATCTCAATTAGAAAAGAGGTCTAGAATGCAAAATTTAAGAATTAATTCCCCTAAATTAGAATCTTAACCAAGATATCCTGCTTGATCTACACAAATTGAACCACCTCAAGCTCTTACAAAATACAAAGGCATAGCAAAACCCATTTGTCATCAATTTATTAGTACCAGTAGAACAGAAGATTTTGACCCAACACTTTCACAAATTGCAATTTTAACCAAATTTGAAATAGACAAAGAGTTCATAAAAATGAATTTTCTTTCAAAAGAAAACATGTGTAAGAGAAAAGCATTTATGAATAATTTTTCACCAGAACAAAGAGAAGAAATTAAACAAAATTGGTACAATTATATGGAAGAAATAGAACAAAATATATCTTTATTTGAATATTTAGAATCCAAGAAAATAAATGTACTCATTAAGCAAGAAAGAAATTGGACAAAATAAGACAATTCTATCATAACCTTAGAAAAACCACCATTAGAAAATATAGGAATTAGAATAAGAGGAAAAACTATCCTAACAGGCCCATTAATTAAATTACCAAAAGATCCTAATCTTACCAAAGTACAACCAAATTCAACAATTAAACAATCAAACTATACAAGCTTAACGTGATATACTATAGGATATAATAGAAGACAAAATAGAGGATGATGGAAAACACCAAAATCAAAATAATATTTATAAAGAAAAAACTATATGTAATAAATCAAAAAACATTACAAAAATACCATTCAATATGCCTGATTATAAATCATCATTAGGATAAGATACTGAAGAGGTTCTTGAAGAAATTAAAAAACAATTAAAAGAACTAAGTAAAGGAAAGGCAAAGGCAGAAAATGTTAATGTATTACAGGAACATGAGACTGAAATAGAAGAAGAACAAGAAAATAATAATATAAATCCTAGTATTAATCGGACTTTAGATAATCTTGCAAAACCATATACTCAATACAAAAATTATTATTACAGACCAACTCATCCGAATTTACAAATAGAAGAAGTTCAAAATTATGGATCATTCTCAGGAAATTCTGTACATGAATGGACAATAGATGGATTATCTGAATATCAAATTATTACACTTTCAAAACAAATGACTATAAAAGCAAATATTTATAAAGAAAAGAATAAAGTTTCTAAAGAAGATGCTGCAAAAAGCATAATTTTAGGATTTAATGAAATTTAAAAAAATTGGCGGGATACTAGAAATGATGCAAGCATAAATATTATATTAAAAAGTTATAAAAAGGATGCTAATGGAACTATGATACTACATCCAATAGATAATGTACCAATCCCTAATGCTATTGAAGTTTTAGTACATACAATATTATTAAATTTTATAGGAGATACACATATGTATGAACACAGGAATTCCCAAATATTACAAAATTTGACTTGCAAATCACTTCAACATTATATGTGGTATAAAGATACCTTTCTTTCCAGAGTATACCAATTAGAAGATTCACATTTTTATTACTAGAAAGAAAGATTTATAGCAGGATTACAAAGATTGGTTGCTGAAAATGTTAGAGATCTAATTAAGAATACAGAAAGCCAAGAATTAGCCAATTTATCTTATGGAGAAATCATTACCCAGATAAATATAGTAGGATTACAATTATGTAATGATTTAAGATTAAAATCACAAATGAAAAAACAACAAATAAGTTCCAGAAAAGAATTAGGACAATTCTGTGAACAATTTGGATTTGAAAAAATTAGATCACCAAGAACGCCTAAGAAGCATTATGACAAAGGAAGAAATAGAAAAAAGAATTATAGGAGACAAGACAATAAAAATTTTGAGAAAAAACCCACAAGGAAAAATTATAAAAGAAATTTTAAAAATACTAAAAAAGATAATTCTCAAATAAAATGTAGGAATTGTGGAAAAATGGGACACTATGCTAACACTTGTTGGGCAAGAAAAAAGATGAATGAATTAGAATTAGAAGAACAACAAAAAATAGAAATAATGAAAATCTTAGACCAAATAAACATAGAAGAAAGTGAAGAATACTCAGAAGAAGATATTAATCAAGTCCAGTCTGATAACTAATATTATTCATCATTCTTAGAATCTAATGAAGAAGAAGAAGAAGAAATTGAATGAAATTTGTTTTGTTGAAGCAGAATTGTGTTTTTGTAATAAAAATATTAATGTCTTAAGTAAATATGGAGAACTCTTAGAATTATCTCAACAGATTAATAATGAAGAACTTAGAGAAGAATACTTAAAACAAATACAAAATTTAATTGAATTAGATGAAGAAAGGCCAAAATCATCTATCCAAAAAACTGAATTTTAAGAAATAATGAATTTGTTTAAAGCCAAACCTCAAAAAATAACTATTAGTCAATTACAAGAAGAAATAAAGAATTTTAAGAAAGAATTTTCACAAATAAAAAGAGAAAATCATGAAATAAAATAGGACATTTTATTATTAAAACTAAGAAACAAAATTGAAGAAGAAAATATTACTCCAAAAGAAAAGACTCATATAAATGCTATATCAAAAATAAGTTCTCAAAAATGGCATGTAAAAATTATTATAAGAATACAAAATCATATATTAGAAACAATTGTTGTTATGGATTTAGGAGCTGACATGAATTGTACACAAGAAGGATTGATACCAACCAAATATTTTGAAAAAAACAAAAGAAAGATTATTTGCGGCCAACTCCTCAAAATGACAAATAAATTATAGACTTCCGAACGCTCATGTATGTAATAATAATTATTGTTTTAAAACTAGTTTTGTTTTAATAAAAAATCTTAATACCCCTGTTATTTTAGAAAATCCATTTTTGCAAATGTTATATCCTGTTACAGTAGATAGTCAAGGAATATATAGCAATTCATCAAGACAAAGTATCTTATTTAGATTTCAATTCCATGTTAAAGAAAAAGATATTAGAATATTACTAAGTAGTTTAATTTTAGAAAATAAAGAAAAACAAATTAACTTTTTGAAAGAAGAAATTACTTATAAAAAGATAGAAGAAAATATAATAAAAGAGAAATTTCAAGAAAGAATAAAAAAAATTCAACACAAAATTGAAAAAAAAATATGTTCTGAAATACCAAATGCATTTTGGGATAGAAAAAAAAAATGTTGTTACCTCACCATATGAAGCGAGTTTTGAGGAAATTAAAATCTCTACCAAAGCTAGGCCAATACAGGTGAATCAAGAACTATTAGAATATTGTAAAAAGTCCAGTGTTGAATACTCTTCTACAAATTCAATCAAATCAAGTAAGATTTCTTGCTTACAAATTGTGTTATTATTTTACATAATTAAATTTGTTTGGTTGTTGTATTTGCAAATTGTGTTAGTACATTATTAATTGAATTATTTTATCTTATTACTGTTGTTGCAAATGTCTTTTAAAATAGGTTTTGAGTATACTTTTGCCTTGGCTCTGATACTACTTTGTCCTAAACCTAGGGCGGATGTATACTCAAAAACTATTTTAAAAGACATTTGCAACAGTAATAAGATATAATAATTCAATTAATAATATAATAACACAATTTGTAAATACAAAAAATAAACAAATTTAGTTATGTAAAATAATAACACAATTTGTAAGCAAGAAATCTTACTTGATTTGATTGAATTTGTAGAAGAGTATTCAACACTGCACTTTGTGTGGAATAAGATAAATTTGTTTGGAAAGGAATATTGCTAAAATAAGAAATTTACAATAGACACTTAGAATAAGATAGGGTGAAGTAAGGTAAAGCAGGCACGAATTTTTTCGATGCCCTCCCTTCCTTCCTTTGTCTTTCTTTTATAGATAAGAATCATGGCTTTCAAGTTCAGATTTCAGATTGTGATTTTGCAAGTTTTGCATAGTTGTCTTAACTAATTGTCATTCTTCAATAATCTTTTGCTTTTCAAACTTTGTCTTCAATTTCACTTTTGCTTTGTAGGCTTTGTCTCCAATAATTCTTCCACTTTTGCTTTTCAAAAATTTGTCCTTTTGCTTTTCATGCTTTGTCTCCAATAATATTTCCACTTTTGCTTCCCAAAATTTGTCCTTTTGCTTGGCAAGCCTTGTCTCCAATAATTCTTCAGATTTCAAAATATAATTTTGGAATCTTAATAATTATTACTATTTTAACTGTATTGGTCACAGCCCGAAGAGATCATCTTCTGTTTCTTCAAGGTTGAAGATTGACATGTCTTTGTCATTTGTTGCCTTTGACGTTCCTTCATCTAGTGGGGATTTTTCTTCTTGGCTAATTCTCTTTCACAATTCTGCCATTAAAGGCGTCATTTCCTATGGAGTTGACGCTTGTGCAATGGCAACTTGTAACTGTTGCTTTGTCATTTGAAATTTCTCTTGGTCTTTTGCTGATTTAATACGATAATTAGAATGTTGCTTCAACCAATCTTGAATGATTGGGATTCTACAATTAGCTTGATTTGTATTCTTCCACCATTTAATTTTTGCTCTTTTTGCAAGACATAGTAAACATTTGTTCTTTGTCACAATTGGCTCAATCATTAGTATTCAAGGACACTGGAATTGAGTGACAACTAAATACAGTAATGTAGTATTGGTATTCTGATTTGGTACCACTTCATTTACTTCAAAATATTCAAAACATTTCAATACTTCTGGAGGAAATATTGAAGGATTTGATCTAAAATCCTCCCACCAAGATAAAAACCAGTAGGGGACAGTCATTTGTGGGTTCCTTTTGAAATAAAGAAAGTAAGATAGAGAATATTGGTCATTTTGGAAAAATAATTTTTTTTTGCCAAGAATCAATATAATCCTAGTATGAATAACCAACAGAACTATATTGAATTGAAAAGTTTTTTATTTTAAAAGGATTATCCCATTCAGATGGAGTAATTAATTTCAAATTTTGAATTTTCTTAAAAATAATTTTTTGAGGATTATCTTTGTCAAACTTTTCAGTTACCTCAATAGATTCAGAATCTACTAAGATAAATTCATAAAATTTTTAGGTTTTACTTCAATTTTCGGGGATACAAAAATCGTCTTTACTGAGCATTTTTTCTACTATTTTTCTTGGATTTGCTTCTTTTGTGGCCCATTCTAGTTCAATGTAAGAATCAAATCAAAAGAACTCAGTAGGTATGTAATCATCTGTTTTGTCTAAGGATGAATAAGAAGTTGTGGACTTGGGAGATTCACTGTTTTGGACTTTTTGCTTTTAAGTTTGTGGTGTGGTTTGCAAAGGATGAACTAGGATTGGCTAAAGGGTAAAATTTGTTATAATAAGGAGAATTTGTGGAGAATTGACTTAAATTAACTAAACTTGGTCTAGGGCTTGGTGTATTGGTAGGATTATTTTGGCTAAAGCATAAGATCCTTTTGTTTGTTTTTTTGTCTGGAATAGAAGTTGAGGATTTATCACCCATTGCCATATAAGAATTCTCTTGTAAGGAAATTAGGAATTGAATTTTTTGTGCCTTTAATATATTCAATATCAAGATCAAAAATAGATAAAATAGCTTGCCATTTGGCAAAAAATTATTTTGAAGCAATATTTTTAACATCTTTTATCAAAACTTCTTTAACAGATTTACAATCTACCCTTAAAAGAAATTTTTGGTTTAGAAGATCATCTTAAAATTTTGTTATTCTTAATACTATTGAAAGAATCTCTTTTTTGATTGTAGTGTAATTTTGTTGAGCTTCCCTCCGTACTCCTGAGTAATAACTAACAATATGTTCTTTGTTATCAATAATTAGTAACAAAATTCCTCCATATCCTATTTCAGAGGCATCAATTTGTACTATTTTGGGGGATTCTGTCTTACATATACTAAGGCATGGTAGAGTTTTGACCTTTTGTTTTATTCCTTTAACTATTTCTGTATGCTTTTTAGTCCATGGTTTAGGATTTTTCTTAAGTCTATCATATAAAGGTTTACAGGTTTGTCTACGTTTTGGAAATAAATCACTAACATAATTAAGTGATCCTAAAAATCTTTGTAATTGGGTTTTGTCTTTAATTTCATCTAGAAACGTTTCTCCAAATTTTAATGCTCTTTGTATTGGGGTAATAGTGCCTTTATCAATTTGTGACCTAAAAATCTTATATTGGTTTGAAGCATTTTTATCTTTTCGGCAGACACCACAAGGCCATTTTATTCAATCATTTTGATAAATTTGCAAAGATGTCTCCAATGTTGGTCTAATGAGTTACTGAAGACTAAAACATCATCAATATAAACAATTGTAAAATTTGTGTAAGGATTAAATATATCATTCATAATTTTTTGAAATTCAGAGGGTGCATTTTTTAATCCAAAAGGCATTACATTCCATTCATATTGTCCAAATGGTGTCGTAAAGGCAATTTTACACCTATCTTTTTCTTCTATTTAAATTTGCCAAAATCCTGACTTCATATCAAACTTTAAAAATACTTTGGCTTCTGATATCCTTTTAATTAAATATTGTTTATTTGGCATAGGATACCTAATCCATTTTAAGGTTTTGTTTAAAGGTATATAGTTTATGAAAAGTCTAAGTGCTCCTCTTTCAATTTTTGCTGGTTTTTGAACATAAAATGCAGAACATGACCATGGTGATTTGCTTGGTCTAATTAGCTTTTTGTTTAATAACTCATTTATTTCCTTTTTACAATATTCTAATAGTTCTTGATTCATCTGATTGGTCTATCTTTGGTGGGGATTTTAATTTCCTCAGAACTATCTTCATATGGTAAGGTAACATAGTGTTTTTTCCTATGCCAAAATGCATTTGGTATTTCAGAACATATTTGTTTTTCAATTTTTTGTTGAAATTCTTTATTCTTTCTTGAGATTTCTCTTTTATTATATTTTCTTCTATCTTGTTATAAGTAATTTCTTCTTTCGAAAAGTTAATTTGTTTTTCTTTATTTTCTAAAATTGAACTACTTTGTAATATCTTTAACAGGGAATTGGAATCTAAATAAAATATTTTGTCCTAATGATTTGCTATGTATTCCTTGGCTATCTACTGTAATAGGATATAAAATTTGCATAAATGGATTCCCTAAAATAACAGGGGTATTAAGAAATTTTTATAAAAACAAAACTAGTTTTAAAACAGAGATTATTGGTACGTACATGAGCGTTTGAAAGTTTATAATTTATTTGTAATTTTGAGGAGTTGGCTGTAGATAAACTTTCTTTTGTTTTTTCAAAATATTTGATTGGTATCGATCCTTCTTGTGTACAATTCATATAAACTCCTGAATCCATAAGAGCAATTATTTCTAATATATGATTCTGTATTCTTATCATAATTTTTACATACCATTTTTGGTAACTTATTTTTGATATAACATTTATATGAGTCTCTTCTTCTGGAGTAATATTTTCTTCTTCAATTTTGTTCCTTAGTTTTAATAATAAAATGTCCTATTTTATTTCATGATTTTCTCTTTTTATTTGTTCAAATTCTTTAATTTCTCAAGATTATTTTCTTCTTGTTGTAATTGACTAATAGTTATTTTTTGAGGTTTGGCTTTAAACATATCCATTATTTCTTTAAATTTAGTTTTTTGGATAGATGATTTTGGCCTTTCTTCATCTAATTCAATTAAATTTTGTATTTGTTTTAAGTATTCTTCTCTAACTCTTCATTATTAATTTGTTGAGATAATTCCAAGAGTTCTCCATATTTACTTAAGACATTAATATTTTTATTACAAAAATATAATTATGCTTCATGAGGACAATTAGATTCGATTTCTTCTTCTTCATTAGATTATGAGAATGATGAATAATATTGGTTATTAGACTGGACTTGATCAATATCTTCTTCTGAGTATTCTTCACTTTCTTCTATGTGTATTTGGTCTAAGATTTTTATTATTCCTATTTTTTGTTGTTCTTCCAATTCTAATTCATTTATCTTTTTTCTTGCCCAACAAGTGTTAGCACAGTGTCCCATTTTTCTACAATTCCTACATTTTATTTGTGATTTACCTTTTTAGTATTTTTAAAATTTCTTTTAGAATTTTTCCTTGTGGGTTTTTTCTCAAAATTTTTATTGTCTTGTCTCCTATAATTGTTTTTTTCTTCCTTTGTCATTATGCTTCCTAGGCATTCTTGGTGATCTAATTTTTTCAAATCCAAATTGTTCACAGAATTGTCCTAATTCTTTTCTGGAACTTATTTTTCATTTTTTTTCTTTGTGATTTTAATCTAAAATCATTACATAATTGTAATCCTACTATTTTTATTTGGGTAACTATTTCTCCATAAGATAAATTGGCTAATTTTTGGATTTCTGTATTCTTAATTTGATCCCTAACTTTTTCAGCAAACAATCTTGGTAATCTTGCTATAAATATTTCTTTATAGAAATAAGAATGTGAATCTTCTAATTGGTATACTCTAGCAAGAAAGGTATCTTTATACCACCTAAAATGTTGAAGTGATTTGCAAGTCAAATTTTGTAATATTTGGGAATTCCTTTGTTCATGCATATGTGGATCACCTATAAAATTTATTAATATTGTATATACTAAAACTTCAATAGCATTAGGAATTGGTGCATTATCTGTTGGATGTCGTATCATATTTACATTAGCATCGTTTTTATAACTTTTTAATATAATATTTTGCTTGCATCATTTATAATATCCAACCAATTTTTTAAAATTCCATTAAATCCTAAAATTAAGTTTTTTGCAACATCTTCTTCAGAAGCTTTATTCTTTTCTTTGTAAATATTTGATATTATGGTCATTTGTTTTGGAAGTGTAATAATTTGATATTCAGATAATCCATCTATTGTCCATTCATATATAGAATTTCCTAATAATGATCTATAATTTTTAACTTCTTCTATTTCTAAATCTAGATGAGTTGGTCTATGATAATAATTTTTGTATTGAGTATATGGTTTTGCAAGATTATCTGAAGTCCTATTGATAATAGGATTAATATTTTTATTTTCTTGTTCTTCTTCTATTTCAGTCTCATGTTCCTATAATACATTAACATTTTCTGCCTTTGCCTTTCCTTTACTTAGTTCTTTTAACTGATTTTTAATTTCTTCAAGAACCTCTTCAGTATCTTGTCCTAATGATGGTTTATATTCTAGCATTTTATATGGTATTTTTGTAATGTTTTTTGATTTAGTATACAAAGTTTTTTCTTTATAAATATTATTATGATTTTGGTGTTTTCCATCATCCTCTATTTTGTCTTCTATTCTATCTATTTGTTCTCCTATAGTATATAACATTAAGTTTGCATAGTTTTATTGTTTGATTGTTGAATTTGGTTGTACTTTGATAGTATTAGGATATTTTGGTAATTCAATTAATGGGTCTGCTAGGATTGTTTTTTCTCTTATTCTAATTCCTATATTTTCTAGTTGTCTTCTTTTGTCCATTTTCTTTCTTGTTTAATGAGTACATTTATTTGCTTGGATTCTAAATATTGAAATAAAGATATGTTTTGTTCTATTTCTTCCATATAATTGTACCAATTTTGTTTAATTTCTTCTCTTTGTTCTGGTGAAAAATTATTCATCTATGCTTTTCTCTTACACATATTTTCTTTTGAAAGAAAATTCTTTTTCAAGAATTCTTTGTCTATTTCAAATTTGGTTAAAGTTGCAATTTGCAAAGGTGTTGGGTCAAAATCTTCTATTCTACTGGTACTAGTAAATTGATGATAAATGGGTTCTGTTATGCCTTTGTCTTTTCTAAGAGCTTGAGGTGGTTCAATTTGTGTAGATCTTATAGAATGTCTTGGTAAAGATTCTAATTCAAGGGAATTAATTCTTAAATTTTGCGTTCTAGACCTATTTCCTTATTGAGATCTAACGAATTTTACTTCAACAGATACATTTGTGTTTTGTATAATATACTGAAGTTCTCTATTTTCTATGGTCGTCTGCTTGTTGTTCCTTCAAGTAATCCCTAGGTTTTTGAAAATGTGAAATCACTCCAATTTATTAACTTAGGGATGGAAACATTTGATTTTGGGTTGCTTACTTCCCACAAAGCTATTCGGTCTCCATGTACTTTTCTATTTATAGCTTTGGTTTCTAATCTAGTATTCATAACCTTGTAATGAATTCTATAAAATATTTCATATTATAATTGTGAGTTTTGACATTTAATGTTAATACATCTAAAATATAAGGATCTTGTAATTTGTAAAGCAACAGTGAAATTTGGAAAACAATTAAAGTAAATTGGTCCTTTTGCTAAACTTGTCTTAATAACTCCTAATAAGGAATCATCATAATTTAGATGTCTACAATCTTTTAATGCAAGAAATATACTAGAATTTATTCCTTGTCTGGTTAAGGGTTTAACAACTTGTACTAAACCTATATGTAAAAATTTGTATTTGTTCTTAAGATGTTATCTAACTTCTTTGTCAGAAAATAATTGAATGGTTTGGCTATCACTAACTGAAGGAATTGTTTTTGAAACTAATTTGATATTAAAAGCAGACTTGAAACCTAAAAACTTTGTATGCCAAATATCTTTATTTGGGATTTTGGGTGGTTTCAGTTTGTCTATTTCAACACTACTCCATTGAAAATGTCCTTTGTAAATAGAATAAGAATAATTATTTCTGAGCTTTGGGAACTAGATGATATTGAAGCCATAATTAAAAACTTAAACCTTGGTTCTAAAAATTAATTATTGCTCACTCGCAGTCAACGATTTATGCTAAAACGGCAGCACTCTTGGTCTAAATGCTACGCAATGGGGGGTAAAACAACTAATATATATTAAAATATTAGAATAATATATATAATATTAATATATATAATATATATATAAGAATATATATTATGTATAATATATGTATTATATTATATTAATTGATTAGGTCATCTCTTGTCGCGTTACTGGTTGGCCAATTAGTTGCCTTTTGTGTAAATCGTTGACTGGGAGGAATAAACAATAATTAATTCTTAAATGCTAAGGTTTGAGTTTTAATTATGGCCTATATAGCATCTAGTTCTGATTCGGAGAAGAATTATTCTCGTACCATTTATAAAGGACATTTCCAGTGGAGTACAATTGAAATTGACAAATGGAAACCGCCTAAAATTCCAAATAGAGATATTTGGCATACAAAGTTTTTAGATTTTAAATATGCTTTTAATATCAAATTAGTAGAAAAAATAATTCCTTTAGTCAGTAATAGCCAAACTATCTAATTATTTTCCAACAAAGAAATTAGACAACATCTTAAAAACAAATACAAATTTTTACATATAGGTTTAGTACAAGTAGTTGTCAAACCATTAACTAGACAAGGAATAAATTATAGTATATTTCTTGCATTAAAGAGATTGTAGACATCTAAATTATGATGATTCCTTATTAGGAGTTATTGAAACAGGTTTAGCAAATAGTGTTGGAATAGTGCCCGGCAAGCCACTAGGTTTGGCCTTGTAAAGCTATTTCTTTGTAAACAATCTTGATTGAATGATATTCTTTACATGGCTATATTCATCTTATGCTCTTTATTTTTTCACTTGCATTTGGATGAAGCCCTTAGATCACTCATGACTATGGGATTTGGTTTGGTGACTATGGAATAAGTCTCACACGATCGTGATCTTAAATCTTCCAAGTCATAGGATTTTACGAGATGGGGCATCTAAGATCCTGATAGACTTGCACTAACGATGCATAAATCAAGAGTTGGATATTGCTCTATTCCATAAGCAACTGTATGAGATATAGGTGCATGTTAGTGGGTGCTTGTTAGAGAACAAGGCACTGAAGACCCACCGGAGAATTCGCTAGATAGCCGTAGTGGCAAGTCGGTAGTGACGAGTTCTCCAGCTTACGCTAGTACATATTATTAGTCCTTTAACCTGAGGATCCATGGCATGGCAACCTTGTGTCTAGTCCAAATTCTTTTATTCTTCCTTGACCCCTTAGCGGGTCTTTCGGGTTGAGGTTGAGTATGAGCTACTTGGCATGGAGGTTTGTGAGATCCAAGATGGAATCCGACTCTTCACTTTCGTGAAGGGCGAGTACATGCTCTATGTATTCTATAATGATCTATTCCAAGAAATCCTTGTGCAAGGTGGTGTGACAATTTGGAAAATGAGTTTTCCAAAGATGAGGTCACACAATGGAATCGAATATTGGGAATAGAGACATAGTATCGAGGCTATTAGAGAGCCGACAACTATCTTGACTTAGCCCTCTTTCAGGAGATAGGAGACGTGAGGACCGTATTTGCATGGTATGCGTAGAGCTATAATGGTTCTCCAAAAGCATTCATTTCGGCCAATTAGTTGAGCTCCATGGGCTTGAGGTTGGACATCAACTATGGAGATTGTGTACTATTCAATTAATGAGATTAATTGAATTAAGTCGATTAGTTTAAAGGTTGTTTTAAACTAAAATGAATATATGATATTCAGAAGTCACAAGGAGTTGTGAGCCCATGTCTAATGAATGGTAGAACATATTGGGTCACACATAAAAGCCATATAGCTTCCAAAATTGGTAGAGCAATTTTCTAAGTGTTAGAAAAATCACCATTCGGTGAGCCATTTTCACAGTTCCAATATAACGGTCAATTTTGGTTTGATTAATTTAAGGGTTAAATTAATCAACTAATTTAAGAGTTAAATTAGATCAATAATTAAGGAGTTAATTATTTGGTACCATATTGACCATCAATTGGACAAGTTGACTAATTTAAGCTTAAGAGTTAAGCTTGTTTGATTTAAGAGTTAAATCAAATGTTAATTAATTAAATTAAAGTATTTAATTTAATTATGGAAAGAATATTTTTTGGAGAGAAAATTTAAATGAAGTGTTCATTTAAATTAGCATCTTAATTAATTTGGAATTAGATTCCAAATAAAATTAAAATGCACATGAAATTCAAGTAAGACTTGAATTTGAATTTTGCCAACTTGGCATGCAGCTTGGGAAGTTACCTTGAGGAAGGTGTGATGCCAACTAGCATCACACCTTCCACCCTCTATATATAGATATAGAGAGCATGCAAAATTCAAAAATTAATTGCTGAAAAGTGTGAGAATTAGGTTATTGCATTCCCTCCAAAATTCTCTCTCTCCATGCATTGCATCATGTGTTGAAGCTTTGCATTTCTTCTTCTTCCCAACCTGAAAATCTGCCTCCTCTACCTCATTTTCTCCTTTATTACTCCAGATTCTAGTGAGGGGAAATTGGAAGATTGTTTGGTGTGTGGATCATATCAATAGAGGCAAGGAACTTGACTTGCTTGGTTTTGGAGATCCACCTGCAGCAGCTTCCGGTTGGAGAATTTTTGTGGAGTGATCCAGAAGGCTTTTTGGATCCAATTTTTCACATTATCTTCCCCTCTGTGTTTAGGTGTTCCATATTTAATTTTGTGATTTTTAGATCAGTGTAGCCTGGGAAAACGTTGCCATCTTTCTGCTGTGCCAGTTCCAGACAGTTTCTGGACTCGTGAGAGATAGTTGATCTTCTCCCTGTTTTTGAGCTACAAGAGGTAATTCTACATCCTAATCCAGATCTATAGCATGAATAGATCCTTGGAAGCTTGAGTATCTTATTTATTTTCAGGCTTATGAAGTTTTGATTTATGGATCCTAATGCTACTCTTGCCTTCAAGTGGTATTGGAGCCTTTTTCATGCTATGTTTTGGATTATTGTTTGATTGATTCATGTGATGAATTGATCAATATCACCAAATACTTGATCCAAGCGGTGGATTGGAGTGTTTGGTTGATGATGCTTGTGGCTCTATTGCTTGATGAATTGAAAGCATGCTTTTATGTGAATTAAGTGTTGATTCATGTTTTAGTATGTTTTCCTTGATTAGGAAACCTTTCCTTTCTCAAATGAACCCAGTCACCAGGTTCAACCCCTTATCCACTCTTTGGGCAGTCAACCTATTTCTCTTTTCAATCATCTCACGTGCCTTCATACGTATGGTTTTTAACCTTTTTTAGCCTTGCTTTCACCATCTAAGTTAGTAATATCACTCAAAGGCAAAGGAGTCAAATCCAAAACAGTCAAAGGATTAAAACCATATACAAATTTCAAAAGGTGAAAACCCTTTAGAAGAATGTATTGACCCTATTATAAGAAAATTCAATAAAAAGTGAACAATCCTCCCAAGCTTTCAAATTCTTTCCTACAACAACACAAGTACCCAAAGTTCTATTTACCACTTTAGTTTGTCCATCAGTTTGTGGATAAGTAGTAGAATACAAAAGTTTAGTACCTAACTTAACCTCACAGAACCTTCCAAAAGTAGCTCAAGAACTTAATATCCCTATTAGAAACAATAGATCTAGGGACACCGTGTAATCTTATAATTTCTCTAAAGACAACAATGTTAGTAGCATCATCAGTTTTATGACAAGCAATAAAGTGTGCCATTTTACTGAATCTATCAACCACAACAAATATACTATCTTTACCCTTCCTAGTTCTATGCAAATTGAGCACAAAATCTATAGAAATATCAACCCAAGTTGCAGCAAGAATAGGTAAGGGTGTATACAATCCATGAGGCATAGACTTAGATTTATTCTATTTACATGCAATACATTTAGAGCGCGCTTTCTCAACATTTTTTCTCATAAGACTCAAAACATCCAAAGTCTTATGACTTCATTAGCTGTCTTAGGCGTTGGTCATTCCTGAATAGCCTTCACATTCTCCTCATCCACCTCAATGCCATGTGTACTCACAATAAACCAAAGAAATCAAGTCTATCAATGCAAAAAGTACATTTCTTAGGGTTCACATACAACTTATCCTTCCTAAGAATAGTCAAAACAGCCCTAATGCACATTATATGATCATCTATGCATTTACTGTATATCATCAAAATAAACAACAACAAATTTACCCAAAAAATCACGCAATACATGGTTCATCAATCTCATAAAAGTAGGGCTAATAGCAATTTACCTCTCTGTGTTTTAAAAAATAGGCAATATATCCCCTTATGAAAAATAAATTTTTAAAATACCTCCCCATGTTTTAAAAAATCATGCACACCGCCTCCCCCTTCTCATTTGCTGCCTATTTAATATAATTTTAATATGAAAAGACTAATTTACCCTTAATCATTTAATATTTTTTCAATTCAATTTAAATAATCTTTTATTATCATTTTTTCCCTTTTCTTTCCTTCTTTTCTTTTCTTTTTATTTCTCATTTCTCTCTTCCTCCATTATTTCATATATTCTCATTTTATACATATATAAATTTATTTATAAAATTAAAATCAATTTTATTTTTATCTTATCAATTATATTCATCTTTCTTTCTATTAATTCATTCCAAAGTAAATAAAATTTAAATTTCATAAAATATATAATATATTTTTTATTTATACTTAAATACATATATAGCATATATATACATATATATAAATTTATCTATAAAATTTAAATAATTTTTCTTTATATATTTTTTCTTTCTAATTATTCATTTTAAATTAAATATTATATATATTTATTAAAATATATAATATATTTATATACATATATATTTTTGTTGATAAGATATATATATTAGTATATATGATGCTATTATCATATACATGATATTATATATAAATAGCATCATCTTTATATAAATTTATCTATAAAATTTAAATAATTTTTATTTATATCTTTTTTCTTTCTAATTATTTATTTCAAATTAAATATTATATATATTTATGAAAATATATAATATAAATATACATATATATTTTATAAGATAGCTATATTTATATATTTATTATCATGTATATATGATAATATATTTATATACACATATATATGATATATAAACATATATATGATATTATATATTTATTTATTTATATTTATTTTTTATAAGATAGTTATATTTATATATTTATTATCATATATATAATATACAATAATATATTCAATATAATACATATATGATATATATATATAAATTCTACCCCCCCGCCCCATCTCCCCAAATCCCCACCCTTACGGGCTGCCATGGCAGCCCGTAAGGCCAGATCTGGCCGGATATGGCAGCCCGTAAGGCCAGATCTGGCCGGATCCGGCCACTGGAAAATATGAGGGTGCAGCATTGTGGCCAGATTTGAGGGTGTAGCACTAATATGGCCAGATCCGGTCATTTTCTCTATTTTTTTTTTTTTTTTTGTGTTTTGCAAGTGCAGCAGAAGCTGCTGGCCGCCAGTGGGGGCTGCCGGTAGCAGCTGCCGGCCATCGGTGGATGTTGCCGGCGGCGGCTGCTGGCTGCCTAGTGGGTGGGTATCATTTATATATATAATTGTATATATATACACTTGTATATAATATATATATACACACACTTGTATATAATATATATATATATACACATTATATATATGATAATATATTATATTGTGTGTATATATATATATTTTATATATTTTTTAAAAATATAATATGATTTGATCTAAACCGTTGATTTTTTAAAAGAAGATCCAATGATTGATAAATAAGGGCATAATTGTCTTTTTATATATAAAAATTTAAACTCAGATGCACACACAGGCGCGTGTGCTACACCCACGCTCTCAGGGGAGTTCGTTGCATGGTTTTTTTAAAATATGAGGGTGTTCTTTGAAAAAACAAATTTCACAGGGGTGTAATTTGCCTATTTTTCTTAACACAAGGGGGTCCATCGTAATTTTCCCCATAAAAGTACTAGGTGCATTAGTCAAACCAAATGGCATAACTGGTCATTCATATAAGCCATATTTTGTTTTAAATGTAGTTTTCCACTCATCCCCAGGCTTTATCCTAATTTGATGATAACCACTTCTCAAATCAATCTTATTAAAAATGCATGCACTATGTAATTAATTCTTCAAGCATATCATCCAACCTAGGGATAGGATAGCAATACGCAACTGTGGCGGCAACTCTTACTCCATTTTTGAGGCAAAGGATCATATCCCCTTCACATATACTCTTTCTTCTTTCCATCCTCTGTAATGAATTACAAGGTGAAAACCACATGCGGTATCAAATACCTATGAGGAAAAAGTAGTCGTTAAGTGCAATTTAATGAAGTAGATATCCTTCCTATGGATGCCAAAGTATTCCTTGCAATTTCTTTTCCAATGCCTCTTCTCACCATAATAAAAATAAGTTGCATCAGTTTTGTCACCTTTCTTTTTCTTGACTTCCCCCGAATCTTTCAAGGGTTGCTTTCCTTTTCTAGGACCCCTAAGACCCTTCGACTTAGAGGCAGAAACAAGCATAAGAGGCTTTTCCTTTTTCATAGTCACCTCAGTGGTCACCATCATGTTCACCAATTCGTTAATCGCCACCTCTTGTTTGGACATATTAAAGTTCATAACGAATTGGTCGAACGAAGGGGGCAATGATTGTATGATGAAATCCACGTAGAGATCATTATCTATGACCACCTCTAATTGTCCAAGTTTTTCGATGAGTCCAATCATCTTAAGCCCGTGATCAGGGACACTTGAACCCTCTACCATCCTTGATCAAAAGAGCTCTCTAGACAAAGCGAACCTTTCGTGTCTTGTTTGAACACCATACAACTCTTGTAGATGTTTATAGATCTCACATGCATGTCTCATATGTTTGTGAGTCTTTTGGAGCTCTTTAGTTATGGAAGTCATCATGAGGCATCTCACTTGTGGATCATCATCCACAAGTTTAGTGAACACTTCACGGGCCTCATCGATGACATCATCACCCAAGGTATTCGAGGGGCATTGATCAAGTACATAAGTCCCCCTTTTGGAGTCAAGAATGATTTTAAGGTTCCTTAACCAATCACGAAAGTTAAGCCCGGTCAGTTTATTGGTTTTCAAAATGCTTGCGAGTTGATTTTTAGCCATTTTTCTTTTTGAAGATTTCAAAAATCTACAAGAGGCAAAAAAAAGAGTATAAGCATATGATTGAATTTTGATATTGAAAACATGCTCATGGTCTTTCAAGCATATTTTTCTCCCACTATTTTATCAATTCCTTCACCCCCTAGAAGAATTTAGGTAATCTCATTTCCTAATGAGAATCAAGATCCCGAGCACCTGCAAACAAATCCCTGTAACCAAGTGCCATCCACAAGCAATCAAAGGGTAAGCAAATTTTGCTAATTGCTTCTCACGCAACTCTTGATATATTTTGCCTCACCTTTCACATAGATCCACTTAACCGTGCGTCATCTAGGTTACTAAGTGTTAAGTCTAACCTACCAATCAAATTTTGATTCAAGACGGGCACCACAACATCCCCCGTAACCTAGTGCTAATGTGAGGACGTTCTTAAGTCAAAGATGCATCTCATGCTAAGTGTATGCCAACAGCTTTCCTCCTAAGTGTGACCCCCGTAATCGAATGTCATCACACAAAATGAGTAGCATCATCATGGCATACACTATTGGTGGAAGGCATAGATTAACTAAAAATCCTTTTAATTTATATTCATTTTGACTTAATATTTGAAAACACTTACACTTTCTAAGTGGAGGGTTTTGCTTGCAAAGATCTCATCATTTTATCTTCTTATTTAGGATTTTTATATCCTAAACCGTGCATCTCATACATCAATAGGATATTGAAAGCATAAATAAGTAAATGCACCTAGCATGCTCCTAGGGTCGGATGACCATAAGTCTAACCAAGTGGTGCACTTAGAGCCATATGTGCACCACCTAGTTGATTTTAAGTAGTTTGATTAAATCTAGCTATTACATGAGTGTATCACCATATATTCATGGGTCTTCTTGGGTCTCCATGCCTCCAATGGTCTTCTTGATCCTTGTAACATTTACAAAAGAAGAAATCCTCACTTCTAGTGATTTCACTCTCATAACATTTACAAGATAGAATTAAGAGGGATGCAAGTCCCAATTTAATGCAACCCTTTTCAACAACTTGAAACAAATAAAATCAATAATCCCCATTCATTCATCATTCATTCAACAATTAAATTGACAATAAATAAATCTAGAATTAATAATTTACAAAAATTAGATGGTTATTTCATAAACAAATAATTAGCTAAGCAAGAGGAAGCATAACAACTATGCCACAAATTGAAGATTAACTTTAATGAATTTTTAAAAGCATTCAAAAATTTCAAACATAATTTTGAGACCTTGCACAACACTTGTGCATCTATCATGTGTGAGTCAAAACACTTTTGGTCACATAAAGGAGCACAAAAATAACAAAACTCATGCCAAAGGAAAATGTGGCGCTGGCTGCCTAGGTTGGGTGCACTACCACGCGGCAAGCACGCATCTGGCGTAGCTGCTACTTGGCTAGCACTGGCCAGGCAGGGCAGCTTGCCCTGTTTTCACTTCAGCATCGAGTCATGTCCATTTCAACTCAATTTTCACCAAAAAATTTAGGACACTTCCTAAACATTAAAACACATATTATAGACGAAATTTTAGATTTAGAACTCCTTTTAAAAATAGAATTTCAAGTGCTCAATCATGCTTTCAGAAATAACAAAGAAAGAAAAGTACAAAGTCTAAGAGGTAAAGTAAATGTGACCAGCAAGGAAAATGATGTGATGACACACAAAAAAAAATGTGTATCGCATGATCTTTATGCAAACTAAATAACAAGAATGCAATATGTTACTCATCTAATGTGAGCATGTACAAATTAGGCTAAAACAAAGAAACAAAACACAAAGAATGAATAAAAATGACAAAACAGAAAGTATGCAAAAGAATTCGGTCAATCCCAATGGAAGGCAAACTATGACTCAATTCTAACGCAATTGATGTACAATCAACTCCAAATAACAATTACAATAGCCAATTTCACTTATGCATTGCCAATTTGGAGTTTGAAAACCTAGGTCAAAACCCCCAAATTGAATCACTCAAGAACCGTAACTTTAATTTCTAGAAATTAGAGCAATCTGGGGTGTCAATTCTGCAAATTTAAATTTATGTGTTCAATTAGCGTTCTTCGAAACCATAATATACAAAAAATTGCAAAAGAATCACAAAATCCACAGTTAATTCACGATCAGATTTTTTTACCCTTTTGTTCTTTGTGCTAGAAAACAAGCATAAGATAAATAGGAATTTATCTCGAGTTAGCTTTGATACCAAATGATGTGGAACCCCAAGGATATATTGATCCCAAAACCCTAAACACATAAATTGATATTGAATAAATCCTAGAATAAAAATCCTCCCTATTGAGCCTATAAGATACTTGATTTTATAGATGCAAATAACTGGGAATGAAATCATAAATTAAATAAACACTAAAAGGGATTAGTACCTAAAGAACCTATTAATTTCTGGATGCAACAGACAGGGTAGTGGTTTTTCTTGAGAGAAAAATGCAGAAAATAAAACCATGTTCATAAAAAATATGCTCATACACATTTCTATTTACTCTCTCCTTGCAAATCCAATTAGGAATATGATTTTAACTAGGTCACAGCTTTTTCTTTTCTCCATGACTTCCACACATTTGGAACTTCTTTTAACACTCTTCTTGGGCCTTTTCAAGCCCTACACGCCGAGCACAAAGTGATGGATTGTCCAGCTTCATTCTTTTGACTTCCTAACTTGTTCTTCCCTTCCTTAGCCCATCCTTGATGCATCTCTTCAACAAATGACTTAGCCAAATTTGCAGAGCCATTCTTTCAGCCTCTTTGCTCTTGATCCTATGAGATAGGTCCCACTAGCATGTTGCAATCTCTATGCCCTCTAACGCTGAAATGACCATCTTGCTGATGCGAAACCCCAAAGATATATTGGTCCCAAAACCCCAAACTCACACATTGTTATTGAACAAACCTTAAAATAAAAATCCTCCCTATTGAACCCTTAACATACTTGATCTTAGAAACACAAATAATTAGGAATAAAAATCAAAAATTGAATAAACGCTAGAATAAAATTAGCACCTTAAAAGAACCTATTCAATTTCTTGATGCAACAAACAAAGTAGTGGTTTTTCTTAGGAGAAAAATGCAGAAATAAATCAATATTCATCAATAATCTGCCCACATATGTTTTTAAGAGAGTGTTTATACTCTCCGTACAAGTCCTAATTCAATTAGGAATAAGATTTTAACTTAGTCACAACTTTTTCTTTTCTCCATGAGTTCCACAAGTTGGGACTTCTTTTAGTCTTCTTTAGCCTTTTCAAGCCCTACACGTCAAGCACAAAAGGTTATGGACTTCTTTCAAGCCCTACACTCGATGCACAACGTTTTATGGGCTGTCCAACTTCATTCTTTTGACTCTGAACTTGTTTTTCTCTTCTTTAACCCATTTTTTATGCATCTCTTCAACAAATGACTTAGCTAAATTTGCAAAGCCATCTTTCAATCTCTTTGTTCTTGCTCTTATAATAGGTCTCACTGGCATGTTGCAATCTCCATTTTTCCCTCCAGTGCTCATATCACCATGGAATGTAATCAACTTTCAATATCCCATTATCAGTAAAAGCTCTATTTTAATAGACACGTTGGATTTATAAAGGAAATTATTTTTCGTTTGACTATAGACCGATCATTGAAGGGCCACTTCATGACAAAGGCAAGGCACTTGGAGCTTCCATCAACATCAGCAAAGGCTTGAGCTTGACCTTAAGAATACCCGAGCTTATGAGATTCTAGGGTGTTGATATAGAGCTCTTCACATGCTTCTCTAGGAATCTCTTTTGTTTAACCTCATCCACTAGGCTTTTCTCGGTATCTTTTCTATCCTCAAATATTTTCTCGAGCTCGTCGATTTAGGACTGTTGAGAATTAACCAACTTTGCCTTTATCTTAGGGACTCAAGATCCTCCCGCCTAAGGTATCATACTTTAGTTTCTCCTCATTACGGTTGATGAAAGCTACCCTAAAGTGGAGCTGTGATACATGTTGTACCAATTACGTTACCTGCAAAGGGAATATTGTAAGTACTTTACTCAGTCAAAATAACAAGAATGATGAATCAAAGTCAATTCACCATATTAAAATGGTTGGGAAAAGCTTTGGTGGCCTCGACCGGCTGCATTACCATCATATCCCGCTGATCACTAAGGAATAGCCCAACAAAAAAAGTTATCGAAAGGATGGCCCCTGGCCTCACCATCACATTGCTATGGAATTACTCATCCCTATTGAGACAAACCACAGTTCGTTGAATTTGAGGAGCCTAAACTTTTCCTCATTAGACATCTCTGTAACTCTTTTGGAAAGATAGATGTCACTCGTCGCGAGCCCATTATCTTTCTTGACCACATCTTCTTGATAAGGCATGCCATTTTTGGAGGCCATCAAGTCGTTAGGTCTTTGTTTTAATAGGGCAGGAAGCATAGAAGCTAACAACATGAGGTCGTAGCTCTAAAGCAGGCAGAGGAGCAGTAACAACAACTTGGGAAAGAGCTTTCTCATGCTTCGCCTCGAGTGAAGCTTTGGCGAGTTTCATGATGAGAGATTGATCTACAAGAAAAGCAAAGAATTTAATCAAGTAAACACAATAAATAAAGACATCAATATAAGAGATGCAAATAACACCTACCAAGTCACAAGCTCATCAAACCTAAGACAGGTGATCGACAAGCCCGCCAAAACCAAAAATTCTCCCTTGACAAACTCCTAAGAATCAAGTTCATCACCCTTGAAGATAGGGCACAAATAGATTATCCCACAAGGACAAACTTGGTTCGAGTGGTCAACGTTCCCACTCTTCTAGACTTTGGGGACATTGAAGCCTTAACCTGAAGAAGCCCTAACATAGAAGTATTTTTTCTTCCTGTCTTTTTGATAAGACGAGGAAAGGTTTTTGGTAGGATCAAGAGATAAGGTAATAAAAGCTAGAGCCTAGCTAGTTCTAAGATTTCCTTGAAGATGGATAATAAAATAGGTTGCATAAGTCAGTAAAGGTCGAGGGCTGGTTGAAGATACACATGATGATGATGATGGTGATGATGATATAAAGCTATGAATAAGATTTCGGGAGCAACCTGGTGGGGCTCACCCATATCCTATTCATATCGACTATCGGCGCCACGAGCAGAAACTTATGCTCATTTTGGAGGACAGACTGGTGAAGTGACAAATAGCCTTTGGGGGTCAATATGTAGAATCACTAGGGTTGAGAGTAATAAGCTCGAGTCCAAGAGGGATATGGTATGTCGACCTAACTAACCTTGCTCACCCACTCTCACATCAGATTGGAAATCTTACAAGCTAGGCGAGTCATTTGGAATTCATAGTCGAGTGGACAATAAATTTCTGAGTTGAAGTAGCATTTTGAATTTAGATGCTTTGTTTTTCTACTTCTTTCCCTAATCATTAGGTCAGATCTTTTCTCCAGACCTATATGTTTGACTGTAAAGTTGGGGCTCATTATAAGGGAGAGAGTAGGAATGTAAACGAGCCGAGCTCGAGCCAAGTTTAGCAAAAATGGAGGGCAAAATGGAGATTGCAACATGTCTGTCAATAGGACCTATTACAAGAGCAAAAACAAAGAGGTTGAAAGATGGCTTTGCAAATTTGGTTAAGTCTTTTGTTGAAGAGATGCACCAAGAATGGACTAAGGAAGAGAAGAATATATCAAGAAGCCAAAAGAACAAAGTTAGATAGCCCATTAAGAATGGCTTTTGACTGCCATTCTTGGGCTACAATTACTCCAACCAATGGCTAGACATCCCTGGCTGACCTTGGTGGGTTTATGTCCTGGATGACTTTGATCTTTTATGGATTGACCTTGATTACTCACTCTTTGATTCACCATGTAGCCTAGGAATATTTGTCCTTAAACGCCAAAAATATGTGTTCCAAGAGGTCAAGCTTCATAACCAATCACCTTAGTATGGAGAATGCATTGTCGAGGTCTCCCTATCCTCTCGTGCTTAAAGATTTGATAGTAACTTTGGAAGGCATCCATCCTATTGAGTAAAAAAAATGAAATCAGTAAAATCCATACATGCACCACTTACCCTCATTTTTCAACACTAGAACAATATTACAAAGTCAATTAGTAAATTTAATTTCAATTATAAGCAGCAAGGATCGTGTTGACCTCTTACGTTATGACCTTATTGCACTCGAAGATGCGCTTCTTTAGCTTGATTGGCTTGGTAGATGGATCTATTATGTTCATGGGGACCATCATTTTTTAACATTCATCAATAGATGTTGCTTTAGGATTAAAATAAATTAAAAAATCATTTCATCTGCTAGAGTTCAACTATAATTACTTTAATCATTCTCCATCTTTTTATATCTGTAGAAAAAATATTTTTTCCATTTATATTTAACCCGTCCTGCTATGGTCCATTGATTGTGAGAAAATTTATCCATATTATAAGTCGAAAAACCCGTTCACATTATTATGTGATTTTCAATAAGCTAAGATCACTCTGCTTTTAATAACAATACTTTTATTTAAAGAGATTATTTGATATAATTAATTACTAGTCACTACTTTCTAATTTTAACAAGCAAAGATTAAAGAATATAAAATCTTTGGCCTTTACGAGCTCATCATATTAATTTTGAGTTTGTTATGCTGTTTCATTTATTCAATTAAAATGAAAAAATAATTAAATTTTTACGATATTAAACTTAAAAGATAATTTAGTTGGTTGGTCACCAATTATCTTCTACAAACAAATATGCAAAAAAAACAATAAGGAAGAATAACATGCATTACCTATCCAAACAGAAAAAGAACATGGATGAGGCCCCTAAACCAATGGCTATGAATTAATGAAAAAAAAAGTCATAATCTCATCCCGTGCTCTATCAAAAAATCCCGACATCAAATACTTTGGACAAAAAATTCTAAAGAATACACCAATTAATTCGAAATTCAATGAAAAAAAAAAAATCCAACTTTTAATTCTTTTCTTCTTTTAGATTTATGTAAATAGCATTTTACCAAGTAATTTGTATCTAAGTCGATCTTGACAACCTTTTTACACAAAGTAGCCCAAAAGTTAAATTTTAGAATAATAATCCTTTATTTAATAATACTTTATTTCATATTATATATTGATTTTTAAATTAACCATTATATTTTTTTTTTCATGTACGTGTATGGTAGAGATGTGAAGTGAAACTCTCAATCTAAACTAGAGACGCATGAGAAAAAGGAGTCCCATTTGGCCATCCTCATTTAGAAAATCAAAAAGTAAAAGAGAATATAAAAAATATTGCCATCATCTTGCTGGATTGTTAATGTAATCTGGTCCCACCAAAAGTGTACGAACACATGATTTGCCAGCTAGGAATTAATTCCAAAAACTGTAGTTTGTAGACTCTAATTATTACGGATATAAATTTTTTTATTTCTTTCCTTTCTTTATTTTTATTAAGAAATAAATTCAACTAAACTCAATTATAAATTTTAGACGTGTTTTTATTTTAATACTATAGAATATATAATTTTAAATTATTAAATTATGGTTATATAAGATAATAGATTTTTAATTTTATTTTTTAATATTTTACTTATTTTATTTCTTAATTAATAAGCAATTTCAACTTAATCTAATTAAATTATTTTAATTATAATTATTATTTTAATATTAGTGATCATTATGCAATCTAAAATTATAAAAGCTATTTTATTTGAGATATGAATTTAGGGACACTTATTGAAAAGTACCAAATGCACTTTCTAATTTGGTGATCAGTCCCCACTTATTTTTTGTTAAAACAAACTCCCTAGTTTTGTTAAATTTTTAGAGATTACTCCCTACTCATTTGATTTGACAAAAATGCCCTTAAGTATCATATTTTTATTCATTTTTTCTCACTTCTTCTCCATCCGATAAGCAAACAGTTAATCCTATCATACGCTCATTACCAGAAACAGAAAGAACAGAAAAAACACAACAAGCTCCACGGCAGGAATGAGAATAACGTCAGAGCCAACAACCATCAACTCGACATCTGCATTGTTTTCTTCTCTTTTTATTTTCATCATTTTCGAGTTTCTTCTTCTTCTTCTTCTTCTCAGTTGCTTTTGAGTTTCTTATATTTTTCCGACAATGTCAACAAGTAGTGAAGTAGGAGTGTTCAATTAAGTTAATGGACATGTACATTAATCTCGCAAGAGAATGGAGTGAAATCAACGCCGAACACTTCAGTTTGCAATACATAGCTCCACATCAAAGATTGTACGTGAGTTTCACTGATGGTAACGGTGTCATGAATATGGTCTTACTGCATTTGACATTGAATGTGAACATTGTTGACATCCTGATAAACCGAAATGATGAATTAAGCAGCAGTGCAAAGAAGAGCAGTGATGATTTAAGGTAATACTTCTACAAAATCTAAGTTGTACTGCAGTTTGTAAAGTTTTGTACTTGAAGTGTTCTGAAGTTGTACTATGTTATGTAAGTTTTATACTTCAAGTGTTCTACTAATTGATTATCCAAAATTGTACTGCAACTTCCAGCGGTTTATACTTGAAGTGTTCCTAAACTATACGTCTTCTATATTAAATTATACTTTTGATTTTCTGAAATTATACTTCATTTTATCAAAGATTGTACTCGATTTATTGAAGTTATATACTTTAAGTGTTATATTTATCGATTAACCAAAATATACTTCAGTTACTCGGACTTTATACTTCAAGCGTTCTGAAATTGTACTTGACTTTATCTAAAATTGTACTTTTATTTTCTGAAATTGTACTTTTTCTTTTGTACTTCATTTTACCTAAACCTGTACTTTATTCATTGAACTTCTATACTTCAAGTATTTCAAAATTGTACTTCATTTTATCTAAACTTATACTTTAGTTATTTGAATCTATTATTTAAGTTTAAAGTGTTTTACTAATGGATTATCCAAAAATTATACTGCAATTGCTAAGGTTTTATACTTCAAGTGTTTTGAAATTGTACTTCACTTTATCTACAATTGTACTTCTATTTTTTGAAATTATACTTCATTTCATACATCGTTTTACCTAAATTTGTACTCTATTCATTGAAGTTCTATACTTCAAGTGTTCTGAAATTGTACTTCATTTTATCTAAACTTGTACTTCAATTATCTGAATCTATTATTTAAGTTTTATACTTCAAGTGTTCTACTAATGGATTATCCAAAATCATATTACAATTGCTAAGGATTTATACTTCAAGTGTTCTGAAATTGTACTTCTATTTTTTGAAATTATACTTTATTTTACATAAACTTGTACTCTATTCATTGAAGTTCTATACTTCTAGTGTTTCGAAATTGTACTTTATTTTATCTAAACTTGTACTTCAGTTATTTGAATATATTATTTAAGTTTCAAATGTTCTACTAATGGATTATCCAAAAATCGTACTGCAATTACTAAGGTTTTATAATTCAGGTGTTCTGAAATTGTACTTCACTTTATCTAAAATTGTATTTTTATTTTTCAAATTATACTTTATTTTATACATCATTTTACCTAAACCTGTACTCTATTCATTGAAGTTCTATATTTCAAGTGTTCCGAACTTGTACTTCATTTTATCTAAACTTGTACTTCAGTTATTTGAATCTTTTTTTTAAGTTTCAAGTATTCTACTAATGGATTATACAAAAATTTTATTGCAATTTCTAAGATTTTATACTTCAGGTGTTCTGAAATTGTACTTCACTTTATCAAAAATTGTATTTCTATTTTTTGAAATTATACTCATTTTATACATCATTTTATCTAAACTTGTACTATATTCATTGAAGTTCTATACTTCAAGTGTTCCGAAATTGTACTTTATTTTATCAAAACTTGTACTCTCGAGTCAAAGTCACTTTCATCGTATGACTTTACCGATCAATATTACCGAGTTGAGATGTATCAACAAGCATATCAAGTAGTGATAAACCCTATTCCTACATATGATATGCATATGTTCCCTCTAGATGATGATGGTGTCATTAATGCACCTGATTGTCGATCTCAACCTGGGCATAGATGGACACAAAGGATTCCATCACAAATGGAGAAACATGTAATTAAGTGTAAAAGATGTAGTAGAACAGGACATAATCGTCGAACCTGCAAAGAATCAGTAATCTAGCTAAATTTTGTAAATTAATCTAGGAGATTTATACTTGATTTATTAATATTTGTACTTTATTTTGGTAATCATGTACTTGATTTAGCGTGAAATTGGCATTTTTGTATATTGTCCGAGATATCAGTTATTTTGCACCCCAATCTGAGAGAATTATACTTGATGTCATGACAATTGTACTTAATTTCGGCAATTATGTATTTGATTTAGCGTGAAATTGGCATTTTTGTATGTTGTCGGAGATATCAATTATTTTGCACCCTAATCTGGGAGAATTATACTTGATTTCATGACAATTGTACTTCATTTCGGCAATTATGTATTTGATTTAGCGTGAAATTGGCATTTTTGCATGTTGTCCGAGATGTCAATTATTTTGTACCCCAATCTGGTAGAATTATACTTGATTTCATGACATTTGTACTTCTTTTTGGCAATAATGTACTTGTTTAGCGTGGAAGTTATCAAATGGATGTTGTCCAAGATATCAGCGCTTTCGTACCTCAATCTGAAAGATTTATATTTGATTTTATGATATTTGTATTTCATTTCGGCCATTATGTACTCCATTTCTTAATATTTTTACTAATATTGTTGAATTAAAATTTGTTCCATGATTTGATTTTTAAGTCTCAGTAATTAATAACCAAACTCTAAAAATGTGTGTAATATTTATTATATGAATAAAATAATATTAAAGTTTTAAAGTGTTAACCACTAATGTTGAACGATAAATGTTATTAATTGCAGTAATGTAAAGAATACTTATGCTTTCAAAGATGTAAATAAATGAGCATTTGACAATAATATCCACCCTATAACCCATACAAATACGTACTTTACCTTATTCGATAATCTCAAAATATTGTATTTGACCATCACTACAATTATTGGAGACTAATTATTCAATTGCAATAAGTGTACTTCAACATAACACCATTTATACTTTGTTTGTTCTACATTTCTACTACATTTTCATCATATTGTACTCAAATTCATTGTCCGATTTCAATTGAATTGAAGTGTACTTTAACATAACACCATTTATACTTTGTTTGTTCTATATTTGTACTTTATTTTCATCATATTGTACTCAATTCACTTCCTGATTTCAATTTAATTGAAGTGTACTTTAACATAACACCATTTATACTTTGTTTGTTTTATGTTTGTACTTCATTTCTATGATATTGTACTCAAATTCACTGTTTGATTTCAATTTAGTTGAACTGTACTTCAACATAACACCATGTATATTTTGTTTGTTTTAAGTTTGTACTTCATTTACATCATATTGTATTCAAATTCACTGTCCAACTTCAATTTAATTGAACTGTACTTCAGCATAACACTATTTATATTTTGTTTGTTCTACGCTTGTACTTCATTTCCCTCATATTGTATTCAAATTCACTGCTTTAATTGAATTGTATTTCAATATAACATCATTTATACTTTGTTTGTTCTACATTTATACTTCATTTCCATCATATTGTACTTAAATTCACTACCTAATTTCAATTTAATTGAAGTGTACTTCAGCATAACACCATTTATACTTTATTTTTTTCTATATTTGTACTTTATTTTCATCATATTGTACTCAAATTCACTGCTCGATTTCAATTGAATTGAAGTGTACTTTAACATAACACCATTTATACTTTGTTCGTTCTACATTTGTAATTCATTTCCCTCATATTGTACTGAAATAAAAATATTATAAATACTTGATGGAAAATTATACTTACATACAAAATAATATTATAAACAAAGTATGCTTCAATTTACATATGTATGTACATACAAAGTATGATTCAAACCCTATAGGCTTAAATATTTTGTACTACAGTTGCTTCTCAAATATACTATAGATACACATGTTATATACTACATTTTCAGTTAATATATACTACATGCCTGAATGTTTTTGTACTACAAATACTTCTAAAATGTACTGCATATATACAAATATTAAATTATAATTTAATTTAATCTACATGGTTGAATGTTTTGTACTACAGATGCTTCTAAAATGTATTGCAGTTACATAGATTATATGCTTCACTTTTGCCTGATGTGAACTGCAAGCATAAATGTTTATACTACATTTGTTTATAAAATGTATTGCAGTTACAGAGATTATATACTACACTTTCATTTAATGTATACTGCAGGCTTAAATATTTTTGTACTACAATTGCTTCTAAAATGTACTGCAGATACACAGATTATATACTATATTTTCAGTTTATGTATGTTGCACGCTTGAATATTTTTGTACTACAGATACTTCTAAAATATACTGCATGTACATAGATTATATATTATAATTTCATTTAATCTATAGGCTTGAATATTTTGTACTACATTTTCGCAACTTCCTCTCCCGGTGTCCAAATCACTTGCCGCTTGAACCATTGGATAGCTCTCGGCTTATACATTAACTCCACAAAGTTCCAGCCCCGTCCGATTCTTCATGGAACAGTAATTTCCCTCGCAATAAGCTGGAATTACAGCAATGCCACTGCACTGCTGCATTCTAAAGATCTTCGCTGTTTCCTATCCAAACGGAATTGTCTACTGGTGAAACTTGGTGGGAACGTTGCCAACACCTCAAGGAACACCCCACTGAAACAGTTTCACAAAATTCCTTTTCCAAGACACTCTGCTCAATGCATCTTTGCACTACCTGCGTGCAGTAAGACCGCTCTAGGTCGCCCTCAATGTTCGGTGCCCAAACGGGCACGGAATGACTTCAAACTTGGTGGGAAGCATCCTCATAACTCAAGGAATATGCCATTGAAACAGTTTTTCAAACCGCACCTCGTAAGAGTCTCTGCTCATGGGCCTTTTTCGCCTTATCAGGTGAGCCGACAATGCCTTGTCGCTCCTAATGCCCCTTCAAGTCACGGTCGCAATTCTTCTCCAATGAGCAACCCATAACATTCTCCCCCACTCAATCCATTAACATCCTCGTCAACACATACACAAGGACTCGAAGTGTATGCGGTGCCCCAACTCAACTCTAATCTCTTTTTTGCACCGGATGAGTTTAGCTCCTCTTTATACAGATTATATACTACACTTTCATTTAATGTATACTACAAGCTTAAATATTTTGTACTATAGATACACAAATTACATACTACATTTTCAGTTAATGTATATTGCATGCTTTAATGCTTTTGTACTATAGATGCTTCTAAAATATACTGCATGCACACAAATTATATACTATAATTTCATTTAATCTGCAACTTTGAATATTTTGTACTACAAATGCTTTTAAAATGTACCGCAGTTACACAGATTATATACTACACTTTTACTTAATATGTACTGCAAGCTTGAATGTTTATACTACATTTGCTTCTAAAATATACTGTAGTTACACAGATATACTACACTTTTGCTTAATGTGTACTGCAAGCTTGGATGTTTTGTACCACAAATAATATACTACCACTTTCAGATAATTTTACCATATAATTTCAGGTAAAAAGAAGTATAAACCTCAAAAAAGTGAATACAACTTTCATGCCTTTCAAGTACAAATAAAAAACTTCCCATCTCACAACAAAAATCATATATACCAATTAGGTTCAAGTGTTTTAAAACCGTAAACATGAGAAAATAGAGAAGAAATAAGTACAACACTGAAAAATCACAGATATTTAAAACTGTAAATACAGAAAACATATATTTGTTTCTTTCGATCACTTCTTTTTGTATTTCGCTTCTTGTTGCCGCTGTTTCTCCTTCCATTGTCACAGAAAAAATGGCAGAATTTTTGGTGTTTTTTTTTTTTCTTTTTTTTTTTGCTCTTCTTCTTCTCGCGTCAATGGCAGAGGAACAATTTCGTGCCCTTTTGTTTGGCCGCTTGGGGAAGTCGTCGATTTCAGGAAAAAAAATATGAAAGCATTCTTCTTAAAGAGAAAAACGCATTTCTCAGATATTTTTGTTATTTTCTCTAGTTACAAGGATATATGTGTCTTTCTAAAAGATATGGGAAGTAATTTCTAAGTTTTGTAAAAAAATAGGGAGTTTAGTATGTAAAAATTCAAATGGGGACTGAACACTAAAATGAAAGTAGGTTTAGGAATTTTTTTCTAATTGACTGATGAATTTAATATTTAGTTTTTTAATTTTTTACTTATTTTCTTTTTTAAATTAATAAATAGTTTAATTAAACTAAATTATATTATTTAACTTGAATTTGAAGATTGTTTAGTATTATGAAATTTTATTAATAATAAAATATATTTAAATTTACTATGAATAATTTAAATAATATTAAAATTACACCCTGTGGTATAAAAGATTTTACAAATAGGTCCAAGAACTTTAAAAAATGTAAAACCGAGCAAAATATTAAAGGGTATTTATTATTTCGTCAAACCTGTGACTTTTTCGGTAAATAGGCCAAACCTCGAGGAATGTGGGCAATTAACCCTTTGTATAGCTTGCCAAGTAATCTCCATGATTCTTGTCATCAATACGATCTAACTCCTTATTTTATACTTTCTTTTCTGAAATCATAAAAAATGGACTTGTATATTAATCCAAAAGAGATTACATGGAAATGTTTTGGAAAGCATAGACTCCTCTACAAAATGCCTTAACCAAATCCCCTCAAGGGGGGGGGGGGGGGGGGTGGAAGAAGAAAAAGAAAAACACATCAAAGAAATTAACATCAAGCTAATCTCCCAAATGTGAGAGCCAGGAATGGCTGCTGATCAAGTTGTTGCTGACAATAGCAGCGTTTGTAACAAATGTATTAAGGAATTTGGTTGGAGAACTTTGCGACGCACCTGTATTCCACGCATCAAAATAGAAATTAAGAATATGACAAGCACATATCTTAAAATCAATCACTTTTATAATCATTTCAACAAAAAGCACAATCACATGAACTTCATAACTAAACAAAGTACTAAGACATGGGCCATTTATACATAGAAGTAGTGAGTCTTCCACATTCACTTTTAACCGTATAAAAGTGTGCAAATAGTGGCCAAGATAGCACATTAATCAACTTGCATGAGTTTTGAACTGTTCTAACTCCGACTAAGACAACCAAAGGAGGCCATTTATTGGTTGATTCCCAGCTAGGTACCTTGGAGGAATACAAAAGAGCAGATATGGCACCTAGCAGTACAAGTAAAAAGCACAGCAGTCAAGATAAGCCCATAAACCCAATTTTCAACCAAGATCGCTGCTCTTATGACATTGATCTGAAAATTTCTATAATGAAGTGCATATAATTTCAGATGTTCGAGAGTTTGAAATTCAAAAAGGAAGGATCCTAGCCCACAAGGGGTAATAAAATCATGATCAGACAATGGACTTAACTTGGGGTAAAGATAGATGTGAATTAGCACTAGTTTGGTCTACACAGTCAGTAAGCCTTTTAGTATAATTTACAACTTCAATTCAATTAAAAAGAAAAAAAGAAAAAAAAAACATAAAAGCAACATTTAGTTCCTCCATCAAATCACTCATGCAAAAATAAAGATAAGTTATCATGCAATAAAAAGAGGCAAAACACATACCAAAGCAATCAGAAAGCGCACAAGTATGCGAATCCTCCTACGAGTTCCACTATCTAAAGCAACCTGTCAAATAATAATAAAATAGAAATTAATAATAAATAATAAAAACGCTACCAACAAAATTTGGATTCATCCTAACAAGCAAATAACATATCAATAGGCTTTTCCTTTCAACCCCAACGAGGTATCTATAACAAATACACACGCAGACTTTATTCAGGAAAACTAGTTTTATACAATTTGCAGCAGATCATGTGAGATCCAGTAGAGCAAATTAAATAAACAAGTTCTGAAGCAGGACAAAAGTTGAGCAAGTATATCCATCTGGCACTTGTGTGGGAGCACATAGCTTGTGTGTGTGTGAGATAGAGAGAGAGAGAGAGAGAGAGAGGAGGAGGAGGAGGAGCAGCAGCAGCAGCAGCATTACCATGAAAAAGACGTATTTTAAGGTTTTGGATTCCTTACGTGTAAATTATCATGAGTGTTCTCTACTGTTCTCTAAACAAAATCTTCACCTTCCAAATTCAAAGATCAACCTACAACAGTAGAAAAATCTCAATGGATAGTACAGAAAAGTTTCTCATCAGTAGGAACATAAAAGTATCATGTATATCAGACTCAACCTCATGCTAGGGTGGTATTTTGAAACACAAACAAATGGATTTCTAAATTCTAATTATATAGTATGGTGTAATGAGTAAAAGATTACATGCATTCCAGGTATACATCAAAGAATAACAAATCAGTCTATTATTAGACCTTGGATATAAGAAACAAACCACTTCCAAAAGCACAACTTTGACCCAGATGCTATATACCTATTCCATTCAACAATAAGAATCCCATACATTTCATCTCTTGGTCTTTGGCTTCTTCAATCCTCCTTACGACCACACTCAGACTGCCTCCATTTTCCAAAGCTTTGACTGCTGCCCTATGGGCATGCTTATGCCATTTGAGCAAATTGTATGATTGCAGCACAAACTACGGGGCTTGATTTGACATCTATATATACGATAATGAATGTCAGGTTCTACAAAGCAATACATGATTACGATAGTTCAACATCCTTAATTATCAGAAACTCTAAAACTAAGCTACCACAACTACTGAAAACTGATAGGGAAACCCTTCTGGTGAGTTTGAACTAAACATTGTGCTAAGTTTGTACCACGCATCACATTCAACTTCAAAGATCTAGATATATTTATTCTATATAACCCTGTTCATTTTGAAAGATATTTCAAGACTGACGACTAGAGAGAGCATATTAAGAGAAAAACTCTTGGTTGATGTTTATAGGAATTTTCTGCAGAATAGTGTCCATCACCAGAAAAGCAAATACAATCAAGAACTAAAGAAATTCCAAGGAGAAAAAAAATAACAAAGAGACATACAACTTCTCCAATGTAAGTGGATAAAAGCCTTCGGATGGGCATGCAAGAGGCAATGAGAATAGAGCAACAAATACAAGCTGGGAAGAAAGTTAAAGGGCCAACCGCAAGGAAATCAGATGCAGTATAACTTGGAGCCCAACATGATACTAAGCAATAGACAGATAGTTATTTTCATCCACCAGTTTCACCAAGAAGAAGAATAGGTTCATGCATCTATTAGTGTTCAAGGCATTGATGTCACCTTTACCTTCCTGGAAGAGAAAAAATGAATCAGCACATTAAAGTTCTGAGAGATGATAAGGCTAGAAATCATGAAAGTGCATATAGATATTACTATTTTGGAACTTAAAAGATGCTTGGACATTTGAAATTCTGATCCTTAAATGCCTCTCCGGAAATTCTTTAACAACTCTTTTCTCAGCAACATCATGAAGCCTTTCAGCCATTAAATAATAGCCATCATAATCTACATCTTACAGGAAATACCATATGTCCTACATCGATCTGAGCAGTAGAACAAGTTGTGTAGTGTTTTCCAGCAAAGATTTCACTACTTTGCCTGTGCAATTACAACTCCTTCATGACATCAATCACTTTCTTGCGTAGCTTTCAGTAATTTTGCACCTCTTAACTAAAATTGTGCTCAACTCTTGTGAAATTTCATCAACATAAATCCCTACAGAACAATTGCAAAATGATCGAGAGAGTATTTTACATAAAATTTCCATGAGCGCAAATATTTTCCTACAGTTCAGGAACAAAAGATTTCCTATTACCATCTAGCATTTATTTCAATGCTTCAAGTACATCTAGGGGAGCTAAGTTGGGTTCATTAGGTACAATCCGATGACCTTTACAAAGAGCTTTCACGAGTGCGGCCTCATGGAAAACGAGCCTTCTAGTGATACAAGAACCAAGGTAGTCCTAGAGATTGGTATGTTCACGACTGTTGATTCTTGCAAATTCTTGATCAGTTATTGTAGAAAGAAACTTAACAAGGCTAGTCTTCCCACCGACGAGCCATTGATTCCATTGCAGAACCTTTGAGCAAAAAATATGTCCCCATATATTGAGTCCCAATCCCAACAATTTTCAGCATTGGCCAGGGATTGAATCCCTAGCCCAACAGTTTTCAGCACTGTACTCCAGCAGAGAAGAATGCTCAATTGACCATAGCAATGCAAACATTGGCTTCTCATTCTAACGACTCCCAGCAAAAAATCTGGCCCCTAATCATCATAATGCAGGTACCGAGTCCCCATTTCAACCATTTTCCAGCAAAAATCTGAACTCCATACTCCTCCAATTCCAGCCTGTATTATTTAAGGAGACAAATACTGGCAAACAATATTCCTGGGCAATCTTTGGATCAAAAAATCAACAAGAAGCTGTTGTAACTTAAACAAACTAGCTCCAGTCAATGCAAAATTTGACCAGCTGCTGGTATTCCAGGTTTTAAAAGTAATTTTGCTGTACATCTAAAGATCAAGTCTTCCGTGTAATTCTGTCCCAAAACATCTAAGCCAAGAACAGCATCACAAAAGCTTCAGCAAAACTCCCAGAAAAGAAATCAACTCATAATAGATTCAATGCACCAAACAAAGCAGCAGCATCCACAAATGCTGCTCGTGCAGTCATACTCCCCCCCTCTTTCTTTTCCGAACTGAACTTTCCAATTGCACTCTATCCATCACAAGAGTTTACATCCCAATCAAATTAATCTACATATCATACAGTAACTGTAAAACAGCAAAAAATAGATCAGAACACAAAATTCTCATCACCTATAGCACCGCAACGTGCAACTTGTACCAGGGAAAATTTTGCGCAGCAGCAACCATAACACAAAAAGGTGAGCATGCTTGCTGTACATTTCAAAACTAGCAACATGGTCTGGCCATTAATAAATTTAGAATTTCTCTTCCCGATAAAAATTACCTAACATGAGAAGTCAACTTCATTCTATTTGCCACTCAAAGCCAAGATGTCCTGTTGCAAGCAAAAAGTATTCACAAGCAAATTTGAGCATCCAAAATGCATCAAAACTGATTCCTATTAATTACCACCAAAACTGCTGTGCAACATGAAATGAAGATATTCAGCAGCAAGTATCCATCCCATTCAGCCATCATAGTCAACATAGTACCATGCTCGAAGCATCATACAATCAGCAGAGACAATCAACACAGCTCTCAACAGAGATTAAAGGCATCAGCTTGCAAGCAACAGAACCACTGTGTAGCAGCATGTAAATCCCACAGAATGACACCAATTTGAATTAGCACCAAGAATCACACTTCAAATCCAAGGTGACCTTTCCAATGCACCTATAGGTCATTTGTTTTTATTTTGTTTCTAATCTTTCTGGACCTCTTTGTACTTTGAGGGATCCACTGTTCATCCCCATCATCCTCATCACGAGGTATAACAGGGAGAGCCAAGTTTATGGAGAACCTCCGCAGTGAAAGACTGAGCCCTTGGGAGGACTTGATCATCTCATGCCTCTTCAAAGATTTATTCAGTCGTCATGGATTCTTTATCTTCATCTTCCTCCATATATAAACACTTTAAGTAACATCTACAGTTGCCGCTTCTTCATCACGATTGTACTCCTCCAATTCCACATTCCGTTGGTTTTTAGATGCAAAGTTTTGCCTCATAATTCCACTTTGTTCACGAGGCACCATCTTGTTTGTCTCATCATTACTCACAATAGGTTTCCTATCCTCCTTTGGGACATTCTTGCAAACAGATGACAGACCATAATTATCTTGATTGTTGACATTGACCAAGCCACTTCTCTTTATGTCCCTAACAAAAGGAACCCATCTCTTACGTAAACTGATTTCGAAAGACCTGTGACAGTTCTTTCTTACCATAATATCTGTCGGAATTCACTGCAGCTAGGAGGAAAAGATTTTGATGAGCAATTAAATTATGTTCTCAAGGTGAAGCCTCCTTCCTTCGCTAAGCACTGCAAATGTTGAGCAGAAATACCAAACAAGGTTAAAATAAAAAGTAAAAAATAATGTTTATCCACCAAAATAAATGCAATTAGGTTTACCCAAGTGTCTCATATTGAATAGCCTGAAAATAAATGCACTCGTCCATGAAGAGAGCAAGAAAAGTAACAGTTTTGCCAATGGAAATAAGGTGGTATACTTTATGATCACAGAAGATGATATGAGGAATATAGTCAAATTTCATAACTTATTTTTAACCTCGTTTCCTTTTAAGAAAATCTGAATTTTTAAGTTATATTTAGTACTTTTAACTACTTTGCATCTTTCCTTCTGTGTCTTTTGAGAAATGGCTTTGAAGAGCATATGGCACTCCTATGCTCACAATTCCCCCTTATATTTTCTCTCCAAAAGAGGTGATCTATAGCATTTATTTCAATTTAACTTATCTTTTTTATAATAGTGCCAGGCAGCCAGTTCAGTTCACAAAAGCAATATGTGCTCTGCTCCTGGGAATCCCTGTTCTTTACTGCATTTACTCTCTAACCTAGACATCTAGTCCAGACCAAACTAGCTGTAGGGAAGAGTTTTCTCTACTGAACTACAGAGGACAAGTGCCTCGAATGGAAGCTCTGGGATATCTAACTAGAAAGCAAAATACTGAAAAGCACTGCATTATAGTTTGCTAATGTATCCAAAACAAACAATCTAGAAGATTCAGCAGTATGTCACCAATATAATCATATAGGAAACAGAGAGAAATAATGAACACATTAACGAGTCGTCTATCTTTGTAAAATGAAAATTTCCAGTTTGATTAAATCTGTCAAATATTTAAGATATAAAGATGATTCATAACAAAAACCACAAGCGATACATCAAAAAAGATTTAACTACAATTAGCTCACAATTTCCTTTGTGGTTCCAAAACACTGTTTAATCTTTCAAGAACACTGTCATCAGCTAAAGAGATCTCATCTACAAGAAATATGCCGCGTCTCTTCATTGCTTCAAGAAGAGGACCATGTGGAAAGAAGAGTGATTTGTGGGAGATTATGGCAGATCTTTAGGGATTGATTAGCTGTAAATTATGGCTGATTTTATGGGATTAGTCATCAATGTAAAATAGGCTGAATATCTTTTCCTTTTTTAGTTCTTTGTAGCTCCTATAAAATCATGTCTTGTACAGCAGTTTAATATATGAAGAAAATACATTTCTTTCTCCATATGGTATCGGAGCCAGTCAAATTCTTGGACTTATTCCAAGGAAAGACCTAATCTTTTATAATGTCAGAAGTTACCTGTGACATAGCCCTTTAGCTGCAGCAGATGCAAATGTGAGTCGAACAACCCACACATGTGAAACTGCCAACAGCCAGCGTAGAAGAGACGACAAGCCAGGGGTATGGTGTGATGTATGTAATAAACCTCGTCATACACAAGAGACTTGTTGGAAGATTCATGGGAAACCTGCTGGCTGGAAGAGTAATAAGACTGGAAACAGAATTGCTCGTGCAAATGAAGCTGACTTAGTCTCTTTCAGTAAAGAGCAGATGGATCAACTTTTAAAACTGCTTAAGACCAATTCTCTATCTGGTATTCCTGGTGGTTCTTTGGCTCAAACAGGTAGAGAGTCTAGTGTTTTTTCGCCCCATTCTATTTCAACACCTTGGATCATTGATTCAGGTGCTTCAGATCACATGACAAATCATTCCTAATTTTTCCTTTCATACTCACCTTGTTCCAATAATAAAATGGTCAGAATTGTAGATGGAAATTTCACACCCATTGCAGGGAAAGGATCTGTAAAAATCTCAGGAAATATAACCTTAAAATCTGTTCTACATGTTCCTAATCTTGCATGTAACCTATTATCAGTGAGTCAACTATCTAAAGATTCTAATCGCCGTGTTGTTTTCTCCAATTTGTGTTGTGAATTCCAGGACTTGAGCACGGGAATTCGTGTTGTGAATTCGTGTTTACAACTACATATTTGATCCACCTAGAGCCCCTCACCTCTAACAACTCCACAAGACCATAATCGACTATCATTGAACATTAAATAAGTCATGTTGACTATGAAAAGAGCACAACTAAAATCATTTCAATATAATCATTTTCACCAGGTACTAACTTGTGCAAATAACTGAAAAGGTTTAGATTTTTTGCTCCCACTCGATGCACATGAAAAAACAGAGCAAACTAATTGTTGGTTCTAGAACCCTCATTTTTGTTTGAAGAAATATATGCAATAGAATTTGCAAGCAATAACACCCTACATGGAGAGCCATCTATTGCTACTGGCATACATAAAAGAAGATGAATTGAAGAACTGCTCAGCAGATCTACCAAGGCAACATAATGTGCACCAAATTATTTCTAGACAAAGTATATTTCAAACTGAAAGTATATTGAGTACTAGAGGAGAAACAAATAGAGATTTGAAAAAAACATTTTATTGCACTAGAAGCTTTCATATAACACCATTTCTTATTCATGGATGGAAATAAAAACATTTCTTTTGGTGTTTCACCCTTTAGGTGTTTCTAGAACAAGTGGTAGGTATTCCTAAGGAACAGAAACCATTTCCCACTGAGTTAAGAGTTATATATATATATATATATACACACCAAGGCCACATAAGGTGGTTGAACACTTGAAACATTTGCTAGCAGTACAGGTATTTTGCAGTAAGAAGGATGGCTTTTGGCATCATTTCAAATACCAACATAATGTACTAGCCCTTTTAGATCATGACAACCTTGAGTTGAAAGCCTGATAAAGGCACTGTATAGGTTAAAGCAATAACTAAAAGACATACCTCTACTATCATAACAATCAGCTTGTTAATAAGTGCAGTTTCTCCATCATCAGCTGGACCATAGAGGACAGGCCACCTCTAACTCACAACCAAAGAGATTTAAAGCAGGCGTCAAGATAAAGGGAGTCCTAGGATTCCTGCAGGAAGAAAAAGTCTAGTATGTCAACAATTAAGCATACCATTGAGAGGCTGGTCCAGATATTTGATCAATTTTCCTTAAAACAAACACAGGAGATGAGAAGGTCAAGGGAAGAATAAGTTAACAAACAATGAATGCTTACTAAGTTAAAGCACAGAAGTTGAACCTTTCGATAACTCACTTCCCTCCAGACTACGCAGGAAGACCATAAAAATATGCAGAGATTTTGCAAACTCAACTTCCCATTTCAATTACATCCTACCTCATATTCAACATGCCAATCTGATTTGCTGGCACAATCTTATTTGTCACTGAAGAGCATATGGAGAAAGAACTATGTCAGCAATGCTTTAAAAGATTACCGCCTTTGAGATAAGAGTTTTTTTCCCTCCTTTCTCCAAGGATACATCCATACAGAGTTCTTGCCAGCTGCAAACATTTAAAATACAGTTAACATCTAAAATTTGCAGAGAATATCCCAGAAGAAAATTAACAATTTACAGAATCCAAAGATAGACATTTATTGAACTTTAGAGAAATAATTCCTTTTTCACTAGTATAGTGTTTATTATCTTCCATGGAATACCTTTCTTTGATTACACAGTTATTTTCTAAGCTTCAGATGCATAAAGCACTAGAACAATTCCGTTTTCCCATAGAAATGTCTCAACTGTACACAAACAGAAGAACTTATGCATAGATAGTTGAGTTCTCCTTTAGAAACATATATGCAGGTTAACCAAATTCATTGCAGACTCAAGTGGAGAATTGATAAAAATCGAACTTACAGTAAGTTGAATTGTTCTGATAACATGATCACAAATGGGGTTCAGATGCCAATGCTCTATATCTTTCCTCGATATGATCTTCCACCCTTTCATATTATTCAATAACCCTTCGTCGAGAGCACAAGCATAATTCTGAGGCCCAACACTCTGAAATGTACCGAGGGAGTGCTTATGTTTCCTTGCGGGTATCGTCAAAATGAGATTAATTTCATTTCTATTTTCTTCACCATTGGCATCCGAATTATTTGACAACTTTCTTGATTGCAATATGAGCCTGCAAAACGTAACGGAGACTCGAATTTGAGTTCTTTTCAAGCATTTTCCTGCACTGAAAATTAAAACTTATTGCTTCTCATTGGGAAGTAATTTTATTTGAACAGTTTAGGAATAAAATCAAGTATAGAAACAGGCTGGATTTGAGTAATATAATATCTATAGGTACAACCTTTGTACATAAATCATCAATATGCCCAAGTAGAATTTAACGATTCCATGTCCATTTTCTTGCCCATGAAAGCAGAGAGATTCCACGAAGTAGTACTAATTAACTTGAAGTTCTGATCCACGAGATGTTCCAACAGAAGTAAGTTAAAGTAGTGCCAAGTTCCATCAATCAAGACAACAAAATGACTGCTCATGCACCTTAGATTTCTTAGAGTAGGGAAGAAATTTCTGAATGCATAGACGAATCTTTTCTGCTCCAACTTTGACACCAGAACAAGTAATGATGGTTATTCTCAACTGTTTGCAGCAAAAAATGTTCTTCATACAGCAAAGTACAGAAACCATCACATAGTTGCTACAATAATTGCAGCATGCAAGGTCAAAATTTGAAGTACACGAGCATCAGATAAGGTACTTGCATTTGACAGTAGCACGTTATTTCTTGAAAAAAGAGCTACCACTACCGTATTCTAATAAAACAAAAAATATAAGTCTAAATGACTTAGAGAGGTAGTTATGAAACGATTGCATTGTTAAAAAAAAGCATTTTCATGCTAGCTAATAAGTGGAACCGGAATAATTACTTTATCATAGCATGTTTTTTGATTTATCTCAATATTGTCCCACAGCTAGAAAACAATTAAGATGAATATAAGTATGATTAAGATAGGGAACTTGCTGAATTTTGATAAGGATAAGTTATGATTGGGATCATGGATAAGGAAGAGAATCTTTAGATTGTTATCTACTTATCCTTAATTGTAGATTATTTTGTTTGTACTTTATGTTAGATTTGAGATAATCAGTTGAGATATTTTAGGAACTCTTAGCTGTAGATAGATTACTCATGTATGTATATATATTTCTGCACTACAGTGTAAAATTTTGATAATCTTCTCTCTCTTCCTATTCTCTTAATTATTTTTTTTCATTGTATCAAACCTGATCCTTTGATCTGTCTCTATTTTCTTCCCAATTATCCTTTCTCCTTCATTCACCATAATCATGGCCAAGGTGAATCCAGCATCATTTTCATCTGAGGTGACCTCCACTCAGGAGGTAACATCCCACTATTCTTCCAATATTTCTGAATCTAATGTTTTGCCTATCACTAGCTATAAACTCGGTGAGAATAATTATATCCAGTGGTCCAAATCAGTGATGTTACTGTTCCTGTGTTCCTGCACGGCTGCACCTACTGATCCTAATTACAAGCAGTGAAACACAGAAAACAGCATGGTAATGTCCTGGTTGATCAACTCAATGACAAATGAAGTGGGAGAAGTATTCACGTTCTACCCAGCAACCAAGGAAATCTGGGATGCTGTAAAGGAGTCATATTCAGATAAAGACAACCCATCTGAGTTGTTTGAGATCGAAGGAAGTCTGACAGATTTGAAGCAAGGAGATCAATCTGTCACACAGTATTTCAATACTCTAAATCGTCACTGGCAGCAACTGGATTTGGTTGAAGAAATTATTTTTGATTGCACGGGATGCAATAAAAAATACAGAAAACATGCTGGGAAAGACAAATTATTTCAGTTTCTTTTTGGTCTATATAAGAGCCTTGATGAAGTTCTTGGAAGAATTTTGGCCACAAAGCCTCTACCCTCTATACTAGAAGCATGTGCAGAAGTGCGAAGAGAGGAAAGCCGTAAAAAGGTCATGCTTGGTAAGACTCCAACTCCTACAATCTGTAATGAAAGTTCTGCTCTTGCTGCCCATGCTCCAAGTAAGAAGCCTGGTGGAGGAAGACCTTGATGCACCCACTGTAAGAAACTTGGACACACCCGTGAAACATGCTGGCAGATTCATGGCAAGCCAGCTGACTGGAAACCAAAGGGAGCAACTGAACGATGTGGGATGGCAGCTAATGGAGAAGGGAAGGAAACTGGGAAACCAGAGACAAACATGCTTTTCAGCAAAGAACAATTTGAACTAATTCAGAAAATGATCAATGGTAGACAATCTCCATCATCTTCATCAACTCCAGAAGTTGCAGGATCAAGTCTGATTGACCATAAAGGTATTAATTCAATAGCCTTGAATACTTGAGTGAAAAACCTGTTTAGTGGATTGTTGATTCAGGAGCTTCAGATCACATGACTGGCAACAAGGAACTCTTTCAAAAATTGAAGTCATATCCTGAGCAATACCCAGTTAGGATTGCTGATGGAACAATATCAATAGTAGCAGGGATTGGAATGGTCATTTTATCTGAAAGATTAACCCTCAATTCCGTTTCATTTGTTCCAAATCTTACATGCAACCTTCTATCTGCAAGCTGGCTCACAAAAATCCTAAATTGTGTTGCTAATTTCTATTCTAAATATTGTCAATTTCAGGACTTGGATTCGAGGAAGATGATTGGCAATGCTGAGTTGTGTGAAGGACTCTATCTCATAAAGGCTCCTAGGACGTCAGGAAAACAAAATCATTCTGCAAAAATTATGTCCGCAAACACTATGTCTGCTGTTAGGTTCAATTCTCTGTCTTTAAATTCTATCGACAAAAGTAGTTCAGTGATGTTATGGCACTACAGATTAGGACATCCAAATTTCTTATATCTTCAAAAGTTATTTCCTGAACTATTCAATAAAGCAAATCCTAATTCCCTTCAATGTGATGTTTGTCAATTATCTAAGCATGTTAGAACTAATTATCCCATTCAAGGTTACAAAAACTCTCAACCTTTTGTTAGAACTAATTGGGGACCTTCATGAATTAAAAACTTATCTGGGGCAAATGGTTCATATTGTTTGTGCTAACTAAATGGCTGAAACATATGTTGGAAGAAAAAAAAAAAATGTTTCTGTCTGTTATCTTTTTCTTATTCTCAATAGTATTACATGGTTCCCTTCTTATAGGAGATCATGAAGGAAAAGAAAAAAAGAAACCTAATAATCTATTCTAGACCAAATCCCTTGATTTAAGGAGATTGCCTGCATCTGACTAAAAATAGAAAAAATCCCTACATATTAACAATCTAATCAAATCATCCTAAATAATTTAGCAAGATTTCAGCTAACTAACTCCTAGAATTATTGCACAATATCAGCCTTATTTTCCACACTCCCCCTCAAGGTGGCTTGAAGATGTCTTCCATTGCCAACTTGTCAATCAACCTGTCAAATTGTGCCTTGAGTAACCCTTTAGTCAGTACATCAGCAATCTGATTCGTGGTTGGGATGTACACCATCCAAATTAATCCATTATCAAGTTTTTCTTTGATAAAATGCTTATCTACTTCAACATGTTTTGTTCTATCATGGAGAACTGGATTATGAGCAATCGAAATAGCTGCTTTATTATCACAATACACCTTCATAGGTGAGGGATTAGAGATCCTCAAATCTTCTAGGAGTCTTTTAATCCAAATCACCTCATAGATTCCTTGAGCAACTGACCTAAATTCTGCTTCTGCACTACTCCTTGCCACCACATTTTGTTTTTTACTTTGCCAAGTAACAAGGTTTCCACCAACAAAAGTACAATAGCCAGAAGTAGATCTTCTATCAAGAACATTCCCTGCCCAGTCTGCATCAGTGTAGGCTTCAATTTGTAGATGCCCATGGTTTTTGAATAACAATCCTTTCCCAGGAGTTCCTTTTAAGTATCTCAGAATTCTATAAACAGCATCAAAGTGTTCAGGTCCTGGTGAATGCATGAACTGACTCACCATGCTTATTGCAAAAGCTATGTCGGGACGTGTATGAGATAAATAAATCAGCTTTCCAACAAGTCTTTGGTATTGTTCCCTGTTCATCACCTCTTCAGATTTAGCAAACTGAAGTTTTCGATTAGGTTCAATTGGAGTTTCAGATGCCTTGGCCCCAAGTAAACCTGTCTCACCAAGTAAATCAAGAACATATTTACGTTGATTAACAAATATACCTTCCTTTGATCTAGCAAACTCCATCCCAAGAAAATATTTTAGAGCTCCTAAATCTTTGATCTCAAAGTCATCAGCTAGTCTCCTCTTCAATCTTTCTAATTCATCATCATCAGAACCTGTCAAAATTATGTCATCTACATAAACAATCAAGATAGTAATTTTTCCTTCTCTTGAATGTTTATAAAACATAGTATGATCTGCTTGACTTTGACAATACCCATGGCTCTTTACTACACTCCCAAAACGTTCAAACCATGCTCTTGGAGATTGTTTAAGTCCATATAAAGACTTTTTCAGTCTACAAACTTTACCTTCACCAAACTTTTCCTCAAATCCTGGTGGTAAGCTCATAAAAACTTCCTCTTCTAAATCTCCATTTAGAAAAACATTCTTAACATCTAATTGATGCAATGGCCAATTTGAATTCACGGCTAGGGAAAGTAGAACCCGAATTGTGTTCATTTTTGCCACTGGAGCAAATGTCTCCTGATAATCAATTCCATAGGTTTGGGTGAATCCCTTTGCCACAAGTCTTGCCTTATACCGTTCTACGCTTCCATCAACTTTTACATTTCACGGTAAATACCCATTTACACCCAACTATCTTTTTATCTCTCGGCAAGTCAACAACCTCCCAAGTGCCACTTTTTCTAAGAGCATTCATCTCTTCAATAACTGCTAGTTTCCAATTTGGATCACCCAAAGCTTCCTGAATATTTCTTGGAACAAACAAGTGAGAAACTTTAGTTATAAATGCTCTATGATTGTGAGAAAGCCTTTGGTAAGATAAGTACTTGGCAATTGGGTGCTTTGTACAAACACGAGGTTTCTTGCGAATAGCTATAGGAACATTAAGATCTGGAAACTCATTGTTAGGAGACAAAATTGGAGAAGGAATTGGAGTAGAAAGAGGAATAAGGCTAAGATTACCTGGAATTTACAAAGATCCATCCCTTGAGGATTTTGGTTGGTCTTGTGCTGAATTGATAGCTTGATCTTTACTATTCTGATGAGTTCTCCTTCTAGTGTAAACCAGAAGCTCTGGATCCTTTTGTAGTATTTCCTTCCTTGTTTGTGAAACATCTATACTTGGCAACGGAAGATTGGGATCTCCTAAATTTTCAACATCTTGAACATCTTTTACCACTATTGGTGCTTCAGAAATGTTGTGGACTGGATTTGGTAGAGGAGTAGAAATACTCCAAAAGTTGTCTTTATTCTTTGTCTCCCCCTGAAGATGATTTTTGCCAAAAAAGGGCTGACTTTCTAAAAAAGAGACGTCCATGCTAACAAAAGTTTTCCTAGTTTGAGGGTTGTAGCACTTGTATCCCTTTTTGTTTGGTGCATAACCTATAAAAACACATTTTTCAGCCCTAGGATCAAGCTTAGACCTAAATGTGTTAGGTATATGAACAAAAACAGTGCAGCCAAACACCTTTAAAGGTAAATCAGAATGTATTCTAGATGTAGGAAAATTTTTCTTGAAACATTCTAAAGGTGTGGTAAAATTCAAAATTCGTGTTGGCATTCTATTAATCAAATATGATGCTGTTAGAACTGCTTCTCCCCATAAATACTTTGGAACATGCATAGAAAACATCATTGTACGGGCCACTTCAAGAAGATGTTTATTTTTTCTTTCAGCAATTCCATTTTGTTTGGGGGTATCTCGACATGTGGACTGATGGTGAACACCTTTTTCATTTAGAAAACTTCCCAAGCATTCATTAATATATTCTAGTCCATTATCAGAGTGTAATATGCTGATTTTTGTTTGAAAATTATTTTCAACCATATTGTAAAAGGTTTTGAATAATTTTCCCACTTCAGATTTTTCATTCATCAAATATATCCAACACAACCGTGTGTGATCATCAATGAAAGTTACAAACCATTTTTTTCCTGAGACTGTGCTAATTTTTGAAGGTCCCCAAACATCACTATGGATTAAATAAAATGGTTTTGAAGGACGGTAGGGTTTTGAGATATAAGTAGCACGGTGGCTTTTTGATAAATAACAACTTTCACATTGAAAGGATGAGCAATCCAATTTTTTAAACAAAGTAGGAAACAAATGTTTAAGATAAGGAAAACTAGGATGACCTAACCTAAGGTGCCAAAGCATTATTTGCTCATTAACAGGAATTAAACGACTACCACCAAGTCCATGAGCTTTTTTATCATTGAAAGGGTTGTCATCAAAGTAGTAAAAACCTTCTATCATCTTAGCACTGCCAATCATCCTCCCCGAGTTCTGGTCCTGAAATTCGCAGTGAGAATCAAAGAAAGTAATACGACAATTAGAATCTTTGGATAGTTTACTCACAGATAAAAGGTTACATGCAAGTTTAGGAACATGAAGAACATATTTTAGCTCTATTTGTTCAGAAATTTTTATTAAACCTTTTCCTGCAATAGGTGAGAAACTACCATCAGCAATTCTAATTTTTTCATTGCCAGAACTGGGTGAATAGGTACTGTATAAGTGAGATTTAGAGGTCATGTGATCAGAAGCTCCCGAATCTATAATCCACGGAGCAGAATTTGAATTACAAGATAGAGCATTAGGGTTACTACCTGTTTGAGCAAGAGAAACACTAGGAGTACCAGGTGAAGGATTGGATTTTAGCAGTTTGAGAAGATGATCCATCTGCTCTTTAGTGAATGGACTTATCTCGGCTTCATTTGCTGAGGGATACACATGTCTAGGTTTATCACCAGCCTTGCTGTTTTTCCAGTTTGCAGGTTTGCCATGAAGCTTCCAGCAATTTTCCCGAGTATGTCGAGGTTTATTGCAGTGGTCACACCAAATTCTAGGCTTTTGATCTGCCCTTTGCTGGTAGGGTAGATTCTTGTTATTATTGGCATCAAATGTAGCCAATGCTGAATTCTCAAGAGATGCACCAGCAACCTTTTTCCCAAGCATCACACTCCTGCGGCTCTCTTCCCTTCTGACTTCAGCAAATACTTCACTAATTGGAGGTAGAGGTCGCCTCCCAATTATTCGTCCTCTTACCTCATCAAACTCAATATTAAGTCCTGCAAGAAACTTGAAGATGCGATTGTCCTCCACCATCTTTTTGTAGTGATTGCAGTCATCAATAGACTTCTATTCATAATCATTGAACATATCAAGATCTTGCCATACCCTTTTCAGTGAGTTGAAGTACTTAGTGACACTATCCTCTCCTTGTTGAATTTCTCCAAGTTTCAAAGTCAATTCATAAACTTGGGATTGATTACCCAGATCAGAGTACATCTGGTTGACATTATCCCACAGCTCCTTGGCTGTCGAATAGCACATATAGTTGGAACTAATTTCTTCTTCCATAGAGTTCACAAGCCATGTCATGACCATAAAGTTTTCTGCCTCCCATGCAACATACAAAGGGCTTGTCTTTGCTGGTTCCTTCACATCACCAGTTAAGTATCCCATCTTTCCTCTGCCCCTAATGTACATTCGTACAGACTGAGACCATCGTAGAAAATTATCTCCATTTAATCTAATAGTTGTAATCTGAACTGAGTGTGTATCAGATGCTTTAGTTTCAATATTTCGCGAGGAAACGTTAGGAGTAGTTTCGGGGGGAGCAATATCAAACGAACTGTCTGACATGGTGAGTAATTAGCTAAGGTTTTCAAATGAGAGGATCAGTAGCCAACTTAGCTCTGATACCATGCTAACTAAATGGCTGAAACATATGTTGGAAGAAAGAAAAAAAATGTTTCTGTCTGTTATCTTTTTCTTATTCTCAATAGTATTACATGGTTCCCTTCTTATAGGAGATCATGAAGGAAAAGAAAAAAAGAAACCTAATAATCTATTCTAGACCAAATCCCTTGATTTAAGGAGATTGCCTGCATCTGACTAAAAATAGAAAAAATCCCTACATATTAACAATCTAATCAAATCATCCTACATAATTTAGCAAGATTTCAGCTAACTAACTCCTAGAATTATTGCACAATATCAGCCTTATTTTCCACAGTTTGCTTATGATCACACTCGGGTAACTTGGGTATGCCTCATGAAAGAAAAGTCCGATGCATCATCTATCTTCAAAAATTTCCATCAAATGATCCAGACACAATTTCAAGCAAAGGTTAAAATTTTTCATTTTGATAATGCACATGAATACTTCAATTCTACTCTTGGAGATTATTTTGTCCAATAGGGAATCATTCATCAGAGCTTTTGTGTTGATACACCTCAACAAAATGGGATGGCGAAAAGGAAAATTAGACACCGCTTGGAAGTAGCAAGGTCACTTCTCTTCACCATGAATGTTCCTAAACATTTCTGGGGAGATGCAATCCTAACAGCAACATACCTCATCAATAGAATGCCTTCCAGAATCTTAAAATTCCAAACTCCTCATCAGGTATTTCTTCAAAACTATCCTTCAGTTTGGCTCATTTCTAATATCCCTCTCAAAAGCTTTGGTTGTACAGCCTTTGTTCATGTGCACTCACAATATAGGGGTAAATTTGATCCTCAATCAATTAAATGTATTTTCTTAGGTTATTCTCCCACACAAAAAGGATATAGGTGCTACTCACCTGATCAAAAGAAAACCTATCATTTGATGTAATGTCACATTTCTTGAAACACAAGCAAGCATTTACCCACAAAATTCCACTCAGGGGGAGAATAAACTGCATGCTCAAGATTGTAATTTGTGGGATCTTCCAGAGTCAGTACCTACTCAACGCACATCTCTTCTCAATAGTACAAACTGTCACTCCACCAGTAAACTCCCCAGAGCCTAACACCATCTCTTTATCTAGTCCTAGTATTACCCCGAATGCAGGAAATAAAGAACTCTTGGTGTACTCCAAAAGAAACAGGAACCTAAATAGGATAGCATCCCTCACACTTCCTCAGCAAGACCAAGAATCTGACTCAATCCATGAAAGTCCAGGTATGCCTCAACCTAAAACACCAGCAACTCCTAATCATGATAATGACCTTGACATTCCTATTGCATTAAGGAAAGGAGTTCTCAACATCCTATTTGTAATTTTGTCTCCTATAAAGGTCTATCTCCTCAGTACCATGCTTTTGCTACTAACCTTTCGAATATAGTAATTCCTAAAAATATCTATAAGGCCCTGAAGAGTCCTGAATGGAGGAATGCAGTTGAAGAAGAAATCAGAGCTTTAGAAGCAAATGGAACATGGCAGGTCATGGATCTACCTGCAAAAAAACAACCAATGGGTTGTAAATGGATCTTCAGTGTTAAATATAAAGCTAATGGGAGCTTGGAAAGTTACAAGGCGAGACTGGTCGCAAAGGTATTCACTCAAACCTATGGCATAGATTATCAACAGATATTTGCTCCAGTTGCAAAACTTAACATAGTACGTGTCCTACTATCTCTAGCTGTGAATCTTGACTGCCCACTTCTGCAGCTTGACATTAAGAATGCCTTCCTCAACGGGGATCTAGAAGACGAAGTTTATATGGAAATCCCTCCAGGCTTTGATAATCACAAGAACATCAACAAGGTGTGTAAACTACAAAAATTGCTATATGGGCTCAAGCAATTACCAAGAGCGTGGTTTGATAGATTTACCAAAGTCATTAAAAGACTTGGGTATGTGTAAGGGCAGGCAGATCATACATGCTTCACAAAACATGCCCATGATGGAAAAAAAGTGGCAGTCCTTATAGTATATGTTAATGACATCATCTTGTAGCTATGTCGAAGAGTTGAGAGAATTAAAGAAAGTTCTTGCAAAGGAATTTGAAGTGAAAGATCTAGGAAATCTAAAGTATTTTCTTGGCATGGAGGTTGCCCTATCTAAGAAAGGGATAGTTGTTTCTCAACGTAAGTATGTCCTTGATCTTCTTAAAGCAACAGGTATGTTGGGATGTAAACCAGCTGCAACACCAATGGAGTCTACTTATAAAGTAGATATGGAGAAAGAAAGACCACCAGTTGATAAAGGAAGGTACCAGCGTCTTATTGGTAAGTTAATTTATCTTTCTCACACGACCAGACATTGGATTTGCTGTGAGTGTGGTCAGTCAATTTATGAACAGTCCGAATGAAGGACATCTGGAGGCAGTGTATAGAATTCTAAGGTATGTAAAGATGACACCGGGTAGAGGAATATTCTTTGGGAAATGTAACAAGAGGAGCATGGAGATTTACTCTGATGCTGATTGGGCAGTTTCAATTATTGACAGAAGGTCTACTACAGGCTACTGCACTTATGTGTGGGGCAACTTGGTTACATGGCACAGCAAGAAACAATCAGTAGTGGCAAGGAGTAATGCTGAAGTTGAATATAGAGCTCTTACTTTAGGAATATGTGAAGGTATCTGGTTGACCAGAGTATTAAAAGACTTGAAAATTACAAGTATCACACTAATGAAGATATTCTATGATAACAAAGCAGCTATCAGTATAGCAAAGAATCCAGTTCATCATGATAGAACTAAACATGTGGAAATAGATCGTCAATTCATCAAAGAAAAGATTAAAGAAGGAATAGCTGAAGTGATACACACTCCATCAAGTCTTCAAGTAGCATATGTGCTTACTAAAGCTCTAGCCCGAACAAGTTTTGAAGATCTTTCTTCCAAGCTAGGAATGATTAACATCTATTCCTAGCTTGAGGGGGAGTGCTGAATTTTGATAAGGATGAATTATGAATGTGATCATTGATAAGGAAGAGAATCTTTAGATTGTTATCTACTTATCTATTTTCCTTAATTGTAGATTATTTTGTTTGTACTTTATGTGAGATCTGAGATAATCAGTTGAGATATTTTAGTAACTCTTAGCTGCAGACAGATTACTCATCTATGTCTATATATTTCTGCACTGCAGTGTAAAATTTTGATAAGCAGATATTCTCATAATTGAGTTTTCCTCTCAATCTTTTCTCTCTTCCTATTCTCTTAATTATTTTTTTTTCAGAACTTGAATGGAGCCAGAAACTTTTCTTAAATGGACACATATATGAGAACATCTCATACTCCCTTGATCCAGAAATTAAAACTCAAATATAATGCATTCCAAATTTAAGGTGAGTTGAAAAACTGAAAGTTTGTGTGCATCTTTACATTGTTGACTTCAAACGTAGCAGTGTCAAGTAAGTGGTGTCATTTTATTATTTTATTTAAGATAATACTTGTGGAGAAAAAAAGAGGCACTTAAATGGAGCTTATTTTGGACTTCCCAAATAGAAATGAATTGATAAATTAGGATAGATGAAGTAGTATTTTACTCAAAGCATTTTAAATCATAGTGTTGAGGTGTAGATAAGCAGTAAATTGATTAGGATAATCCCTTAAATTAAGGGATTTGATTAGGCATATATGAGCTGTGAATAGATCACAGAAAATCAGTTCCCCTTAAATTGAGGGATTCAGTTAGACAGTTTAGGAATAATTTTATTTCCTATTTTTCTTCTTGTAATCCACTATATAATGCTGCGTATTATTAGTTGACTGAATAAGAAAAATCTTCAGAATTCCTTTCATCTTATATTTCATAACATGGTATCAGAGCCCTAGGCTCTTTTTGGGATTGATTTTTGTTTGAGTAGCCTTCATTATTTTCCTCTCTAATTTCTGTTTGGGCAGCCTTAATTGCCGCGAATTTCCTTCACCATGTCAACCTTGGAAACCACCATCTCTAGCATCTCTAACCTATCCGAAGAGTCCAACTCTATTGAAAAAATTGGGGATTTACAGAATATTCAGGTCTCTTATAGGCTCAATGGGAAGAACTATCTCAAATGGTCTCAATTTGTCCGTACATACCTTAAGGGCAAAGGGAGGCTTAGCCATTTTCTTGCAATAGGACCAACAAAGGATGATTCGGCATTTGAAGCATGGGATGAGGAGGATTCCATGATAATGACCTGGCTATGGGATTCCATGGATCCCATGATTAGCGACTCGTGCATGTTTCTGGCTACATCAAAGGAGATTTCGGATTTCATTCGCCGCACATATTCAAAGGCCCATGATGCCGCTCAAGAAAGTGTATGATGAGATCAAGGTCAAAACTGCAGCCACTAAGCAAGGAGATAAATCTGTCAGAGTATGCATATTTGCTGCCAAATTTGTGGCAAGAACCTGATCATTACCAAGTTTTTGAGATGAAAATCCCTGAGGATGCTGCTATCTTGAAGAGCTTCTTTGGAAAAGATCGTGTTTAGAGTTCAAATCCTTGGCAAGGAGGAGACACCATCTTTAGAAGAAACAATTTCATTGGTCCAAGCAGAAGAAAGCTGAAGGAGTGTTATGCTTGAACCACAAACCATGGATGGATTAGCCCTAGTAGTAAAAACATATAATCAGGAGAAAGGTAAGAATGATCTCCCTAAACACTCGGGTATGGAAAACTAGTTGAAGGAGAACAAAGATGATCACTGGTGCACCCATTACAAGAAATCGAGACACACAAAAAAGAAGTGTTGGAAGCTAAATGGTAAGCCACCAAGCCAAGAATGCGGCGTGGATGGCAGCAGAGGCCCAAAGCACACGTGGCAGAGCAACCTAAAATTGAGGAGAATTCAACAATAGGGGTTTTCAACAATGAGGAGATTGAGAAACTCAGAAGCTTGTTGGGATCTCTTGAGAAGCCGTCCAGAGCTTGTTCTTTGGCTCTTTCAGGTAACCCTTCGTTTCCTTTTTCTATGAATGACTCAGATAAATTTTATGCCGACCCTTAATAGACTCCCGTGCCACTGAACATATGACACCTATGCCTCAACTTTTCCACACCTATATCCTATGCCCGAGTAACAAAAAAATTGTAGTAGCCTCTTTAGCTACTATTGCAGGATTCGGAGACATACATGTCACGCCGACCCTTATCCTTAAAAATGTCCTTCATGTACCAAAATTTTCGGCCAACCTTATTTCTATTCAAAAGCTTACCCATTATCTTAAATGTCATGCTACTTTTTTCCCTTATTGTGTTTTTCAGGATTAGGGATCGGGGAGGAGGATTGGACTTGCTAAGGAAAGAAGCGGCCTTTCGACAAAAGGCCAGTTTCTACCCCAATAGATCCAAACTATAAGTTGGGAACAGCTAAAGAAGAACCAACTGTTGACAAAAGAATGTACCAGAGGTTGGTTGGTAAACTCATATTCCTCACTTACACTTGGCCAGATATAGCATACTCAGTAAGTATGATAAGTCAATTCATGCACGATCCAAGAGAACCTCATCTTCAAGCCACTTATAGGGTGTTGCATTACTTGAAAGGAAATCCAGGGAAAGGAATTTTGTTCAAGAAGAATGATACTCTTGCTCTAGAAGCTTGTACTGATGTTGACTATGCAGGTTCCCCAGTGGATAGAAGATCAATTATAAGGTATTGCACTTTTCGAGGAGGTAATCTGGTAACATGGAGGAGCAGAATATGGTGGCCAGGTCATCCGTAGAATCAGATTTCAAAGCTATTGCTCAAGGATTGTGTGAACTACTCTGGCTAAAAATTATTCTAGATGACTTGAGAGTCAAATGGGAAGGTCCTATGAAACTATGTTGCGACAACAAATCAACTGTCAATATTGCCCATAATCCTGTTCAACATGATAGGACAAAGCACATTGAAATTGATACGACATTTCATCAAAGAAAAATTGGAGGAAAGATTAATATGTATGTCCCATGTTCCATCAGAATGTCAATTAGCCATATTCCAACAAAAAGGGGGCTGAACAGTTCCAGTTTCCATGATCTTGTATTCAAGTTGGGAATGGAATACATCTATTCCTCAGCTTGAGAGGGAGTGTTGAGATGTAAATAAACAGTAAATTAATCAGGATAATCCCTTAAATTAAGGGATTTGATCAGGCATATATTAGCTGTAAATAGATCACAGAAAATCAGTTTTAAAATCTCTTAAATTGCGGGATTCAGTTAGACAGTTTAGGAATGATTTTATTTCCTATTTTTCTTCTTGTAATCCACTATATAATGTTGTTGTGGAAAGAAGAGTAATTTGTGGGAGATTATGGCAGATATTATGGCAAATCTTCAGGGATTGATTAGCTGTAAATTATGACAGACTTTATGGGATTAGTCGTCAATGTAAAATAGGTTGTATATCTTTTCCTTTTTTAGTTCTTTGTAGCTCAAATAAATTCATGTCTTGTACAGCAGTTTAATATAGGAAGAAAATACATTTCTTTCTCCATATGGTAGCAGAGCAGGAACTTCTTTCCTGACTTTGCAGTGTGCCCTTCCTTTTTTTTTTTTTTTTCTCTTCAAATTCTTGGACTTATTCCAAGGAAAGACCTAATCTTTTATAATGTCAGAAGTTACCTGTGACATAGTCCTTTCTTCCTCTAGAGTGACTGAAAATCGCAGCCACCAGAACTTTGAATCCCATTCTACCCTAGCTGCAGCAGATGCAAATGTGAGTTGAACAACCCACACATGTGAAACTGCCAACAGCCAGCGTAGAAGAGACGACAAGCCAGGGGTATGGTGTGATGTATGTAATAAACCTCGTCATACACAAGAGACTTGTTGGAAGATTCATGGGAAACCTGCTGGCTGGAAGAGTAATAAGACTGGAAACAGAATTGCTCGTGCAAATGAAGCTGACTTAGTCTCTTTCAGTAAAGAGCAGATGGATCAACTTTTAAAACTGCTTAAGACCAATTCTCTATCTGGTATTCCTGGTGGTTCTTTAGCTCAAACAGGTAGAGAGTCTAGTGTTTTTTCGCCCCATTCTATTTCAACACCTTGGATCATTGATTCAGGTGCTTCAGATCACATGACAAATCATTCCCAATTTTTCCTTTCATACTCACCTTGTTCCAATAATAAAATGGTCAGAATTGTAGATGGAAATTTCACACCCATTGCAGGGAAAGGATCTGTAAAAATCTCAGAAAATATAACCTTAAAATCTGTTCTACATGTTCCTAATCTTGCATGTAACCTATTATCAGTGAGTCAACTATCTAAAGATTCTAATCGCCGTGTTGTTTTCTCCAATTCGTGTTGTGAATTCCAGGACTTGAGCACAGGAATGATGATTGGCAATGCTAGAATGGTGGATGGCCTCTACTACTTTGATGACAACTTTCTCCAAAATAAACAAGCTCAAGGCTTCGGTACTAGTATGAGTTCTCTTTCTGTTTATGAAAAAATTATGATTTGGCATCTTCGATTAGGACATCCTAGTTTTTCATATTTGAAATAATTGTTTCCAGAATTATTTAAAGGTGTGGATTATTCTTCTTTTAAATGTGAAAGTTGCTTGTTATCCAAAAGCCATTGTTCTACTTATAATCCAAAACCATATTGTGCTTCAAAACCATTCAATTTGATCCATAGTGATGTGTGGGGACCTTCAAGATTCACCACATACTCAGGAAAAAAATGGTTTGTAACTTTTATAGATGATCATACTCGTCTTTGTTGGATATACTTGATGAATGATAAATCTGAAGTTGAAAGAATTTTTAAGAATTTTTTTTATATGGTTGAAACTCAATTTCAAACCAAAATAAAGATTCTTCATTCTGATAATGGAATAGAATATTTTAACCAGTTGTTAGGGAGTTTTTTAAAGGAAAAAGGGATTCAACACCAATCTACTTGTAGCGACACTCCTCAACAAAATGGCATTTCAGAAAGAAAAAATAAGCACTTACTTGAAGTTGCTCGTGCTATTATGTTTTCAATGAATGTACCAAAATACTTATGGGGGGATGCTATTTTAACAGCATGCTACTTAATAAATAGGATGCCTACTCGTGTGTTAAAATATGCAACTCCTTTAGAGTGTTTTAAAAGGTATTTTCCTGAATGCAAACTTTTTTCTGATTTGCCTTTAAAAGTTTTCGGGTGCACTGCCTTTGTCCACATCTCCAGCAGACTCCGTTCTAAACTTGATCCTAGAGCAGAAAAGTGTGTATTTATTGGATATGCACCAAATAAAAAGGGGTATAAGTGTTATAATCCTGAAACAAAAAAGTTTTTTGTAAGTAAAGTATGGATGTTTCCTTTGTTGAAAACCAACCATATTTTAGAAAAAACTGTCTTCAGGGGGAGATAAGAAATGAAGATCAGTTTTGGGAAACTTCTATTCCTCTACCTTCTATTCCTCTGCCTAACATTTTTTTACCTCCCTATACTGGTCAAGAAACTAATAATCCTCCTATGTCAAACATAGAAGATTTACAAACAGGGGGAGAAATACTAGGACATGAATACATTAAACCTACCATAGAGCTCCATGTTTATTCTAGGAGAGGTACTCATCAGAGTAAAGATATATCTACTATTCTAGCACAAGACTGATCATTATCTTCGGACGATGGTTAATCCACCAGTTTAGGTAATTCTAACAACCCTACTTTAAATCCTACTATTGCTGATCTTGATGTTCCTATAGCACTTAGGAGAGGAGTCCGAACTTGTACCAAGCATCCTATTGCTAAATATGTGTCTTACCATCGTCTTTCTACTACTCATAAAGCTTTTATCTCATATATCTCTAATCTGTTTATTCTCAGAACCATTCAGGAAGCCTTAGATAGTTCTAATTGGAAAACAGCAGTTTTAGAAGAGATGAACGCTTTGCAAAAGAACAAAACCTAGAAGATAGTTGATCTACCAAAGGAGAAAAAAGTGGTAGGATGTAAATGGGTGTTTACAGTTAAGTGTAAAGCTGATGGTAGCATAGAGAGGTATAAGGCACGATTAGTGGCTAAAGGATTCACACAGACACATGGAATTGATTACCAGCAGACTTTTACCCCAGTTGTAAAAATTAATTCAATCGGTGTCCTGCTCTCTTTGGCAGTTAATTTTGATTGGCCTTTACACCAGTTAGATGTAAAGAATGCGTTTTTGAATAGAGAGTTAGAAGAGGAGGTCTTTATGAATCTACCACCAGGTTTTGAGAAGAGTCTTGCTGAAGGGAAAGTGTGCAGATTTAAGAAGTCATTGTATGGACTTAAACAATCTCCTAGAGCATGGTTTGAGCGTTTTGGAAAAGCTGTAAAGGCCTATGGATACACACAAAGCCAAGCAGATCATACCATGTTCTATAAGCATTCTGAAGGGAAAAAAATTGCTATTTTGATTGTTTATATTGATGATATTATAATAAATGGTGATGATCTTGATGAGATCAAAAGACTTAAGAAGGTTCTTGCAGAGAAGTTTGAGATTAAGGATTTAGAAGCCTTAAAATACTTCTTAGGAATGGAGTTCGCTAGATCTAAAAGAGATATCTTTGTGTCTCAAAGGAAATATGTATTGGATCTTCTTAAAGAGACAGGTTTACCCGAATGCAGGGCTATAGAAACGCCTATTGATCCTAATGTAAAGCTCCAACATGCTAAACCAAAAGAAGTTAACAAAAGAGAACAGTTCCAAAGGTTGGTTGGGAGGCTAATTTATTTATCCCATACTCATCCTGACATAGCTTTTGCAGTGAGTATGGTAAGCCAATTTATGCACTCTCCAGGCTCAGAACACTTTGAAGCTGTTTACAGAATTCTAAGATACTTAAAAGGTTCACCAAGGAAGGGCTTACTATTTGAAAGGCATGGTCACCTACGAATTGAAGTGTACACAGATGCAGATTGGGCTGGAAGCACAATTGGCAGAAGGTCAACATCGGGATATTGCACTTTTGTTGGAGGAAATCTTGTCACTTGGCGAAGCAAGAAACAAAATGTAGTGGCTAGAAGCAGTGCAGAAGCTGAATTTAGATCAGTTGCTTATGGAATTTGTGAGGTGTTGTGGATCAAAAGGATTTTAGATGAACTAAAGGTTGGAAGTAATTATCCCATAAAAGTGTACTGCGATAATAAGGCTGCAATTTCAATTGCCCATAATCCTGTTCTCCATGATAAAACCAAGCATGTCGAGGTAGACAAGCACTACATCAAAGAAAAGATAGAGAGTGGACAGATTTGCATGACTTATTTACCCACTGGCGAACAGGTTGCAGATGTTCTTACAAAAGGATTACCTAAAAAACAATTTGAGAAGTTGATTGGCAAGCTGGCAATGGAAGACATATTCAAACCAGCTTGAGGGGGAGTGTGGAAAGAAGAGTGATTTGTGGGAGATTATGGCAGATCTTTAGGGATTGATTAGCTGTAAATTAAGGCTGATTTTATGGGATTAGTCATCAATGTAAAATAGGTTGTATATCTTTTCCTCTTTTCGTTCTTTGTAGCTCCTATAAAATCATGTCTTGTACAACAGTTTAATATATGAAGAAAATACATTTCTTTCTCCATAGTTGTGTATTATCAGTTGACTGAATAAGAAAAATCTTCAGAATTCCTTTCATTTTATATTTCATAACACACAGTGTAACAACTAACATGCTTCTTTGTAATATAGATTTGGTTAAAAAGGCTTTCAATGTATTTTACAAAATTCTGGATAAATAATGCAAAATCTAGACAGCTGTCATAGAATGTTGAAGTTCCAATACAGTAGAACTCTTATGTTTATTTTAGGGATAATCTTAGATTTGATTCTAATTTATCTTTTCTTATTTTTAGTTGATCTTTTCTTATCTTTAGTTCCTTATTTTTAGGATTTGTTAGTAACTTTTCTTTGTATATATTCCTCTGCGAATAATGGAAAAATATAGCAGTTTATTCTATCAAAATATCCTTTCAGAAATTCTGCATGGTATCGGAGCCAGGCTCTGAAAACATAATTCTTTTCTATTTCTCTTCATAAAAAGGATTCAAGAGGATGGCTGCAGAGAGACAAAACTCCACATCTGAAGTTACCTCCAATCCAGAAACTGTACCTCCTACAAACAATCATGGAGGATAAAAAACTGCATCTTTTCTCATCACAGGGCATAAACTCAACGGACATAATTTTCTCCAATGGTCACAGTCCGTAATGATGTTCATCTGTGGGAGAGGCAAAGATACCTCACTAGTGAAATCACTGTTCCAGAGAAAAACGATCCAAGGTTCAAGACATGGAAGGCCGAGAATCATATGGTGATGTCATGGCTAATTAATTCAATGAACAACGAGATAGGAGAGAATTTTTTCTTGTATGGAACAGCAACGGAAATCTGGGACGTTGTGAGAGAAACATACTCAAGTTCTGAAAATACCTCAGAACTTTTTGAAATTGAAGCCAAACTGCATGATCTCCGCCAAGGAGAACTCACTGTCACGCAGTATTTCAACACCCTCACCCGTTACTGGCAACATCTTGATATGTTTGAAGTCCACACATGGAAGTGCCCAGAAGATACAGCCTTATACAGGAAGATTGTGGAACAGAAAAGGACGTTTAAATTTCTTCTTGGCCTGAACAAAGAACTGGACGAAGTTAGAGGACGTGTAATGGGAACCAAGCCCCTTCCAAGCATTCGATAAGCTTTTTCAGAGGTTCAACGTGAAGAAAGTAGGAAGAAGGTGATGTTGGGATCTCAAAACTCCACCTTAACTACTGAAGGATCTGCTCTAGCAGCACGAGGACCACCATCAAACAATACTGACACTCGGCAGAGAAAAGGAAGGCCTTGGTGTGATCATTGTCGCAAACCAGGGCATCTCAAGGAGAATTGTTGGAAAATTCATGGAAAGCCCAGTGACTGGAAGCCATCACGGCCAAATAATGATAGAGAGAGCAGACTTAATGTTGCTGCAACCTCAGACAACAATCAGGACCATACAACTCCTTCATGTATTCAAACTGAAAATAGTCCGTTCACCAAAGAACAGCTTGAGGTTCTTCAAAAACTCCTCAGTCAAAATATCCGGTCTCATTCTGGATCAAGCATGTTAGCACATAAAGGTAATCTCTCAAGTGCCTTTACTATTAAATAACGCTACACAAGTCCATGGATTGTTAATTCAGGAGCTTCGGATCACATGACGGGAGATGCTACCATATTTGATGAATACAGACCATGTAATGGAGATCATATAGTTCGAATAGCTGATGGTTCATTATCTAAAGTCAAGGGAACAGTTTTCATCAAAGTCAATAAAGATGTGACTCTTCACTCAGTTCTTCATGTTCCTAATTTGGACTGCAATTTACTCTCGATTAGTAAATTAACCCGTGATCTAAATTGTGTAACTAAATTTTTTCCTAACCATTGTGAATTTCAGGAACTGGATTCGGGGAAGACGATTGGCAGTGCTGAGGTGTGTTCTTGACTATATCTCCTCAAAGATGAGATTCTTTCAAGTGTCAAAAATAATTTGAATGGTGTCACTTAAGAGTCAGTCGTGTTTGCATACTTGTGTCAATAAAGATAGTGAGGTTATGTTATGGCACTATCGTCTTGGTCATCCTAATTTTCTGTATCTCAAGAATTTGCTTCCTTCCCTATTCATTAATAAAAATCCCAAGTTATTTAATTGTGAAGTTTGTCAACTCTCAAAACAAACTCACAATTGTTATCCTAATTCTTCATATAAGCCTTCTCTTCCCTTTACTTTGATCCATAGTGATGTATGGGGCCCATCAAGGGTAAAAAATATAACAGGAGCTAGGTGGTTTGTGTCATTTATTGATGATCATACCAGACTTACTTGCGTGTTCCTCATGAAAGAAAAATCTGATGTTGGGCAAATCTTCAAAAATTTCAGCTCCATGATACAGACACAATTTCAAACAAAAATGAAAGTTCTTAAAACTGACAATGCCAAAGAGTACTTTAATTCTGTCCTAGGTACCTATCTTATAAGTCAAGGAATTGTTCACATAAGCTCTTGTGTTGATACCCCTTAGCAAAATGGAGTAGCAGAAAGAAAAAATAGATACTTATTGGAGGTAGCTAGGTCACTTATGTTCACCACTCATGTGCCAAAACACTTTTGGGGGGAAGCAATACTCACCGCAACATATCTTATTAATCGAATGCCCTCTAGAGTACTTAAGTTTCAAACCCCAAGCAATGTTGCTCTTCAATGCTTTCCACACATCAAATTCATTTCATCATTAGATCCTAAGGTATTTGGATGTTCTGCCTTTGTTCATATCCATTCTCAACATCATGGGAAGTTAGACCCAAAATCCATCAAGTGTGTCTTTCTTGGGTACTCACCATACCAAAAAGGATATAAGTGCTACTCCACCACGAAAAAGAGATTCTACAACTCAATGGATGTCACATTCTTTGAACATCAACCGTTTTTCTCCAAACCTGCAATTCAGGGGGAGAACAAGAGTGAATTTCAACTTTGGGGTCTTGAGTCTGGGGATACCTCTCTCCCAGTCCAACCAGTCCAACCAGAAACCATTAGTTTCTTGTCTCCTCAATTTGAGAGTATTCCAATTCCCATACAATCTGAAAATTTGACTATAAATAAGCCTACAAATACTCCTTCTACCTCTGACCCAAACAGTCCTAATTGTCCTCAAAACAGTGAACTCAAGGAGTTGATTGTCTATTCAAGAAGTAAGAAGTCTGGAAGGGAGACAGAAAACACAACACCCCTCACGATTGACCAAGAGGTTGATCCAAATCCAGTGCCTGCTCAAATTCACTCAGGTAAAGAAAATAGTGTCCCCGAGAATCCATCTGTTATAGATGATTTAAATATTCCAATTGCTCTAAGAAAAGGCGTCAGAACTTGTACTAATCATCCTATCTGTAGATTTGTTTCACATGAAAGATTGTCACCAGCCTACCAGACATTTGTATCTACTCTTGATAGTGTACAGGTTCCAAACTCTATTCAAGAAGCTCTTCGGCACAAAGAATGGAGGAAAGCAGTTGATGAAGAAATTAGAGCATTGGAAAAAAATGGCACTTGGATGATTACAGACCTACCATCAGGAAAAAAATTTGTAGGTTGTAAATGGATTTTTACAATCAAACATAAGGCGGATGGGAGCATTGAAAGGCTAAAAGCTCGGCTAGTTGCTAAGGGATTTACTCAATCCTATGGAATAGACTATCAAGAGACATTTGCTCCAGTGGCTAAGCTAAACACCATTAGAGTTCTTCTATCCCTTGCAGCAAACTAAGATTGGCCTATATATCAACTTGATGTGAAAAATGCATTCTTGAATGGTGATTTAGAATAAGATGTATACATGGAAATACCTCAAGGACTGGAAATGGCATCCAATAGCAACAAGGTATGTAAACTCAGGAAATCTCTATATGGGCTCAAGCAATCTCCCCGTGCATAGTTTGATAAGTTTGCAAAGTCAATTATTAGATTTGGGTACACTCAATGCCAAGCAGATCACACGCTATTTGTGAAGTTCTCTTCTGAGAAGAAAATAGCAATATTGATTGTGTATGTTGATGATATCATCCTAACGGGTGATTATGAGGAGGAACTATTGAAGTTAAAGATGTTCCTAGCCAAAGAATTTGAAATTAAAGACCTTGGCAACCTTAGATACTTTCTTGGTATGGAGGTCGCACGATCCAAGAAAGGAATATTTGTTTCTCAACGTAAATATGTCTTGGATCTACTAAAGGAGACTGGTATGCTTGGCTGTAAACCTTCAGATACACCTATGGATTCGACTAAAAAGATAGGGACAACAACAAATAATGCACCAGTCGACAAGGGGAGATATCAAAGACTTGTAGGGAGACTTATCTATCTTTCACATACAAGGCCAAATATCAGTTTTCCAGTTAGTGTAGTAAGTCAGTTCATGCATAATCCAACAAAAGAACACATGGAGGCAGTATATAGGATTTTGAGATATCTCAAGATGACTCCAGGAAAAGGCTTGCTATACGAGAAAACAGGTAATAGGGATGTAGAAGTTTTCTCAGATGCAGACTGGGCAGGAGGTGTAAAAGATAGGAAAATCAACTTCAGGTTATTGTTCCTATGTTTGGGGAAATCTCATGACCTGGAGAAGCAAAAAGCAACCTGTAGTATCAAGGAGCAGTGCAGAAGCAGAGTTTAGAGCTTTAGCCCTAGGAATTTGCGAAGGAATATGGATAAACCGATTGCTTAGTGAGTTGGGATTGTCAATTGAGAAACCTATCATGTTGTTTTGTGACAATCAGGCAGCTATACGCATTGCTAAGAATCCAGTTCATCATGATAGGACAAAGCACATTAGATTGATAGACATTTCATCTCCGAGAAGATTGAGAATTCTACTATTCAGTTGATTTATATTCCTACACAATCGCAAGTTGCAGATATATTCACCAAAGCTCTTCCAAGGACACACTTTGAGGAATTGAGTCACAAGCTGTGTTTGTTCAACATATATAACCCAGCTTGAGGGGGAGTGTTGAAGTTCCAATATAGTAGAACTCTTATGTTTATTTTAGGGATAATCTTAGATTTGATTCTAATTTATCTTTTCTTATTTTTAGTTGATCTTTTCTTATCTTTAGTTCCTTATTTTTAGGATTTGTTAGTAACTTTTCTTTGTATATATTCCTCTGCGAATAATGGAAAAATACAGCAGTTTATTCTATCAAAATATCCTTTCAGAAATTCTGCATAGAATATAGATCATGTCTAATTTTCTTGGTAATGAATTTATCATAACATCAAAGAAGCACTATCACAAACTATAAGAAATATGCTCAAAAACATAAAGGACTACTTAATATCAGGGGAAAAAAAGATGAACAACCTAACTCTAAACTGTGCAGAACAACTCAATGATTTCTAAGCAGCTGTCAGCAATTAGTGTAATTGTGTATCACAAGAATTAGCATGTGTTTACCTCAACTCGGGGCGGTTCAATACCTAGTCATGCTTGGCTTCACAAAATGTTGGTCAAAGCCTGCATTGCCTGGATGCCAATCAAGTTTTGAATAAAAGCCAAGTTATCAGAAGAAGTATCTCCATACTAACCTTGCAACACTTGTGGTTGGTTCAAGAGCAAAGATTAATTTCCCTTCAATTCATTCAAACATATAGTAACAATTAAGGAAGGTTTCACTACTATTTTACAGAAATACAACTTATGGGGTAGCATAAAAACATATTTGGAAAAAGATTAGAGTTATGCCAAAATAAATGTATGCAGTTAAGAGGGGATTGGAGTTATGCAGTCAAAAAGGCTTCCTGCAAGTGTAGATTTGTATTGGATGCAGCAATATCTCTTGAGCTCATTCTTGCTGAAAAGATGCCAAATTGGAAGCTCAAACCTTCGATAATGGAAATTAGGAGGATTATACAAGGCATGCAAACCAAATTTACAGACATCTACAAGGAAGGGAATAAGGTGGCTAACCTGAGTACCTAACCTGCAAATAAAAGAAAATTAACAATATCCTGGTAAGAGAGTAGCTGAAAGGTGAGATATTGGGCTTATTGAGGATAGAGAGGTATGGGTTTCCAAGCTTCAGAACTAAATAAATAAATCTAAACTGAACAAAGATATTAGTGTAGATTAAAATATGATGATGCCGATTGTTGTTTGATGGATATATATGATGGATAAATCAGTCTATAATGTATGTGGATATGTTCATGCTGGAATTGCAGGCAGTAGGTTTTGGATTGGATTGGAAATGGTTAAATTTGACTAGAGACAAGAGCAGGGATTGGGACTGACACAGATTAATACTGATGAAAATTGGGTGGTGCAGAGAACTTGCTTGCAAGTTAGGGAGATAATTTTGGAAAAGCACAAACTCACTAAAAAATAGAATTAGGATGATGTTCATTTCTTCTTTCATTTTCCTATTCCTTCCCTAACATTGTTCAAAACAGTTATTGCTCAATATTGCAGAGATGTTACCCAGAAACTAACAGATTGCTCAAGTCAAAAGGAAGTGAGGTTGAAGATACAAAGTCATTAGCATAAGCAAGCAGCAAACATTAGCATGGAAGCTGAACAAAGATACATGATGGATTGCTGAACAAGATACCATACATGGAAGCTCAAACATATATAAAGCAAGAACTTACTGATTTCTAGAAGAAAGCAAGGATGATGATTTGCCGATGATCATGAACATTATTTGTAGAACCACCAAGATAGTAAGTTCGCTAGCAGCTGTGAGCACATAAATTTGATACATAATTTTGGCAGCTTCAAGACTTACAAATGCTGACAAACAAGATTGAACAAAGCACTGCACTTAGGTGTTGAAATACTGATACAGGATTTTGGTACTCACACCATTCATGCAACACATCAGGAAAAAATGTAATAGTGAGATTTTCATCCACCCCTCAAATCCACCATTGTAAAAGTCAAATTGTACAGTTGCAACAATTCTCCAGTTTCAGTGGTTGGGGTCAATGTCCAACATGCCTTGCCCAAGGTGGTTCTTCTTTTCCTTTTTTTTTTCTTAAAAAAAAAAAAAAGGATTAACAAGAGAAAAATCACAGTCTGATCCCTCTTGCTGTCCACATGGGGTACAAATCCTTGATTCATCATGTTTAAGGTTACAAGCTCATACAGACCAAGAATCTATTCAGACAGGAAAATAGACAAGGAAAATGACAAAATAGTTTCAACAGGGTAAGCATATATAGGGAATTAATCAAGCAACAATTGCATGTAGAAGTCAAAAGAGTGGTAGAGTATTTTCACATTCTCCTCTTGTCATGGACTCTGCATAATTTAGTGCACATTAGCATCTCTATGTTCAAAATTTGATACAGAATCTGAATGGTGCATTACAAAAATATTTGTGTAGAGTAGAAAAATGACTTACCACATTAACACATTTTACAAGTCCAATTTACAAGAAAACTGAAGTAGAAAGCTGAAATAGGCAAGTTATCTGCAAGTCATAGTTAACTATCTCAATAGGATTGCTCAACCACTACTTTAGTATAAAAATACTAAAGCCAAAGCATAATCTTACCTTGTATAAGGTCTCCTATTCAAATTGTTGCTAATCTATATACATGGAACGAAAGAAGCAACTGAAGTTGCTTTCTAAATTCTCCAATGCTGGATGTCTCAAAAATACTTTCAGGCTGCAAATTTACTTATCATTAGAAGTAAATTTGATTATTAGATTAAAAACCTTTCAATAGATTACCAGACATAGTTGTCAGCAGCACGACGCGCAGCGACGAGCAAAGGGACGCTGGAGCTATAGCGCATAGCGTGCGCTTAATTAAAATAAAGCGCACAATAATTATATATGTGTATATTTCTAATATATACCTAAATATCAATATATTTTACCTATTATAAAGAATACACAACTAAATAATCACCAAAACAATGAAGAGACTTTTTTACCCAGTAATTAATATTCAGTTTTTGCCCACCCTTGGAAACCAAAATTAGCATATTTAAGTACAGTGAGATGAAAGGACTCAAAAAATGGGGAAAAAAATACAAAAAGACCTGGAAGAAGATGACAGAAACAAGAAATGAAAGAATAAAAAAAGACGAAGAGGCTGCCAGTTCCGTGGAGAAGGTGAGAAGATGGCGGAATTGCAGAGAAGAGAGCTGATGTTGCTCGTCACATGAAGAAGAAGGTTGTTGCTACTCGTTTCTTGCTGGTGGGAAGGGCAGAAGTCATGAAAAGGTGGTGGGTTTTCTGGGTTTTAGAGTTTCCGGTAGAAGCTTAAAGCCTTAACATGGTAAACCCTTTCTTTTTCCTAAAAACTGAGTAGCGATTTCTTTTTCTTTTCTTCTTTCTCGAAAAAGAGACTGGCTTCACCGTGACGCAAGTAGCGCTGCGCTGCACTACTGCGCAATAGCGCAAGTAGCGCAACAAAGCGGGCGCTATGTTTAACCTCATTGCACAGCGCGACGCGAAGCGCGACTATAGCGCGCTATCTGCGCTTTTGACAAGTATGTTACCAGAAGGACAAATATTGGGTACCTGCCTTTTGATTGTTGAGCTATTGATCAATCAATATCAGCAGTATGGCTTTGCTGGAGAACAGAATACAAAGGAAACCATAACTGTGAAAAGGTATAAAAGAAAATTAATAAAGAGACCTTGATTGCATAGGCAGAATCTTAAAAAAGAAAAAGGATCCATGCAGAAGCATATGATCACTAATAAATTTGGTACCTATAAAAGAGCCTCTAATACAATAAAACTGGAAAATTTAAAAACAACTCGAATTGTACCTGCAAAAGCTTACCATCGTATGCTATAGTATTATTGTCCATTATCTAAGCTTAATTCAATACACATTGCAACTTTTAAACTTACCATCAATACCAAATGACTATGTCAATTAAGCACCTTAAGAGCACAATTAACTGACAAATGCAATTGAATGAAAGCATGATTTCTCAGTATGAAGTGTTACTTTTTTTATGCTTTAAGATATTTGGCTCCTCAGCATTGTATTTTCTGTAAGCAAGTTTGGTTAAATGGGAAAAGGAAGTGTTACTTTTTATGTTTTAAGATATTTGGTTCCTAAGCATTATATTTTCTATAAGCAAGTTTAACAGAGGGTTTTCTTCAACTAGAAACTAATTAAACAGGAAACAGACAAACTCACTTTGTTAGCTTTTCTCTCTAACTGAAATTTAACTTCATCAAATAATGCTGGCCAAGATTCAACTCCATTTATGCTATTAGGACAACACAGAGCAAATAGGTTCCATTTGATCAACGATTACAATCATAGTAAGTGACAAAGATCTGAACAATTTTATATTACATTGGAAAGCCAACCATATACAACAGAAAGTTTGTTGCTTACCATAGCGAAGAAATTTTGCAACAGTTTCTTGCACCTGTTGAAGAAGGACCTAGGGAGGCTTTTCCAACCGCCTCTTTGATAGAAAAGATTTTGACATGCAAGGACTCTAAAAGATGTTTAGCACTTGAAAAAATGCCCTCTTCAGATAAGGAAGCTTCAGCCTGATGGTCCATAATTGCATTCAAGCCCTAATTTTTAAAGTAAATCATCAACTCCATGCCTCATACCAGTAAACTCATTAACCACTTAGAGAAAAGCACTATCAAATGAAAGACAGATGCTCTTGACTCATTAACTACCCATTAGTTGAAATTGATTTAATCATTAGATAACTACTTTGAAACAACTAACAAGATCTTCAACGAAGAAGATGTTGGGCACTTGAGAGAATGTCCTCCTCAAGTATGGAAACTTCAGGCTGATTATCTCCAAAATAGTTGCAAAGTTCTCTCAGAGAAAAAGTATGAGCTACCACCGATAGTGGGTGGCATTATAAACAAACAATTGAAGGCAGGGATCAAAATAAGAGGGGAGTCTACAACTGCTGACAATTACAAATTAATATCTCCAAGACAGATAGTGGTGCAAGATCAAGTTCACCCAGCAGAACCCATGATCCTTTTTCTAGAACTTGATATAATAATACAATAAATTTTGGTACTGAAAACTATAGGTAAAAACAGTGAAGAATGATCAAGTTTCCCCACCTGAAAGTAGGATGCCCTCAATCTTGGCAAACTGTATTCCTTCATCACTTTCAGTTGGGAAAATTAACCCCAAGAAATCTATTGTCTGTCTAAACAAAGAAATCCAGTTAAAATAAGATCAAATGGCAAGTGCTGAGGTGCAAGGAAGAAATTAAAACAAAAGGAAATACACCCTGAATATTCACAACTGACAAGGTTTGCTGACCTGCTCATATAAGTTAAAAATTCGTACAGCTGTGAAGAATCTGCCCAGGGCAACAACTAAATTATGTCACTATTAGCACCAACCTCACCCATGGAAGACTCTAGTTGCTCTTCCTGATCATTTTCATTTTCATCATCTTCAGAATCCTCACTAAAACCAAATGCATTAGCAATGAAGTCTAGCTCCATCTTTATTCCTTTTTCATATTTATTCAGCATTTAGATATGGCATCACCTTCTTCATTTGTATTCAGAAAAACACAACAAATGTAAGATTGTGTTTTGAGAAATTATTCTAATTGAAGGATCTAAGCATGAAATTGCATACCTTTTCGGAGGCCCAAGGAGCTGATCTTCATTGTTTATTTGATCAATAACATCATTTAATCCTGCACCCTAACCCATACGAGTTCCATTTGCATCTTGAGTTACCTATTTAACACTACCATTTTCTTGGTCCTCAACAATACCAAATCCTTGGCAAATAGTGCAAAAATGTTTGCAAGTGCATAAATCAATTTAGATACCTAGCATAGAATAGAAAAAAAGTGGCTCAACAATCAGTTCTTTTTTCATTTATTCTTCAAAAGGTTCTGCGTGTACGTTCTAATGTTCTTCTCGCATACAATCTACTTAATAGAGAAAAGAGAGGTTGTCAAGTTACAGGGTAAAGTTAGGTAAAAACATGACGTACTATAGATGAAGAGAAAATCCTGCAGAAGATTGCCATCAAATACTCTTTCATATCCACTAGGGCATACAGATGTCTCAACTATAGCAAACAAAACTTGTCCCTGAATTATTGTCTCCAAAATAGTTGAGAAGTTCTCTCAGAGAAAAAAATATATATAAGCAGGTTAACCAAATTTTTCGCAAAATAAAGTCAAAATTTGATGAAGAACAAATTTACAATGGACTGAAACTTCTATGAGGAGCATCTAGCCTCAACTACTGAACATCGTGTCAATCAACAAAATAAAATAGTCCAAATCAAGAATCATGTTACAGCAAACATATTTATTTGAGAGCAAGAAAGTTTATGTACTTGGCTCCTCAATTCTTGGAAAGTGCTAGCCGATCTTCCTAATACATCAGTCTTCTGAGCATCCATCTCTGCCATCTGACCTGCCATCAAAAACACTTCCCTTTGACCAATCGACAAAGGCTAACTGCATTAAGGATGGCTCTAGATCTTTATTGATAGAACACTGGAAAATGTGCATGATGAAGCCAGATATTTACAAGGTCAATGTGAAAGATTTTTGGGATCAACTTAAAAATTGAATAGGAAGAAAAATGGGAAACAAAATACTAAAGACAAACAGAACTTTCAATAAGAATAAAAGAAAGTGATCACTGTATTTATGGAAAGTAGTGTAACGTATTGTGATTTTCGTTTAAGCAATACTGATGTAATAGCCTAAAATCACAAATGTAGGACTACACATCATATAAATGCAAAACTAGAAGTAATTATGAGAAGTGGCAACAAAGTTCGCACTTATTTATAAGCTTTTCCAATTTGAGAAATAGCAGCATGAATACTTGGTTTGACGTTTTACAATAGTCATATCACCCATGATTTCCTGTCATAATGAATTCTTCAGTTCTTCATCGAGCCACATAAAATCAAAAAGACCATGAATTCTCCATGATTGCATAAATTATCGATTCATTCTGCAAGGACACATGCATGCAAAAAATAGAAAAGCAATAGCTGTGAGATAGAAATTTATTTTTGGACAACTAGTATGCAGGATGCCATATCCTTCTTAAAGAACAAAATAGAACTTTGTTTCCGAAACTCTAAACATATTTATCATAAAATCTGCTAGACATGAAATCAGGAATACTAGAAACTAAAGCCAAAAGGAATTAAGAAAAGTAACTTTGTACCAAACCAGACTCAATTTTATAATCAGATTAACAAAAGATCCCCTAGTTTTGTCTTCTTCCTAAATCAACTAACAAATATAGCCCCACTTGTTAGGCCTCTTGGATTTGCTCTAACCAAAAATGATATCATAAAGAGTAAGCTAAAATAGTTCCAAGTTCAATTATTCAGTATAGGATAGAAAAATGACTGCTCATGCACCTTAGATTTCTGAAAGTCAGAAGAGAATTCTGAATGAATAAATGAATCTTTTCTGCTCCAAGTACTCAGATGGTTTTTCTTAAACCGTTTGTAACAACGAAAGATCTTCATTCCACAAATTGCAAAGACCATCAAAGATTTGCTGCAAAAATTGCAGAATATTAGGGTAGAATTTTGAAGTACATGAGCATTAGCTAAGGTATTTGTATTAATTATAGGTAGAAAGTACCTTTTGTTGCCACATGCATTTGAAAGTGGCATGTTGGTTCTTCATAAAACAGCTAACTACCACTACCGGCTTACCTACAAGAGTCGATGGAGCTCAAGAACAAGTTTGACAAAGTCCATATACAGTGTCTCAAGAACTTGAGTTTCTTCGCAAAATTATAGTCAACATTGTTCATCTTGTATCTCAATTAGATGATAAACATAAGAACCTGACCTTTTGACCTACATAAGTGACAATAAAACTATCGCATCAATCATGGATGATAAATAGAATGTTGCATGTATAATCTAATGCAATTTAGTCTAGAAACTGAAAGCTTCAGATACTTTTATGAAGGAGACACCAAACTTCTCACACTACTACAAAGATAGCAAATTTCAGGAATAGCATTTCTATCAAAAGTAACAGTGAATTTTAACATGAGGAAAGTGGGCTGCCAAATAATATCTGAGGAGGAAAAAAAACCAATGATGTAACAGAGCATACACTTGCTCCTGCAACTCATACAGAAAATGAGAAATTTTTATGATCTCCAGCCAATTCAAGAAAAAGATAATGTGCACTTTAGATACTGAATCTGTTAGATGGCCGAGACTTTAAATTAGAACGAGTCCATCAAAATGCATTTTTTCTGGCCATGCCTGAATGAGACTAAAATCTTTATGAAAATTCAGATTATTCTGCAGAATTGATTGAAGCAATGCTCTTTAAGTTGAAATTATTCGTTGTTGTCCATATACTTATGTGGAGTAGCTCTGAAGGTGGCCAAAATCAACACTGACATTCTTAGAAGAATGATCACTTTGTTTCAGCAACAAATATTACACCTCATGGGATGGCTGCAGAAGCCTGGACTGTAATTTATCATATTGGCCCTGCATGACAGCACAAATTAGCTAGCAAAACAATATTTGACTTGGCACAGAGCTTTAGATATGAGTTGACTAACTAAAGTAAAAGCTTTGAGCATCTTTGCAATTTAAACTAAAATGAAGTGATCGAAAATTATTAGCCTCGCATCATCACTTTAACTAGAGATTTTTTTTATTTATTTTTTTTTTAACTGAGAATAATTTTGTTAAAAATAATTACATTTAGGAAGATGTACCAAAAGGAAATGAAGCAATAGTTTTTTCTAGGAAAGTGAAAGGAAAGAAGTTTTGAACTTCAAACTGTGATGTTGAGATCCAAAAGGAAAAATAAAAAAAATATAAACTCAAAGTTGATTGCTGAGGAAAAAAAATATAATAACAATAATAATAAGCACAACATTACCCATAAAGGTTTTCTATGCTTGGACAGGCCACAACTATAAAGGATAAGTTCACCACAGTGAATCACAGGGATGCATAAGTTTTCAATTGTACGCCACGACTGCTTTCTTTCTTCCTAGTAGATAACACGTGAAGATTGCAAAGGTATACCATCCTTGATGCTATCAATAACCTCTACATGATCTGGAATCCTACTAAGTATAACAAACAATGAAAAAGGTAAACTGTGGCCCATAAAGGAAGGGAAAAACTTTACACAAATATCCAACTGTATGTGTCTTTCTCAATATAGAATGGACGGATTCCAAAGAGATTGTCACCATCCATAAGATCAATATAACTTAAAACTGACAAAGTTCCATAGTCAGCCCAAACAGTTGGCTCTAGTCCATTAAGACTTGAGGGATCAAAACCTGGTTTATGCTCCTATATTAAGAAATCACATACTTTATTCAGCTCATTGAAGCTATACATTTCATTGAAATTGAAGCTACAACAGTTAAAAAATGACATTTTGTAGCTAATCAATTTAAGAAATGGAATAGAACATATCAACAAATGAGTAGCATATATCCCATGTCCTTCTGAAGGTAACATGGAGCCCCATTAAGTAAATCAAAAAGAAATATGTGCAAAGTAGTAGGACTTTCTTTAAGACCTCAAACCCTCCACTGGTTGGATACCCACTATCTTTCAATAAGACATTCAAAAGATATATTTGGATATCAATAGAGGCGGGGAAACATAAAGGTTTATAGCTGGGCATCACACTAATAATAAACTCCTAATGCACTAATAATACATTCCTACTAAAGTTGTTAGCAAAGGGAAAGACACATGTCTATTGAAATTTAAATATGCCTGTTGATGAAATTTCTTATAAATGGGATTAGTCAAATGTCAAAGAAACAAGAACGTCTCTAGTCATTTAAGGAATGTTTCCAATTGTATCTTAGTTTCTTCTAGGCCAAAACAAAGAATCTATCTGTCAGATAAAAGTCATCACCTTGAGTTTCTCTAGAAGGAAAAATAATTGAACCTAATGTATTGTAGACAACTAAGCAGGTAAACTTAAACTAAGTCCATCCAGCATGCCCCATGTACAAATGCAGATTCAGCCAGTAGAATTTTCTCCACCACATAAACAAAGGATAGCTAAGACAAGTGATCGTATAGCAAGTATGCTTGCTGTCTGTAAAAGGTTGAACCACTGCAAACCAAGAGAAAGTTGACAAAAGAGCTGAATGGGGAAAAAGTCATACAGAAAATATAATGTAGTTATAACCGCCGCAATAAGATGAATTTTTCATAAACATTTGACAAACATGGATAGAATAGGATGTTGGAAAACCTGACCCCACTTTCTCATCAGCATAATACACTCTCAGAAGTAACCTATCCCTAGTGTTGTTGCTCTGATGCAGTGTTTCTCCATTTAACATATATTCTTTTTTCTATTCTTCACCCCTGTACCAAAACAAAAGTGCCCACTACATCTTTCCAAACCAAATGCAATTATCAAAGATTTATAGCAAAATATAACTAGACATTCTTGCACACAGAAATAGTGAAAAAGATGAATAAAAGAACGTCAGTAAAAAGAATAAACCAAAGAATTATCTCACCCCAACAGGAAGGGAATCAAATCAAGACTGACAGAAGGCCAGACAAGCAAGGTTGTCTACTAGTCAATGAGGCTGCATATTAAATATATTTCAACCCATTGCTCAGGATACTTCACCATAGCTAGAATTTACAGTAAGAAACAGCTGAAATTTAGGGTGGGGATGAAGAACCATAGTGTTTCATTTCACAGCTCCAGCAATAGATCCAGACTGCTCAACCAAAGAGCTAGTCCTATCAAGAACCTACATGCAATGAAATATGGCAAGCCTAAGTTTTACCAATAAAGTTCAGCTTGTAACTCAGAAAAGTATGTAACAAATGTTTGAGTTACAAAAGGATACAAGAAAGAAAGTATTTAATGATAAAACTTACTCTCATTCCTTTCTCCTGTTGGAATCTCCAAGTAAATTCTTCAACTAGCTTCTCTAAGTTATTCTCTGCAGCTTGCAGAGCACTAATTTTTCTTGTAGCCTGTATTATAAGAAGACAAGTATCAAGTAAAACAGCTAATGGAAAATTACTAAATATTGTACATTATAACCATCCAACAAGTTTTAAGCATACAACACTAATTAACGATAGAATTTCTTCATCAGAGGTCATTCTGTTACAGCATTCCCCATTCAAACTTCCAAGAAAGAAGATACAGGTTTTATAAACTCATAATTCTATATTGCCACAATATAAAGCGCAAAGCTTTATTACCATACAAGAGTCATTGAAATAGCCTAAGTAGGTAGTAAATCTTAAACAGAAATTTCTAGCTTAGAAGTTGCAGTGATGAAGAAGACCATGAAGTTTCTAGCCTAGAAGTTGAGGGGAGTGTAAATTCAAATCCAACCGTTCACAGGCCAGGTTAAAAAATTATGAAATGACAAAAGAAATAACACAAACCTGTATTGAAAATTTGAAAATGAAGTTCATTAAAAATCTGCTCTTGTCTGCTGTCTAAAACGAAGCTCATTACGAGCAGCTGTAAAAATGCAAATCTCTTTGTTCTTTGTTTGTTTTCATTGCTTTCATAAATATTACAAGTAAGTTTTCCTGTGATCACAAAAGAAAATTTCCACTATCAACGTCTTCATTAATGTGGTAAGAAATAATACTATCAACATAAAAACATACTTAACAAAATAAATTACCTCTTGAATATAGATTGAACAAGAATTGCTGACTAATGCAATAACGAAACTTGCAAACAAATCTGATATGTGGCCTGCAACAAAAACAACCACCAAGCTTGTATACATATCCTTGTCCTAGTATATGAGCGTCTCCTTGAATAACCTTGATGAACTACGAAGAACATAATGTAAGAAAGATAACGAGCTCCTCTATGAGCCCAGAATAAAAGCATGAATCTATGCCCAGCTAGATACTGTGTACAGAACTCCAGATCGACCCTTCCAGCTAGAGAAGCTATCATCAATAGCCTGTTTCTACTTCTCAATCACACCTGGAAAAAGAGGAACGAAACAAACACAAAAATAGCTCCCCACTCTTTGTAGACTTGAGCTAGAACCTATAACACTACCAATATCTACCTCAAGCAAGTAAAGCAAGTCACCAATTGAATCTCCACTATACACTGTCAGATTCTTTTGATCTTTGGAGCAATTCCGCAAGATATTGGTAAAGCTTGAACCTTGTCAATTGGACACGGATAATGAATTCACATAGCTAAACTCACATGCATGTATATTCACGGAGTTTAAACCACCTGCTTGAAATCAAACAAATTTAGCATATACCAATGTATTTGGTAGAAAAGGAAGTGCAACAGTTCTTCCTTTTGCCCGAATCTAAGATCAGATAATTAATACCAAGATTAATTAAAAGAAACACTTCACTCATTTTCCCCTTAGGACTCATGAGATCAGGTTCTCAAAATAGGACAACAATCAAATAATTATTATAAAATATAAATATATATATATATATAGCATCTTAAGGCAGAAAATTGGTAGGTCTTGACAAACTAAACGCTACTTGCAAGGTCTTTCAAAAATGATCCCATTTCCATGTAAAATTTCCATCCATACTTTGCATGATGTGGTGCCAACAATCTCTGAAAGAACCAGAACCGTCATACTTCCAATTTTACTCAATCAAAAAAATCCAAATTCTGCAAAAATTCTAATCTTATACGCACAGGTGCATCAACTGACTAATAGCTAAACGAGTTTCAAACAAGAAAATCAAAATTTTAGAGGGAGAAATACAAGTCATGAAAGCACCAGCACATCCAGAAATTGAACTCCGATACCTTATTATCTCATTAGACTTTGCTGTGGAAATAGCTCTTACCACTTAACTATATAATATTTGTAATGTCTCGCTATATAAAGTAAATAATTTGGATGGACAAAAATGACAAGCGTTCGATAATATAAGTTCTATGGTTGTTGGCCACATAAAAAATGTGATTAGAACCTGTGGCTAACATATGGTGCGATGTACTGTGCCACTTAAAGATTATTAAAATGAGGTACATATTAATCAAATGCAGACAACAAGATTCAAGCTGCATAACTGAGTGTAAAGAGGACTACGCAGATAATTAGAGCTATTTTGGTATTTATGCGGCATAAAATAAGGAAACTGGTAGCTATAGTTAACGAATAAAATATAGAGGGTCCAGTGAGCTTGTTCAACAATGTGAGATCTAGATCAAGCTCTTCAAATGGAAAACTGCAAACTAGGAAACAAATTCAAAACTTTAATTAACCGACTAACACATATCCAAGCCATTGGAAGCCCACAATCCTACAAAAGAAAGGAATTCACCTAAGGAAAAAGCAGACCTAATGAGATCACCACACCAACAACAGGAAAGAACATGGATGTTTGTGTACAAATTTTCATTTCTAACGGCACTTTGGAAGAAACTCATGCAACCATCTTGGAGAATCAGGCATTATCCCACTCGTTTTATATCTTCAACAATCTATCACCCTTACGTTTGCTGTCTTCTCAAAATCCGAAAGGTGCTAAGTGCTTTGTGCAGATGTTCATAATTGAATTTTTCCAAAGCAAAGAAAGATTTTTTCCAAAGCCTTAGTCAGCTAAGTTCGACACCAATTTGATAGCCGATTCATAGGAAATATGATGATAAGGCATCAATACTATAATCAGAGAGATGATAGTATGATACTACACCTGTATTATTGGAGAGCAAGATGCTTTCAATGCACTATTCATACTCTTTGGTATACCGCTAGGAAAGTTCTCCCATGTGCTTCTCAAATCAGCCGATGACATCTGAGCAAGTTGATTTCCTGATTTATTCTGATCTGATTTTTGCGCTGTAAGAATGGCTATTTATGCCAAGATTGATGATGAATCCATAACAGTGCATGTAAAAGCAAAATCTGAAAATAACATGAGACAGTGTTCTTCTCGATTGTGCTCTTTAGACAGAGGAACAACAATTTTCTGAATGACCTAGGATAGGAAGAACTCTAGTTCAAGTTTTATAGCTTGATGATTCGTCTTTTCAATGAAGTCAAACTCTTCCCTGTTAAAGACACACACAACTTATCAAGCAAGTCCTCTGTTTGCTAAGCTGTTGCCTGAAATAAAACCCTTAAATAAATAAAATCACTAAGCTGTAAGACTGACGTGTATTACCTGATGGTTTAAAATTCTTTTTAATTTTGAGCAGAAATGAGCTCAGTTGAGTTCCTCATCAGGGACCTGAAAAATGTCAAAGGAATATAATTATCTATCCACGCCTCATACAAGGTGCCATAGAACCAAGAGTATAAGCTACTAAGTTCGTTTTCTCAAAAGAAGCTGTTAGTTTACCAGGAGCTTCTTCATTCCAACTTTTCCTGCGGCTGTTGCCAGCAAAAAATCTGCGTATGTACTTTACAGTTGCACCATTTAGCGTACTCTCTTTGGGCAGGTCAAAAGCCCACTCCTGGATATTCCAACGGACAGTCATACATTATGGAAAAATCAAATACATGACACTGAAAGAATATGTTGAAATAGGGCACTTCATGCTGCATCACATGATAGAAACTCATTATATCATGTATGGATTTCAATTGCTGCTCTTGTCTGCCATCTAGAATGAAGCTCATTACTAGCAGCCATCCCAAACATTTCTATCTGAAATGGAAATAGTAGATGAGCACAGTCTTTATCTGCTTCCCTAGTAACATACATCTGCAAATCTCTATACATAGACAAGAAGCTTCTCTCCACATGGTTTTGATAAACATGCCAAGTAAGTTGTCCACTGATCACAAGAAAAATTAAAAAAAATTAAAAAAAAAATCCACTATCAACATCTTGATTATTGTGGTAGGAAATACTACTATCTTCATAAAAACATACTTAACAAAATCAATTACCTCCGCATACCGCATACAAATTGAACAAGTATTGCTGACTAATGCAATATTGAAACTTTTTCTAGCCATATTAGGATGAATTTTCCTGTGGATAATGCTTGTCGATCTCCCTAACACCTCCGTCATCCGGGCGTCCAGCTGTGCCATCTTACCAGCCATCAGAAACACTTCTGTTTTACCAATCCACAAAAGAAAGCTGCATTAAAGGTAGCTCTATCGAATGCATAGTATGTGCTAGAGATCTTTATTGGTAGAACACTAGAAAAAGTGAATGAAGAAGCTGGATATTTACTAGGTCAATTCAAAAAAGAGTTGGAAGCAAAATAAAGAAGACAATCACAACTTCCAACAAGAATGATCATAATATAAGAAGCTTAAATCACAAGTGCAGAAACCAGAATTAATTATTAGGAAATAGCAACAAAGTTTGCCTTTTATATGCTTTTATGTGAGAAATAGCAGCATGAATACTTCGTTGGTATTCACGATGGTCCCCCAACCACCCATGACTTCCAGCCATGAATGATTCTTCATTTCTTCAATGAAGCCACAGGGAATAAAAAAGACCATGATATGTTTCCATGGTTGCATAGATCATTAAAACCAAAAGTAAACAAAAAGAAAATGGAAAAATATATATATCAATTGGATAAAAATGCTTTTCATGAGCCCATAGTTATTAGAAGGCGAGCCCTCCCCAAATATAGATAAAACCTAACCTACCTAAATATAGATAAAAACATTTTTAACTCTTAGAGACCCAAAAAAAAAAATAATAATAATAAATGAAATGCAAATTGGAGCAATGCTCATTGCTCCTAACATACCTAGTTGCACAATCATGCATCAAAACAACCAAATAAATTTTAAAAACCACCAAAAATTTTCAGAAGCTTAAATACAGAGAGTAAGAAATTCCAAGCACTTCAGACCCAAAACTACTGAATCAAAAGCCAAAGTAAATTCCCAGAATTTCCAAAAGCCCCAAACATTAGTAAAATAAATTTCCAAGCAATACCATTTACCAACAGAGCATATGAATATCAAATATGAATCATAATCCAACAGAACTAGACGTTTATAATCCAAATGGAAACTCACCTCTCCAAAAAGTCTTCTTTTCGGAATTGAATTTGGTTCCCTTGTAGATGTAATTACCACAAGTCCCACATTTGAATGCTCATGCGGAGTATTATACACACTTTCATTTGCTGATCTTGGTTGCCTCCATCGTGGAATCTTCACCAGATCAAAGTTTGGCGGCTAGTGCTTGTTTAGAACTTTACATTCTCCCATCCTTTTTTCCACTGAAAAAAGAAAAGAAGAGTCCACAATCTGAATTTCAATCCTACTATTGCACAAAGTGGATATTGATACTAATCATTCCAATTCCAAGATAATCACATAAATAGAATTTTAAAGCTTCAATGAAAAGTTTAAAGTTTTCTCGATTCCCCTTTCATATCCCTAAACTGTCCATTTAGGGAATTTTCTTATGCCTAAAAGCCCTAAAGTAGCAAATATATGCTATAAGAAACCTGTATGCCTAAATATTTAAATAACCCATTTGCACCCCCATCCCCAGAAAAATGAAAACTGCAGACACAGGGAAAAATTACCATGAGTGCCTGCCGGTTCAAGTGCTTGGAGTCATGGAGTGGCAGCCGACGATGGCAGTCGGTGTTCTCTTCTAGGTGAGGAAGGGACAACTGAGGTGACGGAATGGAGCATGAATGTTTTGGCAACTGGCAGGAGGCCTGGTGGCTGGAGCCAAGACTTTAGGGTGCTAGGACTATGAATGGAACCGAGAACTAGGCAGAAAAATAATAAAAATAAGTTGAGAAACCAACAAAATCTTCCATCCCACAATCTTAAACCCAAAAAATAGGTTAAAACTTTATTTTAGCAAGAGAATGGAAGATACAAATAATGCCAGAAGCCCCAAAAATAGCATCCTAGAAAAACTCTATTGAAAGCTTTTCATCATAACTTATTATTGCCTAAAGTTGAGGAGTACATGATTAGATGTAATGCGTCTAGCACACGACCTGTCACTAACATAACAAATAAAGACTTGACCAATGAACACTGTTCTTAAACCAAAAGTAAAAGGGGGGAAAAAATCAACAGGATAAAAGTCCATAGTTATCAAAGGTGACCAGCTTGGATGCTTGAGACGGAAGGCGGCCGCCTCAAGTGCCTCAGCAAGAGGTGAGAGAGGCTAGAAAGGCACTCTTTTTCATGAACCAATTTTCAAACAAAAAAAAAAAAAAGAAAACATGAAGAAGATGAAACGACAAACCCTTAATTGAAACCTGAAAGTTGAAAATAAAGCTATCAAGGAGAACAAGAGTGACCTAGACCATTTTCTACTAACCTCCAGCCCCTAGCGCTGCACTGTTGTCGACCGCTACTACCTCCGCCACTCCAGGTCCCCTCTGTCTCCGGCAACTTCAATAGACTCCTGCGACAAGTTAGGTTTTTTCTCTCTTTTCTGTGGTTTTTCTTTTGCATCTTCCTTTTTTCTTCCTCCTTTCCTCTCTTTCTTTTCTCCTCCCAATTATCACATGTTTTCTCTCGGCTCTTTTTTCTTCATCTTTTTGTCTGCTTCTTGTTCCTTCTAATTTACTTTTTCTGTTTTTTTTTCCTTTTTGCATTTTTATATTTTTCTCGTCTTCCTCTTTTTTTCTTTCCTTTTTCTCCAAATTTGTTTTTTTGTTTTTTTCCCTCTTTTCCTCTTTTTTTCGGTTTTTGCTTATATTTGTTTTTTTCAATGCATTTTATATACATTTTTTTTCTTCAATATCACCTCCTTTGCCTTTTTGTTGCCCACCTCTTGCCTCGCCTCTTGCCTAAAAAAGTACTTGCTGGCTGCCTTTTGCCTTTCATAACTATGCATAAGCCAGCAATCGAGCATCCCTGTTGCTTAGCAGGGAGAAAAAAGAAAGGTCAGTACCTAAAGGTACAGTTGCAATTTTTACAAAGAAAAGATAGCATCACAACATTATACTGCCTACTGAACAATGATTACATTTCCTTATGCAATTCTTTATAAATCCTTTATATAGTTTCTAGGAAGAGGGCTTATGAAAATCTACAAAATCAGATCACGACCAAAAGATTTCAATCAAAAATTGTTCTTGCGATTGAACTGTTTGTAGATGAAAAAACCTTTTCTGCACATGTGAATATCAAAGCTCTTAAGAGTTGAGCAATGCAAACCTCAGTTACCATGTCAAATGAAAAACATGAAATGATATAATTCAGAAGAAGTGATTTAAAAAATAAATGTTGTCCAGAACTTCTTGATTGGCTTAGTCTCCATAAATGAAAAGAAAGCTATACCTATATGGCTATACAAAAACCAACCAAGAAAGCTATACTATGCTGTAGATAAGTTGCTCATAGGTCCCATACCAAATGCAGGTCCACACAGTTTTGTCACAACTGCAAAGACGATGATGAGCTTCATGATGAATATCATGATAAACAACAAAAAATTACCTTTTTATACAATGCCATTAGATTCGATTTTTTGAAGGGCAAATAACCAGCCATAAAAACAAAAAAGGATAACACCACACGACCAATGATCCACCTTGCCTCCATCATAGACCTTATTGCCGATCAACTGGAAAATCAAAGAGCCAAAGGGAGTTATCCAGAAAATAGAATCATTCATAAGACAAAAATCATGTGGTGTTGTGCCAAAAGCCTGATTGTATACCTCTGGAGCAACATAATTTGGTGTCCCACATGCTATGTGAAGTAATCCATCTTCCTAAGGACAAGATTAAGAAAATGAACTTGTAACGTATTATACAATTCAATTAAGCAAATTTAATAAAAGAGTTGCTCTAGTGGCTTCCGAAGTTCAGCTATAGAATTAGATAAGAGATAAGTAAAATGATCACTGCTTTCATAAAGAGAAAATGAAAATCATACTACCCAAACTTGCTGAGGTAGGGAGCTGAATCTAATGTCTGAGTATGAGAACTACATTGGCATCAAGCAAGAAATTCTCCGGCTGTAATCAAGAAATAACAAAACAAATAAGTATTTTTCATCCCAAGATGTTAAGCGAATAGCATAGAGAAATTAAGAGAGGAAAAGATTTATTAAAAAAAGCAAAAAAGAAAGAAAAGAAATAGCAAGTTCACCTTTATGGTCCCCATGGTGAATACATCCTCTGTGGCAATAATCAACAGCATTGAAGAGCTGCTGAAAATATTTCCTTGCTTTATCTTCTATCAGTCTCCCTTTAGTAGGCTGGCCACAACGAACAACAGGATCGTTGCACTTTGTCTGTAGTGCGTGCAATCAAATTCTCAGGACATCTATTTTGAAAGTGAGGACTAGTGGAACACACAATTTTATCAAAGAGTTCAGCATCAGTTACAAATTCTGCAACAATATATATCTTTGTCATGCTGGCCATAACCTACAGGAGAACATCTTCACTCTACACAGGATACAGAATTCCAATTATATACTTAATACACACATCAAAATCACAGCTTCCAGATGCCCATACCGTGATATGCACATGGTGCCTAGCCCAAAGTTTGGCTGAAAATGAGATAATTAAATACTAACCTCATTCATGCAAATGACATTACAATGCCTTATCAATTCATGGTTGAAATTTCATGCTTAATCTGCAAGGGGAACAAAAAGATTTAGATCATAGGGGCCAATGTAAGTATGTGTTAAGCGCGCACTAGCAGCCAAGTTTAAGAAAGCAAAACACATGGAACAAAACAAATAAAGATAGGAAGAGAGCATAAGGAATCCACATTTGAGAGCAGAAAGAGAAGCTCAGGCAGGCCAAAGTTTCAAAATTCCTTCAGAAATAATTCCAGCAAAATCAAGTTGAAGCTTGAAATTTAGACGTGAACAAGAAAGAATTTTGGTTATAGTCTTTAGATATATGTATATAATATGACAAACAAACAGACATACTGTTACACATCCTGGCAAATATATAATTCTGAACCATGCATGATAATCAAAAAGTTGAATCCTTTGTGGGACTTCCAACAGTTTTTGAACACTTTTTAAAGACTGCACCAATGGCAAACTGAAATTGGAAAAAATAAATAAATAAATAATAATAATTAAGTATAGAAAAACTTGACCTACCCAAATATTGATGAAACATTTATACCTCTTAGAGACCCCAAAAAAGAATAAGATGCAAATTGGAGTAATGCTCATCACAAATAACATACCTAAGTTAATTCTCATCCACAAAAACAGCCAATTAAATTTTAAAACCACCAAAATTTCTTAGATGCCTAGAATACAGATTGTAAGAAATTCCAAGTACTTCAGACCTAAAACTACTGAATCAGAAGCCAACCCTAAATTCCCAGAATTTCCAAAAGCCCCAAACATTAGCAAAATGAATTTCCAAGCAATACCATTTACCAACAGAGCAGAATCAAAATCAAACATGAATCATAATCCAGAAGAACTGAACATGCATAACAAAAATTGAAACCCACCTCTCCAGTGGCGTCTTTTTGCGGGAATTGGATTTGGTTCCCTTGCATAAAAAGGAAACCCACCACAAGTCCCAGATTGAATATGCTCATAGGGAGCATCATGCACACTTTCATTTGCTGATTCTTGGGTTGCCTCTTACATGGAATCTTCGGCGGACCTAGTTTGGTGGCTAGTATTTGTTCAGAGCTTAACATTCTCCCATCTCTTTTTTTTTTCTCTCACTGAATAAAGAAAAAGAAAAATTCACTTTCTGAATTCCAATTCTACAATTGCACAAAGTAGTTTGAAATTAATCATTCCAATTCCAAGATAATCACATTAATAGAGTTTTAAAGCTGCAATGAAAATCAATGAAAAATTTAAAGTTTTCTTGGTTCCCCTTTCGTATCCCTAAATTGTTCCATTTAGGGAAACTTGTTATGCCTAAGCCCTAAAGTAGCAAATATATGCCAAAAGAAACCTGTACGCCTAGATATTTATATAACCCATATGCACCCCCCTCCCCGAAGAAGAAAAAAAAAAAGAAAAAAGAAAAACACAGACACACATGGAAAAAAAATTACCATGTGTGCATCTGCCAGTTGTTCATGTGCTCGGAGTGGTGGCCGTCGGTGCTCCCTTCTCGATGAGGAAGTAAGGACTGAGGTGATGGTATGGAGCATGAGTGTTTTGGCAACTGGCCAGAGGTCTGGCAGCTGGAGCCAGGAGTATGGGGTGCTAGGATGTGATTGGAATCTAGGCAGCAAAATCTTTCGTCCATCAATCTTAAACCTGAAAAATAGGTTAAAACTTTATAAGAGATTGGAAAATACAAATAATATTAGAAGCCCACAAAAAGGATCCTAAAAACACTATATTCAGAGCTTTCCATCTTACCTTATAATTGCCTAAAGTTGACGTATAAATATTCAGAACTAATGCGTCTGGCACACAGAGATTTATTCACCTAAAATAGTAATTCAATTAAGCTAATAGTTAGTATCTTGAATCAAGTAATTATAATTTATTATGTGGTTACTCTCTAATTAAAGTCTAATACATTTTGAGAAGCTATACATAATCTCAATCTCATTATATAAAACATAAAATGGTAACTTGTGAATTTAACTTAGCTAAACTTTCTCAAAAGAGGAAAATATCATAAATTTGCCAGGTGAATAGACAAGGGAAAAATCTCTTAATCACATATAGCTCAGATCTTATGCATAAGAAAAATACTAGGAGGAAGAAAAAAGGAACAAAAATAGTTAACCTCATCCTCCTCTGCACGCCAAGGTTCAAAATTTTTTATTGCACTTGACTCAACACTGAGTTCAGTGGATCTGTCTTGAATTATTACAGCAGAGCATTTAGTGCACTAAAAATAAAAGCTGAAAGTTTGGTTCCCCATAATAAGTCTGCAGATGAAAGAAATCATGCCAAAGTCAGAAAAAAAGGTAGTCAGAGGCGCACCATGCACCTCTCCACAGTCAGAACAAGAGTTAGCACAAAGACTGGACAGACAAGCAAGCAATGCATGTATAAATTCTGAAAGCAAAACCTGTGCATATTAAGCACTCCTTGCATCTCTCCACAGTCAGAACAAGAGTTAGCACAAAGACTGGACAGACAAGCAAGCAATGCATGTATAAATTCTGAAAGCAAAACCAGTGCATATTAAGCACTCCTTGAATTTACCATTTTCAGCTTTATCCAATTTCATGAAAAATAAACTTGTGCCATTAGCAACTTCACACAACAGTATAGGCAATAAAGAGAGTAATGCAGCTAGAACAGTGCAGATTTAAGACATTTAATCATTCTTACAGGTCAACAAACCTAATCTAGAGCCCGAAGACTAGTAATATAACTTAATGGGTCTTAATTTCTTTATGGAAACTAGTTTAAAGCACATTGACATATTTGAACCTTGACTATTACAATATTGTATCACTTTAGACCCAAATAAAAAAAAAAGGGCAAGAAGAAAACAAAAGGATAAACACTTAGCTGAAACACGAAAGTTGAAAATAAAGATGTCAAAGAGAATAAGAACGATCCAAACCATCTTCTACTAACCTCCAACCCCCAGCGCTACACCAATGTCAACTACCATTGCCACCGCCACTCTAGCTCCCCCGCCATCTCCCGCACTCCAACAGACTCCTGCAGTAAGTTAGGCTTTTTGCTCTCTATTTTTTCACTTTTTTTTTTTTCTCCTCTTCTTTTTTGTCTTCTTCCTCTCCTCTTTTTCTTTTCTGCTCCAATGTTTTCACATGTTTTTCTCTTGGCTCTGATTTCTTCATCTTTTTTTCTCCTTCTTGTTCCTTTTAGTTTATAAATTTTTTTTTTTTTTGTATTTTTGTGTTTTTCTCTTTTTCTTTTTTTTTTTTTTATATTTCCTGTTTTTTCTTCATTTTTTTTTCCTATTTTTCCATTTTTATATTTTTTTGTTTTTTTTGTTTCTATCCTGTTCTCCCTCTTGTCATGCTTTCTTCTTTTTTCTCTTTTTATTTATATTTTTCTTCAATGCACTTGATATACATTTTTTTTCTTCATTGCCGCCTCTTCCGCCTTTTGGTTGCCCACCTCTTGCTGCGCCTCTCGCCTACCTCTCTATCGCCTTCCATAATTATGCATGAGCAAGCAATCGAGCATCTTTATTGCCTTAGCAGAGAGAAAAATAAAAAGGTAAAGAACTAGAAGTACTAGCTGCAATTTTTATAAAGAAAATGTAGCATCAAGTTACACTGCTTACTAAACATGATTACATCTTCTTAAGGAATTCTATATAAATCCTTTGCAAAGTTTCTAAGAAGAGGCTTATGAAAATCTATAAAATGAGATCACAACCAAAAGATTCCAATTGAATATTGTTCTTGCGTCTGAATTGTCTATAGATGCAAAGATCTTTTCTAAACATTTAATTATCAAAGTTCTTAAGAGTTAACCAATGCAAACCTCAATTACAATGTCAAATGAACAACATGAAATGATATAATTCAGAGGGAAGTGGCTTAAAAAATAAATGTTGTACAGAACTTATTGATTAGTTTAGTCTCCATAAATAAAAAGAAAGATAGCTATAGCCTATGCACAAACTAGTAAAAAAAAGCTGTATTGTGTTGTAGATGAGTAGCTCACGGGTCCATACCATCTTGATAGAAATACAAGGAAGATGACAAGTTTCATGATGAATGTCATGATAAACAATGAAGAATTACCTTTTCCTACAGTGCCATTATAGATTCGATTCTTCGAAGGGCCGATAACAAGTCATAAGTCCAAAAAGGATGACATCACATGACCAAAGATCCGCCTTGGCTCCATCATAGCACTTATTGTTGATCACCTGGAAAATCAGAGAGCCAAACAGAGTTATCTAGAAAATAGAATGATTTAGAAAACAAAAATTATATGGTGTTATGCCAGAAACCTGATTGCATACCTATAAAGCAACATAATTTGATGTACCACATGCTGTGTGAAGTGATCCATCTTCCTAATGACAAGATTAAAGAAAATGAACTTGTAACATATTATACAATTCAGTCAAGAAAGTTTTAGTAACAGAGCAGCCTCTAAAGTCCAAAGATAGAAATAGATAAGAGATTTCAAGTAACATGATCACTACTTTCAAAAGAGAAAATGAAAATCATACCACCCAAGTTTGATGTAGTAGGGCACTCAATCCGAAGTCGGAGACTTTGAGAACTCCATTGGAATCAAGCAGCAAATTATCTGGCTATAAATCAAGAAATTAAAAAAAATAAAAAATAAAAATAGCAATTTTTCATCACTTCATGATGTTGAGCGAACAATATAGAGAATTAAGAAAGGAAAAGATTTATTTAAAAAAGAAACAAAATAGCAAGCTCACCTTAAGGTCCCTATGGCAAACACCTCTGTTGTGGCAATAATCAACAGCATTAGTGAGCTCCTGAAAATATTTTCCTTGCTTTATCTTCATTCAGTCTCCCTCAAGTAGCCTGGCCACCAGAACAACATGATGGTTGCACTTTGTCTGCACTGCATGCAATCAAATTGTCCATTTCAATAGGGAGCTGGGAGCCTATTGGAACATACAAATCCCATAACAAGAACATACAGTGCAAAGCAAGAGACAACCTTCCCTTGGATGTTCTTAAGAATTGATGTTGCTAAACCAGAGGTAAACTGTATCACTAAGATCTAAACAAGAAAACAAGAAAAAAAAATGGAGGGGTGGGGGGTCAAATTTGTATCAAAATTGAATTAAAAGATTGTCTAGAGATAGATGCCCACAAATAGAACTAAACAGAACTGATCATAATTTTGAGTGTAATTCTTAACTCTTACAAGTGAATAGAGAACTCAATATTTCTATAATAGAACACTAACTTTTAATAATGTTCGAGAAATTAAAAACAGGTGCTGGAACAATCTCCAACTGATAAATAGTATGACCGACAAATTACTAATATGACAAAATACTTTCTCAACACACAACCGCACCATGTCTATGATAAACCAATAGATGAATCATTTAGGTTATTTTCTACAGACATAAATAGTATGAATCATTTAGGTTAGTATAAATAGTATGAATCATTTATCAGTTATCTCCAACTGATAAATAGTATGACACTATGACTGACAAATTACTAATATGACAAAATACTTTCTCAATACACAACCGCACTATGTCTATGATAAACAAATAGATGAATCATTGAGGTTATTTTCTACAGACATAATGATAGAAATCTAAGCAGTCAAATTAAATGCAAAAAATAATGGGATCAGAAACTCATCAACGGCCACTTTTGTAAGTCCAGGAAGATTGTTGGGGATGTGATTCGTGACTTTTATAAGTAAACAATCACCCTCCCTTGCTAGAAGCAAAAATCATACAACCTTTTCAGTTTTCCCATGTCTTTTCTGGCTGATGATATTGTGTGATCATGTAAAAAGAAAAGTTTCATAGACATTCACAAACTTTTGACGTTTTAGAGCAATTTTATCAATGTCTCCAAAAGTTTCAACAAATATGTCCTTTAACAGGTAGTGGGCATAATAAAGCAGCTTTTTCAAGAAATTACCAGAACAGTATCCATTCCCAACTGTTTTCCAGACTGAATTTTTCGAACACTGTCCTCAAAGAATAGCTGCAAAAGTTGTAAAAATAATTATAAGCATATCTAAATCAACAATATTGCAAGGTACAATGTTGTCTGGAGCTTAGAGAAATGATAAACTTACTGTTCTATGTGGATCAATGTAGCGATTTTAAGGGCCCTTTCGATAGGATTAAGAGTCTCAAAGCAAATTATCACTTCAAAACAATTTTCCAAAACCAAGTCTACTTAGACCTTTGATGGCATGGACCTTATCAACATTTGTGAAAATCTATTAAGGATGCGATGAATCAGTATCAGTACATTGGTGTCAGAAATTCTTTTAGCTAAAAAGTATAACAAATATTTGGAAATATGCTTACAACTTTATGAGGGGCTAGCTTAACAAAAGGCTTCTCAAAATAGGGTTCGGTTTCAAATTTTCTTAAGGTAACCTTCAGTGGATAAAACTGCAAGATGCCGAGTTCATGTTCTAGTATATTAAATCATAGAATCACTCCCACTTGTATATTGTATTTGGCCGAAGAAGCATCAGACAGATTGGAGTTCTTACTTTCTAAACCTATAAAATCAAAAAAGCAAGTTAAGGTTTCTCAACAAACCTATGATACTCCATCATAGTCAAAATCACAGTCAATTGTCTGCATAGAGAATATATCATGATCCTTAGTCTTCTATGCAGAAAAATCAAGTTTAATCAGCAATCAAAGAAGAAGCATAAAGGCTTACCTAAAACCTGCCGTTGTAGTGCCATAGTTTTTACATAGAAGATTACACAAGACAGGAATTTTGCTCTCTCCTATAACCAACTTTTCGACCATATAATATTAAGAAGAAAAGAACAATATATCAGACACTAGAGGGAAAATACCAACATTAAAAGTACAGTGCAAGGAGAGAGACAACCTTACCTTGGATGTTCTTAAGAATTGACGTTGCTAGATCAGAACTTAAGGGTAAAGTGTATCACCAAGATCTAAACAAGAAAACAAGAAAAAAAAATGGTCAAATTTGCATTGAAATTGAATTCAAAGATTGTCTAGATATAGATGACCTACCAAATTGAAGGCAATCATATTTTGGCCTCTGAACCTGCCCGTATAGATCTACAAAAACTTGAGCAAAAAACTAAAATTCGTAAGCATTGCATTTGAGAGCAAACTGAAAAATCACCAAATTTGAGATATTCGTCAATTCTCAAATCTCCGTAACCGCAGGCGCCACTGTCCGAGGGCTCTGCAGCAGTATAGTAGGTTGCGTGGGCGGATTTCAATTGAACTGTGGAGCGGCGGAGAGGGTTGAAGAGGAAGTAGAGGAGGCGGACGAGAAGATGAACTAGCCGTTTAGAGGCCGCCCGTTGGCAGAAGAAGAAGGAACTAGCCGTTTCTGAGTAGAGACGGAGTGAATTACTATACTACCACAACATAGAGGATGGGATGCGCCTTTTATGAGAAACGCAGCAGGATGTCAAAACGACGTCGTTCTGAGTTGGCTAAGGCTCTATCCGCTTGTACTTGCTGCTTTGCTTCTTGTGTGCCTGGCTTTTTTTTCTCTTTAATGAAATGTGGGGCCCAGATTAATTTCAGAAGAAATAGGTTTTTAGGCAGAAGAATCGTAATTTAGGGTACAGCGGCATAAGGGATGTTGTCTTTCTTACATTTTTTATTCTTTTAAATGGAGCACTTATTAAAAAGTACTAAAACTATTTTTCAAATTCATGTTCAGTTTCCACTTGAATTTTTATAGAATGAGCTTTCTATTTTTGTTAAAATTTTAGAAATTACTTCCTACCCACTTGATTTGACAAAAATACCCTTAAGTACAATATTTTTCACTCATTTTCTTCACTTCTTTTCTATCCATACAACCAAACACCATTTATCTCCATTCCCAAACAATAAACACTACCTTCATATTTCATTATCAGAAATAGAAAGAAAAAAAAAAGTTGAAGAAGCAAATTGAGCTGACGGCACAAACGAGGAGCCCGACAGCGCTACATTTTACAAGCAATTGCAGTACAAAAATATTCAACCTTTCAGTACACATTATCTGAAAATAGGAATATATAATTTGTTTATGTAAAGTACATTTTACAAGGAATTGTAGCACAAAACATTCAAGTTTTACACTTCAACCTAAAATTGTACTTCATTTTACCTAAAATTGTACTCTATTATTTAAGTTTTATACTTCAAGTGTTCTACGAATTGATTATCCAAAATTGTACTGCAATTGCTAGCGTCTTATACTTCAAGTGTTCTGAAATTGTACTTCTTTTTATATAAAATTGTACTTCGTTTATCTGAAATTGTACTTCATTTTACATAAAATTGTACTCTATTATTGAATTTCTATACTTCAAGGGTTTTATTTATTAATTATCTAAAATTGTACTGCAATTACTAGGATTTTATTCTTAAAGTGTTCTAAAATTATACTTATTTTTATATAAAATTGTACTTCATTACCTAAAATTATACTTTATTTTACATAAAATTATACTCTATTATTTAAGTTTTATACTTCAAAGGTTCTATTAATTGATTATCCAAAATTGTACTGCAATTGTTGGCGTCTTATACTTGAAGTGTTTTGGAATTGTACTTCATTTTTTATAAAATTGTACTTCGTTTATCTAAAATTGCACTTCATTTTACCTAAAATTGTACTCTATTATTAAAGTTCTATACTTCAAGTGTTCTATTTGTTAATTTAGCATGAAAATGTAGCATGTGCATATTGTCTGAGATATCAATGCTTTTGTACTTCAATAAGGGAGATTTATACTTCATTGCGGTAATTATGTACTAGATTTAGAGTGAAAAGGTAGCATGTGCATGTTGTCCGAGAGCATGAACAAATGTGTGAGATATTACTTCAATAAGGGAGATTTTATACAAAGTGTATTTCAATATAACATCATATATACTTCGTTTGTTCTATATTTGAACTTCATTTATACTGAAAATATACTACAAGAGCATTAACAAGTGCGTGAGATATTACTTCAATAAGGGAGATTTATACTTGATTTCAGGAGAAACAATAGTCTCAAAATATTATATTTGACTCTCACAACAATTATTAGAGACTAATTATTTAATTACATAAAGTGTACTTCAACATAACACCATATATACTTCGTTTGTTCTGTATTTGTACTTCACTTATACTGAAAATATACTACAAGAGTATGAACAAATGCATGAGCTATTACTTCAATAAGAAAAATTTATACTTGATTTCAGGACATATGTACTTCATTGTGGCAATTATGTACTTGATTTCTTGTTTTTTGTACTAATAGTGATGAACTTGAGTTTTGTTCCATGATTTGCCTTTATTTCTTGGTAATTAACAACCAAAACTCTAAAAATGTGTGTATTATTTAGTATGGTATGAATAAAATAATGTTAAAGTATTAAAGTGATAACTACTAGTGTTCAACGAATCAGAGTTATCATTCGTAATATCCAAAGTATACTTATGCATTGAAAGTTGTAAACATATGAGCATTTGACAATCATATTCATCTTATCATCAGTACAAATATGTACTTCACATGGTTTGATAGTCTCAAAATATTGTACTTGACTCTTACTACAATTATTAGAGACTAATTATTCAATTGCATAAAGTGTACTTAAACATAACACCATATATACTTTGTTTGTTCTGTATTTGTACTTCATTTATACTGAAAATATACTACCAAAGCATGAACAAACGCATGAGATATTACTTCAATAAGAAAAATTTATACTTGATTTCAGGACATATGTACTTCATTGGGTATGTACTTGATTTCTTGTTTTTTGTACTGATAGTGATGAACTTGAGTTTTGTTCCATGATTTGCCTTTATTTCTTGGTAATTAATAACCAAAACTCTAAAAATGTGTGTATTATTTAGTATGGTATGAATAAAATAATGTTAAAGTATTAAAGTGATAACCACTAGTGTTCAACGAATCAGAGTTATCATTCGTAGTATCCAAAGTATACTTATGCATTGAAACTTGTAAGCACGTGAGCATTTGACAATCATATCCATCTTATCACCAGTACAAATACGTACTACACCTCGTTCGATAGTATCAAAATATTGTACTTGACCCTCACTACAATTATTAGAGTAATTATTCAATTGCATAAAGTATACTTCAACATAAAATCATATATACTTCGTTTGTTTTGTATTTGTACTTCATTTCCCACATATTATACTAAACTTCGCTACAATGTTTCACTTTAATTGAAGTGTATTTCAACATAAAACCATATATACTTCGTTTGTTCTGTATTTGTACTTCATTTTTCGCATATTATACTAAACCTCGTTATAATGTTTCACTTTAATTGAAGAATACTTCAACATAACACCATATATACTTCGTTTGTTCTGTATTTGTACTTGATTCCCTGCATATTGTACTGAACCTCGCTACAATATTTTACTTTAATTGAATAGTACTTCAATATAACGCCATATCCATGTATATATAAAAGGAGTCTTCTTTAATGCATCAAAATATTTTGACCCCATCTTGGATTTTACATGCTCCAATTTAGCCTGAAAATATTAGGGGAGCAACGAAAGCAGACCTCATTATGTCTTGCCATTGTTGCAATCAAATAAAGAAAAATTAGTATATAAACAGATTATATACTATCACTTTCAGATAATGTGTACTGAAAGCTTGAATGTTTTATACTATAGTTATTTCTAAAATGTACTTCAGATACACAGATTATGTACTACCACTTTTAGATAATGTGTACTGAAAAGTTGAATATTTTGTACTACAGTTGATTCTAAAATGTACTTTAGATACACAGATTATGTACTAGCACTTTCAGATAATATATACTAAAAGATTGAATATTTTGTACTACAATTGCTTCTAAAATATACTTCAAATACACAGATTATATACTACACTTTTAGATAATGTGTACTGAAATGTTGAATATTTTGTCCTAAGTTGTTTCTAAAATGTACTGCAGATACACAAATTATATACTACACTTTCAGTTAATGTATACTGCAAGCTTGAATAATTTTGTACTACAGATGTTTCTAAAATGTACTACATGTACACAGATTATATACTATAATTTCATTTAATCTGCAGGCTTGAATGTTTTGTACTACAAATACTTCTAAAATGTACTGCAGTTACACAGATTATATACTATACTTTCAGTTAATGTATACTGCAGGCTTGAATGTTTTTGTACTACAGATGCTTCTAAATTATATTGCATGTACACAGTTTATATACTATAATTTCATTTAATCTGCAGGCTTGAATGTTTTGTACTACAAATGCTTCTAAAATGTACTGCAGTTACATAGATTATATACTACATTTTTGCCTAATGTGGACTGCAAGCTTGATTGTTTATACTATATTTGCTTCTAAAATGTACTGTAGTTACACATATTATATACTACACTTTTGCCTAATGTGTTCTGTAGGTATTTTTGTTTTTTTTTTTCCAGTTACAAGGATATATGGGTCTTTTTAAAAGATATGGGGAGTGATTTCTAAGTTTTGTGAAAAAGTAGGGAGTTTAGTGTGTAAAAATTCAAATGGGGACTGATCACTAAAATGAAAGTATGATTAGGGTTTTATTTTCTTTTTCTTTTTGTTGGGAAGCTTGGGTGTCAGAAGATAAAGACGAAGATTGTAAATAAGGGTTGGGTACAATAGATTTTTGTAATTTTTTTGTAGTTTGCTTGGACTCAGCATTTTCACTTTTCTTCTTTATTTTATCTAGGCTAATCTTGCAAGTAGGGATGTAAGATGAGTCAAGCCGGCTCACGATCCTCGTGAGCAGGCTCGATTATAGCTCGATTCAAGCTCGAGCTTTAACATGAGCCGAGTTTGAACTCTACTCTAGTTGTTCGAAAGTTCATGAGCTTTTTTCTATTTTTAAATATTTTTTATATATTAATTAAATAATTAATATATATTAATAATTTACTTTCTTTTTCTAATTGTAAATATTTATTATATATTAATTAATATGTATTAATAATTTACTTTTTTGTAATTTAAATATTTATTATATATGATTAAATAATTATAATATATTAATAATTTAATATTTTATAAATAATTATAATATATTATAATTTAAATCATTATAGTAATTATTATAATATATATAGTATAATTTAATAAATATTTTATTTATAATAATAATTTTAATTATTTTAAATTATTATTAAATAATTATGATATATTATAATTTAATATTTTTATTTAATTTAAAAAATTTTGATGAACCGGCTCGAGCTCGACTCATTTATACCCCTACTTGCAAGTCAGATATGAAGAGGAAGAGATCTTGGGAATTAGAGTTGGGGACAACATATTTTCAAGAGATTGGCAGCTTGATTAGGTACATTTTTATTTTGGGGGAGAATGGTAGACCTGCCAAAGAGGTACCCGTGGGTAACTCAAGCGCGGGTAATGACGGGTGAAGTAAATTTACCCACATGTAAAATTACTCATTTTTTATTGGGTACGAAATAAAGGATCCATTACCCGTAACTATGAGTAACGGATAATCCAAGGGAATCCGTAATGAATTTTTATTTTTTGTATTTGAAAGTAAATTAATATATATATATATATATATTTCAATTTATTTAATATTATTCAACTGTAACCTAGATAAAACTAATAGAAAATACTACAAGTTTCAAATATTATATATATTGACAATTACTTAAAAAATGTTAAATATTTTAGTTTGAAAACTACAAATTAAATGTTTAAATATCTATCTTAATTTAAGTTATATTATATTTTGAAGTTCAAATTTAAATCTCCTTATATATAAAAAAAAAATTTAACAAAAACTTTAAAAAATAAATACAACTTAAACATTATTGTTATCATAAAAAAATGTGCTATATCCTCCAAAGTATTTGTGCAAATTAGAGAAAAATTTAAAATAAAAAATACATATAGCTATTAATGGGTTACTTGTGGGTACTAATGAGTTGAGTAAAAAAAGTGGCGGGTAATTAAGTGGCAGGTAAAATTACTTGCATTTTATTGGGTGAAGTAAATAAAACCCATTATCCGCATTTTTTCGAGTAACTATGGGTATGAGTAAATTCTTACCAACTCTAGATTTACCCATTAAAAATAATTTATCAAGAAAAGAAAGAAATATATATATATATATATATATATTTGTTTTACTATGGAAGCTATAGAAGGGTTGTGTATACTAGATATGAGTATCAATGCCCGATATCTCACACGCAAATTTATTATAGTTCAACAAATTACTATGCATCAAACAAGTTGTGACACTGTCCATGATATTTCTATGAATCCTCCAACTGAATGATTGCAAATGAATTTTTTATTCAAATACCAATTGGTCATATATTAACCAACGATATATATCTCACCTACCAATGTCCATAAATATTTATGAATTTGACGCAGAAAACACCTCATGTAAACTATCAAACATAGCATTCAACAAATATGGGGACAGTGGACAAAATCAAGGATTGTAACTTTGTGAATATGTTCCATCCTACAAAAGCTTAACAAGAACTAGAAGAAAGTGATGAAATAAATTTCTGCTTTTTCAAAAAGTTTTCTTTGTGTCCATTAGGACACAGGTTTAAGAAGGTGACTTAAGTAAAATTGCTATACAAACTATTTACAATCTATAAAACTCTTGGATGACGCTTGCCATCTTACAGTATTCATTGCTATGAGATCATAACAAGCTAGGCATAGAGACACTGTGTTTCATGCCATTGAAGGCCTGTTTCAGCATCAATGGTGGCACATATTGCATGTGGTTGCGGTTTGGACATTGAAGTAGGTACATTGGTTGCATGCCCAATTACCTAAATCTTCTACACTTCTGATTGATGGCTTGCACAATTATCCCATATGCCATTTCCCTTATCGCTCCCTGCTATGTTTTCTGAGCTTGTGTTGCTACATTTCACCTATGAACCCATATTTGAGAGACCTTTCTCCAATGCTTTAACCAGGTTATCTTCCTGCCATTCCTCTTGAAACAAATACACACACACACACTGAAGTTGTTCATGTTACCAACAAAAGAATCCAGAAACCAAGAATATATCCTTTGTCATCAACTAAAAGTGCTACTAATAAAAAATGGAAAGCGGTTGAGGCAAAAATAGATGCATTATATACTATGGTAATAAAATGAACTAATGTAGCGAGCTTTTCATTTTAGTGGATTGGTTACCATATGGAGCATATTAGGCATTCACTTGTTCCATTGACTTTAGTGAACTAGTTAAACTTAATGCACAGTTCAGGGATCAACCTACTTTCATAAGAGAAGAAGTGTCATTTACGGCTGCAATCTGATTAGGCCCATAAGTTAAGAGCATTATTTCATAGATCAGTATCAGACGATTGTAAAACTATCAAACCATCTGGCAGTTCCTCTGGTCCTAATTCCTTAATCATTGATTACCTAGATGCTTCTACATATACTCCATGGATCCTAGATCAATCAGGGATGCAATCCCAACGTGATACCTGAACCAAGTCCTTCACGGGTATTTTTACCAAGAGGAATTGCTTCTGAGGTGCAAACATAGCATTCTAGGTGGCATTTGATCCATAATCTAAATTAAACCATAAGAGCAAACATACTCCAAGGTATTAACAAAGCAGGGATAGCAAACCACTTCAAAGTGCAAATGAAAATCCAAATAGTGCATGCATGCGCAAAACAAAAGCAGCACCAACTCATCAAGGATTATAAATGCCACTTGAAGCATTATTGTTGAATCTTCATATTACTGTTCCTTTGATATTAGACACAAGTAGGCCTTTATATATTTAATATATAAATTATAATGTGGTCCCCAAGTATGCTTTATGGTGGTCAAGCTTACTTTATCAATGCAATAAACATTACAATTGATCTTTCAACTTCATACACAATAAGATCTTTCATTAAGGTATATTGTGCTGCTAAAGACCTTGTTTTTGGCATTATAGACCACACTAGCTTTTGTCCCAGTTTTCAAACCAGAAGAGGGAAAAGAAGCTAAAGTTGTTTGTTAGGAAGAAATAATTGCTTCACTAAACCCTAAACCCATTTTCAGTTAATTACAGACCAATCTGAGTAACTAAACCACCACTATGAGCAATATTTTTCCTACAAATTTATATAGCACGGGAGAAAAGAGAGAAAAAAAAAAATTGATATTATCAACCTCATGTGCAGCTTAGCATTTCCAAATATATAACTATCATGTAAAATTTCAGTTAGAAAACTACTGGTCACAATTCTCTTAGTCATTCATTTCAAATTTCAACATACTGGAAGCATCCTCATACTAGCATGGGAACTGGATATATCAGCATCTAGATTCTTTTTTCCATGAACAGCTACACATCTAAAATTGGAAAGGGCTGCACTTCTCCTATACTTGCAAAATAAATATCAGAAAGCTGCATTTTGGACCCCATACATACATGTCGTAAACATCTCATAATCATATGAAATCAATAACAAGTTATGTTCAGATCTCTCTTGATCATCATTTTCAAGTTTCAGCAGATTGAATGCATCACCAAACTTCAATCAAACTATATGAAAAACCATATGTCTTAGTTTTTCTTATCCTTAAAAAAAAGGGGGTGAATTGCATTTTGCCCCTCTGTGTTAGTCATAAGTTGCAAAAATCCCCCATGAGAAAAATAAATAGGCAGTGACCCCCTTATACTTTTAAAAAAATAGCAAATGGCCCCCCTCCATCATGCGGTGCAAATCATGCGCTGGTAAGTGCGTTTGGTCTTGGATTTTTGCTGTTGAAATATCAAATTTACCCCTAAATATCAACCGATGGATCTATTGAAAAAAATTGACAGTTTAGATCATTTCTAATTATAAAAAATTATAAAATATAAAATATATTTATTTATATAATTATTTATATAAATACATAAATATGTAGTTAACTATATTTATATATATAGTTAAATATATGTATATATACATACTTTATATACACACCCACCCCCATCAACCCACCCAACCTTCCATCTCCTCTACCCCCATCACCAACCGCTGGGAATAGTGGCCGACGGCATCTGCGAGCGACGGCGACATCAACACACCCAACCTTCCCCTTCCTCCACCCCCACCACCAGCCATCGGAACACTGGCTGACGGCATCTGCGTGCCGCCGCTGCTCATAGGGCCTCCATGGCCGCCTTCATGGAGGCTGCCCTATATGAGCCCCCATGGCGAGCGGTGGCCATGGGCGCCACTGGAGGCCAGCTTCGTGGAGGTAGCCATGGCGAGCAGCCCGCTTGGCCTCTGCGAGCGACGACCATGGAGGCCTTGCCGCTTGGCCCAAGCGGCAGCCATGGCCGCTGCTCGCGGGTAAGATGGGGTGGGGTAGGGTATGAAATATAATATAAAATATTTATTTATAAATATATTTATGTTTATTATATTATATATTTATATTTATTATATAATATATATTTAAATAAAAAAGAATAAATTATAAAGATGAAAATAAAAAAAATTAAAAATAGTTTTAAAATTTAAAAATAAAAAAATTGGTATAAAGGGGATGAAAAAAGATAATATAATATAATAAATTATTTATTTATATTATATTATATATTTATATTTTTATGTATTTATAATATATTTATATATTTATGTTTATTATATTATATATTTTATTTTTATATATAAATAAAAAAGAATAAGTTAGAAAGATGAAAATAAAAAAAATAAAAATAGTTTTTAGATTTAAAAATAAAAAAATGGTAAAAAGGAGAAGAAAAAATATGGCTAAAAATATATTTAAAATGAATATATAAATAAAACTGAAAATATATGAAATCATTAGGGTTAGTATAGTCTTTACATATTGAAATTAGGACAAAATTGCAGCAAATCACGAAGGGAGGGGGGTGTGCCTATTTTTTAAAAGTATAAGGGGGGTCACTGCCTATTTATTTTTCTCGGGGGGGATTTTTGCAACTTATGACTAACACAGGGGGGCAAAAGGCAATTCACCCAAAAAAAAAAGAGATATATGATTAAAAGGTGAAAATAAGCTCCAATTCTCCGACACAAGTGAAAGTGAAATTATAAACTTGCATGTTGGACCTTAAACATGTCTTGTCATTCTAGCTAATTTTTTTTTTTGGCTAGGGTGGGGGGTGTGGAGAAAAAGAAAAAGATAAAAGCAACAGTATATACAATGCATTCAATGAATCAAACATTTTCGCATAGGAAAATACTAAGTGAAAGCAAACATTAGGCTGAGAAAAACTGTTGAACTGCAGAAATTGTCAAGAAAACCCATGAAATATCTAATAAAAACAAGTTACATGAATAACCTATATTTATCAATGCAACCAAAAATCACCTTGTCAAAACCAGCAAGTTTAGTGCAGAAATCATTGAAATCTTTTAACTGTCTGTCCAAGTTGAGGTATTTCATACACTCTTTCTCTGCACATTGATAAAGCCTCTCCAAACGTGCTTCTGCCTTACCTAAATGTTCATATATATATTCCAACAGTTCAATTTGAAGAGAAAAAATGACAAACCTAGAGAATTCCTCCAAAAAATTCAAAAAAGTTAGGAGAGAAGATGACACCTTGCAAATACCCAAAAAACTATTTTTCAGTCTTTTCATTCTCACGTAGACAGTAACCATATGCATATGTCCATTTTAGTATCCTCCTACATTCAACTACCCGCACAAATGTCCAATAATCATGCATGATTATTTAGCCACCTAGTCAAAAATGGAACAACTAGTTCAAACCCATAACTATAGCAGCAACAATACCAGTCTACTTATCATGTATTTCCATTTGAATAACATAAACTATAATCCCCTAGAACTAGTTAAGCCCAAGCTTAATTAGGTAATTGGAAACCCAAGAAATATTTAGCTACACAGAAAGGTCAAAGAAAAAAGAGCACACAATGGCAATAGTAAAATCGAAGGAATAGCTGTAAGCAGTTCATAACTTAAACTAAGCATTTCTAGGAACATGATGCTAGAAGAAAGGCAAGGCAATTTTATAGATGCCGACAATGTAACTTCACCATCTGGTGTAGAACAAAAGGAGAAAGGAAAGAACAACCCTGATCCCTTCATTTTGCCATCTTTATTTGGCATATAAAGAAACACATACTACTTTTCTGCTCACCAAACAATATGATTTGCACTTAGCTTATGCAACATTTTCTTCCTTAGGCATCAATGAACTATTAGCATTCATAATAATAAACTGATAAAAGCTTGAGCTCAAAAGCATATACATTATACTTTTACAATATGAAATAAATAAAAATCTGTAGAACCTACAAGAAAAGCATTCTCCAAAAATTCGCCACTCTGTTATTAGGAGATTTTCTCCTTTTTATATTATAGGCTTCATAAAGTCACTTGAGACAGAAGACACACAATTTGTGGGCCAAACTCCTTCAATCATTAGTACCATTGCATATGACTAAATATATAACTTAACCAAAGATAGAACTTTGAAAAATTAGATATGATGGTTTACCTATTCCCAGGCTTCTATAATTAACTTTAATTGTGACACAAGTTGGAGTTGTGCTTCACAAAACTTTCCAATCTGGAGAGGAAGAAATACAATTTTTATTATAAGAAAATAACTGAGAAATTATATGAAAACTAGTTACAAAGAAGACAACTCTAGAATAAAAGGACGGAGCTATATGCCATCCTTCCTAAAGTTTAGAGGGTGATCTCAAAACACAAATATTTTTTCTCCAACATTTTTCCCCTGGTACTTTGAAAACATCATAGATTTTGATTTTCTCAAAAGATTCAGTTAATTGCATTTGCACCAAGGAATCCAGTGCTTATCATGAAGAATCTCAACACTTTATTTAACTAGCATATAAATTCATGGAGCATCTTTTTTTTTTTTTAGTTGCTTATATTAGCTAAAGAGTATATTACCAGTCACTATTAATTGGTCTTGAAATAATGGTCATTGGACCCAAACCCAACAGAGGTAAGGTCAAATATCTGATTCTCAAATTGCGATTTTTAATTTCATTTTATAAATAAACTTCTTTGGTCCATGCCGAACCCCCACCCCTCATCTATTACAAAAGATAGCAGATGGATCATATCTAAACGGTATCGGAGAGCACTATCACATAGACAAAAAACATAGACCACTCCAAAAAATTTAACAAAGTAGCACAAGTAAACTAATAAAATAAAAACCATGGTACTATAGCAATGCAAGAAATATGTATTTGGTGTTTAATATACCCAAGGCCAACTTCTTCAAGTAACCCCAATATGTCACTTCAGCTAGCACCTCCATCAGTAAGTAATCCTATATCCACATGCCTAACAACTCATATTCTATTCTCTACTTTCTACAAGCCACGCTAGCTCTGACCACCATTTTCTATTCCCCATATCACAGCTACAACACCTTTACTCAACCATATTCAAAAACTCACCCCTAGCAATCAACACCCTACATTTAAACCTTGCTCTCCCAACAAATTATGTGCTACCCAGCTTAAAGTTATTCTCGACACTATATACCAACCCAGCCACCAAGCAAAACCCCTACCATGCCACCCAACCACCTGATCTACTCTGTTAACAGTAAGACCCCTTTGCCTAACCCCCACTATCCTCAATAGCCTTCCACTCTTACCACCACAATAATCCTTAAATGCCCTTTCCCAATTCTGCAGTATTGAGCAACACCCAACTCAAACCTATAACCAAACCAGCATTAATGCCCTTTTCCCCAATGAAATTACATACCAACAAAGTTCCTTACCCCCTTAACAACAAAGACAAACACACACATGAAAGATCAAACACACATTTTTGGATCCAAAATTGGTTGAGTTTATAGTTAGTCTTTCTCTAACTTAGCTAAAGTCTATGTTCTCATGTTGTATTAAAAATATCACTTATTGATAGCAATATAAACATAACTAACTTCAAGATAGGCAATTTCCTTCGATTAGACTTCAATGCTTGGGCATGCCAAATATGGGAATTTCCATGCCAAGTTAGCTCATTTCCCAACTTCACTCCATTCCTATACATTCATGTCAAAATTCATTATTGCGAATATAGCGCAAGATGTTTGTTTCCATGCATCACATAAGAAACCATAGGATTTCCCTAAGCTAAATTCCCATGCCTTCAATCTCGTGTCTTCTATGACCCCATTCTTTTCCCCACATATTATGTGATATTTTCTCATCAATTTTACATTCACTTGATGAAAACATAATGCTTGCACTTTCCTTTCTTTTCACAATCAACCTACTCTTTTTTTGATGTATAATTCAAGTATTGACCTTCCGCTGCAAGTACTACCTGTTTCATCCAATCATGGGGAGAAGAATCTTAAATCAACATTTTCACAACATGGTTAACCAATGGGTCAAATCAACAACTAATAGAGATATGAGCATGCATAAGGTATACATAGCCCAGAAACTTTGCATAAAACCGTTAGAACATAATCATAAAAAATAACTATACAAAAGACACATTGGTGCATAGATTTGCTAGACCGTCCAACATGTAGAGACATCTATCAATCTATTCCCCATTTTCAATCATCAAAATGAACAAAAAGTATTCTATAAATTCAATAAGCATAAATATAAGTGTCCAACTTTTCCTTAGTGTAAACTTTTCATGACCCCACCCTCTTGTATTTCTGTTGCCACCTTTTTTCATTCTCTATTTAAAGGCCAAAGGTGTTAAGCAATAGATTTGTAAGAATGAATCCAATCATTAAGCACATAAATCACTTTGTTATTTCCACAAAATCAATGCTGCTCTTCTGACTACCTAAGAAGAGAAAAAAAAAGGAGGAACTTCTATCGCTTAACAATCAATCTTAAAGAACATAGAGCTAACTACATATGTATGTAGAAACTAGAAACAAGTAGTCGCTAACTCATAGGGGTTTTTTTTGGGGGGGGTGTGGAACTCCAATAAAAGGTTAAATTTTATTATATAAAAGGCATAGCCCCTGAAGTTCATCTATAAGCAGGAAACATTTTGTAATTTATACCTTACAAGACTACTTACTTCTATATGGAAAAAGTTTATCCAAAAGCAATTGCAAACTATCTTTTCTTGAAGTCTCAACCTATGAAACATCTAAATACAAGCACAATATGTCTCATTTTTTTTTTTTTATCTTTTTCTTCTGTTTCCATCCTCCTAGGGTCACCTTTCTAACTTGTTTCACATGGGTAATCATGTGAAAAATTTCAGAAAAATTTGATTGCCTACTTTTCAAATAGGTAGTATGGTAATAAAAATTTTAGAAAAATTGATTTAAATGCATGCAAAATGATAGTAGGCATTAGTGATGTGGGGCGTAAATCAAATTTTTTGGCATGTATACCTAGACATTTGACCTAAACGAGTCCAGGTAATATCCTTTTCACTTTAAGCATGAAGAGGCCCGATTGCAAAACTTATGGTCCCATAATAGATTGGGTCACTAGCCCGTTCAAGTCTCTAATTCAGCCTAGATCAGAATAAACATCGCCACTCACAACTGTCATAATTTCTATGTTCGAATAATTTTTTTCTTCTTCAAGGTTACTCTATATTATTTTAGATTCTTTTTGTCATTTCTGAATATTTTGAAAATGATATTTTGTTGTTCTAGACTTTTATGAATAAAGTGCTGGTTCTTTTGGCCCTTCTTTCTTTGAAGTATCATTATTAGTAGCAGTGTAGGTTAGAATTATAAACCAGGACAGAATTATTCTCAATTTTGCGAATTGGATTTTGGATCTGTAAAGGCAAATATCAGGGTAGACGGAGTCTAATTAAGATATACTAAAGGGTTGAAAATAGGTTCCAAGGCTTACATTCCCAAAATGTTCCTAACAACAATAGATATGTATCCTCTTGTAATTGAGTAACATCAAAAAGGAAAAAGTCCTAAAGCTGGCATATGAGTGAACTAAGTGGCTTACATGGGAAAATTAGCATCAAGTCCTCTCTTTTTTTTTCTACCAAGAATAAATTACCAACGATTTAGTATAAATTACTTGTTAAAAAATAAGCAGCACGCCAACTAATTGGATCGATGCTTCTACACCTAGTACAAACCAGCTGAGTAAATGTAAAGTAAGTACAAAGAGTTGAAGCAAGGTATTTTCAGCTTAATCCTTCTATGCCTAGTAGATGAGTAACCACCCATTGGGTTGACATACTCTTGCTCCAGAAAAGCATCGTCTTTGTATTTCACAGCAGATTCATCATCAGGAAACAGTACAAAAAAGAACAGATGTGATTTTAACAGTCATTTTAGTGATGATTGACATTAGTTTTAGCCAATTAATATTTTTAGATATAGCAGCAAGAAGTCCTTATGTGTATACTTTGCATTTGACGCAAATGTGCTAGTGCCTTTAGCTTTGACTGCCTTAAAACTCAAACAATTGAAGGTTGTTTTAGAAAAAGAGAAATGGTTGGAGCTTATGCCAGTGAAGAGAATTGCATACATTTCATGCCATGGTGATGGTATAATAAAACAAACTCAATAGTGCACAATATTTTAAATACAACATAATAATAAAATTAAGAAATTTGAAGCAGTATTTAAAAATATAATGGACCCATCTTAGTACTCCTAAGTTGCCCTGCTAGTAGAGATCTAGTGTGATAAGAAAATTGCAGTTCAAAAGGTCCTAGCTCTCTCTCTCTCTCTCTCTCCATCCCTCCCTCCCCCCTTCTTCCCCCAATCCAAAAGCAGTTACTTTTAAACTAGAAGACCAGTGTTGCAACTAAACCTGTTTCCATACCAGAGCATAAATGTGAGAACATGGATGAGGACAAGATATTACTTTATTAGTAGATGATGGCATTATTCCTTCACATAACAGAGTGTAGGCAATTCCTCAAAAAAAAAAAAAAAAAGGCTCAATTCTCTCGTAGTTATCTTGACTGAAGTAAGTTTGCCTTAATTGCTTCTGCCAACTTTATTCATGCTAATGAGCCCAAAGGTCATCCAGTTGCTCCATTCAGTCAACCAGGCTCATTCCATAGCTGAGTTAACTTTGAGTATTTTAAATGACTGATCATTATGAATAGGTTTTTTAGCACAAATCTCACAACTTATACAGCATAGTGTTGCTGATTTCTCTATAATCCTCATCTGAAAGTTTTTATACTTGATTAGTTAGTCATTTCTACTTTTCATGAGTTTGATTTGAAGTTTAACATGTACCTCTCGTGATGATGACTTGTATAGGGCGTTTGATGATGCATAAATTTGTACATTAGGAAATAGATGAAGCACATAAAATGGAACTTGAATTAAACTTGTGCCAATTATACAAGTTGATCTACGTAATAATGGTTCAAATAAAAGAAAATTTTTGAAGCCTCCTAAACAGACCCTTAAGAGTTAAAATTAAGATGAACAAGTATATAAAAAGAAAGAACGCCTCTTTATGAGATAATTAGAGAATATGATAGATAAATTCATACCATTTGATTAGAAGCCCACTGTGATAGTAATGAGTATACAATTTCCAAAGCGTTTCTGGCCATATCTCTCCTTTCAGTATCATCATACTGATTGCACAATGTTTACATGCAAATAGAAAAATAATTAAAAAATATTTGCAGAGTAATGCACAAGAACTGCAGACCATGTTGTGTCATAGAAAACACTTATAAAGGATAATTGCTCTTATTTATGTACCAATCCTTCTTTCTATGCTTCTTCATAACGGTTGCATGCGTAGAAACCTCATGTTCTCTCACCATGGTCTGACCAAGCACCAAGACATAGCTTGCAAAAAGCAACTCCACTTTCAGAAATAATAATGCAAAAGTTTAGTTATTAGTATCATATGATGCGTTTATGGGTTGCAGTGTAAGTCTAATAATCCGATAAATAGATTGTGACAAAGCAACAAGTTAAATTAAACAAAAGAAAAGAAAAGAAAAGAAAAATAATAAATTTTCAAAGAAGCTTCAATTTGAAAGTTCAAAAACGTAAAACTTACCAGCAAAATTCAAATTTGCAGGGTGGTGTGCAAGTCATGTGCCTACAACCTTGGTTCTTTTCAATTGGATGCTTGTACTTGGGACAAGGCTTGGAGTTTGCCAATATCCTTAAAATGACAAAATTAGGGGTTTAAATATTATCTCCAACCTCCCATTAATTTGTTGACATATACTAATGTAAGCATTTATTTTATTGTCAAGGCATAACAAAACAGATCATACTGGCAATTCAATATGAGGAAAGAGCACAAATCTCACTTTAGGCAATGGTAACTGAATGATTCTAGCCCCAACAAACATCTCTTGAGAGTTTATTGCCATGAAAGATGTAAGTGTAAAAGAAAGACACCAAGCATCATGGTAAGGTGGAACCTATGTGCTTTTCTCATTTCTTCACCTGCAGCTCTCATAAGGCCTATCTCCTTTCCTACCCATCTCACAAGCACTAATCAACATTTCAAATAAGATATTGTTCACTCTTGGATTTTTAGGAAATGGAATATCTAGAAAGCAACCCCAATGTAGAAAATTATTAATTTGCCATGTACACTATATTTAAAATTTTTAGATTCACTAAGAGGACTGTAAGAGAGCTAGAATATTTGTCTGATGTTGAACCACCACCTACTTCAATCATAGTAAGCTATTTTATAATAGTTAATGTGTCTTCATGATGTTTGTAGCAAAAAGTCAGATTAAAGTTGGCCAACAGAAACTATATTCGATGCATTAAAAGGTAGGCAGTTTTTCGAGGATATCATGTCTAAACGCTATGATGTTGTGCAGTTGCGACTATCAACTCCTCTTGAAGATAGAAAGACATTATGTCAGACTAGATCAATGACTCCTCAACAAATAATCTAGAAATTTGAAAGAATGATCAATCAGATTAGCGGAAGGGGCTTAATCAAATAGAGCAATCGAGGGAGCCAAAGGTGTGGCAAGTAGATTTAATTTGTCAAAATATAGTAGGTTAGGAAAAAGGTGGACAACAGCTGTTAGAAACTGATTTTGGATGCAATGATTGCACTAAACTAATTTCTCGATTTTTCTTTACCTATATTATGAGTGCTGTCCATAAATCACCTCATTACTATATCTTACCAAATTAGACATCCTTAATTTAATATCAGAAAAGGTGTTTAGGTGGGAGGCAAAAAATAAGCTTTGTATCTGCACTATTTTTGCATATTCACTACTCAAAGAAATGGAAGAAGAGAGGAACTTTGAGTAGAGATCTGTGTACTTTATTTTGAGAAGTCGATATTAGTTTCAGACCCTAATTATGGGCAAAAAATGCAATTATCTGATGAAAGGCACTTTTGTTTACACATCATAGCATTTTAGTTCCTGACATCTCAACTTAAATAAATGTGTTGTCAAAGGACAAAATGAAATATGGATGTCACACGATCAAATCATAACCCTTATCTCCATCCCTCAACATCGTGATTTCTTTATAATGATCTCTATTATAACATTATATTTTAAAACATGTTAATTCTCATACAAACACATTAAATCATATAGCCTTCATTATTCTTTCACAAATATTAAACCACACCTAATAAAGACCAAAACTCTATCTTTTTAGCAAAATTATATTGAATTCTTTTCTTATCTGCAATCAAAGCAACTACCAATTTTGTAAAGGATAGAAGATTAATAATTTTAAGCTTTCTTCAACAATAAATAAAAATGCAAAGAATCTCTCAGAGCTATAATTGCTTCTACCAAAGAAGACTCTGAAATTACATGATTTGTGTTCCTAAAAGTCCAGTTCATAGTGTAAATAGCCTCGTGGTCAGCAAGAATATCAAATTACTGCATCTTCACTACGACCAATCATTGTTAAACATCAATGGAAGAACCTAGTTCATTGAAAATTGTTATGAACAACATAGAGAAATGCATGCAAATAACTAAATGATGTAAGAAAATTCATCTACCCAAGCAAGTACTGTACCAATTCATGCTTTTTGACTCTGCATTGTTTTTCAAAACCCACTTTTCAACAGTTGCACGGTCCACTGATCGGTGAGCTTCCACTGTACATTGATTAAACTAGCTAGTAATACCTAGCACAAGGAATAATGATCCAAAAAATAAAAGAATGATCAAATACATCGTACAACCCAACTTGCTTTCTAACAAAAGCTGTATGAACAGTTGCAGGAGACATTATTGGTTTGACCACCACCAACATATTCAACAACAGAATCACAACCAGGAACAGGACACCATTTAATCTATAAAGATATATAAAGAAAATTAACCGATCACGTTAGTCAATGAAGACAATAAAAAAGGAATAATTATAACAAGGCAGAGCACAATTACCCTTTTTTCAGCGACCATCATATGCCTCTTTACATTTATAGTTTGCACAGAAATATCACTGAATACGTATGATAAGCCAATTACTTCAATACTTCCTTTCGAAAAGGTGTGCCGTATCTCAAATTCTTCATCTAACCAACTCAATGGTGTTAGTGTATTACTCTGTAACTGAATATATAACCTCACATTTGTATTGGGGTATTATTTTTGAAGAGGTGTGAATAATATCCTATTGTCAGCAAAATGTTTCTCGAAGACAGAATGGAATAAAAGAAAGTCACTAGATTTACAATACCTTCATGTCTTATCTCTAACAAGTTCTTAAAATAGCAGCAGTGTTGATGTTGGTACTAGTAATAAGTAATAATATAGCAGCAGTAATAAAATGGGCGATGCAGGAACAAGAGGGAACCACTCTAGAAGATCCTTCATTATCTATCCTTCATAATAAATATACGAGACAATCGATTTACATTGTCTAAGATTTGAAAAATCACTATAGGGGTGGACTTTTAACATTAAATTCAATTATGGGTATTAGAAAATTGTTTCACCTCTTTTATCTTAAATGGAGGAGGAAAGCACCTACTTACCATATCAAATTAATGACTTTATACCTAGAAATGAAAGGTTTTCAAGAAAAACTATGCCCACCTTATAGTTGTCCTCAACATAAGATCTAAGAAGATAACGACGACACTTCCCCTTATCCTCATTGGGTGCCAACTCATCTTGGCCAATAGCAGCACCACATGATGGATTGGGACACCTCGGCAACAAGCATCCAAGACCATCATTGATGGATGTGCTAATGTAAGCTAAAATAACAAACAGGGAATGAAATAATTTTTTAATTCCAACTCCCATATGTTGAAATTGCAAGAAGGAATAAGCTAGCGACAAATAGGTTGAGAAACTTCCAGACATCACAATTACAAACTTCAAGTAGTAAGAAGATAAAATCTCACATTGGTAACATTTAATGATAGAATTTTCATTTTGCACTACATTGGTCATATTCCTCAAACACTATTTTAGCTTTCATAATATACATAACTACTAGCACATAGAGATGTCTAAAAAAATTAACATATGACCATGTGGTAAGCAATATAAATACTTCCATTAGCCCATCTATGTATTATCTTAAGGGATCCCCCCAACAACTTGTAATTTAGCATGAACAAGATAAATAGTCTCAACTATACAGAAGAAGGTTTCTGTCATCATGTCCTCATCATTAACCTTCAAATGAAAATCATCAACCAACCCTACCAATCTATATCCATTACCTGTTATCACATACACGGCCAAAGAACTGGTAAGAGCCATTATTTTAGACACAAAAGGTAGTGTGTAATCACCCGTTTACTACACACCTGATCATTGCAAACATAAGCAATTACTTACAATACATCAACTACAATAAAGAACCGTCATATCCCATAACTACACCATTGCTGCAAGCAATAAAGCGACCAAGACAGTGAACTCGAAGATTTTGAGCTCCGTCACGATAAAGAAGAGTTTTCATCAAAACAACAACCTCTGGTGATTTTAGAGTCTTTACTTTAAACTTCTTTAACTTTCAGAATTGAGGCTAGTACTGAACTTTTTAGATTTTACAGAAAATACTTATTAAGGTTCATTAGTTGGGATTTTAATTGTTATTTGAGTAAATTTGGAGTTGTTAGTCAGTAGGAATCAGATTAAAATTAATAAATTAGTGGTTTCGTAGTTGTGGGCTCTATCTTTTCCTATTAAGAGTAACCTTAAGGTCCACGAGTACATCTGTATCTTCTTATTCCAATAAAGTTTGTTATTGTGGAAAACTAATATTATAGAGTTTTCTAGTTATAGAATTGTTCGGTCACCATTCCCTCATGATAACATAGTCGAAGTAAAACAGCACAGTTGCTACATAAAACAACTGTTGACATACAGAAATAGTTAAAAAGGTGGGTTGTGATGCATCAAATATATACACCTCGAAATATCAAAGCCTTCCATTCCATCTATATTTGATTAATTGCCCACAAATGTTCTCAATCTATTTGTCAACAATGTGCTATTATTTTTAGATATTTGAACAATTGGGATTTGCTTTAGGTCCATTTAACCAGAGGAATTGTACTAAGGTTTAAGTTTTTCATACGACAGATGGGATTTGGTTCAAAGATATAAATAAGCTTTAAGTGGTTACTAATTATACAAAGCCACATGTGTAACCACATACAGTTAGGCACACATCGTTAACAAACACAAAGAGAAAAAGAAGTTAAATATTCCTGGACGACACTGGATAATGTTCAATGGAAATACCAAACTAACACCATCAATCTGGAATCTTATAGTTACTTTTTCACCTCAACCCCAATTATGTTAATAAATCTAATTGAAATTGTTACAGTTGGAAGAAAGGTTGGAAATTTAAATTAGCTTACTTTGACTTGCATGTTCGCTACTAGCCTAGGAGAGTTGGAAAATCTTAATATAATTAGGCCCGTCCATCATATCCCAAGGGGCATTCCCACCGAATCCTCTCTTCATCAGTCCATCCGATCTTGATTTGACTAATCTTAAATGCCCCATCCATGTTAGCTTCACATGAGTGCACTTTTTCTAAAGGCTAACGAGGCGCTCATAATATAAAACCATGCTTAAACACTTTGTTTCTTAGACTTCATGGGCATCAGAACAGGTACACAATTATGCCATACATGAAGTTCAAACTTCAGACAAGCATCCCAAGAAAGAGTTGCTTGATCTTGGACAGATGTAGGGACACATTTTCTGCCAAACTATATAATAATATTATAACGGTTTGCAAATATTATTTTCTTTCCAAACTGTAAACTAACATTATGATGCTTTGTGGATATTTTAAACAACTTTGAGGCTAAATGCAAACAATGCATTTCTACAAAGGCCATATAGCAAAGCTAAAAGAATAACATGAAACGTGAAAAACTATTTTGCTAGCAGATTGCAGTTGTATCTAAGCATTTGGGGCTCCAAATAAGTTTCTGGAGCAAAGTTGGTTTGAAAAGGTAGAATACATCTAGTGGGAGACAAGGATGTCATGATAAACAAGCAGTTTGATTGATCCCAGATTCGTGCTTCATCGTTATGTACTATCACTTATTTGGTATTCACCAAAAAATCACTAGCTTATATGTTATTTGTACGAATAACTGCATTTTTGCAGTCTAAAGTTGATATAGTATGATGTGAATCTATCAAGGTAGCTATCAAGATAGTCATGTGCCGCATCTATCATCCTCATAAATGATGAATCATGACATTAAAGTATGATGCCCCACTGTTGTGATAGACATACATGATAGAGTGAAAGATTTGCTTTCACTTTCATGTAACTTTTCTAATTAGCTGTAATTAAAAGAACGAATCATAGTTGCAATTAACAAGTATTTAATTATTCAGAATTAGGTGTCAAGCAAGGAATGATATTATTTGAGTGACCAACAAGGCCAACCATGATTAGCTTGAGATCATCATCAAAAGTGTTTAAATATGGCAACAAAAGAGAACAGTTTTTGGTCAAGGACGTTAGCATACAAAAAGTAAGCTATTATAAGTTGGTTTGAGGAAGACTAGCCAAATAAATCAATAGTCACAAGAAAAATATTATGAAAACAATTTAGGTTAACATCTTCATATGGTTGGTTGCTATCCACATAGATGGAGTTGTAGTGATGCTAACATGTGAGCTTTTACTCACACATGAGCCACACCTGCGACTAGAAAAAGATGGGGATAAAAGAGCACATAGTGAGAGAAAAGAGTAGGACTTAGGAGTAGTAGAAAGTGCACTAGGGATCTAAAAAAGTGAAACTAAGGAGAGTAAGTAGAAATGAATAGAAGAACAAGGGAAGGGGGAATAAGAAAAGCAACAGCTAGGGCTAAATACTTCATTAGACTGATTACATACCCACACTTGTCCTAGATTAAATCCAAAAGAATTTTTTCATTCTTGCAGCAGTTTAGATAGGCTCAATTGAAATGTAGGAACTAGGTGCTATACCATTATTGTAGCACAAGACAAGAGAATGCTATAGCACTTCAATACCAGCTAATTAGTGTTGGTCATCTCTAACCATTGGAATTGAAGAATAAGATAATATCATTATGTGAACCAAAAATTTAACATTGCATAAACAATTGCCAACCTTTATGAAAACCCTGATATTCTTGCAGAATTTATAGCTAGTCAATAAAAGAATAGAGTGTCTTTTAGAAAGCAATGAAAAAGGCTACTGAATTTGCAGATATGAAGATCAGAGAGAATAAGGCTCCCTTATTAATCATTTGGCTAAATTGATTAAGGTTCCTATATATTACGTACTATCTATGGGGTATTAGGCTGTCTTAGTGTAGTAATCAAAAGGTAAGTCTTCACAAATAGCATTGCGCGATTAGCACTAAGTCCAATGTCTACCAAAGCAGAATCATAGGTAGAAAGTGATTCACCATACACATGAATGCTAGAGGAAAGCCTCATTCCATAGCTACCCTAGAGTTTCAAATGTACACATCCATCATGTTGAGTTGGTCTTGAATGCCCAACGTGCAGTTTTTAATAATAGAATAACTAAGTAGTGAATTTCTTTATTAACTTACCATCTAGCTTAATCCATTTGAAATACATACTACTAAATCATGTTTACTTGTAGCTATTTTGCATCATAGAAGTAGAATCTTGCTTTCTTAAATAAAATACATAGTGATATAAGGGGCTTAGAGAACATTGTATCAGCATATTATATCCATTCAAGAGTTTGTTTTAAGTAACATCAGAATAAGCTAATCTCTGGACTCATTTCCAAGAAACAAGATTAGGAAACAAAGACTAAACAATGAAGTATTTGCAATTCAATCTAGAACAGTACAATGAAGTGGCAAATTGTAGGTTCATTGCAGTAGACTGAACCTCCAAAAAGCATGAAATCTAATTTTTTGAATAATCTTATTGAAATTTTAAAGGATTTATTTTCCATGTGAAATAATCTAATAGATTAATGAGGACTCGTGGCATCAGGTGACATAACTCTAGAATGAAAATTACAACCATCCTCAATTTATATTTATTTGTGCACATTATCCTGCAAAGATTTTGGATGAAGAAAAATCAGAAGTGGATATTTCACATAACTATATCCTTGGAATTGCTCATCATAAATTTTTCCACATGCATGCTATGTAAGAATAGAAGATTGGAAATCACTTAAACAAAGATGAGCTTCTACTACTTTTAACTGAGACTAATCTAATGAGAAAATCATCACGTCCATTAGTCTAGAGAGCCATCTATTTATAAATAAACCATAAGAATTAGGGGGCTGTTCAGTTGAATTTCTGATAGAGGGGATAACTTAGGTTTTATAAGTCAAGAATAACTAACCAAAGTGGATGGATCAAGAAGTAAATAAATTAATAAAAACCACATACAGATTGTGCTTTCTCTTGAGGTCTCAGAGCTGATTTAGACGGTATTTATGATTTTGACTTGGCACTTTGCCCATAACCAGAAGTGTTTACACATGCACGGGTATTCCAAACTCCTTGGCAACTTCTTTCTGAACATTGACAAGATAGTAAGATAAGATACAATTGTGTGCTGACAGTTGTAGTTAATTTATGTAAATATCCTCATTCTCCTTTCCTAGAAAAAAGAAGTTTCATTCGTCATGGAAAAGCTATTAATCAAGTTCACAAACAAAATCTTCTCAGTATTCCGCTAGTAACCATGCTTAAACTGAAGACTAGCCTAATATTGTTCTTTGACTAACAATGAAACTGCTAATGTATAAACCAACTTTTTCCAATTAAAGCAGTCTCAATATTTCACCGCATGCCTTTGCAAGAATAATCCACTATCTACTCGATCAACTATGGTGGCAAGTTGGATTTGGATCAAGCAATCTCCAAGGGTTTATCTACAAAATGGAATGTCCAGAGTCTCATCTCTATGGATCCATCTACAAAATCGATCCATCTTTAGTTAGTTTGATCATGTTCCTTAATATTGTTAAGATAAGATGGCATCACAACAACACATAAACATATATATCTTTCATGAGCCAACTCTATGCATTATAATTTAAAGCCTTAACAATGTGAATAATTTGATGCCTTTCATTTTACTATTGCAGAGTTCTTCTTGGTGCAAATCCTTAACTAAATGATTAGAATAGAATAGTAAACTGAATGAACACACATAATTTTCTAATCTCATCTTAGGTTTTCCTACATAATCAACACAAAGGAGGTTAACTCGTACAGTAACAAAGAAATGGTAATACCTTGATTAGAAGTAACACATTTGAATTCGAACCTAACATTCCGTTGGAAGCTAATCAGGCTACAAACCATGAAGAATCCCAAGATTTAACCCGAATAAGTAAATTAGCATTTCTACATATATTAGCCCAACCACAGTATACAGCACAAGACAATAATAAAGAATATAGTTCGTATTTCTTAAGGCATAATGGGAAGGAGATGATTATGCAAATAGTAAAACATACTTCAGATGGTTGGCTAACAACCTTTGACCAATAGAAATAGAACTTGTCTCTTGATTCAACATAAACCAAGCATACGTAGAACCTAAGATTTAGCCTAGCTACAACATATGGCACAAGACAACAACAAAGAATATCGCCCACTTTCCAGTAAAGATATGTTCCCTCAAACCAAGAATTGATGGGTGCCTCACATCATGCCTTACATGAAATTCTTTATGTAAGTTTCTCATTTCCAAAGCTTCTTCAATATAGTTATCCTATGATTGCACATTCATGTTAGGACTTGGAAAGAATGAAATCAAAGGAAAATGAGCATAAAAGTGCTTGCTTGATTCATATCAATTGTTTTTAGGCGTTCTCCATGTGTAAAAGTAACAACATGATTCTGATTTTTAGGTTTTCCTTCATCTAAGATAGTAGGGCTCGAAAGTTTTATACAATAGATTGCTTGCAAATAGGAATCTGTATGTATCCGATTATATGTAGAAACACTAGTCATGCATGAGCAACAAATAAAATAAAAAACTGCCGTGAAGAAGAAAACGAATTGAAATATGTTTTTCATGTATCGGCCCCTGCAATGTGATCAACCAAATTAGTTGTGCCTCTCTAACTGCATAGAGATAATAGCTATAAATGACTAAGCATCATATCTTGAGGCAAAGTGTAGGGGGAACATGACTGAAAAAACATACAGTTAACGTCTATTTCATTTCCATGAACTAATATTTCTTAAATTTTGAACTACCTACTATTTATCTTAAAAAGTTAACATCTATTTCATTTCCCTTTTACTTGGTCCAGATCATGTCCTGGCTATGAAAAATTGGACTTTGGCATAGTAGTCTTCACAAGAGTAGAACAATACAACTTATCATAAAGCTTCTTGGACCTGATCTTTACTCGATTCTTCAACTTCATCTGTATATGCTTCTCAAAGAGACGGATACCTATTCAGGGAAATGCATGATTATGCAATGAGAGTTACAGGGAAACATCCTTATAGTACTACGTATCTTATGTCATCATAAGTCTCAACATATCTTAAGACGAAAATCGCCAGACAATTTTTGAATACTGTATAACTGAGAAGATGCAATATTTGTAAATTTCATATATGAGACTTCTTGATATTGTGTCCATGGAGACATCTATCCCTTATCTTATCCTCATTCACCTCAATGGCCTTATAGCCTTACAAATCTGTTTAAATTGCAATAGATTGTTCCATTGCAATAAATTTGCACTAAAATGTAAAAGGCTAGAAGTGTTAAAAAGTTTACATTGTACCATCATCTTTGAACATATCAAAGTAATACATCATTCCTCTTACTGCCATACTTTAGATAATGCTCAGTTAAGAAAATTTAGACTTCATTTTGAATAAAAAGATTGAAAGTATCGCCCATTTAGATGTAGCAACTATAATTGCTAACTACTCACTCACAACAAGAAACACAGCATGCACATGCATGAGGGAAACAATTAATGTTGAGAACAAGTGAATCTATTTAGCAGATTAGTTGGTGCATTAACCAACTGGTTTCTAACCCCATTCTTCCATTCTAAATGGATCAAATTTGGTTCAAGCAATTGAAACATTTATAAATTAGTTGAAGAGCTACTCTAGGCATTGAATTGGAGGTTCATTTGTTATTTGGGCTGAGCCATGAAGGCATATTTATTAGCAGGTATATCTACTTCGAGGAAACACATCAACAATACAAATTCTACTTTAGTTGCACTCTTTTAACCAAAGGTGTAGTGTCAACATAAAATATCACATAAAAAACCCAACCATCAGTGGATTGCATTTAAGGGACCTAAAAAACCCACATACTCCTCCTACTCCTGCGGCTCCTACAATCCCCAGTTCTTGTCAATGTGTGCCTTATATGATGCCCAAATTCGTAGTTGCACTTCTGATTCATTAGATCCTCTAAGTTCTTCACTGAGACAATTACACGCTCTAGAAAATTGTTCCATTCAGTTACATGATTCTTGTCATAATTTTAGTAGAAAAGGAGAAACATGACATACATGATAGCCCCTCAAGCACAAACTTGTGAAATTTTTTGCAAGTAAAAGAGGAAATACCATCTTCATTTGGCAGTTCCAGCTCATGCGACAAGAAGAGAACCTCCTCCATTTAATGTGGAGTCAAAACACTAAGTAGGAATAGTATCCAAGTTAAAATTTCAGAAACAGAAACAAGATTGGATGCCGCTTTCAGATTATAGGGTGAGTAATCAGGCACATAGCATTAGCATTGTGTGACTACGAATAATTGGGCATGTGAAATCATATATTCCATCCTAAAGTCTAACCAGGAAAACAGTAACTGATATAGCATGAGATTAGATTAAAAACAACATGGGGGACCTCATGTAATTGATTCTAAATTTTAGGAGGTCATAATCCAGCACTCTAGCATAGATCATAAGAGGGTAGCTTTAGTTTAAGATTAATATCTTTAATAATATTTGAAATCTCCAAAATCTCCGAGCCATATAGGGATAACGTTTAGTTATGTTTTTTGTTTGATTTTATTATGTGCTTATTGTATGATTTGGGATAATGAACATTGAAAAAATTATTGAAGAATGTAAAAGTTGTGTTGGGGTATTTGATTGATGTTTGGTTATATTTAGGGGAATTGTTAAAAAATGGGTTTTGAGAGTTTTGATATGTTTGGTTATGTTTTGGAGAAGATATTTTATACTATAGTAGTCAAATCAATACTTTTGTGTTGGTGTTTGGGGGTGAAAATAGATTTTAATTTTTTGTTAATTATAAGGATAATAGTAAAATATGTTGGATATATATGTGATTGTGTTATAAGTTTGTAATGATTGGTTCAATGATTAAGTGGGTTGCATTCTAATATTTAAGAATTTGTGTGTTTGTTGCATTTATTTATTTATTTATTTATATTATTATTATTTAAATAAGTTTGAGTTTGTTGGATTAAAAAGGAGTATTTGTACAATATAGCAACCATGTTTTTTGCAAAAAGGGGAAAAACACGCAAAAAATAAGCACAAAAGTCACCTTTAAGACATGTGATAGGCTCAACTCCCGAACCTCTATGATGCCACCGTCTGATCCAATGGGCATGTCTGCTCTTTTAAGATTTTTATTATTTGAAAATTAAAATAAATCAGTTTATATATATTTTTTGATATATTTTTATTCTATTATTAAAATATATTTTTCAATAACTTATATATTTTCTTTCAATATTATATATATATATCTTCCTTTTTTTTAATTATTACTATTATTCTCCATTTACAACCTACTAGATCAATATATAATCATTATTTTTCTAATAACCTATCCAAATATAAATATATATTTATTTTATTTTTTTATTATCTTATTAAATTTTAAAAATATAAAATAAATACAAAAAATATCTTTGTATTATATTTTTAAATTTTAAGTGCAATAATAAATTCATATTTACTATGACTGAGTTATTATATAGAGTATTTTCTTTCTTTGTTTTAAATTATAGTAGTTTTGCTATTTTCTTGATCATTTATGAAATTTATGAAATTTATTCAAGAATGTTAAATATATTAAATAAATTTATTTCATAATATCAAATTTTCTTTAGGGAAAAAAAAATAGAGGGGGCTCAGATCTGTAATATAAAAGGCAAAGAGAAGGAGACTCCACCATGGCTGCAAACCACCGGTTGCATGTGATTCAAATTCACGATGCTATTTGGGTTGCCCCGCAAAGATATGGGTCGGATTTCTCAAGCCCCATCCATTAGCTTAGAAAAATCGAAAACAAAGGAGAAAAGAAATCATCACAGCCTCTTCGTCCACCAGATCCACAACAAATGTACTACAAAACCAATAGCAGAAAGGGTACTTTGAAACTGAAAACATAAACCAAATATAGCCTTAGATTGCTCAAGTAACAAAAATGAAGAGATTCTCATGCCCAATCCCATCTGGAATTGTGATATAGATATACATCAACTTGTATGTATACATATGGAGAAGATAATCTTTTGCTTGTTGCCAAAATTAAAGGGCTGTTTGGATTTTTCTGGAAAAAAAAATCATAGGCTAACAGAGAGGGCCAACCACACTTGAAGAAATCCCAAAGACAGAGTTTGGGAAAGGGTTTAGGAGAAAAGGGAATAGGGAGAGTTTGTTGGAACAGAGAGATAAAGAAAGAACCAGAGATGAGATAGAACACTATAGGGTGTCAGGCGTGTTGGGGAATGGGAAATAAAGATGCCAAATAGGTTAATTAGGTGTTAAGTCAAGGGCTTTTCGGGGGGAAAAAAGTAGTAAAATTAAAGGGGAAAAGGGCTGTGATGTTTGGGATTGTTTCCCCAGAACAACAACGTTCCAGGGAAACCCTCCCAAACACAGTGATAGTTTTCTTCAAATTACCATGTAACATACAAGTGTTCATTGAGTAGGCGGAAGAATTTCAAATTTGGAATATCCGTAAGATAGCACCAACCTTTACTGCTTTACCTAAAAAAGGTTGTATCCAAGTGTTACAAGACATCAAGGTATTATGCTTTGTAAAAACCTAATTTGGCTAAAGTCTTCACAGACTGTATCCTTTTTCACAGGATTTTTCCATTTAAGTTTCATAATTAAAATTTTTGCCCATATTTGTTTTCCATTATTTTGGGCCATCTTCACACCTTCCTTTCTGAAGAAAACTGAGAAGAAACTATTCTTATTTTTTTGTATTTTTACATTGTTTACAGTAGCCCATCTATATATACAATTTAAGTTTACAAAAGGAAACTAGAAGGTATGGAGTAAGGCAAAAAATTAGGCACTAAACAGTGCATCAGTTACTCCTAAAAATCCTCTATCAAATCATCAATTACTCCAAAAATTTTCTATCAAAATCTTCTAATATTCTTCAAGATTCTAGAATTCTTCACTCTCTCTCAAGCTGAGGAATGTATGTCAATCATTCTTGGCTTGGATAGATGCATGTCAAACTGAGCTCTTGGGATTGCTTTGGTTAATATATCTGTTGTCTGCTGTCGTTTAGGAGTATAATCAACTTCTATGATCCTTTTTTCAAATTTTTCTTTGATAAAGTGATGATCAATCTCTACGTGCTTGGTTCGGTCATGATGCACAGGATTCTTTGCAATATTGATAGCTGCTTGATTGTAACATATCAACTTCATCAATGTTGAAAGTGGATATTGAAGTTCCTCAAGAAGTCTTTTTAATCACATTCCCTCGCAAATACTATGAGCCATTGCTATAAACTTAGCCTTGGTGCTACTGCGAGCTACAACTAACTGCTTTTTACTCCTCCAAGTAACTAAATTACCCCACACATAGGTACAATACCTAAGATTGATCTTCTATTTGTCAGTGATCCAACCCAGTCAACATCTGAGAAAATTTCTATACTTTGGCTAGTTTCCTTCTTGATGAACAACACTTTCCCTGGAGTCATTTTTAAGTAACGTAATATCCTATATACTACTTCTTAATGCTCTTTTGTAGGGTTGTTCGTATACTGTCTAACCATACTCACAGCGAAACTAACATTTGGTCTCGTGTGAGAGAAGTATATCAATTTTCCTACGAGCCTTTGGTATCTTCCTTTGTCAACAGTAGCTGATTCTCCTTTAGAGTCAATCTTGTTAAATAGATCCATTGGACTACCATAGGGTTCACACCTAAGCAGGCCTATCTCTCTTAATAGGTCAAGTGTATATTTCCTTTGTGAAATCAAGTTCCCTTTACTTGACCTTGCTACCTCCATACCAAGGAAGTACCTTAAAGTCCCAACCAAGGTCTTTAATCTCAAACTCCTCGGTTAGAGTTTTCTTTAATAGAGATTCTCCTCATCATAGTTTCTTGTGCAAATAATATCATCAACATAGACTATGAGAAATGTGATCTTACCACTTGGGAGCCTCTTGAGGAATAGGGTATGATCTGACTGCCCTTATGAGTATCCCTACTCTTTAACAGCCTTAGTGAATCTCTGAAACCAAGCTCTTGATGACTGCTTTAGTCCATATAGGGATTTTTGAAGTCTGCATACTTGATTGTTGTTATTTGGATGCTTTAGACCTAGAGAAATTTCCATGTAAACTTCATCTTCAAGATCTCCGTTGAGGAATGCATTATTAATTTCAAGTTGATACAAACTCCAATCAAGAATGGCTGCTAATGATAATAAAACCTTGATTGTATTCAATTTTGCAACAGGAGCAAATGTTTCATGCTAATCAATCCCATAGGTTTATGTGAAACCTTTCGCAACCAATCTTGCTTTATAGCAGTCTATGCTGCCATCCACCTTGTATTTGACATTAAAGATCCACTTGCATCTCGCAGAATTTTTACCTTGAGGTAGTTGGGTGAGTTCCCAAGTCCCATTCTTTTGCAATGCTTTAATTTCCTCATTTACTACTTTTCTCCCCTTAGGGTGTTGCAAAGCCTCTTGTATGCAACTTTAGATTTTAATCATATTTAGATTAGTGGCAAATGCTCGAAAGATAGGAGACAACTTCTCACAGAAAACAAAATGTGAAATAGGTGTTGAGTACAAGTTCTAACCCATTTTCTATAGGCAATAGGAATATAGAGATCATTAGTTAAGCATAAATCATCTATGGAGGAACAAGGATCTGTGTTGCCTTGAAAAACTTAGACGAGAGTTGGATTCGGGGCATCTGTTAGGCAAGGCTCAAGAAGCATTTGCAATTCCACTAGTTGAGGGTCCTTCTAGCGCCTGTAGTAAACTTTAAGCTACTTGTTTCCTCCATGAGAATTATGAGTAAAAATAGGAAGTAGGAATTGAGGGTTCAACCACTGGTTGAGGCTCTGCCTCGGGAAAACTTATAGGAAAGTCAGGAACATCGAGTATGGGAATGTCCCAAAAAAGATATTCTTCTTGCTTCACCTTCCCTAGAATATGAGATTTAGGATAGTAAGGGACATTTTCAAGAAAAGTTACATCTATGGTGTTGTAAGTCTTTTGAATAGAGGGACAGTAATATTTGTATCCCTTTTGGTGAGGGGAATAGCTAAAAAAGAGGCATTTGACAAACTTTGGATCAAGTTTGCTTCTTTGATGAGAGTAAACACATAAGCAGAGCACCCAAAAACTTTGATAGGAATATTTGTGACAATTCGATTTTGGGGAAAAGCTTTAGATAAAACATGACAAGGTGTGTCAAACTTTAGGATTCCTGAGGGCATTCTATTAATCTAATAGGTTATTGTCAGGACAACCTCCCTCTAAAAATGCTTTGGGCCTAATAGCCTTCCCCCCAAAAATGTTTTGGGACATTACGAGTAAGCATGATAAATTGAGCAACCTCAAGTAAGCCTATTTTTCCTCTTGGCTATCCCATTCTGTTGAGGTGTGTCTACACAAGAACTTTGGTGAATATGCCATTTTCCAAAAGATCATTCCCAAGAGTTGCATTAAAGTACTCCTTAGCATTATTAGTTCTAAACACTTGAATTTTAGCATGGAATTGATTTTTAATCATAGAATGGAAGTTTTTGAATATGACTTCCACATCTGATTTTTCTCTCATGAGAAATAACCATGTAATTCGGGTATAGTCATCAACAAAAGTTATGAACCATTCTGCCCATGTAATGTTCTAAACCCTAGAAGGTCCCCAAATGTCACTGTGGATAATAGAAAATGGCTATGAGGGTTTGTAATTTTGGAGAGGGTAAGAACTACATCAGTGCTTAGATAGTTGGCAAACCTCACATTGGAAATTTTTTGGATTTTTGTTGATGAACAATGAAGGAAACAACTTTGACAAGTATATAATGTTTGGATGACCTAGACGAAGATGCTATAACATAATCACATGTTCTTTATTGAAGAGGAAAATGTGTTTGAACTAGAAATAGTATCATTGGCCATAGAAGAGGACACTTGGTGAACTTGAATCTTTTTACCGTTAGCTCGATCATGTGCCCTAATTTGGTATAGTCCTCTATTTTCCTTAGGCTTGCCTATCATCTTCCCCGAATCCAAATCCTGAAATTAGCATAAGCAATGGGTAGAGGAAAATTTAGCAACACAGTTTAAATCTCTAGTAAGTTTACTGATGGACAATAAATTGCAGGTTAAATTTGGAACTAATAAAACTAATTTAATGGTTAGTATCTCTAAAATGATCACTTCTCCAATCCCAGTCACAGTAGAAAGAGAACCATCTGCAATCCTAACTTTGTAATTCTTGTGGCATGGGTTGTATTCATGAAATAATAAAGCATCACCTGTAATGTGATTTGAAGCTCCAGAGTTGACAATCCACATGGATGAGGCTTCGGTTTTAGACTACAAGGCAGTTAAGAAAGTACCTTTTTGGGTAGTTAATCCAGTTGATATGACTTGAGTAGGAAAATGTCCTTAAATGAACATCTTTTGCAGCCTTACAACTTGATCTTTACTAAAGAAGGCAGCTTCACTATGTGGCTTTCCTTTCACATTTGATACAACCACGAAACACTAAACAACCACTAAGTTCTAGGTTTCCTTTTCTTTGTTTGATTAGGAAATCATGAGACTTCAATAAAGGGCTGGTGTTTTGTTTTGGATTGGAAAAAAATGGATGGATGGGAACATAATCAAAGCCTAAAATTAGGCTATGATACTATGAAGAAACTGAGAAGGAACTATTCTTATTTTTCTGTATTCTTACATTGTTTACAATAGTCCATCTATATATACATTCTAAGTCTACAAAAGGAACCTAGAAGGCATGAAGTAAGGCAGAAAATTAGGCACTAAATAGTGCATAAGTTACTCCTAAAAATCCTCTATCAAATCATCAATTAGTCCAAAAATCTTCTAATATTCTTCAAAATTATGGAATTCTTCACTTTCTAAGCACTTAATAGTAATTGTCAAAGCAATTCCCATGTGTATGGTATGCAATTGAAAATAATATACACATATTGATTAACCTATCTCCGTCTTCAAAGCATCAAAAGTCATGGGATGGGATAATAGTGAAAAGGATCAAAGTAATGCAGCGGGATGTATATGCCAAGTAAATACATGATAGTCAAACAAGCGTAGATGCTAAAAGTTTCAATTGTAGTAACATTTCAACTTTTTTATTTACCTTGTCTTTCCAAGCTTTTGATTCAGAAGCTAGGAATTTGATGGCTCCAACTGACGCAAATAACTGACATTGTTGATCGAGAGGGACCATACTTCATGTGCAAATCCTTCAGGAATTGAGTCTAATAAGCTATCATAGACATTAACTAAAATAAGAACATTCCATCCCGGCCTCAAAAGATGACACATAGTTCACATAATCACATAGAAAGAAACATTACTTGGACATGTGATCTTCCATCATTATATCTCAGGTCACAAGTTCCAGCATATCCTAGAAAAGAATGACAACTTGATCCCTATCCTTCTGATTATTATCTAGCTGCAAAAGTGGTCAATTCAATCAAGTTTACATGTCACCAAATCAACAGAAACACCAACCTAAAATCTTAAATACAAAAGAAAATTTCCCAGTAGTAAGTAGTTGCAATAGAAAAATACCAACCAAGTATTTAGAAGCCTAACAAAGAGATCATATAGTCTTGGAAGAGCACTGAGCATGTATTCAATTAATAGATCATCCATCTCTATGTACTTGTCAACTTCTGAAACGATGTATTCTGTAACCCTGGAAAATACATAAGATAATATAATAATTCAAGAAAATGTGCGCAATGTCAAGTTGCAAGCATGAGAAACACTAACCCTTTTTCCTAATTGCTATTTACTAATAATTTGATGATGTTCTAAAATGAAGCATACATTCACAGACATCAGAGTACATATATTCATCATATTTAGTTTTCATTTTCAGCTCTCTATCCTTGCCACTACTGTTATTGCCACATCTATTACTATTGGGATCTTTTTGATGCAACAAAATTAGCTAGAGAAAAGTTATAATCAAATGTCAACTAATCACTTCTATCTCTTAGTCATGGTAAAGAAACCAAAATAATATATCTCTAACTCCCGAATCAAACTTTATCCTCGTATTTTGAATGAAAATACTAAATTACTATAATATCATACTTTTCCACTTTAAAAAATAAAGTATTACACTCAAAGTTGATTTTATAAGTGTTAACATTTTAATATATTCCATAAAATATAGTCAATGAGGATATACATTGCCTAAAAAGCTTCGCATCACTAGATTGATTTATCTTGAACGCCAATAAAAATAGGCATTTTGTGCCCTTTTTCTTAAACGCTCTATAAGATAACCTGTTGTAAAAATAAAGGTGATAGAACATGATGATTTCTTAGGGATAATTAACAGAGAAAAGAAAGTAATAACAGTCTCTGCATCGGAGGGGTAAAGTCAGATTCAAATTTAAAAGAAACACAAACGGTCAAAATCGAACCTTGCAGGCAAGCAAAACTAAAGGCCATTACATTATCGCCAAATCATGATCAACCCAATATGGAACAAACAATAGATCCATTTCTATAAAATCAAAGTAAAGCAATCAAATAAAAAGACATTTGTCCCATATTTTTCCACTCTGTACTCAATTTAAACAAGAAAGATGAGGTTGCAACATTCAAACTATAGATCACCTGTTACTTATAAGATACTCAAGTCTGAAACTTATTATTATTTTCCATAACTGAGCAAACTGAGCAGCTCATTCTCTTTATCGAATGGAATCTGGAATGATGATATTTACACAAATAAAAATAGAATTTCAATTGTGTTCCTGCACACATCCATAAACCATATACCAGCAAAATGAAATGAAAAAGGAACAAGAAAAATATACTACCACTTCAAACTAAATGTAGCCTTCATCCTTTCTTTTTCACAGTCTCATTTTTCTCAACTGGGATTAAGCATGCATTAAAAGCATGAGGTAATAGTTGAGATCAGGATCAAAGCATTCCAGTCTCTGAACCTAGCAAAACAGAAGGACAAAGGTCAAACTTAGAAGAGAAAAACCATAATCTAAGGGCATATATAAAAGTCATTAATTATTACTTTGTACAGAGCCTCAGTTTCTATGCAAATGCCTCATTACCATGTTCAAGCAGTTACAATCATAATTAGGTAGTAACAAATTGTAGAAAATATTTATTTTCCAGGAACACCAATAACCACAAAACGCTCAATACTTTGGTAGAATAAATCTTAATAATATTTCACTAGCATATGCATTTTGATCAACTTCTGAGCATATGGTTTCTCTTTATTTTAAGAAAAGAAAAGAAAAAGAAAAAGATTTGAAAAATGTGTTTTAATGCTAAAGTTTAATTATCTTGAAAGGTAGGAAATTTAGGTTGCTACTAGTTGCGACGGATGTATAGAATTTTTGTCTAGATCTAATAATGTTTTTACATGAAAAACAAAAAATCGATTTAGATTGAGAATTCTTGAAATTTCTTAACATAATATTCAATCTAATGGAACACAGCTCCAAAAACTGACACAAAGAAGCAACTATCTATGTAATTATAATTATTTTCAGGCTTAATATTACTTGAGGGAAATTGAGCTGACCTCGATGGAATGTACCATATATACCTCCAAAATGTGTGGATAATATAGCATACTAGATCTATGAGTCCATAAAATAAATCTACACAGGAAATTTTCAGAAATGATTGTTCTTGGAAAAGGAAAAGTAAATGCTATGTAGCTTTGGTAGACCAGTGCCCCCACCTTTGCCCCCGGTAAAGCATTAAAGAGTAAATCAATATGCAGAAAATAATAGCGTAATCCATACAAGAATAACTGGTGCCCATATTGCAATCACGACACAATATTGTTCTTAGCTGCAAAAAAGACATTGTGGAAACTCAATAAATTCCAAGTAAAATCAGTGCAAATATTTTATCATCAAAGTACTTTCCATTAACACATAAAGTATACAATGAATGGCTAGCTTCATGGTTAGACATGAGGAGGTAAACTTAAGATCAGCAAACCCAACCCAACCAGATGGTATTTGTCTTCATAAGCATCACTAAAATGTCAGACATTTAAGTGACGAGAATTCATCATAGTTTCGAGTAAACTAGCAACTGTATCCTTAAGGGCAAATCATGGTAGGTGAGACAAACTATCAGGTTTATCAATGGCTAATCCAATAGAAAGGTTCCAGACCAAAGCTTGCAACTTGGGAAGCTTATGAGGCCATCCAAAAACTTTTTCCAGATTTCTGGACTTTAGACACAACTATGCTAAAGAAGGAGGTAATGTTATACCCAAGTGGAAAAATGGTAATAAAGAAAAAAGGAAAAACACATTTTTTCAAGTTAAGCACATATCAGATATTGAGAGAAGAAACACATGGCAAGCTGGCACAAAATCCTAAAGAGTGAAGATTTGTTTTGGTGTATTTAAGGTTGGATTACTCTTTCTTTGTGCTGTTTTTTTCTTCTTCTTCTATTTTTTTTTTCTATTTGGTTGTATCTTGGAAAATAGGTCTATCCTAACCTAGTGTTGGCTCTGCCAATATGTTCCTGGGTTATTTTGTGTATTTCTTCTTGTTTCATTACTATATTTCCTTGTAATCGCCTTTCAGTTGGGTGAAGGTGTCTCATTAATTGCTGTTTTGAATATACTTTGAGTTTTCCTCTCTTTTCTTCTTGTTGTTCTGAGTTCGGATGTAACACCTTGGGAGCCTCCAAGTGAAAAGTAATTTGAGCGCATCAATAAACTTTCATGCTAACCACATATCAAATTTCATTCTACTATGTAGCTGAAAGTTTCAAAAGTAACAAGCTCATTCTATGTACTTATTGAATCAACAATCTACCATGCATATTTTATTAATCTCTTTTCTTGATGGTATTTCAAATAATTGCCTCTCTTATGATTGACCAAAGCAAGTACAAGAGCTTTGTCTTTCTGTGTCACTCTCTGCTACTAAAGTCACAACTTTTCTATGCCTTATTAAACTGTTGAAATAGTGTCCCACAAGCCAATTAGATTAGCATGTAAACTATTTCACTTGTGATACAATCTTGATTGAATGATATTTATTAAATGGCCATCTTGATCTTGTGCTTATATTTACTTCACTGGCATTTAGTTAAAGCTCTTAGATCACACAAGACTACAGGACTTGGTCACACACTGGGTGGTGATCATGAAACAAGTCTTACATGGTCGTGATCTTAAATCTTCCAAGTCGTGGGATCTTATGAGACAGGGCATCTAAGATTCGGATAGACTTGAACTAACAATGCATAAATCCAAGGGTTAGATATAGCTCTATTTCATGAGCAATACCATATGAGATATGGGTACATGTTAGTGGATACTTTTTAGAGAACAAGTTCACTGAAGGCCCGCCCGGAGAATCCACTAGATTGCCGAAGAGATAAGTCAATAGTGGCAAGTTCTCCAACTTACGCTAGTACATATAATTAGTCCTTTGACCTGAGGATCCATGGTAACCTTGTATTTAGTTCCTCATGCTTTAACTCTTTCTTGAACACGTAGCATGTCATTCGGGTGGAGATTGGGCTTAAGTCATTTAGATATAGAGTTTGTGAGATCCAAGATAGGATCCGACCCTTCATCGTTGTGAAGGAAGAGTACATCTCCTATGTATTCGATAATGATCGATTCCAAAAAATCCTTGGGAAAGGTAATATGACAATTCGGTAAAGGAGTTTTCCAAAAATAAGGTCCTAAAGGGGAATTGAACATTGGGAATAGAAACATAGCATCGAGGCTATTAGGGAGCTAACTATCAATTGGTCAAGTTCACTTAACAAGTTAAGTTACCAATGACTTGCTTAAAGAGTTCAGCAAATTGACTTAAGAGTTAAGTCAAAGGTTAATTAATTAAATTAAAGTGTTTAATTTAATTAAAATAAAAAATTAATTTTGGAGGAATAATTCGAAGGAAGAGTTCATTTGGTGTGGCATTAGAATTTATTTGCATAACATTTCATGAGATGAAATGAAAATCCCAAGTGAAATTCAAATGCACACAAAATTCACATGCCACTTGCTTGGCAACTTGAGGAAGGTGTGATGCCAAGGTGGCATCACACCATCCTCCCTCTATATATAAATATAGAGTGTGAAATGTGTGGCAACTAACATGTGATTTGCAAGTAATCTCCTACCTCCAAATCAAGCCTTCATCCTTGCATTTCTCCTCCTTGTTCTCCTACTAGCATTGAGGAGAATTGGATTGTGCATTGGCGTGTGGATCTTATCATTAGAGGCAAGACAATTGGATTGCTAGCCTTTTGGAGATACTTTGTTCAGGTAGAATTTTTGGAGCGTCCATTGGAGATTTTCCTGGAATTATTTTGAGTTGAAATTTTTATTGGAGCATTATCAAGATGTTGGTGATCTACTGGTCCAGGTTTCACTCAATTCGGAGTTCGTTCAATGGGAAAAAGTTGCTCGAATTCCACTGTGCCGCTAGGAGACAATTTTTAAGGAGTTGAGATCTTTTTCCAAGTTTCTTTGATTTTCTAAAAATCAAGGTAATCCTCATACCAAATCTGAATCTATGGTATGTTTAAATCCTTGGCATCTTATGTAGCCTTGTTATTTTAGTGGTTTTGAGCTTTGATAATTGGATCTTAGTGCTACATGTGACTTCAAGTGGTATCGGAGCCTAATTTATGCTATTTTTGTTTGATTGATTCATGTGATGAATTAATCTAAATCTCTCAATACTTGATCCAACCTATGGATTGGAGTATTTGGATGATGTTGTATATGGCTCCTTTGCTTGATAATTGAAAGCATGCTAATATGTGTTTTAATTCATAGTTGTTAATGTTGAATTTTGATTTGACATTAGTTGATGTTATATGATGATATAACATGTTAAATTTGGCCTCAAGTTGTTTTGGTCATTTTTGGATGCAGTATGATTGGAGTTTATTGAATTTTTTTGGAGAATAGAGATTCTCACTTAAACTTGATTTTTCTAGTATATTTGAGCACTTGAATTTTCATTTTTAAAAGGTGTTTTAGATATGTAAATTCATCTATAATGTGTGATTTAATGTTTAGGAGGTGTCCTAAATTTTTTGGTGTAAAAGTTGAGCAAAAATTGACTTGACTTGGACCAAACCTCAAAATAGGGCAAGCTGCCACGCTCGGCCAAGCAGTGAATGAGTAGCGGGCACACCTTGCTGCACAGTCATGCTACCAAATAGGGGCAGCAATGCCTAGTCGCGGGTTTGGGGGGTTTTGAGCCTTGTTTTGTGTTCCTTTGGTGGCAAAAAGTGACCTAAATTATACTAGATAGATGCACAAGTGTTGTGTAAGTTATCACAATTATATTTGACATTTTTGATTGCTTTTAAAATATTGTTAAAGTTAATATTCAATTAGGTGCAAAAATGAGATGTATAAATGTTATGCTTATTTTTGCTTGACCTATTAATTACTTAAGAGATAAGAATTTAATTATTGGAATTGAATGTTAATTCTTGCTTTATTTATTGTTCTTTTAATTGTTGAATGGATGATGAATGAATGGGGATAATCATGAGCCTTTAATATTGATTTTATTTGTTCAAGTTGTTGAAAAGGGTTGTATTAAATTGGGGCTTGCATGCCTCTTAATTTCTATCTTGTAAATGTTATGAGAGTAGAATCACTAGAAGTGATGATTTCTTTCTCATGTAAATGTTACGAAGGGCAAAAAAGACCGTTGGAGACATAAAAACCCATGAATGTATGGGATACACTTATACAATAGTTAGATTTAATCAACCTACTTAAAAAAAAAACTAGGTGGTGCACCTATGGCTCCAAGTGCACCACTTGGTTAAGGCTCATGGTCATCCCACCCTAGGAGCATGCTAGTCGCATTTAATTTTTATGCTTTCCATATCCTATTGATTTATGAGAATAATGGTTAGGATATAGAAAACCTAAATAAAAAGATAAAATGATGAGATCTTTGCAAGCAAGAAAATTCCTCCATTTAGAATGTCTAAGTGCTTTTAAATATTAAGTTAAAATGGATACAAATTAAAAGGAGTTTTAATTAATCCATATCTTCTACCAATAGTATGTGGCATGACGACACTACCATCATTTGTGTGATATCTCAAGAGTTGTGGGTCATGCTTATGGTGGAAAGCTGCGACCATATACTTAACATATGATGCACCTTTGATTTGATGCTTCCCATGCATTGGTACACGAGTCGTGGGATGACGTGGAGCTGTCTTGAATCAAAGTTTGATTGGTAGGTTCGACTTAACACCTAGTAGTGTAGATGTCACACGAGTCGTGGGTCTACATAAAAAGTAAGGCAAAATATATCAAGGGTTGCATAGAGATACAATTAGCAAAAGTTGCTTACCTTTCAATTGTTTGTGGATGTCTCACGAGTCGTGGGTCTGCTACAAGTCCTTGAGGCCTTGATTCTTACTAGGAAATGAGATTTCCCAAATTCTTCTAGAGGGTAAATAATTTGATTAAATAGTGGGAGAAAAACATGCTTGAAAGACCATTAACATGTTTTCAATATTAATATTCAATCACATGTTTATATTCTCTTTTTTGCCTTTGATGGTTTGCAAAATCTCGAGAATGGCTAAAAATCTACTCAACATTATTTTGGAAACCAATAAACCAATCGGGCCAAACTTCCATGATTGACTTAATCTCAAAAATCGTTCTAGATTCCAAGAAATAGATAAATGTCCTATGTCATGGTGCTCCTAATCCCATGGGAATTAATTTAGATCAGGAGACACATGAAAAGTTCACGGATTGGGTTAAGGATCGTCCTATCCCATAAATCTCAAGATAGCATCTATAAACTTAAAAAGTCTCAAGGACACATGAATAGTACCTTGGTTAAAGTTTACAAGAGTTGTAAAGCAAACAAGGTATGAGAAGTTCATGTTGCTAAAGGGGATTTTTCAAGCTACAATAGATGTGAAGTCATGTGTCATCGACTATGGTCTAAAGATGATTAGGCTTGGAGATTCTTTTCAACTTGGACGTAGTGATGGACAATGATCTCCATAAGGATTAGATCCTCACATCCTCGCCTAGTTTTATTGATCAAAGTGTTGATCTAGATGGAAACTACCATGACTAGGGCATACCATTAATACTTGCTTCCTCCTCCAAGTCCATGAACCCTAGGGGTGCTAGAAAGGGAGGTAAAATGAAGAAAAGTTCTTCCTCCAAGGGAAGACAACCATTAAATGCATTCGGAGGAGTCAAAAAGATTATAGAGGATATAGTTAATATTACTTGTTTCTACTTTGGCAAGAAAGGCCATCGAAAGTGGTATTGCAAAGAATATTTTGCAACCCTTGAAAAGGGTATGTACTTTATTGAAGTACATTTAAGGATAAATTCTTTCTCATGGATATGTGACATCGCATGTGGTTCTTATCTTTTTAATTTGTTACAAAGAATTGAACGAAGAATAAAACTAAGTGATGGGGATATAATCTACCATCTTGGCAAAGGAGCAAGAGTTGCGGCCAAAGCCAAAGTTATATAATAAGTTAGACTTAAGGAACTCCGTACTTATATTGAACCCTTGTTATTATGTACCATATATTATCTAGAACATTATTTTAATTCTCATTTTAAATAGTGAAGGATTTGATCTTTCTACATCGAATGGGAGATTGAAGGCATTAAAAAATGGGCTCTTTAGTTGCTCATGGTACATTTAACAAAAGATTATATATTTTTGGATTCTCAAACATCACTGATGCATATTCAATCAAGTAAAAGAAAAGTTAGATATACAAGAAAATGCCATCTTATGGCATGCAAGACTTGGACATATCTCTAAAAAATAGGATGAACAATTTAGAAGCTCTCAAAGCACTAAATGTTTGTGGCATTGAAGACCTTTCTACTTGTGAATCTTATTTAAAGGGAAAAATGACCAAGCCTCCTTTTGTGGGACAAACTGAGCGAACCATAGTTCCTTTGGATTTGATCCATATAGATGTTTGTAGCCTACTAAGAGTTAGAACGAAAGGAGGCTATTCTTATTTCATCACCTTTACCAATGATTATAGTCGGTTCAAACATGTGTATCTTATGAAGTATAAGTTCGAAGCTTTTGAAAAGTTCAAAGAGTATAGGAATGAAGTAGAAAAGCAAAAGAGACTTAGTATTAAAGCTTTTCGATCAGATCGAGGGGGAGAATACTTAAGTACCGAATTCTTGAATTATCTAAAAGAGAATAACATTCTTTCTCAATGGACTCCACCAGCACACCCAACATAATGGAGTAGCTGAGAGGAGAAACCACAACTTTTTGGACATGGTACGTTCTAGGATGAGCTTTTTCAATGTGCTTATATCCTTTTGGGGATATGCCTTAGAAATGGTGGAGAAGTTACTAAAAGTAGTACATTCAAAGTTGGTGCCAAAAACACCACATGAGATGTGGTATGGCAAAGCACCTCTTTACCATTATCTAAGGGTTTGGGGATCTCTTGTTTACGTCAAGCGGTTAGTGGGAGACAAGTTGGATAGTAGATCCATCTTTTGCAAGTTTGTGGGATACCCAAAAGAGTCTTTGGGTTATTACTTATATGATTTCTCGGAACAAAATGTGTTTGTTTCAAGGAACGCCACCTTTTTGGAAAAAGAGTTTCTATTAGATAGAAATGGCATTGTTATTGAACTTGATGAAGTTCAAGATGATCAACAAATCCCACAAGCGGTGGAAACAAGTGGGCAACAAAGAGCCTTACATACAACCTCTAAGAAGGTCGGATCGAATCAAGAAGCAACTTGAAAGGTTCAGATTCCTTTATGTGATGGCCCAATCGGATAGTGATCCGAAGACCTATGAGGAAACTATGTTGGACATAGACTCAGGATATTGGCTTGACGCCATAAAATCCAAAATGGACTCTATGTACTCTAACAAAGTATGGACTTTGATAGATCTATCGGAGGGAATAGTTAACATTGGTTACAAGTGGATCTATAAGTGAAAGCTAGGAGTCAATAGAGAGGTAATGACCTTTAAGTTGCGATTAACAGAAAAAGGTTACACTCAAAGACTCGGAATCGATTTGGAGAAAACTTTTTCACCGGTCGCAATGCCTAAGTCTATTCAAATTTTACAGCCATAGCCGTATATTATGACTATAAGATATGAAAAATGTATGTGAAAATTGCTTTCCTCAATGGGAACATTGAAGAAAAAATTTATATGGAGCAACCACAAGGTTTTACATCCAAAAAGAGTGAGCAAAAGGTTTGCAAACTCCAGAAATCTATTTATGGACTCAAATAAACATCCCAAAGTTGGAACATATGTTTTGATAAGACAGTTAAATCATTTGGTTTTGTCAAAAATGTGTATGAACCTTGTGTGTACAAAAAGGCTAGTGGGAGTAGTATACAGTTTATTGTGCTTTATTTCGATGACATTTTTCTCATTGGGAATAAGAGGGAAGTGCAAGAGTGTACTAAGGCATGTTTATCTACTCAATTCTCCATGAAGAATTTGGGAGAAGTATCCTACATATTAGGAATACATATCTGTTGAGATAGATCGAGGAGGATACGGGGGCTTTCCCAAACCCCGTATATTAACAAGACAATAAAGTGGTTTAGTATGGAAGAATCTAAGAGGGGATTCTTCCCTATGGGACATGGCATTTATTTCTCTAAGTCTATGGCCTATAAGACCGATGACGAGAGATAAATAATGTCACACATACCTTATGTATCCGCCATAGGGAGCATAATGTATGTCATTCAATGTACAAGATCGGATGTGGCACATGCTCTAAATGTTATGAGCCATTTCCAGTCCAACCCCCCAGTGGCCGTTAAAACAATCCTTAAGTATTCGAGAGGGCCTAAGGACTTATTTTTGGTATAACGCAGGATAATTAAAAATCGAGGAGTTTTCGGATTCTAGTTTCCAATCCTATGTAGATTACCTAAAATCCACTTCTGGATTCATATTTTGCCTCAATGGCAGTGCGGTGAGTTGGAAAAGTTCCAAACTAGACATCACGACGAATTCAATCATAGAGGCGGAATACATTGCGGTTTTGGAAATCGCGAAGGAAAGTGTTTGGATAGAAACTTCATCCAAGAGTTGGATGTAGTGCCTAGCGTACATGAACTTATGGTTGTCTTTCAAAGACAACTTTGGACTTGAGCCAAGATCTTATCAGTGATCCAAACATAGATAAATGCGTTATCATTTGATAGAGCCAACATTTGAGTGGAAACAATTTTCTTAGAAGAGAATATAGCAGATCCACTGACTGAACCCCTATTGCAAAAAGTCTTTGAAGGACATCTTGAGAAGATGGATCTTAAGACTATGGGAAATTGACTTTAGGGCAAGTGGAAGATTGTTGGAATAGTGCCGCGTAAGCTAATTAAATTAGCATGTAAACTATTTCACTTGTGATACAATCTTGATTGAATGATATTCATTAAATGGCCATTTTCATTTTCATTTTCATTTTCATTTTCATTTTCATTTTATGCTTATACTTCACTGGCATTTGGTTGAAACCCTTAGATCACACAAGACTATGGGACTTGGTCACACGCTAGGTGGTGATCATGAAACAAATCTTACACGGTTGTGATCTTAAATCTTCCAAGTCATGGGATCTTATGAGACAGGGCATATAAGATCCGGATAGACTTGCGCTAACGATACATAAATCCAAGGGTTGGATATTGCTTCATTTCATGAGCAATACCATATGAGATATGGTTGAATATTAGTGGGTAATTGTTAGAGAATAAGTTTACTTAAGGCCTGCCTGGAGAATCCACCAGATAGCTGAAGAGGCAAGTAAGTAATGGTAAGTTCTTCAGTTTACGCTAGTGCATACAACTAGCCCTTTGACTTGAGGATTCATGGTAAGCTTGTATTTATGTCCTCATGCTTTGGCTCTTCCTTGACCATATAGCGGGTTATTCGGGTGGAGATTGGTCATGAGCTACTTAGACATGAAGGTTTGTGAGATCTAAGATGGGATCCGACTTTTCATCGTTGTGAAGGGCGAGTCTATCTTTTATGTATTCTATAATGATCGATCTAAGAAATCCTTGCACAAAGTTGTATGACAATTTGAAAAAGGAGTTTTCTAAAGATGATATCATAAAGGGGAATCAAACATTGGGAATAGAAACACAGCATCAAGGTTATTAGAGAGCTGACAAATATCTAATCCTAGGTCTCTTTCAGGAGATAGGAGACGGAATGACTGTATTTGCATGGTACGCGTAGAGCTAGAATGGTTTTCCAAAAGCATCCATTTCGGCCAATTAGTTGGGCTCCTGGGCTTAAGGTTAGACATTGACTATGGAGATTGAGTACTATTTAATTAATGAAGATTAATTGAATTGAGTCATTAGTTTAAAGAAGTTTAAACTAATGTAAATATTTGGTATTCTACAAGTCACAAAGAGTTGTAAGCCGTTGTCCAATGAATGGTAGAACCTAATGGGTCACACACAAAAGCCAATTGCAAATCCTTCTTGATGAAGGGGAATTTTTTAAGAGTTAGAAACACTCCTTTATGATCGATTTTGGAGGTAGATGGTTTGTAATTATTTTGGCTTGATCAATTTAACAATTAAATTGATCTAATTAATTTAAGGAGTTAAATTACGACCAATTAATTAAGGAGTTAATTATTTGGTTATTTGATGCCATATGACTATCAATTGATCAAGTTAACTTGGAGTTAAGTTAATAATGACTTGCTTAAAGAGTTAAGTCAAAGGTTAATTAATTAAACTAAAGTGTTTAATTTAATTAAAATGAAGAAATATTTTTGGAGGAAAAATTCAAATGAAGAGTTCATCTGGTGTGACATTAGAATTTATCTGGATGACATTTTATAAGATGAAATGAAGATTTCAAATACACATAGAATTCATATGCCATTTGATTGCCAACTTGAGAAGGTGTGGCATCACACCATCCTTCCTCGATATATTGATATAGAGTGTGAAGGGGGCGGCAACTAGCATGTGAGTTGCAAGCAATCTAGATCTAATTTTAGATTCTCTCATTCTCCCTCCAATTTCCTAATTGTTGCCTCATGTGTTGAAGCTTCACTTTTCTTCATCTCCTATCTCCAAGTCAATCCTTCATCCTTGCATTTATCCTCTTTGTTCTTTAGCTAACATTGAGGAGAATTAGATTGTGCATTGATGTGTGGATCTTATAATTAGAGGCAAGACAATTAGATTGCTAGCCTTTTGGAGATCTTCTGTTTAGGCAGAATCTTTGGAGCATCTATTGCAGACCTTGCCGGAATTATTTTGAGGTGAAATGTTTAATGGAGCATCATCAAGACATTGTGATCTACTAGTCTACGTTTCACTCAATTCTAGAGTTTGTTTGGTTGGGCAAAAATTGCTCAAATTCCATTGTGCTGCTGGTAGACAGTTTTCACCAAGTTGCTTTTCCAAGTTTCTTTGATTTTCTGAAAATCAAGGTAATCCTCAAACAAAATCTGAATCTATGGCATGTTTATATCCTTGGCTTCATATGTAACCTAGTTATTTTAGTATTTTTGAGCTTTGATAATTGGATCCTAGTGCTACAGTGACTTCATGAACATGGTTTCTTATTAAGCAATTTCCTTTCACTATAAGTCTATGCCATCTCTTGTGCTTGAATCTAAGCAAAATTAACTAAACTATTATAGGAATAGTGCCCGACAAGCGAATTAGATTGGCCTTGTAAAAGCTATTTCCTTGTAAAACAATTTTGATTGAATGATATTCTTTATATGACCACCTTCATCTTATGCTTTATATTACTTCACTTGCATTTGGATGATGCCCTTGGATCACATATGACTACGAGACTTGGTTTGGTGACCATGGAATAAGTCTTACAAGGTCGTGATCTTAAATCTTCCAAGTTATAGGATCTTATGAGACAGGGCATCTAAGATCCAGATAGACTTGCACTAACGATACATAAATTCAAGAGTTGGATATTGCTCCATTCCATGAGCAATCTATATGAGATACGAGTTTATGTTAATGAGTGCTTGTTAGAGAACAAGGCAATGAAGACACATCGGAGAATCCACTAGATAGTCGAAGTGTCAAGTTGGTAGTAGACAATTTTCCCGCTTACGCTTGTGCATATTATTAGTCCTCTGACCTGAGGATCTATAGTAACCTTGTATTCGATCCTCATGCTTTGAATCTTCCTTGACCACTTAGTGGGTCTTTCGGGTTGAGATTGGGTATGAGCTACTTGGCATGGAGGTTTGTGAGATCCAAGATAGAATCTGACTCTTTGCTTTTGTAAAGGGTGAGTGCATCTCCTATGTGTTTTATAATGATCGATTCCAAGAAATCCTTACGCAAGGTGGTGTGATAATTTGGAAAAGGATTTTTCCAAAGGTAAGGTCACATAAGGGAATCAAACATTGAGAATACAGACATAGTATTGAGGCTATTAGGGAACCGAAAAATATCTTGCCCTAAGCCTCTTTCGGGAGATAGGAGACAGAATGACCATATTTGCATGGTACACGTAGAGCTATGATGGTTCTCTGAAATATTCATTTCGGCCAATTAGTTGGGCTCCATGGGCTTGAGGTTGGACATCAACCATGGAGATTGTGTACTCTTCAATTAATGAGATTAATTGAATTGAGTCGATTAGTTTGAAAGGAGTTTTAAACTAAAATGAATATAAGATATTCAAAAGTCACAAAGAGTTGTGAGCCCATGTCCGATAAATGGTAGAAGTTATTGGTTCACACATAAAAACCAAATAGCTTCCAAAATTGGTAGAACAATTTTCTAAGTGTTAGAAAAATCACCCTTTGGTGAGCGATTTTCAAGGTTCCAATCTAACGGTCAATTTTGGTTTGATTAATTTAAGTGTTAAATTAATCAACTAATTTAAGAGTTAAATTAGACCAATAATTTAGGATTTAATTATTTGGTACCATGTTGACCATCAATTGGACAAGTTAACTTAAGTTGACTAATTTAAGCTTAAGAGTTAAGCTTGTTTGATTTAAGAGATAAATCAAAAGTTAATTAATTAAATTAAAGGGTTTAATTTAATTAATGAGAAGAATACTTTTTGGAGGGAAAATTTAAATGAAGTATTCATTTAAATTTGCATCTTAATTGATTTGGAATTAGACTCCAAATGAAATTGAAATGCAGTTGAAATTTAAGTAAGACTTGAATTTGAATTTTGCTAACTTGGCATGCCACTTCGGCGATTTACCCTCTATATCACCCTCTATATATAGATATAGAGGGTATGCAAAATTCGAATAAGCATTGCTGAAAATTGTGAGAATTAGATTCTTGCATTCCCTTCAAAATCTCTCTCTCTTTCCATGCATTGCATCATGTCTTGAAGCTTTGCATCTCTTCTTCTTCCCAAGCTCAAAATCGGCCTCCTCTACCTCATTTTCTCCTATCTAACTCCATCTTATAGTGAGGTGAAATTGGAAGATTGTTTGGTGTGTGGATTGTATCAATAGAGGTAAGGCACTTGACCTGCTCAGTTTTGGAGATTCATCTGCAGCAGCTTCCGGTTGGAAAATTTTTTTGGAGTGATCTAGATGTATTTTTGCTCCAATTTTTTTACAGTAGCTTTCCCTATGTGTGGAGGTGTTCTAGATTTAATTTAGTGAATTTTGGAGCAATATAGCTAGGGCAAAGGTTGCCGTCTTTCCGCTATGCTGATTGTAGATAGTTTCTGGATCCGAGAGAGATAGTTGATCTTCTCCTTGTTTTTGAGCTACAAGAGGTAATTATTCATCCTAATTCAGATCTATAGCATGAATAGATCCTTAGAAACTTGAATAGCTTAGTTATTTTCAAGCTTATGAAGTTTTGATTTATGGATCCTAACGCTACTCTTGCCTATAACTATCCTACTAGAATGAAATGAACAGATTCACACAATCAAGTCTAGAAGAACACAGTTTAACATTCCTATGGGTCAGGTTTTGTGATCTAGGAAATAGAGATGCTCGAAAGTACAAAGATGTAGATGCAATATCTAAATGGATAAAAAATCATATAATAAAATCAACTCTATTGTAGTGTGAGGTTGGAAAACATATGAAGTGCTATCATACTTGAAAATAACTAAACATAAAAAAAGCAATTCATCAAGTTATGTAGATCCCAGTTTCCATAGATAGTGAGCACATATATTTTGGTCAAATCTTTAAATGATTTTGATAAGCACAAGAAATTATGCTCAAATATCAAAATGAAAAGCGAAGCAGGTATGGAAGTTGTAGTTGCAGCAATCAGGCTGCCCATTTTTATGATTTGGCTACAATATCTCCGTCACCTAACATGAGCCAACATTCTAATTAAACCCGTGTTAAGTATTTTCATATTGTGTCTGAAGCTTTTTTACAGAAAGAAATTTGGGCAGTATTTAATTTCCTATGAGGATTATTTTTTTTATAATCTGAGACAAATTATGCTCCACTATCCCAAAACTTATCTCAAAATAGTTAAATATGAAATGATAATTAATTGAAATTAAAAGTTAGCGGTAAATTAATTTTGGTCCTCAATATAGACAAAATGTCCTATTCTTTCAATAGGCAAATAATAACAATTATGGATACTATCTTCAATCTGGCTTGTAATAGCTAACCATTGACTGATCAATTAGAAGAGAGAACAATCAATTTTACAAATAAAGCACATCAATTAATTAACAAAGCCCTTTTGCTCAGGCAACTTAATGTATAAACACCTGACAAGAATGAAGAACTTTGTTAATTTTACTTGAAGAGTAAATGTAGTATAAGAATCCTATGCAATGATAATATTTTCGCATGATACTAGGATAGAAGAACTAGCTCATGAGCTTAGGAGTTGGGCCATAAGATCTGGGGAACATGGAAGTAGCTTGATGTAAATTATTTTCGTTGGACCTTTATTCGTGCAAAGAACCACTTGGTACTGATTCCTCCCTAAATTTTAGAGGAATAGTTTAGTACATATGTGCCTAATTAGGGACAAAAGCACATCTTACTCAATCAATGAAATACATCCAAAATAGCATAATAAACAAAAAGAATAGAAATAGTTTTGGTATGAAGTCTACATGCCAAACGTTCCTCTTGACATAAGCTATTGAACATGAAAATATTGACACACTTTTCCTTTTGACATAAGCTTAATATGGTCATTGAACATGAAAATATTGACACCCTTCAATCATCCACACATATTTATGTGCAAACTAGTAGGGTCGGCGTGCTTCCATGGTAAATAAACATAACTAGTGCCTTAAATTAAATGGCTACTACATAAACTAGATATATGGAATATGCAGCATAAACTGATAAGAGACTTGAAAGAGGATAGCAGACTGTAGCAACAGACTTTTAATGCTATGCAAGAGTTGAAGCTCACCTGACAATAGCATGAAACACAATGATTCACTTACCTAATTTCATCAGTAATAACAACTTGATTGCCCTCATTCTGTGTTTCCCACCATTATTTTTTAGAAACTTCTGAGCCAAGTTGCATAACATGGGAAGACAACCCGTTCCAAAAATCTAAAGTGTCGAGATAATCCACAAACCCTCATAGGCATATTTAGGACATACGTCAATGTGAATTTTCCATCGTTTAGCTTGAGCATCAACTCTTAGTAATCATTGTACAAAGGTTCCAGGTAATGATATGAACATCAATGTCTATCCCTACAAGTAGCAAATAAAAAGCTCCAAATGCTCAGGATTTTTTATGAACTGAACAACAATTTCCTTATCAAGTTGAATATAAAGCATCTTCATAGTGAGACACATGAAAGGTGTGGGCTTGTGGTTTTCGCTATAGGTGCTGGCAAGGTGGTCGAAGCTCCATGGCCTTATCAAGTAGCGTCTCGCCCATTAGCCCAAAGGATTTCTCCTTGCAGTACATGCTCTGATAAACCTTAGTTCACAAAATCTTCTCAACCAAATTTTGCAAGTTCGCACCCCTTATGCTCTTCGCCAATGGGTCTGTACGATTCTCCGTGGGAGAGAATTGAGAGGGGAAAGAGAAAGGGTAGTAAAGAATGAGAGTCTGTGGGAAAAGAATGAAAAAACCATACCCCAAATTGAGCATTTAGATTGCGATTGCTTGTGAAAGCAATCCCATATCTCATGTCTTTGAGACGTGAATCATGCACAAAGCGTGTTTACTTATGAAGCCCATGCTTGGTTTTAGGAAAAATAAGGTAGACGTTCTCTAAGGCAAAATCTCAAATTACTGTTGAGTGAATCTTAGTTTGATTTTAATTACCTAGCTCGCAATCTTAAGAAGTGGCAATAATAATAGCAAAAATTGTAGTTTTTCTCCATTTTATATTCTCCAATCCACTTCACTTTGAAGTTAATGTAGCACTAGGATCCAATTATCAAAGCTCAAAAATGCTAAAATATGAAGCCAAGGATCTAAACATGCCATAAATTCAGATTTGGTATGAGGATTGCCTTGATTTTCAGAAAATCAAAGGAAGGTGGAAGAAGATCTCAACTTCTTGAAAACTGTCTCTCTAGCGGCACAATAGCTTTCTGGCAACTTTTTCCTGGCCAAATGAACTCCGATTTAAGTGAAATTTGAACCAAAAGAACGCCAACTCCTTGTGTATCTGCAGTAAAAACATCAGCTTAAAATAAATCCAGAAGTTCATCCAAAGGACGCTCCAAATTCACTATCCAAAACAAAGGATCTCCAAAGGCTAGCAATCCAATTGTCTTGCCTCTAATGAAAAGATCCACACACCAATGCACAATCCAATTCTCCTCAATATTAGCTAGAGAATAAATGCAAGGATGAAAGCTTGATTTGGATGTAAGAGATGAAGAAAAGTGAAGCTTCAACACATGAGGCAACACTTGGGAAATTGGAGGAAAATTGAGAGAATCTAATTATAGCTTGGAAATCACATGTGACCGCCCACTCCACACTCTGTATCTATATATAGACGGAGGATGGTGTGATGCCAAGTTGGCATCACACCTTCCTTAGGAGTGGCGCCAACTAGCCCTTGCAAGTTGGCACGTGAATTTGAATTTCATTTGCAACCATCATTTCATCTCATGAAATGTCATCCAAATAAATTCGAATTCACACCAAATGAACATTTCATTTGAATTTTTTCTCCAAAATTAATTCTGCATTTTGATTAAATTAAACACTTTAATTTAATTGATTAATATTTGACTTAACTCTTAAGTCAATTTGCTTAACTCCTTAAGCAGGTAAGTGTTAACTTAAGTCCTTAAGTTGACTTGACCAATTGATAGTCATGTGGCACCAAATAATTAACTCCTTAATTAATTGGTCTTAATTTAACTCCTTAAATTAATTAGATCAATTTAACAATTAAATTGATTAAGCCTAAATGATATGAAACATCTACCTCCAAATTCAGTCATGTAGGAATTTTTCTAACTTTTAGAAAATTTCCCTTTATCAAATAGGATTTGCAATTGGCTTTTATGTGTGACCCATTAGGTTCTACCATTCATTGGACATGGACTCACAACTCTTTGTGACTTTAGAATATCAAATATCTACATTAGTTTAAACTCTTTTAAACTAATCAACTCAATTCAATTAATCTCCATTAATTGAATAGTACCCAATTTCCATGGTTTATGTCCAACCTCAAGCCCATGGAATGCAACTAATGGACCAAATAAATACTTTTAGAGAACTATTCTAGCTCTACGTATACCATGCAAGTATGGTCCTTCCGTCTCCTATCTCCCAAAAGAGGCCTAGGGAAAAATATTTGTCAGCTCCTTATTAGCCTCGATACTATATTTCTATTCCTAATGCTCAAATCCTCTTTATGACCTCATTTTTGGAAATATTCTTTTCCAATTTGTCATACTACCTTACACAAGGATTTCTTAGTAACGATCATTATAGAATAAATAAGAGATGTACTCTTCCTTCAATATGAAGAGGAGTCGGATCCCATCTTGGATCTCGTAAACCTCTATATCTAAGTTGTTCATGCCCAATCTCCACCCGAATGACCAAGGAAGAGTCAAAGCATGAGGACCAAAACAGAAGGTTACCATGGATCCTTAGGTCAAATAACTAATTATATGCACTAGCGTAAGCTAGAGAATTTGCCACTACCGATTTTAGTATACTTCAATATTTCTCTCATTCCCAATATGAAGAATGTTATCGACATAAAGCACAATAAACTGTATACTACTCGCACTAGACTTCTTGTACACACAAGGTTCAAAAAGTATTTTTGACAAAGCCAAACGATTTAACTGTCTTATCAAAACATATGTTCCAACTTTGGAATGCCTGTTTAACTCCATAAATGGATATCTAGAGTTTGCAAACCTTTTGCTCACTCCCTTGGATGTAAAACCTTGTTGTTGCTCCATATAAATTTCTTTTTCAATATTTCCATTGAGGAAAGCAATTTCACATCCATTTGCCATATCTCAAAGTCATAATATGCGGCTATGGCAAGTAAAATTCAAAAAGACTCAGGCATTGCGACCGGTGAAAAGGTTTCCTCGAAATCGATACCCAGTCTTTGAGTGTAACCTTTTGCTACTAGTCTCACCTTAAAGGTCATAACCTCTCCATCGACTCCTAGGTTTCGCTTATAGATCTACTTGCAACCAACGGAAACTATTCTCTTTGGTAGATCTACCAATGTCCATACTTTGTTGGAGTACATGGAGTCCATTTTGGATTTCATGGCATCTAGCCAATGTCCCAAGTCTATCGGATCACTATCTGATTAGCCCATCTCATGAAGGAATCTAAACCTTTTAGGTTGCTTCTTGATTCAGTCGAGCCTTCCTAGAGGTTGTGTGTAAGGTTCTTGTTGCTCATTTGTTTCCACTGCTTGTGGGATTTGTTGATCATCTTGAACTTCATCAAGTTCAACAACAATGCTATTTCTATCTAATAGAAATTGTTTTTCCAAAAAGTAGGCATTTCTCGAGACAAACACCTTTTGTTTTGAAGGGTCATAAAAATAATAACCTAAAGACTCTCTTGGGTATCCCACAAACTTACACAAGGTGGATTTACTATCTAACTTATCTCCCACTAACCACTTAACGTAAGCGGGAGACCCCCAAACCTTAAGATAATGGTAAGAGGGAGCTTTGCCATACCACATTTCATGTGGCACTTTTGGTACCGACTTTGAAGATACTATATTTAGTAACTTTGCCGCCATATATAAGGCGTATCCCTCAAAGGATATGGGCACTTCAAAAAAGCTCATCATGGAACGTACCATATCCAATAAGGTATGGTTTCTTCTCTCAGCTACTCCATTATGTTGGGGTGTGCTGGGTGGAGTCCATTGATAGAGAATTCTATTCTCCTTTAGATAATCTAAGAATTCGGTACTTAGGTATTCTCCCCCTCAATCCCATTGAAGAGCTTTAATACTAAGTCCCTTTTGCTTTTCTACTTCGTTCCTTTACTCTTTGAACCTTTCAAAGGCTTCGGACTTGTACTTCAGAAGATATACATGTCCGAACTGACTATAATCATCAGTGAAGGTGATGAAGTAATAATAGCCTCCCCTCGCACTAACTCTTAGTGGTCCACAAACATCTGTATGGATCATATCCAAAGGACTTGTGGTGTGCTCTGTTTGTCCCACAAAAGGAGCTTGGTCATTTTCCCTTCAAACAAGATTCACAAGTAGGAAAATCCTCAATTCCACTAACATTTAGTGCTTTCAGAGCTTCTAACTTGTTCATCCTATTTTTAGAGATATGTCCAAATCTTGCATGCCATAGGATGGTATCTTTTTTATTATCTAATTTTTTTTTACTTAATTGAATATGCATTAATGAAGGTTGAGAATCAAGTATGTATAATCCGTTATTCAATGTATTTTGTGCAATTAAAGAACCATTCTTTAATGCTTTCAATATCCCATTCGATATAGAAAAATCATATCCTTTATTATCAAGAATGAGAATGGAAATAATATTCTTAACAAGGTTGGGTACATAATAACAAGGATTTAATAAAATACAAGCATTCCTCAAGTCTAACTTGACGACGCCTTAGACCATGGCGGTAACTCTTGCTCCATTTCCTAGGCGAAGGACCATATCCCCTTCACTAAAACTTTTTCTTCTCTCCATCCCTTATAACGAATTATAAAGGTGAGAACCACACGCGGTATCAAATACTCACGAGGAAGAATTAGTCGTTAAGTGCACTTTAATAAAGTACATACCCTTCTCAAGGATTGCAAGGTAAGCTTTGCAATTTCTTTTCCAATGTCCATTTTCACCATAATGGAAACAACTCACATCGGTCTTAGCCTTTTTCTTATTCTTGACTCCCCCTGAACTCTTCAAAGGTTGCTTCCCTTTCGAGGAAGAACTCTTCTTCATTTTACTTTCCCTTTCTGGGATCCCTAGGGCCCCTAGACTTAGAGGAGGAAGTAAGCATAAGAGGTTTTTCCGTTTTCATCAAATCTTTCACCCCCCAAGAAGAATTGGGGAAATCTCATTTCCTAGTGAGAATCAAGACCCTAAGGACTTTTAAGTGGACCCCTGTATCCCGATGTATATCCACAAACAATCTAAAGCTAAGCAACTTTTGCTAATTGCATCTCTATGCAACTTTTGATATATTTTGCCTTACTCTTCATGCAGACCCTTTAATCGGACGACCTCTACATTACTAGGTGTTAAGTCAAACTTACTAATCAAACTTTGTTTCGAGACCACTCCACCATATCCCCCGTATCCGAGTGTATAATGAGTGGGAAACCTCAAATTAAAGGTGCGTCATATGCTAAGTGTATGGTCATAGCTTTCCATCTAAGTGTGACCGCTATATCTGGATGTATATCACACAAAGATAGTAGCGTCGTCATGCCACATACTATTGGTAGAAGACATGGATTAATTAAAACTCCTTTTAATTTGTATCCATTTTGACTTAATATTTGGAAGCAATTAGACATTCTAAGTGGAGGGTTTTTCTTGCTTGCAAAGATCTCATCATTTTATCTTCTTATTTAGGTTTTCTATATCCTAACTATGCATTTCATACATCATAGGATATCGAAAGCATAAATAAGTAAATGCACCTAATATGCTTCTAGGGTAGGATGACCATGAGCCTAACCAAGTTGTGCACTTAGAGCAATAGGTGCACCACCTAGTTGATTTTAAGTAGGTTGATTAAATCTAGCTATTACATGAGTGTATTCCCATACATTCATGGGTCTTCATGCCTTCAATGGTCTTCTTTGCTCCATGCAACATTTACGTGAGAAAGAAATCCTCACTCGTAGTGATTCTACTCTTATAGCATTTACAAGATAGAAATTAAGAGGCATGCAAGCCACAATTTAATAAAGGTGTGTGTGGCACTAGGATCCAAATATTTTCAAGGAAACTGAATAAAAACTAGCCCACACACATCCACAAGGATCTAAACACGCATAGAACTCAGATTTAGAGAGGGAAATACCTTGATGAAACCAAAAATCAAGGAGTAAGAGAAAACACCCTTCAACTCTTGAAGTTGTCTCCTCACTAGTGCAACAAGAACACCAACCAATTTCCCCAAGTTAAACTCCTCCTTTTAAGCTGAAAATTTTATTGCACTTCTTCAACACCTTGAAGATTCTACAGTCAAAATTTTAGCTCAATTAGAACAAAATAAGTCCTCCTAGAACTCAATGCAAGTGGCTGCCAGAAACTGCTTCGACAAGAGCAATAGCAACCTAAACATGTTGTCTCTAACGATATAGTCCACACACCAAATGGATGGAACTTTTCTCTACAAAAATGGCTAAAGATAATTATAGAGAAATGAAGGAAAGAAGGCCAAGTATGGATGGGAAGGATAACGGAGGTTGGAGAGATGTGTGGAGATTCTAACTATTAGATGCCCACTAACAAAGTTGTTGGGAGAATAATGACACCTTGCACAATTTCTGGCTTGTGGCTGCCCCCTTCTATATCTATATATAGGAGGAGGATGGTGTGTGGTCACACACCATCTTCAAGGAGGGATGCCATATGTCCATGCTAAGGTGGCCATTAACAATTAGGATTAATGTGAATTTGAATGTCATTCGGAATTTACATTTCATCTAATGAAATGTCTTCCAAATGAATTCTAATTTCATATTAAATGAACCCTTCATTTAATAATATTCTCCAAAATAAACTCTCTAATTTTAATGAAATTAATCACTTTAATTTAATTAATAATCCTTTGACTTAACTCTTAAGTTAAAGTGTTTAACTCTTTAAGCTAGTCAAAATTAATTTAACTCTTAAATTAATTTGACCAATTGATAGTCATGTGGCATCAATTAATTAACTCTTAATTAATTGATCTTAATTTAACTCTTAAATTAAATTGACCAATTTAACTCTTGTGTCAAAAAGGTGTATGAACCTTGTGTGTACAAAAGGCTAGTGGGAGTAGTATACAATTTATTGTGCTTTATGTCGATGACATCCTTCTCATTAGGAATGAGATAGGAATGTTAGAGTGTACTAAAGTGTGGTCATCTACACAATTTTCTAAGAAGGATTTGGGAAAAGCATTATGCGTGTTAGGAATACATATCTATAGAAATAGATTGAGGAGGATGCTGGGGCTTTCCCCAACCCAGTACATTGATTAAAATACTAAAAAGGTTTAGAATGGAAGAATCCATTTTGGGGTTCCTTCCCATGGGATAAGGCATTCGTCTCTCCAAGTCTATGGGCTCAAGACTGAAGACGAGAGATAGAGCATGTCCCACATACCTCATGTATCTGCCATAGAGAGCATAATGTATGTAGTTCAATGTACACGACCAGATGTGGAATACTCGCTAAGTGTTACGAGTAGGTTCCAATCTAATCTCGGTGAGACTAACTGGATAGTCGTTAAAGTAATCCTTAAGTACTCGAGAAAGACTAAGGATTTGTTTTTGGTATATGACAATGGAGAATTGAAACTCAAGGGGTGTTCTAATTCTAGTTTCCAATCCGATGTAGATGATCTGAAATCCATTTTTGGATTCATATTTTACCTCCATAGTGGCGCGGTGAGTTGGAAGAGTTCCAAACAAAACACTGCGGCCAACTCTACCATTAAGGTCACATAATTTGTGGTATTGGAAACCACAAAGGAAGGTGTTTGGATGAAAAACTTCATCCAAGAGATGGATGTAGTGCCTAGCGTGCATAAGCCCATGGTTGTCTTCGGAAGACAGCATAGCACTTGAGCCAAGATCTCATTAGTGATCTAAACATAGTAGAAGCATTATCATTGGTGTATGATATCAATTGATAGAGGTGACAACTGAGTGGATAAAGTTGCCTCAAAAGTGAATATAGTAGAACCATTGTTTAAACCCCTATATGCAACGGTCTTTGAAGGACATCTTGATAAGATGGGCCTTAAGGCTATGGAGAATTGGCTTTAGGGCAAGTGGGAGATTGTTGGAATAGTTCCCCGCAAGCTAATTAGATTGGTGTTGGTTGTGCAGAACAAATAATGCAAATAGTTATGCCAATGCACGTGTCGTAATAAGTAATAAAGTGATGAGAAAAGTGTCAATCCCACGAAAAACTAAATAATTTGCTACTAATTACTAATTTACCACAAACTTATTTTATTCAAACAAAAATCAATTATATAGGAATTAAAACTAAACTAATGAAAATAAGAAAAAGTGTATTGATTAAGATTTCTACCAGGATATAGAAGTCTAGAATTATAATTTCATCAATTGAATAAGTTGATTACATAATTTTCTTCCTACAAAATTAATAACAGATTATTAGTCTTGAGTCTTATGCAATTATGGGGTTCTTCCGAATTACCTGCAATGAAATCCCTAATTTATTCAATTCACTATGTTCCTATGTGAATTAACTAAATTATGGATAATGTTGTACCACTCAACTAACTTTCTAGGGAAAGCAGGTATATTTTTATCCTACTCACAAATTAATTAATTCATCAATTTGAACAATTAATCCTAAGGTATTTTATTGTTAATCAATCCCTAGATTCTCTTTTACGAGACTTCTCTATGGTTTAAAGATACATTTGATTGTTGATCAGACAATCAAACAAAAAAAGCACATAATAGAAGAAATAACTTTAAGCACTAATAATTTCATGGAAGAAAATAATGCATCAATTTATTCAAAAGAATCCATCATAATTCTAGAGTAACGAATTAGTTCATGATTAAATTGTCAAACAAAACATAAATAAAGCAAAACATTGTTTTAAATCTAGAATTAAAAACAAAATCAAAAGGAAAAAAAGAAACTCTATTCCTAGATGAATCTGATCTCCCATTTATCCTCTAATATATCAAATCCAAATATATTCTACCTTTAATAAGTATCTAAAAGGCCTATTTATTACTGATTAAAAGAGTCTTCTTATTAGAATAGGACTCGAATAAATAAAAAGACTTTTCTGCCCATCCTTGATTAGATCATGAGGTGTCATCCTGTCAGCATTCCCACCAATTTGTGTCAATTTGTTCCCTTTTTGTAACTTCTCCACTTGTATTCCTGCAATTTCAAATTTTCATCTATTAGCAAGAGAATTATAATTTTTAAACAAGAAAATTATTTGTTAAGTCCTAAATATGATATCAAAATTAATACTAATAGGGACTTAACAAACAATCCGAAACTTAATATGTTGCTTGCCATCGAGCAACGCAAAGAAAGACTCAACGACACTAAAAGAAAAATAAATCAACACTAAAATTCATGTACAAAAACATAACTTCTTTTTGCTACTCTCAAAACTACTTCAAAGTTATGCTTGCAGTCAACCACAATTGCAATCTAATTTCACTATGCACAAATAAGCAGATAAAATGTTCAAATGAATCCCTCGTGTATGTGTGTGATTTCTCTACAAGTAGTTACTTGCAATTTGGATTAATTTATGTACAAGTACATAACTCTACTCTAATACTCCATAGGTTTGCTTTTCATCTCTATCTCCACTAATGTAGAATACATTCAATAAAGGATCGTTTAGGAAATTTAGAGCTTGTAATGTAGGCTTGGGGAAAGGTAGGAAAAAAATGGATAATACTGACTTAATACCCACAACACTTGTTCATCATCACCTCTTAATTCTCCCCTAAAACTTATTGAACAGTACTTCTTAGTTTCTTTCTTTTTCCCTTTTTCAGATTTTTTTTTAGTGCTTGTGCCACTATGCATTTTTTTTTTTTTTGGCTTTTTTGCACTATATTGTTTGTTCCCATCTTCATAAGAAATTCAAATAGATCTAACAAGTAATTTGGTGGCATCATATATTTAGGCTAGCTGTTGAGTTGGTTGTCAAATAAAAAGGATACTTTAAAATAGACTCAACAGGGGACCCTAGGGATATAATATCATTCGGTAGGCTTGAAAGGCTCAAATGGGTCAAAAATGGCCTAAGTCATTTTCTTTATTTGAGTGTTTTTTAGGATTTCCCCTTGATAGGAAATCAATCAAATTCTAGAGTATTACCTATGTAACTCATGCATAAATGTCCTTCAAAGTGAACCAATAACTAAAAGTGAGAAAGAGAGTACTCAAAAATAGGAGATGCCATCCTAGCATTGCTTCTACCAAAGTGCACAATTCCATCATCACACAATTATAATTTTCCACGAAACACAAAATTAAAGGAGCAATATCTTCATTGATTCAAGAAGACTAATTTCTGTACATGCAAGATATCGACTCAATTACTAAACCCTAACCAACCGAAGTAACAAAAAATAAAAGAAAATAGAGGACTAAAAACTAACACGCAAAACACCCCCCAAACTTGAAAGGTACTTTACCCTCAAAGTACTAATACTATCATGATGCAGAAAGCAAGAAAATAAGACACACTAATAAAAAAAGGATAAAAATAAAAAATAAAAAAAATAAAAAAAAATAAAACAAAGAAAAAGAAAAGAAAGAAAATATGCCATGATCAATTGACGACGTCATCATCCTTCTTGGCCTCCAGGGGTGGAATTGCAATAGCAATGTAAGGATATGGTTATGTTGAGAATTAATTCTAAATAAAATTACTCCCAATAATACCTAAGAAAAATAAAAAAATTCCAATCAATAAATCAACATCCAAAAATTTAATTCAATTTGCATCCAAATATCCACCAATTCACCTCAATAGTCAATCAATTATTTATCAAATAATCTGAAATAAACAACCACTAAGTTTAAATTATTCAATAAATAATCTTACTAATTCCAAACTCTCAAATCAATTAAATAGGCCTTTATAACTAATAAATACCTAAAAATTCAAATCAATTTAAAACATAATATATCTAAAATATTCTAAAGAGGAAGTGATGATGATGGTGCTATAGGTGGGTTTGTTTGAGAAAAAGAAGATTAATAAAAAGAGTAGAGAGAAAGAAAAACAGAAAAGAAAAAGGAAATAGAAAAACAGAAAAGGAAAAGAGAAAAAAAAATAAGAAAGAGAGAGAGAGAGAGAGGGGGGGGGAATTGTTTTGTGGGGGCGGGGGAGGGGTGTTGGGCCGGTGGGGTCAGCTGGGTGTGGCAGATTGATGCTCCCTTGGTTTTGTTTCACTTTTTTTCCCTTTTTTTTTTTTTAAAGTTGGTGTGCTAGGGCTCGAATTGCTTGCGCCTTGGTGTATACAACACTGGAATGATGTGCAGGGTGCATGTGGCCTGCGCCCCGGCACGTGGGCACAACCCGAGGCATGAAAATTCATGCCTTAGCGCCGGGGTGCAAATTTCTTGTGCCTCGTCGTGCAGGCTACTACCACTTACCTTCTTTTTTTTTTTTTAAATTGCAGAAAAAAACTTAATAACAAATAACAAACAAATAAATAAACAAAAAAAATAAACAAATACTAAAAAAATATTAAAAAAAAGCAATTAAAAACTTGGGTTGCCTCCTAATAAGCGCTTGATTTATAGTCTTCGACTTGACTTTCGAGTTTCACTTGATGTTGGTTAAGGTGGTTGTGGACTGTTGATGATCAAATCACTTTTCCAGTAGTGTTTGATTCTTTTCCTATTCGCCTTAAACCGCCTTCTTGAATTAATTTCTCCCAGCTCCATCATTCCATGTGGAAAGATTTCAATTATGTGAAATAGCCCCAATCATTGTGATCTTAGTTTTCTTGATAACTACTTAAGACGGGAGCTATAGAATAGTACCCGTTCACCTAGCTCTAATTGGTTTTTCAAAATTCTACAATCACTCCTACATTCAGTCTCTCATTTATATGACTTAGCCTTTTTATTTACCGCACTAATTGCAAAACACTTGTCAATGTCCTTAGGAAAATCAAATACTTTAAACACATTAAAAGTTACATTTTCATCTTGGACCCTTATGGTTAACTCACATTTTTGCATATCTATGATAGTCCTACCTATGGCCAAGAATGCTCTCCTAAGGATGATTGGATCTTCAATATTCTTCTCCATGTCTAACACAATAAAATCTATAGGAAAAATAAATTTATCAACTTTGACCAATATATCTTCAATTATTCCCTTAGGATACTTGAATGTTCTATCCGCAAGTTGTAATGTTACATTAGTTGGCTTGATCTCTCCTAATCCAAGTCGATGATAGATGGAATGTGGCATTAAATTTATGCTTGCTCCCAAATCGCAAAATGCCCTTCCAGAACATTTAGTACCAATTTTGCATGTTATGGTGAAACTCCTAGGATCCTTGAGCTTTGGAGGTAACTTCTTTTGGATGATTGCACTGTATTCCTCTATGAGAGCCACTGTTTCAAATTCACTTAAACACGTTTTTTTAGATAAAATTACTTTCATGAATTTTACATAACTAGGCATTTGTTCTAAGGCTTCATCAAATGGAATATTTATGTGGAGTTTCTTGAAAACCTCCAAAAATTATTGAAATTGCTTATCTAACTTTTTCTTCTTAAGCTTCTGAGGAAAGAGTGGAAGTCGTCTGATAGGATTAACTTCTTCAGTTTTATGCTTCTCATCTTTTCCCTTCTCAACTGGTGATTCTTCTTCTAATTCCTCTGAAGATGGAGGGACCTTCTGAAATCCTTGCAATCCTTTACCATTCCTTAAAGAAGCAGCATTGTAATGCTCCTAGCTTTCTCATTTAGGATTTATCTCAGTATCACTTGGCAAAGTTCCTTGCTGTTTCATACTTAATGCAGTGGCTAACTGGCCTATCTGTGTTTCTAATGTTCTTACTGAAGCAGATTGACTCTGAATTGTTGCTTCAATTTTTATCATGAGCTGCATAGACATCTCTTCTAATGATGGCTTCTTTTCTTGAGGTGTTGGCTTTATTTGTTGCTGGAAGCTTATGGTGGAGGTTTAAGGACTAAAGTTTGTCTTTGATTATTATTCCAAGAAAAATTGAGGAGTTGTTTCCATCCAGGATTATAGGTATTTGGGTATGGATTATTTTGATTCTTGTTGAAGTTCCCAACAAACTGCACTGATTGCAAAGTATGTTGATACTGATCACTCGAATGCACATCCCTGCAAATATCACAAGTAATAAATTGGCTCTTTTACTGCACTGGCTGGGTCATAATACTTGCAAGCGTGTCCATCTTCTTTGTTAAAGCTTCTAACTATACAGTGAAAGATGTAGTAGCATTTACCTAATAGATTCCTGTAGTTTTGTTTGGTTGAGTTAATCTATCAGTTGGCCACTAATAACTATTTGCTGCCATCTCTTCAAATAATTCAAATATTTCCCTAATCTTTTTCCTCATAAGTGTACCTCCTGTAGTAACATCAACTATTCCTCTTGTTTGTGTAGTCAATCCATTGTAGAATGTTTGCACTTGAAGCCACTGTTGGAATAGTGCCCGGCAAGCGAATTAGATTGGCCTTGTAAAAGTTATTTCCTTGTAAAATAATCTTTATTGAATGATATTCTTTATATGGTCACCTTCATCTTATGCGTTATATTACTTCACTTGCTTTTAGATGAAGCCCCTTGATCACTTATGACTATAGGACTTGGTTCGGTGACCATGGAATAAGTCTTACACGGTCGTGATCTTAAATCTTCCAATTCACAGGATCTTAAGAGACAAGGCATCTAAGATCAGGATAGACTTTCACTAACGATGCATAAATCTAAGAGCTAGATATTGCTCCGTTCCATGAGCAACTACATGAGATATGGGTACATGTTAGTGGGTGCTTGGTAAAGAACAAGGCACTGAAGACCCTTTGGAGAATCAACTAGATAGCCGTAGCAACAAGTCGGTAGCGGTTAATTCTCCTGCTTACGCTAGTGCATTTTATTAGTCCTTTGACCTGAGGATCCATGGTAACCTTGTGTCTAGTCCTCAAGCTTTAACTATTCATTGACCACTTAGCAGGTCTTTTGGTTTGAGGTTGGGTATGACCTACTTGGCATGGAGGTTTGTGAGATTCAAGATGGAATTTGACTATTCGCTTTTGTGAAGGGCAAGTGCATCTCCTATGTATTCTATAATGATCGATTCCAAGAAATCCTTACGTAAGGTGGTGTGATAATTTGGAAAAAGTGTTTTTCAAAGGTGAGGTCACACAAGGGAATCGAACATTGAGAATAGAGACATAGTATCAAGGCTATTAAGGAGCCGAAAAATATCTTGCCCTAAGCCTCTTTTGGGAGATATGAGACGAACGGACCATATTTGTATGGTATGCATGAAGCTATGATGGTTCTCTAGAATATTCATTTTGGCCAGTTAGTTGGGCTCCATGTGCTTGAGGTTGAACATCGATCATAGAGATTGGGTACTCTTCGATTAATGAGATTAATTGAATTGAGTCAATTAGTTTAAAAGGAGTTTTAAAATAAAAATGAATATAAGATATTCAAAAGTCACAAAGAGTTGTTAGCCCATGTCCAATGAATGGTAGAACCTATTGAGTCACACACAAAATTCAATTAACCTCCTAGTTATTGGAGCAATTTTCTAAGAGTTTGAAAATTACTCCAAGGTGACCGATTTTTGAGGTGCCAAATTGAAGGTCAAATTTTGGCTTGATTAATTTAAGTGTTAAATTAATCAACTAATTTTACCGAGTTAAATTAGATCAATAATTAAGCAGTTAATTATTTGGTGTCAAGTGACCATCAATTGGTCAAATTAATTTCAGGAGTTAAATTAACAAAATTGAGCTTAAGAGTTAAGTCAAAGGTTAATTAATTAAATTAAAACATTTAATTTAATTAATGAGAAGAATACATTTTTAAGGAAAAATTCAAATGAGGTTCATTTGAATTAGCATCTTATTTTAACTTGAAATTAGATTTCAAATGTAATTAAAATGCACATGAAATTCAAATTAGATTTGAATTCAAATTTGCTACCTTGGCACCCCACTTGGCCACCCCCCCCCCATGGAAGGTGTGATGCCACCTTGGCATCACACCATCCAACATCTATATATATATATATATATACATATATATAGAGGATAGGCTATATGTGAAAAAAGTGTGAAGGATTAGATTCTTCCACAATTCCTTCCAAAACTCTCTTTCCAAACATTGCTTCATGTGTTGAGGCTTTGTTCTCTCTTTTTCTCCTATACCAAAAATTAGCCTCCACCATTGATATTCTACTCATTTTCTCCAGCTAAAAGTGAGTGGAATTTAGAGGATCAATTGATGTGTAGATCATATCAATAGAGGCAAAGTATTTGATTTGCTAGCTTTGGAGATCCATTGAAATAGATCAGTCAATTGCTGAATTTTTTCCAAGCGATCCAGATCGAGTTTTGCTCTAAAATTTTTGTAGCAACTTCCTAATGGAGTTAAGAATTTCTAGATTTTTTTCATGATTTTTGGAGCATTTTAACTGAGGTAAAAGTTGTTGTTTCTTCGTTGTGCTAGAGCTTGCTAGATGTTGGATTGGTGAAGTGTTCACAATTACAACATTGGAAATTTTCTTTTTGTGGTAATTCTACAACTAAATCTGAATTCCTAGCATGATTAGATCCTTGGTAGGCTGTAAGCACTAGTTATTTTTGAGCTTTTAAAGTTTGATAATTGGATCCTCTTGGCTTTCTTGCCTTCAAGTGGTATCGGAGCCTAAATCATGCATAGATTTGGATTTATTTATGATTGATTCATGTGATGGATTGATTCAAATCATCAAATTTTTTTATTCATATGATGGATTGGAGTGTTCGGATGATGTTGTATGTGGCTTCTTGATTGATGAATTGAAAGCATGCTGATATGTGTTTTAAGTATTAATTCATATAATTAGTATGTTTTAATTCATTGCTTTTTATGTTAAATGTTGATTTGACATTAATTGATGTTATATGTTAATATAGCATGTTGATGATTGACTAAAATAGTTTTGGTCTTTTTTGGATCTAATTTGATTGGAGTTTTGTTGGAGATTTTTGAAGAATGTGATTCTTACTTAGACTAGTTGTTTGAAGCTTGATTGAGCACTTGAATTTCCAATTTTAAAAGTTGTTTTGAATCTAAAATTTTTATATTAAATGTGTGATACCAAAAGGTGCAGCCTGCCGCACATAAGCTGAGATATCACCAATTCAGACTTAATCATAACGTACAACATAACCGATAGGCCCATAAAATTTCATCAAGACTCTTAGATAATGACATACTTCAAACTTAAACTACACAACCAGAGTACCATATTACATGCCAGGTATTCCAGCAGCATTCAACAATCTAAAATTATAAACCATGATTAAGTGCAATCCCAAAGCTTCAACTCATGAGATACAATATATACATGCATTAAATTTTAAATTCAAACTTGACATATCACAACGTCTCTAAGTCAAAGCTTAACCAGTAGGTGAACCTATATGTACTCATATTCACCAAAATCGTTACCAAAGAGTTCCATCAGCCAAATCATAAGCCCTTATTCCACTTTCATACCTGTCTGGGAAGGAAAATAAAAGAATAACAGAAGGGTAAGTCTGAAGGACTTAGTGAGGCATAGTTCAATAACAGTCATAAATGATCTATCGAAGAAGAAATAATTCAAAAGAATATTAACTAACAAGACAATTCAATCAGAACATGAAATGCCAGAATGTGAGCTCTTATTGGATTCAACAAAGGGAAACCTCTTATTCCTTATTACTCTATAAATAGAGTACAAATGATTGGAGTACAATCAGAACAAAACAAACCTAAGCATCATATGCAATCTAAATAAACCCAAAACATTACATGTATATCAGATTCTTCTTATTCCTCCCATATAGAACAGAAATTCAAGCATAGCTCGGAAGATAACAGAACATATCAGATGCCTAAGCGTATCACTCAGCACATCATTGATACCTAAGCGTACCGCTTAGCGTATCACATATACCCAAGTGTACCACTTAGCGTGTCCCCGGTATCCAAGCATCTCACTGGGATCAGCCCTTGGCTCATACAGAAATTTTCCCTGTACAAGTCAATAACCAATTTTGCCAACAAAGCCAAATAACAATATACAGAAGAATTCAAATAAGCCGGCAAAGTCAAGAAGATAGTACACAGAGTGATTTAAATATGCCGACAAGGCCAACAATCATAATACAGAAAATAGAAAAATGAATCATGAATGGGTCGTCAAGACCAAATATCAACGAAATAACAAGAAGCCGACATAGAATGATAACAGATAACAAATGGTAACAGATAGGACTAAATCAAAGTTTTGGGTGTCAGAACGGACATGATCAAATATGACTTGTAGACTTAATGAAATTCATACAATCAAGGAAAACCCACACATGGCATATGTAACAATTAATAGATAATTCAATAAGGGCTTCAGACGATTCTAAGAATTCAAATAGTCATGAGATTTGAACAATCAAGACAATTACTTCTCAGAAACAAAATAAGCTTAACTATTACAGGGCATACAAGACAAGTACCAAATCAGTAGACCTTCACAGGGTATCAAATCAAATAATAGACATGTGTATACTAGACAAATACTAGATTGGTAAACCCTCACAGGGTGTCAGATCAAATGACAGATAGGTGTATACAAGACAAATACCAGATTGGTAAACCCTCATAGGGTATCAGATCAAATGATAGATAAGTATATACAAGATAAATACTAGATTGGTAGACCTTCACAGGGGTATATGAATCACGAAGATAGCTTATTTCCCAAAAGAATATATAGTTTATACCCTCACCTTAAAACTTTGCAAAGATGATATCCACGCCCTAAGGCTTGGGAGACCCTGGATCCTTGTCACCTATTCCAAAAAGGCGTATCTAATATGAAAATGCTTGTATCATTCCTTAAATAATAACTAAACCGTTTATATCTTAATACTCGTTGTTTTCCAATTAGTATGGTATTTTAGGGGCTTGGTTCCGAAATTATCGTAAGATGTCATGCTTACTATGCCATTAACGCTACAATATTTATAAAGGTCATATTTATTCCGGTGGATGAATCAATTTGGATTCCTATATTACATGTCCTTGCAAAGTTACACAAAGGTCGGTCATGTAATTACACCGATTAACTTTATTAACAATGATTATGTTCCAATTATCAATCTGGGCTTACTAACACTATGCACAACTTATATATCCAACAATTCGGCTTGACAACAAATCTTGTCTTGATAGTCCATGATTACAAACGATGAATCTTAACTTAACATCAGTAATTATCTTAACATTTTAACTGAGCTCAATCAAGAGACATTTAATTGTTTAATTAGAAATTTACCCACAACCTCAAATTTAATGCTCTAAGTCTATGAATAATAAATCTAGGTTGTCCGTATGAATTTTACATGTTTTCCTAATAACAAACAATCCTCATGACATTACACAATTTCAACTTCTCAAATGCTTCAATTAACTCAATTGATAAATATTAATATTTTATTATCGAATTCAGCTCCATGCATCATTTATCATTGAATTCTTATACAATCATTTCACTTAATAATCATAATTTGCGTCCAATTAACCTAATAATTTACTCAGATTAAATCAGGAATCAAATTAACTGATTAATTAGGATTTTACCAAATTGGTTGAGTTCAAGGTCAGTTCAAAATTCGAAATTAGCCCGCATGCGATCAGATCATCGAACCAAAAATTCTGTTTGGAAGTTTTCGGACCGTTGCCATTACCCTATGCGTCTCAACGAGGGGAGCAAAATGCACTAATCAATTTTAGAATCAGATGTCGATTTGCTGGTTAATTTGGCCGAGATTGTTGCAGCATTACCACCACTGCCGCCTCATCTTTTCTTCAATTCCATCATCGTTGGTGGCCAAATCTAAAAATTGAAGCTACCATGTTGCTCTTTGAGCTAGACCCACCAAAACCTACCTCTTCGTCCTCGTAAAAAGCTGTCAGAACAGGGAGAACTGCCACCCTCCGCCGTGAGCTCACATTGGGCTTTGATTTTTCGGCATTCCACCGGTCATATTTGGGTGTTCTTGGTACCGGCATGTTCTCGGAGCTGAGAAAAAGAGGACGGTGGGTTTACAGTCGCGTTTCACTGGCGTTGGAGGAAGATCACCAGAGGGGATGAAGGTGGGTTGTATGCAGTGAGTTAGAATAAATGGGGGGTTGATTTGATATTTATAGAGAAAATTTTCATAATCACATATTAAACCCCAAAACTGGAATCAGTTTTCAATTGGTCCTTCGGTTCTCTGAGTGCCTCATGTTGACCCCAAAATTCTTTTCTTCAACTTCAATTAAGCCCTCAAACTAATTAGTGCACTATATTGACTCAGTTGACCAAAATTAGTTACAAATTGACCCCCCAAAACTTATAAAATTCTAGCAATTAGGTCCTCTTTATTTATATTTTGAACTCCAAAAATTTATGTCACATTCATATTTTGATTTTTGAAATCTTATTTTCTAAAATACAAAATTTAGGGTTGTTACAATGTCAAAACCCATAATTACGATATGGAATATGATAGTTTGGCATATGAAATATTTTATAGAATTCACTACAAATTTATGAATACTGGATTAGAAACCAAAGCCATAAATAGAAAAGCACCTGGAGACCAAACAACCTTTTGGGGAGTCAGTAACCTAAAATCAAATGTTTTCATCCCTAAGTTAATAAATTGGAGTGATGTCACATTGCCAAAAACCTGGGGATTATCTAAAGGAACAACAAGTAGACCAACTATAGAAAATAGAGAACTTGAATATATTATACAAAACACTGAAGGATCTGTTGAAGTTAAATTTGTTAGATCTAAATCAAAAAATAGATCTAGAATGCAAAATTTAAAAATTGATTCCCCTAATTTAGAATCTATACCAAGATATTCCACTGGATCAATGCAAATTGAACCACCTCAAGCCTTTAGAAAAGACAAAGGTATAGTAGAACCTATTTATCGCCAATTTACCAGTAAAAGTAGAACATAAGATTTTGACCCAACATCCTCACAAATTGGAACTTTAATCAAGTTTGAAATAAATAAAGAATTCTTAAAAAAAGATTTTCTTTCAAAAGAAAATTATCAAAAAAGAAAAGCATAGATAAAAAATTTCACACCAATACTTAGAGAAGAAATAAAAAATGTGGTACGAATACATGGAAGAAATTGAACAAAAATATATCCTTATTTGAATATTTAGAATCAAAACAAATAAATGTTTTAATTAAACAAGAAATAAATTGGACAAAAGAAGACAATACAATATTGACTTCTGAAAAACCTCCCCTAGAAAATATAGGAATTATAATAGGAGAAAAAACGTCTTAGCAGACCTATTTATTGAACTCCCAAAAGACCCAAGTACAACCAAATTACAGCCAAAATCAAGTATTAAGCAATCAAATTATATAAATCTAATGTTATACAACATGGGAGAACAATTAGACATAATTGAAGACAAATTAGAAGAAGAGAAATATCTAAATGATCAAATTTACAAAGAAAAAGTTAAATGTAATAAATCCAAAAATATTACAAAAATACCTTTAAAAATGCCCGAATACAAACCATCTCTAGGACAAGATACTGAAGAAATTCTAGATGAAATTAAAAAACAATTAAAAGAATTAAATAAATAAAAAACTGAAGTTGATAATATGAATATCCTAAAAGAAAATGAAACAGAGACAGAAGAAGTATTAGAAACTAATAATATAAATCTTGTAATACATAGAACTTCTGATAATCTTGCCCAACCTTATACTCAACATAAAAATTATTACTACAGATCAACACAGCCAAATCTACAAATAGAAGGAACACATAATTATAAATCATTTTCAGGAAATTCGATAGGTGAATGGACAATAGATGGATTATTTGAATATCAAATAATTACACTCATAAAACAAATGACAATTATAGCAAATATTTATCAAGAAAAGAATAAAACTTCTGAAGAAGATGCTGCAAAAAACTTAATTTTAGGATTTAATGGAATTTTAAAAAATTCATGGGATTCTATAAATGAAGCAAGCAAAAGTATTATATTAAAAAGTTACAAAAATGATGCCAATGGAAATATGATATTACATCTGATTGATAGAGTACTGATACCAAATGATGTTGAAGTCTTAGTCAATACAATATTAATAAATTTTATAGGAGATCCACATATGTATGAACAAGGAAATTCTCAAATATTACAAAATTTAACCTACAAATCACTTCAACATTTTAGATGGTATAAAGATACCTTTTAGCCAGAGTTTACCAATTAGAAGATGCTAATTCTTATTATTGGAAAGAAATTTTTTTAGCAAGATTACCAAAATTATTTGCTGAAAAAATTAGAGATCATATTAAAAATACTGAAAGTCAAGAGTTAGCCAATTTATCTTATGGAGAAATTATTACGCAAATAAATATAGTGGGATTACAATTATGCATTGATCTTAGACTAAAATTGCAAATGAAAAGACAACAAATTAATTTGAGAAAAGAATTAGGACAATTCTGTGAACAATTTGGATATGAAAAAATTAGAACACCAAATATACATAAAAAATATCATGACACAAGAAATAATAGAAAAAAAGAATTATAAAAGAAAAGATAATAAGAATATTGAGAGAAAAACTACTAATAAAAATTACAAAAAGAATTATAAAAATTCTAAAAAAGACAAATCACACATAAAATGTAGAAATTGTGGAAGATTAGGACAATATGCTAATACTTTTTGGGCTAGAAAAAGAATAAATGAACTAGAATTAGACAAACAACAAAAAGGTGAAATAATAAATTTTTTAGATCAAATAGATATTAATGAAAATGAAGAAAAGTCCGAAAAAGAAGATATTAATCAAATTCAGTCTGATTATTATTCGTTAATTTTAGAATCTGAACAAAAGAAGAAAATAATTGTAATTGTTCCCCTGAAGCAGAATTATGTTTTTGTGATAAAACTATTAATGTATTAAGCAAATATGAAGAACTCTTAGAATTATCTTAACAAATTACTAATGATGAGATTAGAGAAGAATATCTAAAACAATTTAAAAATCTAATTGAAACAGATGAAGACAAACCAAAGGAATCTGTGCAAAAAATAGAATTTAAGGATATAATGAATATGTTTAAAGCCAAACTACAAAAATTAACCATTAGTGAATTACAAGAAGAAGTAAACACTCTTAAAAAAGAATTTTCTCAAATGAAAAAAGAAAATCATGAAATAAAACAAGACATTCTAATATTGAAATTAAAAAATAAAATTGAAGAAGAAAATTTTGAGAATAAAGAAGAACAAAATATTACTCCAGAAGAAGAAACTTATATAAATATTATATAAAAAAATAAGTTATCCAAAATGGTATGTAGAAATTAAAATAAAAATACAAAATTATACATTAGAAACAATAGCTCTTATGGACTCAGGAGAAGACATGAATTGTATACAAGAAAGATTAGTACCAACCAAATATTTTGAAAAAACAAAAGAAAGATTATCTGCTACCAATTCATCAAAATTACAAATAAATTATAAACTTTCAAATGCTCATAAATGTAATAAAAATCTCTGCTTTATAACTAGTTTTGTTTTAATAAAAAATCTTAGTACTCCAGTTATTCTAGGAAATCCTTTCTTGCAAATGTTATACCCTATCAAAATTGATAGCCAAGGAAGACGTAGTAAATCTTTAGGAAAAAATATCTTATTTAAACTTCAATTTTCTATCAAAGAGATATAAAAATATTACAAAATAATTCAATTCTTGAAAACAAAATAAAACAAATTAATTTTTTAAAAGAAGAAATTATTTATAAAAAGATAGGAGAAAATATAATAAAAAAGGAATTTCAAGAAAAAATAAAACAATTCTAGGAAAAACTAGAAAAAAATATATGTTTTGAATTACCAAATGCTTTTTGGGATAAAAAAAAAGACATACAATAACTTTACCATATGAAATAAGTTTTGATGAAACAAAAATCCCTACTAAAGCTAGGACAATACAAATGAATCAAGAATTATTAGAATATAGTAAAAAAGAAACAAATGATTTATTAAAGAAGAAATTAATTAGACCGAGTAAATCCCCTTTGTCTTGCTCTGCTTTCTATGTCCAAAAACAAGCAGAATTAGAAAGAGGGTGAGTTATTAATTACAAACCTTTAAATAAAATCTTAAAATGGATAAGATATCCAATACCAAATAAATAAGATTTAATTAAAAGGATTTCTAATGCTAAAATATTCTCAAAGTTTGATATGAAATCAGGATTTTGGCAAATGCAAATTGAAGAAAAAGATAGGTATAAAACTACATTCACTGAACCATTTGGCCAATATGAATGGAATGCAATGCCTTTTGGATTAACAAATGCACCATCTAAATTTCAAAAAATTATGAATGATATTTTTAATCCTTATACAAATTTTACCATTGTCTATATTGATGATATTTTAGTGTTTAGCAATTCACAAGACCAACACTGGAAACATCTTTATAAATTCACCAAAATAATTGAGCAAAATGAACTTGTAGTGTCTGCCAAAAAGATAAAACTTTTCCAAACCAATATTATATTTTTAGGTCAACAAATTGGCAAAGATACTATTACCCCTATGCAAAGAGCATTATCATTTGGAGAAAAATTTCCAGATGAAATTAAAGATAAAACTCAATTATAAAGATTCTTATGATCATTAAATTATGTTAGTAATTTCTTCCCAAATCTTAGACAAACTTGCAAACCTTGATTTGATAGATTTAAGAAAAATCCAAAACCCCATCTAATAAGCATACAAAAATAGTTAAGGAAACAAAACAAAAAATAAAAAATCTACCCTACGTTAGTATATGTAAGATAGACTCCCCCCAAAATAGTACAAACGGATGCCTCAGAAATAGGATATGGAGGAATCCTTTTACAAATTATTGACAATAAAGAACATATTGTTAGATAACACTCAGAAGTTTAGAAAGAAGCTCAGCGAAAGTATTCTAGTATTAAAAATGAAATTCTTTCTATTGTATTATGTATTACAAAATTTCAAGATGATCTTTTAAATGAAAATTTTCTTTTAAAGATTAATTGCAAATCAGCAAAAGAAGTTGACAAAAGATGTCACAAACATCGCATTTAAGCAAATTTTTGCTAGATGGCAAGCAATTTTATCTATCTTTGATTTTGATATTGAATATATTAAAGGTTCAAAAAATTCAATCCCAGATTTTCTTACAAGAGAATTCTTATAGGGCGATGGCTAACAAATCCACAACCTCTATCCCAAACAAAAAATGAACAAAAGAGTCATATGCTTTAGCCAAAATACCATCACCAACAAATCCCACCAATACACCAAGCCCTAGACTAAGTTTAGTTAATTTGAGCCCATTCTCCATAAATTCTCCTTACTATAACAAAATTTCACCTCTAGTCAATCCTAGTTCATCATTTCCTCCTTTGCAAACTACACCACAAACTTACAGGCAAAAAGTCCAAAACAGTGAATCCCCTAAATCCGCAACCTCTTGCTCCTCCTTAGACAAATCAGATGACTAAACACCTATTGAATTCTTCCAGTTCAATTCTTATATTGAACCAGAATGGACCACAAAAGAAATAAACCCAAGAAAAATAGCAGAGAAAACGCTCAGTAAGGACCATTTTTGTATTCTTAAAAATCCAAGCGAAACCTAAAAATTCTATGAATTTATCTTAGTAGATTCTGAGTCTATTGAGATAACTGAAAAGTTTGACAAAGATAATCGTAAAAAAATTGTTTTCAAGAAAATCTAGATTTTGAAAATAATTACACCATTCGAATGGGGTAATCCATTTAAAATCAGGAACTTTTCAATTCAATATATCCCTATTGGTTATTCATACTGGGATTATATTGATTCTTGGCAAAAATTTCTATTTTTTCAAAATGACCAATATTCTCTATCTTATATCCTTTATTTCAAAAGAAATCCCCAAATAACTATCCCTTATTGGTTCATATCCTGATGGAAAGACTTTGGATCAAATTCTTCAATATTTCCTTTGGAAGTATTGAAATTTTTTGTAACACCCTTAAAATTCAGTAATTTTTGGAAAGTAAGAATTTAGAAAATCAAGGTATTAGTTGGTTGGATTTTAGGGCTCGAAAAATAATGAAAAGGATTTAATTGTAAGAATTTGGGAAGTTTTGGGTCATATTGCAAATAGGAAAGACTTGATTGGATCACTTTTAGGAGTTTTGGGGTTTGTATGGAATTAGTTTGGGTTATAGGGGTCAAAGTGAGGCACTCACTTAGTTAAGGGTTGAATTGAAGTTGGTGGCAACCTTGGACGACTTAACTGGAAGCTGGCTTAAAGATTTGAGGGTCAATCTATGAATAAGGAAAGTTTAATTCTATATATAGTAGATTTTGCATTCCCACCCCTATTCTTTCTTTCTTCTCCACTGAACACCCTCAACCCCTTTACCGGTGGCTTCTCTGGAAACACCCTGAAACACCAAAACAACCTTGCCACCCTCTTCCTCTCCTCATGGCGAGCACGCTGGTACCACACGCACATACAAACATTGATGGAAAATAGAATGGTGGAGGATCGAAAATGAGAAATGACAGAGGTGGTGGTCGTAGAGTCTCCAGTGGCTGAAGTTTCGGTTTGAGAGGTAGTTTGTGATGGGTTTAGCTCAAGGAGCATCCCAGTGCCCTCAATTTTACAAACCAGCCAACAATGGAGGTAAATTTTGCACAATGGTGGGCGGCGGCGTGAAGTGACCCAGCTCATTTTTTGGCCAATTGAAGGCTTTCTCAATGGTTATTGCTACAATTGACTTGGGCATATGAATTGTTGAGCTGAAAGGTGCCTTCTCGTGGATGGCGCGGCGGCAGTGAAGAGGTAGAATCCTTGTCTCGTCGCAAGGAATACATGCACAAAGGCTGATCGTGATTTCGAGGCTCCAATAAGAAGATATTGGGTAAAAATGGGAATAAGGTTTAAATTATATGCATGTGTATGTATGTTCCTTTCAATTCATGCGGTACATTGTACTGACGAAAGAATTTGCAATCTAATTGGGAATTTGAGACACGCATATAATTTTGTGAGATAGTAGACCTGAATTTATATTATTGTGTGATAATCTTAGGATTAATTGAGTTAATCGAAAGAGAAAACCCTGATTTTATGGATTTGAGAATTAAGTGACAGTAACTATATTATTAAGATGATTGGAATATTATTACTAGTTTAGAATAATGTTATGAGGTTAATTATGTAACTAAGGATCATATTACATTCCAAAGCTGGAACCAATGAACCCTAAAACTACCATATTAACCGAGCAGTAGTGATTTTAAACTGCTAATGGCGTAACTATAATTATTAAGGATTATTAGAGTTGAATGGGGAACTTGACTGTGAATATGCTATTCTTATTAGGTGACAAAAAAGTGGGTCCTGCTGACCAATAGATTTTTGATGGTGGATTGCCTTTTTTATGAGATTAAGGAGGTGAAGGTTTGCCAACCTAGCATATCTTATACCCATCGATTTTCTTGATAAACCCCTGTGAGGGTTGATATTGACTTGATTATGGCACTCTGTTATTTGTTGTACTCCTATGAGGTTCTACCAATTGGTTCTTACTTTGTATGAGTTTATTTCATAGCTATCATTAAACCCGATTAAGTTCTGCTGATCTGATACATGCCTTGATTTTCGGTACTGTTGTTTTTAGTAATAGAACCTTGTGAAGTTCCCCAAAACTCTTGTCTATATTCTATATTGCTAGATTACCTATTACTATCTTGTTATTTGTATCTTTTCTATTGCCTTGCTTGTAACTTACTTATATGTTACAGCGTTAAGTGGCCATGTTGGCTAGTCTGAATTGATATTGTATTGCCTTGTCGGCATTTTTGTACTGTCTTGAACTATTCAATACTGTTATGGTTGCCTCGTAGGCACACCTGTTTAACTCGTATTAGCGGTGCATCATACGGTCTGTATGGGCATCTGCACAAGTTGTTCCCAGCTGTTATGCTTGGGACGTATTGATGTGTCTGACTGATTGACTGACTAATTAAGATAAGTGGATCCTAGCTGTTAAGCTCAGGATGAGCCATTATGTGGATCCCAACTGTTAAGCTTGGGACGAGCCATTATGTGGGTCCCAACTATTAAGATCAGGACGAGCCATTGTGTGGATCCCAGCTGTTAAGCTCGGGACGAGCCAATACGTTTGATTGACTGACTGACTAATTGATTTTCTGACTGATTGATTGATGGAATGATTGATCAATTCACTGTCTGACTCACCGATTGACCGACTGATTGAGTGACTGAATGACTGATCGATTGACTGTCTGACTGACCAATTGACTGACTAATTGACTGACTGACTGACTGACTGATTGACTGACCTGTATAAGGAGAATATGCTTGTCCTATTTTGATTCGTGGGACGGCATGTGGTATTCAGATTGTTTATTTGATTGTATCTGATTCTTTGTAAATTGGTCATATAGCAATAAGGAATAAGATATTCCTATTTGTTTATCTTGTTATATCCTGAAATGTTCCTGTTTAGTTGTTAACCTATGATCTGTTGGGTTTATTCTCCCTCGACAGATCTCTACTACCTACTATTTCAATTATCCCTTACTAAGTTATTTGAACTTAACCCCGTATTTCTTTGACTTTCTCAGACAGGGTTAAGTGATGAGCTTGAACTCCAGGCTTAGATTGGAAAACACATTTTGTAATAGAAAATGGTTGTATATGCATATGGGTATTCTTGGACATTTTGTATACTCGAGAGATGTTGTAATATGTTAAGTCTGGATATAACATCTACGGGGTATGTTTGTATTATGGAATATTATGGGATTAGTATGGTTTGTATATATGCTTTTGTTAAGGTTTGCTTAAGACGAAAACCACTATTGTATTTGATAGTAGAACAGGTGTTTGCAACTGTACTTATGGGATCAATCTTATGTTAAGTTATAACTTTGTGATATTGTGATATGATAGGATGAGATTAAGGTCTATGGGATGAATGAATTGTGTTTCTTATGTCGATATTTTAGTTCTGAATATTGTGGGATTATTGTCATAAATTATAGCATTTTGACATTATAGTATTAAGTTTGAAGCATGCTGTGAGTTGATGATCATTGTGGTTTATTGGAGATTTCTAAAATTTTTTATGGCCTATTGAATATGGCGTTTGCATGCTATAAAGATTTTTGAAGGGCTTATTGACTGTATTTTGTCAATTTGATTTAACATTGAAATGAAGTGGCGCCTTAGCTAGGGGCCATCCCGAGTGGGGTGCCACATGTTTTGAATATTTTGAAGCAAATGTAGTAGTACCAAATCAGAATACCAACATTTCGTTATTATACCTATTTGTTACTCAATAATAGTGTCCTTGGATATTGATAATTGAGCCAATTGTGACAAAGAATGAAAGGTTACCATGTCTTGCAAAACGAGCAAAAATTAAATGGTGGAAGAATACGAATCAGGATAATTGCTGCATACCAATCATGATCTAGGCTTGGTTGAAGCAACATTATGATTGCCGTATTAAATTAGCAAAGGATGCAGAGAAATTCCAAATGACAAAGCAGCAATTACAAGTTGCCATTGCACAAGCATCAACTCCACAGGAAATGTTGTCTTTGATGGCAGAATTACAAAAGAGAATCGGCCAAGAAGATGAAGGAACTTCAAAGGACAAAGAAACACCCAAATTCAATCTTGAAAAGTGTGAAGATGATTTCTTTGAACAATGACCAATTATTGCAAATTAGTGTTCAGAATTCAAAGAGAAATTTTGAAATCCGAATAGTTGACAAAGCTTTTGAAAAGTAGATTCTTGACAAAGTCCCAACGAAGCTTTTGAAAAAGAAGACTTCTAACAAAGAAAATAATTCAAGACCAATAATGCAAAAGAATGACAATGACAAATTCATGGAATGAAGATGAAGTCCAGCAATTGAATTCCGCTAAGGAAGATTATTTAAAGCAAAGTAAATGAAGAATGGAGGCATCAGTTTTCAACATCAGTTTTGAGCCATCATCTTTACTTCTCAGAATCCTCCTTTTATATCATCACCATTTCCCTTAAGAATTTTTTGTTATCAGACAAAGCCATTAGATCTCTTGTACAAAGTAAGTTTTCCCTAACAAAATTGTTATTGTATGTTTGCAAATTTCTTTATTAAATATTCTGCAAATTTATAAAATTTATTGCAAATTTGTATTCTGTTATTTTGAAAATGTTATTTAGTATTTGTTTTAGTTTTCATTTTATTGGAAATTTATTATGTAATACTTTATTGCAAATTTCTTTCAATATGGATTATGAATTAATTCCACTCATGGGTTTATGACAAAGTGGCACCGATACCACTTTGTCAGAATAAATTTCAACTTCCTTCCTGCACTCTTTCAGCTTGCTGCTGTCAAGGGTTTAGTTAATGAGATCCATTTTTTCTAATTTCTCCAACGTATATAAACCCTATATATGCAGCAAGATGCACTAATCATCCAAAAAAAATATCAATATTTCTCCATTAGTTGCTTGCCAACTTCTTTCATGAATGCTTAGGCTGAGTACGCAATGATTTAAACCACGTTTATCGACCCTAATTTTGATTAGAATTTTCTCAAGAAACAACTGCATGGCATCCATATTCCCTAAGGATGGCAATTCGAGTGGGTTGGGCAGGTTGATAAGATTGAAAATTGTGTGGCTTGAAAACGTGGAAGTTTCTTGTGTTCTTCTTTAATATGTTGGCAAGTCCACATTTGATGTTTTCGCATATGGATTCAGCAGTTGTGAAAGGCAAATTTCCACGAGAGTTAAGGGCTGTGATTCTGATGAATACGACGTTATAATAATGTTGAGCAAAGACGTCACATCCATTAATCTCCAATTCGGTAATGTATCAGATTTTCATTTTCTTCTTAATCTCAGAAATTTTTAATTAATGTTGGAATTTTCATCTAATTTTTTCTTGGTTACATCATAAGTTGCTTCGGAAGAAGCTGATCAGCCACACTTTGAAGTATTTCTGAAGCCACATCACAAATCAAGACTGGTAAACCCCAAGCTAGCTAGGATATATATATATATATATATATGTATGTAAATGGTTCATCAATATCTTGAGCCAAGATTTATGTAATTGGTCTTAATTTGTATCTAATAGTATGCCGCATTTCTTGCTGGATTTCTTAAACAATTATAAAAAGTTTGCTTTGGCAGTTGGTTTGATTAGCCGATTCCTCCGGATCAATGTTGTTGGCCTGTTTTGCTGGATCACTAATTCCCATATTTGTCGTAGTTTATGGTTGATACGAGGCCTTAATTCAGGGGAAAAAATGGTTTAGAGTTTGAGAAAACTTACATGTTTGAGTACATTCCGAATAAGAAGGCGATTGAGATCAAGCTGCAGTTTAATTGAAGTCTAATCTTTTTAACTTTGGCAGGGGTACATCATACATGGTGATTTTGAATTTTGTATATATGTAAATATAATTTGCAGCAACAGCCGGGGTGGTCTGCTCCTTAATTAAGGATGAGCTTCTTCACTATAAATAAATAAGGGATAATTACACACAACCCCCTAAGGTATGGCCTATTTACAACGAGGTCCAAAGGTTTGGAAAAATTACAAATACCCCCTGGAGCAGACGGACGGCTGTTAAAATGGACGATTTTGGTGAAATGGCTATATTACCCTTGATTGAATATATAAAAAAAAAATTCAAAAAAAAAAAAAGCTCAAAGACTAAAATGACCTTAACATTACAAAGTAACAAAAACACACATGAAGTTTTATTAAAATAACAAAAGTAGCTTTAGGTAATAAAATTGCACTAAAATTATTGATAAAAAATATAAATTTTAAAATAATTGAATAATTATATATGTATATATGCATATATAATACAATATCATATATATTGTGTATATATATACATATATATTTATATTCATACTTAATATATATAATACACATATATAGCATATACATACATATACATATACATATACATATATATTTATATTTATACTTAATATATATAATACACATATATATAGCATATACATACACATATACAACTACATCCCACCCCCACCCCACCGCAACCCCCTGTCCCCCTACTGGCCAGATCTGGCCCCTGGCCATGGCAACCACCATGGCAGCGGTCGCTTGCTGCCATGGCGACCACCATGGCAGCACAGCAGCGGCTGCCTGGCCCATGGGTTCGCTGCTGCTCATAGCAGCCGCAGCTGCCGCCGACCAGCCATGGTCGGCAACAAAGGGAAGGGTGGGGGTTGGGGGAAGAAAAAGGGTGGTGGGGGTGGTGGGGTGTATTTTTTGTTTTAGAATATAACATTTATTTTTATTAATTAATTAAAAACTTAATTACAATATATAATTTTTACCTATTTATTTTTAGTCAATAAAGTATTTTAAATTTTAAAATTTATTTTAATTAGATATATTCGTTATTTAAATAATTTATTTACTTTAGGTATGATAATTATTTTAATAATTCATTTGGTTAAATTATTTCATATATGTTTATTATTTTAATATTATATAATGTGTAATTAATCAATAAATATATTTTCCATTTAATATAATTAAATTATGTATATAAATTATTTTAGATATTTTTCACTATTTAATATTTTTTAAAATTTTAAATTATTATTATTTTTTAATTAATTAATTATTAGATATTATTTTTTTTTCATTTTTCATTTTTATTAATAAATAAATTGAACTAAATTTAATTATGTTATTTTAGATGTGTTTTTATTTTAATATTATAGAAAATATAATTTGAAATTATTAAAATTATGGTTATATAAGATAATAGATTTTAATTTTATTTTTTTAATATTTTACTTATTTTATTTCGTAATTAATAAGTAATTTCAACTTAATCTAATTAAATTATTTTAATTATAATTATTATTTTGATATCACTAATCACTATGTAATCTAAAATTATAAAAGCTATTCTATGTAAGAGATGAATTTAATATTTATTTTTTTAATTTTTTACTTATTTTCTTTTTGAATTAATAAATAATTTAATTAAACTTAATTAGATCATTTAACTTAAATTTAAAGATTATTCAGTATTTATGAAATTTTACTAATAATAAAATATATTTCAATTTATTATGTTTAGTTTAAATCATGTTAAAATTACATCCTTGTAGTATGAAAAATATTACAAATAGGTCCAAGGGTAATTTTGTCTTATAAATAACCATAACAGTAAATAGGGGACATTTTCGGATATTCATGCAAAAAATTTGATGACGTCAACATTTTTTTGGACGGAAGCAAACAGATTTTTAAAAATGTAAGACGGAGCAAAACCTCAGGGGGTATTTATAATTTCATCAAACTTTTGGATTTTTGGGTAAATAGGCCAAACCTCAGGGGGTTGTTTGTAATTAACCCAATAAATAAAGAAAGAAAGATTGAGTAGAAGAATAATTGACACAAAATTCTCATCATCAACACTTATAAGCACATATATATATATATATATATATTCTGAATTTAGGCAGTGGCCATACGTGAATAATTAAGTAGCGCCCTGCCCTGCTGCATATATATAGCTTAATTTATATTCATCATATGGTACTACTTATTTCACATGTATGTGATCACTTGTGACATTTTTGAATTTTCATATGGATTATATATCATGAATATCACCATGCATCACTGAGACTGCCTTTTCTGAAAGTAATATATATTAAGCCATATATGATTCGTCCTATGGCAATGTGCATGACGATGATGGACGCCATCAATAAAGGCAACAAAAAATCACAGGATTGGGACACTAATAGCAGTTATTAGGTCCTTTTATGTTATAAATTTACAAAGATTATACTTAAATTTTGTGTGTGTGTGTGTATATATATATTATAATCACATTAAAATATATATAATATAAATTAATACATATTAATATATACATATATGTAAAATATAAAATAAATTATATGCATAATATTACGTGCATACATACAAGCATATATATATATATATATACAGTGGCGCATGCATTTAGGATTTTGATTAAGTGGTGTCAAAATATTAATAAAAAATAAACTGTAAATATATTAATATTTAATAAGAATAAATTTAAATACATTGATCCAATTACACCAGCTGAGATTTTATATTTTGAAACATGTCGTCTCCACTCTCCATGTCGTGCTTAGAAGGAAAAAAATATAATGTACAAAAAATAAAAGAAAATAGAAGAAAAAAGTACAATATACAAAAGAAATATTGAAGAAAAAGAGAATGAGATGCCCAGAAATTGAATAATTGATATTGTCTGGGACTTAAACCATTTTCTATGGCCTATGGCCTATGGGTAACAATTGCAGAGCTCTTGCCAATTAAGCTAGCTAGTGCCAATTATTATGTACCAGTGGTGTCAAAAAATTCTTATATGGAAATTCGAATATAACGTTATATATAAAAAAAAAATCAAATTTTGTATATATGCCAATGTGAATCCGCTACTGTATATATATACATACATATCAATAAAGAAGTTTCACTAAACACAAAAATAAAAAAATAATGTGAGAACAATGTTTCAAAATACATATTTATTTAAAAAGTTAGATCCACGTGGTTTGGTACACGGACAGATAGTGAAAATATTTTCTTATCTTAAATAAAAAAGCACAAAAAGAAAAAGAAAAAGATCTTTGCAGTTTGGAATTGTAATAAAATACTAGTGGTGGTCGGTGTGGAATTTATGTCAATATTATATTTAGTTTCTTATGTTGTAAAAGTAGTTTAAGTAATTTTAGTTATTAATGAAGCGCCAAAATAGATGAGGTATTGAACTTGAGTTAGCGGTACTAATAACTCTTTTGAAGTCTTGAATTATTGTAATATATGCTATTAATAATTTATTTTTCATTTCACTTTTTATCCTTATCAATTTTTTCGTTATTTATATAATATATAAATGTAAAATTAATGATTAATACTATTGCTAATATCAATTACATAATTTTGTGATAATAAATTTGTAATCATCATCATCGTCGTTATTACCATTTCTGTGGCTATTGTCATCATCATGTTGCTGTTATGTAATAAGATCATTTTACAGAAATACTCCTATAAAATTGTAATCGATGATTTTTCCTTTATATTATTTTAATTGACAAATTCATTAATTGCCTCTTGTATTAAATAATTATTTCTTTTTTGAACCAAAGCCTATTTTACATGTTGAATGACACCATAACAACAAATCCACCCATCACATTTTAATATATTTGCATTCTCAAATTTTTAACTCATATTTTACCTTTCTACTATTTTTTTCTTTTTCTTTTTTTGTTAAATTGTTTTCTTTTACTTTTCCCTTCTTCTTTTTCTTTTAATATGTATATATAATTAGATAAAATATGTATATATAATTAAGAATATAATATATGATATAGTATATAAAAATTATATTTTTTAGAAAAATATATTATATTATATTGTGTGAGACTGAAGAATTGTACTATTATTCTAAACTCTAAAGTTGGCAATCCAAGCTTTGTAGGTAGGCATTGCTTAGGGTTTTCTTTCTTCACCTTCCCCTAACTACTCATTCTCAACTCCCAAGTTGGCGTCGTCGCCATCGCTGTCCCATTCAACCCGGACGGATCGGACTCACTATATGATACTACTACTGCCACCACTATGAACTCCACTATCCCCTCATCTTCTTCGCTTCCTTCTCTTGCTCTAAAAAGCTTGATCGGATCGCCGACTGGACTTGTTCAAACCACAAGTGAGGGTTTATGAAGTTCCTGCTTGAGAATGATTATGTGGAAGATCCTTTACTAGAGGAGGAACAAGTCCCTAAAGAGACAAATAGGGTTACAGGTAAAGAGATAATTATTGAGGCTTTAAAGGTAAAAATGCACTTGCTTTCTATATTCTACGGCTTACTAGTGAAGGTGTTAATATAAAAAATATCATTTCATATGTGTTTGAATTTTGAAAAGGTACGAGTAAGAATGATTATGTGGAAGATCCTTTACTAGAGGAGGAACAAGTCCCTAAAGAGACAAATAGGGTTACAGGTAAAGAGATAATTATTGAGGCTTTAAATGTAAAAATGCACTTGCTTTCTATATTCTACGGCTTACTAGTGAAGGTGTTAATATAAAAAATATCATTTCATATGTGTTTGAATTTTGAAAAGGTACGAGTACTTTCCCTCTCTTTTCTATTATAATTATCAGCATTATTTTGAAATGGTATGAGTACTTTGCCTTTTTACCCCTAACACTTGTAGTCTTCTGTTTTTCGCCTTCTCTATCTCACCTTGACTCAGGTAATAGGTAATTACTTTTTCTCTTCTTCCTTCTTTATATTTCTCCTCGCCTCTCCATTCTTCTTTTCTCTTCTCCTTTATCTTTATGTTTCATGGAGATTGGCTTGACTAATATTAGCTTGGATTGTATAATTTCAGCTTATGTTTGATATAATAGATTCATGATTATACAATTAAATTCCACAATCTTGATGTTAGTGTTGGATATGGGTGTAAGTGCAAATTTCTCTGTCTGTATAAATTACAAGACAACAAATATTTGTACAAATAAAATGTAAATTAAAACTTATGAGTTGTGGATCTAATCCTATGATTTTTTCCTTTCAAATATGATCTTAAAATTTGATGAGCTCAGCAATGAATGCCTTGAATACCGTGGATCTTCTTGAATTTAACTTGAAATAATGCCAATTCGAAGGTTTTGCACCTTAATTTTGAATCAAGCGCCAAAATATGATGAGTTCCACGAAAAATGCCTTGAATATCGTGGAGCAAAAAAGTGTCATCCTACCCATTAGAGCAAAAAAGGACTCAAGTTCTTCAATTCTTCTATGGTGGCCTTCTAGTGTTCCATTGAAGTTTTCAAATTCTCAATGGCTTTATCACTCAATGGAGTATTCTTGATAACAACGATTTCCTCTTCAATCTCATGGACTTTGGCTTGAGCACTTTGAAGAAGTTGTTGTTGGTGCTTCAATGATGAATTCAAGTTCTTGTTGTGTTCCTTCAAATTTTTTCAATCTCCTTAACATATTCCAACTCTTTTGAGGTGGATTGGATTTAGTTCATTTCTTTGCTTTCTCTAGTTTGGACATCATGGAGACGACAATTGGCCTCATCTAGTTGTTGTGCAAGAAGCTCATTGGACGCTTTCTCAAAAAATGTTGACTTTGCTTCATCATAAGCAGCGACCTTGTCAAACAATACTTATAATAATTCTTCAACATCTCCAATATAAAATTTATTTAAGCTACTAATTCATTCAAGCACAAATTGAAAACTATCTTTGATGGATGACATGGAGTCAAGTGGGCTATTTGCTATTTTCTTGCGAAGGCCATCCCATAACATTTGAAGATATTCTTTTTGATAATTAAATACAAATTTCTCACCCTCAAATACTAAAATTGGAGAACAAGGAAGTGGTTGTTTAGTTTTCATTATATTGAGTACCTCATTTTGCATTGTTGCATCAATTAGAGTGCCTATGACAAACTAGTTAGATCCTATGATTGTTCCTTGCCTACCCTGCGATGCCTCATCTTCAACATTAATGATTTCTTTTTTCAGTTGAAGTGTCACATAATTTTGGCTTAGCAAATAATAAAAAAGGGACTTATATTTTAAAATAAAAAGAAAAAGAAAAGGAAGAACAAGATAGGAAGACAACCTCTTTGGCAAAGTTCTCCATTGGCAAATGATTACTTAACTTTTGGAGATTCGGCACCTCTTTTAAGCCTTTTTCAATAGCGATCTACATTACTATTACTTTTCTATTAGACGTGCAATGCCTTCTAAGTTGGGATAGTTTTGAATATCTTCAGCAAGTGGACTATCCTCTTTATCATGATTCTTGTCTTTAAAGAAAATTTTGAATGGCTTCAAGGTGATCAATCTTGCAATGTTTTCCTCAAAGTAATCTCAATGAATTTTTGTCCATTACTTTTTGTAGTCATCCGAAGAAAATCTTTTTGCATTTGGGGGCACACAAGGAAATCATGTTTTAGACATAAACTTGTGCAAAGTTCATAGGCGCCAATAGTAACATCTTTCATCCAAATGGGCTATGCGAATGCCATTATGTTCACGGTTTGGTTTGGTTCGATTTTAGGAAAAATTTCAACCAAACCAAACCAATCGATTATGATGCAATACCAACCATTCGGTTTCGTTCAATATGGAGAACTGGACCAAACCGAACCGAATTTTATTAGTTTGGTTCGATTTGATTTTTCGGTTTTTGAGAATTTCAATTTTAAAGTATAGATGAAAAAAAAATTAATACATTTCTCATATAAATTAACTTGCAAAAACCTTTTTTTTTTGGGATAAAGGTTCACGATATATATTAGAAACCAAGAGAAAATTACAAGCTCATAATGTTTGTACCGAATTAAATAAGTACTTATTTCTGTTACAACTTTTCAAAATACAAATTAAATTAAACACAAATGACAAAGATTGTAGATGCCAAGCAATTTGAAATATCCATAAAAGCAAATATGAAAATACCTAGCTATTTGGCCAAGAGTTGAATTTACCTTTCACCAATTCAAGATGTCAAAATTATGAGTTGTTTTCTCCAAGGCCTCCATAAGATATAAATCTACCTCATTCTTGTTCATGCTCTCACTAAGATGCATGTCTTTCTCAAATTCCATAGCAAAAGAATTATCTATGGTTGTCAACTCTACTATCTCCATCTCACATGAGGATTGTGTTGCTGTTTGAGATTTACCAACCCCATTAAATAGCTTATAGCTATCAAACAATTTGTTGAATGTTTCTTTCACTCTTCCACTCAAAAAATCAGCATTCTCCTTCTCATAAAACTTCTCAAAGCTCCATTCTGCAAACCGCAACTTGTATAGAGGATCAAGAACAACAACAACAACAAAAATCATCATATAGATGTCTTTAATGTTACCTCAATACTTATCATGCTTGGATTTCATTTTTTTCAGCCATACACCCAAGTAATGGATCTAGACTCCCAACCCAAGTCTTAAATGTATTCAACATCAAGCAAAACTTATGAAAATATTGAGAAGAAGTCACAAACAAAGAACCCGATACTTTCTTAGTTGCATTATAAAAACTTTTTAAGAACTTGTCAAACACCTTTGCATTATCCCAATCATTATTCCTTGGAATACCACCATGTATCAAGACGTATTCTATATCCTGCTTTCCCAATCTTTTAAATGCCTTTTGAAACTTCAAAACACTTTCAAACAAAATGAAAGTGGAGTTCCACCTAGTAGGAACATCTAGTTGCACGGTACACTTCTCTTGTATCCTAGCTTCCTTTATCAAAATTCTAAATCGATCCATGCGACCAAGCGAAGCACGCACATATCTAACAGCATTAATAATCTTACTAATTGAATCATGCATGTCCCAGAATCCATCATTAACAACAAGATTTAAGATATAAGCACAACATCTAACATGCAAATATTCTCCTTTCAATGGATGTAAATTCCAATCCTCCATTTTACTTTTCAAATAAGAAATAGCAACATCATTTATAACACCCCTAATTTTCTTAAATTATGATAGTATAATTGTTAGATAATTCATTTTTAAATTACTTTATGAATTTCCATGATTTTTCGGTATTTTAGAAATTTTGTAATCAATATATATATTTTTCCATAAACTTGATTTAATGATAATTAAAAAGTTTGTGGTCAATTCAAAATTTAGTAAAACTTGATTGAACACTTTTTGAAAATGATGGGGTTTGCATGTGAGGGTCGTCAACATGGTTTAATTGGTAATTTTAAAAGTTTTTGGGGTCTAATTGAGGCTGATTGAACCTGGAGGACTAAATTGCTAATTGAGAAAATTGAATTTTAAAACCAAACGGGCAGCAACATTTTTTCCCATTTTCCTTCCTTTTTCTTTCCTTTTCCTTTTCCTTTCTTCTTCATTTCTTTCTTCCTTCTTTTCTCCTTTATTCCGCAAGCACCATTACCACTGGCGACCCTCTCACCGACGACCACCAACCACCACCCTAACCCCCTCAAACAGCTTCCCTCCACCCTCTGAACACCTTCCTCTACCCATGCATGGCTGGAAATCAACGAGCCGCCGTGAGTGAAGAAGGTCGAAAATACCTCCACGGCGGGTGAATTGGGTTTGCATTTTCTGGCGACAACTTGGATGGTTGAAGGGTGTTTCGGGTAGCTCTTGGCGAGGAGAAGCGAGATAAGTGGTTGCATGTGGGTTTGGCGCGGCGGAGGAGAAGAAAAATGGAGATCGAAGGCTGCGGAGAAAATGAAATATTTGGGCTGTTGAGCTCATTTTCGGTGGCTACAGACCTCAAAACGAAAAACCAAAGGCGATATTGGATTCAGGAGCTCGAGAGGAGCAGAACTATGGTGATTTGAGATTTTTCGATAGCGACAGGAAGACAGAATCTTCCTTTCGTCGAGACGATCGTAGTGGTGTAGTTGGATCGTGGATTCGAGCTCTCGTTGCGTAGTTGTGGTAAAAGATTGAAGAATTTATATATATATGTATATGTATGTACATGCATGTGTATATTCCTAATTAATGTTGTATCCATGCTTATAATAAGACTTCAGGATGATGATATGCCATGTATATATTTATGTGTTGAACTCTCCCATGCTAAGGAAGATATTATAGTGGACTTGGACATTATATTAAGTTACAAATTGGAATTATGAATTTGGTAAGAAAATTGAAATTGAGACCTTGGATTGAGGACCTAAACTAGATAGTATTGGAAATTATTGGGATCTTGAACAATTGATGATTAAGTGACAAATGTAGATCATGTGGCTAAGACTAGACTTTATTGATAGGAGAAATAATATGAGAATTAAGATTATTGTAGCAAGACTAGTCTTATAGCCATTCTTGGAATTTTATCAATGTTGTCATTTTAAGTTATCATGTTAATGGGATAAATAGCAAATTTGGAGTTAAGAATCAATATGATAAAGATATATTAGGAATTTAAAGTGGGTTCTGACTTAATATACATCATTATGGTTAGGTGACGAAGAAGTGGGTCACGAGGACCAATAGACAGTTTGCAGAACTTGTACCATCAGAGATTTTGGAGGTGAGGTTCTCCCACTCTAGGTTATTGTTTTGATTACAACTATTCGTTAATTGTTGAACCCCTCTGCGGGTCTGCCATTTGGGCCTTGATATATCTATCTGTTCTTATGGCATAACCCCTGTGAGGGTTTAATTTGCTTGATTGTACCTGCTCGTAAATTGCTTGATTGTACTTGTTCGCAATTATTTGACTCGTACTTGCTCGTTACTTGTTATTGGCTTGTATACCCCTGTGAGGGTTCGTACTTGTTCAATAGTACTTGTTCAATTGCACTTGTTCAATTGTACTTGTTCAATCGTCCTTGCTTGTTCTTGTTCGTTCTGGCGCCCAAAACTCCTGTCTGTCGTGTCTGGTACTTGTTTGATCGTACTTGCTTGTTCCTACTTGAATCGTTATCAAATGCCTTGCCGGCATAGTCATTTGTTGTATCTTGATATCTAGCCAGTTGGCTTGTATGTACTTGATTGGTACTTACTGTACTTGTTATACTTGTTTGGATATTGTACTTGGGCCAAGTGCCAATCCTACGTGGAATGCTAGGATACTTGGGACACGCCTTGCAACCCGCCTGGGTGTCCAGGGTACGCTATGCGGTCTGTATAGGTATTCGCAATACGCTAAGCAGTCCGCTTAGGTATTTGCTGTGCGCCATACAGTCCGTATGGGCACACCAATCGTATACCAAGCTATCACGCTATGAAAGCACTTGTTTGATTGGTATAAGGTGATCTGATATGCTTGTCTTACTCGTTTTGTTGGAATGCATATTCTATAAGGGTTTGCTTACTCGTACTCGTTTCTGCTTGCTTGTGAAATGTTCTTGGAGCAATAAGGCAAGAGAGTTTCCTGTTGCTATATTTGTTCTTGCTAAAATTGTAATTTTACTTGTATTGCTATTGATTCTAGATCTGTTGAGATGCTCTTTCCTTGACAGGTTCTGTTATTACTTGATATTTATCCCCACTAAGTCCATTGGACTTACCCTCTCGTTTTCATTACTTTTGCAGACAAAGTGGCCTAAGAATGAAAAGTTCTGACCTGAAGTGTAGGGATGCTTCTTTTGTAATAGTTTAGTGTCTCTCTTTTGCCTATAGATCACTAGATGGATAGGTGGTACATAGAGATGTTGTGATATGTCAGAATAGACCGAGGCACCTTGATTCTATGTATATATTTTGCTATATACTTAAGATTTGAACTTTGGTTCGAATGTTATGGTTAATAGTATTGTTTAAGACAATGTTATTTTCCGCTGCGTTTGAATTACTGTTTGTATTATAAGGTCAGAAATTAAGTTTGAATTGAGTTGATATCTCAGCTTTGGGTTATCCGGAGTGGGGTGCCACATCATTAGAGCTAGCATTATCAATAGTAACAGTGAAAACTCGGGATATCCCCCATCCTAAAAAGCATTTCTCAATTTTTCTACCAATTGTTTCCCATTAGTGATTCTTGATAAGACAAAAATTGAGAATCCGCTTTTGCCATTTCCAATCGTGATCAATGAAATGTGCGGTAAGGCAAAGATAATTCAAAATTTTCACAGAAGCCCAGCAATCAGTTGTAAGACGATGTAATGCCTAAGAATTTCATATCATATTTAATTGATTACTTTACTGTATGAAATTTATTTTATTTAGTATACCAATTAGGACATAGAAAGGCATAAAATAACATTCTTTTAAAAATATATACATTAAAAGAAAATTTATTAATTAGAAAAATAAAAGTAAAATTAAATTCCCTCCTAATCAAAGAACAATAACTATTATGTTCGATCTTGAATTTATTTTAAAAATAAAACAATAGTTTTTTTTATGGTAAATTTTACTTTTCTTGATCAATTCATAATATTACCAGGAGTATGAGTCATTAGTCATAGGATTTGTTATTCTTACAGAATCAGAATTATAGTAAGTAATAATCCTAGTTCTAAAGGGAGTATAATTATAGTCCTTCTTGAACTAAACCACTATATATATATATAATACTTCAAACCAAAACCCTAATGATAAATTACTATAAAAAAAATATAAAAAAATAGAAAAGGAAAAACAGGGAACGATAGAATTGGTGAAAAAAAAAGAAGAAAAATCGAGATGGAATCACAAGGAAATATTGATACATCAGGTAACTCTATTAGTCAGGGAATTGTTGTTACAATCTTGATTATTGATAGTGAATCTTAAATTAATTCTTACCATGGGAGGTGAACTTGTTTGAAGAAATAGTGGGTCAACAGCTTATTATCTCTTTTCATAGATTTTCGTTGGTGTGTGTGTGTGTGCATAGTGTTATTTCTTAAACACATGAATTTTAATGCAGGAAACTTAGAAGATCATATGGTTGTTAAAGGTTTCAATTAGAGTTAAAAAGAAAAAAAAAAGAAAAGAAAAAGAAAGATAGAGAAAATCAAGAGTGAGAGAAACCATGTCATGGTGCTAAACTTTAGCCATGTATGCAACAATTTTGTTTGGAAAAGTGGGCCAATGATTTTGATGAAGGATTTTGTGCATAAAAATATTTTATTTGAACATAGATTTTGTTTAAATTATATGTCATAATGCTTGTATGAATATTATATTTCCTTAGTTAATAATCGTTGTTGCTAGAGTTTTGATTTTCAAATTATAGGATTAAAAGTTCTACACTAATTTGTGGGTCTAATTTGTTAATTTTGAATAAATTTTAATGCGTCTAAAATATTGTTAGAAAATTTTAGGTCTTAACTATCATTATTGAATTTTATAAAAATCCAAAAATATAATCTGCTGGACTAAGTGGCGAGTCTGTGTGAGTTCAATTTAGAATTATTTTTTTTACCCATCTAAATGATAGTATTTTAAAGAGATAAATTTTATTAAGAAACTTTGATGTGCTAATAACATTATTACAAATTTTCATGAACTCAGGCCTGTAGTTATTTTTCTAAAATTCATCGAATTTAACTGCCTGAGTACATGTTGGGTTTGCATTGTTTTGAACTTGAGAGATTTATTACCTTGATAATTGAAGTGCTTTGATTTTTTTTTCTCTTAATTTTTGTACGATAACTTGAAATTATTTAGAAAAAGAACAAATAAAATATTAGAATTTAGAACCTTCTATTATTTATTTTAGTTAATGAAAGTTATAAATAAGTACTACTGTGAAATTATAGTCTCAAGCTTATGAATACTTCTGATGACGGTAACAAGTATGGTTCCCATTAAGGTTTGTTACATTAAGTTTAGGAAGAGTTACTCATATATTTAGGTTGTTCTAGGCATAATCACTCATCACAAAAAGGTTATATGGGTATTTTAGAATGAATATGAAAGTTTAAGCCATTTGTTAAAGTGTTCATTAGAAGAAATTGGGTTAATTACTATCACTACTTAATAGGTTATTCAAGCTAGCCCTGGGAAATTTTTGATAAGATGAATGCAGAGCATGTGAGTGTCTAAACCTATAAATACTATATAATATTATGTTTCAAAACCTAAAAGGATATATGCTATAGTATAATTTGCTTCTAACTTGTTTTTAGCTTACACAACACTATAGTTATGTTCCACTGTGCAAAAAAATTATCTTATTTTGTTTCATGATACAAGAAAATATGTTCTTTTATGGTTTCATTTTTATTTAATAATATCTTTAGACTAGTAGTTAAACATTATGATCAACACTGATGACTGAACTTACTGTTACTGCTATTGTTACTGTTAGTTAGATGCAACTTGGTCTGGGTGTGCGATGGACTTCACTAGGCAATAGCGGACTTGCCAGTTGAACCCTAAGCCCTCATGGCCTAATCCCCCAGTGCACAACATAACCCGTTTGTGGCTGAGGTGAGTCATAAGATTTCTCGAGAACCTAAGCTCAAGCACTGTTTTGTAAGGTCACAACTTGCCCGGAGTGATAAGGGATTGTTATGGTGGGAGTCATAAGGTTGACTGGATCTAGCAAATAATGGTTTGATCATCGCATTTAATTGTTGGTTTATTAAAAAATATTTACCGTTATATTCCGTTTTACTACTATATACTGCATAACTACTTTTCACTGTCTTCTCAAATGTTTATAACTATTTTTGATTGTTCTTCAAGTGTTTATAACTTTTTCTCACTATTTTTCTTGAGTATTTATCACTGAGCATTTTTTATCATGATATATTCCTGAACTCACATTACACACACTTGGCATTCACTGAGTCCTATACTCACACTCTATTTTTCTTTTCCTTTGTTCTGGCAGTCCTAGATCCTAACCCAAGTAAGGAGGTGGACCCGCGTTCAATAAGAATTAGAACTGAAGTGTTATTTTGGGATTTTTCCAGAAGTTTTAGTATCATTACTATGTTGGTTTATTAGTTTTTTTTCTTTTAATGAAATTCAAGTTGAAGATAGAGGATTTGTTATTTTGAGTTTTGCCATGTTCGAGATTTATTTGGCTACTAGGAATATTCAAAGTTTTATTTATGATCATGATTTTGATTGTCGACCCATGTATTAGGATTGAATTTCACATCTCGAGATTAAACCTTATGGTTCAATTTTGGGGCATGATAGACAAATACTATGATTTGATTTACCAAATACAGATTTCAACTTATGTTTCTCAGTCATATATAGATTCCAACAATCCCTAACAACTGTGAACCTTGCAGGAATTGACAACTGAGGTTGCACAATACTCATGAAATATCAAAATCCCTCTCCCTGAACAAACTTGAATGGCAATTCATCTACAATAATCATCCTAGCAAGTGCTTATCTACACGTATCAACTTCAAAAGATACCGCAACAAGTGTACTACCAATCCCTTTCATCTCTTTGTTTTTTAGTTGTTGGAGACTGAGTGTCATTTGACTAGAGTCCAGCAACTCCCTAGGAAACCTCTTACATTGAGTCAACAAATTATTTCTCATACTAGTTGTACCATTTTTTTTTGTGTATCAGAAGCATAACTAGCACCATACCAATTGCATTTAGCCATAGGATTTAATGGCTTAGATTTAGGATCCTTTGTCAAGTGATCCCATGCCTAAGATTTAGGTCTAGAGAGTTTCTTCTTAGCCGTATCATCATTAGTGTTGTCATCAACATAAGTTTCTCCTACCATTCTCTTCTTATTAGAATTGGGAGCTAGGGCTTTAGCTTGTGCCTTACTCTTTTCTGTTGAAGACCTTATAGATTCTACATTTTCAATAATGTTTCTCTCACTCTCTTAGGTATTATCCGTCTGCATATGTAAGAATTAAGACAACATAAATATAGATAATAAGATAGATACATTTTTAAGAAGAAGGAACCACTAAGATGTGAATAAGAGGATATTCCATATTTAACTTCTTAGTTAGTTTTCAATAGTCAATTTATTTGAAATGAACATCAAGCATAATAAAAAATTGATTACTTAGTATTATAGCACCTTAAGTGTGAAATTTCAGTTTAAAAAAAGGGGAAAAATCACCTAGCTAAATTAAACCGTGAAAACAGAACACTCCTAACATAAACACCTTATATTTACAACTAAAGTCTCTCCCAAGTGTAGTGTGTAAGAACTATTGAACTAAGAACTAATACTTTTTGAATGCACTCAATTTATTCTCTGTTCAAAAAAATCAAAATAAGAAAAATAGGAAAAGAAAATCCTCAAAGAAATACAAAATAATTTAGAATATAAATCTATTATCTATTTGCAAAGTACAAGAGCATAGGCATAGTTTGATGAAAATGTAATGTCATCTTCTTGTCTATCAGAGATTTTCAATTCCAACCCAAAGTTATCTCATTACAAATATCATTTAGTTTCAATTACATACCTCAAACATCATAGTGGAGAGGCAACGATGACGTGGAGCACGGGGCGTAGGGCATGTAACTTAGCTTTGATTAGGTTAGGGTTAATGGAGGTGACTTAGAGAAGAGAGATTAAGAGTAAGAGGGCACAAAAGCTGAGTTGATGAATGACGGGAGGGTTACTGATTAGGGATTCAATTAAGTTAAAAATTGGGTTTGGGTGGGAAGGAAGTAAGTAAAAAAAATTGGAGTATTTTTGGCAAAACATATAAAAATAGAGATTTTAGCAATATACTATCTGTTTGATTTTGACTTTGCCAACCAAAAATCAAACCAAATAGTTTGTTTTTTCAAGTTTTAAATAAAAAAAACCAATTTAATCGATTTTTTTTTATCAATTTTTGTTTTTTTCCAACCGGTTTAATCAGTTTTGTTCGGGTTGGTTTGGTTTTGAACACCCCTAAATGTCATGATAAAAATCCCAAGAACTTCTTAATTATATTGAAATTGATGACTGGAGCTATGAGGACTACAATGTTCAATAATAAAGTGGTCACCTTGCTGCAAAGGAAGATAATTTGAGTGAATACAATGAAGTAGTTTTGCTCCAATTTCCTAACTTTCCCATTGTCAATATATGAAAATTCCTTGTCTTTGGTAATTATGGTGCAAGTCCAAGAAACAAAATTCCCTTCGTGAATCCTCTTATGCGCCTTCTCTGGATCATAGTACTTTGCACACCATTTGCTAGAAAAGATCGTCGTTTTGGGGCCACACACTCCTTGCCAAACTTGATAATGTGTTTTTAAGTTGTACACTAGGACAACGTGGATGGGGAAAAAGAATGGACACAACTTGGCCTTGGGGAACTTGAAATTTTATTTGAACCATTGTAGATACTGGTTAAAACTGGAATAATAGGACTTACCTTTACCAGTGGCCATGATGCATGCTATCTTGAAGGTACAGGGGTGTATTGAATTAGCATCATTGTTAGGAAGAACGAATGTGCAGAGCCAACAAGCCAAACATGTTAGGATCAATCATAGGATCTAACTTGTTGGTCATAGACTCTCCAATTGATGCAACAATGCAAAATGAGACACTCAATAGGACAAAAATTAAACAACCATCTCCTTGTGCTTCAATTTCAATATTTGAGGATGAGAAATTTGTACTTAATTATCAAAAAGAGTATCTTCAAATGTTGTGAGATGGCTTTCATGAGAGAATAACACATACTCTATTTGATTTTATCACCAAATGCAAAAAAGATTTCTTTAGATGACTAAAAGAAGTGGTGGACTAAAATTCATAGATATTACTTTGAGGAAAACATTGTATGATTGATCGACTTGAAGCTAATCAAAATTTCTGTTAAAGACAATGATCATGATAAAGGGGATGATAGTTCACTTGCTGAAGATATTCAAAATCCTCCGAACTTAGAAGATATCGAGCCTCTAGTAGAAAAGAAAATGAGTCCTTATCCTTTACAAATAAGCAGCAGTGGTAATGTATACTGCCACTGGAAAAGGCTTAAAAGGGGTCACAAATCTCCAAAGCCAAGTGATCATTTGCCAATGGAGAAGTTTGCTAAAGAAGTTGTCTTCCTTTCTTCTTCTTCTTATTTTCTCTTTTAAAAAAAAGTCCCTTTTTGTTTATTTGCTAAGTCAAAATTATGTGATAGCTTAATTAATGTTGATAAGATGAGATATCCCAAAGTAGCTGAGGATCAATTATAGGACCTAAGTTGTTGGCCATAGGCTCTCCAATTGATGCAATAATGCAAAATAAGACACTCAATAGGATGAAGCTAAACATATACCTTTGTATGCTCTAATATCAGTATTTGAGGATGTGAAATTTGTACTTAATTATAAAAAAGAATATATTCAAATGTTGTGGGATTGCCTTCGTGAGAGAATAGCAAATACTCCACTTGATTCCATCTCATCCATCAAAAGATAATATTCAATTTGTGCTTAAATCAATGAGGGGCTTCAACAAATTTAAAATCTCAAATGTGGAAGAATTATTGCAAGTATTGTTTGACAAGGCCACTACTTATGTGAGGCAATGTCATCATCTTTTGAGAAAGCATCCACTGAGTTTGTTGCACAGCAATTAGATAAGGGCAAAAGTCGTTGTCATGATGCCCAAACTACAGAAAGCAAAGAAATGAACAAAATCCAATTCATCCAAGAGGAGTTGGAATGTGTAAGAAAGAGGTTGAAAATTTGAAGGAATGCAAGAAAAACTTGAGTTCCTCTTTGAAAGAACAACAATAACTTTTTTAAAATGCCCAAGCTAAAGTTCATGAGATTGAAGAGGAAATTGCTACCATTAAGAATACTCCTCTCTTGAGTGATAAAGTGGTTGAAAATTTGAAAACTTCAATAGAACACTTGGAGGCTGCCAAAGAAAAATTAAATAACTTGAGTCTTTTTGTGCGAGAGTTGTTCATAACTTTTTGCTCCTTTCTCTTTTTTCTTGCTTGTTATGAACTCTTTTGCATCTATTTTTGAGATTAGATAATAGATTTTTTTTTTTCTTTTCCATCTTGCAATCTTTTGATTTTATTTTATTTTTTCGGTTTTTTAAAACTCAATATAACTCAAAATAAACTAGTAAATAAATTCTAAAAGACATCTAACTACTTTTTTTTAACTCAACATAACTTAAAAGAAATTAAAAAAAAAACTAAACTACTCTTTTTTTTTTAACTTAACATAACTAACTAATGAATAAATTCAAAAACTCAAAACAAACAACTAAATTTACGTAACAAATTCAAAAACTAATAAAGACAACTAGACTACTTTTTTTTTTTGGACTCAAAAAACTAATGAATAAATTCAAAAATACAAACTCAAAACAAACTAATAAAAATAACTGAACTATTTTTTGTTACTCAACAAACTAATAAATTCAAAAATCTCAAAACACTCTAAACTACCTTCTTTTTTTTTTTTTTTTTTAACTCAACATAACAAACTCAAAACAAATTAATAAATAAACTCAAAACAAACTAATAAATAAATTCAAAGACTCAAAACAAACAACTAAATTATTATTATTATTATTATTATTATTATTATTATTATTATTATTATTAAAACAAACTAATAAAGACAACTAGACTACTTTTTTTTCCTCAATGAAACAAAGAGAAAATATAATTCAGAATGAACTCATGATTGAACTTAGAAAATATCAAAGCTATCTGCGTACCCAATAAAGAAATCAAGTTATAACGTAATTCAAAAAAAACATCCTTTTTAGGGATGGGTACTGTTCATAGTTTATATCCATGCGGGCCAAGAGTAAGCATTGCTTAACTACCTTGGACTAGGTAGGATATTTAATATTTCAACAACACAAAATATCTTTAGTGGGAATAAGGTGACAGTTTATCCACATGCACTATCTTTTGGCTTGGTAAATTAACAGTTTAACCACAAGTACTACCTTTTATGGTTACCGCTCACATATTATACTCAATAGGGGTAAGGAGTAACATGTAGTTTAGGTTCATGCATCAAGGAACAACATGCAATTTGATCACTCCCTTTATATAGTTGTTTAATGGAAAACTCCTAAATTGATTTGAACTTCTTTGATGGTTATCTCTTTGATGAGACAAGATCAAATATTAGGAGATAACATCATATATCTTTTATTTGATTGATCTACGTACATAGATATGCCACATGTTGCAATTTGATTAGCCCAAAATTGCTAAGCCATAAAACTTGATTTGATTAGCTGTAGAATTTCATCTTTGACACTTGTCAATATTTGATTTGAGCATAAAATCAATATTAGATTATTAATTAAAATTGATTGCTTATCGTTTGAAATTAAATTTAATAAATCTCAAATATAAATAAAAAAATTTAAATTAATAACTAGAATATTATTTTATACATGTCACTTCTCAATTGGCTAAAAAATAATTCTACAATGGGTCGCTAAGTGTGATTAGTTGTAGTAATGACTCTATTTCCCTTGCTTGGTCATCCATTGTTTTTTTCACCATCAGTTTGTTCTTTCTTTCTTTCTTTTAATTTTGCTAGCAAAATAATTGGTTTTCAAGTGCGTCAATAGTCGAATTTTACTTCATGGTTTACGAGCAATGACATTTTGCCCCATATAACAGCCATTTTCCCTCATTCCATGAAAAAATTATTGGCATTAGCTGCAGTCGAGCGAAATAAAAAGACAAGTATTTTTGTTAATTGTGTAGAAGGTCATCTTCAACAATTAAAATGGCTTTGTTTGTGCTAAATCAACTCTCAATATCCCCAGAATGGTGGCAAAAAAGATTAAGAAAATAGTAGTGTGTATATATACTGAAAGAAGGCCAAAAATAATACTATAAAGTTTGTTTTCATTTCAATAGCTCCAACAAAACTGAAGGTCTTTGAATTTTTGCATGTCCCTTTTGTTTTTCCAATATAAACATCACCTGAATTTCTGTTAAAACCAACAAAATTTCAGAAAAGCCATGCATATGAAAACAGAGAGAGAGAGAGAGAGATATCTCAAAATTATTCATTTAGTTCTTCACCCTCCTTAGAAAACACAGTCCAAAGTCAACAAACCTTGCACTTTGTCGTTGTTTTTACTTTTCTTCTCGTTTTCAAAATTGCTTTTTTCTCATTTTTAATTAATTTCTCCTAGATAAAAGTAATAAAGTGTTCTTTTCTTTTCCTGCACCCAACCGCTCTTCTCCCCAGCAATAGTGCCATTAAAAGTGACGAATTAAAGGTAAAATGCTATGCCAATTTTGAAGGCATTGTGGTAATTTCAGAAAATTCTGAAACCAATGTCACCAACAAATTCCACAATTGCTGGGGTGGAATAGAGATTGTAATCTTACTTTATAAAACAAATAGTGCGAGACTCTAATGAAATTTGGGCCAGTCCACTCCCCTAATTGCAGCTATCAAATGAGCAGTCTCCCATAATCTCTCCCTACAACACATATCAAATGCACCTGTAAACATATCAATTTTTGCCCAATTGAAAAGTGACACGTATAAAATAATATGCTAGTTTTAATTCAAAATTTTTTATTTATCTTGGAATTTATTAAATTTCATTCCAAAAGATAAATAGTTAATTTTAATTAATATTCTAGTATTTATTTTATGCTTAAATCAAATATTAATAAGTATCAAAGATAAAGTGTCTATGCCTGTGGACCAATCAAATAAAAAATATTTAATATTATCTCTTCACACTTGATATTATCTCTTGATATTTGGTATTATCTTATCAGAGAGATAAATCTCAAAGAAGTTCAAGTCAATCTGGAAGTCTTCCATCAAGCATCTATATAAAGGGGGTGATCAAGGCTGATTCAAGACACAACACAAATTCTAGCAAGTGAGAGGAACTTTGAAGGAGTCCAGCAATTCTCTCAATCAAATTTAAGGAGATCCACGGTGTTTAAAGGCGTTCTTCATGGAGCTCATCATATTCTAGTATTTGATTCGAGATTAAGGTGCAGAGCCCTCAAATTGACATTATTTTATTCAAATTAAATTCAAGGAGATCTACAATGTTCAAGGCGTTCTTTGCAAAGCTCATATATTTTGATGTTTGATTCAAGATTAAGATGCGGAGCCCTCAAATTGGTGTTATTTCTTCAAATAAAATTTAAGGAGATCCACAACGTTCAAGGCGTTCTTTGCGGAGCTCATTAAATTCAAGATCATATTTAGAAGGAAAGAATCAAAGGATTAGATTAGAGATTGAATCCACAATTGATAGATTTTAAGTTTACTTTATTTATATGATATTTCTCTTATAATTTTGTTTATTGCATACAAAGAAATTTGCACTTACGAAATTTTGGCATGCCAAGTGGGACAATCTCTACCTCTCATCTCTTTCCTTCATCAAGATTGAAGTATCAAATAGCCGCCAACAAGACTGCAGCGTTGAACATTACTACATCAAATTCCTCAAGCACTGGAGCAAAAAGTGTTGGCGTCATCACAAGAAATATGTCCAAGAAGTTGCAATAATCTTCAGAGGTGGCTCATTTGCTCGCTAAGGAAAAAGTGTTGCTGCATTTTATTGATATGAATAAAGATGTTGGAGACTCAAAGAAAAAATCTACATCATCCATTTTCCACTCAACATCAAATTCCTTGAGCATGGAGACGGTGATGGTGACAAGTGCTACAACCTTGGAGGAACAAATTGCATATTTGACGAGGGTCATTGAGGGACTCACGAAGCATATCTAAGAGCGAGACTTTCAAATTGATGAACAAAGTAGACAATCTTGATGCTAGCTGCATGGTAGAGAAGCAAATTGAGGTTTAGGATGAAGGTGAAGCATCCACAAGGAGACAACCAGCCAAAACTGAAGAGATTGCAACAAAAGAACTAGAAGTTTCCACTAGATTAATTCCCATCGACCTATTGAAGGAGTTTATCATAGAGACTACCAAGGACAAGCTTGATGGAAGTTCTAAGTTGTCTATGACTTACTCCAAGCCATATACTCAAAGGATTGACAACTTGAAGATGCTAATTGGTTACCAGCCCCCAAAGTTTCAGCAATTTTTAATTGCGAGGACAACCCAAAGTAGCACGCGGTTCATTTCATTGAAACTTGTAATAATGTTGGGACATATAGAGATAATCTAGTCAAGAAATTTGTTCGATCATTAAAGGAAAATGCTTTTGATTGGTATACTGACCTGGAGGTAGGCTTCATTGATAGTTGTGGACAATTGGAACAAGAGTTCCTCAATCATTTCTACATCACTCGAAGGGTAGTCAGCATGATTGAACTTATCAACTCTCGCCAGTGGAAGGAAGAACCTGTCATTAACTACGTCAATTGTTGGATAAATTTGAGTCTTAATTGCAAAGATCAATTTTTGGAGGCTTCAATAATGGAGATGTGCATCCAAGGAATGCATTAGACTCTTTGCTACGTAGTTCAAGGAATTAAATCAAAAACATTTGCAGATTTGGCAACTCATGCACATAATATTGAAATGAGCATGAATTTTGATGAACAAGAAGACTCAAATAATGTTGATGATGATAAAGATGTTGGGGGCAATTAATTTTCATCTTTAAATCACAAATGCTCCTTGATCAGAGTTTAAACTGTCAATAATACTCCCTAATAAAAGTATAAACTATCTAAAATTTTGAAGTCCCCAAGTATCTGAATTCAAATTTCCAAGTTTCCAAGTCTTCAAATCAATAGATTAAGTCAGTCTCCAAGTATTTCAAGTTTAAGACTCAAGTCTCCAAGCCTTCAAGTTAAAGGCTCAAGTCTCCAAGTCTTCAAGTCGAATACTCATATTTTTAATTCTCTAAATCAAATATTCAAATCTTCCAGTCTTCAAGTCTAAAGCTCAAGTCTTCAAATCCAAATGCTCCTAGATATGAGTCTAAACTGTCAATAACGCTCCCATATACGAGCATAAACTACCTAAAATTCTCAAGTTAAAGTCTTCTCATGTGCTCCTTGATAAGAGCTTAAACTGTCAATAAGGCTCCTTGATACGGGCATAAACTATCTAAATATTCAGAGTCTCCTCATGTGCTACTTGATATGAGCTTAAACTTTCAACAAGGCTCCTAGGTACATGCATAAACTATCTACCTATTCAAATTCTCTCAATGTACTTTTTGACAAGAGTATAAATTGTCTATTAAGTTAAACTCAAGTGAACTCCTTGACATGAATATAAATTGTCAATTAAATTCAAGTGGACTCCTTGACATGAGCATAAAATGTCCATTCAAGTTAAATATGCTCCTTGATGTAAGAGCCTAAACTGCATGCTACTCTTGGCCAGCATGAGTATAAATTGTGTACGACACTCCCTTCAAAAGGCTATTTACTTTGAATTATGTTATGATTTAATTCTTTTATTGAGTGCCATAGCTTGAGAACTGCTTGAAAGACGTTCTTATCACAAACATATGTGAATTGAGAGAAAAAGAAAACTTCTCAAATACTTCAAGCCTTGCCTCTTTCGAGGATGATTGACATATCTTTCAGAAAATCTTGAAGTAGGGGCATTTGTAGACATAAATTTTTGCCCATTTGAAGAGTGACACATACAAAATAATATGCTAGGTTTTAATTCAAAATTTTCTATTTATCTTGGAATTTATTAAATTTAATTCTGAAAGATAAATAGTTAATTTTAATTAATACTCTAGTATTTATTTTATGCTTAAATCAAATATTGATAAGTATCAAAGATAAAGTGTCTATGGCTATGGACCAATCAAATCAAAAATATTTGACACTATATCTTGATATTTGATATTATCTCTTCACACTTGATATTATCTCTTGATATTTGGTATTATCTTATTAGAGAGATAAACCTCAAAGAAGTTCAAGTTAATCTGGAAGTCTCCCATCAAACATCTATATAAAGGGGGTGATCAAGGCTCATTCAAGACACAACACAAATTCCAGCAAGTGAGAGAAACTTTGAAGGAGTCTGACAATTCTCTCAATTAAATTTAAGGAGATCTACGGCATTTAAGGCATTCTTTGCGGAGCTTATCATATTCTGGCGTTTGATTCAATATTCAGGTGCGGAGCCCTCGAATTGGCGTTATTTTATTCAAATTAAATTCAAGGAGATCCACGACGTTCAATATGTTCTTTGCGGAGCTCATATATTTTGGCATTTGATTTAAGATTAAGGTGTGGAGCCCTCAAATTGGCGTTATTTCTTCAAATCAAATTTAAGGAGATCCACGATGTTTAAGGCGTTCTTCATGGAGCTCATCATATTCTGGCGTTTGATTCAAAATTAAGGTGCGGAGCCCTCGAATTGATGTTATTTTATTCAAATTAAATTCAAGGAGATTCATGACGCTCAAGGCGTTCTTCACAGAGTTAATATATTTTGGCGTTTGATTCAAGATTAAGGTGTAGAGCCATCGAATTGGCGTTATTTGTTCAAATCAAATTTAAAGAGATCTACAAAGTTCAAGGCATTCTTTGCGGAGCTTATTAAAATTCAAGATCATATTTGGAAGGAAAGAATCAAAGGATTAAATTAGAGATTGAATCGACAATTGATAGATTTTAATTTTACTTTATTTGTACGAAATTTCTTGTCTTGTAACTTTATTTATTGCAGACAAAGAAATTTGCACTTACAGCATCATTTAATCATTTATTGTTATTGCTGGTGTAGATATGGCCCATGATGTTGGTATTTGTCTCGGTTCTGCTCTAGGTCATTTATCACTTATGAGAAAATAGGTTTTACATGATAAGAGTTAAGCTATTAGTGGAGGATTGTAGACTCCTTAATTAGTTTTAGCCCTACCTGATAAGGAGTTAAGATTTGATATGGGGTTTCTTTCTTATTTTTGTAATGAATCCGGTGAAAACAATAGCTCATTTAGTATAGGTAGAGAGAAGATTCTTTAGGTTTAGAAGATATATTTTATATGTTAAGGTTGCCTATTGATGGCAAACCCATTGTGTGATTCTGTAATAGGAAACACTGAATGCCAGGGGCTGCTAGGTCTATCTACTCTAGAGAAGACTATATTTTTGCCTTCGAATTAGTTGAAGTAATTTGAGAGAGTGCCAAATAATTCCTCGGACATTAATATATATGTTAGAGCTTATTTTATATATTCTTGGCTGTGATGCTTTTCCAGACATGCCAAAATTGACTGTATCTTGTGAGTATGTCCAATTTTTGGAGGGCATCACAAAAGTTGATAGCTATGCTAGCCCATGTATGTAGTAGCTTCATAGAAGGAAGGACAGTGTTAAAGATGAGAGAAAAATCATAAACTTTTGTAGAATCTGCTTAGCCCTTTGGGTTCTAATAATGTAGCTATTTATTACTTTTAATTGAATCAACAAATCAGTTTGATTATATGTCTTTAATAGTTAGCTCCTTATTTTTTCTTAAAGCCTATTTGTTAACTGTTTGGTAAATGTTAAACTATTTGCCATGTTTACTTTGGGTCTTTGGGATATTGGAGGTTTGGTTAGTGGATGGTTTAAATTTAGTAATATGGATTTGTTGGGTTGTTTACGTTGATGGTTATTGGAGATTTATTTAACTTAAATTGATAGGTTGTTTACTTCATTGATTTGGTAAATAGTTTGTTTATGTACTAAATGTCCAAAATGCCCTTTTTAGTATTATTTTTCTCTTATCTTGTCTTCTCCGCCAGCTTCCCAACCCCCCTTCCCTTTTTCTCTCTGTTCTCGGGATGTTCTTCTGATTCTTGTTTTCCTCTTTCTTTTATTTCTTTTCTGTTTCACCTCTTCTCGCCTCTTCCCTCCCTCCTTCCCTCCTTCTCTTTGTTTTTGAATTTCTTTTTGGCTTCTGCATTCTTGTTTTTCTCTTTATTTTATTTCTTTTCTATTGTAATAAAAAAGAAATAAAATGATGACTTCACAATTGGGCTACTCTACTTTCTAATGTCTGCTTCATTAGCTATTAATATCATTAGCTTCATTTCAGTGGTATTAATCCTAATTTTTTAGGTCCTAAAGTAGTGTAATCGAAAGAAACAAATTTGCTTATTGATAGAGTACTTAATTAGATCAGTTGGACCAAATAGGTCAAGAAGAAAACAAAATTTCTATGGAAGGGAAAATCTATCTTTTTGTTGCTCTGTAAGGGAGAGAGGATTTTTTTTTCCACTTTGATGGAGCTCATGTTCACTTTTGTTGCTACTATGCGAAGAGAGAACGATAAGAGATTGTAGAATATTAAGCCAAGATTTTGATGGCATATTGGTGTAATTTTGGCAAGAAATTAGTATTGATGGTAAATGCCTGCAGATAAAGGTTAGAAATCCTTCCAATTTGACTGGCCAATTTTTGGGGGTTCTACTAAAACCTTCAAAAACCAACATAAACTCGGCTTCTTTGGTAGGCCTAGGCTTAAGTTTTTGAACCATCAAAGTAAATGCAAGTTAATGGTTCTTTAAGCAACCCAAAGCCCTGTTATCCCTCAAAGTAAACACCCCCTTTGTTAATTGTTTGTTAATTCTCCTCTGTTTGAACTTTATGTTTGCATTCTTATTTTGTTTTGGGAGCAGATTTTCTTTTTGTTGCGGCTTTTGAAGTTTGCCGCCAAGTCTACAATATTGGAGATGATGCACTGCCCAATTGCTTTCCTCTTGTGAAAGAATGGGCAATGATAATGTTAAAAAATACAAGAGATAACATGAACAAAATCTCAATAAAAGAAAAAATAGCAGCAGATGAACAGGTTTGAATTTGTTTGCATGTTTAATTTGAATTTTAACATTATATGTTCCCGCTGCAATTACAGTCCGAGATAACATCAGGAGCTATCGAGTGGGCCTTTTATGCGAGAACCATTTGTCCTTTGGAAATGAAAATCAGTAGATTACAGACTTAAGGAGAGCGCTTGAAACACTTCAATCTGGTATAATTACGGAGTCTTCCTGGTAGTGTATATCTGAATTGCGGAACAAATTAGAAGAGCTTCTTGATAGGGAGGAGGTATTATGGAGGCAATGGCACAAAGCTCAATGGTTAAAAGAGGGAGATCAGAACACCAAATTCTTCCATGCAAAGGCAACTTCTAGATTTAAGTTCAATCATTTTCATAGATTGAAGGGTGCTAATGGTCAATGGTGTACTTCTAAGCAATTGATGGAAATAGTGGTTCTTGATTATTTTTAGACTCTTTTTCAAACTTCACAACCATCTGCTGATGCTATGGATGTTATTTTGGGATGCATTGAACAAAAAGTGGACAGCAGTATGAATGAGGAACTAACGAGGCCATACACTGCGGATGAGGTCACTCAAGCCATAAAACAAATGTCTCCTCTCAAATTCCCAGGACCTGCTGGTATGCCACCTCTCTTTTATCAACATTTTTAGCATATTGTTGGCCTTGACATTACAAAATACGTGCTTGATTTTTTGAATCATGGAATTGAGTACCCGAAATCCAATTATACGCATATTGTCTTAATTCCTAAGTGTGCTCAGTCTGAAGTCATAAGTCATATACTGTCCTATCAGTTTTTGCAATGTTATTTATAAACAAGTTTCCAAGACTATAGTTAATCGCCTTCGTCCCTTTCTTCAGTTGACTATATCTAGTTCTCAGTATGCTTTTACAACTTCTAGACTCATTACTGATAATGTTTTAATTGCTTATGAGTTAAATCATTTCTTGAAATGCAAAACTAGAGGTCGACAAGCGTTTATTGCTATGAAAGTGGATATGTGTAAAGCCTATGATAAGGTTGAATGGCCATTCTTAGAAGGTGTGATAACTAAACTTGGATTTTCTACTCATTTTATAAACACTATCATGAGATGTATTACCACAGATTCTTATTCTATGATGCTCAATGGAGAACAGTATGGCTACTTTCATCCTCAAAGGGGAATCCAACAAGTAGACCCTTTATCACCTTATTTGTTTCTCTTTTGTGCAGAGGCTTTGAGTTCTTTCCTTTCATATCAGGAGTGTATAGGATGTCTCAAAGGGGTCAAAATTTGTAGAAATGCCCCTAGTATTTCTCATCTATATTTTGTAGATGACACTTTTATCTTTTGTCAAGTTTCTAAGGATAGTGCTTATGCCATTCAGGAGGTGTTGGATATTTACGCTTTGGCTTCAGGACAACATATCAACCTGCAAAAATCTACCATTGTCTTCAGCAAGAATGCTTCCCCAATTTTTACATATCGCATTCAGAATATTTTATGTATGCGGGTGGAGGAAAAACATGACAAATATTTAGGCCTTCCAGGGGTGATTGGCAAATATAAAAAAGAGGTGTTTGCTTATTTGAGGGAACGAGTTTGGAATAAATTGTAGGGTTGGAGTGAATTTTTTTTATCTAGAGCAGGTAAGGAGGTGTTGCTCAAATCTGTGGTTCAAAGTATTCCTACTTATGCCATGAGCTATTTCAAACTACCCACTACTTAGCTTCAAGAAGTTGAATCCATCATGGCCAATTTCTGGTGGGGTAATATGGGAAATCATAAGATTCATTGAATTCGGTGGGATAGACTCGGGGACAGGAAAAAGGATATTTTGGGATTTACAGAGCTTTAATATTGCCATACTTGCCAAACAGGGATGGAGGCTTATTCGTCATCCTCAATTTCTTCTCAGCAGATTACTTAAAGCAAGGTATTATCCTCACACTACATTTCTTGAGGCTACTAGAGGTCATACTTCTTCTTTTATTTGGAAAGACATTTGAGACACAAAGTTTTTAATTTTGAAGGGCTTGCGATATAAGATTGGAAATGGTCATACTATTCGAATCTTTCATGATCCTTGGAATCCTTGACCTTTGTCCTAAATATAATATGCATAATATTACATTGATACAAAAATCAATTAGGATATAATTTTAAAATTAGATCTAATCATCTCATGCATATAAAGCAAGTAAAGTATAATATAAAATTAATTTAAAATTATATGATAGCTCAAACTGATTTAACTATCCATATATTGACAAGTGATTAGTCTGTGATAATATTTTTTATAAAATATTTCACTTTATTCTACAAAAATAAAAATTTAATGATAAAAATGTGATATTTTAGAATGATTAGGTTGATCAATGCACATTTTGTTAAAGTTGATGAAGTAAAGTGCAATATACTTAATGTATTTTAGCATCTCCAATGGAATATTTTGCCGAAAAATGAAACGATGGGGTATTCGAGCAAATTTACCAAATGTTGATTAATCATTTCGCACATTTACAATGATTGGGGGCAAAGTGTACATGACCCTATACTTTTGGGGGGTGTCTGCTATATACCCAAAAGAAAAATATAAAAGAGCAAGACCAAAGGCTAGGAAGGGAGATCGCAGGGATTGGTGCCAATACTATGGAGCTTACATCCAAGAATGGGAGAAGACTCGCACTAAAATTCTATCTGATGCGCTAGTTGCTGCATGGGTTCTAGCTCTTCTCTGATGGCGGATGTTTGATTTCATGATGTGCGAAGCCTGTTTTCCCGCGTCTCACAAGTTCAGATAATGCCTGCTCGAAGAGAAGCAAATATAGCGCCACATACTCTTGCTAGAAAGGCTCTTTTATTGTTTAATGGCTCTATTGATAGTCCAATTGTACTTGATAAAGCTTTATCTTTTAATATTGATTCAAAAATAAAATTTCACCACTGTTAAACTCAAAGAAAAAAAAAATATATATATATATATATATATTGGTGGAATTCTATTAGACCTGAAATCTACTAATTTTGCTTAATTTAGATTTGATTGATTGATTAATCTAACACATGCCATCTCTGCAGTAAGTTTCGTTGGTCGTAAGTAGCAAAAACTATCAACAACACTTGCTTTTCATCTCCCTCTAGGCTCACAAAGAAATTTCATATTCAACTCAATTAAATTCAAAATGGGTTGGTGGGTCGGATTTGATATGAATACTATAAGGGCTCGTTTGCTTGGTAGAATTGTGTAGGATAGATATATAATTTAGTGTAATTAATTATTTGGTTGTCACAATTAAAGTCCATGATTAATAAAAAGCCAGTATTTTATTATAAAGTATTTTCTTAGTGGGATTAATAATCCTAGGATTAGAAACATTGAGATTAATGTACCAAATGATGAAATTATCCTTACACATAAACTAGACTTAATTAACAAATATGTATACATAACTAAGACTTGATTTATAGAGCCAAGTTTTTTAACAAAATTCTAAATTATTTGCACAATTAGATTTATTTTATAATATTCTTTTATATAACATTTATCTAAAACATATAATTTTTTATATGAAAATCATTTCTTCCATGATAATAAGATTTCAAAAGTAAACCATTTTTTATTTTTTTTGGTAAATTGAAAAATAAATTTTTTCTTAAAATATAAATTTACACTTAATTTGAATTTATTTTGTAAATTAAAAACTAATATTCACCAACATATTAAATATGAAATAGTTTAATTTGCGAAATAAGTCAATGATTTTATAAAATTTGAAAATAAATTATTTGTTCAAAATAAAAATCAACTCTTTTTTAGGTAATAATATTTGAGAAAAAAGTTTAAAAATAGAGACTTGCTCAATACAATACTACATATATTTAAACCTTTTTAATAAAAATAATTCAATTATTAAAACAAGATTGAAGATGAAATTGATATTTTACACTTATTATAAGTTACAATCCTAAGCATCCAAACAATTGACTTGTATTAAAATTAGGATATCCAAATTAGTAATTTTATGAAATATCTGAATATATTAATCTAAATTTAAATCAAACAATATATTCTTATTTAGCTTTGTATAAAATAGTAGAAACTCTTTTATATGTGATAGTCAATAATAATTTTAAATTTCGACAGTTAAATTTTTCGTCTTATTACACTAACTTATTGCTGTGGCTTTTCGAATTTGAATCACTAAATTTATTAGTTATTTTTTCTACGCTATAAATAAAAAATAGTTAAATTAAGAATTTTAAATTGATTCCAAAATATAAAATGCTCAAAGTAAATTAGAAAAAATATTTATATATTTAAATAGTATGATAATTTTAAATATTTAATACAAATGGGCAATTGTTACTGTTGGTTGTGTTGTGCAAAATAAATAATGCAAACAATTACGCAAGTGCACGTGTCGCAACAAGTAATAAAATGATGAGAAGAGTGTCGATCCCACGAGAAACTAAATTATTCTCTACTAATTATTAATTTATCACACACTTGTTTTATTCAAACAAAATCAATTAAATAAGAATTAAAACTAAACTAATGAAAATAAGAAAAAAGATACTGATTAAGATTTCTATTAGGATATAGAAGCCTAGAATTATGATTTCATCAATCAAATAAGTTGATTACATAATTTTCTCCCAATGAAATTAATAACAGGTTATTAGTTTTGAGTCTTATGTAATTACGAGGTTCTTCCAAATTACTCGTAATCAAATCCCTAATTTATTCAATTCACTATATTCCTATGTGAATTAACTAAATTATAAATAAGGTTGTACCACTTAGTGAATTAACTAAATTATGAATAAGGTTGTACCACTCAAGCAACTCCCTAAGGCAAGCAAATATATTTCTATACTACTCACAAATTAATTAGTTAATCAATTTGAACTAAATTATGAATAAGGTTGTACCACTCAACTAATTCCCTAGGGAAAGCAAGTATATTCCTATCCTACTCACAAATTAATTAGTTCATCAATTTGAACAATTAATCCTAAGATCTTTTATTGTCAATCAATATCTAGATTTTCTTTTCCAAAACTTATCTAGGGTTTAAAAATGCACTTGACTGTTGATTAGGCAATTGAATAGAAAAAGCACACAATAAAAGAAATAACCTTAAGCGCTACAAATTTCATGGAAGAAAATCATGTATCAATTTATTCAAAAGAATCTATCATAATCCTAGAATAACGAATTAGTTTATGATTGAATTGTCAAACAAAACATGAATAAACGGAATATCATTTCAAATTCAGAATAAAAAAAAAATCAAGGGGAGAGGTAGAAACTCTATTCTTAGACGAATCAGATCTCCACTTTGTCCTTATCCGAATCCCAAGTTTTCACGATACTTCTGATCTCCAAAATAGAAAATCCAAATCTACCACTAACTAAGTGTCTGAAAGGCCTATTTATAACTGATAGAGTCTTTTGATTAGAATAGGACTCGAATAAGTAACAGACTTTTTTGCCCATCCTTGATTAGATCATGAGGTGTCATCCTGTTAGCATTCCCACCAAATTGTGTCAATTTGTCCCCTTTTGTAGTTTCTCCACTTATATTCCTGTAATTCCAAATCTTCATCAATTAGCAAGGAAATTATAATTTTTTAAACAAGAATATTATTTTTTAAGTCCTAAACATGATATTAAAATTAATACTAATACGAACTTAACAAATACCCCCAAACTTAATCTGTTGCTCGCCCTCGAGCAACGCAAAGAAAAGACTCAAAGACACTCAAAGAAAAGCAAATCAACACAAAAATGCGTATACAAAAACATCACTTCTTTTTACTACTCTCAAAACTACTTCAAAGCTATGCTCGTAGTCAACTACAATTGTGATCTAATTTCACTATGCACAAATAAGCTGATACAATGTTCAAATGAATCCCCCGTGTATGTGTGTGCTTTCTCTACAAGTAGTTACTGGTAATTTGGATTAATTTATGTAAAAGTACAAGACTCTTCTCTAAAACTCCATAAGTTTGCTTTTTATCTGTATCTCCACTAATGTAGAATACACTCAATAAAGGATTATTTAGGACTTTCATAGCTTGTAATGTAGGCTTGGGTAAAAGTAGAAAAACTATGAATAATACTAACTCAATACCCACAGCACTTGTTCATCATCACCTCTTAATTCTCCCCCAAACTTATTGAACAGTACTTTTCAATTTCTTTCTTTCTCCCTTTTTCAGAATTTTTTTTTTCGTGCTCATGCCACTATGCAATTTTTTTTTTTTTTTGGTTTTTTTGTTGTTTGAGGGAGGAAGAAAATCAAATTCATGAGCACTATATTGTTTGTTCCCATCTTCATAAGAAATTCAAATAGATCTAACAAGTGATTGTGGGATTTATTTGGTGGGACCATATGTTGGTCTGGTTGTTGAGTTAGTTAACAATTGAAAATGATATTTAAAAATAGGCTCAACAAGGGACCCAAGGGATATAATATCATTTGGTAGACTTGAAAGGCTCAAATGGGTCAAAAATGGCCTAAGTCATTTCCTTTAATTGAGTGTTTTCTAGGATTTCGCCTTGATAGGGAATCAAACAAATTCTAGAGTTTAAAGTATTACCTATGTAACTCATGCATAATTGTCCACTAAATTAACCAATAACTAGAAGTGAGAAAGAGAGTGCTCAAAAATAGGGGATGTCATCCTAGCATTGTTTCTACTTAAAGTGCACAGTTCCATCATTACACAAGTACAATTTTTCACAAAACATAAAATTAAAGGAGTAATATCTTCATTGATTCAAGAAGATTAATTTTTGTACATGTAAGATATCGACTCAATTACTGAACCCTAATCAAAATCAAAACAACAGAAAATAAAAGAATACAAAGAACTAAAAATTAACGCGCAAAGCATCCCCCAAACTTGAGAGGTACTTTGCCTTCAAAGTTCTAATACTATCATGACAGAGAAAGAAAGAAAATAAGAGACACTAATATGAAAAAAAGATAAAAATAAAAATAAAAATAAAAATAAAAATAAAATAAAATAAAGAAAAAGAAAAGAAAGAAAATATGCCTTGATTAATCGATGGTGTCATCGTCCTTCTTGGCTCCGGGGGTGGAATTGCAATAGCAATGTAAGGATATGGTTGTGGTGAGAATTAATTCCAAATAAAATTACTCCGAATAATACCTAAAAAAAAATCAAAAAATTCCAATCAATAAATCAACATCCAAAATTTTAATTCAGTTTGCATCCAAATATCTATCACTTCACTTCAATAATCAATCAATTATTTATTAAATAATCTTATATAATAGCCATTAAATTAAAACTATTCAAAAAATAATCTAACTAATTCCAAACTCTCAAATCAATAAAATAGGCCTTTATTAACTAATAAATATGTAAAAATTCAAATCAATTTGAAACACTGATATATTTAAAATGTGCTAAAGAAGAAATGATGAGAATGGTGGTGTAGGTGGTTTCTTGAGAAAAAGAAGATTAATGTAGAGAGAAAGAAAATAAAAAGAAAAAGGAAATAGAAAAATGGAAAAGGAAAAGAGAAAAAAAGAAAAAAAGAAAAAAAAAAAAAAAAAGAGAAAGAGGGAGGGTGTTGTTTTGTGGTGGCGGGGGTAGGGCTGGCTAGTGGGGGCTGTCAAATTGCTGCCCCCCAATTTTGACTACCATTTTTTTCTTTTTTTTTTCAAAGATTGTGTGCCAGGGCACAAATTGCTTGCGCCCTGGCGCACAATACACTGCAATGGCGTCTTAAAAGACGCCTCGTGCGCGCGGGGCGCATGTGGCCTGCGCCTCCGCACATGGGATACTGCCATTGATTTTTATTTTTTTTTTAAGTTCAAAACCTGGAAAGCACCAAAGCAAATAAAATAATAAAAAATAAAAAATATTGAAAACAATGAAATTTTAAAGGAATTAAAAATTTGGGTTGCCTCCCAAAAAGCACTTGATTTATAGTCTTCGACTTGACTTTTCGAGCTTCACTTAATGTTGGTTAAGGTAGTTGTGAAATGTTGATGATCAAATCACTTTCCCAGTAGTATTTCATCCTTTTCCTATTTGTCTTCAACCGCCTTCTTGACCCAATTTCTTCCAACTCCATCATTCCATATGGGAAGATTTCAATTATGCGAAATAGCCCCAACCATCATGATCTTAGTTTTCCTGATAACCACTTAAAGTGGAAGCCGTAGAATAGTACCTGTTCACCTAGCTCTAATTGGTCTTTCAAAATTTTTTGATCACTCCTATGTTTAGTCTTTCCTTTATATGGTTTAGCTTTTTTATTTACCACACTAATTGCAAAACACTTGTCAATGTCCTTATGAAAATCAAATGCTTTAAACACATTAAAAGTTACCTTTTCATCTTGGACCCTCATGATTAGCTCACCTTTTTGCATATCTATGATAATCCTACATGTGACCAAGAATGGTCTCCCAAGCATGATTGGAACCTCAATATCCTCCTCCATGTCCAACATATTAAAATTTGCAGGGAAAATAAATTTGTCAACTTTTACCAATACATCTTCAATTATTCCTTTAGGATACTTGAATGTTCTATCCATAAGTTGCAAGGTTACACTAGTTGACTTGATCTCTCCCAATCCAAGGCGCTGGTTGATGGAATGTGGCATTAAATTTATGCTTGCTCCCAAATCGCAAAGTGCCCATCCAAAAAATTTAGTACCAATTTTGCATGGTATGGTGAAACTCCCAGGATCCTTGAGCTTTGGATGTAACTTCTTTTGAATGATTGCACTTCATTCCTCTGTGAGAGCTACTGTTTCAAATTCACTCAAACGCTTTTTCTTAGATAACATTGCTTTCATGAATTTTACATAACTAGGCATTTGTTCTAAGGCTTCAGCAAATGGAATATTTATGTGGAGTTTCTTGAAAACCTGTAAAAATGGTTGAAATTGTTTGTCTAACTTTTGCTTTATAAGCCTCTGAGGAAAGGGTGGAGGTGGTATGATAGGATCAACTTCTTCAATTTTCTGTTTCTCATCCTTTCCTTTCTCAATTGGTGATTATTCTTCCAATTCCTCTGAAGATGGAGGGAGTTTCTGAAATTCTTGCAATTTTCTACCATTCCTTAAAGAAACAACATTGCAATATTCCTTGCCTTCTTGTTTAGGATTTATCTCAGTATCACTTGGCAAAGTTCCTTGCTGTCTCATACTCAATGCAGTGGCTAACTGGCCCATTTGTGTTTCTAATGTTCTGATTAAAGCTTATTGACTCTGAATTGTAGCTTTAGTTTTTGTCATGAACTGCATAAACATCTCCTCTAATGATGACCTTTTTTCTTGAGTTGGTGGATTTATTTGTTGTTGGAAACGTGGTGGTGGAGGTTTAGGGGTTGAAGTTTGTCCTTGATTATTACTCCAAGAAAAATTGGGGGTGTTGTCTCCATCCAGGATTATAAGTATTTGAGTATGGATTATTTTGATTCTTGTTGAAGTTCCCAACAAACTACACTGATTCTAAAGTATGCTGACACTGATCACTCGAATGTGTATCCCTACAAATTTCGCAAGTAATAAATTGGCTCTCTTGCTGCACTAGCTGGGTCATAATACTTGCTAGTGTGTCCATCTTCTTTGTTAAAGCTTCCAACTGTGCATTCAAAGATATAGCCACATTTACGTCATAGATTCCTACAGTTTTCTTTGGTTGAGTTAATCTATCAATTGGCCATTGATAACTGTTTGCTGCCATCTCTTCCAAATAACTCAAATATTTCCCCAAGCTTTTTCCGCGTAAGTGTACCTCATGCAGCAGCATCACCTATTCCTCTTGTCTGTGCAGTCAATCTATTGTAGAATGTTTGCACTTGAAGCTACTTTTTTAATCCATGATGAGGGCATTTTCTGAGCATCTCCTTGTATTTTTCCCATGCCTCATAAAACATTTCCTGATCAAATTGAACAAAGGAAGTGATTTCATTCCTTAACTTGACTATTTGTGATGATGGAAAAAACTTAGCTAAGAATTTCTGTGCTAGATTCTCCCAAGTGGCAACAGATCCTGATGGCAAGGATGACAACCAACTCTTTGCTTTGTCCTTTAGTGAAAATGGAAATAACCTCAACTGGATTGCTTCATCAGAGACTCCATTATATTTGAAGGTGTGACAAATCTCTAAAAAGTTAGCTAGATGAGCATTCGAATCCTCTATTAGAGACTCCTCAAGCTGTACTAAAATCTGTATCATCTGAATGATAACGGGCTTGATCTCAAAATTATTAGCTTGAACAGATGGTCCAGTGATTCTTGTCTGAAAGCCCTGAATTTGTGGGATAAAATAATCGCCCAAATATCCATCTTCCTCTGTCATTTCTACATTATCCTCGTTTGCTAAAATAATAATAATAATAATAATAATAATAATAATAATAATAATAATAATAATAATAATAATAATAAATAAGTAAAAAAATTGAACAAAAACTTGGCATTTAAAATTAATATTAGCAGAAACAAAATAATTTTAATAATAATAAAAATAAGTAAAAAAATTGAACAAAAACTTGGCATTTAAAATTAATATTAGCAGAAACAAAATAATTTTAGTTCCCTAGCAACGGTGCCAAAAACATGTTGGTTGTGTTGTGCAAAATAAATAATGCAAACAATTATGCAAGTGCACATGTCACAACAAGTAATAAAATGATGAGAAGAGTGTCGATCCCACAAGAAATTAAATTATTCGCTACTAATTATTAATTTATCACACACTTGTTTTATTCAAACAAAATCAATTAAATAAGAATTAAAGCTAAACTAATGAAAATAAGAAAAAAGGTACTGATTAAGATTTCTATCAGAATACAAAAGTCTAGAATTATGATTTCATCAATCGAATAAGTGGATTATATAATTTTCTCCCTATGAAATTAATAACAGGTTATTAGTTTTGAATCTTATACAATTACGAGGTTCTTCCGAATTTTCCACAATCAAATCTCTAATTTATTCACTTCACTATATTCCTATATGAATTAACTAAATTATGAATAAGGTTGTACCACTCAACTAACTCCCTAGGTCAAGCAGGTATGTTCATATCCTACTCACAAATTAATTAGTTCATCAATTTGAACAATTAATCCTAAGGTCTTCTACTGTCAATCAATTCCTAGATTTTCTTTTCCAAGACTCCTCTAAGATTTAAAAATGCACTTGACTATTGATCAGGCAATCGAATAGAAAAATCACACAATAGAAGAAATAACCTCAATCGCTACAAATTTCATGGAAGAAATCATGTATCAATTTATTCAGAAGAATCCATCATAATCATAGAGTAACGAATTAGTTCATGATTGAATTGTCAAACAAAACATGAATAAAATGTAACATCATTTCAAATTCAGAATAACAAAAAATAAAATCAAGGGGAGAGGTAGAAACTCTATTCTTAGACAAATCAGATCTCCACTTTGTCCTTATCCGAATCCTAAATTCTCGCGATACTTCTGATATCCAAAATAGAAAATCTGAATATACCACTAATTAAGTGTCTGAAAGGCCTATTTATAACTGATTAAAAGGGTCTTCTGATTAGAATAAGACTCGAATAAGTAAAAAGACTTTTCTACCCATCCTTGATTAGATCGCGAGGTGTCATCCTGTCAGCATTCACACCAACTTATGTTAATTTGTCCCCTTTTATAGCTTCTCCACTTATATTCCTGTAATTCCAAATTTTGATCAATTAGCAAGGGAATTATAATTTTTTAAACAAGAAAATTATTTGTTAAGTCATAAACATGATATTAAAATTAATATTAATATGGACTTAACAGTTACAATTACTAATTTTAGGGACTATTCTATAGTTAATACGAAACTTTAGGAATGCAAATGACTTTTACACAACAGATAGTTCAAGGGTGCTTTTGTCATTTTACTTTTTTGTTCAAAAATTGTTGTCGCATGATGATTAGAGAGATGAAATTATAATATAAAAAATATAAGGACCATTTTGCAATTGGTATAATACCTCCGGGACGAGTTTATTTAATCCTGCTCGGATGGGAATACTCGAATTGGGTCTTCAACTTAGGGCAATGTTAGGGAAAAATGCACTTTTAATGCATAAAGATATGCTACTTCCAGTCCCGATCTTTTCCAGAAACTTAGTCCCATAAATTTAGGGACCCTTGCAAAGTCAATCCCGTCGTTAATTTTTATCGGAAAAGGCATGCGTAACGACTAACGCGTATGGCTGCGGTTTTTTCTTGCTTTGTTCTATATTTGGGGGGCTGAAAATAGATGGAAATCCAAAATTAATAAAATGCAAAATAAAATAATGCAATACAGAGAAATAAAAATAAATATTATATATTAATTGTATTGAGTAGAAGGCAATGTAGTTAAAGTACATGAATTAAAATAAGATAAAGTTAAAAAAAAAAATCAATTATAATAATGTAAATAAATTAAAAAATTACATGAAATGGAGAAACTTCCACGTTTAAAATCTAAAAGTTTCGATAATATAATATTAACTAAATCTTAAATGGCTCCTTGGTCATACCTAATCACTTAAATTTTACGGGCACCTAAAAAATTTATGAGATTTTATTTTTTATACATATTTAGTTCAATTAATGATTATTTACATAAATTTCAGTTGTAGCATTTCTTTCTAATTTATTTTCAATCTTAATTTTGTTCTTAGTTCAGTAATATAATATCTATTTTAAGTTTAATCATTTAATATTTTAATAATTATTTTGAAAATAAATAAAATTATGAATATATCATCAACATATTAATTTTTTATTTTTTGTTTTATTTCCAATTTAAATGGTATACTTTTTATGTAATATACTTGCCATTTTTTAATTAATTATTTCTAATTTCAATTTGTTGCCAAACTAATTTATGTAATTTTTGTGTTTGATTTAATCAATTGATGTTTAAGAATTAGAATTTAGAATGCAATTAATTTCAACCAAGAGTTTCTTTTAAACTTTTGTGGTTAGATAAACCTTATCTGAAGATATTTTGGTAATTTTAATTTTTCAAAATAACTGTTGATAATTCAAATAATCAAATATAAAATAGATATTAAATTAAATAAAATGTCTCATTCCATGTATTCCTTTTAATTTTATTTACATTGTTATAGTTGGAATTATTTTCTTTAGTTTAATCTCTTCTTCCACTTTATTAATTACTTAGAGAATAATTAATTTAATTAATTTAGAGATTGTATTTTTATTTTTACCTTTTATTGTCTATTTAACCACACTACTTTATTTTTCTTCATTTCATTAATATATATATATATATATATATAAATTTAATCTATTTTCATTTTTTCCATGAAAACTAAGAAATAGGTTAAAAAACCCTCCAAGTTGATGGTCATGCTCGCAGCACGTGCTTTTCCCATTAAAAGGAGCGGCGGGACTAATTTTAAGGTATTAATTAATGGCTCCGTTTGGTTATATTTTCATTTTCATCATTTTCAAAATGTTGGAAAGTAATTAGTGAAAATGAATTGAAAATGAGTTTGTATTTGGATAGATTGTTGAAACAATAATAATTATGTTGGTTTTAGTAAGTTGTAGATAAAGAGAGATAGAACAAATTAAATAGAGAGAGAGCAGATATATAGGTCATTGGAGAATGTGTTTTAAAAATAAAAATAAAATTGATGTTGGGTGAACATGTGCAAAAAATAGTGTGTTTCATTTCTAAAATAACAAGTACAAGGGCAAATTTAGTATATTAAAATTTGGTATCACAACTTCCATTTTAGACACAAAAATGCCTTCCTCTTTAAAATAGTATAAATAAAAAATGTGAAAATTAACTTTGAAAATGAAACCAAATGGGCTATTTCGAAAAGAATGAGGCTTCGTTTTGAAAATGGCCTATTTCACGGGACAAAAATTATGTTTTTTTCCCGGCAATATTATGTGAGCTTTATCGTGAGTAGAGACAATAGTGATGAATTAAATTCAACAAAATATTGTAAGGATGAGATAAATGTAAAACTTGGTCGTTGTTGGGATATGGTTAGTGTCAAGAGTTTGAAATTCATTCGACCATATGAAGTGCGGCCATGTGTGAATTGTGATTGGTTCCAATGGAGCATGTGTAAGACCATTGAGAGTATTCCATTTAGTGCGAAGGACCATTACACATAACCACAAGAATGATCGATATATGTGGGGATGGCTTGAAATCCATTCCTAATTAAAAAGTAAAAACTAATTATGGAGAATGTTATGTTATTTCATGGGGTCATGTCGATATAGTATTAGAACGTACTAACAGATGAAATTAGCCAAATAAGAGGCAACTACAGCACTAGAATTGAATTAGTGATCCGTTTGTCACACAAAAAAACTTGCATAAATGTATGTTGATGAAGAGTGGAATTTGTGCTCAATGAATTGAAGGTGCAGGGCTATTAACAATGGCGGAAACACACTGTTGAGAACCAGCGTGCAATTTTTATTGGAATAATTTGTTTGCACTGGTATTTATCATATAGCACAATAGCATAAATTTAACACTAAACAATTAGCATAGAACCAACTATGTATATGAGAAATAACTGAAACAACCAGAAAGTAAGTAAAGAATATACATTAGTCAAGGATTCAAACTGGAAGCGAAAAATTGAGGACGGCAAATCGAACTAACTTGAACCTCTTGTGCTTAATGAAGAATGTGCATGTATGTATGTATGTATGTATGCGAGCATAAATGCCTAGAATGCTAGAGTGCTAGAATACTTGAATGAATTTTCTGATTTAATGACACTAGACAACACCTATATTTATAGGACTTAAGTGTCTATTCCTATAAGACATGTCCCTAACCCTATCAGACTAAATAAAGATTGTGACCTTTATTTTGAATTTTAAAAGACATAGGTTGCAACTCTTTAAGAAAATTAGACATGATTGTTGGAAGAATTAATTTCGGTCTCAAAATTCAAAATTTAAAATAATCCTAAAAATAATAATAATTATTCTTTTTGAATTATTATTATACATTATTCACCCACTCCCATGTCTTATATAAACTTTAGCTCATAGCTCACTCTTCAACACAATTTGCTCATTCAATAGTTCATTAATTTTGGCACTTAGCTACACTAAAACATCTCCTCAACAAGACAAATTAATTTATTTAGGTGTCAAAATTCTAACAATTCCCCATAATGAATGAGCAAATAGTCTGACAGATATGCTCATGAATGCAATTGTACGAAAGAGGTTCAGCTCGAGTGATATTGCATCGAGAGAGGTAGCTTTTGGCTTTGAACCTTCCTTAGTGGCACTATTGGATGCACTTGCCAACAAGTGAACATGATGTCTTGAACTATTCGGCTTTTGTGTATACCAAGACAATAGCACTGCACATAACACCACTCAATAGTCAATTTTATGGTTGAACTGTTGTGCTCATTTTAGCCTTGAACAATTCTTAATATTCATGAGTACTACTATGAGAATTCAGCCTTAAAAATTCTCATAAGATCGGCTCAATCCCTCATCACGTAGGTGACTTCTCGTTAAGAGGTTCCTGTTGCACCCCACTCAAAATATCGAGATATGAGAGCCATTAAAAGCAACGTTTAACTTAAAACTTTTGCAGGATGCACTGTCTACTCATCAACGAAATGGGCTAGAGGGTTGTGGCTCCTCATAGTGCTTCCTTGTCGAGTTACAGTTGCATAACTTGTTTTTCCCTTTGAACCCACTTCATGGGATCTCCAATCACATAGGTAGGGTTTTTGTTATGGTAACTCAATTATTTAAAGGCCTTAGTCCCATTCTCTCTGATGATTTAATTACTTGCTCTCTATTTACACCTTTGGTTAGTGGATCCGCAAGGTTATCTTTGACTTCACGTGATCAATTGAGATAACTCCACTAGAGAGTAGTTGTCTAATGTTGTTATGTCTCCTCTGTATGTGTTGAGACTTATCGTTGTACATACTACTTTGTGCCCTTCTAATAGAAAATTGGCTATCACAGTGGATGCAAATTGCCAGCACAAGTTTTGATCAATTTGGAATATTTTCCAGAAATTGGGATAGCCATTCCACTTCCTTACCTGCTTTATCCAGTGTGAATATTTTGATATTCTAAATATCACAAGAGTTGTGAGCCTATGTCCAATGAATGGTAGAACCTAATAGGTCATACACAAAAGCCAATAGGTAGTTCGATTTGATTGAAGGGAATTTTCTAAGAGTTAGAAAATTCCACATGACCAACTTTGTGGAGGAAAACAGTTGGCAAATTTTTTAGTCATTTTGGCTTGATTAATTTAATTGTTAAATTAATCAAAAGAATTTAAGGATTTAATTTAATTAGTGCCATAAGACATTTAATTAGTCAAGCTAATTTAAAGGGTTAATTTAACACCTTTAAACTTAAGAAGTTAAGTCAAGACCAATTAATTAAATTAAGGGGTTAATTTAATTAATGTGAAGAATTAGTTTTGGAGGGAAATTCAAATGAAGGAGTTCATTTGAGGTGCATTTAGAATTTATTTGGATGACATTTCATGAGATGAAATAAAGATTCCAAATGAAATTCAAATGCAAGTGAAATTAACATTTCACAAGCAACATGCTTGCTTAGTTGGCGCCAAGCCTCATGGGAGTTGTGGTGCCAATTTGCATCACACCCTCCCTCCTCTATAAATAGAGGTGGTAGGCCACAAGCAAGATTATTCATGCTAGATTCTCTTTTCCCTCCAAAAGTATGATTCACTCATATGTTGAAGTTTCACACACTTTCTTCACCCTCTCCTCCTAAAATCGGCCTTCATCACTTCTTCATCTTCTGGAGTTTCAGCTCTTTAGAGGTTGATTAGAGCTAGCCTATGGTGTGTGGATCATTTCATTAGAGGCTAGACATTTGGATAGCTTTGTTCTTTGGAGATACACAGTAGGGTAGTCTAGTTGGAGGCATTTGGAGCACTTTCCGATTTCTGATTTTCTTGAAATTTTTACTGGACATTCCTCAAGGTGTTGGTGAGGTTCTATCCAAATTTCAGCCAAATCGGAGCTGTTTTCATTGGGAAAAAGTTTCCAGAATTTTTCTGCACCGACTGAAGACAAATTTGATGTGTTCAAGCTTGTCTTCACTTCTACCTTGAATTTTGAGCAATCAAGGTAATTTTCTGCAACCAAATCTAAATTAGAAGCATGATTTGATCCTTACATTGAGTGTAGCCGAATTTGATTTAGTTATTTTTGTGCTTTATTAATTGGATGCTATGCTTGACTTTAGAGTCTTGGCGATTTAGATGAGTTTTGAGGCTTTTTTTTATGTTATTTTGTGCTCAAAATTATTTTAATTCATACTAATGTTGCAATAGTCCCCCAAGCCAATAATATTGCCATTTAAACTATTTTACTTGTGATACAATCTTGATTGAATGATATTCCTTACAAATGGCCACCTTCATCTTATGCTTATATTACTTTACTGACATTTGGTTGAAGCCCTTAGATTACACTAGACTATGGGACTTGGTCAGTACACTCTTAGTGATGATCATGGAATAAGTCTTAAATGGTCGTGATCTTAAATATACCAAGTCATAGAATCTTTAGAGATAGTGCATCTGAAATTCGAATAGACTTACATTGAAGATGCATAATCCAAGGGTTGGATGTTGCTCCATCCCATGAGCAAACCATATGAGATATGAATGTATGTTAGAGAACAAGGCACTGGAGACCCACTCAGAGAATCCACTAGGTAGCCATAGTGGCATGCGGTAGTGGCTAGTTCTCCATCTTACGCTAGTGCATATAATTAGTACTTTGACCTGAGAATCCATTGTAACCCTGTGTTTAGGTCCTCATGATTTGACTCTTCCTTAGCCACTTAGTAGGCGATTCGATGGTGATTGGGCATGAGCTACCTAGACATGGAGGTTTATAAGATCCAAGATGGAATCCGTCTTCTCATCTTTGTGAAGGGCGAGTGCATCTCCTATGCATTCTATAATGATCGACTCCAAAGAGTCTTTGGTCAAGGAGTGTGAAAATTTGGAAAGGGGTTTTCCAAAGATGAGGTCACAAATAGAAATCGAACATTGAGAATAGATGCATAGTATTGAGGCTAATAAGAAGCCGACAAATATTTTGCCCTATGCCTCTTTCAAGGAGATAAGAGACGGAAGGATCGTAATTGCATAGTATGCCTAGAGCTAGAATAGTTCACCATAAGCACTCTTTCAGCCAATTGTTGGGCTCCATGGGCTTAAGGTTGGACATTGACCATAGAGACTGGGTACTCTTCAATTAATAAAGATTAATTGAATTTAGTATGTTAGTTTAAAAGGAGTTTTAAACTAATGTGAATATATAATATTCTAAAGTCATAAAGGTTGTGAGCACATGTCCAATAAGTGATAAAGCCTAATGGGTCATACACAAAAGTCAAATGGGTATCCTATATAATGGGTAGAATTTTCTAAGTGTTAGAATAATTCCATGGTCGCCGAAAATTGAGGGATTCGGTTTAATGCAATTTTTAGCCATTTCGATTTGATCAATTTAATTGTTAAATTGATTTAATTAAGTTAAGGAGTTAAATTAAGATCAATTAATTTAAGTGTTAATTTAATTTGGTGCCATATGACTATCAATTAGTTAAGTAAACTTAAAAGAGTTAAGTTTGTTGACTTAAAGGTTAATTCAAAGTTTAATTAAATTAAAGTATTTAATTTAATTAAATTGAAGAAGTAATTTTGGAGGAAAAATTCAAATAAAATGTTCATTTGATGAATTAGAATTTAATTGGTAGACCTTCCATAAAATGAAATGTAAATTCCAAATTAAATTCAAATTCAAATTAACATGCAACTTGCAAGATGCTTGCTAGTTGGCATACTTAGGTGGACTCCCTCTTGAGGAATGTGTGATGCCACCTTGGCATCACACCATCCTCCCTCTATATATATAGAGAGAGGGGGGGGGGGGGAAGCCACCAGCTGATTATTCATTCACACATTTTGTGCTTCTAAAAGTTAAATCCAAAATTCCCTCCAAAATTGTGATTCTCTCATGAGTTGAGGTTTCACTCTCTCCATCACCTCCCTCCCTTATCATTTTCAGCCTCCAACCATGATCTCTTCCTTCTTAGTTTTTCCATCTGAATTAAGGAGGAAAGGATAGTCCATTGGTGTGTGAACTTTGGCATTAGAGGCAAGACGAATTTCAGATTGCTTGCTTTTGTGATCCTCTATTCGAGTACTGTGTTTCCGGATTCTGTTTGAGGTCTTTCCGAAGGAGTTTGGTGCTGAATTTTTATCTGAACATTATCCATTAAGTTGGATTTCATTTGGTCCAGATTTGTCTTGATTCCGAGGTGATATGCCCGATCAGAGGTTGATCACACCTTACTACGCCAGAAGCTGTCTGTTTTCGGGAAAGGAGACACAACTTCTACTTTTGGTTGGATTTTGCTTGAGAGGTAACAATCTGACCTTGATCTATTATATTGGCATGATTTAGATCCTTGAAATAGTGTAATCTAAGTTAGATTTCAGTTTTTGAATGTTTTAAATTGGATCCTTAGCATTACACCTCTTTCGACTAATTAGATGCACAAATGTTGTGCAAGTTCTCAAAATAATGTTTGATATTTTTGAATACTTTTAAACTCTTGTTCAAGTTAATCTTCAACTTAGTTCAAAAATGAGATGCATAATTGTTATGCTTATTTTTTCTAGTTAATTAATTGTTTATGAGATAAGCATTTAATTTGTGGAATTGAATATCAATTCTTATTTATTGTTTATTTAATTGTTGAATGGATGATGAATGGATGGGGATGATCGTGAGCCTTTAATATGATTTTATTTGTTTCAAGTTGTTGAAAAGGGTTGTATTAAATTAGGGCTTCCATGCCTCTTAATTTTCATCTTTTAAATGTTATGGGAGTAGAATCACTAGGAGTGAGGATTTCTTTTCTCTTGTAATTGTTGCAAGAAGATAAGGAGGCCAAGGGAATCAAGGAGGCATGAAGACCCATGAATGTATGGGGTACATTTATGTAATAGCTAGATTTGATCAGTCCACTTAAAATCAACTAAGTACTACACCTATGGCTCTAAAATACACTACTTGGTTAAGGCTCATGGTCATCCCACCCTAGGAGCATGTTATGTGCATTTACTTATTTATGCTTTTTTTATCCTATTGATGTATGAGATGCACAGTTAGGATATAGAAAACCTAAAAAGAGAAGATAAAATTGATGAGATCTTTCCAAGCAAGAAAATCTCCTCACTTAGAGGAGTCTAAGTGTTCTGAAAATATTAAATCAAAATGGATATAAATTAAAAAGAGTTTTAATTAATCCATGCCTTCTACCAATAGTATGTGACATGAGATGCTACCACATTTGTGTGATGTCTCACAAGTCATAGGTCACGTTTATGTGGGAAAGCTATGCTCACCTACTTAGCATTCGATGCAACTTTGATTTGACACTTCCTATGCATTGTCTCACGAGTCGTGGAATGACATAGTACAGTTTCGAATCAAATATTGATTGGTAGGTCCGACTTAAACAACTAGTAATGTAGATGTCACATGAGTTATTGGTCTACATGAAAAGTGTGGCAAAGCATATCAAGAGTTACATAGAGATATAATTAGAAAAAGTTGCTTAGCTTTGGATTATTTGTGGATGTCTCATGAGTTGTGGGTCCACTACAAGTCCTTTGGGTCTTGATTCTCACTAGGAAATAAAATTTCCCGAATTTCTTAAGGGTGTGAGGAATTTTGTAAAATAGTGGGATAAAAACATGCTTGAAAGTCTATAAACATGTTTTCAATATCAATATTCAATCACATGCTTATATTCTCTTTTTTCGCCTTTGTAGATTTTTTGAAATCTCAAACAAAATGGCTAAGAATCCACTTAATGTGATTTTGGAAACTAATAAGCTTATAGGGCCTAACTTCCGAGATTGGTTTAGAATCCTCAAGATAATTCTTGACTCCAAAAATAGGACCTATGTGCTTACTCAAAGTCCACCGGAAACTATAGGTGATGATGCCGATGATGATGCACGTGAAACGTTCACAAAGTGGATAGATGATGATCTACAAACACGATACCTTATGATGGCTTCTATGTCCAATGAGCTCCAGAAGTCTCATGAGCACATGAAATCGGCTCATGAGATACATATGCACCTATAAAGTTATATGGTCTACAAACTAGACATGAGCGCTTTTCATTATCTAAGGGACTCTTCCGGACTAAAATGAATGAAGGCTCAAGTGTCCATTATCATGGCCTTAAGATGATCGGTCTCATTGATAAACTTGCTCAATTGGACGTGGTTATAGATAATGAGCTCTATGTGGATTTGATCCTACAATCATTGCTTAGCTCCTTTGACCAATTTGTTATGAGCTTCAATATGTCAAAATAAAAAGTAACAATTAACGAATTGGTCAACATGTTGGTAACCGCCGAGGCGACTATGAAGAAAGACAAACCTTTAATGCTTGCTTCCTCCTCTAAGTCTAAGGGCTATAGAGGTGCTAGAAAGGGAGGTAAGGGGAAGAAAAGTTCTTCCTGGAAGGGAAAGCAACCATTGAAACCCTCGGGCGGAGTTAAGAAAAAGAAAGAGGCCAAAGCTAATGCAACTTGTTTCTATTGTGGCGAGAAAGGCCATTGGAAGAGAAACTGCAAGGAATACCTTGCAACCTTTAGAAAAGGTATGTACTTTATTGAAATGTATTTAACAACAAACTCTTCCTCATAGGTATTTGATATTGCATGTGGTTCTCACCTTTGTAATTCATTATAGGAGATGGAAAGAAGAAGAAGTCTAAATGATGGAGATATGATCCTTCGCCTAGGCAATAGAGCAAAAGTTGCAGCCAAAGTGGAAGACGACATGAAGTTGGACTTAGGGAGCTTCTTTCTTGTATTAGATCCATGTTTTTTTTGTATTAAATCTTGTTAAGAACATCATTTCAATTCCTATATTGGATAATGAAGGATTTGATTTTTCTATATCTAATAGGAATGTGAGAGTAATAAAGAATGGTTCTTTAGTTGTTCAAGGTACATTAAACAACAGATTATACATTTTGGATTCTCAACCATTATTAATGCACATTCAACAAAGTAAAAGAAAATTAAATAACCAAGAAGATCTCATGTTGTGCATGCTATACTTAGACATATTTCCAAAAATATGATGAACAAGTTAGAAGCCCTCAAAGCACTAAACGTTAGTGGCATAGAGGACCTTCCTACTTGTGAATCTTGTTTAAAAGAAAAAATGACCAAGGCTCCTTTTGTAGGATAATCGAAGCGAACTACAAGTCCTTCGGATTTGATCCGTACGGACATTTTTGGACCACTAAAAGTTAGTGCGAGAAGAGGCTATACGTGCTTCATTACTTTCACCGATGATCATACTCGATTCAGACATGCATATCTTATGGAGTACAAGTCCAAAGCTTTTGAAAAGTTCAAAGAGTATAGGAATAAAGTAGAAAAGCAATTAAGACTAAGCATTAAAGCTCTTCGATCGGATAGAGGAGAGGAATACTTGAGTACCGAATTCTTGGATTATCTAAAGGAGAATGAGATTATCTCTCAATGGGCTCCACCTAGCACACCCCAACACAATGGAGTAGCCAGGAGGAGAAATCATACTTTGTTGGACATGGTATGTTCCATGATGAGCTTTACCGATGTGCCTATATCCTTTTGGGGACACGCCTTAGAAATGGTAGCGAAGCTACTAAATGTAGTAGCCTCAAAGTCGGTGCCAAAAACACCACATGAGATATGGTATGGCAAAGCACCTTCTTACCCTTTTCCAAAACTTTGGGGGTCTCCCGCATACATCAAGCGGTTAGTAGGAGACAAATTGGAAGCAAGATCCACTTTGTGCAAGTTTGTGGGATACCCAAGAGGGTCTTTGGGTTATTATTTCTATGATCATTCGGAACAAAAGATTTTTGTTTCAAGGAATGCCACCTTCTTAGAAAAGGAATTTCTATTAGATAGAAATGACATTGTTGTTGAACTTGATAAAGTTCAAAATGATCAAAACATCGCACAAGCAGTAGAAATAAGTGAATATCAAGAGCCTAATACACAACCTCTGAGAAGGTCAGACCGGATCAAGACGCAACCCGAAAGGTTCGGATTCCTTCATGAGATGGGCCAAGCAGATAGTGATCCGAAGATCTACGATGAAGATATGTTGGACATAGATTTAGGACATTGACTAGATGCCATGAAATTTGAAATGGACTCCATGTACTCCAACTAAGTATGGACTTTGGTAGATCCACCGGAGGGTATAGCATTCGTTGGTTGCAAATGGATCTATAAGCAAAAGCTATGAGTCGATGGAGAGGTTACGATCTTTAAGGCGCGACTAATGGCAAAAGGTTACACTCAAAGACCCTGTATTGATTTCAAGGAAACTTTTTCACCGGTCGCTATGCCTAAGTCCATTAGGATTATGCTTGTCATAGCTGCATACTATGATTATGAGATATGGCAAATGGATGTGAAAACCGCTTTCCTCTATGGTAACATTGAAGAAGAAATTTACATAAAGCAACCACTAGGTTTTACATCTAGAGAGAGTGAACAAAAAATTTGCAAACTCGAAAGGTCTATTTATGGATTTAAACAAGCGTCCTAAAGTTGGAACATATGTTTTGATAAGATGGTCAAATCATTTAGCTTTATCAAAAATGTGTATAAACCTTGTGTATACAAGAAGGCTAATGGGAGTAGTATACAGTTTGTTGTGCTTTATGTCCATGACATTCTTCTCATTGGGAATGAGAGAGAAATGTTAGAGTGCACTAAAGCATGGTTATCTTCACAATTCTCCATGAAGGAATTGGGAGAAGCATCCTGCATATTAGGAATATAGATCTATAGAGATAAACCAAAGTGGATGTTTGGGCTTTTTCGAACATTGTACATTGATAAGATACTAAAGAGTTTTAGTATGGAAGAATCTAAGAAGGGATTCATTCCTATGGGACATGGTCTTCATCTTTCCAAGTTTATGGCCCCCAAGACTGGCGACGAGAGAAAAGAATGTCCCACATACCTTAAGCATCCACTATAAGGAGCATAATATATATCGTTCAATGTACAGGGCCAGATGTAGCACACACTCTAAGCGTTACGAGCCGCTTTCAATCCGACCCCAGTGAAAGTCACTAGATAGCTGTAAAAGTAATCCTAAAGTACTTAAGAAAAACTAAGGATTTGTTTTTAGTATACAATAATGGAGAATTGAAACTCAAAGGGCTTTCGGATTCTAGTTTCCAATCCGATGTAGATTACCTAAAATCCATTTATGGATTAATATTTTATCTCCATAGCAGTGCAGTGAGTTGGAAGACTTCCAAACAAGATACAATGGCGGATTCAACTGCTAAGGTAGAATATATTGCCGCTTCAAAAGCTGCAAATAAGGGTGTTTGGATGAAAAACTTCATCCAGGAGTTGGATGTAGTGCGTAGCTTTGTTGAGCCTATAGTTGTCTTCTGTGACAACAATGGAGTAGTTGCGCAAGTAAAAGAGCCAATATCTCATCAGGGGCACAAGGAAAAAATGCGCTTCAAGGGATAGAGTGATATTGGAAAAAAGCAACCGAGACTTCAGGTTGAAAGTACTACTCAACGAGCCCTTTAAGCTGGTGAGATTGCAAACTTTGCTCAAGGAATGGCTAGAAAACAATGTGGATTTTGTGGGGGATTTAACCATGAGGAGTTTGGATGTTGGAAGAAGTAGGGTAGGTGTATAGGTTGCGGTAGCGACCAACACTTCCTAAAAGATTGCCCCAGCATGAGAGGCCCAACACCTGTAGATAAAGAAAAGCAGGTAACGGAAGCTAGCGGAAGATAGAATATACGAGCTTGTGCATATGCCTTGACAAGAGAAGAAGCACCGAACCCTACTGAGATGGCAAGAGGTATGATTTCTAATTCTGGAAATTATGATAATGCCATACATGATCCTAGTGTTTTACATTCTTTCATACCTATTGTATTTCCTTGAATTAAATATACAACCTGAGATTAGGGTTTATTGCATAGAAGTGAGCTCATTACTTCATTTACCCCACATCAAAGAATCATATGACCTTCTATGGGGACAAGAATCTTCTCAAAGCTGGAGTTGAAGCAAGGGTACTACCAGTTGAAGGCCAAAAGAGACCACGTAAAGCACTTATACATGATTCTTGAAGCCTTGAGAGAGAGCATCAGTAGTATGCAAAATATAGCAAGTGTAGACCTAGAATAAAAGTGGCTTTTCTTCGACATATCATATCCCAAGATGAGGAAGAGGTTGATTCCCTTAAGATAGAGGCGGTAGTCAACTAGAAGAGACTGTAAGACATAATAAAAGTTTGTAATTTTCTGTGTCTGGTCAGCTATTAATGAAAAGTTGCACAACACTTTTCTAAAATAGCTAATGCATTGACTAATTAACTCAGAAAGGTCAACATTTGACCAGAATGAGAATTTGACCAGGAGACAGCACTGATGGATGAAAATTTTAGAGGATTGTGATTTCTCCATCACCCATCACTCAAAAGGCGAATGTAGTAGCCAATGCCTTGCGTCGAGGGGCTGAAATGGCTCACTCATTGGTAGTAGAAGCATCAGAAAGCCTAAGAACGTGAGACGAAATTAAGATATCAAAGTAGGATTTCAAAAATAAGTGTAATCCGAATCATAGGATGAAATGCGATGAGCCCGAAGCCAAAGATATATGAACGTTAAAACAAAAGGAAAATGTCGGAAGTTTTGGAGAGTTTGAGTTCAATATCGAACTAAGGTATTCTTTTGTTCCACAAATGAGATATGTGTGCTGGAAGGAATGAATGAGAGATTATTGGATAGGGCACACAAGTTAAGATACGCGATGCATCAGAAAGGCATGAGAATGTATTAGGACTTGAAGAAGCAATTTTGGTAGAAAGTAATGAAAAGATAATGTAGATCAATTGACTAAATCTACTTATTATCCACCAGTTGGAACAATACTTAGATGAGAATCAAAGGACCAGATTCTAAAATTCGATAATTTTTGGAAAATAAGGATTTAGAAAATCAAGGTATTAGTTGGTCGGATTTTAGGGCTTGAAAAATAATACAAAGGATTTAATTGCAAGAATTTTGGAAGTTTTTGGGTTAAATTGCAAATTGGCAAGACTTGATTGAATCGCCTTTTAGGAATTTTGGGGTTTGCATGGAATTATTTTGGGTTAAATGGGTGGAATTGAGGTACTAACTAGTCTAAGGGCTGAATTAAAGGTGTTCAATTTTTGGGAGGATCTAATTGAAAGCTGACTAAAATATTTGGGGGTCAATCTGCGAATATAGAAAATCCAATTTTATAAATTGGCAATTTGCAATTCCCTCTCCCCCCCATTTCTATCATCTTCCCCACTGAAACCCGTATCTCCTCTCGCTGGTGAACTCCTTCCTCCAGCAGCCAAACCTTAGCAAACTTGGTGCCACTCTCTTCCTTTCTTCGCGTAGAACACGAATGTACCCATATCTTGCATAGGCCATCGGTGAAATGATCAAAAATTTAGCTTGAACATTCAGCCTTGGCAGAGGTGATGGGTTTCCATTTTCTGGCGACATAAACTCATGGCCAGGTACTGGGCTTTGTTAGATTTAACTCAAGGATGGTGTAGGTATCTTTAATTTTGGAAAACGACCATTAGAGTGGGCAAAATTGACGAAAATCAACATGGCGGCGTTGGTGGCGGGCTAACTATTTTTCTGCCAATTAACTGGCCAAACAGCAGCAAAATCCAAAATTGGTTGAGGTCTCTTGTTATTTGAGCTGAAAGGAACATTTTCGTGGTGTCATTGACCATCTCCGGCAGTAGCGGACAGTAGCCAGCAATGACAGTGCAGCGGCGGCGATAAGATAAAATCTTCATCTCATCGCAAGGGATACATACACGAAGGTTGAATGTTATTCTGGGACTCCAATAAGAAGATATTAGGTAAATGGTCGAATTTGAGTTGTAATTGTATGCATATGTATGTATGTACCTTTCAATTCATGCGATACATTGTACCAACGAAAGAATATGCAATCTAATCGAAAAAATTGAGATATGCATGTATACTATAGGCCAAGTGAGTCTAAATTTATATTATTGTGTGACAATCTTGGGATTAATTGAGTTAATCGAAAGAGAAAAACCTTGATTTTATAGATTTGAGATTTGAGTGACAATAATTGGATTATTAAGATGACTGGACTATTATTACTGATTTAGAACAATGTTATGAGGCTAATTATGTAACTATGGACCATATTTCATTCCATTAGTGGAACTGATGAACCCTAAAACTACCGTATCAGCTGATAAATAGTGATTTTAGATTTCTAATGGTGTAACTGTAACTCTTAAGGATTATTGGAGTTGAATGGAGAATTTGACTATGAATATGCTATTTTGGTTAGGTGACGAAGAAGTGGGTCCTGCTGACCAATAGATTTCTAACGATGGATTGCCCTTTTTCTGAGAATTACGAAGGTGAGGTTCTGCTAATCTAGCACTTCTTGTGCTTATCAATTATCTTGATAAACCCCAGTGAGGGCTGATATTGACTTGATTATTGCACTCTATTATTTGTTGTACTCCTGTGAGGTTCTACCAATTAGTTCACCAATTAGTTCTTGCTTTGTATGAGCTTATTCCAAAGCTATCGTTGAACCCGATTAAGTTCTACTAATCTAATACTTATTTTGATTTTTTGTATTGTTGTTGTTAATTACCGAACCCTGTGAGGTTCTCTTGATTTGAACCCTATGAAGTTCCCCAAAACTCTTATTTGTATTCTGTGTCGCTAGATTACCTGTTACTGTCTCGTTATCTGTATCATTATCTGTTGCCTTGTTGGTAATCTAATTATACATTACAACATTAAGTAGCCACATTGGCTAGTCTAATTTGATATTTTATTACCTTGTAGGCATTTATGTACTATCTTGAACTATTCTATACTGTTATGGTTGCCTCATACGCACACCTACTTAAGTGGTATCAGCGGTGCACCATACGATCAGTATGGCCATTAGTACAAGTTGTTCCTAGCTGTTATGCTTGGGACATGCTGATATATCTGACTGATTGACTAACTAATTATAATATGTGGTTCCTAGCTGTTAAGTTCGGGACGAGCCGTTATGTGGTTCCCAGCTGTTAAGCTCGGGATGAGCCGTTATGTGGATCCTAGCTATTAAGCTTGAGATGAACCGTTATGTGGTTCCCAACTGTTAAGCTAGGGACGAGCTTTTATGTGGATCCCAACTGTTAAGCTTGGGACGAGTTGTTATGTGGATCCCAGCTTTAAGCTCGGAACGTGCTGATACGTTTGACTGACTAACTGATTGATTAGCTGATTGATTAATTTACTGAATGACTGATCGACTGATTGTCTGACTGACTGATTGACCGACTGATTGAGTGATTGAATGACTGATCAATTGACTGTTTGATTAACTGACTGCCCGTCAAACTAACTGATTGACTGACTGACTTGTATAAGGATAATCTGATATACTTGTCCTGTTCTGTTTCGTAGGACGGCATGTGATATTTGAATTGTTTATTCTGACTATATCCAATTCTTTGTAAAATGTTCATAAAGCAATAAGGAAGATGAGATTCCTATTTGCTTATCTTGTCATATCCTGAAATGTTCCTGTTTAGTTTTTAACCTATGATCTGTTGGGTTTATTCTTCCTCGACAAATCCCTACTGTCCACTACTTTAATTATCCCTCACTAAGTCATTTGGACTTACCCCCGTACTTCTTTGACTTTCTCAAACAAGGATATGTGAAGAGCTTAAACTCCAGGCTTACACTGGCGAACACATTTTGAAATGGAAAGCGTGTGTATATGCTTATGGGTACTTTTAGACATTTTGTATACCCGAGAGATGTTGTGATATGTTAAGTCTAGATATAACATGTGCAGGGTGTGTTTATATTATGGAATATTATGGGATCAATATGGTTTGTATATATATTTTGTTAAGGTTTGCTTAAGATGAAAACTGCTGCTATATCTGATAGTAGAGTAGGTGTTTGCAACTGTTATGGGACGTATGTTAAGTTATAACTTTGTGATATTGTGATATGACAAGATGAGATTAAGGTCTATGGCATGTATGAATTGTGTTGCTTTTGTTGATATTTTGGTTCTGAATATTGTGGGATTATTAGCATGAATTATAGCACTCAGATATTATGGTATTAATTTTGTAGCATGCTGTAAGTTGATGATCATTGTTGATATTGTGGTTATTGGAGATTTGTGAAAAATTTTATGGACCTATCGAATATGATGTTTGCCTGCTGTAAGGATTTTTGAAGGGATTATTGACTGTATTTTATGGATTCGATTTAAGATTGAATTGAGTGGCATCCCGACTTGTGGGCTATACCAAGTGAGGTGTCACATAAATTTAATGAGAGCTCCATCCATGCACTCAAAGGACTGATAAGTTGAAAATGCTAATTGGTTATTAACCTTGAAGTTTTGACAATGCGATAGCAAGAGTAACCCAAAGCAATATAAATCTGCAATAACATCGAAACATAAGGGGACTACTTTGTAAAGCAATTTATTCAATCATTGAAGGAAAATGCATTTGGTTGATATATTAATTTGCGGTGAGCATAATTGATAGTTGGGGATAACTAAAATAAAAATCCCTCAATCAAATTTGCAACATTCGAATGACGGTAAGCATGTGAACTCACATTCGAGTTCTATACAGTATGATTGGAAAATCAATAAAGATCCTCTTTAGAAAAAAAAAAAAATGCTTGAACTTAATAATTCATGCTGGTGGAAAACAGAGCCCGTCATCAACTATATTAGCCATTAGAGAAATCTAGTACTTGATTGCAAAAATATTCAGTCCAAAACTTTTGCTATTTAGATACTCATCCAAGGATTCCATTAGAATCTTTGCTACATGCTTTGAGGAATTAAACCAATTTTTTTTGAAAATTTGACAATTCACAGACATAATAATGAGATAAGCATGAATTTTTGACAAACAAAAATATTCGAGTGATGCAACTAGCATCCCTTTTTTTATCCATATTCATATTAAATCTCCAAATGGCTCATACCTTTTACAAAGAAAAAATCATAAACATATATATATATATATATATTATTACATTAATCATTTGGAGTATAGCATATAATAAGTTTTAGTTATCTAATGTAAATAATTTTAAGAAAACATAAACATAAAGTATGTCCTTAATTATAGTATAACTCGAATTGGGTAAAATGTCTAAAAGTTAGTGAGTAGCATACAGCAATAATGATTTTGGTGAAATATTTCACTTTATTATTTCTATAGGAATTCAATGATTAAAGTGCAACATTTTAAGATAATTTAAATTGTTAAATTCATATATTTAAGGAGGAGATGGATCAGATTTCAATAATTGCGTAACGAATTTTCAATGGAAAATTGCGTTTTGACACATTTCAATGAAGTTGGGAAAAATGGGGGTGGGGGTGGGGGTGGGGGTGGGGGTGGGGGGTTCATATGCTTATTTTAGGGGTAGGAGGAAAACAACAATCAATCCTGTAAGATTTGGGAACGTCTGCATTTTTCATTTTAACTTAATTTGCGTTGAGATTAGTCTTAAATGCTATAAAAATAGGAGATAAGCAAGAATCACACAGGCCTATAAAAGTAATAATAAAATTTTATGATTAATATTGAATTGACAGATAAACTTATATAGATGCTCTAATTGTTATAAATTTTGCCCTAAATAGAATGGTACATATTAGTCAAAAGAAATCATTCAATAGCAAATATTTAAAGAGGAAAAAATAAATACTAACACTAATGCATTGAACCAATAAAATGATAAAAACAAATAAATCACGGGATAAATAAAATTATAATATGAAAGAAGTAAAAAAATTCGACCAAAAGTGAAAATAAACGTAGGTAGTAGAGGATAAAATTTCAACTTAACCGCAAAGTCGAGGCTTCAATTTATTTTTTTAAATATAAATTAACTAGTTCACAAACATAAAAATTTATTTATATTAGAAGATCATATAAAAATTACAAAATACATGCGCATTAAAAAAATAGAATTTAATTCACCAAGTAAATGATTATATAGAGGTGAACAGAAAAGAAAGATAAATATTTTTCTACCTTTAAATATAACGATTTGTATTTGATTATTTTTAATATAAATTACTTGTAGGGATTTTGAGCTTACATAAAAGAATTTAATTTAATTAAAATATTGAAATATGAAATAAAACATAACTTAGAAAATATCATATTAAGGTAAGCTTTGTGGACCAAAAAAAGTCTTGTGATTTTGTTCAAAATTTGGCATTCATAATTTATTAATGTCCAAAGAAACCTTTCTCTGTGACAAAATGATAGAAATCCATTTAATGAGGATGATAGAGAGAGAAAGAAGCAATTACGAAAAAATTAAATTGTAATGCCCACAATTTTATTTTGTATTTAATCAATTATTTTATCTTATTTTATTTTATTTATTATTTAAAATTAAAAAAACATAATGCCTTAGAATTCCTTTTAAATTTAATTAATTATTTTATCCTATATTATTTTATTTTCTCTTAGTCTTGCTTTCTTTTTATATCAGTTAGAGAAATGATATATATATATATATATTTGGCATTATATTACCTCTCGGTTAAATAGTGATAATTAATACTTACAACCATAAATATTAATATATATATATATATATTAGATATCGCAATTCTTGAGAAATAAGTTATAATTTTCTTAAAATAATAAGATATTATTACTAGAAATTAATAATTATGACCTTAGGAATTAATAATAAAGAGGTCAGATTTATTATAGGGCTATCCTATTCCTAGGAGATTAATAATTAGAGTTTTAATTGAAGTAAAACACTACTTCCATATATACAGTTCTTAGAATTCAAAATCCTAATCACATAGCAAGGACGGATGCAAAGGGGGAGAAGCGGGGGCCATTGCCCCCCCCCCCCCAACATTTTGTACAATTTTTTTGATAATAGTTGTAGTTTATATATATATATATATATATGTAAAATTTTAGTAATAATCTACCCTCCAAATATTATATATATTTTTAATTTTTCATACTAATTTCTAGTTTATATATATATATTGAAATTTTAATAATACTTTTTATTAATTATGTGCTATTTTAATTTTGGAAAGTCTAAAACAAATTTTTAGACTCATATTTATAATAAAATAATTTACAATTAGGTTAGATCCATTAGAACACTTTTGTTTTATTTGTTTGAAAATATGTTTATAGGGATCTATCTAAAGAAACATTTATGGCTTTATAGGAACTTACAACATAATTAAAGTCTCTCTTTTTTTACTTCGACGATATTGAGACAAAGAAACAACAATAAGTAAATATTTCAAGAAAAAAAAGCTTTTTTGAATTTTCTTTGTCTTTAATATGTATTTATCTCGTCTCTTTACTACAGATAATATATATTTTTATTTCCATTCTTCAATTTTATAATATATTTTGAGTGTTTGTTTATATGCATTATAAAATATGTTATCGATTTATTGTATCTTTCAATTGAAAATAATCTATATTTGAATTTTTATATTTTTATAATTTTTGCCCCCGCACAGTTTTAGTTCTGGATCTGTCCCTGCACATAAGTTAAAAAAGAAGAAGAAGAAGACGACGAAGAAGAAGAAAAATGGTAGAACAGGGAAAAGAAAAATTGTAGTAGAAGAAAAGAGAAAGGGAAATAGCGAGAAGAGGTAAGCGGCTGCATGATTAATTTTTTTCTATTTGCTCAAAGTAATCGTCTCCATCGAAAGTGGAGAAGGGAAGGTAATTTGAGTCTCTTAATTCTATTTACGACAAATTGGTGTAAGAACTTGGGATTTCGGATGTCTAAATTTGCTTTTCTATTAGATAATAGAAGTGAGCCACAAATGTTAACCAAAAAGCACCAATTTTAAATTGCAATCAAACCAAATTCTGCCGCAATTGTTGACTAGTTACCGATAGGGTGAGCAACTTTATAGGCATGTGGGTCTTTTGATAGGTTAAATTAGTGTGTCTGTAATTTCGTATATACGTGTATATATATGGGATATGATAGATTACTGAATTGAAATCCAAATATTATTTCTTATATGTTGGAGGTTTATGTAGTAAATTACAAACTGTTTGTAGAATGCATAATCCCTTGCAAAACTAACCATGGATACAAATTAATACTTTTCTTTTTCTTCCTTTAATTGTTTCACTAGTCCACTGACCATGATAAAAAAAATTGTTGTTTTGATTTGTATTTTCTTTCCTTTTTGCTGGGCATTAATAAGTAGGTATCTTGGGCTATATATATTATTGGAATCAAATAGATTACCTTGTATAAGTGTAGTTTATGTATGTATGTGTATATATATATATATATGAAATCTAATAGATTAATTAGTGCATATGAAATTTTGTATATATATATACACACACATAGCTATTTTAATTGATTTTGTTCTTGTATGGGTTGCAATTTTAATTATGTTGTGGGTGTAAGATTTCATGAAGAATAGTATTTGAATGTGTGTGTGTGTGTGTATATAATATATATATATATATTTAGAACAAACACAATTGATTGAGTATCCGTGGGATTAAACTATAGTGTGTCCAGGAGTTTAGTTTTAATTGTTTTGAAATTGATACTTATTGGTATAGAAAAAGAGGTGGAGAATTTGATATTCATAGTTATATTGAAGGCATGATACTGTGGATGGTATACGCTCGAGTGCAATTGAGGTACTATAGACTAGATATTAACTAAGTTAAATCATACAATTATTTCGGCATGTGTACCAAGATTGATACGATAAAGCCGACTCTTGATTCGATCGATAAGTACAGTGATTGCCTAAACTTACAAATACTATATATTGTTATGTTTCAAAACTCAGAAGGATATATGTTATTGTATAATTGTTCGTGACTTGTTTTCAACTTACATTGCACTATAACTATATTCCACTATACACAAAAATGATTTATTTGTTTCACAATACAAGAAAACATGTACTTTATGATTTTAATGCTTCTAGACTAGCAATTAAATTCGATGATCAACTTATTACTGTTACTGTTATTGTTAGTTGGATCCAACTTGGTCTGGGTGTGCAAGAGATTTCACCGGGTAGCAACAGGCTTGTTGATTGAACCCCAGGCCCCTATGGCCTAATCCCCCCCTCGCCCGACACAACAGAAGCCGTTTGTGGCTGAGGTGGATCATAGGAATTCTTGAGGATGCTCGGGCACTATTTTAGTAAGGTCGCACCTTGCCCGGAGCAATAAGGGACTGTTACGGTGGGTTGACTGGCTACAAAAAATATTATCTTTAGTCTAGAAAATTATTTGTTAAACTCTTAATTCGTTATTGCTTGATTATTTAATGATTTCCGCTTATGTTTTTCTCAAATATTTTCTCTGTACAAATCATGTTAAAATTCAAAAACTCACATTGCACACACTTGGCATTTATTGATTCTTTTACTTACACTCTTTTTCTTTCTTCAACTCCCTTCTGGCAGACCTAACTCATGGCCCTAGTGAGGAGATGGATCCTTTGTATGACGAGAACCGAAATTAAAGGTTTTCTTTGAGATGAGGACTTTGCAGTAGCTTTAGTTTTATTGTTGTGTTGGCAAATTAGTTCTTCTCCTTTAATGATTTTCCAGTTGAGGGAAGGATATTGAGCGTTTTGAGTTTCTATGTTGCAAGTATTATTTGAATTACTATGAATTTTGGAGTTTTTCTTTATTTAAGATTATGATTTTGGATAAGTGATACTGTTCATTTGGGATCGATTTTCACGCCTCGAGACTAGACTATATGGTTAGAATTTAGGGCGTGACAATTATCATCTTAATTAAAGAAGATTTCTAATGAATGAAAAAAGTTTAATTTTAAGCTAAATTCTATATTTTTTATTTTTTTATTATTATTAAAAAATAAACTACTATAATAGAAATTCATAAATCAGTGGCCTTTCCAATAGAAATTGGAGAAAATTTTGATAGGATTGTGTTGAATGTTGGTATGAGTTTTGAATTGGTGGTTTTAAATTCATTTGATAATATATTAGTATAGAGAGTTATAGAAATAATATGAAAAGCTACACACACACACACACACACACACACATATATATATATATATATATCTATACTATTATATATAGCACAACGGTGTAAGACCATAATTATGCAATTTTGGCCAAATGGCAAATTTTTAGAATTTTGAGTTTTTTAATTAAATTCAAAAATTTTATTAATTTTTTATTATTATCCTAACCAATATGATCGTATCTTATCTCTAATTTTCTTTCAACTAATAAATTTAAAATTCAAAAGGTGTTTTATGAGCACTAAATTAAGGACTCCTACAAAAAAGTTATTCTATAAATTCCATCCCATTAAACAAATCATAACTTATTTATCTCTGCTTCCACTCTTCCCCTTCTTCTTCTTCTCCTTGTTCTTCAATATAACTCTTTTATTCTAAATTTTCAAGTGAACTTTCATTACATTCTATCAGCATTCATATATTTTTTTCATTTTATATTGATTCATTTTCAATATACGCATTAGAAACATAACATCATGTATAGATGTATTTGTTGCTCAATTATTATTTAAATCTTTGTTTTTCTTTCTTTCTTTCTTTCTTTCTTTCTTTTTTTCTTTTGTGTGTGTGTGTGTGTGATGAATAAATGTTTTGTTGATCATAAAAGATATTATAGTAGAATTGTAAATAGATGATCTATATTTAACAATAATAAACCTAGAAGATTAGAAAGCATTTTTCTTTTCAATTACTTGCAAACCACATTACTTATTTTTTTCCTTTATTTTCACATCCACTTTTGTCATTTGGGGTTTTGAACATTTACCATGATGTGTAAGGTATTTCTTTAAGTTGCAAGTTTTTCCCTTTTTCTTTTTTTCCTTTCTTTCTTTTATCAATTATAATAATTTGGTTTAGTTTGTAATTTATTATAATTCCCTTTTGTTGGGTTAATATTTTTATTCAATATTCTCTAAGTTCATATGTATTTTTCTTTTCTCTGTTTTGGACCATAAATATCATGTTTGAAAGGTATATTTTAATTCTAATTTTGTTGTGGTTTTTATTCATATTTTTTTTATCAAATTAATTCAATTTTTTCAAGTTAACTTTGTGTAAATAATGTATGTATAATGTATATACATATACATATATATATATATGCACCAGTTTTTCACTTTTCATGTTTACTTGGTTTTAAGGACTAATTTTTAATTTATTTTTTTATTTTCATTAATTAATTTAGCTTTATTTATTCATTACAAATCTTTTTATTTGATTAATTAAATAACCCAAGTTTCTTTATAAATATCCTATTTTGATGTGTTACATAATTTTTGTAGTTTTATCCCTATTTATAATTTTTTTTTTGTATGCAACAAGAATTTCTTAGATAATATTTTATATATTTCTAAACTGCTTCTGGATTTAATATAGAATATTCAAACTAATAAAAAATATTAGTATTTTGGACTAAAATAATTTTATTACTAAAGATATTTTGAAATAGTTTAGATTTGTATTTTTTATGTGGAACCACTTGACCCAAATGAATTAGATCATGACTTGAAATCAAAGTCGTTGATCCTCTACAAGATAAAGTTTGAAGTGGATAAGGTGTTGGTATATAAATATATATATATATATATTCCCTCATAGTTATGTGTGTTGCTCTCTTCACATTAATAATTTTATTTAAAGTACTATAGCAATTTTATTTTAATGAATACTATTAAATATTACTACTTAACTATTTAAAATAATATTTTTTATAGAATATGAAAAATTGTAATAACTTATATGTGAAATCACAAAAAATTAGTTGCATATTTATATTTTTTTAATTTATTAGTTAAGTGAATATACCGTGCATAGTACGGAATTTACGCTAGTATATATATATATATATACAGAGAGGGGGGGCGGGAGGGAGAGACAATTATAAAAATAATACAGAAAATTAAACACACACACACACATATATATATATATATATATTGAGTACTTACCAAAATTAGATGCGGAGTTACCAAAAATTTAATAAATGTAGTATTTTTATATTAATAATAAAATAACTGATTTTAATAGCAAATTATATAGAGAAATATGTTGATGGCAAAAGTGCGTCGAAATAAATGATAATCCAACAATTTTAGGCATAGCTTTAAGTAGGATGTGAGCAAGAACCAGATAGAGCAATAAAAGTAATATTACGTTTTGTGATTAATATTAAACTGATAAATAAACTTTTATAATGTGATCTAGTTGTTATAAATTTTACCCTAAATAATAAAATAGTAAATATTAGTCAAAAGAAATCATCCAATAGCAACATTTCAAGAGGAAAAAATAAATATTAATACCAATATTGCGTTGAACCAATAAAATGATAAAATCAAATAAATCAACTGTTAAAGGAAATCATGATATAAAAGAGTGAAAACATCAACCAAAAGTGAAAAATAAAAATAGGAGTAAGAATAATTATGTTCCATGTGATATTATTATTTAGTTTATGATTTAATCATTATAGAAATAATTAAATCTCATTGTTTATTTATGGAAGAGTTGTAACTTATGGTTACATACCATTTAATAATGTGTACTTATGACTATTTACATATAAAGTTATAATTGTTGATTAAGAATTGTAATGTGGATATCTGTTTGATGGAGACACTCTTTCATACTCTATAAATAAGGATTATGTTCCTCTCTCCATCCGACAAGATAATTGTACATTTCATCCATCAAAATTTTGCATTAAAGAAAAGGGATTGGAGAGAGAAATCGATATCCTATTTACTCAAGAAATCAAGTGTTGGTGTCTACAAGTATTGTATTCATGGAGAAAGGTGCGCTCACTTTCTATATATATATATATATATATATACATGAAAACATGAAGTTATAGATTTTTGGTTTAATAAATTTCCGCTAATGTTTATGCATTAAGTATGATTTAATGCTTACATATAGTATCGGAGCCTGTTGTTTAATAAATCATGTTTTTCCATTGATTATGTTTATGTTCACTTATCTTTATTGTCCATTATTTTTCATGGGAGAAAGTAGTTATAATTAATTATGTTTTCGTCCACTTATATTCCTTGCATGAAAGTAAAGGAATTTATTTTAATTTTCAAAGATTAAATTTTATTTTTATGTTAATGGCCATTTAAAATTAAGAGTGTCCATTATATATATATTCAACAATTGTTTATTTAATGTTTATAGGTTAGCATGCATATGTATATTTGTTTTGTATAATGTTTGTGATTAAATGTATATATATTTTGGACATTTGGATATGTGTTTTACATATATTGTCATGTAGCATGGAGTATTAATCACAAATTATTAAAATTATTGTATTTGTAATTAAATATTTTACAACATGAATATTCTATTTTCTTAATGATTTGTTAGCCACCAAAGTGACCAAATCTTAAGTAAAATAAATTTTTAGGGTGTAAAATTAAGTTGAATTACCTATTAAATTGATACTATAGATGACATTATGTTGTACGGTAATAGGCAATTGAATTCATTATTATAAGGCAATTCTGTAATCACCCAAAGTTGATTAGTTGTTCTTATAGTTAATAAATATTATTGTTGGTAATTGATATGTTATATTAAACTTTGTTTACATATCCAAAGATACTAAATAAGTATAATTAATATATTCTATTAGCAAATTAATGTTTTATTAGTATCATTATGATTTATGGTCGCATATTTTAGTATCACCCAAAGGAGAACTTTGATATGCGTGCAATGTTAGCCTTTATCATTTGTTTGAATTTGAAGTTATTTTACTTTAAATGTTTTTCCTATTTGCAGTATCTATTCCTGCATTGCTTAATTTGCATGTTTCCTTTGTTCCGTTATTTAATGAATTAAATTTCTCGGAATTGAGTGAACAAGTCCAATTCCACTTAGGTGTTTTAGACCTTGATTTAGCACTCGAAGTGGAGAAACCACTCTTATTACTGATGAAAGTAGTGATCAAGATAAAGTATTATATAAAGCTTGGGAAAGGTCAAACAGATTAAGCTTAATGTCATGCAACTACAGTAGTGAGCAACATTAAATCTACTCTTCCTAAAACTGAAAATGCTAAGGAATTTATGAAATATGTGGAAGAGTGTTCTCAAACTGCTAATAAATCTCTTGCTGGTACATTAATAAGTACTTTAACCATAATAAAATTTGATGGTTCACGTACCATGCACAAGCATATCCTTGAAATGACAAATTTAGCAGCAAACTTGACGTCCTTGGGAATAAATGTAGATGAGTACTTTTTGGTACAATTTATTCTAAATTCCTTGCCTTCCGAACAATATGGGCCATTTCAAATGAATTATAACACCATTAAGGATAAATGGTGTGTTAATGAATTGGCCAGTATGCTTATTCAAGAGGAAACAAGGTTGAAGAATCAAGGATCTCATTCTGTTCATTTGGTAAAGCATAAAAAAGTTGAAAAAAGTTCGAAAGGGAAGTATGGGAAAAATAAGAATAAAGGTTTGCACAACTTGAACGAATCTTCTAAAGCTAACCATAAGAAGGAACGTTAGAATGATAAGTGTCATTTTTGTCATAAAACTGGACACTATCAGAAGGATTGCCCAAAATGTAAAGCATGGTTTGAAAAGAAAGGTATGCTAATTAGTGTTTTTGTATGTTTCGAATCAAACTTTACTAAAGTTCCTTATAATACTTGGTGACTTAACTTTGGTTCTACTACTCATATTTCCAATATGATGCAAGGATTCCCTTCGATTCAAATTTTTTATACTGGGCATTACTTGGATTTGTATCAAACTCTTTATATACCTATTTTTTCTCGCATTTTAGTTTCTATATCAAGATTAGATAAAGCGGGATTTACTTTTAATTTTAGTTATGGATCTTTTAGTTTATTTAAAATTAATAATATTATAGATTCTAGAATCTTATGTGATGGTCTTTACAAGTTTAAGCTTGATAATCATTTTATTGAGACTTTAATGACTTTGCATCATAAAGTTCGAACTAAATGTAGTTTAGTGGATGAGAAATCTGCTTACGTGTGGCATAAACATTTAGGTCATATATCCAAAGAAAGAATGGAAAGATTAGTAAAGAATGAAATTCTTCCTAATTTGGATTTCACTAATCTTGCAATGTGTATAGATTGTGTTAAAGGAAAACTTACAAGACACACTACTAAGAAAAATGCCACTAGAAGCTCACAACTTCTTGAAATTATACATATCGATATATATGGTCCTTTTGATGTTCCATCTTTTGGTAGAGAAAAATATTTTGTCACCTTTATTGATGATTTTTCACAATTTGGATATGTTTTTCTATTGCATGAAATATCTCAATCTGTGGATGCTCTTAAAATTTATGTTAACGAGGTTGAGAGGCAATTAGATAAGGAAGTGAAAATTATTAGATCTTATAGAGGTGGTGAATATTATGGAAAATATGATGAATCAGGACAAAATCCAGGTCCATTTGCTAAATTCCTTGAGAGACGTGGCATTTGTGCTCAATACACCATGCCACCAACACCAAAATAAAATGGTGTAGCAGAAAGGCGTAATCGTACTTTATTAGAAATGGTTAGGAGCATGTTAAGTCATTTATCTTTACCTTTATCGTTGTGGATGCATGCTTTGAAAACCGCTATGTATTTATTAAATAGGGTTCCTAGTAAGGCAGTTTTCAAAACTCCTTTTGAATTGTGGACTGGATAGAAACCTAGTTTAAAAAACTTGCATAGGATTTTAGAACGACCAGTGGTTTTTTCATTGGATATCTTGAGAAATCCAAGGGGTATGGATTTTATTGTCCTAATCATAGTACTAGAATCATTGAGACTGGAAATGCTAGGTTCATTGAAAATGGTGAAACTAGTGTGAGTGATGAATTGCGTAATGTTGGCATTCAAGAGGTTAGGGTGCAAGTTCCTTTACCCATAACTTCTAAAGTTGTTGATTTTAGAGTTGTGATGCAATCTAACACTAATCAACAACAATAGGTCGATGACCAAATACTCCATAATAAAGATGTTAATATTAATCATCTAATAGAGGAACCTCAATTAAGAAGATCTCAAAGAGAAAGAAGGTCTGCCATCTCTGATGATTATGAGGTTTATCTACAAGAATCAGATATTGACACAATAATAAATGATGACCTAGTTTCATATTCTCAAGCTATTAATTGTGATGATTCTAATCAATGGATCAATGCAATGGAAGATGAGTTGAAAATCTATGGATGACAGTTAATTATGGGATCTTGTTGAATTGCCTAACGGTTGTAAAATGATCGGTAGTAAGTGGGTCTTTAAGACAAAGAGAGACTCTAATGGCAATGTCAAAAAATATAAAGCTAGACTTGTTGCCAAAGGTTTTACTCAAAAAGATGGCATTGATTATAAAGAGACATTTTCACCAGTGTCTAAGTAAGATTCACTTAGAATCATTTTAGCTTTGGTGGCTCATTACGATTTAGAGTAAAACCAAATGAATGTAAAATTGCCTTTCTTAATGAGAATTTAGATGAAGAAATTTAAATGGATTAGCCTAAAGTTTTTTTAGTTAAAGGAAAGGAACACATGGTGTGTAAGTTAAAGAATCAATATATGAACTTAAACAACTAAACAAGCTTCCCAACAATGGTATCCTAAGTTTAATGATACTATAACCTCTTTTGGTTTTAAAGAAAACACCGTTGATCGGTGTATATATATGAAGGTTAGTGGGAGTAAGTTTATTTTTCTAATCTTATATGTTGATGATATTTTGCTTGCTACAAATGATCTTGGTTTATTACATGAAACTAAGAAATACCTTTCTAAGAACTTTGAAATGAAAGATATGGGAGACGCAACTTACGTGATCAGAATTGATCATTGGAAAACGCAAAGAAAGTACTCAAATATTTGCAAAGAACAAAAGATTACATGTTCACTTATAAAAGAGCTGATCACATAGAAGTGGTTGGATATTCAGATTCAGATTTTGTCGAATGTGTTGACTTGAGGAAATCCACATTTGGTTATTTGTTCCTATTAGCCGAAGTAGTTGTTTCTTTGAAAAGTGCGAAGCAGTTTATCATTGTTGCATCTACCATGAAGGTTGAGTTTGTAGCATGCTTTGAGGCTACTATTCATGGATTATAGTTGCAGAATTTTATTGCGGGACTTAAGGTTGTTGACAGTATTCATAGGCCACTCAAAATTTATTGTGACAATATTCTACAGTAGTTTTCTTTTCTAAGAACAACAAGTATTCTAAGGGTGCTAAGCATATGGAGATAAAATACTTTGCCGTTAACGAAGAAGTTCAGAAACAAAGTGTTAATTGAACACATTAGCACAAATTTTATGATAGCAAATCCACTAACAAAAGTACTACCGCCTAAAATATTTAATGAGCATGTTGAGCGAATGAGCATTATTGGACGTCATTAACAATAGTATGATTAAGTGATTCTAATATTTATTTGACACTTTGAGCTCAATTATAATTTATTTTTGATTTTTCTGTTTCTAAATAGTATACATGAATGTTTTAGAATTAAGTTAACATGTTTTATGAACTTGTCGATCAACATTAGAGTTGGACCATACTCTTATTATGAATCATGATAAGGGAAAGGTTTAATGTTGTAGTAGATGGAGGGGACTATATATGCTGAATTAATGACATATAGCCGCCATGACTCACATTAATTTATCTTTTACTTTATCGTGATATTATATTAAGACCAATAGAATCAGGATTTAGTAATTTAATTACATGCACATTATGTTTTCTTATTAAATCATAAATGATGTCACATTGAACAAGTGGGAGAATGTAAGCCTAATTATGTTCCATGTGATATTATAATTAGTTTATGATTTAATAATTATAGAAATAATTAATCTCATTGGTTATTTATGGAAGAGTTGTAACTTACGGTTACATACCATTTAATAATACGTAGTTATGACTAATTTACATATAAAGTTATGATTGTTGATTAAGAGTTGTAATGTAGAGATGTGTTTGATGAAGACACCCTCTCATACTTTATAAATAAGGATTATGGTCCTCTCTCTACCCGATAAGATAATTGTACATTTCATCCATCAAAATTGTGCATTAAAGAAAAGGGATTAGAGAGAAAAATCAATATCCTATTCACTCAAGAAATCAAGTGTTGGTGTCTATAAATTTTGTATTCTTGGAGAATGGTGTGCCCTCTTACTATATATATTTATATGTGAAAAACATGAAGTTATAGATTTTGGGTTTAATCAATTTCCGCTAATGTTTATACATTAACTATGATTTAATGCTTACAATAGGTAATAGAAGATAAAATTTTAACTTAACGCAAAATCGAGACTTTGATTTTTTATAAATTAACCTGATTCATAAACATAAAAATGTATTAGTACTAGAAAACCATATGAAAATTACAAAATACATGCATATTTAAAAAAATAGAATTTAATTCACCTAGTAAATGATCTTATAGAGGTGAAGAGAAAAGAAAGACAAATATTTTTCTATCTTTAAAAATTACTAAATTGTATTTGATTCAATTTAATATAAATTATTTGTAGGAATTTTGAGCTTACATTAATGAATTTAACTTAATTAAAATATCGAAATATGAAACAAAACATAATTTAGAAAATATCATGTTAAAGTAAGATTTGCGCACCAAATAAATTCTTGTGATTTTAGGCTGATTAATTTCGCACTCATAATTTATTTGATCAAAGGAATCCTTTTTCTGCGACAAAGTGATAGAAATTCATTTAATGAGGACTAAAAAAGAATGAAGCAATTACGACGAACACTAAATTATTATTTTACAAAAGATTTCTAATGAATGGCAAAAGTGTGATTTTAACCTAAATTCTATATTTTTAATTATTTATTATTATTAAAGAAATAAACTATTATAACAAAATTTGGTAGATCACTTGGCCTTTACAATAGAAATTGAAGAAAATTTTGATAGGATTCTGTTGAATGTTGACATGAGTATTGGATTGGTGGTTTTAAATTCATTTGATATGATATGAAAAGTTGCACATAATGTGTGCGTCTGTGTGTAGAGAGAGAGAGCGAGGGAGAATTATAAAAATTAATATAAAAATCACACAATATATATATATATATATTGAGTACTTATCAAAATTAGATATGGTATTACCAAAAAAATTAATTAATATACTGTTTTTATATTAATAAGTAGTTGCTAAACACACCATCCCTGTGTGCACAAATTTAGATTACTATAGTATTGATTATAATTATATTATTAAATAACAAAATATTCAATATTATAATTACAAAATATTGACGGATCAATTTTATGGGTTTAGTGTTACAAATAATATATGATTCCTCTGTGAAATGTGTGGGAAAGGAAAGAAAATAGATAAATAAAAGAAGAAATAAATAGCTTTAAGGGTACAATGGGTACATCAAATTTTGGTATAGCGATGTGAAAACCACCACTTGTGAGCGTAAAGGGACTTTTCTTTTGTATAGTATAGATAAAATAACTCATTCTAATATCAAATTATATAGAGAAATGTGTTGAAATGGCAAAAGTACATTGAACCAATATATGTAATAAATGATCATTGTTATTTTTTGCAAAAAATAAATATAATCCAACAATTTTAGGTATGGCTTTAAGTAGAAGGTGAGAAAGAATTAAATATAGCTATATAAGTAATTTTAAAATTTTGTGATTAATATTAATTAATAAATAAACTTTTATAAATGCTCTAATGTTATAAATTTTGCCCTAAATAATAGAATAGTACATCAAAAGAAATCATCCAATAGCAATGTTTAAGGAGGGAAATATAAATATTAATTCCAACACATCGAACCAATAAAATGATAAAGCAACTAAATCACGGGTTAAAGGAAACCATGATATGAAAAGAGTGAGAACGGTCGACCAAAAGTGAAAAATAAACATAGGTAATAGAAGATAAAATTTTAACCCAACGCAAAATCGCGACTTCAATATTTTATTTTGTAAATTAACCAGGTTCATAAACATAAAAATTTATTAATATTAGAGAATACACATGAAAATTATAAAATATATGCATATTCAAAAAAAATTAGAATTTAATTCACCAAGTAAATGATCCCATAGAAGTGAAGAAAAAAGAATAACAAATATTTTTTGTACTTTTAAATATTATTGAATTGAATGTTTTGGTTATTTATAATATAAATTACTTGTAGGGGTTCTAAGCTTAGATTAAGAAATTCAATTGGTAACACCCCTAAAAAATTTATGATTGGTGAATTTTATTTGCCATTATTTTATTTTAATTTCATGAATTTTAATTTATTATTTATTTTAAAAGTTTGGGGGTCAATTTATAATTTGAAGAGACTTAATTGAATAATGATGTAATTAGCATTCCATTGATAGTACCTATTGAACCCTAAATTACTATATTAGTTGAGTAATTATTGAGCTAGACTGTTAATAATATGATTATAATTATGAAGGATTATTAGGTCCAAATGAGGATTTTGACTATGAACATATTCTTTTGGCTAGGTGATGAAGAATTGGGTCCCGCGAACCAGTAGGCTACTGGCTGTGACTAATTTTCTGAGACTACAGAGGTGAGGGTCTACCAATTTGGCACTTTTTTACACCTATCTATCTTTGTGATAAACCCCTTAGAGGGTTAGATTGATTTATGTACTGTACTGCATCTTGATTATTGAAATCTGTGAACTGATTGAGATCTCGTTTGTTAATATACACCCCTGTGAGGGTCTGCCAATTTGGCACTTTCTTACACCTTTCTATCATTGTGATAAACCCTTGAAAGGGTTAAACTGATTTTTGTACTATATAGCATCTTGATTATTGAAATCTGTGAATTAATTGAGATCTCATTTGTTATTATATACCTTTGTGAGGGTTGTTTCATTAAATGTGCCTCTGATGAGATCTTTACAATGTCTGTTCTGGCACCCAGAACTCCTATCTATTATCTGTTATTGTCTTGCTATTTGTCCCCATTCTATTATCTGTTACTGTTTTGTTACCTCTACTATCATGTACTATTATTTGTTGCCTTGCCGGCACACCTGTTATTCCATACAGCATTATGTGGCCTTGTTGTCTTATCTAATTATGCTTATCTAACTGTCACATCTTGTCAGCAATCTATTATTTGACACTTGATGTGTACGGAGATTTATTAGGCCGAGTGCCAATCCCATGGGGATGTTTGGATATATGGGACACGCCAAGTAGTCCGCTTAGGTGTCAGTAATACGCTAAGCGGTCCGCTTTTATATCCTCGATGCGCTAGGGATTTTCCCTTGGACATCAACGATGCGCTAGTGATCTCTCTCTGGGCATCAGCAATGTGCCATACAGACCGTATAGGCATCTGTTATGTACCAAGTATCACACTTTGGTAAAACTAACTGACTGACGGACTAGAATAAGGGAAATCTATTATGCATGTCTTGTTGAAATCTATTTGAAATGCATATGTATTCGAGATTGTTTTACTGTAACTATATCCTGACTGTCTGTTATCTATTTCTGGATCAATAAAGCAGGAGAGATTCCTATTTGCTAAACCTGTTACTGCCTATATCGTAATATGCTCATATTCTGACTATTGATTTTGTTCTGTTGAGTTGATTCTTCCTCGACAGAACCCTACTGTTATTAAAATTATCCCTCACTAAGTCCTTTGGACTTACCGTCATATATTATCATTGATTTTCTCAGACATGAGTAGGTGATGGAGACGAACTTCAGGCTTGGACTGGAGAAAATGCTTTATAATAGAACAGTCGTTCATCTGTGTATGTGGGTGCGATTGTATGTTAAGTTTTAACTTAGAGATGTTGTGATATGTCACGTTTGCAACTAATGTTTGCAGTATGTACGAGATGATGAGCATTATGGGATTATTTATGGCATGTATCTAGAACTTTTATCGTGGTCTACTTAAGTTGAAGTTGGTTGTTATCCCTGATGACTAAAGATATATTTTATAGACTTATTGATTGTCTATTAAGTTAGACTTAAGACTGAACTGGTGACATCTCAGCTTTGGGGTTATCCCGAGTGGGGTGCTACAGAGCGCGGTATCAAAGCCTAGGTTTGTTGATGACCTAGGTGTTGAATATCATTGGGATAGGTGACTAACCTTTTTATTTAGGTTAGTTTGAGTATGAATTTTGGGTATTTTGGGTATGGGGAAGTTCCTATGTGATTCAAGGATTTAAGATGAATTTGATTAGTTGATATTAGTAATATGAGTTTGAGTACTGCAGGATGTCTATGGGATCTTGTCGTATATTGTAGGATGATTAAGGCTTGTATATCTATGAGTTTGGTTTACTTTCATCTAGTCCTTCTCCTTATTTTATTCTTGGAAGTTTAAAGGAGTTATAGTTAATGGCTCTGAAAGAAGTTCTGTTGTACCCGCTCTGCCCAGTGCTGGGCAACGAAGAAGACCTCTCAAGTGATAGGTCAATGACCATTGGGCTTCAAGACATAAGGTACATGCTTATCCACAAGCCATGTAGGAAGAAGAGGTTTCTCAAAGAAGAGTCGAAGAATGGATTGGGAGTTTAGAGAATACTTTTGAGGTACTGCACTATTCAGATGAGTAGAGGGTTCGATTTGCCATGTTTCTTCTAGAAGGTTCTGCCAGAAGTTGGTGGAAGATAATTGATCGAAGGTGGATGGTTGAAGGAACCCACCAAACTTGGGAGAATTTCACCCAAGGCTTCATGAGCAAATATGGGCCAGAAGTGGTGACGCAAGTGAGAGAAAGAGAATTTATGGACCTTATATAGAGGGCACAGTCTGTAAGTCAGTATGAGGCTACTTTTAATCGACTAATACAATATGCTCCCTACATGCAAGATGATGAAGGTCGATAAACCTGACGATTTGTGCAAGGGTTGCAGCCGAAATTGAGAAGGGGTCTGGCCACTTGCGAGCTACTGAACTTTGACTAAGCAGTAAGCAAGGCACTACAACTTAAGTCAGAGCTGCAGGAAATCCAAAAAATCGAGGACAAGGGCAGAAAGGAAAAGATGCACCTCAATGGGTAAAGTAATATAAAAAAAAAATCGCTGAGGCTTCATGTTGGAAGCATTAACCAATGAGCCCCTTAGTCCATTCAGACGATAAATTTGACTCAAGAGAAGGCACAAACGCAGTGCAGATTTTGTGGATTACTTAACCATGAGGAGTCAAAATGCTGTAAGAAATAAGGTAAGTGCTTGGGCTATGGAAGCGATTGATATTTCTTGAAAGATTTCCCCAGAAGGAGAGACCCAACACCTGGAGGGAAAGGAAAGCAAGTAGTAGGATCTGGTGGGGAATAGAGGATGAGAGCTTGTGCCTATGCTTTGATAGGAAAAGAAGCACCGGATCCTAACGAGGTGATAGAAGGTATGTTTTCTATTTTTGAAATCTATGATAATGCCTTATATGATCCTGGTGTTTTATATTCTTTCATATCTGTCACATTTCCTCGAATTAAATATGCAACCTAAGACTATGACTTATCAAATAGAAGTTCAGACATTGTGAATCGGGATTGCCTAGATGACGATTGGGGACAGAGTATGTCCAGCTAATCTCATACAAATGTCTATCCAAGAGTACGACGTGATACTCAAAAGGGACTGGTTGTATAGTCATCAAGCATAGGTGAACTACTGCACCAAATGCATCACTCCTGGAGATGAGATACCAGTTGAAACACCAAATACATCACTCCTGGAATTGAAGCAAGGTACTACTAGGTAAAGACTAGAAAAGACCATGCAAAGCACTTATGCATCTCAAAGTCCTGAGAGAGCAGTTGTATGCAAAAATTTAGTAAGTGCAGATTTTGGATAAAGAAAGTGGCTTTTCTTGGACATATTATCTCTCAAGGTAGAGTAAGGGTTGATCCCTCTAAGATAGATGCGGTAGTCAATTGGATGGAACCAAAAAATGTGATAGAAGTCTATAGTTTCCTAGGTTTTGCCAGCTATTATCGAAGATTTGTGAAGGACTTTTCTAAAATAGCTGGCTCGTTGACTAAATTTACCCAAAAAGACCAACCATTTGACTGGGATGAGGATCTGAACATGAGATAGCGTTGATGGATGAAAATTCTAGAAGACTGCGATTCTTTTATCATCTATCACCCAAAAAGGCAAATGTAGTGGCCAATGCCTTGAGTCAAAGGGCTAGAATGGCTCATTTATTGGCAGCATGAGCATCAGAAAGCCTAAAAATGGGCGTTATGTTGAAATTAATACAGTAAGTGGGATTGTAGAGATAAGTGCAGTCCGAATTACTGTATGAAATACGACGAGCCCAGGAAAATGATGGGTGGATGCTGAAATAGAAAGAGATGATTGGAAGTCCTAAAGAGTCAGAGTTTAGCACCGATTGCCAAGGTACTCGTTTGTTCTAAAAGAGGATATGTGTGCCGGAAGAAATGAAAGGAAGATTGTTAGAGGAGGCACACAAGATGAGATTCACGATACATCCGAGAGCCACAAAAATGTATCGAGATTTGAAGAAACAATTCTGGTGGAACGGAATGAAAAAAGATGTTGCAGATTATGTGCGAAAGTGTCTAACCTGCCAGCTAGTGAAAGTAGAACATCAGCGACCATCAAGGTTGCTACAACCGCTTTCCATCCCTAATTGGAAATAGGAGCAGGTCACTATGGATTTTGTAACTGGTCTACCAACAGCCTGAGGAAGATATGACAGCATTTTGGTGATAAGGGACCGATTGACCAAGTCTTCACACTTTCTATCAGTCAGAACACAATACAAGGTTGAGAAGCTAGTAGAGTTGTATATACAGGAAATCGTCTAACTACATGGAGTTCCAACTAGTATTGTATCAGACCGAGACCTAAAGTTTACATTGAGGCTTTGGAAAGGTCTACAAGAACATTTGGGGACCAAACTACAGTTTAGTTCTGCAGCTCACCCACAAACAGACGGACAGTCAGAAAGGATTATCCAGATCTTAGAAGACATGTATGAGCCTATTTCTTGGATTTCGATAGAAGTTGGACCCGACATCTTCCTCTGATAGAATTTGCCTATAACAACAGCTATCAGTCAACTATTCAGATGGCACTGTACGAAACATTGTACGATAGAAAATATCAGTCACCATTACATTGGGATCTGGAAGAGTACAAAAGTGGCACTGATAAGGCTCCGAAGACTATAAGGCCTGAACTAATCCAAGAGACAGTTGAAAAGGTACAGATAATTAAGCAGAAAATGAAAGCTGCCCAAGATCGACAAAAGAGTTATGCATATAACAGAAAGAAAGATTTAGAATTTGAAGTTGGTGATCAAGTGTTCCTCAAAGTATCTCCGAGGAAATGGGTCAGAAGAATTGGGAAAGGCAGAAAGCTTAGTCCAAGATATGTTGGACCCTATGAGATAAGCAAAAGAATTGGACTAGTAGCTTACCATCTGGTACTGTCCCAAGACATGTCGGGAATTCATGATGTCTTTCATGTGTCACAACTTCGAAAGGATTACTCTAATGCTTTCCACGTCATATCACATGAGCTTATACGATTGAAAGGTGATCTGACATATGAGGAACAACTGGTTCGTATCCTGGATCAAAAATTTCAGGAGCTTAGGAATCAAAGATTCCTCAAGTGAAGGTGTTGTGGCGCAACCATAATATAGAGGAAGCAACATAGGAGCGAGAGGATCTCATGCACCAACAATATCCCAAACTCTTCCAGTATTCAAGAGAGAATTTGGGGACCAGATTCTTTTAAAAGGGGGAGGTCTGTAACACCCCTAAAAATTTTATGATTGGTGAATTTTATTTACCATTATTTTATATCAATTTCATGAATTTTAATTTATTATTTATTTTAAAATTTTGGGGGTTAATTGATAATTTGAAAAGACTTAATTGAACATTATTTGAGAATTTCATAGGTCAGATTGCAAATATTTTAGGTTAGCCAGGCAAATCTTAAGCACTCACTAACTCCATGGACTAAATTGAAGTTTATCAGCTCTTTGGAGGACTTAATTGAAAGCTAAGCCGAAATCCTAGGGTCAATTTGTGAACATGGAAAAATATTCTTTATATACCAAACCCCTCTCCCCCATCCCAATTTTCTTCATTTTCACTCGCAACCTCATCTCCTTCCCATCCAGCGACATCTCAGGCGACGGCCTATCTCCGAAAACTAAATCGACCAAACTCCTTCCCTCATCACTAGGACCACGTAGAAACCACATGCAACCTAAGTTCATCGGTGGACGACAAAGAAGTGAAAGATCGAAATCGAGCTTCGACGACGTGTGGTGATTCTGGTGAAGCAGCGGTCGAGATTAAGTTCTGGGCGGAGTTTATTGCAGGGCTCAACTCAGGGAACACATTAGTGTGTTTGGTTTGAAGTTTGGGCCTCCATGGATGGTGGAATTGAAGGTAACTAAGACGGCGGCGTGAGGTGGTCCTGGAGCTTTAGAGCTTCATTGATGAACTTCTATGCTGCAGAAGTTGAAATTGACCAGCGATTTGGATTGCTAGAGTTGAGACACACCTAATAGTGGTGGTGATCCTTTCCGTCATACGGTGGGCAGTGGGCGGCGGCAGCACAGAGATAGTTTTGTCGTCTCATCGCAGTGATTCCGTTGGTGGTGTTGGTTTGTGGAAACTGAGTCCCGATAAGAAGATTGATATATATACATTGGAATTGAATCTTGATATTTAAATTGTATTCTTGGACAAATTCTTGCCAAATCTTGTATTCTTAGTTTAAATGGATGGTTTGATACAATACTTGAATATATATATATATATATTCATGCATGTGTAATTTTATAATCTAGTGGACCTGAATTTGTATTTCTATATGATGATTTTAGGTTAATTAAGTTAATTGAGATGATTAAACCTTAATTTATCAATTTGAGACCTAAATGGTAAAATTGGGTTATTAAGGATAATTGGATTGTTATCGTTGATTTGGCATAGTATTGCGAGGTTAACTAGGTAATTAAGGACCCGATTGTATCTTTTATCGGAATCGATATGAACCCCGTAAATATTATCGCAATAATGATGCAATTAGCATTATATTCCATCGATAGTACCAATCGAACCTTAAATTACTGTATTAGTCGAGTAATTATTGAGCTAGACTATTAATAATATGATTACAATTATGAAGGATTATTAAGGCCAAATGAGGATTTTGACTATGAACATATTTTTTTGGCTAGGTGACAAAGAATTGGGTCCCGCGGACCAGTAGGCTACTAACTATGACTATATTTTTTGAGACTACGGAGGTGAGGGTTTACCAATCTATCACTTTTTTACACCTATCTATTATTTTGATAAACTCCTGAGAGGGTCAAACTGATTTCTGTACTGTACTGCATTTTGATTATTGAAATCTGTGAACTAATTGAGATCTCATTTGTTATTATATACCTCTATGAGAGTCTGCCAATCTGCCACTTTCTTACACCTATCTATCATTGTGATAAACCCTTGAGAAGGTTGGACTGATTTCTGTACTGTACTACATCTTGATTATTGAAATCTATGAACCGATTGAGATCTCGTTTGTTATTATATACCCCTGTGAGGGTTGTTTCATTAACTATGCCTCTGATGAGATCTTTGCATGTCTGTTCTGGCGCCTAGAACTCATGTATGTTATCTGTTATTGTCCTATTATTTGTCCCGATTCTGTTATCTATTACTATTTTGTTACCTGTTACCGTTCTGTACTGTTATTTGTTGCCTTGCCGGCACATCTGTTATTCTGCACAATGTTATGTGGCCCTATGGGCTTATCTGATTCTGTTTATCTGACTATCTTGCCTTGTCGGTAATCTGTTATTTAACACTTGATGTGTATAGAGATTTATTGCGCTGAGTGCCAGTCCCAGCTGGCTGTTTGGATATATGGGACATGCCAAGTAGTCTGCTTCGATGTTAGCGATACACTAAGCGGTCCGCTTTGGTATCCGCAATGCGCGAGGAATTTTCCCCTAGGCATCAGCAATGCGCTAGGGATGTTCCCCTAGGCATCAGCAACGCACCATAAGGATCGTATGAGCATCTACCATGTACCAAGCTATCACGCTTTGGTAAGACTGACTAACTGACTGACTGGAATAAGGAGAATCTGTTATGCATATCCTGTTGAAATCTGTTTGAAATGCATATGTATTGGGGATTATTTTACTGTAACTGAATTCTGACTGTCTGTTATCTGTTCCTGGAGCAATAAGGCATGAGAGATTCCTGTTTGCTAAACATGTTACTACCTGTATCGTAATATGTTCATATTCTGACTGCTGATTTTGTTCTGTTGAGTTTATTCTTCCTCGGCATAACCCTACTTTTGCTATTAAAATTATCCCTCACTAAGTCCTTTGGACTTACCCTCCTGTATTGTCATTGATTTTCTCAGACAAGAGTAAGTGATAGAGATGAACTTTAGGCTTGGACTGGAGAAAATGTTTTGTAATAGAACAAGCATTCATTTGTGTATATGGGTGCGATTGTATGTTAAGCTTTAACTGAGATGTTGTGATATGTCAGGTTTGAAACTAATTTTTGCAGTATGTACGAGATGATGAATGTTATGGGATCAGTTATAGCATGTATTTAGCACTTTTATCGTGGTCTACTTAAGTTGAAACAGGTTGTTATCCCTAATGACTAAGAGATTTATTTTATGGGCCTATTGATTGTCTATTGGGTTAGACTTAAAACTAAACTGGTGACATCTCAGTTTAGGGGTTATCTCGAGTGGGGTGCCACACAACTTAATTAAAATATCAAAATATGGAATAAAACATAATTTAGGAAATATCATATTAAGGTGAGATTTATGGGCAAAATAAAGCCTTGTGATTTTCTACTAATTCGGTACTTATAATTTATTGATTGTCCAAAGAACCATTTCTCTGCATCAAAATGATGCAAATTCGTTTAATGAGGAGAAAAGAGAGAGAATGAAGAAATTACGACAAAAACTAAATTATCATTTTAAAGAAGATTTCTAAGGAATGAAAAACTTTAATTTAAACCTAAATTCTATATTTTTAGTTTTCTTATTATTATTTAAAAAATATATTATAATAGAAATCCAAAAACCTCTTGGCCATTACAATAATTTGGAGAAAAACTTGATAGGATTGTGTTGAATGTAAACATGAGTATTGAATTTGTGATTATAAATTCATTTGATAGTATTATTTTTATTTTTTTTGGATAATATATTAACATAGAGCATCTGGAAATTAACATGAAAATTACACATAAATTAATACATATAGAGAGAGGGGGGAGGGAGAGAATTATAAAAAATAATATAAAAAACCACACAATATGTGTGTGTGTGTAATAGTATTAGGGCACCGCAAATTGACTTAGCGCAGCATAAGTTATATGGAATCTCATATACAAATAATTACTAGTGCCCATAGATTGTTTCAAATAAGAAATTAATCAAAATGTCAATGTATCCTTTCATAATTCATTATGATAATTTGAAAATCTCAAGGAATATAAAGTTAAAGATAGAATAAATCTTAACAATTATTTTGAGAGAATATATATATCTATATATATATACTTGATTAAAATTCTTGCAATTAGATGAATAACAATCAATATATGTAAAAAAATTTAATTGATGTGAAATAAGAAAAATGACTTATACACAACATTGGACATGATTTCTTTCTTTATTACTTAATTCACAGAATTAGTGTTGGTGCGGAGCCTTTTTGTTGCTCCCAAAGGGCGTTGAAATCAACTCTAGTGATTTTAACATAGTAATGTATATGTTAGGGGTTTTTGTTACTATATAATGTGTGATTCCAAACCAAATGAGGAGACAGAAGCACATTGTAAATGTTCAATAACTAACTAATTAAAGTAGGTAACCCTATGGCTAGCTATGAGGCAAAGTACGTACGTACGAAGTGCATATATTCAATATGTAAAGATCATCATCATCATCATATATATACATATATATAGCTTTGTAACTCACTATTCTTCAATTTGCCGCATCCACCAAACATAGTGGAAGAGTCTTTTTACCAGTAAGTGGTGCGCATGCGTTAAGCCCTTCTCTGGATCATTCTCTTGGTAGGATCCATCTGCAAAATATATATACGCCCACAAATATATAGTTAATTGTCATTATTAACCAAAGTTCTGGTGTAAGTTTAACGTCCCCATTTCGTACACAATCACAAAAATAAAGATTTTAATTTCCTTGTAATTTCTTACACCAATTGTGACTATCTGCAGAAGTTTCACATACGTACTGGTGTGAAAACCAATTTCATCTCAACTTGGGTCATCATATAGTGAAAAACATAAAAATTGTCCCTTTTACCAGATATGTCAATCTCATGGCTCGAAAACTCCAAATTAACAAGAACCCTAAGAGCCTGTTTAGTTTTATTTTTTGGAGCCATTTTCATTTCTAGTGAAAAGTTAGTTAGAATAGTTGAATTTGAAAATGAAATTTTATTTGGATGTGTTGTAGTAAATTATAGGTATATATAGGTGTGAAAATGAGATGTATTTGGATGTTGGGTGTTTTTGTATTAAAAGTTATGTAGTTTTTGAATTTGAATTGATGACATGATGTGTGATTGAGAATTGAACCTTGGGTATCTTGTGTATGAATGAAAAACTTTTATGTGATTAAGGTAGTTGCAAATAAACTTTATTAGTGTGGCATTAATGAAATAAACTTATATATTACAAGATGATTGGAGAACATAGAGAAGGAAAGGATCCTATGAAAGATGAAGACAAAGAATATCTAGAAGAGATAATTAGAGTTTTAGAACAGGAAAGGGCAAGATTATTGGAGCAATACCAATGCCATGAGGATCGACTCTATGAGATACATGAGGTATTAAGGGAAAGGAAAACATAGACATATCATTTAAGAACTATAGTTCAGGTCAGAAGCGACACTGTAGAGAGGCTTATGGATGAAATGGAGCGGGAAAGTGAAAAGGTAAAAATAGTTGAGGGATAGATTGGGAGGCTCCGTATGGTATGGGCCCAGATGGAAGAGACTTTTGGGACTTCAGAGACAGATCACCATAAGATTATCGCTACGCCTCAAATGATTATGGATGAAGTCAAAATGATGTTGGCACACTATGGGAGTGCCATAATCATATCATTGGAGTTGGGATAACATTCGAGGTTGGGCCCTTGGGAGTTCATCCCTCCAAGGAGCCAAGGCAAATGAAGGGTATCAGTATTGAAGAAGTAGTTAAAGGGAACCCAGAGAAGCCGCCAGTGGAGAACCATGAGGAGGATCCTGTACAAGAGCCCCGGCTAGGGTACCATCGAGAATTAATATGAAAATTGAGTTTTTGGAATCTGAAGAAGATGATGATGATATAAATATAGAGTTGAATGAGGAAGAACAGGAGGATGAAGATGAAAATATAGAGTCTAACATTATCAATGTAGAAAATTAGAGTTAGAGACTCCTGTAACCTGTACATGTAAATATGCCTATAAATATGTATATATATTTTTGTAATAGCTTTTAATCGTTAAATTAGAATGTAATAAGTTAAGGTTGGTTAGACTGACAGGGTAATGCCCCAAATCAAGTTTCGTCATTTTGTTCCACGATCACGCAAATAATTAGCATAGTTAATTTTGGATTTTGACTTTGTATATATACCGTTGTAAACAATCGCTAATGCTAACTCGAATTGATAATGAAAGTTCTTATGTTGATCTTTGAATGAATAGACTTCTGTTATAATGAACTTTACTTAAATTTGTTAAACACTTTATAAAAAAATGCAAGTTTAAGGGGTTAGAAAGAACTGATGATAACCTTAGATATCATCGCGCAATCTTGATAATTTGTAGGTTAAGAAGCATCTCAAATCTAAATCGATTTCGAGAAAAGAATAACATCACATGAGGGTTCTCAGGTGCCTAATCAAGCTTGAGCAGGACGACAACGAAGGTCGTTCGATAGACGGGCTAATGTCCTAAATGTCCCTAGACATGAAGCCTCTGCTTTCTAGCAACCATTGCCGAAAGAAGAGGTTTCACAGGCTCCTTCGGTGGATCAACCAGCCACAGGTCAACCCACAGACCCCATGTTCCAAATGTGGCAAAGATTTATGCAATTCTGCCAACAACAGGGACAAGGGTACTATAGCAAGAAATATAGAAAAGCTTGCTAAAGACTCGGCATTGGAGCGGCTCCTTTGCTTACAGCCCCCAACATTACTAAGAGAACCAGACGATAAAAAGGCCAAAGCATGGATTGAGAACTTGGAGAAGATATTTAGAACCTTGCATTACCCAGACAAATAGAAAGTTCGGTTTGCTATATTTCAGTTGGAAGGACCTAAACATAAGTAGTGGAAAATGATAAACCACATGTGGGCTGTTGAAGGGATTCAACTGACTTGGGAAAACTTTATGCGGGAGTTCATAAAAAATATGTACTGTTGGTGGCCAAACATATAAGGGAGAGAGAGAATTTATGGATTTGATATTAGGAACATCCTCTATCAGTCAGTACGACGCTACTTTCAATCGACTGATTCAGTATGCACCCCATATACTTGTAGATAAAAAGCATCAAACCCGCAAATTCATGGAAGGACTGCGGCCAAAACTCAGACAGGCACTTGCCACATGTGATCTACTTAGCTTTAATCATGCTGTGAGTAAGGCGCTGTAAGTAGAGGCAAACTGTGGGAGATTCGAAAAATTGAAGATAAAGGTTGAAAAGGAATAATGCGCCCTTGTAAACAAAATAACCCCAAAAAGAAACAACCAAAATTACAAATTGGGGGTGCCAATCAATGAACACACCAGGCCAGTGGGACCGCATATTTGGCTCGAGGGGTGACACTGAAGAAATGTAGGTTTTATGGAGGACTAAGCCATAAAGAACCCAAGTGTTGGAAAAAGCAGGGCAAATGTATAAGTTGTGGTAGTGATCAACACTTTGTCAGAGATTACCCCAACAGAAGAAAATCGGCACCTACAGGGAAAGAAAAATAGGTGGCAGGGACCAATAGAAAATCGAAGGTCCGAGCACATGCATATGCCTTAACAGGAGAAGAGACACAAGACCCCAATGAAGTGGTTGAAGGTATGGTCTCTATTTATGGAATTAATGGTAACGCTTTACATGATCGTGGGGCTACCCATTCCTTTATATCTAAATCTTTCTCTCGTAAATTGATTATACAACCCAAAATCATGGCTATCAAATAGAAGTGCAGTCACTTTTAAGGGTAGGGTTGTTAGCCGATTCTATGTACCGAGCATGCCCTGTTAGGATTGGGGATAGAGAGTATCCATCCGATCTTATAGAAATGCCCATTCGGGAATATGATTTAATACTTGAAATAGATTGGTTGTATCGGCATCTAGCACAAGTGAATTATTACACTAAGTGCATCACTCTCAAAGACAAGGTACCTATACCGACACATCATTTCGCAGATATGACTTCCCCGATACCTATTATATCCGTGGTAGAAGCCATGAAAATTTTGAGAAAATGAGGACAGCGATTTTTAATGTACCTTATCAATAAATCTTGGGACACTACCAGAATAGAAGAAGTGGAAACAGTGGCTAATTATCCAGATGTATTTTTGAAAGAGCTAAACTCAAGATAGAGTTCATCATTCACACTCTCCCAAGTCCCACGTCTTTTTCTAAAACCCCCTATTGAACTGAGCCTACAGAATCGAAAGAGCTGAAAATTGAACTTCCGTAACTATTGGTGAAGAAATTTATAAGGCCCATCACTTCTCTGTGGGGAGCTCTAGTGTTGTTTGTTAAAAATAAAGATGGGTCCTTGAGGATGTGCATAGATTATCAAGAGTTGAATAAAGTCACTGTCAAGAACAAATGCCCCTTGCCACATGTGGAGGAATTATTTTACCTTCTACAAGGATCTACGACCTTTTCGAAGCTGGATTTGAGATAGGGGTATTATCAGTTGAAAATTAAAGAAGAAGATATACTAAAAACCGCATTCAATTCTCGATACAACCATTTTTATTTTGTACTAATGCCATTTGGTCTGACCAATGCCCCCGCAGCTTTCATGGATTTAATGTATCGAATTTTCTGACAATATCTAGACCAGTTTGTGGTAATATTCATCAATAATATTTTAGTGTATTCAAGAACCAAAGAAAAGCGTGCAAAGCATTTACACATCCTCTTAAGAACTCTAAGAGAGCACAAGTTGTATGCAAAGTTTACCAAATGTGAATTTTGGTTAGGAAAAGTGGCTTTCCTAGAACACATCATATCCCAAGATAGGGTAGAAATCGACCCCTCTAAGATAGAGGCAATAATCAATTGGAAAAAACCTAAAAATCTAACAGAAGTTCGTAGCTGACTACTATCGAAGGTTTGTACAAGATTTCTCTAAGATAGCCTGCCTATTGACTAAGTTGACTTAGAAGGATTAGCATTTTGATTGGAACGAGGAGAGTGAGAAGAGTTTCCAAGAATTGAAGAAAAGATTGATGTCAGCACCAGTTTTAGCCCTTCCTGAAGGATTAGAAGGTTTTGTTGTTTACACGGACGCCTCTAAGAAAGGGCTTGGATGTGTGCTGATGTAGAAGAGGCGAGTTATTGCCTATGCATCTAGAAAACTAAAACTACATGAGAAGAATTACCCAGCTCATGACCTAGAGCTAGCTGCAATGATTTTTGCATTGGCAAAATAGAGATACTATCTCTATGAGGCCATTTTTGAATTATATACTGATAAAAAAAATCTTAAGTATCTACATTCCCAGAAGGACTTGAACATGCAACAATGGAGATGGATGGAATTTCTGGAAGATTGCGACTTCTCTATCATCTACTACCCGAGAAAAGTGAATGTAGTGGCAGATGCTTTAAGCCAAAAGGCCGAGATGGCCACATGCTAGGAATAAAAGCATCAGAAAGTCCAAGGACAGATGCAGTGATAAGAATGAAACAATAAACTTGGATCGCAGGAGTAAACCTGCAACCAACGTTATATGATGAAACACGACAAGCTTAAGATAATGATAGTTGGATATTAAAACAAAAAGAAGCGGTCAGGAGTTCTTGGGAGTCCGAATTCAATATAGATACTTAAGGTACTCTTTTATTCCATAGGAAAATATGCATGCCTAATGAAATGAAAAGAAGACTACTGAAGGAAGCACACAAAACAAAATATGCAGTACACTCAGGAGGTACGAAGATGTACTAAGATTTGAAAAAATAGTTCTAGTAGAACAAGATAAAGAAAGATGTTGCTGACTATGTGCAGAAATGCTTAACCTGCCAGTTAGTAAAAGCAGAGCGTCAGCGACCGTCAGGGTTGCTACAATCACTTTCGATCCTTGACTAGAAATGGGAATAGGTAACTATATACTTTGTAACATGTCTACCAACTGCTCGTGGAGGATATGACAATATTTAGGTGATAGTAGACCGATTGCCAAAGTTTGCACATTTCCTACCAATCGGCAGGGTTGAAAAACTAGCAGAGTTATACATCAAGACATAGTCAGATTATGGGAAATTCCAACTAGTATTGTATCAAATCGAGATCCAAAGTTCACTTTAAGATTTTGGAAGAATTTGCAAGAACACTTGGGAAAGAGGTTACGATTTAGCTCTATAGCTCATCCCAATCAGATGGTCAGTCAGAAAGGGTCGTTCGAATATTGGAAGATATGATACGGGCTTGTATTTTAGATTTTAGTTGGAGTTGGAACAGACACCTTCTTTTGATAGAATTTGCTTAGAATAACAACTATCAGTCTATAATTCAGATGGCCCCGTACGAAGTATTGTATGGCAGAAAGTATCGATCCCCATTACATTGGGACCTCGAAGAACACAAAAGCAATGTTGATAAGTCCTTAGGAACCTTAAGGCCGGAACTAATTCAAGAGATAATAGAGAAAGTACAGACTATAAAATAGAAAATGAAAGTAGCCCAGGTTAGGCAGAAAAGCTATGCAGACAAGCGGAGAAAGGACTTAGAATTTGAAGTTGGTGACCAACTATTTCTCAAAGTATCCCCGAGAGAGGGTATCCGAAGAATTGGAAAAGACAGAAAGCTTAGCCCAAGATATGTTGGCCTTTATAAGATGTGTGAAAGAATTGGACTAGCAGCTTACCGATTGGTACTACCGCAAGGATTAACAGGAATACATGACGTCTTTCATGTATCAAAACTTTGGAGATATCATCCTGACCCCTCCCACATCATTTCACATGAAGATATACTGTTGGAAAGCAACCTGACCTATGAAGAGCAACCTATTCGCATCTTGGACTGAAAATTTTGAGAGCTTAGGAATTTAAGGATTCCTCAAGTGAAAGTACTATGGCACAATCACAACATTAAAGAGGCAACTTGCGAGCGAAAAGATTATATACGCCAATAGTATCCATAACTTTTTCAATGGTCAAGTAAGAAGCTGGGGACTAGATTCTTTTAAGAGGGAAAGGAATGTAACATCCTTAAAATTTTAATTGGCAAAATTTAAAAATTATTATTTTAATTTGATTAATAAAAAATCTGGGGGTCAAAACATAAATAGGAAAGGATTTAATCGTCAGAAATTTAAAAATTTTGGGGGTCAATTTATAATTATTTTTGGTCAACTAGGTCAATTTGGGCATTCATTAAACGAGGGATTAAATTGAAAATTGAAAAAAAGTTCTAAGGGTCAATTCATAATTACTAGAAATTGCTCCTTAAATGGCATTTCCCCTCCCCCATTTTTGCTTAATTCCCGCATGCAAATCCCTTCCTTCTCCGACGAACTCCTACAGGAAACGACGAAACCTCAAAACTAAACCAACCACTAGTTTTCTCTCGTCTCTAGGAGCACAACCATACCATATACACCCTAATTTGGCCGGTGGACCATTAGGAAATTGAAGCTAAAAATTAGACAGTGGTAGCGAGTGGCAGACAAGGGGTCTCGGCGGCAGAAGTTGGTGACTGGAATGTGGGTTTTGTACCATTTAGCTCAGAGAACAATTTGATACCCTCCATTTCCAATTTCACCCACCGGCGATGGCAAAATTGAGCAAAGCGGGCGACGACAAAGATGTCTAAGTAGATTGATTAAGAATCTAATTGAGGTCAATTTGATGGCAAAACCTGAATTTGACCTAGGCGTTTGATTGTGTGTGTTGAGAGTCATCGATTGGTGGTGATGGTTAGCAACTCTGGGGGCAGTCGACGGCGATAGCGCACTGCAGTTTTGAGATAAAATCTTCATCTCGATGCAGTGGTCGTATGCATGGTATTGTTTTGTGCTGATTGAGCTCCAAAAATAAGATCTTTGGTAAAAATCATTTGGAATTGGGTTTGTTACCAATTGATTTGTATTGTTCTTGTTACCTTACCAATTCTTGTATTATAAAATGATATGGAAAGAACATTCTTGGAACTGAGAATATGGGATGCATGGATATATATAATGTTAGATAGACCCAAATTTGTAAAATATATATAATCCTTGATTAATTAAGTTAAATTAGGTAATTAAAACTCTAATCTTATGTATTGTGATATATGGAGCCGAGTTGTTAAAGATTGGGTTATCATTAATCAAATTTAATTATTATAGTTATATCCGACTTTTGTGTAACATTGCAAGGACCAAATATTATAGGAATATGAATTAATTATCCCGTTTTGACTAAAATTGTTGATATAGGACTTAAATGGTTAAATTAGAAAATATTAATATAGGAAATGATTAGTGACCATATCAAATAAGACCTTCGTATATATTATAGCTTTAACAGCATAATCAACATGTTACCTTATGGTATTTTATGAACCAAGCCCTAAAATATTGTATTAATTGAAAAACAACCGATACTAAGATATAAATGGTTGAATTATTATTTAAAGGATAATACAAACATTTTGATATTGAGTACGTTCTTTTAAAATAGGTGATGAGGAGTTGGGATTTGCAGGATAGTAGACAAGGATAGCATTTCTATGGGAAATTAAGGTGAGGGTTAAGCCTATCTTTCTTCTAGGAAGTGAATGATTTTTTATGCCTAAATTCCTTGTGTTTATCTGTTGAATTTGAATTGTACTCATTCTGATGCCCAGAACTCTTACTGTATTATTTGTTATTTGACCGATATACCCTACAGCATTGCTGGCCTTTCCTTATTCATCTTGATATTTTAAGTCTTGCCAACTAATTTTGTTTCATACTACTAGTTACATCGTTCTATATGCTATTTACAAAGCTTTGCCAACCAATATTTTATGGATTGTACTATTTTAATCTATTTCCATATATGTTTTTGATCAGCCTGATGGGACACCGCAGGTCGGGTTAGGCCTAGGACTAGGTCCGAAAAGATGACCAGACGGTATGGGCCGACGGTGGCTGGTCTCCCAGCTGTACCTATTTAAGATCCTGACTTGTAAATAGTTAGAGGTAGCTGTCTGCGAGTGGCGGGATTTGGCATGCAGCCAGTCATGCCACATGTCTACCGAGCCAAGTGCTTGGGTAATGGAGTAATAAGGGAAACCTGTTACGTTATATTGTGCCATGTGTTACTATTTATGTATTGTTCTGGGAGTAATAAGGACGGAATTGCCAACTGTTTGTTAAATGTGGTATTAAATGAGTTATCGTATATTATTACTTTATGTTGTAAATGACTTGCTCGATATTGAATCTTTGTTAATTGATTATTATGCTTTCAACAGCTTTTCCTTGATTATTGTCATACACACCCCCTCACTAAGTCCTTAGGACTTATCCCCTTCTATTATCTTTTATTCTCTTCCCATATAGGACTAGTTGAAGGTTGAGGGCTCGAGGCTTACTCAAGGAAAGACAGTTTTTTTAATAGATTAGGTATTATGTTTGTATATATAGATTACACCTAATCGTGACTCTGAGACTTATGGATGTTATGTATATAGCTAAGTTTGATTTGGGACTTTCGATATGTTCATATATGCACACTTGGGATGGATCTTTTGGGTTTATTATCGAGCTGCCATCTTTTGAGGTTTTGGGTGGATTTTAGCTCTTGCAGTTATCTTTTGAGTTATGTTTTAAGTTTGAATTGATAGCAACTTAGCTTATGACTTACCCCTAGCTGGGGCACCATATTGTATCATAAAATTGGAACTAAACATAGTTTTGTAGATGAGAAAATCTACTTACTTGTGGCATGAATGTTTAGGTCATACATCCAGAGAAAGAATAGAAAGATTAGTAAAAAAATGAAATTCTTCCTAATTTGAATTTCACTAATCTTGGAGTGTGTATAAATTGTATTAAAGGAAAACTTACAAGACACACTACTAAGAAAAATGCCACAAGAAGTTCACAACCTTTTGATATTATACATACCAATATATGTAGTACTTTTGATGTTCCATCTTTTGGGGGAGAAAAATATTTTATCACCTTTATTGATGATATTTCATGATGGATATGTTTATCTATTGCATAAAAATTACAATATGTGGATTCTCTTGAAATTTATATTAACGGGTTGAGAGGAAATTAGATAAGAAAGTGAAAACTATTAGATCTGATAGATGTCATGAATATTATGGAAGTATGATGAATTAGGACACAATCTAGGTCCAGTTGCTAAATTCCTTGAGATACATGGCATTTGTGCTCAATACACCACGCCACATAGACTAGAACAAAATGGTTTAGCGAAAAGGTGTAATTGTACCTCACTAAAAATAGTTATGAGCATGTTAAGTCATTCATCTTTACCTTTATAGTTGTGGATGCATGTCTCAAAAACTATTGTGTATTTATTAAATAGCATTCCTAGTAAGGCAGTTCCTAAAACTCTTTTTGAATTATGGACTTGAAGGAAACGTAGTTCCAAAAATTGCATGTTTGGAGTTACCTCCAACAGAAATAAGAATTTGTAATCCACATAAAATGAAATTGGATTTTAGAATGACCAGTGGCTTTTTCATTAGATATCTAGAAAAATCCAAGCAGTATAAATTTTATTGTCCTAATCATAGTACTAAAATTATTGAGATTGGAAATGCTAGGTTTGTTGAAAAAGGTGAAATTAGAGGAAGTGAGGAATTGCGTAATGTTGGCATTCAAGAGGTAAGGATTCAAGTTCCTTTACCCATAACTTCTAAATCTATTGATAATGGAGTTGTTATGCAATCTAACAGTAATCAATAACAAGAAATGACTAACCACCCCACAATGAAGATGTCAATAATGATCCTATAATAGAGGAAACTTAATTAAGAGAATCTCAAATTGAAAGGAGGTATGCCATCCCCGATGATTATGAGGTTTATCTACAAAAATCAGATATTGACACGGGAATAAATGATGATCCAATTTCATATTTTGAAGCCACTAATTGTGATGATTCTAATAAATGGGTCATTAAAATGGAAGATGAGTTGAACTCTATGGATGACAATCAAGTTTGAGATCATGTTGAATTGCCTAAAGGTTGTAAAAGGATTGGTTGTAAGTGGGTCTTTAAGACAAAGAGAAAATCTAATGGCAATATTAAAAGATATAAAGTTGGACTTGTTGTCATAGGTTTTACTCAAAAAGATGGAATTGATTATAAAGAGACATTTTCACTAGTGCCTAGAAAGATAGAATCATTTTGCCTTAGCTGGCTCATTATAATTTAGAGCTACAAAGTGGATGTTAAAACTACCTTTCTTAATGGGAATTTAGATGAATAAGTTTATATGTGTCAACCTAAAGGCCTTCTAGTTAAAGGCAAGGAACACACCACATGGTGTGTGAGTTAAAGAAATCAATATATGGACTTAAAAAAGCTTCCCGACAATGGTATCTTAAATTTTGATACTATACCCTCTTTTGGTCTTGATCGATGTTTATATATGAAGGTTAGTGGGACTAAGTTTTTTTTCCAATCTTATACATTGATGATATTTTGTTTACTACAAATAATGTTGGTTTATTACATGAAATTAAGAAATACCTTTCTAAGAACTTTGAAATGAAAGATATTGGATATGCAACTTACATGATCGGAATTGAAATATTTCATGATAGATCACAAGGATTATTTGAGTTATCTCAGAAAGCCTATATTAATAAAGTTCTTGAAAGATTTAAGATGGATAAATGCTTAGCAGGAATAGTTCCAATTCGGAAAAAGGACAAATTTAATCTTATGCAACGTCAAAGAATAAATTGGAAAGAGATCAGATGAAGAATATTCCTTATCCATCCATTATTAGGCGCTTAATATATACTCAAACTTGTAGTAGACTGCACATTAGTTTTGCTGTCGAAATGCTAGACAGATACCAAAGTAATCCTAGAAGAGATCATTGGAAACCTGCAGAGAAACTAGTCAGATGTTTGCAAGGGACTAAAGATTACATGCTCACTTATAGAAAAACTAATCGCTTAGAAGTGGTTGGATATTTAAATTCAGATTCTGCTAGATGTGTTGACTCAAGGAAATCCACATTCGGTTATTTGTTCATATTACTTGGAAGAGCTATTTCTTGGAAAAGTGTGAAGCAGCCTATCATGGCTGTGTCTACCATGGAGGCTAAGTTTGTAGCATGCTTTGAGGCTACTGTTCATGGATTATGGTGACAGAATTTTATTGCAAGACTCAAAGTTGTTGTCAGTATTAATAGGCCACTAAAAATTTATTGTGACAATTATGTTCCATATTTTGTTTTTTAGAACAACAAGTATTCTAAGAGTGCTAAGCATATGGAGATAAAATACCTTACCATTAAAGAAGAAGTTCAAAAACAAAGAGTGTTGATTGAACACATTAGCACAAATTTTATGATAGCAAATACATTAACAAAAGGACTATCATCTAAAATATTTAATGAGCATGTTAAATGAATGGGCACTATTGGACATCACTAATGATAGTATGGTTAACTGATTGTAATATTTACTTGACACATTGAGCTCAATTATAATTTGTTTATAATTTTCCTATTTCTAGATAGTATAAATGAATGTTTTAGAATTAATTTAACAGGTATAATGGCCTTGTCGATCGACATTAGAGTTGGAGCATACTCTTGTTACAAATCATGATAAGGGAAAGGTTTAATGTTGTAATACATGGAAGGGACTATGCCGAATTAACAGCATAGAATTGTAATGACTCAAATTAATCTTTTTTACTTAGTTGTGATATTATGTTAAGACCAATATAATGAAGAGACAATGATTTAATTGCGTGCACGTTATGTTTTTCATTAAATCATAAATGATGTTATGTTGAACAAGACGAAGAATGTAACAATAATTGTGGCCCGTGTGACATTATTAATTAGTTTATGATTTAATAATTAAGAATAATTGTGGTCCATGTGACATTATTAATTAGTTTATGATTTAATAATTATAGAATTAATGAAATCCTATTGGTTATTTATGGAAGAGTTATAATTTATGGTTATACACCATTTAATAATGTGTAGTTATGACTATGTACATCTAAAGTTATAATTGTTCATTAAGAGTTGTAATGTGGAGAAGTGTTCGATGGAGAGACCCTCTCATACTCTATAAGTAAGGATTATGGTCCTCCCTCCACCCCATAAGATAATTGTACATGGGTTAGAGAGAGAAATTAATATCCTCTTCATTCAAGAAACCAAGTGTTGGCATCAACAAATTTTACATTCATAGAGAAAGGAACGCCCACTTACTATATATATTTACAGTAATTACCCAAAACCCCCTAAGTTTGGCCTAATGAAGCAAAGGTCCAAAGGTTTACGAAATTACAAATATCCTCTCACGTTGACGGCTTACCATTAAGTTGGATGATTTTTGTGAAATGCTATTTCATCCTTGGTCGAACTTAAGAAAAAGCAAAAAGGAAAAAAAATGATCAAAGACTAAAACGACCTTGACTTACCAAATTGGCCAAAAGGCCTATGTAGTAGCAGTAAAAAAAAGGAAGACAATCGTCTTCCTCATTCATTCCGTCTATTGCTTTGGGGAAAAGATGAAGAAGAAGAAGAAGAAGAAGAAGAAGAAGAAGAAGAAGAAGAAGAAGAAGAAGAAGAAGAAGAAGAAGAAGAAGAAAACTCCAAAAACTCTCCAAGTTGCAAAAATCGTTCGGCCTATATTCTAAAAACCTAACTTCTTCCCAAAATGATTATTCTCCACTCCATTTTGGAAGGTGAAAGGTGGCCAATGGACTCCCAAGTTTGAAGTTGTTTCAAAAATACTAGAATCTTCAAATTTGATAAAGGTATGATTTTTACTTCCAAAATGTGTTTTTTTTGTTAGATCTTGTTATTAGGTTATATATTTCTTCATATTAAGTCAAAAAATATATTTTTTTCTAATTTCTATCATAATGTATGGATGTTTTTTTTCTTATTTTTTGTGGGTTTTCTTTTTTTCATTAAAAATGAACTTTATTCGGTAGTTTAAAAGTGTTTTAGTTCGAACTTGTCGATAAATTTCAATTTTGTCATGAATGGTGTGATAAAACATCTGTTACTTGACTAATTTTTCCTATTTGAGAATGTTGGACTCTACTATCTGTTATAGGAAATAAGATGTTGTTATATTATAATGATCAGAAAACCAAAAAAAGGGAAATGTAATGTTTTACTGATTGTAATAATTGATGTTTTTCTTTTCTTTTCTTTTCTTTTCTTTCTTATTACAGAGATGAGTTCTGAATCTTTTGATATTGTTGTGCATTTCCTTGACTCCACTTATAAGATTGAAAATGTAGATCCTGAAGCATACATGTATGAAAAATTAATTGGTGATACAGAGGGTATGCTGAGAAATATAGCATCTTCTGTTAATTTGGTTGTTATGTTTAGCTGTGATTTGGTGCATATTGGTATTAGTGAAAGGATGATTATGGGACGACAGGCCTTTACAAAATATATTTAAGTGCAACCAAGGTATGAAACAAATAGATTTATTCATGCAAACATAAAAGGCACCTCCTCTACCTATGGATTGTTCATTTTAGAAGTTGCTGGAGGTTGTTCATGTTGATGAGGGGGCAACATTGAGAAACTGATTGTGGAAAAGGTTTTAGTCAGACAACGGGAAAAGAAGTTGATACACTTGGTAAGAGAGTTGAGATTGAGGTTTCATAAAGGGCAGAGGTGGACTAACTGTGTCTATGAGAATATGGTCTCTAAAATTAATAGTGTTAATGAGGAAGTTGTATCCTGTCAATTGACATTTAGTAGTGCATATGTGTTTCAAGTGTCAAACAAATGGATGTATACACTGTCAACCCATATAATAGGAGTTGTGATTGCAGGGAGTGGGATATTTTTGGCATTCCACACAGGCATGCTATATTAGCCATATCCCATAGGAAAAAGTCATTAGAGCTTTATGATGATATTAGCTTCTACATAACTGTTTACTTGAAGGCCTATTCAGAGGTGATACATCCAATTCTAAACATTGCCTTTTGGCCCTCAGACTTGAATCCACAGCAGAAAAACTCTTCCTTATAAGATAAAGAGGCTAGTAAGTAGGCCCAAGAAGAGCAAAAGAAGATAGCTAGGTGAGGCACCAAATATCATAGAAAATAAGAGATCATGTTCTCCTAGATGCAGCACATGCCAGTCTTTTGAACACAACAAAAAGACCTGTATACAGACATCTCGGTCCACTACTGAGAACAAGAAAAAGGTTTGAACTCTCTAGCTGATTACATTGAAGTGTATCTGAATTTTAAAACTTGTTGATTAATACTTTCTTTTCTTTTTGCAGAGAAGAAGTGACCAATCTGTCCAGTTTGATGCTAACACTCCTTTGGCTAAAATACTAAGAGAAATGAAGAAGAAAAAGAAGGTTAAAACTAGCTCTACATTTGTTGAGGAACATGTGCACTTAGGGGGTGAATAATCTAGAGATGTTGCTTAAATACGTCTTTATGTTTCTTTCGTCTGTTGGAATTTATAGAAAACTATTATGTTTTCTGAAGGTTATTGGATTAGGTGGGTCTTTGTTGGATTTTTATTTGTTACGATTGGATTCTATGGCTATTTCTCTTGCCTTAAATGGCAATATTTATGGAGTTTTTAGTTGATAGCCTACTAATATTATTTGTAAGTATTTGGGATGATGAATCTGTGAAACTCAGAATATTTGAAGGATTGAAATGTAAGGTCCTTACAGTATTTAGGATGAATTACATCCATACCCCTTAAAGTTTGGCCTAATTACTAAAAAACCCTCATTTTGAAAATGACATAACCCCCCGACGTTTGTCGCCATCCAACATTTTAACCCAGCCATAGTCGTTAAAAAATTTAAGTAAAATTCCGAAAATGCACTTCTGATAATTGACCTTATTTTGTTACCAAATTTGACCTTTTGTAAACAAAAATACCCTCAGGGGTGGTGTTGCAAGATATTCAAAATTTTTAAGGACTTATTTGTTAATATATTTTAATTAATTCATATTCTAAAACATACTTAATTAATTAATATTTTTAATTACATACTTAACAATATTATATAAAAACATATTTGAAACAACTAATTAAAATAAAATAAAATAACTAATTTTTTTTTAATTAAAATGAAATAAAAATTTAAACCAATTATATTTACTTAAAATTTTATTAATTAAACCAACTATCTTTAATTAAGATTTATTAATTAAAATTAAAATTTGAACCATTTTTCTTTAATTAAAATTTATATAAAATTTAAACCAATTAAAATAAGATTTTATTTTCAATTAAAATAAAAAATAAAAATTTAAACCAATTATCTTTACATTATGCATATATATACATATATATCTAAATATTTATATACACACAATAAAGATATATTATATATATACACAATAAATATATAGTATATATACACACACAAAAATACACCATCCCCACCCCCACTCCGCCCACCCCCAAATTCAGGGCGTTGCCTGGCCGTGGCTGACAATTGGTCACCCATCGCCATGGCCAGCGCCATGGCTAGTTGCTGGCTGCCAGCCGCTTGCTCAAACAGCCGGCCGTTGGCCCAACTATGGTGCGGCTGACTAGCTATGGTGAGAAAGGAGTGAGTAGGTTTAGGAGGGTGGGATGATGAAGGAGGTCCTATTTTTCTTTTTTTTTTTCCTTTTGTTTTTAATTAATTATTTATTTATTCTTTCAATAAATAAATTTAATTATTTTTTAAAAATTTTTTTATATAATATTGTTAGTATGTAATTTAAATAATACATGAATTTAATTAAATTATTGATATAATCACTTTTAAATTGTTAAAGTTGTGTTGTATAAATAATATACCAAATAAAATTATTAAACTTGTATTTAAAACTTCCAAAAATTAAGGTGATAAAAATGTATCAAATAAATCCTTAAAAATCTAAAATTATTACAAATAGGTCCAAGGGTATTTATGTCTTTAGATATTTCTATCAATTTTCTCATTTTTTCCTTTTTCGGCAATTTTAATAGAAGGGTATTTTGGTCATTTTGCACTTTCCATCAGCATAGTTTCAGAGTTCAATGGGTAATTTTCAAAACAACGAGAGTTTTTTGGTAATTAAGCAAAACCTCAGGGGATATAGATGTAATTCACCCCAGTATTTATTGTCGGTTATGCAATGTTAGTTTTTCTTTTAAGCAAGTCATGTAATTTCATGCAAATTTCAAGGGGGGTATTTGCAATGTTCTAAAAATTTTATTTATGAAAGGATTATCTTATTCAACTTATGTAATCTTTTGATTTTTCTAGGGGGTAAAAGTAATGTGGTATTTTGTAATTTGCCAGATAAAAATTTATAGTTTAAAATGTAAAATCAAGTATAAAAAAAAAGCAAAATTATTAGAAAATTTGTCAAACAGCCAATTGCAACGATTTACAAAAAATTAACAAATAAAACATTATAGTCTCAAAAGTGTTACAAATATGTCCAAGGGTATTTTTTGTCTAAAAAATAACCATAACAATAATCAAAGGGCATTTGTGGATTTTCATATGAAATTTTTAATGACGTCAACAATTTTTTTTAATGAAGGCTAATGGACTTTGAAAAATATAAAAGTGAGCAAAATATTAGGGGGTATTTGTAATTGCGTGAAATCCATGGATTTTTGGTAAATAGTCCAAACCTCAGGGGGAGTTTGGGTAATTAACCTATATTTATATGTGGAAAACATGAAGTTCTAGATTTTAGGTTTAATCGATTTCCGTGAATGTTTATACATTAAGTATGATTTAATGCTTACAATGCATCATAAATGGAACTAAATTTTATCATATCCTACAGACATATTTTTACAATTAGGGCCCATTTGCTTTCCATGATAAGATTGAATGTGATTAATAAATGCAGGATTCATTAGCTAGCAAATATATCAATACTTTGTTTATTTGCTTGGATTACTAATTTGGATATCCTAATTTTAATACAATCAGTTGTTTGAATACTTAGGATTGTAACTTATGATAAGTGTAAAATATCAATTTTATCTCTAATCTTGTTTTAATAATTGAATTGTTTTCATTAAAAAGGTTTAAATATATGTAGTATTGTAGTGAGTAAGTCTCTATTTAATTATGAAAAAAAAAGGTAAGTCTCTATTTTTAAACCTTTTTCTCAAATATTATTACCTAAAAAAGAGTTGATTTTTATTTTGAAAAAATAATTTATTTTAAAATTTTATAAAACCATTGACTTATTTCGCTAATCAAACTATTTCATATTTAATATGTTCATGGATATTAGTTTGTAATTTACAAAATAAATTCAAATTAAGCATAAATTTATATTTAAAAAATATTTTTATTTTTCAATTTACAAAAAAAAAAAAGAATTACTTTTGAAATCTTATTATCATGTAAGAAATAATTTTCATATAAAAAATTTATATGTTTTAGATAAATATTATATAAAATAATATTATAAAATAAATTTAATTGCGCAAATAATTTAGAATTTTGTTAAAAAACTTGGTTCTATAAATCAAATCTTAGTGATATATACATATTTGATAATTAAGTCTAGTCTATATGCAGGGATAATTTCATCATTTGGTACATTAATCTCAATATTTATAATCCTAGGATTATTAATCACACTAAGAAGGATGAGATACATAATTCCAACACTTTAGGATAAAATATTGGATTTTTTTATTAATCATGGACTTTAATTATGACAACCAAATAATTCATTACACTAGATTATACATCTATCCTACACAATTCTACCAAGCAAACGAGCCCTTAAAGAGCATAAAACTCTAAAATAACATATGGAGAAGACAAATAATAGAAAATGACAACTAATTTTGACCAAATTGAATCTTCAAAACTCAAGTGAAAAGATGACTAATTTTCGAAATGAAAAAAAGGCTTCAATCCACCTCCAAAAAGAAAAGGAAACAAAAAGAGTAAGGTTATGTTTGGGAGCGTTCCCCCGGAACGAATCTGTTTCGAGGGAACAAGTCCAAACGCATAGCCCATTTTATTCTTCATTTTTAATATTGTTCATTCCTAAAAAGCCCCTACCTATCCCCCAAAATCACGAAAATCCTTCTTAGTTTCCCATTCCCCCATGCTTCTGATATAGCGTTGTGGTTGTCTCCTCTTAGCCTATCTCTCTCTCTTTCTCTCTTGCCCTTGTACCTCGTTCTCCATTCTCTTTCACCTATAACCCACTCCATCTCCTTCTCCTCCAATAATGGGTATATCCAATCGATTTGTTACCTTAAAAACCCAAATGAAAGCGTGAAACATTCGATGCCATCAAAAATATTTGGCAATCTTTTGGAAAAAATAAACGCCGATGGGTTTTGGGGGTTTCATAGTGTGGTTGTGTGTTGATTTATTTTCGTGTGTATTCTGGGGGAAATCGAACCAAAAACATACGAGCTATGTTTGTTGTTATCGATTTGATGGTGCAAGTTTGGACTGTTCTAGTTTCCCATATATTGTGTGGGGAAATCGATCTGTAAAAAATCCCACTAATTGGTTATGGAATGCGATTCCGTTGGTGTATTCCAATGGATCATCCCACCAGTGATAACATACGAAGTTCTTATGGAAAATAAACAAAGACAAAGGCTTTTTTGGCCTCGGACTGCAACTATTTTTCTAATTTGTTGGATGTTTTCTGTGTGATGCCCTGCGCATGTGTTGTTTTTGGTAAGTTCTCCCATTTTTTCATTGTTTGTTGGCCCAAAATGAATGAGAAAAAACACTATAAGCCATTTAGGGTTTTGGAACTAAAATCTAGATCTATGTGATCACACGCTTGTCTGGTCCATTCTATGTTGGTTCTTGTTTTTGCTTTTTTTGCCCCAAATGGAAAGCCCTACAAATTTTTACTATATTTTTTTTTTGGGGGGGAGGGGGGGTCAAACAAGGGTTTGGATTTTCTGATTGTTTTGGTCCTTGTTGTGATTCTTGGTAAGTGCATGTGTGTTTCATTCTTTGTTCATCAATACCGATGGATATTTTTTAAATGAGTTAATGAACTTTGGTATTTGGTTGAGGGAGGGATTTTGGGGTTTCATGAAATACTGCTTTTCTAATTTGTTGTTCTGTTATTATGTCTATCCAATCGCAGGTACATTTCTTAGTTTGTTCTCCCTTCTTTTCCACATTTATCGTCCAAATTTATGCTTGGATCTTGTACTATGTGATGTATTATGTGACTATGAAGTTTTTGTTGGGTTCAAACATATTTTTTGGGTTGTAGTGTATGTTTGCTCAACAAAAATGCATGTCTTGTATTCCCCTGTGGCAGTTTCAGTGATTCTGGAATCATTTTTTTGGGCCAAAAGTTGCAGCTTGTTACTTTTGGTTAATTCTGAGTATGGATTATTTGCTCTATTTGCACTGGGGTTTTTCTTTGATATTGATCTTACATGGAAATTTGAGTTGGACCGGTGGGAAACATGCCCAAGCATTGCCTTACCTATTTTGAGTCAATTATTTTTTATCACATAATTTCTTAATTTGACTGTACAAAAGATTTGTGTCAATCTTGCTTGGTTGGGTTCACTGTATGACAGAGTGTCTTTATCTTAAGGTTGCAGCTTGTTACTATATGTTGGATTCCCTCTATACATTATAGTGGTGCTTCTTCATTTCTCATGGATTCTTGACTGCTTTTTGGGTTAAGATTCTGCATTTATTAATTTCTTTGTGGGTGTAGTCATATCATTACACTATTTCAACTACTCCATTATTGTGATGCATATTATTAAACGAATCTTCTCACATCTTATAAATTCACCTCTTCCTCTCATATTGTTTTTCACACTCCCACACTAACACATTACCAGTAGAAAAAAGTTTCCTTTCAAATAAATATTTTGCTTTACTAAATTTGGTCTGCTATCCCTCCATTGTCCAAGCAAAGTCCCACCACTCATCCTGTGTCAAAGTAAAACTATCAAAACAGTAGGTAATCCAATCACTGCAAAGCAATCCCTCAATAGTGTGATTGTAGTTCCTAGAAATATAAGCTTTCTCAATCATCAATTAAGCTCATCCAAACAGCTTCTTTGGTAAAGTGCTTTTGGGGACAACTTCTCCATATCCAGCACCATGTCCAAGCCCCTGCCCAACCCTCCAATATACTCCACAACCCCAACCTATAATTATAGCTCATCAGTAAGTTACTGCTATATCCCACCAGCGATAACATAGGAAGTTCTTGTGGAAAATAAAAAAGGGCGAAGGCTTTTTTGGCCTCGGACTGCAATTATTTTTCTGATTTGTTGGATGTTTGGTGTGTGATGCCCTGCACATGTGTTGTTCTTGGTAAGTTCTCCCATTTTTTCGATGGTTGTTGACCCACAATGAATAAGAAAAAAAATACTATAAGCCATTTAGGGTTTTGGAACTAAAATCTAGATTTGTGTGATTGTGCGCTTGTTTGGTCCTTTCGTGTTGGTTTTTGTTTTCACATTTTTTGCCCCAAATGGAAAGCCCTGCAAATTTTACTTTTTCTTTTTTTTTTGGGAGGGGGGGGGGGGCGTTCAAATAAGGGTTTAGATTTTCTGATTGTTTTGGTCCTTATTGTGATTCTTGGTAAGTGCATGTGTGTTTCATTCTTTGTTCATCAATACTGGTGGATATTTTTTAAATGAGTCAATGAACTTTGATATTTGGTTAAGGGATGGATTTGGGGTTTCATGAAATACTGCTTTTCTAATTTGTTGTTCTGTTATTATGTCTATCCAGTCGCAGGTACATTTCTTGGTTTGTTCTCCCTTTTTTTCCACATTCATCGTCCAAATTTATGCTTGGATCTTGTACTATGTGATGTATTATGGGACTATGAAGTTTTTGTTAGGTTCAAACATATTTTTCAGGTTGTAGTTTATGTTTGCTCGACAAAATGCATGTCTTGTAACCCCCTGTGGCAGTTTCAGTGATTCTGGAATCGTTTTCTTTGGCCAAAAGTTGCAGCTTGTTACTTTTGGTTAATTTTGAGTATGGATTATTTGCTCTATTTACACTGGGGTTTTTCTTTGATAGAGTTGGACCGGTGGGAAACATGCCCAAACATTGTCTTACCTATTTTGAGTTAATTATTTTTTATCACAGAATCTCTTAATTTGATTGTACAAAGGATTTGTGTCAATCTTGCTAGGTTGGGTTCACTGTATGACAGAGTGTCTTTATCTTAAGGTTGCAGCTTGTTACTGTATGTTGGATTCCCTCTGTGCATTATAGTGGTGCTTCTTCATTTTCTCATGGATTCTTGACTGCTTTTTGGGTTAACATTCTGCATTTATTAATTTCTTTGTGGGTGTAGTCATATCATTACACTATTTCAACTACTCCATTATTGTGATGCATACTATTAAACGAATCTTCTCACATCTTATAAATCCACCTCTTCATTTCATATTGTTTTTCACACTCCTATACTAACATATTACCAGTAGAAGAAAGTATCCTTTTAAATAACTATGTTGCTTTACTATATCCTTTTAAATAACTATGTTGCTTTACTAAATTTGGTCTGCTATCCCTCCATTGTCCAAGCAAAGTCCCACCACTCATTATGTGTCAGAGTAAAACTATCAAAACAGCAGGTAAATCCAATCACTACAAAGTAGTCCCTCAGTAGTGTGATTGTAGTTCCTAGAAATATAAGCATTGTCAATCATTAATTAAGCTCATCCAAACAGCTTCTTTGGTAAAGTGCTTTTGGGGACAACTTCTCCATATCTAGCACCATGTCCAAGCCCCTGCCCAACCCTCCAATATACTCCACAACCCCAACCTATAATTATAGCTCATCAGTAAGTTACTGCTATATCCCACCAGCGATAACATAGGAAGTTCTTGTGGAAAATAAAAAAAGGCGAAGGCTTTTTTGGCCACGGACTGGAACTATTTTTCTGATTTGTTGGATGTTTGGTGTGTGATGCCCTGCACATGTGTTGTTCTTGGTAAGTTCTCCCATTTTTTCAATGGTTGTTGGCCCACAATGAATAAGAAAAAACCACTATAAGCCATTTAGGGTTTTGGAACTAAAAACTGGATTTGTGTGATCGCGTGCTTGTCTGGTCCTTTCTATGTTGGTTTTTGTTTTCACATTTTTTGCCCCAAATGGAAAGCCCTGCGAATTTTTACTGTATTTTTTTGGGGAGAGGTGTCAAACAAGGGTTTGGACTTTCTTATTGTTTTGGTCCTTATTGTGATTCTTGGTAAGTGCATGTGTGTTTCATTCTTTGTTCATCAATACCGGTGGATATTTTTTAAATGAGTCAATGAACTTTGATATTTGGTTGAGGGATGGATTTTGGGGTTTCATGAAATACTGTTTTTCTAATTTGTTGTTCTGTTATTGTGTCTATCCAGTCGCAGGTACATTTCTTAGTTTGTTCTCCCTTTTTCTCCACATTTATCGTCCAAATTTATGCTTGGATCTTTTACTGTGTGATGTATTATGTGACTATGAAGTTCTTGTTGGGTTCAAACATATTTTTTGGGTTGTAATTTATGTTTTCTCGACAAAAATACATGTCTTGTAATCCCCTGTGGCAGTTTCAGTTATTCTAGAATGGTTTTTTTTGGGCCAAAAGTTGCAGCTTGTTACTTTTGGTTAATTCTAAGTACGGATTATTTACTCTATTTGCACTGGGGTTTGTCTGTGATATTGATCTTACATGGCAATTTGAGTTGGACCGGTGGGAAACATGCCCAAACATTGCCTTACATATTTTTAGTCAATTACTTTTTATCACATAATCTCTTAATTTGATTGTACAAAAGATTTGTGTCAATCTTGCTTGGTTGGGTTCACTGTATGACAGAGTGTCTTTATCTTAAGGCTGCAACTTGTTATTGTATGTTGGATTCCCTCTGTGCATTATAGTGGTGCTTCTTCATTTTCTCATGGTTCTTAACTGCTTTTTAGGTTAAGATTCTACATTTGTTATTTTCTTTGTGGGTGTAGTCATATCATTACATTATTTCAACTACTCCATTATTCTGATGCATACCATTAAACGAATATTCTCACATCTTATAAATTCACCTCTTCCTCTCATATTGTTTTTCACACTTCCACACTAACACATTACCAATAGAAGAAAGTATCATTTTAAATAAATATGTTGCTTTACTAAATTTGGTCTGCTATCCCTCCATTGTCCAAGCAAAGTCCCACCACTCATCCTGTGTCAAAGTAAAACTATCAAAACAGTAGGTAAATCCAATCACAATAAGGATGGCAACAGGGCGAGTCTGGGGCAGGTTTGGTAGGACCCGACACCCGCCCCGCCTGAAAATTGAGAGACCCAAAACCCGCCCCGCCCTCCCTTTGGCCTTGGACTCGACGGGTTAGACCCACCTAACCCGAGTTTTTTTTTTGTATTTTTTTGTATTTTTGTATGTATATGTATATTTTTTACCCTATTTTCTTCATTATCACTTGAATGTACAGATTTTGGTGTGGTGAGTAGCGGGTTTGAGAGAATAAAACTGTAACAAGTTAAAAAAAGAGAAGCCCTAATTTTCTAATATAGTATTATAGCCTACTAAATACTTATACTTATATATATAATATATGTTATATATAATATATATAATATAATATATAATATAAATATATATATGTTATATATAATATATATAATAAATTACTACACGGGGCGGGTCTTGCTAATCAAGACCCGCTACCCGCCCCAAACCCCATTTTTTTCACCCCGAACCCGCCCCATCCAGGGTGGGTCCCCGATTTACCCGGACCCATTGCCATCCCTAATCACTACAAAGCAATCCCTCAGTAGTGTGATTGTAGTTCCTAGAAATATAAGCGTTTTCAATCATTAATTAAGCTCATCCAAATAGCTTCTTTGGTAAGTGCTTATGGGTACAACTTCTCCATATCTAGCACCATGTCCAAGCCCTTGCCCAACCCTCTAATATACTCTCCAACCCCAACCTGTAATTATAGCTCATCAGTAAGTTACTGCTATATCACTTATTGTTATGTTTTTCTTGTGTGACCCATTGATGTTGTCATTGATTGATTTTTAAGTGAACATGTCTCATTACAATTATGTAATAAGGTCTACCTTTGCATTTAATACTTTGCTTCATATTATACTGTGTTTTGTTCAGTTTATTGAGTGTATAGTTTTATTAATGCCTTGGTGTGTATGAATAATTTGGTAACGTATTCATGACCATGTATAAGCTTATTGTACGGACTTTTATGCCATGCTTATGTATTGATACCATATTACTTAATTCTCATTATGTATGATGATTGTTTACTTTACATAGATAGATAGTGGATCGAGCTTGATGCCACCACATGATGATGAGTTGGAGTCCAGTGAAGGATCACCTGGCACACCTAGTAGTGGCATATCAGACGGAGTTGATGATGTATTATTCATCGCATATGTATTGTTGCCTAATCTATACATTGGTAGATTGCCACACAACACATCTATGCTTCGTGGGATGGATTGGGTTGGCAAGATAATAGATGGCCATCCTGAGCGATTCTACAATAACCTGCGCATGATGAAGCCCACTTGCATGAGATTGGTCGATAAATTAACAAGCCGTGGGCTTTTACCTCAAACGCAATAGTGTCAGGTTTCACCTATTGAGGAACTTGCAATGTTTATGCAAATAATTAGCGCACATCAAAGATAGAGGTATACCATGGAATGTTTCCAACACTCCTTAGAGACGGTCAACTGTCATATTCATCGTGTAATTAGGGTGCTTAATATTTTAGCGCCTGAGCTGATAACTCCCCCAAATTTTAATAAGGTGCCGAGTCAAATTCACTCTAATGCCAACTTCTTCCCATATTTTCAGGTATGGAATATATAAAGGCTAAACTTAGTATAGTATCATCCCGTTAATTTATCCAACATAACATCTCACATATGTTCCATTGGGTGCGGTGGGGGCAATCGACGACACATTGGTTACAGCCTAGGTACCCGCTTGTAGATAGAATGCATATCATTCGTAAAAAGGAAACATCTCCCAAAATGTCCTCGCCATAATCAACTTTGACCAAATGTTTATGTATGTGTATGCGGGTTGAGAGGAGAGTGCCAATGATGCAAGGGTCTTGCTCAACACAATCTAAAGTGACCCTGCATTTCCCTTCCCCCCACCAGGTATGGGGGGACTTTTAATAACTGTACATATTCGTATAAATAACTTGTATGGTCGTAATAGTGTTCAACTACTGCGTAGACTATACTAATAATCATTTTTCCTGCAGAGAAGTATTACCTCGTTGATGCTGGTTTCACCAATTATACGTGTTTCTTATCCCCATATAGGTAGTCTCAGTACCACCTCCAACAGTTCGATGGTGCCCTCATATATAATAGGCCAAGGGAGATGTTCAACCATCACCACTCTCGACTAAGGAATACCATAGAACGTACGTTCAGGATTTTAAAGAAGTGGTTCCCAATTCTAGCTTGGGGTATGCCAAGCTATATGGTCGCCCGGCAAACTAGTATTGTCATTGTATGTTGTGCGGTGCATAATTTCATCCATAAGTTTAGTCGGGATGATAGCATTTTCGTGACACCAGACCCTAAACTTGATCCCAACTGGGAGACCTTTTACCACCATGGTCACCCGAGCTAGCATGAGATGCAGGCACAATCTGCTTTTCGAGATGCTCTAGTATAACAGATTTGGGCCGAGAGGCATCGATGAGTTTATATTGAATTTTTTATCCCACATCCTCATGTTGTATGTATGTTGTTGCATATGTCTTAGTTTAGAACTACTTTTCACCACTTAATCTTTTGTACTATATATTACTGTTGCCACGTGCTCATATCGAATGTATGCATTTTTGTAAGTTTCATCACGTGTGAAATGTGCATTAATTATGTCATTCCAGTCGCACTGTAACATGATAAAAATTTTGTTCTGTAATTTAATTAATAATCTGTTTGTTATGAATTAGCTAAAGGATTAGTAGGTTCGATCCTCCCATGTGTGCATGCGGTGCCAAACCCATGCGAGTCCTAATGGCCAGGACAGAGTCGAACTACGAACGTTATTTTTTTCAGATGCCCAGCTAGAGTTGAGCACCCACAATGCTTCATATGGCAACAGTGGAGTGGGCAGGCAGCATGTATGTCTAGGCAGTGTCAAGCTTTCAGCACTGCCTCATCGCATGGTATTTACAGCACCTCTATATCCACAGGTGGTTCTTCTAGTCTTACCTCAATGGGTAGCCCACTTTGCGATGAGCATAGCTCTGTGCGCACTGATCATCACACACCACCGCATATAGCACGTCCTACCAAGCCTATGTTGCTATTGCCCTTATTTAGTTGCTGTATATGTATTTTGTTGCATGTTTTGATGCTCCTTTTAGCGGTATTAATTAAGATATTATATGTATGAGCATTGTGTAAATTGAAACTGCCAAGTTCATGTACTAACATAGGATTTATTATTGGCATTTCATACTATTCCATAACATAGTCAAATGTAATCTTTATGTAATTTTTTATATTCATTTCTATTGGATACAGTATTTACACCATGCAGGTACGAGTCAAGGTGCATCGATTGATGGTGCTAGCAACGATATTGCAAATGTATGGGGGCTCGACTTCAAAGAGCACTTCATTTATATGCTCTTGGAAGCTAACACAATTGACTCCCTGATGAATGAATTGTACATACAAATATGCATGCCCGACATAGCTAACAAACTTGGTCAGCACTTTCAGCGTCTATACACGACAAAATTTGTAAGGGATAAATTTAATGAGCTTAAGGAGTGCCATGACACTATGAAGGCAATCGTCACCAATCCGAGCGTTTTCTATGAGCCATCAATCAATGATATTTATGTGCCTAAAATTATACAATTGGAGCTCCTCGTAGTCAAAATTAGTTGGCACTGCCATCTTTAAGTTATGTTGTTGTATGAATATATGTGTTTCATAAGCAATTCTATTATTTGATGTGTGTGCATAAGTACCCATTTATTGAGAATTATTAGTTGTATGCAAAGACTAAATATGACTTGCTATTTGAGATCATTACGCCGCATGACAACCACAACGACCTATCACTCGCTCTCACCAGCTCAAGAGACGTGACGATATATTGGGTAGGTAGGAATGCCCTATCATGGTATCAGATTCAGGCACATCACATATTTTTTTGTGCTTGCAGAGGTCTTCTAAGCCTGACATCCCACGTTCTCGCTCTACTCGAGTTAGAGCAGACATGCATGTTGGCTCAGACAGCGGCATCGTTAGGAGTTTGGGAGTTGGCCCAATCACGTCATGGTCTGAAATTGTTCGATGCATTAGCTCCAGACTATCGAGACGACGTGGCTCATCTCACACGAGCCAAGTTAGTACAAGTCAGATACTGGACCGACCACCTACATCATCTTGATTTTATGTACTTCTCCTTGTATTATTATGTCCCGTAGTGATTGTACCTCAAATGACTTTATGTACTAAAGACTTGTTAATTGTCATTGGTAAAGTGTATCGTACTTAATGAATGGACATATCGTGTTTGCTATTAAATATATTTATAGGCATCTTTACTTGGATCCCTATATTAACAGTATGACTATAGAATATGCCAGGATTATCCAATGGGACACCACTGACTCATAATGTGTCTGTGTGTGGTATATTTCATGATCCCCACTAGAGGGCTTGGGAAGAGGTTGTCCTAATCACTTACTTGATGAATGTTGTGACCTCGTGTGACATCTCTAATAGGGAGGTCCTTATAGATGAGTGCTCCCACATTACATGATGTTTATCCAAGACGTTCAGGAAGGAGATGACAGTTGACAAAGTTAAGATGAAGATTCAGCAGCTACGTAGCCGTTATAATGCATTTCTGGAGTACATGACTATTCCTGAAATGCAGTACAACGCTGACACCATGGTGGTGCATCTTGACTCACAGTACTAGGCGTATGTTGGGAATGTAGGTTAAATTTATCATTTTTTTATTTCAGATATTTAATATATACATACATATATATATACACATCACACATTGAAAATTGAAATTGACCTCATTCAGACTATCAGATAGAGCTATTTTTGTGTATTCAGAGAGCCTCTATACATCATGCTACGGTATATTTTTTCCAACTGATGGTGGGATAGCAAGAGATGTATCACCCCCCACTGGCACCAAGGACCCGTGTGAGGTTTGATAATTGATATCAGACATGATGGCTCCTCCTCTGCCTGTTCCCCCCAATCCTGATGTTCAATTTATGTTTTATGTACCATTTACAAACATCGATGCTTGTTGTTCGAAATTCCCATCTTTCACTTACCGTTAGCATATGGATGGATAGTAGGCCTAAAACTTTCATATGTTCTTATGTTTCATACTTGTTGGTCCATGAATCATAGTTTGAGAATGAATTTGTAGTTTCTTTGTGCATAATTGCTTATTGTTATGCTCTATATTTTATCAATTTGTTTGTTAGTGTTAATATTCTTGTATCGTAATTTTTAATTTCCACACACGTGTCTCGAAGGTGACTTTTGTGATTATTTTTTATGTGTTTTTTTTTTGGCATAAAACATGGTTGCTATATTGTACAAATACTCCTTCCTTTTCAATCCAACAAACTCAAACTTATCTAAAAATAAATTAATAATAAATACAAAAATACAACAACCAAACAAATCCATAAAATATTATAATACAATCCACTTAATCATTGAACCAGTCATTACAAACTTACAACATAATTACATCCATTCATTACATATATATACATATATATATATATTCAACATATTTTATTATTATCTTTACAATTAAAAAAAATCATTAAAATCCATTTTCACCCTCAAACACCAACATAAAATCATTGATTTGACTACTATAGTATAAAGCGTCTCCTTTAAAACATAACCAAACATATCAAAATTCCCTAAACCCATTTTTTAACTATTCTTCAATACATAACCAAACATCAATCACACTCCCCAATACAACTTTCACATTCTCCAATAATTCTTTCAATATTTATTCTCCAAAAACACACAATAAACATATAATAAAATTAAAAAAATACATAACCAAGCATTCCCTAGACTAATCTCTCGAATCAAAAATAAGAGCAAGAAAATCAGACAAACTTTTGACTACATCAAAATGGTAAAAAGTGCAAACAAGAATCATACACATGATTGCCATCTCTATTGAGTTTCTTAACAGCAACCACAAAAGGGTCATCTTTTCCCTCAACAGGCTAGATTGTTCATTTGTGCACACATCTAAATCCGCGTTCACCAATCTTAAGTAATCTGCTAAAATTATTAGTTGTTTGTCTTAAATTAGAGGATGATTAAGCCTTTTTCTCATATAACTTAGTTATATTGCAAGGCAAGTAGCTGAACAAGAAGAAAACTTTGTAACACTCTCAATTTTTGATACATAGATTGCTCAGGTTGTTAAGAATTGGAGCTTATTCAGCTAAAGCTTTTCCCCTACTTTCATTTCAAATATCACTTTAAAATATATGTGTGTGTGCATAGATGCTTTAATTTACTAAGAGATAGTTAACAAGCTACAATTGTTACAGTAGAATGATTGCATCAGTCCCTAAAATATCATAACATCGAGGAAACCCAAATACCAAATTATGATATCTAATGACGTCAAGAAATCAAACACTACAAGCATTAGAGTATATTAGCATAATTCAAAGTAGAGCTGCCAAGCCGTGTATTTGAAAAACTAAAATAGCAAATTGATAAGATATCCATTTTCTATCCAAAGATGATCTTGATGTCGAAATGATAACAATCAAGCATTACTATTCTATTTTCATCAAACAAAACCTTACATGCTTTTTCAATTGTTGTGTCATCTTCATGATCATTAAGAATAACTTAAGGAACTTGCGCTTGCCAAATACTCCCTTACTCCACAAAATCAAGCTCATTTTCCTACGAAATCAATTCTCCACTATGCTTCTTTCCATCATTCCTCAAATTGCTCAAAGTTTTCAATAGTTGGCTATCACCAAACAATGCTTCATGCGCCTTCAATTTACATTAGAAGCAAAGGTAAATTATAATTTATGATATTACGCATTCAAAAACTTGATCTATTTAAGAAATGCAAAAACCTCACCAATCAAATGCTAAAATTTATTTACTTTTGCTCAAATAAATTAAAAAAAGAAAACGATTATTTTTTTAGATAATAAATATTGAAGCAAATAATTCAAGAACATGGTACAGTTTTAAAAATTAAAAGAAGATGATGAAATCAAAGAGAAGAAACACATCAGAAGGATATGAGTCATCCTTCATTCTTCAAATAGCCACATACAAAAATCTAACACTAATTAGCTCTAAAGCAGACCCTGGACACCAAATGCCACCTCACAAATAAAAAGAAAATATTCATAAACAACACAAGGTTAAATGAATTGGCATTTTTCAAGAAAAATAGAAAGCAAAGAGGAATAATACTTTATTGAAGTAACACAAGAATGGAGTCTGACATCTCGAGAGAAAGATAGGGAGAAGTTAATTGGATGCCATTGATTGAAGATTTATTAAGGGGCAATGAAAATGAGAGGAATTGGAATCATTTGTAGAAATTTAATAAAGGGAAGACCTCTAAACCAGATGTTCCACATCTGATGTTGTTGGACATGACATCAATGGCAGAGGATGGTGGCGCCTGGTCGCCTTACAACTCGTTAAGCATTGTGCATGATAATCCTAAGCGTTTGTGTTGCAGTTGTGGAGGATTAAAATTTGCAATTGGTGAAAAATCAAATCACACCGGATATGGCAAGAGCAATGATCCTCAGAATTTCTTGGCCAGCGACTGCGACGGCGTAATATCGATAGTATACAACTCTACCATGGGCTTGACGTGAACGAATGAGTTGGAGTATGCGTTGGTCCATTTTCAGAGGCAGAGGTGAAGGGCATTCAATCTTGATGTGGGGGTTTGACGATGATGTATAAATAGTGCAAGTAATGAAAATGCCAGAACAGAAGGGAGATAAAAGCAAAAGACACAAAAAAAAAACAAAAAGAAACAAAAAAGAGAAGTGGGGTCCGCTGGTCGAAGAGCTGCTACTATATCTTTCCCATTTCCGCTTATATATATGTATTTATATACACAAACTTAATATATTGAGAACTTACCAAAATTAAATGCAGAGTTCTTAAAAAAAATAATTAATATAGTATTTTTATTTTAATAATAAAATTACTCATTTCAATAGCAAATTATATACTGAAATGTGTTGAAATAGTAAAAATGGATAAAATGACCTATCCACATTATTATCATAAATGAAACATACTTAAAATTGGATACATCATTTCACTTTATAAAAATTAGATTTTGCTTGTTATATTAAGGAAAATCATCAGCTTCTATGGCCCAATGGGCTACTCGTGCTACTGACCCACCTACAAAACATCTTATTAGAGCCCGAAATGGTGGTTATTATATTCCTGAAGTTCCAGAATATTGTGGAGTAGTTCACGCGTTTATATGTGGAGGTCATCAGTCGATTGCGGAGCTGAATTCTTGATCTTATCTGCGAGGAAGGCTTTGAAACTGTTGCTTGAAAGAGGGGAAAACCTAGTAAAATTGATATGGCTTTGAATCCTCAACTTTTCCCGAATGGGATGCCGGTGCCATTCGTCAACGAGCTATTTGTCTTGGCCAGAGATGGAGTCGAGTTTGAGATTGACAAAATCCCTGGGTTTGCTTCTGATCTCACTGTCTCTCTTTCATTTTGAAACTCAGTCTACTTTCTTTGTTACTCAACCGTTGCTGTTGGCTTATTTTTCAATTTGATTGACTCTAAGACGAATAAAGACCTAATTGTTCATATGGTATTGATTGTTTGATAACCGTTATTGTATGGAATTGAACCCGACGTTAGTCACATGCTCTTATTGCTGCGGAGTTATATTTGCAGGCTTTTAACCCCAAGTTTTTCTATGTAGGTCCATATTCGTATAGCTTTAAATTCTCTTATCAAATTTTACCTTAATGTGTGAAAGCTGTGCTCTTTTCTGAGCTCTTCATGTGAAATTATATGATCTCGTTTTTAATGAGATTCTGCATTTTCTTATCTCTTGCGATCATGCTGTATTTCTGCATAATTCTTAATTGTGAGGCCAATAGGCCTTGCGCCAACTCCTTTCTTTTGCTCCCTGTATTGCTTAATTGTGAGGCCAATAGGCCTGGCCCCAACTCCTTTCTTTTGCACCCTGTATTGTTTGCTTAGTCTAACTAGGAGGTAGACCATTTCTGTAATCGATCCCATATGCAGCACCCCTTATTTGACGAGTCGGAAGTTGTCATTTCAAGCTAACTTGTCTCTCTTCTAAGGCTTTATTGGATGAGCTATTAACTTAGATATCACTTGCACTATGGGTCCAGTGGAGTATAAACCCAAGGGATGGAAGGGCAGAGGCCTTTGGTCTATTACTGAGTCATAATCATTAGCGTGTTTCTTTTCTGATGTTACTTAATGGTTAGATATTATTAATGTAAAAGTTCCTTTTTATTAATGCAGATAGCATAGAATAAAAAAAATAATTGGGACCGGGGTCGTGGTGGTGGTGGTAGTAAAATTTCTAATCTCTCTAATTCTGAATGATAATCATTAGTATGAGTGTTTTCTGATGTTGTTTAAACTGTTTGATGGCATGATTGTAAAGATTCCTTTTTATCATTTACTGCAAATAAATAGAATAACAATAATATTTCAGGCTAAGCTGGATGGCATTAAATTTATGGATTTGCTTTGCTGCCGGATTTCCTAACGGTTCGCAGTTAGGTGTAGCAAAAACTTTGTGGCGCGCCACTAGCCATTTTTCTTCTGTGCTTCTGGTTTCAACTCTGGAGGCACCTTCTGCAGAAAGCATGTTAATTGTAGAATAGGGTTGAAGAAAATATGCTACTGATGGTGTTCTTACTTAGCATGATATTTCAAAAAATTTGTATGGCTTCAGATCTGGAGTTATTAACCTTCGCTTATGTTTGCCCTTCACTTATACTTTTTCTTTAAATAATTGATTAATTTGGTTTGATCCTCTTGGTTTATGTCATGTATGACCATCTTTCTTGTGCTGCTGATTCATTGATTTATTCTTTAGTAGAAAGCTATTGCACCATCCATTTGTTTATGTGCCAATTAAGCAAGAAGTACCAGTGTTTGTGCTCATCAAACATTAATGATTTCCATGCTCTCCATTCTCAGCACTCAAGGTGGAAATGTTAAAGCAAAAGGAACTATATACTTGTCAAATATTCGCATGGTCTTTGTTGCAAACAAACCTGTTGGGAATCTTGCTGCCTTTGATATGCCCCTGGTATGGATATCTGGTCCTTGTTTGCCTGATGTTCTCTCTTAAGTTATTTGTCACATTGATCCAAGATTAGCTGTGATTTTTGTATTTTTTTGGGTCATATTGGCTGCTGCTTTTGGCCTCAAATCACATTCTTGACGTGTTGTCTGTTGTTTATCGAAATTTTGTGATTTTCTTCTCAATATTCAATTGGTATCCCTTAAGGGAGCGGTGGGAGGGAGGAGGGTAGGAGCAGAATTTCACATCTTTATTTGGAGCACAATGACCATCCATATTGCTTATAGAGGGAATCATCATGGTTGATGCGATAAGGCCATTATCTTTTCAGGGCTTTACCATCATATCCTTTGAAGTATGATGTATGGTTTGGAAACTGTGTACTCAGATGGCATAGCTTACTTTTTCTTCTTTCCTTCTTTTTCCATAGCTTTGTAGTAAATAAAAGAATAGCTGTCCTTCCTTCAGGCTTCACTGCCAAAGTTTATCGGCTTGTGTGTTATGCCATCTGGTCATTAGTTTTGTTAGTTTGGTTATACATACTTATTAGCTCAGTTTTGGTTTCTGGGTGTTTTTCGTTGCAGGGAATTTATTTATTTGCCAAAATAGTGGCAGAAACAGTCTGTCAGTGCTGTAACGAAATTTTAGGCTACTCTATTTTGTGTTTTGGCTCGTAGTCTTTGTTTTGCTTGCTTCCCTATGTAAAGTAGGCTGCAGCATGAGTCAATAAATCTTTCTAAACCTGCCTCACTGCCATTGAGAAGCCTACATCGCTCTATGGGAATGTTTTATGGGCCTTGGAAGCTCCAAAGAATCTGACTTTAAATTGCAAATGAAGTGAACTAGAGAATTTTTTTGTCAAGTGCGAGATGTGATTTTATGAAGGGATTTGATCAAGGGTTAGATTGGCTCTTTTAGCAAGATTTTTGGATAAAATATGTTAATTGAAAGCACGCATCTTGCTGCAAGCTTTGTACAGTGATAGGGTGCAGCTGTAAATGTTGGGTTTGGTTGCTGCTGTTCAGTAGTGAGTGTCATGAAATCATTGATTGGACGGACACAAGATGCACTCGAGATCATAGTTGTTAAATGCGAAAAGCGGTGCGAGGCGACAAGGCCTCTAGTGCCCGAGGCGAGAGGCGAGGCGAGAGGCGATCGCCTTTTTGAAGTGAGGCGAGAAAATAAAATTTATAAAATATATTATGTATTTAATAAGCTATAGTGTAGATAGAAAAGAGAATCTATAGGATATGCAATAAATATAACATGATAAATCTAACTCAAGTTACTCAATCAGGTTTTAAGTGCAAATCATCACAAATAGTCTTAAAAGAAAATTAAAATGCATCAAATATCCATAATTTCAGATCAAATCTCAAATCATAAATTCTAAATCTAATCAAGCAAGTCATCATCAAAGTTGCCTCCATTATCATCACTCCCATCAACATCATCTTCATCATCGCTACCACTTTTGTAACATTCATTATCTTCCTCTTCCACCTCTGTTTCACTATCATCAAAGTTGTTTTCTTCCTCTTCTTCATCAATGAGATGGCGTGACGAAGACGAAGTGGTTTTCTTTCTTCCTCTAAGGTTGGCTACCGCAGTAGCTTTTGATTTGCCAACTGAAGTAGATTTAGAACTAGATCTATAATTATAGGCTGGCTCATCAACTCCAACAGCTCTTGCAACATCTCCCCATGTTAAATCTTCACCATCAAATACAGGAGCGTCCTCTTCATTTTCATCCTCCTCCAAACACCCAGTCATCCACTCATTATTTTCATCAATTTGTGGCAAGGTGATTGGATCAATTATACCACGCTTTTCATATCGACGCCTTAAAGCTCTATTATACTTGATGAAAACTAAATCATTCAAATGTTGTTGCTCCAAGCGATTTCTTCTTTTTGAATGAAGCTACACAAGGTTAAAAATAATTAATTAGTATATACTATATACATGCATACAAAAATCAAAGAACTAATTAAGCAACTTGGACTTACATGCTCAAATACGCTCCAATTTCTTTCACACCCGGAGGAACTACAAGTAAGACTAAGAACTTTGATGGCAAATTTCTGTAGATTTGGTGTTGAAGACCCATATGTAGTCCACCACTCAGCTAAAAGTTAACAAAATAATAAAGTTATTAATTAAGGAAGAAATATTTTATTCATTAAAGAACAAGAATATATAATAGATTAATTTTGTTACCTGGACTTTTTGTGTCACAAGTCCTTCGTCTAATAGCTATTGGCAATGAAAACATCCTTTCACCTCTCATGTAGATATCCAACTCATCAGAAATTGCATCTTGATCTTTAGGGTCATGCACTAGTCTTTGTATGCTTTCATGTAACCCTCTCATGACTTCTTCATCTTGTTGTATTTCTGAGTTTGAGTAGAAAAATTGCGGATTCAGAAAATGCCCGGCTGCATGTAAGGGTCGATGAAGCTGAATGGACCATCTTTCATCAATGATTTTGAATGCCTCTTTGTATTTTTCCTCTTTATGGCCAAATGACTTAGCAATTATCTCCTTAGCTCGATCCATTGCCTCATATATATATCCCATTGCAGGCTTTTTCTCACCATCCACTAATCGAAGCACATTAACTAGAGGGCCAGCTAACTTAACAGCATAAGCAACATTGTTCCAGAAAGAAGGCATAAACATAATGTCTGCAATTTTTCTACCTTGTGCCTCCCTAGCAAACTTGCTATCAATCCATTTCTTTGATGTAAACATCTTTTTCAAGTTTGTTTTTTGCTTCTGAAACCTCCTCAGTGTGAGAAAAGCAGTTGCAAAACGTGTTTTTGCCGGCCTAACCATTTCCTTTTGCCCCGTAAACTCTCTCATCATATTCAAAACAAGAGTTCTGTTGTAAATGTACCCATTCACGGTGACTGCTCGTTCATAAGTTTTCTTCAAATTAGGCATTTTGAAGATATCTTCAAACATGAGGTCTATACAATGAGCAGCACATGGAGCCCAATACAAATGTGGGTACTTTGCCTCCAATAACTTTCCTGTTTAAGGAAATGAATTCAATAAGCTGATATAGTAATATAATATGCTAATGTTAAAAAATATATAATATGAAATAATATTTTCTTACCTGCTGCAACATTTGAACTTGCACTATCTGTCACTATTTGAACAACATTACTCTCCCCAATTTCTTGAACAAATGCATCAAGCAACTGAAACATTTTATCACCAGTGTGAGCATAACTTGATGCATCAACAGATTTCACGAACATGCTTCCTCGTGGGCTATTCACCAAAAAATTTATCAATGCCCTTACTTTTCTATCTCTCCAACCATCAGCCATTATTGTACAACGAAATTTTTCTATTTCAGTATGATGATCTTTCAAGATTGCTTTTGTATGCTCCAACTCCTTCTTCAAATAAGGAACTCTCAACTCATGATAACTTGGGGGCTTCATACCTGGACCATACTGACCAATAGCTTCAATCATAGGACCAAAACTATCATATTGTACAGCATTGAAAGGTATTCCGGCATCGTACATCCATCTAGCAAACTTCTGCACCGCATTGTCCCTCATTTTTTTTTGGTATTCGTCAAATTTTTTTGGATTTTTATCACCATGTTTTCTTTGGTTCACAACTTCATCTTCATCTTGACGAAAAAACCAATCTATAGGACCAATTTGCCTTGACTTTTTTTGTTGGGAAGTTTCCATTTGATTTGATGCAAGACTTGAAGAACGAGATTGATAAGACATGGGCCGCTTTCCACGTGCTATAGAATCTTGTTCACCTTCCCATAGATCTTCTTCATGCATTTCATCAAAATGGGGAATTGCATCTATTTTGTTTTTCACTTCTTTTTTCTTCAACATGTATTCCCTCAACTCTTCTTTCACCAATTCAGGGCATTTTGAACAAGCTTTTACATCCCTAAATCCTCCAACAAGATGTTTCTTGAATCTATTTATCCCTCCGTTTGTTTCTTTGCTACAATAATTACATGTGACCTTATTCGTATCTTTTGGCTTTGGCAAAGTTTCATAATTCCATGCAGGATCCTTTCTGTTTACATTATGAGAAGATATTTTCTTTTTCTGCAAAGTGCAAACAAAAAAAGAAAAAAAAAATTCAAAATCAAATGTTAAAAATGTATGTATTAGAAACTAGAAAGATAGAAACCAATAAAAAAACAACACAAACATCAAATTAACTTAGAAAGGTAAAAAACCAAAATAACCAAACAAATTCAAGTTTTCAAATATAAATAATAAATTAATAACTATTTTAAAGAATTATTTAAAAAAAATATTTTAAGGAAAACAAAACGACATACTACATAATACATTTAAGCTCTTTATTCAATGAATGAATAAAATGAACCAAAACTACATTTAAGTTTATTAAATGAAATGAATTAAAAAGACATACTCCAACTTATGCACATGTAACAATGCAGTTTTTTATTATTTTATTTTATTTTATAAATATTTTGATATAACAATGTAATTAGTATACCTCACAATGAAACACAAAAAAGCAATTTGTTTTGCGATGCCTACTTTCAGATCTTTAACCTTATTGAAAATTTTATTAAGAAACAATGTAATGCACATGATGTGTGAACATCTTAAAATATTGGGGGATGAGGGGTGGGGTGTCACTAACTACTCGAAGTTTACCTAGTTAAATATTATATAGTTTCTTAATTGACTCTAGTTTTTATAAGCTATCGAATATCTAATTATATGTTGTTATTCAATCTTGTTAGATTATCGTGATATTATATTCAGATTTGATGGAAATAAATCAACTTGAAAATTTTTTAAATTAGATTTTTGAGTGTGATTATAATTTTATTAAGTACCTAATTATGTATTGTCACTCAGGCTTGTGAACTTATCCACATATTATATTCAGAATTTCAGATTTAATTAAATAAAATTTCAGAATTTCAGATTATGTATTGTCACTCAGGCTTGTAAACTTGATGCACATGGTATTGTAACATGGATTAAAATGTGGATGGGCGGATGGCATATACACTGTAAAGTCAGATTCACTTCAAACAACATATTTTTACATAGAGAACAAACAGAGGGGAAAGGAAAGGAAAAAAAAAAAAAAAAAGAAAAGAAAAAACAGAAAAAGAGGAGAAAGAAACAGACGAAAAACTGAAGTCTGAGTGCCGACAGAACGAAGAAAAGCGGACAGGAATTACAGAAGAAAAAAAGCGGACAGAAAAGAGAAGAAAAAGAAAAAAACTGACCGCTGGGTCGCCGGAATCTGGGTCGCCGGAGTCTGGGTTGCAGTAGTGGCGCTGTGTTTGGAAGGGTTGCGCTGCGAAATTTTTTTCTTTCTGTTTTCAAATCTGTCTCCAGCAGCCTTCTTACGTTCTTTCCTTTTTCTGCCCCTTTTTTTTTCCTTCTCTTTTCCTTGAAATCGTGTTTTATCACAAACCCGTTTCTGGAAATAAAATGATTTCAAAGAGGCGCGCAAAGCGCCTGGCAAAAAGGCGAGAAGAGGCAAGCGCCTCTTCTCGCCTTTTGAAACCGAGTCGCCTGGGCGAGGGAAAAGGCGATTTTCCCTCGCCCGTGTCGCCTCTCGCCTTAGGCAAGGGAGGCGCTCGCTGTTGTTGCCTCTTCTCGCCTTTTGAAACCGAGTCGCCTGGGCGAGGGAAAAGGCGATTTTCCCTCGCCCGTGTCGCCTCTCGCCTTAGGCAAGGGAGGCGCTCGCCTTTGACAACAGTGCTCGAGATATGTGGAGAATGAGGGAGTGTTAAAATGGATTCTGGGAATGTATGATTGAATTTCTCATGTAAAAGAAATTCTTGGCTTTTGCATTTATGATCTTTTTCTTTAATTTATTTTTCTATGACCCTCATCAAAAGGGTGCGCTTTACTTATTGCAACATGGAACTTATAATGCAGCTCTACATTCATGATGAAAAATTCAACCAGCCAATTTTCTTCTGCAACAATATTTCTGGTCGTGTGGAACCTGTAAGCACAAAGAAGTTATATTTCTGGATTCTGATCTTCTTTTAGGGGCTCTGTTCTTTTTCGTTAAGGGGTCTGAAAACTGTCCTGCAATTTTCAGGTTGTGCCTGATAACGAACACAGGGCTCTTTATTCAACTCATTCTTTCAAGATTCTGTTCAAGGAAGGTGGTTGTGGAACTTTTATCCCACTGTTCTTCAACTTAGTTGCTTCTGTCAGACAATATAACCAGCACGCTAGTGCAGCACAGCCTCGAGTGGATCCTCTCCAAGCAGCACAGACTCCTGTGGATGAGATGATGAGACATGCGTATGTGTTTATACCATTATTTTCTTCTGATTGTAGTCCGTGCCATGATTGGTTAATATTTATTATCTTCGTGTTCTACTAATAGAAAATGGAAAGCAAGATTGACAATTTCTGTCTCCATTTGCAGATATGTTGATCCTAATGACCCCACAAGAATTTTCTTGCAGCAGCCAAATTCAGAGTCTCAGTTGAGACGCCGCACATACGAGTCACATAATACTGAAAACGCTATATGACCGTTGCTGCTATAAAAAATTCAACTCATGACACCAAGTTATGTAACATAAGCCTTGCTGTTTGGTTCCTCCTATTAAGCAATTGCTAGTCTGTCAATATAATACTTGTGCGCCTGTAATGGGCATTTAATGTGTCAGATCAGAGGATATCTGTTATCTGTTAATATTTTCTTCATATTGTGATGTCTCCAAATATTTGATAGAGGCAGCATGCCTCACCTCGTAACCCTTGCATTATGAAGTGTTTCCTGAAACCTTTTTTTTCGAAGATTTGAAATGCTTTAAACACCTTGACCACGATATTGGGAAACTCAAGGGAACATTAGATTGCACGTGGTAAGTACTCCATATGTATGTGGTAATGTTAGTTATTCAGTCCCTAGCATAATTGATTCTGTGTTCAGTGATATAAACAACAGTCAGGGTGCCAAAGTCGGTGGTACTTAAGTTCCCTATATTTGTGGGGATCATAGTATCTTTTGCAATGAGTTATTGCTTGTAGGCTCTATAAAGTAACTCTCTTAGAAGAGTTTATTGTGAATTACATCAACTCTTGTTTGGCCTTGCCTTAAGCATTCAAGGAAGGAAGTCCTGATCTATTCTGTTGCTTAAAGGCAAGCTCAATATTATCTTTGCTTATTTTTTTACGAAAGTTGCCTTTGATCAATTAGTCGTCTTGGAGTGAGTTGATCCTGTTTTGGAAACCAAGGGAACAAACTGTGAGTTTTCATAGACAAAAACTCCAATCATGTATGCACTCTAACTTGTGGATAACAATATGCATTGATTTGGCAAAAATTGAATTCCAGATTTGTTAATCTACATTGTGAAGATGATCGTAATCACGGAGGTGATTTTACATATTAATTCACAAGGCGGTGTATGCCTCTTCTGAGCCATAGCTGGTAAACTGTCATGTAGAATGCATCATAACTCATTGGCATAGGATCAGCGTGCCACCTGAAGTGCTTCCTAACGATGCATAAGTTTTGATAGAGGTTGAGGTACATCTGCTCGGACACTGATGATGTCAATATGTGCTTCAAGAGAGCAACATCCCCTTGGTTAACTATAATGGAAAATTTGCTCCAATCCAAGATATTAGAAAATGGAAGGTCATAGTAATTGGATATCAGAACAGGAATACAGCCATAGTGAATAGCATCACTAACTCTGGCTGTATTCACCTCGTAACCTTTTACATGGAGGCAGTATTTGCTTCTCCTGAACCCTTCCTCGTAAGGAAAAGATGGATGACTTGAAAATATAGTAAAAGAAGTATCATTTCCCCACAAATTTAGCAACTCTTGCCGAATAACAGAATTCTGCACTCTACCAGCAAAGAAGACAAGTTTGGTTCTGCAATTACAAGCATACCACATGTCACAATTGAATCTTGAAACAACATATTAATGAAACCAAAAACGTATTATGCCAATCAAACTGCAAAACTAATAGGAAAGAAAAATTGGTCCTAGTTGGAGTTTTTCGGAACTGGGTACTGGTGTCTCTATTATGTTAATTAGAAGAAGAAAGGCAAGATAAGCAAATCTTGTATCTTACACATGTTCTCATGAATTCCTACTTAGCCAAAGTCAGCTTGCCAAACAACAGATATAATAGACACATAAGAACACAATCAGTTGGAGCATGCATGAAAAGAAGAATGTCCATAACGGCATTAATGCAGAGATTGGCCTGCATAAGTCTCCTTATGAACTGAAAATTGTTAGCCTCCATAAAAGGTTGGACAAAAAGCAATAGAAAATCTTATTGATGATCACCTTTCATGAGTTTGTTTCTTTGGATTGGGCTTTTACAGTTTCATGTTATAGCCCCTCTAATTGAGCCAGCTCACCGGATATATGAAAGGAACTTTTTCATAGAAGATTCTGTAGCAAACATATATAATGGATTCACACACTACATCATCGCAGTTCAACTTTCCACAGTTAATCTTAATACCAGAAGTTGAGACGAAGCCACAACTACCAATTCTAGGTTCGAAGGGCAAAGATATTGGCACAAAGCTGCTGAATCCAGGTAAGTTATCGGTATAACCCCCCAACTCCTTAATCCTTAAGTAATTTGGGAGGGGAATGATTTGATGCTTCAGTCTAACTTAATCCTTCCAAGACCTCTAGGTAAGGCTTAAAAGCCACAAAAAAATCAAAGCTTTACGCAAACTACTCTTTATAACAAACCAACTGATGCAATGTAATAGGCAACTGAAAGCATGAAAGTAAAAGTCAGCCGCTGAGATATACCTCGCATTCGGAGGATTCAAGACTTGATCATGCTGCCGGGGCCAAACTTGAGGCAATGCTATATCTTTGTGTGCAGTATAAAGCCTCTGAAAATAGCTGGATGAGCAAGTAATCTGCATAGCATTGTTACGCACCCCAAAATGTTTGGAGGCCGCTTCCCGCCCAACCGAATGACAGCAGACAAAGAAGTGGTCGGCACCCCCAGACACATTCCAAAATTGGTATTCAGAGCTGATCCTCAAAACATAGTTAGCAACAAAATTGGAAATGGATAACTCTGAACGCAAAAGGGGATGATTACGCAGGGCATTGATGGAAAAGGGCATAAAGAAGAAGTGAGCCTCCTCAGGATGCTGTGTAACAAGGGAACTCCGGAGAAGAGCCAGCTTAAATGCATGCTCACTGAAATAATTCCCTATCTTTGGATCAAGGGGGTTGGGATGGGGAAGAAAGATGCGGGCAAAAGGTGATGATTCGTTGTTCGTGTAGACATTTGGGTACACAAAAATCTTGAGTTTTTTTAACATATCCTGATAATCTGTATTGAAAAGTCTCCAGTTGTGATAAGGACTTATGTTGGTCTTTATCTCTAACGGTGGTGGAGACAAGTCTGAATTCCCTCGGACATTAAGCTGAAAAACCCTTGTTGTTTTGGCCCCATAATGCGCTGAAGCCGATTTGATCAATAAGATTTCAGGCCGCAATGATAAAATTATCGAAGATGTAATCAAGAGGACAGCAAATGGTGGGAATAAGAGAAAAAATGCATTCCAATTGGTTCGAAAGGGAACCCGCAGCAGCCTTACTCTGCCTAAGATAGTGCCGAGGAGCATTGTTCCTAATGTTCCTTAACCAATGATAAAGTGATAACAACGACAAAAACTCAATCAGACATACGAACCCACACAATTCGCTTACATACATAAGGAATGAAGTTAACTATATTTGTGCCTAAGTCAGCAGAATTAATATAATCTAATCTCAAATGGGAAGTCCTTCTCTGGCAATGATTCAGAAATATGTACAGCATAAAATCTAAGAAAAATTACCAATCAAGAAGCTGCAGCAGAATTCGTTCAGCCAGCATACTCCAAGAAATTCAGCACAGAAAATAAGATATGCAATTTTAGCATTCTGGGATCATGTAACTCTTTTGGATAGAGAAGGTGTGGACATAGAAAAGCATAGAACTGACCTAGAGCATTCAGTGAATGCGGGGCACCCACATGACAGCTAGTGGAGGTAATGGAAAAAGGAAATGGCAGCCGTGGATGGTCTAGCCGAAGGTGGCATCAGTCTCGTAGTGAGGGTTAAGGTGAGGTCAACCTGAGAGGAGGGAGACAGATGAAAGAGGACAGGGAAGGGAAGCGACTAGCGAGAGAGTATTAAGGTTGCAGGTCGGTTAAATTTTTCACTTTGAATAGTCGATGACTATTGACTTGGCGATTCTGGAATATCGGTACAATATAATGTAGTACATTACATCAAAATATCACATTATTAGAATGTCAATAGAAAACCTCATTTTCATTTTCTTTTCAAAATAAAAAAGAAAATTTTCAAAATTTACACCATTTTCTCATACATTTCATCCTCAAAACATTACTTTTTATAGTCTCTCTTCATTTTCATACATATTTCCCCCCTACTATTACCTATATCTACTTTTTTATCTTCTCAATACTTCTCAAACAACATTCACCACAAAAATATTATAAATTCAAATTCAAATTTAAATTATAATATTATTTTTTCAAACAATTACACATCACATCATCAAATTCAAATTAAAAAAACTACACAACTTATAATGAAAAACACCCAACATCCAAATACATCTCAGTTTTACAACTATATAAACCTACAATTTTAGACAACACCTCCAAATACAACTTATTTTCAAAAACTCTTTTTTTAACTAATTTTTTATTATGCATTTTCACTAGAAAATGAAAATTGCTCCAAAAAATGAAACCAAATGGGCCCTTAGAGCTGGATTCTTTTAATTTTAGACTTACACTATTGCAAAAATAAAAAAACACGATTGTTCGTATCATTTTCAATGAAAACACAATTTATTTTTATTTTTATACTAAAAAATTTATAATACCTACTAATTTAAAAATAATTAAAATTCACTTACTAATTATTATTTTTTATTATAATTCCAAGAAAATGGAACCCACATAAAATTTAATACTAATTTTTCATCACATTATCATCCACTAACTTATTAAATAATTATTTTTTCTATCTTTTCAAGACAATGAGGCCTATAATTAATTAAATAATAATAATTAATACTATTACATTAAAATATTTAACATTATTATATTAAAATATTATTTTTGACATATTTTTTTTCAAAATTTTCACAATTCTTATCCAATCACATTTTCATTTTCACCCGCAAAACAATGATAAAATGAAAATACATTCTCAAATAATGAAAACAAAAAATGAGAATAAAAACACAACCAATTCAAGCATAGGCCTAACGATAGATCCAACAATCAAGATTTTTCTTGGGGCTTCTTTGCTTCGAATTATGTTATTATAATTGATGTATAGTCAAATAGATACATTTTAAGCCCATTAAAACAAAACAATTCAATTTTTTATTTGGTTGATATGGTTTATTGTAAAATAAATTATGAAAAAAAATATAAATTTACAATTATAATCTTCTTTTTTATTTAAATTATTTAATCTATCTTCCTATACTTTTATTTATTTATTTATTCGTTCTTATAATTTTCAATACCCTTGCTTCTTCACTGGTCGACCGCCTTGCCTCCGGGACAATACCGCCACCATCCCATTTTCCCTTTTTTTTCTTGCTATTTTCGTCTCCTGTTCTATCTCTTTTTTTCCTTCTCTTGTATCATCATTACCTTCATCTTCCTCCTCTTTGTTCTCCAACAGAAATCACCGCTATTCTACCACCACCAAGACCCTCTTCTCCATATTGGAATCTCCTCAATTGTCCCACTTCTTATCGCTTTTGATTATAGCCTGTTCTCTTCTTCTATCTTTGTCTTGGGTCTTCTCCTCCCTTATTCTTCCCCATTTTTTCCTTCTCTCTCAAATAATTATAAGAGTCCTCCGACCAACAAACTTAATCTACCACAACAACTAAATTCCTCTTTCTCTTCTCTTTTCTTGATTTTTCGTCTTGTGTTATCCAACTTTCTTGTTTTCACCGACGTCATTTATCATTATTTTCATCACCACTAGATATGCCAAAATCATCATCTTTTATTTTTAGATTGTTCTTCGAGATCTAATGCCTCCAGTTATTATTTTGGTTTTGATGGTTTTTTTGTTCTTCGGGATTGGTTGGGTTTCTAGTACTAGGGAAATAAATTTTTGATAAAAGATAATTTGGTCTTTTGAATTCTATCCAGCCAAGGGAAAAATGTATTAGGCCTCCCTCCTTTTGGCCTGTATTCCAAGCATAACAGTAAGTTGTATTAGCCCCATGGTTTATCCTGGGTTGTTTATAAAACCAAGCAAATAATAAATTATAGTTGATTATACATCTATCAGTCATATTCAACTTAAATAAACAAGCCCCTAATATATTATTTGCAATTGGTGTGACACATTCACTGAAAAATTTTGCATATCTGCAAAACATCCATGAATATAAATTATTATGTCATTGTGCAAAGCACGAGGATAATTTAATTCATGTGATTGAGAAATAAATAATAAAATTTTTAATATTTCAAAAAACCTATTATTTAATAACATAAAATAGATACTTTATTAAAAATAGAAAACTTGAAGATAATTTTATATTTAAATAAGTTTGTAGACTTAATAACTGCAAATTGTAAATTTACAAATTATATATTGATGCTACTTGGAGATGGAGCGAGGTCCTTTTCAGAAAATAGTAGAATGTTTGTTTGTCTTCTCGAGAATGCACGTAGAGAGATATGCTCTTTTCAATAGTTCTTTCACTATGAGAAAGCAAATGATTTCTTATCTCTTATTTCTCTCTAGAACTTGGTGTTTATATATTTTAATATTGATGGGCTTAGGCCGATTAGGGATTTTTTGCCCTCTTTATGGGTTTGGCTTGTCCTTTGGACTCTTTGGTCAATTTACTTAACTAGTTAGCTTTAAGGTTGATTTATTATTTTTAGTCATATTGCTAAAATGTCCTTAACTCCAATTTTAGTCAAATTACTATGCCCCCATTTTTTATGGGAAAATTTAAATTTTATATTAAAAATATAATTTAAGTTTAATCTATTAAATTTATCTTAAGTTAATTTGAGTAATCATCTGAAGCTTAGGAGTTTGTGGATTCTCATATTCCATTCAAGTTGAGTTTGAGTAGGCATCAAAGTTTTTAAATTTTCTAAAAGGTGCTTCATAAAGGTGGCTTTTGTTGGCATTTAGGGAGTTAGCAAAAAAGAGAGAAATTTCACCTTGGCTAAAGAGGAGGAAAGAAGAAGACTAACTATATTAGGATTGCTAAGATGAGTTCTCAAAGTAAAGTCTTCTTTATACTATGGAATTTTTGACTTGTTTCTTTCTTCTTGGTTCCCTCATTTGTACACTCTGCTAGGGCTTCTTTAGAGTTAGCGAGCACTCCAAGGTCCTTTTTTGAGTTAAAGAATGCCTAAATCTATCTCTCAGTTGAATTCAGAAAAGGAGTCTTCAACTCATCAGTCAGATAGAGGCGAAGAAAAAGGCAACATGGTGGGGCTCGCGACCAACTGGTCATCTATGCATAGTGGCAGAGCTAGGCGCCCAAGGTGGCAGCTCACACAGCACCCAACTGGAGCACCTACCCCGGGTGCCTGCTGGGCACTGGCCTTGGACACATTGGGCGGCGCTCACAACATGTGGTCTTTGGGTGTTCACCGTTCTCGTGGTCTACTTTGTTCTTGCAGGGTCATCTTCTGCATGGTGTCCCAGCGCATCTTAATTCTCCTCTTAAGGTGCAGTTAGTCCAAGCCTTAAAAAATTTTGAGGAATTTCCTGGTGCGAGTGAAACTAAGGAGTCGTCTTCATCGTCTAGTTTTGATTCAAAAAAAAAATTGATGAGGAGTCTGAGGGTGTTCTTGCTAGGGATAATAGTTTCTCAAAGGCTGTGGGGATTAAGTGTTTACATGAGCCAAAGGAGTTCGATATTCTAAGATGTAAGGTTTGTGTTTTTGATGAATTTAAATATGTTTTTCCTTCTTCTCAAGACAACATGATGTTGCCTCCTATAGGATACTTCACGATTTTTAGTAGTTACTTCACTTGCGAGTTCTCTCTTTCTTCTAACCCTCTTTTGCTAGATATAGTGTGTAAATATGGTGTGTGTTCAAACCAATTCATGTTTAGTTTCTTTTTGTCTTTCGTAGGGTTTTGACAATGTTTGAGTAAGTTGAGTTTGCCAATATGTTTATATAACTACTGCATTTTATTTGGAATGTTTAAGGTATTGAATGAACCTTCTTTCCATTCTTTTCCTAAGCTAAACAACAAGTTTTAGTGTGGGTTACCTTCGTCCAGAGGTCTTTGGAAGGATAGATTTTTCTTTGTTAGAAACGAGGGTAGGAACGTTTATCGCAAATAAAATAGTCCCCCCTCTTTGATTCATTTAAGTCAAATTCATCACAACTTTCCTGTGAATTTTGCTGAAGTGGGGTTGTTTGATTTTTCTTTCAACATTACTTACATATTTTCAACTGGTATTTAACATTATTTATCTTCTAATTTATGGCTCTTGCTTGTGCTTGTATACGCATTTTTATATGTTCTAGCGGATTGTTTGTGTAATAACTTGATTCTTTTTCCCTATGTTCGCAAGAAAGAAGATTGACTTTGATAGGATTCGCACTCAAAGGCCAAAGGAGGGACAATTGAAAAACATACCAGGAACAACGTCGTAGAGAGATGCCATCGAACGGGCATCGGCCTACACCCCTGAGTCGATGGCCGAGCAAGGTGAACGCCCACCAACTCTAGCGATGGGCTCTTCTGTTGCAAATGACGAGGTTAAGGTGTTGCCTTCCAATCCTGCGAGTAAGCACACTCGTGGATCCATGTCTTATATGTAGTCTACTTGCCCTTTTCATGCTTGTGAAGAAAAATGACTCTTTCACTATGGTCTATGGTGGTAGTTGATTGGACTCCCATTGAGACATTGCTGAAACCACGTTTAGTGCCGATGGCATGTAGGGTATGGTATGCGAATATGATCGAGGGAAGTTGAAGTTATTCACTTTTTCCTAATTAACTTAGATTGTTGCTGACGATTTTGCCCGGGTATGAATTTGCTTCTTTATTTTGATTGCCTCTCTTGTTTGTTGCTTCGCAATGATTTTTTACTTTGGAACATTTTTGCATTCCTTTTTGATACAAGGGTGGAACTTCGTTGAGCAGATATTCTATCGAGCAGAAGGAGCTCTATCGATGGCAAAAGGTTTTAAGAAAGAAGCCGTCGAAGTACTTAAGCAACATAACCAAAAGGAAGAGGAATTGGCTCAGCTACTTAAGGAGCAAGAGCGCTTGAAGGAAAAGTATGTGGAAGAAGTGGAGTGGAGAGAAATTTAGGAAGATCTTCATCAATGCTACTCACAAAGAAGCTGTCAAGAAATTTAAAGTTTTTGATGAATTTTTTGAAGTAGTGAAAGCAAAAGTGATGGTAATTTACGAGCAGATTATTTAGAGTTGTAGCTAAATTCTTGTTGAGGCCCGGCAATACCCTGAAGAGGATTTATGAATGCTGGATCCTATTGTTCCAATCAACATTGCTGGCCGAGAGTCCAAGAAGGGCCATGATAATAGAGCAAAGGTTATTGCAGAGGAGCCAGCAGAAACAACTCATAGGAATCAAAACATATAGTTAAGATAGTAGTAATGAGTTGGATTCATCTCTAAAAAGCTATTTTGTATTTTTATTTTTGTATTGATGTTGTCTTCTGGAGGCTAAGTATTAGCAGGACATCATTTGTGTTTATTTTGCATTCAAGCAAGTGTCAATTGCATAACTTACTGGCATTAAATACTTATACTTCGAGGATTGAAGAATAAGAGATATGAAGACATCACCATAACTGTTAGAAAAAAAATGTGTCATGAGGATTCATGTGAGATGCTAAATTTGGGCACTTATGCGAAGTGCTAAGATTAGGTGCTGGTGCGAGGTACAAGCATCCTGTAGAGGTACTTGCTAGGCGCCTGGTTGGGTGCCTGTGCTGGGGCAGTAATTTTTCCTTCTTTTCTCTATTTTCTTTCTTTTTACTTTTGAGTTGTTTTCATTTGCATATTATTTGTTAACTTCATGATGGAATAATGCCTTTAGTGGTCCCAGGACCTAGAGAATTTTAGGTGACAAAGCACGGTAGGTACTTCAGCATGTTCATGAAGTTGGAGTAATTGTAAACATAATGCATGATAAGACTATCTTAGGGTCACATGGAGTTGGCCTCTTAGCATCTTCATTGGTTCACCTTATGTGAATTAGAGTTCTCCGAAGGAGGAAGGTTGTTATATTCATGCTCAAGTTGAGCATAGACTGAGTGTCAAGATGAGAACAAATATACTTATGGATTTTTTCTGAGAGGCTCCATAGTAAGTGCGTGACAACGTGTAGAGTTGCCATATTCAGAGATTTTTCTTTGAATCTTTTTAAAACGTTGTGGCGTTGCCACCTTTCTCTTTGTGAGGATTCGAGGTGGACTTTCTTTGTTTGATGATACATGTATCTTTTGAGATATTTCCTAATGAATGTATTCAGAGTATCACCATGTACTTCTAAAAGGAACCAATAGTGGACTTTTTTTATGATGCCATGTACTTTCAAAGGGAGTCGATAATGAATGTTTTTAGGATGCCACATACTCCCGACAGGAGCCGATAGTGGAATTTTTTAAAAGGTGACTACCACGTACCTCCTTGGATGCTAATAATGGGATTACATCGACTACTATATACTCCACGGGGGCCTTTAGAGTGGGTTTACACTCAATGATTACCACGTACTCTTCATAGTCCTTGAAGAGCCTTACAATAGACTTATTTCTAAAGTTGCTTCCCAAATACTCCTTACAAGCTCTACAAAATTCAAAATCATACAAGGGGCACAATAAGAAGAATATGAAAAAGTTATAATTAGGAAAATATCAATGAAGAGCTAATGCCTTCCCGAGTGGGTAGAGCTTATTTGAAAGAAACAATGAAGAGCTAATGCCTTCCCCGAGTGGGTAGAGGGATCACTACTTCCTCCATGCGACTATATTTCTCGGCGCACATGAGGAGCTTTTCCAACATGGCTTGTGGCTTTCTAGCAATTGACTCCTGGAACTTGAGATACTTTAGGCTTCGCTAGATGATACTAGGAAAAGCTCCTAGCTAATATGTAGAATCTCTTACACAGCTTGTACGAAATGGTTAAGGTAGGCCATCAGAGATTTTCCATATTGCTGCTTGTTGGTGAACAGATAGGATGTTGTCCTGGGGTACTTGCAGTTGATGGAGAAGTTTCGAAGGAAAAGTTGTGCTTGCATCTCCTATCCAAAGTGGAACTTGTTCACATTTGGTTGAACCACACCAAGGCACACTTCGTGAGGGTAGTACAAAAGAGTTTGCAGTATTTAGCCTCACTTAGGTCATATAGATCCATTCAGGTGTTCTTGAGGGTCTGCAGTACCATCAAATTCTGATAATTGGGGTATCTTCGTTACATAGACGAATGCTTTTACTAGGTTATTTAGGAGAAAGGACTACACCTCAGGAGAGCAATGGCCAATGGGTGGTACTAACTCCCTATTCCTCCATATTATTGCAACATCAAGGAATGTGTCTAGACTCCATTTTGCCCTTGTATATGCTGAGTTGGATCTGCCTGGAGTAAAAAATGAGTGTCTCCTTAATGGGGTAAGAAAGGGGGAGCGACATCATGCCTTGAGTCAACTCTTCGCTCATATATTTTTAAGGATGATGAAGCCCCCTGTTCCTATGGGAGGATTGTTGTGGTTCTTGAGAGCCATGCTCCTTAGCATATTGGACAACTGCTTTTGCTAGCTTCGACAATAACACTCTCCAATAAAGTTCTCCATGCTTTCTGCATGACAGGCAAGACTGGTTCTCTAGGAGGAGCGGCCTACTACACTGGTGCCTCTTAGGGTACCAACCGTGCGTTAAGAGTAGGATTTGGCATTAGACCAGGTGACACTTCTTGTTGGTGACTTTCTACATTCTTCAATGCTGGGTCACTTGATTTCTAGGTTCACGAGCTCTTGATCTCATCTACATCCTCAATGTTCTTTCTTTTTCCTTTGAGTTTTCCACAAATGGCGCTAGTATGATGCTGCTCAGAAATGGAGCGCAATCCTTTCTGAAAAATAGCAAATTATCGGTTCATCTTCTCAAAAACGCACGTAGAGATATCTACTTTTCTCGGGAGTTTTCTACTCTGAGAAATTTAGAAAATGATTTTTTGTGTCCCATTTCTCTTGGAACTTGGTATTTATAAATTTTAGTCTCAATGGGCTTAGGCCCATTAGGGTTTTTCTACCATCTTTATGGGCTTAGCTTGTCCTTTGGGCTTTCCGTCCCATTTACTTAATTAATTAACTTTATGGTTGATTCATCACTTTTAGTCAAATTACCAAAATGTCTTTAAGTCCAATTTTAGTCACATTATATATAGATTTTCAAAATGATAAATTTAAAAAAAGAATGAATGAAAAATAAGAAAAAATGGAGAACAATATATATTATTTTTAAAATTATGTTTATATATTATTTTTACAATGAATAAGCAAACTAATTTTGAAAATAAAAATTCTTCTAATATAATTTCTAAGTATTATAGAGGTCACAATTATGATTTCCATGATACTTGAAGTTTTAAAAATGTTAATTATTTAGTAATAGAGTAAATTATAATCTTCAGTACATCATCTATAAGAATAACTTTTAAATAATTACTTGATCCTCAATTAAGCACCTTATTTATAACATGCAGTATTTTAGATATTAAAATATTTCTTGCTAATTGATATAATTGTGATATGTATAATTTATTTATTTTTCTTTACATAATTGCTTATCACTTTCAAAATTATCAAATAACATATATTATTTTGAAGAATAAATAAAAAGAATTTTAGTATCTAACTAAACGTGTAAGAATATATCAATCTCTCATAATTTTCTATAAGCTGAAAATGCACATATAATTTATTAGATACTCAGTTTCAACAAAACTTTCTTGATCTCTTATTATTACATCTAAATATTAGTATTTGCCCATAAAAATATTTTTTTTTTTAAATTCTCATTGAGTAAAACTATGCAAATAAGTATACAAAATATAAGACAAGTGGCATGTGGCCCAATAGTATAAGTCTTCCATATGGTATGGAAGGTCAGGAGTTCGAGCCTAACGGACTCCTAATATGCTTGTGTGTATAAATAAATAAAAAAGTATACAAAATATAAATATAGTAAAAATGTAAAGTTTGATGTAATTGACTACTTAAGTGGTCATTAATAAAACTTTTGAAAATTTTAACTATAACTACCATATATTAATATTCCATAAAAAATGTGCTCCAAATAATAGATTAGTGCATTCTTTATCAATATTGTGTTGCTGAGGATTACAATCATTTAATTGAAAATTTCGATAATAAAAAATTAAAATTGAAAATGATTACATGTTCGAAGTAATTATTATATTTATAATAAATTTTAATTTTAAATTAAATTATTCATTATATTCTACATATATTATTTTATTTATAAATATTTTGTATATTTAGGAGAGATTATCTTTAAAATAATTAATTTTAAAAATTCAACAAGTTTAAAATTCACACATCAACTTATATAAAATTATTCATTTTTCAAATTTCAAACTATTTTACTTAATCATATAATATCCTATTTATAAAGGATGAAGAAATTTTAAATTTTTTTAAACAAAATCACAATATTTAAAAAATAATCATGATTGTTAAGTCTTTTACTTGCGACATATATAATATAAGTTTTATTTAAAAATGATATATACTTAAAGTTGTAACTTGCTGAGAAAATAATCATTCTATTAAGATATAAAAATAATCTAATGTTATATTACTTCAGTTGAAATAAAGTGATTATACATATATAATTATAAAATATCATTAAATATAAAAAATTAATTTATTTGTTTCGACATACCTAAACTAATTACATTGTTTAGATATTTTTGAAACTTTTTGGATAAAAACATTATTAAATTAAAAAAATTCTAACTTTTAGGTGAAAAATTAAGTCAAATACTAACTTATCCAACTTAATTTAAGCACACACTTAGTATATGTACTTCTTTTAGTCATTATTTTATCATCCCAAGGTACAAAAAATTATTTTGATATTAAAATCATCAAGTAAGTATATGTTATTGAATATGGAATATATATTAATTACCTAAAGAATATTATGTTTAAGTAATGAGTTTTAAGTTTCTAACGATAGAAACATGTACGTATTTTTATAAATAAGTTGAGAAAAAAATCATTTTACCATTCGAACTCTGTGGTTTTTTTCACTTTGCCTACTAAAACCTTTTTTTTCTACACTCAACTATTCAAACTTTGTGTTCTTTTACATGGTGGCATATATTGACGTTTCCAGTGGAATATTCCATTGTGATTCTATCACATGCCTCACACAAGCCTACTTTTAAGGGCAAATTGGTCACACCATTTCAAGCCTTAAGAAAAAGAGAAAAACCCCACAAATCAAACTTAGGGCAAGAGTTATTCACTTCACTTAGATTCTCAACTCAAACTCTTAGTGCTTAGGGCTTTTCCAATTGAAGTTCAAATTCTCTTTGGCATAAATCTAATACTGCTAATTTTTCTTTTCTTCCAGTGAATGCTTCAATAGTTTGACACTACAAAACTAAGAGAAAGTTGCAAAGAGGACGAATTTCTCCATATTACAGTATGAAAATTTAAGTTTTAACGTTAGTCAAAGGTGTTGGGTATTACACAAAAACGTAGTGGAATATTTTAATTTATATGTATTAGTGTAATTTATTAATTTTAGTGTATTATTTGAGTGTGATATTTGTTTGTTGTAGTGGGAAACAAAATTTTCGTACTAATTCTATCTCTAGCTTTTTGTGTACTTATTTGCTGGATTCTTTTTGTTGCCGAATCATGTATTTTTTATGAGTATGGACCACATTTTGAATCATGTATTCTCTTTGTTGTTTTTTTTTTTATTTCTAGCTTGGTGGACTATTAAGTCCCTATTAGTATTAGTTTTAATATCATATTTAGGGCTTAATAAATAATTTTCTTGTTTAAAGAATTATAATTTCCTCATGAATTGTTGAAAATTTAGAATTGCGAGAATACAAGTGGAGAAATTATGAAAAATGGATAAATTGACACAAGTTGGTGGGACTACTGATTGTCTGACACCTCATGATCTAATTAAGGACGAACAAAAGAGTTTTTTTATTTATTTGAGTCATATTCTTATTAGAAGACTCTTTTAATCAATTATAAATAGGCCTTTTACATACTTAGTTTTAGTGGGACCAATTTAAATTCTTTATTTTGGAGATTAAAAGTTTTGAGAGAATTTGGGATTTGGAAGATGACAAAGTGGATATCAGATTCATCAAGGAATACAGTTTCCTCTTTTCACTTTGATTTTCCTTTTAGTTCTGGATTTAAGACAATGTTTCGCTTTATTCATATTTTGTTTGACAATTCAATGATGAACTGATTCATTATTCTAGGATTATGATAGATTCTTTTGAATAAATTGATGCATGATTTTCTTCCATGAAATTAGTAGCACTTTAAGTTATTTCTTCTATTTTGTGATTTTTCTATTTAATTGTCTAATCAACAGTCAAGTGTATCTTCAAACCCTAGAGGAAACTTAGAAGAGAAAATCTAGGAATTGATTGATAATAGAAGAGCTTATGATTAAGTATTCAAATTGATGAATTAATTAATTTGTGTGCAAGATATGAATATACCAGCCTGCCCTAGGTAGTTAGTTGAGTGGTACAACATTATCCATAATTTAGTTAATTCACACAGGAATACAGTGAATTGAATAAATTAGGAATTTGATTGCGGGTAATTTGAAATAACCCCATAATTGCATAAGACTTAAGACTAATAACTTGTTATTGATTTCATAGGGAGAAAATTATGTAATCAACCTATTCGATTGATGAAATCATAATTCTAGACTTCTATATTCTGGTAGAAAACTTAATCTATACATTTCTTTATTTTATTTCAATTAGTTTAATTTTAATTCCTGCTTAAACAAGTGTGTGATAAATTAGGAATTAGTAGCGAATAAATTAGTTCCTCGTGGGATAGACACTCTAGTAATATTAAAGAAAGAAGCACTGCAAAGATACAAAATAATTACAAAAATTAACTTGCAATTCCTCTAACCAAAGATCTTATTTCATGCCATAATTAAGGACTTAAAAGCAAGAGAAATTACTTTGAAAGAGAGTTTTGAAGGCAACTAGGAAAGCCTTCCCCTAGAACACTTTCTATGCAAGATCTAGCTCTTCTTTTCCTTAGATCTCCTTCTCCACGCCAAAGATCAACAACTTCAACAACTTTTCCTAAGGAAAACACCTCCAAGATGAAGGTAAAGTGGTGGCAAAACACCAAAAACTGCCGGCAAGAGAAAACGCCAAAAATCAGTCTTCAGCTTGAAAGATCTAAATCAGTAACTCAAAGTGCACCACTTGTTGTGCCTCTAAAGATAATCCACACACCTAGATGAACTCTTAATCCTCACTCAATATGCTAGAATATAGCTGAGGAAGAAGAAGGAAGAATGGAGAAGAGGTGTGAGGAAGTTGGATGAGAGAGAAGATTGTTAGAGACAATCTAGTCGCGTGGTTTTTCTCAACACATGAGTTCACCACATTAGGAGGAAAAAATGGTCAGCAAAATCAGAATAAGTAGTTGGCCAATGTGAGGTGTATATGGTGTATTTACAGTGTGATTAGGAAGCTCTTGGAAGCTTCCATCACACTCTCCTCATATTGCCAACTTGCATGCTTATTAGCTAGCATTGTTGGATTTTAATTTTTAAAATTAAAATGTCAACTCATCAATTTAAAATGGACTCTTCCATTTAATTTTTTTCCCTCCAAAATTATATTCTCTTGCTAATTAAATTAATTCATTAATTTAATTAGATTAACCTACCTCTTTAAGTTAATTAAATCAACTTAACTCCTTAAGTTGACTTGGCTAATTAAATTGCCACATGGAACCAATTAAATTAACTCCTTAATTTAATTGGCCTAATTTAACTTTTTAAATTAATTTGATTAGTTTAACACTTACATTAATCAAGCTATTGTGACCAATTCTTAATTAGTCAACTTGATCTATCTTTCAAACTTGACCACTCTAATTATCTAACTCCTTAGATAATTGCTCTAATCTAATTAGAGTGTTCCATACTTTTGTGTGTGAACCTTGAGGTTCACCAATTAATTAGACATGTGCTCACAACTCTTTGTGATTTATAGAATATCGAATATTCCGATTAGTTTAAACTCTTTTAAACTAATCATTATATCAATTAATCTCTATTAATTAAAGAATACCCAATCTCCATAGTCAATGTCTACCACAAGCCTATGGAGCCAACCAATTGGATGAATTAATTTGAGGGTGAACTATTATCGCTTACAATTACCGTGCAAATACGGTCATTCCATTTTCTATCTTCCAAATGAGTGCCTAGGGCAAGATATACTTGTCGATTCCCTAATAGCCTATGTATCTATTCTTGATGTTCGATTCCTCATTATGACCTCAACATTGGAAAACTCATTTTCCAAATTGTCGTATCACATTGCGCAAGAATTTCTTAAAATCGATCATCTTAGAATACATAGGAGATCAACTCGTTCTTCACAAACGGATGAAATGGATCCCATCTTGGAGCTCTCCAACCTCCATACTTAGGTAGCTTGTGCCCAATCTAAGATCCGGGTGACCTGTTACATGGTAAGAGCAAAATCAAAGCACAAGGATCTAAATACAAGGCTACTATGGAACCTCAAGTCAAAGGACTAATTATATGCACTATCGTAAGATAGAGGATTTGCCACTACTGACATGCCACTTCAGTTACCTTGTAGTTTTTCTAAGTGAGTCTTCAATGAACTTGTTCTTTAACAAGCACCCACTAACTTGTATCCATGTCTAATATAGATTGCCCATGAAATGGGCCAATATCCAACTCCTTGGAGCATGATCGTTGTGCAAGTCTATCCGAATCTTAGATATCCCATCTCATAAGATTCTATAACTTGGAATGTTTAAAATCATGATCATAGAGACTTGTTTTATGATCACCATCATATGCTTGACCAAAGTCCCATTGTCTTGTACGATTTAAGGGTTTCAACCAAATGCATGTGAAGAAATCATAAACGCATAAGATGAAAATGACCATTTGATTGAATATTAATCAATCAAGACTATTACATGGAGTAGTTCTACATGCTAGTTTAATTGGTTTGCGGGGCCCTATTCTAACAAATATTCCATTTGTTGAAGCCTTAGAAAAAATTTTGAGTTATGTGAAATTCATAAAAGCAATTTAATCTAGAAAAGGTATTTGAGTGAATTTGAAACAGTGGCTCTCATAAATGAATGAAGTGCAATTATCTGAAGGAGTTACCTCCAAAACTCAAGGATCTTGGGAGTTTCACCATACCATGCAAAATTGATACTAATTTTTTTGGAAAGGCACTATGCAATTTAGGTGCAAGCATAAATTTGATGCCACATTCCATCTACCAACAACTTGGATTGGGAGAGATCAAGCCAATTAGTGTAACCTTGCAACTTATGGATAGAACATTTATGTATCCTAAGGGAATAACAGAAGATGTATTGGTAAAAGTTGATAAATTTATTTTCCCTGCAAATTTTATTGTGTTGGACATGGAGGATGATACTGAAGTACCAATCATCCTTGGGAGACCATTCTTGACCACAGACAGGACTATCATAGATGTGCAAAAAGTGATCTAACTATGAGGGTCCAAAATGAAAAGGTAACTTTTAATGTATTTAAGGCATTTGATTTTCCCAAGGACATTGATAAGTGTTTTGCAGTTAGTGTAGTAAATAAAATAAAAAACCCAAGTCATATAAAGCAGAGGTTAGTGATAGAAAAAATTTGAAAGACCATTTTGAATCAAGTTAATAGGTATTATTCAGCAACTCTTAATTTAAGTGGTTATCCAGAAAGCTAAAATCACAATGGTTGTGGCTATTTTGCCCTAAATTCGTTTCACATGGAGCAATGAATTTGAAATAAGATAGTTCAAAAAGGCAATTTAAAGCGAATAGGAAAGAATCAAACACTAGTGGAAAGATGATTTAATCATCAACAATCAATAATTACTTTAACCAACATCAAGTAAAGCCCAAAAAGTCAAGATGAAGACTATAAATCAAGCACTTATTAGGAGGCAACCCAAGTTTTTAATTATTTTTGATTTTCAATTTTTTTGTATATATTTATTTTATTTACTTAATTTTTATCTAATTTATTTATTTGGTGTTTTTGTAGGGTTTAAAAAAAAGGAGCAATGCTTTGTGTGCTAGGGCACGAAAAGCTCACGCCCCAGTACAAGGTGTGAAAAATTCACGCTTGGATACAGTGGCATGTGCGCTAAGGCACATGCAATCTATGCCCTAGCACAGAAAATAATAATAATAATAATAATAATAATAATAATAATAATTATTATTATTATTATTATTATTATTATTGTTGTTGTTGTTGTTGTTGTTGTTGTTGTAACACCCCTGAAATTCAGTATTTTTGAAAATAAGGATTTAGAAATCAAGAAATTGGTTGATTGGATTTTAGGGCTCGAAAAATAAATAAAAAGGACTTAATTGCAAAAAATTTAAAAGTTTTGGGGTCAATTCATAAATTTTGAAAACTTGATTGAACATTTTCTTAAAGCTTTCGGATTTGCATGGAAAGAAAAAGTCAACTAGGGTCAAGATCATATTTCCATAAATTAAGGGGACTTAATTGAATAACTTATTAGAAACGGAGGGCTGAATTGCAATTATTTTTTTTTTAATTTTATAAAAATATTTTTTCTTCATTTTTCACTCTATTTTTCACCTCTTCACCATCTTCATCGATGACTCTAGGCAGCCATCCCCGGCGACTATCTCCACCATCTAACCTTACCAACCACCTTTCCTTACCCCTAACATTCCATCGCCACCACATGCACACAATATCACCGGCGAGTCACCCTGATTTTAAAACCCAAAAAACTGACCGTGATGAGAAAATGGTGATCCATGGTAAGGCGGTATCGGAGGGGCATTCTGGGCAGATTTCCTGGAAAAGCTTGGCCTGGGTTTCACACTGGTGACCTTGTATGAAGGAGTAGAGCGACAACGGCAACGGAAATGGGAGTTGCAGGTGCGGCGGCGGAAATGTAGTATTGAGACTGTGGACCACGGTTGACCACCATTCAGGCCTCAAAACTGAAAACCAATAGGACCATTAGACTCAAGGGGACGAAACGCGGCGAACGATGGTGGTTTCAGTGTTTTTTGGCTGCGGCGAAAGGACAGTTTTTTCCTCTCGACGTGACGAACACAACCACATAATTGGTTCGTGAATCCAGGGTCTTGTTGAGTGGATTGTGGTAAAGGATTGGAAAAGGGTTTTCGCTTATATATATATGCATATTGTACCGTTATTTCATTAAACCTTGTATTATGTGATAATGAAGGATTTATAAATGCAATTAATATGTATATTTCCCATGCATGGAGTATTGGTTAGTTAATGGACCCGAATATGTCTTGTTACATGCTTAAATATGGACTAAATGAGTTTTTTAACCTATTTAAACCCTAATATATGGATTTAAGACCTAAGTGACATTCGATGGAACTGATTATGAAGAATTAAGCTATTATTGTGGTTTGGGATGATATTATGAGAAATACTATGTAATTGAGGACTAGTTTATGTTTTGTTATTAGACTTGATATGAAAACCAGGATTGTTTTAGTAATAATGACCTTGTTAGACATTTTGGGCCGGTAGTACCCTTTAAGCTCTAAAAGTATCATGTTAATCGAGGAATTAATGATTTTAGGTTTGTGATAAGTATAATAGTGATTATTGAGGTCAAATGTAGATTTTGACTATAATTATACTCTTTTGGTTAGGTGACGAGGAAATGGGTCCATCGGACCAGTAAACTTTTGACTGTGATGGCATTTTGAGACTTTAAAGGTAAGAGTCTACCGACCTAGCTTTGATTACCTTGTTATTCTGAGAATTAATGTTATAGAATTGTTTGAATTCCTTGATTGTTGAAATTCTTTATATTTATTTGTGTTTGTTTTGCAAACCCCTATGAGGATCTGCCACTCTAGCACTTTCTCATACCTGTTTGTTTTATGATGAACCCTTGTGAGGGTTTTTGTTTGACTTGATTCTGAAACTTATTGATTCTCGATTGTTGAATTTCGTGACTCGCATGCATTCTTGAATGTTATTATATGTTTGAACCCGTTCTGGTGCCCATTCTTAAATATTTCTTTCACAGATATCAAGAACATGGGGTTAGTCGGCAAGGCTGGGGTATAAGGGACAGAAACCTGACAATGTAAGTCAGGTTTCTGTCCCTTATACCCCAGCCTTGCCGACTAACCCCATGTTCTTGATATCTGTGAAAGAAATATTTAAAAGGGTTTGGTAGACCTATTTGTGTCAAAAGTTCTCTTAAATTGTTCGTGTACCTTGTTTATTGGAATAGGCCTTGCCGGCCGTTATTGGAAAATATTTTGCCTTGTAAATTGCAAATTTGGTAAAGTTCCAAATGTTCACGTTATTGCTTGAAAAGTTGAATTGATATCCATTGGCATTATATCATTCAACCCACAATGAAGCCTTTGGTAAGTTCAACCCGGAGGGATGCCTGGGAAGTTGGGCCTGGGGCTAGATCTGGAAAGATAGTCGGGCAGTACGGACCAACGGTGATAGATCTCCTACCTAGCTAGTATCCACCTACGATCCTGACTCAACAGGGAGCTGGAGTAGTGAACTGTGACTGGTGGGATTGAGCATGCCATAAAAGCAAGTTGTTACACGCCGAGTTGTGTGCTCGAGCAAATGGAGAGATAAGGAGAAAATTTTCAAGTTCAAGTTAAATGCTATTGCAAAGTTATAGATAAAGAGAAAATTTTCATGTTCAAGCTAAATGCTATTGAAAAGTTATATTGTATTCATCAAGGATCGATAAGAAATGATGCCAACAGGCCAATTAAATGTTTACATGTTTCAAGTTTTTTATGAGTCTAAATCTAATTTATGTTAATCATGAACTGATTATCTGATTTATTATCAATGACCTTATTTATTGCCATTGAAATTCAATATTTTCCCCTATCCCCTGTTATGTATTTCCCTCACTGAGTATTAAGACTCACCCTCCTATGCATTTCTTAAATATTTTCAGACAGGTATGAATAGTGAAAAATGAGGACTAATGCTTGCTCAGAAGAACTTTTTATGATAAGCGTTTGGATATCATTTGATGGTGACTATGGGATTTGAGACTGTGGACAGGATTGAACTAAGTTGGAAGATTTTAGCTTGCATATAATGTTGGCATGTAGTGTTATTTAAGTTGAAATATGTTGTTATTTATGAGACTTTAGAATATGAATATGTTACACTTCTTATAGTATCTCTTGGAGTTTGAATTTTGTTGTTTTTAGTTGTACGTATTGCGCACTTTTAAATGATTTTTTGCGTCGGTGCTAAGTTGCTATCACTTGAGTGGTAAAATTTTGGGTTGCTGTGCAGTTTTATGAATTGAAATTGAACTTTGGAGGTGCGTTTTGGATTTAAACTTTTATGGAAAAGATTTGAGTAGCACCTCGGTCCGAAACCAGGTACATCCCCAATGGAGCGCTACAACAACAACAACAACAACAACAATAATAATAATAATAATAATAATAATAATAATAATAATAATAATAATAATAATAATAATAATAATAATAAAAAGAAGAAGAAGAAGAAGAAGAAGAAGAACAAAAACAACAACAACAACAACAACAATAGCGCCCCAAGCCGAGGCCCAAGTAAATTGATCCTGTGCGTAAGGTGAAAACCTAGACGCCTAAAAGTAACTTTTGTGCCAGAGCGCAAGTAATTTGGCCCCGACACAAGAATCTTGCCCATTAAAAATGAATCCAAAAATAATGGAAAATAGCAAATAACTTGCCCAAGCAACACCTTACGCCATACCACCACCCTACCCCACTCACTCTCACTTCCTCCCCTCTCTTTTTCTTTATTTTCCTTTTTCTTTTTCTTTGCTCCTCTCATTAATTTTCTTTTTCTCAAACAAACCCACCTAGACCACCATCCTCATCACTCTCTCTTTCAAAGATTTTAGATATATTAGTATTTTAAATTAATACAAGCATTTATGGTTTAGGAAGGCCTGCTTTATTGATTTGAGATATTGGAATTAGTTAGATTATTTATTGAATAATTCATATTGAGTGGTTGTTTATTTGAGATTATTTGATAAGTAATTGATTGATAATTGTGTTGAACTAATGGATATTTGGATACGAATCAAATTAAAGTTTTGGATGTTGATTTATTCATGGAATTTCTTGATTTCTTTTCAGTTATTATTGGAAATAATTTTGTTTGGAGTTAATTCTCACTACCGCCATATCTATACTTTGATGCTACAATTTCATCCCCAGAGGTCGAGAAGGACGATGACGCTGATGATTGATCATGGTGTATTTTCTTCCTTTCTTTTTTCTTTGCTTTATTTTCATTTTCATTTTCCATTGTTCTCTTTGTGTCATTGTTTATAATAGTCTTTTATTTTTCATTTTATTTGTTTTTCTTTTCTGTCATGTTGTCCTTTTGCACTTTGAGGGCAAAGTACCCTTCAAGTTTGGGAGGAGGGAAGGCTGCTTTGCGCGTCAGTTCTTAGTCCTTGTTCTTCTTTGTTGTTTATTTTTTATTGTTTTGCTATGATTATGGTTTAATAACTGAGTCGATGTCATGCATGTACAAAAATTATCCTTTTGAATCAATAAAGATATTTCTCCATTGCTTTTTTGTTTCGTGGAAAATAAAATTGTGTGATGATGGGATTGTGTACTTTGAGTATAAGCAATGCTAGGCTGGCATCCTCTATTTTTGAGCACTCTTTTTGTCACTTTTAGTTATTAGTTTGATTAAAAGGACATTTATGCACAATTAGCATAGGTAATCCTTTAAACTTTAGGATTCGTTTGATTTCCCATCAAGTCAAAGTCCTATAAAACACTTAAGTAAAGGAAATAACTTAGACCATTTTTGACCCATTTGAGCCTTTCGAGCCTACTAAATGATATTATATCCCTAGGGTCCCTTATCTCACAATTACTTATTAGATCTATTTGAAATCCTTATGAATATGGGAACGAATAATACAACACCGATGAGTTTGATTTTCTTTCAAAAAAAAAGGAAAAAGAATAAAAAATGGGGTGTAGATAAGGCCTCATGCAAGAAGAAGAAGAAGAAGAAGAAGAAGAGAGAAGAGACAAAAGAAGTTCATAGTGGCATGAACATCGAAAAATTAAAAAAAAAAGTGAGAGAAAGAAAGAAATTGATAGGTATTGTTCAATAAGTTTGGGAGACCATTGAATGATGATGGTGAACAAATGTTATGGATATTAAGTCATTATTATCCATATCTTTCCTACCTTTACCCGAGCCTACATTAGAAGGTCTAAAAGTCCTAACAATCCTTTACTGAGTGTATTTTACATTAGTGGATATAGAGATAAAAAGCAAACTTTCAGGATGCTAAAGTAGAGTCTTGCACTTGTACATAAATTAATCCAAATTACCAACAATTACTTGTAGAGAAATCACACACATACATGGAGGATTCATTTGTGAACTTTGTATCTGCATATATATGCATGGTGAAATTAGATCACAATTGTGGTTAACTACAAGCATAATTTTTAAAGTAATTCTGAGAATAGTAAAAAGAAGTGATGCTTTTGTTCATGTGTTTTAGTGTTGATTTGTCTCTAAGTCTTTTCTTTTGTGTTGCTCGAGGGCGAGCAACGTATTAAGTTTGGAAATGTTTGTTAAGTCCCTATTAGTATTAATTTTAATTTCATATTTAGGACTCAACAAATAATTTTCTTGTCTAAAAAATTATAATTTCCTTGCTAATTGATAAAAATTTGGAAATGTAGGAATACAAGTTGAGAAATTACAAAAAGAGACAAATTGACACAAGTTGGTGAGAATACTGATTGTATGACACCTCATGATTTAATCAAGGATGGACAGAAGAGTCTTTTTGTTTATTTGAATCCTATTTTGATTAGAAGACTCTCTTCATCAGTTATAAATAGGCCTTTTAGATACTTATTTTTGGTGGGACCGACTTGAATTTTCTATGTTGGAGATTAGAAATTTTGTGAGAATTCGAGATTTGGAGAAGGACAAAGTGAAGATCAGATTCGTCTCGGAATAGAGTGTCCTATTCTCCCTTTGATTTTCTTTTTAATTCTGGATTCAAGACGATGTTTCATTTTGTTCATGTTTTTTTTGACAATTCAATCATGAACTAATTCATTATTCTAGGATAATGATGGATTCTTTCAAATAAATTGATGCATGATTTTCTTTCATGAAATTAGTAGCACTTAAAGTTATTTTTTCTATTGTCTGATTTTTCTATTTGATTGTCTGATCAACAGCCAAGTGCATCTTTAAACCCAAGAGGAATCTTGGAATAGAAAATCTAAGGATTGATTGACAATAGAAGAGCTTAGGATTAATTCTTCAAATTGATGAATTAACTAATTTGTGAATAGGATAGAAATATACTTGCTTGCCCTAGGTAATTAGTTGAGTGGTACAACCTTATCCATAATTTAGTTAATTCACATAGGAATATAGTGAATTGAATAAATTAGGGATTTGATTGGGGGTAATTCAAAAGAGTACCCCGTAATTGCATAAGACTCAAAACTAATAACTTGTTATTAATTTCATAATGAGAAAATTACGTAATCAACTCATTCGATTGATGAAATCATAATTCTAGGCTTCTGTATCTTAGAAGAAAACTTAATCAATACAAATCTTTATTTTATTTCCATCAGTTTAATTTTAGTTTCTCCTTAATTGATTTTTGTTTGAATAAAACAAATATGTGATAAATTACTAATTAGTAGCAAATGATTTAGTTCCTCGTAGGATCGACACTCTTCTCATAACTTTATTACTTATTGCGACACGTGCACTTGCGTGATTGCTTGTATTATTTGTTTTGCACACCAACATGGACCACATGCTAGGTGAACATTTTTTTGACAAATGTGGAGCAGGAATAAAAGCAAAGACATACTTTTGTCTATGCTTTTGGTATCTTTTTTTGTCCCAAAATAAATTATTTTTTTCTTTTTGTTTTGCTTGTTTGCCTTAGAAATGTTTTATACTTACCAAATTATGTAATTAATTATGATACAAACATAAGCTAATTAAGTTTTTCCAGCCTACCAGGTCCTAATTCTGACAAATTTACTATAAAAATCCATCATTTTGGTAGGTTTTTAAATTTAGGCTGTTTAACTTATGTTGAGGGTGCCATTAGTCAAATAAATTACTGTAATCTTAAAGAAATGTCAATACTAAAGTTAAATAGTATGGCCAAAAAAATTGAGTTAGATAGTGAAGTAGCTTTTTATTGCAATAAAAATGGATAGATAACTCAAGTTATTTGATAATAATGACAACAAATAATGATGCAATTAACTAAGTGAATTTCATTGATAAACATAGGATGGTTGGGTTGGTTGTATTAGAGATTCAAAGAACCTTATTCTCAATATGAGGGTTAAGAGTTTGTTGGAGAACATACATATAATTTTATTAGTGTTGATGAGGGTTTGGACTTTCTTCATGAAGGAGACAATGAGCTTAATATAGAGGATGACCAAGAGTTGCCAAACACTGAAAATAATGGAGTGAATAAACCTAACTTACGGTTGATGTAGAGTTGACAAGCTTTGAAACAACTTAGATTGTGTGAGTCAAGGTCATGATAATAATAATATAACAATAGAATCTATTACTGAGTCTCATATGAGTATCTGATACTAAAAACTGAACTCTTTGTAGTTGATTTCAATCAAAATAGTGATAGTGAGGATGAGCAGTCCATTGATAAAGCTTCAGAATTATCTGATAATTTGATTGACATCAATTGTGATGTCTTTGATGATGACATATTATATGATACATGTGTTGATCTAGACATAAAATAGGGTGGGTTACATATGTCTAGTCCAAATTAGCTAGTGAGCATGGGGGAGTGATAAAGATAGTGATTCCAGTGATGGAGGAAGGCAGAAGTGCACAATGGTCATCTAATTCATAATACAAAAGCAGATGATTTTGATCCTAATTTTGAGTTAGGAATGTGTTTCAGCAACACTGTTGCATTTGGGCAAGCAGTTAGGCAACATTCAATTACACATGGTAGGGATATAATCATCACAAGGCCACATTCAATTGCACATGGTGGGGATGTAATCTTCACAATCAATGATAAGTACAAAGTCCAAGCAAAATGCAAATATGATACTTGTCTATGAATCATTTATGTTTCTAGGGTATAGGATGAGTACAGCATGCAGGTCAAAACCCATAATAGGAAGCATCAATATTCTAGGCAGACATGAAGCTATTATTTAATAAAAGTCATATATATAGGGCAAAGGAAAAAGTGTTTAAAATAGGTAGTAGATGTGACATTGAACAATATCCTATGCTTTGGTCTTATGTAGAGGAAATAAAAAGGACAAATCTAGATCCAACTATTAAGATAAAATGTAAACTTACTGGGGGCAGCCGCAATTTAAAAGTTCTTACTTATGTTGGGGGCTTTAAAAAGGGGATTTCTTGAAGGTTGTAGACATGTTATATCTCTTGATGGGTGTCATCTTAAAAGCTCTACTAGTGGTATTCTCTTAACTGTTGTGGGGATTGATGCCAACAATTACATGTATCCCTTTGCATATATAGTTGTAGAGAAAGAAAAGAAGAAATCATGGGGTTGGTTTATAAAGTTATCGATCCAAGACTTGTAAAGAGCGAACCCTTACCACTAGACTGTAATGTCAGGCAAACAAAAAGGTTTAGTTGATGCCATAGATCAGTTCTTAACTGGGTGTAGGCATAGATCCTATGTGATGCATTTCTTTAAAAACTTTAAAAATGCACACAAAGGATTAACACTGAAAAACATTGTTTGGAAAGCTACAAACGCAACTAGAGTTATTGATTTTGATAGAGCAATGGCTGAATTATGAGATAGGGATGGGGTAGCTTATGATTGGTTAATGCAGAGACCACCAGCCCATTAGTCAAGGTCTCATTTTAGCACCCACTTAAAGTTTGACATGTTGTTGAACAATATGTCAGAAAGTTTTAATGCTTTTATCTTGAGGGCTAGAAGTAAGCTTATCTTATCCACGCTTGAGATAATCAGGATTACTTTGATGAAGAGTGTACATATGAGGAGGGATTAGATGGAAAAGAGATTGGGGACTTATGTCCAAATATTACCAAAATTTTAAAGGCCTTGAAGAAGAAATCAATGAAGTTCATTACCTATTAAAACGGCAAATATGAATTTGAAATTGAAAGCTACTATGATAGTAGGTTTAGGGTGCATTTGGGGGAGAAAACATGCAGTTGTAGGTGATAGGAGCTCAGTGGAACCCCATATCACATGCCATTTCTGGTTTGTACTACGTGGGGTATAATCTTGAAGATTATGTGGATGACTGTTACAAGAAATAGACCTTTGTGAACACATATAGCCATTTGTTGGGTACACTGAATGGTAGTAATATATGGCCTAAGGTGGATATGCCAGCATTGATTCCACCTGTTTCTAAAAGGTTGGCTAGGAGGCCAAAGTACAATGATAAAAGAAAAGAACCTTATGAGGAAAAAAAAAAAAAAAGAACGCACCATCTAAGAACAAGAATAATTCAAGGAAGCTAGGAAAAAGATAGTTGTAATAAAGTGCTCAATTCGCCACAAACTTAATCACAATGCAAGGGGTTGTCCAATCAAAAAACAAAGTCAACATACTAAAGAGAGATTAAATATTGCTGCACCAGTATTTGAAAATAGTCAACCAAATATAAAGGTAATTTTTTTAGATTGTTTTGTTAATTTTTTTTTCTCATTTTAATCATTCATGCTATCACATGCTAATTTGTTGTGTTATATTTCATATAGGGAAGGGAGAGGAAAAAAAAGACTTCTATAGCAATTGAAGAGGCCATCAAAAAGATAAAAAGATTTACATTCATGTTATATATGTTTACTTGTATTTTAATGATCTTTTAAGGTGTTATTAGTACACCAATACAAGGGAAGAGAAATAGAAAAGATTCAAATGATCCATCAGTTGAGCCTACTTCAAATGTTCCAGCAAGGGAGATTGATGCAACTATTCCACTAAGCTTACTTCAACTATTCAACTGCAGCAAGAGTAAGTTGTTTTACTTTACTTGTTACTTGTTTTCTGGACTTGATTGTTGGTTTTAATTAGTTAATTGTTTTGATTTTGTTAGTCTACCCAAGAAACTCCAACCAAAAATAGAAGATGTGGTGCTCCAAGCAATCCAGCTACAAATATTCCACTAAGTGAGCCTATTTCAAATGTAGCAAGAAAGGTAAATTCTTACTTTACTTGTTGCTTGTTTGGTTAACTTAGTAAGCCACAAAATAGGTGCTTGTTGCTTGTTGTTGTTGGCTTTGACTTGGTTGCTTGTAGCTTGTTGTTTGTTGTTTGTTTCTTTTAGTCTACCCAAGCGAATCCTAGTAGAAACAAGATGTGGTGCTTCAAGGGAGCCAACTGAAGATACTTCATGAAGTGAGCCTATAAAAGTTACGTTACTTGTTGATGGTATAATTGTTTCCTTAATTTGGTTGTTGTTGCTTCTTACTTGGTTACTTATTTCTGCTTCAAAAACTCTTGGTGTTAGGAGAAAGTTGATGGTGATAAGTAAAGGCATATAAATGAAGACCACAACATCTAAGAATGAAGTCAATCACAAAGGTAAGCAGCTTCAAGCAAGGCCTCAGCAACAAAGAATCTTTTAAGTAAAGCCGTAGCAGCCAAAAGTCTTCTAACTGTAGCACCAGCAAAAAGCAAATACATAAGCAAGCTTAATGACACAATCATAAGCACTCAGACTTCTACAGCATTGACTAAACCAGTGTGGAGGTCTCCATGCAACAACATTATATATAATGTAAAGTTTAGCACCAACAAGAAGGGAACACAGTCTAATAAAGTTGTTTCAAAAAAAGAGAGAGCGCCCATATGTGCTCAAATGTAATCTTGGATTATTTTGGCATCTTTGGCATTTCTGAACATGCATTGGATCATTTTAGCACTTTTGAATATGTCTTGGATTATTTTGGCACGCTAATTTAGACATTTATTTTGTTGGATATTTGCTATGATGAACACACTTAGTAGTAAAAAGAACTAGTGTTGACCCCTCTATGAACACATTGTGATGATCATTATGTACTTTGAGATCTTTTAGCATTGTTGCTTGGACATTTGATTTCTAGCTACAATTCAATATAAGTAGATAAGGTAAAATTCAAACATCTATTCATGCATTGACTCATTGCCCCTAAACAACACTACAAGTACCGTCCTTACACTTGACTATAATTCACATAACCTTCGAAATTGGACTTTAGTCATGACTCCTAAACAACAAACATACATCGCACTACTCCATAACATTTAACCAAACCAACACTAATACACACATACATAAAACAGCAAACCAGGTACTCTTGCTTGCACTATCTAACCATCCATCTAACTTGTTTTATTACATAAGTAGATAGAACATAGTCCAAGAAAAGATCAAGCCGCCTATAGCTATTTCTCCATTCTACTCTTCTTTTTCAGTCCATCTTCAAGGTTAGTCCAAGGATAATTTGTTGAGCTCTAGTGCACGTTGGGGGATTAATCCAAACAAAATAAGAGCAACCCCTAACATGTTGAAATGAGAACAAAATTATAAACATAATTAGCCTCAATCATCGAAATTCAAAAAACAAAATCAAATTTATAAATAAGACTAGCATTACAAGCATAAAATTATGGGAAAATAACCATTTTAATACTAAAAATTACCAACAAAATTCAAGAAATTCAAATGCTAAACATCTATTACACAAAATATATTTAATAGAACATTTTGATTCCCCAAACTATCAAATAGCCCACATTTTTTTTAATTTACCCACAAAATCAAAAACTAGGGTTTGTATAATTGAAAAAGGAAAATGACTTTACCTGGGATTTCTCACAAGTTGCATATCTCCTTTCTAGATTATTGCCAATACATGAGGTTTTCTTCACTAAACTTATCCCCTAATTGCAGACTTTATCGATCCCAAGCACCTATAAAGTTTGCTTCCACATTCGCAATTTGGAGAGAAAATAGTTCTATTTACACACACACACACATATATATATATGTATATTACTACTTATATATAAGGGGGAATGGCCAAAGCTACAGTGGCAGCTCTTGAACTACTGAGCCCACTTCTTTTTTTTTGTTTTCTCTCTTTTCCTTTGCCGTTCTTCTCTCTCTCTCTCTCTCTCTCTCTCTCTCTCTCTCTTTGGGTGATTAATCATTCTCTCTCCATGTGTTTGTTGCTGCTTTATTTTATGCCACTCACCACCTTAAGCCTCTCTTCTTCCTATTCAAACCCCACCTAATACATAGATTCATTCACAAGATATAGACACATAGATATTGGAGAGTGTAATATCTCTGGTTCTTGACAATAGGCCCGCAATTCTTCTACACAACTCTGCTCCTTCATCGATTTTCAGAGCCCAATGTTTGATGCATAAGTTTCAATCGCTATTTGTCTGTTTTCCTTAAGGAAAGTAGCAGAGACGACGGTGGTGGCGGTGGAAATTTCAGTTGTACTAGGAGAAATACAGGGGATTTTGGGAATTGATGTAGGGTGCAAATGGTCCATCTACTTTTGATCTGATTCTGCCCCCGTTCAATCCCTGCATTTTCAAGGTTTTCTTCTATTGGGTTTGTATTACTTTTAATTTTTCTCGAGGTTAGTGTGAATGTGGTGAATTACTTTTATGGGCTTTTGGAAGATTGGATCTTTTTATTTATTTATTTATTGCAATAATGGAAGCTTTGTTGTTTATTTCTTTTTAATATTTGATTGAATTTAGAACATTATGATGATTTGGAATTTGAGGTTGAATATACAAAATTAGGAAATTTGAGGTTTTAAAATTTTGATCTTGTTGCTTTATGCGTATTATAATTCAAGGAAAATGAGAAAATGCATTCCTTTTTCTATATGGGAGATTAATAAGCTTGTGAAATCATTTTTCTATATGTCTTCTGGAAAAGGATATGAAGTTTGCAGATAGGCTAGAATATTCCATGAGTCACATCTCACGTAAGTACAGGACAAACTTTCTGAATTGAGTTTAATTGAATCATAGTTTCATTGTAAATGACATGTACATAAGGTCATTAGTGAGAACTTAGAGTAATATAATCACCCATTGGATTTTGGAATTATCAAAAGCTAGAGATACCTCGTGCTTCCTATGTAATTATGATGCAAGAAATTGTGAAGCTCTTTAAAGGCAGTTAACATGTGGCTTCACTAATTAGCTTATTTGTAACAATAAGTTTTCTTGGAAAAGGGTTGAGTTAGAAATAAATTGTTGGATCTGTTACCACAAGCAAGAGAGGAAAAGGAAGATTGACAAATTTTATTTTCCTATATTGGAACTTGCTTGCTACAGTTTCTATTTGATTTATATTTGTATTTATACTTTTATGAGTATAGATAATTAGTTCTTTTGTTTCTTGTTTTCCTTTCTTTTTTAATTCAATTTGCTCAGTCTTGTCTTTTAATGGATATAAAAGTGAAAGCTTGGTCATTTAAAGTAATTCTATGGTGGGGTGTTGTGGAATTGATTAGGTTTGGAGTTCTTGTTTTTCCTTTTATTAGGTTAATAATATATTGTTTAAAAGAGAGAAAGTTTGGCCATTTAAATAAGAGTAATTCTTTGGTGGGGTGTTTTGTAATTGATTATTATTTTTCACAAGTGTTATTATTATCATTATATATAATTAGTATTGTTTCCATTATTATTTTTATTATAATTATGGTTTTACAAGATTCTTATTGTTCTTATTGTAATGGTAAATAACAATGTAGCTTTAGAAAACTATGTCATACAATAGGGTTGACCAAATGGTTAGTCACATTTCTAGTGCATATGTCTTTTTGGTCTGCTTTTTGCTCTTCTATATATTATTGAAATTGAAGGTTATCTCCATTTTGAGGTGCTTGGTACAGACTTAATATGACATATGCACGATTAAATAATTAATTTCTTATTTAAGGCTCAACAAGAAAATGTAATTCTTCTAAAAAATAAAGAATGAAAATTAATGGAAGTTGAGTCTCTATTATCACATATACGGGAAGGGCACGCAGAGGGAGATCTCGGAAGTAAGGGCATAATGGGGTGGAAAATTTGGTGGGAAAATAGGAGAAGACTTGCAAAAATAATTGATGAATATTAATATATGTTCTATGATGCCTAGCTTTTTATGTTAATTTTATTTTTAATGATTATTAAACTAATGTTCAATAAATTGTATATTTAGTATAATTTTTAAATTGTTATTCAACGAACTTGCTTATTTATTATAATGAATATGTTTTATAATAATGATTTTTCAATGTTATCTTTTATTTTATTTTATTTTTTTGAATATATTTTAGTGAATAATGGATGCTAGTGAAGACATTCAAGACGAACCTAAATGTAAGGCTAGAACGGTGCTAGGTCCATGACTACAGAGGAAAAAAATAAACTTTTCAAAAAACGTAGACAATATTATAGAGATCGTATTAGTCAATCTAAGGAACAACAATCTATAGGGGATGGGGTGTCTGCCAGTGGTTCTTTTTTGCCTCCTTTTGTTGCTCCATATACTCTGAGTTCTGTAACTGTTCAATCCTCAACATTTCTTAATATTCAAACTTCAGAATCAATTGAATTGCTTCTAACTACCATGGATTTTAATGGTATGTGTTTACATATTTGTAACAATGATTATTAAATAATAAGCCATATAGTATTTTATTTTAAGTACAACTAAAGTATTTATTTTACTAAAATTTGAATATCTCCTACTTAGGAATGCCAAGTGAAAGAAATAGCACATTAAGTGCGACATCTGTTCAATGTTGGTCATGCCACTGTCATCTTAATTGATTTTTAAGATTATCGCATCTTTTACTCACGCGATGGAAACTACTATTGGTGCCTAATTGGGTGTATTGTGGTGCTCATTGCTTTCATAGAGAAAGTGCACGAGCACGATTTTGTTGTTGTAGTGGTTAGGTGTTGTTACCTTCTATGGTAACTAACCTAATATTGTATAACTTATTTGTTGTGGATACATCTATTGCTGGTGGTCGCTTCCGAAGAAGAGCAAGGACTTATAATAATAACTTTACTTTGACTTCCATTGGCATGAAAACTTATCCTCAATACAGTTGGAATAATCAAGGAATTTACATTTTTAAAGTCAGTGGACATGTTTTTCATAAGTTGAATCCTTTAAATTCTTCCATTGAATTACCAAAGCAGCTACAACTATTTTTCCTCGATATGGCTGATGACATCAATAGTGAAGTTCTAAAAAAATATGATTTAGAGCCTGAAATTCTTGATATTTTGCCTAAGGCTTTAGTAGACAATCCTTACATTAAGGTATTCAAATGCTTTCGACCTTGGGATAATTTGCAGAATTGTTCTATAGTTTTGCATTGTCATCCAAGGTGTGACATAAAAACTCATAATCTGCCAATTGAGGAACAAATTGCTACAATTTGGGATGAAACAACTGATGATCCACAGGATATGAAAAGGTATATTCGAGTGTACACTGAAGGTAATGAAAGTCGTTCAATTGAATATCATTGTGGATGATATAATCCACTGCAATATCCTTTGTTATTCCCGCATGAAGAGTCTGGATGGCATACTGATATAAAGTATATAGAACATTCAGCGAATAGAAGGGGTCTGTATGTAGAGGTACAAATCTTGTGCAACCAGCACTGGGTCAGTCAGTCAAATAAGATATTGCAAATGGAAGAAGAGGGTTTATGTTTCTATATTTTCCTATACTTTCATATACTAATATCTATTAGTTAAAAACAAATATAATAATATGCTATTATATTTGTTGCCACATAATGTACAAACTTGCTTTTTTCCCCTTGATTGTGCAGTATACCAACAAAATAAGAGGAAACGACAGAATATATCGTGCTGAGAGTTTACATGTTATAGAGTGCAAATCAGAGATGAGTTCAAATTAATAATTCACTATAGGAGAATAGGTCAGCAATATGGGATTAATTCTTATATTAAGTTTGAGACGCAATGATTAGATTTTTATAGAATGGAACAACAACAATTTGATGCAAGAATGGAAAGTTTACAAGGTATAGTTGACAACTTAGGTATTGATGGATAAAATGATCCAACAAAAATCGGTCAAAGAATTATATTACCATTTTCTTTTATTGGGGGACCTCGAGATATGATGAAGCGATATGTTAATGATATGGTTTTGGTGCAAAAATTTGGGAAACCTGATTTATTTCTCACTATGACGTGCAATCCGTCTTAGAAAGAAATCCAAGATGAACTGTTGCCAACTAAGAAAGTGCATGATAGACTTGAATTAGTGACCCGTATTTTTAGAGCAAAACTTGAAGAATTGAAATATGAGATTGTAAGGAAAAAGCTTTTTGGAGAGGTCACTTCATATGTTTTTGTTGTTGAATATCAAAAAAGATGGTTACAACACACACATTGGTTAGTAATGTTGAAAGATCATTACAAACTAACGAATCCAAATATCTATGATGAAATTATAAGTGCTGAAATTCCTAATGATTCACATCCATTTTTGCAATCTTTGGTCATATCTCGTATGATGCATGGTCCTTGTGGAGATGTCAATCCCAATAATGTTTGCATAAGAGAAGGGAAATGTAAGAATAAGTTCTCAAAACCATTTTGTGATGTTACTACTCATGGAAAAAATTCTTATCCTGCTTATAAGAGGAGAAACAATGGGAGAAAAGCTATTGTAAAAGGTGTTCCTTTGGATAACATATATGTTGTTCCTTATTGTCCATATTTACTTGTGAAATTTGATTGCCACATAATGTTGAAGTGTGCTCTGATGTCAAGTATATGTATAAATATATTTACAAAGGACATTATAGATTTTCATACAATATAGTTGGTCCTGCATTTACTACAGTAGTGGATAAAATTAAAGAATTTTAGAAAGAAGGTGGATTTCTGTAGTTGAAGCATATTAGAGAATATTTGGATTTGAATTGACTGAGTTATATCCTCTTGTGATTGTATTACCATTGATTTGCCAAATGGACAATATATAGCCTTTGGGAGAAAAAGATCCTTTGATCAAATTGTGTCAAATCCTTTTCTAAATAGAATAATTACAGAATTCTTCTGGATAAATGCAAATAATTCAGATGCCAAGAGACTTAACCTTTTATATAAAGAATTTCCTAAATATTTTATTTGGGAACAAAAAAAATAGAAGATGGAAACTACAAAAAAAGAAAAATGTCATTGGAAGATTGGCAATTGTAGATCTAATTAAAGGAGAACGTTATTTTCTAAAGGTTCTGCTTATGAATGTGAGGGCACCGACCTCATATCAATCTCTTCTTTCGGTTGACGATCAATTATTTGACACATTTTGTTCAGCTGCATTACATAAAGGACTCATTCAGGCTAACACATATGCTGAACAATGTCTTAATGAAGCTGCTCATTTTCAAATGCCTTTAAGTTTAAGAAGGCTATTTGCAATTCTTTTGGTAAATTGTGCACCTCCAGATCCTAAGGTATTATGGAATAAATTTTACAACTATCTGGCTGAAGATTTCTTACAACAAGGAAGATACACAGATGCAGAAATTTATGGGAAAACTTTGAGCTTAATTGATGATTTTTTTCTTAACATGGGTAAATTAGTACATGATTTTTCCTTGTCGCCTGATTCTCAGTGATTAACTGATGAAGAAAAGTTCAGCAAAGAACTTGCTTATGAGAAGAATATACATATCTCGAATGCTGATTTGTTTGCAATATCTAAATTGAATGAGAAACAAAATCTAGCTTTCACAGCATTGATTGGAAAGGTTAACAAAAATAAACCTGGAGTGTTTTTCATCGACGGACCTAGAGGAATAGGAAAAATATTTTTGTATCGAGCTCTATTTGCATATGTTAGATCAAAAGGAGACACAACTTTAGCTATAACAATGTCTAGAGTTGCAGCTTCACTCTTGCCTGGTGGCCAAACTGCGCATTCTAGATTTAAGTTGCCATTGAAGACCGAAGAAGATGCCAATGCAAAAATTAGCAAACAATCCAATTTAGCAAAGATGATAACACTTGCAAAACTTATTATTTGGGATGAAGCTTCTATGGCAAATAGGAAATCAATAGAAGCATTTGACATATTGCTATGCGATGTTATGGAGTCTCTAGATATGCTTTTTGGTGGAAAAGTAGTCGTTTTTAGAGGAGACTTTCGGCAAACTCTACCTATAGTGCCACAAGGAACAAGCCAACATATAATTAAAGCAAGCTTTCTAGCATATCCTATTTGAGCAAAGTTGAAGAAATTTAGATTAGATGTAAATATTAGAGTGCAGGAAGATCCATTATTCGCCTTATTTTTACTTAGAGTGGGTGATGGTAAAGAACCATATATTTTTGAAGATAATATACATATTCCTAATGATATTCTCATTCCTTTTGTTAATAATGAGAATTCTCTAGATAATCTAATTAATATTGTGTTTCCTTCCATCCAATCTTGTACAGATAATCCATATTTTTTAGTTAATAGGGCTATACTAACACCAAGAAATGATTATGTAAAAGAAATAAATAATATTCTTATCCAAAAAATGCCTTCTAAAGTTAGACACTATGTAAGTTATAATAAAGCCTGTAATGCACAAGATCAAGGGCAATATGAAAAGTACTTTAATAGTATAGCTACAAATAGATTGCCACCACATGAGTTAATTTTAAAAGAAAATTGTCCTATTATGTTGCATCGAAATTTAAATCCTATTGAAGGGCTCTGTAATGGAACAAGATTAATATGTAAAATATTAGGAGATAACTTCATAGGAGCATAAATTGTTTCAGGAAATTTTAAAGGAAAGCATGTTTACGCATTCCATTAGAATGTTTTGACAAGCAAAAATGCCCAATAGATTTTTAAAGAATCCAATATCCTGTGAGGCCATGTTTCGCAATGACAATAAACAAAGCTCAAGGTTAAACACTCGATTTCGTTGGTGTTTATCTTCCAGAACCTATTTTTTCGCATGGACAATTAGATGTTGCCTTATCTTGTGTGAAAAATGCGAATTCTATCAAAATTCTTATACAGCCAACAATTCAAGAAGGAGAACATCAACATTACACTAAAAACATAGTGTGCACTGGAATTTATGAATGGATAGAGCCCCAAAATTGGTAAATATCTAAATGTAGTCTACCACACATCATTTTTTTTTCATCTTCATGCATATCCAAAAGAGATGATTATGTGCACTCAAAAAGATAATAGTATTTTTTTTGGGGGGGGGGAGTTTCTTTGCTATTGTAGATAACTAATATAATTAAACTGATGACTTTTTGGTAGTTTGTTGTTGCATATTGTTAATATGAGCCAACAAACATGATATATCAAAGACATCAATTTAACAATAAGAGTTCTTGCAATGGGTTTGTCACTTATGTCTCTCTTTTCTCCTGCTTCCTTTATTTTAGTTCCACCTTCACTCTTAGTTTGGAACTTACAAAAGGTTAACTTTTTATAATTTACATGTTCTGCCATTGCTGTTATTTTATTTCCGTCTACTTGCGCCTCTCGTTGTATTTATTAAATTGGGTTTAATTTTATTTGGATGCTAGGTTCAGAATGCATTGGTACAACAACACTATCACATACTACATCACTCTCCGAGGCTTATTTACCAATTTTATCAGGACATCAGTAAGCTTAGTCGTCCTAAAGAAGATGCTCGATGAGAATCACTACTACTACGCAAGTAACTACTATTCTTTTGCTTTTGGTATTTTTTCTTATTAATTTCCAAGTACTTTTGTCATTAGTTAATTTTAGGAGCTGGCTATGTTGTCGCTAGGCTAATGACAATTAATTACATAGAGCTTAACTACTTGATTCATTCGATTATGTATTTATATTTGCTCTTTGCATTGTGCTAATGTGTTCCTTGTGGTGAATGTCCTGCTGTTTAATAATGTATGTAAATTCTTTTGTGTTTGGATTGGTTGAGCAATCAAAAGGTGTTTAGTTAAGCTCTTAACTAATTTTTAATTGAACTTTTTTAGATTCTACAAGTAGCTTTTGCATGGATGTGACATCCTATCCAAGCCATCAATAAGAAGGTAACTTAGAGCAGAGGTTAAGTACTGACTTTTCTTTCTTTTGTACGTCTTACTTAAGTTTTCTGATAAGTCTTCTACAAAACAAGCTAGCTGTTAAAAAATTTAGCATGCAAAGATGTATGTATATATATATATATATAGAGAGAGAGAGAGAGAGAGAGAGAGAAAGAAATGAAGTTTGGAATTATAATGGAAAATTCCACCACCAAAAACATCAATATATGCCACTGTGTAAGAAAATGCAAAGTTTGGATAGATGAGTGTAAAAAAAAAAAAAAGGTTTAGCAAGCAAAGTGTAAAAAACCGCATAGTTCGGATGGCAAAATATTTTTTTCCTGAATAATTTATATGTATATTTATTCATTTTTTGGTAGAAAAGTGACTATTTTATAAAAAAATATTAATATGAGTAACCATTCAGCTAATTCAAATAAATGTGCATACACTACCATTGTTAAATCCAAAACTCCACAACAAAGTATTCATAACCAAAATTTATTCAGGAATATTTAGTCTGTCTGGATGCATAACCATCATAAAATCCATGCTTGGAAATTGGTCAATAAAACACTCCCCAGAAGAAGCAATCTTTTCAGATTTATCCATTTGGATGAAGTTGTTTTTCCTTTCTGTAATTCAACACTAGAAACCCCGGAACATAAGTGGACATAAATGAATGGAACTAATATGTTTCAATTTTGGCCTTGCACCAACTATCCATGGACTATAGAATAAATGACCACTGTCTGAAAGGATTATACCAAAGGATTGCCGCTCCCCTTATCTCCAAGATACATCTTGTGCCTATTTTCAATAGCTTATAGTGCAACGACTCCTATTTCAAATCCAAATATCTTTTTATGTGGTTGTCAAAGTCCATTATGTTCATTCTTTTTAGTCTTTCTCGTTCGGTCAATTTGCTCTTTATAGATGAGCTAATTAGAGCGGTAGTTTAGTCTTATCTTACGTAAAGAGAAATGAATGGTGGATTTGGTTGATCACCGGCCTCTTCTAAAGGTTATCTTTCTTTTGATCTTCATTTCCCTTTTGTAAGAAAACTTGGTGGCTATTCAAATGGAAGTTCAAAACTAAACAATTCAATCACGTCTCCGTAACTCAGCAGATCTTCCTTTCTTTGATAAGAAAAATCAACTTGGATTGGACCCGTATCAAGCAAAGGAACAACAGATTGCTTCTTTTTTGTTTCCTCTTTCCAAAATTTGCTTTAAAATCGATGTTGTAGATGTTTTTTTTTTTTTTTTTCAAAGGTAGATGCACTCATATTTTTGTCATATGAAATTCCACAAGAGAGGTCCTTTTTGCACCACATCTCAAGCATAGGGTTATAGTGCTACTCAAATAGAAAACACAAGTAATTGTTGATGCTTTGATGATGTTAGATAAACTAACGATTACTAAAGTGGAATTTGAGAGTGATTCTTCAAATGCAGTTACAATGGTTTTTGGCCCACCAGAGATAGCTGAATGGCGATCCAAATCCTCCATTGAGCAAATTAAATAATTTCTTCTTAAATGGCTAGAATGGAAGGCTACTCATATCTAGGGGTATTCATCAGAAAAATTCGATTCGATGAATCTGACGATCCAAACCGAACTAATCTAATTGGTTCGGGTAATTGGGTAAAATTCGATCAAACTTGATTACATTTGGTTCGGTTCTCAAATTTCATGTTCACTTACCTAACCCGACTAGATGATTTAATTAAAATAAATATTTTTTTAAAAATTATGACTTTTATTATTTATATTTAATGTTCAACTTAGGCTTGGATTTGGAATTTTATATTATTAATTATGGCTTGTGATAAAGAAGGAGATAATTTATAACAATTATGAATTGTGGTGTCCAGGTGCAATACTGTGTGCTTTTGAGTTTTGATGAATATTATAAAAATAATTTGATTATCTTGATAGGATTAATGCTAATGTTGTTTATGTATGCTATCTATTCAGTTTTAATTTAGATACAATTAGAGCTTATCAATTTTTTCCTAAAGAAACTGCAATTGGTGCTTGCTTCTTCTTCTTCATCTTCTTTTGGACAATTGGACAATTGTTGAGTTTTGGTCATATAGTACACTAGTTTCAATATTTTACCTACTTAAAATTGATTTTTTTAATTATTTCATTAATTGAAAATATATAATCATAATAATATCCAATTTTTGAAAAGGTAAAATTAAAAAAAAATAAAAATAATTGAAGAGATATACTCGACTACTCGACCCGAACCAACCCGACCTAAATTGAATTGGTTTGGTTCGGGTTTAAAAATCCAATTCCATGAAACCCGACCCAAACCAACCCGATTAAATTTAATTAGTTTGCACAGATTTTTCTTACAAATCCGATGCAACCCGACCCGTGAACACCTCTACTCATATCAAATGCCAAGCAAACGTCACAGTTCATGCATTTGTTAAATGGGTGTTTCACTATTGATTTGATAGGTTTACACTCTATTTTGTCTAATATGGGCCCAAACCTCTCTCTTCTTGATGATGGCTAAACTATGATACTCAAAGTAATTTTCTTTGAAATGCACAAATTAATTATTACAATAAATAAAAAAAGAAAAAGTTGGTAAGCAGAAAAAGCTTTAGAGGGGCAAAATATAATAATACATAATTGTTGGGGAACAAATGGAAAATATACCAATATAAGGGGACAAAATCTAAAAACCAAAAATAATTGGCTTCCGAATCCCTGAGGAAGACAAGAAAGTCTTGTCCATCTATGAGCTATGGCGAGCTGTGTATGGACGGGGACGCCTCATCTAAGGTTGGCTTCGCCCCCCGCCGATTCCATTTCCTCACCGACTCTTGTACGCCTCTATAACTTCCCTTATCACCGTCATCATCTGCACTCCCTTGTTAACAACCGTAGCTCAGGCCGTCGTATCGGCATATGTTGCAGCTCCGACGGCCCCAATAGACAAACTGAGACAACAGGAATTCAGCTTTACAGGGACATCGAGAGGTTAGAGCCAATCTATTTTGATTCTTTTATTTAGTTCTTTTTACTGCGCCATCTGCTCAACTGTAGTGTTATCCTATTGAGTGTTCATTGTGGGTCTATTTTTCAAAAGTTAACCGATGAAATTGCGGAATCTGAGAAATAGGGGAGAATTTGAGAAAAGGAAAACAGGGAACAGAGGAAAGAATCAAGGGTGAGAAATTATAAAAAAAATTTTGGTTGTTCTTGATTACTACATAATAGGCGCTTTTGATACAAAGGCGTCCCTCCTAATTGAAGTTCGAGATTAGGTATCCCATCAGCTGCTGCTAAACGGTATAGACAAGATAATTCCAGCATCCAAATTCCAGAAGACCTCCTGGGCTAATGCCAATTTCCAGCTGCCCCTACTCCAATATATTAAGCAACTAACAGTAGCATCATCAGGTAGTGTATTCTGGGGTATGGTAATGCTAAAAGGGGATGATCTAGATAGGTATTGATCTCCCCTGATATACACCACATCCCTATCAAGAATATTCCACCGACTCCCAACCAAAATCATATCCCAAGGCCTAAAGCAGGCCACTACATAAGTGAAGGTCTGAATCACAGCTTGGCATTAAGGAATCCTCGGTCGGAAAGTACTGGGCATGATCAATCTTAAGAGCATGCAGTCTAGATTAGTCATCGAATCATCAGCTGCAAAGCTTGTTTGGCAAGCATGGCAAGATTCAATGTGTCAAGGTCCTAATAGCACAAGATGGCATCCGTCTACTACTATACAATTTACACCAAGCAATCCAATGAATTGTGGTATGCTCTTTGTTACTCAGAAAATGCATCCATCCTTGAATCTATTTCCTGTAACAGTGTGTTTGGTAGCTTCACTACAATCTTCATCCCCACTTGTGATTGAATTTGGCACTCCACCGCTGCATCCTCATTCAAATTTTATCTGTAATGTCAGCAAAAATTTCTTTCTTAGAACTCAACTTTCTACTAAAGATGGCAGCCCAAGATATTTGGCATGATATCTTTCCACTCGAACCCCCCTCAGTTCACACAAGTCCTCAATGCATGCCGGTATATTCCTGCTGAAGATCATGGATAATTTCTAGAAGTTAATTTCCTGGCCCAATCTAACAACATAAGTGTGGAGAGTTTTTGACCCTCTGTACAGCCTCTTTTATTGACTGGAAATAAATCATGGTATGATCCATGAATAAAACATGTGAGACCTGTGGGTCCATATGTGCCACCTCAACCCCATGAACTACCCTTCTCTTTCTCCCTTTGTACGAGACATCTAAGGATCTTGGGTAATAGTGGGTTACATTGACAGAACCCGATTTATGGTGGAAAGTATCTGAACTGTTTGTCGTTAAGAATTGAACCATAAAGACCACGGATACACATCATGATCAGATCACAACACTAGCATGAAATCCAGATCTGAGGACAACTCTTTCCAGAAATACCCATTCCACTTTATCACAGGCTGTGACTCATATCTGATTTATATGCTACATGACCTATCTTACCCAAGGTTTTGTGATTCAAATAATGGTTAACTACATAGGTTACATACACATTCTCAATTATGAGCCTACATGGCATGAAATTCATATTGGGATGTAGGAACAATATGAGGTAACAATGGTTTAATTCTATTTGCAATAGTTTTACAAGCAATTTTATGGATAACTTTAGTAGGGCCAATAGGTCTGAAATGAAATGCTACCTCTGGGTTATGGCAATTGGGGATAAGCAATATATGAGTAAAATTCATTTTGGGCGAAACATATTTGTGGCTAAGAATATCAAGTGCAAAATGAGTCATGTAAGGTCCAACAATATTAAAAAATTGTTGGAGAAAAATACGCAACATACTGCCAGACATGATGGTTTTAGGGAGTACATTTGATTGTGCTGTGTAACTATCTCATGTTTCTATCGACGAAACATGAGAAAAGTCTCAAGGAGTGGTATTCATTCCCAGGCTATTGGTGTCACATCATCTAAAAATGGTACTAAATCCGCATTTGAAGGGTTACTAGAGGTAAAATATTGCAAAAATATCTCAAAATCACCCCTTTATCCACCACACCTTCGATTCAATTCATTCTTAAACCTGGTGATTGTTCACTTTTTGTCGTGATGTTGCACTAGCACAGAAAGACCTCATATTTCTGTCTCCCCCTTTAAACCATTGGAACTTGCCCCACTCTGACTCCACATTGTCTCTTCCCGCTTGTGCAGCTCCTCTAATTCTCTTTTGAGGTTCCTTTCCCTTGTTTGTGGTACCTCCAAAGTTACTCCCTGCCTCAACTCCTTAAGCTGCTGTTCAATAATATGATTCTCTAGTTGATATTATCCAAAAGATAAAAAATTTGAGTCCCAGAGCCCAATCATAAAGCTGCAGATGTTGTTTCCAGCTGAATTTGCATTATTATTCTGCCAACTAACTGATATAATTTGTTTGTGTTCCCCCTTACAGACCCACATCGCCTCAAACCTAAACCTTTTCTTACTTCTTTTCAATATAAAATGCTAGTCCACCTATGATGTATGAATACGCATTACACACATGTGGTGACTAACCTTAGCATGTGGGAATTTTTGGATCTAGTTTATTGTAGCTATGCATGACCCAATTGGTCCCTAAATGTAAATAGAGCTTCTCGATTATTACACTGCGAAAGCTCAAAACCCTTATAGCCTAGATTATTTTAAGTAAGAAGCTATCTGTTTATCTTGAAAGTCTTGAATTCGCTAAACAGGGTTATAAGGCTTTCCTTGTTTCTCCCCTTGGTTAAGAATGGTGTTCAAATTGACTGCACATAAACCAAGGTCTAGTTCTTTTAGAAAAGAATGATCGCTCTTCCAACTTATAAGAAATCCAACAGCTGCCATAACTGCAAAACCTTACGGAAACCCTCTTGCGAACCAAAGTGGATGATTGACTCATTCCATACTAGAAATTATCATCTACACCGTAAAATTGATTTTTGACGGACGTTGAAATTGTTTGTTTGGAAATTTCCTTCAAAAGAATTATTCTAATTTCCTTCATTGTAAGAATTCTCTATTGAAAAGGATTTATATAAACCAAAGAACGGTTGGTTGGTGAGTAGGCTGGCTAGTTAACAAAGATAGTCACTTGCGACTTTCTATTTTGAGGCATCTAGGTTAGAGGTGTGAAAAAATCGAGCTCGAGTTGAGTTTTGAAGAATTTTTGAGCTTGAGCTCCGAAATTTGGTACAACCTCGAGCTAGTTGATTAAAAATATTTAAATGAATTTGCATATTTTTTATTATTTTAAATAATAGGGTTAATTACCTAAACCCTTAGAGGTTTAGTTGAATTACTCAAAGATCCACAGGTTTGCAATAATTACAATTAAATAAATTATTTATTTTTATTAATTAATAAACTTAATTAAAAAATATATTTAAATTTTTTACTTATTTCTTAATTAGTATAGTGTTTTATTTTTTTATTTACCTTGTTTTTAATTAACTATTTTAGATATCTTTATTTTAGATATGATTATTATTTTAATAAATAATTTAATTAATTTTAATTAAATTATTTTAAATGTGTTTATCATTTTAATATCATTTATTATGTAATTCAATTAATAAATATATTTTCTATTCAAAATAATGAAATAAACTTAATTCTGTAAATAAATCATTTTAGATATGTTTACTATTAAACATTATACAAAATTTAGATTACTAGTAAATAGTAATTTTAATTAATTATTAGTATGATAGATTTAGATTTTATTTTTTCAATTGTTTAATTATTTTATCTTAATTAGTAAATAAATTCAACTAAATTTAATTATATTATTTTAGATTTGTTTGTTATTTTAACATTATAGAATATGTAATTTAAAATTATTAAATTTTGTAATAGAAGATAATAGATTTTTATTTGTATTTTTTAGTATTTTACTTATTTTATTTATTAATTAATAAGTAAATTTTATTTAGTCTCATTAAACTATTTTAATTATAATTACAATTATTATTTTAATATTATTAAGTATGTAATCTAAAAATATTATTTTACTTAAGAGGTGGATTCATAGTTGTCAAAGGCGATCGCCTTTGTCACCTGAGGCGAGAGGCGACACGGGCGAGGGAAAATCGCCTTTTCCCTCGCCCAAGCGAGTCGGTTTCAAAAGGCGAGAAGAGGCGCTCGCCTTTGCTCGCCTTTTTGCCAGGCGAGAGGCGCGCAAAGGCGCGCCTTTTTGAACCCATTTGATTTCAAGAGAAGTTGGTTTTGTGATAAAACGCGACTTTAAGGGAAAGAGAAGAAAAAAACGGGAAGAAAGAAAAGGAGAGACAAAAAGCCCTAAGCAGCGGCCAACAGATCGCAAACGGGAAGAAAAAAAAATCCGCTGAGCAGCCCTTCCGAAGACAGCGCCACTACAACTATCGGCTCCATTTCCCACCGGCGGCCGACCCAGATTCCGGCGACCCATTTTCTGGGTAAGGCTCCGACTGATTTTTTTCTTTTTTCTTCTCTTTTTCTGTTCGCTTTTCTTCTTTCTGTCCGCTTTTCTTCTTTCTGTCGGCACGGCAGTCTGTTTTTCTTCTGTTTCTTTCTCCTTTTTTTTTTTCCTCGGTTTGTTCTCTGTTTCTCAGCCAGTCAGCCTTATGTTTTTATTTTAAGTGTGTTAGCAGTAAGTTTGTATTTAGTAGGGGTGCAAAACTGGTTAATTGCGCTTTCAAATTGGATAGAAAGTTTTGATGCTAATTTTTATTTTTAATTGTCTGAATTTTGTATTTATATGCATAATTTGTATTGTAGTAAATTATTATGCGTGAATTGTCACATTTCAGTTCGGTTCTTTAGAGGATTTGTGTAGCATGTGCATAAGTTGGAGTATGTCTTTTTAGTTCATTTCATTTAATAAACTTAAATGTAGTTTTGGTTCATTTTATTCATTCATTGAATAAAGAACTATAGTATGTCTTTTTAGTTCATTTCATTTAATAAACTTAAATGTAGTTTTGGTTCATTTTATTCATTCATTGAATAAAGATTATTTGTGATGATTTACACTTAAAACCTGAATACCTGATTGAGTAACTTGAGTTAGATTTATTATGTTATATTTGTTGCATATCCTATAGGTTCTCTTCTCTACCTACACTATAGCTTATTAAATACATAATATATTTTATAAATTTTTATTTTCTCGCCTCGCTTCAAAAAGGCGAGCGCCTCTCGCCTCGGGCACTAGAGGCCTTGTCGCCTCGCACCGCCTTTCGCATTTAACAACTATGGGTGGATTCCATTTTTACATTTTTACTTATTTTTATTTTTAATTAATAAATAAGTTCAAGTAAACTTAATTAAATTATTTTTAATTCTACTTAAATTTAATGACTATTCAATAATTATGAAATTTTATTAATAATAAAAGATATTTAAATTTATTATGAGTAATTTAAATAATATTAAAGTTACACCCCTATAGTATAAAAATATTACAAATAGGCCCAAGGGCACTCTTGTCTTGAAAATAATCAAAATAATAACAGAAGGGCATTTTTGGATTTTAATAAAAAAATTTGGATGATGTCAGCAATTTGTTTGACAGAGACTAACCGATTTTGAAAAATGTAAGATGGGGCAAACATTAGTGAATCCTTGTAATTTCTTCAAATCTGTGGGTTTTTGAGTAAATTAACCAAACCTCCTGAAGGTTTGTGTAATTAACCCCAAATAATATTATTGTTTTTATTTTATTATAGTAACCTTGAGCTCTGAGATCTTGTAGAACTAACGTCGAGCTTGTTTTTATTTATTATTTTATTATAATAACCTGAGCGAGTAGGCTGGTTATTTGACGAAGATAGTGCCTTGAAGCTTCCTATTTTAAGGCATCCAGGTTACGGGTGTGAACAAGCCGGCTTAAGTTATCTTGCACCCCTAATCTGGGTCCCCATAATAGCCAATAAATCTTCATCTCCTGCTGTATCAACAACTCAATAACAATGACTATTTATATGGTATTTGGAGGATGAGTGAACTAGCACAGTGCCACAGCCCACATCTTCCAACATCCCACGGTTCCAATGCAGATTCCAAAAGGATGCAATTCCAAAAGAATTCAACTGCTGCTTCAACAACTCAATTTTTTTGCTTCCAACACTTGGTCTTGACAATAGAGAGGGGGCTGTCATACTCTTGAATCATAACATCATGCTGTTGAATGATATAACTGAGCCTTGGCTTTCCAAGGTTCCCTTAAGCCCTGCAGTTCTAGCACCAGGTACTCATGATTGTTTGTGATTATTGTGCAGTTTCCACTATTGAATAAAGTTCATCATCTTCTCATACCTCTGTGAAGCTTTTTGTTTTGAAGCTCCCAAACGGCTGAAAATATTGTTTTTCATGATTTTAAGAAGGGTATAGCCTTGCTTGAAGCTACTGACTCTGCCAGTGGACATATGAGGGAGCCCTGGTGTGATTGATGGGCCACAACTACTGGCGCATTAACGTCTGATATGAATTTCTCAAATTCCCTGGAGTGGTCCCCACCATTTTCTTCCAATAGAATTTACCTTCCCTTTTTACCCAGTGGTAGCTTCTCTGTCCATGGGTGCCTTACTAGGATGACTATAGGTAGGCCTAATCATGCTACGTTGTGCTCCCATGCAACCCCTGCGCTTGGACCATGAAATGACGTCCTCCAGCTTCAGGGGCCATGGGCCAAATGGTGTGTCTTCTCCAAGATCCACATACTCATCTAAAAATTGTAGATCATAATATTTTTTTATATGACCCATCATACCACACGAGTAAAGGAATTAGGTAATTTTTCATCTGTAAAGGAGACCGAATGCTCGTCCCTTACCATGGTGTGTATTTTCATTGCCCGTCTTCGGTGACATTCAGATCACCTTTATCCTCACGATAGGTCTGCACGACTTCCACTGTCCTTGAACCTCCACATCCTGAAACTGTCCAAATTTCTTAGCTAAAATATGGCAACATTTGTAGTCATCTTGGATAGAGATAGGTCATGAACGTGTACGTAAACATTGCATCATTCTGGTTTCGTATGTCCACACAACTCAGAGCACAAGTTGCTTGTTAAAAATCCGTGGGCAACCTTGAGTACATACTACACAGTTCCATTCAAGGACAAGTTTGAATCTCATTCGTATTCTGCCACCTCCAGTCATTTTAAATTCCGTTGCTTTAATTGGATTTATCATTAACACGATTGCAGATTTGAAGGCTTCTTTTTGGTTCCTCCAGAAAAGGAGACGTGTGACCAGAAATTGAGAGACAGTTGCACCGAATTTGCCACGCGCCCTAATCTTAGTGTTCTGCTATACAACTATCAGACTTTCTTATGCCAGAAATCCCTTGCTTATTAATCTTGGTGGTCTTCTATAGAACTATCAGACTTGAAGAGTTAGTTGCGAACTTGGAACTACTCGAAGATATAGCCTTCCACTTATCATCTGTTCTTTTTTGGCGAAGTTGAATATGATTGCACTCTTTTGGGATTACAACTTGATGGCCCGATCCTTCACTTATATATCTAGCTACTTTCCTCATTCTTGTGATGTCCACCATCAACTCCTCCCCCCCAAAAAAAAAAAAAAAAAAAAAAAAAAGAGAGAGAGAGAAGAGAGAGAAAAGGAAACTAACACGGAGAAGGAGATCCTTTCTGTGAGGATGTTAGGATCTGAAAATCATTCATTTGTTTCTTTTTTCTTTTTCTTTTAAATAATATTTTTGCACAACAGATACTCTGGCTATTCTAAGTTCTTTGCATAGCTTCATTAGCACCGCCATGTGGCTTTTCTGCTTGACGGTTGCAAAGCAATTGCCATGCTTTCTCTAGTTATATTGATGAAACATTGAATTGCATCCACTTCATCTTCCGATTTACCAGTGAAAGCTTTATTTTCTGAAATTGGTTACAATGGAAATGGAATGAGCCTTCTAGAATGTACCATTAGAATCAGAATCCCACCATTTTTGTTCAGCATTTCAGAAGTCCTGTTACTATAACAGGGTCCCTAGGCTTTAATTTTCCCTTTTTGTTGTATTTGAAAATCGAAACTTTAAACTCCTTGTCCACATGCTTTGTGAGAACCCATCCACGTCACTCCACTTCCTCAATAATGTGCCCTTCTTTTTGAATTCTATGAATTTAGAGGATTGAGAAGGGTTCTCTCTGTCTTGGGCTCATAGTCCTTTATCCATGCTTCCAAACTTATGATTATTTGCATCACAATACAGGTAGAATACATTTCTATTTCAAAATTCATATGATTAATATAATCAACTTAGAGTTTGTTGAATAATGCTACTTATTTGCTTCATCTACAGAATTCTTACGGAGACTGTGAAGCAATCTCAAGATGGTTGGAGTGGTTCAGGAGATTGGAATGAAATTGAGGTATACTTTGACTGATTCAATGTAAATTTGGTTTGAGATAGCAACCAATTAACCTATTTGACTGTTTGTCTAGGTGATGCTTCTATGAAAAGCTAACAGTTATCTTGAAAATGGACTATCCTTTTCCAGTTTGTTTAGTTTACTCGACAAAAAAAGATTTAAAGTCCTGAGTTTACTTGCTGGTGGAAAGAATTTCACTCAAGCTGCGTCATGTGCAATCTTTATCTTTTAAACCTCATTGCAGAAAGAAATGGATTGCTTACAGTTTTCTGAATATCAAAGAATTAGATTTGGTTTTAAGCCTACAGGGCATCTGTATAGATGCTCTTTGTGGTGTTATATTTTTGTACATTTGTACGGATTTTCTAATGTAGCATTGATTGCTGATAAAATAAATCTAAATTTTCTAGGGAACATGGGTATTGAGACCAAGAAACTCCAAGCTAACATCAATCGTACATTTTGTTGGTGGCATATTTGTGGGGGCTGCCCCACAGCTTACTTACCGCTTGTTTCTGGAATGCCTTGCAGATAAGTGAGTCGTTTTGCAGACAAAATATTAGTTGATTCTTAAATTTGATAATTTCATGTGCAAAAACCATCATGTTATTGTTCACCATGAGATCTATTTACGACAAGTATTTTCAGCACTAATTTGCTCTACTGATGTCATTCCTTTGTTCTCTCATACCCTATCCCTTGAATTTGCTATTGTGTTTGTTACATGGCCTGGCTTTGATTCAGCTAATTGAATTTTTTGATCAGTTGCTTCTATTGGATGCTGGACCTTTTCTTTTAGCGTTGCTTTCTCCAAGCTACCCCTGTTCCTATTAACTTTATACACTCCTTTATTTCTTGTTTCTTTTTTTCTTTCTTCTTCTTCTTCCCTTTTCATATATTCTTTTCTTTATGGGTTTATGGTGTGCGTTTGGTTGATGAGGCTGGGTTGGAATTAGGGGGGAATGGTGGAATAAGCATAATTTTCTGCTTCTGCTTCTAGCATCACTCAGGACATGGAGACAATAACTTGCTTGCTCTGTACTTTGTGACACAGGGGTATACTAGTCATTGCCACACCTTATGCCAGTGGTTTTGATCACTTCCTCATTGCAGATGAAGTGCAGTTTAAATTTGAGAGGTGCCTTAGGTGTCTCCAAGAAAGGGTAAGTTTAATTTTCGAATTTGTGTGAGTAGCTGTATCCTAGCTACAAGTTGTTTGTTGTTGGCTTGCTTTGCAGGTTGAAGATATTCCTACTTTTGGCATCGGTCATTCTCTGGGATCTGTCATACATCTTCTGATAGGTTAGACGTATCATCTATGTCATATTTATTTCACAGAAGTAGTTTCAGATGCCTAGCATCAATTGATAACTTGTTTGATCATCAGGCTCAAGGTATGCTGTGCAAAGAAGTGGGAATATATTAATGGCATTCAATAACAAGGTACTGCATTGTTGATTACTTTGTCTTTCATCTCTGAAGGTCGAGAAATTTATCTAATTTATAGGTCATCCACTTGATGTGGCTAATATCAGCCCAGGATATGAAAACATAATGTAAGCTATCAAAATTTGTTGCTTTTAGTCTTTGTACCTGTAAAATTCTAAAACCACGGGAAGGCAATTTACATCAATTAATGAGTTCTTTTAGTTGGTTTTCATGTCACATAAAGCAAATAGGAGTACGTAGGCTTCAACTATTCACGTTTCAAAATGATGTCAAATTTGTTTCAAGTCATCCAGAATTGACAAAATAGTTGTTTGACTTTCAGGAAGCAAGCCTAGCTATTCCTTTGTTTTCACCAGTCCTTGTGCCAATGGCCCAAAGCATTGGACCATTTTTATCACAAATAGCATCATCACCAACTGTGCGCCTTGGGGTGAGATTTTAACTTACATCTCATGTATTTTAGAATGTAAGTAACTGAAGTATGCAATCCATGTACTTGGGAATAATAGTGGTTAACAAACACCGCAATCTAGAACAATTATCTCGTTCTATGTTTTTCTACCAGTACTTTTTGCTTTATAATGCTTAGTTCATTCATCACAATTGAAATTTATTTTTTTGAAGCTTTGAAATTTCTCATTGCCTAATTATTTCAAGGATGCTATCATAGTGCATCTCCACTGAATATTTCTATCCTGCCGTCACCAAAACCCTTGCATTCTCTATGGAACTAGATTCAAAGAGGATGAATTAATTCATCCAGAGATAAATGTGTGGAATTCTGTGAACATGTAATATGTGCTAACATGAAAAGTAGGGAAGAAGAATTTGCAAGGGCTTCTGTTGAGAAAAATCATTTGTACATATTTGATTAATCTCCAAAGACCAAATAATGCCTTTTAGAAAAGGACTTCTTATACCCTAATGAAGTTAGTCAAAAGGGAAACATGATGCTATAGTTATTTGCGTAATCCATGCCTGAGCTATATAGACATTGAATGAATCACAAAGCCAGAAGAAAAAGAAGAAAAAATGTAAACTAAAGGTGAATAAAAATACTAAAAAACACAAGAAAAATTTGAGTTATTTTTTTGGATTTGAATAATTGATAAGCAGATGAAACACAAGGCTTCATAATCTTTTACTGAAATTTGGCATTTCATTTAATTACTTTTTGGAAAAGAAGAGAATGTCATGTTAGAAGACTTTCATTGTCAAAATGTTCTTGAAATATTAGCATTGTTTACAGTATCATTTCATTATTGCAATAACTGGACTAGTAAATTTAACAATAGACTATACAGTGCCATCTCAAGAAGTTGAATGTTCAATTGGAAACAGCGTGTGTTCAGTGGAGTTAGTATTTTAAGGTATATCATAAGAAAAAATATGTATGTCTTTTAAAGGGTGATAAAGTGGGTGAAGTTTATCAGGTTATATAGAAGAAAGAATGGGGTCAGGATGAGTTCACTATGTGGTTCAATACTCGGCCAAAAACAAATATACTCACTAGTTGGACGAAATGTGCTAACTGCCAAGACATCTAAGTTTTAGAGAAAACAGGGAAACATGAATTAACCTTATCAAAACAGAGATTCTCTACCTTTTAATTCTGTAATTTTTAGATGTCAAGTCACCGAACTCATAGAAACATAGATCATAGAAATATAAGAGTTGAAGGATAAAGATGAACATGATTAGTCTTACAACAGAAAGGATATATATTTAGATGAGTTATGTATAATTAGTTACAAACGCAACCCTACACTCCTAGGTTTCTCAAACAGGAATGGAGGGGTGATTTTAGTAAGATATAAGAATGATGACAAAAATCATGAGAAGAGTGTTATAAAATCCACTAAATCTAGTTTTACATTTTGTACCTTTGAGGTGATCATAAATCCAAATGGAAATAACATACAAGGAAAAGGAAATCCTAACTAACAGATCAAGTAAGCATTCGCGAAACCGAGACCTACAGAGGGTAGTTTGAGAAGTTACAAAGAGGAGGATCCTGCTAGCGAGTGGGGTTTAGTCTTTTTGGTATTCTTATACTGAAGATTATAAGAAAATTGTAGAAAGTAATCAATGAAGTCATAGCATGCTGGAATAGTAGATATTTTGGCATAGTTTTTCCCTAGATTCATCTAAAGTACAAATTGGCATTTTACTTAAAAGATCTATAAGAGTGGTGAGTGACAAGGTTATTCCCATTGAAGATGGTGAATGAAAGGCCAAAACTTCTGCTTTATGCCTTTATCACGATTCACGTGCATCCCAAAGAAAACTCCGAAACTCCAACAAATGCAAAAAATGAAGGGAATTTGAAGTTTGTGTGAATGATCGTCTACAAAGACAGACAACTGAAGAGAAAGTAAAATCAGTCAAATCCACCAATTAATGCAAACTAAGAAATTAAAGCAATTAAAATTACCTAAAATTGTCATACCTATTTCTGACTTTGATTTTTTTCTATGGAGATTTGAGTGAACAATTGTTTGAAGTGGATTTAGTTTGTGTTTGGTGAGAGATGCTGAGTGTTTCTGAGTGGTTGGTGTTCAGTGTCTTTGATCAATTGAAGATTGAGTGGAGTGTTTACATAGCCATGCTTCTCGTCTGGCGCATGGTGTTGGCAGTGCATTAATTCTTTGCTCTTGAAAGCATCAGCTGTTTGTCCCATCTACATTACCTTTGGCTAAATAGTGAACATCGATTTACAGACTTTAAACTCCTATATATTATTTATTAAACTATCATTCTTTTAAAAAGTTATTCCCATTGTACTGGAAATCAACTCCACAAGTTCCCCCTCAACCCATCTATATTTCAAGCCTCAATTTTTCAGCTCTCCTGCCCCAACCACCCTCACCTACCCTATAAACCCTGATAAAATTTAAATCTTTTAGCCTGATGACATTATCTATGACTAAATTTCACTTGAAAACATGTTGTATTCAAGGGATTACCACCTATTCACACCTCCCAAAATATTAACAATATGCTGGTCCAATGTATTAAATTTATACTGCCAAAAGATGTGGGAAGACCGATCAATCAGTAGTTGCTCTCAAATTCATGGTCAGATGATGCTGATTTATCCTTCATTTTATCCAAACCTACCTGACGGACTGATAGGTAGGTTGCTTTCTTTCCTGGCTGTTCAGAAGAATCTTACTCCTGTCAAACCAATTTATCACCGACTATCAATATCATTGGTCTCAAATTCATGGCCAGGTGATCTCTATTTATCCTTGATCTTTTTCTATGCCCTACTAGAAGAACGGATACATTGCTGTCTCTCCTGGATAATAACAAGAAACTTATTCCTCTCGGCCCAATTTATCGCCTACTATCTCTCGATGAACTGGGTTTGATCCCTGATATTACTAGGTGAGGAAAAACTGTGATTGGATTACCATTTATATCTGCAAACTGAACCCTCAGGACCAGTGTTTTTAAAACCAGACCCGGACCGGTGACCGGTGGCCAGTCCGGTCTGGTTGATGCCTGAAAACCGGTGCCGGTCAAAACTGGTTGAACTGGTACCGGTTGAACTGGTTTTTGACCGGTTCACTCTTCTTTTTTTTTTGAAAATTTAAAAATTACTTTTTTTTAAAAAAAAAAGTAGAAAGGAAAAAAGAAATTATGAATTGAAGATGATAATTAAAGATTTTGGACATGTAATTTTTTGAAATATGAATTTATTTTCTTGATATTTAATGAAGTGGTAGTTATATGTGAATGTTTATGTTTAATTTGTTATTTTATTTTGTTTAATCTCTCTTAAATTATGTTGAATATTTAGCGTAGAAGAATTTATTTGTACTTGGAGTTGAAGCATGAAACGAATGATTACTTATATTAATATGAAACATTTTTTTTTATTTATTTAGAGTTGACTAATTGTGAAATAGTATTATTTTCTACAAAACATACTTAAAAATAAGTAAGTTGAAAATTTTTCAAATAATATTCTTTCTATATCAATTGAAAATTTTATTTTTTGTTAATATTAAAATATTATATATTTTTATAAAATTAAATATAATTATTACGTCATACCGGTTGGACCGGTTGGTTCATTGAACCAGTAACCAGTAAGCTCACCGGTTCTTTGTCCGGTCCGGTTTTGAAAACATTGCCCAGATGTGATGAGTAGATATCAAAGTGGCAAGTGGTGCAGGGTGAATATCAAGTTCTTGTGCAAATTGAAATTTTGTGACAAATCTTTGCCCAAATCAAAATTTCTCCAATTCAAAAGTAGTAAAGGACGTAGATGGAGAATCTATAGGAAATAGTGAGGCAACAGAGTTGATTCATCTCTCCGGGAACTTGAGTGGTGTTACAAAAGGAAGTGGTACTTTTAGGTTCATTTTTTAGCTTGAGCCGTGAGTTTAATCCAGATTCGAAATAAGGAAGCTAATACATTCCCCAAATTTCTCTTCCTATTTAACAGTTTGCCTCTTTGGTTTTTAATTTCATGGCATTCTTGCACTTCACATTCCTGGTTGTCTATGATCATATCTTTTGGCCATTGCTCTTTCTTTACAATAGACCAATTACCTGTTTCTACACAGCATTGGTTCCTTATAAATCCTTTGTCTATGGTAGCCTCTAGGTGCATGTAACTCTGTTGTTGTGTTTCTTTAGGTTTAAAAGTTCTTGTCCTAGTTTTTCTTGCTCTTTTCGTCATAAAATTTCAGATCTGTGAACAGGGTGTTTGTTGTGCTTTGAATTGATATTTGCAGGCTGAGATGACTAGAAAGCAGTTTGAGAACCTTAGCCCTTCCATTTTGAAGCAAGTTCTTCCTCTAGTTGAGCAACTTCCTCCATTGTACATGGACTTAGCTAAAGGGAGAGAAAATTTTTCTCCTAAGCCAGAAGAAACTCAACGATTGGTAAATCCAGTTTCTGTTTTTAGCATATCTTTCAGTATTTAGTTTAATACTTAATCAACACAAGATATCAGCAGTGTTACTTATAATGGATCTTGAAAATTAGTATGTGTTGGATGTTATCACATGGTATGGGTGGATGCCATGAGATTCTGAAGAATTCTATTATCCTGCTTTCTCAATTTATCAACAACAATTTCTCATTTGTCTTATGCCTTTTGCCCTTCTTCTTTCCTTGTGCTATAGCACCAAGTTTTGTCTGCACAATTTGGATGAAACATACTTCAGCAAGTTTAAATAAATGGGTAAGAGTCCAAAAGTAAACATTGCCTAGTCACTGGAGGCTTTTAGTCAAAGGAAAAAAGTTAGATATTTGCAAGGTGACACCATTGCATCAATTTTTCAGAATTCTCTGCAGTTGTAGGTGCACATATTCAATGTTTCCGAGTAACAAGGATGGCCTTTTGTGGTAGTGATTTCAGTGCTAGCATTCCTTCTAGTCGTGAACATCAACTAGTATTTGAAGATTGTCCCTTTACTAGAAGTTATTTTGTGAGCCCTTTGCTCCCAAGTTGCACTGGGTGAAGCATACTATGATGATACCTATAGCTGTTACTTCATAAGAGGACATCACCAAATGTGGCACTAATGGGTATAACACAATTAAAATGTTGGACCATGAAAATGTGACATCTTCTTTTCAATACATGTGTTTCAAAATGTATTGTTACTATTATGCACAGCAATAATGTGCCATCAAATGTTTTGGTACATCCTTTTCAAACTGTAATATTACCAATGTGACACTGATGGACATGACTAGAAAAGGTGGCTGCAATTAGTACCACATAGTGAAAATATATCTTCTAGGTTATAGTTAATGTCTCTTGACAAAAGTATCAGCATGAATGGTGGCATTGATGTGTAATACATCATGAAAATGTGTAACCTAAGGTCAATATATGTGTTTAAAAGATGTAGAATAATGTGTGGACCTTTGGGTATTGCAAGACAGTTAGGATTTGGTTGATGGCCATTGTAAAATGTTGCACCACACAGGTGTCACTGAATGCAGTGAGAGTGTGGCACTGAATAAATGTAGAACTGTGTATGGCGCCAAAGGGTATTCTAGAAGTATGTGCAAATGGACAATGTAGTGAAAATATGGCACCTTACATGAGTTTGAAAAAACACAGTGCAAGGAAATGTAACATTAATGTATAATCAGATACTCAACTGCAAAATTATCCTTTTGGCATTTATTGCAGTGATGGCAATTTTGTATTCACTATTTGCGTTATAGTTCTGGTTTGCAAATTTTATGCACAGCAGTATTTAATCTAAATTAAGAAAGTCCCAGGGATTTCCTGATCCAGTCTCTGACCCAAATCTGGCCTCAAAGGATTTAGTTCATTCTAAAATACACATGGCAATTATTTAATTTTAACAACTTTATGTATAATATGATGAAGGCATGCCAAAGATGTGGTGAATGACAACAAGCAATGTGGAATAGAGGACACCACACATATAATCTCCTACAAAATCAGGACTACTATTTTAGGAAGTTAGGACTACACATACTTATAAAAGGCGCGCGAGGCGCAGCCCTTGCGCCTCGCAGTGCCCTGCGCTCCGAAGTGCGATGAGGCGCGCGCCTCAACGCGCTATCTGCGCTATAGCGCGAGGTGCGAGGCGCGCTCCTTGGGCTCCTTGTTGCTAAGGCAGGGGCAGAACGTGTTTTGGGGGTTTAAGTGGGTAGCTTAGGGCCCTTTTTTTTTTTCGGTCAGTTTTCTGTCTTCAGTCTTCACAAACCAGCGAGAACCTCTCACTCCCCACACACCCACTTCTGCCACTGCAACCATTACAGCCGGCCACCACCCCTGCAGCTGCCGGCGCCACCAGGTTAGTTTTTTTTTTTTTTTTTTTTTCTCTCTTTTTCCTTCTCTCTTTTTTCCTCTTCTCTTCCATTTTGTTTTCTTTTTCCCCATTTTCTTCCACTTCTTTCTTTTTGCTTCAACTATTTTATAGTGCATGTGACTATGTGTTTGAAGTTTTCTTATTTTTATCTGCTTGTTGAATTCTATCTAAACTTTTTATTTCTTCTGATTTCTATCTAAACTTTTCTTATTTTTCTGCTTCAGTCTGTTCTGTACTTCTGTTCCAATTTTATTTTATTTTTTTTCTCTTTTCAGTCTGTTCTGTACAATTTTTTTTTTTTTTTTTTTTTTTTGTTTCTCTTTTCAGTCTGTGGAAGTGGAACAGATTTGTAATTGCTGTTTTTCAATCTGTGACTCCATTGATCCAATCATCTTGGATTCTGTGGATGATGAAAATGAATGGTTGGTGGGGAGGATGGATAAGGATGAAGATGAAGATGATATTCCGGTGTTTGGTGATGATGATTTAACATGGGGTGATGTTGCAAATGCCACTAGAGTTAATGAAGGTGCCTACACTTTTAGATCTCGAGCTTCTCGATCTAAAAGTGATTTATTGAGAAGGCCCAAGCAAAGTTAAGCCTAAGGCAACTACTTCCAAAGGCAAGGAGAAAATGCAAGCAAAGGGAAAAGAAAAGTTAACTTCTTCGTCGACGTTGCGTATTATAGATGAAGAAGAAGATGAGATGAGTTTTGATGACACTGAAGAGGAGGAAGAAGAAAATGATAATGAGGGTTATAAGTCTTGTTCTAGTGGTGATGGACTAGAAGAGTTGAGTGGGGAGGAAGAGTTTGAAGATGATGATTAAACTTGTTATAAAACTTTAATTTGAACTTGTTTGTTTGAGATTGTTGAACTAATTGAGTTTTTTTTTTAATTATTAGTTTCTAATATTTAGTAGCTTTTATGTTCTATAATTGTTTGAATTTATGAGCATTATTGGTATATAACTATGTCATAGAAAATGAAGATAATTTTCATACGTTGCGCTATATTGCAACAAAGCGCGCGCTTCGCGCTGTGCTATGCGCTATAGCCCCAAGAGACCTTTGCGCTATAGCGCGCCTTGCGCTCTTAACAACTATGGGACTACATATTCCTACGTTATATAAGCATGTGTAAGAATTATGTGCCGATGATGTTTGTGAAGTAGGATAAAGTTCCATTAATGAATTAATTAATCATAAAGTGAACATTGGAACCCATTGCAGTATTTAAACTTACTGTGTAGCCTAATACCCACTTATAGCATCTAGATTTCGAATGAAAGCACTTATATTTGCAAACCCACAAAATGAGGACTAGAATTTTTTATTTGAACTTTTTTCTTTATTAATAATCTGGTCATGATTAATTATTCATTTTCATATTTGTTGGTTTTGGGGATTGCTTGGTTTCCATTCTGGTTGTTGAAGTTCTTCCTACTACTAAAATTGGTACTTGTAAACTCAGACTAGTGAGTTGTAATAAACTCCTTTGAAACAGTAATTATGTGGTTTAGTGAATTTTGGATGGTTGGATATGCGAATAAGATTGGAGAACTTCTCCATCTTAGTTTTTTATCATGCTATGCATGGCATTTGGAGGTGCATATAGATTTGCTGATGTAAAAAGACCTTTAATGATGTACTTCTTTTATGTGACTGCATTTGACAGATCAGGTCTTACTATGGCATCTCAAGGAATTTACTGATAAAGTTCAAAGATGATACCATTGATGAAACTTCGACATTAGCCCAGGTTCTTAGCTCAGAATCTGCTATCAGTTCAATGCTGGATATGTCAATTCGTTTGTTACCTGGGGATCACGGCCTGCCTCTACAACAGGTAATACATAATTTTAAGTGTAGATTCTAATATTGAGGATGTAGATATGCTGTTTCTTTCTGGTAGTGTATTTTAGAATCCTTATCGACATTTTTTTTTTCCAATGTTGAGGTTCTTCCGGATGTTCCCCCAGCAATGGCAGATGCAGTGAATCGTGGAGGAGAGTTTTTGGCAACATTAACTGCAGGTACACCTTGGGAGACAGTTGCCAAAGAAGTGGGAAGTACGTTTGGTGCAGAGTCGAGAATTTTTCGTGCGGAAAATCCGAAGGACTTTGATCTCCTTGTGGATGTAATTACAAGTTGGATTGAAACCTGCAAAAATCCTGGTCCAAGGCTTTTAAGGCCGTAAATTAAGCGAGGAAATGCATACATATCCTGAGGATCAACACTGCCCGCCTGCCCGTATATGGTGTACATATGAAATATAAATTAATGAAGCTTGAGTCTATGTAATGCTTAGGGCTAAACCACGTGCAAGTCATTTAAAAGTTGAAACACAATAATTAAAGTGAAGAACAGAGACAATAATGAAGTGGCCTTATGTAAGTTGTGTGTGTACCCAAGGTCTCACTTTGTATCCAAAGAGTGTGTTAGTGTGCTGTTGCTTGATAGGTAGGTAGCATCGAGATATTGATTTATGTGAATGTTTTGTCAGTAGGAATAGGAAACCATATATTTTAGGAAATATTACAAAAACTTCCCCTGAAGCTTGGAGTAATTATACTAATATCTCATATGTTTTTTAAAATTACAATCATCTCTCCTTAGATTTGTTGTCGTTTAACAAATAAATTTAACCATTAGTCAAACTAATAAAATCCATTGACATCTTCGTCAAAAAATTTTGAAAATTCAATTTTGAAATTCAGTTGATTGAACTTGAATGATGATTATTTTGTTATTACTAAAGTATCCTTATGTTATTTGTGCATGTGCTATGCATTTGTCGACCCAGTGGTAATAAAAGGAACCTAAAAGGGATTTAGTGTAATAAATTTAATTTAGTAGTGATACTGGTCTTAAAAAAAAATTACTAATTTTTATTTAAATTTTATTATGTATTATATAAAAGTTTAATTATAACAAATGAATTGAAGTATTACATTTATACATATCTATATTGAGATAAATATTAACATTATTTATATGAACCACATTTTTACTTTTAAATATTTAAAATTTATTAACTAAAGTACATATTCATTGTAATTTAAAGTGTTTTAGAAAAATACAAACTTATTATTTCTTAAACTAGTGTAATTTGAATAATTTAAATATTCATAATAAATTTACATATATCTAGATTAATAAATTTTTAGAAGTAATAAATAATTTTTATAAATTTTAGTACTTACTCAATAGTTGTCACACCCCAACTCAACAAAATAATATAGACTTTTGTATGTACAAATCAATGAATGAAAACTTCAACTAAAAAGTTGTTCTTTATCTCTTGACATTGCTACTTCTCCGCATCTGAAAATGTCAACGAAAAGAGTGAGCTTGAAAGTCGAACAAGCATTTTAAATATGTTTAATATGCAAAATATTCAATAATTCAAAATAATTTATAATGGCTTAAGCCAACATTACCATGTGACTATAACTCCAAAATTGATGGTTAATCTAGCCACCATAACGAAACTTACAAGATATTTGAAACTAATTTTGAGCTAGCATATACAAATCACATCACAAAATGTTATAATCAACATGATTATGCAGAAGAACATATTTACACATCTTAAGGATAAAAATATAATCCTCCATATAAAAGAATATTTTAAACCTTTAATATTAGCAAAACACTCACCTTGCAAATTCTTGTGAAGTTAAGTAGAAACACCACTTCAAGATCTCTCCTCTCCTCTTCTTCTAATATTATCTCATCCAACAAAGTAAGTATGTTCTCACATATTTCAAACATATATAGAGCCAAATTTCATAACTCACGAATTAATTCACACTATACATGAATAATACATCAATACTCCTCATTCTTAAATAAAATTCACCTTTACATATTTCTAAATAAATATGCCAACACTGCATATTACCAAGTAAAGACACCACTATTATCTAGTTAATATATTACTATTCCTCATGCTTAAGTAAAATGCATCCTTATTCTTGAATCAATATATTATCGTTCCATGTTCCCTCCTAGTAAAGATGCCATTTCTACACAGTTTTAAGTGACACCACTTCATATTCCTCTTGAAACTTATAATAAATAACCAAAATTTTAAGAATTAAAACCCACTAATTGTCATCACTTAATTGAATTAATGAATCAATTATTATTATTATTATTATTATTATTATTATTACTACTACTACTACTACTACTACAGTTACACCTCCTTGAAAACACGATGTCCTCATCGTGGGTGACACAATTCAAGATCAGTTACCAAGCATTGGGAATCTAGAGGTGGCTCCTACAAGTTCAAAAGGTAGCTCCCGTGTGTGTAGCACTTTGTCCTATAGGTTCAAGAGGTGGCTCCCACACGTATAGCACTTAGCTCCTTATATTCCGACTGGTGATTGATTCTGATACCATTTTATCATGCCCAACTCAACAAAATAATATATATATATATATATTTATATACAAATCAATGAATGAAAACTCTAGCTAAAAAGGTTGCTATTTATCTCTTGACCTTGCTAATTCTTCTCCACATATTAAAATATCAACAAAAAGAGTGAGCTTGAAAGCCCAACAAATATTTTAAATATATTTAAGATGCAAAATATTTAATAATTCAAAGTAATTTATAATAACTTAAGCCAACATTACCATCTGACTACAACCCCAAGATTAGTGGATAATCCAGCCACCATAATAAAACTTACAAAATATTCGAAACTAGTTTTGAGACAGCATATACAAAGATCCACATCACACAAATTCCATATTACATAACAAAATGTTATAATCTACATGATTATGAAGAAGAACATATTTACACATCTTAAGGATCAAAATGTAATCCTCCATATAAAAGAATATTTTAAACCTTAAATATAAGTAAAACGCTCACCTTGCAAATTTTTATAAAGTTAAGTAGAACCACCACTTTAAGATCTCTCCTTTCCTTTTCTTCCTCTAATACTTTTCGCTGTTCTTCTAATATTTTCTCATCCCACAAAGTGTGTGTTGACATATTTCAAACATATATAGAGCCAATTTTCATAACTCCCGAATTAATTCACACTATACATGAATAATACATCAACACTCCACATTCTTAAATAAAATTCACCTCTACATATTCTTGAATAAATATACTATCACTCCATATTCCCCAGTAAAGACACCACTATTACATGATTAATACTCCACTATTCCTCATTATTAAGTTTCCTCTCTACATATTCTGGAATAAACATGCTAACACTCCACATTCCCAAGTAAAGACACCACTATAACCTGATTAATACACTGCTATTCCTCTTAAGTAAAATGCACCCTTATAGATTCTTGAATAGATATATTATCATTACATCCCAAGTAAAGATGCCATTATTTCTCCACATTCTTAAGTGACACCACTTTATATTCCTCTTGAAATTTATAATTAAATAATCATAATTTCAAAAATAAAAATCCACTAATTGTTATTCCTCTTGAAACTTATAATTAAATGATCATAATTTCAAAAATAAAAATCCACTAATTGTTATCACTTAATTGAATTAATGAATCAATTACAATTATTATAATTGGGCATTACAGTAGTTTTTTCTTTATTCCTAACTTTTTTCTTGTTCTAAAAAAAATATTTTCTTTTCTTTCTTTTTTCTTTTTCTCATCTTCTTCTCCATCAATTCAACAATTGTTGAAGCCGCCAACTCACCCACCTAAGCTACCTGCTTCCCCGAGTTTGCGATGGAGGTGTGGCCACCATGGCTGCAAGTGGCGTGACCATGATGGCCGCAAGAGGCTACAACCATGGTTATGGTAGCCCTTTCCCATGGCTGGCTATTGCAAGAGCTGCTGGACAAATCTGGCCAATCCCACATAACCATGGCCGTCAATGGTAGCTTTCAGCTTTAGCTTTTGGAGTGGGGCAAGTAGGGGTAGGGTGTAGGTATAAATATATATGTATACATATTTTATATACACATGATTAAATAAGTGCATGTATATATATTTCTTATATTGATATATAGAAATATATTTTTGTCTTTAATATTTTTGAATTTTTTTGTTTTATTTTTTCTTCAGATCATTAAGGACAATTTTATCATTTTAATTTTTTTGTGAAAGCTTTTAAATGTCATCAATAAGGAAAGGTGATCGTAATTTTTGAAATCATAAGAAATGTTCCTATAATTATTCCAAACCTCAAAACAAATTAATATAATTATCCCTTCTCTCTTCTGCCCAACACCATTTCTCTCTCTTCGTTTTCCATTTTTGGTAATATACTCTTTGCCCATTTTCTTCTTCCTCATCCCCGCCCCACCATCGCCACTGGCGGTTGGTGGAGCTTGACTCCCCAGATATGGTATCCTCTTCTCCTTCGTTTTCGCCTTCCTTCTCCCCGTCTTCCCGATCTTCACCCAACTTCCCACCCCTTTCCATTTACAGTAATAAACCATACCTTAATCTCATATTTCTTCCACATTTCCTACTTCGCCAGCTCCCCTCTTGCTCCCAGTGTACCTATGCTCACTTTACCTTCGCCTAACTCTTCCCCCCTTCAGCACTACTCATGCCCTCCTGCTGCTAGTTTAGCCCCATTAACTTAATCATCAAAATCCTTCACTTGCACTGTGAGTGACAATCGTGAAAAGCCCATTTGCCCTAATCCTTCCAATCTCTTTTTATTTTTTGATTACGGTATTTTGAAGGTTGAGAAAATATCCTCCGATAGTGGGAAACCTATGATCTCATTACCTAAGATGAAATTTTAGATCTCGCTGCCGAGTTTCAATTCGTCGTTGTTGGGAAATTTTCCTTTGGGTCTCCCAAGCTTTCTGCTAGTTCTCAATTTCTTGAAACTAAAAACTTTTCTGGAGGTTTCTCTGTCTGAGCCCTTAATCCCAAACACATTGTTATCATATTGAGCAATGTTGAAGACTACGTTGTTTTGCAGCTCAAGCGAGAATGGCTTATCGAGGGCTTCCCGATGCGTACCCTCGCATGGTCCCCAGATTTCAACCTCACCCAGGAATCTTCCATTGTCCCTGTATAGGTTTGTATCCTTGCTCTTCCTCTGCATATGTTCAAGCCTAATTCCTTGTTCACCATCGCTGAGGCCCTCGGCAAACCCCTCAAAATAGACGAGGCCACTTTGAAAAGAGATCGAATTGGCTTTGCCTGTCTTTGTGTTGAAATTGATCTTCTCCCAGAGAATATTACAATTGAATAGGACAAGAAGATTTCCACATTCCAGGTGATTTTTGAAAATGTCCCAAAATATTTTGTTTATTGCAAACATGTCGGCCACAGTGATAACTTATGTTACATCAATGGCAACGCTCCCAAGCCTCATCAACGAAAAATTCAGCCAAAAATGGATAAAGGTAACACTATTAGAAATTTACAAAAAAGATAAAGGAAAGTCCGTGCAAAGTCTAAGGATTAGCCATTTTGAGAAAGGTTGACCCAGTGGAGTGAAAGATCCTGCCATGATCCAGGTGAGTAACTCTTTTACTGCTTTGCAAGTTGAGGGAAATACTGTGGATTCTGATGTCTTGGTTGAACATTCTATGAATAATATTGCTTTCCATGTGTTGGCTGATACTAGAAATGGTCATGAAATGAATGGAAATAAAGCTAGTAAAAGTGAACTTACTAATAAATCTAGGTTGGTTGATGATTTGAACACTAGAGAAAAACTAAACACTGCTGTTTTAGATGGCTTGTTGCATAAGGGCAGAGATCTTGAACCGCTGTCCACCAAAAAGAGAAAGAAAAAAACCTCATCTATAACCTTCCCCACCATTGAGCCTTTGGATGACACCTCTTATCATCCATTCGCTTCCTTAACCATTGCCCAAATCATTGATGATGCCCATCAAGCACATAAAATTATCTGATCCATCTCCTTTTCAGAAAATAGGCCTTCCCTGCCCCAACCTAAACCAAAATCCCCACACCACAAAGATAACCCTCTCTACTCCAAACACAACCGCTCTAAATCCATAACGGCTAGGAGATCCCTATCTCCCTAACTATAGCCTAAAGATGACCCCTCATCACCAAGAAACCAACCAAACACAAAATCCCTAAGTACTTTAATAAATGAATCAATTCATGATTTGGAACATTATAGGCATTGGTAATGTCCAATCTGAAAGAATTGTTCATAATGTTATGCATGAATATAACCTCAAACTCATTGCTCACCTTGAACCTAAAATCCAGCTTGATGACATTTATATGCCTAGAAGGTTGGGTTTTAATCAGGGTATTGCTAATGTTAATCAGAAAATATGGTGTCTCTTTGATGGAAGCTTAGAGGTTTCTGTTCTCCTTGACACGGATCGACTTCTCCATGTTCAAATCTCTTGCCCTGTCTGGCCCTCAAACATCATCTGCACCTTTATCTATTCTAAAGGTTTGAAACTTGAAAGAAGAGCCCTTTGGGATGATAATAGAAAAGTCTTTGATACCAATCTTCCTTGGTTTGTTGGGGGGGACTTCAACATTGTGCTTAGTGTGGCTGAGAAAAAAAGTGGTGCACCCCCAAATAATGCAACTATGGAGAAATTTGGTTATATGATTTTGGATTGTGATTTGGAGGATATTGGTTTTGAAGGATGTCCATTCACATGGACTAGCAACTTAATTTGGGAAAGATTAGATAAAGTCCTCTTTTCTTCCAAGTGGTGTGATACTTTTAATTCTTCCAGAGTCAAACATTGTCTGAGAGATGGCTCAGACTACCATGCCCTCCTCATCTCATTTGCCACTGCCTCTGCTGGTCAGCCCTTCACTTTTAGATTCCAGCACATGTGGATACGCGATCATAACTTCCATGAAACAGTTAAAAATTGCATGAATCTCCCAATGAAAGCCTTGGGCATGAATAAGCTCTATCTCAAACTAATCCACCTCAAAAAATTCTTGAAAAAATGGAATTTTGACATCTTGGGAACATTGTCAGTAGAATCAAGGAGGCTAAAGTAGGGGTTGCTGAAGCTAAGAATAAGTTTGATTTGGATCCTTCTACCGAGAACCTCATTGATCTTAAATGTTGTAATGCTATCCTTGTTGCCTCTCTTGCTATGGAGGAAAACTATTGGAAACAGAAGTTTGCGTGTAAATGGCTCAAGGAGAGGGAAAAACTCTCGATTTTTTTAGGCTATGGTTAAGAAAAAGCAGGTCAAATATAAGATTCATAAAATTCATGTGCATGGCGTTGAGTAGAGGTGGGCGTTCGGATCGGATAGTGAAACATCGGGTAGTTCGGGTCGGGTACCCGATATGTCGGGTAACTAAAATTACTACCCGATACTGACCCAAACTTGTTGGGTACCCGGTATTTTGGGTACCCGACAGTGTCGGGTATCTAGCAAGTTCGGATTCGGGTACCCGACATATTATTTTAATTTAAAAAAAAAAAAAAGGAGGAACCAATTGATTTGGACAATTGGTTTGGTAAAGCCACAAAGGCATTTGTATGTACAAACAAACCTTTATTTGTACATTTGGTTGTACAAACAGTGAAACAGAGGCCAATTACAGTCTACAAAAGCCAAGCTTCTGTACAAATTGGCCTCTGTTCTCTGTTTCCACTTTCCATGATTCCATCTATGTTCTTGACATATTGTATAGAGGCCAAATTTAACTTAAAATTTGGGAGTATAAAATTTTTAATCTTTAAAGAATATATTGAAATTAAATAATAAATTATAATAAAATTTTAAAATAATAGAACAAATATAATAAAATAAGAACATGCATAGATTAAATCATCCACAAACATTTATAATCAATAGTATTTTACATTCTCAAGTTAATCCAAAAACTAAAATTCATAAGTCATAACATTAACATGAACCTTAAAAAAAAAAGGAAAAAAAAAGGAAAAACAAAAGCAAAGTAATATACGTGAGTAGCTTGTGGTGGTCGCAACATGATCAAATATCAATGATAGTTGAATCAACCCCCATCTTCGTCAATTCTACAAAACAAAGAAGAAATAAAAATCATAAAATAAATCAAAGCATAACTCACAAGTAGAATTGAATCAAAGACAAATGTTAAAAACTAAAATTAAATCGTACCTCTTTCAATCACCTCAATTTCACTCAAATCCTCCTTAATATTTATTGGCTTTGAATCCAAACGGAGCCAATCTTGAGCACAAATAAGGGCTTGAACTATTCTAGGAGATAAAGAGCTCCTAAATACATCAAGAACACGCCCATCTGTACTAAATGTAGCCTCCGAAGCAACTGTAGAAACTGGAACCGCCAATACATCACGAGCCATCTTAGAGAGAATAGGAAACCTAGGAGAATTTATCTTCCACCACTTTAATATGTCAAACTCTTCTTCATCATCCTCAGGTTCCTCACTTAAATATTTCTCCAACTCCGACTTTACATGATCATTTTTTTCTCCTCTCTTGTGTTTCTTAAATTGATCTTTCAAATATGTTCTAGAATCACATGAAGTAGACAAAGAAACACAAGTAGCTGGATTTGATGAACTTGATGAAGAGGGAAGTGGACTTTCTGGAGTTTCATATCTCAACTTATACTCATGAAACAACTCCGTCATGCCATGCTTTACTTTTTCCTTTATGATCAAACTCTTTGCAATATCACCATACATTGTATCAAATGAAAATTCAATGAACTCCAATTTATGACGTGGATCAAGAATCACAACATAATATAAAACCATGTTCATTTTCTCAATTGATCCCCAATATTTGTCAAATTTTTCTTTCATCTTTCTCGACATTTCACTCAATTCAAAATCATCACTATTCAACCACTGTCTAAGAAGCATGTCCACAGCACTTATTTCATGAAATACAGTGTGAGATGTGACATATAAAGAACCAGAAATGCACAAAGTGAGCTTATAGAAATGACCCAAAAATTTCACCAATAATTTAGCCCTCTCCCAGTCATACTCCAATGGAATCCCATCATATGGTGGCTTTGAAAGATCATTCACATAGCCAAAATCTACATCGCCATAAGCATCAAAAGCTCTTCTAAGACTTATTGCAGACTCCAACATCAAATAAGTGGAATTCCACCTAGTAGGTACATCAAGACTCAATAATTTATTAGTTTCTAATTTTTCAATCTCAACACACTCCAAAAACTTTTTGTACCTAGCCGGAGAATTACGAACGTACCTTATGGATCCTCTAATACAAGAGATAGCCGGATGTTCATCCTTGCTCTTCAAACCATCATGTACAATAAGGTTAATAATATGGGCAATACACCTCATGTGCACATACTTCCCTCCCAAAATATTTGTACCCCAATTATCAAACTTCTTTTGCAAGTACAAAATGTTATTGTCCTTCGAGATGGAATAGAAAACATAGGACATGCAACCGACATAAAGTGCTTAAAACCCGAATTTTCAATGGTTTTGAAAGGAAGTTCATCAAAAATCAACTAACGACTCAATGCCTCTCTTCTTTTATCTTGTTCAAATTTCCAAGCAATAAGATGTCCTTCCTTTTCACCCACCCGAGATGGTTGAAATGAAATTCTAGTTTGACTTGTTGCAACTTCATGTGGTTTTTTTTTTTTTTTTTTTTGCATGATTCAAAGTGGTTTTTAAGAGGTCTAGTACCATGTAATCTTGGGTCGGCCTTAATCTCTCTACCACAATATTTACATCTTCCTTTTTGAATTTTATCAACTTCACATGTAAATTTATCAAAATGATCCCAATATTGTGACCTAGAAGGAATTTCTTTTCTAACTCTTTTTTTAGATTTAGACTCACCTCCTTCCTCCTTTTCACAATCAATATCAAAGTCATCCTCCTTGCTATCAAATTCAATATCCTTCTTTTCAAATTCAAAATTAACACTACCTACCTCTTCTCTTGATTGATATTCCCTTAAATTTTCACCGGAAGTACCTCAAAAACTTAACATCTGCAAAATAAAAAAATATTAAAAGTAAATCATCAATTAATTAAAATTAAAATTAAAAAAATTGCATACGAACGGCTCCGTTACTCCATTACAAATTTACAATTACAAATTTACAACATAGGCATATTGCCTCTGTTAGACTGTTATTGCCTCTGTAAGGCAATATGCCTCTGTTATTGCCTTTGTTATGGGCCACCCTAAGGTCCCGCCACTAAGCATTTTATATATATTTTTTATTTTTTATTTTTTATTTTTTTTGGGCCCTCAAATGAGGCCAAAATTTGGTTTTTTGGCCTCATTTGATGGTTGAGGCAAGACACAATCAGCAATTATATAGGCAACAAAACAATGACCAGACTCTAGAATGGCCTCTGCATATCACGCATTTACGCGTGATTCATGAAGGCATGGGTCTGGTAGCTCGCACTCCATAAAGCCATTATTTTGGCCTCATTTAATGGTCAAAACAATGATTTAATCATTAACAACATATATCTTTTCCACAAAAAATGATAAAAATTTTCTTAAAAATTAAAAAAAAAAAAATTCTAGAAAAGCTATAAAATTAAACTCACCATAAATATATCTCTTGTTCAATGTAGATAAGATTAAGAACAAAATAAATAAGATTCAAGAACTTTTAAGATTAAAGAGATGTTTAGATTTGTGGATGGACTTTGGAAATTGGAAGTTGGAATTTAGAAATTGAAAGAGTGTTTTAGTGTGGAAGAGGAAGACTAGAGGAAAAGGGAAAAGTGAAAACCCTAGTTTATAAAAAGTTTTTCTAATTTTCTATAATTAAAATTTTAAAATATAATTATATATATATATTAATCTAAAAACTAAACTACCTGTCTGATGGCCTCTGTTACTGTACTAACAGAGGCCAAACCGTGGCGTCACTAGCATGGACTGTGGAGACATGGTCTAATTGTTTCAATATATAATATATAATATTATAACATATATAAGATATAATATATCCATTTTATAATATATTATGATATATATAAATTTAAATCGGGTACCCGATCTACCCGATTGCGTAGGAGATTCTACCCAATAACCGACCCGAAATTTTTGTTCGGGTATAGGGTACCCAACCTGATTTTTTTCCCATGACAAACCCGACTCGATTGGATAATATCCTATCGGGTCGGATCGGGATTTGAATTACCCAATCCGAATGCCCACCCCTAGCGTTGAGGTCACTATCGAGGAGGAAATTAGACAGTCAGCGGCCAAATTTTTTGAGGATTTTCTTTCGGAACAATCTGGAGAATTCACCAGTAGGGATCTCAATTGCATTCCTAACATCTTCAATGATTTGAATAGAAGCTCCCTCATGACCATTCGAAGTATTGAAGAGGTTAAGGCTGCGGTTTTTGACATTTGTCCAGATAGTGTTGCTGGCCCATATGGATTCTCCTCTAAATTCTTCCAAGCTTGCTAGGATATTATGGATAGAGATGTGTTTGAGGCGGTTGAAGACTTCTTCTGTGGATCCCCTCTCCCGAGAGGCTTCACTACAACCACCATAACTCTCATTCCTAAGGTTGCCCTTTCTTATTCTTGGAAAGATTTTAGACCTATAAACCTTTGTAACACTACCAACAAAATTCTCTCAAAACTTATGTGTTCCAAGATTGATCATATTTTCCCCCATATCATATCTCCAGCTCAAAGTGGTTTCATAAAAGGAAGGTTGATTTATGACAATATTCTTCTTGCACAAGAGATGGTTCACTGGTTGAGTAGGAACAAGGAGAATGTTGTTATGAAACTTGACATGCAAAAAGCGTATGACCGGATCAATTGGAATCTTCTTTTAGCTATTTTAGGGCAATTTAGGTTTCTGAGACATTGGATTAACTTGGTGAGAAATCTTATCTCCAACAGTTGCTTTACTGTAATGGTTAATGGCCGAGCCACGAGCTTCTTTCAATCCAAAAGAGGTCTCAGACAAGGTGACCCTATATCACCCAATCTTTTTGTCATTGCATCCGAATTGTTCTCCAGAAGCTTGGACTGCCTCTTCAACCGATATCCTTGTCTATTCTTTGACATTGGTAAGAACATCCATATTTCCCATATTGCTTATGCGGGCGATGTCATTATCTTTCCCAAATGTAGCCTTCAAAACATTTAAATCCTCAAATACTTCTTCACCATCTATGAAGACATCTCTGGTCAGCTCATTAGCCCTTCCAAAAGCTCCATTATCACCTACAAAAACAACCCATCCCTCATCCAACTCCTACATGACCTCACTGGTTTCACCCTTGAAAAACTTCCATTCATCTACCTTGGTACGCCCCTTCAAAAAAGGCAACCAAAGAGCTTCTATGTATGATTTCATCATCTCTAAAGTTAGAAGGAAACCTATGGGTTGGGACCTCTCAAAACTCTCCATAGGAGCTAGACTCACATCAAAAGCACCATTTATTCCATTCCCCTCTATATTTTACAAGTCCTTAATCCCCCAAAATTGATCCTCACCAAACTCAAAAGACTTTTCAACAGATTCTCTTGGGGCTCCTCCAATTCCAAAACAAAAATCCATTGAAAAGCTTGGGAAAAAATGTGCCTCCCATACTCTGAAGGAGGCCTCAATGTTAGAAGCCTCATTGAAACTACTTCTACTTTCACTTTCAAACTTTGGTGGCGGTTTAGACCTCGAAACCCTCTTTGGGCTGAGTTTCTCAAGAATCGGTACTGTGGTAATAAACATCCTATGCTTGTCAAAGTGTATCCTCACAATTCTAGCGTTTGGAGAAGACTTAGTGTTATTCGGGGCCCGGCTAAACAACATATTTTTTGGGCTATTGGAGAGGGCAATTTGTCCTTTCGGCATGACTCTTGGCTTCTTGATCTTCCCTTAAACTCTCTCTTAAACCTTAATACTCTTGATAATCCGCCTGTTCACTCCTTTTGGGTTGATGGTAGATGGGATGTTCGGGGGAGGATGTGCTCCCAACAAACATTATTGAACAAGTTTGTTGTGTTCCCATCCTTCATGGTTCCAAGGACACCATGTATTGGAAACTCTCACAAAGGTACATTCTCCACTAAATATACTTGGTTGCACACTAGGCACGTAGGTTCTTTCAATTATATTGCTCATTTATGTTGGGACAAAGTCATCACCCCTACTATATCTACTTTTGTTTGGAGGCTTCTTTATAACTTGATTCCTACAGACACCAGGCTCCAGCGAAAAGGAATTTCTATTGTTTCTAAGTGCAGGCACTGCGAAGATGTGCAGAGCACCGAACAATTGTTCATCTCATGCCCTTATGCCCAAGAAGTTTGGCAACACTTTTCTAATATTTTTCATTTTGATATTCCTCACACTGTTAACATTTCACTCCTCTTTCAAGCTTGGATTAACAGGGCAGCATCTCGAAGGAAGTTACATATCATGATGATCATTCCCATGTTAATTTATTAGTTTATATGGTGTAGTAGAAATGATATTAAACATAAAAAGCTTGCTTCGCCGGCTGGGAGAACTATTTAAAGAGTCTAGAAATTTTTGCACACGGCTGCCAATGCTAATCTACTGGAACCGAAACACTGGACTGGATATATTGATGTTGCAGTAATCTTTGGTATCTTTGTTCCTCCTCCTTCCCTAACTCCATGCAAGATTGGTAAATGGGAAGCCCCGCCTGATGGCAATTGCAAACTCAACATTGACGGATCGTCGATTGGGGACCCAGGACTTGCTAGAGCGGCGAAAATCCTTAGGAACTACAACATTGAAGTGATATTTGAATTCTTGGAGCCATTGGGAATGAAGTCTAATATGTTTGCTGAGCTATATGCGGTTAAGAAAGGTCTTCAAATCTGTGCTAATAGAGAAGTCTCCAAAATCATCGTTGAAATGGATGCTTTAGCTGTACCTTCTATCATCCGTCGGGAAGGACACCACTGGTCTTTTGCTCACTTAGTAACGGAAATCTCACAGCTCTCCGCTGCCCTCACTGTCCGTTTCGATCACATCTACCGAGAAGGGAATGTTGTGGCAAATTTATTATATAAAAATGATGTTTATACAGTGGCCCGCAGGTTCTTTCTCTCCAAGAGCTTCCACCGAGGGTTAAGGCTTTAATTAGAATGGAAGAACTTCATTTTCCTTATTTTAGATTTAAGTAATTGTCTTCTTTTGATGTATAGGTATTCAATGAGTTTTTTTGTGCCTTGCCATATATAGCAATCTTACAATTCCTTTTAATGTGATGTAATCCCTATGTATTGACAGGCACTCTCCTTTTTGACTTAATTTACAGGTTGAGATTCATTGCCTAAGTCCCCCACTCCATGCAGTTTTCCTCCATTAAATTAAAATATATATATATATATAATCTATTTGATATTCAAAAATTTTGTTTCTATTCTATTGTCATATCATTTGACATGGAATTGGCTAAATGGGTTATATTGTTCTGATGATTGAGAGTTTTCCTCGAATAGATTAGGTCATTTTAGAACCTTGTCTTGACAACTACCTCAATTTCATTCACAGGGAGGACTCTTGGCCAGCTGACGTCAACAAATGACAAGAGACAGACCTAGCTTAGTAGCTTGTACAAATTTTAACACACAAAAGAGAAACAATTTGGCGGCAAAAAATGAGACACTACGCATACCATTCAACTTCTTAAGTTTCTTAAAACCCATCGTAATGCCCATTCTGCACTGCCACTACTTTTACTTGTCCGACTTCCTCACCTGTAATTCTTGGTTGCCTTTTATACTAACACTACATTCTTCACAAGATAGGTATTCGTTCTACATAACATCACAAACCCTTCAATGCTTTTCTCATCCCTAACTATATTTTCCTTGAATAACATACAGAAAGGTCAAAAATTCCTTGTCAAGGCAGCCACAGCAGCAACATCTGTATGGATGAGTTTGACTTTTAATAAGACAGTCGGTCTGCAGGACCTGAAGCAGCAGATCAGGGAGACATTTATCATCACGCAGAAACTGGTTTAACCTGCGATATATCAAACTATAAATCATATTCAATTTTGAAAACCTAATACAAATATTTATGCTTCTCCTCCTCACCTTATCTAGCTTTCTAAGGAAAATGAGCTCAACTTCTTTACGAAGATTTTCCATATCCAGAGCATACTCTTTAAATTTATTTTCAAGAATCAATTGCTGCAACTGTTTCTTCATTCTATCCAATGCAACATCCAATTCACAAACTTCCTTGAACACAAGAGCATCAGTAGATCTCAGAAGCAATAATTTCTTCACTGCATATAGGGCCTGCAAAACTTGGAGCAAAAGTTGATGAGCAAATGGTACATAATCCAGAAAACAAAATGGCAACACGATAACACGTTTCATGCAAATGCGGAATTGACCAACAAAGCCAAGTATCCAAGCCATTATTTGGCACAAATCTCAGAGCACATGGATCTTATAGTTACAGAGAGCACACCATAAATGTGCCTCATGCTGCATTGGTGAGCCACACATGCCATCAGTTACCAATACAAAAGATTTAACACTGCATGACTGATTCATAATCAAGTCTCCCTAAGGTTAAAGGACAATCAAAGACCTTTTCCTGGAGATCAAGATCTGTTGATGCCATCAGATTCACCACAGATTTTAACAAGGAATGGTTGCTGAAGAATGGCAGGTCCACATTATTTCTGCTGTCCAACTGAAGCTCCACCAGATCGGCTAAGAGAAACACAGATTTCCGGAGTAGCCTGACATCAATGCTTGCATTACTTAGAATGTCCTGCAGGATAATACAAAAGTACACGCAATTTTTAGAGCTAACAAGATGTGCATCATAACTCACAATTGCTAAATCACCCTTCAGGATTTACCAATCACCTGAAGCATCAAGTCTCCAGCTTCCATATAGAACAACTGTTGTCCCTCAAGATTATTTCTAATCAAGGCTGAAATAGCATATAATGCTTTTGTGGCTTCTTCAATGAAATCAGAGCATGCCATCTCCATTAACTTTGCCAATGTGCCAAGCTCCAAAATCTGATACATCAAATTTTAGTAACCAGTCTACAGGTAATGTCACTCCCACCATCAGAAAATGTAATTGGGAGGAAAAAACAGAAAGTCTAAAACACAATAACTATGACATTGACGGAAAAGCTAACGATATACCTGATTCTGAACAAAAGGATTATTTTGGCTGGCCTTGCCAAGAATCCATGCAGAAATAGTTCTTATTTCTGGGTTTGGATTGTTAAGTTCTCTTATGACTGCAGTGAGTCCCCCAAGTTTGTGCAAATCTGACAATAGAACAGGATCACGTATGCATTTTTTAGTGCTGAAAAGATAGCATAACAACACAACAAGTGCAAAATGATGGTGCTGCAAAATTTTTGCCCAAAACAATGCTTTCCCTTTTAATTCTGAACACAAACAACAATAAAACAAAAGAAAGGAAAAATGGGACATGGATCCCAACACATTCAGATGTTGTATTTCTATGTCCAATATAGATATTAGGATTTCAAGTGGGTGCCTATTTTGATTCAAGTGGTATCAACTGACCAATGAACCTGTTATACAAATGCAACGCACTGTTCAATACCTACAGGGACAACACATGATATCGTCTCTTATCAACTGATTGTTGCGTATGAGCCCTTCAAGCAAATATCAATAATCTGTTAAATGGATATGCCACCTCATGGATTTTTCTTATTACAGTATAGTAACCAACTATTTAATACTCCGTCTATTCCAGATTTATCACTCCTATTTTCTTTCTGAGACATTTAAGACTTCATTTCCTAAATTATAAGTTTTTTCCCCCACGAAATACCCTCCCACTTTAAGTAGCAGCAGAACACTAATAATTCTCAACCACTACTATTAAGGAAAAATTGTAAAGATACTTAAAACTTTCACATTTTCAACCTTCATCCAAAAACTCAGTCCTAAGTCAAATAATTATCATAATTTTTGTATAGAACCAATATATTCCTCCAACAAACAATTTCAGCAATAGTTTTTTGATTTTTATTATACTAAGAAAATTCTTCTTCGATAGGTCTGAGTAAAATTCCAATATTAGCAACAAAGAAATTTCCCAGGTTAAAGATTAATGCTTGCAATTCAACTAAAAAAAATCCTCATAAACTTAAGCAAAAAGTAATTAGATTTGGCCAAAGAATATAAACTTGATGAATTATTAAAAAAGGAAAAAAAAAAAAAAAAAGGAAAATTATCATAGTACCCGGAATAGTCCTTTTAGTTCTTATGCATCCTTGCTCGTCCCCTATTTTCTCATTTTTGAAGTGATTTTTATTTATGGGTTCATGCTCTTCCTCCTCTGTGAAAACCACATTTCTTCCTTTTTCTTTTTCTATTCCTCCACAGCTTGTGGGAATGAGTTCTAACTGAATTTGACTACTATAACTATATTCCAATTGCCTTGTACATGGTGATGCTAATTTAGGGTTCTCTGCATTTTTATTTAGATTTGTCTATTTAGAATTCTAGCTAGTTCCAATAGTTATGATTCTGTGAATTGCTAGGTTACCGTTGATACATAATTATTTACAATGTCATTCTTGTTTCAAAAAAGTTAAGAAACGGTCAAAGAGTAAATCACTTTGACCTCTTTATAATTTTATCCTTAAACCAGCATTCTGACACCAAGCCAACCCCCTTAATATATTAATTAGTTTTGTGGATGTCACATTAGTTTGTCAATACAATAAGGAAACTAATAGTTGGCTACAGTTATTCCAATTCAGCCCTTCAATTACTTAGGCTTTATCAGATTTTCCTTCATTACTAAATGTGCCAAAGAAAGAAATATTTCTTTTACTAAACTCAAAATTCACAAGATTTCAACTTTACCCACTCTTTTTCAGATAGGGGTTGCTCTCTTCAAAATTGATAATATTGGTAGTGTCGAGAATTCCCAAGATAATACTCATACCATTTGCATTGTCTATTGGCTCAACAAGTATCAGGAGCTCCTGAAGGGCCCGACGGCGATCCTCTAAAGGTAGAGAAAAATTATTCAAATCATCTATTGCAATTTTCATCAATTTTGCATCTGATGGCGTCTTTAATTTCTCCATCAGTTCCTGTGCCAGCATGCAAATGGACATTACCAAACCTGCAGAATTAGTAACAGAACATAGAATTGGTTTTGCCTAAAAACTAGCATAAAAGGAACTCAAATAAATTTCCTACAAGAAGAAATGATGCCATAGCTGTATATTGATTTATGTTGATAGGAAACTTGTACTAGCCACTAGGTCAATTGGTTATTGGCAAAGTGGTAAGATAATATACTACGTTTTGCTAAAGCACAGGTCAAAAAGCAACAGCACACAAATTGCTAAGCCTTTATACCAAACCATTATCCTCAAAGGTATTGGAAAATCTTTTATATGCATCATGTAAATACAGATCCAGATAAATAGAGATGTTTCATCTGCAATAAATACAATGATATATGCTGTAAAGACAAAAAGCCGACGGCAAAGGTAATGCCAGAACTGGAGAAAAGAAAGTTCTGGAAGGACCAATAGCGGTATCTCTCATGTGAAAAGCTTAATGGATGGAGGTAGTAGTAGCATCACATAACTCCATCATTCAACAACTTTAGAAAAGAAGCTCATTAGGATCTTCATTTGACAAAAATATAAGCCCATAACCTTGGTTGATAAATGTGGTAAATTAAATTTGTTACATAAACATATTGATCTGATGCTATAAAAGCCTATTCCAAAGAGATAAGAAAAATATGAGAGAAGAGAAGAAAGTTCCTGAAAAAACCTACTGAAGCAGACCCAAGGTCAAAGGCTCAACAGAAGCTAGTAGTAGTAACCATAACACAAATTTGTAACTTAATAACAAGAAAGATCTCATTTACTGTCTTCATTTAACAAATGATAAAATACCTTTATTTCCAGCTGACGTTGCTTCAGCTCTTCAGGAGACAGGCGCTGGATGCCCAATGCAGTTTCTTTCAACTTTTCTGGATCTGAATGGCCTACATCAATTTAAAAAAAAAAAAAAAAAAAAACAGAGAAAAAAATATTATATTCTTTTATAGTAAGGCATAATGGTGTAATCTATCTCTTCCAACAAAAAAGGTTGACAAGAATAGCATTATAGATTTATAGTAATCTATTTCATATCTGCAGATATACATCATTATTCCCTCAATATTAAAAATTATTGGGTGAATGTTGAGTGTTCCTAGTCCATTTGTCAACAGCTTTCTATTCGCCTTTAAGTGGAACCTTTGAAATGATCAAGTCAATTTATTGGTCCAACAAAGTGCAGTTAATGGGTTATACAAGAGCATCATCTGTAATCCTCTGCAGTGCCTAGAAGCCCAAGCCCAGGTTCAGAACATAGATAGCGTAAATAAAGCACAGCTGTTGGCTATGCTCAAGATGACTGTTCTTCGAACTCAGCCGTCAGCAATATGACCTCACAAGACCAAAGAATCCATCCAGAAATTGCACAATCATCAACCTACTTACCACAAGTTCAACCAGAAGCCGCTGAAACATGTCTATCTATCACTTAAAAACGCTTAGCCCAGCCTTTACTTGGAACCCTTTTTTATCCAGTTAAAACATCAACAGTTGAATAAGCAAACAAGCACCTTGAATCACGTTTGCAAAGGCGTTAGGCAGTCCAACCTAGCTTTAGCCTGTTGGGATATTAAATGAGTTTTTATCGGCAAACAGCAACCTAGTACAATTAATTTTTGCTAAAACAACTACTAAAATCTTTATTTCTAGAACCAATTCCTCAGTGTCTCAAATCCACACACTAGAAACTAGGTCTAAACAAATAAATTCTCAAATAAGAAACACAAAGTCGATAGTAATAGCAAATTCTAGAAGTTGGAAACAGAGATGGAGAATTCAAATACCAATAGCCCACTGTAACATTCCATCCAGGGAAGAGAAGCCGCCGTCCAAATGGTGCTGCGCCTCCTCGGGGGCAGTAAGGTCACTCAAATCATCTTCGGCTTCGGATTTCCAGGTCAAGAGATCTCCCTCCTCTTTTGCAGTGGACCAAAAGGGTCCTACCGACGCCGACTTATTTACGCGCTCAGTACGAGCAACCCCCATCGATAGTATCACCAACAACGCCGCCACCATCGTTGGGATTGAGATGGATCGTCCCATCTCGGCAAATTACGGTAATCAACGATCGGTGGACTCTTCCGTGTATAACTATTCAGGAGATGTAGCAATATTCCTCGTCCCTGTTAATCTTTTGTTAATTGCAGTGAGATTTCGAGATTCTGTCTGACGAGCTCGTGCTTATTGGTAATCGTCAATTTTTTGAACTGTGGGAAAAACGATTAATAGCGAAAAAGGGTGGGAAAAAGCGATTAGTAGTAAAAATAGAGAATTTCTTTCTATTGGAGATAAGACTTGAATACTAGTTTTCTTTTTGTGTTTAATTCTCATTCGATTATTATTATTATTATTATTATTATTATTATTATTATTATTATTATTATTATTATTATTATTTTAATTTCTCTCTACACTTCCTATCTCATCTTTAAAATCTAAAATCACTATCCAGTACTTGTGCAAAAAATACTGAAATGCCTCTTATTAAAAGGGGAAGTACAGAATCATTACTATTATTTTCTTCACTGTGTAAAAAACTACAAAAGTTGCACGCACAATTTTCACACTTCAATCTCTCATCCACCACTTCCTCCATTTCCCTCAATTTTCCTTCATTTTCTTCACTTCCTTATAAGCCTACTGTAACCATCTTAGGCTTCTTCCCATTTAACTGATGTGGGGCAGCTAGTGGATTTAGGATTCAAGATGAAGTTAGACTTAGTAGAACATCTATTTTTAAGAAAATTCGATGTTTAAGGTTTAGATGTTAATTCTTGTTATCGAAAGAGTTCACAATATATATATACTTTCATTTCAGGGGTTGAAGTTCTCTATTATTATGAGGTTGGCTCATGTGGAGCAACTAGTGGATTTAGGATTGAATTTGGAGTAAAAAATAGACGAATCTCTACTTTCAAGAAAATTCCAAAATGTTAGTCATATCGAAATATTGACAAGTTCAAGACTTGCCTAGAGAGGAATAATGATCAAGATATAGATAATTTTGCTAGAATCTACATATTTTGTAATTTTAATTGTATTATGTTTCTAATGCGCAATTATTCTAATCCTCGATTTTCAATTCCATACATTGGTGATTTATCTATTGTTGAGTTATATACATGGGGACTGCTGCATATAATTATCTAGTTGAAGAAATGATCCATCAGTTAGGAGGTCAAACAAGGCATGATAAAAAAAAGAAGTACTTTGATGGATGTATGGTCGACCTGTTGGTGAGTGAAATTTTAATAATGTCAATAATAACATTGTTGACATTTGTCTTTAAATAATTATAAGATTGCTTTTGTTAATGATAGGGTCGAGTATATGAGCACATCCCTTCATTGGGGTTACTCCACGCTTTACATGCATTTCCGCGGTTCCTTTGGTGGGCTGAATAAGATTCCCAATAGTGTAGCTGCTAGCGGAGTGAAAACTGAAGCTAATTAATAGAAATAAGGTAATAATTTGTTGTTTTTATTGATAATACCTCACTGAGAGTTTGATATTTCAAACAAATGTCACTATAAAAAAAAAAAATCGACAGAAATTCCCTGCAGATTCCATTAGAATTTTGTTGAAATTTTCAATTCCTAGTGGACTTTTGATGGAACTTGTTCTATCAGAAAAACCCTTGTCACAAACACATACATAATTTCTCTTTCAGTTCCAGTAAGAGTGTCTCACTTAATAATAAAAAAGGGACTTTCAAATTTCACAAGTAGGGGTGAATGTGAAGTGTTCCCATCTTCTATATGAGATTGAGTGGGCATCCTTCATGAACATTTTTTTTGGATATTGATGAGTAAAGATTGATACTTGTGACTTCACTAATTACTTAAAGTGGATAGTTGATACAAAGGAGAAAGTGAGTCTGATAGAAGTTCTAATAGCTAGTTGATCAGCCTCTAAATGTAAGACTATTGGAAACATGTAGTTTCTTAATGTCACAAAGTGAATGAGTTGATCAACATATGGATCAAGAAATCCATGTGGATCATCAAACAAATTCATGTAGTAGGGTAGAGGCACTAAAAATTGCTACTTGAAAAGCTCCATTTGTAGGTTTAGTTATTGTCCATATAGTGTTGCTATTGATTACATTGAGCTATCACTTGATAGGCTAAATGTTGATCAAATAAGGCAACTAATGGTATGTCAAGATAAGTGAAGGGATTGATCTCTCTAACAATATGATGGTTACAAATGACATGAAGATGTCGTCACTTGTAAGTGGTAATTGTCCTATTGATATGGGACATAAGAGAGGAAGATGCACACTTGATGACTAGACATTGAGATCATTCAATAATATTTTGGAACTTTCTCTAATATTGACTATATATGTGTCATACTAGTCATGTTGACACTACATGGTTATGATTATGTTCTTAGAGAAACGCCCTAGAAAACATAACAAGAAAGAAGTGCTAGCGAGTATTGTTTAAGTAAGCACTACAGAAAGTTTTGAAGTACACTATGTGTATACTCGACTAATCTTGTGCTTAGTAATGGTAAATTGATGTCAAAGTTATCCTTTACATAAATATTTAGTTGCAGTCAAGTGGATACCTGATGTCTAAATGGATTGGTCTATGTTTGTTGGAGATTGTTTGGTTTGATACTTCTTGAAATGATACATGTTATGGTGCATATATGTGGTGCTATCATTATTTTTGCAATAATAAAGCTAGTTTATATGTTTTGATAGCCTAATATTGTTTTGATACTAGAGCATACTTACACCATTTATTGTTTCATTAATAGGAAGCATTGCGCATGATCAAATTATTTTTGGGCATATTTCTATGAGATGTGATCACTTACCCTTTTTTTGAGCCATTATATAGAGATGTTCTCTAAAGGTATATTACATTAGGGGATTATGTAGAAATTGATTTATGGCCTATGAGAATATGTTGCAATTAATGAGATATGTTGATATGCTCATTTATGTGGTTGATACTATAATTGTGAGATGTAAAAGTAACCAAGATTTGATTGGCCCACTCACATGGGCAATCACCCTAGCGCTTTGAGCAGGATGAAACTTAAAGTGTCTTTCATATGGTTAGAGGTATGCGAATGATCGCCTTCAAGCTTGGAGTAATGAGGAAGGTTAAGAAATATATAAAACTAAAAGTCACCTTAGCTTAGAGGCTAAGATGAGATTGTATATGATTGATGATGAAGTGTGTCCAACTTCATAAAACCTGCTCATAATTGAATTGAGAACTACTAGAAGGCATTTTGGAAATGTTTGTCTCGTATTGTGAAAGTTAGGTGTTTGAACAAATTATTGAACTAAGGGTTTGTATGATGTTAAAAGCGTGATGTGCCCAAATTGAGTGGGAGCTCCATCATAGAATGTATTCATATTACATGTGCATCACGATAACCTCTAAAGGAGAGTGACTGAATGGGTCCTTACTTAGTCACTATGTGAGCCTTTATTATTTCTTACACCTTTTTGGGATTTTGGACTATGTCATGAAAGTGTAAGCTTGATAATGCTACTTTAGCATACTTCCAATGGCCATGATTAATCTATAATGGATTAAGGTTAGATTGTTACCTCTCAAGCAAAATCCAACCAAAAGTAGAAGTTGTGTCTCATTTCCCGAAAACAGACAGCTTTTGGCGTAGCAAGGTGTGATCAACCTTTGATCGGGCAAATCACCTTGGAATCAAGCCAAATTTGGACCAAATTGAACCAACTTAATGGAGAATGTCCAGATAAAAATTTAGCGCCAAACGCCTTTGGCAAGACTTTGAATAGAATCTAGAAACACACTGCTCGAACAAAGGATCGCCAAAGCAAGCAATCTGAAATTCGTCTTACCTCTAATGCCAAAGTCCACACACCAATGGACTATCCTCTCATCCTTAATGCAGCTGGAAAAACTAAGAAGAAAGAGAGCACGGTTGAAGGCTGAAAATGGTGAAAGGGGAGATGAAGAAGAGAGTGAAACCTCAACTTATGAGAGAATCATAATTTTGGAGGGAATTTTGGATCTACCTTTTAGATGCACAAAATGTGTGAATGTTTAGCTCATATGGCTGCCCTCTCTATATCTATATATAGAGGGAAGATGGTGTGATTCCAAGGTGGCATCACACCTTCCTCAAGGTAGGGGCGCCACCTAAGCATGCCAACTTGCAAGCATCTTGCAAGTTGCATATAAATGTATGTTGAATTTGAATTTAATTTGGAATCTACATTTCATCATATGAAATGTCCACCAAGTAAATTCTAATTATACTCCAAATGAACATTTCATTTGAATCCTCCCTCCAAAATCAATTCTTCAATTTAATTAAATTAAACACTTTAATTTAATTAAACTTTGACTTAATATTTAAGTCAACTAACTTAACTCTTTAGGCTAATTTTTGTTAACTAAACTTTTTAAGTTGACTTGACCAATTTACTAGTCATGTGGCACCAAATTAAATTAACACTTAATTTAACTGGTCTTAATTTAACTCCTTAGATCAATTTAACAATTAAATTGATCAAGTCGAAATGACTAAAAATTGCATCAACCAAATCCCTCAATTTTCGGTCACCTTGGGATTTTTCTAATACTTAGAAAATTCCCCTCAATATATAGGATTTTCAATTGGCTTTTGTGTGTGACCCATTAGGTTCTACCACTCATTGGACACAGGCTTACAACCTTTGTGATTTTAGAATATCATATATTCCATTAGTTTAAACTCCTTTAAACTAACAAACTCAATTCAATTAATCTCTATTAATTGAAGAGTATCTAATCTCCATAGTCAATGTTCAACCTCAAGCCCATGGAGTCTAACAATTGGCCGAATGAATACTTTTGGTGAACCATTCTAACTCTACGCATACAATGCAAATAGAGTCTTTCCGTGTCCTATCTCCATGAAAGAGGTCTAGGGCAAGATATTTGTCGGCTCCCTAATAGCCTTGATACTATGTATCTATTCTCAATGTTCAATTTTGATTTGTGACCTCATCTTTGGAAAATTCTTTTTCTAAATTGTCACACTGCCTTGGTCAAGGATTCCTTAAAATCGATCATTATACAACACATAGGAGATGCACTTGTCCTTCACAAAGAAGAGGAGTCAGATCCCATCTTAGATCTCATAAAACTCTATGTCTAAGTAACTAATGCCCAATCACCACTGAGACACCTGCTAAGTGGCCAAAAGTAGAGTCAAAGTATGAGAACCTAAACACAATGTTACAATGGATCCTCAGGTCAAAGTACTAATTATATGCACTAGCATAAGCTGGAGAATTTACCACTACCGACTTGCCACTGAGGCTACCTAGTGGATTCTCCGGGCGGGTATCTAGTACCTTGTTCTCTAGCAAGCACCCATATCTCATATAGTTTGCTCATGGAACAGAGCAACATCCAACCCTTGGATTATGTATTGTCAATTCAAGTCTATCCGAATCTTAGATGCCTTGTCTCATAAGATTCCATGATTTGGGATATTTAAGATCACGATCGTAAAGACTTATTCCATGATCATCACCAAGAGTGTACTGACCAAGTCCCATAGTCTTGTATGATCTAAGGGCTTCAACCAAATGCCAGTGAAGTAATATAAGCATAAGATGAAGATGGCCATTTGAAAGGAATTATTCAATCAAGATTGTATCACTAGTGAAGTAGTTTACATGCCAATCTTATTGGCTTGTGTGGCACTATTCCAACATTGGTTCCCTAATTATAACCCTTGGAGGAGGCACATGGTATCACAAATTGTGAAAATAAAGGGTACGAAACTGTCTGTCACAATGTTTGGCATCAACAAATATTCCTAGAAACCCACGCCATGGACCTTATTTTTCCATTTCAAGCATCAGGCATTAAATGCGACTAATCATACCCCTTATGCAAACATTAATAGATATTAAGGGCCCATGTCGACTACAAGTGAGGTCGATATGCGCAAAACTTTGTAATGTAGCTTAATAGTTTTCCCCACTAAATTAGGGAATTGGGGGACTAATGATGTAAGGGAGATCCAATCTCTCTCCTATTTTTTGACCTCTTCCTTGATCATTCTAGAAAATCGTGCTTCATGATGGGGGACCTACGACTCCTGACCCCAAATGAATGCAGCTATCTTAATGGCAAGCCATCTTCCGTACTATTTATCCCATTCGAGTACTGAAAAGAGTCCCCACTTCCCTATAAAGGTATCAAAATAATACAAAAGCATTAAATAACTCAAGATACAAAAATGGCTAAAAACCCTACAGATTGATATCTGAAGGGATAGACCTTGTTGCCCCTTCCTCTCCATGACCTCAAGAGGATCCCTGAGGCTAAAAGAAGGAATACATATAAGAAGCCCATCATTCTCTCAGGTTTACTGACTTAAGTATCGAAGGGTGGCTTTAGCCGCCCAACAAGGTTTCTTTGGTTGTAGGTTTGACCTCTGTGCTCACCAGAAAGCTTGGGTCTAACCTTAGAAACACTCGTTATCCTTCATTATTCTCCCGCATGAGGTGGTGGATTCCTAAGTTCATCACCTAACACCCGACTGAATAAGCACTATCTCCTTGCACCTTATGAACATGACCTCTGCATACCTAGCAAGCGTCATCCCCGCAGTGAACCTATGAACTCCAACTTGAACTTAGTTGTGGACACTAACTTAAATTGTATCCCACTTTCCAATGTCCTGCTCTCAAGAAATGATCATATTTTAAGTTGATGTGCCCTAAGAAATTTTTACTGATCCTAACAAGTTAGATAAAAGCTAGTGAAGGCTAGGGTGAAGTAAAAATAAAGAAAAGAGAAAGACATCACCTTGAGAACATGTCTCTTAAATCACCAATGAGACAGTCACAATCATACACTCAAAAAATTTATTTAAGCCCTTGAACAAATGTGAGGCAAATAGTACAATGTCACCTAAAGAATACCAAGACAAGAAGACCTAACAAACCTTGACATTCGTAAGCTATTCACAAGGCATAGACTTTTGGGCAGTCGAGTTGTTTCAAATTTCTGTACAAGATGCAAATAATAAGAATTAATTGATCATTTTATTAAAATTTAATCAAATTAATTAAAAGCAATATAAAGACTAAAATTGAACCTCAAATTATACTTTCAACATGAAAATTAAAATTTCAAATTGAAAGTAAGGAGTTTGATGATGTGAAAAAGTAATCCTCTGGGGATAAAAAAAAAAATCAGAATAAGGAAGCCCAATTAATTAAATAATAAGGGTAATAAAAGGTCTAAGAGCCCAATTAATGAAATCCACCAAGGTGGGTATCTAAACTCAAGTGGGACGAAGTCCATTAAAGGATTAATAACTATAAATATTAATTCCCAAAGTCAAATGAAACACGAAAAATTATTTGCAAACAATCGAGAGCTTAGACTCTACGCAACGCGTTCCAGAAAAAAGAACTCGATAAAACTTACTGACCTTAGCTCCATTTTCAGGTAGCATCAATTTGAAAGTTTTAATCTAAACAAAAGTAAAGCATACACATATTAATTTGTAATAATTAATTTTTTTTATTAATAACATTTTTTTTTTTTTGCATATTTGAAGAATTAAAATGATATATATGTTTCTAAAAGATAGTACTTTATAATATTTTTAAAATTATAAAGTGAGTGTAACAGGTTTCACTCATTTGAACGGGTGGGATCTGGTCTTAAGTCATAAACATTCAAGCCAAGTCCTTAATTTCAATAAATTCATCCCAAACTCGTTTTGTTAGCAACCCCATGCGCAATGGCAGTGATGTTATGAAAGATCGAAGGCCCCAAATTTATGGTTCTTCTCTGTTGAGACCAAAGATGAAGAAAAGGAAAATGCACTTCCTACTACTACTTACATCCAGTCCAAAATTTAGTGGGCCAAACTTATGAAATTTTAATAGCCCGCTTCTAAAGACAATTGGTATGTGGAAATGGCAACAACTGAAAATCTTCAGGTTGTTTTATTTTCATTTTCAACATTATTTGAAATTCAAAAGTTATTAATTTTTATTTATTTTTACTCAAAATAACTTTTTATTTTTATTTTTAATTTTTTTCTAGACCTACACTATTATCCTATTATTATGTCAATCAAATTTAAATTCAATTTGACAAAAAATACCTATCATTATTTTAAAATTAATAATATATACTTATATTTTAAAAAATAAATTTCTTTAAATATAAAACATATAGAACACCTAAATTTTCAACCATATACTACCTACTCTAATAATTATTTTCAAACAAAACATTCATATATAATCTCAATATCTCATTTTTTATTTTTCACATTTAACATTATAAATAACTTTTCAATTTTTTAAAATATTAAAAATAAAAAATAAAAATAAAAGAATATCCTTCAAGTCTCACCAGTCACCTCTTGTTTACCTTGAATGGGCATCTATTGATCTTAGAATTTTTTTTTTCACCTTATCTATACTATTATATATAGCACAATGATGTAGGACCTATAATTATATACTTTGACCAAATTTTGAATTATTAGAATTTTAATGTTTTTAATTAAATTAAAAAATGCTCATTGGTTGTTAATTTATTTTTATTTTTATTTTAATATAGCTATCTTATTTTATTGTTAAATAAGCAAATTATTTTTTTGTTAAAAAGTTAGACGTTTGAGAGATGAATAATTATAAATATATATATATAAATATATTTGCTTATTCATCATATCAATATATATAATTTAAAAATCATATTTAGTAAAATATTTTAAGCTATTTTTATTTTCCTAATTTATAAATTTTTGTATAATTTATAAACTTATAGTTAGCAATGCTTGACATTCTACTACTTATTTAAGTATAAATATCTTCATACACAATATTTTTTTAATTGAAAATTCATATTATTTACTGAATTAGTAATAGATTTTCTTTTGTTAAATGCCAAATAATTAAAATTCATATTTTAATCACATGAAGCAAAATAAATAATATTATAAAATAAATTATTTTATTTTAAAATTATTTTTGGTGCATTGCATAGGGCATATGCTAGTTGTATTTGTAGTGCCCCCACTCGGGATAGCACCTAAGCTGAGGTGCCTACTCAGTTCAATCTTAATTCAAGCCAAGAAGTAAACTATATAGTCAATAATCACATCAAAAAATACATTCCAATTAATGATTCTGAACCCAAAATACAATTCAATAGGCCCATAATCGAACATTTCAAGCTCATCGAAATAGCAGCGAATTCCAACTTAAATAACATGCAACAAATAACACATAATACTATGGTACCTACCACAAAATTTTAAAGTCAACTTATCAGAAGCAGCGGAATTCAAACTTAACTAACTCGATAAACCATTAAGTAAATGTCATGATTCATGTTCTAATATAACAGAATATTTACATCCCACAAGTCATCAATATCAACATGACATATCACGACATCTCGCGCCCATACTTAGCTATCAGATGATGCCATATATACATTCAACACCTGATCTATTACAAAATATACTTTTAACCATCCCGGAGTCCAAATCCTTCCCTTAGTCCCTGTCTGAGAGGATCAAAATTAACGAGGGGTAAGTCCAAAGGACTTAGTGAGGGATAACTGTAAGCATATTAAAAAGAATCTGTTGAGGAAGAATCAACTCAACAGACTGTAAATCAACAATCAATCAGAACAGATCAGAATACGGTTAGACAGTCAGGCAGGCAGGCAGTCAATCAGTCAGGCAATCAATCAGTCAATCAGTCAGGAAACAAACAAAATCAATCAATAAACAGATCAGATCAATCGAATCAATCTAACAAATCATATCAAAACAATCATATCAGTTACTTAACGGCTCGTCCCGCTTTACAGCTGGGAACAACAACATATCGGCTCGTCCCACTTTACAGCTGGGAAAAACAAACCGGCTCGTCTCGAGCTTAACAGCTGGGAACAACGTATTAGCTCGTCCCGAGCTTAACATCTGGGAATAACGTATCAGATCGGTAACAGATAACGGACAGTCGGATATCAAATCAACATATAACAGTACGGACGGATAAAAGATGTCAATCGAAGGATAACCCTCGCAGGGGTATACACATATAGACAGTTCAGAACAATACAAAAATGCTGACAAGGCCACAAATAATAGAACAAATGGAATAGATAACAAAACGGTACAGATACCGGATAGGAGTTCTGGTTGCCGGAACAGACAGAAACAAATCGATATCAAAGATAACCCTCACCGGGGTGTTCAAATCAGATAACAAATAACAAACACATTTCAGATTCCAATAACATATCGAAGTACCGTACAGAAATAGAAAACCCATACAGGAGTTTATCACAATAACATATAATTAAGAAAGGTGCCAGATTGGCAGACCCTCACCTCCGTAATCTCAGAAGTGCTATCACGGTCAGCAGCCTATTGGTCCGTTGGACCCACTTCGTCGTTACCTATCCAAAAAGTAATATTTATAATCAAAATCCATACTTAATTCTATTAATCACAATTATACCATTAACAATCCAGAATCACTAATTTATCGATTAATACGGTATCTCATTCCTATTTCAAGGTCATGGACATAATCCTAAATCACACCATATGATTAATCCTTACATAGTCAATTCCTAATCAATGCCATTTAATCTTATAATATAATCCTTAATACTATTTAAATCCAAGTTTTGGCATTTTGCATAAGTTCGGGTCCACTTAATCTATACTGCTTGCATAGGGCTCAACATACATATATATAAACATATCATCTCTTCCCAAATTTCTATTCTTGGCAAGGTACAATGCTCAATTAGGAAAGGTACAACACATGCAAAATATATATATATATTAAAGGTACAACTAAATCCAAATGCCAAAGCTTGCTACTGGAGTATCAAAACCACAAACCAATTACACGGTTGCGATCGACACGTCGAGGATGTGAAACTGGGCTGAGGTCACCGGAGCACCGCCGCCAGAGCGCTGCCGTATTTCGTCGCCGAAAAATGAGATGGTACCACCCAGAGAATCCTCTCACCGAGATATTTCCAAAGGTACCCTTGGTTTCCGAAATAGACACAGAAAAACCCCTCAAAACCCGTCCCGAAGCCTTCACGGTTCAAAGCTTCGTCGCTGGTTTTCTGCCGTCTCCATCGCGTATCTCCGCCATGCAGTGCTACCAACTTGTTCCAATCTCAGATTACTAGCTAAAAAACCCCTTAGATGCTCCGTTTGACGCCGGAAAGGTGCAAACCCCCTTGCCCGTTGTGAGGTGGTGTTTTCGGCCGTTCTCCGTTGTTCGGTTTCCGCGGTCTTCCGCCGCGTGTGGGGGTTCAGGTGGAGTGCTGGAGGTGAGGGGAATTGGTTTGGGTGGTAAAGTGAAGTGGTTTGTGGCCTGGAAGAAGCTCGCCGATGAGAAAAATGGCGGTAGCGGTTGGAGGAGAAAAGGAAAGAAAGAAGAAGAAAGAAGAAAGGAAAAGTGGAGGAAAAAAAATATCCTGCTGCCCGTTTTCAAAAATCAAATTTCCTATTTTGCAATTTAGTCCTTGAGTATAAGCATTCTTCAATTGAGTCCATGAAGTCCCAAAAATTTCTCCTAAGCCCCCATTGACTAGTTTTCTTCCATGCACACCCCCTTAACTTCAAAAATATTTACAATTAAGTCCTTTTATATTATTTTCCAGGCCTTAAAATCCGACCAATAATTCTCTTAATTTCTAAATTCTTATTTAAGAAAATACTGAATTTTAGGGGTGTTACAGTATTTATAATAGATAAGTTAATCATATTAAAATAAATACAAACATAAATAAACAAACAGTGAAAAATTTTCAACTAAATTAAAAAAAAAACTCAAAATTTTAAGAATTTGACATTTGGCCAAAATAGAATAATTAGATAAGCACACAAAATTGTGTTATATATAATAGTACTAACACGTGCCCGGGGAAAAGAATTTTAATATTGAAATAATTTATTTTATAATAATATTTATTTTACTTCATGTGATTAAAAATGCATTGGAATTATTTTTAGTATTTAAAGAAACAAAATATATTACTAATGAATAAAATAATATGAATATTTCAATTTAAAGGTATTATTCAATATAAAAAATTGTTAACTCTAAGTTTATAAATTATACAAAAAAATTAAAATAATAAAATTTTAAAAAATAAATGAAAGAATTAAAAGAATAAAAGTAGAGCAGAATATTTAATTAAATACACTTTTTAAATTAGATATATATTTATACATACATATTTTGATATGAAAAGTAAGCAAATAATTTTTTTTTAAATATAAAGGTTTTTTATATGAATTCTTAATGATGTGGAACTTACAGTTACAATTTTCATGATATTGGAGATTTTTAAATGTTAGTAAATATATAAACCTCTTTATACTTATCTATGAAAATAACTTAAATCAAGTTATTATTTTGATAACTAATTCAATATGTAGTTTGTAACATGTAATTTTTATAAGCTAAAATATCTGTTAATATTCCATATAACTCTAATAAGTAAAATTTATTTACATTTATTTATATATTTAGTTATTTTATTATTTTTAAAATTATCAAATAACATTTATTATGCACATGAATAAAATAATAAGTAAATTTTCAATATTCAATTCAAGACAAAATACCACTCTCTCATATATAAATTTCTTTTGTAAATATATAGATATATACAGATAATTAAATGGATACTTATTTTCAGTCAATTTTTTTTATTTGACATCATTAATGAACATAAAAATATTTTTTATGAATTATTATAAGAAAAAATATTAAAATAAAGCAGACAATATAATTATAAAATTGTTTAACTAAATATATTGAAGAATATAAAAATTGATATTATTTGCTATTGAAGTAGTCATTTATCAAGCATTTGAAAATTTTCAATTATGTCAACTATATATATGTTCCATATAAAAGAACTTATTTCAAATAATTGAAAATGAGTTCTCTATTACATTGCTAAAAAATTAAAATGATTTAAATCAATAATATAAAAGATATTTAAAATATTCTTCATATTAAGTTATTTGTCATATTCTATATATAGTTTTATCTAAAATATTTTACATATCCAGAAAATATTATTGTAAAAATAATTAAATTTTACAGATTTTGATAAATTGAGTTCTTACATATCAGTTAATTTACAAATATTCATTTCTCAAACTTCTAGCTCTTTCATAAACATTATGAAATATTATTAAATATATTTTAAATTTCGAATGAAAGAAAATTAGAGATAAGATACAATCTTATCAATTACTGGTAATAATGAACACCTAATGAATTTTTTTTTAATTGAATTAAAATACTCAAAATTCTAAAATTTGCCATTTGGCTAAAATTGCACAATTAGAATCAAAATTGCATAATTGTGAGTCCCACACCATTGTACTATATATAATAACTAGCATGTACCCCGTGCTATACATAGATTTTACTTTTTTCTTTTAATGTTTAAGTTCTTAATGAATAATATGTACGTTTATCTTCCCTTAGAAAAGATTCAACCAACTTTAATTTAAATAATTAATAATATATATGTAACTTTATAAATATTTTTCTAAAAATCTAATTTTGAAATAATTATGAACTTTTCTATTGTTTAGGTTTGGTAAAAAAATAATTTTTATTGAAATTAATAAAAATAAAAAATATAATGTATATAAGTCCTTCTCATTTTACATAAAAGTGAGTTTTAATGCATAATTTTTTTGTTATCTATATAATTTGAAGATATTTTCTATCAATTTGCAATATATCATGACCAATATCAATAAAGAATGGAATTTCACATTCATTGTAATATGCATAAAGATAGACATGCGAATAAGAAAAAGATGTTTGTGTTAAAAATATTAAAACAAAAGCACCATCACCATTATTTTGACAAATTATAAACGAAAATAAATCATATGTAAATATAAAATTTTATGATGAACATTTAAAAAATAAATATATAATTTTAACAATTTAAAATAACAATAATATTTAACACGTTATGTATTTAAAAGAGATAATCTCTTTGGAAGATAGAAACACTTTTTAAACCAATCAACACCTAAAACAAAATTCACTGTGCAACGAACATTTGACCTTGCAAATTTTGGCTAAACGGGAATGATAAATATGAATGCACAATCTTTGAAAGATTTGATATGCTCCTGTAATAGTTTTTTGCCATTTTCCTAATGAAATAATTATTATGTCAAAATTGTTTGATTGCTTGTAATATTATTTTTGCTATAAATATAACTATAATAATACCTTTTCTTGCAAAATCTTGAAATAAATATCTTGATTACGGAATATATATTCGGCTTGTTTATTCAGCAACTTCAAGCTAATCGCACCACTACTGTCTTTTGCTCTTAAATGAACACAAAACCTGCATTTATATAATAACTTATTTACATAAAATAAATGATTGAAATTTTATAGATACATATAAAGTTGAAAAAAGATTACCTGATAGTTGCATCAACAACATCATTACGATTGATGCACACCATTTTTTCATAAGAATATGTACAACATTTTTTTCAATGATTGCATGTCTCATACCATATTCTGTCAGCATCAATTTTCTCAATACGCACAACAATGCGGAAAAATGTAACCTATGCCAAATAAAATAATTAGCTTGGTATATCAATACACACACACACACACACACACATTATTTAATTGATTATAACAAAATATATTATAAAATAATTAATAAATAAATAAATCACAAAATATTATCTTGTAAATTTAGTAGATGACGACTAACCTGAACTTGAGAATAATCTATTCCAAAAAACCTACAAAATTAATATATTAAAAATTAGTAGAACATGTACATATTGAATAATAATACAATTACAAGTAAACATAAAAAATTAGGTAGATGACTAACTTGAACTCGAGAACAATAATCTATTCCAAAAAGCCTATAAAATTAAATATGTCAAGAGTTAGTCGAATAGATTGGAAGACTTTTTTTTTTAACACAATTGAAATTCCTGTAGATAATCTGTAAATTTATAGAAAGTGAAATTCAAAATCTAACAAATTATTTGTGCTCTCCCCTCAGAGCCTATCAAAAAGAGAAACCAGAATAGGTAACCCTAACTAAAACTACAGCTACCACCACACCAATGTATCTATTCTTCTGCTTAGGCACACTCACCACGAATGTGTCTAGCCAACTGAATATCCTTAGGTATGATGGTAACACTCTTGGCATGAATATTGCACAAATTGGTATATTCAAAGAGACCTACTAGATAAGTCTCAACCACTTCCTGGAGCGCAAGCATGGCGTGATTTTGGAACCTAAAATTAGTCTTGATATCCTATGCAATTTCACTAACCAACTGCTGGACGGGAGCTTGTGGATGAGAAGCTCTATGCTTTTCATGAGATGCTTGGAAGATTTGATGAGAGATACTTGCAACTTGGATGTGTTTTTATTAATCAAATTATATTTGGACTCCACTACTTTATACATGTGTATGTATATAAGAGTTTAAACCCATCTAAACATCTATGACATTATCTCATTAATGATATGAAAGAGATAATATCATATTCGGTTCATCAACTGAAAATTCAAAAAAGAAATCATTTATCTAATGAAGATTTTTTTTCCCCAAATATAATACATCCATATCAGTTAAAGATAAATAAGAATAAATATCTTTAAAATAAAAATAAATAATATCAAATTTAATAACCAACAATTAATGAATTTTTTTGAATTTAATTAAAAAAACTCAAAATTTTAAGAATTTGCCACTTGGTGAAAGTTGCATAATTGTGGATCCCATACCGTTGTACTATATATAATAGTATAGACTAGCATGTGCTATATAAAATAGCTTACATTAGGTTATTAATTATTTGATAGCTAATTCAATAAGTAGTTTGTAACATAAAAGTTTTATAAGCTAAAATATCTCTTAATATTCCATATAACTCTGATAGGTATAACTTTTTTTTTTTTTTTTTTTTTATATATGTAGTTAGTTTATTATTTTTGAAATGATCAATTCACATACATTATGTACATGAATGAAATAATAAGTATATTTTCAATATTCAATTTAAGATAAAATATCAATCTCTCATAAGTTTTTTTTTTAATAATTAGAATATAAAAATTACGAATAATTAAATAGATACTTATTTTCAATTAAATTTTTTTGATATCACATCATTAATCCATATAAAAATATATTTATGAATTATTATAACAAAAAATATTAAAATACATATACGCGATATAATTATAAAATAGTATGATTAAATATGTTGAAAAATATAAAAATTGATATTATTTTCTATTTAAGTGGTCATTTAACAAACTTTTGAAAATTTTCAACTATGTCAATTATATATATGTCTCATATAAAAGAATTTATTTCAAATAATAAAAAATGAGTTCTCCATTATTATATTGCAAAATAACTAAAATAACTTAAAAGAATAATATAAAAATAAAATTCAAAGTTTATAGTTGTTATAGGAAGTAACTATTTATATTTGAAAGAAATTCTTCAATGAAATTATTTGTTATATTCTATATATATTGTAACACCCCTAGAAAGGGCTAAATATACATTACCCCACTTTGTAATTCAAAATTGCCACAAAAACCCATTTGTAAAAAATGGGTCCTGTCTAGTACCTCGTGTTTCATAAAAATTGGCTTACTAGCCCCATTACCACTATTCGGAGAGAAAAAAATATGAAGAGACAAAATTGCCCTTCTGGCAAAAAACAAAAAAAGGAAAAAAATATTACATTTCCCTCCCTTCCCTCCATAGTTGAGACATCAGAAATGAAAGGAGAAAGTGAAAAAACAAACAAAGATACTGCCAACTCATAAAATTCTCAAAATTGGAAAATCACTCTTTCATTACACTGCGAGGAAATCACTCAAGGGAAGTCCACACGAAGAATCATCATTTAAAAAACTCTTGCATTGCACCGCGAGGATCACACATTACAGATGAGATTGTCAACCGAAGAAGAATCATTTTGTGAAAAACCCTTCCAAGTTCGCTGGCTTTAATCTTTTCCATGTAGTATTCTTCTATTTTTGTGAACTGTTATGAGCATATTAAAATATTGAGATGTCATTTTTCTACAAAATGTATGTTTCAATTGATATTTTGTGTGTGAAGTATGTTTGTATCTCTCTCTGGGTTGGTGCATATTTTATTTTTGGAAACTCTCCAAAGCAATAGAAGATTATTTGATTTGTTTTGTTAGTTTCTCTTGTTCTTTCGGGGTTTATTTTTCTATCCTAGTGCTATTCATCTTCTCTGAAGGAAGAGTTCTAAATGTAAATGTTGATGTTGGGGAAGAACTAAACTTAGTTTGTGGAGAATGATTTTTTTGGAATTTTTAGTCGTTGTTTTAGATTGCCACAAATTCTAAAGAATCTGTTTTTGAATCCCATGCATCTAAGAAAAGATTCCTAGGAAGAATCGAAAGATTACTTTCATGTTAACTCCCAATGAATGGTTTTTTTGTTGTTATGTATGCATAGGTGTGTACATATGATATATTTATGTTTATGTTTGAAACAATCAATGAAAAGTTGATTGATGCTGATTTACTTGTCTTTTGAAAACACGTGGGACTACTTTGCGCTTTTTGTATTGTACTTTATTCTGACAAAGGGTGTATAATAAGACCCATTATTATCATATGATTTTCATACTTGAAATAGGGGTTTTTAGCCCCTTTTTTTTTATATGAGTGGGTAGTGTAACACTTACAATATTTTCTGGGGGATAATCTGGCCTTTTAAAGATTTAAATAAATTCTATGCTTATAGTTTCATTATTAGTTTAATGGATTAAATTTTAGTGGATTATGGATTAATGGATTTTTTCATTTACTTCATTGCAAGTTAAATGGATTACCCATATATTGACTTTGAAATATGTGTAGGGGGTTACTTTGTGAGCACTCCTAACTTGCAATACATAGGTGGCAGGAGGAATGTGTTCAGAGACATCTTAATTAACACCCTCATCCTACAATTACTTTATGACATATATGCTTGGTTTGGGGGAAATGCGGCATCTGTTGTTTTTTATTTCAAAGTCCCTGGACACTCTCTTGAGGATGGGCTAAGGCAGGTGCTAAATAAGCATACTATTGTTGAAATTGTGATGTGGTACAATGGTGTAGATCTGGTTTGCCCCATATATGCTGAGGATGTAGGCAATCCTCTTCTTGTGATAGATACATAAGGAAATATCCTAACCAATGACTACTCAAAGAGCCAAGAAGAACGTGTTCAAGAGATGATTAATCAAATAACATTTCATAGTGAGAATGAGCCTCAATATGAAGGGCAGTCATCTAATTTAGTTGTTAAAGAACATGTTGTTGATCCACATGTTAGAAATGGTCATCATGGTGAAGTAGAGGTAGATGGTATGAATGCTGATGTTCAACCAAATGAAATGAATGCAAATGTTCCTTGTAGTGAAGATGTTCCAGTTGTTGATGTGGCACTTGATGATGGTGTTGATGAAAGATATATTGCTATGGAACCGCAGAATGTGAGACATCCATATGAACAGTTCATGTTGTAGTTCAAGAGGCAGAATATGAGCAAGCTCCTACTGATGGCCAAGGTACTGAGGCAAGGGATTATGAAGCTGTGGCTGCAAATGGTAATGTAGATAATGTAGCACCTACTATTGATGGCCAAGCTGCTGAGGGTAGATCCTCAGAGAAGGTGGCCGCAAGTGATGCTTTTAATAAGTGTGCTGCTGCAGATGTTCTTGGGCATGTTGATGCAGTTGTTAATGAGGCTGCATGTCTTGCTAGTGAAAGACCTGAGGGTGCAATGTTTGAGGGTCAAGTGCTAATTGAATCTAGGTTTGATAAGGGTATTGCTGCAATGGTAGATGTTGTGGCCGTTGAGGTAAGAAATAATGAGGGTGCAGGGGTTAAGGGTGTTGGTATTGGGACACGGGTTGATGAGGGCACAATGGTTAAGGGTGTTGGAGTTAAGGTAAGGGTTGGTGAGGGTGTTGGCAGTTATGCCAGGGTTGATGAGGGTACAGGGGTTGAGGGTGTTAGCAGTAATGCCAGGGTTGAGAATGTAACAAGGGTTGAAGAAGAAGTTGTTAGGAAAGGTACATGGCTTGAGAGAGTAGTTAATGAGGCCAGGGTTGAGGAGGGTGCAGGGGCTGAACAAGTGGCAGCAGGGCTTGAGGGTGTAGGGGCTGAGTAAGAGGGTGTAGGGGCTGAGCAAGTGGTTACTGATACCATAGTTGACAAAGGTGTGGCATGTGATGAAATTGAAGCTTATACACATGGTGAAATAAATATGGCCTAATATCAGGATTATATGAAAGAGATAAAGAGATTTGAAAGAGAAGAGAGGAGAACAAAGAGGGCTCTAGAAGTTGTTTTTGATAGCAATCATGGGAAAATAAGGAAGAGTAGACAACCCTAAGGGAAGTCCATTCAAAGGAAGGAGAAAAGGAAAAGAAAGGTTCAAAATGATGCAACCACTCAATTTGGTTGGCTTATTTCAGGCTGAAGAGGAAAATCTTGCAGAAGAAGGGCCTGTTGAAGTAAGGGGTGAGGAAACAGAGGAAACACAAAACCAAACAAGTAAGAAGTAAATCAAGTAGGGGTTAATGAGGACTCATTTTACTTTTTAGCAAGAGGAAACAACCTTTTACTGATACATAAAGCATCACATAAATATTGGAGCAGATGAATCTATTGGAGATGCTTTTGGGGATGACATTCACCATCTTGAGCAACAATCAGCAAGGACAGGTAGACTTGCTGAGGCAGCAGGAGATGATCAACATAGTGAGCAACAATCAACAAGCACATGGGATGATTCTAGTGATGAAGTTTATGTTGATTTAGATTCAGAAAGTGATGAGACTTGTGACATGGTGGACTCAGATGCACCTACTGAGATGTTTGAAGACATTGAAAACTCCTCTGATGATGACATTTTTGCTTAAAAGGAAAGACAAGACACCAAGTCAGTGATGGTACAAAAAATTAGAAGGATGCTTAAGAGAAAGAGCATCAAAAGAAAGCTGAGTGCAACTAGACAAATTGAAGAGGACAGTGTACAGGGTGTTGATCATGATGGAGATTAGTATAGTGATCCGAGGGATGATTCTGACCTCACAGTCTTCATGGTTCAGATGGTGAAAAGTAGAGGTGTTCATTCGGTTAAAACCGATCAAACCGAACAGTTCAGTCAGTTAACTGAAATTTTTGATTTTTCAAAAGTCATAACCAAAAACGAACTGAAGTTGGTTTGATTTGGTTCTAACCAAAAAAATCAGTTCAGTTTTAATTTTTTCTGTTTCAGTTCAAATCGAAACCAAACCAAAAAAAAAAAGAAAAAAAAACACTTATTTTTTGTACCAAAAAAGTGTGATAAAAGTTTGTTTGATAAAAAATTTGAATTGGGTTACTTATTCTTTAAGTACTCAAAAATTTATTTGATAAAAGTATATTGATAAAAAAAATATTTGTTTTTATGTGAAAATATTGAATTAGATTTTTTTTTTTGTATATTGAAAATATTTGTTTTGATAAAATTATAATTTATCTATTCTAAATAAATGTATTTAAAATATTATAAATTTAATAAGATAAATAAATTTTTAATTATTATATGTTATAAAAATTTTAGTACACACACATTTTGTGAAAAATACAATTATAACCTTATTAAATCATCATTTCTAAAGGATAATTTTGGAATATTGATAAAGTTTGTATCCAAACTATGTTTTTTTAATGTTGAATTCTCCAATTTATCCTTCAAATTATATTGTAAAATTTTTTTGTTGGAATAATTAAAAGGACAAATTATGTAAATGAACAAAAATAATTTCTGTTTTTGACATAAAACGATTTTTGTTTTTGTAATAATATAGATAAAATCTTTATTGACTAGCAGATGCATAGGAATAGCCGAATAGGATTCAATCCATTATTCTTTAGTTTGCAATTTAAATTGAAATTTCAATTTTACTCATCAACATACCCTATAATATATATAATTTTAATAAATTAATTAAAAAAAATTTATTTTATTTTTATCTAACATTTTTTGCTCTTTAAATCATAATTATCTATATTTTTATATGTAATGTGTATTAGTTCGTATAATAAAAAAATTATGCAATTGTACCATTTGAGTTTAGAAAAAATATCATTTTTTTCTCTTCATATCATAACTATTCATGTTTTTATATGTTTTTTATATGTCATAGATTAATATCTATACTATTTATAAAACGTAGGGTTTTTAATAACTATTTTGATATATTTAGTAATAAGATGATAAAATCAATTATATTTTATAAAATAAAGGCAATATAGTTTTAGTTTCTCTTCTCCAATTTTACTTCTTTTTTTCTCAATTATTTCACCTTATCAAAAAATTTCTTTTATTTATTCCAAACACTTAAAATTACATTAATATTTAAATTATTTAAAAAATTATATTTATTTATCTTAGACTTAAAAAATTTAATAAAAAATGTGAAGTAAAACTAAAACTAGTAGCACTTAAATAATAAAATTATATATATAAAAAAATAAAAATAACCAAAAAAAAAAGAACTGAACCGAAAAATCAATTTTTTTGATTTTCGATTAAGTTTCGATTAACCGAATAAAAAAATCAAACCAACAAAAAAACCAAACCGAACCTAATTAGGTTCGGTTTGTTTTTTTTTGGTTTTCGATCGGTTCGGTCAGTTTTGGTTTTTGTTTTAAACACCCCTAGTGAAAGGCCTAGGCATCCTACCTTCAAAGAAGGTATGAACATGAACAACTTTCAACCAGTGGTTGGAATGAAGTTTGCAAGTGCATAGGTATTCAGAGAGGTACTTGCAGACTGTTAGGAATGGTTTCACGCTTAAATACAAGAAGAATGAAAATGCAAGGATTACAGCAAATTGTGCAAATGAAGGATGCAATTGGAGAATCCATGCTTCTCAAATTCAAGGTTTAATGACATTCCAAATCAAGAGCATAAAATGAGAACACACGTGTGCATGGTTGTATGAGAATAAACTTGCTACTTTCAAGTACCTTGCAAAGAGAATGGAGAGGACAATGAAAGATCAACCTAGTGTGGGCATCCAAGGAATGGTGAACCTTATAAAAAGCAAATGCAATGTTGATGTGAGATATTGGAAAGCAAGGAGGGTCAAGAGAGAGGCACTGGACTTGGTCAGGGGTAGAGACAGTGTTCAGTATGAGTATTTGAGGGACTATGCCCAGACTATGATTGCATTTAATGAAGGAAACATAATGATTATAAAAAAGGGCTAAGAGATTGAGACACCAACATATGAAAGACTTTATTATGCGTTGAGTGCATTGAAATGTGGCTTTTTGATGGGGTGTAGACCAATTATTGGCCTTAATGGATGTTTTTTGAAATCACATCATGGAAGGCAGTTGTTGGTTGCTGGAGGGAGGGATGGGAATGACAACATGTTCCCTATTACCTGGGTTGTTGTACAAGTGGAAAATAGGGAGAATTGGACTTAGTTTCTGATAGAGTTATTGGAAGACATAGGGGGATTTGGTGAGAATAAATTGGTCTTTATTTCTGACAAGTAGAAGGGTTTAGTGGAAGCTATAAAAAGTCTTGTGCCTGATTCTGAACATTGGTATTGGTTGAGGCATATGTATGACAACTTCAAGATGAAGCATGGAGATGACAAATTGAGACAACTTTTCTGGAGTGCAGCTTGCACATCAAATAAGAGTGAGTTTGAAAATTGGATGAAGAAGATTGAGGAAGCTGACCCAAAGAAGTCCCCAGAATATGAGACTACTGCATAATGGTTGAGAAAGGTACCTGCACAGCACTGGAGCATGAGTCATTTCTCTAGAAAGTGCTTGTTTGACATAATTGTCAACAATCTAAGTGAGTCCTTCAACAATTACATCCTACTTGCTAGAGATAAGCCAACATCAGCATGTTGGAATGGATAAGATGCAAACTTATGATTAGGGTGCAAATGAAAAGACAAGGCATGGAGAAATTTCTAGGTAACATCTGTCCTTTGGTTGGTTATTGAATAATTGTTCTTAGTGGTGTACAAAGTAAGAATGGTGAACTGTTTTTGCTTTTTTGGTGGATGTTGGACCAAAGTTGATGGTTGATGGATATGTACAGGGAGGCATTCATTGGTGCCTTTTATTTATGTATGTAAATACACCACATTATCAAATAAAGGAATAGTTATATTAAGTTTGTAAAGTGGTCTAATTTATATCCTCAATGTCTCATTTTCCTTTTTTTTTTTTTTTTTCTTTCCAAGGGGTGATGCACATTAATTATTGTATACCCTGGATATATTCTAACAAATCTGCCTCAGAGTTGTATGGTGTTTGCAAGGCACTGAAGTTATATAAATCCTTATATGTTTATACACAAGAATGGTCTCATGGCCATTTTTAAATGTTAATAGGGCCTCCGCAACCCATTTGTTTATGTTAAGGGGGTTTCGTGGCAATTTGTTTACTACAATGGGGTTTCATGGCACATTTTCTTATGTTATCCATGGAAAACATTTTTCTTATTTCCCATCAACCATTTAGGGGAAATGCATATTACTTTTGGTTTGAATATACATGGAAAACAATGAAATAAAATAATACAAGAATTATCTTTTTAAATGTTAAGGAGGCCTCAGGAGCCCATTTGTTTATGTTAAGGTGGTTCAATGGCCCATTTGTTTATTGAACCCATTTGTTTATGTTATAGGGGTTCAATGGCATATTTGTTTATGTTAAGGGGGTTCCGTAACACACTTATTTATGTTAAGGGGTTTTGTGGCACATTTGTTTATGGGGTGTTTTTTCAGTTTAAATTTTGTGTCAGCCAACATTTTAAGGGAAATGCAGATTACTTCTGGTTTGATACATGGAAAATAGCTAATTCATGGAAAACAACAATAAAACAAAATATACATAACACTAAAGGAAATATTATCAAATAAAATTAAAATTAAACTGAATATTACAAAATAGGACCACAAAGTACCCAGTCGAGGTCAAACAAATGACAACATTACTAACACATGTGGGTATTTAGCACCTTTTCCACCCCTAATTTTTCAACAACAACATAATGACAACAATGAAGGCTGCCAACAGAAACCATGAAACATGTATGTAAGTCCAATTTCTTTCAAGACTTTCTGCTGGTGGAGTACTTGCAATAATTGGAGAAATGACCTCATTTTCTGCGTTATCCTCTATTGCCCTTTTTCTCCGTGGTGATATGCCCACTTTGAAGGAGAAACTGGAATGCCCATAGGAAGCCTACAACACTCACTGGATTACACCAATGAAGAAAAATGCAAACTTGGTTGGAACATCTATAGTAGAGTCTCGTTTTTGTGGGCTTCTACTCAGATTCAACAACCTTAATGCTACATTTTAGGTTACACTCACAAATTCGCGGAGAGGTAAATCTCAAATCCAATGCCTGCTTCAATCCTTGGCTCTTGCTGTGGGATGAGCTTGTGGCCATTTTACTTTTTAGTATATTACAAATAGACAATACCAATAAGAAGAGAGAAAGAACAAAGGAAAGAGAAAAATAAAAATACAGACAATTTACAGAGAGAAAGGAGATTTTAGGGAGAGAAAGAAAACAAGGAGGAAACTTTTGATAAATGGGAAAAGATAAAGTTAAAAATTGAGTTTTTAAAAATTAAATTACAAAATGGCTAACTAAACCCCTGGAGGGCATTCCAGGCAATTTACAGCCAAAATTGCTATCCCTACATGCAGCTACAACGCGTGACCCCTATCTGGGGGTATGGTGGCAATTTCAACGATGCATATGGTACTGATTTGACTCCACTTTTAACACAAGGGGTTTTGCGGCAATTTCGAATTTCATAGGGGAATACGCTGCATTCCCCCCCCTCTAAAAATATATAATTGGTGAAATTTTATTTTATTATTATTGTTATAAAAAAAAAATTTGGAGTCAAAACGTAAATAGGGAAAAACTTAATTGTAAATATTTTGAAAGTTTTGGGGGCTAATTTATGAATATTTTAGGTCAAATGGGTCAATTCAAGGCACTCATTATTCAGAGGACTTAATTGAAAGCGGAAAGAAAATGCTTGGGGTCAGATTGTAATAGCAAAAAATTACCCTTTAAATAGCCAAAACCCCATGCACTTCTTCAAATTTACCCATGCAACCCACAACTTCTTCTCCAATGATTCCTCATCGACGGTGAATGAAACTCAAAGGTTAACCCAACATTCTCTTCTTCTCAGCTCAAGGAACGCATTGGTACCAAAATCTCCCTGAATCAACCAATGAGTTAGCCAGAATTTGAGAATGAAACTTGAGCCACGACAGAGGTGGTAGAAACAGTGACACCGGTGGCTAAAGCTTAGGTTGGATTAGTGGATTGAGATAGGTTTAGCTCAAGGAGCATTTCTGTGCTTTTAATTTTGCAAACGAATGGGCGACAGAAGAGAATTTGACGCGGTAGGGAACGGCAGTGAGTGAGAAACCTAATTAGGTTTTCCAACAAATTGGATAGTGAATCGGCAACAAAGTGGGAACCTGATTGGGGCATACTACTATATGTGTCGAGATACATTTATTGGGAGTGATAGTCACCAATTCCGACAACGTCTGACGGCGGCCGGCGGTGGCAGCTACTGTGCGGTGGCGACTCTAAGACAGATTCTCCGTCTCGTTGTGGAGGTCACACGTGTGGTGTTGGTTTGTGGTGATTGAGTTTTGATAATAAGATCGTTGGTAAATTATTGGAGTTGAGGTAATAACAAAATGCCTTGTATTGTTCTTGTTCTTTACCAGTTCTTGTGTAATAATATGAAATGGAAAAAAATATGATTGGAATCAATCAACGGAATACATGGGTATATGTATAATGCTTAGTGGACCTAGAATTGCAATATATATATATATATATATAAACCTTGCTTAACTTAGTTAAGTAAGGGATTAAACCCTAATTTTGTATATAATGAGGTATGGTGCCGAATTATTAAAGATTAAATTCTTGTTAATTAAATGAACTGCTGTAATTTTATATTTGACCTTGTGTAACATTGCAAGGACCAAATGTTATAGGAATCTGAATTGTTAAGTTAGGAACTATTGACTTAGGAAAAGTTTATCGATTGAAGCAAATATGATTTTCATAAATATCGTAGCATCAATGGGTTAATTATTGTTTAAAAGGTCAAAACAAGTGTTTTGATGATGAGTCTGTTCTTTTGAATAGGTGACGAGTCCATTAAGCATTATACATATACCTATGCCACCAATTCAAACTTAAATCATAATATAAGAGATAACAGAAAAGCCCAAAATTCAGTAAGTCTCAGAAGGGTAGCAGCACAATTCTTAACTCAAAAGAACACTACAAAGAGTGCAACATATACGTACCCAAAAGTCTCCTAGTCAACGTTCAGACATAACAACTGTTCTTAAGTCTTAAAGCTACAATTAGATGTAGTCTATTTATACATACATAACACCTAATCTATTACAAAATGGTCTCCTCAGGCAAGCCTTAAGCCCACAATCTTCTTTTATACCCGTCTGGGAAGGAATAAAGGATAACAAAGAAGGGTAAATCCTAAAGACTTAGTGAGGGAAATATGAAAAAAAATCAGAGAAAAACTATCGAAGAAGCAAAATACAAACATATTTATTATCAGCAGGACTTTACAATTGGAAACAGGATTATCGCATAACATAAATGATAACAAATTTAGAAAATGGAAACATCTCCGTCCTTGTTACTCCTAGAATAGAATACAAACAGAATCAAATAGTAACCCCAAATATAAAATTCATAATAGATTTTCCTTATTCCTTCGTTAACCCAAGCATATTAGCTCGGTATGATCCATTATCCCAAGCATTTTGCTCAGTACCCAAGTGCTCAACCCGATTCATTAGTCCTATATATCGATATAATCAATAAACAATTACCGAAAAGGCCATACAAATGATATGTAGAACAATTCAATTAGGCATACAAAATACAATTTAGTCAATAAGACCCAAAATCAACGTAATAGATAGGACAATAAGAGTTTTGGGCACCAAAATGAGTACAATTCAACTTCAATAGAGAAACATAAGTGATTCAAATAATTAAGGAATATTAACTTCCCAGAAGAAAGTTAGGCTAACCCTCACCTTAACGGTCATAGAAATGCTAACCCTATCTACTGTCCTGTAGATCCCAGCTCCTCGTCACCTGTTCAAAATAATGGACTCATCTTCAAAGCACTCGTTTTGGCCTTTTAAACAATAATCAAGCCATTAATGCTACAATATTTACGAAAGTCATATTCGCTTCGATTGATAAACTTTTCCTAAGTCAATAGTTCCTAACTTAACAATTCAGATTCCTATAACATTTGGTCCTTGCAACATTGCACAAGGTCAAATATAAAATTACAGTGGTTAATTTAATTAACGAGAATTTAATCTTTAATAATTTGGCACCATACTTCATTATATACAAAATTAAGGTTTAATCCCTTATTTAACTAAGTTAATCAAGGTTTATATATATATATATGTATTGCAATTCTGGGTCCACTAAGCATTATTCATATACCCATGCATTCCATTGGCCGATTCCAGTCATTTATTTTGTTTTCCATATCATATTATTACACAATAATTGGTAAGGAATAAGAACAGTACAAGGCATTTGTAATAACCCCAACTCCAACAATTTACCAAAGATCTTATTATGAAAGCTCAATCACCACAAACCAACACCACACATGTGACTAGCGCGATGAGATGGAGATTCTATCTCAAAGTTGTTGATGAGCCATCGTCCATTGGCCACAGCTGTCAGTCATTGTCGAAAATGGTGAGTACTACCTCCAATAGATGCAGTACAAAGAGATTATATATTTATTCTAACCAAAAGATATATAACATTTAAAATTCAATGCTATGAAAATTGTAACTGTAACTTCCACATTATTGAGAAATCATACAAAAAAGCTATATATTATAAAAACATTATTTGCTTATTTATCATATCAAAATATGTATGTATAAATATATATAATTTAAAAAGCGTATTTAGTAAAATATTTTGTGCTATTTTTATTTTCTTAATTAATTTTTTTTTTAAATTTATCATTTTATAAATATTTATATAATTTATAAACTTAGACTTAGCAATTCTTGATATTTTACAACTTATTTAAGTATACATTATCTTCAAACATAACATTTTTAATTGAAATATTCATATTATTTTCTTTAATTAGTAATAGATTTTCTTTCGTTAAATATTAAAAGTAATTATAATTCATGTTTTAATCACATGAAGTAAAATAAATATTATTACAATATAAAGTATTTTATTTTAATAATATTTTTGGTGCATCGCATGGAGCACATGCTAGTACTATTATATATAGTACAATGGTGTTGGACCTATAATTGTATAATTTTGACCAAAATTTGAATTCTTAGAATTTTAAGTTTTTCAATTAAATTAGAGAATTCTCATTGGTTGTTAATTTATTTTTATTTTTATTTTAATACAACTATCTTATCTATTATAACTAAAAGTTGATGTTGTATTTATCCAAAATTATAGAATTAATTCTGATATCAGGGGATAACTTCTTTTTTTCCCCCCTCTCATAATGATAGATTTTTCTTTCATCATAAAAGTTTAGAAAATCCATAATCATAGATTTAATATTTTATCTAATCACATAAATTTAACTCATAATGCATTTGGTTATTATATTTGTATTTTACTATCTTTTTACTATAGTTATTTTCATTTCTCTAGGTGAAAAAGAAAATTATTTGTGTACGTCTTATACTTAAATAATGAATCTAGAATAGTGTGGCTTTATGAAGTATATCATTTTACTAAGTAGTTGAAATTAATTCAATTTTTTATCAAATGAATGAAAAAGAAATATATATTTTTTATATGAATTTATTTAATTTAATAAAAATATATAATATTTCAATTACATAAGTATGCATTTTTTAATGCAGAATTTATGTAATTATACTTGGAATTTATATTTTAACTAACTAAATATTTACTTATATTTATAATACTTTTATAAAAATATTTCATTTCTCTATTAGTATATATAAATTATTTATAGAGACTTACTTATATATGCCTAGAAACTTAAAATTCCTTACTAAACAAAATACTCTTTTATATGATAACGTGTATATTTTATATTTTGATAACTTACACTTTGATAATTTTTACAATCAAAATAATTGTTCGTGACTTGGCATGATGAAAAATAATACACACAGTAGACACGTTGAGAGTATCTAATAAGTGTATATTTAACATTGAGTGATTTAATTAAACAAAAATATTGAGGTAAAAAAAATTAGATATTTTATTTTTCAATTTAACTATACATTTTTATTTCAAGAACAATTTAAAATTTATCTAAATAGGATAGTTGATGATAATTTAATTGATGTCGAAACAATGAAATTAATCTGTCATATCAAATAATCTTTTTATATTCCAAAATTATAATCACTTTATTTTTAGTTGAAGTATACATTCTTGAATTGTATCTATATATTAGTTAAATAATTGTCTCCTTACAACACCTTAGAATTTTAAATATGCACATAATTTGTAAAAGAACTTATATTAAATATATATTTCACAAATGAAAAAATGACTTCACAATCATTATTACTTTTTACATACTATAATTTGCTTGAAACACTTTACAACTTACCAATTTCTCAAAAGAAGAATAATATACCTATTTTGTGGAATAACAAATCATCAATATGTTCTTAATAAAGAGTTTAAAATTTAATAAATGAATAGTTTTACATTAGTTGATACGTAAATTCTAAACTTATAAAAGTTTTCAAATTTAATTTTTTAAGATAATCTCTTATAAACATGCAAAATATCTGTAGATGAAATCATATATCTACAATATTAACTAATATTCTAATTTGAATTCAAAGTTATTATAAATATGAGGGACTACTTTCTACAACTTCTATAATCTTTTAACTTTTATTTTTATATTATCAAAATTTTCAACTTAAGAAGTTTTAAACAATTAAATCAATAATAAAACCACTCATTTTCAAATATTTGAATCAAATTTCTTTTAGGATACATAGATATATTATTGGTGTAATTGAAATTTTCAAAGGTTTGATGAATGAACACTTAAAATTGTCATTTACGTCAGTATTTATATTTTTTTAGTACATTTATTTGCAATTTTTTTAATATTTAGGTCTTATAATTTCACATTTAATTTAATAAAGATTTACAATAGAATATTTTATATATACATATTTGGTAGGAATAGTATCAAGTCAATAAATTTTTATTCAAACTATTATTTCTCCATTTTGTGTTTAATGAGGTATTGATATGTATTATGTATTGAGCTAAATATTAAAAAAATCAATATTATTTTATAACAATTTACATAATTTGTAAAATATGTTATTTGTAACCTTAAAAATGATAAAGAAAATCCATACTTGTTTCTGTGGCCTTTACATTATTAACAAGATCACACTAAATATTTCTTATATTTTAAAGAAATAGTTTGCTTAAATATCATATAAAACATATATGTTTATATATATATAATTTGAAAGTATATTAAATAAAAATATTTTGCTCCATTAATTGTTTATCACCTTTTTCTTATTAATATATATATATATATTTAAAATTTTAACAATTTTAGGAATCCATTATCCATGTATAATCTATAAATCTAAAGTTAGCAACTCTTGATACTCTATGATAATTTTTTCCTTTATATGTAAATCAATTTTTATTTTATATAATTTTTAGTTTTTAAAATAATGTAACACAAATTTTCACCTTTTGTGTGAGATGATTTTCTATTATACAGTAAGTTTTTATATTTTCAATATTATTAATCATTTTTCAATTTGTCAAGCATTATTTTGTTTTGTTTTGTTTGAGTTGCCTTAAATTTATTGAATTGTTTTTTATTATGAAAAATATAAGTGTTTTTATATTTTTATATTGTGCCTTTGTAAATGTGATGCTTTTATGATAAGCATGACTTTTCATTGTCTTTATATTCATACACTGTGATTTTGTAGAAATTTTTTTAATTTTGTACCATGTATTTTAAAAATTATATCGTGAATCAGATTTACTTTTACATGAAATTAAGTATGTAAAACATATTTCTAATTATAATTAGTTTAATCCATATATAACACAGGACACATGCTAGAACGTATATGTGAGAAATAATAGGTAACACCTAATTTCTCAAATTAATAGGAACTTACCTCATGTTGACATTATCAGAATTTGGAATGAGTTTTGACCGCAATCAAATTAATATCCACATTCAAATAGGAGTTTAGTTTATATGTGTGGATAATAAAAGTAGAGAAATCTAATATCATTAGGCAAATACTACGATATTGTTAACAAAAAAAATATCGGAGACGGCTCAGCTGAAGATGACATGTCTCAATCGGAAAAAGTGTTAAGAGTGATAGTTATGAAGTGGCAAACGGATGGGTGGGTTGGATATGGGTTGGGTCAAAATGAGTTGGGCTCAAAACGAATTTATATTTATGGGTTGAAAATGAGTTGGGTTGAAAACGAATTGAGTCGAATTTGGGCGGGTTCAATATAAAATATATATATATATACTTTTTGCTATACATTGTTTAGTTATTTTATTAAACTATAATCTTTTTTATCTTTATTAGACGTATGTTAATTAATTATTAGAAATTGTTTACAATGAATTTTTATATCTAAAAAATCTAAAAAATTATGTTTCAATAAAAAAACATGTTCCACAAAATTTTTATTTCAAAAACCCCAACTATCAACTTTTATCTTATTTTTGGATGAAATTATCCTTGAACTTCTTGTATTAATTTTATTTATTTATTAATGTTTAAGTTTAAAATTTAATTCTTTTGACTGTATTGCAAAACTTTTTACAAGAATTAATTTATGAATTTTAAAAAAATTTAATTTTGTTTTCAAAAGATTAAAATTGTCTTTACTAAGTTATATATATTTGAAATTCAATAAATATATATTTCAAAATAATTTAATCTGTTGATGATAAAATCATCTTTGGCATAGTTAAATTTAAATAATCTAAAGAAAAAAATTTCATTGGAAGAGCTAATTTATTATTATTTTTTAATTTAATGATTCAAGGGTAATGTAGTTTCAGAATTAGCTATTGCGTTTTTCAAAGTGAAAAAGTAATAGAATAGGTATTTTGGATTGAAAAATATTTTAATGAGTTTCTTAGATATAAAAATTTATTTTCAAAAGTTTGTAGTATTTTTTCTTAAGACAATAAAATATTATTTGAAAATATCTAATTGCGGGTGGGGTTGGGTGGATGGATTTACAAAGAAAAAATGAAAACTACAAGAAAAAATTCGTGATGGGGAGCTTCCAAAAATGAATGATATAATTATTATGATGCTAATTGAGGGCCTCGGCCCTCTGCCCTCTGCCCTCTGCCCTCGAATGGACTAATTCATTCGAATTAAGTTAATAAATTAATATTTTAAAATTAAATGAGGTGGAGAAATGGTAAATAATTAATCGGTGATATATAATATATATAATTTTCAATTCATTATTTTTTTTTCATCTTTAGAGTGCTATAGAAATAAAAATAAAGTGGGGTATGATCTTGGGAGAATGAAAGAATGGAAGGATAATTTTGGGATTGAAATTAGGTTCAATTATTCAAAAACCACATTCAACCCATTTTCAACTCATTTACATTTACAATTCATTTCAACCCATTAAAGCACAACCCATATTCAACCCACTAAAATCCAACCCAATCCAAATCTAATCAAATTATTTTAAACCCAACCCAACCTAAGACTAAATAAATTGGATTGAAACCATGGGTTTAAATCCAATTTGCGCCCCTAGTTATGATCAATTTAACCATAGTCGATGAATATATGCTTACAAACAAAATTTTAGGGAAGTCCCAATCGGAAAGGATAAAAATTAGTACTTATACTCGTGGTCATGATAAATTAAGAACTCTCGAAAATAAGGAAAAATTCAGTCAGAACCATGATGTTTATTCTACATCGCGATATCTCCCTATAATCTAAGGAGATTTAGGATCCCTACACATATGGGAACTTTCCTCTTAAATCCACTCCTGCACAAGACATTGACCATTAATGAAGAAAGCAAGAAACATGGGCATGGTAATGCTATAAATATGGCAAGAGAAACAAGAAGATATTATCCAATCAAACACTTGTAAATCATTTTGCTCATCTTTTTTTGTATTTAGCACTTTTAACGTTTTGTTATTGCAATTGTAATATCTTTAATTTCGTTTTCCATTAGCCTTTACAGGTTTTTATCTTTACCAACATTTGTTATCATCATTCCATTATCTTTTAATAGCTTAGTGTAAATGACCTAACTAATAGCGTTCTTATTTGAGCTTAGGAACCTACTTTCCAAAGAGTAAAGTCCCCTCTTTAAAAAAATCACTTAATTTTTGAGAATCAATTGAGTAAAATAATTATTAGTTCAATTGATTCAAGCAACTGAGTTGTAATCAAAATGAAATTTCACATTAATATATATAAATATATAGATAGATGGATATTCTATCACACCTGAAGGGACCCATAGGATTTTATACCTTCAAGTCACTAGTATTTCCAATAAATGCAATTGCAACCCTAGCCCTTTCCCATTTTGGTCAGAACAGATTTACTTATTCTTTGATTCCAGTCTCCAACAAAAATCTCATCAAGGTGGTAGATGTCACACGGACAAATTCTGTTATGATCCTTGCACACAATTCAACTCACTATGTGACCTAATTGCACTAACAATTAGCAGTCAACCAACACATGTATATTAAACATTTGAGAGTAGTAAGCCAAGAACATAAATCAAACAACACTTTAGGCAACAACAAAGGTAAGATAAAGTACACAAGAAGTATGGGAATAATCCTAACCTCATATTGTTAAACCAATAAATGAATATAAGGAATTGCCATAGCCTTCACCCATATTTCGTATATGAGATCTAGGCCTATACAAGTAAAAATTTGGTGCAGTTCATAGCTCCAACTGTGTAGGCTGAGTTGGACCAATAACAGTTCGCCTAATGTGTAGACAGTTTTTCCTGTAAGAGCTAGCTCATCTCAATAACTGCTCCATAATCGCCACCTACTGGTCTGCACAACTACTCTTGGTAACCACCATCCATGTGGGACACATGCCAAAAGTTTGCCACGACTATGGTCTTGCATGCCAGCTAGATGTCTAGTCATCCGACCATATCATCAAGTCAGCCAACAAAGATCATTACATGCCAACTAAGGTACACGTGTCTATCTTAAGTTTTGGTCCATGTGTCTAGACGCCTGTCACTACTATGCGTAAAGTGTGCACGAGTTCTCTGCAACCTATGCACATCACTTAGCAAACAATTCGAAAGTTTGCATGATGCCCAACCCATCATGCGCAATCCTTAGGCAACCAATAGAAACCAGCCAACCGATGCCAACAAAAACCTACACTTGGCCATAGTTGTGTTGCACCAAGCCAAACTCTTTCTCATTGGGATGCTAATGGCATGCAACAAATCATGGGTCTAACAGACCACCCTTGTCGGAAGAACCCAACATCCTCGTCAAAGATGGAGAACTCCTTGCCCACCAGTATGCCTCAATCAAATTTTCAAACTGCTAAAGATCTATACTCCTTTCCCAGATTGTATCTGCCTCAAATTCGCCTTTCCATTAAACAAGGCAGGTATTTTTTTTGCTCTATCCCCTAATTCAATGATCCAACACACATTGGACTTCTTTCTCATACTATTGGCAAATAATAGCAAAGCACATTTAGCCTGCATTTGAGCATCATCATCACCATGTAAATATTTCTTAAGGAAACTCACATGAAATGTATGGTGTATTTTCAACCTATTTGATAGCTTCAACCCGTATGCCACATTACCGACTTTTTTCACAATTTCAAATGGACTATCATACTTCGGCACTAAATTGCGATGTACTATCTTCGAGCTAATCCTTTTTTGAATTTGTCGAATCAGCTTCAAATGTACCACCTCCCCCACACTGTATTGAATATCTTGTCTTCCCATATTAGCATATTTTTTCATTCTTTATTGAGCTTTGTCCAAACTATCTCAGGCCTTATCCAACAACTCTTGTTTCGCCCATGCAAAGTGATAAGTCGTAGGGCACTTGCCTCCCATACTATACAAGGTACTCTCATGAGAAGCCAGAGGTTGTTGACCATAAACCAATTTAAACGGGCTCAAGCCAGTCGTCGATGATTTATGCAAGTTATAACACAACTGAGTCATATCAAGCAACTCTACCAAATTCTTCTAGCTTGCTGAAACATAGCGTCTCAAGTAGCATTCATCCTCTCCATCTGACCATCAATCTGGGGATGATTTGCTATGGAAAATTTCAAAGCAGTTCCCATAAAATTAAACAGCAAAGTCCAGAATCGACAAATAAAGCAAATACCCTAATAACTCACAATATCTTCAAGCATCCAAAAATATTACACCACATGTTTGAAAAATAAATCCGTAGCAATCTTAGCCAGACAAGTGTAGGAGCAACAATGAATATACCTGTAACATTCCTAAAATACGGTATTTCAAAAAAAAGGATTTAGAGTTCAAGAAATTGGTTGGTAGGATTTTAGGGCTCGAAAAATAAATAAAAAGGACTTAATTGTAAAAATTTTGAAAGTTTGGGGTCAAAGTGAATTAAGCAAGACTTGATTAGATCACATTTTCAAAGTTTTGGGGTTGCAATGCTAATATTTTGGGTCAAGGGGTCAAAGTGAGACACTAACTTAACCTAGGGACTGAAATTGAAGTGGGTTAAACTTGGAGGACCCAATTGGAATTTGGGCAGAAGTTTTGGGGGGGTGAAAACATAATTTTCAAAAGATGGCTTTTAAATAGCAAAACAACTCCTTTTCTTCTTCATTTTCACCTCGCACCACCGTGTCTTCCTCCTCCAGCTATTTTTTACGGCGAACGGCAAACACCTTCAAGTTATATACCATTTTTCTCCTCTCCTCATGAGGAATACGTTGGTACCATTCTCTTCCAAAACCAAGGGGTGAGATGGCCAAAATTTTGACTCGACGTTACTATCGCGGCGGAAGTGGTGGTCGTAAAGTTTTCAACGACTAAAGTTTCAGTCTGAGCAGTGGGTTGTGATGGGTTTAGCTCAAGAAGCATTCCAGTGTCTTCAATTTCACAAACCAACCAACGACGAATGAGAATTAAGAGTGGCAGCGCACAGCAGTAATAAGGTGATCGAGCTCGATTTTTCTATCAATTGGAGGTCTTCCTGACGGTGAAACTCAAAATTAAAGTGGGTTCTAGATTCCTGGAGCTGAGAGGCGTCGATTGGTGGTGGTGTTGCACTTCTTCGGCGACGTTAGATGGCGGCAGCGGAGTTGGGACAAATTCTTCAGCTCGTCGCAAGGATCTTGACGGTGTTCTCGGTTTATGATGCTGGCGCTTCTATAGTCGAATCTTAGGTAAACGATTTGGAATAGAATTATGTTATATATATTGTACTGCTATTTCCATAAATCATGTATTATGCCAAGAGTGAGGATTTTAGATATGACTAGTATATATACCTTCCATGCATGGACTATTATATGGTTTAGTGGATTCGGATTTGAATTAAAATATGATGACTTTGGATAATTAAGTTAATTGAAGGATTTAAATCTTAACTTGTTGATTTTATGGATTTGGAACCTAAGTGATAATAATCGGGTTATTTAAGATGATATAGAATCAAGACTTGGGACATGCATGTGCCGTTATAAGCATAGTGAACTTGAATTTGTAATATTTTATAATAAATTTGCGATTAATTGAGTTAATTGATAGAGAAAACCATGTCAATATTCCCATAGTAACAACGTAATTAGCTGTATCGTAATAATAGTACTGATCAAACCCTAAAACTGCCATATTAGACGAATAGTTGTTGATTTTAGATTATTGATAGTATAATTGTAATTAATAATGTTGAATGAAGATCTTGACATGGACCTATTCTTTTGGATTAGGTGACAAAGAAGTGGGTCCCGCAGACCAGTAGGTGGTGATAGCATATCTGAGTCTAATAAGGTGAGGCTCTGCCATTCTGGCCTTGATTCTATCTGTTCTTGTGGAATGACCCTTGTGAGGGTTCAACGTGCTTGTGTACCGTACTTATTCTTGTTATTGAAACCCGTAAAATTTTAAGATCTTGTTTGTCATCTATTGCTTATTTCGTAAACCCATGTGAGGGTTTGCTTTATTAGTTTTCGCTTCTAATATTGTTCAGTACAATCCATGGCCTTGTCGGCTGGCCCCGTATTTCTTTTTAGCCTCTTATAAACGTTTGTTTCTTTGATTTTGCTTCTAGTATTATCCAGTGCGATCCATGGCCTTGTAGGCATACATGATTTTGAATTTATTCATAGATACTTATACAAAAAATCTATTTGGGCTGAGTGCCAATCCTAGCAGAATGCTTGCATTACTATTCTGGAATTGTATCATTGTATTGGCTTATTTGGTTGCGTTCTTGACTTTGGGCAGTCGGGGGTTCACAGTGGCCAAAAGTTTGATCAGCGAGGATTGATCCTACCGATTTGTGTGGTTGCAATCTTGTCCTCGGGGAAGGCTTGATCGATGAGGATCGATTTTATCGATTCGTGCTGCAACGGTTTGGCGAGTTGGTGACTCGTCGAGGTGATATAAGCGGGTAGGCCGTTTTATGATTGGATCAAGGCGATATAAGAGGACAGGCCATTATACGATCGTATCATTTATACTCATCGAGGCGATATAAGGGGGCAAGCCGTTTCATGATCGTATTGTTTATACAGTATCAATGAGGTATAAGGGGGAAGGCTATTTTACGGTCGTATCATTTATACACAATCGGGAACAAAATAGGGGAAGGCCATTACACAATCGTACATGTGAAATATGCTTGTACCATTGGTTTTATAAAATGTTCTTGTCTAGTCTATTTTATAAAATTGAACAAAATTCTGAATTTTGAAACCTGAGTATTTCATGGAACAATTTGTTACTGAATTCTTTAAAACTAATCATGTCTACGAGTTTTGAGATTTTCTATGTAATGTATTTAAACATGAAATGACTCTTCGTCGGTATAGGATGACATTGAGTTATCTCATAAAATGTGGTACAAGAAATACTAGTTTCTAGTTTTAGTTCGTAGATTTTGTAAACTCTTTCAAATCTTCAAAATAAAGTTATCGTAACTTGTATTTTTAGTTATTTGGATTCAGAGTGAATATACTTCTTGTAGATGTATATTGTATTCCATTTCATTATGATTCTTCCTATACATGCAAATGCTTGCCTCACTGAGTCATTTGGACTCACCTTCTCGTATTGTCTTTCTGTTATTTGCCCAGATTGAAGAAGTAGAAGGCACCCTGAGCTTGGGTTACCTTTTGACATAGTGTAAATGTTATTATCATGACATCTATAACAGTAAGGATGTGAGACATTATGGTCGTAAGGTAATAGGGGGCATAAGTTATAAGTTAGTATATTTTCTTCTACGAAGTGTGACAGGTTAGAGTTCCTGATGAATGATGTATATATGTAAGTTAAATTATGGCCCTTTGAGAAATTGTGACTTGTTATGAGAATTTGGGTTTTGCTTGTCATTTTCAACATGACTAGCTTGAATTTTAAATTACAAAATTCCTTAGGTTGAGAATTTTGGAGGGTGTAATTGGGTATAATTGGTTTTAAAAGATTCAATTGGAGTAGTACCTCGATCCGAAGCAAGCATCTCACAGACGAAGTGCTACAGAGATGGTATCAGAGGTTAGGTTTGGAAACTTGAGCTACACTGGGATAGGATCCTCGGAATATGGGATTTCTAGATTAGTAAAGATTATATTTGACTTGAGAATTTTGTTTGGATGTGAATTTTGGGATAATGCATAATATCGGAAAGTGAAGGATTGGTATTGGGATGGTCAGCCAGTACATAGTCCATTACTTTATAGTATCACGCACATGACTTTATGAATGTTTGGTGGAATGATATCTTTGGAGTTACGTTGTTGACCGAGCATTTTGTGATAATAGAACGTGGGAACTAAAAGGTTGTTTGAGATGATAAGTGTTTGATCTTGTATGGGATCAAGATTTAAATAATGAGCTTAATTTCAGAACTGGCATTTCAATAATAGGACTAATCTATATAACTACATGGTGGCATTGAGAGGGAAATAAGGAAGTATTTTTTGTAAGGAGATCATGTAAGATGATTAGTGAATGACATATATATATATGATTGCGACTCAAATATCTGAGGTAATTAGTTTATTAGCAATGGAAGAGCACATTGGTTTGATTATAAGTTGATATAGGATAAGTGGGAAAGATCACTTGTGAGAAATGTGGCTCTCAAAAATCATGTTGTAAATTTGAGGAAGAAGGGAATAACATTTTTCTGGAAAATTTTAGGATCCTACATTATGGGACATATAGAATACTTAAAATATGTAGTTATATGTATTCATATGGAGACATATATGTTTCATATATAATCTTATGAGGAGTAAAATGAAATGAGTTGTTTTGAAGATAATATTGGAATTGGTTAACTTGTTCATCCATAGTCAGACAATGAGTGAGTTTAGCAAATTTGTTATATAAACTTATGTATGAATCAATGTGGTTTTTCTCGCTAGTATTATTCGATATACACATATTCCTAATTCATAATATACTTGTACTCAACATACCATAATAGTCAGACAATGATTTCACGTTGGACATCGACCATGGAGATTGGGTACTCTTCAATTAATGAAGATTAATTGAATTGAGTCGATTAGTTTAAATGAAATGAATATATGATATTCAAAAGTCACAAGGAGTTGTGAGCCCATGTCTAATAAATGGTAGAACCTAATGGGTCACATACAAAAGCCAATTACATTTCATACCTAACGAAGAAGAATTTTCTAAGAATTAGAAAAACACTCCTAGTGGACCGATTTGAGGTTGGCGAAATTGAGGTCATTTTTGGCTTGATTAATTTAATTGTTAAATTGATCAACTAATTTAAGGAGTTAATTATTTGGAGCAACATGACCATCAATTGGTCAAGTTAGCTTAAAGAGTTAAGGTAATTGACTTAAAAGTTAAGTCAAAGGTTAATTAATTAAATTAAAGTGTTTAATTTAATTAATGAGAGGAATCTATTTTGGAGGAAAAATTCAAACGAAAGGTTCATTTGGTGTGGCATTTTAGTTAATTTGAAATTAGATTCCAAATGAAATTGAAATGCACACAAAATTCAAATTCAAATTTGAATTGCAACTTGCCAACTTGCAAGGTCAAGTTGGTTGTCACCTTCCTTAGTATCACACCATCCTCACTAAATATATATATATATATATAGAGAGAGAGAGAGAGAGAAAGATAGGCGGCCACTTGATCACATTGTGAAGAATTAGATTCTTTCACATTTTCTCTCCAACTCTCAAAGTGTTGCCTCATGTATGAAGCTTCACTTCCTCTATTCTTCTCCTACCTCAAATAAGGACTTCATCTCTGCAAATCTCCTTTCTATTTTCCATATGATATTAAGGAGGTTAAGATCTAGCATTGGTGTGTGGACCATAACAATTAGAGGCAAGGCAATTGAATTGCTTGCTTTTGGAGATCCACTGTCAGAGCAGTTTGCTTGGAGAATTTTTTATGGCACTTCCCTGTGGATTTTTGAGCTGAATTTTTTTCAGTAGATTCATCAAGGGGTTGAGAAGATACTGTAATGTTTTCGGAATATTTTTAGAATTTTGGATTGGGAAAAAGTTGCATCAAATCCGCTGTGCCGCTGTGTGACAATTTCCGCCAGTTGGAGTCATCTTCAACATCTCATTGGTTTTTGAGTGAATCAAGGTAATACTCTTTCCAAATATGAATAATTAGCATGCTTATATCCTTGGTGGCATGTTTAGCCAAGTTAATTTGCATTTTTTATTCTTTGATTATTGGATCCTAGTGCTACATGTGCCTTCAAGTGGTATCTGAGTCTAATTCATGTTATGATTTGGATTTTTGATTGATTGATTCATGTGATGAATTTGTCAAAATATCCAAACACTTGATACAACCTATGGATTGGAGTGTTTGGATGATGTTGTATGTGGCTCCTTTTCTTGATGAATTGAAAGTATGTTAATATGTGTTTTAAGTGTTAATTCATATGATTAGTATGTTTTAATTCATAGTTGCTAATGTTGAATTTTAATTTTGCATTAGTTGATGTTATATGTTGATATAGCATGTTAAATTTGGCCTTAAGATGTTTTGGTCATTTTTGGATCCAATTTGATTGGAGTTTGTTGGAGATTTTTGAAGAATGTGATTCTTACTTGAACTTGAAGTTTGAAGCATGTTTGAGCACTTGAATTTTCATTTTCAAAAGGTTTTTTTGGATCTGGAAATTCATCTATAATGTGTGATTTAGTGTTTAGGAGGTTTTCTTAAATTTTTTGTGAACAAAAATTGAGCCAAAATCAACTTGACTCGGTGCTAACCTTGAAACAAGGCAAGTTGTCTTACGGCTATGAACAGTAATCGGCGGCAGTTCCTAGTTTCGATTTTGCATGAGTCATGGTGTACTTTTTTGTTCTTTTTGTGACCAAAAGTGAACTAAATCATACTAGATAGATGCACAAGTGTTGTGCAAATTTTCAAAATTATGTTTGGTGTTTTTGATTGCTTTCAAAAACTTGTTCAAGTTGTTTTCCAAACTTTGTGCAAAAATGAAATGCATAAATGTTATGCTTATTTTTGCTTGGCCAATTAATTGTTTATGGGATAAGCATTTAATTGTTATAATTGAATGTCAATTCTTGATTTATTCTTCATTTAATTGTTGAATGGATGATGAATGAATGGATCCGATCATGAGCCTTTAATATAAATTTTATTTGTTTCAAGTTGTTGAAAAGGATTGTATCAAATTGGGGCTTGTATGCCTCTTTATTTCTATTTTGTAAATGTTATGAGAGTAGAATCATTAGGAGTGAGGATTTTTTTCTCATATAAAAGTTGCATGAAACAAAGAAGGCCATTGGACACATGAAAACCCATTAATGTATGGGGATGTACTCATGCAATAGTTAGATTTAATCAACCCACTTAAAATTAACTAAGTGGTGCACCTATGGCTCTAAGTGCATCACTTGGTTAGGCTCATGGTCATCCTACCCTAGGAGCATGTTAGGTGCATTTATTTATTTACACTTTCCATATCCTATTGATGTATGAGATGTATGGTTAGGATATAGAAAACCTAAATAAGAAAATAAAATTGATGAGATCTTTGCAAGCAAGAAAATCCCTCCATTTAGAATGTCTAAGTGCTCCAAATATTAAGTCAAAATGGATACAAATTAAAAGGAGTTTTAATTAATCCATGCCTTCTACCAATAGTATGTGACATGACGACGTTGTGATCTTTTGTGTGGTGGCACTCGAAGCAAGGTTCACACTTAAGGTGGAAAGTTGTGATCACATACTTAACATATGATGCACCTTTGATTTGAGGCTTCCCATGCATTGGCACTCGAAGCAGGGGATGTCGTAGAGCGATCTCTAATCAAAGTTTGATGGGTAGGTCCAACTTAACACCTATTAATGTAAAGGCACTTGAAGCAGGGATCTATATGAAAAGTGAGGCAAAATATATCAAGAGTTACATGAGATGCAATTAGCAAATGTTGCTTATCTTTCGATTGTTTGTGGATAGCACTCGAAGTGGGGGTTCACTTACAAGTCCTTAGGGTTTTGATTCTCACTAGAAAATGAAATTTCCCGAATTCTTCTAGGGGATGAAGGATTTTATAAAATAGTGGGAGAAAAACATGCTTGAAAGACCATGAACATGTTTTTATCAATATCAATATTCAATCACATGCTTATATTCTCTTTTTCACCTTTGATGATTTGCAAAATCTCAAGAATGGCTAAAAATCCACTCCACATTATTTTGAAAACCAATAAACCAACCTGGCCTAACTTCCACATTTGACTAAACCTCAAAATCGTTCTAGATTTCAAGAAACGGATAAGCGTCCTATATCATGGTGCTCCTTATCCTATGGGGATAAATGTAGATCAAGAAACATGTGAAATGTTCACGTACTAGGTTGAGGATCGTCCTATCTCATAGTCTCATTTTTAGGCATCTACAAACTTAAAAAATCTCAAGGATACATGAATAGTAACTTGGTTATAGTTTACAAAAGTTGTAAAGCAAACAATGTATGAGAAGTTCATGTTGTCAAAAGAGATTTTTCAAGTTAGGATGGATGAGAAGTCATGTGTCATCAACTACGGTCTAAAGATGATTAGGCTTGGAGAAGTTTTTCAACTTGGACATAGTGATGGATAATGTTCTCCATTAGGATTTGATCCTCACATCCTTGCTGAGTTTTATTGATCAAAGTGTTGATCAAGATAGAGACTACCATGACAAGGACAAACCTTTGATGCTTACTTCCTCCTCCGTGTCTATGGGCCCTAGGGGTACTAGAAACGGAGGTGAAAGGAAGAAAAGTTCTTCCTCTAAGAGAGAGCAACCATTAAAAGCATCTGGTGGAGTCAAGAAGATTATAGAGGAAATTGCTGAAATTACTTGTTTCTACTTTGACGAAATAGGCCATTTGAAGCGATATTGCAAGGGATACCTTGCAACCCTTGAGAAGGGTATGTACTTTATTGAGGTGCATTTAAGGATAAATTCTTCCTTATAGATATTTGATATCGCATGTGGTTTTTATCTTTGTAAGTTGTTACAAAAATAGAAAAAAGAATAAAACTTAGTGATGGGGATGTGATCCACAACCTTGGCTAAGGAGCAAGAGTTGTGGCCAAATCCAAAGGCGTCCAATGAGTAAAACTTAGGGAATTTAGGCCCTTGTTATTATGTACTATTTGAGAACAATATTTCAATTCCTGTTTTGGATCACAAAGGATTTGATCTTTCTAAATCAAATGGAAGATTGAAGGCATTAAAAAATGGGTTCTTTAGTTGCTTATGGTACACTTAACAATGGATTATACATTTTTAGGATTCCCAACCATCACCAATGCATGTTCAATCGAGTAAAAAAAACTAGATAACCAAGAAGATGCCATCCCATGGCATATAAGACTTGGACATATCTCTAAAAATAGGATGAATAAGTTAGAAGCTCTCAAAGCACTAAATGCTAGTGGCATTAAGGACCTTTCTACTTGTGAATCTTGTTTGAAGGGAAAATTGACTGAGGCTCCTTTTGTAGGACAAACGAAGCGCACCACAAGTCCTTTGAATTTGATCCATATAGATGTTTGTGGCCCACTAAGAGTCAATGAAAGAAAAGACTATTCTTACTACGTCACCTTCACCGATGATTATAGTCTAGTCGGACATGTGTATCTTATGAAGTACAAGTCCAAAGCCTTTGAAAAGTTCAAAGAGTATAGAAATGAAGTAGAAAAGCAAAAGGACTTAGTATTAAAGCTCTTTGATCAGATTAAGTGGGAGAATACTAAGTACCAAATTCTTGAATTATCTAAAGCAAAATGGAATTATCTCTTAATGGACTCTACCCGACATACCCCAACCAATGGAGTAGTCGAGAGGAGAAATTGTACTTTGTTGGACATGGTACATTCCATGATGAGCTTTTTCGATAGGCCCATATCCTTTTGGGGATACCTGCCTTAGAAATGGCGGGGAAGCTACTAAATGTAGTACCTTCAAAGTTAGTGCCAAAAACACCGCATAAGATGTGGTTTGGCAAAGCACCCACTTACCATTATTTTAAGGTTTGGGGGTCTCCCACTTACGTCAAGTGGTTAGTAGGAGACAAGTTGGATAATAGATACACCTTGTGTAGTTTTGTAGGATATCCAAGAGAGTCCACGATTTATTACTTTTATGATCCCTTGGAACAAAATGAGTATATTTCAAGGAACGCCACCATTTGGGAAAAGAAATTTCTATTAGATATAAATGGCGTTGTTGAACTTGATGGAATTCAAAATGATCATCAAATCCCACAAGCGGTAAAAACAAGTGAGCATCAAGATCCTTACACATAACCTCTGAGAAGGTCGGACCAAATCAAGAACCAACCCAAAAGGTTCGGATTCCTTTATGAGATGGACCAATTGAATAGGGATCCGAAGTCATATGAGGAAGCTATGTTGGATATAAACTCAGGACATTGTCTTAACACCATAAAATAAAAAATGGACTCATGTGCTCCAACAAGTTACGGACTTTGCTAGATCCACCAGAGGGAATAGTTTCTGTTGGTTGCAACTAGATCTATAAGTCAAAGCTTGAAGTTGATGGAGAGGTAACGACCTTTAAGGCGCGACTATTGGCAAAAGGTTACACTCAAACCCAGTATCGATTTTGAGAAAACCTTTTAACCATTTGCAATGCCTAAGTCTATTTGAATTTTTACTTGCCATAGCCGTATATTATGACTATGAGATATGGCAAATGGATGTAAAAATTGCTTTCCTCAATAGAAACATTGAAGAAAAAATTTATGTGGCACAACCACAAGGTTTTACATCCAAAGAGAGTAAGCAAAAGGTTTACAAACTCCATAGATCCATTTATGGACTCAAATAGGTGTCCCGAACTTGGAACATATGTTTTGATAAGATAGTCAAATCATTTGGCTTTGTCAAAAATATGTATGAACTTTATGTGTACAAGAAGGCTAGATGAAATGGTATACAGTTTATTGTGCTTTATGTAGATGACATTCTTCTCATTGGGAATGAGAGAGAAATGTTAGAGTGTACTAAAGCATAGTTCTTTACTGAATTCTCCACGAAGGTTTTGGGAAAAGCATCATACATATTAGGAATACGTATCTATAGAGATAGATCGGGGAGAATGCTAGGGCTTTCCCAAAGCCCGTACATTGACAAGATACTAAAAAAGCTTAGTATGAAAAAATCCAAGAGGGGATGCTTCCTTTGGGACATGCCATTTATCTCTCCAAGTCTATGAACCCTAAGATTGACGACGAGAGATAGAGAATATCCCACATACCTTATGCGTCCACTATAGGGAGCATAATGTATGTCGTTTAATGTACAAGACTGGATGTGGCATGTGCTTTAAGTGTTATGAGCTGTTTCCAATCCAACCCCGGTGAATATCACTAGATGGCCGTTAAAACAATTCTTAAGTTCTTGAAAAGGATTAAGGACTTGTTTTTAGGTATACAGTAATAGAAAAATGAAACCTGATGGGTTTTCGGACCCAAGTTTCCAATCCGATATAGATGACCCAAAATCTAGAAGCCAAAATCCACTTCTGGATTTATATTTTGCCTTAATAGCGGCACGATGAATTGGAAGAGTTCCAAACCAAACACCACAGCTAATTTAACCATAGAGCCGGAATACATTACAGTTTTGAAAACCACAGAGGAAGGTGTTTGGATAGAGAAACTCCATCCAAGAGTTAGATATAGTCCTAATGTGCAATAGTATATGGTTATCTTTTAAAGACAACTTTGAACTTGAGCCAAGATCTCATCAGTGATCTAAACATAGATAAAAGTGTTATCATTTGATATATGATATCATTTGATAGAGGTGACATCTGAGTGGAAATGTTTGCCTAAAAAAAGAATATAGCAGAACAATTGTATTAACCCCTAAATGCAAAAGGTCTTTGAAGGACATCTTAAAAAGATGGGCTTTAAGGCTATGGGGAATTGACTTTAGGGCAAGTGGAAGATTGTTGGAATAGTGCCTTGCAAGCTAATTAGATTGGCATTGTAAACTATTTCACTTGTCATACAATCTTGATTGAATGATATTCTTTAAATGATCATCTTTATCTTATGCTTATATTTACTTCACTGACATTTGGTTGAAGCCCTTAGATCACACATAGACTATGAGACTTGGTCACGCACTGGGTGGTGATCATGAAATAAGCCTTATACGGTCGTCATCTTAAATTTTTGAAGTCATAGGATCTTACAAGACGTGGCATCAAAGATCCGGATAGATTTGCACTAAAGATGCATAAATTCAAGGGTTGGATGTTGCTCCATTTCATGAGCAATATCATATGAGATATAGGTGCATGTTAGTGGGTACTTGTTAGGGAACAAGGCACTGAAGGCCCATCCGGAGAATCCACTAGATAATCGAAGTGGCAAGTCAGTAGTAGCAAGTTATCCGGCTTACACTAGTGTATATAATTAGTCCTTTGACCTAAGAATCCATGGTAACATTGTGTTTAGGTCCTCATGTTTTGACTCTTCCCTGGACACATAGCGGGTTGTTCGGGTAGTGATTGGGCATGAGCTACTTAGATATAGAGGTTTGTACGATTCAAGATGAGATTTGACTCCCTGTTGAAGGGCGGGCGCATCTCCTATGTATTCTATAATGATCGATTCCAAGGAGTCCTTACGCAAGGTAGTATGACAATTTGGAAAAAGGAGTTTTCCAAAGATGAGGTCATAAAGTTGAATCGAACATTTGAATAGAAACATAGTATCGAGGCTATTATGTAATCGACAAATATCTTGCCTTAGGCCTCTTTTGGGAGATAGAGGACAGAAGGACTGTATTTGCATGGTACACGTAGAGCTAGAATGGTTCTCCAAAAGCATTCATTTTAGCCAATTAGCTAGGCTCCATGTGCTTCAGGTTGGACAACAACCATGGAGATTGTGTACTCTTCAATTAATGAAGATTAATTGAATAGAGTTGATTAGTTTAAAGGAGTTTAAACTAAAATGAATATATGATATTCAAAAGTCACAAGGAGTTGTGAGCACATGTCCAATAAATGGTAGAACCTAATGGGTCACATACAAAAGCTAATTGCATTTCCTACTTGATAAAGGAGAATTTTCTAAGAGTTAGAAAAACACTCCTAGTGGACTGATTTTGAGGTTGGCAAAATTGAGGTCAATTTTGGCTTGATCAATTTAATTATTAAATTGATCAACTAATTTAAGGAGTTAAATTAGATCAATAATTAAGAAGTTAATTATTTGGTGCAACATGACCATCAATTGGTCAAGTTAGCTTAAAAAGTTAAGCTAATTGACTTAAGAGTTAAATCAAAGGTTAATTAATTAAATTAAAGTATTTAATTTAATTAATGAGATGAATCTATTTTGGAGGAAAAATTCAAATGAGAGGTTCATTTGTTGTGGCATTTTAATCAATTTAAAATTAGATTCCAAATGAAATTGAAATGCATACAAAATTCAAATTCAAATTTGAATTGCAACTTGCCAACTTGCAAGGCCAAGTTGGCGGTCACCTTGAGGTGGCATCACACCATCCTCACACACTCTCTCTCTCTCTCTCTATATATATATATGTGTGTGTGTGTGTGTGTGTGTGTGTAGAGAGAGAGAGAGGTGGCCACTTGATCACATTGTGAAGAATTAGATTCTTTCACATTTTGCCTCCAACTCTCAAAGTGTTGCCTCATGTGTTGAAGCTTCACTTCCTTTCTTCTTCTCCTACCTCAAATAAGGCCGTTATCTCTGCAAATATCCTTTCTATTTTCCAGCTGATATTAAGGATATTAGGATCTAGCATTGGTGTGTGGATCATAACAATTAGAGGCAAAGCAATTGGATTGCTTGCTTTTGGAGATCTACTGTCAGAGCAGTCCATTTGGCGAATTTTTTCTGGCACTTCCCTGCAACTTTTTGAGTTGAATTTTTTATAGTAGATTCACCAAGGAGTTGAGAAGATACTATAATTTTTTTGGAATATTTGGAGAAGTCTGGATCAGGAAAAAGTAGCATCCAATCTGATGTGCCACTGTGTGACAGTTTATGCCGGTTGGAGTCATCTTCAACATCTCCTTGGTTTTTGAGCAAATTAAGGTAATCTTCTTTTCAAATCTGAACCATTAGCATGTTTAGATCCTTGGTGACATGTGTAGCCTAGTTAATTTTCATTTTTAATGCTTTGATTATTGGATCCTAGTGCTACATATGCCTTCATGTCTCAAGATGAAGAACGATGTCCTGTAACTAATTTGTCCTGACTTACGATTCCCACAGTGAAGTTTGAAACTGGGCTCTAATATCAATTATCACAAGGGTTAATTTCGCTATGATCCTTGTGCACAATTCAGCCCATTGTGTGGTCTAATTACACCAACAATTATATACTAAACGTGAGAGTAGTAAGCTAAGAACACAAATCAATACAACACTTTAGGCAACAAGAAGGTAATATAAAGCACACAATAAATACGAAAAAATTCCCAACCTTGTATTATGAAGCCATCCAATGAATACAATGAATTGCTACAGCCTTCACACATATTTTAGTTGTAGGGTTTGGCCTATACAAGTCAAAAAATGGTGCAATTGATAGCCCCGAATGCATAGGCTGAGTTGAACCAATAATAGTCCACTTAGTGTCTAGATAGTTTTTCTTGTAAGAGCTAGCTCATCCCAATAACTGCTCCGCAACCGCCACCCACTAGTCTGCGCAATTACTCTTGATAACTACTATCCATGTGGAACACATTCTAGAAGTTTGCTACAGCCATGATCTGGCAAGCCAACTAGATGTCCAGTCATCTAGCCAAATCATCGAGTCAGCCAACAAAGGTCACTGCCATGCATGTGCGTTATTGCCTACTAGCCCGAGCACATATCTATCTTCCAGACCCCCATCACTGCTAAGAGTTCCCAACAACCTATCTGCATCACTTAGCCAATGATCCAAGAGGCCACATGACGCCCAACCCATCATGCGCAATCTTTAGGCAACCAAATGAAACTAGCCAACCAATGCCCGCGAGAACCCACACTTGGCCATAGTTGTGCTACACCAAGCCGACACTCTTGCTCATTGGCATGCTAAGGCCGCTATGCCAATGGAATCCAACAAAACATGGGTGGTCCTCAAGGAAGTAGGACAAATCATGATAGAATACACCTAAAGCCTTAGCGATCTCAATGCACCAATACTTAGTTGGTCAATGTGCTAATCCAACTAGCATGTGCTCAAGTCATAGCTCAACATATTTCAAGGAGCATTGTTATCCCCACTCAGCCTAAGAAGAAATCTTTAGTCGTAGATAATCAACCTATGATGATGACTACCTTTTCATTGGACAATAGATTGACATGGGTATGGACGATCTACCAACTATCTCACAAGTTAGCCAAGATAGTAACATCTTGGTTATGAATGAAATAAATATTGCCCAAGAATAAGAACAAAGGAGTGCCTAGCGCCAGAAGAAACAATTGATCTCAACGCAATACATTGGATATGTCACACCTCAAATCTTCAAACTTTGAATTAGAGGTGTTAAAAAATAAAAAATAAAAACTGACCGAAAATCGAAAAAACAGAACCAAACCAAACCTAATTAAGTTCGGTTTTGTTTTTATTTTGTATTTCAAATAAATTCATTTTTCTGTTCGGTTCGATATTTTTACTTGATTAACCAAAATCGAACTGAAACCTTAAAAAAAAAATTGGTTCGATTCAGCTCAGTTTGATTTTTGGTTCGGTTTAACCAAATTGAAACTATTTTTTTCTTTTTTTATATATTTATATAAATTTATTATTCAAGTGCTACTAATTTAAGTTTTATTTCACATTTTTTATTAAATTTTTTAAGTTTAGGATAAATAAATATAAATTTTCAAATAATGTAAATGTTAATGTATTTTTAAATTTTGGGGATAAATAAAAGGAAATTTTTGATAAGGTGAAATAATTGAGAAAAAAAGAAGTAAAATTGAAGAAGAGAAAATAAAACTATATTGTCTTTATTTTATAAAATATACTTGATTTTATCATCTTATTACTAAATATATCAAAAAAGTTATTAAAAACCCTACGTTTTATAAATAGTATAGATATTGATATGTGACATATAAAAAGATGAATAGTTATGATACAAAGAGGAAAAAATGATATTTTTTCTAAACTCAAATGGTACAGTTGGATAATTTTTTTATTATATGAACTAATACACATTACATATGAAAAATAGATTATTATGATTTAAAGAGCAAAAAATATTATATAAAAAGAAAATTAATTTTTTTAATTAATTAATTGAACTTATATATATTATAGGGTATGTTGATGAGTAAAATTGAAATCTCAATTTAAATTGCAAAGTAAGGGATAAGGGATTGAACCCTATTTGGCTATTCTTGTGGTAATACTAGTAGTATATTGCATCTATTGGCCAATGAAGATTTTATCTATATTATCATAAAAACAAAGACCATTTTTGTTCATTTACATAATTTGTCCTTTTAATTATTCCAACAACAAAAATTGACAATATAGTTTGAAGGATAAATTGATGAATTCAACATAAAAAAGATAGTTTGGTACAAATTTTATCAATATTCTAAAATTATCCTTTAAAAATGACGATTTAATAAGGTTATAATTGTATTTTTCACAAAATTTACAAATCCACAATCTATTATATGATGTCATTGGATTAATTAGCTATTTAATTTTAATAAACTGAGTTTAAGATTTAATTCACTATTCGACTTTGGCAGTTAATGTTTGATATGCAAAAATTGCATGCATCTGCCTTGGCGGTTATAAGCTAGCAATTTTAGCACACTCAATGTGTGTACTAAAATTTTTATAACACAAAATAATTAAAATATTTATTTATCTTCTTAAATTTATAATATTTTAAATGTATTTGTTTAGAATAGATAAATTATAATTTTATCAAAACAAATATTTTCAATATACAAAAAATAGTAATCTAATTCAATATTTTTTATCAATATACTCTTATCAAATAAATGTTTTGGTACTAAAAGAATAAGTACCTCAATTCAAATTTTTTATTAAACAAACTTACTTTTATCAAACAAACTTTTATCACATTTTTTTTGTACAAAAAATAATTATTTTTTTCTTTTCCCGATTTTGATTTCGATTTCAGTTTTAACCGAAATCGAAAAAACCGAAACCGAACCGATTGTGACCGGTTTGGACAATCGGTTTGGTTTCAATTTTATTCAAAATCAAACTGATTTTTTTCGATTTGGATAATCGGTTTGGTTTCGGTTTTAATCAAAATCAAACCGATTTTTTTCGGTTAAAAATCGAACCAAACCAAATCTTATGGTTTTCAAAAATTCAAAAGTTTCGGTTAATTGAATGCACACCCCCATATGAATCTACACGTCGCAGTGAGCTTTACGACAGTGGCAAGTTGAATGGAGCTATCACCACCTAATCTAGAGGGCAAACCCAATCCACATGGTCAAACCCTATGATTGAGCCACACATCTAGAATGGGAAAGCATAGATGATAAGGAGACCCTCGAATTCACCATGTCAAATTGGTTTACACTCTATTACTAATATTCCAATACGTCCTCTTTTTTAAACTAGTTCAATAGGCCGCTATAACTATACCTTATACTAAGGTTGAAGAACCTAAAATGCCCATTGAGATCCTACTTAAGCAACCCTGGACTAATCAAGCTTTTTACCTTACAATACCAAATCCATTAATGCTTCCACCAATTCAATCAAAGCTAGCAGTTGCCTAACAACCCTAGCTTATCAAACCCAAGCAAGGAGTGCCTCAATTGATTGACCTTAACATACTAGCCAAAAAGATAAGAAGATATTTGGATTTAGAGCTAAAACTAACCCATAGGCAGGTGTATACGAAACCATGTCTGGACTGAGTTGACTTGTAGCTGTTGTTGCTAGTAAGCAACCTTTAACAAGGTAAGGCTCATCATCACAAAGGGAAGAATGAAGCAATAACATCGGTCAGCTAGAAGCTCTAAAAATCAAACAACAAATCAAAGTCAAAAGCATCTCTTTTTTAGATAACATAATTGTAACACCCCTAATTTTCTTAAATTAAGATAGTATCATTGTTAGATAATTCATTTTAATGTACTTTATGAATTTCCATGATTATTTGGCATTTTTGAAATTTTGTAATCAATATATATTACCATAAACTTGATTTCATGATAATTAAAAAGTTTGGGGTCAATTCAAAATTTATTAAAACTTGATTGAACACTTTTTGAAAATGATAGGGTTTGTATGTGAGGGTCTTAGTCAACAGGGTTTAAATTGTAATTTTCAAAATTTAGGGTATAATTGGGGCTGATTGAAAACCTGGAGGACTAAATTGTAATTTGAGAAATTTGGACCTTAAAATCAAACGGGCAGTAGCATTTTTTCCCATTTTCCTTCCTTTTTCTTTCCTTTTCTTTTCCTTTCTTCTTCATTTCTTTCTTTCTTCTTTTCTACTTCTCCCGCAAGCGCCATCACCACCGGCGACCCTCTTACCGATGACCACCAACCACCACACTAACCCCCTCAAACAGCTCCCCTCTACCCTTTGACCACCTTCCTCCACCCATGCACGGCTGGAAATCGACGAGCCACTGTGAGTGAAGAGGACCGAGACTCCATTCATGGCGGGTGAACTGGGTTTGCTCTTTTCCGGTGACAACTTGGACGGTTGAAGGGTGTTTTGGGTAGCTCTTGGCAATGAGAAGCAAGATACGTAGTTGCATGTGGGTTTGGCACGGCGAAGACGATGAAAAATGGAGATCGAAGCCGGCGGAGAAAATGATAATTTTGGGCTGTTGAGCTCGTTTTCGGTGGCTACAGGCCTCAAAACAAGAAATCGAAGGCGTCATTGGATTCAGGAGCTCGAGATGAGCAAAATTGTGGTGACTTTTAGATTTTTCGATGGCGGCGGCAGGAAGACATAATCTTCTTTTCATTGAGACGATCGTAGTGGCGTAGTTGGTTCGTGGATCCAAGCTCTTGTTGCGTAGTTGTGGTAAAAGATTGAAGAAATTTATATATATGTATATGTTTATACATGTATGTGTATATTCCTATTTAATGTTGTATCCATGCTAAGAATAAGACTTGAGGATGATGATATGCCATGTACATATATATATGTGTGTGTGTGTGTGTGTGTGTGTGTGTGTGTGTGTGTGTGTGTGTGTGTTGAACTCTCCCATGCTAAGGATGATACTATAGTGGACTTGGACATTATATTAAGATACAAATTGGAAATTATGAATTTGATAAGAAAATTGAACTTGAGACTTTGGATTGAGGACCTACAATAGATAGTATTGGAAATTATTGTGACCTTGAACAATTGATGATTTAAGTGACAAAATATAGATCATGTGGTTAAGAAACTTGACTTTATTGATAGGAGGAACAATACGAGAATTAAGATTATTGTAGCAAGACTAGTCTTATAGCCATTCTTAGAATTTTATCAATGTTGTCATTTTAAGTTATCATGTTAATAGAATAAATAGCAAATTTTGGAGTTAAGAACTAATATGATAAAGATGTATTATATATCATTATGGTTAGGTGACGAAGAAGTGGGTCACGAGGACCAATAGACAGTCTACAGAACTTGTACCATCAGAGATTTTGGATGTGAGGTTCTCCTACTTTGGGTTATTGTTTTGGTTACAACTATTTGTTACTTGTTGAACCCCTGTGCGGGTCTGCCATTTTGGCCTTGATATATCTATCTGTTCTTGTGGCATAACCCCTATGAGGGTTTAATTTGCTTGATTGTACTTGTTCGTAAATTGTTGACTCGTACTTGCTCGTTACTGGCTATTGACTTGTATACCCCTATGAGGGTTCGCACTTGTTTCAATCTTTCTTGTTCGTTATAGCGCCCAGAACTCCTGTCTGTCATGTTTGGTACTTGTTTGATCGTACTTGCTTGTTCCTATTTGAATTGTTATCAGATGCCTTGCCGGCACACTTGCTTGTTGTATCCTGATATCTAGTCAGTTGGCTTGTATGTACTTGATTGTTGTACTTGTTTGGAGACTGTACTTGGGCCGAGTGCCAATCCTACGCGGAATGCTGGGATACTTGGGACATGCCTTGCAGCTCGCCTGGGTGTCCAGGTTACGCTATGCGGTCCGCATAGGTATCCGCAATATGCTAAGCAGTCCGCTTTGGTATCTGCTATACGCCATACAGTCCGTATGGGCACACCAATTGTATACCAAGCTATCACGCTATGAAAGTACTTGTTTGATTGGTATAAGGTGATCTGATATGCATGTCTTACTCGTTTCGTTGGAATGCATATTCTGTAAGGGTTTGCTTACTTGTACTCGTTTCTGCTTGCTTGTAAACTGTTTTTGGAGCAATAAGGCAGGAGAGTTCTTGTTGCTACATTTGTTCTTGCTAAATTGTAATTGTACTTGTATTGCTATTGATTCTAGATCTGTTGAGGTGCTCTTCCCTTGACAGGTTCTATTATCGCTTGATATTATCTCTCACTAAGTCCATTGGACTTACCCCCTCGTTTTCATTACTTTTGCAGACATAGTGGCCTAAGAATGAAAAGTTCTACTTGAAGTGTAGGGATGCTTCTTTTGTAATAGTTTGGTGTCTCTCTTTTGCCTATGGATCACTAGATGGATAGGTGGTAACATAGAGATGTTGTGATATGTCAGAATAGACTGAGGCACCTTGATTCTGTGTATATATTTTGCTATATACTTAAGATTTGAACCTTGGTTCGAATGTTATGGTTAATATTATTATTTAAGTTGATGTAATATTCCGCTGCGTTTGAATTATTGTTTGTATTATAAGGTTCATATTAAGTTTGAATTGAGTTGATATCTCAGCTTTGGGTTACCCGGAGTAGGGTGTCACAATAATGCAAAAGACGACCCAAGCCTATAGTATTCTCTTTTGTAGCCGATGTCCATTCTAACTAGGCTGAGTATTGTGAGGATTTCTTGGTCCAAGTGAGAATCTCATATGGGAGAGCTTCAGTCGTAAACAACTTAGATGTACGTAATGGGCAACATAATATTCTCCAAGGAGAATTCAATGATGCTAGTTCTAAAATCTGACCCCAAAATGTAAAGTTTGTATTTTTCAACATGAGAAACTAGGACAAGTAGCGAATTATTTTTCAACCAATTAGAATCATCAGATCGAGGGGAGTTCGTTTGAGAACTCACCAAAGTAACAACTACATTTTTGCAAGAAGGCAAAAACCAATAGAAAAGGAAAATGTTTAACTAGAGAAATTTTATGTGAATTGTGAGATTCAAAATGTCTTATCAATGAATATGGATACTCAAGAACTCAAGTCTAAATCATAATTATCTAATGCGAGATTTTCTAAATCTTTTGATATTTCAAGCTAGTACAACTTATCAACCTTTTTTCCATAGTTATTTGGTTGAATCTTGTAGGGGACATATTGTTAACATGAAAAAATCTCAAAGGATAAAATTAGCTCAACTGAAGATAATGTTTGTCGATTGAAAAAATTAGTTGGAGCGATAGCTAAGACTAGTCTAGCCTTAGTCGATGATATTTGATGAGAAGCAAAATTTTGGGAAAGCCCCAATGGAAAAGGATATAAATTAAGTATTTATACCCATACCTTTGACACTGCTAAAACTCCTGAAGAATGGGGAAAAATCAGTCAGCCTCATGATTGTCATCTTACATTGCCACATCACTCCACAATCTAAGCAACATGCAGACTTAGAATCTTTACAAATAAAGAAACTTTTCCAGTAAATCCACCCCAGCACAAGAAGTGGACCATTGTGAAAGAGCGTAAGAAACCTGGAAAAGATAATCCAAATGGGTTTGCACAACTATTCTCAAATATTATAAATATGGAAAGGAAAAAAGAATACATCATTAGATCAAACACTTGCTTGTCATTTCGCTTTTAGTCTATCTAATATTTAGCATTTTTTAGCTTTCCTTTAAAGAAGCTCTTGTATCTTTAATTTGATTTACCAATTTTTATTACCGGCTTTCTTTATGAGCTTTCCATGCTTAGGATAAACGATCTAGCACCACGAGCTTTCTTATATGAATTTGAAAACCTATTTTCTAAATGGCAGAATCCCCTCATTAGAGCAATCAGTTGAATTTTGGGAATCGATTAGTTAAATAGCTATAAGTCAATTCATGCAATTGAGTTACAACCAAGATAAAATTTCATGTCAATAGATACATATTTGGAAAGTTGATAATATTATTATATAAACTGATACAATCCAATATTATTCTCTTTTTTGTCATTTTGTGTGGATTTGAAAAATAGTTATACCTGATTTCTCAAATTATTAATAAATTATCTAAACACAAGTTGTTAATAAAGTCATTCGGATTCTTTTCTCATCTCATTCTGAACCTTTTACCTTTTTGACATTGGGTCAAATCTATTTGAAATCATCCGTTCTCTTAATCTACTTCAATTATAAATTGATAATTAATATTATGAGTAGAACACACGATTGAGTAAAGAACTGACCATTGCTCTTTTTATATTTATTGTACAATTAAAGATAGATAGAGAAAAATCACCTACCCAAAGCCATCAACATGGCTTAGTTGTCTCTTTGATTCTCACTTCCTTCTTTCACATCTCTAAGAATATAATTCACATTGGAATATAATTCTAATTTCAAATGTGGATGAAATGCATACTTCATTGGATTAGAATGTTTCATTAGGTGGGAAGAACTCTCTCCATATATAAGCAAGCATGTGCCCGGTGCGATACATTGAAAAGAATTTTAATATTAAAATAATTTATTTTATAATAATATTTATTTTACTTCATGTGATTAAAAATGCATTGTAATTATTTTTAGTATCTAAAGAAATAATATCTATTACTAATGAATAAAATAATTTGAATATTTCAATTTAAAGGTATTATGTTTGAGGATAATTTGTACTTAAATAAGTTGTGGAATATGAAAAATTGTTAACTCTAAGTTTATAAATTATACAAAAAATGTTAAAATAATAAAATTTAAAAAAATAAATAAAAGAATTAAGAAAACTAAAATAGAGCATAATATTTAACTAAATACACTTTTTAAATTAGATATATATATATTTATACATACATATTTTGATATGATAAGTAAGCAAATAATTTTTTTAAATATAAATTTTGTTATATGAATTCTTAATGATGTGGAAGTTACGGTTACAATTTTCATGATATTTGAGATTTTTAAATGTTAAGTTTTTTTTTGTTGTAGTAAATATGCAAACCTCTTTATACTTTATCTATGAAAATAGCTTAAATCAGGTTATTATTTGATATCTAATTCAGTACATAGCTTGTAACATGCAATTTTGTAAAGTAAACTCTTAATATTGTATATAACTCTTATAAGTAAAATTTATTTACATTTATTTATATATGTAGTTATTTTGTTAATTTAAAAGTTATCAAATAACATATACTATGTACATGAATAAAATAATAAGTAAATTTTCAATATTCAATTCAAGATAAAATATCACTCTCTCATATGTAAGTTTCTTTTATAAATATATAGATATATACAGATAATTAAATGGATACTTACTTTTAGTCAAACTTTTTTGATTTGACATCATTAATCCGTGTGAAAATATTTTTTTATGAGATATTATAAGGAAAATATTAAAATAAAGTAGGTGGTATAATTATAAAAGTGTTTAACTAAATGTATTGAAGAATATAAAAATTGATATTATTTGCTATTTAATTAGTCATTTATCAAGCTTTTAAAAATTTTCAATTATGTCAATTATATATATGTTTGATATAAAAGAACTGATTTATACTATTATATATAGCACAATATTGTGGGACCCGTAATTATGCAATTTGAATTCTAATTGTGCAATTTTGGCCAAATGTCAAATTTTTAGAATTTTGAGTCTTTAATTCAGTTGAAAATTTTTCATTGGTTGTTTATTTATTTTTATATTAAATTTTATTAGTATCAACTTATCTATTATAACTAAAATATCATATTATGTTGATCCAAAATTGCAATATGAATTTCTATCTTATAAGATAATTTAAAAATATCTATCATCATGTTTTTATCTCACAAAATAAGTTTATAATTTAATATATATATTATAAGCATCATATTAAGTACTCTTATCACATTAAGCATCATATATATATATATTATAAGCATCATATTAAGTACTCTTATCACAAATTCTATCTTATGAATTTAATTTATCATAAGATTAATAGATAAATATTTCATTTGTTTTATATATAAATGTTGTTATTATACAATTATTCTTTTGACATTTTATTTCAAAATTATTCGTAGTACAATTCTATTTTTTTAGGACTTTTTTTAATTATAGAACTAAAAGTTATTTTTTGTATGTTCATATAAGACATTATCTTTGATATTGAATTTTTATTTTATTATTATTTTAGTTCTAGCTCTCTCGATTTATCTAGATAAAAAAATTATATATACTTCATATTTGAATAATATACCTCGAATAATGTGATGTTATGAAATATTTATAAATATTATAATTTTATTAAGTTGCTGAAATTATTCCAATTTTAATTCTTATCAAATGAATGATGAAATACTATATATTTTTTCGTAAAAACATATTCATTAAATTTGTTAGCACTTGATTTATCCATTTCTAATTATGTGCATATAAGAAAGAGTCTTTTCATTTATTTCTATATAATATCATGTGCTTTGATAAGTTTATCTTGACTAGTTGAATCTTTATGAATTTATAATATTTTTTATAAGAAAAATATTTTATTTCTCTTCAATAAATAAATTGTTTATAAAACATTGTGTATATACAACTAAAAATCAAAATTTCATTGTTAAGTAAATACTTTTACACAATTGATATATTTTACATTTAGTAACTTATATTCACTTTAATAATATTAACTATAAAAAATTAAATGAATATACTAAGTGATGAAATAATCTAATAAATATGAGCTCCAATAAATATTAACTTATTTTTCATTTAAAGAGTGAGATTTTTTTCTTTTTAGTTTAATTATATATTTTTATCCAAACAGAGCTTAAAATTTATCCCAAAAAAGTAGTTGATAATTAAGTTATTTTAAAACAACAACCAAATTTTCATATTGAATAAATTTTTCTGTATTTATATAGATACAATCACATTATTTTTAGTTGAAGTAATACAATATTCAATTATTTTTAATAAAAAAATTAATTAATTAATTAATAAATAATATTCAGTCATTTGATCAAATAAATATTGTTATTGATTAATTAAATAATTATTTTCTGGACAACTTGAAAAGTAAAATTAAGGCACTTAACAATCATAATTATCTGTTAATATTGTGACTTATTTAAAAAAATTTACAACTTATTTGTTGCTTATGAAAAAGAAAGACAAAGATTTATATAAAATATCAAATCATCACTTCTTTATTGCAGAGTTAGAAGTTTGAGAATTAATTGATATGCAAGTCCTCAATTTATCAAAGTCTTTAAAATTTAATTATTTTATTATAATATTTTAAAATATTTTAGATAAAATTATATATATATATATATATATAGAATATAACAAATAATTTCATTGAAGAATTTGCTTCAAATATAAACAATTACTTTCTACAACAACTATAAACTCTTAACTTTATTTCTATATTATTAATTCAAATCATTTTAGTTTTTAAGCAATAAATAATGGATAACTCATTTTCAATTATTTGAAATAGATTCTTTTATATGGTACATATATGTAGTTGACATAGTTAAAAAAATTTAAAAGTTTGATAAATGACCACTTAAATAGCAAATAATATCAATTTTTATATTTTTCAATATATTTAATTACACTATTTTATAATTATATCACGTACATTTATTTTAATATTTTTGCTTATAATAATTCACAAAAATATTTTTACATGGAATAATGATGTGAAATAAAAAAAAATTGATTGAAAGTAAATATCTCCTTAATTATTTGTCATCTTTATATTATAATTATAAAAACAACTATGAGAGATTGATATTTTATTTTAAACTGAATATTGAAAATGTACTTATTATTATTTCATTCATGTACATAATATATGTTAATTGATAATTTTAAAAATAATAAAATAACTACATATATAAATAAAAATAAATAAATTTTACTTATCAGAATTATATGGAATATTAAAATATATCTTAGCTTATAAAAATTGTATGTTACAAACTACTTATTGAATTAGTTATTAAATAATTAATAGCCTAAAGTAAACTATTTTCATAGATAAAGTACAGGGATATTATATTTACTAATACAAAAAATATTTAACATTTAACTTTCTAAAATGTCAAGAAAATTGTAACTATAACTTCTATATTATTAAGAAATCATACAAAAAAGTTTTATATTAGAAAAGAAATTATTTGCATATTTATCATATCAAAATATATATGTATAAGTATATTTATATATATTAATTTAAAAAGCGTATTTAGTAAAATATTCTGCTCTCTTTTTATTTTCTTAATTCTTTTATTTATTTTTTTAAATTTTAACATTTTATAAAAATTTGTACAATTTATAAGCTTAGAGTGATCAATTCTTGATATTTTACAACTTATTTAATTATAAATTATCTTCAAATATAATATTTTGAATTGAAATATTCATATTATTTTATTTAATAGTAATAGATTCTCTTTCATTAAATGTTAAAAATAATTGCAGTTCATGTTTTAATGACATGAAGTAAAATGAATATTATTATAAAACAAATTATTTAAATTATATAATTATTTTCGATGCATCGCACCAGGCACATGCTAGTTTCAAATAATTGAAAATGATTTCTCTATTATATTGCTAAAAAATTAAAATAATTTAAATTAATAGTATAAAAAATAAAGTTGAAATTTATAGTTGTTGCAAGAAGTAACTTTTTATATTTGAAATATTCTTCAGATTAAATTATTTATTATATTCTATATAAATAGCTTTATCTAAAAATATTTTACATATGTGAAAAATATTGTTGTAAAAATAATTAAATTTTGAAGATTTTGATAAATTGAGCTCTTACATATCAGTTAATTTATAATTATTCATTTATTAAACTTCTAGCTGTTTGATAAAAATTATTTAATATTATTAAATATATTTTGAATTTTGAATGAAAGAAAATTGGAGATAAAATACAATCTTATTGATTATAGATATTAATCAACAACTAATGATTTTTTTTTAATTGAATTAAAATACTCAAAATTCTAAGAATTTGTCATTTGGCCAAAATTGCATAATTAGTATCAAAATTACATAATTACGGGTCCCACACCATTGTGCTATATATAGTAGTACTAGCATGTGCCCAGTGCGATGCACCAAAGATAATTATATGATTGAAATAATTTATTTTATAATAATATTTATTTTACTTCATGTGATTAAAACATGAACTGCAATTAGTTTTAGCTCTAATGAAAGAAAATCTAATACTTTTTTTAAAAAATAATATAAATATTTCAATTAAAAATTTCAATGAAGATAATTTATATTTAAATAAGTTGTACAATATCAAGAATTGATCACTCTAAGTTTATAAATTATACAAAAATTTATAAAATAATAAAATATAGAAAAATAAATAAAAGAATTAAGAAAAAAAGGGCGCATAATATCTTACTAAATTCTCTTTTTAAATTAGATATATATATTGATATATATTTACATACATATTTTGATATGATAAATAAGCAAATAATTTCTTTTCTAATATAAAGCTTTTTTGTATGATTTGTTAATAATGTGGAAGTTATAGTTACAATTTTCATTACATTTGACAATTTTAAATGTTAAATACTTTTTGTTACAGTAAGTATATAATCTCTTTGTACTTTATTTGTGAAAATGACTGGCATTGGGATATTAATTATTTGATAACTAATACAATAAGTAGTTTGTTGTAACACCCCTAATTATTTCATTATTTATGTTAATTATTATTTTGTGATTTATGTTAATTGTTATTTCATTTCATTCTTGATTTGTGAAATTTTATTTAATTTAATTAATTTTTAAAGCTTGGGGGTCAGATTTATAATTTTGAAGAATTAAATTAACATATTTTTGAAACCTAAAGGGGTTTGCATGGAAGAACTATGATCAACGGGAGCTAAGGAGCAATTTTTAGGATTGCAAGGACCCAATTGAAGAGTGCTCAATATTTTTGGGGTTAAATTGCAAAATTGAAAACTTCAATTTTAAAATCATCTGGCAGCTTGCATTGAACCATTTCATCTTCCGTTTATTTCTTCCTTCTTCCTTCACCCGCAACCATCACTCCGGCGAGCTTGCAACCAGCGACTTCTTTCACCAACCTAAACCCATCAAAACACTCCCCACACCTCTGGCCACACATTGCACCACCCCAAGCCACCGAGTTAACCTATTTTCTAGCAAACCCATTTCTTTCCTCCGGCACGGTTGGTGGCGTTTTTCAGCGGGCAACGTTGAGAGGGTGATCTGGGTGTTGTAGTCGATAGACTAGGATGCAAGGATTTCGTTCGAGTGCATGGTGGTTTAAGAAGGCGGACGGTGGAGGAGAAGCAAGTTACAATTGCGGTGGTGAGATGTAAAGTTTGGCTCGGTGATGGGTGTTTAAGCTTGTACAAGCTTCCAAATTGAAATCTGAGTGAAGATTTAGACTCAGGAGGAGAAAAGGCGAAGAACGGTGGTGGTTTGGCAACTTTCCTGCGGCGGCGGGAAGATAGTTTTCTCCTCTCGACGTGACAAACACAGCCGTGTGTTTGGTTCGTGAATCTGAGGTCTCGTTGAGTGGTTCATGGTAAAGGATTGGAAGAAAAGGCTTTGTTGTGTATATGTATATATATATATGCATATGTTGTACTTTCTTATTAAGTTTGTATCCATGCCAAGAATAGGAATTTGGGATGATGATATGCCTATATATATGTGTGTGGGTTGATTCCCATGCTAAGGAATATTGAATAGTGGACCCAGACACATCATGCAAAATGCGAAGATTCGATTTAATAATGGTATTAAGGATTATATTATGAGATTAAGTGATATTTGAATTGGGGTTGATTATGTAAGGAATTTAATCATAATCGTGTGGTTTAGGATAATGATATAGCATGACCATGACCTTGTAAATAAAGATTGATATATTATATTATTTTGGAATCGATATGGACCGTCGTGGTTAAATCTAGTAATGTTGATTTATTGATGGATTTTGTAAGATGCTAATAAATTTATATCATCGTGCTAGTAGATAAGTTAACGACATTAGAATTCTTGTGATGCAAATTATAGAAGTTTATTAGGGTTGAACGAGAAATTTGACTATGGAACATTATTTTGAATAGGCGACGACATAGGTCCTGTAGAGCAGTAGGCGGCGACAGCTTCTTCTTGGGATACTGGAGGTAAGGCTCTGCCATTCTGGCCTTGATTCTATTTGTTCTTGTGAAATGACCCCTATGAGGGTTCAATGTGCTTGTGTACCGTACTTGTTCTTGTTATTGAAACCCCTAAATTGTTGAGATCTTATTTGTCATCTGTTGCTTATTTCGTGAACCCCTATTAGGGTTTATTTTATTAGTTTTCGCTTCTAATATTGTTCAGTGCAATCCATGGCCTTGTAGGCATACATGGCTTTGAATTTATTCATGGATACTTATACGAAAAATCTATTTGGGCCGAGTGCCAATCCTAGCGGAATGCTTGGATTACTATTCTAGATTTATATCATTATATTGGTTTATTTAGTTGCGATCTTGACTTTGGGCAGTCGGGGGGTTGACTGTAGCCTAAAGCTTGATCGATGAGGATCGGTCCTACCGATTCATGTAGTTGTGATCTTGTCCTCGGGGGAGGCTTGATCGGCGAGGATCGATTTTACCAATTCTTGCTACAGCAGTTTGGCGAGTTGGCCACTCGTCGAGGGAATATAAGGGGCAAGCCGTTTCACGGTCGTATCAAGGCAATATAAGGGGGTTGGTTGTTTTACGGTCGTATCATTTATACAAGTGTCGAGGCGATATAAGGGGGCAGGCCATTTCACGATGGTATTGTTTATACAATATTATGTGGGTATAAGGGGGAAGATTGTTTTACGGTTGAATCGATTATACACAACCGGGAATAATAAAAGGGAAGGCCATTACAAGGTCGTACATGTAAAATAGGCTTATTCCACTGGTTTTGTAAAATGTTCTTATCTAGTCTATTTTATAAAACAGATCAAATTCTTGGATTTTGAAAGTTGAATATTTCATGAAACAATTTTGTTTACTGAGTTTCACTAAATCTAATCATGTCTATGAGTTCTGAAATTTTCTATAAAATTTATTTAAATGTAAAACGACTCTTCGCTGGTATGGGACGGCATTGAGTTAGTTCTTTAAAGTGTTGTATAAGAAATACTAGTTTTTGGTTTAGTTCATAGATTTTGTAAACTCCTTCAAATCTCATGCACCCAGATATTGTAAATTGTATTTTAATTATCTGAATTCAGAACGAATGTTCTTTTTATACTTGTATATTGTATTCCATTTCATTCTGATTCCTCTTATACATGCAAATGCTTGCCTCACTGAGTTATTCGAACTCACCCTCTTTGTGTTGTTTCTTTTGTTCTTTGGCCAGATTGAAGAGTAGAAGGCATCCTGAGCTTGGGCTACCTTTTGGTAGAGTGTAAATATTGTTATCATGATATCTATAATGGTAAGGATGCGAGATGTTATGGTTGAATTGTAATAGGGGGCATAGGTTAAGTTAGTATCTTTTCTACTGCGAAGTGTGATAGGTTAGAGTTCCTGATGAATGATGTATATATGTAAGTCAAATTATGGGCCTTTGAGAAATTGTGACTTGTTATGAGAACTTGAGTTTTGCTTGTTATTTTTAGCATGACTAGCTTGAATTTTAAATTACAAAATTCCTTAGGTTGAGAAATTTGGAGGGTGTAATTAGCTATAATTGGTTTTGAAAGATTCGATTGGAGTAGCACCTCGATCCGAAGCAAGCATCTCCTGGGCGGGGCGTTCATTTGTAATATACAATTTTTATAAACTAAAATATCTCTTAATATTCCATATAACTCTGGTAAGTAAAATTTTTTTATTTTTATTTATATATGTGGTTATTGTATTATTTTTAAATTATCAATTAACATATATTATGTACATGAATTGAATAATAAGTAAATCTTCAATATTCAGTTTAAGATAAAATATCAATCTCTCATAAGTTTTTTTTCTTCTAATAATTAAAATATAAAAATTACAAATAATTAAATGGATACTTACTTTCAGTCAAATTTTTTTGATATCGCATCATTAATCCATGTAAAAATATTTTTATGAATTATTATAACCAAAAATATTAAAATAAATGCATGCGATATAATTATAAAATAATATAATTAAATATATTGAAAAATATAAAAATTGATATAATTTGCTTTTCAAGTGGTCATTTATCAAACTTTTGAAAATTTTCAACTATGTCAACTATATATATGTCCCATATAAAATTTTTTATTTCAAATAACTAAAAATGAGTTCTCCATTATTATATTGCAAAAAACTAAAATGATTTAAATGAATAATATAAAAATAAAATTCAAAGTTTATAGTCATTGTAGGAAGTAACTGTTTATATTTGAAACAAATTCTTCAATAAGATTATTTGTTATATTCTCTCTATATATAATGTTATCTAAAAATGTTTTACATATCTAAAATATTATTGTAAAAATAATTAATTTTCCCCACAACAGCTAGAATAGGAGAATTGCTGTGCAATGTAAAGGAGGCCTAGCGATGCTACACCATTTCAGTCGAGGTGAATGAACATAAGATTAGACCTAAACTAAAACCTTTGGGGGACATCCTAGTAACGGAACTTGAAGAGGGGCAGGGAAGTAGGAAAAGGAAGCGCGTGGAAACTAGGATCGAACCAATCGAAGAATTCAAGACCATCAAACTCGAGACCAAGAATCCCAACAAGACTACAAGGATTGGGACCAACCTAGAAAGCAACATGGAATTCATGATGGTCGACTTCCTTAGAAAGAACATTAATGTTTTTGCTTGGAAAGCTACTGACCTCTAAGGAATCGACCCCAGTATCATTGTCCACCACCTTAATGTAGACCCCTCATTCAAGCCAGCCAAGTAGAAGACTAGAACCCTCAACGCAGAAGGTGCCACATCATTGAGGAAAAGGTCAACAAACTTTTAGAGGCAGGCTAAATTGTAAAAATTCAATATCCTAGCTATGTAATGTAGTTCTTGTCCCTAAGAATGAGGGCAAATAGAGGATATGTAATAATTTCATTGATTTGAATAAAGCTTGTACTAAAGACCTTTACCCATAGCCTCAAATAGATTTATTAGTTGATTCAACAACAGGATGTGATCGTTTGAGCATAATGGATGCTTTCCAAGGTTATTATCAAATCCTTATGGCCCCTGAAGACAAGGATAAAAACACCTTTGTGGTACGCAATAGTTTGTACTTTTCTTGGTCATGCCTTTTGGCCTCAAGAATGCAGGTGTAACCTACCAAAGACTTGTGAACTTTATGTTCAAAAATGAGATCGGACGGACCATACAGGTCTATATCGATGACATGATTATCAAAACAAAAAGAGAAGAAAATCACTTAGCCTACCTCGATGTGCAGAAGCAAAGATGAGGAAAGTTTTTAGGATACATTGCTAACTAAAGAGGTATAGAAGCAATCCTGCGAAAAATACAGGCAACCTAAGACATCTCATCGCCCAAAATGGTCAGAGACATGCATAGATTGGTTGGGAGAATCATAGCTCTGGGTCGGTTTATCACCCTACTGGTAGATAAAAGCTTACCATTTTTCAAAATTCTCATGAATGCGAGAAAGTTCCAATAGACGAAAGAGTGTGACCAGGCTCTGGTCAATTTAAAGTAGTATCTATCAACACCTCTGATGCTTGCCAAGCCCGAGGTCAGGGAAGTCTTGTATATTTATATAGCGATCTCATCGTCAGCAATCAGCTTCGTCCTAGTGTCGACTAGGCATGGCACACATAGGCCAGTATGTTACAGCAACAAAGCTTTGCAAGGCCTAAAACACAACTACCTAGAGATCAAAAAGTTTGCCCTTGCTTTGGTTACAACAGCCAGGAAACTGAGACCTTATTTCCAATTCAATTCTATTATTGTTGTGATGAACCAACCATTGAAATAGGTACTACTAAAACCGAACACATCGGGAAGAATAACTAAATGGGCTATCGAATTGGGAAAGTTTGACATCAATTTTTAGTCCCGAACTGCTATAAAAGCACAAGTGTTGGCAGACTTTGTAGCAAAATGTGTTGAACTCCTGAGAGAGGTCGAACCAGATCCACCTGTTTGATCTCTACATGTTGATGGCTCAACAACTTCAATGGGATGAGGGGTAGGCGTTTCTCTGTGCTCTTCCAGGCCGAAGAATATAACTTTGCCATCAAACTCGACTACCCTATCACCAATAATGAAGCAGAGTGTAAGGCCTTTCTTGCATGTATGAGGATGGTTGTTAATAGAGGGTTGAGTAGCTAATAACTATTATAGATTCTCACTTGGTCGCAGAGCAGTTTCAAGGAAACTTTGAGGCAATGGAGACCACCATGAGTAGGTATCATCGAGTCAAAAAGTTGCAACAACAGTTTAAGAAATTCACTCTCAGCCAAGTCCCTATATCAGAGAATGAAAAGGTAGATGCCTTGTCCAAGTTCGCCAGCTCGACGAAAGGCACCAGGGAGAGAACCATCGTATTTTTAATCTTCAAGAAACTTACTATAAGTGGTCCCAACCAGAACCTAATTGGGCAAATCCAAGAAGCAGCTCCCTCATAGTAGGACGAAATTAAAAGCCTACATAAGGGAAGGTAAAGCACTGGAGGACAAAGCAGAAGTGCGCAACTCAGAGGTCGAGCAGCAAAGTTCACCCTCGACGAGTATGGTTAGCTATATAGGAGATCTATTTTTGGACCCCCACTGAGGTGTTTGACATTAGAGCAGGCCTTGGAGGTCTTGCAGGAAATCCATTTGGGTATATGTGGTAATCACTCTGGAAGACGAGCATTGGCCTAAAAGGTTATCAGATATGGATATTTTTGGCCAATCTTACTAAAAGAAGCTGTCGGCTTTGCCAAAAAATGCGCATCTTTTCCAAAAACTACATGTCAAAGAAAATATATAATTATGACAGTCAAATATTTTACTAAATGGGTCGAAGCAAAGGCAATCCCGAAGATAACCAACACGGCTATTAGAAGCTTCTGGTGGAAGGATATCCTCTGTCGTTTCGGTCTACCAAAGTTATTGATATCATATAATGGAACCCAATTTCAGAGCAGAAACATAATGAACTGATGTGAAAGTTTGGGAATCCGACAACACTTCACCTCGATTGGGAACCCTCAGATGAATGGGCAAACGAAAGTCACAAATAGATCAATTCTGGACCACATCAAGACTCGACTTGAGGGATCTAAAGATAACTATGAAGATGACCTCCCTAGCATCCTATGGGTGTACAGAACCACTCCTAGAACTGCCACGAGGCACAATCTTTGCAATCTAGTCCATAGCTCAGAATTAGTATTTCCAGCAGAGTTGATACAACATACAACTCATGTGATTCATTACAACCCCGATCAGGGATGAAGCTGAAAGACAATTCAACCTCAAAATAATCGATGAGCTACATCAGCAGGCATACTCAACAATGCATAGATACAGGCCAATAATGACCAAGCACTACAACAAAGGCGTTCGACCAAGAAGTTTTCAACTTGGAGACCTCATTTTCAAGAAAGTTGAAGTTTCAAAAAATATGAAAAAATTTAGCCCAAAATGGGAGGGCCCCCACTCAATAGTCAAAGTGGTAAAGCACAACTTTTATCGACTAGTGGATATGGATGGAAATGAGCTCCCTCGACCATGGAATGTAGTAAACTTCAAAATATTCTATGTATAAAGAGGTTATAGTCTCCAATCAACTCTTTTGTAATGCCCTGTTGTAATTTGGTTCCAAATCAACAAAAATCAATTTATATTCGATCAACTCGTTACTCTAAATTGCAATCACTGCTTCTAGCCTAATCATCTCTTAAATGGGAAAATAATTTAAAGTTGACCACATAGTCAACAATCAAATTGGTTTCAAACCAACAACGTCAACTAAAGTTCGACCATGGCTTTTAGCCTAACAATTTAATAAAACGAAAAAGAATCATTTTAGTTTGACCCAGAGTCGACCAACATATGTAAGTACTTCGGCTTAAAGATTCCACGATAACTTGGTGTAGACCAATGGAGTCAGCTTAAGTTCAATTGTGATGAAATTACAAAAAGTTGCCCCAATAGTTGACTATAAAGTTATCTCAAATCAATTTATAGAAATGAAAATTTCATACATTCATAAATTTACTCGTCCATTTAAAATCGACTTTTGAGTCGACCATTAAGTTGGTTCTGAACCATTGAATATTGTGCGTTTCTTCATATGAAAGAACCACTAGTCGACGAGTTAGATGGAGATAAAATTTATTTCTTCGTTTATTTAAAGTCGAGCTAATTAATTGAGAGAGAAGTAATATAAGGGCAAGCCAACAATGAATGATCAAAGACTTGATATTATAAAGATAAAACACTCAAATCGTACAAGAACATTAAAAAGATTATCAAATTACATTAGCTCGATTTTCATGCCTTGCAGGGCAGATTAAGTTCAGTAAAACTAAAATAAAAGAAACAGTGAGCAAAAACAGTAGCAGCTTCAGTTCGAGCCTGCCCCTTCACCTCTTGCATCACGGGGCAATGCCTACAGCAACCTCATCAACAACCCTGTCAAGCTCGTTGCTAGAGTTCACGTGCACAGTCATTGGTGGACCCTCGACCTCCTGCTCCTCCACTTGCTGGGAGGTTCTTGCAAGTTAAGAAGGACCAGCCTCCTCTGTCAAGAAAGTCCAATCAGTATGAGGGAAGTTCGCCGCAACATCAACCTTTCCATCCTTGAGGTCGAGGGCAAAGTCGCCAGCAAATCCAAACTCTTTTCCTACCTCGACTGCCCTGGGATGGATAAGGGTTTCATCCTCCTCAACTAGTGCGGCCTCACCATACTCCTCTTGCTGTTTATTGAAGAGCACATTCAGATGATCTTTATCCTCTGGTTGAAACTAGTAGCCCAGGAACTCGAGCTGCTTAACAGCCTTTTGGAAGGCTTCTTTGGCATCGTCAAACGCGTAGATGACGCTGGCACCTTGAAAAGCTAAGTTGAGCAGGAACTGCTACACTTTCTCCCTATGAATGTGTGGCAGCCACTTGAAAAACTCATCCCAAGCATACTAGATAGCGTTGTTATATCCCAGTACTTGACCAGACACAAAGGTTGCTTCTGGATCCAACCTTGCCCTCTTCAACAGCTTGTCCAAATGGCTCTTCTCAGTTACGGCAGCTAGCAACTCCGTATCTATCTCTTTAAATTATTTTGTGAGCTTGTTGATTCTCGAATCCAGTAACTCGAGCTGAGTCCTGGACAATTCAATTTGCTCTTGCTCTTTTTGTCGTTCCTCTCGGTCGACTAGGGCTAGCTCGGCCCTTCGATAAAAATTGTAGCCCCATTATCTGACTTACGACAAGAAATAATTCAATCAAATAATTAAATACAAATGAACACTTTCAGAGACAACTACACTTGAGCACAAACTTACCATATTTGCATGGTATGCTAACGGTTTCAGGGCCTCCAATTGCCCGAGCTCCATCATTTTCTTCTGATCAGATAAGAAGAATCTAGCAATTAACACTTTTAGAGAGACTCCACTCCTAGCATTGTGGCCATGTTAGAGACTCCCACATCGGGCCCGAACCTCAGGTTTGGGAAAATAGGCAAGGGGAATAGTTCGTCTTTGGGCCATACCTCGTTGTTGGGTTGAGGCCAAAGACGAAACCATTTGTAGTCTTTCCCTTCCCCTTCCCCTTTTCGGTAGTAGTTCTCTGAAGAGAGGGAGGTTGGTCGTCGGCAACCCTCTTTTTCTATCGAGGCGCTAGACTGCTTGCCTCGACCACAACTGGTTGGGTAGGAGGAGGAATAGACGACGGCGCTCGCTATTGCAGAACACTCTGCAAAAAAAGCCTCTCATCGAGCAGCCACTTATCCATGCTCTTGTGCTTTTTGTTGTTAGGCCACGGCTTGTTGGCATGTGTGATTCATGATTGTTGCTCGATATGAAAATTGAAAAAAAATTAAAATAGTTTATTGATCAGAAACTATGAGAATAAGAAGAAAAATTAATGAGAACAACGCAACTAGAATGTGTCTACATAGTTGAACATTAGTTGGCAAATTCAACCGAGCAGGCGATAAGCCCACTAAAACTAGATTTTTCTCTATTGTACATCCCGACGCTTTCATCTCCCCAAACTCGACTAGGTCTCGAATGAATGTGTTATCTAAGTTGGGTTTTCATGACTGGGCATCTCGGCCCAATCCCTTGACCACCCCCTAGGAATATTGAACCCGACCTCCTAGGAGCACGAATAAAGAAATATCATTTTTTCTAGGTTTGGCCATGGGAAGATGAGGGGGTCAAGAATATCTTTCAACGAGGATGGGCAGTGAGCTAATAAAAGTCTAACTCCTTGGTACTGCCCAACTTTTGAGACATAGGGAGGTGAAAAAGATTATTGAAATTTACAAAAAGAGGGGTTGGTCGTGTATTAGCATTAAAATGATAAAATTATAGAGGATGGCAAAACAATTAGGAAGTAACTGGGTGATATACACTTGAAGACCAGTAAGGAGGTCGATTATGGGCTGTGTTATTGGAAACCTAAGCCCACACTTCAAAGCATCCTCAAATATTGTTATGCAGCCCACCGGAGGTCTTGCATCCTATAATTGGGCTCTGGTGTGATTAATTCGAACTCCGAGGGAATATGGTATATCTACTTAAACAACTCTAGATTATTGTCTTTAATCTCAGATCTTATATTACTGTAATGATCATTTATAAACAATCTACTTCGGGACACTGGAGGTCAACTAGCCTTCCCAAACAGTCCAGCTTCTCCCACGATGTCAACCCTAGTCCTATTCGAGCTCTTAGATGAAATCTACCCACTACTAGAGGATTTGCTAGCCCCGCTAGTCGAATCATTTCCCCTCATGGTCGACTGTGTTTCCTCAGAATTAGATGACCTATCACTACCCTCCCCAAATATCCTAAGCATGTTTACGATTTGAATGATAGCAAAAGGGAATGACAAAAAACTAAAGCAGCAAGAGATGAAAACTTATGAAACTATGAAGAACAGAAGATTCTCAACTCTCGTTAGGAGCAGTAAACTTGCAGAGCTCGACCTCTCAAGATTGCAGTAAAAGTAGTAAATGAAATTTGTGAACTCACTATTTATAGCCTCCAGCCAGGGGGTAAGTCAATCGGTTAAAATGACTGGTTATTGGCTATTTATTATGTAACCACCAGTTAGTGAATTGCGCTGGCTGATGTAACTGACACATTAAGTTCGTTGAAACCATGATCGATATTTGAAACCTTGGTCGACATAAACTTATTGCATTTTTCCAAGTTAGCTACTCCTCATTCCTCCTCATCGCACGCTCTATTAGGACTCAAGATTAGGGGGGACCCATGATATGGGGAAGCCTAGCCTACTAACAGTCGACCAGGTTATCGGCCAGGCCCAAAACTTCATTGGGCTATTTAGCTAGTTCAACTACTAGTATTCATTCAGTCGACCAGAACATGGTCGATCAGCTCGAGTGTGGTTGTCAGGCCCTTGGGCCTAATGAAGCCCATCATCTCAACTAGAGCATGGTTAGGCGACTCATAGCTAAGGAAACATCTCGACCCAATGAGGTCGATTAGAGAAAAGGGAAGTATTTCCCGGCCACCAGTCATTGTTGCATTGAATGCACCATAACCACCACTCTACCGCATTAAATGTGCTAACAGGTGGCGTGCCTCCACATTTACGAAGCATGCCTCCACATTTACGAAGCATGCCTCCACTATACCACCTCAACCAGAGCATGGCCAGGTGACTCACAACTAAGAAAACATCTCCACCCGAGGAGTTCAATTAGAGAAACGGGAAGTATTTCCCCGCCACCAATTACTGTCGCATTGAATATACCACAACCACCACTCTACCGCATTAAATACACTAATAGGTGGCGTGCCTCTACATTTATGAAGCATGCCTCCACTTTACCACCATTCTACCTCCGCAATTAAATGCTGAGATCTTCTCTATATCCCAAGAATAATGAGGACACACTACATGGAGAAGGTTTTAGGTGGAAGAAGACCTAAAAATTCTCAGACAAAGACAAAGGCCCTCACTGCACAAGCAAGGGCATCATGGATATTTTAACCTCTCAAGAGAGGTTATAAATACCCCACTGCAATCTTTTAGAAAGGTATGTTCACTATTACTTTGGCCCTCACTCTGTCGCTCTATTTTCTGGTCAATTTACACTGACTTGAGCGCCGGAGTGCCATAGCTGAAGATCTCATTGGCTAGCCTAACGTGCGTTATTAGTTGTAGGACATGACCAGCTCCTATCCAAGCATTCCCCTTCAGCTCATTTTGGTCGACTCTAGTGGTCGAGAGCCCAGTTCATTGATAAACATATCTTACCATCACATATGTATATACACTTATATATTTTGATATGATAAATAAGCAAATGATTTTTTTTAAATATAAAGCTTTTTTGTATGATTTCTTAATAATTTGAAAGTTATAGTTACATTTTCATGACATTTGAGAATTTTAAATGTTAAATATTTTCTATTAGAGTAAATATATAACCTCTTTGTACTTTATCTATAAAAATAATTTATATTAGGTTATTAATTAGTTGATAACTAATTCAATAAGTAGTTTGTAACATAGGATTTTATTTGTGTATAATTAGAAATAATTTATTTAATTAAGAAATAAAAGAATTTATTTGATCAAATCATTGAATATTTTTTACTTATTTAATAATTTTTAATTAAACACAATTGAATATTGTATTACTTCAACTAAAAATAAGTGATTATTATATCTATATAAATATGAAAGAATTTATTAAATATAAAAAATTGGTTGTTGTTTTGAAATAACTTAGTTATGTTCAACTACTTTTTTTTTTGGATAAAATTTAAGTTTTTATGAATAAAAATGTATAATTAAATAAAAAAAATCTAACTCTTCAAATGAAAAAATAAGTTAATATTTATTAGAACTCATATTTATTAGATAATTTCATTACTTCATATATTCATTTAATTTTTGATAATTAATATTATCAAAGTGAATATAAATTACTAATTATAAAATATATCAATTGTGAAAATGTATTTATTTAGAATTGAAATTTTGATTTTTAGCTGTATATACATAAATTTTATAAATAATTTATTTACTAAAGAGAAATAAAATGATTTTCTTATAAAAATATTATAATACGTAAAGATTCAAACAATTGAAATAAATTTATCAAAGCACATGATATTACATGCAAAAAAAAATTTAAAAATTCTTTCTTATATGCACATAATTAGAAATGGGTAAATCAAGTGCTAATAAATTTAATAAATAACTTATAGAAAATATATAGTATTTTTTCATTCATTTGATGAGAAAATTGAAATAATTTCAATAACTTAATAAAATTATAATATTTTAAAATATTTCATAACAACATATTATTTGAGGTACATTACTCAAATATGAAGTACACATAATTTTTTATCTACACAAATCGATAGAGCTGTAACTAAAATAAAAAATCAATATCAAAGATAAATTATTATATGGACATATAGAAATATTTGAAAATAGTATTGAAAATAAATACATAAAATATTATTAATAGAAATAAAAAAAAATACTGCAAGATGATATTTTTAAGTAATATAAATATTGCAATCCTAAGTTGGTTATAAGAACTATAATTTTAAATAAATATTGAGGAAAGAATAAATTAATAATATTGATAAAATATTAAAATATATTAGAAAAGTATCTAATTAATTTAAAATAAAAACAAAACAAAAATAATATAAAAATGTATAATCAAAAAAATATTAAAAAATTTCTACCAAAAGGAACTTTAAGTTAATTAAAAAGAAAAAATATTATTATATTACGCTAGCTGGGAAAGATGTCCTACAACTAAAAATATAGAATTGTATTACGAATAATGTGAAAATAAAATATAAAAAGAATAATTGTGGAATAATGAAGTTTACATATAAAATAAATAAAATATTTATCTATTAATCTTATGATAAATTAAATTTGTGATAAGAGTACTTAATATGGTGCTTATAAAATATTTTTAAAATTATAAACTTATTTAGTGAGATAAAAATATGATAATAGATAATTTTTTGAATTATCTTATGAGATAGAAATCTAATATTGCAATGTTGAATAAACACAACATGATGTTTTAGTTATAACAGCTAAGTTGATGGTATTAAAATAAAATATAAAAGCAAATAAACAACCAATGAATTTTTTTTAATTAAATTAAAAAATTCTAAATTCTAAAAATTTGCCATTTGGCCAAAATTGTACAATTAGAATCAAAGTTGAATAAATGTGGGTCCCACACCATTGTGCTATATATAATAGTACTAGCATGTGCCTAGTGCAATACACCGAAAATAATTTTATTATTGAAATAATTTTAATATTGAATTTATAATTTGGAAATAATTTTATTTCAACATTTAAATTATTATTAGTGCATCACACCAAACACATGCTAGTTATAATACTAACAAAGTAATTATTTATATTTAAATTAAATTGATATAAATTATAAATAAGAAATTAATATTTTTCAAATAAATTAATAATAAAGTATGCTTAAAATTAGTTTTAAGGATAAAAAAATCCGTCTGCTTGCTACTGCTCATCGTCCTTAGTCACTATCTTTATCAAAATTTGATTAGATCACCAAGTTTCATTGATATATACAAATAATTTTCCACTTATTTACATATATTAATATTTAAATAATTTTTTTGTTAATTATTACAATAAAGTGAATAATCATAAAGTGGACGAACATGACTGAATATGATGTTTAATTAATAAAATATTATTATAATTGAGTAAATTGTCTATTGCACAAAGCTCATAAATTAAATTTGTCAATTAAATAATAAAAAAAGAAAAAAAACTCGTGATTCTGATGTAAACCAATCGCAAATATTCAATATTTTTCTTGATTTTCTTAGTATTCCTTTTATCATGCATATGGATTACATCAATACCTAAAGTCAATCAATTTCATATAATAAACAAAACATACAATTAGAACCTCAACAACAAAATTAATGGAAGAATATGACTAAATAGCAATATGCTTTTCTTTACTTACATAGAAAAGTTCTTATGGAGGTACCTAGTAATTTCTCTTTCTTCAAGATATGAAATTCAAAGATTGTATGAGCATTATTTGAGACTTGAATGTGTTTTCATTTTTTAAATTGCATTTAGGTATATAAAGTATAAGACTTTTAATACATCTAAACTTCTTTGATATTATCTTATCAATATATATAAATCATATAGATAATATCAAATCATCTACCAGATAAAGATAATGAAACAGTATCAAATACATATTGAATTTTGAATGAAAGAAAATTAAAAATTAGATACAATTATATCGGTTAGAGATAATAATTAACAAGTAATAATTTTTTAATAATTGAATTAAAATACTCAAAATTCTAAGAATTTGACATGTGGCAAAAATTGCACAATTAGAATCAAAATTGCACAATTAAATAAGTACAAAACTGTGCTATATATAATAGTACTAGCGTAAACCCCATGCCATGCATGGTATATTCACTTAACTAATAAATTTAAAAAATATAAATATGAACTAATTTTTTGTGATTTCAGAGATAAGTTATTACAATTTTTCATATTCTATAAAAAATATTATCATTTTTAAAGAAAATATTATTTTGAATAGTTAAGTAGTAATATTTAATAGTATTCATTAAAATAAAAATGCTATAGTACTTCAAATAAAATTATCAATGTGAAGAGAGCAACATACATAACATATGAGGGAATATATATATATATATATATATTTATATACCAACACCTTATCCACTTCAAACTTTATCTTGTAGAGAATTAACGACTTTGATTTCAAGTCATGATCTAATTTATTTGGGTCAAGTGGTTCCACATAAAAAATACAAATCTAAACTATTTCAAAATATCTTTTAGTAATAAAATTATTTTGGTCCAAAATACTAAGATTCTTTATTAGTTTGAATATTCTATATTAAATCAAGAAGCAGTTCATAAATATATAAAATATTATCTAAGAAATTCTTGTTGCTTACAAAAAAAATAATTATAAATAGGGATAAAACTACAAAAATTATGTAATACATCAAAATAGAATATTTATAAAGAAACTTTGGTTATTTAATTGATCAAATAAAAATGATTTGTAATGAATAAATAAGAGTAAATTAATTAATTAAAATGAAAAAACAAATCAAAAAGTAGTCCTTAAAATCAAGTAAATATGAAAAGTGAAAAACTGGTGCATATATTCATGTATATGTATATATATATTATACATACATTATTTACACAAAGGTAACTTGAAAAAATTGAATTAATTTGATAAAAAAAAATGAATAAAAATCACAACAAAATAATGAAAGTGAAAATAACAATAATAATTTCCAAAATTAGAATTAAAAGATACATTTCAAACATGATATTTATGGTCCAAAATAGAGAAAAGAAAAATACATATTAGCTTAGAGAATATTGAATAAAAATATTAACCCAACAAAAAGGAATTATAATAAATTACAAATTAAACCAAATTATTATAATTGACAAAAGAAAGAAAGAAAAAAAGAAAAAGAGCAAAACTTACAACTTAAAGAAATACCTTACCCATTCTGTTAAAGGTTCAAAACCCCAAATGACAAAAGCAAATGTGAAAATAAAAGGAAAAAAGAAGTAATGGGGTCTGCAAGTAATTGAAAAAAAAATACTTTCTAATCTTCTAGGTTTATCATTGTTAAATATAGATCATCTACTTACAATTCTGCTATAATACCTTTTATTATCAGTAAAATATTTATTCATCACACACACACACACACACACACACACAAAGAAAGAAAAAAAGAAAAACAAAGATTTAAATAATTATTGAGCAACAAATACATCTATACCTGATGCTATGTTTCTCATGTGCATACTGAAAATGAATCAATATAGAGATGAAAAAAATATATGAATGCCAATAAAATGTAATAAAAGTTCACTTGAAAAATTAGAATGCAAGAGTTATCTTGAAGAAGAAGGAGAAGAAGGAGAACTGGAAGAGTGGAAGTAGAGATAACATTTAATGGGATGGAATTTATTTAACTTATGATTTATTTAATGGGATGAAATTTATAGAATAACATTTTTGTAGGAGTCCTTAATTTGGTGCTCATAAAACACTTTTTGAATTTTAAATATATTTGTTGAAAGAAAATCAGAGATAAGATACGATCATATCGGTTAGGATAATAATCAACAATTAATAAAATTTTTGAATTTAATTAAAAAACTCAAAATTATAAAAATTTGCCACTTGGCCAAAATTGCAATCAAAATTGCATAATTATAGATCCCACACTGTTGTGCTATATATAATAGTATAGATAGATAGATAGATATAAATCTCTCTTGGCTAAAATTTCTCAAATTACCAGAAATTTGCACAAATACAGATTGGCATTGTTGGAACATAGATCGAATTTTGAAGGCAATCAAATTAATATCCACATTTACATAGGACTTCTTATATGCCTGAATAATAAGACTCGACAAATCCAATGCAATTACGTACAATCTGATATATTACGATTATAAGTTCATAAAAGATTGATAATATTATTGCATAGACTGATACAATCTGATATTTCTTTATTCTTTCTTTTATTTTTTGTTGTTTTGTGTAGATTTGGAAAATAAATATCACCCGATTTCTCAAATTAAGAATAAATTATTTAAATACAAATTTGCATAGCTGGAGCTGGAGCTGCACATTTAATTGAATTTTGACCACAATCAGATTCTTAAATATCCACATTGGGATAGAATTCTAATTTTAAATGTGGATGAAATATATTCCTTGTTAGATTAGAATGCTTCTTTATGTATAATCTCTCTTCTTATTCTTAAAAGATTTGATGATAAGAATAAGAGCCGAGTTTTCTTGGGTACGTAAAATTTGTGTGCGCGATTACGAAGATAGAAGCACTGAAGCAGGCTTTCGCCTTTCGGTGTGGAATTGATTCCAAACAGGAGCTCCTTCATTGGGAAGTAATTTCTGCTGCATACAGACAGGTACGTAGTGCATTATTCCCATCATTGTGTTTTGTGTTAAATCCTATATATGATTTCGTAGCCGGACTTGTATTCGGACATCACTGCTATAATTAGCAGAATTGATCTATTTTATTTATACACACACACATTAAAAGTATGTTTGGACTCGAATTTTTGACCTCTTATATTATGTGAGAGATTATGCCGTTGGGCCACATATCATTCAACAACAGAATTGATTTCATTCACATGTTTATGTGAAATACGGAACTGTGTCAAAAGATGGGTATAGTGGTTGGCCAAGTTGGGATTTTTGCGGTGTGAAGGTGGAAATTAAAGAAATAAACTTTTTAGGTATATTTTAATTTTTTTATTATTTATGCATACAAACATGCATAAAAAAAAAAGAAGATATGATAGAATTCATCAACGTGTCGAAATATAATCTTCCTTTTTTTTTAGGCATATCTTCGTTTTTGACACATTGTTGGAGAGAAGGGCTTACACCTTGCAATTGCAATATGAATATTCTCGTTGTATTTCGTTGCTACTATTACAGTTGAATATATAGATAATAGATTAGGCAGCGTAGAAAGTGTCCTCTACTACGATTTTGCTGTGGAAGAAGAATCAAGATTGGTTGGTGATTTGTTTGTGATGAGATTTTTGTTTTTGTTCCCTGTTTTTTATTTTTGATATCATTAGTTAAATAAAAAAATTTTAATTTTTAAACTTTTCAAAATTTACGAGCGATTTTTGATTCAATAACATAAGTTTCACACACACACACACACACACACACACACACATATATATATATATATGAGATTGAGGTTCGAATTTAATGAATTGTATAAATGAAAAAAGGTTTTAAAACCTTAAATTTATTAATTAATGATTTTTTTTTTTGGTAAAATTGTTTTTTTTTTATTGAATGAAAAATGATTGTCTATTTTGTCTACTTGCATAAATGTATATTTTTGTTTTAAAGCTTAAAATTAAAAGTATTATTTATTTGTGATAATTGAATATAAAATTAATTTGTTAAAAATAAATTGATATTTCACATAGTAAGTGAAGTATAAACTCATCTATATTATTTTATAGTTAGTCAGGCTAGTCTAGTCTAATAGTTTCTTTACATTATTAAGAAAACAAAATTTTAAAAATTTAAAGTTTTAACTTCAATATTTTCAAATTTTTTTTGAAAAGTGACATAAATTTGAAAAAAAAAAAATTGATATTTTCAATATAATGCATTTATGAATAATTATATTACTAGAATAAATTATATTATCTAGCAACTGCTGATTGTGTATTGAAAACTTTGAAAAGAAGTTAGTAGAGTATCCAGCATATGACAATCGTTACCATGAGTTTTCTAATCGTGTCCAAATATTAAGATAAGAATCAAAGAAAGAAAAAGAAATCCATAACGATTCCTAAATGATATATTCAAGATTTCAATATTTAAAAATACGAAACCCATTTGAAATCAAAATTTAAAATCCTCATAACGTCATACTTAGAAAAACAAGGCTCTTTTTGAGAGAAATGTATTTATTGCAGATCCGAAACTAAATAAGTCAATTTTTTTCTTTTCTCCTCAAATGAATTATTATGACTGTTGTACATTTTTATTTCCATGTAAAAATAAAATAAATATTTCAAATAAAATTCTTCAAAATATGAAAACATATTAGGAAATATACCTTAAATCAAGTTCTATTAGTGAATATTGTGAAAAAAAATATGAAAAATCCAAGCTTAAAAATGTAATTTAGGGAATTGTAACTATATATATATATATATATATGGTGATCCTCTTGTATCGCAATTTAAAATAATTTATAAGCTATTCTCTTCCTCATATCTTTCGAAGCGTTTTTTTTAAGGACAAAACTGGCATTAGATATGTATTGATGGGACAATACCTCAATATTATTGGACCTCTATATTAGCAACAAATTAATTTAATATCATTAATATATTTTATTTATGTGAACACACACACTAAAAATTCAAACACCAAATTTTATACATATAAATTGAATGTGGAACTATTAAATCAATTCATTATTCGACAAATTTTCCATATGTATAAATTATAATGGATGGAGATTAAGGGGCGCGGAAGTGTAGGCTGCAGGAGGATTCGAAGCTTTTAGAGTAGGGTTACGTGGGTGGCTCATCCGGGATGAAAGTCGACAACCACCACTCTTTATTCATTTTAAAGCATTTTTAAAAATAATGTATGTGCGTGGCTTATTCTGTATGGAAGCCGAAGCCGAAGCCGACCACCACCCTTCCCTTTATTCATTTTCATTTTAAGAAAGCATTTTAAAAGAATATCGGCAAAATAAAAACAAAATGGATGATGGGAGATTTGGAGTAAATCAAAAGGCAATGGTAACGTATCTTTGTAATTGCAATTGCAATTGCGATTGCAGAAAGAGAAAGAGAGTGAGAGTGGGTGGCGACTGTCCAATGGCCAACCGAAAAGCCACCCACACCCACACCCACACCCTTTCTTTCTATATCATTTTGGTTGTCATTATTTCATTACCATTCTTAGGTTCTTTTTTATTCCTTCCATGAAGATTATCTCTATTAATGCCCGCAATATTCTCTCTCTGCCATCTTCCTTTTTTCTTTTTTTGACCGAAAACCCACCAAGAGTTCATGGTGCCCTTCTTTCTCTACCTCTTTCTCTCTCTTAATAACCAAATCTTGTTCTGCTTTGCAGTTGGGGGTGACTAGGGGATAGGATTTTAGTATTTCTAAAAAAAACGACGTACATGTATATTAGTTTGCTTTAGGATTTTGGTTGATGAACGGAATGATTATTTTGTTGTTTTCTTCCTTTCCTGAATAAGAGGGAAACATTGTAGTTTTTACGAGCATCCATGGCGTCCTACCAACTCATCAAACAAGCCACCGATGAACGGACATTGGATCATTTGCACGGCAAGAATTGCGCTCTGCGGGTTGATGGCTGCCATGATGGTGATGTTGAGTCTGCTTCCCACAAAATCAATCCGTCTTCTCCTCGGCCGAGTTCTGGGTTCAATACCACTGCCAATGCCGCCTCCGGGAGTACTCCGTCGTCGTCTGCTCGCCTTGTGTCCCTCGACATTTTCCGTGGGCTTACTGTTGCGGTAGTTTTATATGCCTTGCATTTTTTTTTTTTTTTATTTAAATCTTGATCCAATACCCTTTATTGAATGGTCAACTTATTTGTTTTCTTGTTCTTTTCTTCTTGCAATTTGGACATCTGTCATCAAAATCGTTAACATCGTTGTCTTAATGGTTTGTGTTTATTTGCAAAAATAATTAGAGAACGAAGGGAAATGGACATGCATCCTCCTACCATGACTGTGGTAATGCTACTCTAGTGATAAAAGAAATCATCAAAAGTGTTTATTCCAAGTGAGATTAGTTTTCATTCTAAAGGTCTAGTGGCTGTTTCTTTGAAATGTTTATTTTCAAGTCCATGCTCAATGATGTTTAATTGCTTTTGGAGGAGAACCATGACAATCATAATTAGGTCATGTTGAACAGACAGTTGCATCATTATGACAATCTAGAGGCAGGGAAGAAATAATACTACGTATGTGTTAGAACTTAGAAATTTGATAATGGAATGAACTTTCAAGCTATATAGTGCAAAATAAGAACATTTAGAAATATAGTACAGTATATTATTATGGAATTATCTCTCTCTTAAAAACCAGGATAGGAGAACATGAAACATGGACTTGCAGAGGAAACTGGAACTTGAAATTGTTTAAGGACGAAACTGGAAGACTGAAAACTTTCTTGATGCCATGAAAAGCATAGCCAAAAACTGTATGGAAATAACAGTAGAAGCTCATATTTGACAAATGAGTCACCCAGGAAAACTATATAAATGAAAATTTCCACTTAGTTGATAGTTCGATTGAGAATGCATTGAAAAGGAAGAATACAGGAATAGAAGTGAGACTGACTAGCAAACTCATTCAAATTTGTAAAGTATTATCGGGAAAGATCAGTTATCCAAACTGATGTAGTTGTGTAACATGCTTGCTGCTTAGTTAAATGTATTTGATGGAAGATTGCAAGGTCTATCTATCCAGGTGTGTGGAAGTTTATTAGTTTCTTTAATCTCATAATGCGATTTTACTTCTATTGCAGTTAATGATACTTGTTGATAATGCTGGTGGGATCCTACCAGCCATCAATCACTCACCGTGGAATGGTTTGACTCTGGCGGATTTTGTTATGCCCTTTTTCCTCTTCATGGTTGGTGTCTCACTTGGACTCGTATACAAGGTACTTAATTTCCAGGTAAAATGTATTTAGACACGACTTAAAAATTCAACATAACCTCTTTGAACTTGGCCACTCTGCCTAAAATCTATTGCACCTAGCTCTGCATCATCCTACTAAGTAATTCTGATGTGTTGGGAAAACTGTTTATGAAGCAGTTAAGAATATAATTTTAGGAACTTGTTCATTTATGTTATACCACTCTGCCACTAAAACTGGTATTTAACATCTAGAATTTTTGTGTGCTACTTGTAGGGGCCCTGTGTGCTAACTATTTTCCTTTTTACTAGAATATGTCTTGCAGAACCGCTGCAACCAAAAAGGCAATATACAGGGCAGTAAAGCTTCTAATACTAGGGGTTTTTCTCCAAGGTGCTCTCTACTACTTATGTACTATGTACCTTTAAGAAATGTTCACTAGTGATGATGAGATCTTTAAGGAGGAAGTTTATCCAGACTGTGAAAAAATGTTTACATATCTAATGATGATCATTGCTATATATTCTTTAATTTCTTGTATATCAGGTGGCTATTTCCATGGAGTTAACAATCTGACATATGGTGTGGATATGAAACAGATCAGGTGGATGGGTATATTGCAGGTGTGTGATATCAGCTCCAAGTTGTTGAAAGGAGCAAATCTATTGATAACATCAATTGTGTCAAATTATTTATGCTGCTTATAGTTTAATACTGTGCTTTTGATGTGTGTAAACATCATTAGTTATTATCATTTTTCCTTTGGTGTCTCCTTCAGAGAATCGCAGCAGCATATTGGGTGGCGGCAATGTGTGAGATTTGGCTTAGAAATGATGAAAAAGTTTGTTCTGGGACATCTTTGCTTAAGAAATATCAATGGCATTGGTAAGTCCTAACATATGTTTACTTTCATGTGGTTTGAGAGTGGCAAAGAAGATTTAGTCAGATAAATCTCTCTTCAAAAGTTGTATTCTTGTGGAAGTGACCAAATGGATAATGGGAGACAGATAATGAGATGAAGACTAAGTTTAGCTTCTGTTACCTGTTGTTTATCCAAGGTATATGTGTAGCCCAGACTTTATACCACATCTCACAGGGTGAATAATATCAAATTTGCAGTTTTTATAAACAAATTAAGGATATGGGTACAGTTACTTTTCCACATGTTCCTTGGAAACGTGTCTCGTATGCAAATTGTCGAATTTGGATTCCTTTTGAATGTGTCTTGATTTTACAATTACCCAGATCCCGCTCATTATACTAGTAGCTTGATCTTAGGCTTCTTGAAAGGTGATTTACATTGAAAAGTTCTCATCAAATATTCATAGTGATGCACTTCCGAGAAAGGATATATATTATAACCAAGAACGTATATGAGATGAGGCACATCTACTGAGACAGGAATTTGTAATTCTCGTTTTATTAAGTCTTGGAGAACCATGTCCACCTCCAAAGGGCCGAGCAAACGCTGGGTACTTGTCAGATGCACCTATAGGAAGCATAGCTAAATGGTGCCTGACCATTTTTTTTGTATATATTTTGTTGTTTAAGAATTTCATTGGGCTAAACTCATAATGCTCCGTTGTGGACTTAGGAATGTCCCATTCCCAGAATTGAAGTGAACAGAATGAGAAGGAGATATAGGACGAGTTGAGAAACTATTCATTAGTTTTTTATTAATTACTCAACTGAAGAGTGCCCATAAGTTAGTGGGTGTATTTTCTTTGTTTCTGGAAACATAGCAATATCTACCATTTTATGTTTCAACTTGGAATTCTTTAATTTCAGGACCATGATGTTCATGCTTACTACCATATATCTTCTGTTGTTATATGGTTTATATGTTCCTGACTGGGAGTATCAGATTCCATATGATGCATCTTCTGAGGCTAAGGTGTTCATGGTAGGTTCTTGTACTTCATAATTATTAAAAACCTGTGCACAACCTAATTTGTGCCGTTTAGAGGTGAAGCATTTTGACATTGTTCATTTGCTGTTGAAGGTGAAATGTGGTGTGCATGGTGACACTGGACCTGCATGTAATGCTGCTGGAATGATTGATCGTACGATTTTGGGTGTTCAACATTTATATAGGAGGCCGATATATGCCCGAACAGAAGTAACTTTTTTCTATTTTGTAAAGTTAACACTTGCATTGTCTTCACAACTCACAAGTGTTATATTGCATGTAGTTTCTAACTGTTACTTTTCTTTGACAGCAATGCAGTATCAACTCACCAGATTATGGCCCACTTCCTCCTGATGCTCCTTCATGGTGTCAAGCCCCCTTTGAACCAGAAGGACTTCTAAGGTTTCTTTGCCTCTTGTACTTGTATTGCATTACAATAACTTATAATGGTTTAAACCACACAATTAAGATAATGGCAGACGGTTATTACAACATGTTCTCAATCACATTCTATGAAAAAGGAAAATCTACTACTGAAAGAAATTTGATTGGGTGATTTACTTGTCTTGGTTGAGATTGCCCTAGTGCTGGATTTTGTTGACTGGTGAAGGTGGTGAGCTTAAGAACTGTTGGATATGGTTCATGATTGTTTTAGTTCATGGTCAGGATTGTCGGCAGAGTGGAGTTTTGTATTGACCGAGTAAAAAGGAAATGATTGAATAGATTTAAAAATTTTCACTGCTATATGCTTATTGTATTATTTGTCTTTTTTTGTCTATAAAATTTTGTTGGTCAAGGTATAGGTTAAATTTTAGGTAGATGGTCAAATATTTCTGGAACTCTACATTAAAGATGTCAACATGGAAAATTGTATCTTTTGATGTCTTCTTTTCCCTTCTGATGGGATAGTTACACAGGCACCCAAGGATTCCTAGGCTGATCCTGCAGTTCTGCCATCCGTTTATTGACATTCATAGCATGGTCAGTATGGTCAAACGTGTTTTTGTATATGGCATTTAAAGGAAGTCGGTGTAGGTTTCAAATGCTTGAAACAGTCTATTGCAATTTGTCTGAACCTTGCTTGAAGTTGTATAATTGAGCCCATCTTTTTATATGAGGCAAGATCTGTCTACTTTATACCTTTTCTAAGCTGTGTTTCTTGCTTCAATTTTTACCATTAACCTCATTCTTTCATTTGTAGTACAGTGATGGCAATTGTCACTTGCTTGATAGGTTTACAGTATGGGCACATCATTGTCCACTTTAAGGTACAAGTGTTACTATTTACTCAATCTCCTTTTCATCTCATGATTAAATTTTTGTGTGCTAAGAGCACCTGATTTTTCTTATTGACCTTGATCTGACACAGGATCACAGAAATAGACTTTTGCTTTGGTTGGTACCATCATCAGGTTTTGTAGTCCTAGGCATGCTAGGTGACATCTTTGGTAAGATTTTCATTTTATTGTTCTGTAACATACCAAATTCCGTTGCTAGAGATAATGCTTTTTGTATGCTCTGTTATCAACATATTGTTAGGAATTAGACTTTATAATTTTTCACACTCCAAGATCTCTCTGCCTTTCCAAATATTAGAATGGATAGGGGTAGAACGATGGACATAGATATGTAAGGAGAGGGGGGGTGCTAATTATGGAAGTAATTTTTATATCCGATAATTTTTACTCCACTGATGAAATTTTTGCATACTGTTGTAGGGATGCATATAAACAAAGCTCTATACTCTTTCAGCTATACATGCGTTACAACTGGTGTGGCAGGCATTCTACTTGCTACAATTTATTTAGTGGTCAGCCTTCCTAATTCCTGTAGGCTGTAGCTTAATTTACCAGTGTCATATATAGGCTTGTGTTAAACCTACAAACACCAATTCATTTATAAATATCGATTGATTATCCAAACATAGCAAGAGCATGTGGAAGAAGTGTGCAGATAGTGAAAGATGAGCTAGTCTGTTGTTGCAGGTGGATGTGTATGGATGCAGGCATTTTACGATGGTGCTCGAATGGATGGGAAGGAATGCATTGCTGATATTTATTCTTGTAGCCTGCAATATCCTACCTATTATTGTACAAGGATTTTATTGGGGGCACCCAAATGACAACATCGTAAGTTCTGATGAAGTAATGTTTCCATTGCTGCATTTTGTTAGGCATTTTTGTTTTTCCTTCTGCTGACAAATATGACCTATCTTTGGCAGCTAACTTTGGTTGGAATCAGAAAACAGACACACTGATAGGCCTGAGCAGCTGTTTACTTGTGGTGATATATCTATATGTAGTACATTAGTTAGTGTTGGAAGGAACACTTGATACAATTCCTGAATTATCTTGTTAGCAAGTAGCATCACATTAAAGTGCAGTATGGATTAAGAGTTGGGAAAACAGTTGTAAGCCCAAGCATTTTTGTGTGTATGTGTGTGGCGCGCACGAGCGCACCCGCCTACGCATGGGTATTTGCATGGGCGAAAATTGATGCAGAAACAGTTTTAGAAGAAATTGGCAATCAGTTGGCAATTTCAAACATGATTGAAGATATAGTTGAAATACAGGAATGGTTACATGAGATGAAAACTGAAGGTTTGAACTATCTAAACTGGAAAAGATTGGTTCCAGATTGTAAGGATGTCTCATGTATGGGTCCACGGAAATAAAAAGGTTGAAAACTTGGGTCGATTGGGATGGAGAAATGGCACTCCACAACAACGAATTATTTTCCACTAGATTGAATTGAAGACTAAGATATAAATGAATGATGTTATGAAGTATTCGGTAAGTTTTTTTAAGGAGTTCATAAATTTCTTTTTTTTTTTTTTAAAATGTAAGTACTTATTTTATTTTTAAAATCTTAATATATTCTTTTTTTCTTAAACTATACTAGTTATAAAATTATTATTATTAACATTCTCTATGTTTTAAAATCTTAGTTTACCTAAATATTTTAATAATTTATTTTTAATATAGGGTCTAACATTTTGTAAATTTTAAAAACATTTTATAAAATATAAAAATTTATAAATTCTCTTAAATAAATTTAGTCAAACACCTTCCAACTTATCCAAAGAATATAATAGGGCATCACCAAGCTAGGGAAAGCAAAACTGCCATAAATGGTTTGAGAAGAAGGGAAAGGAAAAGTTGCTATGATAATAGAGAATGGTTCATTAAGGAAAGTAGCCAAAGCTAATTACAATTTGGGAATTAGTCCCCAGTTGAATTTTGTTGGACTCTACTCTCCAATCCAAAATAATTTTTTGAATTCATTCTCTACTTGAGTTAAAAAGACAAAGAAGCCCTTCCTTAAATTGAGAATGACAAGAATCTCTCTACTTCCCCCACTAACAAAACGTTACTTCAGAATAACTACCCCCGTCACATTTTTTTCTTCCCATTTCCTCCATTTTGTGAACTTGATGCTCAGCCTCTACAACGATGTTGTGCTTGCCATCTTCATGCTAGTGTTGTAACGATGCCTTCATCTCTTTCACTTTCTTGTTTTAGGACTGATTTTTCACCATTCTTTTTGTTGCTGAAGCTAGAAAGGTTTTTATTTTCACCCCTCAACTGCATAGCCTACGAGGTAAGTGGTGTAATTTTCTATTATGTTATTTTTGTATTTTGACACATTTCTTTGTTTGATTCTTGTTTGATCTTGGTTTTAATTATTTTGTCTTATTTTGATATACTCAATTCACCTACAATTAGTCCTTTTTTTTAGTAAGAAAAACCCCTAATATAAGTTTTTTCGTACTTGAATATTGTCAATTTATACTTCATTTGTTGTTTTAATTGTATGCTTCAATTATCAATTATCTAAATTTAATAATTATTAATTCACATAAGGTGTAGTGTATATTAGTTTTTTGTAACTAAATTTTAGAGATATTATCTGATTTATGGTGTATAGGATGTGTATAAATCATGTTTAAACATTTCTTGGACATCAATTCCTACAAACTCATCATTAATATGATTGGTATTATTTTCAAATAATATAATATCAAAATTCAAATTTTTAGTATTTAAATTGTGAGTTGTAATATAGAAAATCTCCAATTTAGTATTATATTCCAATATTTTCGGTAGCAAAATTCAAGTTTTTAATATTTAAATTATGAGTTTGCAGTATACAAAACCTCCAAATTAGTATGCTGTGAAAATTTGTTTTTTTGGTACAAAAATTGAAACTTTCAGTATTTAAATTGTCAATTGTAGCACACAAAACCTCCAATTTAGTATTTGTGTAAGTTTTTTTATGCAAAAATTCAAACTTTCAGTATTTAAATTCGGAGTTGTAGTTCCAAAATCTCTAATGCAGTTTTTGCAGAAATAATGGCTAAAACTTGGGGACCTGCACACCAAACTACCGAAGGTAACAGAGACTTCGAGCTACATTTCTGGTGCTCTCTAGGATACTTTAAAAATGTTATAAAGGAGCTGGACGGTAAGATGAGCTTTAGACACACTGAAGTACTAGAGAGAATCCCATTTTTGGCGTACCGTAAAATAACTAACTTGAGTAAATTGAGTACTAATAGTGTTATTAAAGTTGGAGCTCTCTTGAGAAGGTTTGATATTAGGCCTTGTTCTTTCATTTTTGGTAACAGTATTAGGTTCCCTTTTGCTGCGATGGTAACCTGTACATTTTGATATAAAGATAGAGTCAGAATAAAATGATTATTTGAAGGTAAAAGTAAGAATATCACTCAAGTATAGATTTGTAAAAGGTTGGGAGAGTTTGCAGAAAAATATAGTGATTAGGATATAAATGATTTTGTTAGGATATAATACTACTAGTTTTCAATTGCATTTTGTTTCCAACTAGTAACAATTCGACACATAGATTCCTTCTGGCGTACGTGGATAATATATCTTCCGTCGACCTTTATGCATGGGAGTTGGTGCATTTAATTTTTTGCATGATGAGATTTTAGTGTATCTAGGAGGTGAAATAGGGAAAGGTCCAAGAAAAAAAAATACTTTGATGGATGCAGTATTGACATGATGGTAAGTTAATGGCATTGTTAATATTAATATTTATTATTATTATTAACTAACTATAACATTGCATAATTCTTCTTTTAAATGATAGGTTTGAGTTTATGAACATATTTCTTGCTTGGGAACGTTAGCACCCCACCTGGGAGGTGCCTTTTTAGGGCCAAGGTGCTAATTCGATCTTATTCACAAAAATTCAAAACAAAGTACGCACCTCCGAACATTCAATTTATATAATACCACAACAATCCGAATACTACTCATTCCAACTTAGCTATACATGTTGCTATATAATATTCCACAAAAGTCACTATCCCAACATATAATCACCCATACTATAAACTTATTTTTACATTATATACACATCAAAAGTAGCCAATTTCAAACTTATATTAAAGTACGTAAAATTCAAACTTAATGTCTTCGCAACACAATGAAGCATAAGCTTAGGTACCACTAGCTACCTGTTGCACAAAATCTATACACACTAGCTATATCCATGAACAGCACGTCAGCTGCTTTTCAGTTCCTATAAGGGAAAAAGAACAAGAATTTTGCAAGAGATGTAAGTCCTAATGACTTAGTGAGGTAAAGTAACAATTAATTTATATGTAAATATATCAAATAAGAAAAGAATAGCTACGTAAGAAGCATATTACTCCTAAAAATGTTTGCATGAAGCCAATTTCATAATATTATGAACTAATACGGAGAGATCCCAATAACCAAAGTTCAGACTGAATCAACTATAAATGATAAATGGTCAGTAAGAAATACGTCTATACAAACAGTGGGGCTGTTGGTTGGCCCCTAACTTTGTGACTCCCATAGGGTAGTATGGAAGAAATCCCTTATGTCTCCAAATTTTGAGTGATCAGCTCAGACGGCTGGTCGGTATGGCATGGCCGATCCCATGCTCATAGACTAGTCATTGTCGGTTTGTTTTGCCCAGTAGTCTTTTTGGTCCTAGTCCCAGGCCCAGTTTCTCACAGGGGCATCACCAAGGGGCATCGATTAATGGTCAGTTTTCCAATAGCAGATTCATATTGTAAACAACGGCACTACAATCGAATAACAGTTGAATATAATGAGTTTAAAGTAAGAAATTTAGGAAAATAATCAAACGAACGATCGGTTGAAAAGCCATCTCAATAACAATTCAAGGTAATGAACGTAGGAAACAATGAAATAATTGGTCGGTAAGACTGTTTCAATAACAGTTCAAGGTAACAAACTCAGGAAACAATAAAATAATCAATCGACAAGATCGTTTTAATAACAATTTAAAACAATGAGTTAAGAAAACAATGAAACAACTGGTCAACAAGACTGAGTTAATGGCATTTTAAAATATCAATAAATCATTCATGGAACCAACCGACAAGGCTAAGGAATACAAGGGACAAGAATTTATCAAAACTCAGTAGAACGCCCCGAACATTTGGGTGGTTGAAAGTAGCTAACATAGGTGTAAACAAGATGAAATTCACAATTAATAGATACAATTTTTTTCCCAGCAATAACACAAAGTATAACCTCACCTAGTATTCTATGCCTATGACGGGAATTCTCTATTGGCTTGAAATGCTTGGATCCTCATCACCTACTTTCAACCAAAATGCAATCTAAGTATCGACACTAGCGAATAGCATCTATTATTAGTAACTATGATTATTCGAACACTTTAATTATATATGTTCATTTTTTTCTTCGCAAATTTTCATTTTATTATGATATCTTCGTCGAGGTATTTAGATATAGTAACTTTCTTCTTTCTAACTACCTAAATCTAGATATTAGGTTATCCCGATAACGAGCTCGTTTAAGCAATCAAAAGTTCTATTTTATCGTCGAGGTTTGTTCCATTTTCTCCAAATTTGTGTGCTTAACAATAATGATCAATTCTTATTTTAATCTATAATTTTGAATTTCTAAACACGCCACTTGGGTCAAACGATATTATTTACATGTTTTATCAATTCCGGGCCCTCATTCCATTTTCATTATTAATACTCAAATTAATGTACTTAGTCCATAACTAATAGATTTAGTATATTCCTCTGTAATAGTAAATTTTTATTCTCATTTCATAGTTTCGACATCCTAACATGTCGTTTTGGCTTAATTAGTATTAATTATGTCTTTTTATTTAAGTCCAGGCCTATATCTCACATCATTTAATATTTTCTCCATACGAGCAAAATTTTCATTACTGATTCATAAATTGGCTTCTCAATCGTATCAATTAATTTAATTGAACAATAAGTACTCTTTTATTGTTGAATCCCAATCCACATGTCATTTTATAACTAAATCGTATCCAATTATTTTGGTCCAACATCATAATTCAGTTCAATAAACTCAAATTTACATAGGAAACCAACTCAATAATTTACTCAAATCAAATCAGGAAATATTTAATCATTTAAACAAAATTTTACCAAATTGATCGAGTTTGAAATCAATTCATAGTTCGAAACCTGCATGCATTCGGATCGTTGTTCTAGAGGTTCTGCTTCTCGACTACTGGAGCTACCGCCACTCACCCGTTAGAGTTGTGTGTGGCAACTACCACCAGGTGCGCCTCGTTGCATTGGTCGCAACCCTCCAATCAATTTTGCGATTTGACGCCCAATTGTCATTTAGTTGAAGAAAAATAGTAGTCGGAGCCACAGTGTCTTTCCACTTCAATTACTTTCGCTTTGATGATCCATTTGCGAAATTGAAGCTATCATTGTGTACTACTCTCATAGCCTGTTAGATTACACCTTCAGTTTCCAAGTTTTGGCCACCAAAACCACCCGACCCACCGCCATTGTCGTTAGTTATTGTTCGATTGCCCCTTGCCGCCAATTCGCTGGGAATTTCTAAGAGAAATTGGTACTATTGTGCTCGTCGCGATGAGAGGAAGTGAATGAGGGTATGCTATATTTCAACATAGAGCTGTCTATTTTTATTATTTTAGCTTTTTTTAAATTTCAATTTCCCAAAACTTTTTTTCTCATGTGTAATCGAGCCCAACTTCTTAACTTTTGATTGCTTCCTCTCAACTTTCCTTATTTATGCATTAGCCCTCTAAATTTTTAATTTTTTTTGGCAATTAGATCCTATTTGATTACTTTTCTTGCCCCCTCAAACATCCTAACATTCAACTGAGATTTTGAGAATTTTAAGTGAAATTCTTTTGATCACCAATTGATTTTTATTATCATTATTTTCCTTTTAAAAAATTAATTTAAATTTAATGTGTGAAATTTGGATTTTTTGGAATTTTTTCGTATTTAAGAATTTAGGGGTGTTACAATCCTCCCGCCTTAAAAGAATATGGTCACCAGATTCATATATATGACTGGAATCCAGGCAGCATTGGCGCATGCAGTTTGCTCAGTCCCATGTTGCCTCTTCGAACTCTAAATCTCTTCTCCGTTTATTTGTAGTTGGTGTCTGTACAATCAATCTATTCTTAAGATCAAATCATAATTCTTCTTGGGCATTTGTGTTAGATTGGTTACGTATTCCTCATCCCCAATTTTGTCTGAGCAAGCTCTATATAACTGCGTCAGTTACCCATCATACTTCTAGAGGTGTTCGTGTTTCTAACCGAAATGGCATGCTTTCACGTTTTAAATTTTAGTTTAGGGAAGAAATATACAGTATGACAAAGTGGGTAGCAGCAGGGTACAACATCTTACTAGTAATTCCATGGATGAAGATCATATCTTCAACTATGTCATCTAGACTTGGGGCATCCTCTCTAGTTAGAACATAAGCACGAGCAATAATCTTCAACTTCTCACTAGTACCTGCTATCTGTTTCGCTTTTTCCATAAGTGTCCTCAATGCGGCGATTATAGACTTAGGGTAGTCATTGACAAGATGCTGTTTGCTACATCATGTCATGCATCTCCCTTGCTTCTTCCAACATCCTATTTCATTATGATTAGTATATCCACAGAAACCACAATTCTTTTGGGTGATTCCCCATGCTGGGTGTATAGTCTTGCCTGTTGAATAGAAGCGCTAGCTAGTTGTCCCAAGCTGCAGTTTTTTTTATGCTTTTTACATATATCACTACTCCTATGGGTGGAACTATCTCTCGTTTGCCCTTTTCCTCTATCTTTTGAATTTCTTTAAGTTTTAACTCTATGTGAAGTGCCTTGTGCATAGCTCGATCATAATTCGGTAGGTTGCATGCAATAAGGACTCACTTGATCTCCGGTCGAAGTCCTTCCACAAATTTGCGTGTTTGGCACTCTTCGTCTCCTAGTATGTGGAGTGTATATTGGATCAGTTTACTGAAGGTGGCCTCATACTAGTTCACTGATAAATCCTTCTAGATTAGATACATGAATTTCCATTCATGGACATTCTTAACAACTTAAGGTATGAATTTCTGAATGAATTCATGTGCAAAGTTAGCGCAGGACCGCAAAGTTTCTTCCAATCCCCACATTCGGTCCACTATCTTCCACTAACTGTGTACTGGTCCTTCCAAAAGAAATGAGGCATACATAACCTTTTGCTCATCAGGATAGTGCAGTGTGCTAAATATTTTCTCAAGACACTCTATCCATGCTTTTGCCTTATGGTCATTGGACTCTTTCATGAACTTCGAAGGCTGGAGACAGAAGAATCACTTGAGTGCCTGATTTTCGGTGAACTCTTCATTGGCCCTAGCCTGGTTCGCCTATCCCTGTTGTTGCAATACTGTATAAATTGTTGCCACATGGCGTACATAAGTTTTGCTGGTTGCCCGGCAACTGGTGGGTTCATTGGAGGATTCTGCGATACTTCCTTCTCAGGTATTTGTTGCTGAGGGTTTGAAGCTTGTTTTTCTAGAATGTTATGAGTATTCGCTTACCTACCTGGTGGTCTCGCTTGTTGATCAGATCGGGCCTAGGAACTTTCATACGAAACTATCCTTGTCCCAATTCTTGTTTAGATTTTATAGTACTTCTTGGCCAACAAAATTAGCTAAGGTCATAATACAATACTTAAAATCATTACATTATTTTATGCTTCTAGATATACGATGAACTGAAGTATAAATTTTTTGATTTACATAAGGTACTATTCACTCAGCAAGTTACATAATAAGATTTTTCAGTAGTTATTTAAGTTAGCATTAGCAATTCATTTACGTTCATATTTACATAATTAAAATTAGCTATGCTAGTTATCGACCTAGTCAGAGGAACAAAATAATTTGGCCTAGGATAACCGTCAGTTGAACACATTAATATTTACACAAGTTGCTCTCATAACTAAGCTACTAGACACATGCATGCATAACATATATACTGCTTCCTAGTTCCACAGTCAGTAACTCCAGATTAGGCATCCTTATCCTAAGAATCCACATTCATCTCCTTACCTTTCCATCAGCCTTTGGTTCTTCACCCCTTTTTCCTTTCTCTTCTCTTTTTCCTTCATTTCTCCCTTTTTCTTCATGTCACTCTTCCTCTTCCTCAACTTACTGTTGACAAACACCGAAAGGTCCTATTTCTTCTGTATTAGTGAAGCCACTTACCTTATCCAATTTGTTCACCATTCCTTCTAAAGTTTTCAAGATATCTTGCATCTGTATAAGGAGAGCTGCATTCAGTCCACTCAAATGCTGTTGTCCCATATTAATTTGACTCCAAGATTTTACAAAATAATCCTTGATCCATTCTATTATGACTCTTCTATTTTCCTTGAGCTCATGCTCTCCCTCTACCAATTGTTCCATTCATTCGCAGCCAGGCTATCTCTTCATTTTTTTTCCTCTCGTTCATTCTTCATCACTGCTATGACTATGTCATTTCTTCTCATGGCCCAGTGGTATAGTATTCATTCTGAAAAGATGTCATCTAATTTATTGGGGTCTTTGTCCTGCATTGGTTCTTTACCCTTACGTCGATTGTCTACCATCCTAAAATTACACAGTCTAGTTTATTAATATCACATCAAATCTCCAACTTTAGCTATCCAAATTTTATCACATCACATATCTATATAAATTTATCTGTCTATATACTTCCCAAAATGCCCATCCTTTCAAGTTATAGAGTATTATACTCAATCCTCAGAAGAGGAGATCATACATTGGTTAGCTGCCCAAATACAATCTCTTGCCTCTTAACATCGAACATTGTCCCAAATGTTCACATCCTAAATAGTTCCCAAATCAAGCTTAATCTCCACAACATCCATAGTTCCAACTGCATGGATCATCTCACGATTACCTAGGTCCTCAAAAACTTAGGTTCTGATACCACCTCTATAGCACCTTGCTTGGGAGATGCTTTCTTCTGGCCGAGGTGCTACTCCAATCTTATTGATAAAATTTCAAAACAAAGTATGTAGCTCCAAACATTCAAATATAATACCACAACAATCTAAAGACTATTCATTCCAACTTAACTGTATATGTTGCTCCATAATATTCCACAAAAGTCACTATCCCAACATACGATCACCTATACCATAAATCCATTTTTACAATATATACATATAGAAAGTAGCTAAATTCAAACTTACGTTAACGTAGGTAAAATTCAAACTTAATGTTTTCGCAACATAACGAAGCATAAGCTTAGGTAACACTAGCTACCTACTGTGCAAAAGATATATACACTAGCTATATCCACGAATAGCATATTAGTTGTTTCTCAGTTCATATCTAGAAAAAAAATCAAGAATTTTGCAAGAGGTGTAAGTCCTAATAACTTAGTGAGGTAAAGTAACAATTAATTTACATGTAAATATATCAAATAAGAAAATGATAGCTACGGTGCTTTGAAAGAATTCAAAGAAGCATGTTACTCATAAAAATGTTTGCATGAAGCCAATTTCACAATATTATGAACTAATATGGAGAGATTTTAATAACCAAAATTCAGATTGAATCAATTATAAGTGATAACAGTCAGTAAGAAATATGGTTATATAAATAGTGGGGTTGTTGGTTTGTCTCCAACCTTGTGACTCCCATAGGTTGGTATGGAACAAATTCCTTACCACTCCAAATTTTGAGTGATCAACTTGAACCGTCGGTCAGTATGGCATGACCGGTCACATGTCGATCTAGTGCTTACAGATAGCTATTTCCAACTACTTATGGGCCAGGATCATAGTGGGTACTAGTTCGGAGACCAGTCATCCTCGGTCTATTTCACCCAAATGAACTTATGAAACAACAAAACAATTGGTTTGTAAGAACATTTCAATAATAGTTCAAGGTAACAAACTCAGGAAATAATAAAATAATCAGTCGACAAAACTATTGCAACAATAATTTAGAACAATGAATTAAGAAAACAACAAAACAATCAATTGGCAAGATTGTGTCAATGGCATTTTAAAATATTAATAAATCATTCATGGAACCAGCTGGCAAGAGTAAGGAATATAAGGGGCAAGAATTTATCAAAACTCAATAAAAGCCCCAAACATCGGAGTGGTTGCAAAGAAGGTAATGCAGCTGTAAACGAGATGAAATTCATGATTAATAGATAGGATCTTTTTCCCAACAATAACACGAACTACAACCTCACATGGTAATCTATGCCTATGATAGGAATCCTCTACTGGCCTAAAATGCTCGGGTCCTCATCGCCTACTTTCAACCAGAATGTGATATAAGTATCAATACCATTGAATGTCATCTATCATTAGTAAATATGATTATTTGAACACTTTAGTTATATACATTCATTTATTTCTTTGTAATTTTTCATTTTATTTTGATATCTGCGTCGAGGTATTCAGATATAGTAACCTTCTTCTTTCCAACCATCTAAATCTAGATATTAGGTTCACTTGATAACGAGCTTGTTTAAGCGATCAAAAGTTCTATTTTATTATCAAGGTTTGAGTCCATTTTCTCCAAATTTGTGCACTTAACTATAATGATTAATTCTTATCTCAATTTATAATTTTAACTTTCTAAACATGCCACTCAGGTCAAATAATGTCATTTATATTTTTTTATCAATTCCAGGTCCTCAATCCGGTTTCATTATTAATACTCAAATCAATGTTTTTAGTCTATAACTAATAAATTTAGCTTATATCCATAAGTTTAGTATATTCCTCTGTAATAATCAATTTTTATTCTTGTTTCACAGTTTCAACATCCTAACATGTCGTTTTGGCTTAATTAGTATTAATGATGTCTTTTATTCAATTCCAGACCTATTCCTTGCTTTATAACTAATAATCAAATTAATATTTTTAGTTCATAGTTAATTAATTTAATCTCTGTCCACGAATTTAATATTTTTTTTTCATACAAGTAAATTTTTCATTACCGATTCATATATTGGCTTATCAATTGTATCAATTAATTTAATCAAATAATAATTAGTCTTTTATTGTGGAATCCGAGTCCAAATACCATTTTATAACTAAATCATATCCAATTATTTTTTGGTTCAACATCATAATTCGGTTCAATTAACTTAAGTTTACATAAAAAATCAACTTAACAATTCTGCTCAAATCAAATTAGAAATATTTAATTGTTTAAATGAAATTTTATCATATTGATCGAGTTTGAAATCAATTCAGAGTCCGAAACCAGCTCCCATGCGTCTAGATCATCATTCTATAGGTTTTTCTTCTCGACTGTTGAAGCTGCCACTTCCTGCCCCCTGGAGTTGTGCATAGCCACCACCACTAGGTGCACCTCGTTGCGCTTGTCACAACCCTCCAATAATTTTTGCAATTCTATGCCTAGTTGCCATTTAGTTGAAGAGAGGTCATCAGAGTCACCAAAGTCGCCGCGCTTTTCCACTTCAATTACTTTTGCTCTGATGATCCATTTGCAAAATTGGAGCTACCACAGAGTTTTACACTCTGAGCCCATCAGATTACACCTTTAGTTTTTGTGTTTCGGCCATGAAACCACCACCGCAGTTAGTCATTATTCAATCATTGTTGCCACTAATCTGCCAAGAATTTCTTGGAAAAATTGGTACCGCTGCACGCGTCGCTATGAAAGAAGAGAATGGTGGTCTTGCCTCCTTAATTCGCCAGTGCCGGTGAAAATAGGTTGGTGAAGAAGATGACGACATGCTAGAATGAAACGAACCGAGTGAACAAAGAGCCATCTGTTTTTATTATTTCAGCTTTTTTAAAATTTGAATTTGCCTCATAACTTTTTTTCTTGTGTGTAATCAAGCCCAAAAACTTCTTAATTTTTGATTGCTCCCTCTCAACTTTACTTATTTACGCATTAGCTATCTAAATTTTTAGTGTTTTCACAATTAGATCCTATCTGATTACTTTTCTAGCCCCCTCAAACATCCTAATATTTAATTGTGATTCTAAGAATTTTAAAACAAATTCTTTCGATCACTTACCGATTTTTATTATCATTATTGTCCTTTTAAAAAATGAATTTTAATTTAATTTGTGAAATTTAGGATTTTTGATTTTTTTCATGTTTAAGAATTTAGGGGTGTTACAGAATGACCAATTCATTGCATTCATTTCCACAATTTCTTCGATGGTGTGAGAGTAAGATCCCCAAGAAAGTTGTTGATACAGAAGAAAAATTTAAAACGATTACTGGAAATATGGTACTAACTTATATTCCTTATCTTTGTTGTTATAATAGTTTTATCTACAAATAAAATTACAAACTAAGCTGTAGAGTTTTGTTTGAACAAGTTCTGCATTTTATCCGATGAGAATCTGGGGGTCAGATTCTTTTAGAGGGGGAGGTCTGTAACACCCCTAATTATTTTATTATTTATGTTAATTATTATTTTATGATTTATGTTAATTTTTATTTATTTATTCTTGATTTATGAACTTTTATTTAATTAAATTAAATTATAAAATATTGGGGTAAAAGATTTAAATTTTGATGACTTATTTGGGCTTCAAGTGGAGCTTGAGGGGTTTGCATGGAAGAACTATGGTCAACGGGGGCTTAAGGGCAATTTTAAGAGTTTCAAGGATTTAATTGAGGAGTGCTCACTATTTTTGGGGTTAGATTGCAAAATTCCAAAACTTCAATTTTGTCAAGTCTGGTAGATTGCATTTCTTTCCTCATTTTCCATCTTCCATTTATTTTTCCTTTCTCCTTCACCATGACCCTCACTCTGATGAGCTTGCAGCCGGCGACCCTCTTTCACCAAGCTAAACCAATCAAAATACTCCCCACATCTCCGGCCACACCTTGCACCGACAAGCACTACCCAATGCCACCAAGTTAACCCATTTGTTAGCAAACCCAGCAACTCACCGTAGCGGCATGTGGAAGTTCACGACAGTAACGACGAGGAAAGGCCATTCTAGGCTGTGGAGCTGGAAGCTCTTGTTGCAGGAACGAGGTTGTGGCCTTGCATGGGAGCATAGCATGGCGGATGGTGGTGGGAGATGGAGTTACAGTTGCGGCGGTGGAAGGGTGGTGTTGACGGTTTTGGCTTCGGTTGAAGGCTATCCAAGTCTCAAAACTGAAAAACACTTGGACCGTTGGACTCAGGAAGAGAGAAGGCGAAGAACAGTGGTGGTTTAGCAACTTTTCAGTGGCGGCGCAGCAGCGGCGGGAGGACAGTTTTCTCCTCTCAACGTAATGAACACATTTGTGTGTTTAGTTCGTGAATTTGAGGTCCCATTGAGTGGTTCGTGGTAAATGATTGGAAGAAAAAGCTTTGTTGTGTATATATATATGCATATGTTGTACTTTCCGATTAAGTTTGTATCCATGCCAAGAATAAGAATTTGGGGATGATGATATGCCTATATATATATATGTTGTTGATCCCATGCTAAGGAATATAGAATTATGAACCCAAACTTATTATGCAAAATGCCAAAATTTGATTTAATAATGGTATTAAGGGTTATATTATAAGATTAAGTGATTTTGATTAGGGTTAATTATGTAAGGAATTGAATCATAATTATGTGGTTTAGGACGATGATATGACATGACCATGACCTTTTAAATAAAGAACGAGAGATCATATTATTTTGGAATCGATATGGACCTTCGTGGTTAAATATAGTAATGTTGATTTATTGGAGAAATTGGTAAAGGCTATTAAATCTATATCATTGTGTTAGTAGATAAGTTAATGACATTAGAATGCTTGTGATACAATTTCTAGAAGTCTATCAGGGCTAAACTAGAAATTTGACTATGGAATATTATTTTAAATAGGTGACGACGACATGGGTCCGGCAGAGCAGTAGGCGGCGACAATTTCTTTTTGGGATACTGGGGGTGAGGGTCTACCAATCTGGCACCTTTTTTTTTCTAACTTTCTGTCCCTTGTACCCTGCAGCCTTGCCGGCTGTCCCCATATAACTTGCTAGCTTCTTACAAGTTTTTTATTTGTTAAAGGGATCGTGTTGATCTATTGTTCTATTATGTTACATTGTTGCCTTATGTTATGAACCCTAAGCGGCCTTGCAGGCCAGTGTACATTATTGGTTCAACAACGTATCTTTCATAATCATACTGAATGTTTAAAGTGCAACTTATATCTGTTGGCATACAATATACTAACCCATGGGACGCCATGGGCTAGATATCGCCTTGAGGGATGCCACGAAGGGGATTTGGGCCCGGGGCTAGGTCCGAAAAGATGGTCTGGCGGAATGGACCAATGGTGATAGGTATTTCGGCTAGTACCTACTTACAATCTTGACTTGCAGGTAGCTGGAGGTAGCAAACAGTGAGTGGCGGGATCCATCATGCGGTCGACCATGCCAATCAACAAGTTGTTACACGTCGAGCTGAGTGCTCGAGTAATATAGTGATAAGGAAATTCATGTTTAAATAGTATCGATGCCCAGTACTCGCAATTATTATTCGATCTAGGAGTAATAAGTATAGAATGGCCAACAATCTATTAAATTTGATTACATGTGTATTATGTACGTCGTTTATTTATACTAACTTTCTTGTTGCTATTAAATTGTTCATCAATAGTCGTACTTCATTAACTTTTTTTCAAATCTTATCCTTCTCTTTTACCTCACTAAGTCCATATGACTTATCCTCGTTATTTGATTTCTTTCAAATGGGTAAAGATGGTGAACGAGGTCTTCAGGCTTGAATGTATTTTGAAATGTACTAGACTCTTGGCTGTGTATATAGGTTTCCATGTATGCTAAGTTGATTTTGAGATATTATGATAGGTCATGAATGATCATGAAGGCCTAAACTTGTATATATTTTGCTAATGTTATGTATTTGTTTATTTTGGCAGAAGGTGTTAAGTTAAAGTACTATGCCTTTCTTGAAGAATTTGAAGAGAAAATTTATGGGCCTATTGCTTGCTGTGAGCGAAATATTGAGATTGAATTGGTAGTACCTCAGCTTAGGTGCCATCCTGAGAAGGGGTGCTACAGAGGATTGATGAGGAGAAATTGTTGTTACCAATACATCACGGAGCACCAATCCTTGATGTGTATGGCTTGCAAGGAATGTTGAATAAGAAAGGGAGAGTTATTGAAAGAAAAGACCTTTCTTTCTTGAGAACAAAGGACTTGCTATTGGAGTTGAGGTTGGAGAGGAGAAAGACAAAGGGAAATCAAAAGAAAAAGAGCTAGAAGAAGAAGAAGAAAAGGAAAAAATAAGAGGAAGAGAATGAGGAAGAAATAGCTAGAAAAAGAAGAGAAAAAAGAAGATGAAGAAAAGGTGGAAAAAGAAGAGAAAGAGAAATAGCAAGAGAAAGAGGAAAAAGAAGAAGAAAAAGAGGAGCAAGAGGAATGTGATAATGGTGGAATTCATCCTAAAAGTCCTGATTTAGGGGATGTTCCACCCTTGGCAGTAACATAGCTTATGTTATTAAAGATATGCAAACAAGGTGACACGACAAAAAAAAGAAAAGAAATGGACCTTGTTACACCTCCTAGCACCACAACATGAAGGACAAGAGTGAAATGGATTGCTCATAAGAACTGTGGCAAAAAGAAGAAGATATGTGTATACAAGTTTTAAGTACAACATTTATGAGTTTTTATACTTAATGTAAGTGAGACAAATGCTGAATTGCATTAGAAAATATACTACATAGCTCGATTGAAGTATTGGATTTGTGTATTGCATCTTTGATAGGAGAAGATGAAGGAAGTCCAAAATACTGAGGTGATAGAGGTGGATCTGCGGAGTCCAATTTATTAGATAATGAGGACTTCTTCAATCGGTTTCGAGGAGAAGCAGATTATAGAGGGCGGTTCGAGATATCTAATCAAGAGAGAAATTATTGACTCATATTTGCAACGAGATAAAATGGAGTAATTGTACCGAATACACAATTTTCTTTTTATAGTAAATTTGTGAAATTTCTTTTTATAGTAAATTTGTGATTTGGAGTAACATAATGATTTATTGTTGTAAGGTTATTGTTTAGGTGAGACCTGATCTGGAAATTAGAGGATATTGAAGTAAGGAATAGCACAAGGATCCAATTATAAAACCAAAATAGGCTAAAAAAAACTTATCTATTCCTCATCCCAAGGATCTAATCATGCTATTAAAATGGATTTGATGGCAGAAAACTAACCTTGAATGCTTAATCCAAGGAAGAAGTGGATGACAAGTTTTGAAATTTTCAAAACTGTCAATCCTGGCACAGAAGAGAAGCGACAACAATTTCCAAAGAAAATAAACTCCAAATTGGCTGAAATTTGGGAAGCAACACCTCAACACACTTGAGAGTCTCCAGTTAAAATTTCAGCCAAATCCAAGCACGAAAAGGCCTCCAAGTCAGTCTCCAAAATTACTACACCGCAATAGATCTTCAAGAGCAAACTCCCCAAGTGTGAAGCCTCTAATGTTATGATGCACACACCCAAGAAGAACTCAAATCTAGCTCTGGTCAGCTAGATCACTAGAGGAAGAAGAAGAGAGGGAAAGGCCAAAAATGTGGGAGAAATGGTGAGAATTGTGTGAAACTTCAACACATGAGTGGATCACACTTTTTGGAGGAAAAAATGGAATCACTACAAAAAAATATGCTTTTCAGTACAGTTAAATATGTATAGTAAATAGCAATTAAGTGTAGTAAAAAGCTATTAACTATGCTTGTGCTACACTTTTCTAGTCATAGCTATTACAACCGAGGTAAAAGTTTAGCTACACTTTTTCAACCATAGCAATTGTCTTTAGCTACAAAATTATCTTCAATTATTACAAATTTAATGTGTGGTAAAAGTTATCAAATACACCACTATCTTTCACCATAATTAAAAAAGTGTAGTATATAACAGTTAATCTCCACACTTCAAAAAACGTAGTAAATATTTAAATAATTTCTAACCACAACTAAATGTAGTAAAAATAAAATTATTTTTGGGGCTTCTGAGGAATTTTCCTAATAAACTACCCTTTTGATTTATATACACGCACCATGAGTTCATTACAAACTCTTGACCTTATGCTTATGTATTTGAAGATGATGCCACTAGACCATTGGCCACTTTGTTGGTAGTTAGCTAATTTAAGTATATTTGATTAATTGATCAATTTTTTTATAGTAAAAGTTATTTTACTTCCAAACTTGGGTTTTCCTACTATTTTAAGCAACTTTTCTAACTAATTAAATTAAGTATATGATTGATTAATCAAGTAGTTTTTAATAATAGTCGCAGTAAAATTTTTATTTTACCTCTAATTGTATTAACTAAAACCATGAGTAATCTAAAATATTTTGGAGGGTTTTGTTTGTTAATTTAGAATTCAATTAATTTAAATAAATAATTTTTTAATAATAAAAATTGGAAACAACTTTTTTACCTTAAATATTATTGATTAAACATAGCTTTCAATATATTTTACATTATTTTTTCAGTGAAAAATTTGTATTTAAGATTTTAATCTTTACTAACAAAGTTTCATAACTTCTGTTATTTTTACTTCACTTATGCAAAAGTGTGGTAAATTATCATCTTTTTATCACTGTTTATGTAAAAATGTAGTAAACGCAATATATTATTCACCACACGTAAAAATGGTAGCAAATAAATATAACTTTTACTATGATAATATGAAGTGTAGTATTTAATATGAGTTTTACTACACATTTGAAATTTATACTACAATAGAAAAATCATTACAAATAGTCATTTTTTACTACATTATTTTTAGTGAAGTAAAAAATATTATAGAAACAGCATATTTTCTTGTAGTGAATCAAGTATCACATGCCTCACAATGGCGGCCACCTCTCTATTTATAGAGTGGGAGGTGTGATGCAAGTTGGCATCACACCCTCCATGAGGTGGTGTGCCAAGTTGGCAATCTACTTGCATGTGAAATTTGAATTTCACTTGTATTTGGATTTAATTTGACTATACATTTCATCTCAAAAAACATTTTTCAAATTAATCCCAAATTACTCAAATGAACTCCTTCATTTGAATTTCCCTGCAAAATTAATAATCCTCATAATAGTTAAATTAACTTTTCAAGTTAATTAATTAACTTGACTCAACTCTTCAAGTCATCTAACTTAATTCTTTAAGTTAGAAAGTGTCAACTTAACTCTTTAAGTTGACTTGACTAATTAATAGTCATATGGCACCAATTAAATTAACTCCTTAATTTAATTGATCTAATTTAATTCCTTAAATTCTTTTGATCAATTTAACAATTAAATTAATCAAGCCAAAATGACCAAAAATTTAGTCAACCAATTTCTCCACAAAAACGATCAAGGTGAATTTTCTAACTCTTTAGAAAATTCCTCCCATCAAATAAAACTTTCTTTAAGATTTTGTGTGTGACCCATTAGGTTCTCCCATTCATTGGACAGGGGCTCACAACTCTTGTGATATTTTAAATATTAAAATATTCACATTAATTTAAACTCCTTTAAACTAATAACTCTTTCAATTGATCTCTATTAATTGAAGAGTACATAATCTCCATAGTTGATGTCTAGCCTCAAGCCCATGGAGCCAACTAATTGTTCGAAATGAAAATACTCTTAGTGAACTATTCTAGCTCTATGCTTGCCATACAAATACGATCCTTCTGTTTTCTATCTCTCGAAAGAGTATAGGATAAGATATTTGCTGGCTTCCTAATAGCCTCGATAACTATGTTTCTATTCCCAATATTCGATTCCTCTTTATGACCTCATTTTTGGAAAACTTCTTTTTCAAATTGTTATACTACATTGGCCAAGGATTTCTTGGAATCGATCATTATAGAATACATAGGAGACGCACTTTCCCTTCACAACGACAAGGAGACGAATCTCATCTTGGATCTCACAAACCTCCAGGTCTAAATAGCTCATACCCAATCTCAACCCGGAAGACCTGCTACGTGGTCAAGGAAGAGTCAAAGTATAAGAACCTAAGCATAAGGTTACCATGGATCCTCAGGTCAAAGAACTAATAATATGCACTAGCGTAAGTTGGAGAACTTGCCACTACCTACTTGCCACTTCGGCTATCTAGTAGATTCTCCGGGCCGCCCTTCAGTAAACTTGTTCTCTAACAAGCACTCACTAACATACACCCATGTCTAGCATGGATTGCTCATGAAACGGAGCAATTTCCAACTCCTTGGATTTATACATCGTTACTATAAGTCTATTCAAATCTTAGATGCCCGTCTCATAAGATTCTATGACTTAGAATATTTAAAATCACGATCGTGTAAGACTTATTTTATGATAACCTCCCAGAGTGCAACCAAATCCTGTAATCGTGTGTTATTTAGGGGCTTCAACCAAATGCTAGTAAAGTAAAATAAGCATAAGATGAAGATGGCCATTTAATATGAATATCATTCAATCAAGATTTTATCACAAGTGAAATAGTTTACATGCTAATCTAATTGGCTATGGGGCACTATTCCAACAATATCCTACCTGCCCTAAAGCTAATTCCCCATAGCCTTAAGGTCTATCTTCTCAAGATGTCCTTCAAAGACCTTTTGCTTTAGGGGTTTAAACAGTGGTTTTGCTATATTCTCTTCTGAGGCAACTTTATCCCTTCAATTATGGCCTATATCATTGATCTCATAGATTAAATAATAACGCATGTACTTGTGCTTGGATCACTGATGAGATCTTGAAAGTTGTCTTTCAAAGTCAACCGTAGGCTCTTGCACGCTAGGCACTACATCCAACTCTTGTATGAAGTTTTTCATCCAAACACCTTTATTTGCAGCTTCTGAAGCCACAATATATTCCGCTTTGGTGGTGGAATTAACCATGGTGTCTTGTTTTGTACTCTTCCAACTCACCATGCTACTATTAAGGCAAAATATAAATCCTGAAGTAGATTTTGGGTCGTCTACATCAGATTGGAAATTAGAACTGAAAACCTCTCGAGTTTCAATTCTCCATTTCCATACACTAAAAACAAATCCTTAGTTCTTCTCAAGTACTTAAGGATTGCTATTACGGCTTTCTAGTGACATTCACCAGGGTCGGATTTAAATTGACTCATAAAAATTAGAGCGTGTGCTATAATGTTCGGCCTTGTACATTGAATGATATATATTATGTTCCCTATAGTGGATGCATAAGGTATGTGGGACATTTTTTCTCTTTGGTTGTCAATTTTAGGGGCCATAGACTTTGAGAGATGAAGACCATGTTCCATAGGGATGAATACTTTCTTGGATTTCTCCATAGTAAACTTCTTTAGTATCTTGTCAATATATGGTGTTGGGAAAGCCCCAACATCCTCTTTGATCTATCTCTATAGAATCATATTCCTAATACGAAGAATGCTTCTCCTAAATTCTTCATGAAGAATTGTGTACATAGCTATGCTTTAGTACACTCTTAACATTTTTCTCTCATTCCCAATGAGAAGAATGTTATCGACATAAAGTACAATAAATTGTGTACTACTTCCACCAGCCTTCTTGTACAAACAAAGTTCATATACATTTTTGATAAAGCTAAAATATTTGACCATTTTATCAAAACGTATGTTCTAACTTCGTGACGTCTGTTTAAGTCCACAAATGGACCTTTCGAGTTTGGAAACCTTTTGCTCATTTCCTTTGGATGTAAAGCCTTGTGGTTACTCTATATAAATTTATTCTTGAATGTTTCCATTGAGAAAAGCAGTTTTCACATCCATTTGCCATATCTCATAGTCATAATATGCGGCTATGGCAAGCGAAATTTGAATGTACTTAAGCATAGCGACGGATGAAAAGATTTTTGTGAGTTCAATATCAAGTCTTTGAGTGTAACCTTTTACCACTAGCCGTGCTTTAAAGGTCCTAACTTTTCCATCGACTCCTAGCTTTTGCTTATAGATCCACTTGCAACTAATGGGTACGATACCCTCCGATAGATCTACCAAAGTCTACATTTTGTTGGAGTACATGGAGTCCATTTCGAATTTCACAGCATCTAGCCCATATCCCAAATCTATGTCCAACTTAGCTTCCTCATAGATCTTTGGATCACTATCTGATTGGCCCATCTCGAGAAAGAATTCAAACTTTTTGGGTTGCTTCTTGATTCGGTCCGACCTTCTTAGAGGTTGTGTGTTAGGCTTTTGATGTTCACTTATTTCTATTGCTTATGGGATATTTTGATCATCTTAAACTACATCAAGTTCAACAACAATGCCATTTCTATCTAATAGAAATTATTTTTCCAAAAGGTGGCGTTCCGTGAAACAAGCACCTTTTGTTCCGAGGGATCATAAAAGTAATAATCCAAAGACTCTCTTGGGTATCCCACAAACTTGCACAATGTAGATCTATGATCCAACTTGTCTCCCACTAGCTGTTTGACGTAAGCGGGAGACCTCCAAACTTTTAGAAAAGAGTAAGAGGTGCTTTGCCATACCCGGTCATGTGGTGTCATTGGCGCCAACTTTAAGGGTGTTGCATTTAGTAGCCTCGCCGCTATTTCTAAGGTGTATCCCCAAAAGTATATGGGCACATTAGTAAAGCTCATTATGGATTGTGTTGGGGTGTGCCGGGGGAGTGCATTGAGAGAGAATCTCATTCTCCGTTAAATAATTCAAGAATTTGATACTCAGGTATTCTCCTCTATGATTAGATTGAAAAGCTTTATTACATAGTCTTAATTGCTTTTCTACTTCATTCCTATACTCTTTGAACTTTTCAAAACTTTTGCACTTGTACTTCATAAGATACACATGTCTGAACTAAGTATGATCATCGATGAATGTGATGAAGTTTGAAAAGCAACCTATTGCACTAACTCTTAGTGGTCCAAAAATGTCCGTATAGATCAAATCCAAAGGACTTGTGATTCGCTCCGTTTGTCCTACAAAAATGTCCAAGTCTTGCATGCTATGGCATGACATCTTCTTGGATATCTAATTTTTTCTTACTTTGTTGACTGTGCATTAGTGATGGTTAAGAATCCAAAAATGTATAATCCTTTATTAAGTATACCATGAGCAACTAAAGAACCAATTCTTTAATATCTTCAATCTCCCATTTGATATAGAAGTATCAAATTCTTCTCTATCCAAAATGGGAATTTGAAATAATGTTCTCAACAAGATATGATACATAATAACAAGGGTCCAATACAAGTATGGATTTCTCTAAGTCTAACTTATTATATGCCTTGGGCTTTGGCCGCAAATCTTTCTCCTTTGCCAAAGCAGTGGATCGTATCCCCATTACTTAGATTTATTCTTCTTTCTATTCTTTGTAACAAATTACAAATATAAGAACCACATGCCATATCATATATTCATGAGGAAGAATTTATCCTTAAATGCACTTCAATAAAGTACATGCCCTTCCCAAGGGTTGCAAGGCATTCCTTGCAATACCACCTCCAATGGCCATTCGTGCCAAAGTAGAAACAAGTAATATCGATTATATCCTCTATAATCTTCTTGACTGCACCATATGCCTTTAATGGTTGCTTTCCCTTGGAGGTAGAACTTTTCTTCCTTTATCTCCCTTTCTACCACCCCTAGGGCCATTAGACTTGGAGGAGGAAGCAAGCATCAAAGGTTTGTCCTTGTCATGGTAGTCTCTGTCTAGACCAACACTTTGATCAAATAAACTCGGCAAGAATGTGAGGATCAAATCCCTATGGAGATCATTGTCCATCACTACGTCCAAGTTGAAGAGCTTCTCATCAAGCCTAATCATCTTTAGACCATAGTCGATGACATATGACTTTTCATATATCCTAGCGTGAAAAATCTCCTTTGACAATATGAACCTCTCATGCCTTGTTTGCTTTACAACTCTTGTAACCTGTAATCAAGGTATTATACATATGTCCTTGAGAGTTTTGAAGTTTGTAGATGCTATCATGAGACTATGGGATATGAGGGAGTCCTTAATCTAATTCGTAAACATTTCATGTATCTCTTGATCTACATTGATCCCTATGGGACTTGGAGAACCATGATATAGAAAATATATCTGTTACTTGGAATCTAGAACGATTTTGAGGTTTAGGCAATCGTGAAAGTTAGGCCCGATTAGTTTATTAGTTTTCAAAATAATGCTTAGTGGATAAATAGCCATTCTTGAGATTTCACAAATCATCAAAGGTGGAAAAGAGAATATAAACATGCGATTGAATATAGATATTGAAAACATGTTCATGGACTTTCAAGCATGTTTTTTCTCCTACTATTTTATCAAATTCCTCACCCCTTAAGGAATTCGAGAAATCTTATTTCCTAGTGCGAATCAAGGCCCTACGGACTTGTAGCAGACCCATAACTCGTGAGATATCCATAAACAATCGAAAGGTAAGCAATTTTTGGTAATTACATCTCTATGCAACCCTTAATATATTTTGCCTCACTTTTCATATAGACCCACGACTTGTGCGACATCTATATTACTAGGTGTTAAGTTGGACCTACCAATCAAGCTTTGATTTGAAACCGCATTAGGCATTCCATGACTCGTGAGATAATGCATAGGAAACGTCAAGCTAAAGGTGTATCGTATGCTAAGTATGTGATCCCAACTTTCCATCATAGGCGTGATCCACGACTCATGAGACATCACACAAAGGTGGTAGTGTCTTCATGTCACATACTATTGGTTGAATGCATGGATTAATTAAAACTTTTTTTAGTTTGTATCCATTTTGACTTAATATTTTGAAAGCACTTAGACTCCCCTAAGTGGAGGGATTTTCTTATTTGCAAAGATCTCATTAATATTTTATCTTCTCTTATTTAGTTTTTCTATATCCTAGCCATGCATCTCATACATTAATAGGATAAACAAAACATAAATAAGTAAATGTGCCTAGCATGCTCCTAAGGTGGGATGACCATGAGCTTTAACTAAGTAGTGCAATTTAGAGCCATAGATGCACTACTTAGTTGATTTTAACTGGCTTGATTAAATTTAGCCATTACATTAATTTATCCCATACATTCATGGGTCTTCATGCCCCCAATGGTTTTTTGTCTCCTTGCAACAATTACACGAGAAAAGAAATCCTCACTCCTAGTGATTCTACTCATAAAATTTACAAGATAGAGATTAAAAGGCATGCAAACCACAATTTAATACAACCCTTTTCAACAACTTGAAACAAATAAAATCATATTAAAGGCTCATGTTCATCCTCATTCATTCATCATCCATTCATAGGGATGGCAATAGGATGGGTTTGGGCAGGTTTTGACTCAACCCATACCCACCCCATAAAGGTTTTATAGTGCCCTACCCACCCTTACCCACTCTGTGGGTTTTAGGAATGAAAATCTGAACCCTACCCGATCCTACACGCACATAATTAGTATTTTCTATTTTTTAAAATACTATCACTATACAATTAACGAAATGCTACAATTTTAACTCAAATAATATATAAATTTCAACTAAGACAAACCATTTAATATAGCTTATCATTCTATCACAATGGCCCATAATTTATAGCCATTTCATTTCAAATGAACAATCAAGACTTGTACTAAAGTTGCTTGTCTAATCATTCTCGACATCCAAGTTTCTGAACATGAATTCTTATCCTTCCAGCAAAGCATTTTGACCATATAGCACCTACAAACAAAGAACATCAAAAAGATTCCTTTCCATCAACAATCATGCAAAAACATGTTTGTCAGGATTGTGAGGAAATGGAGGGAAAGGAAAAAAAGAGCTAACAACTATATTATGTTTAGGGTTTATTGGTATATGCATTTTTTGTAAAAAAACTAAATTAAATATAAATATATATATATAAATACTTCAGGGTGGTTCGAGATGGGTTTATTATAAACCGAGACCCAACCCATCCCAGTCCACTTTGGAGTAGGGTTTCTACCCGCCTCAATGGAATCGGGTCGGATTGGAGTAGGTACCTGTAGATCGGATATAAATTGCCATCCCTATCCACTCAATAATTAAATGAATAATAAATAAAAATTGACATTCAATTCAACAAATTAAATGCTTATCTCATAAATAATTAATTAACTAGGAAAAATAAGTATAACAACTATGCATCTCATTTTTGCACTTAATTGAAGACTAACTTGAACAAGATTTTAAAAGCATTCAAAAATGTCCAAAATTACTTTGAACACTTACACAATATTTGTGCATCAAAATAAGGATGAAATAATCAAGTTTGGTTGGTGAAAAACACCAAAATAGCACAAAAACGGGTTCTAGAGTAACCTTGGGTGGGCCGCTACCCAACCGGTCGGCCAGGCATGCACAAGGCTCGCCCACAGCTGTCCCTAGCTGATGCCAGGCCCACCACAACATACACCAATCAACTGTTTAAGTACCATTTTATGTTTTTGCCTCTCCAAACCATATGGACACCTCCATAACATCATTTCATAAAAAATTTGAAAAATTTCTAGATTATAAACACCTTCAAAAACTAGAAATTAAAGTGTTCAAACATGCTTCAAAAATCAAGTAAAAGTGAGAATCAATATCCTCCAAAAATCTCCAATTACCTCAAATCCAATTGGATAAAAAAATAACCAAAATACCTTAAGGCCAATAAAATCATGCTATATCACCATATAACATAAATCAGTGCTAAATCAACATTTAACATTAACATTTATGAACCAAAATCATACTAACATATGAATAAACACTGAAGACACATGTTAGCATATTTCAATTCATCAACAAAGGAGCCACAAGCAACAAGAACCAAACACTCAAATCCATGATTTAAATCAAGTATTTGGTGATATAGATCAATTCATCACAAGAATTAATAAAAAAAAATCCAAATTAAAGCATGAATTAGGCTTCGATACCACTTGAAGTAAGGAATAACACAAGGATCCAATTATAAAACCAAAACAGGCTAAACAAAACTTGTATATTCCTCATCCCAAGGATCTAATCATGCTATTAAAATGATTTAATTGCATAAAACTAACCTTGATTGCTTAATCCAAGGAAGGAGTGGATGACAAGAATGAACTCTTTAGAATCATCAGTCTTAGAATAACAGAGAAGCGACAACAATTTCCCAAGCAAATCAACTCCAAATTGGTTGAAATTTGGACAGCAACACCTTAGAACACTTGCGAGCCTCTAGTTAAAATTTCAACCAAATCCAAGCACAAAAAGGCCTCCAAATCAGCCTCCAAATTTATTGTACCGTAGTGGAACTTCAAAAGCGAAGCTCCCCAAGTGTGAAGCCTCTAATATTATGATCCACACACCCAAGGAGAGCTCCATTCTACCTATGGTCAGCTAGATCACTGGAGGAAGAAGAAAAGAGGGAGAGGCCAAAAATATGGAGAGAAATAGTGAGGATTGTGTGAAACTTCAACACATGAGTGGATCACACTTGTTGACGAGAAAAATGAATCTTGCACCACATGCCTCACAATGGCCGGCCACCTCTCTATTTATAGAGTGGAAGGTGTGATGCAAGTTGGCATCACACCCTCCATGAGGTGGTGTGCCAGACTGTCAATCCACTTACATGTGAAATGTGAATTTGACTAATTGCATTCAGATTTAATTTGACTCTACATTTTATCTCATGAAATTTCTTTCAAATTAATCCTAAATTAACCTCAAATGAACTCCTTTATTTGAATTTTTCTCCAAAATTAATAATCCTCATATTAATTAAATTAACTCTTTAATTGAATTAATCAACGTGACTTAAATCTTTAAGTCATCTAACTTAACTCTCTAAGCAAGAAAGTCTTTAAGTAGACTTGACTAATTAATAGTCATATGGCACCAATTAAATTAACTTCTTAATTTAATTGAAGTTAATTTAATTGGTCTAATTTAACTCCTTAAATTCTTTTGATCAATTTAACAATTAAATTAATCAAGTCAAAATGACAAAAAACTTAGTCAACAGATTTCTTCACAAAAAATGGTCAAAGTGAATTTTCTAACTCTTTAGAAAATTTCTCCCATAAAATAGAACTTCCTTTAAGCTTTTGTGTGTGACCCATTAGGTTCTCCATTTATTGGACATTGGCTCACAACTCTTGTGATATTTTGATTTTTGAAATATTCACATTAGTTTAAACTCCTTTAAACTAATAGCTCTTTCAATTAATCTCTATTAATTGAAAAGCGCCCAATCTCCATGGTCGATGTCTAGCCTCAAACTCATGGAGCCCAACTAATTGGGCGAAATAAATATGCTCTTGGTGAACTATTCTAGCTCTACACTTTCCATGCAAATACGGTCCTTTTGTTTCCTATCTCCCGAAAGAGGCCTAGGACAAGATATTTGTTTGCTCCTTAATAGCCTCGATAACTATGTTCCTATTTCCAGTGTTTGATTCTTCTTTATGACCTCATCTTTGAAAAACTCCTTTTCCAAATTATCCCACTCCCTTAGCCAAGGATTTCTTGGCATCGATCATTATAGGATACATAGGAAATGCATTCGCCTTTCACAACCACGAGGAGATGAATCCCATCTTGTATCTCACAAACCTCCATATCTACGTAGCTCATACCCAACCTCAACCCGGAAGACCCACTAAGTGGCCAACGAAAAGGTAAAGTATAAGGACCTAAACACAAGGTCACTATGGATCCTCGGTCAAAAGACTAATTATATACACTAGCGTAAGCTGGAGAACTTGCCACTTCGGCTATCTAGTGGATTCTCCATGCGGGCCTTTAGTGAACTTATTCTCTAACAAGCACTCACTAATATGCACCCATGTCTAGCATGGATTGCTCATGAAATGGAGCAATTTCCAACTCTTTGGATTTATGCATCGTTACTGTAAGTCTATTTAAATCTTAGATGCTCGTCTCATAAGATTCTATGACTTGGAATATTTAAAATCATGATCATGTAAGACTTATTTTCTGATCACCTCATAGAGTGCAACCAATTCCCGTAGTGATTTAAGGGCTTCGGCCAAATGCTACTGAAGTAAAATAAGCATAAGATGAAGATTGCCATTTAATATGAATATCATTTAATCAAGATTGTATCACAAGTGAAATAGTTAACATGCCAATATAATTGGCTGCGGGGCACTATTCCAGTAGATATATGTTGTGCAATATGTTGTTCGAGAAAGAATAGAGTTCATATTTAATTAATTGCTACATGAAGATCTTGTACAACCCTTCATTCAGAGAAAAATGTGATTATGATATTTGGTGTGTGACTTCGTATATGCAGGTATATAGTGTTTGTTTTATATTTTCAACTACAAGTAAGTTGATTTAACAAGCTCCAATATTAATTGTTGATGGGAGAGAATTCTAAAAGAACTTGAGAAAACAAAATAAAAAGCATACTATAAAGTAAGATGAATTTTCAAAATTTATTGGTCAACTGAGCACATGTAAGTACCAGAAAGTGCTAAATTTTGAAGTAAGGAATAGCCCAAGGATCCAATTATAAAACTAAAAATAGGCTAAATAAAACTTGTTTACTCCTTATCCCAAGGATCTAATCATTTTATTAAAATGGATTTAATGACAGAAAACTAACCTTGAACGCTTAATCCTAGGAAGATGTGGATAACAAGAATGAACTCTGCAAAAGACCTCACTATGTCCAACAAGGTACGGTTTCTCCTCTCAGCTATTCGATTATGTTGGGGTGTGCCGGGTGGAGTCTAATAAGGGAAAATCCCATTCTCCTTTAGATAATCTAAGAATTCGGTACTCAAGTATTCTCCTCCTCGATCCGATCGAAGAGCTTTAATACTTAGTCCCAATTACTTTTCTACTTCATTCCTATACTCTTTGAACTTTTCAAAAGCTTTGGACTTGTACTTCATAATGTTCATATGTTCGAACTGAGTATAATCATCGGTGAAGGTGATGATATGAAAAGCCACATCTTGTGCTAACTCTTAGTGATCCACAAACATCCGTATGGATCAAATCCAAAGGACTTGTGGTTCGCTCCATTTGTCCTACAAAAAGAGCTTTGGTCATTTTTCATTTTAAACAAGATTCACAAGTGGGAAGATCCTTTATGCCACTAACGTTTAGTACTTTAAGGGCTTCTAACTTGTTCATCCTATTTTTGAAAATATGTCCAAGTCTTGTATGCCACAACATGGCATCTTCTTGGATATCTAATTTTCTTTTACTTTGTTGAATATGCATCAATGATGGTTGAGAATCCAAAATGTATAATCATTGTTTAATGTACGTTGTGCAATTAAAGAACTATTCTTTAATGCCTTCAAATTCCCATTAGATACAGAAATATAAAATCCTTCATTATCCAAAACAAGAATAGAAATAATGTTCTTAACAAGATTGAGTACATGAAAGCAAGGATCAAGTACAATAAAGGAGTTTCCCAAGTCTAACTTGATAACGCCTTCAACTTTGGCTGCAACTTTTGCTCCATTGCCTAGGTGTAGGATCATACCCCATCATTGAGATTTATTATTCTTTCCATTCTTTGTAACAAATTACAAAGATGAGAACCACATGTGATGCCATATATCCATAAGGAAGAATTTATCCTTAGATGCACTTCACAAAGTACATACCTTCCCAAGGGTCGTAGGGTATTTTTGCCCCCTTTCTACTTGCTTTTTGGGCCTTTAGAGTGGGAGGAGGAAACAATCATTAGAGGTTTGCCCTTTTCATGGTTGTCTCCACCTAGACCAACACTTTGGTCGAATAAACTCGACAAGGATATGAGGATGAAGTCCTTATAGAGATCATTATCCATTACTAGTTCAAGTTGAAGAGCTTATCAAGTCCAATCATCTTTGGGCCATAGTCGAGGACACATGACACCTCATTCATCCTAGCTTGAAAATTTTCCTTGGACAATCATGAGTCTCTCATACATTGTTTGCTTTATAACTCTTGTAAGCTTTAATGGAGGTATTATTCATGTGTCCTTGAGACTTTTGAAGTTAATAGATGCCATCATGAGACTATGGTTAGGAAGAGATCCTCAACCCTTTTTAATGAACTATTCACGTCTCTTTTGACCCGAATCAATCCCCATATGATTAGGAGCACCATGATATAGGAAATATATCTGTTTCTTGGAATCTATAACAATTTTGAGGTTTAATCAATTGTAGAAGTTTGGCCCAGTTGGCTGATTGGTTTCCAAAATAATGCTTAGTAGATGTATAGCCATTCTTAAGATTTCACAAATCGTCAAAGGCGAAAAAAAGAATATAAGCATATGATAGAATATAGATATTGAAAACATGTTCACGGACTTTGAAGTATGTTTTTCTCCCACTATTATATCAAATTCCTCACCTCTTTAAAGAATTTGGAAAATCTTATTTCCTAGTGAGAATTAAGGCCTAAAAGGACTTGAAGTAGACCCACTACTCGTGAGACATCCACAAACAATCCTAAGGTAAGCAACTTTTTCTAATTGCACCTCTATGCAACCCTTGATATGTTTTACTTACTTTTCATGTAGACCCACGACTCATGTAACGTATCCACTACGAGGTGTTAAGTCGTACCTACCAATTAATCTTTGATTTGAAACCGCACTATGGCATTCCACGACTCGTGAGACAATATATATGAAGCGTCAAATCAAAGGTGCATCGTATGCTAAGTATGTGAGCATAGCTTTCCATCATAAACGTGACCCATGACTCGTGAGACATCACGCAAATGTAGTAGCATCTCATGTCACATACTATTGGTAGAAGGCATGAATTAATTAAAACTCCTTTTAATTTGTATCCATTTTAACTTAATATTTTGAAAGCACTTAGACTCTTCCAAGTGGAGGGATTTTATTGCTTGCAAAGATCTCATCAAATTTTATCTTCTCTTAGTTAGGTTTTCTATGTTCTAACCATGCATCTCATACATCAATAGGATAAAGAAAACATAAATAAGTAAATGCGTCTAGCATGCTCCTAGGGTGGGATGACCATGAGCTTTAACCAAGTAGTGCACTTTCGAGCCATGGTGTGCTACTTAGTTGATTTTAAGTGGGTTAATTAAGTCTAGCTATTACATAAATGTATCCCATGCATACCCAACTTCATGCCTCCAATGGTCTTCTTGTACCCTTGCAGCAATTACATGAGAAAAAAAAAATCTTCACTTCTAGTGATTTTACTCTCATAACATTTACAATATAGAAATTAAGAAGCATGCAAGCCCCAATTTAATACAACCCTTTTCAACAACTTGAAACAAATAAAACCATATTAAAGGCTCATGTTCATCCCCATTCATTCATCATCCATTCAACAATTAAATGAACAATAAATAAGAATTGACATTCAATTCAACAAATTAAATGCTTATCTCATAAACAATTAATTAACTAGCAAAAATAAGCATAACAATTATGCATCTCATTTTTGCACTTAATTGAAGACTAACTTGAACAAGATTTTAAAAGTATTCAAAAATATCCAACATTCCATGGAACACTCATACAACATTTGTGCGTCAAAATAAGGATGAAAATAATCAAGTTTGATAGGCCAAAAGCACCAAAATAGCACAAAAACTGGTTCTAGATTGACCTTGGGTGGGCCACTACCTAACCGGTCGGCCGGGCACACAGCGAGCATACACAAGGCACGCCTACATCCGTCCCTAGCTGCTGCTAGGCAAGGTGCGCACAACATACAACAATCAACCATTTAAGCACCATTTTGTGTTTTTGCCACTCCAAACGATATGGACACCTCCATAACATCATTTCATAAAAATTTTGACAAATTTTCAAATTATAAACACCTTTAAAAACTAAAAGTTAAAGTGTCCAAACATGCTTCAAAAAATCAAGTAAAAGTAAGAATCAACATTCTTCAAAATCTCCAATCAAACTCCAATCCAATTGGATCCAAAAGTGACCAAAACATCTTAAGGCCAAATTATACATGCTATATGACCATATAACATAAATCAATGCTAAATCAACATTAAACATTAATATCTATGAATTAAAATCATATTAATATATGAATTAACACTTAAAATACATATTAGCATATTTCAATTCATCAAGAAATGAGCCACAAGCAACATCAACCAAAGACTCAAATCCATGATTTGAATAAAGTATTTGGTGATATAAATCAACTCATCACTTGAATCAATCAAACAAAATCCAAATTAAAACATGAAGTAGGCTTGGATACCACTTGAAGTAAGGAGTAACCTACAGATCCAATTATAAAACCAAAATTAGGCTAAATAAAACTTTTCTACTCCTCATTCTAAGGATCTAATCATGCTATTAAAATGGATTTAATGGCAAAAAACTAACCTTGAATGCTTAATTCAAGGAAGATGTAGATGATAAGAATGAACTCTTCAAAATTGTCAATCCATGCACAACAAGGAAACGCCAACAATTGACCATGAAAATCAACTCCAAATAGGCTAAAAATTCATAAATATCTACGCAATACACTTGCAAATCTCCAATTAAAATTTCAGCCAAATCCAAGCACGGAAAGGCCTCTAAATCAGCCTCTAAAGTTACTGCACCTCATTGGTTAATCAAGAGAAAAGCTCCCCAAGTGTGAAGCCTCTAATGTTATGATCCACACACCTAAGGAAAGCTCCAATCAACCTCCAATTTGCTAGAGAACTAGAGGAACAAGAAGAGAGGGATGACCGAAAGTATGGATAGAAATAGTGTGGATTATGTGAAAGTTCAACACATGAGTAGATCACATTTTTTGGAGGGAAAAATGGAATCTATCAACTTGCTTGCATTATTCTCAAGTGGCCAACCACCTCACTCTATTTATAGAGTGGGAGGTGTGATGCAAGTTGGCATCACACCCCCCATGAGGTGGTTTGCCAACTTGACAATCTACTTGTATGTGAAATGTGAATTTCACTTGCATTTAGATTTAATTTAACTCTACATTTCATCTCATGAAATGTCTTTCCAATTAATCCCAAATTAACCTCAAATGAACACCTTCATTTGAATTTTCCTCCAAAATTAATAATCCTCACATTAATTAAATTAACTCTTTAATTTAATTAATTAACTTAACTTAACTCCTTAAGTCATATAACTTAGCTCTTTAAGCTAGAAAGTGTCAACTTAACTCTTTAAGTTAACTTGGCTAATTAATAGTCATATGATACCCATTAAATTAATTTAATAATTAAATTAATCAAACCAAAATGACTAAGAAATTAGCCAATTGATTTCTCCACAAAAAAGGCAATGGTGAATTTTCTAACTCCTTAGAAAATTCTTCCTATCAAATAGAACTTCTTTTAGGCTTTTGTGTGTGACCCATCAGGTTCTCCCATTCATTGAACATGGGCTCACAACACTTGTGATATTTTGAATATTGAAATATTCACATTAGTTTACACTCCTTTAAACTAATGACTCTTTCAATTAGTCTCTATTAATTGAAGAGTACCCAATCTCCATGGTCGACGTCTAGCCTCAATTCCATGGAGCCCAACTAATGGGTCGAAATGAATATGCTCTTGGTGAACCATTCTAGCTCTACGCTTACCATACAAATACAATCTTTCCATTTTCTATCTTGCGAAAAAGGCCAAGGATAAGATATTTTTCAGCTCCCTAATAGCCTTGATAACTATGTTTTTATTCCTAATGTTTGATTCCTCTTTATGACCTTATCTTTGGAAAACTTCTTTTCCTAATTGTCGTACTACTATGGTCAAGAATTTTTTGAAATCGATCATTATATAGTACATAGGAGATGCACTCGCCCTTCACGACAATGAGGAAATTGATCCCTTCTTAGATCTCGCAAACCTCTATGTCAAGTAACTCATACCCAATCTCAACCTAGAAGAGCTGCTAAGTGGTCAAAGAAGCATCAACCTATAAGGACCCAAACGTAAGGTTACCTAGATCCTCAGGTCAAATGACTAATTATATGTACTAGTATAAGTTGAAGAACTTGCCACTACCGATTTGCCACTTCGGCTATCTAGTGGATTCTCCAGGCGGACTTTTGATGAACTTGTTCTCTAACAAGCACCAACTAATATGAACCCATGTCTAATATAAATTGCTCATGAAACGGAGTAATGCCCAACTCCTTAGATTTATCTATCATTAGTGCAAGTCTATCCAAATCTTAGATACTTCGTCTGATAAGATTCTACAACTTGGAATATTTAAAATCACACTTGTGTAAGACTTATTTCATGATCACTATCCACTGCGTGACCAAGTCTCGTAGTCTTATGTGATCTAGGGGTTTCAACCAAATGCCAGTTAAGAAAAATAAACAGAAGTTGAAGATGGTCATTTAATATGAATATCATTCAATCAAGATTGTATCACAAGTGAAATAGTCTATATGCCAATCTAATTGGTTGTGGGGCACTATTCCAACAAATTTAGATGTGCTGAACAAGTGTCAATTTATTATATTCCCCATTAATAGCTATTTCCATTGGTTTCTCCTTGTATCGGACATGACTGAGAAGAAATTCATACAGATGAACTCATTGTGGTCTCCACAAACAAAATCAACGATAAAGATTTTGTAAGTTCACTTATATTTGTGATACATTGACCCAAGTATTTGAATAAAAACTAACAAATTCTTATGGAAGCTAAGTTTATGACCGAATACCTAAAACAATCATTGGGAATGTGCTGCAACAAGAAGTGCAAATATATTTTTGTCGCCAACAAAATGGGGGCCTGGATTGTGGAGTTTATGTATGTCCTTGGGCAGATTGTTATGCAAAAAACACCAATAATTTATGGAAATATGCAAATAATTGTTCTATAGATGCGTATCGAGCATATATTGCTACAAAAATCTGACCGATGAGCATGGTTTAATGTATTTCAGGGGAGAATGATGATGTTCGAATGGTTATTATTTCAATGAATTTACTTTTTTGTATATAGATATTAAGGTGATTGTTTCGGTATTTCTAACTTTCTTACTGGAAATAATTTTAATTTGTATAGTTGGATGATCAGAATGGATGGTGTTTACAACTTATAGTATAATTTGGAAATTTATTTATAAATTGATATTGGTAAAGATATATGTTACAAGTTAGCTCAAAATAAGTACATAACTAAGGATAACTTAGTACGTAATTGCAGTTCTGAAGTACATAATAGCCAAAACTAGGTACTTTTTTGTAGTTTTCCAGTATCATTCTCAGCGCATTAGGGGTAAAGTTCAATTCGGCCTAATCCGGGCCTAATTTGACCTTTCCATCATTACAAGACCATGACGTATTAATCATAGAACTTATATAGGCATGATAGGTTCAGTAATTTTTGATGGTGGTGTTGGAAGGATTCATTTGGGTCATGCATCAATGGTTAATATTGGCACGAATGAGAGTACAAGTGGTTAGATATGGGTGTTGGTATTCTGGATAATTTCTACACATATTATCCTAACCATTTCTTCAACAAATTATCATTGTGTCGCATTAGGGTATCTTATGTGTTGTTACAAGCATCGAATTGAGGCTAAACTTGGTCTTTGGAAAAGCATGTACAGAAACATATGAAATAAGTATACAATATTGTCAAATTATGTACATAACTGCAGTTTCAAACTACGTAATCGCCAAAACTAGGTACTTTTTTTGGCAGATTTTTAGTATCATTCTCAGCGAATAAGGGGTTGAGTTCAATTCGGCCAAATCTAGCCATTACATGATCGTAAGACCATGACGTATTAGTTATATAACTCATATAATCATGATAGGTTCAGTGATTTTCGATGGTGGTGTCGGGAGGATTCATTTGGTTCATGTATTAATTGTTTATACCAGTACAAATAAGAGCACAAGTAGTTATATATGGGTATATATGTTCCGAACCATTTCAACATGTGCTATCTCAATCAATTCTTCAATAAATTATTATTTTATTGTATTATGGTGTCTTTTGTCTTGTTCCAAGTATTGAATTGAGGCTAAATTTGGCTTTTTGAAAACCACATATAGAAACAAGCAAAATAATTCACAACATTGGCAAATTAAGCACATAATCACTGTTTCGAAGTACATAATCACCAAAACTAGGTATTTTTTTGCAAATTTCCAATATCATTCTCAGAGCATAAGAGATTGAGTTCAATTCAACTGAATTTGGTCATTGCATGATCATAAGACCATGAAGTATTAGTCCTATGACTCATATAGTCATGATAGGTTCTATGGTTTTCGATGGTGGTGTCGGGAGGATTCATTTGACTTATGCATTAATGGTTTATACTAGTACGAATGAGAGCACACAAGTAATTAAATATGGGTGTTTATGTTCCGAACTGTTTCAACACATATTATCCCAACTATTTCTTCAACAAATCATATTTTGTCGCATTAGGGTGTCTTATGTGTTGTTCCAAACATCGAATTGAGGTTAAGCTCAACATTTGGAAAAACTGGTAAATTAAGTGCATAAATGCAGTTTTGAAGTATATAATCACTAAAATTAGGTATCTTTTCACAGAGTTCCAGTATTATTCTCAACATATTAGGGATTTTTGGTATCATGCATGAATGGTTCACATTAATATGAATGAGAGCACGAGTGATTGGATGTGAGTATTTGTGTTCCAAACCAGTTCAACATGTGTGTATCTAAACAATTTCTTCAACAAATAATGATTTTGTCGCATTATGGTGTTTTATGTGCTATTCTAAGCGTCAAATTAAGGGTAAACTAGCATTTGGAAAAATAAGTACAGAAACGCGCAAAACAAGCACACAATATTGGGAAATTAAGTTTATGAATAAAATTTCGAAGTAAATAAATGTTAAAACTGCTTACTTTTTTTTTTTTTGTATTTTCGATGTCATTTTCAACACATTAGGGATTTAGAGTATCATGCATGAATGATTTCACATTAGTATAAATGAGAGCACAAGTGGTTAGATGTAGGTGTTTGCATTCCAAACTATTTCCACACGTGTGTATCCAAACCATTTCTTCAATAAATCATGATTTTGTCACATTAGGGTGTCTTATGTGTTGTTCCAATTATCGAATTGAAGTTTAACTGGCCTTTAAAAAAGTAAGTATGAAAACACGCAAAACAAGAACACAACATTGGGAAATTAAGTACAAAAGCATAGTTTTGAAGTACATAAATGCCAAAACTGAATACTTTTTTGTGGATTTTTGGTATCATTCTCAGCACATTAAGGATTTTTGGTATCATGTATGAATGGTTTCACACTAGTATGAATGAGAGCACAAGTGGTTGGATATGGATGTTTGTGTTCCAAACCATTTCAACACGTGTGTATCCAAACCATTAAATGAAGAAAATATGATTTTATGATTTTGATATGGTCTTATAAGTAGTTTCACTAGTAATTTGAGGCAAATTAGGCCATGCAACATTTAAGTATAGAATCACTTTGATGAAGTATTAAATATTGAAGATGAGGTCTTCTTCATCTAATATCAAGTATAAAAAATAAGGCATTATTTTGCTGAAATGACATATTATATTTTTGTTATCTAATATTAATTACACAGATTTATCTGTCAGAAAATTTAAGTATTTTAGACCTTTTGATGTTGGTATAGGCACACGATAACCTGTTTCTCCTTAGCATTTTACCACCTCCGATGTGCTTCACACTATAAGGTATTATGTTGTTGAGGACAAATATATATATATATATATATATCCCAAATGAAGTATTACCTTACTAACATGAGGCATTATCTTTTTGGTAAAATGAAAAATAAATCTGGACAATAGCTTCAACATAAACCTTCCCAATAGTAAAAAGGAATACTCATTCATAATTTCTTCCACACTAAAACAATAGTACAATATGTCCATATTTTACAAATCATACCATACAAAATATTTTTTTAAAAATTCTCCAATTAAAATATAATATTGTACAAATGCTTCAATTGAACATGTCCTCCAGACAAGGACGAATTTAGCAGCTATTATAAGCATGTGTATAATTTATTTCTAACCTATCTTCTATTAATTCTTTATCTTCTTTGCATCCTCTTTTTCCTAATTGAAGAGAAATAAAATTAATCAAGATATTATTTAATAAGTAATGATGAATGGTAATACAAGTACAAATATACAATAAAATGGTAAATAAATCCATCATTATATCAATTTGCACTAAATTGTAGGAAAGTGATTTTTACTCAATAGAAGCACAAGCTTGCTTCCAAAGTATTGTATCATTTTGCAATGTGTGATATCATCTTGTTTTACCTGACAACTCCAACTGTGTAAAGCCACAACACACAATTTATTCTTATCAATCATACCAAAACTCCAATAGCTACTAATGTGCAGATTGAGTAGAAGTATGGTAGTATCAAAATGGAAGTACCAAATTGCACTAATGTGGTATTAATCAGTGAACTACTAAGTATGATAATGTATAAATAAAGTATCTTATAAAAGAAGTAGAACATATAATAGTTAGGTACTAATTGTAACGCAATCGAAGTATAACAAAGAATTAATGCAATATTAATGTAAAAATACGAAGAAACTTACCAATACATATAACAGATATTCCTTCCATGTCTATCTGGTTCATTTCTTCGAACAACCATCATATCAACAATGCTAGTTTTAAACAAAAGATGCAATCGAATCATATTCAAAACGTCATTATTAGTTTCCAAACTGATAACATTTTCTAATACGGAGCAAAATATTGCAATTTATGGAACTTAGAACTAATTCTAGGCCATTTTTCCAAATATGAAACAATAACTATATCAAACCCATACCTTCATAAATTGACAAAATGTAGAGTTTTCCATTGTAGACACAACTTTCTAATACCGGAGTTTTAGCATCTTGGCTACTCGAAGACATTTTTATTAAGCTCAAATTGATGAAGACTTATCTTATTCTACCTATTTTTACGTGATTATTAAACTCCAACTCAAAATAAAATAGCAATAAATGAGGTTACTGATCTTCTTGCTTAACCAATTTGAGAATGGCGGAAAACAAAAAAAAAAGGAGAAAAAATGATCTTACCTGCTGTTCGTAGGAGTGAGTTGTGAGAGAGAAGAAAGAATGAAGAGAGGAAAGAACAATGACAAATAAACAAAAAGAAAAAAAAAAGAGAAAATAAGTTTTTTGGGGTATTTTGGTCAAACTAAGTGCAAGGGTAGAGAACTCAAAACAAAAAGTTGAAATGGGAAGTTAAAACTTAAAAAAGGATGGATGGGATCTGACTTCTAAAATAAAAATAGATTTGGGTATTTTTAAATAAGACTGCCTAGAGATAATGAGTGAAAATTTTCGATCCTTTAGAAAAATTAACTTTTCTCCTTATTATCTTTATATTATTTTTGTATTCTTGGTTCTACATAATTTAATACAAACTTAAAAATAAAATTCTCATACATAATTTGTGCTATTGCTTCTAAAACAGATGTTAATCCCTTGCTAGGAATTATCAAATTAAGTTTATTGCATAAATTTGATTTCTTTGGGTATCCAAGGTATTAATCAATTTTAGACAATCTATACGTGGAACTTTTTATTGTAAATTGTTCTATTAGACAAAGGGTTGATTAAAGTTAGTTTAAAAGGTTTTAATTTGTGTCCTTGATAAACCATATAAGGTTTTCAAAGATCTGATAAATTCAAGATCTCTTGCTTTAGGATTGAAGGTGATAACAATTTGTGTTGTTTCATTATCAGAAGCTTGAGGTAAATTTGAAAATTTTCCTCCACAAAAATTTGTTTAAAATGCTTACTCAATAAATGTAACAATAAGACAAGTAAGTGATATAAAAATTATCATTATTTAATTTTTAAAATAGTTTAGAATTTCAATGCACCATATATTTCAAAACTTAAGAGAACTCGACACAAGCAAAATAGGAAAAGCCTCACACAAAGGGCTACCAGCATGATCAATACATCCAATAAAATTTTGCTTATTAGCCTATTTGTCTACTTAGTTACAATTATTAGGATGGATTTTATAGAGTTTGCATCTAGGTAATTTGTTCCATATTGTTTTAAAATTTTCATATATACTCTTGTAGTTAGTTCACATATAAATAGAGAGTCATTTCTAGAAAAATCATCTTGTCTCTCCCAACTGTTGGAGAAGAATAAATTTTAATTGGGCAAATTTGTTGGTCACTACAAGTTGAACTTAGCTAAATCTCCACTTGGAACTTAGTTGAACCTCATTGGTGTATGGAACTTTAAGTAAACAACAAATGACTTCAAACTTTATTAAATTCATTTGATTTGCATATGAGGTTGCTACAAATGCTACAATCTTTAGCATTTATTGTGTTCTCACCACTTGATATGCAACAGGAACTACCACTGGTCTTGAGGATATAATAAAACTCATTTAACTTACGATGCACTTTACAATCGAACTCCTATGAAGAGTTGTCGGAATAGTGCCCCGCAACCAATTAGATTGACTTGTAAACTATTTCACTTTTGATACAATCTTAATTAAATGATATTCATTATAAAAGGCCTTCTTCATCTTATGCTTATTTTACTTCATTGACATTTGGTAGAAACCCTTAGATAACACATGACTCGGGACTTGGTCATCTACTGGATGATGATCATGAAACAAGTCTTACACGATTGTGATCTTAAAATATTCCAAGTCATAGAATCTTATGAGACATGGCATCTAAGATTCGGATAGACTCACACTAACGATGCATAAATCCAAGGGTTGGATATTGCTCCATTTCATGAGCAATATATTTTAGATATGGGTGCATGTTAGTAGGTACTTATTAGAGAACAAGTTCATTGAAGGCTCGCCTGTAGAATCCACTAGATAGCCATAGTAGCAAGTTGGTAATGGCAAGTTCTCCAGCTTATGCTAATGCATATAATTAGTCATTTGACCTGAGGATCTATGGTAACCTTATATTTAGGTTGTCATGCTTTGACTTTTCCTTGACCGCTTCACGGGTCTTTCGAGTTAAAAGTAGGTATGAGCTACTTAGACATAGAGGTTTGTGAGATTCAAGATAGGATCCATCTTCTCATCGTTGCGAAGGGCGAGTGCATCTCCTATGTATTCTATAATGATCGATTCCAAGAAATCTTTGCGCAAGGTGATATGATAATTTGAAAAAGGAGTTTTCCAAAGATGAGGTCATAAAGAGAAATTGAACATTGGGAATAGAGACATAGTTATCGAGGCCACTAGGGAGCCGGCAAATATCTTGCCCTAGGCCTCTTTCAGGAGATACAAGACAGAAAGACCATATATGCATAGCAAGCGTAGAGCTAGAATGGTTCTCCAAAAGCATATTCATTTTGCCCAATTAGTTGGGCTCTATGGGCTTGAGGTTGGACATCGACCATGGAGATTGGGTACTCTTCAATTAATGGAGATTAATTAAATTGAGTCATTAGTTTAAAGGACTTTAAACTAATGTGAATATTTCGATATTCTAAATATCATAGCAGTTGTGAGCCCATGTCCAATGAATGGTAGAACCTAATAGATCACACATAAAAGCCAATTGGAAATCCTATTTGATGAAGGGAATTTTCTAAGAGTTAGAAAAATTCCACTTGACTAATTTTATGGAGGTAAAACGGTTGGCTAATATTTTATCATTTTGGCTTGATCAATTGAATTATTAAATTGATCTAAATAATTTAAGTAGTTAAATTGGACCAATTAAATTAAGGAGTTAATTTAATTGGTGGCACATGACTATCAATTGGTCAAGTTAACATAAGGAGTTGAGTTGACATCTACTAGCTTAAAGAGTTAAGCTAATTGACTTAAAGAGTTAAGTGAAGACTAATTAATTAGATTAAGGGGTTAATTTAATTAATATGAAGGATTAATTTGGAGGAAAAATTCAAATGAAACAGTTTATTTGGAGGGCATTTAGAGTTCATTTGGATGACATTTCATGAGATAAAATGAAGATTCCAAATAAAATTCAAATGTAAATGAAATTAAGAATTTCACACATACAACTTGCCTTGCAAGTAGGCTCCAACCTCATGGGAGGTGTGATGCCAACTTGCATCACTCCTTCCTCCCTATAAATACGAGAGACGTGGGCAGCCAATGTATGCTTTGCACATCTAATTGCTAGATTCCATTTTCCCCTCCAATTTTGTGTAATTCACTCAAGTGTTGAAGTCTAACACTTCTTCTTCATCCTAACTCCTAAAAATCGGCCTTCAACATACTCTTCTCTCCTTGGTTTTCCATCTGACCTTGGAGTGATTTGGATTTGCCATTGGTTGTGGATCTTCACATTAGAGGCTAGACAATTAGGTAGCTTGGCTTTCGGAGACTCACTGCAAGGGCAGAAAGTTTGGAGCAGTTTTCTCAGACCTTTCTGATCTCAAATTTAGCTGAATTTTTTACTGGACTTTCCCAAAGATGTTTAGGAGGTTGTGTCCAAATTTCAGCAAATTTGGATGTGTTTTGATTGGGCAATCGTTGTCAAGATGCTGCTACACCGCTAGAAGACAATTTTGAAGTGTTCAAGTGTTCTTCTCTTTACCTTGGATTTTTGAGCAATCAAGGAATCCTTCATCCAAATCTAAATTTGAAGCATGATAAGATCCTTGGAAAAGGAATTTCTATTAGATAGAAATGACATTGTTGTGGAACTTGATGAAATTCAAGGTGATCAACAAATCTCACAAGCGGTGGAAACAAGTGAGCATCAAGAACCTTACACACAGCCTCTAAGAAGGTCGGACCAAATCAAGAAGCAACCCAAAAGGTTTGGATTCCTTCATGAGACGGGCCAATTGAATAGTGATCACAAGATCTACGGGGAAGCTATGTTAGATATAGATTTGGGACATTGGCTAGATGCCATGAAATTTGAAATTGACTCCATGTACTCCAAAAAAATATGGATTTTGATAGATCCACCGAACGGAATAGTTTCCATTGGTTGCAAGTGGATCTATAAGTGAAATCTAGGAGTCGATGGAGAGGTTATGACCTTTAAGGCGCGAATAGTGGCAAAGGGTTATACTCAAATACTCGGTATTAATTTTGAGAAAACCTTTTCACCAGTCGCAATGCCTAAGTCCATTAGGATTTTACTTGCTATAGCCACATATTATAACTATGATACATGGCAAATAGATGTCAAAACCACTTTCCTCAATGGAAACATTAAAAAAGAAATCTATGTGGAGCAACCACAGGGTTTTATATCCAAAAGGAGTGAGCAAAAGGTTTGCAAACTCAAGAGATCCATTTATGAACTCAAACAGGCATCTTGAGGTTGGAACATACGTTTTGATAAGACAGTCAAATCTTTTGGCTTTGTTAAAAATGTGTATTAACTTTGTGTGTACAAGAAGGCTAGTAGGAGTAGTATACAATTTATTGTGCTTTATGTTGATGGCATTCTTCTCATTAGGAGTGAAAGAGCAATGTTAGAGTATACTAAAGCATGGTTATCTACTCAATTCTCCATGAAAAATTTGGGAGAAGTATTCTATGTATTGGGAATACGTATCTATATGTTGGAATGGTGCCCCTCAAGCCAATTAGATTAGCGTTGTAAAGTATTTCACTTGTGATACAATCTTAATTGAATGATATTCTTTAAATGGCCATCTTCATCTTATGCACATATTTACTTCACTGGCATTTGGTTGAACCCTTTAGATCACACAAGACTACGGGACTTGGTCACGCACTAGGTAGTAATCATGAAACACGTCTTATACGATCGTGATCTTAAATTCTTCCAAGTCATAGGATCTTATGAGAGCAAGGGCATCTAAGATCTGAATATACTTGCACCGACAATGTATTAATCCAAGGAGTTGGATATTGTTTCGTTTCATGAGCAATACCATATAAGATATGGGTGCATGTTAGTGGGTGCTTGTTAGAGAACAAGGCATTGAAGACCCGCCTAGAGAATCCACTAGATAGTTGTAGTGGCAAGTTGGTAGTAGCAAGTTCTCCATCTTATGCTAGTGCTAGTGCATATAATTAGTCCTTCGACCTGAGGATCCATTGTAACATTGTGTTTAGGTCTTTATGCTTTGACTCTTCCTTGGCCACATAGCGGGTCGTTTGGGTGGAGATTGGGTAGGAGCTACTTAGACATAGAGGTTTATGAGATCCAAGATGGGATTTGACTCTTCATTGTTGTGAAGGGCGAGTACATTTCCTATGTATTCTATAATGATCAATTTCATGAAATCCTTACGCAAGGTAGTATGACAATTTGAAAAATGAGTTTTCCAAAGATGAGGTCATAAAGGGATCGAACATTGAGAATAGAGACATAGTATCGAGGTTATTAGGGAGTTGAAAAATATCTTGCCCTAAGCCTTAAAGGTGTCAAATGGGCCGGGCCGATCCAGCCAGGCCATTTCACAGACAGTTCACGGCGATCTCAAGCTAAGCCAGGCCGGCTTGCGGGTCATTCACGGTCCGGACTATGATAGGCTAAAACTTCGAATATCCAGCTCGGCTCAAAACCAACCCACTATATAGGTGAGCTGATTTATATATGAGTCGGGCTAGGAGGGCTTGCTTGCAGTCTGGCTCGCAAGCCAGCCTGCGTTTTTTTTTTAATTTTAAAATAAATTTAAAATTTTCAAGTTTTTACATTTATGTGATTATTAATTTTTTTTCAACATTTATACTTTTTTAAAGACTTAATAATTTATATTTATGTGATTTTAATATTTTACAACACTTAAAGTTTTATAAAAACTTATAAATTTATACTTATTAATTTTTTGTATCAATTATAGTTTTCCAAAAATACCACCAAATAAGGTGGTGAGGGATTTGGCTTGGACCTCTCTACCCGTTATTAATTTAGAAAAAAGTAATTATATAAAGGTGGATATGAACAAACCTCTAAATGAAAGTGTATAATAATAACAAAAAGAAACAAAGAACTATGTAATATCTAAACATCTAAATATGCCCAATGATAAATCGGTCGTTCACTCAAGTGATCTAAATTGCTCTTGGATTAAGATGTGGTGGTGGATGCGGTTTCAAGCCATTCTTCATTGTCTTCTTCAAATGGAGGCAATATGGTCTTCACCTTTCTCAATTTTTTGTTTCTATACTCTTGGTCTAGCCAGTCCTTCTAAACAATACAAAACTTGATCGAATCAAATTTTAATTGCGATCTTATATCGGTCAATGTGTGCTTGCCCGCACTAAAGGCACTCTTGGATGCCACCATCGACATTTGAGATGTGAGTGTGTCTTGAGCAATGCGTGAAAGAATTTGATACGCTTTAGCATTATTCTTCCATCACTCTAACACATCAAATCCTTCATAATCTTCTTCACATGCGTTTTGTAAGTATAGCGATATCTCCCCGCTACTTTTGGGTCTTGAGCTTGATGGTCTTTCATTCATCAAATTACCTAAAGATGCAAACATTCCTCCTTTGCTAGTAGATGGCTGTTGCATACCTATATGTACATGTCCTATCCTACAATTTTGACTATAAGCACTATACAAATTTTTCAAAATTTCTAAAATTTTTGTTTTTTCTTCATCATAGTTAAAATGCTCATGAAGTATAAAATCATTATATTTTTGCATTAGTACAACACACATATCTAACTTTAATCTAGGATCTAAAATACTTGTAAAGAGGTTGAAGCCTTGAAGAGGATTGAGGCATTGCTTGAAGAATCTCGCCATGATTTAGCTGGCTTTGTTTTGTTTGTTTGAGCATTTAGCTTCTTTGTACTCTTTCTTTTCTTTTTAATTGATGTAAAAGAACATTTAGTTTTATATGCAATAAAAGTTCTTTTATTTTCATCAATCTTTTGCTTTCTCTTTTTTATGCTCTACTTTCTACACTTTTCTCATTAATACCAACTAAGCAAAGATCAACCACATGCTTTCAAAGATTGAATAATTATACGAACTGGCTCAAACTTACAAACAAATTGGCTATCTATAAAACAAATCAAACTTATTTAAAGATGTGACTAAACTTAGAAAATAAATTCCAAGCTGCCTATGTATCCTATCAAAGGGATCAAGTCATCGCATAGTTCAAAGAATTTTTGTGTTGAGAGGGAAGGCCATACATAGTTTATACTCATGCAGTCCAGGAGTATCCATAGCTTAGCCACCTTGGAGAATGTCACTAATTTAGTGCCACTAAATATTTTATGGTGTTTTTCCTACATGACACCACAAATAAATATGAGTGATATTTTTTAAGAAAAATTAGTGTCACTAATTAAATGCCTTCAAATTATATTTTTGTTGATATTTGTGATCAAATGCCACTATTTTATATGTCATTTAATAATTAAATGCCACTAAATATTTTATTATAGTGACTTTTATTTTGACTATTACTATAATACTTTTGTATGTCATTATATTATAAAATGTCACCTAGTTAATGCCACTATAAATACTCTATGATATTTTTGTCAAATGACACCATAACTACATATTAGTGGCAATAATTAAGTACCTTTGAAATATATTTATCTCAGTATTTTCAATGAAATATCCCTATTGTATTTGTCATTTAATAATCAAATGCCATTAAATATTATATTATAGTGGCATTCTTTTGCGACTATCACTATATTATTTTTTTTGTATCATTATATCACAAAATGTCATTGAGTTTGTGCCACTATATATAAATTTTCTTTTAGTCGAGGAGGGTTCTTCCAAAAGATCAATGGATACTCCATTTGTACCGGATCTAAAGAGTTGCACCACCTATCCCCTTCCTCCTCCATTGGTGACTTCAATCAGAGTGGAGGATGAGCAAAAAGTGGCTCAAGAAGAGTTGAGCCCTCTCAATCTGTGTCGCAACTATCCCAATACAGGTTCACTGCTTCCTGACCCATTCTTTGGAAAGGGACTTCCTTACATGCCTATATGTAGGCTTAGGCAAGCAAATAGTTTGGGTCTGAGTTTTGATGGTCTCCATGTCTAATTTTCTTCCCACCTTTCTAAGGTAACATTCTTTTATTGCTTTTGTCATTACATTACCTTTTATATTTCACCTCACACACTTATCTATAGTATATTGGCGGGTAATTTGATAGCTCGTTGGGTTGAAGAACAGGGAAAATTGGAACAAAAGTGAAGGTAGTTATCGTCCAAACTACATTAAATCAGGTTGGACTTTAGTAAATTTGATGAACTAAAGTTGTAACTAGCTGCTATTAAGGAGAAATACTCATAGACCTCTACTGCATCAAGAAATGTGAAGCGATAGGTCACAGATCTGACCAACCTCCAATATGAGAAAATAGTAGGTTGGCAGAAAGGCTGGGATTCCTTTTTTGAAGACTTCCACACCATAGAGGAAAGCAGCAACTATTTGGAGACAATGTGGCATTCTCAAGAGTTGGAGTTCATGAAAGTGATGAACTTAGATATATACTTGGAGGGCTTTAATGTATTACTACCATGATATCAATACCTATATTGACCAATTGGAGGTTATATGCATCATCAAGGTGGCTAGGCTGAGGTGAATATTGATAAGAGATAGAGGATATAAACTTTACCTTTTGACTTAGAGATGAAGTTGACCTGGATGGCACTACCCTAGCACTCCTTGATCCCTCTATTGCTTGCCTAGTCTTGCTATTAAAGCTGAGGTTCCAACCAGCACCATTGTTCTAACTTCTAATAAGGCTCATCCTTCGACCCATTTTGCAAATTTCCATACTGATTAAGCTTATCTGGAATTATCTTTGTAATAGTGTAGGTTGACTTCCCTTTCCTCCTTGAAAACTTTTGATTTGGTATGATAACATTGCTTTTTTGGGATATAATTTGATTTTGTACTTGATGAATTTCACATACTATTTTCTTTGTTACCTTAGGGTGGATATACCTTAATATAGTTTTGCCACTTTGATTGTTAAGGCTTGTCTAAACTTGGTTCAAAAGACCCTTTGTGTTCAAGTTCATCTGAGCTAATATAACACCATAGTGTGCTTTTAGAGTTTATCAAAATTGTTACTTATGTAAAAGATTCATTTAAGTTACCATAATATTATACCTTACTTTTAGAGCTCATTCGAGCTTTGTCGGAGTTACGAGCTTAGCATGTTAGGAGCTCATCCAAGCTTCATTAGAGTTACAAATTTAGCATGCTAGAGGCTCATCCAAGCTATACTAATATTATACACTACTTTGAGTGTTGGTGCTTATCTGCGCATTATTGTAGTTATGAACTTAGCGAGTTATGAGCTCATCTAGTTGTGATAGTATTATACAATGCTTGGAGTGTTAAATCTCATTCCGACTTCACTTGGATTGTTTGCATTTTAACCATTAAAGCTCATCTGAACTATACCATAATGATACCATGTATGCATTTATTTGAGCTAGTATTTGCTTCAAATCTGTCATTTCTAAATGCATGGGTAAAAATGAAAGACTTTCATTAAGAGAAAAGAAACTGATAATATTTACAAGAAATCAAATAGCTAAAATATATTGGATATGAATCCTATACATAGAAGCATCTCAAGTTATGTATGGTCCAAGGTTGAGGTAACTTTTTCTTGTTTAGGTCTGCCAACTTGTATGCTTCTTCTGCTAAAATCCTAGAGATTTTATAAGGGTCTTCTTAGTTTGGATCGAGTTTTTTGATTACTCTCTTGACATCAGCTCTTCCAGGCACCAAATCTCTTACTTGAAAGTTTCTACATTTTACTTTTTTACTAAAAGTGGAAAGGATTCCTTTTTTATATTTTTCCATCCTCAGGCTAGTTTGTTCTCCTTTTTCTTTAATTAGATCATGTTAGTTCTCCTGTTTTTCCTCGTTAGTCTCATAGTCGTAAAATAACAAATGCTAAGTTTTCATCCTGATTTCTGCTCGTATCTGTGTGTCCACTCCATACGCTACACTTAAAGGGGTCCAATTTTTGGGGAATACAATGTGGTTCTATATGCCCACAAGACATTAGGTAGCTTGTCCGCCTAGCTACCTCAACTCGATTTAGTCTGGATTTCAACCCTTGTAAGATGATTATATTAGTAACCTCAGCTTGTCCATTAGTTTGTAGATGGGAGGTTGAACTGAGATGCTGAGTGATTTTCATTATTTACACCAAGCTTAAATATTAGCTCCTGAAATTATTTGCCATTGTTTGACATAAGTTCTCTAGGAATTTTATAACGACAAACTATATTGCGCCACAAGAACTATGTGACTTTATTTTCAGCTATCTTGGTTAGGGCTTCTACCTTTATCCAATTGCTAAAATAATCTACAATAATTAATGAGATTTCCTCGGACTAGACGCTATGGAAAAAGGCCCTACAATGTCTATCCCTCACTTGGCAAAGAGGCATGGAGCGCTTATAGTGTGCATTGGCACATTGGGTTGGCATGAGATGATAGCATGTCTCTAACATCTATCGAGGAAATAGAACCCAACTCACCTTTACCCATGTAAGGGATGAATCTGGATCATGACATTTTATTGCTAGTGGATGATGTAGAGATCAAGGATAGCAATAGTTATAAGCTTCTTGGTGAATAAGAGTTGAGTATGTACATGAGTTCACAAAATTTCCATGCAGAGTGACTTGTTACATGGTTGGAAATGCTGGAAACATAGGCTACAAGAAGATGAAGAAAGCATGGCAATCTCCCTAAAGGTTTAAGGCGACACCATATGACTAGGGATCACATTCCTTGATGATTTTTATGAGGATGCCCTGACATACAAAAAGCACCATCCTCCTTGATAAATGAAAGGTCATCAGAGTGCTTCTTAAGAGGCAATCCAAGTGATGCTCGTAGAAAATTCATCCACTTTTGAGGTGAATGGAAAACAAATTTTAGAACTCAAATTCACTTTCGACAATAAACTTATTGTTAACTATTTTTATTATGTTCGTAGTGCTAAGAAAAATCTTGTATCTTGTGGTTGGCCAAATCAATTTGGATTTAAGCTTATCTTTTAGGCCAATAAATTAGCATTAACAAAGAGTGGAATCTTTGTTGAAAAGTATACTTCTTAATGGCATAATAAGCTAAATTTTATCAATAAAACGAATTTTATTTATGCTATTGAGTCGTCTTTATCTTTGTGGAATAATCAATTAGTCATGTTAATTTTAGAAAAATGTATGATATGGCAAATTTAGAATTAATTTCAAATCTTGATAGTTATTATTATAAATGTACAACATGCATGTTTACAAAAATAACTTGATTTTCATTTCTTAAAGTTTATAGATATTCTAAGTTACTTGAGTTTATTCATACTAATGTATTTAATATGCATAGTAGTCCTACCACAAGAGAAAATAAATATTATATAAAAAAATTTATGATTACTCTAGATATTGTTATATTTATAAATTGCATTCTAAAGATGAGGCTTTTTGCTGAATTTAAAGCACAAATCCGAAGAGGAATTGCAATATGAAACCTTAATTTAATTTTTAAAACTGATCGAAGAAGTGGGTATTATGATCCTAACTACTTTCAATCTACCAATGTAGTGCATGAAACAATTACATCTTATACACCTAAACAAAATGGTTTAGTAGGATGTAAAATAAGAGTTCTAATAGAAATAGTAAATGCATCACTTTCTAATTTTGGTTTGTCATAAGATTTTTAGGACGTGGCACTATTAATTACTTGTCATATTCTAAAAATAGAGTCCCAAGTAAAAGGAGTAAGGTTACGACATATGAGTTTTAGGAATAAAATAAATCCAAACCTTAATTATTTAAGATTTTTGGGCTATAGAGTAACTGTGATAATTCTAGAGTCCAAAAAATGAAATAAGGTGAAAGAGGAATTGAATGAATATTTACTAGATATGTATAATATAGCAAAGCATTCTTGTTTATGGAATCAAAAGATGATATACAATCTACAAATACGATCATAGAATCAAAAGATGATATACATAATATGTCAATGTTCAATTCAATTCCTATCAAAAGATACAATTTCTTGATAAAGAAACATAATTCAAAAGATGACGTGACAAATAAAGATCATGGAGATGATCTTAAAACTTTAGAGAAGCAAAAGAGTTAATAAAGAAAATACAATTTCAGTTCCAGAACCTGCATCTTTACTCAAGTAGCTTTGATAGTTTTTATCAAAACTAAATTTTAGCCAAATTTAAGCTAATTTAACAGTGATCTTTACCTCAAGATATATTATAACTCAATGAAATTTGTAATGGTGGCTTCAATTCAATGATCAAACGGACCGATCTTCCATTATGCCCATTCAAACCTGAGTTTTGATTCTAATTGCATCCTGTGGTAGGTTCTAGTCTTTACACTTTTTCGCAAGAATTTGGCATCAATTTTAGAAATTCTTACCTTTAACCTTATCTAAATTCATAGGGCTTTCCATCCATGCTTCCCTTTCATCATTTGGACGACTGATGATCCATATATAGGCAAAACAAAATCACTTTTTGTCTGGCCAGCATCTACCTTTGTCTGGTAGTGTTAATTTCTGCAGAATTTTAGGTTAACCCGATAAAATTTTTGGAATTCTATATTGTCACAGTAATCTAAACACAAAGGGCTTTCTAATAGTATGTTTGCATGCATGATCAGATGGCTATAAGGGTAGTTTCTAATTTTTTAAATGTTTATGTTGGATAAGATTTCTTTTGGCTGACAGCTTTTCTCAATATTTGGTTGGAATTTTTCAAGGGTTTGAGGCTACAATTTATGAGGGGATGCTTTGACGATTTGATCTTTGTTGACTTGGGGGAAATTTGGCTATGACATCTTTGATGGTTGATGATGCGAAATAGGGATGGGAGGGTTGACCTTGTTAGCTTGCAGAGACTATGGAGGAATGGTTTTGTGGGATTGATAATGATTTTGGGCCTTTATTTATACATAAAGAAGTTTTTTTATTTACTTGAAGACATCCTTGAACTTTCACCTTATTTTGAACTAGCCCCAAGAAAATAAATAAGTAAAAAAAAACTTTTATCTTGATATTCTATTTCATTATATACCTAATATACATGATGATGCATTTGTAGCTTAAAATATATACTTTTATTAAGATATATACTTTTATGTTTTATGATTTAGGCATACATGGCTAAATTCATACTGTATATATATTTATGAAATTTTAAAGCCAACTTTTGATTAACAGTTTAATATAAAATGCTATTAATTCAATCAAAAGTGATTAATTTCATAACATAGTCTATTTACTACATATATAATTTTAAACTTTGATATCCTATACTTTCCAGATAAGCTTAGTAATTTAATTTTAAGGGAGAATTACTTATGAGAAAAAGGGGATGTTACAATCCCCCCCTCTTTAGAGGAATTTGGCCCCAAAATTCTAAGCTTCAAATAAATGAGAGCATCGACTCTTCATATCTTCCTCAAGTTCCCAAGTTGCTTCCTCAACATTGTGGCTTCTCCATAAAAATTCAACCATTGGGATTCTTTTAGATCGCAACTCTTGGTATTTGTGATGGAGGATGCATACTGATTTCTCCTAGTAGGATAAGTTAGGTTCCATCTGAATTTCTTGATGGAATATTACATGTGATGGTCAGGATGATATTTTCTAAATTGTGAAATATGGAAAACATCATGGGTGCTTGTGAGGTTGGCTGGTAGTTCAAGTTTATATGCCACTTTCCCGATGCACTTTGAAATTCAAAAGGGCCTATATATTGGGATTGTAGCTTTTCTCCCTTCCCCATCTTTTTATTCCCTTTCGAGGGGTAACCTTGATGAAAACTTGATCATTAATGTAAATTCCAAATCTCGATGATGATTTTTTTCATAGCTCTTTTGTTGAATTTGAGCAGCATGCATTCGTTATTTGATGATATGAATTTCGTCAATAGCTACTTGAATCATCTCTGCTCACACAACCCTATTTTACCCCTTTTCAGGTGATGTTCTCCAGTCATCCAGGTCCTAATATAATGGAGACCGGCACTTTTGCCCATATAATGCTTTATAGGGAGCCATTTGAATTGTGGCTTGGCAACTATTATTGTACGCAAATTCCACTAAGGCATGTGCTTATCCCATGAATCTTTGAAGTCCATCATACAACCTCTCAACATGTCTTCTATTATTTGGATCACTCTCTTGGATTGTCTATCTAATTGGGGATGAGAGGCAGTACTAAAATTTAACCTTGTTCCTAAATCCTTCTGTAATTGTTTCCACAATCTTGATGTAAACTTTGGGTCTCTATCATAAACAATGTTGACAAGAATTCCATGAAGTCGGATGATTTTTTTCATGTATAGATCTGCCAAGGTTTTTACCTTGTAATTAGCTTTGATAGGTATAAAATATCCACATTTTGTTAATCGGTCTATAATTATCCAAATCCCATTAAATCCTTTTCTTACCTTTGGTAGTCCAAAGATAAAATCCACGGTTACTATTTCCCATTTCTTGTCTGGTACAAAGAAATGTTGTAATAGTCCTACCGCCATTTGGTGTTCAGCCTTAACTTGCTGACATACTAAGACATTTCTTTACATAACTGGCAATATCCAATTTCATCCCATTCCACTAAAAATTCCTTTTAAGATCATTATACATCTTGGTACCTCTAAGATGGATTATGTACTTGAATTTGTGTGCTTCATTCAATATTGCCTCTCGCATGAATTTAGCGACACAAATTCTTCTGCCAAATCACATTACTTCTTCTTGGTCAATGTCAAATTCTAAATCTATGGTTTAACTGATATATCTCTTTAGCTTTGTAACCTCTTTATCTTTTTCTTGTGCCTTCTTGATTTTTGTGGAATAATTCAGGTTTAATCATAATTTGACTGTTATAGCATGAGTTTGGACTTCGGATAAGTGAGGTATCTGATTCAAGTCCTTATCTTTATTTTGGCTTAGCTCAGCTTTTCTGCTCAAGGCATCGGCAACCATGTTAGCCTTTCCTAGGTAGTAGGAAATCCTGAAATCATAATTATTTAAAAATTCCATCCATCTTCTTTGTCTCATGCTCAATCCTTCTGGGTGAAGTAATACTTCAAACCTTAATGGTTGGTTAAAACTTCAAAAGTTGTACCATAGAGGTAGTGCCTCTATTTGGCAAGTGCAAATATGATTGTTGCTAGCTCCAGGTCATAAGTAGGTAATTTTGTTCATAAGATTTTGACTTCCTTGAGGCATATGCAATTACCCTTCCATTATGCATTAGAACATATCCTAATCCTTCTCTGGATGCATCTATATATTCTAAGAAGTTTTCCACTCCTGATGGTAGTTACAACACAGGTGCTGTAGTTATTTATCCTTCAACTCCCTAAAACTTCGTTCACATGTTTCTTCCCACTTAAGTGGGTGTGCTTTTTACATGAGTTAAGGTAGCGGTGCAACAATCTTAGAGAAGTTCTTTATAAATTATTGGTAATAGCCTACCAATCCCAAGAAGCTTTGAACTTCTCTAACATTCTTTGGTCTTTTCCAATTAATCATAGCTTCAATCTTAGTCAGATCCACTGCTAGTCCATTCTCAGATACTATATGACCCAAGAAAATCACTTTAGTTAACTAAAATTCACATTTACTGAACTTAGCGTGCTATTTGTGCAATTGTGCTCATAAAGTATTTGTAATACAATCCTCAAATTGTGCTCATGTTCTTCTTCAAACTTGGAATACATCAAATATCATCAGTAAATATTATCATAAACTTATCTAGGTAAGGCTTGAACACTCAATGTATTAAATCCATGAGTGTGGTCAGTGCCTTTGTTAATTTAGAGAGCATCACTAGAAATTCATAGTGCTCATAACATGAGTTTAATGTGGTTTTAGGGATATCTGATTCTATAATCTTTAATTGAAAATATCATTTCCAAAGATCTAACTTAGAGAATACCGTTGACCCTTCAAGTTGGTCAACTAACTCATCAATATGCGCTAAAGAGTACTTGTTCTTGATGGTAACACTATTCAATTCCTTGTAATCAATGCACATCCTTAGCGTGCCATCTTTTTTCTTAACAAATAGGACTGGAGCTCCCCATGGTGATGTACTAACTTAGATGATTCCCAAATTTAGAAGTTCTTGTAATTGAACATTTAATTCTACCAATTCTACGGGTGTCATTCAGTATGGTGTCTTTGATATAGGTGCAGTTTCTAGCATTATCTTAATAACAAGTTCAATTTCTCTATCTGGTGGTAATGATCCCAATGTTTCAGGAAATACTTCGGAAAATTTTTTTACCATTAATATTTCTTCAATTTTGTCCTTGTCCTTGGGCTTGTTAATCATGTACGCTAGAAGACCTCAACTATTTATTGACCTCTACAACAAAGACTATTGGGAATGTTTGTTTGGCTTGTATCTTATTCTTATCAATTTCCAAGTCGATGTCTTTTCCCTACAACTCATCCTAGTTTGATAACTATACAACCGTTACATTCCTAAGATTATATTCCATTACTTTCAATCTTACAATCTTTGCATAATAAATCAGTCATCACACTCATGTCCATAGGTGTACTAATTTCAAACAGATGATGCATCTTATCTATAAGATCATGAGAAAATGACATAGACACAATTGAATGCATGGCACTAAATATTTCTTTACCAATCTTTCCAACAAGTTTAATGTTACCTTCACCGCGTTTGAAGGATATAGAGCCTCTTCTCGTAAAATAACATAGGCCCTAGTATGAACATTTAGTTTTCCATTAGATTAGGGCATAGGGGCTTTTGAATATTCCATCTGGCAGAGCATTGGATGCCGATTCAAGAGCTTTCACACTTGGAGTTCCTGCATTTGTGCCTACATTATTGGGACGTGTTCTCATATCATGTTGGTCACTTCCACATAGGTAACATGTATCATCCTTATGTCTGCAATTTGCTTCTGTATGCCCATGCCATTTGCAAAATTTATAAATTATTTCAAGCTTACCTATGGGTCGAACAGAGTTACCTTAGAGGCTATTGTAGCGGTTCTTCTTACTATCTCAAAATTTTTGTATCCCTCCTTTTGGGGTGACCCTTAGGGCCCATGGGGTGGAGGGGGTCAAACTAGCTTGGTTTTACCCTTTGATGCTTCGAGTTCCATATACTAGTTTTAGCTTACATCGTATGCTCCACTATTTTGACAAAGCTTGATGTATCAGCAAATAGAGTGGCCTAATGAATTTCAAGTTTTAAATCTTCCACAACCTTCAAAAACTCTTTTTTCTTTGAATCCTAACTCAACATAATCCTAATCTTATTAAAATCCTATAAAGTTGACTCTTTTTATGTTTTTAAATCTATATGCTCTAACACCACTATATGTGGCACCCCGGAGGCTTCGAAGCCACAACGCTACGATACTAACCATTTTAAGGAGATTTTCCTTTCAAGAGCTAATGTTAAACGCAGATTAACAAAAAATAAAATGACAAATCATATTAAAAGAAACAACTTATATATTACCTTTGTACACTATTCTAAATTTATTTCTAGCTATTGATGAGTATACATATATGAGTACCTGAGGAATAGCACTAATGCTACCGTGGCTATAAGTTTTATTATGTATATACATAAACCTATCTATTTGGGTACATTTGGATTCAAATAAAACATAATTTCTTTTTTCTCTAATTCCAAGTTCCTTTTTCTAGTTCGACCATTCCAGCTTCATCTGTATTAACAGTATGAGGGTGAGTTAGAATGAATCAGTGAGGAAAGCCAGAGGGAGTTACCTATATAGAGCTTATTCTACAGCGAAAGATAATAGAATGAGAAATATATAATGAGTAGGGTAAGGATATGCCAAGGTGACTCTTTTTGTCTAATAACTTTTTCTTTGTCATAAATACGTTATAAGCCATATGCACATATATTCAAAATATATTAAGGTCTCACATAAATCATGGGGTGATTTAATTAAATTGCTTGTGAGAACTTGACAGGATTAGAGAAATCATAATCATATCAAACCTTTCATGTAACTCCATTACTGTTCCATACCAGTAAGGAGAACTCATAAATCTTAACACCCTTATCATGTTTGGACTCAAGTGTACAAGATTCTAGAGGTGGCCTCCACCACACATCCCTCATAAATGCACGTGGCACTTAGTTTCTTACACTTCATCTCATAAAGAATAAAATAGAATTTTATCATTTAAGGTACAAAATACAGTTGAAAGATATCTAGTATAGAAACCTAGAAGTGCCAACGAAGATAGAATCAAGAGGTGGCCCTTATTATACATCCCCTTTCAATGAGTGTCGCACTTTGCTCTGCGCGGCACATACTTTACACTACTGACCAAATAAGATATTCAAAACGGTCAAAAATGAAATAAGCAAAGCCGAAAGTGTCAACCTCAGGATTCTAGAGGTGGCCTCCACCGTACACCCCCTGTCAGTAAGTGTGGCACTTAGCTCCCAATTCGACTAGTAGGAATGAGAAGATTTATAAAACTTAGAACACACGACCATTTTTCAAGTTATAAATTTCCTGAGTAAGAGGACTCTTTTATATAATGTTTATTCTTCTTTCTTTTTTAACAAAGCCTTTTGAGTTGCTGCTTCTGAGAACATCCAACATATGGGGTTCTTGCTTATGTGTGTAACAAAGTTATGAGTAGAAGGAATTTAAATGAAACAAATATTATCAACGATATGATCTCTTGATTGAATAAAGAAGGGATAAGCTTTACCAAGATTAAGAATTTCAATTAGGTTTCAATTTATCAATAAATCCAATAATTATCATTAGTTAAAAGATGAGATACGAATAAGAGTGCAAAGAGAAAGACCTTACAATGATAGGTACCGGGAGTAGAGATCTTCATTATTATGGGTGTCAAAATAGAGAATCTTACCATAATAATAAGCGACGCATTCTAGGAAATGCAAAGTGCATATATGATTTCAAGAAATAATTATTAGGTAACAAAATGAGAGTAAACAACGGAATGAAGACATTGCTATACCAATAATCAAGGTGTTCAGTGAAACACAAGATAGGTACATGATTTCAAGAAAAAGAATTATTAGGTACCAGAATGAAAATTAAGAAGGAACAAAAGATCTCACATATCAACAATCAAGATGTTCAAGGGAACACAAGATAGGTACATAATTTCAGGAAAAGGAATTACACGTAATAGAAAAAAAAATTAAAGAACTTAGGGCCTCACATATCAGTAATCGAGGTGTTCAAGGAAACACAAGATAAGTATATGATATTAGAAAAACTATTAATAGGTAGCAAATGAAATTAAGAAGTAGAAGATCTCACAAATTCTTGTAATCGAGATTCTCCAACAAACTTGTAAGCTCAATCACCTTAGTTCAAGATTCAATCAATATTGATTGTTCTTTTGGTAATAAATGTATTATGAAAAATTAATTTAATTTAGTGTACCATGTATCATTTTAATTTTTGATTTAATAAGTATTGTTATTTCAAATACTTAAGACATAGAAATTACTATCTAATAATAGAAATTACTGTCTAATAATCTAACTGATTAATTTCATTAATACCTTGAGTACTTATATAGATACATATAAGAGTGACATTTCCTATCTACTTTATTGATTAATCCCTAAATGAATCAAATTTGTCCTAATCTTTTTTCAATTTTTAACATACTTTGCTTATCACATTATTCCAAGAGCCACATTTACTAAAAACATTATTAAGTTACTTGTATCTAAATCATATATCTTATTTTTCACCAAATCCAATTAAATTCAAATCTCAATTATTCAACATAACCTCATAATTTTACCATTCATAATCCAAACCCAATTGAAAAAATATCAAGTTATCACCATCACAAGACATCCCCAATCACTTAACGTAATCTGATCATTTCCATAACTTGTATCCATACTTAGGCGGCTTTAATAGTTTTCATTAGAACTAAATTTTAGTCAAATTTAAGATATTTAACGGTGATCTTTACCTCAAAATATATTAGAATTCAATGAATTTTCTAACGGTGGCTTTAATTAGATGATCAAATGAGCCGATCTTACCTTATTCGTGTTCAAACTTCAATTCTGATTCTAATCATGTCTTGGTGGCAGGTTGTGGCCTTCACACTTATTTGCAAGAATTTGGTGTTAATTTCAACTATTGTTACCTCTAACCTTATATAAATTCATAGGGCTTTCCATGATTCTCTTTCGTCATTTGGACAACTGATGCTCTAGATATAGGTAAAACAATATCACTTTTCATCTGGCCTACTTTTGGCAAAAATTTGGTAAAACAGTATTAATTTTAGCAAAATTTCAGGTTAATCTAGGTGAATTTCTGGAAGTCCATACTATCAAAATAATCTACACAAAAAGGGCTTTCTAATAGTATGTTTTCATGTATGTTCAGATGGCTATAAGTGGTTTCTAATTTTTTAAAAGTTTATGTTGGACAAAATTTCTTCTGGCTGATAGCTTTTCTCCATACTTGGTCTGAATTTTATACGGGTTTGAGGCTACAATTTTTGAGAGGATGATTTGAGGATTTGATTTTTGTTGAGTTGGGGGAAGTTTGGCTATGATACCTTTGATGGTTGGTAATGGAAAGTAGGGATGGGAGGCTTGATCTTGGCAACATGCAGAGACTAAGGAGGAATGGTTTTGTGGGAGTGATAGTGATTTTAGGTCTTTATTTGTAGATGAAGAAGTTTTATTATTTACTTAAATTGATCCTTGAACTTTCATCTTATTTTGAACTAGCCCTAGGAAAATAAATAAGTGAAAAAATACATTTATCTTTATATTCTATTTCATTATATACCTAATATACACGATGATGCATTTGTAACTTAAGATATATACTCTTATGTTTTATGATTTAGGTGTACATGGCTACATTCATAGTCTGTATATATATATATCTATATATATATATTTAGGGAATTTTAAAGCTAACTTTTGATTAACCTATTTAATCTAAAATGCTATTAATTCAATCAAAAGTGATAATTTCATAACATAGTCTATTTACTATATATAGAATTTTAAACTTTAATTTTCTATAGTTACCAAATAAGCTTAATAATTTAATTTTAAGAGAGAATTACTTATGAGGAAAGCTAGGATATTACAATCATGATGAAATAAACTCAATAATGGGAAATAAGACTTTGAAATTAGTAAGCCCTTCACCTAGTTCCAAACCAAGAGGTTGTAAATTGGTTTTTAGAAAGAAAATAAAAGTAGATAGAACAATTGTTAAGTTTAGAGCATGATTGTTGGCTAAAGACTTTAAGAAAAATGAAGGTACGACTATTTTAATATTTATACTCCAACACTTATACTTAAGCAAAGCAAGATCACATTTGATTGTTAATTTCTCTTGCTTCAATCCATACCTTGGTTGTTCATTAAATGTATTAAAAACATCATTCTTAAACAGTGATTGGGATGAAGAAGTACACATAGAACAAATCGAAGGATTTGTATTTCTTTAACAAGAGAAGAAACTTTGTAAATTTGTAAAACCCTTGCATGGAACAAAACAAGCCCAAAACAATAGCATAAAAAAATTGATTAATTAATTCTATCAAATGGGTATTTGATAAACGATCAGGCAAATGTGCCTATAGTAAATCTTATGAAGGAAAATAAGTCATGATTTGCTTATCCGTGGGTGGTATGTTAATGTTTGGTATAGACTTGGAACAAGTTGAGAACGCTAAGGAATTGTTTTCAAATAATTCTAACATAAAAAATATGGTGAGGCTAATGTTATTCGTGGAATAAGAATAGTTTGAAATATTACAAGCATAATATTATCTTGAGATTATTATAGTAACAAGCTACTTAAGAAGTTTGGATATTTTGACTTGTGTATTAGTATCAACACCCTTTGTTCAAGTACAAAATTAGTATCTAATCAAGATGGATCGGCAGCACAATTTGAATATGCAAGGATACTTAGATGCCTAATGTATACAATGACTTGCACATGATCAAACATTACATTTATTTGTTGGGAAGTTAAGTAGATTCACAGATAACTCAATTAAATCGCATTGGAATGCAAATTATAGAGTTCTAAAGTACTTAAAGAAAACCATAGATTATGGATATATGTTATTTTGGTTATCCTTCAGTGTTGGAAGGTTATTCTAATGCTAGTTAGATTATTGATCAAGTTGATTATGCATCCACGAGTGGCTAGAATTCACACTTAGTGGAAGAGCATCTCAAGCAAATATACATAGTAGATTGCACTATGGCAACTACGTCTACGGCATTAGCTTTAGCTAAAAAGATTTACTTTATGACATTCTATTATGGCTGAGACCGCTGTCAACTATATTAATTTACTTATAATTAACCTACTTTAACTAGAGCTTATAGTTAAGTTTATAATGGTAAGTTTAGATACATTGGCGCTAGAAATAATTATGTGACCCACCTCATAGCTAATTGAGTAATCATTATTGAATTTGTGAAGTCAACTAAAAATTAGAAAACCCTCTAACAAAAGATCTTATTAGAAATCTCATACAGAAAATGACAAAACCAATGAGACTCAAGGTTATAAATAAATTAATCACCAAAAACTCAACTCAATGCTTGTTGCAACTACAAGTCTTTGAGTCTCAATGAGTTATAGTACATCGTATGGATGATTAAAAGCACTTATACTACTCACCCTAAAGGTAAAAGTTCTTGATGTTCATGAAGTTTTAAAATAGTGAGGGAGAGCAAAAGCTCTTAATATACCTATTTAAAGTTAATAGTACTTGTAGTTAGTTAAAGGACCTGACTCTAACAACATTTGTGAAGGATACACACACATAACTTTATATGTCTTTTCATCTAACAATCACGAGAATTCTATGTGTGATTTATACCTAACTAGTCCAAAAGGATCATTAGGTTCAAAGATCATCAAACGCACACTTTTTACTAGCAATAACACATTTCATTAAGCAAAGGTTCAAATTGGACAAAATCTTGAAAATGGTGGGGGGAGGGGATTGTTACAACATTTTCAAAATTAATATTATGTTAAGTCACCTAGGATAGCCAGACAAGGATGAGGAAAAGAACAAGAAGGTGCCGAGATAGACAATTTAGGTTAGGGCGCTAGAAAGCTAGTGGTACGACATGGGTAGCAAAACGAGCCCAGTACATGGGGAATTTAATGCCAGACAAATAGAAAGTCTAGTGCTCAAGCACCAAAAGCATGTCTCCCAGGTTTTACTATCATTTCTAAGCGGGCATAAATAGTGAAGTAGAAAAAAATCAAAAAAAAAAACAAAGAAAGGAGTCGGGCTTGGAGATTCTTTACCTAGTGATTATAACACTTTTAAGAGTTATACCTCTCATCAAAAGGTACCACTAATATCTATAGAAAAGACTTTTCATTTGACGTATATTACGAATGATATGATATAGAAAATGTATACACAAAATTAAGAATACAATCTCTTGCTGTTTAGAATTTCTATGAATCCTCCTATACTCTGTCTTGTTGAAGAGGATAACTTATAGGTTATATAATTCTATAATATTTTAGGTAACTCTTGAAGTCAAGTGTAGCACTAGGATCTAATAAATAAAGCACAAAATAACTAAATAAACTAGGCTACACTCGAAACCAAGGATCCAATCATGCTTCAAATTCAGATTTCGATGAAGGATTACCTTGATTGCTCAAAAATCCAAGGTAAAGAGGAAGAACACTTGAACACTTCAAAACTGTCTTCCAGCTGAGCGGCAACAACTCGACAACGATTGCCATATCAAAATACCTCCAAATTTGCTGAAATTCGAACACAGCCTCCTCAACACCTTGGGGAAGCTCCAGTAAAACAATTCAGCAAATTTTGAGATTTGCAAGGTCTGGAAAAACCACTACAAACTTTCTGTCCTTGCAGTGAATCTCCAAAAGCCAAGCTATCCAATTGTCTAACCTCTAATGTGAAGATCTACACACCAATGTCAAATCCAAATCACTCCTAGGTAAACTTAAAAGCCAAGGAGATAAGAGTACGTTGAAGGCTGATTTTAAGAGGCAGGATGAAGAAAAAGTGTGAGACTTCAACACAAGAGTGAATCACACAAAATTGGAAGGAAAAATGGAATCTAACAATTAGATGTGCAAAGCATGCATTGGCCGGCCACCTCTCTCCTATTTATAGGGAGGGAGGTGTGATGCAAGTTGGCCTCACACTTCCCATGAGGTTGGCGCCAACTTGCAACGCAAGTTGCATGTGTGAAATTCTTAATTTCATTTACATTTGAATTTCATTTGGATTCTTCATTTCATCTCATGAAATGTCATCCAAATAAATTCTAAATGCACTCCAAATGAAATCTTTCATTTGAAATTTCCCTCCAAACTAATCCTTCATTTTAATTAAATTAACCCGTTAATTTAATTAATTAGTCTTGACTTTACTCTTTAAGTCAATTAGCTTAATTCTTTAAGCTAGTAGATGTTAACTTACTCCTTAAGTTAACTTGACCAATTGATAGTTATGTGGCACTAATTAAATTAACTCCTTAAATTATTTAGATCAATTTAACAATTAAATTGATCAATCCAAAATGACCAAAAATTAGCCAACCATTTTACCTCCATAAAATAGGTCAAGTGGAATTTTTCTAACTCTTCGAAAATTTCCTTCATCAAATAGGATTTTCAATTGATTTTTGTGTGTGACCCATTAGGTTCGGCCATTCATCGGACATGGGTTCACAACTCTTGTGATATTTAGAATATCAAAATATTTACATTAGTTTAAACTCCTTTAAACTAATGACTTAATTCAATTAATCTCCATTAGTTGAAGTGTACCCAATCTCCATGGTCAGTGTCTAACCTCAAACCCATGAAAACCAACTAATTGGCCAAAATGAATATACTTTTGGAAAATCATTCTAGCTCTGTGTTTGCCATGCAAACACGGTCCTTCATCTTCTATATCTCAAAAGAGGCCTAGGGCAAGATATTTGTCGGCTCCCTAATAGCTTCGATAACTATGTCTCTATTCCCAATGTTCGATTCCTCTTTATGACCTCATCTTTGAAAAACTCCTTTTCTAAATTGTCATATCACCTTGTGCAAGGAGTTATTGGAATCAATTATTATAGAATACATAGGAGATACACTCGCCTTTCACAACAATAAGGAGATGGATCCTATCTTGGATCTCATAAACTTTCATGTCTAAGTAGCTCATACCCAATCTCAACCTGGAAGACCCACAAAGTGGTCAAGGAAGAGTCAAAGCATGAGGACTTAAACACATGGTTACCATGGATCCTTAGGTCAAAGGACTAATTATATGCGCTAGTGTAAGCTGGAGAACTTGCCACTACGACTATCTAGTGGATTCTTCGAACGGGCTATTAGTGAACTTGTTCTCTAACAAGTACCCACTAACATGCACCCATGTATGACATGGATTGCTTATGAAATAGAGCAATATCCAATCCTTGGACTTATGCATCATTAGTACAAGTCTATCCGAATCTTAGATGCCATGTCGCATAAGATTCTATAACTTGGAATATGTCAAGATCATGATTGTGTAATACTTGTTTCATGATCACCACCCAGTGTGTGACCAAGTCCTATATTCATGGGTGATCTAAGGGCTTCAACCAAATGCCAGTGAAGTAAAATAAACATAAGATGAAGATGGCCATTTATAATGAATATCATTTAATCAAGATTATAATACAAGTGAAATAGTTTACATGCCAATCTAATTGGCTGCGAGGTACTATTCTAACAATCTCCCACTTGCCTTAAAGTCGATTCCCCATAACCTTAATTCCCATCTTCTAAAGATATCCTTCAAAGACCTTTTACGTTAGGGGTTTTGTCAGTGAATCTGCTATATTCTCTTTTGAGGCAACTCTCTCTACTCAAATGTCGATTCTATCAATGATCTCTCGAATCAAATGATATTGCCTCAAAATATGCTTGAATCGTTGATAAGATCTTGGCTCTTTAGCTTGCGCAACCGCCCCATTGTTGTCACAAAAGACAACTACAAGCTCAACAATGCTAGGTACTACATCCAACTCTTGGATAAAGTTTTTCATCCAAACACCTCCCTTTGCAGCTTCTAAAGCCGCAATATATTCTGCCTCTATGGTTGAATCGGTTGTGGTGTCTTGTTTGGAACTCTTCCAGCTCATTGCGCCGCCATTGAAGCAAAATACAAATCCAACAGTAGATTTTAGGTGATCTACATCAAATTAGAAACTAAAATCCAAAAACCCCTCGAATTTTAATTCTTCTTTGCCATATACCAAAAATAAATCCTTAGTCCTTCTCAAGTATTTAAGGATTGATTTAACGGCCATCCAGTGACATTCACCGGGGTCGAATTGAAAGCGGCTCGTAACACTTAGAGCGTGTGCTACATCCAGGCTCGTACATTGAACAGTATACATTATACTCCCCATGGTAGGCGCATAAGGTATGTGGGACATTCTATGTCTCTCATTGTCAGTCTTAGGGGCCATAGACTTGGAGAGACGAAGACTGTATCCCATAAGGAGGAATCCCTTCTTGGATTCTTCCATACTAAAATTCTTTAGTATCTCGTCAATGTATAGTAGTTGGGAAAGCCCCAGCGTCCTCCTCGATCTATCTCTATAGTGAAGTCACATGTAGCCATAGGATCCAATAATCAAATCATTAAAAAATGGAAATTAACTAGGCTACACAAGATAACAAGGATCTAAACATGCCATTGATTTAGATTTAGATGGAAAGTTACCTTGTTTTGCTCAGAAACCAAGGAAGCAAGAAGAAAGCCTTTGACACTCAAAAACTATCTTCCAACGGCGCGGCAGAGAAACAACCAAATTTCCCCAACCAAATGAATTTTTTTTGAGCTGAAAATTTTATAGGAACTCCTCAACACCATGATGGATCTACTGTAAAAAAATTAGCTCAATCAAAACTCGGAAAGTCCACCAAGAATTGCCTCCAATTTGCTGCCAGAAACTGGATCTCCGAAGTCGAGCAATCCAATCGTCTTGCCTCTAACGTTAAGATCCACACACCAATGCAATAACCTATCTTCTACTATATTAGCTGGAGAATATAGTGAAGATATACAATGATGAAGTCTTAATTTGGAGGTAGGAGGACAAAGGAAAGTGAAGCTTCAACACATGATGCAATACTTGAAGATTGGAGGGAAAATGTGGAGAGAATCTAATTCTTCTTTCTAGATCTTAATTCACATGGAATGTAATGCAAGCATAAGCATGTACTTGGTCGCCCCTCTCTATATCTATATATAAAGGGAGGACTTGGCATCACACCTTCCTCAAGGGGTGGCGCCAACTAGAATGCAAGTTGGCATGTGAATTTGAATTTTGTGTGCATTTGAATTTCATTTGGAATTTTCATTTGATCTCATAAAATGTCATCCAAATAAATTCTAATTCACACCAAATGAACATTTCATTTGAATTTTTCTTCCAAAATTAATTCTTCATTTTAATTAAATTAAACTCCTTAATTTAATTAATTACTTTGACTTAACTCTTTAAGTTAATTAGCTTAACACATTAAGCTAGCAATTGTTAACTTAACTCCTTAAGTTAACTTGACCAATTGATAGTCATGTAGCACCAAATAATTACTTCTTAATTATTGGTCTTAATTTAACTCCTTAAATTAATTAGATCAATTTAACAATTAAATTAATTAGATCAATTCCAAAAATGACTGCAACATTTGTGTCAATTTGTCACCCCCAAATCGGTCGTGTCGGAATTTTTCTAACTCATAGAAAAATTTCCTTCGTCGCATAGGATACGCAATTGGCTTTCGTGTATGACCCATTAGGTTCTACCATTCGTTGGACATGGGCTCACAACTCTTTGTGACTTTGGAATATCAAATATTCACTTTAGTCTAAACTCCTTTAAACTAATCTACTCAATTCAATTAATTTTCATTAATTGAAAAGTACTCAATCTCCATGGTCGATGTCCAACCTCAAGCCCATGGAGCTCAACAAATTGGCCTAAATGAATGCTTTTGGAAAATCATTCTAGCTCTACGCATGCCATGTAAATACGGTCATTCCGTCTCCTATCTCCCGAAAGAAGCCTAGTAGAGGTGTCATAGCTCGGCCTGCCAAAAAAACAACCCAGCCCAGCTCATTTAATTCTTTAATATGGGTTGGGCTAGACCGGCTTACTTGAAAATCCATCCCGAGCTGAAATTTTGCAGCCTGGGACCAGCTTGGCTTGCGGACAGTGAAGACCACGAGCTTGCCCAACTCGTGGGCTAGCCCGCTATATTTTTGAATTTAAATTATAAATTATAATTTTAAAAAAATTTAAGAATTTATTATTTTTTAAATTACAAATTATAAATCATTACTTTATAATTTTTAAATTACAAATTACAAATTATTAGTTTTGAAAAATTATAAATTTATAATTTATAAATTAAGAATGTATAAATCAATAATTAAGAATTTATAATTTTTAAATTATAAATTATAAATTTATAAAAATTAAAAATCATAATATAAAATTAAAAAAAGGAAAAGTAGCCGTTTAAATGATGGCTACTTTATCAATTGGACATTGCTACAAAACTTGAGTCCAAGTTATGCTGTGACAGCGAAACTATTGGAAATTCCAACGGTAGAATTTCCTTCTTCTCCTTTTTTTTATTTAAATAACAAATAACCACTATAAATAGTGGTCATTTGTAATAGAAATGTTTACTATCAATTCTTAATTTCTCTCAATTCTCTCAAGCCTCAAGTATTCTAAAATTTTATTTCTTATTCTACAATTTTTCAATTTCTCTCAAATCTAATAATTTATAAATAAATTATATCTTTTATTTATTTCGTACATATTATTAAATTTATTTGGTACATATTATTTGGTGACGCTTTGAATAGCGGTGTATCAATTTGCGACTTCATGGAACCGTGAATAGTGGTGTATCAAATTGCGACTTCTTAATTGTTATTACGTCTTTACCGGTAACATCTATCTTTTTTTTACAATTTAATTTGCATGTTAATCTTTGTGAATTTTATTTTTTAATTGTTCATATTTAGTTGATTATAAAAATGAAGAAATTTTTTAATCTTGCTAGCAATTCTAAAAATAAAAAAACTAGGAGTCGCTCTTCGACCCCTCCATTTGTCTCTCCACTCAACCCGTTAGGCGTAGTATTAATCATCAATTTATAGATCTAACCCTACGACCTATTACTACCCCTCCCTCTTTTTCTAGTTCTATGGCCCGATATCATATGAAATGTAATTTAAACATGGAAGAATATAATGTTATTGCACAAACACTCGCATCTTTGCATAATACCAAATCACAAGAACAATATCATCCCACTACCGATAGAATAGATGAAGAAAACACCCTAGATGATGGTGAAACACAAGCACCCGATGATATTGACACATATGATGATACCTATGGGAACAAAAAAAGAAGATTTATTAGTGATGTATGGAAATGTATAACTATTGGCCTACATGGTTTGGTGCATTATAAAATTTGTCGTGCAGTTTATAAACATAAAAAAAGAGGTGGAACCTATACAATTAAAAGACATTTGGACAATCATCATCCAGATTGGAATGAAGAGGGTGTGGGGGTAGAGGGTCAATCACAACTTTATCGAGATAAATCGGGCGCATACAAAGTTGGAGATATAGTCAAGAAAATATGAGAATAGGTGTTGACGTTGAAATTTTATTTGGATAAATTACCATTTGATAGCCCAAGAAAATTAGCTATTGATTTGGGGCCCAAATTAAAGTCCATAATAAATTTGGGCTTTGTAAAATGGGCCAATCCAAACTGAATTTTAAAATATCTTATTTACTTTGGATCAGCTAATTGGGCTAAAATAAATTTTAGTATGGCCCATTAGTTAATTAAGTCCATCTCAAGTAGTATCCAAGCTAAAGGGGAGACTAATGCTGCAAGTCATCAAACCCTAATTTGTACCTATAAAAAGAGATGCTGGGAGACATACCATATACAAGAAATTCAAGAGTCAAGTTCTCAAGTCCGAGTTCTTGCCACGAAGAAATGTTGCAACCACAAGGGTTCTACATTTTCTTCAAAAGTATTAAATTCTAAAGAGCTTGATATCAAAATAAATACTTGATTTCAAGGTGATTCATGATTTCATCTATAAGCCTAGGAGGGAATTACACATCCAATTCAAGAACAAGCATCAAGCCCTTAAATCACATTCTAAGGAGAAGAATCAGAGGATTAGTCTTCAATTACAGAGATATTTATAGAGATTGTAACCACTTTTATTTTTATCAAATATTGAATTTGTCTATATTTTTCTTATCTTGTAATTCTTTTTGCAGACTCAAAATTTGTGTGAACAAATTTCTGGCATGCCTAGTGGGACAATCTCTACCTCTGATCTCTTTCTCCTATATCAAAGTTCTAGCTGTCATTTTTGAATGCTCCATGGCACATATGAAGAACCAAGTCACCATTGTCAATTGGAAAGATGTTATGGATATTATTGCTGCAGCTGGTCAATCCTCCATTGGGGGTAAGATTGTTGATCCTACTCCATCAGATGGCACAAACTCAACAAATCTTACGGAGTTCAAGTCCAAATCATATCTTTTTGTTGTGTTACCTGCAATGGTAACTGAAACAACTACAGTGGATGAACAACTTGCGCAGATGGCTCAAGTCATAGCTGATCTACAGAATATTGTGGAAGACAAAGACCTCCAGATCGCCAAATTAATAAACAAGCTGGAGCACTCAGATGTTGGAGAGTCTAGCTAGAGTCATCCATCCTCCTCAAATCATGTTGAAAATGAGAAGCAAATGGATGAGGCACCACCTAAGCAAGACTTAGTGTAGAAATCTAATCACTCTACGACATCTGTTGCTACGCTGTCCGTGCAACAATTGCAAGAGATGATAACTAACACTATCAGAACATAATATGGTGGACCTTCGCAAAATTCGCTCGTGTACTCAAAACCGTATACTAAGAGGCCATTTGGTTTCTTTTTCAGAGGCCATTTTCATTTTCAGGAGAAAGTGCATAGTGAAAAGTTAGTTAGAATGTTGAATTTGAAAATGAAGTTTTATTTGGATGTGATGTAGAAAATTATATGTTTATATAGGTGTGAAAATGAGATGTATTTGGATGTTGGGTGTTTTTGTATTAAAAGTTGTGTAGTTTTTGTATTTGAATTGATGATGTGATGTGTGATTATTTGCAAAAATAATATTATAATTTGAATTTAAATTTATAATAATTTTGTTGTGAATGGTGTTTGAGAAGTATTGTGAAGATAGAAAATAATTAAAGGATTGATAGGGGTTGAAAAAGGGATGAAAATGGAGAGAGAATATAATAAATAATGTTTTGAAAATGAAAATGTTTGAAAAAATGGTGTAGAGAGTGATAATTGTCTATTTTCATTTTGAGGAGAAAATGAAAATAGGGTTTGAAAATGAAAACAAATGGGCCCTAAGCAGCTTGATGTATTAAGGATGTCGATAGGTTACTAGCTGCCAAAGTTCCAACAGTTTGATGGAAAAGGCAATTCGAAGCAACATATTACCCACTTTATGGAAACGTGCAATAATGCTGGAACTGATAGTGACCTCCTCATAAAGCAATTCGTGATATCACTCAAGGGAAATGCATTTGATTGGTATGTTGATTTGGAGCCTGAGACTATTGACAGTTGGGTAGAAATGGAGAGAGAATTTCTGAATTACTTCTACAACACCAGTTGTACTATAAGCATGATTGAGCTTACCAATGCAAAGTAGTGGAAGGACGAGCTTGTCGTCGACTACATCAATCATTGACGTGCACTAAGCTTGAATTACAATGATAGATTGTTAAAAGTTTCAGCAATAGAGATGTGCATCCAGGGGATGCATTGGAGCTTTGTTATATCTTCCAAGGAATCAAGCCACGAAGTTTTGAAGAATCAGCCACTCATGCTCATGACATGGAACTGAGCATTGCAAATCATAAACTTGCTTTTTTAGTGGATGATCAAAAGAAAGACAGAAAAGACTCAAAGAAGAATGAGAAGATCACTAAAGTTTTTGTGAAGGAGTCGTGGCAATTAAAGCGGCTCCTGTCAAAATTTCTGTAAACAACAACAAAGGAGAAAAGCCTGGTCAACTTGTACTAACTGAAAGGCGTCGACCTATGTTGAAAGAACTATAGGAAAAGGAGTATCCATTCCCTGACTCTGATGTCCCATAAATCTTTGATGAGTTATTGGCAAGAAAGACGATCAAGTTTCTTGAACCAGAAGAATATTCTTTCCCCACTCATAGGGGCATCGAAGATACTTCAATTTGGAAGTATAAATCCTAATATGGGATTCGACCTAGAGGTCAGGATATGTTGGTATCATTGGGCCTTATTTAGACAGGCCCAAATTAAACCAAAAAGGTCAAGATGACTATTCGACCAGCAAGGTCAAATAAGCTAACCTGATTAGCAGACTTAGGTGTTTAGCGACTAATGATGTAGCGTGCACCATCCCATCCGCAGTATTAAATGTATTTCAACCACTCGTCAATCCGCATTTAATGTTGTGACGGCATGTCACCTCCGCCATTAATGCTACCGCATTTGCATTTAATTACAGCATAGTCTCCCCCTCTATGGAGCTTAGTGGTTGGCATAGTAAATAGTTGCAAAGCATGGGCTCTGGTCGAAATGACCATGACTGCCCCTACCAGCGGGAATTCCGCTAGGAGCCTATTAAGGTGATTCTTGTCTTTACACCAAAGAGCATACACTATAAATACTCTCTTTTCTCAACCAAAAGGTAAGATTTTTATTAAAAACTAAGTTTTTACTCTGCTCATTTTTCACTTCATAATTCAGCCCAGATATTGACTTAACCATTGGAGGGTTTTAGCTAAGGACTCTCTCGGCTAGCTTGACGTTTGCTACTTGGTTGCAGGTTCTGACCCCCACAACTTTCAGGTTGAAAAGCCTCACATACTAAACTTATTACCATCCCTCAAGTCGAAAACCAGTGTGTGCGCTTAACCATCGACATTTTGGTGTCGTCTGTGGGAACGGGACTTTGTAGTCGAAAATGGTAGAAACCAGGAAGACTATTTTTGAAAGGCAAAATGAGCGTCGCTCACCCCAACCACCTTCGTTACCTCCCCATCGCAGCATGCCCGGGAAGGGGGCAGCCCCAATTCGCAAACGGAGCAAGTGGTCACTCTGACCATTCCTCAGCTTATACAAATGATCAGTGACCAGATTTCAACTCAGCTTTCGGCTCAATTATCTGCCGCATTGCAGAGGCACAATAATCAACTAGTGCTGGCCGTGAGCGTTACTCTTCATCCCACCCACCGAGAGGAACAGCCCCCAGCTGAAGGCAGGGCCAGAAACGAGACACACCTTCCCTCCTATAGACATGAACTGAGCCCAGGTCATTTCCCTCATAACGAACCCCGACATGTTCGTGAAGAAGTAGCAAAATCAGCAGATCAATGGATTTGACCCAATCGAGCCCAGCAGCGCGATGAGGCAAAAACCAAAGGTTAAATCCCAATGAGATATGTCTAGGGTAGACAAAGAGAAATGGGAAGAGGTATCGCATCCAGTCCAACAACTTAATAAGAGGTTGGAGGAAATCTCACGGAATTTGGAAAGGACTCATGCTGAAATAGCTCTCCGAATCCAACGTGAAAGAGAGTCACCTTTTGTGCAAGAGATTATCGACGAGAGGATAGCCCTAGATGCAAAAGCCCCTATCGGATTGCCACGATATGATGGGTCAACCGACCCAAATGAGCACCTCTTGCAATTTGAGCACATAATACAGCTATATAGGTACAGTGACCACATTCATGCAAAGATATTGGTTACCACCTTCCAGGGTATTGCTTTGGAATAGTTTGTTAAACTTGAACCAGCTTCCATATGTACTTATGACCAGCTTTGTGATAAGTTCTTACACCAATTTGCTCATAGAAGGAAAGCAAAATTACCTCATACTCACTTGCACACCATCAAGTAGAATGAAGGAGAAACTTTGAGGGATTTCTTCTCCAAATTTAACACGGAGGTCCTAAAAATTGATAACCCTTGCATTGAGTTCCTCATCGATGTGTTGTTTTTAGGGTTGAGCCATAAGGAGTGTGCCAATGCATTAGTCAGGGAGCGCCCTCAGACAATGGAATAACTTTTGGATCTAGCATAAAGGTATATGACCCAAGAGGAGATGAATAATATGAAATTCAGGGGTGGAGAATCCGACAAGAAGAAAGAAAAGGAGAAAAATGACCGACATTAGAAGAAAGGTCATAGGTCTCCTATCAAACGCTTCCATAATTATGCTCCACTGAACACCTCCCGCAATGAGGTCTTACTAGCAATCCAACATGACAATCTCCTAAAAAGACCTAGAAAATTCTCTGAGACGGAAGCTATGAGAAAGTCGAAGAAGTATTTCATTTCTACCGTTAAAAATATCATGACAGTTGATAGTTGATCTATCAACTAACCACTAGTTCCGAGCCTATATCCTTCTCAGATTTTGACCTGAAGCATTTGGGAAGACATGGTGCATGAGGTAGCCTGGATTGCCCATTGGTGGTCTTTGTTGAAATTGCAAACTTTGAGGTCCGTAAAGTGCTGGTCGATAATGGCAGTTCTACGAATATTATCTTTCTTTCAACCCTTGATAGAATGTAGCTTGGGAAATTGAAATTAGACTCAGTCAGAACACCCCTAGTCGGGTTTGTGGGAGTGCAAATTGTTCCAATGGGATCCATCAATTTGACCACCTAATTTGACAAAATTCCTAGAAGGCGTATATTGATAATTAACTTTCAGGTAATGGATTTCCCTTTTGCTTACAACGCCATAATTGGTAGGTCAGCTTTGAATAACGTTTAAGCAATTGTGTCAACCTACCATAAGAAGGTCAAACTTCCCACACCAGTGGGGACAGGCGAAATGCTATGCAATATGAAAGAGGCATGGCGATGTTACACTATTTCAACTGCAGCCAAGTATCAGAAGGAACGACCTCAACTGAAGACGTTGGGGGACATCCCAGTAATGAAACCTAAAGGGGGCCAGAACAACAAGAAGAGAAAAAATAGATACTAGGGTCGAACCTGCTGAGGAATTTAAAACTATTAAATTGGAGCCTAGGAACCCTGAGAAGATGACCCAAATGGTAGCAAGCCTGGGAGGTCCAATGGAATATTTGCCCATTGATTTCCTCCGAAGGAATATAGAAATCTTTTCATGGAAAGCTATTGGTCTGGAAGGTATAGACCCAAAAATCATTGTGCATCGACTTAGCGTAGATCCTGCACACAAGCCCGTTCGACAGAAGACTAGAACTTTTAATGCTAAAAGGACTCTGATCATCAAAGAAGAGGTCAGCAAGCTTCTTGACGCCGGCTACATTATTGAAATCCAATACCTATTTGGTTATGTAATGTAGTCTTAGTTCCTAAAAATGAAGAAAAATGGAGAATGTGTAATGATTTCATTGATCTTAATAAAGCATGTCGTAAAGACCCGTATCCTCTGCCTTGAATTGATTTATTAGTTGATTCCACTGCTGGGTGTGAACTTTTAAGCATGATGGATGCCTTTCAAGGATATTATCAAATTTTTATGGCCCCCGAGGATGGAGATAAAACTTTTTTTGTAGTGCTCGACGGCATATACTATTTTCTGGTAATCCCGTTTGGATTGAAGAATGCCAGGGTAACATACCAGAGATTGATTAATTTCATGTTCAAAAATAAAATAGGCCGATCTATGGAGGTGTATGTGGATGACATGATCGTCAAGAAAGAAAAGAAGGCTGACCATCTTACCAACCTCGCTCATATATTTTCCATTCTTCGTGCTTTTAGAATACAGCTTAACCCGAGTAAATGTGCTTTTGACATCAGGGGAGGAAAGTTTCTAGGGTATATGGTCAGCCAGTGAGGTATTGAGGCTAATCCCCAAAAGATACAGGCCATCTAGGATATAGCGCCCTCGAGAACAGTCAAGGACGTGCAGAGGCTAGTCGGGCGAATCATAGCTTTGGGTCGATTTATAGCAAGATTGGAAAATAAGAGCTTGCCGTTCTTTCGGGTCCTAAGAAATGCTATGAAGTTTCAATGGACTGATCAGTGCGACTAAGAGCTGGTCGATTTAAAGGAATCCCTTTCCCAACTCCCGTACTATCAAAACCAGTTGTTAGAGAAATTCCATATTTATACTTAGTCGTGTCGATGATCACCATTAGCTCTGTGCTAGTGTCGACTAGAGAGGGCAAGGACAAACTGATGTATTACATAAACAAAGTGTTGCAAGGCCCTGAGCACAACTATTTAAAGATCGAGTAGTTCGCCTTGGCGCTAGTCATGACAGTAAGGAAATTGAGGCCTTATTTTCGATCCCACACTATCGTTGTTATGATAAACCAACCTTTGGGATAGGTGCTCACTAAACTAGACACTTCAGGAAGGTTGACCAAGTGGGCCATTGAGCTAGGAGAATTCGACCTCAGATTTCAATCTCATATCGCAATAAAAGTCCAAATATTGGTGGATTTTATGGCAGAAAGGATCGACCTGCCACCTCTCCCAGAACCTCAATCTCTAACATGGACCTTACATGTCGATGGGTTAGCTACAAACTCAGGGAGAGAAGCAGGGGATTGTTGTGCTCTCCTCAGGCCGAAGAGTAAGATTTCACTATTAAACTAAATTACACAGTCACTAATAATGAAGAGAGTACAAAGCTCTCATTGTTGGAATGAGGATGGCTCTGGACAGAGGGGTCAGGAATCTGGCTGCCGTTACTAATTCTCAGCTAGTCGCGGAGCAGTTTGGGGTTAATTTTGAAGTAAGAGATCTGACTTTGACTGCTTATCTTCATGAGGTCAAGAGATTAGGATAATTATTTAAGAAGTTCACACTTGACCAAGTACCCAGGTCAGAAAATGAGAGAGCGGATGCGCTTTCTAAATTTATCAGTGCATCCAAAGGTACCCGAGATAGGTCAATCACTTTCCTTGTTTCACATGAACCTATCATCTCTGAGTCCCGACGGCGCAATATATTCATAATGGATACTCCAGAACGAACCTTGATTGATGAGATTAAGGCCTACCTCAAAGAAGGAAAGGTGCTGCCCAAAAAGGCAGATGCCCAGAGGCTCAGGAGACTCGCGTTGAAATTTTCTCTGGACGAGTTTGACCAGTTATATAAGAGATCTTTCTCTAGGCCTCCCCTAAGATGTCTTACCCCCGACCAGGTGCAGGAAGTCCTACAAGATGTTCATGCTGGTATATGCGGGAACCACTCCGAGGGCCGATCGTTGGCTCATAAAATCATTAGAAGCGGATATTTCTAGCCAACCCTCATCAAGGATGCGGTCGAGTTTGCAAGAAAATGTCGATCATACCAGGTACACGCCAGCATCCCTCATCAACCCATTGTCGGGCTTATTCCAGTACAGATCACTAGGTCGTTCGACCAGTGGGGGGTCGATATCGTGAGATCTTTCCCAATGGCTACTGGACAAAGAAAATTTATGATTATAGCAATCGAATATTTCACAAAATGGGTTGAAGCAAAAGCCGTGCCCAAGATCACAGATGCAGTTATAAGAAGTTTTCTATGGAAAAACATCATTTGCCATTTTGGTTTGCCGAAGATCCTTATATCCGATAATAGCACCCAATTCTAGAATAAAAGGACCAGAGAATGGTGTGAGAGCTTGGGAATTAAGCAGCATTCTACCTCAATAGGAAACCCACAAGCCAATGGTCAGACAAAAGTCACCAATAGAACAGTGCTCGATCATATTAAGGCTAGGTTGGAAGGTTCTAACGCAAGCTGGGCGGGTGATCTCCCAGGCGTTCTATGGGCTTACCGTACCACTCCAAGAATAGCTACGGGATAAAGCCTTTATAGTTTGGTGTATGGTTCGGAAGCTATAATACCCACAAAATTGATCCAACACACGGCTCGGATTATACACTACAACCCAATCAAGAATAAGGTAAAAAGAGAGATCGACTTGGACTTGATTGATGAATTGTGATAACAAGCCTATTCAAAAATGCAAAGATATAGGTCCATCATGGCAAAACATTATGACAAGAAAGTGAGGCCCAGGTTCTTTAAGGTGTGTCACCTCGTTTTGAAAAAGATTGAAGTGTCCCCTAATGTAGGTAAACTCGACCCAAAGTGGGAAGGCCCTTACTCCGTTGTAAAGGTTGCAAAACATAACTCGTACCGATTAGCTAACCTATTGGGAAATGAATTACCTAGGTCATGGAACATTATCAACCTCAAGAAATTCTACGTATAGATTGCATTGTAAGAGACAATACTTTGCTTTAGTAAATGATGTTGAGCGACCTCATAGTCACCTGATTCCAACCTATCTGATTTATTTAATAAACCACGATCAGATTGACCCCATAGTCGTCTGATCGATCCGTACTCGTAGAATGGTTAGGTCGACCCCGTAGTCATCTGATCCAGAAAATATTGGTTATGTTGACCCAGTAGTCGCGCAGTTTCGACCCCACTTAGCGTGATCACCAAAACTACATGGATCGATCTCGTACCTATACAACTTATTAAATAAAAGGGTACAATATCCGACCAGTAACTTGATTCTCTTTATTTAATTTGGCTAACGCTCAATACCTATGTTGATCGCCTAGTTGCATTATGCCCATTGGATCATACCATCTTTTTAATTATTACTTATTAATTAATTATTAAAGAATCACGAAATCAACCCCGTAGTTGATTTCTAAAATAAAACAATTAACAGAGTGCAAGAATGGTAAACAAGGTATTAGAGCAAAAAAGAGGCCAAGTCGACCCCATACTTCCATTGAGGCATCCTTTACTTTACAACCATCATTCGACATTAAAAAAATGGAAGGAAATTACAATCTTGATTAACGAAGAATAACCTAGCTCGACCCCACGTCTTTGCCCTATTGAGCAACTCTCTCTGCAGCGATTTCGTTCACAGTTCTGAAAAGCTCCTCAGTTGAGCCCATTCACCCGCTCAAAGTAGGTCCCTCGACCTTTTGCTCCACCATCCTCGGTTGACCAGGACCCACAGTTTGAAAAGGCCTCATCTCTGCTACCAAGAATACTCGACCTCCATCTGGGAAGAAATTCGACATGTTTACCTCGTTACTCTTAATCTACAATGCAAACTCCCCCGCAAAACCAAACTCTTCGACAACAGCAACAACATGCGAGAGAGGAGGAGGAACGTGCGCGCCACCTTCGATGGAAGAGTTCAGATCAAAGGCTTGGAGCTTTTCGTCTTTGTTCACATCGAACTTCGCCTTATCTTCAGGGAAAAACTCGTATCCAAGAAATTCCAACTACTTCACTGCCCAATCGAACGCCTCTTGCGCATCGTCCATACTGAAGAAAACGCTTGCTTTGGTGAAAGCTAACGTCAACATGAATTGCTGAACTGCCTTCTTGTAGATCCCAGGCAACACTTTGAAGAACTCAGAGCGAGCATAATTCATCGTGCTGTTATAACTATACGCTCAGCCCACATCGGCGGCTTCCTGGATACTTGAAACAGTTTTCTTCAACTGCTCCTCAACCCAACTTTTTTCTTCCACAACGACCAGCAGTTAAGCGTCTTTCTCCTCCAGTTCTTTCGATAATTCAGCCATCCTCGACTCCAATGACATAAATTAGTCTTCAAGACGTCACTTTGCTCCTTCTCTAGTTGAGCACATTTTTCCTCCAATCCCAACTAGTGTATCTCGCACAACTCGATCGACGATGGAGGTTATACCCCATTGTCCGACCTGAGAAGCAAGATAGCTCGTCACTCTGCCGACAAATGTTCAATCTAAAATACAATAAAGAATAATCAACTTAATTCTTACCATGTTGGCATGGTACGCGAATGCTTTCAACGCTGCCAGCTGTTCATGATTATGCATCTTGACTTGGTCTTTCTCGAATAAACCAATGATCAGCATGGCCAAAGGCGTCATGGATGTCGCACCTACGTCCATTATGGTCGCCGCGCCTATGTCCAATATGGTCGCTTCATTTGACACACCAACCTTCTCCTCGAACCAGGGTTCTGGGAACTCCAGTTGATTTCATAGCCGGTCGGGATGAAGAAAAGAATACGCTTCCTCCATCAATTTCTTCCCTTTTCTCGACTGTGGCCCTTTTCACGGTAGGTTCAGCTGCAGCTACAATGGCTTTTCTTTTAAGCTAAGGAGAGCTACTAGTGGCCCCTCCACTCTGTACTGTCGGAATCGGGGGCTCATGGACCACCTGACCTACCTCAGCACCTTATGCTACTCAACGAACGGCCACTGCTTCCCTGTGCTGTTGTGCTCCTGTTGCTTCTTCATTATGATCTGATAAGCACGGTTCATGATGGGTCGACCTAAAAGACAAGTAAAAAACTCCTCATTAAATGAACAATAAAAGAGAACAACAAATAACATTATTTAAAGAGTCAGTTTCTACCTAATGAGCACTTGTGTGAAACCTCAAAGAGTCGGTCGAAAGCCCTGCTAGCACCAAGTTCCTCTCTCGTAAAAACACTGAGACATCTATCTCTCCATATTCGAGTAGATCTCGAACAAAATATTGCTCCACGATGGATTCTCACTGACATCCAACTCAACCCTACGTCCCATCCATCCTCTTGGAATTTGGAATTCTATCCCAGTGGGAGGTGGAACATAGAAATACCTTTCTTTCCATTTCTGACCATGGGACGTTGAAAAACTCCTAAAGATTTTCCTACGGGGGTCGTGCAGTCAAATAATAAAAACCTGACTTCCCTGCCAACCCCAACTTTCGGGATATGGTAAATGAAAGATATGGCTAAAATTAGCCTACGATAGCAATTCCTCTACAATACCCATTAGTACAACAAAACTGTACATTAGCGCAAAACAGTTAGGAAGGAGCTAAGTTATGCAAACTTGTAAACCTCTTAACAGATCGACTTTGGGGTCAGCTATGGGAAATCTCAAGCCACATTTCATGGCATCCTCAAAAACGGTAATGCAGCCAGCATGAGGGGTATACATCCTATCTATGGATCTAGGCTTTATCAATTCAAACCCATGTGGAACATGGAATTTCCCTCGTATCGACATCAGATTGTTTAAGGATACTGATGACACAATATTGCTATAATGCATTGTTGTGAATAATCGACCTCTCGACTTAGGTACCTTCTCCGCGGTTACTTCTTCCTCATCCCCACCTTGGCCTAAAGGCCCAACTATGTCTTCGACGATAGGATTAAAAGGCCCCCTGCCCTCATTTTGCTCACTTAAGGTTTCCCTCAACTCACCACCTACAGTCTCACTCGTCTCGACCTCGCTATTCGAGGTAAATTGAGAAGCTTCAGATTCAAAGCTAGAACTAGATATTATCAGAGGCCAATAATTTATAAAGCTAAAATTACACTTGAAAAGAAAGAGTAATAGTCAACAGCTTGACCGAAAATTCTTCTGCTCGACCTCAAATGTGTTGCAGTAAAAGTAAAAATAAATGGTTAAAACCTGTTATTTATAGGTAAGCAGGAATGTTAACTGGCTAAACTTACCAACAACCGGCTAATAAATGCGAAACCGCGGGTTTCCCTGCATTGATCTTCATGTAATCGTCGAATAACATCTCCCACCAATACCTTTCTTATCGAGATTTAAAATCACTTCTCCCACCAGTATCTTCCTTATCAAAGTTTAAGCATACCTACTCCAAACTCCGACTCCCTTTACGTCGGACTTTGGAGTAGAGGGACTCATGATATAGGATTAGCCCATTAAGGCCTTGAAAGCCTAATAAACTTATTAGGCCCAATTTAATTTCGACCTGGAGGTTGGGATATGTTGGTATCATTGGGCCTTATTTAGACAGGCCCAAATTCAACCAAAAAGGTCGAGATGACTGTTCGACCAGCAAGGTCAAATAAGCCGACCCGATTAGCAAACTCAAGTTTTAGAGACTAATAATGCAGCTGCACCATCCCATCCGCCGCATTAAATGCACTGCAATTACTCGTCCATCTATATTTAATGATGTGACGGCGTGTCACCTCCGCCATTAATGCTGCCGCATCCATATTTAATGACAGCACAGTCTTCCCCTCCGTGGAGCTTAGTGGCGACACAATAAATAATTGCAAAGCATGGGCTCTGATTGAAATGACCATGACTGCCCCTACCAGCGGGAATTCCACTGGGAGTTTATTAAGGCAATTCTTATCTTTTCACCCAAGAGCATACACTATAAATACTCTCTTCTCTCAACCACAAGGTAAGATTTTTATTAAAATAAAAATCAAGCCATTACTCTGCTCATTTTTCACTTCGTAATTCAGACCAAAAAATAACTTAACCATCGGAGGGTCTTAGCCGAGGACCCTCTAGACAAACCTGACATTTGCTACTTGGTTGCAAGTTTCGACCCCCATTACTTTCAAGTTGAAAAGCCCCACATACTGGACTCGTTACCATCCATCAAGTCGAAAACCAGTATGTGTCCGCTTAACCATCAACAGATCCAACCATGTTTGAGGCTTTGTCCATTGATAAAAAGAAAAATTCAGATACAAGTTCTGTTTCTAAAATTGAAGATGAAGCAAGTGGATTCTTTTGACATGCCGGCAGTGGCAAAGGCAACGTGTTCACCAACTTCATCCATCATTTTTAAAGAGACAACTCCTCACTAAGTGTTCTCAACCAAAGCTAACAAGAGATATAAAAGCTCCTTGTGTTAAGTCGAGGAATTTGAGAAGAAATCATTGGGATCCTATTACTCTATGAGATTTTTTTCCTACGAGATTTTTGGAGCAGAAGGTCAAAACAGCATTTACTGCATCTGGCGAAGTGGAGAGCCATAATTATGCTTCTTGTTGTGCAATTATTATATTTATAGATGAAGATTTGTTGCTGGGATCAAAACCCAATAATCGGCCACTCTTTGTTTCTAGATTTATGCAAGATTAGAAAATCAACCGCATGCTTGTTAACGAGGATCAGTGGTTAACATCATGCCAAAATCTACTATGAAATAATTGGGGATCACAGTTGAGAACTTATCTCGCAGTCGCTTGACCATTCAAGGTTTCAACGAGGGGGGCCAGCGAGCCATTGGAATGATTCGCCTAGATCTTACTATCGGAGAATTAAAAGCAAATACTTTATTTCATGTCATTTATGCAATAACTTCTTACAACTTGCTACTAGGAAAATCATAGCTTTATGAAAATGGAGTGGTTTTATCTACCCTTCATCAATGCTTCAAGTGTTCGAGAAATGGTGAGATAACAAAGGTTGATGCTGAACAAAACCATTGACTGAGGTAGAATCATACTTTGTGGATGCCAAATTATATCTAGACCCGAGCTCAGGGTAGGAAATATTATCATTAAAAGATCCAGGCAATCATCCTATCGAGAGAAAGCATGTTGAACCTATAACTCTAGAGTCTGGTGATCAGAAGTCCAAGAGGTCGATTGTCGTTGAAACTTTGGCAAGTAAAGTCGTTGAATCCAAAGGGACGCCCGCCCAATTTTCTAGTATTTCAGTATACCCTTTGATCACGTCAGAAAGAATGACAAAAATCACCTGAAATGTACATTCCATCGCTGAACAATAAAAGAGAACAAATAAAGGGGGTAGGATCTAATGACTACAAAGTTATGAGAAATGAGTTAATCAACTCAAATGCCTCAGCTGAATTTTCTTCTAGCGGGGCTCAACGTCAAAAGTTTCAAAGGATGTTTGATCCAAAAGCCTACAGTCTCCTGGCTAAGTCTGGATATAACTTCTCTAATCCGTCTGAGTTAGGGGAGTTGAAACCTGAGTTGACCAGAGAAAAGGTCCATGGCCTTAGCAACGCACAATAAAAATTACGGAGCCAAGGGTTTTGTGTTGATCAACTAAGGACTGGCTTGGGATTTGCACCAAGTAAGCCAATCAAAATACATGTGACGAAGAAAGATAAGTGCATCAGTGTCCAACATATTACAGTTAACAAAGATGGAAATAATGGAAGTCAAAAGTCAAGTGATCGTTGCATCTCTATATTCAATCGGCTAGGCACTCACACCAACCGTCCCTTTATCTTTGACAGACTTGGTCAGAATCCATCGATTCGTAAAGGGCCTACTACAAGCCATCGTCCATAAGGTTCAGTCTTCAATTGACTTGGAAGTAATGCTGTAGAAAAATCAAGGAAAAGATATAACTATGATGAGACTAACATATTGGAGTTGAGAACTGAAGGTCAAACTATTTGCTTATATCAATCGAGTGAAGCCAAATCCTCGATCCTAATCATCAATATAGACAGACCGGTGAAAGTGATGCGACATACCATGAAATGTTCATCTAATGAAGATGGTGGACATGAGGATTAAGTGGAGGTTACTATAAGCTCTAACTACACAAGTGTTATAAAAGAGCGAAGCCCTCAGTATCTTGGAGAGTTTAACAGATTGATTATGGGTAGCTTTGTACAAAATACAAATTATCATGGGTGGAGAATGACGCTTGTCCCTATTGTGAAAGAAAATGGAGTTATGCAATTGAGGGTCACATTTCAAAGTATAGAGGTTGTGGACACTATATAGTCTGATGATGAAGAAGACAACGAGCCGCACTCATGTCATCATGTTGCTGTTAGTGAAGATTCTGACTCAAACATCTCTGAAGATGATATTCAAGAAGCCTTTCCACAACCTGAAGATGGTGGACATGCAACTGTAGATGAGCTTAAAAAATTGGATCTCAGCACAATAGAAAACCCACGTCCTATATTTGTAAGTTCTCTGTTAAGTCCTGAAGAGGAAGAATAGTACTTCAAAACCTTGAGCGAGTATAGAGATGTTTTCGCTTGGACATATAAAGAGATGCTGGGATTGGATTCCAAAGTTGCAATTCAACACCTTGGCATAAGGTATGGAGTGTGCCCGAAAAAGCAATCACAACGAATTTTTCACCCAGAGCTTGTCCTTCGAATTAAAGATGAAGTAAACAAGCTCATTGATGCTGGGTTTATCAGAGAAGTCAGGTATCCAACATAGATGTCTAGCATCGTGCATGTTAACAAAAAAAATGGCCAAATATGTCTTTGTGTTGACTTTTGAGACTTAAATAAAGCATGTCCAAAATATGACTTTTCATTACCTACCATCGAGCTCATGGTTGATGCAACTATCGGTTATGAAGCTTTATCCTTCATGGACAAGTCTTCTGGCTATAACCAAATCAGGATGTCACCATAAGAGTAGGAGTATACACCTTTTCGCACTCCAAAGGGAATGTATTGTTATAAGGTGATGCCTTTTGGTTTAAAGAATGCTGGTGCCACTTACCAACGTGCTATTAAGAAGATATTCGATGACATGTTGCACAAAAGAGTTGAATGCTACGTGGATGATCTGGTTGTTAAAAGTAGAAAAAGAAGTGATCACTTGGCAGATCTTCAAGTGATATTTGATCGGTTAAGAAAATATAACTTGAAGATGAATCCTCTTAAATGTGCGCTTGGTGTTACATCAGGCAAGTTTCTCAGCTTTATAGTTCATCATCGAGGCATTGAGGTCGATCCGGCAAAGATAGATGTTATCTAGAAGATGCTTGCGCCAAGGAACTTAAAGGAACTATGGAGCTTGGAAGGTAGTCTTGCATTCATAAGAAGGTTCATATCAGACCTTGCTAGAAGGTGCCAACCATTCAATTATCTTATGAAGAAAGATGCCCATTTCATATGGGATAAAGGATGTCAGAATGCTTTTGAAAGTATAATGAAGTACCTCTTAAATCCACCGGTGTTGGGAGCTCTTGTACCTTGAAGGCCACTTATATTGTATATTGCAACACAAGAGAGATCAATTGGCGCTTTTATGGCTCAAGAAAACAAATAGGGTAAAGAAAAGGCACTATATTACCTGAGTAGAAGGCCACTTATATTGTATATTTTAACACAAGAGAGATCAATTGGCACTTTTATGGCTCAAGAAAGTGAATAGGGTAAAGAAAAGGCACTATATTACCTGAGTAGATCCCTGACTGGAAATGCACTAAAATATTCCCCTATTGAGAAGATCTGCTTAGCATTATTCTATGCCATTAAGAAGCTAAAGCATTGTTTTGAAGCATACTCCATACGACTCATCTCTCATGCCGATCCAGTCAAGTTTGTTATATCGAGACTTGTGCTCTCTCAGAGATTGGCGAAGTAGTCTGTCATATTCAACCAATACGAGATAACTCCTATTCTGCAGTGATAGGATGATCAGCCAGGAAATTAGCAAGAGCTTGCCCTTTAACAGCTTTTTGAAGCAAATTTTCATTTGTTTTTGTTTATCATTAATTATTACTGTTGGTGCAAGTATGTTAGTGCATCAAGTGGCATTTATTTTTTAAAAAAAAAATAATGATTCTAGTTAAAAGCTTTTGAAAAATACATATTTTGCAACTACTTTATTTGTCCTTTATTAAGTATTGGGACATTTTTTGCAATTGTCACTACTTTAACGTCACACTAACTATAAAATGCTATTAAATTAATATCACTTATAAATATATTGTGAGATTTCTTTTTTTTTTATGACACTATAACTAAATAAGAGTAGCATATTTTAAAAATCATTAGGTGCACTAGTTAAATGCATTTAAAATACCTTTATGTTGCACGTGAAATCAAATGCTATAATTTATTTGCCATTTATTAATTAAACATCATTAGATATTATTTTATAGAGACATTCTTTTATAAATTATTAATCAAGTGACACTAAATATAAATGAGTAGCTTTAGAAAAAATTAATTGGATTAATTAAATACTTTTAACTTTATTTATCATTTACTAAACAAATATAACTAAATATCATATTGATATTTTTTGTAATATTATCATACTGTTTGGTTATGTTCCTATACTATAAAATGTCACTAAATATACGACTTTTTTATAGTGTATGTGCTTTAAAATTAATTTCTTTTACCTTTAAACTCTAGTTCTAATGGCACAATAACCGATACAGCAGAATTGTTGGCCGGATATTGATGTATGAGATTGAATTTGATTATTTTTTAGCGTGTTTTATAAAATATAATTTGCAAAATTCAAAATGCTAAAATAGCAATGTCGTTGAGCGGAAATGGAAGGGACAAAAATAGGACCTACCAGAAGTATTTTGAATTCTTTATTTATTTATTTTTGTATTTTATTTTCAACTTGATAAATTTATATCAAATGTATCTAATTTTCAATTCAATATTTAATTCATATAATATAAATTTATAAAATAAAATAAAAAATGAAATAAAGTATATGTTCAACTAGAAAGGCCTACAAACAGGCTTGTTTGAATTCTCAAACACGCACAGAACAAACAAGATTTTCCAATCAATCAAAACCCAAGTACAAGAAAATAATGAATCAAAACCCAAGTATAAGAAAACACACAATGCTCTATCTCATCAAGATCGAATTAAACCCCAAGCTGCACCCCAGGTTGCCTGCGTTTAATTATTAGCACGGACAATTACTAATGGAGATAACACAATTGGCATTTATTAAGGAGGTTTAACGTAAGATAAGACACCGTAGACTGTCTGAAGAATTGTGAGAGCAAAAAGCAAAATTGCCGCAATAACAGAGAGAATGGCCCATGGATTAGTGAAGTATGTGTGCATGAGATTAGCTCTCCATTGGTGCCATGGCTTCTGGCAATAAGCACTGACCTCCTTATGGACCTCGTCCAGACTGCTTGCTGGATCGAGTGTGATGTCCTTCGAAAGGGAGTTGAACAAGTTAGCCACAGCCTTGTCGCTGCCGAGAGCATTCTGTATGATGCCGCACGAGTGGAGCAGACTCACGTCCCGGGCACTGTCAATTATGTTGTCCATGAAGAAGATGTAAGAAGTAACCTCATTCCCTGCCCCGACGTGGAACCTTTCGAATGCTATGAGGTTAAGGTATAAGGATTCAAGTGCATCGTCAACTACTATGAGGGGAAGTTCGAGGACTCCCTTATGAAATGAGATGTCTTTTAGGCTTCTTGTTCTGCTTTTCTTAATGCGTATCCCAGCTTCGATCAGCTCTGTGGCGGACCGGATGATCTCTTCTCCGCCTTGTTGGATGCCACGTTGGCTGCCCTCTTTCTTCTGCTTGTTGGGGTGCAGAGGTTCTTGCAAAAGAAAGCTCTTTCGATAGATGTCTAGTATGTGCAAGCCCTTGTCGGATTGGTTGAGGTGCTTCACAGGTTGAGAGAAGAACTTGAGAATCAGTTTTATCAACCCCTTGCTCTCCTGAAGTTACGAAGGGGAAAATCAACTCACACATATATAACTAACAAAGAGAAATTTAGAGAGGGGGGTGTGGAATTATATATCTTTACATCGAACAAAGTGTCGTCTTGAACGGAGACCAGTTTTTCAAGAAGCAGCATTGGAAGCTGATTCTCAAGCATCAGCATGTCACGCTTTAGATACGGAACAATGTAAAGCTTGCCATGGTTGCTGAAGATGGGATCATTGCTTGGATAATCTTGATCACTACTCTGAGGTTGCGTTTGAGTCGTCTGAGGCTGAGCATCAGTCTGCTTGGTGGTGGTGCGGAATATTTCCAAGAGGAAACAGCCATCCACAATCAAGAGCTCAAGGAATGCATCGTCGTTTTGGTGGCACTCTGGGCCCAATTGATCGTAAGCGTCTTTGAGATCCTGCACCACTGGAGTCAAGGCTTGGACAAAGCTGTGGAGGGGTTTCTTTGATCTCTTGAGGAAGTGAAGTAGAGCTCGACGCTTGTGCTCCTCCATTGCCCTCAAACTTTCTGTGCCATGATGATAGGGTCCAAATGACACTATCTGTGGCTTGTAAGCTTTCTTGTTCAGATCAGTGACGCAGGCTGGAATTCTGTAGATGGAACGTTTGCTCCAATGTGTTGACTGCGCTGAAGCATCTCCCATCTTGTTTAGCTCATTGTTTATTTCGATAACCCATGGCTTGTTTCGCTCATTGTTTATTTCGATAACCCGTCGCTTTTCCTCCATTTTTTTTTTCCCCTTGTAATAAGCTCACTTGATTTTACACACACCAATTAATTTGAGAAATTAACTCCTTTTTGAGGGCTGAAAAGAAACTATATTTAACTAAGACATCCCAGTTTCTGCCTCCTTATATTTATACAAATGGTAAGTGAAGCTGTGATGCCATGCCATGAAACCCATCATCTTTTCCTATATATGTGCCTTGCTAACAGTTGAAGCAACCATGCTCATATATCTTTATGCCTTGCACTGGATTTGTTCTAGGAATCAAATGTAGGAGAAATCTTGGATTTCCAACAGGAAAGGGGTTGGCTGATGTTCGAAATAATGTTGTTAACAAAGTTCACATACTATGTCTGTTAAAGTAATTGGATGGAGTGGGAATGGGGGGGACTTCAACATTCCTTTCTTGCAACCAATGACATTACTCTGGCGCTGTCCTGTCTCTTAATTTAGAGATTCTCCTTTGCTTTTTAACCGCTCATGTGACTCTCATTGGAACTTGGAAGATCAATAATTAAACCGGAAAGACAGAGGATTGTATGGTAATCTTTTGAGAGTATTTATCATTTCCCCAAACATGATACCAAAACACAATATTTCTTTTATCCTTGAGCACGTTTTTATCTATCTCCATACCAAAAAAAAGAAAAAAAAACTAAAATTGTTACTATGCATACTGATCATATGTCCTATTGCAGGCAGGGATGGATCCAGAACTAAAATTATGAGAGGGAAAAAATTATAAAATATAAAAATTTAAATATAGATTATTTTTAATTGAAAGAAACAATAAATAGATAACATATTTTATAATGCAAATAAACAAATACTCAAATTATATTATAAAATTGAAGAATGAAAATAACAATATATATTATTCTAAGTAAAAAGACGAGATAAATACATATTAAAAACAAAGAAAAATTCAATACCATCGAAGTCAAAAAATAGAGACTTTAATTATGTTGTAAGTTCCTATAAAGTCGAAATTTTTTCTTTAGATATATCCCTATAAACATATTTTCAAACAAATAAAATAAAAGTGTTCTAATGAGTCTAATTAATTGTAAATTATTTTATTGTAAATATAAGTCTAAAAGTTTGTTTTAGACTTTCCAAAATTAAAATAGTACATAATTAATAAAAAATATTATTAGAATTTCAAAAAATATATATAAACTAGAAATTAGTATGAAAAATTAAAAATATATATAATATTTGGAGGGTAAATTATTACTAAAATTTTACATCTATATAAACTACAACTATTGCCAAAAACAAATTGTAAAAAATGTTGGGGAGGGGGGGGGCAACGGCCCCCGCTTGCCCCCCTTTGCATCCGTCCTTGATTGCGGGTCCAAATCGCATTATATGTAGGGCTTGTTTACATTTCATGATTAGGTTATATTAACTATTTAATATGGCCTAATACATTGTTTATTTTGTTTAATAATGAGCTCATGATTTAGTCAAGGCCCGGCACTATTCTGTACTATTCTTACTTTTTGCTTGATAAATAAATAATCACACCCTCAAGAGTGTGATACAACAATCCAACACATCTCATTTTTACAGTCATTGTCAAAATACCCCATTTACCCTTGAAATATAAATTAAAATTACCCAATTATCCTTTGCACTTTTTATCCCATCATCACTTGCTGCAAGGTTTTATTCACTGTAATAGCATGGGGTTGTTGATGAAGCTACTATTGGATAAGCAAATTTTTTTTTAAAAAAAAAACAACAACAACAACACCACCAAAGAAGGATGGGCAATGATGCTATTCGGATGACCAAAATGGAAAAAATGAAGAAAAAATGAGAAAAATAAAATTAAAAAAAAGTAAAGAAAAAGGAAAGTTGGTGGTGGACTAACACAAAAAAGATGATGAAAAATAGGGGGGAAATATGAAGAGCAAATAAATTTAAAGAAAATAAGAAGAACAAATGAGAGAAATAGGGGAAGAAAGAAAACTCATGGAAAAGAGGAGGAGGAAAAAAAAAGCAGATAATTAAGAGAGAGAGAGAAGCAAATAAAAATAAAAAAATTAAGAGAAAATGGGAGAAAAAATGAAAGAGAAAAGGGAAGAATATGAAATGCACACAACAAATTACAGATGCGAGTGAAGGGATATGTAGAAGAAGAAAAAATAAGAAAAAACATAAAAGAAGAGAAACAAAAAGAGAAAAATAAAAAAAATTAAAATTAAAAAAATTATGATAAGTGGGTATTTTAGACAACATAACTTTAGTCACATTATTTTATCCATTAAAGTAAATATATTATAGTTAAACACATTCATATCATTATGTTTATCATATCAAGTAAACACGATATTATTTAAACAAAATAATCATATTTTTCTTTTAATCATGCAAGTTATATGTCACTCTTTTATCCCATTTATTAAAATAAGTGTGTCCGGAATTTATGGCGCAAAGGGCCCAATCATTGTAGAAGAAAGTAGAAGACGAATAGTAGAAAAGCTACCATTTGTGAGGTGGGGGTGAACTATTCCGCAATAATTTCTTAAATTGAGATTATTGATTGTTGCACCGACTATGCATGTAGGAGAATATTTTTAGTATAGGTAATAAATTTATTTATTTATTTTCTATCCATTACTAAAAATTCCTTGATTACTTTCATATATAAATTTTTACATAAAATAAAAACAAAAATTTTGAGAAAATGGCAATATTATGATATATCATGATTTGGTTCTAAATGGTAATTACAAGTTACTACATAAGTTGTAGTTATAAAAATTTAAAAATAAAAATAATGGCATTTTCAATAAATTATTTAAACACACATAAAAAAAAAAAAAAAAGTTGATGCTTTTTTAGTAACATAATAATATAAATTATTAGAACACCCGAGAAAGTAAAATGAAATTTACAACTTTGCTCTCCGTTCCTCTCGACAGCCATGTGGCCAAAATCATGGCTTTTGGAAAAACCCTGATCCCTAATCCAACCATCACTACGGTAAATTTCACATCATCATTTTTTTTTTCTTTTTTGTGATTATTGTTGTTGCTGTTGTTGTACATAGTTTGATTGTCTAATGTTGGTTCCAATAGCTACCATTGGTAGGAGTAGTCGTGGCACGATTGGCTACAGTAGACTTGTGAATGGATGGGTAGATGGTGGTTCAGTCAGCTGCCACTGATGGTGCCTGCAGTGGTGTTCGGGTGGCGAGGTAGGTGGTGATGACTGATAACTAATGAATACGGTGCTGGAAGAGAAGAGCAAAATTGGGGTTGGGGGGAAAAAAAGGGACAAACAGAGAAGAAAAAAAGAAAAAGAAAAATAAAAAATTAATAAAAAGAAGGTTGCTTGGCTACAGAGATAGGCAACAACAAACACGACTAACTATGTGTAGACATATAAATTTTTGCTCAACTAAAGAGTGACACGTATAAAATAATATGTTAGTTTTTAATTCAAAATTTTCTATTTATCTTGGAATTTATTAAATTTAATTCCAAAAGATAAATAGTTAATTTTAATTGATACTCTAATATTTATTTTATGCTCAAATCAAATATTAATAAGTATCAAAGATAAACTATATATGCCTATGGACTAATCAAATCAAAGATATTTGATACTATATCTTGATATTTGATATTATCTCTTCATACTTGATATTATCTCTTAATATTTTGTATTATCTTATCAAAGAGATAACCCTCAAAGAAGTTCAAGTTGATCTAGAAGTCTCCCATCAAGCATCTATATAAAAGGGGTGACCAAAGCTCATTCAACATACAACACAAATTCCAACAAGTGAAAGGAACTTTGAAGAAGTCCAGCAATTCTCTCAATCAAATTTAAGGAGATCCACTGTGTTTAAAGCATTCTTCGTGGAGCTCATGACATTCTAGCATTTAATTTGGGATTAAGGTGCAAAGCCCTTGAATTGGCATTATTTTATTCAAATTAAATTCAAGAAGATCCATGACGTTCAAAGCGTTCTTCATAGAGCTCATATATTTTAGCATTTGAATCGAAATTAAAGTGTGAAGCCCTCGAATTGGAGTTATTTTATTCAAGTTAAATTCAAGGAGATCCACAATATTCAAAGCATTCTTTGCGGAGCTCATTAAATTCAATATCATATTTGGAAGGGAAGAATCAGAGGATTATATTAGAGATTAAATTCATAGTTGATAGATTTTAATTTCATTTTTATTTGTACGATTTTTCTTATCTTGTAATCTTATTTGTTGCAGGTAAAGAAATTTGCGCTTACAAATTTTTGGCACGCCCCGTGGGACAATCTCTACCTCTCATATCTTTCCTTCATTAAGATTGAAGTATCGAATGGCCGCCAACAAGTCTGCTGCATTGAAAATTACTGCCCTCAAATTCCTCAAGTGATGGAGCAAGAAGTGTTGATGTCATCGCAAGAAGTACGTCGAAGAAGTTGCAATCATCTTTGTAGGTGGCTCCTTCGCTTGCTGTGGAAAAGGTGTTGCGGCATTTTTATTGATATGAATAAAGATGATGGAGACTCAAAGGAAGAATCAACATCATCCATTCTCCACTCAACATCAAATTCCTCGATTATGGCGACGGTGATGGTGACAAGTGCTACAACCTTGAAGTAACAAATTGCAAATTTGACGAGGGATATTGAAGGACTCACGAAGCATGTACAAGAGCGAGACTTTCAAATCTCCAAATTGATGAGCAAAGTAGACAATCTTGATGCCAGCTGCATGGTGGAGAAAAAAATTGAGGCTCAAGACAAATGCGAAACATGTACAAAGGAACAATCAGCTGGAAATGAAAAGACTGCAAATAAAGAACTACAAGTTTCCACTGATGGACTAATTCCCATTGATCCATTGAAGGAGTTTATCATAGTGACTATCAAAGACAAGCTTGATGTAAGTTCTAAGTCGTCTACAACTTACTCAAAGCCATATACTCAAAGGATTGCACTACTAAAAAAACTGCGATTTGAGATGGAAAAAATCCATCACAAAATCCTTCATTGCAAAAATTTGCAATAGATTTTGCAATGGATTTAAGGCATCACTTTTGCTATTTTGCGACAGATTTTGCGATGAAAAAATCCACCCCAAAAATTGTAATTTTTTTTTTAAAGAGAATGCAACAGAAATTTCTGTCGCAAATTTTTTTAAAAAAAATAAAATTATGCATCCTATACCAAACTTGGTACCTGTAATCAACCAACAAATTATGCTTCCTTAATTCTAAATTGCAATGCCAAATAATAATAATTCAAATAAATAAATACATAAAACTTAACAAATGCAACAAACTCTTGAAAAATATGATAAACCAAGTCCTAACTAAAATATAAATTCACAAAATAATTCCAAAAAAATATACCTTAATCAATACAAAGACTTATACTAAACTCCAATGCCTTGAGATATCAAGGTCTGTAATTTCAAAGCAAAAATAAAATTAGAATAATGAAAAATAGAAACATAAACTAAGAGGCACATAAAAACATTCAAAACACTTACAAAAATATATATTTTGAAATCTAATTAAGAAAAAACATAAGTTATGCTTGAAATAATTCTTACCTGAAACTCCCCAAAACACATCATCATAATTGCCTTTGAATAACAAAATCTAATGGAAGGATTTCCAATGGAATTGTCTGCTGAAAATCTTTTGAAAACTTAAATTTAAAAGTTAGACGAGCAACTCCTAATTTGATATAGACTATATGGATATAGATATAAACAATACAAAAGTTTTGGTGTATGGTGTTCAACTATATAAGATATCTATTGGCAAATATAGAATGTAAGTATCTACTTATTGGCATATTAATGTCAATGATAAACAAATTGAGGATTGGAATGTCTATAGCCCATTGACAATCCAATTCTTAATTTGTTTATCATTACATCAAACATATCTAAGTAGATAAAAAGGCCAAAGATTTAATATGATTAATAATATATTCTATCAAAAACTCCCTTAAATAGAATACTTCAAATTGCCAAAAAAACAAGACTCAACAAAATGTAAAGCATTACTTCAATTAAAAACAATTTATAATATTTATAAACACATATTGAATCAAAAAATTGGATATATTGAAGGCAAGTAAAGTACTAGAATCCAAAAATAAAACTTCAAAAGCTTAAATAAACTAGTGCTTACAAGCTAACAAGGATCAAATCATGCCTATAATTCATATTTAGATAGAGTGTTACCTTGAAGTGCAAATATCCAAGAAGAATGCGGTAAACCTTTCACCAATCCAGCATCTGCCAGAAATCGTGCAGCGGGAATGGAGTGATTTTTACCATCATCAAATCTCCTCCAAAAATTACCAGAGCTTCTCAACACCTTGGGGAACTCTCAGTAAAAAATTCAGATCAAAAAGTTTTTTTGATCTCCCTGGAGAAAATCACCAAATAAGACTCTGTGCAAGTGGATCTCCAAACCATAGCAAACTAATTTGTTTGCCTCTACTGATATGATTGACACACCAATTAGATCTTCCAAAATATCTAGCCTATAAGTAGTAGATGCCTCGTCTCTAAGATCCTACGACTTGAAAGATTTAAGATCACGACTATGTGAGACTTATTCCATGGTCATCGAACCAAGTCCTGTAGTCATGAGTGATTTAAGGGCTTTATTCGAATGCAAGTGAAGTAATAAAGAGCATAAGACGAAGATGGTCATATAAAGAATATCATTCAATTAAGATTGTTTTACAAGGAAATAGTTGTACAAGGCCAATCCTGTTAGCTTGCCAAGCACTATTCCAACAATCTCCCACTTGCCCTAAAGCCAATGCCCGATGGCCTTGAGACCCATCTCCTCAAGATATTCTTCAAAGACTTTTTGCTTTTAGGGGTTTAGACAATGGTTCTACTAAATTCTCTTTTGAGGTAACTTTGTCCACTTAGTTGTCTCCTCTATCAATTGATATCATATATCAAATCATAACGCATTTTACTATGTTTGGATTACTAATGAGATCTTGGCTCAAGTCCTTAATTGTCTTCCAAAGGCAAGCGTGGGCTCATGCACGCTAAGCACTACATCCAACTATTGGATGGAGTTTTTATCCAAACATCTTCTTTTGCGGTTTCCAAAACCAAAAATTATTTCACCTCAGTGGTTGTCTCAGCCGTAGTGTCTTATTGGAACTTTTCCAACTCACCATGCACCATTACGGCAAAATATAAATCCATGAGTGGATTTTAGGTCACCTACATCGAATTAGAAACTTGAATCCGAAAACCCCTAGAGTTTCGATTCTCCATTACCGTACACCAAAAACAAGTCATTAGTCCTTCTCAAGTACTTAAGGATTACTTTAACGGCTATCTGGTAACTCTCACCAGGATTGGATTGGAATATACTCGTAACACTTAGCGAGTGTGCCGCATCTAGTCTTGTACATTGAACTGCATACATTATGCTACCAATAGCGAAGGCATGAGGTATATGGGATATCCTTTGTCTCTTATCCTACATCTTGGGGGCTATAAACTGGCAGAGACGAATGCCATATCCCATGGGAAGAAATCTCTTATTGGATTCTTCAATACTAAGCATCTTTAGTATTTTGTCAATGTACGTGGTTTGGGAAATCCCCAGCATTATCTCCGATCTATCTCTATAGATACATATTCCCAATACGTAGGATGCTTCTCCCAAATCCTTCATGGAGAATTGTGTAGATAACCACGTTTTAGTTCACCCTAACATTCCTACCTCATTCCTAATGAAAAGGATTTCATCGACATAAAGCACAATAAACTGGAAACTACTCCCATTCTTATACACTCATGATTCATATATATTTTTGACAAAGCCAAACGATTTGACCGATTTTTGTCAAAACATATGTTCCAACTTCGGGACGCTTGTTTGAGTCCATAAATGGATCTCTGTAGTTTGCAAACATTTTGCTCACTCCTTGGATGTAAAACCTTGTGGTTGCTCTCTATAGATTTTTTCTTCAATGTCTTCATTGAGGAAAGCAGGTTTCACATCTATTTGCCATATCTCATATCATAATATGCGTCTATGGCAAGTAGAATCCGAATGGACTTGGGCATTGTGATCGGTAAAAAGGTTCCTCAAAATCAATACCAGATCTTTGAGTGTAACCCTTTGCCACTAATTGCACCTTAAAAAGTCATCACTTCTCTATCTACTCCAAGCTTTTTCTTATAGATTCACATGCAACCAATGGGAACTATTCCCTTTGGTGGATCTACCAAAGTCCATACTTTGTTTGAGTATATGGAGTCCATTTTAGATCTCATGGCTTCAAGCCAATGTCCTAAATCTATGTCCAATATAGCTTTCTCATAGGTCTTTGGATCACTATTCGATTGGCTCATCTAATGAAGGAATCCAAACTTTTCGGGTTGCTTCTTAATTCGGTTCAACCTTCTTAAAGTTTGTGTGTAAGGCTCTTTGACATTTATTTATTTCTACCGCTTGTGGGAATTCATGATCATCTTGAACTTCACCAAGTTCAATGACAATGCCTTTTCTATATAATAGAAATTCATTTTCCAAAAAGGTGGCGTTCCTCGAAATAAACACCCTTTGTTCCGAGGAATCATTAAAGTAATAACCCATAGACTCTCTTTGGTATCCCACAAACTTGCACGAGGTGGATCTACTATCCAACTTATCTCCCACTGTCCGTCTCACGTAGGTGGGAGAACCCCAAACCTTAAGGAAATGGTGAGAGTATGCTTTGCCATACCACATCTCATCTAACATTTTGGCATCAACTTTGAAGGTACTTCACTTAGTAACTTCACTATCGTCAATAAGGCATGTCCTTAAAAGGATATAGGCATATCAAAGAAGCTCATGATGGAACGTACCATGTCCGATAAGGTACGGTTTCTCCTCTCGGCTACTCCATTATGTTAGGGTGTGCCGAGTGGAGTTTATTGAAAGAGAATCCCATTCTCCCTTAGATAATCCAATAATTCGATGCTTAAGTATTCTTCCCCTCAATCCGATCGAAGAGCTTTAATACTTAGCTCCAATTGCTTTTCCACTTTATTCATATACACTTTGAACTTTTCAAAGGTTTCGGACTTGTTCTTCATAAGAAACATGTGTCTGAACTGACTATAGTCAAGGTGATAAAGTAGTATAGATCAAATTCATGAGACTTGTGGAGCGCTCCGCTTGTCCTACAAAGGGAGTCTTCGTCATTTTTCCCTTAAACAAGATTTACAAATAGGAAGTTTCTCAATGCCACTAACATTTAGTGCTTTAAAAGCTTCTAACTTGCTCATTTTATTTTCTAGAAATATGTCCAATTTTTTTGCATGTCATTACGTGGCATTTTCTTGGATATCTAATTTTCTTACTTTGTTGAAAGTGAATTAGTGATGGTTGAGAATCCAACATGTATAATTCTTTGTTAAGTGTACTACAAGCAATTAAAGAACCCATTCTTAATGCATTCAATTTATCATTTGATATAGAAGGATCAAATCCTTCACTATCTTAAACAGGGATTGAAATAATGTTCTCAACAATATATGGCACATAATAGCAAGAGTTCAATACAATTATGGAGTTCCCTAAGTCCAACTTATTACATGTCTTCAGCTTTGGTCACAACTCTTGCTCCTTAGCCAAGGCGTTGGATCATATCATTAAATTTTATTCTTCTTTCTTATTCTTTGTAACAACTTTCAAAGACAAGAACCACATACGATATCACATATCCATGATGAAGAATTTATCCTTAAATGCACTTCAATAAAGTACATACCCTTCGAAAGAGTTGTAAGGCAATTCTTGCAAAACCACTTATAATAGTCTATCTAGCCAAAGTATAAACAAATAATATCGATTATATCCTCTATAATCTTCTTAACTCCTTCAAATGCCTTTAATAGTTGTTTTCCCTTGGAGGAATTTTTTTTCCTTTTACCTCTCTTTCTAGCACCCCTAGGGCCTATAGACTTGGAGGAGGAAACAAGTGTAAAAGGTTTGCCCTTGTCATGGTAGTCTCCTTCTAAATCAACACTTTGATCAATAAAACTCAGCGATGATGTGAGGATCAAATCCTGATGGAGATCATTCTTCATCACTACATCCAAGTACAAAAAAGCTTCCCAAGCCTAATCATCTTTGGACTGTAGTTGATGACACATAACTTCACATCCATCCTAGCTTGAAAAATCTCATTTGACAACATGAACTTCTCATACCTTGTTTGCTTTACAACTTGTGTAAACTTTAACCAAGATACTATCATGTGTCTTTGAGACTTTTAAAGTTTGTAGTTGCTATTATGAGACTATGGGATATGATGATCCTAAATGCAATTCGTAAACTTTTCACGTGTCCCTTGATCTACATTAATCCGCATGGGATTAGGTTCACCTTGATATAGGATATATAATCTGCTTCTAGGAATTTAGAACGATTTTGAGGTTAAGTCAATCGTGAAAGTTTGGCCCTATTGGTTTATTGATTTCCAAAAAAATGTTGAGTGGAATTTTAAGCCATTTTTGAGATTTCACAAATCCTCAAAGGCAAAAGGAGAATAAGAATGTGATTGAATTTGATATTAAAAACATTTTCATGGTCTTTCAAGCATGTTTTCCTCCGACTATTTTATCAAATCCCTCACCCCCAAGAAGAATTCGGGAAATCTCATTTCCTAGTGAGAATCAGGATCCTAATGACTTGTAAGTGGACCCTCGCTTTGAGTGCCATCCACAAACAATCGAAAGGTAAGTAACACTTGCTAATTGCATCTCATGCAACTCTTGATATATTTTGCCTCACTTTTCATGTAGACACCCCGCTTCGAGTGCATCTACATTACTAAGTGTTAAGTCGAACCTATCAATCAAACTTTGATTCGAGATGGCTCCATGTCACCCCCTACTTCGAGTGCCAATGCATGGAGGTTCTCAAATCAAAGGTGTGTCATATGCTAAGTATATGCTCATAGCTTTCCTCCTAAGTGTGACCCCCGCTTCAAGTGCCATCACACGAATTCGGTAGCTTCATCATAGCATATACTATTGGTAAAAGGCTTGGATTAATTAAAACTCTTTTAATTTGTATCTATTTCGACTGCATATTTGAAAAGTACTTGGACATTCTAAGTAGAGGGCTTTTTGCTTGCAAAGATCTCATCATTTTATCTTCTTATTTAGGTTTTCTATATCCTAAACATGTATCTCATACATCAATAAGACATGGAAAGCATAAATAAGTAAATGCAACTAGCATGCCCCTAGGGTGGGATGATCATAAGCCTAACCAAGTGGTGCACTTAGAGCCATAGGTGCACCACCTAGTTGATTTTAGATGTGTTGATTAAATCTAGCTATTACATGAGTGTATCCCATACATTCATGGGTCTTCAAAAGTCTCAATGCTTCCATGTCCTCCTTTGCTCCATGTAACTTTTACATGAGAAGAAAATCATCACTCCTAGTGATTCTACTCTCATAATATCTACAAGGTAGAAATAAAGAGACATGCAAGCCCCAATTTAATACAATTCATTTCAACAACTTGAAATAAAAAAATCAATATTAAAGGCTCATGATCATCCCTATTCATTCATCATCCCTTCATCAATTAAATGAACAATAAACAAATCTAGAATTAAAAATTAATTCTAACAATTAAATGTTAATCAAATCAACAAATAATTGGTCATGCATAACACTTATGCAACTTTTGGAGATAAACTTTAACAAGATTTAAGGAGCTTGAAAAATGTCAAACATGATATTAAGAACTTGCACAACACTTGTGCATCCATAACACATGATTTAACATCATTTCTAGCCACTAAAGGAGCCAAAAATGGCTCAAAACATGCCAAAGCCAATACTAGACACTACTGGCTGAGCAAGGCACACAGCTGGGCAGTGGCTCCTACCAGCTTGTGCCAAGGCTGCCGACAGCCCCTATTTTGGGCTCACAAGTCAAGCCAATTAAACTTTCAATAAACCTCCTAGGTACGAGCATAAACTATCCAAATATTCACATTCTCTCCATGTACTCATTGACAAAAGTGTAAACTATTTATTAAGTCAAACTCAAGTAAACTATTTGACATAAGTATAAATTGTTAAATAAATTCAAGTGGACTCCTTGACATGAGTATAAAATGTCTATTCAAGTTAAATATGCTCCTTGACGTACGAGCCTAAACTACATGTTTACATGAGCATAAATTGTGTACGGCACTCCCCTCAAAAGGATATTTAATTTGAATTATGTTATGATTTAACCCTCTTATTGGGCACCATAGCTTGAGAAATGCTTCAAAGATGTTCTTGTCACAAAAATATGTGAATTGGGAGAAAAAGAAAACTTCTCAAGTACTTCAAGCCTTGCCTCTTTCGTGGATGATCAGCACATCTTTCACCAAATCTTGAAGTGGGAGCATTTGTAGACATATCAATTTTTGCCCAACTGAAGAGTGACACGTATAAAATAATATGCTAGTTTTTAATTCAAAATTTTCTATTTATCTTGGAATTTATTAAACTTAATTCCAAAAGATAAATAGTTAATTTTAATTAATACTCTAGTATTTATTTTATGCTCAAATCAAATATTAATAAGTATCAAAGATAAAGTGTCTATGTCTATGGACCAATTAAATCAAAGATATTTGATATTATATTTTGATATTTGATATTATCTCTTAACACTTGATATTATCTCTTGATATTTGGTATTACCTTATCAAAGAGATAACCCTTAAAGAAATTCAAGTCAATCTAGAAGTCTCCCATCAAGCATCTATATAAAGGGGGTGACCACAACTCATTCAACACACAACACAAATTCCAGCAAGTGAGAGAAACTTTAAAGGAGTCCAGCAATTCTCTCAATCACATTTATAGAGATCTACTGTGTTTAAGGCATTCTTCGTGGAGCTCATCATATTCTAGCATTTGATTAGGGATTAAGGTGCGGAGCCCTCAAATTGACGTTATTTTATTCAAATTAAATTCAAGGAGATCAACTACGTTCAAGGCGTTCTTAGCGAAGCTTATATATTTTGCGTTTGATTCGAGATTAAAGTGTGAAGCCCTCGAATTGGCGTTATTTTATTCAAATTAAATTTAAGAAGATCCACGGTTCAAGATCATATTTGGAATGGAAGAATCAGATGATTAGATTAAAGATTAAATTCACAGTTGATGGATTTTAATTTCATTCTTATTTGTATGATTTTTCTTGTTTTGCAATCTTATTTATTACGGACAAAGAAATTTGCGCTTACACTATGTTCATGATTTAGATTTTAACGAGGAAAAAATGTATGCTTTAAATGGTATAATTTTATCTCTCTCTCTCTCTCTCTCTCATAGAAAGAGAAAGAAAAATAAAGGGTAAAAAATTTATAAAAAAGAAAAAAAGAAAAAGAAGAGAAATTAAAAAGAAGAAAAATATGAGATCTTAAGATGAAAGAGAAAAAAGAGATGGAAGAAGGTTTTGGAAGAGGAAAAAAGAAGAGAGAGAAGAATTGGAAGAAACCAAGTGAATAAAGGAAATTGAAAAAAAGAAAAAAGAAAAAAAGTCAATGATAAGGATATTTTAGAAAATTAAATTTTAATTCATCAAAAAAAATCACATTATTTGAATCAATAATGGCATCCTTCATTCCGCCATAAACTTTATACATAGCTGGACAGACATTCCATTTTGAAAGCAAAGAAGGCCTAGTTCAATAGTCCAATCCATTGCTAGATGGATTTTTTATCCCAAAGGCATGCTAGATTAGATTTTTTCATTTTTCCTAAAGTAATGAAGTAAGGTTCAAATGTAAACATAAGTAGGTAGTTTCAGAAATTGCTGTCTGCTGAGGCAGATCGATTAAGTAACCTGAGTTTCCAACATCATCAGCTCATCACAATATCTTATGACAAAATTGTTGATTTTATTTGTTCTGCAGTCCATTGCTATGAATACACATTTTTTATGGGTTAAATAAATAAGCATTACCCTCTATGAAAATTAAAATTACCATAAAACCCCCTATGAAAAAATGTAAAATCTAGTGAGTATCTCTAATTTATCAATTCTGAAGAGCAATTCTTTATACAACTATTAAAAAAAAAAAAAAAAAAACAAGGCCAAGATGGTTCAGTTGTGACATATTTTCAATTCCTACCAGATCAGAAGTCAATTATGTGTTTCGTTACGAGCCATAGAGCCATAGACTCGTCTAAGATGCCTAATAACTGCCAATGCAATCCAATCATGTGGAATATGAATTACACTCGATACGTAAACTACTTTTCAAACAAATATTTTGTGCCACTTTTGGTACTTTGTATTCTCATTTAAATTTTGTCTATTTATGTTTTTCAAAAAATATATATACATACATATATATATATATTGGTTGCAACTGCAGATTTGCAGTGAGTGATCACTTAAATATATATATATATATATATATATTTGACTAGTAATATGAAATGATACAAACGTCGCAAAAGCCCGTGAGTGATGGGCCCATGTGCTAACGGGTTCAATGAAGATGCTGGTTCGTATTCAACAAAGCCAAATCAGAACAAACAAAACATATTGGGGGCATCAACGGGTCAAATTTGGATTGAATAAGTCATTCGAATTTAAATATAAGTATCAAAATTTATATCCAAATTTGATCTGATATCCTATATGATCTTTATTAATTAATACTATATCCAAATCCAATTGATATCTGAAATTTGATGAAAAAATCTAATTCGATTTAATTTTTTTTTCTTTTAGATTGTATAAAAATATTGCATTTATAAAGTACATTTACCTCATATTTGACTTTTTTAACATCTTCTTATTGTATATTAGTCGAAAAATTAAATATTTGAATACTAGACCCTTGTTTCACATTATATTAATGCATAGATAAACTATTATACATTATTATATTTGATATTTTATCAGTATCCATCTTATTTTTTAGGCTAAAAACTCAATATTAATAGCATAATATAGACATTAATATATATATATTATGTTAATATAATATATAAATTTATTTTAAAATTTCTATTAATATTATATATAAGAATATTAATTAATAAAAAATTATTAAAATTCGAATTCAAATCTTTAACCGATCAAATTGTTTAATTTCATACCTAATCCACTTATTTTGAACTACGAATATTTATAATCAGATCGGATCTATCAGATATTTTAATCGAATAAAAATCTTAAAATTTAGATCGAATTCGAATTAAAATCTAATCCACTAACAACGTTAAAAAAATTGGGTGGGTTGGTAGGTTCCAGTTGGATTGAAGTAGGGGTATAACATTAATTTCCTCAACCCTAACACAACCCAAACTGATGACAACCTGAAAATGCTCAACTCTAATCCAACCTAAATCGTAGCAAATCAGGTTCGGGTCGATCTGATTTTTATTAGGTCAACTCATCAACTCAAATCCACTCAATCCAATCTGTCAATCTGATTTAAAACAATTATTTCAACATTTGTTTTAATTTTTAGAAAAAAATTTGCATTTTTATTTTTTTAATTTTATCTATTTTTAACTATTAATAAAGTAAAATACGAGTAAAGAATTCTCATTATAAATTCACGATAGTAGCTTTCTAAAAAAAATTTAACTAAACCACATGATATATTGATTTTAGGACTTTTTGTTCATTTCATTTTGTGGTATCCATTAGTATTATAAAAATATTAAAATCACAAAGTAACTTATTTTTAAAATAGCATACTTTGTCAAATTTTATTCACCCACTCTCTTTAATTTTTATATCTTTTGTATCAATCGAATTGTCTCTTTTAATTTCTTAAAATGACATTATCTCTTTACTTTATATTGATTCAAAGCAGCACAAAAATCAATAAAAATATATCATCAAGCAAATAAGTAAACAAACATTTTAATTGGACATATAATTTATCATAAAAACTTACTTGAGTTTTTTGAATTTTTTATAACATCTCAATAGAAAGAAATTCTATCTATTTATATATGCAAAATCTTACATTGCATAAGGCCTTAGAAAAATTTGTATGACAATTCAATAGTCAAAATAGTGTTTTGTCAACTCTTTGCAAAATAACTTTTATTTTCACTTGGATACAAAAAAAAAAAAATCCATTAGCAACAGTATAAAATTATAATCATCGATCCTATATGTTTGTAAAAATAAATAAGACCAAAAAATATCAAAATAATAATTTTGATATTACTAAAATTCAAATTTTCAAGTTTGATTTTGTTATTTTATAGTTTTACTCTTAAAAAATTTAAATTTTATTTATTTAATTCGAGTTGAGTTGAAATGATTCAAGTGAGTTCGAATTGTTCGTGTAACCTGAAATTCAACCCAACCCAACCCAACCCATTTTCTTCGAGTTCTTATTCATATCGACCTTATTAGATCCGAACCCAAAATGAGTCAACCCATTTTGTCGAATTCATGTCGAATTATCATGTCGTATTGAAAATTACACCCCTATTTAAATATATATATATATATATATATAATTCCCCAAAGGCAGAGAAGCAGCTGACAGCTGAACATGAGATACATGGTACAAAGAAATGAATCAGCGACCATAAAAGCACCGAAATTGAGATCTGCCGTTGGACATCACATGCTGTGGCTGTCTCCAGATCTCTCTCACAATATGTAAAAAGAAATTAATGTTGGTAATAGATGGTTCATAGGTTTATACATTCATGGGTTTGACTCGAAAATGAATACATATCATCATCATCATCATCATGATGGAACAGATAACAGCAGCAAATTAGCACATCATATGTCCCTGTCTCTCTTGCACTCTGGCGGAACAGTTGGGTACCTTGTCCTATCAGTACAGTAGTTGTAAATGGTGAACTTGCTGCGAACCCACTGGAGACGGCGCCATTGGAATGAATCAAGGTCCTGGAATTCCTTCTGATCCCACCACCGCTTGCCCTGAGTGTCACAGAACTTGGCCTCGACGGAGGCCTCACAACCGTCGATGTGGAAGCCCTTGTAGGAGGCCACAAATGGAGCCTTGGACCAGTCGGTCTTTTCAAGCCCACCCCTTGTCGCCCAGTCGTCTGCGTTCCACAAGCTCGAGTACATCTTCATCGGCTGGTTGAATGGAAATTTCACTCCCAAATCCTTGCTGTTCTTGAACACCCTGATTGGTATATCGTCCACGAAGAATCTGTACATGCATGCGTCCCCACATCAATCAAGAATCATCATATCATGTCTTAGCAGATACTTTTTAGCCCAAAAAAGATCATTTAATATACTTTTGAACAAAAGTAATTCGCATGTTCTTTTAGGTGGGAGTCAAAAGGTGTTAGTTAAAAGAAATGGTGGTCATTATAAAAAATTCAAACCGACCAGGCCAGATGATCGAGACCACTACATTGTTTATTGTGTTTTGAGTTTTGTTGGAGTTTTTCACAAGCTTTTGCTGTTTTCTATCCATCTTCCTCCGCCATCAGCGGGGATAAGAGTAGAGATTAAAAGTGCCAATGGCCCTAGAAAGTCAAAAGCCGCACATGATCCTGACTAGTTTAAATAAATATATCCCACCAGAGAAATACATGAGCTTGCTAGATACACATGGAACCATCTATTAATTAATGATCATTAAAACAACAAACCAAATCTGGTCTGCCCCCTTAATATCACGTGCCAGAGACTTCAAGTCAAAAGGATGTTGATTATGGTTCCCCAGAAATTCAAATAAACAAGAATTAGGCTCCAGAAAATAAACAGCTATCTATTATGATCAGGAACTCAAAACAAAGCAAACTCTTCCCTGGGCCAGTCCACAGAATTTTTTCAACTATTGGATGCCCAAAGAATTCACGCATCTTGTCTAAGAGTAGTGGCTAGAATTCCTTCTTGAAAAAATAAATAAATAAATAAAACAAACTCATTAAGGTTTCCTACATAAGAATAGCAATTTCAAACAGAATAGCAGCTCAATTATGAGACACTATTCCTCTTCACTGATCAGCTCATGCATCTGCCAATCAAGTACTATATAAAATAGGAGTAGATCGACTAATTACAACAACTAACAGTAATTTAAATAAAAGGAGGCACCAGTCACAGCTGAGCATTTGTTAAGCTATGAAGGTGGAATGGAGGGCTTCAGAGCTCTTAAATAAAGAAGAGACAAAGTGAACTTACACAATCTGGTAGAGATTCCACAAGACAGAGTAGCGGTGGTACTCTTTTGCTGGATCAAACCAAAGATAAATCCTTTGCTCTTTGTCTCCTTTCCCACCTGTGTATACATTGGTCTGCAAGATGTATGGCTGCCCACTCCTGTTTCCCAAGAACTCAAAGTCTATTTCATCATGCTCTGAGTTTTGAGAAGACAGCTGCACATCCCCAATAAATAAACGGGAGAAAAATAAATTACTCAAACATGCTCAGAAGAACGAAATAGGAGAGGGAGAAAGGAGAAAAAAATAAAAATCTTTCTTAATTAGTTATCTCCTCAGCAGCAGAATTTCCAGCTAATGAACAAATGAAAGAGCAAAATTGGGCAAAAGAGGATATCAGAAATGGTCTCTTTTCCAAGAAAAGGGAATAATAGTCTTTGTTATATGCTCTTCTAGCCAATAGATGCCGAGTAATAGTTCAAGATAATGAACAAAAGCAAATCCAAAACAACTGATAAACTATATTACGGCCCCAAAAAGTGGTCTTTACTTACATAGAAAGCAGTAACAGTGCCAGCAGAATCCCCAGGAACCATCTTAATGTTCATACTGAAGTGCCCAAACAGGTAAGACCCCTTTGACTGGAATCCAGTACCTGAACCAAAAAAATCAATATCAGGCCTCAAATTAGTTCAAACCAAAAGGGTAATGGTATTTGAAAGAAGCTAGAAAGAAGCAAGTCCCATAATAGCAATTTGTTACCAGTGTATTTGTCAAGAAAGAGCTGGATCTCAGAGCCACCATTGTAGTACTTGATGTGATCAAAAGCCCATGTGGGCGCGTAGTTCCTGCCAAAGGGCACATCCACTGGTTTCTTCGGCGCGGCCCCAACTGCTCCAGAGACCAGCATCAAGAAACCAAGTGACAGAGTCCATAAGCAATGAGAAGCCATCTTTCTGCAAATGCAAATGCAAATGCGGCCAACTCAGAACAAGACGAAGGGAAAAAAGAGCACAAGTCTCTTCAAGCTTTCAGTACATTGCCTGAGAGAATAAGGGACATTTCAATGAAAGAGGGATGAGGAGAAGCAGAGGAGTCTAAGCCTACTTATATAGGCCTATAGGGCTAGTTTTGCCGTCGTACCATTTAATCGGTGTAAAAGAGTAGTGTACAATTTTAAATAAGGCATGTGAAACAAAAGTAGGATATGTGATAATAAGTCAAAATCATGAGTACGAGACCTTAAAAAATTTCAACCCCTCCTCCACATAATTTAGACTCTTTTTTTTTTATTATTTTATAAATTTTGATATATATGTACATCAAATTAAAATAAAATATTAGGTCTTGTTCTTCTATGTTTTTCCAAAAAAATTTCAAAATGGAAACACATTCTCTAATTTTTTTTCCAAAAAACTCAAATTTTATACCTAACAAATCCTTCTCAATTCACCCAAAAAGCCCAATACCCTAAAAATCAGACATACCTTTTCATTTTTCTCACTCTACCTTTCACATCACTTATTCATTTATCATTTTTCCACTTCACTCATTCATATATATATATATATATACACACATACATATATATATAAATAATTAAATTTTACTAGGTAAAAAAATTTTAAACTTATGTTTACAAATTTAATTAAATTAATTGTTGAAAAAATGAATTAAATTTAGTTAAATATTATTTATGTTATTACTAAATAATTTATTTATTGAATAATTTATTAAATTAATTAAATTTACTTATTAATTAAATAATGTATTAGTTATATTTAATATTTAATGTATTACTTAAAATTATATTTGTTCATTTAATAAATAACTTAAGATGTTTTAATTTGATATAATAAATAAATTAATCTTCTTCAAAAATATTCTTCATAAATATTAATCTTCACATTTATTTAAAATTATAATAAAAATTTTGATTATAGGGTGATACTTATATAATAATCTATTAAGTTTAATAAATTAATATTGATATGCTTAAAGTAATTGTTGAGAGAATTAATTAAATTTAAGTAAAATTATTTGATTATTACTAAGTAATTTATTTACTAAATAACGTATTAATTAAATAATGTGTTAAAATAATTAAATAATTTATTAAATTAATTTATTTAAATAACTTATTATTTATATATTAATTATGTTTCATATTTTACGTATAATTAAATATTATGTTTATTTATTTAATAAATAATTTAAGATGATGTAATTTCATATAATATAATTTTTTTTAATTTGATGAATTGTTATTAAGTCTTACATATATATATATATATTAATTAAAAAATTATTTATTTTAATAAAGAACCAAGTTTTAATTATGCATAAATTGTAAGTAATAAATAGTTAAATAATTATATTTTAATTAAAAATAGTAATTAGTTTATAAGTAATGTATAATAATTAAAAAAATTTGTAAGTTGATATTAACAATTATGATATATATAATTATGAAATAAGCTAATTTTTATATAATTAAAATATAATTATGATTTATGAATGATTAATATTTATTAATATAACCAAATAATACATCATTTACTAATATTAAATTTATAAAAATATAAATTTCAAAATAAATAACCAATTAAACTAATTACACTCATATTTCAATCATTATATATATATATACATACATACACACATCATCCAACTAAAAAAATATATACATATAACACATTAAAAAAAAATCACTTTCACCCTACAAACTCAATAATAAAGCAACTGATTTGACATATATAATAAAGTTTGTTTCTCCCCAAAACATAAAGAAACAAACAATTCATTCTTAAATTATTTTTCATATTTTTTCAAAATAAAAAGAAACACATGACACATTTTTCAAATTTTCTCCCAAACATCCATTTCCCAAAAAAAATTTCTAAAAAATGGCCAAAACATGGAAGAACAAGTCCTTAACTAAAGAAAGAAATAAAAGATTTAAAGTGACCTCCGCAACAATAAATTCCTACCCTTCTTCCTCCAGAAAAAAGAAAGAAAAAGAAGAAAAGAAAAATGCTATATATGTAACTCCTTGAAAACGAATCAACTGAGTGACATAAATTGACTTATGCAACATGATATGTGTAAAGATTGTAACTTTAAAGTGAAAAATTCATATGCTTAAATTGGGCATATGTTGGGTTCAAAGCAGAAGCCTTTTGCTGAGAGAGAGAGGAAAAAAAAAAAAAAAAGCGATGGTCAATGGCCATTTTCCTAATTAGAAGTAGGCATTGTTATATCATTTCCAATTACTGTCTGTCTATTCTGTGACTCATAAGCTTTGCCACAGATGGGATGAACATAACTTGCTATCAAAAATGGTACTTAACAGAGTATTACCCATTTCGCAATGCAATTTTTGTAACAATTGGCAGAAGCTGAAGCTGAAGCTGAAGCTGGGGGGCCTCCTTAAATAAAATGAATCTAGATTTAATTCAAATTTATTATTACTATCTTTAATTTAAGATACAGGGGTTTTGAAAGCTCCACTTTACTATTTAAATTAAATTAAACTTTATGCACAACATTAAATTATTAAAAGTGCAATGCCAAAAGTAAATTATCCATAATCATAACAGTGGCATGTGACCCCTATTTGAGAGGAGAGAGAATGTGTGCATATCATATGAATTATGATTTATGGGTGCTAATTGCTATTTCGGGAATAGAATTGTAATTATTTTTCTCTTATTTTCTTTTTTGGAAAATAAAATTATGCCTTACTATATATGATACTCAAATTATATGATCTTCTTCACACGAGAAAATTGATAAACCACAACTTTGAAGAAAACTTTGAGGGACATTCTTATAAATTATTTTGTAAATTTGCTCTTCAAATTTTTATTTGGACCAAAAAAGGAATTGTAATTTTATTGTTAATTAGTATGGAGAAACGGGCCGGAGGGGGAGGGGGAGGGGGTCCGCATGGCAGTCCGCAGTCGGCACCACCCAATTCCATGCTTTATTTGTCTGTTTGGAGGGACTGTCGCGGACCAGTCACAATCCCAAACTTGTTTTCCTCGAAAAGGTGTGGAAAGTGGAGATGGAGCTAATTCCTCTGCGTCACCGCCACTGTTACTTTGCAGAATTTGTGCGCAAAACGCACTACACTCCCCAATTTTTTTATACTATATATAAAATGGGTGAGGGTGTATAACTCAATTATACCTATTAATATATGGTTTTTATGTTTTTTACGAAAATTAATTGAGCAGCTCTTCGCATTTAATGACTTTCATATTTTAAATTCTTTCTCATGAACATACGAGTGGGTTGTCTTCCCAATAATTGTAGCCACTAGCTAGCTGTATTTATTCTCACACGATTTTTTTAGAGTATTATTATTTGCATTTCAAAATTTATTAATCACACTATATTCTAAATTTTTGTCTTAGGTTATTAACCAAAATATCTATATGCTTTTTGGGCACAAGTATAATATTAGAGCATTAGATATTTTTTTCATTTATTATCTATATTTGATATTGTTTGAAAGTAAATCAATTTCATTTATGAAAAACACTCAAATGTCAGTTTGTCTTTCTAAAAATACGCTCAAAGAAACCTACTTTTTCAAGAAATTTTTTCGTTTTGAGAAATTTGCAAATTATTCATTGTTTCCATTTTCTCTCTGGAATTTCAAATTTATATATTGTAGTCTCGATAAGCTTAAGTTCATTAGGATATTTTTTCTACTCTTTATGAGTTTGATTTGTCCTTTAAACTCTCCAACCCACTTACTTAATTAGTCAATTGTAGGATTGATTTATTATTTTTAATTAAATTATCAAATTATCCTTAAATTTAATTATAGTCACATCATCATACCATTTATTCTCAGTGGAAAATTTTAAATTTTATATCAAAAGTAAGTTTAATTTATTAATTTTTTTAGGGTGAATTGCGACCATCACCCCTGAGGTTTGGCGTAATTAGAAAACGGTCCTCGTATTTTCAAAATTACAAAAAATCCTCTGACGTTTGTCATCGTCCAACAATTTAATACAACCGCCAACTACCATTGGGGTTTTCCAAATTTTCATTAAAAATGACCTGTGAAATTCCATAAACGCCCTTCAGCGATTTGGCTGATGAATTAATTGCATAAAAGTACAAAAATACCCTAAAACCTTAATAAAATTACAAAAATACCTGAATCTTAATAAAATATATTAAAAAGTATGTAAAATCTTTATATACATACATACACATACAAACCCACCCACCACCACGGCGACACTACTAGTGGCAGCAACATCGTTCAGCTGCTTGGCCATGGCCAGGTGGCTCGTAGCCCGCTGCTACCATGGCAGCAACAGCCGAAAGAAGAAGGGAGGGGGCGGGGGTTTGGAGGTAGGAGGGCAAGGGGAAGGTGGGTAGGGTTTGATTTAATTTTTTTTTAATTAATAGATAATTTAATTAAGATATATGTTTAATTTTTTATTGGGTTTTGAATTAATTAACAAATTTAAGTAAGTTTCATTAATTATTTTAGAGAGATTTATTATTTGAATAAATATCTTTAATTATGATGATTATTTTAATAAATAATGTAATTAAATTTAAAAAATTCATTTTTTAATTATTAATGTAGGTTAAAAATGCATATATCTTAATTTCTTTTTACTTATTTATTCTTTATTAATATATTTTTTAATTTATTATTTATTATTTTTGTTAATTAATAATTTTTTTTTACTTTTTTATTGTTATTTTAGATAGATTTATTATTGGAATAAATATTTTAATTATTTTAAATATCTTTAATTTTTATATGATTATTATTTTAATAAATAATTTAGTTAAAATTAAACATATTTAATTTTTTAATTATTTATTCTTAATTATTATAGTTTTTAATTTTTGATTAATTGTTGTTATTAATTAATAAATTTTATTAATTATTTTAGATATATTTATTATTTGAATAAATAATAAATATCTTTACTTTAAATATGATTTCTATTTTAATAAATAATTTAATTAAATTTAACTAAATTATTGTAGATGTGGTTATTAATGTAATATTGTTTGATATGTAACTCAAGCAATAAATATTTTATTATTTATTATAATTAGATAAATTTAACCATATAAGTAAAATATTTCAAATATATATACTATTTAAAATAATTCAAAAAATTTTAAGATATCATAACATGGGACATTTAAAATTATAAATAAATTTAATCATATAAGTAAATTATTTCAAATATTTAATATTGTAGAGGGGCATTTATTACATTAGTCATAAAACCAATTTTGAGTATTTTTTTATCTTTTTAATTGTTTTTTCATCAGGGGCATTGTGGACTTTTTGCATTTTCATCCACCTTACAATTAAGTTTGTCAATTCAGGGATTTTTTGTAATTTTTGAAAATACGATGATCGTTTCGTAATTATGCTAAACCTCAGGAGTGGTAGCCGTAATTCACCCCTTTTATGTTAATTTGAGTGATTATCCTTGGCTTAAGAATTTTGTGAATTCTCAACTTCTATCCAAGTTGACTTTGAGTAAGTCTCAAAGTCTTTGAGCCTTCCAAGAGGTGCTCCATAAAGGTGTCTTTGTTTACACCTAGGGAGTTAGGAAGGGGAAAAAATGAAGGAAAAAAAAAAGTTTCACATTGGCTAAGGAAAAGAAGAAAGGAAGACAATTCCGTCAGGAATACTGATATGAGTCCTTAAGATAAAATCTTCTTTATATTTCGGACTCTTTGACTTATTTCATCCTTTTTGGTCTCCTCCTTTGTACATTCTACCAGAATTCCCTTTTGAGTTAGCAAGAAGTTAAGGTCTTAATTGAATAAAAAATTTCCAAGTTTAATTCTCAATTGAGTTCAAGAAAAAGGAGTCTTCAATTAAATAGTCGAATGGAAATGGAGGAAAAGCTAGCGTGGTGGCCCCTTTGTCAAACGACTGCTCGCGTATGGCGGTGGTGTCAGGTTGGCTAGCACCCTACCGTGGAATGCCACGGTGCCGTTTGTAAAGGAGTATGTAGCACAAGGATCTATGAAATAAAGTAAATATAGCTAAATCAAGACTTGTCGACATACCTCCCAAGGATCAAATCATGCTGTAAAATGGATTTGGAAAAAGATAAATACCTTGAATGCTCAAAAATCCAAGGTAGAATGGAAGAAAGGCTTAAACACTTCAAAGTTGTCTTCCTCTGGCACAACGGCAACTCGGCAATTTTTTCCCTGTCAAAACTCCTCCAAATTTGCTAAAATTTGGATAGCTCCTCACCAACTCCTTCATGAAGATCTAGTAAAAAATTCAGTCAAAAGAAAAGATCGGCAAGAGGCTGAAATTCACCTCCAAAGTTTTTGCCCCTGCAGTGGATCTCCAAAGAGCAAAGGTATCTAATTGTCTAGCCTCTAATGAAATGATCCACACACCATAGGCAAATCCCAATCAATCCTTAGCCAGCTGAAAAATCAAGGAGAGAAGAAATGATGAAGGCCGATTTGAGGAGGAAAGATGAAGAAGAAGGTGTGAAGCTTCAACACATGAGTGAATCACACAATTTGGAGGAAAAAGTGGAATCTAGCATACATTGCAAGCTAAGTGGCCGGCCACCTCTATTTATAGAGGAGGAAGGGTGTGATGCAAGTTGGCATCACACCTCCCATGAGGCTTGGCACCAACTAGGCAAGCAAGTTGCATGTGAAATGTGAATTTCACTTGCATTTGAATTTCATTTAGAATCTTTATTTCATCTCATGAAATGTCATCCAAATAAATTCTAAATGCACCTCAAATGAACTCCTTCATTTGGATTTTCCTCCAAAATTAAATCTTCACATTAATTAAATTGATCCCTTAATTTAATTAATTAATCTTGACTTAACTCTTTAACTCAATTAGCTTAACCCCTTAAGCAAGAAAGTGTTGACTTAACTCTTTAAGTTAACTTGACTAATTGATAGTTATATGACACCAATTAAATTAACACCTTAATTTAATTGGTTTAATTTAACTCAAATTGTTTTGATCAATTTAACAATTAAATTAATTAAGCCAAAATAACCAAAATGCTACTGAATCACCAAGATGCTAGTGAACCACAAAATCAATCACCAAGAAATTTTCTAACTCTTAGAAAATTCCCTTCATCAAATAGAACTTTCTATTGGCTTTTGTGTGTGACCCATTAGGTTCTATAATTCATTGGACATGGTCTCACAACTCTTGTGATATTTAGAATATCGAAATATTCACATTAGTTTAAACTCCTTTAAACTAAAAACTCAATCCAATTAATCTCTATTAATTGAAAAGTACCTAATCTCCATGGTCAATACCCAACCTCAAGCCCATGAGCCCAACTAATTGGTTGAAATGAATATGCTCTTGGAGAACCATTCTAGCTCTACGCTTGCCATACAAATACGGTCCTTCCGTCTCTTATCTCCCGAAAGAGGCCTGGGGCAAGATATTTATCAGTTCCCTAATAGCATCGATAGCTATGTTTCTATTCCAATGTTCGATTCCCTTTTATGACTTCATCTTTGGAAAACTCCTTTTTCAAATTGTCATACTCCTTGCGTACGAATTTCGTGGAATCAATCATTATAGAATACATAGGGGATGCACTCACCCTTCAGAACGACGAGGAGATGGACCTCACAAACCTCCATGCCTAAGCATCTCATACCTAAACTTAAACTGGATGACCTACAGAGTGGTCAAGGAAAAGTCAAAACGTGAGAACCTAAACATAAGGTTACCATGGATCCTTAGGTCTATGGACTAATTATATGCACTAGCATAATTTGGAGAACTTGTCACTATTGACTTGCTACTATAGCTATCCAGTGGATTCTCCGGGTGGACCTTTAGTGAACTTGTTCTCTAATAAGCACCCACGAACATACAACCATGTCTAATATAAATTGCTCATGAAATGGAGCAATATCTAATCTCTTAGATTTATGCATCGTTAGTGCAAATCTATCCGAATCTTAGATGCCCTATTTTATAAGATTCTATGAATTGGAATATCTTAAGATTACGATCGTGTAAGACTTGTTTCATGATAACCATTCATTACTTGACCAAGTCCCGTAGTCTTGTGTGATCTAAGAGCTTCAACCAAATGCTAGTGAAGTAAAATAAACATAAGTTGAAGATGACCATTTATAATGAATATCATTCAATTAAGATTGTATCACAAGTAAAATAGTTTGGATGCCAATCTAATTGGCTACGGGGCACTATTCCAACAGTTCATGCTCATAGGGGTCGTCCTCTATGTGGTGTCGCAACGTAACCTAATCCTCTTCTTGAGATGCAATTAATCCAAGCCTTAGGAAATTTTGAGGAATCTCCTTGTGGGAGTGAAAGACATGAGTTATCTTCATCGTCTAGTTCTGATTTAGAAATGAGGTTCTTCTAATGAAGAGTATAAGGGTGTTCCTGCTAGGGATAATAAATTCTCAAAAGTAGTAGAAATTAGGTGTTTACTCAAGCCGGAGGAGTTTGATATTATGATATGTAGGTGGTTTGTGATTCTGATGAATTCAAGTTTATTTTTCTCTTTCCTCAAGACAACATAATGTCGCCTCCTAGAGGTTGCTACTTCACGATTTTCAGTAGTTATTTTATTTATGAATGTTTTCTTCTTTCTAACCCACTTTTGTTGGATATAGTGCGAAGCTATGGTGTGTGTTTAAGCTAGTTCAGGCCTAGTTTTTTTGAATTCTTTTATGAGGTTTAGACAACATCTAAGCGAGTTGGGCTTATCAATATCTTTAGATAGTTTTTTTAACACCTTATTTAGGGTGCATAAAGTGCTAAATGAATCTTTTTTTCCATTCCTTCCCTAAGCTAAACAACAAGTTTTTGTGTGGACCTTTGTCCGGACATCCTTGCAAGAATAAATTCTTCTTTAATAGAGATGAAGGTTGGGATGTTCCCTGCAAGTGGAGTAGTTCTCTATCTTTGATTCGTCCTAGTCAAATTCATTGTGATCTTCATCCGAATTTTGCAGAAACGAGGTTGTCTGATTCTCTTTTCGATGTTACTGATATGTTTTCAGCTAGTACTTAGCATATTTCATTTTTCAACTTGTGGCTCTTACTTGTGCTTGTATACGTATTTTTATATGTTCCCATGCATTATTTGTATATTGGCTTGGTTTTTCTTACCTTTGTCAGCAAGAAAGAAGATTGACTTCGCTAGGATTTATGTTTGGAGAGCAGAAGGAGGGGTACCTAAGAAATATGTTATGGAATAGCGTCACGTGGAGATATTGCCAAGTGGGCATCGCCCTAGCCCCCAAGTCAGCAGTCAAGTGAGGCATGCATCCCCTCAATTCCAGTAGCAAATGCTTCAACTGTAGGTGTTGGGGTTGAGACATTGTATTCCAATCCTGCTGGGAAGCGTGTTTGCGGTTCTACTACTTGTCTATAGTCCACTTGTCATTTTCATGCTGGCGCGAGCAAAGAATTGTTCCATTGTTGTTTGCAATGGAGTTGTGGGGTAGATTTCCATTGAGATATTGACAAGACTACTTTTAATCTTGCTCGCATGTGGGGTGAGGTTGGGTGGGTTGTGTGAGTGCAAGTGTGAGTGCAATCAAGAAAAATTAGAGCTATTTTCTTCTTCTCAATTAATTGAGATAGCTAATGGCAATTTTGCCTAGGTATGAGTTCACTTCTTTATCTTGATTATTTTTGTTCTTTGTTGGTGCAATGTTTTTTTACTTTGGAACATTTTTACCATTCCTTTCTTTATATAGGATGGAATTTAGTTGAGTAGATGTCCAGTCGAGCAAAGAGAACTCTATCCATGGTGAAATGTCTTAAGAAAGAAAATGCTGAGGCAGTTAAGTAGCGTAGCCAAAAGAGAAAGAAGTCACTCAGCTACTTAAGAAGCACGAGTACTTGAATGTGAAATATAAGAAATAAGTGAATATGGGGGAGAAATTTTTGAGTTTTAAAGCTAGTAGGGCCTTCATCAATGCCAGTCGAGAGGGAGCTGTCAAAGATTTTAAAGGCGCTGATGAGTTTTTTGAGGCAATGAAGCGGAGGTAAAAGTGATCTATGAGTAGAATATTCAGAGTATAGCCATATTTTGAGTGAGATAGGGCGATACACTGAGGAGGATTTATTGATTTGGATCCTATTATTCCGGTCAACATTGCTATAAGAGAGTTTGAGAAGGGTCTCAAAGCTGGGGCAAAAGTTGTAGCAGAGGAACTAGCAAAAATAGCTGCACTGGAATGAAGACATATAGTTAGGATAGTAGTAGTCAGTAGGATGCATATTTAGAAAGTTGTTTTGTACTTTCCTTTTACATTGATGTTCACTTTCAGAGGCTAAGTGTTGGCCGAACAGTTTTGTGTTTTTCTTGTTTGATTTTAATAAAACTTTTTCTTCTTCATTCACTTTGTGTTTATGTGAACACATAGTTAATTGTATGACTTATTAACTTTGTATACTTATTTTTCGAGAGTTGAGTAATGAAAGATATGGAGATGTCATCTTAAGTGTTAGAAAAAGAATGTATTGTGAGCGCTCGTGCAAGGTGTCAGATTCGGGCACTACGCCTTACACGAGGCACCAAACTTTGCTGATTGTGGAGCGAGGGCACTATATTAGGGTACTCGCCAGGTGCCCAAGATTGAGGCACCCAGGCTCCTAACATGGGCACCATCTTACTGAGGCATTTGGGTGCCTGACTAGGGCATCTCTCATAAAGGCATTCGAGCAGCAACTGGGCGCTTAGTGGTGGGATGCCCAACATGGGGATAGTGTTTTTTGGCTCATGTTTGCATTTTTTTTTTATCGAATTCGCCGACGGCACAGTGCATTTGATGCTCATTGAAGGACTTAGAGAATTTTAATTGATAAAGTACCGTGAGTATTCTAGTGCACTTATAAAGGTGAAGTGGTTATGACATAGCATGTGATGAAGCTTTCTTAGGGAGGCGTGGAATTTCCCCTTCTGATGGCGTCGATCTGCCTTTTGTAAAGCGTGGTCCTCCAAGGAATAAAGGTTAATCCTGTGCTCAATTTGAATATAGTCTCGGTGTCAAGATGAGAAAAGGAGTATTAATTTTTGAGAGGATTTACAAGAAGTGCATGACGACATGCAGAGTCGACAAATTTAAAGATTTTTCTTCGAATGTTTATTAAGTAATATCAAGTTGAACCACGTTAGGGCACGATTGATGAATGTGGTGCGAAACAACTTGCAGCATACACCTTCACTCAAGTTGTAAAGCTCCATCCTTGCCAAAAAATTGCTAAGCACCCCTAAGAATATGTAGTGCCATCGTACTCTGGTAGTTTGGCCATCTTCACTCCCAAAAGGAGTGCCTCTGCTAGGATGTTTAGAAAGAAAGGGCTACACCAAGAGAGAGTGACCACTAACGGGTGGTACTGGTTCCATATCCCTTTCGGATTGTTATACCAATACTCATTATCTAGGAGGAGGAGCTTGTTGCGGGGGTGCCTCCTCGGCTACCGATTATGCGTTAAGAGCAGGGTCTAGCCAGGTGGTACTTCTACTGGTGACTCTCCACGTTCGTTGATGCTGAGGTCACATAATTACTAGATTCATGAGCTCTTGACCTCGTCTGCATCCTTAACGTTCTTTCTTCTTCTTTTGAGTTTTCCACATACGATGCCAAAATGATGCTGCTCGGAAGTGGAGCAAAGTCCTTTAGGGAAAACAGTAGAGTATCGGTTCATCTTCTCAAGAGCGCGCGCAGAGAGATATGCTCTTCTCGAGAGTTCTTCCACTCTGATAAATTTTGCAAATGATTTCTTGTCCATGTTTTCTCTTCGGGATTTGCTATTTATAGATGTTAGTCTTGATGGGCTTAAACCTATTAAGGTTTTCTGCCCTCTTTATGGCTTAACTTGTCTTTTGAGTTGTCTCATTCATTTACTTAGTTAACTAATTGTAGAGTTGATTCATTATTTTTAGTCAAATTACCAAAATGTCCTTCAATTCTATTTTAGTCACATCAATACTAGTAATAAAGCATGGGATCCTTAAAACTTATATATTTTATTTAATGGGACTACAAATAATTGATGTAATATGAAATTAAATGAATAATGAAAAAAATTATGTATACATTGTGCAAAAGGTTTTTTTCTTTTATTTATATTAAAAGTTTAAATAAATACGTGAAATTATTAAAATAAATTATTGTATTACATAGAAGAACAAATAGATGGTTTTATTTATTTTATGGTATAAATTTTTAGCAAACTCAATACGCCAAAATTGCTAAGTATGTCTACAAATAAACAAAACATACTTTATTAAACTGAGGGGACAGATAAAGTGTAGTTTAGTTGAATTATACATTCAATTTTATTTGCAAAAAATATTCCCAAATAAGCATTTCCTGCTATAAAAGAACTTCAATTCAATCGGTACAGGTGTAGATGGGTTTAGTTTTCGAGTATTTGATTTGATTCAATCTAAATATAAGTTTTTTTTTTGGGAAAAATGCAAAATTGGTCCCGTAACTTACCCTCACTGGCAAATTTGGACTTTAAGTTTTCGGGCCGCAAAATTGGTACACCATCTTTTGAAATTTAGCAATTTGAGGACAAATTGGGCCCGAATTCCAATTTCCTCCAGCCCGATCCTGCGTGGCATCCTACGCAGCGTCGCGTGGCGATACGTTAGATACCTCTCTCCTACGTAGAATGCTTGGTTGACACCTGAGGAAAAAATGTTGCCATGTCAGCCCAAAAAAAAAAAATGAAAATTGCCACATCACAAATTAAAAAAAAATGAAAGAAAACTTAAATTATTTACAACTTAACAAAACTGAAAAAAAAAAAAAAAAAGCCCCAAACTTGTTTCGGCCCATTCCCCCCCCCCCCCACCCCAATTGCTGGATTTTTTTAAAGGGAAAAATGCAAAATTGGTCCCGTAACTTACCCTCACTGGCAAATTTGGACTTTAAGTTTTCGGGCCGCAAAATTGGTACACCATCTTTTGAAATTTAGCAATTTGAGGACAAATTGGGCCCGAATTCCAATTTCCTCCAGCCCGATCCTGCGTGGCATCCTACGCAGCGCCGCGTGGCGATACGTTAGATACCTCTCTCCTACGTGGAATGCTTGGTTGACACCTGAGGAAAAAATGTCGCCACGTTAGCCCAAAAAAAAATGAAAATTGCCACATCACAAATTAAAAAAAAAAATGAAAGAAAACTTAAATTATTTACAACTTAACAAAACTGAAAAAAAAAAAAAAAGAAAAGCCCCAAACTCGTTTCCGCCCATTCCCCCCCCCCCCAATTGCTGGAGGAAATTAGAGAAGGGGCAAAAAACGCATCTTGAAGAACCTTAGTTTCCCAGAAGCGAAATCCACCTCTTCTGTAACAAATCCCATAAAATGTCTGATATACCACCACCAATAAATTGCTACTGCGGAAATGCAGCTGTGCTCCGCACATCATGGACGGATGAAAACCCCGGAAGACGTTTCCAAACATGTGCCCAACAGGTAGGTGGATGCTCACTTTTTCAATGGGTTGATAAACCACTATGTGCAAGGGCGAGGCAGATCATTCCGGGGCTTCTACGATGACTCAACGGGATGGAGTCCAGAATAAGCATTGTGGAGGCGGAGAATGACCAACTGAAGTGGACAATTAAAAAAATGAAAATTTTCTTTTTTGGATGTCTGGTGATTGCTATTCTGAAGCTTTGGGCTTGATTGATGCGGATATTGGAAGAAGCTTTCTGTTTTTGTTCCTCACTGAAAAGTGTGATCATTGGTTGTGGTGTTCAGTTTGAGAAAGTGTGTGTGATTCAGTTTGAGAAAGTGTGTAATACTTGGTCAGAATAGAGAGAGTGTTGGAATAGAGTATTTGTGATACTTGGTTGTGTTTGTGATTACATGCCCATGAAATAGATTGAATTGGATGGTTTGAGAAGGCCATATGTTGTAGCTAAGTTTCCAGTAAGGTTCTTGGTCGGAATAGAGAGAGTGTTGGAATATTAAACTGCAGCACTAAAGTAAAGCATATTAAACTGCAGCACTAAGCCATAGAGAAAATAAAGCAACAAGATATACAGAACTGCAATATTGTTATGCTAAAAAAAATCAAATAAGATGCACCAACAAATAGCCAAAAGAATCATTTTCATTTCATAAAAAAAAGTGCCAGAATAAGTAACAATACCATGTTAGAGTATGACAAAAAATTTACATCCAACTCAAAAAAATACATACTATTTCATCACTTAGTGTCAGAAAACTGGCACTTATACATCCTGTCTATCATTTACACCCATCAACATACATCTATTGTGCATTCGTTTTCTTACTATTTCCCTTCTCCTTCAATTCCCTCACATCAGAAGTGAGGTCTGACATTGTCACATACTTCTGACCACGTTCCTTAAAGGTTGGCAAGTTCAAACGAGTGAAGCTGCTACTTTGAGTATTGGATTGAGACTGCTGGGTGCCAATGAATGCTGGTGGTGTTCTTATATTCACCCTCTTGCTACCTTCACCCCTTTGGCTCCCCAAGGACCTTGATTGCATGAACTGATCAAACATTGTAGGTACTGACTGCACCACTGGTGGTTGAAGGATATTTTCTACAGAAGCTTGAGATTCAAAAGGCATGGTCCACTCTTCAGTTTGAGAAACAACTGCAGGTTGCTTCAGTGGGGGCAAGATAGATGGTCCTGCACTATCAACATGTGGTTCCTGCTCCATCTTTTCATGGTGCTGCATGGTAGAACCATCAATAGGATTGTTGTCCTGAAATGAAAACTCATAAGACTGAATGGATTAAGAAACATAAAAAACTTAAAGACATTTCATAAAGGTGCTTACCATGTTCATTGCATGTAATACATCCCTACCTTTCCTAACTGTTGTCATCTTCTTCCTTTTCCTCACCTAAGATAGGAAGAGAATATTTTCAAATATACAGATATAATATTTATAGATTGACACTATTAAAGTTTTCTGCATTACCTGTCTGGAAGAGGGTTCTCCACCTTCATTATTCTTTCATTTTTTTTTTTAATTTGTGATGTGGCAATTTTCATTTTTTTTTTGGGCTAACGTGGCGACATTTTTTACTCAGGTGTCAACCAAGCATTCCACGTAGGAGAGAGGTATCTAACGTATCGCCACGCGGCGCTGCGTAGGATGCCACGCAGGATCGGGCTGGAGGAAATTGGAATTCGGGCCCAATTTGTCCTCAAATTGCTAAATTTCAAAAGATGGTGTACCAATTTTGTGGCCCGAAAACTTAAAGTCCAAATTTGCCAGTGAGGGTAAGTTACGGGACCAATTTTGCATTTTTCCCTTTAAAAAAATCCAGCAATTGGGGTGGGGGGGGGGAATGGGTGGAAACAAGTTTGGGGCCTTTTTTTTTTTTTTTTTTTTTTCAGTTTTGTTAAGTTGTAAATAATTTAAGTTTTCTTTCATTTTTTTTTTTAATTTGTGATGTGGCAATTTTCAATTTTTTTTTTGGGCTGACATGGCAACATTTTTTCCTCAGGTGTCAACCAAGCATTCCACGTAGGAGAGAGGTATCTAACGTATCGCCACGCGGCGCTGCGTAGGATGCCACGCAGGATCGGGCTGGAGGAAATTGGAATTCGGGCCCAATTTGTCCTCAAATTGCTAAATTTCAAAAGATGGTGTACCAATTTTGCGGCCCGAAAACTTAAAGTCCAAATTTGCCAGTGAGAGTAAGTTACGGGACCAATTTTGCATTTTTCCCTTCTTTTTTTTTTGGGTGAATAATTGTACTAATATGCAGATAATTACTATATTAATTAGCAGGAGCTGGAGGAGAGGGAGATAAGACGTAGGTGGGTGGTTACTCATTACAATGTTGAACTCGGGAGTGAAGAAGGCTGTTGAATACGCGAACTTTAAAAAGATTGGGTAAAAAGTTTGATTGCGGGGCGGGGCCACATTTGTCACATGACATGTGCCCCCTCTGCCAATCTGCTGCACATGACCAGACCTATACCGGATACCCTCTTCTCCTTAATAAATTTTTCACACACACACACACACACACACACACACACACACACACACATATATATATATATATATCTCATTGTAATTAATTAGTTGCTGTCTCATTCATTCATATCTGTATCTGTAACGGTGGCTTCGTTCCTGATATTATTCTTTCATTATCACCCGGATCTCATTCACTTGTCCAAACCACTCACTTCATTACTCACTGCCAAATCCCCAACAAATTGCATGCATATATTAATTGTTTTGCCAATCAATTATGACAATCTGTTACCCTCTAATTACACCACCTATTCAATGATCATTCACGTTTTCTCTGGGTATTCCAACTACGATAATTTATTTATTTTTTTGAAAAAAAATTAACAATAGTAAGAATGCGCATTGGTAAACTTATTAATTTGGCCAATCAATAAATTTACAATATATATATTTGTATAAGAACCCACCACACCTTAGGAATTAGGATGACAATGCGCCAGCCCCGTTTGGCAAAATTTACAACTTTTGACTATCAGACTCCATTTTGAGCCATCCTAAACTCAACCCAAAATTGTTGCCAAACGATCATCAGAATCAGGTTCACGTTTGGATTGATTCCTCTCTAAATTTATTTAAAATTGAGTTTTTAACCTGCACTGCACACCATTGTAAGTTTTGAGGGCATTTTTATGTGTACTAAATTAATTTCACTTACTCTTTGTGTAGGGTCAAAGGCAGGCCAGGTCAGGCCGGACCACGACGGCCCATAGACTTGAAAAGTAGTAATTAATACATAACATAAATAATTTAATTTCCCAAAAGGATTGGGATATGCCAAATTAGGTAGCTATTCAGCCAAGGCGAAATACATCTTATCCAGCCAGCCAGCCAGCAAGAGCGTCGGGTTTAATTTCTCAAAGGAAGGATATGTTTACATATGATATTCACCTAACCTGACTCAAAGTGATCATTAATCAAGCACATGTGGGCGGGCATGCATCCAGATTTATTAAATATTGCATATCAACTCAAACTAAGATCAAATGTTCGATCATGTGCTTGGGTTGGGTGGATTTATCAGTAAGCCAACCACGTACATAGAATCCTCTCTGATATATATCACTCGGATATCATTTCAATTCAATATTTCTGGCATCCCATTGTTAATTTGTTATGTATATATATAGCTTACTGAGGCTGAGCTGTCTTTCATAAATGCATAATGCTGCTATTCTCCCGATCTCAATCCACTTTGATCCTCTATTTAATTTATTTCCTATTTCATTTCTTAATCCAAGTTGTTGTATATTTGTATTTATACCAAGTGTGTTAAATTTTCAATCTGATCTCAATTGACCAAGTCCAACCTGCATCGAGCTAATGATCAGCCAACCGATTCACTTAATTTTATCCCCCAAAAACCCAGTCTACCTCACACATGCCAGTAGCATTTACTGAAAAATGAGATTGATGTCACAAAATATGACGTCAATATATTTGTCATGAGTCAAAAGATCGATCAGTAATTTGAACTCAGGTGAGTATTTACGGGGTCTATATTTGAGATCATCTTAGGTCTGAAGGTCGTGAGATAGGGACCGTAGGAAAGGAGATGAGTTATGAATCTCTCTGGAATCTGGTCGGATGCATTAATGATGGGGTGTATTTATAGTAATAGTTGAGCTGGCCTCATACTATTCAACTGACGTCGCGGAAATCTAGACGGACACCTGGCATGATCAAATAGACAAGTTTATCCCTAATTTCAGGATACGGGTCGAATGGTCGGGTCGACCCACATAGGGAGACGTGGATCCTCAAATATTTTAGTGAATTTAGTTAAATAAAGGGGTATTTTAGTCTTTTAGAAATTCTTTCATCATTAATCCCCCCAACTGCATTATTTATGAGAAGGTGATGATGGAGTTGATCTGGACCATCGAATCTTAACAATCATTTCCCTCTGTTCATTGATTTTCACCGTTTCGTTTCATCTCCCCCCTTGAGTCTAGCACGTGTTTCAAGGGGACGCTCCTTATAAATAACATCCCCTAGTCCCATTTCTCCTTTTATTTTCTCATATCAAAGCTTGGAGCTTACCTTGGAATTTCAACCTGCTGATCCTTCGCTTAAACCTTTTCCTAAAGTTAGCACCCGCCAGTAGGTATTTTTTGTCGTTTATTTATTTTTCTTATTTCAATATTCCTTTATTTTTTATTAGTTGTGTTTATTCCTTATGACTCAAAGCTTTTCTTCCACCTCTTCATTGGATGTTAGTGGTCAAGGCTTTTGTTCGAGCTCTTCGACCTCTGACCAAAATAGCTAGTGTGGGATCTTCTGCTCAAGGAGTCCCTACACCTTTATATTTTGTTGATCCTAATGATCCTAGTAAAATTTCTTCCAAAGTTTTTTCTTCCCTTCGAAGTAAATTCTTTATCCCCTAATATCTATAAAATAATAATGCCTCAAGCTAGGCAAAAGATATATAAACCTCCGCTTAACTGCTTAGCTTTTCACATCCCAGTGTTGGAAGCAAGGCTACAATTTCCCAACGCAGAACCTGTAGCCAATATTATTAGGACTCTAGGTGTTCGTTTGATCCAATTAGTTCACAATTCTATTCGTAGCATCTTAGGTTTTATTATCATTATGTGTTATTTCAACGTTAAGCCTTCTTTTGTTACCTTTTGGTACTTTTTCCATGTCAACCTTTCTACCTGCTCGGGTGAATGAGGTTTTTTATTACATAATTGCTTGTTAGAGCTTTAAAGTTTTGTCTAACCTTTCGAGCTTCGCTGGTTCGTGGTGCCATAAATGGTTCAATGTAGAGGCTCCCTTATATAAACTTTGGAACATCTCGCCTAAGTGGCGAGACAACAAACCAACCTTTTCTTTCGATGAAGAGCTTTCTTGGGTCGAAGCCTTTGTCGATGAGTGCCAATTGCTCAGTGGTTCGACTTTCAGGAGTTTTTTAGAGAAGAGACACTCAAATTAGTCAACCTCTCTCCTGCTAGGCTTCGACCTAGAAAGACACTTGGTAATTTCTTATTTGTTTCTCCTAATTCCAGTATTTTGTAACTCTATTATTACTTTTTCTCTTTTTATAGAAATGATGGCCCTCTAGGCGATGACCACAAACCTGATGAAGCAGAAAAAGGTAGAGGTTGTGGCTGCCAAGAAACATAAACAAGGTGAAGGGACTTCTACGTCTGATGAAGGTTCATGACCTATTGCTCAATTTGAAGTCACTAATATGTAGTTAACTGGTGCAACTCTTCAATATGTCCAGGGTGTTGACCTTCTTCCATAGTGCCTACCCCTCTTAGATTGATTCCGTTGATTGCCGATAAAGTTGCTGGAGCCCTAGTAGGGGGCATTGCCGGTCCTTCAATTGAGTTGTTGGATGAAGAAGGTGACCCAGTTACCTAACATGAGTTTCTTCCCGATCTGATGATCCTATTCCCACTTCAGTCGTCGCTAAAGGCAAAGGAAAGGTCAGGGGTGAACCTTATCGCACCAGCTTGGATAGCCACTCGACCCATTCGAGTGGTCACACTATTCGCCTTAAGAATTGACAATCTGAGAAGGCTTCTGGGGGTCCTGAGTTGCGTTTGCCCCTTGTTAATACTAGTATTTTAGAGGGGGTTCGTCAACTGAGCAAGACACTGGAGGTTATTCGACTTTCCACTCATCAAGAGGTCTCTTTACCTCAGCCTGTAATAAACCTTTTTGCTATTTTGACAAGTGAGGTGGGAAGTGGGTCTTACAACCTTTATAATAGCTGCATGCACGACAGAGATCAAGCGCTCATGATATCTAGCCTTTTTTGCTTTATTGAAGATCATATAGCATAACTTAATGCTGGTACTTTATGTTTCTAGTCTATCTCTTTTCTATCTTTGTTAATATGATTTTCTTTAACCTTTCATTTGTCTTAGTATTGGATGTGCACACATAACTTTCGCACGCCAACCAGCCCTCTAGTGCACCTTTTTTTGCGATCGTCATGTGGTCGCTGAGGCTCAAGTTGATGACCTAAATGCAGAACTTGAAAGTCTCCAGGGTGAAATTTCCACTTTCCTGAAGAAGCTCGAAGAGAACAGCTAAGCTAACGACAAAACTTTGAAGGAAAAAGATAGAAATATTTCTACTTTGGAAAAACAAGTTGCTAAGCTTCAATCCGACCTTTGTAACGCTCAGCAACATGCTGCCGAACTTGTTGGAATAGTGCCATGCAAGCCAATTAGATTGGCATTGTAAACTATTTCATTTGTGATACAATGTTAATTGAATGATATTGTTTAAATGACCATCTTCATCTTATGCTTATAAATATACTTCAATGGCATATGCTTATAATTAATCTATGCATTTTACCAATAGTATATGGCATGACAATGTTACAATCTTTGTGTGATATACATCCGGATACGGGGGTCACATTTAGGTGAAAAGCTGTGATCATGTACTTAACATATGATGCACATTTGATTTAAGACTTCCCATACATTATACACTCAGATACGAGCGATTTGTGGAGCCATCTTGAATTGAAGTTTGATTAGTAGGTTCAACTTAACATCGAGTAATATAGAGGTCGTCCAATTAGGGGATCTACATGAAAATGTGAGGCAAAATATATCAAGAGTTGTATAGAGATGCAATTAGCAAAAATTGCTTAACTTTGGATTTCTTATGGATATACATCCGTATATGGGGGTTCATTTTCAAGATCTCAGGATCTTGATTCTCACTAGGAAATGAGATTTCCTAAATTCATTTAAGGAGTGAATGATTTGATAAAATAGTGGGAGAAAAACATGCTTGAAAGACCATGAACATATTTTTATTAATATCAATATTCAATCACACAATCACATGCTTATACTCTTCCTTTCATCTCTTTTAGATGTTTGAAATCTTCAAAAACAAAATGGCTAAAAATCCACTTTACACTATTTTGGAAACTAATAAACTTACTGTGCCTAACTTTTGTGATTGGTTAAGGAACCTTAAAATCGTTCATGACTCCAAAAAGAGGACTTACGTCCTTAATCAATATCTGCGGGACACCTTGTGTGATGATGCCATCGATGAGGCATGTGAATTGTTTACTAAGTTTGTAGATGATGATCTACAAACAAGATGTCTCATGATGGCTTCTATGACCAATGAGTTCCAAAAGACTGATGAGCATATGAACTATGCTTGTGAAATATATAAATACCTACATGAGTTATATGGTGTATAAACTAGGCATGAAAGGTTTGCTTTGTCTAGAGAGCTCTTTAGGTCAAGGATGGTAGAGGGTTCAAGTGTCCATGATCATGGGCTTAAGATGATTGGACTGATCGAAAAGCTTGGACAACTAGACATGGTCATGGACAATGATCTCTACGTGGATTTGATCGTACAATTATTGCCCCATTCGTTCGACCAATTCATTATGAACTTTAACATGTCCATGTAAGAGCTGACGATTAACGAATTGGTGAACATGATGGTAATTGCCGAGACAATAATGAAAAAGAAAAAGCCTCTTATGCTTGTTTTTGCCTCTAATTCGAAAGGCCCTTAGGGGTCCTAGGAAGAGAGGTAAGAGGAAGAAGAGTTCTTCCTTGAAAGGGAAACAACCCTTGAAAAGTTCGAGGGGAGTTAAGAATAAGAAAGGTGACAAAACCTATGCAATGCATTTTTACTGTGGCAAAAATGGGCATTGGAAAAGAAACTGCAAGGAATACCTTAGCACCCTTGGGAAGGGTATGTACTTCGTTGAAGTACACTTAACGACTAATTTTTCCTCATAGGTATTTGATACTGCATGTGGTTCTCACATTTGTAATTTATTACAATGGATGGAAAGAAGAAAGAGTCTACGTGAAAGGGTATGATCCTCCACCTCAAAAATAGAGCAAGAGTTGCCACCACGGTCCAAGGTGTAGTAAAGTTAGACTTGGGGAATGCTTGCATTGTATTAGATCCTTGTTATTATGTACCCCAACTTGTTAAGAACATTATTTCAATTCCCATTCTTGATAATGAAGGATATAATTTTTCTATATCGAATGGGGTATTGAAAGCATTAAAGAATGGTTCTTTAATTGGCACATTCAATCAAGTAAATGGAAATTAGATAACCAAGAAGATGCCGTTATTTGGCATGCAAGACTTGGGCATATCTCTAACAATAGGATGAAAAAGTTAGAAGCTTTCAAAGCACTAAAGGTTATTGGCATTGACGACCTTCCTACTTGTGAATCTTGTTTGAAGAGAAAAATGACCAACGCTCCTTTTATGGGACAAACAGAGGCACCACAAAACCTTTGAATTTGATCCATTCGGATGCTTGTGGCCCACTAAGAGTTAGTGCAAGAGGAATCTATTCTTACTTCATCACCTGCACCGATGATTATAGTCAGTTCGAACACGTGTATCTTATAAAGTACAAGTCCAAAACTTTTGAAAAGTTCAAAGAGTATATGAATGAAGTAGGAAAGCAAAAGGGACTTAGTATTAAAGCTCTTCGATCAGATCGATGGGGAGAATACTTAAGTACCGATTTCTTGGTTTATCTAAAAGAGAATGAGATTCTCTCTCAATGGACCCCATCTAGTACACCACAACACAATGGAGTAGCTGAAAGGAGGAACTGTACGTTCCATGATGAGCTTTTTCAATGTGCCCATATCCTTTTGGGGTACGTCTTAGAAATGGCGGGGAAGCTACTAAATGTAGTACCTTCAAAGTCGGTGCCAAAGACGCCGCATGAGATGTGGTATGGCAAAGCACCTTCTTACTACTATCTTAAAGTTTGGGGCTCTCCCACTTACGTTAAGTGGTTAGTAGGAAACAAGTTGGATACTAGATCCACCTTGTGCAAGTTTGTGGGATACCTAAGAGAGTATTTAGGTTATTACTTCTACGATCCCTCAGAACAAAAGGTGTTTGTATCAAGGAACGCCTACTTTTTAGAAAATCAATTTCTATTAGATAGAAATGGCATTGTTGTTAAACTTGATGAAGTTTAAGATGATCAAGAAATCCCACAAGAGGTAAAGACAAATGAGCATCAAAAGCCTTACACACAACCTCTAAGAAGGTCGGAACGAATCAAGAAGCAACTCGAAAGGTTCAGATTCCTTCATAAGGTGGGCCAATTGAATAGTGATCTGAAGACCTATGAGAAAGTTATGTTGGACATAGACTCAGGATATTGGCTAGACACCATAAGATCTGAAATGGACAACATGTACTCCAACAAAGTATGGACTTTAATAGATCCACCAATGTGGATAGTTCCCATTGGTTGAAAGTGGATCTATAAGCAAAAGCTAGGAGTCGATGGAGAGGTAACAACCTTTAAGGCAAGACTAGTGGCAAAAGGTTACACTCAAAGACCCGGTAACAATTTTGAGGAACCTTTTCCTAGGTTGCAATGCCTAAGTCCATTCGGATTCTCCTTGCTACAGCTGTATATTATGACTATGAGATATGACAAATAAGTGTGAAAATCATTTTTCTCGATGGAAACACTAAAGAAGAAATTTATATGGAGCAATCACAAGGTTTTACATCCAAGGGGAGTGAGCAAAAGGTTTTCAAAATCAAGAGATCTATTTATGGACTCAAGCAAGCGTCCAAAGTTGGAACATATATTTTGATAAAACAGTTAAATCGTTTAGCTTTGTCAAAAAATGTGTATGAACCTTGTGTATACAAGAAGGCTAGTGGGAGTATTATACAGTTTATTATGCTTTATGTTAATGAAAATTTTCTAATTGGGAATGAGATTGGAATGTTAGAGTATGCTAAAGCTTGGTTATTTACTCAATTCTCTATGAAGGATTTGGGATAAGTATCCTACATATTGGAAATACGTATCTATAGAGATAGATCGAGGAGAATGATAGGGCTATCCCAAATCCCATAAATTGACAAGATACTAAAGAGGTTTAGCATGGAAGAATCTAAGAGAGGGTTCCTTTCCATAGGACATGGCATTCGTCTCTCCAAGTCTATGGCCCCTAAGACTAATGGTGAGAGTCAAAGGATGTCCCACATACCTTATGCATATGTTATTGGAAGCATAATGTATGCAGTTTAATGTACAAGACTGGATGTGGCACACGTTCTAAGTGTTACGAGTCGTTTCCAAGCCAATCTTGGTGAAAGTCACTGGATGGCCATCAAAGCAATCCTTAAGTAATTGAGAAGAACTAAAGATTTGTTTTTAGTATACGGAAATGAAGAATTGAAACTTGAGGGTTTTTTGGATCTAGTTTTCAATCCGATGTAGATGACCTAAAATCCATTTTTGGATTTATATTTTGCCTCAATGGCAGCATGGTGATTTGGAAAAGTTCAAAGTAAGACACCATGGCCGATTCAACTATTGAGGCGAAGTACATTGCAGCTTCAAAAGCTGTAAAGGAAGGTGTTTGGATGAAAAACCTCATTCAAGAGTTGAATGTAGTGCTTAGCATTACTGAGCTAGTAGTTGTCTCCTGTGACAACAACGAAGCTATAGTGCAAGATAAAAGGCCAAGATCTCATCAGCGATCCAATCACATTTTAAGGCGATATCATTTAATTTGGGAAATCATTGATAGAGGCGACATCCGAGTGGAGAAGTTACCTCGGAAGAGAATATAGTAGATCCACTGACTAAAACCCTATTGCAAAAGTCTTTGAAGAACATCTTGAGAAGATGAGTCTTAAGACTATGGGGAATTGGCTTTAGGGCAAGTGGAGATTGCTGGAATAGTGCCTTGCAAGCTAGTTAGATTGGTATTGTAAACTATTTCACTTGTGATACAATCTTGATTGAATGATATTCTTTAAATGGCCATCTTCATCTTATGCATATAAACATACTTCACTGGCATATGGTTGAAGTCCTTAGATCACATAAGATTACGAGACTTGGTTACACACTAGGTGGTGATCATGGAATAAGTCTTGCATGGTTGTGATCTTAAATCTTCCAAGTCATAGGATCTTACGAGATAGGGCATCTAAGATCTGAATAGACTTGCACTAATGATGCATAGATCCAAGGAGTTGGATATTGCTCTGTTCCATGAGCAATCTCATATGAGATATAGATGCATGTTAGTGGGTGCTTGTTAGGGAACAAGGCACTAAAGGCCCCCTGGAGAATCCATTAGATTGCCGAAGAGGCAAATTAGTAGTGGCAAGTTCTCCAGCTTACGCTAGTGCATATAATTAGTCCTCTGACTTGAGGATCCATGGTAACCTTGTGTTTAGATTCTCATGCTTTGACTCCCAACACTTAGCAGGTCATTTGGGTGGAAGCTGGGCATGAGCTACTTACACATGGAAGTTTGTGAGATCCAAGATGGGATTCGACTCCTCGTTTTTGTGAAGGACAAGTACATCTCTTATGTATTCTATAATGATTGATTCAAGGAGCCCTTGCGCAAGGTAATACGATAATTTGGAAAAGAAGTTTTTCAAAGATGAAGTCATAAAGTAGAATCGGACATTTGAATAGAAACATAGTATTGAGGCTATTAGGGAGCCGACAAATATCTTGCTCTAGGCCTCTTTTGGGAGATAGGAGACAAAAAGACTGCATTTGCATGATACGCATAGAGATATAATAGTTCTCCAAAAGCATTCATTTCGGCCAATTAGTTGGGCTCCATGGGCTTGAGGTTGGATATCGGCCATGGATATTGGGAACTCTTCAATTAATGGAGATTAATTAAATTGAGTTGATTAGTTTAAAGGATTTTAAACTAAGATGAATATATGATATTCAAAAGTTACATGGAGTTGTAAGCCCATGTCCAATGAATGGTAGAACCTAATGGGTCACACACGAAAGCCAATTGCATTTCCTACATGATGAAGGGGAATTTTCTAAGAGTTAGAATATTCACTCCTGGTGGACTGATTTTGAGGTTGGCAACATTGAGGTTAATTCTGGCTTTATTAATTTAATTGTTAAATTGATCAACTAATTTAAGGAGTTAAATTCGAAAAATAATTAAGGACTTAAATATTTGGTGCACATAACCATAAATTGGTAAAGTTAGCTTAAAGAGTTAAGTTAACAATTCTTAGCTTAAAGACTTAAGCTAATTGACTTAAGAGTTAAGTTAAAGGTTAATTAATTAAATTAAAGTGTTTAATTTAATTATGAAGAGAATCAATTTTGGAGGAAAAATTCAAATGAAAGGTTCATTTGATGTGGTATTTTAATGAATTTGAAATTAGATTTCAAGTGAAATTAAAATGCAAACAAAATTCAAATTCACATTTGAATTACAACTTGCCAACTTGGAAAGCAAGTTGGCGGTCCCCCCTTAAGGAATGTGTGATGGTACCTTGGCATCACACCATCCTCACTCTATATATAGATATAGAGGGAGAGAGGGGCGGCCGACTCAAGCTCCATGTGAAGAATTAGATTCTTTTATATTTTCCCTCCATATCTCAAGTGTTGCCTCATGTATATAAACTTCACTTTCTCTCTTCTTCTCCTACCTCAAATTAACCCTTCATCTTTGTAAATCTCCTTCTTATTTTCCAATTAATATTAAGGAGATTTTGATCTAGCATTTGGCGTGTGGATCATAACAATTAAAGGCAAGACAATTAGATTGCTTGCTTTTGGAGATCCACTATCAGAGCAGTCCACTTAGCGAATTTTTTCTGGCATTTCTGTGAGGTATTTTGAGCTAAATTATTTCTAAAAGCTTCTTCAAAGCATTGACAATGTGCTGTATTTTTTTTTTGAAATTTTTGGAAGTATTTGGATCGAGCAAAGGTTGTATCCAATCCGCTGTGTTGCTGTGAGATAGTTTTTGGATTGAATAAGAGTTTTTCATCACTTCCCTGGATTTTTGCAAATCAAGGTAACTCTTCTTCCAAATGTGAATCATAAGCATGTTTAGATCCTTGGCGACATTTTTAGCCTAGTTAATTTGCATTTTTAATGCATTTATTGTTGGATCCTACGGCTACATTTAACTTCAGACCTATCTTCTCAGTTGGACTTTGAGAAAAAGAAATAGTTTAAGACAGGTCGACAGAAAGGTTTTGACAAGTTTCAATAGTTGTCAACCTTTAAAGATAAGCTTCATGAGGTGCGTCACGCTGGGATTTGAGATTTCATGTAATCTCAAATCCTTACACTAGTAGTCATACATAAAGCTAGTCGTAGATGGACTTGACAATTTTTATAAGTGCCAGAATTAGCTCGTGAAGTTAGGTAGGTTGAAGGAAGATTTCGACTTGGAATTGCTTGACCCCAGCAAAACAGATCACGTAGAGAATTATCCAAATGTTCCCTTTCTTGATCTCTCTAAGGAAGAATTTGGGTGCATCTTTAATGAGCTGTCCAATCTCGAAAGTGAAATGTCTGGTGCCAACTTGGCGTCAGGGACTACTGAAGCATCCCCCTAGCTTTATGAGATTTTAGGTTGACCTCTTTGGATGTTTTGTGTAGTTTTTTATATTTTGTAATGTCGCGACTTATGATTGAACTTATATTCATTTTGGTAAAATTGTAAGTTCTATTGTTATACTCATAAGATTATGAGTCTTTAGTTGCGTTTGTAATTACTGGGTGTTTTGTATGATCTTTCACAGATCTCTTTCTGTTAATGAATCTTTGTGCATTATTTTATCTTTTTTGTTTTAGACCTTTTCTAGATCCATTAATGTCTGACTTGCCTTCTGATTTTTTTTAGATCTGTCTTACGTCTCTTTTAGTTGCTACTTGGATGTATTACCTGACATTAACATAAAGACAAAAAGATGTAAGTAAAAGTAAAGGTGATAGCATAGATATTTTAATTACAAAGCACAATTATATTTTGGAGTATGCAATTACCTATTTCTTAGACAAAAATACGTATTGATTTCAAAAGCAGTATAGGAAAATAATAATTAGAAGTGAAGGTCTAAGGTCGAGATTGCCTTTATGTGTATAATTTCTTCAATTTCTATATTCCCTATGGTCGTGGGAGGTCTTTTCCGTCGAGTGTTTGCAGTATGTATGCTCCATTCTTTGCCACCTTTACGATCTTAAATGGTCCTTCACAATTTGGATCTAATTTGCCAACGTGTTTTGAGACTCCTACTTTCTTCATAACCAAATCTCCTACCTGGAAGTTTCTAACTTTTACCTTCTTATTGTAATTTCTTGCTATCTATCTCTTTTGCAATGGGATCTATCTCGCTGCAGCTGCTCTTGCTTCTTCAATAATATCTAAGTTGAAAGCTCATTCCTGGGTGTTTTTTTGTTGATTGAAATCCTACACTCTAAGGTTTTCATTTCAATTTTTGCTAGAATCACCACCTCCAACCCGATAAACCATGTGGAAAGGTGTTTCTCCAATTGAAGTTTTGGGGAGGGTCATTCTATAGGCCTATAATACACTTGGGAGTTCGTCTACCCATAATCCTTTTGCACCAGTCAACCTCTTTTTCAAGTTATCCAATGGAGTTTTGTTGGTCATCTATGTTTGATCATTGGCTTGAGGATGTCCCACCGATGTGGAATTTTGTTGTATCTTCATTTCTTTGCACTATTCCAAGATCTTCTTCCCTTGGAATTGTGTGTCATTATCCACAATGAGGGCTCGTGGAATTACAAAATGACATACTATGTTATTCCAAAAGAAGTTCAGGACTTCTGTTTTTGAGATTTTCACAATTACCTTGGCTTCGACCCATTTACTGAAATTTTCAACCGCAACGATGACATATTTTTTCTAACCATTCACTAGAAGAAAGGGTCCCAAAATGTCTATCCCCCGTAGGTCAAAAGGGTATGAAATATTTATCAGCTTCATTCTTGCTACTGGTTTGTGGATTAAATTAGCGTATAGCTGGCATTCTTGAAATTTTCTGGCAAACCTCGTAGCATCTTTTACCAATGTGGGTCAAAAGTATCATTGTCTAATAATTTTTTGGGCCAATGCCCGATCCCCTTAGTGGTTTCCACAACTGCCTTCATGTATTTCTCTCATGGCGTATTCTACTTGATCTGCATAGATATCTCAAAAGCGGTCCACTGGCTGACCTTTTTATAATTCTCATTTCCATATCGTGAACCTTTGTGCATGCCTTTGTATTTTCCTTGTTGCTTGAGGATCTTTTGGGAGTTCCCATCCTTCAAATACATCATTATTTCTTTTTTCCAATCATCCTGTTTTGGGCTCGTTGGTCCAGTAACCAGACCTCTATTGTAGATATCTTTCGGTCGTGGATTGTAGGCTCTTCCAACATGATTATCGTCACTCTTTTCATTTTCAAACCACTGATCATGTTGGCAAATTTTGACAATGAGTCGGCTCTCTAATTTTTCTACCTTAGTATCTGCACTAATTAAAATCCCTCTATTTGATTTGATAGGATCTAACAGTTTACATGTATTTTTTTTCATTATCTTATCTTTGGTCTCGTACGTCTCATTAGATTGATTGGCTATGAGTTGCGAATCAGTGTACATGATAAGGTCTTTGATCTCCAGCTCTAAAGCCATTTTGAGGCTGCTATCACAGTTTCATACTCTGCCTTATTGTTGGTCACTTGGAATTGGAGTTTCAAGGCAAAATCCAATTCATTTCCTTGCGGACTTCAGAACTAGATTCCATCTCCATCTCTTTAAGCCATCGAAGATCTATTCACATGCACCATCTATTGCTTGGGCATAAGAAGTGTACTTTTTTTAGATATTTCTCTAAAAGTCAGATAACACCTATGCCTTCATTATTTTTCTACTTTGGAACTCAATAGAAATTTTGCTTAATTCCATCGTGCATTTCACCAGCTTTCCTGATAGGTTGGGCTTCTACAATATTTCCCTCATAGGTTGATTTGTCAAGACACCATATGATGGGCTTGGAAGTAAGGTCTTAACTTTTTTGCTGATATGACCAACGTTAGTGCGAATTTCTCGGTCCTACTGTATCTCTTTTTAGCACCTTGTAATACCTTGCTCACGTAGTACACAGGTTTGTGATGTTTCCCAATTATCTTGGCTATCACCAAGCTAATGACACCTCTTCTATCATAGCTATGTATTATATAGACTCCATGCTATAAGTTTTTCCAATAAAGATGGTGAACTGAGGTATTTCTTTAACTTCTGAAATGCCTATTCACATTCTCCGGTCCATACAAAGTCTTTGACATTCCTTTCAGCCAGACGTTTAATAAACTTTCATAGTGCTATTATCCGACCTGTAACTGCTAAACCCATGTCGTGTTTCTAGGTGATGGCATTCTCAAAATGACCTCTATCTTTTTTGAATTTTCTTCTGTCCCCCATTTAGTGACCATATATTCCAAAAACTTTTCGCTTCTAGCTCTAAAGGTGTATTTGGAGGGGTTTAGCTACAATCCATACTGGAGCATAATGCTGAAAGTTTTCTTTAGATGTTGGATATGCTTTTCCCCTCTCATGCTTTTACCAACATATAATCCACGTAGACCTCCATAGTTCGACCTATTTGTTCCTAGAACATCTTGTTGAGCAACCTTTGGTAAGTGGCATTTGTGTTCTTTAGTCTGAACAGCATGACCTGGTAATAGTATACCCCGTTCTCTACCATGAAAGCTATTTTATCCATATCTTTGGGGGCCATATATATTTGGTGGTATCCTTGATACGTATCCATTATGCTTAAAAGTGCACATCCTGTCGTCGAATCCACCAGAGCATCAATTTGAGGTAGCGGGTAGGGTCTTCTGGGCATGCTTTATTTAAGTCAGTGTAATATGTGCACATCTTCTATCTTCCGCCAACTTTAGGAACCACCACAACATTGGATAACCATTTGGTGAACTATGCCTCAACTATGAAACCTATATCCAATAATATTCGGACTTCTTTGATTGCTCGGTTCCTTTTTGCTCTAAAGTTACATTTCTTTTGTCTAACAGGCCAAGCATCAGGATCTACATTTAGTGTATGGACAATCACCTGTAGGTCTATCCCCTTAAAATTAATAGGTCCCTATGTAAACACATTGATATTTTCTCCTAGGAATTCGATCATCATCGTTTCCATACTTAGCCTCATTTGAGAGCTTATCTTTGTGGGTTTTGTTGGGTCTCCCAGTTGTAGGTCTATCTATTTATGGCAAGATGGTTCGACCCTTATTTTCTAGTTATCTTCTTACTCGATACTAGTGGGAAGCTCCATTCGGACCATCCCTTTACCACTTTCAATCTTTATAGTTTTATCTTTCTCGAGCTTAAGTTTGGTTAAGGATACATTGTAATAAGTACGACCTATCTTCTGGTCGCACCTTACTTCCCCAACACCAGTTTTGGTTGGGAACTTCACTTTTGAATGATACGTCGACACAATTGCTCGAAATTGATTAATTACAGGCCTTCCCAATATCACATTATATACAAATGGACAACCCAACACCAAATATTTTAGCATTAATGTTCATTTTTTAGGCTTTGTGCTTAGGGATATGGGGAGGTCGACTATCCCCAATGGTGTGATCTCCAATCCTCTAAAGCCTATCAAGGGTGTATTGATAGGTTCATATGGACATCACATCTAGATCCATTTTCTTCAATGTGCTAAGGAAAATTATATCCACTGAGTTGCCGCTATCTACTGGCACCTTCTGAACTGAGAAATTGGCTATATCTATAGCTACCACCATAGGGCTTAAACACTCTTTCAAGATCATTGTGGTCGAATGTAATGGGTTATGTGTCATTTTCTAGGACAAGAACATGTAGGCTTCTTCGATCTACTCAGTCATACTTTTCTCGGGTGTTGCAAGAGTCCCCATAGGTTGGTCCACCTACTATCATATTTATGACGCCCTTTTTGGGAGGTTATCTTCGTCATAAGGGTCGCATTTTTTCACTTTATCTTGGTATCTCTCGTATTTATGATGTCTCCTCTGGGGCTCCAGGAGTCATTTCTTGAGCGACATCTACGATAGACTCTATCTTTTGACCTCTATTATGTGTTTTTGCCTGGATGCAACACAAATTCCTTTAGATATCCATGTCTGATAAATCTTTCAATCTTGTCTTGCAAATGATGGCAATCTTTCGTATCATTTCCCTTATCACGATGAAATGCATAATATTATTTCGAATTTCTCTTATTCGGTGTCTTCTGCTGTTTGGCTAGGCATCTCAAAATATTTGATGGAGCAATAGTGAACATAGCTTCAACCCCAGTAGTTTGCAATGGTGTATAATGACAAAACTTCGGTCGGGGTGGGGAGCTTTTGCCATCTATTTTACTTTGTGCCCTTGTTCCCAAGACATTATTCGACCACTCTTCATCCTTTATCACATTTAGCTATTTCTCATGCACGTACTTTTCTGTTATTCCCATGAGGGTCTCAACATCTGGAAATGGCTTTCTTGACAACACTAATGCTAATGGGCCTTTCTTCATACCATGGATCAATACGTTAACCATCATTTTGATGCTGAGGTTCGGTACCTCCAAGGCCTCATTATTAAAGTGGCTCATGAAAGCCTAAAGGGTTTCATCCTCCCTCTGTCGTATAGGAAATAAGTATGTAGCAGGCCTCTTATACTTTTTCTTGCTAGCAAAGTGTTACAAAATTTTCGGCATAATTGATCGTACGTCACCACTTTTCCTATGGGTAAGGATGTGAACCACTCTTGTGCTCGTCCATGTAATGTGCTGATGAACACTCAACAGTTGATGGTGTCAGACAACCCAGAGAGTTGCATCACATGCTTGAATGCTATTACATGTTCTTGAAATATGAATTTCTCTCATACCTCAGGAGGTCAGGGATCTTAAATCCTAACGGCACCATTTCCATTAAGATCTCGGCACTAAAGGAAGAGTCTCTCTTTTGTAGAGTGATGTTCTCTTCTCTTAATTTCTTCTAGCTTCCAACTAAATTATTTCACTTGGTTGCTAATCTTTTGAACTTCTGTCCGAGTTTGCCTTCTTATCTGTAGCTTGACTGACTTCATCCCCTACTTCGTTGTCTACTGGTTGCTTCTTCTTCTTCTTCTTCTTCTTCTTCTTCTTCTTCTCGCTTCTAATAATTCTCATCTTCTCTAAAACTTTCTTTACTTCTACCCATGCCCTTTCCTCTCTGTTCTAAGGTTTCCTCTTGGAACAACTGCCTCGGGAAATGGGGTTGTGGTGCAAGTGCCACATTTGCTAACCTCTCATCTATAACTTTGTTTGTCATTGCCTCTATTAGAGCCTGTAGCTTTGATCTAGTAATTTCCACCATAGGTTCAGGTTGTGTTGTATGAGTTGTTTGCTGCAATGAGGGTGAATTGGTTCCCACATCTGGAGTTTCCATATTCTTACTTGGTGTTGCCACCATCACGCTTCGTCTAACCCTAGTTTCCAAACACTCAACTACCTTCCCTCAGACGATGCTTACTGTTGTTGACAAATGATTTGGGCTCGAGTGAGTGTTTACTGGGTGTATAATAGATATCATCTTTGGGTCTGAAGGTCGTGAGATAGGGATCGTGGGAAAGGAGATGAGCTATGAATCTCTCTGGAATCTGGCTGGATACATTAAATGAGGGGAGTACTTATAAGAACGGTTAAGCTAGCCTCATACTACTGGGCTAAGATGGCGAGAATCTAGGCGGACACGTAGCGTGATTGAATGGACAAGTTCATTCCTAGTTTTTAGATACGTGTCAGGTGGTCGGGTCAACCCACATAGGGGGGCCTAGATCTTAAGATATTTTAGTGAATTTAGTTAAATAAAGTGTGGTGTTTGAACATTTTCATATCAAAATTATTCTAAATGTCCTTACATATTACTCTATTAATGATGAGAAAATGGTGACATTATGGTGGAGATTAGTGGAGTAATGAAGAGTCCCTCATTATTCTTTAGTGGTGTAGTGAAGAGTCTCCCCTTTACTCTTCTTCAATTCATATTTGTAGCCACTAACACCATTTTCATATCTTTCTAATGCCACTAACTTCTCAATTTATTTGCCACTCTCCATGTTCCTATGTAACCTCTAATTTAATTATCCACTACTTCTCATTTATTTTATGGAGGTCCTCCACACCTATAAATAAGAGCCATTTCCTTTTGGTCATTTGTAAGAATTCTCACAACTATTATATTTCACACATTAAAAGAGAGTTATACTAGTTAAAAGAAGATGTTCTTGTGGTGGAGCTTTGAACTCAAAAGCTTGTCGAGATTTTTTGAGCTATACAATGTTGTCGGGCTATTGTATCATAAAGGGGACAAGTCAAGAGTAGTACTACTGGACTAGTAACAAATTTCTACTGCAGTGGGCTTGAATCTCCTTAAAGAGAGCGAGATATCCTGCCTTAGCCTAAAGATTGTTCTATGTTTTTTTAATTGTAATTGTACTTTCACTAACAATTTTAACGAGATTCATATGGTGAGATCTCAACAAGCCATTTTGCTTTAATGGCACCCACTTCAAGAGATGGAAGGGTAAAGTTCGTTTTTACCTGAGTCTTCTTAATGCTTCTTATGTTCTTACTGAGAAGAACCCAAACAAGATAGATGATACCAATATGAATGATGACGAATACGCTATCCACCAAGAGAATATAGAGAACTACAATAATGATTCATTCAAGTACTGGCATTATCTTCTTAAGTGTCTATCTGATAATTTTTATGATTATTATGATAGAACTTATTCTACTACAAAGAAAATTTGGAAAGCTTTGCAGAGTAAATATGATACAAATGAGGCAAGTACGAAAAAATATGATGCAAGCAGATTTTTTCGATTCCAAATGGTGGACAGTAGATCAGTGGTAGACCAAGCTCAAGATTTTGTCATGATAGTTAGAGATCTTAGGTTAGAGGACATCAAAATTGGAGATAACTTTGTTGTTTGTGGCATAATTATCAAACTTCCACCTTCTTGGAAAGAATTTCAGAAAAATATACGCCACAAACAAAAGGAAACATCTCTTGAGACTTTGATAATATGGATTTGCGTGGAAGAAGAAGCAAGAGGCCAAGATGCACTTATGCACCTGGTTGAAAGCACTTCACAACCCATCACTATGAAGGCAAATTTAATTTCTTCAAATAATATTGCACCCAAATCTCACAAAAAATACCTACTTGAAGCCAAAAAAGAAAAATTATAAAAATGGAAAATCTCCCAAGAAGAATAATGGTCACAATAACCAAGCACAACATCAACATCAAAATTTGAAAATATGTTATGTTTGTGGCAAGAGTGGGCATATTGCTCGATTTTGCAAATATCAGAAATGTGAGCCTACTCCGTAGGCTAAAGTAACTGAGGAGCCACCTGGGGTAGTTATAACTAACATAAACATGTTAGTTATAACGTAACTGAGGAGCCATTTGTGGTAGTTATAACTAACATGAACATGGTGGAAAGTGTTGATACGTGGTGGGCAGATTCTGGTGTGAACTGCCATGTCTGCTATGATAAAGACTGGTTCAAAGTGTATACTCCCTTTGAAGAACCTAAAACAATTATGCTTGGTGATTCTCATACCACTCAAGTGCTTGGAATAGGAGAAGTTGAGTAGAAATTCACCTCAGGAAGGGTGCTAACTTCGAAAGATGTGCTTTATACTCCTTCCATGAGGAAGAATTTGATGTCTAGTTTTTTACTCAACAAGGCTGGCTTCAAGTAGATTATTGAGTCCGATCAATATGTGATTACTAAAAAGGTTGTTTTGTGGAAAAATGGATATGCATGTGATGGGATGTTCAAGCTAAACATTGAGATGAATAAAGTACCTTCTACTTCTATGTATTAGCTCTACTTTACTAATTTTTGGCATGCTCATTTATGTCATATTAATAACCGTTATGTGGGAATCATGAGTAATTTAGGATTAATTCCAATGATTAAAAAGGATTTGAAAAATGTGAGGCTTGTAGTAAAGCCAAGATTACTAAGAGGCATCATCCTAGTGTTGAAAGAAAAACCGAATTGTTAGAGTTAATTCACATTAATGTTTGTGAACTTGGAGGAACTTTAACTCGTGGAGGAAATTGATATTTTGTTACTTTTATTGATGATTTCTCTAAATACACTTTTATTTATTTGATGAGGAATAAAAGTGATGTGCTTGAGAAGTTTAAAGATTACCTCCATGAGGTGGAAGGTGGAAAATCAATTCGGTAAGAAAATAAAGAGTTGGAAGTGATAGAGGTCGAGAATATAATTTTGATGAGTTTAATTCTTTTGTTAAATCATTGGGAATAATTCATGAAGGTACTCCTCATATTCTCCCGCATCTAATGGTGTGGGTAAAAGGAAAAATAGAACTTTGGTTGAATTGACAAATGCCATGCTTATTGAGTCAAGTGCACCTTTGAATCTTTGGGTTGAAGCTATTTCAACATCTTGTTATGTGTTAAATAGGGTGCCACATAAAAAGACTAAAGTAACCCCTTTTGAACTATGGAGAGATCATAAGGCAAACTTGGGATATTTGAGAGCTTGGGGTTGTTTAGCTAATGTAAGGCTAATAGATCCTAAAATTCCAAAGTTGGGAGAAAAAGTTACCACTTGTGCTTTCTTGGTTATGCTTCTAATAGTACAACCTATAGATTTTTAAATCTTGATGATAATGTGATTTTTGGATCAGGTGATGCTATTTTTCATGAATAAAAGTTTTCATTTAATTCTAAAAATAGCGGAGGTCAAAGAAATAATGAAAATATTTTGTCTCTACCTAGCTCCTGCTTCAAATTTGAGAAAAGAAAATAGTAATGATTTTCAACTAAGAAGAAATAAAAGGGCTAGAATAGAAAAAAAAAATTTGGTCCTGACTTTTACGTCTTTAATGTTGAAAATTACCCACTGACTTTATAAGAAGCTTTATCTTCACCTAATGCTATTTTTTGGAAAGTGACTGTAAATGATGAGATGGAATTGCTAATTTCTAATAAAACCTGGAAATTAATTGATTTAACTCTGAGTTGTAAAATAATTGCGTGTAAATAGGTCCTAATGAAAAAATTAAAATCGGATGGGTCTATCGATAAATATAAGGCTAGATTAGTTGCACAAGGTTTCAAGCAACTAGAAGGCCTAGAATTTTTCGACACTTAATTTTCGGTTACTAAAGTAACATTCATTAGACTTCTGATTGCTATTGCTGCATTTTTTATTTACAAATACATCAAATGGATGTAAAAACTATATTTTTAAATGGGGACTTAAATGAAGAGATTTACATGGACCAACCCGAAGGTTATATAGAAGCAGGCCAAGAAAACAAAGTGTGTAAATTGACTAAATCTTTATATGGCTTGAGACAAGCACCTAAGCAATGGCATGAGAAGTTTGATTCCTACATGATTGAAGATGGTTATAAATCAAATAAGTGTGACAAATGCATAAGTCATGGAATAATTTACATGTTGTTGTTTGTCTAATTGTTGATGATTTATTGATCTTTGGCTCTAATTTGCATGTTATTAAAGAGACTAAAAATATGCTTAGTAGCCATTTTGACATGAAGGATCTTGGTGAGGCAAACTTTATTTTAGGTATGAAAATTACAAAAACATATGATGGTATTTTTATTGACCAGTCACATTATGTTGAGAAAATTTTGAAAAAAATACAATTTTATTGATTGTAAGCATGTTACAACTCCTTTTGATTTCAAGTGCTCACTTATTTATAGTTAAAAGTGATGATGATGTAATAAATCAAAAGGAGTATGCTAGTTTAATTGGAAGTTTGAGAGATATGCAACTAATTGCATTCGGCCTGATATTGCATATGCAGTAGGAGTACATAGCAGATTTACAAGCAAGCTAGGTATTGAACATTGGTGTGCTATAACGAGAGTTATGAGATATATACTTGGTACAAAAACATATGGTTTGTTTTATAAAAAAATACCTTGTTGTACTTGAAAGCTTTTCTGATCCAGATTGGAACACATTATCAGGTGATTCCTATTCTACCACTTGTTATATTTTTACTTTTGGTGGTGGTACTATTCATTGGAAATCAAAAAAGCAAACTATTATTGCTAACTCTACAATGGAGGCTAAGCTTATTGCTTTAGCTTCACCTAGTGAAGAGGCCAATTGGTTAAGAGATATAATATTCCAAATACCTTATTTCGAAATACCAATTCCTCCAATATTAATTCATTTTTATAGCATCGCTGCAATTGGTAGAGTACAAAACCATTGCTACAATGGTAAATCTAGACTTAAAGGTAGAAACACACTACTGTGAGATCTTACTTAACAAATGGTACCATTAATGTCAATTATGTGAGATCTTTTGATAATCTTGCAAATCCATTGACTAAGGTCCTAGCAAGAGAAAGTATCTGGAGCACATTAAGGGAGATGTGGTTGAAACCCATAAAGTCATGAGTCATATATGAGTAAACCCAACCTGGGGACTAGAGATCCTATAATTAGGTTCAATGGGAAAAATGAATCAGGTCCTATATGAGGAGGATGAGTTTATTAACTCTTAGTGAAAATCTGTAGCTCTTACGAGTGGGATGTCAGAGTTACGAGAGCACCTTTGATAGATTTCAACTATGTGAGTGTGGAAGCGGCCGCTTCCTATGAGAATCAGGCTTATTCTCAAAAACACTCATGAAATCTGGGATAGCACAAGGCCATAATGTGTTGGCCGATAAAGCTTATGTCAACACCTTGACTGTTATGTGGAGGCAGTGATACTTTATTTCCCTTAAGCAGTCATAGTTCAAGTTTGAGACCACTATTGGCGCTGGAGTAGAGGTTGCTGCTTTTCTAAGTGGAGGTTCAATGCAGAGCACACCTTCATTATGCATAATAGTCTCCCTTCAATTGGTATATTCTCTTTTAATATTAAAATGAGTGGGAGAATGTTGGTGTATGGGCATTTTAATATTAAAATTAATCTAAATGTCTTTACATATTACTCCATTGATGATGAGAAAATGGTGACATTATGGTGGAGATTACTAGAGTAGTAAAGAGTTCCTCATTATTCTTTAGTGGTATAGTGAAGAGTCTCCCCTTTACTCTTCTTCAATTTATATTTGTAGCCACTAACACCATTTTCATGTTTTCCTTATGCCACTAACTCCTCAATTTATTTGCCACCATCCATGTTCCAATATGTAACCTCTAATTAATTATGCACTACTTCGCATTTATATTATGGAGGTCTTCCACACCTATAAATAGGAGTGATTTCTTCTTTTTGGTCGCTTGCAAGAATTCTTACTATTATATATTTCACACATTAAAAGAGAGTTATACTAGTCAAAGGAAGGTGTTCTTGTAATGAAGCTTTGAACTCAAAAGCTTGTCTAGAGTTTTTGAGTTATACAACATTGTCGGGCTATTGTATTATAAAGGGGACAAGTCAAGAGTATTACTGTTAGACTAGTAATAAATTCCTTGAAGAGAGCAAGATATCCATGCCTCAGCCTGAAGATTGTTTTATATTTTTTTTCAACTGTAATTATACTTTAACTAACATAAAGTTGTATTTTAGTCTTTTAAAAATTTCTCCTTTATCACAGGTTTAATTAAATCAATCATATTATATACATGCAATTTAATTTTTTTTTTTTTTTTTTTTTTGTAATATGAAACAATTATCTATGTAATTTTGGGGATGGAACCGTATATTTGGGATCTCTAGACATTCTAAGATCAGGAAATAGTTCCTTAATTCCTATGGTAATAATATAAGAAATTATATTGAGAGAGTGAACGTTGGCGTCTAAGCAGACAAATAATTGGAAAAGGAAGAAACAGAACAAGAAGAATGTTCCCCAGTTACATTTCCATTTCTTCAAAAAAATACACCCTCAACTGTAATTTCCTACATTTAATAGAAATTTTGTTTAAAAAAAAAAAAAAGGATGGATATGGAGGAAAAAGAAAAACTAAAAATGTCAGTTCAAATGAGATGACACCAGAAAGAGGTCGAGAGCCTTGTCATACAAGATAGTTTCACATAGTGTAACAGAACATGATAAAATCACCAATGGCAACACTCATTGGATTATTACCAATGAATTACAGGGCCATTGTCAATTCTTACTTCTCTAATTGCTCAACAATTTACCCCTCACCCCTAAAAAGAAGAAAGAAAGAAAGAAAGAAAAACACTAGCCCATCAATAAAGTTGTAAAGATGCCTGCAAATCAGTAACTAGTGGATTCCGTCACTGGTATAGATTTATTATGTTCAGATTACCTTGGAGTGCCTTAATTAATGGGCAGAAAATCACCACTCGGTAGAGAATGGCATACAAAAATTGGCCTTAGCTTAAAAGTAAATAGGAACTTCAGTTATGTGTTTACTTTTTCTTCAGCCCCTTCTTTTTCCTATTGGGTAACTTATCAGTTGATTTGTCAGCATCAGTGGCGTTGTTTATCCCACTAGGAGAATCATCAGAAACTGTGATATCGGTGGAATACTTTTTGATCCTCAAAGAGATAAGAATGCTTGATGAGATGCCAAGAAGGGGAAAGACATACGACCAAACCTGAGACCTCTGGGAGCCAGATGCTGAAGCTACAGCAGCACTGGCAAGGCTACCAATTGAAGTATTCTGCAAGATCATGGGTAGGCAGCCAATTACAGTTGGAAGCAAGAAATCTACCAGAAACCCAACCTTCGTAGCAGCCAATGCATAATTTATGACATAGGATGGTACAGGTGAGAAGCGAGCAAGAAGAACGAATCTCCAACCATCCCGCTCGAGTCCCCTTGCCAGGAGGTGAAAGTACTTATTTTTCTGTACCCATTCAACTGCAGAGCCAGAACTTCTGAAGACAAGCCTGTCATAGAAACACAAATGAACTCAGATTACTAGGAAATTCACATGCAGATATGCACCCACAAAAATAAAGATAGACTGATAATAGAGAGGGGCAACTCAATGTAATATTTCAGATAAGGTTAGCATCAAAGAAAGTAACTAAAGCCTTGCCACTAACTGAATTTTTCCTTCTTACATTTCTTTAATCTAGGGAAGTAGAAGATTTCACAAAAAGAAACTACATGGAGGAGTCAGATAAACTACATGAAACACAAACAGAAGATTATGAGAAGACATGAATGTTGAGATTCAAAGTGTGCTTTTTGGAAACCCAGGAATTCTTTTTGTTTCCTTGTTATATGGAAGACCTTTTTCAATTTCCTAGCTTAGCCTTATGTTTTCTAGATGTCTTGTTTCTTGTTAATTTATATTTGAAGGGTCATGCTCTCTCTCTCTCTCTATATATATGTATATGTACCTTTCTATCCATATGCAATATGTATGCAAGTTATTTCATAAGAAGTACAAGTCTCCATGTTTCTTGTTCTCTGTGTTATTCTTCACATGTTCAGTTTCCTGGACTAGTACTTTACGTTGCACTCTTGTTTTCCTATGATATTTTACAATGAAAAGGAAAGAGATAATCTATTCCAAACAGCAAAAATGGTATAAAGCTAAGCATCAAAGTAATAACCTCTCTGTCAAGAGTATGGACACCAAAAATAAAAAGAAAAAAAAAACACAAAGAGAAAAGCACAATCATTTCTAATTCATGAAACAAACATTTCAATCAATGAAAGGAAAAACAGCATTTATAGAAGAATCGCGTGCTCTTTAGAAAGAAACACTTATGACACTAAATACCATGAAATATTCCAATTACCAACCGATCCCATGTACAAAAGTTCCACTGAAATTATTATGGAGGTAGTAACAGGGCATGCAATTTTAGGAGATAGAGTTATGCAATCACAAAATTCATCTAAAAGAACTTGCAAAACTTCTTACGCTTAGTCCCACTATAAGAGATAGAGATTCAAATTCGAAGAGTTCAGGAAATGTACAGCTGTAAACCAAGTGGAATTGTAGTTTGGCATAAAGCCATTAGTATTCAACTTCAAGTGAAACCTTGTATTCATTTATAACTACTTATTAAGCAGGAACCCATGAGTGACTAGTTTGACCTAGAACAAACTAATGATATGTCTGATTTCCTTGTAGTTAGAAATGACTAGAAGAAAAGTCATAGCCAACAAATAAGATGAAAAGATACTGACCCTAATGATAAAAATTTTCACAATTATCTTTAACTCACACAGAGCAAGTGGTGAAGGTATTTTATTTACTGCTCCATCGCAAGAGACAGACAATGTAGCACGGACGTGAGAATAATGATACAGTACAGCAAACTATCTTGCAGACATCTAACAATCAAAAACCCTGAATCTCATAACCCAAATTTTAAATCCAGAGGGAACAACACTACCATGTAAGGGGACCAAAACATTATGTGGTGAGAGATTACACATTTGAAGTACATTGGTGAATTTGTACGCCATCCAGTATACAAATGAAACATGTTCGATGTTTTTCTGAAATAAGAAATATGTTTGATGTTAAATAATTATGAATGCGCTAAAGGGCTGATAAACCACAAGAGTTAAGTCACTTCAAGATTTCTACACCACTTTTCTTCACCAAGTACCCAAGCCCTAATTTTAATCCACGGTGAGCGCAAAATTTAAGAGACCCTCAATCTACCAGCTGAAATCATCGGAAAGAAACATAAATCCATAACTTCAGTAACCGAAACAGTGAAATTGAAATTCGTCAAACAATGGAAGACAAAAATAAATAAATAAAAAAAAAGGCCAGAAATTATATCGGGGGAAAGAGAGAAAAGAGATAGGGGGAAGTGCCTGCCGATCCAGAAGGAGAGGGAGGCGCCAAGGACCTTGGCTGAGAAGACACACAAAAGGGCGGGCAAGAATCCGAAGAGCATAGAAGCCCCAGCCTCAAAGAACACGGCGTAGGGCAGGCAGAGCGCCAGAGTGAGGGTGTGGACACCGACGTAGGCAGGGATTGCCCAATACCCCAAACGATCAGACATTTCTCTCAACCACTGCATCACGGCGGAGTCATTCCCTTTATCCCACCCCAACTGCTTCCCCAGCTGGTTCCTCATGACCACCACTCCGGCCAATGCTACCACCGCCGCCACCGTCAGCCATCGTATGCCCAACACTCTCATTGTTCCGCTTCCTCCTTTTTTTATATATTTTTTTAATTTCTATTTTTTTTTGCGAGGATCAGTGGGAGTTTGTGTTGTGCGTATTCGACTGCCGTGCCGTGTACGGTGTATCCAAGGCAGAGTCAATGACAATTGAGTTTCTTTAAAGGGCTTTCCAATGGGATCCTCTAATTATCAAGAACTTCGATATTTAGCCACTACAGTTATGACAAAATGCGAGGAAGGTCCTTTCCATTACTCGTTCGTTGAAAACTCCATTGGTAAATATAGTTCGTAAAGGTAAAATTGCAGGGTTGTTTGGGTGGCCCACTTCTTCTTCTTCTTCATTTTTTTTTTTTTTTTTTTCTTCAGAACAGAAAATACGTAGAACTTGTTTGATTGGGTTGCTTTTCATAAAAATTCTACAAAATTTCATTCAAAGATCGGACAATCTTCAAAATGGGACGCTATGGGGCAAAATTTTGGACATACTATTACTAACAAACAAAAGCTGAAAATTACATTAGTACATAGTGAAAATTATTGTGCAATCAAGTAATATGGTCAACTTAAAAAATTAAAATATATATATATATATATGGTCAACTTATATATATATGAGAGGTCATTCGGATGGGATGACTAATGTCTATCTTTTGTTTCATCAAACTTAGGATAAAAGCTAATATATTGAAGCAAATGAATTTATATAAATACAAATACTTACTAGAACATTATACTGTAAATAAGTGGATTGTATTATGATAAAGGCTGATTGAATTGTAGTGACATTTAAGTTTGTAGGCACATATTTATTGTACAGTGAATTATAACTTATTAATTTAGACATAATCAAGTTGAGTACATTTAATTTACAACAGTAGGCCGAGTTCTGACAGATTAATTTTTTATTCTCAAATTGTATCCACCTTTTATTTTATTAAATAAATGATTTTCACATGTAAAATTAGCGTAAAACTTTTAATGGTGAATGTTAATTTCAAAAGGATTCTCTCCATTTGCTTAAAAAAATGAAGATCAGACGTCCTGAAGGAAAAAGATGGAGAGAAAGTTTCCACCCAGATACAAATCGTAGTGGAAAAGGATAGAAAAACAGAGAAAAACAGAGAAAAGTACTGCAGACACTCCGTTGCCTCAATAACTACTTGTTGATGGCATCTTGAGAATTTGACGGCCCGTTTGGTTTTATTTTCAAATGCCATTTTTATTTTCGGTCATTTCTAAAAGTTGGAAAGTTAGTTATGTGATGTGATGTGGAAATAAAAATGTATTTTGATGAAATATTAAAAAGTAATGATTATAATAGTTTGTAGAATTGAAAAATAGGTTAATTTATATTTTTTATATTTAAAAAGATTTATTTTTTAAAATATATGTATATTTTATTAATTTAAAAATGATAATGGGTAACTTTATATCAAATCAAATTTGAATTTAATTGATATGTAATAGGATAATCGGGTAGGTTTAGAAATGAATTTTGGGAAGAAAATATGTACTTTTTCTATTGAAAATTGTGAGAAAGTGTTTGTTTTCAATTTTCATTCCCACAAGAAAGTGAAAATGGTGCTTGGAAATGAAACCAAACGGTCCGTGAGCTTTCGAAAATTTTAATTCCCACACATCCATTGAATATTTTGGTTTTCGGTAAGTTTTTCTTTTCTCCCATTCCTCCAATTCCTTTTTTTATTTATTAATTTTTATAAAAGTTCCTCATAAGTAGGGGTGAGCATCGATCGGTTCAATAAATTAACCGACCGAATCAATCAGTTTATTCACCGAAAATGTATGAAAGTTATTAATTGTTAACCACATCGAATTTTCGGTTAATCGATAAAATTAACCGAAAATTTTCTGTTTGATTTGGATAACTTACCAATTGACCAATCTTTATTTGATCTTTTTTTTAATATTATTATTCAACAAAATAATATTACAGTTGAAACAAAATTTTAATTATTGCAGTTCAAGCAAAAACAAGCAATCTAATCATTTTCAAAATCATAGCAAATAACTTTCAATACTATAGAACAAGTAATATATATCAGTAAGTAGAACAGCTAAAAATTACCATACTCTTATCCCTATTTAGCAAGCTTATGAGGAATTCTTGAACTTCTTTTAATTAGGTTATAACAAGAAAAGTCTAGAATTAAATGAACTCAATCCAAAATTAAAACTTTATTTAGCTAAAATGTATCTGCATAAATAGTTTTCTAGTAAACAATTCAACAAGAATACAACATGAACTTTATAAATCTAAAGCCACTCCTCATTATTTTTACTGCTCATATGCTTGTTGGTTATATAATTTATAAAGAAAAAACCGAACAACTTACACAATGGTTGAGAATTTATTAAAATTTGGTTAAATTGATTTTAACTATTTTTTTATGAAAAATTAACCGAACCGCACCGTTAACCGAAAATATCTGAAAAATTAACCATTAACCAAATCGAAAATCAATTGGACAAAACGGTTTGATAAATTCAATTTCAGTTTGGTCAGTTTTTTCAGTTAATGGATAATTTTGTTCACCCCTACTCATAAGTTGTGATTCTCTACGATTTTATTTACTATCAACCTAAAATGAAAAACCCCAATCAACATCTTTTTGCCAGTAAATAACAAATAATTAGATGAACTTGTATTGATACCAGAAAATGGGTCAACATTATCATGCCTGAATTATATAAATTTGGTGCTCAATTGCCTTGAATCTATTAAAGAGTTTATTCCCACTTATTCTTACCAAGCAAAATATTAGCTTATAAATAATTAAAATTATTTATAAGTTGTTGCATTTTGTTTAATTCAAACAATTTGATTCAGAAATATCGTAATGAAAAGAACATAGGAGTTTGTCGCTAGGTATTTGACCAAATAGGATCGTTTAATTCCTATAGAACCTTAACACTAAAATCCCCCTAGAGGGGGATAAGGCTAAGCGGAGCGAAAATGGTTTTCCATGAGATGAGAAATGCAAAGTATTAGTCCCACATGAAGTTTGTGAATAAGTGATTGTCTGATAATGAGCAAGGAATACCTGTCTTTCTGCTAAAGAGGATGTATTGAACTCATAATTCAATAGATACTTTTTATAAATGTCAACTAAGTATCATAAGTAAATTGCTCTCAGTTGTTCAATCATTTGATAACCAAAGTTATTCTTTGATAAATGATCACTATGAGTCAGACTCAATAGAATTTGATCAATCCTTTTTTTCTGTTGTTAAGGCAGAGAACTGAACCAAGAATTCTCTTTCTTCATCATCAATTGAATAACTGTTCTTGGCTCAAGATTCTATTTTATCATCAATCCAATTCCCAATCACATTTTTTCTTCTTATCAATGAATAGATCTCTTTACTTGTATGACTTATATATCTCATATTTTCTCAAAAAAGTGATTCGATTGATAGGATTTGGTATGAGATTGATGAGATTGACATTCAAATATTTCTTCTTAGAACATATTGATTTGACCCCATAAGCGGGACCAAGCACGTTACCGCCAGAAGCCTTTATTTCTTCTAGAGAATCTCATAATTGTTCCAGAGCAACTAGAAAGAGATATTTTAACCAGAAAGAATTCGGTGCAGAAGTAAGATACCTATCCAGAAGTTTTTGCAACTCAATCATAGATAATGGAATCATCAAAGATTTGACAATTTCGAACTCTATCTGTAACTCACTAAAGGCCCAGGAAACAAAGAAAAGATGTGTACGAACGAGATATCTAGCAACATGAAGAAGGAAAAGGATTGAATAGAGGAGCTCTTGAAAATTTGGCGATCCCAAATGTATCAATGTCAATGGTGACTCATTATTTTGATGAATCATTTCTTCGGACAAAAGAAGATTATGTAAATATTTACTCAAAATTTCACTTATCATACTCCATTATGGAAGGCACCATTTTTCTAAAGAATTCGCCATGATATACCTAATCCATGCATAATATCATGAAAAATGGATACAATTTTTTTACTGCTACTTTGTATCAATAATAGATCTGAAAAAGTATCTAAAAATATCAAATTTAGATATTTGTACCATGTCAAAGTAAGGAACTATGGCATATATGTTTGGAATAGATTCTATTTTGAGAGAGTTGAAAAAGTACTATCTCGTTGAAAGGTTCTATACATCTACCCTTTCTCAACACATTTCTTTATACAATGACTCCATTTTTTCCTCTTTTCAGATGGTAAATATTTATCAGAACATGGAGTGTGAATCAAATGCGTGTTTGAATTGAGATATTGATGCAAGTTCTTCCTTTCTGAATCAGATAGATTCATATCTGAAAGAGGTTGGCAATAAGTTCTTTCAAAATTGATCTTTGTCTCTCTGTTAAAGGTGTTCTAGAAATGTTTGCAGTTGAGTAAATAGTTCTACGAATGAATAGATCGTATCGACTTGAAGAAGGGAAAGATTTGTACAAGTTATACGTTTTCGTGACCACTATGTGGAAATCGTTAGTTATGAATATGTTGGATACCTATGACTCGATTGATGAAATAGTCTCTCTCCTCCCTAAAGCATTGTTTTTTTTACCAACGCACAAGGAAAATATTTTATTGCGAATAAACAAGATATTGAGGAATTGTCCATACGTAAAATCATAATTATTGATACTGTCATTTTCTACAAAAAAGGGGAATCTTGTGTTACTAAATAAACAAAAGTGATGTGGATTATTCAAGAATTGAAGTCGATTTGCTTTATAAATAGAAGATATCAATGAACTTCTATGAAATGGTTTCACGGGATTCAACTAATTGTGTTGATTCATCCACTTTGGTATCTTATTGAACAAAAAGGGTGTTCCTTCATTGATCAAGAATTTCGATTTTCAGGAAGTATCATGATCATCCAATAAAAAGGGTTTCCATTTTTTCAAATAAACAATTTGAAGACCTATTGATTTTAATAGCTGATTGCAAAGTTGATCATTCAGACCTTTCAATTCATAGGTATAGATCTTGGACATATAAATGGGGATGTTCCCGAAACTTACACAAAAAAAGAAAGTTAAACAAAAAGAAAAGCAACTTGGACGAAAAAAGAAATGATTTGAACAAAAAGAAACAAAGTGGCTTAGATAAATTTTTTTTGTCAATAACCTCATACCAATCAATCGAATATTGATTAATACATAATCAATCGAACACTATTTGAAAATGGCTCTTCTACTCAGAAACAAAATGTTCCAAATGTTCCTGGATATTCTTGTTCCCATTGGAGTATTTGTATCTATATGCATCAGGATCCCGATTCATAGATCTCTTGGTTTGATAAATCAGGATAAGAGGATTGGACCATTTCTTTTGACTCTTTTTCAAATTCGATAAATGTTGGTTGATCGTATATTTCATTAGAGTTCTATGATTCAAAGTATCTTTTCTTATTTAATCCCTTTGAATTCCATATTCGAAGTTGAGATTGGATCTATTCATTAAAAACAATTGATTCAATACATTTCTTATGTACCCATAGGTATTATGTTGGATTTAAATCACATTTCGGATCAATCTATATTGATTGACTGCCTCGATTATTTTGTTGCTAAGTAATACCACTATCTTTGGTTTTGGATCTTCCAAATCATTCCCGCAGGAGATCCGAACCCTTTTTTTTTATCCTTCGAGAAAAGGTTCATTCTTTTCATAAAAAATAGGAGGTAGAATCAATAAAGATTTCTTTTTCTATTCATCCTTGGCCTCCTTCAAGAATTATTTTTGATCCAATCCCTAGGAATCAATAGAAAAGGCAAATCCCTTATGATACACCAGATCTGACTCGGTTATTGATAGTGTGGATAGATCTGCCATTCCTTGAAATCTCTCTTCTAATTCAAAATCGTGGTGTAATGTGTATCCTCCCCTGTTCCGGTTATGGAATAGATGAAATAAATCAAAGAATGAATTTTTGTTCAAGAATGAAATCTTATTGGAATTATCTATATCCAGTTCATCCTTCAGAACCTTATCACACCCCGGATTTGATGAAATAGGATGAATTTAGATAGTATTTTGTAAATAAGTAATTATCTTGAATATATTAACTAGTTTTTTAGTTTTCAATCGCTTGCAAGGGAAAAAAGAAATATCTTGTTGTTTCTTCAATAATTTCTGATCTCTAGTGAACCTCTTAGTAGGATTCAAACCCAGATGAAGGTTTGACCATTTATCAGAGAAAAAAGAATGAACCGATCTTGTAGGATTCCCAAGAAATTCTTCAATTTCTTCCGAAAGCAGATGATTAATCACGTTTCATGAATAGCCAGGACATTGAATAATATCTAGAAAGGCATTTCGGGAATCAGTTCGATTCTATCTATGTTCCTTCCATTTGAAGAAAGGAAGAATCCCAAAGAGTTGATCTTTCTTTTAGTGGTTGAATCTCTCTTTGATTGTCAATGTGTGATATTCCAAATCCTCATTACTAATGGAATCCAAATGCTCCTTGGATTGATCAAAAGATCCTTTCAGTTGGCTAGAATCTGTTATTTGAATGAAACTGGATCTTGTGGAATCATATTGATTATTTGATGATACATTTCGTACCTTTTCTGAAAAATCAATCCTTGTTTACCAACCACACATTGTCTAACTAAATTAAATTCTCTCTCGATTTGTTCTTCAAAAAATTTGATTCGTGTGGATTCTGCCTCCAACTAACGAAGAGATCATGGTGAAATTGTCACATATTAAGAGATAGGAAACATGTTCAATATCATTTGATTTAATGGTTGACCCAGCATTTTGTTGTTTGAAGAAACCCTCCACTTCAATTGGTATTTTTTCATGAAAAGCATACATGAGATAAGAAATTCAATGTTTCACTAAAATTTCGAATAGCAATCTTGAATTTAAGTTGATTCTATTTTGCCTCTTTCTCGAAGAAAGACAAAAAACAATTTCCAATCATGGTCCTTGCGGATCAAATAATCCATATAATATACAAAAAGAAACTCTAGATATTTGATATATTTCTCTTTGAATAAGATCTCAATTTCAGCAACGGTCTCATTTGATATCTTACAACTAGAATCCCTTTTTTTTCCAATCCAGTTCCTCCACCATCGTGAACCTCAGTTAGATTCAGGCATGATACACTTTTTAGTTATTGGGAGAATCCAAGTACTCTCTTTCGGATTTAGGAAACAACTCTCAAAGATCTTTTTTCCTTTTGGAAGATACAGGAGCAAAACAATCAACCTATTGATATTGGAAGACCCAACTAATTCTTCCAGTGTATCATTTTTGGGTTCAATAGAATTCATAGGTATAGGAAGGAGTCCCCTCAAATAGATATTTTTTATTTCGACCATATTTCAATTGTTAATACAATATATAAGGACCGTTACTACAAAGAGTATTACAACCTGATCATGAAATATCGATTGCTTGTTGAACTCTGTGACTTATGTGAAAGTAGGATACTCAAAATTCGAGGGTCAAAGAGTTCTAGAAAACATTCTTGGTGGAAAAAAATGTGAATGAAAGGCCCAATTGAATTGAATTAAGTCCATGAATATACAAAACAGTGAGAATTCTTGATCTCTCTCAATATCTCTCTTAATTCAAAAATCTAGGATATGAATTGATGTTCTTTCATTGATTCCTCCTAAATTGCATTGATTTATCCTAAAGATTTCATTTCAATTTAGAATTTGGTTATTCATCATGTACGAGGATCCTCGCTAAGCATCCATGGCTGAATGGTTAAAAAGCCCAACTTATAATGGGCGAATTCATAGGTTCAATTCCTACTGAATGCATGCCAATGGGACCCTCCAATAAATCTATTGGAATTGACTCTATATCAATAGAATCTCACCATCCATATATAATAAATTGGTGTGATATATTCATATCATAATATATAAATAGTAAGAACTAGCATTCTTATTGAGAGTAAAACTTATAGGGAAGAAAATAGATTTATCGATAGAATCTAATATGAAGTATTTACAGAAAAAAAATATTCGATTATTGGAAAAAAATCAATATACTTCTAATGTTGAATTATGATCAACTAGGATAGAACTAAAGCATTGGGTCAAACTCTTCTTTGGTGTCAATTTAATAGCTATGAAGAGTTATCGACTTTCGGGAAAAGGGTAGAAGAATGGGACTTATTATGAAACATACCATGCATTACAGATGTATGATTGCTTCAATTGGGTTATTCTATTCCACCTCTTAGAAAGAAAAGAACTTAAATCAAAATACTTAATAACATGGCAATACATTTATACAAAACTTCTACCCTGAGTACACGTAATAAAATCATAGACAGTTAAGTGAAATCCAATCCATGAATAATTTGATATATAGATAGCATCATTGTGGTAAGGGTCGTTATGCCAGAGGAATCATTACCACAAGGCATAGAGTGGGAGGTCACAAGCATTTATATTGTAAAATCAATTTTTGACGGAATGAAAAAGATATATGTGGTAGAATCGTAACCATAGAATACGATCCTAATTGAAATGCATACATTTGTCTCATAGACTATGGGGATGGTGAGAAGAGATATATTTTACATCCCAAAGGGGCTATAATTGGATATACCATTATTTTTGGTATAGAAGTTCCTATAAAAATGAGAAATGCCCGACCTTTGAGTGTGATTTGAACTATTGATTTACGTAATTAGAAGTACCAATTAGGTTTATAATGAAACCTAGAGATCAAACACCGATCCAATTTGAGTTCCTCTGAAGGATAGACCTCAACAGGAAATTGAAGAGTAATGGCAGGATTGAGTTCATTAGTTCCTCATATAAAATTATTGACTCTAGACATATATGGAGAAGACAAAATTATTGCAAGCATCGACAGGACCGGAAGTGCCCCTTTTTTCAAAGAGAGGAGGATGGGTTATTCACATTTCATTTGATGGTCAGAGGCGAATTGAAAGCCAAGCAGTGGGAATTCTAAATATTTTCCAAGAGAAAAATAGAGATGTCTCCTATGTTACCCATAATATATGGAAGTATCAACGTAATTTCATAGAGTTATTCGGTCTACATGCTATATGAAGAACATAAGCCAGATGACAGAACGAAAGACCTAGGATGTAGAAGATCATACTATGAGTGATTCGGTATATTTGGATTCATATAGATATCCATCCATGTGGTACTTTATTGTACGATAAATATATATATATATATATAAGATTCATCTATATAGATGTTATCATCTACATCCATAAAGTCGTATGCTTTGGAAGAAGCTTGTACAGTTTGGGAAGAGATTTTAATTGATCAAAAAGAGAAATATATTTCAACCGATATGCCCGTAGGCACGGCCATACATAACATAGAAATCACACTTGGAAAGGATGGACAATTAGTTAGATTAGCGGGTGCTATAGTGAAACTGATTACAAAAGAGGGACAATCAGCCACATTAAAATTACCTTCCGGGGAGGTCCGTTTGATATCCAGAAACTGCTCAGCAACAGTCAGACAAGTGCAAAATGTTGGGGAAAACCAAAAAAAAAATTGGGTAGAGTTGGATCTAAGCATTGGTTAGGTAAGCATCCAATAGTAAGAGTAGTTATGAACCCTTTAGACCATTTCCATGGGGGTGGTGAAGTGAGAGCACCAATTGGTAGAGAAAAACCCACAACCTTGGGGTTATCCTGCATTTGGAAAAAGAAGTAGAAAAAGGAATAAATAGAGTGATAATTTGATTATTTGTCGTTGTAGTAAATAGGTGAGAAAATCGAATTTCTTTCTTTGTATTTACAAAAAAAAAAGGGGGAGTAAGTTGTGAAACATTCACTAAAAAAAAGAATCCTTTTGTAGCCAATCATCTATTAAGAAAAATTGATGAGCTTAATAAAAAAGCATAAAAAGAAATAATAGTAACTTGGTCCTATGCATCTACCATTATACCCACAATGATCGGCCATACGATTGCTACTCATAATAGTAAGCAACATTTGCCTATTTATATAACAGATCGTATGGTAGGTCACAAATTGGGAGAATTTGTACCTACTTTAAATTTTCAAGGACATGCAAAAAGCGATAATAGATCTCATCGTTAATGTTATCTTAAAAAATATATAGAATATATAGGTACATACTTATGATTCATTAGTAGGAGAAAAACCTTATGCTAAAGAAGAAAAAAATTGAAGTATGCGCTGTAAGTCGACATATATCTCTATCTACTGACAAAGCAAGAAGAGTAATTGATCAAATTCACGGACGTTTTTATGAGGAAACACTTATGATACTTGAACTCATGCCCTATAGAGCATGTTATCCCATTTTTAAGTTGGTTTATTCTTTAGTAGCAAATGCTAATTACAATATGGGTTTCGATGAAGCGAATTTACTAATTAGTAAAGCTGAGGTTAATGAGGGTACTATCTCGAAGAAATTCAAATCGCGAGCTCAAGGAAGTAGTTATGCGATAAAAATAACTACTTATCACATAACTATTGTAGTAAAGGATGTATCTTCAGATGAATATGAAATGATATATTCATTAAAAAAGCCTAGATGGGAAAAGACAACTATGATATATCATGATGTGTATACTAGTGGGGGTAGTATGGGATAGAAAATAAATCCACTTGGTTTTAGACTTGGTACAATCCAAAGTCATCATTCCATTTGGTTTGCACAACCAAAAAATTATTCTAAGGGTCTTTATAACAAGATCTATGAGTTACTAAAATGTCCAATTGTTTAAGTAAAATAAGTTTGTAAGAAACATGTTAAGAAATATAAGCTAGGCCAAATAATCTCCTAGAATTTCTTACATGTGAAAATTTTAAGAATGTCATTAAATTTATTTTCTCATCGTAATATTTAATAAACTTAATTAATCATATGAGGCTTTTTACTAGTTAGAGTTACAAAAGTTTCTCTTCAAAACTTTAATATTTTATTTTAGTTTTCAACATGTGACTTCCTATACACATGTGACAAGTTGAATTTAATAAGATCTTCATTGAATTTTCATTTTTTAGTCAGTATATCTTTTTTCTAACATGTATAGAATCTCAATCAATTATTTATTGAATTTATAGTTGCAGCACAAAGCTTTCACAGTTACAAAAATTAGCTATTATTTACTAAATTATTTATTAAACAGGAAGACAAGTAGTATGTCTATCGCAAAATTGTCTTTTAAATTTATTTACTAAGTTATTGGTGGCGGGTGAGTTGTAGGAGGAGGTAGCTCTACACAATTTATCTTTATCATTATGCTAAAATTCCTCATATTTCTTGGTTAATTTTCGAAGGCCTGCTCAATAAACAGATTTCAGCCAAACTTTTTGGGTCCGCCCACCCTAATGTCTTGGCTGCGGGCCTCAAAGTTAAAAGTCGCACCTTAAGGTTGAGGTCGACCAATGACAATCACTTTACTTAGGATGGAAATTAATTTGGATAACTTAAATGTGAAATTCTTCATGATTTTAATTTTTAAGTCAATTTATGATCGATCTGAATTCTGAACTTGATCATCATCTAAAAGATTTGACGGATCTTCTTATGCTAAAACCACTTTAGGATTTGGATTTTATAATTTTTGTATAGATTGATTTGTATTATTGTAAGAAAAGACAATTTGAATTAAAAAAAAAAGGATCTTATTATACAAAATGAGATTGAAAAATTATTGGATGTGAAATATATTATGAAAATATTTTAGTTCCTAAAATAATTATCGAATGTAGTCTTAATCCCCAAGTTAATTGGAAGAGGGATGTGCATGGATTCTTGGGATCGTAATAAAGCATGCATATCCAATAATCCAAGAATAGACCAACTAACTAATGGGTTTTACCTCAAATTATCCATTATTTGGCATCTAAAAGTCAACAGCAGGTCATGATTTGCCCATTTCATCGACATTTTATCACGTCTTCTGAAACTTATTAATTGTACCATTTAATCGGAAAAAATATAGAATTGAACTACGTATCAAAAGCTCATAGATTGAATACTTAACCATAAAATTTAATGGGCAAAACATTGATGATATATGAGTAAAAAGGTAAAAGGACTATCGACCATGTGGTCATCCTAGCAAAACACTCGATACTATTAATTATAGAGGTGGGAATATCAAATATGGGTTAAAGTCCATGAGCTCTAACCAATCAATATAGTTTTGGTTTTCGATTAGGTCAGGCCTTAGAACTTTATAAATGGGTTCAAGTGTGTTGAGTTTAGGTGGATTATAATTTATTAACTTTGGGTTCAAAATAAGTTTAAATGGACTTATATGGTTCAACATGTGTTCATTAAAAAAACAAATAAACTAAAATTTGATAAATTTTAAACAAATAATTGTGAATTAATAATAAAAAATCTATATTATTTTTACTTTTTTGTTTTTATCAAAGTTTCTTGTACTTTTAGATTATTAATGATTTCAAAAACTGAAATATAAGTCTTGGGTATTGAACATATTAATAAGTTAGTTCTCTAAAATTCTTTTCACATATAAATTTTAGTATATGAGTAATATTTTGAAGACATACGAACATCTATTGTATCTATTAGTTGAAAAAAATTTCTAAATTTATTGCTTAGTTAATATTATATGCTACATTGCCAATAGTAAGATTGACGTGCAATTTATATAATTTGTTTCTTAAAAAGTTAATTACAACTAAAACATTTCATGATTAAAAATTTAATATTACGAACATATTAACTCCTTAGAGTTAGTAAAAAATTTTATGGTTCATCAAATCGAGTTATGTCATGTCTTGAGAATGTGATGTTGGGAAGTAGGGCACAATCCAAGTCAAAGTCGCAAACCAAGTTAAAGTTCACAAGATGAGGAGGGGTGACAATAGGAGTACTACTGCTAAAGAGTCGTCGTTCCCCCTTGCTCCTGGCGATTGGGCGCCTAACGTAGGCACACTAAGGGCGTCTTTCCTTGGAGTGCACCAGTGGACACCCGCAACATGGGTAGCATTGCTTCAGGTGTCGCTGGTACGAGTGGGCACCACCACAAGCACCATTTTGGTGGTTGTGGTCAACCTAAGTTCATCTAAGTTCATGGAGGTTGTCATCCTCGTAATGTCGCTAAATTTTCTAAGTTTGTTAACCCTTTATTAGGTGTGTTGTCTAACCTAGTGTTAGTTCAAGAAATTGCATCTCAAGAGTTTGAAAATCACCAATTAGTTCTTAAGTCATTTTCTTCATTAGAGTCCGGTTCTTAGTCTGCAGTAAAAGGGTTTCAAGGATGCTCCTATTTTTAATAGTAGTTTTGTTAGTATTATAGAAATTCCATGATTGTTTTTGTTGGGGGATTTAGAAATTTTTAGGAGTAGGACTTGTATTTCTGATGAGTTTAAATTTTTTTCTTCATTCATCTAAGGATAATATGCTGCTAACTCCTCCGGAATACTTAATATATTCAATAGTTACTTTAATAGTAGGTTCTCCCTTCAACCAAATCCTTTGTTGTTGGAAATATTTAGGAATTATAAGATGAATTTGAGTCAATTCACCCGAACCTTTTTTGTAATCACAGATCTCTTGGTCGACTTGGGTCTTTCCATCTCTCTAAATAGCATACACTAGTGCGAAAGGTGCCTAATGAGCCTTTATTTATGTCCAAACCAAATAGTAACTTCTTGAGTGGTTTGCTTTCTTCGAAAAGGCCTTGGGAAAGTATATTCTTCTTTGTGTGAGATGAAAGTTGGGGTGCTCCTTGTGTGTAGAGTAGTTCACCACCACTAGTGCATAGGCTCATCGTGACTTTCGTTAGTATGTTGAGGAGACAGGTTTATTTGATTCTCTTTTTGACATGACTTACACATTTTCTGAGGGTATTAAGTTTATTTTTTGTTGATTGCTCTTCCATGTTTGTTAGTGCTTTCTTATATTCTCCCTAGCACAAAAATAAGAAGATTGACTTAGTGAAGATCCACGCTAGGAAAGTGGAAAAAGGCTTGCACTGGAGGCATACAATAGAGCCATATTGCAGGGAGGCATTGCTAGCTGGGTGGCTTCTAAGCCTCGACGTCCATGTTCGAGCAAGGTACATATTTTGCAGACATTAGTAGCATGTCAGGTGGGTGTGGATGATGGTTCCATGGTAATAAACACTAGACCAGTCAGAAAATGTGTGTAAAGGTCAATTGCAAGAGGTACTTGCCACAACATTCTTTGCTTTTCATGTCGGTGAGGGAAATGGGTTATTTCCCTATGATTTATGTGAGACCGCCTTTAATATTAACAGAGTGGATGGAAGTGAGTGAGTGTAACACCCTTAAAATTCAGTATTTCGAAAGATAAGGATTTAAAAATTGAGATATTGATTGGTCAAATTTTAGGGCTCGAAAAATAAATAAAAAGATTTGGTTGCAAGAAAATGAGAAGTTTGGGGTCAATTTACAATTTGATGAAATTGGATTGAACTAAACTTGGAAACTTTGGGGTTGCATGGCTAATATGTTGTATATCCTATTTTTTTTGGGCTTGATTGAAGGCTGGCCAAAAGTTTGGGGGCCAGATTGTAATTAGGAAAGTGTATAATATAAATAAGGGGAAATTGCATTTCAACCCCATTTTTTCCTTCCCCTACACTGCGGCACTACTCTCCCCTCTCACCGATAATTCTTCACCGGCCACCGGCTAGACCCCAAACCAACCATATCAACTTCTTCCTCTCCTCACAATGAGCACGTCGGTACCATATGCACACACTAACAGCGGCAGACGGTGAAGAAACGAAGGACTGAAAGTTAACCACGGCGGAGGTGGCAGACTGCTTCATTTCAATGACTTTTTGTGGTAGACCCATGTAACATTTTGACGGGCTCAGCTTGAGGATCACGTCGGTAGCTTCATCTTCTCAAACGGACCACCATGGATGGAATAATTAAAGAAAAACCGCGGCAGTGGAGCTTGGTGGTGCTGAGCATTCGGAGAAGAAATTGAAGGCTTTCCCAGTGGCTTTTGATAAAATTGATTAGGGATTTGGATTTGTTGAGCTAAAACACAACTTCTGGTTGGGTTGCGATATTTTCGGCGGCGGCAAATGGCAGCTGGCGACGGCGGTGGGAAGACAGTTTCTTCTTTTCATTCCTATGATCGCAGTGGTACTCCTGGTTTGTGATTTCGAGGCCTCGATAAGTAACTTTGGGTAATATGGGGTTTAAGGCTGACTGAAATGTAAATGTTATTCGGGACTATTCTGTCTGATTGTAATTTGACTGACCGACCGTATTCTGCTTGTTAGACTGTTCTTAACTGTTTGAACGTATCTTGTTGTGTTCCTGTTAATTATTGATTGATGATATGTTGAGTCGATTTCTTCCTCGATAGATCCATATTGTTATGGTTACTATTATCCCTCACTAAGTTCTTCGGACTTACCCCCGGTTTATTTTGATTCTCTCAGATAAGGATTAAGTGAAGTATTTAGACTCCAGGCTGGACATTAGTATATTTTGTAATAGATTAGGTGTTGAATGGATATATGGAATCACCTGAATGCTAAGCATGAACTTGAGATGTTATGTTGATAATGTTGATTTAAGGCATGTAAATATTTTGTTTGATATAAAATGAAATATGGCATGTACTAAATGGTTTATTGAGATAGTTAAGTATGAATTCCATTGCTTATGTTAAGATTGGATTTGAGATTTTGTGGCATGTATTTAGTATATGTGTTGTATGTTACATGTTTATTTAAGTTGGAATTCGCTGCTATTTCTGATGAGCTTGAAATGTTTGATTTATGGGCCTATTGATTTGTAATTTAGGTTCTGAATTAAGATTGAACTAGAGTGATACCTCAGCTTAGCTGCTATCCCGAGAGAGAGCAGTACAGGTGGTATCAGAGCATAGGTTTGTCGATAACCTAGGCATCTGGGTATTATTGAGATTTCTGACTGAACTTTTGATTAGGTTAGTTTGAGTATGAATTTTAGTTATGTTTTGCATTGAAAAGATCTTGTGTGATTTAAGGAATGAAGACGAATTGATCAGTCGGTATTAAGAGATGAGTTCAGTACTATAGGATGTCTATGGGGTTTTGTCGTAGATTGTAGGATGGTTAGAATTTTGTATCCTTGATTTTGTTTTGGTTTCTTCTAACTCTTCTTCTTTTATCCTTAGAAGTTTAGAGGAGTTAGCAGAATTGATGGCATTTCAAGAAAGTTCTGGTACACCAGTTCCTCTTAGAGCTGGACAACGGGAAAGACCTCCCGAGCGAAGGGAAAGACCTCCTGGGCATCGGGTCGGTGATCGACATATCCGAAGGTAAGAGGCTCCTGCTTACTCTCAAGCTATACGAGAGAAGAGGTCTCGCAAACCCTTTCAGTAGGTCAGCCAGCAAACCTTGTAGATTAGAGGGGACCAGGATTGAGGCAACAGGATCAACAGCCAGGTAGTGAAGCAAAAATAGTTATTGAAGTAGTTGAAGATCAAGCGTTGGAATGGTTCTTCGTTTCAATCCCCTGAAGTTTCTTGGAGAGCCGGATAACAGAAAGGCAGAGAAGTGGATAGAGAGTCTAAAGGATATATTCGACACCTTACGCTACCCAGATGAGTGAAGAGTTTATTTTACTACATTTATTCTATCAGGACCTGCTCGCAGCTGGTGGAAGATGATTAAACATCAATTGGCCATCATGGGGACCCGCAGGACTTGGGAGAACTTCACCAGGGAATTTATGAACAAATGTAAACCCCTGGTAGTCAAACAGGCAAGAGAGTTGGAATTTATAGATTTAATTCAAGGGGCACAGTCCGTAAGTCAGTACGAGGCTACTTTTAGCCGATTGATACAATATGCTCTCTACATGCAAGATGATAAAGGTCGTCAGGCTTGACAATTCATTAAGGGGCTACGGCCAGAGCTCAAGCAAGGTTTGGCCGTATGTGATCTACCAAATTTCAACTTAGTAGTGAGCAGAGCACTGTAGCTAGAATTAGAGTTTCAAGAAATTTGGAAGATTGAAGATAAGAATCGGAAAGAAAGATCATACCTTGAGGAGCAGAGTAGTGCTGGAGAGAAACAATTGAGGATACAAGTTGAAACGCTACTCCTCAAGCCTATCAAATCGATGAGACAACAATTCTGACTCAAGAAAGGCTACGAAAGAAATGTGGATTGTATGGATCACATACCTATGAGGAGTCAGGATGTTGGAGAAAGCAGGGCAGATGTATGGGTTGTGGTAGCGAGCAACACTTCCTAAAAAATTTCCCCAATAGGAGAGGTCCAACATTGGTGGGAAAAGGAAAATAAGTGGCCCAAGGTTCTGTCTAAGTTCCTGATTTTTAGGAAAAAGTCCAATACTGCATATTTTGGCTTCATTCCTCAGATGGAGTCTTGGGAACAACAGGCATATGAGTTGTGTCCATACCTAGTGTGTTTAAGTTTTGTGAATCTATATCTAGTTGTTTGGGAATGTATGATAAGTTATGAAATCTAGCATGTTAAGTTTGAATATTGACTACTCCTTTATGTGAATATCATGTAAGTGTGAACTTGTGATGTTATTAGTTGTTTGTTGCTGTAATGGTTTTACGATCTTTTATATAAAGGTATGCACTCTGTTAGAACTAAAGTGGAGAATATTTTAAGTACTGAGATGGTAGGTGATTGAGACAACAAGTGTGCTGGAAGAAAGAATATTGGTGAGGCACACAAGTCAAGATATACGATGTATCCGAAAGACATGAAGATGCATCGGGACTTGAAGAACCAATCGTGGCAGAATGTAATGAAGAGATAATGTAGATCGATATACCGAATCTACTTATTTTCTGTCAGTCGAAACAGTACTCGGATGAGAATTTGGGGACCATATTCTTTTAAGAGGGGAGGATTGTAACAACCCTAAAATTCAGTATTTTGAAAGATAAAGATTTAAAAATTAAGATATTGATTGGTCGGATTTTAGGGCTCAAAAAATAAATAAAAAGATTTGATTGCAAGAAAATGAGAAGTTTGGGGTCAATTTACAATTTAAGGAAATTGGATTGAACCAAACTTGGAAACTTTGGGGTTGCATGGCTAATATTTTGGGTCAAACGGAGGCTATGTTGTATATCCTATTTTTTTAGGCTTGATTAAAGGCTGGCCAAAATCTTAGGGGCTAGATTGTAATTAAGAAAGTGTATAGTATAAATAAGGGGAGATTGCATTTCAACCCCATTTTTTCCTTCCCTTACACCGCGACACTAATCTCCCCTCTCACCGGTGATTCTTCACCGGCTACCGGCGAGACCCCAAACCAACCATATAAACCTCTTCATCTTCTCACAGTGAGCATGTCGGTACTACATGCACATACCAACACTGGCGGACAGTGGAAAAGCAAAGGACTGAAAGTTGACCACGGTGGAGCTGGTGGACTGCTTCATTTCGGAGACTTTTTATGGCAGACCCAGGTACCATTTTGACAGGCTCAGCTCGAGGATCACACTGGTAGCTTCATATTCTCAAACAGACCACCGTGGATGGAGGAATTAAAGAAAAACCGCAGCAGCAGAGCTTGGTGGCGCTGAGCGTTCAAAGGAGAAATTGAAGGCTTTTCTAGCGGATTTTGATAAAATTGCTCAGGGATTTGGATTTGTTGAACTAAAATATAGCTTCTAGTTGGGTTGTGATATTTCTGGCAATGGCAACGCGGCGGCGGGGAGAAGACAGTTTCTTCTTCTCGTTCCTACGATCACAGTGGTACTCCTAGTTCGTGATTCAAGGCCTCGATAAGAAAATTTGGGTAATAAGGGGTTTAAGGATTAAGCTTTTTGTATCATTTAAACATTTTCAAATCTTGTATTATGGCAAGAGAATGATGAAGTGATGTATGATTTGGAATTGCAAGTGACATGCATGGGCTATATATATGAGGTAGTGAACTCGAATTTGAATTAAAATGATAATTTTGGGATTAATTGAGTTAATTAAAGGATTTGAAACCCTAACTTCTTGATTTATAGATTTGAAACCAAGTGATAGTAATTGGACCATTATTGTGATTTTGGGATGATATTATGAGAATGATTATGTTATTAAGAACTAGTTTACGCTTAGTTATTAGACTTGATATCAGATCGAGACTATTTTGGAAATAATCAACTTTATTAGCCATTTTGGGCCGATAGTACAGTTTAAGCTTAAAACCTACCAATTAATCAACTAATTAGTGATTTTGGATTATTAATGGTTTATTTGAGATTATTAAGGATTATTAGAGTTGAATGAAGATTTGATTGTAAGCCTATTCTTTTGAATTAGGTGACGTAGAATTTGGACTTGCGGACCAATAAACGGTAGATTGTGATAGTTTTCTCTGAGACTACGGAGCTGAGGGTCTGCCAATCTAGCACATTTTCTAACTATTTGTTATTTATGATAAGCCCCTGTGTGGGTTTTTTGTTTCTGTGCCGTACTCTGTTTATTTGAAATATGAAATGTGTTGGAATTCTGATTTGTTATCTGTTATCTGATTTGAACACCCCTGTGAGGGTCTACCATTCTGGCCTTGCTATACCTATTTGTTCTTGTGGCATAACCCATGTGAGCGTTAACTTGCTTGATTGTACTTGCTCGTAATTGCTTGAGTTGCACTTGTTCGTTATGGCGCCCAGAACTTACTTCTGTCTTATCTTGTACTTGTCTTGATCGCTACTTGTTCATGTCTTGTACTTGTTCTCATCTCGTAATGTTATCAGATGCCTTGCTGGTATACTTGCTCGTTTGTATCTAGTTGTCTGGTCATGTTGGCTTGATTGTACTTGATAGTCGTTCATGTATCGCCTCATCGGCAAATCTAGTTGATTGATTGATAGATACTTATTGTACTTGTGTGGAGATAGTACTTGGGCCGAGTGCTAATCCCAGCAGAATGCTTGGATATGTTTGTATACGTCAGGGTCTATTCTATGAGTATTTGTTATTAGGTCTGATATGTCAAGGGCTATTCCCTAAGTATTTGTCTGTATGTATGATATGTCAGGGGCTATTCCCTGAGTATTTGTAAGTCTGATACGTTTGGGGCTATTCCTTGAGTAATTGTAAGCTTGATGTGCTAGGGTTATTCCTGGACAGCTACCATCTGTTTGTCTGTGATGTGCTAAGGCTATTCCTGGACATCTACCGTCTGCCGGCGACTGTCGTGGATCAAGCTGTCATGCTTGGATAAGTCTGACTAAAACGTAAACGTTATTCGGGACTTTTCTGTCCGACTGTAATATGACTGACCGACTGTATTCTACATGTTAGACTGTTCCCGAGTGTTTGAATGTATCATGTTGTGTTCCTGTTAATTGTTGATTGATGATTTGTTGAGTCGATTTCTTCCTCGACAGATCCCTATTGTTATGGTTACTATTATCCCTCACTAAGTCCTTCGGACTTACCCCCCGTTTATTTTGATTCTTTCAGACAGGGATTAAGTGAAGTATTTGGACTCCAGGCTGGACATGAGTATATTTTGTAATAGATCAGGTGTTAAATGGATATATGGAATCACCTGAATGCTAAGCATGGACTTGAGTTGTTATGTTGATAATTTTGATTTAAGGCATGTAAATATTTTGTTAGATATAAAGTGAAATATGGTATATACTAAATGGTTTATCGAGTTAGTTAAGTCTGAATTCCACTGCTTATGTTAAGATTGGATTTGAGATTTTGTGGCATGTATTTAGTATATGTGCTGTATGTTACAGGTTTATTTAAGTTGGAATCCGCTGCTATTTCTGATGAGCTTAAAATGTTTGATTATGAGCCTATTGATTTGTAATTTGAGTTCTGAATTAAGATTGAATTGGAGTGGTGCCTCAGCTTAGGTGCTATCCCAATATGGGCGCTACAGTGAGTATGAGTAAGGAAAGTTGAAGATATTTTTCTTACCAATTAATCTAGTTTGTTGCTGGAGACTTTACTCAGGTAAGTATTCATCTCACCGCTTTGTTTTGCATGTGTGTTTTTCTTATAGTTACATTTAGTTATTTACTCATTATGTTTCTTACTCTTTTGGGTGTAGACTTGGAACATAGTTATACAGGTGTCTTGTTATACAGAGGGGGCAACGATGATGATATCTTGACTTAAGGAAGACGTTGCCAGGTTCGCTCAGCAGCAATCCCAGAAAGAGTAAGAGTTTGCGAAGCTGTTGAAGAAGCATGCGCAGTTGAAGGCGCGTTATGCGAATGAAGTGAAGATAGGGAGAAATTTTTTAGAGTATTCTATTGGGAAAATACTCATCACTGTTGCTCCCAAGGGTGCAGTCAAGGAGTCTAAGAATTCTGATGCGTTTTTTAAGACGGTTGAGGTAGAGGCTATTGTGATTTATAAGTAGACCATTCAGGGTTGTCATTGCGTGCTTAGCGAGACTAGGCAATACCTTGCTACGTTTTGTTGCTGCTCGACCCCAACATGCTAATTAATCTTTTTACTAGAGAGTCTAGTGGGCTCTAGAGGCTGGCATTGACACCATGGTAGAGGATCAGTAGATGCAGCACTGCAAGAGTAGGTCTGGACTTAAAGTAGGAGTTATATTTAGTTCTTGGATTTTCTTGTCTAGGACTATTTCACTTTTTTGCTTTTGCATAAGTAGTAGTATTGCTTCTTTTTTTTATTTTTTATTTTTTTTATTTTTGCTTTTTCACTTCATAATGTCAAGTATTGGTTGGATATTTTTCATAGGCTTTGATGTCACTAAACCTTGCTCCCTTTTACTTATGAAAGTTTTCATTATTTGGTTTTGTTTGTATACTTATCAGCAATCCCAAAAAGATGAAGAGTTTGTGAAGCTGTTGATGGAGCATGAGCAGTTGAAGGCGTGTTATGCGAAGGTCTTATTGCAAACATTGATGTAGAGATTGAATTTGTCCACAAGCCTCACTTGAGAGGTCTTATTGCAAACATTTGATGTAGATATGGTGTTTGACTACCAGCCTCGCTTGGGAGGTCCTACTGCAGTTGCTAAGCTCTGTAGTTACCTCTCGTTTTGGGTGTTGCTAGAGTAGTCGTAGTAGTTGTTGTTGGAATAGTCATAGTTACTGTTGCATGCGTTGAGCATAGTTGTCTTCGTGCCATGTGCTATGCTTGGGGCATCCTATGGTGGTCTTTTGCCACATGTCCCACTTGGAAGGTCTTATAGTAATCTTTTGCCACATTCCATGCTTTAGGATGTTATAGTGGACTTTCGCCATGTGCTCCTCTTAGGGGGTCTTGTAGTAGCTTTCCTCACGTGCTCTTCTTGGGGGATCTTATAAAGGTTTTCGCCAAATGTCCTACTTAGGGTTCTTATAATGAACCTAAGGCCACATGTCCTACTTGGAGGGTCTTACAATAGTATTGATTGATGACGATAAGGGAGGTCTTACAGAGGTTGGGGGTTTTATAGAGGTTTTCGCCAAGTGCCCCACTTAAAGGTCTTATAATGGACTTAAGGCCATGTGTTCTACTTGAAGGGTCTTACAATAGTTTGGTGTAGAATTGAGTGTGTCATGATGCCATTATTGAGATACGTGCCTTAGCGTTCTTATCATACAAGTTATAGTTCAAGCACAAGTAGGAAATGGCGTAAAAAATACTCTATTAAGACAATTGGAAAAGAATATAGGTGCCATTCCTATTATAGGTTGACTTTATTTGATGTTCATTGAAGTAACTTCTAATTAAATGAATGTAATGCTTTCAAATACTTAAAAGAAGAACTCTTAATTAATAGCATAATCTTGCTAAAGAGAAAGGAAAAAGCTTGTAGCACTACTGGCTATACGTCTAGTCCCAACGAGAGTGTGATTAAGACACTAGCTTCATAGATCATACCTTTGCCTTATCCTTCCATTTTTTGTCTCGACCTTCCTTCGTGTGATTTGAGCTGGGGATAGGAGCCTTTATTTTCTTCAGGGATACTTGCACGATATTCCTTTCTAGTATGATGTTGTATGCTAACAGGTTTTTGACAAGTAAAATCCTCACCATCTTTGTATTTCTCTGAGGATGAGTGCCTAAAGAGATAAGGAGGGGGACTTCTTCTGGCCCCTCTATTCCACCAATAAACCCAACTAAAGGAGTATTGATCAACGTTGTCTACTCCCAGTTGGAAGAGCATCATGAAAAATTATGTCTATCGAGGTGCTACTATCCACTAGTATTTTCTTCACTTAGAAGTTGGCAAAGGAGGTAAAGATCAACAAGGTATCATTGTGTTTTCCTTGTTTAGGCTCTACATCGTTTTCTTCAAAAGTGATGCTGGAGAGTGATTTGCTTAGTATATCCCTAGTATGGGGTCAATTGAATGGGCTTGAGTCTGTCTTGCCATCTAAAGCAATGCTATGGGTCTTCTCCTGTAGATCATTAGGAGATCATTGAGATGATGCCAACAGTAGGTAGGTTCTCCCAATATTACTAATGTTACTAATCTTTCGGCTCTAGATAATCATCTACTTGCCATCGGCAGTCCTCACTCTCTCTAGCTCCTAATCCCTCTTAGGATTGCTTTGCTTTCAATATATTCCTTAAGGTATTTCCTTTGGATTAGCCTCTCAATTTCATTCTTCAAATGTAGATATACTCCTTAGTAGTATGTCTACAATTGCAGTAGAAGCGGCACCACTTGCTATACTTCTACCTTTTTAGGTTATCTTGCATTTTCGGAAGAAGATACTAGATTAGACCTTGCTGCAATGCCATAGTTAAGATCTCCATCCTGGGGATTGTAACTGGAGAAAGTTGTAGGAGCATTGCCTATGGTCTCCTCGCTTCTTTTTGTTGTTGCTATCCCTTCATAACTTGCCTTATGTTTGTTGGCATCTTAGGGAGTAATTGCTTCTCGATCCTAATATATTTCTCAACGAGAATAAAGAGATTCATTAGTGTGCTTGAAGGTTTTTCAGCTATAGACTTTTGGAATTTTTTGTGCTATAGATTTTACTGGATGATGCTAAATAGGAATTCTTGGTTGATGTGGGGATTTTTTGCACTACTTCGACAAAATGATTGAGGTAGTCTCTCTGAGGCTCTCCGTTCTTCTGCTTAATGGGGATACTTGTGGATAGAGAAGTTATAGAGAAAGAATTGTGCCATTTGTTCCCAACCCATGATAGATCCAACTGGAATCTGGTTGAAGCATATTAGAGCGTGTATGGTGGTGCGAAATAACTTATAGTAGGCAGCTTCACTTAGGTTGTAAAGTTCTATCCTAGTGTGGAAGTCGTTCAGGTGCTTTTGGGGGTGTACTGTGACATGAAACTTCAGTAAGTTAGCAATATTTGCCCCTAGAGAAATCACATTCTCCAAGATAGTTGGGTAGAAGAGACTGCATCTCGAGAGAGTGACATCTAGAGTGAGGTATTAACTTCTAGCTCCTCTTGATGGCTGAGGACCAACAAGTTAGTCTAAACTCTGGCAGTGATAGACAGTTGTTGTCGATGGTCATCTTTGAGAGATGATTGCACGTCCACCTATTGGGCTAGATAAGGGGTGATGTCTCAATTTGAGTTAGTTCTTCGTTCTATTCTTTTTGAGAACCACAAAGTTTCCCAACTCCAATAGAAGGATTGCAGTTGTTCCGAAAGGCGGCGTACTTCACCATATGGCCACAACTTGCTCAGAGGGATTTTCCAACAACGTCTTAAACGTCTCTTGAGTCATCTACATTATTGGTTCTCCAAAATGTGGGGCTTGCTATGGTAGCATCTCCTCCGGTGGTGGTGCGCTTTTGGTGCTGGCTTCGGCAGTTCAAGCTGGTTGTTCTCTATGTTTTAGGTTCTTGGGACAACCAACTTGCTGGGGGATCTCGAGCTCTACATCTCATATGCATTCTTAATGTTCTGTCTTCTTAGGTAAAAGTTCCCACAAATGACACCAGATGATGTGACCAGATCTATCCCAAATATGAAGGCCTAACTATTTTTAGGTATTGTCCTGTCAATATATATATATAGAGAGAGAGAGTATGGGGTTTACCTTTAAAGGGTGCTTCGAAGTATGAAAGATGAGAGACAACTTGTGAAATATTTCAAGCCCTCTACTCATTTCGATGTGAGATAACTATATATCATCATAGCTCCCTAGTTGAGGGGCTTGGAAAGAGGAACATGGCTGCATTCCCACAAATGACGCCAACATGATATTATTCAGAAATGGAGCTAGGATCCTTTCTGAAAATTAACAAATTTTATTAAGTTCTTTTCTCTGGAACGAATTACATTAGAGTCAAAGTTCTCAACTTTTTGCAAATGATTTTTCACGTCCTAATTGACTTTGGGCATTAGTATTCAACAAATCCTTCTATTCGAGAAAAAGAATCAATGATAATATTTTTCTTTTTGTGTCTAATTTATTTAAATTAGACATCGTGTCTTCAAGTTTTCTATATCCATCCATCCAAATATGAAATTCATAACTATTTGTTGGATTGAATAATTTTCAAGTCCTCGTAGGTAAGAATGAGAAAGGAATGAAAAATTAAGAGAATATATTTTTCAATTAAAAAATCACAAAAATTAGAGTTGTATTCTTAAATTTATTTAATTTTAGCATTTGTTTTGTTTGCACAAATTTTTTGTCAATATTCATTATTGAAATACACAATAAATAAATAAAAATCCTGCATATTTCTTAAATTAGGAAACACAATGAAGTCGCACATATGATGAAAACATATGAAAAAAAAAAAAAAATTGCATAAATGGACTTGGATAAGAGCAACAATAAATTATAGAAATTAGTAGGTTGAAAATAATCACATATATTTATATCTTTTCTTTCTCCTTTTAATTTTGATAAGTGACAATCACTTCTTTTTCTTTTCTTTTTTTTTTTTTTTCAATTTTCTAGTAGGTTGAAAATAATCACATATGTTTATATCTTTTTTTTTCTTCTCTCCTCTTAATATTGACAAGTAAAAATAATCTTTTTTATATATTTTTAACAATCAACATTTTTGACCAAATCAAACTCAATATACCATAAATCAAAATCTCAATCTTTTTTCTTTTATTTATTTTTAAATTTAGGTGATCCATATAAAACAATTTGTGGAAAAAACTAAATAGTTTCAACATATTCTTTTTCTTTTTACATATGTAAACCAATTTCTATTTTTCGTAATGCTTACTTTTTTAAATAAAAACACACTTTTCATCTTTTACTTGAGTTGATTTCTTATTGTGCTATAGGTTTTTATATTCACAATATCATTGATAATTTTATCATCTTTGCAGACATTATATTCTTTTTTTTTTCTTTACTTGTTTAAGTTCCTTTTTGGTTATTGAATTATTTTTTAGTTATATAAAAATATAAATATTTTTGTTATCTTTATACTGTATTTTTGTAGATATTATAATTTGTGATGAGAATGAATTTTTCACTATCTTTATTGACATGCATATTGATATGGGTACTCAACTAAACTTACCGGCCCAATAGAAGCTCTGGGCCCAGTATCAAGCTTAAACAAGATAAGTTTTGGGCCCAGATAAATTGGCCCAAGTTGTCATTCCTGGACTTTCTAGTACTTCCAGTCAACCCCTGAGGTCAAGGAGGTCGAGTTACCCCGACCTCAAGAGGTCGAAAACTCATTGTAGGTAACGTGACTCTATCGCTGTAGAAATACTAATGGTAGAGTCTGCCACCTGTTGCATCCGTATTAAATGCACTCAAACCACCTTCCTGTCTACATCAAATGGTTTTGACAGTGCATCACCTCTGCATTAATGATGGTAAGGGCTCCCCCTCCGGCCAGCAGGTCACCAGCAAGACTCACAAGTAAGGTTCTGAGCTAGGTCGAAAAGACCTAGATTGCCCCTACTTAAGGAAGAAAAAGCTTGACTTGTATAAGGGTGAAAGTAGTCTTTTTCATTCCTTACCAAACACTATAAACACTTTCTTTTTCAGAGACTAAGGTACGCTTTCAAACACTTCCTAAGCCGTTACTATGCCAAATTATCTCTAGGTCAAAAATTAACTTAAACATTGGAGGGTCTTAACTAAGGACCCTCTCGGCTAGCCTAACATTTGTTCATTGGCTGCAGAATTCAACGTGCATTACTCATTTTCTTGTCTTTCTGGTTGGCTTAGAACTTCTAGTCAAGACCAAGAAACTTAATTCACCAAAATTGGCTTCATCATTTGGTGTCATCTGTGTGACCTGGAATCTACAGTCGAAAAATTGTGAACACTAGATGAACCACTTCCAAAAGGTAGAGTGACTGCAGATCATCACTACCTCTTCCACCGCCACCATAACCTTAGCCGAACTAGCAAGCTGAGGGCCCAAGCTCTCAACTAGAACAGGTGGTCACTTTGACTATCTCTCAGCTTATGCAAATGATTAGTGACCAAATATCCGCTCAGCTCTTCGCACAATTATCTGCCGTCTTGCAAAAGCACAACAACCAACCAGTGGATGCAGCTAATGCCACACCACACCACACCCCTCCCACTAAGAAAAGAGACCACCACGTGAGGACAAAGTAAGGAGTGAAACTCATCGCAACCCTAATAGATGAGATTTAAGCCCTGGTTGTTTCCCATGTGGTGAAACCCATTACCAACCTTGAAAGAGGTAGCAAATTCAGTGAAGCACCTCGCTCAACCTAATCGAGCCCAACACAGCGAGAGGGTTGAGCGCTAGAGACCTTAACCCCATAATGACTTATCTGGAGTAGACCAAAATGAATGGGAGGAAGTGTCGCGCTAAGTCCAATAGCTGAACAGATGATTGGAAGAGATCTCAAGAAGAAATGTTGAAAGAATTCAGCTCAACAATACCCCCAGACTTTGATGAGAAAAGGGCTTATTCATCCAAGAAATAATGGAAGAGCGCATAGCGATCGATGAAAAAATCTCGACTGGACTATCTAGATACGATGGGTCAATTAACCTTAATAAGCACTTGCTACTGTCGAGCACATGATGCAACTACATAGCCATAATGACTATATCCATGCCAAAATATTGGTCACTACTTTCCAGGGAGTGGTGCTCGAATGGTTTGTCAAGTTGGAACCTATATCCATTTTTTCATGTGACTAACTCTGTGACAAATTCCTTCACCAATTCACCCATAGAAGGAAAGCAAAGTAACCTCACACTCATCTCCACACAATCAAGTAGAATGAAAATGAATCTCTTAGGGACTTCTTTCCAGGTTCAACACTGAGTTGTTGAAGATTAACAACCCTGGGATCAAATTTTTGATTGACGTCTTATTCCCTAAATTAAGACATAAGAAATGTGCTAATGCTTTGGTCAGAGAGAGATCGCAAACAATAGAAGAGCCTCTCAACCTCATTGAGAGGTACATGACCCAGGAGAATATGAATACGATGGCGTATGGTGGCAGATGGGGTGATAAAAAGAAAGGCAAGAAAAATGATGATAGTCACCAGAAAGACGATCACCGATCTTCGATTAAGAGGTTTCACAATTATTTCCCACTCAACACTCCTAGGAAAGAGGTCTTGTTTGCAATCCAAAATGACGATCTCCTCAAAAGACCGACAAAACTCAATGAGACGCAGGCTATGAAAAACTCTAAGAAGTATTGCCATTTTCACAAGTAGAAAGGCCATGACACGGAGGATTTTTTTAACCTTTAGGACAAAATTGAGCGACTCATCTACCAAAGTCATTTGAAAAAGTATGTTGATGGAAAGGCCAAACAAGCAATAGCTTAGCCTAACCAGACTCCCCGTAGAAAATGGCCGGTTAGCTTAAGAATGGGGGATAAAAGAAAATTTTAAATTGAAGAAGAATGCCCCCTTAAGAGGTGTGATTGACACTATTGCATTAGGACTAAATGGAGGGGGGGACTCTAAATCAGAAAAAAGGCAAACACAAAGAAAACTCAAATCAGTTAAGTTGATGCCAGTTAGGACAATCTACCAACTTTCTACCAGCGTAGACCGTATCTCATTTTTCGATTTCTATATCTCTCACTTGGGAGGTTAAGGGGCGAAAAGAAAATTGGATTTCCCCCTCGTAGTTACCGTGGAAATAGCAAACTTTGAAGTGAGAAAGATCCTGGTCGACAATGGCAGCTCAGCTAACATAATTTTCTTGTCGACGTTAGAGAGAATGAAGTTAGGAAAGTTGAAGTTTGATCCAATCTATACCCCACTGGTCAGATTTAGTAGGTCAGAAATTGTAGTAGTTGGGCCCATCAACTTATCTATAACTTTTGGAAAAGCGCCAAAGTAGCGCACACTCATGGTCAACTACTTGGTCATTGACTCACCTTTCACTTACAACGCCATAATAAGGAGACCAACACTTAATAAGTTTAAAGCAATGTCTCTACCTATCACATGAAGGTCAAATTCCTGACAATAGCTGGAACTGGTGAATTGCTTTGCAATATAAAGGAAGCATGGCATTATTACACCATCTCTATCAAAGAAAATGAACAAAAAACTTGATCAAAACTGTAACCCTCAGGGGACATCCCCATAATGGAACCCGATGAGGGATAAGCAAGCAAAAAAAAAAAAAAGAAAGAGAGAAGATACCAGAGTCGAGCCAACTGAAGGGTTCAAAATAATAGAGCTCAACCCTGGGAATCTGGACAAGACCACGGAGATAGGAACCAGCCTGGGACATAACATGGAATGTGTTGGAATAGTGCCCAACAAGCCAATTAGATTGGCGTTGTAAAATATTTCACTTGTGATATAATCGTGATTGAATAATATTATTAATATGACCATCTTTATCTTATGCTCATATACTTTACTGGTATTTAGTTGAAGCCCTTAGATCACCTAAGACTACGAGACTTGGTCACGCACTAGGTGGTGATCAAGGTATAAGTCTTACATGATTGTGATTTTAAATCTTCAAAGTCATAGGATCTTTAGAGACAGAGCATCTAAGATTCGGGTAGACTTGCACTAACAATGCATAGGTACAAGGAGTTGGATATTGCTCCGTTCCATGGGCAATCCTATATGAGATACAGATGCATGTTAATGGGTGCTTGTTAGGGAACAAGACACTGAAGACCTAATGGAGAATCCACTAGATAGCCGGAGTGGTGAGTCGGTAGTAGCAAGTTTTCCCACTTACGCTAGTGCATATAATTAGTCATTTGACCTGAAGGTCCATGGTAACCTTGTGTTTAGGTCATCATGCTTTGACTCCTTCCTGGTCAGTTAGCGAACCATTTGGGTGGTGATTAGGCATGAGCTACTTAGACATGGAGGTTTGTGAGATCCAAGATGGAATCTGACTCTTTATTTTTGTGAAGGGCGAGTGCATCTCCTATGTATTATATAATGATCGATTCCAAGAAATCCTTGCACAAGGTAGTATGACAATTTGGAAAAGGAATTTTTCAAAGATGAGGTCATAAAGAGGAATCGAACATTGGAAATAGAGACACAGTATCGAGGATATTAAAGAGCCAGCAAATATCTTGCCCTAAGCCTCTTCCGAGAGATAAAAGACGAAAGGATCATATTTGTATGGTATGCGTAGAGCTATGGTAGTTCTCCAAAAGCATTCATTTCAGCCAATTAGTTGGGCTCCCTAGGCTTGAGGTTGACATCGATCATGGAGATTGGGTACTCTTAAATGAATGAAGATTAATTGAATTGAGTCAATTAGTTTAAAGGAGTTTAAACTAAAAGGAATATTCGATATTCAAAAGTCACAAGGAGTTGTGAGCCCATCTCTAATGAATGGTAGAACCTATCGAGTCACACACAAAAGCCAATTACATTTCCTAACTAATGGAGAAACTTTCTAAATGTTAAAAAATTCTCTCCATGGAGATCGATTTTGGGATGACCGAAAATTAAAGTCATTTTAGCTTGATTAATTTAAGTGTTAAATTGGTCAACTAATTTAAGTAGTTAAATTAGATCAATAATTAAAGAGATAATTATTTGGTGCTATGTGACCATCAATTGGTCAAATTAATTTAAAGAGTTAAATTAAGAAAATTAAGCTTAAAGAGTTAAGCTCGGTGACTTAAGAGTTAAGTCAAGAATTAATTAATTAAATTAAAATTTTTAACTTAATTAATGAGGAGAATATTCTTATGAGGGAAAATTTAAATGATAGGATCATTTTAGTGTGGCATTTAATTAATTCAAAATTAGATTTCAAATGTAATTGAAATGAACACAAATTCAAATTAGATTTGATTTTGCCAACTAAGCATGCATGTTGGTGGTCCCCATATTGGAATAGTACCCGGCAAGCCAATTTTATTGGCCTTATAAAAACTATTTCCTTGTAAAATAATCTTGATTGAATGATATTCTTTAAATGGCTGTCTTCATCTTATGCTTTATATTAAATGATATTCTTTAAATGGCCGCCTTCATCTTATGCTTTATATTACTTCACTTGCATTTGGATAAAGCACTTAGACCACGCATGACTATGGGACTTGGTAAGTTTAATGGGTGGTAATTATGGAATAAGTCTTACACAGTCGTAGTCTTAAATCTTCCAAGTCGTAGGATCTTATGAGATAGGTCATCTAAGATCCAGATAGACTTGCGCTAATGATGCATAAATCCAAGAGTTGGATATTGCTCTATTCCATGAGCAATATGTATGAGATACATGTGTATATTAGTGGGTACTTGTTAGAGAACAAGGCACTAAAGACCTTTTGGAGAATTATTAGATAGCCGTAGTGGCAAGTCAGTAGTGGTTAATTCTTCTGCTTACGCTAGTGCATATTATTAGTCCTTTGACCTGAGGATCCATGGTAACCATGTGTTCGGTCTTCATGCTTTGACCCTTCCTTGACCACTTAGCGAGTCTTTCGGGTTGAGCTTGGTTGTGAACTACTTGGCATTGAGGTTTGTGAGATCCAAGATGGAATCCGACTCCTCGCTTTTATAAAGGACGAGTGCATCTCTTATGTGTTCTATAATGATCAATTCTAAGAAATTCTTGCGCAAGGTGGTGTGACAATTTGGAAAAGGGTTTTTCCAAAGGTGAGTTCACATAAGGGAATCGAAATTGAGAATAGAGACATAGCATTAAGGCTATTAGGGAGCCGACAAATATCTTGCCCTAGGCTTCCTTCGGGAGATAGGAGACAGAAGAACCGTATTTGCATGGTACGCGTAGAGCTATGATGGTTCTCCAGGATATTCATTTCGACCAATTAGATGGGCTCCATGGGCTTGAGGTTGGACATCGACCATGGAGATTGGGTACTCTTCAATTAATGAGATTAATTGAATTGAGTCGATTAGTTTAAAAGGAGTTTTAAAATAAAATGAATATAAGATATTCAAAAGTCACAAAGAGTTGTAAGCCCATGTCCAATGAATGGTAGAACCTATTGGGTTACACACAAAAGCCAATTAGCTTCCAAAAATGATAGAGCAATTTTCTAAGTGTTAGAAAAATCACCCTTTTGGTGACCGATTTTCAAGGATTCAATTTGATGGTCAATTTTGGTTTGATTAATTTAAGTGTTAAGTTAATGAACTAATTTAAAGAGTTAAATTAGACTAGTAATTAAGGAGTTAATTATTTGATACCTTGTTGACCATCAATTGGACAAGTTGACTAATTTAAGTTTAAGAGTTAAGCTTGTTTGATTTAAGAGTTAAATCAAAGGTTAATTAATTAAACTAAAGTGTTTAATTTAATTAGTGGGAAGGATACTTTTTGGAGGGAAAATTTAAATGAAGTGTTCATTTAAATTAGCATCTTAATTAATTTGGAATTAGATTCCAAATCAAATTAAAATGCACATAAAATTCAAGTAAGACTTGAATTTGAATTTTGCCAACTTGGCATGCCACTTGGGCGGTCACCTTGAGGAAGGTGTGATGCCAACTAGCATCACACTTTCCACCCTCTATATATAGATACAGAGTGCAAGCAAAATTAAAAAAAAGTGTGAGAATTGGATTCTTGCATTCCCTCCAAAATCTTTCTCTCCATGCATTGCATCATGTATTGAAGCTTTGCATTCCTTGTTCTTCCCGACCTTAAAATCGGCCTCCTTTACCTCATTTTCTCCTCTCTAACTACATCTACTAGTGAGGGGAAATTGGAAGATTGTTTGGTGTGTGGATCATATCAATGGAGGCAAGGCACTTGACTTGCTTGGTTTTGGAGATCGACCTGCAGCAGCTTTCGGTTGATGAATTTTTATGGAGCAATCCAGAAAGCTTTTTGCTCCAATTTTTTTACAGTGGCTTACCCTGTGTGTGGATGTATTCTGAATTTAATTTGGTGATTTTTGGAGCAATATATCCATGGAAAAGGTTGCCATCTTTCCTCTATGTCGATTCCAAACAGTTTCTAGATCCGAGAGAGATAGTTGATCTTCTCCTTGTTTTGAGCTACAAGAGGTAATTCTTCGTCTTAATCCAGATCTATAGCATGAATAGATCCTTGGACACTTGAGTAGCTTAGTTTTCTTCAAGCTTATGAAGTTTTGATTTATGGATCCTAACGCTACTCTTGCCTTCACCCCTCCTTGAGGTGGCATCACACCATTCTCACTCTATATATAGATACAGAATGAAGGGTGGGGGGAAATCTAGCAATTCGCAATTGAAGAATTAGATTCTCACTTTTCCCTCCATTTTCAAGGTGTTCATTCATGTGTTGAAGATCACCTTCCTATTCTTCTCCCTACCCTAAAATCGGCCATTTCTCTCTCAACCTCCTCTCTTTCTCCAGTTACAAGTGAGGAATAATAGGATTTGGTTTGGTGTGTGGATCATTTCAATAGAGGTAAAACAAGTGTTTTGCTAAGCCTTTCGAGATCCATCTATAAGACCAGTCTCTTGTCGATTTTATTCCAGGAGATCTAGAAAGATTTTCAAGCTAAAATTTGTTCCAAGCAACTTCCTCAACGAGTTGAGCATCTACTGGAATTTTTTCAGTATTTTTGGTGAGTTTTGAATCAATAAAAAATCACTTGCTTCCAAGTTGCGCCACTGGCTGACAGATTCTGTTTGAAGAAGGAGTTCTTTAATCTACCTTTGGATTTTGCTTTTAAGGTAACTCTCCAACTAAATCTAAATCCTAAAGCATGTTTAGATCCTTGGTTGCTTGAAAGCACTAGTTTATTTATGCTTTTTGAAGTTTTATTATTGGATCCTAGTATCTTACTTGCTTTCAAGTGGTATCGGAGCATAATTCATGCTTTGATTTGGATTTTTTGTTTGATAGATTCATGTGATTGATTGATCTATATCACCAAATTCTCGATTCAATTGATGGATTAGAGTATTTTGATGATGTTGTATATGGCTCCTTGCTTCAAGAATTAAAAGCATGTTAATATGTGTTTTAAGTATTTATTCATATGATTAGTATGTTTTAATTCATAGCTATGTTGATTTGGCATTAATTGATATTATATGTTGATATAGCATGTGTTGATTACCCTTAATTTGTTTTGGTTATTTTTGGTTCCAATTTTATTGGAGTTTTGTTGGAGATTTTTGAAGAATGTGATTCTTACTTAAACTAGTTTTTGGAAACATGTTTGAGCACTTAAAATTTCATTTTTAAAAGGTGTTTTGAATCTAGAAATTCATCTATAATGTGTGATTTAATGTTTAGAATGTGTTCTAAAATTTTCAGAGTATAAGCATTGAGCCAAAATTGGCTTGACTAGGCCATGACCCAAAAACAGGAATGTTGTTGAGCTAGTAGCGCACGGTGGCCGGGCAGTGACCAAGAGTCACAGCCCAACCACACGCACACTTGGCTGGGCAATTCATAGTTTGGGATTTGGCGAGTTTTGAGCTAAAATTTAGGGTCCTTTGATGACCAAAATAATTTTGAGTCGCATGTATTGGATGCACAAGAGTTGTGCAAGGTTTTAAAATTATGTTTGACATTTTTGAATGCTTTTAAAAATTTGTTAAAGGTAATCTCCTACTAATTGCATAAATGTTATGCTTGGTCAATTATTTGTTTGTGAGATAAGCATTTAATTGTTGGAACTAATTGTTAATTCTAGATTTATTTATTGTTCATTTAATTGTTGAATGGATGATGAATGAATAGGGATGATCATGAGCCTTTAATATTGATTTTATTTGTTTCAAGTTGTTGAAAAGGGTTATATTAAATTGGGGCTTGCATGCCTTTTTTATTCTATCTTGTAATAGTTATGAGAGTAGAATCACTAAGAGTGAGGATTTCTTTCTCATGTAAATGTTGCATGGAGCAAAGAAGGCCAATGAAGGCATTGAGATTTTTGAAGACCCATGAATGTATGGGATACACTTATGTAATAGCTAAATTTAATCAACTCACTTAAAATCAACTAGGTGGTGCACATATGGCTCTAAGTGCACCACTTGGTTAAGCTCATGGTCATCCCACACTAGGAGCATGCTAGACACATTTACTTATTTATGCTTTCTATATCCTATTGATGTATAAGATGCATGGCTAGGATATAGAAAACCTAAATCAGAAGATAAAATGATGAGATCTTTGCAAGCAAAAACCCTCCACGTAGAATGTCTGTGTTTTCCAAATATTAAGTCAAAATGGATACAAATTAAAAGAAGTTTTAATTAATCCATGCCTTCTACCAGTAGTGTACGCCATATGATGCTACCGATTTTGTGTGATGGCACTCGGTTATGGGGGTTACACTTAGGAGGAAAGCTGTGAGCATACATTTTGCATGAGATGCATTTTTTATTGAAGAACACCCACACATTAACACTCGGTTATGAGGGATGTTGTGGTGCCCGTCTTAAACCCAATTTTGATTGGTAGGTTGGATTTAACACCTAGTAACATAGATGGTGCACGGTTATGTGGGTCTATGTGAAAAGTGAGGCAAAATATATCAAGAGTTGCATGAGATGCAATTAGCAAAAATTGCTTATCCTTTAATTGCTTGTAGATGGCACTCGGTTACGGGGGTCCACTTGCAAGTCCTTGGGGTCTTGATTCTCACTAGGAAATAAGGTTTCCCGAATTCTTCCAGGGGGTGAAGGATTTGATAAAATAGTGGGAGAAAAACATGCTTGAAAGACCATGAACATGTTTTTACAATATCAATAATTCAATCATATGCTTATACTCTTTTTTCGCCTTTTGTAGATTTATGAAATTTTCAAACAAAGAAAATGACTAAAAATCCACTCGCAAGCATTTTGGAAATTAATAAACTAACCAGGCCTAACTTCCATGATTGGTTAAGGAACCTTAAAATCATTATTGACTCCGAAAAAAGGACCTACGTACTTGATCAATGTCCGCCGGACACGTTGGGTGACGATGCCACCAGTGAGGCATGTGAAGTGTTCGCTTAACTTGTGGATGATGATCTACAATTAAAGATGCCTCATGATGGCTTCCATGACTAATGATCTCTAAAAGACTCACAAGCATATGAGATATGCATGTGAGATCTATAAACACCTACAAGAGTTGTATGGTGTACAAACAAGACACGAAAGATTCACTTTGTCTAGAGAGCTCTTTAGATCAAGGATGGTAGAGGGTTCTAATGTCCATGATCACAACCTAGAGATGATAGGGATCATCGAGAATTTTGGACAACTTGATGTGGTCACGAACAACGAACTTTATGTGGATTTGATCCTCTAATCGCTGCCCCCTTCGTTCGACCAATTCGTTATGAACTTCAATATGTCCAAGCAAGAGGTCACGATTAACGAATTGGTGAACATGTTTGTGACTGCCAAGGCGACTATGAAAAAGAAAAAACATTTTATTCTTGCTTCTGCCTCTAAGTTGAAGGGCCCTAGGGATCTTAGAAATGGAGATAAGAGGAGGAAGAGTTTCTCCTTGAAAGGGAGGCAACCCTTGAAAGGATCGAGGGGAGTTAAGAAAAAGAAAGGTGACAAGACCAATGCAACTTGTTTTTACTATGACGAAAAGGGGCATTGGAAAAGAAGCTGCAAGGAATACCTTGGCACCCTTGGGAAGGGTATGTACTTCATTGAAATGCACTTAACGACTAATTCTTCCTCATAGGTATTTGATATTGCATGTGGTTCTCAGCTTTGTAATTCGTTATAGGGGATGGAAAGAAGAAAGAGTATAAGTGAAGGAGATATGATCCCCCGCCTCGGAAATGGAGCAAAGGTTGCCACCACGATCTAAGGCGTAGTAAAGATAGACTTATGGAATGCTTGTATTGAGTTAAATCCTTGCTATTATGTACCCCCAACTTTTTAAGAACATTATTTCAATACCTGTTCTTGATAATGAAGGAATTGATTTTTCTATATCAATGGAGTATTGAAAGCATTAAAGAACGGTTTTTTAATTGTAGAAGGTACATTGAATAATGGATTATACATGCTAGATTCCCAACCTTCACTAATGCATATTAAATCAAGTAAAAGAAAGTTAGATAACCAAGAAGATGCCATTCATTGGCATGCAAGACTTGGACATATTTCTAAAAATAGAATGAACAAGTTAGAAGCTCTCAAAGCACTAAATGCTAGTGGCATTGAGGACCTTTCTACTTGTGAATCTTGTTTGAAGGGAAAAATAACCAAGGCTCCTTTTGTAGGACAAACGGAGCGAACCACAAGTCCTTTGAATTTGATCCATATGGATGTTTGTGGCCCACTAAGAGTGAGTGTGAGAGGAGACTATTCCTATTTCATCATCTTTACTGATGATTGTAGTCAGTTCTGACATGTGTATCTTGTGAAGTACAAGTCTGAAGCCTTTGAAAAGTTTAAAGAGTATAGGAATAAAGTGGAAAAGAAAAGGAACTTAGTATTAAAGCTCTTCGATTGGATCTAGGAAGAGAATACTTAAGTATCGAGTTCTAGGATTATCTAAAAGAGAGTGGGATTCTCTCACAATGAACTCCACTCGGCACACCCTAACACAATAGAGTAGCTGAAAAGAGAAACCGTACTTTGTTAGATATGGTACGTTCCATGATTAGTTTTTTCGTTGTGCCCATATCCTTTTGGGAATACGCTTTACAAACGGCGGCAATACTACTAAATGTAGTTCCATCAAAGTCGGTGCTAAAAACATTGCATGAGATGTGGAATGGCAAAACACCTTCTTACAACTACCTTAGAGTTTGGGGGTCTCCCGCCTATATGAGACGGACAGTAGGAGACAAGTTGGATAGTAGATCCACCTTGTGCAAGTTTTTGGGTACCCAAAAGAGTCTTTGGGTTATTACTTCTATGATCCCTTGGAACAAAAGGTGTTTGTCTAAAGGAACGCCTACCTTTTAGAAAAGAAATTTGTATTAGATAGAAATGACATTGTTGTTGAACTTTGATCAACAAATCCCACAAGCAGTAAAAACAAGTAAACATCAAGAGCCCTACACACAACCTCTTAGAAGGTCGGGCCAAATCAAGCAACAACCTGAAAGGTTTGGATTCCTTCATGAAATGGGCCAATCGGATAGTGATCCGAAGACCTACGAGGAAGCTATCTTAAATATAGACTCGAGACATTGGCAAGATGCCATGAGATCCGAAATAGACTCCATGTACTCCAACAAAGTATGGACATTAGTATATCCACCAAAGCGAATAGTTCAAGGTTGGTTGCGAGTGGATTTATAAGCAAAAGCTTGGAGTTGATGGAGAGGTAGCTACCTTTAAGGTATGAGTAGTGACAAAAAGTTACACTCAAAAATTCATTATCGATTTTAAGAAAAACTTTTCGCCAGTCGCAATGCCTAAGTCTATTCGGATTCTACTTGCCATAGCCGCATATTATGACTATGAGATATGGCAAATGGATTTAAAAACCGTTTTCTCAATGGAAACATTAAAGAAGAAATTTATATGGAGCAACCACAAGGTTTTACATCTACGATGAGTGAGCAAAAAGTTTGCAAACTCCTAGAGATCCATCTATGGACTCAAATAGGCATCCCGAAGCCGGAACATACATTTTGACAAGACAGACAAATTGTTTGGCTTTGTCAAAAATGTGTATGAACCATGTGTGTATATGAAGGCTAGTGGGAGTAATGTACAATTTATTGTACTTTCTGTTGATGACATCCTTCTCATTGGGAATGAGGTATGAATGTTAGAGTGTACTAAAACATGATTATCTACTCAATTCTCCATGAAGGATTTAGGAGAAGCATCCTATGTATTAGGAATGCGTATATATAGAGATAGATCTAGAAGGATGCTGGGGCTTTCCCTAAACCCTGTACATTGACAAGATATTAAAGAGGTTTAGTATGGAAGAACCTAATAGGGGATTCATTCCTATGGGACATGGCATTCATCTCTCAAAGTCTATGGCTCCTAAGACTGACGATGAGAAACAAAGAATGTCCCACATACCTTATGCCTCTGTTATTGGAAGCATAATGTATGCAGTTCAATATAAAAAATTGAATGTGGCACACGCTCTGAGTGTTACGAGCCGTTTCCAATCCAATTTTGGTAAAAGTCACTGGATAGTCGTAAAAGCAATCCTTAAGTACTGGAGAAGGACTAAAAACTTATTTTTAGTATACGGTGGTGGAGAATTGAAACTAAAGGGATTTTCGAATTCAAGTTTCCAATCCGATGTACACTTAAAATTCACTTCTAGATTCATATTTTGCCTCAATAGCAACTCGTTGAGTTGGAAGAGTTCCAAATAAGATACCACGATTGACTCTACCATAGAGGTAGAATATATTATGGCTTCAGAAGCTACAAATGAAGGTGTTTTGATGAAAAACTCCATTCAAGAGTTGAATATAGTGCTTAACATTGCTGATCCAGTGGTTGTCTTCTGTGACAACAACGGGGAAGTAACATAAGCTAAAGAGCCAAGATCACATTAGCGATCCAAGCATATATTGAGGTGATCTAGGAGATCATTGATAGAGGCGACATCCGAGTGGAGAGAGTTGCCTCGAAAGAAAATATAGCAGATCCACTGACTAAACCCTTACCACAAAAGGTTTTTGAAGGACATTTTGAGAATATGAGTTTTAAGGCTATGGAGAATTGGCTTTAGGGCAAGTAGGAAATTGTTGGAACAGTACCCAGCAAGCCAATTAGATTGGCGTTGTAAATTATTTCACTTGTGATACAGTCTTGATTGAATGATATTAATAATATGGCCATCTTCATCTTATGCTCATATACTTCACTATATTTAGTTGAGGCCCTTAGATCACCTAAGACTACAGGAATTGGTCATGCACTTGGCGGTGATCATGGAATAAGTCTTGCATAATCGTGATCTTAAATCTTCCAAGTCACAGGATCTTTAGAGACAGGTCATCTAAGATTCGGATAGACTTGCACTAACAATGCATAGATACAAGGAGTTGGATATTGCTCCATTCCACAAACAATCCCATATGAGATATGGATGCATGTTAGTGTGTGCTTGTTAGGGAACAAGGCACTGAAGACCAACCGGAGAATCCACTAGATAGCCGGAGTGGTGAGTCAGTAATGGCAAGTTCTTCCGCTTACGCTAGTGCATATAATTAGTCATTTGACCTGAGGATCCATGATAACCTTGTGTTTAGGTCCTCACACTTTGACTCCTCCCTGGTCACTTAGTAAATCTTTCGGGTGGTGATTGGGCATGAGCTACGTAGACATCGAGGTTTGTGAGATCCAAGATGGAATCTGACTCCCCGTTTTTGTGAAGAGTGAGTGCATCTCCTATGCATTCTATAATAATCGATTCCAAGAAATCATTGTGCAAGATAGCATGACAATTTGGAAAAGAAGTTTTCCAAAGATGAGGTCATAAAGTGGAATCGAACATTGAGAATGGTTACAAAGTATTGAGGCTATTAGGGAGCCAACAAATATCTTGCCCTAGGCCTCTTTCGAGAGATAAGAGATGAAATGATCATATTGTATGGTATGCGTAGAGCTATGATAGTTTTCCAAAAGTATTCATTTCGGCCAATTAGTTGGGCTCCATGGGCTTGAGGTTGGACCTCAATCATGGAGATTGAGTATTCTTCAATAAATGAAGATTAATTGAATTGAGTCGATTAGTTTAAAGGAGTTTAAACTAAAAGGAATATTCAATATTCAAAAGTCACAAGGAGTTGTGAGCCCATGTCCAATGAATGGTAGAACATATCAAGTCACACACAGAAGTCAATTACATTTCCTAACTAATTGAGGAACTTTCTAAGTGTTAAAAAATTCTCTCCATGGAGATCGATTGTGGGATGACCGAAAATTGAAGTCATTTTGGCTTGATTAATGTAAATATTAAATTCATCAACTAATTTAAGGAGTTAAATTAGACCAATAATTAAAGAGTTAATTATTTGGTTCTATGTGACCATCAATTGGTCAAGTTAATTTAAAGAGTTGTTAACAAAATTAAACTTAAAGAGTTAAGCTAGTTGACTTAAGAGTTAATTAAGTCAAGAATTAATTAATTAAATTAAATTATTTAATTTAATCAATGAAGAGACTATTCTTTGGAGGAAAAATTGAAATGATAGGATCATTTTAGTGTGGCATTTAATTAATTTGAAATTAGATTTCAAATGTAATTGAAATGCATACAAATTCAAATTAGATTTGAATTTGCCAGCTAAGCATGCAAAGTATGCATGTTGGCGGTCTCGCCTTCTTGAGGAAGGTGTGATGCCACCTTGGCATCACACCATCCTCACTCTATATACAGATATAGAGTAAGAGGGGGGGCGCAATCTAGCAATTAGTAAGTGAATAATTAGATTCTCACTTTTCCCTCCATTTTCAAGGTATTCACTCATGTGTTGAAGATCACTTTCCTTTCTTCTCCCTAACCTAAAATAGGCCTCTCTCTCTCTCTCTCTCTCAACTCTCATCTCTTTCTCCAGTAACGAGTGAGGAGTAGTAGAATTTGGATTGGTGTGTGGATCATTTCAATAGGGCGAAACAAGTGGTTTGCTAAGCCTTAGGAGATCCACCAGCAAGACCAGTCTCTTGTTGATTTTATTTCAGGAGATCTAGAAAGATTTTCAAGCTAAAATTTGTTCCAGTAGATTTCTCAACGAGTTGGGCATCTACTGGAATTTTTTCAGTATTTTTGGAAAGTTTTGAATCAGTCAAAAATCACTTGCTTCCAGCTACACCACTATTTGGTAGATTCTGTTTGAAGGAGTTCTTCAATCTACCTTTCGATTTTGCTTTTAAGGTAACTCTCCAACTAAATCTAAATTCTTAAGCATGTTTAGATCCTTGGTTTCTTGTAAGCACTGGTTTGTTTAAACTTTTGAAGTTTTATTATTGGATCCTTGTGTCTTACTTACTTTCAAAATGCATGTTGGTTGATTTCCTTATAAAGAAGATTGGTGTTTTGCTTGGAAAACAACTGACCATCTTAATGTGGACTTATCTTTGAAGCCAGTTAGGCAAATGACCAGGATGTTCAACACTAAGAGGTGCCAGATCATCATGGAAGAGGTCAATAAGCTTTTAGAGGTAGGTTACATAATAGAATGCAATATCCTAGTTGGCTTTGCAATGTAGTCCTTGTCCCTAAATATAAGAGTAGGTAGAGAATGTGTAATGATTTCACTGATCTTAATAAAACATGTCGTAAGGACCCTTACCCACAACTTCGAATAGATCTATTAGTTGACTCAACAGCAGGTTGCGACCTCTTGAGTATGATGGATGCTTATCAAGGATACTTCCAAATCTTCATGGCTCCTAAAGACAGGGACAAAACCGCTTTTGTGGTCTAAAATGGTGTCTATTGTTTTCTCATCATGCCATTTAGGTTGAAAAATGTTGGAGCAACTTACCAAAGGTTGGTCAACTTCATGTTCAAGAACGAAATTGGTCAATCCATGGAGGTCTACGTGGATTATATGATTGCTAAAATAAAAAATTGAATCAGACTATTTATTTGACCTCGACCACACATTTGCAATATTAAGGGCATTTGACATAAAGCTTAATCCCAACACATGCAAATTTGGAGTGAGAGGTGGCAAGTTCTTGGGCTATGTAGTTAGCTAGAGAGGCATGGAGGCTAATCTGCAAAAGACCCAAGCAATTCAAGACATCCCGCCACAAAAAACAGTAAGGAATGTTCAAAGACTAGTCGATAGATTCATTGCTTGGTCAGCAGACAAAAGTTTACCATTTTTTAAGATCCTTAAGAATGTAAGGAAGTTTGAGTGAATAGAAGATTGCGACCAGGCTCTGGTCGACCTAAAATAGTATCTGACTACTTTTCCACTACTCGCAAAACCCATGGCCGGAGAAGTATTGAACCTATACTTAGCAGTTTATACGACAGCTGTCAGTTCAATCTTGGTGTCCACTCAACAAGGCTTACATAAATCGATATACTCACTAAAAGAAAAATTACATTTAGTGGCATTAGAAAGTGCAGTTTAAATAGTATTATAGTGGTAATTTTATATTTAATGATATTTTTTAAAAGTGTCACTTATAGTGGTGTAGCTAAAGGTATAAATGTCATTAATATACCTCTATTGTGACATTAATAAAATGCAAGAAAAAATGTATTAGATGGCACATTAAAATGTCACAAAAAATGCATTATATAACATGCCAAAGTGCCATTAAAAATGTATGTAGCGACATATTAAAATGCCACCGAAATTCTTTTAAATGACAAGATAATACACCATAAAAAGTACAATAAATAACATGTTAAAATGTCAAAAAAATAATTTTAAATGACTTGTTAACGTGTCATAAAAAATGCATATAGTGATGTTAAAATGCCACAAAAAATTCCTTCAGATGACATAATAACATGCCATAAAAATTAATTAAATAGCATGCTAAATTAAATGGCAAAAAAGATTCCTTTGAATGACATCTTAATCTACCACCAATAGCCATACTATGAGATTCCAACATGCTCCAATTGCTCTGTATAAGACTCAAACTTGCAATATTTTACTTGAAAATATATGAGTTTACCGTCAAGCTACCCACCAAATGTTCATTATAAATAGTCAAAAATATTATTATATTTTTATACTTTAAAAGTATATTTTCTCAATTATTTAAATATGTTAAAATATATAATTTACTTAGTTTTTTGTACTTCTTGAAAAATATGATTAATTTAGTCGATACATTACAATTATATTTAAGTAGTTAATTAATGCATTATGATAAGATATAAAATTGTATATTTTATAATTATTAATAACTATATATACTTTATCTATTTTTGTGTGATATTTATTTCATGTTACACCATAACTAATTATGAGTTATGTTTTTCTCTTTTCTTTTTTTTTTTTTTCCAGAAAAATTAGTATTGCTAGTTAAATGCTTTTTACATATAGTTATGTTAGTAATTTCAATAAAATTATAATTTTATAACATTTATTAATCAACAACTACTAAGTAACACTATATTGTAAAACATCATTAAATTAGTGCAACTAAATAATTTACGGTACTTTTTATAAATGACACCATAAATAAATATGAGTAGCATTTTTTTTTAAATTTTAGTGGCACTACTTAAATGCCTTGCAAATATATTTATGTTGGCATTTTCAATCAAATGTCACTATTTTTTTTGTATTACAGTGACATTTTTCAATAATTATCACCATATTATTTTTATGTATCATTACACTATCGAATGTCACTAAGTTAGTGCCACTAAATATTTTGTGGCATTTCTTTTAGGTGCCACCATAAATAAATATGAGTGACATGTTTTTAAGAAAAATTAGGCACTATTTAAATGCCTTCAAATTATATTTTTGTTGGCATTTTTGTCAAATGTCGCTATTTTATATGTCATTTAATAACCAAATGCCACTAAATATTTTATTATAGTGATATTTTTTTATGACTATCACTATTTTATTTTTGTGTGTCATACACTATAAATGCCACTAACTTAGTGTCATTAAATACTTTATGACATTTTTCTTCAAACGACACTATAACTACGTATTAGTGACATTTTTCTAAAAAAAATTAGTGACACTAGCTAAATTGCCTTTGAAATACATTTATCTTGGCATTTTCAATCAAATGTCACTATTTTGTTTGTCATTTAATAATTAAATGCCACCAAATATTAAATTATAGTGACATTTTTTTATAACTATCACCATAATACCTTTTCATGTCATTATATTTGAAAAAGTCACCAAGTTAATGCCACTAAATATGAATTTTCTTGTAGTGACTATGTCAGTAAAGTCCTACAAGGCCCTGAGCACAATTATCTTGAGATCGAAAAATTTGCACTTGCTTTGATCACAACAGTACAAAAGCTAAGACATTATTTTTGATCACATGCTATCATTGTTTTGACAGATCAGCTATTGAAGTAAGTTCTCTCCAAGTTCGATGCATCGGGAAGATTAACGAAATGGGCCATTAAGTTAGAAGAATTTGATGTCAAATTTCAACCCCATACAACCATAAAAGCTCAGGAATTGGCTAATTTCATAGGAGAAAGTGTCGAACTCCCCACAGTAGTTGAGCCCCAACAACATATTTGATCCTTGCATGTTGATGGATCAACCACAAGCACCAAGGGTGGAGCAGAAATTTCTTTGCGTTCCCTTCAAGTTGAGGAATATGATTTCGCAATCAAGCTCAACTACCCAGTCACAAACAATGAAGCTGAATATGAAGCCCTCATTGCGGGAATGAGGATGGCCCTTGATATAGGGGTCGAGTGTTTAGCATCTATTATAGATTCACAGCTAGTTGCGGAGCAATTTGGAGCAAATCTTGATGCAAGAGAAATAACCATAAACACATACCTAGCAGAGGTCAAAAAATTTGAACAACAATTGAAAAAATTTACACTCAGCCATGTACCCAGGTCGGCAATGAAAGAGCAGATCCACTTTCCAAATTTGCCAGCTCAACAAAAGGTACAAAGGAAAGAACTATAACTTTTTTGGTCTCAGACAAGCCTACCATAGGTGACTTTCGCCAAAGTCAGGTCTTGACCGTTGAAAAGACAAGCCAAAGATGAATCGACAAGATAAAATCCTGCCTCAAAGAAGGAAAATTACCATAAGATAAAGTAGAAGCTTGGAGGTTAAGGGGATGAGCTACAAAATTTGCCCTTAACGACTTTGATCAATTATATAAAAGATCTATCTCTGCCCCCTCCCCCCAATTAAAATGTGTAACATCAGAACAAGGACAAGAGATCCTACAGGAGTCCATGCTAGTATTTGCGGAAACCATTTAGGGGGACGCGTATTAGCCCACAAAGTAATCAGGCATGGTTAGTCGACTTTGCACGCAAATGCACATTTTGCCAAGTACATGCCAACATCTCCCATCAACCAGCTGCAACTCTTGTCCCAACACAGACCACTTGGCCTTTCGATCAGTGGGGAGTCAACATTGTGGGATCTTTCCTAAAAGCCACAGGCCAAAGGAAAAATATGATAGTAGCAATAGAATATTTCACCAAGTAGGTCAAAGCGAAAACTGTACCCAAAATAATAGATGTTGCGATAAGGAGTTTCTTATGGAAAAATGTCATATGTTATTTTGGTCCGCCTAAAGTGTTCATATCTGACAATAGCACTCAATTCCAAAGCAATAAGACAAGAGATTGGTGCAAAAGCCTCAGAATGAGACAACATTTCACTTCGGTAGAAAATCCACAAGTAAATAGTCAAATAGAGGTCATCAATAGAATAATCCTGGATCATAATAGAACTTGAATGGAAAATTCTAAAGTAGTTGGGCAGATGACCTCCTGGGCATTATTTGGGCTTACAGGACAACCCTAAGAATGGCTACGGGACAAAGCCCATACAACCTAGTCTATGGCTCTGAAGTAGTTGTCCCAGAAGAGTTCATCCAACACACAACTCGAGTAATCCATTATACCCCTATCAAGAATGAAGCAAAAAGATAATTCGACCTCCAGACAATCGACGAGCTCTATCCGCAAGCCTTCACAAAAATGCAAAGGTACAGGTCAATCATGGCCAAACACTATGACAAAGGTGTTAGGCCAAGATATTTCAAAGTCGGTGATCTGGTCCTCAAGAAGATCGAAGTCTCAAAGAACATCGGGAAACTTGACCCAAAGTAGGAAGGCCCCTATTCCATGGTGAAAGTGGCAAAGATAACTCTTATCGACTAGCTAACATGAGTGGAAACGAGCTCCCCAGACCATAGAATGCAACTAACTTGAAGAAATTTTATGTGAAAATTGATTTCTGGTTATATGAAGGGAACACGTTTTCCTAATGCATAAAATACTGCAACCCTATAGTCGCATAATTAAATTTGCTTATGAATCAACCATTAATGGAAAATCAAGTTGACCCCATAGTCGCATGATCAAATTTACTTATAAATCAACCATTAATAGAAGACCAAGTCGACCCTGTAGTTGTTGCTTATGAATCAAGTCGATCTTGTAGTCGCATGATCAAATTTGCTTTTGGATCAACTATTACATAAGAATTGATTCGACCCCATAGTTGTATAATCAAACTAAATGATTAAGTCGAACTTTCAAGTTATTTTTACTAGTGAAAATCAACATCAACCTTCAATTATTTATCCTTGCACATTTAAGTAGACCTCTTAGTCGATGCCAACTAACATGATATGAATAAAATCTATTGCCAAACGTAAAGCAAATTCGACCAAAAACATCAAGTTTAACATTGACATTCCATAAATAACATCGTTGAAAGGCCCATTTGGGCTTTACATCATTCAAAAGTAAAAAAATTGCAAAGCAAGGAAACCGCTCAACTTGACCCAACACCCTTCCCGCAACTGTGGCAACCTCTGGAGTAACCTCATCAAAAATTTTGTCAAGCTCATCAGTTGTATTAATGCCAACATCTAGGGGCAAACCCTCAACCTCCTGCTCAGGCCTTAAAGGAAACGCTCTTATAGGTCGAGAGGGCCCAGCTTCATCTGCTAAGAAAGGACGTTGGACAATAGGGAAGAACTCTGCCACGTACACCTTATTGTTCTTGATGTCCAAAGCAAAGTCACTTACATAGGCAAACTCCTTCCCCACATCAATAGCTTTCAAATGTAGCAGAGATTCAACCTCCGTCCGCAGCAGGAGCATTCTCGTCGAAATACTCAAAGCGCTCATTCTTTGAGACATCAAGTTGAGCTTTGTCTTCTACTCGAATTTCATAGCCAAGGAATTCAAGTTGCTTCATGGCTCTCTCAAACACCTCCTTGGCGTCATCCATGCTAAAGGTTATGCTAGCATCAGTAAACACCACGCTCAACATAAACTTTTGCATAGCTTCTCTTCAGATTTAAGGTAATACCTTGAAGAACTCGTGCCTAGCATAATGTAAGTAGCTCTCATACCCCTGTGCTCGACCTGATAAAGAAGCCTCTTGTATCGAGGCCATCAATTTCTTCAGTTGCTCCTCAGCCCGATTCCTTCATTGGACATCAGCTAAAAGCTCAACATCCTTTTCTTCAAGCAGCTTGGTCAGCTCGGCAACTCTCGACTCTAGAGATTTGACCTTATTCTTGGTCAAATCATTCTGTTCCTTCTCCAACTATTTACTCTTCTCCTCTAGCCTTTGTCGATTAGTCTCGCATAGTTCGTATCATCGATGCAGATTATATATATCCCCATTATCTGACCTGCAAGAAAGTAAGTTCGTTAGCAAAAGAGAAATCTCATAAACTAGGCTTAAATCAATTTGTTAATAGAATTTTTACCATGTTTATATTATACACAAACTCCTTTAGAGCATCCAGTTGCTCATGGTCAAACATCTCGACTTGGTCCTTCTAAAATAAACCTAGTGTAAGAACGGCCAGATGAGTTACTAATGTTGGGCTCGCGCCTATCATGGTTGTAGTATTCGATATTCCAATCTTCGGGCCGAAGCATGGCTTCAGAAACATGCACAACTTACACGACACTCATCGAAAAGGGTCTGATAAGTGGTCGCGTCGAGATGAACAACTTTCTTCTTTTCTTTATTGGCCACACTTTTCTTTAAGGCACCCTATACTTTGACCTCTGCAGCATTCCTATTCTGCAGAGGGATCGGGCTGCTCACTGCTCCCACACCTGGCTGAAGGGAGACGGATTAGTGGGAGGTATTTGCTCAACCCTAGCCGCTTGAGGTATAGCACCCCAACAAGCTTCCGCGGCCTCGTGACATTTCTGCGCTTTCTGTTGTTTTGCATCGCAATTTGCCTCACTTGGTTCATGATTGCTTGACCTGTAGAAGCTAATGCCATTTCGATCAGAAGCTATAACATTAACATAAACTATTAACAAATCAGAGAAGTTAGGAAAGTCAGTTCTACCTAGACGTGCATTAGCATGCAATCTCAGCGGAGCGGTCGATAATCCCACCAACACCAAATTTCTCTTCCTAATAAACTCAGAAGCATCCATCTTTCTAAACTCGAGCAGATCCCAAACAAAAATATTGTTCCAGGTTGGATTTTCATCATCGTTAATCTCAACCCTGCCTATCATCTACCTCTTGGAATATTAAAACAGACCTTACCAGGGGATCAGATATAGAAATATCTCTCTTTCCACTTTTGGCCATGAGAAGATGATGGAGTTCCAAAAATTTTCCTACGAGGTCGAGCGATTAAGTATTAAAACCTTGACTTCCCCATGCTGCCTAACTTTTGGGACATTGGAAGGTGAAAAAGATTGCTAAAATTAGCCCATGAGGGGGGTTGGTCATGGATCATCATTAGAATAATAAAATTACATAAAAGGAAAACAATTGGGTAAGAGTTGGGTTCTGCAAAAGTGGAGACCTCTCAACAGGTCGACTATCGGTTCAGTAAGATGAAACCTAAGCCTTAGGGCATTCTCAAAAATAATTATACATCCCTCGGGGGGTGTATGCATCCTATCCCCTACCTTATGCTTAATTGGCTAAAACCCCTCAAGAATATGATACTTTGATATAATTGACCTAAAATCATTCAACGACACCTTAATATGATCTCACTATAATGGGTAATGGTAAAGAGCCTACCCCTCGACCTCGGTGGCTGTTCACCCTCCCCAGATGGCCCCACCTCTTCAACCATAGGCACAAATAGACCAGGCTCATCGATATTAAGACTAGAAAGCCTAACCCTATCATCAACCTCTACTTCTTCCTTGACAACATCCAATTCCTCATTACCACTAGAGAAAGCTGACCTACTACTAGACATTTCATCCGAGCTTGCCTTGCTAGTCGAGGCATTTAATCATCGAGTTGCCTCGTAATCAGAGCTCTCAACCCAACCTTCCTCACCAATACTAGCTATTACTACAAGTGAAAACAAGAAAAATAGAAAGTACAAAGATCAGATAAAGTAGGAGATGAGGAGAAATTACGAAAGATATAGTGGAAAGAGAACAATTTGGGAAAGTTGAGGACACGACAAGTTTTTCCTTGAACTCGACCTCGTAACGATGCAGTAAAATTAGTAAATAGGTGGTGAAAGTGACTATTTATAAGCAGCGCCTAGAATGGCAGCCAATTAATTTGACCGGCTATCGACTAATTAATGCATAACCCCTGATCACCCGCACACGAAGATCAATGTAACCGCCTAAAAATAGTTCCCGCCTTCAATATCCTTGTTGAGAATCAAAAAAGTTCCCCACCTTCATAGTCGTAGTTGGAATATGAAACAATCATTCTAGTTAACATTGGAATAATGCAACACGCTATTTCTCACTCCGAGCTCTCTGGTCAGACTATGGAATGGGGAGGACTCATAGTATGGGTAAGTAAGTAAACCCACAGGCCTAATAGAAGCTATGGACCTAGTATCAGGCCTAAATAAGATAAGTTTTGGGCTAGAAAAATTGGCCCAAGTTGTTGTTTCTGGACTTTCTAGTAACTTCCAATCAACCCTTGAGGTTAAGGAGGTCAAGTTACCCCAACCTCAAGAGGTCAAAAACTCACTATAGGTAACATGACTATTTTGTTGCAGACGCATTAATGGTGGAGTCTGCCACCCATCACATCTGTATTAAATGCATCCTCTGGCCAGCCGATCACAAGCAAGATTCACAAGTAAGGTTCTAAGCTAGGTTAAAAAGATCTAAATTGCCTTTACTTAAGGAAGAGAAAGCCTAACTTGTATCAGGGCAAAACTAGTCTTTTCCTTTCCTCACCAAACACTATAAATACCTCCTTTTTCAAAGACTAAGGTACGCTTTCAGATAGGAGAGTCGGGTCCTCGGCTAGCCTAACGTTTGTTCATTAGCTGTAGGATTCGACCCGCACTGCTCATTTTCCTATCTTTCTGGTCGAGACCAAGATGCCCATTTCACCAAAATTGACTTCATCACATACATTGTGATTTAGAGGAGAAAAATTTTAATTTTGTATAACTTGTCTACTTAAAAAAAAATGTATCATGAATTATTTCATTTTTACATAAAATTAATATAATATATATAAATTATATTTTCAATTATGATTAATTTGACTTGTGTATGGCACGGGTATGTGTAAAAATTAAAATAGTTAAAATTTGAAAAAATTGATGTCATGCTATAACCAATAAAGCATTATTTGTAGGACAATATCACATTAGTGCAGTGTTTTTAATTTATATTCACCCTTGTAAAATCTAAAGTTGATAATAGGAATAGAATAAAGTAGAATTTTTTTGAATATTTAGTAAATGATGCGCATGTTGGACCATCAAGTGTTATTGGACCACATATTTTATGTCATTACACACTTTAAATGTTCATTCTTGGGTGTATGTGTGGTATGTTAGTATCCCACATTGGTAAAATAAATAAATTATGGTATCTATATATGGTCTTGGGCAATTCTCACATCTTAAGCTAGCTTTTGAATTGAGAACATTCTTTATATGTAATCATAAGTGCTCCTATTATTTTGAATTAATTATATTAAAAAATGAGCTCATCACAACAACCTCATCAAAACCCTAACAAAAATATAAAATAAAAAATATTTGTTGTAAAAAGTTTAATCATTAGCTAATACCATAAACTAATTCTAATCCATCTCTTTGCGAAAAATGATACAATTGGATGGTGTATCAATGTATATCTTGCCACCCATAAAAAATAGAAATAAAATACACAATGTAGTATTAAAGCAGGATGACTTATTAGGCAGTACCAAAACCTATTTTGAGTTTGTGATTAAACTCATATCCATTAATTTTGTATTTTGAGTTCCCTATTTGAACTTTTTCCTTAGAGTTTACTCCTCACGTACTTGATTAATTTGAGAAAAATACCCTCAAATTGTTTTTTTGTTTGTTTTTTCACTTTTTTTTTTCTTTTTTTGGCACTACTTCTCCCTATTCTTCCAAATTAGAGTCAACTACCTAATTTCTCCGTACTCCAGTATCTCTATGCATTATTTTCTTTCTCTCTTTTTGTAGATTGGATCTTCACCTGAAAGATGACCTAAACCACCAATACAACACCATTTTTTTCTTCTTTTTTTTCCTTTTTTGTTTTGGCGCTACCTAACTTCTTCCAAATTAGATTTAACTCCCATTTCCCCTTTCTCCCTTTTTTTTTTTTTTTAATGTAAATATACTAAACCTAAAAACCTAAAACAATAATAAAATTTAACTTTGTACAGAAGTTTGGCCTCTATACATAGGCCAAACCTTGTGATTTAGATGAGAAATTTTTTAATTTTGTACAACTTATCTAATTAAAAAAAATATGATGAATTATTTCACTTTACATAAAATTAATATAATATATTTATATAAATGAAAAAGTTATATTTCCAATTATGATTAAGTTGACATGTGCATGGCACGAGTATATGTAAAAATTAAAATATTTAAAAATTAAAAAAAATTGATGTCATGCTATAACCAATAAAGCATTCGTTGTAGGACAATATCATATTAGTGTAATATTTTTAATTTATATTCACTCTTGTAAAATCTAAAGATGATAATAAGAATAGAATAAAATAGAAACATTATGAATATTTAAGTAAACGATGCGCATGACAAACTTGAATAGTTTAATTAATAGAGTTTCATTTTTAATACCTTCTAAATGTTTGGATAGTTTAAAAATATATTGGATTGAACATTAAATATTAAAATTTTACTTTTTTTATATGCGAGGAGCAACTAACAATATGATAAAATTCCTTATATGTAATCGTAAGTGCTCATATTATTTTGAATTAATTATGTCAAAGAAATGAGCTCATCACCACAACCTCATCAAAACCCTAACAAAAAAAAAAATGTTTATTGTAAAAATTTTAATCATTAGCTAATACCATAAACTAATTCTAACCCATTCCTTTGTGAAAAATAATACAATTGCATGGTGCATCAATGTGTTTCTTGCCACCCATAAAAAAATGTAGTATTAAAGTAGGGTGACTTATTAGGTAGTACCAAAGCCTATTTTAAGTTTGTGATTCAACTCCTATCCATTAGTTTTGTAGTCTGAACTCCTTACTTGAAGGTTTTTCTTAGGATTTACTCCCCATCTACTTGATTAATTTGAGAAAAATACCCTCAACTTGTTGTTTTTTGCTTCTATTTTTTTTTTTTTTTTGACTACTTCTCCCTACTCTTCCCAAACTAGATTCAACTATCCAATTTCTCCATTCTCCAATATATCTATGCATCATTTCTTTCTCTCTTTTTGCCGATGGGAGCTTCACCTATAAGACGACCAGACCACCAATACGACACCATTTTTTTAATTTTTTTTGCGCTACCTAATTTTTTCCAAATAAGGTTCAACTCTCATTTCCCCTTTCTCCCTTTTTTTTAATGTAAATATACTAAAACTAAAACATAAAATAATAATAAAATTTAACCATGTAAAGAAGTTTGGCCCCTTTAATACACAATAACTATATATTATAATATATATTATATATAAATAACATACACGAAATAATATATTTATATATATTTATTAATATATATATAAAGTATGTGTAAATTTTTATATATAATTACATCTAATAAATATACTTATATATACATAATAAGTATATGTAATTATATGTATAATATATATTTATTTATATATAAGTTTAAGTCGGGCACCCGAACTACCTAATCGGGTAGGAGGTCCTACTCGATATCGGATCTAAAATTTTGTTCAGGTATTAAGTACCCGACCCGATCGGGTAATATTCGATTGGATTGGGTCATACGCAAATTAACGGCCACCCCTATTAAAAATTATGTTGTTTCTACCGAGCTTCCTTTGTATATAAAAAAACTGATTCCATTTAGCGCCCCCTCTTGGGACAGCACCTAAGCTGAGGCGCCACTCAGTTCAAGCTTGACATACAATCAACTCTGAAAGGGAAACAACTCTCACTAACTTAAAAGATCACTCCATAAAGTGTAGTATGTACAATCAAGTATCTTAGGTTTCATACAAACATCCACATAGCGTCCCTAAGATAGCTGTCTCGATTAGGTGTAGGCTATATGTACAATCATAGCACCTAATCTATTACAAAATGACTTCCAACCAAAGCATGAGCTTCTACTTCTCACTTAGGCCTATATGGGAAAAGAATAAAGAATAACAAGGAGGGTGAGTCTTAAGGACTCAGCGAGGGAAATACATAACAGGAGATAGAGGAAAAATGTTGAAGTTCAACGGCAATAAACAAGGTCATTCATAATAAATCAAATAATCAGTTCATGATTGACGGAAATCAGATTTAGACTTATACAAATATGGAACATGTAAACATTTAGCTGGCCTGTTGGCATCCTTCCTTATTGCTCCTCGATGATTACAGGATAACAATACAATAACATTTAACCTGAACATGAAAAACTTTCCTTATCTCTCTATTTGCTCGAGCACACAGCTTGGCGCGTAACACTTTTCAGTGGCATGGTCGACTACATGCCCACTTCCACCACTCACAGTTCGCTACCTCCAACTACCTATAAGTCGAAATCGTAGGTGCGTACCAGTTAGAAGACCTGTCACCATCATCGGTCCATTCTGCCTGGCTGTCTTGTCGGACCTAGCCCCTGGCCTAACTTCCCATGGCATCCCTCCGGGTTGAACTTCCCAAGGGCATCCCTATAGGTTGAATGATATAATACCAACAGATATCAATTCAACTTTAAAGTAATAACATGAATATTTTGGAACTTTACAAGATTTGCAATTTACAAGGCATAACATTATCCAATAACGACCAGCAAGGCCTATTCCTATAAACAAGGCATATGAACAATTAGGAGGACTTCTGACACAATTAGGTCTATCAAACCATTTCAAATATTACTTTCAAAAATATCAAGAACATGGGCTTAGCCGGCAAGGCTGGGGTATAAGGGACAGAAATCTGACAATGTAAAGAAAGTTTTGGGCACCAGAATAGAAACAAACAATAACCCTCACAGGGGTGTACACATTAGAAAAAGATAACAATCAAGATTCAAATAATATAAGGATTTTCAACAAGTATGATACAGAAACGGAAACCCTCATAGGGGTTTATCACAACAACATATAGGTAAGAGAAAGGTGCTAGATTGGCAGACTGTGTCACCTCTGTGACCTCAGAAGATGTAACTCCCATTAGCTGTCTACTAGTCCTCGGGACCCACTTCTTCGTCACCTAACCAAAAGAGTATATTTACAGTCAAAACCCATTTTCAACTCTAAATATCCTCGATAATTATAATTATACCAATAGCAACCTAAAATCACAATTTCTCGGCTATTACAGTAACTTTGGCATAGTTGATACCAAGACGCTAATCAAGACTCTATCACAAAAACAACTACGAGATTATGTCGATCCTAGTATCATAATGAAATTCATTCCTTAATTACCCAACCATCCTCTTAATGTTATCCAGAATCAACGATAATAGCCCAATTGTCACAATTAATCTAATTATTGCCATTAGGTCTTAAATACATAAAATTATGGTTTTCTTTTTATAATACTCAAAATTTCCCAAAATCTTCATAAAATAATACTATCTAATTTTACTAAACTCATACTAGCACATGCATACACCGAGTCTTAGTCCCATATCATCTCAAATCCCCTAATTATCATATCACAAGTTCTAATTTCATAAATCATAGTTAAATCGCTTAGTTATCTCAATTAATCCTAACATTACATAATATAATACAAATTCGGGCCCACTAACTACACTATAGTCCATGGATGGGAATATATGTATATATATATATATAGGTCTTATACCATTTCTCATCCTTGGCATATAACAAAGTTATGGAAATAACGGTACATCGCATGCATACACACACACACACACATATATGTATATATAACAACATAATCATCCAATGCTTTTACCCCCGATCTGACTATCGAAACCTCAAAACCACAAACCAAGGGTACCGTCACGACTGTCATGACGAGGAGAAGTTTCTGCCTATGCTCCGCCGTCACCGAAAATATGCAAAATCACCACCAAAATACTTCACTTAGCTCCAAGGATACAATGCTGCAATCAATTTTGCCAAATGCTACCGGGAAGATAGCCAATTTTTGCCTCAAAGTCACTGCACCACCTCACGCCACCGCAGCCTGTCACCCTCATTTTGCCATCACCGGTGGCCGAAATCCAAAACTAACTTTGCCAAACACTTTCTTGAGCTGAACCCATCCAAAAAGACCCTTAGTCCGTCGTGGAAGGTCGTTGAAAACTGGAAACCCACCAAGCTCCACCGTCGCGTCCTTGGCCTTCACGTTTTTTGGTGATTCGCTGAAGATTGTGTGTGCATGTGGTATAGTTGTGAAGCTGGGAGTGAGAAGAAGAGATTGGTAGGGTTAGATTTTGGGTTTAGTCGCCACCGGTGGAAGATCACCGGAGAAAAAGAAGAGGGCTTCTGTTGAAGAGAAGAAGAAAAATGGGGTGGAAATGAAATTATCCCTATTTATACTAAGTATTATTTGGTAATTACAAACTGACCCCCAAAGGTTTGTTCAGCTTTCAATCAGGCCCAAACATTATAAAATATAACTTAGGCTCTCTTTGACCCAAAAACTTTTAAAATACAAAATAAAATTAAAATTCGTGCAAAATAAAATAAAATAAAATTAAAGGTAACATTCTTATATAAATAAATTGTCATTTTCCAAGTATGAAAATACTTATTACATTAAGCTTTTCTTTAAAGAAAATTGGATGTCGGTGAATCGAGTATAACAAAATCTGGTATAAAATAATTAAAATTAAATATATGTGTGTATATATATATATAAACAAAACAAGAGGAAAATCATAAACATTAAGGAAAATTCTTTCATCATTTTAAGAGAAGAATTATAGGGTGTAAAATTAAAAAATTACCTTTACAATCTCTGCAAATTAGGGTGAAAATGAAAAGGAAACTTTTCTTGTTTGGACAACACAACAATAGTGGATGATGGTTTAGAAGAGAAAGCAACGAGCGCAAATTGGGAAAGAGAGTAAGACATAGGGTCTTGGAAGAGAGAAATTGGAGCAACACAAATGACCTCTAATAGAGAGCCATGAAAAATGGGCGAAAGAGATAAAAAAAAATGTACAAGAGAGTGAAAATGAAGATGAACACATGCTTGAGAGAAACTTATAAGAGAGAGGGTTTCTTGTGGTCACAAATATAAATTTGCACTTTTTATCCAACTAGGAAAAGAATACTAAGTTTTATTTTCATTTGGGAGTACATGCCAAATTTATTCAAGTAGAGATTGAACACAAAAGTTAAAAGTAGTATTTTTGGCTAATTGGCAATTTAGCACCATGAAATATGTAAATTTATTATAATATATTCTTATGGGTTGGGCAGATATTGGGTGGGCGGGAATTTCAATTGAAGAAAAGAGAATCTTCATGTTGGTAAATCTTATGCGGGTCCAGCTGCAGCCCGCAGCCTGCAGGGAATGGTTAAACTAATACTGCTGCTAGTCAAAGTAAAGCCTCTATTTTTGAAGTTAGAACAAACTTCCAACTTGTTATACTGGAAAAAGCTCATCATTTCTTTATCATTGACCACTACCCATTCAACTGCTTTATACATACAGAAAAAATAAATATTACTCCTTATGCTCCATGTTTTTCTCTCTGGTCACCCACCCCCACCCCCACCCCCATTCTATACATACATTCATGTGTGTAAATAGTCTATATATGTAGTCCAGCTGGTCATCTTCTATTCCAATTCTCTTCATAATTGCAAAAACCCAAACCCAACTCACTTCTAATATATCCATCTATTGATCTACCTGTTATGTTCATGAATTCAGAGTGCTAGCTATTTCTATTCGATTTGAAGCAAAAAAAAAAAATGGGAATGAGCAGAAAAATTAATCAGATGATGACCGCCCCATTTCCGCGCTGCTTCCACCGCATCTCCTGCGTGCATCTCCCGCCGGAGGATCACCCAAAGGGAAGCAGCCGCCGCCGCCGCAGCAGCACCACCTCCATAATCAAGCTGATACAATGCGACGGCGGCGTCAGGATCTACGACCGACCCATCAAAGCCTGGGAGCTAATGGAGGAGTTCCCCAAACACATGGTCTGCCGCTCCGACTGCTTCTACATCGGCCAGAAAATCCCCGCCCTCTCCCACCACGACCGCCTCCAGCCGGGCCACAACTACTTCCTTCTCCCCGCTAATTTCTTCCAGTCCGCCTTATCGTTCACTTCCTTCGTCCGCTGCCGATCCTCTATCGCGGGGCGGCCTCTTTTTGAAGTTGAGAAGACTCAGTCGGGGAGCCTGAGAATCAAGGTCACCGAAGAGTTGATGATCCAACACCAGGAAGAAGGAGAAGAGAGAGCGCAGAAGATGATCAGAGTATGCACGACTCCACAGCTGCGGAAAGACTACGAGCAGCTGGTAGGGCGGCGCAACCATTGGAAGCCAAAGCTGGACACAATTGCAGAGAAGAGCAGCCACCAGAAGAAGAAAAGCAGGAAGAAGAAATTAGTTCAGTAGGAGGATAATATTGACATTAACAATGTAGATGTAGATATAGATTGTTTATATATATATATATATATATTGTAGGGATAAGCCATTAGTCGTCTGGGATTCAATCAGTCCATACTTATAAACTGATTATACATGCATTATACGATATTCCAGTTAGCGTACGTTTACAAGTATAATCATGTTAGTTTTGTTTGTAGCTAGAAAATTAAAATTCTGCCAGATATTGATCATTCTCGCCAATTAGCCATCAATAGCTAGCCAGAAATTAATTCAATCAATCAATCAATCAGTCACTGCTAGAATTAATTGTTAAGGACTGAGAAACTATGCAGATCAACAAAAAATGGGGGACAAAAAGCTTTATAAAATAGCCCTGTCATGTTGTGACTTGTGAATCAGAACCAAGTTCAACAGTCAATACATTATTACATGTTTTTATGGCAGGATAATTGATTCATACACTTTGAACCAGTTAGTGCTGTGGTGCTTACAATGACATGTACGTCAGTTCTAAATTTTGATGGAAAGCAGTATCCAGATATATATATATATATATTTATATATTATATAGGATTAATGCTCTTAATTAACTAATTATTTATTTATTCAATATATATATATATATTGTGATAATTGAAACCCCATGGCTTCAAATACCAAAAGAAAGAAAGAGTCGTGTTGGGGTTCAGTCGCCCATTTCCATGTCTTTAATTATAGTTTTTGTGAAAGAAAGAAAATCAAGAATATGCTTAATTTATAATAGTACTAAATTAAATTAAATATTGTTTGTGAGGATGGACGGATAAATATTGAAAAATAAATGTGATAGCTAGGGACCTCAGACCATCAGAGTGGGATTGGAGAAGTTTGAATGAAGAAGATGGAAGTGGGGCAGAGAAAGAGATGAATTGATTGATGGGCACTGGGTAGCTGTGGCCTGTGAGCTGAGCTGGGAAGAAAAAGAAAAAGGAAAAGAGGACAAAAGAGTAGTCAAATGGAGTCAGCTTCTGGATCTACTTAAACGCCACCCCATCCCACCCCGACCACTTTCTTCATTTCTTTCTCACGTGCGCTGCCGCTGTCAGCCACACACATCTAATTTCTACGATATTAACTAATTTTGGCACGTGGTGTATTTGTCAAATGCTTTCATACCAATCTTCATATTTTGAATTCAAACACGGACTCCCTCCTCCCTCCTCCCCTTTCTCTTTTATTTATGTTTCTAAACTGGTTCAAGTTTTTGACTGAAAACACATAATATTGTCGTATAAAATATAGCCGACTTTTTTTGAAGCTTTATTACGTTTGATTATATTGCTAGCAAGACTGTGTTTGACATGGAGTTTACAAGATTACACCATTCATTTACAGGTGCAAGACCGTATTTTACGAAGAGCTGATTTCTGTTTAGTCCAAAAACTATGATACTTGTAAAACATTGATTGATTGTTTGAATTTGTATGGAAAGAGGAAAAAGTACCGTTCGGTTTCATTTTCAAAATCTCTTTTCATATTTTTTATTATTCTAAAAATAAAACACATTACTTCATATACATTTTCATCCGACATTATTTTTATTTTACTTTCAAGACAAATTCCCCAATAAACTATACACATCTTTTCTCAATAACTAATATATTTTCTTTCTCTATTTCATTTTTCTATATCTCTCCACCTATAACTTATTAAATCATATATAATAATCACTTTTCCAATAATTTATTTAAATACAAATTCGTTTTCAATTTATTTCCACTAACTAATTTACAACATTTTGAAAATAATGAAAATGAAAATGAAAAATGAAAAAAAAACCAAACGGGGTCATATGACAGTCATTCATAGCATCACAATTTCATAACGACCGTCAATTATCTTCACAAGCATAGCATAATTATGGAGACAAAAAGCGGCAAAAATCTTATCACTATGAGATACTTGATAATTTGCGTTGGCATTCCAACTACGCTATAGATGGAGAGAGAATTGTGTGAACAAATCAGTCCACGCTCTTAGAGACTACTTATCAGTGGGCAAGACGATGCCTTATTATGCCTCGTGCCTCATCCAATTCAAATTTGGCACTAGAAAATTCTGTGCTATTGAAGAAAGCCTTCAGATCACTAATTCCATAATCAAGTGCCTGCATCCACAAGTTAGCTTTTTTACTTTGTCACCATCCTTTCAATGTCAATGGCCCAAAAAATGAAAAGAGAAAAAAAGAGAACAATTTATGATAACAAAAAAATTGAAACCAATATGAATTTAAACTTACCTTGCTCTGTAGTTCTTCCACTTTAACATCCACGTATGAAATATTTGCAGTAGAACCAGACACAATTTGTTCAAAATGAAGAGCATCCTTCACAAGTACTCGGAGAAGGTGCAAAACAATTCCATTGAAATCCTTTTTGAATATCATGTATCTTTTGAAGCTCTGCAACAAGTTATTAAATCATTTTCAGTTCATCCTCTACATTACAGTTTAGAGACAAGGCTTCGTTCAAAAACAAATAACAGAGTAATAGATAATTCAGGTAACATGGACCCTTAGTTGATTGACAAATTTGAACTTCAGAGAGCTTAAGAGGACAAAAGATTAGAGATGCAGAAACATTAACATGCACTTTTTCATGCTCATTCCTTCTTCGTATGAAGTCACAAGTTGCTTTGAATATTAGCATGCGGTGGTGTTGGTGTGCTAGATTTGGGAACAACTGAAAGGTAAAGGCTTGAAAAAGGAAGGAAATAATTGAGGGACTGACTGATTGCTGGGTCCATAAGTAAGTACCTTCTGCAAAGCTTTCTGCACACCAAACTTTTGGGTTGAGATGAACGAATCCAGCAGAACACGGATAGCCATGTCCACATCCTCCTGGGTGACATGTTGTCTAAGGTGCATTCTTGCATGGGCTTCAGACATCCGTATCATTGATTCTATGTGTCTCACCGCAATAGGAACTCCTTGTCCATGCTACAAAAGTAAAACAAAACAAGACCATCCATAGTGAATCAGTTCACAGACTCATCTGCAATATAACTTTACGAGGAAAATGATACATGTAAGCTGAATCTCACCGATGATTCTCTTCGTAATTCAGCATAAACTTGTGTAAGCTTGTCCAAATCTGCATCATGCAATCTTGGAAATACATTCAGCTTGGCAAAGGTTATGTACTTCTTTAGCAACTCTTGGGATATTATCTGCAGAAAATGAAGTATTAATCCACATCAGAACACACATGTAATTACGCCAGTAAATTTTGACAAAGTGATAATAACAAGAGGTTGTGATTAAGACCTCAGGATCAGCTTGTCTTGCCGAAGTTTGGACATCATCTTGTGAATTGGCCACAGACCTATCATCAAAATTGGCACCTTTAGGCTGTGATTTGCAGTGACTATCAACTACAAATTGTGCCAGCATCTCATCAGTTACTGGGTCAACCACATCCTGCATACATTATGTAATTTCCCTATTAAGGAACCCTGATATACGATGATTGTAGTAAAACCAATGGATTAACATGAAATTCAAATGCAAAAGCAGACCTTGACAACACAGAGAATATCAAAGCGAGAAACAATTGGATCAGTCAATTCCACATTTTGTGAAAATGTCTTCGACGAATCATATCTGCAAGAGAAGATTCACCAGTAAAACAATTAAGAATGGCTATGGGACAGATGAAATATGGAAAAATTAAAGGAAAAAGCTAATCTCTGAAAATCATCAGACCCTGCCTTTTTGGGGGACAAAATAAAATAAATTCTAACAACCTTTATAAGATACTAGATGGTACAGAAATGGCAAGAAAATATATCAAATTGGAAAAAAGTCTTCCATTGTTATGCAAGCAGATGCATTTCTGTCTTGGTTCTCTGTAAAATATACAAGGAAAATTTTCTGGAGTTTTCATTGAATTCAAAGATGGAATCAAATTACTGGAAAGCAAGACAGCACATTAAAGCAGGAACAAAGAGGTCCAAATGAAACCTCATTTATGGTTACCCTCACATGATTTATTGGGGCCTCAAGTAATTGTGAGCTATTTTCTTTTCACATGGGAGAAAAAGGGCAATTTGGAAGCATTGCCACTATCTTATGGATAGCTCTTACATGACCATTCAATCTAGTTTGGCTGAAAACAGGCACCGACAGCTGATGCTCCGTTTAGAAGACTATCAGTTGCTTGGCAAAAGATAAGAATCTAAGCAGCAAAGGTGTTGCTATTTCCAAATAATATATTTGGTAACTCGTATAAATTTGACTTCTATGTACCTTCCTCCAATAGGATTTGCTGCAGCAATTACAGAACAGCGAGCTTGGAGAGACGTGACTATCCCAGCTTTTGATATGCTAATACTCTGCTGCTCCATTGCTTCATGAATGCTTACCCTGAATAGTAAAGATTTTTATTAGCAGGATAACATAGAAACCAAGTAGATATGTGTCCATTATTCAATTTCTTACCTGTCCTGATCATTCATCTTATCAAACTCATCAATAAGACATATGCCTCTATCAGCCAAAACAAGAGCCCCTCCTTCTAGAGTCCACTCCCTTGTGACTGGATCCTTGTGAACTGCCGCTGTGAGTCCTACTGCAGAAGCTCCTTTTCCAGTGGTGTAAACAGCCCTTTGTCCAGTCTTTTCAACATACCTAACAATTTGTTCTGCCAACATTAATCTATTGTTCACAAAATAGCAGGCCCTTCAAGTTGCATTTATATTAAAGGACTAAGATCCAAAACAATCTTAGCTATCCAAACAAGTGTGATGGATTTGATATTAAGTGTCCTCAATTCTTAGCTCTCAATTCCTTCACTCCAAGCACATTCAAAATTTGTTCTTACTTGAGGAACTGAGACTTGGCAGTTCCAGGATCACCGAGCAAAAGTACATTTATATCCCCTCGTAGACGGTGTTTCCCTTCAACATTTTTCTCTTGGCCACCAAACATAGCAAGAGTTATTGCAGTCTTTACGTCCTCATGACCATAGATTGATGGGGCTATTGACTTGATAATCTGAATTATGAAAAGCAATAATGAAAAGGTAAAGAAAACCGGTTAAAAACGAATTACATCGGTAGAACTCGTAATCAATTAACATTGGACCTACACGTTCTCCAATTCGTGGGTCTTTTGCCAACTTTTCAATTTCTTCTTTGTCCTCTTGGGTAAGCTTGTAAGCTGAAAAGAGGTCTTGCTTCTTGGTGATATAATTTGCTTCAATCACAGTGGCAAAGACAGGAAATCCGTTCTTTGTATTCAAAGACAAGTCAAAATTGTTGGTATATATGCCAGTCACCTCCTGGATTTTAAAAATGAAGCATGTCGCAAGAGTCAAGAGATTATGAACACTAACTTTAAATGTGGTAAGATGTTAAGGTTCAGGTATGAGAGATTTACAATCTCTTCTCCAGGTCGGGCATAATCAATGAGATCATTCAACAGTATCACTTCCTTGTATCTTGGAAGTCGACCAGCAGGAACAATTCCAGGGCTTTCTTGGAGAGTTAGTTTTTGGTAGTTCCTATATATTGTCTGCAGCACAGAAAGAAATTAAATTAGCACAGTTTCAGTTGCATCTAATAGAAGCAAGGAGCATCAGAGTATCCACCTGCTCAATGTTAACCGTAAATGGACCTTTCGATTGACACTCTGGACAAGAACCAACTTTCACCTCTGAATATGAATTCTGGAAAAAAGGCCCCAAAATTGCCCCACATTTGTTACAGTCATATTTAACTTGCTGCAACTGGGGAAAGACTCCAGATCGCCGAGTCACAACTCCACCAATACGAATCATAGTGTTCAAATGTATCTGCCTGCAGAACACAAATGGAAAGCAAATTGTCAATATCACATATACCCACACACAATTCCTTAGAGCAGTCATTTGCCGAGCTCAAATGTATTACCTAATGTTGCGTATCTGATCATACACTGGTAGGTTGGTGATGCGTACATAGATTTTTTGATGGATTTTCCTGTAGTTTGGATGCAAGTCGAAAACAATCTTATTAGCAACTTCTTCCATAACCTCAAGGACAGACTGAGGAGCATCTGCGAGCCAGATTGCAATGTTTGGATGGATATAAATGAATTGTTTGTAATCAATCTCAAGGCTACACTTGTTAACTGCAGGTAGAAATGAACAAGTTAGTACAGAAAAGAACTTATATCATATGGATTTCTCCACTAATAAATTAAGGCTTACAATTAGTCTAAAGTTATAAAGAAAGGAGCTTCTTACCTGAGACCATTTCATTGATCTGCCTTAGATACTCAAAATCTCCGTGCTCACTCTTTGGGTTCACGTATGTGAGCAAGAAGTCCTTGAATTTCTTGGCAATGAATCGCCTCACTTCATCTCTTGTAACCCACTCTCTGAGGGTTCCCTGAACCCTGTACATCTCAAACTCACCTTCGTCGTTCTCTTCGTCCTATATCAATAGCCAATCAATCAATCAAGTTGTGCATACACAGGTTACAAAAGAAACTAATTGTAATGCTTAGCATTCAGGGCAAGTTAAATATGAGCTAAGAGAAATCCCATACATCATAAGGGTCATCATCTGTCTGATCAGTCATGGGTACATCATCCCTAGAGTTCCCTCGTTGCGATCTACCTGGTGAACTGGGCATTCCATCAGTATCATCCATGCTTCCTGGAGTGGTTGGAGGCCTAAAGTCAGCCCTGGTTCTTTTTGATGGTCTGTAGTTGTCATCATCAGTGTCTGCAATCAGAATTCCAGCATTTAGCTTTGTCAGTCCACAGCATGGTCCATGTGTGACCAGGTCACAGGCTTTTCGCATACAGGTACTACTATTTCTTAGGATAGAAAAACATTTTTTGACAATTGGACACATGTTATGCGAGGATGCTGCATCAACTGAATTCAGCAACAAGCCCGAACGCTCTTTCAAAAGGTAATCCATCCAAATTTAATTCCAATTCATTTCTTGGTCACAGACATGTGCCAGTTGTTTTGGTTACGATTAACACATTCAGATCGCTGAAGCATTCGACTGTATACCAATTGTTTTGGTTATCAGTCTAAGGCATTCAGACCAGAGAATAAAATTTTGTCTCCTTCCAGTACTACAGAATCTTAACAATATAATACTATTCACGTTAGTTTTCACAAAATGGAAATAGAGAAGGGCATACTGTTAAAAAAAAAAAAAAAGGGACAGAAAGAAAAATCAGATTTTGTAAACATTATAGGCATGTGTCACCGAAATTTAGACTTACAGTGCTGAAACAACCAAAAATAGAAAGGAAAAAATAAAAAAAAATTGAAGAGTGGACCTTGGTCGTGAAGAAGCTGGGGAAGCTTGCGCTGAGAAGCACGTGCTTCTCTGGCGTCAAGTTCCATCTCTGCAGCTCTGCGGTCAGCCATGATCTGGTCTAAATCCCTCGCATCCTCCATGGAATCGTCCAGCCCCCCCGACTCGTACTGGTCCTGCTCACCCATCCTCCGATAATCACTACAGTAATTAAATCATTATCCATCAGTCATCCATGGTTTAATAAAAAATAACAGTGTGGTAGCAATATTATGCTATTAAAAGAGTATAGACAATAACATGGGGAAATGAACGAAAGACTGACTTCATGAAATTGTCATTGAAGAGGTCCTCTCCTTCGTCTTCTTCATCGTTTAAGTTGTCATCCTCAAGCTCGTCTCTGACGATTTCAGGATCAACAGAGGCTTCATCGTCATCATCCGTATAATTCTGGCTGGTGTTGAACGGCAGCTGGTCAGTGTTGAATCCGGCGGACGTAGGGGAATCAGGGGTTGACGGGGGATTCACATTTCCGTCTGCTGCATCGCCTCCTGATCTGGATGAATCATCGTCCCTCGCCATTATCACTCAAACAATTCTCCTATTACGGTGTGTTGTGCGTGAGAGAGATGCGCAGGAGTAAGAAGATATCCTAACTAGGGCACCCACATCATCCCCTTATTCCCATTCCAGAGTCGTTGGTTTTGGCGGGACGTTTTCGCGCCAAAATGGGAAGCCCAGAAGGCCCAATCACGGGCAGATCCGTTTTTTGAACATAGAGTGAGAGTCCACTTCTGTTTTGGGCTACTTTTGTTTGGGTTTATTCAATCGAGTTAGCCATGAGTCATGGCTCATGGGGGCTCCGCAATTGGTAATTCTTTAGCCTAATTGATCTGAATTCTGATGATAATAAGGTCCAAAATCCAAGCAATGAAATGGATACATCATAGATGTAATAATAAATATATAAAAACCATTTATGGTTTAGTTATTCTTCTTATTAATTTAAACTGGCATTGTTTACATATAATTCGCATGCATAAAATATTTTTAAATAATATCATTTGTGAATATTATCACATTCATTATATTAAAAATTGATATACTTGTAAAATATATTTGATTTATATAATTTGAAGATAACAATCGTATTAAAAATTTCATAGTTCATTACAAGATTAAAGAAAAAAAATTTAAAAGCCAATAAATATTAAGTTTACTTTGTGATAAGGAAAAACACAGTTCTGCATGCATAAAATATATTTGTGCAATCATATTATTTATAAATATTCATACATTCATTATATTAAAAATAAAAAATTGACACACATCAATATATATATATATATATATATAACACTTGTATAATTATGAATATATTAGTACCATAAAGTAAAAATTTTCATAGTTCATTACTAAATTGAAAAAAATATAGAGTCATTAAAATATTGAGCTTAACCTTATAATTACAGAAGTTTTTAAATAAATGGTGCATGGTTATTTGGACATATATGTAAATTTTAATGAACATTGGCATATTTAAAGTTTAGTATCATAACTTTTATCTATGAGACAAAAGAGGTTCTCTCTTCTTATATATATATATATATATATATATCATAAAATAGATTAGTAACTAACTATATTTATCAGAATAATGCTGAGCTCTTTTAGATACTACGCGTAATTATGCGTCTGTTCAAATTAAGAATAACAAGGAGACCCATCTTCCTCCCAAGTCCTAATTAGCAATCATTTCAACACATGCTGTCGACCATTCTCTTCTCCAAGAAGTACATTAAAGGAAAAATAAAATGCACAAAGTAAACGGTATATGATAATAATCAAGTTAATTTGCAAATGTTTGACTTTGTATCAACTCTTCACTCCTTCAGTTTTCACTTTTCAACAATAAAATTTCCAGTAAATTAAGAAAAGAAACAACCTTCACGCAAAGGTAAAATTCCAGCAATTTTTGAGTCAGTTTGTGTCAAAAGCCCCACAACTATGAATCAACAAGCAAAGCTAACTCCAAGCTCAGTCAACAACCATCATCGAAATTTCATGCAAATGACAACAAAGAAATGCACAACAATTTCAACAAAAAAATTAAAATAAAATTCTGACCTTCCCATATATTTCAACTAAAGACATTCCAGTAGCAAAAAAACAATTGAAAAATTTGTGTATTTCTAGCAAGATTAACCATGCCTCTACAATAAAAACAGCAATTCTGACAATTCTATACCATAACCAAAAAATAGAGTAACAACTTTAATTTTGGTACCAGCCACCTTGTTAGCTAACTGCTCAAGTATATATATGTTACATAGTGTTTCAGCAACACAGAAAAACCCTACATATATTCTGTGGAAAACAATCACCCTGCTCCATATTCATGCACATAGCACCATATAACATATAGCACTAACTTTATTACTCATTTCTATGGATCTATTATAGTTGCCATCCCTTGAGCTAGCCTATGGTTAGTACCGACGAGGGTATAATATAGGTCTCTAAGCGAACAATCTCATATGTATTATAAATCGTGGGGGTTCTTGTGACTCGTCAAAGCTCCCGAATGTTCAAACTAGACTCTACTAGAAAATATTTAGAGAAGGCCGCGGTTCTTCTTTACTACTTGAGGAGAAAGATCTGTTAGTTTGTGATGGATAGAAAAATGTAATTGGATATTTGGCCACAAAGATATTGAAAGTGCTTCACAGCTGTAAATGGAACATAAATATATGCATACCAAACAGAGCCTTCACTGCCGGTCTCTTCACCTTGGAATTTTTTTTTCATTCGCTCAGTTGCCAACAATTCCACAAAACAGAAGAGATCCAATATTAGTGACAGTAAAACTACGAGCATATAAGTAAAGGTCTATTGCAAAATTCAATTGTAGAATGATGCTATACTGCAAGCAATGCAAACAAGTATTTTTCTTTTCTTTTTTTTTTTCCTTTTATTTTTTGGCACCACAAAGAACTGTAGTTTACTATTTCCCGGTTGAGTTTCCCATTGGGCAAAATGTATTTTACCCCCTTGAAAAGAGCTTAATGGACTGAAAACCCCATGTATTTCTCTAATTGACAGATACCCCCTTGTATTATTGAAAAAGTTGCAAGGGTCCGCGTAGCATGTTGGTGATTCATGCACTGAACGTGCGATTTTTTCTGCCTTTTGAAGATGTTTGATGCCATAAAATGATATATTTACCCTCCTATTACAATAAAAAGAAATGTCATCAATTTAACCTATTTTGAATGTATTTTACCCTCTTGTAAAGAGTCTAATGAGCTAAAAACCCCTTGTATTTTGTGAAGGTATTACTGCAGCTCAGGTTATTGACAAAAACAGGATGCAAGCAGCATTAGTTTTAATTATTTTATTCATGAAAAGCTTTTGTTTAGATGTTAAATTGACATTGTTTACAGGTTGATGAAAGCTGCCTTTTTAATCAATTCTTAATTAGAAGTTTGGCCACAAAATGAAAGTGACTGGAATACAATAGTTAAAATACTTCACACAATGCTAAACAAACAAAAAGCAGTATTGAGAGAATATCATGGCAAAACCAGACAATGAACAATAATATAACAAAGTGATAAATTGATATATAGCAACAAAGTAGCCCTACAATTTGTGCCTCAACAAACAACAACTTTAATATTTAAAGGCACCAAAACTTGCAAAACTATTATCTAAACCAACCATTTGTATATCAAAAGAAAGACTACTCAAAACTAATACTTGTATATTTAAAAGAGACAGCACCAGCTAGCTAGCAGACACATTCAAGCACCAACAAAGTATTAAAAAGCACCACTAACTTGCACAAGAAAAAAATCATTCATTGCACTAGCCCTAGCTCTTCTCTTTGACCTTTCTCTCACATTTTGCCACACCTTTGAAATTTGAGGCTTTCTTACTCGTAGGGCTCTTATAGCTCTCTCTTTCCCTTTCTCTATTGTTTGTACATGTGCTCCACCAGTTGTTGAAGTTCTAGCTTTCTTCATCACCGACAATTCTTCATTTCTAGGTCCTTGGTATATTCTCCCTAGTTTCTTTGTAGACATCCAGTCTCCTATTTGTAAATTAGAGAATAAAATCAGTTTATTAGATTTATATCATATTTAAATAAATTTGAGAGCTTACCCCGACATTAGGAGGTGCAGCAGCATTAATTTGAGATGGATTGTTTGAAGAAGCTAGACTTGAATGCATTATTGGAGCTTGACTGGAGGCCAATACAATGAAGACATTGTCAAGTCTTCTATTCTTAGGTTTGCTAACTCAATTTCATGTTTCTATCCCCCACTTTATTGGACATCATGTCTTGTTCTTGCAAACCTCCCACCAACTCATATTTCAAAGAAATTTGAGTCCTCCATTAATCTACAAACAAAATAGAAAGGTATAATAATTTGTACCTCAAATTTTAAAACAAAGCAAAGCAAACATAAAAAAACACAGAATAGTCAGTAGCATTCCCATTTTTTCTCAAGGAATAGCTGTTGGTAAAATATATTGGATTTTATTTTTGGTTTTGACTTTTGGGACAGATGGTAAATTCTTGAGTTCTATTTTTGAGCCTAGTAATAATGTATTAAGATGATCAAAAGTTGTAGCTCAACGAAAATTGAACAAGGGATTAAACTTTAGTTTGCCTTTTTAGTTGCTCAAATGAGAAATCAAAAGTGCGGATTTTTGAGGTAAACAAACCTAAAAATCTAGTTAGAAACAACAATGAAAAAGCCATTTTAAAAACAAAACAACAATTATTTAAACTAATATAATTAGAAACAACAAAGAAAACACATTTTAAAAATAAAATAAAAAATGAAGTATAAAATGGGATGAACAGTATTACCTTGACGATCAAGTTGGGTTTAGCATCTACTTGTTTCAATATGCAAAAATAATCGGACAAATACTTTGCTTATGAACGAAATATCCTAAAATCATCAAACGTGCATAAGTAAACGAGGATTAGGACTCAGCTTTGGGAAAGATTGAAGGTTAGGGTTTTTCATCGTGTTGAGAGAACCACTTTAACACAGTCAATTGAAAAAAAATAAAATGAAAGCTTTACCTTTCAGATATGTATATAAAGGAGGACAATTTAGTCATTTGATAAATCTAAAAACATTTAAATGAATTAGGGAGAGTGTGCAACTTTTTCAGAAGTACAAGAGGGTATATGTCAATTGGAAAAATACATGGGATTTTCTGCCCATTAGGCTTTTAATAAGGGGGTAAAATGCATTTTGCTCGTTTTCCATTACTCAGATATAAAGTAAAAACCCATTGAAAGAATGTACGACAAGTAATAAGGTGGATCAGTTGCCACTTAAATGTATCATCTCCAACCAATGAAACTTAATTTTGTTCAGCAACAAAATTATTGGTGTTGAACACAATTAATTAGTTAAATCTAGTTTACAACTATTAAATCGATAACTAAAAGTAAAACCTGTAAAGCCCACATATTGACATATTTTATTCCACGAGACGCATACTCCCTAGTTTTAAGGATTTCACTTCCTTCGGCAAGGGGCATTAATTCACCATTTATCAGCGATGTGGAGTTCTCGCAACCAGAAACTTAAGATCCTCTTGAATAACTTTCTTTCTAATATTCACACGCTTGAATAGCATGCATATTTCCTATTTACACCAGGATGTTGCTACATTATCTACCTGTACTAATATTGTTTCTCCTCATATTTCATCGTGAATTTCCTCCCCAGACTGTCATCAATTCATAGTTTATGCTTCAGTCAGTCTTCTTGGGTACGTGACATCAATTTGGATCCTCATATTTCCTTTTATTCTACGATCCCTTTAAACAGGCATTCCTCTAGTAGGGACTTTAACCTGATGTCCAGGTTTGTCAATCTCAATTAAAGGGATCATAATGTTCCTTTCGTCTAGTGTGGTAAGCTTAAAAGTCTTTCCAGTAAGCAATTGAAGTAGTGTTATTCCTTGCTTAACAACAAAATCATTACCATCCCTCATGTAAATAGGGTGAAGCTTTTCATCTACCACAAAAATGAGATTCAGTGCAATGACACCATGTTCTTCATTGCCCTTCTTTGGGAAAGTTATTTTTGTGCCCTTCTTCCAACCAGGTTTTCAGTTTACAGTTTAAAAATTAAAGAAAAAAAGGTAAGCATTTTATAGCTTCATAAATCATCCAAGCAACAAACCCACACACAAACGAATAGCAAAAGCATGCATAAGCTCACAGAGAAGGAGAAAGATACCCAATCCAAGCACTTGGTAGTGATCCACAATTTCAAAGTTCTTCTATGCATACCTAACATAATTTATGTCTTTGGATAAAAACATCTGCCGAAGGGCAAAATAAGCCTGAGGGAAAGATACAAGAACCTCAAGAACTCAAAACATATTCAAGACTGTAAAGTGCCATCAGTAGAAAACTCAATGGAATGAAATAGCAGTAACAGATATTAAGATATACAATTTAAGTGGGTAACTGCGGATTATGTCTAGGGTGATTTTCTGAAAGCGAAATAATCGAAATCATAAAGGCATTTCCTCAACTTTAACCATAATCTACTTTTCTGAACTTTAGGGATTGATAAACAATTGTAAATCAGGAATAAAGTAGTAGCTGTAGTATCAATTGTCTTCTACAATTGTTTATGTATTTGAGTTTCAGTTATGTTGTTCTTTATCTTAAAAATAGTTAAATTTTTCCTTAACTTGAGCACATGTAATCCTTGTCTTATATTTCATGTTTGATTTTGCTTCTTTACAAAAGAAAAAAGGAAATCCCCCAATAATTATATTCTTCAAAACAGAGAAGAAGAGAAAACACTCAAGTTACAAAAAAGATTATGTAACACCCCTGAAAATTCCGTATTTGGAGAAAATAAGGATTTAAAAATAAGATACGGGTTGGTTGGATTTTAGGGCTCAAAAAATAAATAAAAAGGACTTGATTGTAAGAATTTTGAAAGTTTTAGAGTCAATTTGCAATTTGTCGAAGCCTGACTGAGAAATCTTTAGAAGTTTAGTGGGTCAAAGTGGGATTTCTTTTGGTCAACTAGGTGAAAATAATGCACACATTTAGTCTGAAGACCAAATTGAAGAGTTGGTAAACTTTGAGGGACTAAATTGCAGGCTGGAGGAAAGTTTGGGGGGCCAAAATTGAATTTTTGGAAGTATATATATATATAGCAGTTCAACCCCTGGATTTCTCTTTTTCTTCAGCGAACACCCCCATCCTCACCTCACTGGCGATTTCATCTATGACGACGAAACTTAGCATATTTATTATCAAATTCTTCCTCTCTGAACAAGGAACTCAAATATACTAATTTTGTTCAAAATCGTGCAGTGTAACGATCGAAAATTGAGGCTGAAGGTGAGCTCACGACAGAGGTGGTGGTTGTGACGTCACCGACGACTGAACCTCGATTATGAGCAGTGGGCTTTGTATTTTTGGGGGACCGGAGTGGGTGGAATTGAGGAAAAACAAGCACAGCGGCGAACAGCGGCACTATGGTGTTCTTTGGTCAATTGAGCGGCGATTCGATGATGATTGGAAAAATTAACTTGGGCATTTGCTTCCTCTCACTGAAACGCATCTTTTGGTGGTGGTGTTGAGACTTTCCGACGACTGTTCACGGCAGCTGACGGTGGTGGCGCTAGAACAATTTTTTTCATCTCGTCATAGTGACTACATGCATGCAAGATAATCGTGATTCCAGAGCTTTGATAGGAAGATATTGGGTAAAAATGAAAACTTGAGTTTAATTGTATGCATGTGTATGTATATTCTTTCCAAACCTTATGATATATTGTACAAACGAAGAATACGCGAATTGATCGGGAAAAAATTAAGACATGCATATAATTACATAAATTAATAGATCCTGATTTGGTCATATCGCATAATAATCTTGATAATTAAGTTAATTAGATGGAGAAACCCACGTTTTATGAATTTGGAACCTAAGTGGCACTAATTGGGTTAATTGAGATGATATAGAACCAAGATTTGGGTCACGCATGTACCATTATGAGTTTAGTGAACTCGAATTTGTATTATCATGTGATAAATTTGAGATAAATTGAAATTTTTAAGGGATATTAGATCATCATCATCGATTTAGTATGTTGTGGCAAGATCAATTGGATGATATAGGACCTAATTATATTCCTTTAACAAGATCGACCCTATTAGCATGTCTTTATCGAGGCTATCAATTTAGCCGATTAAGTATTGATTTTTGGCCGATGTTTGTGTAATTGTGATTATATGATCGAATGAGGATTTTGACTGTAAGTAAATTACTCTTTTAGTTAGGTGACAAGGAGCAAAAGACTGCAAACTAGTAGACTGTAATCGCATTTCTAAGGCTTTTAAGATGAGGATCCGCCAATCTAACATCTCTTGTACCTATCATTTTTCTTGATAAACCCCTGTGAGGGTTGGTATTGACTTAATTACCGTACTCTGTTAATTATTGTTATCCCTATGAGGGATCTACCAACTGGTTCTTATTTTCTATGAGCTTAGTTCATATCTATCGTTGAAATCGTTAGGTTCTGCTGATCTGGCATCTGTCTTGATTTTTGTTATCGTTGTTATTGATTATCGAACCCTAGGAGGTTTTCCTGAATTTGAAACTATTTGGTATTTTTCCATATTTTCTTGAAAATAATTATTTTTCAATCGAACTCTGTGAATTTGTCTGAACTAATGAACTTTATTTGAAAGCCAATCCCAGCGGAATGATTGGATTTATATTCTAAAACGGCCTCATCGGCCAATATACTTGTTAGCTTCTTATAAACATGTTGTTTGTTCAAGTGTATTGTTGATCGCCTTGTTGGCATATTTGTTAAATTGTTCTGCCCTATTGGTAATTGAACATTGAAAATCTTAACCCTTTTAAATATCTTGTTAAGTCAGTATTGTAAAATATGTGCCGAGAAAAGCGAAGAGCCACACTAGTTGATAGGGCATGTCTAGTGGGGGCCCTTCTTGAGTTTGTTCCCATTAGCACTTCGGGATTTCATTACTATACCTCTTCTAGACTTTATTTGGTTATACTCGTGTTTATTATTTTAAAAGCTTACATTCTTATCTGGTGGCATTATATTCTATTAGCCCATGGGAAGACATGGGCGGTTATCAACTCATGGGATGCCATGGGTGGTTATCACCCAGAGGGACACCATGGGGGTCTGGGCCCAAGGACTAGGTCCGAAAGACGGTCGGGCAGAATAGACCAATGGATACAAGTCTTACGGCTAATACTCACCTATGATCCTGACTTACAGATAGTTAGAAGTAGCAAATTGTGAGTGATGGGATTCGACATATGACCGGCCATGCTATATAACAAGTTGTTACCCGCCGAACTGAGTGCTTGAGCAGTAGAGTGATAAGAAAATTTTATTTATATTGTACCGACGACTGGTACTCGCAATCATGATTTGATCTGGGAGTAATCAAGTTGGAATAACCAACAGTCTGTCAAGTTCAATATCATGTATGTTATGTACTCTGTTGATCATACTAAAAATGCTTGCTTATTACTGAATTTGTTTGTTGATTGTCGTGTCTCAATAGTTTTGCTTGCATTCTGTTGCTTTGCCTTATCCCTCATTGAGTTCTTAAGACTCACCCTCTTTGCTATTCTTTATTCTTTTCCTAGACAAGTCCAAGTGAGGCGCAGAGGCTCATGCTTTGGTTGGAAGTTATTTGTAATAGATTAGGGGTTATGATTGTACATATAGTCTACACCTGATTGAGACAGCTATATTAGAGTTGTTCTATGAATGTTTGTATAGGACCTAAGACACCTGGTTGTATATATTATGCTCGATGGAGTGACCTTTTGGTTTAGTGCAGGTTGCTATCTCCTTTGAGTTAGTTAAATTTTAGATTCCCTAGCTATCATTTGAATTATATTTTAAGATAGAATTAAATGGCACCTCAACTTGTGTGCTGTCCTGAGAGGGGCTGTTATAGCGGTGGTATCAGAGCTTGGGTTTGGAAAGCCCGAACTACGCTAGGACATGATCTTCGGATATGAAAATTATGGATAGTAGATGTTAAGTTTGATGCTGGATGGACGCTGTCGTATGGAATTATGGCATTATATGAGTAGTTTCAGCTAAGGAAGAATCTGATGAGTAGATAACTAATTGGGAAAATTTGTACTTAATATATAAAGGATTACTCTGGAGATCCACGTTGTACGAGCAAAAATTGTGGAAGTTTTATGTGTCAAGTAGGGAACATTCTGAGAAGATATGTAGTTTCCAGAAGGTGATTACCTTGGGATGAGCAAATTCTTGCCATTTGCTTACGGATGAGAACTAGATTGTATAGATACACAATTTTTTTTTTTTTTTGTTGCAAGAAGGAGTGTATTTGGGAAATGAATGAATGATTATTAGGAATGAGTAATGTTCAACCTATGTGTATAATTGGAATCTAAACGATATTGATGAGGGATATGAAGATAGGACATTGAGACCTGGGCTATAGAAATTAAGAAATAATTAATGACGAAAGGATACATTGTTAGGATGACTAGTATATGACCCAGTAATCTAAGGATGTCAAACATGAGGCTCTTTGAAATTCGAAAAGGCGAATTTGGAGAAATAGTTCACATTTAGACGTGCTTCGTGACATTTTAAGATTCATGAGTTGATGATTTAAAAGGTCATAAGGATAGCATAATGTTAGATAAAATTGTATGATATAACTCAAATGATATAGTTGTTTGAAGAATGGTTGTTCGTAACAATGGAGTTGTGAGAAATCATAGTAAATGTTGGAAGAGATGCGGGCAGAACTAGCTGTGGGACACATGAAATAATAGTAAAGGTGAGGAAATCAACTAAACAAGAGTTAGGAGAATAAATATAGAGGACGAAGAAAATGTTGTTATTATTGTGGCGCATAGGATTATGGAGGAAGGACATGGATCAGTGGCATAATAGAATGCAATTATCTAATTTGAGGATATAGAAAACGCATGAGAATGAGACCAAGACTTGAAATGGAGACGCATAGCTTGCTATTGACGAGGGAAATTAAGGATCATGAGGTTAGTAATCTGAGAAATACAACAGAGACCATGTGAAAGATAACCTTGAGAAATTTTGAAGTTTTATTCCCTTAATCACTGAAAGAGTCAAACCAGCAAACTATAGGGATGTGAATTAAGGAATGGCGAGAAAATTGGAATATCGAGTGAACCTAATGAGTAAAGGAATTGAGAATACTACTTACTATTGGGAAGGATCATACATAACTGATTAGGATTAGTAGAGCAATAGTAAGAGCTCAACAAGATTTATCAAGTTTGAGAAATTGGGATATCTTTTTTCCTTATAAGCTATTTAACCAAATGCACGTGTTTGGGGTTGTTTAGAATCGAAGTTAAGGAAAGCATATTATTGAATGAGAAACGCAAAGAGGAGATAGGCCAAGAATTGCCCTTTCACTTACAATATAGACATTGTGAATTAAGATAATGTTTTGGGATTGGTTATAAAGATCTTAATTGGGACCTTTAAATCTCTCTAGAAATTGAGAAACTAGCTATATTACATTTGTGTTTGGGGTTATGGTGTAGTGAACATTAAAGGAATCATCCTATTAGAATCAGGGCCATGGACAATCAAGTGTGACCAGAAAATATATCAACGTACAAAAGTTTCTGAATCTTTTTTTCCAATTGGTACTAATGGTGTATTAAGCTCTTTTCCAAATCAATAAGTGCATTGGTGAAATCAGCTGAGGAAATGCTTGGTACATATATGCTTTATAAAAGAAACTTGGTTTATCAGAATGATCACGTACGCTTTTGGGAAACTTAAGTCACAGGATTAACTATTGTGCTTACGTTCAGGATTATTGAAGTGGTGATTACTTAAATGAAATAGAGGTATCATTTAAGAGTTGAAAAAGAGACCTTCTTGCTGATTGTGTATGCACTGGTAAATATGCTTTGGGTCAACCTAAGATTGACAAATACTTTGGGTTTGAAATAAAATTAATATATTCAGTGGGCGAAATAAGTAAAGGATAAGTATAAATATCACAAGGATATAGGGAAACAACTAGTTGAGAGTGACTGTATAAGTTTTGAACGTCAGAAATGGGTTTGATTCCATATATTTTCGACTAAATGTCTCAGATAGAACTTAAGGAGTAGCAAATAGGTTGTTTGCGACTATATCTAGTATGTTTAGTTGTTGTGAATCAGTAGTTAACTATTTGGGAAGGTATGCCTTGTTATGAAGGCTAGTATGTTAAGTTTGAACTTGATTACTCTTTATGTAAATATCATGTAAGTGTGAACTTGTGGTGTGCTAGTTGTTTGATGCTATAACAATTTTCTGTGACCTATTATATGACAGTATGCACATTTAGCAAGTGCAGATTTTGAGTAAAGAAAGTGGTTTTTCTTGGGCATGTCATATCCCAGATGGGGTGGAGGTTGATTTCTCTAAGAAAGAGGCGTACTCAACAGGAAGAGACCGAAAAATGTGATAGAAGTTCATAGTTTCTGTGTCTTATCGACTATTAACAAAGATTTGTGCAACAATTTTTTTAAATAGCTGACACGTTGACTAAATTAACTTAGAAAGGTCAACCATTTGATCAGAATGAGGATCTGAGTATGGGACAACATGATAGGTGGAAAATTCTAGAAGATTGTGATAATTCCATCACCTATTACCAGAAAAGGCAAATGTAGTAGCCAATTTCTTGAGTTGAAAGGCTGAAATGGCTTACTTACTGGAATACGGGAGCATCAAAAAGCCTAAGAACAGATGTTGTATTGAATTAATACAACCGGTGGGATTGTAGAGATAAGTGAAATTTGAATTGCAAGACAAAATGTGATGAGCCCAAGTTAATGATATATGGGCAATGAAACAAAAAAAAAAGTCAAAAGTTCTGAAGAGTCTGAATTCAATATCGATACTCAAGGCATTCTTCTATTCTGTAAGAAGTATGTGTGCTGGAAGAAATAGAAGCGAGGTTGTTAGATGAGGCACATAAGCCAAGATATATAATGCATCTGAGAGGCAAGAAGATGTATTGGAACTTGAAGAAGTAATTCGGACGGAATGTAATGAAGAAAGAATGTGAATCAACTGACCAAATCTACTTATTTTCTGCCAGTCGGAATAGTACTCAGATGAGAATCTGGAGACTAGATTCTTTTAAGAAGGGGAGGTATGTAACGCCCATAAAAATTCGATATTTGGAGAAAAAAAGGATTTAAAAATAAGATACAAGTTGGTTGGATTTTAAAGCTCAAAAAATAAATAAAAAGGACTTAATTGTAAGAATTTTGAAAGTTTTGGGGTCAATTTGCAATTTGTAGAAACATGATTGAGAAATTTTTAGAAGTTTTGTGGGTCAAAGTGGGATTTCTTTTGGTCAACTAGGTGAAAATAAGGCACTCACTTAGTCTAAGGACCAAATTGAAGAGTTGGTAAACTTTGAGGCACTAAATTGCAGGCTGGAGGAAAGTTTGGGGGGCCAAAATTGAATTTTCAGAAGTACATATATATATATAGTAGTTCAGCACCTGGATTTCTCTTTTTCTTCACTGAACACCCTCATCCTCACCTCACCGACTATTTTGTCTCCGACGACGAAACTTAGCACATTTAGTATCAAATTCTTCCTCTCTGAACAAGGAACTCAAATATACCAAATTTGTTCAAAACCATCTAGTGTAACGACCGAAAATTGAGGCCAAATTTGAGCTCATGGTAGGGGTGGTGGTTGTGACGTCACTAGCGACTGAACCTCGATTGTGAGTAGTGGGCTTTGTAGCTCTCAGCTCAAGGATCACGATGGTGGTCTTTACTTGAGTTTTGGTGGATCGGGGTGGGCGAAATTGAGGAAAAACAAGCATAGTGGCGAGTGGCGACGCTGTGGTGTTCTTTGGTCAATTGAGTGGCGATTCGATGACGATGGGAAAAATTAACTTAGGGGTTTGCTTCCTCTCACTGAAATGCATCTTTTGGTGGTGGTGTTGAGACTTTCTGGCGACAGCGCTAGAACAACTTTTTTGGTCTCGTTACGATGATTACATGCATGCAACCTGATCATGATTTCGGAGCTTTGATAGGAAGATATTGGGTAAAAATGATAACTTGAGTTAAATTGTATGCATGTGTATGTATATGTTCTCCAAACCTTACTACATATTGTACAAATGAAGAATACGCAAATTGATCGGGAAAAAATTGCGACATGCATATAATTACATAAATTAATGGATCTAGATTTTGTCATATTGCGTAATAATCTTGATAATTAAGTTAATTAGATTAAGAGACCCTCGTTTATGAATTTGGAACCTAAGTGGCAATAATTGGGTTAATTGAGATGACATAGAACCAAGATTTGGGTCATGTATGTACCATTATGAGTTTAGTGAACTTGGATTTGTATTATCATGTGACAAATTTGAGATAAATTGAAATTTTGAAGGGATATTAGACCATCGTCATCGATTTAGTATGTTGTGGCACGATCAATTGAACGATTTAGGACCCAATTATGTTCTTTTAATGAGATCGACCCTATTAGCATATCTTTATTGAGGCTATCGATCTAGCCGATTAAGTATTGATTTTTGGCCGATGTTTGTGTAATTGTGATTATATGGTCGAATAAGGATTTTGACTGTAAGTAAATTACTTTTTTGGTTAGGTGACGAGGAGCAGAAAACTGCAAACCAATAGACTGTAACCTCATTTCTAAAGCTTTTAAGGTGAGGATCCGCCAATCTGACACCTCTTGTACCTATCATTTTTTTTTATAAACCCATGTGAGGGTTGATATTGACTTGATTGCCATACTCCAATAACTATTGTTACCCCTATGAGGGATCTGCCAATTGGTTACTTGCTTTGTATGAGCGTATTCCATATCTATCGTTGAAACCATTAGGTTTCGCTGATCTGGCATCTGTCTTGATTTTTGTTATTGTTGTTATTGATTATCGAACCGTGTGAGGTTCTCCTAAATTTGAAATTGTTTGGTATTTTTTCGTATTTTCTTGAAAATAGTTATTTTTCTATCGAATCCTGTGAATTTCTCTGAACTTGTAAACTCTATTTGAAAGCCAATCCTAGCGGAATGCTTAGATTTATATTCTAAAATGGCCTCGCCGGCCAGTGTACTTGTTAGCTTCTTATAAATATGTTGCTTGTTCAAGTGTATCGTTGATTGTCTTGTTGGCATATTTGTTAAATTGTTCTGCCCTATTGGCAATTGAACGTTGAAAATCTTCACCCTTTTAAATATCTTATTTGGTCAGTACTGTAAAATATGTGCCAGGCAGAGCAAAGAGCCACACCAGTTGATAGGGCATGTCCAGTGGGGGGCCTCTCTTGAGTTTGTCCCCATTAGCACCTCGGGATTTCAGTACCAAACCTCTTCTAGACTTTATTTGGTTATACTCGTGTTTATTATTTTAAAAGGTTACATTCTTATCTAGTGGCATTATATTCTATCAACCCATGGGAAGACATGGGCGGTCATCAACTCATGGGATCACTACAACAAATTGCACTTTGCGTAACAAAAATTTTGGTAACAAAGGTAAAATTCGTTACATATGTTAGATTTATTGTAACAAAATTGATTTTTTGTTACAAATAACATTTTCTTGAGTAACAAAATAAAAGTTTTGTTACCTTTAACTCAAATTCGTTACCTTAAATTTTTTATATTCGTAATTAAATAATAATTCGTTACGAAAAATGTTATTTTGTTACATATAACATTTTTCGTCATATAAGAAGATATATTTGTAACAAAATTTGGTACCTTTTGTAACAACAAAATATTTGTTACAAATAAAAAATATTATAACAAAGTTTTTAGTTACTAAACTTTAAGTAACTTCCCTCCAAAATTCATTCCCTCCAAATATCAATTGTACACATATGGTAACAATGATTTTTGTTACTAATTATAAATGAATATTAAATTCAACTTTTACTAATACTTGTGGGTTGGGCTTTTGTTCAAAAAATGGACTTCACAATAATATAAAGAATTTGTTAATTGGACTTAATCAATTTTTTAGTGAATTATTACTGAATTGGATTTTATTTTAAAGAATGAGCTTGAAGAAATTTGAAGTGAATAATCCGTTAGTTGGGGTAATTTCTTTAAAATATTAGGCGTTATAACTTTTTTGTGAATTATTCAATGAATTTGGAGTTTTCATTTATGAAATAGATTTGACCAAATTTATAGTAAATTAAGTGGCGAATTAGGCTTCATTTTAAGAGTTGGTCTTGAACAAATTTGAAGTGAGGTAAATGATGAATCAAGCTTTTTTTCAAGGAACTGAGCTTATTTTTTATTAATTGAGCTTCACATTAGTTCAAATAATTGATTGCTTTGAGTTGAACAACTTTTTTTTTTTTTTAAACTAATTGGGCTTAACTAATATTTTAGTGAATTGGCAAATTGGGCTTCATACTAATTTGAAGAATTCATTAATTGGGCTTTACCAACTTCCTTTTCATTAATTGAGCTTTAATAATTCTCTTGGTAAATTAGTGCTTTTACATGACTTTCTATTATAGTTAATGTTAGAATTCCCATTAGCCTAAAAAATTGGATTTGACATTAACCTAAAAAATTGATTAATTGTGCTTTTACAATTTTTCTTTTATTAATATAAGTTCACCATTTTTTTAGTAAATTAATGTCATTTGGTAAAGATTGGGTTTGACATCAAATTGCATAGTTGACTAATTGGGCTTTAACAACTCCTTTTTTATTAATTGGGCTTCACTAATTTTATAATGAATTGGTGTCATTATAGGGGTGGCAATTTGGGTGGATTGTGTGAGTTCGGGTTAGGTTGAAGTAGGGGTATAATATTAATTTTCTCAACTCTATCCCAACCCAACTTGATGATAACTTAAAAATGCTCAATACTAATCAACCTAAATCGATTCAGGTCAGATTCGGGTCGACCTGATTTTTATTTGACCAACTCGCCAACTCAAATCCACCCAATCCAACCTGCCAATTTGATTAAAAATAATTATTTCAAATATTTGTTTTAATTTCAAACCCTACTGTGAATATATATATATATATACACAAAATAACTTCTTTATATTTTGTAAAACCACGCACACCATCTCCCCTTCCATATTTGTTGCCCATTTAATATAATTTTAATATAAAAAGACCAATTTACACTTAATCATTTCACATATTTACAATTCAATTTAAATAACTTTTTATCAGCATATTTTATTTTTTTCTTTTTTTTCTTCTTTTTTTTCCTTCTTTTTTTTTCTTTTTATTCTCAATTTTCTCTTCTTCCATTATTTCATATATTCTCATTTTTTAGATATTTATATATATAAATTTATCTATAAAATTTTAAATAATTTTTATTTTTATCTTTTTTCTTTCTAATTATTCATACATGTATACTTATTCACATATATATATAATAACCATATATATAAATTTATAAATAAAATTTAAATTACTTTTATTTTATCTATTTTTTTCTATTTATTCATTTCGAATTAAATAATATTTAATGTTTATAAAAATATATATAATATAATTTTTTATTCATACTTATATACATATATAGTATATATATACATATATATAAATTTCAATAAAATTTAAAGAAGATTCATCATATATTTCTCATTTTATACATATATAAATTTATCATTATTTCTCATTTCTCATTATTTCATATATTCTTATTTTATACATATGTATAAATTTATTTAATGAATTTGGATAGCAATGCAATTTTGTTTCCCTCCAACTTTGTATTCCCTCCAAAATTTGGGCCATAAAAAATGTTAACAATTGTTTTTATTATTAGTTTGACATAATAATTTAATTTGATTTCTTTCAAAAATTTGATTCCCAGTAATAATAATGAATTCTCTTAATTTTTTTAATTCCTTTAAATTTTAGATCCTCCATTTTTTTTGTATAAATAATTTATAACAAACTTAATTTTTTTTATCTTAGATTATATGATGAATTGACATATAATTTTTTAAATTATTAAATGACTTTCTATTATAGTTAAAACAGTTAAATAACATATAATTTGGACTTGTAAATTTTGATGCTTAAGAATTTAATTTTTTATTATAATTCATTACAATATTCTTTTAGAAAATTCTAAAAGCTCCTTAAAATAAATAGTTAAAGGTTACATACTTGAATAGCAAAAGAAAAGAAAGAAATCTAGTTTACCATAATACTTAATGAAAAGAAAACAATCCCTGAAGTTAGGCCTATTAATTTTACATTTCAATTTTTAATCATTGTATTGGCCGGTTAAAGATTTTTATAACTTATAGATATCTATATGTTAATTGTGTGTATGTTTTACTATATAAATTGCTAAGATGAAGATAACTTTCATGGTCTAATATAGTGTAAAAAAATATTAACATAAAACATATATTTAAATTAAATGATTATTAACTTTTATGAATCTGAACAAGTTGTTTTTAAGAATTAGTTGGTCTATGTATTATATTTCCTTCAAAAAACAAGTTTTCCTCCAAAAATGAATTCCCCTATTATTTTTTTATTCCCTCTAAAATTTTGCTTCTCCCTCCATTTTGTGATTAAGTTGAATATATTTATTAAATATAAAAAATATTTATTAACTAAATTAAATAATTTAAAAATAAAAATAAGATCTAAAAATATCATACTAACAATAGTAATTTCAAAATGTCAATTTCACCCCTACCAACCCGATAAAAAAATTATTGATATGATATCTTGTTCCCACCTAAAATACAAATAAATAAATGAATAATTCTCAATTTATTTTCTATCTACGATCCAAAATACAAACAAATAATCATAATATTCCCCAACCCCACTTCTGAAAAATCATTTTGCTAAAATATTTTGATAAAATACTCCAATTCATAAATAAACAAGCCCTAATTTAAACTAATTTTATTAAATTTATTAATTAATAAAAAATAAATAAGTCAAGATGTTTTTTTATTTTATTTATACACACGAACATCAAAAATCCGTTAGGGCTCGAACTCTTGACCTCCCACATTATGTTAGAGAATAAAATGTGTGGGATCTAGAGTTTTAATCAAAATAAATAATTTAAATAAAAATAAAATCTAAAATTTTATCCTAACAATATAATTTTAATGATTTTAAATAAATAAATATTTGTAATTATAATATGTTAAAATGTATATATACAGACATATATATATACTTTTTCCTCCCTCCCCCCACCCCCCCACCGCCCCACCCCCCAGCCATCCCTGCCCCTTCCAACAAGGTCCCCCTAGCCGTGTCATGGCCAAGCAGGCCACATCCCAGCGGCCAGTGGCCAGATCTGGCCACCGGCCATGGCCGGCGATGAGGGTTGGGGGAGGGGGTGGGTCATGTATATATATATTTATGTATATATTTATATATTTATATGATCTATATATTGATATATAAAATTTTTAATTTTTCTAGGAGGATTTTGTTATATATTTAAAAAAAAAAAATTATTATTTTTTTAATGAAAATTGATTGGGCATTTCAAAATTTGTGGAATTTTTATAAATAAATTAAATTTTTGGGGTTGTTGGGTAATTAATTTATTTTAATGTAACGGTTTATTCCGAACACTAACGGAAGTTGAGGTGTTATCCCAAATGTGTTAAAAAATTTAGAATTTTGGTCCTATAAGTGTCAACCTAAGAACCAAAAGTGCATACCCCAATCCAATGGGATAAAAACTGTAATTTTTTCAATATAACCAAACACTGCGAGGAAAAGAAAAGTAAAGGCTCCATTGACATGGTAACAATTTTATTGGACTAGCTGCAATTTACCCCCCTTGTGATTTGTAAAATAAGCATCAAACACTCCTATGAAATTTAAAGAAGATTCATCATATATTTCTCATATACATATACATATATATTTATATATAATTTAAAGAAGATTCATCATATATTTCTCATTTTATACATATATAAATTTATCATTATTTCTCATTTCTCATTATTTCATATATTCTTATTTTATACATATGTATAAATTTATTTAATGAATTTGGATGGCAATGCAATTTTGTTTCCCTCCAACTTTGTATTCCTTCCAAAATTTGGCCCATAAAAAATATTAGCAATTGTTTTTATTATTAGTTTGACATAATAATTTAACTTGATTTCTTCCAAAAAATTGATTCCCTCTAACAATAATGAATTTTTTTCATTTTTTCTTCCTCTAAATTTTAGTGTTCACACAAATTTCGTGTCTGCAAAAAGAATTACAAGACAAGAAAAATACGAACAAATTCAATATTTAATTGAAAATAAAAGAGTGGTTACAATCTCTAATAATTCCTCTGATTCTTCTCCTTGGGTTTGATTCAAGGGCTTGATGCTTGTTCTTGAATCAGATGTGTAATTCCCTCCTAAATTTGCGAATGAAATCACGAACTTTTTTATATCAAGTATTTGTTTTGATATCAAGGTCTTCAAAGTTTGGACTCTTTTGAAAAAGATGTGGAACTCTTGTGGTTGTAGCACTTCTTCGCAGCGAGAGCTCGAACTTGAGAGCTTGAGTTTCTTGATGTATTTCTTCATGTGTGGTATGTCTCCCAGCACCCCTTTTTATAGGCAAAAATTAGGGTTTAATGACTTGAAACTTGAGTCTTCCATCGGGCTTGTATATCACTTGAGACGAGCTTAATTAACTAATGGGTCATATTAAAATTTATTTTGGCCCAATTAGTTAAACCAAAATAAATAAGATATTTTAAAATTCATTCTGGATTGGCCCATTTTGTAAAGCCCAAATTTATTATGGACTTTAATTTGGGACTTAATTCAATAGCCAATTTAATTGGACTATCAAATGATAGTTTATCCCAATAAAATTTTGACGTCAACATTTAGCTCCTCCATTTTTTTGGATAAATAATCTATAGCAAAATTAATTTCTTTTATCTTAGCTTTATATGATGAATTGACATATAATTTTTTAAATTATTAAATGATTTTCCATTATAGTTAAAGTAGTTATATAATATAATTTGGACTTATAAATTTTGGTGCTTAACAATTTAATTTTTTATTATAATTTATTACAATATTTATTTAGAAAAAATCTAAAGACTCCTTAAAATAAATAGTTAAAGGTTACATACCTGAATAACAAAAGAAAAAAAAGAAATCTAGTTTGCCATAATAATTAATGAAAAGAAAACGGTCCCTGAAGTTAGGCCTGTTAATTTTACATTTCGTATTTTAATCGTTGTATTGGCCAATTAAATATTTTTATAACTTATAGATATCTATATGTTAATTGTGTATATATTTTACTATATAAATTCCTAAAATAAAGATAATTTTCGTGGTTTAATATAGTGTAAAAAAAGTATTAACTTAAAGTATATTATTAAATATAATGATTATTAACTTTCATAAACCTGAACAAATTGTTCTTAAGAATTAGTTGGTCTATATATTATATTTCCTTAAAAAAATAATTTCCCTTATTATTTTTTTATTCCCTCCAAATTTTTGCTCCTCCTTCCATTTTGTGTATAAATAGTATGTACAAAAATTATTTATTTTATCTTGTATTATAAGATGAATTATGATGTATTATTATGGAGGTTAAAAATTTAATTCTATTTTTTGTTATTAATTATTAGGACATTTTTTTTGAACAAAAAGATTTTAGAAAAAATATTTATAAATTCTACAAACTTTAGTCTTTATGTGTAATTAATTTTATTTTAAAAATTAAAATATTCTGTACTAATAATATATTGATATGGACAATTTGAACATACATTTATTGAAAATTTTCTATACTTAATTAACGCAATATAATATACATATTTATAAATATACATGTATACTTATTTTTTCTATTTATACTTATTCACAGAAATATAATATACATATTTATAAATTTATCAATAATTATTTTTATCTAATTTTCTATTTATTCATTCCGAATTAAATAATACTTAATATTTATAAATATGTATAATATAATTTTTTATTCGTACTTATTTACATATATAGTGTATATATATATACGCCACAAGAAAATAGGTTAATCATATACTTTGCGCTGATTTTTCTAAACTGCCGCAATTAATAATATTATTTCTTTTACTTATTAGATTGCTCTTTGTTTTTAACTTTAAAGGGTTTTGTCCACTATTTTTTAATATATATATATGTATATATGTAATGCCAATTATTTTTTAAAAACAATCTTATTTAATTTTAATTTTTGATTAAAAATCAATTAAGTTAAGACAAAACTATGATAGTAAAGATAAAAAAAGTAAAATAAATAAAAAAATATATAAAATAATTATAAAGTTAAAATCAATATTAGTATATAAGTTAATAGAAACCTTTTAATTTGACTCGTAACTTAGTTATTGAATAATTAAGTGAAGAAAAGAGTTTGGCATTAGTCATGTAAAGTTAAAACTATAGTAAATTGATAAAATAATTATAAACTTAAAATTGATTTAAAATATGAATTAGTGACAAAATTTGAGGATGAAATTACAATGTAAAATAAAATATAGAAAAAACAAATTATTGTACTCATTCTCAAATTTTTTTATAAATATAATTGGATATTCATATTATATTTTGCAAATAACAAAAAAATAGTGAATAACAAAAAAAGTTGTTAACCTTTCAAATAATCAAAATCAAAATTTCTCATTATTTCATATATTCTCATTTTATACATATATATATAAATTTATCTATAAAATTTTAAATAATTGTTATTTTTATCTTTTTTCTTTCGAATTATTCATACATGTATACTTATTTTTTCCATTTATAATATACATACATATATATATATATATAAATTTATCAATAAAATTTAAATTACTTTTATTTTTATCTATTTTTTCAATTTATTCATTTCGAATTAAATAATATTTAATATTTATAACTATGTATATAATATAATTTTTCATTCAAACTTATATACATATATAGTATATACACACACACACACACTACAAGAAAATAGATTAATTGCGGCATATATTTTGTAATGGTTTGTCTCAACTGCTGCAAAATATTAATTTGACGGTGGTTGAACAACAATTTATCCAAACCGCTGCTGAATTAGCCATTTAGTGGTGGTATTTTTAAATCGCCGCGGAATTCATAATAAATGGCGGCGGTTAGTATAACATTCCCTGAATGAATAACTTCGTGCTAATTTTTCTAAACCACCGAAATTAATAATATTATTACTTTTGCTTGTTATATTGTCCTTTGTTTTTTACTTTAAAGGGTTTTGTTCACAATTTTTTAATATTTATATATATGTAATGCCAATTATTTTTTATAATTTTTTTTTTTATAAATTTCTAAAATAAAGTATTTTATATTATAAGCTCTTCTACAAAAATATTAAGCATTTACCTAACAATTTATATATACATATATGTAATAAAATTTCTTTGCCTCATGCAGTTATGTTATATAATTATCTCACACTTTTTATTTATTTCTTTTAATTCACTATTTGATACTCTTATTTTATTTATTCGAATGACAATTATTATTTTGTTTTTAAAAATAAAATAATATTTGCTTGATAACATGTGAAATTGTTTGAGAGCTTTATATGGAAGAGATGAATAAGTAATTGAGCAAATGCAAATAATAATTTTTGGACATGTAGCCAAGATGGTTAGGTGCTTGGTTCATGTGGGCATAGGTTGTGGGATCAAATCCTGCTGCCAACAATTAGGGAAATGAATTTACGCTGGGCCCGCACGCTTGGGTGGGCTTGTGCGGGCGCTGGGCCACCTGCGCTCTGGTGGGTTGGAGCTCGGGTGGGCCTGCCATTGCTCGGCTGGGCTTGCACGAGCCTTGGGCCTGCGCTCGAGCCAGGGCCTACCTGCGCTTGTGTGTGTTGGCACTCGACTGGGCCTGTGTTTGGGCCTGGGCCTGCACGCTCGGGTGGGACTGCGCTCGGGTGGGACTGCGGTCGCTCGGCTGGGCTTGTGCGGGCATTGGCCTGCGCTCGAGCTTGGCCTGTACGGGCACTGGGCTTGCGCTCGGCTAAGCCAATGCTAGCGGTCGGGGGTAGTGCCTGGTGGGCAGGTGTGGGCGCTGGGTGTTACGGTTGGGCCGGTGTGTGAGCTGGGCCTGAGCTTTGGGTGTTGGGCTTGAGCTCTAGTGGCCCGAGGCGCTGGTTCCTATTGTCTTCTTGCAGGTGGGCCCGCTTGTGGCGTTCTTGCTAGTAGGCCGTGGGCTGGTGGGCGATGGCCCAAGTCAAGCCCAGAGTTCGGCGGCCCAGCAGGCATAGACCTAATGTCAAATGGCCCATCCATACGAACCAGCCCAAACAGGAGCCCATGCACATACATTTAGTAACAAAACTTTTAGTTATTTATTCCATTAGTAACGAAATACTTATTTTTGAACTAAAATTTTATTTAAGTATTTGTAACCAAATATTTTGTCAAATAAACAATTAGCAACTATACTTAATTAAATAAATAATATCATTATATTATGCATTGGTAACGAAAAAATAAAATGCAACAAAATTGCCAATGTTTTGGTAATTAAGTATTTCGTTACGCTAATGCAATTTATTGTAACTAACATTGTTTTAACACTAATTCAAAACTTTTTGTAACGATACATTTTGTCGCCATAAGGCCATCAATCGTACGAACCATAAATTTCGTTACTAATACTTTTTGCAACGGGCTTTAGGGCACTAAACTTTGGTAACAAAAAATTCGTTACCAATATTTTAGGTAACGAATTTCAGCTTTCTAGTAATGAATTTTTTCGTTACTAAAAGTGTAATTTGTTGTAGAGGATGCCATGGGCGGTATCAATCGGAGGGACGCCATGGGGGTTTGGGCCTAGGGACTAGGTCCGGAAGATGGCTGGGTGAAATAGACCGATGGATACAGGTCTTACAGCTAGTACCTACCTACGATCCTGACTTACAGATAGCTGGAAGTAGCAAACTGTGAGTGATGGGATCCGGCATGTGACCGGCCATGCCATATAACAAGTTGTTGCCTACCGAGCTGAGTGCTCGAGCAATGGAGTGATAAGGAAATTTTATTTGTACTGTGCCGACGCCCGGTACTCGCAATTATGATTTGATCTGGGAGTAATCATGTCGGAATGACCAACAGTTTGTCAAGTTTGATATCATGTATGTCATGTACTTTGTTGATCATGCTAAAAATTCTTGCTTATTACTGAATTTGTTTGTTGATTGTTGTATCTCAATGGTTTTCCTTGAATCCTGTTGCTTTACCTTTCCTTCACTGAGTCCTTAAGACTCACCCTCTTTGTTATTCTTTATTCTTTTCCTAGACAGGTCCAAGTGAGGAGTAGAGGCTCACGCCTTAGTTGGAAGTCATTTTGTAATAGATTAGGGGTTATGATTGTACATATAGTCTACACTTGATCGAGACAGCTATATCAGAGTTGTTCTGTTAATGTTTGTATAGGACCTAAGACACCTAGTTGTATATATTATGCTCGATGGAGTGACCTTTTGGTTTTGTGCAGGTTGCTATCTCCTTTGAGTTGGTTATATTTCAGACTCCCTAGCTATCATTTGAATTATATTTTAAGATTGAATTGAGTGGCACCTCAGCTTAGGTGCTATCCCGAGGGGGGGTGTTACAGATTACCTCAATTGAAATCCCTCAACCTCATAAAAAGAGGACATTAGCAATTTTCTTTCCTTCGCCAAGCCTTCTTGCATTCATAGGATGAGCTACCAAAATGCAAGATATCTCCTTTGACAAATGGTTAACAACTATAGCTATGTTGTTTGCTTCTTTAGAATTATGAAGAGGTTGAGCTGGTAATCCTTCAACGGATCTTCCATATATTCTTGGTCCTTTCACAACCACCCTAAATCTATGCTTTGTTGCGTAGCTTGAAGAGATGATTTTATCATATAAGTTCAACTTCATAAATGTCATGCCCCATAATCAAAACATATATTCTAGTATCGAAGCACGAAACTCAATCCCAAATAAATAATAATATCCAAAATCATAAAGTTAGACAAAACAGCTCAAAGCACTCAACTAATTCAAGTTAATCTTATAACACAAAGACTGAAAGTGCCAATACTTAACCTTAACTAAACAAAATAAAATCTATAGTAAACAAAAATAAAATTAATAAACTAATGAGAAATAAACTAGTATACTATAAAAATTCCAAACTAAGACTTCAATCGTGATTCTCATCATAAGCAGGATGCACCTCCTCAATAGGGCTAGAATCTAAGTCTGCCATAAGGAAATTAAAGAAAAATATCGAGGGTGAGTAAAAGGACTCAATGAATGCCAAGTATGTGCAGTGTGAGTTCATGAATTTAACACGACTAGTTCAGTGAAAATATTCAAGAAGAATACAAATGGAAAGCAATAAACGGTCAAGCAGTAATGAAACAAGAATTTAGTAAACATTTTCATAGACTAACAATTTAAATGTGATGATCACACAGAGTTTGCTGTAGCCAATCAACCTTATGACTCCCACCGTAACAGTCCCTTATCACTTTGGGCAAGGTGCAACTTTACCAAAATAGTGCCTGAGCCTAGGTCCTCGGAAAATCCTACGACCAACCTCAGCCACAAACGACTTTTGTTGTGCGCTGGGGGGATTAGGCCATGGGGGCTTGGGGTTCAACCCTACCTGGTGAAGTCCCTCACACACCCAGACCAAGAAGGATTCAACTAACAGTAACATTAGCAGTAATAGTAAATCCAATCATCAGTTGATTATCAAATTTAACTGCTAGTCTATAAGTATTAAAAATCATAAAAGTACATGTTTCCTTTCATCTAGAAATAAAATAACAAAATGTTTCTTTTTGTGCATAGTGGAATACATATATAGTAAAGTGTAAAATAAAAAAAATTATCAACGGATTATGTAGCATATATTCTTCTAGATTTTTAAAAAAATACTATATAATACATATAAGTTTAGGCACTCACCTTCAAGATCAATACTAGAAGTCAATCACCTATCCCAGTGTCAATCGAGTCAATTGTTAAGTCACCTAATTTATTTAATAAATATATCGATAATTGATTTAGATGATCAACCATACAAAGTTTACTTGGAACTAGCATTATGAGTGTCATAAGCATGTATTGCCTGAAAATCGATAATCCTAATTGGTGGTAGAACAATTTACTAATTTCCTTTGTTTTTTTCCCCCTACAAACATAGCACATACCCTATAATTAAGTCCTAGATAAAATATAAATACTCAAGTGACACAATATTAAGCATTCAACATCTCAATAAGACAAAACATCTAACTCATCATACTTTTAATAATTTAGCTATTGGCTAACATTAACAATAAAAGCTTATGTGCTAATTCCACTTAAAGAGGCAACCAAGTATCAAAATTGATTTGCCAATCAAAGAGTCATCCTCTAATTCCAATTCTTGGTTGTGGTGATTTACAAATCCCTATGGATGGTATTGCACATATCTCATGGTCCAACTATCTATTAATTGATTCCAACAAAAAATTTCCTTCTAATTTGACAGTCAAAGCCATTATGATTGGAGACACATTCATATATAAAATATTATTAAATGTTCTCTTGGTGCATATAATTAATAGGCATGACAGTTATGGGGAGTAACTTCACCACTTATACCCTTAGGTACAACTGAAATGCATGGACTACCAAGAAAAACCAGGTATGCTATTTTAATCATGGGTCTTTCTTTTTTCTTTAATCATTCTTCATTTTTGGAAACTTACTTTGCCAACTAGAATTCCAAAAGTGCCATGCTTTCTATGACCATCACTTTTAATCTTAATTGGGTTTATCTAAAATTACTGAACATATAGATAATATTAGATGGAAACACACATTGGTAGAATATGTAATGGCCACCGAGTTCTTCTTCCTCCCCCGATTTTTCTTTTTTTTTTTCTCTTATCTTCTGGTAGATGAGGTGCCGTTTGGAACTTTTCTATATTCCTTTCTTTTTCTTATATTGAAGGATATGTCTAGGGTTTTATTTAAGGCACTCCATATATAAGAAAGGACTTGTTTAATCGAAGGAGGACTTTAATTCTACTCTCTCTATAACTAGGGTAATTACTTGTTTTTAATTCTAATTCCATAAAAATTGAACGAGTCCTATATTAATTATTCATACTCCTAGTATTATTATAAACTAACCAAGAAGTGTAAAAATTTACTATAACCAAAGAATATATTTTTAAAATACATTCAAGATCGAACCCAATAGTTATCATTATAAGTTTAGGAGGGAATTTAAATTTTCTTTCTCTTTCCTTTTTTTTTTCTTTCTTTCTATTTTTCAATATATATTATACAAAAATGGTATTTTATGCCTTTTCTATGTCTTAATTGATATATTAAATATATATATACACACACACATATATATATATATATTACATCTTCTAATTGATATTACTAGTAAATAGAAAAAATAAAAAAATAAAAATAGATGTAGGATAAATTAATTAATTAAATATAAAAGAAATTCTAAGGTTACATCTCACCCCCTTAAAGGAATTTGGTCACCAAATTCTAACCTGAGTTAGCGAAGGGTTCTAGGTGATATTTTTGCATTTCTTCCTCACTTTTCCCATGTTGCTTCCTCTATGTTATGGTTTCTTCAGAGAATCTTTACTAGTGGGATGTCTCTAGTGCGCAGCTTCTGAATTTTTTGATCTAAAATTTGGGTTGGTCTCTCTTTATACGTCAGATCCTTCTGAAGCCACAAATCCTCGTACTTAATAATATGCGAGGGGTCTGGGTGATACTTCTCTAGTTGTGATAGGTGGAAGACACTGTGTATCCTTGTAAGGTTCGATGGTAGGAAAATTCGATAGGCTATTGCTCCGATCCTCTCCATTATCTAAAAAGGGCCAATATATTGAAGGCTCAGCTTTCCTTCTTTGCCAATCCTTGCAAACCCTTTTCTTGGTGACACCTTTAAAAAGACCATAATTTCGATACTAAATTCCAAATCTCTTCTCCTATTATCTACGTAGCTCTTCTATCAACTTTGTGCAGTCTTTAATTTTTGCTTGGTTAAGTGAACCTTATCAATAGCTTGTTGTATTATTTTCGGTCTAATTGCTCTCAGTGTCCAAGTGCAGTTGGCGTGCGATACTTAACCATGTCCCAGTGTAATGACGATCAGTATTTTCTTCCATATAATGCCTCATGAGGTGCCATCTGGATATTCGATTAGTACTATTACTGTAGGTAAACTCAATTGGTAGAAGATGTTTAATCCAACCTTCTTCAAAATCTAATTTGCCTGCTCAAAGCATATCTTCTAAAAGCTAAATGGTTCGCTCTAACTAACCATCTGTCTATGAATATGCAGCTATGCTAAATGTCAGTTTCGTTCCTAAACTCTCCCACACTTGCTTCCAAAGTCTAGAGACAAACTTAAGGTCTAGATCAGATATTATACTAATAGGTACCCTATGTACCTGATTAGTATAAATTTGCACTAGTGTCTCTATTATATCGGTAATCTTGATAGGCAGAAAATGAGCTGATTTCGTCAATCTGTCAACTATCACCTAAGTACTGTTGTAACCTCCCCTTGCTGTAGATAACCTTGTGGCAAAGTCCATGGTGATCGTCTCCCATTTCCACATGGGCATTTCTAGGGGTTGTAGTAGCCCAGCCGATCTTTGGTGCTTTGCTTTAACTTGTTGGCAAATGAGATACTTCTGAATGTAGTAAGTAATCTCCCGTTTCATGTTGATCTAGCAATAGTATTTCTTCAGATCTTGATATATCTTGTTACCACTAGGATGGATCGTGTATTTGGACTTGTGAGCTTTATCTAAAATTTTCCTCTTGAATTCCTCGTCCGCAGGTACATGGACTTGTTTCCCATATAATAAAGTCCTATCTTGATCCACTTTAATCTTGGTGTTAGGGGTGTCCATTGCGCTCATCTTGAGTCTTTGTATATTTTTGTCCCCTCCTTGTGCATCCCTATTCCTTTGATGTATGTTCCGCCCCAAAGTGATATTAACATATAGTACCATGGCCTTTAGTCCTTGTCCTAAAATAGCAAGAGTAGATTCTTGTGCCTTACGATTGAGCGCGTCAGCTACTACATTCGCTTTCCCTGGGTGATGCTGAATTGAGCAGTCATAATCCTCTAAGAACTCCATCCAATGATGTTCCCTCATATTTAAGTCCTTTTCTGTTAAAAGATACTTCAGACTCTTGTGGTCGGTGTACACTATAAAGTTTACCCCAAACAAGTAATATCTCCACTTCCTTAAGGCAAACACAATTGCCATTAACTCTAAGTTATAAATAAGGTAGTTCTGCTCACAAGGTTTTAACTTTCTTGAGACACATGCTATTGCCTTATCATTTTGCATCAGAATACATCCCAAACCTTCTTAAGAAGCATCAGTATACACTACAAAATTCTCGGTACCCTCAGGTAGGACTAATTCCAATTCCTGGTTCTGGTGATTTACAAAACCCTATGGATGGTATTACACATATCTCATGGTCCCACTATCTATTAATTGATTCCAACGAAAAATTTCCTTCTAATTTGACAGTCAAAGCTATCATGATTGGAGACACATTCATATATAAAATATTATTAAATATTCTCTTGGTGCATATAATTAATAGGCATGCCATTTATGGAGAGTAACTTCACCACTTATACCTTTTGGTACAACTAAAATGCATGGAATACCAAGAAAGCCTAGGTATGCTATTTTAATCATTGGTCTTTTCTTTTTCTTTAGTCATTCTTCATTTTTGGAAACCTATTTGCCAACTAGAATTCCAAAAGTGCTATGCTTTCCGTGACCATCACTTTTAATCTTAATTAGATTTATCTAAAATTACTAAGGTAAACATATAGATAATATTAGATGGAAACACACATTGGCAGAATATGCAGTGCCCCTGAGCTCTTCTTCCCCCCCTCCCTAATTTTTCTTTTTTTCTTTTTTTTTCTCTTATCTTTTGGTAGATGAGGTGCCGTTTGGAACTTTTCTATATTCCTTTCTTTTTCTTTTATTGAAGGATATGTCTTTGGTTTTTATTTAAGGCATTCCATATATAAGAAAGGAGTTGTTTAATCGAAGGAGGACTTTAATTCTACTCTCTCTATAACTAGGGTAATTACTTGTTGTTAATTTTAATTTGATAAAAATTTGATAAATAATATTCCTAGTATTATTATAAACTAACCAAGAAGTCTGAAAATTTACTATAACCAAAGACTATTGTGTTATATTTTTAAAATACATTCGAGATCGAACCCAATAGTTATCATTATATGTTTAGGAGGGAATTTAAATTTTCTTTCTCTTTCTTTTTTTTCCTAATTTTTTTAATATATGTTCTAAAAAAATGGTATTTTATGCCTTTTCTATGTCTTAATTGATATACTAAATATATATACACATATATTACATCTTCTAACTGATATAACAACTAAATAAAAAAAATAAAAATAAAAATATGCATAGGATAAATTAATTAATTAAATATGAAAGAAATTCTAAGGTATTACTATAAAATAGTAAGGAACCATTGAGGTACTGCATGAAGTAACTGATAAGTTTGAGTGCTTAGCTTGAAGGCCTAAAACCTAACAATGAAGAATGTGTACCATGAAGAAGAGAATGTATTGCAAGTTGCAACTAGAACCACATGTGACTCCACCTTCATATTGAGGAAAAGTGTGCACCTTCATTCCATCCAATGTTACACAGAGAATGCCCTTCTTCCAGTTTTTTCATCCAGGGTTGCAAAGTTTCATTGAAATAAAAATAAACACTAGCATTGACCATCAACCACATCACCAAATTATTTCAAAAGGAACAAAATTGTGATGAGTACAACTTACAGAACAAATCATTTAACAATATATATATACATATCATTTCTTCATAAAATTAACTAACTCTTCACAAAGATCACATTTTTAAGATGCACAAAGGCATGAACATAATTGACTAACTCCAAGAAATCAAGTTCGTTTACAATTCACAACATAAACACTAAACAAAGGAGAAGATTAACATAGGATACCTTGGTGGATTCATTCTAATAACAAGCTTGTCAAACTCATGATCAAGACTGAGTGATGAAAACCACCAACCCATTTTCAAGAATAAATAGAAAAAATAAGAAAATGGTAATAATTTAGAAAACAATAGTAGAAAAAGAGTTCGGAGTCCTTCTTTTTGTTGTTCAATGTTTCCTTTATGCAACAAACTGGTGAAGAAGAAAATTCATTCTAAACCCAAAACAAAAGCCTAGCTGAATATGAAGAAAAGAGCATATATATCAAAATTCTCATAAAAATAACCAAAGCCTAGTCCAAAATAACCACAGATAGCACACAAACAAATGTAAACATCCGAAAAGTAAAAATGGCTACCAACTCCTCTGTAGCATATGGGTGATAAGTCTCTACACCGTATAAACCACAAAGTTAACATAAAAACATATATACTTTTCTTTTTTGGTTTTTCTTTATATAAATAAATTTGATGGAAATCCAAACAAGTGAAAGAAATCCATGAAAATCCTCTGACCAAAACCTTACTTTTCAAAACTACTGCACCTCCTCAAAGAAATAGTGGAAAATAGTACGAATAGCCACCTAACAACTATGACCAAGACCAGATCTACCAAATCCATACACAACCCAACCTAGATCCATAAATTCCACTGGCAAAACCCTCTCTAAATCTTAAGATTGTGAGAAAAAAAAAATCTCCTCATTGAGAAGCGAAGGCAAACACATTTCTTCCACCAAATAATGTTTCTTCTGATTTTTGGTTTGGACAAAGGAACGAAAAAAGCCAATGCACAACCAAGAAAGTAGCGAGTACAAATTAATGGAGCACAATTCGTGCAAAATGGCATCAACTTATAGTTTATAGTAATATAGGTATTATAATTTTAAAGAACTTCATGCTAGAAATGTGGTTTATGTAATAAATAGACACAATTAAATCATAATCTGAACGTGGAATAGCATGAAATGACCTAAGAACATTAGGTAACCCATCATTAAGAAATACATGGCTTTGATACCATATTAAATAATGAATTTTAGAGAAAAGCTAACTCGAAAGGTGAGAATTATTCAAAATTATATATAAAAATAATATTTATTTATTTAATTGGTGTAACAATCTTACACTAAAGCCACCCACATTATTCATGTTCTCATCATCAGATCTTCAAGCTCCTTAATACCAATACCAATGCACATGGGCCCCATCTGTTACACTAGTCATAGTTCCACTATTGTATTTAGTTTCATAATGTTTAGTTCAATTTGCCTATTCATCACCTGCATTTCCTCCTAAACATTAGGAGGAAATGCATTCCATAATCTAGAATTCTTGCCTATTTTTTTTACTTTTATGAGGGATTAATTATGTTTGTTCTTTTGTAATTGTTAAATTACTAATTCATTCTTTAATTTTCATAATTGTAAAAATATGTTGTCTAAATTTACTTTTTTAAAAATCTTAGCAGAAGTCATGAATTAATTATTTTTCCCTTAACTTAAAAAATTAAAAATAGTCAAATTGTAAATTTACTAAATGATCATTTTGTCTAAAAGTGTTCTCATAATATATATATATATATATTTGAGATTAATATATTTGTAAGCAGTTGTCGTATGCAATTCCTATGTGCATAAAATATTTCTTAAATGTATTTTATATTTTTGTCACATTTCTCCCTCATCATAATAAATGTTGACTAATGTATATTACTATATTATATAGACATCGATGACCGTGTTTTTCATTGCTCTCGTGAGTGCGTGCTTTTTAAAAATCTGTTTGAAACGGCATCGTTTGGTTGATGTTGTGCTGTATGGGTTTGTTCTATGGGCATTGAAAGTTGTATGGTGTTTTGGTTTCTTGTGTTATTAGTGGTGGGCCCCTATATTACTATATTATATAGACACCGATGCGCGTACTTTTCATTGCTCTTGCGTGTGGGTGCTTTATGCATTTTCTTTCCCTAAAAAATTATTTGAAATGACATTGTTTGGTTGGGGCTGTGTTGCATGGGTTTGTTCTTTGGGCTTGAAGGTTGCATGGTGTTTTGTTTTTTTGTGTATTGGTGGTGGGTCTCCCGTTAATAGTTAGAAGAAAATGGGTGTTTTTACCTTCTTTTTTTTTAGGGTGGCAGGTTGCTATTTAGTGCCATTTTCATTTGCTTTTTCCCATGTCCTTGGTGATTGTGAAAGGACGCCGTTTATAGGGTGAATGCTATAAAATTTCACTTTTGGCAATGGAGGTTGATTGCTGGTTTGTTTTTATCTTGGTTTTAGTAGTAGGCTTCATGAATTATTTAGAGGAAAATGATTTCTTCGCTTGTGGTTGGGTTTTGTTAGTAGGAGTGTCAAGGGGGCAGGGAGGGGCGAGGCGGGGGGTGGGTGGAGGGTACTACTTGCCTGCCCCCTGCCCCTACGAGGACAATTATTCCCTGCCATAATCCCTATCTCCGTGATGGGCACTCACTCCCGCTTTGGGTATCCACGGGTTTTGACAAAATTCATAAATAAAAAAAATAAGACTAAAATTCATAAATTTTTTCAATAATTTAAATGAATTCCAAAATTAAATTTTTTTAGTAAATAACATATCAAGTTTAATTATGTGTTACAATAAAAATATTAAAAGATATAAAATACATAAATATAAATATCAATAGAGCTTCACAATTCAACCAAAAATATATGTATTTTATTAGAAGAAAAAATTATTTTAACTATCTCTCTCTCACTCTCTCTCTTACACACACACATATATATTTTGGTATTGTCTTAAAAATATATTATGTTGAACTAATAAATTAATTAATTTTTAAATGCGTAGCGAGTACCCGTGGGGATGGGGATTGTGAATCCCGTCCCTGCCCCATTTAGCAATCAGGGGTTAATTTTGCCCTCATCCCCATCTCCGTGGGGAGAAATTTCTCCACATATCCACCTCATCACAGGGAGTTCCCAACGGGTACCTACAGGAACAGGTAATATTGACATCCTTATCGTCAGCAGTTATTTTTTTTTTTTAATTTATATAATTTTTTTGCCGTGCTTTTTGTTTGAGGAGCATGACTTCTTTTTAGGTGTGTATAGTTTAATGGGCTTCTCTAAGTGTCTTGGGCTTCCTATTATTTTTCTTATGGACTTTGTCTTGGGTTAATGTTTTTATATATTAGTTTGGTTATTGATTTTTTGTGGAATTTAAATTGTTTACTAAGGTTTTAAATATTTAAATTGTTATTTATAGTATATATGTAGCACCCCCACTCAGGATGACCCCTAGCGGAGGTGCCACAAATTCAAGCTTGAAATCTAAATTAAATAACAACTTGGGAATCAAGAATTTAACTAATCTCAAGGAAAAACAACTTGCACTAACCTAAAATATCACTCCATAGCATAATATGTACAACCAAGTATCTTAGGTTTCACACAAACATCTTCATAGCATCTCTTAGATAGCTGTCTTGATCAGGTACAGATTATATGTACAATCAAAACACCTAATCTATTACAAAATAAACTTTCCAGACCACCATGTGAGCCTCGGCTTCTCACTTGGACCTATCTAGAAAAAGAATAAAGAATAGCAAAGAGGGTGAGTTTTAAGGACTATGTGAGGGAAACATATAACATGAGATAGAAGAAAAATATTGAATTTCATGGCAATAAACAAGGTCATTGATAATAAATTAGATAATCAGTTCATGATTGATGGAAATTAGATTTAGACTCATAAAAACTTGAAACATGTAAACATTTAGCAGGCCTGCTGGCATCTTTCCTTATTGCTTCTTAATGAATACAAGATAACTTTACAATAACATTTAATCCTGAACTTGAAATTTTTTCTCCTTATCTCTCCATTTGCTCGAGCACACTACTTGGCATTTAACAACTTGTTTTTATGGCATTGTCAACGGCATGCCCGATCCCACCACTCACAGTTTGCTACCTCCAGCTACTTGTAAGTCAGGATCATATATGGGTACTAGCCTGGAGATCTGACATCGTTGGTCCGTACCGCCCGATCGTCTTTCCGGACCTAGCCTCGGGCCCAACTTCCCGTGGCGTCCCTCCGAGTTGAACTTCCTAAGGGCAACCCTGTTGGTTGAATGATATAATGCCAACAGATATCAATTCAACTTATTAAGCAATAACATGAACATTTCGGAACTTTACCAGATTTGTAATTTACAAGGCCAAACATTTTCCAATAACAGTCGGCGAGGCCTATTCCAATAAACAAGGTACATGAACAATTTAAAAGAACTTCTGGCATAAATAGGTCTATTAGACCCTTTCAAATATTACTTTCATAGATATCAAGAATATGGGGTTAGCCGGCAAAGCTGGGGTATAAGGACAGAAATATGACAATGTAAAGAAAGTTCTGGGCACCAGAATTTAAACCTATAATAATATCCAAGAATATAGGCAAGTCATGAAATTCAGCAATTGAGAATCAATAAGTTTTCGAATCAAGTCAAATGGAAACCCTCACAGGGGTTCATCACGAAACAAACAGGTATGAGAAAGTGCCAGAGTGGCAGACCCTTACCTCCAAAGTCTCAGAAGGCAGCTACAGTCAATAGCTTACTAGTCCACTGGACCTACTTCTTCGTCACCTAACCAAACGAGTATATTTATAGTTAAAATTCACATTCAACCCTAATAGTCTCAATTAAGCCGTTAATAGCCTAAAATTACTAATTAGCCGATTGATATGGTAGTTTTAAGCTTAAACGATACTATTGGCTAAAAATGGCTAATAAATACATTATTATCAAAATATTCTCGATTTTCATATCAAGTCCAATAATGGAAAATAACTAGTCCTCAATTTCATTTTTAACCTTATCTCGTCATTTTAAATTAAGAAACTGTCCAGATCTCTGAATTGTCCCGGTTATTTCCTCTTAGGTTCCAAAATTTTCAAATTTAGGGTCTTTTTTTAACTCAATTAACTCAATAATTCCCCAATTGTCATATTTTGATACAATTTTAGGCCAAAAAATCCAGCATCAATCATGCATGAAACATTGTTTTTTTTTTTTACTACCTAATACAATTCGAAATCAATTATTCAAAGGTCAAGAGGTTTAAATGAATGCAAATGTACAAAAATCGTAATCTCAATATCGATCTTTACCCCAAAATGCACAATCAAGACCCCAAAACCATGAACTGAACGTACCACCGCGACCACCGCGATGAGAGAAAGTTTCTACCCGAGGACCTCCACCACAGAAAAATGTTGAAACCACTATCGTTGGCCGCCACACCTATAACTCCCGTTTCCATTGCTGCCGTGCTACTCCTTCATGCAAGGTCACCAGTGTGAAATCTAGGCCAAGTTCTTCCAAGAACTCTGTCCAGAACACCCCTCCAACATTGCCTTACCGTGGATCACCACTTCCTGTTGCGGTTAGTTTTTGGGTTTTAAAACTGGGGTGACTCGCTGGTGATGGTATGTGCATGTGGTGGCGATGGAGTGCTGGGGGTGAGAAGAGATGGTTGATAAGGTTGGATGGTGGAGATAGTCACCGGGGATGGTTGCCGATGGTCGCCGGTGAAGATGGTGAAGAGGTGATGCGGGTGAAGAGAAAAGGGAGGAGAAAATGGAATGAAAAATGAAGAAAAATTGTTTTTACAAAATTCAATTTTTTTTTGCAATTGCAATTTAGCCCTCAATTTTTTTTAATAAGTTATTCAATTAAGTCCTCTTAGTTTATGGAAATATGATCTTGACCCTAGTTGACTGGAGTGCTTCCATGCAAACCCCTAAGTTTTCAAGAGTGGCTCAATTAAATCCTATCTATTTGTGAATTGACCCCCAAACTCTTGAATCCTAGGAAATCAAGTCCTCTTTATTTATGAATTTGCTCCAAAAAATTTAGAAAATAATAATAATATAAAGAATAATTAAATTTTCATCAATTTTAAAATGATAAAATTTTAAATGTTATTAATCATAAAATTTCAGGGTGTTACAATATACCTTTTTCCGTCTTCCATCTTTTGTTTTGGGTTTGTACCCATAAGTGGTTGTTTTTTTCTTTGTGGATTATTCCATAAATTTAAATAAAAATGTGTTACTTATATATATTCCTCTTTGTTGGAGGTATGATTTTGATATTTGTTTGGAATGTTAGATTTTTACTGAGAGGAAAGGAAAAAAAAAAAAAAAAAAAAATACTCTCTTTGTGTGAGATCTTGAAAGAGCCATAGAAATGGCTTCGGGTTCTGGTGCAAAGGTCTTGTCCGTTGCATCATATCTACAGTTGTTGGGGGAATTTCAACCACATGATAAGCCTTATTTCTTCACTTCTTTCTTTTTTATTAGAATATATATTTAGATTACCATGGTTTAGGATTTGTGAGAACTTTTATTTACTGTGGTTTATGCTTTTATTTCTTGTAATTAAATCCATATATGAGTAATCAAGTGAGTTTAGTTATTTTAGTTGGTTCTCTTTCTCTATGCTTGTTTGTGGTTGTTTTGAGGTATTGGGGTTTATGATTTTGATGTTCTGAAGGTTGGTATTTAGAATTACTCTTTTCATTATTTGTTATTTTTGGGGCTTGGTATGTATTTATTTTGATAAGGATACTTATCTAGTGGGTTTTTTAGTAGCTATTTTTTCTCTTTTTGTTATGTGTTTCATTTTCCTGATACATTTTGTTATTGCTTTCTTTTTAGGTTTGATCTTTATTTACCTTTGTTAGGATTTTTTGAAAACTTTTGCCTTTTGCCCTTTTTTTTTTTTTTTTTTTTTTTAAATTGTGTCTTTTTCAGTTTATATGATTATTTCCTTATTTGAGTTTTAATACATGTCTCTGTTTTTGTTTAGCTATTTTCTTAGCAAGTGTTTGGGGTTGTTGTCCCTCTTTGCTTTTTGATATTATCAATATGTTTATGTTTATGTTTGTAGGAAAGTGTTATACTTAATTGCAATTTTTAATTAACTTGTTGTTTTCCTTGTGATATTGCAGTTCTTGTGCTATTTGCTCTAGAACGTTTGTTCTTTGGCTTTTTGCTTGGTTACTGGTAACATTGTTGTTTTTATTCATTGTTTTTCCTTTTTAACTATAGTTATTCTTGTTGTTTCTTATTTCCTATTTTTATATATTGTCTTGTGTCAATTATTTTTGGCAAATTGTATTTACTAAATTTGAAATGTGAATTTTGTTTTTCTTATAGCATGATTAGCTTAGTAGATGTGAGTTATGTTTATTTTATAGTATGGAGAAATTTGTCTTTCTTTGTAGTTAGCTTGATGTTTTTGGGGGCATGCTTTATTTATGTATTCTATTCCTTGTTTTTTTTTTTTTTTCATTTATTTAATTATTAATTATAGAACATATTAATAATATAATAAAGACAGATATTGGATCAAATCCCTAATGAATGGTCAAAAGTAAAAAAGATATCAATACTCATACTTTGTGGCAAGTCTATCAGTCTTTGTAAAGAAAGAGAAAAGATAATTCCCGATGGTGAAGTTTGTAAACTAGACTTGCTGCTTTGTTTATGACTCATATATGTTGCGCTGCTTTGTGAAGCTCTCAAATAGTATAGCATGTTATCTTATTGTCTTTAGCTTTTATGAAATCAGACTTTCGGCAACCATCATTTTGTTGAATCATGTGTTAATGTTTACTCCTATGTATAAAACTAAGGCTATGCTCTCAACTATGTTGCTAATTTGAATTGGGAAAAATCCTTTCCAAGCTTAGGATTAGATTAATGAGGTCAAAAATTGATAAATGTAGATGAAATTAATTCGAGTTAAAGCAAAACTTATTCTTGAAAACACAAACAAGGGTTACAATTATTAAATTGGTCCAATGAAGACTTATGATAAGATTAAATTTTTGTAAAGGCATATTTAATACATTAGGCATACATGGAATGAAATACAACATGAAACATATATTAAAATAAAAGATTCAAAGTGATATTTTTTACTTGGTAGTACTAATATTAATTTTTTTTTTCATGCCATAGTAAAGCAAGTTTAAAGCACAAATTTATTTTGATTGAACTAATAAACGTCTTAACATGAAATGAACATAAAAGATTAAGAATAACGATTTTTATACTATTTACACTTCCAACATCTTAACTAATTGAAAAAGAAAAGAAACAGACAAACAAATGGAACATGTGCATTGCCTTTCTATACAAGGAATTGCAGGCCAACAGATAGAGGTTAGTTACCCCACCTCCCCAACTTATTATGTGTGTGCGCGCGCGCGTATATATATATATATATATATATATTAAATAATAGTTAATTTTAATTTTAATTTTAAAGGAATATATTATTTAATATTAATTTAAAATAATTAACTTTTAATTAATATTCATTAATTTTTAAAATTTAACTTTTCTTGTTGGACCTTAAATAAAAAATTTATTATTTAAATTTATTGAATTAAATTTACTGATTTTAAATTAATGACAATTAAAATTAATTTAATTTAAATTTACCTATTTTAATTTTATAAGATTTATGCCCAATTGTTTTATGCAAATAACCCATTCGGTTAAGTTTTTATTTTCATTTTCTATTTTGTTTTTGTAGTTTGGGGTACTAAATTTAAAATTTTCAATATGAGCATTTATTTTTTTAAATTGTTGTTTGTTTATTTTTAGTTTTTGTTGAATTTGGGACTTCACGAGGACTCTTGTAACTTTTGTTTTTGCTGTCAAAATAGTAAGTATCTTTTTTAATTTTGTTGTGTAATTTTCCTAAATGTCTGTTTTGTTTATTTTTAGTTTTTATTTGTGTGTTTGTTACATTTATATGCATTTATTGGATGAATATAGTAGCTGCTTTTACTTTTATTCTTCTATTGAACTGTGTTTTTTTATCTAAAATATTTTGCTTAATTATTAATGCTTTGTTTATTAGTTTTTTATAATGATATTTTGTTTCAGTGATGCTGAACTCATGCAACTTAATGTGTTTAATGATCGCTTTCTTTTAATTTGTGCTTGTTTTTATGTAGAATATATTTTATTTAGCTCATATATTGTGCTTAGTTTGTAATATTATACTAATATCATTGTATGTTTTTTATGGTTATGGATTTTTAGTTCTCATTTATTTTGTGATCTTATATTTTACATAATTTAATATGAAAGGTGACGATCAATTAATGTATCAAATTGAAGAGTGGAAAAGGAAACGTAGGGAAAAAGCAAAGGAGGCTTATCATAATATGCATCCTCAGGAGAAAACAAAGTTAGTTGAATGTTGTAGAAAACAACATTGGGATCGCATCGAAAGATCCAAGCCATCTTTGCAAATAACAAATGAATTTCATAGTGTGGAGGGTGGGAGAAGTGGGCAAGTTGCTTGTCGGAATCAAACCTTTAATTCTACAGAAGCTTCATTATCTATTAATAACATGTGCTTAGAATCCATGTATAATCATGTATTTAATGAAAGATTGCTGAGTCATTCATTCTCAATTACCATACCTGTTCACTTCTCGCACTTACTTTCTGTTCCATTAATTCCTTGCACTCTATCTTTAGCCACGTCTTGCTAATATTGTAAGGCTAAAAAATTCTTGTATGAGCCTTCTTTGTATTGTGCTAATGGTGATGTTTCTTTAGCACCAATAATTCATAATCCGATATTACATCACCATTTTGCTTTTGACACTACAAGTGTTGGACAAAGATTTAGATGAAGAGTTCTAACCTAATAATAATAATTTTGCTCTTACCTCAATAGGCATGAAAACTAATCCACAATTTTGCTGGAGCAATCAAGATATATACACTTTGAAAGTTAATGGACAAGTATCTCATAGATTAGAACTGTTCAACAGATCCATTGAGCTTCCAAAATGTCTTCAATTATTCTTTCTAGGTACAATTGATGATGTTAGTGTTGTCCCTTAAAAAAATATGATCTTGAGCTTGATATTGTTGATATACTCATAAAAGCTTTAGCAAAAGCATTCATTCTTGGAATAATTTGGTGAATTTCAAAGTTGTTTTGTGAGCTGATCCACAATTGAACCAAAAACACATAATTTTCCAACTGTTCAACAAATTGTTGGAATTTGGGATGAGAAAATTGATGATCGTGGAGATATGAATCATGATACTAGAGTGTAAGGATCAGATTCCCATGAACATACAATTCTATATCATTACGAATGTTATGATCCATTGCAATATCCTTTGTTGTTCTCACTTAGGGAACTTGGATGGTATATTGGAATAAAACGATGTAGTGGGACTAGAAATGTGGGGAGTCATTGTAGGGGTCAAAATATCGATCAATATATGACGTCGTGCACATTGAAAATGAAGGTAATTTTTCTAACTATTTAATCATTAATTAAACATTCAAACAGTTAAATGATCATAATTATATTATTATTGCAGTCTACTTACAAAATAGAAATAGGAAGACAAATATCTCGTGCGTGAATACACTGCTTATAGATGCTAAATATGTGAGAGTGAGTTCAATTTCATACTTCACTTGGGGAGGGCATGCCAACAATACATCATAGATTCTTACATCAAAATAGAAATACAAAGTTTAGATTGTTATAGAATGGAGCAACAACAATTTGATGCAAGAACTAAAAGTTTACAAGGAAATGTGGATTCTTTGGGTGTTGAGGTTTGACTATCTTATTATTGCCTTTTTCTTTTATTGGCGATCCACGAGATATGATGAAAAGATATGTTAATGTAATGGCTTAGTTATAACATGTGGTAATCTAGATTTATTCATTACAATGACCTGGAATCCAATTGGCTTAAAATTAAAGAGAGTCTCTTTTCAATTGAAGAACCTTAAGATCGCCTTGATTTAGTTACACGTGTTTTCCATTCTAAACTTGAAGAATTTAAAAATGAAGTTGTGAAAGAAAAGTTGTTTGGAGAAGTTCTTGCATATGCTTATGTTGTTGAATATCAAAAGCGTGGTCTTCCACATGCTCATTAGATTATTATATATTCTTAAACAAGAGCACAAGCTAACTTCTCTAGAGTTATATGATAATATCATAAGTGCTGAGATACCGAATAATGCTAATCTAATGCTTCATTCTTATGTTATTTCTCATATGATGCGTGGACCATGTGGTGAAGCTAATCCAAAAAATGTATGTATGAGAGATGGAATGTGCAAAAATAAATATCCTAAAGATTTTTGTGATGTCATAACTCATGGTAAGTATACCTATCCTAATTATGGAAGGTGAAATGATGGTCAAAAAGTACTTGTTCAAAATATTTTTTTTAGATAGTAGATAGTTGCTCCATAATTGTACTTATTTACTAGTTAAATTTAACTGTCATATTAATGTGGAAACATGTTCTAATTTTAAACTTGTAAAGTATCCTTATAAATATACATATAAAGGTCACGATAGAGTTTGTTATAATATAGTTGAAGATTCTTTTGCTAATAATATTGATGAAATAAAGGAATTTCAAAAAGGTCATTAGATTTTAGCAGTTGAAGCGTTTGGCGAATTTACAGTTTTGGTATTACTCAAATGTATCCAGCTGTCATAATCTTACCTATTCATTTACCAAATGGACAATATGTTTGTTTGGAATAAATAAAACTTTGAATGAGGCTATTTCAAATCTGTTTGTTGGAAAAACTATGCTAATTAAATTCTTTTGGATGAATGCTAATGATCCTATTGCCAAGAAATTAAATATTTTATATAAAGATTTTCCTGAACACTTTGTGTGGGAGCAAAAGTATTGAAATTGGAAATTACATAAAAAGCTAATTATTGTTGGTAGGATTGTAGTCATAGATCCTTCTGAAGGGGAATGCTATTTTTTAAAAATTATTTTGTCAAATATAAAAGCTCCAACATCATATGCACATCTTGTCACTGTCGAAAATCACCAACACATTACTTTTCATGATGCTTCATTGCATCGAGGGTTACTTGAATTTGACCTTTATGCTGAACAGTGTCTAGAAGAAGCTGGACTATTCTAAATGCCATTTGTTTTATGAAAACTCGCAATTTTGTTAGTTCATTATTTGCCACCTAGTCTTAAACAACTTTTTACTAAATTCTTTTTCATTCTTTCTGATGATTTTAGGAGAAGTAACCATTTCACAGAAGCTGAAATTGAAAAAAAAAATAAAATTGCAAAGTATAGATGATTTTCTAATGTCTATGAATAAGTCCATTTATGATTATTATTTAGCTCCTCATTTTGAGAGATTAATAGAAGAGAAACAGTTTGCTAAACAATTAGCTTTCGAAAATAACATTTGTATTTAGCTTTCGAAAAGAACATTTGTATTTTAGATGATGATTTATTAAGTATAAGAAAATTGAATAATATGTAAAAGAAAGCTTTTACTCTTACAATCAATAAAGTTAATTATAATGAACTGGGAGGTTTTTTTATTGATGGACCTAGAGGGACGGGAAAAACTTTTTTGTATAGAACGTTACTTACATATGTTAGGTCAAAAGGTTTCATAGCTTTGCAGCTGCAACTTCTGGTGTTGCTGCATCTCTTTTGCCAGGTTGCAACACCACACATTCTAGATTGAAATTGCCTATCGATGTTATTGAAAAGAGTGATCTAAAAATTAACAAACAATCAAGTCTTACAAAGATGATTCTTATTGCTAAATTAATTATTTGGGATGAAGGTTCAATGGAAGATCAAAAAATAATTGAGGTATTTGATAGATTATTATATGGTATAACTGATAAAAAAGATATGCATTTTGGTGGTAAAGTTGTGGTTTTTGGAGGAGAGTTTATGTGGCACCCCACTCGGGATATAGCCCAAAAATCGGAATGCCATTCAGTTTAATTCTATAGCATGCGACATCATATCTGATAGACCCATAAAAATTTTCACAATTTTCCAAAAGACCACAATGATCATTAACTTATATCATACTTCAAACTTAATACAGTAATATTAGAGTGCTAACAACCCAACAATATTCAGAACAAAAATATCGACACTATCAACACAATTTACACACATAACATAATTTTTACATTCAACCTGACATATTACAACATCTCTAAAGCCAAAATGTAACCAACGGTAAATTCATATATAACCATACATTCACCCAAACACTATTATAGATTATTTAGTCAAAACCTGCCATCAGTCCTTATCTCCTGTCTCATACCTGTCTAAAAAGGCAATAAATGGCACGAGGGTGAGTCATAAAGACTCGGTGAGGAATAAGGCAAAACAATAGACAGGCTGTTAAGAGTCAACAGTCAAGGGTGAAGCTCACTAACATGGAATTACGGAAGAACAATAATGTGCCAGAATGAAAGAAAAGGACAATTTTCAAACGACTAGCAAAGGCTAGGTCAGGATGCCATAACCATCAGCTCAAAAGGCCTAGGATCATCTCGACCGATGCTGTTCGGGAGGTATAGCGCATCTCAATCGATCACAGTTCAGGAGGAAATACAAACGACTCATTTAGCTTGAGGCATCAGCCCGATTCAGATTAGGAACTCACTCCAGCCTTATTGCTCCACGAGCAGAGTACAAATAAGAATACAAACCCAACAGTATATGCATTCCTTGGAAAGAGCAAAGTATGCATATCAGATACCCTTATGCCTCCATAACAGTACAATAGCTCAATTATAACAGTTCAGTAATAACAGAGGCTCAAACATGATAGCTCGACAATAATAGTAGCTCAAGCATGACAGCTTGGCAATAACAATGGTTCGAGCATGACAGCTCAGCAATAATAGCAGCATAAGCATGACAGCTTGGCAAGGCCCTTAGCCCAACAATTTTCCTATATCATTTTCGGTCAAGATTTTCAATGATCAATTGCCAACAGGTAGAACAATTTAACAAATATGCCAACAAGGCAATCAACGATACACTTGAACAATCAAGGAAGCCAAAATGACATTTGACAATAAACAATACCAATTCAATGTGGATGAAACAATGAAATTTATGAAATTTCGTGGCGTTAGAATTGTCAATCGGTTTGTGATTAGATCAATTTTAGAAACAACAAGCCACTTGGGCATACAATTCAGTCTCATATAAAGGTTACAAGTTTAGAGAAATTCATAGGGTACGATTGAAAACAGTCATTTTCAAGAAAAGACGGATAAAATACCAAACAGTTTCAAATCAGGAAAACCTTACAGGGTTATCAATAACGACGATAACGAAAATCAAGATAGATATCAGATCAGCAGAACATAATCGGTTCAACGATAGATATGGAATAAGCTTATACAAAGCAAGTACCAATTGGTACATCCCTCACAGGGGTGCAACAAATAACAGAGTACGGTAATCAAGTCAAGTATCAACCCCACAAGAGTTTATCAAGAAAATTGATAGGTACAAGATGTGCCAGGTTGGTGGATCCTCACCTTAATAACCTTGGCGAAGTCAAAGTCTACTGATCCTCAGGGTTGAATCTTCTGTCACCTATCCAAAAAGTAACTCACCATCAAAATCCTTGTTCAACCCTAACGATTTCTAAGATTCACAATCACACTAATAGCAGTCCAAATTTTGTAGTTATCCAACTAATATGTTGGTTAGGGTTTTATTTCGGTATTATTGTAATAAAAATATGCTAATCTTGACGCTATTACAAAAATATTTTTGGGGATCATTCTATACCGGTAAAAGGTAATAGAGTTGGATCCCTAAATTACATAATTAACCTTATAACATTACACTATATCGATAATAATCCAAGTTTTTCGTTTAGGTCGCAATTACATAAAATTAGAATTTTCTTCACTTAATAAGCTTAACTAACCATGGTTAACATGAAATAATACGATTTTGGGCTTTTTCTAGCTCAAGAACGTGCATACATGTTTTATTTCTCATGCATGGCTATAGTTTTCAGTCGATATAAAGATTTGATTGCATATACATGCACATGCAATACAAATTTCTTTTCTTTCAGTTAATGACCTAATTTCTCACTATCGAATCGTAATCTCCAGATCAGCTTTTGTGCGTTCGTTCCCTGCGTCGAGAAGAAGAGTTGTTTGTTCGTGGCCACTAGAGAGACTCGCCACCACCACCGTCAAATACGTCTCAACTCAACGAACCCAACCCTTTGCATCAATTTTTGCATCCTCCTTCGAATTGGATGTCAATTTCTGTCTAAACCGCTGACCACCACCAAGCTCTGCTGTATTATTTTTCCCAATTTTGCCATCGCTGGTGATCTTCTATGAGAGTAAGTGGTACTAACATGTTCCTAATGTTGAGAGCTTCAAAACCCAGTAGCCATACTCGCGGTTTAGTCGCAAGAGCTAAGGAACCCACCACCACCGCCGTGGCTTCAACTTTGGCCGAGAATTTCCATTGCTCCGCTGATCGGCTCCGCCTGCATGTCACACCAGCATGTTCCTTGTGAGGAGAGGAAGAGTTTGTTCAATCATTTTGTGAGGTTTGAGGGTGGCCAGAGAGATTCACCGTAGAGAAAGAGAGGGGGGTGTACGGTGAAGAAGAAGAAGATGGAATGGATTAAATTGAAATTTTCATATTTATAGAAGGGCACTTTTCTTAATCTCAAATTGACCCCAAGATTTATGGTTAGTATTCAATTAAGTATAGGGGTTTTTGATTGAATTAAAATTTAGCCATCTAGGTTTTTAGTCTTCCAAAATAACCCACCCAGTTTATAAAAATGGGAGTTTGACCCTTTTAATTTTAAATGAAAGTTAAATTTAGCTATCTCAAAATTGCATTTTAAAACTTTTGAAAAATTAAATAAATTAAATAAAATTTTCACAAAATAATATTTTAATAAAATATCAAAATAATGCATTTCTAGAGGTGTTACAAACTCTCTCTCTCTTAAAAGAATCTAGTCCCCAGATTCTTACCTGAATACTGGAAGAGTTCAGGGTATTGCTGGTGCATAAGATTTTCTGGTTCCCAAGTCGCTTCTTCAACGTTATGGTTGCGCCAGAGAACTTTCACTTGAGGAATCCTTCGATTCCTAAGTTCTCGAAACTTCTGATCTAGAATTCTAACTGGTTGTTCCTCATGTGTTAGATCACTTTGTAGTAACATACTAGAATGAGGAATAACATGGGAAGGATCAGGGTGATATTTTCGAAGTTATGACACATGAAAAACATCATGAATACCCATCACATCTTGGGGAAGCTCTAGGCGGTATGCAACTGGTCCGATCTTCTCACATATCTTATAAAGACTAATATCCCTCAGGTTAAGTTTTCCACCCTTGCCGATCCTTCAAACACTTTTCCTTGGAAAAACTTTAAAAAATACTTGGTCATCGACTTCAAATTCTAAATCTCTTCTCCTCTTATCTGCATAACTTTTATGTCGGTCTTGTGTAGCTTCATCATCTACTTAGTGATCTGCGTCTTCTCAATAGTCTCCTGAGTTAATTTAGGTTTTATTGTTCTTGGAGACTTGTGATCCCTGCTCTTGAAGATCTATATTTTCTGCCATATAGCACTTCATATGGGGCTATTAGTAGCTGTTATTGTATGTAAATTCAATCAAAGATAGGTGTCGGTCCCAACTTCCACTAAAGTCCAAAACACAAGCCCCTAACATATCCTCTAATATCCATATGGTTCTCTCCGATTGTCCGTCTGTTTGGGGATGGGCAGTAGAACTGAATCGCAACCTTGTTCCTAAGTATTCTTGCAAAGCCTTCCAAAGTTTTGAAGTGAACTTTGGATCTCGATCTGATACAATGTTGATTGGGAGTTTGACGATTTCCTTGATATATAACTCAATCAACTTCTCAACCTTTACCATGCCTTGATAGGCAAAAAGTGAGCAGATCTGGTCAGTTTATCTACTATCACCCAAATGCTATCATATCCGCCTTGGGCCACCAGTAGACCTATTACAAAGTCCATGGTGATTTGCTCTCATTTTCAATCAAGAATTGAAAGTGGTTGGAGTAGTCCTGATGGTCGCTGATGTATCGCCTTCCCCAACTGACAGGTTAGACATTTTTGTACATAATTTGCGACATCTTTCTTTATTTCATGCCACCAGAACTACATTCTCAAGTCTTGATACATCTTTGTGCCCCTGAGATGTATCACGAATCTTGACTTGTGTGCCTCATCCAATAATCTCCCTTTTATTTCTTTGGGCACACAAATTTTCTTACAAAACAGAAGAGTAACTTAAGTATCAGTACTGAACTCTGATTCCCCAAACATCTTGTATGCTTTCTCCTGTTCTGATGTCCATTTGTCATTAGCTTGAGCCTGTCATATTTCTGCATACAATTCTAGTTGCACATTTACTCCAGCAAGCCAAACTTTTTTTTTCATTTTCATCACAATATCTGACTTTGGAAACTTCAGCTTTGTTGTTCCTGTCATGTGAGCTACTCCAGCTCTGCGGCTCAAGGCATCTGCTACCACATTCGCCTTCCCTGGGTGGTACACAATTGAGAAATTGTAATCCTCAAGGAATTCTACCCATTGGTGTTGTCTCATATTCAATTCCTTTTGTGAGCGTAAATACTTGAGACTCTTATGGTTAGTGTATACCTCAAATGTGGCTCTATAGATGTAATGTCTCCATTTTGATAGCGCGAATATAACCGCAACTAACTCCAAGTCATAATTTGAGTAGTTTTCTTCGTGTGGTTTGAGCTTCCTAGATGCATAGGCGATGACATGCCCTTGCTGCATCACACGCACCCAAGACCTTCTTTAGGGGTATCTATATAAACTACTAAGTCTTCCAATCCATCTGGAAGAACCAGGACAAGGGCTGTCGTCAATCTGTTCTTCAGTTCTTGAAAGTTTTTCTCACAATCATCACCCCAGTTAAATGGCTAATTTTTCTATGTTAGCTTAGTCAATGGGTCAGCTAGCTTGGAAAGATCCTGTACAAACCTCCAATAATAGCCAGCTAGACCTAAAAAACTACGAACTTCTGTTTTGCTCTTGGGTCTCTTCTAATTGACTATCACCTTTACCTTAGAAGGATCAACTTCTACCCAATTTTGAGAGATAATATGTTTAAGAAAAACTACTTGTTCTATCTAAAACTCGCACTTTTTGAACTTAACATACAACTGATGCTCCTTGAAAGTTCTGAGTACTAAACATAAGTGCTCGGCATGCTCTTCTCGAGATTTCGAGTACACCAGGATGTCATCTATAAAGATAACCAAAAATTGATCAAAATATGTCCGAAACACACGATGCATTAAATCTATAAATGTCGCCGTGGCATTGGTCAAACCAAACAGCATTACTACAAACTCAAAATGACTATATCAGGAATTGAAGGCAGTCTTTAGTATATCCTTTTATTTGATCTTTAACTGGTAATATCCTTACCTTAAATCCAACTTTGAAAAGATTGTAGATCTTTGTAACAAATCAAACAACTCTTTCACGTGTGGTAGGGGATACTTATTTTTGACAGTGACTTTATTCAACTCTCTATAATTAATACACATTCTCAGGGATCCATCATTTTTTTTAACGAACAACACTGGGGCTCTCCAAGGAGAAGTACTTGGTCTTATAAACTTCTTCTCCAGCAGTTCCTGAAGTTGGTACTTCAATTCTTTCAGCTCTGCTGGGGCTATCCTATAGGGAGCCTTAGATACAGGTCTGACTCCTGGTAGAGTGTGAATAACAAACTATATCTCTCTATTAGGAGGTATCGAGTTCAACTCCTTTGGGAATACTTAAGGATACTCAGCCACTATATCCACTTCTTCCATTTTAGCTATGTCTAGTAGCTTATTGATAAGATATCCCAAGAATCCTTCCCCGCCTTCCTTTAGAATCTTCTTGGCCTTTAGTGTAGATATAGTGATAGAGAGGGGGCATTATCCGCGGTTTGGCGAGTTGATATCGACGTCTTGTCCCTAAGCATAATACTCCTGGTGAAACAATTCACCTGCGTCTGATGTTTATATAACTAATGCATCCCAAGAATCAGATCATACTCTTGAATAGGCATTTGTATGAGGTTGGCTAAATATATATCCTCCCCTATCACAACTAGACAGTCCTGATACATAGTATCTGTTGTTAACCCTAACCCTAAGGGCATCAGAACTTCTATTTGATATGTCATAGTTTCGGGTTGCTTGTTTAACTTTTGCGAGAAGGTAGTAGAGATGAAAAAATGAGATGTACTAGGGTCATATAAGGCATTACCATAAATACCAAATATAGAGATCATACCTTTCACCACTTCGTTTGGGTCTGGTGCATCTTCTCCCATTAAAGCATATGCACGGGCCTACACCTTTTGTTTCCCTTTAGCACCCACCACTTGTTTTCCTCTCATTATAGGTATCGAGCCTTTCTTTCTAGGGTAGTCCTTCAAGAAATGCTAGTCGCTACTGCAACACAGACACCTGCCCTGTTTCATCCAGCATTCTACTTCTTCATGTCCAGATCTCCCATAATATCCACACTATTTTTGTGTCCCTCCTTGGGTCAGATCCGCAGTCTTGCTAGCCTGGGGTGTTCGAGGCGCTGTGTTTCAATCCAAAATTGAGGTTGTTTCCTATCTGCATTGCTCTGCCCTCTAGGGTATGGCCTACCCTTCCGGGTTCTATCCTCAATTCTTCAAATATCTTGTAGTTCTGATTCCAGCTATAGAGCTTTGTTAACTGCCAGATTAAATTTTGGTAGATCGCAGAGAGCTAATCCTCGTATGAACTCCGGTCATAGTCCTTGATGAATTGTCGGGTCTAGCAGCTTTCATCTTCTAATATATAAGGGGCATATTGGATCAGTTGACTATAGACAACCTCGTATTGGCTAATTGTTTGGCTTCCTTGGATTAGATTCACAAACTCCATTTCCCTTACCTGCTTGACTACTAGAGGAATATACTTGTCCATAAATTCTCTGGTGAACTTTTCCCAGGTCCACTAGGTCCCTGCTGCCGTCCATCTATGATCAACCATTTTCCACCAACGGCATTCGGGCTCTGCTAATAAGAATGTAGCATATCAAACTTTTTGCTCATCGGAGTAGTGGAGTGTCTCAAATATATTCTCCAAATTGTCTATCAATTCCTTAACTTTTCTGTCATTTGGTTCTCCCAGAAACTTAGGAGGTTGGAAATGCAAGAATCATTCTAATGCTTGATCATCAGTAACTTCATTGGTCGCTCTTACCCTACCACCTCTTGCTTGGCCACGTGGCTGGTGCCTCGGTCTCTTAGGATTCCTGAGTTCGACAGGTTGACCTATAGGTGGCCAGTCAACCGAATTAGTCTGTGAAACCTCTTCTTCATGCCAGGGTTACTGGTATGCAGGTGCTTCCGTCTAGGGTTTTAGGGTACATTTTCTCTTCTACCGACTGGTTTCCCTTTTTGGCCTATTCTTACTAGGGTAGAAACATCGTTATTTTCGTGGGATACCATTGCTCTTCTAGTCCTTGATACTTAAGCCTGTGGATCATCGAGTTGTAAATGGAGTCTCAATCATAAATAAATTCTTTTGAATTTCCAAAATTTAAAAGAAAGAGATGAACAAAGGTAAATTTATCACACCATATAGGTTATATAACAATTGAAATTTATACATATAGTAATCGGTGGTGAAATTTCATTATAAACGAGTTAGCGTTACACTAGTATATATAGGTCAAAAAATTTCAAAATTGGCTAAGCTAACCGTATGCCTAGTCGTAGAAAAATGACAAGGCTAGTGCGAGGGATTGCCCATCGCATCTAAGTAACTATAGCCCATATTACCCGACCTAGGGGTTAAAGCTGTACTATTCTATATACATAGTGGCCCGTATCCACATCAAAAAACCATCTCATCCAGATCCTCTATGTCTGTGATAACAGACTCTGTATCCTCATCATCATCAGCTATTGGTACATCCATACCATCATCAGGTGGCTCATCTACTCAGAACTCTAGCACTGGGTCCATCTCAGGCTCTTCATTAGCAGGATCCTCATTTGGGTCCTCATCTACTTCGTCCTCCAGTGGGTCCGTTGTGGGTATTGCTCCCGAAACTCTCGTAGGTGTCTCCTCAATATGTATACTAGGCCCATATCCCCGCTCGGGAGAGGGACAAACTCCGGATGGTCTATCACCGACATCGATGCCTGTATATACATCTATGACTTGGTCTATAGCTTTGCCTTAATTAGCTATCATCCCCCTAATCTCATTCATATTAATGTGGTTCATATCTAGGATTTTCCTGGAGTTAAATTCTAACACTTGAAAGGTCTCATCCATGTATGCTCGTATAGCCCGAAGTCCCTCTACCTGGGCTTCTACTATACTAACTCGTGTCCCATGTAGCTCCTTGCTCCCAGTATTGATTTCAAGTAGTTATTCTTAGCCAGATTATCTCTTAAAGTCTCTCTTAAATCATAAAGTCTTTCCTCAACGGTTTGGCATATTTCTCTTAGTTTTTCCTTTTTTGCCACAAGAGCCCTAGTTCTTTCCTTTAGGGTTCCATGCTCTCATCATCTTCTATAGGTTCCTTGCCCTCCCTATGTTCATTTGCCATCTTGCAATACATAACTTCCTTATTAATATTAACAAACAAGATTAATCTTAAATCCTCAAATCATATTGTATTTCTCAATACATGCAAACACCCAAGGTTCATATCTTAGGATCGTATCCCAGTATAGCTCGAGTTTCCAAACGCAAGCTTTGACACCACACCTGTGGCACCCTACTCGGGATATAGCCCAAAAGCCGAAATGCCACTCAGTTTAACCCTATAGCATGCGACATCATATCTGATAGGTCCATAATATTTTTCACAATTCTCCAATAAACCACAATAATCATCAACTCACAGCATATTTCAAACTTAAAACAATAATATCATAGTGCTAATAACCCAACAATATTCAAAACAAAAATATCGACACTATCAACATAATTTACACATATAACATAAGTTTTACATTCAACCTGACATATTACAACATCTCTAAAGCCAAAAATGTAACCAATTGTGAATTCATATATAACCATACATTCACCCAAATATTATTACAGATTATTTAGTCAAAACCTTCAATCGGTCCTCGTCACCTGTCTCATACCTGTCCGAAAAGGTAATAAATGGAATGAGGGTGAGTTATAAGGACTCAGTGAGGAACAAGGTAAAACAATAGATAGGCCGTCAGGAGTCAACAGTCAAGGGTAAAGCTCACTAACATAGAATTACAAAAGTATAATAATATGCCAGAATGAAAGAAAAGGACAATTTTCAAACGACTAGCAAAGGTTAGGTCAGGATGCCATAACCGTTAACTCAAAAGACCTAGGATCATCTCGATCGATGCTGTTTGGGAGGTATTGAGCATCTTAATCGATCACAGTTCGAGAGGAAATATAGACGACTCATTTGGCCTGGGGCATCAGCCCGATTCAGATTGAGAACTCACTCCAACCTTATTGTTCCGCGAGCAGAGTACAAATAAGAGTACAAACCTAACAGTATATGCATTCTAAGGAAAGAACAAAGTATGCGTATCAGAATACCCTTATACAACCCTAGTTCAATGATAACAGTAACTCGAGCCTGACCACTCGGTAATAATAGTGGCTCAATCATGATAGCTTAGCAATAACAGTGGCTCGAGCATGACAGCTCGGCAATAATAGTAGCACAAGCATGACAGCTTGGCGAGGCCCTCATCAAACAATTTTCCTATATCATTTTTGATCAAGATTTTCCACGATCAATTGTCAACAGGGTAGAACAAGTTTACAAATATGCCAACAAAGTGATCAATGGTACACTTGAACAATCAAGGAGGCCAAAACGGCATTTGATAATAAACAATATCGATTCAACGTGGATGAAACAATGAAACTTATGAAAGTTCATGGCGCCAGAACGGCTAATTGTTTGTGATCAGAATAGTTTTAGACACAACAAGCCACTTGGGCGTACAATTCAGTCTCAGATAGAGTTTACAAGTTTAGAGAAATTCATAAGGTTCGATTAAAAACAGTCATTTTCAAGAAAAGACGGATAAAATACCAAAAGTTTCAAATCAGGAAAACCTCATAGGGTCGATAATTAATAACAATGATAACAAAAATCAAGATAGAAATTAGACCAGTAGAACTTAACCAGTTCAACGATAGATATGAAATAAGCTCATATAAAGCAAGCACCGATTGGTACATCCCTCACAGGGGTACAACAAATGATAGAGTATGGTAATCAAGTCAATTATCAACCATCACAGAGATTTATTAAGAAAATTGATAGGTACAAGGCGTGCCAGGTTGGCGGATCCTCACCTTAATAACCTCGGTGATGAAGTTAATGTCTACTGAACATTGAGGTCCAATCCTCTGTCACTTATCCAAAAAGTAACTTACCATCAAAATCCTTGGTCAACCCTAATGATTTCTAACATTCACAATCATACTAATAATAGTTCGAATTCAGTAGTTATTCGACTAATACGTTGGTTAGGGTTTTATTTCGGTATTATTGTAATAAAAACATGCTAATCTCGCTGCTACTACAAAAATATTTTTGGGGATCATTCTATACTGATAAAAGATAATATAATTGGATCCCTAAATTGCATAATTAACCCTATAATGTTACACTATATCGATAATAATCCAAATTTGTCGTTTAGGTTGGAATTACATAAAATTAGGGTTTTCTTCACTGAATAAGCTTAACTAACCATGGTTCACATGAAATAATATGATTTTGGGCTTTTTCAAGCTCAAGAACGTGCATGCATGTTTTATTTTTCATGCATGGCTATGTTTTTTCAGTCGATCTGTTCATTCTTTTCAATTATATAAGGTTTATAAAGATTTGATTGTGTATACATGTACATGCAATACAAATTTGTTTTCTTTCGGTTAATTACCCAATTTCTCACTATCAGATTGCAATCTCCACAATCAGCTTCTGTGCATGCGTTCCCTGTATCGAGACGAAGAAGTTGTCTGTTCGCTGTCATTGCTGCCGCCGCCTCCGAAGAGACTCGCCACCACCACCATCAGATGCGCCTCAGCTCAATGAACCCAACCCCCACATCAATTTCTGCATCTTCCTTCGAATTGGATATCAATTTTTGTTTAAACCATTGACCACCACCAAGCCAACGTGTTCCTGACATTGAGAGTTTCAAAACCCAGTAGGCATAACCGTAGTTCAATCGCCGAAGCTAAGGAACCCACCACTATCGCTGCGGCTTCAACTTTGGCCGAGAATTTCCGTCGCTCTGCTAGTCAGCTCCGCCTACATGTCACTTCGGCGTGTTCCCTTTGAGGAGAGAAAGAGTTTGCTTGGTTGTTTTGTGAGGTTTGAGGGTGGCTAGAGAGATTCAACACACAGAGAGAGAGAGAGAGAGAGAGAGAGAGAGGTGTATGGTGAAGAAGAAGAAGATGGAATGGGTTGAATTGAAAATTTCCTATTTATAGAAGGGCACTTTTCTTAATCACAAATTGACCCCAAGATTTATGGTTAGTATTCAATTGAGTTTAGGGGGTTTTGATTGAATTAAAATTTAGCCATCTAGGTTTTTAGTCTTCCACAATAACCCACTCAGCTTATAAAAATTGGAGTTTGACCCTCCTAATTTTAAATGAAAGTTAAATTGAGTCCTCCCATAATTGGATTTTAGACCACAAAAATTTTAAAAAATTAAATAAATTAAATAAATTAAATAAAATTTTCACAAAATAATAGTTTAATAAAATATCAAAATCAATGCATTTCTAAGGGTGTTACACTTTAGGCAAACCTTACCTATAGTGTCTAATGGAAGTAAACAACATATGATCAATGCAAGTTTTGCTTCATAAAAAATTTGGCCTCAACTAATAAAATTTAAACTACAAGAAAATATTATAGCTAAAGATGATCCTATATTTACTTCATTTTTGTTGAGAGTTGGAGATGGAACTTATTTTAGGGCAAGCTTTCAGAGTATTTCAACGATATTAGAGCATGCTTTCAGAGATGGAAAAAACTATCTCTAAAATAAGTTTTTCCATCTCTATACAAGATTAGAGACGGTTTCTTTCCGTACCTAAAATCGTAGTTGATAGCTTCGTCGCAAAAATAAAAGACTGAAAAGAATCCATCACTAAATTTTGGGATGGAAAGTTTCCAATGTAAAATCCGTCTCAAATATGAAATAGAGCAATTTAGTTGTGAGTTGAATTTGTCTTTAATTTTATATTTAATTTTTTAAAAATCTATCACTAATTTTGTCACTTTTTTTTTTTTTTGTAAATCTGTTTGTAAATCCGTCTTCAACCTATCTTAATTTGGTCTATAAAAACAAATATTTGTTATCAAAATCTATCTCTAATTAGTTGCAAATTCATCTTTCATTGTGTCACAATTCAGTTGGCATATTGTCTCTAAATTCATATCTAATGCGTCTCAAATCTTCCAAGAAAGTAATGTTTGATATCAAGTACTGTCTCTAACATATCATAGATCTGTCTATTATTTTTTCACAATTATGTCAATATATGTCCTTAAATCCATCTTAAATCCATCTATAAAGATACATGATTGGCATTTAAATCCATCTCTAAACTATCTCAATTCCATCTGTAAATTTGTTAGATTTTCATAAGAAATATGTCTTAAAATCCACCTCTAGTTTGTCCTAATTCCATTTGTATATTAAATCTAGATTCATCTTTAATTTGTTTGTGATTTTATCACCTTTTTTCAGTAATTATGTCTCTTATTCCATCTATGATCCATCTCAAAAACATCTTTTAACCTAACAATTTGACTTCAAATTCATTTTTAACTAGTTAGAAATCCATCAGCAAATTATTTGTAAATATACAATAGTTCAATCTAAATCTATCTCAAAACTATTCCTAATCCATCAAAATCTAAATCTAAAAGTAACGTATAGAAAGCATCCAAGAACTATTTCCTACCAAATTATTGTTGCTCTCATGCTCCAAATTTGTCGAGTAAGCTGTTGTTTGAGTACCCGATATCTTTAGACATTCTGTGTGTTATCTCTTGAAGCATCTCTTCTCTTTTCCAGCCCTCCTCAAGAGCCTGTTCCAACTTATATCTATCCTCTTCTCTTTTCTTCTTTTCTTTTTCCTTTTTCCTTCTAGTTTCTTCAGCCATATTCATAGAATTAGCACGCATGTCTTCCACAAGTTTTGATAGCTCAGCAATTTTTTTCATGACTATCACCAGCAATGGATGATTGTGATGAGCATTGACTTTGTCCTCTCTCAAAAAAATGGCTGCTCCTAATTCCATACACTCGTCCCCTAGATGGGCTACCAATTACTTCACAATAATCAGAAAAATTGAATGAAAGTTGGATGGAGTGATCCTAGCAATTGCTTTTTGCTTTATACTCCTCCTAAAATAAAACAAAATACATATACAAGTTAAGTATAATCACAATAATTTTGCATAATAAGAAAATCAGTAGAAAGATGAACATTTAACTTTAACTTCCATGTATATCACAACCATGTAATCTACATCCATTAATTTCTTAGTGAACTAAATCACTACTTTATATTTTTCGGTGCTGTTTTATTTTAAAAAGTTGAATAAATTTCAAGCTTTCCACTTCTAAAAGTTGTATGGAAACTAGCAAAGGGAAGATAAAATCTCAAATTCTTTGAAAAAGTTCAACACACTCTAAACATACATAATTTGCCACAACTTAAGATATATGCTCCTATGTGCTATCACATGGCAGCCACTATTTTTTCTTTCTTTTTTCTTTTGAAGCAATTTAGATCATCATATATAACTTTTTCAAAACAAGAACATATGTTCCAGAATGAGCCACTATAGTCAATCTTACAAAATAATTTCCCTCAAGTTAAAAAAGAAAAACTTAACTTTGATAAATTTATCATGCTGGCATCTCATAATACATCATAATCTAAAGCATCTCATGACTCTATAACCAAACCAAAACAAAAAAAAAAAAGAATAATTGATATTATGAAAAAAGCAAAAGCATATCCCTCATGAGTTGATTAAATCACCACCATTCATAAACCACCTGAATGAATCTATCTTTAAGCTACCTAAAACTCTTCCTAACGGACATTGCCTTCCCCAGTATTTTAAGCAATTACATGGAAAAGCATAAAATCTATTCAATCAATAATGAATTGTACCACCTATGAAGAGTAATCTATAGAATATCTATAAAGGAAAATTTGACAAAAACATTGTCCTTGGAAAAAAATGGATTGTAAGTCCAAAGAAAACATGAGATATGTGTCAGCTAGGGAACATGTAATTTTGGGCAACATGCAATAATATTTGAATTGATCTTTATATTGCTTTGGAAACCAGAATGACAATTCCACATCTAGTATTTAAGTAACATGTATAGTTTTTAATCATTCTATCCAATTTATTTTTATATGTTTGCTTCTATCAATTATCTCTTTGGGAGAGGTAGTCAAAGGTGATCTCCTTTTACGAGGGAGCAAGGCCTACCAGATGTGGCAAGATGTGTTTATCAAACTAAATGTATTAGCTTGAAATCTTTTTCACATCAATGTGTTTGTCTCCAAGGAGAGAGAACTTAATATGATTAGGACATAGATCCTTTCAACTAAATTAAACATAAATATTTACAGCATTATGTTAATTATCAAATTCAAGTGCGAAAGAAAATAATTTGTTTCCTGTTTGATTGTCAATGTACAGGCTACCCAAGTATTTATCCATATGATGGGTCATAGATCCTTTATACTAAATTGAACATAAATATTTGCAACATTATGCTAATTATCAAATTCAAGATTTGTATGCTAAAGAAAGCCATAATTCCACCAGATCAAAGAAAGACAATAAAGGGCATCGATAAAATATTATTGGCTATCCGATAATATATCTATGACCTTAAGAAAATATGCAACTTCTAAGTGTGAAATAAGTGCACCACATAAAAAAGAATGACATGAAATTAAACACAACAATAACCAAAATGAATATAACATAAGTTCAATAGCATAGGTTCCAAATATCTGTACTTACACTAACTTTTTGGATTTGAAATCCACAAACTCCCCAGTTCCTCAGTTTTTATGTGTATGCTCGAACACCTCAAAATCAGTCACATCATGACCTAATTCTTGTTCCTACAACAAAGTAACACCTCATTACCATATGTTAAGAAAAATATTACAAAAACTTGAAAAGTTAAAAAGTACCATCTTTGAGTGATTTGTGATACAACAGTCTTTCTCAGTCATTCGATTTTTCCTACTAACTTTAGATTTTTTCTTCAAATTAGTTGTTGCCCAATGCCTCCAAACTAATTCCTCCCATATATCTACATTGAACCAATAAGGACCCCTGTTTGCCATATCCATCATTCGAGGTTTTATTCCTAATTTCTCACAACCTAACTCATCATAAGCTCTCCCTAATGCTTCTAATCTAGCAGTGTAAAGCATTTCCCTAAATCTATTGCCCACATTTTCATTCCACACTTTCCTTATTTAGAACAGATAATCCAAGATATACCTTGCCTAACAACAAAAACATATAATCACTCTCTTACATAAATTTAAATCAATATGTTTAGGAATAAGAAATCACAAGTTACCTTAAAGCTGGCCCAAAGCAAGTCTTTAATGTTATTTGGCACTTTTTTCCATTTTGGCCATGCATCCGTGAACATGCCCTTATGTCATTTGTGAGATCTCGAGGGACATCACTTTCAATGAACCTGGTAAGCAGTCCAAGCTTAAAAGATTAAACAAGTACCTATTATCATTTAATTAAACAACCGACTTAGTAAATATAACATGCAGAATAAAGAAGTTGACATCACTTGTTGCTTGCCACATGATCTTTGTGCGTTGATCCAGATGTTTTGGAACCTGTGTGCCCAAATTTGCACCCCTACGTCGAGCTTGTGATGAAGTTCCCTCTTCACTTTGCTCTCCACTAATAGCACTAGCTCCCACCCTTATTGCTTGTGATTCCTCAACCTAATAGCACTTACTTTTATCAAAATAAATAAGAATAATAATATAGTAGCAGTTGACAACAAAAGCTAAGAAGTTAACTTGAACAATTACATTGTTGAGGTGGGCTAATGTAGAACATGAAGAAATAACCTAGTCAAAAGAGACATGCTACTGAATATTACTAATATAGGCACTATTGTTTTTTGTATCCTACTTGTATCAACATATTCTCCAACATATCAATTTTATCGTAGAAGTATAAAAAATAAAATAAATTGTAAAATAATACAAGAAATTTATATAGACAAATAAACATGTGACTTTCTATATATTCAAACTTCAACTTATTTTACATGGTATGATGGCCCTATTCTTTATCTATATCAAATAATTTAAAATAAAATTAGTGTAGCACAAACAAAATAAAGAAACTAAAAATTGAATTTGCAAAGTTCATGTCCTTTATTGCATTAATGGGAATTACATATACAAAAAGAAATTTTTTAAAAACGATCAGCTTATGCTTGCCCAAATTTTAAAAGCAACGACATATATTCTTGCTTACATTTTGCATATTACTCAACATAGTTAGTATGTTATTTCGGAAAGAACTGGAAAAACTTAAGTATCAAAGAAATATACTGCTAACTTATTACATATTAATAAGTCCAAATAGTTAAAAAAGTTAAAGATAAACAAATTATAATGTTTAGGGCTTTCTGCTTCAGTGTACTAACCAAAGTTGTATCTTTTCTACTTTTTGTATACTAAATTTTCTTCTCAGACATCTGATGAAGACCCCAAAAATTCTAAATTTAGTATTACTAATAGAGAGTTCTAGAAAGATGCTCCTTCAAAAGCGTCACATGACAAATGCAAGAAATTACCCCATAGTCAAAATCTGTAATTGCTGACTCTTACATTTTTTGCAATCTTTTTACAGTTGACTCCCCAATCTCTTTACAGTTTTTGCATAATTGCTGCCCTGCTATCATCACTTAAATGTGCTTTCTCAAAAAATTCTAAAACTACAAACCATCTAATTCACATCACAAATACTGGGCATATATTACTCCTTAACATAAAGGATTAATAAGACACAAATCTCTAACATTAGTTGTCTGATAAACTCTTGGTTAATTGAACTATTTGCTTGCAAGTATTTGAAGGAATTTAAACTTTACAAATAATCTTCTATTGTCCTAGAAGTATCTGCTAGCAGTGAATACAACACCAAGCATGGATTACAGGCTAATATGTAGTTATCCGGAAAAATAGGAATATGTCAGTCACAAACAACCAAAAGATAGAAGCTATTGACTTATTTGATATTTCTCACTCAAACTCAAGATCCACTTTTCGATACAAAGATAAGCATTGCTTCCAAAAATCATATAATTATACATACATATATACGTAAAACTTTATACACACACACACATAGATATATACACAAACATTGGTATATTATGTATGCATACATAAAACAACAGAGAAATGTAATCTGAGCAACTAGAAAGATAACTTTGCGAGTTCATATATTGAAAAATTAAGGTGAAATTTAGTACTCGAGATATGTTGTTGGATCCTTTGGTTAGAGTATTTAATGGACTGACTTGTTCAGTTGGCAATGCAGAAGTAAAATTGGCTTCTAATTCATTTGCAACATCCTCATTATGTATTGAGTGCTCAGCTACTAAATCATCATTTTGAGCAATTATAGGTAAAAGATGACCCTCGCCCTCGACCTTATCCTCAACCACGACCTCGACTTCATGAAGTTCGTCTAGAAATAATGTTCCTTCCTTTACTCGACATCCTACAATTTTCAGAAAAAAGAAGTTCCAATTAGAATTGAACAATGAATAAAATTATTACTACAATCAAGTCATACCAAAGAATTTATTACAATCGAACAAGGTATTAAACATTACCAAAATGTAACCTCAAATTGCTTTCAATTCTTACCTAAACAAATATTTACAAAATGAGAAATATAAAGAATTGTAACAAATAACTAACTTTTATTTAATGAAATTCATGTTGCAATATGTTTTAAGACTAAAACTTGTAAAAATTGAAGCTTCTATGTTACATATATTCAATCATCAATATCCCTATCATAGCCACTATTAGTAGAATCATACTCCTCTTCATCTTGTTCACTTTCTTCTGTTTCAAAGTCTTCAAAATCTTCTTCATCTTCAACTTCATTCATTTGATCCTCATTGTTGGTAGATCCATGATCAAAGTTCATAGGACAGCGAAGCTCCTTAATTTCCTCTGTATGTAATTCTTCAGCATTATTATTTGGAACAATGTTAAGATCATCAACATCTTCTCCAACAATAACAAGTTGCAGAGTAGATGCTTTTGTTTCTTGAAAAGCATTATCATCCCTTCCTTCAATTTTATCCTCTTCTATTTCAATTTCAGGGATGTCAAATTTACCTATGGCTTTTACTCTGCAGGCTACCCACCAATCGCACCTCTCTCTTCTTGAGCTAGGAAAATTTGTGTAATACACTTGGTGAGCTTGATAGGTAATATAAAAGGGACGTATATTTGCAAGTTTATGATTAATCTCAACAAGACCTATTCTATGAACCTTAATCCCTTTATCTGAAGTGTCAAACCAATGACACTTGAACAAAGTCATGACCTCCCTCAAACCATAATATTCTAGCTCCAAAATTTCTTCCAATAATCCATGGTAGTTGATCTCATCTTCATTGCAGGTGCTTCCTAACACACACACCACATAATTTTTAGTTGTTTTAGAATTTTCATAAGCCATGGTGTGAAACTTGAATCCATTCACAAAATAGCCTTTGTAGCATGAAACTCGATGATTTGGGCCATGTGCTAGCTTTATTATGTTGTCATCAAGTTTATTATGTGTCTTTTGAACCTGTTGAGAAATAAGCTAAGGACATGAGAAGACTAATCATGAATAGGCAATATTTGGCATAGTTGGTAGGATATGACAACTTACATGAGCAACCATTGAGAAAAGTCTCAATCATGCAATACATCAAGTTACTTTATAATGTGATAATATGAATGAATATTATTTTAAAGACATTTCACTAAAAAAGAAACTAAATGAGTGAAAGAAACTCACTTCACTAAATGATCAATCTCGACACAATTCATCAAAACATCATGATGGGCAACTCTTAATTCATCATCAATCAAATATCTAACCATGACTCTCGAACCAAGTGCTCACCCAGGGTGTGTAGATATAGATAAATGCTCGCATTGATCTATTGCTCCTCCATCATCATTTCACGGAACTTGATTTAACCTAGTTCTTACATGTTGCTCAAAGTATGAGGAACAAAATGTTGAAACTTCCCAAATCATAGATGCCTCTACAATGGAAGCCTCAACTCGAGCTGGATTTCCCACTTTTTCCTTCAAGTGGTATAAAATCCTAAAATATATTTAAATAAAAATTTAAATCAATCAAAATCAAGATGATTTTTAACTTCATAATGAGTAAATGTGAATATATTACCTCTCAAAAGGATACATCCATCGATATTGCTCTAGCCCACCAACTTTTGCTTCACATGGAAGGTGAATAGGCAAGTGTTCAATGGAATTGAAGCTTAGGGGGAAAATCTTCTCAAGTTTACATAATATCTCAACAATATTCTTTTCAAGTTGTTACATATGCTCCACACACAACACAGTTGTACATATGTCCCTAAAAAAGTTGCCGAGCTCTGCTAATACTTCCCAAATTGGTTTTGGAAGTGAATCTCGAAATGCAATTGGGAGTAATCTTTGCATGAAAAGATGACAATCATAGCTCTTCAACCTATAAAACTTGCATTCGTTGTCATTCACACAACGAGCTATATTTGAGCAATATCCATCAGGAAATTTTAAGGATTTTGCCCAAGCACACAATTTCTTAATTTGTGCTTTACTCAAAGTGTAAGGTGCTTTGGGTTTGTACAATTTCCCATTAGCATCCTCGAATAAATGCAATATAGGACGGCTACAATATTTTTCCAAATCTTTCCTAGCTTTCGCATTGTCTTTGGTTTTATCTTTAACATCCATTATAGTATTAAAAATATTATCAAAGACCTTTTTTTCAATATGCATTATATCTAAATTATGCTGAACCAAATTTGTGTGCCAATAAGGTAACTCCCAAAAGATGCTTTTTTTCACCCAATTATGACTATTACCAAAGCTATCAATTCTTTCTGTACCATCAGGTAGTTTGCCAAATATAATATTAGGAAGTTCCTCAATCCTTTGGTGCATTTCTTCACCACTCAAATGAAGAGGTGGCTGATCATTTTCAATTCTACCCTTGCAAAACTTATATGCTTGTTTTCTGTAGGAATGATCAGGAGGCAAAAATTGTCGATGACAATCAAATCAAGATATTTTAATTCCAAATTGAAATTGAAAAGACTTTGCATTTTCCATACAACAAGGAGAAGCCATCCAACCATGAGTACTCCAACCAGACAACATGGCATTTGTAGGAAAGTCGCTAATTGTCCACATAAGTGCAGCCCTCATTTGAAAGTTTTATTTACTGCGAACAACATAAGTTTCAACCCCAATACTCCATAATATTTTCAGGTCATCTATCAAGGGACATAAAAATATATCAAGGTCTTTCCCTAGACTCTTTGGGCCTGGAATTACAATATTAAGGAACATAAATGACTTTTGCATACACATCCATAGAGGAAGATTGTACACTACGATGATCATAGGCCAACAAGAGTATGGCGTAATGGAATTGCCAAATGGACTAAAGTCATCCGTGCATAGCCCAAGGCGTACATTACATCAGTTTGAGGCAAAGGATGAATGGATGCAATCAAAATGCTTCCACGTCTCTCCATGAGCTAGATGTGACATACTTCCATTTTCACAATGATATTTAGCATGCCAAGTCATGTGCTCACAAGTAAATTTAGAGGCATGTAGTCTTTGAGGCCTAGGGATCAATGGAAAGTAGTGCAAAACCTTATAAGGCACCTTTTTTTGAGCTCCCAACTTCCCTATGTTATATCGAGGACAACTGCAGACATGACATTTTTTGAGATATTTGTTCTCTTAATAATATAACATACAATTATTTATACAAGCATCAATTTTCTCGTAACCAAGGCCACGGTTTCCCAATTTCTTTTTAGTCTTGTACAAATTGTCTGGCAACTTTTCACTTTTGGGTAACATACTTTTGATAATTGACATAAGCTAATCATAGCAAGCCTCAGTCATATTGTACTCTAATTTAAGATTTCATAATTGGGAAATAGCAGATAGCTTGGTGTGATTTTTACAAGCCTCAGGCATATTGTACTCTGATTTAAGATTTAATAATTGGGAAATAGTAGATAACTTGGTATGATTTTTACAACCATCCCATAGTAGCTCATCTACGTCTTTCAACAAGTCAAAGAATTTCTATGCCTTTTGACTTGGTGGTTGTTCACACATTGTATCCCAATTAAAGTTAGGGCCTAAAGCATCCATAACCATTGTTCTTTATTGGGTTTCTTCATTCGATGCCATTAAAGAAGTTCCATCATCACATCTCATTTTCAAATATTCACCATGTGCATACCATAAGTCGTATCCACGAGTGAATCCATCCTTTACTAGGTGATAATGTACTTTGTCTCGATCAAAGAATTTTCAATTATCACACTTTGAGCATGGGCATTTTATTTGATTACGATAAACACATCTTGTGTGTGAAAGCAAAATTCAAGAATTCCTCAACCTGCCGCCACGAAAGCATCATTAAGGTAACCATCCTTATTAAGACGATTAATTGTACATCCAACTATGATTAGTAGACATGCTTGCTACATTATTTTAGTAATTATACAAAGCTTAGAATTGTAATCACAATAATAACACAATAATTTTTTCATAATAAGTCATTTTATTGCTTCTAGTTGTGTTGACTGTAAAATAGTAGTTGCTCCTAGAAGATTGCCTCCTTAGCCATATACATAAGTTCTATGGATCAGTTTACAACGTTGGATCCATTTAAAAATATAAATGATCTAATTGTAAGCATTTACTATGACTTATGGGTAAAACTAAATAAGAATTTCAAAATATATCTTCAATACCATATCTAACATGCTAAGATGAGAAAAAAAAAAAATTAAGGTTCGCTAATTATTTTTTCATTTGTTTAATATAAAACTTTAACTAATCTTTTTTCATTTAGCTATATGTATAAAATTTCTCTCAGCTAGCTTACACGTTTAAGTAAACATTTGATGACTACTACAGTAACAAATGGACCCATGCAAACTAAAAAAGATTAGAAAGTATAATAGTCTAAGTCGTTCAAGAAATATATTTATACAATTATACTCAATAAACTGTTTCAAGCATTAATAGATAAAAAATTGGAAGTTCTTGGGATACCTACTTTGTGCTGTTTTAGTCAATACCAACAGAAAAATCCATGTTAAGTCAAACCTGTAGAGTACATTTTATCACACTAGTTAGAATATAAATATAGATATTATTATATTAAAATAAGAATTAATTATAGTTAAATAAAAAACTGATTAAACTTTGTATTAACATAACAAGATAATGATTACAAGGTTAAGGTCAAGATAGAAAATAGGCTGCTAAAGGAATAGTGGAAACTACTACAAGTGCATATATATGCAAGCACCTAAGTTTTTGCTTATTTAGATAAATAAGTCATTAACCTCGTAAAAGAAAAGGAAAATCCTAATCTACTCTTTTTCTGTTTCGCTAAACTATAGTTGGGGAGTGGGGCAATATCTACCTAATATATTGGCAATAACAGTCATATGATTAGATATATAAAAGATGGGTGCCAGTGTGTTTACAAGGTTTTTCACATGCCTATTTTCAGTAATCAACTCTCCTCTAGTACACTTGTAAACTAATCAACTGAAATTCCATCTCCAGATGATGTTGTTTGATAGTGAAGTATGCTAATTACAGAAATGCGTCTGTGGCTGAGATGTCTATGGACATTTATCCTTGTCGTCAAAAGTCTCTCTCACACAGTTGAACAACTGCATATATCCATAATGGACTTTTTCTATCTTCTCTCATGAAGATCACTCACAAATATATAGTTTCTTTTTTTATTTAAACTGTAAGATACAGTGGACTGGAGGAGCCATTGAACCAAATCAAATAGAAGTTGTTAGTGCACTATTACGAGTTAGAGACGCCATGCTTGGAATTAGGTAACATACTGAGATGGGCATGGGCAAGGCTGCCGGCATTCTTGTAGGTTCTTTTCTAATTGAGTGGAAGCTTGTTTCTTATTTGCTTTCTCCCCATCTTAATCTGTTAATTATATACTTAAGTTGCTTTTCCATTACAGGAAGCTTGATTCTTTACTTGATTTCTGCGTATTTAGTCTGTTTATTCAGTATGCATCAACCTGTGTGCATCTAATGGCATTAAAAGAATTCCTCTTATTCCTCTTGAAGTTTGCATTGTGATGGTTTACTATGGTAGAGTCAGGCTAGATGCTTGTGTTTTAAAATTGTGCGAGCTTGTGATGGAATAAGGGCTTTACCTACACACCATTCACCCTCTGGGCCTCTCCCTCCCTCTCTCTCTCTCTCTCTCTCTCTCTCTCTCTCTCTCTCTATATATATATATATATATATATATATGTTACTATTAAATAGAAGTATATTACATTATTTTGAATACAACTTTTTCATTATAATATATTTCATGTCTAAATTTTCAGTAGATTTAATCATTATAACACGGTAGTACATTTCAATTTTTTCTTAGTTTTATAATCTATATTGTTAAATTTTGGATTAAAATATTACCAAAAATAAAAACAACTATTAGTTTATACTAATTTCATTTTATACTCAAACAACCTTTCGTAACTAATTATTTGTTGACCAGCACTAATGCAAATTTAAAAGTCAAAATAATTTTTATTCCAACAAATTGTCAAGATGCATGTTCCCCATATAGAGCATATGATATATATATATATATATAAATATATAAATATATGTATATATTTCCACAATATATAGTCTCCATATTCCAATTTTAAAGTAGGGATGTAAATGAGTCAAACTCCAAAAACATTTTGGGCTCGAGCTCAAGCTAGAGCTCAACGAGCTTCCTGTTAAAAGCTCGAGCTTGAGCTCGAGTCCAGTGTTTTGAGCTCGAGCTCGAGCTCAGTATCAATTGAGCTGGAGCTTAGCTCAACTCAATAAAATTTAATTATTAATATATAATAATTATTTAATATAATATATATAATATTTAAAAAATAAAAAAGTAAATTATTAATATAAATAATTATTAAGTAATATATAGAAAATATTTAAAATAAAAATAAGTAAATTATCAATATATAATAATTATTTAATTAATATATAAAATTATTTAAAAATAGAAAAAAACTCACGAACCGACTCATGAGCTTTTGAACAACTAAATCAAGGCTTGAGCTCGGCTCATTATAAAGCTCGAGTTTGAACTCAAGTCGAGCTATAATCAAATCGGCTTGACTCATCTTATATCCCTACTCCAATAGCCTAAACCCCTTTTCTTGTGTATTAACTCAGAAATTCTTCTGTCAATCTTTATTAGGATTTTGCTGCTAAATTTTTTCTTTACAACGTTATTCATGTTACAATAATTATTTTAAAAATAAAATTCAAATAATATCTTTTAAAATCCGTAAAACATATGTAATTCATTCAAGACTATTGAATCAAGCGAGAAGAGTGGAGAAAAACATATATGCTATGATTTATTGAATGGTTTTGGACTAAGTACATTGGAACATATTAACCTTTTTTTTTAAAAAAAATTTATGGACCATATTTATTTATTCATTTATTTTTAGAATTATTCAGTCCAAGGACTTTATTTACTTAGTGCGTCATAGCATTACTTAATGCTACTTACAATACTCACAAGCAATTGTAAAAATTAATTAGGCATCATTGTAGCAATATCATCAAAGTTGTTAATAAATTAATTGCCTCGATATATATTAAGCACTACTAAAGGAAAAAAAACAAAAAAAAAAAAAAAAGGACTGAGATTGCATATAAAATTTTTAAAATTTCATTAGTTTAATTTTTGGATTTTTGGAAAATATATAAAAGGGATAAAATTAAAAAATAATAATTATTTTTTATTAACAAGATGTATATTTTCCCAATTTCAAGAGAAGTAGGATAAATTTGAAATTGATGTGTTCATTATAAATACTGAAAGTGAATTTCTCTTCGCAGTAAAGTGATTTTCTTCGGCACCTTCCTTTGTGATTTCTTTCCCCCACCTCCACCAGTTTCTTGAAGTCTCTAATCATGGAGAAGACGATAAACGTGTTGATCTCAAAATCGGACGTTCAACATGATAAGGAAGAATTATTGAAAGACAAAAATGTCCTCATACTTACTTAAAATCACAAAAGGGCCTAAGGATCCGCGTCTTTTTTTCATGGGTCAACCCGACCACCCGACCCAGGTCCATGACCCGGAGGGATCACAACCATCCAAGGCAGTCACATGTACAATCAGGAAGATGGACATCTGGACCCAATAGTATCCTGCCAGCTGAACCGATAGCTATAAATACCCCCTTATTTTCTACAATTAGGGATTCGAGGCTAAGGTCAAACACACATCCACACCACACATTTCTCAACCTAATGACCTGTGCACCTCGATCTCATTACATCCTTTGACCTAGAAAACACTCACCCGAGCTCCCATCTTTGGTCGACCTCTCGACTATCAACAAATATACTTGTTGTCATTTCTTACAACATCATTAGGCGCCATCTGTGGGAAATTGGACTAAGTGTTTTGCATCCTGGGTGTGGAAGAATACATGGCAGCGACACCTGGTAAGAATATGGAGACACTGGAAATTCGAACTAGCTCACCTTCACTGCAACAGTCATATCCACAAGCCCAGCTAGAACTAGTAATAGGGATCACTAGATTGGAGCTACAGGCTTTGATAGAAACAGTAACAAACTGAGTTGTGGAAAGGAGGCTGGCAGGAGCAGCAGCAATTCTACGGCCTTCGTTCCCGAGGTAAATTGTTTCGGGAGGAACCTTCAGATCGTGATAAGAGAACAAAAGTAGTGGAAAGCGAAGGATATTTCGAAGAAGACGAAAGCCATCGAAGGAGTTGGATGAAGAAGCAACAAGCACACAAGTGAACAAAGGTGAGAGAACTCCAAGAAAATATGCGAAAGGTAAAGTCTCAGCGAAGGTATAAGAGATTAGTGACCAAATGGAGCGGTCAAGCCGAAGGTTGAACGAGATGAGGAAAAAAGAGCAACATGGATCCACTCTGCAAAAAAGAGGCTCTTCTTTTGGTGCGGAAATCTTGATGGAGACAGTTCCAGTAGGGTTCAAAATTCCTGAACTTCTGAGGTATGAGGGAAAGTCCGACCCCCAGGAGCACTTGACAGCATTTGAACATGTGATGCAACTGTACGGTTTATCGGATGCCATTAACTGTAGGGTGTTCATCACTACCTTATACGGTAGAGCACATGAATGGTGTACTTCTTTGGTCCCGTGAACTATAGTGACGTATGACCAATTGTGTAGAAAGTTCTTATACCATTTTGCTAGCAAGAAGAAGTCTAAAAGGCCAGCAACGTACCTATTTACCATCAGACAGAAGGAGGATGAGACTTTACGAGCATTCATGAGTCGCTTCAACAATGAGGTCTTGGAGGTCCCTGATCTCAAGGTAGATATGATGGTTAGCATCCTGATCCATGGTCTTAATAAAGGACCGCTAGCGTCTGCATTGGCACGAGATTCACCTCCTGATGTTGAGACCTTGATGGAGGTGGCTGAGAGATATGTGCACAAGGAAAAGATGAACGAAATGAAGGATGAGAAATGGTCGAAGCTCGTTACAGGAACAAGGTCGCAGAAAAAGGAGGAGATGGGTAAACCTCGGTCTGAAAAAGACTGCTGGAGGTCCCCACCCCGACCAAGATTCAACCACTACACGCCCTTAAGAACAACTAGAACTGAAGCCATGTTTGCTATCACTTCATTAGACATTATCAAGTGGCCAGCTAAGCAGCAGGACACACCTAATAAGAGGAACTCGAGACATTATTACGCTTTCCACCATCATAAAGGGCACGACATGGAGAATTACCGTCATTTGAGAGACGAAATAGAAAGGTTAATAAGGCAGGGATATCTAAAGGAATTTGTGCAGCATCCACATGGGGATTCGCGAGAATGGCAGCAGGATATGGATCGACCCCGCAGCAGGTCACATAGTCCTCACAAAATATATAAGCGGGGAAATACACAGAGATGAATAAAGCCCAGGACCCAGGGCATGATGACAACCTCCCAAGGAAAGGAGTGATAAACATGATAGCAGGAGGACCCATTGGAGGAGATACGCGGAATGCTAGAAAGAAGTATGCTTGGGTAGACCGAAGGAGCCCGCAGGTGTATACGATCGAGAAGGATGCAGAGCCCATAACTTTTGATCACAGTGACTTGGAGGGGGTCGTCTTGCCACATGATGATCCCATGGTAGTAATTATAGACATAGCGAATTTCTCTATGCAGAAAGTATTGGTAGACAATGGCAGTTCTATGGATATTATATTTATGAGCACTCTGAAGAAGATGGACTTAGACGTCACGACCATCAGACCAATCAGCCCCTTGCTCGTGGGTTTCGAAGGAGCAGAGACCATGCCCTTCGGGACCGTTGACCTCCCTACCTCTTTGGGGGTAGAGCCAAAAAGAAGAACGATCATGTTAAAGTACCCAGTAGTGGATTGCCCCTTCTCCTATAATGTGGTGCTGGAGAGACCAAGCCTCATTTAATTTCGAGCTGTCGTGTCAACATATCACTTGAAGATGAAGTTTCCAATCAGGGCAGGAACCGGAGAGGTCCGATGTGATAAAAAAGCTGCGAGGGTATGTGACAACATTTCGTTAACAAGAACAAGGCGAGAGCAGAACGAAAGTAAAAATATAAGAATCGAAGCAGATCAACAATTGGAATTACCTATTAGTGCTGAATAGAAAGACAATAAGAAAAGGAGGATGGAGCCTTTCGACCACAGACAGGTAGAGCTCCGACTCGGGGACCTAAGTAAAACCACGCGGATAGGTACGCAAATGAGTGACCAATCTAAAATCTTGATAATAGAATATCTCAGAGAGAATGTGGACATCTTCGCATGGGGGTTGGTAGATTTCAAAGGCATAGACCCCAAAGTCATTGTTCATAACCTTAACGTGGATCCCGATGCCCGACCTATTTGATAAAAGAAGCGTAACTTTGGTGCGGAAAGGAACAGGGTAATAGAGGAAGAGGTTAGGAAGTTATTGGAGGCAGGTTTCATTGTGGAGGTGCAATTCACTAAATAGCTGTTAAATGTTGTGGTGGTCTCCAAGACAAGTGGGAGGTGAAGAATGTGCACAGATTAGACAGATCTAAACAAAGCATGTCCTAAAGACTCATACCCTTTGCCAAGGATAGATGCATTGGTGGACTCTACAGCAGGGTGCGCCATGTTGAGCATGATAGATGCGTACCAAGGTTACCACCAAATACGTATGGCTCTTGAAGACATGGATAAAACGGCATTTGTAGTTGAGAATGGAGTGTATTGCTATTGGGTCATGCCATTTGGTTTGAAAAATACAGGGGTGATGTACCAGCGACTCGTGAACAAAATGTTCAAAGATCAGATAGGTCGTACTATGGAGGTCTATGTGGACGACATGTTGGTCAAAAGTGCCCGAGAAGAAGAACACATAAAACATCTGAAAGAGGCTTTTGGCATCATGCGCCAGTATGGTCTAAAGTTGAACCCAGCAAAAAGCACCTTTGGCGCCAGAGGTGGGAAGTTTCTAGGATACATGGTTACTAAGAGAGGAATAGAAGCTAATCCTGAAAAGATAGAGGCTATCCTGAAGATGCCATCACCCAAAAGTGTTGGGGAGGTACAATAGTTAACAGGTCGAATAGTGGCGCTGGGAAGGTTCATAGCACGTTTGGTAGAAAGAGGGTTACCTTTCTTCAAAACTTAAAGGAACTTTAGGGAGTTCACATGGACGGAGGAGTGTGAGAGAGTGTTTCAAGATCTGAAAAAGTATTTCAGCTTTCCATCCCTCTTGGAGAAACTGCTCATGGGCAAAGTACTATATTTATACATGTCGGTGATTGGAGAGGTCGTCAGCTCGGTGTTATGAAAGGCTGTGGGGAAACAACATAAGCCAATGTATTACATTAGTCGAGTGTTGCAGGGGGCAGAGAAAAGGTACATTGAGATCGAGAGGTTCGCATTAACGTTGGTCACAACTGCTAGGAAGTTAAGACCTTATTTCCAAGCTCATCACATAGTAGTTCTGACCAACCAACCCTTGAAAGAGATACTACAGAAGCCAGACCTGCCCAGGAGGTTAGTCAAATGGGCCGTAGAGTTGAGTGAATTCTCAATAGAATTTCAGAATAGAACAGCTATGAAGGCACAGGTATTGATTGACTTCTTGATGGAGATAATGGAAGATAAGGTTGAGCAACCTCTCGAGGTGAACATTTTAGAGACAGGTCGTTGGATGGTGCATATCGATAGGTCGTCGATGTCTCGACAAGGAGGATCAGGAATGTGGTTTCAGAGTCCTTTGGGTGATAAGCTAGATTTTGCTTTGAAATTGCAATTTCGGGTAACAAATAATGAAGTGGAATACGAGGTCGTTATAGCTGCATTGAGAATGGCGAAAGAGATGCAAATAAAGGACCTAATCATATACATGGACTCTCAACTTATAGCAAATCAGTTTGATGGCACATATGAGGCAAAAGAAGAGACCATGAAGAAGTATCTAGAGAAGGTAAGAGGTCTAGCAGGCAGATGGAAAGAGTGCAAGTGGTGCAAATACCAAGGGCTGAAAATGAAAGAGCTGACTCTTTGTCAAAATTCGCCAACATGATCAGTGGGCTAAGAACTAAAAAGGTAACAATAATTACGACAGAAGAGCCTGCTATTCGTGACCAGAAAACCTCTGGAAAAGAAGTTATGGCCACGGAGGTAGATAAGTTGGAGTGTGATAGATGGAAGAAGGAGATCATGTCCTATCTAAAGGACAAGACCCTGCTGAAGGAGTCGATAGCGGCAAGGAGAATACAAAGACAAGCCTCAAAGTTCATGATGTGGAAAGATGAGTTATATAAGAAGTCATACGGTAGACCACTTTTGAGATGCCTTGACGCAAGCCAGGCAGAGTATGTCTTAAGAGAGATACATAAAGGAAGTTGTGGCAACCATTCGGGAGGTTGAGCTCTAGCCCAAAAGGTTGTCAGACAAGGATACTTCTGGCTAACACTAGTTAAAGACATTGTCAAATTCGTCAAGAGGTGCAAAGAATGTCAGCTATATGCCAACTTGATCCACAAACCTAGCGCAGAATTGAAATCGATAGCTATCACGTACCCGTTTGATATGTGGGGGATAGACATCGTGGGGACGTTTCCTCCTGTAAGAGGTCAGAAAAGATTTGTCATCATTGTCGTTGAGTATTTTAGTAAGTGGGTCAAGGCAGAAGCTGTGGTTAAAATATCAGAAATAGAGGTCATGAACTTCCTGTGGAGGAATATCGTGTGTCGTTTTGGGATACCCAGGATCCTCTTTTCTAATAACGGTGCACAGTTTCAGGGTAAAAAGATTCTCGATTGGTGCAAGGAGATGAAAATACAGCAGAACTTCACATCTATAGGGCATCCCCAAGCTAATGGCCAAACAGAGAAGATGCACCAAACCCTCTTGGACAACTTGAAAAAGAGGTTAGATGGTGCGAAAGGCGCATGGGTAGATGAACTGCCAGGGGTGTTATGGGTATATCGGACAACCCCAAGGGTTCCAACGGGTGAGACGCCGTTTAGTATGGTTTATGGGTCAGAAGCAATTATTCCCACATAGATCGGGATAGAAACCTTTAGAGTCCAAGAATTCGACCATGAGGGCAACGTCGAGGATGGAGTGTTCGACTTAGATGTAATTCCGGAAGCCAGAGATATGGCGGCTAGGAGGATGATGCTATAGAAGAGACAGATGGCAAGAGCTTATAACAAGAATGTATATGCGATAAGTATGGAGATAAGAGACTTGGTTCTGAAGAAAGTCGAAGTATCCCGACGCGTGGGTAAACTAGATCTAAACTGGGAAGGACCTTTTAAGGTCGTGAAGATAATGAAGAACGAAGCATATAGGATGCAAGCACTTGATGGGAAAGAGCTTCCCCGGCCATGTGGAATACAAAATCTAAACAAGTTCTATGCTTGAACATGTTATTCTACATTGTGTTTTTGAAATCACTACGTGACTTGTGTATCCTCAATTTGTAAAAATGGCATAAGTATATATAGGTCACTACCTTTTCTTTTCAATTATTGTAACAGGTCGTGCAATACCCCGAGATGACCTAAAAAAGGTCGAGAGGTCCGTAGCCACCTCATAAACAAAAATAAAGCATGATTTGAAAAAGGTCGAGAGGTCCGTAGCCACCTCAGAAACAAAAATAAAGCAAGACCTGAAAAAGGTCGAGTGGTCCGTAGCCACCTCAAAAACGAAAATAAAGCATGACCTGAAAAAGGTCGAGAGGTTCGTAGCCACCTCAGAAATGAAAATAAACCATGACCTGAAAAAGGTCGAGAGGTCCGTGGCCACCTCAGAAACGAAAATAAAGCATGACCTGAAAAAAGTCAAAATGACCTGAAAAAGGTCAAAATATACGTCGCCACTTCAAAGATTGAAAATTAGAACACAAGGGTCTTGGTGCATAACATTAATTCATACTAGACAAACAACACCATGCAAGAAGAGGAAAGTAAAGACGGTCACGAGTAAGATGAACTTAAACCATAAGTAGGGAACTTTCATTTAATGTTTCATATCAACAGTCATTGCATATACAAAAAGACAAAGGATAAAGCAAGCCAAACGATCATACAATTGCCCTGCCAAAATCAAAGCTGATATGCTAAACATTAAGTGAAAAGGACAAAAAGTCTTGAAGCTCGCGATTAGGGTTCATAGATCACGCCTGAAGGTCCAGCTTCCGATTTGGGAGGAGCCTCGCCTCCAGGATTTGCCAATTCTTGAAATATGTACCAAAATTCCTCCTTCGAGAGATCAGACAAAGGGATGTTGGGATAGTCCAGAAGGTCCTTTGTCTTGCTGGGATCGAGGAGGTCGACATTAAAGTCATCCTTCAACCTTCCTAGTTTTTCTAGCTGAGATTGAAACTTGTAGAAGTTATCAATCCCCTCGGAACTGGCTTTTTGGGCGTCGTGAAGTTGTTTCTTGAAGGTAGCCGAGGTCGGATATTCCTCCAGTCCTTTCTTTCGCCCCGCCTCAAACTCCGATTTATTTACAACCTCCAGCTGTGTAGATAACTTTTTGAGGTCGTTTTGGGACGACGATAGCTCGATCTTTATTTGCTCGACCTCCTTCTTTAGAAGCTCTACTTGTCGATTTCTCTTGACATCAATGGAATCGCGAGCCACTATCTCCTTCTCCAAATTCTCTATCTCTTCTTGTTGGTTGGCAAGTTGTGCATCGGCAACTACCCAACGGTCGTGGAAGAAGGTACATTGGAGAGCTAATTGGCGAGCAAAGGCTGCAGCCTAAGATGAACCAACATAGAGAGGGAGGTTACGACTCTCGAGAAATGGGCCTATTAAGGGCATAAATTTGAACGAGTAAAGGATAGATCAAAAGATTGAATTAAGAAAAACGTACATGCATGAAGTTGTGGGCAAAGTATTCCTCAGCCAAGCAAAAGTGTATGGACATCAGCAAGACTTGGTCTTGGTCGCACAGTATATTGTTATAGAGGTCGTAAGATTAACCTCCGACCTCACTGCCCAAAATGGAAGTGATTTTGGGAGAAGGTCAGCGCACAGTGGTGTTCTAGTGGGCGGCAGACACAAGACCTCTAATCTATGAGCTAGCCAACACGTTCCCTCTAAAGCCTCATTTCTGACGGAGGGAATTGGAGGTGGTAGAGCGTTCGTTGATGAAGGAGCTTGCGAACTGGCAGATGGACCGATACCACATCGACGTTTGATGCGTATGGTCGAACCGACGGAGGGGGTAGAGCGACTATCCGAGGATTGCGTTGTTCCTACCTTCTTTTTTCTTTTGTCAGCAGGAGGATTTTCGACATGCTCACCTATCGTTAGGTCTAGGACAGCCAGCTCCTCGGAGGTCGGAGAGACAGCCTGGAGCAGAGATGGGTCCAAAGGGGCTATATCGGCAGCATGTTAAGAGGTCGCACCTATCGAAGCTAAGACCGTATTGTCGAATGGGTTCACAGGTGCGGAACCTTTATCAAGGGCAGCAGCGGATGCCTCCTCGTCCTTCTTGCATTTTTTGGCCGCCGCGATTTCGACTTTCTTTTGTTTCATCAAATTGGCGGTCATAGCCTTCAGAGCGATTATTTTTGCAAAAGATAAGCAAGTAAGAATAGGGTTAGGAAGTGAGTATAAAAAGAGGAAAAATAGTTATAATTACCAAGGGTCTTCCTAGGTCGAAGCCTAGCAGAAGAGAGATCGGCAAGTTTGAGGGTCTCTTTGCTGAACAAGGTTGGGAAGTCGGACCACTGAGCAGTTAAGAGCTCATCGATGAAACCTTCATCCCAAGAAGGCTCGTCGTCAGAAGAAAAGGTCGGTTTGTCGTCTCACCACTCGCGCGGGACATTCCAAGGGCTATATGGGGAAGCTTCGACATAAACCCACTTATTTCGCCAAGAGCCAACAGAGCTCGGGAGGTTGGTTAGAAATTTAAAACTCTGAAGGACCATTACATAGAAAAAGCCCTAATCTCCCTAGCGAGTTGAAGGATTGACGTGGAAAACATACCAAAATTTAACGAAAGAAGGTTGAACATTAAAATATCACATGATGATAATGAGCCTAAGATGTTGTGAATGGAATTAGGTACTAATTAGGTCGGACAGACACTTAAGGTCCTAATGATGTGGGCTAGAGGCTCGGATATCAGAAACCTCAATCCTGCTTCTAGAACAGGTATTTGGGGGAGGTTGATACATCTTTTTCCTAGCTTAGGGTAGTATTATTTTGTAGCTATCCGGAATAAACAATTTTGCTATGAAGATAAGCGTAAACTTTGGGACCTACTTTGATAGGAGCATTAGGGGGGTCGCTTTCATCGTTGGGATCAACGAAGAAGTTACGCAACCGCCCGACATCACGACCACTCTAGTTGGAGCTTGAAGAAGAGGAGTTACTTGTACCTCCACTCCTGCTTACCCTCGGAGATGGGGGATGAGATGGCGAAGGTGAGAAAGGGGGCTAAGAACTTCCCGCCATGGATCAGGTTGACCAACCAATGACAATAATAATAACAATAAAAAGCAAATAATGACATGAAAAGCAAAACCAATAGGTCGTAAGTCGACACCTACTTGCTAATTTTCTGTCGCCGGTCGAAAGACAAGTTTATTGGTAGGAAGGTCGAGTGATCAATGCTTATCTAAAAATGGGCAGAGTTTCTTTTGGTTGAAAGGTTGAGGTTTCCGACCTAGTGGAGCGACATACAAGTAGCGAAATCAAGGAAAGAAGTAGGAGTGGGGTTACCTATTTATAAGAGGTATATTCTTGGAATATGTGAAAGGATCTGACAGCTGGCAGAGGATGACCTTTGAGATCAACGGCATGGATCAACTCCCTCATTTATGATTGCCTCTGTCATAAATGAGAAAGTTGGGGGGAAAATGATAAGGAAGAATTATTGAAAGACAAAAATTCCCTTATATTTACTTAAAATCCCAAAAGGGCCTAAGGATCTGCATCTTTTTTTCATGGGTCAACCCGATCACCGACCCGGGTCCATGACCCGAAGGGATCACAACCATCCAAGGCAACCACCTGTATGGTTAGGAAGATGGACATCTAGACCCAACAGTACCCTGCCAGCTGAACCGATAGCTATAAATACCCCATCATTTACTACAACTGGGGATTCGGGGCTAAGGTCAAACACACGTCCACACCACACATTTCTCTACCTAACGACCCACGCACCTCGACCTCATTACATCCTTTGACCCAGAAAACACTCACCCGAGCTCCCATCTTTGGTCGACCTCTTGACCATCGACAAATATACTGGTTGTCATTTTTTGCGACATCACGACAAAGAGAAATTTTATACAATTTTGTTTTGAATTGGAGGTACTTCATCTTAAACCCTAAACCCTTTTTTTGGATATTCGTTTTCTTGGTTAGAACTTAATGGGTATTTTGAATTAAATAAAGATATAGTGAATTTGATTTGAATATACCCATTTTTGGTCAAATGGTTGTATATATCATTTTTCTTGATGTGGGTTTTACTTATTCTTTTTCCTCTTGTTTCTAATTTTTCTCTCGTGAACTCTTACACCTGCAGAATGATTAGTTAAACTTCTCACATCAAATAAAAATTCTATCTAAATATATTCAATATCATGTTGGATGCATTAGCTACTACCCTGTTTAAACTATACCCATTTTTGTGTGGTTGATGATGTGTAGCCAATTACACATGTGTGTATGACGGAAGCAGGAGAATAATTGGGTCAATCTATTTTTTTATTGTCCTCTTGTTTCCTTTTGTGGATGAAATTTAATATCTTTATAATAGCATTTTTAAAAATTAAAAGTCAATTTTTTCTGCTTCATGCACATCAAAAGAAGCACAAATTACAGTCTAGATCATATAAACACGATATAAAGAGTGATTTAGGAATATGCAAACTTCAAGAGGAATATGACTAAGAAAATAGTCATTAGATACAAGGATCATAGGGCATTGGACTTTAGAATTCTTTGGTTGTAAATATATATATTGAACTTATGTATTGTTTCCATATGTTTTGCATTGTTTGATAGTTTCTATGTTTAGCAGATTTTTGAAGTTTTGAAATTTTATATTGCCATACTTTGTTGCGCAATAGTTATCTTGTTGTCATGTTGTTTTTTCATAATTTATGTATTACCTATTATTGGTTTCAATAATAGGTTTCATGTATAGAGCAAAGAATATGCATTTTCACGATTTAATTATTACATTAATGGGGTCGAGCATGCATTACTATGGTGTCCAAGCAAAATGATTTTCTTGAAACTATATATTAATGAAATTAAGATGGTTGATTATTGTTACACTCTCAACTTTCCGGATACTAGAATAAGGTAACGAGACAATCCAAGTTAATTCAAAATTTCATGTAATCAATCATATATTTGTACTTTTTATTTTTTATATTAAATTTTTATATAAATACATTATGTTAATCTCAATTTTAAATTTAATATTATTTTTAATTTAATCTATATCTTAAAAGATATAAATAACATAAAAATATATATTTAATTATTTTAATAGGCACGACAGCACGCGAAGTTCTATACTAGCATGTATGTGTGTGTATATATATATATAATATTTATATGAAATTCATGGCTATTATCTCCAATTTTTAGCAGTAATAATTGTTGTTAGCATCCCAATGCAATTTAAGATTCACATAAAACTCAATAGTTACTGGCCTATCAAATTACAAATCAATACGTGTGAATTCCATTTGTCGTGCACGGCCCCCCAAATTCTCTCAAGCCCTTTAATTACACTTTCGATTCTTGGGCAGTGAACAGGAGAAGGAAGAACTATAGATCAATCACTCATTTATAATTGGTGAAGGGAATATTTCAAGTTATGAAAGGGAAAGAAACGTGACCAAACAAAATAGATGTCCTTATTATTAATTTTAATATTAAATTGAGAATTTAATAAATAATTTTCTTACTAATTGATGAAGATTGGAATTGCAGAAATACTAATTGAGAAATTGTAAAAAGGGGGCAACTTGGCACAATTTAGGGAAAATGATGGCATAATGTTTTATGATTTAATTAAGGACATGTAAAAGAATATTTTTAATTATTCTAGTTATAGCCTTGTTACCTAGTATATATAGGCTCTTCAAATACCTAGTGAGGGTTTTGATTTTTGTTTTAAGGATTGAATACTAGAAGTTTCGGAAAAATTTAGGGTTCGAATGAGGACAAAGTGGATATTAGATTTGTCTAGGAATAGAATTTTTTTCTTCTCCCTTTAATTTCTTCTTAATCCTGTATTTAATATGGTGTTTCGTTTCGTTCATATATTATTTGACAATTTAATTATTATCTAATTCATTACTCTGGGATTATGATAGATTCTTTCAAATAAATTGTGCATGATTTTCTTTAATGAAATTACTAGCGTTTTAAGTTATATCTCCTATTGTGTCCCTTTTCTATTTGATTGTTTGATTAATAGTCAAGTGCATCTTTAAACTCTAGAGAGGTCTTGGAAAAGATAACTCAATGATTGATTGACAATAAAAGAGCCTATGTTTAGTTATTCAAGTAGAGGGATGAATTAATTAATTTGTAGGTAAAATATGAATACAACTGCTTGCCCTAGGTATTTAATTAAGTGGTCATCCATAATTTTGTTAATTCACATGGAAATATAATGAATTGAACAAATTAGGAATTTGATTCTAAGTAATTAGGAAGAGCTCCTTGAAGGTGTGTGTGGCACTAGGATCCAAATGTTTTCAAAAAAACTTAATAAAGCTAGCCCACACACATCCAAAAGGATCTAGACTTGCATAGGACTTAGATTTAAAGAGGGAAATACCTTGATGAAACTGAAAATCAAGGAGCAAGAGAAAACACCCTTCAACTCTTGAAGCTGTCTCCTTACTGGCGCAGCAGTAACACCAATTGATTTCCCCAAGTTAAACACCTCCTTTTGAGCCGAAAATTTTACTGCACACTCTTAACACCTTGACGATGCTACAACCAAAATTTTAGCTCAATCCGAACAACATAAGTCTTCCCAGAACTCAGTGCAAGCAGCTACTAGGAACTGCTTCAACAAGAGCAATAGCAACCCAAATGTACTGCCTCTAACGAGATAGTACACACACCAAATGGATGGGCCACTTCTCTACAAAAATGGTTGAAGTTAATTGCAGATAAATGAAGGAAAGAAGGTCAAGTATGAATGGGGAGAATGAAGGAGAGAGATTTGTGGAGATTCTAACTATTAGATGCCTACTACCAGGTTTGTCGTTAGGAGAATAATGCACACATTGCATAGTGGTCACCTTGTGGCCGCCCCCTCCTATATCTATATATAGGAGGAGGATGGTGTGTGGTCACACACCATCTTCAAGGAGGGCATGCCACATGTCTATGCCAAGTTGGCCACTAACAATTAGTGTTAATGTGAATTTGAATATCATTTGGAATTTTCATTTCATCCAATGAAGTGTCTTCCAAATGAATTTTAATTCCATATTAAATGAACCCTTTATTTAATAATACTCTCCAAAATAAACTCTTCAATTTAATTAAATTAAACACTTTAATTTAATTAATAATTCTTTGACTTAACTCTTAAGTCAAAGTGCTTAACTCTTTAAGCTAATCAAAATTAATTTAACCCTTAAATTAATTTGACCAATTAATAGTCATTTGGCATCAATTAACTAACTCTTAATTAATTGATCTTAATTTAACTCTTAAATTAAATTGACCAATTTAACTCTTAAATTTATCAAGGTAAAAATGAGTCGAATTTTCACCTCTTTCAAAATCAGTCAATAGTGAATTTTCTAACACTTAGAAAATTCTCCTTCCTTCAATAGGTCTTCCAATTGGCTTTTGTGTGTGACCTATTAGGTTCTATTATTCATTGGACATGGGCTCACAACTCCTTATGACTTATGGAATATTAAATATTCACATTAGCTTAGACTCATTTAAGCCAAGCAACTCAATTCAATTAATCTCATTAATTGAAGAGTGTCCAATCTCTATGGTTGATGTTCAATCTCAAGCCCATGGTGCCCAACTAATTGGCTGAAATGAATTCTCTTAGAGAATTATTCTACCATTATACGTCCATGCAAATACGGTCTTTCCATCTCCTATCTCCATGAAAAAGGCTTAGGGCAAGATATTAGTCAACTCCTTAATAGCCTCGATATTATGGTTCTATTCTCAATGTTCGATTTCCTTAATGACCACATATTTGGAAACACCTTCCCAAATTATCACATCACCTTATGCAAGGATTTCTTGGAATCGATTTTTATAGAACGCATAGGATGCACTCGCCCTTCACAAAAGCGAGGAGTCGAATTCCATCTTAGATCTCATAAACCTCCATGTCCAGTAGTTGATGGCTAATCTCAACCAGAGTGGTCCGCTAAGTAACCAAGGATGAGTCAAAGCATAAGGCCCAAACACAAGGTTACCATGGATCCTTAGGTCAAATGACTACTAATATGCACTAGCGTAAGCTGGAGAACTTGTCACTACTAACTTGCTACTTCAGCTATCTAGTGGATTCCCCGTGCGGGTCTTCAGTGCCTTGTTCTCTAACAAGCACCCACTAACATGCATCCATATCTCATATAGAATTGCTCATGGAAAGAAGCAACATCCAACTCTTGAATTTATGCATCGTTAGTGCAAGTCTATCTGGATCTTAGATGCCCTATCTCGTAAGTTCCTATGACTTGAAAAATTTAAGATTGCGGCCATGTAAGACTTATTCCATGATCACTATCCAATGCGTAATCAAGTCCCGTAGTGTTGTGTGATCTAAGGGCTTCATCCAAATACGAGTGAAGTAAAAAATGAGCATAAGATAAAGATGGCTATATAATGAATATCATTCAATCAAGATTGTCTTATAAGGAAATAATTTACAAGGCCAATCTAATTGGCTTGCGGGGTACTATTCCAACACCCTTAGTTGCAAAAGACTCAACACTTATAATTTGTTATAATTTCATGCGGAGGAAATAATACATTCAGCTAATTCATTTAATAAAATCATAATTCTAGGCTTCAATGTCTTGATAGAAAACTAATTGGTAACTTTTCCCTACTTTCATTCATTTAGTTCTAATTCCAACATATTTAATTGTTGTTTAAATAAGAAAAATGAGTGACAAATTGGTAATTAGTTGCAAATCATTTAGTTCCCAATGAGATTGACACTCTTCTTATTATTTTATTACTTATTGTCACTCGTATATTTGTGTGATTGCTTGCAATATTTGTTTTGCATACCAACAAGTTTTTATTGTTGTTGTTTCATAACTAAAATTATTTTATTATGCTATATTAATTTTTAGTGCCATTTTTAGTACAATTTTTTTCTTTAATAATTTACTTATTTATTTTGTTCTATCGTTTTCAAGGATCTCTACTATCGTATGTAGGATAATCAAGAGTGTGAGTTAGTGCCATTTGATCTAGAAATTGAGAGAATCTTTCGAAGATATAGACGAGCACTTCAATGAGCAAACAAGGATACTACAGAAATGGTAGAGGAAGATGGATTTTGTGGGACTATGCTATCCTGGAAGTTTAGGACTTTCACATAGGACTCGCCAGACCAACTATTTAGGCAAATAATTTTGCAGTCAAGCCTGCCATCATTCAGATAATATGGAGCTCAGTATAGTTTGGGGGTTTTTAACAGAAGATTCGAGTGCTCATTTGGTTAATGTTTTAGAGATTTGTGGTACTTTCAAGTATAATGGAGTTTCAGAAGATGCGATTCAACTAAGTAAGGGACAAGGAAAAGTGTTGGTTGGCATCTTTGCTAGCGGGGTTCATTATCACGTGGGAGGATTTAGTGCAAAGGTTCTTGGTTAAATTTTTCTTGCCATCAAAACTAGTCAAGTTGAGGATGAGATCATTTCCTTTGTCTAGTTTGATTAAGAAACAGTTTATGAGGCTTGGGAAAGATTTAAAGAAATGCTCAAAATATGCCCTTATCATGGATTGAAAAAGTGACTTCAAGTATAGACGTTCTATAATAGGTTATCCCCATAATCCAAAGGCATAGTTGATGCTGCTGCAGGAGGTACAGTTACGGGGAAAAAGATTGGGGAAGCATTTAAGTCATTCAAAAATGTGGTAGCAAACAATTATCAATGGCCAACTGAGAGATTAATTCAATCCAAGATATTTACATATTTGTTCGCAAAATATTTACAAAAAATGAAGACAGAAACTACTTGCCCATCATAGTTTTCCTTTTGCTTAATCTATAGGTTGATTTGAATTACTTAGATCCTATACACAAATAAATAATAATAAATTAGAACCCTAGATATACCTAAATGAATTAGAATATACTATAATATAATTGACTAGAGGTTCTAATACCACCTCAAGAAGGTGAATCAATTGATCATTAGGTTCGTAACCTTCCCCATTGCGATCTTCTTCACTTAGAATAGATTTTTTGAAGAAATTTAAATTATTTATGCAGAATTTTCATATGTAAAGATAGCAGTGCAAAAAATGGGATTCTAAAGTTTAGTACCATATATATTTATAGGGTTTCAATCGATTTATTTGACCACATGATTTGTAGGGGTCAAAAACTAACCCGATAGGGTTTAAAATAATTTGAAGACTTCCAAATGATGCCCTATCCATAGAACCAAAAATTAAATAAAATATAGTTATCATCATCTTTAATTTGGTAATCATAGACATAACATATAAATACATCACAATGATGTCTGGACTTATTTTCTATGTTATTTGGCTTAATCATAATTTGAAATGAACTAAATAGCTTGGCGACGTATATCACACCTAAATCTATAAAACGTTATAATTTACGAAGATTTATTTATGCAAATTATGGGTTTAATCATAACTTGAAATAAATTGAATAGTTTAGGCTAAATGATATAGAATTAGACTTACTTTGGACGATTCAATGATGTCAACATAAGCTCTGAAACTATGCTATAATATTAACTATATTACTGTTCTAGGATCAAACACTTAAGTAACTAAACAAAATATGGACCACAAGAAAAACCTTCCTTCACTATCATGAGAAAATCACAAATCAAAGGGTTATATCTCATCACTAATTCTAAAAAAAATACATTTTTTTGAACATACTTCGTTTACTTCCAATGCCTCTTCACATAATGAAATGATATATGAAGTAAGGAGTAGCCCAATGATCCAATTATAAAACCACAAAAAAGGCTAAACAAAACTTATCTATTCCAAATCCAAGAATCTAATCATGCATTTAAAGTGGATTTAATGGCAAAAACTAACCTTGAATGCTAAATCCAAAGGTTGATGAGGATGACACCAATGAACTCTTCAAAGCTATCAATCTGCGCACAGCAGAGAAACGCCAACAATGGATGGACCAAATCAACTTCAAATTGGCTAAAATTTGGTAGGCACCACCTCAACACACTTTCAAATCTCTAGTTAAAATTTCAGCCAAATTCAAGCATAGAAAGGCCTCCAAATTTGTCTCCAAATTTTCTGAACAACAGAGGATCTCCAAGAGCAAAAGCTCCCTAAATATGAAGCCTCTAATGTTATGATCCACACACCCAATGAGAGCTCAAATCTATCTCCAATCATCTGAGGAAGAAGCAGACGTAGGACCGAAAATATGGAGAGAATGGTGATAATGATGTGAAACTTCAACACATGAGTGAATCACACTTTTTGGAGGGAAAAAGAGGATCTAGCAACTTGCTTGCATATATGTGTGATGGCAGGCCACCTCTTTCTCTTATTTATAGAGAGTAGATGGTGTGATGCTAGATCACACCTCCCATGAGGTGGTTTGACATCTTGGCAATCCACTCGCATGTGAAAAGTGAATTTCACTTGCATTTGAATTTAATTTGAATATACATTTCATCTTATCAAATATCTTTCAAATTAATTCCAAATTAACCTCAAATGAACTCCTTTATGTGAATTTCCCTCCAAAACTAATTCCTCATATTAATTAAATTAACTCTTTAATTTAATTAATCCACTTGACTTAACTCCTTAGGTCAACTAACTTAACTTTTTAAGTTAAAAGGCGTCAATTTAATTCTTTAAGTTAACTTGACTAATTAATAGTCATATGGCACCAATTAGATTAACTCTTTAATTTAATTGGCCTAATTTAACTCCTTAAATTTTTTGATTAATTTAACAATTAAATTAATCAAGCCAAAATGAGAAAAACATAGTCAATCGATTTCTCCATAAAAATAGCAATGGTGAACTTTCTAATTCCTTAGAAAATTCCTCCCATCAAATAGAAATTCTTTTAGGCTTTTGTATGTGAACTATTAGGTTTTTCCATTCACTGGACATTGGCTCACAACTTTTATGATATATTGAATTTCGAAATATTCGCATTAGTTTAAACTCCCTTAAACTAATGACTCTTTCAACTAATCTCTATTAGTTGAAGAGTACCCAATCTCCATGTTTGATGTCTAGCCTCAAGCCCATGGAGCCCAAGTAATTGGTCGAAATGAATATGCTCTTGGTGTGAACTATTCTAGCTCTACGCTTACTACGCAAATATAGTCCTTTTGTTTCCTATCTCTTGAAAGAGGCCTAAAGCAAGGTATTTGTCGGCTCCCCAATAACCTCGATAACTATATTTCTATTCCCAATATTCGGTTCCTCTTTATGACCTCATCTTTGAAAAACTCCATTTTCAAATTGTCATACAACCTTACACAAGGATTTCTTGGAATCGATTATTATAGAATACATAGGAGATGCACTTGCCCCTTCACAATGACGAAGACACGAATCCAATCTTGGATCTTACATACCTCTATATCTAAGTAGTTCATACCCAATCTCAACCTAGATGACTGGCTGTGTGGTCAAGGAAGAGTCAAGGTATGAAGACCTAAACACAAGATTACCATGGATCCTCAGGTCTAAGGACTAATAATATGTACTAGCGTAAGCAGGAGAACTTGCCACTACGGCTATCTAGTGGATTCTCTGGGCGGGTCTTCAGTGAACTTGTTCCCTAGCAAGCACCCATGTCTAACATGGATTGATCATGAAACGAAGCAATATCCAACTCCTTGGATTTATGCATCATTAGTGCAAGTCTATCCGAATCTTAGATGCCCTTTCTTTTAAGATTGTATGACTTGGAATGTTTTAAGATCATGATTGTGTAAGACTTATTTCATGATCACAACTAGTGCGTGCCAAGTCCCATTGTCTTGTGTGATCTAGGGGCTTCAACCAAATGTTAATGAAGTAAAATAAGCACAAGATGAAGATGGACATTTAATATGAATATAATTCAATCAAGATTGTATCACAAGTGAAATAGTTTACATGCCAATCTAATTGGCTGCGGGGTACTATTTCGAGGACACATGACCTCTTATCTATCCTAGCTTGAAAAATCTCCTTGGAAAACATGAATCTCTCATATCTTGCTTGCTTTACAACTTTTGTAAGCTTTTGATCGAGGCATTATTCACGTGTCCTTGAGACTTTTAAAGTTAATAGATGCCATCATGAGACTATGGTTGGGAGGAGATCCTCAACTCTTTTTCATGAACTATTCACGAATCTCATGACCTGCATCAATCCTTATGCAATTAGGAGCACCATGATATAGGACATATATCCATTTCTAGGAAAGGCTTAGTCAATCTTGAAAGTTTAGCCTATTTGGTTTATTGGTTTCCAAAATAATGCATAGTGGATATATAGCCAATCTTGAGATTTAGCAAATCATCAAAGATGAAAAGGAGAATATAAGCATATGATTGAATATAGATATTGAAAACATGTTCATGGACTTTCAAGCATGTTTTTCTCCCACTATTTTATCAAATTTCTCACTCCCTTAAGGAATTTGAGAAATCTCATTTCCTAGTGAGAATCAAGGCCCAAAAAGACTTGTAGTGGACCTATGACTTGTGAGACATCCACAAATAATCTCAAGGTAAGAAACTTTTGCTAATTGCATCTCTATGCAACCCTTAATATATTTTGCCTCACCCCTAATTGCATCTACACAACTAGGTGTTAAGTCGGGCCTACCAATCAATATCAATCTTTGATTCAAAACCACACTATGGCATTTCGCAACTCGCGAGACAGTGCATAGGAATCGTCAAATCAAAGGTACGCTATATGTTAAGTATGTGAGCATAGCTTTCCACCATAGACATGACCCACAACTCATGAGACATCATGGAAATATAGTAGTATCTCATGTCACATACTATTAGTAGAAGGTATGGATTAATTAAAACTCCTTTTAATTTGTATCCATTTTGACTTAATATTTTTAAAGCTCTTAGCTCTTCCAAGTGGAGGGATTTTCTTGCTTTGAAAGATGTCATCAAGTTTTATCTTCTCTTATTTAGGTTTCTATATCTTAACCATTCATCTCACACATCAATAGGACAAAGACAGCATAAATAAGTAAATGAGACTAGCATTCTCCTAGGGTGGGATGACCATGAGCCTTAACCAAGTACTGCACTTTAGAAACATAGGTGCACTACTTAGTTGATTTTAAGTGAGTTGATTAAATCTAGCTATTATATAAATGTATCCCATACATTTATGGGTCTTCATGCCTCCAATGGTTTTCTTGTCTCCTTGCAACAATTACATGAGAAAAGAAATCCTCACTCCTAGTGATTCTACTTTCATAATATTTACAAGATAGAAATTAAGAGGCATGCAAGCCCCAATTAAATACAACCATTTTCAACAACTTGAAACAAATAAAATCAATATTAAAGGCTAAAGTTCATCCCTATTTATTCATCATCCATTCAACAATTAAATGAACAATATATAAGAATTAACATTCAATTTAACAAATTACATGCTTATCTTATAAACAATTAATTAACTACAAAAAATAAGCATAACAATTATGCATCTTATTTTTGCACTTAATTGAAGACTAACTTGAACAAGACTTTAAAATCATTCAAAAATGACAAACATAATTTTGAACACTTACACAACATTTTTGCATCAAAATAAGGATGAAATAACCAAGTTTGATAGGCCAGAAACACCAACATAGCACAAAAACGGGTTCTAGGGTGAGCTTGGGCAAGCTACTACCCAACCGGCCAGCCGGGCACACAGCGGGCATGCACAAGGCATGCCCACAACCGTGCCTACCTGCTGCCAGGCAGGGTGGTAGCCCTACCACAAGTTGCACCAATCAACTGTTTAAGCACCGTTTTGTGTTTTTGCCACTCCAAACCATATGGACACCTCCATAACATCATTTCATACAAATTTTGATAAATTTTCAAATTATAAACACCTTTTGAAAACTGAAAATTAAAGTGCTCAAACATGCTTTAAAAATCAAGCAAAAGTGAGAATAAACATTCTCCAAAAATCTCCAATTAATTCCAATCAAATTGGATCCAAAAATGACCAAAACACCTCAAGACCAAATTAAACATGCCATATCAACATATAACACAAATCAATACTAAATCAACATTTAACATTAACATCTATGAATTAAAATCATACTAAAATATGAATAAATAATTAAAACACATATTAGCATATTTCAATTCATCAACAAAGGAGCCACACTCAAAATCATCCAAACACTTAAATCCATGATTTGGATGAAGTATTTGGTGATATTGATCAATTTATCACATGAATCAATCCAATAAAAATACAAATTAAAGCATGAATTAGGCTCTGATGCCACTTGAAGGAAGGAGTAGCACAAGGATCCAATTATAAAACTACAAAAAAGGCTAAATAGAACTTGTCTAGTCCAAATCCAAGGATCTAATCATGCATTTAAAGTGGATTTAATGGCAGAAACTAACCTTGAATGCTAAATCCAAAGGTTGATGAGGATGACACCAATGAACTCTTCAAAGTTGTCAATCCACGCACTACAGAGAAACACCAACAATTGACGGACCAAATCAAATCCAAATTGGCTGAAATTTGGTAGGCAGCACCTCAACACACTGGATAATCTCCAGTTAAAATTTCAACCAAATTCAATTTCAACCAAATTCAAGCATGGAAAGGCCTCCAAATCTGTCTCCAAATGTTCTGGACAGCAGAGGATCTCCAAGAGCAAAAGCTCCCCAAATGTGAAGCCTCTAATGTTATGATCCACACACCCAAGGAGTGCTCAAATCTACCTCCAATCAACTGAGGAAGAAGGAGAGGGAGGACTGAAAATATGGAGAGAATGGTGATGATGGTGTAAAACTTCAACACATTAGTGAATCACACTTTTTGGAGGGAAAAAGAGAATCTAGCAACTTGCTTGCTAATAATATGTGTGATGGTCGGCAACCTCTCTCTCTTATTTATAGAGAGTGGATGGTGTGCTGCTAGATCACACCTCCCATGAGGTGGTTTGCCAACTTGGCAATCTACTTCCATATGAAATGTGAATTTCACTTGTATTTGAATTTAATTTGGATCTACATTTCATCTCATGAAATGTCTTTCAAATTAATTCCAAATCAAACTCAAATGAACTCCTTCATTTGAATTTTCCTCCAAACTTAATTCCTCGTATTAATTAAATTAACTCTTTAATTTAATTAGTCCACTTAACTTAACTCCTTAAGTCAACTAACTTAACTCTTTAAGTTAACTTGACTAATTAATAGTCATATAGCACCGATTAAATTAATTAATTTAATTGGTCTAATTTAACTCCTTGAATTATTTTGATTACTTTAATTGTTAAATTAATCAAGCCAAAATGACCAAAAACTTAGTCAACTGATTTCTCCATAAAAATGGCAATTGTGAACTTTCTGACTCCTTAGAAAATTCCTCCCATCAAATAGAACTTCCTTTATGCTTTTGTGTGTGACCCATTATGTTCTCCCATTCATTGGACATGGGCTCACAACTTTTGTGATAGATTGAATATCAAAATATTCGCATTAGTTTAAACTCATTTAAACTAATAACTCTTTCAAATAACCTCTATTAATTGAAGAGTACCCAATCTCCATGGTCGATGTCTAGCATCAAGCTCATGGAACCCAACTAATTAGTTGAAATGAATATGCTCTTGGTGAATCATTCTAGCTCTACGCTTACCAGGCAAATACAGTTATTCCATTTCCTATCTCTTGAAAGAAGCTTGGGGCAAGATATTTGATGGCTCTCCAATAGCCTCGACAACTATGTTTCTATTCCTAATGTTGGATTCCTTTTTATAACCTCATCTTTGAAAAACTCCTTTTTTAAATTGTCATACTCCCTTGGGCAAGGATTTATTGGAATCGATTATTATAGAATACATAGAAGATGCACTCGCCTTTCACAACGGCAAGGAGATAGATCCCATCTTAGATATCACAAACCTCCATGTGTAAATAGCTCATGCCTAATCTCAACCTGGATGACCCACTATGTGGTCAAGGAAGAGTTAAGGTATAAGGACCTAAACAAAAGGTTACCGTGGATATTCCTCAGGTCTAAGGACTAATAATATGCACTAGCATAAGCAAGAGAACTTGCCACTATCAACTTGCTACTACAGCTATCTAGTAGATTCTCTGGGTGGGTCTTCAGTGGACTTGTTCTCTGACAAGCACCCACTAACATGCATCTGTGTCTAATATGGACTATTCATGAAACAAAGCAATATCCAACTCCTTGGATTTATGGATCATTAGTGCAAGTCTATCCGAATCTGAGACACTTAAGAATTTATAATCACCACCCAGTGCGTGATCAAGTCCCATTGTCTTGTGTGATCTAGGGGGCTTCAACCAAATGCTAGTGAAGTAAATAAGCATAAGATGAAGATGGCCATTTAATATGAATATCATTCAATCAAGATTGTATCCAAGTGAAATAGTTTACATGCTAATCTAATTGGCTGTGAGGCACTATTCCAACAATATATATAGATTATGGCCTACTAATAAAATTTGACATATTAGTAAAAGGTGTCACAATTTTCTGTTTTAGGAAAAATCAGAATCTTGTATTTTCTAACTTTATCCATCTTCAGAATTTTGATCATAACCTCCTCCATATATGCCAGATTGAGGTGATTTGGGTAGCTATAAACATTTAAGAGGTGAAGCCACCATTCTTATGCTTGGACTATTTCAGATTCAATTTGGAAATATGAAAAAAAAAATCCTTTAAAAGTTTTGTTTATATAAAATTAGTATCCTAGAAGGGCTATTCTTTGATGTTAGAGGTGGGCATTGGACCAGTATTGTCGGCATTAGGACAATCAGATTGGGTACTAAGTTGATCGATATTTCTTCTCCTGTCCTGGCTTGGTTATTGAAGGGTACCCAATCCTAGTCTTGAGTTTTGGGATTAGTTATTTGGGTATTATAATTTTTTTTAAACAAAAAGAAAAAAAAATAAAAAAAAAGTAAGAAAAAGGGGTATAAAAACATCTTGCTCAATCACCTGCTCTACTAGCATGCTTACGACCCTAGAATCCCTTCTATCACTTTGCTTTAGGTTTTTTCTTCCCTACAATGCTCCAAAACTCATTATGTCACATGATAGCGATATGAATGAGTGGATAGAGTCACAACTTGGTCAAAAAATATTGAAATAATAAATTGAATATGCTTCTTAGGCACACATTCAACACACTTTTGAATGATATGGCCATCTAGCTCTTCCACCATTTTGACTTTGGCTTGGAGTTTAATTTCTGACCAATTTTATTTTTTTATTTTTTAATTTAATCGTGTATCTGATTGAGACTAGAATCCCATCCCAGATCCTATTCTAATTGCAATAAACTAGGTACTCAATTTACTGATTTTTATGTCCTAAACCATTAAAACTCGATTCAGTCGAGTTGGTACCCGAAATTTAGACCTGTTTGCCCACACCAATTTCATGTTGCATTCCTTTCCCAAAGTCAAATGGTTGTCCTATACTCCAAAATATATTCCAGTCCTTCTAACTCGCAACCTAAAATGTTGTGGTCTAAGCTCACTCAAAAGAAATTCAAACCTATAATTAAGTTTAAAATCACAACCTAAGCTTTGATATCACTTTTGTCACTCCCAAAATTTGGGACATAAGATGATAATGCTCCTAAATTCAAAGAAGTCAAAAACATTAATTCACAAAAATTAGAACATAATAAAATCCATATATAAGATATTCTTAAAAACTTCAAATGTGTCGCAGCGGAAGATAATCTTACAAATCGAACATTATGTTTAACAAACCAATTGTAACTATTACAATCCAAAAAAATGTCTCAAACAATAACAAAAATTTGCAAATAACAAATTAAAACTTAAATCAAAACTAAGGATCATCTTAGTGTCTTGTCATCAATCCTAAAATTGATCATCCTCTTCATTCTCAACTAAGTCATTTGCAAAAATTGTTAAAATATGGTATGAGCAATAAATCAACCATTAATAGTTTTTGGTCCTTCTATCATATTTGAGCAAATTACATAAATAATACATAGAAGGGACATAGCAAAAAGTCATGCTTTCTTTCAAATAAAACAAAATAAAAGCTTTTAATAGTAAAATAGTTCTCAAAAGACGTTCATATACCATATATAACATTTCATATTAATTCAGACTACTATCATAAAATCATATTTATCAAGACAATTACAAAAATATACTTTTAGAACCTTCAAAACTTTAAATCTAGTTACTTATTAGAAAATCCTATTCATCATAATATCTTTAGAAACATAATTTTACAATTTTAAATTTGACCAGTAATAAAAAAATCATACTTATAGGAACCCTTTCAGAAACATACTTCCCAAACGTCCGAGATTTAAACAAATATATATATTTTCATATGAGAATAATTCATTTTCTTATCTATGCTCATGAACTTTCGGAACTTCAATCGGCTATCTTGATCAAGATCTAAACTACAAACCCATTAAATGGGTGTGGACACTACTAATATTATCTGCATGAGGGCCTCAACAACAATTTCATTAAATGGGTTAGGTTACTATTATTATTACCCATACGAGGGCCTTAACTACAACTCTATTGAGTGGGTTTGGAGGTTATTATTATTACCCATAGTAGGCCTTAATTACAAGTCCGTTAAGTGGGTCCAAACACTACTATTATTTCCTTTATAGGACTTTAACTACAATCCCGTTAAGTGGGTACAGTGATTTTGTTGCTTTAATCTTGTAGTACAGTTTCAGAACTTAAAAACTTTTTCCCATCGACCATTTTCCAATCATTTAGAGTGTCGTATTTTAATCATTTTCTTTTAACACACTATAAGAAAAAAGGGATATAACTACATTTCAATATGTGGCAATAAATAACCTATTGCCACACTTAATCATATACCACAGTTCTCATTAACGTGGTGCTATCTGCCGTGGTCTAAGCTTAATACCACACTTACAAACATGGTGTTTGTAAAATCTACGGTTTCACATACAAATGTAAGGATATGAATCTGATACCACACTTCTTTATGTGATATAATATTTTGAAAAGTTAGTTAAAAACTGAATACTACGAAATCAAATTGCCGTGCTAGGCATATATAATTACATTTACCAACTATAACGTAAAAGAAAAATCATCACATTTTAATTTGTAAAAAGAACTAGAATTACTTGCATTTTGAAGTGTGATGCTAGACATATAATATTACACTTCCTAACTGTAATATAAAATACAAATAACTACATTTTTATTTGTCAATAGAAGTATAATTAGTTACAATTTAAAGTGTAATGCTAGGCATGTATTTTTACAATGCAAACCTTTTACCACAGGTTGAACTGCAATACAAAGTATATATACCTACACTTCCTTAAAATACAAAGGTTTACCATATGTTTAAGTGTAATAACAGGTATTTATTCTTACGCAAAATTTAACTAGATAACAAAGTGTAACAATAAGAATATCTTGTTACAATTCTTACCTGTATGCACTTTGTGACTACAACAAAATTGTTAGCAACATAAATGAGTTGCTTCTATATATACAAAACCAAATTCCCAACTAGAAAATATAATTCATTTTGAACATCACAACTATATTCTTTACATCTTCAATTCAAAACACAGTCTAAAGAATCCAATAAATGCTGAAACATCAAATTCATCCAGAAAAGGACTACTAATCAAAAGACTCTTATGTCTAAAATATCACCAAAAGTACTTGATTCAACACTTGGCATAATAATCCTACATGCTAGACAAAATAATATTGTAGTTGAAGATGCACAAGTGAAATAAAGCCTTAGGTACACTTGTATATGATATCCAACTTCATCATATTAATTGTTCTCATCTCGAATCACCTTAATGCAAAGAAGAAGAAAAAAGACTAGCAGTTAAACATGTTGCAAAAACAACTTAAAACAACCATCTAAATGAAAAAAAATAAAATTTCAAACCATTTAAATCCACCACAACTTTCTTAGTCATAACAAAATTCAATAAATAATATTTGTCAAGCTATCACATTAATATTAGCCTGAGAATATGATAGAAGATCAACATTATAATTGTAAAATGGAATAGGCTAATGATACTATATTTAACAATATAAAATATTCATTTCGTTATTCTTAACTCTCCAACCATCTTAAGTATTTCGTGAGAAATAAATATATCTTGCAACTTATTCTAGGTAGAGCCAAAAGTAAAACAGAGAAAATTCTCATCAACTTTAAAATAAAAATCACATATATTCAAGTTTCAAATTTAGAAAGACTTACCAAAGGTATTGACTAAGCAACAGATAATCCTTGACCATAAAAAATAGTGTTAAAGTTCATGTACGGTCTCACTAAATCTTCATCTCCCTTCACTGCCACATTTATATAAACTTCATAATAGTTTTTTCCCAATACTTGTCCACCAACATTTGTGCTAGGGTCCATGCTTTTTAAAAATCCCTTAGCCACAATTTCATTTCGGTCCATAATACTCAACAGAGAACTGAGCAATGAACCTAAAAATAAAATTTACACTTAATTTGTCTTAACTTATACAAATAAACATGAAAAGAATTCTATGAGGTATTAGAAACAATTGTATTTTTAATAGTTACTATAAAACTTATATTTAAAAATACTCAAACTTTAAATATATTACTTGCCTAAAGAGGCAGAAGATTATTAGTTGAGATTGGAGTGGAGATCCTATCTTCATAAGAAGAGGATGATGGACCGCGGGGTGTGGCAACTTCATTTCTACTTTGCTTAAGTTTTTCCAACCTTTCTTGAAGTGTTTGAATTAACCGAAAACAAGATTTATGAGAAGTTATCTCCTCAAATACATCTTGCTATGTCACTCCTCGACCAAGCAGGCGTACTCGTCCGGGCTTCTTAGGGCCATTAACTCTACCATAAACATCATCTTGAGAAACAATATCTTCTAATCCTCCAAGTTCATGGTGAGTTCTTACATTTGATCATGTAAAGTCAAAAGCAAATAGATTTTATATTCAACCCAACTTTAATATAGAAGACCAAGTTTATAGTTCATAATTCTTACCCTTATGGCCCAGCATCTCCACCTTTTTCTACTGGATAACATAAGCTGAATTTATCCGCTCGAGAAATTCGATGTCCCCTTTTTCTTTCTTATTTCACAATATATTAATTATGTACAAAATTCATGAGTTAACTAGCATCTTTTGAATTCCAAATTTCTTACTAGATTAGACTAGAACAAAAATTATAATCAAATTGTAAAACTTAAATTCTAAATTCCAACAACAATTTAAATTTGATATTGTTTGGAGTACTATATGCCATAATGTTATTTTTATTTTCAAATGCATAGTGTATCTCAAAAGTCACTACAACAAAATGCGCTTCACATAACAAATATTTTGGTAATGGAAACAAATGTGTTACCATTTATAGTTAATTGTAACGAAATATAAGAATTTGTTACCTAAATGCTCATGTTAGGCAACCAAGAAAAACTTTTGTTAACTTTAAGTAATTTTTTTTATGGAAAATATTTGTTCTTTTGTAACTAAATACAAAGTTGTTACTAATATATAATTTTGTTACGAATAATATTTATCGTCATTTTTGAAGATTTATTTTTATCAGAAGTTCACACTTTTTGTAACGCTAGCAAAATCGTTACAAACACAATATAGTGTAACAAATATTTTAGTTACTAAAGTTAAATTTACTTCTCTCCAAAGTATCTTGCCGCCATAATTTGTTCTATTATTGTGGTAACCAATTCTTTTGTTACTAATTTTTATTCATAATTAAATTAAATTCCTAGCCATAATATTTGTTTCTCTAAAAATATATTTAACTCCTAAATTTATTTCAAATTTTATAACACATAAATATAGTTCCTTCTGAAAATGAATTGAGCTTCATGTAAAAAGCAAATTGAACTTAACAACATATGTAAATTAAAGAAAGACCAAATGTTTTAGTTGGGCTTCCCTTTATATTTCAAATTGGGCTTCTTGTATCTAAATTAAAAAGAGTCTTTCTTCTAATTGTGCTTTCTTGATGTAAATTAAAGCGTATAAAAAAGTTGTTGAATTGAGCATTACAACTTTTTTTAATATAAATCAATAAATTATTTAGTTAATTTTGAATTAATTAGGCTTAAGCATGGTCTTGTTAACAAGTTAGCTTAAACTAATTTTCAATTAATTGTGGGATTGAAGTTCCTTTAAATTTGGCTTCATATAAATTTAATGTAGTAGTCAAGCGGGCTTTACAAATTGATTTGTAAGAATTGGAGTTCTCTATTTTTTAGTGAATTGGTGAAGCAAGCATTATTTAAAAATTAGTCTTCACATTGATTTATAGAATAATTTAATTCCGTTCCACCAACTTATTTCTATGAGTTGGAGTTCACTCATATTAATGCATATAAAAATGTGATTGGGCTTCACTAAGCTATTTTTAACAATGATGCTTAATTCTTTAGTAAATTAATCAAGTGGGCTTTGTTTAAAATTGGTCTCCACATTCATTTATAAAATAATCTAATTGGGTTCACTAATACTTTTTAAGACTTGGGCTTCACTAATTTTGTAGTGATTTCTGAATTTGGTTTATTTAAGAATGTGTCTTTAAATTAACTTAACGAATAATATATTTGGGCTTCCATAGATTATTTTTAAAGTTGGGCTTCAACAATATTTTGTAATTTGATTAAGTGGGCTCTATTTAAAACCTCTGCTTTATATTAATTGTAAAATAATTTAATGGAGTTTTATCAACTTATTTTTAATAATTGAACTTTTACTAATTTTTAAGTGAATCGATGAGGAGAGAACCTTTAAAAAATTGGGCTTCACATTAATTTATAAAAGAATCTAATTGGGCTTTACCAAATTGCTTTTAACAATTTTGCTTCACCAGTTTTCAGTAAACTGATCAAGTTACTTTTAAGTATTGGTCTTTACCAAGTGACTTGTAAGTGTTGGGCTTCATCAATATTTTGTAATATGGTGAAGTGGGCCCTATTTAAAAACTTTGTTTTACATTAATTGTAAAATAATTTAATTAAGTTTCATCAATTTATTTTTAATAATTTTGCTTTACTAATTTTTAAGTGAATTGATGAAGAAAAAGTTCTTAAAAATTGGCCTTCTCATTAACTTATAAAAGATTTTAATTGAACTTTACAAAGCTACTTTTAAGAATTGTGCTTCGCGAATTTTCAATAAATTGATCAAGAGGGTTTTGTTTAAAAATTGGGCTTCACATTAATTTATAGAATAATTTAATTAGGTTTCACCAACATCTTTTCATAAATTGGGCATCACTATTTTTTCAGTAACTTGACCAAGTGGGCTTTATTTGAACGTTGAACTTCACATTAATTTATATAATAATCCAATTGAGTTTCATCAATATCTTTTTAAGAATTGGGGGCCTATTCTTTTACATTTTGGGGAAAAAAATTTCAATCTCCCAAAAAAATTTCAAAATGCAGGTACATTCCCAATTTTTCTCCAAAACATTACAATTTTTGTAATGCCCCCACTTGGGATAGCACCTAAGCTGATGCGCCACTCAACTCAATATTAAATTGAACCAATAATATAAATCAATAGGCCCATAACAAACTTTTTAAGCTTATCAGAAATAGCAGCAGATTTCAACTTAAACAATTCTTCACAAAACATTAAATACAAGCCTCAAACAATCCTGTAACAGCATATATACTAAATACATGCCATCAGTGGTTCCACAACATTCAATGTACCATATAGACACCACAAAATCTCAAATTCAACTTATCAGAAACATCAGAATTCAAACTTAACTGACTCGACAAACCATTAAGTACGTGCCATAATTCACTTTTTACATCTAACAAAATATTTACATGTCTTAAGACATCAACATCAACATGACATGTCACAATGTCTCACGTCCAAGCTTAGCATTCAGATGATTCTATATGTATAATCAAACACCTGATCTACTACAAAATATGTTCATGTCCAGGCCTAGTGTCCAAGTTCTTCACTTAATCCCTGTATGAGAGAATCAAAGACAAAACGGAAGGGTAAGTCCAAAGGACTTAGTGAGGGATAATCATAATCATAAGAAAAATAGATCTGTCGAGGAAGAATCAACTCAACAGATTGTAAACCAATAGTCAAGTTGAAACATATCAGGGTACAGTCAAGCAATCAGGAAATAATCGAGCAGTCAGGAAACAATCGAACAATCAGGTAAAACAAATCAAATCAAACAATGCAATTCAAAAATCACATCAAGACAATCATATCAATCCCTAATTTTAGTCATTCCAAACATATCACCACGTCCCGAGTTCAACAGTTGAGAACTACTAATAGCACGTCCCGAACTTAACAACTGGAATCCACTTAGCAGCCTTAACTGCACCTCCCAAACATAATTACTATGAACAACTTAATAGGCTTAACAGCACGCCCTGAGCAATACAACTGGGGCCCACATAATAGAACGGTAACAGATACAGGACAAACAAATAACGAGACAGTAACAATTAACAGACAGGAGTTCTGGGCGCCAGAACGAATAAGAACGAACTTATAGCAGATTGCAATCAAGAAATAACCTTCATAGGGGTATACATGTCAATTAACAGATAGCAAAAGAAATCACAAGCGAGTACGATTCCAATAACAAGTACAAGAACTCAAGCAGGTATGATTTCAACAATCAAGAGCAAGTACAGAACACAATCATATGGAACCCTCATAAGGTCATTCCATAAGAATAGATGTGTATAACCAAGGCCAGAATGGCAGACCCTCACCTCCGTAGTCTCAGAAAATTGCAACCTCAATTAGTAGTCCACTAGTCCACAGGACCCACTCCTTCGTCACCTAACCAAAGGAATAAATCCACAATCAAAATCTTTAATTGGCCTTAACAATCTTCAATAATTACAATCTTACTATTAACAATCTAAGATCGATAGCTATCTATTAATATGGCAATTTTAGGGTTCGATCAGTACTATCATTTCGGTACGACTAATTATGCCGTTAATACAGAAATATTTATGGGATTAATATCGGTACTAGCAAAAGGGCATAATTAGGTCCTTATTTATATAATTAACCTCATATCATTATCCCAAATTAGCAATATTAGTCTAATTATCTTAATTAGTCTAATTATTGTTATTTAAGTCCCAAATTCATAAAATTAGGGTTATCTCTTTCAGTTAACTCAATTAATCCCAAATTTATCATAAAATAATACAAACTCAAGTTCAATAAGCTTATAACGGCACATACATGTCCCAAATCTTGATTCCTTATCATCTTGAATAACCCAGTTACTATCACTTAGGTTCCAAATTCATAAATCCACAAGTTATGGTTTAAATCCTTCAATTAACTTAATTACCCAAAAATCATCTTTTAATTCGCATCTGGGTCCACCAAACAATATTATAATCCATGCATGGGGAAAATATATACAATTCATAGATTAAATCCCCATTCTTGGTAATATACAAGATTTATAAAAATATGGTACAACATATACATGTATATATGTATATATCTATAAATCCCCAATCAAACACTTTACCCAAGATCCAGCTATAGAAGCGCCGCAATCACAAATTGAATATACTATCACGATCCTCGCGACGAGCTGAAGATTCTGCCCCAGCTCCACTGCCCGCCGAATAGGTCAGAATTACCACTAATAGTTACCTTTCGTCCTCTTGAACCCAATGCTCTTTTCAATTTCAAGTTTTGGTGCCAAATTAACCTTTAATTCATACATTGAAGCTCCAACACCTCATCTCGCCACTGCGTTGATTCTCCAATTTTTATCACTACCGTCGCGTCAAACCTCTATATGAGAGCACCAACGTGATCTCTAAGTTGAGAGCTACCCAAAACTTTGGTTAGAAACGTGCCTCTGTCATCGTTTGCCACTCGCTGTCGCGGTCAAGTTTTCGATTACAAGGAAAATGGTGGCCCACCGATGCAATGTGTGTGCATGTGGTGGCGATGAGATGTTGAGGGTAAGGAGAAGTGGATGGTTAGGTTGATGACCAAAAAAGATAGCTGCCGAAGAGAGTCATCGATGGAGATGAGGGAAATATGACGCGGTGAAGAAAGAAGAATAATGGGGAGGAAAATAAAAATAGTATATTTATATAATTAACTTTTCCTAAATTACAGACTGGCCCCAAAAGTTTCCTTCAGTCAGCAATTAAGTCATCTAAAGTTTGTTAGTTTTTCAATTCAACCCCCAGATTAAGGAGTGCTATAATTTAGCCCCTTTTGACCCCAAAGTTTCCATGCTAACCCCCATAATTAAATAATTTGGTCCAATCAAGTCTTGCTTAATTGCACTTTGACCACAAAACTTTTAAATTTTTGCAATCAAGTTCTTTTTATTTATTTTTCGGGCCCTAAAATCCAATCAACCAACACCTTGATTTCTAAATCCTTATTTTCCAAAATACCAAATTTTAGAGATGTTATAGATCTTCCCCTTTAAAAGAATCTTGTCCCCAAATTCTCATCTGAGTATTGTTCCGACTAACAAAAAATGTGTAGATTCGGTTAGTCAATCTATATTCTTTTTTATTACATTCTGCCAAAATTGCTTCTTCAAGTCCCGATATATCTTCATGCTTCTCGGATGCATCGTGTATCTTGACTTATGTGCCATATTTAACAATCTCAATTCTACTTCTTTTGGCACACATTTTTCTTACGAAACAGAAGAATACCTTGGTTCGGTATTGAACTCAGACCCTCCAGAACTTCCAATATTTCTTTCTATTTCATTATCTATGTATATAGGCCTAGGTTCATCTCATTTCACCCTGTAACTCGGATTGCACTTATCTCTGCAATCCCACTTTACTGTATTAATTTCAACTCAACACTCGTTCTTAGGCTTTCTAACGCTTCTACTCCTAGTGAGTGAGCCATCCCAGCCCTTCGACTCGAGATATTGGCCACTACATTTGCCTTTTCGGGTGATGAGTGATGGAGAAATCGTAATTTTCTGGAATTTCCATCCATCAGTGCTATCTCCTATTTAGATTCTCACTCTGGTCAAATGGTTGACCGTTCTAAGTTAATTTAGTCAACATGTCGACTGTTTTGGATAAGTTCTGCACAAATTTTTGTTAATAGTCGACAAGACTAAAAAAACTATGATCTTCTATCACATCTTTTGGTCTCTTCCAGTTGACTACTGTGTCTTTCTTAGAGGGATCAATCTTTACCCCATCTCGAGATATAATGAGCCCACGAAAAGTAACCTTCTCTATCCAGTATTTGCACTTACAAAATTTGCATACAATTGATGTGCTCTCTCAGGGCTCTAAGAATTGTGTTTAAGTGATTTGCGTGGTCTTTTCTGGCCTTCAGCTGGTAGTACTCTCACTTCAACTCCAGCTTTAAGAGGATTCTTATCCCCGCAGAAGGTCAGATAATTCTTCTACGTGGGGTAATGAGCTCACTTCTTTTCGGGAATACTTTCGGGTATTCCGATAGTTCCTGCCACCTGCTTTTCTTTCCCTGTAGGGCCTGGGCCTTTTCTTCTGAGGCAATCCTTAAAGAAGTGTTGGTCGCTACCACAACCTATACTCCTACCTTGCTTCTTCCAACATTCAATCTTTTCTTTCTTTACACTATCCATTAATCTGTCTACCATATAACTCATTGCCCCAATACTGATTTTAAATGACTTGACTCCACCTCTTCTATCCTTTAAAGCCTCATGCATATCATGCAACTTCTCTTCAAGACCTTAGCACCATCTTATAAGGTTTTTCTTTTCCTTCTTTAGGACCTCATTCTCATCCTTCAAATCTTCCTAGTATCAAGTAGTCAATTCATTCTAAATCCTTGAATTACATAGGTACTCCCTAATACGCAAAATACCTAGAACTCATACTCAAACTAACCTAAACAAGAAGTCAGTCACAAGTCCCAATGTTACCCAACTGCCTAGGTCATCGGCAAACTTAGGCTCTGATACTACCTATAATGCCTTCATTCGGGATAGCACCGAAGCTGAGGCGCCACTCAGCTCAATCTTAAATTGAACCCACAATACAAATCAATAGGCCCATAACAAACATTTTAAGCTTATTAGAAATAACATCGGATTTCAACTTAAAAAAAATCCTTCACACAACATTAAATACAAGCCTTAGACGATCCGTAACATACAACATATGTACTAAATACATACCATCAGTGGTTCCACAACATTCAACGTACCATATACATACCACAAAATCTCAAATTTAATTTATCAAAAACTGTGGAATTCAAACTTAATTGACTTGACAAACTACTAAGTACGTACCATAATTCACTTTTACATCTCAAAAAACATTTACATGCCTTAAGTATTAGCATCAACATGACATGTCACAACGTCTCACGTCCAAACTCAGTATTCAGATTATTCCATATATATATTCAAACACCTAATCTATTACAAAATATGTTCATGTCCAGGCCTGGTGTCTAAGTTCTTCACTTAATCCCTATATGAGAGAATCAAAGATAAAACGGAAGGGTAAGTCTAAAGGACTTAGTGAGGGATAATCGTAATCATAAGAAAAAGGGATCTATCGATGAAGAATTGACTCAACTGATCGTAAATCAACAGTTAAGCTGAAATATATAAAGATACAGTGGAGCAGTCAGGAAATAATCGAGCAGTCAAGAAACAATCGAACAATTCGGAATCAATCAGGTAAAACAAATCAGATCAACCGATGCAATTCAACAGATCACATCAAGACAGTTATATCAGTCTCTTATTTCTATCATTCTGAACATATCAGTACGTCCCGAGCATAACCATTGCGAACAACTTAAAAGGTTTAATAGCGCCCGAGCAATACAATTGGGGTCCACATAACAAAACAGTAATAGATACAAGACAAATAGATAACGAGACAGTAACAATTAACAGTTGGGAGTTATAGGCGCCAAAACGAACAAGAACGAACTCATAGCATATTGCAATCAAGAAATAACCTTCACAGGGGTATACATGTCAATTAATAGATAGCAAAAGGAATCACAAGTGAGTACAATTCCAATAACAAGTACAAGTACTCAAGTAGGTATGATTTCAACCATCAAGAGCAAGTACAGAACACAATTATATGGAACCCTCACAAGGTCATTCCACAAGAACATATGTGTATAAGCAAGGCCAGAATGGCAGACCCTCAACTCCGTTATGGCACCCCACTCGGGATGGCCCCTAGCTAAGGTGCCACTTTATTTCAATCTTAAATCGAATCCACAAAATACAGCCAATAAGCCCTTCAGAAATCTTTATAACATGCAAATGTCATATTCGATAGGCCCACAAAATTTTTCACAAATCTCTAATAAACCACAATGATCATCAACTCACAGCATGCTTCAAACTTAATACCACAATATCATAGTGCTATAATTCATGCTAATAATCCCACAATATTCAGAACCAAAATATCGACATAAGAAGCACAATTCATACATACCATCAACCTTAATCTCACCTTGTCATATAACAATATCCCTAGGTTTATATCTTAACATACAATGAACCCATAATAGTTACAAACAATTGTGTTACTATCAGAAACAACAATGGATTTCATCCTAAGCAAACTTTACAAAAGTATATATACAAAACATACTGATCCCATAATATCCAACATAATATAAACACACCCTGCAGATGTTATATCCAGACCTAACATATCACAACATCTCTAGGGTATACAAAATGTCCACGAGTACCCGTAAGCATATACAAACATTTTCTCTTATAAAATGTGTTTGCCAATCCAAGCCTGGAATTCAAGCTCATCACTTAACCCTATCTAAGAAAGTCAAAGAAATACGGAGGAAAGTCTAAATGACTTAGTGAGGGATAATCGAAATAGTAGGCAGTAGAGATCTATCAAGGAAGAATAAACTCAACAGATCATAGGTTAACAACTAAACAAGAGCATTTTAGGATATAACAAGATAAGCAAATAGAAATCTCTTATCCCTTATTGCTCCATGAACAATTTACAAAGAATCTGATATAGTCAGAATAAACAATCCGAATATCACATGCCATCTCACAAATTAGAATAGGATAAGCATGTCAAATTCTCCTTATACAGGTAAGTCAGTCAGTCAATCAGTCAGTCAGATAGTTAGTTGATCAGTTATTCAGCTACTCAATCAGTCGGTCAGTCAATCAGAAAATCAATCAGTCAGTCAGTCAATCAAACGTATCAGCACGTCCCGAGCTTAACAGCTAAGATCTACATAACGGCTCATCCCGAGCTTATCAACTTATCCTAATTAGTCAGTTAATTAGTCAGTCAATCAAATGTATCAGTATATCTCGAGCTTAACACCAGAGATCTACATAACGGTATGTCCCGAGCTTAACACCTGGGATCCACATAACGGCTCGTCCTAAGCTTAACAGCTCGGATCCACATAACGGCTCGTCCCAAGCTCAACAGTTGGGAACAACTTATCCTAATTAGTCAGTTAATCAGTCAGACATATCAGCACGTCCCGAGCAAACAACTGGGAATAACTTGTTCAAATGCCCATACGGACCATATGGAGCACCGCTAATACCAGTTAAATAGGTGTGCCTACGAGGTGACCATAACAGTATAGAATAGTTCAAGATAGTATAGAAATGTCGACAAAGCGATATAATATCAATTCAAACTAGCCAACATAGCCACTTAACGTTGTAACGTATAAACAAGTTACCATCAAAGCAATAGATAACGATACAGATAAAAAGATAGTAACGGGCAATCTAGCGATATAGCATATAGACAAGAATTTTGGAGCACTTCATAGGGTTCGGTAATTAACAGCAATAATACCGAAAATCAAGACATGTATCAGATAAGCAGAACTTAATCGGGTTCAACAATAGCTATGGAATAAGCTCATACATAGCAAGAACCAATTGGTAGAACCTCACAGGAGTATAACAAATAATAGAGTGCGACAATCATGTTAATATCAACCCTCACAGGGGTTTATCAAGAAAATCGATAGGTACAAGATGTGCCAGCTTGGCAGACCCTCACCTCCGTAATCTCTGAAGAAAGTAACCATAGTTAGCAATCTACTGGTCAGCATGACCCACATCTGCGTCACCTAACCAAAATAGTATATTCACAGTCTAAATCCCCATTCAACTCTAATACTCCTTAATAATTATAGTTATACCATCAGTAGTTTAAAATCACTACTGCTCGGCTAATACAGAAGTTTTAGGGTTTTACCAGTTCTAATAATGAGATGTAATTTGGTCCTTAATTACATAATTAACCTCATAATATTATCCCAAATTTGTAATAATAGTCTAATCATCTTAATAATCCAATTATTGTCACTTAAGTCCCAAATTCACAAAATTTTAACTTAATTAATCCCAAGATTATCATATAATAATACAAATCTTGACTCACTTGGCCTATAGGATAATGCACATCTCAATTTTTTTGATCAGATCGCGTATTCTTTCGTTTGTACAATGTATCGCATGAATTTGAAGGTATATACATACACATGCATACAATTACAACTCAAATTTGGCCATTTACCCAATATCTTCTTATCGGAGTGTAGTCTGCATGATTGGTTACCGTGCATGTATTCCCTATGACGAGATAAAGATTCTATCCTGTCGTGGCTGCCGTTGGTCGCCATTCGCCACTACCGGAGATGGTCAACAACACCACCAGAAGATGTGTCTCAACTAGATAAGGCTAACCCCCAAATCAATTCTACCAAATGCTGTCGAATTGTCGTCCAACTCTCTCTTAAAAGCCACTGCGCCACCTCTTACCACCGCGTTGGTTTTTGCTCGATTGCATTATCGTCGGTGGTTGGAATTGGAAACTGAAGTCACTATGTTGACCCTCGAGCTGAGAGCTTCAAAACCCACACTTGGGTTGTGTCGAATAGTCACCAGAAACCTGCTCCCGTTGAGCTCCACCATGGTTAGATTTTCGATCACCTTTTTTGGTCATTTCACCGATCGAGTTAGGGAGTTCTTGGTGCTGGTGTGCTCATCGTGAGGAGAAGAAGAAAATGGCTGGAATATTTGGTAGTTTTGGTCGTCAGTGGAAGAAACTCATCAGAGAGAACGAGATGTGGTTTCAGTGGAGAAAATCATGAAAATAGGGGGTTGAAATGCAAAACACCATTTTATAGAATTGAACTTTGTATATTCGCAAATTGACCTCCAAATTTCCTCTGGCCTGCAATTAAGTCCTCTAAAATTCTCCCATTCCTCAATTTAGTCCCTCAAATGCTTGAGTACCTCACTGTGACACCCTTTAACCAAAACAATTCGATGCAAACCCCAAAATTCCTAAAAAGTGATCCAATCAAGTCTTGTCTATTTGCAGTTTGACCCCAAAACTTCCAAAATTCTTGCAATTAAATCCTTTTCATTATTTTTTGAGCCTTAAAATCCGACCAACTAATACCTTGATTTTCTAAATCCTTATTTTCCAAAAAATTTTGAATTTTAGGGGTGTTACATTCCTCCCCCTTAAAAGAATCTAGCCCCTAGATTCTCATCTGAGTAATGTTCCAATTGGCAGAAGACAAGTAGATTTAGTCAATTGATCTACATTCTGTTCCCATAATTTTCTGCCAAAATTACTTCTTCAAGTCCCAATACATTCTCATACCTTTCGAATGCATCGCGTATCTTAACTTGTGTGCCCTATCCAACGATCTCCCATTTATTCTTTCCTGCACACGTATCTCATTTGTGGAATAGAAGAATACCTTGGTTTGATATTAAACTTAGACTCTTCAGAACTTCCAATATTTTCCTTCAGTTTTAACATTTATATATCTTTAGCTTAAGGCTCATCGCATTTCATCCTATGATTCGGATTGCGCTTATCTTTGAAATCCTACTTTGCTATATTGATTTCGGCTCAGCACTTGTTCTTAGGTTTTTTAATGCTTCTGTTGCTAATAAGTGAGCCATTTCAGCCCCATGGTGCAAGGCATTGGCTACTGCATTTGCCTTTTTAGGTGATAGGTGATGGAGAAATTGCAATCTTCTAAAATTTCCATTCATCAATGCTGTCTCCTATTCAGATTCTCATTTTGGTCAAATGGTTGACCTTTCTAAGTTAATTAGTCAGCGCATCAGCTATTTTAGAAAAGTGTTGTACAACTCTTCATTAACAGCCGACAAGACACAAAAAATTATGAACTTTGGTTACATTTTTCGGTCACTTCTAGTTGACTACGACCTCTATCTTAGGGGAATCAACCTCTACCCCATCTTCGGATATGATATGTCCAAGAAAAGCTATCTTCTATTCAAGGTCTGCACTTGCTATATTTTTCATACAACTGACACTCTCTCTCAGGGCTTCGAGATCATGTGTAAATGCTTTACGTGGTCTTTTCTCGCCTTCAGCTGGTAGTACCCTTGCTTCAACTCCAGCTTTGAGAAGATTCTTGTCCCTGTAGAAAGTCAAATAATTCTTGTACGTAGGGTGGGGGAGCAATGAGCTCTCTTCTTTTGAGAATACTTTCGAGTATTTAGCTCCAACTTCTATTTCCTTGACTTTTCTATCATCAAGGCTTCTTAAGAACTTTGAGGGATTGAAATGAAGAAATCGCTCCAGAGCTTGGTCTTCCGTAATTGCTTTTACTATCCCTACTCTATTCGTCGATTAGTCATCAGGTTGCCTGTATCTCTGTCTTTCTCGATGATCACGCTCTGCCGAGGGATCTACTATGGGTTGATTTGTCGAGGGTGCTTGAGAAATTTCTTTATCTAGCATAGATTGTGGGTAGGAATGCGCTTCTTGCCTAGGAACTCGTCGGTTAATGACCTTTTGTCCATGAGGTCTCCCCCGTCGTCCAATTCTAGGTGGAAGGGGTGTACCCAAACTTCCTTGCAATGCCATCAATTCTACCAACTCTGCTAAGCTTCTTACAAACAAAGAAAGGAGAAAATTTGGATAAAAATCAAATCAGATCCATAAACATACCAATCTAATCATTTCTACAATATACAACAAAATCCCATCGGCATCCTGCAATAAGCAAACTTATCTCACTAACGTCAACTGATCAAATTCACTTTAAATCCTTGAATCACTTTCCAATATGCCAAAAACACCCAAAGTTCATACTTAACTATCTTAAACACAATGGCAGTTACAAATCCCAATAATATCCAAATGCCTAGGTCATCGACAAACCTAGGCTTTGATACCACACCTGTCGCACCCCACTGGGATGGCCCCTAGCTAAGGCGCCACTTCATTTTAATCTTAAATCAAATCCACAAAATGCAGTCAATAATCCCTTCAGCAATCTCTATAGCATACAAACATCATATTTGATAGGCCCATAAAAATTTTTCACAAATCTCCAATAAACCATAATGATCATCAACTCACAGCATGCTTCAAACTTAATACCATAATATCAGAGTGCTATAATTCATGCTAATAATCCCACAATATTCAGAACCAAAATATCGACATAAGCAACATAATTCATATACCATCGACCTTAATCTCACCCTGTCGTATCACAATATCCTTAAGTTTATATCTTAACATACAATGAACCCATAATAGTTACAAACAATTGTGTTACTATCAGAAACAGTAGCGAATTTCATCTTAAGCAAACATTTCAAAAGTATATAAACAAAACATACTAATCCCATAATATCCAACATAATATAAACACACCCTACATATGTTATATCCATACCTAACATATCACAACATCTCTAGGGTATACAAAATGTCCACGAGTACCTATAAGCATATACAAACATTTTCGCTTACAATATGTGTTCGCTAATCCAAGCCTAGAATTCAAGCTTATCACTTAACCCTATCTGAGAAAGTCAAAGAAATACGGGGGTAAGTCCAAATGACTTAGCAAGGGATAATCGAAATAGTAGGCAATAGGGATCTATCGAGGAAGAATAAACCCAACAGATCAAAAGTTAACAACTAAACATGAACATTTCAAGATATAACAAGATAAGCAAATAGGAATTTGTTCTTCCTTATTGCTTCATGAAGATTTTACAAAGAATCAGATACAGTCAGAACAAACAAGCCGAATATCACATGCCGTCCCACGAATCAGAACATGATAGGTATATCAGATTCTCCTTATACAGGTCAATTAGTCAGTCAGTCTGATGGTCAGTCAATCAATCTATCAGTCAGTCAATCAGCCGGTCAATCGATTAGTCAGACAGTCAGTCAATCAATCATCAGTTACTCAATTAGTCAATTAATCAGTCAGAAAATCAATCAGTCAAACGTATCAGCACGTCCCGAGCTTAACAATTAGGATCTACATAACGGCTCATCCCGAGCTTATAATTACATCTCAATGATAGCTATGGAATAAGCTCATACATAGCAATAACCAATTGGTAGAACTTCATCGAAGTATAACAAATAACAGAGTGGAATATTCAAGTCAATATCAACCCTCATGTGGGTTTATCAAGAAAATCGATAGGTACAAGATATGCCAGGTTGGCAGACCCTCACCTCCGTAATCTCATAAGAAGGCAACCACAGTCAGCAATCTACTGGTCAGCATGACCCACTTATGTGTCACCTAACCAAAATAGTATATTCACAGTCAAAATCCACATTCAACTCTAATAATTCTTAATAATTATAGTTACACTATTAGCAGTCTAAAATCACTACTACTCAGCTAATACGGTAGTTTAGGGTTTTACCGATTCCAATAATGGGTGTAATCTTGTCCTTGATTACATAGTTAACCTCATAACATTATCCCAAATTAGTAATAATAGTCCAATCATCTTAATAATCCAATTACTGTCACTTAAGTCCCAAATTCACAAAATTAGGGATTTCTCTTTTTCTCTTCCGATTAACTCAACTAAACTCAAGATTATCATACAATAATACAAATCTAACTCACTTGGCCTATAGTATACATGCATGTCTCAATTTTTCTGATCAGATCATGTATTCTTTCATTGGTACAATGTATCGCATGAATTTGAAGGTATATACATACACATGCATACAATTACAACTCAAATTCGGCCATTTACCTAATATCTTCTTACCAAAGTGTAATTTGCATAATCAGTTCCCGTGCATGTATTCCTTGTGACGAGATGAAGATTCTATACTATCGCCCTCACCGCTGCCAGCCGATGGAGATGGTCAACAACACCACCAGAAGATGCATCTTAGCTAGACAAGGCAAACCCCCAAATCAATTCTACCAAACGCCGTCAAATTGTCGTCTAATTTTCGCCTAAAAGCCATTGCGCCACCTCTTACCAACGCGTTGGTTTTTGCTCAATTTTGTTATCGTCGGTGGTCGGAATTGGAAACTAAAACCACCATGTTGACCCTTGAGCTGAGAGCTTCAAAACCCACACTTAGGTTATGTCAAACAATCACCAAAAACTTGCTCCCATCGAGCTCCGCCATGGTTGGATTTTCGATCACTTTTTTCAATAAGATTGGGGAGTTCTTGGTGCTAGTGTGCTCATCGTGAGGAGAGGAAGAGAATGGCTAGAATATTTGGTAGTTTTGGTCGTCAGTATAAGAAACTCGCCAGAGAGAGGGAGATGTGGTTTTGGTTGGGAAGATGATGAAAATGGGGGGTTGAAATGCAAAATGCCATTTCATAGAATTGAACTTTCTATATTCGCAGATTGACCCCCAAATTTCCCTCTAGCCTGCAATTAAGTCCTCCAAAATTCTCTCATTCCTCAATTTGGTCTCTCAAATGCTTGAGTGCCTTACTTTGACCCCCTTTGACCAAAATAATTCCATGCAAACCCCAAAATTCCTAAAAGGTGATCTAATCAAGTCTTGCTTATTTGCAATTTGAACCCAAAACTTCTAAAATTCTTGCAATTAAATCCTTTTCATTATTTTTCGAGCCCTAAAATTTGACCAGCTAATACTTTGATTTTGTAAATCCTTATTTTCCAAAAATTACTAAATTTTAGGGGTGTTACATCCATAGTCTCAAAAAACTACAACCTCAATCAGTAGTCTACTGGTCCGTCGGACCTATTCCTTCGTCACCTAACCAAAGGAATAAATCCACAATCAAAATCTTTAATTGACCTTAATAATCTTCAATAATTACAATCTTACTATTAACAATCTAATATCAATAGCTATCTGCTAATATGGCAATTTTAGGTTTCGATCAGTACTATCATTTTGGTATAGCTAATTATGCCATTAATACAGGAATATTTATGGGATTAATATCAGTACTAGCAAAAGGGCATAATCAGGTCCTTATTTATATAATTAACCTCATATCATTATCCCAAATTAGCAATAATAGTACAATTATCTTAATTAGTCAAATTATTGTCACTTAAGTCCTAAATTCACAAAATTAGGGTTTTCTCTTTCAATTAACTCAATTAATCCCAAATTTATCATAAAATAATATAAATTCAATTTCTCTAAGCTTATAACGGTCCATGCATGTCCCAAGTCTTGATTCCATATCATCTTGAATAACCCAGTTATTATCACTTAGGTTCCAAATCCATAAAATCTACAAGTTAGGGTTTAAATCCTTCAATTAACTTAATTACCCAAAATAATCTTTTAATTCGAATCTGGGTCCACTAAACTATATAATAATCCATGCATGGGAAAAATATATACAATTCATAGATTAAGTCCCCATTCTTGGCAATACACAAGATTTATAAAAATAATGGTACAACATATTCGTGTGTGTATATATATCTCCCCAATCCAACTCTTTACCCAAGATCCGGCTATAGAAGCACTGGAATCACAAACCAAATATACCATCACGATCCTCGCGACAAGCTGAAGATTCTATCCCAGCTCCGTCGCGGCCCGCCAAAAAGGTCAGAATTACCACCAATAGTTGCCTTTCGTCCTTTTGAACCCAATGCTCCTTTCAATTTTAAGTTTTGGTGCCAATTTAACCTTTAATTCATTCCTTGAAGCTCCAATACCTTCTCTTACCGCCGCGTTGGTTCCTCTAGTTTCCATCCCCGCCATCGCGTCAAACCTCCATGTGAGAGCACCAATGTGATCTCTGAGTTGAGGGCTACACAAAACTTTGCCCAGAAATGTGCCTCTGCTGTCACTCGCCACTCGTTGCCGCAATGAAGCTTTCGATTACAAGGAAAATGGTGGCCCGCCAGTGCAATGTGTGTGTATATGGTGGCGATGAGATGTTGAGGGTGCGGGGAAGTGGATGGTTGGGTTGATAATCGAAAAAGATGGCTGCCGGAGAGAGTCGCCGGTGGAGATGAGAGAAAGGTTACGCGGTGAAGGAAGAAGAATAATGGGGAGGAAAATGAAAATAGTATATTTATATAATTAGCTTTTCCTAAATCTCATATTGGCCCCAAAAGTTTCCTACAATTAGCAATTAAGTCCTCCAAGGTTTGTCAATTTTTCAATTCAACCCCTAGATTAAGGAGTGCTCTAATTTAGCCCCTTTTGACCCAAAAGTTTCCATGCAAACCCCCATAATTAAATAATTTGGTCCAATCAAGCCTTGCTTAATTGCACTTTGACCCCAAAACTTTCAAAAATTTTGCAATCAAGTCCTTTTTATTTATTTTCCGAGCCCTAAAATCCAATCAACCAATACCTTGATTTCTAAATCCTTATTTTTAAAATACCGAATTTTAGGGATGTTACAATTTTTTACCCAAAACACCCCCTCAGGATTCACCCAAAAAAACCCTACACTAAAAAGCATACTTGTCTCCTCATTTCTCACTCCATCTTTCATATCACTCATACAATTTTTACTCACTCACTTTACTCATATATATATGCACACATATATATATACATATACGAATTTATTAAAATTTTAGTGCTTAAAAAGTTCTAAAACTTATGTTTACAAATTTAATTAAACTAATCACCTAGAAAATTAATTAAATTTAACAAATAATTTATTTACTAAATAACATATTAAATTAAATTAAATTATTTATTAATTTAATAATGTATTTGTTATATTTAACATGTACGTATTAATTAAATATTATATTTATTCATTTAATAAATAATTGAAAATATTTTAATTTGATATAATAAATAAATATAATTAATCATCTTCAACAAAAATAATCTTCATTAAATATTAATATTTATATTTATTTAAAATCATTATAAAAAATTAATTATAGTGTGATATTTGTTTAATAATGTATTAAGTTTAATAAATTAATATTAAGACAACTAAAATAATTGTCGAGAAAATTAATTAAAATTAAGTAATTTTTTTATTGTTACTAACTTGTTATTTATATATTAATTAGGTTTTATATTTCATGTATAATTAAATATTATGCTTATTTGTTTAATAAATAATTTAAGATGATTTAGTTTCATATAATATAAAATTATTTATTTTTTAATTTGATGAATCATTATTAAATCTTATATATATATTATTTTATTTAAATAAATAACTAAATTTTATTTATACATAAATTGTAACTAATAAATAGTTAAATAATTATATTTTAAGAATAAACAATAATTAGTTTATAATTAATATACAATAATTAAATTTTTTATATAAGCTTATATTAACAATTATGATATAATTATGATATCAGCCGATTTTTTATAATTAAGATATATTTATAATTTTGTAAATAATGAATATTTATTAATAAATATTTTCAAATAATACACCATTTGCTAACGTTAAATTCATAAAAATATAAATTTTAAAATAAAGCATCCATTGAATTAATTGCACATCATTTTATTACAACAATATATGAATTAGTACATATATATACATACACATCATCAAATTATAAATATACATGCATATATAATATATGACATAAAAAATTACTTTCATCCTACAAACCAAATAAAAAAGCAACTAATTTGACATCAACAGTAAAATTGGCCACCCTTCAAAACATAAAGAAATAAATAACTCATTCTCAAATTATTTTTCATATTTTTCCTAAACAAAAAGAAACACTTGACATATTTTCCAATTTTTCTCCCAAAAACACTTTCTCCCAAAAAAATTTCTACAAAATGCCCAAAACATAGGAGAACAGAACCTGGGCTTCTTTAATTTCTCATTAATTTGATCAAGTAGGCTTTCTTTAAGAATTAGGCTTCATATATAAATTAATAAATAATGTAAATTTAGGTAGCAATGGATTTTCGTCCCCTCCATAACTTTGTATAGTCCAAAATTTAACTTCATACAAATGGTAACTATTTTATTTTTTACTAGTATTAAAGGACAATGTTATTTAATTAATATCCTAGTTGCTACATTTTTCTCCCGCCAAAATTTGGCTCCATTGAAATGGTAACAATTTTATTTGTTACTAATTCTACATAACAAATTAATATATTTCCCTCCAATAGCTTGATTGCCTCCATAAATGAATCCTGCCAATTTTTTATTTCCCTCCAAGTTTTGGTCTCTCTATGTGTATAAATAATTTGTACAAAATTTGTTTTCTTTATATGATATTATAAGATGAATTATGATGATATTTCCAAGGTTTAAAATTTGATTTTTCTTTATTATAATTGATTATAACATTTTTCTGAAGCTAAAAGAAAGGGAAATTATTTATGATTTCTACAAATGTTTAAAAGAAAATTTAATTAATTTGCTTTTAAAAAATAAAATTTTCTGTAATATAATTTTTATTACGTGTCAAAGTTCAAGAAATATGTTTCTCTAAAATTATAATTTATTAAAGTTAAAATAACAATTTGTAAAATATTTATATTAAAAGACCTACTTTATCATTGATGTTGCTTAATTCTGTCTTTTATTGTAACCATCTAGTTCAATTGAAGTTTATACAATAAAATTATGTATGCATATATTCCTTTATTATATGAAATCATAATATGAAGATAGCCATTCTGATGTAACATGGTGTAGAAAAAATATTAATTTAGAATATATAGTTAAAACAATATGTTATTAATAAAACTCAACTGAAGTATAAGTGAGAATCATAACCCATATACCAATTATTTATTAATGGCTCAAGTTGGATGAGAAGCCTAAACTTTAAATAACTTGAATTCGGATCAAATCAATGTCATCAAATTTAAATTTGATCATATATATATATGTGTGTGTATGTGTGTGTGTGTGTGTGTGTGTGTGTGTGTGTTCAATGTCGACTTGATATCCTCTAGGATCTATTGAATATTTTAATTAGTTAAAATCCTAAAGTTTCAATCAAATATGAATGTATATGGATTAAAATTGACTCATTGACAATCATGAATATGCCAAACATGAAATAAATTGAAAAAAGTATCTAATATAAATTGTAGTGGCTAAGGTGGTTTTGATCAAGCGTTTATTTAAAATTTCCTGTGTTCAATTGATTATAATTGGTATGAAATTGATTAAGATGGATAACATGAATATATATATAGTCAATAATTCTAAAATTTTTGAAACACTAACAATTTTAATATAAACGCAAGGTAATATATTTTTATATTTGTAAATTTAATTTTATCCCTATATTTACAATTGAATAATAAAACAAGTTTTGCTTTATCTCCAGATTTGACATTGAGTTTTATTTTTATTATAATAAAATTGTACTTCAATTAATTTTTATTAAATAATTATATTATAACTAATTACAATCTCATAATTAAACAAAAACTAAGGCTATGTTTGGTTACATTTTGGGAAAACAATTTTGTATTCCCAAAATATAATCAAACATACAAAAACTTTTCCTCCAAAATGCCAAATTAAATTTCCCAAAATACTGTCTTCTATCTTTCATTATCCCCAGAACTTCCCCACTTTTCAATATATACATACGTATATTATATAGATATCATATATATAGTTTATTATTATTCTAATAATAAAAAAATCAGTGAATTCTATTTTCACCCCAAAAACCCAACAAAAAAGTATTGATTTGATTGCTACAGTAGAATTTGTCTTCTCCCAAAACACAAACAAATATACCAAAATTCTCCAAAATAATTTTCTTACTATTCACAAAATATAAACAAACATACATCACATTTCCCAATATAAATTTCACATTCTCCAACCCCACTCCCAAAACACATAATCCAAAACATATAATTCATATCCAAATATTACCTAAGTTATTTGGAATTAGAAAAAAATATTATAATTAATTGCACAAAAATAATTTTTATGATATTATTCATTCTAAAAAAATTATTTCAGAAACAAATAATTAAGTTATTTTTTTACAATTAAATAAAGATATCACGGCAGGAAAAGAATCTGTCTCCCTAAATTGCCTTCTTACACTTACCCATCCTCTCCTTGGTACTTTTTGGAAAGGTTTTTCTCCATATTATCTCCATTTTTAGACAAAAAATGAGAAAATAGAACCCTAGTAAACTCATCCCTCCCTCAAACATGAAAAACTTATGTAAATATTGAAGAAGTTGAAGTTCAGTTGCTCAAAGAGAAGACCATCAGCGTACTAAAAGCAAACCAACCAAGTTCGAAGCAAACTTTTTGAAAAAAAAAAATTTGGCTTACCATAGAAGATGTAGAAACGGATATTCCTAAAGGTTTTGGGATACATATTGAAGGATTGTTTCTCATTCTCGTTTTCTATCAATTGAATTTAGGGTTTTATTTATATTTTGGGTGTTTGTGTCTTTTTTAGGGGTTGTGTGAAACTTGGGCCATTTGAGATATTTGTGGGGAGAAATAGAAGAAAACCATGTTTTGTGGGGCATAGATTAAAAGTTCAAGTTTAGACAACTTTGGAGAGGTATGTTTTTAAATTATTTGAAGTTGTTTATCTATAGCAAGTGTCAAGGTCAGAGATTTATTCACCCAGAATGTTGAATCTGGTTTGGAATTGATATTTGTCCATTAAAAAATATAAGAATAATTGATGTTGGTTAATGGAGTGGAGGGAGTTGAATTTTTTGTGCTGAATGTTCCGCAGTTGAGACGGTTGGAGGAGGAGCAAAGCAAATTTTCTGAAGTTGCTTGGACAGAAAGAAAACGTTGTCCCGTTTGTTTTATAGAGTCTGTTTTTTCAGTTTAAAGGAAATAAATCCTGCTCTCTTCATTTAATCCGCTAACGTCCAAATCTGTTTGAGTGGTTAACTTACTGAAAATTTTTGGTTGAAAAACAAATTCTTTGAATTTTAAAATAGGCATAATAGATTCTGGTGGCTTTAAAAATAATTGATTTTGTCCTCTCTAGTAAATTAAGTGTTACCATTCTAATTAGTAATTATAGTTAGTTTACTTGTCTCTATTTCAAGGTATAAAGGGTTTGTCTCCTCCGTTCAAAATTTGTCTTGTTTGTTTTAAAGAATAGTCTTTGTACCTTTTTAATATCAGTACAAGAAAACAGAGCTGCAGAGATGGAATTTTCTGTCTCTAATATTATATTTTTCGTCTCTGAAATAAAATAGAGATGAATTTTTCAGTCTCTGAACCTATGGTTGAAAGCTCCGTCTATAATTCAGGAGACGGAGCAATTTCTATCTTTAAATCTAGAGACGGATTAGATCCATCTTTAAATATGTCTTTGATTCTAGTTCTTTTTTACTAAAATCCATCTCTAATTCCGTAAACTTCCCATCTTTAATTCCGTCTCTAATTTCATCTCTAATTTTTACTTATTTTTCAACAATCTGTCTTTAATTACGTCTCTAATTTTGGCACTATTTCCATCTCTAATTTTATCTTTAAATTTAAATCCACCAAACATGTACATCCATCTAGTCCATTTCTATATTTATTATTTGTAATTTTTCTTTATAGCGAAACTGATAACGAGCTCGTGAAAGTAGCACACAACCAAATAATATTGACTTGTATAGCAATCCCTCCAGCCATCAACGAATGACACAACTTATTGAAGTGTTAAAATAAATATATATGGAAGTGGTCAAATAATTCAATTTAATCATCCACAACACTACAAATTAACCCATTGGTACAATATTATCTTAAAAAGGTCAAATAAACAAATAAAACTTCAAAGTCTTGTTTGTGCTCATAACTCCTCACACATATGTAGTAGTTGTACCAGGTTATTGTCCCCTATATTTTGGTGCCTTTGAGTATTTGTATCTTTGTAGTGTAAAATTCTTTCTCAACAAGCTTCCCATGATGAATGTTAATGCTTGCATATAAAAATTCATTTTTTAGCACAAGACATTACTTTAAAATTAAAGACAGTATTATATTCATATCAAAATACAGATATTTTTTGTATGTGCTTTAAATCCACACCATACCTTTAATAAGAGAATTTTCATGGGAACTACATAGTGGACATCGTCGAGAAAAAGTGTTGGAAGCTTTTATCAGAAATATCCCCCTTTTTTCTGATAATGATGCACAAATCCGAATTGATCTTTTCATTCAATTGTTCTACTCCTAACTAAGTGCAACTCCTCCTATCAATGATGTTCAACATAAATTAATAAATGAATGCATATGCCTAAATAACATGAATTCGCGACGCAGATGACCTTCCATATCTATCAATACCTGTATTCTTGCTAGAATGTCTCATAGGAAAAGAGCTCCACAGATTAAATAAATGACTAATAAAAATGCTCATTATCTCACCTCTTATAGCAATATTATAGGAATCATAACCTGCTCTTGGATAAGTGAGAGCAAACTAACTAACCCCATCAAGGGGATTGCCAGCTGGGAGGCTTTTATATCAATTCTAATCTTTTTCCATTCATCATCTGTAGGTCTGCTTAACATATTAATTTCCTAACCATTGTGCAAATCACATCTCATATTGCAGCATAATAATACCATTGATTGTTATTGTAGTCAGTAGTAATAATATTTTTCACGCTTAGCTCTCTAACTACTTTAAATATCTTCTCTTGTAAATTTATTACTTCAAAAACTTGCTTTTTCCTTTTCCCCTTTTTACACCTTCAGGAATTGCCTTTTTCCAGTCACTAACTTTTTCTCTCCATTGAAGTTTCTTATACTTTGAGATTATAATACAGTAATCCATATGTAAAATTTAGCTTCTCTGGGTTCCATATTTCTATCAGCTGATTAATGTATTAATTATATAGTCAGTAGCTGATTATATATTAATTATAATCGGTGATTGATTAACCTTCCATCTTTTGGTTCCAAATTTAGCACAAAATTAGCTGATTTTATATTAATTATTAAGCTGGAAAGTGGTTTAATCAATCCAAAATTCAGGTTATCGCATTTGGCCTCCAACTAGTAAAGTGCAAGTCTTTACCCCCTTTGGGCTTTTTCCTTGCTCCCTTGGCAACTTGCTTTACAAATATGAGCTTACCAATACTATGGGTTTGCTTGCACCTCCTCTTTTCTATTTCGATCCAAGTCAATACTTTAGAAAGTCTTTCACATGTTATCACAATAAAGTAATATCATGTGCTTCTAGATTTATTCATAGGATAGAAACTGTCACGCCCCAAAATTTGGCCATACAATCTAAACTTAAGGCGTGAAACTCAATCCCAAATAAAAATATATCACCTATCAAAAATTATGATCTTAAATAAAAAAACTCCAACATTCATAATAATTCGAATAATTCTAGCAATATTGAAACTAAAGATGCCCAATATTCTTCCCTTAACTGGAAAAAAAAAATCATTAAAGGAGAAGAACTAATTTGCCAACACGGCAATAAAGCTAAACCTATTGGAGAGTCCTCATTCCAAAAGAAAACCTTCAATTCCGATTCTCGTCAGAAGCAGGTTCAACATCATCACTAGGGCTAGGATACAGATCTGTCAAAAGGAAGTTAAAGAAGAAAACGAGTGTGAGTAAAAGACTCAATGAGTGCTAAGTGTGTGTGCCATGTGAGTTCATGAGTTTAACACTATTTGTTCAGTGAAAATATTCGAGAGTTTGTAAAGTGAAATATATGAGAAAAACATAAGTGAAAATTATTTTAAATAGTCAGGCAGTAACAAATCAAACATTTTATAAACAGACAAGCAGTAACGAGTCAAGAATTTTATAAATAGTCAAGTAGTGGAAGTCAAGAGTTTAATAAATGGTTTTCTAGACTATTAACTTAAATGTGATGATCAGACAGTGTTTGCTGTAACCAATCAACCTTATGGCTCCCACCATAACAGTCCCTTATCGCTCCGGGCAAGGTGCGACCTTACCAAAACAGTGTCCGAGCGTCCCCAGGAATTCCTACGGCCCACCTCAACCACAAACGGCTTCTGTTGTGAGTTGGGGGGATTAGGCCTTGGGGGTTTAGGGTTCAACCGGCTAGCCCACTGCTACCCAGTGAAGTCCCTCACACACCCAGACCAAGTTGGATCCAACTAACAGTAACAGTAATCAGTTGATTATCGAATTTAATTGTTAGTCTAGAAGCATTAAAAGTCACAAAAGCATAGGTTTTCTTTTATCTAGAAATAAAACAAGAAAAAAAATATTTCTTTTTGTGTGCAGTGGAATATACATATAGAGCGCAGTGTATATTGAAAAGAAGTTTCGGCATGCATTACTATACATATATCCTTTTGGGTTTTGAAAAGTAACAATATATAATAGTTATTAGGTTTGCGCACTCACCTTCAAGATCAATCTTAAAAGTCAATCACCTATTTTAGGGTCACTTAGGATCAGTAGTTGAGCACCTGATTCATTTAAGACATATCAATTACTAATGTAGATGATTAGTGAGACGAAATTTACTCAAAACTAGCCTTGTGGGGTGCACTAAGACGGAGTTCCTTAAGACCTATAATTCTAATTGGCACAATAAAATTTATAATCTATTGTCATTCGGCTTCAATTTAAATGGAGAACACCATATCTTAAATTATTGACTAATTATATATATATATACACACACACACATAATGTTGATTTCCTAAGGGCTACTTGTTCCTCCACCAAGGTCTCGATGTCTTTTCTCTAATCAGATCATCAGTTCATACATGCCTAACAACATAATATTCAAGGGGAAATGAACAAGTATACCTGCCGAATGGCCAAGTGTCCGCTGGGCATCTCCAAAGGAAATTGACAAAATGTGCAATCTAAAAGATGTAATCAAGTGGACACCTTGGTTTTTTTTTTTTTTCCCACATTCGATAAAGAAAAGTAATTAAATCTTTTAGGGCCATCTTGGGCATGGTCTTGATTCCATACAGAGCTGAAAACCAAACACGATGGATTTTCTAATCCTCTATTAACTGAGGCAACTAATTTTCGATTAGATCTGATAATAGTAATATTGAACTCCTTGGCACCCTTTTCAATCACCTGCATCTTGGCATCCAAGAAGAAGTCTGCGTCCAACATTCTGAAACCCTGGCACAATGAATCACCTGAGCACCTACTATAGTTTCTAGAATGCACTTTCCCATTGTCCATAAGGGAAACAGAATGTGACTCAAGAATCCAGTTACGGGACAGAGACTGATTTGAAGAACAAGCGGCGCCGAGCAGTAACGCCGGCAGGAGGAATATATACAGGAAAAAAAAAAGCGTGTCCAGTTGATGGGCTCTGTACTGGGATACAGGTCCGCGAACTGTGATGCCACTTTGAAGCACATAGCTTACGCTTTTTGGCACCCTCTGCAATTTACTCACCACTACTGAAAAACAGTTCTCCAGCTGCCCTGGTGAACAAAACCAATTGATTCCACAGCACTGATAAATGCTTTTGATTCAGCAGGGGTAAAATAATTTGGAATAATAAATAGATCGTCATCTTTAAGGCGAGTGATTTGATGATTAGACTTCAGTTTGATGGACGGCTACTCTTTTGCTTCCGTTTTCTTGTTGTTGTTCTTATTTGTATAGGAGAAGTGTTATACTTACTAGAACTCTAGTTATTTATCTTCTAGAACTAGAATAGTCCTACAATTATTCTAATATTTTTATTATTAATACCTAAGGTCTCAATTGTTAATTTTTGGTACTCATATAATATTAATTCCACTAAAATTACCACCCATTCTTCTAAAATTTGGAATGTTATATATATATATATATATGAACTATTTGATCAAGAGATAATTTATTGCTAGATTATATATATATATATATAATTAAATAATACTTAAAAGTAAAAATAAAATAAAATAAAATAATTAATTAAATATAAATAATTTCTAAGGCATTTCAATTTTTTAACTAAAATAAAATAAAGTAAAGTAATCAATTAAATACGAAATAAAATTGTGGGGCATTACAGAAACTATGCATGAGGAAATATAGAAATAAAAAGAAAGTGCAGGACATATATAATTTGGTGCTAAAATTCATGCCAAGATCTCAAATTTGTTCATTGGGCATGTTCAAGTTTTTCAATCATTTGGTGCTAGCAAGTCAACTATTCATCATCACAAATATACAAGCTAATCATTTATCAAATTCTCAAGACTTCATATCTCAAGAATTAGATCTCCTAGCATTCACAGTGCTTCTTAATTAAACAGATGTTGAAAGAAAAAGGAAACAAACGTCTCATATCTTGTCTTTTTTCTACCTTTAGAAGGTACGACTCCAAGTCCCATACCTCTCTCATAGTCAGTACGAGTGCCGAGTGAGTCTCTCATGATTTCTCTGTCAATAATTTGATCCTGTCCATCTTCAATTGCTTCTTCCCTCTGCCTTTTCATTTTATTCTGTCATGTGCATAAAAGTAAAGTTGTCAATTCCCTTTGTAGCTACAAATACATGCATTTAGGAATAGAAGGCATATGTAATATAAAATTCAAACTCACATGCTTGTGTGCAGCTCCCTCATTCACGTACTCCGTGGTGCCTTTCTTCATATAAGTTTGTCCAAAGTTATCCACTTCACTTTAGTTTTCCTTGTAATTAGAAAGAGATTTAGTGCAGAAGATTATTGTAGTGTAGTAATAAGCGAAATGTATGTTCCAAACATATTCATGTCTTACCTTTTCCATTAGTCGTGCTGTGAATGATTTTGCCCCAAAAGTATGGGAGTACGGCACTTGTGCTCTATTTTTTGAATTGATCTTCGATCGTTCCTATGTTTGCATGCAATAATGTTAAAAAATTGTAAGCATTTTAAATAATCAGCTTGTATCTCAAACAACTTAGGGTGATAGAAATGTAGAGAAGAGGGATAACTTTACTTATCATGTAGAAAAGATCATTACTCAGCTTCTTTTAGGCAGCAAGTTGTAAAAGAAGTTAACTTTCATCTTAAAAGCAAGTTATTTTGTCTCACATGAAAGCCAGAAGGAGTTTACCTATGTAGCCAACATTAAAAATATAGCGACGCTACTGAAAGAAATAGTGAAAAATATACAAAAATTTGAGACAATAGCTTTACTTATCAAGAAGAAAATATCATTATTGAGCTTCAATTACTTTTAGGCAACAAGTTGTAAAAGAAGAAAACTTTTGCCTTAAAACTAAGTTATGTTGTCTCACATAAAACCTAGTAGGGGTTTTCCTTGCAGCCACATTTTCAGCGATGCTACTAAAAGAAATAATGAAAAATTTACAAAAATTAGAAGAATCAAAATGTTCAAGTACTCAAATTAACTAAAGCCCTTATTCACCATCTACATACATCCTAACCCACTTGTTCTATCCCATTTAAACTAAGATTTCCTAGCTACTCATGTTTGGGATTTGCAAATTAAGTGTAAATATTATGAAATGCAACTCAATATAGAAAAACAACCCATAAAATTTAGTATGTTAGAACATAAGAAAGGACAATTAAAACACCAAGAGAGCCGCATTTTACTCCAAAAAACCATTAACATTTGTATGCAAACATTCACTTTTCTAATCAAAATATCACTTGAAATTTAGGATCTTCAAATACATCGCATAAGCCCAACCACTTTTCGAGAGGGATCCAATATAATGGTGCTTTACCCCTTGGATTTTCACTACGATGAACCATCTTTATGTAGTTGTCACTCAATCTTTCTTTGTAGTGCTTATAACTATCAGCAAACATCTCATCTACTTAAAAAGTCACCATGGGATCCGAGCACCATCCTTTGATAGAAAACCATTGCTAAGATGGAAACATAAAATTAAAAATCAAGTCAATTGTCCATGTAATTGTGTCATCATGCATATAACAAAGTGAAAGTGTAAACTTAACTAAAAGAAATAATTAAACTTCCATCTAATCCAGCATAGACAGATAATTTATCAATTTCATGAACCTTTTTCCATGAAGTTTTCCAATCAAGTTGCGGGCTATGCCTAATAATTATTCAATCCCATTAGCCAAGACATAATAACTTATGTACAATTAGTTTAATTGAATCAGATGCAAACCATAATATAGCAAAATCAACCAATATTTTGTTACATTTCAATAAAATTTTCCCTTATAAAACTGGCCCCAACAAAGATCCCAACAAGTAATTGTAATGTATACAGTAAATAAAGTAGCAAAATACCAATAAGTAGTAGAAAAAATACTGCTACAATGGAAATTGGTTAGTTATTACTTTTTGAAAATTAGAATATTCCAAAAATTGTTCCTAATGCATTAAAATCCTTAACATCACCCAATACTTTTGAATTTTTCAAATCTTAAATGCTCATTATGTATGTGCAGGTAGTAAGCAACAATAAATGTGATAATATTGGTCTCTAGGTTTTACCTGACTTCCCTTAAGTGCTTGTCTTTTAATGCAGTTTATCTTGCAATGCTAATATGAGTTGTTTCAACTCATTGTGGCCATTTTCAAATGTGTTATTTCTTCACATTGCTTCTAACATTGATCTTGTTGGCTTTAACTCTACTCTTGCTGGCTTTGAATCTGCTCTTGTTCACCTTTGATGAGCTCCATTGCAGATTTCAATTCATTTCCTGTGTTAGCCAGCTTCTCCTTGGTTGCTTGAAGTAGTATGTTACTTATTTTGCTACTAACCATTTAGGATAATGTATAATCTTATGTTGGATGTTTTTGAATTTAGGAATCTTGGATGATGTACTTCGGGGATGCATTGAGTCGCCTTGTTGGATTTTTTTGAATTTCAAAATATATGATGAATGTTTAATTTGGGAGTAGATTATCATTTTTATGGATGTTTTTGAATTAGAGAATTAATGTATACATGATGGTGTTCTAATTGCTCATTTTTAATGGTGGAATATGTTTTTGGGATGAATGTTGGATGGGATGGTGTTTTGGCGACATCGTGTTAATGATGCTTTAGGGGTGCATGTTGTATATAACGGTGGTTCTTATACCACACTACACTTACAACACTAAATATATGGTTTATGTATTGTAACGAATATAGGTTATATTATTGTTACCAAAATAATTTTTAAGTAACAATAACTTGGTCATTTTAATTATTTATAACAAAATATTTATTTGGTAAAATTTATAGGTAACAAAAAATTTTGTTACCTATATTTATTTATAACACAACCTGCATTTTTCTAGTATTGGTAACAATATGTTTTTTTTCATTTTAACTATTTGTAATGAAATTTTGGTTTTATTAATTTAAAGGTAACAAGACATGTTATGAATATTTTCTAAACAAAGAAGCATTCATTATTTCGATAACAAAATTATTTTTCATATTTATCCATTGGTAACGAAATAATTAGTTTTTAGTTAATTTATTATTTTAGTTATTGTAATAATTTTGTTGGTTACATATCTAACGAAATTTAATCAAAAATGTAATTGTAATTAAATTAAGTTTTGCTAACGAAAATATATTACATAACGAAATTACTTTTTGTGGTAACAAGATAGGTTCGTCATAATTACTTAATCTATTGTGACTAAAACACGTATGTTACCATTACACTACTTTTTGTAACCATATATTTCATTACCATTTCCTTTTTGGTATCGAAATAAATTTTGTTACTAAAAGCATTGGTAATGAAAGCCAAATTCTCATTACCATTTATTATTGGCGATGGGGTTTAGTTCACGAAGTTTTGGTAACAAAAGTTTCGTTACCATTTAATATAGTAATGAATTTTATATATATGGTAACAAAAAATTTAGTTACTATTTATGTAATTTGTTGTAGTGAGTTAGAATACCCAAAAGTTAGAATACAACATAGCTAGGAAAACCATATAAGATGAAAAATAAAATCTATTGTGCTCCTTAAAACTTAAATTTAATTCTTCGATTCAAACTTAATTTCCTTTTACCTCATCTGCTCGAACTTGTGCAAAAGATTTTCTTCTTGTATTATGATTTAGTGTCTTTTTCTTTTTGCTTTCCTTTCCCTGCACCCTTGCTTTCTAAAAAATATAAAATAATATTAAATTTGGACAAAAAATCACTACTCATATATGAAAAAAGTATTATGCTTTACTTTACCTTTCCTTTTTGTGATAATCAGAACATGACAAGTCCTTTATATTGCTATGAGATGACTATCTTCTGGTATGTTTATTAAATCATCCAATGATAAGTTAGGGCCAAAGTACTTTTCTTTCAACTCTTTCTTCCAATTCCTCCAATTGGTCCCAATTGTTTCCAGAATATCTACATCAATTCCATGAGGACAAATTACCTTAACTATGCTTATTGGCTCATGTTTGTTGGATTGTGGCACTTTTCGCTAGTAAAACATCGAGAGGGCAATATGTACCTATCCTGGTCAACACACCTAAAAAGTTATACTTTGAACGGTTATCATGAATTATCTGACCAAATTATTCATTGCATTCAATTGGAAGCTTTTTTTCTGGTGGTAAACCCCAAATTTCAAGCATTAAAGTAGGTCCTCTTGTGTTTTTGCATTGGCTTTCCTCACCTGTTTTAGAATATTCCAATAATCAACTAAATAAATAACCTCATATATGAAGCTAAAGATAATTATGCATTGAAATATTGAATTTCACAATGTACAGAGACCAACCAATTAAAAGTTTTGGCTACTTAATGCTAGTTGTATGACCATTCAAAAAGAAAAAAAGTATTGATAAGTTAATTCAAAAACAAATGAATATAGCCAGATGAATTCTAAAAGATAGGTCATAATAAAATAAAATAAAAATTATTTTTGTTTTTGCCTTCCAAGAATGTAATGGAGTCTTTTGCTCAACAATTTCAATGACTTTGGAGTATGTACATTCTAAGTCCTTTATTGGCAACTAATCAATGCAATCTATGTATTTAATTGGTCTACTAGCATGCCTATAAGATTCTTTGGCAAAATGATAATTGACTTGCTAGAAGATTGTTGCTATAATGAAGAAGCAAAATGGCACCGAATCCTATAAAAAATTTGCATTTCTTTTTTATCTAACTTTAGGTGAGATGTGAATCACAAATGTTATATAATGACATTAATGGCTAACACCAAATGCCATGATTATTTGAAAAATCAGTATTCTTCACTAAGTAAAACCGCTAAATGGGGATGCTTACTTGTGGAAATTAGAAACTTATTTGTTCCGATTTCATTAGATGGAGAACTATGCAAGTGATGCACCTCTACTTCCTCCTACTGGCTAGCATGAGACAATGTGCCTTCATTACTTGGACGCTTACTTCTAGCCCTCTCTATTACAATCAACCAAAAAAAATGAAAACATAAGTAACACAACCTCATTTAGAAATGACCTATAATACAATTTGAACAACACATAAATTACAACTAAAATATCGTAAGAGTCAACTACGACATGTACAACTATAAATGCATACAAAGTTTAAATATCAATAGTTTTGTAACTTACTCAAAGTTTAGCTATTATTAGATTGAGAATTTTCCAACTGGCGACTCAATGATTCGTCTTGCATTGCACATTTCAGATTCGAGCTCTCACCATCTCTAGTAAAAGAAATCATAAAAAATAAGATATCATTTATGCTTGTTTATTCCACAATATATATAGATATGAAAGAAATTGGGAGAAGATCTTCGTTATCTTAAATGGTGACAAATCCAAGAAAGTGACAGAAAAGAACAAGTTGCCAACTTATTCAATATCATACTTACTAAAACAGAATTAAAAACATGAACCCAAACTATTTACTTAATAAAACTTAGAAAAATAAAAACCAAGCTCAAGTCAAGGTATATAACAAGGTAACTTATTGTTTATGAATAACACATTAAACAAAATAATTAAGCTATTCACATGAAGCTTCATGGAGAACAAATTGGCATTAGATTTACAACAAAGACAAGCCGGATGAGGTCAACCTCACGAAAAAAATATCCAAATGTAGGATGTGATGTATTCAACATGGCAAAGTTATCATTAATAATATTATATAAACTTCAAATTTTATTGTATTCAAACACTTTATGAATTTTCTTTTATATAAAATTTATCATCTTGTAAGTTTCAATAACATCTTGTAAATAATATGTTTTAAATAAGTTTGGTCAAACATCCTCTGGTTCTGTTCTACCCTTTTAACTTATCGATGCTACATATAGTTTTTTTTTCTTTTTTTTTCATAAATTGTTGTGAACAGATGCATAGTTAATTTCATATGCATGTAGATTAAATTTCTGGATTGATTATAGAGAATATTACTTTTAGCAAGCAGTATGAGTTATGACTTTTTATTGTATATCAGTAGATTTGTAATTTTGGTGTACATTGCTAGAATGCCATTTCATGAATTATATATATATATAGTGTAACTTGGTGATTTTAAGACATTAGGTTAGATATTATAGAGTGGTTAAATGGTCCAATGGTGTCGCCTTCGTACATATAAGTCTGAAGTTTAGGGATTGAACTCTAATCAACCTTTGACGTACAGACATTTGTAAATAAAAAGAAAAAAAGACATGGACTAACCTAATTATGAATATTTACCTATATTTTTGGAAATCAAGCAAACTCTATAGGTTTTCATTGCTAATTATATGATTATGATACAAGCAAAGTAAATATGTAATCATTTTTCAAATGCCTCCATTGAAATCCCATCTTTGGTGGAAAGAGTAATGACTTGAAACATATGATAATGATTTGATTCAAATACATATGGAAATCAAGAAAATTGTGGTCAACTTCAGTTATCTCAAACAGTGTTCTTCCATCATTATAATTTTATAAACGTCAGAGTTCATGACGGTGGTAAGTTCTAACTGGATGTGATATAAGCAGAAAAATATATTAGCAGTAAACACTTAACATCTAACAAGGTTCATAATTTAATAAGTGTAACTATACCACATAAAACTATTGAAACGGACTAAAGAAAATAAGGAAGATTCCATATCTTTTCCCTTTTTTCTCCCATTGATCTCATAAAGCTTTAGTAGAAATTAAGCCAGAATAAAGCCACAAACCATAGAGGTAGAAATTGCAATAACCATCAGTCAGATAAAGCTTTAGTTTCCTATTTTATTCCTTTTCATTTCCTCACTGGAATTTACTGGAACTAACCTCACAGTTAAAAAACATAACAGGTGAAATTTGCTACAAGCATTTATGTTCAAGCCTTATGCAGCGTAGAAGAGTTCAACTCCAACATAAGATAGCCCCTAGTTTGAAATCTAAGCTCCAAATATTTCTTTTATGTTTTTCTCTTTTCTGGCTACACTCTAAGCCCTGAGCACTAAACCATTCTACTACCAAATATAACATAATTAAACTTCCACTTTCTCAAACACAGAGCACCAATAAGAAACCTCTCTCCTCCACCCCCACCCCCCAAAGCCTCCTAACACACACACACACACACACACACACATACATACACACACAGAGGAAGACGCACAATTACTCAATACGGAAAACAGAATTAAAGGGAAAAGAGAAAAAAGAACCAATGCTTAGGAGCTATGACATACCACCAGCAATTTATACTCGCATGTTCTAGAAAATGTAGGATCCAGTTCTGATAAATGTATTCTAAAAAACCCTACCCTAAAGGTCACCATGACAGATTACCTATGGTCTCTAGCAGATAATCAACCACAGAGAGAGGGGGACATGGAGCATGTATTATATGGAGAATGAAAATTTTTAAGGGTTTGTGAGAATCGAAAGTTGAAATCAGATTGGGGCTGGATTATAGAGAGAGAAGATAAATAGAGAGAGAGAGACGGGGGAGGAAAAGTAATATTTGGGAATTAGAAGGGTTTTTTGGCAAGGGAGCTGAAATTATATAAACTCTTTAGTGGAATTTTTTTTTATTTTTTATTTTATATTTAATTTTTTGAGAAAAATATTTACCCCCACATCCAAATGAAAATGTTCACTAAGAGAAAAGAAAATATCAAAATGAATAATAGTACCTATACCCACACTTTTTGAAAATTGTGACAATATTATACTTAATACTTACACTTTTATAAAATTGTGAGAAAAAAATGTGTAACAAGATCCCTTTTTTCTTGTAGTAACAAAAAATAATTTTGATATAATAAATTAAGTCCCTAGTCGTAAAAAGCAAAAATAAACTAAAAGGACTTAATTAATTAAATAACAAGTAAAATACAATGCTAAAGAGCCCAATTAATGAAGCCACCAAGATGGATTTATAAACTCAAGTGGGCAAAGCCCATTAAATGATTAATTACTATGAGTACCATCTCCCAATAGAAAGGTCAAACCTTGAGCTTTTTAGGTAGGAGATCTATTTTTGAAAAAAGTTGAAATATCGAAGCATATGAAAAATTAAACTCTAATTGGGAAGATCCTTATAAGGTGAAGAGAAGCTAGAGGAGGATCATACTCAAAGTGCAAGATGAAGGTTTATTGCATCCATGGAGTACCTATCTTGGTGGCTTGAAACTATTTTATGCATATAAAATAAAATAAAATGCCAAAGAGCTTCAAAGATAAACTTGAAACTATTTTATGCATATATTTCACATTGAGGATCTGCATAATATTTCTTTTATTTCCTTTATTATTTATCATTTTATTTCTTCATGAAATTTTGGGTAAAATTTTATAATTTTGTTTGCATGGAATGTTTATAGGAAAGTACAATGCTTCTATATTATTCTTGCATGTCGCATGTTGATTTGTCTATTATGCTAAAGGTGAACTTCGAGGTTCATAAACAAGCGTGATAGGCACTTAATGGCCTCAAAGTTTATCTTTGAAACTCATGAATGAGTGTGATAGGCTCTCGATAGGCTTCAAGTTTATCTCAAAAACTCATGATTGAGAATGAGCGGCCATCAATGGCCTTGAAGTTGATCCCCGAAGCTCATGAATGAGTGTGATAGGCTCTCAATGGCCTTTAACGTAACACCCCAATCGGGAGGCGCCTGCTCCCGTCCAAGGTGCTAACCATCCTATATCACAAGCTTTCAGAATAACAAAAAGTACATTTTTCAAAATCTAAAGTATTTAATTGCTACAAGTAACACACGCCAGAGCTTCAACTATGAACCAAAATATAATAAATCACACTTAGCACTTCCATCACCCTCATTACCTTATGTGTCGCCTAGGTTAGTCTATCTTCGTCACTCGATCTTATCTTGGGTGAAGAATGGAAAATAATAATAAAACAACATAAGTTCGAATGACTTAGTGAGATAGTTAGCAATAACAATATAATGACAATTCCACAAATATCACATAGGAGGCATATAGAGGCATTAAAATTTTTAGAAGTCGTGAGAGAAGGTTTTAGTCAAAATTTTAGGTGATCCATCACACCACTGTCCCATACCAGTGATGAAACTTCACAAAATTTACTGTCTCTCACCGATGATTAAATCTCAATTATGACCAAAAGGGATCGTTATGTCATTTGAACAATTACTTGATTTTTATCAAATATTCGAGTTTCAAAGCATAAGTATCAAACATATCGAGTACGTTCACAATTTTGCTTTTGGTGGTTCTCCTACCTTGTCACTCCACTTTCGAAAATATGAAAATCCATATTCCTCCACTTCCCAAGTGGTCGGCTCGGACAAACAAACAAATGGTAGGCATGGCTAGCCACATGTCTTTACCAGCTCGTAGACAAATACCTCAAGTTGGCTAGGATACTGGGTCATAAGTACAGTGTGTATGGGTATCAGTTAAAAGATTAGCCATTGCTGGTCTGTTCCGCCTGGCCATTTTTCATAATTGATTCAGGGCCCACCCCCAAGGGTATACATACAGTTAGGCATATCATGTAACATGTCCAACAACGTTTTAACTAACATTCTGATTTGCCATGACAAACAAGCAATCAAGTAATTTATGTCAAACTCATTTCACAGTAATAGTCATGGAGCCAATAGAACACGTATTTCGAAATCACTTTTCAATTTCCTCAACACAATGGCCAATTTTAGATAAAGCGATATCAATCAATATCAACAGAAGCAATCAGTATAAAAGGGGCAATGTGGAGTACTTTTCTCAACATATAGATTGAAAGGAGTCAAGCGATTGGGATATATTAACAAGTATATATGTTCTTTCCCCAGCAAAGAAACCTCATACTACTGAGAATAAACTCACTTGGAAAATGTCTAGGAATTCCTAATCGTATGATTTCTTAGGTCCGGTTCCCTAGTCAAATTGAGAATTGTCCTAAGATAACTCGAGTTGTCATTCTATCAATCCTCTGATTCTTAAATATAGATATAGTTAATATCTTTATCAAACTTAAGGTTATTCTGACACTCGAGTTCAATTATATCTTATCTCGAATGGCCTTAATCTTCCAACTACATGAGACTTCAATATCACAAGACTTTACTTACTCGAGCTCAATCATTCCTACTTTATCATCTCAATGTTTTAACCGTCTTAATAGCTTTACATGCTCGGGCCAACTTAATCCTCAAATTAGCCCCCAAAAAATTATATTCGTCACTTTACTTATTTTACAGTACGTGATGAGGGTCTAAGTTCCTAAATCAATTGGGTTGTATGAGTTTATCAGATCCATGTCTGATAATTTATTTTCATTTCAATACATATATAACTTAATCTTTAGATGATGCTTAACTATATTTTGTACACAACACACTATATTGTCAAGTCCAAGAGTATAATTTTAAATCAATCTTTCTTAATTAACCAAACTTAGAATTAGAATCCATTTCGTTCACGACTTACAAAATTAATCATCATCTCAATTAAAATTACATTTCATTAATACTCTTAATTTAATAAATATCAAATTAGAATTCATAAAAATCAATCGCATTAACATTCAAAATGAAATTTACCCAATTAGAACGAATCGATATCCAATTCCCAGCCTGGAATAGCCCAGATGAGTCCAGGATTCAATTTTGCATAAAGTTGCCCAAATGACGCCGCACGCGCCACCGCCGAAGATGGAGGCCACCACCATTACTAGATGCGCCTCACCGAGGCAAACAAAACCCCCCATCACAATTTCTCTATCAGCCATCATTTAGCCAGTTAATTTGATCGAAACCTGTTGGCAAGCCCTAGGCGCCGCCATCAGCTGCCTACTCAAATTCCTGCACCGCCACTGTTTGAATCTCGAAATTGGCTCCACTATCGCACCACCCAAGCATTTTCGACCAGAACTCCTCTATTTCCAGCCTGTTCCTGCTGTCAGAAGTAGTGGAACCGTCACCTTGGCCATCGCTTGCCATCAACCTTGCTCTTTTTCGTTAATTTCGTCGGTGTTTTAGGTAGTGTTTGGTATGGATGTGTTCATCGTGATAAAAGGAACATTTTTTTCTAGTCAGTTTTGGGTTTTATTGCTGTTCTCCAGTGATTCGATGGTGAGGCAGGGTATGGGTAAGTTTTGAGAATTTCATGAATTTTTGTCCTTCATTCTATATATAATTGTATTTTTCAACCTTTTCAATTTGGCTCTACAAGTTCCTAACCACCTTCGATGGAGTCCCTAAACTTCCAATTGCCTTTCACTTTGGTCCCTAGACTTTCAATTAAGTCCTCCAACTTTTATTTCTTACACATTGAACCCTAATATTTCTATTTCTAGGCAATTGGGTCCAAATTAAATTATTTTGAAGTCCTTAGACTTTTAATTCACGCATATCTAAACTTTTTAATTTTTCACAATCAAGTCATTCTCTTATTTACAATTCAAACTCTCGATTATAAATATTTAATTCTAGATTGTAACTAAATCAAACCCAAAATTAATCTAGCCAACTTATCGATTTCACATTTTGTTATATTTTAGGATTTCAGAATTCGAGGTGTTACATTTAAGTTTCTATGAATCTCATGAATGAGCATGATAGGCCCTCAATGGCCTTCAAGTTTCTTCAAAGCTGGCAAACAAGCCTGATCCTATTAACCTCCAAGCTAATCTATTAAGTTTGCAAATGATCCTAAGGTGCCTAATCAAATTCTAAACTATCTCAAAAGCTCAAATTACTTTAGACAGATCATGATGATCTCTAAGACATTAAATGAACTTCAAAACTCATGTGATAAGCCACCAAAGCCTTCACAATTTCACCTACACTGGCAAGCATGAGGGATCTAGTGACCTCTAATGAACCTTATGCTTGTCAAGGCTCACATATTGTTCTGCCAAAGAGAAAAAGACCTTATAATTGATTATGATTAACGAATCTAATAGATTCTAAAGGTTTCCTATCACTTTACCAGAGCTTGCCTATGAGTGCACCAAGCCAGTGACAAAACTAGTTAATGAATCTAAAGTTTCTTGGCATTTGTCTAAGTGAGCGTAAAAAAGTGATCTATTATATCATCATGAACCTAGCAGCTGCTAAGTTTTCTTTAAAAAAGATTTTTGGCTCGAGAAGACCTTATTTCGAATCTAATGATTATAATGTGTTAATGAAAGATAAAATTAGAACGATAATTGGCAAAATTGACCAAAAAAAAATTGGGAGAGGAGATTGATTTAGTAAGAACCAAGGGTCCACGATCTGAATACCTTGCCCAAGAAGTTCTAGCCTCATCCCTAGTCCTAGCCTTCATACATTGCAGATTAGATCATCTATTTCAATTTATGTTTCATCTCTTATTCCATTTTGTAGACATATGACATGTGTATTAAATATTTCATTATAAAAATAATTGATCGAGATTCAGATACATTTGGCATATATACATCAAGTTGGAATAGGAGATGAAATACGAAATAGAATACAGGGTCCAAAATGCATACATGGGGCTTCCAAAGAAGGGAGCCATTTACACTTAGGGAGTAAGGCTACAAAATCCATTATTCTTAGGCTTTGGGGCTCTGCTTTCATCTTTATTGTGAATGTATTTAGTGAATTTGCCTTTCTTTGCATAGTGTAATTAAGAAAGGTCAAATCCAGGAGCAAAGCCATCTAAATGAGTGATCTGATCCTAGTACCACTAAAAGCCTCCAACATATAATTAGTATATCTTTTGAGAACCATTGTATCAAAGGCTTTGGACTTGGTAAAGGCTTCAACAACTTCATGTTAATGCTTGCAAGCCAGATCCTGATAGTATTTAGAATTAAAGAACTCTTCCTCAACAATAGCTTTGCTATCATTGCTTACTTCTTTTCCAGTATTGAGGGCTTGAGCTCATTGAAGCTCTTCTTCAAGGCCTTGTAATCCCACTGAAGAATCTTATGATTTGAAGCCAAGACTTGATACTTATGTTGGTTGGCTTCAAGTTTAGATTTTGCATGGGTTAGCTCCTTCTTTATCGATATGATCTTAGCAAACTCTTCGCTTACATGCTATAAGGTTGAGTTTTGTTAATAGTAAGCAACTACCTTAACAGAAAAGGCATAAGGAAATATATCTATCAGCAAATAAAAAGACTTAATTAGAACCAGATTATCTCTTAATTTGATGATGAAAGAGAAAAATGAGGGTATACCTTTGTCCAGTGATCAACAATATGTTCCTACAACTCAGATCTAGGGTCTTCCACTAGAGAAAGCTAATTCGTATCTAGTTTCGGCCCGTACTAGATCTTGCATGATATATCTGTAGGTTGAGAAAATAATACAGTAGTCTTGCGCCAACTCCCTAGTGCGGTGCAAGGACAGGCCTTGGAGCCTTAAGTTAACTACTTTTGTTCTCATTAAGAATGTTATTTAGTTTGTATCTACTTAGGTTAACATTCACTTCGAGGACTCGGATAGCTGACGAGTGACCTTCTCACTATGGATGGGCTCAACGACCTATGAGGGGTGGAAGACATCAAATCAGAATCTAGTAGTTGGGAAATTACCTCATCAACAAGGTTGTAGCATATGGGTTTTGTCTCGTCTAAGTCCCATACCTTGCATTTTGACCTAGCATAAGCAGTATTAGTAGCGAAGTCTCATGGATATTGGAGCATAGGTTTCAATGATGTGAACCAGTGTAGTAGCAATAGGTGTAAGCAACCCAACAATTTCAGCTTCGCATTGTCTCTTCACTCTCTTTGCAAGCTAAGCCACTTTTTTAGACCTGACAAAATTCAATCCATAACCGTGGGTACCCAAAAAAATACGGGTAATGGGCCTTGTTTCTCCTACCCAAAAAATTACGGGTAATTTTACCCGTACCCAATTTACCCGCCATCTTTTGGCCCAACCCGCGGGTACCCGTGGGTAACCCGTAAATATTTTTTTTATTTATATATTTATATATATAATATATTTATATGTATATATTATATATTTATATATATATATTTACATATAAATATTTTTAATCTAAATATTAATTTTTGATTTCATAAATTAAAAATCTATAGCAAATTAAATTAAATTATATTCTAAAACAACTTGTTGTGCATATTCCTATGGATCCAACATCTTCTTCTACAAGAACAACAATGTTTGATTGATATTTAAATTTTCAATTCAAATTTTTTTTGGCATATAATGGAATTTAAGTTTGAACTTTTGAATGTGATGTACCTTAAATTTGGTAGATTTTGAATACTTAAGATATAACTTTTAAACTACAATATTATTAATATGCTTTAGGTATTTATTCAATTTAATATTTGAAATTTGTAATCTTTTTTTTTTTTTTAGTTTTATTTAGTTAATATTTGAGTAACACCATGTTTACCTTTAAATAATTAAAAATAAATAAAAAATTACGGGTACTCACGAGTTACCCGTTACCCATCCTCATGGGTAATAGATCCCCTACCTCGTACCCAATAAAAAAGGGGTAAATTTACCCATGGGTAAATTTATCCAACCCATTGGTACCCGTCATTGGGTTACCCATGGGTACCCAATTGTCAGGTCTACACTTTTCCTATCTCTGTAAAAAAATATTAGAAGTTAAAGGGAGAAAAAAATGGTTCACAAGGTAACAATAATTACCTAAAGGGTAGGCCATGATTTCAGAAGCACGTGAAAGACCCGCCCACCAAAGATTAGCTTCATTCACGAGGTCACGGGTGTCATAGATTCTTATAATTAAGCACCAATATACAAAATCCCTACCCCACTTAGATTGAAGACTTACCATGGAGGGTGGCAGATGATACATGAGATTGAAGACAACTATTAACACCTTAGCATGGTGGCCCCATAGCGATGCTATTACTATGGCTCATGAAACACGCCTAGAAAAACACATTGAGTACGCTTGTTTGAAGGTAAAGGACATCAAACTTAAGACTATTTAGTCGGATGTTTGCTTCGTTACCACCCTAAAAAAGAAAGAAGAAAAAAATGAATAATGATTAGAGATGTTGTACTTGGACTCCAAGTTGTGAAGGAGCTAGCATGACTCGAGGTAAAGACAAGACATTGATAATGGAATTACTTCATCCAAGCTGAAGCCAGTCTTATATTTTAGACTTGACTGATTGATATGGATTAAGGTAAAAGGGCTAATCCAAAAATAAGATAAATATTGCTATTTATGCTACTTAGAAGAAATAGGCCCACAAAGGTCCATTCAACCTAATGCTATAAATATATCTGAAATTGTTTTTCTTAAATTCACAAATTTTACTATTCATTTATTCTCTCTGTACATTACTTTGTCTACAGATTTTGATTTGTGCATTGGAGGATTTTTATCGGGAACACTCCAATGACCCTAATTGTTTTTCTTATATTTCAAGACTAGATTTTACTTGTTATTCAAAGACGTGTCGGATGAAGAGAGAGATTTTTCTTACTTGCTTCATAGTCCATTCAAATACTTAGTAATGTTATAAATGCATTAAACTTGTCTATAAAATTGTCAATAGAAATAATATTATCTAGTAAATTGCTGCATAAATTATGGACCATTTGGAGGAGAAAATGTTTTTAAAAAAATAAAAGAAAAGAAAAGTTAATCAATTTAATTAGTATTAATCTCCAATTGTCTTTAATCTTGTTGAATTAAGAATAACGTTCTAGAATAAGTCAAGTCACTTTATTAATGATAGTTTCACAAAGAAATTGCCATATAACAATTAATGGAAACATAAATATATATATATATATATATATGCGTATATGGGATTCCTTCAACCTACAAAAATATGAGTTTTATTCGAATAACTTTATTTTCAAAGACTCAGAAAACATTTTCACTATATATAGTCTGGGCAGGACCAGATCCACAGACACATGCGCCATAGCATGGGCAATTTATAAATACAAGAAATAAAAAGTGAAATTATAATATTTAATTAAAAAAAATACATCGTTGAGAAGGGGAATATAATTGAAGGGGATTAATTGAGTAAAGTCTCAGGCACTTCTCTCCATCATTTGCTGATACCTCTTGAAGGAAAGGAGCTTCTGGAGGCGGATCCGCTTGTGGAATTTTGTTATGAACAAATCTGCGACTTGATCGATCTCGTCTTCCAGATTGAAGCTCTCTCCATTCTCCATAGAATTCTTGACAATATCTATAACCGACGTGGATGAATTTGGATCCTCCAACAAATCAGCGAGCTCCTGTTCCTCCTCTTCAAACAGCGAGTGCCTCAGGTCTGGATACTTGTTGTCATCATCATCCAAATCCAATAATTCATGATTTCCTCCTTCAGCCTCATCGACGCCGCTCATGCTGGTGGTGCCGCCGCCGGCCTCTTTCTTGCTGTACAGAACAATGGCATTGCTCATCATATCTTCGTCGGTGCAACTGTGATCCTTACTCGTACCAATATGTTTGAATATCCCATCTAGTGCATCATTGATCTTCCCAGAAATGGCCGCTATAGAGAACTTTTTTTTCTTAGACAAAACTGTCAATGCTGTGACCATAAGCCGCGCTCTCATGGCGTCGGTTTCGCTTCTTATCGCCATGCATTTGGCTCTACTTACGCAACTGACCATAGATATTATCTGCTTCAAAAGCCTTGCACCTTTGCCCTTCATACTTACACAGAAAATCACCAACTCTCGATCAGTCCGTACGTAACTAACCCCGCCCTGCCCCTTGATCACTCAAATTATCACTAATCCAAACAAACCTTAGAACAAAGTAATCAAACTCGAAAAGTGTACTCACTCGGCAGATTAAGGATTTACTAGCTAGAAAGATGTACTACATATAAGTCTGTAAGCTTCTGCAAAGAGGCATGCAATGCACAAAACATACCATATATATAAAGGATGTAGTCTACATAGGTAGCTCATGTCAGACGACCCTAGATTGCTTTACATGCTAATTTATAAATTTAGAGGGCATTTGGGGTTCACGTAAACAGTCTATAAAAAGCTAAGCTAAAAGAAATATAATATATATATATATATATATGCTGAGGATTCTTTGATCTAGCTACTTTATAAAAGTGAAAAAACAAAACCTGCTGTGCTCAGCCGTTTGCCTTCCCCCCAGTGGGTAGAACCTTCAACCTTTCTTTCTACCAATTAATTATTTACCCAAGGCATGGCACATAGATGACAATGTTGGATGATCCTTTTAAGTTCAAAAGATTACGTCGAGGATAAGGAACTTGATTTTTGAGAAATACGCACTATTACATTTGAATCGCACGTACGGTCAAGCATGCATCGACGCATTCATCAAGCCATGAGAATAGAACTGATATATATATATATATCTATATATGGAGATGGGATGAAAAACTACCAGTTGGTTTGATTCAAAAACTTGACCTCATGATGAGTAATTAAGTTGCTTAAAGGGTAAGAAAAGTAGGAGGGTGAAAGCGTAGAAGAATATTGCAGCGGATTAAGAAATTATTGGTTGTCATGATCCTACAAAAGTAAGATGCATTGTACATAAGCAACTTGGCTGAGAAAAGCAAATTTACAGAAAGCTATATAATTAGGCAGAATAAAGGGAATGCAACTCGACTTTTAAGCATGTGCCCATTTTGTTTACATACTTAAAATAAGTGCTTCTAAATAGATCTCTACAAAGTGGTATGCATAGGAGCACTTTGGATCCTTTATTCCATTCTGTATTTCATCTCCTATTCCAATGTGATGTATTATATATGCCAAGTGTACTTGGTTTTCAATCAATTATTTTTATAAGCAAATATCTAATACACGTGTGATACATTCATACAATGGAATAGGAGATGAAACATATAGTGAAATAGAGGATCTAAACCGCACCAAACTATTGTAACCTAATAGCTCAATAATTTGTTGTGTATCCCAAATTATGTGTTCGCATCTAACTAAACATTTCGAGATTTCTCAATGAAAAATAAGTAGCACATGCTTGACTCCTCGATTATATATATATATAGATAGATATAGGTATTAATAACTATTTAAACACAATTTGACATCTTCACTTAGGTTATGAGCTATAAAACACAACTGCCTTACAAACTACATTCTTCAATTCATTGACCGTGCATATTAATAATCAGCTTGATCTTAATCCATAAAATGGAACAAGCCAAATTATTCCATAGCAATTGTTGACACGTTGGAGTAGCATTATCGAGTTTAAACCTATATGGTCAATAGTTTTAAGGGTAAGGGCTTATACTGTGACAAACGGGACATATTCAATCATTTTCCTTAGGAGGTTGTCTCAAAGTGCATAATATATATATATACATGTATATATATATATGAATATACGTTATTATAGAGCTCCTACTCAATTTAAGAATGTCATACTTTAATATTTTATGAACTTAAAACCAGTTGTCATCGAAGTGTCAGACTTGTGCGTTAAATAGTTACTTTCTAGAACAAATTTCAGGAGTTTATTATACAGAAAAAGCGTGGAGAAGTAAGAAGAACCACAAAGTACCACTCAAAATTGATAACAATACTCACCACTTTAGAAATTCACCTAAAAATTTAAAGCAGAAATAAGAAGATTTCTCTTCTTTGACACAAGACAAAGGCTTAAAATATGAATTATATTTTTCAAAATAGGAACAACCCTCCAAGCATAGGATGATTTTTAAAGTAGGACATACTTATCATGACTTAAAAAAATTCAAAAACTAATGAGTTCAACTAATTAATATAAAACAAGAACAAAGAAGACTCATTAACTAAGAAACTAAGTAAAAAGAACCATTAAAATTAGGCAGAAATCGAGTTGTCCCTTGATATTCCCATAAGCAGTTTCAATGGAGAACCAATCTAACAGTTCTTAGTATAACTCTATGTAAAAAGATGCTTTTTGAGAACCATTTGTACGTTAGAAACTAGACATTTGTAGCTTTCCAATAATACATGATTCACTATCCAGTTTATTCACAATAAAAACAATTTATTTGGAGAAGTTGACTCAAAATTTATCACAGTATCCTGAATATTTATTCCAAGTGCACCAATTGATATAATATCTTTAGGCATGATTTTTTCGCACAAATAGCTACTATTCTTATTAGAATTTGTATCTTTATTCCATAATTCATCTTGTATTATTTTGGTGTCATTCTCCCTTGTTGAAAATGATATTCATCCTCGAGTCTCGATCAAGATCATCTCCATTATGAGAGAAAGATCCGTGACATTGAAAGTTTGTAAAACTTTATGATCATCAAGTAATTCAATTTTATAGGCATTTTCTCTAATTCCCTGTGGTACCTTGAAAGGACTATGAGGAAAACATTATTTATGAAGATGAATCCAGATCAAGTCATCTTTCTTGAAAGTTGTGAGAACTAGTAATGGAGTGTATAAACTGGTATTTTCTCCATGACTTTTAGCAATATGACAAGTTCTATACTTGTCAACATAATGCTTGACATCCTATTCCATGCTATGCCAATAAAAGTTTTCTTGAAGAAGTTCAAGAGTTTTATATCTAACAAATAGTCTAGCAAGGCCACCATTATGTGCTTCAAAAGTATTGCTTGTCTTAGAGAATAATTTGGAATGCATAATATTTTATCTTTGAAAAGAAAGGCATTTTGAATTAAGAAATATTCAAATGGATTCTTTGAGCATTATTTCCTAAATCTTACTAGAGTATGAACCATCTTCGTAGAGATATTTAAGTACCTCAAAACCAATGACTTTTATTTATAAAGTGGACAACAAAGAACATCTTCGACTAAGAGCATTTGTCACACGATTAAGAACACCAGATTTATGCTTGATAACAAAATTGAATGTTTATAGATACTTACCTAATTAACATGCTGAGAATTTAACTTTTGTTGTGTATTCACATATTTCAATGCTTCATGATTCGAGTAGAAAACAACTCCTTGAGTAAAAGATAATGTTGTCAATGATCCAATGCACGAACAATAGCAAATCATTCCTTATCATAATTAGAGAAATTATGGCAAGAGTTGCTCAACATTTCACTAAAGAAAGCAATGAGCTTGCCTTGTTGACTAAGAAAAACATCAATCCCCACATTTGAAGTGTCACACTCAACTTCAAAAATCTTTTAAAAATATGGTAATTAAAGTATTGGAGACGCTGTGACCACTTTTTTAAGAAGATCAAAACTTTTTTGAGCATTATTTGTCCACTTGAAACCACCAACAACAAGCACTCAGTGACAACTGCCATGACAGTACTAAAGTTCTTGATAAACCTGCAATAAAAATAAGCTAAACTATAAAAACTTTGAATATCATAAATAAGTTAAAGAGTTGGCCTGCTTAGGATTGCCTCAATCTTATTTTCATCAATCTTGATGCTTTTCAAGGAAACAACACAGCCTAGCAAAACCAAGCTCGTTGAGAAGAAATGACACTTCTTGAAGTTTGCATACAACATTTTTTCTCTTTTAGCACATCAAATACTTATCCAAAGTGATTCAAATATCTTTCCAATATGCAACTATAGACAAAAATATCATCAAAATAAATAATAAAAAATTTCTCAATGAAAGGTCTAAATATATGGTTTATGAGTTGTATAAATGCAAAATAGGCATTAGAAACACCAAATTGTTGGAATAGTGCCCCGCAAGCCAATTAGATTAGCCTTGTAAACTATTTCCTTATAAGATAATATTGATTGAATGATATTCATTGTATGACCATCTTCATCTTATGCTTATTATTTGCTTCACTTGCATTTGGATGAAGTTCTTAGATCACATTAGACTACAGTTGTGATCTTCCAAGTCATAGGATCTTACGAGACAGGGCGTCTAAGATCCAGATAGACTTGCACAAACGATATATAAATCCAAAGGTTGGATGTTGCTCCGTTCCATGAGTAATTCCATATGAGATATGGATGCATGTTAGTGAGTGCTTGTTAGAGAACAAGGCATTGAAGGCCTGCCCAGAGAATCCACTAGATAGCCAAAATGACAAGTCAGTAATGGCAAGTTCTCCACCTTACGCTAGTGCATATTATTAGTCCTTTGACCTGAGGATCCATGGTAACCTTGTGTTTAGTCCTTATGATTTGACTCTTCCTTGGTCACTTAGCAGGCCACTTGGATTGAGATTGGGCATGAGCTACTAGGCATGGAGGTTTGTGAAATCCAAGATGGAATCCAGCTCCTCGCTTTTGTGAAGGGCAAGTGCATCTCCTATGCATTCTATAATGATCGACTCCAAGAAATCCTTGCGCAAGGTGATATGAAAATTTGGAAAGGTGTTTCCAAAGATGAGGTCGCTAAGGGAATCGAACATTGAAAATAGAAGCATAGTATTAAGGCTATTAGGGAGCCGACTAATATCTTGCCCTAGGCCTCTTTCGGGAGATAGAAGACTAAAGGACCGTATTTGCATACTACGTGTAATGCTAAAATGGTTCTTCAAGAGCATTCATTTTGGCCAATTCTTTGGGCTCCATGGGCTTGAGGTTGGACATCAACCATGGAAATTGGGTACTCTTCAATTAATGAGATTAATTAAATAGAGTCGCTTAGTTTAAAGGAGTTTAAACTAATGTGAACATTTGATATTCCATAAGTCACAATGAGTTGTGAGACCATGTCCAATGAATGGTAGAACCTAATGGGTCACACGCAAAAATCCAATAACATGACTTATTGAAAGAAGGAGAATTTTCTAAGAGTTAGAAAATTCATGAACGAATTTGGAGGAGGTGAAAATTGGAGTCATTTTTGGCTTGATCAATTAATTAAGTTAATTAATTGATGCCACATGACTATTAATTGGTTAAATTAATTTAAGAGTTAAATTAATTTTGACTAACTTAAAGATTTAAGCACTTTGACTTAAGAGTTAAGCCAAAGGACTATTAATTAAATTAAAGTATTTAATTTAATTTAATTGGAAAGTTTATTTTGGAGAATATTATTAAATGAAGGATTTATTTAATATGGAATTGGAATTCATTTGAAAGATATTTCATTAGATGGAATGCAAATTCCAAATGACATTCAAATTCACATTAACACTAATTGTTAGTGGCCACCTAGGCATGGACACTTGGCACCCTCTCCTTGAGGATAGTGTGTGACCTCCTATATATGGATATAGGAGGAGAGGGGGCTTCCATATGCAAGATTGCTTGCTAGGTGTCAATTGTTCTCCCAACAAACTTAGATAGTGGGCATCTAATTGTTAGCATCCCCATTATTCTCTCCTACCTCCTTTACATTCCACCTCCATTTCCAATTCTTCTCTTCTCCTTTCTCTACAAATATCTCCAGTCAAATTGTAGAGAATAGGTCCTAACTATGGTGTGTGGACTATGTTATTAGAGGCCAACCGTTTGGTTGCTATTGCTCTTGTTTGAGGCAGTTTCTGGCAGCTACTTGGGCCAAGTTGTGGGAGGCCTTTTGGTGTTTTGTTTTGGCTGATTTTTGGAGCGTTGTATCCTCAGGGTGTGGTGACAGTCCAGTAAAAATTTCAGCTTAAAAAGAGGAGTCCAGCCAAGGGAAAAATGGTGGTGATTCAGCTACGCTAGTGAAAAACTTCTTCAACAGTTGAAAAGAGTTTTTCTTGCTCCTTGAATTTTCTATTTTCACCATGGTATTTCCCTTCTCTAAATCTGATTCCTATGAATGTATTGATCCTTGGGGATGTGAGTGGGCTAGTTACATTCATGTTTTTTGAAAATATTGGATCCTAGTGCCATACACACCTACAAGTGGTATCGGAGCCATATTCATGCATGGATTTGGATTTTGCTTGGCTTGGATGATTGGCTCTTGTGAAGAATTGATCCAAATCACCATGTCCTCGATCCATATGATAGGTTGGAGTGCATGGATGATCTTATTTGTGGCTCACTAATTAATGGATTAAATCATGATATTATGTGCTTTAATTAATTATTAAATCATGTAATGGGTATGTTTTAATTCATTCTGCCTAATGTTGAATTTTGATTTGGCATTGGTGGGTGTTATATGTTAATATAGCATGTTATGAACGGCCTCAAGTTGTTTTGGTCATTTTTGGGTCTAATATGATTGCATATTTTTGGAGATTTTTGAAGAATGTGATTCTTGGTTAAACTTATTTTTCAAGCATATTTAGGCACTTGATATTTCAGTTTTAAAAGGTGTTTTAATATGAAATTTTCACTTATGTTGTGTTTTTCTAAAATTCTTGGTGCACAAAAGTTGAGCCAAAAATGGCTTGACTCGGCCGTGACCCCAAAACAGGGGAGCTGCCGGCACTTGGCAGCCCACATAAGGGCAGTGGCTGAGAGCTACTGCCCAGCAGTGTACAAGCCTCGGCTAGTAGCCCTAGTTGGGTTTGGGATGGGTTTTGAGCTTTTTCTTTGGTTCATTTAGTGACCAAACTTGTTTTGAAACATACACATTGGTTGCACAAATGTTGTGCAAGTTCTCAAAATTGTGTTAGACACTTTTTGATTGCTTTTAAAACTTGTTAAAGTTAATCTCCTATTGTGGCGAAAATAAGATGTATAAATGTTATGCTTATTTTTGCTTGACCAATTATTTGTTAATTTGATTAGCATTTAATTGATAGAATTGAATGTTAATTCTTGATTTGTTTATTGTTCATTTAAGTTTTGAATGGATGATGAATGAATGGGGATGATCATGAGCCTTTAATGTTGATTTTATTTATTTCAAGTTGTCGAAAAGGGTTGTATTAAATTGGTGCTTGCCGCATGCCTCTTTTATTTTTACATTGTAGATGTTATGAGAGTAGAATCACTAAGAGTGAGGATTTCTTTCTCATGTAAATGTTACAAAGAGCAAAAAAGACCATTGGAGGCATGAAGACCCGTGAATGTATGGGATACACTTATGTAATAGCTAGATTTAATCAACTCACTTAAAATCAACTAAGTGGTATACCTACGGCTCTAAGTGCACAATTTGGTTAGGCTCATGGTCATACCACCCTAGGAGCATGCTAGCTGAATTTACTTATTTATGCTTTTCATATCCTATTGATGTATGAGATGCATGATTAGGATATAGAGAACCTAAATAAGAAGATAAAATGATCATATCTTTGCAAGCAAAAACCCTTTACTTGGAATGTCCAAGTGCTTTCAAATATTAAGTCAAGATGGATACAAATTAAAAGTTTTTATTAATCTATGCCTACCAATAGTATATGGCATGACGATGCTACCATCTTTGTGTGATATACATCCAATCATGGGGGTCAGACTTAGATAGAAAGTTGTGACCATGTACTTAGCATGAGATACACCTTTGATTTGAGAATGCCCACACATTATACACTCGATCACGAGGGGTGTTGTGGTGCCCATCTCAAATCAAAGCTTGATTGGTAGGTTCGACGTAACACCAAGTAATGTAGAGGTCATCCTTATAGGGGATCTACATGAAAAGGTGAGGCAAAATATATCAAAAGTTGCATAAGATGCAATTAGCAAAAGTTGCTTACCTTTAGATTGTTTGTGGATATACATCTGGTCATGGGGGTCCATTTACAAGTTCTTGGGGTCTTGATTCTCACTAGGAAATATGATTTCTTGAATTCTTCTAGGGGGTGAAAGATTTGAAAAAATAGTGGGAGAAAAACATGCTTGAAAGACAATGAACATGTTTTTAATATCAATATTCAATCACATGCTTATACTCTTTTTTCACCTCTTGTAGATTTTCAAAATCTTCAAAATTAAAATGGCTAAAAATCTACTCGCAAGTATTTTGGAAACCAATAAGGTAACCGGGCCAAACTTCCAAGATTGGTTGAGAAACCTTAAGATAATTCTCGACTCTGAAAAGAGGATTTATGTCCTTGATCAAAGTCCCGCGGACACAATTGATGATGATGCCATTGACAAAGTTCGTGAATCGTTCACGAAATTTGTAGATAATGATCTACAAGTTAGATGCATCATGATGATCTCCATGTCTAATGAGCTCCAAAGACTCACGAGCATGTGAGACATGCTCTTAAGATCTACAAACACCTACAAGAGTTGTATGGTGTGCAATCGAAACATGAAAGGTTCACGTTGTCGAAAGAGTTCTTTAGGTCAAGAAGAGTGAGGGGTCAAGTATGCATGATCACGGGCTCAAGATGATTGGACTCATCGAAAAGGTTGGACAACTTGATGTGATCATGGACAACGATCTCTATATAGATTTGATCCTCCTGTCATTGCCACCATCATTCAACCAATTCGTCATAAAACTTTAACATATCCAAGCAAGAAGTGACGATTAACGAATTGGTGAATATGCTTGTGACGCTGAGGCGATGATGAAAAAGGAAATGCCTCTTATGCTTGTTTCTTCCTCCTCCAAGTCGAAAGGCCCTAATAAAGAGAGGTAAGAGGAAGAAGATTTCTTCCTCGAAAAGGAAGCAACTCATGAAATGTTCTGGGAGGGTCAAGAAGAAGGTTAAAACTGATATAAGTTGTTTCCACTGAGGTGAAAAAGGGCATTGGAAGAGAAATTGCAAGGCTTACCTTGCAACCCTTGAGAAAGGTATGTACTTTATTAAAGTGTATTTAACGACCAATTCTTTCTCATGGGTATTTGATATTGCATGTGGTTCTCGCCTTTGTAATTCATTACATGGGATAGAAAGAAGAAAGAGCCTTCGTGAAGGGTATATGATCCTCTGCTTAGGAAATGGAGCAAAAGTTGTCATCACCTTCCAAGGCATAATTAAGTTAGACTTGGGACATTCTAGTATTGTACTTAATCCAATTTATTATGTATTGAATCTTGTTAAGAACATTATATCAATTTCTGTTCTTGATTATGAAGGATATGATTTTTCTATATCGAATGGGACATTGAAAGCATTGAAGAATGGTTCTTTAATTGCTCAAGGCGCATTGATTAACGGATTATACGCACTTGAATCTCAACCTTCACTAATGCATATTCAATCAAGTAAAAGAAAATTTAATAACCAAGAAGACACCATCATTTGGCATGCAAGATTTGGGTATTGAAGAAGATGAAAGCTCTCAAAGCACTAAAATTTAGTAGCATTGAGGACCTTCCTACCTGTGAATCTTGTTTAAAGGGAAAAATGACCAAGGCTCATTTTGTAGGACAATTGGAACTAAGTGTTAGTGCAAGAAATGGTTGTTCTTACTTCATCACCTTCACCAATGATTATAGTCGGTTCAGACACGTGTATCTTATGAAGTACAAGTTTGAAGCCTTTGAAAAGTTCAAAAAGTATAGGAATGAAGTGGAAAAGCAATTAGGACTTAGTATTAAAGTTCTTCGATTGGATCGAAGGAAGAAATACTTAAGTGTCGAATTCTTAGATTATCTAAAAGAGAATGGGATTCTCTCTCAATAAACTCCACCCGGCACACCTCAACACAATGGAGTAGCCGAGAGGAGAAACCTTACCTTGTTGGACATGCTGCGTTCCATGATGAGCTTTTTTTATGTGCCCATATCCTTTGGGGATACGCATTAGAAACATCAATGAAGTTACTAAATGTAGTACCTTCAAAGTTGGTGCTAAAAATGCCACATGAGATGTATTATGGCAAAGCACCCTCTTACCATTACCTTAAGGTTTGGGGATCTCCCGCCTACATAAAATAGACAATGGGAGCTAAGTTGGATAGTATATCCACCTTGTGCAAGTTTGTGAGATACCCAAGAAAGTTTATGGGTTATTACTTTTATGATCCATCGGAACAAAGGGTGTTTGTTTCGAGGAATGCCTACTTTTTGGAAAAGCAATTTCTATTAGATAGAAATGGCGATATTGTTTAAATTGATAAAGTTCAAGAAGATCATGAAATCCCACAAGCGGTGGAAACAAGCGAGCAATAAGAGCCTTACACACAACCTCTGAAAAGGTCGAATCAAATCAAGAAGCAACCTAAAAGGTTCAGATTTCTTCATAAGACAGGCCAATCGGATATTGATCCGAAGACCTATGAGGAAGCTATATTGGACATAGACTTGGGACATTCGCTTAATGCCATGAGATTCGAAGTTGACTCCATATACTGCAACAAAGTATAAACTTTAGTAGATCCACTGGAGGAAAAAGTTCCCGTTGCTTGCAAGTGGATCTATAACCGAAAGCTAGGAGTTAATAGAGAGGTAGTAACCTTTAAGGCACGACTAGTGGCAAAAGGTTACACTAAAAGACCCAGTATCGATTTCGAGAAAACTTTTTCACCAGTCGCTATGCCTAAGTCCATTCAGATTCTACTTGCCATAGCTGTATATTATTACTATGAGATATGGCAAATTGATGTGAAAATTGCTTTCCTCAATGGAGACATTGAAGAAGAAATCTATATAGAGCAACCACAAGGTTTTGCATCCGAGGGGAGTGAGCAAAAGGTTTGCAAACTCTAGAGATCCATTTATGGGCTCAAACAGGCGTCCTGAAGTTGGAACATATGTTTTGACAAGACAGTCAACTCATCTGGCTTTGTTAAAAATATGTATAAACCATGTGTGTATATGAAGGCTAGTAGGAGTAGTGTACAGTTTATTGTGCTTTATGTCGATGACATCCTTCTCATTGGGAATGAGGTAGGAATGTTAGATGTACTAAAGCATGGTTATCTATACAATTCTCCATGAAGGATTTAGGAAAAGCATCCTACATATTAGGAATACGTATCTATAGAGATAGATCAAGGAGGATGCTGGAGCTTTCCCAAACTCCGTATATTGACAAGATACTAAAGATGTTTAGTATGGAAGAATCCAAGAGTGGATTTCTTCCCATGGGACATGCATCTGTCTCTCCAAGTCTATGGCCCGCAAGATTGAAGATAAGACACAGAGAATGTCCCATATGCCTTATGCCTCTGCTATTAAGAGCATAATGTATGCAGTTCAATGTACAAGATTGGATGTGGTATGCTCGCTAAGTATTACGAGTAGGTTCCAATCCAATCTCGGTGAGAGTCACAGGACAGCCATAAAAGCAATCCTTAAGTACTTGAGAACGACTAAGGATATATTTTTGGTATACGGCAGTGGAGAATTTAAACTTGAGTGGTATTCGGATTCTAGTTTCCAATCCGATATAGATGACCTGAAATCCACTTATGATTCGTATTTTGCCTCAATGGCGATGCGGTGAGTTGGAAGAATTCCAAATAAAACACCACGACCGATTCTACCATAGAGGCAAAATATATTGTAGCTTCAGAAGCTGCAAAGGAAGGTGTTTGGATGAAAAACTCTATTTAAGAGTTGAATGTAGTGCCTAGTATTGCTGAGCTAATAGTTGTCTTCTGTGACAACAGCGGGGCGGTAGCGCAAGCTAAAAATTCAAGATCTTATTAGCAATCCAAGCACATATTGAGGTGATATTACTTAATCCGGGAGATCATTGATAGAGGCAACATCCGAGTAGAGAGAGTTGCCTCGGAAGATAACATAGCAGATCCACTGACTAAACCCCTATCACAAAAGGTCTTTGAAGGACATTTTGAGATGATGGTTCTTAAGGCCATGGGGCATTGGATTTAGGGCAAGTGGGAAATTTCCCTACAAGCCAATTAGATTGAAGGCTATTAATTATATGGTCATCTTTATATTATGCTCATTATTTGCTTCACTCGCATTTGGATAAAGCCTTTAGATCACATTAGACTATGGGACATGATCACGCATTGGATGGTGATCATGGAATAAGTCTTACACGGTTGTGATATTAAATCTTTCAAGACATAGGATCTTACGAGATAGGGCATCTAAGATTTAGATAGACTTGTACTAACAATGCATAAATCCAAGGGTTGGATGTTGCTCCGTTCCATGAGTAATTCATACGAGATATGGATGCATGTTAGTGGGTGCTTGTTAGAGAACAAGGCGCTGAAGGCCCGCCCGAAGAATCCACTAGATAGCCGAAGTGGCAAGTCGGTAGTGGCAAGTTCTCAAACTTACGCTAGTACATATTATTAGTCCTTTGACCTGAGGATCCATAGTAACTTTGTGCTTGGCTTTTATGCTTTGACTCTTCCTTAGTCACTTAAAAGGCCACTCGGGTTGAGATTGGGCATGAGCTACTAGGCATAGAGGTTTGTGAGATTTAAGTTGGAATCCGACTCCTCGCTTTTGTGAAGGATGAGTGTATCTCCTACGCGTTCTATATTGATCGATTCTAAGAAATATTTGTGCAAATTGATGTGACAATTTGGAAAGATGTTTCCAAAGATGAGGTCACTAAAGAAATCGAACATTGAGAATAGAAGCATAGTATTGAGGCTATTAGGGAGCCGACAAATATTTTATCCTAGGCCTCTTTCCGGAGATAAGGGACAGAAAGAGCGTATTTGCATAGTACGCGTAATGCTAGAATGGTTCTTCAAGAGCATTCAGTTCGGCCAATTAGTTGGGTTCCATGGGTTTGAGGTTGGACATCGACTATGGAGATTGTGTATTCTTCAATTAATGAGATTGATTATATTGAGTCGCTTAGTTTAAAGGAGTTTAAACTAATGTAAATATTTGATATTCCGTAAGTCATAAAGAGTTGTGAGCCCATGTCCAATAAATGATAGAACCTAATGGGTCACACACAAAAGCCAATAGCATGACCTATTGAAAGAAGGAGAATTTTTTAAGAGTTAGAAAATTTATGACCAAATTTGGAAGAGGTGAAAATTGGAGTCATTTTTAGCGTGATTAATTTAAGAGTTAAATTAAGATCAATTAATTAAGAGTTAATTAATTGATGACACGTGACTATCAATTGATCAAATTAATTTAAGAGTTAGATTAATTTTGACTAGCTTAAAGATTTAAGCACTTTGACTTAAGAGTTAAGTCAAAGGATCATTAATTAAATTAAATTATTTAATTTAACTTAATTGGAGAGTTTATTTTGGAAATATTATTAAATGAAGGGTACATTTAATATGAAATTGGAATTCATCTGAAAGACATTTCATTAGATGAAACACAAATTTCAAATAACATTCAAATCTACATTAATACTAATTGTTAGTGGCCACCTAGGTATGGACACTTGGCACCCTTTCCTTGAGGATGGTGCACTACAACAAATTACACTTTTAATAACTATTAATTTCGTTACCATAACGTTGAAATTCGCTACTCAAAAATATTGGTAACGAATTTTTCATTACTAAATTTTCATGCCCTAAAGCCCATCACAAAAAGTCTTAGTAACAAAATTTATGGCTCGTTACGAATGATGACCTTATGGAGACGAAATATATTGTCACAAAAAGTTTCGTATTGGAGACAAAATAATGTTAGTTACAATAGATTTCTATAGTGTAACGAAATACCTAGTTACCAAAATATTAGCAGTTTTGTCGCCTTTTATTTTTTGTTACCAATGCATATTATAATAATATTATTTATTTATTTTAGTTTCATTACAAATTGTCTGTGTAAAAAAAAAAAATTGGTTACGATTAGTTAAATCATATTTTTATTTTAATAAGCTTCTCGTTACTAATAGAATACATAACTAACAAATTCGTTACAAAAAATATTAAGAGTTTTTTTACAATTAGTATATACAACTAAATGTTTCGTTACTTATGGCTTGTAAGATTAAAATATTTTGTTACAAATAAGCAATGAATTGGCTATAAATAATTAATTTCTTAATTAAGATTGAGTAATTATTTGTTACGAATTAATAAGTAATTCATTATGGATACATAAAATTAGTTTGTTACGATTAAAAAAAGTAACCAACAAATTTTATTACCAATAAATTATTTTTGTAACAATATAATTTTGTTAGAGAAAGTGTTTTTTTCCTATGTTCAATAGCTAAATTTGGATATGAATTTGTAGAAGAAATTAAAATGTGAAGTATACCAAGTTCCTAAATGTAAATAACTCAATCATTCCTTCAATAAACAAAAGAGCAACCACATCCATCCATCCATATACATTTACATAATACTAACCAAATCCATCCATCCATAGGCATAAATATAATTTCAAAACATTAATCCCAAATTCAAACTAGCTACCAAAGCCATGATAACCCAGTAGGTATATAAGTCAAACAAAAGTAATAAGTTTTGAAGAAGTATTATCATTCAAGTGACATGAGAGATCTACAAAACATCTTCTTTAATCCTCGTCAAATTCATCAGAAAGTGGGCTACTTCCAACAACCTGCAAAAAATAATTGGACGGCACACTGTTAATATGAATAACATCAAATTAGATATTATATATGTTTAACCAATCCATATATATCTAGTTTTTCTTAGATTAGAGAAGTAAGGTACACAGGAAAAACAAATGTTTAATATAACATAAAAAAAAATGCAAAAATAGCACAATTCATAGGAGGAAGTTGCAATACCCAATAAAAGATTTGCATAATACCATCTCTTGTCCAACATAAACTACACAAAATATCATAAAAGATAATATTGAACATAAAAAAATATTTCATTTAACTAGTTAGCTATATTACCAAATGAGTCATATTTTTTTTATAACATAACTTTAAATGGAAAAGTCCATAATAATCTCCAAATTAAAAGTTCTCCCAATTATTTACATATATGAGAACTCACATGTTGAAATAAAATACAATAAAATTCTTAAAATTGTAATTCTTGGAACTTAAGTAAACTCAGCTAATCATTGTACATATGACAAGTGACAAACAATCAAATGAAACAACAATATAAGGCATCAATGTTCATAACTTTAAATTTATTATTCTTAATTTTGATTATCATATATCACAAATTTCCATATACTCAAAATTCAAGTAAAATCATGTTATATCATAAGGACATACTTACCTTCAAGTAAATTTGTCTTGCAATGCAAGCAAGAGTTGCTTTAGCTTGATCTGACTGTCTTCAAGGCTTGCTATTTTTGCGGCTTGTTGTTGGCATTGCTCTTGTTGAGTTTTGATGAGATCCAATGCACTATCTAGGTTATTTTCAGCTTTGCTCAATTTCTCCTTCACTGCTTGAAGTTTTGTAGCTTGAAGTCTCATCTTCTTACTACCTTTAGATGGTACAACTCCATCACCCCTGCCTCTCTCATATCCTATCGTGTGCCCAATGACTCCTTAATAATGTCCCTCTCAGAAAGTTCCTGGACTCCTTCTTCTAGTGTTTCATTCATCCTCCTTCTCATTTCATTCTGTCATGAGCATAAATATATATATAAGTACATACTTAAATATAGGGGATATTTTATTATAGAATATGAACTCACATGCTTGTTCGCAGCTGTAGCATTCACATACTCTCCACTACCTTTCTTCATAAGGGGACTCCAAAACTCTGCGCTTTGATTTTCCTTTGCAATTGTAAATAGAAGTTTTAGTATAGAACTTTATATAATGACAAGAGAAAATATAAATAAAAGAAAGTTAAAATGATATGTTACCATTTTCATTAATCGTACAGTGAATGATTTAGAACCGAATGTATAAGAGTATGGCATAAGTGCTCTATTTCTTCCATTGATCCTCGATCTTTCCTACATTTATATATAATTATGTGAAGATGTAGAAAAGTACATAACTAAAGTTACATTAAATTAATACTAAAAGACAACGAAAAATCAAAAAAATCTTTTTAATTTATTCACTGTAGCGCCCCTGCTCGGGACAACACCTAAGCCGAAGCGCTACTCTGTTCAAGCTTGACATACAATCAATAAAAGATCAAATATTCACACTAACCCAAAAGATCGCTTCTCTAAACGAAATATGTACAATCCAGCATCTTAAGTTCAATATAACATTCACATAACGTTTCTTATATCACTGCCTCGATCAGGTGTCAACTATATGCACTATTGCAACACCAAATCTATTACAAAATAAATTGTCCAACCAAAGCCTGGCTCCTATTTCTCATTTAGGCCTGTTTGGAAAAAAAATAAGAAACAACAAAAAGGGTGAGTCTTAAGGACTCAGTGAGGGAAACACATAACAGGAGATAGAGGAGAAGTTATTAAATTTCAATAGCAATGAACAAGGTTATTGATAGTAATCAAATAATCAGTTCATGATTGACGGAAATCAGAATTTATACTCATAAAAACTTGGAACATGTAAACATTTAGCTGGCATGTTGTCATCCTTCCTTATTGCTCCTTGATGAATACAGGATAACTTTTTCAATAGCACTTAACTTGAGCATGAGAACTTTTCTCTTTATCTATAACTTTACAATAGCAATTAACTTGAAAATGAAAATTTTCTCCTTATCATTTGCTTGAGCACATAGCTCGGCGTGTAACAACTTGCTTTTATGGCATAGTCGACGGCATGCCCGATCCCGCCACTCACAATTTGCTACTTCTAGCTACTTGTAAGTCAGGATCGTAGGTGAGTACAATCCGGGATATCTGTCACCGTCGGTCCGTACCGCCCGGCTATCTTTCAAACCAAGCCCCGTGCCCAACTTCTCGTGGCGTCCCTCCAGGTTGAACTTCCCAAAGGCGTACCCATAGGGTGAATGGTTTAATGCCAACAAAAAACAATTTAACTTTTAAAATAGTGACATAAATACTATTCAACAATGACCGCCAAGCCCTATTTCAATAAACGAAGCATATGAACAGATTAAGAAGGCTTTTGACAAAATTAGGTCTACCAAACCATTTCAAATATTATTTTCATAAATATCAAGATCATTTTCAAAAAACGGTAACATATCAGGAAATTTCAAATCAGAAGAATATCACAGGGTTCGACAATTAACAATGATAACAACAATTTGAACAGATATCAAGTCAACAGAACTTAACGAGCTGAACGATATCATGGAATAACACATACAAGCAAGAACCAATCAGTAGATCCCACACAGGGGAAAGCAATAACTTATAGAGTATGGTAAGCAAACAATTCCAACCATCACAGGAGTTTATTAACAAAACGATAGGTACAAAAGGTGCCAGATTGGCAGACCCTCACAAGGGTTCAATCAAACAAGAAGTAGCTTATATAGACCTGGCAAAATTCTACCCGTACCCGTGGGTACCCGCGGGTACCCAAAAAATTATGGGTAATGGGTCTTGTTTTTCCAACCCAAAAAATTACGGGTAATTTTACCCATACCCAATTTACCCTCCGCTTTTTGGCCCGGCCCGTGGGTATCCGCGGGTTACCCGTATTTATAAATATATTTTTTTATTATTTTATATAATATATATTTACATATAAATATTTTATATTTATAACAAATTAAATTAAAAATTATATCATAAAATAAAATTCTAAATAACAAAAATCCCTTCCCAAAAACATGGATGCAACATCTTCTTCTACAAGGACAACAATGTTCGACTGATATTTAAACTTTCAATTCAAAAAACTTTTGGCATGTAATGGATTTAAATTTGAACTTTTGAATGTAATGTACTTTAAATTTGGTAGACTTTGAATATTTAAGATCTAAGTTTTAAACTACAATATTATTAATGTACTTTAGGTATTTGTTCAATTTAATATTTGAAATTTTTAGTTTTTTTTCGTTGTTTGAGTTTTATTTAGTTAAAATTTGAGCAACATCATGTAAGTCACAAGTTGGATATTAATTTACCTCTAAATATAAAAAAATAATTAAAAATTGGGTACCCACGGGTTACCCATTACCCGTGAGGATGGGTAACGGGTCCCCTATTTCGTATCCAATAAAAAATGGGTAAATTTACCTGGTTAAATTTACCCAACCCATTGTTACCCGTGATTGGGTTACCCACGGGTACCCAATTGCCAGGTCTAAGCTTATACAAGGCAAAAACCAGAGCGGTAGACCCTCACCTCTTGTAGTTTCAGCAAAACAAATCTCAACTCGCAATCTACTGATCGCCAGGACCCACTTCTTCTTCTCATAATCAGAGGAATAATCCCATAATCCAAATTCCTATTCAACACTAAGCCCTCTAGAATTACATCAAGCATTCTAACATCATTAATTTATCAATCAACATGATGATATAAGTTCAATAGGTGCTATCTACACACTCATCCTAATATCAACTATTCCTGAATTAATCACGATAGTCTATATCAGTTCCAAAATAGCATGATCTTAATCTAAATTACAAGGTCATAATAACATAATCTTAATCCATACAAAATAGTCCAAATTCCTGCATAATTAATCCTAATCAAATGCCACTTAGTCTCTCATTACATAATCCTTAGTCAATATTTATTAATTCAAATTTTGGCATTTAGCATGACATGTTCGGATCCACAAATTTAATATTCCTCCTTGCACGGGAATTGTACACACACACATATATATACCAATCATCCCAACATTCTCATTCTTGGCATACATACATGGCTTAAAATGGAAAGTACAACATATGCATATATATATCAAGGTACAACCAACTAAAGCTTAATCTGTAACCCTCTATTACCTAAAATGCTTATCTAGGCCTCGGAATCACAAACTAAGAAAACCACTGCAGTCATCGAAACCAGGAGAAGAAACTGGTCTGTAATCACCAGAGCGCCGCCGCCGGAAAATCTTGCGGTCACCACCAAAATGTTCCTCTCGAGCTCCTAAATCCAACCCCGTAATCAGTTTCCAGTTCCTCAGCCTAGACTACCCCCAATCGAGCTCAACAGCCACCAAATGGGTTTCTCGCTGCCGCCTGTTTCTCTCCTATTTTCGTCGCCGCCGTTGCTCCGATCTGTCATGCAAACCCACCACCGTGATCCCCTTTCTCAACTCTTCCCAACTACAACATCATAACTGAATTTGGCCGCCAGAAAACCACAAACCCACCACCCACACCATGGACTCCCTCTCAGTCTCTCTCACGATAATGCGCCGGAGTAGTTTCAACCGGGTATAGTGGTATTGCCGTGGAGCTGGTGAGGAGAAGAAGAAGATGATTGGTTTAGTTGGGGAATTTGGCTGCCGATGGAAGCTCGCTGTGGAAGGGTTGGTGGTTGCGGTGAAGTGAAGAAAAGAAGAAGAAAGTGAATAGTGAAGAATGAGAAGAATGAAGGAACAAGCTGTTTTTTGTAAATCCAATTTTGTAAATTTGCAATTGAGTCCTTAGTCTAATTAAGTTAATTCACTTAAGTCCTTAAGTAATTAAAATAGCATAGGTCCTAGTTGACTAGAAAAATACCATTCAAGCCTCTAAGCTTTTCTAATTTATTCAATTAAGTCTTCAAAAATTACAAATTAGCCCCAAGAAATTTAAATAAAAGAATAATATGAAAGAATAATTAAATTTCATCAGATATAGAAAATAATAAAATTTTAAATTCTATAACCATAAAATTTCGGGATATTACATTCACTTACTTTTGTCCCTATTTGTTAATATTGTTAAAGGCAAAAAGATGAATTTAATTGTTTTCCAAGATCGAACAAGAAAAGTTAAATCTTTTAAAATTAATGGACATTAATTACAAAATTAATATTTTAATTAATATTAAATAATATAGTATTTTAAATTTTAACTTCAAATTTACTATTATTAAATACTTGTAAATGAAGACACAATAAAGATAAGTCATTTTGGACATGCATGATATTCAAAAAACATTTAAATAAGACAAAGCCAATTAGTTAAAACTAACTAGTTAACTATCAATTTCTTAAATATTCAAAATTAACTAAGAATCAAATGAGTTCAGAAACAATAACCCCACATTAATCTAGTAATAAAATTTAATTTAGCAAATTTTTTTAGTTTAAATTGCTAGAAAATTCAATCATAACATGGATTATTTAAATTGCTTCAGGGAACTAACCAGAAATCACACAAAATCTATGGTTAGATTGCGGAATATATATACACATATGTATAGAATTTAATGGGTAAAATTTGAGGAAACAACTTGAGGAACAGTGCTTCTACAAAATTAATATACAAAAACTATACCTCAATGTTTGAGAGAGTGAGAGAGCAGGGGGCTCCTGAAAGCTAAAATTTCACAAGAAAGCAGCTTTGGGTCCTAGCTTTGTCTGCAGTTGCAAGGATAAAAGAAAGTATCAAGGAAAAAAGGGAAAAAAAAGGGGCCAATGCAATGTGTTCTTACAATTTTTGATAGAATAAACAGGATGTAATATTACTAATTAGAGCAATTGTTTGCCTTTCTTGGTTTACAAGATGAGCCACTTGAACATTTGATTGAGTCTACATAAGCATACTATGGCTTTATGGTCACTGGAGTCACCTGAAGAAAAGAAAATCATTTTCAGTGTGAGACAATTTCCTAAAAGAGATGGGAACACATGATTAGAAATCACAAGCAAGCAAATTTTGAAAAAGAACAACTTCCTACTTTTTCTGTCTTTATTTCTTTTCTTTTTTACTTTCTTCCTTTTTTCTTCAAGTCAAGTCTAGGCAATTTTTCACCATTTCAGCATCTATCTCTATTAAGACAAAGTAAGCAAACTACTGAAACTGAGGGAAATGATAGTCGATGGACTATCCTAACAGAGAAGACATTAAAGCACTTAGAACATGCACTCCAATTTGGGCTTCAGCTTTCTCCAGCTCAGTTGAGGATGTGCTCAGTTTTTGAGGCTCCGTTTGGTTTTATTTTCATTTTCAGTTTCAAGCATTTCTATTTTGGTAGAAATTAGTTATATGATGTGATGTGAAAATGAAAATGTGTTTGGATGAAACGTTGGAAATGTAATGATTATGTTGATTTTAATAGGTTGTAGGTAGAGAGAGATAGAAATAATGGAATAGAGAGAGAAGATATATAGGTTATTGGAAAATGTGTTTTGAAAATGAAAATGAAAATAATGTTAGATAAAAATGTGTAAAAAATAATGGTTTTAATTTTTGAAATAGTAGAAAATGTGAAAATGGGGTGTGGAAATGAAACCAAACGGTACCTTAGTGAATTCTGTTAAGCCCTTACTGGACAGAAGCAGGGTCTGTAAATCTCTGTTGTACCAACCCGAACAAGAAAGGTATCAGTTTTCCCATTGATACATACAGTGTAAACTAAGAACAGAAGGGATTGTGAATTAAAAATTCAGACATTTGCACGTATATGGAAGTGTATATGAAATGCACAGAAGGACAAAGTTCTTATTCAGTATTTCGTACCTAAAAATGGGAGCACATATTCAGTATTTAGTACCTAAAAACTGGATTTCAGGCGCCAAATGGGAAACTGGATTTCAGGCACCAACAGCCAACAGTGAACGTTGAACGGGAGCTAACGGGATTTTCAGGCGGTGGGCGAGGTTCATGACCAAACTCTGAAATGCACTCAATTGAAAACTGGAATTCAGGCAGCAGCAGTCAACATTGAACGGTGAACGGGAGCAAACAATATTTCAGGGGTGAGAGAGGTTCATGAGGGGGAAGAAAACAGGGAGCAAGCAAACTTTGAAATGCAGCAAGTTGGAAATGGGACTTCACCACAGTATCGGATTCCAAACCATAATTAAATTTGATATTTTCCTTTAAAGGCCTATAGCTGACACAGGCATGGCTGGAAGCAAAGTCTTAAGCTCTGCTTGCTTGCGAGAATTTCTCATTTCTCACAAGCAAGTCCTCAAAAACAAAGAAATTTCTGTGTGATTGTTTGTGAAAAAAATTTTATTTTATAGAATTTTTCTCAAAAATTCCTCTTCTGCTCTTTGAAAAAATTTTGAAAAATTTTCCCTCCTTTTTACAAAAAATTCTCACAAACAATCACTCTCACCTGCCACATCAACTGTAATCATTACACTTTTACCTCACAAACAATCACTCTCTCATAACATATAACTATATTTACATATAATATTTTTATAATATAATTATTTATATGTACATATTAACATTTAAATGAAATTATATCATAATATATAGTTATAATTACACATAATATTTTTATATTAAAATATTATTATTTTCTTAAGATAGTTATTTTGATGTATTTTCATAGTATGTAATTATATCTATACGTAATATTTAATATTTAAACAAAATTATTTTTGTAATAAATAATTATAGTTACAAGTAATATTTTTATATTTAAATACAATTATTTTCATAATATAATTATTCACAAATTTTTAATATTTTATAATATTATTTTCATCATATATAATTATATTTACACATAAAAATTACATTTATATTTTAATATTTACACAAAATTATCTTCCTAATACATAATTATATTTGCACATAATGTTTTATTATTTAAACAAAATTGTTTTCATAATATACAATTATATTTACACATAAAATTTTAATATATTTAAATAAAATTATTATCATATTATATAATTATATTTACACATTATATTGTATTATTTAAATAAAAATATTTTGATAATATAATTATTCACACATTTTTAATATTTCATAATATTATTTTTGCAATATATAATTTTATTTACACATAATATTTATAAATATTTACTGTATATTTTAATATTTACATAACATTATTTAGTTTTGTTACGTAATTATATTTGGACATAACGTTTTGTTACTTAATTTTTTTTTTCATAATATACAATTATACTTACACATAAAATTTTAATATTATTAAATAAAATTATTTTCATACTATATAATTATATTTACACATTATATTATATTATTTAAATAAAATTATTTCATAACAAAATCATCTCACAACTTTTTCTCAAAAAAATTCTCACAAACAATCACCACCTCATTTTCTCTCACATGTCACATTAACTGTAATAATTACATTTTTACCTCACAAACAAAAAAATCTCATTATTTCCTCATGAAAATGAAAAATGAAAACACAAGCAATCACACTATTGTACCTTTTTCTCACTTTTTGTAATTTTTTAATGCTGATTCATTTTGTTTTCTTCACTTGGTTGCGTAATGGGGCTGATTCAGAGGTAGCTATAGCCTTTCAAAGGTGTAATTTAGTTTTGTCTTAGTTGAGGTGTCATCCCCATTTTAGACTTTTATATTAATAAAATAAAAAGATTTGGCACATTTTAAATATAATTTTAATATATTTATTTAAATTTTTACATAAATACAAATAAATATTATGATAAAATGGCAATTGTATGCATAGAATATGCAATGCTTTGTTATTTTCTGTTTTCCCAAAAAAAAAATTCAATTCTCATAAAAATTTGCAGAAAATGAAGGCACATTCTGCAAATTTTCTCCCAAAAAACTCAAAGTTTATCCCAAAAAACCCTCTCAATTCATCCAAAAAATCCTACGCCTTAAAAAACACACCTGCCCCATCATTTTCTCACCCTACCTGTCACACCACTCATTCATTTATCACTTTCTCACTTCACTCATCCATATATATATATATATATATATATATATGTAAAATTAATTAATTAAATTTATTTAAAATTATTTTATTATTACTAAGTATATATTTACTAAATAATGTATTTAATTAAATAATAAGTTAAATTAAATAAATTTATTTAAATAACTTATTATTTATATATTAATTATGTTTCATAGTTTATGTGTAATTAAATATTATGTTTATTTATTTAATAAATAATTTAAGATGATGTAATTACATATAATATAATATTATTTATTTTTTTAATTTGACGAATCGTTATTAAGTTATTTTATTTAATAAATAACTAAATTTTATTTATACATAAATCATAAGTAATAATAGTCAAATAATTATATTTTAATTAATAAACAGCAATTAATTTATAATTAATGTACAATAATTAATTTTTTTATAAATCGATATTAGCAATTATGATATAAGTTGATTTTTTTATAATTAAGATATAATTATAATTTCATGAATAATTAGCATTTATTAATATATATCTTATTCCAAATAATACATCATTTACTAATGTTAAATTTATAAAAATATAAATTTCAAAATATATAACCAATTAAATTAATTAAACTTATATTTCAATCGTTATAAATATATATATACACACACACACCATCATCATCCAACTATAAATATACGTACATATAATGCATAAAAAAATCACTTTCACTTTACAAACTCGACAAAAAAAAAACTAATTTGACATTTACAGTAAAGTTTGTCTCTCACCAAAATATAAAGAAACAAACAACTCATTCTCAAATCATTTTCATATTTCCCTAAAACAAAAAGAAACACTTGGCACATTCTCTAAATTTTCTCCCAAAAACCCGTTCCCCCAAATTTTTTTCTAAAAAATGGCGAAAATACAAAAGAACAAGCCCTAAGATATAAATGGAAGTTATTATATATATTCTAGTTATGAAAACTTTTTTTTTTCTTTTTTTTTTTTTGAAAAAAAAGAAGACATTTTAGACAAATCACTCAAAAACACACCAACAGAGAGCACGTGCTATTGTTTTTTGTGCAACTGTTTTTTTAATAGTATATATAGTTACTATGTTTTTCTTTGTGATATCATTATAATGAAATAAGTTAGATATTAGTATAATAGCTTCCCAACCTTCGAAAATAAGTAAAGTTATATTGGATTATGTTTAATAAGTTTGCCAATTTAAGTTATTATGTTGAATCTTGAATCAGATTTGCTTAGACTCGAGCTTAACTCAAGATCGCATGAGCTTTAATTCTTATAGGAAATTGAGTTTCTTCAAGCCTTTAAAAAAATGAATACAACCACTAAAACATTGCCCTTTTTCATACAACTCACGCTTGGATGACAAATAAATTAAATTACAAACTCTATTGCCCAAATTTATTTATATTTATATTAATATCAAGAAAATAAATATAATATTCAAAAAATATTTAATTAATTTTTTGAAATAATTCAAAACATATTAATCAAGCCTTCATGTGTCACAAAGACAATTTTATTTAAGAACAAATAATAGTTCATTATATCGCGTAACATTGAAATGATAAATTTTGTATTCAAAAGTTTCTCAAGATCCCAAATTTATATTACTTAAAGTGTTACATTTGTAATTACGATGAATCTTATAAATAATGTCTTAGAAATTTTAGCTATATAAGTAAAATTTATATGTTCTTACAGATTAATTTTCTTTCATGTATAATAAATAGTTATGATGAGGTTAAATCAAATTTAAGATAAGCTAATTTCCCCAATGTCGGCTTCAATTTAAATGTAAGTCATAGTTTCAATTCAAAATAGATTTAAACTTAATTTTAAACATGACTTGAAATTGTTAAATTTACCTTGTTAGTTATGGGCAACTTAAGCTCATTAAAAATCCTAATTCTGTTTACAATTTTACTTTTCAAGAAATACATGATTATTTTCTTAAATTCAAAATTTAAACTGAAAATTTTATTTTTTCTGATTTCAAAATATTACTCTAAAAAAAATTTTAGGTTCACAAATTTTATTTTTTATGTTTAATAATATAATATATATTTACTAGTAAAATAAAAAATAATATTTAAGAATATATTGATTTGCAAGCCTCGAGCCTAGATACAGACGACTCAATATTGGTTCGCGTTAAATCTCAAGCTCGATTCAGTTTGATTCGAGCTCAGGTCAGGCTTGCTTGAGATTGGCTTATGAGACTCGTGAGCCGGCATGACTCGTATGCACCCCCAGAATGGGCGGCCATCGCCCAATAGTTGAAGAAACAAGGGCTCAAGCCTTGGACGAGAAAACAAATGTGGGAAGAAAGGAATAAAAAAAGGGAAAAAAGAAAGGAAGATAAAAAAATGTGTACTTTGTTGATGGATTTTTCTTTGGTGCTTTTTCTTAATTAAACAAATAAAAAAAATATCTTTTACATGCTTCCTATGGACTTTTTCAGCAAAATTTATGTTGGAATATTCCTAAAAGAAATTCCATTGCAATCCATTAAGAATAGAGCGCATTTGTCCTGCCTAATTTCTTTGATCAATTTCAGTGAAAAAATTCATAAAAATTATTTCAATAAAAATTCCACCAGAAATTCTTTGAAATATGCAAAAAAAATTCTGTCAAATTTTTTTGTTAGAAATCAGTGAGATAGTTTGGTTATGTTTTTTAACTCTACAATTTTATTATATGTTTATTATGTATTTTGGAAGAATGAATTATTAGAGAAGACATTTTTTACTGTAACACTCAAATCAATACTTTTTTATTGGATTTTTGGGGTGAAAATGAAGTTAAATTATTTTTTTATTGTTGGAATAATAATACAATATATATGATGTGTGTGTATATATATAACAATGTATTTATATATTTAAAAATGTAAGTTTATTATGATACAAATGTTTCTTTAAAAATTAGCTAGCTCTTTTAAATTTGGAGATTTTTGCAAGATATATTTAACAATTCAATTATTAAATTTTGTTTAAAAATCTTGTGAGAGAATGAAGGTGAATGAAATGAAATCAATTTTTGGAGCCAATTTTTTTAATTCCCGCCAAATTAAGAAAAAAATGTTAAGCGGAAAGTGTTAACAAATAAATTTTTGGATGCTATTTTCATATTGGCGGTAATTAGATCTTTTCTTTTGCAACTCTTTTCTCTTCACTTATTCTCGTCATTTTATTTTATTCTTCTGCTGGTCCCCTCTACCCCGTCGGTGAAGCTCCCTGTCATCTCTCATTCTCTCTATGAATCTGAGTTGATCTCCCTTTTTCTCTCCATTAAAACCTGTTTCAATCTCTGGGTCGCCTGCAAATTGTTATTAATGTTGATTTTTTGGTGCTTCTGTTATGAATCTGGGCAAGAAGCTAGAGAACGTGGATAAGAGAAAACATGAGCCGAAGGTTCTTCGCGATTTTTGGTCAAATGGATGCATTTTTTCATATTGGCCTGTGAATTTTGGTCAAGTGGAGTTCTTTGTGTTGCTCAATTAGCTGCCGTCACCGTCTGCAATCAGTGGGCTTTGATTTTTTTGTTGGGCAACTTTTGGTTTTTGTTGATGTTCAATGAATGTTGGCAGATAGGGATTTTGCATGGGATATTGTTTCATGCTTCAGAAAATCAGAAACATTTGGGGGCTTTGCTTCTGTTCAGGTACTGGAAGGGGGACTCCAAACTGGGAGTTTATTTTGACTGAACGTTTGTGCGTTAGCTGGGAATCGATCCTGAACGTTATTTTTCCATATCCATTGAAGATAAACGGAAAAATAGAGATAAGAAAGGTTCAATGGTGATAGAGATGACTGTTATAGATGGTGAGGGGGGGGATGCAATTTTAATCCACCAACTATGTCTTCTTTCGATTTTAGTTCATTTTCTTATGGGGTTAGCACATTTGATCCAGTGACCCGTAAATTTTTGAACATTTAGTCTAATTTTTTGCAATTTTAGTCCATTGGGCTGAAAATTTTGAAATTAAGCCCGTAATTATCCTAGTCAGCTTTAATCGGGCCTAATTTTTGGGGATTTTGTTACATTTGTCACCAAGTACCACATCACCATCCATTTCATCCCACATCATCAAAATGGCTAAAATAAAAAAAAATGAAAAGAAAAGAAAAATGCTGAGGAGAAAAAAAAAATGCACCCAAATGAAAGGCAAAAAAAATAAATAATAGAATTAAAAATTTATATTGTTATATATAATATAATACATATGTATAATATATATATTTATATTTATCACCCCCCACCCCACCCCCCAACCCCCAAATCCCTCACCCCAACACCACTAGCTGCCATGGCTGTCGGCAGCCTGGCAGCCTAGTCGATGGGCATGGCAGCCTTAGCTGTCTGCAACCACGACAAAAACAAAAGAAAAAGCCTCGGCGGCCGTTTGGTTGCCGACAGAAAGAAAAGAAGAAAAAAAAAAAAAAAAGCCGCCGCCGGCCAATGGCCGGATTTGGCCTGATCTAGCCAGATTCGGCCAGTATGCACGCTGCCATGGCAGCCAAGAACATGGCTTCCATGGCAGCGTGTTAAGGTAGGGTGTGGTGGGGGGGTTGAGGGTGGGGGTGCTTGGGGTTTTATATGAATATATATGTATGTTATATATAATATATATGTATATATTTTAGATAAATTTATATATGTATATAGGATAAATAAAAAATATTATTAATAATATATAAACTTGAAATGAATAAAAGAAAAATTAAATATTATTTAGAATTATCATAATTAAATATTTCCTAATTTTTCACATGTCATTATTTAGAAAAAAAAAATTAGTTTTTTTTTTAATTGCTACAATTATTTTAAATTATTTTAACAATTGGTAATTTTTCACATACTATTATTTCAAAAAAAAATCATTTTTTTAGTTGCCATATTTATTTGAAATTATCTTAATATTTGATATATAAACTATTATTGTATATAATTTTTATTTTTTTATATATAATTTATATATATATGTGTGTATATTTTAGATAAATTTATATATGTATATAGAATAAATAAAAAATATTATTAATAATATATAAACTTGAAATGAATAAGAGAAAATTAAATATTATTTAGAATTATCATAATTAAGTATTTCCTAATTTTTCACATGTCATTATTTAGGAAAAAGAAAATTCAATTTTATTTTCTCAATTGCTACAATTATTATTTTAACAATTGGTAATTTTTCACATACTATTTTTTCAAAAAAAAAAAAAATCAATTTTTTTTAGTTGCCATGTTTATTTGAAATTCTCTTAATGTTTTGTAATTTTTACTTGTCATTATCTTTAAAAAAAAATATTTCCTCAGCATTTTTCTATTCTTTTCCCTTTTTTATTTTAACCATTTTGATGATGTGGCGATAAAAGGGATGGTGATGTGGCGCTTGGTGACAAATGTCACAAAATCCCCAAAGATTAGGCTCGATTAAAGCTGAATAGGATAATTGCGGGCTTAATTTCAAAAATTTCGGCCCGATGGACTAAAATTGCGAAAAATTGGACTAAATATGCAAAAATTTACGGGCCACTGGATCAAATGTGCTAACCCCATATCAAAATGGACTAAAATCGAAAGAGGACATAGTTGGTGGACTAAAATTGCATTTTCCCCGATGGTGGGGTGTCTATGAGTGTTCCATGTGACTATGACCTGCAATATCGTACTAAAGCTTGGTTCCATTTGTGGGGATCTATTGGAATGCTATTCTTATATAAAGGAAGCAATGCTTGTGCTTGCATAGTTGAAATGTGGATCTTGATTTTTGAGTGAGAAATAGCAAGTATGTTGATGGGCGACAATAACTTAGACATTGGAATTTCTCATTGGCTCATATTCTTAAAATCATTTTTAAATTGGGTTTCGTGCAACTAGAGTATTGAACTTACTCGCACGGGAAGAATAACTACACCTATTTGGGTTTCCAAGCAGAGATAAACATTGTTTAGAGATAAAGTTAGCAAAATGAGGGATGAGGAACTATTATTCATCATCTTCAATGGTAACTTTTCTTCAAAATGAAAAAAGGACTGAAAATTATATCGGCCTCCACGATGCTCCCATTGCTCAATATGTAATAACTGTGTTGAGCGTTTTGATCACCATTGCCCATGGGTGGGGCAATGCATTGGAAAGGTTAGTGGCTTGCTTCTAGTATTGCTTTATACTTATTTTTAGAAGAGTTTATGTGCCTTGATGTCTTGTAAACCATCATATATGATAAATGTCCATCTGTCAATTTATTATGGAACATTTATATTTGAAAGTTTTGCAGTAGCTTACTTTATGCCTCTTTTGCCTCCTCTGCTTTTGCAAGAAATATAGTGACAATATAGCTTTTGTGCTAGCATCTTTGTTAAGATCCATTTGTAAATTTAACAGATAGATGATGCAAGTGTTTCACATCTTTAATATTTGCTTCATTTTCTCTCTTTCTTGGGCAAATTCCTTCTTTAACATTGCAGCATTTTGCATAGTAACATTACACATAGAAAAATGGTCCAGTGTGATCATTGTACACTATACTGACAAGCTTCTCACTTATGTGTATACTTATTTGATACATTATGAGTGACTTTATGAATGAATTTGGTAGTATTATTTATGCAGTTGCTGGCTTTTCCTGCACAAGTGTGTATATGTTGTGCGTAGTATCTCTCTCTGATTTAAAGTTGTTATTCTAATCTTCCATGTTGTGCAAATCAATTCCACATCTAGGTTCCTCTATATTAATTTGTTAATTGGATTTTTTTTCTTAAAATATAACCACAAATTTCTGGCTCTATGAAGAGGAATTACAGATATTTTTTCATGTTTGTGTCCTCTACAACCCTCCTATGCTTGTATGTTCTAACTTCTTGCTCGATAAACATCAAGAGGATAATGGATAAAGATAATTATGTTATCTGGAAGGCTATCCAAAAGTCACATGTTTCAGGAATTCTCATCATATATGTATTTGTCGTCTCTTGGTTCGTTGGAGGCCTTACTGCATTTCACTTGTACTTAGTTGCCACAAACCAGGTTTTCTCTATTATCCGGCATTTACTTGAATAGATTTTTCTTGCTCATTAATTTGTCTAACCCTAATTTTTTTTTCTTTTTTCTTTTCATGTAGATAACCTATGAAAATTTTCGATATCAATATGGTCGAAAGATGAATCCTTATAACCTTGGATTTACTGGAAATTTTAAGGACGTATTTTGCTCTAAGATACCCAGTTCCCGAAATAACTTCAGGGCAAAGGCTAAAGTTGATTCATCCGCTGGCTTTAGTGTCTCATCATCTTTGGCCCAAACAATAAGTTTAGAGTTGCTGAAAAGAAGCTTTGATGTGGAGATGGAAAAACGACATACTACTGATGTTGATAACATTGAGGATATAAGGAACCAAGTTAGGAGTTTTGGTGGGTTGGAAAGATGCGGCACCCAACCAAGATATAATGACTGGGATCAGAACCGCAGTTGGGAGATAACCCCTGATAGATACATGTTTGAGTCTGAGTTTGGAATTGAATCTTATGTAAAAGAGAGGGAGAAGATCAATGTTGATCCCTAAGAACTGATTGTTTTTGGCCAGTGGAGAATTGTATTTCTTAGAGACAAGTAGGATATTTGCTAACATGAATTGGCCAAGGAAGTTGATTAGATGCACATGTTTATTCAAAGAAAAGGAATGGGGCTGATTTGCTGAACATATGGAGAAAATATATGTCCATAACAAGCTTTCTTTTTCTATCTTGAGCTGAGGAATTGGTATCAAAATATGTTGTTTTTTGTGCCACTATCAACCTTAAAAATGTATTCTTTGGACCAGGCGGTTTCTATTATTCATCACAATATAGGTTTTCTTGTCTTTACATTTCAAAAACTATTTATCTTTCTTTAGATTACTTTTTTCAAAAAGTCTTTAGCTTACCTTGCCTAAAGAAAATCATCATCCATGGCTGCTAAAAATTAGAACATTTAGACACATGCGTTGATTTTGGTGTTGTAAAAATTTTGTGTACATAGTTGTTACTAGTTTTTCTTTGTAATAGTAGAAATGAGGTGATGCATCCTCATCAAATAGTTTGAAACAGATGTTTAATGAAATTTGGCTAAATTTTTAGTATGCTAGTGATATAAACAGGGGAATAAGTATAGAGTGAAAGAAAGTTAATATTGCAAACTAAAATAGAAACCTTTTATTAGCAACCCTTACGCAAGAATCTTTAACATCAATTAATAACCAGTTTGTGTGGAGAGGACAAAACTCCAAATGAAAGCAATTACAAATCTGATAGCTATCTAAAGCAAATACTAAAGATATTTATACTAATAAACTAAAACTGACACTCCTAAAAAGAAGGAAATAAACTTATAATCAGGAAGAAATAGTTGGAGAGTGGTTGGAGTGGAGCTGTGAAGTCTACTTCTTTGGGCTGTTGAACGTGCATTCCCAGCATCTTGCCAAGTTGGACTTGGTCAACAAACTTATCTTCACTCGCTTTCTCCATTTTCTTTTGGAATAAGTGTATAAAGGATTTGTATCAATACATTCCCCTTGGAAAGACGACTTGTCCTCAAAGCAAAAGAAAAGAAATTGGATAGCAAGCAAGTCATAATTCTCCCAACTAGCTTATTCAAGAGGATGGACTTCCCATTGAATCAAAAGCTCTAAAGTTTAGACACCTCTATCTTTAATCCAACGGTGATTTAAAACTTTGGCAAGAGTGAGATTGAGTTGAGTTCCCAATCAGAATTAATAGGAAGGGGTGCTGGTGGTGAATCTGAGGAACATAATCTCCAACATTAAAACTGAGCTTCCTTCTCTTTAAATCATCATAAGACTTCATTCGTGATTGAGCCTTAAGGTGATTCTCTCTTAAAATTTTTAGCATTTCATCTTGAGTCGGAGCTATTTTTCTAGTTCTGTAATACGTGTTTCTCCCAGAATATAGGGGTGCAATGTTAGTGATCCCTCCCATATACAACTTTGAAAGGAGTAGTCCCAATAGAAGTCTGAAATCCTGCGCTGAAAAAGTATTCTGCTCAAGGAAGAAACTGACTCCAGATACAAGGCTATTTATGCACAAAACATCGCAAATATGCCTCCAAACACCAATTGACCACCTTCGTTTGGCCATCAGATTGAGGATGGTAAGAAGTGCTCATTCGCAAATGAGTTTTGTTTAGTCGAAAAAGTTCTTGCTAGAAAGAACTAAGAAAGATGACATCCCTATCAAATAGGATTAATCTCAGAATGCCATATAATCGTACTATCTCCATCCCTATCAGATAGGATTAATCTCAGAATGCCATATAATCGTACTATCTTCTTGCAGAAAAGATTAGCCACAGATTTTGCACTAAAAGGATGAGATAAAGGTAGAAAATAGGAGTATTTATTGAGACGATCCACTACCACTAATATTGTATCAAAACCACCGAATTTTGGAAGTCCAACAATGAAATCAAGTGATATATCTCCCCATATTCTATTTGGGATAGATAAAGGCTACAATAGTCCAACATGTGCTAAAGTTTGATACTTGTTTTGCTATCATGTCAAGTAATTTTTGAACTGATAATTTGACATCATGGTTCATACCCAGCCAGAAAAAATTAGATGAAAGCCTTTTCAAAGTTTTTAGATAACCCCCATGCCTAGCTGATGGTGATTCATGACATTCAGATAAAAACTTTTGCTTAAGATAAGTGTTGTTAGGAATTACCAGACGGTTATTGTATTAAAGCCTTTTGTGTGTCACTCGAAAATCTGGATAAGAATTGGGATCTTGCAAAATTGAAAGCCATTATTTCTTGAGTGTAAGGATCAACTTGGAGGGCATCTTGCAAATCAATAAAATTCAGTGTCATAGGAATGGCCAAAGCAAAGAAATCAGCATGTTTTAGGCGCTTAGACAGAGAACCAACTCCCTTATTCTCTTTTCCAACTTTTTATACAATAATAAAATCGAAAGAGAATAGCTTTATGATGAGTCTTTGTTGTTTATTTTTTGTGACTCGTTGATCAAGTAGATATTTCAAGCTTCAATAGTCAGTTTTCATAATAAAATAGTGTCCAAGCAAGTAATGTTTCCATTTTTGTAAGCAAGCACTAATGTTAAAAGTTCTCTATCATAAGTAGATTTATAACGATTAGAAAAAGATAACCCTTATTGAAATAGGCAATTGGATGGTCTGCCTGCAACAATAATAGCTCCTACTCCTTCAGTTGAGACGTCACATTCAACTGTGAAAGGCTTACTGAAATTTGGTAATTGCAGAACATGGGCTGATGTTAGGGCTATTTTTAGGTGCTGAAAAACTGAATCAGCCTTGGGTGGCCATAAAATATTATCTTCCTTTGTTAAATCTGTGAGTGGCAGAGCAATCAACCTATAGTCATAAACAAACCTCCGATAGTATCCCGTCAAGCCTAAAAATCCCTATAGTTCTTTGACATTATTAGGCCTAGGCCAATTTATTACAACTTGAATTTTCTCTCTGTTAATATCCATTCAATCTCTAGAAATCACATGTCCAAAAAAATTGACCTATGCCTATCCAAAGAAACACTTCTTGGCATTCGCATAGTATGAATTAGTTTGAAGAGTTTAGAGGGTAATTTGTATATGTTCTTGATGTTGTTCCATTGTTGAGCTATAAATCAGGATATCATCAAAGAAAACAAGAATAAACTTTTGAAGATACGGACGGAATAATTCATTCATAGCTGCTAGGAAAGTAGATGGCACGTTAGTAAGTCCAAAGGGCATGAGAACAAATTCATAATGACCAGAATGTATACAAAATGCTGCATGTCATCTAGGTGAACTCTGATTTGGTGATATTTCAAAAGGAGGTCAAGTTTAGAAAAAATGGTGGCCCCATGAAGTTCATCAAGTAATTTATCTATATTGGGGATTGGGTATTTATCTAGGATTATAATCTTATCTAGGCCTCTATAATCAACACAAAAATGCCATGACTCATCTTTTTCTTAGCCAAAAGAGTAGGGCTAGCAAAAGGACTAGAACTAGGCCCGATGAACCCTAGTTGCAAAAGATTTTCCACCTATTTTTCTATTTCAGCCTTTTGGTAATGTGGGTAATGGTAGGGATGTAAGTTAAGAATTTTGGAATTTGGTTGCAAGGGGATGGCATGGGAACACCGTTCCCTATCTGAACTCCAAAAGTGGGGACTTGATTAATTGGCAACTGCATTTCAGCCAGCCACTAAGGCATCAGCTATGAAATTGTGGGTTGAGCCGCTGTTAACCAAGACAAGTATTGACCTGCTGCCTAAAGTTTGCTTAAGCTTCATTATCACAAGCCCAGATCTATTACAAGGCCATGAGCCTAGCCCTTGAGTTTGAATCAAAATTGGGGTTAAATCGTACACCCAAAGGATCCATTTGGTTAAATCCAACCAAGCCCAGTAATTCTAACATCGGATCTGCACGAGAGCCCTTTCTTTCTCAAACACGTTCTTCTCAAGAACCGCCACAAGTTCCATAATCTCATCAATGGGACACAAACTGCAAGCAAGAATGGCCAAAGGTCTCTATTTTTTATGCAATGAGAAATTCACACATAGTCATCACTGTAAACCTTCCATACTCGCGGTGTTAGAAATCATGGAGGATGGAGAAACGACGGAACCCCCAATTGATGCTGATGAGGAAAAAACACCAAATCAAGGAGACCTAGCAAAAATTTCATTTCATGTAATCCTGGATAAATCAAACATCATATTTGAGTTCCCTCTTTAATCCATTCATAAATATGGCCAGAGCTAATTTGTGACACATGAGGACCATTTGGCGAATTCTTGACGGTACTCTTGAATAGGCCCTATTTTCTTTATGCTGTATGAAAGCTTGTCAGGATTTTGGAATTCCGTTGGGCCATATTTTCCTATAATGCTTGTACTAGCTCATCCCAGTAGAGCAATGTTCGCTCTCAATTGATCCAAGCAAACAAATCGAGTGCTTCCCCTGCAAGATACATTGAGGTAATATCAACTTTTAATTTGTTGGGTGTCTTGTAGTAACAAAAATATTTTTCCACCTTCAAAGTCCATGCTGTAAGATCTTCTCTTTTGAATTTCGGAAAATTCATTTTGGTATGCGGTTTCCAAAAATGATTTTGGAACCATCCTAGACTATCAATATCTCCTTCGTTTTCTGGCCATTCATATTTTTACCATGATGGGTCCGGTTCCTAGTCTCCCCATGTTGGGTATGTCCAAATTGGGCCTTCAACGAGGCGACATCAGCTGCTAGTAAATCAATTGTATTTAATTATGAAGCTATAGCTGACAATTGTTGCGCGATAGGGTCGGTAGTTGGGTTGATTGGTGAGTTAGTGTTTGGGTTTTTTGCAGGTTCGTTGAGGGAAGCGGAAGAATGGGTGGAGACCATGTTGGATCAGATGGCTTTGATATATAAACAAGAGAATAAGTATGGAGTGGAAGAAAGTAAATATTGCAAACTGAAATAGAAACCTTTTAGGGCATGTTTACGATAAGGTATGTTTGTATTTACCTCATATAAGGTATCATTAAATTAAATGACACATGTCTTTGTACAATAGTTTATTGTTAATTTTACAATAAGTTCTTGGTTCGCATTTTTAGTATATTAAATGCTTGAAAAATATTTAAAAATAATAATTAAAAGATATTTTTCAAACAAATTTGTTATATTAAATAACATAACTTCATAATTTTGAATTATATATTTTATAATATTAAAATAATAAATATATATATAAAATAATATAGTTAAATATAATTATATTTATTTATTAACTAAAATAAACAATTTGAGGATAAATATAAAATCTAAAACCATTATCCTAACAATATAGTTTAATTTTAAATAAGCAATTTAATAATTTTAATTACTTTAATATAATTTGATAACTTTAAATAAATACAATAAGTTAAAAAATATTTTTTTTGGATTAATACTAATAATATACAAAAATATAAATATACTTAAAATAATTTGATTAAATTAATAAAAATTAATTTATTTAAAAGAAAAACACACACACACACGCACACAAACATTCATCTTCTTCTCCCCCACCCCCCAAGCCACAAACCGTCCCAGCCCCCCATCCCATGACTCCCACCCTACCCTTTTCCTTTCCCCGCCAGCCCGCAAGATCTGGCAGCCTGGTCGGTTGGCTGCCGACCATGGCAGTCGGATTTTTTTCCTTTTGGGGGGAGGTGGGGGGTGTTTGTGTTGGGGGGGTAGGGAATAAAGAATGGGATTTACATATATGTATATGTGTGTATTTATTTATATGTATAATATCAATTTGTATACGTGTGTATTTATGTATATGTAAATATATATTATTTTAAAATATATTTTTGTAGAGAATTTTTGTGATATTCAATTTTTAATTATTTTTTATTTTTTTTATTTTTTTAGTGAAGGATAAATGGACATTTCATATTTTGTGAGTTTTTTCATAAATAGATCAAATTTTAGTTTTTTTTTATTTCATAAATAGATAATAATTTTGTCAAGATTTTAATGAAAAATTAGATGGAGGATCAAAAGTATTTAAAAAGTTATATAATTTGGACTACAAATGTTCAATACCATAAGTCAGAGACACATGCAATTAAATTATGGGATCAAAAAGATAATTTTTCAATTTGATTTAATAAATAAGTTTTTAATAATAAAAAATTTATTATTGGTAGTCACTTTTTTAGTGCAATGAACCATTAACATACAATCAAAATTAACCATCAACCAGTTGTATAGGTAGCAAGTTAAATGTATTTATTATGTTGCTAACTAATCATTAAAATGAAAGGTTATGATTTTACATTTTAAATCAAACGGCTTAAATTAAGTACATTCACACATCCCTTACATGAGGTATATACAATTAAAGTTGCACCGTAGACTATTCCAACCTTTTATTAGGGGCACTTGTGCAAGAATCTTTAACACAAATACAACTAATAACCTGTCCGTGTGGAGTGGACAAAACTCCAAATGAAAGCAATTACAAATCTGATACCTATCTAAAGCAAATACTAAAGATATTTATACTAATAAATTGAAACTGACACTCCAAAAAAAAGGGAAATAAACTTCTAATCAGCAAGAAATAGTTGGAGAGTGGCTGGAGTGGAGCTGTGAATTAATAAGACCACTTAGTCCACTTCTTTTGGGTATTGAACGTGCAGTCCCAGCATCTTGCCAAGTTGGACTTGGTCAACGAACTTATCTTCACCTGGCTTTCTCCATTTTCTTCTGGAATAAGTCTGCAAAGGATTTGTATCAGTTAGTCATTACAACCTGAAGATGTAGGAGAAAGTATTGGAAGGGGCTGTTTTATTCTATACATTGAATTTGATGGTCTAGAGAATAACCACATCATTAGTGATGGCTCTCAAAATGAATTTGTGAAAATATTTAACTCATCAGAAACCAAAATCTATGGATGATACAAATTATTGATTAATTTACTAACGTCCTTTCTTCTCTCCAAAAAGAAGTAGAAATAATGAGTATTGAAATTTGCTATCGTAATCTGTAACTTTAAAAATTTGAAATGGTTAGATATGTCCTCTTGTTTGCAACCAGAAATTAAAGAAGTTGGAGAAAAAGATATAGAAACTTGAGGGAGGTACTTGAGCGCAAGGCTGAATCACCAATGGGAATGCAGATCTTGCAGGCTCTGCCTTGTGGAGCCTAATTCATTTATGTCATCATCCCCTTCATATATTCTTCTTTTCCTGGAAAACTTTGAATGAGCAGCACCTGGAGCTGGAGGCTCTACCCCTAAGAAATCAACAGTAGTCATTTTCTCATGCTCCCCGGCAAGTACAGCTTGCTGCCTTTGGGTTGTTGAGTTTTCACCTGATGAATGCATGAAAGCTGAAAGATGGCATGAACTCATTTGGGAAATGTCAAAACCTGCAGTTCTTTGCTCTCCTCTCTCCATTGTCTTGTCAATTGGTTCATACATAACATTAGTAGAAGTAGACAATATTTGGGCTTCATTAAAACCAACTGCTGATGAAGAACCTGCCTCATTCATACTTGCAGCCGTATAGCCTGTAAATCCTCTGAGGAGAATTGGAGTGATACAAGTATCACTTACTTTTGAGCCCATTTCAGCAGCTTTCTGCAACAATGCAGTTGCTGATGTATAAGCTGTGCCAGGTCCTAAAGGTGAGTTATTTAGACCTGATCCAGTGGTTCTTGAATTAGCACTCATGAGACTTCTTGCATTGTAAAATGGATCCAAATTGCCAGGGATGATGATCCCATTTGAGTTCAAGGACAAGAGCTTAATTGTTGAATGATATTGATCTTGAGGAGACAAATTATTCATGGTATCAGCAGAAGAAAACAATTGATCTTGAGGTTGGTTCTGCAACAACATTGGTCCTGAGCTAGTAGTGGCGGCAAGATTACTCTGGTTCATGCTATACTTGTCTTCGCTTAATGCATCACAGAATGCCCTGTGAGTGACGAAACTGTCCTTCCTGCACACGAAAATAAACACAAACAACTTCTCAATTATATGCATATATATGGGGAGCTCAAGCATATATAGATAAACACAAGCTACCAGTAGGAGCAGCAGCACTTAAAATAACAAAAACCTTGAAAAAATGGTGCCACAATCACAACGGTATTCACGTGTTCCACATATCTTAGTATGCGCCTTCCAGTCCGACTGCACAGCATAACGCTTAGAGCATTTGTCACACTTCCATTTCTTCTCACCATGTTTCCTGCAGTAGTGCTTCTTGATGCCGGTCAAGTCGCCCAGGGCTCTGTTTGGATTGTGATGAACACAGTTAGGCTCAGGGCATACGTATACCCTCTTCTTTGCTTGCGTATTGGCTCGCTGCTTCAACTTCCATGGAAGATTGTGGCCTCTCCTGTGGAGCTGCAGATTCTGATCCCTCTGGAACCCTTTATGGCAAACTTCACAAATATATCTATTAGTAGCCATCAGAGTCCTAGGTGACAATGCGACCACCTCTGCATCAGGATCTGAAAATTTTGTAGCTAAGAAATGCTTATTAATCAATCATACATCATTAACTTTATTAATGATTAATTTAGTATACTGTTGAAAAATGGTGCGCTGCACATAAAATAATATTTACAAAAAAATAAATAAATAAATAAAATCATTCACTTGTTACCAAATAATTTCCCACATTTTTCGAAATAAAGTTTTAGGTGTATCCCGAATAAATTAGCTTCCTTTATAATGGTTTATTTGCAAAACCACAATTAATACGATATACGACCTCACTAAAGTAATGCATAACTTATAAATGTCATTTAATAAACTAAAATATTTGTAAAAATAAGTAAGTTATTGATACTATGACTAAATATAATGTACAAAGAAATGATAGTTTAAAAATATTCAAGATATAAGTAATAATTTGACAAAATGAATTCCTACATTATAAACTCAAATCACAAGAGTTCTTCATTGCATTAGTCCTTTCTCTTTTCTTTTCTTTTTATAATTTTAAATTGACAACTAAAAGATATTCTTTCTTTCTTTCTTTCTTTTTTTTTAATTTGGTTTGATAAAAATTTTCTTTTTAACTTTATAATTATTATTTTTCTCATTCTAAATTTGGTTGTGATGATATCTTTCTTTTTGATGTTAACCAATTAAGTCATATATAAACAAAGGTTGTTCGTTTCTACACTCCATGTCTCATATTCTTCAATTGCAAATTACTCAAATACCCCAGTATATTAATCCTCTATATATGCTGATCATTCACAAATAAAATTATCATTTTCTCACTCCAGTACTCTTATATTACATTTCTTAACCTAATACTTTCTTTAATTTCTCCATGGAAATTTTCTAGAATAACTTTTAATGGATTAATCCTCATTTCTCTAGCCAAAACAAGTTAATATTCATACAAGATCTTTTAGGGAAAAAAAAAAATACTTAAAGAACATGGAGTTCAATTTATAAATAATGAAAAACAATATTTTTCTCATAACCTTTTAAAAGATTTATCCAATTTGTAGTTTACAATATAAAGAACAAAAAATTGTATTTCACATAAAAAAAAAAAGTCAAAAAGGATGTAATACTAAAATAGCAAAAATTTGCATGATAGTGAAGTAGGAATATTTGATTTACTAAGCAATTTTGACTACTCTTTTATTGTTCACATGATCAAGACAAATTTAATCACTCTTTTTAAAAAAAATTAATTAATTTTTTCTGAATATTAAAGCAATCTCTTGCCCTCAAAAAATCATTCAACATTTAATAATTTTAAATATATAGGGCAAATATTTGGCATAATACACAACCACAAAAACTAAGAAATGCAATCAATTACTGTAAATGATTTTACAGTAACAAGTAAACGATAAAAAACATAATCAATTCATTAAGAAAAAATATAGCAACCATTATTTTGTAAATAATCCATCAAATAAAAGAGCAATATTATGAACTTTAGAATAAACCAACATAAATGTAATCACTATTAAAAATATAAAAAAAAAACATGGTTGCTATTAAAATTATAATAATCAAGGTCAATGATAATTGGACAAAGTGTGAAGACATCTTCTACATTGTGAACTTGAACAATTTTGAGTATTTATTTGGAGTTGTACTAATTCTTTATTGTCTTGGTACTCCATATTTGTAAGAGTTTTTCAAGATCTACAAAGAAAAATAGTTGAAAGATAAAAAAAAAAAATTAAAAATGTAGTATAAAAATATTGAAGTGAGAAAAAGATTCTTTTGCTTGTGAAAAATGAAAAATATTACCTAAAATGAATTAGGGCAATTAAGTCATTCTTGATTAAATAATGTGGGGTATGGAGTGCAGAAATAGCACCTCAAATAAAAGATTGTCAGTATTTTCTTAAGTTGTTTTAATTATTTAGATTGCAAGTTATTTTTATGAGTTTAATATAAATCAATATCTTTAAAAGTTTTTGAATTATTCTTAGAAACAAATTGAGTTCCATATATTCCTAAATAATTTTATATAGCAAATATAAGCTGCGAAATAGAAATTGTTGTAAAAATTTTTGAATTACCTTTTTATAACCCCAAAGGAATTAATATTGTTATATGAATATATAGACAAAATTCAGGGGATTGATGTGTATTGTCAACCGAGGAGATTTATTTTTCAAATATTTTTATAGAAATTATTTATAATTTTGGAAGAATACAAGTTTTCTTAATAGATATATATTTTAAAAAGAAGCCCTTTCTTAACTTAAATAAACACACACATTTATCTTTATTACTCGTAAAGATATCATTGTATGCAGAATAATGCAACTATGAATTTTAAAAATAATCAGTATTTGAGTTTATGATTGTTAAATTTAGTCAATTCCCTATTTTTTTAATTATTTTCTTTTCAAAAGATAATCAAAATAAATTTAGATAAATTTATTTATACGACACAATATTTGATTATATATCAATTTGAGATTTGTTTTCTCATGTGCAGTCAATTTGAAAACGTAAAAGAAGAGACTGATTTACAGGAAGGAGGCACAACAATGGTGAGATACTTCCGATACCATATTAGAAGCTGAACGTGAGCATAAGAGACTGAACTAAGTGAAGAGAGATTCATTTCTTCTGCAGCTGTGTACATACAGTTTATATACAAGTAATGAGCTAAAGCAAATGCTAACTAATTCTGCTGACTAACCCAACAGATTAGAAGTCAACCCTAACAAACCATAACTACCAGCTAAAACATAAATAGAAGCTGATTATTTCTGATTTTGTTCCAATAGTAACTTTTAGAAGTCCATTGTACTGTTCCCTTACTAAAATTCAAATTTAATTGTAGTTTTTCTTAAAAAATCAATATGACAGCTTTTCCTTTTAGTTAATATTTTCAACATCACCAAATAATTCATTACATAAAAAAGTGACTAAGTTAATTTATGGACATAATTAAAAATAATTTGAACTAAATGTACACTAATTAATTAAGTTACATTAATTTATTTAATAAATCTTTGTTACCGGAAATAAAATTCTTGAATTGAATATAAAATCTTAATTATATAACAATTACTAAGTCAATAACTTAGGTGCACTTTTTAGAATAAAAGATTAAAATATAGTTAATAAAATACAACCTATAAGTTTAAATTTTCATACAATTTTTTAATATAATATATACAACATAACATTTATGTGCATATATTATTCAGAGTAATGAAAAAGTAAAAGTATTTAATAGAATTAGCAGAGATCAAATTAATACTAATTATGCACATCAAGCTAATTACTAAATGTGCCTAAAAACTTAACCATTGGAAAGGATTGACTAGAAGATCATCATATATAAGACGAAGTAAATTTAATAAAAATTCTACCATAAATTTAAATGAAAATATATTCAGTATTATTTAGGTTAAAGTGTTATATATGACAAAATTGAGTAGTTTTATATGTAAGAATCAATAAATATCTTTTTCAACTATATATAATAATGATACTCAAGTTTCTCAATTAATGTAATATATATTCGAATTTACTTGAGAGAAATTAAATTTGAATCATAAAGTACGAAACATCACATTTAGTAAAAAAACCCTTCAAATTAAATTAACTATTTTACCAATTCAAGCAAAAATTCAATATTTATTATTACTAAATATTAATTCAAAAAGCTTATCATGAATATTTCTAATCTTGTTCATTCATTTAAAAATTCCTTTTGTCCAATTTTTTTTCCCTCACTTCTAATACAACAAAAGATAAAACAATACAAAGAATCTATACAAATCCACTTTTTCTTATGCATTATAATACTTAGTCTGTTACAAACGCCAAGCACAATGCATTATAAGCATGATAAATTTTAATAGTAAGAATCATTTTAGTCCTTTGTATGAATGTCATATTGTACTAGAATTTTGACAAATGTTTTAAGTGTGATATCCGAGTTTTACCGTCAAATTGATAATATAAAATGATGTTCTTTTTTTATCTCTTTCTCTAAATTTCTTATAGTAACATATATTAATCCTTTTAAACTTTATTTACTTTTCATTCTCTTTTAATCTTTTATATTACATTCCATTTTGTTGAATTTCTATCATATTTACAGTATCTATTTAAAATTAATTCTCTAGTAAATAGGCATGATATATAAAGAATATTATAGAAAACAAAGGAAATTGAAAATTAAATTCATTTGGAGGAAGAACTAATTTGTAAAGTTATATTCAATCCATATAAACCAATATGATGATATCATTTACATGATTACTAGTTCATTCCAAAAAGTATAAATAGCAGACAACCCCCTAATATATAGGGTCATTTACACTTTGCTCCCCAACCATTGCAAGTGTGTGGAACGATTACCCTACATTTGTTCAATGTGGCTTAAATACCCCATATTCCAACTTTCATGTGGCATATTTAAAAGTTGTTACACTTTGCCCCTAATATTTTAAAAAAATTATATTTAGCCACCTAATGTATTTTAAAATATTACCCTTAGCATTAAATTCTTATTTTGATGGAATAAAGTCAAATATCTTGTCAAATATTGTTATCATATATTACTTAATTGTCAATATATCACTAGTTCAGTCAATTTGAGTTATTTGAAATTTATAACAACTTAATGTTACAAATTTTTCTAAATTAATGTGTGTAAGATAATTAAAAAAATAATTTTAAAGTTATACCAAATGAATGTTATGGTGTACTTATAAATTTATAAATTTGTGTTTATTTGTTTAATTAAGAGCGCAAGTAGGTTAGGGTTTTAGTTTGAATAAGAATATATAAGATAGATGACGCTAGTTGGATTAAATTGGCAATAAATAATGTAGATCTTAATATCAATATTATCTCTCTCATTTACTATTCATTTAAATTAAAAATATTTAATATCATTTGCTAACAAATATGCATAATGTTATATTGATATAAAATCAATTAGGATATAATTTTAAAGTTAGTTTTAATCAACTTATTCATATAAACTAAGTAAAATATAATTATAAAATTAATTTGTAAATATATAATTGCTTAAATTGATTTAACTGTCCATATATTGATAAGTGACTAGTGTATGATAATATTTTGTATAAACTATTTCACTTAATTCCACAAAAATAAAATCTAATGATAAAAGTGATATACTTTAGAATGATTAAGGTGTTAAATGCACATTTTGTTAAAATTCAGGAGGTAAAGTGCAACATATCCAAAGTATTTTAGCATTTTTGATGGAATATTCTTTCGAAAAATGGAACGAGGGGATATTCTAGCATATTTAGCGAAGGTTGGGTAATTTTTTCACACATCTGCAATGATTGGGGGGCAAAGTGCACATGATCCTATATGTTGGGGGCTATCTGCTATTTACCCTTCCAAAAAATATATATAAAGTCACTACTACAAAAATTACGAATCTGCTATGGAAAAATTTGAATGAAATTAATTTCTTAGCTAGATCTACAAGTTTCATAGTAAATATAATTTTTTTAGCTAACAATCCATAACCTCTTATGTTCGAAACACAATAGATTAGATATGTATTATGCATAAAAAAATTAATAAATATACAGAAGAATTTTAATCATCTTAGCTACAAATTAATCATAGCAATAGCTAGCTACGACACATTTATTTCGAATTTGGCTAGACAACTTCGTAGTTAAACTACATTTTTTCAGCATTAACTATAGATTAGTTGTAACTGATGCATTCATAGTTGATGCCCTAGCTATTTTCGTTTTTTGTAATGGGTTTAATCTTATCTATATATCAAGCTATTCTTCTTGTCCATATTTTAGCTCTCCATCACTTCTCAAACAAAGAAATATAAGAAAAGCAAATCATAAACAAAAAAAAAAAAATGGTAAAAAAGTCCACAAAATATAACATTTTTTAATTTCATTCATGAACAACCGATTACATAAATGTTTTTAAGTATCATAATATTTAAACTTATAACGCATTATAAAAATAGGTAGAAACTATTTTGCTACTCAACTTTTATAATGTACCTCCATACAGTGATAATCAAAACCATTACAGTAAAATAATAGAGATTGAGTTATTACATCCTAATTCAGAGAAGAAATAATATTGTTCAAATTAAGATTTATGATGATTAATTTCATATTTGATTTGTAAAAGTTACACTAAGTTCTTAGTTACAATTACAGATCGACTATGTTTTCGTTGCATTAACTTTTTCTGGATATTAAGGCCTTATTAAACCAAATTGGAGCATGGAAACAATAAAATTAAGAAAAGTAAGTTCCTCTCTCTACACTAGTTTTTAAATCTTGCGGTTTTATCTTAAATCTAAAACATTATCACATTAATTTTAATTTAAAAAATTGCTTCATGCATGCATGCTTGCTTTGTTACCTTTTTATTTTATTTTTCAACTAGAAATAACTGCTGTATTAGTAATGTGATTATCTATTATTACTTAATTTTATGTTTATGTTATCATAATTATAACAAATTGGTTTATTATGAAAAATAAATTGAATAACTAAAATTAAATTATGTTTTAAAAGAATATAAATATACACACACACACACACACATATATCTACCGTTATTAGAAATTTTTGATCAAGAATTAGATGGAGTCCATTTTCAATATATATGCTAATTTGAAATTTTTATATCAAAATTAAAGTATCCAATATTGGAGCAATGCAAAAATTCACACGTTATGCGTGATTGATGACGAAATTAATAAGTACCAAAAGGGCTTTACTCTAACTTTTAACATTAATATTATTTTGGGTTATTTCTGAAAAAAACATTTTGAACTAGTCGTACTTTTATAATGTAAAAAGAAAGTTAAATATAATTAATATATAGCTATATATATATATATATATATATAGAGAGAGAGAGAGAGAGAGAGAATGCATATAAAATGAGTAGTTGATCATCGATCAAAGATAAGCATGCAGGAAATTAAATGTGGCATATATGCATCATGTGAAGACTGAAGACTACTAGTCTTGCCTGGATTTCCTGGGAGATTGCGTTTCTTCTTGGATGCTGTAACAGCAGCAGTAGATGCAATTGTTTCAATGGGATCACTTGGACTACTGCCAATATTAATGGGCGATGATTGCGTGACAATATTAGTAGTGCTGCTTTGGAATTGGTCATCCTCCACATCTTCAAATTCTTGATGATGAACAAACTTGGATGACATACTAATTAAGTAATATTATTATTTCTCTTATTTACCTTGTATATGAATTCTAATGAATTGATGATGAATAAAATTTGCATGCATGCATGCATGTTCCTGCAGAGTGCAGAGCCCCTCCGCCTACATATATATACACTAACTAAAGCTGAAAGTTTGGTAGGAGAGAAATTAAATTAAAAGAAGAAGAAATTCCAACCTGCAGGTAATTTGTAGGTAGCCCAATCAAATACCTGCAGGGCCCATCTAAATCAATACAATATTAATTGATGACATCATATCGTTTGTAATTCTTTTGATAGCAACACCATTGGATCAAATTATGTTCTTGGTTTAGTATTCCTTTTAGGTCAAGGGGGGAAAAAATTGAAAAGGACATACTGACGTAGTTTGTCTGCTTCTCCTCCCAGTCGATATGATCATGCAGAAAATTATGAGCCTGCAAATTTCTATATGTATATACCTTCCACGCATGCTTCCAAATTACTAAACTCTCTCTCTCTCTCTCTCTATATATATATATCATCGCATGAGACTTCTTTTGAGAATTGAGAGAGATGAGTGCATGAGACAATTTACTAAAGACATGTAGGAGAAGTACAAAGGAAAAATCCTTAAAAAGAGACAAGTTAAGCCTTCCGAATGAGTTTTAAATGAGTCTTACCTCTTCTCAGTGCTCAACCCTTGCAGGATATATATATATATATATATATATTAATATATGCATTTGTCTGTCCCGTATGGATTGTTGTTTAGTTTGCATATGCGCAGATGGAGCTAATTTATCGTCTTTCTTTCGACTGAGAATTCCTGTGCATGAATGTATACATATATATGTGATACAAAATTAATTCTCATAACAGACTTCCATTTGTTTTATGCGTAGGACTGATCAGAGGAGCTAGCTACTCATTACTCTACACATTCAATATTATCCAACACATTGACCTAATTAATAATTAATCACTACAACAAAATCAAACATTAAAAATACTAAAAAATGCCACTTAAATAATGTTATAATGGCAATTTTATATTCAATGATATTTTCTAAAAGCTCCACTTGTAGTGGTGTAGCTAAAGATATAAATATCAATAAATTACTTTTGTTTTGGCATTAACAAAAGGGTAAATTACAGCTACCACCCCTAAGGTTTGGTCAAATTATGAAAAGGTCCTTGTTTTTTTGAAAGTTACAAAAAATCCTCTAAGGTTTGCTATTGTCTAACAATTTAGTTTGGCCGTTAACTGCCGTTAGGGTTTTTTCACATTACCGTTAAAAATGGCATGTTAAATTCCATAATTGCCCTTATGATAATTTGATTGATAAACTGATTAAGTAAAAGTACAATAATTCTGTAACACCCCTAGAAATTTTAATTTAGTATAAGAGTGTTACCTTTAATTTTATCTTAGTTTATTTTGCATGAATTTTTATTTATTTTTGTATTTAAAAGTTTTGGATTCATAATTTATAAATTTTGAAAACATGATTGAGCAAAGCATGAAAATTTCGGGGTTTGCATGACTATTATTTTAGGTCAAAGGGGGCCTAAATCATATTTTATAACGTTTGGGCCTGATTGAAAGCTGACCAAACTATTGGTGGCCTGTTTGTAATTATCAAGTAGTACTTAAAATAAATAGGGATAATTGCATTTCCACCCCTATTTTTCTTTCTTTTCTTCAACCGAAGCCTTCTCCTTCTTCTCCGGAGATTTTCCACCGGCAGTGACTTAAACCAAAATCAAACTCGGCCAACCTCTTCTCCACACTCCCAGTTTCCCAACCATACCATATGCACACACCATCTCCGGCAAATCACCAAAGATTGTGAAGGCCGAAGTGGCAACGGCGAAGCTTGGTGGGTCTCCAGTTTTCGGCGACATTTCATGGTAGATTAAAGGTGTTTTGGGATAGGTTCAGATCAAGGAAGTTTGAGGAGAAAGTTGACTCTCTTCTCGACTACATTTGGGGAAATTGATCGGAGCATTGTATTCCTAGAGCTGAGAAGAGTAATTTGGTGGTGATTTTGCGTATATCCAGCAGCGGAGCATAAGTAGGAACTTCTCCTCGCCGCGACGGTGGTAACAATACCCTTATTTCGTGGTTTTGAGGTTTTGATAGTCGGATTAGTTATCCTCGCCGCGACGGTGGTGACAGTACCCTTATTTCGTGGTTTTGAGGTTTTGATAGTCGGATTAGGGGTAAAAGCATTGATTATACATGTGGTTATATATATGTGTATATACCCGCGATGTACCGTTATATCTATGATTTTGTAATATGGCAAGGATAAGAATTATATAAGATTGATATATATGCATATATTCCCTTGTATGGACTATAGTGTAGTTAGTGGGCCCGGATCTATATTATTTTACGTAATGTTAGGATTAATTGAGGTAATTAAGCGATTTAACTATGATTTATGAAATTTGAAACTTGTGATATGATAATTACGCGATTTGAGATAATATAGGACTAAGACTCGGTATGTGCATGTGCCAGTATGAGTTTAGTAAAATTGGATAGTATTATTTTATGAAGATTATGGGAAATTTTGAGTATCGTAAGAAGAAAATCCTAATTTTATATATTTAAGACATAAGTGACAATAATTAGATTAATTGTGACAATTGGGCTATTATTGTTGATTTGGACAACATTATGAAGATGGTGGAGTAATTAAAGAATGAATTTCATTATGATACTAGAATCAACATAATCTCATAAGTTGTTTGTGTGATAGAGACTTGATTAGCGTCTTGATATCAACTATGCTGAAATTTCTGTAATAGTCAAGAAATTGTGATTTTAGGTTACTATTGGTATAATTATAATTATCGATGATATTTAGAGTTGAAAATGGATTTTGACTGTAAATATACTCTTTTGGTTAGGTTATGAAGAAGTAGATCCCGAGAACCAATAGACAACTGACATGAGTTGTATCTTCTAAGGTCACAGAGGTGAGGATCTGCCATTTTGGCCTTGTTTATATCTATCTGTTCTTGTGGAATGACCCCTGTGCAGGTCCAACTTGATTGTATTGACTGTTCTTGATTGTTGAAATCACACTCGCTTGAGTACTTGTTCTTGTTATTAGAATTGTTCTTTCTCGCATGTTCAATTGTTAATTGTTACTAGACACTTGTACCCCTGTGAGGGTTAATTCTTGTTATACTCTGCCATGAGTTGTATCTGTTTGTTCTGGCACCCAGAACCTTTGATTGTTATCTGTTATCATACTTGTTCTTGATCGGTACCTGATATTGCCATGTAAATTGTTATCGAACTGTATTGTATCTGTTGCCTTACCAGCATACTTGTTTTACTTAGTTCAGTGGTGCGCTAGGGATTTCCCCCTGGGCATCTGCATAATTTATTAGTACTTGTTAATTGATCGGAGAATTGAATGGCCTAGGGCTTGACTGGTACGCAAGGGATTTCCACCTGGGCATCGCAGTGCATGGGATATGCAAGGGATTTTCCCATAGGTATCAACGGTACGCTAGGGATTTCCCCCTGTGTGTCGGGCATTGCGCTAGGGATTTTTCCCTAGGCATGACTGTGCACCATACGATCCGTATGGGCACAACCATGTGCCAAGCTGTCACGCTTGGGTAACTGTACCTATTTGAATGGTATAAGGCGATTCTGATATGCATGCTTGTCTAGTTTGTTGAAATGCCTATGTCATATGGGTTGCTTGATCGTACTTGTTTCTTGATAGATTGAAATATGTTCTTGGAGCAATAGGACAGAAGAGAATCCTATTTGGTTAACTTGTGAATGTTCCTACATTGATTGCTCCTGTTTAAAGTTTATAATATGATATGTTGAAATGTCCTTTCCTTGGCAGGGCTTAATTGTTCACTTTACGAAAATACCTCTCACTAAGTCTTTGGACTTACCCCATTTTATTTCTTTATCTCCTCAGATAGGTTTGAGTGAAAGATTTGGACTTTGGAGATTGGACTGAAGATATGCTTTTGTAATATAATAGGTGTTGTTATATGTTGATGAGAACTTTTGAATGTTGATCTTGGCCTAAAGACGTGTCGATATGCCATGAATGTTGTTTTAACTTCAGACATGTAAATATTTGATTAGATATTATATGATGAATCCTAGAATGTACCTAAGCGCATGTCATGATGTTTAAGTTGGAAAATCTTTTGCTGCTTTTGAAAGGTTTAAGTTTGAATTCTTTTAGGCCTATTGCTTGTTGATGGGTCTCATTTAAACTTGAATTGGGTAATATCTCAGCTTAGGGCCTAACTTGAGTGGGGTGTTATAGATGTGGTATCAAAGCCTAGGTTGTTTGTGACCTAGGCAATAATCGTTATTGGGATTTGTAGTTAGCCTTCTACTTAAGTTGGGAGGAACGTGAATCTTAGGTTGTAGACCATTCTAGAAAGTTTATGAGATACTTAGGGGACTAGGAATGAGTTTTGTTATCTTATACTAATTAATTAGACTTTTGTAACTTTGTTTTATAGGATGGCTGGAGCTTCTAGTAGAGGAAAGGAACCGATGGATGAAGACAACGTGGAAAACTTGAAGAAGGAAATCAAGGCCCTTAAGGAAGATAATGAACGCGTTTCTCAGACATGCCAAAGACTCAAAATGAGGCTTTATGAGATGCATATGACTCTACCAGATGAGAGAATGCAATCAAGTTATCTGAAATCATCAATTGGGGCAAGAGACTACTTGTTAGATTGAATGATGGAAAGTGTTGAGAGGGAAGAAGTTCGCGTAGAAATAACAGCCAACCAAATCGAAAAACTCCAGGAGATACACCTTCACATGGAAGAAATGTTCAAAACTTTAGAAGCTGATTATAGAAGGATAGTGGACATGCCTCATCGGGTTATGGAAGAGATCAGTTGAATGATGGCACACTATCAAAGAGCCATCGACCAAGTAATTGGAGTCGGCCTCGACATCGACATAGAGGCAAGACCCTCTAGAGTACGTCCTTACTTCAGCCAGGGCCATCAGGTAGGAGTGCAGATAGGAGATAGACCAGTTGAGGACCAGGCAAGAGCACTTATAGAGAACCCAGAAGAAGACCCCGAGGAGGATCTTGATGAAGAAGAAGAAATTCCTGAGGCAAACCCCTTTCCTGAGGCCCCAGTAGAGGCACCTGTGGAGTTGGAAGATGAAGAGAATGATGAGGTTAAGGGTGACGATATAGACCTAGATCTAATGTAGGATGATTTGGACCAATGGAAAGACAACGAAGAGGATGTGGAGGATACTGAATCTGACATAACTGATGCTGAGAGTTCGGACTAGATAATAGAGTGACTGTAGATGTGTTTATAGCTATGTATATATAGTAGTGGTGTTTTGGATGTCGACATATAGTGTTGACTAGTTTTTCCATGTATTTATATATCGATATACCTGTCCTATCATTTTAACTCAGATTTGGCGGACGCCTAGTTAGTATTTTGAATCACGTGTATGAACTTGTTAATATTAGTTTGGTTATTAATGAATTTTCTCTTTTAGACGATCGTTTATTCATTTCTTTTGTTGTTTTAAGTTGTTAAATTTCATAACTTGATGTTTATTTTCAATTTATGTGAGTCATTGATAGCTGAGGTTTTGTTTTACAACTTAGGTTCGCCGACTTGAACATACTTGAGAGATCTTAAGGATAAAATGGCATCAAGAGGAAATGATGATGCTTCGGTACCTGCAAGAACGGGTATTAGGGAAAGACACTCAGTTATAGTTAACGACCTAATGCACCTCGAGCCCCTAGGCGGAAAGCACCTGTCTATCCATAACAGCTGCCGGATGAGGAAGTTTCCCAAACTCCTCCGATAGATCAACCAGCTATAGATCCCTTGGTAGGGCCTGATCATCGGGAGAGACAAAGGCCCAGGCAACCGGATCACTAACCGGCAGACAGGACATGGGTGGCAGAAGTATTCACGGAAGGCAGAGCACTGGAACGGTTTTTGCGATTTCAACCCCTGAAATTTTTTGGTGAACCAGATGACCATAGGGCTAAGGAATGGTTGGAGGACTTGGAAAACATATTTGGGACCTTGTGTTACCCGGATGAGCAAAGAGTGTATTTTGCTACTTTTTTCTCTTAGCGAAATCCGCACGGAATTGGTAGCAGATGATAGATCGTAGGTAGACGGCACGAGACCCCTAGAACTTGGGTAAACTTTATTCGAGAATTTAAGGATAAATACATGCCCCTCCTAGCCAAATGAGCTAGAGAACAATAGTTTATGGATTTGATTCAAGGGAGCTAGTCTGTGAGTCAATACAAGGCTACCTTTATGTACAAGAAATGTACATCATGCCCCTTACATATAAGAAAATGAGAGCCTGCAGACTTGTTGATTCCTTTAAGGGTTACGGTCAGAACTCAGGCGGGGCTTGGCTATATGGGATCTGCAGAATTTTAACTTAGCTATAAGCAAAGTGTTATAACTAGAGATGGAGTTGCAGATGATCAGAAAGATTGATGACAAAGGGCGAAAAGGAAGACCACATCCTGCTGGATAGAGTAGTGCCAGTAAAAAATAGCCAAAGCTACAGATTGGAGGCACTCCTCAAAGGCCTCCACAGATGGACCCAGGAGCAAATCAAGATAAAACACCAGTACAATGTGGGTTCTGTGGAATGGCGGGCCACGAAGAAGCAGAATGCTGGAAAAAACAAGGTAATTGCCTGTGATGTGGAAGTGATTAGCATTTCATGAAAGACTGCCCCAGGATGAAGGGTCCAGTACTTACCAAAAAAGGGAAGCAAATAGTAGGAGCCGACAGAAAGCAAAAAGTGAGGGCTCATGCTTATGCTTTTTAATAGGCAAAGAGGCCCCAGATCCAAACGAGGTGGTGAAAAGTAAAGTTTCTATTTCTGAAATTTATGGAAAGTTTTATATGATCCTGGTGCCTCACATTCCTTTATTTCTGTTGTGTTCTCTCAAAAATTAAAATTGCAACTCGAGACCATGGCGTATCAAGTAGAAGTTTAAACACCCTTAGGAGTAGGTTTAATAACCAATAATATAATTAGGATTGCCCAATGCTAGTTAGAGACTGAGTGTATCCCGCCAATCTCATTCAGATGCCCATCCAAGGATATGATTTGATACTAGGAATAGATTGGTTATACCATCATCAGGCACAGGTGAACTGTTACACCAAGTGCGTAATGCTCGGGGAAGGAACATCGATATCATCCAGTCACTTAGCAGGTAGTGCATCCCTAATACCAGTCATATCGGCATAAGAGGCTAGATAGATTCTGAAGGAATAAAGACAAGGATTCTTAGCGTACTTTATAAATAAGCCTCGAGATATAGTTAAACTTGAGAGTGTAGAAGTGGTAGCTGATTATCCAAAAGTGTTCCCTAAAGAGTTAAATTTGCTACCACCAGACAGAGAAATAGAGTTTGTCATCCACACTCTCTCTGGGACCATGCCTTTTTCCAAGACTCCTTACAGAATGGAACCAGTCGAGCTTAAGGAGCGAAGAACTAACTCTAGGAGCTACTAGAGAAAGGATTTATTAGACCAAACACATTACCTTAGGCAACACTAGTGTTGTTTATCAAAAAGAAAGACTGACCCCTAAGACTGTGAATCGATTATCGAGAATTAAACAAGATCATCATTAAGAGCAAGTATCCCTTACCCCATGTAGAGGAATTATTCAATCTACTACAAGGGTCCAGAATCTTCTCGAAGATGGATTTAAGGCAAGGGTATTATTAGCTAGAGGTCAGAGAAGAGTATACTCCAAAGACCGCTTTCAACTCTCGGTATGGTCATTTTGAATTTGCGGTGATGCCTTTCGGATTGACCAATGTGCCTGCGGAATTTATGGATCTAATGCATCGAGTTTTTAGGCTGTATCTAGACCATTTTGTCATTATTTTCATCGACGATATTCTGGTATTTTTAGTCCAGAGAAGAACATACGAAACACTTGCACAGTTCTCTGAACTTTGAAGGAACATCAGTTATATGCTAAATTCAGCAAATGTGAATTCTGGATAGAGAGAATAGCTTTTTTGGGACACGTTATCACCCAAAAAAGGATAGAGGTTGATCCCTCTAAGGTGAAAGTGATAACCAATTGGAAGAAACCTAAAAATGTTACTAAAATCTGGAGCTTTTTTGGACTGGCTGGCTATTATCGAAGATTTGTTCAAGATTTCTCTAAAATAGCTGGTCCACTAACTAGGTTAACCTAAAAAGAGCAGCCCTTTATTTGAGATGGAGATTGTGAGTGGAGTTTTTAGGAATTGAAAAATTGATTGACGATGGCTCATATTTTGGCTCTTCCAAACGGCCTAGAAGAATTTGTGGTGCATACAATTGCTTCTAATAAGGGGTTGGGATGTGTATTGATGCAAAGAGGGCATGTTATCACTTATGCGTCTAGAAAATTAAAACCCCATGAAGTAAACTACCCGACTTATGACCTAGAACTAACAACGGTCATATTTGCACTATCAAAGCGGAGGCATTACCTTTATGGAGCTACATTTGAAGTGTATACTGACCACAAGAGCCTCAAATTCTTACAATCACAAAAAGATTTAAATACGAGGCAACAAAGATAGATGGAGTTTCTAGGAGACTATGATTTCACTATCTCCTACCACCATGGAAAAACTAATGTAATGGCCAACGCTTTAAGCCAAAAAATAGGATTGGTTTACCTATAAGGAACAGGGATGTTAGAAACCTAAGGAATAAAGACTGTGCTGAGACTTAAATAACATGCTTGGGTTGCAGGAATAAGAATACAACCTGAATTATATGATGAAATTCGGCGAGCTCAAATTGAAGATGAGTGGATAATGAGGCAAAAAGAAATGGTCAGGGGTGCTGAAGAGTCAGAGTTCAACATTGATAGCCAGGATACCCTTTTGTTTCGGAAAAGAATATGTGTGCCAATAGAAATCAAGAAGAGGCTACTAGAAGAGGCACACAAGATAAGGTTTGTAGTACATCCCTGTGGTGTGAAGATATACCAGGATTTAAAAAGACAGTTCTGGTGGAATGGAATGAAAAGAGGTATCTCATATTACGTACAAAAGTGTCTGACCTGTCAGCTTGTAAAAGTGAAACACCAGTAACCATCAGGATTGCTACAGCTACTTTTAATCCTATATTGGAAATGGAAACAGGTCACCATAGACTTTGTGACTAGTCTACCCGCAGCTCGATGAGGGTATGATAGTAGATGAGTGGTTGTGGATTGATTGACCAAATTAGCACATTTTCTGCCAACAGGATGTAGTATAAGGTTGAATAGTTAGTAGAGTTGTATGTTAAGGAAATGATCCGACTGCATGGCATTGCCAACCAGTATTTTGTCAGATCAAGATTCGATGTTCACGTCGAGACTCTAGAAAAGGTTGCATGAACATTTGGGAATGAAACTGAAATTCAGCTCTGTTGCTCATCCATAAATAGACGAGCAATCATAAAGGGTGATTCAGGTTTTAGAAACCATGTTACCGTCCTGCGTTATGGATTTTGGCGAAAATTGGACCCGGTATCTCCCTCTAATTGAATTCGCCTACAATAACAGTTACTAGTCTATTATTAAGATGGCACAATACGAAGTTTGTATGGTAGGAAATGTGATCACCAGTACACTAGGATTTAGAATAATACAGAGGTAAAACAGGCGAGTCATCGAGTACTATAAGATCTGAGTTAATTCAAGAAATTATCGAAAAGGTACAGGTGATTAAGCAGAGGATGAAAACAGCCTAGGATCAACAAAAGAGTTATGTAGATAATCGGAGAAAGGATTTGGAGTTTGAAGTTGGTGGCCAAGTTTTTCTTAAGGTATCCTCGAAGAAAAGGGTGAAGAGAATCGGTTAAAGCGGAAAGCTAAGTCTGAGGTATGTTGGACCTTATGAAATATATGAGAGAATTATACCTAGAGCCTACCATCTTGTGCTACCCCAGGACCTGATAGGAATACATGAGGTCTTCCATGTGTCACAACTTTGGAAATACTATCTTGATCCATCCACATCACATTACCTAAGTGCTTGCAAATGAAGGGTGATTTGACATATGAAGAACAACCGGTGCACATTCTAGATTGAGAATTTCGAGCGCTTAGAAACCAAAAATTTCCCAAGTGAAGTTACTATGGCGCAAGCACAATGTGAAAGAAGCCATCTGGGAGCAAGAAGACCTTATGCGCCAATAATATCCCGAACTTTTTCAGTATTCAGGTGAGAATCTGGAAACTAGATTCTTTTAAGGGGGGGGGGGGTCTGTAACGCCCCTAGAAATTTCAATTTAGTATAAGAGTGTTACCTTTTATTTTATCTTATTTTATTTTTCATGAATTTTTATTTATTTTGTATTTTAAAAGTTTTGAAGTCAATTTATAATTTTTGAAAACTTGATTGAGCAAAGCATGGAAATTTTGGGGTTGGCATGGCTATTATTTTAGGTCAGAGGGGGCCTAAGTCATATTTTATAACTTCTGGACCTGATTAAAACTGACCAAACTATTGGGGGTCAGTTTGTAATTATCAAATAATACTTAAAATAAATAGGGATAATTGCATTTCCACCCCCATTTTTCTTTCTTCTCTGGTAATTCTCCATTGATGACGACTTAAACTAAAATCTAACCCGGCCAACCTCTTTTCTCACTCCCAGCTTCCTAACCATACCACATACACACACCATCTTCGGCAAATCAACAAAAAATGTGAAGGCCGAAAGGAGCAACGATGGAGCTTGGTGGGGCTCTAGTTTCCAGCGATATTTCACGATGGATTAATGGTTTTTTGAAATGGGTTCAGCTCAAGAAAGCTTTTGGCGAAGTCAGTTTTGGATTCCGACCACCTATGACGGCGAAATAGGCACGACAGACCGCGGTGATGTGAAGTGGTGCAGTGACTTTGAGGCAAAAATTGACTATCTTCCCAGCAACTTTTGGCAAAATTAATTGGAGCATTGTATTCTAGGAACTGTGAGGAGTAATTTGCTAGTGATTTTGTGCATTTTCAATGCGGCGGCGGTGGAGCATGGGTAGAAACTTCTCCTCATCGTGATAGTCGTGACGGGTACCCTTGGTTCGTGGTTTCAAGGTTTTGATAGTCGGATTGGGGGTAAAAGCATTAGATGATATATATGTGGTTATATGTATGTGTATATACCTGCAGTGTACCGTTATATCCATGATTTTCTATTATGCCAAGGATGGGAGTTGTAAAAGATTGATATATATATATGCATATATTCCCTTGTATGGACTATAGTGTAGTTAATAGGCCCGAATCTATATTATTTTATGTAATGTTAGGATTAATTGAGACAATTAAGCAATTTAACTATGATTTATAAAATTTGAAACTTGTGATATGATAATTGGGTGATTTGAGATAATATGGGACTAAGACTCGCCATGTACATGTGCCAGTATGAGTTTAGTAAAATTGGATAGTATTATTTTATGAATATTATGGGAAATTTTGAGTATCGTAAAAAGAAAACCCTAATTTTATATATTTAAGACATAAGTGACAATAATTAGATTAATTGTGACAAGTGGGCTATTATTGTTGATTTGGATAACATTATGAGGATGATTGAGTAATTAAGAAATGGATTTCATGATACTAGAATCTACATAATCTCACTCCATAGTGACCGATTTTTTAGGTGACAAAAAATTGATGTCACTTGGCTTGATTAATTTATGTGTTAAATTGATCAACTAATTTAGGAGTTAAATTACATCAATAATTAAAGAGTTAATTATTTGGTGCCATATGACAATCAATCGGTCAAGTTAGCTTAAAGAGTTAAGTTAACTAAATTCAACTTAGAGAGTTATGCTTGTTGACTTAAGTGTTAAGTCAAAAGTTAATTAATTAAATTAAAGTGTTCAATTTAATTAATGAGGATAATACATTTTGGAGAAAAAATTTAAATGATATGATCATTTTATGTGTGGCATTTAATTAATTTGGATTTAGATTTCAAATGTAATCGAAATGCACACAAAATTCAAATTAAATTTGAATTTGCCAACTTGCATGCTTTGCAAGCAAGTGGCGGTCCACCCTCCCCCTTTGTGGAAGGTGTGATGCCAACTTGGCATCATACCACCCTCCCTCTATATATAGATAGAGAGGTGAGGGTGGGCGGTAATCACAATTAACAAGTGAAGAATTAGATTATCACTTTTCCTCTATTTTTCAAGATGCTTACTCATGTGTTGAAATTCACCTTCCTCTTCTCTTCCTACCTCCAAAATTGGCCTTAACCTTTCTTCTCTCTTCTCAACTTCTAGCTTATTATGAGGAGTGATTGGAAATTGCTTTGGTGTGTGGATCATTTTGATAAAGGCAAAACAAGTGGCCTGCTTAGCCTTTGGAGATCCACCTGCAAGAACTATCTCTTGTTGATTTTATTCCAGGACACCCATAAGGGTTTTCGAGCTGAAATTCTTTCCAACAGCTTCCTCTGAGCATCTATTGGAATTTTTTCAGCATTTTTGGAGAGTTCTAAATTGGTCAAAAGTAGCTTGCTTCTAGCTATGCCACTATTTGGCTGATTCTATTTGAAGAAAGAGTTCTTCAATCTATATTTGGATTTAAGCTCTTAAGGTAACTCTTCAACCAAATCTGAATCCCAAAGCATGTTTAGATCCTAGGTTGGCTGTAAGCACTAGTTCAGTTAAGCTTTTGAAGTTTGATTATTTGATCCTAGTGCCTTACTTACTATCAAGTGGTATCGGTGCCTAATTCATGCTTAGACTTGGATTTTTTGATTGATTGATTCATGTGATGGATTGACCAAAATCACCAAATTCTCAATTCATATGATGGATTGGGTGTTTGGATGATGCTGAATGTAGCTCCTTGATTTATGAATTGAAAGCATGCTGTTATGTGTTTTAAGTGTTAATTGATGTAATTAGTATATTTTAATTCATAGCTTCGAATGTTAAATGTTGATTTAGCATTAGTTGATGTTATATGTTGGTATAGCATGATATTGATTGACTAAAATAGTTTTGGTCATTTTTAGATCTAATTTGATTGGAGTTTTGTTGGAAATTTTTGGAGAATTTGATTCTCACTTAAACTTGTTTTTGAAAGCATCGTTGGAGGTTTGAAATTTCAATTTTAAATGGTGTTTTAACTATGAAATCTTATCTATAATGTGTGAAATCATGTTTAGAAGTTGTTCTAAATTTGTTGGTGCACAAAAAGTTGAGCAAAATTGACATGACTCGGCCTAGACCATAAAACAGAGCAGGCTGGCCTGCCTTGGCCGGGCACGCCTAGCTCGTGCCTACTAGGTGACTGTGTGCCCAACTTGGGCAGGCAGCAGTCGATTTTTGGTAATGGCTAAAAACTTGTTATTTTTGGCTCCTTTTTGTGTTCAAAAGTGTTTTGATTCACACATATTAGATGCACAAGTGTTGTGCAAGCTCTCAAAATTACGTTTGACATTTTTTTATTGCTTTTGAAAATTTGTTAAAGTTAATTTCCTACATTATTGCATAAGTGTTTTGCATGACCAATTATTTGTTTATGAGATAAGCATTTAATTGTTGAATTGAATGTCCATTCTTGATTTATTTATTGTTCATTTAAATGTTGAATGGATGATGAATGAATGGGTATGATCATGAGCTTTTAATATTGATTTTACTTTTTTCAAGTTGTTGAAAATGGTTGTATTTAATTGAGGCTTGCATGCCTCTTAATTTCTACCTTGTAAGTGTTATGAGAGTAGAATCACTAGAAGTGAGGATTCCTTTCTCATGTAAATGTTATATGAAGCAAATGAGACCATTGGAGGCATGGAGACTTTTGTGGACCCATGAATGTATGAGATACACTCATGTAATAGTTAAATTTAATCAACCCACTTAAAATCAACTAGGTGGTGCCCCTATGGCTCTAAATGCACCACTTGGTTAAGCTTATGGTCATCCCACCCTAGGAACATGCTAGGCGTATTTACTTATTATGTTTCCATATCCTATTAATGTATGAGATGTATGGTTAGGATATAGAAAACCTAAATAAGAAGATAAAAATGATGAGATCTTTGCAAGCAAAAACTCTCCACTTAGAACGTTTAAGTACTCTTCAAATATTAAGTTGAAATGGATACAGATTAAAAGAGTTTTAATTAATTCATGCTTTCTACCAATAGTATGTGGCATGTCGATGCTATCACCTTTGTGTGATATAAATTCGATTACAGGGGTCACACTAAGATGGTCACAAGGGATGTTGTGCTGCCAGTCTTAAATCAAAGCTTGATTGGTAGGTTCAACTTAACACTAAGTAATGTACAGATCATCCTTATAGGGTATCTACATGAACAAGTGAGGTAAAATATATCATGAGTTGCATGAGATACAATTAGTAAAAGTTGTTTACCTCTGGATTACTTGTGGATATACATTCGGTTACAGGGGTCCACTTGCAAGTCTTTAAGGTCTTGATTCTCACTAGGGAATTTGATTTCTCGAATTCTTCTTGGGGGTGAAGGATTTGATAAAATAGTGGGAGGAAAACATGCTTGAAAGACTGTAAACATGTTTTTAATATCAAATTCAATCACATGCTTATACTTTTTTCCGCCTCTTATAGATTTTCAAAATCTTGAAACAAAATGGCTAAAAATTCACTGCAAGTATTTTGGAAACCAATAAACTCACCGAGCCTAACTTCCAAGATTGATTAAGAAACCTTAAAATAATTCTTGACTCTGAAAAGAGGACATACGTCCTTGATTAAAGTCTCATGGACACAATTGATGATGATGCCACTGATAAAGTTCATGAAATGTTCATGAAATTTGTAGATGATGATCTATAAGTAAGATGTGTCATGTTAGCTTCCATGTCTAACGAGCTCCAAAAGACTCACGAGCACATAAAACATGCTCATGAGATCTATAAACACATATAAGAATTGTATGGTGTACAAACAAGACACGAAAGGTTCACTTTGTGGAATGACCTCTTTAGATCAATGATGAGTGATGGGTCAAGTGTTCATGATCACGAGTTCAAGATGATTGGACTCATTGAGAAGCTTGGACAACTTGATGTGGTCATGGACAACGACCTCTACGTGAATTTGATCTTCCAGCCATTACTACCATCATTCGACCAATTCGTTATAAATTTTCATATGTCAACGCAAGAAGTTATGATTAACAAATTGGTGAACCTGCTTATGACCGCCGAGATGAGTATGAGGAAAGAGAAACCTCTTACACTTGCATCCTCCTCCAAGTCAAAAGGCCCTAGTAGTCCAAGAAAAGGAGGTAAGAGAAGAAAAGTTCTTCCTCCAAAGGGAAGCAACCCTAGAAAAGTTCCTGGAGGGTCAAGAAAAAGGCTAAAATTGAAGTAAGTTGTTTCCATTGTGGTGAAAAGAGACATTGGAAGAGAAATTGCAAATCTTACCTTTCAAGCCTTGAGAAGAGTACATACTTCATTGAAGTGCACTTGATGACTAATTCTTCCTCATGGGTATTTGATATTGCATGTGGTTCTCACCTTCGCAATTCATTACATGGGATAGAAAGAAGAAAGAGTTTTCATGGATAAGATATGATCCTTTGCCTAGGAAATGGAGTAAGAGTTGCCGCCACCTTCCAAGGCATAATCAAGTTAGACTTGGGGAATGCTTGTATTGTACTTGATCTAGTTTATTATGTACCCCATCTTGTTAAGAACATTAATTCAATTCCTATTCTTGATAATGAAGGGTATGATTTTTCTATATCGAATGGGATGATGAAAGCATTAAAGAGTAGTTCTTTAACTGCTCAAGGTACATTAATTAACGGACTGTACATATTTGATTCTGAACCTTCACTCATTCACATTCAATCAAGTAGAGATAGTTAGATAACCAAGAAGATGCCATTCTTTGGCATGCAAGACTTGGGTATATTTCTGAAAATAGGATGAACGAGTTAGAAGCTTTCAAAGAATTAAGTTAGTGGTATTGAGGATCTTCTTACTTGTGAATGTTGTTTAAAAGGAAAAATGACCAAGGCTCTTTTTGTAGGACAAACGGAGCACTCCATAAGTCCTTTAGATTTGATCTATACAGATGTTTGTGGGCCACTAAGAGTTAGTGGGAGAGGAGGCTATTCCTACTTCATCACCTTTATCGATGATTATAGTCGATTAGAACACGTGTATCTTATAAAGTACAAGTCCGAAGCCTTTGAAAAGTTCAAAGAGTATAAGAATTAAGTGGAAAAGCAATCGAGGCTAAGTATTAAAGCTCTTCGATCAGATCGAGTGGGAGAATAGTTGAGCACCAACTTCTTGGATTATCTAAAGGAGAATGAGATTCTCTCTCAATGGACTCCAACCAGCACACCCCAATAAAATGGAGTAGCCAAAAGGAGAAACCGTACCTTATTGGACATGGTACATTCCATGATGAGTTTTTTCGATGTGTCTATATGCTTTTAGGGATACACCTTAGAAACGACGACAAAGCTACTAAGCATAGTACCTTCAAAGTTGGTGCCAAGGACATCGCATGAGATGTGATATGGCAAAGCACCATCTTACTAATATCTTAAGGTTTAGGTATCTCCCGCTTATGTAAGACGGACAGTGGGAGATAAGTTGGATAGTAGATCCACCTTGTGCAAGTTTGTGGGATACCCAAGAGAGTCTATGGGTTATTATTTCTATGATCCCTCGAAAATAAAGGTGTTTATTTTGAGGAACGCCTACTTTTTAGAAAAGCAATTTCTATTAGATAGAAATAGCATTGTTGTTGAACTTGATGAAGTTTAAGATAATCATGAAATCACTTGATGAAGTTCAAGATGATCATGGAATCCCATAAACGGTGGAAGCAAGTGAGCAACAAAAGCCTCACGCACATCCTCTTAGAAGGTCGGATTTAATCAAGAAGCAACCTAAAAAGTTTGGATTTCTTTATGAAACGAGTCAATCGGATAATGACCCGAAGACCTATGAGGAAGCTATGTTGGACATAGACTCGAGACGCTGGCTTGAAGCCATGAGATTCAAAATGGACTCCATGTACTCCAACAAAGTGTGAACTTTGGTAGATCCACTAAAGGGAATAGTTCCAGTTAGTTGCAAGTGGATCTACAAGCGAAAGGTAGGAGTAGATAGAGAAGTTGTGATTTTTAAGGCGTGACTAGTGGCAAAAGGTTACACTCAAAGAACTCGTATTGATTTCAAGGAAACCTTTTCACTAGTTGCAATGCCTAAGTCCATTCATATTCTACTTAATGTAGCCGCATATTATGACTATGAGGTATGGCAAATGGAGTGAAAACTGATTTCCTCAATGGAGACATTGAAGAAGAAATCTATATGGAGCAACTACAAGGTTTTACATCCAAGGGCAGCGAGTAAAAGGTTTGCAAACTCCAGAGATCCATTTATGGACTCAACAAGCATCCCGAAAGTTGGAACATACGTTTTGACAGAATGGTCAAATCATTTGGCTTTGTCAAAAAAGTATATGAATCATGTGTGTACCAGAAGGCTAGTGGGAGTAGTGTACAGTTTATTATGCTTTATGTCGATGACATCCTTCTCATTGGGAATAAGATAGGAATGTTAGAGTGTACTAAAGCATGGTTATCTACTCAATCCTCCATGAAGGATTTGGGAGAAGCATCCTACATATTAGAAATACATATCTATAGAGATAGATCTAAAAGAATGCTGGGGCTATCCCAAACTCTGTACATTGACAAAGTACTAAAGAGGTTTAGTACGGAAAAATCCAAGAAGGGATTCCTTCTTATGGGATATAGCATTCGTCTCTCCAAGTCTATGGTCTCTAAGACTAAAAATGAGAGATAAAAGATGTCCCACATACCTTATATCTCTGCCATTTGAAGCATAATATATGCAATTTAATGTGCAAGACCAGATGTGGCACACTCGTTAAGTGTTATGAGTAGGTTCCAATCTAATCCCGGTGAGAGTCACTGGATAGCCATTAAAGCATTCCCTAAGTACTTGAGAAGGACTACGGACTTGTTATTGGTATATGGCAATGGAGAATTGAAACTTGAGGGGTTTTCAGATTCAAATTTCCAATCCGATGTAGATGACCTAAAATCCATTTTTAGATTCACATTTTGCCTCAATTGCGGCACGGTGAGTTGGAAGAGTTCCAAACAAGACACCACGGCTGATTCTACTATAGAGTCAAAATATATTGCGGCTTCGAAAGTTGCAAAAAAAGGTGTTTGGATGAAAAACTTCATTCAAGAGTTGAATGTAGTGGCTAGCATTGCTGAGCCAGTAGTTGTCTTCTATGACAACAATGGCGTGGTGGCACAAGCTAAAAACCCAAGATCTCATCAGCAATCCAAGCACATTTTGAGGCAATATCATTTGATCCGGGAGATCATTGATAAAAGCGACATCCAAGTGAAGAGAGTTGCTTTGGAAGAGAATATAGTAGATCTACTGACTAAACCCCAAATGTAAAAGATCTTTGATGGACATCTTGAGAAAATGGATATCAAGGCCATGAGACATTGGCTTTAGGGCAAGTAGGAGATTGTTGGAATAGTGCCCGACAAGCAAATAAGATCGGCCTTGTAAAACTATTTCCTTGTAAAACAATCTTGATTGAGTGATATTCATTATATGGCCATCTTTATCTTATGCTCTTTATTACTTCACTTGCATTTGGATGAAACCCTTAGATCAATTTTGACTATAGGACTTGATTATGCATTAGATGGTATTCATGAAATAAGTCTTATACAGTCATTATCTTAAATCTTCCAAGTCATAGGATCTTATGAGATGGGGCATTTAAGATCTGGATAGACTTGCACTAACAATGCTTAAATCCAAGGGTTTGATGTTGCTCCGTTCCATGAGCAATCCCTTTTGAGATATGGATGCATGTTAATGGGAGCTTGTTAGAGAACAAAGTACTAAAGACCCGCCGGGAGAATCCACAAGATAGCCAGAGTGGCAAATTCTCTAGCTTATGCTAGTGAATATTAATAGTCCTCTGACCTGAGGATCCATGGGAACCTTGTGTTTGGTCCTTATGCTTTGACTCTTCTTTGGTCACTTAGCAGGCCTCTCGGGTTGAGGTTGGGTAGAAGCTACTAGACATAGAAGTTTGTGAGATCCAAGATGGAATTCGATTCCTTACTTTTGTGAAGGGCGAGTGCATCTTTCCTTGCGTAAGATGGTGTGACAATTTGGAAAAGGATTTTTGCAAAGATGAGGTCATACAGTGGAATTGAACATTGAGAATAGAGATATAGTGTTGAGGCTATTAGGGAGCAGACAAATATCTTGCCCTAGACTTCTTTCGAGAGATAGGAGATGGAAGGACCATATTTGCATGGTAATCGTAGAGCTATAATGGTTTTCCAAAAGCATTCATTTCGGCCAATTAATTGGCCACCATGGGCTTGAGGTAGGACATCGACCATGGAGATTGGGTATTCTTCAATTAATGGAAATTAATTAAATTGAGTTGATTTAGTTTAAAGAAGTTTAAACTAAAATGAATATATGATATTCAAAAGTCACAAAGAGTTGTGAACCCCTATCCAATGAATGGTAGAACCTATCGGATCACACACAAAAGCCAATTGCATTTCCTATGTTTTGGAGGAACTTTCTAAGTGTTAGAAAATTCACTCCATAGTGATCGATTTTTGAGGTGACCAAAAATTGATGTCACTTGCCTTGATTAATTTAAATGTTAAATTGATCAACTAATTTAAGAGTTAAATTGTACCAATAATTAAAGAATTAATTATTTGGTGCCATGTGACAATCAATTGGTCAAGTTAGCTTAAAGAGTTAAGTTAACTAAATTAAGTTTAGAGAGTAAGCTTGTTGACTTAAGTGTAAAGTCAAAAGTTAATTAATTAAATTAAAGTGATTAATTTAATTCATGAGGAGAATACATTTTGGAGGAAAAATTTAAATAATATGATCATTTTAAGTGTGGTATTTAATTAATTTGAAATTAGATTTCAAATATAATCGAAATACACACAAAATTCATATTAAATTTGAATTTGCCAACTTGCATGCTTTGCAAGCAAATGGCGGTCCCCCATCCCCCCTTGAGGAAGGTGTGAAGTGAACTTGTCATCACACCATCCTCCCTCTATATATACATATAGAGATGAGGGTGGGCGGTAATCAAAATTAACAAGTGAAGAATTAGATTCTCACTTTCCCTATATTTTTCAAGGTGTTCACTCATGTGTTGAATTTCACATTTCTCTTCTTCTCCTACCTCCAAAATCAGCCATAACCTCTCTTCTCTCCCCTCAATCTCCAGCTTATTGTGAGGATTGATTGGAAATTGCTTTGATGAGTGGATCATTTTGATAAAAGCAAAACAAGTGGTTTGCTTAGCCTTTGGAGATCCACTTGCAAGAATAGTCTCTTATCGATTTTATTCCAGGAGAACCAGGAGGATTTTCAAGCTGAAATTTATTCCAACAGCTTCCTCAAGGTGTTGTACATCTATTGGAATTTTTTTTGCATTTTTGTAGAGTTTTGAGTCTGTCAAAAGTAGCTTGCTTCCAGCTATGCCACTATCCGGCAAATTCTGTTTGAAGAAAGAGTTTTTCTTCAACCAAATCTGAATCCAAATCTGAATCCAAAAATATGTTTAGACCCTTGGTTTCCTGTAAGTACTAGTTTATTTAAGCTTTTGAAGTTTTATTATTGGATCCTAGTGCCTTACTTGTTATCAGATACCTACCAAATATTCATTATAAATTTTCAAAAATATTATTATATTTTTATACTTTAAAAGCATATTTTATCAATTATTTAAATATATGCTCAAAATTATTTTATTAAATAATATACTTAGAAAAGTGTGAGACATTAAATTTAGAGAGAAAATATTCAAAAAAACAACGTATAGGTGAGGAGAAAAAATAGGCAAAAACATAAATTTTTTATACTTCTTGAAAAATATGGTTAATTTAGCTAATACATTAAAATTATATTAAGTAGTTAATTTAATCAATACATTATGATAAGATATAAATTTATAAATTTTACAGTTATTAATAACTATATTTGCTTTATCTATTTTTGTGATATTTATTTCATGTCAAACCATAACTAAATTATGAGTGATTTTTTTTAAAGAAAAAAGTAGTGATACTAGTTAAATGCTTTTAACATATAGTTATGTTAGTAATTTCAATAAAATTATGTTTTTATAACATTTATTTATCAATTACCACAAAGTATTATATTATAGTGGCATTTTTTATTACTATCATTATATTATAATGTGGCACTATACTGTAAAACGGCGTCATATCTGTGCCGCTAAATAATTTACAATACTTTTTACAAATGACACTATAAATAAATGTGAGTGGCATTTATCAAGAAAAAAATAGTGGCACTACTTAAATGCCTTACAAATATATTTATATTGGCATTTTCAATCAAAAGTCTTTTTTTTTTTTATCATTTATTTGACAAATACCACTAATATACTCTATTACAGTGATATTTTTCAACAATTATTACCATATTACTCTTATGTGTCATTACATTATCGAATCTCATTAAGTTAGAGTCACTAAATATTTTTGTGGCAGTTTTGTAAGTGATACCATAAATAAATATGAGTGGCACTTTTAAAAAAAAAATTAGTCGAACTAGTTTTTTTTTTTATACACATGCACGCATATCAGGAGTCCGTTAGGGCTTGAACTCCTGACCTCCCACATCATATGAGAAACTTATGCCATTGGACCACAGGCCACTTGGCAAAAATTAGTGGTACTAGTTAAATGCTTTTAGTCTACTTGTTTGTAGCCTAATGGCATTGGTCTTCCTTATTATGTGGGAAGTCTCATGTTCGACCTTGAATGGGTGTTATTGTGCACTTTATGTGCATCTAATTTTACAATTTGTACTTCAATTTACTTGAACTGATAATCGGATAATATAGACTTATTGAAAGGATAAACTTTATCATTTGTAATATTCTCTCTCTAAAAAAAAGGCCTTTAAATCATATTTTTGTTGACATTTTTAATCAAATGTTACTATTTTATATCATTTAATAATCAAATGCTACTAAATATTTTATTATAGTGATGTTTTTATGACTATCACCATATTACTTTGGTGTGTCATTACATTATAAATGCCACTAAGTTAGTGTCATTGAATACTTTATGATATTTTTCTTCAAATGACACTATAACTACATATTGATGATGTAGTTTCTTCACTCGAAATAGCCCACAAGCCGAGATGCCACCTAGTTCAGACTTAAATTGAACCCATAATACAATCATTAGGCCCATCAGAATTTTTTTTTTCAAAACTTATCACAGAGCGGCGAGCTTCAACCTAAACAATCCTCAACAAAAGTGCAGTTTGCATGCATTAACTAATTCCATAGCATTCATCATTCCATACTTACCACAGACCTTAATTTCATCCTGACATGTCATAACATTATTGAGTTTAGAACTTAACATACGATTGAACCTATAACAGTTACAAACACATGTTCTATTATCAGAAACAACAGCTGATTTCGTCTTAAGCAAACCTCAACAAAAGTATTATATACAAATCATAACTAATCCCATAATATTCAGCATAATATATATACACACCCTGCAGATGTTAAAATCAGACGTAACATATCACAACATCTCTAGGGGTATATAAAATGTCCAAGAGTATCCATAAGCATATACAAATATTTTTCTATTACAAAATATGTTCATCGTTCCAAGCCTGGAGTTTGAGTTCATCACTTAGCCCTTCTAAGAAAATCAAAGAAATACGGGAGATAAGTCTAAAGGACTTAGTGAGGGATATTCATAACAATAAGCAGTAGGGATCTGTAGAGCAGGAATCAACTCAACATATCATAATTTAACAATTAAACGGGGAACATTTCAGGATACAGGCAATAACAAGTTAAGAAAATAGGAATCTCTCATTCCTTATTGCTCTATAAATAGTTTACAAACAATCGGATACAGTTAGAATAAACAAACTCGAGTCATATGCAGCTAAATGGAACAAAATTAACCTGCATATCAGAACAACCTTATTCCAATCGATCAGACATATCTAAGCATGACAATTTGATACACGGTAGATGCCTATGAGTATCTCTAGCACATCGGTGATGCCCAGAAGCATCCCTAGCACATCGTTATTGCCTAGAAACATCCTCAGTACATCGTTGATGCCTATGAGTATCTCTGGCACACTGTCGATACCTAGGAGTATCCCTAGCATATTGCTGATACCTAGGAGTATCCCTAGCATATCACTGACACCTAGGAGTATCCCTAGCATATCACTGACACCCAGGAGTATCTCTAGTGTGTTCCATATACCCAAGCATTTCGCTAGGATTGGCACTCGGCCCAAGCATATCTCTATACTTATAATAGATATCAATCAATCGATATATATTTTCAGGTATATATCTTGATAACGAAACGGTTAGATAACAGAACGATCGGATAATGGGATAATAAGATAACAGGTCCATCGGATAACATGACAGTCAGATAATGGGATGATCAGGTAGCATAATGATAAGATTATAGACCAAAGTTCTAGGTGATATAGATAACAGGAAAAAGTTCTGGACGTTAGAAACAGACAGGAATCAGAATCAATATCAAGCGATAACCCTCACAGGGGTGTACACATCAAATAACAGATAACAAGTGAGATCTCAAGTAGTTCACATATTTCAATAGACATGATGTAGTACAGTACAGAAATAAGAACCCTCACAGAGGTTTATCACAATAATAGATAGATGTATTCAACGCCAGATTAGCAGAACCTCACAGGGGTAAAACAAATATTGCATAAGCTTGTACAAAGCAAGTACCACTTGGTAAACCCTTACCTCTGTAGTCTCAGAAAAAGACAATCACGGTCAGTAGTCTATCGGTCAGTGCAACCCATTTCCATGTCACATAACCAAAAGAGTATATTCACAGTGAAAACCCCATTCAACTCTAATAATCCTTAATAATTATAATTACACCATTAACAGTCTAAAATCACTAATTGCTCAGCTAATACAGTAGTTTTAGGGTTCACTCAACATAAACATTATGGAATCATGCTAATCACGCCGGTCTCAAGAACATGATAATATCAGGTCCTTAATTACATAATTAACCACGTATTATTACACCAAATCAATAATAATGGTCCAATCATCATAATTAACCTAATTATCACCATTTAGGTCTCAAATTCATGAAATCCTCAACTTAGGGTTTTAAATCCTTTAACTAACTCAATTAATCCAAGTTAGCATATAATATGACATATCCGGGTCCACTAGGCACATGTATATATATATATGTGTCCATGCATGGTGTATATTCATCCAAATCATATTTCAAATCCTCATTTTTGACATAATACAAGATTTATAAATGAAATGGTATACTATACATGTATATATACATAATCCCATTCCAACCTTTAACCCAAGATTTTCTTAGCAAAGCTCCAAAATCACAAACCAACTATATCGCCACAATTGTCGTGATGAGCTGAAGAGACTATCCCAACTTCGTTGCCGCCGTCCGCCGTCTGCCGCTGCCTGAGGTGGTTACTGTCACCACCACTGTTAGATGCATTTCAGCTCAACAATCACAATGCCTAGGTCAATTTTTCCTTTTTCCATCGAATTGAAGGTCAATTGGCCAAAAAACGCCACTGACTGGCTCAATGCCACTGCGCACCGCCGCGCCTGTTTCTGCTCCGCTAATCGTCGGTTTGAGAAATTAAAGCTACTAGCTTGTTCACCGAGATGAACTTGTCAAAACCCATCTTTGGTCCACCCCAGAAGTAGCTGGAACGTCACGTCAGTCACCTTCTGCTGTGGCTCAACTCCGTCAGCGATTTCCTAGCCGTACGCTGCCGGGTTCTTGTTGCATGTGGTACCGACATGTTCCTCATGAAGAGATGAAGCACATGGTTGGTTTGGTTTTCTGTTTTGGGGTGGTCATCAGTGAAATCACCAGTAAAGGTAAATGGGGTAGTTCTTGGTGGAGGAAAGGAAAAATGAAGAAAAAAGGGGGGGCAAAATGTATACATACAATGCAGTTTTCCAGCTTCACAAATTAACCCCAGGATTTCTGCTTGACTTCAATTTAGCCCCCCTAAGGTTTTGAGCATCTTCAATTCAGCCCCTGGACTAAGTGAGTGCATCACATTAGCCCATTTGACCATAAATATTTCCATGCAAAACTCCATAATTCACAAATGTGGTCCAATTAAGTCTTGCCTATTTGAATTTTGACCCTAGAACTTCCAATCTTCATGCGATTAAGTCTTTTTTACTAATTTTTCGAGCCCTAAAATTTGACCAATAAATATCTTGATTTTTAAGTCCTTATTTTCTCAAATATCCAATTTTAGGAGTGTTATAGATGACATCTTCTTAAAAGAAATTAGTGGCTCTAGTTAAATGTCTTTGAAATATATTTATCTTGGTATTTTCAATCAAATGTCACCATAATACAATTTTGTGCCATTATATTATCAAACGTCATCAAGTTGATGCCACAAAATGCCAATTTTCTTGCTTTTAATCCTTGTCATTTAAGATCAAATATAATTCTAGTTAACTTTTACAACTTATATATTATTTTTAGCACTTATATCTCTACATTTAGATCATTTTAATTACCCATAAAATTTGGAATTAGAGAATTATTTTTTTAACATATAGAATTTCATAATGCAAAATCTTAAAGATCAAGAAAAATTGCTTCTTGTAAATTAAACATGATTTTACTTTTGGATACGAATCCTATCTCAAAAAATAAAGAATAATCAGAAAAGACCATAATTTGACATTCTTATTTAATGAACAAAACAAGAACCACTTAAGGTTTTCTGTATTTATATTACTAAATATCTATGCCTTTGTCTTAAATTTAAGAGGAAAATTAAGAGCCCAAATCAAATTAGAACTATCTAACTCAGATCTCCACATAGAACACCTTTCAGTGGAGAAGCTTTTCTAATTGGTGGTGACTTTAAAGGCAAACTGCTACCTGTTCAATAGTAGTATAAGCTATTGGCCTATGTGTCGTACTGGGTGATAAATTTATATTTAAAATTTTATTTTTACTATAGTTTAGATATTAATATTTTTTTTTATAAATACTACAAATATAGCACATAAAAAATTAATAAAATTTTTATTGAATACATTATAACTAATGATGTAAATAAGACATAACAATATTTTATATAACATAGTTTGTATGTCATCACATCAAATTATATGCATTAATTCATTTCTACACAAAAATTAATGGCTAAATATTAAATTACTTTATAAATTCAATAAACTATTCATAAAATATAGAATAAGAAAAAAATAAAAAAAATCACTTTAATATTTACTTGGTTTGAAGAAATTAAAGAATTCAATATATTAGTAGAAGATAAAATATTTTAACTTACCATAAAATATGGGCTTCAAAATTATTTTTTTAAAAATTATCTTGGTTTATTAGCATAAAAGTTAAAATATTAGAAAAATATATGAGCATTGTACATATATGAATCTTCAAGAAAAAAATAAATTTTAACATACCAAGAGAATGATTGTATAAAGGTGGCGAAAAAGAAAACAAATGTTTTAGATTTTTAAATAATAAATTGTATGCTAGATTATTTTGGTACATATATTTTTAGAGATTTTTGGCTTAGATTTTGGAATTTTCTCAGCTATGATTTAACTTAATTAACATGTTAAATTATGGAATAAGAAATAGCTTACAAAATAACAAAATATGATACTCAAAATTAAATTATAACAAATTCTATATTACTATAATACTTCATATATGAAAAGTTTACATATGCACAATGTATATGAAGCAAGACATAATAATTAAATTACATTGATAAATAACCTATATATATACATATGAGTGGAACTGCATATATAAATATACATGTGTATGTATTCATCCATAATTATATTAAAAATATAACTATAAGACAATATAATAAGGAGTTACAAAAGTTATATATTGATAAAGAAAGTTAAAAAAATTATTATAAAATATTCCATATATGTTAATATATATGTATATATTGAGTATTTACTAAAATTAAACATATAACTATAAAAATAAATTATAAAGTTTTTTATATTAATATAAAAATATATATTGGTAGGATGTCGAATATAAAAATATATTGACATGGTAAAAATGGATAAAATTAACTTCTTCACGTCACTATCACATATGAAAAATACTTAATTTTGGACTCAATTTTTTTTCTAAATTATCTTATTCATAAATATAAAAGTTAAAATATTAGAAAAACAGTACAAACATTCTAAAATACATGCATTTCAATGAAAAATAAATTTTAATTCACAAATTGAAGAGAATGGTTTTATAGAGGTGCAAAAAATATAAACAAATATTGTTCCATTTTTACATAGTGAATTGTATATTGAAATTATTTTTAACATAAATTATTCTTTGAAATTTTAGGTTATGCAACACATGTCAATTAAATTGCATTGACAAATAGTCTTATATATATATGTATATCTGATTACAGACACACACGCATATATATATATATATACATATGTCTCTCTGTGTGTATATATGTGTTTGTCCATCATTATTCAAAAAATAAAATTTGAGAATGTATATAACAAATATTAAAAGAAACTATCAAACAATATAGATAGGAGTACAAAAAAATAATATATATATATATAAAGTAAAATAATGTTCAAGCATACTTTAAGTATCTTTGTTATGCAACGATGATGTGAATATGTTAGTTTTGTTCATTTTTGTCATGTCAAACATTTCCATATATAATGTATGCAACTCCTTATAATATGTATTCATATATTTCCATATTTCTCTTCCCTTGGTGTCAACATATTTCCATATATAATATGTATGTAACTTTCTATATTAATTTTTGTAACTCCCAATAGTAATGTATAATTTAATTTTGTTCTCCTTGTGTAGCGCCCCATCAGGGAGGTGCTTGTTTCAGATCGAGGTACTACTCCAATCAAATCTTTCAAAACCAATTATACCTAATTACATCCTCCAAAATTCTCAACCTAAGGAATTTTGTAATTTAAAATTCAAGCTAGTCATGCTGAAAATGACGAGCAAAACCCAAGTTCTCATAACAAGTCACAATTTCTCAAAAGCCCATAATTTAACTTACATATCTACATCATTCATTAGGAACTCCAACCTATCACACTTCATAGAAGAAATACACTAACTTATAACTTATGCCTCCTTTTACATTACAACTATAAAATCTCGCAACCTTACCGTTTTAGATGTTGTGATAACAATATTTACACTATACCAAAGGGTAGCCCCAGGCTCAGGGTTCCTTCTACACTTCAATTTGGCCAAAGAATAGAAAGAACAACACAAAGAGGGTGAGTCCGAATGACTCAGTAAGGCAAGCATCTGCATGTATAAAGGAATTAGAATGAAATGGAATATAATATACATTTACAAGAAAAATATTCATTCTGAATCCAAATAACTAAAAATACAAGTTACGATAACTAGATTTGAAGATTTGAAAGAGTTTACAAAATCTACGAACTAAAACCAGAAACTAGTATTTCTTGTACCACATTTTGTGAGATGACTCAATGCCGTCCTATACTAGCGAAGAGCCATTTCATGTTTAAATACGTTACATAGAAAATCTCAAAACTCGAAGACATGATTAGTTTTAAAGAACTCAATAACAAATTGTTTCTTGAAATACGCAAGTTTCCAAATTTAGGATTTTGTTCAATTTTATAAAACTGACTAGACAAGTACATTTTATAAAACCAACGGTACAAGCATATTTCACATGTACGACCGTGTAACGGCCTTCCCCTATTTCATTCCCAATTGTGTATAAACAATACGATTGTAAAACGGCCTACCCCCTTATATCTCTTCAATCTTGTATAACGATACGACTGTGAAACAGCTTGCTCCTTTGTATCCCCTCGATACTGTATAAACTATACGACCATGAAACGGCCTGCCCCCTTATATCACCTCAACACTTGTATAAATGATACGGCCGTAAAACAGCCAATCCTCTTATATCGCCTGGATACGACCGTAAAACGGCCAACTCCCTTATATCGCCTGGATACAATCGTGAAACCGCCTGCCCCCTTATATCATCTCGATGAGTGGCCCACTCGCCAAACCGCTACAGCAGGAATCAGTCAAACCTATCCTTGCCGATCAAGCTTTGGGCCCCAGTCAACCCCTGACTGCCCAAAGTCAAGATCGCAAACCAAGTAAGCCAATAACACTGTTTTTATCACCAGTACAATGATACAAATCTAGGATAGTAATCCAAGCATTCCGCTGGGATTGGTACTCGGCCCAAATAGATTTTGCATAAAAGTATCTATAAATAAATTTAATAATCAAATATGTCAACAAGGCCATACAATATCAATAAAAAATTTAGGTAAGCCAACATGGCCAACTAAAGCTGTAACGGATAACAAGAGTGCTGGCGAGGCTGTGGATGGTACTGAACAATATTAGAAGCAAGAACTAATAAAACAAACCCTAATAGGAGTTCACGAAACAAGCAACAGATGACCAACAAGATCTCAACAAATTACGAGCTTCAATACAAGAACAAGTACGGTACACAAGTACGTTGAACCCTCACAGGGGTCATTTCACAAGAATCAATAGAATTAAGGCCATAACGGCAGAGCCTCACCTCTGTAGTCTCAATATACAAATCATGATCTGCAGCCTACGAGTTAGTGGGTTCCAATTCCACGTTACCTAATCCAAAATAATAGTTTCAGAATCAGAATCCCCATACAATACTAAAAACGGTAATAATTACTATCATGCTTATCATTAATCCAAAATTACTAACATCTTGATTAACATGATAGTTTTAGGACTTAATCGTAACTATAGACTCAAAATGGCTAATAAAGTAAATTATTGCTAAAATAATCCTGATTTCATATCAATTCTAATATCATAACATAAACTAGTCCTCAATTTCTACACAATTAATCCTAATCAAATGCCACTTAGTCTCACATTACATAATCCTTAGTCAATATTTATTAAATCCCAATTTTGGCATTTAGCATGACATGTCCGGGTCCACAATTGAATATTCCTCCTTGCTTAGGGATCTCAATCACAATCATATTTATATCAATACATCCCAAATCCTATTCCTAGCATAGATACAATCTAAATTAGGAAAGTACAACATATGCATTATACATATATAACAAGGTACAACCAATTAAAGCTTAATCCTCACACTCCATATTACCCAAATTGCGTATCTAGGCCTCAGAATCACAAACTAAGAGCACAACTGCAATCATTGGAATGAGGAGAAGAAACTGGTTTGGGGTCGCCGGAGCGCCGGCCACCGGAGTGTCACTGTCCGCCGCCGCCGAAAAATGTCAAGACCACCACCATTCACTTCCTTTCTTCATCCTGAATCCAACAGTGCCTTTAGTTTTTAGATTCGAGGCCGGAAGGCTGTCAATCATGGCTAAAAAATTTCAGCTGCACTTCTCTCCGCCATACTTGTAACAGTTGTTTTCGTCGCCGCCGCTGCTCTACTCCCCTATGCCAGACCACCAACGGTTCTCCATGTTGAGAACTCTCCAACCATCCGCCCAGAACTTCGGTCAGGCCACCCTACCGCCGGCTACCATGAAACCCGCGAGTTGGGTTTTCTTCCACCTTCTTACCACCAGTGGAGAACGGTGCATGTGTGTGTGTAAGTGTGGCCGGAGGTGTGGGGAAGGTTGTGACGGTTTTAATTTGGTGAAATGGTGTCACCGGAGGGAGATCGCTAGGAAAGATGGTGGTTGCGGGTGGAGAAATGAAAGAGAAATGAGAAGGAAGAAAGGAGAAAGGAGAAAGGAGAAAGAAGAAAGAAGAAAAGGAAGAATGAAGAAATCACGCTGCCAATTTTTCTTTTAATCCAATTTTCATTTTGTTTTTCAATTTGATCCCCAAAAAGTTAGATTCATGAAATTACATCCAAGATTTTAGAAAAATAATGTTAAAACCCTAGTTGACTAGAAAAATACCATGCAAGCCCCTAAACTTTATAAACTAATTAAATTAAATAAAATTTCATAAATCAAGAATAAATAAAATAACAATTTAACATAATTCCCCAAATAATAATTAACATAATTAATAAAATAATTAGGGGTGTTACACCTTGTTATATTGTTTAGTAGTTAATTCTAATGTTTTTCATTTGTAATCTCAAATTTGACTTTTTAATATAATTATGAATCTCACACACACAATAAGTTAATTTTATTCCTTTTTTGTAGTCATTATATCTCCATATATATTGTTCCATCAATATGTGTTTTAATATTAATGTAAAAAGATTATATTAGTTTATTTTTTTACTCCATATCTAATTTTAATAAGTACTCAAGATACATAATATTAACTTTTATACTAGTTATTGTAATGATCCTTATCTTAATATATAATTTTTGTATTCCTTATTATATTGTCTTATAATTTCTTCTAATATTTTTTTATATTCCGAAATTTAATTTTTTAAATAATTATGCTAAATACACATGCACAAATGTGAATAACTAGGCACATATAAGTCTATTTGTTAATGCAATTTAATTTACATGTCTTGCATAAGCTAGAATTCCCTAACAATATATAAAAAAGTAATTTAAACATATAATTTAATATTTAAAAATATAATAAAATTTTTCTCTTTTTTTTTTCCACCTCTATAAAATCAATCTATTTTTGAGTTAAAATTTACTTTTCTTGAAAATACATGTATTTTATAATATTTAACTATTTTTCTAATAGTTTTAATTATTATGTTTACAAACAATGACAATTTAGGAAAAAAATGAGTCCTGATTTAAGTATTTTTTCATATGAATACAACATAGATAAGTTAATTTTATCCATATTTGCCACATCATCATATTCTCGTATACGATATTCTATCAATATTTATTTTAATATTAATATAAAAATATAACAGTTCATTTTAAATAATTATAGATTGATTTTTAGTAAATATTCAACATATAAATATATATATAACTTTTTATAATAATTTTCATAACTCTCTTTATCAATATATAATTTATGTGACCCCTTATTATATTGTGTAATAGTTATATTTTGATATAATTATGGATGGACACATATACATGTATATATACATTTTCATGCATATATAGGTGTATTTATCAATACGATTTAATTAACATGTTTTGAACTATATATATATTGCATATATAAACTTTTAATATATGAAGCATTATAATAACATATAATTTATTACAATTCATTTTTAAATATTATATTATATTATGCTATGAATTATATCTTATTCATAATTTAACCTATTAATTAAGTTAAATCCTGTACTGAAACAATCTAAATATATAATTCACTATTTAAAAGCATAAAAACATTTATCTTCTTTTTTCTTCACCTCTATATGATCATTCTATTGGTATATTAAATATTTTTTTCTTGAAAATGCATGAATGTATAATGATCATACATTTCTAATATTTTAATTTTTATGCTAATGAATCAAGATAATTTGAAAAAAATTGAAGTTTTGATTTTATGGTAAGTCAAAATATTCAATCTTCTACTACCTAAGTTCCTTTTTCAATGTTGAATTCTTTAATTTTTCAAATCAAGTCAATATTAAAGTGATTTTTTTTTTATTTATCTTCTATTATATTTTATGAGTTGTTTATTGGATTTATAAATTGATTTAACATTTACTGAAATGGATTAACATTTGAGATTTGATTTGTTGATATATAAATCATATTCATATAAAATATTATTATGTCTCATTTATATTAACAATTATATTATATTCAGTAGAATTCAATTATTAGATTTTTTAAGTATTATATTTCTAACATTTATAAATAAATATCAATATCTAAACTATAGATAAAATTAAATAAAAAATTCAAATTTAAATGCATTGCTTGTTACAATGGATGGGTTAACTTGTTATATATTAAAATAAGGAGTTGCAAAAATTAATATAAAAATTATATGTATTAATAAGTAGATATATAACTATATATTGAATATTTATTAAAATTAGATATGGAATTTCAAAAGAAGAAGAGATATAATCTTTTTATATTAATATACGTATATAGAATATTATATATGTATGCATATTTGTTGGCATAGGTAAAAGAAATAATATTAATAATATAATAAGGAGCTACAAAAATGATGTTTTAATATAGAAAGTTACATATTATATATATATATATATATGGAAATATGTTGATATGAAGGAAAGAGAAATACAGAAATATATTATAGGGAGTTACATATATTATATATGGAATATATTACGTGGCAAAAATGAACAAAACTAACTTATTCACATGATTGCCATATAAAAAATATGCTTAAAGTAAGATTGAACATCATTTTACTTTACATGTATATTAGATAACACTAAAATGTGAGAAAGTTGAAATTGAATTTGTAGACTTATAGACAATTATGTAAAGTCATGAAAAAAATAAATAAAGGTTCAGTTTTTATGATAGTTTGACATGTTAACTAATCAATTTTGGTATAAAAGAAAAAGGAGGTTTCACATATAGATCAAAATGGAACGAAACCTATATATTGAATGCATCTCCTAAGAAGTTGCCTGTAGAGCATCTATTTGGAAAAAATGAATGAGTATTGAATGAGAAAGTTAATCATAAAATGGAAATAAATAAGAACATCATAGTTGGTAGAATGAACCTATTCCACAATGAAAGAACAACATTAAGTATCCCACTTTATATAATGTTGATGAAGAATTTGGCTATGGGCCTTAAGGTGATACAACTAATCTTTGGAACGAGAAGGACCCACATGCTAGTAGGTACAGTTGAGAGCCGACACAGTCCCACGCTTGTTGCCCGATTGGCTGACTCGATGTGATATGGTGTAATGTGGGTGTGTGCATGTTAGAATAAAAAAAATTTGGAGGCTACTTTTTTATTTTTTTTCTAAATTTATGAATCTCTATAAGAATTAATTCCATAACACTCCTAAGTTTTTTTTGAAGCTGTGACTCTTAATTAAATGATCATGTATTGCGATTATGTCATCAAAGAAGAATTGTGATTCTTGTTAAAGAATAATATCTTTTTAAAGAATCGTGTCTTGCTGGACAAGGCTTCATTGTATAACTATAATAGGATATCATAGAACACTAAAAAACATAGAACAAGCATATAGAAATTATATTCATTCGAGTACTACACAAATAGACCTAATACATTTTTCATATTTTGGTAAAAGAGTTTCAAGGCAATAAGAATTGGGAGATATAATCAATTGGAGTGTCGACTTATTGATGTGAAAATTTGACTCAACTACAATCTAGCCATATGAATCAATTAGATTAGATGTTTCACTCAATCGCTTCTTGAGCGATTTCTCTGATAGGGGACTTCGCCTATAAAAATTAGGTTCCTAGGCTCATGTAAGGATGCTCATAGTCTTAGGTCTTTTAGATTAAATTATTGAAGCTAATAAAAAGTTGGTAAAGAAAGATTAGTAAAATGAAAGCTAGTAAAAAAATAATCAAACTTGTTGAAATTGCATTAAACTAAGGTAACAAGCACAATGTGATGATTGAAAGGTGCAAAAATTACAAGGATAAAAGTGAAATTTAAAAGTAGTAGGTGACTTGTGAATATTTGATTTTTGAGGTACCTTTCATTTCTTCATGTCAAGTTTTATTTATAGCAAGTAAAACTGGTTGTTCAACTTCTACTTTAGTAATTTCTCACCGACTTTCTTGCATGTCTTCTTAGTACTCCACGTCTTAGGACATGGTAGACTTGGTGGGGAATCACCCATGTAACTAACCAAAACCCATTACTTTGTACATTTAGGCAATATGACTTCGCTACATAAATGCTTGCTAGATTAGTGAACTAATTTGCCCAAATTTCTAGGGATTGTGAAAAGGCCGTGGATGGTAATGGGTTTATAACCCTATTTCCACATGTTTCAACAAATTTGATCATATCCACTGATCTTTGCTTTCTATTAGGGCTTTTCCAAAACTCCTGCTTTTTAGCTGATCTTTTGGACAACTCCTTGACTATTGATTTTGATGACCCAATCTTAGCTTAGCTGATGCATTGATTAGCTCTATTAGCTGATTGTTTCTTAGCTTTTACAACTTAACTGATTTAGCTTTATTGAATATTTTTGGTGTCAATACTTTGCCCATACAACTTTTAGCCTTTTAGGTGTGGGAAAAATGGGGAAAATGACTAGAGAGCGGTATAAGCCTTAGTACATAAGAAATCTGAAATCTCGCTCTGGGCTTGTCATCATTAATTTAGGTAGGTTTAAGACTCTTGGGAACCCCTTAACTTTTCTTTCCTTTCTATTTCTCCCTATTTTCTTAGACTCCAAAGATGGTTATTACCCCTACAAGATCCTATACTAATTCTCCTCAATTTGTCGGATCTAATCATAAGCTAGAAGGTAATCCTATTGAGATCTTGTTCCTTATGTCAAAGAGCACCAAAACTATATTTTGAGTCCTATTTTCAGAGCTCAGACAATTAAGATTTTTCTGGAGGACATAGTATTGCCCATTGCTTCAGGTTAGTTCTCAATTCCTTATTGAGATTCACACATGGCCTAAGGAATTGATTCAATACTTATGTTGGTTGGAGAGAATATCTATTACCTAAGGAGATCATTGGAAAACTTGTCGATTTATGGTGCTATCATGCTTTCAAAGCAAGATTTGCTAATCGACATATCTTTTTTTTTTTTTCTGATTTCCTAAGGTTTTGATTGATAGACATTATTAGTTTTCTATTTCCATTTTTCATGATGACCCTGCGGTATAGAGTTGAGCATAAGAGGGAGAGTGAATCATGCTTCTTCAAATTTTTGCACATAATGAATAACTTCATGAATAATTGCTTGTCGATCCTGTTGATTCAATGCTTGCAACATTTAAACAAATTATTGATGGGTTGCAGTGTAGTAAACAATGTGTAGCATAATAACCAATAAGTAAATAATGACTAATAATAAAGAATAAAGAAAGTAAAGAACACCTAAATTTTAGAGAGTTTCAGATTAAATGATCCTACTACTCTATCTAAAGATTGCAACTAAGAAAATTTGGATAAGGTCACTATACCAATCTTTTATAGGGCAAAATCTAACCTATTACATAGATTTTTCTAGGAGAAATTTTAACCTAAATTTTGTAGGTGGAATCCTAACCCATCTTTTATGGGCATAATCCTAACCCAAATTTTTATAGGCGCAACCCTAACCCAGTCTTTTAAAGTACAGAAGGCCTAAACCTTGACTTCTACAGGCTCAGCCAAAAACCTTGATTCTTTAAGGTACGGAAGAATCCAATCTTGACCTTTTTGGATTCAGCCAACAACTCAATCTATTACGGTACAAAATCACCAAACCTTAACTTTTGCATGCTCAATGAAAAATCAAACCTTTTATCTAGCTAAGATCAAACTAGTAATTAGTGCTTCCTGAGGAAACAAATCCCTTCAGCATTCTAAAAGCTTTCCATGAGATAAGTTCAAACTAAACTTTTGTGGATAAAGTCTAACTAATATTCTATGCTTTCCAAGGAAACAAGTTCCTTCAGCACCAAACTTTATGGATAAGTTTTAACTAGAGAAGAGTTCATGCCAAGGAAACAAAATCCTTGAGCACTACAACTTTATAGATAAATCTTAATCTTACAATGATGAATACAGTGACTAGTATGGTAAAGCTTACATAATGCTTATATAACAAATTTCAGTCAGCTCTCAATCTAGAAAAGATGAATAATTAATGGGGTTTAAGTTTGTAGATCTAAGGAATTTCTACAGAAAACTTGAGAAAACTTGAAACAAGTGTAAGCACAAGCTTAAATATTTCTTCAGCACTTCACTCTTGAAATAGAAGTCCATCTTAGACTATTTGTAGGTAAACTAGCCATTTATGGATGTACTCACAAGTATGGAGTCTTTCTAGACTTTTCCTTTTAGCTTGACAGACTCTACTTTCCCGTGATTAACTTCTTACATTTTTCATTTTTAGGTAAGTGAGCTAGGAAAATAGATTGCTTTCTCTGGAGCCACTTCAAACAATGAATTCAAATTTCAAATTTGTCCATTGAAGTTTCTAGGACATTTTGGTAAGAAACATCAACTGTTCTGGTGTTGTTACCAATAAGTGCTATTTGATTGTTTTCCGTTAGTGAGAAACCATTTCTTTCTTCAACTTTTTCTTTTGAAAATGGATAAGATATCAACTATTGCTTAAACCCTTATATTTAGGAAAGAACACTCCAAGCAGAAATGTTAGTACTAATAACCAAAGAAGTAGTTAATCCAAATAGACATGGAGGAATACTTAGTTTTTTTTGAGAAATCAATATCACCTCGTGAATGAGAGATTTTTCCAATCTGTACTCTCCTTAATTTCATAAAGGAACAATTGTTTGCTTAGGAGATTTTTGGATTTCTTAACATTAATTGTTAAGTTTCTAAGCTCAAATCATACTCATCAAACATATACCAAGTAAAGTATATTCTACTTTTAATGCAATAATCAATTGAAAAATCTAATCAAATTATAAGCTCATTAATCATGTTCCAAGTTTTCACAATATTCCATAAAGTAGTTTATGCAAGAAATATAAAAAATATTTGAAAATGATTAGTGTAGTGAATACTATTATGCTTTTAGAATATCCAGTGATTGATGCAGAAAGGTCACAAGAGTTAGAGCATAATACTAGAGCTTGTAATATCAGGACTTGCAATCATAAGAGAGTATATCATTAGAGCAATTATTGTCAGAAAAAGTTAAAAGATACTAGCAAAGTATGATAATTTCTCTTATGTTCATTAGTAACCATGGCATATAAAAGCATAATATGATCAACAGTTATTGATTTTTGATCCAGGTGAAGGATGCTAATTCCGGCTTCTTCAAGTGTTCTAAAGCTCTTAGAAAAAGAACCCCTACCTCTAAGTCTGTTTATCCTCTTTGTTGAAAATTTCTTAAGGAGCTTAGAATCTCTTTTCCAGAGGTACCGCACCATGTACTTTAAGTTGGGGGGAGTTGATGGCTAAGTCACTTTGCTTATATGGATGATGTGGTGGTTTTCATGAAAGCTAATCTCAAGCATCTCCAACTCTTCAAGCATTTTTGTTTCAAGTGTAAGGAAATATCCGAGCAATTGTTTAACATCTCCAAAAGCTCCTTCACCACTTCTAGAAACCCTTAAGAAATGATGTCCTTGATTTTGGAGGTTATGGGCTTCGGCCAAGCTCACATTTTATTCCTTTACTTTGGGGACCCATTGCACAAAGGTAAACAAACATACTAAATGTATGATTCCATTCTTTCCAAAGTCCAGAAGAAGCTCTTGGGGTGGGTACACAACAAACTCTCCATTGGGGTAGACTTACCTTAATCAAAAACACATCCGCCAAGTTATGGATCCCCCAAAATTGGTCCTTATTAAGCTTGAAAAAATGTTCAAAAAATATTTTAGGGTTCCATGGTAGAGAAATGGAAAATTCACTAGGGATCTTGGAGCAGGATGTGCTTTCCTTTTAATGAAGGTGGTCCAATCTGAGGAGCTTAAATGATATCATGATTGCTTTCACTTACAAGTTATGGTGGAGGCTTAGGTGTCAAATTTCCTTTTGGGAGTTCATTCACAAGAGATATTATGGAGTTGCCATGCTTTTGCCATCAAAATTTCTCCTTAAAACTCCTACATTTCGAAAAAAAAACTTTGTACCGTTTGGAATAGTGCTAAAAAGCACATCTTTTGGTCTAGTAGAGATGGCAACTTGGTATTTTGGCATGACTATTGGATCAACAAAGCTTTCATTCATTTCCTTCTTCATTTGGATTATTTTTCTAGCATTTTGGTTAAATATTTTTGGAAGAATTGTGAATAGAGTAGATCAAAGCTGGAGAATATGTTTCCACCAGACATTGTTGAAAAAGTTTGATGTATCCCCATCCTTCAAAATTCAAAAGACTCCACATTTTGGAAACTGTCCCTGATTGGCTATTTCTCCATTAAAATCACTTAGCATTTCGTCAGACAACCTAATCCTCTTTTTCTCTCCACTTTTATTTTTGAACAAAATCCTCACCTCGACTATTTCAATGTTTGCTTGGAGATTGCTTAATAACCTCATCCCTTCGGACCAAACCTTCAAGAAAAGGATATTGTTCTAATATCAAAGTACTATCATTGCCAAGAATGTGAGAGCGCAATTCATATTTTCATTTCCTATGATCTTGCTAAAAAAGTATGGAATTTTTTTGCTCATATTTTTTACTTTACTATGCCTAACACCACCAATATTTCATTGCTCTTTCAATCTTGGAAATTGAGTTTTTTTGCAGGTTAACAGATACACATCAAAACAATCATCCCTATTATTGTTTGTTGATTCTTGTGGTGCACAAGAAACGACCTAAAACACATAGGAATCAAATGCATTGTTGAAAGTCATTTGGAAGTTCAATATTATATCATGGTAGCTCATAAATTTGGTCTAAAATCAACCCATTGGGAGGAGATTTCTCTAGAATACCCTTTTCAACATCTCTTTCCAATATCAGAACTCACTCCCTTGCAAGATTGTGGGATGAACTCCTCCATGTCTATGTCTTCCCAAAATAAAGATTGATGGAGCATCACAAAATAACGTAGGCGTGAGTGGAGCTATTGGAGTCCTTCAAAATAGTGAGCATCAAGTTATCTTTGCCTTTATTCATCCCTTTAGACAAGCATCAAACACTTGAAGAAAGAAATATTGCAACGATCCAAAATAATTGCAAAATTAAAGTAAAAATTAACTTACAATTCCTCTAACCAAGGATCTTATTTTATGTCATAATTGAGGATTTAAAAGCAAAAGAAGTTACCTTTAAAGAGAGATTTGAAGGCAACTAGGAAGATCTTCCTCTAAAACACTTTCTAAGTAAGATCTACCTCCTTTTTCTCCTTAGATCTACTTCTTCACACCAAAGATCAACAAGTCCACCAACTTTTGCTCACTTTATCATCTCCAAAATGACATAAAAATGGCAGCACAACAATGCAAGAAGCACCAAGGCTACCGATCAAGGAGATCCTTCAAAAACCATATTAGTTTGAAGGAATGAGTTCACCAACACTTGAGCACTCTACTTGTTGTGACTCTAAAGGTAATCTACACACCTAGATGCACTCTTAATCCTTCATCAATATGCTGGAATATAAAGGAGAAAGGAAGAAGATTGGAGAAAAGGTGTGAAGAAGTTGGAAGAAAGATAAGACGGTTAGAGACAATCTAGTGACTCTCAACATATGAGATCACCAATTTGGGAGGGAAAAATGCGCAGCTATCATCATCCTAATAGCCGGTCATGTGGGGGTTTATATAGTGTGATTAAGAAGTTCTTGGAAGCTTCTATCACACTTTCCTCACATTGCCATCTTGGACGCTTATTAGCTAGCAAAAGTTGGATTTTAATCTTTAAAATTAAAATGCCAACTCATCAATTTTAAAATTGGACTCTTCCATTTAACTTTTTCTCCAAAATTAGATTCTCTTGCTAATTAAATTAACTCATTAGTTTAATTAGATTAACTTAACTCTTTAAGTTAATTAAATCAACTTTGCTCTTTAAGTTGATTTGACTAATTAAATTCCCACACGGCACCAATTAAATTAACTCCTTAATTTAATTGGCCTAATTTAACTCTATAATTATTTTAATTAATTTAACACTTAAATTAATCAAACCATTATGACCAACTCTTAATTAATTGGCTTGGTCTCTCTTCCAAACTTGACTACTTTAATTATCTAACTCCTTAGATAATTTCTCCAATCTAATTAGACTGTTCTAGGTTGTTACGTGTGACCCTTTAGGTTCACTAATTAATTAGACATGAGCTCACAACTCTTTTTGATTTATCGAATATCATATTTGTATTAGTTTAAACTCTTTTAAACTAATCATTCTATCAATTAATCTTTATTAGTTGAAGAGTATCCAATCTCCATAGTCGATGTCTAGCACAAGCCTATGGGGCCTAATCAATAGGATGAATTAATTTGAGGGTGAACCATGACCACTTACGATTGCCGTGCAAATACCGTATTTCCATTTCCTTTCTCCCAAAAGAGGACCAGGGCAAGATATTTGCCAGCTCTTTAATAGCCTCGATGACTATCTATCTATTTTTTATGTTCGATTCCCAATTATGACCTCAACTTTGAAAAACTCCTTTTTCAAATTGTCATACTACCTTGTGCAAGGATTTCTTGGAATCGATCATCTTAGAATATATAAGAGATCAACCAGTTCTTCACAGACGGATGAAACGGATCCCATCTTGGAACTCACTAACCTCTATACTTAAGTAGCTTTTGCCTACCTAAGCCCTAGGTGACTTGCTACGTAGTTGGAGAAAAATCAAAGCATAAGGACCTAAATACAAGGTTATCGTGGAATCTCAAGTCAAAGGACTAATTATATGAACTATTATAAGCTAGAAAATTTCCTACTACTAATATGCCACTTTGGATGCCTTGTGGATTCTCTAGGCGAGTCTTTAGTGAACTTGTTCTCTAACAAGAACCCACTAACATACATCCATGTCTAATATGGATTACCTATGAAATGGGGCAATATCCAACTTCATGGAGTATACATTATTATTACAAGTTTATCCAAATTTTAGATGCCTTGTCTCTCATAAGATTCTACGACTTGGAATACTTAACATCATGACCATACAGACTCATTTCATGATCACTATCATATGCATGACCAAGTTTCATAGTCTTGTGTGATTTAAGGGCTTTAATCAAATGCAAGTGAAGAAATCATAAATGCATAAAATGAAGATGAGCATTTTATTAAATATCATTTAATCAAGATTATTTCATGGAACAGTTATACATGCCAATCTAATTGGCTTGTGGGGCACTATTTTGATAATACTAAGGTTAAGTTGTTTGCTTTCCTAAGAGATTTTATGTTATTAGAAATAGATTTTCAACATCATAATAGAGATGGATACATAGGCAGTGATGCATCTTATAACAAATAATCACTCATACTATTAGAGACTAGCACATACAATTAGGAAGATTAGAAGCAACATTCAACAACTTAATGTGCCATTTAGTCATATCTAAAGAGAAGGTCACACTGCTAGACTTCAGATTTACCTTCTTGGGAGAATTTCTTTAGTATGCAGTCATTGCTAGTTTCTATTAAGGTATTGTTGAGGTATATAGGCTAGCTTCCTAAACCATGCGGGGCACACTATGCAGCCTCTACCTTACTGTGCAGTTACTGCCTTGGCAATGTTCATAGAGCATATCCTAGCATTGTGCTCAGTAGATATTCAGATCGAGCTTGATTTTTGGGTTGGTTTCAAGTAGTTTGAGTCACTTTGCCTATGCAATTCTCGCGATCGCCCTTCTTTATCTAAGGTATCAATGTGAATATGATAAACTGTAGAGTTCTATTCTCTTTTGTACTTATGTTATATAGCATTTCTTATATGGTTGGCCCATTTGGGAAGTTTTTTGTATGCATTCTCAATTTTTGAGATGCACCTTATCGCACATCATGTTGTCAAATTGGAAAAAAACCTATTTACTCTTATTGACTCTGTCTGGGATACCAACTCTATATATCCACTGTTATCACCTCTATACGTGGTCCTAAACCTCTGAAAATTCCAATTAGCAAGCTTCTATTTTCCATTTAGACCACATCTACTGTTATTGATAAGGTCACCACCTAGCTCACGAACCATGCTTCTATTGTGGGCAACAACTTTCAATGCTATAGGCATCACACCTCTGATTAGAGGTATGAGGTCAAAGAGCTTTGAATACAACCTTCGAAAACACTCCTATTATAATTGATTTTTTTATGATGCAGAGGGGGGCCCTGCTTCTGCATTACTTTGCCAATTGAATATTTTTTATTATCTTTGGTTGAACTACTAATGGATCATTCTAATTGTGCTTATTTTTGCTAGGATTACTTCTCTTTTATTTTGATTTACCTGGCATGTTTTATCTTATTACTTGGCATGACTTATTCCTTCTTTTCTTGGGTTTTTAGATTGCTAAATTCTCTTAATTATGTTCATTTCGACATTTGTTACCATCAAAGAATGTCACAATACATTTTACAGGGAAAGTTGCCATTTTCTAGGAAATTATTTCACTAGCTGATTAAACTCAAGGGAAGACTATATTTGGCAAAATTGGGCATCATAAAAAAGAGAGATTATTAAGATCTACTGTTGATTAATTTTGATTATGACAATTTTGCATGTCTTGATTTTTTCCTTAATTGTCAAAATTATGGCGTATCTTTTCTTGTAAGTTTTAACATCAAAACTAATTGCATTAGTTTAAGAATTTACCTAAATCAACTCTTCCACAAATGATATCATGGCCATTGTTGAGTTTTGAAAATCAATCCATCAAAATAAGGAAATAATAAGTACCCTAAATTAAAGCTTCAAAGAAGACTGATTATTAAGGGGAACAATCAAGCTAATTATCATTATTTAAAGAGCCGACAAGAAATTAAGATAGGCATAATTACCTTTCTCACAATATATCTATTAAGCCTAGAGCAACAAGAATAATAGTTGAGTGAAAGAAGAAGTTCATTTTACTGTTATTTAAATAGAGATATGATGCTAGTAAAAAATGGAGCAAGGTCTTTTTCAAAAAATAGTAGAATGTCAGTTCTTCTTCTCATGAAAGCACTCAAAGAGATCTGCTCTTCTCAAGAGTTCTTCTATTTTGAGAAATTTTGCAAATAATTTCTTGTGTCCTATTTTTCTCTAGGACTTGATATTTGTAGAATCTAGTCTTGATAGGATTAGGCCTATTAGGGTTTTTTTGCCCTCTTTATGGGCTTGGCTTGTTCTTCGAGCTTCATGGCCTATTTACTTAATTAATTTTAGGGTCCATTTATTATTTTTATTTAATTTACCAAATTGTCCTCAAGTTCAATTTTAGTCACATTATTATGCTCCTTATTTTAGGTGGGAAATTATTAATTTCACATCGAAATATTTAATAAAGTTTCGTTTTAATTGTTATCTTATTTTAATTCATTATGGTATGTGTTAAGAGATTGGTGGACTTCAATGTGGTATTCACCTAAGGACTTAAGTGAACTTCATGTATTAGATACTCAAAACTCAAGAAGGTCTTGTGTTGTAGTCTTCTAATAACTTAGAAAAAATTTGAGTTTTGTTGCATATAAATAATGAGGTGTTGTGTTAGGGAGGTGTATGGTGGGATGTTTTAGGGTGAGCTCTCTTTAAAGAAGTGTATTCGTGTTTACACAAGGAAACGTGGGAGCAATTTATAAAACTGCTCTTATTGTGGAACTTAAGCATTCTTACGATAGGGGATAGTATTATATCATGAGTAGACTTAGAGAAATTTTACATGGTATTCATCCAAGGACTTATGCAGATTTTCAATGGAGTTGTGTGGATTGAAATATTGAAAGGAGGACCTAACTCAAGGTGTGGTCGAGGTTGACTCGAACTTTCAGAAGGGGAGATGAAATAAGACTATCAACATTGAGCTCCTACTACTAGTTTCTATTGGGCGCTAGCATAGGGTCCGCGTTGGGCTCTATATCTATGTGGGACTTAGACTTTACTATGAAATTTCTCTACTTCAAATTTTTTTTGAAATGGTTGGTAATGCTCTTGCACTCTAAAGAGGACTTGAATATTTTGTGAAGTCACCGGATTTACTCATGTTTACTTGAGGAACTTAATCATTATTATGATAGGGGATAGTTTGATGTCATGAGTAGACTTAGAGAAATTATGCATGATATTCATCCAAGGACTTAGGTGGATTTTCCATTGAATGAGGATTGCCATATTGAGAAAGTGTACCCAACTCAAGTTGTGATCGAGGTTGACTCTAACTTTTAGAAGGGGGGATAGAAGAAGAGTATCAATGTCTACTACTATAAGCGTCCATCAAGCATTTGTATAGGGGTCCACATTAGGCTCTATATCCATGTGGGACTTAGACTTTGTTGTGAAATTTCTCCACTTCAAAAATTTTCTGAGATGGTAATGTTCTTGCTAGCGCTCGAAAGAGGACATGGACATTCTGTAAACTCACCGGAACAGTTAGGAAAGTTTTCCAAGACAAGAACTAGCGTCCCATGGGATGTTGAGAATATTTTTCAAAATTTTGCTTCCTATGAATGACTTAGAAATTTTGGCTTAGGCATTTCATGCTTGAGAGGTCTTTTGAGGTTGTTTCATTAAGCTAAGTGCACTTAAGTTGAGGTTTGATAGGTCTTCTTGTCTTGTCATTCTTTACGTGGCGTCGTACTAGTTTTTTTGCATTTGCCTAAGGATTTAGACAAATGTTTCAAAGGTATGACTGTGAAGAGCGTGTCTCATTGGTGATTTATGAAACAAGTTCTCAAGGTGATGTCTTTTTTTTTTTTTTTTACTTCACCCTAGTTTTTATGTACTTTAATTTGAATTGTTATGGCTAATAAAAACTCTTGGGGCATATCAACTTTAAGGATAATATTGTCTTGAGAACAAGACGTCGAGAAGTGGGATAAGATTTGGGTTAGAGTCCCCAACTAAGTTTGAGTTGGAGTTCATAGGTTCACTGTGGGGATGATGCTTGCTAGGTATATGTAGATGCTATCCACAAGGCACAAAGAGGCACGGCTTGCTCAGTTGTGCATTGAGTGATGTGCAAAGGCATCCAGTGCCGTATTCGGGAGCCTAACATCATACTTGATATGCCCGAATCTTGCTTGAGTGCCCGACATTGCATTTGGGTTCCCTAGGAGCCATTGGGGTGCCCAGGTGGCACCATTAGTCATAACTTTTAGTTTTTCATGGAGGTTGGCATCTCAAAGATCTCTTAGAAATTTTGGGTGAAGTTTTTCACTCAACAAATGAGTTAGGAATTCTGTTGGCAGAGTTCTATGTTCCCAACATCTCTTAGATATGTAGGGTTGTTTTGTGTTAGGAACAATGCTTCATGGAGTGGTCTTTACAGGCATCCCTCGAGATGCATAAGCTCATTATGTTACTTAGTGTGACGTATGGAGGTCTTATTGTGAAGATGACACTTTGCGCTCTAAAGGTTCTAGCGCAACTATGATTTTTTTATAAGAGAATCTTTCAGTTGGTATCCTCAAGAGGGTTATTAGCAACTGTGGTTTACATAAGGCCCCTTGATATGACTAATAGTGACCTAAGGACATTTTTTTCCATATTACTAAATATGATTAATTAGCCCTAAAATTAATTAATTGAGTAAATATGCTAGAGAGGTAACTATCAAAAGGATAGAAAAATCTTAATGGGCCTTACCCGATCAAACTTAAATCTATAAATACCAAATCCTAGAACGAAATAGGACACAAGAAATCTTTAGCCAAATTTCTCAAAGTGGAAGAACTCTTGTGAAGACTAGATCTCTCTATGAGTGTTCATGAGAAGAAAAATTTGACACTCTGCCATTTTCTAGAAAGGACCCCCATGGGCGGCCCAACATTGAATGCCTAGGGCCTTCATCAATGGAGCGTCTCACGAGTGCCCAAATTAGGTACATAGGACTCTCATAATAGGGCGCTAGGGATCTCTTGTGAGGTGGTGCCCTATGGGTGCCTCATCACTATTACCTGACATGACGCCCCTGCCATAGCACCGGTACCCAACCTTGACACTTTGCGTGTACACTTGAATTTAACATTTTGCATGAACATTTACGATGCACTTTTTTTTTCCCCTAACACCTATGATGATGTTTCATATCTCTCACTCTAAATTCTCAAAGTAAAAAAGTATGCAGTACCAATAAGCTATATGATTAGGTATGCATTTGCTTGAACGCAAAATAAACCTAAGCAAGAAATATTTAATGCAATTAAACGAGAAAAATATCAAGACATTTAGCTAATACTTAGCTTCTAAAGGAGAACATCAATTTGAGAAGAAAAATGCTAAACAACTTTCTGGGAATAAATCATACTCACTATTGCTATCCTAACTGTTTTCATCCCTATGGAGATGTTTCTACCAGATCCTTTGTCATAACCTCTGCTCTATTGTCGGGGCCGTATTTAGACTCTTTGGTAGCAATGTTGACTAGGATGGTAGGATTCAGCATCAACACATCTTCTTTAGAATATTACCCAGTCTCACCCAAAATGCAGCAACAACTTTGAATAGTCTGCTCAAAAATCGCCATGGCCTTCGCTTCCACTACTTTAAAAACTTCATAAGGATCTATAAATTCCTTGATAGCTTCCTCGAGAGTAGTATTGACAAATATCTTCCCAATATCAGAACTCTTGAATTTCTTCCACTTTTTGCCTCCTTCACATACTTTACTTTCAAGCACTTGTGCTCCTTAAATAGCTGAGTCAACTCCTTATCCTTCTAGCTATGCTGCATAATAGCTTCAGTAGTTTCTTCCTTAAGATGTTTCATTGTGGATAGAGCTCTCTCTACTCAGTGGGACATCTGCTCAATCATGTTCCACCTCTACATTTATAAAGTATAAACATACAGAAGTGAGAAATTGTTATGGAGCAACAAAAAAGAAGAACTATGACAACGAATCAAAATAACGAAATAAGCTCATACCTGAATAAAGTCATCAACAACCATCTCTCTAATTTGGAAAAGCAAAATAACTTCAACTTCCCTTGATCATATTCTCACACCATACTATGTATTTGATTGACACTAAATGCGGTCTCATCAACATCACAGCAGGAAACTACTCCAGAACTCCATCGCAGACCATTCTTTCACCTCAATAATATGAAATAGGCAAGTAGATTGTGGGCAAGTAGTGGATCCACAAGTGCGCTCCTAGTAGAATGGGAAGGCAACACTCAGCCTCATCATCTACTACAAACGCGCTCGTCGCTGGAGCTATCGGAGTGTATACCTTGCTCGACTGCTAACTTGGCAGGCTAGCAACGTCTACTCAGTGGTGTCTCTCTGCTACACTGCTATATGATATATTTTTTAGCTACACTTTATTTTGCTTCCTAGGCACGAATCTTAGTAAAGTGAATCTTTTCTCTTGAAACAAAAGGAAGAAGAGCCTAATCAATATACAACAACACATAAGAACATATAAAAATACATATACAAGCAAAAGCCATAAGTCAGAAGATAAAATGCCAAAGTACTGCCCCAAAACATGTAAGCAACGTTGAAAGAAAAATCAAACAACCCAACTTTAATAAAGTTCATAAGAAGATCAAGATAAACTTGACTAAGATGAATCAAAGAGGGAGAACTATTCCATTTGCAAGGAATGTTCCAACCCTCGTCTGTAAAGAAAAAGAATTTCATTCTAAACACCTCTAGACAAAGGTAACCGACACAAAATTATGTTGTTTGGCTTTTGAAAGATGTAGGAAAATGCTTTGTTTTGCACTTTATGATCCTAAAACAAAGTATGGACTATCTAAAAGTATTGGCAAACCTAATTCACCCAAACACTATCTAAAACTTGCAAAAAGTACAAAGAAGTTATGCATGAACTGGCTTAGACACATACCATAGCTGCGCACTATATCCAATAAAAAAAAGTTAGGAGGAAAAGAGAACTTACAAGTCAAATAACTACTGAAAATAGTAAACTTACCTTCTAGGAGTCGACACCACATCGAAGGCGACCCTCGCGAGCTGAACTAACCTAAAATGCTACAGAAGCTAGATGATGAGCTATCGTAGGCACCCCATGGGCGGCAGCCCTAGGTGCCATATAGGCGGCCCAAGAAGGTATGCACAAGCTGCCTCATTGGCCATATGGCCACCACGTTGACTCCTTCTATGCCCTCATCCGATTGATGTGTTGAAAACTCCTTTCCTGAAGTCAATTGAGAATTAAAATTAGACATTTTTAACTCAGTCAAGGATCTTGAAGTGCTAGCTACTAACTCTAAAGGAGCTACAATAGAATTTATGAACATATGGACTAAGAAGAAAGAAATCACTCAAATATTCTAGGGTTAAAATAAGACACTACCTTGAGGACTCATCTTGATGCTCCTAATAGACAAAGTAAAATTCATCATTTTTTTTGTGCTAAGTCCCTTGGTGCCAACAAGGACCACCTTTATGGAGCACCATTTAGAAGACTTGAAAGACTCTAAGGACTAAAGCTCAACTTGGATAGAGGTTGAGAATCCACGAACTCCTAAGCTTAAAATAATTACTCAAAATCAACTTAATATAAATTTGATAAATTAAACTTAATTTATATTTTTGAAGTAAAATTAATAATTTTCCACCAAAATTTGGGATCTTAATGATTTGACTAGAAGTGGACCTAAGGACATTTTGATAATCTAACTAAATATGATAAATTAACCTTAAAATTAATTAACTGGGCAAATAGGCCAGTGAGCCCCAAGAATAAGCTATGTCTATCAAGAGGGTAGAAAAACCCTAGTTGGCCTAAGCTCATCAAACTAAAATCTATAAATACCAAGTTCTATAGAGAAATAGGATATAAGAAATCATTTACCAAGTTTCTCATAATGGAAGAACTTTCGAGAAAAGATCACTCTATACATGTTCCTTAGAAGACGAACTGACACTCAGCTACAACATCACCCCACTTATCTCTTTTTAAATGGCTAAATCAAGCATAGAGTGACTTCTATTTTTTCTATACTGTTGGATCTCATGGCTTTGTTGCGGGAGTTACAATTTTAAGGGACATCAGATTGTCTCATCTATAAATTAAAGTTTCTTGTGAAGTTAGGCATGGAACTTGGTACAATAGAAGTCTCTCGAGCAACGAGAGCTATAGCAATAGTTAGAATTGTATGTAGGAAACAGTTGAAGTAGTTCGATGGCAAAGTCAGAAAAATGAAGAGTTAGCTAAATTATAGAAAGTGCATAAGCGGTTGAATGTGAGATTCACTAAAGAGGTGAAGAGCGAGGAGAAGTTCCTATGTCCTTCTACTAAGAAAATGTTTATAAATGCAACTCGTAAGGATACAATCAAGGAGTATGAGGGTTCTGGTAAGTTTTTTCATATGGTAGATATGGGAACAATGGTGAAGGAACTATTACGTATAGCTACGTAGGAGGAAGGTGTTACATCTATGATAGTGATAGTAAGTGAAATTTATATTTAGGATTTTGATGCTGCTTATCATCGTCTAGTCAATTTGAGTATTATGTCGTTGTTTATTTTCAAAGGTCAATATCACTCAGACATTTTTTTGTGTCTCTCGTTTGAGTTCAATTGAGCTTACTTCATTCTTTCTCATTTGCATTCATTTAAGCACTTAGTCAATTGAATGATCATTGAGTTTGCACACTTGTGCTTTAGAAATTGGGTAATAGGAGGCATGTGGATGCCATCATTGTTTATCACAGAGAAAACATATCTCAAACATTCACGTGGGTCACCAAACTTGAACACTTGCTTTAGTACTGAATTTGGGCACCTATATTATGCTATGCGATTGATGCTTGCTGGGTGCGAAGCTGGGCGCCTTTGCAGGTGCCCTCACGAGGTTCAGTCGTTTGTGTTGTTTTTGGCTAATTTACTAGTAGTGTGATAGCTAAATAATCATTTGGGTTCTTAGAAATTTCTAGTAGAGAGTATCATAGATATTTTAGAGCATTTACAAAGTTGATGTGACTGCGAGCTTAGCGTGCAATGAAGCTATCTTAGGGAGGTGTGGAGCATCCTTTGGCATTATGTTAGTAAACCTTGTGTAAAGTGGATTCCTCCAAAGGAGCAAGGTTAATTTTACACTCAAGTCGAGCATAGACTAAAAGTCGGGATGAGAATGGGCATATTCATTGATTTTCTAAGAGGCTTCATAAAAAGTGTGCAGAAACATATAGAATGGTTAGGCTTAAAGATTTCTTTTGAATATTTGTTAAGTGTGAGATGTTGTGACCTTCCTCTTCATGAGGATTCAAGATGGGCTTCCTTTGTTTGATGATGTAAGTATCTTCTAAGATGCTCCTTAGTAAGTGTATTTAAAGTGCTCGCTACATACTTCCAAATAGAGCTAATAGTAGGCTTTTTCAAAGAGCACCACATACTCTCAAATGGAGCTGATAGTGGACATTTTTAGGATGCCACATACTCCTAAAGGAAGCCGATAGTGGACATTTTTAGAGAGGTTGACATATACTCCTGAAAGGAGCCCCGCTCTTTAGGGAGCCTATAGCGGACTTCTTCAGAGAGGCTATCATGTACTCCTGAAGGAAGTCTCACTCCTGAGGAGGCCTTTAGTAGCCTTCTTCAGAGAGGTCACCACATACTCCCGAAGGGAGCCTATAGTGTGATTTTTTTAGAGGATTTTACATTCCCCCCAAAGGAGCCAATAGTGGCCACACTTAAAAGCCTCCAAAAAAGCTCCGTAGGAGAATGCACAATTGCTGCGAAATTCTAAGTTATGGAAGAGATAGTAGTGATGTGAAGAATATAAATAAGTTTACATTGATTAAAGAAATATCAATAAGTAACAAATGATTTCCCCGTGCGAGTAGACCTCATTTTAATTTGAAAGGAAAAAAGCTAACAACAAAATTAGAATATGAAAGAAACTAAAATAAATCACCTATCATCGAGATACATTTCCAGTGACATACTTCATGTGCTACTAGGCATGTCTCATGGTTTGCGTACTTCCACAAGATCGATGTCCAACATCATACCTTTGCTCTTGTTTCCTTCAGCCAGTTCTTCAAATATTATCGAGATGACTCCTACTGTAGTGGAGTTGTCAAGGTCTTAGTAATGTTAGTGCTTTTTAGGATCTGAGTGATTGTCTGGTCTCTATTTATAACCTTTGCTTTCCTTAGCTAGTGAGCCTCCTTTTGAGCTGGACATCTTCTAGGTTACTTATTCTTTAGGTGTCGTCTTTAAATTAATCTCTCAATTCCATCTTTCAAGTGGTGACACTCATATATGGTATGCCTACTAGCACGGTGATAGCAACATCATTTCTCTAGTTTTGGCTTCTTAAGTCCACAGGATTTTCTGCGTGGTCGTTGATCAAGGCCGCATTGCAATGCTATTGTTAACATTTTTGTCTAGGACATAGTATAGGATGTGTGTGTGTGGCAAGTGTACAAAGAAGACTACATCTTTAGTCTCTTTGTTACTTATTGTTATTACATCTTTCATTACATGTCTTTCATTTAGGATTTTCATGAGGAACTATAGCTTCCTTTATATCGATGCACTTCTCCATGTGTATCAAGAGCTCTTCTAGAGTAGTAAGAGGCTTTGTAACAATTGATTCCTAAAACTTCAGATGCTTCAAGTTCTGCTAGATGATGTCAAGTAAGAGAGCCCGGTTGACATAGGGGATTTTGTATACTACTTGGATGAAGCTGTTGAGGTAAGTCCTCAGGACTCTTCATCCTTCTGCTTGACAGTGAACAAATATGTTGCTATTTTACATATCTAAGGTTGATGAAGAAGTTCTGAAAGAAGTACTATGCCAACACCTCCCATTTAGTGATGGATCTAATTGGTATCTGGTTGAATCATGTCAGGGCATACTTGATGAGTGTAGTACATAACAACTTGAAAAATATGGCTTTGCTCAAGCTATAGGGTTCCATCTTTTCTGGAAAATTGTCGAAGTGCACCTAAAAATCTATAGTGTCATCATACTTTCATAATTGGATTATCTTCACTCCAAGAGGAGTGCTTCTCCTGGGATAGCTTGGAGAAAGGTCTGCTCCAAGAGAGAGTGGCCACTAAGTAGTTTTATTGGCTTTCAACTCCTCCGTACAGTTGCGGTATTGAAAAATGTATTTAAACTCTAGTGTCTTTGGCATACGCATGGTAGATTCTGTTCTGAAAGAAGGGTGCATGTCTCCTTGCTAGGGTAACAGAAGAGGACCGATATCATGCTTAGAGGTAGCTCTTTGCTCAATTCTCTTTGGAAAGGAAAACGCCCCTTGACTCTAATAAAGGTGTTGCTGCAACTCCTAGGGGTAGCATTCCTCGATGTATTAGGCGGCTGCTTTAGCCATAGCTTGAGTAACACTCTCTAGCATGATCTTCATCATCTCTTAGATCATAGGTAGGCTAGGATCTTTGAAAAGAAGCACTTGTTGTGTATCTGCCTTTTCTAGTTCAAGTTTTGCATCGATGCTTAACTCCAGCTCCAATCGTGCCAATGCTCCAAATTGGTGGCTCCTCGCATCCTCCAATAGGGATGTCAAAATTATCTATCCCTATAGGTACTCATGGGAAATTCCCTGCAATAAGGTGGTTAGGGGCAGAATTCTCTCCCCGCAAGGCGGGGATAGGACAATATTGATCATCGATTGCTAAATAGGGTGGGGATAGGGATCATTGTCCCCATTCTTGCGTGTACCCATTACCTGTTTAAATTAGTTAAATTATTTTTTTATTATATATATATATATTTAACTTTCCAACCTCTAGCCCTCTTTTTAGAGTTTGAGGTTGGAAAGTATTATTTATTGAAATTTGTTGAATTTGTTAAAATTTATGTTTATATGTCATTTATCATTTAATATTTTATTGTAAAACATAATTACATATCGTGTGTTACATATGACAATCTTTTAATTTTTGAAGTAATTGTCATTATTTAAAAAGTTTAGTACTTTTTTATTTCTAAATTTTTTTATGAATATTATAAATTCTTGCTCTATCAAACTCGTGGGTACTCATCTCCTCACAGGGAAGTGGGGACGGGTACCCACACTAGGGATGGGGACTATTTTAGCCTCTGGGACAAGGGTGAAGGGCTATCGTCACCCCTTTCTTGTCCCGTTGACACTTTCATCCTACAACGTTGGGGCCACTTGGTCATTAGGGTGAGCTCTTGATTTCTTATGCATTCTTCTCCATTCTTCTTTCTTTGAGTTTCCCATAGATAGTGCCAAAATGATGCTTCTTGAAAATGAACTAAGGCTCGGCCTTTCCAAAAAATAGTAGAGTGTCAGTTCATCTTGTCAAGAATGCATGTATATAGATCTGCATTTCTCTAAAGTTCTTTCACTCTGAGAAATTTTGCTAATGATTTCTTGTGTCTCATTTTTCTCTGGGACTTAGTACTCATAGATTTTAGTCTTAATATGCTTAGGCCCATTAGAGTTTTTCTCCCCTTCTTATGAGCTTGGCTTGTCCTTTGGGCTCTTTGGCTTATTTATTAATTAAGTTTAATGTCCATTTATTATTTTTAGTCAATTTACTAAATTATCCTTAAGTCCAATTTTAGTCACAACAAGATGTAATCGCTTACTCTTAGTAGCACACCATATTTTGTCAAAAATCCAATAGCAGTGCACCAGTTCTTTGGTAACTTGTATTTGTATTAATTTCTACTTATTGACAATTGAAGTGTAGGTTAAAAATTGTAAGTGTATTATTTAGGTAGTGGATTGTAGGCTTGTCAAACTACTACAAAATTTGTATGTTATCTATCTTATTGCTTACTTCTTCCTTATCTTTAGAACTTTTGGTTGTATCTGGAACTTCAAACTTACTATTTTAGTGAATTAACTTGTCTACTTTAGTCAAATCTCTTTTGGGATCTTATAATCTTTTAGTATAATATAGGGATCACACACCATCGGTTAGTCCTTTCCGTATGATCTAAGGTTCAACTCTCTTGAGATCATCCTAAAGGTGCCAATCAATTTCATATTAGAAAAAACGGATACATCTCACAATCAAAAGAATTAATTTTTGGAACAAATTTAATGTGACCTAGATAAATTTGCTAAGAATTATAATCCAAGAACATTATTATCAAATGCATGTATATCTAGCAAGCAAGAACTTACAATTAAATTATAAGAAAATCAAGGAAAATTGGTCATGCAAGATATTTACTTCATGCAATTCATTGTCCCAATGAAAGAAGGTGTAGATAATCACATACTTGAGTTAAGTTTATCCTATGAAGTGGATAGAGCTTAATGCACCAACTCGATCGTTACATAACATAAGCAATGGTGACTAAAATTAGTTATTTGAATCACGTTCACTTAACCTTAATGGGAACATGGGGTAAGTCTTAAGGTTTTCAATTGAGTGTTCAAGACTAGGTTTTCTTTCTTTTTATGTCAATGTTGGTTAATTTTCATTTTAGAACAAATTGTTTAAATTGATAATTAGTAATCTATCTTAAATGACAAAAGAATTGATTTAGATTGAAAAATTAGGCTGCAATACCTAGGAAAATAGTTTTCCCAATAACTCAATTTTGATGGAGAATTTTGTATCTCTTATTGACACAATTGAGGCAGAAATAATAGTAGTTGGTTAAATTATGGTCTCTACAACATGATTAGGCAAGATGTGTTGAATTTGAAAGCTAAACACAAAGTTTGGTATGTTGTGGGAGATTCGTATTCGAGTTCCAAAGTTGGTTGATGGGTAGGTTTTTACCTCCGTTATCTCCTAAATTCTAAACATAGCATGTGAACAGTTGGGATTCTACTAATTTTAAGCATCAAGGGATCACATATTTAGGAAAGAGTCAATTTAGTGGAGAATTGAGGGAGAAATAATGGCATCAGGTTTGTTACATGAAAATTAAAATCTAAAGGTTTTTCTATTTTTATAATAGGTAGTAAGGCTGCTAGTTTTGGCTTCCATTTGACTTAACCTAGGACATCTTTTGAGGCAAATCTAATCTTAGTGAAAACTTCATATTTCAATCTTCCTAAGTATAAATTTTATGTAATCTGACCAAGAAATGAAAGAGTTGTATAAAACTTCAAGGTTAGGTATTTACGAAAAATCTCCAACTTTTAGCCATGTGATTGGTTGTGGGGCATCTTTTGAAGCTTCCTACAGAGCTCCCTATGACTATTTCTATATGTTTTGTGAAATTAAATTATGCTATGATATGTGTTTAGTAGGTAGAAATTAGTTGGAATGAATTTTATGGAGGTAGAAGAGAGTTACATTGGATAGAAGATGGCAGCTACTACTTTCTACTACGTTGACTATGAGGTGGTTTTTGCTACTACTTCTCTTGGACTATAGAGTAGATTTTTGAATTTGATCTCTTTGTTGCATTATATTTCCTAATAGTAGAATATATCTATTATGGATATGAGGTGAAGAAGATGAGGATAAAATCTTGTGGAAGCCTTCAAAGTGGGCACGTCAACTAGTAGGCTTGTTGGGTTTGCAACCTAATATAGGTTATCTTTGCTTATACATTGGTCAAGCTAGTTTGTTTCCGGTTGTCCTATGACTTTCTAGATTTGCAACCTATAGACAACTTTGCTTGCTCATCTCACAAGATACTTTGCTAGATGGCCTCGGTTATTCATCTATGAGATTTTCTTTTGCAACCTTTGCTTATGTATCCCTCGAAGTAGCTTTGCTTACTCATCCCACCTGTCTACTACTGCTACTACTAGTAGTATTTTCTTTTCTTATCCCAATAGTTGAAGGACATCTTGAATTTAGTCGGATCATGCTCAACTAGAAATTTCCTAGATAATATAATTGTGAACAACTAAAATTAAATTTTTGGCCTTCCGATTTCTAATGTTAGGATTTTCTTTTGAAGAGGCTTTTTGATTTATAAAGTTCAAAAATTTAAACTAAGGTTTCCTTATCTTATAATGTTGTAAATTGACCTATTTACTGGAAAAAATAATTCACACACAATAAAATTTTCTTTTAACAAAACCAGATATGAGATCTTCTTTTGAGTTAGTCCAGATAATGGAACTACTATCTTCGAGAAAGCTTGCACAAATCTCTACTGATAACCTACTAACCCAAGAAACTTCTCATCTAGTCACCATTTTCTCTCTTCCATTCTAGTGCAGCTTCAATCTCAGAAAGGTTATGCGTGATCTAGAAATGATCTATTCCAAAAACCACACTATCAAGTCCTAATTCACACTATCCTAAAGTGTTTGTAATACTATCCTCAAATATTCCTCTCGTTCCTTTAATTTTTCAAGAGACCAAAATGTCATCAATGAAGACGAGTATGAATTAATCTAATTATAGCCTAACATGCAGTTTAGGAAATCCACAAATGTCATAGCTGAATTAGTCAAGCCAAATGGCATTACTAGGAACTCAAAATTGCCATACTGAGAGTTTAGTGATGTTTGAGATATGTCCTCCTCTTTAATCTTCAGCTGATAGTAACTTTATCTACAATCCAATTCAGAATAAATTCCAGATTCTTGTAATTGACAACAGATTTCATCTATTCTAGGTAGGTCTACTTGTTCTTAATAGTAACATGGTTTAAACTCTGGTAGTTTATATACATCCTCAAAGTCCTATCCTTTTCCTTCATGAGAAATACTATGGCTCCCCAAGAAAAGATTTAGCCAAAATAAACCCACTTTTGAGTAGCTATTATTATTACACCTTAAGTTCCTTATATTTCGCTAGCGCCATGCTATAGTGCCTTAGATATTAGGGTCGTTCGTAGAAGAAATTCAATGGCAAATTCAACTTAACATTTTCAGGGATAGCGACATCAATTCCTAAGGGAACACATCACGAAAATCTGCTACTATAGAAACCTCTTCTATCTTAGAATTATTCTTAGGTTTATTTAATTATCATGTAGGCTAATTATCTTGTCTCACATGTTCCCTATATTTTTCTATCTTAGGCTGATAAAATCAAAATTGTACTATTTTGTTACTATTCCCCAGTCAACTTTACTATAGGTTTCCTAGGCTAACATAAACTAACCATTTCAAAAAAACAACTAAGTCATGCATGGTACCCATCCATCCCAAAGATCACATCATATCCCTATATGGGTAGCAAAATAAATTGACAGGAAAATTCCTATCATATATATACAAATATCACAAGATTAGAAAGTTGTACTCTAGTAATTGAAAGGAGCATTTACTTCTACAAATGCGACAAGACTAAAAAATTTACTCATTAGTATGCCATAATGCAAATGATTATTTACTTCTAAATCATATGATAAATCCTCCGAAGGCAACTTACAATAATCACATAACTAATAGATATGAAAGAATACGTAGCATTAGGATCATATAAAGCTTTTCCTGAGCATTAGGAATTAAGAATAGTACCTTCAACCATAAAAGTTAGATCTGGAACTCCTTCACCCTTTAGTGCATATATAGCTAAAACCTTTAGCTTGAAAGTCCTCAAGCTTTGTTGATTTCTTCATACATAACTTTGATTTCTTGTTACTATCTCATTTGAGGCAGCCATGGAAGAAGTGTTAGCCCTATTACACACTAAGCAATGGCCTACTATTCTATAATAGAGCAATTTCTCATATCCAAGTTGTTTTCTAGCAATGACTTATTTTGAGTCTTTGATTAGTGTTTAGATAGGGTCATTGTAATATATAGTGGCTTGATTTGAACCTGACTTGGGCTCTCCTTCCTTGCCAGTTACTCTCAGCTACATATGTTTTTTTCATTTTATTTATAGCCTCTAGCTCAACAAGTCCCCATTCTACCTTTAGAGCTTTCTCGGCCATAGTCATGTAGTTAGGTATGTCCATAAGTAGAAATGCCCTATATATGCTAAGGTGAAGCCCATTTAGAAATTTTCAAACACATCTTAGTTTGTCACCTAGCATATAGGATGTATACTTGATTAGTCTGGTAAGTTGAGCCTCATATTAGGAACCATGAGATTCCTTACTATATTAAACTTATCTATCCTCCATTCATGAATCATTTTTAGGATATACTTGATGTCAAACTCCTTGATAAAGTTTCCTAAGTCTTAACAATTTGTTGTTGCCTCCATTGTGTCTCTATTGAATTCCATTAGTAACATGTTGAACCCTTAAAAAGGAATGTGTAAAAGTTGAACTTTTGCTCATTACCATCGTCTAGTATGCTATAGATGTTTTCAATACACACCATCAAAAGTTTAGCTTTTTGATCATCAAGCTCTTTGAAGAAACATTATGGTTAGATAAATACTTGTCAAGTACCAGATCGGTAGTTGGGGTTCCTCTATGTTATTGGCAGTTTGTAATTTTTGCAACGTGATTGATCCTCATTTAAATGGCCAAGTAATTGATCAATGTACACAAATCAAGAAATGATAGAACAAGAAAATCAGAACTCATGTATCCCAAACATGCAAGTAATAATAAAACCAACTCAAGGGTGCTCAACAAGGGCATAGGTCGCAAGCAATAAAATTCTAGTAAGATTGAAGTCGTAGCCACATGAAATGGGGTCCAATACCAAATCCTCCCCAGTTGTACTATCTAGACGATCGAAATATGAAAATATGAGTAAAACCAAAGTATAATCTAATCTAACCTACAACTACCAAAATAATGGCAACCTATGACTATCCAAACTAAGGCCAAGAATTCAAGTTAAGCCTATTTAGCATGCACCAAGCAGAGGATTATTGGTAAGATTTTTTTTTTCAATATAAATGGTTATAATTTCTTGGCCCTAAACCTTCTTGCAACCTAGACCCATTAAACATATCCTATAGTGTGTGTTGCCTTTCAATCCCAAGGATTAGCTACACTTGATCCTTATGTGCCAACTGCCAACTATTATCTCTTAGTTGCAAATCAATAAATACTAATCCATATCTAAGGTGATCAATCCTAGAAGGATATTAAGCACAACATAACCAAATAATCTGAAAGATAAAGAATGATTGGGATCCAAATATTAAAACCAAAAATAGAAAAAAAATAAAACCAATCCTCTTCTTCCCAAGGATCTTAATCATGTACTAAATGAGGACTTGAAGGTAGAAAATTTACCTTTGTGAGCAAAAATAAAGGATTCCACTAGATCACTCCAAGGACCTCTCTAAAGGATATTCTACAAGCTCCAACAGTTGGATTTGGTTGCTCCCCTTCCAATGCTCCAAAAATCAGATAATTTTGGACACCAAATCACTTCTGGAACAGTAGCCTTGTGACAAAAAATCACTAAAAATCTCAGCTTCTATATCGCATAAAGGATCTACTGAAATCAGCCACAAAATGGTTCACACTTCTAAGTTCCCCAAGTGTGGAACCTCTAATGTAAAGTCCACACACCTAGGATAAGCTCTCAATCAACCTAACTTTTGCTAGATAAAGAGAGGAAGATGGTGATGGTAGGAGAATGGAGTTTCTATAGGAGATAGGAAGGAGAGAATTTTTGGTGTGATTATTCAACACATGAATTATATCACACTTTTGGAGGAAAAATGCGATGAATGCCAACTAGCTTAAGATGGCCGGTCATATGTCATATATAGGAGTTGATGGAAGCTCTTGCCAACTTGCCAACTTGCCAACATGTGTGTGCATTTGCATTTAATTAGCATTTGCATTTCATCTCATGAAATGATATACTAATTAACTTAAATTCAAATGGGCTCTTCTATTCAATTTCCCTTCAAAACTCCAATTCTTATTTAATTAAATTAACTCTTTAAGTTAATTAAAGTTAACTTAACTTCTTAAGTTGACTTAATTAATTGTCTTAAGTTGACTTAATTAATTGTCATATGGCACCAATTAAGTTAACCCTTTAACTTAATTGGCCTAATTTAACTCCTTAAATTATTTTGATTAATTTAACAGTTAAATTAATCAAGACAAATTGATTAATTAAATAGTCAACCATTTTCTCTCCAAAAATGCCTGAAAATTCCTCATATCAAATAAGAGTTTCCTTAGGCTTTTATGTGTGACCCAATAGGTTCATCCATTCTTTGACATGGGGTGAAAACTCATTGTGATATTTTGAATATTGAAATATTCATATTAGTTTAAACTCTTTTAAACTAATACTCTTTCAATTAATCCCTATTAATTGAAGAGTACCCAATCTCCATAGTTAATGTCAGTAGCAAGTCCATGGAGCCCAACTAATTGGATGAATGAATCATATCATGATGAATCATTATAGCTTAGGCTTACCATGCAAATATGGTCCTTCCATCTCCTATCTCTTGAAAAAGGCCTAGCACAAGATATTTCTCAGCTCTATAATAGCCTCAATAACTATGTCTCTACATCCAATATTTGATTCTCCTTTATGACCTCAACTTTGGAAAACACCTTTTCTAAATTATCATACCACCTTGCGCAAGGATTTCTTGGAATTGAATATCATAGAATACATACGAGATGCACTCATTCTTCACAACAACGAGGAGATGGATCCTATCTTGGATCTCGCAAACCTCTATGCTTAAGTATCTCATGTTCAATCTCAACCTCGTATGACCCGCTACGTGGTCGGGGAGAAAGCCAAAATATAAAGACCTAAACACAATATTACTATGGATCCTCAGGTCTAAGGACTAATTATATACACTATCGTAAGCTTGAGAACTTGCCATTACGAACATCTAGTGGATTCTCTTGGCAGGCCTTCAATGAACCTATTCTCTGACAAGCATCCATGTCTGACATAGTTTGCCCATGAAACGGGGCAATAGCCAACTTCTTGGAATATGCATCATTAATGCAAGTCTATCCGAATCTTGGATGCCCTATCTCATAAGATTTTATGACTTGGAATACTTTAAAATCATGACCATAAAGACTTGTTTCATGATCACCATCATATGCTGACCAAGTCCTATAGTCTAGTATTATTTAAGGGCTTCAACCAAATGCCAGTGAAGTATAAAAAGCATAAGATGAAGATGGCAATTTAATAAGAATATCATTCAATCAAGATTGTATCACAAGAGGAGTGGTTTTACACGCCAATCCAATTGGCTTGTGGAGAACTATTCCAACATAATCAACCATAATTAATATGAAATTCAAAGTTGTAATTGCAAATCCCCAATCGAACTATCAAATAAACATAAATTTACTAAATAAAATAGTTTTACACAATCCACTCAAATCAAACGTAGTAACAATACAAAATTAACATTAGATCTTTAGAAAGAAGGGAAAATTTCTCTAAATTCAATGGGAAGTTGTAGCACCTTCAACAGGAAGTGTCTGCCTTGAGTGGAAACACTGCTCAAACTAAACTTGAACCTTACGAGTAAATATATTATTCACCCAAATCCACATAATAAATTTTAATCAAACAACAACCTTCATGTAATTCAAGTTTAGCATTAAAACATTAGAAATCATGTTTAGCATCGCTAAAAGCCAAAACCTTGTTTATGTTGTAAATCCAACAGACTACAGTTTATGCATTTATATAAATACACAAAATAAAACAACATATGCATTGCATGGACTGGGTTTTCATCGTCATTTAACCTTATCTATGGCAAAGAACAAAGAAAATAATGCAAACAAGGTATGTTCGAATGACTTAGTGAAGTATCATATTAATGGTAATGGAATAAAACTTATTGAAGGGAAAAGTTAATCCAACCCCCCTCTAAAATACGAATATTGTGGTTCACTCCCCTACAAAAAAAAGGGGTTAAAAAACCATCACATATTTTTGAAAATGCAACAAAAAACCCTTTAGGCCATAAGTGAAGTGCATGTGCCTTTTAATGTGAGTTTTTATGGTGTTTTTATATGTAAAATGACTATCATGCCATTATTATATCAGTTGTTGGATTTTTTTGTTTAAATGAATGGTCTAGATGGAATAATACTTAATATTTATAAAAAGTATATAAAAAATATTTATACATTTATATACATATATATACAACATATTATGTATATTATAATATATTTATCAATATTTTATAATATATATTATAATAATATGGTATTATATAATAGATAATATATGATATATTATATACGTATATATATATATTTGGCTGCCATGGCAATCATGAGAACTGGCTAGATCTGGCTAGTTTCTTTCAACTGTCGTTTTCTTTAAAAAAAATAAAATTTTAATATATTTATATATACATATATATACAACATTACCATGTATATATGGCCAATCTTAGAAAGCAACAACTATGGCTACAATGAAAAAATTGGTGGTTGTGGCCACTAGTGCCATTGCGAAAATATTAATATATATGTATACATATATACATGATATATATATATATATTTGTGTGTGTGTGTTTGAATGTGTACATATGTATACATATACAATTATAACTTTTTTTTAAAAAATATCGCCAGCTGCCATGCCCGATGCAACCAGCCATGATAGCCAATGGCCAGACCTAAGCAAATTTGGCTAGGTCTGGCCATTTTGTGGGCTGTTATGGCAGCTATTACCATGGCTGAAATGGTAACCATGGAATTGTTTTGGTGAGGCGGGGGGTGGGGTCGTGAGGGTGTATATATAAAGAAAAAGAAATATATATATATATTTTATAAAATATAAAAAGAATATAAAAAAGAAATATGAAAATATATTTTTTATTTTTCATAAAGGAAAACAAATATATATTTTATATTATATGTTTATATAAATATGTTTCAAATAATTTTATATACATATATGTATATATATAATTTATATGTACGTATGTATATATAATTTTATAAATATTAAAAAATATTTAATTTATATAAATATATTATATATTTTGTAAATATGAAGTTATTTAGTTTAGATTAAACAAAAGATAAAGAAAAACATAATAATATAAAATAATTATATATATGAGGGTATTTTTGTCCATACAATACAAAATTCAACTCAAATAACTGGAAGGAACCAGTGAGCCACATTTTAAAAGTACAAGGGTGTGGTTAAGTCTTTTTTTTTTTTTTATCATAGGAAGGTAAATTGTCCATTTCATATTTTACAGAGGGTAAAAAGATTTTAGCCTAATTATTAAATTTGCTATACATACAACGTCAAGTAAAATAACAATTAAGCTAGTTAACAAGGTAGGATATGACTAGTGTATGCTAATGCTGTCAACTTTATCTCGTCAGCCACGATCAATCCAGCATACCAAGCAAGGCACGACCTTGCAATCAATAGATATGCCCGAGACTATGCAATTCATATGACTCCTTCTCACCATGAAGGCTGCAGTGTCCTGTTTACAGGAATAGACCATGAGGCATGCATCCCGCTTCACAAGCCCAATGCTACCTAAGTATTTTGTGCAACACTCATGCCAAAGGTCCCAACATTACAATCAAAAAAGACAATATCATTTAACACGATATCAAAACCAAGCATTCAAGGTGAGGAAAAGCACTACACCTCCACAAGAAACATGTTCATGCTGATGCTACAAAATCAAACCAGGTACCGAGGAGAGATAAAGTGCAACACCTCCACGTGATGGGACTAGCATGTTCATATTTATGTACATTTTGAATGAAAGGAATATAAATTCAAATTGTTAGGAGTGTTCTAAAATTCAAGCAATAATAACCTAGATTTCACAGACAAATATATGTTCTTTTCCCAACAAGAAACCTCGTATTATCGAGTATGAATTAACCTAGTAAGGGTCGAAGGATTTCTTTAGTTATTCTGACTACTTAAGCCCTTATTCCTAGTAAATCCAAAGACTAATATAAAATAATCTGAATTATCAGTGCATTGATCTCTGAATCATAGATATAAATAGTTACTATCCTTATCGAACTTTAAGGTCCAATTTACTTTATTCTATAACACTCTATTGATCTCCATTTTGCACTCACATGGTTAAGATAATTAAAGGTGGCAATTCTTAACTTAATGAGTTGATGAGTGGACTAGTAGTACGATTGCTTTTAGGTTGTAGCTTTATTAAGATTTCATTTGGGGTTGTGGAATGAGTTTGATAATCAATTTGAGTCAATCTAGCTCACCTTTGGTGAAAATCTTGGCTATGCTAAATTCTCTAATATTACAACATTTCCCATCACTAACCTTACTCACTAATCCAATCTTATATTATACATCAACACTGGTCACTAGAATGTTGGACTAATTGATGTATTTTAGCATTTCAATACGGTAGCTAAAAACTATATATTTCATTCGCTAATCTTTCTAAGTTCTTAATCTTATACCATCATATTTAAACACAACAAATTCTCAATCTTACTATATATATATATATATATATGCATTTATAGAATTATTTGTTTTGTTTCCAAAATGTTATTTAGATCTAGTTATAATCAAAAGTTGAACTATTTATTCAATATATATATATATATATAGAATTTTCAATATTTTATTCCTTATAATTATTTAATTCAATTCTTTAGTCTAACTAGTTAATAATTAGAAGATTTTCTATTTCGGGTTGGTTAGGTCAAATTATGTAAATCGTCTATTATTTTACATCAACATGGTTTAGCTTATTGTCTAGGGCATAGATAAAAGATTTAAGGTGAAAAATTCTACCTTAATCAATATTGTTTACTCAAATAACTCAACATTCATTTATATAGATTGTCATGAAACTTAGCTTAACTTGGTCCTAGTTGAAATCAATGTGTCCAACACAAGTTTAGGTCGACTTAATTTTTAAATTGTCAAGCCCTATTCATAAATAGGTTGCCAATCATTCTTATTATACAAGTAAGATGATATAATGTATATAATCTTCATAACTGGAGGTCTTGAGTTGATTTAAAGGTAAGTGATGAATAATTGCTCTGACCAAATTTCATTCATAAATGTTAATCTTAAAATAGTACATTATCATAGTGTCCTAATTGACTCTTCTTAGCTTACCAAATCCAAATTTAAACTAATTTTCACTCAAATGTCTATGCAATTTAATTTTATTAGGTTTAGGTCCAATATTTATAACATATTATGTTGTTAGGGTTCAAAGTCATGAATTAAATCAACAACACTTGAGTTATCAGTGGATCTTATAATTCACTTTCATTTGGCGATTATAAAATTGATCCTTTAGCTCAAGCTAAACTATATTTTAACAATCTCAATTTATAACAAAATTAGATTCAAACCAACATTCCAATCAAATTCAGAAAATTTATCGAATTGACATACAAGAAAATTCATCTAAATCAGACGAGTTCGGATTTGATTCACACCCCAAAAATAGCCCGAACGAAATTAAAAATCAATTCCAACCTAATGCATCGTAACTATTGGGCCACTACCATCTCTGCCTGAGTGTCATCACTCTCAAAATCTATTGTTATTAGATAAACCTGTCCGACTAGAATGTGGGCTTCAATGCATTGAGGAAAAGCCCTCTATCAAGTTTAGCAAATTTTGCCATTAAAGCGGTTAATTGGATGAAAATCGCTTTGCACTACATTAGTGTCACCACATTGTAGCCCTCCCCTACCGGATGTTTCATTAAATTGAAGCCCCAAAACAATTCCTCAAGTTTTTCTAACCAAAACCCCTTTATCACTTCATTGTTTCCACTATCGAAAGTGGCGGCACTACCACTACCACTGCTCGCTCACTGTAGCTCCTAATTTCCAATAAGATTTCAGGTTGTTTCTAAGGGTTGAGAAAGCTAAATATGGTGTTAGTTTTGTGCTTCATTGTTAAAATTTGAAGATTTGAGCGTTGGTGAGGTCCGGTAGCATTTGAGAATTAGAAGAAATTATATTCTCAATTTCATATATAAACTCTCTTTGTAAAATTCAATTTGGATTTTTAGAATTTTCAGTCACCCTTAATTGCACGCATAGACTCTAAGACAACTTATTTCTAGCCAAAAACTTGCAATTCAACCTTGATTTTTTGTTGTCATGCATTAGCCCCCAAGATTTATGATTTCGAACAATTAGGCCCTAGGTTGATTTCAATTTAGTCCTTATATATTCGGTCCTTTACATATTAAGCCCTAATGTTTAAAGTTTCAATCAACTAAATCCATTTTAATTTAAAGTCTAACACCCAAACTTTTAATAACCAAAAGTAGCCCCTAGTTGACTTTATTAAGGTTGAGCTGAGGCATAACTTCTTTGACCAATGATTTATTTTGCCAAATTACTAATTTCAATCTTGTCGTATTATTTTTATTGGATGTTTGGGAAAATTTGGGTGTTATAGAACCCATAGCCTTTCCTCAAATCCCCTAAAAATTCACTAAATTTAAGATGAAATCCCATATTCCTTGTGACAGAATTTTAATTTTTCGTGTTTGGTCGGAGAGATTGTACAAACTATGAAAAATGTAAGAAAATCTAAGCTAAAGACCCCAGAAAAGCTAGAGAGCAAATAGCTCTTCTTTTTCCCTCTACCTCCTCTGAATAGCTGTTGCTGAGAGATTCTTAATTGGATAAAAAATTAGGCCAATGATGAAATTTTCGTTAATTGGGCTCTAAACTTCCACCATCTAGGCAACATGGCCTCAAATTTTATTAACTGACATTGAGGCATTGCTCTTGGAATTGTGGCCTCAAATTGTTGGGGTTGGAGTTTACCTATTTCTTGCTCCTAGGTGGTTGGCAGAAATATAACTTGGGTTCTCTTATTCAATTCTCAGTTCGATTTTCTAAAGCACAATGAACTCCACTTCTGAGGTCAATTCTAGAGTAATACAAATGCTATTAGCAAATGTATAGCTAGTAGGATATGAAAACAAAATGCGAAATTAAAATAAGCTAAAATGACTACCTACTTCTTGGAGCTTTTTAACATTTCATAGTAGTACTCCATGTTTTGCTGCTCTTTGGTTGTAGAACATTATGCACTTTTTTTAATTATTAATATACAAGGTAAGGATTGCCTAAACCCTACCACTATAAGGAGCCTTTCTTAAAAAAAATTATAGGTTTGAAAATCTTAACTTAGGTATTAATTGTTTTTAGTATTACATAGTAGTTTTTATACTGTTCTAATGAATAATTTCAATATTTCAAAGTTCTCATGAAGGAAGGAAAATAAAGGTAAATTCCATTATTTTATAAGAAATTCATGCATTAACATTCCATATACATCTATCAACTAATACCAAATGTAGATTGCAAGTCTTTCCAACTACTAAATGGAAATACTAAACTACAAAAATGAAATGAAATAGTAATTTCAAAATAAAATCCCATCCAACTCTAAGATGATGAATCTTCTACTCTAATCTTTGTTAATACCCTCACTTGGACCCATCTCTCCAAGATCCTCATCGAGCCCACTTTTTTCTAAGTCCTTCTCTAGGTCTTCTTTATTCTCTTCATTAGTCTCTTCCTTAATTAGCTCTTCTTCTTGATCTTTTTCCTCTACTTCTTCAATAAACTAAGCCATCCAATGCTTAACTTTGCTAAGGCCTTGTATAACTGTCTAACTCTCTTTTGCTCTCGATGACATTGCTCTTGTAACTCACTTTCACAATGGTCTATCTCTTATTGACAAACTTTCATTCTAACTCTCCACAGTTTCGCTTGAACCAAAGAAGTTGCCTTCTTTGTAGTCCTTGACATCCCTAAGTTGATGTACAATTAAGTCCAACTATTTATTTTGGTGCATATTGAATCTTTCAATAATAGGCTACCTATAGCTAAGATTGTAAATTCATTTCCTCTAATGCTAATCGTGATGGTTGAAGCATCTAAATTATGAGCTAATTCAAGTATTAGGTTTTTACTTGTCATCTTAGCCTACAAAACAAAAATTTGTTATTTCTGGAAATATCAAAGTCCCCTAATCAATAATGTAACAGAAAGATAGCTAAGGATTCACAAATTTAAAGAATATGAGAAAACTACTAAGTTTTAGAGTATTTCAAATCTAGGTCTCATCGCACATTATAGCTTATGGAATTAAACATCGAGAACCGAAAAGTGTTCAATTGCATTTCAGCTGGCTATCCTATGAGTAATTTCTCACAACCTTGATATTAGACAAAATTCAATCAATCAATTTAGTGGTTGAACTTAGATTTTTGGATCAATTTTGAAGAGATCTACCTAAGTTCCACTGTCTAAAGATCTTAAATATAGCTTATGCTTGAAACTAAGCTTTAGTAGCACTTTGTAATGCTACAAAACCAAACCATACAATCTACTTTCAAGGAATGAAATTCAATTATGAATATCTCAGTGAACTAAAGTCATGAGCATAAACGAATGAATTCAAAGAATATGGTAATTTTATAATCTCAAAAATAAAAAATTGAAATAAATCAAGATAATTTCTCAAACTCAAACTCAATTGATTTGAGAAGCTAGATGTCAAACATGGCAATAACATTAGTAAACTACAGACCAACTTGCAAGTAGCAATGAGATAAGGAAACATTCACCATATAAAATTAGAACTTCAAAAGTAACTTGCATCCCTACACCCAAGGATCTAGATTATGCCATAATTATGGATTTAGGGTCAAGAGGAAGTACCTTGATTGATTTTCACAAAATCAAGTGGAAGATCTTCCAATAGAAGCCTCTCTAGTGAAGATCTTGCACTCCTCTTTTTTAGGACTCTTTCCCCCACTCCATGGCCTTCAAGTGCAAAAACTTTTAGCCTCCCAATGTCCTCCAAAAGCTGGAAATACAGCAGCAAAAACATTCTCCAAGGTGCCTTGAACCGCCACTCGGATCTCCTTGAAATGCCTCTTGAAGAACTATTTTTCAAGTGCACGTCCTTGTTCACAAACAATCTAGCACAACAAATGTAGTGCCTCTAAAGGTATCCACTACCTATCACACTCTAAATCCTCACTCTAATGATAGAAATAGAATAAAGATGAAGGAGGACTGTGATGGAGAAGGGATGAGGAAGTTTGGAAGAGAAGGAGTTGTGGAGAGAATCTAGGAGAGTAGTTATTTGATCTAATTAAATTGAGATATTTTTGGGGGGAAAATAAGAGATAATGGCCAGCCATCTAGGTGTGAGGCAAGGGTATTTATAGAGTGTGATGGGTTTGTCTTCATACCTTGTCCACTAGCATGCCAAGTGGGATTCTAATTTCCACCAATTAAAATTTAATTTTAACTAGAAAATTAAAATGCCACCTAATATTTAAATAGATTCTTTCATTTAAAGTTTCCCTCCAAAATTAGATTATCCAATTAATTAAATTAACCTCTTAATTTAATTAAATCAACATAACTCTTCAAGTGGACTAGACCAATTAAATTGTCACATGGCTCCAATTAAATTAATAGTATAATTTAATTGGTTTAATTTAACTTATTAAATTATTTGATTAGGTTAACATCTTAAATTAATCAAGCCATTGTAACCAACTCTTAATTGGTCAATTCGTCCAAACTTGAACAATTAAATTATCTAACTCTTTAGATAATTTCTCTAATTCCAATTAGAGTGCTCAAGACTTTCGGGTGTGACCCTTTGAAGGAAGAAGTGTTGCAAAGATCCAAAACAATTGCAAAAAAAAGCAAAAATAAACTTACAATTCCTCTAACCAAGGATCTTATTTCATGCCATAATTAAGAATTTAAAAGCAAGAGAAGTTACCTTGAAAGAGAGCTTGACAGCAACTAGGAAGATCTTCCTCTAGAACACCTTCTATGAAGATCTACCTCTCTTTTCTCTTGGTCTACTTATCCACGCCAGCAATCAACAAGGTCAGTAAATTTTGCTCACTTTATCACCTTCAAAATGACATAAAAATGGCAGCAAAACTGTGCAAAAGACACCAAGGTCGCGGGTCAAGGAGATCCTTAAAAAATCGTCTTAGACTGAACGAATGAATTCACCAACACTTAAGCATGCCACTTGTCATGACTCTAAAGATACCTAGATGCACTCTTAATCCTCACTCAATATGCTAGACTATAGATCAGGAAAAAGGAGGAAGAATGGAGAAAATGTGTGAGGATATTGGAGGAGAGAGAAGATTGTTAGAGGAATCTAGTGAGGTGGTTTTTTTGAACACATAAGTTCACCACCTTGGAGGGAAAAATGGGCAGAAAAATTGAGCGTAAGGTGGCTGGCCAATGTGATGTGTACATGGTGTATTTATAGTGTGATTAGGAAGCTCTTGCAAGCTTCCATCATACTTTCCTCACATTACCAACTTGCATGCTTATTAACTAACATTGTTGGATTAATTTCTAAAATTAAAATGCCAACTCCTAAATTTTAAAATGGATTCTTCCATTTAATTTCCATCCAAAATTATATTCTCTTACAAATTAAATTAACTCCTTAATTTAATTAGATTAAATTAACTATTTAAGTTAATTAAATTAACTTAACTCTTTAAGTTAACTTGTCTAATTCATGGCACAAATTAAATTAACTCTTTAATTTAATTGGTCTAATTCAATTCTTTAAATTATTTTGATTAATTTAACACATAAATTAATTAAGACATTGTGACCGATTATTGAGTAGTCAACTTGGTCTCTTTTCCAAACTTGACTGCTCTAATTATCTAATAACTCCTTAGATAATTTTTGCAATCTAATTAGAGTGTTCTAGGCTTTTGTGTGTGACTCCTTTAAGTTCACCAATTAATTAGATATGGGCTCACAACTCTCTGTAATTTATTCAATATCAAATAATATTCTGATTAGTTTAAACTCTTTTAAATTAATTACTCTATAAATTAATCTCTATTAATTAAAGAGTACCCAATCTCTATTCCTATCTCCCGAAAGAGGCCTAGCACAAGATATTTACTGATTCCCTAATAGTCTCAATAACTATGTATCTTTTCTTGATATTCAATTCTTCATTATGACCTCAACTTTGAAAAACTCCTTTTTTCAAATTGTCATGTCACCTTACATAAGAATTTCTTCAAATCAATCATCCTCGAATATATAGGAGAGCAACCCATTTTTTATAGACATACGAAATGGATTCCTTCTTGGAACTTATCAATCTCCACACTTAGGTAGCTTGTACCCAACCCAAGCCCCGAGCGTCGGAGCAAAATTAAAGTGCAAGGACCTAAATATAGTGTTATTGTGGAACCTCAAGTCAAAAGACTAATTATATGTACTATTGTAAGCTAGAGAATTCCCACTACTGACTTGCTACTTCAGCTATCTTGTGGTTTCTCCAAGTGAGTTTTCAGTGAACTTGTTCTCTAACAAGCACCTACTAATATGTATCCATGTCTAATATAGATTGCCCAAGAAAGAGGATAATATCAAACTCCCTCCAATATGTATCGTTAATGCAAGTTCATCAGAATCTAAGATGCCTTATCTCATAAGATTCTATGACTTGGAATTTTTAAAATCATGACCATAGAGATTTATTTCATGATCACCATCATATACGTGACCATGTCTTGTTGTCTTGTATGATTTATGGGCTTCAATCAAATGCATGTGAAGAAATCATAAATGCATAAGATAAAGATGGCCATTTTTTGAACATCATTTAATCAAAATTGTATCACAAGTGGAGTAAATTTACACGCCAATCTAATTGAGTTGCATGGCACTATTCCAACAATCTCGCACTTGCCCTAAAGCCAATTCCCTGTAGCCTTCAAGCCCATCTTCTCAAGATGTCTTAAAGATCTTTTTTGCTTTTAGGGGTTTATATAGTGGATTTGCTATATTCTCTTCCAAGGCAACTATATCCACTTGAATGTTGCCGTCAACAATCTCTTGGATTAAATAATAATACATTTATTTGTGTTTGGATCACTAATGAGATCTTGGATTCATTGCTTGCATAATAGCTCCTTTGTTGTCTCAATAGACAACCAGTGGCTCTTGTATGCTAGGTACTACATCGAACTCTTGGATGAAGTTTTTCATCCAAACATCTTCTTTTGTGGACTCCAACGTTGTAATGTGTTTTGACTCAATGGTAGAGTCAGTTATGGTGTCTTGTTTGGAACTTTTCAACTTATTGCACTGCCATTGAGGCAAAATACAGTCCAAAAGTGAATTTGATGTTATCTTCATCAGATTGGAAACTAGAATCCAAAAACCCCTTCAAGTTTCAACTCTCCATTACCGTATTCTATAAATAAATCCTTAGTTCTTCTTAAGCACTTAAGGATAGTTTTTACAGCTTTCCAGTGACTCTCACTGGACTTGAATTGGTCATGGCTCGTAACATTTAGAGCGCGAGCTACATCCAGTCTAGTATAATGAACGACATACATTATGCTTCTAATGGCGGATGCATAAGGTATATGGAACATTCTTTTTCTCTCCTCCTCTGTCTTAGGGGCCATAGACTTGGAGAGACGAATGACATGCCCTATTGGGTAATATTCTCTCTTGGATTCCTCTATAATAAATCTTTTAGTATCTTGTCAATGTACTTTAATTCGGAAGGCCCTAACATCCTCTTTGATCTATCTTTATAGATCCATATTCCCAACACCAAGGATGCTTCTTCCAAATCCTTCATGGAGAATTGTGAAGATAACTATATTTTAGTACAATCTAACATCTCTTTCTCACTCCCAATGAGAAAGGATGTCACCGACATAAAGCACAGTAAATTGTATCAAATTCCCACTAACCTTTTTGTACACACATGGTCCTTACACTTTTTTATTGAAGCCAAATGATTTGACCGTATCAAAACGTATGTTTCAACTTCAGGATGCTTACTCTAATCTATAAATGGACCTTTTGAGTTTGAAAAACTTTTGCTCACACTCTTTGGATGTAAAACCTTGTATTTAGTCCATATAGTTTTCCTTAACAGTGTTTCCATTCAGAAAGGCAGTTTTAACATCCACCTGCCCAATTTCATAGTCACTATAAATGGCTCTGATAAGCATAATCCTCATGGACTTAGGCATAACGACTGGTGAAAAGGCCTCATCGAAGTCAATACTGAGTCTTTAAGTATAACCTTTTGCCACTACTCTTGCCTTAAAGGTTGTAACCTCTCTATGGACTCCAAGCTTACGTTTATAGATCCACTTACAAGCAACGGGTATTATATCCTCTTGTGGAGGTACCAAAGTCCATACTTCATTAGAATACATAGAGTCCATTTTAGAATTCATGGCCTTAAGCCAATAACCTGAATCTATGTCTGACATATCCTGCTCATAGGTCTTTGTATCACTATCCATTTACCTTATCTAATGAAGGAATCTGAACATTTTGGGTTGCTTCTTGGTTTGGTATGATCTCTTAGGAAGTTATGTACTACGCTCAGGATGCTCTTTTGTTTCTATCGCTTGTGGGATAGTATGATTATCTTGAACTTCATCAAGTTCAATGACAATACATTTTCTATCTAATAAAAACTCCTTTTCTAAAAAAGGTAGCATTCCTTGAAACAAATACCTTTTGTTCTAAGGGATTATAAAAGTAATAACCTAAAGACTCTTTTGGGTATATCACAAACTTGAACAAGTTAGATCTTGCATCCAACTTATCTTCCACTAGTCTCTTGACATAAGCAGGAGACCCCCAAACTACTAGACAAGATTAAGAAGGTGCTTTGACAAACCACATCTCATGTGGTATCTTTAACACCAACTTTGAGGGCACTACATTTAGTAGCGTTGCCACAATCTCTAAAGTGTGTCCCTAAAAAGTTATAGGGAACGGTTTCTCCTCTCGGCTACTTCATTATGTTGGAGTGTGCTAGGTGGAGTCTATTGTGAAAGAATTCCATTCTCTCTTAGATAACCTAAGAATTCAACACTAAAGTATTCACCTCCTCGATCCAATCAAAGAGTTTTGATATTAACTTCTAATTGCTTTTCTACTTTATTCCTATACTCTTTGAACTTTTTAAAAGTTTTGGACTTGTATTTCATAAGATACACATGTCTGAACCGAGTGAAATCATCCATGAAGGTAATGAAGTAAGAATATGTCCGTATGATTCAAATTCAAAGGACTTGAGGATCGCTCCATTTATCCTAACAAAAGAGCTTTGGTAATTTTTCCTTTTAAACAAGACTCACAAGTAGGTAGATCCTCTAATCCACTAATATTTAGTGATTTGAGGGCTACTAACTTGTTCATCATATTGTTGGAAATATGTCCAAGTCTAGTATGCCAAAGGTTTACATTTTTTTTTTTTGTTGTTTTAATAAATGCACATTAGTGATCGTGGAGAATCTAAAATGTATAATCCTTTATACATTGTACTAATGGCACTTAGGTATATAGTAACTAGGATTTAGTACAAGCTTCAGAATCCCTTAAGTCTAACTTAACTTATGCGTTCGACTTTGGTCCCAATTCTTTGCTCCATTGCTAAAGTAGAGGATCATATCCCCATAACTAGGATTTATTTTTCTTTCCACTCTTTGTAACAAATTACAAAGATGAGAACCACATGTGGTATCAGATACCTGTGAGGAAGAATTTATCCTTAGGTGCACTTCAATAAACAACCTTTCCCTAAGTTTACACAACATTCCTTGTACTTGAGCTTCTAATGACCTAATTTGCCACAATAGAAACAAGTTGTATCTTAATTATCCTCAATTATCTTCTTGACTCTACTAGATGCCTTAAATGTTTGTTTCATCTTTGAAGAATAACCTTTCTTCTTATCACCCCTTTCTATTTGACTGTAAGTCCTTTAGAATATGAGGAGAAAGTAATCATTAGAGGTTTGATCTTTTCATTGTTGTCTCTACCTTGACCAACACTTTGGTCAAATAAACTCAGCATAGATGGGAGGTTCAAATCCTCATAGAGATTATTGTCGATCACCACATCCAAGTTGAAGAGTTTCTCAACAAACATAATCATTTGTAGACCATAATAGAAGACACATGACCCCTGAACCATCCTAGCTTGAAAATTCTCCTTTGACTACATAAACCTCTTATACCTTGTTTGCTATATAACTCTTGCAAGCAATTGGCCGAGGTATGTTTCATGTGTTCGTAAGACTTTTAAAGTTTATAGATGACATTATGAGACTATGGGATAAAAGGTGATCCTAACCTAATTCACGAACATTTCATGTGTCTCTTGATTCGCATTGATCCCTATGGGATTTGGAGCACCTTGATATAAGACATATGTTCCTTTCTCGAAATTTGAATGATTTTAAGGTTTAGTCAATGTGGTAGTTCAACCTGGTAAGATTATTGGTTTCCAAAATAATGCTTAGTGAATTTTTAGCCACTCTTAAGATTTCTCAAATCTACATAAGCGAATAAGAGAATATAACCATTTGATTGAATTTAATATTGAAAAAACAAGATATGGTCTTTCAAGCATGTTTTGCTCCCACTATTTTATCAAATTCCTTACTCTCTTAAGTAATTCAGAAAATCACATTTCCTAATGAGAATCAAGGTCCAAAGGCATCACTTGTGGACCCACAACTCATGTGACATCCACTAATGATCTTAAGGTGGGCAACTTTTACCAAATGCATCTTTATGTAACTCTTGATGTGCTTTGCCTCACTTTTCATATAGACTCATGACTCGTACGACATCTATACTACTAAGTGTTAAGTTAGATCTACCAACTAATTTTTAATTAAAAATTCAACTATGATTATTCCACGATTCGTGAGACAATGTCATAGAAAATTTACATTAAAGTGCATCTCATGCCAAGGTAGTGATCATAGCTCTCCACCAATAATGTGTCCCACGACTCGTGAGCCGACACATGATTGTGGTAGCATCTCATGTGACTACCTATTGGTAGAAGGCTTGGATTACTAAACTTGGTTTAATTTTATCTAATTTGACTTAATATTATTAAAACTCCGACTCTTCTAAGTAAGGGATTTAATTGTTTAGAAGATCTCATTATTTTTATCTTTGCATATTTAGGCTTTCTATCCTAAACATGCATCACCATATATCAATAGAATAAAGAAAGCATAAATAAGTGAATAAACCTAGCATGCATCTAAAGTTGGGATGACCATGAGCCTTAACCAAGTAGTGCACTTAGAGCCATATGTGAACTACTTAGTTGATTTAGGTAGATTGATTAAATTAATAGATCCTATCTATTACATGAATATATTATATACATTCATAGGTCTTCAAGCTTTCTTGATCCACGTGGCCTCCTTTGCCTTCTTGCAACAATTTACAAGAATATAGAAAACATCACCTCCTAAGAGTTGTACTCTCATAACATTTACAAAGTAGAAAAATAAGAGGCACGCAAGCTACATTTAATATGACCCATTCAATCAACATTGAATTTAATTAAACCAAATCAAAGGCTCATGTTCATTCCCATATATCTATCATCCATTCAGCAACTAAATAAACAATAACTAGAATTGACATTCAATCCATCAATTAAGTGCTTATTACATAAACAATTAATTAGAAGCAATATTAAGTATAGCTCTTATACATATCAATTTTGCACAACCTTGAAGTGCATACTTAAATTTGATCTAAAAAGTAAGCAAAAATGTCCAACATAGGTTTGAGGAGCTGCATAACACTTAAGCATCAAAATTGTGCAGAAAAATGGAGTTTAGCAAGTAAAAATACACCAAAACAGCAAGGTGGCGTCCCTTTGGCAGCTTGTGGGCAGGCTGCTTCCCTGCTAGCTACCCAAGTAGGCTGTACGGGTGCTCACAGCATCCCTGCTGCCCGACAAGGGGCTGGCCAGTGGGTGGAAGCCGTGCCGGCAGCACCAACAGGCACCGTTATGCCCATTTTGTGCATTTTTTCATGTCAAAACTGCTGGACACCTCCAAAACATTATTCCACATATTGTTTGCAAATTTCCAAAATTTAAACATTTTAAAAATTGGAAATTAAAGTTTTCAAAGTGTTTTAAAAATCAAGCTCAAGGAAGAATCACTATTCTTCAAACACCTTCAAGTTATCCAACCAAATTCGATCTAAAAATTGCCAAATTTCTTTTAAGCAATAATCAACATTTAACATCATCTAATGTTAAATCAATATTTAACAATATAAATTATGAATTAAAATTCATGCCAACATATGAAAGTCACAGCTAAACACATATTGACATATTTCAATTCAACACATATAGAGCGACATGCATCAACACCAAAATTTTAAATCCATCAATTGAATCAAGAAATTGGAGTCCTAGAAACAATTCATCACATGAATCAATCCAACAAATCTAAAATTAGGCATGAAATTGGCTTCGACACCACTTCAAGGAAGAAGTATTGTAAGGATCCAAAATAATAGAAAAATAAAGCAAAATTATCTTGCAATTCCTCTAGCCAAGGATCTTATTTAATGCAATAATTAAAGATATAAAATCAAGAGAAGTTACCTTGAAAAAGAGTTCGAAGGCAACTAGGAAGATCTTGCTCCAGAACATCTTTTATGCAACATCTACCTTCTTTTTCTCTAGGACCTACTTCTCCACACCAACAATCAACAAGGTCAGAAACTTTTGCTCACTTTATGACCTCCAAAGTGACATAAAAAACTAGTATCAAAACCATGCAAAAGGCACCAAGGCCGCCGGTAAAGGAGATCCTTCAAAAAAAAATTAGTTTGAAGGAATGAATACACTTGAGCACCACACTTGTTGTGCCTCCAAAGGTAATCCACACACACCTAGATGCACTCTTAATCCATACTCAATATGATAGAATATAGAGGAGGAAGAAGGCTAAAGAATGGAGAAAAGGTGTGAGGAAGTTGGACGAGAGAGAATCTAGTGAGGTGGGTTTTCTCAACACATGAGTTCACCATCTTGGGAGGGAAAAATGGGCAGCAAAATTGAGCATAAAGTGGGTGGCCAATGTGAGGTGTATATGGTGTACTTATAGTATGATTAGGAAGCTCTTGGAAGCTTCCATCACACTTTCCTCGCATTGCCAACTTGCCATGCACAAAAGAGTATCCTACTGCTATGGAGATGCCATAGGATAGAGAATGTGACTTGGGAAAATAGGGAGAAAATGCAAAAATATATCATCAGGACTCTTCGCTAACTCAGATTAGAATTTAGGGACCAAATTCTTTTAAGGGGGATGGGATGTAATGCCTTAAAATTTACGTTATCTTTAATTGATTATCTTACCTTATTTATTTTACTTTCTTTAGTATGTCAATTAAAGTTATAATAAGGCATAAAATAAATTTTGTTAGAAATTAGAAAAATTAAAATCAAATTAGCTCATGGTAAAATAATGATAATTATTATTTTATATCTTATTATATCCTCCATATTTTGCGAGTATAAATTATAATTCTAATCAAACAAATATTATATCATACAAGAAGTGAAATAATAAACATTATGAAATAATAATAAAAGACACTAAAAACCAAAATAGGCCTACCCTGGTCCTAGAAGAAAAATGATAAGAGCTGATCTTAAATCAAACACTCCCCCTTACATATATATACGTACATATATATATATATATATATATATTTCATGGATAAAAGAAGAAGAAGAAAGATGACAACTTTGAGGCAAGAGACAAAATTCTGGTAATAGCTAAATTTAATTATAATGTAGATAGGCTTGTTTAATGTGTGATTGCATTAACCATACTTGAATTATTGTTTAGGGAACAATTATCGGAAAAAATACAAAAAAACAAAAAAGGAAAAAGGAGAGGTAGGTGGCAGCCTGGCGAGATGGTAAAGATAAGAAGGAAAATTGGATTATTTTTTTACAATCTTTCTATCACAACTTGGTATGTATTTTTTGGGATTTCAAAAACCACAAACCAGACCACCTATTATTTTAATAGCAAAATGTAGTTTTCTTGGTAGTCTCTCCATAAATGTTATGCCTATTAATTTAGTGTACCAAGAGGGATATTTAATAATATTTCATGGATATGTCTCCAACCATGATGCTTTGATTGTCAAATTAGAACGAAATTTTTTGTTAGCATTAATCAATGGAAAGTGGGACATCAGATATGTATAATATCACTCATGAGGTTTTGATTAATCACCACAACCAGGAACTAGAATTAGAAGATGTTTCTTTGATTGGTAAATTGATTTGGATACTTAGTTGTTTCATGAAGTGGAAGTATCGCAGTAGCTTGTATTATTCATATTAGTGAGTAGCTAAATTATTAAAAGTAAGAATGGTTAGATGTATCGTATTACTGAGATGCTAGTTGCTTACTGTAACTGAGTATTTATGCTTTATCTAGCATCCATTTACATATGCTATGTTTGTAAGTAGCTTGTATTATTCATATTAGTGGGTAGCTAAATTATTAAAAGTAAGATTGATTAGATGTATCGTATTACTGAGATGCTAGTTGCTTACTGTAACTGAGTTTTTATGCTTTATCTAGCATCCATTTACATATGCTATGTTTGTAGAGACCAAACAAAAATAGTAAGTTAGTAAGTAGTTTTAACACCAATTAGGATTTAGGATTATTGATTTTGAGGCAATACATGCTTATAATACCCATAAGGCTAGTAGTAAGTAAATTTTGTCTTGCTAGTCATCTTAATTGATGATTGATATACATATATATTAAATGAATCAGTTGACTCAACCATTAACTCGATTGACTCTAAGATAGGTGATTGATTTCCAGGATTAATTTTGAAGGTGAGTGCCTAAACTTATATGTATTTTATAATACCTTTCAGAACCTAGAAGGTTATATACTGAAATGCTTTCCATAAATTTTTTTTACAATTTACACTATACTATATTTATATTCCACAATGCATAGAAATTTTCTTATTTTGTTACAAGTTCAAAAAAATGTTCTTTTACGAATTTCATTAATAATTTTTCTAAACTTGCAATTAAATCCAATGATCAACTGATGACTAAACTTATTATTACTGTTACTGTTAGTTGGATCTAACTTGGTCTGGGTGTGCAAGGGACTTCACCAGGCAGCAACGGGCTAGTCAGTTGAACCCCAAGCCCCCATGGCCTAATCCCTCCAGCGCACAACAGAAGCCATTTGTGGCTGAGGTAGATCATAAGATTTTCCAAGGACCTAGGCTGGGCAATATTTGGTAAGGTCACACCTTGTTCGGAGAGATAAGGGACTATTATGGTGGGACTCATAAGGTTAACTGGCTACAACAAAGACTGGTTTGATTTTCACATTCAATTGTCGGCTTATTAAAAAATGTATACCATTATATTCCCTTTTACTATTGTGCAATGCATAACTGCTTTTCACTATCTCCTCAAATGTTTATAAATATTTTTCATTGTTCTTCAAGTGTTTATAATTGTTTCTCACTATTTTTCTCATGTATTTATCATTGAGCATCTTTTGATCATAATATATTCTTGAACTCATATTGCACAAGCTTGGTAATCACTGAGTCCTTTACTCATACTTTATTTTTCTTTTTCTTCCTTCTAAGAAACCTAAACCCTAACCCAAGTGAGGAGGTGGACCTGCTTTCGATAAGAACAAAAACTAAATTATTATTTTGTAATTTTTCCAGCAGTTTTAGTATCATTACTATGTTGATTTATTAGTTTTTTTTCTTTTAATGTAATTCTAGTTGAAGATAAAGGATTGGGCATTTTGAGTTTTTTTTCCTAGTTTGAATTTATTTGGCTATTAGGAATGTTTGGTCTTCATTTATGGTCCTGATTTTTGGTGTCGACCTATGTATTAGGATTGAATTTCATGCCTCGAGATTAAACCTTATAGTTCAATTTTGAGGCATGATAGAGTGGCGTCAGAGGTTAAGTTTTAAACTTAGGTTATGTTGGCATAAGATCCTCAGATTACGGAATTTGGGTATAGAACTTTTAGGAATTTATTTGAGTATTTTGGTTTGACTACTGAAATGATTGAATAAATATCATCTAATGTTGAGGATTGTGAAGCATTTTGTAAGATTGGCTAGCTAATACGATCGAACACTTTTGGTACTGGACGATAGGATTCATGACATACTATGGACTTAGATTGGAGATACCCTAGGATTTAATAGTTTTCTCCCCCTTGAAAATTGTGAATCCTTAGCTAGCTTTTTTTTGACACGACTGCTTGGTGTATTTTTATATATATATTTTATTGACCTATGGTTATTTTGGTAAGATGATGAGTAAAAGCCCACATAAGTCAGTTCATTATTTAGGTCTTTCACTCTACACAATCAAAGTTAGAGGATGGGAACGATACAACCCTGGTTGCAACAACTTATTTCCAAAAAATTCAATACGCCTTGAAAGTATTAACCAAACCTATTCATATATTAGCTTGAGGATGATAGGAATCACCATAGAAAAGAACATCTTCGATGTAAGGAGATATGTGAAGAGATTAGATAACAGTAGAAGTTAATCGATAAAAGTTAGATAGTTGAAGCAATGAGTTGCAGGAGCAACATCATCAAGAACAAAATGTATTTAAGATAACCATGAGAGACCCTAGGGAAACCTAATATTTGTTGGCTCATTTTATTGATAAGTCAAAGGAAAATGATCCCAAAAAAAAAAAAAAAAAAAAAAAAACAACAACAACAACAACTGAGGAAGAGCTCAATGAGAAAAATAAAGAAGACACTAAGAAAGATTTGGAAGAAGTAGGCTGGAATAAGGATATTAAAGAGATAGATCCAAATAAAGGAAATGATAAAGATCAAAATAGGAGAATTAGCATCAATAATTGAATAGTACTTTTCTTTTGAAATTTTAATTTGTGTTATTTTAGTAGATTAGGTTTTCTACTTAGTAGTTGCTTTGACTTAAAATTTCTACTTGGTAATAATTAGTTTGTGTCAACCTAGGAAACTAATAATTGAATTAATTGAGAAATGAAAGCCAAGTGGAATAACTTTTATTTTGAGGCATTGAGAACAGATAGGATATACCTACCTTATTTGATCGATTAACCAAAGGACAAAGTTAAGATCAACAAAGTCTTTGTAAATGTATTTACCTAATGTGTTCTCAGAGGAATTGACTTCACTAACCTCAAATTACAAAGCGAATTTGTCATTGAGGTTCTTTTAGGAATGACACCAATATCTAAGGCATCATATAGGATGATGCAAGAGCTACCTAAAAGTGGGTTTATTTAGCCAAGTTCTTCCCTTTAGGAAGTCTCTGGATTTTGAGAATATGTATAGACTATTGAGTCTTGGACAATGCTATGATTAAGAATAAGTTCATTTGCCTAGAGTAGAGGAACTTTTTGATCGATTACAAAGATCTCAAGTCTATTCCAAAAATAGAACTTAAATAAGGATATTACCAACCAACTAAAGATTAGAGTGGATGATATACTTAAGATGACATTAAACACTTAATATGTCACTTTTGAGTTTATGGTAATGCCATTTGGGTTGACTAATACACATGCGACATTTATGGATTTAGTCATTGTGTGTTTAGGTCATATTTAGACTAATTTATGGATGTTTCTATTGAAGATATTCTGGTCTGTTCAAAGAGTGAGAATGAATACGAAGAACACTTGAAGATAGTATTACAAATACTTTGAAAATGTAAATTTTATGCTAAGTTCAATAAGTACGAGTTTTGGCTTGATAAGGTAGCCTTTTGGGGTCATGGCATTTCTAAAGATGAGATCACAGTTGTTCCATCCAAAATTGAAGCAATAGTAGAATAAAAAAGACCAAAAATACTGATTGAGATGAATAATTTCTTTCAGTTGATAGGTTACCATAGGCGGTTTGTGCTAGATTTCTCAAAGATAGTAGCTCCATTATTCGGACTAGTACTGAAGAAGGTTCTTTCAAGTAGACTGAGAAATACGAGGTTAGTTTTCAAGAGCTTAGGTTATGATTTTAGAATAAGATATATGTTTGAAGTTTTTGGTGAACTTAGAGAACAACGTATTAAGTTGAAAATTAGAAGTTTTGGGATATATTTTGGTATTAAGGACAACCATTTGACTTTGAGAAAGGAATGCTAAATGAAAGAATGGTCTCCCAGGATCCTAATATTTTGCGACCAGATTTTCTAATGAATATTTTCTCATATTTACTGGTTGAATATGGAAATATGCTGAACATAAAAATTGTGGGTCTATTTGTTAGGTGTTTATAGATGCTTCAATAATCTCAATCTGATATATATAGAGTAAGTTATTACTATAACACTAAGATGTGTCCAGTGAGAAGATATAGGACTTTGGTTTCTCAAAAATGGATATTTGTGAATCCCTTACTAATTCTTCACAATAGAGTTAAGCAAAATGATCAATATATGAATTTTAAGTGTATTTATTAGGTTTTTATTGCCACCTGAACCACCTCAAACTGATATATACAGAGAAAATTATGTTAAACATACTAAGGTGTCAAGTTTGGAAATACAAGATTTTAATTTTCAAAAATAGATAAGCTCAACTCTTTTTACTACCCAATCTCGATAGAATTGAGTAAAGTGATCAACATAAGATTTTTATCCCTATCTTTTATAAATTTATAGTTATATGAATCGATTCAATCCAATTTATAGGGAGAAACGTATGGTTAAAATACAAAGGTGTGCCAAGACAGAAAATACAGGACTTTAATTTTCTTAAATGGGATATTTTGATGCCTTTTACTACATGATTTTGATTTAATTTGGAAATATAATCAACATATGAATTATAGATCCATCTCTTAGGTTTCAATATCCATTTTAATCACCTTAATTCGATATATATGGAGAAATTTATGACTAATATACTAAGATGTGTTAAGTCAGAAAATATAGACTTCAATTTTCCAATAACAGATATTTGTGATGCCTTTTATAGCTTGACTCTGATGGAACTAAGAAAAGTGGTCAACGTATGATTTATAGCTCTATCTATTAGGTTTCTATAGGCACTTGAATCACCCTAATCTGATATACATGGAAAATATTATAACGAGAATACTAAGATATTTCAAATTAGAAGACTCCTAGACTTCAATATATCACCATCTGAATTTTCTTCACATTTATGAACCTAAAGCTCAATTTTTCTCATCGACATTGGCTTATATGGATTGTGATATCAATATAAAAGTTTTAGGTCTTTCTCAAAGTTTTCCAATACCTTAAGAAAATCAAAACTTTATGAGCAAAATTATCCAATTCATGACTTAGAGCTAAGCAGATGATAGAAGAGGATTTTTGGAATTTAGTGTTGGGATGTGGAGTTTCTAATTTGTCACTCAGAAAAGGATCTATGAGGATTAGAACAGTAGCTTATCAACTTATTTCACTATCAAACATTATGGGAATGCATTATATCTTCTATGTGTCACACCTATGTAGGCATCAAGAAGGTCCTTATCATATCATAGAATATAAGAATTTGTCACTTCAAGAAGAGTTGACATACGAAGAATGACTAGTCCACATCCTGGATTAAGACTTCAAAAATTATACGCAAAAGAGTATTCTACTGCTATGGAGATGCCATAGGATAGAGAATGTGACTTAGAAAAATAAGGAGGAAATGCAAAAATATATCATCAGGACTCTTCGCTAACTCAGGTTAGAACTTGGGGACCAAATTCTTGTAAAGGGGGTGAGATGTAATGCCTTACAATTTACCTTATATTTAATTGATCTTACCCTATTTATTTTACTTTAGTTAGTATATCAATTAAAGTTATAATAAGGCATAAAATAAATTTTGTTAGAAATTAGTAAAATTAAAATTAAATTATCTCATGGTAAAATGATGATAATTATTATTTTATATCTTATTATATATTCCATATTTTTTGGAGTATAAATTATAATTCTACCCAAATAAATGTTATATTTTACAAGAAGTGAATTAATAAACTTTAGGAAACAATAATAAAAGACATTAAAAATCAAAATAAGCCTACCCAAGTCTTAGAAGGAAAACGATAAGAGTCCATCTTAAATCAAACACCACCCTCATATATATATATATATATCATAGATCAAAACCCTATTACACAAAAAACAAAAAAATAAAGGAAAAGAAGAAGAAAAAAGTCGACAGCTTTGAGGTAGGAGGAAAAGAGACGAAATTCTGGTAAGAAACTAAATTTAATTATATTATTGATAGGCTTGTGTATTGTGTAATTGCATTAACCATGCCTTGAATTATTGGTCAGGGAACAATTAAGGGAAAAAATACCAAAAAAAAAAAAAAAAGAGCAAGGAGAGATAGGTGGTGGCATGGCTATATGGTAAAGACATGAAGGAAAATTAGGTTATTCTTTCTGCAATCTTGCTTTCACAACTTGGTATATATTTTTGGGATTTCAAAAACCACAAACCAGACAATCTATAATTTTAATAGCACAAACCTAGTTTTCTTGGTAGTCTATGCATACTGGTTGTACCCAAGGGAATAAGTGGTGAAGTTGTTCTCCATAAATGTTATGCCTTTTAATTTAGTGTACCAAGAGGATATTTAATAAAATTTTATGGATATGTCTCCAACCATGATGGTTTGATTGTCAAATTAGAAGGAAAATTTTTGTTAGAATTAATTAATGGATAGTGGGACCATGAGATATGTATAATATCAGTCATGAGGTTTTGATTAGTCACCACAACTATGAGATAGAATATGAAGATGTTTCTTTGATTGGTATATTGATTTTGATACTTAGTTGTATCATGAAGTGGAAGTAACGCAGTAGCTTGTATTACTCATATTAGTGAGTAGCTAAATTATTAAAAGTAAGACTAGTTAGATGTATCGTACTATTGAGATGTTGGATGCTTAATGTTATTGTAACTGTGTATTTATGCTTTACCTAGCATCCAATTATATATGCTATGTTTGTACAGACAAAAAAAAAAAGTAAATAGTTTTAACACCAGTTAGGATTATTGGTTTTGAGGCAATACATGCTTATGACACCCATAAGGCTAGTCCTAATTAAATTTTATCTTGCTAGTCATCTTAATTGATGATTGATATATATATTAAATGAATCTGGTGACTCAACAATTGAGTCGATTGACTCTGAGATAGGTGATTGATTTTAAAGATGAATGCCTAAACTTATATGTATTGTAATACCTTTCAAAACCTAGAAGGTTTAAATACTGTAATGAATTCCATAAAAAGAATTTTCAATTTACACTGCACTATATTTATATTCCACTATGCACATAAATTTTCTTATTTTGTTACAAGTTGAAAAAAAAAACATGTTCTTTTGTGATCTCTTTCCATTTAATAATATTTCTAAACTAGCAGTTAAATCCGATAATCAACTGATAACTGAATTTACTGTTACTGCTATTGTTACTATTACTATTACTGCCAGTTGGATCCAACTTGGTCTGAGTGTGCGAGAGACTTCAACCGGCAGCAACAGGCTTGCCGGTTGAACCTCAAGCCCCCATGGCCTAACCCCCCCCAGCACACAATAGAAGCCGTTTGTGGCTGAGGTGGGTCGTAGGATTTCCTGAGGTCTTAGGCTCAGGGACTATTTGGTAAGGTCGCACCTTGCCTAGAGTGATAAGGGACTATTATGGTGGGAGTCATAAAGTTGACTAGCTACAACAAACATTGGTTTGATCATCGCATTTAATTATTGGCTTATTAAAAATATTTGCCGTTATATTCCATTTTACTATTGTATAATGCATAAATGCTTGTCACTATCTCCTCAAATGTTTATAACTATTTTTCATTGTTCTTCGAGTGTTTATAACTGTTTCTCATTTATCATTGTTAAGTCAAGTGTAGATTCAATAATCAAGCACAAAAATAGCTAAATTAATTAGGCTACACTTGAGACCAAGGATCTAATCATTGCTTTAAATTCAGATTTGGATAAAGAATTACCTTGAATACTCAAAATCCAAGGAAATGAGGAAGAACTAACGACACTTGAAAACTATCTTGCAGTGGCGCAGAAACGTCTCGGCAACAATTGCCTATCCAAATCAGCTCGAAATTAGCTGAAATTTAGACACAAGATCACCAACATTTTGATGAAGATACAGTAAAAATTTCAGCTCAAAAAATATCCGGAAAGGTCTTCAAAAGATGCTCCAAAATTTCTGCCCAAAGTGTGAATCTCCAAAAGCCAAGCAATCCAAGTGTTTTGCCTCTAATGTCAAGATTCACACACTAATGAGCAATCCAAATCTCTCCTAGGTCAACTGGAGAATCAAGGAGAGAAGAGCAAGGTTGAAGCCCAAAAATGTGAAAGGAATATGTGAAGAAAAATGTGAAGCCTCAACAAATGAGAGAATCATAAAATTGGAGGGAAAATGGAATCTAACTTTTAGATCTAGATTTTGCCAACTTAGCTTCAAGTGGCCAGCCACTCTATGTCTATATATAGAGGAGGGGCAGATGTGATGCTAGTTGGCATCACACCTACCATGAGGTGCTACCTAAACAAGCAAGTTGCATGTGAAATCACACTTCACTTGCATTTAAATTTAATTCGGAATCTTCATTTCATCTCATAAATTGTCATACAAATAAAATCAAATGCACTCTAAATGAGCTCTTTCATTTTTTATTTCCCTCCAAATCAATTCTAAATTAACCCCTTAATTAAATTAATCAACCTTGACTTAGCTCTTTAAGTCAATTAGCTTAACTTTTTAAACTAGAAGATGCTAACTTAACTCTTTAAGTTAACTTGACCAATTAATAGTAATGTGGCAGGCACCAATTAAATTAACTCCTTAATTTAATTTGTCTAATTTAACTCCTTAAATTATTTAGATTAATTTAACAATTAAATTGATCAAGCCAACATGACCAAAAATTGTGTCAACCATTTCCCTCCAAAATCGGTCAAGATGGAATTTCTCTAACTCTTAGAAAATTCCCTTCATCAAGCAAGAATTCCAATTGGCTTTTGTGTGTGACCTTTTACATTCTACCATTCATTGGACATGGGCTTACAACTCTTGCACCTTTTAGAATATCAAAATTTCATTAATTGAAGAGTACCCAACTCCATCTCTGATGTCTAATATTAGGCCCATAGAGCCCAACTAATTGGCCGAATGAATATGCTCTTGGAGAACTATTCTAGCTCTACACTTACCATACAAATACAGTCCTTCTATCTCCTATTTCTCGAAAGAGGCCCAGAGCAAGATATTTGTCGGCTCCTTAATAGCCTCAATACTATGTTTCTATTCACAATGTTCGATTTCGGTTTATGACCTCATCTTTAGAAAACTCTTTTTCCAAATTATCATACTGCCTTAAGCAAGGTCATCTTGGAATCGATCATTATAGAATACATAGGAGATGCACTCGCCCTTCACAACGATGAGAAGTCAGATCCCATCTTGGATCTCACAAATCTCCATGTCTAAATAGCTCATACCCAAGCTCAACCTAAAAGACCCGCAAAGTGGTCAAGGAAGAGTCAAAGCATGAGGACCTAAACACAAGGTTGCCATGGATCCTCAAGTCAAAGGGCTAATTATATGTACTAGCGTAAGCTGGAGAATTTGCCACTACCGACTTGTCATTACAGTTATCTAGTGGATTATCTGGGTGGGCTTTCAGTAAACTTGTTCTCTAATAAGCACCCACTAATATGCACCCATGTCACACATGAACTGTTCATAAAATGGAACAATATCCAACCCTTAGATTTATGCATCGTTAGTGTAAGTCTATCTGAATCTTAGATGCCCTGTCTCATAAGATTCTATGACTTGGAAGATTTAAGATTACGACCGTGTAAGACTTGTTTTATGATCACCACCCAGTGAAGTGACCAAATCCCATAGTCTTGTGTGATCTAAGGGCTTCAACCAAATGCCAAAGAAGTAATATTAAGCATAAGATAAAGATGGCCATTTATAATGAATATCATTCAATTAAGATTGTATCACAAGTGAAATATCTTAATGCCAATCTAATTGGCTGCGGAGCACTATTCCAACACATTGAGCATCTTTTGATGATGATATATTCTTGAACTCATATCACACATACTTGGTAATCACTGAATCCTTTACTCACACTCTATTTTTTTCTTTTCTTCTGACATACCTAAGCCTTTACCCAAGTGAGGAAGTGGACCCGCTTTTGATAAAAATTAAAACTAAAGTGTTATTTTGGGATTTTTCCAGTATTTTTGTATAATTACTATGTTGGTTTATTAATTTCTTTTCTTTTAATGAAATTCCAGTTGAAGATAGAGGATTGGGCATTTTGAGTTTTTTTTTCCTTGTTTGGATTTATTTGGCTACTCGGAATATTTGGAGCTTTATTTAAGGTCCTGATTTTAATTGTTGACCAATGTATTAGGATTGAATTTCACGCCTTGAGATTAAATTTGATGGTTCAATTTTAGGGCGTGATATCTTGGAACTCACCAACCTCCATAGTTAGATAGCTTGTGCCCAACCTAAGCCTCGGGCAACTCGCTATGTGGTCAGAGCAAAATCAAAGCACAATGACTTAAATACAAAGTTACTATGGAATGTCAAGTTAAATGACTAATTATATGCACTATCATAAGCTAGATAATTTCCCACTACCAACATGCACTTTGGCTACATAGTGGTTTCTCTAAGTAAGTCTTCATTGAACCTGTTCTCTGACAAGCACCCACTAACATTGCATCCATGTCTAATATAGATTACCCATAAAATGGGGCAATGTCCAACTTCTTGGAGTATGCATCGTTAGTACAAAGTTTATCCTAATCTTAAATGCCTCATCTCATAAGGTTCTATGTTCGGAACATTTAAAATCATAACCATAAAGAATTATTTCATGCTCACCATCATATGCATGATCAAGTCCCATAGTGTTGTATGATTTAAGGGCTCAACCAAATGCATGTGAAGAAATCATAAATGCATAAGATGAAGACAACCATTTAATTGAATATCATTTAATCAAGATGGTGTCACGAGTGGAATAGTTTCACACGTTAATCTAATTGGCTTGCGGGGTACTATTCCAACACACTTTAGGTTCATAAATTAATTAGACATGGGCTCACAACTCTTTGTGATTTAGTGAATATCAACTATTCTGATTACTTTAAACTTCTTTAAACTAATCACTCTATCAATTAATCTCTATTAATTAAAGAGTACCTAATCTCTATAGTTGATCTCTAGCACAAGCCTATAGAGGCCAACCAATTGGTTGAATAACTCTTGGTTGAACCCATTTCTCTTATGATTAACATGCAAATATAGTCTTTTGGTTTCCTATGTCACGAAAGAGGGCTAGGGTAAGATATTTGTCGGTTTCCTATTAGCCTCGATAACTATGCATCTATTCTTACTATTTGATTCCCATTTATAACCTTATCTTTGGAAAACTCCTTTTCCAAATTATCATATACCTCACTCAAGCATTTCTTGGAATCGATCATCTAGAATATATTGCAGGTCAACTCGTTCTTTACAAACGAGCGAAATGGATCCCATCTTAGTACTCACCAACCTCCATACTTAGATATCTTATGTCCAACCTAAGCCCTAGGTGGCTCACTACGTGTCTAGGACAAAATCGAAGTACAAGGACCTAAATACAAGGCTACAATGGATCCTCAAGTCATATGACTAATTATATGCACTATCATTTGTGTCTTACATGGATTGCCAATGAAACGGGACAATATCCAACTCCTTATAGTATACAGCGTTACTGCAAGTCTATCTAAATCATGACAATAGAAACTTGTTTATCGTAACCATAGAGATTTGTTAATCGTTAGTGCAATTCTATCTGAATTATGACTTATTTCATAACACTTTGTGACCTGAAATATTTAAAATCACGACCATCGAGAATTATTTCCTGGTCACTACCATATACGTGACCCAGTCATGTAGTCTTGTATGATTTATGTGCTTTAGCCAAATACATATGAAGAATATCATATATAATGCATAAGATAAAGATGGTCATTTATAGAATGTCACACAATCAAGATTATACCATAAAAGGAATAATGATACACGCTAATCTAGTTGGCTGCAGAGTACTATTCTAATAATCTCCCACTTACCTTAAAGCCAATTCCCCATAGTCTTTAAGCTCATTTTCTTAATATATCTTAAAGACCTTTTTGCTTTTAGTAGTTTAGATAATAGATTTGTTATAATCTCCTCCGAGATAACTCTATCCACTTAAATGTTACCTCTATCAATGATCTCAATAGAACAAATGATAACACATTTATTTATGTTTGGATCACTGATAAAATCTTGGCTCCATTGATTGTACAATGGCTCAACTGTTGTCACAAAAGACCACAACTGGCTCTTTCACAACACTAGGAACTAATCCAACTTTTGGATGAAATTTTTTATCCAAACTCCGACCTTTTGTGGTGTCCAATACCGCAATATACTTCGCCTTAATAGTTAAATATGTTGGAATAGTGCCCTGCAAACCAATTAGATTGGCTTTGTAAAGCTATTTCCTTGTAATACAATCTTGATTGAATGATATATTTTATGTGGCCATCTTCATTTTATGTTCTTTATCACTTCACTAGCATTTGGATAAAGCCCTTAGATCACACAAAACTATGGAGCTTTGTCAGTTCACTAGGTGGTGATCATGGAATAAGTCTTATACAGTTCTAATCTTAAATCTTCCAAGTCATAGGATCTTACAAGACAGGTATCTAAGATTTTGATAGACTTGCACTAACAATGCATAAATTCAAAGGTTAGACATTGCTCCATTCCATGAGCAATCTCATATGAGATATGGATGCATGTTAGTAAGTGCTTGTTAGAGAATAAGGCACTGAAGGCTCGCCTGGAAAATCCACTTGATAGCCGGAGTGGCAAGTTCTCCAGCTTACGCTAGTGTATATAATTAGTCCACAAACATGAGGATCCATGGTAACCTTGTTTTTGGTCCTTGTGTTTTGACTCTTCCTTGGTCACATAGTAAGCTATTCGGGTAGAGATTGGGCACAAGATACTAAACATGGAGGTTTGTGAGATCCAAAATAGAATTCGGCTCCTCGTCTTTGTGAAGGGTGAGTGCATCTCCTGTGTATTCTATATTAATTGATTCCAAGAAATCCTTGTACGAGGTGGTATGATAATTTAGAAAATGAGTTTTCCAAAATTGAGGTAATATAGTGGAATCAAACATTGGGAGTAGAGATATAGTATCGAGACTATTAGGAAACTGGCAAATATCTTGCCCTGGGCCTCCTTTAGGATATAAGAGACAGAAAGATTGTATTTGCATGGTAAGAGTAGAGATATAATTGTTATCCAAAAGCATTCACTTCGATCAACTAGTTAGGCTCCATGGGCTTGACATTGGACATCAACCATGGAGATTGGGTACTCTTCAATTAATGGAGATTAATTGAATTGAGTCGATTTAGTTTAAAAGAGTTTAAACTAAAATAAATATATTACATTCTAAAGTCACAAGGAATTGTGAGTCCATGTCCAATGAATGGTAGAACCTATTGGGTCATACACAAAAGCCAATTTCCTAAGTCATGGGGGAACTTTCTAAGTGTTAGAAAATTCACACCAAAATGACCGATTTTTGGGTGAACAAAATTGAAGTGTCACTTGGCTTGATTAATTTAAGTGTTAAATTGATTAACTAGTTTAAGGAGTTAAATTAGACCAATAATTAAAGAGTTAATTGCTTGGTGCCATGCGACCATCAATTGGTCAAGTTAACTTAAAGAGTTAAATTAACAAAGTTAAGCTTAAAGAGTTAAGCTTGTTGACGTAAGTGTTAAGAGAAAAATTAATTAATTAAATTAAAGTATTTAATTTAATTAAAGAGAAGAATATATTTTGGAGGAAAAATTTAAATGAAAGGTTCATTTAGTGTGACATCATAATTAATTTGAAATTAAATTTTAAATGTAATTTAAATACGCACAAATTCAAATTAGATTTGAATTTGCCAACTTGCATGCATTGCAAGCATGAATGGCGGTCCCCCCACCTTGAGGAATGTGTGATGCCAAGCCAACTCGGCATCACACCATCCTCCCTCTATATATAGATATAGAGGTGAGGGTGGGCACATTCATGCATTTCTAAGTGAAGAATTAGATTCTCACTTTTCCCTCCATTTTCAAGGTGTTCTCTCAAGTGTTGAAGTTCACCTCTCTTTTCTTCTCCAACTCAAAACATTAGCCATCTACCTCTCTTCTCTCCTCTCTTTCTCCAAATAAAATTAAGGAGCAGCAGGGAATTGGATTGGTGTGTGGATCATATTGATAGAGGCAAAACAAATGGTTCGCTAAGCCTTTCAAGATCTACATGCAAGAACAGCCACTTGGCTATTTTATTCTAGGAGATCCAGAAGGAATTTTGATCTGAAATTTTCATAGTAGATCCATCAAAGAGTTGAGGAGCTACTAGATGTTTCTGGGAATTTTTGGAGAGGTTTGACTTGTGCAAAAATTACATTGTTCCTACTGCGCCGCTGCTTGGCAGATTCAGGATTGAAAAAGAGTTCGTCACCTTATCCTTGGAATTTAGCTTATCAAGGTAATTCTTTACCTAAATCTATTTCATGAGCATGTTTAGATCCTTGATTAGCTTGAGCAGCCTAGTTTTAGTTTAGCTTTTGAAGTTCAATTTATGGATTCTAGTACTACTCTAGCATTCAAGTGGTGTCATAGTCTAATTCATGCTATGATTTGGATTTTTGATTGATTGATTCATGTGATCGATTGATCAAAATCACCAAATTCTCGATTTGTATGATGGATTGGAATGTTTGCATGATATTATATATGGCTCCTTGATTGATGAATTGAAAGTGTGCTAATATGTGTTTCAAGTGTTAATTCATGTAATTAGTATGTTTTAATTCGTAGCTTCTAATGTTAAATGTTGATTTAGCATTAGTTGATATTATATGTTGATATAGCATTTTATTGATTGACTAAAATAGTTTTGGTTATTTTTGGATCCATTTTGATTGGAATCTTCTTGGATATTTTTGGAAATTTTGATTCTCACTTGAACTTGTTTTTGAAAGTATCTTTGAGGACTTGAAATTTCAGTTTTAAAAGGTATTTTAATTCTGAAATTACATCCATAAGGTGTGTTTTAATGTCTAGAAGATGTTCTAGAATTTTTGGTGCACAACAAGTTGAGCAAAAAATGGCTTAAGTCGCCCTTGACCGCAAAACATGGCAGTTGTTAGCCATGGCAACGCACAAGGTAAGGTAGTGACCAAGTGTTGCTGCACAACCATGCGCACGCCTTGGCAGCAGTGTATAGTTTTGGGTTGGGTGAGTTTTGAGCTTCATTTTGGTTCCTTTTTGAACTAAAACCATTTTAAATCACTCTTAATGGATGCAAAAGTTTTGTGCAAGTTCTCAAAACTATGTTTGACATTTTTATTGCTTTTTAAAACTTGTTAAAGTTAATCTCCTACTAGATGCATGATTATTATGCTTGACCAATTATTTATTTATGTGATATGCATTTTATTGTTGGAATTGATTATCAATTCTAGATTTATTTATTGTTTATGTAATTGTTGAATGGATGATAAATGAATAGGGATGATATGAGCCTTTAATATTGATTTTATTTGTTTCAAGTTGTTGAAATAGGTTGTATTAAATTGGGGCTTGCATGTCTCTTTATTTCTACCTTGTAAATGTTATGAGAGTAGAATCACTAGGAGTGAGGATTTCTTTCTCATGTAAATGTTGCATGGAGCAAAGGAGACCATGGGAGGCATGGAGTTTTTTGAAGACCCATGAATGTATGGAATACACTCATGTAATAGCTAGATTTAATCAACCCACTTAAAATTAACTATGTGGTGTACCTATGGCTCTAAGTGCACTACTTGATTAGGCTCATGGTCATCCCACCCTAGGAGCATGCTAGGTGCATTTATTTCTTTATGCTTTCCATATCCTATTGATGTATGAGATGCATAGTTATAATATAGAAAACCTAAATAAGAAGATAAAGTTGATGAGATCTTTGCAATCAAAAACCCTCTACTTAGAATGTCTAAGGGCTTTTCAAATATTATGTTAAAATGGATATAAATTAAAAGAGTTTTAATTAATCCATGCATTCTACCAATAGTATGTGGCATGACGATGCCCATTATTTGTGTGATATCTCACGAGATGGCTCACACTTATAGTGGAAACCTGTGACCATATACTTTGCATATGATGCACCTTTGATTTGAGAACGCCCATGCATTGTCAAACAAGTTGGGGGATGTCGTTCTGCCCATCTCGAATCAAAGTTTGATTGGTACGTCCAACTTAACACCTAGTAGTGTGGATGTCTCACGAGTCGTGGTCCACATGAAAAGTGAGGCAAAATATATCAAAAGTTGCATGAGATGCAATTAGCCAAAGTTGCTTACCTTTCGATTGTTTGATTGAAGATTTTGAAAATCTACAGGAGGCGAAAAAAGAGTATAAGCATGTGATTGGATTTGATATTAAAAATATGTTCATGGTCTTTCAAGCATGTATTCCTCCCACTATTTTATCAAATTCTTCACCCCAAGAAGAATTTAGGAAATCATATTTCCTAGTGAGAATTAAGATCCCAAAGACTTGCAAGTGGTCCCACGACTCATGAGACATCCACAAAAAATCGAAAGGTAAGCAACTTTTGCTAATTACTTCTCATGCAACTCTTGACATATTTTATCTCACTTTTCATATGGACCTACAACTCATGAGACATCCACACTAATAGGTGTTAAGTCGGACCTACCAATCAAGCTTTAATTTGAGACGGGCACCACTACATCCCATGACTCATGTGACAATGCATAGGCATTCTCAAATCAAATATGCATCATATGCGAAGTATATGGTAACAGCTTTCCATTATAAGTGTGACCCATGACTCATGAGACAACACACAAATAATGGTAGCAACGTCATGCCACATACTATTGGTAGAGGCTTAGATTAATCAAAACTCTTTTAATTTATATCCATTTTGACTTAATATTTGAAAGACACTTAAACATTCTAAGTGGAGGGTTTTTGCTTGCAAAGATATCATCATTTTATCTTCTTATTTAGGTTTTTTATATCCTAACCATGCATCTCATACATCAATAGGATATGGGAAACATAAATATGTAAATACGCCTAGCATGCTCTTAGGGTAGGATGACCATGAGCCTAACTAAGTGGTGCAATTAGAGCCATAGGTGCACCACCTAGTTGATTTTAGGTGGGTTGATTAAATATAGCTATTACATGAGTATATCCCATACATTCATGGGTCTTCAAAAGTTTCCATGCCTCTAAGGTCCCCTTTGCTCTATGTAACTTTTACATGAGAAAGAAATCCTCATGCTTCACTCCTAGTGATTCTACTCTCATAACATTTACAAGGTAGAAATAAATAGGCATGCAAGCTCCAATTTAACACAACCCATTTCAACAACTTTAAATAAATAAAATCAATATTGAAAGTTCATGATCATCCCCATTCATTCATCATCATTCAACAATTAAATGAACAATAAACAAATCTAGAATTAACAATTAATTCCAACAATTAAATGCTAATCAAATTAACAAATAATTGGACATGCATAACACTTATGCAACATTTGGAAAGTGACTTTAACATGATTTAAGGAGCTTGAAAAATGACAACATAATATTGAAAACTTGCACAACACTTGTGCATCCATAACACATGATTTAACATCATTTCTAACCACTAAAGAAACCAAAAATCAAGCTCAAAACCTGCTCAACCCATAATTGAGAGCTACTATCTGTGCCAGTCATACGGTTGGGCAGTGGGTTTTGGCTACTGCCCTACCAACTTGCGCCAAGGTTGGCCAGCAACGCCTGTTTTGGGGTAAAGGTTTTTAGCTCAACTTTTGTGCAGTAAAAATTCTAGAACTCTTTCTAAACATTAAATTGCACATTATAGACCAATTTCCAGATCTGAAACATATTTTAAAATTGGAAATTTAAGTGCTCAATCAAGCTTTAAAAATCAAGTTTAAGTAAGAATCGCATTCTACAAAAATCTCCAACAAAACTCCAATCACATTGGATCCAAAAATGACCAAAATTATTTTAGCCAATCATCAACATGCTATATCAACATATAATATCTATTAATTCTAAATCAACATTCAACATTAATAGCAATGAATTAAAACATACTAATCATATAAATTAACATTTAAAACATATATTAGCATGCTTGCAATTCATCAATCAAGAAGTCGGATCTCCCTAGAAAAATTCAACAAATCGTTGCTCTCCTCAAGTGGATCTCCAAACTGTAGCAAACTAATTCGTTTGCCTCTATTGATATGATCCACACACCAATTGAAACTTCCAAACTCTACTCACTTTAAGCTGGAATAAGTGAGGAGAATGAAAATGGTGGAGGCCAATTTGAGGTAGTGAAGAAGAAGAAGAGAGCAAAGCTTTCAACACATGAAAGCAATGCTTGCAAAGAGTTTTAGAGGGAATTGTGAAAAGAATCTAATTCTTTCACACTTTCAACAATTGCCTATCCTCACACCCTCTATACTATAAATAAAGTGAGGTTGGTGTGATGCCGAGTTGGCATCACACCTTTCTCAAGGTGGGCAGCCAACTTGCATTGCCAAGGTGGCAAATGTAAATTCAAATCCAATTTGAATTTTATGTGCATCTTAATTACATTTAAAATCTAATTTCAAACTAATTAAGATGCTAATTCAAATGAACATTTCACTTGGATTTTTCCTTCAAAATGTATTCTTTTCATTAATTAAATTAAACACTTTAATTTAATTAATTAACATTTGACTTAACTCTTAAGTCAAACAAGCTTAACTCTTAAGCTTAATTTTATTAACTCTTTTAGTTAACTTGACCAATTGACAGTCATTTTGGCACCAAATAATTAACTCCTTAATTATTGATCTAATTTAACCTTTCAATTAATTGATTAATTTAACAATTAAATTAATCAAGCCAAAATTGGCTTTTAAATTGGATACCTCAAAAATCAGTCCACTAGGAGAAATTCTCTAACTTTTAGAAAATTGCTCCATCAACTAGGAAGCTAAATTGGCTTTTGTGGGTGACCCAATAGGTTCTACTATTCATTGGACATGGGCTCACAACTCCTTGTGACTTTTAAATATCATATATTCATTTTAGTTTAAAATACTTTTAAACTAATCGACTAAATTCAGTTAATCTCATTAATTGAAGAATACCCAATCTCCATGGTCGATGTCCATCCTCTAGCCCATAGAGCCCAACTAATTAGCCAAAATGAATGTTTTGGAGAACCATTATAGCTCTACACTTACCATGCAAATACGATCCTTCCATCTCTTATCTCCCAAAAGACGATTAGGGCAAGATATTTGTTAGCTCCCTAATAGCTCGATACTATGTCTCTATTCCCAATGTTCGATTCCCTTGTGTGACCTCATCTTTGAAAAACTCATTTTCCAAATTGTCACACCACCTTGCACAAGGATTTCTTGAAATCGATCATTATAGAATGCATAGGAGATGCACCCGTCCTTCACAAAAATAAGGAGTCGTATTCCATCTTGGATCTTACAAAACTCCACGCTAAGTAGCTCATACCAAACCTCAACCTGAAAGACTCGCTAAGTGGTCAAGGAAGAGTCAAAGCATAAGGACCAGATACAAGGTTACCATGGATCCTCAGGTCAAAGGACTAATAATATGCATAAGCATAAGCTAGAGAATTTGTCATTACAGACTTGCCACTATGGCTATCTAGTGGATTCTTCGGTGGGCCTTCAATGTCTTGTTCTCTAACAAGCACCTACTAACATGCGCATATATCTCATATGGTTGCTCATAGAATGGAGCAATGTCCAACTCTTGGGTTTATGCATCGTTAGTGCACGTCTATCCAGATCTTAGATGCCTCGTCTCGTAAGATCCTATGATATGAAAGATTTAAGATCACGACCATGTGAGACTTATTTCATGGTCATCAAACCAAGTCCCGCAGTCAAGAGTGATCTAAGGGCTTCATCCAAATGCAAGTGAAGTTTTAAAGAGCATAAGATGAAGATGGCCATACAAAGAATATCATTTAAGCAAGATTATTTTACAAGGAAATAGTTTTACAAGGCCAATCTAATTAGCTTGCTGAGCACTATTTCAACATAAATAAGAGTAAGAAGGTGCTTTGCCAACCACATCTCATATGGCTTCTTTGGTACCAACTTTGAGGGTACTATGTTTAGTATCCTTGCCGCCATATCTAAGGTCTATCCTCAAAAAGAGATAGGGACATCAATGAGGCTCATCATCCTCTTTTTATCTACTCTATTATGGTAGGTATACCCAGTAGAGTCTAATGTGATAGAATCCCCTTCTCTTTTAGATAATTCAAGAATTTGGTACTTAAATATTCGCTTCCTCAATTCAATCGAAGAGCCTTAATACTAAGTCCTAATTGCTTTTCTACTTTGTTCGGATAGTCTTTAAGCTTTTCAAAGGCCTTGGACTTGTATTTCATAGGATATACTTGTTTGAACTGAGTGTGATCATCGGTAAAAGCGATGAAGTAAGATAGCCTTCTCTTGTACTAACTCTTAGTGGCCTACATATGTCCATGTGGATGAAATCCAAACAACTAGTGGATCGCTCCGTTTATCCCAAAAAAGAACCCTTGGTCATTTTTCCTTTTAAACAAAACTCACAAGTAGGTAAGTCCTATAATTCGCTAACACTTAGTGATTTGAGGGCTACTAACTTGCTTATCTTGATTTTTGAAAATATGTCCAAGTATGGCGTGCCAAAGATAGGCATTTTCTTTGAACTTTCTTTAAGAATCTTGAATGAGCATAATCCTTCATACATTGTACCAATGGCACTAAAGTACTTAGTAATAAGGATTTAGCACAAAACTTAGAATCTCTTAAGTCCAACTCAACTTACATTTTCGGTTTTGACTATATCTCTTGGTCTATTACCAAGGTGGAGGATCAAATCTCCATTACTTAGATTCATTCTTCTTTCTATCCTTTGTAACAAATTACAAATCAAATAATCACATACGTTGTTAAATACCCATAAGGAAGAATTAATCAAAAAGTGCACTTCAATGAACAACATTCCCTTTCCTATGGTAGCAAGGAATTCTTTACAATTAAGCTTCTAATATGCTGACTCACCATAACTGAATCCCGACTCACCACAATTGAAACAAGTAGCATCCTTTTATCCTCTATTACCTTCTTGACTCAATTGAACACCTTAAATGCTTTTTTCCTCTTACCAAAAGAGCATTTCTTCTTCTATACTCCCATTTACTTGCCTTTTGGGCTTTTAGAGTAAGAGGAGGAAATAATCATTAGGGTTTTGCCCTTTTCATGGTTATCACTGCCTTGACCAATACTTTGGTTAAATAAAATTGGCAAGGATTGGAGATAAAATCCCCATAAAGATCATTGTCCATCACCATATCCAAGTTGAAGAGCTTCTCAATATGCCCAATCATCTTTAGATCATAGTCGACGACACATCACCCCTCAACCATCCTATCTTTAAAATCTTCTTTGACAACATAAACCTCTAATACCTTGGTTGCTATACAACACTTGCAAGCAATTGACCGAGGGATGTTTCATGTGTTCATGAGACTTTTGAAGTTCATAGATGCAGTCATGAAACTATGGGCTACGAGGTGATCCTCAACCTATATTGTGAACATTTCACATATCTTTTGATTCGCATTGATCCCTATAGGATTCGAGGCACATTAACATAGGGCACATGTCTGTTTCTTGGAATATAGAGAAGTTTAGTCAATTGTGATCGTTCAGCTTGGTGAGTTTATTGGTTTGAAAAATGATCTTAGTAGATTTTTGACTGTTCTGAGATTTCAAAAATCTACAAAAGCAAAGAAGAGAATATAAGCATTTGATTGAATTTTGATATTGAAAAATATGATTATGGTCTTTCAAACATATTTTACTTCCATATTTTATCAAATTTTACATTCATGAGAAATTTGAAAAATCATATTTTCTAGTGAGAATTAAGGCCCAAAGAAGTCACTCATGGACCCACGATTCATGAGACATCCATTTGTGGTCCTAAGGTAGGCAACTTTTACCAATTGCATCTCTATGCAATCCTTAATATATTTTGCCTCACTTTTCATATAGATGCATAACTCGTATGACATCTATATTACTAGGTTTTAAGTTGACCTATCAATCCTCTTTAATTGTGCACCTGACTATAAACATTCCATGACTCGTGAGACAATGTCATGGCAAGGTCACATTAAAGTGCATCTCATGCTAAGGTGGTGATCATAGCTTTCCACCAAAATTATGTTTCATGACTTATTAGACAACATATAATTGTGGTAGCATCTCATGTCACACACATATTGGTAGAAGGCATGGATTATTAAACCATGTTTATTTTTATCTATTTTGACTTAATATTGTTTGAACTTAGACTCTTCTAAGTGAGAGATTTGCTTGCTTGGAAGATCTCATCATTTTATCTTTGCTTATTTAGGTTCTCTACCCTAAGAGAAAGCGCAAATAAGTAAACAAAACTAGCAAGTATCTAAACTTGGGATCAACATAAGCCTTCACTAAGTAATGCACTAAGAGCCATACACTTAGTTGATTTACGTGGGTTGATTAAATTAACAGACCCTTTCTATTACATGAATACACCCCATGCATTCATGAGTCTTCAAGCCTTCTTGAGCTTCTTGGCCTCCTTTCAACAATTCTAAGAAAAGGAAACCCTCACCACCTAATTTTTCTACTCATACCAATTACATGGTGGAAAAAATAAGAGGCATGCAAGCCCCATTTAATTACAACACATTCAATCAACATTGAATATTAATTAAACCAATTAAAAGGCTCAAGTTCATCCCCATCCATCCATCCATCATTCGTTCAACACTTAAGTAAACAATAACAAGATTTGACAATCAAATCAATGATTAAATAATTATCACATAAATAGTTAATGATAGGCAAAATTAGCATAACACTTATGCACCATAATTTTGCACAAACTTGAAGAGCAACTCAAATTTGATTTTAAAAATATGAAATAATGTCCAACATTAGTTTGAGGAGTTGTATAACACTTATGCATCACAATTGTGTGAAAAATGGAGTTTAGCAGGCCAAAATACGCCAAAACGACAAGACGAAGCCCCCTTGACAACTTGTGGGCACGCCATTGCTTGGGTGCTCACAACTCCCCTGCTGTCGTGCTAGGGGTTGGCTGGCAAGTGGCAACCCTACTGTCAGCTCCAATGGGCACTGTTATGCTCATTTTCTACAATTTTTCATGCCTAAGCTCTTAGACACCTCCAAAATATTATTCTACATATATTTTGAAAATTTTTAAGAATTTAAACAATTTAAAAACTGAAAATTAAAGTCCTCAACGTGCTTCAATAATCAAATTCAAGGAAAAATCACTATTATTCAAACTCCTTCAAGTAACTCCAATCCAATAGGATCCAAAAATTGCCAAAATACTTTTAAGCAATTAACAACATGCTGAATCACAATTTAATACCATCTCTTGCCAAATCAACATCTTAAATATGAAATAAAACTCATGCCAACATATCTAAATCACTATCTAGCACATATTGACATAATTCAATTCATCACAACAAGAGCCACATGCAACAACTCAAAAATCTTAAATCCATTAATTGAATCAAGAAATTAGAGTCCTAGAATCAATTCATCACATGAATTAATTCAAATAAATCTAAAATTAGGCATAAAATTAGCTCCGATACCACTTGTAGGTAATAGTGAGGTAAGATCTACACCATAGGAAATTAAAACTTCAAAAGTAACCTACATCACTGAACCCGAGGATCTAGATTATACTATAAATTGGATTTAATGTCAAGAGGAAGTACCTTGATTGATTTTCACAAGATCAAGTGGAAGATCTTTCAATAGAAGCCTCTATAGTGAAGATCTCACACTCATCTTTGCCAGGACTCTTTCTCCCACTCCCTGGCCTTCGGGTGCAGAAATGTTTGGCCTCCAAATGCCCTTCAAAATCTTGAAACACAGTAGCAAAAATGTTCTCCAAGGTGCCTTGAACTGCCACTTGGACTCCTTGAAACACATCTTGAAGAACTCTTCTTCAAGTGCACTTCTTTGTTCACCAACAATCTAGCACTCCAAATGTAGTGCCTCTAAATGTATTCACACACATATGACACTCTAAATCCTCACTCTAATGCTAGAAATAGAATAAATTGAAGTAGGAATGTGATGGTGAAGGAAGGAGGAAGATTTTAAAAGAGGGAGTTGTGGAGAGAATCTAGAAGAGTAGTTTTTTGATCTAATCAAATTGAGATATTTTTGGGGGAGGGAAATGAGAGCTAATGGCCAGCCATTTAGGTGTGAGGGAAGGGTATTTATAGAGTTTGATGGGTGCATCTAGATACACCCTTCACACCTTCCTCACACCTAGCCCACTTGCATGATAGTTTGCATGCCAAGTGGGATTTTAATTTCCACCAATTAAAATCTAGTTTTAATTAGAAAATTAAAATGCCACCTAATATTTAATTGGACTCTTCCATTTAAAATTTTCCTCCAAAATTAGATGCTCCAATTAATTAAATTAGTATCTTAATTTAGTTACATCAACTAAACTCTTTAAGTTGACTACACTAATTAAATTGTCACATGGATCTAATTAAATTAACACTTTAATTTATTTGGTCTAATTTAACTTATTAAATTATTTGATTAATTTAACCCCTTAAATTCATCAAACTATTGTGATCAACTCTTAATTAGTCAACTTGATCTCTTCCAAATTTGACCAATTAAATTATCTAACTCCTTAGATAATTTCTCCAATTCCAATTATAGTGTTCTAGGTTTTTATGTTTGACCATTTAGGTTCACCAATTATTTAGAAATGGACTCACGACTCTTTCTAATTTTGTGAATGTCAAATATTCCAATTAGTTTAAACTCCTTTAAACTAATCACTCTATCAGTTAATTTCTATTAATTGAAAAGCATCCAATTTTCAAAGTCGATGTCTAGCACAAACCTATGGAGCCCAATCAATTCGATGAATTAATCTTAGGTGCCACTTACGATTACCATGGAAATACCATTATTCCATTTTCTATCTCCAAAAAGAGACCTAGGGCAAGATATTTTCCAGTTCCCCAGTGGCCTTGATAACTATGTATCTTTTCTTGATATTCAATTCTCATTTATGACCTCATCTTTAGAAAACTCCTTTTCCAAATTGTCATTCTACCTTGCACAAGGATTTCTTGGAATCAATCATTCTAGAATACATAGGAGATAAAACCATTCTTCACAAATGAACGAAACGGATCCTATTTTCGAATTCACCAACCTTCATACTTAGGTAACTTGTACCTAACCTAAGCTCTGAGTGACCCAGTATGTGGTAGGTATAAAATCAAAGAACAAGGACCTAAACATAATGCTATCGTGGATACTCAAGTCAAATGACTAATTATATGTACTATCATAAGCTAGAGAATTTTTCACTAATGACATACCACTCCAACTACCTCGTGGATCTCTATGCTAGTATTTAGTGCACTTATTCTCTAACAAGTCCCACCAATGTGCATCCATATTTTACATGGATTGCCCATGAAATAGGATAACATCCAACTCCTTTGGAGTATGCATCGTTACTATAAGTCTATCTGAATCTTCGATAACCTGTTTTATAAGATTCTTTGACTTAGAATATTTTAAATCATGATTATAGAGACTTTTTTCATGATCACTGTCATATGCATGACCAAGTCCCGTAGTCATGTATGATTTAAGGGCCTCAACCAAATGCATGTGAAAAATATCAAAAATGCATAAGATGAATATGGCCATTTATAGAGTATCATTAAATTAAGATTGTATCACAAAAGAAGTAGTGATACATGCCAATCTAATTGATTACAGGGCACTATTCCAACACAACTCTCATCTCAAGTACCTACAACTTTAATCCTCAATGAAAGTAGGTTTTAAATATGCATGGATCATACAAGCTCATCATGAATTGGTCCTAAGTATGTAAAATAGAAATTTAAATGTAACATGCAGTATGCGTAAACGATTCAATGAATGGCCAAATTTGTGCAATATGAATTGATAAAAAACAACAAAATCTGAACAATGTATTGGTGGTTTATGAAAGTTAATGAAACTCGAGCAGATTGGATAGGTAAAAAAGGCAATGCAGAAGAACAGTTGAAGAGTAGGTGGATTTATGGTAAGAAGTATAACTGTAACATTGTTAAGTTTCGATGTTTAAATGCTCAGTAGTTACTAAAGCCACCCAATCTTATGACTCCCTCCATAACAATCTTTATTACTCTACATAAGGGGCACTGCTTACCAAATAATACCCTAGCCTAGTTCTTCAGGCAATCTTACAACCCCCGCCTCAACCAGAAATGGCTTTTGTTTTGTATTGTGGAATTGGGATATAGGGGCTTGAAATCCAACCAGCAAGCCCATTTTTGCGTAATGAAACCCCTCACATGTCCAAACCAAGTTGGATATAACTAAAAGTGGCAATAGCAATGGCATTCACAAGTATTGATCACTACAATTTAACTGTCGGTTTAAATATATAATTTCAAATATGATGAAAGCATAAAAAACATGTTTTCTTGCAACATTGTTAATAAAAAATAAAATAAAATTTGCGTGAAATGGAATTTTTTTTAGTATAGTGCAAAACATGGAAAATAATAACATTTGACTCATACTATAGTATATATCTTGAAAAATACTACATAATTATATATATGAGATTTTATGGTGCTCACTCTACCTATCAACCCACTCAAAAGTTAACTCTATCTTACTATATCTTTTATCACATGCTGAAATTAGAGTAACATTTAATTTATTAGTATCTATGCTCGAAACGTCCATTGAACACCAATTTATGTGATCCTAATGCTACTCATTTTTTCATATTTATTTATTATGTGATTATCGTGGATTACCTTGGAAGGATTTATCATATGATTTAGAAATATATACTCCTTTGCACTATGCCATACTAACAATTAAATTTTTTTAGTCTTGTGGCATTGCTAGAAGTAAATGCTCCTTTCGATTCTAGCATACTATCGAGTACAATTTTTTCATCTTGTGATGTTTGTATATATGATAGGAATTTTCATATTGACTTATTTTGCTACCCATAGAGGGATATAATGTGATCTTTTGGATAGATGGGTTATCTAAATACCATGCACGACTTAGTTGTTGTTTTGAAGTGGTTAGCTTATGGCCCAAGAAACCTATGGTAAAGATGACTGGGAAATAGTAACAAACTAGAATAACTTTTACTTCAATAGCCTAAGACAAAAAAATGGAGGGAACATATGAGACAAGATATTTAGCCTACCTGATAAATAAACCTAAGAATATGTCTAAGATAGAAAAGGTTTCTATTGTGGTGGATTTTTATGATGTGTTCCTTAGGAATTGATGATATTGTCCCCAAAAATGTTAATTTGAATTTGCCATTGAATTTCTTCTAGGAACAACCCTAATATCTAAGACACCATTGCATGGCACTAGAAAAATATAAGGAACTTAATGCGTAATAATAAGAGCTACTCAAAAGTGGGTTTATTTGGCTAAGTCTTCTCCTCATGAGTTATAGTATTTCTCATGAAGGAAAAGGATGGGACTTTGAGAATGTATATAAACTACCGAAGTTTAAATAATGTTACTATTAAGAACAAGTACACCTACCTAGAATAGATGAACTCTTTCGTCAATTACAAGAATTTGGAATTTATTCTAAATTAGACTGCAGACAAAGCTACTATCAACTGAAGATTAAAGAGAAGGGCATATCTCAAACATCACTAAACTCTCAATACGGTAATTTTAAGTTCATGGTGATGCCATTTGGCTTGACTAATTCAGCTAGAATATTTATGGATTTACTAAGCTGCATGTTTAGGTTGTATTTAGATTAATTCATGATTGTCTTCATTGATGACCTTTTGGTCTTTTCAAAGAATGAAAGGACTTTAGGCAATGACTGGAAATGATGAACACAAGTTCTACCAATAACTACATCGGCCAATCATGTCATGATGGCAGGTATGCCTGATTTAGTAGAACACTAGAATTAGGCCTATCAACAGGCAGGGTATTGCCCTACGCAAACTCATGCCCTAATATACCTGAATAGTTATACCCTATATTTACCCTACCCTATTAAACTCAGGACCTATTGGGTCTATGGTTGGGTCTAGTTTATTAGACCAAATTGTTGGATTATGTTTTGACCTGATTATTTTTTTCATCTTTCCCAAAGTTTCTTATTATCAATCAAAATGCTAAAACTACCTAATATTTGAATGCTAGAGTAATTTATTAATATTGGTTAACTCAATTTTTTTAATTAAAAAATAGTACACATTTAATTTTAGTCGTTTAATTTAATTTAGTTAATTATCTATTTATTTTTTGGTATATTAAACAAATAAGAACCACAAGAGTATGTATCACTTTTCTCTCTCTTTCACATATTATGTTTTTTCTCTCTATTTTTCCTCTAAGATATTATTTTTTCTTTCTTTAACTTTATTCTTTTCATTCTTTTGAAATATTATTATTTCATGTAATATATTCAATCAAATATATGAAATAGTAGAAAATTTTATGTTATTACACTTAGTAAATATTTTTAAATATAAATAAAAAAGGAAAAGGCAAGGATGTCTTCAAATCATTCTTGAATAAGTTCATTTTTATTTTTTTTGAAAAAGAACATGTTTACTAAAATATAATTTTTAAAAATATTTTTGAAAAATAAAATCTTCAAACAATCCACCATAATTTTTCATATTTTAGAAGATAATGTTTCATTTTCAAAATATAAACAAAATAATGTGGACAAATGGATAACATGTGTAATTTCAACTTTAATATATGACAAGCCTTCTCCAATCCGTAATGCATCAAAATGACTTGCATCAAGCACTGCAACACTCCACCGTCCCCCCCACCATCCCCACCCAACCAAAAAAGAAGAATTTAATAATAATTATACTCTTAAATTTTTCTATAGTAATGTAAACATCCTCCTTTAAATATTCTTTCTTTCTCCACTATCCAACGCTACTAAAAATAAATAAATTCAAAATAATTTTAATTTTTTTATTTTTTATATATTAAAATTTTAAGTATATACTTAAAGTATGCCATGATTATTAGTATAAATTTAATTTTGATATAAGTAATTTGGGTTAACTAGTTAAATTTGAGTGTTTGGATAATGAGTAATTTTGAGGTATAAGATATGTAGGTAAGTTTTGCATATAAACATAATTACACCCGTTCAGTTATTTTTAATATATTTTTGGGTTTAGGTTTGACAAAAATGGTAACTAAATAAAGTTTTATTAGTAAAAAATATTAAAGTTCGGAAGGAGGGAGTTGGAGTATGGGTATTTGATATTGGATATTTTATGGGTATTGACCCTACCCTTACTCATTTTATTTTTCTTAATGGACTTAGGTAGGGTCTGGTCTCATGTCTATTTATTAGGTATGGGTATGTGTATTATACTATTATCATGAGCATGGGTAAGATAAAACCCTACTTATTGACAGTCTTAACTAGAATTGTTTCATGCAATACAATTTGAATTGAGAGAGATGAATTACTTTCATGCAAGAAGTGAACGATAATTGCTCTCATGCGCAAGAAACTTTACTCTCATACGAGAGAAAAAAACAAGATTTGTTTCCACAGAGGTATTTCAAGTGGGTATATAACCTTTTGATTTAGTTCAAAATATATTAATTTCACAAACTACAATTACAACAATGGTGTTGCACAAAATCAAGTTTGAGATCCTTTTCAAAATTCGTTCAATGGTGGACTCCTACTCTAGGAATGCGTTTGCATAAAGATTAAAAAAAAAAAAAAGTGATTTGATGCCATTTTTAGCTATGGGGGATAGTATTAGTACTAGTTAAGTCCTTAGCAGGCTTGAGCCCATTAAGCTTACGGGATGCATCTTAAATCAACTTAGCTAGGTAGGCTTAGTGACCCTTTTGGGTCAATCATATTGGTCTTTTTATTGGACCTTTTACTTATATGTCCCTAGCCCTAGGGCCTTAGTAGGGTATATCAACCACATGTACTCAAAACATGATAACATCATAGGGGTGACAATTTTCAGCACGATATGATAATTCAACACAAGTTCAAAACGAAAAAATTGAACTTGGATCGACCCATTTTCGGTTCTTAAGGTCGACACGAATAAGAATCCAAAGAAAATGGATTGGGTTGGGTTGAATTTCAAGTTACATGAACAACTCGAAATTTTATTTTGGGTCACATGACAACCCGAACCCATCGAACTAACTCGACCCAACTCGAATTAAACAAATAAAATTTAAATTTTTAAGGAGTAAAAATATAAAATAACAAAATAAAACTTGAAATTTTGAACTTTAACAATATCAAAATTACTACTTTAGTATTTTTCAGTCTTATTTATTTTGTAAATATATAGGATGGATTATTATAATTTTATATTGTTTCTAATGGTTATTTTCTGGTATCCAAGCAGACATGAAAGTTATTCTGCAAAGAGTTGACAAAACACTATTTTTACTATCGAATTCTCCTCCAAATTTTTCTTAAGCCTTATGCAATGCAAGATTTTGCATATATAAATAGACATGAATTCTTTCTATTGGGAGGTTATAAAAAATTCAAAAGACTCAAGCAAGTTTTTATGATAAATTATGTGTCCAATTAAAATAGTTGTTTACTTATTTGTTTGATGACATATTTTTATTGATTTATGTACTGCTTAATTGAATTAATATAAAGTAAAGAAATAATGTTATTTTAAAAAGTTAAAAGAGACATTTTGATTGTTACGAAAGATACAAAAATTAAAGAGGATGGGTGAATAAACCTTAAAAAATATGCTATTTTAAAAATAAGTTACTTTGTTATTTCAATATTTTTATAATACTGATAGATACTACAAAATGAAATGAACAAAAAGTCCTAAAATTAATATATTATGTGGTTCAGTTAAAAAAAATTTAGAAAGTTGCTATTGTGAAATTACGATGAGAATTCCGTACTCTTATTTTAATTTATTAATAATTAAGAATAGCTAAAATTAAAAAAAAAAAATGCCAAAAAAATTCTAAAAATTAAAACAAATATTTGAAATAATTGTTTTAAATTAGATTGGCAGGTTGGATTGGGTGGTTTTGAGTTAGCGAGTTAACCTAATAAAATCCAAGTCAGCCCGAACTTGACCTGATACGATTCAGGTTGGGCTAGGATTAAGCATTTTCAGGTTGTCATTAGGTTGGGTTGGGTTAGGGTTGAGTAAATTAATGTTATACCCCTACTTCAAACCAACCCGAACCCACCCAACCCACCCGAATTGCCACCCCTTTACATCACCCAAAATTGTTCTTGAACAGCACTCAGTCGTTGTTTTACTAGAAATAAACCAAGCGTATTTTAAGAGGTTTGAGCCTTAATACGACTAAATTCAACTTTTAAGTACAAAATATTTATAAAAGTAGTCAGTATACAGAGTTTCAATGAAATTCATAAAAAATCTTTAGCAGGTTTGAAAAGTTAGACGATTCATGCAATAAGGCCCAACAATTTTCTAACACGAATGGTAATTATCTGTGACTGAAATATAATGTCGGACCGTATGGTTGACCAAGTGAATTTAATTGGAATATTCAAATTTATTTAAACAAAGTAAAGTAAGTGAATCATACATTAATTTATTATTACCTAAATACACCAAATATACTCATATATAAGAATACCCTAAAATATTTACTAAATACATTTTTAACCATTGTTTACCCAAAAAATTAAGAGCATTTTAATGTTTTTTATCCAGCTCAAGCGTGGCTAGTATATGAAAAAAATTAAAAATTTAATTTCAGAAAACTTCTGAAAATGGCTAGAATACGAAGACGTTCAACTTAAATTTACAGAACTCGATAGTAAATTTGACAAATCCAATAAAATAAAATTGAGAAGCTTAACCACACACAAAGAAGCCATTCTCCCAAAGAATAGTGACAATAACTAAGTTCAATTGAAAAACATTCAAAAGATCTTAAGTAAAATGAGAAACTCGTCACAACCAATTAATCTACCTTCATGAAATCTTTGTTATTTGAATTTTTCTAACAACTTTCTTATACTTGTGCATGCTAATTCTACATTAGAATGACCATAGAACCTATAGCGGATGAAATGATATTTAACAACCGATCATATGCTTAAAAAACCCAATGCTGTAAAAGAGTTAAAGAAATTCAAAATATTTTCCAAGACAAGAATGGAATAGAGAATTCCAACCAATAAAAGATAACAAAAGAAAAGAAATGAAACGAAAAGTTTCAATGAACCTAGTTAATTTTAGTTTAAGGAAGACTAATTATTTTGTGGATGATCCAATATGGGTCGTGAACTTCTATAGAAATATATTAACATTATATCACATGTATTTATGATATTATATATTGCCAGTAAAAGAAATTTTTGTATGAGTCATCAAACATTTTCATTATAACTGAAAGCATATTAGTTTTATAAAACATGATTGCGACACATATATTCCAAGTGGGATAATGTCACATTAAAGTGTTTTTGAAATTCATTTTGTTACAACCCTAAAATTTGGTATTTCAGAAAATAACAATTTAGAAATCAAATTTTGATTGGTTGGATTTTAGGGCTCGAAAAATAGATGAAAATGACTTAATTGCATAAATTTTGAAAGTTTTGGGGTCAAAATGTAATTTAGGAAGACTTGATTGGACTAACTTGGGAAGTTTTGGGGTTTGCATGGCATATATTTTTGGTCAAATAGATCAAAGTGAGGCACTCACTTTGTTAGGGACTGAATTGGAGTTTGTCGAAATCTTGAAGGACCAAATTAAAATCTGACCAAAAGTTTTAGGGGCCAAGTTAGAATTTCTAAAAGACTTTCCTATAAATGTGGAAATTTTATTTCACACACCCCCCTCATTTCATCATCTTCTTCACCGCAGCCTCCCTCCCTCTTTCACCGGAAATTCCTCACGGCCACCGAAGAAACCCCAAACCAACCATATCAACCTCTTCCTTTCATCACGGCGAGCGCGCCGGCGTCAAGAACAACCCATTTTGACCAAAGAAACGGCTAAAACCTGAGGTTCGACGAGAGCTCACAACAGAGTTGGTGGGTTCCTAATTTCCGGCGACATTTGGAGGTGGACCAAGGGTGTTTCTTGATGGGTTCAACTCAGTGAACGAGTTGGTGGGCTCAATTGTGTGAACTGGTGATTGTCGAAGCTGTATCGAACGTGGTGGCGCGCAGCGGCGTTGAGCAAACCAGCAACTTTGAGGTGAAAATTAGTTGTCTTCCTGGCAACGTTTGGCAAAATTGATCGGAGCAATGTATTCCTGGAGCTAAGTGGAGTATTTTAGTGGTGATTCTGCATATTTCTAGCGACTGTGCACGGCGGCGGTCCGACGACTTCCAAGAAAAAACTTCAATTCATCGCGACGGTCATAATGGTGGTCTTGGTTCGTGGTTTTGAGGTCCGATTAAGCAATTTCGTGGGTAAAAGGGAGTTAGATTATATATATTTATATATATATATATATGTATATACATGTGATGTACCGTTATTTCCATTGAACTTTGTAATATGCTAAGGATGAGGATTAGTATAAGATTAATACATATATATTTCCATGCATGGACTATAGTGGTTAGTGGGCTCGAATTTGTATTAATTATGTAATGTTCGGATTAATTGAGTTAATTAAGATTAATATATGATTTTATGAAAGTGGAACTCGAGAAAATGATAATTTGGGTGATTTGAGATGATATGGGACTAGGACTTGGTATATGCATATGCCAGTATAAATTTGGTAAACTTAGATTGCATTATTTTATGAAATATTGGGAATTATCAAATTAATTGGAAGAGAAAACCCTAATTTTGTGAATTTGGAACTTAACTGAAAACAATTAGGATAATTAAATAAATTGGCATGTTATTGTTGATTAGGATATGATACGAGGTTAATTATATGAATAAGGACCGGATTATGCCTTTTGTTAGTATCGTGTTAATATTGGAGAATACCTCTCGATTTTAGAACAGTTAATAATAAGACTATAATTATTGAAGATTATTGAGGGTGAATAAAAATTTGATTGTGAACTTATTCCTTTGAATAGGTGACAAAGAAGTGGGTCCAGAAGACCGATAGACAGCTAACAGAAGTTCTTTTTCTGAGACTACGGAGGTGAGGGTCTAACCTCCTAGGTGTTATTTTTTGTATGCCTTGTGAGGGTCTGCCAACCTGGCATTCTTTCAATTATCTGTTATTGGGATAAACCCTGTGAGGGTTTCTGTTTCTATATCGTACTAAACTATGTTTATTCAAATTTGTGAATTGTTCAGAATATGCTTGTTATCTTTTGTCCAGTCATCTGTTATAGGTTAATTATATGAATAAGGATCGGACTATGCCTTTTGTTAGTATCGTGTTAATATTGGAGAATACGTCTCGATTTTAGAACAGTTAAAAATAAGACTATAATTATTGAAGATTATTGAGGGTGAATAAAAATTTGATTGTGAACTTATTCCTTTGAATAGGTGACAAAGAAATGGGTCCCGAAGACCGATAGACAGCTGACAGAAGTTCTTTTTCTGAGACTACGGAGGTGAGGGTCTAACCTCCTAGGTGTTATTTTTTGTATGCTTTGTGAGGGTCTGCCAACCTAGCATTCTTTCAATTATCTGTTATTGGGATAAACCCTGTGACGGTTTCTGTTTCTATATCGTACTGAACTATGTTTATTCAAATTTGTGAATTGTTCAGAATATGCTTGTTGTCTTTTGTCCAATCATCTGTTATCTGTTCGATCTGTTATCCGATTGTCTATTGTCTGTTCGATCTATTATTTAACTATCTTTTATATGTCTGTATTGTTGGTGTCGATTCGTTCTATCAGCAATAAGTTATGTACCAAGCTGGCATGCCTAGGTAAGTTATGTACCAAGCTATGCTTGGGTAAGTTTTGTACCAAGTTGTCACGCTTGGGTAAGTTAAGTACCAAGTTGTCACGCTTGGGTAAGTTTAGTCTGATTGGAATAAGATACGTCTTTGATCTAATGTGTTTTACCGATTGATTTCTGATTGTTCGATTATTTCTTGACTGTTTGTCTGTATTTTGATATGTTTATGCCTAATAGTTCATTTACGATCTGTTGAGTTGATTTTTACTCAACAGATCCTTTCTACTTATGCTAATAGTTATCCCTCACTAAGTCTTTTGGACTTACCCCCGTTTATCTTTTAGACTTATCCCCTGTTTATCTTTGATTCTCTCAAACAGGGATAAAGTGAAGAATTCGGACTCCAGGTTAGACATGAGTATATTTTGTAATAGATCAGGTGTTGAATGTATATATGGAAATCCTCTGATGGCTAAGCATGGACTCGAGATGTCGTGATATGTCATATTGATGTAGATAACTTAAGGAATGTAAATGTTTTGTTTAATGTATACAGTGAATTATGGCATGCACTTAATGGTTCATCAAGTCTGTTGAGTTTGAAATTCCACTGCTTCTGATACGTTGAATTTGGAACATTTTGTTGTATGTATTTAGTGTATGTGCTATCTATTATGAGATTGTTTAAGGTCTGTTTAAGTTGGAATCCGCTGCTATTTCTGATAAGTTTGAAAAGTTTGTTATGGGTCTATTGATTTGTGTTTTGGGTTCAATTTAAGATTGAACTTAGTAGTGCCTCGGCTTAGGTGCTATCCCAAGTGGAGGTGTTCAGAAGTGGTATCAGAGTCTAGGTTTGTCGATGACCTAGGCATTTAGTAACATTGGGATTTGTTACTAACTTCTTATTTAGGTTAGCTTGAGTATGAATTTTAGGTACTTTTACTTATTGAAAAGCGATTAGAGGATTTAAGATGAATTTGATCAGTTTCCATTAGTGAAATGAATTTGCTTACTGCAAGATATCTATCGAATCTTGTGGTATATTGTAGAGTGATTAGACTTGTATGTCTATGAGTCTAATTTGATCTTATCTAATTCTTTCCTTCTTTTTATTTGTAGAAACTTGGTAGAGTTGGTAGTAGTAATGGTATTGCAAGGAAGTTCGGATACACCCGTTCCACCTAGAATTGGACAACGGGGTAGACCTCATAGACAAAGAGACGTTAATCGATGACCTCCCCAAGGTGGGAAGCAGCTACCCACCCTCAGTCGGTACTGGACAAAAAAGTTTCTCAAACTCCTCTGATGGATCAACCCACAGTAGATCCTTCGGCAGGCCTGAATATCGAGAAAGATAGAGATGCAGGCAACCTGACCACCAACCGGTAGTTAGAGCTGGGCTAGTAGAAGCAATTACAGAAGACCTCCCCTAATTTCTTGGGAGGTCCTGATGATAGAAAAGCCGAGGATTGGATTGAGAGTTTAGAGATTATTTTTGTGATACTGCGCTATTCGGATGAGCAGAGGGTTTGATTTGCCATGTTCCTTCCAGAAGTTTCCGCCCAGAGTTAGTGGAAGATGATTGATCGAAAATGGACAACTAAAGGAACCCACCGAACTTGGGAAAATTTCACCCAAGCCTTCATAAGCAAATTTATGCCAGAAGTGGTGAAACAGGCTAGAGAAAGAGAATTTATGGACCTTGTACAGGAGGCACAGTCTCTAAGTCAGTATGAGACTACTTTTAGCTGACTGATGCAATATGCTCCCTGTAGATAAGATGATGAAAGTCGACAGGTTTGACAATTCTTACAAGGGCTATGACCAGAGCTTAGGCAAGGCTTGGCCATTTGTGATTTGCCAAATCTAAATTTGATAATAAGCAGGGCACTGCAACTTGAGTCAAAGCTATTAGAGATCCGAAAGATTGAAAATAAGGGCCACAAGGAAAAGATATGCTTCGAGGAGCAGAGTGATATTAGAAGAAAGCAACCGAGACTCCAGGTTGAAAGCACTGTCCAACGAGCCCCTCAATCTAGTCAGACTGCAAATTTAGCTCAAGGAATAGCTCGAAAATAATGTGGATTTTGTGGAGGACTTAACCACGACGAGTTTGGATACAGGGTAGATGCGTAGGTTGCGGTAGCGATTAACACTTCCTAAGAGATTGCCCCAAAAGAAAAAGGGCCAATACCTGCAGAAAAAGGGAAGTAGGTAACGGAAGCTAACGGGAGACCAAAAATATGAGCTCGCGCATATGCCCTAACAGGAGAAAAAGCACCAGATCCTACTGAGATAGAAAGAGGTACGGTTTCTATTTTTGAAATCTATGATAATGCCATATATGATCTTGGTGTTTTGCATTATATTACTAGTACTTATTGTATTACTTGTTTAGCAAAAAAGTTCAAACACCCTTAGAAATAGGGTTAATAATAGATACCATGTGTCGGGATTGCCAGATGTCAATTGAGGATGAGGTAGAGGATTGATCCCTCTAGGATAGAAACGGTAGTCAACTGAAACAGACCAGAAAAATATGATAGAAGTTCGTAGTTTTTTGCGTCTTGTCGGCTTTTAACGAAGATTGTGAAGAAATTTTCTAATTAGATGTCACGTTGACTAAATTAACTCAAAAAGGTCAACTGTTTGACCAGAATGAGAATCTGAACAGCAGATAGCGTTGATGGATGAAATGCGATGAGTCCTAAGCTAGATATATGAATGTTGGAACTGAAAGAAAGATTGGAAATTCTGGAGGGTCTGAGTTCAATACCGAACCAATGTATTCTTCTGTTCCATAAGAAAATATGTGCGCCAAAAGAAATGGAAGAAAGTTCTCTAGTGAGGTGCACAAGTCAAGAGACACAATGCATTCGAGAGGCATGAAAATGCATCAGGACTTGAAAGAGCAATTCTGGAAGAATGTAATGAAGGAAGAATGTAGATCGACTGACCGAATCTATTTATTTTCTGCCAATCATAACAGTACTCAGAAAAGAATCTGGGGACCATATTATTTTAAGAAGAGAGGTTTGTAACACCCCTGAAATTCAGTATTTCAAAAAATAAGAGTTTAGAAATTAAGATTTTGATTGGTCAGATTTTAGGGCTCGAAAAATAGATAAAAATGACTTAATTGCATAAATTTTGAAAGTTTTGGGTTCAAAATGGAACTCAAGAAGACTTGGTTGGACTAACTTGAGAAGTTTTGGGGTGTACAGGGTATATATTTTTGGTCAAATAGATCAAAGTGAGGCACCCACTTTGTTAGGGACTCAATTGGAGTTCATTGAAATCTTGAAAGATCTAATTGAAATTTGACCAAAAGTTTGAGGGGCCAAATGAATTTCTAACAGACTTTCCTATAAATATGGAAATTTCATTTCACCCCCTATTCCATCATCTTCTTCACCGCGGCCTCTCTTCCTTTCTCACCAGTGATTCCTCATAGCCACCAACGAAACCCCAAACCAACCATATCAACCTCTTCCTTTCCTCACGGCAAGCATGTCAGCGCTAAGAACAACCCATTTTGACTAAAGAAACGGCCAGAAACTGAGGTGCAATGAGAGCTCACAGAAGAGTTGGTGGGTTTCTATTTTCTAGCAACGTTTGGAGGCGGACCGAGGGTGTTTCTTGATGGGATCAGCTCGATGAATGAGTTGGTGGGCTCAATTGTGTGAACTAGTGACTAGCGAAGTTGTATCGGATGTGCTAGCGCACAGCGTTAAGCAAATTAGCTACTTTGAGGAGGAAATTGGCTATATTCCAGATGGTGTTTGGCAAAATTGATCGAAGATGTGTATTCCTAGAGCATAGTGGACTATTTTAGTGGTCATTCTGCATATTTCCAGTGACTGTGCACGACGGCGGTTCGGCGGCCGGTGGTCCGGCGACTTCTGAGCAAAAACCTCAATTCATTGCAACGGTCATAATGGTGGTCTTGGTTCGTGGTTTTGAGGTCCGATTAAGCAATTTCATGGGTAAAAGGGAGTTAGATTATATATGTTTATATATATATATGTATGTATATACGTGCGATGTACCATTATTTCCATTGGACTTTGATATGCCAAAGATGAGGATTTTTATAACATTGATACATATATATTTCCATGCATGGACTATAGTGGTAAGTGGGCCTGAACTTGTATTATATTATGTAATGTTAGGATTAATTGAGTTAATTAAGATTAATCTATGATTTTATGAAAGTGGAACTTGAGAAAATGATAATTTGGGTGATTTGAGATGATATAGAATTAGGACTTCGTATATGCATGTGCTAATATAAATTTGGTAAACATAGATTGTATTATTTTATGAAATATTGGGAATTATTGAATTAATTGGAAGAGAAAACCCTAATTTTGTGAATTTGGAACCTAAGTTAAAACAATTAGGATATTTAGCTAAATTGTCCTGTTATTTTTTATTAGGATATGATATAAGGTTAATTATATAAATAAGGACAGGATTATGCCTTCTGTTAGTACCATGTTAATATTGGAGAATAGCTCTCGATTTTAGAATAGCTAATAGTAAAACTGTAATTATTGAAGGTTATCGAGGGTGAATAAAGATTTGATTGTGATTTTATTTTGTTGGTTAGGTGACTAAGGACTGGGTCCCGATGACTGATAGGCAGCTAACAGAAGTTCTTTTTCTGAGACTACGGAGGTAAGGGTCTAAGCTCCTGGGTGTTATTTTTTGTATGCCCTGTGAGGGTCTGCCAACCTGGAAATTCTTTCAATTATCTATTATTGGGATAAACCCTATGAGGGTTTTCTATTTCTGTACCGTACTGAACTATATTTATTGAAATTTGTGAATTATTCAAAATATGCTTATTATCTATTGTTCGACTGTCTATTGTCTGTTCGATCTGTTATCCAATTGTCTGTTGTCTGTTCGATCTGTTATTTAACTGTTTGTTAGCTGTCTGTACTATTGGGATTTATCGTTTTGTCTGCAATAATTTATGTACCAAGCTGTAATGCCTAGGTAAGTTATGTACCAAGCTATGCTTGGGTAAGTTTTGTACCAATTTGTCACACTTGGGTAAGTTAAGTACCAGATTATCACACTTCGGTAAGTTTAATCCAATTTATGTAAGGTTAAGTTCTGTACCAAGTTGTCATGCTTGGGTAAGTTCAGTCTGACTGGAATAAGATACATCTTTGATCTGATCTATTTTACCGATTGATTTCTTATTGTTTGATTGTTTCTTGACTGTCTACCCGTATTCGGATATGTTTATGCCTAACAGTTGATTTATGATCCGTTTAGTTGATTTTTCCTCAACAGATCCTTTCTGCTTATGCTTACAGTTATCCCTCACTAAGTCCTTTGGCCTTACCCCATGTTTATCTTTGATTCTCTCAAACAGGGATTAAGTGAAGAATTTGGACTCCAGGCTGGACATGAGTATATTTTGTAATAAATCAGATGTTGAATGTATATATGGAAATCATCTGATGGCTAAGCATGGACTCAAGATGTCGTGGTATGTCATGTTGATGTGGATGACTTAAAGAATGTAAATGTTTTGTTTAATGTATATAGTGAATTATGGCATACACTTAATAGTTCATTGAGTCTGTTAAGTTTGAAATTCCACTTCTTCCGATAAGTTTAATTTGGAAAATTTTATGGTATGCATTAAGTGTATGTGCTGTCTGTTACGAGATTATTTATGGTTTGTTTAAATGGGAATCCACTACTATTTTTGATAAGTTTGAGAAGTTTGTTATGGGCCTATTAATTTGTATTTTTGGCTCAATTTAAGATTGAATTGAATGGTACCTCGACTTAGGTGTTATTCTGAGTGGGGGTGCTACACATTTTGAGTCGTCGTTTACTGAAACAATGCAAGCATATTTTAGTATTGTTTGTGGCAACTCCTGCTTGACTAGAATAAGTCAAAATTAAAATTTATTTAAGTTAAAAGATTTATGAATAGGTTAGGATATAATATTTTTTTAAATTAAATTCATAAAACTCTTTGACAAGTTTGAGAAACCCCGACATCATACAAAAGTACAATAATATTCTATCATGGATGGTAATTAAATTGTGATTGAAATTTAATGGCAGCGCCGGCCGGTGAAAACGATGCGAAGTCACTTATCTGAAATGATAGGCTTGACCAAGTGAAGTTAAATGGAGCTTTCAAATTTATTTAAACAAAATAAAATAGTGAATTATATGTCAATTTAATATGACATATTTGCACCACATATACTCAAATTTGATAAGATACCCTGAAATATTTTTGAAATACATTTTCTGTTGTTGTTTAATAAAAACAAACCTTAATCATCCATGCAATAAAGCTCAGTTATCTTGTTGAATGGATGTTAAATTATCTTTGAATTGCAACAATAAAGTATAAAAGTAAAATAAGTTTGATATTATTAAAAGCCCTTATGTAAAATAAAGAAGTTGTCACAACCAATTTAATCTTCCGCCTTCATGCAGATTTTGTTATTTTTATTTTATTTAGTTTCACATTCTAAAATCTTTCTAACAACGTTTTTATACTTATGCGTGCTAATTTTGCTTTAAAATTAATGTGAAACCTGTAGGTAATGAAATGATAATAATCCTATGCTTAAAAAATGCAATGCCATAAAAGAGCTAAGAAATAAAATACATTTTTCAAGATAATCAAGAAATAAGGAATTCCGACCTATAAAATAGAAAGAAAAAAAAAAAAAGAAAGAAAGGAAAAGAATAGGAAAGCTTTTATTTGGCAATTAATATACACCGAAAATTATTTTGTTTTCCAACTTAATTATTAAATTTGAATGAGAGGACACAAGAGCCACATAGATGAGCAAATACGCTAATTTAGAATGAGGAATAAATGTTTTGAGATATACATAAAATAGAAAACCCAGACATACCATGCACGCAATAGAACAAATGTACACTTAAAAATCCTTGAGTTTTCTATTGTGTGTTGTTACTATAATATATAAGTGCAGATGCACATGAGACTAGTGCCACCACACGTGAGCATTATTTTATACTTCTTTTTTGTTGCTTTGTCACCTACGAAATGATGCCATTTTCAGGACTGGTTGCTTGATGGACTTGTATGCTGAGCTCTTTTTGGCTGCACATGGAATAGTTAGAAGAAAATATTTTTTTCTTCTTATTTTTTATCCCGATTGCTTTCTTAATTTTGTCTGGTCATATCAAAACTTGACCTTTTTCTTCAATCTCAATACTCAATAATGTCAATTCTCTCTTATGAAGAAGAAGATGATCAGAAGAAGCTTCGCCATTGGAACTTTTGCAAAAGGTCCATGAATTACATTTGAAGGAGAGTGATATGTGCAAGAATGATTTGTTGGTTCGTAATTCATGCCAAACCTTAGCCAATAGTAATCCTCTCCAACCCCCTACCCTAACCTAGCACCGCTGTAGCCACTAAAACCACCGTCAAAATGGGTCTGGACAAAACAATGAAGAAATGGCGAGTGATTGAGTGTTACCACTAGAAGATGATGATGGATTTGCACATCAAGAAATCAAAACACCATTGAAAGGAGAGGCACAAGTGAAGGTGAATGGCGATGGCAACTTATGTGGTAGCTTATTTTTTTCCTTGGAAATTACTTATTCTCTGTCCAAGATTCAATTTTTTTTTCTTGAGTTATTTAAGTTCAAGAAAATGCCAACAGGGACCACCGAATTAGATTTGACCGAGGTGTGCTTGTCGGAAGATGCACTAGTTTCGATTGCGAAGGATGCTGATGTTGTTCTTCTTGGAGCTATTGGAGGGTAAATATTGTTTTTCATTGAAGAATATGAAAATAAATATAAAAATCTTTTAGGTATTCTATACTTATGTTTTTTTTATTTAAAAACTTTTCATTTGTCTATTTTATGAACTTGACGTGAATGTATAAGTGGGATGATAATGAGAAACATTTGAACCCTTAGATTGGGCTGCTACAACTTTGGGCAGGCCTTAAGGTGTTTGCCAACTTGAAACCGAATACTATTTTACCCAAGTAAAAGATTTGAGTTGATATTGACTGATTTTATTCTGTTGAATTAATTTGAAATATTCTGGCAATTTCAAGGATGAATGTGTTACTTACTTTGTTTTGTGGATCAGATATGACAGACATAAAATGTAGCCCAGTGGCATCAATCTCTCTTATTATGTGGGAGGTCTCAAATTCAAATCCAAACAGGTTCCTTTGTGCACCATATATGTGCAGCTGGTTGTGGAGTTTGTACTTTCATTTACTTAATTTGATAATTTGATTGTATTGACTTGTTGTAAGGATAATCTTCTTGATTTGATAGTTGAATTCTATTGACTTGTAAATTTGTGACGTTCTCTCCCAAAAAACAAAAAAAAAAAAAAAAAGACATAAAATGTAGTTTTTCAAGTTTAAGCATTGGTCTCGGCAAAATTACAATTTTCGTTCTATAACATTGCCCAATTTATGTTTTTGCCCCATGAGTTGTAAAACTACAATTTTAGTTTTGTATGTATTAAAAAAATGTCATTTTTAGTCATTTTTGCTGGAAATCAAAAAACTAGCTGGGAAAGCTAACGTGGCTAGCGAGGAGTATGACAATTTGAGTTTTTTTTTCCCAACAAATTTGAGCTTTTTTGCCACATTGGCAAAAGCCAATCCAACATGTTCTAAGTGGACCGCGTAGTAGGCCTTTTGTGTATTTCTCCTGCTTAGTTGACGACATACATGTCATTTTTTCTTTTTTTGTAATTTGAAATATATGATGTAATTTATATATACACATATATTTATATATTACACATGTATACACACACACACATATATAATTTATGATTATTTACTGATTCAAAAATAAAAACATTATTTGCCACATTAGCAATATAATTTATATATGTAATTTAAGCAAATAATAGATTAAAAGTAAAAATTAAAAAAAAATGAAATTCATACCCCACTCGCCACCCCAATGGCTAGCTACCAGGCAGCTGCCTTGCCGGATCTAGGCAAGCGGCCACTGGCCATGGCTATCGCCTGGCCAATGATCGCCTGCCTAGCTCGCCATGGCGAGCTGTCCAAGTAGCCAACGGCTGCTTGGCTCATGGATGCCATGGCCAGCCAACCATATGGCAGCCCAACCAAGGGATAGTAGGGGACTGGGGTATATATATATAATATATGTGTATATATATAAATATATATCATATATCTAGTTGGCATTTTATTTTACTTTTTTTTCATCCAACTAATCATGCCATGTTAATTGGATTTTTATCAGCAAGGCAAAATCTCAAAATGGGCACATTTCCGGAGAGCCATGTTAGCTTTTCTGGCCACTTTTTCGATTTTCGGCGAAAAAGGACTAAAAGTGAAAATTCTTTTAATACTTATAGGACTAAAATTGTATCTTTATAGCTTAAAGGGCAAAAACATAAATCGAGAAAAATTACAGGACAAAAATTACAATTTTGCCCAGTGGCTCTATCTTTAAGTATTTGGACTAATTTGGTATTCAATGTCTGATTGACCTTTTTTCCTAGCAGCAATTTACAGTTTTTCTGTTGTCATATTCAAATCAATTAAAATAGTCATACATTAAATATAATAGGTGTTTACAGAAAATAATGGGGAGAAAGGCCTTCTTAACTCAAACAATCGAACCGTGGCCATTCAATTTAGAATTGGTGGAATATGTACTATTGATATGTGTTTCTAGTCTCACTTATTTATCATTCCTGTTACTTTGCATCCCCTAGGTGATGTGTTATGAAAACTATCTAATTCATGTATTACCATATGTGTTATTGTTTTGAGTCAACTAATTAGTGATTACAAGTGACCTATACTTTGTTTTGCAGCATTTGTAAACCACAAATTACTCATATTGTGGGAAATCTTACTTACTGATTTTTACATGGTGTTTTAAATTCTATTGATCAACTAAGCTCATATTAATGACCAATTTTTCTAGAAAAAGAAAAATAGAAAATGAATTTTCAGGATTCCTATCTGTTGTGGATATTGTGCAATTTAATATCATTAGAATAAAATAAAATAATCATCATACTCATAACTCAATGTAAGTATAAGTTAGAAGCAATAAACCAAACTACAAAAAAGATTGAATAAAATGGAGTTGGATCAATGGAGAGTCATGACATTTGTTGTTGTCTTAAAGTCATTATTACCTCCCCTCGTGCATTACCTCTCAGCGATGTCTCATCCCATGTGGACAACCACAAGAGGACTAGTAACTAGTCCACAGTTATGCTGCCCAAACACAAAAATTCTTGTCGAAGAATAATAAGAAAGACTCTAAAACTCATCAACTCTAAATGCCCAAAGTAAATTATGGCCCCTTTATATAATGGTAAAAAGTTAGATCATTAGAAAGAATTAATGGGCCAATAAAACCATCATAAAAACACCAAAAATTCAAGTATAATTAGGCCCAATAATTACAAAATAAATGATCAAAATTCAATTAAATAAAATGATATTGCGGCCATAAATATAAAATAAACCAAATAAATAAGCACATTAGTTATGATATTAAAACACATAGCAAAATGATATTGTTGGAAATAAAATAAATTGAAAAAATTTTAAAGCTTATTTCGAACAATCCCCCACTAGATTTAAAATTTCTAAAATTCAATATATTAAAGAAATATGATGGCAACTTACACTGTGCAATCAGTGCATGTGCCATGCGGGCTTACATATACCTAGTATTGGCAATATCTATTTGAGGGAGCCATAATAGACTAAGCCCTAAATTAGGTCCCCTGAATCAAACTTCAATTACCACACACACGATATTGACTTCCAAACATAGTTATAGTGGGTTAGCACGTTAATGGCCCTGGGCTTAATCTTGATTCTCGTGAGGTTTCTAGGGTTAGCCCAAACCAATAGCCACGGCCTATGGTAACTCTCACTTAAGTGAGCCCTCTAAAGGTATGTGTGACCCATACCTCGTGAAAATCCTGCTTCGGTCACATTAAAGGTGTAAGGCTAACCTAACATTTTATGTTCATAGCACTTCACCTTAAGGATGGGAAGGAGGCATCTCATGTACACTCCTTAAAATTAGTACTATATACGAGTCACGCAATACGGATTGTTCCTACCCACTGAACCTTTTTTATGGGATCTTCAATCACAAAGATTGGATTACTACCAGAGGTGATTCCCTTATGGGCTTAGCCCATCCCGTTCGATGATTAAGGATCTAGCCTTTGAGCTAGCCCCTGAGGCAATTTTTGCATCTCGTGAAATGTAATACCACATGCCTCTTTATTCTCATCTCATGAATTTGCACCTGTTTTACAAAACAACTATTCACAAACAATATATGATTAAATTGAAAAATAAATTAAAATATCACCACAAATTCTTTAGATCTTCTAAAGTTCAATTTTTCTTATAGGACTATATTGTTTTGGCCATCTCCCAATTATTTGCAATGTATTTCCTGCACACTTAAAAACTCAAGGAAATAGTATATTTTTGGATAACTTTTAAATCCGCTTAAACCCCCCACATTTCCCTTGTAATTGGAAAAGTAAAGATGAAAAGAAGTAATATCTTATTCTCATATTTTCAAACTTCCATATAATAAAAAAATATTAAATATAACTCATTAGGTTAATAAAAAGGCTAGATAAATTTCAAATTTTAGTTGCAAACTAAATCAATATTTTCCACTCTTACATTCTCCATTTTCCACCCCACATTCACAAGAAATTGCAACAGCTATATACTAGCTCATGCAGTGAGCCGGTTAATAAAATTGAGTGGATCACAGTAGAATCTAGTGAAAGAATTATATTAAAAAGTTTATGCATAGCATTTGCAATTATATTTGAGATAAATGCTCCAATTCTTTTCCATATTCCTACACTCAACAATTAAGTGAACCTCAAAATAGCTTAAAACAATAAAGATAGTGTAACAACAACGTTATTTGTCACTATGATTAATTTACTTAATCTCCAGACAAAGTAGAGACATGTGCAATTGTCATGTAATCAAATAATTCTTTTTTTTTTAATACTTTTATTGAAAATAATATACCTAGTTTCACTAAACCAGTTAATGTAATATAAATGACACAAAAGGCCATTATATATCATATATAGTGACTAGCCGTTAGCATCATTAGCATAGAAACTCATGGCAGTAATTATATACACAACAATTATGCCAACATGAAGTATTTTTCTCATGTAATATGGATCAATCCTATACAATTCTATGCGCATTTGTGTCAACAAATTATCATAATATTTTTATCAAAGGAAACTTTATTTTCCTTAGCAATACGGCAATGGTTCATGAATTTAATGGCTATAACAAGCACCTCTGTTATATATATATATATATACTTTATGACGAGTCAGCTAGTCGTCATTATATGTAGCCGTTGAAAAATGATAACTGCTATGCTAATAATAACTATCTACATATTAAGAAATTAACAACAAGATTAATGGTTAATAAATTTTTATTTTAATATATAACTTTACACATATAATTGTATACAAATTCACATAACATTCTATAAGCATAATTATCACATATAGTCACATATAGTAGTATTAATGAAGATATTCATGCTATTAAGCATTTAAACAAATGATATATGACCAAACAAAAATAATAATTTTGTTTTAAATAATTATATATTCATGCATGCAACCAGTTAGACAACATGATGCTTCTATAGCTAAATGATATAACTAAATTCCCAAATATAATCATATTGTAATAGAATTTCGACAATTTCATTATTATCAATGTTACAAGCACATGATCATAGTCATCAAACAAATTTCATATTTATTTTTAATCACGTATTTCTTTCTTCAATAAATTTGAAATTAAAATTTCCATATTATTTGATATATAAACTGCAGACAATCATCAACTTATTACTTAATAGCATTCATTGCACTATAACCATGCACAAAGCTAATTGTCGGTTAATTACATCAGCGTGCTAATGCTTTGTCCTAGTCATTACACACATTAGTGAATTATTAATGTTTCCCATTAATTTTTTTTCCCATTATTCTTGACTTGTAACAAATTTGGGATTGTCGGGTTGAATAAATGTCAAAAAAAATTCCTAGTATAAAATCGACCTATCACATAATTTTTTGATAAAGCAAATATAGTGTCAAATATTATAAAATTAAATCCAACATTCCAATTCTTTTATAAAAGATAAACTCCAACAATCTTAAAATCTAAATTTAGCAATCAAGCAAATAGAACTATTTAGAAATTTATGATGTGCTTCAGCCTCTCACCTAAATCAAGGAAAATTGAAAATAATTAAAATTATTCAACGTGCCTGATTTCTTCTGTTGCTTTTAAGGTATCACTATCTTTATGTATTTTCATACTAGTTATGGCATATCAATAATGCAGTATCCAAGAATTTCTGACCTTTTACTTGTTAAACAAGGACTCGACTTTCTCAAACCTCAAATAATTGAACAATGAATATAATGCTTGGTTGCATCACAAGTTTTCGAGCAGCACGTTAATATGCAAAGACACAAACAAGAATTTAGACTTAATTGATTGCACAATTTTACTATTGAAACACAAATCATCGATCATGGCTTTAGATTGTTGTGAATATTGTGTGATTTGTGTTAATATCATAAGAATAAAATAAAGCAACCATCACACTTACAACTCAATGTAACTATAAGGGAGAAGTAATAAATCAAACTACTAAAAAGATTGAAGAAAATGAACTTGGATCAATGGAGAGTCATGACACTTGTTGCTATCCTAATGCCATGATTGCTTTCCTTTGTACGGGTACTATTGGCTGATCATGACTCTAAGATAAAATTTCATTAGCTCTCAGTGGTGTCTCATCTCATGTGCACAACCACGAAGAGGCTAGTTAAGTTGCCAAAACACAAAAATTCTTGTGGGAGAATAATAAGAAAGACTCTAAAACTCATCAACTCTATGTCCCCAAAGTAGATTACGGCCCCTTTATGTAATGGTAAAAAGTTTGACCATTAGAAAGAATTAATGGGTCAATAAAAACATCATAAAAACATTATAAATTCAATTATAATTAGGCCCAATAATAATAAAATAAATGGTCAAAATTCTAATAAATAAAATGATATTGAGGCCATAAATATAAAATAAACCAAATAAATAGGCACGTTAGTTATGATAGTAAAACACATGATGAAATGATATTGTTGGAAATAACATAAATTGAAGAACTTTAAAGCTTACTTCCAACACTATCTCCTTGTTTAGGCAACAACTAAATATCAATCATTGAAAATATTATGCCGCATTGTGCTCTATTACTTGATGGAAGAATAAAAGAATTGCTTATTAGAAACCATATCTCCTTAATCCGGATACTATAAATTATTTCAAATAGTCTATTCTGCTATTTTTCAATTAGTGGATACCTCCATTCTGAAAAAAGAAGTAGCTGAGGGTGTGGACTTTATTCTGGTAAGGGAACTGACTAGAAGTTAGTATGTGCTGATGTGAAAAGTAATATTTGCAGTCTCATTTCATTTCAAATCTCTACTTAAATATGTAATATTTTCTAAAATTACACTATACTGATATTTGATTTTTTTTAAGGAAAACTCCATTTGATAAGCCGTTTATTTTGGCAAGCCAAGGGGTTTTAGCGCAAATCAAAATTTTGAAGAAGCTGGATTCAACACAAAGGTATATATAACTCATGTGGTAGTCCTATGACGCAACACTTTTCAACTACTTAATGTGAACCCCTAACTAAGCTGGCTCTTTTATTCATTTCCTGAAATATGCGATGTGCATGGCATGTTTCATGTTTGTATGATTTGATTGAGTGTTATGTGGATGAATGGTTAGGTTTGTATAGAATATAATAAATGGTATGTAACTAAAATTTTAAAAATCAATAGAATGCGTTGCTTATTAAAATCATTGTAAGACAAAGTCATTTTTGAGTTAAAGAGTAAAATAAATGATCAAATAGCTAAAATTTATAAATTTGATTTATTTTTCATCTATGTTGTGAATTTTTGTAGTTGCAGGCAAGCTTACATGGCTAGACAAATCAAAATATGGGAAAATATTACTTTGAAGAAAATACAAATGGACAATGAAAGAACAGGGTTATGCTTTTTTGCACTAGAAATTGTTGATTTATTGGTTCTGTACTAGCTAATACCTGTTAGTTGTATTGAAGAAAACTATTAGCCATTGCATCAACCTACATCACGTCAACCAAAATAGCTAAAGATGGAGTTTTTTATCCACCTTAAAAAGAGATTTTTCTTTTTACCTAAACAATCCACTTTAATTCTCCATGAGGAGGTATAGCATCCAGTTATGTTTGGGATTAGTTTTGTACATTATGTGCAGATGTTTCATATGGCACATCATAATTTATTTATTTTTTGTCTAATTTAGATCAACTATGTGTAGTTTGAGAGGCATATTGCTAGAGCTCAAATGTATATTACTGTGACTTTCTTATCAAATTTAAAACTAAGCAGAGCACCTTTTTTGAAATATCCAGAGAAATGAGTATCATAATCTCTTTGAATTTGTCAAGTCGGTACATCTCAATTTTCTCTTACTTTTACTTTTTTCTTGTTATAAGACTTAAGCGAGGTTCAAGTTTGTGTATGAAGTGTATTATGATAGAAGTTGTATGTTATTGTAGCAAGTAAAATCTAAAGATCTTGAACTTGGAGAGTGTTCAGACTGCAGAAGGAGTTACAGATATTCTGCAGTGTGATATTGATGATGTTGTTGACCTACATCTTGAGAGAATCAAGGATAAAGCTATTGGAGATGGGAGTGATGGGGAGGTGATCTTTCTGCTTCTGGATAGTTGCCAAGAGTAGCTACTAACTGCGATTAGACATTGCAGTGAAAACATCTTATTTCATATGGAAACTCAATATGGTCTGTTGTGTTATATATGTAGGATAAGGATTTTGTCGCTAACGAAGATGATGTAGGCTCCTCCATTGATGATTCTAAGGAGAATCTGATGTCGGTGATAGTAGAGAGATAAAGGTGAGAATGATCTGCTTCTACTTCTACTTCTTTTCTTCGCTTTTAAGTTCAATATTATATATTAAGTTGACATCAACGGATGAAGATCTAGGTAGCAATGAAAAAGAAACCCAAGAAAGAGCTATTTGCTTCAAGGCATGATCAAGTAGACAAAAAATTAAAGAATGTGATATGGATCAAAGAAGGATAAACAAAAGAAGAGAAATGACTCAAATCTGCCAAAAAGAACGATTTCTGCCTTTATATTCTTCTCCCAAATGAAAAAAAGGTTTGCATTCTTTAATATATCCAACTCTTTAAGTATTTTCAAATTTCATATGCTATATTATCTATGTCATGTTATTTTTGAATTATATATGCTCTTATATGGATTACCTCTATTGAGACACCTATCTATCGATTTTGGCGATCGTAGACAAAATTTATGCTAGCTTTTTTTTTCATTAATGTAGAATGTGAATTAGAGTAATCTAGGAATTTTATTTATAGAGGCTAGGAAAGTACTTAGCAAAAGATGGAATAAGATGACAGGTATTACTATTACTTGAGTTTAATAAAATGATACTAACATTTTTATTTTGTTGCATCATAAAAACATAAACTTGCAATTTTCATAATATGGAGAAATAGCATGAAATGCTCAATGATAATGCTAGAGAAAATTTCATAAATTATTGCTTGTACCCTTCACCCCCAACTAGTGGAATAGACAACATTTGTTCAATTTTTGACCAATCACATATTATTATAGTGTTAAGAGTTTTTGATCTTTTGAACTACAGAAGGGAAATTGATTTGTAAGTAGGGAAACGAGAGAAGGATTGCGAGGAATGCTGACTCTTAGCATCATTAATAATATGGTAGGATTGCACTTTGCTTGAAACATGAATTGCTATTCGAGGAGCTTTCTATATTCTCATGTAATATCCTAACTCTTGCCTTTTATTATTCTTGTCTTATGATATCCCTATCTGGAAATTCGCTTGTTCCCACTCTTAGAAGACTTTGACTGACATAACCTATTGTGACCACATCCAAAGAGAAGTTTGTTTTCTTATTGATATGATTATGTTGTTTTCCTTAAGTAATACTCTATTAGTAAGTCTTGATAATTGAATCTTCCTAAAAAAGAAACTCTTTAAAATTATGTTGCTATAGATATTGACACTAAATAAATTTCATGCTATTTGGTCAACTCTTCCCAATAAGATTTTTTCCTTTTCTAATGCTAACCTATGGTCTAGATTCTTAGTCATCATTTATTTTGTGCATGTATTATCAAAGCATTCTTAACTTGTATTTATTGTTAGAGTTTGTTGCAATTTTGTATTATTAAGTAAAGTTTACCTGTGGCCATAAACTGAAACAAGGTTATATAATCTCAAAGAGAAGATAATTTAATCGAGAACCATATTAAAGTTCTGAGACAGTTGTGTTGCTGGTTTTGATGCATCGAATAACCTTGATTATGGTGTTGAAATTTTGATTACTGTTGAAAATGTCAAGAATAAAGAAGTGATTCTAGCTCTTTCTATTTAGCCTCCTAATGTCGAAGAGGCTTAAGACAATCATAGAAGGATAATTTCTACTGATCAATCTCTATTACTGAAAAGAAAACACAAAGTAGAAAGAAATCACCTGGAGTGAGACATTGAATTTTTACAATTTTTTTTGTTTGGAGGTTTGTTTCTAATATGGTCAGAGTGTGTCTTGGAAATGACACTATCCATGTTAGAGTGTATGAAAGCCAAAAAATGTTTGTTGTGTTCAAAGATAATTAACATTGTTGTGCTTGTAGCAAACTATGAAATTTTAGCTCTCAATCTTGCTTTGATCCTGTTGGTTATTTGATGAAGTGGGAACCCTAGTGTTCTTTTGCTGGTCATTGAAAATGGGTAATTTTATTTTATTTTTTATTAGTGTTGGAGATAGAGTGATGCAATTGGTCTGAATTTTTCAAGATGTTTTTTGCAAAATTTTGACAATAAAGGATGTGTATATTGCTGCAAAATGGGAAGAGGAACATGTTGGAATAGTGCCCCGCAGTTAATTAGATTAGCATGTAAAACTACTCCATGTGTAATAGTTTTAATTGAATGATATTCAATAAAATGACTTTCATCTTATGCATTTATGATATTATTCACATACATTTGGTTGAAACCCTTAAATTGTATTAGACTACAGACTTGGTCACACATGTGATGGTGATCATGAAATAAGTCTCATGGTCATGATTTTAAATATTCCAAATCATAAAATCTTAAGAGACAACACATCTAAGAATATTCTGATAGACTTTCACTAACAATTTATACTCCAATAAGTTGAATATTATCTTATTTCATGGGTAATCCATATTAGACATGGATGCACGTTACTATGTGTTTGTTAGAGGACAAGTTAATTGAAGATTTGCTTAGAGAATCCATGAGATAACTAAAGTGGCATATCGGTAGTGGGATATTCTTTAGCTTAGATAGTGCCTATAATTAGTCCTTTGACTTGAGGTTCCACAATAACCTTGTATTTAGATCTTTGTGCTTTGATTTTGTCCTAACCACATAGCTAGTCGCCAAAGCCTTAGGTTGGCTACAAGCTACCTAAGTATGTAGGTTGGTGAGTTCCAAGATGAGATTTGTTTCTCTCGCTTGGTTTGGAATGGGTTGATCTCCTATGTTTTCTAAGATGATCGATTCCAAGAAATCTTATGTAAGGTAATATGACAATTTAAAAAAGGAGTATTCCAAAGATGAGATCATAAATGGGAATCGAACATAAGAATAGATACATAGTTATCGAGATTATTAAGGAACCAACAAATATTTTACCCTTGGCCTCTTTTGGGAGATAGGAATCGGAAGGACCGTACTTGCATGGTAATTGTACGCGGAATAGGTTCACTCAAGATTAATTCATCCAATTGGTTGGGCTCTACAGGCTTGTGCTAGACATTGACTATGGAGATTGGGTACTCTTCACTTAATAGAGATTAATTGAAAAAGTGATTAGTTCAAAAGAGTTTAGATTAATTGGAATATTTGATATTCACTAAATCACAAAAAGTTGTGAGCTTATGTCTAATTAATTTGTGAACCTAAAGGGTTACACACAAAAGCCTATTGCACTCTAATTGGAATTGAGGAAATTATCTAAGGAGTTAGATAATTTAATTGATCAAGTTTGGAAGAGACCAAGTTGACTAATTAAGAGTTGGTCACAATGGCTTGATTAATTTAAAGTGTTAAATTAATCAAATAATTTAATGAATTAAATTAGATCAATTAAATTAAAGTATTAATTTAAGTGGAGCCATGTGATGATTTAATTAGTCTAGTTAACTTAAAGAGTTAAGTTGATATAATTAAATTAAGGAGTTATTTTAATTAATAAGAGAATCTAATTTTTGAGGGAAATTAAAATAGAAGAATCCATTTATATATTAGGTGACGTTTTAATTTTTTAATTAAAATTTAATTTTAATGGGTGGAAATTAAAATCCAACTAAGCATGCAAGTTTGCATGCTAGTTGGCAAGGTGTGAGTAAGGTGTGAGTAAGGTGCATTTAGAGGCATCATCTGTCACTACTTATAAATACTCCTCACACCCTCCTCATAGATGGCTATTTGCTCTCATTTTTGCCTCCCAAAATTCTCTCAATTAGTTGAGAAAAATAACTACCCTCCTAGATTCCCTTTACAACACCCTCTTGTCCAAACTTCCTCCTCCCTTCTCTATAAAATTCCTCCTTCATCTTTATTCTATTTCTAGCATTAAAGTGAGGATTTAGATTGTGATAAACTCTGATAGATGTGTGGATACCTTTAGAGGCACTATATTTAGAGTGCAAGATTTGTGGTGAACAAGGAAGAGCACTTGACGAAGAGTTGTACAATAGGTGATCCAAGAAAGATCCAACCAGCGGTCAAGGTGTATTAGAGGCTGATTTGCTGTTGTAAACTGAGGTCATTTTGAGGCCAAGAGTTTTTGCTTCGAGTGACCAAGGAGAGGGAAGCAGAGTTCAAGTAAGAGAAGTTGAAGATGTTCACTAGAAAGGCTTCATGTGGAAGATCTTCAAATTGATTTTGAGAAAATAATTCAAGGTACTTCCTCTTGACCTTAAATCCATAATTATAGCATAATCTAGATCCTTGGGTGTAGTGATGTAAGTTACTTTTGAAGTTCTAATTTCCTATATTTTTGGATTCTTGCCTCACTTCTACCTTCAGAACATTTTGCTAGGATTGGCAACAGTTGACTTTTTTATAAAACTAGGCCACATTTGACTATCTCTTTCTTCAGAATACTTGTTTATGTCCTGCTTAAAATTTGGATGACAGTAAACTAGGATGTAGATTACTATAAATTATTTAAGATTGGTTTATAGAGCTTGTGTTGGGATACACAGGAACATAATTTGTCCTTCTGTGGAAATGCTTTGCCGTTGCTAATTGTTATGTCAATCTTGTTCCTTAAGTTTGCTTATTCCAATACCTGCTATGGATCTACAAATATGCAGTAGAAAAACTTGTTGGTATACAAAGGAATTTTGCATAACTGTTGTACAAGAATTAGGAATTCTCTATTGGTTGTTGGATTATTTGAAATATCTTTTCTATATCTTCATGGATAAGCTATGCATGAAAATTACATGCACATTAAATTTGAATGGCATGGATTGCTACATAGTAACTAATTGATGAGCCTACGTAGAATTGTGAAGGTAATTGTTGGAGCATGAATGCATTATGAAGGTTTTCGTTTTATTGCCAAAGTTGGTACAAAGTTGGATTGGTTTTTTGCTAGAATTTAGCTAAACATGTAATGGTGCTAAGGGATCAAATTTAATTGCTAAGTAAAATGCTGAAATGAGGATATAATTCCTGGTTAGATTGGAGAATTGTGCATCCTCCACTATCCGATGGAGTATTGTGTTGAATTTGATCAAACGGCACAATTACATGATATTTTTGTACATAAACTTCAAAATAGCATAAATTGGTACAAGATTGCATGAAGATAGGGCATAATTCAATGGTTGACTTCTACAACATTGACCATTGGCTCAAGACCCAGTTGATATTCCCTTTGACACCAATTGGTTGCCCATGCTTACAAATTCTATTTCCATTTTTTTCATTTATTTATTTTTTATTTTTATTTTTTGCTTCTCTAAAATAGATGGTTGTAGGAGGAGTCCTTTATTTGTTTTCCTAGATTGAAAATTTTATCTTCCTTTTTTTTTTTATTCCCTCTCTCATGTACTAAAAACATCATATTTTCATGCTAATTTACAAATGAATGAGCACATTTGTTTAATTCGAACAGCCATGGCACCACGATATGTGCAGTCCTATCTTTTCTAGTATATAAATATATATATATATATGTATATATATCACTTGGGATGGTGCTTTTGCTCTCTAGCCCCTTACAAATATTTTTGATGTACACAATATCCTTGCTATCAGTTTCTACATTAAATTTGGATAAATTGAAAATTGTCTTTATGTTGTAAATTTTAATTGTTGCCCTCCATGAAACATTATAAATCTAATTAGGGATGAAGAAAATTGCAAAGTTAAGACAAAAGGAAAGAAAATAGAAAAGTACACAAATGATGATACACCATAAATCATTTTAAATATGAAATTTTAAAATAATGAACTTCTCACATGAAAATTTTGATGACCTTCATGCTCTTTGGTCTTGTCTTTCAAGTATGTTTTGCAAACAACTTTTCCCATGAATACACAATAAAATGTATTTATAGACACATTTTTCTTCATAAAAAAGGATTTGTAGCTATGGCGGCAGCCAATTTGGGGATGAGTTGAGAATCGTCGGCATTAAAAAAGCACCAAAGTAACCATACACAATAGTGTGTTAAACTAGTAATTTCAAATAAATGGAGGTTGTATACATAAAGCATAACAGTTATGCAATAATTGTTTCTATATATAAATAAATTTACACACTTGGAAGTTAGAGTCTCAAGTATCTTGCTGATTTCTTTCCATGACTGGGTTTTTAATGCAAATAAATGTTTGGCAAACAAATCAAATGAAATAGAAATAGACATGTTAGCTTTTAACTTTACATTGATTGTTATCAAATACAAGCATTTTCCTATACAAGTTTTTTGTTTCTTTTAAACAAATTATAATTTTTGTCCAATATATTTTAGTAGTATCAAGCCTCCATATTTATATTTTATCACATGTGATCTTGAGAAATAACTTATTAGTATATGCATCTCTAAAATATATGCAACCGCAAGTGAATAGCATATGTTGCTTTCTAAGTGCTATAAATGAACAAGAATTTTCTTATTCTCTTATTCACAAAACATGTTTTCTAACCAAAATGACTGCTTTTAACTCTTACAAGTTTGTACGTACTTGAAAAAACTATGCATATAAATTTTTATTATCAAACATGTTTTGTGCTTACACATGATCATTTACAATATTAAGAAATATTTTGAAGCTCAAGTTTGAAATTGAGCTTGAATATTTTATATTAAGTAAGCATCGACTCGAACTTCAATGAACCTATTTAATTTATGCTTAAGGAAGAATAACTACCTTATTGCGCCAATTAGTTCATGAATTTCTTCAAAAATATTTTAGTATTATATCACATGCATTCATAATATGACATACATATGTTGCTCATAAAAGGAGTTTTTGTTATGGAACAAACTAAGCTTATTTTTTAAGATGATTTAGCTAACTCATTCTTTGTTTGAATATGAAAAAATTTAATATTTAAGCCAAAAAAATTATAAAATTGGCCAAGATACAATAGAGTTGAAAAACAAATTCATAAAACTCTTTATCAAGCCCGAGAAACCTGACAATCCAGGAAAAAAAGAAAACAAGTTATGACACAAATGGTAAATTTTGATTGAAAGTTAATATTACAGAGACTAAAAGAGTATAGGGTCCTAAAAGGGAAAATGACTTAAAAAAGTCAAACTGTATATCAGAGAATAAAATGAAACTTCAAGATATAACTGAAATTCCAGAGATAGCAGAAATGTTAAATAAAAGAAAAAAGATAGTTATAGTGGTTCAGCAAGCCTAATCTACTACCTAAGTCAAAAGACTTAGGATTTTGAACCTGCACTTTATTAATCAAACAGATTAGAACAAGTACAATAGGCAATGCTAACTTCTTAAAGCCTCACAGGCTGTAGTAAACACTTAGCAAGCTTAACTAGAGTTTGAGAAAGACAATCTATAGAGCAAAGGAATAGTCCTACTCTCACATAATAACACTCGCATGAATATTACACCAAACTTTCTTCCTTTAAAATAGTTAAGTACAATATCCTTAAGAATAATTCTGATAGTGTGATTTCATTTTGCATCAACTTATTCCTTTCCTTGAATGGTGCAAAGGTAAGATACCAAAAATGAGTATCTGATACACAAGAAGTTCCAGATTTGTTGCAACGATTAGTTTCCATATAAACTCCACTTGCCATAATAATTTCAATCAACTTGATTTAATTTCAAAATAGGCATAATCAAAACTAAACTTAGGAGGGATCCTAACAATCTCCCCTTTTTTAGAGATGCCGTTTTTTGCTGTTCTCCCTCTATCTCAAGAAATTAGATCATAGATTACAGATGATGTTTTCTCCCCCTATCAAAAATACCTAAAGATATAAGCAAGCTGAAACAAGTATGAAATAACACATAGTTCTTTCCTTGGGAACCAAAATAGGATATCATCGTTCTCCCCTTGTCAAAAAGCTCAGTACTATATACTTCAAATGATTTTAGTGTACTGCATGGACTTAAAGCACAGTAGAGCAAATGATATAGTATTTGAAGTATAACAAAATAGCACATGTACTGAATTCCAAGCAAAACAAGCAATAAGGAACTGAGAGCATAATATGGTAGTTTTTAGAATGGGCAAGCATCAGATTAAATACATAGCAACAGCAGAATGGGTCTCCCCCTCATCATCAAAAAACTTCAACAAGCTCAAAATTCTTGTGGTCCAAATGGTCAACAGACGAAGCAATGGCTTGGACAGATGTTAATATGTCATGCCTTGGAACTTCCAAGTGCTTGTTTTTGCATTTAGAGGTGATTTAGAAGAAGATGCAGTGAAAGGTGTGCTACAGGGGAGAAATAGTATGTGTGTGGAATTGATTTGTGTGAAAGAAAGTAGAATTTTAGGCAATTTGATTACCCAATTTTTCCCTCTCATAAAAAATTTTAAAATTAAAAAAAAATAGGACATTTATTCATTTACCTTAGATTGAAGATCTTCTGTATTTTTGGGAAGAAAAAAGATAGACATACCAAAACTTCTCATTCAAAGCAAATTATGTCAGATTTCATGATAAAAAAGAAAAGATATAATTCCTAAGTTGTTTTTGAGAAAACAAAAATGATCTTCCGAAAGTGGCTTAGTGACTATATCAACCAACTGATTTTTTATTTAAATGAAATTTATGCAAACATCACTCTTTTGAACATGATCTTTTATGAAATGGTGCTTGATTTTTATATGCTTCATGCGCGAGTGATAGACAGGATTTTTTGTAATGAAAATGGCACTAGTGTTGTCACATAAAATTAATGTTTAAGAAAATTGTGACCCATAATCACTGAGAGTTTGTTTCATCCACAATATCTGCGAACAACAATTACCTAGTGTCATGTATTATACTTTAGTGGTTGACATAGCTACCACGCTATGTTTCTTTGCACACCAGCTTACTAAACATGAGCTTAGTAGTTGATAAGTTCTAGTAGTGCTTTTTTGATCAATTTTGCATTTTGCATAGTTAGCGTTAGAATATCCAACTATATTGAAAGTTTTAGATCGAGGATTTCAAATTCCATAGCTAATGGACCCTTTGAGGTGGCGAAGAATTTTTTTTTGACAGCCTTGAGATGTGATTCTTTTGGTTGTCCTTCAAATTGGGTGCACAAGCTGGAGGTAAATAGTATATCTGGGCAACTTGAAATTAGATATAGCAAGCTTCTGATCATGCCTCTGTATGTTGTCTCATCCATACTTTTTCCTTCAGAATCAAGTTCTAGCTTTGTAGATGCATCCATAAGGATACTAGACTCTTTACAATACTTCATTTGAAATTTCTTTAAGAGTTCCTTAGTATATTTCTCTTGGGATATAAAAATTCCTTTGGAAGTTTGCATGATTTGTAGTCCAAGGAAAAAAATTAACTCACTCATAAGACTCATTTCAAATTTTGTTGTCATGCATGTTACAAACTCATCACAAAGATCCTTATGAGTGCCTTCAAAGATTATATCATCCATATATACTTGAACAAGTAGTAAATGACCATTTCATGTTTTTGTAAAAAGCATAGTATCTACTTTACCCATGCAAAAACCATTCGAAATTAGAAAAGAACTCAAGCGATCAAACTATGCTCTTGGAGCTTGTTTTAGACCATAAAGAGCTTTTGATAATTTGAAGACATAGTTTGGAATTTTTGAGTGTTTGAAACCAGGAGGTTGTTCTATGAAAACCTCTTCTTTCAAGTGTCCGTTTGAAAAGGCACTTTTGATGTCCATTTGGTAAAGAGTAAAGTTTTGTATGATGTATATGTTGGCAAGTATTGCACTAGGATCTAATAATAAAACTTCAAAAGTTTAAATAAATGAGTTCTTTACATGCTCACAAGGATCAAATCATGCTAGGGATTCAAATTTAGGAAGAGAGTTACCTTGAATAGCAAATTTCCAAGGAGAATATGGTGAACTCCTCACCAATCCAGAATCTGCCAAGCAGCGGCGAAGCAAGAAGAGAGCAACTTTTACCTCGGTTAAAATTCTCCAAAAATCATCAAAAAGTTCCTGGATCCTCTCAACTTGAGGAAAATACTATGAAAGTTTTGGATCAAAACACCTTCTGGATTTCCTGGAAAAAATTTGACAAATCACTGCTCTGTTTCAGTAGATCTCCAAATCTTTCAACCCAAGTCTATTGCCTCTATTATGATGATCCACACACCAATTGAACTTCCAATTTCTCCTCACTTTTAGCTGGAGTAAGAGGAGAAATACAATAGTGGAGGCCGATTTTAGGTTGGAGAGGAAGAAGTAAAGTAAAACTTCAACACATTATGCAATGCTTGGAGAGAGAGTTTTGGAGGGAAATATGATAGATTCTAATCTTCACACCAAATTGTATGTTAGCCAATCCCTCACCTCTATATCTATATATAAAGGGTGGATGGTGTGGTGCCAACACCTTCCTAAAGGGGAGTGGCCACGTGCAAGTTTAGGTGGCAAATTCAAATTCAAATCTAATTTGAATTTGAGTGCATTTCAATCTAATTTCAAATTAATTAAGATTCGAATTCAAATGAACCTTTCATTTGAATTTTCCCTCCAAAATGTATTCTTCTCTTTAATTAAATTAAAGACTTTAATTTAATTAATTAACCTTTAACTTAACTCTTAAGTCAAACAAGCTTAACTCTTAAGCTCAATTTTGCTAACTTAACTCTTTAAGTTAATTTGACCAATTGATGATCATTTGGCACCAAATAATTAAATCCTTAATTATTGGTATAATTTAACTCCTTGAATTTTTTTGATTAATTTAACACTTAAATTAATCAAGTCAAAATTGACCTTCAAATTGGACACCTCAAAAATCAGTTCCATAGAGCAATTTTTCTAACACTTAGAAAGTTCCTCCATTAACTAGGAAGCTAATTGGCTTTTGTGTGTGACTCAATAGGTTCTACCATTCATTGGACGTAGGATCACAACTCCTTGTGACTTTGGAATATCTTAATTCATTTAGTTTAAAACACTTTTAAACTAATCGACTCAATTCAATTAATCTCCATTAGTTGAAGAGTACCCAATCTCCATGGTCGATGTCCAACATCAAGGCCATGGAGTCCAACTAATTGACCGAAATGAATGCTTTAGGAGAACCATTGCAGCTCTACGTTTACCATGCAAATATGATCCTTCTATCTCCTATCTCCCAAAGGAGGCCCAGGGCAAGATATTTGTCGGCTCCCTAATAGCCTCGATACTATGTTTCTATTCTCAATGTCCGTTGCCATTGTATGACCTTATATTTGGAAAACTTCTTTTCCAAAATGTCACACTACCTTGAGCAAGGATTTCTTGAAATCAGTCATTATAGAGCACATAGGAGATGTACTCGCCCTTCACAAAAACGAAAAGTCAGATTCCATCTTAGATCTCTCAAACCTTCATGTTTAAGTAGCTCATGCCTAATCACCACCTGAATGGCATGCTAAGTGACTAAGGTAGGTGTCAATGCATGAGGACCTAAACACAAGGTACCTATGGATCCTCAAGTCCAAATGCTAATTATATACACTAGCGTAAGCAGGAGAATTTGCCACTACTGACTTGCCACTCCGGCTATCTAGTGGACTCTCCGGTAGGTCTTTAGTGCTTTGTTCCCAAACAAGCACCCACTAACATGCATTCATATCTCATATGGAATTGCCCATGGAACAGAGCAATATCCAACTCTTTGGATTTATGCATTATTAGTGCAAGTATATTCGGATCTTAGATACCCTATCTCTTAAGACCCTATGACTTGGAAGATTTAAGATCACAACCATGTAAGATAAGAACACAAAGTTAGAATGTTGTGATTCATTCATTTTAGTTTTAGACCTTGTTGTGAATCCTACTGCCGAATCTGCAATGATGTTGTTTATTAGATGGCTTGAGGCATGCTTGAATTTGTTGGTTTTGTCTCATGTTTCATCACTAGAAGTTCCACTTGAAGTTGAGACTGTCTAAGTAAAGTTTTGAGATACTTTATTTTCTCCTTCTCTTTCTTACCGAAGTGCGTCTATAAAATGGTCAAAACCTGCAGTTTCTATGCTCAAGGATCCTTGACTGGTAGAGGATCAGTTTCATCAAATATCACATACATTGATTCTTGTATTGTCCTTTTTTCTTTTGTTAAAGACTATAGGCTTTACTGTTTGTTGAGTAACCAACAAATATTCCTTCATCTAATTTTGGATCAAAATTAGCAAGGTGTTCTCTATCATTTAAGAAGTGATATTTGCATCTAAATATGATAAAATAAGATATGTTGGATATCTTACTTTTTCAGAGTTTGTAGGGAGTTTCTATGATGAATGGTCTTAGAAAGACTCTATGATGACATAATAGGTTGTATTGACTGCTTCTGCCCAAAAATGCTTTGGAAGCTCATACTCATTCAACATTGTTCGAGCTATTTCTTGTAAAATTCTATTTTTTTCTTTCAACTACCCCCTTTTGTTGGGGTGTTCTTAGAGCAGAAAAATTGTGAGTATAACCAAGATCATTACAAAAAGTGGCAAAGTTATGATCATCAAACTCTATCCCATGATCACTCTTAATTGTTTTAATCATATGCCCCTTTTCATTCCGAATGTTCTTTGAGAGAGTAATGAAGTGATGCAAAGCTTTATTTTTATATGAAAGAGACATTACCCAAGTATAGCTAGAATAATAATCCACAATGATAAATACGTATTTATTTTTTCCAAGAGATTGTGTTTTCATGGGTCCAAACAAATCAAAATGTAGAAGTTCCAGCAGCTTGGAAGATGCAATATCATTTATTGGCTGAAAGGATGTTTTTACTTGTTTGCCTTTCATGCATGCATCACATATTCTATTTTTTGTGGATTTTATTTTAGGAATGCCTTTTACTAGATCCTTTTTAACTAAATAGTTTAGAAGTTTCATATTAGCATAACCTAGACGTCTATGAAAAGTCCAGCAAAATTCATCAATAACAACTAGGTATTCAACATTTTGTTTGGCCAAATCATCTAAATTAATGCAATATATATTTTTCTCTCTAATTGCAGTGAAAATAGTTTCATCATGCTTGGACACAATATATTTGAAGGTTTAAAATGTATCGGGTACCCATTATCACATAATTGACTTATGCTGATAAGATTATGTTTCAACCCATCTACTAGCCAAACGTTTTCGATGGAAGTTCCATCTTTGTTACCCATTGTTCATTTGCTAATGATTTTTCCTTTTGTGTTGTCCGTAAACAGCACATTTCCTCTATTGTATTCTTGTATTTCAGAAAAGAATGACTTGTTTCCTGTCATGCGTTTGGAACATCTAATGTCCAGATACCAAAGATCTATTTGAACTGCCTTCTTGATTGATTCCTACAACACAAGAATTCGAGAATTTAAGTACCCATTTTTTGTTGAGTCTTGAGTTGTTAGACTTTGGTACCCTCATTGATTCCAATTTCTCTTCTTATATGACATTTGCCAGCCATATAACCTATTCTTAAACAATAATGACAAGTCTTTCTTTTTGAGGTTCTTATGTCTTTATATCCAAAATCAATTTTGCTCTTACTCCTGAGTGATCTTTTTAGATTATAGTTATTTGTCTAGTAAATTCTAAATTTCATTTTCAAGACATTGGTTTTTCTCAACTAGTCTATTTCTTTCCTCGGAATTTTTCTTTATGATTTTATCATAATGATGAACTAGCTCTTTCTTTTCTTTAAGGGTATTCTCTAGTTGCTCCTTAAGAAGGTTTATTTCTATCTGAAGTTCAGTGAGTTGATTATGGCATGCAATGTAAATATCAAGATCTTTATCAAAATCATAATCAATATCAAAACTGCTAGAACTTAATTGAGACTGTAAAGTTATCTATCTGTCATCAATGAGATCATTTTCTTCATTATCAAACTGGTTCGAGTCTGAGTTATCCCAGGTAATGGTCATAGCTCTTTGTTTTGGATTTCTCTCAATTTTTTGACTTCGTTTCAATTTTGGGCAGTCAAGTCTTTTGTATCCGACCTTATGATAATCATGACATATAACCTGCTCAATTATGTAAAATTCCATATTATTTCTTCTAGAATTTATTTTGTGTCTTTCCTGAAATGATTTCTGACTTGGGTAAGTTGTCACAGTTGCCTGGTTATCATGGCAATTTCTTCATTAACCATTTATTCATCTAAGTCGCTAGGATCTTTGTTCCATTCTCTTTGTTCAGCATTGAAAGCAATGTTTTTCTTGTTTCTGTTATCGTCACTCTCTTCTTTGCTAAGGAAAGTCATCTCGTGAGAGGTGAGTGAATCGATTAGCTCTCCCATAGTCAATTTTCCAAGGTTTTTAGCCTCATGAATTGCAGTAACTTTGGGATTCCACTTCTTTGTCAGAGATCTTAAGATCTTCCACACCTATTCACTTTCAGACACTATTTTTCCTAGTGCAAACATAGGATTCACTATTTTCATGAATCGAGCATACATTTGGCTGATCGTTTAACTTATTTTCATCGAAACATCTCATATTGGGGAATAACCAACACAATTCGTTCTAATTTTACTTGTGAAGTCCTTTCATTGGTGATTTGAAGCATGTTCCACATATTCTTTGTAGAAGTACACGTACTAACACGACTGAACTCTTCTTTGACTAAAGCATATGGAAGGATATTTTTTGCTTTTGGATTCATTGAGAGCATTCTCTTATCTTCCGTGGTAAGTTCCAGTCTGCCTGTTAAGACTTGTTTTGCTGGTAGGAATGAGAGGTCCATCAATAACTATGCTCCACAAGTCATAATCCAGTACTATGAAAATTTTCTCAATTCTATTCTTCCAAGATGAATAATTGGTCCCATCAAATAAAGGGGGACGAGTATGGGATTGACCTTCTGCATACCCATCAAAATTAGAAGAAGCCATTAAGATCTTTTAACTCAAGTTTCTTAAACTTGTACATATAAGCCCTTGGCTCTGGTACCAATCAAAAGAGTATGGGGTCTAAAAAGGGAAAATGACTCAAAGGAGTCAAACAGCATATCAAAAAATATATTGGAGCTTCCAAATATAACTAAAATTCCAAATACAATAGAAATGATAAATAAAAGAGACAAGATAGTTATAGTGGTTCAGCGAGCCTAATCTACTACCTAAGCCAAAAAACTTAGGATTTTGAACATGCACTATATTAATCAAACAGATTAGAACAAGTACAATAGGCAATGCTAACTTCTTAAAGCCTCACAGGCTGTAGTAAACCCTCAGCAAGCTTAACTGGAGTTTGACAAAGACAATCCATAGAGCAAAGGATAGTCTTACTCTCACATAATAACACTCGCATGAATATTACGTCAAACTTTCTTCATTTTAAATAGTTTATTACAAAATCCTCAAGAATAATTCTGATAGTGTGATTTCCTTTTGCATCAGCTCATTCTATTCCTTGAATGGTGAAATAATAAGATACCAAAAATGCAGTATCTTATACACAAGAAGTTCCAGATTTGCTGTAATGGTTAGTTTCCATATAAACTGCACTTGCCATAATAGTTTCAATCAATTTGATTTAATTTCAAAATAGGCATAATAAAACTAAACTTAGGAGGGAACCCTAATAAAGACTACAATGATAGTTTGTCACTTGCACAAAAATTATAGTTGACCAAGTTAATAAAAATTCATTTAAACAAAAAGTAAGCGTAACACCCCAAATTTTTGGTCCCTAAACTTAAAGTTATTATTTTGGCAAAATAAAATAAAAATTCAATAAATAGAGTTTAGATTAATTTTGGGATAAATTTAGTTGAAACTTATGAATAATTATTGATAGTTGAGGGATTTAATCCTAAATGTTATAAGAGCTTGATTGTCCAAAATTCTAAAACTCAAGGGCTAAGAAGGGAAAGTTAAAAGTCTAGGGACTGCAAACTAATTAAGTTATGACCTAATGGCTAAATTTACAAACTCAAGAAGGGTCAATGTGTATGAAACTAAGGCCAGATGGCTTAATTAATAACATGGGGCCAGAATATAAGGTGGTCAAGAGTTGGAGGACTACTTTGAAAGCAATGAAAAAGACTTGAGGGACAAAATGAAGGTATGAAAAATAACTTATATATAAAAGGAAGGGTGAAATTTTATCTAATTCTCTAAAGCTAACCCCAACTCTACCTCATGTATGAATGGTCAAAATTTGACTGGAAACCGAGAAACTAACACCATAGGAATCTTCTTCTTATCTTGAGGAATAAAGCCATACCTAAAATTTACAAAAACAATCAATAAATTGAGGGATAAGAGTGGACGGCGGAGCTCGATGGTGGTGGAGATGGGTTTACTATTTTCGGTAGTGGAAAGCCTAAATTGATAGAGGGGTTTTAATGGGCTCATTAAGAGGAATGTTGTGGGGGTCTTGGATTTAATTTTTGACCACCAAAGATGGAGGAATTGAATGTGACCGTGAGTGGCAGTGTTAGGTAAATGGTGGTGGTTTTGCCAAATTACTCACCGAGGTGGTGGCGGAAGCTAAAATTGATTGAGGGACTTTAACTAGCTCTTCAAGGCGAATATTCTAATGGTGGCTGTGCTTGTTTTTTGCAGCGGCAGTTCTTGGGCAGTTAGCACATATTTAAATTATGAATCATCCGAACTATTTCTAGCTTGAGATTAGATCCAAATTCGGTGTAATTTGAGTAAATTCTCTTTAATCGAATATTATTTGATTCAATTAAAATTCTAATTAAAACATTAATTGAAAAAGTATTCGCAATTCCAAGCACTATTCATAAAAATATGACTTAGACCTAAATAAGGATTAAAGTTGTAATTATTAAAGACGAATAATTGTTAGAAAACCAAACTTATTAGGTTAGAATTTATAAGATCAATCTAGACCTAGAACCATGAAAAAAGAATACATTGTAGAAAAAATTATTAGTAAAAAAATTAAATGGACTAATTATTTGGAAACTAAGTTCAAGGATATAGAATCAAATTATATTTGAAATCTACTGATTAGCGGCCATCACACTAGAAACTAATTTAGTCGTATAGCAAAATGTAAGTTTAGTTTAAATTTAATTTGAAACATGAGAACATTAGACTTAAAAATATTACTTTACTATTCTTAATGGTTAGACCTGCAATAACTAGACAATAGAAAATTAATAACCAAATTGGATGTCTATAGCAAAATAAAATATCTAGTTAAAATTAGAATATATGAATATAAACAAGTTAATAAAATCTTTTTAATTTAACTAAAAGATTGATACAATTGAATTCTGACTTAGAGAACTTAACCTGTGATGCTGACTAAAAATGGGTAACCTTATATTTTAATACACTTGAGTATATTCTAGGTTTCAGGTTAAATTTGATCGAATCATAAGATAATGGACAATTATGCGAATTAGGTTAGCTTATCCAAAATAATAGGTCATATGATTAATGATGAAATCAATTAAATTAGTTAAACTAAAAAATTGTAAAGAAAGAGAACAATTGCTAAAACTTTTGTAACTTTATAAAATAATAGTCCAACTCTTGACTAAGACTACAACTAAATTCAAGCAATACATGAATTGAAGTAGATAATATTTAAATATACAAATATTTGATGGGACCAAGAATGTATTGCATTTGAATAGCTTCATATTAGATTTAAAACTTAAGAAAGGGTTATCAAGTGGAATGAAGTAGAGCTAAGGGGCAACCTTGACAAAAGAATGAATATGATTGTCTTAGCTAATATATCGAAAATTGGATGGGGCAGCGCGATTTAGTGGGATTATTGAGGATGCACTAATAGGTAGGGGTGTCAATTCGGGTGGGTTGAGTGGATTCGAGTTGGGTTGAGATAGGGGATAACATAAAAATACCAAATTTGAACCCAATCCAACCTAATGCTAAACTCAAAAGGCTCAACCTTAACATGGCCTACAAAAAATCGAGTCAAGTTTGGGTTGACCTAATTTTTAATTAGGCCACCAAGTAACCTAATAAACTAACCCAACCTGATAAACTTACATTAAGATTAATATTTAAATTTAAATTTTCAATCAATATCAATTAATAATTAGATCCAATCAATATTCAAATTAACATTAAAATTAATCAATTAAGCACTATCAATATCAAATGATAAAGAACTCATGTCACTCAACAAGAGACATAATGGTGGTGTTGGGCGGCGCAATATAATACTAATTTAGGTCATTTTACGATAAATCCTTGGATTGACTAGGAAGCAAAGACTTGAGCATCCGCACAGCTAAAGACTCCTCCACATCTACCAGGTGAGTTATACTTGGTATACGATATTTTCTGACTAGGGAAAGAACATATATACTAATAAACATATCATTATCGCTTGACCCTTCTAAGTTGAGATTAAACGATTTGCTACTTACCTCATTCCATATTATTCTTTAACTCGTGCATTAGACTTGAAAGTCTAATCAAACTTTTCTTCTCTGCCTTCTGGTATTTGAGTCTTTACTATTCAAGTTCTCAAAATACTCTAAAGTATCGGATTTTCTAAACCCTGTACTAAACTAATTTATTTTCACATGAGTTTTGAAATGCAAAAGGATTGTGACTCCAACCTATACATCACCAACTTTACACTAGTTGTTATTTTCTAGTTTGATCATGATTTATGCTATTTTACTTGGAATTGGAGATCGTGTTACAAAAACTAAGAAGGCATTTTGTAGCACTCCACCCGGAAGGTGCCTGCTTCAGGCCGAGATGCTACTCCAATCTTACTCACAATAATTTAAACAAAATACGCACCTCCAAAACTCTAGTTTAAAAAGTTGCACAGCAATCTAAAAACTATTCATTGCAACTTACTATTATAATCTACCATATGTTATTTCATAAAGGCTACAAACCATCATATAATTACTATAATTAAAGTCTTAATGACCCATACAAATATATACTGAAATGCTAAACTTACTTACGCGTGCCAAAAGAGACATAATAAGTCTAAGTCCACGACTATCACTAGTATCAGAGCCATACAAGCAAAATCACCAGCATAAGGCGTCTTAGGCTCCAGCTTACAAACATAATTCATTACAAAATTAAGTCTAGATCCTGTACATTTGAAAGCTAATGACAAAACCATATGTTCTAACACATCCTGTAGCAGTCCAATTGCTACCTACTACAACCTAGCTAGGAAAAGGAATTAGGAACATGAAAAAAACAAAACATAAGTCCAAAGGACTTAGCGAATGAGGAAGGGAAGGTAACTATTCACAAAAGCATAAGATCAAGGGAAACCAATAAAAGGGTCCTAATAGAATAAAACTGCTAAAGTTATAGATTGGCGTGGTAATTGAGTAAAACTCAGTAGATGGTGTATTAAAGGAATGGAAATCCAATGAAACGAGACATGAAACAAGCAAGACTGACATGAAAAAACATATCATGGTAGGAACCATTTTCAAATCATAGCAGATGTTGGCAAATCTGACCTTATTGCTCCTAGATTAGAGCATAAACAATAACACGGAGCACAAACATAACATAACAAATTTTCCTCATTACTCTGTTACCTAAGCACTCAGCTTGGTACCTAATAAGCACTCAGCTTGGTAGACATATGGCATGGCCAGCCGCATGCCAAATCTTGCCACTCGCATGGAGCTATCACCAACTATTTGCAAGTCAAGATCTTAAATGGGTACTACCAGGCAGACTAGCCACCGTCAGCCCATACTGCTGGATTGTCTTTTTAAACCTAGTCTTGGGCCCAGCCCAACTCAGGGTGTCCCATTGGGCGGTAAACCCCCAAGAGCGTCCTCAGGGTGACTTAACATAATGCCAATAGATAATATGTACTTCAAATTAATTAATTAAAAACATATATGTGTGTTCACACACATTTCGTTGTTTGCAAAATTAAATCACAAGACAAAGAAAAATAATGGACAAATTGAATTTTTATTAAAGAATATAGAGAATTACAATTTATTAGAGAAAAAAATATAAATTCCCTAATAAAACTAATCCCCTTATTCTTCTCCCAATATATGATCCAAGGGCTTAAAGTTTGTTCTTGGATATATGGTGTAGTACCCTTTGACTTGGTAAAAGACACTACGGAATTTCTTTGAACTCGAACCTTGATTTCGAGATCAAAGGACTTGATGACTTGATTCTTTGAAGAGGTATAGGACCTTTGCAGTAGCACTATGTCGTCGCAGCAGAAACATGAAAACTTGAAGACTTGAGTTTTTGACTTGAGAATATGTGGATATGAGAATATGAATATGAGGATATGAGAATATGTCTCCATATGAGCCTCTGAGCATTCCTTTATATAGGCATTTAGCGGGAGACCCCAAAATAACTTGAACACATTTGATAATTATCTATTTGATGCACATATTAAAAGGTAATATCAAATTTTATTGACTTGATTGATCCACATACATGGATGTGCCACGTGTCACAATTTAATTAGCCCAAGATTACTAGACCACCAAACTTGATTTGATCGGTGTGATACATCACCTTGACGCTTGTTGATATTTGATTTGTGAAAAATAAATATTAGAATATTAACTAAAATTAACTATTTATCATTTGGAATTAAATTTAATAAATTCCAATATATAAATAGAAAATTTTAAATTAATAACTAATATATTATTTACACATGTCATTTTTTAATTGGCCCAAAAATTAAGTTGTCTACAAATGCCCCCTCGAGACTTGTTCACGAACAATGTCTTCATACATTCCTGAGTGAATAAGTCACGATAATTATTATATATATATATATATTTAAATACATATATATAACATTTGAGATTAAATACATATATATATATAACATATGAACATTTAAAGTATATATATATATATTGGAGCCCACACGATTTTAGCACTATGCTACTTTAACTCCTGCAAAATGAAGACAGCGACTTCAATGCTACTAAATTAAACTAGGCCACCAAGCAAGATCATCATTTTTGGTTTTAAAACTTACAAACCAAAAAAAAAAACATTCCTTCTACACATGTGGCCCTCCACAATCACCATTTTTCCTTCATTACGTGCCATGTTAATTATTCCATGCTTTTGTTGCTTCCAAGCTCCAAAAGAAAGACCAAGAGATTTAACAAGAATGAAATTCTGACTTTATGTCATAGGCCCACCTAATCACCATGCCACATAAAAAAAAAATTCTGCTGTTGTTGTTTCCATTTCGTAACTGCTACTGCCGTTTATATATATATAAAGGCAAGCCTGCAAAACCGGAGCCAACTTATCCTCCCAAACTGCATGTAGAGTCCAACTTTTTCAGGAATTCAAATCGCTACTGCCATTAAAAGTAATCTGGTTTGTGAGATTAAATTGACTCTAATTAGGACTTAATCTCCCAATTGCATTGGATTAAAATTCTTGAGAAGAAAGCTATAAATAGGATGCTGATTATTCCTTCAAGTACAGTTGAAAATTGATTTGGAATTGTTGTGGCATATTCATCCATCCAATAAGGATCATCTTCTTCCTCTTAATTCCTGCACATCAACTGTTCAAAGAAAATACTCATAAAGCTTCTTTTTTTTCATTCCAACACAGCTCAAAAGAGAATTGCTTAGGCTCCCTCGGCATTCATCAATAAAAAGAAATCCTTATCAACACCTAGCAAATACAAAAATTTTGAAGACTTTAGGTGAGTCATCAAATTCAGAGGGACGTCTCTATATCTTTATGTTTTCTTCTTCATTCCTTCTCTCCTTTTTTTTTTAAGATACTTCCTTACCTTAAGTTTTTTCTTCTCTTCTCATTTCTTTTGCAGGTTAAGAAATGTAGCCCATTCCTGATCAACTCGTGATGATGTATATTGAGGATCACACAGAGCCACCTCCATGTATTATTATTGGGAGCGACAAAGACAACCTCAAAGTTAAAAGTATCAGATTAGTCATCCATAACTCGGCCAATTACGTCCTTCATTCCATACCTCGATCTCCCAGTAATTCCATGCATATTCAACAGTGGTCCGAGGAGGCAACCAAGGAAGTGATTGATCCACGTTTTGGCATTACATCTCGTTCTAGGATACTTCTCTTGAAGTCCTCTTTTCATGATGCCAAAGCCACTAGTTTGGAATTTTTATTTGCAGGTTATCATTCCAACATTAATGGACGCTTAGTGAGAATTCCTGCATTAAGGTTTGGTGAAGTATCTTTTCATGCAGGTTATTGGGAATGGACGAAGGATGTACTGGGCCATCATGCAGATACTCTTCGTCAAGCTAGAATCTATGCAGCAGTCCATGCCTCACTTTTCACATATGTCTGCCATAAGAACATCTTCCAAGCCTTCCTTGAGCTGTGGTTTCCTTCCACGAACACTTTGCACACTGCTATCGGTGAATTTTCAATTTCTTCATGGGATCTCCATGTACTTGGTGGATTGCCTATTCGTAGAGGTTTCTATGATGAAGCTATCTCTATTGCAAAAGGGCTACTTGGTGACGACAGACATGGTCCTTCTCAACCATGAAGCTACAAGTATCTATTTCTGGCTAACCATATGCTTCCAAAGGACTCTGATGGTGTTCCTATTTCTGATTAGATTGGCTTTTGGTTTAAAGGACCAACGAGATATGCGGAGCCCCCTTTGAGGTCTTCCCGGAAGAGGTCTACTGAGCCAAAGATCTCTCACAATCTATGTGGAAGAATTGATGCATTACTTTTACCTTGTACCAAGGAATATGATGAGTCATTTATGATGCTAGAGGTTGAAGAATATGTTAGATGCGAGACCTACTTGACTGCTTTTCTTTCATGCTAGTTATGCAGTATTGTTTTACCACATCGCAAAGCAAATTTGATTCGTGCCACTGTCTTCAAGGTTGCTAGTAGAATAGCAAATGGTGATTGTTTTTCTCTTGCAATTCTTGTATTAGCGGGCATCTATCACGGTTTAAGGAATATATCAACTTCACCAAATCTTCAGGAATCTTCTTCTATCTTTCCCATTCATTATGTTTATAGTTGGATAGGGCACTACCTTGGCACTCATTTTTTATCGAAGATTGATGTAGTAGGAGTTGGGATGGTCAAGTATGAGGGGGAAAACATGCCCAAATATTTTGATCTTTCAAAGGCACAAGATTTGTTCTTGAGTATCAATCCTTCAGCTATTCAAAATCTACGCTCATTTCTACACAAGCAGTTCACAGTAATAGATGGCCTATGCATATCAAATACTTATAAAGACCTTTTTGTGGCTTTACGTTCCAGCTATTTGACATTTCGATGTGGAAAAGAGCATATCATTGAAGCTTATAAGCCTCATCGATTCAGTCGACCATGTGGATTTTGTCAACATGTCCCAAGCAACTTAAAGAAAGAGATCCTTACTTGTGATTTGCACGAACTTGTTCAACTTTAGCAATCATGTACCTTACTGAACACATCTAATAAACTTATCATTCCTAGCAATACTTCTTCCTTTCCATAGGCCACAAAGGAGTATGTAGATTGGTGGGACAAACAATGGAAGACTTCTCAAACAAAATGTACTAAAATTGTTCTCAAAGTCAATCAGAAAGATGTGGAATCAACTTCTGGTCAACTCAATCAACTTGGGGAGAGAATTGAACATCATGGATCTGAGCTTGGGCATCCTGAAAAGAATCCATCTCATCCTAAACAAGTCTTAATGAAGGATCCCACAAATAACTCAGCAGCTTCACCTCTACAAGATCATATTATTTCAAGACAAGTTAAAGGGGGGAAATTGGAGCCTAAGGAGTATAACATTGTTGATAATACCAAATTGCCATATAAAAGACGTCGTAGCTTACTCAATGTTTCATCCCCCACTGATGCTCTATTGGAAGGAAATGAAATAATCTTCGCACTTTCTTGCTCAAATGATGACTCCAGCAACTAATGTATCCTCAAGAAGAAACCAAAGGTTTTGGATTTAGATAATATTAGTATTAATTCAAATTTCTTTGCAGATGTCCAAAGTTCTTCTTTACCTTTGGATGAATTAGCAAAATATGTAAAGTTATTATATTTATTAATTTTTTTTGTTTTTACATATATATTTGCCAATCTTTTGCTTGCAGATCTTGAAATACCAGTCCCAATTACATCAGAAGGTACTATTGGTTCGATAAATAGGGCTAGTCCTTTTGATTTGCTTGAAACAATCACTCCTCAACCTGGACATACAAGCTACTCATGACACTGCTAATTGCAACAAGCGACCAAAGGTGACATTAACTGAAATTGCAAATGACAAAGCTTTTGCCGATTAAGATAAGCCTAAAAAGACATTTGAAGCTTCATCTTGTGCATTTCTAGTTGCTGAAGTTTTTGAATTTTTTCCTCAAGTTATAAAGACTGAAGCTGAGCAGATGTTACTCAAATTCTATTGGGAACGCATATGTCAAAAAATCATGAAAACTCCATTTGAACAACTCTCCGAGATAAAACCAACAATTTATTATTTGTTCGCAGAGATGAGATTATACACAAAAAACACATCATCTTTGGAGAACCACTTGAGATCTTTCTTTGAGGGTGCTTCATACTACACAAGGTTAAGTCAAATTCAATTAAAAAAGAAACACAAGAAACTCATGAAAAGCACTATTTTTTGCACAACGAGATCTTTTTGAGGCCGAGGCAATATAAAGTGAAAGAATGGAAGAGGTGAATGGTCTCAAAAATGAACTTCTTCAAATCACCCAGTAGCAAGAGGAATTAGAACACAACTTGCCGAGTTAAGCAGTAAGGAAAAATTTGCAAACTCATCACTCCACAAGGCTGAAGAAAACTTGTCCACTATTCAAAGAGAAGTAGTCACCAAGAGAGATAAAGTTTCAAAGCTTGAAGATACTCCATTTTTGACTGATCAAGAGATTGAGGTTTTAAAGAGGATGGAGGCACTACTTGAAGAATCTCGCAAGGAACTAATAACTTTTGATGTACTCGCATGAGTACTCAGCTACTTAGCCTTTGTTTTTTGCACAATTGATGTAAAAGAACAATTGATTACTACATATGCAATAAAAGTTGTTCTTTTCTTTTTATGAATTCTCCTTGTGCAATTTTTTTATTTAGTATTTCTTCAAATTGATGCCAACTTCAAAGAAAAATTTCATTACATGCCCCTAACAACATAGTGGAATGAACTTACTTAAGCTTCTGAGTAAAACTGGCTATCTAATGAATTGAACTTGAAAACGATCAAAGCTTCTTCTAATGATATATTTGAACTTGATAAACCATCCAGAATTACTCCAATGATTTGATTGAACTTGAGAAGTAAGTCATCCAAATTTGCTCCAATCTAAACTTATTCCAGTGATGTGATTGAACTTGGCAAGCAATAGAAACTTGTCCGATGTGATTGAACTCGGGACATAATTTATCCCCATTTGATCCAATAATATGATTAACTTGTGAAGCCATCCAAACAAACAGTCTCCCCCCTCCTTTTTTTTAATGTGACTGAACATGAGAAATAACTCTCAAGCTGCCTACGTACCCCAACAAGGGGATCAAGTCATTATGTAGTTCAAAGTAAACATTTCTTTTTTGGGGGTGCCATTCACAGTTCATACTCATGCAGGCCAAGAGTATCCATTACTTAACCACCTTGGACTAGGTGGGGTATTTAATATTATAGCCACATAAAATACCTTTAGTATGGAAAGTTAGCAGTTTAACCACATACACTACCTTTGGTAGAGAAAGCTAACAGTTTAACCACATGCACTCCTTTGGTGGTTACCGTACACAGTTTATACCCATACGGGCTAGGAGTAACATGCAGTTTAGGCTCATGTGTCAAGGAGCAACATGCAGTTTAGGCTCGTGCGTCAAGGGGCAAACTTCTTCATGGGTAATATCGCTTCAAAAGCTTGCCATTTATGGGGCCTATGTGCAATCTATCTTTGTCAACCAACTTGTAAGCACCATTGGTATAGACTTCTTTTATCACATATGGACCATCCCATTTTGACATGAATTCACTTCCCATTCGCTGGGTGATGGTAATAGGTCTTCTTAGTGCCAACACCAAATCTCCAACTTGAAAAGATAGTGGACGAACTTTCTTATTAAATGCCCTTGTCATACATGCTTGATAACATTCAAGTTGTTGTTTCACTTCAAGTTTTTTCTCATCTAATGCTTCCAATTCCTCAAGTCGAAGGCGAACATTATCTTCAGCAATAAGTCCTTCTTGAATTGCTATACGAAATGAAGGTATTTGACTTTCAAGAGGGATAACAGCTTCAACTCTATAAATCAGTGAATACGGAGTAGCCTGGGTAACAGTTTGATGAGTTGTTCTATATGCCCAAAGAGCTTCTCCAACTTTTTTATGCCAATCTCTTTTAAATTATGACACTACTTTCTTCAGCAACGTGCATAAAGTTTTATTAAACGCCTCTGCTAGACCATTTGCAGCCACATTGTACATAGAAGAATTGTATTGCCTGAATCTAAATTGTGCACATAATCTATCCATCAACTTATTGTAGAAAGGCTTCCCATTATCGGTAATGATGTAACGAGGCACTCCATACCTAAAAATCAAATGACAACGAATGAACTCAACAACAGTTTCTTTCTTTACTTCAATGAGAGGAGTTACTTCTGCCCACTTGGAGAAATAGTCTGTAGCTGCCAATATGTAAGCATAGCCAGCTGACGACTTAAGAGTAATAGGACCTACAACATCAAGACCCCATGCATCAAATGGCCATGAAGCAACTGTGGGATGTAAGGGTCCTAAAGGCTGATGTATAAAGTTAGCCTGTATCTGCCAAGTTTCACAACTCTTCGCATAACTCATAAATCTTTAACCATAGTAGGCCAGTAGTATCCCATCTTTTTTATCTGAAAATGAAGCTTAGGACCCGACTGGTGAGCTCCACAAACTCCAAAATGTGCCTCAGCCATAGCTTCAGTTGCTTCTTCACCACTTAAGCAACGCTGATAAGTACATTCATAAGATCAACGATACAAAATATCTTTGTATAAAATGAATCGAGATGACCTCTGACGCACCTTCGTCCTGCAATGAGGGTCTTGTGGCAATTTCCCATCTTTTAGATAGTCAATTAGCGATGTCTTTCAATCTTCATCTTCACAAACTGAGACTGATACGACATTTGCATCCTCACAATCAAGCTCAATGGGTAACAGCACAATCCATCTATTGCACACCAGGAATTTTGTCGTTTCTTCTTCAAAAATGGCCAAAGTAGTAGCCAAGTTAGCCAATGCATCTGCCACCCTATTTTTTTTCCTCAGGATGTGACTTAGGACAACATTTTCAAACTTCTTCAACAAACAAGATGCTAGCTGAAAGTAAGGAATCAAATCTTCATTTTTAACTTCATAAGCATTTAAAAGTTGATTAATAACTAATTTTGAATCACCATAGACCTCAATTTCTAAAATTTCCAGTTCAAGTGCCATTTGAAGCCCAATAATCAAAGCCCAATATTCTGCAATATTTGACAATGTTATTAGAGCATAATTCATTTAACACTACAGAATCAAAACTTGTCTTTCTGGTGAAACAAATACAATCATTGCCCCCGCTCCATCAGATCAAGTTGCCCCATCAAATAGCATTATCCATGCTGGCAGGATATCAACGAAGAGAGCCTCCTCATCGAGTAATTCATCAGATACTTCCCAATCTGCAGGAATGGGATGATCTGCCAAGAAATTAGCAAAAGCTTATCCTTGAACAGCTTTTTGAGGTACATATGTGATCTCGTACTGATTGAATACAATAGACCACTTACCCAATCTTCCTGAGAGTACTGGTCTTGACATGACAAATTTGACAGGATCAGCACGTGAGATGAGTCGGATAAAATATACCTCAAAATAATGCTTCGACTTTCTAATTGCATAAAATAAGGCAAGACAAATCGTCTAAATAGGGGAATATTTCAACTCATTCTCAATCAAGGCCCTACTCAGATAATATAAAGCTTTCTCCTTTCTTTATTTATTTTCTTGAGCCATGAGAGCACCGATCGATCGTTCCTGTGCTACAATGTACAATATCAATGGTTTTCCAAGTATACGAGCTCGCAGAACTGGCGGATTCATGAGGTACTTCTTTATGCTCTCAAAAGCATTCTCACGTCCTTTATCCCATACGAAAAGAGCATCTTTCTTCATCAAGTGATTAAATGGTTGGCATCTTCCTGCAAGATTTGATGTGAACCTTCTTATGAATGCAAGATTACCTTGTAAACTATGCAATTCTTTAAGATTCCTTGAAGGCGGCACCTTCTGGATAGCATCAATTTTAGTAGGATCAACTTCAATTCCACGATGTCAAACTATTAAGCCAAGAAACTTGCTAGACGTGACACCGAAAACACATTTGAGTGGATTCATCTTCAAGTTATATTTTCTCAGCCGATCAAATACCACAAGAAGATCTTCCAAGTAATTTCTCTTTTCTTAGTCTTGACCACTAGATCATCAACGTAGCACCCTACCCTTGTATATAGCATATCATCGAAAATATTTTGCATAGCTCGTTGGCCTCCTTGGTTGAGACCTTGAATAGTTAGGCGACTGCGTGAGAGATCTTCAATAGAAATTCCCAAATTCTTCATAGTGGATTTTGGCATGATATTGACGACGGATCCTCCATCAATGAGTATGCGGTTGACCTTTTGCTCCTGTATGAACCCTGAAATGAAAAGTGGCCTATTGTGAGGTTTCAATCCCAACAGCAAGTCCTCGTCTGTAAAAGCAATTGCCGTGCAATAGGAAGTTGAGTGTTGCTCTTCAGTTTCACAAGATATAGCATGCACTGCTTCAATTTTTTTATCAAAGAATCCTGTAGGAAAATAATCCTTCAAAGTCACTTGGCTCCTTATGTAACCTGCCAATGAATTTTTCAGCTTACCATATATGGCCTTCAAACTCTTTGTCGTCCTTGGTTGAGGGCATCTGGCCATATGCGAGACCTTTAATGCCAATGGACGAGATTAATTTGCATATCGTCTTCTCCTTCATCGGTTCATCACAAGAGTCCACTCACTGCTATCTTTAGTTTCAGTAGTAGAACTCGTTTCCAGCTTAGTCACTCCATCAATGAATTGAGTCTTCACCAGTACTGGATCTAAGCTTCCAAACTGGAGCATTGTTGATGCCCCCATGAGTAAAGATGAAAAGACATTGTCTTTGCTTGCAACACATGTAGTATCTGCTACAGTTATAGCACTAGTAAGGTTCGATCAAACCACATCTTCCGTGTCAAGGATTATCTTTCCAACTATTGCCAATGCCATGACTTTATCCTTGAAGACAAAGCATTTCTCTATTGGATGGCTAACAACTCGATGATATTTGCAATATTTTGGATCGTTAACCTTTCCAACTTCTTCAGGACATTTTAGTTCTGGCAGTTCAATCAACATCCTTGTCAATAATTCATCAAAAATATGAGAAACGTCAGAATCTAGAAATGGATACTCATTTTCCTGTATTTTTCTTTCAGTGTTTTCTTGTCTGTTGAAATGCGTTGATTTTCAATTTTCTCAACAACTTTTTTGTCAGTTGTGGGAATTTTTATGGATGCTGTCTTGATCGCCATGGATTCCTCAGTAGTTGCTCTGGTATATTTTTCGCTTTTCTTTGAATCTTATTTTCTTTCTTCTAGTCCTCAGCAGGAATTCCAATCCCGCGATTAGCAATGCTAAGTTCCATGTCATGGGCACGAGTGGCTAATTCCTCAAAAGTACGAGGCTTGATTCCTTGAAGAATGTAAAGAAGTCCCCAGTGCATACCTTGAATACACATCTCTATCGCAGGTGTCTCTGGGAGTATATCCTTGCAATTCAAACTTAATGCATGCCAACGGTTGATGTAGTCCATCACTGGTTCATCTTTCCATTATTTTGCATTGGTAAGTTCAATCATGCTCACAGTCCAGCGCGTACTGTAGAAATGATTCAGAAACTCCCTTTCATTTGATCCCAGTTATTAGTGGATTCAGGTTCTAGGTCAATGTACCAGTCAAAGGCATTTTCTTTAAATGAACGCACATACTGTTTCACAAGAAGATCACCATAAATCCCTGTACTATTGCATCTCTCAATGAAATGGGCCACATGCTGTTTTAGATTTCCCTTCCCGTCAAACTATTGGAATTTTGGTGGTTAATATCCTATTGGCATTCTCAGCGAGTCAATCCTCTTTGTATAGGGCTTCAAATACACAATAGAACTTTGAGAAGGCATGCCATACTGAGCCATAATAGTATTTATGATCATGTCCTGCAATTGTTGAACAGACACTGTAGCAATAGAAGTTGTAGAATGGTCGATCTTTCGATCTGTTTCTCACTTGTAAGGCATCTCCTCAACTTGTTTCTGTGTCATTATATGGCCAAGGGATGATTGATGGTTGCAGCTAAATCCTCTAAGATCTTTCTCTTCCTGGTTGCTCGTGAGTTGTGCAATTTGTAGATCATTTTTCTTCTACAATCTTTTGGAGGTCAGCTATAGCTTGAGCCATCCGAGCAAGTTGTTCATCCACTGTTGCCACTCCAGTCATTGTAGCTGCCAGTTCAGCAAAAGATAATACCTTAGGATTTGTTTCCATTGGACTTCCAGAGTCAGAACCATCAGACGGAATGAAATAAGTATTTTTGCCTCCAGTCATGGGCTGATTGACAAATCCAGCAGCAGGGACAGCGGCATCTTTCCTGGCCAAGGCGAGTTGTTTCCTCTTAGGTTCCATTGAGTGGTTGCAAATATCTTCAAAATTCAAATAGGAGAAAGAGATGAGGCGTAGATCCATGTCCCACTGGGCATGCCAGAAATTTGTTCACACAAATTTCATTGTCTGCAAAATTAAATCACAAGACAAAGAAAAATAATGGAAAAATTAAATTTATATTAAAGAATATAGAGAATTAAAATTTATCAGAGAAAAATATAAATTCCCTAACAAAACTAATCCCCTAATTCTTCTCCCAATCTATATAGTCCAAGGGCTTAAAGCTTGTTCTTGGATATATGGTGTAGTACCCTTTGACTTGGTAAAAGACACTACAGAATTTCTTTGAACTCGAACCTTGATTTTGAGATCAAAGGAATTGATGACTTGATGCTTTGAAGAGGTATAGGACATTTGCAGTAGCAATATGTTGTCGAAGCAGAAACTTGAAAACTTGAAGACTTGAGCCTTTGACTTGAGAGTATGTGGATATGAGAATATGAATATGAGGATATGAAGATATATGAATATGAGAATATGTCTCCATACGAGCCTCTGAGCATTCCTTTATATAGATATTTAGTACGAGACCCTGAAATAACTTGAACACATTTGATAATTATCTATTTGATGCACATATTAAAAGATAATATCAAATATTATTGACTTGATTGGTCCACATACATGGATGCACCACGTGTCACAATTTAATTAGCTCGAGATTGCTAGTCCACCATACTTGATTTGATCGGCGTGATACATCACCTTAACACTTGTTGATATTTGATTTGTGTAAAATAAATATTAGAATATTAACTAAAATTAACTATTTATCATTTGGAATTAAATTTAATAAATTCCAATACATAAATTGAAACTTTTAAATTAATAACTAATATATTATTTACACATGTCATTTTTTAATTGGCCCAAAAATTAAGCCGTCTACAATGTGAACAAATCAAAATGGTACCATCCATAAAACATTAGTCGGCAAAGCCATATAAACAGCATACAGAACGATTTTAACCAGTAGTATGAAACAAAATCGGTCAGGAAAACCAAAAAATATCAATACGAATAAGGGAAAGCCAGCAAGGCTGTAGTGTATATGGGACAGATAATACAATAGAAGTTCTAGGCACCAGAACGAGTATAATCATATTCAACAGATAACACATGGGATTCAAACATCGAAGGTCATTCACTTCCCAGAAGAAAGATAGGCTTTACCCTCACCTTAAACTCCACAAAAGTGCTATCCACCCCTTACGGTCAAGGAGACCCTAGATCCTCGTCACCTATTTCATTCAAAATGCCATATAAATATTAATGCCACAATATAGCATTTATTAACAATAATTATAGCAAACTCTATGTTCTAATTACTCTAGCCAACTTATCTTCTCAGTTGTCATTCTATCTTATCTTTGTATCGGAGTACTTAGTTATATGGTCTATTTTCCTTGATCACCTAATTTATATTACCGGTTTCACTACTCATCCAGCTCGTTGAGGGAATCAAGGGTTGTACCTCGAACATAATTTACCATTTGTTTTCCTAAGCATACCGATTTTATCAAACCTCATCAATTAAATATTACATTGGTTTCAGGCCAGTACTTGCTTCTATTATTAATATTTAAATTAATATTCTCGGTCCATAACTAATTAAACTTAGCCCACATCCATGGATTTAACATGTAGATTCCTATTATTCAAGTTTTATTACTGTTCCATAATTCTAGCTTTCCAAATGCATCAATTAGCTCAATTAATAATTATTAGTCTTTTATTATCGAACCGGATCCATACATAACTTACAATTGAATTCTTATACAATCATTCCAGTCAATAATCACAATTTTGTCCTATTAACCGGTATTTACATCAGAAATTGGCCTAACAATTTAATCAGATTAAATTAGGAATTGAATTAATTAATTAATCAAGAATTTACCAAATTGGACGAGTTGAAGGTCAATTCACAATTCGAAACTAGCCTGCATGCATTCAGATTGTCGAACAAAAGATTCTATCCTTATATTGTTATATCGTCACCGTGTATTGCCGCAACTGTGCGTGACAGCTATTACTAGATGTACCTTAACAAGGTGAGCAAAATGCTCTAATCAATTTTAGAATCGGATGTCGATTGGCTGGTCAATTTGCTAGAAAATTACATAGCGACATCACCATCTACCACCTCGATTTCACCTTCTCTATTAATCCAAATCCACAATTGAAGGTACCAGCATACTCCTCCATCTGAGCCCGTCAAGACCCACCTCCTAAACATGACCAACAACTGTCAAAACCACCACAATTGCCACCTCTGCCATGAGCCATCGTCGGCCTTCAATTTTTTAGTGTTCCTCAGGTCATTTCGCAGCAAACTTGGTGGCAGTATGATCATCAAGATGAGAGAAAGAAGATGGTTGGGTTGTTTCTTTGGTTTGCCAGTGCCGGTGGGAAGTGGATGGTGGAGGAGAGACATTGATGCATGTGAAAGTAAGAAAAATAAGGAGAGGGAAATCTATATATATTTTTCAACTTTCTGGCATTGTAAATTCCATTCCAAAACTTCTTCTCAGATTTCAATTGAGTTCCTTAACTTTTTAAGTACCTTACATTACCTCCTTGATTTTTCAATTAGACCCTCTAGGTTTCTTTTCTTACACATTGGCACATGCTTAATTTTTAATTTGTTCAATTAAGTCTTTGTTTTATAAAGTTTTAGTATGTTTTATTAATGCCCATTTCAATTTTTGGTGTTGTTATTATTATTTTAAAATCTTAATATTCTAATTAAATTTGTAGATTTGAGTTTTAACAAAAATTCCATACCCCTGATTTGGGATGTTACACATTTCGAACTATACTTTTTCTGTCATCACCATAACTAAAATAGAAGCTACATACCAACCTCGAAATAAATTTGATATTGATTAATTGATAGTTCGATTATCATGGCAAAATATTGTTGGACATTTTATACTATACTCCTTACTAGATACCTTTGGAGGTAGCCCTTGGGATTGGTTTCCAAAGATGACTGAGCGAAATGGACTAACGGTAGTTGGTCTTTCGGTTGGTACCCTACTAGCTAATATAATCTTGTCTCATCGCCAGCGGGAGGTAATTGTCTATGAGCAGCATAAGGGATACGGCTAGCCATGTCTAATATTAAATTACTAGTCCAAGCCGACCACTCAAAATTTGGAGGGATAAAGATTTTTGTTTTTTCAAAGGTTGAGTGACAAAAGAGCCACCAACGACACGATTGCAAAAATATTTATTAATTTGTTATGGATTAATTTTACCACCCAGTTGTAATCCTTGAAGAAAAATATGCTGACTCTCTGGTCATACTTGAGATTTAAACCTCTACAAAGAGAGCAACTAATTTTGTGAAGTCTAATCACTAGTATGGAACGGTGGTGAGATGTATCACTTCAAACCATGAATGAAATCTTCTCTCATAGCTTCTATTAATCATAATGCTCCATCTTGATTCCTGTATATTGTGCTCCAATAATTGTAACTCTGTTGTTATTTCTAGAATATCTCACTAAGCTATTTGGACTTATGTTTCTTGTATTATTCTTTCGGTTCTCTACACCAAATACGAACAACAAACGAAGATAGACTAAACTGCACGACATATTAGGCAATAAACCCCATGAATATATAAATAAACAGATTGTACTTGCTGAATTACTAATATAGATGTGACAAATGGGTTGGAAGTGCTAAGTGTGAATAATGATATTTTGGTTATAAGTTCAACTGTTGATGGATTACACTTGTGGAAATAAAATATTTTGGGTTTCAAAAGATTTAGTTTCCCTTATCCAAACAGCTTGTGGTATAGAACGAGTAGCACCTCCTAGTTAAGGTGTGATGGAGGTGGTATCAGAGCTTGAGTTGAGAAAACTTGAGTTGTGTTAGGAAATTATTCTTGGGACATAGAATTAATGAATTAAAGGAGATTAAGTTTGATCTTGGAATTTGAATAGGATACGAATTTTTAGGACAATACATGATGCCAATGGAGTGAAAGATTATGATTCAGGTGGCCAACCAGTGCATGATCCCTTACTCCCAAAGTATCAGGCATGTGACGCTTTATAGGTGAAGAATAATACTTGGGAAAGATATATATATCAAGCAAATATGTCTTGAGAGTTTAATAAGATGAAAAGATGAACATTTTAGATAGAGTTGAACTCGACATTAGAAAGACATTCAAGATGGAAAAAAATTGATGTATGTATATAGATTGACTTAAATAGTGTGATTGTCTGGAGGTATTAGCACATTAATAATTAGAGAATGGATTAGTAAGATATAAGATAACAATAGATAAGGAAGAGGATTTGATTGCCTATAGGGGACATCCTAGGAATCCAAGGAACAAGATGTAGCACTAGTCATAAGATATGTGACCAATACTAAAATTTGGAAAAAGAGCAGTAGATAAAGATATAAAACTTGAGATTTAACAAATAGAAATAACGAGATAGAAGGAGTGCTATTATTATATTGGGAAGAAGTGTTGGAATAGGGCCCCACAAGCTAATTAGATTGGCGTTGTAAGCTATTTCACTTGTTATATAATCTTGATTGAAGAATATTCATTATATGGCCATCTTCATCTTATGCTCATTCATACTTCACTAGCATTTGGTGAAGCCCTTAGATCACACAAGACTAGGGGACTTGGTCACGAACTGGGTGGTGATAACAGAATAAGTCTTACAGGGTCGTGATCTTAAATCTTCCAGGTCATAGGATCTTATGAGATAGGACCTCTAAGATCCAGATAGACTTGCACTAACGATGCATAAATCCAAGGATTGGATGTTGCTTCATTCCATGGGTAATCATCCCATATGAGATATGTATACATATTAGTGGGTTCTTGCTCAAGAACAAGACACTGAAGGCCCACCCAAAAAATCTACTAAATAGTCGAAGTAGCAAGTCGGTAGTGGCAAATTATCTAGCTAACGCTAGTGCATATAATTAGTCCTTTGACCTGAGGATCTATGGCAACCTTGTGTTTAGGTCTTCATGCTTTGACTCCTCCTTGGTACTTAGCAGGCCGTTCAGGTAGCGATTGGACATGCTCTACTTAGATATGGAGGTTTGTGAGATCCAAGAGAGAATCCGACTCCTTGTCTTTGTGAAGGGTAAGTGTGTCTCCTATGTATTCTATAATAACCGATTCCAAGAAATCATTGCACAAGGTAGTATGATAATTTGGAAAATGAGTTTTCCAAAGATAAGGTCATACAGTGAAAATCGAACATTTGAATAGAGACATAGTATCGTGGCCATTAGGAAGCCATCAAATATCTTGTCGTAAGCCTGTTTTGGGAGATAGGAGACAGAATGACTATATTTGCATAGTATGCGTAGAGCTATAATAGTTCTCCAAGAGCATTTGTTTCAACCAATTAATTGGGTTGCTTAAGGTTGGACATCGGCCATGAAGATTGGATACTCTTCAATTAATAGAGATTAATTGAATTGCATCGATTAGTTTAAAGGAGTTTAAACTAAAATGAATATATGATATTCAAAAGGCACAAGGAGTTATAAGACCATGTCTAATGAATTGTAGAACCTATCAGATCACACACAAAAATCAATTGCATTTCCTAATTGATGTAGGAATTTTTCTAAGTGTTAGAAACTCACTCCAAGTGACCGATTTTAGGGTGACTGAAAATTGAGGTCAATTTTAGCTTGATTAATTTAATTGTTAAGTTTATCAACTAATTTAAGGAGTTAAATTAGACCAATAATTAAGAAGTTAATTATTTGCTGCCACATGACCATCAATTGGTCAAGTTAACTTAAAAAGTTAAGTTAACAATTCTTACCTTAAAGAGTTAAGCTAATTGACTTAAGAGTTAAGTCAAAGATTAATTAATTAAGTTAAAGTGTTTAATTTAATTAATGAGAGGAATCTATTTTGGATGGAAAGATCAAATGAAAGGTTCATTTACGGTGGCATTTTAATTAATTTGAAATTAGATTCCAAATATAATTGAAATGTACACAAAATTCAAATTGGATTTGAATTTGCCAACTTGCAAGCAAGTGGGTGGTCCCCCACCTTGAGGAAGGTGTGATACAACCTTGGCATCACACCATCCCCCCTCTATATATAGATATAGAGGTAAGGTCGCGGCCACATTGCAATCCATGTGAAGAATTAGATTCTCACATTTTCCCCTCCTTCAAGCTAACCCCTAAATCAGCCATCTCCCTCTCATTTCTCCTTTCTATCTCGATCTAATATTGAGGAGAAAATGGAAATAGCATTTGTGTATGGATCGATTTTATAGAGGCAAGACAATATGATTGTTGTGCCTTGGAAGATCCACCAGTCAAGGCAGTAATTTGGAGATTTTATTCCAGGAGATCCAAAAGGAATTTTGATCTAAACATTTTCATAGTAGATTCATTAAAGAGTTGAGAAGCTACTGGAATTTTTTCAAAATTTTTGGAGGAGTTTGGTTTGTGCAAAAGTTGCATTCTTCCTGCTGCACTGCCATTTGACAGTTTTTGGAATAAAGAAAGAGTTCTTCATCTTTCCTTTGGATTTTGCTAATCAAGGTAACTCTCCATCCGAATCTGAATTATAAGCATGTTTAGATCCTTGTTTTCTTGTAATGCACTAGTTAATTTAGCTTTTGAAGTTTTATTATTGGATCTTAGTGCCTTACTTTCCTTCAAGGAGGATATGGATGAAAAGCAGGAACTGGAATTTTGATGATGCATGATTCTCCATTGAAAATTGAGGATACGAAGTTGTCAATAAAGAGTAGAGATCTATATAATCCTATTTTTCTAAGATATCTTTTTAACTAAAAGAAAGCAAATGATTTAAGAATTATAACATTTTCTAGATGTGTGTATCGAAATTTGGTATGACAGATATGTTATTATTCTAAAATGAGTGATTAATTCATATATGTATATACCTATATATATGACATGGGAAAAAATTTAAGGGATATGATTTTGGAAGAAACACTTACAACATTTAACAAAACAAGTCTACATGATAGCAAGACAACTGACAATCAACATATAGATAATAAACTAGCTAAGGATGAGGAACCCGAAGGAAAGAAAGGTGGTCTTGATGAAAATAGAGCAATACTAAATTGATTATGAAGAAGTCTTGAGGTCAGATTAAACTCGGACACTAGAAGATGACTACATAAAAGAGGAAAATAAAAAGACGAAGAGGAAATGTAGTCAAAAACATAAACTTTGATGAGAAGAATCCACGATAGAATATTTCTTAAGATTAAAGATTAATGAGAAAAGAACTACGTACATATACATATATATAAATATATGACAAGATTACTTTTGGAACAATCATTGTAGATGCTAGAATCAGTATGTACTGAATAACAACTATCTTAGACCTAGTTGTAATCGCCTTATCAACGGCTAGGTTGTCTGTTAGCTTAACAAATATTTCATAAACACCACAGTAGAAAAAAAAAACAAAAAGAAGAAATAGAATCTCCTATGTTAATGCTAACCTAAAAACTGACTAAGTCCTAGTTTATCTTGTGTTTAGAAATTATGCATATATTGCGAATTTAGGTGTAATGAGGATTAATAAGATTGAGTACTGATTAATAAACATCTTATTAAACATTACATATAAGTGTGGCCTATAGGACTGAAAAGCCTTGGAACCTACCGAATGGTATCCCAAAAACAAACCCCAATATATTCTCACAGTCAAGAAAATTCAGAGGAGGATACCTCATAATGAAGATGCCCAACAAGTGTTGAGGAAGTGATATGAAACCCACTCGTAAATTCAGAAATGGATGAACATATTATAGCATAAATGACTGCAATGTGGCAGCAATTCGTACAATTTTGTCAATAACAATGTTAGATAAATAATTTTAAGGAAAGTGAAGAGCCTCCAAAATTGAAACTCTAGCACACTTCCTTAAGTTCCACCTCTAAAGTTTATGAGAGGATCATATCACTAGAAGGCAGAAGCATGGGTCAGGGAGATCAAAGATATCTTTCAGATGTTGGTTTACTCAGATTATTAAAACTTTATATACGCTATCTTTGTCCAAGAAGGAAATGCGCATCAATGGTGGGTCTCGGTAAGCTGACGATGGAAACTTAAGAAATTACCCCACACTTAGAAAATTTTCGTACAAGAATTTAAGAATAGATTCATGCCTCAGGAAATAAGGGATGCACCAAATCAAGAATTTATAGATCTTACCTAAGGAGAAATGATGAAGTGGAATATGAAGCTAGGTTCAGTAGATTAATATGATACGCACCGCATGCACTTAGAGAAAAAAGGTGTAAGGTCAAGAAATTTGTTGAAAGCCAAAGATTTGAAATATGATAAACCCCTACACCTTATGAACAATTTAAATTCAAGGAAGCTTTAAATACAGCCTTGTAGGTAGAACAAGAACCCCATGTGATGTATAAGAATGAAGGAAAGATTAAACAATGAGAGGCCATTGAGTTTAAGACTCAGCGCATTAAGAAGGATAATGCTAGAATAAACCCTAAACGCCCCAGCTAACCTTGACAGAGGTTTGCAACCTCTATGGCGACTCTTGTCATGGTGAAAGTGCAATTTTGGAAAAAGCATAGAACATATATGGCATGCGGTAACAATCAATATTTTGTTCAGGATTGCATTAAAAATAAACAATGAACTTCAAGAGCTTAGAGAGATAAAGGAAGACAGGTAGTTAAAGACGTATGATTTGAACTCCTAAACCCATGCCCTATAAGTGTAGAAAACAAACAAAGACCTTCTAAGTGTGGATGCGATTTGTAATGATGTACATAAAGTTTGTTGACAATATTTAGAAGCTTAAAGTACTAGGTGAAGTTATAAAACTCATCAAGAGAAGTTTGAACTCGCTTTTGAAATAGTTTGATTTATTTTTTATAAGGTCAATCATGGAGTCTAAGAGAAATTTGAAGTATGATGGAGATCCCTATCACGGATGATGGAGTTTTTAGTTAATCCTAAAACATGAGGAGATAACAAATATTGAGTAATAATGGATATGCTTTTAAATTTGTGGAGAGAGAATTGACCAAGTATTAATGGAATAAACGTCACTTTCGAACTAGGGAAATAAAAGAAAGAAAGACCAAAAGAATCATTTTAGGAATGAGTGAGAGGATATTAGATAACGACAATTTGAATTTCATCTAACATCATAAGAGAATCTAGAGACTAGATTCTTTTAAGGGGAAGAGTTGTAACATCCCGAATTTTGGGTCCTTAAACTTAAAGCTATTGTTTTATCAAACTAAAATACGAATTCAATAAATCGAGTTTAGATTAATTTTGGGATAAATTTAATTGAAGCTTATGAATGATTATTGATAGCAGAGGGATTTAATCTTAAATGATATAAGGGTTTGATTGTCTAAAATTCTAAAGCTCAGGAGCTAATAAGGGAAAGTTAAAGACTAGGGACTGCAAAATAATTAAGTTAGGACCTAATGGCTAAATTTACAAACTCAAGAAGGGTCAATATGTAAGAAACAAAGACTTGAGGGCTTAATTAATGACTTTGAAAGTGATGAAAAAGATTTGGGGGTTCAAAATAAAGGTCTGGAGAATAACTTATATATATGTGAGGAAGGACGAAATTTTATCTAATTTTTTGAAGCTAACCACAACTCCACCTCATGTACGAATGACCGAAAACTGATCGAAAATTGAGAAATTAACACCACAGAAACGTTTTCCCTACTTAAGGAATAGAATCATACCCAAAACTTATAAAAAAACCAATAAAATCAAGGGATAAGAGTGGATAGTAGAGCTTGACATTGGTGGTGATAGGTGTACTATTCGGTGGTGGAAAGCTAAACTTGATAGAGGGATTCAAATGGGCTCATTGAGAGGACATTGGTTGTTCTATTTACCCCTTGGCTCTGTTACTACATGGACAGAAATGGCAAGATTGTTTCTTAAAAAGTTTTTTCCTGTTTCACGCACTAGCATTAGAAAAAAGATCAATGGGATAAGACAAAAAGACGCTGAGAGTCTTCACGAATATTGGGAAAAGTTTAAACAACTTTGTGCAAGTTGCCACAACATGGTATTACTGAAGAACTTTTACCAATAGAAATAAGGATGATGTATGCAGCAAGTCAAGGATCCATAGTGAACAAAACAACAAGCGAAGCTAGAGAATTAATTTCTATAATGGCTGCCAACTCCTAACAATTTGGATACTTTTGGGACCCTCCTAGAAGGATCAATGAGGTAAGCAATTCATCTGTTAAGCGTCAGATTTTCACTTTAACTTCTCTCATTCAGCAATTGGTTGTAGGAAATACGCAACAAATCAAAGCTTCTGGGATTTGTACTAATGTTGGTCATCCTACGGATATGTATCCTACTCTCCAAGAGAATTCTTGAGAACAAACCAATGTAGTAGGAGGATTCCCTAGACCACCGCAAAAAAGTACGATCCCTACTCAAACACCTACAATCCAGGACTGAAGGATCACCCGAATTTTAGTTACGGAGGGAGACCGCAAAACTACTAATACTTCCAATAAAAATTACCCCATCTTCAGCAACCATCCTCTTCAAATACAGGTATGTCTCTCGAAGAGATTGTTAAATCACTTGTAACTAACACTCAGCAATTTCAATAGGAAATGTGACCAAGTATTCAAAACTTAGAGAACCAAATAAGTCAGCTAACCACCTCAATGAGAAAGGTAGAATCCAAAGGAAAGTTGCCCTCTCAGACGGTTGTCAACCTCAAGCAGAACGTTAATGCGATTACTTAGAAGATTGGTAAGGAGCTGAAGGAACGTAGCAAGAAGACACGAGAAAATACTATTATGGAAAAAAATGGAGAGAAAGAGACAGGGGGGAGAGATTGTCATGCCCTAAAATTTAATTGAACATTCGCATGAACCCAATGGTAGGGTGAGAAGCTCATTGGTTGTACACATTTCCTTTCCTGAAAGGTTCGCTAAATCTAAAAGGCATGAAGAGGAAAATGAGATTCTTGAAACTTTTTGCAAGGTTGAGGTAAATATTCCATCACTTGATGCAGTCAAGCAAATACCTCGGTATGCTAAATCTCTTAAGGAATTGTGCACAAATGAAACAAAATTAAAGGGTAATGAAAGAATAAGTGTCGAGAAAAATGCTTGTGCAGTGATACAAAGCAAATTGCCCCCTAAATGCAAGGACTCGGATATGTTTAATATCCCTTGCAAAATTAGCAATGTTGGAATTGAAAAGGCCATATGCGATCTTGGTGCTTCAATTAGTATCATGCCTCTTTCCATCTACTCTTCCTTCAACATTGATCCTTTGAAAGAAACATGAGTATTTATTCAACTTGCTGATAAGTCTATTGTATATCCCGAGGGAGTCCTAAAGGATGTGTTAGTACAAGTTAATGAATTGATTTTTCCTGCTAATTTTTATGTACTTAACATATCTAAAGATAACTCTCCTAATTCGCCACAAATACTGTTGGATAGACCTTTCCTTAGGACCTCTAGGATGAAAATTGATGTGCATGATGGAACACTCATTATGGAGTCTGATGGTAATGTGATTAAACTCAATGTCTATGATGCTATGGAATATTCTAGCGATGAGTCTTGTGTTTCTATTGTGGATATTATTGATACTTTGACTCATAAAACCTTTGATTTGAATGATGATAATTTTGTGACGTGAGGAATAGCTACGTCTAGCCAAAGATGTTAAAAAGATGCGTTTTTTGGGAGGCAACCCAAAATTTCAGTTTATTGTTTATACTCTTTGGAAAAAAAAATCTAGCATCTTTAATTAACTTTTTTTTTATGCAAAAGAAGTCTTAAATTAGCCTATGGGCATAGTTAGTTGAGATAAAAAAGCTCTTCAAACTACTCATGCCCACACCTTATTCAAGGACCTATTTTGGCACCGTTTGAATTAGTTGATATAAAAGTTCTTCAAACTACCCGTGTCCACGCCTTGTTTAAGGACCTCTTCTGCCACGTTTGAATTAGTTGGCAGAAAAGCTCTTCAAACTAACCATGCCCACGCTTTATTTCATCACCTTTTCTAGCACCGCTTGAACTATTTGACAGAAAAAATCTTCAATCTACCCGTCCCCACGCCTTGTTTCATCACCTCTTTTGCCATTTATTTCATATTTAATATTTTATTTATTTATTTATTTATTATTATTATTACTATTAGTATTAGTATATATTTATATTACTATTATTTATGTACATATATATTTATATTTATTATTTTTATTATTTTTATTTTTATTATTATAGAAAAAAAGAGTCAAAATTCACCCTAAATTCTTCACTTTCATCTCCAACACACCATCTCTCTCACTGCAACATCACAAGTCGCCTCTATTTCCAAGCGTACCGTCACCACTAGCCACCATCTTCATCCATAGCCACCATCTTCATCCACCACCATCATCATCCATCACCATTGCCGATCTTCATCACCAACCACCACTTTTCGTATCAGTGTCGTCGTCTTCATCACCAATCACCACTTACTGTTGCCTCCTGCCACCACCCGCCACCATCTTCAACAACCCACGACCATGTACACCTCCAACCTTTCCCGTCGCCAACCACCCACCGCCGTCAACTACCACTATGAATTAAATCCAATACTCACACCCCCAGTTCTCCTCAGGGAAGTCCCTCTTCCACTTTTCTTACGCTTTTACATTCTTATTTTGAAACATTAAGGCCAATGTTTGGCTTATGTATGGGAGAGGAAATTTTGAATTCACAATTTAATTTTGCTTCAAAAATGCATGAAATGGTTTTTTATTCTTCTTATTTGCTTCCAAAGTGTGCTTTAGTTCTTGATTTGTTAACTTTTCTCGTAGACCTTTTGCTTCTTTTCAATGTCTATCCCTATGGTAACACGTAAATAAATGGGTTCAATTTAGGACACATTTTAAGAATGGCATGAATACTTGAGCCCTTGTTTATTGCACTTTGGCTTATTGCCCTGTTGGTTGATTTGGACGAAAGTTGGATGAGGGAATTATACATATCACCCTTAATAATTGTCATGCATAGGGGGTTAACTTTTCTAGAATTTGCCTTGATGAGCATGTTTGGGTTGAATTGTTGAGTTGAATGTACTAACACAATGAAGGTGACTAGGTTTGACCATTTAACCACTTTTAAAAAAAAAGCGTTGGCTTGATTACTCCGCTAATTACTAAAATATAGTGATTATGAGTATGGATAATAACCATCTCTAGGTTTGTGACCCGCTAAGTAATTGGATGCATTCATCACCAATATTTGTATTCGTGTAAAAAGGTCGGATGACATTCTGGATAAATTGTGGCCAACCGAGTAATCGAGTGCATTCATCACTAATGTTTGTATTCGTGTAAAAAGGTCAGTCCACACGCTGAATCTAGTGCCAAAAAAGGAAGATATATCGAATAAGGTTTTTCCTTTAATCCTTTATGTTTTCTTACATTTGACTTGCTATTTCTCCCTAAATATATGATATCGTTGCATGTTTTTGATAGCTATCTTTCTATGTCTTGACTAGAAATGATCTTAATGAAGAAATGTTGAGTCCCTTTTACATTTTTAATTCGAAGAGATTGCCAGGGTGACAAGTTACTTGTGTGATTTATGGGGGTTCTTTCTATGAAGTGCATGTTCCTACCTGTGTCTTGATTCAACCCTCCAAAATCTAATAATTTGAACTATGTTTGGGACAAGTTGGCAATAAGTAGAAGGGATTGTGAGAAAGGTTGATAAATTGGGGCTACTGTATGCTTGAAGACAAGCATTGTCTAAGCGTAGAGGATTTGTTAACTTGCATATTTGTCATTTAATTCGTATAATTTTTCCTTACAATTAATAATAAAAATATTTAATTGTTGGATTTAAGTTTCATTTTATATTTTGTGAAGCAAATTGAAGATTCGAGCTAACGTAGTTGAAATCGAGTATTTGACATGCTTGGAGCAAAAATTGGATTCCCAAGGAGACGAGGAATGGAAGAAGAAAATAATTCAAGTGCGGACATGTCTTGCTTCCCAAGACTCTAGGCAAATTTAATTAGGAAGCATTCAACCTCTTTTGGCAATTGTATATTTTTAGAATTTTCAATTTCTGTTTCTTTAATTAGGAGAATTTAAGTTTCCCTCTTCTGGTAGAACTCGTAATTAGTTTTCTGATTGCATTAGGAGTAGTAGGCTATTAATATGGAACTAGGAATCTTTCATAGGAAGCTTTTCCACAACTTTTCATTCAGCATATTTTATTTTTCTACATTTTTCTCTCAAACATGAGTTGCTAAACTCTTGCTCTAGCTTAAGGGATTATCAAAGTTTGGGTTCTTCAATATTTGCGATATCTAAATAATTTGATTCGTATTTCTTATTTCTTGAGTATTTATTTATTTTCTGTTTTCATTACGAATATTCAGGTTTATTAAATTTAGGGCCCAAATTTGATAGCTTAGAAAATTTGTTCTGTCAATTAGAATATTAAATTCGTAATTGTTTAATTGTTCTAATGCTTGTAACAAATAACATAGTTATGTGTAGGGACATGCATAATTTATGTTATGTGGATAAACAATTTAGTCGAAATAACTAACGAGTTTCTCTTAGTTATCGAGATAATAAGGAGATATTGATTATTATGGCATCCCAAGTAACTATAACCAACCTATTCAAGAATGAGGAATTTATCTTTGCATTGATCATCAAATTTGTAAATCAAACTGAGATTTTACCTTAGGCTAGATTTTATTCTCACTGACTTCTTGTTTGATTTATTTTACTTTTAAAATTCTAGGTTTTTCATTTCATAAAAATCCCCCCCTCTTTTCAATTTTATTAATAAACTTGAAAGAAATAAAATTTACTAATTCTTGTGGAATACGACCCTACTCACCACTGATTACAAATCATATCTTTAGAGTAGGAATTTATTTTTGTTGGATATGATACCCATCATTGGGAATTTCACCTTATCCAATCCTCCGCCACATCACATTCTCAATATTCTTAGGGCTCGTTTGATGTGCTCTAATAGCACAAATAGCAGAGGATAATGTTTGGTTACTGTTTGTTTGATGTCCACGACTAATTCATTGGGCCGGCCCGAAAGCTTGATGCAAACCGCCACTATACCCATATTAGATGCTATTGAAGTAGCGTCTGAGGGGGATGCAATTGATTCAAAATGTGCTGCTGTGACGAAAAGTCCCTTCTATCCGTCAATCATCACGCTTCATCACGCTTGCATAGTTTAATCCTCGTGCTTCCCACATTCGATTTATTGCTTGTCTCCTGCATCTTGAATGTCTTACAACTCCAACTTTGGCAAATATATTTTTTAATTGTGTTCATTTAACTGCAGCAAAATTCAGTAAAATTAGTCAGTTTGTTTAGTTCATTTCAATTTAAAAATTAATAAAACCTTTTCAACTACATTTTATATAATTAATTACAATCATCATTGGTACAACTCAATCTAAACAATTTGAGGAAAAAAATATATGATATAGGATAATTAATTAGAAGCTTTAATTTAATGAGTTAATGGTAATTTACTCCAAAATATAAACTGTGTTTAATTTTATTTCATCTAAAAAGATGATTTCAATTAATTAAATATATAATTACCTACATGGATATGTATATATCTAATGAAGAAATTGAATTTTTGTAGAAAAATCTCAAATATCTTTTAAGTTTGCAAACAAATTTTTTCTATAAATATCTTCTCAATTAAGAGAGTGTTTGGGTAAGCTTATAACCTTTTGAAAACATCTTATAAGATGTTTAAGAGCTTATAAGTTGATAAAAAAATGTTTGGCAATTTTTTTTAAAAAAAAGCTTATAAGAACATAAAATAAGATGTTATGAACTTATAATCTCTTTTAAAAAAAAGTAAGGAGACCCTAATTTTTTTTTAAGATCTTAACAAGCTCCTTTATTTTTAACCATTTTAATTACAAAAATACTATTATTAACATCTTATAAGCTCCAACATCTTATTTTATCCAAACACTTTAACAACTTATTTAAAAAATAAGATCTAATATTTTATAAGCTCCAAAAATATCTTATAATATGTAGGAGTTTATAAGATATTTTATAAGTTTGTCCATTTAATAATAATAATTGTTAATTAATGTATTATGACGTAATGATGTATATGATTAATTTACTCACAGAAAAAAATATTATATAACCAAATTATGTCAACTTGCGTAAATGTGCTCATTCTAATATGACATGCATGGGCATGTTTAATATGGAATTTAGTGGTTTTATGTCTTCACCTTTTTTAAGGGCGAAGTTGTGAAATCAAAAATAGTAGGTGCTATCAAACAAATGATAGCAGATTATTTGAAAAGTGTATGGTGGTTTATGTATATCACAATCTCAACTATCAAACAAGCTATTAAATTTTCTAACCTCTCATTATCTTCCCAAAATTATATTAGCCTCTATAACTTAAATTTCATATCAAACATGGCCTTAGATTTTTCACCAAATTCAATTTCCATATTTCGCGCCTCTTATCTTTATCCCGAATATTTAGGGCGATTCTAAGAGAGGCTTTTAGGATTCGGTTAAGGATTTCATCAACAGCCAGGCCAAGCTACCTAACTCCCAAGTAGGTAAGCTGTGTATAGCTTGGTAGCAAAGAGATTAGGGGTGCTCACGACCCTGTTAAGTCAAGCCATAGTATAGTCGTCCCAAGCTGACTTACTGATAAAACGAGGCAACCTATCTTCTCATTTGTTGGCCATACCGATGCCAATTTCCAATGTCATGATAGTTTTTCTCAAGCATTAATGACTATGATAGTATCAACTATCATCATCGGTTTCTACAAGTCATACCCATAGAAACTTGTCCATGAGCACTATTTTTCAAACATTTGGCCAAGTCTCTTAAAGTTAATGAGCACTATTTCTCAAGCATTAATGACTTCACTCCAAATATACTGTAACTCAAAAAATATTTTCCCGTGAGGTGAAGTAGGCTACGCTTTATAAGCATGCGTATATTAATTAGAATAAGATGGGATTCACAATAACCATTTATTTTCCAATCTCAATTGGCTCATTGAATTAGAAAACCGTTCATCATCTTTAGTTTGTCAAAGAGATTGATTTAGAACCCTTCTAATGAACCCGCCACCATTATATGGATGTTTTAATTTTTAAAGGAAAAGGAAATACGAGAATCATTAGAAGCGGAAACCTAAAAATTAATATTTGGGAGCATGAAATATGTTTATGTAATTTTTCTGAAAGAAAATAAAACTCGGATGGTAACCAAGAAATTGCACATATGGGTTGGAGAGTGTGCTTTTAACTGTTAATTGTTTATATTTAACTTTAAAATTTTAAAGGCAAAAACAATGCTTCGAAACACTCTAAAATATAATTTTTTAATTAAAAGTTGAAAAGTACTTAAAAGAAATATTGCAGAGTGCATCAGAAGTTTGACTTGCATGGGGAACCTGTTGCCTGGCCAACAAGAATTCACTAAAATAAATTTATACTAGTTAATTATGAGTGTTATTCCAGCTAATTGCAACTGGCTATCATCAGGGTAGCGTTATTAAAAGCAACCTATATATGAAGAATAGTTAATTAGCAAGTAATTGCCAACAAGAACACCTAATTAATTATCATTATTACCCATGACATATACACCATTATAGATAAATTGTTTTTATTTAATAAAATGAAAGTACTGGACAATTTCTATTGTTTCTGATTTTACCATTGAAAAAAAAAAAAAAACAAGAAAGTTGAAAGAAGGGCTCGTTTGGTTTCATTTTCTAGAGCCATTTTCATTTTCTAATAAAAATGTATAGTGAAAAGTTAGTTAGAAAATGTGTTTCTGAAAATAGAGTTTGGTGGTAATTATTGCTGTGGACACGCTAAAAGATCGTTTTACCCCTTACTATAATTAAAAATACCCCTACAGGACAGAATCCACGTCTTTTACACGGGTCGGGTCACAACCCAGATGAACCCGATCCAGACGGGGCCGCGACCTGAATCCTAGACCATTGATCAGCCAATGATCCCACGCGTGGTACAGTGCCAGCATGATCCCTACAAGAAGGACCAAGCGCTGCCTATAAAAAGCACATCCACCACAGTTCCAGGTCAAGTCATATCCCCTAACCACCACTTACTATCTGCATCTTATCTCCTCTTGATCTCGAATTTGACTAATCACCTCACTAACTTAGGCATTGAAGGGCCTTAGCTGAGGGTGATCCAGCTAGCCTAACGTGTTCTCTTGTGATCAGGTCAAAAGCCCAAAATTCACTCGTGTGGTTCCAGGTCGAGGTCTTGACTGTGATCAAGGATACACGGGATATTCCATATTGAGGCCATAACCATGAAACTCGAGCCGCATCAGAGTTGTGTTTGGATGTGTTGTTTAAAATTATACGTTTATATAGTTGTGAAAATGAGATATAATTGAATGTTTGGTGTTTTTGTATTAAAAGTTATGTAGTTTTTGAATTTGAATTGATGATGTGATGTGTAATTGTTTGAAAAAATAATATTATAATTTGAATTTGAATTTATAATATTTTTGTGGTGAATGTTGTTTGAGAAGTGTTGGGAAGATAAAATAGTGATATAGGTAATAATAGAGCGAAAATATATATGAAAATGGAGAGAGAATGTAAAAATGAATGTTTTGAGAATGAAAATATATAAAAAAAATTATGTAGAAGTTGATAGTTTTTTATTTTTATTCTCAACAAAAAATAAAAATGGAGTTTGAAAATGAAAACAAACGGCCGATGTAGTAATAATTTCAGTAAAATATTCTACATGAGAAGTCAACTGCGTTTAATTCATTAATGTTCTTGAATTATTAAATTAAAAAGATTTGTTACCAAGTTGACATTTCGCTTTCTGGTTTTCGTCCGCTTGCACATCAGAATTAAATATATATATATATATATGTATGTATGCACTTAAACTATTATTTTTGCCATGTGACTCGGGAGATACATTTGAATGAAACTATCAATGAGTTTAATTTCTTCTTTCCTGATCACCTAGAATCCTCAATATTAATTAGTCGAGTAGTGTCAAGAAATGGACATTCCGCGTAACTCATTTGAAAAACTAACTTAAAATGTGAAAATTGTTCAAAATCATATATAAAGATCACAATTTATTTATTTCATCTATATAGGGCACTAACACATTCTGCGCATGTCCATGAGTGAATATTTGGAGCATGGAATAACATGAAATTGGTGGTCCAACAATACTGAGTAGCCCAACATTGAAAATGGGTGGCTCTAATACCATGCCAAGAAATAGATATTGGATCTAATTTATACCAAAAGATAACTCAAGAGGTGAGAATTGTCCAAAACTATATATAGAAACTACAATTTATTTATTTTACTTATGTGAAACACTAACAAGTAGACTAACAGGACTAAAGAAACCAATTAACATGATGGGACCCATTGAGCACTCTATTTGTTAGTCAACTGAATTATTTATCATATATATATATAGAGAGAGAGAGAGAGAGAGGGGGAGGGAGAAGCAAGTTGGCAAATGTCATTATAACATATAAAGACGATTCGAGAGACAACGTTGTATAGTGAGTCTCTTTGAAACATATGAATTGGAGCATATAGTCAAATAAATTATGGAGTAATTTATTATCATGTATCTTAAGAATGTTGAGACAGCCATATAACACTTAGGGCCCACGGAGTTGAAGACATCATTAGTTTAATTCTTTTAACCTAATGTCCAATGTTGTCATAGTTAATTTAAATCTTTTATTAGTTTAATTCTTTTATTAGATTAATTATTTTATCATAGTTAATTTAATGTTTCAATTCTATCAATTAGTTTAGCATTTAACTTAATTTTATTTACTCAAGCCGAAAAAGTCCATAGGCGTGACTCTGAGAGCCCAGAAAGGACAACCTGGCTGCCGCTAGACCTAACTTTAATTTTAGTACTTCTTGGAATTATTAAACCTAAAAATTCAGTTATGTTATAACTGAAAAAACCAATATATTGTATAATCAACTCAAAGATAAAATAAAATTTAATTTTAACTGACACGTAACAAAATGAGTAGTAATGTGGGGTTGTAATTCTAAAATACGTATATTTGCAAATAAGAGAGTGTTTGGCTAAATTCATTTAAAAAAATTTATGAACTCCTACATTTTATGAGATACTTTTTAAGCTTATAAGATACTAAATCTGATTTTTAAAATAAGTTATTAATGTATTTGAATAAAATAAAATTTTGAAACTTATAAGATGTTACTAATTATAATTTGAGTTATAATTAAAATGATTAAAAATTAAAGGAACTTATTAAAATTTTGAAAATAAGTTGGATCTTCTTACTTAATTTTTTTTAAAAAAATTTACAAAATTTTAATATTTTATTTTAAAATCTTGTATGCTCCTTTTTAAAAAAGTTTATCAAGTAATTTAAAATAAAAGATGTGTTGAAGAACTTATAAACTCATCCGAACACCCTCTAAATCATATAAACAATAATTATGCAAAACCTTATATTATGTAATGGCAGGACCATTGTAACCGGAATTTAGATACTAATCCGACAATAGCAAATCCAAATATGAACTTCACTTTAAGTTACTTCTAATCCAAATATAAACCTTGTTTCAAGTATTCTACTTCAAACATGAGCTATATATGTTACAATTCTAATATATTTAGAGCCTTCGGGCAATCCACGGCGAAACCAAATCTGTCTAGATTACATGGATTAGAGACCCAAACAAATAATGAATTTACGAGCTTCCTAGTTCCTCCCACCAAGGAATCGAACCTTTCAACAATTCTTAAGCATCAAACTCCTCATGAAGTCAAATCTCTTCAATACTATTTTTCAATCAATAGGATTTAAGTGCCGAGAGGTCTGTGGCCCACAGGCATAAGTCTCCCACATAATATGGGAGATCAAAAGTTCGAGCCCTAACGAACTCTTAATGTGCGTGCATATAAATAAACAAAAAAAATCAATAGGATTTAAGTACTTAAATATACATAAGAAATTATCTTATCAAATAAACTTTATATTAATTGATAAAATAGTATAGTATATAAATATGATATATGCAACATATTATTATAACATTCTCCCACTTGGCCCATATATTTACTCTCATAATTTAAATAAACATAATGTGTACAATAAAATTATTCTAAATCTTTCATTAAATTACCTATATATATCATCATATCATGATTAAATAAAAAAAATTAATGAAATATTTGCAATCGTTTGTCATTATTTTGACATAGTTTCTTTTATGTGCTACACCATTAAATTTTTATTTAATTAATTGTAACCTTTATGAAAGAAAGATAATATACAGTATAACTTGATGTGTTATTCTTCTTCTATAGGTCTATCAGTAATTCTCAAACATGTATGTATATTAATGTGGCTCAATATGGGTCTGAGAATATTTTGATAATTTAACTAAATCTGATAAATCAACCCTAAAATTAATTAACTAAGTAAATAAGTCAGGGAGCCCAAAAGACAAGACAAGCTCGTCAAAAGAGCAGAAAAACACTATGGGTCTAAGCCCATCAAAACTAAAATATATAAATACCAAATCCTAAAGAGAAAGAGGACACAAGAAATTATTTGCCAAATTTCTCAGTGTGAAAGAACTCTCGAAAAAAGCATATCTCTTTGTGCTATTTCTAAGAGACGAACTGACACTCTAATGTTTTTCAAAAAGGACCTCGCTCCATTTTCAAGGACCATCACTTTGGCACCATCTATGGAAAACTTGAAGGAAGAAGAAGGAATGCTTAGAATGCAGATGAGATCAAGAATTCGCGAACCTAGCAATAAAGTGCCCCCAGCATTGAAAAATGTAGAGAGTCACTAGTAAGAAATACCACATAGTCTAATGCCAGACTTTACTCTTAACATGCAATCAGTACCTAAGGAGGCACCAGCGCAGCAAGCTCCTCCTCCTAAAGAACCATCCTTACCTATCACACTGGAAGCATGGAGAACCCTTCTAGAGAACACTGCCTTTGAAGTTGTAGCTAAAGCAGCTGATCGCCAAGACCCTTATTTGTTGAACTAAAGAAGGAGGATATCGGTGCAAGAAACCCGCAACCATTGAAACTCAAGACAGGAAGAGAAAGACCAATGAACAAGAAAGTAAAGCACGAGAAGAGCTCAGGGAGCATGGAGAGTTTCCATGAGATCCCTTGAGGACTACTAGAATCGGAGTCTCCCTAGACCCAAACTTTGGAAATTAGGCAAATAAGTTATAGTAAGCAGAAGGAGTACGACTACCCCAATACTTAGAACAGTTAGCTCATGTAGTGCTACTACCTAAATCTAATCTAGAGTAAAGGTGTTGTGTTTATTTCACTCATGTCTATCCAAGAAACATGTTCCCACTCTCGTGCATCGATGTTTCATCTCAACTTGGAGTACTACCAGATAGGAGCCGCAGTTAGCCCATGACTCACAACTTGTGTTAGAGGAGACGCAAGCCCAACGAGTACCTCCTTCCGAAGATCCTAGTCCACCTATTACTAGGAGATGATGAAAACTATACTGGAGAGTGCTACTCAAGCTATGGCCAAAGCAACAACCCAATATACCAAGGAGAGCCACCCCCAAAAGTTGCAGCAATTTTTCCACTAGAGTCGAGGGGTTATTCCACTCCAAAAAAAATGAGCTTTAGTGATCGAATTTTAGTGACCTATTGGTGACTGATTAATGACCGATTAGTAATCAATTTAAATATAATATTTTTTAAAAATTAGTGACCAATTAGTGACTGAATTAGTGACCGCAGAAAGGCAGTCACTAAATCGGTCACTAATTAGTGACTGAATTAGTGACCGCAGAAAGGCAGTCACTAAATCGGTCACTAATTAGTGACCGGATTCTTTTTTCAGTCACTAAAATTAGTGACCGCACAAAGTGGTCACTAATTCAGTCACTAATTAATGACCGAACTCTTTTTTCAATCACTAATTCGGTCACTAATTAGTGACGGAATTAAGAGTTCGGTCACTAATTTTAATGACCGTATAAAGCGGTCACTAATTAATTACCACATTTTTTAATTAATAAACAGTCACAAATATAAAATTTTATTTTTTGCATATTCTTGTAGTATGAAAGCATAAAATTTATGTAACACTTATATAAGTGATAAAATATTGTGTTTGCTATTAACATATATATATTTGATAATAATATATGTATATATAAAAAATATAAAAATATACGTACATATACAAATATATAACCACTAAATATTTTTATATAATATCCATATAATTGAACATTAATTTATTAATATATATAGATAGATACACAAAGAAATAAACAAGAATGATATTCTTATACAAAGAAAAAAAATGAGAATTAATTAATATATACACATCAATAATATATACATGTATTATGAGTAAATAAATACTTATAATATAATTAATAATATTATATATTAATTCGTATTGATATAGGGTGGCCCAAAAGGCCCAACGTTTCGGACAATGGCCCAGGGCCCATGACCCACGTCGACCATATTCAACCAGATAGTGGCCCGAAGGGCCCAACGTCCAGACAACGGGCCAGGGCCCAGGACCCACGTCGACCATGTTCGACTAGATAGTGGCCCAAAAGGCCCAACATTTCGGACAACGGCCCAGGGCCCATGACCCACGTCGACCATATTCGACCAGCCCCTCACGTCCAGGCGGGCGCCTCAGAGCCCTCGGACGATATCGACCATATTCGACCCCAGTTAAGCTGACAGGAGGTCGAGCTCTGCACAGCGCCCTGCCACCGCATTAAATGCGTGGACTGGCACCACGCCACCGCATTAATGGCGCATGCCATCCCCTCACTGTCTGACACGGCAGGCGCCACCCCGTATACCGTCCCGTCCTGTAGCTTGAAAGGACATCTAGCTGGCAAAATTCAAATGGGAGAATAGACTAATTGCCCCTTGGAGGAGGCTGAAGACCCCAAGGGTAAGCCAAGGGCTTATCAGTCATTTTCCTACAAGGGGAAGAATATAAAAACTCCTCTGTCTTGCCTCACAAGGTATGCGAAAAACACACTAAACCTATCTTACTTCATTGTGAGACACCGAAAATACTGACTTGAGCGTCGGAGGGCCAAAGCCAAGGGCCACTCAGCTATCCTAACGTTTGCCTTGATTGCAGGATTCTCAAATATCATCAACGGAAGATATCCACCTTTGGGATTAACCCCTATAGAGATCGGAATTGAAGCACTTGTATTACGATTCGAACCCTCATCATTTGGCGCCGTCTGTGGGAAACAGGAATCCTCTATCGAGAATGGTGAACACTAGGCGAGCCCCTTCCGGGAGGGTAGAGAGCAGAAGATCCAGCCCCTCCTACTCCGCCAGAACGAAAAAAGGACTGCTCCAGGCCCCAGTATACAGCCTGAGCCCGTAGTCACCCTCACTATGCCCCAGTTGATGCAGCTCATCAGTGAGCAGATCTCCGCACAGATATCAGCCCAGATATCAGCCACCTTGAACAGACAAGCCGCGCCGCCGGAACCGGCAGCCAGCGCCACCCCTCCTCCAGCGGGGCGTGAGCAAGCACCGCCTGTAGAATACTCACGGCGTCCGGGGTCCCCCAGGCATCCAGCTAGGCGAGAACCAAGCCAGAGTTGTTTTCACCGGGAGGCGCCCCGCCCCCCGCCGAGGGAGGAGGTAGCGGACTCCGTGGACCACGACGTTCGGCCCCTTCGAGCCCCGCAGTGCGATGGGACCGAACGTTCCAGAGGTAGAAGAAAACAGGATCAGCAGGAGTGGGATGAGGTATCCCACCAGGTGCAGCAACTAAATAAACGCCTAGGGAGCTGTCGAGGGGGAACGTAGACAGGCCCCCTCAGCCGGAGGTGCCCTCGAAGTTTAGAAGGGAACGGGACTCACCCTTTACGCAAGAAATCATTAATGAACATATCGCGGTGGACGCCAAGATCCCCACTGGTCTCCCGCGGTACGACGGGTCCAGAGACCCGAGTGAACATTTGCTGCAGTTTGAGCACATGATGGAGCTGCATGGACACAACGAGTATATTCATGCGAAAATACTGGTAACCACACTTCAGGGTGTGGCCTTGGATTGGTTCGTGAAGTTAAAGCCGGCATCCATCTATTCGTATGACTAGCTTTGTGACAAATTCCTGCACCAGTTTGCTAGCAGAAGGAAGGCGAAGCTGCCACACACCCACTTGCATACGGTGAAGCAAGCCGAGAGGGAGTCTTTGAAAGATTTTTTCACCAGATTCAACACAAAAGTGTTGAAAATTGACAGTCCGAGGATTGAGTTCTTAATTGATGTGCTGTTTTTGGGATTGAGGCACAAAGAGTGCGCTAACGCTTTGGTGCGCGCTCAGCCCCGCACGATGGAAGAACTCCTTGACCTCGCGGAAAGATATATGACCCAAGAAGAGATTAACAAGATGAAATACGGCAGCATCGAAGCTGACAAGAGGAAGGGCAAAGAGAAGGACGACAAGCAGAACAGGGAGGGACGTCGGTCCTCGATTAAACGCTTTCACGAATATACACCGCTCTCCATGGCAAGGAAAGAAGTGCTCTTTGCCATTCAACACGACAACCTGCTGAAAAAGCCCCGCAAAATTACAGAGACCGAGGCCATGAAAAAGTCGGGGAAATTCTATCACTTCCACAGACATAAGGGGCATGACACCGAAGACTGCTTCAACTTGAAGGACGAAATTGAGAGGTTGATCAGGCAGGGGCACCTAAAGAAATTTGTCGAGGACAGGAATCGACGAGAGGAGGGCGCCGCCGACCGGACTCCCCGTAGAGAAAGGTCGGCCAGACCACGAAGAGATGACAAAGGGAAGAAGCCCGCCCACGAAGCCCACCCGCCCATCAGAGGGGTCATCGACATGATCGCTGGGAGACCCACGGGAGGAGACTCCCGAAACGCAAGGAAGCAAACTCAACGGCAGCTTGACTCGACCAAATCGTCTAAGGTTGAGACGATTTTTCAGCTTTCAAACAGCACAGAGCCGATATCCTTTTCAGATGCCGACCTCAACCACCTCGAAAACCAAGGAATGGACCAGAAGATCGACTGCCCTCTGGTGGTCGCCCTCGAGATCGCCAACTTCGAAGTTAGAAAGGTCCTAGTCGACAACGGTAGCTCAGCCAATATCATATTCTCGTCGACACTAAAGAGGATGGCCTTGGGCAAGCTTAACTTTGATCCAGTCAGAATGCCCCTAGTTGGATTTGGGGGATCGGAGATAATGCCGTTAGGATCCATCTCCCTCTCTACAACTTTTGGGCAGGGCCATCGCAGCCGAACCTTGATGATTAGCTACTTAGTGGTCGACGCCCCGTTCGCTTACAATGTTATTTTGGGAAGACCGACCTTAAACGACTTTAGAGCCGTCGCGTCCACATATCACATGAAGATAAAGTTCCCGACCCCTGGGGGAGTTGGTCAGATTTTGTGCAATATTAAGGACGCTGGCGCTGTTACACAATCTCTGTGGACCCCGGTGAGCAGAGAAGGAGGCCCCAGTTGACGCCCTCGGGAGATGCCCTTGTAGCGAAACCCGAGGAGGCAACTTCATCGAAGAAGAGAAAGATTGAAGATACCAGGGTCGAGCCGACGGGAGACTTTAAGACAATTGAGCTGGAGCCCAGGAATCCCGACAAGACAACCAAGATCGGCGCTGATTTGGGAGATCGACTAGAGTGCCTCATGGTCGACTTCCTCCGGAGGAACATTGATGTCTTCGCTTGGAAAGCAGCTGACCTGCAGGGCATCGACCCGGACATCATTGTCCATAGGCTCAACGTGGACCCTACGCATAAGCCGGTCCGCCAGAAGAAGAGAGTTTTTAACGCCGAGCGGACGCAGGTTATCCAAGAAGAGGTAAGTAACCTCCTGGAAGCTGGTTATATTGTTGAAATTTAGTACCCTTCTTGGCTATGTAATGTTGTCTTAGTCCCCAAGAGTGAGGGAAAATGGAGGATGTGTAATGATTTCACAGACTTGAATAAAGCTTGCCCTAAAGATCCTTACCCCTTGCCTCGCATTGATTTACTTGTCGACTCCACAGCTGGATGTGAATTACTTAGCATGATGGACGTGTTTCAAGGATACTATCAAATATTTATGGCACCTGAAGATAGGGAAAAAACCTCCTTTGTTGTTCCCAATGGGGTATATTGCTTTTTCGTCATGCCGTTCGGACTTAAAAATGCCGGAGCAACCTATCAAAGGCTTGTTAACTTCATGTTTAAGAATGAGATTGGGAACTCAATGGAGGTTTATGTGGACGACATGATTGTAAAAATAGACAGAGCAGAAAATCACCTGGCTGACCTGAATCACACATTCTCTATCCTAAGAGCCTTTGGCATGAAACTAAACCCTGGAAAATGCACCTTTGGAGTGCGGGGCGGTAAATTCCTCGGTTTCATGGTCAGCCAAAGAGGCATCGAGGCTAACCCTCAGAAAATTCAAGCAGTTCTCGACATAGCCCCGCCGCGCACAATGCGGGAAGTTCAACGCCTCATTGGCAGAGTAATTGCTTTGGGCAGGTTTGTAGCTAGGCTGGCAGACAAGAGCTTACCTTTCTTCAAAATCCTAAGAAACGCAAAGAAGTTGGGGTTCAGATGGGATGAACAGTGCGATAAAGCCCTCTTCGACCTCAAGCAATATCTCTCTTCACCACCTCTGCTCGCCAAACCGGAGCTCGGGGAAGTCTTACAAATATATCTAGCTGTCTCTTCAGCCTCCGTTAGTTCGGTGTTGACCACAATAAGAGATGGAAATCCTTGCCCCATTTACTATTGCAGCAAAGCTCTCCAGGGGCCAGAATATAACTATTTGGAGATTGAAAAATTCACTCTAGCCCTCGTCTCATCAGCAAGGAAGCTGAGACCCTACTTCCAATCACACACAATCCTGGTGTTAACGAATCAGCCGCTGAAACAGATATTGTCAAAGCCGGACACTTCAGGTTGACTCACTAAATGGGCAATTGAGCTCGAAGAATTCGACATCCAATTTCAACCGTGAATGGCCATCAAGGCACAGGTCCTCGCAGATTTTATCCTCGAAAGGATCGACCTACCATGTCCGGACATCGACAGCACATACTCGTGGACTCTACATATCGATGGGTCTGCGACGTCATCGGGAGGAGGGATAGGAGTTTCTCTTTGATCCCCGTTAGCAGAGGGTTATGACTTCACGGTGAAGCTCGATTTCCCGGTTACGAACAACGAAGCTGAGTACGAAGCCTCATAGCAGGAATGCGCATGGCTGCCGACCGGGGGGTTGGTAGGCTAGCGGCTTTCACGGACTCTCAGCTCGTGGCGGAGTAATTCGAAGGGAACTTCGAAGCAAAAGAGCACAAGATGGCGCAGTACTTGGCCAAGGTACAACACTTGAAACAGATGTTCAGCCACTTCTCACTAAGCCAGATCCCTCGGTCAGAGAACGAGCGAGCAGACGCACTTTCTAAGCTAGCTAGTTCGGCAAAAGGCACGCGAGAAAGAACTATAACATTTCTTGTGGCCGATAAACCCTGCGTACAGTCTTCCGCCCGGATCCAGGTCAGATGCCTCGACGAGTCAACCCCATCCTGGCAGCATCCAATCAAACTCTATCTGAGTAGAGGCTCCTTATCAGATGACATTAAGCAGGCTTGAAAGTTGAAAGGCTTGGCGCCTAAATACGCATTAGACGAGCATGGGCAACTGTACATGAGGTCGATCGCCGGCCCGCCACTCAGGTGCTTAGATCCCGGCCAGGCGAATGAAGTATTGCAGGAGGTACATGCAGGTATCTGTGGCAACCACTTGGGTGGAAGGTCCCTGGCTCACAAGATTACCCGCTACGGATATTTCTGGCCCACTCTGCTCAACGATTATGTGGATTTCGCTAAGAAATGCCCATCATGTCAGGTACATGCGAACATTCAGCATCAACCAGTCGCACCAATGACCAATGTTAGTATCACATGGTCGTTCGACCAGTGGGGCATCGATATATTAGGGTCACTCCCCAAAACCTCTGGCCAGCGGAAGTTTTCATAGTGGCTGTCGAATATTTTACAAAATGGGTGGAAGCAGAAGCAGTCCCTAAGATCACCGACGCGGCTATCAAGAGTTTTCTATGGAAGAACATCGTGTGTCGGTTCGGGCTACCTAAGATCCTTATCTCCGATAACGGCACTCAATTCCAGAGCAAAAACACCAGAAAATGGTGCGAAACTTTAGGCATCACGCAGCACTTCACTTCAGTAGGCAATCCACAAGCCAACGGCCAGACCGAGGTTACTAACAGAACAATCCTAGACCACCTTAAGAGCCGGATAGCAGGGACAGGGGCCAGTTGGGCAGACGATCTCCCAGGCGTTCTCTGGGCCTATCGAACGACCCCTCGAACGGCCACAGGCTACAGCCCCTACAGTCTAGTTTATGGCTCTGAGGCAGTGATACCATCTGAATTGATTCAGCACACAGCTAGAGTAATTCATTACAATCCAATAGCGAATACATCGGAGAGGACACTCGATTTAATTACCGTAGATGAAAAACGCCAAATAGCCTACAACAAGATGCAGAGGTACCGCTACAATAAAACAGTCCGTCCGAGAAATTTTAAAGTGGGCGATCTAGTCCTGAAGAAAGTGGAGGTTTCAAAACCAGTCGGGAAGCTGGACCCCAAGTGGGAGGGACCTTATGCAATCACCAAAGTATGCAAGAACAACGCATACCGATTAGCGGACACTACAGGTCGCGACCTTCCTCGTCCATGGAATGCGGTAAATTTAAAAAAATTCTTTGTGTAAACTGTTTAATTGACATCTGTTGAACCGCTTATAAGAAGCAGGGCACATCGCGATTGAAAACTTGAAAAGATCTGGCAACTAAGTCGAGGCCACCGGCCGAGACCACCTTAGTCGACCCCGAAGTCGACGAAAGGATTTAACATCTAAGTCGAGGCCACAGGCCGAGACCACTTTAAGCGACCCCGCAGTCACCGAAGAATTTAACAACTAAGTCGAGGCCACCGACCGAGACCACCTTAGTCGACCCCGAAGTCGACGAAAGGATTTAACATCTAAGTCGAGGCCACAGGCCGAGACCACCTTAAGCGACCCCGCAGTCGCCGAAGAATTTAACATCTAAGTCAAGGCCACCGGCCGAGACCACTTTAGTCGACCCCGAAGTCGATGAAAGGATTTAACATCTAAGTCGAGGCCACCGGCCGAGACCACCTTAAGCGACCCCGCAGTCGCCAAAAGTTTTCAAAACAACAGAGTCGACACCTTTGATGCATATTTATGGGCTCGGCCATGCCGCCAAATTTAGGAGACCAATGCTTCACATGGTGAAAACACCCTTAAAGCTGGAAGTCGAGCCCCGCTCGCAAATGCACGTTAACTACAAAAAGTTAGCGAAACCATTTTATATTACCAGTGTAAGATGTGTTCTACGGCAAACACTATTTGCATCCTATCGACTTACACAAGTTGGCAATACAAAACTTTAAACCAACGAAGACAAAGCAGTAGACAAACGACAATATAGAGCAAACCACCAGCAGAGAATGGGCAAAGAAATATCATTTCATAAAGCCTCAGTAAAACATATATACAGAATAAAAAGTCAAAAATACAAGGGAAAGGCCTAGCTAGAATTGCCAAACCCTTCAGCAGCAAGCGCTGGAGCCAAAACAGACGGAGGTTCAGGTGGTGCCTCTACAACGGGAATAGCCACGGTAACCGTGTAGGAGGGACTGGCAGCAAAGGGCATAAACAGCCGTGGAGCAGCGGGGAAGAATGCTGCGGCATCCGCCCTGTCCTCAGAAATTTCATAGGCAAGGTCGCCAGCAAACTTGAACTCTCGGCCCACAGCATTCAGCCTCTTCTCGAGTTCTGCCTTCTGCCGCTCTTCGGGGCTCATATCGACAACATCGGCAGATTCGACCTCAGCAGTATCGGCCTCAATGACATCTTCCTCGACCAGCGGGCGCAATTGCTCATCGAAGCCAAAGCCCATCTTCGAGCAATCCTCATCGCTGATGCCGTAACCCAGATGTTGTAATTGGGTGATAGCCCTCTTGAACGCACCTCGTGCGTCATCCAAAGCAAGCACAACGCTTGCGTCTTGGAAGGCTGGGCTCACCATAAATTGTTGGACGGCCTCCTTCCGCACCTCGGGCAACACCCGAGCAAACTCCTCCCTGGCTTCGACCAGTCGCTCACTTTGGCCGGCCGCACGACCAGACTCGTAGGCGACTTGAATATCCAGCTCCAGTTTTTTCAACTTCGCCTCCATTAGAGTCTGCTCCGTTACCGCCAGCATCACCTGACGGTCTTCCACCTCCATATCTTTGGCATACTGGGCGTTTGCTCTCTCAAGCTCCTCGACCCGCATCTGGGAGGACTCAAGCTGAACCTTTAAGGTCTCAGCGTCCTCACCCCCCTCCAATCGCTCCCGATCGGCCAGCGCCACTTCGGAACGGCGAAACATGTGATAGCCTAGCTGCTCGACCTGAAACACGAGACTATGTCAGAAGGCAACTAAACGAAGGAAAAGAAGAGTTAAACAAGTAGACATCCAGGTTCCCAGATCTTACCATATTTGCATGATAGGAGAACTTACACAGCAACCTAGGCTGGGTTAAACCCAGGAATTTGTTCTGGTCAGCCATGAACTGCGCAGCCATCAGCACTTTTAAGGGATCCAACCCAGCCGGCCCGGAGGATACCATGCTAGACGAGTTGCCCACAGCTACACCTGGATCTGACCCAAAATGAGGAGATGGGAATTTGCGCAAATTAAAGAGTGCCTCGGGGCTTCGGTCCATGAAGAGCTCTTTTCCCGTCGGCACGTTCAGCCCCGTGCCCTTCGACTTCCCTTTCCCCACAGCTGCCTTCTTCGGGGGGGAGCAGCCGGCTCACCCATGGGTCTCTTTCCTCGACCCGCGGTTCTCTCGACCTCTTCTTGTCGAGCGGGCGAAGGTGTTCTGGAGGGCGCGGGGGCAGCAGTTAATCGTCGTGGCTCGTCGGCCCCCGATGACTCTTCCCGAATCGCGCCGCGTCGGCGCTGCTTATTCTTTTCAACTCAAACCATCGCGCTAGTCCTGGACCTGTTCATGATTTGGCCGCGGTCTGCACAGGATAAGCAACAGAAAATATCAAATGCAGGAATGTTCATAAGCAAACGACAGGGTACAGCGCATGCAGTTAGTCTACCTATCTCATGATCAGCGGGAAAATTTAATGGGGCTGGCGACAACCCAGCCAACACCAATTGCCTCTCCTCGAGGAATACAGTAGCTTCGATGGGACCAAACTCGACCAGGTCCCTCACGAATGTGCTCGCCCAGGTTGGAGCGTGATTCCCTGGTACCTTGACCGAACCCCTCGCCCACTCTTGGGGAATATTGAACCTGCCCTTTACCCGCACAAAAAAGTAGCGTTTCTTCCACGCCTGATCATAGGACGAGGAAGGCGCCACGAGAAACCTCCGACGAGGCCGAGCACTCAGATAATAAAAGCCCGTTTCCTCAGTGTTGCCAGATTTATGCGACACGCAAAGATAAAACAGGTTTGAAAAATTTTCAAAGGTTGGGGGTTGACTGTACAGGAACATTAGAACTATAAAGCTACACAACGTCGAGAAACAGTTGGGCAGCAGTTGCGTGATGCACACTCCAAGACCCTTAAGCAGACCTACCATACCCTCACTCAAGGGAAACCTAAGACCACACCTAAGTGCATCCTCGAAAACAGTTATGCAACCAGCAGGCGCGCGGTGCATTCGACCAGCAGGCCCAGGGGCTAACAGCTGGAATTCGCGAGGAATGTGATAAAGCTCTTGAACATGGGCCAGTTCTAACGGGGTGACGGTAGAGATTATCTCGCTATAGTGGTTTGGGGTAAATAATCGCCCGCGAGAAGAAGGTAACCGGCTGGGCCCAGCTTTCCCCCCCCCCGCGCGCCACTCGAGCCGCCGTAGCTGGAACGGCTTGAGTCAGAAAACTCCCCGCGGCCCTCAGACACAGTCACCTCACTATCCCCACCAGAAGTACCACCAGAACTGAATAGCCCAAACATTTTCTTCTAAGAAAGGTGGAAAGAAATAGAGGGGGAAGAGTACTTACTATATTTGGAAAGCTAAAACCCAGAAAATCTCTGAAGAAAGCGCAAAGGTTAGTGATTCTTCCAGCAAGGAATATCTGAAGCGGTAAAGGCGAAAGCAGCCTGAATACCAGTTAGTATTTATAAAAGAAAAGGCGCGGTTATCCAAGGGTCCGTATTAATGGGGGAAACTATAACGCCGCCCCACGCGCGCCACGATGTAACCGCTCAGTAGACGCCCAAAACCCTGGTCGATTTCTAAAAATCCCCAGTCAAGACACGTTAATATTTACTACTTCCCAATGTCGCTCTTCGATTCCCTCAATCTGCATTGAGAAGTGGGGGGACTCATGATATAGGGTGGCCCAGGGCCCATGACCCACGTCGACCATATTCGACCAGATAGTAGCCCGAAGGGCCCAACGTCCAGACAACGGGCCAGGGCCCATGACCCACGTCGACCATGTTCGACTAGATAGTGGCCCAAAAGGCCCAATGTTTCGGACAACGGCCCAGGGCCTATGACCCACGTCGACCATATTCGACCAGCCCCTCACACCCAGGCGGGCGCCTCAGAGCCCTCGGACGATATCGACCATATTCGACCCCAGTTAGGCTGATAGGAGGTCGAGCTCTGCACAGCGCCCTGCCACCGCATTAAATGCGTGGACTGGCACCACGCCACCGCATTAATGGCGCATGCCATCCCCTCACTGTCTGACACGGCAGGCGCCACCCCGTATACCGTCCCGTCCTGTAGCTTGAAAGGACATCTAGCTGGCAAAATTCAAATGAGAGAATAGACTAATTGCCCCTTGGAGGAGGCTGAAGACCCCAAGGGTAAGCCAAGGGCTTATCAGTCATTTTCCTACAAGGGGAAGAATATAAAAACTCCTCTATCTTGCCTCACAAGGTATGCGAAAAACACACTAAACCTATCTTACTTCATTGTGAGACACCGAAAATACTGACTTGAGCGTCGGAGGGCCAAAGCCGAGGGCCACTCGGCTAGCCTAACGTTTGCCTTGATTGCAGGATTCTCAAATATCATCAACGAAAGATATCCACCTTTGGGATTAACCCCTATAGAGATCAGAATCGGAGCACTTGTTTTACGATTCGAACCCTCATCACGTATGTATAAGCATATATACATATTATCATATATATGTGTAAAGTATGTATTACTATAAATAGTAATAAATATTAGCATTTATTATATAAAAAAAGAAAAAAACTATTTATCACTATACATATTAGTATGAATATACTATTTTTAATACGTTTATAATATATTATGATAAAATATACCTAAAATTTAAAAGTAATAGTTATAAATAAATATTTATAATATAATTAATAATATTATATATTAATTTGTATGTATAAGTATATATACATATTACCATATATATGTGTAAACTATTTACTGCTATAAACAGTAATAAATATTAGTATTTATTATATATTAAAAAAAACTATTTATCACTATGCATATTAGTACGTATATACTATTTTTAATATGTTTATAATATATTATGATAAAATATACTTAAAATTTAAAAGTAATAGTTATAAATAAAAAATACAATGCGTTATTATAATGGATAAATATTACACAAATATTAAATGAATAATTGCTATTTTTGTTAAATTTTAAAATGAAAAATAATAGTTACTCATACATAAGAATATTATAATTACTTTTTAATTGGTAAATATTATATATATATATATATTATATTGTTGAGACAAATTTATGAAAATATATGTGGTGTAGTGGTCATTTACTCATTTGAGCATAGCAAAGGTCTTGAGTTCAAATCCAAGAGGAAGCAAAGTTGAAGAGAAATATTTTTGACTCATTAAAATGAGTGACCGAAAACATACACAATTTTTTTAAATTTTTTTTAAATAATTAGTGACCGAGACAAATTAGTAACGAGGGTTTTAGTGACCGATTGGGTCGGTCACTAAACATGTTAGTAACCGATTTTTGCATATTTAGTGACCGATTTTTTGGTCACTAATACCCTTTTTTTTTGTAGTGTTCCTCCTCAAAAAAGACCAAGCAAGGAGCCAACTCTGAGCATGACGCCACTCCTCCTCCTTTATCCCAACAAGGAGACATACGCCCTTCAGTTAAAATGAAATTCGCCTTGTAAGTACTGACAGATGTTAGAATTCAAACATATTCTTTGGCTCCGCAGTTGCATGGAGGAGCAGGATACCAACACCACCTTTTAGCTGCCACTCCCCCTTGGCATAGCCCTTTCTCTTCATCTATCTAGCAGAGGCACTCCCTCTGAGAGTGGAGATAGTCTAACTACCGGAGTATGATAGCACTGCAGATCCTCAAGAGCACTTAGACAACTTTCTGGAATGGATGGAGCTATATAACCTACGCGAAGCTATATCTTCAAGTTGTTCCAAACCACCCTCATCAAGCGTATCTTGACGTGGGTTAATTAGATACTAGTTGGATCCATCACTGGATGGAAGATGTTGGCGCAGTAGTGTCTCTTTCAGAACTCCTCTGTCAACCGCAAATACCCAAAGCAGTAGTGTATTTGTCTATCATCAAGGAAGGAGCAACATAGAAGTCAATATATGCACCATCCTTAGTTATCAATTCTATTGATAATATACTTGAACGTCGACACCTGATGAAAAAAAAAGAATTGGATAATCGAAGGTTCTGAAGACATAGGACCTATAGATGGCAGCCCTATCACACTTCCAAAGAAACCTCAAGTGTGGAAGAATAAGAAGAGGAAGAAGTAAGAAACAGTGGCTCCTTGAGGTACTAGAAAATAGAGTGGAACAGATTTGGGAGCTAACTTGGAACAAAAGTAAGTTGTGAATGCACAATGAGCTAGATAGCCGGAGTTTCGATACTTGCCCCTTACAACCAAAAGAGTGGAGATACTGCAAGCTGCTACACTTTAAAGCTTAATTAGATACCTCCCCCCCCCCCAATGGATGTTGAGAGACCAAGGAAGCGCAGATCCTCAAAATATTATAACTTCCATTAGGGGTGGGCATGGTTCGGTTCATTATTTTGCCCCGACCTTTCAACTGTACCAATTTAAATTTTGGAGAGTTTTTGTTGGGCTCTTCAATGACCATTACGCTATAGTTATTTTAGGTTACATCTCAGGTATGATCCAATCATAATCGAATGACGATCAAGCGTACCATAAAGGATGACCAACTAGTGGCATAAGTTTCTTATATAATATGGGAGGTTAGGAGTTCAAACCTTAATCAGCTCCCAATATGTAAGTATATGTTTAAATATTAGGAAAAAAAAAAGGATCCAAACTAGATTAGTTGGACGAGCTTAAATTAGCAAATAAGAATAACTGCATTCACATCTACAACCACAAGTCATTGCCTGATTCAAACATTGCTTAAATGACATGCCTTTTAGCATAAAACTTTGACAATAAATGATCCACAATTAATCAGACAGTCACTAGGATTTCATGATGTGTGTTATGATTGACATATACCATAAATCAAGCTCTATGATCACAAAAAGACAAGCTCACTCCTTGAAAGCTGTTAGGGTAGAAATTTCTCCAGTGGGGATAAAGTAGAGTCTGCTTAGAAGAAACATGGCTGGCAACTGTACTATCATGAACAATATTGAAAGATAAAGTGAAATTTTCTTTTTCTTTTTTTTTTTTTTTCCTTTGTATATTGGAATCAAGGCTTTTGCCAAGTTGAGGGCTGTGAACTGGACTTCCTGCTTTATTGATTATATTGGAAGATGTATGCCTACTGACAAGCTATGAGACTTGAGTTGGGCCCAAATTGTACTGCTGTCAAATGTTTTCAAAATCATGGGAGGGATTTCTAAGTGAGGAAGAGGGAGAAGAAGCAATAACACTCTTCATTGCAGACATGGTAATTAAGGGCAGAAAAGTCATAACTGAAAAAGTTGCACTGGCAGAGACAATTTGGGCTCTGGCAAGTATAATCAGCCTCCAAGCAAATCAAATTGTGTGAAATTTATAGTTATATAGTTAAGAGGATAGACTTAAATTTTTATTGTTTAAATTTTATTTTTTTATAATTGAATTAATAATAGAAGTAATTGTTTACATTTAATTGAATTTAGGATATATTTATGATTCTAATATTGTTATGTAATTTAGAATTATATAGTTAAGAGGATAGACTTAAATTGTTATTGTTTAATTTATTTTATTAATAAATTTATGAATAAAATCAACAAAATTTAATTAAACTTTTAGATATGTTTAGTATTTTAACATTATTAAATATGTAACTCAAAATTATATGGTCTAAAGTGATAAATCATATTTTTTTAAAAATTTAGGTGATAAATTTGTATCAAATAAAATATTATAAATTTGAAGGATATTTGATATTTTAAATTTTGATTGTAAGCTTTAAATTTTTTAGAACTCAACTGCATTTAATTTGATGATTTGGCACATGGAATATATGTGTGTGTATGTAAGTATATGAATATTTTTCAAGATTTATTTTTTTATTTTTATTTTTTATTTTTTTCTTTTTTTTCTTTTTTTGGTTTTTACGTTTTTATTTTTTGGTTTTTCATATTTAAATTTATTTTTTATTTTTTTTAATTATTTTCATTTTTTTTAAAGTGGCAAGTTGAATTTTTTTATTCCTAAAATGTTGATGTGAAATTTCCCCTTTTTTGCCCAAGTATAATAATTGTGCTAATTTGGCAAGAGGAGTTGTCACGTCATATGCCATGCAGGAGAGAGGAGGATATCTAGACTAATGAAAAGACACCGTGTAGGTTTGGGTTGCCGGATGACTTTGGCCCCAATTTGTCCTCAAATTGTCAATTTTCAGGAGACGCACCAATCTTGCAATCCGAAAAGTTAATCAGTTTTTACCTATGAAGTATAGTTATAAGACCAATTTTGCAATTTCGCCATATGAATAATTCCAAATCAATTCACTTTTCCATCTATAACTTGGTTACAAATTAAAAAATTGCAGTTGTAACCTTGCTCTTACATCGTCAACCTCGATCAACTTGCACACAGAAATCATCACAAAGGAACAAAAAATTTTACACATTGATATGATTTATACAGAGACATGAAGGCATGCAATATATTGATATAAATAGGAATAAGCATATCTTCGTTCTTTTCTGTCAAAGAAGCCTTAAATTTCATATGTCATTCCAACTTTAAGAAGCCTGGTCCGAGGTATGGCCAACACTGTATCCCCTTGTCTGAAGTTCTTCCTCAGGAAGCTATAGCCATAGTTGATGACAAACTTCTTGAGCAATGATGAGTCTTGTTTTGCCACCACTTCAGCTTCTCCCATCAGATAGAACACACCTTGATCCATTGCTCTCTGCACAAACTGCATCTCCGCTTCAGCGACAACATCAACAGGCACAGTGCTGCTGATGATCCTGTTGGAGGATTTTGATGCATTGAAGGACTGAATGGATCTGCTGCTTGATGAAATGCGCGGTGGGATTTGCTGCTCCAGCGATTCTTCGATGTGGACTACTGCAGAAGAAGAACTAGATGTTCTGCCCTTTCCATCAGCTGTCTGAAGTAAACCAGAATGAGGAATAATATTAATACTGTTAACTGTCTGATCATGATCATCAGGCATTTGTTCAACAGGCCCACTTTCAAGCATGAAATTCTCCTGCCTGATGAACTCCTTCAAGTTGTCAACAAGGTGACGTTCAAACTCGTTAGGTTCCTCGATGAGATCCTTGTATCCGTATCTGACGACACAACGGAATATTCTGTATTCTTTTGGCTCAACCTGTCGAAAGAGAAAGCGCTCCTCAAGGGCAACTTTGCTGATGGGGATGGACTTGATGGAGACCAATACGACTACTGAATGAATTGACGGAATATTGGAAATGAAGTGAGGAAATATTGGCGGAATTCCCTGGACAAGTTCGGAATAGAGAAGTCCAATTCCAGGGATTCGGATTATATCCCTGTTGTTTGCCAAGTCTCTTACATAAGCGCTGGAAACCTTGTTTTTAAGCTCAAACATGTAGCGTTGTTGGTGGGCGTAATGCCATGTGCCCATCATTATCATAAGCACAAGAGAGAAGGCTAGTGGAAGGTAACCGCCTTGAGCGAACTTGTAGAGAACTGATGAAAAATATATAAGCTCTATTGATATAAAAACAAGGAAGAACAAAAGAATCTGCCAAATTTTTGTCTTCCATATGACTAGCATAATTAAGGTGACCATACTTGTAGTTATCAGCATCACAGCAACAACTGCAATACCTGCAATTAATTATATAATTAATTCATAAGTAGCATATATACACACTGGTACGTTAATTGTCACTTTCATAGCATGGCAAGTAATGCATACATATATATATGTCACGTACGTATATTTAATTTTTAATCAATTATTTTTATAAATTAAGAAATATTTAATGCACTTGGATATCCATGAAATTTGAAATTAATGGAATAAAAGATCCAAACTGATGATTCATTATGCCATATTAGAGTACTAACTTAAACATGAACAAATAATATGATGACTAATTAATTAAAATTAAAAATATATACATTAATATATTATTAATTGTTCTTACCATAAGCATTGCCTATCTTTTCCGTGGTTTTGAAACCAAATGTTACCAAGACACAGGCAACCATAAGAAGGTAGTTGATCTCAGGGATATAAACTTGACCCTCATACTTTGCAGAAGTGTGAACAACTTTAACCCTTGGGAAACAACCTAAACTCAATGACTGAGAGATGATTGCAAATGCTCCCGATATCATAGCTTGACTAGCAATAATGGCTGCAGCATTAGCCACCACGAAAGTTGGCCAATAAAGTGAACCTGTATGGTATACCACCAAAAAAGAAAAAAGAAAAAGTTTTATTAGAGTACGTACTGTATATATTTCTAAATATTACACTTAAACGTACAGTAGTGTCACCATACATTAATTTTCTAGAGAAACTTGCCTGGTATGGAGTCGTAGAATGCCTCGCCTACATGATCTGGGAACTTTGAAAGATATGCAGCTTGTCCAATATATGCTGCGAGGATAGAGGGAAACACCATTCCGGAGAAACTTATCTGCCGGCCGGCGGGTAACAAACAATATTTAACAATCTTGAGCAGAATATATATATATATATATATATGTGTGTGTGTGTGTGTGTGTGTGTGTGTGTGTGTGTGAGAGAGAGAGAGAGAGACTAATTACTTGGATAGCGGGTACATTAAAGTGGCCCAGATCCGCAAACATGGCTTCAGTTCCTGATCAAGTAGAACAGCATCAGCATGTAATTAGGAAAATATATGAATTGGTACAATAATAATCACAGAGCTAGTTAGTATGTAAATCCCCTGAATATATATATATATATATATAATATAGAGACAGTAATTGTCACCTGTGATGCAGAGAACTACCCCGCCAAGAGATACCCATCCTTTCTTGCCATTTCTTTTGAAGTAATCAACTATGTATTGTGGATTGAAGGCACGCAAGACGCCCACATCATGTTTAAATAAGTTATATATTCCAATCCCACTTATGAAAAGAAACCATAAGCAGATGGCTGGCGCAAATGAATACCCGACTTTATCGGTGCCAAACTGTTGGGCGCAGAACAGAATGATCAATATCGCAATGGAAATGAAGACAACGGCATCTGCATGCAAAACCAATAATATGATACTCAGATCATGTTTTTAATAAGTAAAGAAATTAACCAGTTGTAGGTGTTTACCTTGGTTCAGAGGCTTGATTCCACTCACAGCAGAAAGAACTGCGCATATGCCCAAGTCAGAGAAATATATATATATATATATGTATAAACTTATGTGAAAGATGTTATAATTAAGCTCCTAATTATTAATAGCTTTACGCGTGTGTGCGTGTGTGTGTATTAATTAACTGACCTGAGATGCAAGGAGTTAGAACACCATCACCAATAACCATAGAAGTTCCCAGGATAGTTCCAAGGAAGAGCACTATTTTAGCAATTTTGCTCTTCTCCAGTTTCGCTTTGATCTTCTGAGCCCGTCGCAACTGGTTTGATGGCGTGTCCAGTCTGTAATTTGACAGTTCTCTGTCCTCAGGTTGATCATTTGGTATCAGGCTCACCTTTGCATACCGGCACATCAAGGAATATAGTGCAAATGTTCCTCCTGATCGATCAAAAATTAATATTATACACGTAATGACCACGTATATACATGTATAAATTCAATTAACTATAATTGAAAATTAATTATGGAGTAGAACTGTTTAATCAATGTTATGTATGTATACCGTCGCCATTGTCATTAGCCCACAAAACAAGGAAGACGTATTTGATCATTGGGATCAAGATTATGGTGTAAATGATGAGTGACAGCACACCCAGGATGTCATCTTTGTGTTCAATCCCGTCGGGGAAAGTGCCGGCGAACACGTATAGCGGCGATGTCCCGATGTCTCCATATACCACTCCTATGCTTTGAAACGCCAGGCTCAAAGTCCGACTCCAACTTGCCTTCAATTTATTCATTTAATTAACATTTAAATTACTGCCATACGTGAGTGTGCCTGTATATATATATATATATATAGACTAATTATTATAAATTATAAAAGAACCATTAATTAATGCATGCAACCTCGGGATCCTCTTTATATTCTGTTAATCTTCTATTGCAAATTCATGTATATATATATAAGTATATATATTTGATTCTTAATAAATTATTTATTTAAAAAATATTAATTTAATACACATATTATGTATGATGAAGTGAAATAAAAAATGAAATACGAAATGAAATAGTTAGAAGATCTAAACGTAGGCATCTGGGGTTAAGTTTACCTAAACTATATATAATCAAAGTATAAGAATAAAGAAGAGAAGCTGTCGAAGATGATGATGAAAAGAAAGAATTAACCTGAGGGGAGGCATGGTGGTTGGGCTTGAAAGAAAGATTTCCAGCCTCCATGTTAAGGGAGTCGACACGGCGGAGCCTTGCCCACGACACTTTCCTTTCCTTGATAATATTGGTGGTTGCCTGCTGGGCTTCTTCCGCCATTTCTGCTTCCATTTTGTGTGTACTGTCCGCCATGTTAATTTGTTTTCAGTTGCGTATACACATATTGTACCCAGGGTGGTGGTGGTGGTGGTGGTGCCTTTTTATAGGCTTCAGCATATATACGAATATCCATTATATATTTTATTGGCCCCTTTTTTCCCCAATTAATTTACGTGCTAGCTACTTGTCGATTTCAAAGTCTATTGGACTGACGTGCCTGTTGTTCCTTAATTATATGAGCTATTTATATTTCATAATTGTTTCATAACTTTAAATTAATATAACTTATACTTGTTCCATTAACTGTTAGACATTTTTCTTTTACACGTGGATCATCGTATAGTCATATAATTAATCAATTTTGTTTCACCCAAATAAGACTTACATATATATATATATGTATTATATTCTTGAATTTCCCCAGTTATTGTATGTTGTTCCAAATTAATCACGGAATTACAATTATCAAAACTCTGCTGATATAAATTCATAGAATTTTAAATTTTTTAATTAAATTAAAATATTCTCATTGATTGTTAATTTATTTTTTAAATTTATTTTAATATAATTAACATATTTGTTATGATTAAAACCTCATGTTGTATTTTTTTGTATAATGTTTACTTTTTAAAATAATTTAACACAATTTCTCCCTCTTGTTCGAGTTGATTTTCTATTGTGCAGTAGATTTTTATTCTCAATATTGTTCATTATTTTTTCATATTTTCATGCATTATATTTTTATTGATTTGTTTGAGTTACCTTAAATTCATTGATTTTTTTAATAGAAAAATATAAGTGGTTTTATATTATTATATTGTGCCTTTACAGATGTGATGATATTATGACCAACATGACTTTTTGTTGTTTTTTGTTATTTACACATTGTGATTTCATTAAAAAAAATTAATTTTGTATCATGTATCTTATTAAAAAAAATATATGGTGAACTAGATCTATTTTTACATGAAATTAGAATAATATATATATATATTGTATTTTAATTATAATTAGTTTTATTTGTACAGACACATGCTAATTTATAGTGTTAGTGTGTGTGTGTGTGTGTGTGTGAACTTTTTATAACCCAAAAAAAAAACTAATAAAGATGTGGGGGCTAATATGTATATTTATATATATGGATGGTAATTATTAGAATTTTAAAGAAACATGTAGTTTAGTGGAATCTCCAAATAATCTAATAATAAAGATACATGATTGTTTATTTATTAATTATTATGAAATATGATATGAAATACTAGTTTGAAAAAGGATCTGAATTGATCTATTCAGTATTCAGCCAATTGCAGACAGGGACTACCGATTGTTATTTAAAAATATTGATAATATTGTATTATTTTAAGAAAATTACAACACAAATATATATATATATATAATCAAGAATTATTGGTTAAGTTAACGTACTGTTTCAAATGGATCTGTTATCCAATGCATAATTAATTTGGCACTTTACTCCTGAGATTCAAAAAATATAAAACTAAATCATACAATTAATGTATCCAATGTGTCAAATTCTAAGAAGGTGCCGTAAGTAGTTGGGAATTCAGAATAGGTGAAGGTATGTAAAATGTATATATTATTAATTATTATTATTATTATTATTATTATTATTATTATTATTATTATTTAACAAAAAGGAGTAGTAGTGACTCTTGATTGCAACGTTTAATTAAGAATAAGTACTAAGTAGCATTTAATTTGTCAACAATAGCACTCAATTATTATCTATAAAATCTATATATATATATATATCTATGTAGTGGGCTCCGATTCCAATAATTGTTTTTGTTTAATGAAATAATAATTATCATAGTAGATGATATATATCAGGTCATGGTAGCGACAGACAATTACCACATTGGACATTGTTCGGTTGGTTTACGGCCGCCATTGTGAAAGAAACAAGAAAGTTGAAACTTAACCTAATAATTGTAGTAAAATACTGAAGTCAACTATTCCTTACCGGCATTATATTACACGGCTTGTTCCGGAGTTGACTTTATAAACATATACATACATATATTGTGTATGTATGCACCGGCCTTAGGATTGATTGATTGATTGATTGATTCACTGCGTATGCTTTTCAAATTTTCTCATATGACTTGGGAGATGCAGTACTTACATAGCGCCGAGGAATTAAAATTGATGTCTTATAATGAAACCGTCAAATTAAAAGATACACGACTCCTATACGCATACACCATTTATCTTTTAAATTTATGATATTGCATTATATAAATTTTAAATTTTGTTCCTTTTAAATTCTGAAATTATTTATTTCTATGATCCAAAATATTTATCTTACTTTTAACAAAAAATCTGGCTACATCGATATTATTTAGCCGAGTAAATATATATATGTTATGAGAGGATTAATATGCAAGAATATTTTGGCAGGGAATGAAGAATTTAAGAATAGTATAAAAATGGAATTGTAAATGAATGGCATTAAAATAACATGTACAACTATGGTAAGTTTTAATCATACTTACTTACATGAGGTACCCCTTACATAAAGGACACATGTATTTTGCAAGAAGTTATCTCTAATTTTAGAACAAGTTGTTGCTTTATATTGGGGATAATTATAGCAATCTTTCCTAAGATTTGATATAAATACAGTTAGACCCCTTTAAATTTTGAAAATTATATCTACCTTTTTTTCATTAATAAACATAAAAAATAAAAATAAAACCTAATTAAAAGTGTGAAATGAACAAATCACTCTAAATAATTTTAAAGAAAAAACCACCAAAAAATAGAAAATTTAAAAGATAAAGTTACCCATCTATATACTAATCTAAAAAAATATTTATATATTTATATATAATACACATATATTTTACAAATTATATATATATAATCATGTGTGTGTGTGTATATGTTAAATATATAACGTATGACATATATAACTATGTATATATATATATATACATACATACCTTCATATACTGTGAGAGGTGGGAGTGAGGGTGAGAGGGTGGTGCGGCTGCCATGGCCGCAACTGGCTAGGTCTGGTCAAACCAGATCTGCCAGTGCACAAAATAAGCAGGTAACTTAATTGATGGCAGCCATGGCAGCCAAAGTATGCTACCATGGTTAGGGTTGGAGGGTGTGGCGGGATGGGGGTGGGTTGGGGAAGATGAGTGAAAAAATTTAAATAAAATATTTGAATAATTTTAAAATTATTTTGGGATTGATTGTAGTGTACTTGAAATTATAAGTTAGTTAATATTTACATCAATATAAATTTATTTGAGTAATTTAAAATTGTTAAAATTATACTAATTTAATAAATAATAAAGCTGTATTTGTCTTCAAGAATTATATTAAAATTGATTATTTATCTAAAATTGCTAGGGCTATATTGTTAATATTTTAACAAATCATTTAATATTTATGAAATTTTATTAATATCTAATATGTGTAAAATTATAATAATCAATTTAAATTATTAAAAGTATAATAATTTAAAAAATAATAAACTTTTATATTTTAAGAATTTTTTATTAAATAATTTTAATTGTAAAAAATTTATTTTTATTGATTATTTTTAAGATATTTAAAAGTACTAGATATTGATTGATATATATATATATTATACATAATTAATTGATATTTTTACATTGCAGACCTTATTTTGCTTTCATTGTCTTAAAAATAAAAATTTACCAAAAGACATTAAAATATATTATATATGGAACTAAAAAATAATATGAGGTGGTATAATAAATAGAAATGGACTTATTTGACTTTTTAAGGATATAAAGAAAAAATTATTCAAAGAAAAATACAATTAAATGAGTCACATATATATATATATATATTATAAAGTACTTAATTGGTTGGAATCTAAATAATAATTAAAAAAAAAATCTTGTTACATCAATGGCAATCATTATTTTAGTGCAATGCATCATCAACATACTATTAGAGTCTACTTTAACTGGTTGCACAAGTAGCAGGTAAAATGTATTTTATCCCGTTGCCAACTAATTAACAAAAAGAATGGCTATGATTTTGCATTTTAGATCTCATAGCTCATATTAAAAATATATTTATAATCATCACATGAGGTATATACAATGAGATTTGCACAGTAGAATACTCCAAAAAACATTCTGCATTTGGTATATGAAAGAAATAAGGAAGGAATTCATCAAGATTATTTAAGAAATAGCAATGAATTATAAGAATGTAAAGAAATTGAATAAATGTTTAAAACGGCATTTATATAATGAATATTATTTAAAATATTAACAAGAACATATTTTATTTGGATGTTTCTATATATATATATATATATATATAAACATGTAATAAATATTTATTACATGTATAATTTATAATTCCGTAAAATAATATCTATATATTTTATAAAAAAGTTATATATCTGCATATACAGTAGATACTTATTCATAATAACAGTTATTGAATATTAACCTATATTTATACATTAATGTATATTGTATTTACAGATGTGTGTATATATATATTACATATCTAATTAAATTAAGTATATGCATATAAACATATCTGTTTCTTAACTTAGTCTTTGAAATACTACAAATTAGTAATATGAACATATATTTTGTATTTAAAGAATATATTCTAGTATTCTGTACTAATATTCATTATATTCAACAAAAATTAATACATTTTTAGCCAGATGCTAGTATATTTTATTTTACACGCTTATATACATATATAAAAGATATACTAATATCTATTATATTATATTATATTCATATGCGGAAGTATATGAATATTTCCCATATTTGTCATTTGATACAACCATTAAGAGAAATTCAATAGTTTAGTATTAGGTATATTGAAGGTGGAAATTAATTATCCTATATTATCACATATGTGTATGTACATGTATCATATATGTGCATACACATGTATACAATTGCGGATACATGAATAGTTAAGATAAATATCATTACAAGAGAATACTCCTTCACCAAAGAAAAAATTCGAAATAAATTTAATGAAATTTATCACAAAATATGACTTCCTGATGGATTTTGTTTAAAAAATATATTAGTATATATTTGGTCACTGATTAGTTCTATAATAAAAATAAAGTACGTTACAAAATTAATTTTGTAGTGGAATTTTTATCACAGATAAAAAAATTATGTTTAAAATTCTGAAATTTATAACAGACTTTTTATATCAATATGAATTCTTCATATCCAATTATCCATCACAAGTGTCATTATTAATTTATATTTTTGCTCCTTTTTCTAAATGTATTAATAATCTGTCAAAATCTATCACAACTATATTCAAACTGTGATGGAACCATATTCAACACAAATTTTTCGTTAGTGAAGAGGGTGTTTTTCTTGTAGTATATTAATCACATAGCAAGTAAATTAAAATATTAGATATAGTTCAAATATAATATGTATATTATCTTTATCTAAAATTTTTGTTTATATTTAATGTTATATATATAGTGTGTAAATATAAATTTTATAATATAAGAGTTTAATAAATATATTTTTAGTAATATAAAACAAAACAAAACAAAAAAAAAGGTAGTTCATTTCTGGACTATTGAGAATGGATGTAATGCTACGAATTGGGTTACCTACAATTAATTATATCAAATATAAAATCTTGAATGAATTTAAAAATAATTATTTTATTCCCAATTCATTTCAATATACTGATCATCCAAATTAATTTACACATGTTGTACTATAAAGAAAAGTAAAAATGAACAAATAAAGAAATAAGAAACAATGTAACATGTATAAATTTTGAAATCCAAAGAGAATGTTTGGTTATGTTTTCCAAAAAAAATATTATTTTGGGGAAACATAACCAAATATATCCCCATTTTCCCTTCAAAACACATATTATGTATATACACAATATATATTTTATTATTATAATAATATTAAAAAATCATTCAATTCTATTTTCACCCCAAAAACCTAACAAAAAAGCATTGATTTGACTGCTATAATAAAAAATATCTCTTCTAAAACATAAATAAACATATCAAAACACAATTTTTACATTCTCAAATAATTTATTATCTCAAAATACATAATAAAAACACACAAAAGATATAACCAAACATTCCCTAAAGCTTTCCAAATAAATTATGTTTTATTTATTAAGTCGGTTTCGCATACACGGATGGGCAAGCGGGTTTGAAACAATAACCAGTTCATTGTCATCATTAATATATATATATATATATATATATTTATTTTTTTCTTTTCTTCTTCTTCTTTTTTTTTTTAAAAGCTGAAAAAGCCAATATGAATGGCCCTGCCAACCCAGAAAAGACAACCTTCCCTAATAAGTAATACCTCAGTTTTTATATTTATCAGTAATTACTCATAGTTCTGTTATCCTAATCAAATATTATTATGTTGCTACTCAATTTGGATCTTTCATTCCAATTTATGTTTCATCTTTTATTTTATTTCATGAGCACATGCCAAGCGTATCAAATATTTTTTTTATAAAAATAAATAATTTAAAATTAAATACACTCGACATGTATTGAGTAAATTAAAATAGAAAATAAAATACAAAATGGGGTCGAAGATTCAAAGTGGTTGCTACTGTGATTAAGAAAACCTTTTGCACTTTCTTTTCAAATAAAATTAGGACAAGTGTAATCCAAGAACTCATGAATAGGAGCTTCCTTCTATTAAAAATGAGAAAAAGTACTCATTCTCCGTTCCAATTAAAAATAATTATTCATACTTAAGAGAAATTAATTGAGAATTATAACTGTTGGTCCATATAAGTTTATAACTAATATTCATAATAAAATTTTCGTTTAGCTATATTATATTGGTGAATCAAATGAGAACTAGGCTATTATTTCACTGGAGCTCAACTCATGTTTGTAGCAAAATCAACCAAACAAGTAAAAGCATGATTCGTGTTTGTGTTGTGGTTGTGAAGTACTTCGTACCTCACTTGCGGTTCTAAATTTGCATTTTTTTTTAATTTTTTTTAGTTTTGATATCTCAATTTTCTTTCTTTCTTATTATTATTTTTTTTTTATCAACATTTTTATATCTCAATTGTCCTCCATAAAATGTGACATACACACTAGAAAGGACGACGCAGCGCGCAAAGTGTAATGGAAAACGATTCCAGGATCCCCACAGCGACAAGCGAAAAAGAGCAAGGGCATGAGTTTGCGGGGGACTTCAACTATCATTCCATCAATGTCTAGTAAAGTTAGATTATAAAGTAACTTAATTGTACAAGAGAAGGACCATAGAAGCACCAACTATTAATTACTTTTTCAAGGTTTTGATTGAAATTATATATAATAAAAGTTAGTTTTATTTCGAAAAATGTGCCACAGATGGACTACTTAGAGCTAAAGATGACTGAGCAGAAATCCAATTTTTTTTAAATATAATCCAAAATTGAAAATAACTTGAAATTTTTCACAAGCTTCAAGTTTTTTTTTGCATGATCTTGAGAATGAATAAAATACAAAGTTCATTAATATTCAAAATAAACAAAACCAACTCAAAGGATAAAAACAAAAAGTTCGCTTCAAAATTCACCCCACTCAATTAGGGATGGCAACGGAGCAAGTCTGGCAAGACCTGGGACCCATCCTGTCTGACAATTGAGAGACCCAAAACCCGCCCGCCGGTCTTCCCTTTGGCCCCGAATCCGGCGCGTTAACCCCGCCTAACCTGATTTTTTTTTTGTATTTTCTTTTTTTTTTAACCCTCTCTTTTTCATCATCACCTGAATGTACAGATTTTGCTGTAGCGGGGTACCGGATTTGAGAGAATAAAATTGAACAAGTTAAAAAAAAGAGAAATCCTATTTTTCTAATATAGTATTATAGTCTACATGATACTTATATATAATATATATAATATAATTACTATACGGGACGGATCAGAAGTGGGTCCACCTAAATCCATAATCCGCCCGAATTTGAGCGGGTCTTTCTAATTAAGACTCGCTACTCATCTCGAACCCCATTTATTTCACCCCAAACCCATTCCATCTGAGAATGATCCCTAATTTATCCGAACCCATTGTCATCCCTACACTCAATATTCAAAGTTCACTTAAAAATTCACTCCACTCAATCTTCAATTTTTGAAGTCAATTAATATTTCTCAATTACGTGAAATCAGACATTTGATTTGTTGTTCAATAAAGACGGCAGAGTGTTTTTTGCTTTTTCTTTTTTGGAGGGGGGAGGGGGGAGGGGGCAAAAGGTCGTGTTTTATTTTTTAATAATATAAGCATCAAGTGAGATTTAGTCAAATAAGGAATCTTTCTGAATGTTTGAATATGTTTTCTAAAATAATTTTATTTTGGGGAAATATAATCAAATATATATTTATTTTTTCTTTAAAATGCTAAAAAAGATTTTTTTCAAAATACTCTATTATATTCTTTATTATTCCCAAAACTTTTTCCTTTTTCAATATATACATACCTATATATATCATATATATATTTTTTATTATTCATACAATAAAAAAAATACTAAATTCCATTTCCACCCCCAAAAATCCAACAAAAAAATATTAATTTGATAGTTACAATAAAAAATATCTCCTCTCAAAACATAAACAAAAATACCAAACTTTCCTAAAACAAAATTTTAACTATTCCCCAGAATATAACAAAAAATCCATTACATTCCCCAATACAACTTTCAAATTCCTCAATCCCACTTACAACATTCATTTCCCAAAAACCAATGTTTTAAAAACCGGATCGAACAAAGAACCGGCGACCTTACTAGTTACTAGTTCGACCGGTATGACGTAATAATTATATTTAATTTTATAAATATATATAATATAATTAATATATTGCAAAAAAATAGAAAAATTCCAATAATATAGAAATATATAAAGAAAAATTTCTCCATATTTTAGTCATTTTTTTTCATTCAAATGTTTCTTTAGAAAATATCATTTCTCTATTAATTAATTACAAATATATAATCTAATTCAAATAGTAACACACAACTATTTAATATTAACACAAATAGTCATCCCTCCAAGTTTCAAGTTCAATATTTAATAAAATAGAACAAGTTTTTCCATTTGCAGGTTGCATCAACAGTAACTGGACAGTGAGCAGTGGATATGGAGGAAGAAAGAGAAAGTCTAAAGGAAAGGAAACAAGTAAAGAAATCAAGGAATTAGGATTTGATATGAAAAGTGGGAGTGAAAAATAAAAACCCTACTCAAAAGTCACAAGTAGACCCGGTTAGTATGCTATCTTGGACCTTGGTTTATGTTTTTAAAAAAAAAAAAAAAAGAGGAGAGTGAACCGGTCATATCATGACCGGTTTTTAGGTATGATTCGGACCGGACCTGCCACCGGTCATCGGTCGAACCGGCCGGTCCGATCCAGTTTTTAAAACCTTGCCCAAAACACGTATTAAAATTAAACATAAAACATAACCAAACATCACCTTTGATTTTGTGCCTCAACAAATTAGCATAACCATTGGTACATTGACCAAGATAAGGCTGGAACGCCTTCAAAATTGGCCTAATTGGAAAATATGTTCAATTTAACAAGTAAAGAATTGGTTGGGCCAATAATTGGGCTGACTGGACCAAGGCTGGTCCTGTTCCTGGGTCAGGGCCATCCCAAACAATGAAGCAGATTATAGTAGCCCACAAACTTTAAAGCCGAACACTAGAGATGAATACTGGTTTTCATTTTTTGCATTTCTATCCCCTCCTGCAATCTCCCAAGCGATCCCAAATTCTTGCAGAACCCTAAATTCCCAATTCGATTTCACTCCGACGCCGAGAAATGAAGAGGGCAGCAGAAGAAGGCATAGACAACCTGGACGAAGCCAAGAAGCCTGTCTTTCTCACGAAAGAGGAGCGTCAAAAGCTCGCCCTTCAACGCCGCCAGGAAGAAGTAGCCCAGCAGAAACGCCGGGCCGAGCTTCTTCTCCAAACTAACACGGCCCACGACTCCAAACAACCACCCTCAGTTGATAGAGACCGCGACCGCGATACTGAGCGTCGGAACCGGGACAGGGAGCGGGAGCGGGAGCGGGAACGGGAACGTGAGCGAGACAGAGAACGTGATTCTGAGCGTCGGAACCGTGAGAAAGAACGTGAGGACGAGCAGAAGGCGCGGGATCGTGCCCGTATGGAGAAATTGGCAGAGAGGGAGCGGGAGATTGAGCTTGCTGCTATAAAGGAACAGTATTTGGGGTCTAAAAAACCTAAGAAGAGGGTGATTAAGCCCAGTGAGAAGTTTCGATTCTCCTTTGATTGGGAGAACACCGAGGACACCTCTCGTGACATGAATTCGCTCTACCAAAACCCTCACGAGGCTCGACTCCTCTTTGGCCGTGGTTTTCGAGCTGGGATGGACCGCAGGGAACAGAAAAAACTTGCTGCCAAGAACGAGAAGGAGCTACGGGACGAGATTAGAAAGAAGGAAGGTGTTGAGGAGACTCGTGAGGAAGCTGCCGCCCAGAAGAGGAAGGAGCAGGCTGCTGACTTGTATGATACTTTTGATATGAGAGTGGATCGCCATTGGTCCGAGAAGAAGCTTGAGGAAATGACTGAGAGGGACTGGAGAATTTTCAGGGAAGATTTTAACATTTCTTACAAGGGTTCTAGGATTCCTCGCCCTATGAGAAGCTGGGCGGAGAGCAAGTTGAGTCCCGAGTTGCTAAGGGCGGTTGAGAGGGCCGGCTATAAGACTCCATCGCCCATTCAGATGTCTGCCATCCCGCTTGGCCTACAGCAGCGAGATGTAATTGGCATTGCCGAGACTGGTTCAGGTAAAACTGCTGCTTTTGTTCTTCCTATGTTGACTTACATAACTAGACTTCCTCCTATGAGTGAGGAGAACGAGGCTGAGGGACCCTATGCTGTTGTGATGGCACCTACAAGAGAGCTTGCTCAGCAGATTGAGGATGAGACTGTGAAATTTGCACATTACCTGGGAATAAAGGTTGTTTCTATTGTTGGTGGGCAGTCCATAGAAGAACAAGGCTTTAGGATTAGGCAGGGATGTGAGGTTGTGATTGCTACACCCGGACGTCTTCTTGATTGTTTGGAGAGGCGGTATGCAGTTCTTAACCAGTGTAATTATGTTGTTCTTGATGAGGCTGACCGTATGATTGATATGGGTTTTGAACCGCAAGTTGTTGGTGTATTAGATGCAATGCCTTCAAGTAACTTGAAACCAGAGAATGAGGATGAAGAGCTTGATGAAAAAAGGATTTACAGAACCACTTACATGTTCAGTGCTACCATGCCACCGGCTGTGGAGCGGCTGGCAAGGAAGTACTTGAGAAATCCAGTTGTCGTCAATATTGGCACTGCAGGAAAGGCCACTGACCTCATTACCCAACATGTTATAATGATGAAGGAGAATGATAAAATCAATAGATTGAAAAAATTGCTGGATGAGCTTGGAGATAAGACAGCTATTGTGTTTGTTAACACAAAGAAGGTTGCTGACAATGTTGCTAAAATGTTGGATAGAGAGGGTTATCGGGTGACTACATTGCATGGTGGGAAGTCACAGGAACAGAGAGAAATAAGCCTTGAAGGTTTTAGGACTAAGAGGTACAATGTTTTGGTTGCAACAGATGTAGCTGGGCGTGGTATTGATATACCTGATGTGGCACATGTCATAAACTACGACATGCCTGGTAACATTGAAGCTTACACTCATCGTATTGGAAGAACAGGTCGTGCTGGGAAGACTGGTGTAGCTACAACATTCTTGACCCTGCATGACACAGAAGTCTTCTATGATCTCAAGCAAATGCTAATCCAGAGCAACAGTCCCGTGCCTCCAGAGCTTGCAAGACACGAGGCTTCAAAGTTTAAGCCTGGGTCAATTCCTGATAGACCACCCAGGCGGAACGACACTGTGTATGCTCATTGATACTGCAAGTTGCAAGTATTTGTTCATTGCAACGACTTGATGGCCCCCGTATTACAGCAGGTAAAGAAGGGTTTCGTGTTAGAAATGCAAGCATCTGGAAGACCAGCATCTTGGATGTAGGAATTGCGGTACCAGTTATAATTTGTATTGCTTCCATGCTTTTTGACCTACCTTAATTTATAAAGCATTTCTTCCATCTTATAGTTGCAAATGGGTAATTTGATCTTTCATAATTTTATTTGGTTGTCTGTCACCTATTAGATGTTTCAATAAGACCACTTTGACTGATGAATACTGAACTTGTTAGGCTTTTTTTATGACTTATGGTTTCAGGTTATTATTGCATAACATATGGAGAGAGAGTTTTTTCAGACCTTTAGAATCAGTAATTTTGTTTTATTTCAGACTGTCTGGGAGTAAATATGGATTTGAAGAGCTGGTTTCTGATGCTTTAATCATATTATTTGTTTGGCGCTTCATATGTTTAGTTTGAGATGTGTATTAGTTGCTTTTCGAGGGTGGGGATAGACATGCATGCATAAAAGGATCTAAATGTTGCATCATCTTATGTGTACATTAAATGTCAGGGAAAACAAGCTTGTAATTTTGAAGTGGGAACATTTGCTACTCATGGTACTATGAATCTATGATAAACTACAAAGTGTAAGCAACTGCAGTTTTGAATGGTTCGAGATTTCTGAGATGATATTTGCTGGCAATTTATTAGAATGCTTATTGCTCATGTTTCCTGCATTCTAATCCTTGGGCGACCAAGTTTATGCTTCATCCTAAATAGGGGTGGCAATCATATCGTGTTGGGTTGTTTCCTGTCGGGTTGAGGTGGGAATATCATAAAATTTTGCTCAACCCGAACCCAACCCAATAAGTACTCAATCCAATAAGCCTCAACCCGAACCCAACCTGAAAGTTTTCGTGTCAACCCGAACCCAACCGGTTTCAGCATATAATTATTTTTCATTAATAATTCATCTAAAAAATCTACACATTTTATGTTCAACTAAAATCTTAATAAAATAATTAGTTTATACTAAGATTTTGAGAAAAGTCAACTTATATAAAAAATTTAGAAAAAGTCAATATTATACTATAAAAGCCCAATTTTTGTACCATAAAGCAATTTGATAATTATACTTCATTTAATTTCCTCTACAACATCAATAATACACAAATTTTTATGTTAAACCAAAAATTTTGCACAATTTAATTTAACAACAATGAAGTTGAATTCCGACAAAGAAATATAATTCATCTCATTAATGATTAATAATCATTCCAACATTAACAAGTAGTCAAGATTTACGTAGTAAATAATAATTATTAATTCTTATAAATTAATATAGAGTTAAATTGTTTAAAAATAATAATTCATTACTTAAAAATGCAAAAAAATAGAAAAATTATCAAATTATCGTATTTTTGGGTTATTATTGGGTTATCCGAAACTCAACCCAAACCAACCCATAATTTTTGTGTTGTTTATCGGGTCGACCCAATAACCCTCAATCCAAACCCAATAATATCGTGTCGGTCTGTGTCGTGTTATCGTGTCGTGTCGAAAATTCCCACCCCTAATCCTAAAGACTTTTGTTGATTATTTTCGTTATCTTGGGCTATATCTTTTTGCTTTTCCCAAAAAATTTCATTCTCCTAGAATAATTACAAAATGGGTAAACGTTCTCCAATTCTTCTCTCAAAAAATAAAATTTCAATACCCAAAAAATCCTGACAATTTATTTACAAAATATCCTACAACCATATTTCAATCATTACAAATATATATATAAAAAAATTACTTTCATTCCACAAACCCAACAAAAAAACAATTGATTTGACATCAACGGTAAAGTTTGTCTCCCCTCAAAACACAACAGAACAAACAATTCATTCTCAATTCATTTTTCATGTTTTCCCAAAACAAAAAGAAACACATGGTACATACTCCAAATTTTTTTCACAAAAACCCATTCTCCCAAAATATTTTCTACAATTCACCAAAAAGCCAAAAGAACAGGCCCTTGGTGTTCCCCCTGAGATTTTTAGGTGCTTGTGGCTATTGTCTATCCGATGCAATTTTTCTTTTCTTCTTTGCTTCGATTAGTTGTTGACAGTGGAGATTTTTGCCTTCGTTGCAATTTGCTTACTTTGGCCCAATGGTGCTTATCCAAGTCATATGTTTCAAACCAATTGAAATAGGTAAAGACGCAATATTGTGACCTTCCTTAGTTTTCTCTCTCTCATTTTCCCAGCCTTAAGACTGGCAAAATTTCTCTTAGATAAGAGAATCTTCAGAGGATTGTTTAATTTTTTTAGAGGATTGTTTAATTTTAATCATTTGGGACTTTGCTGCATGAAATTGTGTTTGCTGAACTTGGATTATTTCAATCATGGCTATAGTTGTGTTTCTTGTTGGATAATGAAGACCATGGGTATAATTGGTCTTGCCATAGCTCACATAATCCTCCCTCTAAGAGTGCTCTGAGCTCGCTCTAGTGAATTAAGAGTGGGAGTTTTGTTGTACCATACTCTTAAAATCCTTAAATCACATGCTAAAAATTGATAAATCACACTTTTAAAAATACCAAGCGTCTTCCCTCATCATTGTGGAGAATAGTTTTGATGAGTGAGGAGATAAAAGTGTAGTTAAGACTAGACACAATGAAGGGATGTGTTGGCAATAGCAGCTGGTAACGACTAAAAATTATGCTTTGGAAAGAAAGTAGATAGAAAGGACATGGAGTCTATAGAGGCTCAAAAGTTGTTAGGATGACTTTGACCACTAAATTTTTTTAATAATGTTAACATTTTCCGTCTGATGAATCTTAACATTGTTGTTTCATCAAACTTAAATAATCACCTCTTTTTTTTTTTTTTTTGATCCAGAACTTAAATAATCTCCTCATTTAAACATTTTCGAGGCCACTATGGAAAGAATGATCATTTTGTTTGCACTTGTTAGTCAAATAATACCAAAACATAGTTTCAGATGCAATGGTTATGTGTTTAGAAAATATTAATTTTTTATATACATTTCCACTCTGGCTCTCAAGTATTTGAGATTACACTTCTGCTCCCCTAACTGCCCGCTTTCCCTCTTTATGTAACTTATGTGTGGGCTAGTCCAGTATCTTCAGAAGCATTATGTGGTTGAATTTGTGGGGAGGATGGGGCTGATAGGTTGTGATGAGCAATTAATTTGCTGTTATGCGGTAAAATAGGTGGGGAATAAATATTGTAGCTTGTGGTGGGTGCTTACTCCTCAGCTGTACCAGATAGAGAAAAAGGATGTATCATTTGTATGCTGCCTTGAAAATAAAAGGAGTGACTTCTGAATATTGGCCTTTGAGATCGGGAACTCACCAGGAATTTTGTGTGTATGTGTGTGTGTTGGTGGAAATAGGTGACTTTCTTTGTAGGTTCTGCTGGTGCCGTATTTTTTATACTTGTTTATAACATTATGGATATGCTGTCCATCTGTGCTTGCATTTCTTACTCTGAGTTGTGCTTGTGATATTCGTCTGCTTATCCTCCTTGTTCCTTGTTGTAACTTCCCGTTGCTGGACCTACTGTCAGAGCATCTAAACTTTTTATATTTTTCAATCTCCCCCATAGTGTGTTGGCGTCACTTGCACTCTCCTCTTTCATGAAGGATTCACGTGGCCAATATTGAATCTTTCCTGTTTCGTTTGCTAGCTCTGCAAACTTTGTTGAGGTATCTGGATATTACCCATGGTAGTTTTTGCTTTCTTTTACTGCTTACTATTGCAATTAAAACTACCAAAGTGCAGATCAACAGAACTTGGCTTTTCCTTGTTCCTTTTACTATTGAAACTACCAAAGGAATCAAGCAGCCAGTCAAGGCCATTCCTGTTTCTTTTACTGCTTTCCATTACTATTACGATGACTATTCCCATTGTATTGTTTTTATGTGAATGTGTGCACTGAACGACGTTATTAATTGACATGACTTGTGTAGATAAATTATTCGATCAGATTTGATGTCTTTTAGTTTGTTAATAATGATTTCAAAGGTAGAGCAGATTTGCAATCACCAATGTACATGGAAGAATAAGTTCTAAAGTACCTGTTTCAAACACTTGATTTTTGTTTTCTTTTTTCATCATTATTCTAAATATTATGCAATCATCATATTTCAGACAATTTATTAAAATACAAATTTATTTTCGATCCACTTTCTTTAACTATTTTTTCAGATTTTGAGAATGTTGAAAATAAAAAATGGAAAAGAGAACGTATCCAAACAGTCTCTTAATTTATTACATAATGGAGAGAAAGAAACAAATTGAAAACAACCTCACTCACTCCTGCTATGCAGATTGAGGGGTGGATGCAATGGAAACGTGGAAACCATAAAGCCTGAATAGGGATCCCTGCTAGCTTGTAAAATCTTTTATATTTACGAAAGGGCATATGATATTGATGAGACTCTTCTGCCCCTGTCACTGCTCAAGGGTCCAGTTCGTTTTAACAATTTCAGCTTCTCCAGAGCCGCAGCTGCCATTGCCACTGCCACATGAAAGACAAAGTCAGAGACATAGACATAGACAAGTATCCTGTGATTAGTTGTGTCATAGTTTTACCAAAGAATAAGACGAAATACGTACATACATAGATGCATAGGTAGCTAGTGATGGTTGGGTTTGTCGATATGGTTGTTGTCCTGGATGTGAGCGACCTTCCTGAGGAATGATTTGTTGTAGAATTTGAGACCTGATTGGGCGACATCGTCTGGAGTATCCACCTCAGGAATGGACTCCCTCTTCTTCTTGGTGATTTGAACAGAGGGTGAATGGAAGAGCTGCTGCTTTGCAGTGTGAATTCCTATGCAGCACGCAATACCCACCATACCTCCCATAATCCCAATCACCGCCCACATGGGTCCGTATGCAGGTAGCTTGCTCCTTAGTCCCCCACCACTTCTACCTACTGAAGCCGAAGAAGAAGAGGAAGCAGCAGCAAATTTGGGAGTGGTGGATGTGGCCATACTTCGAGTACATGATACTGATGATCTGTATTGTCTCTGCTGTTGCATTACCCATTGTGTGGGCGGGGTGGGATGGTCGGTCTTTCATTAGTACGATTTATATGTTGAAAAGAAACAAGAAAAAAAAGAAACAGAAGATGAAAATTAACATAGCAAGTGGGGTTGGAAAAGAGAAGGTGACTAACCAGAGCGTTGAATGCCATTTTGATTCTTCGGATGATGAATTTGTGCTGATAAAATGATAACCGAAATCACACTACACACACACACACACACACACACACACAATGTCACGATGCCTTTATATACCTACAAAGTTTCCTTCTTTTTTTTTTTTTTTTTTTTTTGGTTGGTGGTGCGATGGGGGAGGGGGGTGATAGACATAAAATTTGTTTAAATTGTTTGGATAAGAGATGGTGGTTGCGGCGAAGTAAGTGGAGTTTCATTCGAAATAGTCGCAGTCAGTTCTATGTTTTGAATGGTTCTTCGACTTCTTTACGCTTGCTTCCTTTCCTTTTCTATTTTTTCTTCATTCTTTGATTCAGTATTAACGTACTATATGTGGCTCATACTAATAATCTTTTTTTTTTTTTATGTTAGAAATAAAAAAGATTGAGTGGTCTTTGTTCTAACAGTATAATTTTACACATAAAATGTGAGATCGAAATTCAAATTTAATGAATACTTAGGGTACGTATATAAATAAATATAAAAGGTAATGAATAAGATTAATAACTCACTTTATAAGAGAAATTATTGAAACTACAGTATTCTATTTGGAAAAGTTGTTTTACTTTTTCGAATTTGAAATGTGTTATTAACCAAATCATCCAAACATGCATGCTTCTAATAAAAACTAGTGTACTAGATTGCGATGTTTAATTGCGAGAAACAGCTTTGCTAAGATTAATTTTTAATTACGTTGTCCAACTAAGATTGTTAAACACATTTGTTTAAATTTTGACAAATATCAACAATACTAGCATGTAATCGGTGCGATGCACCGAAAATAATTATATGTTTGTGATATGGAATAAACCAATAAGCTCGACCCAAAGACCATAGACTCAAGGACGTAGCAACAGGCCCATCTTATCCTTAGGGCCCAATTGTGCCACTGACCTTAGATCGACCTGTTATATGAGCTTTCGACCAGGCCTCAGGCTGGTTTGCTGGTCGACCATTTGATCGTGGCGCTCGGCTACCTCTTACTCAACGTGCCAACTCATCGTAGGGCACCGACCAGCAAAGTCGACTCGACGCAAAATCAACTCTCTATCGCGTTAAATGCCCTGACAGGCAGCATGCCTCCGCATTAATAGCGCGTGTCGCCCCAGTACCACCCATACTGCCGCGCTAGGCAGGAGGCGCATCTACAGTGTATTATTCTACCCATGAAACCTGGAGATGCAACTACCTGGAATAGTACAGAATAGGAGATGACCTAAGGCCCCTCATACAAGGACAAGGATTCCTCTTACATGTAAAGGGCATCTCAGACAAATCCCCACCAGGAGAAGGCTATATAAATACCTCTCCTTCAGCCTCACTAAAGGTATGTCATTCTATGTACAAAAGCCCTCACTCTGCTGCTCGTTATATCTAGTCGACCTCGCACTAACTTGAGCGTTGGAGTGCCCTCGGCTAGCCTGACGTTTACTCGTGATTGCAGGACTCAGCCCTATACATACATAGATCAACCAGGGAGGTTGAACCTCCCCAATCTATCACCTGATCCAGTTATAAGCGAATTTCACCCTCATCATTTGGCGTCGTCTGTAGGAATCTTGAGTCCGCAATCGAAGATGGTTAACACCAGGCGAGCCCCCTTGGGAAGAGAAGAAAACAGGTGGTCACCCTAACCATGCCCCAACTGATGTAGCTCGTCAGCGAGCAGATATCTGCTCAGATTCAGCTCAACTTTCTGTGGCTCTAAATCGGCAGGCCGCGCAACTAGATCCGGCAGCCAGTGCGACCCCGCAACCCGCACCCCTGGACAAGAGACCACTTAAACAAAATCAAGATCGGCCAGAGTCTAGAAGGCCTCCCTAAAGACGTGAAGTGAGCCCGGGCCATTTTCCAAGGGAGGTGGCCCAACCTATACCCCACGAGAAGGTGGCAAATTCAGTTGATCACGACGTTCGATCCATTCGAGCCCCGCAGCGCGATGGTTAGAGCACTCGAGACCACACCTGAATAGAAACGCTTCCCAAGCTGACAGGGATTAATGGGAGAAAGTATCCCACCAAGTCTAACAGTTGAATAAGTGACTAGAAGAGATCTCGAGGAGAAACACGGAGAGAAACCACTATCAGTAGGGGCCACCAAGGTTCCGAAGAGAAAGGGACTCACCATTCATATAGGAAATTATCGATGAGCGCATCGCCGTCAATGCTAAAATCCCAACAGGCCTGCCCATATATGATGGCTCGTCGGATCCAAATGAGCATTTGATGTAGTTCGAGCACACGATGCAGCTACATGGACATAACGATTACATCCACGCTAAGATGCTTGACTGCTTCATCAAGCTTTCAGGGGATAGCGCTCGACTGGTTCGTCAAGCAGGAGCCGGCGTCGATATACTCATATTACTAGTTTTGCGACAAATTTCTGCACCAGTTCACGTGCCGAAGGAAGGTGAAGCTCCCACATACCCACGTGCACACAGTGAAACAGAATAACGGAGAATCCCTTCGAGACTTCTTCACCAAGTTTAACACGGAAGTGCTGAAGATTGACAGCCCTTGGATCGAGTTCCTGATCGATGTGTTGTTCTTAGGCCTCAGACACAAAGAATGCGCTAGTATGCGAATAGCCCAGGTCAATGGAAGATCTCCTCGATCTCATAGAAAGATACATGACTCACGAGGAGAAGAACAGATTGAAATATGGCAATCCTGAGGTCAAAACGAAGAAAAATAAGGAGAAAGACGACTGCTAGTACAGGGAAGGTCGTCGATCCCCTATCAAATGCTTCCATGATTATACCCCGCTTAACCTCCCGAGGAAGGAGGTGTTGTTTGCTATCCAGCACGACAACCTCCTTAAGAGACCCAAAAAGCTGATCGAGAGACTGATCGGGCAGGGCCATCTGAACAAAAATGTTGACGAGCATGCCAGACGCGAAAAGGGAAAAACTAATCGGACTCCCCGTAGAGAAAGGTCGACTAGCCCAAGGAGAGAAGATAAAGGAAAGAAAGTTGCCCAAGAGCCCCACCCACCCATTGTAGGAGTCATCGACATGATCGCAGGAGTTCCCATTGGGAAGGACTCAAGGTCCGCTAGAAAGCAGACCCAAAGGTAACTAGAATCTACCTAATCAGCCAAGGCCGAAACAGTTTTCCAGCTCTCAACCAGCGCAGAATCTATCTCTTTCACCGAGTTCGACCTTGATCATCTGAAGAACAGAGGATTCGACCGAAAGATAGACTGCCCCATGGTGGTAACGCTCGAGATCGCCAATTTTGAAGTAAAAAAGGTTCTGGTCGACAATGGCAACTCTGTGAATATCATATTTCTGAACACTTTGAAAAGAATGAATTTGGGGCAATTAAAGTTTGAGCCAGTCCGGACGCCACTGGTTGGATTTGTGGGGTCTAAAATCATCCCGAAGGGATCCATTAACCTGTCTACGTCATTTGGGCAAGCCCCCGGCTACAGAACCTTGATGATAAACTACCTTGTAGTCGACGCTCCATTCGCCTACAACGTCATCATTAGTTGACCTGTTCTGAATGACTTCAGGGCCATTGTCTTGACCTACTATATGAAGATCAAATTCCCAAACCCAGTAGGAGTAGGAGAGCTCTTGTACAACATTAAGGAAGCTTGGTGCTACTGTACCATTGCGATCGAATCAAATGAGTAGAAGACCCGACCTCAGCTGAAGCCCTCGGGGGATGTCCCTATAGCGAACCCGATGAGGGACATTCATCTAAGAAGAGAAAACTGGAGGACACGCGGATCAAACCCGTTGGGGAGTTCAAAACAATCGAATTAGAGCCCGACAACCCTGACAAGACTACTCGGATCAGGAGTGACATGGGCCATCGTCTAGAGTGCCTCATGGTCAATTTCTTTCGAAGAAACATCGATGTGTTCGCATGGAAAGATTCCGACTTCCAAGGAGTCGACCCAAGTGTTATTGTCCATCGTCTCAACGTGGGCCCTTCCTACAAACCAGTGAGGCAGAAGATAAGAACCTTCAATGATGAGAGGTCACAAATCATTGAAGAGGAGGTCAACAAGCTACTAGAGGCAGGATATATTGTAGAAATTCAGTAGCCCTCTTGGCTTTGTAATGATGTACTCGTCCCTAAGAATGAGGAAAACTGGCGTATATGTAATGATTTCACTTATTTGATTAAAGCTTGCCCTAAGGATCCTTACCCCCTACCTCGCATAGATTTGTTAGTAGATTCTACAACCAGTTGTGAATTATTGAGCATGATGGAAGCCTTTCAAGGCTACTATCAAATATTGATGGCACCCGAGGACAGAGACAAGACCTCCTTCGTCATCCCCAATGGATTATACTGTTTCTTAGTCATGCCATTTGGACTAAAAAATGCAGGGGCAAGTACTAAAGATTAGTCAACTTCATGTTCAAAAGCGAGATCGAAAAATCCATGGAGGTCTACATTGATGACATGATCGTCAAAACAGAAAAAGACAAGAATCACTTGATCGACCTCGACCACATCTTCTCTATATTAAGGGCGTTCGGTATGAAGTTCAAACCCACAAGTGCACATTCGAGGTTCGAGAAGGCAAATTCTTGGGTTACATGGTCAGTCAAAGGGGGATTGAAGCAAACCCACAGAAGATCCAGGTAGTAATGGACATTACCCCACCCCGAACAGTTCGAGACGTACAACAGCTGGTCGGTAGGATAATTGCCCTCGGCAGATTCATCGTGAGGCTAGCCGACAAGAGTCTTCCTTTCTTCAAAATCCTGAGAAATACGAAAAAATTGAGATTCCAATAGAACGAACAATGTGACCAGGCTTTCGTCGAAATGAAGTAGTACCTCTCCTCACCACCCATTCTCGCCAAGCCCGAGCAAAGAAAAGTTTTGCAACTCTATCTGGCCATTTCCACCGCCTCGATCAGCTTAGTTCTGGCCTCGGCGAGAGACGAAACTCATCGACCTGTGTATTATTGCAGTAAAGCCTTGCATGGGCCTGAGCACAATTACCTGGCGATCGAGAAGTGCGCCCTCGCCCTTGTTACAACAGCACAAAAGTTGCAACCTTACTTCTAGTCTCATGTGATCGTAGTGCTAACGAATCAGTCGTTGAAGCAGGTATTGTCAAAACCACACGCGTCAGGTCGACTCACAAAATGGGCCATCGAGCTTAGGGAGTTCGACATCACATTCCAACCGCGAACGGCTATAAAAGCACAGGTCCTGGCCAATTTTGTAGCCGAAAGGCTCGACCTCCCCGAATAGCTCGACCCAAATTCCTCTATTTGGACGTACACGTTGACAGCTCAACAACCACCTCAGGAGGTGGAATTGGTTTTTCACTCCGCTCCCTACTCGCTGAAGAGTATGGTTTTGCAATAAAACTCGACTTTCTGATTACCAATAGCTGGGATGAACATGGCAGTATCTCGAGGTGTTGAGCAACTAGTTGTGATCACCGATTCCCAATTGGTGGCAGAGCAAGTCGAAGGAAACTTCAAAGCCAAAGAAGCCAAGATGAGTCAGTACCTGTTTGAGGTGAAACAATTGTAGAAATCGTTCAAGAGCTTCACCTTGAGCTAAGTACCCCAAGCAGAAAATGAGCAAGCAAACACACTCTCAAAATTCGCTAGCTCGATAAGAGGAACCAGAGAAAGAACCATAACATTCCTCGTGGCCAGCAAACCATCTATCCATATTAATGACCAAAATCTCGTCAGAAGCATAGAGGAGGCAGCTTCCTCCTGGCAAGACCGAATCAAGCACTACTTAAGGTAGGGCACAATCATCGATGATAGGAACGAGGCTCGCAAACTCAGAGGGTAAGCAGCTAAGTTCGCCCTCGATGAGCACGGACAGCTTCACAGGAGGTCGATATTAGGACCACCCCTTAAATGCTTAACACCCGACGAAGCAGATCAAGTCCTGCATGAGATTCATGTCGGCATTTGTGGTAATCACTCCAGAGGTCGGTCTGTGGCCCACAAAGTCATACGATATGGGTATTTCTGGCCCACTTTATTAAAGGATTCGGTCGACTTCGCCAGAAGGCGCTCTTTTTGCTAGCTTCACTCGAACAGGCCGTACCAGCCCGCAGTATCGATGGTAAACGTCCAGATCACATGGCCATTCGATCAGTGGGGAATCAATATAGTCAGATCTCTCTCGAAAACATCCAACCAATGAAAATTTATTATCGTTGCGGTCCAGTACTTCACTAAATGGGTCGAAGTAGAAGCAGTTCCAAAGATTACCGACGTGGCTATCAAGAGCTTCATCTGGAAAAACATAATCTGCCGTTTTGGCCTACCCAAAGTCTTAATCTCGGATAATGGGACTTAATTTCAATGCAAGAACACGAGAAAATGGTGTAGGTCCTTGGGAATCTACTAATATTTTACCTCAGTAGGAAACCCCCAGGCTAATGGCCAGACGGAGGTCACGAATAGAATGGTCCTCGACCACCTCAAAGCTCGAATAGAGGGAATGGGAACGAGCTAGGCGGATGACCTCCCTGGAGTGCTGTGGGCATATAGAACCACACTTCAAACAGTCACGTGCCACAACCCTTACAACTTGGTCTACGGCTTCGAAGTAGTGATTCCATCTGAGCTGGTGCAGCACACGGCCCGAGTGATCCATTATAACCTGATCCAAAACATAACGGAAAAGGCCCTCAACCTCATTACCATCAACGAGATATGCCACACAGCCTACTACACAATGCAACGATACCAGTCAAAAATGATGAAAAGATACTAGTCCTTAAGAAAGTCGAAGTATCGAGAAATATGGGAAAGCCCAACCTAAAATGGGAAGGACCTTACACCATGGTCAAAGTGTCAAAACACAATGCATACCGACTAGCAGACACGCGAGGTAACAAACTACCACGACCTTGGAAAATGTTGTAAATCTAAAGAAGTTCTATGTATAAAAAGGCCACTGGCCTCCATTGTATTTCATTACAGAAATGAAAATTTATGGCACATCTTGCAAATACTTACTTGCATGAGTTGATCATTTGTTGTTGACCCCGTAGTCAACCAATCAGGCTTCTAGCCGCCAAGTCAAGGCTTTACAGCCAAGACCAAATCATCGACCCCGTAGTCGACCAAGTAGGCTTCCAGCCGCCAAGTCAAGGCTTCACAGCCAAGACCAAATCATCTACCCCGTAGTCAACCAAGCGGGCTTCCAGCCACCAAGTCAAAGCTTCACAGCCAAGACCAAATAAATGAATCAATCATTTACTGTCGACCTCATAGTCGACCAAATATACGAGTTCATCGTTAACTATTTTGTTCAACTAAGCAATCGACTTGATCGATTGCAGTCGACCCCGGAGTTGATCAAAAGGACCTCAAGCCGATAAATTGAACATACATAATGTTAATTAAAATGTATGTTGGTTCAAGTAATCATGGTTCATTCGACAACGATCTTGAACTAATTTTACCAAAATTTAGCAACACAAACACTCAACCACAACCTTCATTAAACTAAACGGCTTACTTACAAGCACATGTCATTCGACAAAACAGATATGTTCAAAAAATAATAAAAAAGCACATGTCTCTGACAAAGTAAATATATATTCAAAGAGTAGTAAAAGGTACTTCATTCGAATTCAATATTCTAAAGTACAACTAAAAAAAAAGGATTGAAAAATACATTAGGGCTAGAGCGTTAGCTTGATCCGGCGTCTTCGTCATGCCCTCCCTGAGCACCCTCCTTGATTTCTTGCTTGAGCTCATTGCTCGAGGGGATTGGAATAGGAACCACCGCGGGGCTGCTCGCCTTCGGCTTGGGCATCGCAACAGCAACAGGAACAACGGCAGTTGCTGGTTGAGAAGGCCCAGCTTCGTCGGCCAGAAAACTTCCTCCGACCTGAGGAAGGTAAGCGGCAGCATCGACCATGCCATCTCAAGCTCAAACGCAAACTCGCTGGTGAAGGTGAACTCCTTGGTGACCTCATCCAGTTTCTTTGCCACCTTGGCCGCCTTCCTCTGCGCCTCAGTTAACGGCTCGGCAGAGGGAGCCTCTGCAACTCCCTCGACCCTAAGGGCCTCCGCAATCCCCTCTCCAGCGTTGGCTTCCTTATCCTTCAGGTACGACTGTAGGTGCTCATCCAGGATGGGGCTGATGCGATCTCTATCCTCAGGTCGAAAGGAGTAGCCCAAGAACTGCAACTGCTTAAGCACCTTCTCAAACGCGTTTCTGGCGTCGTTCAGAGAAAACACAACACTCGCATCCTAGAATGCTGAGCACATCATGAACTGCTATACGGTCTCTTGCCACATCAACGACAGTTTTATGAAGAATTCAGCCCAAGCCTCATCGAGCGCCACCCTCCGACTGACTGACCGACTGGACTCATAACCAAGCTGTGCATCCATTCTGGCCTGCTTGAGCAACTCATCTATTCTGGTCCTTTCCTCAAAAAAGGTAACTAGCTGATTATCTTTCAATCGGAGTTGATTATTAAGCTCCTCAACCTGAGAAGACTAAAGCTGAGCCTTCAGAGTCTCCACGTCTCCGCCCTCTTGCAAATGTTCACGGTCGGCAAGGGCTAGCTCCGACCTCCTATAGAAATGGTAGCCCAATTGGCCCACCTAAAAACAACATTCCCGATGAGAAAATAATACTTGACCAAAGAATAAAGTTTGATGATACAACTTAATCGACCAGAGTCTTACCATGTTTGAGTTGTAAGCCAGAGCCCTGAGCGCATCATCCTGGCTTAACCCCATCAATTTCTTCTAGTCGGATGCAAACATCCGGCAATCAACACTTCTAGCGGAGCAGCCCCGATCAGCCCCACCGTCTCCATTAATAATGAGTTGTGAACAGCCATGCTCAACTCTGTCCCGAACCTTCACGATGGTAATCTTGGCAGTTGGAATAATACGTCATCCCCGCGCTGACCAAATAGATCATAACCAGAGGATTGGCCCGACCTCTTGCCTTTCTCGACCACCGTCCTCTTAGAAGCAGGTCCACCCTACTCGACCATGGGTCTTTTCCCTCGACCTACAGGGCTACTTCCTGAAGTCGCCATAGGCCAAGCAGGCGACGGAGTAGGTGAAGGCGTCATCACCTCAGGCTGCGGCGGCGCGACTAGAGCAGCCCCTCGATGAGCCACTGTGGCCAAATGGCACTGCTCATTCCTTTCGGCCCTCACTAAAGCTTCAGTTCTTAATCGATTCATGATTTCATCTCAATCTGCCAAGCAGCACAAAAATAAAGTATTAAAACCGAACAGAAAAATAGATAAAATAACGAATCATCGACAATACAATCTACCTAGTCGATCGTCCACTGGCAAGTCCAGCTGAGCTGGCGATAACCCAACTAACACCAAACTTCTTTCCTCGATAAATACCGAGGCCTAAATATGACCAAACTCGACCAGGTCCCGAATGAACGTATTAGGCCAAGTTGGGGTTAGGTTACCCAACATCTCGATGTGACCCATCCACCACCCTCTCGGAATATTAAAACCCCCAGCGACTTGATCATACAGATAACGTTTCTTCCACTCTTGCCCATAGGAGAAGGCTGGGATGACAAGAAATTTAAGGCAGGGTTGGGCAGTAAGATAATAAAAACCCGACTTGTGGGACATCGGAGGTGAAAAAGATTCGAGAAGTTTTCAAAATTGGCGGGCTAGTCGAATATGCGCATTAGAATGATGAAGCTATAAATAGTAGAAAAATAATTCAGCAACAGTTGGGTCATGCACATTTCTAAACCCCTAAGCAGGTCAACTACAGGACCACTTAAGGCAACACCTAAAGGCATCCTCGAACACAGTTATATTCCCAGCAGGGGGTCAATGTATCCGACCAGAGGGCCCAGGGGTTAAAAGTTCATACTCTTTCGGGACATAATAAAGCTGCCTAATGCGCCTTAGGTCGGCAAGTGTGATCGTAGACACTATCTCGCTATAGTGGTTGGGGGTAAGGGAGCCTAACTTGGTCCAGCTTCACCCCACCCACCCCATCCCCCCCAACGCAATCGCTACTCGAGCTGTCTCCCGACGAGCTACTCGACTCCTCTGATGAACTCCCAAGCCTATTAGAATGAGTAACCTCACTATCCACCCCATGACTACTCTCAGAATCAGACAAATGCAATATTTCTACAGCAAAGGAAGAACGCCAAGGAAAACGAAGGAAGGGACTTACTCTTTGTCGCTGAATAAAAAGGCATAATATGGTAGCAGGAAAAGCAGTGGGCTCAAAGCTCGACCAGACGCAAAGCAGTAAAAGTAAAAATGAGTACTTTAACTACGCCTATTTATAGGCACCCGAGCGCGGGAACCCAATCAGTTGTAATAATGGTGTAACTGCCGTTCGGCGCCACGCCCGCCATGATGTAATTATCGCATTAAATGCGCAAAACTCAGGTCAATTTTCAAAAATCCTCATTGACGAACACTTGTAACTGCACAAGACTACTCCTCAATCCTTATCGTCGATCACCTCGTTCAGCATTCGGGAGTGGGGGAGACTCATGATATGGGATAGCCCAATAGGCTCAACCCAAAGACCATAGACTCAAAGACGTAGTAACAGGCCCATCTTATCCTTAGGGCCCAATTGTGCCACCGACCTCAAATCGACCTAGTATACGGGCTTTCGACCAAGCCTCAAGCTGGTCGACCCTTCGATCATGGCGCTTGGCTACCTCTTACTCCACGCGCCAACTCATCATAGGGTTGACCTTATCACCGACCAGCGAGGTCGACTCGGCGCAGAATCAACTCTCTACCGCATTAAATGCCCTGATAGGCAGCATACCTCCGCATTAATGGCACGTGCCATCCCAATACCACCCATACTGCCACGCTAGGCAGAAGGCGCGTCTACAGTGTACTATTCGGCCCATAAAACCTGGAGATGCAGCCACTTGGAATAGTACAGGAATGGGAGATGACATAATGCCCTTCATACAAGGGCAAGGATCCCTCTTACATATAAAGGTCATCTTAGACAAATCCCCACCAGGAGAAGGCTATAAATACCTTCCCTTTAGCCTCACTAAAAGTATGTCATTCTATGTATAAAAGCCCTCACTCTGCTGCTCGTTATATCTAGTCAACCCCGCACTAACTTGAGCGTCGGAATGCCTTGCCCTCGGCTAGCCTGATATTTGCTCGTGATTGCAGGACTCAGCCCCATCACATAAATAGATCGACCAGGGAGGTCGAACCTCCCCAACCTATCACCTAATCCAGTTATAAGCGGATTTCACCCTCATCAGTTTAAATACTTTATTTTATAATAATATTTATTTTACTTCATGTGATTAAAATATGAATTGTAATTATTTTTAGCATTTAATGAAAGGAAATCTGTTACTAATTAAATAAATAATATGAATATGTCAATTAAAAATGTTACATTTAAAGGTAATTTATACTTAAATAAGTTGTAGAATATCAAGAATTGCTCACTCTAAATTTATAAATTATATAAAAATTTATAAAATGATAAAATTTAAAAAAAATAAAAGAATTAAAAAATAAATATAGCACATAATATCTTACTAAATAAGCTTTTTAAATTAGATATCTATCTATATATATATACATACATATTTTGATATGACAAATGAGCAAATATTTTTTTTTTATAATGTAAAGCTTTTTTGTATGATTCTTAATAATGTAGAAGTTATAGTAACAATTTTCATGACATTTGAGAGTTTTAAATATTAAATATTTTTTATTAGAGTAAATATATAATATCTTTGTATTTTATCTATGAAAATAGCTTACATTAGGTTATTAATTATTTGATAACTAATTCAATAAGTAGTTTTTAACAAACAATTTTTATAAGCAAAAATATCCTCTAATATTCCATTTAACTCTAATTAGATTTTTTTTTTATATGTGTAGTTATTTTATTATATTTGAAATTATCAATTAACATATATTATGTACATGAATAAAATAATAAGTAAATTTTATGTTCAGTTTACAATAAAATATCAATATCTCATAAGTGTCTTTATAATTAGAATATAAAAAATATGGATAATTAAATGGATACTTACTTTCAGTCAAAATTTTTTTTATCTTTGTTAATCCATGTAAAAATATTCTTATGAATTATTATAAACAAAAATATTAAAATAAATGTATGCGATATAATTATAAAATCGTGTAATTAAATATATTAAAAAATATAAAAATTGATATTATTTGTTATTTAAGTGGTCATTTATCAAACTTTTAAAAAATTTCAACTATATCAACTATATATATGTCCCATATAAAAGAATTTATTTGAAATAATTGAAAATAAGTTCTCCATTATTATATTGCTAGAAAACTAAAATGATTTAAATTAAAAATATAAAAATAAACTTCAGAGTTTATAGTTATTTGAGGAAGTGATTGTTTATATTTGAAATAAATTCTTCAATAAAATTATTTGTACTCTATATAATTTTATCTAAAAGTATTTTACATATATAAAAATATTATTGTAAAAATAATTGAATTGTAAATACTTTGATAAATTGAGGACTTGCATATCAATTAATTTATAATTATTCATTTCTCAAACTTCTAACTCTTTAATAAAGAAGTGAGGATTTGATATTTTACAAAAATATTTGTTTCTCTCTTTTATAAGCAACAAATAAGTTTTGAAAATTTTTCAGTAAGCCGCGATGCTAAGAGATAATTAAGATTGTTAAGTATTTTAATTTTACTTTCAAAATTATCTACAAAATAATTATTTAATTAATAAATAAATATAATTTATTTGACCAAATGGTTGAATATTATTTATTTATTTATTAATTGTTTTATAAAAAATAATTGAATATTGTATTACTTTAAATAAAAATAATGTGATTGTATCTATATAAATATAAAAAAATAAATTATTAAATATAAAAAATTGGTTGTTGTTTTGAAATAACTTAGTTATCAACTACTTTTTTGGGATAAATTTTAAGATTTTTTGGATAAAAATGTGTAACTAAATTAAAAAGAAAAAAAATTCCACTCTTCAAATAAAAAAATAAGTTAATATTTATTAATTAGATAGTTTTATTACTTCGTATATTCATTTAATTTTTTATAGTTAATATTATCAAAGTGAATATAAATTACTAAATATGAAATATATCAATTGTGTAAAAGTATATTTACTTAGCAATGAAATTTTGATTTTTATCTGTATATATTAAGTTTTTTATAAATAATTTATAATTTATTGAAGAGAAATAAAATAATTTTATTATAAAAAATATTATAAATAAGTGAAGATTCAACCAATAGAAATAAACTTGTCAAATCACGTGATATTATATAGAAAAAATAAAAAAAATTAAAAAAAAAGTTCTTTCTTCTATGCACATAATAAGAAATGGGTAAATCAAGTGCTAATAAATTTAGTGAATATTTTTTTATTGAAAAATATGTAGTACTTCTTCATTCATTTGATAAGAAAATTGAAATAATTTCAACAACTTAATAAAATTACAATATTTTTAAATATTTCATAAAATCACATTATTTAAGGTACATTTTTCAAATATGAATTTTTTTTTTTATCTAGGTAAATCGAGAGAGCTGCAACTGAAATAATAGTAAAATAAGAATTTAATATCAAAGATAAATTCCTATATGAACATACAAAAATATTTGAAAATAGTATTGAAAATAAATATATAAAATATAATTAATTGAAATAAAAAATACTACATGCTGATACTTTTAAGTAATACAAATATTACAATCTTAAGTCTGTTATAAGAACTTTAATTTTAAATAAATATTGAGGAAATAATAAAGTAATAACATTGATAAAATATTTAAATATATTTAAAAAGTATCTAATTAGTTTAGAATAAAAACAAAACAAAAATAATATAAAGATGTGTTTCAAAAAAATATTAAAATTTTTCTATGAAATGAACTTTAAATTAATTAAAAAAAACATCATTATATTATAGTAATTAGAGAAAGAAGTCCTATAATTAAAAATATTATAGCCCCCCCACTCAGGGTGACCCCTAAGCAAATGTGCTACCAATTCAGCTTGAAATCTAAATCAAACAATAGTTTGGGAATCAAGAATTTAACCAGTCTCAAGGAAAAACAACTAGCACTAGCCCAAAATATCATTCCACAGCATAATATGTACAACCAAGTATAAGTTTCATACAAACATCCTCATAACATCTCTTGGATAGCTATCTTGATCAGGGGCAGACTACATATACAATCAAAACACCTAATTTGTTACAAAATAATCCTTCAACTGAAGCATGAGTCTCTGCGTCTCACGTAGACCTATCTGAAAAAAAATAAAGTATACAAGAAAGGTAAGTCCTAAGGACTTAGTGAGGGAAAGAAAATGACATGATTGAAAAAAAACCATGGAGATATAGTAATAATGAACAGTTCAAATAATAAACAAGAGCTTCTGATATAAATCAATAATGTACATGACACACATGATATCAAATTAACAAACCGTTGGTCATTCCGTCCTTATTACTCCTGAATTAAATTATAATTGCAAGTACTAGGCATCGGTACAATATAAATGAGATTTCCTTATCGCTCCATTGCTCGAGCACTCAGCTCAGCGGGTAATAATTAATTTATATGGCATGTTGACCGTATGCCGGATCCCGTCACTCATAGTTCGCTACCTCCAGCTACCTATAAGTCAGGATCATAGATAGGTACTGGCCGTAAGACCTGTGTCCGTCAGTCCGTTCCGCTCGGCCATCTTCCGGACCTAGCCCCTGGGCCCAAACCCCCCGTGGCATCCCTCCAAGTGAAAACTGCCCATGGCGTCCCATAGGTTGAAAAGATATAATGCCAACAAATAAGAATTTTTACCTTTAGATAATAACATGAATATGACGAGATACAATATGAACATCTAATATATTGGCCAACAAGGCCGTTCTGAAATAATAATCCAAGTATTCCGCTGGAATTGGCACTCGGCCGGTACAACCAAAAATCAAGTATGCCGTCAAGGCTAAATAACTGATATATAGAACGAACTTAAATGTACCGACAAGAATTCTTGAACAATCAACACGATAGGAAATGAACAAGTAATACGGGGTCAGCCGGCAAGGCTAAGGGGTACAAGGGCCTAATCGAATATTATAATAAAAGTTCTAGACACCAGAACAGAAACAAGCAATAACCCTCATAGGGGTGTACACATTAGAAACAATTAACAGTCGAGATTCCAACAAATATGATACAGAATTGAAACCCTCACAGGGGTCTGTCACAATAATGAGTAAGTACAAGAAAGGTGCCAGATTGGCAGACCCTTACAGGGGTAACAATAATTCACAGAATACGATAATTAAATCAATATCAACCCTCATAGGGGTTTATCAATAAAATTGATAGGTACAAGAGCACCAGATTGGCGGATCCTCACCTCAAAAGCCTTAAGATGTGGTTACAGTCTACTGATCTGCAGTTTCCTGCTCCTCGTTACCTAACCAAAAGAATCATTTACTTATTAACTACTTAAAATCAGTAACTACCTAATTAATTCAATATATGAGACTTCGTCCGAAATTATCGTTAAGAAATACTCTTAATAGTGTATCTAATTTACTACTGGTTACAGGGTTCTTAACGATACGAGCAATAGATAAAATCAATTCAATCCCACATTAATGTCCTAAATAGTAATAATAAGCCAATTAATTCAATAACCCAATTATTGACATTTAGAGCCCAATTTTCCAAATTTAGGATTTTTCTCTAGCTCAATTAACTCAATAATTTCCCAATTATCACCTTAGATATAATTTTTAAATCTAAATTCAATGTCAACTATACATGAATACTTACTACTTAATATAATTCAAAATCAATTACTCAAAGGTACAAGAGGTTATATGATTAAAAATGTACAAAAATCCTAATCTCAAAATTGAATTTTTACCCCAAAACATCGAACCAAACGCACCAATGTGACCACCGTGATGAGAAGAAAATTTTGCCTGAGAGCCATCGCCGTGCCCCGCCGCCGGAAAAAAGCGAAACCACCATCGTTGGCCACGTCTCGTCCTCCCGAGTTCAACAGTCCAATTAGTTTTCAGTTTTGAGGTCGCGAAGGCCCTCAACAACCGGTGACCGCCTTAAGCCTTTCTTCTCGTCGCCCATCTGCTCTTCCGGTTGCGCCGATGCTGCCGCATCCTGCCTCCATGCAAGGTGTAGCTGAGGTAAGGGGAGGTAATTGGTGGTGTTAGGTGGAAGAGATGGTGGCTGGTGTTGGCTACTGGTGAAGATGGTGAGATGGTGAAGCGGGTGAATAAAGGAAGATGGTGATGAAGATAAGAATGAAAATGAAAAGGAAAGTGAAGAAAGATGGTTGCTGTTTTTGTCTTTTTTGAAATTCAATTCTTTTTCTTCTTTTTTTTTCAATTTAGTCCCTCAATTCTTGTTGGTCATTCAATTAAGTTCTGCGTAATTGCGAATTGACCCCCAAGAAATCTAGGATATAACAATAATATAAAGAATAATTAAATTTCCATAAATTTTAAAATGATAAAATTTTAATGGCTATTAATCAAGAAATTTCGGGGTGCTACAAATATAGAATTGTACTACAAACAATGTAGAAAAAAAATGTAAAAAGAATAATTGTAGAATAATAAAATTTATATAGAAAACAAATAAAATATTTATCTATTAATCTTATGATAAAATTAAATTTATAAGATAGAATTTTGTGATAAGAGTACTTAATATGATGCTTATAAAATATTTTTTAAGTTATAAACTTATTTAGTGAGATAAAAATATGATTATAGATATTTTTTGAAATATCTTATGAGATAGAAATCTATATTGCCATTTTGGATAAAAATAACATGATATTTTAGTTATAATAGATAAGTTGATCGTATTAAAAAGAAATATAAAAGTAAATAAACAACCAATAATAAATTTTAAACTGAATTAAAAATCTCAAGATTATAAGCATTTGACATTTGGCCAAAATTACACAATTAGAATTAAAATTGCACAATTGCGGGACTCACAACGTTGTGTTATATATAATAGTATAGATATATCGAGTGGTCAATTAAGCTAATGACACTACTCTCACATTGTATCTATACTATACATAAAGTACTAATCCTCCTTTTTGTAACACCCCTGAAATTCAGTATTTTCGGAAATAAGAATTTAGAAATTAAGAAAATTATTGGTCAGATTTTAAAGCCTGGAAAAGAAATGTAACAGGACCCAATTGTGAGATTTTGGAAATTTTGGGGTTAGATCGAAATTTTAAAGGATTAAATTGATTATTTTCTTGACTTAAGGGGTGTGCATGGAAGAAACTAGTCAATGGGGGCTTAGGAGAAATTTTTGGGATTTCATGGACTCAATTGAGAAGTGCTAAAATTCAAGGACTAAATTGCAATATGGGAAATTTTGATTTTTAAGAAATGGGCAGCAGCTTTCTTTTTCTCTTCTTTTTTCTTCTTTCCATTTTCTTTTCTTTTTCTTCTTCTTTCTTTTTTTTCCTCTTCACCGTGGCCAACCACTACCCACCGGTGACACTTCTTTCTCCGAACCAACACCCTAAATTAACTCCCCTCACCTCCAGCACTCGACCAGCACCACCGTATACGGCGGAAGACCACCGAAATAGCACGACAGAGGACGACCGAAAACAAACTCACGACAGCAACTGGGTTCTTCATTTTTCGGCGTCTGATGGTGTATCTGAATGGTGGTTTAGCGAGTACTTGATGAGGTGAACAAGGTGGTAGCACTGCATGGCGGAAATACGCGGCGGAGACGACGAAAAACTGTCGGCGAAGCTTTGAACCATGAAGGCTTTGGGGCGGGTTTTGAGGGGGTTTTGGTGGCTATTTCGGAAACCAAAGGTACCGTTGGAAGGCTTTCGGCGAGAGGATTTTTTGGGTGGTGCCATCTCATTTTTCGGCGGCGGCGCTCCAACGACCTCAGACTAGTTTCACCTCCTCGACGTGACGGTCGCAACTGTGTAATCGGTTTGTGGTTTTGATACTCTAGTAGCAAGCTTTGGCATTTGGATTTAGTTGTACCTTTAATATATATATATAATATGTTGCATGTGTTGTACCTTTCCTAATTTAGCATTGTACCTTGCCAAGAATAGGAATTGGGAAGAGATGATATGTTTATATATATGTATGTTGATTTCTATGCAAGGAGTATGGATTAAGTGGACCCGAACTTATGCAAAATGCCAAAACTTGGATTTAAATAGTATTAAGGATTATATTATAAGATTAAATGGAATTTTATTAGGAATTGATTATGTAAGGATTAACCATATTGTGTGATTTAGGATTATGTCCATGACCTTGAAATAGGAATGAGATACCGTATTAATCGATAAATTATTGATTCTGGATTATTAATGGTATAATTGTGATTAATAGAATTTAGTATGGATTTTGATTGTAAATATTACCTTTTGGTTAGGTAACCACGAAGTGGGTCCCATGGACTAATAGGCTGCTGACTGTGATAGCACTTCTGAGACTACAAGAGGTGAGGGTCTGCCAATCTGGCACTTCATTTCACTTATCGATATTTGTGATAAACCCCCGTGAGGGTTACTGTTTCTGAACTAACTGTATTGTTATTGAAATCTGTGATCTGTTAAGATTTTTGATATTCTGTTATCTGATTCAGACACCCCTGTGAGGGTTATTTCTGTTCTGATTCTATTTTCTGTTGGTTCTGGCACCCAGAACATTCTTCTGATATATGTTATCTGTATTGTCTGACACCGTTATTGTTTTCCCTAACGGCAATTCTGTATTGTTCTGAACTGTCTGTAAGTCTGATATGTCAGGGGCTATTCCCTGAGTATTTGTAAGTTTGATGCGCTAGGGGCTATTCCCTGGGTATATGTTCTGTAAGTCTAATACGCTAGGGGCTATTCCCTGGGTATTTGTTCTATAAGTTTGTGTACACTAGGGGCTATTCCATGGGTATTCAATTTGTCAACTATATGCTAGGGCTATTCCTAGGTATGGGTGATGTGTCAGGGCTATTCCTAGGCATCTACTATCTGTTTTGTTTGCAATATGTTAGGGCTATTCCTGAGCATCGGTGATAGGCTAGGGCTATTCCTGGGCATCTACTGTCTATTTGTTACGATATGTTAGGGCTATTCCTGAGCATCAGTGATGTGCTAGGGCTATTCCTAGGCATCTACTGTCTGTTTCTCTACGATGTGCTAAGGCTATTCCTGGGCTTTTACTGTCTGTTTGTTTATGATGTGTTAAGGCTATTCCTGAGCATCGGTGATGTGCTAAGGCTATTCCTGGGCATGTATTATCTGTTTGTCTGCGATGTGTTAGGGCTATTCCTGAGCATCAGTGATGTGCTAGGGCTATTCCTGGGCATCTACTGTCTATTTTTCTATGATGTGTTAGGGCTATTCCTGAGCATCGGTGATGTGCTAGGGCTATTCCTGGGCATCTACTGTCTGTTTGTCTGCGATGTGTTAGGGCTATTCCTGAGCATCGGTGATGTGCTAGGATTACTCATGGGCATCTACCGTCTGTCGGCGACTGTCGTGTATCAAGCTATCACGCTTGGACAAGACTGACTGAAATGTAAATGTTATTCGACACTGTTCTGTCCGACTGTAATCTGACCTGACAGACGGCATTCTACCTGTTAGACTGTTATTGACTGTTTGAATGTATCCGATTGTATTTCAGTTAAGTGTTGATTGATGATCTGTTGAGTTGATTTCTTCCTCAACAGATCCCCATTATATATGTTACAATTATCCCTCACTAAGTCTTTTGGACTTACCGCCCCGTTTATCTTGATTTTCTCAAACAAGTATAAGTGAAGAATATGAGATTCCAACTTGGAGTGAAGAATTACCTTTTGTAATATAATGGGTGCTCAGATGTTTAATAGGCTTCACTTGAAGGCTGTGATTGGATTTAGTGACATTGCAGTATGTCAGGATTGATGTCGGTAATGTGATGCATGTATATGTTTTGTTAGATGTAAGAAATTGAATTATGACTTATTTAACATTTTTAAGAGTTAGTGAGTTTGAAATCCGCTTCTATATGTCTTTGATAAGTTTGGCAAAATTTTTTTGATAGGCCTATTGTTAGAATCATGTATGAGATTTAAGTCTGAATTAGAGTTGTGCCTTAGCTTAAGTGCTATCCCTAGTAAGGGCGCTGCAGAGGTGGTATCAGAGCTTGGGTTTGGAAAGCCCGAGCAATGCTATGATATGATCTTCGGATATGGAAATCTTGGATAGTAGAGTTAAGCGTGACTATGGAATGTTTAAGATATGAATGAGTTAATGGATATTGGAGCCTAGGTTATTGATAATTGAGGCATTATGTATCATTTGATAATATTGGAATTTGTGAATGATTTCTTATTTTGGTTAGTTTGAGTACGAATTGTAGGTGTTTTTATTTATCGAAAGTGATTCGAGGATTTAAGGTGGATTTGATCAGTTGACATTAGGAAGATGAGTTCAGTACTATAGGATGTCTACGGGATTTTGTCGTATATTGTAGGATGATTAGACTTGTGTATCTTTGAGTTGATTTGATTTCATCTAACTTTTCTTCTTTTGTCCTTAGAATCTTGGGGAAGTTAGCAGGATTGATGGCATCTCAAGGAAGTTCCGGTATACCCGTTCCTCCTGGAGCTGGAAGGAGGGGAAAACCTCCCGAGCGAAGGGGAAAACCTCCTAGACAACGGGTCGGTGACCGACATGTCCCAAGATAAGAGACTCTTGCTTACTTTAAAGCCATGCGAGAAGCAGAGGTCTCACAAACCCCTTTAGTAGGTCAGCCAGCAGACCCCGTAGATCAGAGGGGACCAGAATTGAGGCAACTGGATCAACAGCCAGGTAGTGAAGCAGAAATGGTTATTGAGGTGGCTGAAGATCAAGTGTTGGAACGGTTTCTTCGTTTTAATCCCCCAAAGTTTCTTGGAGTGCCGGACGACATAAATGCAGAAAAGTGGGTAGAGAGTTTGGAGGATATATTCGACACCTTACGCTACCCAGATGAGCGAAGAGTTTGTTTCGCTACATTTCTTTTATTAGGACCCGCTCGCAACTGGTGGAAGATGATTGAATGCCGATGGGTCATCATGGGGACCCGCAAGACTTGGGAGAATTTCACCAGGGAATTATGAACAAATACATACCCCAGGTAGTCAAACAGGCCAGAGAGCGGGAATTCATGGATTTAATTCAAGGGGCACAGTTTGTAAGTCAGTATGAGTCTACTTTTAGCTGACTAATATAATATGCTCCCTACATGCAAGATGATGAAGGTCTACAGGCTCGACGATTCATCCAGGGGCTACGGCCAGAGCTCAGGCAGGGTTTGGCCGTATGTGATCTATCGAATTTCAACTTAGCAGTAAGCAGAGCACTGCAGCGAGAATCAGAGTTTCAAGAAATTCGGAAGATCGAAGATAAGAATCAAAAAGGAAGATCATGCCTTGAGGAGCAGAGTAGTGTTGGAGAGAAACAACCGTGGATACAGGTTGAAAATGCTACTCCTCAAGCCCATCAAATCGATGAGACGGCAATTCTGACTCAAGAAAGGCCACAAAAGAAATGTGGATTCTGTGAATCACATACCCATGAGGAGTCAGGATGTTGGAGGAAGTAGGGCAGATGTGTGGGCTATGGCAGCGACCAACACTTCCTAAAAAATTGCCCCAATAAGAGAAGTTCAACATTGGCGGGAAAAGGAAAACAAGTGGCCAAAGGTTCTGTCTAAGTTCTTTGTTTTCAGAAGGAAGTCCAACACTGCATATTTTGGCTTCATGCCCCAAATGGAGTCTTAGGAACAACAAGCGTATGAGTTATGTCCATACCTAGTGTGTTCAAGTTTTGTGAATCTGTTTCTAGTTGCTTGAGAATGTATGATAAGTTATGAAATCTAGCATGTTAAGTTTGAATATTGACTACTCATTTATGTGAATATCATGTAAGCATAAACTTTTGATGTTATTAGGTGTTTGTTGTTGCAATGGCTTTACGATCTTTTATATAAAGGTATACACCCTGTCAGAACTAAAGTGGAGAATATTTTAAGTACTGAGACGACAGGTGATTGAGACAATAGTGGGCTGGAAGAAAGAATATTAGTCAAGATATACAATGCATCCGAAAGGCATGAAGATGTATCGGGACTTGAAGAAGCAATCTTGGTAGAATGTAATGAAGAGATAATGTAGATCAATAGACCAAATCTACTTATTTCTGCCAGTTGGAATAGTATACATATGAGAATCTGGGGGCCAGATTCTTTTAAGGGGGGGAGTTTGTAACACACCTGAAATTCAGTATTTTCAAAAATAAGAATTTAGAAATTAAGAGAATTATTGGTTAGATTTTAAAGCCTGGAAAAGAAATGTAAAAGGACTCAATTGCGAGATTTTGGAAGTTTTGGGGTTAGATCAAAATTTTAAAGGATTAAATTGATTATTTTCTTGACTTAAGGAGTGTGCATGGAAGAAACTAGTCAACGAGAGCTTAGGAGAAATTTTTGGGACTTCATGGACTCAATTGAGAAGTGCTTAAATTCAAGGACTAAATTGCAATATGGGAAATTTTGATTTTTAAGAAATGGGCAGCAGCTATCTTTTTCTCTTATTTCTTCTTTTTACCCTTTTTTTTTCTTTTCTTCTTCTTTCTTCTTTCTTCTCTTCACCATGGCCAACTACCACCCACTGGAGACACTTTCTTCACCGAACCAACACCCCAAATTAACTCCCCTTAGCTACAACACTCGACCAGCACCACCATACGCGGTGGAAGACCACTGGAACAGCACGACGGAGGACGGCCGAAAACAAACTCACGGCAAGCAACTGGGTTCCTTGTTTTCCGGCGTCTGACGATGCATCTGAAGGGTGGTTTAGTGAGTACTCGACGACGTGAACAAGGTGGTAGCACTGCATGGCGGAAATACGCGGCGGAGATGGCGAAAAAATGGTGGTGAAGCTTTGAATCGTGAAGGCTTTGGGGCGGGTTTTGAGGGGGTTTTCAGTGGCTATTTCGGAAACCAAGGGTACCGTTGGAAAGCTCTTGGCGAGAGGATTTTTTGGGTGGTGCCATCTCATTTTTCGATGGCCGGCGGCAGTGCTCCGGCGACCTCAGACCAGTTTCACCTCCTCGACGTGACGATCGCAACTGTGTAATCGGTTTGTGGTTTTGATACTTCGGTAGCAAGCTTTGGCATTTGGATTTAGTTGTACCTTTCCTAATTTAGCATTGTACATTGCCAAGAATAGGAATTTGGAAGAGATGATATGTTTATATATATGTATGTTGATTTCTATGCAAGGAGTATGGATTAAGTGGACCCGGACATATGCAAAATGCCAAAACTTGGATGTAAATAGTATTAAGGATTATATTATAAGATTAAATGGCATTTGATTAGGAATTGATTATGTAAGGATTAACCATATTGTGTGATTTAGGATTATGTCCATGACCTTGAAATAGGAATGAGATACCGTATTAATCGATAAATTAGTAATTCTGGATTATTAATGATATAATAATGATTAATAGGATTTGGTTAGGTAACGACGAAGTGGGTCCCATGGACCAATATGCTGCTGACTGTGATAGCACTTCTGAGACTACAAGAGGTGAGGGTCTGCCAATCTGGCACTTCATTTCACTTATCGGTATTTGTGATAAACCCATGTGAGGGTTACTGTTTCTGAACTGGCTGTGCTGATATTGAAGTCTGTGATCTATTAAGATCTTTAATATTCTGTTATCTGATTCGGACACCCTTGTGAGGGTTATTTCTGTTCTGATTCTATTTTCTGTTGGTTCTGGCGCCCAGAACATTCTTCTGATATCTGTTATCTATTCGTTCTTCTATCTATACTGTTCTGATATCTGTACTATCTAACATTGTTACTGTTTGCCTTGACGGCAATTTTGTATTGTTCTGTACTGTTCTGAACTGTCTGTATGTCTGATATGTCAGGGGCTATTCCCTGAGTATTTGTAAGTCTGATGCGCTAGGGGTTATTCCCTAGGTATATGTTATGTAAGTCTTATACGCCAGGGGCTATTCCCTGGCTATATGTTTTGTAAGTCTGATACGCTATGGGCTATTCCCTGGGTATTTGTTTTGTAAGTTTGTGTACGCTAGGGGCTATTCCATGGGTATTCAGTTTGTCAACTATATGCTAGGGCTATTCCTAGGTATGGGCGATATGCCAGGGCTATTCCTAAGCATCTGTGATGTGCTAGGGCTATTCCTAGGCATCTACTGTCTATTTGTTTGCGATGTGTTAGGACTATTCCTGAGCATCGGTGATGTGCTAGGGCTATTCCTGGGCATCTACTGTCTGTTTGTCTACGATGTATTTGGGCTATTACTGAGCATCAGTGATGTGCTGGGGCTATTCCTGAGCATCTACTGTCTATTTGTCTACGATGTGTTAGGGCTATTCTTGAGCATCGGTGATGTGCTAGGGCTATTCCTAGGCATCTATTGTCTATTTCTCTGTGATGTGCTCGGCCTATTCATGGGCATCTACTGTCTGTTTGTCTATGATGTGTTAGGGCTATTCTTGGGCATTTATTATCTATTTGTCTGCGATGTGTTAGGACAATTCCTGAGCATCGGTGATGTGCTAGGGCTATTCCTGGGCATCTATTGTCTGTTTCTCTGTGATGTGCTAGGGTTATTCCTGGGCATCTACTGTCTGTTTGTCTATGATGTGTTAGGGCTATTCCTGAGCATCGGTGATGTGCTAGGGCTATTCCTGGGCATTTACTGTCTGTTTGTCTGCGATGTGTTAGGGCTATTCCTGAGCATTGGTGATGTGCTAGGGCTACTCCTGGGCATCTACCGTCTGTCGGCGACTGTCGTGTATCAAGCTGTCACGCTTGGATAAGACTGACTGAAATGTAAATGTTATTCGAGACTGTTCTGTCCGACTGTAATCTGACCTGACCGACTGCATTCTGCCTGTTAGACTGTTATTGACTGTTTGAATGTATCCGATTGTATTTCTGTTAAGTGTTGATTGATGATCTATTGAGTTGATTTCTTCCTCAATGGATCCCCATTATATATGTTACAATTATCCCTCACCGCCCCGTTTATCTTGATTTTCTCAGACAGGTATAAGTGAAGAATATGAGATTCCAACTTGGAGTGAAGAAATACCTTTTGTAATAGAATGGGTGCTCAGATGTTTAATAGGCTTCACTTGAAGGCTGTAATTGGATTTAGTGACATTGCGGTATGTCAGGATTGATGTCGGTAACGTGATGCCTGTATATGTTTTGTTAGATGTAAGAAGTTGAATTATGACTTATTTAACGTTTTGAAGAGTTAGTGAGTTTGAAATCCGCTCTATATGTCTTTGATAAGTTTTGCAAAAATTTTCTGATGGGCCTATTGTGAGAATCATGTATGAGATTTAAGTCTAAATCAGAGTGGTGCCTCAGCTTAGGTGCTATCCCGAGTAGGGGCGCTACACTTTTGGTGTGTTCTTTATACTATATACAAAACACAACTTACCCAAGTCCCTATTTGGTGTATTTTTAAGTGTGCCCCTATTATTATCCTTTCATCTTATAACTGCATGCTAAAGTAATTTTTGTTTTTGTTATTCTCTCTTTAATTATTTAATTTTTTCTTTTATTGTTTTATTTTATTTTTTTTCTTTCACCTATCCTAAAATTTTAAACAAACATTCAAAATATTTTAAAATTATGATAACATATAAAATGATAGATGAATATTTTATAATTTAACACTATAATTATTTTTGCATTTACATCGAGTGTGCCCAAATTTATTAGTATGTGTAAATTTCGAAATTCAAATTCTAAGTACATATGCATATATATAAATTGAAAATAATAATAAATATTGATATTTAACAGTAATGAACAACACTAAGCTAACATAGCCAATGAACATAAAATGGTCAATATCCTTATTGCAATTCTAAACAAAAATTTTAACTACATGTTGTTGAAATGGTAATTTGTTGACATGTTTTTCCTTTCTTTCTTTCTTTCTTTCTTTTTTTTTTAAAAATAACTATGGAAATGGAATTATCTTAATTCAGACATATAGTTTAATTTTGCAAAACTTCAATAATGGATATGGGCCTCTCCATTTGATATCATTTCTCTTATTTGGAAATGATTTATTCTATAGTGTTGAGTGTGCCTTGAAATTTAAGCTACAAATGGGGAGAAACTATGAAAATAGCGAAGAAACGATGCGAAATGGTGCAGAATTGGTCGAGACAGGACGTTGGAGCTCGCCTCTGTATGCATGGGCAGAACACCGTGTGTCGGGCGCGAGAGAATCGCGCCCAGGTGCGGAACTGGGCAAAATCTGCATGCGACGCGCCAGGGGCAAGCAGGCCGCACCTTAGTGCGGAGCATACTGGAACTCCATGCTACGGTGCAAGTTTCATGCGCCTTGGCACAAGATTCACTTGAGCCACGCACCAGGGGCGCCGGCGTGAACTGCTTCTAAATAAATTTGCGTGCCAGGACGCAAATATTGTACACCCCAACATAGCGCGCAGGACCATGGCCCATTTTGCGATATGTTTGTATGTGTAAACCATATTTGCTTCCAGAGTGATTAGAATGAACCCTATCAAATATAGTTTTAAACTGTTTTAGATAATTCTCTTAGAACGGAGATTAGAACGAGGGTGTTGGGTGCTCTCGTGGGATTTGTGGGACTTAAATTTGTACTTGGCACTTGATTTGGAATCAATAAATTCATATCTTTGTCCGGTGGATTGGCATATTGTCGAATCACGTTAATTTCATTGGATTACTTTACATGTATTTCCAATTATTATTGTTTGGTCTTTATAGGTTACAACAAACTGGTATTAGAGCCAAATTAACCAAATGCCTGCCATAAAGTACAAGGTAGAGAAATTCAATGGGAAAAATGATTTTGGGCTATGAAAGATGAAGGTGCACGCCCTCCTATGTCAACAAGGTTTACAGAGAGCACTAAATGGCAGAGATTTCTTACTAGAGATGCTTTTAGATGAGGACAATGATGAATTTATGGCGAAAGCTTATGGTACTTTGGTGTTATCGTTGGCATATAACGTACTAAGAAAGGTCGCCAAAGAAAGTACACCAACAGGATTATGGTCAAAGTGGGAGGGCCTATATATGATGAAGTCCCTCACAAATCAACTGTATTTGAAACAACGGTTGTACACCCTTAGGATGAAAGAAGGTACATCTATTACTCAACATATTGATTATTTCAATAAGGTGATATTAGATCTCGCTAGTATAGATATACAAATTGAGGATGAAGATCAAGCATTGATTCTTTTGTGTTCTCTGCCTAAATCCTTTGAGCATTTGGTTACTACTTTGCTATATGGAAGAGATACGATATCAATGGAGATGTGAATGCCTCATTGAATTCAAATGAATTGAGAAAGCATATCCTAAGCAGTAATGATAGTGAAAGTGGGAAAGGATTGGTTGCGATAGGGAGATCCAAATAAAGGGGAAGAAGTATAGGCTGATCTAAGTCCTTGGGCAAGCTTAAATCAAACGATAAATGCTTTAGATGCGGAGGAAAAGGGACATTGAAAATGAAATTGTCTAGAACATGGAAAGGCGAATGATTCGGGTGAATCTTCTGATAAAAAATGGGATGATGTAGCTAGAATTGTTGAGGATGAGTATGATGGAGTGCTTGTTCTCAATGTCCCTGAGAGTCTTTTGAGTTTCGAGTGGATTTTAGATAGTGGTTGTTCCTATCATATGTGCCAATGAGAGGATTGATTTACCACTTATCAGAAATATAATGGTAGTAAAGTGCTCATGGGAAATGATGCATCTTGCAGAGTTATAGAGATTGGCATAGTGGGTATCAGAATGCATAATGGAATTATGAGGACACTGACATATGTACGTCATGTTCCTGATTTGAAGAAAATTTTAATTTTGCTGGGTACTCTGGATAAGAATGGTTGTGAGTACAGAGATCGAGATGGAATTCTACGGGTTTTCAAGGGTGTTATGCTAATCATGAAGGGGGACAAGAGGAACGGTCTTTACATATTGCAGGATAGTACAATTTTTGGTATTGCAACAGTTTCTTTACCACTCAATGATACTATGAGGTTGTAGCATATGTGGCTTGGGCATATGAGTGAGAAGGGGATGTCCTAGTTGAGCAAATGGGGTTTACTTTGTGAGAAAAGATTGGGGAGATGGATTTTTGTGAGTAGTATGTTTTTGGCAAGCAGCATAGGGTGAAGTTCAGCACCGCAGTTCACAGGATTAAGGGACCTTGGATTACATTCACTTAGATCTTTGGGGGCCTTCTCAAGTTCCCTCACAAAGTGGTGCTAGGTACATTATGAAATTCATTGATGACTTTTCACGGAGAGTATGAGTGTACATGTTGAAGCATAAGGATGAGGTATTTGTCAATTTCAAGCAGTGGAAGACTTTGATTGAGAAGCAGACAGGAAAGGAGGTCAAACGCTTGAAGACTAACAATAGCTTGGAGTTTTGCAACAAGGAATTTTAGGAGTTTTGTGATAAGGAAGGGATTGTGAGGTATCATATAGTTGCACATACACCACAGTAGAATTGAGTTGCAGAATGGATGAACATGACTATTTTGGAGAGAGCTAGATGCATGCTCTTTAATGCCAGTTTGTCCAAGGATTTTTGGGCTGAAGCTGTTAATACTGCTTGCTATTTGTTGAATATATCACCATTGATTGCTTTAGACTGCAAGACACCAATAGAAGTTTGTTAGGGTCTCCTGCTGATTACTCAAATCTAAGGGTATTTAGGAGTTCGGCCTATGCTCATGCTTACGATAGAAAGCTTGAGCCGACGGTAAGGAAGTGGAAGGGTTATCATTCGTGGTGTATTGATGATAAGGGCTCCAAGGAGATTATTAGTAGGGATGTGACATTCGATGAGTCTGCTATGTTGAAGAAGGTGGAATAGAGTGAAAGTAGTTAATATGGCTTTAAGGAAAAGGTGGAGTTTGAGATTAGCGATCCACAAGTTTCAAAAGGGAAACAAAATGTGGTAGTTGAAGCTGGCGAGAGCTCATTATCACCCAATTAGCAGCAGGAGGCTGATTCACTATAGAACTATCGTTTGGCTTGTGATAGAGAGAGAAGACAAATCAAACCACTACAACGTTTTACATATTCATATCTGATTGCTTATGCTTTAAGTTCGGTTAAGGAGCTTGTGGCAAAGAAAGATATATTGAGGAAGACCATTCCAAGAATCAAATTCAAGCATCGCTTGGATTTGATAAATATTTGCAAACTCAGATAATAGCCGCTTTGGGGGGAGATAAAGATGATAGATAGAGAATTTCAAATCAAGGTGGAGAATTTTTGAGTGTGCCTTGAAAATTAAGCTACAAATGGTGAGAAACAGTAAAAACAGTGCGGAACCAAGTGAGACGGGATGTTAGAGCAAGCCTTGGCGCGCATGGGTAGAACACTGCGTGCTGGGGCATGAGGGAGTCACGTTCAGGCACGAAACTGGGCAAAATCCATTTGCAACACGTGCTAGGGTGCGATCAGGCCGTTCCTTGATGTGGAGCATACTGGAACCTCGCGCCAGGGCGCAAGTTTTGTGCGGCCTAGCCCAATATTTGTGCGCCTTGGCACGGCATGAACTGCTTTCGAAGAGATTTGCGTGCCAGGGCTCAAATCTTGTGCGACTTGACGAGGCCACAGGCCTATAGCCTATTTTACGATATGTTTAGGTTTATAAATCTTATTTTCTTCCAGATTAATTAGAATGAACCCTATCAAATATAGTTCTAGACTATTTTAGAGAATTCTCTTAGAACGGAGGTTAGAACGAGGGTGTTGGGTGTTCTTATAAAATTTATGGGACTTAAATTTGTACTTGACATTTGATTTAAAATCAATAAATTCATTTCTTTGTCGGGTGGATTAAGCACGTCGCTGAACCACATTAAATCTTGTTTTCTTTTCTTTTCATTGAATTACCTTACAAGTATTTTCAATTATTATTATTTGGTTTTTTTGGGTTGCAACAAATAGGTTGTTTTAGATTGGAGGATTTGGATTTGGAAAAATTGCAAAAGAGTTGATGATTTCAAATAATCTTAATATTAGATAGATTATAACAATTATTGAAGAAATAGCTTACTATGTAGCCTGAAAAATTTTCAAAATTATAATAACTTAACATCTTTAAATAAGTGTGGTTGGTTTATTATTATAGTTTATAAATTTAAAATTTTTAAGAAAAACTTGTATTGATATTGACATGACTAAGTATAAAATTATAAATGTTATTTATGCATTCGATTTTAGTAAAATATCTCGTAGTTTTCTTAAAATACTGCAATATAAGTTGTTAATTGCTTTTTGGGTAAAAATATTTTTTGTTGGTTTTTTTAGATAAAATATTATTTGAAGGAGTTTTTAACAATTTTTTCTACTTCAAATATATTTGGATAAATGGAGAGTTTTTGTGTCATTAAGTCAAAGTTTGTTTATACCAAAATTTAAACCAAACCTAGTTTTGTGTACCTCTATAATATTGTATCGACTTTTAAATTTTATGAGTTCGATTATGTGTATCTCTCTCTCTCTCTCTCTCTACATGTATGCATGTATATTCTATCTATCTATCTACATGTATGCATGTATATTAAGTTAGGTTTGTATAAGAGTTGTGTTATGGACTTTTGTTCTCTAATAAGTTATCAATTTTTTGGAATGCTTTGTTGAATCCCCAAACCAGTTTCATTATGTCAAAAATTTTAAAATTATCATATTATTTTTTTGATGCCTTATAATTTGTTACTCTAAGGGCAACTTTGATATTGTCTAATAACCTCTATTTGATCTGTTAATGGAGGCTAATATTTTGTTTGACATACTAAATGAAAATGCTAGATGGAAAATTGCAGGCATGAAAAATGCAGACTGGCCCGCAATTATTAGATGGCCGGTATTATACATCAAATTAGGTGCTATTCTTGTAGTGATCTTGGGACGATCCTTATTTTTGATTGCATTTGATTTAATCTTTCGAGCAATTTTCTAAGGAGCAGAATTTTTTAACAGAGACAAATTAATAAAAATAAAATTAGTAGTGAGTATCAAATATTTTGTATTAGATTATGAAAAATTCGTGTGGTGCTTAATTTATATGTCAATCTTTTTTATTAAATAAAATAATAAACAATCTAATATCATACAGTCATCCACCATTATAATATTCAGTATTATCCAAATTTTATATCAAATGTGGCATAATTATAAGAGCATAATTACTGCTAGTGTTCACAAAAACAGACAAACAAATAAAAATAAATAGAACATGAAGACTGGCCGCAGCACCAAATTGATGGATCTCCATAACAATCAGGTTCCTGGTGGTCGCCGCCACCCACCAGCATTGCAATGCTCTCTGGTCGACCAGCACGGCAATTTCGCCGCCGCCACCGCCGCCGCCGCCCCGCCACTGAATCTTCATTCTCCCACCATGGATGTTACTGTTAATTTTCTTTTCCTTCTTGCAATTTAAAATTTTTCATATAATCAGAATTGCTTTTACCTAAAAAAAAAATGACCTCTTGTATTGATCGGTTTCGATTATTATTCGCAAAAACTCTCTCTGTAGAAAGGGGAATAAAGCGGAAGCTCTGGGAATCTTTTAGTCGGGCGGGCAGAGGGAAAATTTGGCGCTAAAATTAGCCTATTAGGACACGCGTCACGTGTGGATTGGGAGGGCATGGATGCATGTCGGCTATGATACATGGTGATGGGGCATGGCATGGCCATATAATGCTATGTTTTTCCCGCGCGAGCAGAGCTAAGGCTTTATTTTCCCCCAAATGCCAAATAGAAAAATACCAAAAGAAAACACAAACCCTTCTCGCTTTGGTTCTTTCATTCTTTCTCTGTCTCTATCTCTTTCTCTCTCTTCTTCATAGAGATAAGGAAGGAGGCATCAGCATCACCAGCAGCGCAGCTACAGTTGAAAAGATATTAATTCTCAGCTGAGGTTTTTCATTTCAGCCATTTGAATTCCTTCTCAAATTGTGGGCTAATTAACTAGGGTTTCCTCTTTTCCTTTGTAATTTTAATTTTTGATTTTGTCTGATCTGTGGATTGAATAGATCGGAGATCTGAAACATATGGCGGAGCTTAAGAAGGTTTCAAGCCCTTCCCATGCGGGAGACGGAGGTGGAACCACCATTGAAGCTCGATTCGCTCATTTTTGCAAGGTCTCTCTTTTATTTTCTTCTCCTTTATTTTTTACATTATTTGTGTCTTGATTTCTCCCCCTCTCTTTTTTTCCGTATGTTTTTAGGGGGCTGCTGCTCTGCTTCTCTGTTGTTAGCCCCAATGTGTTGTTTTTCCTATTTTCTGTAATTCTGTGGCTTACAGCCTTTGTCTTATCCAATTATAAGTGGATAAGTTCTTCTGCCTTTAAAGATTAAAAATTTAACAAGCATACAATTAATTTCATCTATTCCATTTCACGGTTCAAGTTCTGTTCATTTTTCTTTAGTTGCTTCATGGACTACTAGGATGAGGGTAATTTGGATAATTTTTCTTTTCCAACAAAATTAATCCAAAATTTCATGTTTTATATATTTTAATTTAAGTTCGTTGGCTTTTCTAATTAACCGTTTATTTGCTGTTCCCCCTCTCTCAAAACCAGAGTGATCTACTGTTACATAACGACAACTTTTTGGCGCAAGCGACAAAGCTGTTTGATGAAAGCAAGAATCTGTTGTTGGCTAGTATCTCTTCTATAGGAACTGGGATGGTATGTGATACCCTTTTGCTACTTCGGCTTTGTTCTCCTGTCATTGGCTATCTTTTTAACTATGCTTTTTTTTTTTCTTACTGATTGTGGGGACATTAATTTGGATGGTTATTGACTGGGGAATTAATTTGTATTATCAGCCGGATGAAGCAGAACGGTATTGGTTTTCATTTGTTCTCTACTCAGTGAGTCGGCTCAATGAGAATGGTGGCCCAGGAGAGAAGGGACATACTTTATGCCAGATTTTGAGAGCAGCAAGGCTCAAGTATTCTTCATTTTACTCAAATAACCTTACATCTCTACCTTTTATTGTATCTTAGAAAATTGGCAGTTGTAGATAATCAGAGACCTTTTCCATCATTCCCTGCAGCATTGTTGATTTTTATAAAGAGCTTCATCAGTTTCTGATCAAGGTTGGATCGATTTTGGGTAACCTTTATGGTGGGGATTGGGAGAAGAGAATTGAGGTACTTTAATGATCTGGGATTATCTTACATTTTAGGAAGATATGCATTTCTTTATTAAGCATGTCTCACCTTGTTTTGGTTATGCTTCGTTCCCATTTTGTTCCATCAGGCAAAGGAATCACAAACCAACTTTGTGCATTTGACCCTTTTGAGCAAGTGAGTATACATTAAGTGCCTTCTCCTTCTCTTCTGCTGTTGCTATTGTGTAATTTACCTATTGATCACTCAACCTAAAATCTTTGATAATTGGATCATATTTCTGAGGTTCTATATAAGCATTATCATCCAAGATATTCCAACTGGTCTCCAATATCCCTCTTATTGTATGTTCCAATGGATTGGAGTAGAGGCCCAAGCTGTTCTTGCATTCTATGTGTCCTGTACTACTGTTATTCTTCCTGAAATACGAATACTGGTTGTGCGTTTTCTTTGAAGAAGACTAAGATTTTTAACGTTCAACTACACATGGACACAGCAGAAGAATGATTATTGCCATTATTTCAATTTCCATCTTTCAAGAGTTTTACTTCTTTCTTACTATTAATGGAGCGTATTTTTTAACTCCAAATTTGGTTTTGCAATAAATTTATCAAAATAGAGATTGACTTCTAAATAGGGTCTTTTCTTGGTCCAAGTACTTTACTCTGTGGTTGCTGGTGACCCACATGAATAAATAAAAGTTAATTAATTCCTGGTGCCAATCATAATGAGGTCTTGCCCTCATTCAAAAAGTCAACTCAAAGGCCATATTGTCACATATAGTGAATGTTTCCTTTTCTGGATTAATATTCTTCATCACTGATGACATTGCATTTTTACCTTTCATTCAAGTCCTGAATAAATCTTGTTGAATTTCATTGCCAGAAAATACGAGCGTGCATATCGGGAACTTTTCTTGATAGTTGATGCTAATACTGACAAGCATTTAAAGGTTGCCAATACCTCTGGTTGCGGATCAGACTATTACCGTTTTGGATGGTTGCTATTCCTTGCGCTCCGTGTACATGTGTTCCACCTTTGCAAGGACCTTGTGACGTGCACTCACGGTCTTGTTTCTGTATTGGTCAGTTGATTTTAATGCTTTAGTTTGTGAATAACTGAATAGTTATCCTTAATATTTAGATAGAACTAGAAACTGCCAGGGAAAGTTGTACTATGCATGTTTTTATGACTTACACAAAGATAGTGTATATAGGTGAAAAGAAGATCAAGTTATGAATGCTTTTATATGCATGTGATCCTGCTTTCTGCAGGTTCAGCATAATAAGCTAATTCTTAAGCTATTCCTAGAACAATGACTAATTTTACTACTTCATATACAACTGTTCACAGGCAATACTCCTCATACATGTCCCTGCACGGTTCAGAAACTTTAATGTTAATGATTCTGAGCACATTGGTAATTCTTGCTTTAGTATTTTCTTTTTGTTTAATTTATATGGGCACTTGAACTTTTCCTTTATAATATTTCATTTTCTGAAGCCTCATTCAATTTCTCACTTATTTACAGTTATGAAAGGTGACAAGGCAGACCTACTTGCATCACTTTGCAAAATGTATGAGACCTCAGAAGATGAGCTAAGAAGAACTTTGGAAAAAGCAAACGACTTGATAACTGAGATATTGAAGAAGAAACCTTGCTTGGCTTCTGAATGTAAACCTGAAAATTTGGAAAATTTTATCACAGGTTGGTCCATTACGTTTGTAGTAATCTATGTTCTTCGTTCTAGTGTACTGTCCATTTTTGATGCTTCATTTCTAATATTGTTATCATTTCCAAGTGCAGATGGTTTGATTTATTTTGAGGATTTGATGGATGAATCATCTTTATCATCTAATGTAATTTTACTAGAGAAGGATTATGATGCTGCGACTCACAATATGGGTGAATTAGATGAGAGAATTTTTATCAATGAGAATGACAGCTTGCTAGGTTCGGGGAGCTTATCTGGAGGCTCTGTAAATATGAATGGAAATGGAGCTAAGGTTGGTTTCTAGTTAAATGTTCAAGAGTTTTTGGAATCTATCAGTTTCTGTTGCTATAACTGTGTTTATCTTTCCTGTGCTTCAGAGGAAACCTGAAGCTATGTCCTCCCCGACGAAGACAGTTACAAGCCCATTGTCTCCTTACCGCTCTCCTGTAAGCCATCTGAATGGTATTACTGTTGGTGGCATGTCCAAGATGGCAGCCACTCCTGTCAGCACGGCAATGACAACTGCAAAATGGTTACGAACAGTTATAGCTCCACTTCCTTCTAAACCATCAGCAGAACTGGAGAGGTTCTTGTCATCATGCGACAGGGATGTGACTGCTGATGTTACTAGGAGGGCTCAGATAATACTTGAAGCCATCTTTCCAAGTAGTGGTCCAGGGCAAAATGCAAGCTTGATGGACAACATTTGGGCTGAACAACGTCGAATGGAAGCAATGAAGCTTTACTTCAGGGTTCTGCAAGCAATGTGCACAGCAGAGTCCCAGATTTTGCATGCGAGCAATTTAACTTCTTTGCTAACCAATGAGAGATTTCACAGATGTATGCTTGCATGTTCAGCTGAGCTTGTTCTTGCCACGCATAAAACTGTGACAATGTTATTTCCAACTGTGTTGGAGAGAACGGGCATTACAGCTTTTGACCTGAGTAAGGTGATAGAAAGCTTTATCAGACATGAAGAAACTCTCCCAAGGGAACTCAGAAGGCATTTAAATTCTCTGGAAGAACGACTATTGGAGAGCATGGTTTGGGAAAAGGGCTCTTCAATGTACAACTCTTTGATAGTGGCAAGACCAGCTCTTTCTGCAGAAATAAGTCGTCTTGGCTTGTTAGCTGAACCTATGCCATCTTTGGATGCAATTGCCATGCACATTGACATGTCTAGTGGGGTCTTAGCTCCCATGCAATCCTTGCTGAAGCACGAAAAACATGGTAATGAATTATTCGAGTTATGTGTTGTTCCAGATCTTGAGAAAATATTGTTCCTTTAAAATATTAATCAAGACTGAGTACCTATTAAGGTCTAAATCCTTAGTTTGTTTGGACATTGTGGTGTGTTGGGAGGTAAATATTACTTCACACTGATGCACTTGAAATAGTATTTCCAGGTCAAAATGGAGATATTCGTTCACCGAAAAGAGTTTGCACTGAGTACCGGAGTGTATTAGTCGAGCGGAATTCCTTCACTTCACCAGTGAAGGATCGCCTGTTCACCTTGAACAATCTGAAATCTAAGCTTCCACCACCTGTTTTGCAGTCTGCATTTGCCAGGTATTAGCACCAAAAACTCTAGAAGCAGGAAGATCTAATCAAGTTTCTGTTTTCTGATGGGCCTTTGCATCCAAGCATCTTGTTCAGTATACTATGTTCTACTTCTTTTCAGTCCTACAAGACCGAATCCAGGTGGTGGTGGGGAGACGTGCGCAGAAACAGCAGTCAATGTGTTTTTCAGCAAGGTATACAGTATTTCAATAAACTGATGTTTTATATAATAGATGAGCCTGTCTTAGATTAGTGGATTTGAAATATTTTCTCAGGTGCAGGTGTAAAAATGTTGTCAATAAATTATTTCTTTATCCTTTTTTTGCTGTCAGTCATGGATTGGAGATGGGATGTGAAATCTGATATACTGAGGGGGGTGGGGTGCTGCATATACATGCACATGGTTGACTAGTTCCATTGATCTTTTTGTTATGTTCTCTTGGGAGAGGATCATCTGTAGTGATGAGCAGGCGCTTCAGTTTGCCATTTTGCTAGTTGGTGCATGGAATCACTTAAATCCATTTAAGACCAATTTTTCCAAGGATGCTAGATGGCCAGTCTCGTATAATCCAGAACTTTAATCACTATGTCAGCCTTTCTGTGTTGGATGTCCGGTGTTCCCCCATTTAGATCTAATCTTCCATTCTATTTAGATTGTGAAGTTGGCTGCTGTCAGAATCAATGGCATGGTTGAAAGGCTACAACTTTCGCAGCAGATAAGAGAGTGTGTCTACTGTCTTTTCCAAAGGATCCTTGGCCAGCGGACAACTCTATTTTTCAACCGACATATTGACCAAATTATCCTCTGCTGTTTTTATGGAGTTGCTAAGGTCTGCTCTCATCCTCTTGCTAATTTGAGGCTGATATTAATATACTCTTTCCTTCTCTAACATCCAGTTCTGCGCTGCAGATTTCCCAACTGAACCTGACATTCAAAGAAATTATTTTCAATTATAGAAAGCAACCTCAGTGCAAACCACAAGTTTTTCGTAGTGTCTATGTTGATTTGACAGCTCCACGCCGCAATGGGGTAACTATTACTTTTTGCTTAACCTCTTGCTTTGAGATGATATTGGAGCTTTAAGTCTTTGATTTGTATTGAAACAGAAAAGTGGTCCTGATCATGTTGATATCATCACATTTTACAATGAAATATTTGTTCCTGCTGTAAAGCCTCTCCTAGTTGAGCTTGCCCCTGGTGGATCAGCCCAGAGTAGTTCTCATGCCCCGGAAGCCAGGAATATTACTGATGGTTAGTGTTCTTAATTGAATCTATTTTTAGCCTAATTTCCCTTTCAAAAGGAGAAACAAGTTTGTTCATTTCATCTTATATGAATATCCTTATCGTTCCTGGCCAACTAGGACCAAGTCCAGCATCACCGAGAACATCTCCATTTCCAAGTCTCCCAGACATGTCCCCAAAGAAAGTATCTGCAGCGCATAATGTTTATGTCTCTCCGTTACGATCATCTAAGGTATCTATCTATCTAACTAACTAGCTATCTATATATTTCTTGTTTTGGCTTTTGGGAACCTGGAACATATACACTTTATTATGCTATCTGTTTTTGGTGTAAAGTTGGAGATATATTAAGGTAAAGGAGATAATGGCCAAGTGGTTGAGGCAATCAGCCTACCATAATCCATTGTAAGCAAATATGTATTGCTGCATGGCTTCAATTGATTGCATTTGGATCATTTGCTTATATCACAAAGAATAGAAATGGAAAACTTGGAACTTTGATAAAGTTAATTTCTTAATGAAGAATTTGTTCTCCTGTTGTGGTACTCTGGGTCTTCTCTTATCTAAACTTTAACCTCCAGCTTAATTATCTCCTGTTGTATGACTTGGATGCCAGATTCTGAAGGTTGCTGTCATCATCAATCCATGTTTTAGTTTAATTACCTAATGTTTCCCAATAGAAAAGAGCTGGCCCTTGAATTCAATATTAATGTGGTCTCAGTTCGGAGAATATGTTACATCTAACAACTGCAGGAGTTTGTTGGTTTTGATGCTACATCCTTTTCACAGTAATTTGTTGGTTTTGATGCTCTGAAGTTTAGGCAAGAATATGTGAGTAGTTGTCATGCACATTGCATTTTTACCCTTGAGTATGCGCAAACTGAGTTATTAGTACTTTAGGTGAAAAAAGCAACTTTAGGAAAGAGATTATTTGTGGGAATCCTGGAAAAGGAGTGTGTTAATTTTGTCACGGATAAAGAGAATAAAACATTGTACTCATATTTGTATCATGTGACTATCTGGGGCTGTATTAGTTTTCCATGGTACGGGTTTAAAAAGGAAAATAAATTTGGATACATTTTGCGACATCATTACCACACGAAGTTAGCACATCATCAATATCATCAGCTCTATGGCGTCCTATGTTTTGGATGATTTTACTAGAGTTGTATTTATGGGGAAAATGGAACATTGGTAATTGAATATACTTGGAATTTGTCGCTAGAAATTAGCATGTGCAGACTTGAGCTACTTTTACTTGGAAGGTTTAGGAGGAATGTATTTCATACCCAATTATTACTGATTCACATTTGGCTTACTGTCTTGTGGAATTAAAAATCAAAAAGAAAATCTTGAGATTTCAGTTTGTACTAGCATTTCAATTGGTAAAATGTACTAGATAGAATAAAATTTATGGCTTAAAAACATAAAATTTGCTGCTAAGATATATTTTATTATTCCTGGAATACTTCATATTACATTGTTTTTGTGCGTCTTGGTAATACTCCATTTGCACAATAAAGCTATTTCTTGTGCTATTTGAGGATGTTATGTTCGGAAACTTGCATTTGCATCTCTAGTCTAGTCTAGGTAATGTATAGATGGTTTACCTCAAAACAAGTTATGCTGTTTTTATTATTTATGGTCGCCTTGATATCCTTGTGAATTTATTAGCCAAACTTTAAAATTCATTTTCTTGAGAGCAGTGGCGTGGCTACTGAGATTTGAATTTTTGAGTCAGCTGGCACATAGTTTGATATTTATTAGCTGATAAATTTTACAGATGGATGCATTAATTTCACATAGCTCTAAAAGCTATTATGCTTGTGTGGGAGAAAGTACTCATGCTTACCAGAGCCCTTCAAAAGATCTGACGGCCATCAATAACCGCTTGAATGGGTAATTTCCAAATTTATACTAACAATGTAGTAGTAGTAGTAGTGGTGGTGGTGGTAAAGCGCATGATTATATTTGAGTTGAAGCATTGGTGCGTGATTTTGTGTTTCAGAAGTAGGAAGGTGAGAGGCAGCCTCAATTTTGATGATATTGATGTTGGGTTAGTGACGGACTCAATGGTTGCTAACAGCATTTACATCCACAACGGTAGCACTGCATCTTCATCGCATGTGCCCTTGAAATCTGAGCAACCAGACTACTCCTAACTTTACAGTTGCTTATTTATCTGCTACATTTTTATTTTTATTTTTTCCTTTTTCTTGTGTAGTTTGTAGATAATTTGCTTTTTCTATGTTTCCTCTTTTTGTCTTTTTAGCTTGAAGTTAGGTGATAGTTTAGGAGTTTAGCGACGGGAATGGGGTATGGTATGAGCGGTGAGTTATTATATAATGGCCGCCACTATCCCCATGTGGGTGGTATACAATACATGACGAATATGTGATGGGTTCTGTAATAAAATTTTCATTTTGTTTTCTGAATTCTTCGCTTTGCTGGGTTGGTGCAAAATGTTTCGACGGGTCAAATAAAAGAGATGCCAGAACCCAAACAAAAAATAATTCAATGAAAATCAGAGGGATAATAATTTTTTTGAGATTGCCACGTCCTGCATTACAAGCCCAATCCCTCGAAACAAGAATAATAAATTTTGTAAGAAATTTTGACGTTGGTTGCTTTTGTTTCAACGAAGTGTTTTTCAATCGGGAAACAGTTCTGATTCATTTTCTGAGGGTATTATCAAAAACAATCACATAATAATTCTAGAATATTCTTTCTTTCGACTTATGAGAATAAATATTATTATTATATACAATAATATTTTCTCATATTATTTGGAGGGAAGAGGATATGCATGTTAGTAAGTTTAATTCAAGCCATACGTGTGCTGCTGCCTGTTTGGCCAGCTGGCCCGCTCTTGGATTGGGCTTGATGTGGTGTGGTGTGGTTATGAGCTTGGGATGGGCTTCAATTAAAGTGAACCGGGCCTTCTGTCCACTATTAACGTTTTGAGCCAAATTCAATTTGGATCGAACTTATCTGTTTTTTGGCCCAACTGAATAATTCTCCAAACTCTCCAGTTTTCTTTTTCAAATGATTAAACTTTTAGTGAAAAGGTGAAAAACGAGTAAAATTTTCTGCCAATACAAAATCAACATGTGGAAAAACTAAAAACACATAATCTCTCCTATCCTCTAGCCACCAGAAGATGCATCAGTCCTTCAACCTTCATGCATTGGAGAAATGGTTGTATAATTTGCTGCCATTCTCCTAGCTGCACCTTCATCTCTCTCTCTCTCTCTCTCTCTCTCTCTCTCTCTCTATATATATATATATATATATATATAGTGTTCCCGAATTTGCACCTTTTGCACTAAAATCATACAGCATACTAGAGACATTACTAGTTAAAAAGACAGGTTCATTATGCTAAAATTTGCCAGATCAAACTGTGTTGATTTTGTCTTAAAGTTTGAATCACATATGATGAGATACAGAAGAAATGGAGCGGAACAGAGTAGCGAAGTCGAAATGGGGGCGAGAGCACACCCTAGCGTGCATTGGCAGGAGGCCGCATGCTGGGGCGCGGGCAGGCACGCATGCATGGAAATAGGGTAGCAAGGGCGCAACACACGCTACCCACTGGAACCGCGCGCCCTGGGGCAAGCTTGCCGCGCCAGTGCTCGTGAGGTGAGAATTCTCGGCAGCATCAGTAGGATGCGCGTGCGGTGCAGACCTATGGGCCAAATATGATAATTTGCAAGTATTTAAGCTAATTTTTTTCAGAACAATTGTGCAATCCATTGAGACAGATATAACACGAGGGCTTCTAGACTGCTTTAGAGATAGTTTTCTTAGAATAGAGTTTAGAACGAGGGTGTTAGGTGTTCTTGTGAGATTTGTGGGACTCAAGTTGTACTTATTACTTTGATTTGAAATCAATAAGATCTTTTCTTTGTCGAGTAGATTAGGCACATCGCCAAACCACGTTAAATCTTGTTGTTAGTTTTCATTGAATTGCTTTACTGTTATTTCATAATTTTCATAATAGATCTTCCTAGGTTTCAACAAACGGTTTGTAGTGTTGTTACCGTTTGAGATAGTCGTCGTATCTTGGGAGAAGATAGTCAGTTTGCAGTTAGCATCCATGCGGGGCTAATTCGTTTTAAAGACAGAGAGCTCAATTATCACCTCGACTACCTGCTGATCTCATATTATCTTCTACTGAATTAACATTTTGATCAATTTACTTAAACTTTTAAATGCTTTTTGTTGTATCTTAACTTGATTTTTTATTATTTATTTGGACATATATGTTGTATTCTTGTTATTGGATTACTTCAAAAAAAGAAAAAAATTTTGAATTCAAGCAAACTTGATTTGTGATTCCCTCATGACGAAAAGTTAAACCAATCTCATAAATTATAATTTTGTTTATTTTTTTATTATTTTTTTCCACTCTTATTTGAGTTGTTTGTCTGAATTACCAATGAACCAACTTAATTTAAAATCAATAAGTTCTTTATTTTCACAATAAATAATTTTCAAGTATAAATATAATAGAAAAATTATGCATGGAGCTTTAATAGACATGTTATGATAGATGAGAATGACATTATATACCACTATGAAAATTTGTTGACCCTCTCCAATTAGTGTACTCGAAGTTTCTTTCTTTCTTTATTTATTATATATAAACGTGGATGAAGAATAGCATGTATAGAATGTTATACAATTGGATTATCACGACAATTGGATTATCACGATCTCGATATATTTATATTTCTCATTTATCAATAGAAATTAAAACGCTAGAATGGACAAATAAAAAAAGCTATACTTTTAAATTATCATGATTTCTTTTTAATTATATTACACATATTTATACTAAATCTCACGATACATATCTCTAGCTAATAATTTTTTGATATTGAAGTTAGTTTTAGCTCTAATGAGAAATATATGTGATTGTAACTCAATTATATTGATAAATTTATAGGTGTCATATAGTTGCAATTCTTAGGAAAAAGAAGAATCTTTTCACATATTTAAATAAAATACAAAATTTTTGGAGTTTGAAAACTAAATTTATAAATAAAAATATACTATATTAAGAGAAAAAAAAGGTTTTGAGTGTATCTTTTTTAACCTATATAATATTTTTCGATAATATCTGCCGATGAGTAAAATGCTAGTAAAAGATTTACTGAAAGGATTAACATTTTCAAAACGTTTCCTTTTCTAATTTTTTCACTTGCGCAACAAATGATATAGCAATAGTAGGGACAAAAAAGAGGGGAGTTTTTTTTTTTTTTTTTTGCTAAGAAGTTATTTATAATGCAGTAAGGAAGACGAGAAACCAAAATCACCCGAACCCTTTGTGGATCCTAAATTCTAAATTGAAACTCTGAAAAATAATGATGAGTTCATTACTATTTACTTTCCCGCATGATGTGACTAATTTAATAATTGGCTTTATCGGACGGCCTATATTATATATATAAAATGAAAAAATATTGTTACGTTTCAAAATTGAACCATATAATCTAGGTTTAGAACGTGAAATTTAATTCCAAATAAATTGTGAATGGAAAATCATGATATTGAATAAATGATCCTAAACATCCATAGTAGACCAAAAATATCTAGCGACTTAGGGAAATTGAAATAACCAATAACCTATCTTTAACTAGAAATATATTAAAAGAAAAATTAATTCCCAATTCGGCAATAATACTAATTAGTACAACAAGGTCCTCATCTCAAGAACCTTCAATTTTATTTCTCACTAAGAGGGTGTTTGGGTGAACTTATAAGCTCCACAAAATATTTTATAAGATGTTTAAGAGCTTATAAGTTGATAAAAAGTGTTTGGTAATTTTTTTTTCAAAAAAGAGCTTATAAGATCCTAAAATAAGATATTAGAAACTTATAAGCTCTTTTAAAAAAAGTAAAGAGACCATAACTTATTTTTAAGATCTTAACAAGTTCCTTTATTGTTAACCATTTTAATTACAAAATTGTCATTATTAACATCTTATAAGCTCCGACATCTTATTTTATCCAAACACTTCAATAATTTTTTTTAAAAATAAGATCTAACGTTTTATAAGTTCCGAAAACATCTTATAAGATGTAGGAACTTATAAGATGTTTTAAATAAGTTTAGCCAAACACCCTCTAAAATCAGTTCCACAACCTTATCGTGGCTAGATTATAAGTTTGCCAAAAGGAAATTAAAAATATGAGGAATGCGAGTAAAGAACTAAGCGAATGCCCACGTATGTGCAACATATTTGTTCATAAAATACTTTGATTAGAGTTCATAAAATATAGTATAATGAAAGAAAATTTGCTCACAATTGATAAAAGTTCTGTAGAAATGAGCAATTGATAGTTGAGTGATAGGCAATTATCAACAAGAATTAAAATAACTAACATGTTATAGTTTCCATATTTAAATACCGATGATCAATCTAATAGTTGCTGAAGCCAATAAACCTTATAACTCCCACCATGATAGTTCTTATTGCTCCGAGTAACACTACAAGAAAACAGGGCTTCAGAGATGGATAATTCTGTCTCTAAAGCCTTGATTTCCATCTTCGAAACAAAATAGAGACAAATTTTTCAGTCTCTAGACCTGTGGCTGAAAGCCCTGTCTCAAATTTAGAAGATGAAATTCTCTAAATTTAGATAAATACAATCTCTAAATTCGTCTCTAATATCTAATATTTTTTTTAACAAAATCCATCTTTATTTTCGTAGCCTTTCTTTCTTTAATTCTATCTCTAATAATATATAATATTTGTTTTACCAAAATCCATCTCTAGTTCCATCTCTACTTTTATATATCTTTTTCTATCTTTATTTCTATCTCTAATTCTCAACACTTTTACCTATAAATCTGTCTCTAATTAGCTTTAGATTTATCTATAATCCATTTATTTTTTATGTAAATCCAAATTAATACCTACTTCTAATGAATTTTCTATACTACTAAAAAATATCGAATTCCAAATCAATCATCCAATCATTCACAAATAATATATGGCTCATTAAAAACCAAATACAATTAACCAAAACAAGCTATTTCGACCGGCCACCATAATGTAAAGTAACTAATCAATCCAACAATCCAAGAAATTAGTCAAATGATTAATCATCAAAGTTACTCATTATCTAATTAGTCAAAATAAAAGCATCAATGCTTCCTACCAAAATCTTGTTGCCCTCGAGGTCCAGATCCACTGGCATATTGATGGTTTGTGTGCCCCAATTTTTGAAGAAATTTACGAATCATCTGTTGTAGCCCTGCCTCTCTCTCCCTAGCTTTTTCCTCCCTTCTCCTAGCCCCTTCTTCGCACTTTCGACCCTCCTCCATAACTAGTTGGAGCATTTTCTTACTCTCTTCTTCTCTTCTTATAAAATCTTATTGCATCTTGGCAGTAGCAGCACACATGTCGTCCATCCTATATTAAAGAAATAAAATCATCAATTAAAATAATCAATAATGAGAGAACTATTGTTATAGATTAAAAATTAGTGATAGAGCAAAGTTCACATACAACGAAAGCAACAAATTTTACATTAAATTTAGTAGATGCAAAGTGCAATTTTAGTAAGTATATAATTTGAGTTCAAGATGAGTATTTATATCATATTTATCACACACATATCTTGGGAAAGCTTCTACTTTGTAAAATCTACTTTGTAACATGGTTTATACAACTAAAAACCCAAAAGTATTTTAACACATTTAAAGAATGTTATTAGTGCTATTAAAGTTGTGGTGCAGCAACTAAAACTAGCGAACATAATATTCTATTTATTTGGGAATTGTCTAAGTATAGTTGGGAATAATCAATCAGAGTATATATAATAATATCAACGTTTTTATGTCATAATATCAATATATGCACATTTGATAATTTTAAATTCATTTGACTAATATATAAGTGGGTAGCATAAATTTGTTCTAAAATAAACCTATTTTTAGTGATTTAATAACATTAAAGATTGTCTAAATCCCAACCTGGCCCACACATGGCAGCAGATATTTTGATAGAATCATTTTTCTAAGTTAGGCCCTGCACCCTGCTTCTGCAAATTCCATCCCATTTCATCTGAAGTCATAGATTCAATCCTTTTTCTTCATTTTTTTCAAGTGAGTAACAAAAAGGGTCTTAACAATTCCGTAAGATCTCAAGTCTAATCTAAACAACAACAAATTTGTGAATTTGGCCTACATCATATTATGCCAAGTGTACTTCTTTCATATATATGTACAGTAATGCCTAAAAGTTCCAGTTAATCCAAAATACCCAATTCGAAGAGGATATATAGCACATTAAGAAAGGTAATCCAGAATACTTTACTAAATTTTTACTTGTAATACATATAACCATTTGCCAATACAAATACTAAACTAAACTAACACGAACATATCTGCCTAACATAGTCTTTTTCTTGCTACCTTAAAAGCAACAATTATTTCATTCAAGAACATATCTAATAATACCCCTCTGAGGAAATAAATAAACAATCTTAGGGTCCACAAGAACACACTAAAATAGATATAAGAAATTAAAGTATAAGAAAATCTATAGGCAAAGTTAGTCAAAAGATTAAAGAGTTTGACTTAGGTAATGACAGCAGCAGCAGATACAACAATTATTTGGGGACTGATGGGGTATCAATTAAGAAAATGGGGAGGAAAAAAGTACTCATTTAGTAATTATTTTATTTGAGTTATGTTGGAAGAATGGTAATGGCAGATCAGAGGGAATGATGAAGAAGGAATGAGGGTTGTGCTGGGAAAGAGAGGGGAAAAAAATACTCCGGAATTTCAGTAAATTAAGATGGGAATCTGGACTGGGAAATGGGTTGTGATTGCTACAAATTATGATGCTCTATCACAATGCAAAAAATAAAAAAATAAAAAAATGAAGCTGATATCATAACAAAGTCACAAGGGCGCAAGGAGAAAAAGTGAAAGAAACTTAAGGTTGTGATTGCTTGAGAGGATGGCTTTATGTTTTTGTGTTTTAGAGATTTTGGGAATGTTTTGGTGTTTAAGAGATATGGGAATGGGAGATGAGGTTGTGAGGTAAAATGTAATTAATATAGTGATGTGATGGATTGATGTGATTTGAGGTTGTGATTGATTGTGAGGTTATTTTTGAGATATATTTGAGATAATGAAATTGATTTATGAATTTTGGTTGTTGGGTTTGTTTAGGATTTAAATAATTAAAAAAATATAAATAATTAATAAAGATATTAAATTGAAATTTTTTTGTTGTTTTTTGAAATAGATCGTCAAATGATTTGATAATTTTTTTAAATTTATTTTTTTTTCCTTATAAAGGTTTATACCTTTTGTTTTCAAAATTCAAAAAAAAAGTTTATATATCAATTATTTATATATTATGTCTCCTTTGTGAATTTGATTCATTCAAATTTACATATAATTAAAAATATAATAATTCAAAATTATTATATAAGAATACAAAATTATTGTATTTCAAGTTAAATATTTAAGCTAATATATATATATATATATATGATATCTAAATTATTTATAATAAATTATATATATATATCTATTATTGATAAAATTTCATTTTTAAAAGCTAGAAAAAATTATTGAAGCAATACACTAAAATAAGCAACAACATAAAAGAAAGAAAAACAAAAAATAAAAGGAAAATGAGTGTCTTCTTTGTCTTCGTCATTCTGCCTCTAGTTTTCCTTCCCTCGCCTCTTCCAAGTAACAAACAATCCAAACTCACCACCCATCGCCACCATTAGAAAAACCTTCTGGCTGATTTCGCGGTTCTGACGAGCTATGTCCACAAGCACTCAAGAGCAGCGGAATTATCATGACAGAGCCCTGATTTAAAGCCAAGATTTGCCATCTCGGCGCCGCGGAGCTTTGTGATGAGATGGGGGAGGAGGGGCAACACGCGGCAGCGGCGAGGGAGAGGCAATTTGAGTGTGTTGGAGGTACATGTCAGTTATTGATATGGTGAGGGAGGCAGTGGAGGAAGGCCGAGAAGAGGCAGTGGAAGGGAGATAGATGAGGTGGATGAAAATGGAATAAGGAGAGAAAATTTGAAAAAATATATCGAAAGCTTTAAATAGAATAAAGAAAGATATTCTTATATGACTGTTAATAGAAAGGAAAATTTAATTTTTAGTGCATAGTAGAATATCTTTTTTCTAATATAGTGAAAAGCTAGGAAAAACAATATTATTTGCTTTATATATAGCATATGTTCTTATGGAATTTGAAAAATATACTATATAATTATACATATAAGGTTTAGGATACTCACAATACTTATCAATAGGCTCTCAACGTAACACCCCTAAAATTTGGTATTTCGAAAAATAAGGATTTAGAAATCAAGATATTGGTTAATCAAGTTTTAGGGCTCGAAAAAGAAATAAATAGGACTTGATTGAAAAAATTTGGAAGTTTTGGGATCAAAGTGGAATTAAGGAAGACTTGATTGGACCACAATTTCAAAGTTTTTTTTGGGGTTGCATGGTGAATAATTTAGGTCAAAGGGAGGATATGTTATATACCATTAATCTGGGTACAATTGAGGGTTGATTATAAATTTTGGGGCTAATATGTGATTAAGCAAAAGTTGATTATATATATATATATATGAAGAATTGCATTTTCTACCCCCATTCTTCCTTCATTTCTTCACTACAGCCTTCTCTCCTTACCTTACCAGCGATTTCCTCCAGCAGCTACTATCTCGCTAAACCAAACTGACCATCTCCTGCCCTTCACTCCCAACAACATCCTAGTACCGCAACATGGAGTTTTAGGCAACAGACCATCGAAAAACTGGAGCTGAAACTTGACCATGGCGGAAGTGACGGACGACGGTGGAACAACAGTGAAGATGGATTTTGGGCGGCATTGTGGGCGGCCCTCAGCTCAGGGATCACTACAAAGCCATTGCTTGGAGGTTTGATGCGGCGGAGTTGGCGAAAACTGGAAGAACAAAGACGGTGGCGAGAGGTGGTGTTGAAGTTTCTGGGCGCAATTTTAGGGTTATTTTGGCAGCAAAACTTGAAATTGATAAGGGCATTGGGTTCAGGAGGTTGAAAGGTGTCTTTCGGTGGTGAGATTCTTTTTTCTTTTTTTTTTTTTCCCGGCAGTGGCGGATGGCTGCCGGCAATGCAGAGGCAGTATCACCTCCTTGACGTGATGATTGCAATCGTGTGCTTGGTTTTCAATTTCGGGCCCTCCATAACAGGATCTTAGGTAAAGAAAAAGGAGTTGGATGATGGGCCTGTATCTGTATTATTTTATGTAATGTTAGGATTAATTGAGTTAATTAAGCAATTAAACCCTAAATTTGTGAATTTGGGACCTAAGTAACCACAATTGGGATAATTAAGATAAATGGGGCTGTTATTGTTGATTTGGGATATGATATGAGGTTAACCATATAAATAAGGACTTGTTATACCTTTTGTTAGTACTAATATAAGCCCAATATATATTCCCGTATTAACGACATAATTAGATGTACCGTAATGATATTGTCGATCGAACCCCTTAATTGTCATATTAGTGAATAGCTCTCGATTTTAGATTATTAATAGTAAGATTCTAATTATTGGAGGTTATTAAGGTCAAATAAAGATTTTGATTGTGAATTTATTCCTTTGGTTAGGTGACGAAGGAGTAGGTCCCGCAGACTAGTTGACCGCTGATTGTGGTTGCAATTTTTTGAGACTACGGAGGTGAGGGTATAACCTCCTGGGTGTTTATTTTTGTATGGCCTGTGAGGGTTGGCTATTATGCCCTTGCTTATACACATCTGTTCTTGTGGATTGACCCTGTGAGGGTTCAATATGACTGTGTTCTGTGCTTGCTCTTGTTTATTGAAATTGCACTTGCATAAGTACTTATACTTGTTATTGAATCGTACCCGCTTGTTATTTCGTTTGTTATATGTTAATTGACATGTATACCCCTATGGGGGTTATTTCTTGATTGCAATATGTTATGAGTTCATTCTTGTTTGTTCTAGTCCCCAAAACTCCCGTCCGTCATTTCTTACTGTCTTGTTATCTGATTGTCCTATTGTCTGTTACCATTCTGATAAGTTATTCCCAGTTGTTAAGCTCGGGATGTGCTGTTAACTGTTCCAAGTTGTAAAGCGGGACATGTTGTTAGTTGTTCCCAGTTGTTGAGCTCGTGACGTGCTGATATGTTTGGAATGACAGAAATAAAGGAGTGATATAACTATTTTGATATGATATGTTGGATTGCATCGATTGATCTGATCTGTTTACTTGATTGATTCCTGATTGTTCGTTGTTTCTTAACTGTTCGATTATTTCTTGACTGCTTGATTTTATTCTGATATGTTTCAGCTTAATTGTTGATTTACGGTTTGTTGAGTTGATTCTTCCTCAATAGATCCCTTCTGCTTATACTTACAATTATCCCTCACTAAGTCCTTTGGACTTACCCTTTCGTTTATCTTTGATTCTCTCAGACAGGGATTAAGTGAAGAACTTGCACTCCAGGCCTGGACGTGAACATATTTTGTAATAGATCAGGAGTTTGAATGTATATATGGAATCATCTGAATGTTAAGCCTGGACTTGAGACGTTGTGATATGTCATGTTGATGTTGATGACTTAAGGCATGTGGATATTTTGTTAGATATAAGAAATTGAATCATAGTACGTATCTAATGTTTTGTGAAGGAATGTTTAAGTTGAAATCCGTTGCTATTTCTGATAAGCTTGAAAAGTTTGATATGAGCCTATTGATTTGTATTGTGGGTTCAATTTAAGATTGAACTGAGTAACGCCTCGGCTTAGGTGCTATCCCGAGTGGGGGCGTTACACTCAAGGACCGATCACATTTTAAGTCCCAAAATACCTGCTAACATAGAAGTAATATTCAACTTAACATTCTAATTTGATCCATGAAATCTAATTCCAAATCCATCTGAGAAATTAAGACAACAATCCATAAGAATCTAAAATCAATATCAATTTTTTTTTTTAAATAACATTAGAGTGAAGCAGTAGAAATTTAGTAGACTAATTATAGCACTATATTTCTAATAATAAATATATTTCTATCCTATTTAGATATTTTAGTGGTGGCTCAATTCTTAAGAGTCAATATATATCATGAACCCAGTATATACGTTCTCACAAAACTAATCAAAATTTCTCATTTCTTATATATTTTGGTGATTTGCTCATAACTTCTTCTCTAGACATCCAATTGGTTCAATTCCTATGGCATTAGAAAGCCAAAAATGAGTACTAAAACTTTTATGTTGATGTTGCATGCTACATCAGGTAATATATGTGTGGAAAATTGTGTTCAAGAGGCAGCACTAGTGAACAAACAGAACAACTTCAGTTTTCACAAGGTTTTCAATCTAACACCTTATTGCATTTTGGTTAGAACCTTTTCCACATGCCTTAGATAAAGGTGATTTAAAATCCTACAGAACTATAAGAGATAGTGTAGACATATTAATTTTGCCAATTACAGAATGACACATATAAAATAATATGCTAGTTATTAATTTAAATTTTTTTATTTATCTTGTAGTTTATTAAATTTAATTTCAAAAGATAAATACTTAATTTTAATTAATAATCTAGTATTTATTTTATACTCAAATCAAATATTGATGAGTATCAAAGATAATATAGCATTTATGTCTATGGATCAATCAAATCAAAGATATTTAATATTTGATATTATCTATTGATACTTGATATTATCTTTTGATATTTAATATTATCTTTTCAAAGAGATAACTATCAAAGAAGTTCAAGTCAATCCGGAAGTCTTCTATCAAGTATTTATATAAAGGGGGTGACCAAAGCTCATTCAACACACAACACAAATCCTAGCAACTGAGAGAAACTTTGAAGGAGTCTAGCAATTCTCTCAAGCAATTCAAAGAGATCCACGACATTCAAGGCGTTCTTTGTGGAGCTCATCATACTTTGGTGTTTGATTTGAGATTAAGGTGCGAAGTCCTCAAATTGACGTTATTTTCTTCAAACTCAAATTCAAGAAGATCCATAGTGTTCAACGCATTCTTCGTGGAGTTCATATATTTTTGATGTTTCACTCAAGATTAATGTGCAAAGCCCTCGACTTGGTGGAATTCAAAATCAAATTAAAGGAGATCCACGGTGTTAAAGGCATTCACTGTTAGGGGTGTTCACAGTTCGTTAAATTGGCCGAATCGAACTGAAATCGAAAATTCGATTTGTACCGAATATCGAACCAAAAATTTTGGTTCGGTATTCAATTTTTTTTTTTAAATTCGATATTCTATTTGGTTTCAATTCTTTGTACCGGTTAACTGAACAGAATCGAATTACCGAATTGTTAATTAATATATATATTAATATGTATTAATATTAATATATATTGTTAATTAATAAATATATTAATTAACATTATATATATTGTTAATAGTATTAATAGTGTGTGTGTATATATATATATTAATCAACAACAATGTATATATTAATATTAATATTAAAAATTGAAAAATTTGCTATTTCGATTTTTAATCGAACTATTTGGTATTAATAGTTCGGTTCAGTTTGTACCAAATGAACACCCCTATTCATTGTGGAACTCTCAAATTTCAAGATCATATTTGAAAGAAAAGAGTCAGAGGATTAGATTAGAGATTGAATCCATAATTGATAAGTTTGATTTTTATTTTATTTGTATAGATTTGTCTTGTCTTGTAATTTTATTCATTGCAAACAAAAAAATTTGTGCTTACAAAGTTCTGGCATGCCCAGTGGGACAATTTATACCTCTCATCTCTTTCTTTGATCAAGATTGAAGTATCAAATGGCCACCAACAAGACTGATGCGTTAAAAATTACTTCATCAAATTCTTCAAGTGTTGGTGCAAAAAGTATTGGCGTAATCACAAGAAATATATCCAAGGAGTTGTAATCATATTTGGAGGTAACTCCTTTGCTTGCGATGAAAAAGGTGTTGCTGCATTTTGTTGACATGAATGAAGATGGTGGAAACTCAAATGAAAAATCCGCATAATCCATTCCCCACTTAACATAAAATTCCTCGAGCATGGGAATGGTGATGGTGACAAATGCTACAACTTCGGAGGAACAAATTTCAATTTTGACAAGGGTCGTAGAAGGACTCGCGAAGCATGTCCAAAAGTGAGACTTTCAAATCTCCAAATTGATGAGCAAAATGGACAATCTTGATGCCAGTTGCATGGTGGAGAAACAAATTGAGGCTGAGGACGAAGGTGAAGTTTCCACAAAGAAACAATCAGCTAAAAATGAAGAGGCTACAACAAATGAACTACAAATTTCTATTGATAGACTAATTCCCATTGACCCATTGAATGAGTTTATCATGGGAACTATAAAAATAAGCTTCATGGATGTTCTAAATCATTTAGACTTACTGTAAGCCTTATACTCAAAGGATTGATGATTTGAAAATGTTAATTGGATACCAACTCCTAAAGTTTCAGCAATTTGATGGTAAGGGCAACCCAAAGCAGCATGTGGCTTATTTCATTAAGACTTATAATAATACTGGGACATATGGAAATCATCTAATCAAGTAATTTGTTTGATGATTAAAGGACAATGCTTTTTATTAGTATACTGACCTAGAGGCAGGCTCCATCGATAATTGGTGGCAGCTGGAATAAGAGTTCCTTAATCGCTCCTACAGCACTCGAAGCAGTATGGTTGAATTCACCAACTCTCACTAGTGGAAAGAAGAGTCGGTCATTGAATACATCAATCGCTGGAGAAATTTGAGTCTTAACTGCAAAGATCAATTGTCAGAGGCTTCAGACATTGAGATGTGTATCCAAGGTATGCATTATAGTCTTAGCTACATACTTCAAGGAATTAAACTTTTGAAGATTTGGCTACTCGTGCACACAATATTGAAATGAGCATGAATTTTGATGAACAAGAAGATTCAAGTGATGCCTATGATGATGAAGATATGGGGGAAATTAATTTTCATCTTCAAATTTCACATGCTCCTTGATAAGAGCCTAAATTGTCAATAATGCTCCCAGGTAAGAGCATAAACTATTTACAATTCTCAAGTCTCCAAGTCTTCAAGTCTTCAAATCCAAACTTAAATCACCAAGTCTCTAAAATCCACAAATCATGTCTCCAAGACTTCAAGTCAAGGCTTAAGTCTCTAAGTCCAAGACTCAAATTTTTAAGTCTCCAAATCAAAGACGTAAGTCTTCAAGTTTTCAAATTCAAGATCATGTCTTGAAGTCTCTAAATCCATAACTTAAGGCTCCAAGTATTCAAGTCAAAACTCAAGTTTCAAAGTCTTCAAACTCAAAACTCAATTATCCAAATATCTAAATCCATGACTCAAGTCTTCAAATTCAAGACTCAAGTCTTCAAGCTTCCAAATCAAAGACACAAATCTTCAAGCCTTCAAGTTCAAAGCTCAAGTCTTCAAATTTCAAATGCTCTTTGATAAGAGCTTAAACTGTCAATAAGGCTCCTAGATATAAACATTAACTATCTAAATATTCAAAGTCTCCCAATGTACTCCTTAATAAGAGCTTAATCTATCAATAAGACTCTTAGATATGGGCATAAACTATCTAAATATTCAAAGTCTCACCATGTGTTCCTTGATAAGAGCTTAAACTGTCAATAAGACTCCTAGATACGAGCATAAACTATCTAAATATTCAAAATTTTCCCATGTGTTCCTTGATAAGAGCTTAAACTATCAATAATGCTCCTAAATATGAGCGTAAACTATATAATTTTTTTTGAAGTTAAAGTCTCCCCATGTACTCCTTGATAAGAGTACAAATTGTCTATGAAGTCAAACTCAAGTAAACTCCTTGATGTGAGTATAAGTTGTCAATCAAATGCAAGTGGACTCCTTGGCATGAGTATAAAATATCTATTCAAGTTAAATATACTCCTTGGCGCACGAGCCTAAATTTCATGTTACTCCTGGCCAGCATGAGTATAAATTGTGTACGGTACCCCCCTTAAATGCATGTTTACTTTGAATTGCATTATGACTTGATCTATTTATTGGGTTCATAGGTAGATGGGAGGACTTCATCATAAAAATCTCCAAGTGTTGACAATCCATTAAGTCCATAAAGATTTCATAAAGAAATATAGTTCTTGAAGACAGTGTGCAACATGTTTATAGAAGGGCTCTATAGCTCAAGGAATGCTTGGAAGATTTCTTGTCACAGATATATTTGAAAAAATGGAGAGAAAAGGAAAAATTCTCAAATACTTCAAGTCTTGCCTCTTTCATGGATGATTAGTACATCTTTCACCAAGCCTTGAAGTGAGAGCATTTGCAGACATTTTAATTTTGCTCAATTGGAGAATGACACGTATAAAATAATATACTAATTATTAATTCAAAATGTTCTATTTATCTTGAAATTTATTAAATTTAATTTCAAAAGATAAATAGTTAATTTTAATTAATACTCTAGTATTTATTTTATGCTCAAATCAAATATTGATAATGTCATGCCCACCCCGCGAGCCCGTTGGACATGAGAATTTCCTCCAAACCCACCGAGTGCTTCCTAGAATTGGGCTATGATCAACTTGCTCAAAAAGGATATCCAATGGATGCATATGAGTTCTTTAACCAAATGTAATGCCCCAAAGATAATTATAATAATAATAAATTGATTTACTAACTCAATTAAGTAATGACAATTAGTGGACTTTTATTCTTGAAATTATGGTTATAAGTTACAAGAGGAATATGAAGTTGTGTTACTTAAGAATGAGAGATAGTGGTTTATTTATCATATAATAGTGTCTTTACTTAGGAACATGGTATATTAAGAATGAGGAAAATAGTGATGTATTAATCATGTAATAGTGGGGGGAATATGGATTAATAGCATGTTTATTCAAGTATATGTAGAGGTGCATTTTATTAAGAATGAGAAGTAGTGGTGTATTATATAGGAATAGTGGGAATTAATTTATGAGTTACAAAAATTGCCTATATATGTTGGGAATACGTGAGAACATACTTACCTTGTGGAATGAGAAAATATTAGAAGAAGAGGAGAAGGTATTAGAGGAAAAAGAGGAGATGAAGGATCTTCAAGTGGTGTTTGATGTTTCTATTTAACTTTATAAGAGTAGTGGGTGAGTATTTTACTTATGTTTAAGGTTTGAAATATTCACAATCCTTAATATGAGAATATGTTTTACATAATCATGTTGACTATAAAATTTTGCTATGTGATATGGAATCTATATAATGTGGAACCTTTGTATATGCCGGTTCGAAATTAGTTTCGAAACTTTGCATGTTTTGTTATGGTGGTGGATTGTCCATCGATTTTGGAGTTATAGTCACATGGAAATGTTAATTATAAGGTATTTTGAATATTTTGCATCTTAAATATAAGTAAAACGCTTGCTAGGCTTCCGAGCTCACTCTTTCTTGTTGACATTTTCAGCTATAGAGGAGAGTTAGCAAGGTGAAGAGATAAAGAACAACTTTCTAGTTTGAGTCTTTTATTGATTTGATTTATGTATAAAATTTTTATTTTTTCTTATTGAGTTGGGGCATGATAAAAAGTGGTATCAGAGCAATCACCAGCCGAAATATTTGGAGCTAAGTGCTATACGGGGCAAAGTGCTACATATGTGGGAGCCACCTTTTGAACCTGCGGGATAAAGTGCTACACACACGGGAGCCACCTCTAGAGTCCCAACGCCTGGTGACTGATTTGAACCGTGTTTGTCACGCCCTGGGCCACCAAGTGTATGCTGAAATTAGGCTATAATTAACTTGCCCAAAAGGGATATCCAATGGATGCACATGAGTACTTTGGCTAAAGCTTATATCCTAATTTTCAATATTTAGTTCATTTGGGATGGGGTATCACAATCACCCCTTCTTTATAACGCGGCGTCCTCATCGTTGCATGACACATATCCAAGATCAATCACTAGGTGTTGGGACTCTAGAGGTGGTTCCAACAGGATCAAGAGGTGGCTCCCACACACGTAGCACTTTGCTCTATATAGCACTTAGCTCCTAATATTCTGGCTGGTGATGGCTCTAATACCATTTGTCATGCCCTGGGCCCATGAGCTTATTGGATGTGAGAATTGCCTCCAAACCCACCGGGTGCATCCTTAAATTGGGCTATGATCAACTTGCCTAAAAGGGATATCAAATGGATACACATGAGTTCTTTGGCCAAAGCTTATATACTAGTTATTTTTTCAATATTTAGTCCCTATGGGATGGGGTATCACAGATAATATCAAAGATATAATGTCTATATTTATGGACCAATCAAATCAAAGATGTTTGATATTATCTCTTAATATTTGATATTATCTTATCAAAGAGATAACTATCAATGAAGTTTAAGTTAATCTGGAAGTCTTCAATCAAACGTCTAATAAAGGGGGTGACCAAAGCTCATTCAACACACAACATAAATCCTAGCAAGTGAGAGAAACTTTGAAGGAGTCCAACAATTCTCTCAAGCAATTCAATAAAATCCACAGCGTTCAAGGCATTCTTCGTGGAGCTTATTATACTTTGGTGTTTGATTCAAGATTAAGGTGCAAAGCCTTCGAATTGGCATTGTTTTCTTCAAATCAAATTTAAGGAGATCCATGGCATTCAAGGCGTTCTTCACGGAGCTCATATATTTTTTATGTTTGATTCGAGATTAAGGTGCAAAGCCCTTGAATTGGCGTTATTTCAAATCAAATTCAAGGAGATCCACAGTGTTCAAGGCGTTCATTACGGAACTCATCAAATTTCAAGATCATATTTGGAAGGAAAGAGAGGATTAGATTAGAGATTAAATCCACAATTGATAAGTTTGAATTTCATTTTATTTGTATAGATTTTTCTTGTCATATAATTTTATTTATTCCAGACAAAGAAATTTGCGCTTACACATCGCTCTATAATTTATCTGCTGGGAGCTTTTTTGAATTTATTTGGAAAGTAAGAGAAAAATACATCACAATATATCTTTTCATGTAAACAGACAATTCTCAGAAAAGAATTTCTGATATGTTAGATGATTGTATTTCATAAATAAAATAAGAAATCTTGCGTTATAACTTTTTACTAGTTTATTCTAGAAAAAATCAAATTAATATTACAAAAAATTCTATAAGTTAAAACACTCCATGATCATGAGTAGTAAATTCCTAAAATTTTTAGACCCATCAAACACTTTGGTAGTTATAGTTGACGATTTTTAAAATATTAACTATAGGGCTTTAGCTTGTAATATTTTACATTGACATTCTAGACACATTGACTTCGATAATAAAATTCATCAATTTAAAATCCTTTTATTTCAATAAGTAAATAAATATCGAAAATGAAACTATCCAGACTCGCCTCTCAATCTTGCAGCTGGAAATTTAAAAACTTTTGTAAAATACAAGAAAAATGATGGAAACATGAAATTTTTGCATATATACCATAAATATATATTGAATTCCATCCAGAAAAAATTTGAGATAAAATTATCATAATTTCTCCACGAACTAACATAAAACTTTTAACTTTAGAATTTTAAAATCAAAGCTTAGCAACAGCAATATCAACTGCATAAATATCATATTCATACAAAATACAAACATTACAAAATAAAATTTAACCAAAGTTTATGTTTAAATTATAGTTTAAATATGGAACCAGACCTACTAAGAAAAGTGAATAAGAGTCGAAAGTATTGAGATTTCCAAGTGATCCTTTTTTTGTCCACCGTTTTGGAATTTCTTCAAATGAGGGGGATGCGTTGAGGACTTTCTAATAAAAATATTTTTCTAGAAAATTTGAATGTTTGGATTTGTATTGTAGAGCGGAAGAAATGGTTTGAATGTGATATGAAGAAGACGATCTAATAGACTAGGGTTTCTACAAGTACAATGATGAAAATTCTACACTTACATTTTAGTTGTTTGTTTGTTATTATTTATCTTCTTAGCTTTAATTAGTAAAAAAAATTAATTATAATAAACAAGATTTAATTATTTGATTTATTAAAAAAGATTTGATGCTTCACAGAGATAGAGTGAGATCCTTTCTGATAGACAGTAGGACATTGGTCTTTTTCTTTGAAACGTGTGCAGAGAGATCATTGTTTCTTGAAAGTTTGTAAAAATTCGACTTGGGAATGATTTTTGTACCTTTCCTCATGGGCTTTAAATTGTCTTTGAGCTCTCCCGCCCTTTTACTTAATAAACTAATTTAATTGATCAATCCATCTTTAATTAATTTATTGAATTGTTCTTATAGTCAAAATTATTCACATCATTAAGCCCTTTATTTTCAATACTGAGATTTTTAATTTCATATAAAAAATATATTATAAGTTTAATTTTTAATATTTTTTTAATTTGTTAATATAAAGTTTATTGAATGATTATTTTTAATTTGATTATCTCAAAGTTGTGTTCGCAAGTCCTCAACTTTCATCTAAGCTGAAGTTCACTAGGTCTCGAAGTCTGCAAGATTTTTTAGAGGTACTTCATAAATATAGTTTTATCAGCACCTAAGGTTAGCAACAAAGAGAATTCTAACTTACATCGAGGAGAGAGAAAAATGAAGGAAGACTTCAAGAGGAATACTGAAATGAGTTTTCAAGGTAATTTCCTTCTTTCTTCGTGATTCCTTCACTTTATGTTTTTGCTTCGAGTTTTTAGTTCAAAATTTTTTACCTAACTTCTTTGGGTTAGTAAATATTTTGGGTTTTATTGGGTCAAAATATGTCTGAGGGTAAGTCCTAGTCTGAGATAAAATCTAGGAAGGAGTCCTCAAATAGTCAAGTGGGAGGAAGTGGCAATGGGATCGACATCGTCTACTCACTGCCAACCGGTCAATCTATGGCAATGCTAATGTTGGGCACTCGCTGGGTGCTCATGTTGTGCTCACCTGACCTTTAGGGCCAAACATCTAGGGTGCCCATAAGGCGCTGGCTACCAATGATTGACCCTTAGCATTGGCAGTGTATTGTATAAGGATGGCCACTTTGTGAGGTCGCAAGTCATTGAGCCTAGTCCGCATCTATGTAGGTTGTCCCCCCCTCATGAGGTTGCGACATATTTTAAGTGTGTTGATCCTTTATTGGGTATGTTATCAGATTAGGCTACAAAAAATTCTAAAGAATTTTAGAAGTTACAAATTTAGTATATGATCAATAAGTTGTCTTTTTTGTTTGAGCTTTAGTCGAAAGAAGAAGGTCTTTCTGATGAGGAGCTGAAGGTACTCCTATTGTTGACAGTAGTTTTGCAAGGGTGGTAGATGTTAAGTATTTAGTTTGAGTCGAATGAGTTAGATATTTTCAGTAGTTTAGCTTACGACCTCAAACAAGCTATGAATACTTTGAATTGGAAGATGAAGACGGGGGAAAAAAGAACTGACAAATCTGGAGTTTTTGATATGGAATATTTTCTTTGTTTAGGTGTAACTTGATAATGATACTTGGTGCTATTGCTAATGGCTCTTGATACTTGTGCTGGTTTTGATACTTGTTGGTTTTGCTACATATTGTTTCATGAGGCTGGAAATCAAACTATTTGTGCTTATAAAATTGTTATTTTTGCATGCAGGGGATTGAAGTGAATTCTTATTGTAAGAATGTCAAGTTAAACGTATGACTATTTATTATTTTAGAAATTTCAACGCAGTTTATATATTTTGTTTTTACTTTTTGTAGTGACTAAATGCAGTTCATATCTCTTAATTCAGTATTTAGTGTATTATTGTATTGTATGATCTTATTCGAGGAGTGTAATAAGCAATGTTGTACTATAGGAGTGCACTTGTTATCCTTAAAGAATGTCCAATGTCCAGTTTATATTGCTTTCATAGTTTGATTTGCTTTCCTTATTTGGCCAGTTTATATTGCATATATTTTTCAATCATTTGTTAAACTGTTACTTTACTTTTGTTAGACTTATTTCCCTTTACCTAACTATTTTTGCTATACTTATTCCCCTTTACCAAAACCATATTTTGGGCGCCATTGCAAAAATGACACTAAGTAATAACTTATTAACCATTTTTGTTATACTAATTCCCCTTCACCTAAACTACTGAATTCTAGTATTGGATGATACAATTTAAAAATAAAAAAATGAAATAAATATGAATCCCAGCAAAATCACTAACATTCATTAACATTTATAGCCTTCATCAACATTCCATCATTATAATAATAAATACAAAAAAAGGAAAAAAGAAAAAGCAACCCAACAATCATTACAGTAGAATTGCTGCAAAGATGGCCCTAATCAATGCCATTACAGTAAAAATTTCAAAAAGGAAAATCTTGCAAGTCATCTGCTAGTTTCATCTACAACCTCTTCAATTTTGTTTCTCATCTTTCAACTCATTGATTTTGCGAATGAGACCTGGAATAATGTCTCTGAACCTTACACATATGAATTGATTGACCCATTCAAACAACACACACCCATTTCTTTGAAAAAAAAAAAATGACACAACTAAATCTTACATTGAAACTAAAAACCCTAAACTCTATTATGAAATTGTCACTTATATTGTATCTTGGGCAGGATACAAATCTTTTACCAGGATTTTGATCCGTCCATGAGGTCTTCACTGAGCATCTCTTGTTGTATGAGCATTCTAGGGGCCTTACCGATGTTGAGGAGCTTGAAGACGCAGATGGCATTGTAAGGAAAAAAAATAAAAAACACAGGTAAAGAAGTGATAGACAAAGGAACAAGAAGAACGAAGAGGGGAAGTTTCTTCTCGTCAAGGAGGAGAGAGAAATGACAAATAAAAATGGAGATTTTTTTTGGCATTTATATTTTTTTGAGAAATTCTTTCTTAAAAACTTTAATTTAGCATGTTTATACTGTTGACGTGGCATTGCTATTTTGGGTGATGTTAAGTTGCATTTTTGTCTTTTTATTCGTATAATTTCCGTTTGTGATTAATAGTACAATTGCTTAATTGTTGGGTATTAACTTTCATTTTATATTTTATGAAGCAAATTGAAGGTTCAAGCTAAGTGCAGTTGGAAATAGAGTACTTGACATGTTTGGAGCAAAGATTGCATTTACGAGGAGACGAGGAATGGAATAAGGAAATAATTTGAGTGCCGGCGTGTCTTGCTTCCCAAGACTATTATACAAATCTGATTTGGAAGCATTCAATTTATTTTGGCAGTTGTATATATTTGGAATATTTTAATTTCTATTTCTTTAATTAGGATAATTTGAGTTTTCCTACTCTGATAGGACTCTTATTAGTTTTTCAGTTGCGTTAGAAGTAGTAGACTATTTATATGGAATTAGGTATCTTTCTTAGTAAGTTTTTATATTCTTTTGTTCAGCATAATTTTAGTTTCCTACGTTTTCTTCTTTCCATGAGTTGCTAAACTCTTGCTCTAGCCTTAGGGATTTTTGAAGTTTGGTTCTTCAATATTTGTGAGATCTAAATGATTTAATTCATTTTTTTTATTTCTTGAGTATTTATTTATCTTCTGTTTTCATTATGAGTATTTAGGTTTATTGAATTTAAGGCCCAAATTGGATTGCTTAGAATATTTGTTCTATCAATTAGAACATTAAATTCATAATTGTTTAATTATTCTAATAATTGTGGCAATTAACATAGTTCTGTATGGTAATATGCATGATTTATGTCATGTGGATAAATAATCTAATCTAAATGAACCCCACGTGTGTGTGTGTTTGTTGGCTAGGGTTGCGTCTCTCTAGTTTTCAATGCTATTGATAGATTAAATCCTAGGAGTTTTTCTTTAGGGTTGTTTATTGGTAAGAGAAATAACTAACGAGCTTCTCTTAGTTATCGAGATAGTAAGGAGAGATTGGATATTAGAGCGTTCGAGTAATTATAACCAGTCTATTCAAGAAAAAGGGAATTTATCTTTGCATCAATGATCAAATCTAAGAACCAAACTAAGATTTTACCTTAGGCTAGATTTCATTCTTATTGATTTCTTATTTTATATTTGATTTATTTTACTTTTAAAATTCTAATTCTTTTGTTTCATAAATACTCCCCCCCTTCTATTTTACTTTATTTAGTAAACTTGAAAGAAATAAAATTTACCAGTCCCTGTGGAATACGACCCTACTTATCGCTATTTACAGATCATATCTTTAGAGTAGAAATTTATTTTTGTTGGATTTGACACCCATCAAATTTTGGCGCTGTTGCCGGGGATTGGTGTTAAATAATTTTGTTTCTTTTAATGCCTTGATCTTCTCGTACTGGTGAACTTCAATACGATCCAGAGATTGAGAAGACTGCTCGTAGATTGTCGAAGGAGACTAGAGTGCAAAAAGAAGACAAATCATCGCCTTTAGATTATGATCTAGATAAATTCAACTTAGTCAGTTCCAGCGGTTAGAACAAAAGGAAACAATGGCTCATGAAAGAACTTTAAGGGAGTTAGCTGAACTGGATTTGACTCAACAACCGCTTTGTATTGAATATCCAGAGTTTGAAACACCTTTTGAGTTAAAATTTAGGTTGATCCATCTACTACCCATTTTCTATAGTTTGGATAATGAAGATCCTTATCAGCATTTAAAGGCACTTCATGTTGTTTGGTCGACTATGAAACCCCAAGGAGTATATGAAGAGCAAGTCAAGTTGTGAGCTTTTCCGTTTTCCTTAGTAGATAAAGCTAAGGATTGGTTCTTTTATCTACCCCATGGCTCTGTTACTACATGGGCGAAAATGGCATGATTGTTTCTTGAGAAGTTTTTCCCTGCTTCACGTGCTACTAGTATGAGAAAGAGATAAGTCGGATAAGATAGAGAGACGCGGAGAGTTGTCATGAATATTGAGAAAGGTTTAAACAACTTTGTGCAAGCTGCCCACAACATGGTATTATTGGGTGACTTCTCATTCAGTACTTTTATGAAGGACTTCTACCCATGGAGGGGATGATGATGGATGTAGCAAGTCAAGGAGCTATAGTGAACAAAACTCTAAGTGAAGCTAGAGAATCAATTTCTATAATAGTTGCCAACTCCCAACAATTTGGATACTCATGGGACTCTCCTAGAAGGGTCAATGAGGTAAGTAATTCATCCATTGAGTGTCAAATTTCTACTTTAACTTCTCTTGTTCAACAATTGGTTGTAGGAAATACACAGCAAATTAAGGCTTGTGGGATTTGTACTAACGTTGGTCATCCTACGGATATGTGTCCTACACTCTAAGAGGATTCCTGTGAACATACTAATGCAATAGGAAGATTTTATGGACCATCGCAAAGAAAGTACAATCCCTACTCAAACACCTACAACCTAGGATGGAGGGATCATTCGAATTTCAGTTACGGAGAGAGACTGCAAGACTACCAATACTTCCAACAAAAATCGCCCTCCCCACAGCAACCATCCTCTTCAAATACGTGTATGTCTCTTCAAGAGATTGTTAAATCGCTTGCGACTAACACTCAACAATTTCAACAGGAAACGCGAACAAACATTCAAAACCTGGAGAATCAGATGAATCAGCTAGCTACCTCAGTGAGTAAGATAGAATCCCAAGGGAAGCTACCCTCTCATACAGTTGTCAATCCCATGCAGAATGTTAGCGCAATTACTTTGGGGAATGGTAATGAGTTGAAGGAACATAGCAAGAAGACACGAGAAAACACCATTATGGAAAAAGTGGAGGGAGAGAGAGAGAGAGAGAGAGATTGTCATGCCCAAGGATTCGGTTGAACATTTGCATGAACCCAATGGTAAGGTGACAAGCTTATTGGTTATACACCTTCCTTTTCCCAAGAGGTTATCTAAATCCAAAAGGCATAAAGAGGAAAAGGAAAATTTTGAAACTTTTCGCAAGGTTGAGGTAAATATCCTATTACTTGATGAAATTAAGCGAGTACCTCGATATGCTAAATCTCTTAAGGAATTATGCACAAACAAATGAAAATTAAAGGGAAATGGAAGAATAAGTGTGGGGAAAATGTCTCAGCAGTGATACAAAGGAAATTGCCCACCAAATGCAATGACCCATATATGTTTGCTATCCCTTGCAAAATTGGTGATGTTGGAATTAAAAAGGCCATGTGCGATCTTGGTGCTTCAATTAATGGCATGCCTCTTTATGTCTACTCTTCCTTGAATGTTGGTCCTTTGAAAGAAATAAAAGTAGTTATTCAACTTGCTGATAGGTCCATTGTATATCCCGAGGGAATCCTAGAGGATGTGTTAGTACAAGTTAATGAATTGATTTTTCCTGCTAATTTTTATGTACTTAACATGTCTGAAGATAACTCTCATAATTCGTTACAAATATTTTTGGGAAGACCTTTCCTTAGAACCTCTAGGGCAAAATTGATGTGCATGATGGTACATTTACTATGGAGTTTGATGGTGATGTGAGTAAATTCAATATTTATGATGCCATGAAATATCCTAGTAATGAATCTTGCATTTTTGTTGCAGATATTATTGATACTTTGACTCATGGAACCTTTGATTTGAATGGTGATGATAATTTTGTGACGTGAGGAATAGCTATGTCTAGCCAAAGACGTTAAAGAGAGGCACTTTTTGGGAGGCAACCCAAACTCTGAATTTGTTGTTTATATTTTCAAAAAAAAAAAAAAATCTTTAATTAGCTTTTTTTTTTTTTTTTTTTTTTTTTTCTGATGCAGGAGATGTTTTAAATTGGCCTATGGACATAGTTAATTTGACAGGAAAACTCTTCAATCTACTCGTGCCCACGCCTTGCTCAATGACCTCTTCGAGCATGTTGGAATTATTTGACAAGGAAAGCTCTCTAATCTACCTGTGCCCACGCCTTGTTCAATGATCTTTTCTGGTATGTTGGAATTATTTGACATAAAAAATTTTCAATCTACTTGTGCCCATGTCTTATTTCGTCAACTCTCTTGCAATCTAAACCATTTTCACCATTTTATTATTTATTATTATTATTATTATTATTATTATTTATTTATTTATTTATTTATTTTATTTTTACTATTAATATTTTTATATTTATAAAAAATTAAAAAATGAAAAAAAACCAAAAAAAAAAAAGGAAAAATAAAGTCAAAATTGGAAGGCTCCAATTTTGACCTAAAATCCAATGTTCATCTTCTTCTCCAAAACAAATTCCTAGCCGCCACTGAAGTCTTCTTCATCTCACCATCATCATCACTATCACCATTTAAACCACAACTCGCCATCTTCAACTATCATCTTCAACATCATATTCATCTTCACCATACCTATCGCCTATCACCACTATCTCTAACATCAACCCACCACTATCGTCATTCGCCCAAACATGAAAGAAAAATAGTCAGCAACTCGTTCTCAATGGGCCAAAAATACTCGGGTAACACGTCTATGTCCAATCGAATCTCTTCCGGAATCGTCTCAACTGCCATTCACTTCCACTGCCAATGCCCGACCATCTGCTTAATCAGGATTTCAATGTTGTTCTCGACTTGGAAAAGGGAAAACTGTTATTCCAACCATAAAATCTGACTTACATAGGTCTCTCTAATTCACCACATCTCATGAATAGGATAAATACACTGAGGTGTTTTAGATCAATCCTCCCCTGTAAGCATATTCACTATCCTACTCTTGAGACTTTAAATATTCGTGCTGATGTTGATTGATTAATTGATAGTATTGGATGTCGCCCTTATTTTTCCATTCGTTATCTGGCATATGTTGAACTTGTGCGTTAATTCTACACTACTTTTGAGTTTAACAAACTGGTTGGTTTTTCTCTGAATACTCCTAATATGGTTGCATTTCGATTAATGGATCAAATGTTTAGCTTGTCTATCACTGAATTTAACTTAGCATTTGGTTTTATCACATATGATTATGCACATTCTGATGAATATTTAAATAGTATATGTGATTTTAATGCTGAGTTTGTACCTCAAACGCTTTATAGATCTTTGACTCAAAACACAGTTGTCCCTAATGATCCTAGCAAATCTAAAGATACTTTTCTTGTCAATCCTGTTTTGAAATATGTTCATCACTTTCTTGCATTTTCTTTTTCAGGTAGGAAGGATTCTGCTGATGTGCTGTCAAAAGTTGAGTTTTATTTTCTATGGTGCATGCTTAACAATGTGAAAGTTAACCTTGGTTGTTGGTTAGCTACTCAGTTTGCAAGTGTCTTGGCTAACAAACATACATTAATATTGGGATCATTTATTACACATTTGGCGATACACGAGCACCTGATCACTCCTGATGATAACACATTACATATTGCTTGTGATATGACATCTTTGGATTTGAATTGTGTAGAAGGGATGGGCCTACTTGGCAAATGGAATGGTGTGTTTTATTTTTGCTCTTTAGGACCCAGTATGGCATGGAAATGTAGGAGGGTTTTTGATGATGATGAGGGAACCTCACCCATCTCTGCAGTAGCTGAACCAAGGACTCATGACAATGATCTTCATGTTTTTTGACGATAGCTTTCACGCATGGCCAACATTATGGCCTATTTCGCCCATGTTGTCTCTCACCCCCAGTTCCACCCAGTCTTTGAAGCCATGCGGACCTCATCTTCTCAAGGGAGTCTCTCTTCCACCTTTCTTATTCATTTACGTTCTTATTTTGAAACACTGAGGCCAATATTTGGCTTAAGTGTGAGGGAGGAACATTTGGATTCATTTTGCTTCAAACATGCATGAAATGACTCTTTATTCTTCTTATTTGCTTACAAAGTGTGCTTTAGTTCTTGATTTGTTAATATTTCTCGTTGACCTTTTGCCTATTTTTTATGCTTGTCCTTGAGGTAACACTTAAATAATTAGGTTGAATTATGACATATTGTAAGAATGTCATGAGTAGTTGGGTTCTTGTTTATTTCACTTTGATTTGTTACCTTGTTGGTTGATTTGAATGAAAAATGCATGAGAAAATTAATGCACATCACCCTAATAATTTTCATGCATAACGGGTTAACTTTTCTAGAACTTGCCTTGATGAACATAGTTGGGTTGAATTGTTGAGTTGAATGTACTAAGGCAATGAAAGTGACTAGTTATTTGTGTGATTTATAAAGGTTCTTTCTATGAAGTGCATGTTGTTAGTTGTGTCTTGATTCGGCCTTCCAAAATGTGACAATTTGAACTATTTGGGGACATGTTGAGAAATAGGAAGAAAGGATTATGAGAAAATTGATAAATTGAGCTATTGTATGCTTGAGGACAAGCATTGTCTAAGTGTGGGGGAATTTGTTAAGTTGCATTTTTGTCTTTTTATTCATAGAATTTTCCCTTGTGATTAATAGTAAAAATGCTTAATTGTTGGGTATTAACATTCATTTTATATTTTGTGAAGAAAATTGAAGGTTCAAGCGAAGTGCAATTGAAAATATAGAACTTGACATGTTTGGAGCTAAGATCACATTTTCGAGGAGACGAGGAATGGAAGAAGGAAATAATTTGAGTGCGGCGTGTCTTACTTCCCAAAACTATTATACAAATTTGATTTGGAAGCATTCAATCTATTTTGGCAGTTGTATATATTTAGAATATTTAATTTCTATTTATTTAATTAGGATAATTTGAGTTTTCCTACTCTGATAGGACTCTTATTAGTTTCCTGGTTGCATTAGGAGTAGTAGACTATTTATATGGAACTAGGTATATTTCATAGTAAGCTTTTTCATTCTTTCGTTCAGCATAAATTTAGTTTCCTGCATTTTCTTCTTTCCATGAGTTGCTAAACTCTTGCTCTAGCCTAAGGGATTATCGAAGTTTGGTTTCTTCAATATTTATGAGATCTAAATGATTTAATTCATTTTTCTTATTTCTTGAGTATTTATTTATCTTTTGTTTTCATTATGAGTATTCAGGTTTATTGAATTTAGGGTCCAAATTTGATAGTTTAGAATATTTGTTCTATCAATTAGAACATTAAATTCGTAATTGTTTAATTATTATGATATTTGTGGCAATTAACATAGTTACGTGTGGTAATTAGCATGATTTATGTTATGTGGATAAATAATCTAGTCTAAATGAACCCTGCATGTGTGTGTTTGTTGGCTAAGGCTGGGTGGCTAGGTCTATCTAGTTTTCAATGCTGTTGATAAATTAAATACTAGGAGTCTTTCTTTAGGGTTGTTTATTGGTAAGAGAAATAACTAACGAGCTTCTTTTAGTTATCGAGATAGTAAGGAGAGATTGGTTATTAGGGCGTCCGAGTAACTATAACCAGTCTATTCAAGAAAAGAGGAATTTATCTTTGCAGTAATGATCAAATCTAAGAATCAAACTGGGATTTTACCTTAGGCTAGATTTCATTTTTATTGATTTATTATTTTATATTTGATTTATTTTACTTTTAAAATTCTAATTCTTTTGTTTCATAAAAATTCCTCTCTTCTATTTTACTTTATTTAGTAAACTTGAAAAAAATAAAATTTACCAGTCCTTGTGGAGTATGACCCTACTTATTGCTATTTATAGCTCATAACTTTAAAGTACGAATTTATTTTTGTTGGATTCGACACCCATCAAGTGACGTGGCAAGTCATGACCAAATGGCATAAAACGCTCAAAATTGAAGTTCGAATATGCTAATTTAACCATTTGTGGGCTTAGTTTCAAATTATTCATTTCGATTAATTGAAATTGAAAGAATATATCAGATGTGTGAAAAATTATAATTGAATGAATCAAATGTACTAATACCATAGTAAAATGGTTAAAATCAAAATAAGCAATAGTGAGGAATTAAAGTTCCAATTTTCCCATAAAAACTCTGACTTTCCTTGCCAAGAATGTGACATCATAAGATCAAACCAAAGCTTTTCTTATTAAACCTCAAAATGGTTTAGTTGGTCGAATTGGGAATAGTAATTATTATACCTAGGGGGTGCAACTAAGTCGATCCGGCTCATGAGGCTCAAACTAGCTCAACTCGAGCTCAAGCTGTTTCAGGCTCAAGTCGAGCTAAATCGAGCTCGAGTTCTAATTCAAGCCGTTTGTATCTAGGCTTGAGGCTTGCGAATCAACATATAATTAAATATTATTTTTTATTTTATTAATAAACATATATTATATTCCTACTTTCTTATTTCAAGTTCCAAGTCAAACTCAAGCTCAAGTTTGAGCCTGCAGTTATTTACAATTCATTTGTCAATTCGAGCCTTATCGAGTCAAAGCAAGGTGAGTTGAGTTTGAGCTCGGTCTAATATATATATATATTTTGAGCTCAAAAATTTTGCCCAAATTTGACTAAGCTCGGCTCAATTGCACCCTAATTATACATGCTTTTGAAATGTAAATCTCTAGTGTAAACATTTATCTGCAGTGAGGAAAAAATCTTATCTCGTTTCGCAGTTGGTTGACATCCATTTTTCTCACTCCATGTATTTATGCACTATCCAATGCATTATACTGCATAGGAGTGTAAGGTAAGACGAGTTGGCTCTGATCGATCTAGAAAAGCTCAGCTTGAGGTCGAGACTATTTGAGCTTGAGCCAAGCTTATTGAGGTTGAGCATGGAATTGAGCCAAGCTTGAACTTTAAGATGGTGGCTCGAAGGTTCGCGAGCCCTAGTATTTTTTAAAATAATATATATATATTAAACAATATATAAAAATAATAATTCAAAAAATATGTGCCATATATTGAGGTAATTTTCAAACTATAATTCAATTATTCACTTATATATTACTTATAAGTAAATAATAATTTATAAGATACTAATTAATAATTTATAAAATGCTAAAAATAAATTGCATGATATATTTGAAGAAAACTATAATTTTTTTTAATTCAAATAATTTTATAAAATTATATAATAAAATTTCACTTTATAATATATTATAAAAGATTACTGCATATTTTTCAAATTTAACAACGCAAGTGTGAAATGGAAATTCATCAGTATCTTCACAAATTCATTTTTATATTTTAATGTTCAAACTTCAAAAGTCAAAGCAATAATCTTATTTGAAATTTATAAAAATTTGATTGACTTTTAAAAATTTGATGACGCTATTGGATTTGCTAATAGATAGTATTTTTTGAAAGTTTCACAAGAAATAGTGAGGACTAATTTGAACTCGAGCTCAAGCTCGCATGTTGAGTGTGGGAGATGTTGGATGAGCTCGAGCTTGGCTCAAGCTCGATTGTAATTCGATATCTTATGAGCTCACCGAGCTCAAGCTTGATATTTATCAACAAGCTCAAGTTTGAACCTAAAATTTTGAGCTCGAGTTTGTGTATTTTAAAATGAGCCAAGCTTGAATTTGAAAGTTTTGCTAAGCTCGGCTTGAGCTCGGCTCGTTTACAACCTACATGGCTTGACACCAGTAAAAGCTTTATTCCTATCATGCTAATATTTTTATTACACTCTTATACTTAATATATTTTTATGATGTATGTTTTATTTAATAATCACATACACCTTATAATATTTTGGTATAATTGATTATAACTTAAATATTTGGTGAATTTTTTGAAATACTTATTTAATTTTTTTCCTCAATAGGTACAATCACGTGATGCAGGTGATCAACATGAACCTCTTACTTCTCTAGGAGGAAGATCTTCAAGTATCTGTAGTCAAAATCGCAATAAAATTCCTTTGTAGCTGCTTATTTGTAGTGCTTATTGAAAAATATACTAAGTAGTTTAATATATAATGAATTAATATTGAAAATAAGTTTACATTTTTTTAGTGCTTTATGGATTATGATGGTGATGTTTTTCATAACATTGATGCTTTTGAGAATCAATTTTATGAAATTAATTTTAGAATCAAATGGATCGTATTGAATGTTGGGAATGCAATTTTGTTGGTAGGCACACATACAGGGATATGAAAGCTGTGATTAAAGCTATGTAATAGTAGGGATTTAAAACTCCCGTAATAATTATATGAAATAGTTCTTTCTAATAATAATGGGGTTTGAACCCCCCGCTAAAATTCTAAAAGAATATCTTTTAGTAATAGCAGAGGTGTAAAACCCTCTGCAATAATTATATGAAATAATAGAAAACACATTTTATTAATAGCATGAGTTTAAAATCCCTTGTACTAATTATATGAAATAATATATTTTAATATTAGCAGGGGTTTGAATCGCCTACTAAATAAAATAACCCTCACAAATTCGACTAACTATTTGTGGGGATTGTAGTAGTGGTTCCTTCAAAACTCACATTAAGAATTAGAAGGATATATAATTGTGAGGATTAAAATCCATCGCTATATTTAATCTTGACCCCTGCTACATTTAATTTTAATTTTTATTTTTTGTAGTGAGACTTACGTGTAAATGTAAATAAAAAGTAAGCACACATATGAATGCGGAGAACCTTGAGCTAAATTATGAAACAAACCAAGTTTTTTTTTTTTAGGCAATTCTGAAATATGCATATATATCTTACTATTATATATTTATATATTTTTTAAATATAATATTTAAAAAATTACTGTGCAGCTGCATTGCAATTCAATTAGTATTCTTTAATGTTTTTTGACCACCTTTAGTTATATGGTTTGAAATATTAAAACGAAAATAAAAATTAAATCTTAATTATATAATTCTAAAAATAATGAAATTTTAAGGTTTTTTTCTTACGACCCACATAAACAAAAATATACACGCACACACACTTGATGTGCATGTAAAATGAAATAGGCAAAATTGTAAAATTGGTCTCGTACCTACAGTCTTATGGCAATTTTGGACTTTATTTTTTCGATCATAAGGTTTGTACAACACCTCTTGAAATTTGTCAAATTGAGCCTGAAAGTCATTTGGCACCGGCCCGCGCCTACGTGGTGTCTGATTTGATGACATGCCACTCCAAACTCCATCTCTCTCTTGCATGGCATATGGCGTGGCAATCTTCTTGCCACATCAGCACATGTATTACATTGGAAAACCAAAAATAAAATCCCTAAAATCCAAAAAAAGCAAAAAATAAAAAATACAATGTAGATAAATCTTGAAAAATATTTACATACTTATATATATATATCTAAATATATGAACATGCATACACATATATCCCACTTGCCAAATCATCAAATTCAATGCAATTAAATTCTAAATTTTTTTAATTAAAACCTACATATTAGAATAAAATATCCAACATCCTTCAAATTTATAAGGTTTTATTTCATATGAATTTATCATCTAAATTTTTTTTAAAATCTAATTTATCAGTTTAGGTCATATAATTTTAATAATTACAAATTGCATATTTAATAATGTTAAAATATTAAACATATGTAAAAATTTAAGTAAATTTTGTTGAATTTATTTATTAATTTAAAAATCCAGCGATCGCTTGTGTGCCACACCTAGTAGATCTGGATTGGTCATGGACTGGTCAGATCTATTAGCCAGCTGTGGGGGCCATGGTAGCCATGGTGGGGTGGGGGTGGAGGGTGGAGGGTGTAGGTGTATAATATATTATACATATTTATGTATTTTGAATTTATATATATATATATATATTTATGTATATATGTGGTTGTATGTATATATTTTTATTTTCATTTTTTGTCTTGAATTTCCATTTTTTATATATAGATTTATCGTTTTATTTGTTTTATATTCATATTTTTGTTGAAGTGGCAAGTTGAATTGCCATGTTGTTGCCACATAGGAGAGAAGTAGGATAAGTTTGATAATAGGGCGCCACAAATCAAATGCCACGTAGGCACGGGCCAGTGCCGGATGACTTTCGGGCTCAATTTGTCATCAAATTTCAGGAGGTGATGTACCAATCTTGGAGCTCGAAAAAATAAAGTCCAAAATTAACAGAAGGCTCTAAGTACGGGATTAATTTTGCAATTTTTCCAATAAAATACACATATATAATACAAATTATAATTAAGAGTTTGAAAATGAGGCAACAGTAAATAAAATTGATTTAAACTCTGTATCAATGTCGAACATATATGACGAAACTATCAAATGATCATGATCACAACTACATTATCATAAATGAATTGGTTATTCAACAAAAAAATAATGGTTGTTCATAATATGAATTAATTGAATGTTCAACACTAAAACAACTATTTTGAATTGTTTCTTCTAATAGTATTTTAGCTTCTAGTTTAATTTACAATATACAATATATGTAATCTACATTCAAGTATTTACTCAAAGAATATATTATGTATTTAATATTTATGAATATAATAGAATAGAAAATTAAAAATATTAATTAAAATAAAGAATTTAAAAAGTAAAATAGGTCATCACAATATATATAAAAAAACCCATGTCCTTTGAAAGTGTATGCATGTTTTTTATGGTTCTAACATCTCGTTTTTATTTATTGTAATGCAAATACTTTGCTATAATTAAATTATTACTAAATGAATATCTACCTTATGATATGTTTGTTTTAAAAATAAATAAAATTTAATCAAATAATTTAATATTATTATTATTATTTTTGAAATTTCTAATTTTTTCTTTATTCAAAATTTTATTATTCTAAAAATACCCTTTGTTTGAACAAAAAATTGAAATAATTTAATTTTTCATTCAGTAAAAATACTCGATCTCGTAAATTTTTTTCCTCTTCAACTCCGATTATCCAATCTCTTCTTCCTCCTAATACCCACCTTCCACCATCATCACAACTGTCCCGCCGAATCCCTCCCTTCTCCTCTGCCCAAACCCCCATTAATTCGTCAATCGGAGCCTAAAAAAACTAAAAAATCGTGGCCTCGCTTTCTCCAATATCGAGTCTCATCTGAATGGCACAACTGAAGCCCTTTCAACTTCTTGACTCCTTCTTCTTCTTCTCCTCTCTCTCTCTCTCTCTCTCTCTCTCTCTCGCTATATATATATATATATATATACAGCTCCTTCTGACCCCATTTGAACTATTTATGACTTATTATTACATGCCAATAACACAAGAGTTTGCAAGACTTTTCCATCATATACATATGTAAGTGGTGCAAATCTTGTCTTTCTGTAGTCTTTGTTTGGTTTTATTTATCTGTTTCTTGTTTGAGTTGCCTGAGGATAATTCATGTTCCTTTAAATGAGATGGTTTTCTGGTGGGATATTACTACTGATATATTGTTTTGAGTTCTTGGATGATTCTATTGAATTTTTGTTGTTCCAGTTACACTTGAATTTAGTGTTGAATTGATGTGGTCATGTTATATGCATGTTAGTGATTGGATTGTTTCCCAAATGTCGTGTGCTATGTGTTGTTGTTTATTGAGTAGACAGGGTAATTGCGTGTCCTTATACAACAGGATTGAATATGCACACACTCTTCCCTCTCTCCCTCCAATTGTCCAACCCAAAGAGAGAGAGAGAGATATAGAGAGAATGGAGGAAACAAACTCCAATAAACTATTCAACAACGATGGAGGGTTAGTAGAAATGGAAGACAAACTGTACGAGGCGTACAATGAGCTGCACGGTCTGGCGCAGGAGTTCTCGACGCCGTTTGATGCGCCAGCGATGCTGGTGGTGGGCCACCAGACTGACGGAAAGAGCGCCCTCATGGAGGCCCTAATGGAATTCCAGTTCAATCACGTCGGCGGCGGCATTAAGACCCGCCGCCCCATTACCCCTCCACATGAAGTTCAACCCCGATTGCTACACCCCGCTCTGCTACCTCTTATCTGACTCTGACCCATCAATTTCCCAGGAAAAGTCTCTCCAAGAAATCCAGGTGGTTTTCAAAATTCGCACTCTGTGTTTATTCGCATCTAAATGGGTATGATGGTGGAAAGTATAATTTAGAGATAAGTTTGATGTACACTTCAAACACGGCTGGTAAGAAACATATTAAAGGGCTAACTAATTTAATTCTTCATGTTGAACTGGTTCCAACCAAGCATACATATAAAACTCTGGCCATTGGGAGTATTAAAACCAGAAGTAAAGTTGAATAGAGTTTTGTGATGTTGCAATAATGCTGTTTGCACAATTGTAATAGGCGAGGAAGCTTGAGAGCTGACGTCTTGTGCATTCCCCCTATTTTTTGTGTTGTAATTTTTGTTCTTAGTGAGGAAAAAAAAGGCTTTGCAGGTTTCATGAAATGCAAAAAGCTTCAAATAGATTGGATGCTGAGTTTAATAATTGGATAATCTTGTATTGATATTAATATAGAGTTAGTACAAAATTTGATGTTGCCATTGCTTTAAAGGCTGATACCGGTGCGAATTATGTTAAGAGGACCCCTTTTTGGGTCTAACTTTGTTTATAGCTGCTGTAATTTCTAATTCTCTAATCTTATGTTAAGAAGAATGGTATGTTAGAGGTCTTATTATGTTATTTCCAATTTTAACCAAGTAGTACACTTGTTCTTATGCTAGTTAGGTTGTTTCCATATGCAATTTCCATCTCATTTTCAAATTACCCTCGAAGCTGATGCTACTGTTTTTGTTTGAAATATTATGATGTCATCTTGTGACTTGTTTGAACTGATTATAAAACCATTTCCCACCTCTCTTGCTGAAATTGGGTATACCACCTGATATGAAGGAAATATGTACTCTTTGCAGGAGGAGAAACACTGCAAGATGAGAGGGTTAATGGTGGTGCATTTATTGGCACTGATGGTCTTCAGTTTCCACAGAAGTTAATATCTGTAGGTCCTCATTTGTTTATTGGCTTAACATATTGTTCTTATATGTCTTCTTGTTTTGTATTGAGAAAGTTTAAATATTAGATTACATTCATATTTTCCCTTTGGATGTACTTCCATAGCGCTTATGAACATAAGAGAATTTTCCGGTTCTGAAAAGCCATATAACTTACATGCCTACAATATTTTATTCATCATTTTCTAGTTCAAGCATTTTCAATGACTTCAAATCTATTTGGGTTGTTGGTCAGTTGCATCAATTACTAAAGAACTGCAGGAATGGTTTTTTCAGTTATTTGATTTGCTAAGATTTTTCTGTATTGATGAATGCATCTGCATCTATCATTGTAAGGTTTGATGTACCACGTGTATTAGCATTTGACTGCACATCTCTCTGATTGTGTTCTAAAATCTCATTTTATGCATTAATGGTTATTCCGCTCTTAGTCAGAATTTGGTGAGATTGTGTCTTCATATCCCTTGTAGATGACTTCACCTAATTCAAAAAGCAGTTGCACTTTGTTGAACCTTTCACTTTTACATTGCTACCTTTTCTTATTAGTGAACTTGCACCCTTCAAAAGTGTGATTAGTCATACATTCTAGTTGAACCATTTGAATTAGAATCGCCGTTTTACTTCCCTAATATTTCTTATAATTTTCTTGCTATTTTCTAGCTTCTGATAATACTATGAGATTGTTTTGCTATTCATCTGGTGCTGATTTAGGAAGAAGTCAGATTCTTGATGTCCGTTTGTAATTTATCTAGAGTTTCTTTCCAAGTCTTTTGTTGCTACTCTCTTTTCTGCTGTGCAGAATGAAGGGATGAGTCTTTATAGCGGTGCTCAATATCATCGTGTAATGGCTGAGTTCTATTTTGTAGTTGGGGGAATCAAATGCCCTCCTATTTCACGTGAAGAAATTGTAAATGCTTGTGGTGTTGAGGACATCCATGACAGAACAAATTATTCAAGGTATTATGAGTTTCTTGCTTCTCAAAATTATGATCTAAAATTGACTTTTCTTGCAAATCTTTATTATTATTTTTTTACATTTTTATTTATTTGCATTTTGGGAGTTTAGGATAGCTTGTGTAATTGCAATGCAAAGGCTCGTGACACTTTCGAGCCTTTTGTTCATCAGGTTATGAACTCAATGCTATATACCATTGTTTCCTTCTTTAATTTTCTTTTATTATATTTACATTACCCATTATAATGAAATTGAAAGTTCAGGGATGTAATAAAGTGTTGGTAGTGGGAGAAAATTTGAACTAGATTAGACATACTTAGAGGTATACTTCATTTGAAAGAGCAAATACCTTGCATCATATCTGAAAATATATGATTGTATGCAGCGCAAGTCAATCAAGTATAGCCTTGTTGAATAAAGGCTTGGGTTTTTCAATGTGATTTTCTTCTTTCACATCCTTCAAGGGCCATTCTGAAAGCTTATACCACAATGTGATGTTTGGGAAGTCCTGGAGAGCTTTAGGAAACATTCACTCTGTTAAAACCTTGACCCATTTGTGCTCATAGGCTGTAACAAGTGAAGGTTTCTGGTGGCACTGGTGCGGTGCATTTGTATGCATTGAATGTATGTTCTGATCCAGGTGGTCAGGAGGAAAATGGGTGCTTGAGGACTTGTGATTAATAGAGAACAAGGAGAAACACAATAGTGATGCCGAGTATTTAGTGCAAAGTGTAGGCATTAGGTAATCATGCTGACTGTCTTTTAGTTTACAGCACAATGGAGGCCACTGGTTCTTATCGTTGGACTAAGAGGTTCAAGGGGATTGAGAGATTCCATTGTTTTTTGCTTCATCTAGATTATTTTGCCCAAATGATTTATTATTTTCTTCCCTTTTCTTCTTCCGAACAATTTGTTAAGGGTGTGAAATGTCCTATTTTGTCTTTGCACCCTGACTCAGTCATGAGAGCCATCCAAGATGGCCATTGATCGAAAATAGAGGCTTGGCATTCAACCAAATTGTTGTTAAATGAGATTTGTGAATTAGTGCATATTGATTGGGTCAAGCTTTGTCTTAAGCTCTTTGATTTTGGGTTTAATAGATCTAAGTTTAGAAAACTTCTTGTTCAGTTTATTGTTCCTTTGATGTATCTTACTTTCTATGTTCATTCCTTCTTCTTGTGATACCTCTTGGGTGGCAGGCTGCTGCATATTCTAAAGAGATTGCTTCCAATCTCTGTTTTTCTTCTCCAGGTGGAATATTCGTTGTTTTAGAGGTAACTTATCTATCGTCTATACTGGTGCAATATCCATAACTCGATCTAATTGGTATATTTTGTTACTTTTCTGGCAACTATGGTTTTCTTTGAGACATTCCAATAGAAAGATGGAGAATATCTTAGTGGCCATGAAGTCTTTCTAAAGCATGTTGCCTCTGCCTTTAACAACTTTGCGGAATCAACTGAACGATCATGCCGTGAAAAGTTAGTATAACTGTCTTCATTTAGACATATCCTCTTTTGTATACCTTTTTCTGAGTCTAAATTTTTCTTTTCATTGGTTCAATTGGTAATTCAAGTTCTCATGAGGTGCCTGTAAATTATTACGACTATCTGATTAATAATTTAATCCAATTTAAGTAGCCCTTTTCCTTTAGTTGTTTGTGTACACACCAAATAAATTTTTGTATATGGTTATCCAAGAGTAAACTAGCATGCTGGAGGTGGTCTTTTTTCTGTTCATCATTGCATTTCTCAAACTTTAAAGCCTTTTAAGAGTTGTCTCATAGGCCACACAGGTGCTATATAGTAGCTAGTATTTCATACTTCATTTGGCCATAGTTATTAAAGGCGTGAGGCGAGGGGCGGGCAAGAGGTATTTTTTTAAGGCGAGAAGCGAGGCGAGGGACGGGCGACCAAAAGGCGAACGAGGCGACAATTAAGAAAAAAGTTAATATATATATATATATAATACAACAAATTAAATTAAGTTAAATATATTAAGTATTAATAGATTAGCATATTAACATATTAAATACTTTTAGTATTAAAACAGCAAATTAGTTAAAATATATTAAGATTTAGTTGAAGTATTAATGTATTAAACAAATTGAAAAAGAAAGATTCAAAAAAATCAAAAGTGTTATCTATATGAGATAAGAACACTAATTTAAAAAAAAATAAAATAAAATAAGAAATGAAAAGAGAATAGAGAAAAAAAGGAAGAGAGAAGACAACTTGGAGTCGAGGTTGCTGGAATCAAGGTGTTGGAAAGAATGCCTTGGTTGTAGGAAAAAGTTTGGGTGCTTCTTAATTATGGGTTATTTATTACAAAAAGGCAAGGTGTCTTATAGGAGGCTCATTTATTATTGTTTTTTTTAAATTGAACTAAAGGCGACCAAGGCGTCCAAGGCGACTGAGGCGACCAAAGTGACAAAGGCGGTCGCCTCATCTCGCCTTATGGTGCTTGCCTGGCCTGGGGAGAAAGAGGCAACATGGTGTCGCCTCACCTCGCCTCTCGCCTGAGGCGAGGGAGGCGATGGCCTTTGATAACTATGCATTTGGCTATAAGGTTATATAATCCTTTCATCTTAGAAGTTGGCAAGTATTATGCATGTGTCAATATGATCTGAATTTCAACATTTGTTTAATCGTGGTGATAGAACAATGATTGACACACAGAGGGTTAGGGACCATGTCGCAAGGATGCCAACCAGAGTACACCCTAGGAACAAGCAATAAGTGCACATTGTTTAGATAACAGAGGTTATTCTTGTGGTGGAGGACTCTATTTATTTGATGAAACCTTCTTGCCGACATTGGTAGAGCATATTATTGTGTGGTGTAATTGAAATCAGATGTTACACTTACACTTGCACAATAGCATGGTAAAAAAGGAAGCATCATGCCTATTAGAATGGAGAAGCTTTTGAACATTGAGATTGCTCAAGTGTTCACGCTAAAGATAAAAACAAGGCAACCTTTCTGCCCTGGTCTTAAGTTTTACATGGTTGATTGTGCCGCACAGCTTTCACCGAAATCTTTTCCTTTTTGTTTTAAAATCTTAATGAACATGGTACTAATTGTATGTTCTTAGTAAGTTTTCCTTGAGATAAATAAAAAAAGGGAGAAACTTACAAATTTTTTCTGTCCCTCTTACACATTATCCTATCCTTCTAAAATTTAGCATAACTCTCAAAAAAGTCAATATTCAGTGGATTCTTCTCTCTCACTTAAAAGGTGGTTTATTTTTAGAATTTTATTTGGAACTTCTGTGCTGATGTTTCCGAACACTCTTATGCCTCTTATTCATCTTTGCATTAATTCACAATTTTATTTGGTGTAAGATCTTGCAGGTGTATGGAGGATTTAGTGAGCACCACTCATTATGTTTCATGGTCTCTTCACTATAAGGTAGGTAAAGTTACCATTTTGGTAAAGAATAAATTTCTTTCTTCTATTTTTTTTGTTTTCTTTGATTGATTCTTCGAAGATATGTATTCAAATGTATAATTTTATAGTTTTTCTCTTTTTCAATTGTATATTCCTTTTTTATTCTAGGGTGAGGCCTGGCTTGAGTTTTTATCTTTGAATTGTATACTTGTCAATTTTAAAAAAATGTAGCGACACTTGATATGGAAAGGAGATTGTGCAAGGACTCTGCTAATTGATTTAGGAAAATCCTAGTGAATGTTTTTCATTTTCTTTTCTTTTTTGCCCTGGGGGAAGGTGGAGGTGGAATGGGCTTCCACCTTGCCTCCTGCTCTTCCCAGTTTTTCCCATCGAATTTTGAAAAAAACAATAAAGAGCAGTGTAATATGTGAGAGGCTTCTTCATAACATCCCAGACATATTAACCATCCTTCTTATTTGTAAATTCTGCTGTTATCTTATATTCAGTTACCTTCTATCTGACCATACATTCTTACATTGCAGAATCAGGCTGGATAACGTCAGTTCTTGGATTCATTTAGTGGATCAGAACACTCTACAGTTGGTGTTACCTCTGCTAGCCTTTCACCAGAATTGTTGCCTGTTTTTGTAGGCAACGATAGGGAAGAGGCTAAATCAAGGATAGATGTAAAACTCAGCAATTTGACTTTAGGAAATGGTTCAAGAGGCAGTGTTCCAACAACATAGACATGGCTAGCTGATCTCTTAGATATTACACTATGGAATTATTTTTTTGGTTAGAATTCAATTTCTTGTATCAATTTGTACAGTTGTGATATCTTTTTGAGAGATATAAACCGGTTGGATTATTTATTTTTTTAATAAAATATTGGATGATTATTGATTTATTTGAGATTTTGTTAAAATTATAAAATTTTACAAAGTTCAAGTCAATACATGCATCTGCACCAAAGAAAGGAAAGAAATTATTGATGTGCCTTCTGTTCTTTGTGTTTTTAACTTAATTTTCTTATTTATAGAGTGAGTATTAGCTTATAATAACTCTTCTGCTATATCTTTGAAGTAATCATAATTATTGATTTTATAAATTTTTGTATAAAACTTATATACAAAATTAATAAATTGATGATTGTTAGAATTCATAATAATAATATTTTTTTTAGACTGAGTGTAAATATTAATGTATTCATATTCCAAATTAACCTTAACTCTAAAATATATCTATTTGCTGCAAATATAAATAAAAATAAGAAAAAGTTCTTCGAATGTTGAAATGACAACAAATTTATTGAAATTTAGAATGAATTCACCGAAAGATAAAATTAACAAATAAGAGACTGTTTGGTTGTGAATGTTAACATCACTTAATTCATTCTCGTTAAAAATCTATTATATTATTTTTCTTAAATTATTTTATATCATCTTTAATATTTTCTTGAATTTACCCTACAAATTTAAATACGTACATTTAAATATTATATAAATATAGTATTATATAAAAAATAAATATTTTATTTACCACATACAACACAAATATTTTAACATATGCATTGAGAATATCAATGCTACTAGTATTAAGACCATAAAATTCAGAACAAATTATGTATTAGTCCCTTTATAAATTCAAACTATTTATCTTTTAAACAATTAACATATTATATGTATTTTTTGATAAAGTTGCCATCATTAAAATTTTAAAAATTCTATACTTTTGTGTTATATAATCTAAATAAAAAATTCTAAAAGTATTAATAAAAATATTATAAATATGCTAAGAAAATATTTAAGTTGGCTAGTAAGCTATCTCAAGATAGTTACTGTGGACGTATTCAATATTTGGGAAAAGGAGAAGAAACTATAAATAAATAATAGAAAATTAATTATCTAGATGTACAAAATTTTGATAGATAAAAAGTGAAGACATACTTTTCCCACCCTTATATATAGTTTTTATTTTGCATTGTAAAAGCTTACAATTTTAGTGTTTGATTAAATACTTCAATGTTGATTGAAATCCAATTAAATGCAATTTAACTTGAGTATAAAAAGTTGAGTTTTATAATTATTGGATAAATAATGGAATGAACATAGTAAATCAAGATATTAATCAATATAGGCCATGCTAGTGTAATACAATATAAGGTTATTATTAAAGTACAAATTAAAATGGATTAATTGTTAAATGAATTTGATAATTCAATTTTTAAGTTAATCGTGGGATCATCAGTATAAGTATTGCATTATATATTATTTGCTCAATATGGAAAAAAAGAAAATGTCTAAATGGGAGATATTAGTACTTCCTATTATCACTAGCTTCTCTCTCTCTCTCTCTAAATTCATAGATAAAATTTTTTTATCTTATTTTCTTAGCCCACTGATAGTGGTTAGATAAGATAATAAAAATAATACTTTGTCTCACTAAATTTTAAAGTATGCATATTAGCTTTCAAATAAGATGTTAAAATTTTATAAAGTCAACTGAAAGAGCTTGTCATTTATTTTTTAAAAATTTAAAAATTTAATATAATTTTAATTAGTTTAGTAAAAAATTATAATTATTAACCTTTTATTAGTTGCATAATCTTTTTCATCTATATATTAGGAATTGTTATCACAAATTTTATTATGTAGATATAGTTCACAAAATTAACAAGCCAATCTAAGAATTCTTTTGATCTATTTAATTATTATATTAGCATTATTACTTATTTTCTCAAAATTTATTCAACATTCAATTTTTTCCGAAGTAAATAATTCTTTTAGAAAAAGAAAATGATAAAAAATAAATGTCGCATTTTAAGTTTCTTCAACACTAAAGAGCGAAATTGATTTGTATATGTGAAAAATATGATAATATTAATAGTTAAAAATGGTTGCAAAATTTTTGAATGCATTGTTTTCAAAACCAAGTGAGAAAATTATAATCACAAATGGTATTCTACATAATATGATATTATAATTGCAAGAAAAAAAATGTAACCAAAATAGCAATTTTTAAATGCGTCATTGTCTGCCACATAAACAATAATTCATATTCTATAGAGTATATAATTCAACAAGTCCGTACAATTTTAAATTTTTGGTAATAGCACTTCATGAAATGATAAAATTATATATTTATTTTAAATATATTAAAAATATATGATCAAATATTAGTAAGCTAGATTATAATTATCATTCTTTACCTTTCTTTTAAAAGAATTATGACTTTTAAAAATTATTTTATCCATATGTGTGATTGATGAGGTTAATTACAATTTGGTCTTAGTCTTTTTTTCTATTATATTTAAAACAAATTTCATAGTTTGTAGAACTTAAGGGAGGAGCTCTTTTCTAAAACCACAAATTAAAAGGGATTTGAATGTTAAAAATCAAATTCTCATAGGTATAAATGCAAATAGTCACAAAATTTCCTCAAATTACATCAATTCTAAGTGATCGTATATCAAGCAAGTGAATCTCCACTTCAACTGCTGCAAGCCTACAATAGCAACAAAATTAATTATTTTCAATTTTTTTTCCTATTCTAAAATTTATAAAGTAATTCATTTCCTATTTTCTCAATTTCAGACTCATTTTCTCCACTCACCGTGAATCATACCCTCTTCTAAAACTTTACATTGAAGTCCAAAGCCATTTTCTCTACTCACCATAAACGATACCCTCTTCTAAAACTTTACATTAAATATCCGTTCTTCAAAAACAGTTTTACTGTGTACCTCATTGCTTACATCACTTCCTCGCTCTTCCTTGGCCTCGCGATTTGCAAAAATCAGGTAATATGTCCTTGTTCATTTCATTTTTCTTTAATATGTAAAAGAAAATTTAAGTTTTACTGATATCATTTTATTCGATTATTTTGTATTGACTGATTAAGAAACCTTATATCATCTTCGATTATTTTGCATTGACTGATCAAGAAACCCTGTGTCGTCTGAAGAGTAATTCATTTGAAAATTTGCACAAAGGTGCAACTTTTATGTGTGGGATCATGTACATATACTTGTATGAAGATAGATGAAATTATATTTGAATGAATGTTACATATACACCTTGTAGGGCTAACTAAACTAATACCCGTTAGTTGAAGGTTGTGTGAAATCTCTTTAATTCTAATTTGAATTTTTGATTAAAAGAAATCTTTGTTTTTTGAGGTTTTGCTAATTTTTCATTTAGTAGAATTAATGAGTGTTTTCTATATTATTAAATTTTGAATTATCAGAGCTCCATTCATGAAAGGTTCGTTCCATCAGTCATACTATGGGGTTAAATGAAAATGAAATAAGTGGAAAAAGAAACATATGAAAATAAAAGTGGGGGGTGGTAGAAATTTTTAGTTTTGCTTTGTTAATTTGCTTTTTACTTCTCAGTAGGTTGATTGGATTAGGATTGATGGAGGACTTAATTTTCCATTGGAGTTATTGATATTGATGAGTTGATGCTATGTTTGGATCGAGGAATTTTGCAAGAAAAATGCAAATGTGCAAAAATTCAAGTATAAAATTAAATCAATTGAAGCGTGGAAGACATACGGTAAATTTAGACACAGACATATAATGGCTCTAATGATGATGAAGAACATTTTTGCTAGCATTATTTTCTGTGTCACTGTCAACTAGATTTGTGTACTGAACAAATGATAGGAAGTACTTTGACAAAACTCAATTTTATTACTCAACATGAGAAAATTTAAAAACTGAAGTTATAAATACAGAAAGGATAGCACACCTTGAACTTTTCACGAGCTTCCTTGTCATTTTTTTCCAACCTTTTTCTTCCTCTAAAGGAGACTCCTTTAGACTAGAAAACATAAATTTCTAGTCTCTTCTCTTTAGTTCTTGATTTCTGTAATCTTCTTTGGTTCCTTAGTGGTTATGTAATTGTAATTTGTTTGTGGTTGTATATGTTGTAGAATCCTTTTAAGTGTTGTTTGATTTTAGTTAACTGTCTTTCACTTTTCATTGCTCTATGTGCTTCCACTTTGTTTCTTTAAATTTCATATCTCTAGGTCTATATAAAGAGCTGTGCCAAAATGGAGCATGAAGAAGAACAGTTTCCTTATCGTCAATGATGGAAGTTTTATAATTGATAGTGGAGATTCCCATAGTAATTCAAGTTTGACAGAGGATTCTATTGATGAACCAGAGCGTGTATCCCATAATACGAATCCTGCGAAGGTTCTGAGTTTGGTGTTTAAGACAATCGACGAAGCACAATCATTCTACATTGAATATGGCAGAGAACAAGGCTTTGACATTTGTCAACAAACTTGCAAAATAGAAAAGCCAAAATGTGATTCATGCAAGACAAAGTCCATAAGAAAAAGACATTGTAATTGTGAAAAGTGCTTTGAGTTAAGAAAAGATGACAAACTTTGGTTGGTGAAGAGTTGTCAGTGGGTTTGTTATCACAAAGGCTTTTGCAAGAAACCAAAACTAGGGTATTTTCGGCAGAGAAAAGCTAAACCAGACCTTAGATGCGGGTGCGAAGCAAGGTTTCGTGTAGTGCATAATAAATTTTCTGATATGTACAATGTCACCTGATTTGTGGCCGAACATTATCATCCATTGGACACTAATAGCTAAGCTCATCGCTTGTGATGCAATAGGTATAAATTTAACTTATTTATTTGGTTTGCTTGTTGTTATGGTGTTTTAAATAGCTTGTTCGTTATGCTTGTATTTATCATATTTATATAGGTTTTATTCAACTTTTTCAGGTACCTCACACCATTAAATCAATCATCGCTGACTTTACTTATAGAAATTGGAATGACTCCTAAATTTGTCTTGAACTATTTGGAACATTTGAGAAGAGGAGCTGTGAATCTACCCTTTAGAAGAAAAGGTGCATACAACTATTGAAGAAGCGAAGAATGGAAATGATTAGAAATGGTGACGTGAAAACTACAATTTCTTTGCTTGAAGAAATGAGGTCTCATGATAAAGATTTCGTGTTTAAATACTGGCACAGATGGTGCTCTAACTAGGCTTTTCTAGTGTGATGGAATGTGAAGGGTGGAATTTGATTTATTTGGTGATGTGCTTTTATTTGATAATACATATCAGACCAATAAATACAAATTTTTGATGGTTATGTTATTGAATGTAAATGATCATGGTAGCACTTGTGTGCTTGGCGCAACCATTTTATGGAATGAAACTATTGAAGCTTGTAAATGGTTATTGAGAATTTTTTGCGAGATTATGAATAGAAAATGTCCTGTATAGTATTTACGGATCAAGATGCATCTATGAAGGTTGCAATATTGTCTAAATTTCCTAATGCTAGACATCGATTGTGCAGCTGGCATCTAGCACGAATGCTACTAGCAAGGTAGGTCATGATTTTACAAATGGATTCTCACAATTGTTGCGAAAGTCATGTTCCGAGGAAGAATTTGAGGAGAGGTGGGTTGCATTGGTTGAGAAGTATGACGTAGTTAAAAATCCATAGGTTGTTGAAGCCTATGAGAAGAAGCATTTATGGGGTGAAGCCTTTTTTCGTGGACAATTTACGGTAGGTATGAAATCCACTCAATGTTTTGAGTCCATGAAATCCTTGGTAAAACTGACAGCTAAACAAAGGTTTACGATTATAGAGTTCCTAAAGCATTATCACTGCACCATTTAGAAGATTCGTAATGATTTCTCTGAAAAGGAAAAAGCACGTGAGAAGATAACCCCAACAGTTCGGGATAGTCCATTAAAGAAGTTTGAGACACATGCTGCTAAAGTTTGCACAATTAAGACGTTTTTAGAGGCTCAGGAATAGATTCTCACTAAACAGGAATTGGTGCAGGAAAAAATATTGGAGATATATGATGGGAAATATGAGTTCAGTTTTGAGAACTTAAAAAAATCGAACAAACATAAGTGCTCGGTTGAAATTGATCAAATTAGCAAGAGGTATATATATGTGAATGTTCCATGCTTGAATCGAAGGGCATCCCTTGTTGTCACATCATATGTGCTTTTAAGTCTTTAAGGTTTGATTCATTTCCAACAGGTAGCATACATCCTCGGTGGCATATTAAAACAGGTAGGAAATTGAAAATTTTATCCAAAAAAGAGTTTTTGAGACCGGACACTCTGAGATATGGGTTTGCCAGAATCGACAAAGAATGTCTGAATTTGTGTTATTTAGCATCGTAGACTGATAGTGGATGTCTGCATTCAATAAATTGTGTGAAAGAAGCAACAAATGAAGTCAAAAAGTAATTCATCTATCAGTTTGTAAGTGATGGAGTATCAAACAATGGTTGTAAATCAACATATACACCGGGGCATTTAGATGGCAAGGCTGGTGACCCATGTAAAGATAACATAAAGAATGACTTGCAGGATCCTTGTTGAAGTAAGTGTAAATGTGGTGCTCATTCTAGAAGACATAAATGCAACATATATAGGTAATCTTTTCTTATCTTTGCTACGTGACTGTTTGATCATTTCTGTAATTGTATGCAATAATTGTCTATAGTGAGTTATGTTTTATATTATATTAATCATGTGTTCACAATGTTGTTTGAATAGAGTCCCATGACATAAATCCAGTACATGCCCGAATAACAAATCTAGGGGCAATTGTTGGTCTAAAATTAGTAACAATAGTACAGACAAGAAGATGACCAATCCACAGAATTAGGGATGACAAAATAATCTCCAACTTCGTGGTCCCCGCGGGGATTCTCGAGTTCGGGTCCCCAAATTCAGGGAATTTTTCCCTGTGGGGATGGGGATGGGGATGGGGATGGGGATGAGGATAAAGATACCCCCAAGACTAATTTGGGGATGGGAACGGGGATTACACTCCCGGCCCTGTAGGGTCCCCATCCCCGTTCCCGTCCCCATCAAATAACTATAAATACCTTAATGATATTTACATATATGTAATATTTTTTATTATTTTATTAATTTCATCTAAATTATAATAATTAATGAATCATAAAGTATAAATAATTAAAAACATATAATTTAAATATAATTTTTATTCCTATTCCTAATTTCTAGTTATAAATTTGGTACTAAATTGGTAATGTATGTTATTTTGGTGATCGCAGCGGGGACCTGCGGGGATTCGGGGAATGGGGACAGGGGGTAAAATTTTTCCACGGCGAGGATCGGGGACGGGGGATGGGTTGGGGTTTGGGGACGGGGATGGGGGAGTAGCTCCCTGCCCCATTCCTCATGAGTGCCATCCCTACACAGAATACACTGAGTGCTAAATAGCCACATGACGATAACCCTGCAAACCAACAACCTGATTTTTGTTCTTCTGAGATGCATAAAGAAGCTTTGGCTAATACTGTGATGCAATCAGGCGTTCATTGTCTGAGCTAATATCCTATGCAACCATATGCTGGCTTGCTCATTTTAAACCATATACAGGTGATTTTGAATTTAAATTATAGTTTTGTTTTCAGCATTTGCAAAAATATGTCATAAAATGTTTTGTATTTTGACATGCATTTCCTGTTATATGAATAATTTATATATTGTTATTATATTTTATATTCTGACATGTATTTTAGATTGGACAAATAAGTCGCACAGCTATTCTAAACCAGATTCATACGAATGTGCTTCGTAGTGCTCAACCATAGTGCGTAAGTGAATGTTATTGGTTGAGAGTATGCATCTTTGTTTTTTATCAAACTCATATAATTGCAAAATTTATTTTAGGTATTAATACGTTGAAATTCATGTAGGCTGGAGTTAATTATATTCCTCTTTGGATGTCATCTTACCCTGATTGGTCGTCCTAAACCAATTGCCACTCTAACATGCTTAAATAGTGCTCATCTACAATCCAAATCTCCCCTTTTATTTTCTTTTTGGGCATTGTTTTACCTTGAAAAAAAAAATACTACACTCTAAATATGCTTTTTGCTAATTTGGTTTTACAAAAGTGTCTTTCTCTAACAATGAATATATCGCGTTGGAAGAAGTATAACAGAAGCTGATCTATTGCTTACAATTTCTTACAGGTAGTTCCTTGATTTCTTTTAGTACTGTTGTCACAATTTCTTCATTGACAATGCTAATTGAAAATGAAGGTGGTAAGCAATCTACATCCTGATGCACTCTTGTTACAATCTTTCAGTAATTTTCAGTTCACAAACTTTTCAGTCATTTTTTTCTTCTTTGCTATAAGTTTGCTAAAATTCCTTGTCAAAAATGTCTGATGTGATGGTGAGATTTTGTGCAGGAGTGAATGCTAGATGGTTATGAATGTCCTATGGAGACTGACTGAGCCTAGCAAGAATTTGTATTTTGTCTACAGGTGTGCATCTATATAGTGAATATAACGTATTTTACATGATTGAGTTAGTAAAAATGAATCCAATCTTTTTTTCTTTATGTGTTGCTTCAGTTGTCTTTTTCTTTATTTCATGTGAAAATGACTATCATTGCAGCGATGCAATCTTTTACCCCTCATGAATTACTTCTCAACACTCAAGTTTCATTTTGATGACAAGTATCTGCATGAATTGCTGTAGCCACCGTCATTCCTGGTGTAGTTTATTTGATATACGTGTTAACTGGAGAAAAGATGTTATCCTTAACAGAATTTGAATCTTTTGTTTGTTAACTTGAGCTTGTTGCCGCTGTAGAAGTTTATGGCCTAAGCTTAGACAATCTGATTCTATCATCTGATATTTGATTCTAAACCTTATAAAAATAAATAGTAACTTAGTTTATGCCCTTTAAACAACCATCTTTTAAATGTAAATATACAAGATAGATAAAGAGAAAAAAAAAGATAAATAAGAAACTAAGGAACCGATGAAGAGTTGCTATTAACACTAACAAATAGAATTTAAATCGTACTAAATATACTTTTTTACCTTGAGTAGCATCTTGAAATTCCATTTCTAGAGAACCACCCTATTATTTAGCTGCTTAAGTGATTGTTTAGCCACAAATATACTTACCTTAGATGTTGGTGTTCTTAATCCAGCAGCCTGTTATTTTCAATTCATAGAGAAGATAAGAGAAATAAGTTTTTTAAAGGGAAAAAGGTTGCCAAATATGCTTGGAAAAAGTAAAAGAAAAGATTTGGTATATGACCTTAAGTACAGTAGTACACAAGCATAATCTGTATAAAGATGTTGACTTTTTTAGATACATTTTGGACATTTGTACAGTGGGCTAATTGCATTTTTTTGCCTGTAAAACGGGTGCTTAAGGGTTGTTTGAGGGGAAACAATGATCTTTTTTTTTTTATTTAAATTATCGATAATTTTGCTGGAATGAGAAATAGAGGTCTGGAAATTCGGAGAGTGTTGTTTACTTTTTATTACTTTATAATTCAGGAGATGTAGATTTTTTAAGCAATATTGAGTGAATGTTTGAGTCTGAGGGAAGACTGTGAATTTAATTTTGGGTTCAAAAGAATTCATTATGGTAGATGTATTCTTATTCAAGTAATCTATTGCAGGGTGCAAATTTATATTCATTTGAATATGTACTTTAGAATATTGGTAAAAGACCTAGTTAGTTTTTATACACCAAACCAAGACAAACACGCAACATTAATTCTAATGTCTAAAAATTTATTCTGTATTTATCTACCAGTAGCCTTTGGTGAAGTCTTAGGATTGTTGATTCCTAAATATAGCCGTTTGTTGGAGATAATGTTTCTTCACATGAATTTAGAGAAACAAGGAGAAGCTATGGGGCTAGGCTTTCAACATGGCACTATTCCCATGGCTCCAACCATGAATAATATGAAACCACACGGGAGGTATTCATAATGTATATGATGAAATTTTTAACAAGTGGATAGATTCTTAGAACAATATTATGGAGAGATGGGTATATCTTTTGCCCTTTCATATATTCATAGAAACCTGAAGGGATACTTTTTCATAATTAACGATACTAATCTTATAATCTAAGTCTATCTCATCTTATCTTGTTACAATCTTGTGGCCCAAATTTGGATTTGAATAACTTATAAGAAAATAATAGGTATTTTATGATATTCATATTGCTGTTTTTAATCTTGATTGAAGTTACCAAGTATTGCAACTGAGTGATTGGACATATTTTGAAGTGGAGTTGAAGGGAAGATTAGGAAAAATGTTTTCAATACACAACATGTTGCTTCTGCATTATTATGCTGTCTATGCATGATTGAGTTGAAGAGAAGACTAGGCGAAAGGCATCTAAAGCTCCTCAATGAGGGAATCACCACCATTAGAGGACAAAATTCTTGCACATTATCATGTCATGGGAGTTTATTCCATCCTTGCAGCTCTACCAACAGTTGCAGCCTTCATATACTAGTACAAGAGAAATCCCAATTTGGCTGATGTTGTCCAAGCTAATCTATTACCGAGTAAGCAGTAGAAAGGTCGTCAATCATGAACTAGGAAATAGAAGTAAATGTGGTCGGTGAATCATTTCCTTCATGTTATTACAAGAAAGATGTGAGATGAATCATGGTCTCTCTCTAAGTTGATGTGTTTCTCTATGCTTATGATCTTAATTGCATGCGTATCAATTACTGTCACCCATTCTCCTATATCTAATGAGCTTTTCCCTAAAGATTTGAGCTTATCTGATCTGAATAAATTTTGTCATTGATCAAGAATTATTGCTTCTGCAGAAGTAAATTTTAACAGGCACGCAAGGCATGTAATCACCTCCCAGTAAATTCTACAGCTTTCATCTCTTAGGTAGCCAATAAGCTTGCCAAATGAGAAAACTTTCAGATCAATTAGTTGATGTTATTCCCCTAGATCAAAAAAATAGGGGAGAATTTAATCTTAGGGCATCCCATAGCAAGCAGAAGTTGCCACTGTGCTCAACCTCCTGTTGGTAGGCAGCCTGTGCCAACTCCAACCCAGGGTACATAGCTATAGTACCTTCTAGTGGAACCAATGCCAATCCTTAGATCTTTTTCTATAGGTTGGAACTTTTCCTCAGATATCAATTATCAATCACTTTATCAAAGAACTAATTACAATATTCCTTGATAAAAGCAAAATGAAATATTAATTGTTCTTATCTTTTGTGGAGCCAAGGTCTTCCAAGCTTGGCTCCAAATGTAAGTGCTAGCACCTAAGATTTTCCTCGCAATAGTCAACATGTTCTAAACATGGTTTTCTATCAGAAAGCATAGTAGTTTCATATATTTTTCTTATTTATTTATTTATACAAGGAATTTCATTAGTTTCAAGCCCTATGAGCCCTCAAATCTTGCAGGTTTTTATCTTGCTAAGCAATTTATTTTTTATCTTTTAGGTGTTAATACTAGTTTTTCCTTGTAAAATTTCATTTTCTCTATCTGCAGCATATGCTTCAAGAGCTGGAAAAGCAAAATGCACATCTTGTATGGTTGATTCAAGAGCATCAAGCTGACTTTCTATGTCTAATAAATGAACATGTTGAGGGGGAGGGGTGAGAAGTTAGTTTTTTCAATATCATATTCCATTGGTTTCCATCTTATGAATATTTTTTGACAAACCAGTTTGATAATAATGTTAACATATTAGGGGTCTTGCTGAAGCAATGCCTCAAGCTGTGATAATTACACCAGAATAATGAGTAGCAGTTGAGCGCATAAGTTCTTACTTCTATTCTATGGATCCTTATGTTTAGGAAAAATGTATTTGGAGTAGAGTATGGCAAGTCCAGAAGATAGTGAATTAAATTCCAGTAAATATTGATGGTATTTTGACTTGTAGCTTGATCTGGGGATGGTTTAATCATGCCCTTCAGATATGAGCAGCTTCTGAAAGAGTGCATCTTATAGGAAGTGAGAGGTTAGAGGAGCAAATAAAGCTGAGAGGGGAAAGCAAGAACATATTATTCTAAAAGGGGGTCATTAGCTTCTTCATTAGAGTATTTCGCTGGCTGGCATTGTTTCTGACTTAAGCTTTCGTATTGTTGGTTTGATGTGAGACCAAATAGTTTGTACTTTTTGACTTAAGTTCTCATATTATTGGTTTGGTTGGTTGCATTGTTAGAAAATACTAATTGAATATCTAGGCGCGTTCTTTTGTTAGACATCATTTGTATTACAACTAATTTTTCAAATGCTTTAATCCTTAAGACTTTATCTTTCTTTTACAAAATCTAAGGCATTTTGTCACAGTTGTTGCTGTTTTATTATCTATATAGCTAAGAAATTTGGCACTTTGATTCAATACATACAACAATTTCATTTCATTGTGTGTTGAGAATTTGGTGTAGAAGAGGGTGATAACTGAATTTATACATTTCTCAATACATCTTATTAGATATCATAATGTGTTTGATTATTTTCCTAAAGATGTAACATCATGTATGAAAGTTTTGGGAGGAGTATATACTATTGTACAAAATTCATCAATCTAATCTCTCCTAAAAAGAAAAATGAAAGTACATTAAAGAAAACAATATCAACAATTTACAGAAATGACCAAGTGCATCCATTGGATCCTCCCGCTAGCAATTTCCACCCAACACTTAGTATACAAAATATATAATATACCATGTCATTGTTATATACAAGGAAAAACAGATTATATGCTAAATGCAGAATAATATATTAACTTCAAATTCATGGAAAGTTAAAAAAGGATTAAAGAGAAGAACAACAATGTGAACTACACTTTAAATATACAAGGCATACTACTGTGAGGTATGCCATGAATTTACAGAATATTATTAAAGGCAGCTGGCAGATAAAAATGATACGCACAACCTGTGCATAATATAAGCATTAATTTAATGATAAAATTTAAAAAAGTAAAAAAGAAACAACATATGGAGAGAGACCAAAAGTGAAATATGCATTATATTTCTGTATGCTTCTTTGTTGCCAAAGTACCACATGTGCAACATGTTATTTCCATAAAAGCAAAGGGAACATTTAATAATCAAGCATCTGAGGTGAAGTACTTAATCAAGCAATCAACAATAAACAATTACTCTCACAAATCAGTGCAATAGTGCACATCTAGCATGCTAATGTTTTTCAGACTAAATTCCACATATTCACCAAAAATCTATTGCACCTTTTACTTTGGAATCATTCCTAGGGGTGTAAACGAGTCGAGCTCGAGCTCGAGCCCATCTTTTTGAGCTCGAGCTCGAGCTCGAGCTCATCGAGCCTGCTCTTCAGGGCTCGAGCTCGAGCTCAAGCTCAAAAATACTGAGCTCGAGTCGAGCTCGAGCTCGAGCTCGAGCCGGCTCATCAGAAAATTTTAAATTAAATAAAAATATTAAATTATTAATATATCATAATTATTTAATAATAATTAATAAAATAATTAAAATTATTATTATAAATTAAATATATATGAAATTATAATAATTACTATAATGATTTAAATTATAATATATTATAATTATTGATAAATTATTAAATTATTAATATATTATAATTATTTAATTATATATATAAATATTTAAAATTAGAAAAAAAAAGTAAATTATTAATACATATTAATTAATATATAATAAATATTTAAAATTAGAAAAAGAAAGTAAATTATTATATATATTAATTATTTAATTAATATATAAAAAATATTTAAAAATAGGAAAAAGCTCATGAGCCGGCTCATGAGCTTTTGAACAACTAGAGATGAGCTCGAGCTCGACTCATGTTAAAGCTCGAGCTCGAGCTCGGAAAACTCGAGCTGGAGTCGAGCTATAATCGAGCCCGCTCATGAGGCTCATGAGCCGGCTCGACTCATCTTACACCCCTAATCATTCCTATCAGTCTAAATAAAAAATAGAAGACATGCTACACTAAATAATTGAAATGAATTTGAAATTTCATAGCTCTCAGGAGCTTCCAGGCATGGAATCGTCAACTTTAAATATAAAACAGAAATATAGTTAATAGAATAACATTAATCCAGACAACAAACTAACCACTAAACCTACGAATACAACACAACCAAGTTATTGGTATTGTCAAGATAGTGAAAATAATGTACCTGACATTATTTTGTCAATAACAGTAAGTGATAGAAGACCATGAGGAGTAAACTCTATCTGCCTGACATCAGCATGAAGGTAAGCCACTTTTTATGTGGTTGGAATCAAGAGCTCATAGTATGAACATCTATTCCTAATTAATGAAATATTGTGGTTTCACTATTGATAGTTGTATGTTGCATACATGCACAAGTCCTAACTGCATACTCTCACCTCATTATTTTATCAATCTACGATTTATGTTTCATGTGAAAGTAAGTTAAGTATTGAATATTCTAGATTAAACACACTTGCAAATGCACGCAAACAGGCACAATATTGTCTTAATACAAATTGAGTATGAAATCCAAGGAAACTTATTAGGATATTCTAGTCTTATGGGCCATAGCTACTGTTAAATCATAAATGATAAATAGAGAAATGCAATAGTACCTCCCTACCTCCAATAATTTTCCAATTAACTAGAAAATTACTCCCTTGGATATTCTCTATCTTGTAGATCAAGATAGTCAATCGAATTTTTAATTTTTCTCATATCCAGTAATTGTATAAGTTTAGTCTTCTCGATCTTCTTTGACACATAAAAAACACCAGTTTAGGATTAACCTTTTAGTGTATCAATTGGGATAAATTTGATAGACCACTTGTACCCTCCAACTATTGAGCAAACTAACATATTTACCAATATCACAACTTCTTAATAATATTAATATCACCCAAAAAGGAAAAACGCTAAATTTGTAAGAACCTAGAATGAACTGCTCCCCTTTGGCAAGATTGGCAGCTATTTACTTGTAAGAAAGTCCGAAAGAACCCAGAAAAAGAACAGTCATTCTATTAAATACTATTCACACAAAGAAATAGTATTGGAGTCAACCTCTCATCACAAACCCTCCACTACCCAAAAGTAGTTAAACCAAAAAGAGAAAAAATCAGTTGAAGAACACAATAACATGCACATACTAATGTTTTATTACCAAAAGCAAAAATCAATAAACTAAAAAAAGAATTCTTGATAAATTATATTGAAAGAATTAGAGGGCCCAACAAATCGTGTCAAGTAATGAAAAAGATAAACAAACCTTTAAGATTCAAAACAAAGCATAAACGCCAACAACAAGAGCTCTGCCAGTAAGAGTAGAGGACAATCTCGGGAGCTGATGATGAATCAATTGGACCATACGTCTGTAGTAGTACTTAATTGAACAACCATGTTATCACACATGATTTATTACTACATATTATCTAATTTCTGATTTCGAAAATATATGTAGGATGGAGAGTAGTAAGGGGAGAATTAAGAAAATTGCTTCTTGGATTCCATTATCAGCTAAATGATGATTTCGGACAAATGAAAGGTCAAATACAGGCCAAAAGTTTTTCAAAGATAGATAATGGGGTTTTGGTTTTGAAAAAGGGAATTGGAGAGGGTTACACGAAAGGGAATTATAAGGGTACTAGGTGGGGTGGTGGTGACGATTGAAAAAAAATATAAATGAGTTTTGCAGGGTTGGCCATTAGTGGTGGTGGTGGCAGGACAAGCACAAAGAGGGGAAGGAGGATCAGGAGACTGGAGGTATCCATGTCTTCAACCTTTTCACCCAAAGTCATATTTCGAAAAAACCTCTTCAAAAAATTATTCCCAAAGAACATGTTATCTTTTAGTTTTGAGTTTAAGTTGAAATCAAATTTTTTGTTGATAATATTAAAAGATTTTGTTTAAGTTGAAATCAAATTTTTATTAATAATATTAAGAGTTTTTGTTTTAGTTGAACTATGTAACCAACGATAATATAAGGTGCTAATTGATCTTCTAAAAATTATTGCAAAGCCTATTGATGTGGATACACACACTTTACAAAAATGATTTTTCAAATTTCATATTCAACTAATCAGAAGGGAGTAATGAATAACGTGGAATCACTGATGGGACAAAAATCAAAGAGAAAATTGGTGTCAACATCCAACCCTATGAGCAACACAAAGTTGAGAAAGGGGACCTGATCTTAGTGGACTTGATACTACAAATAATAAGGTGATTCTTGATTTTCGTTAACTCATAAATTAAACCATGAAATTATTTTCGGTTGAGACTAGTATTAAAAAAAAAGTTTTTTATTATTGTGTGCATATTATAATTTGATAATGCATTGTTAAATGAAGGATAATTTGTCTGGGCTAGGATTCAGTGAATGATTTTATAAAAAGGCTGATAGAATTTGGTCTCTGTATGAAAGAAAACGTGTTGCCGAAAAAGACAAATTTTTGAAGAAAGAATTGATATGATACTCATGCATATTACAATGTAATTAGAAATAAATAATGCTTAGGTATGGGATTCCTTTTTCATTTTATTGCATGAAAAATTTATTTATGCATATCAGTGCATATCAGTATAATATTGTTTCACTCTGGTTTGCAAGTCTTTCTTTCCTTTTTCAAAAAAAAAGAAACACCCCACATACATAACAGTAGAATAATTCCAAAATGAAATGCTAGATATCCTAATACTTAATTAGGCCTGATTGCCTTAAATTCTAGAAACTAATTGTAAAGTAACACACTTAATTTCTAATAAAACTTAGACTATTAATTTATGGCCCTAGGGATTAGTTACAAATCAATTACTAAAATTTTTAGTTTTAAGTTGTAATTTGAATTGATTATACATAGGCCAGTGGACAGATTGAACCGTACTGTACTAAAATTTTATTAAAATATCAATTATCAAATTAAGTATTAACAAATAAAAACTCAACGTGATAAATGGAGGAGTAATTTTAGTCAATGATAGAGTAATTTGAAGAACAATGTTTTGGGATTTTTTAGATATAAAAATTTATCATAAGGGATTTTATTAGTTTTATCGAATTATTTTGAATTGAATGAAATAGGCATGCAAGATGGAATTTGTGGAGAGCTTTTCCACTTAAGGGAAGGTAGAGAAAATGACACTCATGAAACATCGGTGTCGGATTTATGAGATCGCACAGGATGTGAGTTAGCAAAATATGAATCATATGCAATCACAAGACATGTGTCCCAACCAACCCTTGATGAAAAGGTACAAGATGGCTTTGAACTGAAAGCGTTGGAATAGTGCCCTGTAGCCAATTAGATTGGCATGTAAACTATTTCACTTATGATATAATTTTGATTGAATGATATTCATAATAAATGGCCATCTTCATCTAATGCTTAATTTACTTTACTAGCATTTGGGTGAAGCCCTCAGATCACATTAGACTAAGGGACTTGGTCACGCATTGGGTGGTGATCATGAAAAAAGTCTGACACGGTCGTGATCTTAAAATATTATAAGTCGTAGAATTTTATGAGATAGGGCATCTAATATTTGGATAGACTTTTACTAACGATGCGTAAATCCAAGGGGTTGGATATTGCTCCGTTTAATGAACAATCCATGTTAGACATTGGTGCATGTTAGTGGGTGCTTGTTAGAGGACATGTTCACCGAAGACCCGCCCGGAGAATCCACTAGATAGTCGTAGTGGCAAGTTGGTAGAGGCAAGTTCTTCAGCTTACGCTAGTGTATATAATTAGTCCTTAGACCTGAGGATCCATGGTAACCTTGTGTTTAGGTTCTCATACTTTGACTCTTCCTTGACCACTCTGCGGGTCATCCGGGTTAAGCTTGGGTATGGGCTACTTAGGCATGGAGGTTTGTGAGATCCAAGATGGGATCCATCTCCTCATCGTTGTGAAGGGAGATTACATCTCATATATATTCTATAATGATCGATTCCTTGTAATCCTTAAGCAAGGTAGTATGACAATTTAGAATGAGTTTTCCAAAGATGATGTCATAAAGGAGAATCAAACATTGAAATAGAAACATAGTTATTGAGGCTTATTAGAGAATCGACAAATATATTGCCCCAGGCCTCTTTCAGGAGATAGGAGACGAAATGATCGTATTTGCATGGCAAGCGTAGAGCTAGAATGGTTCTCCAAGAGCACATTCATTTTATCCAATTAGTTGGGCTCCATGGGCTTTAGGTTGGATATCGACCATGGAAATTGCGTACTCTTCAATTAATAGAGATGAATTAAAATGAGTTTTTAGTTTAAAAGAGTTTAAACTAATGTGAATATTTCGATATTCTAAATATCACAAGAGTTGTGAGCCCATGTCCAATGAATGGTAGAACCTAATGGGCCACATATAAAAGTCAATAGGAAGTTCTATTTGATGAAGGAAATTTTCTAAAAGTTAGAAAATTCCTTAGTGACTGATTTTGTAGAGGAAAATGATTGCTTAATTTTTGATCATTTTGGCTTGATTAATTTAATTTTTAAATTGATCAAAATAATTTAAGGAGTTAAATTAGACCAATTAAGTTAAGGAGTTAATTTAATTGGTGCCATATGACTATCAATTGGTTAAGGAGTTAAGTTAACGCTTTCTAGCTTAAGGAGTTAAGCTAATTGACTTAAGGAGTTAAGTCAAAACCAATTAATTAAATTAAGGAGTTAATTTAATTAATGTGAAGAATTAATTTTGGAGGGAAATTCAAATGAAGGAGTTCATTTGAGATGCATTTAGAATTTATTGGATGACATTTCATGAGATGAAATGAAGACTCCAGATGAAATTCAATGCAAGTGAAATTAATATTCCACAGGCTCCATGTCTTGCTTAGGTGGTGCCTCACCTCATGGGAGGTGTGATGCCGACTAGCATCACAGCTTCCATCCTCTATAAATATAGAATGGGCGGCCACAATGCAAGCATGTCAGATTCCCATTTTCCCTCCAAATTGTGTGATTCACTCATGTGTTGAAGTTTCACACCTCTTCTTCACCTTCCCTCATCAAATAAGCTTTCATCACTTCTTCATACCTTGGTTTTCTAGATGACTATTGTTTGATTAGAGCTAGCCTACGGTGTGTGGATCATTTCATTAGAGGCTAAACAATTGGATAGCTTTGCTCTTTGGAGATCCACTGCAAGGCAGTCCGGTTGGAGGCACATTTGGAGCACTTTTCGATTTTGGTGAAATTTTTACTGGACATTTTCCAAGGTGTTGGTGAGTTTCCATCCAAATTTCATCCAAATCGGAGGTGGTTTTATAGGACAAAAGTTTTTGAAATTCTGCTGCGCCGACTAGAGATAGCTTTGAAGTGTTCAAGCTTCTCTTGATTTTCCTTAGATTATTGAGCATACAAGGTATTTATTGTCTTCCAAATCCTTATTAACAACATGATTTGATCCTTGGGAGGTGTGTAAACAAGTTTACATTTAGCTTTATTTGCTTTATTTCATAGATCCTTGTGCTACGCACTCCTTCAGAAAGATGAAAGAGAAATTGCAATTGATGATAGATTTGAAGAGTTGTAAAGCAGATAATTACATTGTTCGAGATGGTTGCAGAAATAAAGGCGAATCAAACTGGATGTTGCTGATAGGATAATGTCATACGAGATAGTGTTAGCTTAGTGAATATTTGGGACATGATGCTTGACATGCAAAACTTGGTTGGAAATATTCCAAATATAATAAGAAACACCATTAGAGAATCAATAACATCCTCCTCAATAAGGTCAAGCCAACTTTATTGGCTTCCTCCCTCAACTGTCAAGAGTAGGTTTTCAAATGAACGTAGTATAGTTCCACAATCAGCAAGCAAAGAAAATTGGGAAGTAAATAAATGAAATGTCAGGATATTGGGCTTTAAGCAGGCTGATACATGTGAGGGTTCAATAGATAAACTTATTGATCTAACAAGCATTCGTTTAATCCAATGGCTTGTGAAGTGGATATCCTCTAGTATTTGTTTGATGAAAGGCTGAATCCAGAGTGAGTAAATTTATATAATTTTATGCAAATTCTTATTAACATACCAGTATATATATGTATGTATATCACTGTTTAATGATTTTGATATCTTTATATTGTCCTAAGAATATGTTGTCAACCTCAAGTACTCAAAAGGATAAGGGGAAATAGATAGTTGAAGGTGCCATTTGAGTTCTTGAACATTAGGAGAGGGTCTGATTCCACGCATTCTTGGCTTCATCTCTTAGATAGAGTCTAAGGATCACCAAACGTATCATTCATGAATGTATCTAGTGTATATAATTTTTGTGGACATGTAGCGAACTATATGAAAATATCTGATTGTTATGAAATCTCAGGCTGTGTCAGTGTAAATAGTTTTGTTACTGGTTTCCAGATGTACATGACCTAGACTTGTTATGGGAAGTATTATGTATGTAAGCTTGAACTCTACGATGCCTCATGTAGATACTCATGATTATAGGGGTTTGATACTAATGACAACCGTGGACTTAGCTTTATTATGTACTTCTAGGTTATGTATTTAAACTTGGTATTTTGACACGTACTTCTTTGAGTTAAGACTTTGGTGCTAGTGACATTGTAAATTTTGTTTTAAGTAATGTCATTTAAGTTAATATAGCCTTTGAGAGCAGGTAGTCCACGATATCTAAGTATATGACTTGTCATGTTCCCGTAGGGATGTTAAGTTTGGATTCGATCACTTTTGATGTGAGCATTATGTAAATATAAGTCTATGGTATTGATGGTCGTGGTAAAGAGTAGCGGCTCTTTTGGACCCTTAAATAGCAGCATGTACTTTATCAGTTTGAAAATAGAAAACCTTCTAAGTATAGATATGAGATGGGGCAATGCACATAAGGTTTGCCCAATTAGATTATAAGTATAAAGTACTTAGTGATCTTATGAGATCACGAAGAGGTTTAGAGCTTTCCTTCGAAATTGTCTAATTTATTTCCAATAAGCTCAACTTTAGGGATCAAGAAAAACTTTAAGTAATGACGGACAACTGGACCATGGATTATGGAGTTGTTAGTTAATCTTAGAAACATAAGGAGACACCAAATGCCTGAGTAAAGATGAATATGTTGGAAAAACCCAGAAAGAGAGAACTCTTAAAATTTTAGTGGGTGAACGCCACTTGGGACTAGAAAAAGTAACCAAAAGAATCATTTTGGAAATGATAGGAATAATCTCCTAGTGAACTTCATCGAATATCAGAAGAGAGAATTTGGGAACCAGATTCTTTAAAAGAGGGGAGAATTGTAACATCCTGACTTTTAGAATAGAAAATATTGAGAATTAACTTAATTAAATTTTGAGTAATTAACTCAACAACAACAACAACAACAACAACAACAACAATCTCTTAACGAGATATCGATTAAGTTCATTAAAATCCTATTGTAATTTCTTAAAATCTTAAAGGACTAGAAAATAATTAAGTTAAGGACCTAATTGCATGGAATTCCTAATGTTGGAGATTCAAAATTAAATCCAAACTTTTGAGGGATTGAAATGTAGACTGTGGTCAATTTGTAGGTAGGTAATAAGTTGAGGGACCTAATTAGAGCCAACCCAAAAGTTTGGGGGTTGAAAATAGAATATAGAAAAGTAGCTTATATATATAACCTTAAGACCAAAACTTTGTCAAATTCCCTCATGCATACCCAGCTCCTCCTCTTCCACCCTTCACTGTCACCGCGACCCAAAATATAAAATTGAACTAACTAGGACCTTTCTCTCAGCAACCAAAACGGACTGATGGAATGCCGAGAATTTAAACTTAATGATGGTGAGTTTTGGAGATGGCCGTTCCATGGCGACGAGCGGCGGAAAGCGGAAACCAACTACTGGGTTTGGATGGGCTTGATGAGATAAATATAGTGGTGGTTTCAATTTCTTGATTTGACCATCGAGAAGGGAAATTGAAGGCAATGGTATGGGGGCAGTGTTAGGTGGCATTGTGGGGCTTTTTCAAAATTGATTGGCGAGGTGGTGGTGGAAGTTGAAATTGGTTGAGGGCTTTTGATCAACACGATGAAGCGCATGTACTAGTGGTGGTAGTGTCCATTTTAGGCGACAGTGCTCTAGTGGCTTTCAAACAGAAGGCCTAAAAGTTGATTCCAAGTTCGTTTGGCTTGTTCCCAGCTTGAGATTAGGTCCGAATTCGATCTAATTTAAGTAAATTGTTATAAATAAATGTCAATTCGATTAGTTTCCCAAATTCGATTATAACTTTCACTTAACCTTAATTATAGCATGAATTAATGCTTATTAAATTATAGATTAACCTAAGTTCAGAGCTAAATAGAATAATTATTTAGAAAGTACAGTACGAGAACATAAAAATAAGCTATCCTTAGAATTGACTAGTCATAGCGACCGTTAAAATAAGAGCTAATTCAAATAGATATTAAAATATTAGTTAAGTTTAAACATAACTGGGGACATATAGCGTTGGATGGGAACATGTTACTATTGTCAATAGTTAGATCCCTAATAATTGGGTAATGAAAGGATTAAATAATCAAATTAGATATTTATGATAAGATAAGATATTTAGTCAAATTAAAGTACATGAGTTTAAATGAATAAGTGAGGTCCTTTAGTATAATTAAAGGGGCCACATAATGGAATTATGAGTTAGAGGTTTTGGTAAAGGACATTAATTAACATAGAAATTAGTGCTTTGAGACAATCTGGTATACCCTCAGTATTGAGTTGAATTCTACAAAGTTATATGTATTGAATAGTTATGGACATAGGCTTTTTACTTAGATTATAACGAATTCAAATAATGCTCCAAACTAGAGTAAGTAATATTTAGATACATGAGTACTCAAAGGGATTACTGAGAAAACACTAGTGGAAAATTGAGCATGCTCGAACTAATATATTAGGCATCTTGATATGAAAATGAGATTAGGAAATCCGACAAGTTTAGGATACATTAAGCACTAAAGTATAATAAGGACACTAGGTATAGCGACATTAAGTGATTAAAGAATTAACATGATATTGATTTCAATCATCTTATGGTAAATTCTTGGGTTGATTAGGAATCAAGGACGCGTGCCACCCGAATGACTAGAAAAGTCCCTTTGCATCTGTCAGGTGAATTTTATACTCGCTAATACAAAACCTTCTTGCTGGGGAAAGAATTTATGTGCTATATCTACAATTATTGTTGTATAATTCTTGATACATGTTGGTATTTTAATTATGATAAATATTTAATATATATAGTTAAAAGTCAAAGTTTACATGTTCTCCTCGAGAAATATCTTCTCTAAAGGATTGGTTTCTTGATTATTAAGCCTATAAAAAGCAATTTGATGTGTGGAACAATCACATTGCCACAATTTGATATTATATTGGGATTCAATTATAGTATTTTCGATTTTGATTACATTAATAATTTTAAGTGTGGTGAATATTCTGCCATGAATTATGCTAATATGATATATTCCTAAGACCCTTGGGGACGCCCTTGGAAAGTTCAGACCCTGAAGGACTCCATAGAAAGTCTGAAGGACTCCATAGAAAGTTGGGCCCAAGACTAGGTTTGAAAAGACGATTGGGCAGAACAGACTGATGGTGAAAGATATCTCGACTAGTACCTACTCACAATCTTGACTCACAGGTAGTTGGAAGTAGTTGTCTGTGAGTGGTGGGATCCAGCATACGATTGATCATGCCATATATATTAGTTATGTCTGAGCCGACCACTCAAAATTGAGATTGATAAAGATTTCAGCATTTTCAAAATCGAAGCGATAAGGTCGGAGACCCTTAATAGTCTTTTGTGAAATTGATTCATATGTTTTGATATTTAAATTTTGAAACCTGAGCATTTCTTAAAAGTTGATTGATTGTTTGAAAACCACGTTGATCATTACATTAGGTTCAAAACTTCTTCAAGAAAGGTATTAAAATCTGTGAAGTCTTAGCACTGGTATGAAATAGTGTTGAGATGGAACATTTAAGATTTGAAGAAAATCCTTTTCCAAGGAAAAGTAAATTATTTATATTTTATCTTGTGATTGACATGAGAATATATTTAATGCATTTATTAGCTCGCCGGCTCACTTTGGACTAACGGTTATTTCTGTATTATGTTTTCTGTTCTTTATCCCAAATAAGAGCAAGTTATGGCAGGAGTCAAATGACATCTCAAGTAAGTTATAAAGTTTTGTGGATGTATGTAATTGCATAGGTTGCGATATGCTCGGGTTGCTATGTAAATAAAGTTGATAAGTTTTGCATTATAGCTTTTGTTGGTATAGGAATAGGCGTGAATTGTAGAATGTTATTATTTATGTACTATGGTTTTATTACATCTACTAAGTGTTGATATAGATAAGATTGGAGGTACTTCGCCGACGTTAAATGTAAATTCTTTTTTTTTTCTTCTAGGTTCCGATTACAGGTTGATTTTGTTAAAAGTTGACTGTTTGAATTAAATTCTTTAAATTTTTGGAGGATTGTTTTATTCAGAGAACTTGTATATGGATTGAGTAGCACCCCAGTTGGAAGCAGGTACCTCCCCATTGGGTGCTACAGAAAATTACTTTGAATAAGAATTTGGTAAAAAGATCCCTTCATAGTCGTACAAATTAATCACAAATTTAGATTTTAAAATAACAATTTAGAGTGTATGAAGAAGACAAACCAATAAATTCCTCAAAAGAAAAATACTACAAATACTAATACAACCAATTAAAAGAATACAACAATAAGATTTTTATGTAAATATTTATGTGGGTTCAAAGTTAATTGAAACTAAAAAGGCCACCCTTTAATTCAAAGCTGCTTTTATCCTCCAAGCCTGACAACAATGGCGATGGGTCCAGAAGAAGCCAAGCTTGAGCTTTTCCTTCAGTGGCTAAAGGTCCGTTGAAACTTTTCCAAGAAGCAAGTTTCTTTACTTTTTTTTTTATTTGCATTATTGTTACAATTAATGCAACAAAAATGGTGGAAATGGCATTTGAATTTAGGTGAATGGAGAAAAACTAAGGGGTTGCAAAATCAAATACTGCAACTCCAGTAAAGGGTTTGGAATATTTTCATCCAATGATGTCCCAGAGAGTAAAATATTGACTTTTGCTTTTATTAAGTTTAATCCAGCCATTCTTGTGCCCTTCATTCGTTCTTGTTATATTTTATTTTTAGCTGCAAGGCAAGCTTAACATTCACAATGATTAAAGCAATGGAATTCCATTAGGAAGAGTATTTAAAACATGAAAATTCCAATTTTTGTTGGGGGTTTCCAATTTTCTGGAGTTGTTAGTTCAGTGATGTAATACTTACATCTTAAGATATGAAAACCAACAACTAAGAGAGCCCCCCTTTGTTTTTTCTTTTTTCTTTCCTTCGCTTTATGTTGTTGTGATGCCGTAATTTGCAACATAAACGATACTTGTTTATGCTCTTGGGAAGTAATTTAACTATTCTTGAGTTTGCACCAATTGAAACTATGGAAGTTAGAGATAAAAGATTTGCTTTGCATTTAGGATATATATGCGGCGTAAGCAAGATCAATAGGCAAAGCCCCTTCATTCTGTTTTGATAATTTAGGGAACATCGAATATTTCTCAGTAACTAGGATGTTGGTGAAGTCACATATAACACTAGGATCCAATTATCAAAGTATAAATACGCTAAAACAACTAGGCTATATGAAGCCAAGGATCTAAACATGCCTTAGATTCAGATTTGGTATGAGGATTACCTTGATTTGCTCAAAATCAAAGGAAACTAGGAAGAAGACTTCAACTCTTTGAATATATCTCCTAGTGGCACAACGGCTTCAAGGCAACTTTTGCCCAACGAAATGAACTTGGAATTGAGTGAAACTTGGACCAAAGGATCACTGATGCCTTGATGATTCTCCAATAAAAATTTCACCTCAAAAAAGTTCTAGAAAAATCTCCAATGGATGCTCCAAAGATTCTGCCCAAACATAGGATCTCCAAAAAGGCTAGCAATCCAATTGTTTTGCCTCTAATCATAAGATTCAAACATCAATGCACAATCCAATTCTCTCCTATGTTAGATGGAAGACAAAGAAGAGAATAGCAAGGATGAAGGCCAAAAGTGGAGGTAGAAGATGAAGAAAATATGAAGCTTCAACTCATGAGGCAACAGATGTAAAATTGGAGGGAAATAAGAGAATCTAACAATTAGATCTAACTTTGCTTGTAATACATGTGTGTGGCTGCCCCCTCCTATATCTATGTGTAGAGGGAGGATGGTATGATTCCAAGGTGGAGTCACACCTTCCTCAAGGTGGCGCCAACTTGCTTGCCAACTTGCAAGCAAGTTGCATGTGAATTTGAATTTCATTTTAAATTTTCATTTCATCTCATGAAATGTCCAAATAAATTCTAATTCACACCAAATAAAAATTTCATTTGAATTTTTCCTCTAAAATGGATTCTTCATTTTAATTAAATTAAACACTTTAGTTTAATTAATTAACCTTTGACTTAGCTCTTAAGTCAACTTGCTTAACTCTTTAAGCTAGTAATTCTTAACTTAACTTCTTAAGTTAACTTAACCAATTGATAGTCATGTGGTACCAATTAAATTAACTCTTTAATCTAATTAGTCTAATTTAACTCCTTAAATTATTTAGATCAATTTAACAATTAAATTGATCAAGCCAAAATGACTAAAAATTGTGTCAACCGACTACCTCATCAAATCGGTCATGAAGGAATCTTTCTAACTCTTAGAAAATTCCTCTTCATCAAATAGGATTTGCAATTGGCTTTTGTGTATCACCCATTAGGTTCTACCATTCATTGGACATGGGCTCACAGCTCTTTGTGACTTATAGAATATCAAATATTCATATTAGTTTAAACTCATTTAAACTAATGACTCAATTAAATTATTCTCATTAATTGAAGAGTACCCATTCTCCATTGTCGATGTCCAACCTCAAGCCCATGGGGCCCAACTAATTGATCGAATGAGTGTTTTTAGAGAACTATTCTAGCTCTACGCTTACCATGCAAATACGGTCCTTCCGTCTCCTATCTCCCAAAAGAGGCTTAGGGCAAGATATTTTTCAGCTTCCTAATAGCCTCCATACTATGTTTCTATTCCCAATATTTGATTCTGATTTATAACCTCATCTTTGGAAAACTTCTTTTCCATTATCGTATTACCTTGCGCAAGACTACTTGGAATCGATCATTATAGAATAAATAAGAGATGCACTCGCCCTTCACAATGACGAGGAGTTGGGTCCCATCTTAGATTTCACAAGCCTCTATGTCTAAATAGCTCATACCCAATCTCAACCTAAAAGACCCATTAAGTGGTCAAGAAATAGTCAAAGCATGAGGACCTAAACACAACGTTACCATGGATTCTCAGGTCAAAGGACTAATTATATGCACTAGCGTGAGCTAGAGAACTGGCCACTACCGACTTGCCCCTATGGCTATCTAGTGAATTATTTGGGCGGGCCTTTAGTGAACTTGTTTTTTAACAAGCACCCACTAACACGCACCTATATCTCACATGGTTTGCTCATGAAATCGAACAATATCCAACCCTTGGATTTATGTATCATTAGTGCAAGTCTATCCAAATCTTAGATGCCCTGTCTCATAAGATTCTACAACTTGAAAGATTTAAGATCATGACTATGTAAAACTTGTTTCATGATCACCACCCAGTATGTGACCAAGTCCTGTAGTCTTGTGTGATAGGCTTCAACCAAATGCCAGTGAAGTAATATAAGCATAAGATGAAGATGACCATTTAAAATGAATATCATTCAATCAAAAATTGTATCACAAGTGAAATAGTTTACATGTCCTTCTAATTGGCTTATGGGGCATTATTCCAACAGTTGGAATGCCGGTTATTGCAACTTTTTTCCTTAAGCAAAAATGAAAACACTGCAAATTATGCAATTTAGTTTTCCTTCACTAAAGTGCCAGATTATCTAGTTGCGTATCTTTTCTTTTCTTTTCTTTTTGATTAAGTCAAGAATTTTGCTAGTGGTTCTACTTGATCTGGCAATAACATCTATGAGGGTGCTAGAAGATCCTTTAATAGGACATGAATATAGATCACTTTTTGAGGAAGGGGAAGTAGATGATCGATTCTTGATTATGTTGTTTCTAATTGTGGAACGTCTATGAAGGAACTCTTCACGGAATTCGTATGTACAAAAGAATATTTCTCAGTTTTATTTGCTTTTAAAATAGAAATTTTGTATATAACTTAGGTAGGGTTGTTCATAATAGTGGACACTTTCCATTTGAATGGAAAACATACCGTCTCTGATCTTAATCATAGGTATCTTGATATGTTTCCTATGGAATTTGGAAATCCACTTTGGTTTACTGATGAAGAGCTCTTAGAGCTAAAGGGAACCATATTTCATTGGGCCACTGAATTACAGGTGAAGTATTGTCTAATACTGTTTGTTGTTGACTGTTTAAAAGTTTTAGAATTGCATATTCCAACTGTTGCAATCTTGAGAACATTCTTTAGCATGTGAATTATTCTAAATGTTGTATGTGCTCCAGCTATAATTGATGATTTGTGTGAATGTCATTATTTTAACTTTGCAAGCTTGCTTTATGATATTTATGATTTATCATATGTCAATGAAAACAGGTTTTGTGTTAACATAAGAAGAACTTAAAGTCTCTGTTTGATGAGAAAGTGAAGAAATTGACAGAAAAGCTTTTAGTTCTTGATGACAATCCTGAATGGTGGGTTCAGACTGTAAATTAGATTATAACTGTCCTCACATTTCATGCAAAATTTTGAGATTTTTCTACACAATGTTTGACCATATCTCTTGCAATTTCTATCCTATATTGTTACATGTGTAATATTAGTTCTTCTTCTGTTCTTCTCTTGTACAAGATTCTAGATATTCATCGCATATATTGTTTCTTAGGAAATGGTTTGAGTCTGATCGACTGGAAAGGACTGAGAGATAGATACCATGGAAGAAAATATTAATAGAAACCCTGTAAAATATTCTAAAAGAAAACTATACTAACAATCATTTTCATTAACTTATAGAATATCTTTGTATTTGTAGTTGTGTACTAGAACTAGTGGATTTCTAATTTCTATCTTCCTTGTTGGTTTTGGCAATGAAGTGAGATTTGAAGACTTCATTTCATATGATTTCATCCAGATTTTTGTTCTATACACTCAACATATCTGTAATCTCTTAAGAGTGACTTGTAAGCTTTTAATAGACTACTGATAGCGAAAAATGGACATCCATACAAGGAAAATTCCATATTCTGGACCAGAGCACTAAATATTCCTCTTCCATTCCTATGTGTTTCCAAGAGCTCAACAAGAGCAAGAAAGCAAGAGCAGCCATGTTCTTGGTGTATCTACTGAAAAGCTGTTCAATAGAGAAAGTGGAAGAAAGTAAAGTTGCTTGATGTTAATTCCTACTTGACATAATATTTATACTTTCTTTTTATTCTTTGAGATGTAAACTATTGTGATTTATCATCTCTTCATATAAATAACTCCGCAAACCAAGTTTTTCGAGTTGAATGAACTTTGTAAGGAGGGACTATATGGGTTGAGGGTCTTATTCTAGGTATTGATTTTTGCAATTTTGGTAATCTGATTACTATAGATGATTGTTTATCATATGCAGTTGGCTATCTGGAGTTGTAAACTTGAAAATTGTTTATTTGTGAAACCTTTTGTTTCATCTTTTTTCTTTTGGTTCCTCAAATTTGCTTATCCCTTACATGTATTTGTCCCCAGACATGCTCGTGAAGTAGTGATGCACTTGTGCCTATCTCTAGTTTTTCCACTACATAAAATTATTTTGCTTGAAGTAATGCATAACATAACTGCTGTAACTACTGTATGCTGCAATATTTACTCATAAGTCCTTCATTTATTTTTTCTGACTGGATGCAATTGGTAAACCATTTGACTTTAATTTAAGTAAGTTGGTAATATCTTACTATGTCTCTCAAGGTAATCTCCTACTTTCAAGATATTCCTGCTTAATTTGTAAAGGCTTTTGTGTTGAAAAATTGAATGTACTAGTAGAGATAATAGATCATAAGTAACTTGCCATCGGTAACTTTTAGATAATAGATCATAAGTAACTTGCCATCGGTAACTTTTCTACCAGTATTTCTATGTTGGATATCCTATTCAACAGATTAAATTTTTTGAATCTCTGATAATGTGAGGCACCAATATGATGCAATTCTTACTTTGTGGTTTCATCTGTTCGAAATTTGAATTATATACTTCAATTTATTATACAAGCTAGAGATGATTTCTCATTGGTGCTATTCTTTTGTAATTGTGCAAACTGTGTTGTCCAGAATTAAAGGCTGCTGCACAATGGGAAGTTGATGGAACTGGATCAACAACTGCAATCCCTTTTTCTATGTACCTTCTTTCTAGTAGGATTCTTTATCTTTGTCATTTAGTTCTCTATGATGCAGGAAATCTGCTTTTGTAAGCATATTGTACTATTTGCAAGTATTTTTCTAAATCTTGTTCACTTAGAAAAGTGGACAACATTACTGCAAATTGTATTGATAAATCTTGTTAACATGATAGAACTATTTATTTCCAAGTTGACCTATATAGTTCTTTTAGAGTTAATTTCCTGGCCTATTTTCACATATTTCTCATAATTGTTATCATCTTGTATGCTATTAACATGGGACCTAGTTAATAAATGTTACTGATAAAGTAGGTATATGTTTCTTCACTTAAAGGGCCAAATATTAACAATATATTATTTTGTCATTGGGAGAATTGAATATATCACCCTGTGAAAAATCCAAATTAGCTGATAACCCTCATGTTAGAAATTAGATGGCTAATAACCTCCCATATTATTCTAATAATAACTCATGTGCCCCAACCATGACTTAATGGCAAATTTTAACTTATGAGGACAATAATACCCTTATATATATATTAAATTTGGTCAACGTTCATCTATAGACCAATTCCCCCAATTTCTTCAATCCTCTCTAAATCCCCTTTCTCCCTCTTGTCAAAAAAATCCTAAAATCCCCAAATCAAGAGCTCTAATTTTCAAAGAATCAAAAACTCATACGTATCAAGAGTTGGTATTTCCTCATTATCGAGAGTAATATGGTTAATGCGATATCGAGGAATGAACTAGCTAGGCCACGAAGTGAAGCACTACTGAAGAGGCGAAGAACGGGAGTTACAGGTAAAGGTCCTTGTTCGTTTATGTTTCTTTGTGTTTATATGGTCATACTTGCATGTATATCTTTTTTTCGTTTGTATATATTTGAGGTAACCACAATGTACTTTGGGCCAACTTGCTTTGGTTTTCATAGGGTAGTCGTGTGGGGCATAAGCTGTCTGTTTAATGTTTGGGCTTTCATTTTGTTTTATTTTTTGTACTATAGGTGCTTTTGAATGGAAAATACATATTTGTTTTGTGGTACCATGTCTCGTAGTCAAAGGTTAATGGCCTTGGTAAAGGATATTGTGTTAGTGTAGGTCTTCTGTTTGAGTAAAGACTTAGTGGTCCCATAGTGTAGGAGTTTTTCATTAACTGTTAGTGAAGGATATGCTTTTTGTAGTATATTAACTGATAGTGAAAGCAACTACTTTTTTCTGGTTTCTTATTGTTTATTTATTTGTTGTAAGGTTCCTTGTTTGAGTTAAAATAATTAGTGGTCCCATAGTGAAGGAGTTATTTAAGAGCTATTAGTGAAGAATACAACGTGTGCAAATACTAACTGCTAGTGAAAGCAATTGTGTTTTTCTGGTTTTTTATTGTTTATTTTTTTCTTGAGAGTGGGTTCCATGTTTGTTATTCTTTGTGCTTATTAATCTGTCTTTAGTGGTCCCTTGTAATGGAGTTATTTTTCTTTTCTTGTTGGCTGATGTAATGCTTATTTTATACCCCTATGTAGTATATTAACTGTTATTGAAAAGTCCCATATTTGTGTTTAGTAATTTGTCTTTAGTGGTCCCATAAAGGTCTTATTGTTTATTTATTTGTTCTAAGTGTTTCCCATATCTGTTACTCTTTGTGTTTATTAATATATTTTTGGTGGTCCCTTATAATGAAGTTAATTTTGTTTTGTAGGTGTATGAAGTAATGCTTAATTTACGCCCTTTGGTAATTGGCTTATTTAATGCATATATTATTTGGAAATGTGGTCATTTCTATGTTTTTGTGTCATTTTGTCATTTTGCTAACATTTTTTAAATTAATTTGTACATATCATTAATGATGGAGCTATTAATCCACCTTACCATGTATATAGGAGGTAGATTAGAGAGATCTCCTGCAACCAGATATGTTAGAGGTTCATGGCATGACTTCCCAGATATGTTAGAGGTTCAAGCCCCTGCCTTTTGTATAATATTGAAGTAAAGTGTCAAAAAGTGGTGATCATGTTATATGAAGGCATAGAGATGAAGCCTATTTGATTTTGGCACTATGTAATTGAAAGCATTGTTGATTTTATAAAGTACATTATCTATAATATCAAGTTCCTTCTATACATAGAATCTCAAAAGGCCATAAAGTTTTAATTCCACAAGTTCATTTTCTGATTCTAGAATAATGCTTTTATTCATTGAAACTGCAGGGCCCTGGATTCTGAGAAACTTCATCATTATTGTTGCTTCCATGATAAGTATTACTGTGTAGGTGGAATCTCTTTATTTTGGAAAATTGAGCTTAAGAATATTGAACAAACTAACATGTTCCACTAATTGTGCTTCTATGATGAATATAGTTCTTATTTCTTTAAAAATCTCACGTGACATATGTAATGCAAGAGAGGGTGATTTTTACATCCAACTGTAAGTTGGAATCAATCAAATATTAATTTGCTCCCATCAAGGAAAATTGTCTAGATATGGAGAAAATGAATATCTCCAACACAAATTAAAAGGTAGGATTATCTGGTATTCAATAGTTTCCAAGTTTCTAAACGTTCATCATATTTTTTGATAGTTTCTACGTAAGATAGTTTATTGTGCACTTGTACCTTTTCATCCATGACCTAATTCCTAGCTCAAAAAATGGCAAGGTGAACAAGGTCTTGCATAGACAAAAACTTTAATTTGCAACTGTCATGTTTTGGGCATTTGATTGAGATATGTTAATATATTCAGAATACACGAGTTGTTGGTTAGTCATATGTGAATAATTTAGTCTTCAACTTAATTTTGGAACTGCATTTTGCATCCTTTATTAGGAAGTAGTTGATATTAATTGTTCTTTGTTTGATACAATTTGCTTCAATTTGCTGACAGATGCTTGCTAAGCACCGTGAGGATCGTAGGATGTAAGCTTCAAAATAGCACTTTAGACCCGCATAACTTAAGAGGCTCACAGAACCCTAGGGTGACAATATAGACTATTGTTTCATGGCTAACGCCATCACTTCATTGGTTAAACTAGAGCATCAAAAGGTGCAGGCATCGTTAGGGATAATCTTGGTGAAGTGTGTTTTGCTTTCTTCACTTTTCTACACAACAATATTGATGTGTTTTTAGGTATTTATGATGCTTATCAAGGCTTTCAACTTTGTGCTTAAAAAGATTTTGACAAAATATGCCTTGAATTGGATGCATTATCAATCGAATACCTCATTCAATATGATAGAATTAGTTCTTGGAAGCTGCCACATTTTCTTAGGGAAAACAAAAACTAATGAGCCATCTAATAGTGAGAGTCATGCATAGTCGAAAAAGGACAATCAACCAATAGATCATCTTGCAGATTTTTCTTGTGGAAGATAATTTCTGAAGTTCTTTGGCCACAACAATCAAGACAAAGGACTACTCGCTGGACTATGTAAAACTAAATAGGAGGACCATACTTTAATTCAAATAATTTATGAATTTTATTTATTAATAAACAACACGTTAGCTTAAAAAAGGAAAAATATTAAAAAAAAAAAAACGAAAGAAGAAAACTTGTCTCTAGGGAGCTAAGATAATTTTTTTTCATAATTGTGTCTTCTTTAATGTTGGACCATATCTACTAGCATATTTTTTCATGAGTTTTGCAGATCTAAATTAGTGCACTTTTTTGGACGATATAAAGAATATTGATTGCCAAATAATAAACATTTAGAGTAGATCATGGAGATTAATGGATGGATTATCATTGTCTTAAATAAAAGTATGGTTTGAATGTAAGAAGGTAAAATCTAAACTAAGATATTATTTATTCAATCAACATTATTATTTTAATTCTTTTATTCATTTGAATTAACCTTTTTAATCATTAGTTTAAAATTAATTTTGATCTTTGACCTCAATTTTAAAGGATTCTTTTTTAATATTGTTTTAACACATTAGTTAGTGACAAAGTCTATTAGATTTTTATGAGTATATTTTTAGCAATCATGTAAAGCTTTTGTTGTAAATACCTTTTAACTACGTAAAGCCAATTGCTAAGTGACATGTGTTAATTAGTAACTAAATTAGTTGGTTGTTGATAAGCAGATGAAAAGACTTGCATTAATTCTTCAAACTATATAGCTGAATTGGTCACACTTAATGTTTATCTATAACAACCATAAGAATAGTTGTTAAAAATTCAAAATTTGGTTGCTATACTACTTGTTAGGGCTTGTCAAATTGTAGCAACCATCTATAACTACCAAATATTAGTTGGGAACAAAAAGATTTATGTAATTTGAATTTAGCAGCCAAATAAGTTTTGGCCGCTACAGATGTATATCTAGTGACTATTTTATCATTGTTGCTGAGAAATTGGTAACCAATTTTCTTGTAGTGTCAATGGTAAAGTTTGTCCTATCTTGTGGTCGGATCGATGAGTTGCTCCAGGGTTGGTAAAAGGCAGTAGCTCAATATTGAATTTGCAACATGGATCATTCAATTCGACCTAAGTTATAAGGAACTACAAAGATAGGCTCAAAAGTTTATGCCTTGAGTCTCGGGAGGTTTGGTTCAATTGGTAGCTTTATTTGCAAAGCATCTGGGATCAGATTCGACCTCACAAATACCAACTATATGGACGATCTAGAGCAGACTCTTCAGCTTGGCACTTTAGAGAAGGAGGAGGAGCATTGGGAGATGTTAATTGCCTCTCAGGAAAGTTGGTGGTGGGCGTAGAAAAAGAGTTGATTCTTGTTTTTTTTTTTTTTTTTTAAGCTCATTCTTTTGAAGGCATTCATGGCTATCTCCTTTGCACCAAGTTGTTAAGGAGTCTGTTAGGGAACTCTCACCATGCAAATGAAATGAAGAATAATAATAATAATAGCAATAATGAGTAGAAGAACTCTCTCTAATGATAGAAGTGCTAGTGCAAAGGAACGTATACCAAAAGGTCTATTGAGCTCCTTTCTTGGTGAACCAAGCTCGAAATATTAAAGGAGTCCAACCACTTTATTGTAAGAAAGTTTAAACTCATGCGCACTAAGAAGTTCGAGCTATTCTTGATAATGTGAAGCCTAATCATTGAGCTTAAAAAGCTGAACAAGCGAATCTATGATCCATCGAGTAGGAAAATTCTAAAAACCATGAAAAGATAAATAAAAGATGTTTTCCTTCAACTTCTTAATAGAGCTTGGTGAACTTGTCAAAAAATAAGCATCACCTCACAAAATCATGTAAAAATAGCCCTTGCCCAAAGACTAAGGGTGAAAGAAGGCATAAAATGGCACTAGGCAAACAACTCAAATGGTGGCACAAGATTGCGTACCCCTCTATTATGAGAATGAAATTTAGGCTGAAGTGAGATAAAGATATGCTGTAAACTCGTGAAATAGCAAAAAATAGTGGGTTAATGGGGAAATAGAGACCAACCCTCAGCTACTTGGTATGAAAATTAAAAGACAATGCAGGGGGCATATAAGGGCGATCATCTAATTTAAGAGTGAGAATGGTATGGTTTTCGGAAATATTAAACAAACCTCTAAGGGGTGCATGTTGATCTTCCTTAAACTTAGTTTGACGACCCTCAAATAAATAACTCCCTTGTGACACTACCTCTTTAGGTTGGACATTCTACATGGTGAACATGTGATAATGCAAATATTTTGATTTATTATATATAAAAGAAACTATTTATTTATTTATTATTTGGTACCAAAAAAATTCATCATTATTCAGATTGCTTGAGTTAGCTTTGTTGCCTCAAGTATGTTAACCTGTTGAATGCACAAATTTGAAGTCACACTCTTTGGCAAGCTTTGGATCTCATTCCTAGTAATCATCATACCTTAGTCCATCACCAATGTCTGGGGCATTCCCAATTGGTGTACCAAGTACTCTTTTATGAATTTGATGATTTCAACTTGGTGTGTTTGTTTTAATGGATAGTCTTTACTTATTAGTAAAACACTAAGTAGTGGTGATGATGTAGGTATGCTACTCTAGTCGTCATAGAGAAATAGTGCTAATCAGGTCAATGGCCTAATACTTGAATGGCCAATGTTTCACTATCAAACTCATTTCTTCTACAGGCACTCTTTAGTTTATACCATGCAAGTGATATTTTTTGCATCCTTTTGCCAACTTTTGATAATCTTGTGCCATCTTGGCTAGTAGTACTTGTATCCTCTAAAGAGTCAAAGTATCTTCCGTCCACTCATATGAGCACCACAAACTCCTTTGTGGACCTCTATGATGATTTTCATGGTCTCTTCTTGATTTATGCACTATAGGAATACGTTTTGTGGCATTTTTTATATAACGAAGCTTCCCCTGAGATCACATAGTAGATTGCTTTAAGTTACATTGAGAGACATTGGTTTTCATAGTTTTTGCTATAAAAATTAAAATTTAAAATTTAATGAATATTTGAGGCGTGTCAGTTGTATGTGTGTGCATACATAATAGTGATAGATAATGGATGTTTGGAAAATGGAATGAATAGTTGTGATTGATCTTAGGCTTTTTCAAATGATCAAGAAATATGCAATAAACTAATACATTCGAGGTTTCATGCCTAATTGATTCAGATATGTGTACTATAAATCTCAAATCAATGTAGAAATACTCAAGGAAATTGAATGAAAAGTAAGAAATCAAATAGACTTTGATTTGCAAAAATACAGAGGTAATAATAAAGAATGAAGAAAACTAAATTGAGTGCACGAAGTGCAAGAAAACTTGATAGGAAAATAATTTCTAATTGATGCAATGTGTATGTTATATGTGAATACACTACTTTAGATAATACAAATAAATTGAAGTCTTTCTTTTGGAGGTTTCTAAAATTGGGATGAGGCATATTCTCCTTGGATCTTCCAAGATCTTCAATGACTATTGTGGTCTTGAGTGAGACTCTTCGAAAGAAGATTTCCATGTGAAAACTTGTCATCTTGGTGTGGATGTAAGCTTCCTTTGCTGAAATTTTATGAGCCTTCTAGATAAATTAAACCTACAAATATTATTTTGCAGACATTTGGGCCTTCATTCTTTTGTGCCTTGATTTTAAGCACAAATAATAGCCTTCATAAGTCTTGATCAAATATCCAATTTGACATAAACTTAGTTTATAAGTCACAAGATGAGCGTTAATAAAATACTTTTTATTTTTTAAAAATCTAGTAGCAAATGTTTAATCGAGACCTTCGTGTGCGTGCCTATTGCCATTTAATTGCATGGGATGAGACATGTTAGCCAAGGTGTTATTTCCATCATGCCTACATATTTTTCTAAAAACCACAAACCTCTACTACACCTATTTTCTTCCATCACACAGATATCTTCTTCCTTCGAAAACTTGCTCTTCTCAAAACAAGAAAGAAAGAAAAACCCTCACCTTTCATTCTCTTTGATCTTTAAAATACCATGGTTGTAATCTTATACGAACTCATGATCTCACTCAGTGAGACTATGTTGTTGGGCCATTGCAAGGTAAGAGATTTAGAAAACTGTATAGAGGATATATCTACATCTAGCCTAATCTTAGAAAGGCAAGATATTATCATGAGAAACCTAGCTTTTTTATTAATTCCTGGAGGTCTAGTTTTATATAAGCTTAGCTCTATATCCAAATGCTTTAAAATTATGCAGATAATCATAATGTTTCTCCATTATCATGCTACATATAGAAGCATTCAACAACAAATTAATTTTACCATTCATAATCACATGGCTGTCTACTCTCAAATTTGTCTAACCTACTTCTTCACAAAGCAATTTTTGAAATCTTTCGAGCCTCATTTTCCATAATCCTCAAAACTACACAAAAAAATAGAAATAAAACAAAAATTCAACGATAGATAGAAAAAGAAACACAAGCATATATATATATATATATGGTGCTAGTTAGGGTTTTGAAATCCTTTACATAAGTGCATGGAGTGCAATGATTACACATCCTAATACTCGAACTTGTAATTGTAAGAATGTGTGGAGAGTAAGAACATACACAAACTACAAGAAAAAGAGAAGAGGAGGAAAATGTTGTTGATTTTAATTTACTTGAACTGACTTCCAAATAAGTAGAGTACATGGTATTTATAGATTTTCTCAAGAATGATCCTAACCCAAATACAAGCAAAACAATTATTTATATTCTTTCTCTTTTTCTAGTGAGCAAATCACAGTCACAAAATTACATAAATCATCTAAACCAATGTATTCCATCAAAACCTTTACATAAGTGCATGGAGTGCAATGATTACACATCCTAATACTCGAACTTGTAATTATAAGAATGTGTGGAGAGTAAGAACATACACAAACTAAAAGAAGAAGAGAAGAGGAGGAAAATTTTGTTGATTTTAATTTACTTGAACTGACTTCCAAATAAGTAGAGTACATGGTATTTATAGATTTTCTCAAGAATGATCCTAACCCAAATACAATCAAAACAATTATTTATATTCTTTCTCTTTTTCTAGTGAACAAATCATAGTCACAAAATTACATAAATCATCTAAACCAATGTATTCCATAAAATGCAAGGGCTAATTCACTAAGTACTTATATGGGTTAATGAATCTAGTGTATTTTCTTAATACCTCCTCTTAAACTTGATTCATGATACCAAGAGACATGCACACCTTTTGAAAGACTTCAAACTTCAATAGCTTGGTGAAAATATCTGCAACTTAGTCTTGTGACCTAATAAACTCAGGCACTAATATCCATTTTACTAAGCAGAGCTATCCAACTCAAGCATAAGTAATTCCCAGTTTTATATGAGCAAAGCAATCCAACTCATGACTTAGAGCTAAGCAGTTGATAGAAGAAGATTTTTGGAATTTAGCGTTGGAGATATGGATTTCTAAATTGTCACTCAAAAAAGGATCTGTGATGATCGAAATAGTAGCTTATCGACTTATTTTACTAGCAAACTTTATGGAAATACATAATATCTTCTATGTGTCACAACTACACAGGTATCAAAAGGATCCTTAGCATATCACAGAATATAAGAATTTGTCACTTCGGGAAGAGTTGACGTACGAAGAGCAACTAGTCCAAATCATAGATTAAGAATACAAATATTATGCACAAAAGAGTATCCTACTGCTATAGAGATGCCATAAAATAGAGAATGTGACTTGGGAAAATAAGGAGGAAATGCAAAAATATCACCAGGACTCTTCACCAACTCAGGTTAGAATTTGGGGACCAAATTCTTTTAAGGGGGGTGGGACGTAATGCCCTAGAATTTTACTTCGTATTTAATCGATTACTATATCTTATTTTATTTTATTTATTATTTCAATTAAAGACATTGTAAGGCATAAATTATCATTCTTTTAAGAATATATTCAAAAATTGAAAATTAGAAAATAAAAATTTAAATTCCCTCCTAGTAATATATCGATAACTATCATATTCAATATTTATTTTTGTATCAGTAATAAATCTTTGATTTTAGTCATAGTAAATTTTATTCTTCTTGATTTGATTATAATATTACTAGGAGTATGAGTTATTAATTATAGGAATTGTTAAATTTTATGTAATTAGAATTAATAGCAAGCAACTATCCTAGTTCTAGAGTGAGTATAATTAGAGTCCTCCATAAACTAAACCACTTCTTTCATATAGATTACACATCAAATCAAAACCCTAAACATATTAAACAAAAACAACAACAACAAAAAAAAAAAAAAAGAAGAGAGAAAGAAATAGGGGAAGAAGATAGAGGAGCTATCAGCTGCAAAAAAGGCGTGTGGGGGGGAGGGGGGGAAGAAGACAGAGGGGCTGCCGGCTGCAACCATTCTCAAGCCAAAATCAAGGTAAAGTTTAGAATTTTTAATTGGTATATTACTTGAATTGGATGTGTGAAACAACCTGATGCTTAGTTTAGATTGAAAGTGTTAGTTTATAGTGCTATTGTGATGGGATTTAACTAATAGAATCCTAAGATTTGTTGTGATAGTTGCTGCACATATTTGCTGCCTAGCAATTGGGAAAACAAATTATTTGTCAATCTTTTAATAATCTTCCCACCACTTAGTCTCTGACCTGCTTGATATGTAACCCATAAGGACAAATTTAAGTGTGCTATTTTGGCTACAATTCAAGTGAGTTGCTCAATGTTAAAAAATTCTTTTTGTAAATTAAAGCTGAAATTATTGCTATGAAGTTTCAACTTTCAGAATTCTAGGATTAGAAGTTTTACATTAGTTCGTGGGTCAAATTTTGTTAGTTTTACTTCAAAAATTTTCTGGAAACTTTAATGTGTCTACAACATTTTGATAAAATTTTAGATCTTAACTATCATTATTAAATTTTAGAAAAATCCGAAAATATACCCTGCCAGACTAAGTGGCGAGTCTATGTAGGTTCAGTTTAGAATTTTTTTTATCCATCTAAACGATAGTATTTTAAAGTGATAAATTTTACTAAGAAACTTTGAGGTGTTAGTAACATTACTGAAAATTTTTATGAACTCAGGCCTTGTGGTTATTTTTCTAAAATTCATTAAATTTAACTGCCTGAGCATATGTTGGGTTTGGACTGTTTTTAACTTGAGAGATTTATAACCATGATAATGGAAGTGTTTTCATTTTTTAAAATTTTTACAATAACTTGATATTGTTTTAGAAAAAGAATAAATAAAATATTAGAACCTTATATTATTTATTTTAGCTATTGAAAGTCATGAAAATTCGCTAATGCGAAATTGTGGCCTATTCCTATAACAGTTATAATTTCAGAAATTAGTGGCTAAGAATTTTCTCTAATTTTCAGTGCTACATGAGTACTTCTGGTGAGGATAACAAGTATGGTTCCCATTAGGATTTGTTACATTAAACTTAAGAAGAATTACTCAAGTATTTAGGCTGTTCTAGGCATTCATCTTAAAAAGTGTTGTATGGGTATCGGGTATTCCAGAATGAGCGGGAAAGTTTAAGCCTTTGTTGAAGTGTTCATTAGATCAAAATTGGTTTAATTATTATTATTACTTAGCAGGTTATTCAAGCTAGCCTTGGGAGATTATTGACCAGATGAATGCAGAGCATAGTGAGTGCCTAATCCTATATATATGTTGTATGTTTCAAAACCCAGAAGGATATATGCCATATTATAATTGTTCATGACTTGTTTTCAACTTACACTGCACTGTATATGTATTCCACTGCGCACAAAAAGAAATATATTTTTTTCTTATTTTATTTCTCGATAAAGAAAACCTATGCTTTTGTGACTTTTTAATGCTTCTAGACTAGCAATTAAATTCAATGATCAACTGATTTACTGTTACTGTTACTGTTACTGTTAGTTGGATCCAACTTTGTCTGGGTGTGTGAGGGACTTCATTGGGCAGCAGCGGGCTAGCCGGTTGAACCCCAAACCCCCAAGGCCAAATCCCCCCAGTGCATAACAAGAGCCGTTTATGGCTGAGGTGGGTTGTAGGAATTCTTGGGGACGTTCGAGCACTGTTTTGGTAAGATCTCACCTTATCGGGAGCGATAAGGGATTGTTACGGTGGGAGCCATAAGGTTGACTGGTTGCAACAAACACTGTCTGATCATCACATTTAAGTTGATAGTCTAGAAAACTGTTTATTAAACTCTTGACTTGTCACTGCTTGACTGTTTATAAAATTCTTGAGTCGTTATTGCTTGACTGTTGATGAAATGCTCGATTTGTTACTGCCTGACTATTTAAAATACTTTTCACCTATGCTTTTCTCGAATATTTTCACTTTACAAACTCTTGAATATCTTCACTATACAATTCCTCCAGTATTTTCACTATACAAACTCTCGAATATTTTCACTGAACAAATCATGTTAAATTCATGAACTCGTATGGCACACACACTTAGCACTCACTGAGTCTTTTGCTCACACTCTCTTTTTTTTCTTCTTTAACTTTCTTGTGGTAGACCTAGATCCTAGTCCTAGTGAGGATGTTGAACCTGCTTCTAATGAGAACTGGAATTGAAGGTTTTATTTTGGTATGACGACTTTGCAGTAGATTTAGCTTTATTGTTGTGTTGGCAAATTACTTCTTCTCCTTTAATGATTTTTTTCTAGTTGAGGAAGAATATTGGGCATTTGAAGTTTCTAGGTTGCTAGAATTATTCGAATTATTATGAATGTTGGAGTTTTTTTATTTAAGATAAATGATATATTTTTATTTGGGATTGAGCTTCACACCTCGATTTTAGACTGTATGGTAAGATTTTGGGGTGTGACACCTTTTGAAAGGCTTCAAACTTCAATACCTTGGTGAAAATATCCGCAACTTAGTCTTGCGACTTAATAAACTCAAGCTTGACTTCTTTCTTTGATATGAACTCTCTAGCAAAATGATACTTAATATCGATGCACTTGGAACACCGAATTCTTGGCTAATGCTTGTGTGGACTTATTATAAACATACATTTTTGTTCATCTTTCTTATAGTTGGTAAAATTCCTTTAATAAACTCCTAAGCAGAATCGCATCTTCAAAACAAGCTTGAATTCTTTAAAAGATGAATATAAAATTCCATAGTGAAGTGTACCTTTGACATATCAAAGTATACTTTTGTCCACTTTTAAATGAGAAATATTGTAGACTTGCATGTAGTGACTACGAAGTCACACACCAAAAAGAATATCTAGTCTTGTACACGTCAGGTACCTCAAGCTTCCAAACGGATGTTGAAAGAACTTGGATCTATATTCACGCCAACTTCATATTTGGACAATTGGACTCCACAGTCCATGGGGGTGTTAATTGGCTTGTAAGATTCCATGTCAAACTTCTTGGAATTTTCTTGGCATATTTCTCTTGAGAGATAAATATGCCATCATCTTTTTGTTTCACCTTAATGCCAAGATAGTAGAACACCAACCCAATGTCTGTCATTTCAAATTCTTTTGTCATATTGCTTGAATTCTTCAAGCATTTTTGGATTATTTTTTGTCAAAATTAAGTCATCGATATATTAATAAAAAATAAATAAAAATATCACCATTTTTATTCATTTTCACATAAAGTGCATGCTCATGTGGACACTTGGAGAAGCCATTTGCTTGAAAATATTTATCAAATCTACTATTCGAGGCACACAGAGCTTGTTTTAATCCATAGAGTCCCCTTTTCAGCTTCAACACTTTATCTTCATGTATATCAATTATGTAAACGAAAGGTTGATCAATGTAGACTTCTTCCTCTAAGTATCCACTTGAGAAGTTGAATTCACATTCACTTGATGGATTTTCCAGTGATTTATGCTGCCAATAAAACAATCAAGCAAATGCTTCAAAATATGCAACTAGAGCAAATACCCCCTCATAGTCAATATCTTACATTTGCATGCATGTATCCTTTTGCAACAAATCTTGCTTTATGTCTCTCTATTTTACCTTTTGAATCTCTTCGTCTTGTATATCTATCTGATTCCAATAGTGGTTTTGCCTTTAAGTAATATTGTTAACTCCCAAGTATCATTCTCTTTTACTGCCTTAGTTTACTCATCCACGACCTTTCTCAATTTTTTTTTATCAAGAATGGGATCTTCGAAACTTAGAGCCTCATTATCCATAAATAAATAAAGTGAGCCATATAATTGGATAACTTCAGTTACCTCATTTGTTACATCATATAAGTCATGAAGATTTCTAGTCCCTTGGGGCCCTTCACTTGAACTTACTTCACTAACTGATGGCCTTTGTGGTGGAGGAGGTATTGGATGTGGAGTAGTGGTTTGCACAAAATCCTTATCATCATTAAAGAATGGGCCGGAATTGCTATCTTCTTTTCTTCATCGAATTCAACATCTCTACTAATAATGATTTTTCCATTATGAGGATTATATAACTTGTATCCTTTTAGAACTTTGATCATAGTCAATGAAGACATACTTTCCACTTTTATCATCTAGTTTAGTCCTCTTATCATCCGACACATTTGCATTGACTATGCTCCTAAAATTCCGCAAATGCGACTCTTTTGGCTTGACGCAACTCCAAGCTTCTTGAGGGTTTTTTGTCTTGAACAATTTTTATGTAGCACAGATTATTCAAATAAATTGCACAAGCAACTATTTATGCCAAAAGTTCCTTAGGACTGTTTTTACTCTTCAAAATACTCCTTGCCATTTCAAGAATGGTCCAATTCTGTCTTTCAATAGCTCCATTTTGCTGTGAAGATCTTGGAACCGTCATAGGACAAAGAGTTCCATTATGTTCACAAAATATATTGAATTCGTTTGATGTGGATTCTCCACTTCTGTTGGACCCAAGAGCTTTGATTTGGTAGCTACTTTGATTTTCCACCATAGATTTGAACTTCTAAAAAATTTCAAACACCTCCATTTTTTCATTCAAAAAATATACCTAAGTTTTTCGAGAAAAATCATCAATGAAAAGAACAAAAATTTACTATTACCAATTGAACACGACATGATACATCCATAAATATCTAAGTGGATTGACTCGAATAGGCATTGAGCTTTGTGAAAAAGACTCCTTTAGAAAGCTTTTCCTTGCTTCCCAAAAGCACATCTTTCACAAGTAGTAGATTAAGATACTTACTTCTTGGTAACTTTTTCACTATGCCTTTCTTGCTTATGACTTTCAGTTCAGACTCTCAAAATTCAAATGGCCAAAGCCCGTAAATATCTTTAAAACAAGTTGGCTAGCATCTTGAGACATCATTTTGAATGTTAAGGGTAAACATCTGGTTCTTTGTCAATGGGACCTTGGCTCTCATCTTTCGTAACCAAACTTCTTTTCTTCAAGTGAATGTCATATAATTCTTTTTCAAAAGTTGTCCCAAACTTAAGATATTATTTTCATATCAACACATAAGAACCATTGGAAATAAATTGGTGATTCCCATCTTTCAACCTAATTAAAATTGTACCTTCTTCTTTAACTTGAACCCAAGAAGAGTCTTTAAAAGTGATATCGCCACCATATGATTCATCAAGCTCTACAAAAGAAGTTTCTTTCCACAAATATAGTTGTTTGCATCAGAATCGAGATACAAGACATTCTTCTCTTCATTTTCATTTCCTTTGCATATATAGGATCTCCTTCTTTAATGTTGCTTTCCATAAGATTGTTCTTTTTCTCAACTACATTTCGACATTGGACACTCCCAATAACAATGCCCAACGTTATAACAATTATAACTCTAAACATTTGATTTGTCATACCCTCTTGAATTTGGCCTCCAAGCTTTACTACTACTGCATACATGACGTCTTTGTTGATTAAAATTTTGTCTTTTCTCATCTTTAGTTTGTTGTATATTGCTGGAACTTCCTTGATCTTCTCCATGTCCTTGACCTTTATTGAACGTGATATGCTTCTCTTCCTTCTTTTTTAGAAGACAACATTAATACTTGTAGAACTTGGCTCCGTTGGTTCTTTCTTTGGCTTCTCAAGCGCTCTTCATGGGCTTATGAAGATCCAATCAACTCGTCAATGGTCATTATGTCCATATCTTTGGACTCTTTAATGGCAACCATAATATAATTGAACTTTGAATCCAAGGATTATAGAATTTTTCCAACAACCAATCATCCTTCAAGTTATTTCCGTATCGTCTTGTTTGATTGACAATAGTCAAAACTCTTGTAATACACAACGAAATATTTTTGCATTCTTCCTTGTTTGGAGATGAACCTTATTTACTTTATCTACTCCTTTGAAAAAGGCTTGAAGAATATCCCAAGCTTGCTTGGATATGGTTGCACTAGCAATTTTCTCCAACGTCTTGTCATCCAAACTTTGATGGACGAGTACGAGAGCCTTTTGTTCCTTCTTCACAACACTTGCATTTGCTCCTTCCCAAGCATCATAGGCTCCATGGAAAGCCTTCACACAGACCAAATCTAATAGTTTTCTTTAGTAAGGGGATGAACTTTAATTGAATTGGCGGTCCATTGAAATCTTTTCTTCCAGCTCAATTGTCGCCAAAGAAAAGTGGCTCCAATACCATTTTGTTAAGAATATATGGAGAACAAGAGCACACAAACTCAAAGAAGAGGAGAGGAGGAGGAAAACTCTGCTGATTTTATTTTACTTCAACTTGACTTCCAAAAGGCTGGAATACGTACTACTTACAAATTTTCTCAAGCCTGAACCCAGCCTATGTACATGTATAACATTTAGTTATATTCTTCTCTCTTTTCTAGTACATAAAAAAATCATAATCAAAATACATGAACCATATAAAGATAATATATTCCATAAAATACACGTACTAATTTATTATGCACTTATCTAGATTAATAAATCTAGTTTATTTTCTCAACAATAATTTTGCATAAAAAAAAAAAAAAAATCTCAAATTTGGCTGGAAATTTTGCTGTGGAGTAACTTTGATTCAACTAGAGATGAAAAGGGAGGAGAAAATGTTATAATAGCATAAACGGGTGGAAACAAAAATACAGGAAACATTATCTTCTATATTTTCATTTTGTGGAAGTTATTTAGTAAATGCCGCCAAATAATATAATTCCTGGTGGTTCGATATAAACCATCTCTAAATGCTTACGATTAGTGGAATTTTATGAAAAACCACTGCAAAATGCTAAACATTTTATGACGGTTTTCAAAATACCTCCGATGAATTATAAATATTTCACGACAGTTAACCTTAAACCATCGCAAAATATTTTCATTGCTTATTCAGGGTAGTTTTCAAAATTTTAATTGAGGCAAACTGTACCTTATGGTACTGTAGTGAATTAATTATTTGAAGAAGTCATAGGTTTAAGAGCATTCACTTGTTCATTTTCATTTATTATTATAAGCATTCACCAAATATAATTTAATTTTTTGAGCAAAACAAAAGCTAATAGGATTTTATAGGGTGTGAATTAAATCATGAGTGTAGTCCTTGTATTGATTTTGTTCAACTTTTGGGTATTCATTTCTAATTTAGGTGTTATTATTAGTGTCCCACATCGGTGAAATAAATAGGTTGTGGTCTCTATATATAGTTTTGGGCAATCCTCACCTCTTGAGCTAGTTTTTGGAGTTGAGTTAGACTCAAGGTCCATTCTCTAAAATTGTATCAGAGCCACTCATTCCCGATGTTGGGTTAGCCAATGTTGTTGGGTCACCCATTTCATATTATTCCACGTACTAGATGTTTATTACTGGGCTTGCGCGGGATGAGTTAGTGTCCCACATCGATGAAATAAATAAGTTGTGGTCTCTATATAAGATCTTGGGCAATTCTCACCTCTTGAATTAACTTTTGGGATTGAGTTAGGCTCAACGTCCATTCTCTAACAGTTTTATATAATACTGATCGATTTTCTTGTTGTGATGCTGCTCATATAGATTGTACATGTAGGAAAACAAAGTTATATTTAAACATGAAAATGCTGATTGAGTGAAAACAGTTGAAACTAAAAGGAAAATTAAGAAGAATTTTGTAGTCTAGATCATCTAGTGAGTGGGCCTGGGTAGCCCAGGCGGCAGGCAGGATGGTATTGGATGAGCTAGTCGTTGCTTATAAGTGACTGCGTGAGGGTAGCAGGTTCAAATTACGAAGACTACTTTTCATTTTCCTTCTTTAATTCTATTTGACTGTGTAAGGAACTTTTGAGAAAATGTCATAATTAAAAAAAATAAAAAATAAAAAATAAAAAATAAAATATATAATTATTGATTTGAAGTGCTAATTAAGTAAAAAGGGCCTAAATCCAAATATCATTACAAGTAATTCAAGGGCAAGCGCATATTAGAGCTAACTTCTATGAGAGTCATAAAATAAGAAAGGTCCAATTCGAACTAAGGCTATCAGTAGTCAGTACTACTCTTCCTAAATTCTCAATGTGGATATGTGTCTCCTATCTTTACCGTGTCTAATAGTGAGATCAACTCTCCACTTAGAGAGTGTTTGGCTAAACTTATTTAAAATATTTTATAAGCTCCTACATCATATAAGATGTTTCTAGAGCTTATAAGATGTTAGATCTTATTTTTAAAATAAGTTGTTGAAGTGTTTGGATAAAATAAGATTTTGAAGCTTATAAAATGTCAATAATGACAATTTTGTAATTAAAATAGTTGAAAATAAAAGAGCTTGTTAAGATCTTAAAAATAAATTAGGATTTCCTTACTTTTTTCAAAAAGAGCTTATAAGCTCCTAAAATTTTATTTTAGAATCATATAAGCTCTTTTTTTTAAAAAATTACAAAATATTTTTTACCAACTTATAAGCTCTTAAACATTTTATAAGATGTTTTATGGAGCTTATAAGCTCACCCAAACACCCTCTTGATCTAAATAGCTTGATACTCTCTCAGCCAATAAGAAGTATTGAGATACCTCTATATAAAGTATCTTAATAAAGAGATTATTAGAATACTTTTCTAACAGTATAACTTAAATTGTGTTTCAATATATATACATATTTTTTTAGTAGTGACTTTTTATCTTTTTGTTTTTTTTTCCCTAGATTTTTTTAAAGAAAACTATTTCAATTAAGAAATAACTTGACTAAATCTATTGTTTATTATTTACTTTTCTTTTTATTCAAAGTTTGTTTAAAATATATAATAAGTAATTTGAAAATATTAGATTTGTTCTAGTCTTTTTTGCCAACTGAAAAAAGATATGCAAATATCGCAAACTTGTGTTTCTATATTATCTATTTAAATAGATATTTCTTAAATTTTAAACATAAAATTCTATTAACATTTAATCATTTATTTAAATTTATAATAAATAAATTAAAAAGATTAAAATTATGGTCAATTAGAAGAAAATAGCCAAAGCTCCTTTCATTTTAGGTTTCAATCCCTACTTGTTTTATTAGTTTACACCCCCTACTCAAATTTTGAGTTTAGAGTTCATTCCCTACTACTCAAAAAGACAAAAATATTCCTAAGTTACAATTAAAATAACAAAAATACCGAATCTCCTTTCTCCGAACACGATTTCTCTTTAGTTCACACCCCCCTCCTCACAAATGTTTTTTCTCTCCACAAAATTTCCTCTACTCTCTAGGCATTCTCGCTGCGAAACTATAGCGCCATTACTATGTTGCTCTTTGGCTTCTTCTCGTTGCTTCTATTTTCAATTTCTCCATTTCCTTCTTAATCTTTGAAGCCACATTTCACCATTTTTGAAGACTCAAGTAAGAGGGGTTCGATTTTCAACCCCATTTGCAAAGACAAAGAAGTAACTTTTTCACATTAAATTTCTGTTTTTTTCTGCATTAATATTGAGTTTTCCTTAATTTTTCTTTCTGTTTTATACTTATTTTAGTTTGATATATGCTTTATTTTGGTAATTCTACTTAATATTTTGTTAGTAAATACTCAGTTCACCCCACATTTAGATTTTTTAAGAAAAAACCCTAATATAACTATATTCGTATTTGAAGAAGCGATATTGATCCTTTTATTTATTGTTTGGATATTTTATTTTAATTAGTACATGTTTAATTTTAGTATGTATATACTTTATATAAAGTATAATGCACATTAGTTGTTTGGTTAACTAAATTTTATAAATAGATTTAATGTTATGTTAATTAAGGGATGTTTAAATCTTGTAATTCATATTTTAGTAGTTTTATGTTGATGATTGACAATAGCATAAATGTTGTATTACCTGTACATAAATCCAGCACTAAATAGTTAAGTTTCAATATGTTTATACCCATGTGCAGTATTAAATTTTGAATTTTTAGTAAAACTAATGTTGCATAGGTGAGGATACTAGAGAGAAAACTGTTGATACTGCAGAGGTGAGTTTAAATACTTTGAAGTATGATATTTTGTACTTCATCACTTTGCATAAATATCAGACTTTTGTACAAGTAATAATGTATACATTAATTTTTAATACTAGATTTATTGATAAAGAACACTTGACATTATTATTTTTAATGCAAATTATATATGTTGTACAAGAAGGATGCTGTTTTTGTGTATGGAGATGTTGGTATTGAATTTGTTGGAAAGCCCCTTAGTAAATTTCGAGGGAAAATAGATTATAAAGGATGCAACCGATACGTTAGAGACAATAAAAGACTACTAACTTGTTTTTATCTTAAGATAATTGAAGTAATAATATTTATTACTTATTTTCCTTTTTACATTAATGTAATGATATCTTACTTGATAACTTGAATTCTTTTATAATGTCATTGTTTGAGATGGATCAGGATATCAACTGGATATAGCTACAAAGATTATGAACCATGAGCATGTCTCTATATTCCGATACAATGTGAGGGTGAATTGTTGCATTCTGATACAATATGAGGATGACTTTCTAGTACAAGAAGGGAAAAGATAGCTTAGTTGCTCAGGGGAAACGCCGTTATGATCGGAAGTAGTTGGGTTATGGTTGCGATACCAAGTATGTTTTCCAAAAGAAGGCAAAAGCAATTTAGGGTCTAAGGTTTTTTCAAATACTAGATTTTAGTCCTAGATGCTGAGAGACTATGGTATTAATTATAGAATTTAATAATCATACAATGGCCACTTAATCTCTTATGTACTGAGAATGTGTAAATTGAGAAAAAATACCGCTTTTGTAGTTTTATGTACTTGATTTTTCAAGTTTTACACTAAATTTGCTTTATTCTATACTTAGCTGGTGTATTTTTGTACTTGATTTTCCTTTGATCGAATTTACCTCAATTCGATGAATGAAACAACACATAAATCTCTTTAATACAATAAAATCATATTTTCTTTAAATAATGGTTGTAATAATACATGTGCAAAATGTTGGAAACATAAGTAGCCACATCCAACAACTTGTATTTTCATTCATACTAGTATAAACCATTTATGAATGAGATAAATGTATCTTTTCGACAGTATCACCGAAAATCAGTAAACCTCTCATGACTACATCAGTCTTGGGACAATAAATCATTGTTTAATAATAATGCAATGGCCAGATTAAAATAAATTCAACTTAATCTCTTATGTAATAAGAATGATATTGTAAATCCAGAAAAAAAAAGTACCACTTTTTTTAGTTTTTTGTATTTGATTTTTCAAATTTTATACTTAATTCGCCTTGTTCTATACTTATTTGGCGTGCTTTTATACTTACTTTTCTTTTGGCTGAATTTACCTCAACTTGATGGGTGAAACAACATATAAGGCCCTTTAATACAATAAAATCATGTTTTCTTCAAGTAATGGTTGTGATAGTACATGCGCAAATAGTTGAAAACACAAATAGTCATATCTAACCACTTGTATTCTCATTCATACTAGTACAAACTATTGATGAATTAGGTAAATGTATTCTTTTGACACCACCCTAAAAAACCAATGAACCTCTCATGACTATATTAGTCTTCGGTCAAATAAATCATGATCAAATAATCATGTAATGGCCAAATTAAGACAAATTTAACTTAATATTTTACGTACTGAGAATGATACTATAAATTGAGAAAAAAGTACTGCTCTTTTAGTTTTTTACACTTTATTTTTCAAGTTTTGTACTTAATTCGCCTTTTTCTATACTTATTTGGCATGTTTTTGTACTAGTTTTTTCTTTGATAGAATTTACCTCAATTCAATGGGTGAAACAACATATAAGACCATCTAATGCACTAAATCATATTTCTTCAAGTAATGGCCTTGATAGTACGTGCGCTAATGGTTGGAAACACAAATAGCCACATCTAACTACTTGTATTCTCATTCATACTAGTATAAGCCCTTGATGAATGAGGTAAATGTTTCCTTTCAACGTCACCATCGAAAATTAATGAAACCTCTCATACTATATCAGTCCTAGACTAATAAATCATGATTTAATAATCACGTAGTGACAAATTAAGACAATTCAACTTAATATCTTATGTACTAAGAATGATACTGCATGTCGAGAAAAAAATACTATTTTCTTTAGTTTTTTATACTTATTTTTCAAATTTTATACTTAATTTGGCTTGTTCTGTATTTATTTGGTGGGTTTTTATGCTAGCTTTTCGTTCGATCGTATTTGCCTCAATTCAATGGGTGAAACAACACTTAAAACCCTATAATGTACTAAAATCATGCTTTCTTCAAGTAATGGTTGTGATAGTACGTGTGCAAATGGTTGGGAACACAAAAAGCCATATCAAACCACTTGTATTATCATTCATACTAGTATAAACTATTGATGAGTAAGGTAAATGTATCCTTTCGACACCATCATTGAAAACCAATGAACCTTTCATGACTATATCAGTCCTAGAATTAATAAATCATATGATTTAATAATCACGTAATGGTCAAATTAAGACAAATTCAACTTAATCTCTTTTCTACTAAGAATGATACTGTAACTTGAGAAAAAAGTGTTGTTTCTTTTAGTTTTTTATACTTTATTTTTCAGGTTTTGTACTTAATTCGCATTGTTTTATAGTTATTTGGCCTGTTTTTGTATTTGCTTTTCTTTTGGTCGAATTTATTTCAACTCGATGGGTGAAACAACACATGCCCTTTAATATAATAAAATTATATTTTCTTCAAGTATTAATGGCAGTAATAGTACATGCGTAAAATGTTGGGAACACAAATAGCTACATCCAACTACTTGTATATTTATTCATACTAGTATAAACTATTGATGAATGAGGTAAATGTATCCTTTCAACACCACCATTGCTAACCAATAAACCTCTCATGACTATATCAGTTATAATACTAATAAATCATGGTCTAATAATCATGCAATTGCCACATTAAGACAAATTCAATTTTAATCTCTTATATACTAAGTATGATATTGTAAATTGAAAAAAAAAAAAAAAAACCCTTTGTAAAGTTTTTTGTACTTAATTTTTCAAATTTTGTACTTAATTCACATTGTTCTATACTTATTTGACATGTTTTTGTACTTCATTTTTCTCAGACCGAATTTACACCAATTCGATGGGTGAAACAACACATAAAAACCCATGATTTCGAGGGCGAAAGGGCAGTTTCTTAGTCTCATCGCGAGGAACACATGCACGAAAACTGATCGTGGTTTCGGGGCTTTGTTAATCAAATCTTGGGTAAAGGCTTGGAATTGGAATTAATACCTTGTACCATCATTTCTTCTAAGTCTTGTGTATTGTTCAGGAATTGATGTAAGAATTTGATATTGGAATTAGGATGGACCATGCATGTGAAATTTCATAACTTAGTGGACCCGAATTTGCATTACGTTATAATAATTTTGGGATTAATTGAGTTAATCGGAAGAGAAAATCCTAATTTTGTGAATTGAGACCTAAGTAATAAAATTGGGTTGTTGAGGATAATTGGACTATTATTATTGACTTACTGCAATATTGCAAGGTTAATTATGTGATTAAGGGCCTGATATCGAGACCAGCATAGTTAGCATCTTCTTTATTGAGAATGTCGATCGAACCCCTTAACTATCGATTTAGCTAATTAAGAATCGATTTTTAGACCGTTATTTGTATGATTGTAATTTTAAGGTCGAATAAGGATTTTGAATGTGGATTTAATCTTTTGGTTAGGTGACGAAAAAATGGGTCTTGCAGACCAGTAGTTGGTGACTGTAATTTTTCGAGACTACGGAGGTGAGGGTCTATCGATTGGTACTTATTTTCTATAAGCCTATTTATTAATTGTTGTACTCTATGAGGGTTTTCCAATCTGGCACTTTCTTACACTTATCTATCATTGTGTTGAACCCCTGTGTGGGTTAGACTAGTTTCTGTGCTGTACTATATCTTGTTTATTGAAATCTGTGAATTATTCAGAATCTTGCTTGTTATCTATTAACTGATTGATATACCCTTGTGCGGGTTACTTGTTCTGATTCGAACTTAGTATTTTTGTTCTGGCACCAAGAACACATACTGTCTCAATCAATTTGAACTTGTCCTGCTTGTTATACGTTTGGTCTTGTTCAATCATTTGAGCATATTCTGTAAGTTAATAATTGCCATGTTGGCATATTTAGACTGTTATACGTTGTATTGTTACCTCATCGAAAAATTCGATTGATTGATATCTGTTATATGTATGGAGATATGTTTGGGCTGAGTGCCAGTCTTAGCGGAATGCTTGGGTATGTGGGACACGCTAAGGATACTCCTAAGTGTCAGTAATATGCTAGAGATACTCTTAGATATCAGTGATATGCTAGGGATATTCCTAGGTATTGGTGGTGTGCCGGGGATACTCCTACGCATCGGCGATGTGCAAGGGATACTCATAGGCATCTACCATGTGTCAAGTTGTCACACTTGGACATGTCTAATCGATTGGAATAAGGTTGTTCTGATATGTATGTTAAGTCTGTTCTGTTGAATTGCATATGACTCAGGTTTGTTTATTCTAATTGTTTCCAATTGTTTGTAAATTGTTCATGGAGCAGTAAGGAAGGAGAGATTCCTATTTTCTAAAACTATTATTTGTATCTAATATGTTTTTGTTTTGACTGTTAAATTATGATCTGCTAAGTTGATTCTTCCTCGATAGATTCCTACTACTTAGTATTACGATTATCCCTTACTACGTCCTTTGGACTTACATCCTGTATTATTCATGTTTTTTCTAAACAGGGATTAGGTGATGGACTTGGACTCCAAGTTGGATCAGTGGATATATATTGTAAAAGAATAGATGTTCTTATCTGCTTATGGGTACTCTTAGACATTTTGTATGACTTAGAGATGTTGTAATATGTTAGGTTTGAATTAAATATCTACAGAACGTTAGGAGACCTCTGATGCTATGTACTTAGTATTTTGTTGAGGTTTGTTAAAGTTGAAGTCTGCTGCTGTCTCTAATAAGTTTTGAAAAATTTTCTGATCAGTCTATTGACTTTTAAGCTTGAATCGAAGTGACATCTTAGCTTAAGGGTATCCTAAGTGGGGTTCTGCAAATTAAATAACTTATTAAATTAATTAAATTAATTTATTTAAATAACTTATTATTTATATATTAATTATGTTTCATATTTTACGCAGAATTAAATATTACATTTATTTGTTTAATAAATAATTTAAGATGATGTAATTTTATATAATATAATATTAATTTTTTTTTAATTTGATGAATCGTTATTAAGTATTAGATATATAAATTATTAAAAAGTTATTTTATTTAAATAAATAACTAACTTTTATTTATACATAAATTGTAAGTAATAAATAGTTAAATAATTATATTTTAATTAATAAATAGTAATTAGTTTATAATTAACGTATAGTAATTAATTTTTTTTATAAATCAATATTAATAATTGAGATATAAGATTTTTTTTTTTTTGTAATTAAGATATAGTTTTGATTTCATAAATAATTTATATTTTCTTCCAAATAATACATCATTTACTAATGTTAAATTTATAAAAATATAAATTTAAAAATAAATAACCAATTGAAGTAATTACATATCATTTTATTACACTTATATTTCAATCATAATAAATAACCAATTAAATTTTCGACGGTAGAAAATGGTTGGGTGTTGGTGGGTTTTGGTGGCGAGGAGGTGGGCAGTCTAGTGGTGGTCCTAATTTTGGGTTATGACTGGCGGTGGTGGTTGACGGCGGAAGGTTAGGGTTTGGCCGCAGTTTTGAACAGCTAATTGACTGGCCTATCGTTATCGAAATCAGAAATTTTTAAGGCCGGTTTGCTCCTGGCAATGAGGCACACCTAGTGGTGGTGATGGCCTCCATCTCTGGCAACGGCACGTGGGATAGTCTTTGGGCACTTTACTCCAAATTTGATTTAGACTCATCTAAATTATTCCTGGCTTGAGATTGGATCTCGTTTCGACCCAATTTAAGTAATTTTCAATAATCAAGTTTTAATTTGATTAAATTGTTGGATGTAATTGAATTATTGAATCAAGCCAAATTATGGCATGAACTAAAGTTATTGCATTATAATTAAGCCCAAGTTATGGATTAACCTTATAATTATTATAGAGTTAGACTGAAGCGACTTGAAAAGATTATCAGATTATCGTCAGGACCTTAAGTAGGATTGTTACAAAATGTTTACTGATTTGATTAAGTTAAAAACAATAATATATTACCATCTTGAACATTTTTGTATAACATGAAAATTGAGAGAATTATGACTAAACAAATAAAATAACCAAGGAACTTGATGAGGACATAGACTCTCCAAACAACTAAGGGTTACCATATTCAACTGTCTTAAGTATCCAGATATAAAGTCCAATCACCAAAATTATATTAGAACAACCCAGAGTTTGATAAAGATATTAATTATATTTATATTTAATAATCAAAGGATTTATAGGATGATAACACGAGTTATCTTATAACAGTTCTCGACTGACTAGGGAGCCCGGAACTGAGTGACCATACGATCAGGAATTCCTCTGTATTTGCCAGGTGACTTTATACTCATTAATATGAGATTTCTTTGCTGGGGAAGGAACATATATACTTGTTACTATATCTTAGTCATTTGCTTCCTTCTAATCTACATGTTGAAAATAGTACTCCACATCGCCCTTTTATACTGAGCGCTTTTGTTGATATTTATTGATATCGCTTTGTCTGAAATTAACGATTGTGTTGAAGAAGTTGAAAAGTGATTTCGAAATATATATTTTCCCACCTTGTCTAGCTTCGAACCAACTTGGGTTGAATTAATGATTATATGCTTAACATGGTGATTTGAAGTATTTAAATGCTGTTGGACATAGTTCATGATGTACACAAATAAATAATACCCTTGGGGGTGGGCCTTGGAATCTGTTACGAAAGATGGTTGGGCGGAATGGTCCGCGGTGATAGATCTTTTGGCCGATACCCATGCGCAATGCACAAAATCCCTACTCAGTAGGTCAGCTAGAGATAGCCACCTACGAGTGGGATCAGGCTTGCGGCTAGCCATGCCTAATAAATAATTGAATGAATAAATAATTAAATATATGAGCCGATCAATCAAAACTTGGAGGGGCAAGGATTTTGAGATTTTGAAAGTGGAGTGACAAGGTAGGAGAACCACCAATAGCAAAATTGTGAAAGTAATTGATATGTTGATCTTATGCCTTGAGATTTAATCCATGGTGAGAGATAGTGAATTTTGTGAAGTCTCATCACTAGTATGGGACGGTGGTGAGATGGATCACCTAAAATCTTCTCTCACTACTTTTGAAAATTTTAATGCCTCTATATGTCTCTTATATAATATATGTGAAATTGTCACTTTGTTATTATTGCTAAACTATCTCACTAAGTCATTCACACTTACGTTGTTTCATTGTTATTTTCCGTTCTTTACCCCAAATAAGAACGAGTGACGAAGATAGACCAACCAAGTGACACATAAGGTAATAAGGGTGATAGAAGTGCTAGATGTGATTAATGATATTTTGAATTATAGTTATACCTTTGTTGGAGGTTTGTTGCAGAAATTAAATACTTTGAATTTTTTAAGAAATGTATTTTCTATTATTTAGAAGACTTGTGGTATAGAATGGATAGCGCCTCGTACCGGAGCAGACACCTCTCAGTTAGGGCGTTACACCCTAGCCATGCCGCAACGCTGAAGTTACGGTGAGGATTGTGGATCTATGCCCCGGATGCGGACTTGATCACCTTGATCTCGCTCGACAAACCTTGTCCACGATTGATGATCCCGATGCTGGCGGAATCCATATTGACTATATTCAGTAAGACACACAAATGATGAACTTTTTTTTTTTCCAAAGTTTTATGGTCACCTTTTTTAATTTTTTCATTGTAAAGGTAATATTTTGGAGAACAAAGTGTTCATTCACTCCCAAGTAGTCCTAAGGCGCTTTAATAATCTATAGTTATATATTTCTAGAACTTAGGGAATTTTCTACATAAATGTAGTGAGTAGTGACGATTATTCATTTTAATTTTATTATCTTGTAATTTTGCAGGGTCTAATGGATTTTTGAGAGACAAGAAACTTTCATTCCAACAAGAATATGTTTTGAGCATCTTTGGAACAAAATAACCGGTGCCCTTTAATTTGGTACCCGGTGTAATTTAACAAGAGGCATTAGCCAGCTGGAATAAATTTTAAATTTCTGGAGTTATGGAGGATATATACTCCATTCTGCAAGGAAATCCCTAGAGACCTTTGTACTATTTTCCCTATCGAAATAAAGTATATATTTATAAGTCATTAATGTTTGGTGAAATATTGCTTTAAATGGAAAAGACAAATTAACTATTATTTTGAGATATGATAATCCCTGTCCTTAAAATAATTGCTGACAGATTTGCTAAGATATATAATTCACCCGGCCCCACCATACAATATACTAAACTTTGTGATTAATTTTAATTTCGAAGAGTCTTTTTTATAACTTCCCCATGACTTGTGAAGATAATATGGAGAATGAAATATCAATATTGATTGAGTGAGAATAAATTCTTTCTAAATACTGTTTTGTAATTTAAATTCAGTTAGAGCTTTGTGTATTCATAATATCAACAATAATTATTTCCATTAAATTAAACACTTTAAATTGATAGATATAACTTTTTATAAAAATTAAACATTTTCATCATCAGATCAAATTTTTAAAAGAAGAACAATTAAGTTTAGTTTAAATTAACTTAATAATCTCATGCATGTGCTAATTAGTGCTTTGAGTATAAATAAACTAGTGTGTACCCCGTGCTATGCACGGATGGAATTACTTATTATTGAAAATATAATATATTAATATTATTTTTATTTTATATAAAAGTAATTTTGATACGTGATTTTTTTTAAAATTAGATTAATAATATCAAAATTAAAGAGTTTTTCCCACCAAATCATATGTATTAATATCAAATAAAAGCAATGAAAACTTAAGCTTGTCACATTATTATCAATTTAAAAAAGTACGATGTAAAAATGCAAAGACTCTTTTTTTTTTTTTCCATAATCCAAGACAACTTAGTCAATTTAAGAGAAATTGAACAAAATAATAAAAAAGTATAATGCCTGCAAAGATATGAAAGAATGATAAACAATATTAATAATATAAAAACTTACGGCACAATTAAAAAAAAATAATCTCAAACAAAAGGTGAATATATTTTGGACTATTTTGGGTTTGAACACCAAATCTTATACATATAAATGCAAGGATAATACTATCTGGCCAAATGAGTAGTTGCAAAATTATATACAATTAGCTTGAAAGTTTTGATATTACGTTTTAAAAGACTAAAGCCAAGTGGAATACTACATCAATGGAAGAAAATGCTCCTCAAAAGTATTAGAAATCACGTTTTGAAATACTAAATCTAGTAAAAATTTAATCACATTTTGAGGAACTACTGATAAAACAAAAGTAACATTATATTAACTTTTCCAAGTATTACAAATACTAAATCAATAAAAACAAAAATCATATTACATAAGTCTATGAGTTTTCTTTTAAAGTAGAAATTAAGACATAATTGATCTCTATTTTGAATTCCTTCATCATTTGTGAGACTCTACATCAGAAATTGATCACCTTTTAGTATGCTTTGAGACATTTTCAACCTAAAATTGCATTATGATAAAAAAAATTCTTTGTATTCCAAATAATTATTGCAAGTGAACTAATAATAAATAACAAATTTTTTTCACATGTTATTTACCTCTATTTCCCAACTTGATTATATCGTGGTTGTATTAATAAAATGACTTCTATTACTGTTCCATTAAAAATCATCCATGCCTAAACCTCATGGTCATTCATATAAAAAAAGTAAAACAAATTAATGATCAATATTTCTCATGATCCTTAAAATATTAAGGTTTTAGCAATACTCTAGTGGGGGGGCAACAATTACATTTATATGATTCGATATATCTTATACTTGAAATGAACATGAAGAAAATACCACCTGAAACCATACAAATAAGTCAAAAGAGAATCATTCTTTGATGCAAATTTTCTTGCTCACGCATTTCCTATGCCCAGCTCATTTGCCATACTCTGTCATATTAACATAGAGAATATCAGGTTTTCAACAATCAAGAAAAGATAATTATGTTTAGTTATATATATATGAAATTAAAAATTCAATAGATACTAAATTCCAGCGGAAAATGAATTTATTGTGGAAAAATTTATTGATTTCTCCTTCTTTTAGATTTGAAAGACCGAGTTATAGCTTTTTAAAATTTGAATTTCTTCTATTCCTTCCAGTTATGTTTGCATGGAATCACATAGCCCCTTTATATAGGTGTATAAAGTAGAAGAATCTTAACCTAACGGAACATTTTTGATATTATCTTATTATTATATATAATATTAAAGGATAATATTAAATCTTTATTTGATAGAGATTTGATGTCATTTGATGAAATTTGCTTTATTGTTATCTTATTAGACTGCATTTTGTTGGTTGAAAAATCTCCACTTTATATCTATCTAAATTAGATTTATTGACCAAATAAATATTTAGAATATTATTTAAAGTAATTATTATACTTGAAATTGAATTTGATTCTTCAATATATAAATAGAACCATTAAATTGATTATTAGTACTTTATTTTACATATAGCCTCTTGTAATTAGTCATAAAATTAATATTGTTTTCAAAAAGATTTCATCATAAACAATTAGGTGTAACTAAATTTAGTTATTAAAGTTAAGAGAAAATTTAAAAAAGATCTTTAAAAAAATTATAAATTAAGAAATCTTTGATATATTCTAAGTGAGAGATGAAACAAATTTTATAGATAGCCGTTTTTCTAATATTAAAGATCAATTAAAGAATTATTTATTCAACCACGAAAACAATTTCGAAACTTTAGAAATATTTATATGGAATAGATAAGTGTTCAACTAATATGAATAGAGCAACCAACTACGAATAATTTTTTTGATTTAATAAAAAAAATTTAAATTTAAATTTTTTAGTGTGAATTAACTAAAAAAGTAATGACTTTATCTTTGAGATTGTTGTTTTTTTTGTTTTTTTTTTTTCCAATGGAGATGTAGCGACTTTATCTTAAACTGATTTTATAAATTTTTTATAATCTAGTATTAATATCTAATTGTTAATAAATAAAATAAATTATATTTTTAAATTTGAATTAAGTTCTTACTTAATAGTATAGATAGATATATCTTAAATTTTGAATGAAAGAAAATTAGAGATAAGATACAATCATATCGGTTAGAGATAGTAATCAATAAATAATAAATTTTTGAATTTAATTAAAAACTCAAAATTCTAAAAATTTGCCACTTGGCCAAAATTGTAATCAAAATTGTATACTTGTGGGTCTCACACCGATGTGCTATATATAATAGTATAGATATTATTCATTTAACCTTCACACTCTTCTCTCCATCTTCCATTTGAATATTTTGTCTTACAAATTAAGACTGACTACAAACAAGAGAGATTCCTGACCACATATTTTTTAACAGCTACAGTATTACCTGTCTTCTCAGCGTTGTTCAATGAACTTTTTGGGAGAGTCTATTTTATAATTCCCAGCATAGTAGATAATTGTCGATCAAAATTAAAGTTACCAAACATCTTCTAATTTCAGTTTGACCTGATCATTGTAATGAATTCATGATATATCACTTACTTAAAACCGTACGACTTGACTGGATAGTTAAGTAACATTTTGTTCGGCCCAACATATTCTTGTTTTCATATGACTGAATAATATTTCAATATGGATAGTTATTTAAACTAATAATATACGACTTATATTAACGATGCTAATTGCTAATAAAAATCCAAATTTCAAAAATAAATAAAATATTATAACTAAAGTATACTTGGGTAGTTTTCGATCGATCGATCAATACTAGTGGAAGTGGGCCTAGCTTACTATGCACTATTACCGCGCATGATATATGAAAATTCAAGATGAAATTACCTTTCACGGAAGTTGCTGAGATCACCATGAAATTATTTAAGGTATTATCAATCTTATTTTCCTGCAGTGCTACCATATTTTCCTCAAGTGAATTGGGAAATGTTAGCAGGCCTCTTCCAGCATGTGTTAAAGAATTTCTGTAATTAACCATTTACATTTTTGACTAATTATGACATGCTATTTGAATTTTTTTTTATTTTAATAATTGCAGTGAAGAGGAAGATTAGAAAAAATATAAAGGCATTACTCCTAATACAGTCATTTTTTGCTTACACTTTTTTGTGGGTGTTGATATCAGTACTGTATGTATGTGCATACATATAATAGTAATAAAAGTCATGAATTTTGTAAATAAAATGCCCTTGCATAAAAAATTCTTCAGATGATTAAGTGAAGTGCAAGTGTGCAACAGAATAATATCTTTGAGGTTATCTGTTTAAGTTTTTTTTTTTTTTTTTTTTTAATTTATACACAAGCATGCCCGGGTGTTGGTTAGGTTCGAACCCCTCAACCTTACACTTTTATGTGAGATTTATGTAATAGGGCCAAAAGCCAGTCAACGAGTTATCTGCCTAATTAACATTAGAACTTTCAAACAAATTAATTAGAACTTTCAAACAAATTAAATTCAGCGTGAGTTTAATTGAACTATTGCTTTCATTTTAAAATTATGAAAAGAAATCGAATGAGTTTTTCAGGAAAAAACTTAATCGAATATAGTGACGAGTAAATCAGAAAGCAATAGACATAAATAAGGAAGCAGAGAGTGCTTGAGAGCTTAGCAAAAAAATCGGCTTGAAGAAAAATAATTGACTTGAAAAAAAAAAATTGTTGAATTGTTGAATGAGTGATCGTTGTGTGTGACATTGTAATTACATTGATTCAAATACAACAGAAGTAATTATATACAAATTGACTCCTAATAAATCTCTATGTATTTGGGATGAGCCTTACCCTCCAAATCTTCTGAGATTTCTAAGAATCTCTTAGTTAGAGTCTTATGGAGAGCCTGCTACAACATGGATTCTTCATTCTTGCCGTCTTTTCTCTTTTGTGTACATCAAACTCTCGGAATAGATTAATCCTATACAGAAATTCAATTTCCAACCCCACGGACTTGCGTGTCTTGCTTAGCCCTCTATTTCTTCTAGGCTTCTTACGGATCTTTGAAATGGGGTCGGCCCTATGGCTGGTTATTCGTGCGTGGGTTTACTGAAGAATGAGCTGTTGGGCCCTTATTTCTTCGGGTCAGGAAAAGTTAATTTGGGTACAGACAACTATTATTACGCTACGTTTTTGGGAAATAGTTGTTGGAATAATGTTCCGCAACCAATTAAATTGGCATATAAATTATTTCACTTGTGATACAATCTCGATTGAATGATATTCAAATAAAATAGTCATCTTCATCTTATGTTTATTTTACTTCACTGGTATTTAATTGAAGCCCATAAATCACACAAGACTACGGGACTTAGTCACACACTGGTTGGTGATCATAAAATTAAAGTCACATATAGCACTATGATCCAATTAACAAAGCATAAAACGCCAAAATAACTAGCTTACATATGAAGACAATGATTTAAACATGTCATAGATTCAGGTTTGTTATGAGGATTACCTTGATTTTCACAAAATCAAAGAAACTTGGAAGAAGATCTCAACTCCTTGAAAGCTGTCTCCTAGCAGCACATAGGAATCCGAGCAACTTTTGCCCAAACAAACGAACTCCAAATTGAGTGAAACTTGGACCAGTAGATCACCAATGTTTTGATGATGCTCCAGTAAAATTTTCACCTCAAAATGATTCCGGCATGTTCTTCAATGGATGCTCCAAAAATTCTGTCTAAACAGAGGATCTCCAAAAGGCTAGCAATCTAATTGGCTTACTTCTAATGATAAGATCCTCACACCAATGCATAATCCTTTTCTTCTCAATGTTAGTTGGAGAACAAAAAGAAGAAATGCAAGGATGAAGACTTGATTTGGAGATAGGAGATGAATAAAAGTGAAGCTTCAACACATGAGGCAACACTTGGAAATTGGATGGAAAATGAGAGAATCTAAAATTAGATCTGGATTGCTTGCATGAAAAACACACGTGGCCGGCGGCCCCTTCACACTCTATATTAATATATAGAGGGAGGATAGTGTGATGCCAAGGCGGCATCACACCTTCCTCAAGTTGGTGCCAATTTGCTTGCAAGTTGGCAAGCAAGTGACATGTGAATTTTGTGTGCATTTGAATTTCATTTAGAATCTCCATTTCATCTCATGAAATATTATCCAAATAAATTCTAATGCCACACTAAATGAACATTTCATTTGAATTTTCCCTCCAAGATTTATTCTTTATTTTAATTAAATTAAACACTTTAATTTAATTAATTATCCTTTGACTTAATTCTTAAATCAATTTGCTGAACTCTTTAAGCAAGTCATTGTTAACTTAACTCCTTAAGTTAACTTGACCAATTGATAGTTATGTGGTACCAAATAATTAACTCCTTAATTAATTGATCTTAATTTAACTCCTTAAATTAATTAGCTCAATTTGACAATTAAATTGATCAAGCTAAAATGACTACAAACTGTCTACCTCCAAAATCGATCATCAAGGAATTTTTCTAACTCTTAAAAAACTCCCCTTCATTAAATAGGATTTGCAATTGGCTTTTGTGTGTGACCCATTAGGTTCTACCATTTATTGAATATGGGCTCACAACTCTTTGTAACTTATAGAATATCGAATATTCACATTATTTTAAACTCCTTTAAACTAATGACTCAATTCAATTATTCTTCATTAATTGAAGAGTACCCAATCTCCATAGTCGATGTCCAAACTCAAGTCCATGAAACCCAACTAAATGGCCAAAATAAATGTTTTTGGAGAACCATTCTAGCTCTATGTATACCATGCAAATAAGTTCCTTAAGTCTCTTATCTCCCAAAAGAGGCTTAGAGCAAGATATTTGTCGGCTCTTTAATAGCCTGGATTCTATGTTTCTATTCCCAATGTTCGATTCCCCTTTATGACCTCATCTTTGAAAAACTCATTTTCCAAATTGTTATACTACCTTGCGCAAGGATTTTTTGGATTCGATCATTATAGAATACACAGAAGATGTAATCGCCATTCACAACGACGAGGAGTCGGATCCCATCTTAGATCTCGCAAGCCTCAATGTAAGTAGCTCATACCCAATCTCCACCCAAACGACCCACTAAGTGGTTGAGGAAGAGTCAAAGCATGAGGACCTAAACACAAGGTTACTGTGGATCCTCAGGTTAAAGGACTAATTATATGCACTAGAGTAAGTTAGAGAACTTGCCACTACTGACTTTCCTCTTCGGCTATCTAGTGGATTCTCCAAGCGGGCTTTCAGTAAACTTGTTCTCTAACAAGCACCCACTAACATGTACCCATATCTCATATGGCCTTACTCATGAGATGGAGTAATATCCAACCATTAGATTTATGCACCGTTAGTGCAAGTCTATCTAGATCTTAGATGCTTATCTCATAAGATTCTACAACTTGAAAGATTTAAGATCACGATCATGTAAGACTTGTTTCATGATCACTACCAAGTTCGTCACCAAGTTTATAGTCTTGTGTGATCTAAGGGTTTCAACTAAATGCCAGTGAAGTAAATATAAGCATAAGATGAAGATAGCTATCTAATTAATATTACTCAATTAAGATTGTATCACAAGTGAAATAGTTTACATACCAATCTAATTGGTTTCTGGGGATTATTCCAACATTCTCCCACTTGCCCTAAAGCCAATTCCCCATAGTCTTAAGACCCATCTTCTTAAGATGTCCTTTAAAGACCTTTTGCGATAGGGGTTTAATATGTGGATCTGCTATATTCTCTTTTGAGGCAACTCTCTCTACTCGAAAGTTGCCTCCATCAATTATCTCTTAGATCAAATGATATCGCCTCAAAATGTGCTTGGATCGTTGATGAGATCTTCGCTCTTTATCTTGTGCTAATGCCCCGTTGTTGTCATAGAAGATAACTACTGGCTCGGCAATGCTAGGCACTACATCCAACTCTTTGATAAAGTTTTTCATCCAAACACCTTCCTTTGCAGCTTCTGAAGCTGCAATATATTCCGCCTCTATGGTTGAATCAATCGTAGTGCCTTATTTGGAACTTTTCCAACTCATTGCGCCACCGTTAAGGTAGAATATAAATCTAAAAGTAGATTTTAGATCATCTACATCGGATTGAAAACTAAAATCCGAAAACCCCTTGAGTTTCAATTCTCCATTGCCGCAACCAAAAACAAGTTCTTAGACCTTCTCAAGTACTTAAGGATTGTTTTAATAGCCATCCAATTATATTTACCGGGGTTAGATGGGAAATGACTTGTAACACCTAGAGCGTGTGCCACTTCCAGTCTTTTACATTAAACGGCATACATTATGCTCCAATAGAGGATGCATAAAGAATGTGAGACATTCTTCATCTCTTGTTGTCGGTCTTAGGGGCCATAGACTTAGAGAGACGAATGGCATGTCCCATAGGGAAGAATCCCCTCTTGGATTCTTCCATACTAAACCTCTTTAGTATCTTGAAAATGTATGGGGTTTGGGAATACCCAACATCCTCCTCGATCTATCTCTATAGATATGTATTCTACGCATGATGCTTCCTCCAAATCCATAATAGAGAATTAAGTAGATAACCTTGCTTTGATATACTCTAACATTTCTCTCTGATTACTAATGAGAAGAATGTCATTGACATAAAGCACAATACACTGTATACTACTCCTACTAGCCTTCTTGTACACACAAGGCTCATACACATTTTTGACAAAGTCAAACGATTTGATTATCTTATCAAAACATATGTTCCAATTTCAGGACGCCTGTTTGAGTCCATAAATAGATCTCTAGAGTTTGCAAACCTTTTGCTCACGCTCTTTGGGGATGTAAAATCTTGTGGTTGCTCCATATAAATTTTTTCTTCAATGTTTCCATTGACGAAAGCGGTTTTCAAATCCATTTGCCATATCTCATAGTCATTATATGCGACTTAGGCATTGCGATCGGTGAAAAGGTTTCCTTGAAGTCAACACCAGATCTTTGATTGTAATCTTTTGCCACTAGTTGTGACTTAAAGGTCTTTATCTCTCCATCGACTCCTAACTTTCGCTTATAGATCCACTTGCTACCGATGGGAACTGTTCCTTATAGTGGATCTACTAAAGTCTATACTATGTTGGAGTACATGGAGTCAATTTCGAATTTTATGGCGTCTAGCCAATTTCCCGAGTCTATATCTAACATAGCTGTTTGAATAGTGCCCAACAAACCAATAGGATTGGCCTTGTAAAAGCTATTTTCTTGTAAAACAATCATCTTATGCCCTTTATTACTTCACTCTTATTTGGATAAAGCCCTTAGATCACTCTTAACTATAGGACTTGGTTTGATGACCATGGAATAAGTCTTCCACAGTCGTGATCTTAAATCTTCCAAGCTATAGGATCTTACGAAACAGGGCATCTAAGATCCAGATAGTTGCACTAACGATGCATAAATCTAAGAGTTAGATATTGCTCTATTCTATGAGCAACTGTATGAGATATGGGTGCATTTTAGTGGGTGCTTGTTAGAGAACAAGGCACTGAAGACCCACTAGGAAAGCCACTAGATAGTTGTAGTGGCAAGTTCTCCAGCTTACGCTAGTGCATATTATTAGTCCTCTGACTTGAGGTTCCATGGTAACTTTGTGTCTGATCTTCATGTTTGGCTCTTCCTTGACCACTTAACGGATCTTTCAGGTTGAGATTGGGTATGAGCTACTTGGCATGGACGTTTGTGAGATTCAAGTTGGAATCCGACTCCCCGCTTTTGTGAAAGGCGAGTGCATCTCCTATGTATTCTATAATGAATGATTCCAAGAAATCCTTGCGCAAAGTGGTGTAACAATTTGGAAAAGGAGTTTTCCAAAGATGAGGTCACACAAGGGAATCGAACATTGAGAATAGAAGTATAGCATCAAGGTTATTAGGAAGTCGACAAATATCTTACCCTTGGCCTCTTTCGGGAGATAGGAGACGAAAAGACCGTAGTTGCATGGTAAGCGTAGAGCTATAATGGTTCTCCAAAACATTCATTTCAGCCAATTAGTTGGGCTCCATGGGTTTGAGGTTGGACATCGACCATGCAGATTGGATACTCTTCAATTAATGAGATTAATTGAATCGAGTCGATTAGTTTAAAAGTGCTTTAAAGTAAAATGAATATATGATATTCAAAAGTCACAAGGAGTTGTGAGCTCATGTCCAATGAATGGTAGAACATATTGGGTGCCAATTAGCTTCCTATTTGATGGACAAAAGATTTTCTAAGTGTTAGAAAATGTCTCCTAATGGACCGATTTTAAGGTGCCAATTTTGAAGGTCAAATTTGGCTTGATTAATTTAATTGTTAAATAAATCAATTAATTTAGGAGTTAAATTAGATCAATAATTAAGGATTTAATTATTTGGTGCAAATATGACCATCAATTGGTCAAGTTAGCTTAAAGAGTTAAGTTAACAAAATTCAAGCTTAAGAGTTGAGCTTATTTGACTTAAGAGTTAAGTCAAAGGTTAATTAATTAAATTAAAATATTTAATTTAATTAATGGGAAGAACACATTTTGGAGGGAAAATTCAAATGAAATGTTCATTTAAATTAGCATTTTAATTAACTTGAAATTAAATTTCAAATGTAATTAAAATGCAAGTGAAATTCAAATTAGATTTGAATTTGCATTTGGCACATTGGAAAAATGCAAGTTGGCTGCCTTTTTTTCTCATGGGAGGTTGGCATCACACCTCTCAGCACCTATATAAATAGATATATGGAGAAAGGGTTGGTCATTATGTCAAAAGGTGTGAAGAATTAGATTCTCCATTATTCCCTCCAAAATCCTTGCAAGCATTGCATTCATGTGTTGAAAGCTTTGCTTTTTTCTTCTTCTTCCCTACCAAAATTCAGCCTCCACCATGGCTAATCTCTGCCCTTATTGAAGTTTATAGGCTAGAGATTTTGGTAGATCTATTTGGTGTGTGGATCATATCAATAAAGGCAAACAAAGGCAAACTACTTTGTTTGTTATGGTTTTGGAGACCAACTACACAGAGTCCAATTTGGAAATTTTCTCCAAGGAGATCCAAGAGGATTTTCGGTCTAATTTTTTTATTTGGAGTTCCTCAAGGTGTTGATCAACTCCATTAATTTTTTCGTGATTTTTGGAGGTGATTTGATGGAGGCAAAAATCTTTCCCCTCCTACTGCGCATTTTCTGGCAGTTTCTAGAATGGTGAAGAATTCACCTCATTCTCCTTGGATTTTTCAATTTCATGGTAACACTATATACTAATCTGAATATATAGTGTTATTTGATCCTAATTAGCATGTAAGTACTAGTTCATTAAGCTTTTGAAGTTTTTATAATTGGATCTTAGTGCCTTACTAGCTTTCAGGTGGTATCAGGGCCTAAATCATGCTTGGATTTGTTTGTTTGTTTGTTTGTTTTTTTTTTTTTTTTTTTTGATGATTGATTCATGTGATGGATTGATCTAAATCACCAAATTCTTGATTCATATGATGGATTGGAGTGTTTGGATGATGTTGTGTGTGGCTACTTGATTGATGAATTGAAAGCATGCTAGTATGTGTTTTAAGTGTTGATTCATATAATTAGTATATTTTAATTCATATCTTTTAATGTTGAATGTTGATTTAGCATTATTTGATGTTATATGTTGATATAGCATGTTGATGATTGATCAAAAGAGTTTTGGTCATTTTTAGATCCAATGTAATTGGAGCTTTGTTGGAGATTTTTGAAGAATTTGATTCTTACTTGAACTTGACTTTTGACACTTGATTAAGCACTTAAATTTCATGCTTTAAAATGTGTTTTAGATCTGGCAAATGGTCCATAATGTGTAATTTAATGTTTAGAATGAGTTCTAGCATTTTTGGTGCACAAATGTTGAGCAAAAAATGGCCTAACTTGCCTTTGACCCAAAACAGGGGCTGCTGCTGGCTCTGGTGCACAATGGTAGGGCATTGATCGACACTTACTGCCCAGCCATGTGATTGCCTCAACAGTACCCGGTCACAGGGTGGGCGAATTTTGTGCAAATTTTGGGCTCATTTAGTGGCTAGAAATGATGTTAAATCATATATTATGGATGCACAAGTGTTGTGCAAGTTCTCAATTTTATGTTTGACATTTTTCAAGCTCCTTAAATCTTGTTAAAGTTTATCTCCAAGTGTTGCATAAGTGTTATGCATGATCAATTATTTGTTAATTTGATTAGCTTTTAATTCATGGAATTAATTGTTAATTCTAGATTTGTTTATTGTTCATTTAATTGTTGAATGGATGATGAATGAATGTGGATGATCATGAGCCTTTAATATTGATTTTATTTATTTCAAGTTGTTGAAATGGGTTTTATTAAATTGGGACTTACATGCCCTTTCATTTCTACTTTGTAAATGTTATGAGAGTAGAATCACTAGGAGTGAGGATTTCTTTCTCATGTACAAGTTACATGGAGCAAAGGAGACCTTGGAGGCATAGAGACTTTTGAAGACCCATGAATGTATGGGATACACTCATGTAATAGCTAGATTTAATCAACCCACTAAAATCAACTAGGTGGTGCACCTATGGATCTAAGTGCACCACTTGGTTAGGCTCATGGTCATCCCACCCTAGGAGCATGCTAGGCGCATTTACTTATTTATGCTTTCCATATCCTATTGACGTATGAGATACATAGTTAGGATATAGAAAATTTAAATAAGAAGATAAAATGATGAGATCTTTGCAAGCAAAAAAACCCTCAACTTAGAATGTCTAAGTGTTTTTCAAATATTAAGTCAAAATGGATAAGAGTTTTAATTAATCCAAGCCTTCTACCTATTGTATGTGGCATGATGATGCTACCACCTTTGTGTGATATACATCCAGTTATGGGAGCCATACTTAAGTACAAATCTATGACCATATGCTTTGCATGAGATGCACCTTTGATTTAAGAACTCCCGTACATTATACACTCGGTTATGAAGGATGTTGTGATGCCCATCTTGAATCAATGTTTGATTGGTAGGTTTAACTTAACACCGAGTAATGTAGAGGTTGTCCATCAGGAGATCTACATGAAATGGTGAGGCAAAATATATCAAGAAGTGAATGAGATAAATTAGCAAATGTTGCTTACCTTTGGATTGCTCGTGGATATACATCCGGTTACGGGGGTCCACTTGCAAGTTGTTATGATCTTGATTCTCACTAGAAAATATGATTTTCCAAATTCTTCTAGGGGGTGAAGAATTTAATAAAATAGTGGGAAGAAAACATGCTTGAAAGACCAGAAACATGTTTTTAATATCAAATTCAATCACATGCTTATTCTCTTTTTCGCCTTTGAGGATTTGTGAAATCTCAAGATTGGTTTAAATGTTCCACTCAATGTTATCTTGGAAACCAATAAACCAATTGGGTCAAACTTCCACGATTGACTCAACCTCAAAAATCATTCTAGATTTCTAGAAGTAGATATATGTTATATATCAAGGTACTCCTAATCCCAAGGGGATTTAAGTATATCAAGAGACACGTGAAAAGTTCACGCATTGGGTTTAGGATTGTCCTATCCCATAGTCTCATGGTGGCATCTACAAACTTTAAAAATCTCAAAGACACATGAATAGTACCTTGGTTAAAGTTTACATAAGTTGTAAACTAAACAAGGTATCAGAAGTTTATGTTGCCAAAAGAGATTTTTCAAGTTAGTCTAGATGTAAAGTCATGTGTCATCGACTATGGTCTAAAGATGATTAGGCTTGGAGAAGGTTTTTCTAGTTGGATGTAGTGATGGACAATGATCTCCATGAGGATTTGATCTCCACATATTCGCTGAGTTTTATTGATCAAAGTGTTGATCTAAAAGGAGACTACCCTGACAAGGGCAAACTTTTGACACTTGTTTCCTCCTCTAAATCTATAGACCCAAAGGGTCCTAGAATAGGATGTGAAAAGAAGAAAAGTTATTCCTCCAAAGGAAAACAACTATTAAAGGCATCCGGAGGAGTCAAGAAGATTATAAAGTGTATAATCGATACTATTTGTTTCTACTTTGGCTAGATAGGCCATTGGAAGCTATTATGCAAGGAATACCTTACAACTCTTTGGAAGGGTATGTACTTTATTGAAGTGCATTTGAGGATAAATTCTTCCTCATGGATATATGATATCGCATGTGATTCCTGTCTTTGTAAGTTGTTACAAAGAATAAGAAAGAAGAATAAAACTTAGTGACGTGGATATGATCCACCGCTTTGGCTAAGGAGCAAGAGTTGTGACCAAAGCTGAAGGCATATAATAAGTTGGACTTAGAGAACTCTATATTTGTATTGAACCCCTGCCATTATGTGACATATATTGTTGAGAACATTATTTCAAATTCCTGTTTTGGATAGTGAAAGATTTGATCCTTCTATATCAAATGGGAGATTGAAGGCATTAAAGAATGGTTTCTTTAATTGCTTATGGTATACTTAACAAAGGATTATACAAATTGGATTCTCAACCATCACTAATGCACTTTCAACAAAGTAAGAATTATATATCCAAAACAATGCCATGTTATGACATGTAAGACTTAGGCATATCTCTAAAAATAAGATGAGCAAGTTAGAAGCTCTCAACGCACTAAATGTTAGTGGTATTGAGGAACTTCCTACTTGTAAATCTCATTTAAAGGAAAAAATGACCATGGCTCATTTTGTAAGACAAACAGAGCGCTCCACAAGTCTTTTGGATTTGATCCATACATATGTTTATGGACCACTAAGAGTTAGTGGGAGAGGAGGTTACTCCTACTTCATCCCCGTCACCGATGACTATAGTCGGTTCGGACACATGTTTCTTATGAAAAATAAGTCCAAAGTCTTTGAAAAGTTCAGGAGTATAGGAATGAAGTGGAAAAGCAATTAGGGCTAAGTATTAAAGCTCTTTGATCGGATTAAGGATGAGATTACTTGAACACCAAATTCTTGAATTATCTAAAGGAGAATGGGATTTTCTCTCAATGGACTCCACTCGGCATACCCCAAGACAAATGGAGTAGTTGAGAAGAGAAACCATACCTTATTGGACATGGTACGTTTCATGCTGAGCTTCTTCGATGTGCTTATATCCTTTTTGGGATACGCCTTATCAACGACAGCAAAGTTACTAAGCGTAGTTCCTTCAAAGTCGGTACCCAAAACACCATATGAGATATGGCATGACAAAGCACCCTCTTACCTATATATTAAGGATTGGGGATATCCCGCCTACGTGAGACGGACAGTGGGAGATAAGTTGGATAGTAGATCTACCTTATGCAAGTTTATGGGATACCCAAGAGAGTTTATAGGTTATTACTTCTATGATCCCTCTGAACAAAATGTGTTTGTTTCGAGGAACAACACTTTTTAGAGAAGAAATTTCTATAAGATAGAAAAGGGTGGTGGTGTTGAATTTGGTAAAGTTCAAGATGATCATCAAATCTCACAAGCAGTAGAAATAAATATATAGCCAAGAGCCTCACACACATCCTCTGAGAAGGTTGGACTGAATCAAGAAGCAACCTGAAAAGTTCAATTTTCTTCATGAAATGGGCTAATCGAATAGTGATCCGAAAATTTATGAGAAAGCTATGTTGCACATAGACTCGGGATGTTGGCTTGAAGCTATGAGATCTGAAATGGACTCCATGTACTCAAACAAAGTATAGACTTTGGTAGATCCACCAAAGGGAATAGTTCACGTTGGTTGCAAGTAGATTTATAAGCGAAAGCTTGGAGTAGATGGAGAAGTGGTGGCTTTTAAGGCGCAACTAGTAGCAAAAAGTTACACTCAAAGACCTAATATCGGCTTCGAGGAAACCTTTTCACTGGTCACAATGCCTAAGTCCATTCGGATCCTACTTGCCATAGTCGCATATTATGACTTTGAGATATGGCTAATGGATGTGAAAACTGCTTTCTCAATGGAGACATTGAAGAAGAAATTTATATAGAGCAACCACAAGATTTTACATCCAAGGGGAGTGAGCAAAATGTTTGCAAACTCTAGAGATCCATTTATAGACTCAAACAAGTGTCCCAAAGTTGGAACATACGTTTTGATAAAATAATCAAATTGTTTGGCTTTGTTAAAAATGTGTATGAGCCATGTGTGCATAAAAATGGCTACTGGGAATAGTGTACAGTTTATTATGCTTTATGTCGATGACATCCTTCTCATTGGGAATGAGGTAGGAATGTTAGAGTGTACTAAAGTGTGGTTACCTACACAATTCTCCATGAAGGATTTGGGAAAAGCATCCTACGTATTGGGAATATGTATTTATAAAGATAGATTTGGAAGGATGCTGGGGCTATCCCAAATCTCGTATATTTACTAGATACTAAAGAAGTTTAGTATGGAAGAATCCGAGAAGGGATTTCTTTCATGGGATATGGAATTCGACTCTCCAAGTCTATGACCCCTGAGACTGAAAATGAGAGATAAAAGATGTCCCACACACCTTATGCCTCTGCTATCGGTAGCATAATGTATGCAGTTCAATGTATAAGATTGGATGTGGCACACTCGCTAAGCATTTTGAGTAGGTTCCAATCTAATCCCAGTGAGAGTCACTGGATAGCCGTTAAAGTAATTCCTAAGTACTTGAGAAGGACTAAGGATTTATTTTTGGTATATGGCAATGGAGAATTGAAACTCGAAGGGTTTTTTGGATTCAAGTTCCCAATTTGATGCAAATAACCTAAAATCCATTAATGAATTTATATTTTGCCTTAATGGAGGCGTTGTGAGTTGGAAAAGTTCCAACAAGACACCATGGCCGAGACCACTACTGAGGTGAAATAATTTTTGGTTTTGGAAACCACAAAAGGAGGTGTTCGGATAAAAAAAACTCTATCCAAGAGTTAGATGTAGTGCCTAGCTTGCATGAGCCCATGGTTGCCTTTGAAAGATAATTTTGGACTTGAGCCAAGATCTCATCAGTGATTCAAACACAGTAAATGCGTTATCATTTGATATATGATATCATTTGATAGAGGCGACAATTAAGTGGATAAAGTTGTCTCATAAGAGAATTTAGCAGAACAACTGTCTAAACCCCTAAAAGCAAAAGGTCTTTGAAGAACATCTTGAGAAGATGGGTCTCAAGGCCATGGCACATTAGCTTTAGGGCAAATGGAAGATTATTGTAATAGTGCCCAGCAAGCCAATAGGATTGGCCTTGTGAAAGCTCTTTCCTTATAAAATAATCTTAATTGAATGATATTCTTTATATGGTCATCTTCATTTTATGCTCTTTGTTACTTTACTTGCATTTGGATGAAGCCCTTAGATCACCATTGACTATGAGACTTAGTTCAATGACCATGGAATAAGTCTCACACAATCGTGATCTTAAATCTTTCAAGTCATAGGATCTTACGAGACGGGGCATCTAAGATCCGGATAGACTTGTACTATCGATGCATAAATTCAAGAGTTGGATATTACTCCATTCCATGAGCAACTGTATGAGATATGTGTGCATATCAGTGGATGCTTGTTAGAGAACAAAGCACTGAAGACCCATTGGAGAGTCCACTAGATAGCCGTAGTGGCAAGTCGGTAGTAGCAAGCTCTCCAGCTTATGCTAGTGAATATTATTAGTCCTCTGACCTGAGGTTCCATGGTAACCCTGTGTTTGGTCTCATGCTTTGACTCTTCCTTGACCACTTAGCAAGTCTTTTGGGTTGAGATTGGGTATGAGCTACTTGGCATGGAGGTTTGTGAGATTCAAGATGGAATCTGGCTCCTCGCTTTTGTGAAGGGCGAGTGCATCTCCTATGTATTCTATAATGATCCATTCCAAGAAATCCTTGCGCGAGGTGGTGTGACAATATGGAAAAGGAGTTTTCCAAAGATGAGGTCACACAAAGGAATTGAACTTTGAGAATAAAAGCATAGCATTGAGGTTATTAGGGAGCCGACAAATATCTTGCCCTAAGCTTCTTTCGGGAGATAGGAGACGGGAGGATCGTAGTTGCATGGTAAGCGTAGAGCTATAATGGTTCTCCAAAACATTCATTTCAACCAATTAGTTAGGCTCCATGGACTTGAGGTTGGACATCGACTATGGATATTGGATACTCTTCAATTAATGAGATTAATTGAATCAAGTCGATTAGTTTAAAAGTGTATTAAACTAAAATGAATATATGATATTCAAAAGTCCCAAGGAATTGTAAGCTCATGTCCAATGAATGGTAGAACCTATTGGGTCACACACAAAAGCCAATTAGCATCCTATTTGATGGAGAAAAGGTTTTCTAAGTGTTAGAAAATGTCTCCTAGTGGACCGATTTTAAGGTGCCAATTTTGAAAGTTAATTTTGGCTTGATTAATTTAAGTGTTAAATTAATCAATTAATTTAAGGACTTAAATTAGACCAACAATTAAGGGGTGAGTTATTTGGTTCCAATATGACCATCAATTGGTCAAGTTAGCTTAAAGGGTTAAGTTAACAAAATTTAAGCTCAAGAGTTGAGCTTATTTGACTTAAGAGTTAAGTCAAAGATTAATTAATTAATTAAAGTGTTTAATTTAATTAATGAAAAAACAAATTTTGGAGAGAAAATTCAAATGAAATGTTGATTTGAATTAGCATTTTAATTAACTTGAAATTAGATTTCAAATGAAATTAAAATGCAAGTAAAATTCAAATTAGATTTGAACTTGCATTTGCCACCTTGGCAAAATGCAAGTTGGCTGCCCCTTTTTCTTATGGGATGTGTGATGCCACCTTGGCATCACACCTTTCAGCACCTATATATAGATATAGAGAGAAAGGGCTGGTCATTATGTCAAAAGGTGTGAAGAATTAGATTCTCCACTATTCCCTCCAAAATCCTTGCAAGCATTGCATTTATGTGTTGAAAGCTTTGCTTTTTCTTCTTCTTCCCTACCAAAATTTGGCCTCTACCATGGCTAATCTCTGGCCTTATTGCAGCTTATAGGCTTGTTATTTTGGAAGATCTATTTGGTATGTGGATCATATCAATAGAGGCAAACTACTTTGTTTGCTATGGTTTTGGAGATCCACTGCACATAGTCCGACTTGGCGATTTTCTCTAAGGAGATCCAAAAGGATTTTTTATCTAAATTTTTTACTGAGAGTTCCTCACAGTGTTGAATAGTTCTAGTAATTATTTTTATGATTTTTGGAGGTGATTTGATGCAGGCAAATCGCTCCTCTCGTGCTGCGCATTTTTTGGCAGTTTTTGGAACGGTGAAGAGTTCACGTCGTTCTCCTTGGATTTTGCAATTTCAAGGTAACATTCTATCTTAATCTGAATCTCTAGCATGCTTTGATCCTAGTTAGCTTGTAAGCACTAGTTTATTAAGCTTTTGATGTTTTTATAATTAGATCCTAGCGCCTTACTAGCTTTCAATAGCTTCATCATAGGTTTTCGGCTCACTATCTGATTGGCGTGTCTCATGAAAAAAATCCAAACATTTCGGGTTGATTCTTGATTTGGTCCGAACTTCTTAGAGGTTGTGTGTAAGGCTCTTATTGCTCATCTGTTTCCACCACTTGTGGGATTTGATGATCATCTTGAACTTCATTAAGTTCAACAACAACGCTATTTCTATCTAATAAAAATTCTTTTTTCAAAAAGTAGGTATTCCTCGAGACAAGCATCTTTTGTTCCGAGGAATCATAAAATTAATAACCCAAAGACTCTCTTTGGTATTCCACAAACTTGCACAAGGTGGATCTACTATCCTACTTGTCTCCTACTAACCGCTTGATGTAAGTGGGAGGCCCCAAACCTTAAGATAATGGTAAGAGGGTGTTTTGCCATACCACATCTCATGCGATGCTTTTGGTGCTGACTTTGATGGCACTATATTTAGTAGCCTCACCTCCGTTTCTAAGGTGTACTCCCAAAAGGATATAAGCACATTAGAAAAGCTCATCATAGAACATACCATGTCCAACAAGGTACAGTTTCTCCTCTCAGCTACTCCATTATGTTGGGGTGTGCCGAGTAGAGTCCATTGAGAAATAATCTCATTCTCTTTTAGATAATCCAAGAATTCGGTACTTATGTATTCTCTCCATCGATCTGATTGAAGAGCTTTAATACTAAGTCCCTTTCGCTTTTCTACTTCATTCCTATACTCTTTGAACTTTTCAAAGGCTTCGAACTTGTACTTCATAAGATATACATGTCCGAACCGACTATAATCATCAATGAAGGTGATGAAGTGAGAATAGCCTCCTCTAGTACTAATTTTAGTGGGCTACAAACATCCATATGGATCAAATCCAAAGGACTTTTGGTTCGCTTCATTTGTCCCAAAAAAGGAGCTTTAGTCATTTTTCTCTTCAAACAAGACTCACAAGTAGGAAGGTCCCCAACGCCACTAACATTTAGTGCTTTGAGAGCTTCTAATTTGTTCATTCGATTTTTAGAGATATGTCCAAGTCTTGCATGCCATAGGATGGCATCTTCTTGGTTATCTAATTTTCTTTTACCTGATTGAATGTGCATCAGTGAAGGTTGAGAATCAAGTATGTATAATCCATTATTCAAGGTACCTTGTGCAATTAAAGAACTATTTTCAATTCTCATTTTGGATAGTAAAGGATTTGATTTTTCAATATCAAATGGGAAATTTAAGGATTTAAAGAATGGTTTTCTAATTACTCAAGGTACATTAAAAAAGGATTATACAGTTTAGATTCTCAACCATCATTAATGCTCATTTAAAAGGGCAAAAGAAAATTAAATATCTAAGAAGATGCTATCATTGCATGCAAGACTTGGGCATATCTCTAAAAAAATAGGATGGACAACTTAGAAGCACTTAAAGCACTAAATGTGAGTAGCATTGAGGAATTTCCTACTTGTGAATCTTGTTCGAAGGGAATAATGACCAAGGCTCCTTTTGTAAGATAATCGAAGCGAACTAGTAGTCCTTTGGATTTGATCCATACAGATGTTTGTGGCCCACTAAGAGTTAGTGCGAGGGGAGGCTATTCTTATTTCATTAACTTCACCGATGATCATACTCGGTTCGGACACATGCATCTTATGAAGTATAAGTCCGAAGCCTTTGAAAAGTTCAAAGAGTGTATGAATGAAGTAGAAAAACAAAAGGGACTTAGTATTAAAGCTCTATCAGATAGAGGGAGAGAATACTTGAGTACTGAATTCTTAGATTATCTAAAGGAGAATGAGATTCTCTCTCAATGGACTCCACCTGGAACATCCAAACACAATAGAGTAGCCAATAGGAGAAATCGTTCCTTGTTAGACATGGTACGTTCCATGATGAGCTTTTTTCGATATGACTATATCCTTTTAGGGATATACTTTAGAGACGGTGGTGAAGTTACTAAACGTAGTACCTTCAATGTTGGTGCCAAAGATACCGCATGAGATGTGGTATGGCAAAGTACCCTCTTACACTTTTCTAAGAGTTTGGGGGTTTCCTGCTCACGTTAAGCAGTTAGTGGGGGGACCAGTTGGATGTGAGATCCACCTTGTGCAAGTTTGTGGGATAGCCAAGAGAGTCTTCAGGCATTACTTTTACAATCCCTCGGAACAAAGGGTGTTTGTTTCAAGGAACGCCTACTTTTTGAAAAAGAAATGTATATTAGATAGAAATGCCGTTGTTGTTGAACTTGATGAAGTTGAAGATGATCATCAAATCCCACAAGCAGTAGAAACTAGTGATCACCAAGAGCCTTACACACAACCTCTAATAAGGTCGGACCGAATAAAGAAACAACCCAAAATATTTGGATTTCTTTATGAGACAGGCCAATCAGATAGCGATCCAAAGATCTATGAAGAAGCTATGTTGGACATAGACTCGAGAAATTGTTTTGACGCTATGAAATTCGAAATGGACTCCATGTACTCCAACAAAGTATGGACTTTGGTAGATCCACCAAAGGGAATAGTTTTTGTTGGTTGCAAGTGGATCTATAAGCGAGAGTTAGAACTCGATAGAGAGGTAATGAACTTTTAGGTGCAACTAGTGGCAAAAGGTTGCACTTAAAGACCTGGTATTGATTTTAAGGAAACTTTTTCACCAATCGCAATGCCTAAGTCTATTCGGATTTCACTTGCCATAGTTGCATATTATGACTATGAGATATGAAAAATAGATATGAAAATTACTTTCCTTAATGGAAACATTAAATAAGAAATCTAAATGGAGCAACCACAAAGTTTTACATATAAGGGGAGTGAGCAAAAAGTTTTGCAAACTCCAGAGATCCATTTGTGGACTCAAATAGGCATTTTGAAGTTGGAACATATGTTTTGATAAGATAGTCAAATTGTTTGGCCATATAAAAAATGTGTATGAACCTTATGTGTACAAAAGGGCTAGTGGGAGTAGCATGCAGTTTATTGTGCTTTATATCGATGACATCATTCTCATTGGAAATGAGGTAAGCATGTTAAAGTATAGTAAAGCATGGTTATCTGCTCAATTCTCTGTTAAGGATTTGGGAGAAACATCCTACGTATTAGGAATACATATCTATAGAGATAGATCAAGGAGGATGTTGGGGCTTTCCCAAGCCTCGTACATTGACAAAATACTAAAGAGTTTTAGTATGGAAGGATCCAAGAAGGGATTCATTCCAATAGGACATAGTCTTCGTCTTTCCAAGTCTATGACCCCTAAAATGGAGGAAGAAAGACGGAAGATATCATACATACCTTATGCCTTCACTATTGGAAGCATAATATATGTCGATCAATGTACAAGACTGGATGTAGCACACACTCTAAGTGTTACAAGCTGTTTCCAATCCAACCCTGGTGAGAGTCACTGGATGGCCGTTAAAGCAATCCTTAAGTACTTGAGAAGGACTAAGGATTTGTTTTTAGTGTACAACAATGGAGAACTAAATCGAGGGGTTTTCAAATCCTAGTTTCCAATCCAATGCTGATAACCTAAAATCTACTTTTGGATTCATATCTTGCCTCAATGGCAGCTTAGAAGAGTTCCAAAATAGACACCACGATTGATTCTATCACAGAGCCAAAATATATTGCGATTTTGGAAATCGCCAAAAAATGTGTTCGGATAAAAACTTCATCTAAGAGTTGGATGTAGTATCTAGCGTGCATAAGCCTATGGTCATCTTTTGAAGATGGCTTTGGAATTGAGCCAAGATCTCATTGGTGATCAAAACACAGATAAATACGTTGTCATTTGATAGAGGTGACATCTGAGTGGAAACAATTGCCTCAAAAGAGAATATAGCAGAACTATTGTCTTGACCCCTAAATGCAAAAGGTCTTTGAAAGACATTTTGAGAAGATGACCCTTAAGCCTATGGGGAATTGGCTTTAGGGCAAGCAAGAGATTATTCGAATAGTGTTCACAAGCCAATTAGATTGGCATGTAAACTATTTCACTTGTGATACAATCTTGATTGAATGATATTCTTTATAAATGACCATCTTCATCTTATGCTTATATTTACTTCATTGGCATTCGATTGAAGCCCTTATATCATACAGGACTATGAGACTTGGTCACCCACTGGGTGGTGATCATGGAATAAGTCTTACATAGTCGTAATATTAAACATCTTGATTCATAGAGTCTTATGAGACAGGACATCTAAGATTCGGATAGACACGTACTAGCGATGCGCAGATACAAGGGTTAGATGTTGCTTTGTTCCATGAGCAAACCATATGAGATATATGTGTATGTCAGTGGGTGTTTGTTAGAGAACAAGGCACTGGATGCCCGCCCGGAGAATTTGTTAGGTAGCTATAGTGGCAAGTTCTCCAACTTACGCTGGTACATATAATTAGTCCTTTGACTTGAGGATCCATGGTAAGCTTGTGTTTAGGTCTTCATGCTTTGACTCTTCCTTGGCCAAGTAGCGGGTCGTTTAGGTGGTGATTGGGCATGAGCTACTTGGACATAGAGGTTTGTGAGATTTAAGATAGGATCCGACTCTTCGTCGTTGTGAAGGGCGAGTACATCTTCTATGTATTCTATAATGATCGATTCCAAGAAATCCTTGTGAAGGTAGTATGACAATTTAGAAAAAGGAGTTTTCCAAAGATGAGGTCATAAAGAGGAATTGAACATTGGGAATAGAAACATAGAATCGAGGCTATTAGGGAGTCGAAAATATCTTGCCCAAGACCTCTTTTGGGAGATAGGAGATGGAATGACCGTATTTGCATGGTATGCATAGAGCTAGAATGGTTCACCAAAATCATTTATTCAGCCAATTGTTGGGCTCCATAGGCTTGAGGGACATCGACCCTGGAGATGGGTACTCTTCAATTAATGGAGAGTAATTGAATTGAGTCGATTAGTTTAAAGGAGTTTAAACTAATGTGAGTATATGATATTCTCAAGTCACAAAGAGTTGAGAAAGGGGATGGTGATCAACGATATGCACTTGCCAATAATCTAGCTCAAATAAGCATAATTTGTAAGAAATAATTCAGCTCAAGATGCACATACTCATGAAATCAAAATACCGTTAAATTGATTTATTTAATATCTGTTTGAGCCATGAGAGTGAAGATCAATAATTCATGCAATTTCAAGATTGATTACTAAGTCTTCCTCTCTTTCTCTCACAAAAAAATTGATAGGTTTAATGGGATAGCAATATCAAAACATAGAGTGGAAATGGGACCTAGCCACATGTATAAGATAAAACCCTAGAGAGTCCTCCCATCACGGACTTCTAAGATTGGGCTTACACCAACTGCTATACCAAGTCTATTGAGCAAAAGGCCTTAACAATATTGGATCAAAATAATAGGCCCTATGAGTTAAGTCTCATTCACTATATTAATTTAGCTCGTTTTATTTTATTAGAAAATAAATCTAATTAATAGAAGTCCACAAATTGGAATAAAATTCCAACATTCTCTCACTTGGACAAATATTAATTGTAACTTTAAAACAAAATCTAAGATAAAGTTTGAGAAAACGGATCTCGAGCTAAATTACAAAAAGATTTTGACTGTGGCCACAATCTAATGAAAAGAAAAGAAATACAGTAGTGAGACAATACTATCAACATAATCCGGTCTAGTAAAAATTATTAATATTGGATCATGGCGGTGATTGCATCTTTCATCAACACAAAACCTTCCATGGTCACATATACCAGCAATTCCATCAACATGGATTTAGACATAGTGGTGTAGCAAGAAATAATAACCAAATATGATCCAAGTATGTATGCTATTTCATCATTGGTCCTCTAATTTTCTTGTAAGATATGGATTTCTAAAACTATATGAAATCCCAGAAAAATTGATTTTCTTATAAGATATGGGCCTCTTAAGCAACAGGAAACCCTAAGAAAACCCATGATTTTCTTCTAAGGCATGAATTTCTGAAAACAATATGAAATCCCAAGAAAATCGAACTTCAAAAGAAGCCATGTATACTTCGTTCAACACTAAAAAAATACAATATGGTGTCATTTATGAGATATACCCAACTCTCAAGATCAACATCTAATTTTAAGATACATATCAAGTGAGATATAACCACAAAAAAATGTGCACACAATTATAATAAATATATCAACAGTTGAAAAAGAATCTAACTTTAATAAAAGCCAATAAGACAAAGGCTTCAATATTGTAACAAATTCAATAAAGAAACATATCTCATTTAACCCAATACATCAAAAGACTCAATCATACCCATGTGTTCCACATGTCTTTTGAAAATTGTAAGTCTCAATTCCTTGGTCAAAGAATTTGCAAGCATAGAGTCAATATCAACATGCTCTATAATAATGGTATCATTTTTAATCAAGTCTCTCACAACGAAATATTTAAGATCTACATATTTAGATGCTTCAAAGGACTTATTATTCTTTAAAAAGAAACACAGTAACAACATTATCATAATAAATCCTCAATGGGCCCTTGAAATTGAATCATTAACTAAAAAACTTTGAAATGAAGTTCTTTAGAATTTTCTCAAATATCGTAAGACTTTCTTAATAGCCACTCACTGTTCTTATCTTGTATTAGAGAGATAGCACCCAAGAACACTAAAAACAAAGGCTATATTAGGCTTAGTGCGGAGTTGTATATACATCAAACTACTAACAATGCTATAGTAAAGAATATTTTTTATTGACTCTTACTAAAGTTTGCTTTTAGGCATTGCGGAATGCTAAGTTTATAACCTTTCATAATTGGCACACCACTACGTTTACAATTCTACATGTTAAACCCAATCAAAACACGATCAATGTAACTCCCTCGGGAAAGTTCTAACAAGAATTTCTATCACATTGGATCTCAATTCAAAGAACAAAGGATGCTTCACTAAGATCCTTCATATCAAAACCATGACATAACATTTGTCTAATCTCATGGAGCAAACTCAAATCATTACTAGTAAGCAAAATATCAACATAAAGTACTAACTATATGAATTTGCTCCCACTAGTGTTGAGATAAATACAATTGCCCATCTTATTTGCTTTAAAGCATAATGAAGTCATTACCTTATAAAACTTCAAGTACCACTAATGAGAAGCCTGTTTAAGGCCTTAAATTGACTTATTTAGCTTACACACTAGGTGTTCCTTCTCTTTTTGAACAAAACCTTCAGTTTAAGTCATATAAACACTTTTTATTAAGGTCGTCATAAGGAAAATTGTCCTAACCCATTTGGTTAAGTTCCAAATCAAAATGAGTTATTAAACTCATAATGATCCTGAAGGATTTTTTGTAGGAAAAGAAGGTTTCACCTTAATCAATACCAGCCTTTTGAGTAAAACATTTAGCAATAAGTCTAGCCTTAGATCTTTCAGTCTTCCCTTTTAAATCTTTCTTAATCTTAAACACCCTTTTGTAACCTATAGTCTTTCAAACTTGGGATAGATCAACTAGCTCCCACACATTATTCCCTCTCGTTGAGTGAATTTCGTCATTCATAGCACTAAATCACAAGTCTAATTGAGGACTAGACATAAAACCAGTGTAGCTGATAGGACCAACATTCAAACCACCCTCCCTATTAGCATTAAGTATAGACACTTGCTCATGAGGATCCTAAATTTCATGTGCAACAAGGAAAATGGGATTCAGTATTATCATCAGTAATTATAGAATGGGAATAATCACCACTATTAGGCACATCATGTTCTAAGAACTTTCCTGTTTGAAACTCAACCACTCGAGTTCCACGCAAGAGATAAAAGAATATATATCCTTTAGAATGATTTGGATAATCAATGAAGTAGCCACAAGCAAATGTAGGCTCAGTCTTTTTCTAAAAGAAAAAAAGGTTATAATTATAACCTCAGCAGGACGTCCCTACTCATAAAAATGGTTTAAACTAGGCTTCCTATCAATCCACAATTCAAAGGTGTTTTAGGAACAAATTTAGTAAAGTGACAATTAAGAATATACATGGCAGTTCTTTTGACTTCATCATGAAGAAACTTAGGTAACTCACATCAACTCATAATGCTCCTAATGATCTCAGCTATGGTGCGATTACTCCTTTCGGCTACACCATTTTGCTCAAGACTCCCAAGTATGATATATGGAGCAACAATTCTAGATTTCTATCAATATTTAGCAAACAATCCCATATATTGCCAGTCTAATCATGTTTGCCTCTAATACAATCAACACAAATTTCCTTATCTCCAAAGCTAGGCTAGGAATAATGCTATCAGTCTTTCTATCATATTTTTTTGGAAAGATGGCCAAAACATCTATGCCATAATATGGAAGAATTATCATTATTTAGGGGTCTTTTACACACGAAAAATAAATTTTGTTGGAAGCCAATGTCAACATACCCAACCATTAAACAAAATGCCGTAATCAGTAACTTTAGAGTTTAATATCAAACTAACCTTCCCTTCGTCAAGAGAGATATCATAACCCAAATTGTTTGGAACAAAAATAGAAATTAAGTTTTGAGTGAAAGTCGTACATAGAAAATGTTTTCCCAAACAAGAAAGGCTATTTATCCACACTACATCTTAATTTTCTCTTCCTTAGAGACTTATTTGGAAATAAGGTTAAGAATACTATATAATTCATTTTGGGTTTTGTAGGCTATTTTGATTTGATAAATTCCACAAGTAAGGAATTGAGAGCATCGTTAGCAATATAGTTATCAGGAAGGGAAATATTAAGATCTTTGAGTTCGAATTAGATATGAACCATTCTAGAATATACTCCTTAACTCCCCTAAAATTATTATATTTCATATCTGTCAGATCACTCATTCGATTCCCCACCTCAAACTTGTCCTACACGTGATATGTTTATTCTACTGTGTGAAAATATTCCTTAATATAAGTAGTCTTAGGATGTGCACTAACCAAATGCTCTCCAATTGAAGTTTTCATGGCTAAAAGACTTAGGCGATTGGACCTCTCCCACTAGGTATAAGCTCTTTTCTCAGCGTTGGAAGCATTATTAGTAGGTTGGGGAGGCTAATCCTCCTAGAGAATTATATCAATATTAGCTAATCCCAGGACAAACTCAATATCTCACTTCCATCTTTTATAATTTCCACCATTCAATACTTCAATAGTACCACTTCCATTATTTAAATTCACAGTAACCATCCAAAACAATAAGAATGCAACAAACCATGTCAATAATAGGCAATTAACAAGAATAAGCTTAGAACAATATAGCTTAATTCCCCATAGAGTCCCTGTGAGACATAACAAACTCCCCTTTGAGTAGAGTATGCCACAAACATAAAGCCTCTTGTGCAATAACGGTACAAAGATACACCGGTCGTTGAAAAGTTGCTTCCTTTGGGAAACAACTCTTCTAAATCAATATATCCCCATCAATATGTTCCGCATCACTAAAATCAATTATTACACATATCAGACCCCCTTTAGGTAGGTAAGAATGCATAATAATATCAACTCAAAATATACATGTACAAATTTTACAAGTCTCAATAAATAGAACGCTTTGCTGTGACTATTTACTTCAACCTAGAAAATAAGCACATACCCGAGTTCAATAATTAATTGCCCATCTTACACACATGCAATATATGTGCAAGACTCCCATAAAATTAAGTACTAGAACAATATGTACTTCCAGGAGTTTGATATAAAATTTGTAGCATTCAAGTTGTTCCAGAATTTCATTTATTTGGCTATTAAACATCCCAACTATTTTATTTGTGTTTTTAAAATTTGAGTATCCACAACAGTGCCTTCTAACATCCTAGGACTAAGTTATAAGAGAGTACAGAATTAAAGTTCACGTGTTGATTAAAGAACAAATATATTTAGGTATAACAAAAAATTAAAAGAGAAATCAGGGAAAAAAATCACGATATATACAAAAAATAGTAGCAAAAGATGAAAAGATTGTCATGATACAAACATGTTTGACATGCACCGAAATCGAAAACTAAAGTCTTTCCCTTTGGCATGATACAGAAGCTAAATTCACCAAACTTCAATTCGATTTTGAATCCATTTTTAATTTATATCAAATTAGCATATCTCAAACTTGCGCATAGCTCAAGAGTTCTTTGCACTTGAATAACACCAAGATCCTTGTGCCCCGAAATTTGAGCCGATAAAAAACTGCCGAATCTATGACCCATTACATTATTTCTAAGATATCCAAAGTTAATGGTCTATAATTAATAAACTTAAATAAATGCACTGCCTTTAATTATAATTTTTACTTCCTAATGTTAAAAACTTAATGCGTACAATTTCCACCCCCCCCCCCCCCCCCCCCCAAAAAAAAAAACTACTACTGGGAAATTGACAAGAACTTCGGGTCTCCTATAATTTATTAATAGTACAATGGGGCCCACGGGCCGCAACTTGTTAAGCATTAGGTTGTTTTTTATTCTTTTAATTTACTTGTGCGCTGAGAAAGTTTTAAAGAGTTAATGCACGATATTCGCACATAAGCTTAAACATAATCATATTGTTCACCAAATAATTAACTTATATGTGCATTCTAATGATTAGAAGATGGGCTTCAGAATTAAGTGTCAACAGTATAACAATCTAATGTAAAATAATTACCAAATATATTTAAGGTACAAAATAACTAATAAATTTATGTCAGATGCAACGATCATACCAAAATATACTCCAAAAGTAAAGATATGTGCATATATGGAATTTTATAAATAGACTTTCTTGATATTTGGATTCAAGACTTAAACCCAAAAATAAGTACCGTCAATTTTTATTATTAAATTGTAATTATCAATACATAGATAAAATATTTAAAATAACAAAAAAAGAGATCTACAAAATACAATAAAAAAATCGGGTATTGATTCATAGATATAAGACTCTGATACCAATTGTATGAAATAATTCAACCCAAGATGCACATACCTATAAAATCAAAACACCGTTAGACTAATTTATTCAGGATACCTGTTTGAGCCATGAGATTGATGATCAATAATTCCTGCAATTTCACAATTGATTGCTAAGTTTTCCTCTCCTTCTCGCATAAAACAATTGACAGTTTTAATGGGATAGCAATATCAAATTATAGAATAGAGAGGGGACCTGACCACATATATATAAGATAAAAACCCCAGAGAGCCCTCATATCATGAGCTTCTAAGATTGCGGTCACACCAAGTCTGTTTAGAAAATGACTTTAACAATATTGGGTCAAAATAATAGGCCTTATGAGTCATGTCTCATTAACCATATTAATTTAGCTCGTTTTATTTTGTTAAAAAATAAATTCAATTAATAGAAGTCCACATATTGGAATAAAATTCCAACATAACTAGGATCAATTAATGTGAACTAGTTCAACCCAGAGGAACATGATTTAGAAAAATTATTTATTTGGAATGATTTTCGAGAAATTTCCTCAAAACAAAGAGTAATATTGATCCACCAATTTCGATATTGCAAGTTTTACATACAACTACTTCTAATAACTATAATAGTATGAGATTAATAGGAGAAATGCAAAAATAAATAAAAAAATCAAGTAACACTATTATATTATTTCTTTGAGCATTTTCCTATCTTCAAAAAAGTCCTCTAAGTGAGGAAACATTATAGGAAGAATATCTTCAAAAAAGTATGAAATAAAAACTTTCAACTTTGTACTGTATGTTACATATATTTTATTTTTTAAATATCTTTTTTGCTAAATTAAATTTAAAGTCCTAACATAATATTGGATATTAGAAATATTTCTGGTTGTTGAATGGACAATGGTAGTTAGCCATAAGCCGTCACAATTTTCAGGTAGATTTTGGTTATGTATTTATGCAAAAGGGAGAGGTAATTCTCCTTGTGGTGGGTTGGTTGCTAATGAAGAAATATTGGAACCCGAATCTCTCTATAAGGCATGTCTATGGTAAGATATTTTTGTATTTTACTCATATGGGAGGCTCTTAAATTAAATGATATATGTTCTTTTACAACATGTTAATGTTAATTTCACAGCAAGTTACTGTTTTGTGTTTAAGATTTTGATAAATTTAATGTTTGATAAATATTTTTCAAAAATAATTAAAAATAAAAATAAAAACAAAAATATAATATATTAGATAATATAATTTAATTACTTTTTTATTACATACGCAATAATATTAAATAATAAACATATCTAAAATAATATAAATAACTTTAGCTGAACTTATTTATTAATTAAGATATAAAATTAGAAATAGTAACATTTAAATCTATAATTCTAACAATGTAATTTTAACAATTTTGACTTGTATACTCAATAATATTAAATAAATATATTTAAAATAATTTAATTAAATTTATCTAATAAATAAAATATTTTTTAGAAAGAAAATTTTAAAGTTTATTATTTCAAATAATATAATTTTGATAATTTTAAATTGTAACACCCCGATTTTTGAAATATTAGTTCAAGTTGGGTGAAATTAAATTAATTAAAGATTAGGTAGAAACGTGAGAATTAAAGGACTTAATCGTGAATAAAGAAAAGACTTGATTGTTTGAAATTATAAAGTTTAAGGGGTCAATGAGAGGAAGTCGAAAGCTTAAGGTCTTCAGAATAAACAAAATAGGATGTAATTACCCACAATTAAGGATATCAGGGGTCAATGTGTAAAAATAAAACTTTAAAAGGGTTGAATTGAAGTTTTGGGGCTGAAATGTAAGGCGGTTAGAAGTTGTGGGCTTAATTGAAGTCGGCCAAAATGTTCTGAGGTCAATTTGAGAAAGACTAGAAATAGCTTTATATATACATATAAGAACGAGAACAAGAATTTACTAAATTCTCAAAAAACACCCTAAAACCCACCCTAGTAGTGAAACGCAAAAAAATCATTGAAAAATGCAAAGTCATTTTGATGAGGAGCTTCCTTCAGCTGAGAGGAACGCAACCATACCAATTTCACACAAAATCAACCAAGAAAACGACCGAAAAATGAATATGACACTAGAGCACGACGAAGGTAATGGTTCTACCGTTTTGGGCTTCGGAAATGGACTGTATTTAGGTAGGTTTTGGTCATGGGGGTATGGGTAAGGTGGTGGTGGTGTTAATTTGGTGTTTTGACCGATGGTGGCGGAGGAATTGAACTGGTGGCATGATGGCGGCGGATTAGGGTTCGCGCGGCTTTGAATGGCCAATTGACCAGCCTAATGTTGTCGGAATCAGAAATTTTTTGAGCGTTTATGTTGGGCTTACTGAGGTGCATCTGGTGGTGGTAGTTCTTGTCCATAGCGGCGGTGCATGGTAGTTCGGCGGTGGTGAATGGCGGTCTGGTGGCGACCTGTACGACAATTTTTGTGCAGTTTGTATAGAATTAGGTCCTGAACTCGTCTGGGCTATTCTCGTCTTGAAATTGGATGTTGAATCGATCCGATTTGGGTAATTTTCAATAATTGATTTTTAATTTGATTGATATCATGAATGTAATTGAATGCTTGGATCAAAGCTTAATTATGATATGAACTAAACTTATTAAACTACAATTTAGCCTAAGACACGGATTAACCCTATGATTATTATTATATTGAACTCAATTAACCCGAGTGGGGTTATCAGATACTATTAGAACCTTAAGTAAGATCATAACAACTGAATTACCGAATCATTGAATTAAGAACAGTGATGTATGACTCTGTTAAACATTTCAGCATACCATGAAACTTTAGGAAATTAGGATTGAACAAATGAGTAACTGAAGAACTTGATAAGGATATTTAAGTATATTGGGAATTATGATTCAGAAATCAACATCATATTGGATTAGGTTATTTTACTCTGAACTTTGAATTGAATAGAAAATCAGGTCATGGACTTTCTGAACATTTAAGGGTTATCGGGACTGTGTAAGAATAACCTTAAGTTGACAGAAACATTAGTTATATTTAAAATTGAGAATAAGAGGATTAATAAGATGATAACTTGAGTTATCTTATGACAGTGCTCAGTTTGACTTGGAAACCAGGACCTGAGTGCCTATAAAACTAGGAATTCCTTTGCATTTGTCAGGTAAGTTTATACTAATTAGTATGAGATTTCTTTGTTGGGGAAAGAACATATATACTTGTTATATATCCTGATCGCTTGATTCTTTTTAATTTGTATGTTGAAAACAGTACTCCCCATCACCCTTTTATACATAGTGCTTATGTTGTTATTGATTGATATCGCTTTACCTGATATTTGGTGATTGTGTTGAGGAAATTGAAAAGTGATTTCAAAATATATATTTTACTCGCCATGCCTAGCTTAAAACCAGCTTAGGCTGAATCAGTGATTACATGCTTAACATGGTGAAGTGATGTATTAAGTTATATGCTGTTGAATTCATTCAGTGATATCAGTGGTTATACTTCATACCTTTGGGAGTGGGCCCTGGGATCGGCTACAAAAGACAGTTGGGCGGAATGGTCTAATGTGACAGATCTTTCGGTCGATACTTGTGCGCGATGCACAAAATCCCTACTCAGTATGCCAATTGGAGGTAGTCGCTTATGAGCGGTAGGGGTGGGCATTCGGGTCCGGGATTCAGGTACCCGACCCGACCTGACCTGGTTTTGAAGCTTAAAAACCCAGTCAACCGGGTTTGATCGGGTACCCGATCCGGTACTCTACATTTGGGTCCAGATTCGGGTAATGAATCTCGACCCGATCGGGTACCGGGTACCTGGTTAAAAAAAAAAAAAAAAAAAAAAAAAGGAAAAAACTTAAAACTTAAAACTTAAAACTAAAAACAGAGGCAGAAACTTTCTACCTCTGTTTTAAGTTGAAAAAAGCAAACAAAGAAACTTAAAACAGAGAAACTTAAAGCAAACAAAGAAACTTAAAACTCTCTTTCTTTGTTTGCTTTTTTCAACTTAAAACAGAGGTGCAAACTTTCTGCCTCTGTTTTAAGCAAACAAAGAAACTTAAAATAGAGAAACTTAAAGCAAACAAAGAAACTTAAAACTCTCTTTCTTTGTTTGCTTTTTTCAACTTAAAACAGAGGCACAAACTTTCTGCCTCTGTTTTAAGTTTAAAAAACCAAACAAAAAAATGAGGAAGTTTTTGCGCCCCTCCAACTAGTATGCATCCCCATTTTTTGGCTTTGCTTCCCTCGTCCGGCATCGCAGCGTCCCCTCTCTCCAGATTTTGAATAAGTTTTTAATCCAAAATCTGGTGAGATTTTGGCCAAATTTTGGCTTCCAAATTTGGCATTCATAGCTTTAATAGTTGATTCTTCTTTTTTTTTTTTTAATAAATCCCGATACCCGATCCCGAACCCGGTCCGGGATCGGGTATTGGAAATTAAATCCTAGACGACTGGGTACCCGACCCGGTTGTCCCGAAACCGGCAATCCCGACCCGATGCCCAACCCTAATGAGCGGGATCAGGCATGTGGCTAGCCATGCCTAGTGAATATTTAAATATCCAAGCCGATCACTCGGTACTTTGGAGGGATAAGGATTTTCATGTTTTCGAAAGTAGAGTGATAAGGTAGGAGAACCACCAACAACCAAAGTATGAAAGTGATTATTAATTTTATTTTATGCTTTGAAACTTGAGTGTTTGACACAAACCTAGTGATTATTCAAGTGACATGTCAACCCCTTGTGGTCATAATTGTGATTTAAACCTTTGTGAGAGATAGTGAAGTTGTGAAGTCTCATCACTAGTGTAGGACGGTAGTGAGATGGATCACTCTAAAACTTTGAATAAAACATTCTCTCACAACTTTTGAAAGGATTTATGCCTCTATCTATTTCTTATATAATAATTGTGAAATTGTCACTTTGTGGTTATTGCGATGCTATCTCACTAAGTCATTTAGATTTACGTTTTTTTATTATTATTCTCCGTTCTTTGCCCCAGATAGAGTCGAGTGATGAAGATAGATTGACCTAGGTAACACATGAGGTAATGAGGGTGATAGAAGTGCTGAGCGTAATTTAAGATGTTTCGATTTAGAATTGGACCTCCTACGGATGTTGTTGTAGAAATTTATTATTTTGGAACTTCGAAAAATATATTTTCTGTTGTAAAGAAGACGTGTGGTACTGTTTGAGTAGCACCTCAGTCGAAAGCAGGCGTCTCCCGGTCGGGGCATTACATAAATACATATTTAATAATATTAATAAAAAAAAATATTAACTTAATGAAATTTATTTATCACTTTAAAAAAAAAATGGGTTACTTCCTTCTTCCAAATCCCCCGACCCTGCTCCCCTTCTTCCCACCTAATCCCCCCCAACCAACCCTGCACCCACAGAGTCAGTCAACCATGGCCGGGTTGGCCATGACTAGTCCAGCAGCCCAGCAACAACCATTGGCCATGGTCGGGAGGCCGACCATGGCGGTTGGATTTTGGGGGGTTTTGGGGAAGGGAAGGTGGTGGGGGTGAGGGTAAGGGTTACATATGTATGTATGTTATATATATATTTTTTATGTATTTATATATGTAATTTATAATATTCATATATATATGCATATTTATATATGTAAATATATAAATATTTTGAATATATTTTTAATAAAAAGCATTTTGTCATTTACTATTTAATTTTTTATTGATTTTCTTTTAAATGTTTTCAATGATGGTTAAATGACCATTTCAGATTTTTGTTAAGGTTAGGTGGTAACTATATTTTTAATAATATAAATATAGGTTCATGTTAGTCAATACATTAATACAAGATATTAAAATAATATAACTAACTAAGTTTTGGGTTGATTTGAGAATGTCAATGGAGAATAATTTCTGACACTTTTTTTAAAATACCTTTCTAATATGATTCTTTAAGTATATTAATGTATATCACATATAATTATTTGACATATATATTGCAAATTTAATCATTTTTTATTGAGTTAAAAATAAGATTGCGTAAAAAGATAATAAAATACAATATGTATTGAAATTAAAAGAGAATATATAGTAGTAAAATAAATTTAAATAAGCTCATTCTACATTATATATGTTTAATAAAAAAATCATTGAAACGAAAACTCAATTTAATTGCCACAAGATACATATGAAGGCATTTAATGAGTTGGAGGCTAAAATAAATAAAATTTTATTATTGACAGCCATTATTTTAGTACAATAAACTTTCAACATACAACTAAAATTCATTATAAACTGTTTGTACATATAGCAGGTTAAATGTACTTTATTGCGCTGATAACTATCATCAAAATGAAAGGATATGATTTTATATTTTAAATTCAATGATTTAAATTAAATACATTTGTACATCCTTTATATAAGGTATGTAAAATTAAGATTACTCCATGTCTGTATTGGTGAAAGCTTATCATTATGTGCAAAAGCTACGATGCATTAAGCATAGAGAGCTCAGTTGTTGTTGTCGTAGGCTTCACCTCACGTGCACGGTGCACTCATTTACTTGAGAATTGCCTTTCAGTTTTTTTGTGGTCTAAAGAGTCTTCTTTGGGAGGTGGGAAAAAAGGGAAAAACAAACCATAGTCAAATGCTCAGATGTGCCATTTGATCGCTGCAAAAACACTTTTGGTTTAGGCATCAAAAAGAAAAAGGGAGGAGTCACGTTTTTTAGTAGGCCCATCACGCCTTTTAACACACTCTTTTCTTCCCTAATTTTCTTTGGCCCACTTTCCAAATTTTTTTACTTTTTACTTCTACGGACCTTTGTAGATGCCAATAATTTCAGACCCCACAGTACTGTGATTGTGAATAGTCATCGGTCAAACACGATTACGTGGAGTTTGTTTCTGGAAATTAAAACACTTAAAGACTGTTTTTGGGTTTCATTCTTCGAAATTATTTTGTGGAAAGTATTTTCAAAATTTGCAAATGAGGTTTCTCTCATTTTTGTACGTGAGGATGACAATGCATTTTGAATTATTGAATTGAATTGCAAAGTTTGGTTTACTTATTTTCAAACTTGTAATACAGAATTATTGAAATAGAATATTAAGGGCCAAGATGATGAATATACTATAAATTGAGTTATGTCCATCCAAAACATGTATATTTACATAAGCTTTAGTTAAATATGTAATTGATTAAATATGAAAATTCAAATTTAATTTCAAACTTTATTAAGATTGGCTAGAATAAGCCTTGATATTATTCTTTTACCAATATATAATTCAAATCCATCATATAATTATTTATTATTAATTATATAAGCAAACTATTTTAAAACGATTTGAAGGATAATATCTAATAGATTATTCTTTCTAGAAGCTTACATGTAAATTGATTCAATATATCAAAACATGCATATTCTCATTAATTTGGCCGAAGAGATCATAATTAACAATCTATTCAAATACTAAAATTTGGAGGTTTTAACACTCAAAAGCCATAAATTAACAAAAAAATAAAAATAAAAATAAACAACTTTGATTTTGTAGTGTAGGCAAGTAGACATGAGAGCATGTATTTTTAGGGAGAGATGCCTAGATAATTAAAATAATGGACAAAGATTGCGAATAGTATCTTATCAATATTGAAGTGGATGGTCAATCGGTCAAGGGTCTATTGAAGCTACTAATTAGGTGCATCTTCCTAGTTAATGGTTGCACTCGACTTTTGCTAGGGCACTTGCTAGCACATGCTCATATTTGAAAAATAAGGACTATGAACGACTCAAATAATAGCTCGAATTACCTTGTAATAGTAGAAAATCAATTAGCTAATACTCTTAACCTAGTTTGAATGTCTTGGTAATTACAATTAAAGTTTGATGAAAATGGGTGCTAATCTATAGAGAAGAAACTCTATCAAATATCAATTTCCATAATAATTGGTTATTTTAGCATCCGAATAAAATTTTTGATCAACTTGAATTAAAGTTGAAAGGTTGAAAGTAAAAAGTTGGTCACTCGACAAATTTGAACTTCTTTTATTGAGATTTTTTTTTTACGTACACTACGAGTTAGTTATGTTTGAATTCCTAACATCATGTTTTATATTTAAAATTAATATCACTAGGCTAAATGGCTACTCGACACTTCTTTTTATTGATGTTTGAGAACGATGTACTCTTGTTGGGTGAATTTGAGATCAAACTCAAATATTTGATGAATTTGAATGATCCAATAATCTCATCTTCATTGCTTAAAAACGAGGCAAAAATATGAGCCAAAATTGGAACTTGTTCCTGTGTGTTCACAGGCTTGAATTTGAACGAAGGAAATTTTTTGTAGATTGACTAATTAAGCTGGACAGCAAAGAAACATTTTTCCCCAAATTTGGGATGTGTCATCTTTCCATTTTTTAAATAGCACTAAAATGAATCTTTTTGAGCATTTTTGGGCAGCAAAAAATTTTGCTTTTGAGACCACAAGCTGGTGAATTTGTAGGCTGACCACAATATAATCTATTCTAATTGTTGTTAATTTTGATTGCTTTGACTGATCATGTTGCATGCCTTGAGGAGCTCAAAATCAACAGGGTTCTCTTTGTCCTTGCCGGTTCTATCTCTATCCAGTACTGCAATTAATTTCTCAACTAATTTTATTCTACGTACTTCCTTTTGCTAATTTCTAATTGAAATGTTGTTAAAGACATAATAATTAATGTACAATCTAGTTAACTTTGTCCCTCTTCAACTATACTGTTGTTGTCACAATCTTGCAGTTCCTTAAGTGTGTCTTGTACAGTCAGTGGTTAGTGTGTGAATGGGAGGTTGATATCATCAAATTAAACCCATATTTAATTTACCAATGTAAAGTGTTTTGTGGTGTGACTGACTGGGCTATATGTGTATATGTGTTAGGTAGTACCAGCAAATACTTCTTTTTCCCAAAAGACAATGAATAGGTGCGGTGCCCCCCTCCCCCCTCACATGGAACCCAATTAATTACCTTTTTAATTTTTCTCTTGTTTTGTGTTTTGGTTTAGATACCAAAGAAAATAAATCTCAAGGTTGTGCTTCCTCCCAACTCTTCTAAAAGTTAAATCTCTCACGAATTCCTTCGGACAGAAAACATATAGAAAAACAAGAAAAAAGTAAGCCCAATACCATGTATTTGGTTTAGGGGAAAAAGGTTGAAGAACATGCCATTTCAAATTATTGGATTAATTTTGCCTTAAATTGGATGCACATGGCTCAGATTATCATATTCTCCATAAGTTTCCCACTAGTAAACAAGGCCCCAGTTTTTGCTCTTTCCTGCTCTGATTACAAAATTGTTTCTATTTTGGAGTCTTTTTTCTTCTGAACATGCTTTCTTCTAGTAACATAAGATTTATCTTTACACATGTAATGTAACCACCTTCTCGCAAATTGTCCTTTATTCTTGTTGGATATATGGTAAAACATATATATATATATATATATATAGATTGGGCAAAGGACCAAACTGCCCTTCAACAATATTTTTCTACATAGTAAACATGTGAAGATCCATCTATGTAATTATGCGGATCTATTAACCATTTCATCAGATGATGTTGATTGAAACTATATACATGGATAGAGTGTCTTAACCATCATTTTATTTGATTTTCAATGTTTTTTTAATTTGTATTAATTTTGATAATGAGTACACCCCACTTCTTGAATGATTATTCCAAGTACCATTTACTTATAATCGAATGAAATGCGAAATTACAAAAAATATGCCACTCAATCACACCGTCATGATAAGCAACATATATATAATTGCAGATATGAAAACCTCATACAAGAATGATTAGGCCAGTGAGCCCAATGATTGCGAGCAATCCGATTGAAATCATGATTGAATCACACACATAGAATTGAGGAATGATGAGTTGAAGTCTTCTTTAGACGTGCAAAAAGTTGTAATCTCAGGAGAAGTGATGCATGCCTATGGGACACTGACACTCCTCACTCCTTCTTTTCCAGTACGGCCTATCATTAGTTTCAGAATGCAACTTTCTTCAAGATCCACATGCCCAGAATGATCATTCCCAATAATTAATGTTTACACATAATACATTTAGTATTGCTTTTCATTAAGGGCAAAGATTTGATCATCATATCCCTCGAAAAAAGAGTCTGTCTGGAATGAGCATTTGCATTTGAAGGAAGGACTTGATTGTCCTAAATAACAAGTGCAATAAAACTTTGATAATTGGAGGACTTATGTTCAAACTGTTTATTCATCGATCTAATAATTGGAGGAATATTAATGTTTTAATTTTGTGGAAATAAAGATTAACTAGTATAATAGATGGAGTTGGACTGGGAGAAGCATATGGCTAATAATGATGCATGTGATGATCAATCCAAATTAGTTTAGATGACCTTTTAGAGGTCCATCCATGTTCCAGTACTCCTTTATATTAATATATTCATCATCAATCCATTCTAACACTTTATTAATAACTAATGCTTAAAAAGAAAATCAAAGGGGGAGCACCTTATTTAAACAGCCCAAATGCAACTGCCAGAAATCATAAACAAAAAAACCAAACTGAATTCAGAAGATCAAACATTGAAAAATATAGTCTCTCTCTCTCTCTCTCTGCGCTTCTTTCTTTCTTACTCTGTTCATTGTCAGGAAATCTCACTTTTTCATCCACTGATAACACTATCTTAATCTGTCAGGGCTATCTAATCTACCCGCCTGACTATCTGTCCTTCCAAATTTATTTCCTATCCAAATGGATAGCATCAACAGGTCAGGCGCAAGTACCCCTTCTCCTTCAAAGAGCAAGAGAAAGGGAAATCAGCAGCAGCAACAGCAGAACGGCCAGCAAGAATCATCAACAAACAGGTTTCTTGGCGTTAGAAGGCGACCGTGGGGCAGATATGCCGCCGAGATAAGAGACCCCTCGACAAAAGAAAGGCACTGGTTGGGCACTTTTGACACTGCTGAAGAGGCGGCATTGGCCTACGACAGGGCCGCCCGCTCCATGCGTGGCTCCAGGGCCCGCACCAACTTCGTGTACTCAGACATGCCCCCTGGTTCATCAGTCACTTCCATAATTTCCCCCGACGAAACCCGAAATGATTTCTCCATGCTCTTCGCTGATTCTCAGCATTCTGAACATAATCCAACAGACCAGCAGATGTTTTTCTTCGGACAGAGCGAGCTCAACACGACCCAATTTCCAGGTTTTCAGCTGACGGGGGATGCCTGGAACCAGGGCAACGCAAATTCTAACATCAGTCTATACGAGCAGCACGTGGGTAGTAGCGAATTCCAATATTGTCCACCACCCGGTGACGCCTCCCATGAGCTGCCGCCGTTGCCACCGGATATTACGAGCAGCTGCTACTCCGGAGAACCGCCTGTGCTGTCAGAAATGGGACATGGAGTTCTGAATGACATGAGATATCTTGAGCTGTCGGAACAGCGGCGGAGCATGGATGCAGCAGCCCCAAATGATCTTGGTGAGGCTTATTTCGGCTTCGACGACTCGGTAAGTGGCCCCAGAAACAGTTGCTCCGGCTTCGGATGGTTCTGATTTACATATTCGCTTTCCCAAATGAAAACGGGTTCTTATCCCGCTATTACTTTAAATATTTGTGTTGGTTTGTTGGATATAGGATCCATGTGTGTGTTTCCAATTGTTATCTTCTTATTTTCTCCTCTTCTTCCTTGTATTGCCATCATCAGCTTACAGTAATCAACACCCTTTCTTAATTATATAATGCATTGAGCTAGCTCTCTTTGTCAAAACACTCTGCTACACTGAATTGTTCAAATACCAAATGGTGATCACAACTATCACAAAGTGAGCTTCATTGTCGATGTAACATGTCCATGTCATTTTGTTTGAAACTCCCAACGTAGGTAAAGCTAGCCATCTGCTATCTTCCACTTTTTATCCTTTATTATGTTCTATGCATGATTTCTTATTTTATTTTATAAATATGTGTTAAGTGTATAAAATATTTTCTTATAATTGATGGAAGATTAAATACGTTAGATATATATATATATATATTTATTTATCAAATTGAAATAAAAAATGAAACACGAAGTGAAATAGAAAAATGTCACTAGATGTGATAAGTCTGGGGGCCCATTAGTTAAAGTCGTGGGCTCATGTCAAACCAGGGTAAGCCATGGCAGAAATTTTTTGGAGTCGATTTGGCTATTGGGTTGAGTCAGAATGGGCATAATTTTGTGAGATAAGCTCTGTTGGGCCGGTTTATCGGTGTAGAGAGTTAGTGGGCTGACTCGCGTTGTACAGCTCAAGCCACATCAGAAATGGCCTTGAATTGACCGGGACTATGAATGTTGTCTGGATCAAAAAGAGGACTACAAGAAGTGTCGAAGTCGGAGTGGAACTGGGAAGGTCATAAACATAAGGAAATAGTCGACACTGAATCTTATTTCCTTTTCAACAAGAGTCCTATTAAGAAATTAAATATGCTTAAATATAGTTATCAATTCAAACCTCTATCAGGATACATTTTTTATTAATTTGCAGCAATTTACATTCATTTTCTCCAGCAATCATGACTTGTGTTTTGACTTAAGCATCACATAATTTTTATGGAAAATCCAGTGCCCATAGCAAATATTTTTTGTAAGAATCGTAATAACCAGAAAGATCATTTATTGATGCTAAATCTGGATCAAATTGAGTTAAGAAGCTATTAGAGGTATCAAATCCCACCGGTTCAAGCATTCTAAACAAGCTGATTTTAACCACGCTGCTTTGTACAGTAAGTGGGCTAGTATAACGAGCTCACTTACCTTGTTAACTCCAGCTGCACATGTGCAGCCCAAGACTAGATTGGTCCTTGGCCCATCACGGGCCGTGGGCTGGCTCAACCCACATGGGCTACGTGCCCTGGTCCTAACTCGATTCACTTAACCCGTGTATGGCTATCAATAGATTGGATTATAATCCAAATATGATCTGAACCCGACTCGAATTTTAAATTTTTTAATTCAATTAAAATACTCAATGGATCATATCCGATTATAAATATTTATAATCTAAAATGAGTTGATTAGATATGAAATTAAGCAATCCAATCCATTAAACATCCGAATCCGAATTGTAATATTTTTTATTAAATTAATAGTCTTATATATAATATTATTAAAGATTTTAAAATAAAATCTATATATTATATTGACTTAATATCTATATTAACATCTATATTATACTATTAATATTGAGTTTTTAACCTAAAAAATAAGAGGGATATTGATAAAATATCAAATATAATAACATATAATAGCTCATCTAGGGCTGTCAGTGGAGCGAATTTTAATCCGAATTCGATCCGATTTTTTATGATATTTAACTGACAAAAGATTCGACAGATATAATTCGATTAAAAAGTTCATAAACCAAAATAAATAAAGCAAATATGGATATGGCTCAATTCGATCCATTAATAATGTGAATCTTAATATATTTAGTATTATACATATATAGTATTATACATACGTTAAAAATGGTCCTATAATAATGTAAATGTGGATATTTGGATGAATGAAATAATGAAATCTTATGCAATATATCAAATCAAGTACTTTTTGTATAAATTTTTAGATTTTGAACTTATTTATATCATAATTACATCACTTGTTTCTTTATTTTTATAACAAAAAATGATGTGAAAAAAATAATGAGTAGGAGTCGAATGCAATAATATGGCCAGAATGCAATGCAAATCTTGATTTGATCAAAATGAGTTTTTTTTTTTAAATAAAACTTTGAATCTATAGTTAGTTAATTGAATAATCAAATGTAACTATGTATTTATAATGCCAAATAAGTACTATTATCAGCAACAAAACCTAAAATGTAATGATTTGGTGAGTGAGTGTGATTAAGTTAAATTCTATTGTTGCTTTTAAGTGATCAATAAGCTTGAAAATTTATTCATTAATCTATTGTATATTTTTTTTAAGGATGATTATTTTAAATTTGGATTTTACTAAATTTTTAGAAAAATAATAAATATATGATGATTTTTGAAATATTCAAATTTGGATTTTTTTCAATATCCGACGGATATCTGATTTGAATCCAGATATGGTTATACTAGCTACAGATCCGATGCATCTTGGATCGAATTTGGATATGACATATTACTTCCAAATTTGAACTTGGATCTAGCATTATCCGATTTGAATTCGACCCACTGACAACCCTAAGGTCATCTATGCATTAATGTAATGTGAAATAGGAATTTAGTATTCAAATATTTAATTTTTGGACTAACATATAACAAAAAGTTGTTAAAAATTCAAATATGACATATATTTACTTTATAAATATAATATTTTTATAAAATTCAAAAGGGAAAAAAAAAGAAAAAAAAAACGGCTTGAATTTTTTAATCGAATTTCAAATATGATACAAACTAACAAAGATCTTATAGGATTTTGGTCAGATTCGAATATGAATTTTGATAATCAAATTCAAAATCGAATATGACAAATCAGATTCAAATGCAACCCGTTGATAGCCCTAAACCCGTGTTAATAAAAGAAATAAAAGTTTAAAATAGGCGTTGGGCCACTGCCTAAATATTTTACTAGTAGTTGGGCAGCTCAAAGGCTAGTCATCGAATATGTTTTTCTATTTTTCTATTTTTTATTTTTTTTAACCTCATTCCAATTATAATTTACAATTTTATCAATCTCTCAAGTCTCAATTTTCTCTCTCCTCTCTGGCTCACTCAAATAATACTTTTCTTACAAACGTTCAAAACTTTATTTTTCAATTTTTATTCATGAATTTAAATATCAAATTCCAATTATACATATCAATAATTGCATTAGAGTGTAGTTTTACTAAACATAATTATATTTACTAATCTTTTATATATTGCATAATTATTTCATTGTTTGTTGTAAACTATTCATGTAATTGGTTTGTGAAGATATCAAGTGAGTTCAAATTGAAGAAATTTACAACGTTATATTGTTATTCAAATAATTTGATAGCAATATTTATTCTTTTTTTCGTAATTTATTTTGTATGATTTTGATATGGCTGATTAATGGGCTAAAAATGACTAACCAATTACATAATAAATGAACAAAAATGTTAAAAAGAATAATTGATTAATTCCACCAAGAAGGGCATTTAGATCCTAGGGGTTGAACCTTGCTAAAAGAAAAAACACTATAAATACTAAGCCCACAGGTCAAATTAGACATGAAAAATTATTTACAAAAAGTCAAGAGCTCAAACTATCTACTTCGCATTCCAAATGAAGTACTCCAAAACTTTGCTTATTTTTGGAGAAGACCATGACTCCGTTTCCAATCAATATCATCTTGGTGCCATCTGTAGGAACTCTTACCAAAGAAGAAAGAATGCTGAGAATGCAAATGAGATTCAGAGCTCAAACTCCTAATGCTTCAATGGTACGCTAACATGATGAAGTGAAGCATAGGCGATCGAAGGCATCCCCGCTGCCCGCGATGAATTAGGCTAAAGATACTTGAGACCTTTCCCAATCAGAGTCCCCAAATCTAAAAGAGGAAAGCTAAGGAAGTTGATTTTGAGCTAGAGAGATGTTCAAGAATGTGGAAATCGTCACAAACAATCCCCCGAAGACAACAAGGATTGAAGCCTTCCTAGACCCAAATTTTGAGAAGGAGATGATACGTTTTGTGAGGGAAATGGCGATGTATTAGCATGGAGCATGGTGGACTTGCTAGTAATCTCTACCAATATCATTATGCACTACCTCAAGGTGGATCGTGATGCATGATTGGTAAAATAGAAGAGGAAAAAGTTTGAAGCGATGTGAAATCAGATAATCAAACGAAAGGTAGACATACTGCGTGAGGCAAAGTGCATCTGATTGGTTCAATATCCTAAATGGCTAGACAACATGGTGTTGGTAATTAAACTCGATAAGAAGTGTATCAGTTTCACAAATCTGAAGAAGGCCTTCCCGAAGGACCTATTGATGTGGGAGAATTTCTGAGGTTAGATTTAGAAAGGTTTTTGATGGGAACTAAAGCTGGTGATAGGGTCGAAACTCAACTTTATTATAAGCGCAAAGGCCGAACTTGCAATCACAAAAGCCTTATTAGACTTTCTGAGGTGGCCTTCTACTAAACCCATATGATGTTTAAGTCAATAAATCAGAGAGGAAAGTAGGAAATACATAGCCAGGACTAAATGTGAAAATGAAAGGCCTACATTGTAGAGAGCATAAGGTGACATATTTATAGGGAGATAACACATTGTCTTTACCAATAGGTCCTTAATGGGTTTGTAAGAGTCCCTTTCGAGCCAAGAGCATTTTAGTCTTTAATTTAAGAAGAGGACAAACTGACAAACTGATTTGATAAGAAAAGATATGCACTATCTTTATGTAGCCTGATAGCTTTTATCAGGCTGTGAGTAGCACAACCAACTGCTAGTGGGACGGGATAAAGGAAGTATGGTGACTTGATGATATTGAATACCATAGTGGGTCGAGGGTCTTATTGTTTCGAGGTCAGTATACCACTTGGACATTTAAAGAATGGTGTCCTCCTCACATTACTGGCAGGTAGGCTTTGGTCAAAACCACCGGGAGATGAGGGGATCTATCCCATATCATTAACCACCCTATATCTAGCCGAGTGCATGCGGTCATGCGATTGAAGTGTGATTCACTCGCGAAGTTTAGTGGGGTTTATCTGCCCAACCCTCGATGAGTTTGGGGATGTTTTGACTTCCACACCGTCGCTCATAAACTCCTTAGGCCACGTTTGAGGAATCATAATGAATTAAGCCGCTTCACATTACTCTGCTTTTATTGGTGCGTGGTTCGAGTGTACATTTGTCAGTTTTAGGAACACCTCATACATAATTAAGACATTCCTTCAAAAGGTCAAATGTATTGCTTCGCTCCTTTTAAGGGGAATTCAAATATACTTTCATCTCCACTATCACCCATTCAACTTCTAAGCCATTTAAGTGAGGCGTATCGTCGAAGCTGAAATGTTTGTCCTCTGTGCTTGACCATTCAAGTTGTGCACACGCTTTTCTCTCTCTAAAGAGAGATTTTCCTTGTTTTCTCTTTCCATAGTTCATAATTGTAGTCCTCTTTTTGTGTCCCTAACTATTTCCTTGACTCTTGAGAGGTTCATTGGTTTCTTTTTATGATGCCTTGGGTGAGAATATGAGTTCTCAAGAAAGTGAGCACTTTGTCGATGAGGTAGTTGAAGCTAGGTGTAGTATGAGGATCTAATAAATAATGTATAAAATTACTAAATTAAATAGGCTACACTTGAAACCAAGGATCTAAACATGCTTTGAATTCAGATTTGGATGAAGGATTCCCTTGATTGTTCAAAAATCTAAGGTGAAGAGGAAGAACACTTGAATTTTCAAAGCTGTCTTCTAGTGGCGTAGCAACAACTCAGCAACGATTGCCTAATCAAACTACCTCCAAAATTGCTAAAATTTGGATATGACCTCCTCAATGCCTTGGGGAAGCTTCAGTAAAAAAGTCAACAACAAATGGGTCCAACAAGGTCTGGAAACAAGCCTTCAAACGATCTGCCCTTGTAGTAGATCTCCAAAAGCTTAGCTATCCAAGTGTCTAGCCTCTAATGAAAAGATCCACACACCAATGGAAAATCCAAATCACTCCTTAATTAGCTAGAAAATCAAGGAGAGAAGAAGATGATGAAGGCCGAATTTAGGGAGGGAGAGGTAAAGAAAGTGTGAAGCCTCAACTTATGAATGAATCACACAAAATTGGAGGGAAAAATGAAATCTAACAATTAGATCATGCAGGCCACAATAGCCAGCCACCTCTCTTCTATTTATAGGAGTGGTCCATGAGGTTGACACCAACTTGCAAACAAGTTGAAATTCTTAATTTCACTTGCATTTGAATTTCAATTGAAATTTACATTTCATCTCATGAAATATCATCCAAATAAATTCAAATGCACTCTAAATAAACTCTCTCATTTTGAATTTCCTCCAAAATTAATTCTTCACATTAATTAAATTAAAGGGTTAATTTAATTAATTGGTCCTGACTTAACTTTTTAATCAATTAACTTAACTCCTTAAGCTAGAAATTGTCAACTTAATTCCTTAACTTAACTTGACCAATTGATAGTCATGTGGCATCAATTAAATTAACTTCTTAATTTAATTGGTCTAAATTAACTCCTTAAATTATTTAGACTAATTTAACAATTAAATTGCTCAAGCCAAAATGGTCAAAAATTAGTCAATCGTTTCACCTCCATAAAATCGGTCAAGTGGAATTTTCTAACTCTTAGAAAATTTCTTTTCATCAAATAGGATTTCCAATTGACTTTTGTGTGTGACCCATTAGGTTCTATCATTCGTTGGACATGGGCTCACAACACTTGTGATATTTAGAATATTGAAATATTCTTATTAGTTTAAACTCATAGCTCAATTTAATTAATCTCCATTAATTGAAGAGTACTCAATCTCTATGGTCGATGCTCAACCTCAAGTCGATGGAGCACATCTAATTGGCCGAAATGAATATGCTTTTGGAGAACTATTATAGCTCCACGCTTGCCATGCAAATGCAGTCCTTTCCGTCTCCTATCTCCCAAAAGAGGATATGGCAATATATTTGCCGGCTCTTTAATAGCCTCGATAATTATGTTTCTATTCTCAATGTTTGAATCCCCTTTATGACCTCATTTTTGGGAAACTCCTTTTCTAAATTGTCATACTACATTGTGCAAGGATGTTATGGAATCGATCATTATAGAATATATAGGAGATGCACTCGCCCTTTACAATGACAAGGAGAAGGATCCCATCTTGGATTTCACAAACCTCCATGTCTAAGTAGCTCATACTCAAGCTCAACCCGAATGACCCACGAAGTGGTCGAGGAAGAGTTAAAGCATGAGGACCTAAACACAAGGTTACCATAGATCCTTAGGTCAAATGACTAATTATATGCACTAGCGTAAGCTAGATAACTTGCCAAAACAGACTTGCCACTATGGCTATCTAGTGGATTCTCTGGGCAGGCCTTCAGTGAACTTGTTTTCTAACAAGCACCTACCAACATGTACCTATGTCTAACATGGATTGCTCATGAAACGGAGCAAGATCCAACCTTTGGATTTATGCATTGTTAGTGCAAGTCTATTTGAATCTTAGATGTCATGTCTCATAAGATTATACGACTTGGAACATTTTAAGATCACGACCGTATAAGACTTATTTCATGATCACCACCCAGTGCGTGACCAAGTCCCGTAGTCTTGTGTGATCTAAGGGCTTCAACTAAATGCTAGTGAAGTAAATTAAACATAAGATGAAGATGGCCATTTAAAATGAATATCGTTCAATCAAGATTGTATCACAAGTGAAATAGTTTACATGCCAATCTAATTAGCTGCGGGGCACTATTCCAACAGTTGTAACGTGCCCTAACTCCAATTCTCCATAGTCGTAAGACCCATCTTCTCAAGATGTTCTTCAAAGACCTTTTGCATTAGGGGTTTAGTCAGTGTATCTATTATATTCTCTTATGAGGTAACTCTTTCCACTCGGATGTCGCCTCTTTCGATGATCTTCCTGATCAAATGATATCACCTCAAAATGTGCTTGGGTTGTTGATGAGATCTTGGCTCTTTAGCTTGCGCTGCTGCCCAATTGTTGTCACAAAATACAACTATTGGCTCAATAATACTAGACATTATATCTAACTCTTGGATGAAGTTTTTCATCTAAACACCTTTCTTTACAGCTTCTGAAGCCACAATATATTCCACCTTTGTGGTTGAATCGATCGTGGTGTCTTGTTTTGAACTATTCCAACTTACTGCCCTATTGAGGAAAAATATGAATCCCACAGTAGATTTTAGATCATCTACATTGGATTAGAAACTAGAATTCAAAAACCCTTTGAGTTTCAATTCTCTATTGCCATATACTAAAACAAATCCTTAGTCCTTCTTAGGTACTTAAGGATTGCTTTAACGGCTATCCAGTGACGTTCACCGGGGTCAGATTGAAAGCGGCTCGTAACACTTAGAGCGTGTGCTACATCCAACCTTGTACATTAAATGGTATACATTATGCTTTTTATGGCAGATGAATATGGTATGTGGGACATTCTATGTCTCTCGTTATCAATCTTAGGGGCCATAGACTCGGGAGACAAAGACCATGTCCTATGGGGAGGAATCTTTTATTGGATTCTTTCATACTAAACCTCTTTAATATCTTGTCAATGTGGAATGTTGGGGAAAGCCCAATATCCTCCTTGATTTATCTCTATAGATACGTTTTCCTAATATTTAGGATATTTTCCCCAAATCCTTCATGAAGAATTGAGTAGATAACCATGCTTTAGTATACTCGAATATTACTTTCTCATTTCCAATGAGAAGAATGCCATGACATAAAGCACAATAAACTGTACACTACTCCTACTAGCCTTCTTGTACACACAAGGTTTATACACATTTTTGACAAAGTTAAACGATTTAACTGTTTTATTAAAATGTATGTTCCAACTTTGGGATGCCTATTTTAGTCCATAAATGGATCCCTCGAGTTTTGCAAACCTTTTGCTCACTTCCTTTAGATGTAAAACCTTGTGGTTGGTCCATATAGATTTCTTCTTCAATGTTTCCATTGAGGAAATTGGTTTTCACATCCATTTGCCATATGTCATAATATGCGGTTATGGCAAGTAAAATCCTAATGTACTTAGGCATTGTGACCGGTGAAAAAGTTTTCCTAAAATCAATATCAGGTCTTTGAGCGCAATCCTTTGCCACTAGTCATGCCTGAAAGGCCATTACCTCTCCATTGACTTTTAGCTTTCACTTATAGATCCACTTGCAACCAACAAGTACTATACCCTTTGGTGGATCTACCAAAGTCCATACTTTGTTGAAGTACATAGAGTCCATTTTAGATTACATGGCATCAAGTTAATGTCCCAAATCTATATCCAGCATAGCTTCCTCATAGGTCTTCAGATCATTATCTAATTGGCCTGTTTGATAAAGGAATTTGAACCTTTTGGGTTGCTTCTTGATTCGATCCGGCCTTCTCAGAGGTTGTGTATAAGGTTCTTGATGCTAACTTATTTCCACCGCTTATGGGATTTGTTGATCATCTTAAACTTCATCAAGTTCAACAACAACGGCATTTCTATCTATTAGAAATTGCATTTCCAAAAAGTAGGAGTTCCTCAAAACGAACACCTTTTGTTCTGCGGGATCATAAAAGTAATAACCCAAAGACTCTCTTGGGTATCCCACAAACTTGCACAAGATAGATGTACTACCCAACTTGTCTTCTACTAGCTGTTTGACGTAAGTGGAAGACCCCCAAACTCTTAAGAAAGAATAGTAAGGTGCTTTGCCATAGCACATCTCATGTGGCGTTTTTGGCATTGACTTTGAGGGTACCATGTTAACTAGCCTTGCTGCTGTATTAAGGGCGTATCCCCAAAAGGATATAAGCACATCGAAAAAGCTCATTATGGAACGTACCACATCCAATAAGGTATGATTTCTCCTCTCAGCTACTCCATTATGTTGGGGTGTGCTGGGTGGACTCCATTGAGAGATAATCCCATTCTCCTTTAGATAATCCAAGAATTCGATGCTTAAGTATTCTCCCCCCTCCATTCGATTGAAGAGGTTTAATACTTAGTCCCTTTTGCTTTTCTACTTCATTCCTATACTCTTTGAACTTTTCAAAGGCTTCAGACTTGTACTTCATAAGAAACACATGTCTGAACCGAGTATGATCATCAGTAAAGGTGATGAATTAAGAATAGCCTCTTTTCACACTAACTCTCAGTTGGCCACGAACATCCATATGAATCAAATTCAAGGGACTTACGGTTCACTCCCATTGTCCTACAAAAGAAGCCTTGGTTGTTTTTCCCTTTAAACAAGACTCAAAAGTAGAAAGATTCTCAATGCCACTAACATTTAGTGTTTTGAGATCTTCTAACTTGCTCATTCTATTTTTAGAGATATGTTCGATTCTTGCATGCCACCAGATGACATCATCTTAGTTATCTATTTTTCTTTTACTTGATTGAATGTGCAACAATGAAGGTTGAGAATCTAATATAGACAATCCATTGTTTAATATACCTTGTGCAATTAAAGAACCATTCTTTAATGTTTTCAACATTCTTTTAGATATAGAAAAATCATACCCTTCATTATCCAAAATGGGAATAGAAATAATGCTTTTAACAAGATTGGGTACACAACAACAAGGATCAAGTACAATGCAAGAATTTCCCAAGTCTAACTTGATAATGCCTTCAACCATGGTTGCAACTTTTGCTCTATTTCCAAGGCAAAGGATCATATCCCCTTTATTGAGACTCATTCGTCTTTTCATCTCCTATAATAAATTACAAAGGGGAGAATCATATGCGGTATCAAATACTCATGAGAAAGAATTTATTGTTAAGTGCACTTCAATAAAGTACATACCCTTCTCAAGGGTGCTAAGATAAGCCTTGCAATTCATTTTCCAATGTCCTTTTCACCACAATGAAAGTAAGTATCATCAGTTTTAGCCTTTTTCTTTTTCTTGATTCCCCCAAAACTTTTCAAGGGTTGCTTTCCTTTAGAGGAAGAACTTTTCTTCATTTTATCTCCCTTTCTAGGACCCCCAGGGCTCTTAGATTTGGAAGAGGAAGCAAGCATAAGAGCTTTGTCTTTCTCCATAGTCGCCTCGATGGTCACCAACATGGTGATCAAGTTGTTAATTGTTACTTCTTGCTTAGACATATTAAAGTTCATAACGAATTGGTCAAATGAGCTTGGCAATGATTGAAGGATCAAATCCACATAGAGCTCATTGTCTATGATAACATCTAATTGACCTAGCTTCTCAATGAGCTCGATCATCTTTAGCCCATGATCATAGACACTTATGCCCTCATTCATTCTTATCTTGAAGAGCTCTTTAGATAATGAAAACATGTCATGTCTAGTTTGAACACCATACAATTCTTGTAGGTGTAAGTAGATCTCATTAGTATGTTTCATATGCTCATGAGACTTTTGTAGCTCATTAGACATAGAAGCCATCATGATGCATCTTGTTTGTAGATCATCATCCACAAACTTCGTGAACAATTCACTTGCCTTATTGGTGGCATCATCACCAGTGGTGTCCCGCAGACTTTGATCAAGCACATAAGTCCTCTTTTCGGAATCTAGAATAATCTTGAGGTTTTTTCTCAACCAATCGTGGACGTTTGGCCTGGTTAGTTTATTGGTTTTCAAAATAATGTTGAGTGAATTTTTAGCCATTTTAAGTTTGATATTTCAAAAATCTACAAAAGGAGAAAAAAAGAGTATAAGCATGTGATTGAATATTGATATTGAAAACATGTTCATGGTTTTTTAAGCATGTTTTTCTCCTACTATTTTATAAAATTCTTCACCCCCTAGAAGAATTCGAATAGCGAATTCAAAAATCTTATTTACTAGTGAGAACCAAGATCCTAAAGACTTGTAAGTGGACCCCCGTGATGGGTGCATCCACAAATAATCCAAAGGTAAGTAACTTTTGCTAATTGCATCTCTTTGCAACCCTTAATGTATTTTGCCTCACTTTTCATATAGATCCCCTTTATGGATGACCCCTACATTTATGGACCTACCAATCAAACTTTGATTTGAAACCACTCCAAGTCATGCCATGTGATGTGAGCTAAGCATGGGAAGCATCAAATCAAAGGTGCATCGTATGCTAAGTATATGAACACAACTTTCTAGCTAAGTGTGACCCCCATGATGAGTGCATCACGCAAAGATAGTAGCTTCGTCATGTTATATACTATTGGTAGAAGGCATGAATTAATTAAAACTTCTTTTCATTTGTATCCATTTTGACTTAATATTTTGAAAACACTTAGACTCTTCTAAGTGGAGGGATTTTCTTACTTGCAAAGATCTCATCAATTTTATCTTCTTATTTAGGTTTCTATATCCTAACCATGCATTTAATACATCAATAGGATATGAAAAGCATAAATAAGTAAATGCGCCTAGCATGTTCCTAGGGTGGGATGACCATGAGCCTTAACCAAGTGGTGCACTTAGAGCCATAGGTGCATTATTTAGTTAATTTTAAGTGGGTTGATTAAATCTATCTATTACATAAATGTATCCCCATACATTCATGGGTCTTCTTGCCTCCAATGGTCTTCTTTGCTCCTTGCAACATTTATATGAGAAAGAAATCCTCACTCCTAGTGATTCTACTCTCATAACATTTACAAGATAGAAATTAAGAGGCATTCAAGCCCTAATTTGATACAACCATTTTCAACAACTTGAAACAAATTAAATCAATATTAAAGGCTAACAATCATCCCTATTCATTCATCATCCGTTCAACAATTAAATGAACAATAAATAAATCAAGAATTTACATTAAATTCCAACAATTAAATGCTTATCTCATAAATAATTAATTGGCCAAACAAAAATAAGCATAACAATTATGCATATCATTTTTGCACTAAATTGAAGATTAACTTTAACAAGATTTTAAAAGCATTCAAAAATGTCAAGCATAGTTTTGACAACTTGTACAACACTTGTGCATCTATGTAGTATGATTTAATACACTTTTGGTCACAAAAAGAGCAGAAAAAAATCCTCAAAACTCACCAAACCTGAGATCAGGAACTATTGCCCTAGCCTAGTGCATGGCCATGCGGCGGGACCCAGGCGTCATGCCCTATTTTAGGTATTAGTTCGAGTTAAGTTGTTTTCGGCTCAATTTTTGTGCACAAAAAAATTTAGGACACTTCCTAAACATCAAATCACACATTATAGATGAATTTTCAGATTCAAAACACCTTTTCAAAATGAAAATTCAAGTGCTCAAACATGCTTCAAAAATCAAGTTTAAGTGAGAATCACTATTCCCTAAAAATCTCCAATAATTTCCAATCCAGTTGGATCCAAAAATGACCAAAATACCTTAAGGCAAAATTTAACATGCTATATCAATATATAACATCAACCAATGCCAAATCAACATTTAACGTTAGCAACTATGAATCAAAACATACTAGCACATGAATTAACTCTTAAAACACATATTAGCATAATTTCAATTCATCAACAAAGGAGCCACATGCATCATCATCCAAATACTCCAATCCATAAATTGGATCAAGCATTTGGAGATCTAGATTAATCCATCACATGAATTAGTCAATCAAAAATCCAAATTAAAGCATGAAATTAGACTCTAATACCACTTTAAGCCAAGTTTAGCACTAGGATCCAATAAATAATATACAAAATAGCTAAATTAACTAGGATACACTCAAAATCAAGGATCTAAATATGCTTTGAATTCATATTTGAATGAAGGATTACCTTGATTGCTCAAAAACCCAAGGTAAAGAAGAAGAACACTTGAACTTTTCAAAGCTATCTTCTAGTGGTAAAGTAGTAACTCGGCAACGATTGCCTAATCAAACTACCTCCAAAAATGCTGAAATATGGATACAACCTCCTCAACACCTTGGGGAAGCTCCAGTAAAAAATTCAACAACAAACGAATCTGGCAAGGTTTGGAAACAAGCCTCCAAAGTTTCTTCCCTTGCAGTAGATCTCCAAAAGCTTAGCTATCCAAGTGTCTAGCCTCTAATGACAAGATCCACATACCAATGACAAATCCAAATCACTCCTTAATTAACTAGAAAATCAAGGAGAGAAGAAGAGGATGAAGGCTAAATTTAGGAAGGGAGAGGTGAAGAAAGTGTAAAGCCTCAACTCATGAATGAATTACATAAAATTGGAGGGAAAAATGGAATATAACAATTAGATCATGCAAGCCACAATGGCCAGCCACCTCTCTCCTATTTATAGGAGTGGAGGTGTGATGCAAGTTGCATCACACCTCCCATGAGGTTGGCGTCAACTTGCAAGCAAGTTGCATGTGTGAAATTCTTAATTTCACTTGCATTTGAATGTCATTCAGAATCTTCATTTCATCTTATGAAAGTCATCCAAATAAATTCAAATGCACTCCAAATGAACTCTTTCATTTTGAATTTCCTTCCAAAATTAATTCGTCACACTAATTAAATTAACTCCTTAATTTAATTAATTGGTCTATACTTAACTCTTTAAGTCAATTAGCTTAACTCCTTAAGCTAGAAGTTGTTAATTTAACTTCTCAAGTTAACTTGACCAATTGATAGCCATGTGGCATCAATTAAATTAACTCCTTAATTTAATTGGTCTATTTTAACTTGTTAAATTATTTAGATCAATTTAACAATTAAATTGATCAAGCCTAAATAACTAAAAAATAGTTAGCCATTTCACCACCATAAAATCGGTCAAGTGGAATTAGAAAATTCCTTTCACCAAATAGGATTTTCAACTGGCTTTTGTGTGTGACCCATTAGACTCTATCGTTCAGTGGACATGGGCTCACAACTCTTGTAACATTTAGAATATTGAAATATTCACATTATTTTAAACTTTTTTACACTGAAGACTTAATTCAATTAATCTCCATTAATTGAAGAGTTCCCAATCTCTATAGTGGATGTCCAACCTTGAGCCCATGGAGCATAACTAATTGGCTGAAATAAATATACTTTTGGAAAACCATTCTAGCTCTACGCTTGCTATGCAAATACTGTGTTTTCGTCTACTGTCTTCAGGAAGAGGCCTAGGGCAAGATATTTGTCGACTCCCTAATGGCCTCAATAACTATGTTTCTATTCTCAATGTTTGATTCCCCTTTATGACCTCATCTCTGAAAAACTATTTTTCCAAATTGTCATACTACCTTGTGTAAGAATTTTGTGAGATCAATCATTATAGAATACATAAGAGATGCACTCGGCCTTCACAACAACAAAGAGACAAATCCCATCCTGGATCTCACAAACCTCTACATCTAAGTAGCTCATATCCAAGCTAAACCCAAAAGACCCGTGAAGTGGTCAAGGAAGAGTCAAAGTATGAGGACCTAAATACAAGGTTACTAAGGATCCTCAGGTCGAAGGACTAATTATATGCATTAGCATAAGCTGGATAAGTTGCCACTACGGCTATCTAGTAGATTCGCTGGGTGGGCCTTCAGTGAACTTGTTCTCTAACAAGCGCTTACTAACATGCACCCATATCTAACATGGATTGCTCATGAAATAAAGCAATATCCTACCTTTAGATTTATGCATCGTTGTTGCAAGTCTATCCGAATTTTAGATGTCATGTTTCATAAGAATCGACAACTTGGAATATTTTAAGTGGACGACCATGTAAAATTTATTTCATGATCACTACCTAGTGCATGACCAAGTCCCGTAGTCTTGTGTGATCTAAGGGCTTCAACCAAATGCTCATAAAGTAAATTAAGCATAAGATGAAAATAGCTATTTAAAATAAATATCATTCAATCAAGATTGTATCACAAGTAAAATAGTTTACATGCCAAACTAATTAGTTGTGGGACACAATTTCAATAGTAGTGATGCTGAAGCCATTCCCTCTGGTGAGGGTGAGTTGCAAGATATGCAGAGGACCGAAGAGATTCCATGGGCAAGGGAATCTATACCCTCTAGTTCTAGGGGCCATCTTTATACACTAGATCATTTATGATAGATTAAAAGCAATGTGTCAGTGGATGGGTTAGTGGATATTAGGAGACATTCCATATCTCAGATGAGTTGAGAATATCTTCCTTGGTCATGACGGCTATAGATAAGCCTTCTCGTGGGTGTATGGCGATTCACTTGCTAGTAATACTTTTTGGGCTTCACTTCCCTATTGCTCCTACAATGGAGAAGATTTTGAGGGTGATAGATCTCTACCCTAGTTATCATGAAGACTTCCAACCATTATTCTTCCCCAAACTTTTGTTAGTTGTTCTATTGCTCGACCTTCAATAAATTCGGTACTCATCTAGCATTAGTTTTATTATTTATGGTCTGCTCGGTATGGAGGATTGTTGAGCCTTTAGCTTTGATCCTTGGGAAAGGTTGGAAACAACGATCTCCCTAGGAACCATTCCAACTTCCAAAATCATTGAAGGTTGGGTAATGTGACTTTAACCATGCCCACTCAGAGAGTCGGTTCATACAAGGTGTTTTTAAGAAGGAGCTTGATTGAGCGATTCATTGATGAAGAGGTGCTCATTGTAGTAGGGTTGTCCCCTACTATTTTGGGGACCGAGTTGGCTATGTGGCTGAGTAGATCCCTGTTTTACAGCTTTTCGGAATTTCTCTAACTTATATCCTTCACTTGTGTTTTACTTTTCACAATTACTTAGTTTGCCGACACTTAGTTTTGTCCATTTTAGATTAAAGTTTCGAGATGTCAAGTGACGGTACGAGATTGGTGGGGTTAACCACCAGGTCCACCTATTATTTCACTAACTGCAGAGGAAGGTTTCTTTGCTTCTATTGCTACCACTCCACCGACCGGCACCTTGACTAGTACCCCTATAGGGGCTTCCTCTGCTCGCTCGATAAGCTCCTCAGAAGAGACTCTGCTAACTAATCCTTTACTAAGTCGTCAATGTGCATGTAAGCTATATTGCGAAAGTCTCATCTAGGCATATGCCCCTTCCCCAAGCCATTATTCCTAAATGTGTCCAACAAGTATAGTATGCTTGAGGGCAATTACAAGGACTAGGCCTATTGGGTGCTTCTTAATGCTCAATTTCTTCCTCAAAATATGGATTATCTCATGAAACTTATAGGGTCGTAAGCTATACAATTATTTTCTTACAATCATAATCTAGTTTTTGACCACTACCTTGGCTTACTTTATTACTTTACATTTTGATTCACCATGTGAATAACTTGTTTTGCTTTATATTTGCAAACTGCTCAAATAGTCTATGCACTTCACCATTGTCACTATGTGACAATGGAAGATAGGAAAAAATAGATTGAACTGGCAAAAATGCTTAGAGGTAAGTTGGCCTATGGCTTCTATGAGAAGATGGTGGAGGTGGAATCGCTCTACTCAAGAGTATATGAGTTGATGGTTGTGCTATCCGTTATGTTGACTTTTGAAGTCTACCAGAGGGTCCTGGAGGAGAAGACCCACTTCGTGGCAGAGGTGGGCGATTTGAATGAAAAGGTTGTTGATCTTCTGAAAGAAGTGCATGCTGTCAAAGCAAAGGGCTTTAAGCAAAGCGAGGAGTTTACCAACAGAGATGCCTAATCAACTTTTGACCTACATCTCTCGAAGGAGAGAAAGTTTGCCATTATCAGCTTTGCAAAGTCTCGCACCTTTAAGGGGGCCTACTTAAGATGGGTGGGTAAAGATTTGAAGAGGGGCTTTAACAAGGCTATTAGACAAATTCGTACTTTGAGGCTCAAATTTGATGAAGTGAAGTTGAGTATCTTAGTGGGTGACGATTTGTGACCCTTCCCCCCTACTCCGAGAAAGATGACAAGGATATTTCAGAGGAGTTTAAGTTTTCTTTTGACTTTGTGGATGATATCATTACTAAGTAAATTGCCAAAGACACGCTCGAGCCACAAAGATAAATAATAGTCTCTCGACTTTCGAGGTCAGTCCAATTGGGCATGCTCCTCCTACAAAGATCTTTAAAGGCCTTTACTGTGTTTTCAATAGCTCTCCAATTTTTTTTCTAGAATGTAATCAAATCGACTGCTTGAACAATCTTAATGTTACGGAATCTCTTTTGTCACTTTCAATTACTTTTTAGCTAATGATTGTACTTCTGTTTGCTCATATTTTTTCAAAGATTGCTCCTCTCTGCTCTTCTTTCCCCCAATGTTTCTTGTTGATTGTTGAGGTCGAGGGTGAAGCTTTGGCGAGGAATATGATTTTTAATGTTTGCTGTTATTGTTTGGTTACCTTTCTTATCGAAGAATCTGATAAATACATATATTTTAAACGGTTAGCTAAATCTATTGATCTGCATGTTTGTATTACCTATTACCTTTTCTCATCTGGGAGTCTAGGTTTTAGGTTTTTATCGACCATTCTCATTAAGGAGTCCGTGTCGATTAATGAAGTGGTCTAGAAGTTACCATTGTGCATGTTAGCAATTCGCACAATGGCAATTTTGTAGCTTTGTGAACTTAGGTTAGGCTGGAAATATTCTAGTCTTTGGCCCTTATTTGATGAGTACTATAAAATAGTCAGTTAATACTAGCTTCTTTTGAGAATAATGTTGTGTATACATGATTGTACCAAACAAGACATGAATTCTATTAAGATTAGCATTTGAAATATACATAATCGATATCATATTCAAAAGATAAAATAAGATAAAATGATATGGAGATATTGCTTTGCCAAAAAGAGTAACTAAAGCAGTAAAAAATTACTTTCCTTTATAGTTGGGATGTCTATGGCCAGGAGTAGGTCATTCTAGTTGGTCTTGCAGCCAGGCTCTCTTATTTTTGCTTTTTGTGTTTTCTTTTTCTTAGCCACACCCTGATAATCGTCCTTGGCTTTCATCTAAGTTGATGTGGTAGGATTGTGCTTGAGGTACTTAGAGTCAACTGACAAAGCATCACACTTTTAGGCCTCCTTAATGTTGCAAATCAATTCATCTATACTAGTTGGAGTTGAGAATTTGATTTTCTAGTAGTAAGTCAAGACAACCACCCTAAAGTTGCTAAGTGTCGATTGACCTAAAATCACATTGTATGCGAACATAACTTCGACTATTGGGTATTGCACTATAAATGTTTTCCTACTCAATGTGATTCCTAATGAGGTAATCAGTTGTATAGACCCAAGTAGTGTAATGTGGGACTTCAAACCTGATAAGCGGGGTGCTAATTGGTTGCATGTGCAGTGGTCTGATGCCTATTTTATTCAAAGTGGCAATGAAGAGTATGTTGGTAGAACTTCTGTTGTCGACTAGAATCTTTTGAACAGAGTAATTTGTGACCTCTAGTGTGACACCATGGGCCAGTCAGGTCACAATTCATAATGATGTCTTAGCAGGAGTTTGATGTCGTCATCTATAAATATAATAAGCTCTGAACTGATGGATACATGAAAAATGGTGCCCTCTCTGTAGTCTCTACTGATTAAATATTCCTGCCTTATTTATCAGAGGATCGAGTGTCCCATTCTGCTGGTTCACTAGCGATTGTGTCGATGTCACTCATAACTAGAAAAGTATTTCCATTCTTACTATCATGTCAAGGGTTGCGTGATCTCTCTTTATGATGAGGTCGGCTCTCTTCTTTGGCATCATGTTGGCTCCTAATGTATTTCTTGAGGTGCCCTTATTGGAGAAGACATTCAATCTCATTATGCAGTTGAAAGCAGCCCTCTGTATCATGGCCTATTGTAGGTGGAAATAATAGTATTTTTTGGTTTTGCTTCTGGCCTCTCTAGTAGTTTCCTTTATCTCTTTAAGAAATCCTATCCTTCTATTGCCATTAACACTTCCTTTTGGTGGCATTTAACGACATATATTAGTGGAATCTCTTAATCAGCAAATGGGTCCTATCTTTCTGTCCCCTATCATATTTGTCAATTTTTGGCTTCCATTTCTTTTCAGTAGTCAACCCACCAAATTTCATCCTTTGAATCTTTTTTTGTGCCATTTATTTATCGACAAGGTCGAGTAGGTGCTTCATGGTCTAGGGTCACTTTCGAGCCAGAACATTAGCATAATCTTTGTGTCAAAGCCTTAGAAACAAAATATCAAAAAGAAAATCCACTCTTAGTTTATCAATCTTTGAAACATTATTATTAAAGCAAGTCAAAAAGTCTAGAAAGGACAACCCTTCATTTTTCTTGACCAAATGCAGATGAGCATGTGATTGCTTAGACTTGTGCTTGCTTGCAAACTGGTGAAGGAACTTGTTGTCCAGCTTATCATAACAGTAGATGGATCGGGGTTGCAACTTGATGAACCAGTTGAGAACTATCTCTTGAAAGGTAGTGAAGAACAGCTTGGCATGTATGTTGTCGCTATGTCCATGCAATTGCATGATGTGCTTAAATTATATTATATGCTCATTTGGGTTTGTAGATCCATCATATCTGAGTAATCTGATCAAGATTTTACTGTTTGACTGCAACTTTTCTTCCACAATGTATGGGATGAAATAGGGACTCCTAGTCCTTTCTTTTTCATCATGGCTTAGCCCCTACCTGTAGATGCTCTGATTGTTTTCTTAAGAGGTCTTCAAGTTTTCTATTAGTCTATTGTACTTAGTTTGAAACTTTATGTCAGTTAGTTATGAGGCTAAGCTGGTTGGAAGTCGTGGCAGTGTTGATCTTAGTCGCAGTTTTACCATGGGCGATGCGATGGACAGTGTAGTTTGGAAATGTCCTAGATGGAGTCTGCGATTTCTTGTTGGCCTTGATGTTATTCTGTAGCCTTAGTGTTGTTGCACTGTGCATGATCCAACTAGTTTGGTGTTGTCTATTTTGCTGTCTATGGGGAAGGAGCCGTACTAGATTTTGGTATAGTTCTGTACTGTTGTAATAGCTGCAACTATTTTAAGATGGTTGTTTTGACTTCAAGTCCGATTAACTGGCGGAGTTGCTCCCAAGTCATGGCAACTATGTTTGTTGGTCGAATGCTATGGCCTGGTTCATCTTGCCCATTAGCATTTATGTTAATGATTGGTATATTGTCCTCTTGGGTGGGTGTTAGATTTTGGTTTACTAACATTGTGCATCTAGTGTTGATCTTTTTTTGATTGCAAGTTCCTTTCACGCAGACTGTGTCAAAATTATGTAGGAGAATTTATGAGGTTAGATTTAGAAGGGTTTATGATGGAAATTGAAGCTAATGATGGGGTTCGAAACTCAGCTCTATGCTAAGCACGAAGGTCGAATCTGCAACCACAAAAGCCCCATTAATCTTGATGATATTAAATATAGCCATCGTATTATAGGTCAAGGGTCTTGTTGTTTTGAGGTCAGCATGCCACTTGGGCACTTAAAGAATGATATCCTCTTTACGTTTCTAGTTGGTAAGCTTTAGTCGAAACTAGGAGGGGTTTAGCAATCTGTCTCATATCACCCATTCTTGGTCCAATCGATAAATACACTAGTAGACTCCATAACAGAATGTGAGATGTTAAGCTTTCTTGATATATATCAGGAGTATAACTAGATCCGTTTGGCCGTGGAAGAACAAGAAAAAATGAGCTTTATAATAGCTCATGGCATATATTACTACAACATGATGCCTTTTGGCCTCAAGAATGCAAGCACCACATATCAAAGATTGGTGAACCACATGTTTGAGGATATGATCGGGAGAAACATACTAGTCCAGAGCTAATCAAAGATACCATCTTCGTTACCCAAGAGAGTGTTTTCAAAATCTTAAGGATATACAATTTGTGACTTAACTTGGAAAATGTGCCTTCAACGCACTTGGAGGTAGTTCCTAGGGTATATGGTGTCGTGATGTGGGATAGTAGTTAACCCTAATAAGATCAAGTTAGTCCTACAGATGTCGTCATCATGCAATCTCAAAGAAGTACAGATGCTAGCCGGACGCTTAGCCACTTTATTTCTCATTCTGCAGAGAAGAGATAGCCATTCTTTAAAGTCTTGATAGCAGCCAAGTTCTTTTAGTAGATCGAGGAGTAGATAGGTCCTTCCAGTAATTGAAGGAATATATGACATCATCCCCTCTATTGAGGAAGCCGAGAACAGAAAAATCATTGTACCTATACTTGGTCGCCACCAATGTTATAGTTAGTGCTACCTGTATAAGAGTAGGAAATGAAGCATCAGATGGTGTACTATGTCAGCTACCTCCCACAAGATCTAGAGGTGGTAGTTCCTTATCAAGAGCCAACCCTGGCAGTGGTGACTATTGCTTGGAAGCTCAACCTTTACTGTTAAGCTCATAAATTCGTATACTTATTAACTATATGTTAAGGGGATACTTAGTAGTTCAAAAGCTTCTAAAAGACTAGTCAAATGAGCTGTGGAGCTGAGTTAATAACGGAACGAGTATCACCCTCAACCTACCATTATAGCTCAACTTTTGACCAATTTTTGGTAGAAGGCATAGGAGATGAAGTTAAGATCTCTTTTCCAACTTGGACCTGTTATACGAATAGATCCTTTATCAATTCCAGCAATGGAGCAGGAATATTGCTTGAAAGGCTCTAGTCTGCAGCAAGATTTAACTTCCTAATCTCTAACAACAATGTTAAGTAAAATGTGTTGATTACTGGTAAGAAGCTAGCTTATGCAGCCAGAGTGCGGCATCTACAATCCCATAATGACTCTCAACTAATGGTAAACCAAGTAACTTGGAATTAAGCTAAAGATGACAACATAGAGAAAAACCATGTCCAAATAAAAGCAATTAATCGAATGTTTAAAAGCTTTAATCTCACACAAAAACGACACAAAGAAAATTCAGATACTAACCAATTAGCCAAGATTGACAATATCTTGGTGGCTGTAAAGAGCCATCAAATCACTTTCTTAACACTTAATGCTTTTAACCAAGAAATTCACGAAGGTGTGACCCTTCTATTATAATGGACATTGATGACAACACCACAACATAAATGACTCACAAGTGAAGATACAAGCAATCAAATTTGTGTTGCTAGATAAAAGCTTACCTAAATGCACTTCTCCGACCCTACCTAAAGTGTTTGTTGGCAATGAAGGCAAAATACGTGCTGAGAGAGGTACATGAAAGACGTTTATGGAAACTATTCTATAGCAAAATCCTTGGTAGGAAAAACCTTTCGATAAGGATACTTTTGCCGAATATGTTTAAAGATGTTCAAATACTTGTGAGAAGTTGCAAGCTCAATCAAGAACACGTCCTTTTGAATCACCAACCTAGCATACTTCTACAACTAGTCAGAAATCCTTGTCCTTTGTGCAATAGAGTACGGACATTATGAAACCTTTTGTTTGAAATGATTGACCAAAGAAATTTCCTCATAGTTGCAATTAACTACTTCTCTGAATAGATACAAGTAGAACATTTAGTTTGCATATCTGAGAGGTTATAAAATTCCTCTAAAGAAGTATTGTTTGCAGATTTAGAATCCCCCAAGCACCGATGTCCGATAATGAAACTCAATTCATTAGAGCTAAACTCAAGGAATGGTGCTAGGAACTCTTCATCAAATAGTTCTTTACTTCTGTCGCCAACCCATGAGGTAATGGATAGGTTGAGGTTTTGAATAAGACCATTCTACAACATCTCAAGATACAGTTGGGAGACACCAAATGAACATGAGTAGATGAGCTTCTTTCTATACGATGGGCATACTGGATTGTTCCCCAAACATTTAATGGAGAATCATAATTTAACTTGGTATATGGAATAGAAATGGTCATGCCATCTGAAGTCAGATAAATCAGTTGGAGGGTGAAAATTTATGACTCTAGCCAAAATTTACAAGAGTTAAGAGCCAATCTTAACTTACTCTCTAAAAACAAGAAAGTAACATTGGCCGCACAAAATGTATAAAGGAAGGATGGCCAAAACATATAATGATAAGTTGTGCTCGGGGGCTTCATAGTCGGGCACCTTATGATGAGAAAAACAGAAGTTTTAGGACCCTTTAAGCAAACTAGACACCAAGTGGGAAGGTCCTTACAAGGTAGTGGAAATTATTAACCATGGCGTGTACAAACTGTAGACAATTAAGGAAAGAGACGTGCCTAGAAGGATTATCTCCAATTTAAGGAAGTTTTATGCAACCTCAGCACACTCGCTCTCAGTAATTAGTCTTTGAAAAGTTTGAGTATTCAACAATAATTTTTGTCTATTACCTATATTATTTTTGAATAAAAGACTATCTTTGATGATAGAGAACACCTACGTCCTTATGAATTTTTCCTTTTTAGTGAGAATTGTTTAATGTTCTCTGTGATTTCTCTTGATCGCTAAATGAATTATGATTTGTGCAATACAACACCTTGCGCTATAAGGCATCCCAATGGGTATGTGGTCACCATATGTAAGCCCACTCTTAAGCCTCTTAGGGGATATGTAGATGTAGATGTATCTTTAATAGAATCATGTCAGAATAAACCTACTATAAGCCCCCCAGTGGTACATGTTTACCATAAGTAAGCCCACTTTAAGGCTTCCCATGGGGTATATTGCTGCACCTTCAATGGAACCCTCTCAATGTAAAGCTATTATTGGGTCCCTTAAGAGGTATGTGGTTACTACGTGTAAGCTCATTATAAAGCCCCCTCGGGGGTGTATGGATGCACCTTCAATAAAATTATCTCGGTGTAAGCCTACTATAAGGTCCTCAAGGGGGTTTGTGGTACCAAATGTAAACCTACTATAAGACCTTCTAGGGTACATGTGGTTGTACCATAAAAGCCCACCATTAGGCCCCTTACGGGGTGCATTGCTAACTCATCAAACTTTAGCGCTAAGGCTTCTGATTGAGGCCCATAGCCAGACACCTTCACAACATCAAATTTCTTCGTTAAGACCTCCCTAACAAGCTTCTAGCGAAATTCACTCCAAGTGACAAACTACTGTGGCAAGACCTCTTAAGTAAAGCTCACCATTGCACTTATGTGTCGCGTTGCATAACTGCAATAAGACCCCTCAAAAGGGGTTCATCGAGAGTTCGACAAGAAAAATTTTAAACAACCCTCGTACGTACCCTTATTGCAAGATAATCAACATAAAAAAACACATGAAATTTCAAAAGTCATTTAATTAACTAAGTGAACAAAGATATTGAATGGAAAAAAATTGCTCAAGTAAAAAGAAGCAAATTTTGATAGTATTAAAGTGTGTGAAAAGCATCCAACTAAATTTTTTTTCCTTATGAAGTATAAGAGCAAAAGGAAGCCTCCACCTTACTTTTGCAAAGTATGAAGATAAGGTGACTTTCAAACAACAAAAGAAAAAGAAGAGAAAAGAAAGATGAGGCATAAAGGACACCAAGAAACCTACCATCACCTTAATAGATGGGTATTCAAGGAGGTGCAATCACCCTCAAAGGGATGCCACATCACTCCAACTTTCTTTATGAAGCAAGATAATTTTTAACCTAACTACGACACGATTAGTCCTCGTACTTACGTTCGATCTACACTTAGTTACTATAAGATCATAAAACTATTCCTTGTGTGAAGTAAAATCACACAACTTTAAAGTCCTTATGAGAAAACTGACCCCCCCACGAAACATCAAAAAACAACCTTCGGGACTTAAGGCTCAGTAAGGCTTGTCGAGCGCATGATAAATGAAGTACTCTCTAAGAAAATTGACCGTAGTTGTAGGAACCATGATCCTTGCTAATGATCTTGAGGGATCTCCTAAGTATGAAACATCCAAAAAATATATATATTCTAAGTTATTTGCAAAGTGCGAACTCCTAATGAACATCGTCAACAACTTTTAAGCATAAATCTTCATTATAGAAAATTTTCTATGTCCTCGAGAAAATAAGTTACATTCGTATTTTCAGGAATCTAGATAGATATAAATCGACAAGCACATTTACCAAGAGAGCAAGCATTAGAGATATTTTGCAAAGCCCAATCACCCCAAAAGAATCCTAATAGTGTAACAATAGTGGAGGTGTTGGGCACTCAAAAGGATGCCTAGTGCCTGGGTGCCCAATCCAAGCACCTAAGAGAGTTCCAAAAGTACCATTCTTGTGGTTGTTGTGACGGCCGCTCCAACTTCTTCGCAGTAATACTCCTGCAATTGCTCCCTTTTATTTCCATGAACTTTGACTTAGTTTAGGACTCCGTCTTGAATTAGGTCTTACTTCTTGAGATCTCATTCTCAGAATGCAAATAATAAAATTAGTCAAATCACCTTATTAAAATTCATTCAAAATAAATCAAGATAAGATAAAAATTAAGGACATGCAGTATACTATATTCTCAACATAAAAATAAAAATTTAAATTGAAAATATGGGGGTTGATTATATGGTTGATTAAGTCCTTAAGGATAAAAATGTAAAAACAAACTAAAAAAACCCAACCATTCATATATTGAATAAATAAAAAGTCTAGAGAGCCCACATAATTAATTCACTAAGAAGGCACCAAGACCTTAGTGGATCAAAGCCCACTAAGAGAAAAAATAGTATAAATACTAAATTCAAAGTCAAACTGGACATAAAAAATCATTTACAAAAAATTAAGAGCTCAGACTCTCTATTTCGAGTTGCAAAGAAAAGAAGTTTGAAACTTTGTTGATTTTCGGTAAGGGCACTACTTTTACTTCCTAGCATCATTAGATATTTTTTGGATTTTACTTATTAATTACTAATTTGTATTATTATAAAATGAAGAAACATTTTTTTTTTTTTTGCTTTATAATTCGAAAAAGAGATCTACTATATGTAATTAACCCCTTCAATAGTTGTTGGAGTGACAGAGTTGTAGTTCCTCTTCAAGTGACCCTCCAATCCCTGCCACCATTAACAATCTAAACATAATATTAGTCATTAAATTGAAGACCCCTTGAAGGACAACTACTACCTCTTCTTCTTTTTTAGTTCTACAACCCAACATTGTTTGACACGTAATTTAAATACAAAATAATCTATTTCTATTGTACAAAACACCCATTATTGTATAATATTTATATTGTCCAACTTTCCAAATGATAGATAAGGAAAATCCTATATCTAATAAGAAAACACAATGACTCGAGACTAATGAAGATGAACATTATAAGATATGTGAAAGGAAAAAGGAAAGAAACTAGTGTTGTATAGAATTGGTTTATAACTAGGGAGTTGGGTAGAATATTATGTGAACAATGTCGAGCAATTTATGCTTTTAAAAAAGAGAGTGGAACGGGTACATTAAAAAGACATTTGGACACTAACATCTGAGTTGAGAGGAACCCGAGTTGGGGGGGGGGGGGGGTAAAGGAATACCATAATTTTATCAAAATGGTTCAAGAGTAATACATAACTAGAGATATACTTAAAATAATACGAGAATAAAATTATTTGGATTAGTTGTGCAAAATGAATTACCTTTTGAATTATACCAAAAATGAATAAGTAATAAGATATTGAAATGTATTTATGACATGCTTATATCATGTAATACTTGCTATAATACTAGTGATCAATAATGCTTAGCTAAACTTTTAAATTTAATGATTTTTTTTAAAAATTTAAAATGTAAAGTTTCCTTTGCCAATTTGACCTTCAATGTTTGAAACCTTTAGACATGATTATGGAAAACAAGGAGATTAACAACTAGAATGTGGTAATAGATGAGGAGACAATGCCTTTCAGACTTGCATTTCTTCATAAATGGTGAACACTCTACCGCCAAAGTATGCACCATGCCTTTAGCATAGTCTAGAAAGGGCTAGTTGATTATGGAGCTATTATAAGACTGATCATAGTAGTTATCAATGCTATTCTGGTTGCTACTAGTGATGGAGGTTGTGCTATCTCTGCCACCTCAAGAAAAGAAATGAGAGTAAGAGTACCAGAACCTTTGCTAAGTCAAAGAAAGAGTAGACATGTCATACAAGCTTTGTTACAACAGACTTCATAGACAAGATGTGGGATATCTATTGTGAGGTGAAGGAGATGAAAAATGAAGATGGCTAGGGAATCCTCTAGGCTGAAGAAGAGGTCTTGTTGAATAAAGTGGTGACGACCAATTATTTACTGACAAATTTTAGTATGCTTTTCTTACTATAGTAGATGAGTATTGCATCCCTTCGAGCATCTCTATATAGTTGAATAATGTTTGCTTGTACTCTAACATACTTGATGAAGGTAGGAAATCTTCACCTAATGCTTAAGGTTAAACTGACCCTTTTTGTGCCTAGTAGACCTTCAAGGAGTTTGATCAATCTTTCAAGTTTATCTAGGAGATCAAGAAAGAGATTGGGGAACACTTTGCCAAATAAAAGGCTTGTTTTTGAATTTTGAAGCCACACAAAAGTTGATTGCAAAGACCGAGAAGGATGTCAAAATGATACTCAAGCATGCATCTAATTCTAGTTATCATCAACTCAAAGGATTTGAAGAATCTAGTAAATAAATATCACCTTGATAGTGCTCGAGACATCAAAAATAAAATTCTTTGAGGAGGTAATGATAGACAAGGTAGCCGATGAGGTCCTCTGGGCTTTATGAAATACAAAGAACCGATTGAGTATTAGGTAGCTTCACACATAGATTCGAAATTAATCATTTGGACTCTTCTAAGATGGTAGATTGCAGGACTAAATTATCTACACCAATCCAGAGCTTGAGACATACCACAATGAATATGAGTTTGCGTCACTGGCCAGGATGATGTAGAAAAGGGTTCTGATGATTCTATGAGAAGTGTATCTTTTGTGGGCTGGTTGAGGAACATTCCTTGCATGATTTTGGAATTTAGTCAACTAGGATTTATTTTCTACTCAATCATGGAAGCATCATAACATGGAGCCTTCAACCCTTATTTTGTAGTGTCATCTAAAGTTGAATGAAGGGTTCTTCTTTTATTCATGCTCTTCATGTCCCTTTACCTCTCTTATGTTTTAGATAAATTGATCTTATGCCATGAAACTTTTAGATTATGCTATTAATATTTTCGAGATGAACATAGTTGCTTTGTTCTAATCTAAATTATGTTAATGATGTTAGATAGATTAACCTTCATACCTTGATCTTTTTTTGGATCAACTTACTGATCTTTCTCATATTGACCATCAAGCTTTGATCATTTTTAGATAAAGTTATGATCTTTCTCAAATCAATCCTAATATCTTGATTTTTGTTAGACCTTTCTCTCATCAATCCATATGCCTATCTTCTTTAGACCAAGCTATTAATCTTTCTCGGATCGAACTTTTTACCTTCAAGCTTTTCGTAGATTGCTCTTTGAGTTTGATCATTTTTATATTAACTTTGTTTATCATTAATCTTTTATACCGATTTGACTTGGCATAGTGAACATTTCTACCATGACTTGAAACCTACATATTATTGATATTTTTTTTTATTAAAGCCACGAATGCCATGGTGGGGGATTAGGAAGACCCCTACATGTTTATTAAATACTCAAAGAAATAAGAAAACATTACAAGAAGGTTTCAAATGAATAAAAAGTAAAATGAAGTTCCATCTAATCTATTTATGAATAGTTGAATCTAAATGAAGGTAAATTCGACTTATCTACTCTAATAAATCCTAAGTTCTCCTTGAAAGCTAATGAGATTCCAAAATTTCATATTGATGAACGTCGCAAGCTTCATTTACCAAGAAATCTGCCACTTGATTGCCTTCTCTAAAGATATGAGAGATATGAACATTCAAAATGGACATAAGCTTTCTAATCTTATTGAAAGTATGACAAAGCTGCCAAGAGCCTGTTGCATTTGATTCAATAAAATGAATCACAACTTGAGTATCCATTTTAAGCCAAACTTGATATATCTCTTTCTTTGCACATAATTCCAAACCTTGTTGAACAACAAACTATTAAGTGAACATATTCGTTTGCCTCAAGAATGAATAATATCCAGAAAGAACATCTCCATTAGCATCTCTCAGCAAGCCTCTTGCACATGCAATACCTGGATTTCCCCTACCTGCTCTATCTATATTTATTTTTTCCACAGACCTCGAGGTTTAATCCAATGCACTTGTGTAACTGAAGCTCTTTTTGTTTGTAAATACAACAACCCAATCTTCTTTCTATCTGCGAATCTCCTTTCTAGTGTTGAATTTGGAAGTCCTTTGCACTGTAAATCATTTGAATATCATTAAAAGCTTCTCAAATGATTCTGCTGGGTATGAAACTCTTGCTCCTATACTTGCAATCATTCCTCACTTTCCAAGTATGCCATCAGACCAAGAATATGTCCAGAAATAGATCCTACAGCTATAGGATTCCATGCCTATATCATCACTGAAATATTTTCAGTACTAAGAGCAGTGAAATAAAACAATTCTGTAGAAAATTGCCAAACTTGCTGCACTTTTTTCCAGTTAAAAGAAGATGATGGACAGTTTCTATATCATGACAACATAATATATTTTGAAATAATTTGAACTCCATTCTGTATCATCCTTGCGTCCATCGGGATCCAGATCCAATTTCTCAATAGTCCCCTTATAAAAATTGAAATTGTGGGAACTAAATTTGGCATCCAAATTTTATCCATCAAATTCTAAACTGCTTGTGATTTTCTGATCTGACTCCAAGTTGTAATGGTAAAATAACTTGTGTTAGAAAGCTTCCACATCAATACATCTTCTTTGTTTCTATCAAAAGGAATTAAGCTAATTTTTTCCACCAGATTAGCTAGTAACATTATAGGTAATTTCTAAATATTTCACTTTGCATTTAACTAGTAGGCAACCACTCTTTCTAAAGTATAAATAAATCTTTGCACAATCTAATTGAGAGGTTTCTGGCCAAACCAGTTGTCATGCCATAAAAAGATTTTCCATCACCTAGAAAGAATAAATTTGGTTCCGCTTGTGATTGAACCTTACATATCCTCTTCTACAGTGGAGAATTATTCTTTGTAAATCCCACATCCCCAAGAAAGAAACCTTTAACATATTTCTCTAGCATAAACCGAGACCATAGAGATTTTTGTAATTCAAAATTCCACCAGAGCTTCCAGCCAGAACTCTCCACTAGACATTACAAATCTCTTACATCTAAGCCTCATTCTTCATAAGGAAAATAAAGATCATACCAAGATGCCCATCACCCCAAAAAAATTTGTTCATGATTTTTCCATTTTATCTATAGATGATTTTGGTGGTTGCAACACTTGTATTAGATACATAGGCATTAAATTAAGGACACTCTTTATAAGAGTAAGTCTACCTCCATAAGATAAAGTTGTCCTTTTCCAACCTATCATTTGTTTTCCTCATCTTTTAACCAATGAGGCAAGCAATATTTCTTTTTTATCCCCAACATATAATGGTGCACCTAACTTAGTGATAGGAAGCTATTTGTGAGAAAAGCCTATGAGTATCTGAAGATATTTTATCTACTTTCTTTTACACCTCTTACTTACAATAAGTGAAATTTTTTGGTAGTTTACTAAGTGCCCAAACACCCTTTCATATTAATGAAGAACAAACATCAACTTCTTCACATTGTTACCCATTCCTCTAGCAAATATTATGAAATTATCTACATATGCCAAATGAGTAATAAGACTCTTTACCTTAGGCTCATATATGAGAGATGGAGTTATGGATTATAAGTCCTCAATCTTTCTATAAAGCTATTCAAATGCTTGAATGAAAAGGGTTGTAGACAAAGGATCTCCTAGTCTTAATCCTCTAAAGGATTTGAAGAAATCTGTATTTGAACCATTAATTAACACTGAAAACCTTCTATTTTCAAAACATCTATTAATCAATAAGATCCATGCTCCTGAAAATCCTAACTGAACCAATATTCTGTATAAGAATTGCCATTGAACTCTATCCTCTGCTTTTGCCATGTCTACTTTGAAGATCACTTTGTCTCTGTTGCCTCTGTGATTGATTGACTAAACAAGTTCCTAAATAAGTAATATATTATCAAATATAGATCTTCCAGCAACAAAAACCACTTTGAGAATGAGAGATAATAGATTGGATTAAAGATTTCAATCTTGTATATTTAGACATAATTTATTTGTGAGATTACACAAACTAATGGGTCTAAATTTTGACCATGAGTTGGCACCCTCTACTTTAGGAATCAGAACTAAGGAAGTGAGAGTGAATTGTCTTAGCATATCATTTCTTTAAAGAAATCCTTAACTACATCTTCAACATCATGATTAATTATATCCTAGCAAATCTGATAAGAATAAAACAAGAAACCATCAGGACCTACAACACTTTCTGGTTTAATGTTGAAAGTAGTTTCTTTTAATTCTTCTGCTGAAGGGCACTTACACAAAACAATAGACTGATCCTCACTAATCTCTTCATATGAGAAAAATCTCTTGGTTCAAATTCAGTAGTATTTCCATTTAAGAGATTCTGATAAAAACATACAATAAACTTATTAATCTCATTAGGTTTTGTTAAAATATGTTCTCCATCCTTAATTTGATAAATTCTAGATTTAGCTCTTTTTATATTAACCAAAGAGTGAAAGAATTTAGTATTTCTTTCATCCTCAACGGTCTATTTCATGGCAGATTTTTGCTTCTACTATTCTTGTTCCAACATTAGAGTTCTAGTAAGGATAGCACTACATTTATTCATGTTCTCCATATTATGATCAAAAGGATCCCTATCAAAAGCATCCACCCAGAACTTCACTTCTTCTTTAGCTTTCTTAATAGCATCAAAGATATTACCAAAAATTTCTTTATTCCACCACTTGAGATGCATATTAAGCTATAATTTATGTTGCAACCTATTCATACCAATTTCTAGAAGTGGCATATTCCAATTTTGTTTGACAGTACTAAGGAAATCATGATATTTACATCACATGTTCTAAAGTCTAAAGGCTGAATGCTCTTCTATTATTCTGAATCTCTAATGCAATGAGTAATAGGGAATTATCTGAATGATGTCTAACTAGATTATGAGCCTGCGTACTACTAAAGATATCATAACCATGTCAAACCTTTTGCCATAATCTTTTGTTAGTCCTTGTAAATTGTTTCCCTACAAATCTTGCATCTAAAAGCCTACAATCCTAAATCATTTCACCAACTCTTCCATAGATCTAATCTTTAGAATAGCTCCTCCTTACCTCTCAAATATGTTGATAATTGTATTAAAATCACCACCACAATCCATGTTTCATTTGTAATAACCAAGCATAATCCTACCCATAAAGATCTCCTCTCAATTTTTGTGCATTTAGCGTAGCAAAACTAACATAAACTGGTTTAGAAAGCAAGTTTGAAGAAATCATGATATGCAAGAATTGGCTATGGTCAACTAACATATCAATCTTTAAATTAACATCATAGAAGCACCGGATCTGATTCGAGACATTTACATAAAGTCAATCAAAACTAAACCTCCTACACATAAATTTTGAGCTTAGAGAAAACATAGGCTCCAAAATCACCATTTTTTTAATTTATTTTTCTTTCTCAGTTTGTGTAAATAATTTTGAGTTTTAGAATTCTTGATCCTATGCACATTCCATATCATCAAAATCATTATATTCATACTTACTAACGAGCTTGAAATTTTGAAGTAGACCTTGACAAACTCCTTGCTTGAACTCTATTAGTGACCACTTGCTCTTTTTTTGACAGCTATTTGATTCTTTTCTCTTTCGCTCTAGTAGAATTTCTTCTCTTATGTCTACTCTTTACTTCCTCAAAAACCTCATATTTATTTCCCCTTTTCATTCCTAAATAAGATAGCCAATCAGAATCATTTGAATTATTCTCCTAATTACTTTCATATTTGGACATTGTTCCTGGATTATCTTTTCCTGAAGTTTTAGAACTAGGATTTGAACCATAAGGATTGGAACCATCCTGACATAGCTTATTCTCTCTATAAAATAACTGTTCATTGGATTTTGGAACATGAAATCTAATTCCTTAAGGGTTTTGACATTCATTAATATTTTGTTGTTCTCCAACCTCATCAATTTCATGTTTGTTAACCTCATTAGCATCTTATTTCTCTGTAGTGTGCATGATCTTCTTTTCTTTCTCTAATTTTCCTCTTGAAGTTCTCAAATTATCTTCTTCAACTACTTCCAAAGTATCTCTAAAAGCATAACTTGGTTCTAGAATGCTTTCTCTTTCTCCAACTAAATTCGATGTGACTATAGTATTATCAATAATAATTGCCTTACTTTTATCTTTAGGATTTTTCTCACTTCTCTTCCCATCAACATAGTCTACTGCTTGATTAACACCATCACTTGATTCATCTTCTCCAAACATATTTTTCCTTCTATTTGCTTCACATATTGTTTTCTATTAGGATTTTCACAACAAACATCTGCAACATGCTTAATATGGCAACAAATGGTGCAATATTCAGGATAGTTTGCATACACAACTTTTTGTAACTTCATTGAAGAATTTTATCCGAACCAAATCTTAATTTCCCTAGGCACTGTGAGGTCCACTTCTACACATGCCCTAGCTGCACTATGTCTTGTTATATCTGTTGTAGGTTCATCCATCCTCAATGGCTTTCCAATTAGCCTAGCAATCATAAATAATGCCTGTTTATGGATTGAATAAGGAAGCTCAAAAATTGAATTTGGATAGGAGTGATTGGGAACTCCATCTTTGGATCAAAATCCACAGTCCACTTCAAAATTCGCATAGAGCAACCATAAAAAATTCATTCTCATCTTATCCACGCCTCATGTAATCTTCCTCATTGATAAGGTGGAGCAAAACATATTTCATGTCCAGAACTCCAATTTCGTGAGACCCTTTAAGCCTTAATTTAGCAAAACTTGTTCGACGATGAGAAAACCTCAAGAAACCATAATACTCCATCTAGTTCTTTGACCTAATTTGCTTTATCTCTATTCAATCTTGTTTTCAAATGTTGCAACAAAGTTCTATTGGTCTTTCATTTATTCATTTGTCGAGAATGCCTATTAATGTGAAGTTTTGTCGAATGAAAAGTTCATTGCACTAATTCATGATTTATTTTTTTTCCTAAAATTGTGTCATGCACTAAAATCAAACTATGCAGTCTAGCCTCGAGGCATGAAACTCAATTCCAAAAATAGAGGTTATCTAACCCAAAATCATAATCTTAAACAAAAAAATACCAATTATTCAAAATAAATTTAATAAATCTCGCAACATAAAACTCAAATAACAATACTCTAATCTCAATTAAAATCCACAAGAAAACTAACAAGCTAACATAAAAAAATACTAAGACTACTGCACTTCAATTCTGATTCTCATCGAAATTGGGTCCACCCCCTCATTAAGATTAGGGTGTAGGTCTAGGTCTGCTAGAAGAAAGTTAAAGAAGAATAGAGTGTGAATAAAGGACTCAGTGAATGCCAAGTATGTGCAATGAGAGTTCAAGAATATATCATGATCAAATGATGCTCAGTGATATACTTAAGAAAAACAGTGAGAAGCAGAAGACAGTGAAAAGCATTTATGCATTACACAATAGTAAAACGAAATATAACGATAAATATTTTTAATAGGCTGATAATTAAATGTGATGATCGAACTAGTGTTTGTTGTAGCCAGTCAATATTATGACTCCTACTGTAATAGTCCCTTATCACTTCGGGTAAGGTACGACCTTACCAAATACTACCTGAGCTTAAGTTCTCAGGAAATCCTATGACCTACTTCAGCAACAAATGGCTTCTATTGTGCACTGTGGGGATTAGGCCATAGGGGCTTGGGGTTCAACCAACAAGCCTGCTTCCGCCAGGTGAAGCCCTCATCGCACACCCAGATCAAGTTGGATCGAACTAACAGTAACCGTAGCAGTAACAGTAAATTCAGTCATCAGTGTTGATCATCATATGTAACTGTTAGTTTAAAATCATGCTGAAATAATATCAAAGGCTTTAAAAGAAATTGCTTTTCTTACATCACGAAATAAAATAAAGAAATTTATGTATGGAGTGGAATATAATTATAGTGCAGTGTAAGTTAAGTAAACGTTTCATGGAATGCATTACATATATAATCTTCTGGGTTTTGAAAGGTATTATTATTTTGTATATGTAAGCTAGGCACTCACTATACTTATTAATAGGATCAATGGCCGATCCTAACATCTTAAGTCCCAAAACAGCTAATGGCATAGGAGTAATATTCAATTCAATTAACATTCTAATTTGAGCCATGAATTCTAATCTCAAATTCATCCAAGAAATTAAAATAATGATCAATGAAACTCTAAAATCAATACTAACAAAATTTTTCTATATGTCATTATCCTACTACATACATACTCACAAAACTTATCAAGAATTTGTTCTTTCATATATATTTTGTTGATTCGTTCACAGCTTTCTTTCTAGATTTCTGATTGGCTTGATTTTTGTAGCATTGGAAAGCCAAGAAGGAGTACTAAAAATGTTATGTTGATGACCTAATATAAATTGGCTAATATTAGAGAGAGAAATTGAGTTCAATAGGCAACAGTGGTGCAAAAACAGAACAACTTCAATTTTTAGAAAGTTTTTCATATGGTACCTTATTGTATTTTGACCATAATGTTTTCTACATACTCAGATGAAAGCGATTCAGAGTCATATAGAAATCTAAGAGATGGATCTATAATTCATCTGTTGGGAGCTTTTTCTAATTCATTTAGGAAATAAGAGAAACATACATTACAATGTTCTTTCCATGCAGAATAGGCAGATAACTCTCAAAATAAAACTTTTGATCTAACAAATCATTGTATTTCACAACTAAAATAAAAAAATCTTGGGTTTTACAATTTTATTAGTTTATTCTATACAAATTCAAGTTAATTTTTCAAAAAATATTAATTAAAATATTTCCATTGTCATGGTTAGCAAATTCTTAAAATTCAAATAGTGGTCCAACTTGACAAGCACTAGGCAGTTATACTTGAAGATTTTTAGAAAAATAACTATAGGTATGAGACTTTAAGATTTTACACTAATGTTGTAAACATATCAAAGTTTCATAATAAAAATTTTCAACTAAAAATTCTTTCGTTCCAATGGGTAAATAAGTTTTTAAAAAGAAATTATTTAAACTCACCACTCAATATGGTAAGAAAATTTCAGGATTTTTATAAAATTCAAGAAAAATTATTTAAATACAAAAATTTATAGGTATGTTCTAAACAAATTTTATATTTTACAAAATTTTTTTTGCATAAAATTATCATAATTTGGGCTATGAATTAATGTAAAACTTCTAACTCTAGAATTTGAAAATCCAAAACCTAACAGTAGCAACTATTAAACTTAGCAATTATCAAATGCATACAAAATACAAATACTATGACATATAGTTTAACCAAAGATTATGTTTATATTATAATTTAAATTGGAATGATACCCAAAAAGAAGGAAGAACAAGAGTCGATGACGTTGAGATTTCTTAGCAATCCTTTTCTTATCCTAGCGTTTGGGATTTCGTCAATGGAGAGGAATTGATTGAGAACTTTCGAAGGAAAATTATTTTGCTGGAAATTTGAAGGTTTGAATGTACATTGTAGAGAGGAGAAGTTGTTTCAATGTGAGGTGGAGAAAGAGACCTAATAAATTAGTTATTCTACAAGGACTAGAAGTGCTAAAATTTTTATCCTTATCCACTTAGTTGCTAGTTTGTTACTTCTTTCTTTTTTTCATTCAATTTTTAAAAAAAATTAATTGTAATAAATAAAATTTAATTATTTTTTAAACAATTCACTAATCTTAATTAATTAAGGTTTATAAGAAAAATATGGGACACTACAAATTGTGTTCCATTTTATTAGATTTTTCTTAGGATTCCAAAATCAACAAAGTATTTATCCATATCAATTGGTCATCTCATGCTATGCTATCCTTTAAATACTTCTACATTAACCTAATTTGCAAAGTACTTGACAATAATTATAATAATTTCTTTTTCCAACCTTGAGCTAGTGGAAAAAGACCTAGAATGGCACTACCTCATTAATCAAATGGACAAGCTACCTTAACTACAGTCATCAAGATCAGTGGATTTTTGGAGTAAATTAACATGCAATTCTTGGAATAGTACCCCGCAGCCAATGAGATTGGCATGTAAACTATTTCACTTGTGATACAATCTCGATTGAATGATATTCATTTCACATGGCCATCTTCCTCTTATGCTTATATTAGTTCACTAGCATTTGGTTGAAGCCTTTAGATCACACAAAACTGTAGGGCTTGGTCACGCATTGGGTGTGATCATAAAGTAAGTCTTACACGATTGTGATCTTAAATTTTCCAAGTCGTAGGATCTTATGAGATAGAGCATCTAAGATCTAGATAGACTTACACTAATGATGCATAAATTGAAGGGTTGGATATTGCTCCATTTCATGAGCAATCCATGTAAGATGTGGGAACATATTAGTGGGAGCTTGTTAGAGAACAAGTTCACTAAAGGCCCGCCCTGAGAATCTGCTAGATAGTCATAATGGCAAGGTGGTAGTGGCAAATTCTCCAACTTACACCAGTGCATATTACTGGTCCTTGACCTAAAGATCTATGGTAACCTTGTGTTTAGGTCTTCATGCTTTGACTCTTCCTTAACTACTTAGCGTGTCTTTCGAGTTGAGGTTGGATATGAGCTACTTAGACATGGAGGTTTGTGAGATCAAAGATAGGATCCAACTCCTCATCTTTTTGAAGGGCGAGTGCATCTCCTTGTATTCTATAATGATCGATTCCATGAAATCCTTATGCAAGGTACTATGACAATTTGAAAAGGAGTTTTTCAAAGATGAGGTCATAAAGAGGATCGAACATTAGAATAAAAACATAGTATCGAGGCTATTATGGAGCCAACTAATATCTTTTCCTAGGCCTCTTTCGGGAGATAGGAGACAAAATGACCGTACTTGCATGGTAAACATAGAGCTAGAATGGTTCTCCAAAAGCATTCGTTTCAACCAATTAGTTGGGCTCCATGGGCTTGAGGATGAACATCGACCATATAGATTGGGTACTCTTCAGTTAATGAGATTAATTGAATTGAGTCATTAGTTTGAAGGAATTTAGACTAATGTGAATATATGATATTCAGTAAAGCACGAGTTGTGAGCCTATGTCCAATGAATGGTCGAACCTAATAGGTCACACGAAAAATTTAATTGGAAATCCTACTTGATGAAGGGAATTTCTAAGAGTTAGATATTCTATCACGACCGATTTTGAGGAGGTAGACGGTTGACTAGTTTTTGGTCATTTTGGCGGGATCAATTTAATTGTTAAATTGATCTAAATAATTTAAGAAATTAAATTAGACAAATTAAATTAAGAAGTTAATTTAATCAGTGCCACATGACTATTAATTGGTCAAGTTAACTTAAGGAGTTAAGTTAATAATAACTAGCTTAAAGAGTTATGCTAATTAACTTGAGAGTTAAATCAAAGGTTAATTAATTAAATTAAAGTGTTTAATTCAATCAATGTGGAGAAATAATTTTGGAGGGAAAATTCAAATAAAATATTCATTTGGAGTGCATTAGAATTTATTTGGATGCATTTCATTAGATGAAATGAAGATTCCAAATAAAATTCAAATGCAACTTGCTTGCAAGTTGGGAAGCAAGTGGTGCCAACCTTGAGGATCTTGTGATGCCACCTTGGCATCACACCTTCCCTCCGTCTATATATATAGAGGGTGTGGCCAGTCATCACATGTGTAAGACAAGCATTTTAGATCTAATTGTTAGATTTTCCCATTTCCCTCCAACTTTGCATGTGTTGCCTCATGTGTTGAAGCTTCACATTTTTTCTTCATCTCCTACCTCCAAAATCAACTTTCATCCTTGCTCTTCTCTCTTTTATTTTCCAGCTGACATTGGAGAGAATTGGATTGCCCATTGGTGTGTAGATCTTATCATTAGAGGCAAAATAATTGGATTGCTGGCCTTTAGGAGATCTACTGTTTAGGCAGTAACTTGGAGCCATTTTTGGAGGCACTTCAAACTTTTTTGATTTGGCTGATTTTTCTACTGTAGATTCATCAAGGTGTTGGTGATCTCTTGTCCAAATTTCAACCGACTCTAACGAGTTTTGGTTTGGCAAAACTTGTCCAAAATCTACCGTGCTAGGGGAAACTGCATTGAAGGAGTTCAAGCTAGTCTTCATCTTTTTGGTTGGATTTTGCTCTTAAGGTAATTTTCTGACGTAAATCAACTTTAACTGCATAATAAGATCCTTGGGAGGTGTGATCAAGTTTGATTTCAATTTTTAAATGTTTTATAATTGGATCCTTGCCTCACACTTTCTTTCAAGTGGTATCAGAGCCTAAATTCATGCTTTAATTCGGATTTTTGGATGATTGATTAATGTGATGGATTGATCTAAATCTCTAAATACTTGATCCAGTTTATGGATTGGAGTGTTTGGATGATTATTTATGTGGCTCTCTTGCTTGATGAATTGAAATTATGCTAAAATGAATTTTAAGTGTTAATTCATATGTTTAGCATGTTTTAATTCATAGTTGCTAATGTCAAATTTTAATTTAGCATTAGTTGATGTTATATGTTGATATAGCATGTTATTATTGGCCTTAAAGAGGTTTGGTCATTTTTGGATACAATTTGATTGGAGTTTATTGGAGGTTTTTGAAGAATTATGATTGTTACTTGAACTTGAAGTTTGAAGCATGTTTGAGCACTTGAAATTCTATTTTTGAAAGATGTTTTAAATCTGAAATTTTATCTATAATGTGTGATTTGATGTTTAGGTGGTGTTTTAAATTTTTTGATGCACAAAAGTTGAGCTAAAATCACATTGGCTCGGACCATACCTTGAAAACAAGGCTATTGCCAGCCCTGGCCAAGCAGCGGGGGCACCTCTGCCGCATAGCCATGCGCCCAGGCTGGGCGGCAGTGGCTTTTTTGGTTTTTGGGGAGTTTTGATGTGATTTTGTGTTCCTTAAGTGACCAAAAGTGTTTTAATTCACACATAATAGATGCACAAGTGTTGTGAAAGTTGTTCAAGTTAGTCTCCAATTTTATGCAAAAATGAGATGCATAAATGTTATGCTTAATTTTGATTGACCAATTAATTGTTTATGAAATAAGCATTTAATTATTGGAATTGAATGTCAATTCTTGATTTATTTATTGTTCATTTAATTATTGAATAGATGATGAATGAATGGGGATGATCATGAGTCTTTAATATTGATTTTATTTATTTCAAGTTGTTGAAAAGGGTTGTATTAAATTGGGGCTTGCATGGCTCTTAATTTCTATTTTGTAAATGCTATGAGAGTAGAATCACATGAAGTGAGGATTTCTTTTTCTTGTAAATGTTGCAAGGAGCAAAGAAGACCATTGGAAGGATGAAGACCCATGAATATATGGAGATACAATCATGTAATAGCTAGATTTAATCAACCCACTTAAAATCAACTAGGTGGTGCACCTATGGCTCTACGTGCACCACTTGGTTAAGACTCATGGTCATCCCACCCTAGGAGCATGCTAGGCGCATTTACTTATTTATGCTTTTTATATCCTATTGATGTATAAGATGCATATTTATGATATAGAAAACCTAAATAAGAAGATAAAATTAATGAGATCTTGGCAAGCAAGAAAATCCCTCCATTTAGAATGTCTAAGTATTTTCAAATATTATGTCAAAATGGATACAAATTAAAAGGAGTTTTAATTAATTCATGCCTTCTACCAATAGTGTGTGGCATGACGACGCTACCACATTTGTGTGATGTCTCATGAGTTATGGGTCACACTTATGGTGGAAATTTGTGACCATATACTTAGCATATGATGCACATTTGATTTAATGCTTCCCATGCATTGGCACATGAGTCGTGGGATGATATGGAGCAATCTCGAATCAAAGTTTGATTGGTAGGTCGGACTTAACACCTAGTATTGTAGATGTCACACGAATCGTAGGTCTATATGGAAAGTGAGGCAAAATATATCAAGAGTTGCATGAGATGCAATTAGCAAAAGTTGCTTACCTTTCGATTGTTTGTGGATGTGTCACGGGTCGTGGGTCCACTTACAAGTTCTTAAGGTCTTAATTCTCACTAGAAAATATGATTTCCCGAATTCTTTTAGGGGGTTGAAGGATTTGATAAAATAGTCGGAGAAAAATATGTTTGGAAGACCATAAACATGTTTTCAAATATCAAAATTCAATCACATGCTTATATTCTCTTTTATCGTCTTTTTGTAGATTTTTGACATGTTCAAACTCAAAATGGCTAGGAATCCACTCAACGCAATTTTGGAAACCAATAAACTAACCGGGCCAAACTTCCGCAATTAGTTGAGAAACTTCAAGATTATTCTAAATTTCAAAAAGAGGACTTATGTACTTGATCAAAGTCCTCCGAACACCATTGGGTATGATGCCACCGATGAGGCCCGTGAATTGTTCACAAAGTTTGTGGATGATAATCTACAAACAAGGTGTCTCGTGATGGCTTCTATGACCAATGAGCTCCAACAGACTTATGAGCATATGAAACATGCTAGAGAGATCTATACACACCTACAAGAGTTGTATGGTGTTCAAACTAGACACGAAAGATTCGCTTTGTCTAGGGAGCTCTTTAGGTCTAGAATGGTATAGGGCTCAAGTGTCCATGATCATTGGCTCAGAAGATTGGACTTATTAAGAAGCTTGGATAATTGGATGTGATCATGGACAATAACTTCTATGTAGATTTGATCTTACAATTATTGTCAAACTCATTTGACCAATTCATTATGAACTTTAATATGTCCAAGCAAGAAGTGAAGATTAACGAATTGGTAAATATGTTGGTGACAACTGAGGCGACAATGAAAAAGGATAAGCCTCTTATGCTTGCATCCTCCCTTAAGTCTAAGGGCCCTAGGGGTCCTAGAAAGAGAGGTCAAAGGAAGAAGAGTTCTTCCTCAAAACGGAAGCAACCCTTGAAGTGTTCGGAGGGAATCAAGAAAAAGAAAAAGGCTAAAATTGACATGAGTTGTTTCCATTGTGGCGAAAAAGGATATTGGAAAAGGAATTGCAAAGCTTACCTTGCAACCCTTGAGAAGGGTATGTACTTTATTGAAGTGCACTTGATGGCAAATTCTTCCTCATGGGTATTTCATGTTGCATGTGGTTCTTACCTTTGTAATTCGTTATAGGGTTTGGAAAGAAGAAATAATCTCAACGAAGGGGATATGATCCTCTGCATTGGAAATAAAGCAATAGTTGCGGCTAGGTCAAAGGTGTAATCAAGTTAGATTTGGGGAATGCTTGCATTGTACTTGATCCATGTTATTATATATCCTCTCTTGTTAAGAACATTATTTCTATTTCCATTTTAGATAATGAATGATATGATTTTTCTACATCGAATGAGATGTTGAAAGCACTAAAAATGGTTCTTTAATTGCACAAGGTATATTAAACAATAAATTGTACATACTTAATTCTCAACCTTCATTAATGCACATTCAGTCAAGTAAAAGAAAATCAGATAACTAAGAAGATGCCATCTTGTGGTATACAAGACTTTAAAATATTTCTAAAAATAGGATGAACAAGTTAGAAGCTCTGAAAGCACTAAATGTTAGTGGCATTGAGGACCTTCCTACTTGTGAGTCTTGCTTGAAGGGAAAAATGACCAAGACTCATTTTGTGGGACAAACGGAGTGAACCACAAGTCTTTTGGATTTGATCCATGTGAATATTTGTGACCCAGTAAGAGTTACTGCGAAAGGAGGCTATTTTTACTTTATCACCTTTACCGATGATTATACTCGGTTCAGACATGTGTATCTTATGAAGTACAAGTCCAAAGCCTTTGAAAAGTTCAAAGCGTATAGGAGTGAAGTAAAAAAGCAAAAGGGACTAAATATTAAAGCTCTTTAATTGGATCAAGGGAGAGAATATTTAAGTACCGAATTCTTATGTTATCTAAAGAAAAATTAGATTTTTTCTCAATGGACTCCACCTGGCACACACCAACACAATGGAGTAGCTGAGAGGAGAAACCGTACCTTGTTGGATATGGTATGTTCTATGATGAGCTTTTATGTGCCTATATCTTTTTAGGGATAAACCTTAGAAACGGCGGCAAGGTTACCAAAAATATAGTACCTTCAAAGTTGGTGCCAAAGACATTGCATAAGACGTGGTATGGCAAAACACCTTCTTAATCTTTTCTAAGAGTTTGGGGATCTTCTGCTTACATTAGACAGCTAGTGGGAGACAAGTTGGATAGTAGATCCGTCTTGTGTAAGTTTGTGGGATACCCAAGAGAGTCTTTGGGTTATTATTTTTATGATCTCTCGAAACAAAGGGTGTTTGTTTCAAGGAACGCCACCTTTTTAGAAAAGGATTTTCTATTAGATAGAAAAAGCGTTGTTGTTGAACTTGATGAAGTTCAAGATGATCATCAAATCCTACAAGTGATAGAAAGAAGTGAGCATCAAAAGCCTAACAAACAACCTCTGACAAGGTTGGACCGAATCAATACTCAACTCGAAAGGTTCGGATTCCTACATGAGATGGGTCAATCAGATGATGATCCAAAGACCTATGAGGAAGCTATGTTGGGCATAGGCTCATGACATTGGCTTGATGCCATGAAATCCGAAATGTACTCCATGGACTCCAACAAAGTATAGACTTTGGTAGATCCACCAAAGGGTATAGTACCCATTGGTTGTAAGTGGATCTATAAGCAAAAGCTAGGAGTTGATGGAGAGGTAATGGCCTTTAAGGTACGGCTAGTGGCAAAAGGTTACACTTAAAGACCCGATATCGATTTCCAAGAAACCTTTTCACCGTCACAATGCATAATTCTATTCAAATTTTACTTGCCATAGCTGCAAATTATGGCTATGAGATATGGCAAATGGATATGAAAATTGCTTTCCTTAATGGAAACATTGAAGAAGAAATTTATATAGAGCAACCACAAGGTTTTACATCTAAAGGGAGTGAGCAAAAAGTTTGCAAACTCAAGAGATCTATTTATGGACTCAAGCAAGCGTCCCGAAGTTGGAATATACATTTTGACAAGATAGACAAATCATTTGGCTTTGTCAAAAATGTGTATGGACCATGTGTATACAAAAAGGCTAGTGGGAGTAGTATACAGTTTGTTGTGCTTTATGTCAATGACATTCTTCTCCTTGGGAATGAGAGAGAAATGTTAGAGTGTACTAAAGCATAATCATCTACTCAATTCTCTATTAAGGTTCGGGATAAGCGTCATACGTATCTATAGAGATAGATCGAGGAGGATGTTGGGGCTTTCCCAAATTTCGTACATTGACAAGATACTAAAGAGGTTTAGTATAGAAGACTTCTGGCTCCTCCCTATAGGACACAATCTTCATCTCTCCAAGTCTATGGCCCTAAGATACAGGAAGAGAGATGTAAGATGTCCCACATACATTATGCGTCTGCCATTAAGAGCATAATGTATGTCGTTCAATGTACAAGATCCGATGTGGCATACATTCTAAGTGTTACAAGTCGTTTCCAATCCAACCCTGGTGAGAGTCACTAGATAGACGTTAAAGCAATCCTTAAGTACTTGAGAAGGACTAAGGATTTATTTTTAGTATATGGCAATGGAGAATTGAAACTCGAGGGATTTTTATATTTTAGTTTCTAATCCGATGTAGATGACCAAAAATCCACTTCTGGATTTATATTTTACCTCAATAGCGGCGAGGTGAGTCAGAAGAGTTCTAAGCAAGACACCACGACCAATTCTACCATACATGCAAAATATATTGTAGCTTCGAAAGCTGCAAATGAAGGAGTTTTGATCAAAAACTTCATCCAAGAGTTGGATATAGTGCCTAGCATTTCTGCGCCTGTAGTTATCTTCTATGACAACAACGGTACGATTGCACAAGTTAAGGATCCAAGATCTCATCAACGATCCAAGCATTTTTAAGGCGATATTATTTGATCTAGGAGATCATTAGTAAAGATGACATTAGAGAGCAAAGAGTTGCCTCGGAAGATAATATAGCACGGACTAAACCGCTAACCCAAAAGGTCTTTTAAGGATATCTTGAAAAGATAGGCCTTTAGACTATGGGGCATTGGTTTTAGGGCAAGTGGGAGATTGTTGGAATAGTGCCCCGCAACCAGTGAGATTGGTATGTAAACTACTTCACCTGTGATACAATCTTGATTGAATGTATAACACCCCCAATTTTAAAATCTTGAAATATAAAAAATATGAAATCAATAAATTTGGCTAGATTAATTTTGGGTTTAATTTCGATACAATCTAGAATTAAATATTTATAACTGAGGGTTTGAATTGCAAATAAGAGAAGGACTTTATTGCATCAAATTATAAAGTTTGGTTAACATGAGCAGAATAAAAGTCCAAGAACTTCAAAATTGTTAAATTTGGAATGAGTTGCCCAAAACACAGAAATATTAGTGTCAATGTATAAGAATTAAAAGTTAAAAGACTTAACTGAAAACTAAGAGCTAAAATGAAGGTGGTTAAAGTTTTCGGGGACTTAGTTGAAGATGGTGAAAAGTGTGGGGGGTCAATTGAAGAATCTAGAAAATACAATTATATATATAACCTTAAGGACGAAAATCTATTACAGATGAAAATCGATTAAATTTATGAAAATTGTCCATACCTTACACCACCGGCGAATAGCTGAAAAATGACCCAAAAACCTAAACCTAAAGCAATGTTTAGATTCCCCTCAGCTCAAGGAATTGAACCATACCACGAACACCATAAACTATCGAACATTACGCCGAAAATGAAAAGGCCGACGGTGACGGGCAGCAGGTTTGGTGGTTCCACCACTTTCGGCGGTGGAAAGTCATTGAGTTACGGTGGGTTTTGATCGTGAGTTATGGGCTAACGAAGGGTGGTGTCAATTTGGAATTTTGATGGTTGGTGGCGAATCAAATGTGGTGGTTAATGACGAAGAATTAGGGTTCGACCGTAGCTTCAAATGGCCAATTGACCGGCTTATCATCGTTGGAATAAAAAATTATTTTAGGGCATTTTGTTGGGCTCATGAGATGCATCTGATAGTGGTGGTGACTTCCATCTCTGGCAGCAACATATGGCAGCGCGTTTGGGTGGTTTATCTAGAATTGAGTTTCGAGCTCGTCTGAACTATTCCCTGCTTGAAATTGGATCTTAATTCAATCCAATTGGGTAAAATTTCATATCAAATGTTAATTCGATTGAATTTTATGAATTAAATGTTTATTAACTTAAGGTTATTCGAATATAAACTGAATCAAGAATAACTTCAAATTTTGTCCTTAAGACTCAAAAGTAAAAGGTTGTGAGCAGATCTAGTTAAACTTTATCCGAAAATTGAGTCATATAAATCTTAGAACGAAAATGGATTATTCGGACTCTAATGGGCTAGTAAGACCTAACTAATTTAGAAACCTAGACCCTTATAAAGTGACTGTAAAAATAAATAAAGTACTTAATGGAGTTTGTTGGAACTAGCCATTTAAGAATTATGATCTAGAAATTAGCACAATGATTAGTTTAGGTTCTATTCTGAACTTTGATTTGGCTAGGAATCATGAACATGGACTCTCCTAACAACTAAGAATTATCATATTTGACTATCTTAAGTATTGGGATATGAAGTCAAATCGCCATAATTATATCAAAATAACCCTGAGTTGATAAAGACGATAACAATATTTATAATTAAGATTCAGAGAATTGATAGAATGACAACCTGAGTTATCTTATGACAATTCTCGATCATCTGACTAGGAAGTCAGGACCTGAGTGACCTTACGACTAGGAATTTCTCGATATTTTTTAGGTGAGTTTATACTTGATAATATGAGATTTCTTTGTTGGGGAAAGAACATATAATACTTGATATTATATCCGGGTTATTTGCTTCCTTTCAATATACGTGTTGAAAATAGTACGCCATATCGCCTTTTATGCTTAGAGCTTCTATTGATATTGATTGATATCACTTTACCTGAAATTTGGTGATTGTGTTAAGGCAGCTAAAAAGTGATTTCAATATATATATATATTGCTCGCTATGTCTAGCCTAAAACCAGCTTGGGTTGAACCAGTGATTTCATGCTCAATATGGCGAGTGACATATTAAGTGAAATGTTGTTGGGTATATTCAGTTATATAAGTGATTATATTAATACCCTTACAGATGGGCCCTAGGATCAGTTACGAAAGTCGGTTGGGTGAGATGGACTGATGGTGACAGATCTTTCGGTTTATACACGTGTACGATGCACATATAATCCCTACTCAGTAGGCCTACTTGAGGTAGCTGCCTATGAGCGGGATTAGGCATACAGCTAGCCATGCCTAGTGAGTGATTCAGTGTTCGAGCCGATCACTTGGTACTTTGGAGAAACAAGGATTTTCGTATTTTCGAAAGTAGAGTGACAAAGTAGGAGAACCACTAATAGCTTAACAATGGAAGTGTTTGCTAATTTATATCTAGTTTAGTTGATATGCCGAATACATTTTGCCTTGAAACTTGAATATTTGACAAAACCCAGTAGTTGTTCAAACGACATACAACCCTTTTTTAAACATATTTGAGATTTAAACATTTGTGAGAGATAGTGAATTTTGTGAAATCTTATCACTGGTATTGGATGGTGGTGGGATGGATCACCTAAAATTTTGACTAAAACCCTCTCTCGTGACTTCTGGAAATTTTAAATGTTTCTAATTACTTTCTATATGTTATTTGAGAAATTATCTATCTATTGTTATTACTAGACTATCTCATTAAGTCATTCGAACTTACATTGTTTCATTGTTATTTTTCGTTCTTTACCCAGATAGGAACAAGTAACGAGGGCAAGCTAACCCAAGCAAGACACGAGGTAATGAGGGTGATAGAAGTGCTAAGTGTGATTTATGATATTTTGGTTCATAGTTAAACATTTGATAAATTTTGTTGTAAAAATTAAATATTTTGAATTTTGAGAAATGTATTCTTTATCATTCATAAGAGACTCAGGGTATAGAGAGGGTAGCACCTCGGACGGAAGCAAGCACCTCCCGGTCGGGGTGTTACAAAATGATATTCATTTTACATGGCCATCGTCATCTTATGATTTTAGTACTTCCTTAGCATTTGGTTGAAGCCCATAGATCACAAAAGACTACGGGACTTGGTCACGCACTAGATGGTGATCATGAAACAAATCTTACATGGTCTTAAATCTTCCAAGTTATAGGATCTTATAAGACATGGCATCTAAGATCCGGATAGACTAGCACTAATGATGTATAAGTCCAAGGATTGGATATTGCTCCATTTCATGAGCAATCCATATGAGATATGGGTTCATGTTAGTGGGTGCTTGTTAGTGAACAAGTTCACTGAAGGCCCGCTTGGAGAATCTACTAGACAGCCGTAGTGACAAGTTTTCCAACTTAGATAGCTATAGTGGCAAGTTCTCCAACTTACGTTGGTGCATATTATTTGTCCTTTGACCTGAGAATCTATGGTAACCTTGTGTTTAGGTTCTCATGCTTTGACTCTTCCTTGACCACTTAGTGGGTCTTTTGGGTTGAGATTAGATATGAGATATTTAGATAGGGAGATTTGTGAGATCCTAGATGGGATCCAACTCTTCGTCATTGTGAAAGTCGAGTACATCTCCTATATATTCTAAAATGATCGATTCTATGAAATCCTTGCACAAGGTAGTATGACAATTTGAAAAATGAGTTTTCCAAAGATGAGGTCATAAAGAGGAATCAAACATTGGAATATAAACATAATATCAAGACTATTAGGGAGTCGACTAATATCTTGCCCTTGGCCTCTTTCGGAAGATAGGAGACGGAAGGACCATATTTGCATGATGTGCATACAGCTAGAATGGTTCAACAAAAGCATTCATTTTGGCCAATTAGTTGGGGTTGAGGTTGGACATCTACCATGGAGATTGGGTATTCTTCAATTAATGAGATTAAATAAATTGAGTCATTAGTTTAAAGGAGTTTTAACTAATGTGAATATATGATATTCAATAAATCACAAGAGTTGTGAACCCATGTTCAATGAATCATAGAACCTAATGGGTCATACACAAAAGCCAATTGAAAATCCTACTTGATGAAGGGAATTTTCTAAGAGTTAGCAATTCCATCATGACCGATTTTGAGAAGATTGATGGTTGACTAGTTTTTGGTTTTTTTGGCTCAATCAATTTGATAGTTAAATTGATCTAAATAATTTAAGGAGTTAAATTAGACCAATTAAATTAAGAAGTTAATTTAATTGGTGCCACATGACTATCAATTGGTCAAGTTAACTTAAGGAGTTAAGTTAACAATAAGTAGCTTAAAGAGTTAAGTTAATTAACTTAAGAGTTAAGTCAAAGGTTAATTAATTAAATTAAAATATTTAATTTAATTAATATGGAGAATTAATTTTGGAGAAAAAATTCAAATGAAATGTTTATTTGGATGCCATTTCATTAGATGAAATAAAGATTTCAAATGAAATTTAAATGCACATTAAATTCACATTCATGCAAGTGGCGCCAACCTTGAGGATGGTGTGATGCCACCTTGGCATCACACCTTTCCTCCATCTATATGTAGATATAGTGGGTGTGGCCAGCCATTACATGTGAAAGATATGCATTTTAGATCTAATTGTTAGATTCTCTCTTTTCCCTCCAATTTTGCATGTGTTGCGTCATGTGTTGAAGTTTCACATTTTTTCTTCATCTCCTACCTTCAAAATCGACCTTCATCCTTGTTCTTCTCTCACTTTCCAGCTGACATTTGAGAGAATTGAATTATCCATTGGTGAGTAGATCTTATCATTAGAGGCAAAATAATTGGATTGCTAGCCTCTTGGAGATCCTCTATTCTGGCAATAACTTGGAGCTGTTTCTGGAGGAACTTCGGAATTTCTGATTTGACTGATTTTTCTACTGTAGATTCATCAAGGTGTTGGTGATCTCCTGTCCAAATTTCAGCAGACTCCGACAAGTTCTGGTTGGGTAAAAGTTGTCCACAATCTGTTGCGCCAGGGGAGACTGCATTACAGGAGTTCAAGCTAGTCTTCATCTTTTTGGTTGGATTTTGCTCTTAAGGTAATTTTCTGATGTAAATCCACTTTAATGGCGTGATATAGATCCTTGGAGAGGTTTGATCAAGTTTAATTTTAATTTTTAAATATTTTATAATTGGATCCTTACCTCACACCTTCTTTCAGAAATTAACATATTTTCTAGCAAATTCAACTGTATCTTTTGCCAAGGTTGGCAAGAAAAACTTGCCTCAAAATATTTTGAGATGATGACCTTCCACTCGAAAGATATCCACAACTTTTTTAATGAACTTCTTGCATTACATAAGAGCTTAGTTTAAGAGTAGAAGATCTTTTACAAAGTTTTCCATTGATCATCATAAATCACATCAATTTCATCCACAATCTAGTTGCTACGATTAGGTCACCTAGCTAGGACTTTTACAGTTGTTAAGTATGTGATGATATCTATCATCTTGCCGTCAGTGGTTTGATATTGACCGCTTATATGATTTTTCAAGCTACCTTGATGGTAGCCCTCATAGGCACCATACATGTAATTTTTCTTTTCTTCTTATGCTACTAATTGAATTAGCAAACTTTAAATGAGCATTAGCGTGCTCGTTTTTGAACTGGGGATTTGATGTAGCCAAAACGTTTTGCAAAGCTCATTAAAAGACTGGACAAATTGAAATGCATGCTCTCTATGGAAATCAATTGAATACATAGATATCATAAAAGTGAAAATTAGCATTACAAACTAAACAAATTAAAACTTACATATTTAATGAAAATTTTTCAATCATGAAGCCACTGGTAAACCATGTTGTCACTCTTAATTAGGCATCTATATATCTAGTACAATCAGATAAGTCAACTCAGAAATGCAATTATGTGTAAGAGGAATCATTGTTATTGATCGGAATGGACGGTTTGGATCCTTTATTCCAATTTATGTTTCATCATCTATTCCATTGTATGAATATATAACACGTGTATTAAATATTTTTTTATAAAAATAATTGATTGAGAATAAGAGACACTTGGCATATGTACAACACATTGAAATAGGAGATAATACAAAATGGAATAGAGGATCCAAAGTGCGATCCAGGACCAAAACCTACGTGGCACTCCACTGTCCCACTCTAAATGGTGCAGAATGCTGCAATAGTCTGATGATACATCTGAATGTATATTGGAGCAAAGAAGAATGATTAGGAAATAAATATATATTAGAATGGAGGGAGATGAATTTGAGGGGAAGAACTGGGAATTAAGGGATATTGTACAAGTCCAACATGATGAAACATCTTAATTGAATGAAGGCATGTGAGATGCTAGCCATGGAAGGAGAGTAGTGGGCGGCTGCAAGAGGATTCGCCTAGGGCTCGAAAAATTTTGGTAGGTCTTCACGAGTTGAATGCTTGAAATTAAAGTCCCCATGTTACAATTTCTTAATAATTATTAATATTATATATATATATATATGATGGTACAATATATTTTTATTTAACTATGAGATGGTGAGATGGCTTGAATTGATTTTTATAGGGTAAATTTGGATTCAATGTGATTTTCTCATATTAAATTTAAATTCATTGAGTTTGAGCTTTTTCACGAATTAAATTTGAATTCAAATATATATGGTATTAAAAATATATAGGTTGACGACGAAATTTTATTTTTCAGTTTTTATATTTTAGAATATAAAACAATTTAATTAATAAACATTAGTATTATTCATTTAATGTCAATGACAACCGTTATAGTTATATATTATTATAACAACTTTCTACATAGTAATCATGTTAATACTTTTAAATTATTAAATTTCTGTAATAATACCAAATTAACTAAAAGTATTAAATGTAATTATTAATACGTGACTATAAGAGAATAGAGTTTTCAGAGAAAGAAAATTAATCTATCTTTGAATTCCTATTTTCTGTGATGAGCCAAAATAGAAATAGGAAAATCCATCTAGGAAGTAGTGGTTGAAAGCCTCGTATCTGATTTAGAGATTGTATAAATTTCTGTCTTTAAATTTAAGGTGGATTAACTCAATCACTAAATGTTTCTATTATCTTATTTTTTTACAAAAAATCATCTCAGATTTCATAAATTTTCCATCGTTAGTTCTATCTTTAAATTAGAAAATATTGCAAAATAAGCCATTTGTATTTTCTCTATTCTTTACTAATAATCCGTCTCAAATTCCATCTCTGATTTATTAATAATCCATCTCAAATTCCATCTATAACCTCGCTTATTACTGTCAAAATATCTATGTTAAAATCTGATCTAATTTCATCTACAGGGTTTGTTTCCGTTTTGCTCTAATTCTTTCTCCAAAACAATTGATATATAGTCAGTTTTCAAATTTATATATTACCCCTATTTTTTTCAAATTAATAAAATTAAATCACTATAATATTTATGTACAACAGAATAACATTAAAGCAATGATGTTACCCATCACAAATGACGGAGTTTATTAAAACTATATACACGTCATCATTACTAAAATATATAAATCAACATTTAATCATTCAAAAGCAATGTAAATTAAGTCAAACTAAATAACCAAATGATTAGCCATCACAAGTTACTAATTGTATATCCCTCCAATTAGAGAGAATAATAATATTAATTAGCAATTCCCACCAAATTAAATTCTATTGCTCTCGGGTCGGGTACGCCTCCATCTTAATTCTTAGCACGTTTCTCCCTTTTGAGCCTTTTCAAAAGCTTGTTCTTGAGACCGAACCATATACATACCTGACAAAAGACATTTGGGGATCCTTAGAACAATCTTTTGTTGGAAATCAAAGATGAAATTATGTGAAAAAATATATAGATCTGTAGTGTGCTTGTGTTACAAATTAATTACAAAGTTAATAGTGATTTCATATCTCAACTTTTTGAAAATAATGTATTAAATCCAAACAAGCTAGCTAGCTCTTTCTTTGGAACACACACACACACAGATATATATATAGCGGCCAACTCTAACAAATTACGAATTAATATTTGTAGCTAATTAATTCTTATTTTACTTAGATTTGTCATTGTTAATTATTAACAAAATTTTCTTATTAGATTAGTGAGTAATATTTGAAAATTTTATTAATATAAAAGAATAACTGATGCAAATATATAAAGTGAAATAAACTCTACGTACCAATCATGTATGATGAGCACAACCTGCCGTGTGCCAAGCAGAAAACCGGCACTAAAAAGTATTTGTTTGCTAGTGAATGGTGATGAATTTGATCATCATTCAATTTTGACTATGATTAGGCGTTTTAAATCAATGTTCATATATTCCACACTATCCATTCGTATGAAATTTTGGGCTATTAACTTATATAATAAAACATCATCATTTTGTTTCATGAAATGTAACAAATCTGCATCTCAAAAAGACTCAAACTTATTAAAAATTTAAAAATATTATTTAAGTGGTAGCATTAAAGCATTACTTTGTACTTTCATAAAATATAGAAGGCAAAATGTGGATATATATATATATGTATATATATGCAATGGGAGACATCCATAAAATTATCCATATATATATATATATATATATATTCATAAAATTCATGAATTTGGGCCGCACCTTACTAACTAGAGTGGTATCAATAAGATTAATAGACGACAATTTTATAGGGAAAGGGTTGGAGGAGTCGTATACCTACAGAGGGTGGGTATAACAAATATCACTGCAGGGACATGTTACTCATACAAATAACAAATAGCAGGGGAAGGAACTTGAACCCACCATAGTGGATATTGATGTAAAATCCCCAGCTATATAACCAGAAAAATTTGAGTTATTTTTGTGCCCAATAAAGAACTTATATCTAGATTCAGCACTTATCTTAAAATTCAAACACGTAGCTATATATGTTGCATTAAAAACACTCACTAAGAATCTGAACACAAACAGCTGCAACAAAGTTGTAAATGCAATCTTTGGCCTCACTTTCATGTGGACCAAAAACTAAGCAAATAAAGAGATAAATTGCTATTAATTTCTAGACAACAAACTGTTAACCCTTTTGATGATTTACATTGTTTTGATTATGGCAAAATTATTTCTTGAATTATGCGCTGAAAAACATGCATATTATCTGTTGGAATCTGTTTACATATTGTTTGCTAGAATCTGTCATGCACTGGACTTTACTTTCTATAAATAAAAGATCTCATGTAGATGCTAATTTAATTTGCATCTTAGGAAAGAAATCACATCATGCTGAAATTATTGAATCATCCGCTATTTTAGGAATAAATGCATGATTACCAAAGTTAACTTGTTTCCTTATTTAGTTCCAATGGATTCTTGCCTTAATGAGAACTTATAGCCATCGGACACAAGCATATAAATGAAATTTTTTTGTAGCAATTAAAGTGTGAATCACTAAGTCGGGAGAGAACTTTGTTAAATGTCTTGAGGAGCCGTGTGATACTCTCATACACACTTTGCGCTTAATTATTTCTAATTCCTTGCTCTGCATGTGTTTTCGAGGGACCTTATGGTGGAAAAGGTTAAGGGGAACTTGCTTTCGACAGACCTTGGGGAGACGAGGACAAGGCAATTTGTGTCTCAAAAGACCTAGTAGTGAAGAAGAAAGGGAGCCGTATGTGCTCTCGAGGGATCCTGTGAAGAGAATAAATCGGTGCTTGGTTGCTCTAAGGACCTCTAGGTGAAGAAACTAGAAGAGTGGTATTGTCTGGAATCTTCTGCAGTGTTTTTGGTTCCTGTTTGGAAGAAGGGACTAGAGCTTATCGTACAGAGTGGCCGCAACTTATGCATCAGTCCACAAAGGTTGTGCAAGTGAATCTAGCTATGTTTCTCCGGACCTGTTCACAAGCAGCTGGTTTCACAGTGCTCTGGAATCTACCTTATCCTCTCTGAGATCCGGTGTAACTCTTTGCGAAGAGCTAGTTTTTCACCCTACTAGAGTGTTTCTGATCTCTTATTATTCATTACTGTCAAATTATTGTTATTATCTGTAAAACCATTCTCATACGATTATTAATTTGACAGGTTTAAAATCTTAAATGAAAGCTTAGGCAAAGGATATAGGCTTGCCAAACCTCTATAATTTCTAGTGTCTATTTACTTCTACTTTTACTGTTTTCTTATCATTGGTCTGCTTGATATTTTAACTAGTACTTACAAATTCCTGTTAGTAACTGAAATTATTTTTCTACAAAAGACTTAAATAGTTTTTGAAAGGCCAAAATGTATTTTAAGTGATAAACTTCCATTGCATTAAAATCTCTTAAGCCTAATTCACACCCTCTTAGGCATACAACCACTCACAATTGGCATTGGAGCATTGGTTCTCTATATTGTGGTGTAACTACCAGAGTAAAAGATCCTATGGCCACTAACACTTTTGATGTCTTTGTAGAAGGGCAATCGCACAATCAGCCTTGGTTCCAACTATGCTATGTGGAAAAACCAGGTGCAAGAATACATAATTTCCCTGGATTTTGATTTATGGGACATGGTTAGTGAAGGGCCAACGGTTCCAACAAAATTAGTTAATGGACAGATAGTTCCAAATGAGTGACATGAATTTCCAATGATAATAAAAAGGACATCTCAATGAATGCGAAAGCCAAAAACATTCTGTCATACACTCTCACCAAAAAGGAGTACAACTGGTTACTACATGTTCTATAACAAAGCAAATGTGGGAAATGTCAAGTAACCCACAAAGGCACAAGTCAGGTTCGACATGAGAGGATTGCTCTTCTGATTCACAAGTACGAATATTCCAGATGAAACCTGATAAGACCATAAGTCTGATGTATGGGCGTTTCATGGAAATTATAAATCTTATGTTTGCACTTGATAGAACTACAAACGATGATAAACAAGTCTGAAAAATTCTTAGATCGCTTCCAAAGGAATGGACGCCAAAAGTTACTGCTATTCAGAAGCTCGTGATCTTAGCAGAATGACCATAGGTGAACTAATCGGATATCTCACATCCCACGAGATAATGCTACTAAATAAAGATGAAGGTTCGAAAACAAGGTCAAAAAGAATATTATTTTTAATACCGATCATGATTCCGACTCAGAACTTCAAGAAGATCTTGATGAGGGCCAGGTTGAGGATGAAATTGTTTTATTTCCCGAAGATTAAAGCAAATGACGAATCTCAAAAGAAAACTTCAGAACAACAAATCAAAATTAAAAAGAACTAGTCCAAAAACTCCAAATACCGAGCCACCTCATTACTACGAATGTAATGAAATTGGACATAGAAAACCAGATTGTCCTCGATTGAAGAAATATGCAAAACAGGCCAAAACTAAGGCGATGGCAACCACATGGGATGAATTTGATGGTGAACAATTTGATAATGAAGAGAATTGCTTCATGATAAATCAAGTAAGTATCTCTTCATGTTCTGATTATGATTCCAGTGATGAAATTGACATTGATGAGGATGTGCAAAAATTGCTTAAGCTTTATGAAATTCATGTCAAAATGCTTGTTGATAAAAATATAACTTTGCAAGAAAAAGTAGACTATTTGCAGGAAGAATTGAATAGGGCTCACAAAGATAAATTTGAAATGCAAATCGCTAAAAATATAGAGGCCCTTGATACTAAATGAAAAAAGAAAATGAATGATTGGCTCACTAAAGAGAATAATTCTTTGAAGAAGCAAGTTGAAAATATGAGCCGTGAAATCAAAGGAAAAATAATTGTTGAAGAATGCTTACATGTTGAGGACGATCTAGGTAAATGTCCCACAAGTGTCATAAAAAAGCCACATGAATCAAAGAAAAACCAAATTGATTTCAATAACTTCCAGAATGAATTTTAAACCAGTTCAAAAAACCTTCTTTACTTGTGGTAGATCTGGTCATGTCAATTATAGATGTCCGATTGAGAAACTTATTGGTACCAAGTTTGTTTGGGCAAGGAAATTATTTGCCACAAACCATGAAGAATCTAACATAGTTTGGGGACCTAAAACAAACTGATTTCTTCTAGGTACATGCCAAGGAACATTCCCAAAAATAGAAATGGTACTTGGATAGCAGATGTTCCAAGCATATGACGAGGGATGCGTCTATGTTTCTTAAACTTAACAATTGTTCTGCAGGTAATGTTCTCTATGCAAACAATATAAAAGGGCGCAAAATAGGTAAAGGTATTAATGGAAAGAAGATTGGTACTTCCATTGATAATGTGTGGCTTGTTGAAGGCCTTAAGCATAATTTCCTTAGTATCAGTCAATTGTGTGAGGAATGTTATGAGGTTAAATTCTATCCTTCTCACTGTGTTATCAAGCAAAATGAGAAACTAGTTTTTACTGCTACCAGGGATGGAAATATTTATTGTATAACCCTTGATGATTTAACCTGTCAAAATATGGAATGTTTAGCTGTTTCAGATGAAGAATGTTGAGAATGACATAAAAGATTAAGCCACGTAAACATGGAACTTATATTTCATCTCACAAAGAAAGATCTTGTCAAAGAGGTACCTAAGTTAAACTTCTCCAAAGACAAGATATGTGATGCATGCCAAAAGGGGAAGCAAACCCGAACATCTTTCAAACCAAAGAATGAGGTCACAACTTCTAAGCCACTAGAACTTCTGCACATTGACCTATTCGGACCCATGAAAACTGCTTCCCTTGGAGGTAAAAGATATGTATTTGTCATAGTAGATGATTATACTCATTTCACGTGGGTTTTATTCCTTGCTCATAAAAATGATGCTCTAAATGCTTTCATTCCACTTACTAAAAGGCTTCAAAATGAAAAGGGTTATTTCATTAAGGAAATTCGAAGTGACCATGGAATTAAGTTTGATGAAATAAACTTAACTTTGTTTTGTGAAGAACATGGTTACATTCATAATTTTTCTGGTCCCAAAACTCCCCAACGAAATGGGGTAGTTGAAAGGAAAATTCGAATTTTGCAAAAAGCTGCTAGAACCATGCTTAATGAATATGATCTTCCAAAATCCTTTTGGGGTGAAGCCATGAATACGGCCTGTTATGTGTTAAATCGTGTTTTCTTAAGACCTCTTGTGAGAAAAAACCCCATATAAATTATGGCACAGTAAAGTTCCAAACATTTCTTATCTCTTTATCTTTAGTTGCAAAAGTTATATTCTTAATGATAGAGATTATTTGACAAAGTTTGATTCCAAAGTTGATGAGGCTATCTTTGTTGGTTACTCATTTCATAGTAAAGGCTATCATGTTTTTAACAAAAGGAAAAGAACTGTTCAAGAATTCACGCATGTTACGTTTGATGGAACCATCCCATCTTATGCCAAGGAAACCTTAAGCAAAGAAGTTGCAGGATTCAAAGAACGAAATAAGATTTTGGACCCTAAGCCATCAATGCCAAACCAAGAGGAACCAAAATCATTTGAGTAAATAAATCCTACTGATGAACCTAATTCCAATTAGTCAGTAGAAAGGGATGGACAAAGAACTAGAAAGTTTAAACATGCTTCCAGTCACCCTATTGATAAAATTATTGGAGATCCTTAAGTTGGAATAACTACCAAATCCAAAACTAGACAAGTTCCACTAGATGAATCCAACCATACCCTCATTTTAGTGATTGAACCTAAGGATGTCAAAGAGGCACTAGAAGATCCATCCTAGATTGAAGCAATGAAGGAAGAACTAGCTCAATTTGAAAAGAATGAAGTCTGAAACTTAGTAGAACAACCATTAGACCATCCATTCGTTGGTACCAAGTGGGTGTTCAGAAATAAGCTAGATGAAACCGGTAAAGTTACCAAGAATAAAGCCAGACTGGCAACAAAAGGCTACAGCCAGCAACAAGGCATTAGCTATGATGAAATATTTGCTCTAGTTGCAAGGTTAGAATTAATTAGAATGTTTCTTCCCTTTGCATGTTATAAAACGTTTATGCTCTATCAAATAAAAGTTAAAAGTGCTTTTTCTAAATGGATTCATAAAAGAAGAAATTTATGTAGAGCAACCGCCCAGTTTTGAAATGAAAGTTTTCCTCATCATGTTTTTAAATGGACAAATGCTTTATATGGATTAAAGCAAGTCCCTAGTGCTTGGTATGATCGTTTGAGCAACTTTCTCATAAACAATGATTTTTCTATTAGAATCTTAGATACCACGTTGTTCACTAAGCACCAAAAAAATAGTTCTCTCATTATTCAAATCTATGTCGATGACATTATCTTTGATGCTACTAATGATCTACTTTGTCGAGAGTTTGCTGAGAAAATGAAATAGGAATTTGAAATGAGCTTAATGAGAGAGCTCAATTTCTTCTTGGGACTTCAAGTGAAGCAAACTCCAAAAGAGACATTCATCTCGCAAGAAAAGTATACAAAGGAGCTTCTAAAGAAGTTTGGAATAAGTGAATGCAACCTTGCAACCACTCCCATGAGTATAAATACCAGTCTAGAACTTGATAAGGATAGTAAGAATGTAGACAAGAAGGTCTACAGAGATATGATTGGTAGCTTACTCTATTTAACTGCTAGTCATCCAGATATTATGTTTTCAACATGCTTATGTGCTAAATTCTAGTCCGATCCAAAGAAATCCCATTTAAATGATGTAAAAAGAATATTAATATATCTTAACGGAACATCCAACTATGGCTTATGGTATCCACATTTTAAGTCTTTTAACTTCATAAGCTATTTTGATGCGGATTATGCTGGTTGCAAGATAGATAGGAAAAGTACCAGCGGTGGTTGCCAACTGATGGAAAACTGCCTGGTTTCATGGTGCAGTAAAAAGTAAAGTGTAGTTGCTTTATCCATAACTGAGGAAGAATACATAGCCTAGTGCGATTGCTACGTGATTTTGACATTAATGTGCCTTATGTGCCCATTTAATGTGATAGTTCCAGTGCTATTAGCATATCTAAAAATCTAATTCTGCATTCACGCACAAAACATATTGAAATCAAACATAATTTCCTGCATGATCATTTGACTAAAGGTGATTTATCAATTGATTTTGTTTCCACTGAGAATCAACTTGCAGATATCTTTACCAAAGTTTTGGAAGAAAAGAAATTTGTGTGCATCGGAGATAAATTAGGAATTAAATCAAAACCTAATTTTGGCGGGATTAGTTAACAGATTTAAATATGGAAGTTATTATGCACCAAAATTAACTGCATTTCTTCCCTTTTTCAATGCCTATTTTTTCGTGCATCAAACAACAATTTAATTCTTTCCATTTTTCAAAAAATCCCATTTTTCTTAAACTGGCAATTTTTCTTCCCTTACAGAAAAGAGAAAACCCTTCTTTTTCTGTCCGAAGAAATCCTTTTCGTTCTTTTCTTCTTCTCTTAAGCAAAAATCACCATGCCTAAACGTATAGCAAAATCAGATGCTGGAGTGTCTTCCTCCAAGAAAAAACATCCATTTGCTCCTTCCAAACCCCATCTTGTTCAAGTTTCTAAAGCTCCAATGTTATTGAAATGGTACAATGACTCCAGTACTGATGAGGATCAGTCATCCTCCTCTGACTACATCTTGGTAGTAAAGAATAGGGGTGTAAACGAATATTAAACGGATCGGATACATTGTTTTCATATTCGTATCCATTTAACTTTTTGAATATTTGGACACGGATACGGATTTGATGGATATTTAAAAATGATATCCAAATTCGTATCCGTCGATATCGATCGGATTCGGATATGTCCGTATTCGATTATAATTATTCAAATGCATTCATATTTTATTGAACTTATCCATATTTGATTTATTATTTTATATTCATATTCAATTATAATTATTTAGATATCCATGTACGAATATCCAAATACGTGAATCTATGAACATATAACATATACATATTTTAATTAACAAAAGGAACTACATAATTTCATTAAAACGAAAGCAATCAAACAAATAGCATAATTTCTAATTAATAATTGACTTTATAATTAATTATTAATACTTATTAATAATAATAATGGCATTTAAGTACATTAATTATAAAGTCAACCAACAATAATTATGTTGATTAACTTTATTCTTCAATTCTTTCTCTATGTTACAATAATTTTTTAAATTTATTCTTTATTCTTCCCAATTATTCAATTATAATATATATATACATATATGGATTACGAGATTTTTATTGAAAAATATAAATAATATATTATTTAATAGATATATATTTGGATTGGATATTTAACGGATCGGATACGCATTTACCATATCCATATCCATTTATAATTGAATATCTACTAATCGAATACGAATAATATCCGATGTAAACGGATACGGATAGATTTGGTATAAACAGATACAAATGCGAATGGTAAACGAATTTTCGAATATCCATTTACAGCCCTAGTAAAGAACTGAGTAATAAAGATACCCCCATGGGTAGTCCTAAAAAGCCCACTAGTTTTGAAGAAAATGCTTCCAGTCCTAGACCCCATACTCCTGTTCCTCGTGAAGAAATTGAGGACTGTAATTTCAGTAAGCTTCTATCTTCCTTAAAATTCCACTCTTTTGAAGCTCTAGCGTACTTTAATGAAAAAATTTCTAGTCGTAAATGAATTGTGGTAGGTCTATCAAATTTGACTCTCTGCTAAAATCTGATGCTATTGACTAGGTTTGTGGTTTAAAGTGGTATAATTTAATGAAAATTGATAAACATTCATACCCTCACTTAGTCAAATTATTTTACTCAAATTTTCACTTTCATTGAGTCTGATTCTGATATTTTCGTGGAGTCTTATGTTTTTGCGAAAATGATTGTGTTGTCTCCTTCAAAGTTGAACTTTCTATTTGATATTCCAAATGATGGTACCCAATTTTCAATTTTTGTGATTTGTCTAATTTCGATGCTTCCTATGATGAAGTTTGTCAACTCTTTTGGGGAGAAAAATAATATTTTTTTCTCTAGGGGTCCTAGTTTGAAAACAAAATGAAAATTGAACATATTTTGCTACATAAGTTGTTTAGCTGCTCTGTTTTTTCTACCCCGATCTCAAGTGGAGGGCATACTATTGATTTAAATTCTATGAGCATTTATCTTATGGCCAAAGCTATCAAGTAAGAACCTGTCACCCTTAGCTTTATTATCTTCAACCTCCTCAATATCTGGTAACCAAGCATGAGAAACTGTTTTCACTATGGTTAGAGAAAGGAACATATACTGCATAAATATAGAATATCTATCCAAACAAAATATTGAATGTCTAGTTGCCACTGAAGAGTCTTGCTGGACATGGCAAAGGTATCCAGGTCATGCTAACATGAAACTTCTAAACCACTTAGTTAAAAAGGACTTAGTTAGAGGCATCCCTAAAATTGGATTCACAAAAAATAGAATCTGTAATGCATTAATGAAAGCAAACAAATAAAAACATCCTTTAAACCTATAAATGATATTACATCTTCCAAATCCCTAGATTTTTATCTTGATCTATTTGGACCCATGAAAACACAATCACTTTGAGGAAATAAATATGTTTTTGTAATAGTAAATGACTTTTCTCGCTTTACTTGGTTACAATTTCTCACATAAAAATTGAAGCTTTAAGTCATTTCATTACCCTCACCAAGAACATTCAGAACAAAAGGGGTTATATGATTAAAACCATCAAAAGTAACCATGGAATGAAATTTGATAACCACAATTTTGCTTCTTTTTGTGATGAATATGGTTACACTGACAATGTTACTGCTAAAAAAACACCCCAACAAAATGTGTTAGTTGAAAAAAAAAAGGGGTTCTACAAGAAATTGCTCGAATAGTGCTAAATGAGTATGATCTTCCCAAATATCTTTGGGGGAGCAGTAAATACTACTTACTATGTTATCAACAGAGTCTTCCTAATAAAAAAGACTCCCTATAAACTTTGGAAAGGTAAGATACCCAATATCTCTTATTTTTGTGCATTTGGTTGCAAATGTCACATTTTAAATGATAAGGAGCATCTTGCTAAGTTCAATTTCAAATTAGATGAATATTCGTTGGTTATTGATAAATAGTAAAGCTTATAGAGTTTTCAATAAAAGAAAAAGGACATACAAGAACCCATACATGTGGTATTTGATGAAAGTAACCTTATATTAACCAAGGATACCTTAAGCATAGAAATTGCATGCTTTGACCAAATAATAGAAGTGCTCCAGCTAGAAAAAAGAAGCAAAGAGAAAGTATCTCAAAATACTACTGAACTAGTCTCAACTACCATTGGAACTTCTGACGAAGATAAAGGAGAATATATAAGTCAAAAAATTCAAGTATGCATCAAGTAATCCAACAAACAATATCATTAGAGATTCAGCCGCAAGAATAACTACAAGGTCTAAATCCAAAAATAATGATTTCCAATATTTTAATCGTATGTTTTTGTCTTATGTAGAACCAAGCAATATAAATGAGGCTCTGAATGATGAATCTTGGGTCAATGCAATGAAAGAAAAGTTTAATCAATTTGAGAATAGTCAGGTATGGACCTTGGTCAAAAGACTCGATGATCATCCTATAATTGGAACTAAATAGGTATTCGAAATAAAATGAACAAACAAGGTAATGTTATTAAAAACAAAGCAAGGCTTGTAGCTAAAGGGTACTCTCAACAAGAGGGCATTGACTATGATGAAACAAATGCACTTATTGCATGGCTTGAATCAAATATCATGTTATTACATATGCATCATATAAAAACTTTACCTTCTTCCAAATGGACGTCAAGAGTGCCTTTTTAAATGGTCATTTAAAAGAAAAATTTTTTGTTCAACATCACCCGGGTTTTAAAATCTCAAAAATTCCAAATCATGTTTACAAATTATCAAAAGTTCTTTATGGTTTAAGATAAGCACCCAGAGCATGGTATGTATGTTTGGGTGCTTTTCTAATGTCAAAGGTTTTTGCATGGGTAAAGTGGTCACTTTGCTTTTTAAAAAACTTCAAATGGTCACTTACTACTTGTTCAAGTATATGTCAATGGTATAATCTTTAGGGGAACTCTAAAGGAACTTTATGACGAATTTTCATCAAGCATGACAAATAAGTTTGAAATGAGTCTTATGGGCAAGTTGAACTATTTCCTTGGATTGCAAATTAGACAAACCTCAAAGGAAATTTTCATATTATAAGAAAAACATACTAAACAATTGCTAAAGAAATAGATAGTGGAAGGTTGTAAAGAATCTAATGTTCCTATGGCTTCATCTACTAAGATGGAACTTGACTATGAGAGAAATGGTATTGATGAACCAATGTACCGAGGCATGACTAGAAGTCTGTTATACCTAACATTTACTGGCTAGATATGCTTTTTGCAACTAGTTTCTTCGCATAGTTTTAGGAACAACCCAAAGAATCATATCTTAAGGCAGTCAAAAGGATTCTTCGTTACCTCAAAGGAACCGTCAACCACAGTATTTGGTATCCTTATTCTAAAACCTTTAATTTGGTTGGATTTTTTAACATTAACTATACATGACGCAAAATTGACCAAAAAAGCACCATTGGAACATGTCAACTGCTAGGTTCTTGCCTACTAAGCTAGTGCAGCAAAAAGTAAAGCATAGTAGTTATGTTAACCATTGAAGCAAAATACATGGCATTAGGTAATTGTTGCTAACAAGTGTTGTGGATGAAACAAACTCTTGGTGATTTTGGTTTAAATTTCTCTTACATACACATCCTTTGCAACAATATAGTGCCATTTTGAAAATACAATGTATCACTTATGCACAAATTATAAGAAATTAGGCATCATTTCATGAAGGATCATGTTCAAAAAGGTGATATGTACATACATTTTATAGAAACAAAAAATCAATTGGCTGACATATTCCCTAAAAACACTTCCTAATGATCTATTTTGCTTTCTCAAAAATAGTCTATGCGTCATACCATTCAATATGTAACTTTACTTGGTCAGAATTCCCATCATAAATTCTAGCATATTCTACATTCAATCTGCCCTTATTCTTAATTTTGGTTTGTGTATTCTTTCCTTATTGTTTTGATCTTTTTAGCTAACTCTTCCTAAATCTCTTATTACAAAGATTTGGAATATCTCACATAATTAAGGAAACAAAAGAAAACTAGCTTAAATTCTTCCTAGTACAAATCTTTTTGAAAATCTTTTTGAGAGGGAAAACCAAGCTAATATTAATTGCCTTTAAAAAAAACTGAAAAATCCATTTTTCTCCACACGCAAACCCAAGCATCCTTTTCTTTCCCAAAAAAAAAAAATTTCTCACCTTGTCAATCCAGAAAACCCTTTTTCTTTTCCAAATGCCGAGAAATACCTCCCAACGATGCCTATCCTTCTCACCTCCCATGGCCAACGACCTAAAGTCACCATCTCGCAAACTCGTTGACTATGTCTCTAGCACTAACAAGTCTGATCCATTTGTGCACCACCATACAATCTCACTATGGACACATCTATTGCCAATCGCGAATCAACCATATGGTTATCTCTCAACTCACCAACTTCATCTCTTTCTCAACATAATCCATTTGCCTTTCCTCCTTCACTCTCCTCGCCACATTTCTCACCAACCTTTCTTGAATCTTCCTTCAAGCATTGGGACTTTAAATATATTCCAGTTTTACTAAAATTTTCCACACCCCATGCTAAGGATTTCTTCTAGATCATCATTCTTGCATGAAAAATCAAATGTGGTTAACCAATTAACTTCTTTGACATCTCGCGATCTCCTATCCACAATAGGGTCGAACAAATGGGGTGGAAATCATTGATGACCATTGATTATATAGCCTACTTGCTTCTTGTTCCTTCTTCTATGCTAATATGATTGTTGATAAAGCACTGTTCCTACTAATCTCTCTATTTGCTCTAATGTTCTTGGCGTTCCTATTTATTTTACTATTGAGAAAATCTATCAATACTTAAGACTCAGTAATTTTGGGGTTTAATTCTTTGCATATAGTGAATGGTGCCACTTGGATTGTTTTGATCTTAATGATGCTACAAGAATATTTTGGAATAGGAAATCACCAAAACTTACTGCTAGGGTTGCTCTTAACATGTTTTCTATTGACTATTTCTGATGCTATATTGTTTGATCATGTTGACCATACTGTTCGGTTCTTCCACTAGTGGAGACCTCTCTACAGACATGAATCACTTATCAGTCTTTCTTTTTGAATATGGCTATCACAGGGCAAACTATCAACATTAGGTATATCATTCCATATAACATAATATATGCTCTTTGCCATTTTTCCAAAAATGTACCCTATGGTATGCTTTTTACTCATCTTTTCCATCTTGAAAATGTCTATTTTCCACCTTCTTGGGCAGAAGAACCAAGGCATTGATTTGCGAAGCCTGAAAAAGATGAAGATTCAATTGGTATTAGAGCAAGGTCATGGGTTTGAGTCCCCAGGCTATTGTTAGGGGGAGATTGTTGGATTTATTATCCGTATCAACTTTTAACTTGGGAAGCCAACAATAGACTTATATGGTGCTTTGTGCTGCCAAATGCATAGGGAAATAAAGTTGCGTCTCTGCTAACAGCTATAACTTTTAGCCTAGTGGTAAGTACTTAATTCTAGCAGCATGCTTATATACTTTCATATAAAGATGAGGTTTTTGAAGTATTTAAACAATATACAAATGAGGTTGAGAATCAACTTGGGAAGAAAATAAAAGCTTTTCGAAGTGATAGAGAAGAAGAATATATTTACTCATTTGAAGAGTTTTGTGTGGAACTTGGAATAATCTATGAAGTGACAACTCATATGAACCTCAACAAATGGCATTGTAGAACATAAAAATAGAACATTGAAAGAAATGGTGAATGCTTTGTTAATAAATGCCGGAGTACTTCAAAATATGTGGAGAGAGGTAGTGTTAATTGCAAACCACATACTTAATAAGTTACCTCATAAACTATAAAAAAACACCTTATGAAGCTTGGAAAGGCCGTCCACCTTCTCATCAATATATTCGAGTGTGGGGTGTCTACCTAAGGTACGAGTTCTACCTCCTAAAATGGTGAAGATAGGACCTAAAATAGTTGATGAAATCTTTATTAGGTATGCACAACATAGTGTAGCGTATAAATTCCTTATATGTAAATCTAATATTGATGGCATTCATGTTAATACTATTGTCGAGTCAAGGAATGCAAGTTTTCTTGAAGATGTGTTTCCTTGGAAAAAAAGAAGGAATAATCTCAATTAGAAGACCTCGAGAAGTTCAAGAATCGGACAAATATGAAATTGAACTTAGACGTAGCAAGAGAGCTAGAATGTCTAAGTCCTCTGGACTTGACTTCTTGACTATATGCTAGAAGGTGAACCACAGCTACTCTTATTTGAACTACTCGTCAATTTAACAGCAGAATATGCTTTACTAAGCAAGATGGATGTGTCTCAAGGTTACTATCAGATACTAATGGCTCCTAAATACATTGTATAAGACCTTTTTAAAAAAAAAAGGTTTTGTTATTTAGTGGTCAGGCCTTTAGGCTCAAAAATACTAGGACAACTTACTAAACGTTGGTAAATTATATGTTTAAGGGAGAGATCAACAAAATGATGGAGGTCTATATCGATAACATGACAGTTAAAAGTATTAAAAAGGATGATCACCTCAAGGATCTTAGTTACACTTTTTTGATTCTTAGAAGATATGGTATGAAATTGAACCCTTCAAAGTGTACTTTTACAGTTCGAGGTGATAAATTATTTAATTATATGGTTAGTCATAGTGCACTGAGTCTAACCCTCAAAAGATACAAGCTATTCAAGATATTAATTTGCCGAAGTCAATAGAGGAAGTTTAATGTCTGGTAGGTCAAACTACAGTCTTAAATAGGCTTGTTGTGAGTATGGCTAAGACCATTCCTATTTTCAAAGTTTCTGTATAATACTAATAACTTTTAGGGGACTGAGGAGTGAGACTAAGCTTTAGTGGGCCTCAAACAATATTTGGCAAACCCACCACTCCTAGCTAAATTGATCTTAGCAGAGGTCTTATACCTTTATCTTATGTCATTGAACTAGTTAGCTTGGTCTTAGTCTTCATTGATAGGTCATTGCACAGCCTCGTATACTACTTTAGCAAAGTTTGTTAAAGGACAGAGCAAAACTATCTTGAGATCGAGAAATTCACACTTATTGTTATTGTTTTAACTAGCCAAATATTGAGACAGGTCTTTACTTTGACACCTTTGGTCAACTAACAAATACTACCAAAAAAAAAGTTGTCAAAATTGATGCAATTTTTTGATAGATTTCGATGGATGTCCAGTGGAACAAATTTCCAATGGATTTCTAATGAATTTTTTTTTCGTTAGAAAACACTTCATTGCAAATAAATTCTGGATATTTTTTCAACAGAGTGCTCTATTGGAAAAATTACCAAAAAAACTTTGATACTTTTTAGACAAACTTTAGGCCGCTGAAACTAGCTCAATTTTCATTAAATTTTTGGCTGAAAAATCCATCAGAAAATTTCCATCAAATTTGCAATAGACTTTGCATTTTTTATTATAATTTTTCTTTTTTTCTTTTCTGATAGAATTGTGAGGCACTTCTATTGGAAGCTTAATTTTTTTAAACAAATTTTTAAACTTCTATTTGATTACACCTATAATCTGCTGATACATACTTGTATATAAAATAACATAAAAGTACAACACAATAAAATTACAAATTAATGAAAAATATAATTTCAAAAAAGACATAATTTTATAAATATGACACTTAAAAAGTAATAAATTTTTATTATAAAAATATAAAAAAATGCATCCTATCTACTGGCCAGTAGCATCACCAAAGTCAAAATAGTCATCAGCATCACTATGGTACCATGCTAATATTGATGCTTGGTGCCCTGCTACTACTAAAGCTGTAATTAGTGGGTGTGGGGCAGAGTATTTGGAAGGAGCATCCCTTTACATGACAAGTTGAGCAATCATAGCCAGCATTGCACCCAACTATCATTGAATATGTTCCGCATATCATGAACGTATGCCTCCAAACAAGTTGTAGCTGATGCAGTCGGTGGCTCCTCTTGAGTTGCATTGCTATAGAAAGACGGTTGTTGATAGCTCACTCCATAAATCCAATTGTTGGGGCCACCTACAATCTGAGTCCACAAGTCAGCCTGGGACTGTTGGGGTCTCTACACTGTTCCCAACACCATCAGGCTGAGCTAAGGACTGTAAAAATTGCCTTCTAATCATGTTGACTTAATACTTGCAATACTTAAACAGATTATTGATTAATATCATTGTAGCAAACAATATGCAGTGTAGTAATTAATAAATAAGCAATAAAGCAAGTAAAGAACGCAATAATTTTAGAGAGCTTTGGATCAAATGATCCTATTGCTTTACTTAAACTTTGCAACGTAGAATTTCAAAAAAATTATTAAATAGATCTTTTAAAAAAGAAAATCCAACCTATTACACAAATTATTCTAAGAGCAATCTTAACATCAATATCAATCATAACCTAAATTTTTGCCGGCATAATCCTAACCCAGTCCTTTATGGTACAGAAGGACTAAACCTTGACTTTTACAGACTCAGTCAATAAACCTTGGTTCTTTAAGTAAAGAAGAACCTAGCCTTGACTTTTGCGGATTCAACAACAAACTATTATTTTTGCGGTATAGAAGCATAAAATATTGACTTTTACGGGCATAGTAAAAAATCCTACGTTTTATTTGCTAGAGTCTGACCAGTAATGAGTGCTTCCAGAGGAAACAATTTCCTTCGACACTCTAAAATTTTTTATAGGATAAAGTTCAAACTCAAGTTTAGGGCTCAAGTATATCCAATACTTTATGCTTCCTAATTAAGTGAATTGCTTCAGCACCCAGAATTTATGGATAAGTTTTAACTAGAGAATAGTGCATCCCAAAGAAATGAATTCCTTCAATACTACGACTTTAAGGATAAGTCTTAACTTTACTTGTTGAATACAAAGAGTAGTCTAGTTAAGCTTATATAAATATTGTAAAATAGATTTCACACAGCTCTCAATCTAGATAAGATAAACAATAGGATTTAAAGTGGTAGATTTTTGAGAAGTTTCTTAAGAGAACTTGAAACTGGTGTAAGATTAAACTTGAATAACCTTTCCCCTTCTATTTGAAGTCCATCTTGAAGTATTGATAGGCCAACCAGATGTTTATGAATGTTGCTTAAAAATATGGTGTCTTTCTAGGCATTTCCTTCTCTGGCTTGACAGACTATACTTCCCAGTAATTGACTTACTGCATTTTTTATTTTTATTCAAGTATCCTGTCAACATAGAGTGTGTTTCAAGAGCCATTTCAAATATTAAATTCAAAATTTGAATTTGAGCATTGGAGTCTTTAGGTCATTTTGGTGGGAAAATGCGATCCTTCATGTGTAGTTACTAATAAGCGCTATCCAACTATTTCCTGCTAGCTAGAAACTATTTATTCCTTCAATTCTTTCTTTCAAAATTAGATCATATATCAACCATTGGTTTATCCCTTGTATTTAAGAAAGAATACTCCAAGAAGATTAATAGTACCAAAGGTTAGGCTATTATCATCAAAACTAAGATTGGATCAAAAGGTCAACAAACTTCCCTTTTTTGATGATGACAAACAACCAAGTATTCCAAGGAAATTTTTTTAACCAAGTAAGCATAAAGAAATACTTACATAACCTTTATTTTAAGAAATCAATATCTTCCCCCGAATGAAAGAATTTTCCAATCCTTGGTCTCATTTAATTTTGTAAAGGAACAATTATTTTCTAGGGAGATTTTAGAGGTCTTAACATTAATTGTCAAGTCTCTAGACTCAAATCAACAAGTATATACCATGTGGAGCACATTCTAGTGTTATCACAATCACTAATCCAAAATATAATCAGTTTATCAACTTATCAAAGCTCAAAGCATGAAACAATAAATTAGAAATACTTTCAGAGTCATGATGTATAATATACAAAGTATCGGATCATAATATCAGAGCTTTTAAAAGAGTCATGCAACCATAAAGCATAATATCTTAAGTATCAGAGTAAATAACTCGTCATGAGAAATCAGAGTATAATACCAAAGCTTAGATGATTTTTAGAGCATATTCAATGATTGATGCACAAAAGTTTAGAGTTTATCATCATTAGAAAGTGTATTAACAGAGCATGTTCTTTGAAAACAAAATAGCATAAGCACCACTAAGAACATAATAAGCATGATAATTCTTCCTAATTTTCCCCCTTTGTCAACATCAAAAAAGGCCTAGAGAATGGCAGTTCAAAATGAAACTCATCCATTAGATAAATTAAAAAAATTATTCATTAAATGCCCCAAAAATTATCTTAAAGCTCCATGTGTATAAGTAGATGAGTGGTGAGTGAGTGAATGGATATTGACTGATGCTTTGGGATAAACTTAGCTAAGTAGGTAGAAAATTAGATTAGGGCTTGGATTTCTTTTTCAAACTATCCTAAATAGAGTCTAGTTTGGTATTCACAATCCCTAGGCGGGAAGATACTAGATTTATCTTTAAATGAAACTGCTGAAGTAGTTTCTCTTTTAATTCTTTAAGATCTTTATCCTCATTACATGTACCAGGAGAGTTAGGAACCTTGCTTCATCTGTCCTAGTTTCTTCCTCTGTCTTCTACCTTTTTCCTATGGCCTTATGCTTGTACATCATTAAGGGATAATCCTCTGGTGTGATCCAGCCACCTTTCTTCCTTTGATAGAATCCCATCTTCACAAGACTGGTGGTAGTGATTTTGTGCTTCTGCATTTCGCTCATTGACTCCTTCATACTTTCAAACAGTTCAACCTTGAACTCCTTCAATATTTGAGCAAACAACATTCCATAGGACAATACCTAAAGGTGAAGATGTATTCAAGACATAAAGCGCGACGTAAAATTTAAAATTTCAACAATTGAAATGTAACATAAAATTGAATTCATCAACAATAGGATTCTCTCATGCCTCTAATTTTGAATTCAGGAGTGAGAGATTACTACTTTGATCAAATCTCTTAATTAGCAAGTGAAAGATCTTTATCCTAAAGCTCTAATTTAACAAGAATTCATCCTCTACTTGCCTAAAAAATTGGTAGCCACAAGAGAAAGGAAGATGCACCTAAGCTCTCCAACAATGGCCTCCAATGGATCCACTTTTTATTTCACACTTAAGTGCTCCAATCATACCATATCTAACTTGTCCACACACCTTGGATGAACATACTTAGATCAAGAGTCTAAGCTAGAGAACAATGATGATCTACTAAGAATCTGGAGAAGAGAGACAACTTGGATGAAATTAGCAAGTTGGAGGAGAGAAAAGAGAGAAATTTTGGAGGGGAAAAAATCACTAAAAGTGTGAACAGAAAGTGCGAGTGGTTGGCCACCATATGCTCCTCAAAGGGTACCTATAATGCTTGCTTGAAGATTCTAGTGCATCCAGCCACACTAGCAATACAATAGATTATTCCTCCCCCTTAATTGGACCACTTGGACGCCATACAACATCATATATGGAACATTTAATTACAACAATTAAAAACTTTATTTAATTTGTTAATCAATTATCCAACATTTTTAAATTGACTCTTCTATTTAAAATTTTATTCTTTAATTTAATTAATCTAATTAAACTATTTTAATTAGCAAGACTAATTTAATTTATCACATTGCCCAGTTTAATTTAACTCCTTAAATCAATCAAAACAGTGGTGACTATTTAAATTGGTCAATAACTCATCTCCTTCACTTTAGTTAGAATATCCAACAATTTATAGCATAATTTTTTGGTTAGAATAACCCTTGTCGCAAATCAATTTCAACGTATTTCCAATCACCAAGTAATCCGTTGGAAAATTTTCCAACATAATTCCTATGCATTTTAGCCCAACTTAGACCATTGGAACCGGTTCATTGTTTGTTAGCTTTCCGACCAAAAATTCCATCTAAAACTTTCCAATAGACTTCCATCGACAAGTTTTCATCAAATTCTATACGATCATGCTCTACATTGCACTCAACTGATAAAATGAACATAGCCTGCATATCCTGAATGTGGGCCTCCAGACTTTACTGATACACTGAGTGGCTCCTCTTGAGGATTACTACTGTAGAAGAGCGACTGGCAATAACTCACACTACAACAAATTACACTTCACGTAACAAAAACTTTGGTAACAAAGGTAAAATTCGTTACAAATATTAGATATAAAGTAACAAAATTGATTTTTTGTTACAAATAAAATTTTCTTGAGTAACTAAGTAAAAGTCTTGTTACCTTTAACTAAAATTTGTTACCTTATATTTTTTACGTTCGTAACTAAATAATAATTCGTTATGGAAAATGTTATTTTGTTACATATAACATTTTCGTTCATATAAGAAGATATATTTGTAACAAAATTTGGTACCTTTTGTAACAACAAAATATTTGTTACAAATAAAATATATTGTAACAAAGTTTGTAGTTACTAAACTTCAATTAATTTCCCTCCAAAATTCATTCCTTTCAAATATCAATTGTACACATATGGTAACAATGATTTTCGTTCCTATGGATATTAAATTAAATTTTTGCAAATACGTTTCGGTTGGGTTTTTGTTCAAGAAATGGGCTTCACAATAATGTAAAGAATTTGGTAATTGGGCGTAACCAATTTTCTAGTGAATTATTGTTGGACTAGGTTTTATTTTAAGGATTAACCTTGAAGAAATTTGAAGTGAATGATCTATTAGTTGAGCCAATTTTCTTTAAAACATAAGGTTTTATAATTTTTTTTTGTGAATTATTCAATGAATTGGGAGTTCTCATTTATGAAATAGGCTTGATCAAATTTATAGTAAATTAAGTGGTGAACTAGGCTTCATTGTAAGATTTTGTCTCTAACAAATTTGAAGTGAGGTAAATGGGGAGTTAGACTTTCTTTAAGGAACTAAGGTTATTTTTTATTAATTGGACTTCACATTAGTTTAAATAACTGATTACTGGGTTGACAAGCTTATTTTTTTACTAATTAGCTTAACTAATATTTTAGTGAATTGGCAAGTTGGATTTCATACTAATTTGAAAAATTCATCACACTACAAGAAAAATGGCCTTTAGCGGGTTTCTCGGTTTCTGGCAACCAACTTCGACTCCAAGGGGTGGTCTGGGTAGTATTCGATAGGGAGAACACCGTGGAGACATTTCATGATGGTGAAACACAACAGTAGTGATAGGAAATGGTGATCGAAGCACGGTAGTGAAGACCTATTTTGAAGGTTGTTGAGCTCAGTTGAGGGTGCTACAGGCTGTGAAACTTGAAACTGAAGGCGGCATAGGATTCAAGAGCTCGAGATGAACATTTTGGTGGTAATCGCAAGATTTTTCGGTGGTGGCAGAAGCGACGCTCCGTCAGTCAACGGCAACGATGCTCCGGCGACCCTGAAACAATTTCTTCTCTTCATTCCAACAATCGTAATGGTGCTCTTGGTTCGTGATTCTGAGGCCTAGATAAGCAATTTCGGTAATAGAGGGTTAACAATTAAGCTTTAATTGAAGTTGTACCTTGATATATATATATACATATGTTGTACTTTCCTAATTTAGCTTGTGTTTATGCCAAGAATGAGAATGTTGGGATGATTGGTATATATACATACATATATATATGTGTGTGTGTGTGTATGTCATTCCCATGCAAGGAGGAATATTCAATTTGTGGACTCGGACATGCCATGCTAAATGCCATAATTGGGATTTAATAAATATTGACTAAGGATTATGTAATGTGAGACTAAGTGGCATTTGATTAGGATTAATTATGCAGGAATTGAGGACTAGTTTACATTATGTTATTGGAAATGATGTGAAAATTGGGATTCTTTTAGCAATAATTGACCTTATTAGCCATTTTGAGCCAATAGTTACGATTAAGTCCTAAAACCATCACGTTAATTGAGATATTAGTAATTTTGGATTAATAATAAGCATGACAGTAATTATTACGGGTTATTAGGGTTGTATAGGGATTCTGATTCTTAACCTATTCTTTTGGATTAGGTAACGTGGAATTGGAAGCCACTAATTCATAGACTGCAGATCGTGATTTGTATTTTGAGACTACGAGGTGAGGATCTGCCAATCCGGAACCTTTTCTTAACTATCTGTTATCCATGATAAGCCCCTGTGTGGGTTTTTTTTTCTGTTTCCGTACCATATTATGATTGTTTGGAATTTGATTTGTTATCTATTATCTGATTTGAACACCTCTATGAGGGTTATCTTTGATACCGATTCTATTTTTTGATTGTTCTAGTGCCCAAAACTTTCTTTACATTGTCAAAATTATGTCCCTTGCAATCTACAACCTTGTCGGCTGTCCCCATATAACTTTGTAACTTCTAACAAGTCTGTTATTTGTTAGAGGGATCTTGTCAACCTATTGTTCTATTATGTTACATTGTTACCTTTGTTATGAACCCTAAACGGCCTTGCCGGGCCAGTGAATATTATTGGTTTAACTATGTATATGTCATAATCATACTGAATGTTTAAAGGTGAAACTTATATCTGTTGGCATTACATTATACTAACCCATGAGACGCCATGGGCCGGATATCACCCAGAGGGACGCCACGGGGGGATTTAGGCATGGGGCTAGGTTCGAAAAGACAGCCAGGTGGTACAGATCAACAGTGACGGGTCTGCCGGCTTGTATCCACATATGATCCTGACTTACAAATAGCTAGAGGTAGCGAACTGTGAGTGGAGAGATTTGGCATGAAGTCGACCATGCCAATAAAAGAATGTTATTACTTGCTAAGCTGAGTGCTCGAGCAATGGAGCGATAAGGAAATCTTGTCATGGAGCCATATAACTTACTGGCTTCTAACAAGTTTGTTATTTGTTAAAGGGATCTTGTCAATCTATTGTTCTATTACGTTACATTGTTACCTTATGTTATGAAACCTAAATGGCCTTACCGACCAGTGTATATTATTGGTTCAACTACATATCTATCATAATCATACTGAATGTTTAAAGGTGAAGCTTATATCTATTGGCATTACATTATACTAACCCATGGGACGCCATGGGCTAGATATCCCCTGGAGGGATGCCACATGGGGGATTTGGGCCAGGGACTAGGTTCGAAAAGACAGTCGGGCGGTACGGACCAATGGTGGCAGGTCTGTTGGCTAGTATCCACATACGATCCTAACTTACAAATAGCTAGAGATAGCAAATTGTAAGTGGCGGGATCTGACATACTGTCGACCATGCCAATAAAAGAAAGTTATTACCTGTCGAGCTGAGTGCTCGAGCAATGGAACGTTAAGAAAATCTTGTTTATACTGTACCAATGTCCGGTACTAGCAACTATACATTGATCTGGGAGTAATAAGGATGGAATGACCAACAGTCTAAAATAGTTGATATCATGCGTACTTTGCACAATGTTGATTCACGTTGAAACTTTTATTGTTATCGAACTATCTTTGATTGTTGTCTATCATTTTCCTTCTTGTTGTTATTAAGTTGCTCTTAGATAGTTGTACCTCATTAACTTTCCTTTTAAATTGTATTATTTTCTTTTCCCTCACTAAGTCCTTAGGACTTACCCCATTGCTGTTAATTGTCTTCAGACAGGTTAAACTGAGAAGCAGAGGCATGTTTTAGATTATTGTGATTTTGTAATAGATTAGGTGTTACTGTTGTTCATAGAAGTCACCTGATCAAGATAACCATTTGAAGAGTGTTATGAGAATGTTTATATGAAACTTAAGATACTGGATATGCACGTATTTTATGTTATGAAGTGATCTTTTGGGATAAATGAATTATTTTCCGCTAAGTTGGATTCTGATACTTGGGTTGTATATATTATGTTTTATGGAATGATCTTTTGGATTAGTGTGACTGTTTTACCTTTGAGATGGTTAAATTATAGGTTTCCTAGCTATTATTTGAACTGTATTTGAGATTGAATTGGTAGCGCCTCAGATTGGGTGTTATCCCGAGATGGGGTGCTACAAAGGTGGTATCAGAGCCCAAGTTATCAATGACCTTGGTGTTGAACACTATTGAGATTTATAGCTAACTCGTGTTTAGATTAGTTAGGGTCTGAACTTTGAGTGTTTGATGTTTATTGAAAGGTTTTATAGGATTTAGGAGAATTAGGAATGAATTTAAATAGTCTGATGCTAATGAAAAAGATTTTACGACTTCTATATTGCGGGATAGCTGACAATTATAAGGGAGGAGTAATGAGTCCTTAGAGGAACGGATTAAGATTTAAAACAAGAGAAAACGAGCTTGCTAAGGATGTATTAGATACTCAAGGATAGGTTATGCGATCAGCCTGAGTTACTCATGTAAAGTCGAATAGAGTTAGCCTATTTGAGATCGATATTAGGTTCTAAGGGCTACCTCCTAGAGAAGCTTGTGAAAGACATTGAATGAGAAGGAGAATGAGTTAGGATAACAGAGGCTCAAGTACAGGGACTTTGTGCCATACGAGTCCAGATGGGGAAGGATCTAGAGGAAAACTCAGATGACGAGTAAGGATTATTCTGAGAAGGTACATAGTGCTAGAAGATGATTACTTTGAGGTGAACGAATTCCTGCCAATTGCTTACGGATAAAAATTTGGTTATATGGGCATACAGGAAAATGATTAATATGGGTAGCAATACATGTAAGAATTGTATGTCATTTTGGCTTATGCGAAAATCAGAATCTGACAGTGTGTCTAAAGGTAAAGGGTGACTAGATGGAAAGATAAATATGATAGATATAATGTTGTTAAGAAAAAGAGTATTTGACGCACATATATAGCTATGGCCTAGATAGTATGATTATGTTGACAAGGGTATGAAGATAGGAAATTAAGACCATGGGTTATAGAAATTAAGAAATAATCAATGAAAAAAGGATACATTTTTGGAACAACTAGAATATGATCCAGTAATCTAAGAATGTCAAGCTTGGGGCTCTTTGAATTTCGAAAAGGTAAAATTTGGAGAAATAACTCACGTTTAGACATACTTTGTGAGATTTTAGAACTTTAAGTTGAAGACTCTCATGAACAAAGTTGCATTTGATGATTTAAAAGGTTAAACAGATAGATTAATATTGGGTAAATTTGTATGGTATGACTCGAACGATATAGTTATCGGGAGATTGGTTGTTGGTAATAATGAGATTATAAGAAATCATTGAAAATCAGACAAGTGAAACTAGACTAAGCAATAAGGAGCAATTAAGGGCCCTTGCACTAGAAATATTCCGTGGGAAAAACCGAAGGTGATATTGGGTCTTAGTTCTCCCCTGCTAGTAGACCCGGGGATAGAAAGATTTATGGTATAAACTTAGTGCATTGGAAGGATGTATTTTATAACCCTATTAATGAGCAAGTAAGGTTAGTAATCTTGGGAGTACAACATAAACCATATAAAGGATAGCCATGAGGAATCTCTAGAGTTTCATCTCTCTTCGATCACCAAAAGGATCAAATAAGTAAAATATAAGGGCCTGGAATAAGGACTGACATTTGGAGTATCAAGTAACTTGATGACTAAAAGAAATAAGTACCTACTTATTTTTCTTCGGAGGCATGTTGCATCACCGATAAGAATCAGTAGAACAATAGTAAGAGCTTGACAAAACCCATCAAGTTGAGAAGCAAAGATATCATTTAAGAGTTAAAAAGAGAAATTCTTGTTGATTGTGTATGAAATGGTAAATATGCTTTGGGTTGCCCTAAGATTGACAAATGCTTTGGGTTTGAAATGAAATTAAATCTTCAGTGGTTGGTAGAATAAGTAAAGGATAAGTATAAATATCACGATGATGGGAGGAAATAGCCATATTATATATGTGTTTAAGCTATGATCTTGTGGACATTTAAGGAAACTATTTTATCAAGGTTATAGACAATTAAGTATGACCCGAAAATCTAACAAGTACAAGTTCTTAGGGTTCTTCTAATTGGTAACAATAAGTGCATTGATGAGATCAACTAAGGAAATGCTAAATGCATATATGCTTTGTGAATGAAGTTTGGAGATACGAGGATAATCTCATACACCTTGGGAATGTATGACTTATTATTAAGGTTAGCATAATAAGTTTGAACTCAACTATTTCTTAGTGTAGCTAGTATGTAAATGTGAACTTGTGGTGTCAATAGCCGTATGTGGCCGTAGTGGTTTTGTGGGCTCTTGGAAAACCCCTTAAGTATTGAGATGATAGGTGATTGAGGCAATAAGGAACAAGAATGTTATAAGCACCAGTGGTACTTAAAGTTTAGACATCGTGAATTAGGATTACCAAGATGATGGTTGAGCACAGATTATATCCAATTTAAAGTCGATGAAGTACAAATGGAGCTAAATACCTGGAGGTATTCCTAAAAGAAGTGAACTCATCAGCCCCACCCCACGTAGAAGTATTATTTGACCTTCTGTGGGGACGAAAACCTGTTTTAAGCTGGAGTTGAAGCAAGAGTACTACCAATTGAAGGTTAGAAAAGACCACATAAAGCACTTACACATGGTTTTCGGAACCTTGAGAGAGCATCAGTTGTAGCCTAAATTTAGTAAGTGTGGATTTTGGATAAAGAAAGTGGCTGTTCTTGGATATATCATATCTCGAGATGGGGTAAAGGTTGAGTCCTCTAAGATAGAGGTGATAGTCAACTGGAAGAGATTAAAAAATCTGATAGAAGTTCGAAGTTTTCTGTGTCTTGTCGGCTATTGCAAAGATTGTGCAGCACATGTCTAAATAGCTAACTCATTGACTAAATAACTCAGTAAGGTCAATCATTGACTAAAATGAGGATCTGAACATAAGACAATGTGATGGATTGAAATTCTAGAAGATTGTTACTCTTCCATCGCCTATCACCCGAAAAGGCAAATGTAGTAGCCAATGCCTTGAGCCGGAAGGCTATAATGGCTCACTTACTGGAAGCAGAAGCATCAGAAGGCCTAAGAACAAGTGTTATGTTGAAATTGAAGGAAAGTTGATCCTTTTGGAGAGTCTGAGTGCAATACTAATATTTAAGGTATTCTTCTGTTCCATAAGAAAACATGTGTGCTAGAAGAAATAGAAGAAAGATTGTTAGATGAGACATACAAGTCAAGATATATAATGCATCCGAGAGGCATAGGGATGTATCAGGACTTGAAGAAGTAATCGTGGCGGAATGGAATGAAAAGAAGATGTAGATCAACATACCGAATCTACTCATTTTCTGTCAGTCGGAACAATACTCGGATGAGAATCTGGGGACCAGATTCTTTCAAGAAGGGGAGTCTATAACACCTCTAAAATTCAGTATTTTCAGAAATAAGGATTGAGAAATTAAGAGATTTATTGATCGAATTTTAGGGCTCGAAAAAAATAATAAAAGGGATTCAATTACAAGAAATTGGAAAGTTTTGGGGTTGGATTGCAATTTGGGAAGACTTGAATTGGGCTATTTTTATAAGCTTAGGGGCTTGCATGGTATTTTTCTAGTCAACTAGGACATATATGCTATTTTAATTACTTAAGGATTTAATTGATTTAACTTAACATAGACTAAGGACTAAATTGAAATTATTAAAAATTGAATTTTATAAAATTTGCAATTCTTCATCTTTATCTTCTTCTTATTTTTCTTTTTCTTCTCCATTTTCTTTCTTCTTCCTTTTTCTCCTCAACTCGCGACCACTACTTCACCCCGGCGATCTTTTACTGGCGACCACTTTTCACCAAACCAAACCGACCATATCACTCCCCTAAACTTCGGCTACACTCGTACACCACCATTCACAGTTGAATTGTACTTCGGCGAGCCACCACGAGAGAGACCGAGAACAAGCTTCATGGTGGACAAATGGGTTTCTCATTTTTTTGCAACCAACTTCAACTCCAAGGGATGGTCTGGGCAGTATTCGATAAGGAGAACACTGTTGAGGCATTACATGACAGTGAAATGCAACAGTGGTGATAGGAAATAGTGATCGAAGCACGATGGTGAAGACCCATTTTGAAGGTTGTTAAGCTCGATTGAGGGTGCTATAGGCCATGAAACTTGAAACTAAAGGCGACATTGGATTCAGGAGCTCGAGAGGGACATTTTGGTACTGACCACAAGATTTTTCGAAGGCGGTAGATGGCGGCACTCTGACGACCAACGGTGGTGCTCCGGCGACCTTGAAATAATTTCTTCTCCTCATCCGAAGATCGCAGTAGTGCTCTTGGTTCGTGATTCCGGGGCCTAGATAAGCAATTTGGGTAACAGAGGGTTAACAATTAAGCTTTAATTTATTATATATACATATGTTGTACTTTCCTAATTTAGCTTGTATTTATGTCAAGAATGAGAATGTTGGGATGACTGATATATATATATATATATGTGTGTGTGTGTGTGTGTGTGTGTGTGTGTGTGTAATTCCCATTCAAGGAGGAATATTCAATTTGTGGACTCGGACATGTCATACTAAATGACAAAATTGGGATTTAACAAATATTGGCTAAGGATTATGTAATGTGAGACTAAGTGGCATTTGACGAGGATTAATAATGCAGGAATTGAGGATTAGTTTACGTTATATTATTGGAATTGATGTGAAAATTGGGATTCTTTAAGCAATAATTGACCTTATTAGCCATTTTGGGTCGATAGTTACGATTAAGTCCTAAAACTATCATGTTAATCGAGATGTTAGTAATTTTGGATTAATGATAAGCATGATAGTAATTATTACGGGTTATTAGGCTTGTATAGTGATTCTGATTCTAAACCTATTCTTTTGGATTAGGTAACGTGGAATTGGAAGCCACTGACTCATAGGCTGCAGATCGTGATTTGCATATTGAGACTACGAGATGAGGGTCTACCAATCTAGCACCTTCTCTTAACTTTCTGTTATCCGCGATAAGCTCATGTGTGGGTCTTTTTTTTTGTTTCTGTACCGTATTCTGATTGTTTGAAATCTGATTTGTTATCTATTATCTGATTTGAACACCTCTATGAGGGTTATCTTTGATACCGATTCTATTTTCTGATTGTTCTAGTGCCCAGAACTTTCTTTACATTGTCAAAATTCTGTCTCTTGCAATCTACAACCTTGTCGGCTGTCCCCATATAACTTTGTAACTTCTAACAAGTCTGTTATTTGTTAGAGGGATCTTGTCAACCTATTGTTCTATTATGTTACATTGTTACCTTATGTTATGAACCTTAAACGGCCTTGCCGGGCCAGTGAATATTATTGGTTCAACTATGTATATGTCATGATCATACTGAATGTTTAAAGGTGAAACTTATATCTGTTGGCATTACATTATACTAACCCACGAGACGCCATGGGCCGGATATCACCCAGAGGGATGCCACGGGGGGATTTAGGCCTGGGGCTAGGTTCGAAAAGACAGCCAGGTGGTACAGATCGACAGTGACGGGTCTGCCGGCTTGTATCCACATATGATCCGGACTTACAAATAGCTAGAGGTAGCGAACTGTGAGTGGAGAGATTTGGCATGAAGTCAACCATGCCAATAAAAGAATGTTATTACTTGCTAGGCTGAGTACTCGAGCAATGGAGCGATAAGGAAATCTTGTTTATACTGTACCGGCGTCCGGTACGGGCAACTATATATTGATCTGGGAGTAATAAGGATGGAATGACCAACAGTCTAAAATAGTTGATATCATGCGTACTTTGCACAATGTTGATTCACATTGAAACTTTTATTGATATCGAACTATCTTTGATTGTTGTCTATCATTTTCCTTCTTGTTGTTATTAAGTTGTTCTTAGATAGTTGTACCTCATTCACTTTCCTTTTAAATTGTATTATTTTCTTTTCCCTCACTAAATCCTGAGGACTTACCCCATTGTTGTTAATTGTCTTCAGACAGGTTAAACTGAGAAGCAGAGGCATGTTTTAGATTATAGTGATTTTGTAATAGATTAGGTGTTACTGTTGTTCATAGAAGCCACCTGATCAAGATAACCATTTGAAGAGTGTTATGAGAATGTTTAAATGAAACTTAAGATATTGGATATGTACATATTTTATGTTATGAAGTGATCTTTTGGGATAAATGAATTATTTTCCGCTGAGTTGGATTCTGATACTTGGGTTGTATATATTATGTTTTATGGAATGATCTTTTGGATTAGTGTGACTGTTTTACCTTTGAGGTGGTTAAATTACAGGTTTCCTAGCTATTATTTGAACTGTATTTAAGATTGAATTGGTGGTGCCTCAGCTTAGGTGCTGTCTCGAGAGGGGGTGCTACACATTTGATTGAAAATGCCACCATAGATGTATTTTAAAGGCACTTATTTAGTGTCACTAATTCTTTTCCTTAAAATTTCACTCATATTTATTTATAATGTCATTTGGAAAAAATGTCATAAATAATATCGTGCCATTCATTTGGTGGCATTTTATAACACAATGGCACACAATACTATTATAGTGATATTTTTTAAGAAATAACACTGAAGATAATATTTTGTAACGTTTAATTAATAAATGTCAAATTAAATAGTGGCATTTGATTGAACATGCCAACATAAATAGGTTTTAAAGGCATTTAACTAAGTGTCAACAATTGTTATTAAAAATGGCACTTATATCTGGTTATAGTGTGATCTTTTAGAAAATGCCACAACATATTTAATTACACTAACTTAATGACATTTTACAATATAATGACACAATAGAACAATATGGTGATAGTTATAAAAAATGGCACTACAATATCATATATAGTGAGATTTGGCTTGACAACATAATTACATTTCAGTAGGCACTTAATTAATGTTCTTGCTAATGGTGATATCTATCGTGCTGATTATTAGGGACAATAGTATGTCAATTGTGGGGAATATAAGATATTGTCAATTGTGAAGAATATAAGGGACTATAAGGTTATTGCCAATGGTAATATGTACCGTGTCTTTTGTTTTTTGTTGCAAAGACTACCTTCCAATATTCCACCAGAAATCACTCATTATTTCTTATAAAAATTATTTTCATATAAAAGAAATTTAAGTATTGTTAATTATTAATTAAGTATTTAAGTATCTTATATATTATTAATCATTATTTAGTAAGTGATATATAAGTGAACAAATGAACTATATTTTGAAAATTACTTCAATATATGGGATATGTTTTTTAATTTGTATTATTTTAATATAATATTTAATACTTGCATAATAAACACATATATACACAAACACACACAAATATTCTCTCGAGTCTTCAACTCACTCTATACTAAAACTCAAGTTCGGATCAATTCCAACCTCAAAGCTCAATAAAAATATTTATGTGGTTGGCATTATTATATGTTTAAAATTAGTAGTGTCACATTGTTATTTTAATTGGTAATATTTACTTCTTTTTTTTAAATATTCTTTTAAGTAATGAAATCATATTTTAAGATGTTCAAAAAAAAAAAAGAGTGATGATAATTTAAAATAGAAGTAACATATATAAATAATTAGTGTAAAAAAAGAATCATACAAATTAAGAATAAAGATAAAAAAGAGATGGACAAGTGGGGAAACAACAAGTGGGTGTCACTGATATGATACTATGATTGGTGGAAAAGGCTTTGAGCGTTTATAAAAAATGAATCGAAAAGCTTTGCTACACTCCTGGTTGATATCATGCTTATATGAATAAAGAAAGACAGAAGGTCGGTAGGTGCATTCTTTTAAATTTCATATTTTTAATTAATAATTTTATTAAAGATACTTCTATATTTAACAATTTAATCATTAAGGTAGTGAAATTATCATTTGTAACATTCCATTTTAATCCTTTTCTAACATGGAAGTGTATAACAATTAATAAGATTTTGATTTATCTTTCCCTATTCTCAATCATCAATTATGGTGATATGATAAATTTTGTCAAAATAAAAAATATTTATATATTGGAAAGATACCATTCAAATTATTGGAGGGATGATAAAAATAAGGTTGGAGGGAAAATATAGTTGTTTTTATCCGAAGTGCTTGTACATTTTAATCATACTCAAACTTAAAGACCTAAACTATTTCTTGAAGGTATGAGTCTCCTCATTTGACAGTTATTTTTTTTTCTTTTGTAATATCATTCTGTGCCTTGGGATTTTATGTTACTATGGAAGAAATAGTATAGAATAGATAAGGAAAAATGTATTTTTAGCCTCCTCGAAAAAATGATTTTGGTAGTTTACCCCCCCTGTGAAAAAAAATTGTTGAAATATTGCCTTGTGTTTTTAAAAACAAGTGAAAAACCATCCTGAGACCATGAATGGAGTGCACATGCCTAAAAATGCAAGTGGTTGTGATTTTTTTATAGATAAAATGACTATTATGCCCTTAATATATTACAGGGGGGGTAAACCGCCCATTTCGTATAACACATGGGTGTAAAAAGATTTTTACCCAATATATATATGTTATGAATAATTTTATATGCATATATGTATATATATATATAATTTTATATCTATGTGATTATATATATGCCTGTATATAATTTTTTATATAATTATATAGTATTTGATTTATATAAATATGTTACATATTTTATAAATATGAAATTATTTAGTTTTGATAATTTTATATATATGTACATATATATATATAATTTTTTAAATAATAAATAGTATTTAATGTATATAAACATGTTGTGAATAATTTTATATGCATATATGTATATATATATAATTTTTTATATATGTGATTTTATATATATGAATGTATATAATTTTTTATTAATATTATATAGTATTTGATTTATATAAATATGTTATATATTTTATAAATATGAAATTACTTAGTTTTGATAATTATATATATGTATGTATATATAATTTTATAAATATTAAATAGTATTTAATTTATATAAATATGTTATTTATTTCATAAATATAAAATTATTTAATTTTAGATTAAACAAAAAAAAAGAAATATATATATGTATATATTATATGTATATAGATATGTTATAAATAATTTGATATACATATATACATATTATGCATGTATGTATTTATATAATTTTTTATATGTATATAATTTTAATATATGTATGGATATATAAATTTATAAATATTAGATAATATTTGATTCATATAAATATCTTATGTATTTTATAAATACTAAATATCTAAAATACATAAGATATTTAATTTAGATTAAATAAAAGAAAAAGAAAAACATAAGGATATAAAGTAATTATATATATGAGGGTATTTTTGTCCTTTCAATAAAAAATTCAACTCGAATAAATAGAAGGGGCTAGTGATCCAAATTTTAAAAATATAAGGGGGCGTTTCACCCCTTTTTTTTTTCACAGGGAGATAAACCGCCTATTTCGTATAATACAGGGGGGTAAAAAGATTTTAGCCCGAATGGATAATATGTATATATATATATAGATAATACATATATATATATATGCAAAATTTGTGAATATATTTGATACACCATGAACTTCTTAGTTATAATTGCAATAATATTATAGAATTCATCTTTCCTAACATCTTTGTTATACACCATGAACTTCTCCCACCAATAAGACCTGTAATCTTTATGCGTTTCTTCTTTCCAAGGGAGAGTGCAGTCTAATACAAGAGCAACTACAACACCTACAGTCGCGTGCTTGGCCAAAAGCTTTTGTGGCATGTATTGACGAACTCTTAAGTTTTGTAAAATATTAATTTTATTGCTCTATTTAATTACAAATTTTATATAATAATGATTATATATTTATATTGTTGTCCTACTTGTGCATATTTCAAAGGATGTAGATTCTCGCCTTTATGGATGATTCAAATGCTTTTCGAAGATATATTATTTTAAGTCTTAGATTCTGATGTTTTTTGAATATTCAATGAATTTGAAGTACCTTTGGTTTCTAGTCTTCTAGTAGAGCTATTTATTTTTATTAGATATAGTAGGCTACAACCTTTGGACATGTTATTGATCAATGATGTTACTAAGGACTTATGTTTATTTAAGGATTTCATTTAATCCGAAATGTCTCCTTTGCTCCATTTGTTTTGGGTTAATAATAATAATAACCAAGTCTTCTAATGGAGCTATTTATTTTTATTAGATATAGTAGGCTACAACCTTTGGACATGTTATTGATTAATGATGTTACTAAGAACTTATGTTTATTTAATGATTTCATTTAATCCGAAATGTCTCCTTTGCTCCATTTTTTTTGGGTTAATAAAAAAAAAATTATTATTATTAAAAGATTGTTATGTTATTTTATTGTTAAAAGAATTTAATTTTTGCCTATTAAATAAATAGATACTATTAGTGCTTGAAATTAATATTATAGGTTTAAAGTGGCACTATAAATGTTCATTTTATAAGTTCTTTTGGCACTTTGAAATGTCAGAAAATAATTCTTTTGGGACACTATTAAGGTAACAAAATATAAATATTTTGACAAATTAAAGTGCCACGAAAGATATTTTTTGGTGACATTTTGTAATGCAACAATTTATAAATATTGTGTCATTTCAAAGTGTCAACTAAATCTTTTTCTTGCAGTATTTTGACATGCCACTAATATATAATTTTGTGGCATGTTTACATATCATTTAAAATATCTTTTATGGAATTTTAGCATATCACTTATTGTAGTTTTTATGGCACGCTACTATGTCATTCAAAAATATTTTGTGGCATTTTTGTAGCGCCCCTACTTGGGATAGCCCCTAAGCTGAGGCACCACTCTGATTCAAACTTAAATTTCATACATGATTCTAACAATACGCCCATCAGAAAAATTTTCAAAACCTATCAAAGACATATAGCAAAATTTTTCAAACTCACTAACTCTTCAAAACGTCAAATAAGTCATAATTCAACTTCTTACATCTAACAAAACATATACATGCATCACGTCACCGACATCAATCCTAACATACTGCAATGTAACTAAATCTAATTACAGCCTTCAAGTGAAGCCTTCTTCACTCCAAGTTGGAATCTCATATTCTTCACTTATACTTGTCTGAGAAAATCAAGATAAACGGGGCGGTAAGTCTAGAGGACTTAGTGAGGGATAATTGTGACATATATAATGGGGATCTGTCAAGGAAGAAATCAACTCAACAGATCATCAATCAACACTTAACAGAAATACAATCGGATACATTCAAACAGTCAATAACAATCTAACAGGCAGAATACAGTCGGTCAGGTCAGATTACAGTCGGACAGAATAGTCCCGAATAACATTTACATTTCAGTCAGTCTTATCCAAGCGTGACAGCTTGATACACGACAATCACCGACAGACGGTAGATGCCTAGGAGTAGCCCTAGCACATCACAAACAAACAGACGGTAGATGCCTAGGAATAGCCCTAGCACATTACAGACAAACAGATGGTAGATGCCTAGGAATAGCCCTAGCACATTACAGACAAACAGACAGTAGATGCCCAAGAATAGCCCTAGCACATCACAAACAAACAGACAGTAGATGTGCAGGAATAGCCCTAGCACATCACCGATGCTTAGGAATAGCCCTAACACATCGTAGACAAACAGACAGTAGATGCCCAAGAATAGCCCTAGCACATTACAGACAAACAGACGGTAGATGCCCAGGAATAGCCCTAGCACATATCAAACAAACAGACAGTAGATGTCCAGGAATAGCCCTAGCACATCACCGATGCTCAGGAATAGCCCTAACACATAGCAGACAAACAGACTGTAGATGCCCAGGAATAGCCCTAGCACATCACCGATGCTCAGGAATAGCCCTAACACATCGTAGATAAATAGACAATAGATGCCCAAGAATAGCCCTAGCACATCACCGATGCTCAGGAATAGCCCTAACACATCGCCCATACCTAGGAATAGCCCTAGCATATGGCTGACAAACTGAATACCCAGGGAATAGCCCCTAGCATACACAGACTTACAGAACAAATACCCAGGGAATGGCCCCTAACGTATTAGACTTACAGAACATATACCCAGGGAATAACCCCTAGCGTATCAGACTTACAGAACATATACCTAGGGAATAGCCCCTAGTATATCAGACGTACAGACAGTTAAGAACAGTATAGAAGTGCCGACAGGGCAAACAGTAACAGTACCGGACAGTACAGATATCAGAACAGACAAATAACAGAATCAGAACAGAAATAACCCTCATAGGGGTGTCCGAATCAGATAACAGAATATCAAAGATCTCAACAAATCACAGATTTCAATAACAGTACAGTCAGTTCAGAAACAATAACCCGTATAGGGGTTTATAACAAATACCGATATGTGAAATAAAGTGCCAGATTGGCAGACCCTCACCTCCGTAATCTCAGAAGTGCTATCACAGTCAGCAGCCTATTGGTCCGTGGGACCCACTTCGTCGTTACTTATCTAAAAAGTAATATTTATAATCAAAATCCATACTTAATTCTATTAATCACAATTATACCATTTGTAATCCAGAATCACTAATTTATCGATTAATACGGTATCTTATTCTTATTTCAAGGTCATGGACAAAAATCCTAAATCACACAATATGATTAATCCTTACATAATCAATTCCTAATCAAATGCCATCTAATCTTATAATATAATCCTTAATACTATTTTAAATCCAAGTTTTGCCATTTTGCATAAGTCTGGGTCCACTGAATCCATACTCTTTGCATAGGGATCGACATACGGTATATAAACATATCATCTCTTCCCAATTCCTATTCTTGGCAAGGTACAATTCTAAATTAGGAAAGGTACAACACATGCAACATATATATTAAAGGTACAACTAAATCCAAATGCCAAGCTTGCTATCGGAGTATCAAAACCAAAAACTAATTACACGGTTGCGATCATTGCGTCAAGGAGGTGAAACTGTCCTGAGGTCGCCAGAGCACTACCGGAGCGCTGCTGTCCACCGCCGCCGGAAAACACAAACTCACCACCACCAAAAGCCTTTCAGCCTCCTGAATCCAATTCCACCACTAAATCTGAGTTTTACCACCGGGAAATGCCTCAAATACCGCCCCAAAGTCCTAAAACCACCTTACTCCACCTCGCGGTTCCCGCCGAATTTTGCCTCCTTCACTGCACCAAACTTCCAGGTAAGGGTACCAAAATGATCCTCCAGTTGAGCTCTGCCTAACCTACACCCCAAAATCAAGCTTAGCCATTGAAAAATTGAAAACCCATCACCACCCACCAAGACACTCCTCGGTCTCTTCCTTCACAGTGACTCGCCGATGATTTTTCGGCCATGCATGTGGTACTTTCAGGAAGCTGGTGAAGATGAGAGGAAGAGGGTTGGTTTTATTGTTCAAGATGGCTGCCGGATATGGAGAAATCTGGAGTTGACTGCGGGAGAAGTGAAGAAAGAAGGAAGAAGAAGAAGAAAAAGAAAGAAAAGGAAATCGGGAGAATATGAAGAAGAAGGAAGGAGAAATACTATTTAAAATTCAACTTTCAAATTTTGCAATTTAGTCCCTGAAATGATTAGCTCTCATCAATTGAGTCCATGAAGTCCCAAAAATTTCTCCTAAGTCCCCGTTGACTAGTTTTCTTCCATGCACACCCCTTAAGTCAAGAAAATGATCAACTTAATCCTTTTAAAATTACGATCTAACCCCAAAACTTCCAAAATCTTGCAGTTGAGTCCTTATATATATATCTTTTCCGAGCCTTAAAATCCGTTTAACCAAAATCTTGATTTTTAAATCCCGATTTCTGAAATACTGTATTTCATGGGTGTGACAATTTTAATATGTCATTTATTATATTTTCCATGGCATTTTAACATTTCGTCAAAATAAACTTTTTGTGGCACTTTGTTATGTTACTACATGCATCTTTTGTGGCATATTACCATGTCACTTTAACAAAAGAATGTGACATTTGGAGATGTCATTTAATGTGTTTCTTATTGCACTTTATTAATGCCACAATATGATTAAACTAGTGACATTATATCTTTAGCTACACCGCTATAAATGGCTTTTTTAAAAGATGTCATTAAATATAAAATTGTCACTATAATATTATTTAAGTGGCACTTTATAGTACCATTAAATTCTATTTTTCTTGTAGTGTTAATTGGGCTTTACCAACTTATTTTTTATTAATTGTGCTTCAATAATTGTCTTTGTAAATTAGTGAATTGAGATTTCTATACGAATTGGACTTAACATTAACTTAAAGAATTCATTAATTGGGCTTTTGCAACTTTTCTTTTTATTAATATGAGTTCACAGATTTTTTAGTAAATTAATGTTACTTGGTAAAAAATTGGGTTTGATATTAAATTACAGAGTTGATTAATTGGGCTTTAGCAACTCCTTTTTTTATTAATTGGGCTTCACTAATTTTATAATGAATTAGTGTCATTTTTTAAGAATTGAACTTGACATTAATTTAAAAAATTAGTTAATTGTGCTTCTCTAATTTATTCTTAAGAACTGAGTTTCACAAAATATTTTAGAAAATTAGTTGGTAGGCTTTGTTTAAGAATTGGAATTCACCAATTATAACTTGGTGAGTAAATTGGTGAATTGAGATTTACATTAATTTAAAGATTGGTTAATTGAGTTTTTCCACCTAATTAAAATTTTTATTTCACCAAATTTTTTAGTAAATTGATGAATTAGACTTCATTTAAGAATTGGGTTACAAATATTTTAATGAATTCGTGAGTGAACTTTGGTTAAGAATTTGTCTTTCTTAATTAAAGAAATAGTTAATTTAACTTCACCAACTTCTTTTTCCAAATTGGGCTTGATAAATTTTTAAATGAACTCGGCTTCATATTAATCTATAAAATTCGTCAATTGGACTGTACCAACTTCTTTTTTTTCTCAACGGGCTTGACTAATTTTTCAGTAAATTAATAAATTGGGCTTTTTTGTGGGCTTCAATTAATCTCTTTTTAAGAATAATGATTCACCAATGGTAAAAAATTATGTTCGGTTTGACTTTAATTTAAAAAATTAGTTGATTGTAATTCTCTAATTTATTTTTTAAGAATTGAATTTCACAAAAAGTTTTAGAAAATCATTTATTAGGCTTTATTGAAGAATCGGAATTCATCAATTATAATTTGGTGAGTAAATTGGTGAATTGAGATTTACATTAATCTAAAGATTGGTTAATTTAGCTTCTCCAGTCAATTAAAAATTGTATTTCATCAAATTTTTTAGTGAATTGGTGAATTAGACTTCATTTAAGAATTGAGTTACAAATATTATAGTGAATTCGTGATTGAACTTTGTTTAAAAATTTGCATCTTTCTTAATTAAAGAATTAGTTAACTTAACTTCACCAACTATTTTTTTTAAATTGGTCTTGAAAGCTTTCTAAATGATTTGGGCTTCATATTAATTTATAAAATTCGTCAATTGGACTTGACCAACTTATTCCTTTTCTTCATGGGCTTGACCAATTTTCCAACGAGTTACTAATTGGCCATTCTTAATGAATTAAGTTTCATATTAATTTATAGATTTGATTAATTGGACTTCGCCAAGATCTATTTTTTTAATTCGGCTTGGCCAATTTTTTAGTAAATTAATTCTAAATTACACAATAATATTAAAATCATAAATATATGTAAAATAGTTCAATTCAAAACAAAAATATTTTCTTTATTAATTCGAGTATCATAAATAAAAATTATCGGTAAAAATTTCAATTTATCCTCTTAACTGTATATGTTTTATTATTTTTTTTCATGTTTTTATTGACATGGCACGTTGAATTGCCACATCATTGCCATGTGAGAAAAAAGAAAGACAAACTGACGATATGGGACCATGGGGTGCCAAACCAAGCGTCACGTAGGATCAGGCTACTGACAGATGAGTTTTGAGCCCAATTTGTCCTCAAAGTGCCAAATTTCAGGATATATTATATCAATCTTGCGGCCTGAAAAGATAAAATAAAAATTTGCTAGTGGAGTATAAGTACATGACCGATTTTGCTGTTTTGCCTAATTAAGTTTTTCTCCATCTTTGTATTCCCTCCAAAAGTTGGGACAAATTAAAAGCTAACAATTGTTTTTGTTATTAATTCCACATAATAATTTAATTTAATTTCTTCCAAAAAATTTGATTCCCTCCAAAATGAATTCCATTAATTGTTTTGAACACCCTCCCCCCCCCCCCCCCCCAAATTTTAGCTCCTCCTTTCATTTTTTCGTATAAATAATTTATACCAAACTTAATTTCTTTTATATTAGATTGTAAAATGAATTAACATAATTAATTAATAAAAAAATAAAAGTATAGAATCACTTTAGTCACTCAAGTTTTACTCTAGAATCACTTTAGTCCCCAACTAATGAACGTTCATCTTTTAGTCGCTAACATTAATATATTATTTCATTTTAGTCCTCAAAACCACTTTGCGATGGTATTTGACAGAAAAATTGACCAATTTTGACTTTTTAAGGACAATAATATCAATTAAGGTTTTATGTTCTGCTTTAGGCCTTAATTCCAATTTTTTGTTTTTTTAAGGGAAATTTACATTTTTACCCCCTATGAAAATGGAAAAGGGTAAAAAAAAACTCTTTATGAAAAAAAAAAAGGCAAAAAACCTTCCCGTGTTTTAAAATTATTGTTGCTTAACTTTATAATTAATTTAGATTGATGTCATTTTATTAATATTATTTAATCATAAAGTCAATCAATAATTAGAAAGAATGAACTAAATTAGAATAATTAACTTTTTAATTCTAAAATAAAATAGAAAAAATACTAAAATTATTAACTAGCTAAGGCCTAAAGGGATATTAAGAAGGTGTTTGGCTAAACTTATTTAAAATATCTTAGTTCCTAAATCTTATAAGATATTTTTCGAATTTATAAGATAGTAGATTTTTAAAAAAAAATTAATTTCTCAAAGTGTTTGGATAATAAAATCTTGGAGTTTATAAGGTATTAGTAATGGCAATTTTATAATTAATATGATTGAAATATCTTATAAAATATTATAATTAACGAAATAACTTTTGACAATTTTATAATTAACGAAATACTTTTTGGCATCTTATAAGCTATCAAATATCTTATAAAATAATTTGAGAAGTTTATAAACCCACTCAAACGACTTCTAAATGTTTTAAAATATCTAACTATACTCTATAATTATATATAAGATGAATCTATCATTTCATATTTTTATTTTGTAGGCTTGTACTATTGTTATATAAACTTAGTAATATAGTTATAAGTTTAATAATTTTTTTTAACCCCATATATTTAATTAAATTTTTGAAGAACTGTTAGCATCCTTAATAAATTTGCAGACATCAGTTGAAATATTATATTAAAATTCAAAAATATCCTTCAAAAGTTGTTTTGATTATTTTTCAGATAAAAATACCCCTCGACTTATTTGTAACTTTAACATGGGGGTTTAACTTTAATTTTATTTAAATTACTCAGAATAAATTTAAATAATTTTATTAATAATTTTTTTAAACAGTAAATAATCTTTTAATTGAAGTTGAATTAAAAAAATAAAAATTTAAAATCATCAACACGTCTAAAGTAATTTAATCAAATTTAAAGTTGTTTAATTATAAAATAAAAATAAAAATCAAATCCATCTCTTAATTAAATATGATTTTGTCTTTAAATTACATCTCAATAAGATTAAAAAATAATAATATCTAAAATAATTTAATTAGATTAAGTTGAATACATTTATTAAATATAAAAAAAAATTTATTAACTAAATAAGATCTAAAAATATCATACTAACAATAGTAATTTCAAAATATCAATTTCACCCTACCAACATAATAAAAAAGTTATTGATATGATACCTTATTCCCTCCTAAAACACTAATAAATAAATAATTTTTTTCCCAATTCATTTCCACCTACCGCCCAAATACAAACAAACAACCTTTATATTTCCCAACCCCACTTACAAAAAATCATTTTGCTAAAATATTTTGACAAAATACTCCAATTCATAAGCAAACAAGCCCTAATTTAAACTAATTTGATTAAATTTATTAATTAATAAAAAATAAATAAGTCAAAATGTGTGAGGTCTAGACTTTTAATCAAAATAAATAATTTAAATAAAAATAAAAACTAAAATTTTATTCTAACAATATAATTTTAATAATTTTAAATAAATAACCATGGCCGGCTGCTGGCTGCTGGCCATTTTTCCAAGGCCAGGCGGCCGCTGGCCATGGCTAGCGGTGAGGGATTGGGGTTGGGGGTGGGTTATATATATGTATATATTTATATGATATTTATATTGATATATAAAAATTTTAATTTTTATGAGGATTTTGTTATATATTTTTAAATTTTTTTTATCTTTTTTTAAATTTTTTTAATGAAGGTTGATTGTGTATTTCAAATTTTGTGGAATTTTTATAAAAATAATTAAATGTTTGGAGCTATTGGGTAATTAATTTTTTTAATTTAATGATTTTGCCTGAACACTAGCGGAAGTTGAGGTGCTGTCCCAAATGTGTTAAAAAATTTAGAGTTTTAGTCCTATAAGTGTCAACCTAAGTACCAAAAGTGCATACCCCCCTATCCAATGGGACCAACAATGTAATTTTTTCAATATAAACAAACATTACATTAGCAAAAAAAAAAAAAAAAAGGAAAAGTAAGGGGCTCCATTGAAATGGTAACAATTTTATTGGGCTAGTTGCAATTTATTCCCATATTTGTGAAATAAATATCAAATCCTCATGTGAAAAAAAAAAAATACAAAATAACTTCCTTATATTTTATAAAACCACGCACACTGCCTCCCCCTCCACATTTGTTACCCATTTAACATAGTTTTAATATAAAAATTCCAATTTACCCTTAATCATTTCACATTTATACAATTCAATTTAAATAACTTTTTATTATCATATTTTATTTGTTTTCCTTTTTTTTCATTTTTTTCTTTTCCTTTTATTCTCATTTCTTTCTTCTTCCGTTATTTCATATATTTCTCATTTTATACATATATATAAATCTATCATTGTTTCTCATTTCTCATTAGTTCATATATTCTTTCTAATTATTCATACATGTGTACTTATTTTTTCTATTTATATTTATTCACATATAAAATATACATATATATAAATTTATCAATAAAATTTAAATTACTTTTACTTTTATCTATTTTTTTCTATTTATGCATTCCGAATTAAATAATATTTAATATTTATAAATATATATTATATAATTTTTTACTCATACTTATATACATATATAGTGTGTATATATAAACCACAAGAAAAATAGGTTAATCATGGCATATATTTTGAGACGGTTTGTCTCAACCGCCACAAAATATGAATTTGATGGTGTTTAAGTGGTGTTTTATCCAAACGGCTGCTGAATTAGCCATTTAGTAGTGGTTTCAAAAAATTGCCTTGGAATTCATAATAAACGGACCGCCACTAAATGAATAACTTCGTGCTGATTTTTCTAAACCGCCACAATTAATAATATTATTTCTTTTGCTTATTAGATTGCCCTTTGTTTTTTACTTTAAAGGGTTTTGTCCATAATTTTTTATTATACATATATAATTATTTTTGATAAATATATTTTTTTTTAAATTTCTAAAATAAAGTGTTTTATATTATGAGCTCTTCTACAAAATGTAAAAAGGTGTTATTTTTAAAATTTGAACATACTCCTGTAATAATTTAGACCATATGAATTTTAAGTTTTTATTTTATTTAGACATTGCAAGGCTTATTTTAAAAGATAAAATCTAATATTTTTATAAGCTTAAAAAATTCTTATAATATCTTTTCATTAAAAACTTAGCCAAACACCCACTTAGTCTACTTGTCTGTTAATATTATATATTTTGATTAATGAAATGAATTATTATAGTATTTTATTTACCCAAAACTCACAATACAAAAATATTACTCCTTTACGTAACAATTTATATATACATAAATGTAATAAAATTTCTTCGCTTCAAGCAACTATGTTGTATAATTATCACACACTTTCTGTTTATTTCTTTTAGTTTACTATTTGATACTCTTATTTTATTTATTCAAATGGCAATTACTATTTTATTTTTAAAAATAATAATATTATTCCAAAATATTCTAATAAACTAATTATGTCATATCATTTATTTTCAAAACTTACTTTTAATAGTGTAAAAAAATTCACACCTTTTACTCTTCCGACTAATAATTTTTATAATTTTATTTTATTTACATTAAGAACTAGGCATATAAATGAGGTGAGATGATTCGCGAACAGTTCGAGCTCGTCAGTTAAATGAACCAAGCCAAGCTTAATAGGATAAGTATCTATGCACATATCTATATTAACAAATATCAGCTATAGCTAAGTTGGTATGTGCCTTGTTGCAGTCGTGGGCAGGTGTGGGTTCAAGTCCTTCTTGCAGTAGATTTTGAGTTTCCATTTCCAACAGGTGCGGGCGGGCCGCGGGCATGTGCGTTGGTCCTTCCAGCCTAAAAACCATTGGGCCTAGTGTTTTCCAACCCATCTGCTGGCAGCCCATTATGCCATTGCCCAGCACACCTAGGTCTACCGTGCCTTGGCCCATTCAGGCGACCCCACTTGTGAAGCCTAACCTTCAATCCAGTGCCAAGTCCATTAGTCAAGCCCTGAGATTGGGCTTCGGCCAATTGGAGCAGCCTATGGGGAAGACGGCCCAGTTGTTGGGCCTATTCAGGCGGCCCCGATTCCAAGTCAATCAAGTCAAGCCCTAAGATTAGGCTTCGGCTAGTTCGAGCGGCTCATGGGGAAGACAACCCAATTAATGTTGGGCCCACCAGCTAGCAGCCTAGCGCTAGAGATATTGGGCCCGAAAAATTTATTACATGTGCTAAATGTAACAAAACTTTAAACTCTTTCATAACGAAACTCTTAGTTATCTATTCCATTAGTAACGAAATGCTTATTTTTGAATTAAAATATTATTTAACTATTTGTAACCAAATATTTTGTTACATAAACAATTAGTAAGTATACTTAATTAAATAAATAATATTATTATAATATGCATTGGTAATGAAAAATAAAAGGCGACAAAACTGCCAATATTTTGGTAATTAGGTATTTTGTTACACTATAGAAATCTATTGTAACTAACATTGTTTTGTCACTAATACGAAATTTTTTGTGATGATACATTTTGTCTCCATAAGGTCATCATTTGTAACGAACCATAAATTTCGTTACTAAGACTTTTTGCAATGGGCTTTAGGGCACAAAACTTCAGTAATAAAAAATTCATTACCAATATTTTGGGTGACGAATTTCAGTGTTATGGTAATGACATTATTTGTTACTAAAAGTGTAATTTGTTGTAGTGTCAGGCCATAAACTTGCCCCTACTTGTTTGGACTACCTACAATTTGAGTCCATAATTCAGCCTAAGACTAGTGGTCTCTGCATTGCTCCCAACACCTTCAGGTTGAGCATGGAACTATGGCAGTGCTTGCTAGAAGCTCTCATGCAAGAAAAATAAATTAAATAATTGAATGCCACTATATGAAACTATTAATATGTCATATGTAACAAACTTATAGCAGCTCTCCTCTCTGTTAGTGTCCTCTGGAACCTGCGAGCCTACATACAAAACATGAATTAACATAAGTATGCTATATATAGCCTCTTCAACCTCAGAATTAGAGGCAAATAGTACATCCACAAAACTTATATTAATTGTCATTTGCATCTTCTTTAAAATGCATAATGCATCCATTAACACAACAATTAATATTTTGATCACCATTTTAGTAGGAAGACCATTCCCTCAAGATGTGGCCTCAAATTACAACACCTCATCCATGGCATTATGTGGCAAATTGAAATCACTCTTAATGCTGAGCATTCTCAGAGCTATAGATAAAAGAGGATGCATTTCACATCTATCCTACAATGGCTTATTGTAGTGAGTTAACAAGTCATAAAACCATTGAGCTTTTTTAGTAGGATGTTCTTTACTATTGTTAGATTGTAGTGGTGCACCTTCATACCCATAGTTAATCCCTGCTGCATCGTATACCATTTCTACATATCTATGTAATTGACTTTGATAGTGATCCTATTGTCTATTGGTTGATGCATCATAATCAAATGTATAATATATGTTTCCACATAGGGATCTATCTCTCTATGGTCTAACCAATGTTAGTAGTTTTTGTAAAACCCTACCTGGTATAAGTGCACCTTAACATCATTGGGTTTTAACAACTGATATTTTATTTCACATTGTTTGCAAGGACACTTAGTGGTCCCATCCCATCTAAAAACTCTTGTTTAATTCCAGCACGACCAAGGATACAACCTACTGTATATATAAAGTTTGTGTGGAGGAATATTATCGATCTACATTATTAGAAAAATTGTGTTACTGATATCAATATAGTGTTGATTGATTAATCATGTATTTTCTAAAGAAAGAAATTATTTGAATTCATAACTTAATGATATGATGAATTAACTCATATTTTTTTGTGATTATAAATCGGGTGTTTTATGATTATATAAAGTTGTTTAACCTGTTTAATTGATTTTATGTTCTAACTCAAAATTAAAGATTCAAATAATTCATTATTTGTCAGGTCTAGACATATTTCTTATAAATATGAAATTTGATGATTTTAAGAAAAAACACTTGAATATTTTGTGACAGAGACATTTATCATTTAAGAACCATGAAGGAGTATTTTTGAAAGACTATTGCACAAAAATTAGTTTGGCATAGTCTCTCCTTTTAAGCAGTTAACAATTCAAAATTTGAAAGTAGTTAGGCTCTTAGGTGTTATTATAGGGAGATCGGTAAAATATTTTACCCCAAGAAAATTTTTGGCAGAGTTTCTCCTATAACTATAACAATCAAAGTTTTTCTAACCCACAAAACAAAGAAACATTATAAATAAACTATTCAATGTTGTAACTTCTTATTAATCTATAGACATGCAAGCAAACAATAATCCAACAACAATAAATAGAAAAAAGGCTGCACCCCTTCCCCTAATTCTCATCCTCCTTCCTAACTTTCAATTTTGTATAACTAATGCATGCTTCATATTAGTAATCATGACAATAATTTTTTAAGAGCATTATATGTAAATAAATTAGAAGTTTTAACCTCAAAATATGTAGAATCCAAGAAATGGCGAAGCAAATACCACAAACGGATCGAGTCAACTTATTAAAATTTAAACAATAATATTAAATTATTGGTGTGGAAATAAATCATTATATAAACATATATAAATATATGTTAGTTTGCATATTATTCTCAACTTATAAATTTTAAGCTCTAGTTTGTATTTATATATGTATAGAAATATTTTCTAATAAACCAATTAAAGTGTTCAAATAAATCAAAATTCATAATCCCAAAGTAATATATTTCAAGAATTTAAACCAAATAATTCAAGAAAATTAACCTAAACTACTAATTAAACCATTCAAATCATTCAAAATTTATAACCCTAAGCCAACCTGTTTCAATAATTCAAATCAAATCATTCAAAAATTCTAACCTAAAGCACCAATTAAATAAAACAAAATAATCAAAATTAACGACTCCAAACTAACAAATTTCAATAATTTAAACCAAAACTTTTTAAAAATATAACATTAACAATCTATTAAACCATTAAAATCAATCCAAAACCACAATCCTCAAGTAACCAATTTCAATAATTTCAACCAAATTATTCTAAAAAATGTAAAATGAACCACCAATGAATCAAAATTAAAAATTGTAAAATAACCTGTTTGAATAATTTAAATTGAATTAAAGATAGTACATAAAATAAGCTAACTAAAAAAAATAAATTATTCAAAAACCTAAAGGAAGTTATGGCAGTTGGCAGTGGTAGCACACAACGGTGGGCAATAGTATCGTGAGGTGGTGGTGGTTGGCAATAGTGGAGTACGGTGGCATTGAGGTGCAGTAATGGCACGCAGTAACTATGATGGTGGTCGCAGTGGTAGGTTGGATTGGCGATGGGCCAAGCCGACAGTAGTAGTGCAAGCAAACTAAGGGGAAGAAGGGAGGAGGATCGATAGAGGGCAAAAGAAAAAATGAAAGGAAGAAGAAAGCAAGAAGAAAGAAAGAAAGCAAGGGGTGTTTCTTATTTTCAATTTCCGACGGAATTTCCTACACTTCAATAGAATTTCCTAGGGAAATTCATCATTATTTTTTTTTTAATTTCTCAATAGAATATCCATCACAAACACATATGAAATATGGTATTAAAATCAATGATATTTCAGAGGACATGTCCGTCGAAAATTTTCATTGGAAAAATTTTCGAATGGAGTATTGTTCGAAGATAATGGTGCCCTTATAAGAAAAAACCCACGATTTTCTCCAACACATTTGCTACGAAATTGTGACAGTCATCCAGGAAATCAGAAAGTCAACGATGATCTGTTGGAATTTTCTAATGTAATATTTCCATTCAAAATTTTCGTTGGAATTTGCTTTATTTTCTATAATGTCTAGGAACTAATTTATATACGCTATCATAAGACAAAGAATTTTTCATTACCGATAAGCTATTATGCTATCTTATGAATTTTCTAAGATGAGTCTTCAGTAAACTTATTCTCTAACAAGCATCCACCAATGTGCGTCCATATCTGACACTCAGATTGCCTATGAAATGGGGCAGCATTCAATTCCTTGGTGTATGCATTATTAGTGCAAATCTATCCAAATCTTATATACCATTGTCTCTAAGATTCTATGGTTTGGAATATTTTAAAATCATAATCATAAAGACTTATTTCATGATCACCATCATATGTGTGACCAAGTCTCATAGTCTTGTATGATTTTAAAGGTTCCAACCAAATGCATTATGAAGAATATCAATATTGTATAAGATGAAGATGATCATTAATACAATATCAATTAAATAAGATTGTTTTATAGGAGTAGCTAAATATGCCAATCTAATTGGTTGTGGGGTACTATTCCGACATTCTCCCACTTACTCTAAAGCCAATTTTTCATAGGTCTTAGGCCCATCTTCTCGAGATATCTCTCAAAGGACTTTTGCATTAGAAGAATAGACAATGATCTGCTACATTCTTTCTGATATAACTCTTTCTACTCGAATTTTCATTGCTATCAATAATCTCATAGATCAAATGATAATGCCTCAATATGTATTTGGATCGCTGATGAGATCTTAGCTCCTTTGTTTGCACAATAGCTTAATGTTGCCATAATTGATAGCAGCTGACTCTACAATGCAAGTCACTATATCCAACTCTTTAATGAAGTTTTTCATCTAAATATCTTCCTTTGCTGTATCTAATGCCGCAATGTACTATGCCTCAATGGTTGAACCAATCGTGGTATCTTTCTTAAAAAATTTGCAATAAACCCCACTGTCATTAGATAAAAAATAAATCGTAATATGAATTTAAGGTCTTTCTCATTGGATTTGAGATTAGAATATGGAAACCTTTTGAGTGTCGATTCTCCTCCATTGTAAACCAAAAATAAATTCTTAATTCTACTCAAATACTTGAGGATTGCATTTGTGACCTTCCAATAACTATTATCAAGATTGGGTTCGTAGTATCTTGTAACATTTAGAGCCTATGCTACATCTCTCTCATGCATAGTGTGGAATACATTAAGCTTTCTATGGCGAGCACATAAGGTATGTGACACATACTATTTTTCTCTTCCACCATCTTGGAGGCTATAGACTTAGCAAGACATAGGACATGTCCTATGGGGAGCTATCCCCTCTTGGATTCCTTCATACTAAATCTCTTTAGTATATTGTCTATATACGAAGACCAAGAGAGCCCAACATTCTCTTTGATTTATCTCTATAGATTTGTATTTCTAATATAATTATGCTTCTCCTCAATGTTTTATTGACAATTGCAAATATAACCATACTTTAGTACACTCTAGTATTTCTCTCTCATTCACGATGAGAAGAATGTCATTCACACAAAGCACTATAAACTAGATCGAACTTCTACTAGCCTTTTGGTACACACATGGTTCATGCACCTTTTTATGAAGACAAATCCTTTGACTTTCTCATCAAAGCATATGTTCCAACTGTGTGATGCTTAGTTAAGTCCTTGAATGGACCTTTAGAGTTTACAAACTTTTTGGTCACTCCCATTGGATGTAAAACCTTCCGGTTGCTCCATACAAAACTCTCTATTAATATTACCACTGAGAAAGGTAATATTCACATCCATTGGTCAAATTTTATAGTCATAGTAAGCAGCTATGGTAAGTCCTATTGGGTTTAGGCATATAGATTGTTAAAAAGGTTTTCTTAAAATTGATACCCGATCTTTGAGTATAACCTTTTGCCACGAGTCTAGCCTTATAAGCCATCACCTCTGCATTAACTTCAAGCTTATTCCTGTAGATTCAAGCCATCACCTCTACATTACAACTTTTATAGCTCAACTCTAACCAATACTATGTGCTTCCGAGGAAATGAATTCTGTTAGCATCTAGACTTTATGGATAAGTCTTAAGTAAAGAACAATGCATCCCAAGGAAATGAATTCCTTTAGTATTACAACTTTAAGGATAAATCTTAACCTTACAAGATGAATATAGAGAGAGTAGTGTGGTTAAGCTTATACAAAGCTTATAAAATAGATTCACTCAGTCTCAATCTAGTTAAGATAAACAATAGCTCTCAAATTTGAGAGATTTCTTGAAAGAACTTGAAATGGGTGTAAGCCCAAGCTTGAATACTTCTTTAGCTTTTCTGCCTTTTATTTGAAGTCTATCTTGGAGTATTTATATACCAACTAGGCATTTATGAATATTGTTCACAAGTATGGAATCTTTGCAGGCATTTTTTTTCTAGCTTGATAGACTTTGTTTCCCAGGATTGACTTATTGTGTTTTTCATTTTCCTACAAATGTCTGATCAACACAGACTATGTTTTTCAAAGCCATTTCAAATGTTGACTTCAAATTTCAAAATTGGCCTATGGAGTTTCTAGGCCATTTTGAAGAGAAAATATAATCCTTCACGTATTGTTATCGATAAGTGCTATTCGATTACTTCCTGTGATCTAAAAACCATTTATTCCTTCAATTATTTCTTTCAAACCTAGATCAAACATCAACCATTGCTTGATCCGTTACATCTAAAATAGAATACTTTAAGAAAATCATTAGTACCAAAGATTGACTTATTATCATCAAAATAAAGATTGGACCAAAAGGTCAACAAGTACCAATAAGCTCAACATAGAGATAAAGAAAATCTTGAAACAATAAGAGAGATTTGAATGATGAATTATGGGGTTATTAGTTAATCCTAAATATATGAGGAGACACAAAATGCCTTAGTAAGGATGAATGGATTGAGAAACCCAAGAAAATGATCTTAAATTGACATTCTAATTTTAATTTCAGCATAGTGAAAAAAAATTAGAAAGAAAGAGAGAAAAGAGGATCAGTTTAGATTAGGAAAGATAATTGAAAGAATCATATTGGGAATGTGAAGATGTTAAATAATTACCTCATGAATTTCACCAAACATTAGAAGATAATATGGGGACCAAATGCTTTTAAGAATGAGGAGTGTAACACCCTGACTTTTAGAAAAAAATTTAAAAAGATATTAAGAACTAAATCAATTTAGTTTTAAGTAATAAGTTCTAGAAAGATATTTAAAAAAAAAAAAGTTGAACCTTCCGAAGTAAAGATAATTAGGGTCTGATAGCAATTGCCAAAAATTGAGTGATTGAAAAGTAATTGAATTAGGACCTCATTGCCAAACATTATAAATTTTGGGGGTAATGTGAGAATAAAAGCTCCAAAGGTTGAATTGCAAGTGTGGTGCCAGAAATAAGGCGGTCATAATGTTGTGATTCTTAATTGAAAGCTGCCAAAATTTTAGGAGAAACTGAATTCTGAAAAGGTAATGATATATTGAGGACAAAATTTCTCTTAATTCTCAGACATGAACCCAACAAAACTTTCCCATCAGAATGCACAGGAAACGATCGTGAAGCTTAAAACAAACTCCATTAACATCTTCGGCGGTGACAAAATCGTGGTATTTTTTACAATTGTCCGGGGTGGGGGGCTGGTGTTCTCTGTGAAGAGACGCACATCCTGGTATAAAGTACCACCATCCTAGCGGCGACGGACGATCGGGGCGGCACTTTGGTGGCTCTCCAACGAGTTGTCTGATGCTTCTGAATTCATCTAGGTTGTAAAATTTTTAACAGAATGTAAACTTTAATTTTAATTAAAACACTAATTTAAAAATTATTTTTAATATAAATACAAATATTAAATTACGACTCTAGCCTAAATTAAAGATTAAGTCCATAATTATTAAAGATAAAAATTGGTTAGGGAGTATGCAGTGTTCGAAAAATCGGACCGTTCATTGAACCGGAAAACTTACCGGTTCACGGTTCACCGGTTCAATCGTTGGTCGGACCGTAATTGAATCGCAATTGAACCGTGACGTCATAATTACAAAATATTTATATATTTATATTATATATATTACTTAAAAATTAATAAAATGCCAAAATATAAAACAAAAAGAGTTTAAATGATATTGTCTAACATAACAACCCATATTTCACAATTTATATTATAAATTATTACAACAATTTAAATATCTCAAGTTTAAAGTTTAAAATTGAGAGTATGAGAGTTAATTCTAAAGTCTAAACTCTAAACCAATGTTTTTTTTTTTACTTTTAGATAACTTATGAGGTGTACCTTAGTCTTCAAACTTTGTACTTAGATGAAAAAATTAAAAATAATAATAATTTTATTAAAAAAAATTAAATAAAAAAACCGCTCCAGTTCACTAGTCCAACCGGTTGATTCTAGTTTTAACAAAATTTGCCATTTTTTCAAGTTTTGCGATTTTTAAAAAAAATCAGACCGGTTGCCGGCCGATCGACGATCCAACTGGTCTGACAGGCTAGTCCGATCCGATTTTTTAAACCATGGGAGTATGAACTCATTAAGTTAGGGCTTATTGAATCAATTCAAACCCAAGACCCTAAAAATAAGATACTTTATTTATAAAATTATTAACAAGAGTTAAATAAATTAATTATTTAGAAATAAAGTTCAAGAATGTAGGGCTGTTTGGCTTTATTTCCATTTTTAATTTTCATTTCCATCATTTCTAAAATTATGAGAATTAGTTATATGATGTGATATGGAAATGAAAATGTATTTGGATAAAATGTTGGAAATGTAATGATTATGTTGATTTTAATATGTTGTACGTGGAGAGAGATAAAAATAACGGAATAGAAAGAGAAGATATATATGCTATTTTGAAAAGATATATATGTTATTGGAGCATGTGTTTTGAAAATGGAAATGAAAATTATGTTGAGTGATTTTTTTTTTTAAAATGATGATTTTTATTTTTGAAATAATTAAAAAAGAAAAAAGCGAGTGTGAAAATAAAACCAAATAGGCATAGTTATTTTTTAAATTGACTAGCCACAATGACCGTCGCATTAGGAAATAATTTAGATAAATATTAAAATATAAGTTTAGTTTAATTTAACTGAAATGAGAACATTGGACTTGGAGGCAATAAATTTAAATAGATTGATGAGACCCATTGGTTTGGCAGAAAGGTCGGATATAAATGAACTCCGAATTAGAAAACTCCCGTTTGGTTTTATTTTTCATTTTTAATTTTTATTTTCATTATTTTTAAAATTTGAAAAGTTAGTCAATAGAAATGAGTTGAAAATGAGTTTGTATTTAGATAGATTATTGAAAAAGTAATGATTATATTGGTTTTAATAGGTTACAGGTGGAGAGAGATGGAAATAATAAAATAGAGAGAGAGAGAGAGAGAGAGAGAGAGAGAGAGAGAGAGAGAGAGGTTATTGAGAGAAGATATATAGGTTATTAGAGAATCAGTTCTGAAAATGAAAAAAAAATGATATTGGATGAAAGTGTGTAGAAAGCAATGTGTTTCATTTGTAAACGAATAAAACATGTGAAAATGGACTTTGAAAATAAAACCAAACAGGCATGCGCCACTAATTAAAATAGGATCTTATGTTTTGGATGCTTGAGTATTTAAGCCAAATTCTGAAAGATTACGCAACTTGGACAAATTAATCTAGAATAATAGATCATATGACTGTTGATAAATTAAACTAAATTTATTAAATAATTGTAAGGAATAAAAATAATATGGATAAATTGTATTTATGTGTGGTCCTAACTATAAGTTAAGCCCATTTTTTGAAAATCGGGCCGGTGATTGGAGGCCAGTTCGATCCAATTGAAGCCTAAAAATCGGTGGTGGCCAAAATCAATCAAAAATTGGACCGGTTCAACTGTGTCACTATTTTTTTTTTCAAATTTTAATTTTTTTTAAAAGAAAAGAGAAATTATGAGTTGAAAATGATGATTAAAGATTTTGGATAAGTAATTTTTTGAAACATGAATTTATTTTCTTAAAATTTAATAAAGTGGTAGTTATAAGTGAATATTTATGTTTAATTTGTTATTTTATTTTGTTTAATCTCTCTTAAATTATGTTGAATATTTAGCGTAGAAGAATTTATTTTTACTTGGAGTTGAAGTATAAAACGAATGATTACTTAAATTAATATGAAACATTATTTTCTATTTATTTATAGTTCACTAATTGTGAAATATTATTATTTTCTAAAAAACGTACTTAAAAATAAGTAAGTTGAAAAATTTTCAAATAATATTCTTTCTATATCAATTGAAAGTTTTATTTTTTGGTAATATTAAAATATTATTTATATTTATAAAATTAAATATAATTACATTACCAATTCAATCAGTGGTCGAACCGATTGGACCGATTCAACCAGTTGAACCAGTAACAAGTAATGTCACTGGCTCATTATCTTGGCCAGTTTTGAAAACATTGGTTAAGCCTATTTAAATTTTGATTCCATTCTTTATTTATGGTCCCATTAGGGGTGAGTGGGGGGTCGAGTATTCTCCCTTGGGGGTACCCTACTACCGGTACCCTAGGGTAGGGGTGTTAAAACAAAATTAAAATCGACCGAACCATTCAGTTTGTTTTCGATTTTTCATTTCAAAAAATCCAATCTTCAGTTTGGTTCCCTTTTTTTATTCGGTTAATTGAAAACTAACCAAAAAATCGAAAAGATTAGTTTGGTTCGGTACACCTTATATAAAATTTTATTATTCAATCGCTACTAGTTTTAGTTTTATTTCACATTTTTTATTAAATTTTTTAAGTCTAAGATAAATAAATATAAATTTTCAAATAATGTAAATGTTAATATATTTTTAAATTTTTGGGATAAAAAAAAAGGAAATTTTTGATAAGGTGACATAATTGAGAAAAAAAGAAGTAAAGAATATATCAAAATAGTTATTAAAAACCCTATATTTTATAAATAATATAGATATTAATATATGACATATAAAAACATGAATAGTTATGATACAAAGAGAAAAAAAAAAAGATATTTTTTCTAAACTCAAATGGTCCAATTGCATAATTTTTTTATTATACGAACTAATACACATTACATATAAAAAATAGATGATTATGATTTAAATAGCAAAAAATGTTATATTAAAAGAAAATTAACTATGGGGTATGTTGATGAGCAAAATTGATTCAACTTAAATTGCATACTAAGGGATAAGGAATTGAATCCTGTTCGGCTATTTCTATAGTAGTACTAGTAGTATATTGCATCTGCTGGCCAACAAAGATTTTATCTATATTATTATAAAAACAATAATCGTTTTGTGTCTAAAATAGAAGTTATTGTTATTCATTTACATAATTTGTCCTTTTAATTATTTCAACAACAAAAATTAACAATATAGTTTGAAGGATAAATTGGAGAATTAAACATAAAAAAGATAGTTTAGATACAAATTTTATCAATATTTCATAATTATCCTTTAGAAATGATGATTTAACAAGGTTATAATTGTATTTTTCACAAAATTTACAAATCCGCAATCTATATTATGGTGTCATTGGATCAATTAGCTATTTAAATTTAGTAGATTGAGTTTAAGATTAAATTCTCAATTCGATCTTAGCAGTTAAGGTTTGAATATGCAAAAATTGCGGGCATCTACCTTGGCGATTATAAGCTAGCAATTTTTGCACACTCAATGTGTATACTAAAATTTTTATAACATAAAATAATTAATATATTTATTTATCTTGTTAAATTTATAATATTTTAAATGTATTTGTTTAGAATAGATAAATTATAATTTTATCAAAATAAATACTTTCAATATAGAAAAAAAAAGTAATCTAAATCAATATTTTCACCTAAAAACTTATATCAATAAACTTTTATCAAATAAATTTTTTGGTACTAAAAGAATAAGTAACCCAATTTAAATTTTTAATTAAACAAACTTACTTTTATAAAACAAATTTTTATTTTACTTTTTTGGTACAAAAAATAAGTTTTTTTTCCCCCCGGTTCGGTTTCAGGTAAAATGGAAACCAAAAAAATCAATTGTGGCCAGTTAGATTTCAGTTAAAACCAAAATCAAACCAATTTTTTCGGTGAAAAACCAAAACTGAATTTGGTTATGCTTTTTTAAAAAATAAAATTTTTGGTTAACCAATCGAACAGTTCAATTCAGTCGATTTTAACAGAATGAACACCCCCCACCTGAGGGCTCGGGTATCATTTCTTGATACCCAATTCTCAATTCCCAATTGATGGGGGTATCCCTATCGAATACCCCCTTAGGGTCGAGTATCCCCTGGGGGTACCCCCAAAATCTCACTATAATTTTAGGAGATACAAATTAAAATTTTGTTAATTTGTTATTCATTTTCGTCGTGAACTAATTTGATAGCACTACATTTCATTGTTCTCAAGTTCTAAATCGCACCTAATATGTAAGTTTAAAACTTAAATATCAACATTAATTTCTAATATATGATGTACATTATATATTTACAATAATATTTTGTCAATATCATCATCATCCTCTATTCATCACAAATTTAGAAAATTTGTCGCTTTGATATTTTCGGTTGAAACTTAGGAATTGGGGGGTAATGACATTGAGTTCACCGAGACTTGAAGTTGGTTGCTTTGATATTTTCTAATTTTTTTGCCTATTTCTTTTAAGTTTGCAATTGATATTTAATTGAGTGATGGGCTTTTAAAGCCTTGGGCTTTGATTTATTTTTCAAAAGTAATGGGCTAGTAACTAATAAGAGCCTTATAAATTGGGCTCCAAATTTCATAGGCCCAATTTTCTTTTTAATAAAAAAGGGGGTACACGATCGAGTATTAGGTACCCAAAGGCCCTAGCCGATACCCATCCAAAATTTTTTGGGCACCCCTTTAATTACCCAGTTGGGTTTGTGGACTAAAAATACCCGACTCGACTAGAAAATTCCTAATTGGGTCGGGTCAGGTGCCTTAATATCTGAATCCGATTCCCACCCTTAGGCCCCATAAGTTAGGTCTGTATGAGTTTTCATCTCATTCTTTATCAATTTTGCACATTGTATCCAATAAGTGCATTTTTTTTTTTCAATTTGGGGACCCAAAAGCGCTTCTGTCCAAAAATTAACTGAGCAGCTCATGTGCCGCTTATGTGGTTGTTAAGTTGAGCATTTTTGGTCCTATAAGATATGCCCTTTTGGATTTTTGATCCCAACGAGAGCTCTAATAGATTTTTGCAAAAGAAGAAAGAAAAATGGTTGCAAGTGAAGGTGCCATTTGTTTTTGCAATACAACACCTCCATTGAAACCTTATGAACAGATGAAAATGCAGACAGAAGATTTCACGGTTGTGCTTCCATGAATAATAAGTGTAGTTTCTTCGCTTGGGACGACCCTCAAATGTGTGAAAAAAGAAGACAAGTGATACTTGGGTTATTTAGGATGTTGAATATAATGAAGGAAAAGTTATTAAAACTTCAAAAAAGGCAAACTATGTTGCTATATCTATTGGTGGTTTCTTGGCTGATGTTTTTCACTTTGTTGGGACTAAAATCCTAATAAATCTAACTTATGGGACCATAAAAACATCGATTTAATAGCCTATTAAGTGGCACATGACTAGTTCCGTTAACTATTGAATAGAAAGCCTCTTTGGTCCTAAAACTAAAAGAAAAGGCACTTATTGGATATAATGTGCAAAAGTCATAAAAAATATGATCAAAATTTAAATGGGTCTAACTTTTGGGACCAAAAATGCAATTCACCCAAAATAATTACATTTTAGTAATGTTACAAACTAACTTAAATAATATTAAAATGCATAAATATTCGATGGGACCAAGAATGAGTTGTATTCAAATAATTTAATAATAGATTATAACCTAAGAAGGATTTTCCAAGTGAAATAAAGTGGAGCCAAGGACCAACCCTAACGAAAGAATTGATCTAAATTCATTAATCAATACATTGTATATTGGTGATAAGCTACCATATGTGATTAGACCATAAATGAGGTTTAGTGGGACACGAAAAAATTGCAAATTAGGGTTGTTATTTCAAAGACTAAGTTAATGCGATGTTAGAGATGCGTGTAAGATAATGTTGAAAATTTTGGAATAATCAAGACAAAGACTAGAGTTGGTCGGAATTGGATAGGTTTGAACTGAAATGATCAAATGTCCAACAGGATTATAAGTTAGATTTCGTTAATGCTACGAACTAAAGATAATGGCACGAGTGTTCTGCTTAGCAATTCATTAAAGTCAGAATTCCATATTAAATTATTTTAAGCAACTTGATATAGAAACAAAGATTAGAAAACATGACATGATGAGATTAGAAAAACATGACACGATGAAATGAATTAACCACTAAAGCTTGATAAGGACACTAGGTATAGATATATTTGTGGTTCAAGTTATCTTATGATGAATTTGAATTACGATGAATTTGAATTGATTAGGAAACGAGGATGCAAGCTATCCAAATATGAAATAACTAGGGAAATAATTCAGCATCTGTCAAGTGAGTTTTATACTTGCTAGTATGAGAATTTTTTTGTTGGGGAAAGAACCTTTATATGCTATATCTATGATTTCCACAAGAAGAAAAATAGTATTTGGTGACATTAAAAAGTGCTATTTAAATAGTATTGTAGTGTTTTATATTTAATGGTATTTTTTAAAAAGTGCCACTTATAGCGGTGTAGCTAAAGGTGTAAATTTCATTAATTTACCTCTATTATGGCATTAATAAAATGCACTAAAAAATGTATTAGATGATACATTAAAATAAAATCAAAAGTACATTAAAAATATGTCAAAGTGCCACTAAAGATACTACTAAACGATATGCAAATATGCCACTAAAATTGCATATAGCGGCATGTTAAAACGCCACCAAAATTCCTTTAAATGATAAGGTAACACACCACAAAAAGTATAATAAATAACATGTTAAAATATCATAAAAATAATTGTCACAAGAAGTACATATAATGATGTTAAAATGCCACAAAAGTTTCCCTTAAAGGACATACTAACATACCATAAGAAATTAATTAACTAACATGCTAAATTAAATGCCACAAAAGATTATTTTGAATGACGTGTTAATCTACATCTAGTATTCCATATATGAGACCAAGTCCCAATTGTTCTGTGTATAAGGCTCAAACCTAAAACTATGTGTTTGTAAATATATGAGTTTACCATCAAACTACCATTCAAATGTTCAATATATATAGTAAAAAATATTAATTTATTTTTATACTTTGATAGTCTATTTTTCAATTATTTAATATATGCTAAACTTATTACATTAAATAACACATTCGAAAAGGTGTGAGAGATTAAATTTAGAGAGAGAAAATATTCAAAAAATACATAATGTATAGGCAAGAGATAGAAAATTGGGCAAAAACTTAAATTTTGATACTTCTTTGAAAATATGGTTAATTTAGTTGATACGTTAAAAGTATATCAAGTAGTTAATTTAATCAATATGTTAGATAAGATATAAATTTATAAATTTTATAATTATTAGTATACATATACTTTATCTATTTTTGCAATATTTATTTTATGCCATACCAAAATTATCCGAGGTATTTTTTTTTAAAAAAAATATTGACACTAATTATATGCCTTTAATATGTAGTTATGTTAATATTTTCAAGAAATTGCATTTATTTAACATTTATTAATCAATTGCCATTAAGTTTTTATTATAGTAGTATCTTTTTATCACTATCACTATATTACTTTAAGGTGTCATTATATTGTAAGATAGCATTAAATTAGTGCCACTAAATAATTTGTGGCATCTTTTACTAAATAAATATGAAATATATTTTTAGAAAATATTTAGTGGCACTACTTAATTGCCTTGCAGATATGTTTATGTTGGCATTGTCAATTAATTGTCACTATTTTTATTTGTCATTTATTAATCCAATGCCACTAAATATTGTATTATAGTGATATTTTTCTACGATTATCACCATATTATTCTTATATATCATTATACTATAGATATCGCTAAATTAGTGCCACTAAATATTTTGTAGCATTTTTGTTAGATGACACCATAAATAATTATGAGTGGCTGTTTTTAAGAAAAAAATAGTAGCACTAATTAAATGTCTTTAATTTTTATTTTGTTGACATTTTTGCAATCAAATGCCACTATTTTATATATCATTTAATAATCAAATGCTGCTAATTATTTTATTATAGTTACATTTGTTTCGGCTATTACTAAATTGCTTTTGTGTGTCGTTACACTATAATATGACACTTAGTTAGTGCCCACTAAATGCTTTATGATATTTTTTTCAAATAACACCATAACTGTATGTTAGTGGCATTTTTCTCTGAAAAATTAGTGGCAATAATTAAATATCTTTGAAATACATTTATCTCAGCATTTTCAATCAAATGTCACTATTTTATTTGTTATTTAATAATCAAATACCACTAAATATTAAAATTACAGTGGCATTCTTCTATGAGTATCATTATATTATTTTTGTTGTTGTTGTCATTATATCATAAAATATCACTAAATTAGGATCACTATATGTAAATTTTGTTGTAGTGTTCGTTGCATGAACATAGATTCATGTTTTCATTATAATTTGATTATGACAAATATTTGAAAATCAAAGTTTGGATGATTCTACTAGAGAAATGCCTTTCTGAAATCAAATTTCTTGGTTATTACATATTTAAAATTTGATTTAATAAATGAAATGGACACAACTCCATAACCGAAATTATCTTGAGATCCAGTTAGAGTTTTCATGATGTTGATTTATATGTGATGATTTTATCTGTGGTGGATGTGATGTGATATGAAATGCTCTGTTGGGATTCTTTTGCTTATGTCACTTCAAAGGATGCCCTTAAGAATATCTGTTCACCCTTGAAGACGCTCTTGGAAAGTTTCTCACCCTAAAGAGATGTCGCATGGAAGTTTAGGCCAGGGCTAGATTTGAAGTATGGTGAGCGGTATTGAGTAGTTGGTTGCAAAACTTCTTATTAGTACCTCTTGGGGATTTTTGGCCTCATGTCAGTTAGAGGTTAGCAGCATGGGTATCAGATGACATGGAAGCAATCATGCCATTTCTTTCTATTGTTGCCAGGATATGAGTATTATCAACATGCAACTGTGCAACTAGATAAATTGATAAACTAATTCAGATTATCAACAAACAGATAATCAAGACGGCAAAACGTGCGTATTTATCAAATTATAAATTTAGGCATAACATGCATGGTCCAAATTCAGCATAATCAAGGCATAACAGAATTCATGCATATATCCAAGCAGACACGAGTCCAGGAAAAGCCAAAAATTACATATCAACCGAGGCATCAAAACAATAAAGCATATGCTGTCAGTATGTGTAATTTAATACAACGAAAGCAAGGAACTTATCTGAAGATTATGTTCCATAACAGAACCAATTATAAGACCAAATCACAGAATTCTGTTTGCCTTGAAGAAACAAACGTCCCAACTCACCAGTGCAATGGGTATAGCGCTGCTCATCCCAAGATGAGATGGTCCAAAACGATCAGGTGCATTTCGTCTCGTTCACCTCGAATAATACTCAATCGCCAGAATCAGAATAAAATAGCCAAAAATGGAAAAGGTAAGGAGAATATATCAAAGATTTTAATCTATCGAGTTGTGTGTATTTCTCAAAGTCTGGCCGAGGCAGGCTATTTATAGAAGAAAATTAGGCCAGCTACAGTTAGAGTTTGCCAGATAGTGGCCTCTAACACGTCATGTACCCAATAAGTTTTTGCCACATCCTGCAACAGCCTCAGCCATATCCCTAATTATTAGCCTAATCTCCAACGGGTCTTGACTTAGTCAGACCCTTATCCAAACTTTACTTAGTCAGCCCTTTGATTCGATCAAACCCTAGTTAAGTAGTTTGAAATTTTAAATTCAAAGTTCCAATTGAATTTCGTCTAAAAAGATAAGGCTGAGACTAAGACACTTTGCCATAACGCCTACGCCCATGATCCGTGACCCGGATCTGGATCTGGGGCGGGCAGCGGCGGCAGCGCGCAAGTGTGGTCCACTTACTTGAACCCCTTAATGAACACTTTAACAAGCATTCATACTTAAGTTCAATATATACTAGTCCACACTTCTTTATAAAACCAATGTGGGACAAGTGAAGGGTTGAAATAACCCTTCAACTTCTCCACTTGGTATTATAAGGCACAAGCTTGTCTCCCCTTTGTCAAATTTCCTATGTGGGACAAATCAATTCATACCACTCAACCAATTTTCTTCCTTTATTTCAACACCATAATTATCTTTAGATTCCAACCATAATTAGCATCTATCCAAATATAATTAAACATGTAATTAGGCTTAAATTATGCCAATTACAACAGTTCCCCACAAATCTATAGATAATGGCTATCAGATTCAACATAATCACTTTCAGAAATGGTACCTTTTGATTTGAACCACTCCCTAAGTTATTCGACTTCTACCACTACCGGGACAAATAGATCTAAGCCTTCAATTTGTACCCGTGATTGTGATTCCATCCATCAGTAACAACGAGCTAAAGGCTATGTACTGATCTTTAGGGTTGACACATTAAGGCCATGTGTCCCGATCTTGTATCATGAATATTTGTCAATGAACAACCAAATTCCTTTAGTCCCGGCCAAAGGATTACATTCACTTAGTTAGGTGTCTCTAGGGATGCACTGCTCGCATCTCATCCAAAAGACTTAACCCCATTCAGAGTTAAAATTTTACTATACCAGCAGTAGTCAGCACCTATCAGGCAATCAGGGGAGAGACACCAGATACAAAGTATCAATCTAAATTTTAGGTGCAACTTGATATGCTCAGCAGCATGTTTATACCACATTGAACCTACCTTGTGGGATCTCCACTTGGTAGGTTGGGTTGCCACTGCAGGTATATCACTGATTGGTTTCCAGTCCCATCCCCAACTTGAATTTATGAATAGAGGACAAATCAAGTCCTTTAGTTAAAGGGTCTGCAATGTTGTCTTTGGATCTAACAAAATCAGTTGCAATAACCCTATCAAACACTAACTCCCTTATAGACTTTAGTCTAACTTGGATATATCTCTTAGTATTTTGATTGAACTTTTTACTAGTAATCTTTGCAGTTGTGGTTTGATTATCACAATGTACAGTAATTCTTGGAAGAGGTTGGTTACCATGGGCAATTGTACCATCAACCCATATAACCATTTTTCCTCTGTCCCAGTTGTGTCCAAAGCACACAACTCAGTCTCAAAGGCGAACCGAGTTATTAAAGTTTGTTTAGAATACTTATAGGAGACAACGCCCCCACCCAAGGTAAATACATTCCCTATACACCCAATTACTTCTGGAGTTTTTGGCTATCCAGCTAGTGTCACCGAACCCTTCCAGCACTGTAGGAAATCTCTTGTAGTGCAAGGCTAGTGAAGCTGAGCCCTTTAGATATCGAAGTACCCTATCCAAAGCCTCCCAATGAGTTCGATTAGAACAACTTGTATATCTAGTAAGCTTAGAGACCGTAAATGAGATATCTGGTCTCGAGCCGTTTGCAAGATACTGCAAGCTATCAATTATTTGAGAATACCTCAACTGAGACATTGGTACACTAGTTTCATTCTTAAAGAGAGCTACTGAAGGATCATATGGTGTTTTTGTCATTCTACTTTGTTTATAGCAAAATTTCTCAATTATGTACTTAACATAGTTAGACTAAGAGACTGCTATACCCTTAGTTGAATGAGTCAACTTAAGTCCAAGAATCATTTCAGCAACACCCATATCTTTTATTTCAAACTTGTTCTTTAAGAAACATTTAGTCTCATTAATAATCTCAGTGTTGGAGCCAAACAACAGAATGTCATCTACACATAGACATAGCATAATACAGTTATCACCTTTAACTTTGCAATAGACTTACTTATCATTATCATTAACTTTGAAGCTAAATGACAATATGGTTTTGTCAAACTTTTCATGCCATTGTTTAGATGCTTGTTTCAAACCATAAAGTGGTTTAACAAGCTTGCAAACTTTTTGCTCATTTCCAGACGCTACAAATCCCTCAGGCTGATCCATATATATTTCTTCCACAAAATCACCATACAAAAAGGTTGTTTTCACATCCATCTGGTGAATAGGGAAATCATATATGGAAGCTAATGCTATAAGCACTCGGATGGTAGTCAAACGAGCTATTGGGGAATAGGTGTCGAAGTAATCTATTCCCTCTTTTTGCCTAAACCCTTTAGCAACCAGCCTGGCTTTAAACTTATCAACAGTTTCGTCAGACTTAAGTTTCTTTTTGAAGATCCACTTGTTTCTTATAGTAGTACACACTGGAGGGAGATCGACTAATTCTCATGTCCCATTCGAGATAATAAAATATATCTCACTCTTAATGGCTTCCTTCCAATGCTTAGCTTCAGAAGAAGCCATAGCATCCTTGAAGGTAACATGATCATCCTCGACATTGTAAGTAACAAAGTTACTCCCAAAGTCCTTAGTGATTCTAGCCCTTTTACTCCGTTTGGGTTCATCCAGTTCTCCAAGAACTAAGTCGGTACTACTAGGACCAACCCCCACATTTGTCATATTTTCCACATGATTAGGAATTGATGCAGACTCAAGGGTTGAATCTAAAGAAACATTTTGAGATATCCCAGTCTTCATGGGAAACACGTTCTCAAAGAACGTAGCATCGTGAAATTCGACTATAGTGTTCCCATCTATGCCCAAAATATCTGATTTAATAACCAAAAATCTCATAGCATAAGAAGTTTTCACATAGCCTAGAAAGACCGCTTCAACAGTCTTAGGACCTAGCTTCTTCCTCTTATGTTCAGCGACTAGAACTTTTGCAAGACAGCCCCACACTCGAAAGTATTTTAGATTGGGTTTCTTGCTTTTCCACAATTCAAATTGAGTACTTTCTTTATGTTTTAGGGGAACTCTATTTAGAATATGGCAAGCCGTATTCAAAGCTTTCCCACACATGTACTTGGGCAGTCCATAATTCAAAAGCAGACTGTTAATCATGCCTATGAAAGTTCTATTCTTTCGAAGTGGGAGAATAAGGGGTAGTTTCTTCATGAACTATGTTGAAATTCTGGCAGTATTCATGAAATGGACCCATATTCTCCACCCCTATCTGACCTTAACCGTTAAAGTTTTTTACCAGTTTGTGTTTCGGCTTCATTTTTGAACGTAATGAACTTTTCTAGTGCTTTATCTTTATGTTTTAATAAATAGATATAACAATATCTACTGCTATCATTTATAAAGTTGATAAAGTATCTTTTATTATCTTTTGTTAAGACCCAATTGAACTCACAAATATCTGTATGTACTAAGTCAAGAAGTTCAGTTTACCTTTCAACCGAGTGGTAAGGCTTTCTAACTTGCTTAGCTTCAGCACAGATTTGACATTTTTGACCTCGTTCAATATCATGTTTAGGAATTAGATTTAAGTTCATCATACGTTTGACAGAACTAAAATTCAAGTGTCCTAAACGACTTTGCCAAATAGATAATTCTCAACAATATTAATAACAGGAAAGTCAGGAAAGTCACTTTTATTAGAACCAATAAGGTTTTCAACTCGCATTTTGAACAAACCATCGGAAAGATAACCTTTACAAATGAAAGTACCGTAATGTAAAATTACAACTTTATTTAACTTAAAGGAAATTTCATAGCCCTCCCTAACTATTACAGAACTACTAATGATATTTCTTCGGACTACTAGAACATGATGCACCCTTTGCAGAGACAATATGCACCTTGAAGGAAATTTTAGGTCCACGCGCCCTATCCCAAACACTTTGGCTGCACTTGAGTTTCCCATAATCACAATCCTTCTGCTAATAGGCTGATAAGACACAAACAGTAATTTATCAGCACAAATGTGCACATTAGCATTTGTGTCTATCAACCAATCATAGGGTTTATAGATAGAGAATAATTCAGGTTTGAAAGAAACGTACTCGTCAATGGATGCATCAGGAACTCCAGCTTCACTGGTGTCTCCAACAACCATGTTGACAACTGGTCCAATAGACTAGGCTTTAGCCTTGGCTTTCTTGGAGGGACACTCCTTAGCCCAATGCCGCTTTTTGTCCACAGTTCCAGCAAGACCTGTTTGCCTTAGGTTTCTTATTAATTTTGGCTTTTCCTTTATCGATGGTTTTAGAGTTCGAGTTAATGTTGACTTTCTTCTTTCCTAATATTACATTTGCCTTAGGATGATACTCAATAAGAACATTATGAGTTTGATTTCTATGTTCCTCTTCAATACTTATGGAGATCATCAGATCATCTAAAGTCAATTTCCCTTTTTTATGCTTTAGAGTCATGCCGAAACTTTCCCAGGATTTGGGGAACTTATTGACAATCGACATGACCATAAATTTTTCAGGATGTTTCATTTCAGCATCCGCCAGGGAATATTCTAAATTGATCAATTCATGTGTTTGTTCAGATACAGACCTGCCCTCAACCATCTGATACTTTAGGAATTTGGAAACTGAATACTTTTCGAGCCTTTGTTCTTCAGTATTGTATTTCCTATCCAATTCATCCTATAAAGACTTAGTCGTATAGGAATTAGAACAGTATACACTAAAGAATGTATCAGAGAAAGCTGACAGAATCACTCCTCGAACGATCTGATCCTTTATTTTCCAATCGGCTTTTTCTTTAGTATTAGGATCAGTTTTAGTTGGTTCTGGCATGGTCAACTGAATCAACGAAAGAAGACCTTTCATCATCAGCCAGTTTTTCATGCACTGTTGCCAGCGCTTAAAATACTGGCCCGCGAATTTTTTCGGCTTTCTGGAAAGGTCAACTTTTGCTGACACAATATCACCACCAGCATACGAATTTGAACCCATAACAAATTTCTCAGGAAAATAATCCTAAATCAGAATATCTAGGAAAAATATTACATAATTTCTAGGCAAGATTCCTAGACAGGATATCTACTCAGAGTTTTTCAGGTAAGATTCCTAGATAGGATATCTAATTAGAATTTCAGCAAATAAATAACACACGTAAAGGTTTGTTTCTTCAAGATTATTGTTGCCAAGATGTGAATATTATCAACATGCAACAGTACAACTAGATAAATCGATAAACCAATTCAGATTATTAACAAACAAATAATCAAGACGGCAAAACATGCGTATTTATCAAATTATAAATTTAAGCATAACATGCATGGTCCAAATTCAGCATAATCAAGGCATAACAGAATTCGTGCATATATCTAACCACATAAAAGTCCAGGAAAAGCTAAAAATTACATATCAACCGAGGTATCAAAACAAGAAAGCATGATGTCAGTTTGTGTAATTTAATACAAGGAAAGCAAGGAACTTATCTGAAAATTTTGTATCATAACAGAACCAATTATAAGACCAAATCATAGAATTATGTTTGCCTTGAAGAAACAAATTCCTTGACTTACCAGTGCAACGAGTACAACATCGCTCCTCCTAAGATGAGATGGTTCAAAACGATCAGGTGCACTCTGTCTCGTTCACTTCGAACAGTACTCAATCATCAAAATCAGAATAAAATAGCCAAAAATAGAAAAGGTAGGGAGAATATATCAGAGAGGGAAATATCAAAGATTTTAATAAATTGAGTTGTGTGTGTTTCTCAAAGTCTGCCCGAGGCAGGCTATTTATAGAAACAAATTAGGCTTGGCTATAGTTAGAGTCTACCAGATAATGGCCTTTAACACATCACGTACCCAATAAGTTTCTGCCACGTTGTGCAACAGCCTCAGCCATATCCCTAGTTATCAGCCTAATCTCCAACGAGTCTTGACCTTATCCGATCAAGCCCTTATGCGAACTTTACTTAGTCAGCACCTTTATTCGATCAAACCTTGGTTAAGTAGTTTGGATTTTTAAATTCAAAGTTCCAATTGAATTTCATCCAAAAAGATAAGACCGAGACTGAGATAATTTGCCCTAACGCCTGCGACCCCGACCCGGAGCTGGGCCGGGTGGCAGCGGGGCGCACGCGTGCAGTCCACTTATATGAACCCCTTAATGAACACTTTAACAAGTATTCATACTTAAGTTCAATATATACTAGTCCACACTTCTTTATAAAACCAAAATTGGACAAGTGAAGGGTTGAAATAACCCTTCAACTCCTCCACTTGGTATTATAAAGCACAAGCTTGTCTCCCCTTTGTCAAATTTCCTATATGGGACTAATCAATTCATACCACTCAACCAATTTTCTTCCTCTATTTCAACACAATAATTATCTTTGGATTCCAACCATAATTGGCATCCATCCAAATATAATTAACCATATAATTAGGCTTAAATTATGCCAATTACAACACTTACAATTTGTTCGAGTAGGCCACTAGGAATTGTAGGATTGACGATTTCATTACTTTCAAAAATGGACTGATAAGGCCGCAGACCCTCCAACAGCTTTTTATGAAATGAAAAGATATGTTATGATATTTATGTTTTGGAATTTAAGTTTTTGATGAAAAATGATTCATTGTTTAAAACCATGTCGTTCATTTTGTCTCCCCTTTAAGATTTAAAATCTTTTGCAAAAAGGCATTGAGTTTTGTGAAGTCTTCTCACTAGTATAGGATAGCATTAAGATGAATGATTTTAGAATTTTGAAAGAAATCTTTTTCAATGTAAAATAATTTGTATTATTTTTGGCCCTTTGCGAGAAAATGTTTCCAATTCTCAAATTAAAAAGCACATGCTGAAATAGTTATTTCTATTTCACCTTACAAACGGCAAGAGAATATATTTGAATTATCCATCTGCATACAAACTCATTAAGTCATTCGAACTTAAGATTCTTGTATTGTTCTTTTGTTCTTGACCTTCACCCCAGATAGGAACAAGTGACGATGGGAGCCTCAACCACGTAGGATATAAGGTATTTATTTTTCTAATACATAATAGCACAGATTTTAGTATGCTAAATTTATGATGTAAATAAGGCTTATTGGTTTTACGGTGCCAAGTGTAACTCTTAAGGTTTGACAATAAGTATGAATTGCAAAAAAAAGTTGTTTATAAAATTTTGTTTTATGATTGTTGACAATTAGAAATTTAATTTGCCAAAAAAAATTGGATTTAATCTTAGTACGTAGCACCTTCCCTTGAGGCAAACACCTGCCGTTGGGGCCGGGTTGCTACACTTACACTAACTTTACTTGTAGTATATTAATCCAAGAGTTCACCTTTGCGATTTCTCATAACTAATGTATCTTTCATGAGTTTTATTGGTACCTTGAGATTTTAAGTGCGCTTATAGATGTAAATGGTAGCGCCAATTAATTACATCCCAAGGTTTAGCATTAAAATCATGATTATTTTAGTCTTCTATATATGAAACCAGGCCAACATACTTGTGTTGTATATTAATTCATGCTCATTAATGTAACAATTGATTCCACAAATATATTTAATGTTTAATTCATCAACTCCTTGATTTATTTATGTGAGATCATTCCAGAACCTTTGTATGAGAGGTGTTGATGATCTTTGCCTCCATGATGACTGATTGATATTCTAAGATAACTTGTAGTATAGTAATTTAATTCTCATGAAAATATGTATATATGGAACAAATAAAACTCAGATTCTAATCCATTTTGTCTTGATCAAAGAGATCCTTTACTTTCCAATTAACCTGCTACGTACGTTGCTCTACTGGTCTTTTTGGAGATTGATTTTATAATTAATAAATCATTCTAAACTGGGAATCCATTTATCCCTTATCCCTCCACAATTGATAGTAACACCATTTCCAACATTGCATGCATCTCAGACATTTTTAAGGAGTTAGTTGTTCTACCATGTAAAAGCCTGGACCAAACCCATATATGAAATTAAAGTCTTCAGCCTAACCCGGCTAGCTTTAAGAAATTAAGCTCTAAATAGAATATGATTGTATTTAAAGATTCATAATTCATTCACTTCTTTTTATTTATTTATTTTCTTTTTTCCTGAGATACGCACATACATACATAACTCATGAACATTAAGCTTCATTGGACCATTGACCAATTATAAGGATCAAATTTGATGTTGGTATAACTTAATTTAATATTAATCTATTTGAAATATGTGTTATATTGAAATTATTTACTTTATAATAATATTTATTTTACTTTATGTGATTAAATATGAATCATAATTATTTTTAATATTTAAATAAGCAAAATCTATTACTAATTAAATAAAATAATATAAATATTTTAATTTAAAAATATTATGTTTGAATATAATTTATATTTAAATAAGCGGTGGAATATGAAGAATTGTTAACTCTTTAGTTTATAAATAATACAAAAAATTTTAAAATGATAAAAAGCATGTCGAAGGTCGCCTCCTAGGATTAAGGTCAGTCCATGATGTCTGCACTTGCAATCTAAAGCCACAGGAACAAGTATTGCTCCATCTTCCCCACACCTAGCTTATATACCTCAAGTATACCCTAAAGGCACATAAGGTTAAACACCATTAAATATATATATAATATTAAGATGGGCCATCAAGCACAGCAAGCCCAACTTATGAAACCCAACCACTATAAATATCAACATTTATGATAGAAAAAGGGAATTGGTCAATTCATTTTCTACTTGGGTAAATTCTCTAAACAAACAACTCAAGTCAGAAACCCATAATTTACATCATCAAATCACAGAACTACGAGGAGACCCCTAGAGATAATTTTTTCACATCATTTTGTTGCCATTGGTAAGAATCCAACCGACAAGCAAATATGCCCTAATAGCACATTACTCAAATCACCCTTAAAGATAATTATAAAATATTAAGGTTGAAAGCAAAACATAGAAAGCCAAACTTACTAAACCTAATTACTATAAATATCAGCATTTATGAGATAAAAAGGGATTAGATCAATTCATTTTCCCCTCGGGCAAATTTTTTGAGCAAATGCACTCTTGAGTCAGAAACCCATGATCCATAGTATTCAATTGTGTATTTAATATAGGACCCCCCAGAGATAAATTTTGTCCAAAATATTGTGGCGCCATTTATGGGAAGCATCTGATTCCCCTAGTACTGAGACTGCAAATGAGATGTAGAACCAGAGACCCAGCTCCTTAATGACTCATCTAAAGGAAGAGGATAGTAAAGATGATGGAGAATGACGACCACTCTTGTCCTTAGAAAGACCACCCATGGCATCAGCAATACTTGAGAACCAACTACAGTACATAACCTGCGATCGGGAGGCCTGCCCTATAACTGACACAAAGAGCTATGTGGACCTTGGTGGAAGATGTCCCCACTCACACCACAGAGAAAGCTGTTACCTAATATGTTGTAGAGCATCTTCAATTGGAGCCTTACAATCTTCTCACAGAAGTTCAAAAGTCTCCTCCAATCAGGAGTGAATAAAAAAGAGGCAAGAAGAAAGATAAAGAGTTGATTCTCCTTCATATGACCAAATGGTACTCAAGCATCCCATCTAAGCAATAATTCCAAGCAGCTGACTGATGTTAGTGAATCTATCTCCCCAATTATTATTCTTGAATGCACCCACCAAACTGGCAATGAGTATCTCACTTTAGAAATTGGGTTTTTCGAAGGTGACTTCAACCTAAAGCGATTGAGATTCAATGTAAGATGTCGGAGGATTAAGTAGAATCTTAAAAGTGCCTACAACAACATGGAAAAACTAATCTATCTGCTATAAGAGTCATTTCGATGATATCTGGTGATCCAGTTGGAGGAGACTCAACAAATGCTCACAAAGCTCTTACACAGGCCACCAAGTATCATCAAATTGACTAGCTAGAGCCCATCTTCCATATTTATGAAGTTTGTCCCCCTAATGTTAGAACACTTTTGAGACAAAGATATGATCAATAGAAACATGGTGGTTACATAGATGACATGCTGATTAAAAGCCACTGATAAGATGACCACTTATAAGACCATGAAGAATGCTTCACTATTACTTAGGAGATTTAACATGTGAGTTAATGTAGCAAAGTGTGCTTCCAAGGTGAGGGGCAGAAAGTTCCTCGAGTGTTTTGTCTCATACAAGGGATATGAGCAAATCATAAGAAGATAAAGGTTGACGTCAAGGTACCATCCTCTAAATCTATCAAGGATGCTCAAACGCAAGTTGAGCAACTAATGACCCTGAATAAGTTTGTGATAAAATATGCTAGGAGAGGCCTACTCTTTTTCAAGATACTATAATGGGTGAAGACATTCAAGTTGAATTAAGTAATGTGATTAGGCATTCCAATAGCTAAAGGTTTACCAAACTTCCCCTCTTTAGTAAGAAAGTCTATAGTTGGAGAACCAATGCTACTATACCCATCCATCATTAGAATAGTGGTAATTGTTGTCTTAGCAGGAGAGTAAGGGAGAGAATACCAACTAGTCTACTATGTTAGTCAATTCCCACAATGTGCCTAGAACTAAGATACTCAACTATGGAGAAGTTGGTGCTGCCCATAGTGGTGGCTGCAAGGAATCTAAGACCATACTTCTAGGCATATTAGATCATAGTACTTACTAACTATCCCTTGAAGAAGATATTGAGTAGCCTAGAAGCTTACGAAGAATAGTAAATTGAGCACTTAAGTTGAACCAATACAAAATAGATTATGGTCAGCCTATAATCAAAACCCAAGTGTTAGCAAATTCTGTAAGATAGGAAACAATTCATGAGGAGAGAAGCTTTATCCGCACATGGACACTTTATGTAGATTGGTTCTCCACCAACACCAAAAGTAAAGCAAGCATCATTTTATAAAGCCCAGAAGGTGACAATCTCAAATAGTTCTTAAAGTTTAGCTTCTTCACCTCGAATAATAGAATTGAGTATAAAGCTTTAATAGTAGGCTTAAAGTTAGCCCTTGTTGCCACAACATGCCGCTACGTGCCCACAATGACTCCTAATTAGTAGCCAACCAAGTCAAAAGCAAATATTAGGGGAAAGAAGAAAGTATAATGAAGTACCTACGAGTCAATTCGAGGATTTCAACTTGACATAGATCTCATGGAATAATAACCTCACTATTGACCATCTAGCCAAGACAACAAGCACCCTATAGCTATAAAGAGTCGATAGATCACTTTCCTGGGGTTCCATAAATCGAAGACTAAAGCGCAAAAACCCATGCAATAATCTTCCTGTAAAGTGATGGACATTAAGAGTGACTTTGAGACTTGAATGAATCCTATCTATGACCTATAGAAAGTAGAACAACTCAAAACTAAAGCCTCAAGTTCATGTTAATGGATGGGAACTTATACAAACAAGGCTTCTGGCTACCTTACTTGTAGTATTTAACACCGAAAATGGTGGAATATATGATGCATAAGACTTAAGAAGATATATATAGAAATAATTTTTGAGCAAGATCTATAGCAGTAAAGACCCTTACATAAGGTATCTTCTTGCCAATTATGTCTAAAGATGCCCAAAGCTTTGCCAAATGCTATTGATTATGCCAGGAATATGCTAGCATAATGCACTAGCTCGCTCGATACTCCTCTACAATTGATCGATAACCCATGCCCCTTCACCCAATAAAGACTGGACATTATAGGGCTTTCCTTGTAAGATCCCAGTCGATGAAAGTTCCCCATTATAGCAGTGGACTATTTTCCTAGTAAGTCAAGAAAGAAAGAAGTCATGAAGTTCTATTAAAAGAATATTGTATGTCATTTCATAATTTTTCGATAGTTTTCAAAAATAGAACTCAATTTACTAGAGCAAAATTTAGAGATTTGTCCAAGGAGTTGGCCATCTTCCTTTTATCTTCACCATTTGAAATTCTAACTAATCCTCAGATCACGGGATACCTTTCCTCTTCACTTTACAAAATTGTAGCTGATGCAAAAGCTTAAGGATATATTGATCCCAAAACTTCAAATAAATAAATTGATATTAAATAAACCCTAGAATAAAATTCCTCTATAATAAGCCCCCAAGATACTTGATCTTAGAAACACAAATAATTGAGAATAAAAATTAGAAATTGAATAAACATTAGAAGGAATTAGTACCTTGAAAAAACCTATTCAATTTCTTGATGCAACAAGCAAAGTAGTAGTTTTTCTAGAGAGAAAAAATGAAGAAAATAAATTAATATTCATCAATAATCTGTCATACACGTTTTTAAGAGAGTATTTACACTCTCCTTGCAAGCCCTAATTAAAATAAGATATTGACTAAGCCTACGGATAATAATCCAAGCCCAAATCCAACTAGGAATAAGATTTTGACTTGGTCACGCCTTTTTCTTTTCTCCATGAGCTCAACACATTTGGGACTTCTTTTGGCCTTCTTGGGCCTTTTCAGTTGATGGGCTGTCCAACTTCATTTTTTTGACTTATTGACTTGTTCTTCTCTTCCTTAGCTCATTCTTGATGCATCTTTTCAACAAATGGCTTAACCAAATTTGCAAAGTTATTTTTCGGTCTCTTTGTTGTAGCTCTTATGATAGGTCCCATTGGCATGTTGCAATCTCCATTTTGCCCTCCAACGTCGTAATGACCATTTTTCCATCAAGTGCTCGTATCAATCCCTCCTTCCTCAAAAAGATTTATCCTGAATCTGAATCCATGTCAAAAGGAGAATGATCAGAAACATTAAATATAGTAGAAACTTTATCTCACTTGGAATATCAATCATGTAAGAGTTGCCATTAATCTTTTCTAGCACTTGGAGTGGACTATCTCCTCTAGCATCAAGCTTAGATTTTCTTTGAATAGGAAACCTTTCCTTTCTCAAATGAACCCAAACCCAGTCACCAGGTTCAAATATCGCCTGGATCCACCCCTTATTCATTCTTTCAGCATTCAATCTGTTTCTCTTTTCAATCATCTCACGTGGCTTCATATGTATATCTTTAATCTTTTTAGCCTTGATTTGGCCATCTAGGTTAGCAATAGCATTGAAAAGCAAAGGTTTTATGTCTAAAATAGTTAAAGGATTAAAACCATATACAATCTCAAAAGGTGAAAAACTTGTAGAAGAATGTATTGACCTATTATAAGTGAATTCAATAAACGGCAAACAATTTTCCCAAGTTTTCAGATTCTTTCCTACAATAGCATGCAACAAAGAATGCAAAGTTCTATTTACCACTTCAGTTTGTCCATTAGTTTGTGGATGACAAGTAGTAGAATACAAAAGTTTAGTACCTAACTTGCCCCACAAGAACCTTCCAAAAGTGGCTCAAGAACTTAACATCACTATCAAAAACAATAAATCTAGGGACTTGATCCAATTATAAAATAATTAAGAATTGAAATCAAACTTGATTACACCTCCCCAAGAATCTAATTCATGCAACGAAAGTGGATTTAGGTTAGAAAAATACCTAGATGGCAAAATCTAACTAAAGAGATGAAGACTTGCTTGAACTCTTCAATGCAGTCTCCCCTAGTGCAGCAGCTTGTAGGCGACTTTTGTCCAACCAAATCACCTCGGAATCAGTTGAAATTTGGACGCAAGATCACCAACACCTTGATGAAGATCTATTAAAAAATTCAGCCAAAACAGAAAATTGGAAAACACTCCAGAGGTACCTCCAAGTTTCTGCCCAGATAGAGGATCTCCAAAAGGCAAGCAATCCAAGTGTTTTGCCTTTAATGGCAAGATTCACACACCAATAGATAATCCAATTCTCTCCTCGATCAGCTGGAAAATCAAAGAAAGAAGAGAGAGAGAGAGAGAGAGAGAGAGAGAGAGAGAGAGGAGGAGGAGGAGGAGGAGGAAAGCTAATTTAGGAGGGAGAGGTGAAAAAAAAGTGAAGTCTCAACACATGAGAGAATCAAACATAATTGGAGGAAAAAAGAGAATTTAACAATTAGATTTAAAATAATTGTGTATTCACATGCCTTGGCCACCCACCCTCTATATCGATATATAGATGAAGGGAAGGTGCGATGCTTAGGTGGCATCACACCATCCTTGTGGTTGGGGCCAACTTGCTTGTCAACTTGCAAACAAGTTGTATGTAAATTTAATGTGCATTTAAATTTCATTTGGAATCTTCATTTCATCTCATGAAATATCATCCAAATAAATTCTAATGCACTCCAAATGAACTCTTCATTTGAATATTTCCTCTAAAATTAATTCTTTATTTTAATTAAATTAAACACTTTAATTTAATTAATCAACATTTGACTCAACTCTTAAGTCAATTAGCTTAACTTTTTAAGCTTGGAAGTGTTAACTCCTTAAGTTAACTTGACCAATTGATAGTCATGTGTCACCAATTAAATTAACTCTTTAATTTTAATTGGTCTAATTTAACTTAAATTATTGAGATTAATTTAACAATTAAATTGATTAAGCCACTATGACAAAAAATAGTGTCAACAGTTTCTTTCCAAAATCGGTCAAGGTGGAATCTTTCTAACTCTTAGAAAATTCCCCTTCATTATGTATGATTTCCAATTGGCATTTGTGTGTAATCCATTAGGTTCTACCATTCATTGGACATGAGCTCACAACTCTTGTGAATTTAGAATATCAAAATATTCATATTAGTTTAAACTCCTTTAAATTAATAACTCAATTCAATTAATCTTATTAATTGAAGAGTACCCAATCTCCATAGTCGATGTCCAACTTCAAGCCCATGGAGCCCAACTAATTAGCCGGAATAAATGTTCTTGGAGAACCATTTTAACTCTATGTTTACCATGCAAATATGGTCCTTCCATCTCCTATATCCCAAAATAAGCATAGGGCAAGATATTTGCCAGCTCCCTTATAGCCTCGATACTATGTTTTTATTCCTAATGTTCGATTCTAGTTTATGACCTCTTCTTTGAAAAACTCATTTTCCAAATTGTCATACTGCCTTGCGCAAGGACTCCTTGGAATCGATCATTATAAAATACATAGGATATGTACTTGACCTTCACAACGACGAGAAGTCAGATCCCATCTTGGATCTCACAAAACTCTATGTCTAAGTAGCTCATACCTAAACTCAACCCAAAAGGCCCGCTAAATGGCCAAGGAAGAGTCAAAGCATGAAGACCTAAACACAAGGTTACCATGGATCCTCAAGTCAAAGGACAAATTATATGTACTAGCGTAACATGGAGAACTTGCCACTACCGACTTGTTACTACCGATTTGCTACTATGGCTATCTAGTGGATTCTTTGGGCGGGTCTCCGGTGAACTTGTTCTCTAATAAGCACCCACTAACATTCAACTATGTTTGGCATGGTTTGCCCATAAAACAAAGTAGTATCCAACTTTTGGATTTATGCATCGGTAGTGCAAATCTATCTGAATCTTAGATGCCCTATCTTGTAAGATTCTATGACTTAGGACATTTAAGATCATGACTGTGTAAAACTTATTTCATGATCACCACCCAGTGCGTGACCAAGTCCCATAATCTTATGTGATCTAAGGGCTTCAACCACATGCTAGTAAAGAAATATAAGCATAAGTTGAAGATAGCCATGTATAATGAATATCATTCAATTAAGATTGTATCACAAGTGAAATAGTTTACATGTTTATATCATTGGTTGTGGGGCACTATTCCAACAATCTTTCCCTTTCCTCAAATACCTATGAGGAAGAATTTGTCATTAAGTGAACTTCAATAAAGAACATACCTTTCTCAAGCGTTGTGAGGTAAGCTTTGCAATTCATTTTCGAATGTCTTTTTTCATGACAATGGAAACAAGTAGCATCGGTTCTAGCCTCTTTCTTTTTCTTGAATCCCCCGTACTCTTCAAATGTTGCTTCCCTTTGGAGGAAGAACTTTTCTTCCTTTTTACCTCCCTTTCTAGGACCCCTAGGGCCCTTAGACTTGGAAGAGGATGCAAGCATAAAAGGCTTATCGTTTTTCATTGTCACCTCGGGGGTCACCAACATCTTAACCAATTTATTAATCATCACTTCTTGCTTGGACATATTAAATGTCATAATGAATTGATTGAACGAGCTTGGCAATAATTCTAGGATCAAATCCACATGGAGGTCATTGTCCATAATTATGTCTAATTGACCAAGCTTCTCAATTAGCCCGATCATCTAGAGCTCGTGATTATGCACACTCATGCCCTCACTCATTCTAAATCTAAAGAGCTCCCTAGACAAAGCGAATCTTTCATATCTAGTTTGAGCACTATACAACTCTTCTAGGTATGTATAGATCTCACTAGCAAGCTTCATATACTCATGAGTCTTTTGGAGTTCATTGGTCATAGAAGCCATCATGAGACACCTAGTTCGTAGATTATCATTCTCAAACTTTGTGAATAATTCACGAGCCTCATTGGTGGCATCATCATCAATTGTGTTCGGCGGACTTTGATCAAGAACGTAAGTTCGCTTTTTGGAATTTTGAGGTTTCTCAACCAATAACTGGAAGTTCAGCACGATTAGCTTATTAGTTTCTGAAATGTTGTTGAGTGGATTTTTAGCCATTTTAAGTTTGAAGATTTCAAAAATCTACAAAAATTGATAAAAGAGAATATAAGCATGTGATTGAATATTGATATTTGAAAATATGTTTATGGTCTTTCAAGCATGTTTTTCTCCCACTATTTTATAAAATTCTTCACCCCCTAGAAGAATTAAGAAAATCATATTTCCTAGTGAGAAAGATCCTAAAGACTTGAAAGTAGACCCCCGTGACCGAGTGACATCCACAAATAATTGAAAGGTAAGCAATATTTGCAAATTGCATCTCATGCAACTCTTGATATATTTTGCCTCACTATTCATGCAGACCCGTATGTCGTTACATTACTAGGTGTTAAATCAGACCTACCAATCAAACTTTGATTTGAGACCGCTCCATGACATCCCTCGTGACCAAGTGCCAATGTATGGAAAGCCTCAAATGAAAGGTGCATCATATGCTAAGTATATGATCACAGCTTCCCACCTAAGTATGACCCCCGTGATTGAGTGCCATCACACAAAAGATGGTAGCGTCGTTATGTCATATACTATTGGTAGAAGAAATGGATTAATTAAAATTCCTTTCAATTTGTATCTATTTTGACTTAATATTTTAGGAAGCAATTAAACTTTCTAAGTGGAGGGATTTCTTGCTTGCTAAGATCTCACCAATTTTATCTTCTTATTTAGGTTTTCTATTTCCTAACCATATATCTCATACATTAATAGGATATGAAAAGTGTAAATAAGCAAATACGCCTAGCATGCTCCTAGGGTGGGGTGACCATGTGCCTTAACAAAGTGGTGTACTTAGAGCCATAAGTGCACCACCTAGTTGATTTTAGGTGGGTTAATTAAATCTAGCTATTACATAATTATATCCCATACATTCATGGGTCTTCTTGCCTCCAATGGACTTCTTTACTCCTTGCAACATTTACATGAGAAAGAAATCCTCACTCCTAGTGATTTTACTCTCATATCATTTACAAGACAGAAATAAAGAGGCATGCAAGCCCCAATTTAATACAATCCTTTTCAACAACTTGAAACAAATAAAATCAATATTAAAGGCTCATGATCATCCCCATTCATTTCAACACTTAAATGAACAATAAATAAATCAAGAATTGACATTCAATTCCAACAACTAAATATTTATCTCATAAACAATTCATTGGTCAAGCAAAAATAAGCATAACATTTATGCATCTCATTTTTGAACCTAATTAAAAATTAACTTTAACAAGATTTAAAAAGAAATAAAAAATATCACGCATAATTTTTAGAACTTGCACAACACTTGTGCATCTATTATGTGTGATATAGAACACTTTTGGTCACTAAAGAAACTTAAAATAACACAAAAAAACTCACCAAAAGAAACAGCCCGTTGTCACTCGGCCTAGGCTAGCAGCCAAGCGGCAGGCGGGCCCCGCTGCCTAGCCAGCACCCGACTTGGGTCAGCAACGACTCTGTTTCAAGGTCTTGACCACATCATGTGTCTTTTTCTCAACTTTATGCACTAAAAAATTTAGGACACCTCCTAAATACTAAATCACACAATATGGATAAAATTTCAAATCTAAAACACCTTTAAAAATGAAATTTTAAGTGCTGAATCATACTTCAAAAATCAACTTTAAGTAAGAGTCGCATTCTTAAAAAATCTCCAATTAAATCTAATCCAATTGGATCAAAAAATGACCAAAACTCTTTAAGGTCATATCTAACATGCTATATCAACATATATCATCATCCAATGCTAAATTAAAATTTAACATTAGCAACAATGAATCAAAACATGCTAAACATATGAATTAACACTTAAAACATATATTAGCATAATTTCAATTCATCAAGTAAAGGAGCCACATGCATCATTATCCAAACACTCCAATCCATAACTCAAATCAAGTATTTGGAGATCTATATCAATTCATCACATGAATCAATCAAACAACAATCCAAATTAAAGCATGAATTTAGGCTCCAATACTAGTTAAAAGAAGGTGTAAGCCAAGGATCCAATTATAAAATAATTAAAAACTGAAATCCAACTTGATTTCACCTCTCCAAGGATCTAATTCATGCTACTAAAGTGAATTTAGGTCAAAAAAATACCTAGATAGCAAAATCCAACCAAAGAGATGAAGATTTACTTGAACTCTTCAATGCAATCTCTCTTGGCACAACAGCTTGTAGGCAACTTTTGCCCAACCAAATCACCTCAGAATTGGCTGAAATTTGGACACAATATCACCAACACCTTCATAAAGATCTAATAAAAAATTTAGCCAAAAAAAATTGAAAGTCACTCCAGAATCACCTCCAAGTTTCTACCCAAATAGAGGACCTCTAAAAGGCAAGCAATCTAAGTGTTTTGCCTCTGATGTCAAGGTCTACACACCAATGGACAATCCAAATCTCTCCGAGATCAACCAAAAATCAAGGAGAGAAAAGAGAGAGGATGAAGGCTAATTTAAGAGGGAGAGGTGAAAAAAATGTGAAGCCTCAACATATGAGAGAATCACACACAATTGGAGGGAAAAAGAGAATTTAACAATTAGATCTAAAATGCTTGTGTATTCAGATGCCGTGGCCGCCCACCATCTATATCTATATATATATATATATGGAAGGAATGTGTGATGCAAGCAAGTTGTACGTGAATTTAATGTGCATTAGAATTTTATTTGGAATCTTCATTTCATCTCATGAAATGTCATTCAAATAAATTCTAATGCACTCCAAATGAACTCTTCATTTGAATTTTTCCTCCAAAATTAATTCTTCATTTCAATTAAACTAAACACTTTAATTTAAATAATTAACCTTTGACTTAACTCTTAAGTCAATTAGCTTAACTCTTTAAGCTAGGAAGTGTTAACTTAACTCCTTAAGTTAACTTGACAAATTGATAGTCATGTGGCACCAATTAAATTAACTCTTTAATTTTAATTGGTCTAATTTAATTCCTTAAATTATTGAGATCAATTTAACAATTAAATTGATCAAACCACAATGACCAAAAATTGTGTCAACAGTTGCCCTCCAAAATCGATCAAGGTGGAATCTTTCTAACTCTGAGAAATTTCCCCTTCATCATGTAAGATTTCCAATTGGCTTTTGTGTGTGACTCATTAGGTTCTACTATTCATTAGGCATGAGCTCACAACTCTCGTGATTCTAGAATATTAAAATATTCACATTAGTTTAAACTCCTTTAAACTAATGATTCAATTCAATTAATCTCTATTAATTGAAAAGTGTCCAATCTCCATGGTCGATGTCCAACTTCAAGCCCATTGGCCCCCAACTACTTGGCCAAAATGAATGTTTTTGGAGAACCATTCTAGCTCTATGCCTTTCGTCTCCTATCTCCTAAAAGAGGTCTAGGGCAAGATATTTGCTAGCTCCCTAATAGCCTCAATACTATGTTTTCATTTCCAATGTTCGATTCTGATTTATGAGCAAATCTTTGGAAAAACTTCTTTTCTAAATTGTCATACTACCTTGCGTAAGGCCTCCTTGGAATCGATTACTATAGAATACATAGGAGATGCACTTGCCATTCACAACGACGAAGAGTCGGATCCCATCTTGGATCTCACAAACCTCCATGTCTAAGTGGCTCATACCCAAGTTCAACCTAAAAGACCCGCTAAGTGGCCAAGAAAAAGGACTAAGGTTACTATGGATTCTCAGATCAAAGGACTAATTATATGCACTAGCGTAACCTGGAAAACTTACCACTATAGCTATCTAGTGGATTCTCTGGGTGGGCCTCCGGTGAACTTGTTCTCTAAGAAGCACCCACTAATATGCTCCCATGTCTCACATGGTTTGCTCATGAAATGAAGCAATATCCAACTCTTGGATTTATGAATCGTTAGTGCAAGTCTATCCAAATCTTAGATGCCCTATCTCATAAAATTCTATGACTTGGGATATTTAAGATCACGACCATGTAAGACTTATTTCATGATCACCACTCAGTACGTAACCAAGTCCCGTAGTCTTGTGTGATCTAAGGGCTTCAATCAAATGCTAGTGAAGAAATATAAGCATAAGATGAAAATGGCCATGCATGATGAATATCATTCAATCAAGATTGTATCCAATCTCATTAGTTGTGTAGCAGTATTCCAATAGGGACACCATGCAATCTCACAACTTCTCTAAAGAACAAATCGACAATGTTAGTGGCATCATCAATTTTATGACAAGCAATAAAGTTTTCCATCTTGCTTAATCTAGCAACCACACAAAGATACTATCAACCTTCCCAGTTTTAGGCAAACCAAGCACAAAATCTATAGATCTATCAATTCAAGGTGCAGTGAGAACAGGTAAAGGTGTATACAATCTATGGGGCATAGGCTTAGATTTAGCCTATTTACATACAACGCATTTCGAACACACTTCCAACATCTTTTCTCATACCAGGCCAATAGAAATGCTCACTCAAAACATCCAAAGTCTTATGCGCACTAGAATGACCTATCAATCCACCATTATGTGATTCCCTAACCAGCAACTCTTGCACGGAATAAGTAGGCACACAAATTCTATTACGTCAAAATAGAAAACCTTCATGTCTATAAATTTATTAAATGCACCACGCTCACCTGCAATATACAACTCAGCAAAGTCAACATCAGTTGTGTACATATCTTGAAAATGCTTAAGTCCTAACAACTTAGATATAAGTGCAGTGATTAAAGCATATCTCCTAGACAATGCATCAGCAATAATGTTTTCCTTTCCTTGCTTATAGCAAACCACATATGGAAAATACTTAATTAATTCTACCTGCTTTGGATTCCTTTTATTCAATTTCCCATGGCCCTTTAAATGCATCAAAGATTTATGATGAGTATGTATAAGAAATTCTTTAGGAAGCAAGTAATGTTGCCAAACATCCAATGCACAAACTAAGACTTATACTTCTCACTAAAGTATGCAATGAGATGTTTTTCTTGCATTACAGCAGCACCACTCCCAGTCCCAGATGCATCACACTTAATCTCAAAAATCTTATTAAAATCAAGTAAAACAAGAATAGTAGCATAACACAATTTATCTTTCAATGTATTGAATGCATGTTCTTATTCCTTTCCCCATCTAAACCCAACTTTTTTCTTAATAATCTTTGTTAATGAAGCACCTATAGTTGAAAAATCTCACATAAATCTCCTATAAAAGCTAGCTAATCCATGAAAACTCCTAACTTCACTAACTGCCTTAGGCGTTAGCCATTCCTCAATAGCCTTCACATTCTCCCCGTCTATCTCAATGCAATGAGTAACTTTTTTCTTAATAATCTTAGTTACTGAAGCACCTATAGTTGAAAAATCTAGCATAAATCTCCTATAAAGGCTAGCTAATCCATTAAAACTCCTAACTTCACTAACTGTCTTAGGCGTTAGCCATTCCTCAATAGCCTTCACATTTTCATCATCTACCTCAATGCAATGAGTACTCATAACAAACCCAAGAAATATAAGTCTATCAATGGAAAAAAAATACATTTTTTAAGGTTCACATACAACTTCCCCTTCCTAAGAATAGTTAAAGCAGCCCTAATATGCATTATATGATCATCTAAGTATTTGTTGTATATCAAGATATCATCAAAATAAATAACAACAAATTTACCCATAGAATCACATAATACATATTTCATCAATCTCATGAAAGTACTAGGTTTATTAGTCAAACCAAATGTTATAACCAACCATTTAGCTATATTTTGTTTAAATGCAATTTTCCACTCACCCCCAGGTTTCATCCTAATTTTATAATAACCACTTTTCAATCAATCTTAGTGAAAACACATGCACCATGTAATTCTTCAAGCATATCATTTAATCTAGGGATAGGATAGTGATACTTAATTATAATTTTGTTTCTACAATCCACGCACATCCACTCAGTTCCATCTTTCTCTGGAACAAGTAGCATAGGTACATCACATGGACTCATGCTCTCCCTCACATATCCTTTTGTTATTTATCAAATAGGATTTCCAATTGGCTTTTGTCTATAACCTATCAAGTTTTACCATTCATTGGACATGAGGTCACGACTCTTGTGATGTTTAGAATATTGAAATATTCACGTTAGTTTAAACTTCTTTAAACTAATAACTCAATTCAGTTAATCTCCATTAATTGAAGAGTATCCAATCTCCATGGTCGATGTCCAACCTCAAACCCATGGAACCCAACTAATTGGCCAAAATGAATATGCTTTTAGAGAACTATTCTAGCTCTACACTTATGATGCAAATACGGTTCTTCCATCTCCTATCTCCCAAAAGAGGCCTAGGGCAAGATATTTGTCAGCTCCCTAATAGCCTCGATAACTATGTTTATATTCTCAATGTTTGATTCCCATTTATGAACTCATCTTTGAAAAACTTCTTTTCTAAATTGTCATACTACCTTGTGTAAGGTTTTCATGGAATCGATCATTATAGAATACATAGAAGATGCACTCGCCCTTCACAACGACGAGGAGATAGATCCCATCTTGGATCTCACAAACCTCCATATCTAAGTAGCTTATACACAATCTCAACCCGAAAGACCCACGATGGGGTCAAGGAAAAGTCAAAGCCTGAGAACTTAAACATGATGTTACCGTGGATCCTTAGGTCAAAGGACTAATTATATGCGCTAGCGTAAGTTGGATTTTCCACTATCGACTTGCCACTACGGCTATCTAGTGGATCTCCAGGCGAACCTTCAGTGAACTTATTTTTTAACGAGCACCCACTAACATGCACCTATGTCTAACATGGATTGCTCTTGAAACGGAGCAATATCCAACTCTTAAATTTATACATTATTAGTGTAGGTTTGTCCAAATCTTAGATGCCTTATCTCATAAGATTCTACGACTTGGAATATTTCAAGTCCCGTAGTTTTGTGTGATTTAAGGGTTTCAACCAAATGCCAGTAAAGTAAAATAAGCATAAAATGAAGATGGCAATTTATAATGAATATCATTCAATCAAGATTGTATCATAAGTGAAATAGTTTATATGCTAGTCGAATTGACTGTGGGGCATTATTCCAACAATCTCCCACTTGTCCTAAAGCCAATTCTCCATAGCCTTAAGGTCCATCTTCTCTAAGTGTCCTTCAAAGACCTTTTGCGTTTAGGGGTTAGCATAATGGTTCTGTTATATTCTTTTCTGAGGCAACCATTTCCACTCAAATGTTGCCTCTATCAATTGATATCATATATCAAATGATAATACATTTACTTGTGTTTTGATCACTAATAAGATTTTGGGTCATGTCCTAAGTTGTCTTCAAAAGACAACCATAAGCTCATGCATGCTAAGCACTATATCCAACTTTTGGATAAAGTTTCTATCCAAACACCTTCCTTTGCGGTTTCCAAAGCCGTAATATATTTCACCTCTATAGTTGAATTGGACGTAGGGTCTTGTTTGGAACTCTTCCAACTTATCACGCTGCCATTGAGGCAAAATATAAATCCAGAAGTGGATTTTAGGTCATCTACATCGGATTGAAAACTAGAATTCGAAAACTCCTCTAATTTCAATTCTCTATTATCGTATACCAAAAATAAATCCTTAGTCCATCTCAAGTACCTAAGGATTGCCTCAATGGCCATCCAGTGACATTCACGGGGGTCAAAAACCACTCGTAGCACTTAGAGCGTGTGCTACATCAGGTCCTGTTCATTGAATTTCATACATTATGCTCTCAATGACAAACATATAAGATATATGAGACATTCTATGTCTTTCGTCGTCAGTCTTAAGGGCCATAAACTTGGAGAGACAAATATCGTGCCCCATAGAGATGAATCCCTTCTTAGATTCATCCATACTAAACTTCTTTAGTATCTTGTTAATGTACAGTGTTTGGGAAAGCCCCAATATCCTTCTCGATCTATCTCTATAGATATGTATTCCTAATACATAGGATGCTTCTCCCAAATCCTTTATGAAGAATTGAGTAGATAACCATGTTTTAGTATACTCTAACATTGCTCTCTCATTCCCAATGAGAAGAACATTATCGACATAAAGCACAATAAACTATATACTACTCCCACTACCCTCTTTGTACACACAGGGTTCATGCACATTTTTGACAAAGCCAAACGACTTGACTGTCATATCAAAATGTATTTTCCAACATCAGGATATCTATTTGAGTCCATAAAAAGATCTCTCGAGTTTGCAAACCTTTGCTCACCTTGTGGTTGCTCCATATAAATTTCTTCTTCAATGTTTCCATTGAGGAAAGCAATATTCACATCTATTTAACATATCTCAAAGTCATAATATATAGCTATGGCAAGTAAAATTCTAATGGACTTTGGCATAGTGATCGTTGAAAAGGTTTTCTCGAAATCAATACTGAGTCTTTGAGTATAACCCTTTACCACTAGTCATTCCTTAAATGTCATCACCTCTCCATCAACTCCTAGTTTTGCTCATAGATCCACTTGCAACCAACGGGTACTATACCCTTTGGTGGATCTACCAAAGTCCATACTTCATTAAAGTACATGGAGTACATTTTAGGTTTCATGATGTCAAGCCAATGTGCCAAATTTATGTCCAACATTTCTTTCTCATAGGTCTTTGGATAACTATTCAATTGGCCCAACTCATTAAGGAATTCGAACTTGTCGGATTACTTCTTGATTCGGTTCGACCTTCTCAGAAGTTGTGTATATGGTTCTTGATGCTCACTCATTTCCACCACTTATGGGATTTGTTGATCATCTTGAACTTTATCAAGTTCGACAAAGATGCCATTTATATCTAATAGAAATTGGTTTTCCAAAAAGTAGGCTTTCCTTGAGAGTTACACCTTTTGTTCCGAGGGATCATAAAAGTAATAACCCAAAGACTCTCTTGGTTATCCCGAAAACTTGCACAAGATGGATCTACCATCCAACTTGTCTCCCACTAGCTGCTTGACATAAGTGGAAGACCCCCAAATTCTTAAGAAAGAGTAGTAAGGTGCTTTGCCATACCACATCTCATGTAACATTTTTGGCACCAACTTTGAGGGTACCATGTTAAGTAGCCTCGCAGCCATATCTAGGGCGTATCCCCAGAAGGATATAGGCACATAAAAAAAGCTTATCATGGAATGTGCCAAGTCCAATAAGGTACGATTTCTCCTTTCGACTACTCTATTGTGTTGGGTTGCGACAAATAAAGTCCATTAAGAGAGAATCTCATTCTCATTTAGATAGTTCAAGAATTTGATACTTAAGTATTCTTTTCCTCGATCCAATTGAAGAGTTTTAATGCTTAGTTCCTTTTACTTTTCTACTTTATTCCTATACTCCTTGAACTTTTCAAAAGCTTTGGACTTATACTTCATAAGATACATATATCCGAACCTATTATGATCATTGGTGAAGGTGATGAAGTAGGAATAGGCTCCTCTTACGCTATCTCTTAGTGGGCCACAAACATCAGTATGGATCAAATCTAAAGGGCATGTAGTTCTCTCCGATTGTCCCACAAAAGAAGCCTTTGTAATTTTCCCTCTTAAATAAGACTAGGGCTATAAATAGATATTTAAAAATTTGTTTACCATTCGCATCCATATCTATTTATACAAAATTTATCTGCATCCATTTAAAGTGGATATTATCCGTATTCGATTAGTAGATATCCGATTATAAATGGATACGGATATGGTAAATGTGTATCCAATTTGTCTAATATCCGATTCGAATATATATTTATTAAATAATATATTATTTATATTTTTCAATAAAAATTTCATAATCCATGTATGTGTGTATATATATATATATATTATAATTGAAGAATTGGAAAGAAAAAAGAATAAATTTAAAAAATTATGGTAATATAGAGAAAAAATTGAAGAATAAAGTTAATCAACATAATTATTGTTGGTTGACTTTATAATTAATAAATTTAAATGCCATTATTATTATTAATAAGTACTAATAATCAATTACAAAGTCAACTATTAATTAAAAATTATGCTATTTGTTTGATTGCTTTTGTTTTAGTGAAATTATATAGTTCCTTCTATTAATTAAAATATGTATTTGTTGTAGGTTCATAGATTCACATATTTGGATATTCGTAATGGATATCTAAATAATTATCATTGAATATGAATATAAAATAATAATTTAAATACGAATAGTTTAATAAATATGAATGTCTCTGAATAATTATAATCAAACACGGATATATCCAAATTCGACCGATACCCGATGAATACGAATTTGAATATTATTTTTAAATACCCGTCAAATCCATATCCGTATCCGAATATTCAAAAATTTAAAAGGTTATGAATATGAAAACAGTGTATCTGATCCGTTTAATATCCATTTACACCCCTAAATAAGACTCACAAGTAGGAAAATTCTCAATGCCACTAACATTAGTCTTTGAGAGATTCTAACTTGCTCATCCTATTTTTGGAGATTTGTCCAAGTCTTACATGCCACAAGATAGCTTCTTCTTGGTTATCTAATTTTCTTTTCCTTGATTGAACATGCATCAATGAAGGTTGAGAATCCAATATATACAATCTATTGTTTAATGTACCTTGTTCAATTAAAGAACCATTCTTTAATGCTTTCAACATCCCATTAGATATAGAAAAATCATATCATTCATTGTCCAAAAATGGGAATAGAAATAATGTTCTTAACAAGATTTGGTACATAATAACAAGGATTAAGTACAATGCAAGAATTCCACAAGTCTAACTTGATAATGCCTTCAACCATGGCCGCAACTTTTGCTCCATTTTCAAGGTGGAGGATCATATCCCCTTCATTGAGACTCTTTCTTCTTTCCATCTCCTGTAATAAATTACAAAGGTGAGAACCACATATGGTATCGAATATTCGCGAGGATGAATTTATCGTTAAGTGCACTTCAATAAAGTGCGTACCCTTCTCAAGGGTGCTAAGGTAAGCCTTGCAATTCCTTTTTTAATGTCCTTTTTCACCACAATGGAAACAAGTAGCATCGGTTTTAGCCTCTTTCTTTTTCTTGATTCCGTTGAACTCTTCAAGGGTTGTTTTCCTTTAGAGGAAAAACTCTTCTTCCTTTTACCTTTCTTTCTAGGACCCCCAAGGCCTTTAGACGTGGAAGAAGAAGCAAGCATAAGAGGCTTGTCTTTCTTCATCATTGTCTCAACTGAAACCAACATATTGACCAATTAATTAATGGATACTTCTTGCTTCAACATGTTGAAGTTCATAACGAATTGGTCAAATGAACTAGGCAATGATTGAAGGAACAAATCCACATAGAGCTTATTGTCCATGATTACATCTAATTGACCTAGCTTCTCAATAAGCCCGATCATCTTTAACCCCTAATCATGGACACTTGTGCCGTTATTCATTCTTATCTTAAAGAGCTCTTTAGACAATGAGAACCTTTCATGTCTAGTTTGAACACCATACAACTCTTGTAGGTGTAAGTAAATCTCACTTGCACGTTTCATGTGCTCGTAAGACTTGTGTAGCTCAGTAGACATAGAAGCCATCATGATGCATCTTTCTTGTAGATATTCATCCGCAAACCTTGTGAACAATTCACGTGCCTCATCGATGGCATCATCACCAATGATGTCCCGCTGACTTTGATCAAGCACATAAGTCCTCTTTTTGGAATCTAGAATAATCTTTAGGTTTCTCAACTAGTCGTGGAAGTTTGGCCCAATTAGCTTATTAGTTTTCAAAATAATATTGAGTGGATTTTTAGCAATTTTGAGTTTGAGATTTTAAAAATCTATAAAAGGCGAAAAAGAGAGTATAAAAATGTGATTGAAAATTGATATTAAAAACATGTTTATGGTCTTTCAAGCATGTTTTTCCCCAAATTTATCAAACTCTTCACCTCTAGAAGAATTTGGGAAATCTTATTTCCTAGTGAGAATCAAGGTCCTAAAGACTTCTAAGTGGAGCCCTATGATGAGTGCATCCAAAAACAATCCAAAGGTAAGCAACTTTTGCTAATTATATCTCTATGCGACCCTTGACATATTTTGCCTCATTTTTCATATAGATCTCATTGATGGATGACCTCTACATTACTAGGTGTTAAGTCGGACCTACCAATCAAACTTTGGTTTGAAACCGCTCCAAGTAATGCTACATGATGTGAGTCACACATAACAATCATCAAATCAAAAGTGCATCATATGCTAAGTATATAGTCACAACTTTCTAGCTAAGTGTGACCACCGTGATGAGTGTATCACATAAAGATAGTAGCGTCGTCGTGTCATATACTATTAGGAGAAGGCATGGATTATTTAAAACTCCTTTTGATTTGTATCCATTTGGACTTAATATTTTGAAAACATTTAGACCATTCTAAGTGGAGGGATTTTCTTGCTTGCAAAGATCTATCAATTTTATCTTCTTATTTAGGTTTTTTATATTCTAACCATGCATCTCATACATCAATAGGATATGAAAAACATAAATAAGTAAATGTGCCTAACATGCTTCTAGGGTGGGACAACCATGAGCCTTAACCAAGTGGTGCATTTAGAGCCATAGGTGCACCACTTAGTTGATTTTAAGTAGGTTGATTAAATATAACTATTACATAATTGTATCCCATACATTCATGGGTCTTCATGCCTCTAATGGACTTGTTTGCTTCTTGCAACATTTACATGAGAACGAAATCCTCACTCCTAGTGATTCCACTCTCATAATATTTACAAGATAGAAATTGAGAGGCATGCAGACCCAATTTAATGCAATCCTTTTCAACAACTCAAAACAAATAAAATTAATATTAAAGGCTCATGATCATCCCCATTCATTCATCATCTATTCAACAATTAAATGAACAATAAATAAATTCAAGAATTAACATTCAATTACAACAATTAAATGCTTATCTCATGAATAATTAATTGGCCAAGCAAAAATAAGCATAACAATTATGCATCTCGTTTTTGCACTAAATTGAAGACTAACTTTATTAACATTTTTAAAAGCAATCAAAAAATATCAAATATAATTTTGAAAACTTGCACAACACTTGTACATCTATGTAGCAAGATTTAATACATTTTTTGTCACAAAAAGAACACAAAAATCTCCTCAAAACTAACCAAACCCGAGATCAGGCACTACAGCCCCAGCCTAGCACACGGCCGTGCAGCAGGCCACCTATTGATTGACCAACACCTAGCCAGGCACGGCAGCATGCCCTGTTTTGGGTATTGGTCCGAGTCAAGTTGTTTTTGGATCAATTTTTATGCACCAAAAAATCAGGACACTTCCTAAATATCAAATCACACATTATTGATGAATTTCAAGATTCAAGACACCTTTTAAAAATGAAACTCCAAGTGCTCAAACATACTTCAAAAACTAAGTTTAAGTGAGAATCATTATTCTCCGAAAATCTCCAATAATCTCCAATTCAATTGGATCCAAAAATGACAAAAATACCTTAAGGCCAAATTGAACATGTTATATCAACATATAACATTAACCAATGCCAAATCAACATTTAACATTAGCAACTACGAATCAAAACATACTAACACATGAATTAACTCTTAAAACACATATTAGCATAATTTCAATTCATCAACAAAGGAGCCACAAGCATCATCATCCAAACACTTCAATCCCAAAACTGGATCAAGTATTTGGAGATCTAGATCAATCCATCACATGAATCAATCAATCAAAAATCCAAATTAAAGTATAAAATTAGGTTCCAATACTACTTGAAGTCAAGTGTAGCATTAGGATCTAATAAATAAAGCACAAAATAGATAAATTAACTAGGCTACATTGAAACCAAGGATCTAATCATACTTTGAATTCAGATTTGGATGAAGGATCACCTTGATTGCTCAAAAAAATCCAAGGTAGAGTGGAAGAATACTTGAACACTTCAAAGTTATCTTCCAGTGGCACAGCAGCAACTCAGCAACAATTTCCTAATCAAACCACCTACAAAATTACTGAAATTTGGACATAACCTTCTCAACACCTTAAGGAAGCTCTAGTAAAAAATTCAGCAACAATTGAATCCGGGAAGGTCTAGAAACAAGCCTCCAAAATTTTTGCCCTTGTAGTGGATCTCCAAAAGGTTAGCTATCCAAGTATCTAGCCTCTAATGACAAGATCCACACACCAATGACATATCCCAAATCACTCATTAATTAGCTAGAAAATCAAGGAGAGAATAAGATGATGAAGGTTGAATTTTAGGAGGGAGAGCTGAAGAAAGTGTGAGCCTCAACTCATGAATGAATCACATAAAATTAGAGGAAAACATAAAATCTAATAGTTAGATATGCAAAAGCATGCATGGCTGGCCACCTCTCTACTATTTATAAGAGTGGAGGTGTGATGCAAGTTGGCATCACACCACCCATGAGGTTAGCGCCAACTTGCAAGGCAAGTTGCATGTGTGAAATTCTTAATATCACTCGCATTTGAATTTCATTTGGAATCTTCATTTCATCACATGAAATGTCATCCAAATGAATTCAAATGCACTCCAAATGAACTCTTTCATTTTGAATTTCCCTCCAAAATTAATTCTTCACATTAATTAAATTAAAATTAACCCTTTAATTTAATTAATTGATCTTGACTTAACTCTTTAAGTCAATTAGCTTAACTCCTTAAGCTATAAGGTGTTAACTTAACTCTTTAAGTTAACTTGACCAATTGATAGTCATGTGGCACCAATTAAATTAACTCCTTAATTTAATTGGTCTAATTTAACTTTTTAAATTATTTAGATCAATGTAACAATTAAATTGATCAAACTAAAATGACCAAAAATTAGTCAATCATTTCTCTCCTTAAAATTGGTCAAGAGGAATATTTCTAACTCTTAGAAAATTTTCTTCATCAAATAGGATTTTCAATTGGCTTTTGTGTGTGACCCATTAGGTACTACCATTCATTGGTCATGGGCTTACAACTCTTGTGACCTTTAGAATATTGAAATATTGACATTAGTTTAAAGTCCTTTAAACTAATGACTCAATTCAATTAATCTCCATTAATTGAAGAGTACCTAATCCCCATGATTGATGTCCAACCTCAATCCCATAGAGCCTAAGTAATTGGCCGAAATGAATATGCTTTTAGAGAACCATTCTAGCTATATGCTTGCCATACAAGTATGGTCCTTCCATCTTCTATCTCCCAAAAGAGGCCTAGGGCAATATATTTGTAGGCTCCCTAAGAGCCTCAATAACTATGTTTCTATTCTCAATTTTCAATTTCCCTTTATGTCCTTATCTTTAGAAAACTTCTTTTTTAAATTGTCATACTACCTTGTGTAGGATTTCATGGAATCGATCATTATAGACTATATAAGAGATGCACTCACCCTTCACAACGACGAGGAGATAGATCCCATCTTGGATCTCACAAACCTCTATGTCTAAGTAGCTCATACCTAATTTCAACCCAAAAGACCCATGATGTGGTCAAGGAAGAGTCAAAGCATAAGGACCTAAACACAAGGTTACCATGGATCCTTTGGTCAAAAGACTAATTATATGCACTAACGTAAGCTAGAGAACTTACCACTATGGCTATCTAGTAGATTATCCAGGTGAGCCTTTAGCGAATTTGTTCTCTAAAAAGCACCCACTAACATGCACCCATGTCTAACGTGGATTGCTCATGAAATGGAGTAATATCCAACCCTTGGATTTATACATCATTAGTACAAGTCTATCTGAACCTCAGATGCCCTGTCTCATAAGATTTTACGACTTAGAATAATTTAAGATCACGACCATGTAAGACTTGTTTCATGTTCACCACCCAGTGCGTGACCAAGTCCCATAGTCTTTGTGATCTAAGGTTCAACCAAATGCCAATGAAATAAAATAAGCATAAAATGAATATGGCCATTTATAATGAATATCATTTGATCAAGATTGTATCACAAGTTAAATAGTTTACATGCCAGTCCAATTGGCTATGGGGCACTATTCCAACACCTAAATCACATAAGACTACGAGACTTGGTCACGCACTGGGTGGTAATCATGAAATAAGTCTTACACAATCGTGATCTTAAAATATTTCAAGCCATAAAGTCTTATGAGATGAGGCATCTAAGATTCGTATAAACTTGCACTAATGATGCATAAATCCAAGGAGTTGGATATTTCTTTGTTTCGTGAGCAATCCCTATTAGACATGGGTGCATATTAGTGGGTACTTGTTAGAGAACAAGTTCACTTAATGCCAGCTCAGAGCATCCACTAGATAGCCAAGTGGCAAGTTGGTAGTGGCAAGTTCTCCAGCCCACACTAGTGTATATAATTAGTCATTCGACCTAAAGATCCACGGTAACCTTATGTTTGAGTCCGTATAACTTGACTCTTCCTTGACCACTTAGTGGGTCTTCTGGGTTGAGATTGGGGATGAGCTACTTAGATATAAAGGTTTGTGAGATCCAAAATGGGATCCATCTCTTCATCGTTGTGAAAGGTGAGTGCATCTACTATGTATTCTATAATGATTGATTCCAAGAATTCCTTGGCCAAGGTAGTATGATAATTTGGACAAGGAGTTTCCCAAATATGAGTTCATAAAGAGAAATTGAACATTGGGAGTAGAAACATAATTATCGAGGCTATTAGGGAGCCGACAAATATCTTGCCCTAGGCCTCTTTCGGGAGATAGGAGATGGAATGACCGTATTTGCATAGAAAGCATAAAGCTAGAATGGTTCACCAAGAGTATATTCATTTTAACTTGATTAATTTAATTGTTAAATTGATCAAAAGAATTTAAGGGGTTAAATTAGACCAACTAAATTAAGAAGTTAATTTAGTTGGTGTCATATGACTATTAGTTTGTCAAGTTAAAGAGTTAGGTTGACATTTTCTAGCTTAAGGAGTTACGTTATATGACTCAAAGAGTTAAGTCAAGATGATTAATTAAATTTAAGAGTTAATTTAATTAATGTGAGGATTATTAATTTTGGAAGAAAATTCAAATGAAGAAGTTTATTTGAGGTTACTTTGGAATTAATTTAAAAGATATTTCATGAGATGAAATGTAGAGTCAAATTAAATCCAAATACAAGTGAAATTCACATTTCACATTCAAGTGGATTGCCAACTTGGCTCACCACCTCATGGATGGTGTGATGACAACTTGCATCACACCTCCCACTCTATAAATACAGTGAGGTGGCGGCCACTTGAGGCATGTGATGCTAGATTCCATTTTTCCCTCCAAAAAGTGTGATTTACTCACGTGTTGAAGTTTCACACAATCCTCACCTTTTCTCTCCAAATTTTTCGGTCCTCCTACACCTTCTACTTCTAGTGATCTAGCTAAATAGAGGAATATTGGAGCTTTTCTTGGGTGTCTGGATCGTAATATTAGATGTTTCACACTTGGGCAACTTTGCTCTTGAAGATCCACAGCAGTGCAGTAATTTTGAAGGCTGATTTGGAGGCCTTGCCGATTTTTTATTTTTCTAAAATTTTTACTGGAGATCCTAAATTTTGTTGAGGTATTTCTGTCCAAATTTCAACTTAATCAGAGTTTATTTTCTTGGGAAATTGTTGTAGCCTCTCTGTTATGACAGGATTAACAGTTTTGTAGAGTTCATCCTTGTCATCTTCTTCTTCTTTGGATTAAGCATTCAAGTTTAGTTTTTTTCCATTAAATACATTTTAATAGCATGATTAGATCCTTGGGATGAGGAATATACAAGTTTTTTTTAACCTATTTTGGTTTTATAATTGGATCCTTTTGCTATTCCTTACTTCAAGTGGTATCATAGCCTCATTCATGCTTTAATTTGGATATTGTTTGATTGATTCATGTGATGAATTGCTATATATCACCAAATACTTTATTCAAATCATGGATTTGAGTGTTTTTTTTTTTTTTTTATGTTGATTGTGTCTTATTTGATGATGAATTGAAATATGCTAATATGTGTTTTAAGTGCTGATTCATATGTTAGTATGATTTTAATTCATAGATGATTATGTTAAATATTGATTTAGAATTGATCTGTGTTATATGTTGATATAGCATGTTGAATTTGGCCTTAAGGTGTTTTGGTCATTTTTGGATCCAATTGGATTAGAGTTAATTGGAGATTTTTGAATAATGTTGATTCTTATAAATCTAGAAACTTATCTAATATGTGTTTTAAAACCTAAATAAGAAAAGATAAAATTGATGAGAAGAGTTAAAGTGCTTTCAAAATATTAAGTCAAAATGGTTACAAATTAAAAAGAGTTTTAATTAATCAATGCCTTCTACCAATAGTATGTGACATGAGATGCTATTACATTCACGTGATGGCTCACGAGTTGTGGGTCACGTTTATGGTGTAAAGCTATATTCACATACTTAGCATATGATGCACCTTTGATTTGACGCTTCTTATACATTGTCTCACGAGTCATGGAATGCCATAGTGTGGTTTCAAATTAAAGTTTGATTGGTAGGTTCGACTTAACACCTAATAGTGTAGATGTCGCACAAGTCGTAGGTCTACATAAAAAGTGAGACAAAATATATTAAGGGTTGCATAGAGATGCAATTAGCAAAAATTGCTTTACCTTAGGATTGTTTGTGGATATCTCACGAGTTGTGCGTCCACTATAGGTCTTTTTAGGCCTTGATTATCACTAGAAAATGAGATTTTCCGAATTCCTAAAAGGGGGGGTGAGGAATTTGATAAAATAGTGTGAAAAAACATGCTTCAAAGTCCATGAACATGTTTTTGATATCAATATTCAATCACATGCTTATACTCTCTTTTTTGCCTTTGTAGATTTTTGAAATTTCAAAATCAAAATGGCTAAGAATCCACTCAATGAGATTTTGGAAACTAATAAGCTAACTAGGCCAAACTTCCACAATTGGCTTAGAAACCTTAAGATTATTCTTGATTCCAAAAAGAGAAATTATGTGCGGTCGAACACCATAGGCGATGATGCCTATGATGAGGCATATGAAATGTTCATGAAGTGGGTAGATGATGATCTACAAGCACAATACCTCATGATAGCTTCTATGTCCAATAAGCTCCAAAAGTCTCATGAGCACATGAAAACGGCTAATGAGATCCATTTGTACTTACAAGAGTTGTATGGTGTGCAAACTAGACATGAAAGGTTCTCATTGTCTAAAGAGCTTTTCCGGACTAGAATGAATGAAGGTTCAAGTGTCCATAATCATGGCCTTAAGATGATCAATCTTATTGAGAAACTTGCTCAATTGGATATGGTTATGAGCAACAAGCTCTATGTGGATTTGATCCTTCAATCATTACCTAGCTCATTTGATCAATTCGTTATACACTTCAACATGTCAAAACAAGAGATGACGATTAACAAATTGGTCAACATATTGGTGACTGTCGAGGTAACCATGAAGAAAGGCAAACATTTGATGCTTGTTTTCTCCTCTAAGTCCAAGGGCCTTAAGGGTGCTAGAAAGGGAGGTAAAATGAAGAAGAGTTCTTCCTCTAGGAGAAAGCAACCATTAAAGGCCTCACACGGAATCAAGAAGAAGAAAGAGGCCAAAGCAAATGCAACTTATTTCTATTGTGGTGAGGAAGGCCATTGGAAGAGAAATTTCAAGGAATATCTTGTAACTCTTAGGAAAAGTATGTACTTTATTGAAGTACATTTAATGATGAATTCTTCCTCAGGGTATTTGATACCGCATGTGGTTCTTACTTTTGTAATTCAGTATAGGGGATGGAAAGAAGAGGAGTCTCAATGATGGGGATATGGTCTCATCAAAGTTGACCCCCAGTATCATACGCTGAGTAATAACTTGGTTGAACCCAAACTTACAATCATTAGCCCCCAAGAAGTAGCAGCAATCATCAAATACCAAGCTACAGATAAACTTTTCGATGAGATCTTTGATGTAAAAAGGGAGGGAGCCATTCTTTGGCATGGGCTGACCTATCAACGAAACCCTTAGAATATCCCTTGGATTGGGCGTCCACTACTTCAAGCTGGAGCTCAGTGGCCTTGACAACTTGCTATTCTCAACTGCAGTCCCCAATAATCTTTGTTCATCATTTTGCTTCATAGCATATTCTTGTGCTCTCAATCTCTGACTAAGAGCTGGAGTGACTCTGTAGTATCTACCTTTTCCTGTAGGGCTTTGACCATCTCGCCTTTCACTCCTTCAAATTTCTTTTTCCAAGTGTTGCAGTCGGATAACATCATCTTGTACTGACAATACATGTTCCAACCGAGTAAACCAGCTTGCAAAGAGAAAATGAGGTCGATTAGTAGCCACTTAATAAAGGATCAAGAAAGGTTGGGGTTGAACAAATCACCATATTTAAATGATGGTCCACTTGACAAAGGGTCATCCTAACTAGAACGGCTAAAACTTCTCCTAAATGAGCTCCATACCTTCATTCATTAAGCATGCATTATTGCTAATACTACTTTGGCCAAATCCAAACCTTAGCTCCTCAAATAGAGCCACCTTGAAGAGGTTCTTCAACAACTCATTTAGAGTTTCAAAAACAAGCCTAGGGTCGAGAAAGAAGGGATACTAAATGCGATTACAAAAGTCCTACCTCTAGGCAGAGGCCTTCTCTTTGTCTTCTGTAGTTGATTTCTTAATGGGAGGAAGACTCCTAGCTCTGGCCACCTCAGTGACCTCTTTGGTTTGGCAGACACTTTTGACCTAATCAATACCTTCAATCCGCAATTTAAGCTAGAAAGCAGTAGGGGACCCTTTTTTTTATTGATTGAAAAAAGTTAACAGCTGGTTGGCGAAGGCTATCGAATTCTACCTTGAGGGTCAAGACCTTGAAGCTATGAAACTTCCGTATTAAATTTGGGTGAGTTTCTTCAATCTAGCATCCATTAGTAATTTTTAACGTGTAAGTGGGAAACACCAATAAGATAATTGACTAAAAATTGAAATATGATCAACAATAAATAGAGCAAAAGCGACTACTAGGTCGTATGCTGGGTGTTAAAGTTGATTGAGCTAGTGAAAGACTAGCTAATGCTAACGGCCCTTCGATCACGAGTTTGAATGCGTTAATCACACCGTTATGATCACATGCTGAATGAATCTACTATCCCAATAAGGGGACTAAGCACCTATTATGGTCAATTTCCCCTAAAACCCATTCCCTCGACACTCTAAAGCCTTTGCCCTTGGGATCCTTAACAACAACCATCTACTTTTCCATACAAGGATGAGTTTGGATTCAAGACTTTCCAACCCACACAAGCTATGATGTAGTTGAACCCAATATTTGATGATGTGGTTAGCTTGCTAAAGGAACGGATGCAGAAAAGAAAAGTAAAGTTATTAAATGATAGAGCCTATCTATGCGACCTCGTGAGTAAGATAAAAGCACATATCAGGGGGAAAGAGTTCGGATGAGCTTAGTGGGGCAAGCCCTGATCCAGTTCAAGATAGCCCTTATCTTAGGTTTAATTAGGAAATAGAGCCCACATTTCAAAGTTGCTAGATAGACAACTAATAGTTTTCAAAGGCCTTCTTCGTTCTCTGGCTAGATTGAGGGATGATAAGCTCGAATTAGGTAGGAATATGAAGTAAGATCGAATATATTTGAGTTAGAAAGGATCAATCATCTAACGAATTTAGATGTGATGGACTTCAATTTTATAGGAAATTCTTTTCTTGATTTGGGTCAATAAACCTGCCCCTTGGGTAGTTTGCTCAGCCATCCTCCTCAAGCGCATAAACTCCTCTACCGTGTCTAATAACCATTCGCCCTTAGTATCTCACTCATACTCACCCTCAACACTCTTACTAGCTAAAACCTCAACTAACTCTACCCAACCAACATCGCCACCTTTAATATCAACCTCAGTGTTGATCATTTGCACTAGGTCAACACTATCATTTTTACTCAACCCCCGAAAGGACTCAAAACATCCTTGACCTTGAGATCACTATCCCCATTAATCTTCTCAATCTCATTTTCATTCTCAAAATGCATATTCAAAGAGATAAAAAGGGAAATGGAAGAATAGAAGAAGAGAGAAAATAAATTAAAGAAAAATAAAGAAATTACCTAAGAAACAGGCTATAAGAAAAACAAGCTTGAATTGATCTCGAACTCGATTCTGACTTGCAGTAGAGAGAATAGAGTGAATTTCAAAAGCATAAAATTGTGAATGACTACTCCTAGAATTTATACTTGCTGCCTTAAGACATGCAAAAAGGCAAAGGCAACGGGCTATTGGAATAAAAATTACTCAATTACTGGTCACCAGAATTGTTACACTTCCCAATCATTTATAAGGCTCAAGGAATGGTGACATAGAGCTCTATCCATCTCGTATGCTCGACTTGGCCTCACTATATTACCTAGCTTGACTCCCAACTTATGATATGAGTGGCAAAGCTTGATCTCATTATTCTTTGACCTCATCCTATGCCAATGAAGAAAATTGCTCAATAGTTACATAGCGTTCGACATCAAGCTGAACCCAAATAGCTAAACCCTCAACCTCATAGTGTCGAGAATTAGCATGAGCGGCCCATCTAGCCTCTCACTTATAACATAGTATAATCATAAAGAATTGCTTAGTCCTCGAGGTTGGAGATCGACGATCTGGGAGCAAGCAACTATTATAAATGTGCGGCAAAGCTGATATCAGGTATACTTAATCGCAGTAATTGGAGCTCATCTATATTCAGTGCACCTATTTCACCTTACATTATCTTTTGTAGCTTTTTAGAAGCTGAAGTACTGCTAAAGTGGTCAATAGCAGGCTGGTGCCATTATTATATATAATGAATATGATATACAAAGGTACCATTTCAGCCAAATAATTTTTGTTAAATTAACAAAATAGTTAAGAATTTAAAAACCATGTCTATATTAACCAGTGTTGTTTCAAATAAACATAAATACATATGAATGTATCACATTCAACATCTTCAATGATCCAAAGGAAGCTAAATTTCCATAATTTTCCGATTGCAGCACAGAAAAATGATAATAAAAAATGCCTAATCTTGTCCATTATCAAAAAAGAAAAAAATGTAAAGTATGAAATTGGACCTTAACATCAATGATAAGAACAATTCTCAATGAAGCACATGAAAAAGAACTCTGCCAATATAGTACCATTGATTGATCGCTCATGAATAGAGTAATAAATTAGTGCAAGAAGATTTTACTAAACTTATATGTACTAGGAAAGTGAATGGAGGTAGTTGTTTAAATTTGTCATGCCCGATAATCAAACCATGTGGCATAGTCTTAAAGAGTGAAATTGTATCCTAATAAATGAGTCGCCAGTCAAAATCATAACCATTAATAAACTCTAAACATTCCCAGTGATCCAAATAAATCTCAAACATAAAAAAACTCAAAATGACCAATCCTCTATCAATTAGAAGTTCATTAAACAATAAAAAAAAAAGACAAGAACTAAATTCTCAACATGACAATGATACTAAAATACTACTAATTTCTCATCAAAAGTTTTTCAACTCTGATTGTCGTCAAAAATGGGTTCAACATCCTCATCAAGGCTAAGGCTTAGCTCTTCCATAAAGAAATAAAGAAAATAAAGTGTGAGTAAAGGACTCAGTGAATGTCAAGCTTGTGTACTTTGAGTTCAAGAATATATCTTTCTCAAAATGATGCTCAATAATAAACATTTAAGAGAAATGGTGAAAAGCAGTCATACTTTATATACTAGAAAAATAGGAATATATCATTAACACTTGTTAGTGGGCCAACATTTAAATGCGATTATCAAACTAGTGTTTGTTATAGTTAGTCAACCATATAGCTCCCACTGTAACATTCCCTTATCACTCCTAGAAAAGTGCGACCTTACCAAACAGTGCCCAAGCCTAAGTCCTCGGAAAATCCTATAACCCACCTTAGCCACAAATAGCTTTTATTATGCGCTGGGGGATTAGGCCATGGGGACTTAGGGTTCAATCGACAAGCTTGCTACCACCCAGTAAAGTCCCTTACACACCCATGCCAAGGCGGTCTAACATTCAGTATCAGTAATAGTAAACTAGTCATCAATGTGATAGTTGCATTTAACTGTCAGTCTAAAAATTGTAAGATAGAGATAGATTGGGATCCAAATATTAAGACCAAAATAAGCAAAAATAAAACTAATCGTTTCCTTCCCAAGGATCAAAATCATGCACTAAATGAGGATTAGAAGGCAGAAAATTTACCTTTGCGAATGAAAACAAAGGAATCAACTAGATCACTCGAAGGACTCATCCAATGGATGATCTCAAGCACTAACGGCTTGATCCAATTGCTCCCTTTTCAAAGATCCAAAAATTGAAAAAAATAGCATACTATTTCACTTTGGAACAGCAAGGTAGTGATCGAAAATCACTAAAAAATTGAGCCTCTAAATCGTTCAAACGATCTACCGAAATCAACCACAAAATGGTTCACCAATGAACTTCTAAGTTCCCCAAGTGTTGAACCTCTAATGTTAAATTCAAACACCTAGGATAAGCTCTCAATCAACCTCACTTTGCTAGAGAAGAGAGGATAAAGGTGATGATAGGAGTGGTAGTTATTTGGAAGATGAGAGAGGGAGAGAATTTTGGTGTGGTTATTCAACACATGAGTTATACCACACTTTTGGAGGAAAAATATGAGGAATGCCAACCAAGCACAAGTGGCCAGCCACAACTTGCATTTGCATTTGAATTAGCATTTACATTTCATCTCATGAAATGAAATGCTAATTAACTTAATTCAAATATACTCTTCCACTTGATTTTCCTCCAAAACTTAAATTCTCAATTTAATTAAATTAACTCTTTAATTTAGTTAATTTAACTTAACTCAAGTTAATTAACTTAACTCTTTAAGTTAACTGGAGCTAACTTAACTCCTTAAGTCAACTTGACTAATCAATTGTCACATGGCATCAATTAAACTAACATCTTAATTTAATTGGCCTAATTTAACTCCTTAAATTATTTTAATTAATTTAACACTTAAATTAATCAAGCCAAAATGACCAATTGATAATTAGTCAACTACTTTCTCTCCTTTATAAAAAACACCTAACATGAATTTTCTAACTCCTTTAAAAATTCCTCTTATCAAATAAGAGCTTTCTTAGGCTTTCGTGTGTGACCCTTTAGGTTTATCCATTCATTGGATAAAGGTTTGCAAATTATGATATTTTGAACATTGAAATTTTCACATTAATTTAAGCTCTTTTAAACTAATAACTCTTTCAATTAATCTCTATTAATTGAAGAGTATCCAATATCTATAGCTGATGTCTAGCAACAAGCCTATGAAGCCCAACTAATTGGATGAATGAATTATAACTTGATGAACCATTATAACTTATGCTTACCAAGCAAATACAGTCATTTCATCTCCTATCTCCATGAAAGAGGCATAAGGCAAGATATTTGTCAGCTCCCTAATAGCCTCGATAACTATGTCTCCACATTCAATATTTGATTCCCCTTTATGACCTCAACTTTGGAAAAAACCTTTTTCAAATGGTCATACTACCTTGCGCAAGGATTTCTTGGAATTGATCATTATAGATTACATAAGAGATGCAACCGTTCTACACAACAACGAGGAAATAGATCCCATTTTGGATCTCACAAACCTCCATACTTAAGTAGCTCATGCCCAATGCCAACCATGTATGACCTGCTACGTGGTTGGGGAAAAATCAAAGCATAAAGACCTAAACATAAGGTTACTATGGATCCTTAGGTCCAAGGACTAATTATATACACTATCATAAGCTTGAGAACTTGCCATTACGACTATCTAATGGATTCTCTGGACAAGCCTTCAGTGAACTTGTTCTCTAACAAACACCCACTAACATACACCAATGTCTAACAAAGATTACCCATGAAATGGAGCAATATCCAACCTCATAGAGTACGTATCATTAATGCAAGTCTATCCAAATCTTAGATGCTCCTTCTCATAAGACTCTGTGACTTAGAAAATTTAAAATCATGACTTTCAAGACTTGTTTCATAATTACCATCATATATGTGACCAAATCCTATAGTCTTGTATGATTTAAGGGCTTCAACCAAATGCAAGAGAAGTATAAAAAGCGTAAGATAAAGATGGCCATTTTATAAAAATATCATTCAATCAGATAAGAATATCATTAAATCAAGATTGTATTACAATTGAAGTAGTATTATACGCCAATTTCAATTGGTTGTAAGGTACTATTCCAACAATATCCCACTTGCCCCAAAGCTAATTCCCCATACCCCTAAGGCCTATCTGCTCAAGATGTCCTTCAAAGACCTTTCACGTTGGGGGTTTAGTCAGTGGATCTGTTATATTCTCTTTTGAGGCTACCCCCTCCACTCTAATGTTGCCTCTATCAATGATCTTACGGATCAAATGATAATGCTTCAAAATGTGCTTGGATTGCTGATGAAATCTTGGCTCTTTTACGTCCGTAATGGCTCCATTGTTGTCACAAAAGACAACAACTGGTGTTGCAATGCTAGGCATTATATCCAACTTTTGGATGAAGTTTTTCATCCAAACACCTTTTTTTGCATTTTTTGAGACAGCAATATATTCTGCCTCAGTGATAGAGTCAGTCATGGTATCTTATTTAGAACTCTTCCAACTTTCCATGCCGCCATTGAGGCAAAATAAAAATCTTGAGATGGATTAAGGTCATCTTTATTAGATTGAAAACTAGAATCCGAAAACCCTTCAAGTTTCAATTCCCCATTGTCATAAACTAAAAACAAATCCTTAGTTCTTCTCAAGTACTTAGGATAGCTTTTATGGTCGTCTAATGACTTTCACCAGGGTTGGATTGAAAGCGGCTCGCAACACTTAGAGAGTGTGCTACATCATGTGCTACATCCGATCTAGTACATAGAATGACATACATTATCCTCTCTATAACAGATGCATAAAGTATGTGGGACATTCTTTCTCTCTCGTCTTTAATTTTAGGGGTCATAAACTTGGAGGGACAAATATAATGTCCTATAGGAAATAATCCCTTCTTGGATTCTTCCATATTAAATCTCTTTAGTGTCTTATCAATGTACGTGGTTTAGGAGAGCCCCAACATCTTCTTTGATCTATCTCTATAAATGTGTATTCCTAATACATAGGATGCTTCTCCAAATTCTTCATGGAGAATTGTGAAGATAACCTCGCTTTAGTACATTCTAACCCTTCTCTCTCATTCCCAATAAGAAGAATGTCAACGATATAATACACAATAAATTATATCAAACTCGTACTAGCCTTTTTATACATATAAGGCTCACACACATTTTTGACAAAGTCAAGCGATTTGACTGTTTTATCAATACGTATGTTTCAACTTTAGGATGATTGCTTTAGTCCATAGATAGACTTTTGAAGTTTGCAAACCTTTTGTTCACTCCCTTTAGATGAAAAACCATGTGGTTGCTCCATATAAATTTCTTCTTCGATGTTTCCATTGAGAAAAATGGTCTTTACATCCATTTTCCATATCGCACAGTTGTAGTAAATGGCTATGGCAAGCGTAATCCTAATGGACTAAGGCATAGCGATCGGTGAAAAGGTTTTCACAAAATTAATACCGGGTCTTTGAGTATAACCTTTTGCTACTAATCTAGCTTTAAAGGTTATCACCTCTCCACTCCTTGCTTTCACTTGTAGATCTACTTGCAACCAATGGGTACTATAACCTCTGGTGGATCTATCAAATTCCATACTTTGTTGGAGTATATGGAGTCTATTTTGGATTTCATGGCCTTAAGCTAATGGTCTTCGGATCACTATCCATTTGCCTCGCTTCTGAAAGAATTCTAACCTTTCAGATTGGTTCTTGATTCGGTCCTACCTTCTTAGAGGTTATGTGTTAAGCTTGGGATGCTCTATTGTCTCTACCACTTGTGGGATAATATGATCATCGTGAACTTCATCAAGTTCAATGATAATGCATTTTCTATCCAATAGAAACTTCTTTTCCAAAAAGAGGGCGTTTCTCAAAACAAATACATTTTGTTCTGGGAGATCATAGAAATAATAACCCAAAGACTCTTTTGGGTATCCCACATACTTGTACAAAGTTGATCTCGTATTTAACTTGTCTCCCACTAGCCTCTTGATGTATGCAGGAGACCCCTAAACTTGTAAATAAGAGTAAAATTATGTTTTGCCATACCACATTTTATGGCTAGTGAGAGGTATTATATTTAGTATCTTCACTATTGTTGTTAAGGCGAATTCCCAAAAGAAGATAGGCACATTGGTGAATTTCATCATGGAACGTACCATGTCCAATAAGGTACAGTTTCTCCTCTCGGCTACTCCATTATATTGGGGTGTGCCGAGTGGAGTCCATTGTGAAAGAATCCAATTCTTTTTTAGATAATCCAAGAAATAAGTACTCAAGTATTCCCTTCCTCAATCCGATTGAAGAAAAGTCCATGTTGTTTTTCTACTTTATTCCTATACTCTTTAAACTTTTCAAAAGTTTCGAACTTGTCCTTTATAAGATACACATGTCCGAACCAAGTGTGATCATTAGTGAAGGTAACGAAGTAAGAATAGCCTCCTCTTGCATTAGCTTTTAGTGGCCCACAAACGTCCGTATGGATTAAATCTAATGGACTTGTAGTTCACTCCATTTGTCCTACAAATAAAGCTTTGATCATTTTTCCTTTTAAACAAGATTCACAAGTAGGAAGATCCTCTATACCACTAACATTTAGTGCATAGTAGGCTTCTGTCTTGTTCATCCTATTCTTGAAAATATATCCATGCCTTGCATGCCACAAAGTGTCACTTTCTTGGTTATCTAATTTTCTTTTATTACTTTGTTGAATGTGCATAAGCAATGGTTGAGAATCTAAAATGTATAATTCATTACTAACTATACCCATTGCAACTAAAGAACCATTCTTTATTACTTTCAATTTCCCATTTGAGATTGAAAAACCAAATCCTTCATTATCCAAAATGAGAATTGAAATAATATTCTTCACAAAGGTGGGTACATAGTAACAAGGATCTAATACAATAAAGGAGTTCCCTTAGTCTAACTTTATAATGCCTTCAACTTTGGCAGAAACTTTTGCTCCATTACCAAGGCGTAGGATCAAATCCTCATCACTTAGACTCTTTATTCTCTCTAAACCTCATAACGAATTACAAAGGTAAGAACCACATGTGCATCAAATATCTATGAGGAAAAATTGGTAGTTAAGTACACTTCAATAAAATACGTACCATTCCCAAAGGTTTCAAGATATTCCTTACAATTGCACTTCCAATAGCCCGTCTTGTCACAGTAGAAACAAGTGGCATCCTTCTTATCCTCATTTTTCTTCTTGACCCCTCCAAACGATTTTAATGCCCATTTCCCTTCGAAGAAGAACTCTTCTTCTTCTTACTTCATTCTTCTTTACCCCTGGGCCTTTAGACTTGGAGGAGGAAGTAAGTATTAAGAATTGAAGGATTACCATATTAAGGATTGAAGTAAGCATTACTTCTTCTTAAGGGTTTGTCCTTTTTCACAGTCATCTCAATCGTTACCAATATATTACCAATTCATTGATTGTGACTTCTTGTTTAGACGTATTAAAGTTCATCATGAATTGGTCAAATGAGCTAGGCAAGGATTGAAGGATCAAATCCACATAGAGATCATTGTCTATAACTACTTCCATAGTAGCGAGCTTTTCAACAAGCTCAATCATCTTAAACCTATGATCATAGACACTAGGCCCATCTACTATCCTAGCCTGAAATAGCTCCTTTGAGTACATATACCTCATGAAGAAAGAAGTAGGATTGGGATCCAAAATATTAAACTAAAAATAGGCAAAATATAATCAAACTACTCCATCCCAAGGATCATTAACATGCTCCAAATAAGGATTTGGATGGAAAAAAATTACCTTTGTAGATCAAAATAAAAGAAATGAGAAGATTACTCCGATACACTTCAAAAGATGATCTACACGCAGCAGAAGATGCTAAAGTTTGGTCCCCTTACCAAGCTCCAAAAATGGGCAAATTTGGCAGGCCAATAAGATTAGCATGTAAACTATTTCACTTGTGATATAATCTTGATTGAATGATATTTATATAAAATAGTCATCTTTATCTTATGCTCATTTTACTTCACTAGCATTTGGTTGAAGCCCCTAAATCACACAAGATTATGGGACTTGGTTGCACACTGGGTAGTGATCATGAAATAAATCTCTACGGTCATGATTTTAAATATTCCAAGTCATAGAATCTTAAAAGACAAAGTATCTAAGATTTTGATAGACATGCACTAATGATGCATAAATCCAAGGAGTTGGGAATTGCTCTATTTCACAAGCAATCCATGTTAAACATGGATGCATGTTAATGGGTGCTTGTTAGAGAACAAATTTACTGAAGACCAGCCTAAAAAATCCACTACATAGCCGGACTGGCAAGTTCCCCAACTTATGCTAGTGCATATAATTAGTCATCTGACCTGAGGATCCAAGGATTGGTAACCATATGTTTAGGTTCTCTTGCTTTGACTCTTCACCAACCATATAACTAGTCATCCAAGTTGAGATTAAGTATGAGCTACTTAGACATGGAGCTTTGTGAGATCTAAAAAGGGATCCATCTCCTCCTTGTTGTGAAAGATGAGTGCATCTCATATGTATTCTATAATGATCGATTCTAAGAAATCCTTGCACAAGTTAAATTTGATAATTTGGAAAAAGAATTTTATAAAGATGAGGTCATAAAGGAGAATCGAACATTGAAATTAGAAACATAGCTATCGATGCTATTGGAAAGCGAACAAATATCCTGCCTTAGACCTCTTTCAAGAGATAGGAGATGAAAGGACCGTATGTGTATGGCAAGCATAGAGCTAGAATGGTTCATCAAGATATATTTATAAAAGCTAGTAAGGTACTAGGATCCAATTATTAAAACTTCAAACGCTTAATAACTAGTGCTTACATGCTAACTAGGATCAAATCATGCTTGAGATTCAGATTAGGATAGAGTGTTACCTTGAAATGGCAAAATCCAAGGAGAATAAGGTGAACTCTTCACCGTTCCAGAAACTGCTAGAAATGCGTAGCAAGAGAGGAGCGATTTTTGCCTCCTTTAAATCACCTCCATAAATAAGAAAAAAAAATTATTGGAGCTACTCAACACCATGAGGAACTCTTAATAAAAAATTCAAACCGAAAAGACTTTTGGATATCCCTGGAGAAAACTGCCAAATTAGACTCTATGTAATGGATCTCCAAAACCATAGCAAACAAAGTAGTTTGCCTCTATTAATATGATCGACACACCAAATAGATCTTCCAAAATCTCTAGCCTATAAGCTAGAATAAGGCCATAGATATGCTATGGATGAGGCTAATTTTAGGTAGGGAAAAAGAAGAAAAAGCAAAGCTTTCAACACATGAATGCAATGCTTGCAAGGATTTTGGAGGGAATGGTGGAGAATCTAATTCTTTTCACCTTTTGACATAATGACTAGCCCTCTCTCTCTATATCTATATATAGAGGTTGGAAAGTGTGATGCCAAGGTGGCATCACACCTCCCATGAGGAGAAGGGGCTGCTAACTTGCATTTGCCAATGTGGCAAATGCAAATGCAAATTCAAATCTAATTTAAATTTCACTTACATTTTAATTACATTTGAAATCTAATGTCAAGTTAATTAAAATGAAAATTCAAATAAGCATTTCATTTGAATTTTCCCTCCAAAATGTGTTATTCCCATTAATTAAACTAAATATTTTAATTTAATTAATTAACATTTGACTTAACTCTTAAGTCAAATAAGCTCAACTCTTAAGCTTGAATTTTGTTAACTTAACTCCTTAAGTTGACTAATTGATGGTCATATTGGCACCGAATAATTAACTCCTTAATTATTAGTCTAATTTAACTCCTTAAATTAATTGATTAATTTAACACTTATATTAATCAAGCTAAAATTGACCTTGAAAATTGGCATCTCAAAATCGGTCCACTATGAGACTTTTTCTAACATTTAGAAAATCTTTTCTCCGTCAATTACGAAGCTAATTGGCTTTTGTGTGTGACCTAATAGGTTCTATCATTCTTTGGACATGGGCTCACAACTCTTCGTGACTTTTGAATATCATATATTCAATTTAGTTTAAAACACTTTTAAACTAATCGACTCAATTCAATTAATCTCATTAATTGAAGAGTACCCAATTTCTATGGTCGATGTCCAACCTCAAGCCCATGGAGCCCAAAAAATTAGCTAAAATGAACAATCTAGAGAACCATTATAGCTCTACGCATACCATGCAAATACGGTCCTTCGGTCTCCTATCTCCCGAAAGAGGCCTAGGGCAAGATATTTGTCGACTCTCTAATAGCCTCGATACTATGTTTCTATTCTCAATGTTCGATTTCCTTCTGTGACCTCATCTTTGAAAAACTCCTTTTCCAAATTATCACACTACGTTGTGCAAGAATTTCTTGGAATCGATCATTATTGAATACATAGGAGATGCATTCGCCCTTCACAAAAGCAAGGAGTTGGATTCCATCTTGGATCTCACAAACCTCCATGCCAACTAGCACATGCCCAACCTCAACCCGAAAGACCTGCTAAGTGGTCAAGAAGAGTCAAAGCATGAGGACCAGACATAAGGTTACCATGGATTCTTAGGTTAGATAACTAATAATATGCATTAACATAAGTTGGAGAACTTATCACTACCGACTTGCCACTATGGTTGTCTAGTGGATTCTTCGGTGAGCCTGCAGTGCGTTGTTCTCTAACAAGACCCACAACATGCACCATATCTCATACAGTTGCTCATGGAATGGAGCAATATCCAACTTTTGAATTTATGCATCGTCAATACAAGTCTATCCAGATCTTATATGCCCTGTCTCATAAGATCTTATGACTTGGAATATTTAAGATCACAACCGTGTGAGACTTATTCCATGGTCATCAAACTAAGTCCCATAGTCATAAGTAATCTAGGGGCTTCATCCAAATTCAAGTGAAGTAATAAAAAGCATAAGATGAATATGGCCATATAAAGAATATTATTCTATCAAGATTGTTTTACAAGAAAATAGTTTTTACAAGACCAATCTAATTGGCTTGCCGGGCACTAGTCCAACAATCTCCCACTTACCCTAAAGTCAATGTCCCATGGCCTTGAGACCCATCTTCTCAAGATGTTTTTCAAAGACCTTTTGCGTTAGGGGTTTTGTTAGTAGATCTGTTTATTCTCTTTCGAGGCAACTTTCTCTACTCAAATGTCGCCTCTATCAATGATTTCCCAGATCAAATGATATCATCTCAAAATGTGCTTGGATTTCTGATGAGATCTTGGCTCTTTGGCTTGCGACACTGCCCTGGTGTTGTCACAATAGACAACTACTGACTCAGCAATGCTAGGCACTACATTCAACTTTTGAATGAAGTTTTTCATCCGAATACCTTCCTTTGCAGCTTCTAAAGCCACAATGTATTCTGCTTCAATGGTGGAATCGGCCATGATATCTTGTTTGGAACTCTTCCAACTCACCGCACTGCCATTAAGGCAACATATAAATCTAAAAGTGGATTTGAGGTCATCTACATTGGATTGGAAACTTGAATCCAAAAAACCCTCTAGCTTTAATTCTTCATTGCCGTATCCTTCTCAAGTACTTAAGGATTGTTTTATGGTTATCTAGTGACTCTTACCTGCATTGGATTGGAACCTACTCAAAATACTTAGCGAATATGCCACATCTAGTCTTATACATTGAACTGCATACAATATGCTACCAATAGCGGAGGCATAAGGTATGTGAGATATCCTTCATTTCTCTTCCTCTGTCTTGGGCACCATAGACTTGGAGAGACGAATGCCATGTCCTACAAGAAGAAATCCCTTCTTAGATTCTTCCATACTAAACCTCTTTAGTATCTTGTCAATGTACGTGGTTTGGGATAGCCCCAGCATCCTCTTAGATCTATCTCTATAGATATATATTCCCAATACGTAGGATGCTTCTCCCAAATCCTTCATGAAAAATTGTGTAGATAACCACACTTTACTACACTCTAACATTCCTACCTTATTCCCAATGAGAAGGATGTTATCGACATAAAGCACAATAAACTGTACACTACTTCCACTAGCCTTCTTATACACACATGGTTTATAAACATTTTTAACAAAGCCAAACGATTTGACTATTTTTCAAAACGTATGTTCCAACTTTGGGATGCTTGTTTGAGTCTATAAATGGATCTCTAGAGTTTGCAAACATTTTGCTCATACCCCTTGGATGTAAAATTTTGTGGTCGCTTCATATAAATTTCTTCTTCAATGTCTCCATTAAGGAAAGCGGTTTTCACATCCATTTGCCATATCTTATAGTCATAATATACAGCTATGGCAAATAGAATCTGAATGGACTTAGGCATTGCGATTGGTGAAAAGGTTTCCTCGAAATCAATACTAGGTCTTTGAGTGTAACCCTTTTCCACTAGTCGCGCCTTAAAAGTCACCACTTCTCCACCTACTCCAAGCTTTCACTTATAGATCCACTTGCAACCAACGGGAACTATTCTCTTTGGTGGATCTACCAAAATCTATACTTTATTTGAGTCCATGGAGTCCATTTTCGATCTCATGTCTTCTAGCCAACATCTAGAATCTATATCCAACATAGCTTCCTTATAGGTCTTCGAATCATTATCTGATTGGCCCATTTTATGAAAGAATCCGAATTACAAAGGTGAGAACTGCATGCGGTATCAAATACCCATATGGAAGAATTAATCGTCATGTAAACTTCAATAAAGTACAATACCCTTCTCAAGGGTTGTAAGGTAAGCTTTGCAATTTCTTTTCCAATTCCCCTTTTCGCCAAAGTTGAAACAACTTGCTTCAGTTTTAATCTTCTTCTTAACCTTCCCAAAACTCTTCTCGAGTTGCTTCCCTTTTAAGGAAGAAGTTTTCTCCCTCTTACCTCCCTTTCTATAACCCCTAGGGCCCTTTGACTTGGAAGATGATGCAAGCATAAGGGGCTTCACCTTTCTCATAGTTGCATCCGCAGTCACAAGCATATTGATCAATTCATTAATCGTAACATCTTGCTTGGACATATTGAAGTTCAAATGAATTGATCATATGATGGGGGCAATGATTGTAGGATTTAATCCATGTAAAGGTCGTTGTCCATGACCACATCTAACTATCTAAGCTTCTCGATGAGTCTAATCATCTTAAGGGCATGATCATGGAAATTGGACCCTTCACTCATCCTTACCCTAAAGAGCTCCTTAGACAAAGCGAACCTTTCGTGTCTACTTTGTACACCATGTAACTCTTGCAAGTGTACATAGATCTCTTGAGCATGTTTCATGTACTCATGAGTCTCTTGGTGCTCATTAGACATGGATTCCATAATGACACACCTCACTTGTAGATCATTATCTACAAATTTTGTGAACATTTCATGTTGTGCGTCAGTGGCATCATCACCAAGAGTGTCCACGGGACTTTGATCAAGGACGTAAGTCTGCTTTTTGGAGTCAAAAATGATTTTAAGGATTCTTAACTAATCTTGGAAGTTTGGCTTGGTGAGTTTATTGGTTTCCAAAATTGATGCGAGTGGATTCTTAGCCATTTTGTTTCAAGATTTCAAAAATCTACAAGAGGTGAAAAAAGAGTATAAGCACATGATTGAGCTTGATATTAAAAACATGTTTTATGGTCTTTCAAGCATGTTTTTCTCCAACTATTTTATCAAATTCTTCACCCCCTAGAAGAATTCGAGAAATCCTATTTCCTAGTGAGAATTAAGATTCCAAGGACTTGCAAGTGGACCCTTGTAATGGAATGTCATCCACAAGCAATTAAAGGGTAAACAACTTTTGCTAATTGCATCACATGCAACTCTTGATATATTTTGCCTCACTTTTCACATAAACTCGCGTAACTGTATGCCATCTATGATACTAAGTGTTAAATCAAACCTACCAATCAATCTTTAACTCAAGACGGCACCACATCATCCCCCGTAACCGAGTGCTAATATGTGGGCGTTCCCAAGTCAAAATGCATCTAATACTAAGTGTACGCTCATAGCTTTCCTCCTAAGTGTGACCCTCATTATCGAGTACCATCACACAAAATCGGTAGCATCGACATAGCATACACTATTGGTAGAAGGCTTAAATTAATTAAAATTCTTTTGATTTATATCCATTTTGACTTAATATTCAAAAAACATTTAGACATTTCAAGTGGAGGGTTTTTGCTTACAAAGATCTCATCATTTTATCTTCTTATTTAGGTTTTCTATATCCTAAACCTACATCTCATACATCAATAAGATATGAAAAGCGTAAATAAGTAAATACACCTAGCATGCTCCTAGGGTGGGGTAACCTGAGCTTAACCAAGTAGTGCACCCAGATATAGGTGCACCACCTAGTTGATTTTAGGTGAGTTAGTTAAATCTAGCTATTACATGAGTGTATGCCATACATTCATGAGTCTTCAAAAGTCTCCATGCCTCCAAAGATCTCCATTGCTCCATGCAACAATTACATGAATAGGAAATCCTCACACCTAGTGATCATCCTACTCTCATAACATTTACAAGGTAAAAATAAAGAGGCATGCAAGCCTCAATTTAATACAACCCTTTTCAACAACTTGAAACAAATAAAATTAATATTAAAGGCTCATGATCATACCCTATTCATTCATCATCCATTCAACAATTAAATAAACAATAAATAAATTTAGAATTAACAGTTAATTCTAACAATTAAATGCTTATCTCATAAACAAATAATTGAACAAGCATAACACTTATGCAACTTTTGGAGATAAACTTTAACGAGAGTTAAGGAGCTTGAAAAATGTCAAACATGATATTGAGAACTTACATAATACTTGTGCATCAATAACACATGATTTAACATCATTTCTAACTACTAAAGGAGCAAAACAAAATGGCTCAAAACTTGCCCAAGCCAATATTGAGCACTACTGGCCGAGCAAGGCACGCAGCTTGGCAGTGGCTCTCGACCACTGCCCTGCCAACTAGTGCTAAGGCTACCAGCATGTTTTAGGCTCAAAGACAAGTCAAGTCAAGCCAATTTTTAGCTCAACTTTTATGCACCAAAAATTCTAGAACTCTTTCTAAACATTAAACCACAAATTATGGACCAATTTCCAGATCATAAACACATTTTAAAACTGGAAATTTAAGTGCTCAATCAAGCTTCAAAAATCAAGTTCAAGTAAGAATTGTATTCTTAAAAAATCTTCAACAAAAACAACATGCTATATCACCATATAACATCAATAAATGCTAAATCAACATTCAACATTTATCATTATAAATTGAAACATTCTAAAATATGAATCAACACTTAAAACATATAATAGCATGTTTTCAACTCATCAATCAAGGAGCCACACATAACATCAACCAAACACTCCAATCCATCATATGAATTGAGAATTTAGTGATCTAGATTAATCTATCACATGAATCAATCGTCCAAAGAAAATCCAAATCTAAGCATGATCTAGGCTTCGATACCACTTGAAAGCTAGTAAGCCACTAGGATCCAACTATTAACACTTCAAAAGCTTAATGAACTAGTGCTTACATGGTAACTAGGATCAAATCATGCTTGAGATTCAAATTAGGATAGAGTGTTACCTTGAAACTGCAAAATCCAAGGAAAATGAGGTGAACTCGTCATCGTTGAAGAAACTACTAGAAATATGAATCAGAAGAGGAGAAATTTTTTCCTCCCTCAAATCACCTCCAAAAATCACAAAAACGTTAGTGGAGCTTCTCAACATCTTGAAGAACTCTCAATAAAAAATTCAGATTGAAAAGCTTTCTAGATCTCCTTGGAGAAAATTTCCAAATTGGATTATGTGCAATAGTTCTCCAAAATCGTAGCAAACAAAGTTGTTTGCCTCTATTGATATGATCCACACACCAAATAAATCTTCCAAAATCTCTAGCCTATAAGTTGGAAAAAGGCCAAAGATATGCTATGAAGGAGGCCTATTTTAGGTAGGGAAGAAGAAGAAAAAGCAAAGCTTTCAACACATAAATGCAATGCTTGCAAGGATTTTGGAGGGAATGGTCGAGAATCTAATTTTTCACACCTTTTGACATAATGACCAGCCTTCCCTCTCTATATCTATATATAGAGGCTGGAAAGTGTGATGCCAAGGTGGCATCACACCTCCGATGATGAGAAGGGGCGGCTAGCTTGCATTTGCCAACGTGGCAAATGCAAATTCAAATCTAATTTAAATTACACTTGCATTTTAATTACATTCAAAATCTAATTTCAAGTTAATTAAAATGGTAATTCAATGAACATTTCATTTTAATTTTTCCTCCAAAATATGTTCTTCCCATTAATTAAATTAAACACTTTAATTTAATTAATTAAGCTTTGACTTGACTCTTAAGTCAAATAAGCTAAACTCTTAAACTTGAATTTTGTTAACCTAACTCCTTAAGTTAACTTGACCAATTGATGGTCATATTGGCACCAAATAATTAACTTTTTAATTATTGGTCTAACTTAACTCCTTAAATTAATTAATTAATTTAACACTTAAATTAATCAAGCCAAAATTGACCTCCAAAATTGGCATCTCAAAATTGGTCCACTAGGAGACTTTTTCTAGCACTTAGAAAATCTTTTCTCCATCAATTAGGAAGCTACTTGGCTTTTGTGTGACCCAATAGGTTTTACCATCCATTGGACATGGGATCAAAACTCCTTGTGACTTTTGGATATCATATATTCAATTAGTTTAAAAGAATTTTAAACCAATCGACTCAATTCAATTAATCTCTTGAAATGAAGAATACCCAATCTATATGGTCGATGTCCAACCTCAAGCCCATGGAGCCCAATTAATTGGCTAAAATGAACGATCTGGAGAACCATTATAGCTTTACGAATACCATGCAAATACAGTCATTCCGCCTCATATCTCCCGAAAGAGGCCTAGGGCAAGATATTAGTCGATTCCCTAATAGCCTCGATACTATGCTTTTATTCTCAATGTTTGTTACTTTGTGTGACCTCATCTTTGAAAAACTTCTTTTCCAAATTTTCACACCACATTGCGCAAGAATTTCTTGGAATCAATCATTATAGAATACATAGGAGATGCACTCGCCCTTCACAAAAGCAAGGAGTCGGATTCTATCTTGGATCTCACAAACCTCCATGCCAACTAGCTCATACCCAACCTCAACCCGAAAGACCTGCTAAGTGGTCAAGGAAGAGTCAAAGCATGAGGACTAGACACAAGGTTACCATGAATCCTCAGGTCAGATGACTAATAATATGCACTAGCGTAAGCTGGAGAACTTTTTGCTACTATGACTATCTAGTGGATTGTCCAGTGGGCCTTCAGTACCTTGCTCTCTAACAAGCATCCACCGACATGCACCATATCTCATACGGTTGCTCATGGAATGGAGCAATATCCTAATCTTGGATTTATGCATCGTCAGTGCAAGTCTATCCAAATCTTAGATGCCTTGTCTCGTAAGATCTTGCTACTTGGAAGATTTAAGATCACGACCGTGTGAGACTTATTCCATGGTCATCAAACCAAGTCCCGTAGTCATAAGTGATCTAGGGGCTCTATCCAAATGCAAGTGAAGTACAAAGAGTATAAGATGAAGATGGATATATAAAGAATATCATTCAATTAAGATTACTTTACAAAGAAATAGTTTTTACAAGGCCAATCTAATTGGCTTGTCGGGCACTATTCCAACAATTCATTTATCTAAATGGTGGGCTCCAGGAGCTTGTTGACAGACACTGATTATGGAGATTGGGTACTCTTTGATTAATGGGGATTAATTAAAAGAGTTATTAGTTTAATGGAGTTTAAACTAACGTGAATATTTTAATATTCAAAATATCACAATGAGTTGTAAGCCCATGTCTGATGAATGGGATGAACCTAATAGGTGACACACAAAAGCCTTAAAGAAGTTCTTACTTGACGGGAGAAATTTTCTAAGGAGTTAGAAAATTCATTCTAGGCATTTTTGGAGAAAATCGGCTGACTAAATTTTTAGTCATCTCGGCTTGATTAATTTAATTGTTAAATTAAATAAAATAATTTAAGGAGTTAAATTAGATCAATTAAATTAAGGGGTTAAATTAATTGGTGCCATGTGACTATCAATTGGTCAAGTTAACTTAAAGAGTTAAGTTAACACCTATTAACTTAAATCTTTAAGTTAATTGTGTTGGAATAGTGCACCACAGCCAATTAGATTGCATTTAAAATCTTGATTCAATGATATTTGTTATAAATGGCCATCTTCATTTTATGATTATATTACTTCATTAGCATTTGGTTGAAGCCTTTATATCACACAAGACTACGAGACTTGGTCACGCACTGGGTGATGATCACAAAAAAAGTCTTACATGGTTGTGATCTTAAATCTTCCAAGTCATAGAATCTTATGAGACAGAGCATCTTAGATTTGGATAAACTTGCACTAACGATGCATATATCCAAGTGTTGGATATTCTCTATTTCACGAGCAAGCTATGTTAGATATGGGTGCATGTTAATGGATGCTTGCTAGAGAACAAGTTCACTAAGGGCCCGCTCGGAGTATCCATTAGATAGTTCTAGTGGTAAGTTCTGCAGCTTACGCTAGTGCATATAATTAGTCCTTTGACCAGAGGATCCATGGTAACCTTATGTTTAGGTCTTAATGCTTTGACTCTTCCTTGACCACTTTACGAGTCTCTCAGGTTGAGCTTGGGTATGAGCTACTTAGATATAGAGGTTAGTGAGATCTAAGGTGGGATCCAATTCCTCATCGTTGTGAAAGGCGAGTACATCTCCTATGTATTCTATTATGATCGATTCTAAAAAATCCTTACGGAAGGCAGTATGACAATTTAAAAAAGGAGTTTTCCAAAGATGAGGTCATAAATCAGAATCGAACATTGGGAATACAAACATAGTATTAAGGCTATTAGGGAGCCGATAAATATCTTACCCTAGGCCTCTTTATGGAGATAGGAGACGGAATAACTGTATTTGCTTGGTAAGTGTAGAGCTAGAATGGTTCTCCAAGAGGATATTCATTCGGCCAATTAGTTGGGCTCCATGGGCTTGAGGTTGGACATTGACTATAGAGATTAGATACTCTTCAATTAATAGAAATTAATCGAACTGAGTCATTAGTTTAAAGAAGTTTAAACTAATGTGAATATTTTGATATTCTAAAAGTTACAAGATTGTGAGCCTATGTCCAATGAATGATAGAACCTAATGGATCATATATAAAAGCCAATTGAAAATCCTACTTGATGAAGGGAATTTTCTAAGAGTTAGAGAAACTCCATCTTGACTAATTTTGGATGGAAATGGCTAACACAATTTTTGGTCAAGTTGGCTTGATCAATTTAATTGTTAAATTAGACTAATTAAATTAAGGAGTTAATTTAATTGGTGCCACATGACTATCAATTGATCAAGTTAACTTAAGGAGTTAAGTTAACACCTCTAGCTTAAAGAGTTAAGTCAAGGATAATTAATTAAATTAATGCGTTAAATTTAATTAATGTGAAGAATTAATTTGGAGGAAAATTCAAAATGAAAGAGTTCATTTGGTGTGCATTTGAATTTATTTAGATAACATTTCATGAGATTCCAAATGAAATTCAAATAAAATTGAAATGTGATTTCACATGCAACTTGCTCACTTAGATGGCACCTCATGGGAGGTGTGATGCCAACTAGCATCAGACCTTCCCTCCCTCTATATAAGGATATAGTAGCCGGCCACTTGAAGCTTAAGTTGGCAAAATCTAGATCTAAAAGTTAGATTCCATTTTCCCTCCAATTTTATGATTCTCTCATATGTTGAGGCTTCACATTTTCTTCATCTTCCCTTCCTTCTAAATTTTACCTTCATCCTTGCTCATCTCTCTTTGAGTTTCCAGCTGATCTAGGAGAGATTTGAATTTTCCATTGGTATATGGACTATCACATTAGAGGTAATACATTTGGATTGCTTGTTTCTAGATATTCATAGCAGTCTAGTCTGTTTGGAGGTGTTTCTAAAATGGCTTTCAAGTTTTTGTTTTGGATAATTTTTTTATTGAAGCTTCAACAAGGTATTGGTGATTGTGTGCCCAAATTTCAGCCAATTCTGAGGTGATTTGGATAGGCAACCATTATTGTGAATCCGTTGTGTTGCTGGAAGACAATTTTTCAAGTGTTGAAGTGTTCTTCCTAATTTCCTTGGATTTTGAGCATTCAAGGTAATCCTTCATCCAAATCTGAATCTAGAGTATGATTAGATCCTTGGTTTCAAGTGTAGCCTAGTTTATTTAACAATTTTGTGCTTTATTTATTGGATCCTAGTGCTACACTTGACTTCAAGTGGTATCGGAACCTAATTGCATTCTTTGATTTGGATTTTTGATTGATTGATTCATGTGATGGATTGACCAAAATCTCCAAATTCTTGATCCAATTTATGGATTGGAGTATTTGGATAATGATGTATTTGGATCCTTTGTTGATGAATTGAAATTATGCTAATATGTGTTTTAAGCGTTAATTCATATGTTTACCATGTTTTAATTCATAGTTGCTAATGTTAAATTTTGATTTGGCATTGGATGATGTCATATGTTCATATAACATGTTAAATTTGGCCTTAAAGAGTTTTGGTCATTTTTTGATCCAATTTGATTGGAATTTATTGGACATTTTTGGAAAATAGTGATTCTCACTTAAACTTGATTTTTGAAGCATGTTTAAGCACTTAAAATTCTATTTTTAAAAGGTGTTTTGAATCTATAATTTCTTCTATAATGTGTGATTTGATGTTTAGGAAGTATCCCAAAATTTTTGGTGCACAAAAGTTGAGCCAAAAGTAACTTAACTATGTCCAAACCACTAAAACAGGGTGCTACGCCAAATGGCAGGGCACTAGCAAGGCAGCGGGTGTACTTGCCACCTAGCTAGGGCAGCAGTGCATGGTTTAGGTGTTAGGCAAGTTTTGAGATGTTTTTGCATTCCTTTAGTGACCAAATGTGTTCTAAATCACACACAGTAGATGCACAAGTGTTGTACAAGTTCTCAAAGTTATGTTTGACATTTTTTATTGCTTTTAAAATCTTGCTAAAGTTAATCTTCAAGGATGAGACATAATTGTTGTGCTTGTTCTTGCTTGGCCAATTAATTGTTTATGAGATAAGCATTTAATTGATAGAATTGAATGTTAATTCTTGATTTATTTATTGTTCATTTAATTGTTGAATAGATGATGAATAAATGGGGATGATCATGAGCCTTTAATATTGATTTTATTTGTTTCAAGTTGTTGAAAAGGGTTGTATTAAATTGGGGCTCGCATGCCTTTTAATTTCTATCTTATAAATGTTATGAGAGTAGAATCACTAGGAGTGGGGATTTCTTTCTCATGTAAATGTTACAAGGAGCAAAGAAGACCATTGGAGGCATGAAGACCTATGAATGTATGGGGATACATTTTTGTAATAGCTAGATTTAATCAACATACTTAAAATCAACCGAGTGGTGCAACTATGGCTCTAAGTGCATCACTTGGTTAAACCTCATAGTTATCCCACCCTAGGAGCATGCTAGGTGCATTTACTTATTTATACTTTCTATATTGTATTAATATATGAGATGCACGGTTAGGATATATAAAATCTAAATAAGAAGATAAAATTGATGAGATCTTTGCATGCAAAAAAATTCCTCCGCTTAGAATGTCTAATTGTTTTCAAATATCAAGTCAAAATGGATATAAATTAAAAGGAGTTTTAATTTATCCATGTCTTCTACCAATAGTATATGACATGACGATACTACTATCTTTATTTGATGTACTTATCATGGGGGTCAGCTAAAAAGCTATGATCATATACTTAGCATATGATGCACCTTTGATTTGATGCTTGCCTTATGTGGCTCACATCACGTGGCAGACTTGGAGCAGTTTTGAAGCAAAGTTTGATTGGTAGATATGACTTGACACCTAGTAATGTAGAGGTCATCCATCAAGGGGATTTACGTGAAAATTGAGGCAAAATATATCAAGGGTTGCATAGAGATGCAATTGGGAAACGTTGCTTCCCTTTGGATTGTTTGTGGATACACTCATCATGGGAGTCCACTTACAAGTCTTTAGGACCCTAATTCTCACTAGAAAATGAGATTTCCTGAATTCTTCTAGGGGTGGAGAATTTGATAAAATGGTGGGAGAAAAACGTACTTGAAAGACCATGAACATATTTTCAATATCAATATTCAATCACATGCTTATATTTTTCTTTTTTTACCTTTCGTAGATTTTTAAAATCTCAAACTCAAAATGGCTAAAAATCTACTCTACGTTATTTTGGAAACCAATAAGCTAATCGGGCTAAACTTACGTGATTGGTTGAGAAACCTTAAAATAATTTTATATTTCGAAAAGAGGACTTATGTACTCAATCAAAGTCTGCTGGACACCATTGGCAATGATGCCACCGATGAAGCATGTGAATTGTTCACAAAGTTTGTACATGATGATCTACAAACAAGATGCATTAAGATGGCATTTATGACTAATGTGCTCCAAAAGACTCATGATCACATAAAACATGAAAGTGAGATCTACCTACATCTACAAGAGTTGTATAGTGTTCAAACAAGACACAAAAGGTTTACTTTTTCTAAGGAGCTTTTTAGGTCAAGAATGAATGAAGGCACAAGTGTGCATAGCATGGGCTACAGATGATCGGGCTTATTAAAAAGCTAGGTCAATCAGACGTAATCATAGACAATGAGCTCTATGTGGATTTGATCATTCAATCATTGCCCAGCTCATTCGCCCAATTTGTTATAAACTTTAATATGTCCAAGCAAGAAGTGATGATTAATGAATTGGTCAATATGTTGGTGATTGCTCAAACGACTATGAAAAAAGATAAACCTCTTATGATTGCTTCATTTTCCAAGTTTAAGGGCCCCAGGGGTCCTAGAAAGGGATGTAAAAGGAAGAAGAGTACTTCCTCTAAGGGAAAGCAACCATTGAAGAGTTCGGGGGGGATTAAGAAGAAGAAAGAGGCTAAAACCGATATTACTTGCTTCCATTGTGGTGAAAAAGGACATTGGAAAAGGAATTGCAAAGCTTACCTTGCAACCTTTGAGAAGGGTATGTAATTTATTAAAGCGCACTTGACGATAAATTCTTCCTCATTGGAATTTGATACTGTATGTGGTTATCACCTTTGTAATTCATTACAGGGGATGGAAAAAAGAAGAAGTCTCAATGAAGGGGATATGATCCACCGCCTTAGAAATGGAGCAAAAGTTGCAGCCATGGTTGAAGGTGTAGTTAAGTTAGACTTAGGAAAGGCTTAAATTGTACTTGATCCTTGTTATTATGTACCCTCTTTTGTTAAGAATATTATTTCTATTCTCATCTTGGATAATGAAGGATATAATTTTTCTATATCTAATGGGATGTTGAAAGCATTAAAAAAATGGTTCTTTAATTGCACAAGGTACATTAAGCAATGGATTGTACATACTAGATTCTCAACCTTCATTGTTCAGTTAACTAAAAAAAATTAAATAACCAAGAAGATGTCATCTTGTGGCATGCAGAACTTAGACATATTTCTAAAAATAGGATGAACAAGTTAGAAGCTCTCAAAGCAATAAATGTTAGTAGCATTGAGTACCTTCCTACTTGTGAGCCTTGTTTAAAGGGAAAGATGACCAAAGCTCCTTTTGTGGGACAAACGGAGTGAATCACAAGTCCTTTGGATTTGATCCATATGAATGTTTGTGACCTACTAAGAGTTAGTGCGAAAGGAGGCTATCCTTACTTCATTACCTTCACCAATGATTATACTTAGTTCGGACATGTGTATCTTATGAAGTACAAGTCAAAAGCTTTTGAAAGGTTCAAAGAGTATAGGAATGAAGTAAAAAAGCAAAAGAGACTAAGTATTAAAGCTCCTCGATTGGATCAAGAGAGAGAATACTTAGTACCGAATTCTTGGATTATCCAAGAAAGAATAGGATTCTCTCACAATGGACTCCACCCGGCCCACCCCAACATAGTGAAGTAGTGGAGAGGAGAAATCGTACTTTGTTAGATATGGTACATTCCATGATAAGTTTTTTTGATATACCTATATCCTTTTGGGGATACGCCCCAAACACGGTGACGAGGCTACTTAATATGGTACCCTCAAAGTCGGTGCCAAAAATGCCATATGAGAGACAAGATCTCATCGATCTTCTGTGGCAATAAAGGAGCAGTTGTGCAAGCAAATGAGACAAGATCTCATCGATCCAAGCACATTTTGATGCATTATCATTTGATCCGACATCGTAGTGGAGAAGGTAGCCTTAGAAGAGAGCATAGCAGATCCATTGACAAAACCCCTAACACAAAAGGTTTTTGAAGAACATCTTTAGAGGATGGGCCGTAGAACTATGGGGAATTAGCTTTAGGGCAAGTGGGAGATTGTTGGAATAGTGCCCCACAGCCAATTAGATTGGCATATAACTATTTTACTTATAATACAATCTTAATTGAATGATATTCAAATAAAATGATCATCTTCATCTTATGCTTATTTTACTTCACTAGCATTTGGTTGAAGCCCCTAAATCACATAAGATTATAGGACTTGGTTGCACACGGAGTGGTGATCATGAAATAAGTCTCTACGGTCATAATTTTAAATATTCCAAGTTATAGAATCTTAAGAGACGGGACATCTAAGATTCGGATAGACTTGCACGAACGATGTATAAATCTAAGGAGTTCGATATTGCTCCATTTCATGAGCAGTCCATGTTAGACATGGATGCATGTTAGTGAGTGTTTGTTAAAGAATAAGTCCACTGAAGACCTACCTAGAGAATCCACTAGATAGCGTAATGGCAAGTTGGTAGTAGTAAGTTCTCCAACTTACACTAGTGCATATAATTAGTCCTTTGACCTGAGAATCCATGGTAACCTTGTATTTAGGTCCACATGCTTTGACTCTTTACCAACCACATAGCGGGTCATCTGGGTTGAGATTAGGTATGAGCAACTTAGACATGGAGATTTGTGAGATCCAAGAAGGGACCAATCTCCTTGTTGTTATGAAAGACGAGTGCATCTCCTATGTATTCTATAATGATCGATTCCACAAAATCCTTGTGCAAGGTAGTATGACAATTTGGAAAATGAGTTTTTCAAAGATGAGGTCATAAAGGAAAATCAAACATTGGAATTAGAAATATAGTTATCGAGGCTATTGGAGAGCCAACAAATACCTTGTCCTAGCCTCTTTTGGGAGAGAGGAGATAGAAGACCATATGTGCATAGCAAGAGTAGAGCTAGAATGGTTCATCAAGACATAATCATCATCCAATTAGTTGGGCTCCATAGGCTTGTTGCTAGATATTGACTATGGATATTAGGTACTCTTTGATTAACGGAGATTAATAAAAAGAGTTATTAGTTTAATGGAGTTTAAACTAATGTGAATATTTTAATATTCAAAATATCACATTGAGTTGTGAGCCTATGTCCAATGAATAAATGAACTTAATGGATCACACACAAAAGCCTAAAGCAAGTTGTTACTTGATGGGAGGAATTTTCTAAGGAGTTAGAAAATTCATTCTAGGCATTTTTGGAGAAAATCAGTTGACTAACTTTTCGGTCATCTTGGCTTGATTAATTTAATTATTAAATTAATCAAAACAATTTAAGGAGTTAAATTAGACTAATTAAATTAAGAAGTTAATTTAATTGGTGCCATGTGACTATCAACTGGTCAAGTTAACTTAAAGAGTTAACATCTATTAACTTAAAGAGTTAAGTTAATTGACTTAATGAGTTAAGTCAAACCAATTAATTAAATTGAAGAGTTAATTTAATTAAAATGAGTGTTTAGATTTTGGAGGGAAAATCAAATGAAAGATTTCAGTTTAATTTAATTAGAGTTAATTTGCATTTCATTTCATTAGATAAAATGTAGATGCTAATTAAATGCAAATGTATGTGAAATTCACATTCACATTCAAGTTGGCAACTCTCCTCTCTCTATATATCCTTGTGGCTGGCCATGTGATGGTCCTAACATTAGATTCCAGTTTTCTCTCTAAAAGTGTAATATTCATTTGTTGAAGACTCACACTCACCAAAATATTCTCCCTCTCCAATTCCTCTCCCAATGCCATTCACTCACCTTCATCCTCTCATTATCTATCAGATTTAAGGTTGGTTTAGATCTGTCCATGAGTGTGTGGATTAATACATTAGAGGTCCAACACTTGGGGGACTTGTTGCTCCTTGGTGAACCATTATCATTTGGTTGTTTGAGTGGTAGATTTGAAGGACCTAGGAGGTTCTGATTTATACAAAACTTTGGCAATTTCTACCTTCCTATGTGATGGAGTTCTCTGCTAATTTTGAGGATTTTTAGAGCTTTGGAAAGCATTCAAACGTTGAGTGCTTTTGCTGTGCGCGAATTGCTCCATTGAAGTGTTCATTGGAGTCTTTCTCCTCTTGCCTTTGGATTTAGCTTTAAAGGAAAATTTTCTCGACTAAAATCCTTGTTATAAACATGATTAGATCCTTCGAGTGGAGTAGCTAAGCTATATTTAGCCTTTTATGGTTTTATATTATAGATTCTTAGCCTACTCCTACTTTCATCAGAAACTCCTTGGTCACCCATATCTGCCCCCAAAAATCGATGCAAACAATGATCCACTAAGGAACTCTAAGTCCTCCAAGTGTAGGACCTCTAATGACAAAATCCACACACCTTAGGCAAGCACTAAATCAGCCTAACTTGTGCAAGAAGAAGGGAGGAAAAATGTGATATGAGGCACTAATGGAGGTGAGAGGGAGAGGAGAGAATTTTGTGTGAATCTTCAACACATGAATATCACACTTTTGAAGGGAAATGATGTGTAAGCCAACTACTCCTTAGGTGGCTGACCAAGTGGCCAATTTATAGAGATGAAAGGATGCTAGCTAGCATCACACCTCCCATGCTAGTTGGCCAACTTGCATTTGCATTTGCATTTCACATACATTTAAATTTAATTAACATTTGCATTTCATCTCATGAAATGAAATGTTAATTAACTCTAATTCTAATTCTAATTCAAATGGACTCTTCCATTTGATTTCCTCCAAAATTCAAATTCTCATTTTAATAAAATTAACTCTTTAATTTAATTAATTTGACTTAACTCTTTAAGTCAATTAACTTAACCTTTTAAGTTAATTAATGTTAACTTAACTCTTTAAATTAACTTGGCTAACTAATTATGACATGGCACCAATTAAATTAACTCCTTAATTTAATTGGTCCAAGTTAACTCTTTAAATTATTTTAATTAATTTAACACTTAAACTAAACAAGCCAAGATGACCAATTAAAGTAGTAACTCGTCCCTCTCTCAAAACGCCTAAACTTGGATTTTCTAACTCCTTAGAAAATCTCTCCCATCAAATAAAAGTTTGCTATAGGGTTTTGTGTGTGACCCATGAGGTTCATCCATTCGTTGAACATGAGCTCACAACTTATTGTGATATTTTGAATATTGAAATATTCACATTAGTTTAAACTCCTTTAAATTAATACCCATTTCAATTAATCTCTAAATTGAAGAGTACCCAATCTCCATAGTCGATGTCTAGCAACAAGCCCAAGGAGCCCAACTAATTGGATGAATGAATTATAACTTGACAAACTATTATAGCTTACACTTACCAAGTAAATACGGTCATTCCATCTCCTATCTCCATGAAAGAAGCCTAAGGCAAGATATTTATCGACTCCCTAATAGCCTAGATAACTATGTCTCCACATCCAATGTTCGATTGTCCTTTATGACCTCAACTTTGGAAAACTCCTTTTCTAAATTATCATACTACCTTGCGCAAGAATTTCTTGAAATTTATCATTATTGAATACATAAGAGATGCACTCATCCTTCACAACAATGAGGAGATGGATCCCATCTTGATCTCATAAACCTCTATGCTTAAGTAGTTCATGCCAATCTGAATCCAGAATGACCAGCTATGTGGTCAGAGAATAGTGAAAGTATAAGAACCTAAATACAAGGTTACAATGGATTCTCAAATCTAAGGACTAATTATATTCACTATTGTAAGCTGGAGAACTTGCCACTACCAACCTGCCACTACGACTATCTAGTAGATTTTCTGGGTGGGTCTTCAATGAACTTTTTCTCTAACATGCACCCACTAATATGCATCCATGTCTCATATAGATAGCTCATGAAACAGAGCAACATCCAACCACTTAGAATATGTATCATTAGTGCAAGTCTATCCAAATCTTAAATATCTTATCTCTTAAGATTCTATAACTTAGAATATTTAAAATCATGATCGTAGAGACATTTTTTATGATCACCATCATATACATGACCAAGTACCATAGACTTGTATGATTTAGGGGCTTCAACTAAATGCATGTGAAGTATAATTAGCATAAGATGAAGATGGACATTTAATAAAAATATCATCCAATCAAGATTGTATCACAGGATAAATAATATTACACGCCAATCTAATATGTTGTGGAGCACTATTCCAATAATCTTCCACTTGCTCTAAAGCCAATTCCCCATAGTCTTAAGACCCATATTCTTAAGATGACCTTCTTTTAGGGGTTTAGATATATTTTCTTTCAAGGCAACTTTATCTACTCAAATGTTGCCACTATCAATGATCTCACAGATCAAATGATAACCCATTAAAATGTGCTTCAATCGCTGGTGAGATCTTGTCTCTTTTGCTTGCACAACTACTCTATTATTGTCACAAAAGATAATGGCCGGCTCTACAATGTTGGGCACTACATCCAACTCTTGGATGAAGTTTTTCATCCAAACACCTTCCTTTGTGGTTTCCGAAGCTGCAATATATTCTGCCTCAGTGGTAACATCAGCCGTGGTATCTTGTTTGGAACTCTTCAAACTTATCTCTCTGCCATTTAGGTGAAATATAAATCCAAAGGTGGAATTAAGGTCATCTTCATCATATTGGAAACTAGAATCCAAAAACCCTTTAAGTTTCAATTCTCCATTGTTGTAAACCAAAAAGAAATCCTTAGTTCTTTTCAAGTACTTGAGGATTGTTTTTACAGCTTGCTAGTGACATTCACTGGGTTGGATTAATAGCATATTGTAAGATTTAGAGCATGTGCTACATCTGGCTTGGAATCCTAATTGAATGACCATGTCCCATGGGAAGGAATCCCTTCTTGGATTCTTCCATACCAAACCTCTTTAGTATCTTGTCAATGTACTTAGTTCAAGAGAGCCCCAATATCATTTTTTGATCTATCTCTATAGATCCGTATTCCTAATACGTAGGATGCTTCTGCCAAATCCTTCATGGAAAATTGCAAAGATAACCATATTTTAGTACACTAACATTTCTTTCTCATTCCTAATGAGAAGAATGTCATTGACATAAAGTACAATAAACTGTATCAAACTCCCACTAGCCTTTTTGTACACACAATGTTCACACTCATTTTAGACAAAGCCAAACAATATGATTGTCATATCAAAATGAATGTTCCAATTCGAGATGCTTGTTTTAGTCTATACATGGACCTTCAGAGTTTGCAAACCTTTTGCTAACTCTCTTTAGATGTAAAACCTTATGGTTGCTCCATATAAATTTCTTCTTCAATGTTTCTATTGAGGAAAGGGATCTTTACATCCATTTTTCATATCTCATAGTCACAATATATAGATGTGGCAAGCATAATCCTAATGGACTTACGTATAGCGATTGGTGAAAAGGAATCTTCAAAATCAATATCGAGTCTTTGAGTGTAACCCTTTCCGACTAGTCTAGCCTTAAAGGCTATCACCTCTTCATCAACTTCTTAGCTTTTACTTAGAGATCCACTTTCAACCAACGAGTACTATACCCTCCAGTAGATCTACTAAAGTCCATTTTTTTTGGAGTACATGGAGTCCATTTTGAATTTTATGGCCTTAAGTTAATGTCCTGATTCTATATCCAACATAGTTTCCTCATAGATCTTTCGATCATTATCAGTTTGGTTCGTTTCATAAAGGAATCCGAACCTTTTAGGTTGCTTCTTTATTTGGTCTGACCTTCTTAGAGGTTGTGTGCTAGGTTCATGATGTTCTATTGTTTCTACTGCTTGTGTGATCATATGATCATATTAAACTTAATGATAACGCCTTTTCTATCCAACAGAAACTCTTTTTCCGAAAAGGTGGCGCTCTTCAAAACAAACACCTTATGTTCCGAGGGATCACATAAGTAATAACCTAAAGACTCTTTTGGGTATCTCACAAACTTGCACAAAGTAGATCTCGCATCCAACTTGTCTCCCACTAACCTCTTGACGTGTACAGGAGACCCCCAAACTACTAAATAAGAGTAAGAAGGTATTTTTCCATACTACATCTCATGCGATGTCTTTGGCACTGACTTTGAGGGTGCTACGTTTAGTAGCCTCGCCGCCGTATCTAGGCCCAAATGGATATAGGCACATCGGTAAAGCTCATCATAAAACATACCATGTCTAATAAGGTACGATCTCTCTTCTCGGCTACTCCATTATGTTGGGGTGTGCCAGGTAGAGTCCATTATGAGAGAATTCCATTCTCTTTTAGATAATCCAAGAATTCGGTGCTTAAATATTCTCCTCCTCGACCTAATCGAAGAGCTTTAATACTAAGTTCTTGTTGCTTTTCTACTTCATTCCTATACTCTTTGAACCTTTCAAAAGCTTCGAACTTGTACTTCATAAGATACATATGTACGAACTAAGTAAGATTATTGGTGAAGGTAATGAAGTAAGAGTAGCATCCTTTTACACTAACTCTCAGTGGTCCACAAACGTCCATATGGATCAAATCCGAAGGAGTGTGTTTCACCTCGTTTATTCTATAAAAGGAGACGTAGTCATTTTTCCTTTTAAACAAGATTCACAAGTAAGAAGATCCTTTATGCTACTAACACTACAAGAAAAAATGGTTTTAGCAACCAAATTCTTAGTAACCAGCATAAAATGGTTACTAAATATATAATTTTAGCAACTAAAAGTAATCTGGTTGCTGAAATCAAGTTATATATATTTTTGCAACCAACTAATATTTGGTACCTGTAAATGGTCGCTATAATTTGACCAATCTTAGCCAGTGATATAGTGATCAAAATTAGGGTATTTAGCGAGAATTTTTATGGTTGCTAAATATGAACATCAATTGCAACCAATTTAACAACAAATATTGGATGTTTACAGTAACACTTTTAACCTGATGATTAACAACTAATTATTTTGATTGCTAAAAACAAATTCATAGCAACCAACATTTTATGGTCACTATGAAAAATATTTACAACAAGCAATTTTACATGATTGCTAAAAAAGTACTCGAATGCATTAAGAAAAAAAAAATGAAATCTCTTAATTCTTTTTCTTTAAATTTAATGAATTTTAAAAAGAAAGACAGGATATCTGAATCTTCCCCCTCCTAATTCATTATATGTTTTTTATTTAAGAAAATAATCTTAAATCAAAATTTTGTTATTGAATTATTTGAAAATTAAACTTATCTTTATTTAATCAAAATTTAAGCTTTAGAAAGTTTTGGTAACATGATATACACAATTTGGTTTAGATATACTTGGGGACAATTTGCATAATTAAAACTCCCAATTTTAATTAAATATATTAATTCAACACCTAAATTTTATTATTAGAATTTAATATATTAGAAAATGTCTATATAAAGAAATGTACATTTTAAAAATATAAAATTTTGGGTATGAAAATTATTACAAATTTTTCTCTTTTCCCAATAAAAAATTAAAAGATATTTTGCCATTATGCCTAAAATATTAAATCTCATATTATAATTGCCCTCTTCCTTTTTAAATTAGAATTTTTTTTTCTATCTACTCATCTAACAATTGAAGACAGTGAATCAACCAGAGTTGGGATTGTATTTTCAATTGCTAAGGCACTTGCACATAGTCTGAATAGCTTGAGCCCTAATCCCTCATCCCCTAATTTGTCATTGCTTATCATCAATTGCTAATCTCAAACCTATTTTTTCTCTCAAAAATTATATTCGAATTCTAAATATTGTTATTTTCCATCAAGGTGAGGAATTTGTGGCTTGAGGATTTGTAGCTCATGCGAAAATCACGGCTATTCTCAAGAATTTTGCAGAAGAAAAGGTAATCTAATATCCATTTCTTTGTTGGGCACACCAAATATGTCTGATATTGAAAATATTGAATTTTAATATTTAATTTGCGATTCTTAGTAGAAGACAGTGAATGCGTGATTTGCATTGCTACTGGATGCAAATATTTGAAGATTGTTCTGAGAGAAAATTTTATCTGGGATATATTAATTTTATTTTTGTACTGGTGTAATTGGATTCTTGTGCTAATTGATTAAGAGTATTGAGTATTGCTCACTTTTTATTGTCTACCTACCTTTTGAATTCTAAGAGCCAAGTTGTTGGATTTTTATGTTGGGTTGTCTTTCAAGTCCAATGTATCATTGACTTTAGTTCCAATACAAATAAGATCTAGTTTAATAAAATATGCAAGCCGACCATCGTGGACTAATCATCCCATGGTACATGCAAATTGCATTTCCAGATAAAGTTGCATTTAGATTTAATTCATAAAAGATTGTTTAAGTTTTGGCCTCTTCACGATGAACAAGACAAGTTTGGATATTTTCTTTATCGCTATTATGTTATAAATGTGAGTTTAAGCAACCTTAAGCTTCACTTGAGGCGGCTTATTTACAGCCTCAGTTAAAAGACATTTTATGGAGCAACTTTTATCAATGAATTTGGATTTTCGACTTATGAATTAGAAATGAAAAACCTCTCATTGTTCTTTGTGCCTTTTTCAAACTTTCAAACTCAGATCCGAAAGCTTCTCAAAAAATAGAAATTAAGGAAGTACGTCCCCACATGAACTTTGATTTATATGGTTTAGTTTTCCTTTTTGCCTTTCTCTATATAGTAATTCCTAAACAACATCTGAGCTCATAAATAATGACTGGCACTATTGTTAGATAGAAATTGGGATAAGTATATCTTACGGCTTAAGTAAAATCTAAATGTTAAAATATTCCTAAACTTTACGTGATTGTTTGGTCTTGGCTGTCTTGTGACCTTGTCCTACATAGCATATTAAGGAACTTTGTTCTTATCTATTCTTCTTGTTATTAATGTAATAACTATTTTGAAGAGAGAAAAAGAAGAAGAAGAAGAAGAAGAAGAAGAAGAATAAAAACATAGTAACTATTTTGAGTTTCAACTTATTTCTATCGATTATGTTATAACTGCATGTTTGGAGTATTATGTTGACTTCTCACGCAAATAGCTCTCCTCTTCTTTTCCCTTTTAGGATTTCATTATCATTTTTTTCTTTTAAATTTTTGTTGCAACCAAATCTTGTAATGAATATTAAGTGTTGGCGATTAACGTGTAAAAACATGTGTAAATGGAAGAATGCAGAAGATTAAATTCATATCTTTTATTAGGGAAATGGAAGCAATCTTTGTATCTTGTTATATTAATTGTTAGAGTGTTGTCTAACTCCAACTAAACCCAATGCCGTCTGCTACCACATTTCAGAAGTTTAGTTAGGACGAGTAATAGAAAGAACTTCTAGAGTCAGAAGAAAAAATTTCTGTATTTGCATGAGGAAAATGATTGACAAGAGCATGAATGTATTTCTGCTTATTTTTGCTGCAAATAATGAAAAATAAATGTAGTTTGATTTAGATACTCAGAGTTAGTGTTTGTCACTTTCTTTCAGCAGCAAAGAGAAGTTGTTTCCTGTGTCACTGTAGTTTGAGGTCTGAGGCTAGATTTGACTTCATATTTAGATGCAATGGATTATAAAAAATGTTGTTAACCATCAAAGTTCAAACAAGGGAAAATAAGCTCAGACAATGTTTCTCAACTTGAAATTTGGAGTCCAGGGAAAATAAGAGAGAGAAAAACTTGTAAATAAGGTTTCTCCAGTCAACATTAAAGCTTTATTTTTTCTAGTGCCATTTTCTAGCAGTCAATCACTAATAGACATTTACAGTTTCTTGACAAATATATGTCAGTTTAATCAAATGAAGAATTTTGGTTTTAGATGTTTACCTTAACTTTGCTCTTGTTTTTTTCCATGTTGTATTTCAGATCTTCCTGCTAAGTTGACTGAGGATTTCAAGTTTGTCCCCTTAAATTCTGAGGATCGAAAATATGGTCGACCTATAAGTTCTGGTTAGTTCTATGCCATTTTTTCGTTATATTTAGTTTCCTTGACATCATTGAAGTCAAAAACAAAGAAGAATATTTTTGAATGCAAATGGATTATGCTCTATGCTAGCTACAACCAAGCTAGCTAAACTCATAAAAACAAAGAACCACATGAAAATAGTTCCTTGTGAAAGAAGGTATAAGCCAAGTATCTAATTAAAAAATAATTAAAAACTGAAACCAAACTTGATTACACCTCCCAAAGGATCTAATTCATGCCATTAAGTAGATTAAGGTTAGAAAATTACCTAGAAAGCAAATTTCAACCAAAGAGATGAAGACTTGCTTGAAATCTTTCAATCCAGTCTCCCTTGGCGCAGCAGCTTGTAGGCAACATTTGCCCAACCAAAACACCTCAAAATCGGCTGAAATTTGGATAGGCGATCACCAACACCTTGATGAACCTTCAGTAGAAAAATCAGCCAAATCATAGAATCTAAAGTTGCTCTAGAAATGTCTCCAAATTTGTGCCCAAACAGAGGATCTCCAAAAGGCAAGCAAACGAAGTGTTTTGCTTCTAAGTCAAGATCCACACACCAATGGACAATTCAAATATCTTCAATGTTAGACAGAAAACAAGGAAGAGATTGAGGTATGAAGGGTTCAAATTTTGGAGGTGGGAGATGAAGAAAATGTGAAGTTTCAACACATGATGCAACACATACAAAATTGGAGGGAAAGGGAAAATCTAACAATTAGATCTAGAATGCTTGTATTCACATGTATTGGCCGGCCACCCTCTATATCCATATATATAGATGAAGGGAAACGCATCACACCATCTTCAAGGTTGGCGCCAACTTGCAAGCAAGTTGCATGTGATTTAATGTGCATTTGAATTTCATTTGGAATCTTCATTTCATCTCATGAAATGTATCCACATAAATTCTAATGCACTCCAAATGACTCTTCATTTTGAATTTTCCCTCCAAAATTAATTCTTCATTTTAATTAAATCAAATATTTTAATTTAATTAATTAACCTTTTACTTAACTCTTAAGTCAATTAGCTTAACTTTTCAAGCTATGTAGTGTTAACTTACCTCCTTAAGTTAACTTGACCAATTGATAGTCATGTGGCACCAATCAAATTAAATCTTTAATTTAATTGGTCTAATTTAACTCCTTAAATTATTTATATCAATTTAACAATTAAATTGATTAAGCCAAAATGACCAACAATTTACTGAACCGTCTACCTCCAAAAATGGGTCAAGGTGGAATCTTTCTAACTCTTAGAAAACTCCCCTTCATCAAGTAGAATTTTCAATTAACTTTTGTGTGTGACCCATTAGGTTCTACCATTCATTGGACATGGGCTCACAACTCTTGTGATTTATAGAATATCATATATACACATTAGTCTATACTCCTTTAAACTAATGACTCAATTCAATTAATCTCATTAATTGAAGAGTACCCAATCTCCATAGTCGATGTCCAACCTCAAACCCATGAAACCCAACTAATTAGCCAAAATGAATGCTCTTGGAGAACCATTCTAGCTCTATGCTAACCATGCAAATACGATCTTTCTGTCTCCTCTCTCCCAAAAGAGGCTTAGGGCAAGATATTTGCCGACTCCCTAATAGCCTCGATAATATGTTTCTATTCTCAATGTTCAATTTTGATTTATGACCTCATTTTTGGAAAACTCCTTTTTCAAATTGTTATACTGCTTTGCGCAAGAACTCTTTAGAATCGATCATTATAAAATGCATATGAGAAGTACTTGCCCTTCACAATGAAAAGGAGTCAGATCCCATCTTGGATCTCACAAACCTCTATCTCCAAGTAGCTCATACTCAAGCTCAACCCGAATGACCCGCTAAGTGGTCAAAGAATAGTCAAATCATGAGGACCTAAACACAATGTTACCATGGATCCTTAGGTCAAAGGAATAATTATATGTACTAGTGTAGGTTGGAGAACTTGCCACTACAGTTATCTAGTAGATTCTCTGGGCAGGTTTTCAGTGAACTTGTTCTCTAATAAGCACCCACTAACATGCACTCATAGCTCATATGAATTGCTCATGAAATAGAGCAATATCCAACCCTTGGATTTATACATCGTTAGTGTAAGTCTATTCGAATCTCAAATGCCCTATCTCATAAGATACTATGACTTGGAAGATTTAAGAACAGGACCTTGTAAGACTTATTTCATAATCACTACCTAGTGAAGTGACCAAATCTCGTAGTCTTGTGTAATCTAAAGGCTTCAACCAAATGTCAGTGAAGTAATTTAGGCACAAGATAAAGATGGCAATTCATAATGAATATCATTCAATCAAGATTAGTTGGTGGATCTGCTATATTCTCTTTTGAGGCAACTCTCTCCACTCAGATGTCGCCTCTATCAATGATATCGCCTCAAAATGTGATTGGATCGTTAATGAGATCTTGGCTTTTTAGCCTGCTCTACTTCCCCGTTGTTGTCACAGAATATAACTACTGGCTCAGCAATGCTAAGCAATACATTCAACTCTTAGATGAAGTTTTTCATCCAAACGCCTTCCTTTGTAGCTTCCGAAGTTGCAATATATTCTACCTCTGTGGTTGAATTGACCATGGTGTCTTGTTTGGAACTCTTCCAACGTATTGCACCACCATTAAGGCAAAATATGAATCTAAAAGTGGATTTTAGCTCATCTATATCGGATTGAAAACTAGAATCTGAAAACCCCTCGAGTTTCAATTCTCTATTACCATATACCAAAAATAAGTCCTTAGTCCTTCTCAAGTATTTAAGGATTGTTTTAACAACCATCCAGTGACATTCACCAAGGTTAGATTGGAAATAACTCATAACACTTAGAGCGTGTGCCATATCCGGCCTTGTACATTGAACGGCATACATTATGTTTCTAATGGCGGATGCAGAAGGTATGTAGGACATTCTATATCTCTAGTCATCAGTCTTAAGGGCCAAGTGTTGAACATCTAATGTTAAGTCAACAAACCTAGGATAAGCTCTCAATCAACCTCACTTTGCTAGAGAAGAAAGGATGAAGGTGATGATAGAAGTAAGGATTATTTGGAGGAGGAGAGAGGGAGAGAATTTTGGTGTGGTTATTTAACACATGAATTATACCACACTTTTTAAGAAAAAATGTGAGGAATGCCTACCAAACACAAGCGGCCGACCACATAGCATATTTATAGGAGGGGATAGGCTTCCATTACACTCTCCATGCATGTCGGTCCTCATTCCAACTTGTCAGCTTGCATTTGCTTTCATGTGCATTTACATTTCATCTCATGAAATGAAATGGTAATTAACTTAATTCAAGTGAACTCTTCCTTTTGATTTGCCTCCAAAAACTTAAATTCTCAATTTAATTAAATTAACTCTTTAATTTAATTAATTTAACTCTTTAATTTAACTATAGCTAACTTAACTCCTTAAGTTAACTTCACTAATTAATTGTCACATAGCACCAACTAAATTAACACATTAATTTAATTGGCCTAACTTAACTCCTTAAATTATTTTGATTGATTTAACACTTAAATTAATCCAACTAAAATGACTAATTGATAATTAGTCAATTGCTCTATCTCCTTTATCAAAAACGCCTAACATGATGAGTTAGAAAATTTCTCTTATCAAATAAGAGCTTCTTAGGCTTTTGCGCGAGACCCATTGTTTCATCCATTCATTGGACATGGGTTCACAACTCATTGTGATATTTTAAATACTGAAATATTCACATTAGTTTAAATTCTTTTAAACTAATAAATCTTTTAATTAATCTCTATTAATTAAAAAGTACCCAATCTCTACGGTCGATGTCTAGCAATAAGGCCATGGAGCCCAACTAATTAGATGAATGAATTAATCATGATGAACCATTATAGCTTATGTTTACTATGTAAATACGGTCCTTCCATCTCTTATCTCCCAAAAGAGGCCTAGGGTAAGATATTTGTCGGCTCCCTAATAGCTTTAATAACTATGTCTCTACATCCAATGTTTGATTCTGCTTTATGATCTCAACTTTGGAAAATACCTTTTCCAAATTATCATACTATATTGTGCAAGAATTTCTTGGAATTGATCATTATAGAATACATAAGAGATACACTCATTCTTCACAACAACGAGAAAATGGATCCCATCTTGGATCTCATAAACCTCTACGCTTAAGTAGCTAATTCCCAATCTCAACCCCGTATGACCTGCTACGTGATCGGGAAAAAGTTAAAGCATAAGGACCTAAGCACATGGTTATTATGGATCCTCAAGTCCAAGGACTAATTATATGTACTATTATAAATTTGAAAACTTGCCACTACCAATGTGCTACTACGGCTATCTAGTAGATTCTCTGGACTGACCTTCAGTGAACTTATTCTCTAACAAGAATCTACTAACATGCATCCATATCTAATATAGATTGCTCATGAAACAGACCAATACCCAACCCTTTGGAGCATGCATCATTAGTGCAAGTCTATCCGAATCTTAGATATCTCTTCTCATAAGATTCTACGACTTGGAATATTTAAAATCATGACCTTAGAGTCTTATTTCATGATCAACATCATATGTGGGACCAATTCCTATAGTCTTGTATGATTTAGGGGCTTCAACCAAATACGAGTGAAGTATAAAAAGCATAAGATGAAGGCGGTCATTTTATCAGAATATCATTTAATCAAGATTATATCACAATTGGAGTAGTATTACACACCATTTCTGATTGGCTGCGGTACACTATTCCAACAAAAATATGATTAAATAATAACAATGAATTAAAAATGACATGTTTGCTTGCATTAAAAAACAAAAGAAAAGAATTTAAGTGCGTAGTGGAATATAATTATAGTGAATTGTAAACTGAAAACAAGTTAAGAGTGGATTACACTATAGCATATATTCTTCTAGTTTTTGAAACATAGTATTGTATAGTATTTATATGTTTAAGCGCTCACAATACTCGGCATTTATCTGATCAATGATCTCCCAGGGGCAAACTTGAATAACCTGCTGAGTAATGATAATAATTAAACCAATTTTATCTAATAAACACTTCAAGCTTCAACTTTCACACTCATTCTAGAATACTCATACAACACTTTTGTGACAAATGCCTAGAATGACCTACGTACGTGACTGATTCTTCCTAAATTCAATGTAACCAACCCTAATAGGAACCATACTTGTTATATTCGTTAGAAGTACCCATTACACAATCATGAATTCGCAAGCACCACTTAAAGATTTTATAGGCTCAATGTAGTACTCAACTTTCTAATTAGAAATTGACCTTCAAAGATTTCAAGAAATAAGTAATCCTCATCTAAGAGTAATTTTACATTAGCATAAAAACTAGAAACAACTTATAATACTCATGTAGTCATGTGAGGATTAGATAAATAACCCATTAACTTAGTCACAAGTTTCTCAAATCAAAATTGTTCTAGAAGTAGGCCACAATTTCGTAGTAGTGAATTTTCACAACTTTCAATAACTAAAATAAATGATATAAAGTTCTAATATTTTATTTGTTCTTTTTCTAAACAATTTCAAGTTAATGTGCAAATTTTTTTTAAAAAAAATCAAAACACTTCCATTATCATGGTAATAAGTCCCTCAAATTAAAATCAATCCAAAGTCGACATCTACTCAGGAGGTTAAACTTGATGAATCTTAGAAAAAAAAACTACATGGCTTGAGTTCGTGAAACATTTTTGTAATGTTATTAACACATCTAAGGTTCCTAGTAAAATTTATCACTTTAAAATACTTCCGTTTAGATGGGCAAAAACAAAATCTAAATTGAACTACCTAAACTCGCCACTTAGTCTAGTAGGTAACTTGTTCGGATTTTTATAAAATTTAATAGAGATAGTTCAGACCATTTTTTTTTCTACAATGTAGTAGACACATTAAAGTTCACTCAGAAAAATTTTGAAGAAAAATTAAAGAAATTTGGCCCACAAACTAATGTAGAACTTTTAATACTAGAATCTGAAAATTAAAATCCAGCAGCAGCAATAATTCTTGTAATTCTAAAATTCATAGCACATTACAATAGCTCCTTTGAATTGATGCTTTTTTCATCTTAAGTTGGCAGCTTGACTACTCGGCACATAATTAAAGTAGTACACAAATCTTCCTTGGTTTTCAAGAAGGAAAAATAAACACCATAAAAGGTCCCACTCAACATTAATCCATTCAACAGAAGGATTCCTTCTAATTTTGAAAGTAAAAATCACTATGGATAAAGACAAATTCATAAAATATTATTTAAATTATTTCCTTAAAATACTAAATTATTGGCCATAGTATTTATGGGAAACTACATCACCCACTTATACCTTAAAGTACAACCCGCATACATGATTTTTTCCAAGTTCAAACTTCCACCTCCTCAAAACTCCACAGAATCTGCCAACAAAAATGATGAGTGAGATAGTCTCTTTCCTCTATTAAATGAATAAGCTGGGACTAACATCGCTGAGAAAGATAAGTCATTCTTGTACGGCAATTTCCATGGAAAATTTCTTTTTACCTTGATGATTTTGCTTGAGAAAAGTTGCAACCGCCAGTGCTCCCCCGCCCCCCCCCCCCTCTCTCTCTTCATCTGTCTCTTTTTTTCTTTACTCTAATATGATTAGGCTCTGTTTGATTACTATGATTTGATTGGATATAATATTTATCCAATATAATTTTATATTTGATTCAAAAATATTGGGCCATTTATAATTTTGTGGCCTAATTTCCAATTCATACCTTAAGGGAGTATGGATCCCACCTAAGAGGTGAGATGTGGTATCAAGGCCAATATTTTTAAATGCAAAAAATATAAAAAGGATATATTCGTCCATCGTTTATAAATTTTATTAATTAGTGCATAAGTTTTATTTTATTATCTAATCATTAATTAACTGGATTTGTTGATTTTTTGCATGTGGTATATAATTTTCATATAATTTTGATTAATTATTAAAAAATGTAACATTACCTATTAAATATATATCATCTATATCATATGTTGGTATATTTGGAATTTTAAAACATTCAACTTAAAAAAGTGTTATTAATATGAATTTGGTATAGTGAAATGGTTAAGCATCAAATGATGAAAAATTTATACCATAAATAAAGCACCTACCTTATTTTACTAAATTTTCTAAAATGCCTTTTTATTATTTTTAAACTTCATAACCAACAATTAGTTTTCTTTTCTCCTCCCTAGTATTTTTCTCTTCAAATATTTACTTTGTTTTCTTTTTCCTTTTATCTTTTCTTTTTCTTTTACTTCTATGAGAATTTAAATAAATATATTTAAAACATTAAAAATTATATTACTATATAAAAATAAATAATTATTTTTTTTATTTTCAATCTAAAATTTTAACACATGCATGGAGTGTGTCAAAATTACTAGTATAAATAATCCCTTCAAGTTTGGTCGTGTTTGTAGTTGAATGAAACACATCATTTATGCAAAAAAATTATAATTAATTTACTGTTTCAACTTGCCCAATCTAATGATAATTATTTAAACCATTTTCTAGGTTTTTCAAATGTGGGTTTGTCTGTTATGTTCTAGCAAAGGAAAATTGTTGGTATTGCATGCAAAATGCATGTTATATTATTTAAAGTTGTAGATGGGCATTTTGGTCATCATAATAGAGCATAATGTTAGTTTAGTAAATTTCAGTATATCCTACATTATCAATACTTGCCAACTAAATAATAAAAGTGTATTTTGTTTGGGATATCATATTTTCAAACCTAGCAACCAAACAAAATATTAAATAGTATTCACATGCTATATGACTTATATGTCTATTTCAATCTTATCACACCCATTCTCATCATTGCAACCAAACGCAACCTTGGGGTTTTGGGTTGTATGGGCTATATATATTTATATATATATATATATATATATGGACAAAGTAATTTAATCCATGGAGGATTCTAATTATACTCCCTCTAGAACTAGGATATTTGCTTGCTATTAATTCTAATTCCATAAAAAATTGAACAAGTCCTATAATTAATTATTCATACTCCTAGTACTATTATAAACTAGTCAAGAAGAGTAAAACTTACTACAAACAAAGACTATTATTTTTTTTAAAAATAAATTCAAGATCGAACATAATAATTATTGTTACATGACTAGGAGGGATATTTATTATTATTTCTTTTTTGTTTTCAAATTTTTAGTACATGTATATATTCTTCAAAGAATAGTATTTCGTGCATTACTATGTTTTTTGAATAAAATAAATAAAATAAAATAGTCAATTAAACACGAAATAAAATTCTAAGACATCATAAAATTTCATGCAACTAGTTTGTTTTCAAGTTAGCTAAACAATGAAGTGGGGTTTGCGCCACGGTATATGAGGTGCTATAATCCAGGTATCCAATCAAGAAGCATAGTTCCTTACATGTTGGTTATAAGTAGTGTAATCCTTGGACAAAGAATCAATCCAAATGACTCCATCTCCAAGACCAAACTAGCCCTTAGAGATTCACGTGAAAAGCATAAATTAAACTTGAACTTATAAAACTTGATCGACTTAAAATAGTTTCAGATTCTTAAGAAAAATATTGAATTATTAGTATCGACTTAATTTAACTGATGAAATAAAATTAAGCAAATGAGTCCAGCTCTATATCACATATAAATCAAATAAATGGAAGGTTCAAGAAGTAAAAAAGTAAAAGATAAATAAATAAAATTCATCTTCAATGGAAATAGTAAAAATTTTAGTGTGATATTACTCTCATACTTTGATATATGAGGTCATATGAGATTCGCAATTTGAATTTTAACAAATTTTTAATGTGTGTGGGCGTATAAATAAAAATAAATTATAATAAAAATAAATAAATTTGTGATTCTGTGTTTTTAAATTAAAAGAAATGACAGGAAACGAAGACAAAAGAAATATGAGGCCATCTCCAATGGGGCTCCAAATGGGATGCTATTTGCAGAATTAGCATCCCAAATAGCACTTGAATTGCTCTAATCAAGTGCTCTTTTGGATCCAAATTTGAAACTTTTGGTCAAGATCCCAAATATGGAACCTTGATCAAAGAGTTCATATTCTTATTTTATTATTTTTATTTTATTTAATTTATTTTAATTAATATAACAAATTTCAAAAATTATATTAATTTATAAGTAAATTTTAATTTTTTTTATATATCTATATATAAAATTATATATTCATATATTTCAGAAAAATTTATTTCATATATTTCAAAAAATTTAAGTGTACAATTATATTTTATTATTTTATTTTATTTATTTTGATTAATGTAAAGAATTTCAAAAATCATACTAATTAATATATTAATTTACAATTAGCTTTAACTTTTATATTAATTATCTATTAATTCATGTAAAATTTTATATTAATTATGTATTTTTATATCAATTGTTATATTAATTATATAAAATTTAAAGTATTTTTAATTATATTAATTTATGTATTAATTTCACATATATTTTCATTTCATATAATTTAAAAAATTTATTGCTTATATTTCAAACATTTTAACTGTAAAATTATATTCTTTTGACTTCTTGGTTATTTTTTTTTTAAGCAAGATTTATATCATCAAACTACGATAACTAAATTGTACCGATTCATAATTTATTTGTATTGTTGTTTTCTCTTCAGGCTTCAACTATGTATCTTATCATTAACAAAATAATTTTTTTTCTTTTTAAAATTTTTTTAAGATAAAAATTAATTAATAATTGATAAAATAATATATTAAAATAATATAAAATGTAAAATCTTAAATTGAAGAAGAAAAATACTATTTGAGGTGCTATTTTTGTTGATAGAGTAAAACAATAGACCCGAAATATAGCCAAAGTTTGAGATGGCATGAGTATCCAATGAAGTTAACCAATGAATCAACCAGTTCAAGATGGTCCCACTTAAAAGTTAGAACCAATATCATTCTCTCAAACACATCACCTCAGTCTCAAGCCGGAATGACGATTACGCCCCTCTAAATCCGTTTTTCTTTCTTTTTTTTCTTTTCCCCCTTTTTTTTGCACCCCCCCCCCCCCCCCCCCCCGGTAAGATTAACGCCCTCGAAAGTCTAATTCCTGATAGCTCAGACTTTGACTCCCTTTCTTATACTCACTCCGATCCGATCACAGAAATTGTTCACCGCTGCCGGACAAATGCTGCCGCCGGAGCTTCAGCCACGGGCCTTCAGACCATTCATCTCCTCCTCCGCTAGTGCCCCCTCTTTTCCCACCACCTCCTCCTCCACCTATAACGGGGACCAAAACCCTAACCCTAGCCCTACTTCTTCCTTCTATTATGGTGGAACCGCCAGCAGCAGCAGCCGCCGGGCCAGCTCCTCCATGAAGAACTCCCGATTTTCCCCTTCTTCCTTCGTCCATAACGTCAGAATTTCCGTCGCGCTCGTCCCATGCGCTGCATTTCTCCTCGACCTCGGCGGCGCACCGGTCGTCGCCACCCTCGTCGTCGGCCTTATGGTTGCTTACATCCTCGATTCTCTCAACTTCAAATCCGGCTCTTTCTTCGCCGTTTGGTTTTCCCTCATCGCCGCACAGATTGCATTCTTCTTCAGCTCCTCTCTTTATTACACCTTCAATTATTTTTCCCTCGCTCTTGTCGCTGCTTTAACTTGTGCATTGGCGAATTTCTTAATTGGAGTTTGGGTTTCACTTCAGTTCAAGTGGATACAAATCGAATATCCCACCATTGCGCTTGCTCTTGAACGCCTCCTGTTCGCCTGTGTTCCGCTTATTGCTTCCGGGCTTTTCACGTGGGCAACGGTTTCTGCAGTCGGTATGGCCAATGCTGCTTACTATCTCATGGTTTTTAATTGCATTTTCTATTGGCTTTACTCAATCCCTCGTATATCATCGTTCAAATTGAAGCAAGAAGTGAGTTACCATGGAGGTCAGGTTCCAGAAGATAGTTTCATTCTTGGCCAGCTTGAGAGTTGTGTGCACACTTTGAATCTTTTGTTCTTTCCTTTACTATTCCACGTTGCCTCTCACTATTTGGTGATATTTTCATCAAGTGCCGCTGTTTGCGATTTGTTCCTCCTTTTCTTCATTCCTTTTCTATTTCAACTTTATGCTTCTACAAGAGGGGCATTGTGGTGGGTTACTAAAAACGAGCACCAGTTGCAGAGTATTCGCTTTGTCAATGGTGCTGTGGCATTGGTTGTTGTTGTTCTATGCCTGGAGGTTAGAGTTGTTTTCCACTCATTTGGGCGGTACATTCATGTTCCGCCGCCACTGAATTATCTGCTTGTCACCATTACAATGCTTGGAGGTGCAGTTGCTGCTGGTACTTATGCTGTTGGTATGGTTTCTGATGCATTCAGCTCACTGGTCTTCACTGCTTTGGCCATCATTGTCAGCGCCGCTGGAGCGATTGTTGTTGGATTTCCTATTCTGGTATCCATTTCCTAATCCAATTGTTTATTGCAGGCACCATTAGTTGTTTGATAATGTGATATACTTTACCTTTGTGGTTTTTGTTTTTGGGTGATTATAATAATAATTACTTGCTATCACTTTTATTCTAATTGTATACAACTAATTGTCCGACTGTGGTGTGGGCTTTCTCTAATATTTGTTTTGGAAACTCTTATGAAAATGTGTATCTGTTTGTTTAATGTTGAAAATTCCTTCTAATATGCAGAATTTTGAGAATTGGCATGGACTCCTGGAAGACTATCTAGAGAATGTTGGAAATAGTTACCTAGGCAATGTTCATGTTTTCTTTTTTTGTTAATGGCAACAAACTGCTGAAGCAGTGGATTTTTTCTTATCATTACATAACTCCACCTTAATTAATTTGCTGCTTTCTTTATCCTCCTGTTTATCTATCTAAAATCTAATGATTACCAGACCACCTTCTCTTTCACGATAAATCTATGAAAAACTTAACAAGCATATTTTTATTGGTCCTCCCTTCATTATTTAGCTCTTTTTCCTAAACTTTGACTTAAACAGAGAAAGAGAAAAGATGGTTGGAAGAAAAATTGGATCCAATTTAGCTGATGGAGAACTCTTTTAGTATTAGATGTAGTCAACTACTTCGATTATAATGACAAAGGTTCTGCCTGTCAGTGCAAAATTTATTAATAACTCCTGCATGTCACTACTCATACATTATATATTCTCATCAAGGCAGATTGGATATTCCAATTTAGAATTTCGGCTTACTTGGATAAATATTTAGGCTTCAAAAACAAACTTTGGCTGTATTGCAATTGGTTTTTTCAAGATAATAGCAGGCATGTGAGTATATATATGTTGAAGAGAATGATCTTGTTCTGATATTTAATGGTTTTTCATCAAGCCATCCCTTGTCCACTTGCTACCTATGTGTTCTGTTGCAGCATTGCTTGATTTTTTTAGAAGACTCGGTTGAGTAAGTGAAGCTTTTTATATAGCTTGTCACCATTTTCCATTAAGCACTCCTCCAAAACAGAAAATTAAAAAGAAAATCTAAGAGTTATTTATTGGAAAGTAAAGAAACAGTTAATGTACAGTCAGGTCACTCTTCTGTTCATGTCGTATTACTACAAGGCATACAACTCAAGATCTCTATACTTCATTTGCAGTTCCTTCCGCTTCCATCAGTGGCTGGATATTATTTGGCTCGGTTTTTCACAAAGAAGAGTTTGTCATCATACTCTGCATTTGTTGTGCTGGGGAGCTTGATGGTGGCATGGTTCGTGATGCATAACTATTGGAACCTTAATATTTGGATAGCAGGCATGTCATTGAAATCCTTTTGTAAGCTTATAATTGGCAGTGTGATTCTGGCAATGGCAGTTCCGGGTTTAGCTGTTCTTCCTGCAAAACTTTGTTTCCTGACTGAAGCTGGATTAATCAGCCATGCATTGTTGCTGTGCTATATCGAAAATAATTTTTTTAACTATTCAAATGTTTACTATTATGGTATGGATGATGATGTGATGTATCCAAGTTATATGGTTATCATGACTACCTTTGCGGGTTTGGCCATTGTGAGGAGACTTTCTGTGGACCACAGAATTGGATCTAAGGCAGCTTGGGTTCTGATTTGTCTGTATTCCTCAAAGCTATCTATGCTTTTTATGGCATCAAAGGCTGTGTTGTGGGTGTCAGCTGTTCTCTTGTTAGCAGTATCTCCCCCACTGCTTCTTTATAAGTATTGACAAAACCTTTTCCTATTGTAAATATTACATTTTCTTCACTGAAACTTAACTTGGTCCATTGCCTTGCAGAGATAAATCTAAGTCAGCATCAAAGATGAAACCTTGGCAAGGTTACGCACATGCTGGTGTTGTTGCTTTGTCTGTATGGTTTTGTCGTGAAACAATCTTTGAAGCCCTTCAATGGTGGAATGGGAGGCCTCCGTCTGATGGTTTGCTTCTGGGCTCTTGCATCCTCTTGACAGGATTAGCTTGCGTGCCCATTGTTGCCCTGCATTTTTCCCATGTCATGGTACAATCTTTTTTTTTTTTTTTTTTTCTTTTTCCATTTTGATTGCATATTCATGTTTCCTCCATGATCAATTTTGTGCCACACGGATTATTACTTGCATTATTCTTAACTATTTGTAAACTCATGTACTTGATCGAGCAACTCTTACCATTTACATTGTTCTGAAGTTTTCTCTTGAGAAAAGATTTTTACATTGATTAAGAGCTTTCAGGTATCAATTTCAATTTGGGTTTACTAATTGATAAGAGTGAGCATAACTACCCACCAATCCATGTGACCAGGCTGATGTTTATTGGGAATCTCTTATTGACTCGATTTTGTTTGTAGGTTGTACATCTTTTATGTTCAAATAGTGTGATATTTCTTGTAGCTCACTGATAAAATGTAGCATAAAAAATTTTCTTTCTGTGACATCCTCAAGTAATACATTAATTATTAAGTGATTATATTATTATTTGTGTCTTTTTCTGTTATTTCAAAGAACCCATTGCTGATTACCATGCACTACACTAGTTTTAATTTTTATTGTGACTAATTGTACATATTATCCTTTTCTTTTTCTTCTTTTCTTCTTTTCCCTTTCTCCGCAGGCGGCTAAGAGATACTTAGTGTTGGTTGTAGCAACTGGTCTACTGTTCATCCTGATGCAGCCACCAATTCCACTGGCATGGACTTATCACTCCGACCTAATCAGATCTGCTCGTCAATCTGCTGATGACATTTCTATATATGGCTTCATGGCGTTGAAGCCTACATGGCCATCATGGTTGCTTATTGCAGCAATCCTGCTCACTCTGGCTGGTGTCACATCCATTATACCCATTAAGTACATTGTTGAGTTGAGGACATTTTATGCCATTGCTGTGGGAATTGCTCTTGGAATTTACATATCTGCAGAGTACTTTCTTCAGGCAGCAATTTTGCATGCCCTAATCATTGTCACAATGGTCTGCACTTCTGTATTTGTTGTCTTCACTCATTTGCCTTCCGCCTCTAGCACAAAGCTTCTGCCTTGGGTATTTGCGCTGATTGTGGCCCTCTTTCCAGTGACATATTTACTGGAGGGTCAAGTGAGAATTAACAAGAGTTTCCTTGGAGAGAGTGGAATTGAAGATATGGCGGAGGAAGACAACAAGATTGCAACATTACTTGCTGTGGAGGGTGCAAGGACATCTCTTCTTGGTTTGTATGCTGCAATCTTCATGCTTATAGCACTTGAGATAAAGTTTGAGTTGGCTTCTCTTATGCGGGAAAAATTTGCGGAAAGGGGTGGACTTCGACATAGCCAGTCAGGTCAAAGTAGTTCAGCTACTGTTCCTCCAAGATTGAGATTTATGAAGCAGCGCAGGGCCTCTACTATGCCCACATTTACCATCAAAAGGATGGCTGCAGAGGGAGCTTGGATGCCAGCAGTTGGTAATGTTGCCACTGTGATGTGTTTTGCAATATGCCTGATCTTGAATGTGCATCTCACAGGGGGCTCAAACCGTGCTATATTTTTCTTGGCACCTATTTTATTGCTGCTTAACCAGGACTCAGATTTTTTTGCTGGATTTGGTGATAAGCAGAGGTACTTCCCTGTTACTGTGGCTATCTCTGGCTATTTGGTCTTGACTGCCTTGTACAGCATATGGGAAGATGTATGGCACGGAAATGCTGGCTGGGGTGTTGATATTGGTGGACCTGATTGGATTTTTGCAGTCAAGAATCTTGCCCTCCTTATTCTGACATTCCCAAGCCACATACTTTTCAACCGTTTTGTTTGGAGCTACACGAAACAGGCTGACTCAAGGCCCTTGCTTACTATACCCCTCAATCTGCCATCAGTCATAATGACGGACATTATCAAGATTAAGATTTTGGGGCTCCTTGGAGTTATATATTCCTTGGCCCAGTATCTAATTTCCAGACAACAATATCTCTCTGGGTTGAAGTATATTTAGACAGCAATACATACCCTGTACAATATGTTATGAGATTTTTCAATTGAGATTTGCAAGTGTGAGGGCTAATTTACTCTTCTAGTTGCTTAAATGACACCTGAGATTTTGGTAAATGCTCAGGTGCGCATGCTGGGTTAACTGCTGGAAGGTGTTCAATAGAAGTTAAAAACGTGAAATTACATGATTGCTTACTTGCTTGTATTTCTATTCGCATAATTTATTATCTGTTGGTGGATCAGCTACAGATGGAAGAAAAAGAAGGGCAAAGTCATTTGTGCAATGAAGGTAATGGTGGAAATTCATTCGTACTTTCTCTTTTTTTTGCCTCTTTCTCCTTGTCTTGTGGTTGTTTATGTGCCAGTCCGCACGCCTGGGAAAGGGTAGAAGAATAGGAAATGAAAATATAGCGAGGGTCATGAAAGATCATACTGTTCCTGTTATGGGAGAATTCTGAAAAATTTGTGCAAGATCGTATATGCTAATCATTTTTGTAGAAATCTACTATTTTATAATTGAAGAGGTAATTAGTAATGTTTTTTCTGTTTCTTCATAAGATTTGGTCAAGTAACCCATTCGCGATTCCTCTCTTCCCATTGTTTACTGCCATCCATTCACTTTAATTGTGTTGTATTTTTCTCTCGACCCCTTCTTTTTAAAAACTCTGTTAATTACATTACTTCTTTGTTCTTTATTGTTTTTCTAAATCTTTATCATACTTCTTTATCTTGATCTTTATGCATACGATATTGAGTTGAAGTAATTAAACACATTATTGATATCTATCAGTAGTGTAGATTACAATAATTTAGAGTACTTTCATTGATAATAAATTCAAATCACTTAATTAATTGGTTAAATCCACAAAACTTTTTAACCAATTTTCCAATAATCCACCACATGAATGGAATTAATGCATGTGGTTTCGCAAGTGGAAGAGAGTTTAAATCAAAAGGTGCTGCATTAGAATAGTTAGCTTGCAACTTTGAACCTTCCTTAATGGAGTATTATCGGATTTACTAGCTGTGAAGTGAATACAATGTCTTACACTAGTAAACTATCGATGTAAACCAAGAGAATGATATTCGTACAATTTGCTTTCTTTATACTTTTTTGTCTTCGTGGTTGTGCTTGTTTTGGCCACAGACACCATCTTTGATTCTTAAATGTTTACAATTGAGGCGGCCCCTATCTTCACTCTTGTATAACTGAACTTCTATCAAGATATCTGCCACACACTTATATAAGTGACAACTATGGGAATTACTAAAAGTCAATACTTACTTGTACTCCTTCACTAGGTAGGATTTCTTTGTCCTAGGAATGTGTAGGAGTGAACTTCTAGGTGCATGCATCAGCCCTCATAAGTTAGTTGTCTTATTGAACCAAATTCTTTTGACCTCCAATCATCATGGTTAGCGGAATTAGGGGATTTAAGCCCATTCCCTTAATAGGCATTTATTTGAACTCTAGGTAGGTCTTTTGTTAATGGATCACTAGGTTCACTAGTAGAGATCAACTGTCCTATAGTATTGTCTTTTTATCATGGATGTCAAGACCTGTCATTGTACACACTCTTTTATGTCATTCCAATAATTAATTAGCTATCATCATGCAACATAATAGTGGGTATTGGCTTAGACCAATAAGAAATGCCCCCAAAGAAATTACAAAGTCATTCTAGTTGTTCTCCAACTTTACCTAAATTATAAAATCTGATTCCATTATGGGTCGAGCTATGCTAGTAAAAGGACTTCCAAAACACAACAACTGAACTTAATCCAACCACCAAACTACTTGTTGAGTTAGAGTCTTGTGTCAAATATCCAATTTGTACCATTGCATTGTTGTAGTTCAACTATATATTTTGAGTGTAATCCATTATTTAGGTGTATTTTATAGATCTCTAAACCCTCATTAATGTCTTTCAATGGCTATTGCCTGGACTACTCATGATTCTACTCAATGTGCTTTCTCACATAATAGTTAGAAAATCCGGACTAAATATTTTAGCTATTTGAGCCCTTTTACTACTTCTTAACTCTTCATCATCTTGATGAAACAATTGAATCTTAGTTCTTTTACAAGAACTAATTTGTTTAGTTTCTTTCCAAGGAAATACAACATTCCTTGACCAAATTAATGTATCCTCATATTCTTTAGAATTGCTAATTTATTCACTAAGAATCGATAAGTGTTATTGTTGTTGGCATATCCAACAAATACACAATCAACATTCTTAGACCTAGTTTTAATTTGTTTGGGCTTAATTTTTCGAACTTTAGCCAAATACCCCCACACTTTGAGGTATTAGTAGGAATATCTATGACCTTCTATTTTACTCAAGGAATTTTATTCATACTCTTATGTGATATCTTATTCACAATTTAGTTTACGTAGAGAATTATTCCTCCCATGATTTTGCAGTAATCCAAAATTTAACAATATAACATTGATTATTATTTTGATTCATGCATTCAACACCACCATTCAATTGAGGTGAATATGGAGATGTTTTATGCTCATTCAAAAATGATTTCAATGCTGATTTAGGACTGGCCAAACGAGTGAGACTTGTTCACCAACGAAAAGAAAATAGAGAATGCTAACCCGAAGCACTGTCCCCATACTATCTATCACATATCCAATTAATGACTTTCCTGCTACTAGTAGGAGAGGGACAAAGAATAGAGGGAAGAGACATAGGATAGACGAAAGATGGAGAGAGAGAGTATAATCTATTTTGACTTGCAACAAGTTCAATTTTTTTATGAATAATGCCAAACTTTGTGCAAAACTCTTTAAACAACGCCCATTATTTCCTAGCTCTATCAGTACGAATGACCTTTACTTACTTGCTAAGTTGATTTTCTACATCTTTCTTATAGCATTGACATACTTTTGTAGCCTCATCTTGTTTCACAATAAGTAAACATACCAGCATTTTGTGTAATCCCTAATATACTTTTTCTTGCCTCTAGATTGCATAAACTTCAACTTACAGATGTCACCATGAATTAATTTTAAAGCTGTCCTCATCCTTTCAACTGAATGAAAGGTGTTTTAGTTTTACAAATTCGTGGCATTTTGTTTTGACCTTTTTAGCCTTCTTAGCTGTACCACTTTGACCATTCCCTAGAAACTTCCTTTCCTTGCTAATGCTTGAGATTGGTTCCACCAAGTGGCTTTAGCTTCCATTAGGACCTTTTTCAAATTTGAATTCAAACATTTGATTATCCTTTTCAACGTTCAGTCTAACAATAAGTCTTCAAGTCCCATATATGTTCATTTATGCTTTAAACAGTTCTTGAAGTCTTTCTATGATGGCAATAGCTTCTTGATTACAGCAAGTACTTTGAATGATTCACTCAAAGCTATGTTCTCTTCATGAATACCATGTAGGATAATCTACATTTCTTGGAATTAACGTATCACAGATTTTAAGTTAATTATCTTGTAGTCCAAGAGCTTCCCGACTATAAATCTCTTCAAGTTGACATCTTATGTTTAAAATTTCTTTTCCAATGACTCTCAAAGCTCTTTAGCTATCTCAATTAGGTTGAATACATTGTATAGTGTGTTGGCCAATCTATTTAATATATAATTCCTGAATAGGAAGTCACTATGGCTCCACCATCATATGTTACTCACTACAAAAAAAGGGTATAAGTGACTGCAAAATCAGTCACTAATAGGTTTAGTGACTGATTTAGATTGGTCACTAAAATTCTCGTCACTAATTTATGTTAGTCATTAATTAGTGACTGATTAGTGACGGTCATTTGCGGTCACTAATTATTTAAAAAATTTTGAAAAAAATTGTGTATGTTACTAGGCAGTTATTGATCAGTGACCGAACTCAACACCTTTGTTTGGTTCAAATGAGTAATTGACCACTACATCACATGCATTTTCATGCATTTGTCTGAACAATATAATATATATAATATTTACAAATCAAAAAATAATTATAATATTCTTATGTATAAATTACTATTCTTTTGCATTTTAAAATTTAACAAAAATAGCAATTATTCATTTAATATTTGTGTAATATTTCTTCAATATAATAATGTACATTATTTATTATTTAGAGCTATTACTTTTAAATTTTAGGTATATTTTATCATAATATATTATGAACACATTAAAAAATAGTCTATACATACTAATTTGTATAGTAATAAATAGTCTACACATATATATGGTAATATGTATATATGCTAATAAATACAAATTAATATTTAATATTATTAATTATATTATAAGAATTTATTTACTCATAATCATGTATATAATATATATATATATATATTATTGACATGTATATATTAATTAATTCTCATTTTTTCTTTTTATAAGAATATTATTTGTGTTTATTTCTTTGTGTATCTATATACATTAATAAATTTGTGACACTCCTATCCGGGATAGCTCCTAAGCTGTGGCTCCACTCTGATTCAGTCTTAATTTGAAAACCCATAAATTGAACAATAAGCCCATACTTAACGTTTCAAACCTAACAAAAGCAGTGATAGTTTCAACTTAAACAAGCCTTAACAGGAAATTACTGCATACGTGCCATATATTTACATGCCTCATGTCGGAATTGAGTCTTAGCATATAGATATCTAATATATTACAAAATATTCACCGATCCATGCCTGAGTTTTGAGTTCATCACCAAAACCTATCTAAGAAAATCAAAGTGATATGGGGGTTAGTCCAAAGATTTAGTGAGGGATAAGCTTAAGAACAATCAATAGGGATCTATAGAGGAAGAATCAACTCAATAGATCACAAATTCTATAGTCAAAACAGGTACATATCATGAAAACAAGCAGTAACAATTTAGCAAACAGGAAGCACTCTTGCCTTATTGCTCCACAAATAGATTACAGACAGACAGGACACAATCAAGTAAAGCAAACCCAAAGCATATGCATTCTAATATATTACAACAAAACATGCATACGAGATTCACCTTATACCAGTTAGTTAATCAATTTACCAAAGCATGACAACTTGGTAAATGGCAGACGCCCACATGAAACTGTATGGCGCACAGCAGATGCTTAGGGGAAAATCTCTAGCACATAGCAATACCTAGGGGAAAATCCCTAGTGTACCGCCGACACCTAGGGGGAAATCCCTAGCGTATCATTCACACCCATGCGAAACTGTATAGCGTGCCCGATATAACCAAACATCTCACCAGGATCGGCCTTTGGCCCAATAACTCTTCGTACATATAACAGAATTAATAACCATTCATGCAGATGCCCGGGGGAAATCCCTAGCACATCGCTGATACCAAGTAAACAAAAGTGCCAGCAAGGCAAACGATAACAGGACAAAATAATACAGAAATGTTGATAAGGTAATACGATATCGGTAAACAATTCAGATAAACCAACATAGCCATTTAAAGCAGTAATGGATAACAAGTGTGCCGGCAAGGCAACATATAACGATATAGGATGGTACATATAACAATACGGTCAGAGAATAGAGCGATACAGATAACCGACAAAATTTTGGGCGCCAGAACAAACAGGATTCAGAAATAGTATGAAATGATGACCCTCACGGGGGTGTACACATCAAATAACAGATAACTATTGAGATCTTGAGTAATATACGAATTTTAATAAACATGATATAGTCAGTACAGAAATAGGAACCCTTACAGGAGTTCATCACAATAATAAATAGGTATGAGAAAGTGCCAGATTGGTAGACCATCATCTCCATAGTTCTCAGATAAAGCAATCACAGTCAGCAACCTCAATGGTCAGCAGGACTCACTTCTTCGTCACCTAATCAAAAGAGTATTTTAACCATTAAAATCCTCATTTGACCCTTAATACATATAATTATACTATTAACAGTCCCAAAATTACTAATTAATCAACTAATACGACAATTAGGGTTCGATTAATTGTATCAGTACAAAATGCACTAATTGAGCCGATTACTACAGAAATAGTTAGGGGGTTGTTTTGGTTCCAGTAATGGAATGTAATCTAGTTCTTACTTATAATTATCCTCATACACCATCCCAAATTGACAACAACAACCCATTAATCATGATTAACCTCAATATAAATACTTAGGTCCCAAATATATAAAATCCTCAAATTAGGGTTTACATTCTTTAATAAACTTGTTTAGTCCAAGTTACATATAATACGACATATCCGGGTCCATTAGCTATATATAATAATCCATGCATGGCAATATATATACCAATCATATGTCATTTCTTCATTCTTGATATAATACAAGATTTATAAATAAATGGTACAATATATATGTGTATTTTCAAAATCCTATTCCAATATTTCAACCCAAGATTTGATTATTGGAGTTCTGAAATCACAAACCAAGTGCACGAGTGAGATCGTTGTGTTGAGGAGGTGAGACTATCTCTCCACCGCCACCAAAAAAGATCAACGCCACCACCAAAAGGCACTTTTCGACCAGAGCTATCCAATGCCCTCCTTAATTTTAGGTTTCCCTGTTGGAAAGACCTCTAATCGAAGCTCCAAAACTATCAGCGTTGTCGTCCGCCACCGTGAAGATTTTGCTAAAATTCGCCTTTGCCGCCACATGAAACTCCCATGTAGTGGAACCAACGTGATCCTCAAGCTGAGAGCTTTCAAAAAAGCTGCCCAGAAGTGAGATCTCATCGCTGCTCCGTGTCTTATATTGCTACCGTCGCGGTTAACTTTCAGTTTTCATTTCCTGATGGTCTGCCACCTAAAACGACTTGCATGTGGTACCAGGGTGTTGCTGGAGGTGAGAAGAAGAAGAAGATGGCCGGTTCAGTTTTGGGAGATAAAGTTTGCGGGTGGAAATCGCCGGAGGAGAAGGAAGGGTGGTCATTGGGAAGAAGAAGGAGAAATAGAGGGAGAGGAAAAAAATGTGATATTTATAGAGGTATCTTTTTGAAATTCTAAATTGGCCCTTAAAACTTTACAGAATTATTCAATTGAGTCCCTCCAGTTTATAAAAGTAGGACCTTGACCCAGTTGACCTAAAAACTTCTATGCAAACCCCCAAAAGTTCAATTGTGGTCTAATCAAGTCCTGTTTAATAGCGAATTGACCCCCAAACTTCTAAAATTCTTGGAAATTGAGTTTTCCTTATTTACAAATTGACCCCCCAAAATTTCAATAATATAATAAAATAAAAAGAATAATTAAAATTCATTAAATGTAAAATAATGAAAATTAAATTCTACCAACCGTATGATTTTTGAGGTGTTACACACCTCCCCATCTTAAAAGAATCTATCCCCAGATTCTCACTTGAATATTGGAAGAGCTCAGGATATTATTGGTGCATGAGATCCTCTTGCTCCCAAGTTGCTTCTTACACATTATGGTTGCGCCATAGCACATTCACTTGAGGAATCCTTTGATTCCTAAGCTCCCAAAACTTTCAGTCCAAAATACAAGGTGGTTGTTCCTCCTACGTCATATCACTTTTAAATTGCATGAGTTCATAAGATATAACGTGGGAAGGGTCAGGATAGTATTTTCGAAGTTGTGACACATGAAAGACATCATGTGTCCCTACTAGATCCTGGGGTAATACAAGATGATAAGCTACTGGTCTAACTCTTTTGCATACTTCATAAGGTCCAACGTATCTTGGACTCAACTTCCCACCTTTATCGATTCTTCTGACCCCTTTCCTTGGTGATACCTTGAGAAACACTCAATCACCAACCCCAAATTTTAGATCCTTCATCTGTTTATTTGTATAACTTTTCTACCAATCCTGGGTAGCCTTCATTCGTTGCTTAATAATCTATACCTTCTCGATAGTCTCTTGAATTAGTATAGGCTTTAAGGTCCCCGGAGACTTGCCAATGGTACCTTTGTACTTTGCCAGATCCCAATGCAACGGGGACTAACACTTTCGGCCATATAGTGCTTCGTACGGTGCCATTTGAAAAACAGACTGATAACTGTTATTATAGGCAAAATTAGAAGCAGATGTCGGGTCCAACTTCCATCGAAATCCAAATCACAAGCTCACAGTATGTCTTCCAAAATTCAGATAACCCTTTCTAATTGTCCATCAGTCTGAGGATGGGCGACTAAGCTAAACTGTAACCTTGTTCCCAGGTGTCTTTGCAAACTTTTCCAAAGTCGTGATGTGAACTTTGGTTTCCAATTGGATACAATATTGATTGGAATTCCGTGAATTTGACGATCTCCCAGATGTATAATTCTGCTAGTTTCTCAACCTTGTAGTCCGTTCTGACTGGTAGAAAATGTGTAGACTTTGTTAAACAGTCCGCTATTACCCAGATACTATCATATCCTCCTCTAGCCATCGATAGACTGGTCACAAAGTCCACGGTCATTTGTTCCCATTTCCATTCAGGGATAGGAAGTGATTGTAACAACCCTGATGGTCGCTGGTGTTCTGCTTTTACTAGCTAGTAGGTCAAGCATTTTGTACATAGTCTGCAACATCTTTCTTCATCCCATTCCACCAGAACTATTTCTTCAAGTCCTGATACATCTTCGCTCATCCCGGATGTATTACATACCTTGCTCTGTGTGCCTCTTTTAATAACCTTCCCTTCATCTCTTCAAGTACATATATTTTCTTACGAAATAGCAGTGTACTTTGGCCATTAGTGCCAAAATCGGACTCTTCAGAACTTCTAACCATTTCTTTCTGTTTTAACATCCATTTATCCTTAGCTTGGGCTCGTCAAATTTCATCATAAAGTTCAGGCTATACTTTTACTCTCGCCACCCAAGCTCGTTGTTTTAATCTTAGCACAACACTCATCCTCAGTCTTTTTGATGCTTTTGCCCTTTGCAGATGAGCCATTCCTACCTTTTAGCTTAGAGCATCGGCTACGACATTCGCTTTTTTTGGGATGATAGGTGATAAAGAAGTCATAATCTTCCAAAAACACCATTCTATCTACGCTGTCTCATGTTTAGATCTATTTGCAAGTGTAGATACTTGAGGATTTTATGATCTGTATATACCTCAAATATAGCTCCATAAAGATAATTCCTCCATTTCGACAATGTAAAAATGACCGCTACCGATTCTAGATCATGAGTCGGGTAGTTCTCCTCATGAGGTTTCAACTTCCAGGATGCATAAGCAATAACACATCCTCTCTGCATCAACATGCATCCCAACCCTTTATAAGAGGCATCTATGTAGGGCCAAAATTGGAGCGTAGTTAGGCAATTCTTCAATTCTTGGAAACTTCTCTCGAATTCCTAATTCCAATCAAATGGTTGGTCTTTCAGGGTTAACTTGGTCAGCGAACCAACTATCTTGGAGAAATCTTAAAAAAATCTCTGGTAGTAACCGGCCAATCCCAAAAAGCTCCGAACTTCAGTAATATTTTCGGGCCTTTTCCAATTAACAATCACCTCTACTTTTGAGGGATCCACTTCTATCCCGCTTTGAGTGATTACGTGACCTAGAAAGATTACTTTCTCTATCCAGAACTCGCACTTACTTAACTTGGCATACATCTAATGCTTTTTTAGAGTTATTAGAACTATGTGTAAGTGCTTTCAGTGTTCTTCTCTGGATCTAGAGAATACCATGAAGTTGTTGATGAAGATAACCACAAACTGGTCCAAGTAGGGTTTGAATATCCAGTGTATCAAATCCATAAATGCCACCAGAGCATTGGTTACACCAAATGACATTACTACGAATTGGTAATGATTATATTGAGAATTGAATGCAGTTTTTGGGATATCTTCTTCTCTAATCTTCAGCTGATAGTATCCATGTCTCAAGTCCGGCTTTGAAAAGATTCTAGACCCCTGCAACAGGTCAAATAACTCCTCTATGTGTGGTAGAGGATACTTGTTCTTGAAAGTGATCTTATTCAGTTCTCTATAGTCAATGGACATTCTCAACGACCCATCTCTCTTCTTAATACATAGCACTGGGGTTCCTTAAGGGGACGTGCTAGGTCTGATGAACTGCTTTTCCAATAGCTCCTGTAGTTGGCTCTTCAGCTCTTTAAGCTCAGCAGGTGCTATCCGGTAAGGAGTCTTAGAGAAAGGTGTGGCCCTAGGAAGAGTGTGAATGACAAACTCTTTCTCTGTCGGGGGGTAATGAGTTCAACTCTTTAGGGAAAACCTTGGGATACTCAGCTATCGTTTCCACTTCCTCTATCCTGACCGTGTCTCGAGGTTTATTTATAAGGTATGCCAAAAATCCTTGCCCATCTTCTTTCAAAATTTATCTACCCGCAAGCGCCAACGTGATTGGTATTAGGGAAGTATCACCTGCCGAATGGTGTGTTGATATTAATGTCCTTTCTCCGAGTGTAATACACTTGGTATAGCAATTCACCTGTGCCTGATGGTGGTAGAGCCAATCCATTCTAAGTATTAAGTCGTACCTTTGGATAGGCATTTGTATTAGATTGGTTGGATATACTTGGTCCCCAATTATGATTGGGCAATCCTAATACATGGTGTCTGTGATTAACCCTACTCCTAAGGGTGTCTAAACTTCAACTTGATAAGCCATGGTTTCAGGTTGTATATTTAATTTTTGAGAAAAATCAACAGATATAAATGAATGTGACACGCTAGGATCATATAATGCTTTACCAAGACTTTTAGAGATAGTAATCATACCTTCTACTACCTCATTGGGGTGCAATGTATCTTCTCCAGTTAAGGCATAGGCACAGGCCTAAACTTTCTATTTTCCTTTTCTTGTTGGAATTGGGCCTTTCATTTTAGGCAATCCTTCAAAATATGTTGGTCGCTTCCACACTATAGGTACTTTTCCTATTTTCGCCAACAATTTGCTTTTTCATGGCTAGTTGTCCCACAGAACCCACACTGCATTGGTACTTTGTCCTGAGCCCGATTTACTGTCTTGTCAATCCAAGGAACTCGTTAGGGGTGTGCCTCCAGCTTGTAGCCTTAGTTGTTTCTTACTAGTGCCACTTGGTCCTCTAGGGGCTAGTCTTCCTTTCCGACCCCTATCTTTGATTTTTTAAATCTCTTATAACTCTAATTCTAATTGTAGTGCTTTGCTCACTACTATGTTGAAATTCTATAAGTCAAAAATGGCGAAGCCCCGTTTGAGCTCTGGCTATAGCCCTTGCACAAATCTTTGATTCAGTCAGCTCTCATCCTCTAGAATGTAGGGCGTATGCTGTATAAGCCGGTTGAAAGTCGCCTCATACTGACTGACAGACTGATTTCCTTGAATTAAGTTCATGAACTCCTATTCTCTTATCTACTCGACCACTAGTGGTATATATTTTTCCATGAGCTCCTTGGTAAAGGTATCCTATGTTATGTGGGTTCCTGAAGCAGTCCACCTGCAGTCGATTATTTTCCACCCGCTCTTCGCAGATCACGCTAAGAGGAATGTGGCAAACCATATTTTTCGCTCGTCTGGGTAGCGTAGGGTCTCGAATATAACTTCTAGATTCTCTACCCATTCTTCCACTTTTCGGTTATTTGGCTCTTTGAAAAACTTTAGGCGCTAAAAGTAAAGAAATCGTTCCAATGCTTGATCTTCAGCCATCTGTTGAGCCTACAACCTAACTCCCGGTCTTCTCTGATCCATAGGGTCTACTAGCTGACCTACTGAAGGGGTTTGTGAAATTTCTTCTTCTTGCATAGGTTGAGAGTGAACAGGTACCCCTTGTCTGGGAGCACATCGGTCGTGGACCCGTTGCCCAAGAGGTCTCCCTCTTTGAGCAACTCTGGCAGAGTAGGTCTAGCAGCACTACCATGGGATGCCATCTTCTTACTTTTAGATCTCTGAAGTATGTCTCAAGCCTCCGATTATAAGTTGCATTCAACACCTTAGCCCTCAATAATCCCTTCAGAATTTCTTGAATCTTTCAAAAATAAAGAAAAGCAAAGTAGGTTTAGTAAAGATTCCAATTACACATAGCAAAAGAAAGGAAATCTACTAACAAATATCTGAAAGATATTTTCATTAATATAATAAGTTAGCATTAACAAGTTACGTTAAGGCATACACAGGTTCAAAATTTGCAAAAGGGCTATGCTAACTATGTGCTTGATCATATACAAAATGATAAGGCGTAAGGAGATGAGGGGGAAGAAAATATCAGCTGATAATACGAGGTCTAATAGTAAGAAGTTACTATTAAACTACTAACACCCTATATACATATATGCCAAGCATCCACTGCACCAAGTTGTCTAGTTTTTCTCTTCCTCATCAGTGATACTAAACTGGGTGTCCTCATTATCCTCCATCAGATCCATAATAGCATCATCATCATCATCATCGTCCTCCCACTGTTGAAGGTTGTCTTCATCATCAACCTCCAACGATGCTACCACCGGGGGTTTTGGAATAGGATCTACATCAGGAATTTCCTTAGCATCTTTGTCTGGGTCCTGCTTGGGATCCTCCTCAGGCGCCGCTACTGGGCCCCTCACGGGTTACCTCTTGATCTGCTCTTTCTATTCCTGCCCGAGCTTTAGAATTGGATAAACCTTCGAAGGTCCTGCCTCAGTATCGATCCCTATACCGACTCCTATGACCTAATCTATAGACCTACTATAGTTAGTCACCATCTTACTAATCTCATCTATCACCGGGTAGGGTACATCCACGGACCTCTTGTAGTTAGTCTCTAAAGTTCAAAATGTGGCCTCCAACTAATCTCATATGGTACGGAGTCCCTGCACCTATGCCTGTGCTATGCTCACCCTTACGCGCTCTTGTTCAACGTCTCCCATGATTCTGCCCAAGAAGTAGTCCCTAGCTCCCAACATTGACTCTAGTTGATATGTCTTTGCTCGGCATTGTGTAAGTGACTCGCGCTACACAACTTTTCTTTAAGTGACTGGCATAATCTTAGTAAGCCTGTTTTTTCTTCCTCTAGAGCCTTAATCCTATCCTCTGGAGATTCCTTGCTCTGTCTATCTACGAGCTCCTTTCCTTTTCTATGGTTGTCGGCCATCCTACAATCACAAAAATCACATGAATCTATTTCGTTAGTGCCAAATAATCAAACTTATTCCCAATCTTTCCTTGAATCATATAAAACCTTCTAAGGTGCCTAAAACATACAAGACTCAAATCATATCAAACCTAATCAATAAGTCAGCTATAAGTCCTAATGTTATTCAATATCTAGGTCATTGATAACCTAGGCTCCGATAACACTCTATAATGGTCCCACCTTGGATAACCTCTAGGCTAAGGTGCTACTTTGATTCAGTCTTAATTTCAAAACCTATAAATTGAACAATAGACCTATACTTAACGTTTCAATCCTAACAAAAGTAGTGACGTGTTCAACTTAAACAAACTTTAACAAGAAATTACTACATACGTGCCATTGTGATCTTTTAACAGTTAACATAATATTTGCATGCCTCATGTCAAAATTCAGTCTTAGCATATAGATGTCTAATATATTACAAAATATTTACCGATCCATGCCTGATGTCTGAGTTCATCACCAAAACTTGTCTGAGAAAATCAAAGTGATCGGGGAGGGGGGGGAAGAGGGGTAAGTCCAAAGACTTAGTGAGGGATAATCTTAAGAACAATCAGTAGGGATCTATCGAGGAAGAATCAACTCAACAGATCAAAAATTCTATAGTTAGAAAAGTACATATCACGAAATAGACAGTAATAATTTAGCAAACACGAAGCTTTCCTACCTTATTGCTCCACAAACAGACTATAGACAGATAGGACATAGTCAAGCAAACCCAAAGCATATGCATTCCAATAGATTACAACAAAACATACATAGCATATTCATGTTATACTAGTCAGTCAATCAGTTTACCAAAGTGTGATAGCTTAGTACATGGCAGATGCCCACATGGAACTATATGGCGCACCACAAATGCCTAAGGGGAAATCCATAGCGCACTACGGATACCTAGGGGAAATCCCTAGCATACCGTTGCTACCTAGGGGAAATCCCTAGCGTATCATTGACATGCATGTGGAACTGTATAGCATGCCCCTATATAACCAAACATCTCGCCAGGATTAGCCCTTAGCCCAGTAACTCTCGTACATATAACAAAATTAATAACCGTTCATACAAATGCCCAGGGGAAATCCTTAGCACATCGCTGATACCAGGTAAACAAATATGCCAGCAAGGCAAATAATAACATGACAAATACAGAACAATACAAAAATATCGACAAGGCAATACAATATCAATAAACAATTCAGATAAGCTAACATGGCCATTTAAATCTATAACGGATAACAAGTGTGGCGCCGACAAGGCAACAAATAACAATACAAGATGGTACAGATAAGAATATAGTTAGATAACAGAGCGATACAATTAACAGATAGAATTCTGGGCACCAGAACAGATAGGATTCAAATATAGTATCAAACAACAACCCTCATAGGGGTGTACATATTAGATAACATATAACAATTGAGATCTCAAGCAATAGATAGATTTCAATAAACATGGTACAATTAGTACAGAAATAGGAACCTTTACAGGGGTTTATCACAATAACAGATAGTTATGAAAAAGTGCTAGATTGACAAACCCTCACCTCCGTAGTTCTCAGATAAAGCAATCACAGTTAGCAATCTTACTAGTCAGCAAGACCCACTTCTTCGTCACATAATCGAAAGAGTATTTTTATCATTAAAATCCTCATTTGACCTTTAATACTTATAATTATACTATTAACAATACCAAAAAATACTAAATAATCAACTAATACAGTAATTCGGGTTCGATCAATTCTATTAGTACAAAATGTGCTAATGAAACCGATTACTACAGAAATAGTTACGGGGTTGTTTCGGTTCCAGTAATGGAATGTAATCTAGTTCTTAATTATAATTATCCTCATATAGCATCCCAAATTAACAACAACAACCCATTCATCATGATTAACCTCAATATAAATACTTAGGTTCCAAATATATTAAATCCTCAAATCGGGGTTTACATTCTCTAATAAACTTAATTAATCCAAGTTAGCATATAATATGATATATTCGGGTTTACTAGCTATATATAATAATCTATGCATGGGAATATATATATATATATATGCTAATCATATGTCATTTCTTCATTCTCGATATAATACAAGATTTATAAATAAATGGTACAATATACATGTGTATTTTCAAAATCCCATTCCAACTTTTCAACCCAAGATTCAATTATTGGAGTTCCAAAATCACAAACCAAGCACACAAGTGCGATCATTGCGTTGACGAAGTGAGACTGTCTCTCCGCCGCCATTGAAAAAGATCAACGCTGCCACCGAAAGACGCCTTTTGACCAGAGCTATCCAATGCCTTCCTTAATTTCAGGTTTTGCCACTGGGAAGATCTCCAATCGTAGCCTCGAAACCCTCAGTGCCATTGCCCGCCGCTGCATAGCTTTTGCTAAAACTGGCGTTTGTCGCCACGTGAAACTCCCATGCAGTGGTACCAACGTGATCCTCAAGCTAAGAGCTTTCAGAAAAGTTGCCCAGAAGTGACTTCTCACCACTGCTCCACCGTTTCCTGTCGCTACCACCACGGTTAACTTTTAGTTTTCGTTTCCCAGTGGTCTGCCACCTAAAACACCTTGCATGTGGTACCAGCGTGTTGCTAGAGGTGAGAAGAAGAAGATGGCCAATTCAGTTTTGGGAAATAAGGTTCGTCGATGGAAATCACCGGAGGAGAGGGAAGGGTGGTCCAGGGAGGAAGAAGGAGAAATGGGAGGGGGGGGAAGAAAATGTGACTTTTATAGGGGTGTCTTTTTAGAATTCTAAATTGGCCCTCAAAACATTACATAATTATTCAATTGAGTCCCTTCAATTTATAAAAGTAGGACCTTGACCCAGTTGACTTGAAAACTTCCATGCAACCCCCTCCCCCCACAAGTTCAATTATGGTATAATCAAGTCCTGTTTAATAGCGAATTGACCCCCAAGCTTCTAAAATTCTTGGAAATTGAGTTTTTCTTATTTACGAATTGACCCTCAAATTTTCAATAATAAAATAAAATAAAAAGAATAATTAAAATTCATCAAATGTAAAATAATGAAAATTAAATTCTACCAACCCTATGATTTTTGGGGTGTTACAAAGTTAATGTTCAATTATATGGATAATATATAGAAATATTTAGTGGTTATATATTTATATATGTACTTATATTTTTATATTTTTCATATATATATAGTATCAAAAACTTATATATATATATAACAAACACAATATTTTATTATTTATATAGGTGTTACATAAATTGTATGCTTTCATATTACAAGAATATGCAAAAAATAAATTTTTATATTTGTGACCGTTTATTGTCTGAAAAAGATGGTCATTAATTATAAGCAGTGATTGCATCAATGACAAAAAGAAAATTTGGTCATAAATTAATGACTTAAAAATAATTCGGTCATGAATTAGTGACTGCTTTACATGGTTACTAATGTTAGTGACCAAAAAAAGAGTTCGGTCACTGATGAGTGACCGAATTCATGACCGCTAAAAAAAGAGTTCGGTCACTAAATAGTGATCGAATAAGTGACCGCTCAATAGAATACCAGAATTTGGTCACTAAAGCTCTTTTTTTTTGTAGTGTTCCTTAAGCACCAATATCCTTCTGATCGAGTTGGAGCTGCCTCTATCAGGAACCTCACTATCTTTAAGCAAAACAGCATCTTTTGTTGCCACCTCTTCAAATCAAACTCGTAGAATTTCTCCATTTTCTCTACACAGACAGGGGCCAATGCTAGCATTGTTGCTAAAGATGTTGTTGGTGCCATAGCTCACACTTAACAAATTTGTCTTAAAACTATTGAATATACAGTGATTGAGACTAGTCTGAACCCTTCTTCTTCTTTTTCTTCTTTGTTTGTTTTTTCAACTTGGTTAAGATAAAAGTTGGGCTCTTTATCTTTAAGATAAAATTTGGGCCAAATTGGTGCCTATGGTTAACCAGTAATCGTCTTTCAAAATACAACTACCACTTTGAGAGATAGTAGCACTATGAATCTCTCAAACCAACAAACAAAAAGTTTCTTCTTAATACTAGAACTAAGAATGTTGTGATGTTAAGAGCACTGAATGCTTCTGATGTAAACATGATCAATTGAACAAAATCAGCAAACTAAGGGAGTCTATTTATAGTTATTAGAAGGTTGTCCTAGATGAACATGACTATTAGAAAGATCGCTATTAGATTGACATGTGTTTTTGGAACAATGCACATTAAACAAACATATTTGCTAGTATTGATTGTGATTAATATCACAATAGTTAGGGTGTGTTGACAAACATATTTTTTTTCCGCAACTTTCAATACAATCATATCTCTCCTTTCTAATTACTCTTGGGATTGATGACCTTTTGTCTTATCACTTTTCATTTCATAATTAAATCATTTAATTGGTCTACTTTTGACATTAATTTCTTATTGACCTAAAATTCATGTTTGATTAATTAATTAAACACATTATTGACATCTGCCCACTTTGTAGGTTACAATAATATAAAGTACTTTCGTTGACAATAAATTCGAACTACCATAATTAATTGTTCAAACTTTAGTTCACTCAACTTCCTAAACCAATACTCCGATAGGAAAAAGAAAACAACTATGCTGACAACTATGGTGATGTATTCTAATATATCAAAACTCAAAAGAAAGAAAGAAATTTAGAATGACCAAATATAATTAATATATTAGATAGTTAGAATCCATCTTTGATTGCCTATTTAGAGTATTTCCTACCCACTAAAACATAATTTGTTTCATGGAATCAATTGCTTACTCCTGGATGATAGTTATTTGATGGAATCAAACTAGGTACCACAAGATTTTGGCTAAACTAATTGATGCTAAAATTGCTAACTGGAAAGTAGAGGAGTTAGCCTAACTTTGACTTTACTCTATTTAAAGAAATGAATTTTACTTAAAAAATTTGGAAACTTTTTTGAGATTGGAAAATTGGAAATTTGGAAACTAGCAATTCACTATCTTGAGATTATCCTTGTCCTTAAGGTTAAAATTTGGAAACTTCTTTTTCAACTCAATTCACTAGAACTTGAGTGACTAGTATCCTCTTCCTCAGAACCAAGGTGAGATCTGAAATGCATTTAAGTTCAGTCAGTAAATAACCCTATACTGTGATTTATAGGTAACTTGGATCAGTTCATTTCTAATTTTTTTTTTTTTTTTTAGTTGTGAGATATAGAATGTTGGAAGTATGCTATCTTCTACAGGCAATTTTAGTTCGCAGTTTCCCCAATCATATGAGATATCTTGAAATGGACAAAGTATTTGGGAGCCAGCTTATGATTTGTATAAGCGTTGAGAGTGAGTTTTCCGTAAGCTTGTAGTTTGATAAACACCTAATCTCCTACAAAAGAATCCCCTCTCTATTTCCTCTTATTGGCTCGTATCTTCATCCTTATTACATGAAACATTAAGATGTTGCTTAAATAACTTTGGAGTGGAGTCTCTATTCTTCAAACTTCTATTGATAGCTTTTGCAAAAGAGTCTATGGTTATGTAAGGCGTGTAGGCGTGTGGATTCTACATTATTTCATAAAGGGAAAATTGTAAAGAGGATTGGATGGATGTGCTATAGCACCATTCTACTAAAGGCAACCAACAAGCCTATTCCTTTATTTTATCTCTATTCATACATCTTAGATAATTCTCAACGCATCTATTTACTTTAGCTCATCCATCTCTTTGTGAATGATAGGCTATGGATATGTGTTCTTGACCTTTCTACTTTTGAAGAGTTTCTACTAGAACTTACTCATAAAGAGTCCATAGTTATATAAGGTATATGGATTAGAAGTAGCTATCTATGCAAAATTTCATAAGAGGTGAATTTTATAGAGAAGTGGAAGGATGTGCTTTTCCACTATTGCCAAAGGCAGCCAATGAACCCATTCCTTTCGTTTTTATTCACTTATACATTTTTTATAATTCTTAATGTATCTATTCACCACTTCAATCTATCCATATGTTTGTGGCAAATAGGCTACATATTTGTGTAGTTGAACTTTCTAGTTTTGAAGAGTTCCAACTAGAATCTACTCACAAAGACTGCATCTCTATTACTTACATTTGACTTAGGCATTCCACACAGTTTATTATATTATCTAGCAGGGCTTGCACAACAATCATCCCTAAAAATAAATGTTTTGAGGCTATGAATAGGCTATATCTACTGAGCTTATCTTGTACATCTAATATTGAATCTATACCTACTTATAGAGACAATCTTTCAATTCATGGATGTCTCTTTGGATATTTCCTCAAGAATCGCTAAGAGTTGTAAGAACTAACTATCCAACATTTTCTTTCTTAAATAATGTGTGGTATACTTCACAGTCTTTCACAAATTTATAAATTGCCTAGTTTTATCCCTCTCCAGTAATCTACTTATTTTATTCAATGGTATGCATTCTTAATCCCAAAATAGCCTCCTAGAGTGCTGCTATAGTAAAGTTTGATAACTTATGGATTGAGTTCTTTATTATTCCTTGTCACTAGCTTCGCTCTCCTTGTTAAAACACCATTCGTCCACTTATACTTCACACAACTGTTAGGTTTATCTTTGATATTTAGTATGATTCTTGTCATTCTTTCATCTTATTTCCAAGTTCCTTAAATTCTATCTATCAATTCAATTTTGATCTTTACAATGCTGCATACTTATTTTCGGCTCTCGATAGATCATCAACTACTATATTCTCCTTCCTCTTTTTGTAATCAATAGAGTAATTATATTCTATCAACTTTACTATCTTTCCTAACTAGGAGTTTTGATTCTTTATTCAACATGTATTTGAGACTTTGATGATCTGTCTCAATCACAAAAATGTCGGTCAATAAGATAAGGCCACCATTTCTGTACAACTTCCAAATAGCTATCATCTTCGTGCTACACAGAAAAGGTTCAAGTTCTTTTCCACGTCAATGTCATAAAGAAAAGGCCTATGCCTTGATTGAAAGCATCAATTCTATAGGAAATTCATGATTAAAATCTAGCTATTTAAGAATGAAAATTCTTGATTAAAATTTGGCGATTTAAAAACTCAGTCTTGACATATAATATCTTTGAGTTGTTTAAGAAAAAACTGAAACAAATTCATTCCAAGTGAAGAAAAAAACTAATGCAGCTTCATTTCAAGTGAATCCTTTAACAACTCAATAAGGCCTCTTGCAATCTTATTATACCCTCTAGTGATCCTTCTATGGTAACCTGTCAAACCTAGAAAGCCTTTCGCTCTTTGATGCTCTTTCATTGAGGCTATTTCATCATAGTCTGAATCTTTCAAGGATCAACTTTAACACCTTAAGATCAGCTATAGCACTCTAAAAAGTAACCATGTGGCCTAGGTAGTCTACTTGAGTGTTTCCAAATTGTTTTTTGGTGTAAATATAATTTGAGAGAGAAATTGATAAATTGGAGGCTAAAAATTTATATAGCATGCAATATTGCAATATTTTCCAATGCTCATACAACGCAACTTTGGAATTATTTTTGCAAGCTCTTCAAAAGCTCTCTCTTTTCTTTTATTTTAAAATGCACTACCTCAACTCTCTCTACATATTTCTCATGCATTCACTAACTCTCCATACACTATCTTTCATGCATTACTCTCATACATCTCTCATATACATACTCTATTTCTCTCTATATACTCTTGAAATGCATAACATATGCATATGTATATAAGAATAGGTCGGCTAATGAGCTTCCAACCTATGTAGTGATACAGCTCTTACCAGCTACAATTTTTATACTCAATCCTTGATCATGTGAAGAAGCCCACAAATCACATGCTAAGCCAACCATTTCCAACCGCCTTTGGCCTATCTAGATGCTTCATTTTCATTTTTTTTCTTTTCTTTTTGGTTTGAATCACAAATTATTTTTAACATTCCCTATTAATTTGTAATTCGAACTTCTTCCTAAAACTTCTCAAATTTTTCTATACTAACTTCTTTCGTGAATCCATCTGCCAACTGCTCATTTGTATTAATGAACTCCAACTGAATTGCTTGATCATTGATGAGACTTCTAATAAAGTGATGATGAAGTTCAATTTGCTTTGACCTCAAATGAAAAATTAGATTTTCACATTGCGATAGTTGACATATTGTTGCAAAAAAATATTGTGGGAGTGTCTCACTTTTGCCAAACATCCTCCAAATATTCTTCTAAGTTAAACTGCTCTATAAACAACATTGGTGGCGACAATATATTTTGCTTCTGCTGATGAGAGTGATACTATTTTCTACTTCTAAGATGCCCAAGAAATTATTATGGTTCCTAAGCAAATTACAAGATGTACTTTTGCAATCATCAAGTGAGCTAGCCCAATCACTATCAGTGTGTATACATGATGCCAAGTTTTCTGGTACCCTGATGGTATCGCAATATTCCTTTACTATTGTATAGTGTAGCTTGCTTAGATCATGCATAAATGTTAATATCAAGCTGACTAGATGAACAATGTCAGGCTTTGTATTTGTCAAGTATATCAAGGAACCAACTAAACTTCTATATATAATCGCATCAACTTTGGCTGCTCTATCATTCAACTATAGTTTTTCATTGGCTAGAAGTGGAGTTGAGATTGTCTTGCAATTACTCATATGAAATTTCTTCAATATATTTTTCTTGAGAAATAAATATTTCCTTTTGATTGATAGACTTGAATCCTGAGAAAATATTTCATGAGACCTCATTCATCATGGCCATATTAAATTCTTGTACCATGTCTAGATTTGTCTCTGTATAAATCAAATCATCTACATAGAGATAGATGATAAAAAAAATCTTGAGCACCTTCTTTCTTTACGTATAATGATGGCTCACTTAGACTTCTTTGGAATCTCCTCATCTCTATCTTGCTATTCCAGGCTCTTGGTGCTTGTTTGAACCTATATAATGCTTTCTTGAGTTAATAGACTTTGTCTTCTTTACCTTCAACAATACAGTCTTCTGGTTGCTCAACATATACATTTTCTTCTACGTCTCCATTGAGGAATGTTGATTGAACATACAATTGATAAACTGGTAACTCCAGTTGTGCTGCTACAGCTAGAAGAAATAAATATTATCTCCATTCAAGCAAGTGATGCAAAAGTTTCATTAAAATCAGCTCTGAGCTGTTGAGAATATCCTTTTGCAACTAAGTGTGCTCTGTATTTGCGGATTGAGCCGTCGTCCTTGTACTTTATCTTGTAGACCTATTTTACACCAATCACATTTTTTTTCTTTAGGAAGATCTACAAAGTTCCTTGCCTTATTCTTCTCAAGACTCGCAATTTCTTCATCCATGGCATTTTGCCAAATTTCTTCTTTAGCACAAGTGAAATATGCTGCATCACATGATTCATAGATTTCTCTTAAGCTTCATACCTTTCTAATTGGATTTCCAGATTCTAGATATAATTCACTAGATGATTCTGATGAGCCAGAGCTTGGACTGGGACTTGAGTTGGTGCTTCCGCTTGTACTTAGTTGATCTTCTTATTTTGAAGTGGCAAATGGGCTAGGCAAATAAATGATCTTTGTTTTCATCTTTTCATTTTCTTCCCCATTCCATGACTGCTTTAATAAAACATAATATCTCAAGAAATAATGAATTTATTTATCTTTGGATCTAATAATCGATATCCCTTGAATTCGTCAATGTAATCGATAAAGATTAATTTTTCCATCTTTATTGCCAAACTTGTCTCTTTAATGAGAAAAAATGTGTGAACAAGCAATGCATCCAAAAACTTTGAGATTTATTTGTGGCTTTCTTCGATACCATGCTTCGTATGGAGTCTTATTTGAAACCGCTTTAGTTAGTGATCGATTTAAAATATAGATTGTTGTATTAACAACTACTGCCCAATAAATTTTTGAAAGTTTGTTGCTTGTCATCATGTGTCGTGCCATTTCGATAATAGTATGATATTTTCACTCAGCAACTCCATTTTGTTGAGGTTTGTACCAAACTATTGGTTGTTGGTGGATTTCATTCTCTTTTCAATAATTTAAGAAGGATTTTTCAATAAATTCACCTCCTTATCTGTTCTAAGGCTTTATTTTTCTGTCGCTTTGATTCTCCACATGTGGTTTGAATTCTAAGAATTTAGAAAATGCATCTGACTTTTACTTTAGAACATAGAACCACATCATTTTGGTGTAGTCATCAACAAATAAAAGGAAATACCTATTATTGTTCAGGAATGGTATCTGTATTGGTCCATATATGTTAGTGTGTACTAATTCAAGAGGAGCTTTAGATCTATATGATATCTTTGTAAATGGTAGACGATGTGTTTTGTCAAACATACACCTTTCACATGTCTTATCTTGATATGGAATATTTGGAAGACCAAGTACCACATTTTTTTTCAACAAATTCAAACATTTATAGCTTAAATGCACATACCTCAAATGCCAGAGGTTTAAATATTCATATGTTAAGCTTTGAAGTACCATTTTCTCATTCAATGGCAAATTAAGAGAAAAGATATTGTTTGGACTCTTTTTTATTTTAACCATTATGAGATTCTTTTTCTTGTCAACAATGACACATTGCTTATTATTGAACTCCACTTTATACTATTTCTTCGATAGCTGACCCAACACTAAAAAAAATTTGTGCTAAATTGAGAATATAAAAGACATCCTTGATGCTATTAGTTTTACATTCTTTTGTTTAGATCTCAATTACTCCTTCTTGATAATTTTATGGGTTTTTCCATCTCAAAGTTCCACTTCTGATGAATATGGTTCATCAAGCTTACCGATCATTTTCTTATTTCCACACATATGATTGTAAGAATTGTTGTCACGTACCAAATATTCACAAGTTGTTTAGAATTCACGCATGAATAAAATAATTGATCCATTTATGTGAAATTGGCTTTATCTGGTTCTCTATCATCTTCATATTAGCAATCTATTTGGGAATGATTTGTATTTTTGCATTTCTTGCATTTGTAGCAGTAGTGTTTGGTGTCGTGACCACTTAGATTCGATAATAAAAACCTAAATGTTGACTAGAATTTCTAACTAAATTACTTCTTCCTTCTCATCCTTAGTCTTGGAAGTTTTGATATTTGTCACGACCTCTTCATGTTAAACCTTTTTGCATAAGTTTGGTTTTCATTTCTTCTTGGTCTTTTATTTTATTTTTTAGCTTCGAAGTATTAGCATTTACCTGAAATGCTTGCTCCACAAGCTTTGACTTGAAAAACTGTTCATCCTCTTTTCATGGGCTTTTAGTGATCCACGAGTTCATCCAAATATAATTCTGGCAAATCTTTAGACTCTTCAATCGCAACAACTATATGCTCGAACTTTGTTGGTCAACTACATATATAGCACTTTTTATATGATTTTCAGCCTTCAATAGCATAACCATATCCTTTACTTTGATTAACTACCATTGAAACTCTAGAAACGAATTCTTGTATATTTTTTATCTCTTTTGTGGCTAGATTACCAAAATCCCACCATAAATTTTGTCATTCAATGGAAATAACTTTTTCATATCCTTCAAATTGATTTTCAAAATTTGCCATGCATCTTTTGATGTCTTTACACCCGTAGTGTGTGGAAGGATAGATCTACTTACCCCTTGACGCATAAAGGATAAAGCTCTTGCATTGTTTGTCTTGTTTTCCTTATGCTCTTTTTTTTTTTTTTTTTTTTTTTTTAGGTTGCTGTTAATGTTGCTTCTTCCTCTGGCGTATATGTTTCATACACCTCTTCAATATCCCAGAGTTCATGGGACACAAATAACATCCATATTAGAATGCTCCACAACTCATAATCTTGACCAATAAAGATTGAAACACATTATTGGAAATATATTGCAAAAGCAAGATCATTGCTACTGCTTGAAGTCATTTTTCTGCATATGAGGAGTTATCAAACTAAGGGTAGCCCTGATACCATGAATCTGTTGTGTGTAAATATATTTTGAGAGAGAAATTGACAAATTGGAGGCTAAAAATTTATATAGCAATCAAATATTACAATATTTTTAAAAGCTCATGCAATAGAATTTTGGAATTATTTTTGCTCTAGCTCTCCAAAAGGTCTTTCTTTTTCTTTTATTTTACAATGCACTACCTCAAGTCTCTCTAAACATTTCTCATCCATGCACTAACTCTCCATACACTATCTTTCATGCATTACCTATCTCTCATACATCTCTCATAAGGGTGTAAATGAGATGAGATAATTCGCAAATAGTTCGGGCTCAACTTGATAAAAGTTCGTATTTGGTTCGATCTTTTCGAGTCGAGTCGAGCTGAGCTCGAGCTCGTCAGTTAAACAAGTCGAGCTGAGCTCAATAATATTTAGCTCGAAAAGCTCGCGAGCTTAAACAAGCTTTTTTATTATATATATAGTTATAGCCTAACCCATATAATAAAATCCATAAAGATGATGATGATGATGATGATAATTTATTTTTTATTTTTAGGAAAATAACATATTTTTTTGAAAAGTTTATAATTATAAATTTTATTTTGAGTTTAAATGAGCTTGAACTAATCCAAGCCTAGCTATACGAGCTCAAGCTCATCCAATGTATACGAATCGAGCTCTTCTACTTCCCCATGACAAGCTCGATAAGACTTACCCAAGCATTAATTTATTCAATGAGTCGAACTTGAACTTGTTAAATTTGAACTCGACCCAAGTCATTTACACCCCTAATCTCTCATATACATACCCTACTCTCCATACATTCTTAAAATGCACAACATGCACAATATATGTACCCACAATGTCGGCTAAAATTTTCTTTCATATATATAAGAATAGGTCGGCTAATGAGTTTCAAACCTACATAATGATGTGGCTATTTAATAGCCACAACTTTTATACTCAATTTCTTGATGTGAAGAAGGCAACAAATCACCTTGCAAGCCAATCATTTCCAACCACTTTGACCTATCTAGATGCTTCATTTTCATTTCTTTTTATTTTCTTTTTAGTTTGAATCCCAAATTATTTTTAACAACTGACAATCCTTTTGATAAAAAATTTGTTCTCCCTTAATATCTGAAGAGGTTTTCTTAAATGATCCAAATGCTCTCCAAGTTCCTGTTAGAAACAAGTATGTCATCAAAGAAGAAACCCAAAACAAACTATCTCAAATATTTCTGGAAAACATAGATTACTGATTAAAAGGTAGGCAAGGCATGCATTACTAAGGCCAAAAGGAATTATTGCAAATTATTAATTCAATTTGCCCTTGATGTGTTCTAAGGTTGTTTTCTTGGTATCTTCTTTATTCATTCTAATTTGATAATATCCAAGCCTCAAATCCAACTTTGAGAAGAACATTGCTCCTTGCAACTCATTCAACAACTCTTTAATTATTGGAATAAGAAATTTATCTTCTATATATTGTTTTCTATTCGATCAGCTCCTTATAATAAGTGAAAATCGATCCTTCACCCTCCATTCTTTTTCTTCACTAATACAGCTTTGGAGATGAGTAAGGGTTGTTACAGTCTTTTAACTATTCAATATCTAGCAGCTTCTAAATACCTTTTCATTAATTTGATCATTTTTTTAATTGTATAGTTGGATATCTGTAAGGCTTCAACTGAATCATTACCATCCTTCAATTTTATTATGTACTGTTTATCTTCCTTTTCCCTCAACAATATCTAACTCTAATGACAACAAAGAGCTTTGTTCGTTTTCATCATTCTCCAATGCTTCTACATGCATCATATATAGTAAGTTCGCCAGGTTTCTGTAAGGTTTTCTTTATATTATCAACTACGTACTCATTGATCCAGCTGGTTGCTTATGTACCCTCAGTCTCAGTGCAACCTTAATTATTAATTTCTATCTATATAGAATTCAATTTTGAGTTGATGATCAAGATTCCAATAAATTGCCCCAATACCTTCCTTCCAAGTGATCATCAAGCCTTTACAAATATAAGATCGATCGAGTTGTATATATATATATATAGTTTGTCACCATAAATAGGGAAAAATGCAATTTTAGTCCATCAACTATTATCAAATTTTATTTTACTCCATTTTGATTTGAGGTTAGCACATTTAATCTATTATTCATTGATTTTTAGTATATTTAGTCCAATTTTTTGCAATTTTGGTCCATCGAGCTCAAAATTCTTTAATTGAGCCCGTTGATTGTACATTCAGTTCCAATTGGGCCAAAATTTTGGGGCTTTTGTGCCATTTGTCACCAGTTGCCATGTAAGCTGCCACATCATCTAAATTTAGGTTCAAATGGAAGGCAAAAATCATGAGGAAAAAAAGAAAAAAAAGAAAAAACGAATAAAATTAAAAAAATAAAAATAAAAATGATGAAGAAATCGCCAAAACAGTAAAAACATATATTTTTTTCCCCATCCGAAGACAAATTCATTCATCAGTCTCAATTCTCTCTCTTCGAATCTCTCCCCCATTTCGTTCTCCATTGTCTTCCCCTGTAGCTTCTCCAGTTTTCTTCCTTAAAATATAATACACACACACACACACATATATACATAAATAATACACACATATATCTATGTATATATATGCGTGTGTGTTTACATATATATGAATTTCCTGCTTACAAAGCCAGCATCAACCAAATTCTTGAATCGCCAAAAAATGGCCATAAACATGGAATTGAACCCGTCGCGGCTTCTCCGAGCCATGAGGAACAATTTCATATAAAGAACCCCTGAACTGAAGGCGAATTTTGTCAGAAACTGAGAATGTCGTCAAGCGAGCAACCTGGGCAGGAAACAACGTGGGGTTTGAGGAATTTCGATTGAAATTACATGGGCAGTCTTTTAGTACTCTCAATTTCTAATTTTAATCAGTGCCCGAGGAGAAACTTTGGTGGTGGTGTGGCAGTGGCATGTAGGGTTTTACGGTGGTTTAAGGCTAAATTGGCCATGCTAACGGCAATAAATTTCAAAATTGATTGGGGGATTTGGTTGGCCTCATCAAGGTGCACCTTTTAGGAGTGGATTTCATTTATGGCGATGGTCGGCGGTGGTGTGAGGCGGAGAACGTGCACAGTGGCTGCCATAGCTGTTTGCTTGTGGGGGTTTTCTTTTTGGTGGGGTTGGGGGGTGGGGTGGGGTGACTATGAGGAAGATTGGAATATGATCATTGTTTAGTGTATTTTTTTTTTAAAATTTTTAAATACATTAATCTTTTTAAATTTAATTGTTTCAAAAATCATTTATATGTATAATATTATTAAATAAAGTATTTAAATAATATGTTGTTATTACATGTTATTGAATACGCTTTTTAAGCCCAATGACTTGTAGTTCTAGTCGCATCCATCTCCTCTATTAAATGAGAGATCTTGTATTTGTTCCGTAATATGCGTGTTGTGCACTTTATGCGCGTCTGTAGTTTATATTTTAATTTATTTGATTTGAAACTAGAGATTTCATTGATTTGAAAATAGGAAAATATTCTTTGTGTTGAATTACTTATTTATTTTATTTTCATTAATAAATAATTCAATTAAATTTAATTAAATTATTTTCAATGTACTTATTATTTTATTATTTAATATGTACTCAATTAATAAATATATTATTCAATATTATTGAATATTAATTATTTAAATGAATTATTTTAGATATGTAATATTATTAAATAGATGATTTTAGAGATGTTTATTATTTAATGTTATTGAATAGGAGAAATTATTTTAGATTTTTATTATATAATTATTTATTATTTTATTTATTAATTAATAAATAATTCATTATTAACTTTGAATAAATTATTTTACACATTTATTATTCACATTATTAAATATATAATTCAAAAACTATTAAAATTATATTATTTATATGACAAAGCTTTAAAAAAAAAAATTAAAGCTACTGTTTTAGCACTTTTTTCATTTTAGAAATTTTCTTTTAATTTGTAATTTTGTTGATTTTTTTTATTTATTTCCTAGCATTTTTTGCCTTTCATTTTAGCTCATTTTTTAATTCCTTAATTTAGATGATGTGGCAGCTTACATGGCCACTGGGTGACAAATGGCACAAAAGCCCCAAAATTCCGGCCCAATTGGAGCTGAATGTACAATCAACGGGCTCAATTGAAGAATTTTGAGTCCAATGGACCAAAATTGTAAAAAAAATGGACTAAATGTGCTTAAAATTAATGAATAATGGATAAAATATGCTAACCCCGAATCAAAATAGAGTAAAATAAAATTTGGTAATAGTTGATGGACTAAAATTGTATTTTTCCCCCATAGATATGGCACATGCTGTAGTACTTACTAGATAGGTAATGAAGCTAGTTTTATCTTATTTGATTCTTTGAGAAGAAACTAACTGCATATGATTTTAATTTACCTCACAGATATATATTAACTCGAACATAGGATCTTCAAAAATTAAGGACAATGCCATGCAAACTTGTTATATTATAAGTGCTCTCACATATATGGACATATATAGTCAGGATCCTCCCTGCAATGTGGCAGTTCCTCCCTGAGCTATTAGTTTTCATCAACATTTGATGCCATGCACCTCTACTTTTCTCATTTGCAATTTTAGCATCAGTTATTTTAACTAGAATACTTTGGAAGCTCGTGTGTGTGTGTGTGTGTGTGTGTGTGTGTGTGTGTGTGTATTCATCATTATCCATGCATGCATGTATTCTTGCTCTTTTTCAGTTTTCTTTCTTAATTAGCTTCTATATATCCTTAGCTTGTAATAGTTTGACAGAAGCATATTGTCAAGCGTTAAGAGTTATGATAGGCCAGAGATACAAAAATTATGGGTATTGTGTGGGAATTTGAGAGAGATCAGTGGTGGGTGGACTGTGGAGATAAACAACGCTTAATTATCAATTTTACTGGAGTTTAATTTGAGTCGTACCATATTCTACGTACGGATATTATATAAGGGAAACAAATTCAATCAAACAATTTCTAAATACGAAATATAATTAAATCAATATATGAAAATAAATAACTATGTATAAATTTGATAAAAATAGTTCATATAATAATAATAATAATAATAATAATAATAATATAATAATATATTATTATTATTATTATTATTATTATTACATAGGTTCATACACTTGTACATAGGGCTGTAAATGAATATTCAAAAATTTGTTTACCGTTCGCATTCGTATCTTTTTATACAAAATTTATTCGCATCCGTTTAAAGCGGATATTATCCGTATTCAACTAGTAGATATCCGATTATAAATGGATACGAATATGGTAAATATGTATCCGATCCGTTTAATATTCGATCCGAATATATATATTGATTAAATAATATATTATTTATATTTTTCAATAAAAATCTTAAAATCCATATATGTATATATATAAATTATAATTGAAGAATTGAGAAGAAAAAAGAATAAATTTAAAAAATTATTATAATATAGAGAAAAAATTGAAGAATAAAGTTAATCAACATAATTATTGTTGGTTAACTTTATAATTAATATACTTAAATGTCATTATTATTATTAATAAGTACTAATAATCAATTATAAAATTAATTACTAATTAAAAATTGTGCTATTTGTTTGATTGCTTTCGTTTTAATAAAATTATATAGTTCCTTCTATTAATTAAAATATATATTTGTTATAAGTTCATAGATTTACGTATTTGGATATTCGTAAATGGATATTTAAATAATTATAATCGAATATGAATATAAAATAATAATTTGAATACGGATAAGTTTAATAAAATATGAATGCATCTGAATAATTTTAATCGAATACGGATATATCCGAATCTGATCGATATTCGATGGATACGAATTTGGATATCATTTTTAAATATCCGTCAAATCCGTATCCGTATCCAAATATTCGAAAAGTTAAACAAATACGAATATGAAAATAGTGTATACGATCCGTTTAATATCCATTTACACCCCTACTTGTACATAAATAACTGTACAACAAATTATATATTTATATCTATATATATATATTCTATATAATATATAAAAGTACTAATAAGTAGTAGTTTCTTTCATTTTATGTGAGAACAAAATATCCCTGTCTAATGAGACTATCAAATTTAAAACATATAGCTTATTGGTAAACTACAACAAATTAAATTTATTTTTAAATAGCACTACATAAAATTATAATTACATTAAAATTAATTAGATCATGGATTTATACTTAATAAATGTATATACATCATATTTGTTATATTTATCCTAAATTAAAATTATTTTTAATTAGACTCACAGAAAACAATGATTATATATTAGAATTAATTAATTGTGATGCTTAGTGGCATCAACGTGGTGACATTTTATAACATAATGACACAAAAAATTAATATAGTGATAATCATAAAAGAATATATGCCACTATAGTACAATATTTGGTGGCATTTGGTTATAAATGATAAATAAATTAGTGACATTTAATTTAAAATGCCAAGATACATTTATTTTAAAGGCACTTAACTAGTGCCACTAATTCTTTCTAAAAAAAGCCACTAATATGTAGTTATAGTATCATTTGGGAAAAAAAATGTAAAAAAGTATTTAGTGGCATTTTCTAGTATAATGATACATAAAGGTAATATATTGTTAGTCTTAGAAAAATGCCACTATAACAAAATATTTAGTGGCACTTGATTATTGAATGACATATAAGATAGTGACATTTGATTAAAAATGCCAACAAAAATGTATTCTACCGATATTTAGCTAGTGCCACTAATTTTTCTTAGAAAATAGCCCCTCATATTTATTTATGGTGTTGTATAGGAAAAACAAATGTCACGAAATATTTTAGTGGCACTAATTTAATGATATTCTGTAGTGTAGTGACACAAAAGAGTAATATAGTAATAATTATTGAAAAATGCCACTATATTACAATATTTAGTGGCATTTGATTAATAAATGACAAATAAAGATGATGACATTTGATTGAAAATGCTTACATAAATGTATTTCAAGGCATTCAACCAATGCCACTAATTTTTCTTAAATTTTTTTGATGTTATATAATTATGGTATCTTTTGAAAAATATGCCATAATTGTTAATCAATACATCTACGACACTTTATAGTATAGTGATATATTAAAGTAATATAATGATAGTAGTAAAAAAATAGTACTATAATATAATACTTAGTGTCAATTGATTAATAAATATTGTAAAGACGTAGTGACATTTTATTGAAACAATCAACATATATGTTAAAGGCGTTTAGCTAGTATTAGTACTTTTTTTTTAAACAAAAAATGTCACTAATAACTTAATCATGGTGCAATATAAAAAGATATCGCAAAGTAAATAAATAATATATAGGTATATCAATAACATAAAATGTCACTATATAACATAAAACGTCACTAAGCATAAAAGATAATAGATGCTACACATTTTATTATAGTGATATTTGTTTGGACTGTTATTATATTACTTTTGCGTGTCATTATACTACAAAATGCCATTTAGTCAGTGTCACTAAGTATTTTATGATATTTTTTTCAAATGACACCATAACTATATATTAGTGGCATTTTTCTATGAAAAATTAGTGACAATAATTAAATGTCTTTGAAATACACTTATCTCGGCATTTTTAATTAAATGTTACTATTTCGTTTGTTATTTAATAATCAAATGTCACTAAGTATTAAATTATAGTGGCATTCTTTTGCAACTATCATTATATTAACTTTTTATGTTATTATATCACAAAATGTCACTAAATTAATGCCACTATATGTAAATTTTCTTGTAGTGATCATTGTTTTAAATAAAAATATATTTAAAACAAAAGAAATATATAGTCAAGTTAAAAATCATTTTAGCCAAATAGTTTATACAATATTTCATATATCTTAAGATCATGTGGAGAAAAATGGGTGTTTGCTTGGTTATGTTCTCATTCTTTGGGGAAAAATGTTTTGGAAGAAAGTATTTTGATAGTAAGTTTGGAAAATGTCACATTTGTTTGTTATTTTTTTGGGGATTATTAGAGAATGTTTTGGGATGAATTCTTTTGGAAGAATTTTTGGAGGAAATAACTACACTATAAATTTCATATCAATTTTATTTTTTTTGGTTTTGTGTTAGTGTTGTGAATTTTTTATGTAGATATATGTAATGGCCTTAACTAGTTGTGTATATTTATGAAAAATGATTGATTTGATAGATATATATAAATGGATAGTTGTAATATATTTTGGGGAGGTATTTTGGAGAAAGATAATATTATTTTCGTAGTGGCCTCAAAAAGGCACAAGCATGTTCAAAGGTATTTAGAGAGCAGAAGTTTGCCTTGAAGAAAACATAAACAAAAAATACCAAAATGTTTTTTATATTTCTTGTCTTTATGAACTTGCATGTAGTTTGACCAAGTGACTTGCACATTTATCTTCTTTCTCCTTGCCTATGGTAGTATAGTAAAAAAAAAATATATATATATATATATGTTGCTTATTTAATTATTTTGTAAGCGCTCCTAAATGTTTCATATTGCACCTTATGCATTCCTATGGATATCCACAGGGAATTTCCCGCAATGAGGCAGATATGGAAAGAAATTTCTCCCTGCAGGGACAGGAATGGGGTTAAAATTGACCCCTCGGTTGCTACACTGAGTGGGGATGGGGGTACCCGCTACTCGTTTAAAAATTAATTAATTTATTAATTTAACATCATATATTTTTATAGCAATATCAACATATATGTGATTGTTAAAATAATTTTTTCTTCTAATAAACTATATATATTTTTGTAGGAACCACATTAAATGGAGAGTTCTTTGGATGAATTGTGAAGCTCGATTGATATTTATATTTATGTATTTTATATCTTTTAATATTTTTATTGTAATACAAAATTAAATTTGGTGAGTTATATATGATATTTTTTTAATTTTAAAAGTCATTTAAATTATTAAAAAAATTTACAAATTTTAGTAATAATTTTTTTATTTATGTTTTTTTTTATAAATTTTTTCATCACACATGAATATCCATGGGTACTCATCAATTCATTGGAAACCGGGGATGGGTACCCGTCACGGTGGTGGGGATAGGGGCAGGGAGCATTTTTCCTCGTGGGGACTCCACCCTGCTCAGCCCTGTTGACACTCCTAATTAGCTCCTTAAGATTTAAAGGAACACTTTTTAGATGTTTAGACCAAAAAAAAGGTAAAAAAATTAATTTAATATACTTATATACTTATTTTACATGGTATTTTAAGGTCTATAAATGACTAGAATTTTAAGTTCCTCTTATTCTGACTTGACCTAGAAGAAAAAATTATGGTTGAAATTAATCACGCATGGAAAAGATTTCCAATTTTTCTTTTCTAATTTTAAATTAAACAAGTCCATTAACAATCTAATATTAATTAAGAATTAATATTTTTCTTTCTTGAACTCATAATTTTAGTTTTATTTCATAAAATAACAATTTAAATTTAATTTTAATAAAAACCAAACATAATAACTAAGTGAACAAGCTTGTAGTTTTTCTCTGAATAAAAAATAAAAATATTAATTAAATTGAAACTGAATAACCGCAGACACAAATTCAATTTGTTAAGAATGAGGGAAAAAATATTAAAAATTAAAATTTCTCAGAATATGGCCTAAAAATTAAAAGATATATGTAAGCCTTTTTTTAAAACAATATTAAATTCTACAAGATGAATTTCAATTTAGTAATTTTATTAGCAAAATTTTATTATTTCATTTTTCAACAAGGGATTCTTAAAAAGGGTAATGCATCAACCAACTTCTTTTTTGAATTCAAGTTTAGGTATAGTTGATTTAGTACCCAAATATTTTAATATAAATTTGAAAAATCATTATATATGGCTATTTATAAAAATTTCACTGATACTTTTAGACGACATGTAGACATAATTTTTCTAATACTACTATTATAGTAGATATATATAACAAAAGCTAGATATGGTGAAAAGAAATATTTGCACTAAGTACTATAAAGAGGCAATAATATGAAGGGAGTTCAAAAAAATAGGGAAGTCAATCAAATCATTAGAGGAGAAAAAACATAGCGAATAGAAATTTAATATCTCTTCTTCAATCGTAGCTTTAGATGAATAAGAGTTAGTTCCTAAAAAATATAAATAAATATTCAACAATTAAGTGGCTTCTAAGAACACAAATGATTTCTTATCAATCAAAAGGTTAATACTTTCCTACAAATATCATGTATGTACTTTATGGTTTTTCAATAAATCTCATGCATTCGGCAAATAAGTTTATGTAATAAATTTAAGTTTAATATCACTTTCTAATTAGGCTTGATAACTTATGATCTTGTATGATTGGAGATTCATGAATTGAAAAAGATATATAGTTGCATCCATTGCATTGTTGTAAGATGTGAATATGAGTCGCACACATTTTGTTGCGGCAATGGAAAAAATTAGAATTGCTCTAATTCAAATGCCAAATGAATTACATGAATTGTTTACTTCTCAATCAAAAGAGGCAATGAACTCTAAAAAAAATTAAAACAGTCCATTTGGTTTCATTTCCATGGGCCTTTTTCATTTACGTCTGGAAATGAAAAATGAAAACTATTACTTTCTATCTATTTCCATTCAAAATAGTTCTTTTTTCATTTTCAAACTCTTTTTAAACATACCCCTTCATCCTACAATCATCTCAATCAAATTCAAATTTGATTTGACATAAAGTACCCACTATCATTTTACAATTAATAAAATATACATATATTTAAAAAAATAAATCTTTTTAAACATAAATAAATACAAATCAACTTACTTTTTAAATATATACGTATTTTAATCATTACTTTCCAACATTTCATCCAAATACATCTTAATTTTCATTTCTATTTCATAATTGTCTTGTCAACTTTTGAAAATACATGGAAACCAGATATGCCTCTAGAAATAAATCCAAACAGGCCACCAGTCTTGAACTATATATTCTCTTTTAACTTATTGCATGTGAAATCAAACAAAGAGCTTACATCTGCAAGTCATGGAGTTTATACGTTTCAAGCACAAAGCATGCTATATCATGATATTCTAGGGTTAATTTCAAAATGAATATGGACCTGGTAATTTTCAATTATATTTGGGGAAGCAAAAAATGAAGTCGAGAATAGAGTGAAGATACTATAAAGATCACACTTATCAGAATAACTCTGAGGAAACATATAAAATTTATGGAGATACATTAATATGCAAAATTTTTAGTAATTCAAGGGACCACTCTTCGATGAATAATGCTCAGTTTCATATCTCAAAGATGAGACCAGAGAGTTTAAATTCTCCAAGTGTTAATCAAGTTAAGGCTATTGGGTTGAAGAAAATAATTCTAATATACCAGTGGAACGAGATATTTTGTCCATGCAAATTTTGGTCAAACATAGGAAAAATATTATTATAGATATAACAACCCACTATGATATTTATTTCTTTCCCAAGAGGTAATACAAGATGGTATTTAGACAAAAAAAATGTGTCAAAATATCCAATGATGCAATATAGGAGAATGAATCTACCCATGCAACACTACTGAAAAAACTGCGATTTGTGACTGAAAAAATCCATCGCAAATTGCGACAAATTCTCCATCGCAAAAAAAAAAAAAAATCTGTCGCAAAATGGCAATTTTTAAAAAAAATTAATTTTTGCTTTTTGCGACAGATTTTTTGATGCGACGGAAATAAAATCCATCGCAATTTTTAAAATTTTAAAACAATTTGCGATAGATTTTATTTCCATCTCAGATTTTTCAGTTTGCGACGGAAATAAAACCTATCGCAAATTTTAAATTTGCCACAGATTTTTTTTTCTGTCACAAATATTAAAAAGGAAAATAAAATAAAATAGGTAGGTGGGGGAAATAAACCCTACCTCCCCCACCCACCCACATACTTGGACAAACACTTGAAGCCCCTTGCAAAGCATCTCCTCTTTCCATCTTTCTCTTTTTTCCTTTTTGCTCTTCTTTTTCTTCTTCTTTATTGTGGCCAGCATCAGCCTGTCGGCCAATCGTGGCTAGAAAGCTGCTGGCCACACACCTAGTGCGCCCAGTAAATTGCTGAGGGCACCCCCCAGCAAGCTCTGCTGGGCGCCCTTATTGGGGATGCACACACTCAGCAAGCTTGCTGGATGTGTGTATCCAGCAATTGCTGGCCGCACCGACAGCTAGAGATTGACCAGATCTGGCAATTTTTTATTTTTTTTGAAAAATTTATTTTAGTTTTAAAAAATGCTAATGGTTTTTTTGTTTATTTATTGTTTCATGTTTGGAGAGCTTATATTTTGCACTATCCCACTGATTAAGGTAATTTTTGTAATTATGATTTATTTAGTTAAAATTTGATTTATGCATTTATGAAATTTGAGATTTGAATTATACTAGGGAGCATGAATAGTAATATAAAAGGAGAGACAAGGGATAGTAATGTTGGAATAAGAGTTGTTCTTCCAGCAAGGTCTAAGGGATATGCATGATAGATACCTTGATGCATAGGCATTAGTCGAAAGACTTCAAATATTTTTATTACAATCACTTGCAATTTAAAATAGAAAGAGATACGAGAAAACTTATATGACGTTCAAAAAGCTCAAGATTGACTACCTTTGACCTATGTATGGGGTTTATTGAGAAAAATTACAATATTTGAAAGATTTTTAAGAACGTATCAAGAAAAATAGTTAAACATGTTCATGTAATTGAATTTCACATAAGAGGATTGACACATTCTCATATGTTGATAATTCCAAGTATGAAATTCAAAGTAATCTATAGGTTGGTCTGTGCAAATTTTTTCGAATCTAGAAAATCATCCTATACTCTATGATTTAGTTGTTAAGCATATAATTCGTGAACCATGTGGAACCAAAAACAAGAATAATTATTGTTTGGTTGGTGGAAAATTCAAATATTATTATCTACATCTATATTACGAAAAGCTTAGTTCAAGTGAAAGATGGGTATTCAATTTACAGAGGAGAAAAAATGGAATGACAGTTGAAATTCATGATGCACTGCACATTAAGTAGTGAGTAATATCTTACTATTCATATCTCTTGTCGAGATATAATTATCATGTCAACATAGAGTTATGTTCTACAAAAATTGTAGAATAATAAGAAAGATCCCAATTTTTCTACAAAATGCCTTTATAGTGGCAAGAGGATAATCGAAAAAGAAGTACTTATACAAATATATATATATATATATATATACAAGGAGCATGATACAGTGGCTGTTAGTATAAGTGCTGAAGAAAATAAATTGATAAAATTAAGCATTTTTCAGATGCTTGTCGGCCTTTGGCAGTTATTGACTGCCAGCTCAACAATTTGTTACTTATTGGGAAAATCATAATTTACAGAACACTCTTAGATGGAATCATGTCTGCAAAATAATATTCATGGAATATTTCTCTATGCTTTTTAAAAGTGAAAAGGTAAGAAAATATCTTTATAGAAAATTTCTAGGATATTATTGATATGAGATAGCTCAATATGCTCGGCCTAAAGACCACGGGCCCAAGAGTGTAACAACAGGCCCACCCCACACTTGGGCCCAATTTAAGCCATCGATGACGATCGACCTCAATCAACCATCCCGTGGACCTCGCGCCGCTCCTCTATTGGATCGACTAGGGAGGTCGATCGAGCGTGTGACTTTCTTTGCCGCATTAAATGCCCTGACAGGCAGCATGCCACCACATTAATGGCGCATGCCGCCCCAGTACCACCCATACTGCCACGCCAGAAAGGAGAGGTATACACAGTGTCCTATTCTGTCCCGAAAACCTGGAGAGGTAGCCACCTGGAATAGTATAAGGAAAAGAGATGATTTTATGGCCCCCATGTAAAGACAAAGACCATTACAACATGTCAAGGGCACTCTCGACTAATCCCCACTGGGAGAAGGCTATAAATACCCTCATTCTAGCCCATAAAAGGTATGTTATTCTCTACACACAAAGCCCTCACTTTGTTGCTCATTTGGTCGATTATATACTGACTTGAGCATCTGAGTGGCTAAGACGAGGGCTCCTCGGCTAGCCTAACGTTTGTTCATGATTATAGGACTCAGCCCACTTACAAAAATACACCTTTCAGAGAGGTTGAACCACTCAAAAGCAATACCTAATCCAGATATAAATTGTTTTCATCCTCATCATTTGGCGCCATTTGTGGGAACCTGAGTCTGCTATCGAAAATAGTGAAACTAGGCGAGCCCCCTCGAGAAGAGAAGGAAACAGGAGGTCTAGCTCTCCCCCTACTCAACCTCTGCAAGAAATTGACACTCCAGGATCGAGCGCCCCGGCAGAGCAGGTGGTCACTTTGACCATGCCCTAGGTAATGCAGCTTATTAGAGAACAGATATCCGCCCAGATTTTAGCTCAACTTTTAGCAGCTCTGAACAGACACACCATCCATCCCGAACCAGCCGCCAACGCGACGTCCCAGCATGTGATACCGAAAGAAAGACAACCGAGGGAAAACCCGAATCGACTGGAGTCTAGGAGGCCTCCCTAGAGGCACGAAACTAGCCCAGGCCGTTTTTCAAGGGAAACAGCCCGACCCGCATCCTGAGAAGAGGTGGTAGATTTGTAGACTATGGTGTTCGACCCATTCGAGCCCTGCAGCGCGATAAGGTTGAACACTCAAGGCCTCCCCTAAAAAGAAATGTGCCTCAGGCCGATAAAGATGAGTGGGAGGAGGTGTCCCACCAGGTCTATCAATTGAACTGACGGCTAGAGGAAATCTCGAGGAGAAATACAGAAAGGAATCACTATTCGGAGGGGCCACAGAGGTTTCGATGAGAAAGAGATTCGCCTTTCGTCCAATACATAATCGACGAACGCATTGCTGTCGACGCTACGATCCTAACTGGCCTGCCCTGATATGATAGCTCGTCGGATCCGAATTAACATTTGTTGCAGTTCGAACACATGATGTAGCTGCACGGGCACAATGAATATATTCATGCCAAAATGTTGGTAGCCACCTTCCAGGGGATAGCTCTGGACTAGTTTTTCAAGCTGGAGCTAGCGTCGACACACTCATATGATCAGCTGTGTGATAAATTTTTGCACCAGTTTGCGAGCAAGACGAAGGCGAAGCTCCCGCATACCCATCTGCACACGGTGAAGCAAAATGAAGAGGAGTCCCTTAGAGACTTCTTCACTAGATTCAATACGGAGGTGTTGAAGATCGACAACCCGAGGATTGAATTCCTGATAGACGTGTTATTCTTGGGCCTCCGGCACAAGGAATACACCAATGCTCTGGTGTGCGAGTAGCCACGGATGATGGAGGAACTCCTCGACCTCGCAGAGAGATACATGACCCAGGAGAAGATGAATAAACTTAAGTATGGTAACCTTGAAGTCGAAAAGAAGAAGAGCAAGGAGAAAGATGACCGCCAGGTCAGAGCGGGACGACCGTCACCCATCAAGCGGTTCCATGACTGCACTCCCCTCAATCTGCCTAGAAAGGAGGTGTTGTTCGCTATTCAACATGATAATCTCCTTAAGAGACCTAGGAAGTTGATCGAGACAGAAGCCATGAGAAAATCAAAGAAGTACTGTCACTTCCTCAAGCAGAAAGGGCATGACACAGAGGTTTGTTTCAACTTGCATGATGAGATAGAAAGGTTGATCAGGCAAGGCCATCTAAAAAAGTTCATCGATGAGCGTGCTAGGTGCGAAGAGTGCAAAACCGACCAGATTCCCCGTAGAGAAAGGTTGGCTAGCCCAAGGAGAGATGATAAAGGAAAAAAATCAGCCTAAAAACCCAATCCACCAATTTGAGGAGTAATCGACATGATCGTTGGAAGACCAGCTGGGGGGGACGCAAGGTCGGCTAGAAAGCAAACTCAAAGACGGTTGGAGTCGACCAAATCATCCAAAGTCGAAACCATTTTCCAACTTTTTGCTAGCGCGGAACCAATCTCCTTCACTGATTCTGACCTAAACCATCTGGAGAATAGAGGCATCGATAGAAAGATGGACTGCTCCTATGGTGGTGACACTCCAAATTGCCAATTTCGAGGTGAGAAGGGTTTTGGTCGACAATGGCAGTTCGGTGAACATTATATTTTTGTCTACCTTGAATAGAATGAAGTTAGGGGAGCTAAAGTTTGACCCAGTCACAACGCAGCTGGTCGAATTTGAGGGATCTGAGATCATTTCAGAGGGATCCATGAACCTATCCACAATATTTGGACAGGGTCCTCGAGCAAAACATTGATGATTAACTACTTGGTAGTAGACACCCTATTCGGCTACAATGTCATCATCGATCGACCAACCCTGAACGACTTCAGAGCAATTGTCTCCACATACCACATGAAAATCAAGTTCCCAACCTCAGCTATGACAGGAGAAATTTTGTGCAACCTCAAGGACGTATGGCACTGTTAAACCATTTTCGTCGAGGCCAACGAGCAAAAGAAAAGACCTCAATTGAAGCCCCTGGGGGATGCCTCTATAGCAAAACCCGAAGAGAGACCTACACCTGAGAAGAAAAAATTGGAGGACACCCAGGTTGAGCTCGTCAGGGAGTTCAAAACAATAAAGCTGGAACCTAGAAATCCCGACAAAACCACTCGAATTAGAAGTAATATGGGCGACCGCTTGGAATGCCTTATGGTCGATTTCCTTAGTTGAAATATTGATGTCTTCGCGTGGAAAGCCGCCGACCTCCAGGGAATCGACCCTAGTGTTATCGTCCATCGACTAAATGTAGACCCCGTCTACAAGCGAGTGAGGTAAAAGACTAGAACCTTCAACGCAGAAAGGTCGTAGATCATAGAAAATGAGGTCAACAAGCTATTAGAGGTAGGATACATCGTAGAAATTCAATACTCCTCTTGGCTTTGTAATGTTGTACTCGTCCCTAAGAATGAGGGAAAGTGGCACATGTGTAATGATTTTACTGATTTGAATAAAGCTTGCCCTAAGGATCCTTACCCCCTGCCTCGTATAGATTTATTGGTAGATTCTACTACTGGGTGTGAATTGTTGAGCATGATGGATGCCTTCCAAGAATATTATCAAATATTCATGGCACCCGAGGACAGGGACATGACCTCGTTTGTCATCCCCAATGGAGTGTACTGTTTTTTGTTCATGCCCTTCAGGCTCAAAAATGCAGGAACAACGTACCAAAGATTAATGAACTTCATGTTCAAGGATGAGATCGAAAGATCGATAGAAGTCTACGTTGATGACATGATTGTCAAAACCAAGAAGTTCGAGGACCACCTCGTCTACCTTGACCGCACATTTTCCATACTAAGGGCCTTCGGCATAAAGCTCAACCCCAATAAATGCACGTTTGGAGTTTGTGGAGGTAAATTCCTCGGTTATATGGTCAGTCAGAGGGGGATCGAGGCCAACTCGTATAAGATCCAAGCAATTTTGGACATCGCCCCGTCTCGCACTGTTCGAGATGTACAGTGCCTGGTCGGCAAGATCATAGCACTTGGCTAGTTCATTGTACGGCTGGCTGACAAGAGCTTACCTTTCTTCAAAATACTCAGGAACGCGAAGAAATCAGGTTTCAGTGGACTCAACAATGCGATCAGGCCTTGCTCGAACTCAAGCAATACTTTTCCTCGCCACCTATGCTCGCCAAGCCTGAACTGGGGGAAGTGTTACAGCTTTATCTGGCCATATCCGCCGCTTCGATCAGTTCTGTATAGATATCGATGAAAGGTGGAACTCACTGCCCTATTATTACTGCAGCAAGGCTCTGCACGAGCCCGAACATAATTACCTGGAGATCGAGAAGTTCACTCTCGCCCTAGTCACGGCTGCACGAAAGTTGCGACCTTACTTCCAATCTCACGCGATTATAGTCCTGACCAATCAGCCATTAAAATAAGTATTGTCGAAACCAGACATGTTAGGATGACTTATGAAGTGGGCAATCGAGCTCGAGGAATTCGAAATCACTTTCCAACCATGAACAACTATAAAAGTGCAAGAACTAGTTGATTTTGTGGCCGAGAGACTCGACCTCCTAGACCCCCACAACCAAACTCCATCGATGTAGGCATTGCATGTCGACAGGTCAGCAACCGTATCAGGTGGCGGAATCAAAATTTCTCTCCGTTCCTCGTTTGCCGAGGAGTATGATTTCACCATAAAGCTCAACTTCCCAGTTACCAACAATAAGGCGGAATATGAAGCTCTCATAGCTAGGATGAACATGGCAGCAACTCGGAGAGTAGAGCAGCTAGTGGCGGTCACCGATTCCCAGCTGGTCACGGAGCAAGTGGAAGGGAATTTTGAGGCCAAAGAAACCAATTGCAACAGGCATTTAAGAGCTTCACTCTAAGTCAGGTACCCTGAATGGAAAATGAATGGGCGGATGTACTTTCAAAATTAGCACGCTCAACGAGGGGAACTAGGGAAAGAACCATAACGTTCTTGGTGGCTAACAAACCATGTATTCAAGCGGTCGACTAGAGCCTTGTCGGATTGGTTAAGGAGACTCCCTCCTGGCAAGACACAATTAAGCTCTACCTAAGTCAGGGGACGGTCCCCAACAACGAGAAGGAGGCCCGCAGGCTTAGAGGAATGGCAGCCAAGTTCACCCTTGACGAACATGGACAACTCTATAGGAGGTTAATATTAGGGCCACCACTAAAATGCCTTACTCCCGAGGAAGCAGGCGAGGTGATGTGCGAGATTCACGCCGGCATCTGCAGCAACCATTCCGAAGGTTGGTCATTGGCCCACAAAGTTATCCGTTACGGTTACTTTTGGACCACCTTACTGTAGGATTTGATCAATTACGCCAGGAAATGCCCATCATGTCAGATTCACTCGAGCATACTGAACAAACCAGCTGCGTTGATGGTGAATGTCCAGATTACATGGCCCTTCGACCAATGGGGGATCGATATAGTTGGGTCTCTCCCAAAAACTTTAGGTTAGTGAAAATTCATCATCATGGCAGTCGAGTACTTCATTAAATAGGTCGAAGCTGAAGCAGTCTCGAAAATCACCAACACGGCCATTAAGAGCTTTATTTGGAAAAACATAATTTGTTGATTTAGATTACCCAAAGTCCTTGTTTTTGATAATGGAACCCAATTCCAGAGTAAGAGTACAAGAAAATGGTGTGAGACCTTGGGAATCAGCCAGCACTTCATGTCGGTAGGGAACCCCCAGGCTAACGGCTAGACAAAGGTCACGAACAAAACAGTTATCAATCACCTCAAAGCTTGAATAATAGGTACAGAAGCAAGTTGGGTGGACGACCTCCTGGGGGTGCTATGGGCATATAGGACTACTTCGCGAATAGCTACAGGCTACAACCCCTACAGCTTGGTCTATGGTTCAGAAGCAATAATCCCATCCGAGTTGGTCCAGCACACAGCCCGGGTGATTCACTATAATCCGATCAGGAGTGCAATGAAAAGGACTGTAGACCTAATCTCCATCAACGAGCTACGCCACAAAGCCTACAATACGATGCAACGATACCGATCGAAAATGGCAGAACAATACAATAGAGCAATTCTACCTCGTAGTTTCAAAGTCGGGAACCTGATCCTCAAGAAAGTAGAAGTGTCGAAAAATATCGAAAAACTCGACCCAAAGTGGGAGGGACCTTATTCTGTGGTCAAGGTATCAAAACACAATGCATACCGACTAGCAGACATGCAGGGCAGCCAGCTGCCACGACCTCGGAACGCCATAAATTTAAAGAAATTTTACGTGTAAATAGGCTACAGGCCGCCATTGTATTTCGTTACAGAAATGAAAAGTCTGAGAAAAACTTTCACATAAGCTAATTGTACATATTCACCGACAAAATTAGACTACTCATTGTCGACCCAATAGTCGACCAAGCAGGCTTCAAGCTGCAAAAGTCGAGGCTCCGCAGCCAAGACTAACCTGTCGACCCCGTAATCCACCAAGCATGCTTTAAGCAGCAAAGTCGAGGCTCCGTAGCTGAGACCAATCTGTCAACCTCGTAGTCGATCAAGCGGGCTTCAAGCCGCAAAGTCGAGGCTTCGCAGCTCATACCAACTTGCCGACCCTATAGTCGACCAAGCAGGCTTCAAGCCGCAAAGTCGAGGCCTCGCAACCGAGACCAACTTGCCGACTCCGTAGTCGCTAAATTATATCAAGTTTATCATTAATTGTTTGGTCCAGTCAAGAGATCAATGCAGTGGTTTGCAATCAACCCTACAGTTAAATTATTTGAAGCTTATTAGCAATCATCTGAAGGTGACCTCGAAGTCGCTAAATTATTTCAAGATTGTCATTAATTGTTTGGCCCAATCAAGAGAGCAACCCCTTAGTTGCTAAATTACTTCAAGTTTATCATTAATTACTTTGTCTAACCAAACAATCGACACAATGGTTTGAAATCAACCCCGCAGCCACTAAATTATTTAAAGGTTGTTAATTATTTCGCTTAATTGCGCAATCGACGCGGCAGATCACTATCTCTGATTCATCAAATTGCATGTTAGTTACAATTTACTCGACGAGGACCTTGAATTAATCCTGGAAAATCTAGCATTGTGAATATTCGATTGTAAATTAATTCATGCAATAAAATAAAGGTAGTCAAAGTCAAAATGCTTGAGGAAACGCTTCGTTTAAATGTAGAAAACATTCATTATACATAATTAAAAATTATTTTCATCAGTCACAACAAAAATAATTACTTCATTTAAGTGGCAGCGTCAGCTTGACCCGACACCCTCATCACCCGCAGCTCGAGCGCCCTCATCAATGGCCTGCTCGAGCTCATCGCTCGAGGGGATTGGAATGGGATCTGGCTCGGGCATGGCAACTGCAACGGGACCACAGTGGTCGCCGGCTGAGAAGGACCAACCACGTCGGCTAGAAAACACCCGCCTAGAGGAGAAAGATATTAGGTTGCGTCGACCAGGCCATCCTTGACTTCGAACACAAAGTCATTGGCAAAATCAAATTCCTTGGTAATTGCCTCCAATCGCTTCTCGATCTCAGCCCACCTCCTCTGTTCATCTATCAAAGGCGCAATTGGTGGAGCCTCTACACCTTCACCCTCAGCACCTCCTTTGTATTCTAGATAGGGTTGTAGCTGCCCGTTGAGTAGGTGACTGAGGCGATCCATGTCCTTTGGTCGAAAGGAGTAGCCTCGAAAATGCAATTGTTTAAGGGCCTTCTCGAAGGAATTGCGGGCTTCGTCGAGAGCAAACATAACGCTCGTATCCTGAAATGCTGAGCTCAACAAAATTGATGCACTGCCTCTCACCGTATCAGTGGTAGCTTTTGGTAGAATTCAGCATGAGCTTCATCAAGGGCAGTGTTTTGACTCGTGAATCGACCAAAGTTGTAAGCAACCTGCCCATCCAACCGAGCTTGCTTCAGCAGCTCGTCCATTTTGGTCCTCTCCTTGATTGAGGCAACCAGCTGACTGTCCCTTACCTGGAGCTGCCCGTTCAGCTCCTTGACCTGCTTAGCTAGCTCCACGACTCTCGTCTGTGAAGACTCGAGTTGAGCCTTGAGAGTCTCTACATCCCCGCTTGTCTACAGATGCTCGCGATCAGCCAAAGCTAGCTCTGACCGCCTGTAAAAATGATATCCCAACTGGCCGACCTAAAAGACAGCATGGCTAGTGAAAATACAATACTCAGCCAAAAAGAAACATTCAATATAACCTACTTGACCAAAACCTTACCGTGTTGGAGTGATAAGTCAGTGCCCGAAGAGTAGCGTCCTGGCTTAGCCCCATCAATTGCCCAGCCATCAACAATTTTAAAGGGGTAGCGCCTGTTGACCCCGTCATCTCCATCGACAGCAAATTGTGCACGGCCATGCTCGGCTCAGTCCTAAACCTAGGCGAGGGCAGTTTGGGCAAGTGGAACATCAGATCATCATCGCGCGGCCTAAACAAATCATAGGCTGATGGTTGGCTCGACCCCATAGTTCTCCTCTTTTCTTTCTCAGCAGTGGCCCTCTTCAGCGCAAGTCCTGCCTGCTCCACCATGGCTTTCTTCCCCCAACCAGCCGGGCTGCTGCCTGCAGTTGCGACGAGTTGAGCGGACGACGGAGTTGGTGAAGGCGAGGGTGTTGTCGCTTCAAGTTGAGGTGCCTCGACTGCAGGCACACCTCGACGAGCTGCTGTCGCCAAGCGGTGTTGTTGGTTCCTTTCTACTCGTGGCAAAGCCTCAACCCTCTAGCGGTTCATGATCTCATCGTGATCTACGAAACAACACAATAAATACGAGTTAAAGCCGAATAGAAAAATAGAAAAAATAACAAACTGTAAGCAACACATTCTACCTAGTCGGTCATCCGTAGGCAAATTTAAGTGGGCTGGTGACAACCCAGCCAGCGCTAGACTCCTTTTCTCGATAAACACCGAGGCCTTTATTTGGCCAAACTCGGCCAAATCCCGCACGAAAGTGTTGGGCTAGGTCGGGGTCAGGTTACCTGGCATCTCGACATGCTCCATCCACTAGGCCCTTAGAATATTGAACCCCTCAGCAACTCGAACAAATAGATAACGCTTTTTCCATTCTTGTCCACAGGAAGAGACTAGGGTTACTAGGAATTTACGACAGGGTTGAGCAATTAAATAATAGAAACCCATCTAGTCAGTGCTACCCGACTTGCAGTACATCGGGAGATGGAAAAGGTTCGAGAAATTATCAAAGTTGGCTGGCTGGTCGAAAAGGCGTATCAAAATAACAAAACTATAGATGGTTGAAAAATAGTTAGGCAACAATTGGGTTATACACACTTGCAGACCTCTAAGCAGGTTGACTACATCAACACCTAAAGGAAACCTAAGGCCACACTTAAAGGCATCCTCAAACACAGTGATACAGCCCGCTGGGGGTCGATGCATTCGACCAAAAGCCCTAGGCGTCAATAATTCTTACTCGGGAGGAATATGGTATAAGTGCCTAATACGTCTTCAATCAACAGCGGTGATGGTTGACACTATCTCACTATAATGGTCTGGGGTGAATAACCGACCTCGTGATGGAAGAACCTGACTTAGCCCAGCTCTATTACCCCTGTGATCGCTGCTCGAGATACTGGAGCTCGAGCTATCGCTCGACGAACTACTCGACCCCTCTGACGAACCTCTAGGTCGGTCAGAGTGAGTAGCCTCACTATCCCCCCCATGGCTACTCTCAAAATCAGATAAATGCAGCATTATGACAATAAATCTAAGAACACTTAGAAGTCGAAAAGAAAGAACTTACTAAGTTGGTGAACTAAAGAGCAGAAGATGTTAGCAGCAAAAGCAGTTGGCTAGACACAAAGGCAGTAAAAGTAAAAATGGTTGTTTTAACAGCGCATATTTATAGGAATGCAAGCGCGGGAATCTAAGCGATTGTAATAATCCTGTAACCGTCGCCTCGCGGCACGCGCTACAGGATGTAACCACTCATTTAATGCGCTAAACCCTAGTCAACTTTCAAAAACCCTTGTCGATGGGCCCACATAACCGTTAAAATAAGTACTCCCCAATCCTTCTCGTCGATTCCCTAATTCAACATTCGGAAGTAGGGGGGACTCATGATAGGGGATAGTCCAATATGCTCGACCCAAAGACCACGGGCCCAAAAGTGTAACAACAGGCCCACCCAATACGTTAGGCCCAATTTACGCCATCGATGATGATCGACCTCAATCGACCATCTCGTGGACCTCGCGCCGCTCCTCTATTGGATCGACCAGGGAGGTTGATCGAGCGTGTGACTTTTGCTGTCGCGTTAAATGTCCTGACAGGCAGCATGTTGCTGCATGAATGGTGCATGCCACCCCAGTATCACCCATACTGCCATGCCAGAAAGGAGGTGCATGCACAGTGTCCTATTCTGTCCCCAAAACCTAGAGAGGCAGCCACCTGGAATAGTACAAGAAGGGGAGATGACTTTATGGCCCCTATGTAAGGATAAAGACTATTACAACATGTAAAGGGCACTCTAGACTAATCCCAACTGGGAGAAGGCTATAAATACCCTCATTCCAACCCATAAAAGGTATGTCATTCTCTACACACAAAGCCCTAACTCTGTTGCTCATCTGGTCGATTATATACTGACTTGAGCGTCAGAGTACCTAAGCCGAGGGCTTATCGGCTAGCCTGACGTTTGTTCATGATTGCAGGACTCAGCCAACTTACATTAATACACCAATCAGAGAGGTCAAACCACTCAAAAGCAATACCTAATCCAGATATAAATCGTTTTTACGCTCATCAATTATATTTAGGAAAACTACATAGACGTTAGTATAAACTAAACAATAAAAATATAGTAGATTGTATACATAGTTATAATCCCATAAAAGGATAAACATATCACCTTAGGTTAGTCTTTAATCATGTTTGTAAACCCCTAAAATTCGGTATTTTTGAAAAATAAGGATTTAGAAAATTAAGGTATCAGTTGGTTGGATTTTAGGGCTCGAAAAATAATGAAAAGGATTTAATTACAAGAGCTTTGGAAGTTTTGGGTTCAGATTGCAAATAGGCAAGACTTGATTAGACCACATTTAATTATTTTGGGGGTTTGCATGGAAATATTTTGGGTCAAGTGGGTGGAATTAAGACACCAATAAATCTAGGGGTTGAATTGAAGATGCTCAATATTTGGAAGGACTTAATTGAAAGTTGAGCATAAGATTTGGGGTCAATCTACAAATATAGGAAGTCCAATTCTAGAAATTTGCAATTTGCAATTCCCCCATCCCCCAATTTTCATCATCTTCCCCACCGAAACCACATCTCCCTCTCTCCGGTGAGTTTCTTCCACCGATGACCAAAACTACCAAATATTCCAACCATTCTCTCCATCTCCTCACAATGAGCACACCAATACCAAGAACTCCCCAATTCGACTGGTGAAACGACCGAAAAAGTTGACTAAAAATCTAGCTATGGTGGAGCTCGACGGGAGCAGGATTCCAGTGACTGTTAGACATAACCCAAGTGTGGGTTTTGAAGCTCTCAACTTGAGGTTTAGCATTGTGGCTTCAGTTTCCAGTTTCAGCCACTAGCAGCGATAGAATTGAGCAAATCGATGCAGCAGCGAGTTGAAGACCCAGTTGGGTTTTTTGGCAAATTAAACCTCAATTTGATGGCCAAATTCAAAATTGATTGAGGGGTTTGATTTGTGGAGTTGAGATTCGTCTGTTGGTGGTGTTGTTGGCCATATCCGGCGGCGGCGGCACAGCTACAGTGAAGGGACCGAATCTTTGTCTTGTAGCAAGGAATACATGCACGAGGGCTGATTGTGATTTTGGGGCTTCGATAAGAAAATATTGAGTAAATGGCTGGATTTGAGTTGTAGTTGTGTGCATGTGTATGTATATGTATATACCTTCAAATTCATGTGATACATTGTATTAACAAAAGAATTCGTGATCTAATTGGGAATTTGGGACATGCATATAATAGTGTGAGATAGTAGACCCGAATTTATATTATTATGTGATAATCTTGGGATTAATTGAGTTAATCGAAAAAGAAAATCCTGATTTTATGGATTTGAGGTTTAAGTGACAATAACTGGCTTATTAATATAATTGGATTATTATTACTGATTTAGAATAATGTTATGAGGTTAATAATGTAACTAAGGACTAGATTACATTCCATTATTAGAATTGATGAACCCTAAAACTACCGTATTAGCCAAGCAGTAGTGATTTTAGACTGCTAATGGCGTAACTATAATTATTAAGGATTACTATAATTATTAAGGATTATTAGAGTTGAATAGGGAATTTGACTACGAATATGCTATTCTGGTTAGGTGACGAAGAAGTAGGTCCTGCTGACTAATAGATTTCTGATGGTGGATTTCCTTTTTTTTTTAGATTACGGAGGTAAGGGTCCGCTAATCTGGCACCTCTTGTACCTATCGATTTTCTTGATAAACCCCTGTGAGGGTTGATATTAACTTGATTACCGTGCTCTGTTAATTATTGTTACCCCTGCGAGGAATCTACCAATTGGTTCTTGCTTTGTATGAGCTTATTCCATATCTATCATTGAACCCGTTAGGTTCTGTTTATTTGATATCTATCTTGATTACCATTGTTGATTATCGAACCCTGTGAGGTTCTCTTGATTTGAAACTAGTTGGTATTTTATCCATTTTTCGTGAAAAATGACTATTTTCAATCGAACTCTGTTACGTTCTCTGAATTTGTAATTCTATTTGAAACTGAATTGTACGCCCGAGTGGCTTGTGGTTTTAAAATTGTTCTAATCACAAATTGATTGACCGTTATGGCACCATGAACTTTCACAGTTTCATTATATTGTTCCTATTAAATTGGTATTGTTATTGTCAAAATATCGTATTAGTTTCCTTGATTGTTCAATGTATCGTAGATTGCCTTATTGGCATATTTTTTCGGTTGTCCTGCCCCGTTGGCAATTAATCGATGCAAATCTTGACTAAAAAGGATACAAAAGAATTGTTAGGCCAAGAGCCTTGCCAAGCTATCATGCTTGTGCCACTATAATTGCCATGCCATCATGCTTATGCCATTTATATTGCCAAGTTGTTATGCTTGTGCTACTGTTATTGCTGAGCTGTCATGCTGTGCTACTAAACTATTATTGTTGAACTCCTATACTATAATGGAGGCATAAGGGTATTCTGATATGCATACTTTGCTTTTTTCTTGAAATGCATATTCTGTGGGGTTTGTACTCTTATTTATACTCTATTCGTGGAACAATAAGGTTGGAGTGAGTTCCCAGTCTGGATCGGGCTGATGTCCCCAGCCAACTGAGCCGTCTGTATTCCCTCCCGAACTGTGATCAGTTGAGACGCTTTAAACCTCTTGAACAGCAACGGTCGAGATGATCCTGGGCCTTTTGAGCTAACGGTTACAGTATCCCAACCTAGCATTTGTTAATTGTTTGAAAATAGTCATTTTTCTTCATTCTGGCATATTATTGTACTTCCATAGTTCCAAATTATCAAACTTCACTATTATTGTTAACTCTTGATAGCCGTCTATTACCTTGCCTTATCCCTTACTGAGTCCTTATGACTCACCCTTGTGTCATTATTTCCTTTTAGCCAGGTATGAGACAGCTTGGACTGATGGCAGCTTTTGACTTGATGTTTTGTAATAGTGTTTGGTGAATGTATGGTTATATATGAATTCACTGTTGATTATATTTTGGTCTTAGAAATGTTGTAATATGTCCGAACGAATGTAAGACTTTTGGCATGTATGAACTGTGTTGCTTATGTTGATATCTTGGTTCTGATTATTTTTGGGTTATTAGCAGGAATTAAGTGCTCTAGTATTACTGTATTAAGTTTGAAGCTTGCTATGAGTTGTTGATCATTATGGTTTATTGGAGATTTATGGAAAAAAAATTTATGGGCCTATCGGATACGATGTTGCATGCTATAGGATTGAACTAAGTGACATTCTGGCTTTTGGGCTATATCTCGAGTAGGGTGCCACAATGTTAGAGTATTATTTGCAAATAGTGAATAGGATCCAATGCTCAATTTTCAAAAAACAAACACAAAGAATATGATTGCTAGGATCTGATTAAAGTATTATTGAATGTCTAAATGAAGCCATTAATTTTTAAAAGCCATATGAATTGCAAAGGTTATTGCAATTGTACTAGTGTATTGTGCACCAAAATATGTGAAAAATATCTAGATACATAGTTTGAAGTGATGTGTGAAAATTTCAAAAAATAATTAGAAACCTAAATTGAGCTACAAGTGGCCAAAACTTTTTAAATTTCCAATTTTTCATAGAAAGCATGAGAAAAAGCTTACCTTCGTATGATTTTCCAAGCATTCCAATTGATACAAATAAAGTATATCGTGATTTGCAAGAGCGATACAAAATGAGATATTAGTAGAAATATCTTCGGAATATTATAAAAGCTCAACTAAAGTTGAATCTTAACCAACATTAAATTCACCATGATCTTTGAGTGTATGCAAAAAAGCAAAGATAGCATGTTTTTTATTGGTGAACTATGGGGAAATATAAAAATTTTCTTGTATCGTTCATTGTTGATCATCTTAGATCTAAATATCAATTACGACAAAAACATATACACTTGCAAATTCAATAATGCCATAAGGAAGAGCAACACATTCACGTTTGAAAATATTAATCTACGAGTCAAGTAAGTGCAGTATATCCAGATAAAGTGGAGTTGAGGAGCTATTGTGTAGAATACAATTATTGATATGAGATGAAGCCCCAATCACAAAGATAGACGATTGGGAATGTAGATAATTGCCTTAATGACATAAAGGGAAATGATGAGTGCTTTGCTGGCAAATTGATATTTTGGTGGGGACTTTAGGCAAGTGCTGCTATTTATTCCAAGGGATACTATTCATCAAACAATTTCAACAAACTTTGTGAAACAAAATCTATGGAATAAAATGGCAAAAATTACTTTGTCAAGAAACATTAAGGTCAAAATTGACTCCAAATTTATTGATTTCTTACACAAAGTTGGAAATAAAGAGGAGTCAACTGATGCTAAAGGTAATATCAATATCTTAAAGAGATCAATATCAAATATAATAATAAAGAAAAACTCTATAAAACTACTTATTAATGAAATTTTCCCAACTTAAACCAAGAATTCTAATTTAGGTCATTACATAATAAGTAAAGAAACCTTAATAACTAAAAATGAGGATGTTGATAGATTAATTGATCAACGACTAACTGAAAAGATGATCTCTATATTTTCTAGAGAAGCGATGGCATTTAGTAGTTTTGATGAAGCCATTGAAGATACAAATATTAATATTATGAAGAGAAATTTCTTAACTATTTAATTCCAATGGTTCTTCTCCTCAAAAGTCGGTACTGAAGAATAATTACTCAATAATCCTTCTAAGGAACTTAGATCTGCCAACTGGACTATGTAATGATCAATGACTAAATGAAAAGATGATCTCTATATTTTCTAGAGAAGCGATGACATTTAGTAGTTTTGATGAAGCTATTGAAGATACAAATATTAATATTATGAAGAGAAATTGCTTAACTCTTTAATTCCAATGGTTCTTCTCCTCAAAAGTTGGTACTGAAGAATAATTACTCAATAATCCTTCTAGGGAACTTAGATATGTCAACTGGACTATGTAATGATACAAATATGATACGCAAGGATTTCAAGAACAATGCAATTGATGTAAACATTATATTTGTTCAACACATCGACAAAAATGTAATTATGCCTAGAATACCACTTTCACAATTGAAAATGAAGGTTACCCTTTCAAATTTAAGCATAGCGATTCTTGACTAGACTTTGCTATGCTGTGACAATCAATAAAGCATGAGGGCAAATAATTCCAAATAAATTAGGAGTCTAGTTGTTGTAGGTAGTCTGCACTTATAATCAATTATATGTAGTTCTTCAAAGAAACTTCACTTTCTATAATGAAAGTATTGTTCAAACTTGACAGCACCAATGCCACATGAATAATACGGACAAAAATTGTTGTCTATGAAGAAATTTTAAATCTAGTAATAACATTATTTATTCTTTAATTTATATATTATGTATTCTTAAGAAAAAAACTAATGAAATTACCATAGCACAAGATTCAAACATTTAAGTGCAAATTAACAAAAAAGTTTTGATTATTAACAAATTTCCTACTTTCTGTGTTACAATATTTACACCTATTTCTTATGTATTTGTCATTTAGTTTAATGAATGGCAATTAGGATAACACTTTATTGGATATTTGGTCTTGAACTTTTTAACTACCATTAAGGGCTTGTTCGCTTGGGCATATAGGATTAGGAAGGATTAATATGCTAGTGATACATAAGTTAGAAATGGTATCCAAAACCATGTAAGCTATTGTTTGCTTGGATTTTCGAAATTAGTGATATCCCATGTTTAATACTATCTAATGTTTGGCCTGCAAGATTGCTCAATGTGATTAAACTTTGTAATATCCAAAATGTCATAACTTCTAAGAAGGTAAATTTCCAAATTTTGGCAGAAGGCGTTGAGGATAGGATTTTTTATGAGGGTAAAAATGTTATTTTCATTCTTTATTAGATCAAATTTGAAAAGATGAAAAATGGATCAGGCTAAGATGGCTTGATCCATAAATCAGCCTGGCACATGATACCATGTTGGCGACAAAGGTATCGTCGGCCATACAAATGTGAAGCAAACAAGAGATAAAGCTTGAAAATGGATCTATCAAGCTTTATCCAATGAAACAAACAAGCCCTAATTGAATTACTTAGGTTTTAATTTGTTTCCTACATAAATTGTACCTAAATTGTCAATTCAAGCTAGTGACTATGAAACACTACAATTGACAGAGTAGAAACTCGTATACTTTCATTAGACAACTCTTTAATTGTATGTTTGTTCTGCAAGAGAATTGTCCATCAATGATGATATGAATATAGCCCAATAAAATGGGCCAATAATCGACATCATAGTTAAGCCCAAGCCAGTACTCGAGCCCAAGTAAGAACACCTATATCAGGATACGTATACAGTAAATCAACCTCATGGATAGGTTGACCAGAACAATGAGTGGAGCTGAATCAGGCCATATCGACCAAATGAGGTCAAGTAAGACACACAACGAGGCAGAGTCCCAATTGTAGGAGCATTTATTATAGCACCTGCCACAAGTCATGTCCGTATTTAATGTGGCAGAACTACAATCCTGTCCGTATTAATAGCCTAGTCAGCCCATCAACTCCGTATTAATGATGAAAAAGATGCCCCTTATTTTTGGCCGATTATAAGCATGGTGGCCAATTAGGTTGAAAAGACCTATATGCCCCTACATGGAGAGGGAAAGGTCTGGTTCATAGTAGGGAAAGGGCTATCTTTTCGATCCCTCAACGGAACTATAAATACATTTTTTTTAGAGATAAATGTATGTCTAATTCACTCTGTAAGCCGTTACTCTACCTAATTACTTTTCAATCGAATACTTATCGACTTAAGTATCGAAGGCTCTTAGTTTGGGATGCTCTCAACTAGCCTGATATTTGTTCCCTAGTTGTAGGATTCGACCCACATCTCTCATCCACCTTTTAAACCCATCTTTCTTGTCGACAGAACAACTGGGTCGACAGAAGAGCCCAATCTATATAAAAAGACATCAACAACTGAGATGTACCTTTTCTTGTTATTAACTTTGAGTATACGAATTGCTGAGTGATGCTTGCATGAAATCCATATGATTTATTGTAGGCTAATAGCAATTTACCCCTCTATGAAAAATAAATGCTCAAAATACCTCCACATGTTTAAAAAACTATGCACATTGCCTCCCCCTTCCCATTTGTTGTCTATTTAACGTACTTTTAATATGAAAAGACTAATTTACCCTTAATCATTTCGTATAATTTCAATTCAATTTAAATAACCTTTTATTATCATTTTTTTCTTTCATTCTTTTCTTTTCTTTTTATTTCTTATTTCTCTCTTCTTCCATTATTTCATATATTTCTCATGTTATACATCTATATAAATTTATCATTATTTCTCATTTCTCAATATTTCATATATTCTCATTTTATACATATATAAATTTACTTATAAAATTAAAATTACTTTTTGATGAGGGTAGAAACAGTTTATATCTGGATTGGGTGATGCTTTTGAATGGTTCGACCTCTCTGGTCGAGATATTTATGTAAGTGGGCTGAGTTCTGCAATCATGAACAAATGTCAGGCTAGTTGAGGAGCCCTTGGCTTAGACACTCCGACACTCAAGTCAGTACATAATCGACCAGATGAGCAACAGAGTGAGGGCTTTGTGTTTAGAGAATGGCATGCCTTTGATGGGCTGGAATGAGGATATTTATAGCCTTCTCCCAGTGGGGATTAGTCTAAGATGCCCTTGGCATGTCTTAACGGTCTTTGTCCTTGCATGGGGGCTATTAAGTCATCTTCCACCTTGTACTATTCCAGGTGGCCACCTTTCTAGGTTTTAGAGATAGAGTAAGACACTGTTGACGCGCCACTTCCCTGGTGCAGCAGCATGGGCGGTATTGGGGTAGCAGGCGCCATTAATGCGGAGGCATGCCACCTATCAGCGTATTTAATACGGCTGAGTTGGTACTGTACCTTGTCGACCTCTTTGGTCGGTAGAGTGATCGACCTGATAGTGGGTTGGCACACAGCGCATGAGACGGACTGGATGCACGGTCGAGCCATCAATTTACAGTTTTGTATGAGGCCTGGTCGAGTGCGCGTCTGTCTGGGTACACCATCGATCAATGAGGTCAATTGGGGTCGACAGCGCTATTGGGCCCTGGGTGCAAGATAGGCCTGGCGCTACACCCTTCGGCCCACAGTGTTTGGGTCGAGCCTCTTAGGCTATCCTATATCCTAAGTCCCCCCACTTTCGAATGCTAAACGAGGAGATCGACAAGAAGGAATGGGGAGTAGTCTGTTGGGCTGTTACACTGATCGATGAGGGCTTTTGAAAATCGACTAGGGTTTGGCCCATCTTCACAAACAAGAGTCGAGGACCTGGCCAAGCAAGTCGAAGAGTTGAATAGACAGCTCCAAGTGAGGGATAACCAGTTGGTTACCTCTATCGAGGAGAGGACTAAGATGGATGAGCTGCTGAAGCAGGCTCAGTTGGATAGCCAGGTCGCTTACAACTCTGGTCGATCCACGGGTCGGAACGCTGCCCTTGATGAGGCTCGAGCTGAGTTCTACCAAAAACTGCCGCTGATGCGACGGGAGGCGGTGTAGCAATTTATGTTGAGTTTCGCGTTCCAGGATGCGAGCGTTGTGTTTGCGCTCGACGACGCCCATAATTCTTTTGAGAAGGCCCTTAAACAGTTGAATTTTCTGGGCTACTCTTTCCGATAAGAAGACAGGAATCGCCTCAGTTACCTGCTCGACGAGTAGCTATAGCCCTATCTAGAGGATGACGGATGTCCTGAGGGTGAAGGTGTGGAGGCCACTGTGGCTGAGGGGATTGCGGAGGTTCCGCCAGCTGCGCCTTTGACGGATGAATAGAGGAGGCGGGCCGAGATCGAGAAGAGGTTGGAAGCAATTGCCAAAGAATTTAACTTTGCCAGCAACTTCGCGTTCGAGGTCAAGGAGGGAGCGGTCGACGTAACCCCATATCTTCCTCCTCTGGACGGGCGCTTCCTAGCAGACGTGGCTAGTCCTTCTTAGCCGGCGACCGCCGCTGTTCTTGTTGCAGTTGCCATGCTCGAGCCAGTTCCTATTCCAATCCCCTTGAGCAATGAGCTTGAGCAAGCCATTGATGAGGGCACTCGAGCCGCAGGCGATGAGGGTGTCGGGTCGAGCTGATGTTGCTGCTGCTTAAATGGTGTAATTGTTGTTGTTTTTTGTGTTTATTTTTGGTGACTAATGTGAACAATTTTTGATTATGTATAATGAATGTTTACTGCATTTGAGCAAGTGTTTTCTCAGGCTTTTTACCTTGACTGCCTTTATTCTATTGCACAAATGCATTTACCAATTTGCCGAGATTAACTCAAGGTCCTTATTGAGTAAATTGTAACTAATATGCAATTTGATGAATCAGAGACAGTGATCTGTCACCTCATGTGCGTAATTAAGTGAAATAATTAACAATCTTTACGATTGCAAATCGTTGTGTCGATTGCTCGGTTAGGCAAAATAATTAATGATAAACTTGAAGTAATTTAGCGACTACGTGGTCGATTTCAGGTAATTGCTGATAAGCTTCAAATAATTTAAAAACTGCAGGGTCAATTGCAGACCACTGCGTCGATTTCCTGATTGGGTCAAACAATCAATGACAAACTTGATATAATTTAGCGACTACGGGGTCGACTTCCGATAATAAATGATAAGCTCCAAGTAATTTAGCAATGCGGGGTCGACAAATTGGTCTTGGTTGGGAAGCCTTCACTTGGCGGCTACAAGCCTACTTGGTCGACTACGGGGTCATTTTCCTTTGTCTTCTCTCCTCAGGCTGGTCAACCTTTCTCTACGGGGAGTCCGATCGATTTTTCCCTCTTCGCGCCTGGCCTGCTCGTCGACATATTTTTTCAGATGGCCCTATCTGATCAGTCTTTCGATCTCATCATTCAAGTTGAAACAATCTTCTGTGTCATGCCCTTTTTGCTTATCGAAGTGGCAATACTTCTTCGATTTTTTCATGGCTTCCATCTCGGTAAACTTTCTAGGCCTTTTGAGCAGGTTTTCGTGTTAGATAGCAAACAACACCTCCTTCCTTGGGAGGTTGAGCGGAGTGTAGTCGTGGAAGTGTTTTATAGGGGATCGACGTCCCTCTCTGACCTAACGACCGTCTTTCTCCTTGATTTTCTTCTTGTCAACCTCAAGATTGCCATATTCAGTTTGTTCATTTTCTCTTGGGTCATGTACCTTTCTGCGAGGTCAAGGAGCGCCTCCATTGACCTTGGCTGTTCACGCACCAATGCATTGGCACATTCCTTGTGTTTGAGGCCCAAAAATAACACGTCGATCAGGAACTCAATCCTCGAGCTGTTAATCTTTAACACCTCCGTGTTGAATATGGTAAAAAAGTCCCGAAGGGATTCTCCTTCGTTCTGCCTTATCGTGTTCAAATGGGTGTGAGGGAGTTTTGCTTTCCTTCTACTCGCAAATTGGTGCAAAAACTTGTCACACAACTAGTCGTACAAGTATATCGACGCTGGTTCCAATTTCACAAACCAGTCTAGTGCTATCCCCTGAAAGGTAGTCACCAGCATCTTGGTGTGGATGTACTCGCTGTGTTCGTGCAGCTGCATCATGTGCTCGAACTACATTAGATGTTCATTTGGGTCGGTTGATCCATCATATCTGGGCAAGCTGGTCGGGATCTTAGCATCGACAGCAATGCACTCGTCGATGATATCTTAGATGAAGAAGGAGTCTCTCTCTCTTCAAAACCTCTACAGTCCCCCTTGATGGGGAAACCTTTCCGTGTTTCTCCTCGAGATCTCTTCCAGTCGTCGGTTCAGCTGTTGGACCTAATAGGACACCTCCTCTCATTCCTCCATGTCAGCTTGGGATATATTTTTATTCGTGTAGGGTCTTAAGTGTTCGACCCTATCACGCTGTGGGGCTTGAATAGGTCAAATGCCATGGTCAACAGAATCCACCACTTCCTCGCATGGCAGGGGTCGGCCCATTTCTCTAGGAAAATGACTTGGGCTTACTTCGCGCCTCGAGGGTGGCCTTTTAGATTCTGGTCGTTCCAGGTTTTCTCTTGGCTGTCTCTCCTTGAGGGCCACGGGTTGCGATGTTGCACTAACTGCTTGCTCAGGTTTAATGGTGTGTCGATTCAAAGCCACCGAAAGTTGAGTTGAAATCTGTGCTGAAATTTGCTCGCTGATGAGCTACATCAATTGGGGTCATGGTCAGGGTGACCACGTGTTCTGGCTGGGCGCTTGACCTTTGGGCGCCCACTTCTTACTGAGGTCTAGGAGGGGGAGAGCTGGATCTCCTATTTTCTTCTCTTTCTGAGGGGGCTCGCCTGGTGTTCACCATTTTCGATAGCGGACTCGTAATTTTCCCACAGACGGCGCCAAATGATGAGGGTTGAAACAATTTATATCTGGATTGGGTGATGCTTTTGAATGGTTTGACCTCTCTAGTCGAGATACTTATGTAAGTGGACTGAGTCCTACAATCACGAACAAACATCACGCTAGCTGAGGAGCCCTTGGCTTAGGTACTCCGACGCTTAAGTCAGTATATAATCAACTAGATGAGCAATAGAGTGAGGGCTTTGTGTATAGAGAATGGCATACCTTTGATGGGCTGGAATGAGGGTTTTTATAGCCTTCTTCCAGTGGGGATTAGTCTAAGATTCCCTTGGCATGTCTTAATGGCCTTTGTCCTTGCATGGGGGCCACTAAGTCATCTTCCACCCTGTATATTTCAGGTGGCCACCTTTCTAGGTTTTAGGGATAGAGTAGGACACTGTTGACCTGCATCCTCCCTAGTGCAGCAACATGGGCGGTACTGGGGCGGTAGGTGCCATTAATGCTAAGGCATGCCGCCTGTCAGCGCATTTAATGCGGCTGAGTTGGTACTGTACCTTGTCGACCTCTTTGGTCGGTAGAGTGATCGACCTGATAGTGGGTTGGCACACGGTGCATGAGGCGAACTGGATGCACGGTCGAGCCATCGACGCACAGTTTTGTATGCAGCCTGGTCGAGTGCTTGTCGATCTGGGTACACCGTCGATCAGCGAAGTCAATTGGGGTCGATAGCGCCATTGGGCCTTGGGTGGAAGATGGGCCTGGCGCTACACCCTTGGGCCCGTAGTGTTTGGGCCAAGCCTCTTGGGCTATTCCAAATCACTTTTATTTTTATTTTATCAATTATATTCGTCTCCTTTATAGCAATTTTTTTATTTTTAAATTTTAAAACAATTTTTAACTTTTTTTATTTTCATCTTTCTAATTTATTCTTTACATATATATATATATGTTATACAATAAATATAAAATATATAATACAATAAACATAAATATATAAATACATATATATATATTCATGTATATATTTATAAATAAATATTTTATATTATATTTTATACCCTTACCCCACCACCATCCCTAGCCTACTCCCATCTTACTTGCGAGCGTCCAGCAGCGGGCATGGTCGCTGCTCAGATGGCTGCCCCTCTGCGAGCGACGCCCATGGCCGCCGCTTGTAGGAGCTAAGCGGCCAGGCCTCCATGGCTGTTGCAAATGTGGCTATAGAGGCTGCCTCTGCATTTTTTTTTTAATTATCAATGGGAGCTGCGGGCAGTCGGTGCGGTGGGGTAGTGATATATATAATATATATACACATTATATATATGATAATATATTATATTTTATATAATATATTTTTATATTTTTCTTAAAAAAATAATATGATTTGATCTAGACCGTTGATATTTTAAAAGAAGATCCAACTGTTGATAAACATATACATGTATATACATATATATACACATATTTTTTTAATTTTTTTTCTTTTTTTTTTATCATTTCAAGTATCGGCCACCATTGGGGGCTGTCAGCTGCTGGTGAGGTAGTCATTTATATATATAATTGTATATATATACACATATATAATATATATGCACATTATAATATGATAATATATTATAATTTATATATTTTTTTAAAAAAATATAATATGCTTTGATCTAAACAGTTGATATTTTAAAAGAAGATCCAACGGTTGATGAATGAGAACATAATTGTCTTTTTATATAGAAAAGTTTAAGTCCAAATACACGCATGGCGTGTGTCCTACACCCACGCTCTCAGGGGGGGATCGTTGCATGATTTTTTAAAATATGAGGATATTTTATGTCTTTTTTTTTTCTAGAGGGCTAATTTGCCCATTTTTCTTAGTACAGAGGGGTTATTCATAAAAATCCCAATTTATTGCTCTTCAAATAATAATTTATTTTTTGATAAGTATTTGAAAATAAATAAATGTAATGAAAAAACGTATAAATTACGCACAGCACACATGCACCCTTCTACCTTTCTAAGTAAATCAAAGTATGTAAAATTGTAGGCATGCACCTTTCTACCTTTCTAGTAAATAAAAATCTGTAAAAAAAGCTTGGCAAGGGATGAGGAAGCAAGCAACGACAGCCTCAAATATGTATATATCTTCCTTTTTCATTTTCAAACAAACAGATATAAAACCTCAATTGAAGCAGTTTTCATTCATGAGATAGGTTTTATGGTAATCGCACGACCGCTTTCCGAAAAGTACAAGAAAATCGTTTACCAATTTTATATTCAATCAATTCAAATAAATGTCTTCCTCCTCCGCCTATGGTCTTCTCCTCCTCCGCCTATGGTCTTCTCCTCCTCCTGCCACTCGTCGCTGCTGCCACTTCATCTGTGACTGCAGTGGCGGATTCCCCAAGGCAATGACATGGCCGCTCCAATGTTTCACCTGAGCTATGAATCTTGGCAAAAGATTACCCATTGCAGTTGGAGCTTCAGTGACGTGGGGAAGTGGTGTGACCGGTGTGTAGTGATTCAAGGTGTGAAGAGTGTGTTAGTGTGTAAGTTTGGGAAAGAGTGAAAAACAGAAAACAAGGAACAATTGTTCACTAAAAATTCAGCTTACATATCCCTAAGACAATCTTTCTATTTAAAGAAAGAGACAGCCAACTAATTGCACAATTAAGCCCTAATCATCCACTATGCTGAAAACGACACTGTTTCTTTCTCAGTTAAGTTCTGCCTAGTATAGGGCTAAATAAAGATACGACGCCATCCCCTTTAGCATGAACGACGTCGTCTTGTTTATATTCCAAGTAACTACACGGCTGATGGTGATGGTGATGTCGATATATGGCTATTGCTAGCTGCTAAGACAAGGCATCATACAACCTAGCAAAAGCCCATACTCATCACCAGTCCTACTAGTTAAGAAAAAATATAGAACGTGGAGGTTCTGTATGGATTACCGAAAGCTAAACTCACTCACTATCAAAGATAACTTCCCAATCCCTTTAGTTGATGACCTCCTAGATGAGTTAGGTGGGGCTAAGGTTTTCTCAAAAATTGATTTAAGGGCAGGTTACCACCAGATTAGGATGCATTCTTCAGATATTTCTAAAATAGCTTTTGTGACCTCTTCAGGCCTTTATGAATTTAAAGTGATGCCCTTTGGGCTCACTAATGCCCCAGCTACTTTCCAGTCACTCATGAATCATATCTTTAGGGAGCAGTTGAGGGACTTTGTCTTAGTATTTTTTGATGACATACTAGTGTATAGCAAGTCCTTAGAAGAACATAAAAAACACCTCCAACTTGTGTTCAAGAAACTGGCACACCACCAGCTTTATGCTAAGGCTTCTAAGTGTTCTTTCAGCCAACTTAAGATTGACTACTTGGGGCATATTATCAGTAGGCAAGGGGTGGAAGTAGATTTCGAGATGGTAAAAGCCATGGTAGAATGGCTAGCTCCCAACAATGTAAGGGCCTTGAGAGGGTTCCTAGAACTAACGGGCTACTATAGAAAGTTTATTAGGCATTATGGGGTTCTAGCAAGGCCACTTACAAATCTCACAAAAAAGGGACTGTTTCACTGGGACCAGGGAACTCAACAAGCCTTCGACTCACTTAAAAAAAGTCATGACCTAAGCTCATGTTCTTCAACGCCCAGACTTCAATAAAACATTCACCATAGAAACTGATGCCTGTTATGGAGGGTTAGGGGCTGTATTGACATAAGAGGGACATCTTATAGCTTACATTAGCAAAGCTCTTGGAACCAAAACCTTTGGAATATCAGTTTATGAGAAAGAATTGTTGGCTGTGATAGTTGAAAAATGGAGATCTTACCTCTTACACAAACCCTTAGTTATTAAAACTGACCAAAGAAGCCTCAAATACCTTCTTGAACAAAAAATATCCATCCCTTTACAACATAAATACCTAACTAAGCTCCTGGGGTTTCAGTACAACATTGAGTATAGAAAAGGAGTTGAGAACAAAGCCGTTGATGTCTTATCAAGAAGGGACATGCAGGAGAGTCAGTGCTGAGCTCTAACTACCCTCAAACCTTTATAGATGGAAGAACTTGGAAGCAGTTATGAAGGAGACCCTATGGCTCAAGAAGTAGTGCCTAATAGCATGCTCTATCCTTATAATCTTTCTTTATGTACCTATCTGATGGTATTATTAGGTTCAAATAGAGGTTGTATGTTGGCAGCACTACTGACCTCAGACAGAAGATCATTCAATTCATGCATGCCTCCAGCATGGGAGGCCACTGTGGAGTTCAGGTCACACTACATAGAATTAAGACTATTTTCTCATGGCCAGGGGTGCATGATCAAGTTTACAAAACAGTCACTGAATGTCATATCTATCAGTTGAGCAACCATCAGAACCTAAAGACCCCTGGAATCTTGCAACCACTACCAGTACCTAAACAGGCTTGGAAGGACCTAACTATGGATTTTATTGAGCAATTGCCCAGTTCAAAAGGAAAGGATGTGATTTAGGTGGTGGTGGACCGGTTCACAAAATATGCACATTTTTTTGCTCTCTCACACCCCTTCACAGCCACACACATTGCACACATCTTCCTTGATAACATTTACAAATTGCATAGTTTACCACATAGCATCACAACTGATAGGGATAAAATTTTTGTTAGTTACTTTTGGCAGGAATTACTCACTAATCTGGGCATCCAACAGCAGCTGAGCACCACATACCACCCCTAAACAGATGGCCAGACAGAACGAGTCAACCAATGCTTGGAAGCATAGCTATGTTGCATGTGCAGTACAACTCCTAAGAAATGGCTGAGGTGGTCGGCAATGGCTAAATTTTGGTATAACACTAATTATCATACAACCATCACAATGACGCCGTTCGAGTCACTTTATGGATATAAACCCACCCAACTAGCCATGGAGCTACCACAATAGCTTCAGTTGTTAGTGTTGAGTAAATTATGAAGGAGAAACAACTGATTGTCCAGCATCTCAGGGAATAGTTAACCCGAGATCAGGATCGTATGAGACAAGTAGCTAAAAAGAAAAGATCTGATGTCCAATTTCAAGTAGGGGACCTTGTTTACTTAAAGCTTAGACCCTACAGGCAATTGACGGTAAGGAAAAGTAAGGTGTGGAAACTTAGCCCGAAGTATGCGGGATAATTTCTAGTCATTGCAAGAGTCGGTGAGGTTGCTTACAAACTCCAGCTCCCTAGAGATGCTAAGATTCATCTTTTACTTCATGTTTCAATGCTCAAAAAGAAGGTAGGAACTTCAGACCGCGTCTCCAGTACCTTGCTACCTTTTGACGATGATGGAGGATTTTTGTTGCAACTTGAAAAGATACTGGCTAGGCGACTTGTCAAAATGGAAGAACACTCCAATACTGCAGCTATTAATCAAATGGGCACACTTGCCGGAAGATTTTCAGCCACTAGTTTCTCGATTTCCACCTGCTGGATGTAGGGGTATCTATATGGATGTTGTTTGAAGGGCTCTACCCTTAGTTTAAGAAGAATTTGATGGTCATGTGACCTATTGAGAGGTAACCCTGTAGGTTCTTGAAAAAGGTAGTAATAGTGGTTTAGCAAAGGTTGTAATTCTACGGGTCCCTCAAGTTTCTTTGGGTCTTGGAGGGCAGTAACCATGCATAAGCAGTGATCAGTGGGGCTTTCTTTTTCCTAAGCATTTTGTGAAGTTCCTTACTAGTTATCATCCTTAAAGAGACTTGAGTTGGAACCCCTAACAGTGTGACTCTCCTACTCTCTCTCTTAAATTGAATACTAGGCCTGCCAAAGTCAAAAGTTACTAGTCCTAGCTTCCTAAGGATGTTTACTCCAAGGATCATATCACAACCCCCCAACCTAAGCAATCTCACACTAGCAGTGAACTTGTGCCCTCCCATTTCCCAGCTAAAATTAGAACACTTAGAGTGACACTCCATCCTCTCCCCATCCGCTACAGTAACAATCATAGTATGTGCAGGTTCTATTTCACATTGAAGCTGTCTAGCGGTTTTTGGATCTAGAAAACTATGAGTGCTTCCTGTATCAATTAAGATAGTGAAGTTGTGGGTGCTTACCTTGCCTATGAGTTTAATAGTGTTAGGTAGTATATGCCCTGCCAAAGTGCTTACTGAGATGTGTAAAGGTTTTTCTTCCTTCTCCTCTTCAACCTCAGTTTCAGATTCTTTACCCTTATCCCCTAAGATCACAAACAGCTTCCTCGAGGGTCAACTTCTTGATGGGAGGATAATTGAGTGGCTTTTCTTGGTTATTTTTTGTGGAGTTAGGTTCAGTTTTCCAGCTTCTAGGGCCACTGCTCCCTACAGTTTTCAAGTTTTTTGTCCCTTTACCAAGGGCCTCAATGAGGATTTCTTGCTTTTGGGCAACATGAATTGCGTCAGACAGTGAGGTTGGGTTAAGCATCTCAACCATCTAACCAATTTCTTCCTTAAGGCCACTAATGAAGCTTTGAACAAAATAATCTTCTGTTAAGCTTCAATTCATATTTAGCATAAAGGCTTTTAACTTTTCAAATTTTAAAGCATATTCAGTGATTGTGTACTCTTGTTTCAGTTTGTTAAAACAACCTACAATGCTATGCCCACTTTGAACAAAGAACCTATACGTGACTAATTCAACAAATCTCTCCCACCCTATGCTTTCCTTGCCCTCAATGTAGTCAAGGTACCAACTATCTATTAAATCTTCCATATGTAACGCAACCATCAAAATTTTTTCATAATCAGGCATAGGGTTAAAGAGAAAATACTTGTGACACTTCCTAAACCACTTTCTGGGATTGTCTCCACTGAATCTAGGTAACTCAACCTTGGGGTTTTTCAAGCTGGGGTTGGGTCCTTCAAAGGTTTTTGGGAGTGGTGAAGATAGTGGTATTCCGGCATCACCCCTGGGGTGGAGGTTAACCTGTGAGGACGAAGGTGATAGCGAGACTGGTTCCTTCCCTTTACTAAAATTCATTATCTCCTCGAATCGCTTGAACAGTCCCTCTATCTGCTGCTTCAGTTCTTGCTGGTTTGCAATAAGTAACTGATTGTTTTCTTTGAGCTCGGTGACTTGCTGTTCCAAGGCTTCTGTACGGTTGTTGTTCTTTGCCATGGTTCCAGAATACGACGGCTCTGATACCACTTGTTGCACCTGAGCTATGGATCTCGGTGAACGATTACCCCGGCGCAGTTGGAGCTTCAGTGATGTGGGGAGTGGTGTGACCGGCGTGTAGTGATTCAAGGTGTGAAGTGTGTGTTAGTGTGTAAGTTTGGGAAAGAGTGATAAAAACAGAAAACAGGAACAATTGTTCATTAAAAATTCAGCTCACATATCCCCAAGACAATCAATCCTTCTATTTAAAGAAAGAGACAGCCAACTAATTGCACAATTAAGCCCTAATCATCAGCTGGCAATAGCCACGCATCGACATCACCATTAGCCGGGTAGTTACTTGGAACCTAAACAAAACGATGTCGTTCATGCTAAAGGGGACGGCGTCGTATCTTTATTTAGCCCTATACTGGGCAGAACTTAACTGAGAAAGAAACGGCGCCGTTTTCAGCGTAGCGGAACGGCATCGTTTAACTCGAAACAGAAATTAAAAAAAAAAAAGAAAAGAAGGAAAACGTGTTCTCTATGCGTAACATCCAGTTCCAGTGTTCCACTCCATTCGCTCAGCCTCATTGACCTCTGATACGATTGGCCCAACGGCCGCAACTTCAACATCATACAAAACCAGCTAGGCAAGCTTTTGTACGATCTTGAATGGAACAATGGCACCTCGTTTTTCTACACGCTCGATTTCAGTGAAGAATGCCGCTCGGCTCAGCCGGAAGTCGGGTTTCTCCACCCCAATTGGATGGACGGCGCCGTTTACCTTGGCCAGGAATACTCGGATGGTTTTCTCTGCAACGTGTGGCAGAAGGTTGATTTCATTTGGTATTATGAGGATGTTGTCTCGAACAGGCCTGTCCATTGGGTTTTCTATACTAGTAATAAAAACTTCTTAATATTATTATAATCATCCTTTCACTGCAGTTTCTTTCATGCTGGTTTGGATTCTCAATCGAATTGATTATGCGGTTGTTTAATTAATTGTTTGTAATTGTGTATTTCATTTAATGCTGTGTCTTGTGGTTGTCCGTTTAGTTTTAACAGCTTGAATTATTGAAAGAAGATTAGGACTCATTAAAGTTATTATCTAAAAGCAGAATGCATAAGAACTGTATATTTAGACAAAAATGCCGCTAAAGCAAAACACTTCTTCTAACATTGGTTGTGTGCACACACAGGCTACGTTCAGTATAATTGTTTTTGAAAAATACAAACGTACCATTGCCTGATTTAAACAAGGATAATTTTTTGGTACAAAACTAAAGAGGATGCCCATAGCCACTTCCCTTCTTGTTATTTACAGGATTAGGTTTCACAAGCCTGTTTTGAGTGCATTGTTCCACATTAAGATTGACCAACATATGATGCTGTAGTTCCCAAATCGTAAAATAAATGAAGCTTAAACATCTTCTGGATCAAATCTTTTGAATAGCTTCTTGTATTTAATCAATCCCTTCTTTCATGTATGGTAAATAATAAGTTGCACCCAACGCAAGAATCCGGCATGAATTTCTTTTTCCAATCAGCATTGCTGTAGCAGTTCTAAGTGAATTACTCAAGGTGAGAGTTGGGAATGGCCTAACTTTCTAGAGTGTCCATCGATTCTTAAACTGCATACCAAGGTTACTTTACTGGCAGAAATATAAACAATTGAAGAATTATGTGAACTAGTGTATAGATATCCAGAAATGTTATAATGGCCATATAAAATGGACTTTCCGTTTCATATATGCGGTCACTGGAGAGTGAAGGGCCAGTAATTCTTTTTCTCCTAATGTCATTTTCCTAAAATAAATCTTTGGCACAAGGATGTAATTTGTTGAAATCAAATTATTAGATTAGACTTCATGAGGTGGTATACCTGTGGGGAATTTTTCCTCAGCTTGAAAGAAGGAATGTTGTGTCATTTCACTTTTCTTCTCTGGAAGGAATGTTGATTTGGGTTTGGAAGGAAAATGTTGATGCTGTTGGAATTGATTTCTCTCTGGAATTCTGTCTGATGTAATAGTTTGTTGTGTTTACCTCTACAATGGCAGGAAGATCAATCCATGTCATGACATTTGAAGTGGGAGCTGTGCTTGAAGATGCAAAGTGGCAGGCCCCTGTATATTGTTTTGAGAAGAAAGATGCTCAAATTGATCTCAAAACTGACTACAGGGTAGATGTTGGTTACTTGGAACCTCACCCAGAAGGCATTCTGAGAGGTCCAGTGTAGCTCTAGGTGTAATGTTGTTCATAATGCTTCATAAATTAGTTGGTTTTTACTGCATGGTTTTCTGAATATCCTACTGTTCTAAATACTCCTACTGTAAGATTTTGTGTGTCAATTGATTTAACTTTCTCTAGCAAGTGATGACACTAGTGTCATATTTTGAATGAGTTCAATTTAAATGGGAAAAATTGAGAATTCAAGGATGATATGCCAAGATACTATTTTCGCTAAAGGAACTGCAAGGTGTAGTCTAATACATAAACTAAGAATAGATTAAAACAAAATCTTCCAAATGTAAAATCTAATCCACAGAACAGAACATTTTGCAGTTAAAGCAATTGATGGAATTTCCTTCAACTGTAAACATCAATCAACTAGTAGAAAAGTGAACCATGTATAAACAGATGCAGTTTAGAAGGAGTTCATTGTCACTTGTGTCCAATCTGGGCTCTCTTCATAGTGGTGCTTTTGCTAACCAGGGAATCTCTGGTTCACTATGCCTAAGAAGATTTATGACTTGCATGTTATGTCACGTATGCATAGAGAATTTCTATGTTCGTCTTGGAGCCAGTGACGCTACTGCTGTAAGAATCTGCAACTAAAAGGTTGATTGGGGCATAGCAACATTGGGTTAATGTAGTGATTAATAGTGGATTTTGAATTGATTGATTGTAATTCAGAGCATTTCTAGAGCTGCAATGAGCAATTTTGGGAACCCAAGTTGCTTGAATATGTTAGCTTTTCATGGAGTAGTATTTACTTGTTTGCACCTCTTATCATATTGGCAGTCCTGAGGATTTCAAATGGTTGCGTGTATATTGCTGAAATACTAGAAATATTATAAATGCCTATTGTAACTTGCCTGCAGCTGTTTAATAGTGTATGAATATTTATGCTTCTATATTGTTATAGTCATCTGTTTGGATTTAATGAGGCTATATTTTTTAGCCTTCTGAAAAGTGGAGCAAATGGACCATCGTTTTTATTTCAGAACATCCTCATGAAAACAGTAGCAGTTTAAACAATTGTTTCTTTACTGTGAAGCAGTTGACATGTAAATGAGCTATTAAAATGACTATCTTTTGAAGTACCAGCCACAACTTGTGTATACGAACATGGAAGCAGGAAGCCAAACATCAGACTACAAAACTGAATTCTATGAAGAAAATTAACTTCATTAAGACACTACATGCTCCTTTGTGCTTAGTTGAACCACATTTGCTTCTTCTTTTATCTAAGTCACCTGCTTTGCTCTGTACTGATACCTATGTGCTGCATACAAGAATGCACAGAAGTTGATCACACTCATGACCGTAAGAAGCCAGTAGAAATAATCAAACAGGCCAGTGTTTATATTCTGGGACAGCCAAGAGGGTTTTCTTTTCTCTACATCTCCTGTCAGAGATTTGACAATGTTGTTGAGTATGGTGGCTGCAAAGCAACCCAAACCACCAGCCACAGCAGCGTAAGCAGATCCTATGCTTCTCATGGCATCTGGTGCTTCTTCATAGAGGAACTCCAGTAATCCCACAATACAAAACACTTCAGCAATCCCAATCAAGCAATATTGTATCAACAACCAGTATGCGCTCAGGTCTGGCATGGGAGTCAGAAAACTGGCCTCATATCCATGTTTTATGGCATAATGTCTTCTATACCTCTCAAATATACCAGCCCATGCCACAGAGAGGATGGATACTGCCAAACCAATGCCAACCCTTTGCAGCTGAGAGGCACCATGGGGATGACCCGTAATCCGCCTCGATAATGGAACAAACACCGAGTAATAGAGTGAGAGCAATAAGAATATGCTGAGTCCAGGAAAGACGGGCATGCAGGTGACAGGGAGTTTCAGACGACCCATGTGAGTGTTTAATGTGTATGCCTGCTGTACTGAGAGAGTCAAAAACTCAGTTAAAATGAGATTGAGCACAATGGTGCAAGCTGGGATGGGGACAAGTTTCAGAAGAATTTTGATTTCTTCAACTTGTGTTACTGTGCAGAGCCTCCAAGGGCTTGGATTGACGCCATCTTCTTTCAGTTTCAGAGCTGCTTTGTCCAGACATCTACACAATCAGGACCAAGAATCAATCAGGAAATAGGACTTGGTTGGTATATCCTATAGAAAACGAGATAGATGTGTGGTTACCTGAAATCTTCAGTGTGGGCAATCTTGCCGCTGCCCTTGATGGCAGATCTTTTGCCTGGAAGCTCATACAAGCCCACAAACTCGCTGCTCTCAAAAGAAGCATTTCTCTTTCTAAAGGCAGCAACTAGTACTTGTGCCACCCGAGTGAGTGGGCTTCCACCAGGCAATCTATGCCTGTAAAGAGGAGTGCCAAGAAAGAAAAGCAGGTTGGACATGCCCATAGCAATGGCCAATGAACCAAAGGCAGAACCCCATCCATGTTTTATTTGAATATAGACTACTGCTGTGAAGGCCACAATTGCCCCAACGGTGACCGAGAGATAGAAGAAGTTGAAAAACCTGTCAAGGTGTTCCTTGTAGTCTTTACTTCTCTCATCAAATTGATCAGCCCCAAAGGAAGAGACACAGGGCCTAATGCCGGCAGCCCCAAATCCAGTGACATAGAGGACAGTGTAGAGGTAGAGCATCTGCCATGATTTTGCAGGTTCACAATTGCCCAAAAGAAGGGCAATCTGATCACATTTGTCTTGGTTTGGCGTAAGAACACTCATGGTGGCGCAGAGGGTTATTCCTGTTAGACCCTCCAAGAAAAATACACAAAATATTTGCTAGTTTAATTACATGATATAAGTTGTGAAATGAGATTTTTATGCGCTTGGAAAAAAGTCTTGGAAAATTGATTACCGCAAGGTAGATTGTTGTGAAAATGGCAATTGTCCAGTATCTACCAAGATATGCATCAGCCAGGAAACCACCAAGCACAGAGGATGCCTGTGATATTCCTAAGAAATTGTTGACTGCATTAGCAGAACTTTCGAAAGGTCGATGCATAACGTAGAACATAAATGCCACCATGTTCACAGACAGTCCAAAGTAAGCCATTCTCTCTGCCATTTCATTCCCTGGACAAATTCAGACACGGAGAAGATGATCCCAAGTTTCTGACTTCTGTCTCGAAAAGAGTTGTTCACGATCTAGAAAAAACAAGAAACAGATCATATAGAATGGTAAAGAGTGTACCAAAAATGAAGAAAGCAGCAATCCAACCACCAGTCTTGGACATGCTCAACTCTGAGAGGGGCTTTCCATGGATGTTAACTGGTGTTGCTCCACCAGTAGTGTAGCCACCTCCGAGGGCTGTCCGCCTGTCATCGGATTCAAGGAAATAGATCCCAAGCCTCTTCCTCCTATGAACCCCAGGTTCGGTATTTGCTTCGAGCTGGCTCACCGGAGTATCAGGCACAACCTCAGGTGACTTGATTTCCATGACTCTGCTGCCTACGCTTACCTTTGCGTGCACTAGAATAGATATACAACTCACTATATATTCAATGTGGCCACTAAAATTTGGTATATCAACATCATATTCTTGTTGTCAAGACTGTTAGGAATTATTGCAAAATACAACAACTTAACAGCAAAGAGAAGACCACAACTCATTAATGCAGCAGCAATGATGGTTGGGTTTAAAATAAGCAGAATATTGTAGGCGTAGCTCTCTCTCTCTCTCTCTCTCTCTCTCTCTCTCTCTCTCCACCAACCAACTACAGAAGGGTTAGGATAACTGGACTCTCTCCCCTATATCTATTGATTTTGCACACACATCTTGAAGAAATGTGCACAGAAATTCAAGAACATTGTAAGATAACTGTACTTTTTTCTTCATCTTGTTGGACAAGTTGATTCTTGAGCAAGAATATGAAATACCATCAAGTATGTATGTCATGAAAGCTAAAGAGGCAAAGGTTATTGGTTGAATGACAATCATGAAGTCGGTAATTAGTGCATGCAATAAATGTGTGATAGATACAATGACAAGTGGTCCAACTAACATGTTAAAAGCAAGAAGAAGAACAACATTAGCAGTGTAAGCAGCATTAATGGCAGCAGCTGAGCAAAAGGTGGTTGGCTGGCCAGCGGCCCATCTCCCTTTTGAATTCAACCCAAAACCCACTACTTCTCTCATCTCTTATCTCAACTAGACACCACCAAAAAAATTAGACACTTTATTCATTAATTCTGGTTGCTAAATGAGGTTGAGTTTGTGGTTTAATCCAAGTCATATACATAGATAGATAATTTTAGGCCTGAATCCAATTGTGCTATAGTATTCCTTATGTCCCATTTGCCATGCTAATTGCAGAGATCATTGATTGCCATTGCTTGGGTTTCATTGAATTATCCTGATCCATAAGTATTATCATGCCGCAGAGTGCAGTCTAATTAGTTGAGCCCATTTTGTTGCATTATTTGAAACCCATATTCCTGTTCTGTTGGACCCATAGGTTTTCTTTTTAAAGTTTTTTTCATATTTTCTCATCTTAATTACAATTATTAATTTGCAGTCCTTATAGGAGGAACACTGACCCTAATAGCCAACTAAAGCCCTTCTAGGAATGTAAACGGGGATTAAACAGATTGAATACACTGTTTTTATATTCGTATTCGTTTAACTTTTTGAATATTTGGATACGGATAGAGATTTGACAGATATTTAAGAATGATATCTGAATTCGTATACGTCGGACATCGATCGAATTCGGATATATCCGTATTTGATTATAATAATTCAGATGCATTCATATTTATTAAACTTATCCGTATTCGAATTATTTTTTTATATTCATATTCAATGATAATTATTCAGATATCTATTTACGAATATCCAAATACGTGAATCTATGAACCTATAACTAATATATATTTTAATTAATATAAGGAACTATATAATTCATTAAAAAGAAAGCAATCAAACAAATACCATAATTTCTAACTAATAATTGACTTTATAATTGACTATTAGTACTTATTAATAATAATAACAGCATTTAAGTATATTAATTATAAAATCAACCAACAATAATTATGTTGGTTAACTTTATTCTTCATTTTTTTTCTCTATATTACAATAATTTTTTAAATTTATTCTTTTTTCTTTCCAATTCTTCAATTATAATTTATACACACACACACACACACACACACACACATATATATATATATGGATTATGAGATTTTTACTGAAAAATTTAAATAATATATTATTTAATAAATACATATACTCGAAGCGAATATTAGATGAATTGGATTTGCAGTTATCATATTTGTATTCATTTATAATCGAATATCTACTAATCGAATAAGGATAATATCTGCTTTAAAAAGATGCGGATAAATTTTATATAAACAGACACGAATATAAATGGAGAATTTTTGAATATCCATTTACAGTTCTAAGCGATTCGCATTAATCTTCGGCTAGTTTGAACCCACAGCTTATTTTCGGAGCTGTCTGCACTTGCCGTCTCAATATAATTATAATTATTATTGAAATGGAATTTATATTGGATCTCATTATACATATAGATGATTATTTATATTGGTTCAAGAAAACATTTTCATAGTTAACAGTTGGACCATTAAATGCTCTCGATGGATAAATTTTAGTCTGAATTCTAAATTCATAAAAGATACTAGGGTTAATGGTGTTCAACACAACAAAAATCCTCCAACTTGAGCGATGGTATTTGAAAGAAAGAAATTATAAATGTAAGAGGAATTTAAGAGAAAAGAATTATGATTGTATAATTGTAAATATCAAAATAAAAAATATTTAGGTAGTGCGAAAATAGGTTGGAGAAAATGGTTTCTATAACACCCCTAAATTTAACATTTTAGAAGGTAAGATTTTAAAAATCAAAATATTAATTTGAAAAAAAAAATTGGGGGTCAAAATATAGATAGGAAAGGATTTAATTGCAAGAAAATTGAAAGTTTTGGTGGTCGATTTATAATTAATTTTGTTCAACTGGGTCAATATAGTGCACTAATTCATTTGAAGACTTAATTGAAATTGGGGAAAAGAATTTTGGGGTTAAGGTGAGGCACTAAGAGAACTGAAGGATTCAATTGAAATCTGAGAGGAAGTTTTGAGGTAGAAATTACAAATCCAGAAAGTTGAAATATATATATAGATTTACCCCTCCCCATTTTTCCTTATTCTCACATGCCTCACGATCTATCCTCCACCACCCACCTCTCACCGGCGGCGACGAAGCAGAGAAACAACCAAACCTTCCTTTTCCTCTCATCCCGACGATCACACCAGTACCAAGTTTACTGCAAAACAACAAGAGGAGCATCGAAAAATTAAAGGCCGATAGTAGCTCACGGCAGAGGTAGCAGTTGTGGTAGTTATGGCGGCTATTGGTCACATTCAAGAGGCGGGTCCTAACGGGCTCAACTAGAGGAGCATGCCGATACCCTCAATTGTTGATTTAGATCACCAGAGAAGGAGAAATTGAGCTGGTGGCGAGACGGCAGATGATGGTGTTACTATGCAATTTTTCGGCCAATCGATGTCCGATTCCAAAATTTATTAAGAGCTTTTGTTGGGCTTGTGGAGACGAATCAACTGGTGGGTCCAGCTTCCAGTTCCGGCAACGACGTGCAGTCCGCACACAGCGGCGGTACGGCAATTTCTGGGCAGTTTCTTCGGGGCAACAAGCTGAATGCATGCATGCCAATTTTGGACCACGAATTGGCTTTGAATTATGTTTAATTTGGGTAAAATCTATTTAATCGATCAAGTGATTCTTGATTCAGTTCAATTAAATTGTAAAGCATATTTTCATTGTAAATTTAAATAAATTGGACCAAGAATTGTGATTATGGATTAAAATGATCGGATAGGGATTAGATTGTAAGTATATGTGGACTCAGATCGCAAACTAGAAGCTAATTCTCATTAAATTGAGTTAGTTGATGTAAGTTAAGTTAACTGCAACAAATTGTAATTATGAATCGAAACAAGATTCATAGTGATGGATCGAAATATTTGATATATAAGTTATGAATAGCGCTAGTGGGCTCAGATGGTAATTAGAACATAATTATAGTTAGTTAAGTTAATCGGTGTAGTTAAGCCTAAATTTTGTGTAACGTTGTAAGGACATATAATTGTTCACACAAATTTCGAGTCTGCAAAAAGAATTACAAGACAAGAAAAACATGGACAAATTTAATATTTATTGAAAATAAAAAAGTGGTTACAATCTCTAAAAATATCTCCGTAATTGAAGGCTGATCCTCTGATTCTTCTCATTGGAATTTGATTCAAGGGCTTGATGCTTGTTCTTGAATCGGATGCGTAATTCCCTCTTAAATTTGTGGATGAAATCACGAACTTCCTTGAGATCAAGTATTTGTTTCGATATCAAGATCTTCAGAATTTAATGCTTTTGAAGAAGATGTAGAACCCTTGTGGTTGCAGCACTTCTTCATGGCAAGAGCTCGGTCTTGAGAGCTTGATGCTTGAATTTCTTGATGAATTTCTTGATGTGTGGTGTGTCTCCCAGAACCCCTTTTTATAGGCACAAATTAGGGTTTGATGACTTAAACCTTAAGTCTCCCATCGAGCTTGGATACCACTTGAGATGGGCTTAATTAACTAATGGGTCATATTAAAATTGATTTTGGTCCAATTAGCTAAACCAAAATAAATAAGATATTTTAAAATTTATTTTGGATTGACCCATTTTATAAAGCCCATAAAAGCTCAAATTTATTATGGACTTTAATTTGGGACTCAATTCAATAGCCAATTTAATTGGACTATCGAATGATAGTTTATCTCAATAAAATTTTGATGTTAACAGATGCCCCCACTTCAAGATTTGGCGAACAGCTTGCCAACTGCAAACGAGATGAGAGATTTGAAGTCGTACTTCTAAAAACTAATGAGAGAATAATTGCCTATGTCTGCAAAATAAATAGCAATGTGGTCAACTGATGACTAATTGCATTTCAATCTTGTAACCATTTTGCAGCAAAGCCTTCACAGAAGTTTTTCTTTCTTTTCGTTTCTTTTCAAATTTTGATTTCTTTTTCTCTAATAACATGGGCCCACATCAATTGATGGAATACGTGGTTAGAAAAGGAAGCTTTCCTTGGTCTTTAGTAGCAAAGTTGAATAACACACCAGTAACATCTTCCAAGCCGTTTGTTGTTTGTCTCCCTCTTTCTCTATATTTTTTTTTCAAAGCGCATGACTGGTCCATATACGTCAACAATATATGATTGCCCAATATTTCAGAGAATCTACTCACCATTTTTTTTTCCTCGGTATAGCGAACCAGTGAAATAACAGACTTCCTTTGGTAAAATAAAAACATCATACTACACGGTCAAGGAAAATTCCTTTAGTTAATCATTGATTTCCTTGAATTGGAGAAGAAAACTTGTCCTTCCTTTTTCTTGTCTGATTATGTTTCCTTGTCAAGAAACTTTACCTTTTGAACTCAATTGTCAAAGCAAGGAAGTTTCCATGCACAACCTTATACCAGTGAGCCACCTTCCTCCATCTCGAAAGCAAATCTCAACTGATCAAGAAATACCAAATATCAATTCCTGCCATATTTTTTCTAAGAATTTTATAGTTATGGAAATCTTCCATCCCTCATGCATAAGCACTCTCAATAAAATGGGTTCTATACCTAATGTTCCTCCTACAGCCGAAAGCAACAAAACAGTGAGCAACATAATAGTGTGTTTTCTTTACTAGATTACTTGGCTTTTCTCAAATATGTTGATATCCCTTGTCTTTTATTGCTGAATTGGCTTAATCTTTGTCATGGTTTATGTGAAGCTTTCTTCTACACACATTCATACAACATCTATTTGTGAATTTTTCCAAGAGAAAACACCTCTGTTGTATCACTGATTTTCTTTGTTAATTTTCTGCAGGTATCACAGTCCTTCATCAGAGAATTACTGGATCACGATTGCAATCATCTCCTACTAACTTGAATCCGTGAAAGGTAGAATATAGGTATAATTCTCTTTCTTTTTGAGCAAAACAACTCATCTTCTATTTTCATGTTACTTCTCCATCATTAAGATACTAAATGAAAAATGCCTTTCCTTTTCAACAAGGCCATAAAGATAGATATCAAAGACTGTAGTGAACTAACTCCATGCATCGTGATTCGATGTGATAAAGACTTCCATAAATCCAAAAGCACGACTTTGTGCGTGTATGAAGCGGTTGTGGATGCTCAATCTTCTAAGGCTCGAACAAACCACTCCATATATGTTGCTGAATGGTCCGGGGAGATGACTAAAGAGATGATCGATCAGGGTTCCGATATCTCTGCTCGTTCTAAGGTCTTGCTGTTGAAATCATCACTTTAAGACATCGGAGCCATACATACAGAACTCTCACTTCCAAACCACCATCTTAACATCAATAGAAGCTCGTGCAGAATTCCAACATCTAAGTTTGGCGAGGTATCCTTCTACACTGGCTATTGGGAATGGGCAGAGAATGTGCTGGGCCATCATGTAGATACTCTTCGTCAATCCAAGATCTATGCAGCTATTCATGCCTCCCCTTTCACGTACGTTTGCAACAAGAATGTTCTCCAAGCATTCCTTGAGTTATGGTGCCCTTCTACAAACACACTGCACACTGCTATTGGAGAACTGTCGATCTCTCTATGGGATCTTCATGGACTTTGTGGATTGCCGATACGTGGAGATTTCTATGATGAAGTTGTTCCATCTGCCAAGGAGCTGCTTGATGCCAGCACCTGCCAGTCTTCTTTGCCGCGAGCTGCAAGTACCTATTCGCAGCATACCACATGCTTCCAAATGACTCCAATGGTGTATCTATTTTTGATTGGATTGGGTTTTGGTTCAGAGGCTCGACTAGATATGCACGTCGCCTTTAAGATCATCCAGAAAGAGACTTATCAAGCCAAAGCTATCTCATAATCCTTGTGGGAACATCAACATATCTCTTCTATCACACACTAAGGAGTATGATGAGCCATTTCTGCAGTTGGAGATCGAAGAGGAAATCAGGGGTGAGACTTATTTGGCTGCTTTTCTTTTATGTTGGTTATGCAGCTTTGCTTTACCATATCGTAAAGTTGATATGGTACGTGCTTCTATTTTCAAAGTTGCAAGTAAAATAGCTCGTGGCGATTGTTTTTCTCTAGTAGTTCCTATATTGACAAGTATCTACCATGGTTTGAGAGAAATATCCACCTCAAGGAGTTTGAGCGACTTCACCACCATCTTCCCTATTCATTATGTATATAGTTGGATTGTGTGATACCTTCAAACACATTTTTCATCCAAACTTGAATCAGTTGGAGCTCAGATGGTGAGATATGCAGGAGAGAATATGGTCAAACACTTTGAACTCATTGAGGCACGTGAATTATTCCACAACATCAATCCCTCAAGACTTCAAAACTTGCACACACAAGGGCAAACCTCGGTGGCAGATGATGTGGGCATATCCAATACCTACAAAGATCTTTTCATGGCTTTGCGGTCTAGCTATTTGACATTTTGGAATGGGGCAGTACGTATTGTTGAAGCCTATAGTCCTCATCGATTTAGCCGGAAACATGGTTCTTGTCAAGATATTCCTGGCCACCTAAGGAGGGAAATTCTTACATGTGAGTTGGTTGAACTTGTTCGTCTTTGGCAATCTTGTATTTGGTTGGGCACATCTTCCAAGCTAATTGTAACAAGCAGTACCTCCTCATCGCTTTTAGTTATGAAGGAATATACAGATTGGTGGGCTGAACGTTGGAAGGCTTTCAGTAAAAAACACAAAAATCATTCTCAAACTTAACCAACGAGCATATTTAAATCCCAAGAGATCTCAAAGGACTTCAAGACAGGGTTCCAAGGATGGAGAAGTTGTTCCATCTCCTCGAGATTTGGCTGTTGACCTAGATCCAGCAAAAGTGCCCTCTAAAAAGCAACGAACTCTTCCTATGGACTCAACTCCTAAGCTTGTTCCTACAGCTAGTCCAACTGAAGGAAATGAAGTGATTTCTGCCTTGTCACTCTCTAATGATGAATCCAACAACCAATACCAGTTTAAAGAAAGATCAAAGATTCTTGACTTAGACAATATTAGTATGAATTCAACATTTTTTGCAGATGCTCCAAGTTTTTCACTGCCTTTAGAGGAATTAGCAAAATATGTACACACACTCATTATCATTATCATTATTTTATTACATTGCTATTCTCTTTCACCCATCTTATGTCTTCTTTATTTTCCTTTTAGCTTGTTGATCTTGAGAAAGAAATCCCCATCACCTCTAAAGGCAGCAATGTCTCAATAAATAGGGTCGATCCTTTTGGCTTATGTGGGAAGGACACTATTTCCCATCTTTCTGATAATAATGCATCAATCATTCTATTATTCTTTTTATGAAATAGAGATCCTTTGTAAGCATTCAAGATGACACTACTTGTTTTTGTTGCAAATAAGTTGCATGTTGGGGAAAATGTGCATAAAGACCCAAGAAGACATTTGAAGCTTCATCCTTAGCACTCCCACATGCTGAAATTTCTGAATTTTGTCCTCGAGTCATAAAAACTGAAGCTGAGCAGATACTGATCAAATTTTACTAGGAATGAATATGCCAAAAGAATATGAAGACTCCATTTAAGCAGCTTTCAGAGGTGAAGCCAGCGATTAATGATTTGATTGTAGAGATAAGGACATATATGAGAGATACATCATCTTTAGAGAGTCATCTAAAGTCTTTCTTTGATGGCGCTTCCAACTACACAAAAGTCAAGTTAGACTCCATCCAGAGAGAAACACAAGAGGCTCATGAGAAAACACTTCTTCTTGCACAACAAGATCTTTCTGAGGTTGAGGCAACAGAAACTGAACAAGTTAAGGAGTTGAACACTCTAAAAGCAAAACTTCTTCAAATCACCAAGCAACAAGAAGAATTGAAGGCGCGACTTGTTGAGTTGAACAATAAGGAAGAGCTTACAAGCATATCACTCCATACAGCAGAAGAAAACCTATCCACCATTCAAAAAGAAGTAACAATCAAGACGGAAGAAGTCTCGAAACTCGAGAGCATTCCATTTTTAACTGACAAAGAGGTTGAAGCTTTGAAGAGGATGGAAGCATTACTTGAAGAATCCCACCATGATTTAGCCGCCTTTAGCTTGTTTACCTGAGCATTTAGCTTCTTAGGATTCTTTCTTTCTTTCTTTTTTTTTAATTGATGTAAAAGAATATTCATATGCAATAAAAGCTCTTTTTCTTTTTCATCAATCTTTTGCTTCATTTTTTTTTTATGCTCTATCTTGTACACTTTCCTCATTAACACCAACTAAGCAAATATCAATCACATGCTTTCAATGATTGAATAATTATGAACTAGCTGCAACTTACAAATAAATTGGCTATCTTTCAGACAAACCAAACTTGTTTAAAGACAAGACTGAACTTAGAAAATAAATTCCAAGATGCCTACGTACCCTATCAAAGGGATCAAGTCATCACGTAGTTCAAAGAATTTTTTTGTTTTGAGGGGGGGCCGTACATAGTTTACACTCATGCGAGCTAGGAGTATCCATAGCTTAGCCATCCTAGACGAGGTAAAGTATTTCTATATTTTAGCCACACGAAATACTTTCGATGGAGTGGGTTAGTAGTTTATCCACATGCACTACCATTGGTGGGTACCGTACACAGTTTATACTCATGCGGGTGAGGAGTAACATGCAATTTAGGCTTGTGTGTCAAGGAGCATACTTCTTCAAGGATAATAGCGCTTCAAAAACTTGCCATTTATAAGGCTAATGCGCAGTCCATCTTTATCCACCAACTTCTAGGCACCATTCGTATAAGCCTCTTTCACTACATAAAGACCATCCCACTTTAATGTAAACTTGTTTCCCATTCGTTGGGTGATATTAATCGGCCTCCTTACTGCCAGGACCAGATCCCCAACTTGAAATGATCGATGGCAGTTTTCTTGTTGAATGCCTTTATCATGTGAGCTTGGTAGCACTCAAGTTGTTGTTGAGCTTCAAGCCTTTTCTCATCCAACGCTTCCAATTCTTCAAGTCTGAGACGAGCATTATCTTCAATGGTGAGTCCTTCTTGAATTGCGATATGGAGTGAAGGTATCTGACTTTCAAGGGGGAGAACAACTTCAACTCTGTACACCAATGAATATGGAGTGGCTTCAGTAGCAGTTTGGTGTGTCGTTCTATATGCCCACAGTACTTCTCCAATCCTCTCGTGCCAGTCCCTCTTTGACTTCGACACCACTTTTTTCAGGAGGTTGCACAGGGTCTTATTGAATGCTTCAGCCAAACCATTTTACGCCGCATTGTACATCAAAGAATTATGCTACTTGAAACCAAACTGCGAACATTATCCATCAACTTGTTATAGACTAGCTTCCCATTGTCATTGATAATATAGCGTGGTACCCTATATCGAAAAATAATGTTCGAACGGATGAACGCAACCACTATTTCCTTCTTTACCTCTTTAAGAGGGATTGCCTCCGCCCATTTGGAGAAGTAATCAGTGGCTGCCAATATATAAGCATGACCAGTAAATGACTTTGGAGTAATAGGCCCTACAACATCGAGACCCCAAGCGTCAAATGGCCATGAAGCAACAGTAGAATATAGAGGCTCTGGAGGTTGGTGTATGAAATTTGCATGTAGTTGGCAAGCTTCACACCTCTTCGCATATTCCAAACAATCTTTGACCATCGTCGGCCAATAGTAACCCATCCTTTTGATTCGAAAATGGAGTTTAGGGTCGGAGTGGTAAGCGCCACAGATCCCATAATGTGCTTCAGTCATGGCTTCCAATGCTTTTTCTCCACTTAAGCAACGTTGTTAACTACCTTCAAAAGATCGACAGTACAAAGTATCTTTGTATAAGATAAAACAAGACGATCTCATTCGTACCTCTGTCTTATGGCAGGGATCATTCGGCAACTTTCTATGCTTCAAGTAATCAACCAATGGATTTCTCCAATCATAATCATTCCCAATTGATATTGATATAGCATTCGAATCTTCCTGATTGGATTCAGTAGAAAGCGGAATGACCTACCAGTTGCAGACAGGAACATTCATTGTTTCTCCTTCAGATAGGGCTAGAGTAGTTGCTAGGTTAGCAATGCATCAGCCATCCTATTTTCCTTTCTCGGTACATAGTTTAAGCCAACACTCTCAAATTTCTTCAATAAGTCCGAGGCTTGCTGAAAGAAAGGCACGAAATCTTCTTTATTGACCTCATATTCTTTCAAAAGCTAATTGATGATTAATTTTGAGTCACCATAGATCTCAACTTCCATAATCTCCATTTCTAAGGCCATTTGAAGTCCAATGATCAAAGCTTGGTACTCAGCAATGTTGTTGGAGCACAACTCACCCAACACAATAGAATATGTCAATACTTGCTTTTCTGGCGAAACGAAGATAATCCCTGCCCCCAATCCATTAGATCTGGCTGCTCCATCGAAAAACATTGTCCATGTCGGGAGAACTTCAACATAGAGAACATCTTTATCAAAGAGGTCATCAGATAACTCCCATTCTGTAGGGATAGGATGGTCAGCCAAGAAATTCGCCAGAGCTTGCCCTTTAATAGCTTTTTGTGGCACATAGGTGATCTCGTATTAGTTGAATATGACAGACCACTTCACCAATCTCCCAGAGAGCACAGGTTTTGACATAACAAACTTGACTGGATCAGCACGAGAGATGAGTCGTATGAAGGATGCCTCAAAATAGTACTTCAACTTCTTAACAGCATAGAATAATGCTAAGTAGATCTTCTCAATAGGGGAATATTTCAGTTCATTTCTAGTTAGGGATCTATTCAGGTAGTATAGTGTCTTTTCTTTACCCTCTTCATTTTCTTGAGCCATAAAAGCGCCAATCGACCTATCTTGTGCTGCAATATACAATATAAGCGGCTTTCCAAGCACATGAGCTCCCAACACTGGTGGATCCAAGAGGCGTTTCTTTATATTTTCAAAAGCATTCTGACATCCTTCATCCCATTTGAAAGGGGCATCTTTCTTCATAAGATGATTGAATGGTTGGCACCTCCCAGTGAGGTTTGATATGAATCTTCTAATGAATGCAAGACTACCTTGCAAGCTCCGCAATTCCTTTAAATTCCTTGGTGCAGGCATCTTCTTTGATAGCATCTATCTTTGCGGGATCAACCTTAATGCCTCGATGACAGACTATAAAGCTAAGAAACTTGCCTAATGTAACACCAAATGCACATTTAAGGGGATTCATCTTCTAGTTATATTTTCGCAAACGATCGAATACCACTCGAAGATCTGCCAAGTGATCACTTCTTCTCTTACTTTTAACAACCAAATCATCAACATAACTTTCAACTCTTTTGTGCAGCATGTCATCAAAGATATTCTGCATAGCATGCTGGTAAGTAGCACCTGCATTCTTTAACCCAAAAGGCATCACTTTATAACAGTAGATACCTTTTGGAGTGCGAAAAGCCATACACTCCTCATCTTGTGGCGATATCCAGATTTGGTTGTATCCCGATGATCCATCCATGAAAGAAAAAGCCTCATAACCAGTAGTTGCATCAACCATGAGCTCGATCATGGGTAATGAAAAATCATCTTTCGGGCATGCTTTATTTAAGTCTCGAAAGTCAACACAAATGCGTATTTGGCCATTTTTCTTCTTTACAGGCACAATGTTAGATATCCATGTCGGATATCCAACTTCCCTAATGAACCCAGCATCAATGAGCTTGTTTACTTCAGCTTCAATTCGAAGGACAAGCTCTGGGCGAAAAATTCACTACGACTACTTCACTTGGCGCACCCCATGCTTTATGTCGAGGTGATGGAATGCAACTTTGGGATCCAATCCCGGCATCTCTTTATATGTCCAAGGAAAGACATCTCTATACTTGCTCAAGGTTTTTAAGTATTGCTCTTCCTCTTTATTACTTAAAAGAGAACTTACGAATATAGGTAGTGGCTCCTCTGTTATGCCAAGATTCAATTCCTTAAGTTCATCCACAGTTGCCTATCCACCATCTTCAAGTTGTGGGGGAGCTTCTTAGATCTCATCTTCAAAGATATCTAAATCAGACGCTTCACTAATAGCAATATGATAACATGAGTGCTGCTCATTATCTTCTTCATCATCAGACTGTATAGTGTCTACGACGTCTACCTTTTGAAATGCAACCCTCCATTGTACAACTCCATCTATTTTCACAATGGGGATAAGCATCCTCCACCCAGGATAGCTTGTGGCTTGCACAAAGCAACCCACCATCAGCCTGTTGAACTCCCATCGGTACTGAGGGTTTGGTTCTTCCACAACTTAGGGTAATCTCCATTTCATCCTTGTGTCCACCATCTTCATCAGATAAATATCTTGTAGTACGTCGCATCACCTTTACTGGTCTGTCTACACTGATGATCAGAATCAAAGATTTGGCTTCACTAGGCTGAGGTGAGCAAATAGTCTGACCTTCAGTCCTCAAGTCCACCATGTCGGACTTATCACAGTTATTTCTTTTCCTTGATTTTTCTGCAGCATTACTTCTGAGTCGATTGAAGACTGAACCTTGTAGTTGATGACTTGTAGTAGGCCCTCTGCAAAGTGGTGGATTCTGACCAAGTCTTTCAAAGACAAATGGACGGGTGGTGTGAGTGCTTAACCAATCGAATACAGAGACGTGACTATCACTTGACTTTTGACCTTCATTATTTCCATCTTTGTCAGCTGCAATATGTTGGACATTGACACACTTATCTTTCTTCATCACACGTATTCTGATTGGCTCACCTGGTGAAAATCCCAAGCCGGTCTTTGGCTGATCAACACGAAACCCTTGGCTTTGTAATTTTTGTTGTGCCTTGCTGAGGCCATGGATCTTTTCTCGATTCAACTCAAGTTTCAACTCCCCTAACTCAGACAGATTGGAAAATTCATATCCAGACTTAGCCAAGAGGTCGTAGGCTTTTAGATCAAATATCCCATGAAACTTTTGATGTTAAGTTCGTCTAGGAGAAAATTCAGCGAGGCATTTGAGTTCAAACTGACGATGGACATGATAAACTCCTTTCTCATAACTTCTTGGTCATAAAATCCTACCCCTTTTATTTGTTATGTTTTATTGTGCAGTGATGGAATGTATATTTCAGGTGACTTTTGTCGTTCTTTCTAACATCATCGAAGGGTATACTGAAATACTGGCAAATTAAGTCATCTCTTTGGATTCGACAACTTTACTTGCCAAAGTTTCACCAGCAACCAACTTCTTAGACTTTTCAACATCGAGCTCCAGAGTTATACGTTCGGTATGCTTTCCCTTGATAGGATGATTTATGAGAGATTTTGAAGGCAATGTTTCCTGCACTGAGCTCTGGTCTAGATACAATTTGACATCTGCAAAGTATGATTCTACCTTAGTAAATGGTTTTATATCTGCATCGACCTTCATTATCTCACCATTTCTCAAATACTTGAAGTATTGATGAAGGGTAGATGGAACCACTGTATTTTCATGAAGCCATGGTTTTCCTAGCAGCAAGTTGTAAGAAGTCCTTGCATCGATGACATGAAACAAAGTATCCACTTTTAATTCTTTGATAGTAAGATCTAGGCAGATCATTCCAATGGCCCGCTGGCCTCCTTGGTTGAAACCTTGAATGGTCAAGCGACTGCGAGATAAGTCATCAACTGTGATCCCCAAGTGTTTCTTTGTAGACTTTGGCATGATGTTAACCGTTGATCCCCCATCAATAAACATGCAGTTGCCTTTCTAATCTTGTATGAATCCAGAAACAAAAAGTGGCCAATTATGGGGCTTTGATCCCAACAATAAATCTTCATCCGTAAATGCAATGGCCGCACAATAAGAGCCAAAATTTTGGCTCTCCAATTCACCTGAAGTAGTAAATATTGTTTTAACCTTCTGCTCAAAAACTCTCATGGGAAAAAAGTCTTGTGGAGTAATAGGTTCCCAACGACTTCTTCTCAATTTTCTCGGCTTAACATGAGAAGCTTTCATATCTCTCGTTAACTTTGGTTGAGGGCACTTGGTGAGATGTTGAGATGTCCTACCATGAACATCGTATCTATATAGATGTTGTCTCTTTAAAAGGGATGGATGAAGCTGGTGAATACGTTGCCTTTGCCTCCGCTGATGTGTTACAAGAATCCATTCACCTTTACCTTAAACTTTAGAAACAGAACTTGCATCTGACTTTTCTTTTTTTATCAGTGGTCAAAGTTTCGAACAGGACTGGATCTATAATTCCAAATTGGAGCAACTTTGATGCCCCCATGAGTGGGGGAAGAACATTCTTCTGGCTGCAAGCGGCATTTGTAACAACTGTGATACAAGCAATATTCACATTCGCCACGTCTTCAGTGTCAAGGATGATTTTTCTATAGGATGACTAACAACTCGATGATACTTACAGTATTTCGGGTCATTCACCTTCCCAACTTCATCAGGACATTTCGGCTTGAGTAGCTCAATCATCTTTCTTGCCAATAACTCATCAAAGATTTACGGGATGTCAGAGTCTGGGAATGGGTACTCATTTTCCTGTAGTTCTTTCAACTTAGGTCGATACCTTTCAGTTGGCACAAGTTGATTAGGCTTTTCTCCTTTGTTGCTGCTTGCAGAAATCTTGACAGGAGCTGCTTTAATTGTCATTGACTCATTCACAGAAGCTTTGGTGAATTTTTCATTCTTCTTTGAGTCTTTTCTGTCTTTCTTTGGATTATCTACTGAAAAAATAGGTTTATGATTTGCAATGCTCAACTCCATGTCATGAGCACGAGTGGCCAGTTCGTCAAAACTTCGTGGCCAGTTCGTCAAAACTTCGTGGCTTGATTCCTTGGAGGATATAAAGAAGCCCCTAATGCATCCCCTAGATGCACATCTCTATTGTCAAAACTTCTGATAATCAATCCTTGCAATTCAAGCTTAGTGCACACCAACAGTTGATGTAGTCAACGACTGGCTCATCCTTCCACTGCTTTGCATTGGTAAGCTCGATCATACTTACAGTACGACGGGTGCTGTAGAAGTGATTCAAAAATTCTCTCTCCATTTCTGCCCAACTGTCAATAGACTCAAGCTCCAAATCAACGTACCAATCGAATGCATTTCCCTTAAGCGATCTCACGAACTGCTTTACAAGGAGGTCACTATCAGTTTCTACATTATTGCACATTTCAACAAAATGGGCAATATGTTGCTTTGGATTGCCTTTTCCATCAAATTGTTGGAGCTTTGGCAGCTGGTAACCTATCGGCATCCTTAATGCGTCGACTCTCTTAGTGTATGGTTTTGAGTACACGAGCGAATTTTGCGAAAGTCCACCATACTGTGCTATGATAATGTTAGTTATCATCTCTTGCAATTGTTGCACAGACAGCACAGCAATAGATGTCGTAGAGTGATTAGATTTCTGCACTAAGTCTTGCTTGGGTGACGTCTCATCTATTTGCTTCTTATTTTCAACATGATTTGAGGAGGATGATCGATTTTGGCTACACTTTCCAACATCTGAATGCTCCAGCTTGTTTATTAATTGAGCAATTTGGAGGTCTTTATCTTCCACAATATTCTGAAGATCAGCTATGGCTTGAGCCATCTGAGCAAGTTCTTCGTCCACTGTAGTTGTTTCAATTGCCATTGTAGGTAGCGCAGCAAGAAAAGATTATTTTGACTTAATCTCCATAGGACTTGCTGAGTTCGAGCCATCCGATGGAGTAGTATCAACAATCTTGCCCCCAGCAGAGGATTAGCCGATAGCAGCAATAATATCCATAACGCTTGTTTGATTCATAGTAGTGACTTGGTTCTTCTTAGGTGCCATGGAGAGTTTGAAAATGACAACTGGAACTTTGATATAGGAGAAAAAGATGAGAGGCAGAGATTATCCCACTGGGCATGCTAGAAATTTGTTCACACAAATTTTGAATCTGCAAAAAGAATTACAAGATAAGAAAAATATGGACAAATTCAATATTTATTGAAAATAAAAAAGTGGTTACAATCTCTAAAAGTATCTCCCTAATTGAAGGCTAATCCTCTGATTCTTCTCCTTGGAATTTGATTCAAGGGTTTGATGCTTGTTCTTGAATCGGATGCGTAATTCCTTCCTAAATTTGTAGATGAAATCACGAACATCCTTGAGATCAAGTACTTATTTTGATATCAAGGTCTTCAGAATTTAATGCTTTTGAAGAAGATGTAGAACCCTTGTGGTTGTAGCACTTCTTCGTGGCAAGAGCTCGGTCTTGAGAGCTTGATGCTTGAATTTCTTGATGTGTGATATGTCTCCCAACACTCCTTTTTATAAGCACAAACTAGGCTTTGGTGACTTGAACCTTGAGTCTCCTATCGAGCTTGGATACCACTTGAGACGAGCTTAATTAGCTAATGGACCATATTAAAATTTATTTTGGCCCAATTAGCTAAACCAAAATAAATAAAATATTTTAAAATTCATTTTGGATTAGCCCATTTTATAAAGCCCAAATTTATTGTGGACTTTAATTTGGGACTTAATTCAATAGCCAATTTAATTGGACTATCAAATGATAGTTTATCCCAATAAAATTTTGATGTCAACAATAATATAAGAATCTAAATTGGTTCATCCGTCGGAGTAAATATGACCTTCGTGGATATTATAGCATTAACGGTGTAATTACCATATCACCTCATGATATTTTCGAAACCGAGCCTTGAAATATTGTATTAATTGTAAAACGACCAAGATTAGAATATAAATGGCTTAATTATTGTTTAAAAGGTCAAAAAAAGTGTTTTAACATTAAGCACATTCTTTTGAATAGAAGACAAGGAGTCGGGATTCGACGGACAGTAGGACAAGGATAGCCTTCTCTTTGGAAGTTAAGGTGAGGGTTAGTCTTTCCTTTTCTAGGAAGTGACTGATCCATAATGCTTGTATTCCTATACCTATCTATTGGATATGATTGTATCGTTCTAGTTCCCAAAATATCTATTGTGATATCTGTTACTATCCCATATACTCTACAACATTGCCGGCTTTCCTGATATATGTTATTGCTTAGGTCTTGCTTACCAATTTCATTTTGTACTTCTATTTAATTCATTATATACATTCTTTATATAGCCTTACCGGCCAGTGTGTTTATAGATATGCTATTGAACAGTTATTGAAATAAGTTTTATCTGTTGGCATTATGTTTGACCGCCTTAAGGATGCTCTGGGTTGGGGTTATTGCTTGTAGGGATGCCACGGGGCGGGATGGGCTCAAGCTAGGTCCGAAAAGACAATCGGGAGGCATGGGCTAATGGTGACTGGTCTCTCGACTATGACCCACTTAAAATCCTGACTTATAGATACATTGGAGGTAGCTGTCTGCGAGTGACAGGATTTGGCATGTGGATCGGCCTTGCCATACCGAGCCGAGTGCTTGGGTAGCAGAGTAATAAATGAAGTCTGTTAGGATTATTGTACTACGTGTATCGATTGTTACCAATTGTTACCAATAATCTGTTAAATTTGGTATGACATGTGCTTTGTTACATTATTACTTCATATCATAAAATCTTGCTTCTTGTTGAATCTGTTTATTAGTTGCTCCATGTTGTAAATGCCTTGTTATATAAGGTCTTGCCTATTCCATGTCTCATTTCATTGGATTTCCATTCCATTAATATAACTTCTGTTGTTTCGATTCTTTTTGTTATTTTGCTTAATTATTTATCCGTTGAATTAGAACTCTTTTATTGGTTTCCCTTGACCTTATGCTTTTCTAAATAATTACCAACCTTCCCCCCCCCCCCACACTAAGTCCTTCGAACTTATGCCTTTTTCGTGTTCCCAATTCATTTTCCCAGTTAGGTTGTAACATGTAGCAGTTGGAGTGCTATCAGATGTATCAGAACACATGATTTTGTTATTAACTTTCAGATGTACAAAATTTGGACCAAATTTTGTGATGAATTATGTTTGTAAGCTGAAACCTAAGATGTCTCATGCTGGTGATTATGCATGTATGGCTTTGATACAAATGATAGTTGTAGATTTTGTATTAGTAATTGTATGATGGTTTTGTATTTCCTTGCGGGATGTAAATAGTGAATTGTGAGAGTACGTTAGAATGAGTTATTTTTGGGTTGATGTAGCTTTTGAACTAAAATTTTGGAGGTGTGTAATTAGATTATATTACTGTGAATAAGATTGGAGTAGCACCTCGGCCCGAAGCAGGCACCACCCGGGTAGAGAGCTATAGAAGTGGTATCAGAGCCTAGGTATTTGATAACCTAGAATCGATGAGTTCATTAGAGATTAAACTTGAATTGGGAATCATTAAGGATGTAAACACTTGGGTTAAGGAAAAACTTAAGTTATACTAGGATATGATTCTTAAAGTGTGAAATTCTCAAGTAATAGAGACTAAGCTTGGCTTTAGAATCGTTTAAGATATGTATACTTGAGTTAAAGAATCCCTGAGCTATGTCGGGATATGAAGTTTTAATGTGGAATTGAATAGGTTATGAAGCTTTGGGATATTACTCAACAATAAGGAAGTTAAAGGTTATGACTGAGATGACCAACCGGTGTATAACATCTTACTTCTGGTATGTTAGGCATATGAATTTATAGTTATTGGAAGGGATGATGCTGTTTAGAATTACGGCATTTTGTGAACAATATATGTGAAGGTTGCATTTGATGAGTGGAGGGCTATGTTGGGAAAAATTGTACTTGGTGTAGAAAGAGTTACTTTGAGAATCAACATGGTGCAAGCAACATTTGAGGAAATTGTATCTGATAAGCAAAAGGTTATTCTAAGAAGATATGTATTTGGGTCCATAAATGATTACCCTGGGATGAGCAATTCTTGCCACGTATTTACGAATAAGAATTAGATTGTACATATACACAGGAAAAAGGATTTTTACATGAAGGAATGTATTTGGGAAACGAATGAATAATTATTAGGGATAAGCGATGTTTGGCATATGTATACAATTGAAATCTAAACGGTATGTTTATATTGACAATGGATATGATGATAGGAAATTGAAACCATGGGCTATGAAAATTAAGAAATAATCAATGAAGAAAAGATATGTTTCCAGGACGACTAGTGTATGATCCAGTAATCTAGAGACGTCAAGCTCGAGACTCTTTGAATTTTGAAAAGGTGAAATTGGGAGAAATATTTCACTTATAGATGTGTTTTAAGAGATTTTAGATTTATAAGTTGCGGATTCTCCTTAACAGAATTGCATTAGATGATTTAAAAGGTTATATGAATAGGTTAATATTTGATGAATTCATCTGATGTGACCTAAATGATATAGTTGTCTAAGAAATGGTTGTCGGCAACAATGGAGTTATGAGGAATCATATTAAAATTTTGAAGAGAAACGGGCATAACCAGTTTTGGAATACAGAAAATAATAGATAAGAGAGAGGGAATCAACTAAACGAGAGTTGGAAGAATAAAAAGGAAGGACGAAGAAGATGTTGTTATTATTGTGACAAGTAGGAATGTAGGTAAAGGATAGAGATCGGTGACATAATGGAATGCAGTCCCCAAATTTGAGGATATAGAAGATGCATGAGAATGGGACCAATACTTGAAATGGGAATGTGTACCCTACCATTGACAAGGGAACTAAAGAATCATGAGGTGTGCCAATCAGAAAATGGTAAAGACGCGCATATATGCATACAAGTGACTAGTTTAGCTCAATAAGTGGAATATGATGAATGTTTAGTTATAACAAGGATATACGAGATTTAGTAAGTTCTACCATCATGAATTAAATGTCAGCAAGGTTGATTGATAGTTTAAATATTCTCAAGAACTATTAAGTACTAATTTATATGCACGATGATAATAGTGCGTGTGAATCTTGAATATGAATTAATTGTATCCTATACATCATATATGTTGATTGACATTTTAAGGGATCTCAACTTATGTTTAGATATCTTATATTCTCTTGAAGACAATAACCATTCTGATATTGTTAATATTTAAGATGAACGCCATTAGCTAATTGAACTCAGACTCATCCAATCAGGCTGAAATCATGATACATTGGAAAATGACATTGCCAGAACATCTCAAACGTTAATGTGATTCTCTGTCGTCTAAATCATGGAAATGGTCATCGATCAATGAAACTAATACACTCAAAAACCACAATGAGAATGCTTTTATTAGAAATATCTCATAGGAAGAACTAAGGATGATGTTAGACCTCATTTTCTTTTTCCCCCTCAGCTAGTAGATCCGAAGGTAGGAAGACTTGTGGCATAAAATTTATTGCCGTGGGAGGACGGACCTTATAACCCTATTGATGAGCAAATGAGGTTAGTAATCTTGGGAGTACAATAGAAACCATACAAAGGATAGCCTCGAAAAATTTAAAGTTTTACCCTGTTTATTGAAAAGATCCGTTAAGTGGAGCATAGGGATACGTATTGAATAATGAGATGCAATTTAAACTTCGAAACAACTTGATGAACAAAGGAATTAAGGATATTACTTACTTTTAGGAGGGATCTTGCATCACTAATGAAGATCAGTAGAATAATAGTAAGAGCTCAACGAAACTCATTGAGTTTGAGAATTAGGATGTCTTTTTCCTCATAAACTATTTCACCTAATGCATGTGTTTGTTGTTTGTTAAAAATTGGAGTTAATGAAGGATACTATAGAAGGATCTTGTTGGAACCTTTAAATTACCTAGAATTGAGGAATTTGCTATACTATATCTATGTTTGGCATCACAAGCATTAGGGATTAATTCTATCAGAATTAAGGCTATAAGAAATCGAATAAAAAATATATCAAAGGTATGAAAGTTTTCTTGGGTTCATCCAAAATAATGAGTTCCCTAGTGAAATCAACTAAGCAAGATCATTGATCTGATCAAAAGAAGGAGTTTTGAGATTTAGAGGGATAACCAATCATGGTGCCATTCTTATCTTTCTTTAGGAAACCTAAGGAAATGTTAGATATTTCTTGAAAAGAACAATCATTCATGAAAGAATGATTGTTTTAACAAAATAGAGATGCCACCTAAGGATAGAGAAAGAGAAATTCTCAAGGAATATAAATGTACCAATAGGTATGGTTTGGGTACAATTTGGATTGACAAACACTTTGTGTCCCAAGGACGGGTTAACATACTTAAACGTGGGCAAAACGAATGAATGATAAATATAAGTATACAATTGAAATCTAAACGGTATGTTTATATTGACAATGGATATGATGATAGGAAATTGAAACCATGGGCTATGAAAATTAAGAAATATTCAATGAAGAAAAGATATGTTTCCAGGACAACTAGTGTATGATCCAGTAATCTAGTTAGCTGCATGGAATTGTATGACTTGTTATGTTAAGCTTGAATGTGGCTACCCCTTAATGTAAATATCATGTAAATATGAACTTGTGGCATCAATAGCCGTTTATTGTCGTAATGATTTTGTGATCTCTTTGAGAACCTTTTAAGTATTGAAATGACATGTGATGATGTGCATAAGGATTACCCAATAGAAAATAAGTATTAAGGCAATAAGCGCTCCATGATTTTATGGAATCACCAAAAAGGTTTAACACTCATTCTCAAGATAGTTTAACTTACTTCCTATAAGTTCGATCGTGGAAATCAAGAAAACTTTAAGTGATGATGAATAATGGAACCATGGAATTACTGGACAACCTTAGAAATATAAAGTGACACCACATGTCTTGGTAAGAATGGATATATTGAGAAAAACCCAGAAGGCATAGAATCTTAAAAGTCCTAGTGAAATAAATGCCACTAGGAATTTGAGGAAGTACATAGTAGCAATGGGAGAAACCAACATGTGATTGAAGCAAGTAGAAATGGGAACACAATATATGTTAGTGTTAATAGACGTTCTTTCAGTCGAAGAAGAAAATTTGGAGACCAAATTCTTTTAAAAGAGGGAGATTGTAACACCCCTAAATTTAACATTTTAGAAGGTAAGCTTTTAAAAATCAAAATATTAATTTGACAAAAAATTTAAGGGTCAAAATGTAGATAGGAAAGGATTTAATTACAAGAAAATTGAAATTTTTGGGGGTCGATTTATAATTAATTTGGGTCAATCGGGTCAATATAGTGTATTAATTAGTTTGAGGACTTAATCAAAATTGCGGAAAAGAATTTTGGTATCAATGTGAGGCATTCAGAGAACTGAAGGATTCAATTGAAATCTGAGAGAAAGTTTTGGGGTGGAAATTACAATTCCAGAAAGTTGAAAAATATATATAGATTTACCCCTCCTCATTTTTTGTTATTCTCACATGCACCACCGTCTCTCCTCCACCACCTACCTTTCACCGATGGCGACGAAGCAAAGAAACAACCTAACCTACTTCTTTCTCTTATCCCGACGTTCACACTGGTACCAAGTTTACGCAAAACAACAGAGGAGCGCCAGAAAACTGAAGGCCAATAGTGGCTCGCAACAGAGGTGGTAGTTGTGGTAGTTCAGCAGCTATTGGTCATGTTTAGGAGATGGGTCTTGATGGACTCAGCTGGAGGAACATGCCGGTACCCCTCAATTATTGATTTGGATCGCCAAAGAAGGAAAAATCAAGGTAGATGACGATGGTGTTGATTTTCGACAAATTGACCGGCCAAAAGACGTCCGATTCCAAAATTTATTGAGGGCTTTTGTTGGGCTTGTGGAGATGAATTGATCGGTGGGTCCCAACTTCCAGTTGTGACGACAGCGTACTGCGCGGTCTGGCAGCTTTCAGGCAATTTCTTTAGGGCAATAAGCTGAACGCATGTTGGCCAATTTTAGATCGTGAATTGGCTCTGAATTATGTTTAATTTGGGTAAATTTTGTTTAATTGATCAAATGATTCCCAATTTAGTTTGATTAAATTGTAAAGCAGATTTTCATTGTAAATTTAGGTAAATTGAACCAAGAATTGTGATTATAGACTAAAATGATCGGCAACGAATTCGATTCTAAGTATATGTGGACTCAGATAGTAAATTAGAAGCTAATTCTCATTAAATTGAGTTAGTTGATGTAAGTTAAGTTAATTGCAATGAATTGTAATTATAAATCAAAATGAATGGAATAGATTCATGGTGATGAGTCGAAACATTTGGATATATAAGTTATGAATAGCAGGGGCCCGAATTGGTAATTAGAATATAATTATCGTTAGTTAAGTTAATCGGTGTAATTAGAACTAAATTTTGTGTAATGTTGCAAGGACATATAATATAGGAAACTGAATTGATTCATCCACTGGGGTAAATATGACCTTTGTGGATATTATAGCATTAACGGAGTAATTACCAAGTCACCTCACGATATTTTCAGAACCGAACCTTGAAATATTGTATTAATTATAAAACGATCGATATTAGAATATAAATGGCTTAATTATTGTTTAAAAGATCAAAACAAGTGTTTTGATGTTAAGTGTGTTATTTTGAATTGGTTAGTGGAGTCGGGATTCGACAGACAATAGGACAGGGATAGCCTTCCCTTTGGAAGTTAAGGTGAGGGTTAGTCTTTCCTTTCTAGAAAGTGAATGATCCGTAATGCTTGTATTCTGATACCTATCCGTTGGATCTGATTGTATTCATTCTAGTTCCCAAAATATCTATTGTGATATTTGTTCCTGTCCCATATACTCTACAGCCTTGCTGACTTTCCCGATATATGTTATTGCTTAGGTCTTGCCGACCAAATTTCATTTTGTGCTTGGACACTGAGCCGAGTGCTTGGGTAGTCGAGAAATAAATGAAGTCTATTAGGATTATTAGGGTTATTGATTGTAATCGATTGTTATCGTTTGTTACCGATTAATACCATTTGTCACAGTTATGTTCTATTCTAGGAGCAATAAGGACGGAGTTGCCAACTGTCTATTAAATTTGGTATAACATGTACTTTGTTACATTATTGCTTCTTATCGTAAAGTCTTGCTTCTTGTTGAATCTGTTTATTAATTGCTCCATGTTGTAAATGCTTTGTTATATAAGGTCTTGTTTATTCCATGTCTCGTTTCATTAGATTTCCATTCCGTTAATATAACTTCTGCAATTCTGGTTTTTCCTGTTATTTCGCTTAATTGTTTATCCGTTGAATTAGGACTCTTTTATTGGTTCCCCTTGATCTTATGCTTTTGTGAATAATTACCACCCATTTTCCCCCTCACTAAGTCCTTTGGACTTATGTGTTTTTCATGTTCCCGATTCATTTTCCCAGCTAGGTTTTAACAAGTAACAGCTGGAGCGCTATTGGATGTATAAGAACACACGATTTTATTATTAACTTTCAAAAATACCGAATCTAGACTAAATTTTGCGATGAATTATGTTTGCAAGCTGAAGCTTGAGATGCCTCATGCTAGTGATTATGCGTGTATGGCTTTGATACAGATGACAGTTGTAGATTTTGTGCTAGTAATAGTATGATGGTTTTGTATTTCCTTGCAGAATGTAAAATAGTGAATTGTAAGAGTAAGTTGGAATGAGCTATTTTGCGTTGATGTAGCTTTTGAACTAAAATTTTGGAGGTGCATAATTGGATTATATTACTGTAAATAAGACTGGAGTAGTACCTTAGCTTGAAGAAGGCACCACCCGAACAGGGCGCTACAATTTCAGTCCAACCCAACCCAATTCAATTTGGATTAAGTCTAATTATGTTTATTTGCATTATGAATTTTAAATAAATTAAATAGTTTTTAATTAATACTAGGGCTGTCAACAGGTCAGATTTGGATCGAATTAACCATATCCAATTTTGATTATCAAAATCTATATCTAAATCTGACCCGATATCCCATAGGATATTTGTTAATCGGTACTATATTGAAATCCCATGAATATCCAAATTTTGATAAAAAAAAAATCAACAAAATTTAATATATTTTTTCCTTTTGGATTGTATAAAAATATTGTATTTATAAAGTATATCCACGTCATATTTGAATTTCTAACAACTCTTTATTATATATTAGTCCAAAAGTTAAATATTTGAATATTAAACCTCTATTTTATAATTCTACATTATTATATTCCAAAAGTTAGGGTAAAGACTCAATATTAATATTGCAATATAGATGTTAATGTAGATATTAAGTCAATATAATACAGATTTTATTTTAAAATCTTTATTTATATTACGTATAAGAGTATTAATTTAATAAAAAATTATTAAAGTTTGGATTCGAAGTTTTAACGGATCGCATTACTTAACTCCATATCCGAACCACTTCTTTCATATTATGGATATTCATAATAAATTTGATCCATCGAATATTTTAATCGGATAAAAATTTTAAATTTTGGATCAAATTCAGATCGAATTCGGATTAAAATCTGATCCATTGACAGTCCTAATTGATAAACCTAGAAAATTAATAAATAATCTTTTAGCTTATTGTTACTAATTTATGAATCTACATCTATATCAGTTAAATAACTTTAAAAGTCTTTTACTAAATCTAAATGGAGTAAAAGATATATTATCCCAATTAAAACCCTAAAATTAACATGTCAAATCTTTAATCTTCCAAAAGTTATATTTCTTTTTTACAAAATTTTTTGTGACCTAAATAATTTCAAAAATTTTGTTTTTTTATTAGAAAATGCTTTTGACCTAAATAATTTCATAAATATAGAAAATATCAAATAATGTAACGCCCCCACTGGGGATAGCACCCAAGTTGAGGCGCTGCTCAGTTCAATCTTAAATTAAACTTACAATTCAATCAATAGTCTATGATCAAACGTTTCAAGCTTATCAGAAATAGCAGTAGATTCCAACATAAATAAACATGTCATAATATAATAAATTCAAACCTTAAACAATCCTATAACATATAGCACATTGCTAAATACATGGCACAAAATCTCAAATTCAACTCATAAGAAGCAACGAAATTTCAAACTTAACAAGCTCGTCAACCCACTAAATGCCATGATTCACATTCTTACATAACAAAATATTTACATTCCTTAAGTCGACTACATCAACATGATATATCATAGCGTCTTGAGTCCAAGCTTAGCAATCAGATAATTTCCATATATACATTCAACACCTGATCTATTACGAAATATTCATATCATGCCTGGAGTCCAATCCTTCACTTAATCCCTATCTGAGAAAAATCAAAATAAATGAGGGTAAGTCCAAAGGACTTATTGAGGGAGAAGAAAATGATAGGACTAAAAGAAAAACCATTGAGATACAACAATAAATGAACAGTTCAGTAACAAGCAAGAGCTTCTAATATGAATCAATAGCGTACATGACATACATGATATCAAATTAATAGGATGTTGGTCGTTCCGTCCTTATTACTCCTGAATCAAACTATAATTTGCAAGTATCAAGCATCGGTATGGTATAGACAAGATTTCCTTGTCACTCCATTACTCGAGCACTCAGCTTGATAGGTAACAACTTGATTATATGGCATGGCCGGTAACATGCCAAATCTCGTCACTCACAGTTCACTACCTCCAGTTACTTGTAAGTTAGGATCATAGATGGGTACTAGCCGTAAGACCTGTGTCTATCAGTCCGTTCCACTCAGCCGTCTTCTAATCTTAGTCCCTAGGCCCAAACCCCCCATAGCGTCCTTCCGGATGAAAACCGCCCATGGCGTCCCATGAGTTGGAAACCGCTCTTGGCATCCCAAGGGTTGAAAAGATATAATGCCAACATATAAGAATTTAACCTTTAAAGCAATAAACACGAGTATAACCAAATAAAGTTTGGAAGAGGTCTAGTACTGATCCAAAGGTGCTAACAGGAATATACTCAAAAGGAGCCCCCACTGGACATCCATTGTTAACTAATGTGGCTCTTTGCTCTGTAACAGACTCAAGATGAGCCCCCACTAGATATGTACTGCTAACTAATGTGGATCTTTACTCTAGAACAGACTCAAGAGAGGCCTCACTGGACATGCCCTGTCAACTAATGTGGCTCTTTGCTCTACCCGGCACATATTTTACAGTACTGACCGAACAAAATATTTAAAAAGGTCAAAATTTTCAATGTTCAATTGTCAATAGGATAGAACAATTTAAAAATTTTGCCAACAAGGCAATCAACAATACAATTGAACAAACAACATGTTTATAAGAAACTAACAAGTATGCTGGTCGGTAAAGCTATTTTAGTATATAAATCCAAGCATTCCATTGGGGTTAGCTTTCAAATAGAGTTTACAAGTTCAAAGAAATTCACAGAATTCAATCGAAAAATAGTTATTTTCAAGAAAATACGAAAAAATACCAAATAGTTTTAAATTTAGGAAAACTTCACATGGTTCGATAATCAAGCAACATTAATCAAGTGATAACCAATTGGCATATCCCTCATAGAGGTAACAATAACAAACGGAATACGATAATCAAATAAATACCAACCCTCACAAGGGTTTATCAATAAAATCGATAGGTATAAGAGTGCCAGATTGGCGGAGCCTCACCTTAAAAGTCTCAGAAAGCAACCACAATCGGCAGTCTACTGGTCTGGGGGACCTACTCCTTCATCACCAGCCAAAGGATTAAGTTCACTATCAAATATTCTAAATCTTAACTATAAATATAACGAATGTCATTATCAAACTTAAGGGTATTTCAACATAGTCCTGGTAATTCTTAGATGTTTAAATAGCCTATGACCTTGTTTCCCAATTGACTTAAAGTTCAGAGTACATAACCTAAACCCAGCATTGATTGTGATTTCTCAATCATAATTCTTAATGCACTTAAATATCCTTATCACGTTCCTCAATTACTCTAACTGTTCAGTCATAATTCTCAATTTTCATGTTACACTCAACTATGCAAGGTAATCACCTATGATAGTCCTTAACTCGATAAGTCAATAAACTCGTTGTTAACATCTTATTTAAGGTCTCAACAACAGTCTGATAATTCATCCGAGTCGATTAAATTCAATACTATATTAATTACAAGATTAATCTATAACCTTAGACTAAATCATAGTTTAACATTCTTAGTTCATATCATAATTAGACTTCATTCAAAAAGAATCAAATTACATCCGACAATTCAATCGAATTAAAATTTGATTATTGAAATTTACCCAAATTGGGTTGAACTGGGATCTAGTCTTAAGCCGAGAATGGCTTAGCCGAATTCATAACATAAAATTGAGCTAACTGCCCTGAAGCCCCGTCATGCACTGCCGCCAGAGATGGGAACCAATACCACCACTAGTTGCGTCTCGGGGAGAGCATCAAAACCCCTCTCAAACAATTTTTGATTTCGACCACTATAAGCCAGTCAATTGGCCGCTCAAAGCGGCGGCCAAACCCTAACCTCTACCGTCAACCATCGCTGTTAATTCCACCACCACCGCATCTCAAAACCCAAAATTGAAACCACCACAAGCCTACCTACCTTCTCGTAGCCAAAACCTAGCAAAGCCCATCCCATTTCCGCTACCTGAGATGGCGAAACCACCAAACCCGCCGTCGAGTTCGATTTCCTGGCGATTTCGTCGGTAGGTTTATGATGTTTTTGGTATTGGGTTGTTCGCGAGGATGAGAGGAATCATTTTATTGGTTTAGTTTTGTGTGTCACGATCGTTCTCCAGTGTTTCACCGCTGGGGTAAGATTTGGGCAATTTTTGTGAATTTGACAAAAATCTGTCCTTAATCCTCTATATATATATATGTACTTTCCAGCCCTTTCAATTTGGCCCCCAAACTTTCCACCGCTTTCAATCGAGTCCCTAAGCTTTTTAACCGCCTTATTTTCAGCCCCCATGTTTCAATTAAACCCTTCAACTTTTCAGTACTACACATTGACCCCCAACACCTCCATTTTTGGGCAACTAGATCTAAATTTAATTATTTTGAAGTCCTTAAACTTTCAAAAATTTTGCAATCATGTCCTTTTTATTTATTTTTCGAGCCTTAAAATCCAATCAATCAATATCTTAATTTCTAAATTCTTATTTTTCCAAAATACCTAATTTTAGAGGTGTTAAACTCATCCCCCCTTAAAAGAATCTAGTCCTCAAATTCTCATCTGAGTACTGTTCCAACCAGCAGAAAATAAGTAGATTCGGTCAGTCGATCTACATTCTTTTTTCTTCATTACATTCTGCCAGAATTGCTTCTTCAAGTCCTAATGCATTTTCATGTCTCTCGAATGCATCGTGTCTATTGACTTGTGTGCCATATTTAACAATCTTACTTCTACGGAATAGAAAAATTACCTTGGTTTGGTATTGAAGTCAGATTATCCAAAACTTCCAAATCTTTTTTTCTGTTTCAACATTCATATATCTTTAGCTTAGGGTTCATCACATTTCATCTTATGATTCGGACTGCACTTATCTCTGCAATCCTACTCTTTGTATTAATTTTAATACAACACCTATTTTTAGGCTTTCTGATGCTTTTGTTGCCAATAAATGAGCTATTCTAGCCTTTCAACTCGAGGCATGGCTACTACATTCGCCTTTCGGGTGATAGGTGATGGAGAAATCGCAATTTCTAGAATTTTCATCCATCAACGCTGTCTCCTATTCAAATTCTCATTTTGGTCAAATGGTTGACCTTTCTAAGTTAATTTAGTCAACGTGTCAGTTAATTAGAAAAGTTCTTCACAATTTTCGGTAACAGGCGACAAGACGCAAAAAACTACAAATTTCTATCAAGTTTTCTAGTTTTTTTCCAGTTGACTACCATTTCTATCTTAGAGGGATCAATCTTTTACCCCAAGAAAAGCTACATTCTCTATCCAGTATTTGTACTTGCAAACTTTGCATACAACTGATGCCCTCTCTTAGAGCTCTAAGAATCATGTGGAAGTGCTTTACGTGGTCTTTTCTGGCCTTCAGCTAGCAGTACCCTTGCTTCTTCCAATATTCAATCTCCTCTTTCTTTATATTCACCATTAATCTTTCTAGCATATAATTCCTTGCCCTAAGTATTGATTTTAAATAACTTGATTTCGCTCTTCTATCATTTAATGCCTCATGCATATCATGCAACTTCTCCTTAAGACCTTAGCACCATCATAGAAGATTTTTCTTTTCCTCCTTTAAGACCTTATTCTCGTTCTTCAAATCTTCCACACTATCCTCAAATGCAATATTACCTGCGATGATTCCTTTCCTATATCTCTACATAACCAAAATTTCAAGTCAATCTTAGTCACCTTTAATCCTAATATTCCATATTCCAAAGAGGTCCAAGTTATCGACAAACCACTTCTCAATTAGTCATGCTGTTTAGATTACAAGATCCTCTTATGTCCGAAGTATTCTATAAAAGATCTTTTACTCAGGCACTCTAACTCTATCTAAAATGGTTATCAGCTCACACATCGACTAAAGTGCTCTTAAACAAGTTCACATCTAACACAAGTCCTCAAAAATTACTATTCCTTCCAAATACAAGGAGTCATATGCTCGATACCTTAGGAGTTATGGATCATACGTTGGTCGGCCGCCTAGCCATAACCCTTCACATCCTATGGATCGAACATTATCCCAAAAATTCATGTCCTAGTCAAATTCCAACATCATGCTTGATCTTTATTAACCAAAACTTTCATGTCCAATTTAGATCTCAGAGTCAAGCTTACTCTCCACTAAGCAAACCTTTTATATTCCGAGAATCATATCCTAGAGTAGCCCTAGTTTTCAAACATAAGCTTCGATACCTCCTGTAACGCCCCCACTCGAGATAGAACCTAAGTTAAGGCGCCACTCAATTCAATCTTAAATTGAACTTACAATTCAATCAATAGTCCATAATCAAATGTTTCAAGCTTATCAGTGTTGAAACCCAAGAGGATCTATTGCGGAAACAATGAAATAATAGTAAAGTAATTTGATGTAAAGTGACAACAAAATTTAACGTAGTTCGGCAATGTTCCTAATCCACCCAACAAAGAAAAGAAATTTTATTGATCTCAAATCAAAGTGCAAGTAAAAATTTGAATCCCAAAAATCTCACAAAAACACCAACACCCTCGTTCTAAACTCCGTCTTGAGAGAATTACTCAAAAGCAGTAAAGAAGCCATTGTGTTATGTTCGTGATACTTTTCCCGAAAGAAAAAACTGATATTTATAGTTGAAAACCGAAGCCCAAGGCCCGTGAGCTTGCGTTATGTGCCGGGGCGCACGAAACTTGCGCCTTGGCGCGCACAAAACTGCTTGTGCCAAGAAAAAAAACCAAACATGGGTAGAAACTTTGAGCTAGGGCACAAAAAACTTGAGCCTCGGCATAAAGTTATTGTTCACTGCACACCGGGGCGCAAAAATCTTGCTCCGGGGCGCACGACGCGTCTTTTCATGCCCTTTTCGCCCATGTACACACCTTGGCGAACCTTACCTCGCGCCCCAGCACGCGGCGTCCTTCCAACACGCGTCGGGCTGTGTTCTCGAGCCCATTTCGACCACTTTGCTCCGTTTCGCTCTATTTCTTCCGTTCCTTGTCAATTTTACCTCAAATTTCAAGGCAAAATCAACAATTCTCTACCTTTACTTGAAATTCCCATTCATCTTCTTTGTCCTTACCCCCAATAGGGCCTGTTATCTGAGTTTGCAAACATTAACCAAATCCAAGCAATGCTCGAATTTGATTCCTAGAACAGCCTTAGTCAACATGTCTGCCGGATTATCCTTTGTCCCAACTTTGTCAACCAATATGACTCCCTGAGACACCATATCCCGAACAAAGTGATGCCTCACATTTATGTGCTTTGTTCTCTCATGAAACGCTTGATTCTTTGACAAGTGTATAGCACTCTGACTGTCACAAAATACCTTAGTGATCTCAGAAGTCATACCCATATCATCGATCAGCCCCTTTAGCCAAATGCCTTCCTTAATACCTTCAGCCAAAGCCATGTACTCAGCTTCTGTTGTGGACAATGCAACTGATGACAGCAAAGTCGCTTTCCAGCTAACCGTACAACTTGATACACAAAACACATAGCCCGTCATGGACCTTCTGTTGTCCAAATCTCCTTCATAATCTGCATCCACATAACTAATAATTCTTGTAGTAGAATTCGATTGACTATACCTCAAACATCTGTTTGCAGAGCCTCTCAGATACCTCATGATCTATTTCACAGCCTGCCAATGAGTCTTTCCTGGCTTGTGCATATACCTACTCACAACACTGACTACATGTGAAATGTCTGGCCTAGTGCACACCATGGCGTACATCAAGCTACCCACTGCACTAGCATATGGCACATTTGACATGTGTTCCACCTCCTCCTCGGTACTTGGTGATAGATCTGATCAGAGCCTAAAATGAGCTACAAGCGGCGTACTAACTGGCTTAGACTTATCCATCCCAAATTGCTCAAGTACTTTCTCAATGTAATACTGTTGAGACAAGTACAACAATCCTGCGTGTCTATCCCGGATGATCTCCATGCCTAAAATCTTCTTTACACTGCCCAAATCCTTCATCTCAAATTCTTCACTTAACTGAGCTTTTAATTGGTTGATCTCAGATATGTCTCTAGAGGCAATCAACATATCAGCAATGTACAACAGCAAATATACGAGAAGGTTATCACTTCATATTTTGTAATAAACACAACAATCTAATTTGCTTCAAGTATATTCTATCTTGGTAATAAAAGCATCAAACCTTTTATACCACCGCCTGGGAGACTGCTTCAAGCCATATAATGACCTCTTCAAAAGACATGCTTTATTTTGTTTCCCGAGAACAACGAATCCTTCTGGTTGACTCATGTAGATTTGTTCCTCCAACTCACCATGCAAAAACATTATTTTCACATCCATCTGCTCCAGTTCCATATCAAACAGAGCAACCATGGCAAGTAAAATACGAATGGAAGTATGTTTTACAACTAGGGAGAATACTTCATGAAAGTCAACTCTCTCTCTCTCTCTGAGTAAAACCCTTAGCAACCAATCGCGCCTTGTATCTAGCATCTTCAACACCGGGAATCCCTTCATTCTTCTGGTAGATCCATTTGCAATGTACAATCTTCTACCCTTTGGGTACATCAACCCGCTCCCATGTGCTATTCTTGTGTAGAGACTCCATCTCTTCACTCATAGCTGCAACCCATTTATCAGAATCTGGCCTGAAAATTGCTTCTTTGTATGAGACTGGATCATCTCCTACAGACTCCTCAGCTGAACTCAAAGCATAAGCTACTAGATTTGAGTAAGCATACCACTGTGGTGGTTTGATCTGCCTCCTCTCCCTATCGCGAACCAAGAGATAATTTTGTAGTGGTTCATTTTCCTGCTGTTGATTAAGTGGTAATGTGCTTTCACTAGCTTCATCTACCACCTTTTGTTTCCCATTTGAAACTTGTGGAGGATCAATATGAATCTCCACCTTCTCCTTAACACCCTATTGACTATTTTCCTATTGCTCCACTTTCTTCATCATTGCAGACTCATCGAATGTCACATCCCTGCTAATCTTGGAGCCCTTGTCATCATTACACCACAAACGATAACCTTTGACTCCATCTGCATAGCCTAGAAATATGCACTTCCTAGCCCTTGGCTCAAGCTTCCCATCCCGGACATGAGCATAGGTTGGACACCCAAATACTCTCAGATTTAAGTAATCGGCAGGGGACTCGGACCAAACTTCCATTAGTGTCTTGCAGTCCAAAGCAGTTGATGGTGACCTATTCACCAAATAACACGTAGTGTTAATCGCTTCTGCCCAAAAATCCTTGGACAATCCGGCGTTAAAGAGCATGCATCTAGCTCTTTCCAAGATAGTCATGTTCATCTGTTCTGCAACTCCATTCTGCTGTGGTGTATGTACAACTGGGCGATGCCTCACAATTCCTTCATTCTCGCAGAATTCTTGAAATTTCTTGTTGCAGAACTCCAATCCATTGTCAGTCCTCAAGCGCTTGATCTCTTTTCCTGTCTGCTTCTCAATTAAGGTCTTCCATTGCTTGAAGTTGACAAACACCTCATCCCTATGCTTCAACATGTGCACCCATACTCTCTGTGAGAAATCATCTATGAATGTCAGTATGTACCATGCACCTCCCTTTGAAGAAACCTGAGAAGGCCCCCAAAGATCTGAGTGAATGTAATCCAATGTGCCTTTGGTCTTGTGAACTGCAATACCGAATTTCACCATATGTTGCTTGCCCAGCACACACTGCTCGCAGAAATCCAGTTCTCTAGTCTTCTCTTCGCAAAGCAAACCTCGTTTGCTCAGTTCTGACATTCTCCTCTCACTCATATGCCCAAGCCGCATATGCCATAGTCTCATAGTATCATTGATTGATGAAAAAACTGCTGCAGTACCAGAAACCATATTTCTCTGCAATATATAAAGGCCGTTCCGCTTTTCTCTCTTCATGATAAGTAATGCACTTTTGGAAACCCACAGAACTCCATCTCGAGCTCTGTACTCACAACTATTCTTGTCCAGAGTACCCAGCGATATCAGATTTTTCTTTAGATCTAGATCATGACGCACATCTGTTAAGGTCCTTACTATCCCATCATGCATTCTGATATAAGCTGAGCTAATTCCTACAATCCTGCAAGAAGCATAATTACCCATAAGCACCTTACCACCATCAAATTTCTGGTATGTGGTAAACCAATCTTCTCTTGGGCAGATGTGGTAGGAGCAGCCACTACCTAAAATCCATTCAGAGCTTAGTAAAGTTTCAGCAATGTTGAGAACAAGCCCACCATTAGGTTCATCCTCAACAATTCCTGCGACATCATCCCATTTCTGATCAGAAGTTTCACCTGCATCCTTTGTTTTTCCTCGTTTCGGATAATTCCGTCTCCAATGCCCCTTTCCACCACACCTAAAACACTCACCGTTTCTAGGCTTGGTTCGGGACTTTGATCGGCCTTTACTCCTTCCCCTTTCTCTTGGTCTCCCTTTTGCCACCAATCCTTCCCCACTTTCACCATTGTTGCTGCCCAGGACATGTTTTCTCAACTCGTTGGAATTCAATGAGGCCTTCACATCCTTCATTAAAATCCTATCTCTCCCGTACAACAAAGTAGTAACCAAGTGCTCAAAAGATTTTGGCAAAGAACACAAGAGAATTAAGGCTTGATCCTCATCATCAATTTTGACATCTATACTAGCGAGATCCAGAATCACCTTATTGAAAAAATTAATATGTTGAGTAATAGATGTACCTTCCTTCATCCTCAATGTATATAATCGTTGTTTCAAATACAACCGATTTGTTAGGAACTTTGTCATATATAGACTCTTCAGCTTCTTCCATAAATTTACTGGCGTACTTTTCGTGGCGACCTCTCTCATTACGTTATCCACCAATGATAACACCAGAGTACCGTAAGTCTTCGCCATGAATTCGTCTTTTTCCTCATCCTTCAGCGTTTCGGGCAAAGAATCTCTGCCCTTTAATGCTCTTTGTAATCCTTGTTGACACAGGAAGGCGTGAACCTTCATCTTTCACAACCCAAAGTCGTTCTTCCCATCGAATTTCTCTACCTCATACTTCATTCCTGACATCTGATCCAACCTACTCCGATACCAATTTGTTGAAACCCAAGAGGATCTATTGCGGAAACAATGAAATAATAGTAAAGTAATTTGATGTAAAGTGACAACAAGATTTAATGTGGTTCGGCGATGTGCCTAATCCACCTAACAAAGAAAAGGAATTTTATTGATCTCAAATCAAAGTGCAAGTACAAATTTGAATACCAAAAATCTCACGAAAACACCTAACACCCTTGTTCTAAACTCCGTCTTGAGAGAATTGCTCAAAAGCAGTAAAAAAGCCCTTGTGTTATGTTCGTGATACTTTTTCCGAAAGAAAAAATTGATATTTATAGTCGAAAACCGAAGCCCAAGGCCCATGGGCTTGCGTCGCACGCCGGGGCGCACAAAACTACTTGTGCTAAGAAAAAAAAACCAAACATGGGTAGAAACTTTGCGCTGGGGTGCAAAAAACTTGAGCCCCGGTGCAAAGTTATTGTTCACTGCATGCCAGGGCACACGACACGTCTTTTTCATGCCCTTTTCACCCATGTACATGCCTTGGCGCACCTTACCTCGCGCCCAGAATGCGGTGTCCTTCCAACATGCGTCGGGGTGTGTTCTCGAGCCCATTTCAACCGCTTTGCTCCGTTTCACTCCATTTCTTCTGTTCCTTTTCAATTTTACCTCAAATTTCAAGGCAAAATCAACAGTCAAAAATAGCAACAGATTCCAACTTAAACAAACATGTCATAAGACAATAAATTCAAACCTTAAATAATCCTATAACATACATCACATATGCTAAATACATGCCGCAAAATCTCAAATTCAACTTATCAGAGCAGCTTCAAACTTTACAAGCTCGTCAACCTACTAAATGAATGCCATGATTCACATTCTTACATAACAAAATATTTACATTTCTTAAGTTGACCACATCAATGTGATATATCACAGCGTCTTGAGTCTAAGCTTAACAACCAGATAATTTTCATATATACATTCAACACCTGATTTATTACTAAATATTCATGTCCTGCCTGGAGTCCAATCCTTCACTTAATCCCTATTTGAGAAAAATCAAAATAAACAAGGGAAAGTACCAAGGACCTAGTGAGGGAGAAGAAAATGACAGGACTGAAAGAAAAACCATCGAGATACAAATATAAAGGAACAATTCAGTAATAAGCAAGAGCTTATGATATGAATCAATAGCATACATGATACACATGATATCAAATTAATAGGTTGTTGGTCATTCCGTCCTTATTACTTTCGAATCAAATTATAATTTGCAAGTATCGAGCATCGGTATAATAGAGACAAGATTTCCTTATCATTCCATTACTCGAGCACTCAACTCGGAGGGCAACAACTTGATTATATGGCATGGCCAGTCACATGCCAGATCCCGTCACTCACACTTCGCTACCTCCAGCTACCTGTAAGTCAGGATTATAGGTGGGTACTAGTTGTAAGACCTGTGTCCGTCAGTCTGTTCCGTCCGGTCATCTTTCAGTCCTAATCCGCGGGCTTAAACCCCCCGTGGCGCCCCTCCGGGTGAAAACCGCCCATGGCCTCCCATGAGTTGGAAACTGCTCATGGCGTCCCATGGGTTGAAAAGATATAATGCCAACAGATAAGAATTTAACCTTTAAAGCAATAAACAGGAGTATAACCAAATAAAGTCTAGAAGAGGTCTAATACTAAAATCCAGCAGTGCTAACGAGAATAGACTCAAGAGGAGCACCCACTGGACATGCACTGTCAACTAGTGTGGCTCTTTGCTCTGTAACAGACTCAAGAGGAGACCCCACTGGACATGCCCTGTCAGCTAGTGTGGCTCTTTGCTCTACCCAGCACATATTTTACAATACTGACTGAACAAGATATTTGAAAGGGTCAAGATTTCAACGTTCAATTGCCAACAGGGCAGAACAATTTAACAATTTTGCCAACAAAGCGATCAACAATACACTTGAACTAACATGTTTATAAGAAACTAATAAGTATACTGGCCGGCGAGGCCATTTTAGTATATAAATCCAAGCATTCCGCTGGGGTTGGCTTTCAAACAGAATTTACAAGTTCAGACAAATTCATAGAGTTCAATCGAAAAACATTTATTTTCAAGAAAATATGAAAAAATAACAAATAGTTTCAAATTCATGAGAACCTCACAGGGTTCGATAATCAAGCAACGTTAATCAAGACATATATCAAATCAGCAGAACCCAACGGGTTCAACGTAGTCATTCCTATAAATAATTGTATATATATACACTGATATATAATATATATATATATACACACATTATAATATGATAATATATTATAATTTAATTTAAAAAAAAATAATAATATTTGATCTAAACCATTGATTTTTTAAAAGAAGATACAACGGTTGATGAATAAGGACATCATTTTCTTTTTATATAGAAAAATTTAAGTCCAGATGCACGCACAGGCGTGTGTCCTACACCCAAGCTCTCAGGGGTTCGTTGCATATTTTTTAAAATATGAGCTTGTTCTTTGTCTATTTTTTTTTCACATGGGAGTAATTTGTCCATTTTTCTTAACACGAGGGAGGTATTTGTAAAAATCCCGATTTATTGCTCTTCAAATGATAATTTATTTTTTGATAAGTATTTGAAAATAAATAAAGGGTAAATTGCACAGCACCCCTCTGTGATGTTCAGAATTGACTGATAACCCCCTATGAAATAGGAATTGGCAAAAAAAAAACCCTAAGTTTAATTGAACGTTGCACACTTGACCCAAGAGCCTTCTTATTGTTGTTTGATGTTCATTGAATAGTAAAAAGATAAAATTATCCTTAAATAAAATTATTTTTTTATATATTTCAAATTAATTTAAAAAAGATATATCTTTGTATTTATACTTATATATAATATGTATACATATATAAGTCTATGCATAATAATTTTAAAAAAGTATACAATATAGTTTTTACACTTATATAATATATGTACATGTATAAATTTATCTATAAAGATATTATATATTATTTATTTATACATGTCACATATATCCATATATAAATTTTCTTTAATTCTTTTAAAATTAAATAATACATAATATTTATAAAAATTAAATAATATCTATTTTTATTTATAGTTACATATAAAATATATGTACATCTATAAATATAAACATATATGTTTTTTATTTATACATATTATATATATAATTTTTTTCTTCATTTCAAATTAAATAATATTTATTAAAAATATAAAATATATAATATTTATAAAAATTAAATAATATATTTTTTTATTTATAGTTACATATAAAATATATGTACATCTATAAATATAAACATATATGTTTTTTATTTATACATATAATATATATAATTTTTTTTGTTCATTTCAAATTAAGTAATATTTATTATATGTAAAAATATAAAATATATAATATTTATAAAAATTAAATAATATATTTTTTATTTATAGTTACAATATATAATTATAGTTACATATAATAATTATAAAAATTATTTAATATTTATTATTTGTAAAAATATAAAATATAATTTTTATTTATACTTATATAGATATAATATACATATATATAAATTATATATAACATATATATTGTATATGACTATATATAATATATGTTATATATAATATATTATATATAACATATATATATATATTTATATATATATTGTCATTACCCCAACCCCAACCGCCCCCGCCCCCGTCCTCGTCCCCGTCCCCGTCCCCGTCCCCCACCCGTTTTCTCCAAATCCCATGGGTTGCCGTGGTTGCCTCTTCTCCAAACTCGACCGGCAGCCATGGCTGCCGTGCATAATGGCCAGACCTGGCCACTGGCCGCCGTGGCCGATGGCGGCCATCGGTCGCCATCTTTCTATTTTTTTTTTTTTTTTTTGGTGGCCGACAGTAGCTGACTGGCAAGCTGCCGAGGCTGGCTTCTGGAATGCTGGCAGCCATGGCTACCATGGCCATCGACTGCTAGCTGGGCAGCTGGTGGGTTGGGGTAGGGTGGGGTTGGGTGGTTTGTGGGGTGGGATATACATTTATTATATATTAGATTATATATTATACATATATCTATTATATTATATATATAATAATATATTACTTATTTCTTTTATTTTTTTTAAAGATATTATATGATTTAATTTGAACCGTTTATTTCTTTAAAAAAAATCTAACGGTTGATAAGTGATGGGCATGATCGTATTTTTACACATAAAAATACATGCCAAATCGCGCACACCTGCACGTGAATGACACCTTCCTTCCCAGGGGTGCTCATTGCATGATTTTAAAAAATATAAGGGGTTGTTTGTCAATTCTTATTTCACATGGGTTATCAGCCTATTTCGAATATCACAAGGGGCGCTGTACAATTTACCCAATAAATAAATGTAATGAAAAAACGCATAAATTACGCACAACATGCGTGCACCCTTCTACCTTTCTAGTAAATAAAAGTATGTAAAATTGTAGGCATGCACCTTTCTACCTTTCTGGTAAATGAAAATCTGTAAAAACAACTTGGCAAGGGATGAGGAGGCAAGCAACGACAGCCTCAAATATGTATATATCTTCCTTTTTCATTTTCAAACAAACAGATATAAAACCTCAATCGAAGCAGTTTTCATTCATGAGGTAGGTTTTATGGTAATCGCACGACCGCTTTCCGAAAAGTACAAGAAAATCGTTTACCAATTTTATATTCAATCAATTCAAATAAATGTCTTCCTCCTCCGCCTATGGTCTTCTCCTCCTCCTCCCACTCGCCGCTGCCGCCACTTCATCTGTGACTGCGGCGGCGGATTCCCCAAAGGCGACGCCATGGCCACTCCAATTCCACTCCATTCTCTTTGTAAACTACAGCGGATCGCTCAGCCTCATTGACCTCTGGTACGATTGGCCCGACGGCCGCAACTTCAACATCATACAAAGCCAGCTCGGTAAGCTTTTGTACGATCTTGAATGGAACAATGGCACGTCGTTTTTCTACACGCTCGATTCCAGTAAAGAGTGCCGCTCGGCTCAGCTGGAAGTCGGGATTCTCCGCCCCAATTGGATGGACGGCGCCGTTTACCTTGGCCAGGAATACGTGGATGGCTTTCTCTGCAACGTGTGGCAGAAGGTTGATTTCATTTGGTATTATGAGGATGTTGTCTCCAAGAGGCCTGTCCATTGGGTTTTCTATACTGGTAATAAAAACTTCTTACTATTATTATAATCATCCTTCCACTGCAGTTTCTTTAATACTGGTTGGGATTCTCAATCGAATTGATTATCCCGTTGTTTAATTAATTGTCTGTAATTGTGTATTTCATTTAATGCTGTGTCTTGTGGTTGTCCGTTTATTTTTAACAGCTTGAATTATTGGAAGAAGATTAGGGCTCATTAAAATTATTATCTAAAAGCAGAACGCATAAGAACTGTATATTTAGACAAAAATGACGCTAAAGCAAAACACTTTTTCTAACATTGGTTGTGTGCACACACAGGCTACGTTCAGTATAATTGTTTTTGAAAAATACAAACGTACCATTGCCTGATTTAAACAAGGATAATTTTTTGGTGCAAAACTAAAGAGGATGCCCATAACCACTTCCCTTCTTGTTATTTATAGGATTAGATTTCACAAGCCTTGTTTTGAGTGCATTGTTCCACATTAAGATTGACCAACATATGATGCTGTAGTTCCCAAATCGTAACATAAATGAAGCTTAAACATCTTCTGGATCAAATCTTTTGAATAGCTTCTTGTATTTAATCAACCCCTTCTTTCATGTATGGTAAATAATAAGTTGCACCCAACGCAAGAATCCAGCATGAATTTCTTTTTTCCAGTCAGCATTGCTGTAGCAGTTCTAAGTGAATTACTGAAGGCGAGAGTTGGAAATGGCCTTTCTATAGTGCCCATAGATTCTTGAACCGCATACCAAGGTTACTTTACTGGCAGAAATATGGACAATTGAAGAATTATGTGAACTAGTGTATATATATCCAGAAATGTTATAATGGCCATATAAAATGGACTTTCCGTTTCATATATGCGGTCACTGGAGAGTGAAGGGCCAGTAATTCTTTTTCTCCTAATGTCATTTTCCTAAAATAAATCTTTGGCACAAGGATGTAATTTGTTGAAATCAAATTATTAGATTAGACTTCATGAAGTGGTATACCTGTGGGGAATTTTTCCTCAGCTTGAAAGAAGGAATGTTGTGTCATTTCACTTTTTCTTCTCTGGAAGGAATGTTGATTTGGGTTTGGAAGGAAAATGTTGATGCTCTTGGAATTGATTTCTCTCTGGAATTCTGTCTGATGTAATAGTTTGTTGTGTTTACCTCTACAATGACAGGAAGATCAATCCATGTCATGACGTTTGAAGTGGGAGCTGTGCTTGAAGATGCAAAGTGGCAGGCCCCTGTATATTGTTTTGAGAAGAAAGATGCTCAAATTGATCTCAAAACTGACTACAGAGTAGATGTTGGTTACTTGGAACCTCACCCAGAAGGCATTTTAAGAGGTCCAATGCAGCTCTAGGTGTAATGTTGTTCATAATGCTTAAACTTTTATTCTGCTCACATTACCTCCTAAACTTTCGAAATTTTTGCAGTTAAGTCCTTTTTATTTATTTTCCGAGCCTTAAAATCCGATCAATCAATATCTTAATTTCTAAATTCTTATTTTTTTAAAATACCGAATTTTAGGGGTATTACAAATAATGTATATGAAATTATGTGGAATTGGTCCATATAATGTAAATATATAATCTTTTAATATTTCATCTGTAAATAAATGGCTAATATTTTCAAAACTTCAAGTATCATGAAAAGTGTGTTTTCACATTATAAAGAGGTAATAGTAAATACTTTATATTTTATAAAATTAATTTTCTTATTTATCATATCCAAATTTGCATATATATAATCTAAAAAAGATATTGAATAAAATGCCCTACTATGTTTTTATCTTACATTTATTTTTTGGGAGCTTACCGTTTTAAAATTTTATGTATAATTCATAAATTTGGGGAACGATATTTAACATTTTATAATTTATTTAAATATAAATTATCTTTAAATTTTATGTTTTCAAATAAAATATCCATTTCCTGTTATTTAGTAATATATATTTTTTAAAATTATTAAAAAAGATATTGCTTGTTATTTAATTACATAAAGTAAAATAAATATGTTAATATTAAAATTATTTTTGTGCACTGCACCATGAACATACTACTAGTATAGACAGCAGAACACTACTTAACCACAATTATGCAATTTTGGCTAACTTTTGAATTCATGGAATTTTGAGATTTTTCATTAAATAAAAAAATTGTTATCAATTCTCGATTATTCATTTTTATGCAAATAGATAAATAAATAAATAAATTTAAGATTAATTTAGATACATAATAATTTAATTTAAATTCAAAAATAATTTATTTTCTTTATTAATAACTAGATATTAAAACTACTAAGTGTCAGGGGAAAAAAAAAGATATTTAAACTACTAGATAAATTATTAATAGCTGGTAAAATCCTTTTTTATTTAATAGTTAAGATAATTTTATTATGTCTCTATTTAACTACTTTTTTTAATTAAATTTAAAATAATTTCAAAAATAAGAATTATATATCCATTTACTAGCATGTGCCCCATGCTGTGCACGAATTAAATTAATTATAATTGACAATATAATTCATAATCATTATTCTAATTTCATATAAAATAAATTAAATTTACGATATATTTTTTAAAAAAGATACATGGTACCAAAAAAAGTTCCACAAAATCATGATGTTGATATCGAGTCAATGAAAAGTGTGCTCATCACATTAATTGTTATCAAATCAATAATGGCACAATGTGAAAAATATAAAGATCCTATATTGTCTCATAAAAAATCAATAATTTAAGGTAACTCAAATAAAATAATAAAAATATAATACCTAAAAAGATGAAATTCCAATCAACGATATTGAGAATTAGGTGTGTAAACAAGCCGAGGCAAGCTCGAATCTAGTAAGCTCAAACTCGACTTGTCTATTAATTCACGAGCTTGAGCTCGAGCCGAGTTTGGTCGAGTCTAAACAGTCAAGTTCAAGCTTGACTCATTGGAATATACAAAGGATCGGCGAGTCTTATCGAGCTTGACTTGATAAGACTCGTCATAGAGAAGCAGAAAAGCTCGATTCATATATCTCGGATGAGCTCGAACTTGTATAGGTTTGATCTAACTTGAGCTCATTTAGATTCAAAACAAAATATATAATGATAAATTTTTTAAATAATTTTGTTATATATTTTTCTAAAAATAAAACATCAAATTATTATTATTATTAGGGCCTAGATTATAATTATATATGTGTGTATATATATATAATAGAAAAGCTCGTTTAGGCTCACGAGCTTTCGAGCCGAATATTATTAAGTTCAGCTTGACTCATTTGACTGACGAGCTCGAGCTCAAACTCGACAAGATCGAGCCGAATACGAGCTTTCATCGAGTCGAGCCTAAACTGTTTGCAAATCGTCTCATCTCATTTACACCCCTATTGAGAATATAAGAATCTACTACACAATATAAAATTAACTCAAATAAAAGATGAAAATTGTGTTAAATTATTTTAATAAACATTATATAAAATAAACTTTTATTTATATATATATAGGAGAAAAAATATCAGATGTCATTATTTTTCCTTTCAAAAATCATTCTTATTTGGATTATCTAATGTAAAAATAAAAATAAAAGAAAAAGATCGAAACCTCAATTTATGGTATGACTAACTTTGATTTGTCAAAATATTAATTGTAAAAATTAAAAAAGAATTATAATTAATGTATGAATATTAAAAGGAATAAGAAAATATATACATATGTGAATATTTCTAATGTATTATTTTCTGTGAATTATTACAGCCTTTATTTATATTTCATTTATCCACTATTTTTTCTTTTTGCATTTTCCATCATATTTATCACCAATTGAATTTTATTTATTTAAAAAAATTAAAGATATTTTATTTATTAATTCATTTTTTGTGTGTTTGAATCATGACTGTTTATGAAAATTTGTGCAAATAAAATAAATTGAAATTAAAAAATAAACATGTTGAAATAAATTCTATTAAATAAAATTAGGAATACAACATTTTTTTTTAATATTCAATTACAAATATATTTCCTTTATTTTTTACACTTCTCTCTCTCTCCCTCTTATTTTTTTTATTTTTTGAATGCTTGAAAAGTCCAGTTTTTAATCCAAGAAATAAATGAAATTTTGATGTCGGGATGGACAAATAGCCAAAAGCTTGAATAGATAATGGAGAAGTTAAACAAATTATGAAATATTTATTTATCAGTAAATTTTTAAAATAATTTATAAATTATTCATCTGCTCACAATTGAGATGTCTCTTCAAATAAATAAAATTCCTCATTATGTGCTAAATACATTGAAAATAAATTTAATTATTTAATTTCTTATTTCTTAGTATATATTCATTTCACTACATGTAATTAAATAACAAATATTATATCTTTAATATTTCGAAAAAGAAAATTTATTATTCAATAACATAAAATGAAATTTTCATTTGAAATTATTAAATTTAAAGATAATTTATATAATTTGCTAAATTGTAGAGTATCAAGAGTTTGCCAATTTTAAATTAATAGATTATACATAGATTCTTAAAATTATTAAAATTTTAAAAAATTTGATAAGAAAAGATAAGAAATGATGGAGCAAAATAGTTTTATTCAATATATATACTTTTATATTATTTATACAAAACTATATATTTTTTTAATATGATATGTAGGCAAACTGTTCTTTTAAGTATGACGATATTTAATATGATCTCTTTACAACGCAGAGGCCATATGATAATTTTTATAACTGTTGAGGAATTAAAATGTTAATAATTTATTAACACAATAAGATTTATTCACTTTTGTTCATGAATTTATTTATCATTATTAAGATTATTAAATAATATATTTTTCATATGATATAAATTATTACAAAATAATAGTTACCTTTTAACATTTAACTAATATATAACTCTATCAATATCATAAAACACAAAGTGTAAAATTAATTTAACATGATTTTTTGTTTTAACAAAATTTTATTGATCTACTAGCACTACTCGTATCAAATATTATGTATATATAATAAATTTATCTATAAATTCTTATTAAATAAATTAGATGTAAATAAATATATATGACATAAATATTAAAAAATATGTAAATAAGTATACTCAAAGATGCGAAGATTGACTCCATTAGCTATTTTAAGTTTTCATTTATCCAACCTTTTTTAAAAATTTCAACTACACCATATTATATTTTTGTATCGTAGAAGAGATTTACTTAATATATCTGAGAATGGGTTTTCTATTATTGTGTTAACTGTTGAAAAGCTAAATTCTTTTAATTAAAATTTTAATGATATAAAAATAAAATTGAGAGATTAACTGTGCAAAATTATCTTTCATACTTATAATAGTTTTTTAAAATTCAAATTAAAATATTAATTATGTTCTGAATATAGGATTTTATCTAAATATATTTTACATATTTAAAAGAGATTACCTTAAAAATAATTAAGTTTCAAAACTTTCAATAAGTTTGGAACATGCATATCGACCATTGCAAAATTATTCATTAATCTTTTAAACTCTTTCATCAAGAAAATAATTATTTGATATTACACAAAATAGGTGTATTATCCTTCTTAGAAGAAAGATGTCAGTTGTCAAGTGTTTTGATCCATTAATAATATGTGAAAGATAATCATATTTGCTAAGTTGCTTTTTTGCCCTTGTAAAATATATTGAAAACGGATTATTTAGAAAATTATATATATATATTTAAAATTCTAAGTTATTGAAAAAATAATTATTTAACTATGATATAAATATAACTCAAAAATATTTATTTCAACTGAAATTAAAGTGATTGTATCTTTTCAATACAAAAAGATTATTAGATATAAAAAAAATTAGTTTGCTTGTTTCGATATGATTTAATTATTAACTACTTCATTTGGATAAATTTTTAAATTGTTTTTGAAATAAAAATGGATAACTAAATTGTAAATAAAAATATCTAATCTTTTTGATGAAAAATTAACTTTAAGATTTATGTTTAATTAAATTGTTCAACATTAAACCTACCCTTGCTAGATAGTCTCAATTCGTCTATTTGCTATCATTTTTCATCGTACCAAAACATGAAAAATTATTATTGTAACCCCCCCCCCCCCAATTTGGCATCGCCCTTAGCTAAGGCGCCACTCAATTCAGATTTAAATCTTAATCCATAAACAAGCAATAGACCCAAAATATTTCAACTTAACTTATCAAAAGCAATAGAAATTTCAAACTTAATTAACATGACAAGCACTTAAGGACGTTCCATGATTCAATTTCTTACATCTAACATAACATGTATAGGCCTGAAGTCCCGAACATCAATCATAACATATCACAACGTCTTAAGTCTAGGCTTAACATTCATATGATTCCATATATATATATATATATATTTAAACACCTAATCTACTACAAAACATAATTTTCTCTAGTTCAAGCCAAAAGTCTGCATCCATCACTTGTCCTTGTTTGAGAAAATCAAAGGGATACGGGGGGTAAGTCCAAAAACTTAGTGAGGGATAAACATAAGAACAACAATGGGGATCTGTCGAGGAAGAATCAACCGAACAGATCATCAAATAACATACAGTACAGGAACGTATCAAGAAACAGGCAATTACAAGTTCGGTAAACAAGCATTAACGAATTTAAGAGTTCGAGTAGGTACTAGCTCAGGGTTGTGACTATCGGCTCAAAAGGCTTGGTGTCGTCTTAATCGATTCTACTTGGGAGGTATAGAGCATCTCAACTGATCATAGTTTGGGAAGAAATGTAGACGACTTATTCGGCCAGGACAACAGCCATACTTAAACCAGGAAGCTACACCTTTCTCATTGCTCCATGAGCAGGACACAAAAATCAGGATGCAGACAAGACAAAACAAGCTCAAATATCATATGTAATCCAACAGGTTAGAACAAAACATGCATATCTGATTCTCCTTATACCAGCTAAACAAGAACTTTTACCAAAGCGTGACAGCTTCGTAGACAAGAGGTTGCAAATGTTTAAGGCAACACCCCTGACTCACTGCTGATACCTAAGGGAATGCCCCTAATGGTATCATCGATACTCGGGAAAAGCCCCCAACGTACCGCTAACATGTACAAATATATCCCAGCATTCCGCTGGGATTGGCACTCGGCCCAAGCATATCTCCATGCACAAGTATATCCAAGTATTTTACTGGGATTGGCACTCGGGCCAAGCATATCTCCGTACATATAACAGAAAGGTAACAGATAATAAGACAATAACGAGTATTAATCAGGAACAAGTACGATAACAAAATGAACATATAATAGACCGGACAGATAAAAGATCAGACAGTTCTAAGCAACAGAGCTATATAGATAACAGACATAAGTTTTAGGCACAAGAACAGACAAGAACAAGTTAATCAGATTACGATCAAGAAATAACCCACAGGGGTGTACGGGTTAATTACCCTCATAAGGGTACAAGTATCAGGTAACAGATAACAATTGAACATCCGAGCAAGAACAATTCTAATGTCAAGAACAAGTACTCAAGCGAGTATGATTTCAATCAATTAAGAGTAGTCAGTACAATCAAGTTGAACCCACACTGGGGTCATTCCACAAAAATAGATATATATAAACAAGGCCAGAATGGCAGATCTTCACAAGGCATACAAAAATAAACACCCAGGAGGTTAGACCTTCACCTTCGTAGTTTCATAAAATTACAACCACAATTGGCAATCTACTGGTCCGTTGGACCCACTTTTTCGTCGCCTAACCATAAGAATAACTCCACAATTAGAATCCTTATTAATCTCCAATAATTACAATCTTGCCATTAATAGTCAAAAATCACTAATTACTCAATTAATACGGTTGTTTTAAAGCTTAAACGGTACTATCGTCCCAAAATGGCTAATAAAGTTTATTGCCAAAATAATTTTGATTTCATATCAAGTCTGATAACGGAACAAAAACTAGTCCTTAATTACATATTTAGCCTTATATCGGTATCCCAAATCAAAATAAACAATCCAGATATTTTAATTATCCAGATTATCTCCACTTAGGTTTAAACCCTATAAATTCACAAAATTAGGGTTTTTCTTACTTAATAAACTCAATAAATCCCAAATTATCATTATTCATTACAAATTTGGGTCCAAGAATCTGAACAACATCCATGCATGTAGTATCCCCATTGCTAGATATACTTTAGAATCATTTCATCGAAAAATACAAGAATTTAAATGGATTAAAACGATAAAAGAGACCGTAAACCCAATATCGATCATTACCCCAAAACCTTCAATTGAGACCCAAAATCTCGAACCAAAATCACCACTGCGATCACCGCAATGAGAGGAAGAAACTATCCTCAGACCACTGTCGCGTCGCCGTCGCCGGTTGCCGAAAAATCTCAAGACTACTAACAACAGTTGCGTTTCAGCTCCCTGAAACAAACTCCCAAACCAATTTTTCTAATTGCCACTGGGAAGGGCCTCAATTGCAGCTCTGATCGCCCAGTGCCATCACTCACCGCCATGACGTTTTTCTTCAATTTCGTCGCCGTCAATGACTGAAATCGAAAATTGAAGCCAACACTGCGTTCCTCGAGCTAAACCCATCAAAATCTACTACCTAGATTTTTTATTCCGTCGCTGGTGACATCGCGCTATCGAGCTCCATCGTGGTCGTGACTTTCGAGGTGTTTTCGGTCGCTATGTTGGGTGGTTTAAAAAGAAAATGGTACAATTGTATTCACCGTAAAGAGATGAACAATTTGGTATATAATTTGTAAGGTATCACCGTTCGCTGAAGGAGGTGGCTATAAGAGGAAGACATGGGTGCATGGAAAATAAAAATTTCTGGGGGAGGGGGGGAACATTTATATATTCAACTTTCTGAAATCATAATTTTCTCCCCAAAGCTTTCCCTTAGACTTCAATTAGGTCCTTCTGAAAAGCAACCATCTTCAATTCAGTCCTTAACAAAGTGAGTGCCTCACTTTGACCCCTTTGACCCAAAATATTAGCCATGCAACCCCAAAACTTTCAAAATGTGATCCAATCAAGTCTTGCTTAATTGCACTTTGACCCCAAAACTTTCAAATTTTTGCAATCAAGTCCTTTTCATTTATTTTTTGAGCCATAAAATGCGACCAATAAAAATCTTGATTTTCTCAATTCTTATTTTCCAAAATACCGAATTTTAGAGGTGTTACAATTATTAATTGTTAAGATTATCAAAGTATGGAATATACGTATATTTTATAAAGGAGTGTTTTATTTAATAATAAATCTTAAGTTTCTAATTACATATACATGAATTTTATAGATTATTTATATGTATACTTTACTTATCTACGGATAGAGAAATGAAATATTTTTATAAAAGTATGATAAATATAAGTAAATATTTAGTTAATTGAAATATATATCGATTATAATTTAGTAAATTCCATATATAAATACATAATTACATAATTGAGATATTATATTTTTGTATAATTAATTAGTAAATTCCATAAAAAAATGGATTTTTTTCTTCACTCATTTGATATAAAAATTGGACTAATTTCAATTACTAATTAGTAAAATAATATACTTCGAGAAATTGCTATACTCTAGTTATATTATTCCAATGCAAAATACATACAATAATCTTTTTTATCTAAGAAAATAAAACAAATTGCAGTAAAAAATAGTAAAATGCAAATTCAATAATCAAACATATTTTAAATTTAAATATATATAACGAGATAAAATATTAAATCTATAATTATGGATATTTTTATGATGAAATAAAAATCGTTCATTATAAATATTTAAAATTAAACCCAAGAGATAAAAATTAATCACGTAATTCTAGATAAATGCAACATGAAATTTCAGTTATAGCATATAAGTTAATTGTACTAAAATAAAATTAAAAAACTAAACTAACAATAAAGTTCTTTTAATTTAACTAAAAATGCAAAATTTTAAGAATTTAGAATTCAATCAAATTACAAAATTATGGTAAACAAAAACTATACTAAATAGTATATGATATGGGGTAGCCCAACAGGCCCAACTCAATAACTCTCGACCAGACAAGGGATATGACGCGAGACAGCCCAATTTCCCGCCAGGCACAACTTAATATGGGCCAACCATGTTAGCGACCATTTTCAATCATTCTGGGCCCCAGCCACCACCTCTGTTAACCAGATTACGGTTGACCCTAATTGAAGTTGTTGTATTCAACACTCAACCTGAAAGATATTTGCATACAACAAAGTGGCATTCTGTCGACCAAAGTCTATACAAAAGGCATGTGTTCAATGCTCTGACAGGCAGTGTGTCTCCGTAGTAATGGTGCGTGCCACTACCAGTACCGCCTTGTCCTAGAAAGCTGGGGATAGCACTATCTAGAATAGTACACAAGTTGGAGAAGACTTAAAGGGCCTTAAGCAAGGACAAAGGCCCTTTTTGTGCAACATGGGCATCCTAGACATATCAATCACACTAGGAAGGCTATAAACACCCCATTGCCAACCTTTAGCGAGGTATGCCATTTATCACTACAAAGCCCTCATTCTGCTGCTCTATCTCTTAGTTGATTCAACTGCTTAGGCGTCAAAGTGCCTTAGTCAAAGGTCCCTTGGCAAGCTTGATGTTTGCTATTGGTTGCAGGTCGTAGTACATCATCAATCACTTTTATCGACCTGCCACCTGGTCGATCGAATTACACTTTAGCCCAACTTACCCCTAAACTATTTAAACCCTCATCATTTGGTGCCGTTTATGGGAAACTGAGTCCATAACTGAGAAAAAATGGTTAACACTAGGCGAGCCATTTTTGAAATGGAGGAGAACAGGAGATTTCCAACCCCTCTTTCTCGGCCCCAGCAAGAGCTAAATGTAGTGGTCACCCTGACTATGCCCCAACTCATGCAGCTAATAAGCGAGCATATATCTGCTCAAATTTCTACTCAATTGTTAGGTGCCCTCAATAGACATAATAATTAGCCCAGACCAGCTGCTAGTGCCACTCCCTAATCTTCTCAGTGCAAGGAGAGGCCTCTGAGAGAAGACAACCCTGGGTGATTCCCAAGGGAAGAAGCCTGACCTAACTCCCAAGAAGAAGTTGAAGATTTAGTAGAATATTGTGCTCGACCCTTTCGAGCCCCATAGTGCGATAAGGTCGAGTGCCCAAGACCTCAAACAAATAGAAACATGTCGCAGGCTGATTGAGAAGAATGGGAAAAAGTGCCCTACCAATTGCAGCATTTGAATAGGCAACTGGAAGAGATTTCGAAGAGGAATTTTGAGAGGAACCCTCCCTATAATGGTGCTCTTCGGCTTCATTGAGAGCGGGAGTCCTTATTTGTGCAAGAGATAATCAACGAACGCATTGCTATCAATGCCAAGGTTCCTACTAGGTTGCCCAGATATGATGGCTCGTTGGACCCGAACGAGCACCTGCTACAATCAAACACATGATACAGTTGCATGGGCACAACGAGTATATCCACACCAAGATACAAGTCACCACATTCCAAAGAATTGCGCTTGATTGGTTTGTGAAATTGGAACCAAAGTCGATCTACTTGTACGACCAGCTATGTGACAAGTTCCTCCACCAGTTTGCTAGTCCGAGGAAGGCGAAGCTCCCTCATACCTAGTGCACACTATTAAACAAAACGACGAAGAGTCCCTTCATGACTTTTTCACCAGATTCAATATTGAGGTTCTAAAGATTGGCAATCCCCAAATCGAGTTTCTGATCAATGTGCTCTTTCGGGGACTTTGCTATAAAGAATGCGTTAATGCCTTGGTCAGAGAGCGACCCAGGATGATGGAGGAGTTGCTCAACCTCGCAGACAGTTACATGACACAAGAGGACATGAAGAAGCTCAAATATGGTAATCCAGACAGCAAAAATAAGAAGGGAAAAAAGAAAGATGACAGACAGCATAAAGATGGTCATCGATCTCCAATCAAATGTTTCCACAATTATACTCCCCTCAACACTGCTAGAAATGAGGTGTTGTTTGCTATTCAGTATGACAACCTCCTTAAAAATCCCAAGAAACTGATCGAGACTAAAGCCATGAAAAGATCTAAGAAGTACGGCCACTTCCACCGGCAGAAATGCTATAACACTGAGGACTATTTCAATCTTCATGATGAGATTGAAAGACTCATTCCATAAGGGCACTTGAAGAAGTTTATCAATGAAAAAGCTAGATAAGAAGCAGGCGTAACAGAGCAAACTACCCGTAGAGAAAGATCAAATAGCCCTAGGAAGGAAGATAAAGAAAAGAAACCTATCCATGATCCCCACCCACCTATCAAAGGAGTAATTGACACCATCGTGGGAGGCCCGACGGTAGGGGATTCGAAGTCAGCCAGAAGGCAGAATCAAAGGAGACTGGAATCGACTAAATCTTTCTCGATCAAAATAGTCTTCCACCTCTCGACCAGTGTAGAAGCAATCTCTTTCTCTAATGTCGACCTCTCACAGATCGAGAATCAAGAGGCTAACAAAAAGCTGGATTACCCCCTTGTGGTATCTGTTGAGATAGCCAACTTTGAGGTCAGGAAGGTATTGGTCAACAATAGCAGCTCTGTAAATATGATTTTTCTATTGATGTTGAAGATAATGAACTTGGGAAAGCTGAAATTCAAGCCAATGCAGACCCCACTTGCCGGGTTTGGGGGGTCAGAGATCATACTTGAGGGCCATAGACTTGTCCACTTCCTTTGGCGAGGCCCCTAAGAGAAGAACACTCATGGTTAATTACCTGGTCGTTGATGCTCATTTTGCCTACAATGTTATTATTGGATGACTAGTGCTGAATGATTTCAGAGTCATAGTCTCGACCTATCATATGAAAGTCAAATTTTCGATCGCTGCAGGAATGGGTGAATTGCATTTTACCCCCCTATGAAAATAGGAAAAAGCAAAAAGACCCCCTATGAAAAAAAAAAGGCAACAAACCTCCTTGTGATTTTAAAAAAATAGCAAATTACCCCCCTTTGTCTCGTGGTGTAATTCACGCACGGCAAATGCGATTTTTTAGGGTTTTTGCAGTTGAAATGTCAATTTTACCCCTAAATATTAACCGTTGGATGAATTAGAAAAAAAATCAATAGCTCAAATTATTTCTGATTATAAAAAATTATAAAATATAAAATATATTTATTTATATAAATACATAAATATCTAATTAACTGTATTTATATATATAATTAAATATATGTATATATACATACTTATATACAGTGGCCAACCGCTCCTCCACCCTCACCATCAGCCGCCGGAAACGCCGACCGCTCGCTGCTGGCCTCGCCGCTTGGCCTCTGCGAGCGGCGGCGATGGCCTCCATGGCCGCTGCAAACGCGGCCATGGTGGCCTCGCCGCTCGGCCTCTGCGAGTGGTGGCCATGGCCATCGCTCGCAGAGGTGGCCTCCATGGCCGCTGCAAATGCGGCCACAGAGGCTGCGCCGCTCGACCTCTACGAGCGGCGGCCATGGCCATCGCTCGCAGAAGTGGTCTCCATGGCCGCTGCAAACGCGGCCATGGAGGCCGTCGCTCGTAGAGGTGGCCTCTATGGCCGCTGCTTGCGGGTAAGGTGGGGGGTTGGGTGGGTTGCTGGGGGTAGTGGGTAGTGGGTTATATATATATAAATATGTATATATAATACATATACATATGTTTTATATATAAATATATATATTTGTAGATATATATAAATAATTATATAAATAAATATATTTTATATTTTATAATTTTTTATAATCAGAACTAATTTGAGCCATTGATTTTTTTCTAATTCATCCAACGGTTAATATTTAGGGGTAAAATTGACATTTCAACTGCAAAACCCCTAAAAAATCACATTTGCCGCGAGTGAATTACACCACAAGACATAGGGGGGTAATTTGCTATTTTTTTAAAATCACAAGGAGGTTTGTTGCCTTTTTTTTTTTTCATAGGCAGTCTTTTGCTTTTTCCTATTTTCACAGGGGGGTAAAATGCAATTCACCCCTGTAGGAACTGGTGAACTTCTCTGCAATATGAAAAGGCTTGGCACTATTATACAATTTCGATCGAGACGAATGAGCAGAAGGCTCAACCACAGCTGAAACCCATCTCAAGGGACATCTCAGTAATGAAACTCAGGGAGGGACATTAGAGCAAGAAATGTAAGCTCGAGGAGACTAGGATCGAGCCTGTCGAAAAGTTTAAGACCATCAAACTGGAGCCAGGAAACCCCAATAGGACCACCAGAATAGGACTAATCTGGGCAGTAACATGGAGTGCCTCATGGTTGATTTCCTCAGAAGAAACGTTGATGTTTTTGCTTGGAAGGCTTTCGACCTATAGGGAATCGACCCTAGTGTCATCGTCCATCCTCTAAATGTGGACCCCTCATTCAAACCAGTGAAGCAGAAGACCAAAATCTTTAATGCTGAAAGATGCCAAATCATTGAAGAGGAGGTCAACAAACTTTTAGAGGTAGAATACATTGTAGAAATTTAATACCCAAGTTAGCTTATAATGTAGCCTTGTCCCTAAAAATGAGGGAAAATAGCGAATGTGTAATGATTTCATTGATTTAAATAAAGTTTGCCCTAAAGATCCTTACCCCCTACCTCGTATAGATTTATTAGTAGATTCTACTGCTGGTTGTGATCTTTTGAACATGATGGATGCATTTTAAGATTATTATCAAATTTTCATGGTACTAAAGGACAAGGATAAGACCTCTTTTGTCGTCCCCAATAAGGTATATTGTTTTTTAGTTATACCTTTTGGGCTAAAAAATGCAGATCCAACCTACCAAATACTTGTAAACTTTATGTTTAAAAATGAGACCGGTAAGACCATAGAGGTCTATGTCGATGACATTATCGTCAAAGCAAAAAAAGAACAAAATTACTTAATCAATCTCAACCATACATTCTCAATATTACAAGCATTTGGCATGAAGTTCAACCCCAACAAGTGCACATTCAGGGTGAGGGGAGGCAAATTTTTAGTCTACATGGTCAACCAAAGAGGTATCAAAGCAAACCCATCAAAAATTTAGGCCATTTTGGACATTACATCTCCTCAAATAGTCAGGGACGTTTAGCACTTGGTCTGAAGAATTATAACATTAGGGCAATTTATTGCTCGACTAGCTGACAAAAGCTTACCGTTCTTTAAAATTCTAAGAAATGCAAGGAAATTGGGCTTCCAATGGATAGACCAATAAAGCAATACCTTTCAACACCCCCGATGTTAGCCAAACTTGAGGTTGGAGAAATTCTACACATTTATTTGGCAATCTCATCAGTAGCAATCAATTCAGTTTTGGTCTCGACCAAAAATGGCACCCATCGACCTATCTACTACAGCGGCAAAGTATTGTAAGGCTCAGAGCACACCTATTTGGAGATTGAAAATTTTGCTCTTGCTTTGGTCACTGCAACTAGGAAATTGAGGCCTTACTTCCAACCTTATTCCATTGTCGTCCTGACAAATCAATCACTGAAACAAGTACTGTTGAAACCCAACATGTTGGGAAGACTGACGAAGTAAGCCATCGAGTTAGGGGAGTTTGACATTACTTTTCAACCCTAAATTACTATAAAAGCCCAAGTGTTAGCAGACTTTGTCGCCGAAAGACTTGACTATCCTAACCAACTCGACCAAGATTCCCTAATGTGGACTTTGCATGTGGATAGTTCAGCAACTTCCTCGGGAGGTGGAATTGGCATCTCCCTATGCTCTCCACAAGCTGAGAAATACGACTTCACAATTAAACTTAACTACCCCATTACAAATAATAAAGCATAATATAAGGCCCTCCTCTCTAGCATAAGGATGGCAGTAGATATGGGAGTTGAGTAGCTGGTAGCCATCATTAATTCCCAGCTGGTCGCAGAATAGGTCCAAGGAAACTTTGAGGCCAAGGAGACTATGATGTGCAAGTATCTGGCTAAGGTCAAAACATTACAATAGTAGTTCGGGAAATTCACCCTCAGCCAAATTCCTTGATAGGAGAACAAACGCGCCGATACATTGTCAAAATTTGCTAGCTCGACAAAGGGAACCAGAGATAAAATAATAACATTTCTAGTCGCCAACAAACATGTAATAGGCGTTCCCGACCAGAATTTGGTGAAGCAAATCAGAGAAGCAGCCCCCATTCTAGCACAACATCATAAAAGCTTATTTGAATAAGAGGAAAGTTCCTGAGGATAAAGGCCAAGCATGTAGGCTCAAAGGTCAAGCAGCCAAGTTCGCCCTTGACGAACATGATCGGCTTTATAGGAGATCAAATTTTGGACCACCGTTGAGATGTTTGACATCGGAACAGGCTCACGAGGTCTTACATAAAGTCCACTCAGGCATTTGCAGCAATCACTCTGGAGGAAGATCTCTGGCCCACAAAATCATTAGATATAGGTATTTTTGGCCAACTTTGCTGAAGGATGCCATCGACCTCACCTGAAAATACCCATCTTGTCAAGTCTACTTAAATATACCTCACCAACTGGCGGCAATGCTGCTGCCCATTCAGATCATATGAACATTCGACCAGTAGGAGATTGATATACTTGATTCTTTTCCAAAAACCACAGGGCAACAAAAATTCATAATCGTTGTGGTTAAGTACTTTACGAAGTAAGTTGAAGCAGAAGCAGTCCCTAAGATAATCGATGTGGCCATCAAGAGTTTTGTGTGGAAAAATATTATTTGCTATTTCGGTTTGCCCAAAGTATTGATATATGATAATAGGACGCAACTCCAGAGTAGGAGCATGATGAGCTGGTGTGAGAGCCTGGGGATTTGACAACACTTTACCTTAGTTGGAAACCTACAAGCTAATAGTCAAATAGAAGTCACAAGCAGAATTGTCCTAGACCACCTCAAGGATCGACTAGAAGGAATCGGAGCGAGTTAGGCAGATGACTTCCCTGGGATTCTTTGGCCATATATGACCACTCTCTAAACAACCACTGGTCACAGTCCTTACGGTATGGTCTACGGGTCAGAAGCAGTCATTCTAATAGAACTGATATAACATACTGCTCGAGTAATCCACTACAACCCGATCAGAAATAACTCCTAGAGAGAATTCGACTTTGAGACAATCAATGAGTTACGTCAACAAGCATATGCCACAATGCAATAGTACAGGTCGAAGATGGCCCAACATTACAACAAGGGAGTCTGACCAAGAAACTTTAAAGTGGGGGACCATGTTCTTAAGAAAATCGAAGTGTCGAAGAATGTGGGGATACTCGATCCAAAATGGGAAGGCCCTTACTCAGTGGTTAAAGTAGCAAAGCATAATGCCTATCGACTTGCAGTTATGACTAGTAACGAGCTCCCTCGACCATGGAATGCGGTGAACTTAAAAAAGTTTTATGTGTAAAGAGACAGAGGTCTCCACCTGATTATACTAAAATGCCATTTCAAATTAATAAAAACTACCTACATTACTGCAAGTTGTTGTACAAACGAAGGCTCTATAGCCCAAGTTAATAAATGAATTGATCATTCAAAGTCAACCCCATAGTCGACCCCACGTTGGTTTCAAACCGTACACCAAGGTTTTTTAGCCCAAATTAATAAACAAATTGATCGTCTAAAGTCGACCCCGCAGTCGACATCATGCCGGCTTCAAATTGCAAAATCAAAGCTTTGTATCCAAAGTCAACAAATGAATTAATCACTTAAGGTCGACCCTGTAGTCGATCTAACTCAGACTTTGAGCTACAGGCTAGGGCTTTTTAGTCCACGTTGGTACACGAGTCGACCTCAAAATGTTTTCAATAATAAACTATGGCTTCAAGCCCAAATTAATGAACAAACTGATTGCATAGAGTCAACTATCTCAAACTCAATCAGAAATCAACCTCGTAGTCGAAAACAAAAGCACTTCAATGATATACACATTGCAACGACAACATTGAGCATAAGGCCAGTATCAATTTAATGAATTTGGGCACCAAACCTATTCATTCAGTTGCAAAGAAAACAACTTAAGTCGACCAAGCAGTTGACAACAAAGAATACTTCACCACCTTTTTTAGTAGAGGTTAACTTGATGTGAATGTTTTAGATTAATTATGTTACTTTTGCGCTAGTCCATTTCTAAATTGATCGAGGACTTATCCAACTGTTTTGTTAGGGAATCGTGTTGTGTGATTTCTTATTTGAGATTAAATTATTTAATCTGTTGCCTGTTGATGCAAGCAATTGATGAAAATGAAAGCATTTAAAAGAAAAAATAAAATCCAGTGCACATTGATGAGAAAAAATGCCATTCATCGAACTCGAACAAATTCGATTACAAAGATTGAGTCAAATACAAGAAAAATTAAAAATGCCTCACAGGGCGACCAAAAAGATCCAAGAAAGTACACTAGCCTAAGCCTTCAACTCTACCCGGCCCCTTCGATTCGTGCAGCTTGCGCACCTTCATCAATCGCCTAATTGAGACCCTCAACTTCTTGCTCAGGCACCACAAAAAGCGCTGGCTGGACTATAGGGGGTAGCCGAGATGGTCTCGTCTCCTCAACCAGTAGGGACACTCGGTTGAGGGAAAGAAGGTAGCCACGTCGACTTTGTCGTTCCCAATATCGAATGCAAAGTTGTTTGCAAAAGAAAACTCACTGGTCACCGCAGCTAGCCTCACTTGATGATTAGTAGTAGCCCCGACCATAGGCGCAGTAGCAGGTCCCTCATCAGGAGTATTCTCATCAGGGTTAGGATAGTCCTAGAGCTGCTCATTTTGCATGGGGTTAAGTTGCTCCCTATCTTCAGGACAGAACTAGTAGCTTAAGAACTCCAGCTACTTTATGGCCTTCTTAAATGTATCTTTCATGTCGTCGATGGAGAAAACGATGCTGGCATCTTGGAATGCTGAGCATTACACAAATTGCTGCACAACTTCTCATTGAATAAGTAGCAACGTCTTGAAAAATTCATCTCGAGCATAATTCATCGCGACATTATGCCTATGTGTCTAACCAAAATCGTAACTAGCTTAGCCTGCGTGTCCAATCTGGCCTTCAACAGCAACTCGTCTATTATGCTTTTCTTAGCTACCACAGCCATGAGCTGCATATCCTTAAGCTTAAGCTGCTCATCCCTTTCCTTGAGCTACTCAATCAGCTCATTGATCCTCGACTGTGCCAAGTCGAGCTTAGTCTTCATCACATCTACCTCACCGTGCTCCTCTTGGAGTTGGTCGCAATCACTAAGGGCCAGCTTCGACCTCCGTTAGAAATGGTAGCCCAGCTAGCTAACCTACAATGGAAACAATCTTAGTCAAGATATATATCAAACAAAAAAATAAAACAAAATAAACAAACAACGAAGCATTCAATAAGCGATAGCACCCAAGTAGACACTTACCATGTTTGAATGATATGCCAAGGCCTTCAGCACCCTATCCTAGCTTAGCTCTATTATCTTTTTTCGGTCAGATGCGAACAGTCCAGCCATCATCACTTTTCGGGGCATGGACCCAGTCAATCCCGCAGTTAGCATCAATAAAGAATTATGAACAGCTACTTCAGTACCAAACCAGGATGATGTCAACTTTCTTAGTTGGAACAATTCATCCCCTTCCTAGTGCTTGAAGAGATTGTAGTTGGTCGGTAAGTTGGGGGCTTCAGCTTTATCCTTACCCTTATCAGCTTCAGTCTTTTTTTGGGTAGGTCCTGTCTGCTCGGTAGATGGCCTTTTTTGTCGAGCAGAAAGACTACGCTAGTCCCCACTAGAACCGGTCGACTTAGTAGAGAAATAGGAGCAGGTAGTGTTGCCTGAGGCTACAAGCCAGCTTGCACAGCAGCCTCTCGACGAGTCGTCCCTTGGCGAGACTCTTGATTCTTCTATACCTGACCATTGCTTATGCTCTAGTTTGGCTCATGATTTCATCTTAATCTGCACAACAACAAGAACAAGATGCGTTAGCATCGACTAGAAAGTTGGGATAAACTAATTGAAAAACCAATGAAGATATCTACTTAGTCAAGCACCAGCAAGCATGTTTAGCTGGGCAGGCGATAAGCTTGCCAGTGCCAACGACATACCCCATGGCCTTCATCTGCCTAAACTCGACTAAATCCCTAATAAAGGTGTTGGACCAAGTCAGGATTTCATTTCAAGGCATATCGATATGACCCCTATCCAACCTTTGGGTATGTTAAACCCAACCTCACCTAGGGATCAAACAAAAAAGTAATAGGTTTTCGAATTTTGGACGAATGGGGAAGAAAAGGTCACTAAAAATTTTCGACGAAGGTAGGCTGTGAGGTAGTAAAAGCCCGACTCTTGGATACTTCCCAAATTTTAGGACATGGAAAGATGAAACAGATTGCTAAAATTTGCGAAGATAGAAGGTTGGTTGTGAACATGCATCAGAACTACGAAATTGTATAAGGTTGAGAAGCGATTTGGCAGTAAATGGGTAATGCAAACTTGGGGGCTAATGAAGAGGTCAACTATTAGCTGGGCAATTGAAAACCTAAGCCCGTACTTAAGGGCATCCTCAAAAATAGTAATGCAATCTACGGGAGGTCGATGTATCCTATCATCGGGCCTAGGGGAAATTACCTCAAAGTCCTGAGGAATATGGTACAACCGCCTAATAAGGTTGAGATCCTTCTTGGTCACCTTCAATACGATGGTTGGGGGTGAATAGTCGACTATGAGAAACGGGCAATTGACTTGGCCTAGCCTCACCCCCAACGGCAACATGATCATCACTAGAACTGCTAGAGGTCGAACTATCATTAGAGGAACTACTAGACTCGTTAGCCAAGTCACCCCCCTGATTGGAATCCGATCCGACTTAGTTGCCTCACTATTGCTCCCCTAACTACCATCTTCTCCAAATACACTCAACATGATAGGTAAAATTGTATGATTGAGATACAACAAAGTAAAACTCGCTCGAAGGATTTCGAAGGACTTGCACGGTTTGGGAGTTTAAAGCAGAATGCAGTTAGCTGTAAGCGCAGTGAAACGGTTGACTCGACGTCACAGAATGCTATGAAAATGAGGATTTTCACCATGCCTATTTATAGGCCTCAATGCGTGGTAACCCAAACGACTGCAATTATTATGTAGTCATGGCCTGACGCTTCACATGGCCTAATGTAATGGCAGCATTAAATATATTGACCTTTGAAATAGAATTGTATCAACACGTCAGAACCCTCATCGAGCATATTCAATTTCTACAAATCAACTACTCCCTATTCCTTCTCGTCGATGATCTCGATTAGGACTCGAAAGTGGGGGGGTGGGACTTGAGATATAGGGTAGGCCAATAGGCCCAATTCAATAACTCTCGACCAGACAAGGGATACGATGTGAGACAGACCAATTGCCTACCAGGCCTAACTTAATAAGGGCCAACCATGTTATCGACCAGTTTCGACCACTCTGGGCCTTGGCCACTACCCCTGTTGACCAGATTATGGTCAATCCTAATCGAAGTTGTTGTATTCAGCACTCAACTTGGAAGATATTTGTATACGACAAAGTAGCATTCTATCAACTCGAGTCCACACAGAAGGCTCATGGAGAAGTACCTATCTTGATCATTGAGGTCAAGTAAATGCGATGGCCCCTCTGTCGGATTGAATACTTTAACATGTGGCATATTTTCGCATTAATGGCGTGTGCCACCACTAATACCACCTTCTCTGTTGTGCTAGGCTAGTGTGCACCTCTTGCACACCGTCTTGTCCTAGGAAGTTAGGGATAGCGCCATTTGAAATAGTACACAAGTTGGAAAAGATTTAAAGGTCCTCAAGCAAGGACAAAAGCCCTTTTTGTGCAACAAGAGCATCATAGACATACTAATCATACCAAGAAGGCTATAAATGCCCTATTGCCAGCCTTCAGCGAGGTATGCCATTTACCACTACAAAGCCTTCAGTCTGCTACTGTATCTCCTAGTCAATTCAACTGACTTGAGTGTCGGAGTGCCTTAGTCAAGGGCCTCTCGGCAAGCCTGACATTTGCTATTGATTGTAGGATTTGAACCCATTACATCATCAATCACTTCTATTGACTTGCCACTTGATCGATTAGATTGGACTTTAGCCCAGCCATTATTATTAAAGGCGAGCGCCTTGCTCGCCTAAGGCAACCAAGCGAGCCAGACGTAACCTTGGCGCCTGGATTTCTACTGAGAGAGGCGTCTATAGGAAGGCGCCCAAGGGCGGGCACCTTGCTGCGCCTTGCCCAGGCAGTGAGGCAGGCCACCTAGCCCGCCTTGCTGCTAGGGTTTTATTAAAGAAAGAAAAAAAAAGGAAAAATTCCAAAAAGAAAGCCCTAGTCAACATAATAAAAAATAGCCTAGCCCACTCCCATGCACACTACCTACTGTGCACAGACCCCCTCAATTGGTTTGCCACCCCTCATCGCCGGTCCGCTGCCGGCAGCCACCTACAGGTACAATTTTTGTTTTTTCTTCTTCTTTTTTTATTTTTTTCTTTTCTGTTTTCTGTTTTGTGTATAGAAAACAAACTTTTAAGTTTTCTATTTTCATTTAACTTATTTTAAACTAATTTTTATGCTTTTTTTCTATTTTTAATAATTGTTTATGTTTATTTTTTATTCTTTTTACTATTTTCATTTGTTTTGTTGTTTTTAAATTTTCAGTAATTATTTCAATTTTTTTTGGTTTTTTTTTATTCTTTTTTTTTTCTTCCTGTTTTTGCTGCTTTTTTCATTTGTTTTGTTTTATTCATATTTATATGTCTATATGTTTTTTGTCATGTAAGACATGTTTTTTAGAATTTTTTGCACTATATGTATATTTTTATATATATATTTTTAAATTGTCAACTCGTTCGCTTTTTGGTCGCCTGCCTCTTGCTTCTCGCCTTTAATAACTATGAGCCCAGCTTACCCCTAAACTATTTAAACCTTCATTAGTATAGATAGATATAAATACTCCTTCATCTCCACTCTCAATAAATAAATGTTCCTTGATCATTAAAACTCTTTAATTTAACAAGTTTTTCTTAATTTTTTCTTATTTCTAATAACTAATTATATTTATATATAGGGGATTTTGAAAATCATTTTTTCAATAATTTGATTCTTTGATTTTTCTTCTCTCTATCTATAAATATGCCTCATTACTCGATTTATCAACTTATTTATTTTTCACTCAGTTTTATTTATTTTTTATATTTCTTTTTTGTTAATTTCTTTTTTTTATTCTGTATAATCGAGGGATTTTTGAATTTTAGACTATACTTTTCTCTTCAATCACAGATAAAATCTATTATTAATTAGGTTTTATTTTCGTATCAATCTCTAAATCTTTTATATCTTTTTGCTCATTATTTTGTTCAAATTATCAATTCATTTGTTTAATTTTATTTTATATTGTCAAATTCCCTTTTCCTTCATCTGATTTTGTAATTTTATAATATGAGAAATATTTACCAATTTTAATATTTTTATAATTTACATTAATTTAATAGTTATATTTTTCTTTGCATCCATCGATACAATAAGAAAAAAATTCGATGCACATTTAAGGTGCTTATCCAAAAGCTTTTGTAATTCAATTATAGATAATGAAATCATAAAAAAATACCAAATTCAACTTCTATATACTTCACAAAATTGAAGAAGTTCTTTGGGGAAGTTAGAAAAGAATGTCTTGGTCCAGTGTAAGAAATTCTTCCAATAATTTGGGGCTTAACCCTTTTCAAAGAAGCATGTGCAGTACATTTCTGCTTCGAAGCCAAAATTTTAGTATAAGAAAGTAGAAGTGTGTAGTTTGACTCTTTTTTCTGTTCTTTTTTCCAGAAGATCACATTTAAATTTTATTCTTATTTATATTATTACAGATTTTATCTCTCTACTCATTATTTTGTTCAAATTATCAGTTCATTTATTTAATTTTACTTTTCATTATTTTGTACATCTGATTTTATAATTTAAAGATGGGATATATTCATTAGTTCTAATATTTTTATAATTACTAGAGGCTTTCGATGTTTACGGTTCTAAAAAGTCCATAATTTAACTTTTAGTTTTAGCTCAGATATATTTATTGATATGCCTAATTTAAACTCTTTTTTTAAAAAAATTGTATATTAATTAATTTATTGGATATATTCTTTAAATCTTTCCGATCTATTTGAAAAAATTATGAAAATAGTTATATAATAATAAATAAAGTCATTAACTTTTTAGGTTATAACAATGAACATTATTTAGTTAATCAAAATATATCCAGTTTATTCTTTTAAATTATAGTCTTACTTGAAAGATTAACAACTTTTACACTTTCTTTTTCATTATTTACTTTTTTAAATTTCTACTGTTTGCGCTCAATAACATGAAAATTCAATTACATTTATGTAAAATTGGGCAAATATATATAATAATTGATTTTGTTCTTATTTTTCTTTTCACATTCTATTTTGTCTTTCTTATTAGCATATATACTAAAACCAATTTAAGTATAATTATTTCGTTGATCTATTTGGAAATTTTTTTCAATTTTTATCTTTACTATCTATATTTTTCTTGACTCGATCATATTTTTTTTACAGATTTTTCCTATCTTGTTATTGAATACATTATATTTTAAGTGTTCAACTTAATATCTGAATATCATATTTTCAGTTTACAGAAATTCTAAAATTTTACAATTCAAAGTTTTTCTAACTAGTTTTACTCTATCAAACGTGTATTCTATCTATTTCATCTGTTTTTATTTTCTAATACATTTTTTAAAACCTTTTTCTTTCCTTGTTGGCTTTTATTTATGGAAATTTTATTTTTTTCAATTCTCGCAATATACTTTTCAAATTTATTTCATCTGAATAAACATATATTTTTTTTATATCTTTACATATTTAAGTTTTTTAAATACTAAATTTGATATGTTTTTGAGTAATATTTAATTTTCTTCACTTTACGTCACCACATATTTATTTTTTCAACATTGTAATCTTTACACCATATTTTTTCTTTATATCTATGATTCATAATAACATTAACATTATAGTATTTTTCAAAAAATTGTTGCATAGAAGGAGAATAATGCTAGTAATAATCTATTTGGCAAGAAAATATATATTTTTTCTATTGAACCCACCTGAATCGAAATCAACCCAGTTTCAATCTTACCAATTTTGACTCATGAATTTAAATTTATTTTGGATGCTAACCATTAGAGGTGTAAACGGATATTAAATAGATCGGATACACTTTTTGCATATTCATATCCGTTTAACTTTTTGAATATTCAGATGCAGATACGGATTTGATGGATATTTAAACATGATATCCAAATTTGTATTCATCGGATATCGATCGAATTCGGATATATCCATATTCGAATTATTCTTTTATATTCATATTTGATGATAATTATTTAGATATCTATTTACAAATATCCAAATACGTGAATCTATGAACATGTAATAAATACATATTTTAATTAATAGAAGGAACTATATAATTTTATTAAAACGAAATCAATCAAACAAATAGCATAATTTATATTTATTAATTGACTTTATAATTAATTATTAGTACTTAATAATAATAATAATAATAATAATAATAATAATAATAATAATAATGACATTTAAGTTATTAATTATAAAGTTAACTAACAATAATTATGTTGATTAACTTTAGTCTTCAATTTTTTCTCTATATTAAAATAATTTTTTAAATTTATTCTTTTTTCTTCTCAATTCTTCAATTATAATTTATATATATACATACATAGATTATGAGATTTTTATTGAAAAATATGAATAATATATTATTTAATAATATATATTTGGAGCGGATGTTAAATGGATCGGATACGCATTTATCATATTCGTATCCATTTATAATCGGATATCTACTAATCAAATACGGATAATATCCAATTTAAACAGATGCAGATAAATTTTGTATAAACGGATACAAATACAAATGATAAACAAATTTTCGAATATACATTTATAGTCCTACTAACCACTTTAAATTCAAGTAATAAGAAATCAACCCATTCATTTATCACCCTTATAGATACCTATCATTTGACAAGAAATAGCCCTTCAAATATAACTAGTTTAATGGATGTGATTTGTCGAATTATTGATCAAGTTGGGATCTTATTAACCCAATTCAAAGAAAGAAAGAAAAAAAAAAAACTATCAAAATGCTCAAATTTATTGAAAGTAAATTAGAATTACTCATTTGAAAAATATTTAAGGTTCTGTTGCGTCTGTGTCCTATGTGACATGAATACTATCTTGAATGGAGATTATGGAAAATTGGTGAACAGATAGATAAATAGATAGATAGACAGATGGAAAGGTATAAGAGCAAGTGGGCCAGTTGAATAAGAGTCCCACTTTACAATGCCAACTGCTTGTGCTTCCTTAATCTTACTGTATATAATATAATAAATTAATTTAATGGGTTAATATATCGATGACTGGTTGATGAATTTTGTAAATTCAGCCACAAAACAAAAAGCAGTCACAAGCAACCTACTTTAAATCACTTCCACGGACCAACACTAGTAAAATTATTCCCATCAAACATTTTCGCCCAAAACCCCGCAAAAACACTACACAAAACCATCCCCACTAAGTCTTTGGCCCACTGTTTAACTTTTGGAAAAATCCAACGCATCCAGCTCAACATTTAAATCTATTTCATTTTCTTTTTTTTTTTTCGTGAAAAAAAAACTGAATGAATTAAATGTGCTATCATTTTTATTATTTATTTTTTTAATATTAATATAATAATATTAAATCAGTAAAGTGTAAATGATTTTTAAGCCGATCCCTTAAAAATTGCTTTGATTCCTATATGAAGAGTATATATATATATATATATATATATAAAAGAACTGAAAAAAAAAAGTTCTTTTGTTCTTTATAAAAGCTCTTTAGTATCACAGTCTAATCACTTACTTATAGTGCTTATCTTTAATCCTTCTTGGCTTAATACTTTTGCTGTCAAATTTCAATGTATCTTCTCTAAATCATCATCATCAGGTACACTTCGTCAGCTTTCATCTCCTTCGTACGTTCTTCAATCTGGTTATGTCATATAAATGTAAAAGTTGTACACTATCGAAATTCTAACATTCCTCTCGATTCTTGATTATTCTATTAAAACCCATTTAGATCTAAGTTTTCTAGTCCAATCTGTGCCTTCTTTTTTCTTTGGGTGGCCGAAATTAATGCCAAGAGTCTCCAAAAATCATTGTAAACTTTTGATCTTATTTTCCTTTTTTCAAATTGCAGAGCGTTTTGGGAGAGATTTTCCAGTAACAATGGAGGTGGCGGAATCAACTAAGGCCAACGCCAAAATCTTGAATGTTGGGCTTCTGCTAGTAGCCACTCTCGTGGCAGCAAAACTGATATCTGTACTGATAATGCCCAGATCCAAAAAGCGGTTGCCGCCGACGGTGAGTGCATGGCCGGTGATCGGCGGTTTAATCCGGTTCATGAAAGGACCGGTGGTGATGCTGAGGGAGGAGTATCCTAAGCTTGGGAGTGTGTTCACACTGAAATTGCTTAATAAGAACATTACTTTCTTGATTGGTCCAGAGGTTTCAGCCCATTTCTTCAAGGCCCCAGAGTCTGATCTCAGCCAGAAAGAGGTGTACCAATTCAATGTGCCTACATTTGGGCCTGGGGTGGTCTTTGATGTGGACTATACCATTAGACAGGAGCAGTTCAGATTTTTCACCGAGGCACTTAGGGTCAATAAGCTCAAAGGTTATGTTGATCAGATGGTTATGGAAGCTGAGGTATTCCCTATTTATTTTTTTCTTGCTTTTAATTCATTTATTGTTATTCTTTGTATGCTTGCAGATGTACTCAACCTCTCAATTTTGATGATGCTAATTTTCTAATAATATTTATGTTTTGGGTAGTTGGCTGCATAACTGTTTTGTTTACTGCTCATGCAAGCTCAGATGAGTATGTTTTAACAGTTCTGAAGTTAAAAATGGGGAATTATCGTCTTCTGTGATGTATGCTACTCTTCATTTCAGTTGAAATCTTGTGCTGTTTGAACTTATGCCTGGATCTTTGATTAGCATTATGATGTGAATAGTAAAGATTATAAACCATATTGTGAAATTGTTTACTGGATAAACTCATTGTCATTTGGGTGCATATCTTATGCTCCTGATTTCCCCTTTTCTCTATTGTCCTCGAGACTTAACTGTCTTATATTCTTATGTATTCAAGTTATATAGTTTACTTAAAAGTGTTTCGTCCTCTGCATATGGGCTGGTGGTTATCATGTCTGCCCTTGACTAAAAAATTAGAACTTTGCACCAATAATTTGATTCCTTATGAAATGGGATTCCTTATTTTTCCATTCAATGGCTGAATCTCTTAGATTATCTTGGATATTATTTTAGAAAAGCAAGCATAGAGGTAAGGGGATGGGGCATTCAGAGATCACATGCTCAATGGCTTGCAGCCCTCGCACCATCCATCAAGCAACCTCAACTGTGTTCTTAGGAAATCATTTGTTACTGTAAAAATGCGATTGTAGTAACTGCATCCTAATAGTCTGTATTATGCATCTTTTTCTCTTATTTATTCACCCTTCTGGTTTTGCTGAGAACTATTATTACATGTTGGGTAGGGGCCCTCCATTTTCTGTCTTTTTAATGCAATGGGGCAACGGGCTATGCAACTGGGCTATGGTTGGGTTGAAATTGCACCCTGTTTTACTTATTCAAATGGGAGATACGTGGGCACAGATTGGGGAATGCAGAATATGTGCCAGAATCCCATGCCAAGCTTGAATTTTATTTTATTTTCTACCGAGAAGTGAATTACTCAAGTTGTATTTTGATCAAATGATGTTACTGTGTCTTTCTTGCATGCTTCTGAAAAATTAGTGACTAAATTGTTTCCTTTCTGTAAATTGGCAGGATTATTTTTCTAAATGGGGAGATAGTGGTGAAGTGGATCTAAAGTATGAGTTGGAGCATCTAATCATACTGACAGCCAGTAGATGCTTATTAGGTGAAGAGGTTCGAAATAAGCTATTTGATGATGTCTCTACTCTGTTCCATGACCTTGATAATGGAATGCTTCCTATCAGTGTCATATTTCCATACCTTCCAATCCCTGCACATCGACGCCGTGACCAAGCTCGCAAGAAGCTTGCAGAGATATTTGCAAACATCATAGCTTCTCGTAGACAAACAGGCAAGACACAGAATGATTTGCTACAGTGCTTCATCGATTCCAAGTACAAGGATGGACGTCCAACAACTGAGGCAGAGGTTACTGGTCTACTGATTGCCGCACTCTTTGCTGGCCAACACACAAGTTCCATTACTTCCACATGGTCTGGGGCTTACCTTCTATGCAACCCAAAATACATGTTGGCTGTGTTGGACGAGCAGAAGAATTTGATGCAAAAACATGGAAACAAGGTTGATTATGAAATCTTGTCTGAGATGGAAGTTCTCTATAGATGCATTAAAGAAGCCCTTAGACTCCACCCTCCACTCATAATGCTTCTGCGGAACTCACACAGCGATTTTAGCGTGAAGACAAAGGAAGGAAAAGAGTATGACATTCCCAAGGGACATATTGTGGCCACATCGCCAGCCTTTGCAAATCGACTCCCACATATTTACAAAGACCCTGATACTTATGACCCTGATAGGTTTGGTCCAGGGAGAGATGAAGACAAGGCAGCCGGAGCTTTCTCCTACATATCTTTTGGTGGTGGGAGGCATGGTTGTCTGGGGGAGCCATTTGCATATCTACAAATCAAAGCAATATGGAGCCATTTGCTAAGAAATTTTGAGATGGAGCTGATTTCACCTTTTCCGGAGATAGACTGGAATGCAATGGTCGTCGGTGTGAAAGGAAAAGTGATGGTGCGGTACAAAGGTAGGCAGCTTCCCCTTTACTAATTTTGGATCTGAATCCCTTTATGTTTAGCTTAAACATATCTATTTGTAGGTTGGATTTTACTACGTGTTTTGTCTTTTTAGGTGTTGAATTCGTGAGTTTGAATGCTCCTCCTCCTCCTTCTCCTCCTCCGGTTGTTTTCTCTCCTATGCTATTAGTTAGTTCTTGTATTTGTTTTCTTGTTCTCAAGAATTATTGCAGGCTTTGTTTGGTCGTGAATTTGGACATTTTGCCAAAACTTTTTGCCAAAATGATTTTTGGGAAGTGGGAGGTTGGGGAATGTGATGGTTGTTTGTTTGTGTTTTGGGTGATAGGTGGAAAATGAATTAGGAGAAAATTGTTTATTTGTTTGTGTTTTGAGAACGGACAAAATGTCACATCAATAACTTTTTTGTTGGGTTGGTGGGGTGAAATGAGTATTTTAAAATTATTTATATATATGTATATATTTGTAAAGATGAAACAATGATTGGAATTTTGGGAATGATTTGGCAGTGTGAATAGTAGGGATATTTTGAAAAATAAATTTTGTATTTTGGGAATGAAATTGGAGAATGTGTGGTTTTTATTTGTTTAAATTTTAAGAGTTCACATCCAAACAAAACCTTTGTCATTCAATTTGTTGATTGTTTCTGTTTGCTTTTTTTTATCATATTTTGTTGTCATGTTTTCATTTAATCTTTTGCAAAATTTGTTTGACTTTTTATTTAGATATCCACTTGAATAAGAGTAAAAGGGGAAGTTGCACAGTAAAAAATTGATCATAGAAAATGAGAATAGTCTATAGTGCAATCTTGATTGTACATATTTCATGTAAGAGATGTATAAATATATTTAATCGAAACTGTTTGATTTAAAATGTAAAATTATAATTTGTTATTTCAATGATTAGTTAGCAACATAATAAGTACATTTAACCTGCTATTTGTACGATTGGTTGATAGTTGATTATGATCATATGTTAATGGTCCATTGTACTAAAAAAGTGACTATCAATAATAAAAAATTTTTTATTAAAAAATTATTAAATTTAACCAAATGAAAAAATTAATTTTTTGGTCCCCTAATTTAACTGTGTGTACACATTTAGTCCCAAAATTATGATATTTAATATTTTTAGTCTAAATTTTATTACTTTTTAAACACTTTTGGTCCTCCATCCAATTTTTCATTAAAATCTTGATAGAAATTGTTATCTATATATGATGAAACCCCCCCCCCCCTAAAATTTGACCTATTTATGAAAAAATCTACAAAATATGAAATGTCCATGTAATCATCACTAAAAAATTAAAACAATAAAAAAATAAAAATTAAATACCACAAAAACGTTCCACAAAAAATATTTTAAAATAATATGTATTTACATGTATGTGGATATACACACACACATTTATATTGTATATATAAATAAATTCATATATATGAATACATATATATATATATAAACTCCATTCTGTACCTAAATTCAACTGCTATGGCTGATAGCTGCCTTGTCGGATTGCCAAATCTGACCATGGCCAGCTCGGCTATGGGTTGGTGGGGAGAGGAGGTGGTGGGCTGGCGGTAGGAGTGAGCGAGGGTCGGGTACTATGGGTACCCGAGGGTTCAAGTATCATTTTTCGATACCCAATTTCCGACCCCCATTTGATGGTACCACTAAAATCCCTCACTAAATTTTTTATATTTTTTTAATAGATAAAAATTAATTTTTTTTATTTATTATTTATTTTCGTCTTGAACCAATTAATAGCACTACATTTCATTGTTCACAAGTTCTAAATCCCACATAACATGTAATTTTAAAACTTAAATATAGACATTAATATATACATCTATCATATACTGACAATAATATTTTGTCAATATCATCATCATCTATTCATCACAAATTTACGATTCAACTTCATAGTTTATAATATCATAATAATATTTCATCATAAATCACAACTCATAAAAGCATTAAATGATTAAATCCAAATATTCGAACAAATTCCATCCGGTTGGACTGTTGAGCGATCGGCGAATCAGTCTGATTTTCTCAAAAAATCTAAAAACTCAAAAAGACGCCATATTTTGTTAAAATCATTCAAACCGTTCGGTCGGACGAGTGAACCATTTGAACCAGAGCGATTTTTTCATTTAATTTTTAATGAAATTAATTTTTTTTTAATTTTTTTTGTCTAAGTACAGTTTGAAGGTTAAAGTACAACTCATAAGCTATCTAAAAGTAAAAAAAATAAAAAAAAGTCTTGGTTTAGAGTTTAGGCATTAGAATTAATTCACACACTCTCTCAACTTTAAACTTTAGACTTGAAATATTTAAATTATTGTGATCATTTATAATATGAATTGTGATGTTAGACAATATCATTTAAGTTCTTTATATTTTATAGTTTGGCATTTTATTAATTTTTAAGTAATGTATATAATATATATATTTCATAATTATGACATCACAGTTCAATTGCCATTCAATTACGGTCCGACCAACGGTTAAACTAGTGAACCGTAAACTGATAAGTTTTCTGGTTCAATTAACGGTCTGATTTTTTGAATAATGGAGGTAACTGCTAACATACCTCACCATAGACACACCCTAGAAAAGGTTGTGAGGGAGGAAGTTGTAGGTTTATTTAAAGATCTTGAAAATTTAATACTTAGTGTGTTTGGGTGAGCTTATAAGCTTTTCAAAACATTTTATAAGATATTTAAAGGGTTATAAGATATCAAAAAGTATTTGGTAATTTTCTTTTTTAAAGAGCTTATGAGTTCCTAAATTTATAAGCCTCTTTTTACAAAAGTAAGGGATTTTCAACTTATTTTTAAGATTTTAGTAATTTCTCTTAATTTTAGTTATATTAATTACAAAATTATCATTACTAACATCTTATAAACTTCAATATCTTGTTTTATTCAAATGTTTTAAAAACTTGTTTTTGAAAAAAGATCTAACATTTTATAAGTTTCAATTTTTTTTTATAAAATATATGAGCTTTTAAGACCTTTTAAATAAATTTAATCAAACATCCTCTTATAAGACATTTTAAATGAGTTTAGACAATCATCCTCTGCTTAATGAAAAGTTCACTATGTCTAGAATTTTGAGATATTCACATTCTTCCTCTTTTAATAGGAAATTTTGTATTAGAGGTCATCACTTATATATTTATATATAATGTAGTTATAGGAAGATTCGCTTTTGATCCATACCTGAACGTCTTTTGGTACCTACTTCAATTTAATCCTCAACAACAAATCTTTAAGGACATCGGTGTGTTCCCTTGCAAAAGACCTCCTACGTTCAAGTTAATATTCAATAGAGGAAGGAAATTTTCCAAGAGAATTACGATGAACTTCAAGATCAAGATTGTGTGCTCCGATCTTATAATGTGAGATATTTATATTGAAGAGTTGTAAAATTTGATTGAACTTAGATGTCTTTAAATTATTGGGGTATGATCTTCTAGAATTTTATAGCATCGAAGAATAAATATGGGCCTAAATTTATGGCCCATATATGCATTTAACTTCAAGAAATAAGAGTGGTCTTTGATTAAATCCGTTTGTTTATTCCATATCAGTAATCCCCCAACTTCATTCAAGTATGAGGTAAGAGATCTTACTCGGCTTGGATGAAGTAGGTATACACTTAGCTTAACCTTCACTGCCCAATGAGGAAACATGTGGCTAAGTTTGAGAAAAATATCCTAATTAACAATTGAGCAAAAACCAAATATAGTGTTTGTCTTTTGTTTTTGATCAAGCAATTTTTCTGAGCGCAATCCTCAATTTTAGGCAAATATTTTCGATGAGGTGATGGCTCAAATTAGCCCTTAATTATTGTTATAGTGTGATCAATTTGGGTACTTTTAAAAATTCGCATACTATTGATCCTAAGATTACTATACTCAACTTAATAAATGGAAATACTGAAGCTTCGAATCGAGGCTTTTTGTAGATGATATTTTCCTCCTACTCTCACTGTTTCGCCAAGATACATGGATGTGCATGGGAGCGTACTTCACCCAATTTAAAAGTATTATTTGTGCAAGATAGTATATAATTAACTATAATAAGTTGATAAAATCTAGTCAAACCCAAGATGGCGAACCATTTCTCTAACCAATATTTTTCCACCAGTTTTTTTTTTTTTTTCTTGCAATAACTATTAAATCATTGAATGTATAACTTTTCTATTCTCACAATCACGTTGTACTTGCTAGCATCACCAACAACTGTATATTATTACTAAAAACAAAAAACTCTTTCTCTACTAGCAATCTACACTAATGGCCGCATTTGATTTCAACAATAATTAATCTCACGTAATTTTGATCTGTTAAGATTAAGATTTTTTTTCAATAGATTAATATAATCATTTGATTGAAGAGATTGACATTGAGATTATAATAACCGTAACCTTACATTCTTGTTTGGTGAAATAGATTGTCAATATTATTTTTCTAATTCCATAATTGCTCTCAAATTTTTAGGTTTTAAATTTTGAAATTGAGGAACAATTTCAACCTTTTTGTTGCAATCCATATGGTGATATTAATAATTTCTTCTCAAACTCAAAGATTCAAATTGCTCTTAATATATATGGTGAATAGTGTGGGCTCGAGTCAATCTCGGCTAGATTCGCCACCCTAATGTTGTATATTAGACATACAATTGCACAAAATTAATAGGACCAATCTTGCATTATATATTGTTGGAAATAATTGCACATAAGCAATTATTTGATCCATATAGAATAAAGTAAATAGTTCAATATTACCTTTTAATCAGCAGAAGTTTCACGAATATCATCCTTGATCGTAGCTTGCTACAAGCCATAGACTCCAAGTTTCTTGATTCGATCATCTCCCAAGTATAGACTCCACGTTCTTTTATCTCGAGTGGCTTTCTCAATCTCTAATCGCCTCGTAGGATTGCTACCAGAGCTCCACAAACTTACACACCTTAAACCCTTGGTACAAATTTGGTGATACTCCAAGAAAGATTGAGAGAGAAGAACTATGAGTATAGAGAAAGTGTATGGAGAGAGTAAATACTCAAGTTGTGTGCTAAAACTCTTGGGAAGATGACCTATTTATAGGCGAGTCTTCTAAGAATCTAACCCAACTAGGAGTATCAAAAAAGATATAAATAATGTCTACCCCATACAAGAGAGAGTTATCCTCCTATACATGGGTAACTATTATCCATCCACATCTTTCCAAAAGGAAGAGTTCTAATCCAATAAGAACTGCAACTCCTTTTAGATATAGATAAGATCCACTCAAATATAGATGTCATTAGGTCAAGAGTCCAAGACCTAACCCAATTTGTAACATCTCCTACTTATACATATTTGACTCAATCTCCTCGAGCATCATACTCATAACATTTCTCAATCCACATCTTTTCTTTCATATAGGGAATAAGGTGTATGGCCAAATGAGAAGAGAACAAGTAAGGAGAATTATATTAAGCCATCACCAAACTAACATAACCTTACAACTCCAAAAAACTCTCTATGTATCCCAAACTATGTGGTCACACTAGATCAAACATCTCTAATCGCTAAGTAGAGCATGCTTGTATCTTTCCACTATATATCTATGCTCATGACCATGCTAAACACTTTTAACTTAGTCCGCTGCCCTATGAGCCATAGAACAAGGGTGCATTACCAACTTAGTTCTTCCTCGAACCTCATGTCAATTCAGTTGGTCTTGATAGCTTTCCTAGTCATGATCCAATAGATCGAATAATCATGGCTATTGAAAACATGCTAAAGTAGTATTATCAAGCTTACACTTCATGGCATGGTCTAGAGTTCCAAAGGATACAAGAAACAATAAGGGCTTACACAGTGATGAAGCAGGCACCTATTCAGCCACTCTCCTTCATAGGTCGTCACAAAGCACATGTAGTATGAATACATGTTATGATGGAGCTCCTACTCAATTTGGGCATGTCATGCTTTTAACATCATACAAACTTTAGTCAAGTTGCTGTTCAAGCGCCTGATCTGTACAACACTAGACAAACACTTCCAAAATGCCTTCTAGTAGCTCGTATGTTTGGCTACCAACAGGCTTGATGAAGTTGGACACATTTCATAATCGGTCAAATATGATTCATCTTAGCTCCAAGCTAAGGTGACTTTTAGTTATATACATGTTTCCTAACCTTCTTCACTGTTCCAAGTGCAAAGGCAATCATTTGCATACCTCTCAACTATGCAAAAAGATCTATAAGTTTCATCCTGCTCACTATAAAAGTACTAGGGCGATTGCTCGTGTGAGTGGGCCAATCTAAGCTTTGTGGCATTCACATTTCACAAATACAGTACCAACACATAATGAACATGCAAACATATCTCATTAATTATAATATGTTCTCACATGCCATAAGTCTTTGTTAATATAGTCCCCCAATGCAATATGGCTTTATAGAATAATTCTTTATAAAGGCTTGAAAAAGGGTTAAGCGATCACATTACTTGTAGAAATATAGCCAAGAGCAATGTGCAATACTTTTCATCAATGAAACAATATCTAGTATAAGAATGCTTTAGTATCCAAACAAAATTAGGTGTTTAATGCATACAAAGTAGCTTCACTATCACAAAATAATGATAGCCCCATGCATAATCTGTAGAAGTAGTAAACCAGATAGTCTCCAACAAACTTATACCAATTCATTTAGACATCTGAGATCCACTTGATCATGTCTCAATATTTGCGTCAAGGATCACTTTGACATCAATTCACCATTACTAAGCACAATACCATTTGAGTATAGATGTAGTACACTTCAAAACTTCCTCCAGTGCTTACTTAAATAATACTTGTTAGCATTTCTTCTTTCTTCAAATTTGAAGGCATTTTTACTAAGAAAATTATCATATCCATGAAGTGTCAATATGATTAACATGATGCATATATAGTTACTCTTAGAGAAAACTCTAGAATACTACTGAATGATCTTGATGTTTAGACACCACCAAGTCTGTATCTTCCTCTCCTATTCCAATTCAAAAGGACAACCATTTTCAAGTGGCAACATTTCATGTCACTTATAGCCATCATTATAAAGTGAGAGAACAAATCCCTTAACTTATCCTGACATATCATTAGTGACCTTATCCGATCATCATTAAACCTATCAAGAGATAGCTCGATGTAATCAATAGCAACACTATTTGGACGACAACTTGAGCTACAAATGGAGCTTTTCAAGCAATAATCTTACTTCTTTTGCCCCACTACTTGAATTTGTTGGATGATCCATATAGATCTCCTTGTCCATTTCCCATTTAGATATGTCCATTCAAATTATCTAAGACAAACTTAGATGAAATTAGCCACAATTGATAGCAATAGTGAAAAGAGAAAAAATCTCAGCACTTAAGGAGAATATTTCACCCTTCTTTGAGCTTTACATATATTAATAAACTCATTCGCTTAGTGCTTTGACATTAAGAAATCACGTATTTCTAATGGTCTTGCACCTAGAAACTAATTAACTAGCTCTTAGATTTTGTTCTTAGTTATCGAACTTACTTTCTCCTTTATATCAACTATCCATTTTAAATAATAAGTGAAGTCACAAGTGTCATTTTAACTCATCAACATCCACAAACAATGACCATGAAGGATGCCCACTCAATCTCATGTAGAGGATGGGAACACTTCATGTTCACTCTTATTTGTGAAATTTGAGAGTACTTTGTTTAAGTGAGATACTCTCACTAACATTAGAGTCGCTCCCACTATTCTGGTAATTACAAGATGAGCTTTAAGAAGCAACACCTTCACTAGAAAAATGAGCGCCTCTTCAAGGATCTTGCAACTCATATAGTTCAAGATTCATTCAAACTTCACATATGATCTAGTAAATCCTTCTCAAAGGAATTCTTTTTATGCAACTTAATCTTTTTCATTTTCTCCAATATGGTGTTCATCACCTTGTGAGAACATACCTCATCAATTCTTTTAGGCGCATGCCACAAATTTTTTTTTGGTGTGCAACTATCTTACAAAAATTGGAGAATCCATTTTGAGACACATATTTTCATGATATAGGCTACAACCAAGAATTATATCTCCTCAAGTGAGATAAGATCAATTTGCGCCATAAATCTAGCTTAACTAGAAGTATTTGACTTTTCAATTTTTTCACAAGCCCATTTTGCTGCAAAGTATTTGGAATCACATCTTAACTTACAACATTATTTTCCTTTAAATATTTGTCCAAACTATTTAGACATGATATTCTCGCTTCCTATTAGTACGTTGAACCTCCATATTCATGCCCAATTGATCCTCTACCCTTCCAAATCGCTTTGAAAAACTTAGCGCTTTTGATTGGTGAGAAAGGGGTATACTAACTAATAGCGAGAAAAGTAAGAAAAATACAATGCACTGTTTAGTATCTCTTATTCATAAGTTTGGACTCAATTTTAGTGGACTAGCATTGAGGATAAGTGACCCTCTTTCATTTTCTAGCAGGCCTTTCCCACTAGAAAAGTTTATGAAAGTGGAGATTGATCTTAGCGAGTATGCCAAGCACCCTCTAGCAATCATGGTCATTCTCTTAACTAACATGCCAAAAATAAATGAAGAACTATTAAGAATACCAGCTTAAGTCAATTCATGAGAAAAAAAGGTCTCTTAAATGAAAGATGGACAAATTACATTAAATTAATGTCTTACAAGTGCTTCAGTTCAAAAGAGATTACATTGGATAATTAGTGCCTTTTGCACATCTCCAATGTATAGCACACCCCTATTTTTTAGCTTGGAGAAATTAGCTCATGTCCATTATTGAGCTGAGGTATCAATTTAAAATTTATAATACCTCTTCCTTTTGCACTATTCTCGACATATGGCTATATGATACTTGGACATAGTCTATATTCTTGTTCAATCTCCAATCATATGCCAAGTGTTGCCAATATCTTCTATCCAACAAAGAGAGAATTGGAAACACTAGCAAACAAAGGAATGAGAGAGCTTTGAGAGTCAAACTTCATCTCAGTACTATTATAAGTGAAGTATACCATCTCAAAATTTTCTAGCACTTAAAATTTGTTGATATTTTAGTTGATTCTATTATTATAGTGACACATCACTTTGTTGGATCAATTTATGATTCTAGTTTTGCTATTTGCTTTTGTCTAGCTGATGACATCCTTAATTGTGCCAACATCATCTTAATGGTTAGCATAAGTGACAAATGCAATTACTTGACTATTCATAATCAGCTTCAATTTAGCGATTTTATCAAAAATAAAAAAAAATAAAAAATTATAGGTTCAAAATTTTTAATTTAATAAAACAAATCTTAATCTTAGATTTAGTTTTTCTCTCAAACTACCAATCTATTTATCACCAAAATTTAACCATATGATACACATGCCAAGATTTACATATGGTGAAGAGTTCATACCAAAATTTAATGCTTTCAAAAATTATAAATTTTAAGCATAAAATAATTTTATGAAATTTGATCAAATCAATAGGTGAGAACGAGCCCTATTGGCTCTGATACCGTTGTTGAAAATAATTGCACATAAGCAATTATTTAATCCATATAGAATAAAGTGGATGGTTCAATATTACCTTTTAATTAGCGGAAGTTTCATGAATACCATCCTTGATCAAAGCTCGCCTACAAGCCATAGACTACAAGTTTCTTGATTCGATCATCTCCCAAGTATAGACTCTGCGTTCTTTTATCTCGAGTGGCTTTCTCAATTTCTACTCGCCTCGTGGGATTGCTACCAAAGCTTCCACAAACTTACACACTTAAACCCTTGGAGACAAATTTTGTGATACTCCAAGAAAGATTGAGAGAGAAGAACTATGAGTATAGAGAGAGTGTAAGGAGAGAGTAAATACTCAAGTTGTGTGTTAAAACTCTTAGGAAGAGGACCTATTTATAGGCGAGTCTTCCAAGAATCTAGTCCAACTAGGAGCATAAAAAAAGATATAGATAATGTCTATCCCACACAAGGGAGAATTATCCTCATAGATATGGATAAATATTATCTATCCACATCTTTCCAAAAGGAAGAGTTCTAATCTAATAAAAACTACATCTCCTTCTAGGCGTAGATAAGATTCACTCAAATATGGATGCCTATTGGGTTAAGAGTCCAATACCCAACCCAATTGTAATATATACTATACCAAACGCGATCAAATGTAACTAGTCAAATTGGGAAAAGAAAAAAAAAAGGAAAAGAAAAAAGTGTGTTTGGCTCTCTGTGATGGCCTTAATAGGCATCAGCACTGAAGTTGCCCATACATCTTTATCAAAGATCAAGTAATCAACCAACTCCAATTCCACATGGTTCCGAAAACTTGTAATTTGCATTTCCACAACAGTGTGACTTCAAACATAAAAAGAAGTAGAACACATGGTTTATTTTGTTGTTCGATCCAACAAGAAAGCTCCTATCGTTTTCTTATCATCCATTGTCCTTCATCATGTAATTCATAGTAATGACCCAAGGTGCAGATTTGTATACCAAAATAGCATTTGCCGCGGGGATCCAAGCTAGTATATAATTATAATATTTGTCTTGAAGACAGGAGACAAGTTTTAAGAACATTTGAATATAGTTATGGTGGAATAAGGGTAAATTAGGTTTTACCCCCTTGTGAAAATGAAAAAGAGCAAAAAATCCCCTTATGAAAAAGAATAGGCAGTGCCCCCCTTATGTATTTAAAAAAGTAGCAAATTACCCCCTTCCATCATGAGGTGCAAATCATGCGTGGCGGAGTGCAATTGGTTCTAGGTTTTTGCTGTTAAAATATCAATTTTACCCCTTAAATGTCAACCGTTGGATCTATTAAAAAAAATTTGACGGTTCAAATTATTTCTAACTATAAAAAAATATAAAATATATTTATATATATACATACATAACATATAGTTAAATATAGACATTTATATATAACTATATTTATATATTGTTAAATATATGTATATATATATTATATACATATATATAGAAACCAAGCACCCACCCCCATCAACCCACCCAACCCTCCCCCATCATGTGAGCAGTGGCCATGGCCGCCGCCTCCATGGACGCATTTGCAGGTGGCCATGGAGGCGCTACGTAATAAAAAATAAAAATAAAAATAGATGGCGGCCACAATGCTTCCATGGCAGCCCGTAAGGTTTGGGGAGATGCGGGGTTGGGGGGGGGGGGGAGGAGGCATTATATCATATATGTATGATAATGTATGTATTATTATCTATATTATCACATATATTTGATAATAAATATATAAATATAAATATCTTATAAAACATATATATGTATGTAAATATATTATATATTTTCATAAATATATAATATTTAATTTGAAATAAATAATTAGAAAGAAAAAAGATATAAATAAAAGTTATTTAAATTTTATACCTAAAATTTTAAGATGGGGTGGGGGTGGGGGTGGGGTTTATTATATAAAATATAATATAAAATATTTATTTATTAATATATATTATGTATAAATATATACATATATGTTTATGTATTTATAATGTATTATATTATATATTATATTATATATTTATGTATTTATAATGTATTTATATATTTATGTTTATTATATTATATATTTTATATTTATATTTGTATATAATATATATATATAAAAGAATAAATTAGAAAGATGTATAAATTAAAAAAATTAAAAATAGTTTTTAAATTTAAAAATAAAAAAATTGGTTTAAAGGAGATGAAAAAAGATACATAAAAATATATTTAAAAAGAATAAATAAATAAAATTAAAAATATATGAAGGAATTAGGGGTAGTGTAGACTTTATACATTGAAATTAGGGCTAAACTTGAGCGAGTCATGAAGGGGAGGCGGTGTGCTTATTTTTTAAAATCACTAGGAGGTTTATTGCCTTTTTTTTTATAATGAATTTTTTTGCTCTTTTCCATTTTTAGGGGGGGGGGGGGGGAGGGGGTATGTAAAATACAATTTGCCCGGTGGAATAATGAATGTTGATATGAAAATGGATGAGCGAAAATAAAGCAAATTGAAAATTTCCTCTTCCAGTTATGAAGAGAACTATATATAATAGTATATAATACAGTAAATTACATAATAAATAACTGTGTTACATATCTATTTTACCATCTTTAGTTTAATTCAAAATTTTCAATGCCTCTTTAGCTACCATTTGCAACGAGTTTGTCTACTTGTTCGACTTCTGCTTTGTAGAATTTCTTTCATTCTACTCCTCAACTGCTTATTATCTTTTTTGTGAATATTAACTCGTTATTTTTTGTCTAGCTACTTCAAATTCTTGCTTTTATCTGTTTTTAAGTGTGCTTTCGAGATTTTTAATATCTTTGATATGGTTCTATTCTAAGCTCTGGTAATATAGTTACTTCCTTTTCTTCTGTCACTTTTCAATTTTTACAGTGAAATATCCTTCCTAGAATTCTTTTGCTATTTTATCTATTGATTCCGTATTAAAAGGATTGTTGGTTAAATATATTTGAAGGATCTTACGATGTCTTTGAAGCTCACAGGATGTTAGGTCTCCTTTTTTTATTTATACTCACACATGTCAGTGATGTGTTAGGTTTGATTTCCTGCCCTCAAACTTTATGTGTGAGACTTATGTTATTAGGTTAAAAGCGACTGAGCCAATCTTATTTTGATAATAAAGAAATGTTTGGTTATGTTTCTCCAAAACAAATATATCCTCATTTTTCCACCAAAACACAAAAAAAGTTTTCTCAAAATACCCTCTCTTATCCTTCATTATCCCCTAAACTTCACCAATTTTCAATATATAAGTAAATATTATATGTATACACATCATATATATTTTATTATTTTTTAACAATAAAAAATTACTCCATTCCACTTTCTCCCCAAAAACTCAATAAAAAAGTATTGATTTGACTGCTACAGTAAAAATTATCTCCCCCCAAAACATAAACGAACATATCAAAACTCCCCAAACCCATTTTTTAACTATTCCCCAAAATATAAACAAACATTCATCATATTTCCTAATACAACTTCACATTCTTCAATAATTTCATTATCCCAAAATACATAATAAAATTACACGAAAAACATAACCAAACATTCCCTAAGCTTTTTAAATATTTGGATAAAATAAGATTTTGAAATTTATAAGATATTAGTAACAATAATTTCATAGTTAGTATGATTATGATTATTAAATTTTTAAAAAATTTTAAAATTAAATTAGGAATTCATGATTTATTTAAAAGAACTTATAAGATACAAACAACTTTTTCAGAAGTCTGCAAGTTTTTTATAAAAAAATTTACTAGATGCTTTATAACATATTATAAGCTAACTGATATCTTATAACGTTTTAGGAGCTTTTAAATTCATCAAGACACTTCCTAAATAGTAAAAATAAATTGAAAATTACTAATTGTCTTTTCACTCTTGATTTCCTTTGCCTTTTCTTTTCCTTTCCCTGCACTTGGAATTGAAGACCCTAATATATAGGGCTGATTGCAAGAGAAAACAAGAAATATGGATAGATAGACAAATAAAAGGGGCAAAATGCATATTACCCCTTTGTAAAATTGGTAATTGTTCGATATCCTTGTGAAAAAAATGGAGTTTGAACCCCCACTTGGTTTACTCGTGTTTTCCATAAAAGGATAGAAAACTCCTAGATGGATAATACGTACCTAAAATGCAAATTGGACATGCATTTGATGATATGAATTACCTAAAATGCCCTTTTGTTAACCAACTTGGACTAAAAAAGTCAACTCAAACTCAATCATCTGCTAGATTTATCTCCAAACTAAACGAGAGAATCACTTGGTGAAATTTGTAATACCATTGACGAGACACTTGCTTAAGCGCATAAATGGATTTCTTTAGTTTGCAAATCGTTGACTTTGCATCACCTGACACATAGTTTTCTGGCTGCAACATATAGATTGTCTCATCAATGTCGCCATTGAGAAATGTAGTCTTAACGTCCATCTGATGTAGCTCAAGATTAAAATATGTAACTAAAGTCATTATAATCCCGAAGGAGTCTTTCGATGAAATTTGCAATCGATGTCTTCTTTCTATGTGAAGCCTTTCAGACTCAAATCCCTCTTAGTTTTAAAAATCCATTTCTAACCAATGGGCTTCACACCTTTAGGCAATGGGACTAGATCCCACACATCATTATCCTTCACAGACTTAATCTCTTCATCCATGGCATCAATCCACTTTTGCAAGTTGTAGCTTGACGAAAGTTGATCAGATCATCTTTCATCACTCCAATGTCAACATCATGTTCTTGAAGAAATACAATATAATTATCCAAAATTTCCCTTTTCCTTTCTCTAGTAGATCTTCTTAATGGCACTGGTTTTTGAGGTTGTAGAGTTTGTTCTTTTGGAATAGTTTCTTGAACCTAAATGGGAGGTTCAATGACATTGTCTTGACCTATAGTTGCTTCTTGAATAATGTTAGCTATGGAAACCTATTCCTGATCATTATCAATAGCAGTCGGAGGAATATTGACATATTTTTCTTCAAAGACAAAGTCCCTAACTCTTTTTCCCCCTGCAAGCTTGGCATCCTCAAAGAACTGAACGTTACCCATCTCAAAAATAGACTCAGTTGTGGGATCATAAGATTTATAACCCCTAAATCTTTCAAAGTATCAAATGAAATAACAACTGATAATTCTGGAATCCAGTTTTCTTTTGTTTGGTTTATAAAGCCTTGCCTTGACTGGACATCCCCAAATATATAAATGCTTTAAATTAGGCTTCTTGCCTATCTAAAGCTCATAAGGGGTCCTTTTAGTTGCCTTAGTTAGAATCCTGTTGAGTGAATATATTACGGTCTTAATGCCTTTCCCCAGAGTGATTCGGGCAAGGTAGAATGGCTAATCGTACTCTTTACTATGTCATTAAGCATTCTGTTTCATCTTTCAGAAGCACCATTCTTGATGGGCGAACCTAGCATAGTGTACTATGGGACGATACCGTATTCCTCTAGGAATTTTGCGACTTTGTTCACCTGATCCATTATATCTATCGTAGAACTCACCACCATGACATACCTAATGCTTTTGATTCTTTTGCTAAGTTGATTCTCAACTTCTGTTTTATAGATTTTGAACACATGCAGGGATTGCGATTTCTCATGAATGAGATAAAAGGTAGCCATATTGTGAAAAGTCGTCTATGAATGTTATGAAATATTATTGATCGTTCCAATAAGCCGTAGGGAATGGTCCACAAATATCTGTGTGTATTAGTTCTAAGACATCTAATTTCCTGATGTCACTAAATCTCCTGAAAATTGTTTGTTTTTCCTTAATGCAATTTACACACATTTCAAAATCTAAAAAATTATGGGGATCGAGAATATTGTCTAGCGTAAGTCTTTCAATTCTGTTTTTAGACATAAGACCTAATCTCTTGTTCCATAATGAAAGCAAATTCACATCGGTTAATTTGCATTTTTTACCTATTATATTAACATGCAAGTATTCATGGAATGAAGCAATCGTGTCAAGCAAATATAGATTATTATAGCTTGATAAAAAACCAAAACCAATCAAATTTGAATTTTGAAAAAGATTATATCTTCCATTTCCAAATGGACAACAATAACCAAACTTGTCAAATGCTTGTCTAAAAGATAGTACAATAAAAGTCTCGTCAAATCTAAATAAAAACTAGCTCTTAACAATGATTTGAATGTTCCGATTGCATCAACCTCCACTATCTTGCTGTGGCCAATGTAGATGTATCTTTCACCTTATTAGGCTTTCGACAATGCTAGCAACCCTACATAGACACATTGATGTGAGTTGTTGCACTAGAATTTATCCACCAAATGTGTCTAGGTAGCAAAGTTAAATTAACCTCAAAATAAACAAAGTTAAGAAGCAAACCTTTCTTAGCACACCATGAGTGATAATTGGAACACTGTTTCTTCTTAAGATCTATAGCTCCATAGAAGTAATAAGCATACTGAGTTGGTTCTTTATGTTGTTTCTTTTGTGGTTCTGTGTCTACAGCTTCCTTATTTTCTTTCTCTTATTGTCTTTCTTCTTGTCCTTTGAGGTGGAAGCCAAGTGAGCACTCTTTGTCTTCTCCTGCTTCAATCTTTCCTCTTTCTGAACACAGTGTGAAATGAGCTTATTAAGGGACCATGAGTCCTTTTGGCAGTTATAGCTTACCTTGAACTGACTAAAATGTGCTGGAAGGGATATTAAAACCATATGTACTAACAAGTTTTCAGACAAATCCAACTTGAGTGCCTTCAATTTTGAAGCAAAATGAGACATTTCCATAATGTACTCCGTTATGTTTCCTTTACCTGTGTACCTTATTGAGATGAGCTTTGCTAAGATTGTACTAGTTTAAGCCTTTTTCATTCTTAGCAAACCTTTTCTTCACGTCCTCAAGGAAAGCCTTAGCCGTATCCACCTTATCAGACATAGTGCCCCTAAAAGCTTATGGAATGACACGCTTGATGATGACCATGAGATAAATGCAATTAGACTTTTCCCACTTTTCCATCTCCCTCTTTTCATCCGTGGTACTCATATAAGTGAGATCAGTAGGTTTAGGAACCCTTAATGCAAGGTCTAGGTCAATGACTCCAAGAGAAATTAAGATACTTTCTTGCCATGCCTTAAAATTTGTGCATTGAGCATATAAATAGAATTGATGCTAGCAATGATATTAACTGCAAAAGTAGAAATTGAATAGAGAACAAAACAAAGCAAACAAACAAACTTACATAAGTATTAAAGAAGAAAACCAAAATAGAATAATAAATTTGAATAAAGGTAAACCACATCTCAAGATATCGGACACTCCATTAATATTTTATCTTTGGACAAAGTATTAACTTGAAAGTGATATCTTGGTGCAACAATAAAAAACTGATAATAAAGTAATATGTCAAACAATAAATCTTCCTTTGGGCCAATTTATTGCTCACATGTAAAAGCAAATAATTATCACGCGCTTATTACTATAAGTGCACATGCAATTCTACTAAATATAAATTTTCCTTTAAGCTGATCAATATTTACATAAGTTTTCCTTTAAGCTGATCAATATTTACATAAGTTATATGCCCACAACCGTTTATACTGCAAAATAAATTAATTTCCACAAGAGAGGTCACTTTGGTGACATGTTGCTTCAATCAATTTATATCAAAATATATACAAACATACTAATATTTGAATTGAAAATTTCCCCAAAACACCTTCTTCTTCTTCTTTTTATTATTATTATTATTATTAACCTTCTTTGAATAAATTTATCAAAAGAAACAAACATATATTATTATTATTATTATCATTATTATTATTATTATTAACCTCTTTTGAATAAATTTATCAAAATAAACAAACATATATATATATAAAATATATCAATACTCATGTAAATCAATTTGTCCTTTATTGGACAAAAGAAGACAAAAAAGAAAAAACGTGGTGGAAGTTTATTGTATTCAACAATTCTTGACAGAATATTTTATCTATGAAAACTTCACACACAACATATATATACAAAGTATTGCTGCACACCACCAATAAAATAGCTTTCAAATTCAATTAATATCAACAGTGCGACCTGCTATTCTTGAAATTTTCAATTCAAAATCACGATTCATTGCGGCAAAAAAAACTCCATCTACTTGATTTCAAGATTAAACTTTTGGGCACACCAATTTCACAATTGTGAAATTTATTAAATGTTTTAAAAGATCAATAAAAAAGTCGACTAAACTTTATTAAGCCCATGAATCCTTAAATTCAAGTAAATCTAACCTAAAATAATTGATTTTCCAATGATTTAACATGAGTGGCTCCGATACTACTAGTAGGAATTAAACCAGATCTGTGAAACCTATCATATAAAATCCAAGAACCATAATGTTAGATCATCAAAAATATCAATTTAGATGCAGAAGCGTACTTGGATGCATGAATACTGATGAAAATCTTTTGATTCTTGTAGTTATTGGTTTTCCAAATTAGAGAGTACAAATGTTGGGAGAATTTACTCTCTCTTTTCTAATAATAGGATATCACAAAAGAATCATATAAATAATTTCTAATGGACCCATCATAAAATTAGAAATTATAAATTAGAGTATCTATACGTATAAGCCCATACTTTGTAAGGTAACTTATGCCCATCTAATAATTGGATTACTTAATTTGGGCTAAACCTTTTTATGATAGCAAATTGCATACAACAACAACAACTACCACCACCACCACCACCACCACCACCACCACTACTACTACTACTACTACTATTGCTACTAGTATTATATGTAGCACCTAGCTAGGATAAGGGACTTCACCTAAGATGCTCCTCATTCAATCCTAATGCATAATGCCATGAGATAAGATAAAAAAAAACTCTAAAAGACTTTGGTCGACAAAGTGTAACTCTGTTAGGTCTGAGTCTTCTTGGTTGACTGCTGAACACAGTATTTTTGATGGTGGTCGACCACAGCCTAGTCGGCAAGCCGAAAATTGCCAGTATGCTCGACACCTGGTTGATGGTGTGGTCAGCCCAAAACAGGTTGGGCTCATTGGGTAGTTAGGCCGTCTCTGGCCTGGTCGAGTGCTATTGTTGGGTTGGGCCTATTGGACTATCCCATATCATAAGGCTCCTTACTCCCGAGTCCTGATTAAGTTTGTCGATGAGAAAGAATGGAGAGTAGATAATCTATAAAAATTTTGTATAATCGACGAGAGTTTCCAAGTGTCGATTAGGGATTTGCCCCGTCGACGAGGGTTCGATGTATTTAATGCATCTATTACATCGAGTTACACGAAGCATCAACCAATGGCTGCATAATAATTGTTGTTGCTTGAGTTAGCACACATTGACGCCTATAAATAGATGCAGTAAAAAACCTCATTTGCACTTTGATTGCAATATATGTGGTTGAATTAGTCGTTATTTCATGTTTATATTCGACTGCATCCTAGTTTAGATTTCAAAATTATGTAAGTTTTCAAAACCTTTTCAAGTGAGTTATTACTTTGCCATATCTCGACCATCCAACTTTACTCAATCATTTTAGGAGTATTTGAGGAAGAGGATGACATTAGAGAAAGTGATAGTGAGGGGATGAGGTTGAATGTGAGTTCGACTAGGGAGGGTAATGGCTCGACTAGCGAGTTCGATAGTTCATCTAGTGACAGTTCGACCTCGAGTAGTTCTAGCGATGATTGAGCTGCTGTTGGAGGTAGGGCTGGGCTTAGTCAATCGCTTGTTTCTTGTGGTCAGCTATTTAACCCCAACCACCATAGTAAGATAGTATCTAAGATGACTGAGGGAGATCTTGTTCATATTAGACGATTATTCCATGTTTTTCAGGACTTTGAGTTAGTCGTTCCCGGGCTTGATGATAGGATGCACCGGTCTCCCGATAGTTGTATTATTGTCTTTGAGGACGCCCTGAGATGTGAGCTTAGGTTTTCGATTGCCAACCAATAATCAACCTCCTTAGAGGCCTCCAAGTTAGCATCACACAACTATTACCAAACTATTTTTCGACGTTGTATAGTTTTGTAGTCCTCATTCATGTACATGGTCAGCTTTCAAGCTTTACTAAATTTAGCAACCTGTTCTACCTCCCTATGTCTCGCAAGTCGAAGATTACGAAGGAGTTGGGCTTTTACTATCTCACGACCCGCCCTCGTAAAAAATTCTTAGTGACCCTCTCTTCTTAGTTTGGTGAAAACAGAAAGTTTCGTTATTTCTTTGTTCAATCCGCGAGTGGGGTCGGGTTCAATATTCCCATAGGTTGGATGAGGGGTACATCTACATGCCTAAAAATAAAAACCTAACTTATCCCAATACATTTATCAGAGATTTAAATCATATTTGGGCAAATGGAGGCTTATGGTTACATCGAGGGAAGAAACTTGGTGCTAGCAGGCTTATCACCTACCCAGCCAAACCTTCCAGACGATGCTCGACTAGGTAGCTGGTCTTTGTTTGTTTTTTATTTGTTGTGTGTTTTAACTTTTTGGTTGATGTATCTTATCTCTGTTGTTGTATAGATCGAGAAGAGATCATGAATCAAACACAAGCTCAAGCTTTAGCCTATGCTCAGAGGAATCGAGAGCGCTACGAGGGTGCGGCGGTTCGTCGGGAGGCTCAAGTCACCGCTCCTCCGCCTTAAGTCATACTGCCTGCCATAGCGGCTCCCCCAGCTTGAGTAGCAACTTCCACGGCTCAACCAGCTTTCAGGGTGATGATCAGTCTCTCATCTTGACAGAAAATGTTGGGGGGTGAGTAAAGGGGCCCTGCCTAGAAGAAATCCACTGCCGATAAGGAAAAAAGCAAAGTTGGGGCACCCAAACAACCGACTAGCTGTGATCTCTTTAGGCAGCGGGAAGAGGATCAGTTGTTCCAGCTGCTTAGGCTTCTATCACCCCACTTCGATACTGATAGCACTATGGCCATTCATAATTCCCTGTCGATGCTGATGGTGGGGTCAACTGGGGCTAGGATGTGGCATTGAGGGCCTTGGCATATCATTCCAACATAGTTAGTTATCCAGTCGAATGTCATCCACTTGTCGAATACTTCATTTCCTTTTCATCTTAAATGACTAAGGTCATTTCCTTTTGAGGTTAGCCAGTTAGGCTACTATTTTTATAGGAGATCGAAGTTGGCTGTCGGGGATCGCGACCATCTTAGGAAGGTAAAGGAGATGCTGAGACGTTGAAGGCTTAGCTCAAGTCTGCACAGTCCAGGATCGAGGAACTGAGCACATAAGTTAAAAAAAAGGATTCGCAGCTCGTGCTTGCGGTGTCAGAAAAGAGCAGGATAGATGAGCTATTGCTGAAGGCCAGGCTAGAGGTGTAGTATGGCTATGATTTTGGTCGAAGTCAATGGTACAACTGGCAATGCAGTATGCTCGAGATGAGTTTTTTAATGAGCTGCCATTGATGTCTCGACGTTCCAAGATGCCAGCGTTATGTTCTCCCTCGACAATGTAAATGAGGCTTTTGAGAAGGCAATAAGTAGCTAGAATTCTTAGGCTATCAAATTTGACTAGAGGATAGAAGCGCCTTAATCCTACATTGAACGAGCAGCTCGAAATCTATGTTAACCCTGGTAAGAGTGCTCCCTACAAGGTGTCTGCATTTAAGCTTGTGGCTAATCACTAAAAGAGGCTTGCCGAAGTAGCCAAGGAATTTGCTTTTGCGGAGGACTTCGCGTTTGATATTCGAGATGGCAAGGTCAATATAGTCGACCTCCTTTCTCCCCTTGAGCAGGCTTTCTTCATCGACGAGGCGGGGCCTTCCTGACTAGCCCCAACAGCTCTACCAGCTTTCGTCATGGTGCTCGAGCAGGAAGCCAAGAGTCTATCTATTGTCCCATCCTCTCAAGCGATGGGTGCGCAGGCTGCATAAGATGAAGGCTCGGGTTCGAGTTAAGCTATTAGTTTGTTTTATTTTTTTGGTTTTGCTTTTTTGGTTGCCTTTCGAGGTACAGTTGGTAGTTTTTCCAAGTTTGTAATCGAATGTTTCTATTTTAATGAAATTTTAATTTTCGTTCATCGATGTGTATTCTGTTTTGCTTGTTGCTCTTTTTTAATGCTTTCATTTTTTCGAGCACCAAATGCTAATAATTGACAACATATGTAATTCGATCTCAACTTGGAAATCATTTAAGATAATCCCATAATGAAGGAATCAAGTTTACAACTAGATGGTCGATTTAGAAAGTGATTGGGGCAAAAGTAATGGAATGAATCTAGGATATTATTCGTATCTTCATCATCAACTGCTTGGTCAACTCAAGTTTTAACACTGTCATTGTGGTGCGTAACTTGTATTCCCTAATTTTTTTTTGACTAAAAGGTTAATTTTTTGCTCTTTACTTTGGGATCAATTGTAGGGTCGACCCTGAATAACAAGTTTGCTTATTAATTTGAGCTTGAAGCCTTAGTTTTGTGGAAAAACTCTGAGGTTGATTGTTAGGTTGATTGGCACTGACATGTTTATTTTTTGATTCTAGCTTGGGTGCGTTTTCATGCAATTTTGAAGTCATCTTGACGTTGACTACGCGGTCAAATATGAGCGATTAACTTATTCTAATTTGGGATAGAAGCCTTTGCTTTGTAGTTTGAAACCATTGTTACCTACGTGGTCAACTCTGAATGATCAACTCATTGGTTAATTTAGGCTAGAAGCCTTTATTTTGAGTTTAAAACCATTGTTGACTACAGAGTCGACTCTGAACGATCAACTCATTCACTTATTTAGGCTAGAAACCTTTGTTTTGTAGTTTGAAACTATTATCGACTACGGGGTCGACTCTGAATGATCAACTTGTTTGTTAATTTGAGCTAGAAGCTTTTGTTTTATTGGTTTGAAATTATTATCGACTATGGGGTCGACTCTTAATGATAAACTCATTTGTTAATTTGGGCTAGAAACCTTTATTTTATTGGTGTGGATGAATAGCTGCGCGAATACAAGTAGTTTTCATTGAGTTAAACTATAATGTGATACAGTTGGGTGGAGACCTTAGTCTCTTTACACATGAATTTTTTTTTAAATTTATGGCGTTCCATGATTGTGGGAGTTTATTGCTGTTCATGTCTGCGAGTCGATAGGCATTGTGCTTCGCTACCTTAACCTCCGAGTATGGTCCTTCTCGTTTTGGGTTGAGTTTTCCCATATTCTTCAACACCCTGACTTTTTTGATGACAAGATCGCCTACTTTGAAAATTTTTGGTTGGACTCCTTTGTTATAATGTTGTCCCATCTTCGACATGTATCTTTGCATGGTTGTGTATGCTTGTTGATATAGCTCGTCGATTGTCTCCAGGTCTAATTTTCTTTTGGAGCTATTCCTAATTGGGTTGTAATGCATCATTCGAGTAGTGTGTCGTATGAGTTCTATCGGAACGACCGCTTCAAATCTATAGACTAAACTATAAGAGCTGTGACCAGTGGTTGTTTGAAGGGTTGTTTTATATGCCCAAAGCACTCCAGAGAGGTCATCTGCCCAGCTCGCACTAGTCCCTTCCAGTCGAGTTGTGAGGTAGTCTAGGGCAGTCTTGTTGGTGACTTCTGTTTGGCCATTGGCTTGTGGATTTCCAACTGACGTGAAATGTTGTCAAATCCTAAAGCTCTCAAACTAGCTATTCGTACTTTTGTTTTGGAATTGTGTCCCATTATTTGATATTAAGACTTTGGGAAAACCAAAATGACAGATGATGTTTTTCCATATGAAACTCTTGATGACCGTGTCGGTTATCTTGGGAACTGCCTCTGCTTTGACCTACTTTGTAAAGTATTCAACGGTAATAATCATAAATTTCCTTTAACTTATTGTTTTTGGAAATGAACCAGCTATATCGATCCCCCATTGGTTGAATAGCCATGTGAACTGTACGTTCACCATCAATGCTGCAGGCTGGTGAAGTATGTTTGAGTGGACGTGGCAAGAGGGCATTTTTTTGGCGAAATCGACTGCATCCTGGAGTAAAGTTGTCTAGAAACACCCATATCTAATGATCTTATGTGCCAGTGATCGTCATTCCAAATGATTACCGCAGATACCTGAATGGACTTCATGTAGGACTTCATGGGCTTGCTCTGGAGTCAAACACCCGACCTCCTATAAAGTTAGTTGTGCTCATCAAGGGCGAACTTAGTTGCTTGGCCTCTAAGTCTGCATGCTTTGCTTTTGTTCTCAAGAATTATGCCTTTTTTCAAATAGGCTTTTATTGCGTCCTACCAGGAGGGAGGTGCTTATCTGATCTGTCCCATCAAATTCTGGTCAGAGGCACCTATAGTGGGTTTTTTGGTGATAAGAAATGTGATTGTCCTATCTCTGGTCCCTTTCGTTGAGCTTGCGAACTTGGACAGTGCATCAGCCTACTTGTTCTCTGATCGAGGAACTTGGCTTAGGGTGAATTTTTTGAACTGCTGCTATAGCCTCTTCACCTCGGCCAAGTACCTGCTCATCGTAGGCTCTTTAGCTTCAAAGTGCCCTTCGGCCTGCTCTGCAACCAGCTGAAAATCGGCGATGGCTGCTAGTTAGTCAACTCCCCATTTATTTCCATCCTCATGCCAGCCACCCTTTGACTTGTGGAGACTGTAGGGAAGCACCAATACCTCCACCTGAGCAGGTTGCTGAGTCGTCGATGTGCACGGTCTATATAAGGGAGTTGTGGTCGAGATGGTCAGGTAGGTCGAGTCTCTCAGTGACAAAATCAACTAAGACTTGGGCCTTTATAGCTGCTAGGGGCTTAAACATGATGTCGAATTCGTCCAGATCGATTGCCTATTTAGTTTATCTTCTCGACGTATTTGGCTTGGAAAGTTCTTGTTTTAATGGTTGATTTGTCAAGACCACGATAGAGTGAGATTGGAAATAGGGCCACAATTTCCTGGCTGTGGTGACCAGGGCGAGGGCGAATTTCTTGATCTCCAAATAGTTGTGTTCGGGGCCTTGCAATACTTTTCCGCTGTAGTAGATTGATCGATAGGCGTCATTTCTATTCGAAACCAAAACTAAACTAATGGATGCTGACGAGATTATTAAATAAATGTGCAAGATTTCTCCAACCTCAGGTTCAACTTACATCCATGCTGATGAAAGATACTGCTTTAACTCGACAAGTGCTTGGTTGCATTATTCTGTCTATTGGAAATCAGACTTCTTTGCGTTTCTGAGGATTTTGAAGAATGGTAAGCTTTTATTGGCTGGTCGGGCAATAAATCAACCCAGAGCTATAATTCTACTGACTACATGTTGAACGTCTCTTATTATCCGAGGAGGTGTGATGTCCAAAATAGCCTAGATTTTCTATGGGTTGGCCTTGATACCTCTTCGGCTGACCATGTGGCCCAAAAATTTACCTCCCCTCACCGCGAATGTGAACTTCTTAGGGTTATGCGTCATGTCAAATGCTCACAATATTGAGTATGTATGGTTGAGGTCGATTAAGCGTTTTGTTCTTTTTCTATTTTGACGATCATGGCATCAACATAGACCTCTATGGTTTTTCGAATCTCATTTTTGAACATAAAGTTCACAAGTCTTTAATAAGTTGCACTTGCATTTTTTAGCCCAAAGGGCATGACCAAAAAATAGTAAACTCTATTGGGAACGACGAAATAGGACTTATCCATCCCTGTCCTTGGGCGCCATGAATATTTGGTAATAACCCTGAAATGCATCCATCATACTTAGCAAATTACAACCAGCAGTAAAATCTACTAACAAATCTATACGAGGTAGGGGGTAAGGATCTTAAGGGCAAGTTTTATTCAAATCAGTGAAATCGTTACCCATTTGCCACTTTCCCTTATTTTTAGGGAGAATGACTGTATTACAAAGCCAACTTTGCTATTGAATCTCTACAATGTATCCTACCTCTAAAAGTTTGTTGACCTACTCCTTGATAATTTGGCATTGTTCAGTATTGAAAGTTCTGGTCTTCTGATTCACTGGCTTAAATGAGGGGTCCACGTTCTGATAGTGGACGATGACATTAGGGTTGATTCCCTGGAGGTCGGAAGCCTTACATGCAAAAACATCAACTTTTTTCCTAAGAAATCGATCATAAAACATTCCATGTTGCTGCTTATATATGTCCCAATCCTAGTAGTCTTATCGGGGTTCCCTGGTTCCAACTCAATAGTTTTAAACTCCCTGACAGGTTCAACCATAGTCTCATCAAGCTTCCACTTCTTACTCATATGTCCCTCATTAGGTTTTGCTACTAGGATGTCCCATAAGGGTTTCAGTTTAGGTCGAGATTTCTATTTATTTGCCTCGATCGAGATTGTATAGATTACCAAGCTTTCTTCATGTTGCATGGGAGCTCACTCGTCCCAGTGGCAGTCCGAAACTTGATCTTTATATGATAGCTCGCCCGTCCAAGCGACTTTCTTCATGTTGCATAGGAGCTCACCCTTCCCAGCGTTGTAGGCAAATAGCACGTCGATGACCAGGTTGTTTACTATGAGAGTTCTCTTCTAAGTGGCCTCTCCAAATGATATGGATAGGCTTTATAGATCCATCGAGGATGATCTCTAACCCCCTAAATCTGACCAGCGGTGTGCAGATAGATGAACTTGCCTATGTTCATTCTTTTCAAGGTTGACAGAAAAATAATGTTTGCTGAGCTCCCGTTATCGATCAACACTTTCCTTACCTCGAAGTTTGCTATTTCCACAGATACTACCAAAGGAAAATCCATCTTGTTGTCAATCCCTGGATTGTCGACATGGGAGAGGCCCGCATCAAAGAAGGAGATTAGCTCAGTGCTGGTCAAGAGCTAGAAAACTATTTCGATCGGGGAGGATTTAGTCGATTCCTATCTGTGTTGGTTCTGCCTTTTGTTGACTTCGAGTCTCCTAGTTGGGCCTCCGACAATAGTGTCAATTACTTCTTTGATGGGTGGGTGGGGATCATGGGCAGGTTTATTTCCATTATCTTCTTTCTTTGGGTAACTGACCTTTCTATACGGGGAGTTTGGTTGGTTACGCCTGCTTTTTGTCTGGCTCTCTCATCAACAAACTTTTTCATGTGGCCTTGTTCAATTAGCCTCTCGATCTCGTCGTGTAGGTTGAAACAATTCTCTATGTCATTGCCTTTCTGTCTATGAAATTGGCAGTATTTCTTAGACCTTTTTATGGCTTCTATGTCGATCAACCTCCTGGGTTTCTTAAGGGGCTTGTCGTGCTGGATGGCAAACAATACTTTCTTTCTTGCAGCACTGAGCGGAGTGTAGTTGTGGAAACATTTGATCAAAGATTAATGTCCATCTTTATGCTGACGATCATCTTTTTCTTTGAGCTTCTTCTTATCAATCTCAGGATTACCATACTTGAACTTATTCATATCTTCTTGAGTCATGTACTTCTTTGCGAGGTCGAGCAGTTCTTCTATGGTTCTTGGTTGCTCCTTGACAAAAGCATTAGTGCGCTTTTTGTGTTAAAGGCCCAAAAAGAACAAGTCGATCAAAAATTCCATCCACGGGCTATCGATCTTTAGAATTTCAACGTTGAACCTAGTGAAAAAAAATCGCAAAGCGACTTTCCCTCATTCTGTTTGACAATGCGCAAATGGGTATGGAGGAGCTTTGCTTTTCTTCAACAAGCAAACTGGTGAAAACACTCGTCGCACAGTTGGTCAGAGGAATAGATCAATGTCAGTTCCAACTTCACAAACCAATTGAGCGCAATCCCCTAGAAAGTGGTAACTAGCATCATGGCGTAGATGTACTTGTTGTGCCTATGCAGCTGCATCATGTACTCCAATTGAAGTAAGTATTTATTCGGGTTCGTCAAGCAATCATATCTGGGCAACCCAATCGAAACTTTGGCATCAACAACGATTCACTCATCGATAATCTCTTGAATAAATGGTGATTCCCTCTCACGACGAAAATGGGGATCGCCATCGCAATGGAGGTTCCTATCAGAGTTCCTTCTTGAAATTTCTTCGAGTCGTCGATTCAATTATAGTACTTGATGGGAGACTTCCTCTTACTTTTCCCAATCATTCTGAGTTAGGTTCCTATTTGTCTGAAGCCTCGCGCGCTCAACCGTATTGCACTCTGGGGCCCGAAGGGGTCGAGCGCCATGATCCACGAAATCAACAACTTTTTCTCGAAGGTGTTATTGTGCTTCTTCCATCGAGAATTGCCCAGGACTATCTTCTCATCAGGTGAGAGGTCGCTGGGCCTCTAGCCAACCTCTTTCTTCTTTAGGGGGCTTCTCCTCGCGTTGAGAGGGTTGGGTGTTGTGTCACTTGAGGGTGGCTGATAGTTCAGTAAAAATTTGAGCAGATATTTCTCGCTTATTAGCTGTATGAGTTAAGGCATAGTCAAGGTGCCCACTTGTTCTGGTTGGGTACTAGGTCCCGCTATATCAGGTTGTTGTTGGGGTCGAGGAGGGGGGGTTGGGGATCTTCTGTTCTCATCCATTTTAGAAACGGCTCTCTTAGTTTTAACCATTTTTCTCAATCGCAGACTCAAGTTTCCTACAAATGGCGCCAAATGATGAGGGTAAAAATCATATGATGAGTGTATTGGACTGAGATCTAGTTCAATCAACTAAGTGGAGATCGAGGAGAGTACTTTCGATGTAACAAGATCGAGTCCTACGATAAATAGAAAACATCAAGCTAGTTGAGGTGCCCTCGGCTAAGGCACTCCAACGCTCAAGTCAGTATACAACTAGAAAATAGAGTACTAGAGTGAGGGCTTTAGAATGATGAAGGGCATACCTTGCTAAAGGCTGGCAATGGGGTATTTATAGCCTACTCAATAGGGTTGATATATCTATGGTGCCCTTACTAGGCATGAAGGATTTTGTCCTTACTTAAGGTTCTTCGAGTCTTTTCCAGCTTGTGTACTATTTCAGGTGGCGCTCTCTAGGACAAGGTGGTACATTGGAGACACACCCTGACCTAGCGCGGCTAAAAAAGGCAGTACGGGTAGTGGCATGTGCCATTAATGCATAGGCATACTGTGTGTAGAGCATTCAATGTGGTGGTGGTCGACCACAGCCTAATTGGCGAGCTAAAAATTACCAGTATGCTAGTCATTTGATTGATGGTGCGGTCAGCCTAAAACAGTTTGGGCTCACTGGGTAGTTGGGTCGCCTCTGGCCTGGTAGAGTGTTATTGTTGGGCTGGGTCTATTGCGCTATCCCATATCAGACGCAAACATTTCAAGTCCACAAACATGTAAACATATAGTGCCAGTTACAAAATTGTATACATCAATCCTAGAGCAAGCTTTGACCTCATACCCTCTGACAAATCCTATCTAGGAAAAGAATTAGGAAGCAGCAAAAGGTGTAAGTCTTAGGGACTTAGTGAGGTATAGCTATCGTGTAACGTATAGGGTCTAAGGAAAAGTGGTAAAATTAATTCTAACAAGATTAATACACAGCTGAGATGAAATAACATAAAGACCAAGGTAATCGAAAGTTACAAAATAATGTAATGATAGAAAAAGAACTCAAATGAATGATATAGATGACAACAAAGGCATAATACAACAAGATATTACATAACAGAAGCCATTTTCAAAACTTAACAGAACTGTTGGCCAAATCCAACCTTATAACTCCTAGAACATAGCATATCAAACACAATAGGAACAAAATATATCATAGAATCTTCCTTATCTTTCCATTCCTCGAGTGATCAGTTGGGCATGACATAACTGACATGTGTCATGGCCGACCTTAATGTCGGATCTTTCCACTCGTAGACCGCTACCTTCAACTACATACGAGTCAGGATCATGAGTGGGTACTAATTGGGATATTAGTCACTGCCCCGTCCAGTCGTCTTTCTGAATCTAGTCCTGGGCCTAACTTTCTGTGGTGTCTTTATGGGTAACAAGCTTCCCAAGGGCGTCCGAAAGGGTAACATAACACAAGCTAATAGCTTAAATGGGTTTCAAAACAATAAACATCATACATATCAGAACACTAAAATATAGTTGTACAACCTCTATAACATACCGACTAACAAGGTCGTTCCAATTAACAAGTAGGGAAGACATATAGAAGCACAATAAGATGACTGGTCAACAAGATCATTTCAATGACACTTTCACAGAAGATCAATAACAACTAAAGGATTAGCAGACAAGGTTGAGGGGTACAAGGCGCAAGGCACATAAACTCATCAGAAGGTCGTAAACACCACAACGGTTTGCCATTAAGCATATATGAATAAATGAGTTGAGGTATACGATCAACAGATATAATTCTTTTCCCAAAAAAGTATCGCCATAATAACCTTACCTTTAGTCTCGATATGATAGTACCAGCATCCTACTGCCCTAGAAGACTAGTAACCTCGCCACCTAATCAAATAAAATGTATTTAAATATCAATATGCTTACATAGTATTCATTTTAATAGTAATTAAACTACTAGCATGACTTAATATCATGAATTTCTCCATTTTATAGAGTATCTTTCTTATTTAAATCTTCGATCTAGTTTGAGTATGGGTAATTCATTTTAAAATATGTTGGTTTTTTCGATCATCCAAGCTATTCTACAAGAATCATTATATTTTCAACTTGTATAAACAATTATAGGTTTTATTTTGAGAGTAACATATATATTTAACTCCTTAAACATGCTACCGCTGCTAAATAGCATTAACGAAGAGTTTATCAGCTCCGGGTCAATATTTTATCTCACCAATAATACATAATTTGATAACCCATGTTTAATAATAGAATTTATTCATAGGAATATCTTACATTTTCTATTAACAATCAATCCCTACAACGTTACACAAAATTAAGGTTTTAATTACACCAATTAGCTTAATCAACAATAATTATGTTCTAATTAACAATCTAGACCCACTAGCACTGCACACAACTTATACATCCTAATATTTCATCTCAAAATCTTAAACTGAGTCACAATCACTTTAAAATACATCGATATATAACTCAACAATTCATCCAAATTCAACAAGGCAACAATTTAATTGGTTTTAACTCGGATTTTTACCAAATTACTTAAATTCGAAGCTTATTCACAATCCGAGACCACCATGCATATACTCACGATGATGATCGAAAGTAGTTGTTCTTCATCTATTGGAGCTCGCCGTTGGCTTCCGAACCTTCTCTATCGGAACTAAGCTTTGCCGTGACCACTTGACAAAAGCTCTCTATCAATTTTTGACTCTATTATCGATTCACCGATCAATTTACTGAAAACTACCACTGCAATACCAACAATGATGTGCTCCACCACCTTAATTTCTTCTTTGTCGGTGGTCGAACTGCATAATTAAAGCTACAAAATTGATCCCTGAGCTAAACCTATCAAGACCCGCTGCTCAAACCTAAGCTTCTGCTGCTAGAACCATCACAACCACCGCTACTCCCCGCCGCACGCCTTTGGTCTCAAACACCTATCATTCCGCCAGTCGATTTTGGGTATTTTTGGTGTGGGAGTGATCATAATGACGATAAAGAGCTAATTGTTGGGTTGGTTTTGGGTTTTTGCTGGCATTGGTCGGAAATCACCAGTGAAATGAAGGGGGATTACATGTGAGAATTTGAAAGAAATGGGAGGAGAATTTACTATTTATAGAGTTAATTTTCAAAAATTGCAGAAGGACCCCAAAACCTTTTCTCAGCTCTCAATTGAGTCCTTGGACTTGTGAGTGCCTCAGGGACCCTACATTTTCAATTAAATCCCTTGATTTTTTTCTTTTTACATATTGGCCCTATGGATTTCCTAAATCTTTGCAATTAAGTCTTATTTAATTAAATTTGGTCCGTCGATTTCCTTATACTCAACTGAATCCCTTAATTTTTTTAAAACACCGTATTATTAGCTTTCTATTAATTATTATTATTACACTTTTCTTTTTACAATTAAATCTTGGTTTATACCATAACATTCATATTTAAAATTTTGGAGGTGTTACAATCCTCCCCCTTAAAAGAATCTAGTCGATAAATTCTCACTTAACTGTTGACAGGGTTTGGGTTAACGCTAGCGTATGTGATATTCTCATTCCCACGTCACTTTCTCTAATTTGTGGTTACGCCATAGCACTTTTAGTTGACGAATCCTTCAATTTTAAGCTCCTGGAATTTCCAATCCAAGATATGGATGGGTTGTTCCTCACAGGTCAAGTTGCTTCTCAGTAGCACGTCTTCATATGAGATGATGCGAGAGGGGTCAGGATGGTACTTCCAGAGTCGTGATACATAGAGGATGTCATGTATTCTAGTAATATTTTGTGGTAGTATCAATCGGTAGGCCACTGGTCCAACTCGTTCATAGATTTCACAAGGACCTACGTATCTTTGGCTGAGCTTCCTACCTTTTCTAATTCTTCGAATGCCCTTTCGCAAAGATACTTTAAGGAATACTTTATCACCAACCTCAAATTCCAAGTCATTTCTCCACTTATTTGCATAACTCTTCTACTGATATTGGGTCACTTTCATTCTTTATTTTATCATTTGGACTTTATCAATAGTTTCTTGTACTAATTTTGGCCTCAAAGTCTTTGTGATCTTATCACCGTTGCTCCCCTGCTCATCTAGATCCCAATGCAAAGAAGATTGGTATTTCTTTCCATATAGAGCTTCGTATGGGGCCATCTATATTGTGGACTGGTAACTATTATTATAAGCAAACTCAATCAGTGGGAGATATTTATCCCAACTTTCGCCAAAATCCATAATGCATGCTCGAAGTATATCTTCCAATATTCGAATAACCTTCTCTGATTGACCATTAGTTAGGGGGTGAGCGATAGAGCTAAACGATAGCTTCATCCCAAGATGCTCTTGTAAACTTTTCCAAAATCTTGAGGTGAATTTAAGGTCTTGATCTGATATAATGCTAGCTGGAACCTTATGTAGTTGGAATACGTCTATGATGTATAATTCTTCTAACTTATCAACTTTGAAATGTGACCTAACTGGCAAAAATTGTGCAGATTTGATTAACCAATCCACTAGCACCTTGATGCTATCATATCCTCATCCAACTATTAGTAGAATCGTTACAAATTCAATAGTTATCTACTTCCATTTCCAACTAGAATTGGAAATGGTTGTAGTAATCCTGATGGGCATTGATATTCTGCTTTCACTAACTAACAGGTTAGACATTTCTGTACATTGTCTGCAACATCCTTTTTCATTCCATTCCAATAGAAATATCTCGATACATTTTCGTGTTTCCCGAATGTAATATATATCTCGATACATTTCCGCGTTTCCCAAATGTAAGATATATTTCGCATGATGTGCTTCTTCTAACATACTCGCCTTCATCTCTTCAGGCACACATATTCTTTGGCGATGTAAAAAGTGCCTCAACTATCAATACTAAATTCGAATTCCCCAAATCTTACAACTGCTTCTTTCTGTTCGTAGACCTAATTATCATTAATTTGAGCTCATCGTATCTCATCATGCAGCTTTAGCTACATGTTATTCCTGCGATCCATTCTCATTGCTGTATTTTTATCACAACGCCTGTCCCCTGATTCTCTGATGTTTCTCTTCCTAGCATATAGGCTATTTCAGCCTTTTGCCTCAAGGCATTTGCTACTGCATTTGCCTTTCTTGGGTGGTAAAAAATAAAAAGGTTGCAGTCTTCTAGGAATTCCATCCTTCTTTGTTGCTGTATGTTTAATTCTTTTTGAAAGTGTAAGTGCTTCAAACTCTTGTAATCTATATATAACTCAAGGTGGCTCTATAAAGGTAATGTCTCCATTTAGCCAGTGCAAAAATTATGGTTGCTAGTTCTAGGTCATGAGTGTGGTAGTTCTACTTATGCAGCTTGAGCTTCCTAGATGCATAGGCGATGACTCGCCCTTTTTGCATTGACATGCAATTGAGCCCTTCCCTTGATGCTTCTTTATAAACAACAAAATTTTCCAACCCTTTAGGGAGGGCTAATGTTGGAGCTAAAGTAAATTAGTCTTTCAAATCCTGAAAGCTCCTTTCACACTTTTCATTCCACTTAAATAGTTGATCATTTTGAGTTAACTTGCTTAATGGGCCGGTTATTTTAGAAAAATCTTGTACGAACCTTCGATAATAGTCGGCAAGTCCCAAAAAGCTCTGTACTTTTATCACATTCTCGGGCCATTTCCAGTTGACTATCGCCTCTATCTTAGTAGGGATCAACCTCTACTTTATCCTTGGATATAATATGTCCCATAAAGGTAACATTTTTCGGCCATAACTCATATTTGCTGAGCTTTGCATATTGCTGGTGCTCCTTAGAGTTCTCAGACTAAACATAAGTATTTCGTATGTTCCTCCTTGGTCCTTGAGTACACTAGAATATTATCTATTAATATCACCATGAATTGATCCAAGTACGGCGAGAACATCCAATGCATCATGTCTATAAAAGCTGTTGGGGCATTGGTCAGACCAAATGGCATCAACACAAACTCATAATGATCATGTCGAGAATTGAATACAGTCTTTGGTACATCATCTTCCCTGATCTTCAATTGGTAGTACCTTTGTCTCAAACCTAATTTTGAGAAAACTGTAGATCCTTATATAATGTCAAATAGCTCTTCCACATGAGGCAAGGGATATTTATTCTTACTAGTGACCTTGTTCAATTCTTTGTAGTCTATACACATTTTTAAAGTCCCATCTTTCTTCTTCACGAATAGTACTGACATTCCCCACGAAGAGGTGCTGGGCCTTATGAACTTTTTCTCTAATAATTCTTGAAGTTTTTTCTTTAATTCTTTCAATTTTGTAGGTGCTATCCAGTGGGGAGTTTAGGAAAAAGGTGTTGCACTTGGAATAGTGTGGATGACAAATTCTATTTCTCGATCCGAGGTTAATGAGTCTAGTTCTTTTGGTAATACATTTAGATACTCGACCACTACTTTCACTTCATCTAGTCGGAATTTATCTTGGGATTTGTTGATAAAGCATGCCAGGAATCTTTGTCCTCCTTTTATTAGAATTCTTCTGGCCTTCACCGCGGATATAATAGGTATCAGGGAGGTTGAATCTTTAGAACTGTATGTCGGGATTGGTGCTTCCTTACCAAGAGCAATCTGCTTGGTATAACAATTCATCTGCACTTGGTGTTGGTACAACTTGTCCATCCCAAGTTTCAAGTCATAATTCTAAATAGGCATCACCATAAGATTGGCTGGATACTTCCTATCTCTAATCTTAATTGGACAAGCTCAATACACGGTTTCTATTATTAATCGTGCCTCTAGGTCTAAGTGTGTATGTACTTCTAACTAATAGGCCATGCTTTTTGATTGTATATTTAATTTATATGAGCATGAGATTGATATAAAGGAATAGGTAGCTCTAGGGTCATATAGAAATTTTACCGGTAGTCTCATGGATAGAAATCATACCTTCAACTACATCATTGGGGTTTGGTCTGGTCCCTGCTATTTGTTTCATTTTTCCCATAGGTACGATAGTCTTTCTCTTGGGGCATTCATAGATGAGATGTTGGTCGCTACCATATTCTATACACCTATCCTATTTTCTCCAGCATTCGGACTCATTATGGCCCAAGCCTGCACAAAAACCACAATTCTATTGGGGTACTCCTCATGTAGCATTTGTAGTTTCACCGGCTTGATAAAAGCATTGGCTGGCTGTCCCGATCTAAAGTTTTGACTGCTTTTTACTTGGATAGTTCCTCCTACTGAGTGGCATTCTTCCTTTCCTGCCCTTATCCTTAGTTTTTTGGATCTCAAGAAGCTTAAATTCCAGTTGTAATGCTTTCCTTGTAGCTTGGTTGAAGTTTTCCAAGACACATGTAATAAGAGCCTATCTGATCTCTAGTTGAAGCCTCTCTACAAACTTGCAAATCTTTCATTTTTTTATCTCTTAGTATGTGAGGCGCGTCCTGAATTACGAACGAGGTCCCTTGAATCAAGTCCATGAACTCCTGTTCTCGAGCATGCTTAACTACCAGTGGCATAAAAGTTTCCATAACTTCCCATTAAAATTCCCCTAAGTGCACTGGGTCCCTTCCATTGTCCATCTTTTGTCTACCATTTTCCACCAGTTTGAACAAGACCTTCCAAAAGGAATGTGGCATGCTTGACCTTTTGTTTGTCTGTGTAATGTAAATATCTTTTTGAAGCTCTCAATCTATGGCTCTACCTTTTTGTCATCTAGCTCCCCCAAGAACCTTAAGGGTTGAAGACGAATGAACTACTCTAATGCTTCGTCTTCTATAAGCTCTTTAGCACTTGTAGCTCTATCAGTCTGTCCCTGTTGTTGCAAAACTGCATGAACTATTACCACATTTGGAGCATGGGTCTTGTCTGTTGCCCCACAGTTGGCTGATTTGCTAGGTGAACTTATGATACCTCTTTCTTACATGTTTGTTGCTGTGGGGCGGGAGCCCATTGCCTGAGGGTATTCTGAGTATTTGTTTGTCTACCAAGCAGTCTCCCATGTTGTCCTGAGTAGGTACCTGGGAGCCTTTTTGATAAGCCATCCTTACCCTAACCTGCTCAGATTTTATTAAGTACCTCTTGACCTGCAACCAACAAGATTGCAAAATGATACTTAAATGTCATTATTGAAATCATTTCTCAGTTTTCATTTCTTTTACTTGTATTCAAGGGCACTTAATGATTTATGATACAAAAGTTTTAATACAAGAAGACATTACTTATTCGATAAGCTACTTAATAAAGTTTCATTAGATACTCAAGTTAGCATTAGCAGTTTTTTTACAAATGGTATTTACAATGTTAAAATCCAAAATTGGCTAATTTAACTATTCACCTAGTCGAGAGACAAAATAAATAGGCCCTCGTTAGGGGTTAGTCTATTATAGTTAAGCTTGCACTAGTCTATTACATTCTAAGTTCAATAATTACAAGCTTTCACTAAGATACACATATCTATATATAGACATATTTACATACATGGGGCTTGCATGCCTTAGTACTCTACCTCATCCTCATCCTCCGCTATAGCTTCCTCCTCTTCCTTGGACTCCATACCTATCTCCTTATCTTCCTCTTCAAAATCTATGCATATCTCTTTATCCTCTTCCTCAAACTCCGTAATCTCATCTATTGTGTTCTCTCCTTATGATCCCCTACTAGGGGAATCTCCTCCTATGGCATCGGCTCTTAAGGCGCCACCTTCGCGAGATCCTTCTCCAGTATATCCTCGGGGTTCCCTTCGGGATCTCTTTGGGGTTCCCTCCAGGTGCCTCATCATATGTATCCGTCCTTGTACTCCTGTCTCTGGAGATGGATGGACTCGCGAAGGTCTTGCCTTTGGCACCCTCCACTGGTGACCTGATCTATCATGCTCCCATAATGCACCAACATCTTCCTAACCTCATCCATAATAATGTGATTCAAAGAAACCACTTGTTGATGGGCTGACTCGAGAATCTTAAAAGTATCATCCATTTGGGCTCGCACTGTACATAGCCTTTCAATCTGACTCTCTGCTATCTTTATTCTCTTAGCCTCACTCTTATTTTTCTTCTTAAATTTTGCCAACATATCCTCTAACCATCAGGCCAAACCTCTCAAATAAAAATTCTCAGTGCGTTTCATTTCTAACACCTAAGCCATCTCCCTAATCCAATCCACATAAACTTGACTCAACTCTTGGAGTCTCCACCTCTCCTGTTCTAGATCCTCAACCTTGTCTCCCATGGGCTCTTTCCATTTCTTATGATCGTCTGCCATCCTATAATATATATGTATGTTTGTTTTATTAATATCATGCTAGATAAATTTCCTTTTTGAATTCTCTAAATCATATTAAGGCTTTTCATTAGTCACACAAAATACCCAAGGGGTCTCTTTCCATTCTAAAGCCCAGTGCTTGACTCTCAGAAATGAAGATTATTAACTGGTCGACTGTCCCAGGTATAATCTCCTTCCTCCTAGTATTGCACACTTTTTCCCAAAAATTCATGCGCTAACTAATACCTCAAATCACACTTACTTTCCGCTAAACCCATCAATACCGACATAAGAGTTATACCTACATATGTGCATACCTAGGTTATTACTAAATCCAGGCTCTGGTACCACATCTATAGCACCCAACCAGGATAAGGGACCTGACTTAAGATACTACTCATTCAATCCTAATACATAAAGCTATGAGATAAACGACTGAAATAAACTTAGCCACAAGACCCCAAAAACACACATAAAAGATTTACATACGAGGATATAGTCTCAAGCTTACACAACCAACATTACATATCGAGTCCAAAAGGTCCTATGCGACTAAACGATAGATGCAAACATTTCAAGTCCATAAGTACATAAACCTCTATTCCAGTTACAAAATTATATACATTAATCCTTGAGCAAGGTCTGACCTCCCGTCCTCCGATAGACCCTATCCGGGAAAAGAATTAGGAAGTAACAAGAGGTATAAGTCTTAGGGGCTTGTGAGGTGTAAATATCGTGTAACGTATAGGGTCTAAGAAGAATTAGTAAAATTAATTCTAACATGATCAATACACAACTGAGATAAAATAACGAAAAGACCAAAGTAATCGAAAGTTAAAAAATAATATATTGACATAACAAGAACTCAAACGAATGATACATATGACAATGAAGGCATAATACAACAAGACATTACATAACAAAAGTCATTTTCAAAACTTAGCAAAACTATTGGCCAAATCTAACCTTATTACTCACAGAACATAACATATCAAACATAATGAAAACAAAATATACTATAAAATCTTCCTTATCTCTGCATTCCTCGAACAATCGGCTCGGCATGACATAACTAACATATGGCATGGACAATTGCATGCCAAAACCTACCAATCACAGATAGCTACCTCCAACTACATGCGAGTTAGGATCATGAGTGGATACTAGCCGAGCGACCAATCACCATCGGTCTATTCACCCCATCGTCTTTCCAAACTTAGTTTGAGGCCCAACTTCCCATGGTGTCCCTATGGGTAATAAGCTTCCCAAAGGCGTCCCCAAAGGTAATATAATACAAGCCAATATAAAAAATGGGTTTCAAAATAATAAACAGTAAGCATATCAGAACACCAAAACAGAGCGATACCACCTGTATGACATATCGATTGGCAAAGTTGTTTCAATTAACAAGTAGGGAAGATACTTAGAGCACGATAAAATGATTAGCCAGCAAGACCATTTCAGTGACACTTTCATAGAAGATCATAACAACTATGGGATTAGCCGGCAAGGCTGGGGGTACAAGGGGCAAGGCACATAAACTCATCAAAAGGTTGGAAACGCCAGAACGATTTGCAATTATGCATATATGAATAAATGAATTGAGGTATACGATCAATACATATTATTTTTTTCCTAGAAAAGTATGGATATAACCTCACTTTTAGTCCTGGCAGCAATAGTATCAGCATCCTATTGCCCTAGAAGACTTGTATCCTCATCACCTAATCCAATAAAACATATTTAAATGTCAATATGCTCATATAGTATTCTTTTTAATAGTAATTAAACTTCTAGCTTGTCTTAATATCATGAATTTCTCCATTTCATGGAGTATCTTTCTTAATTAAATCTTTGATCCAATTCGAATACAGATAATTTATGCTAAAATATGTCGATTCTTTCGATCGTCCAAGCCACTCTACCAGAATCATCATATTTTTGACTTGTATACATAATTATATATTTTATTTTGGGAGTAACATATATTTAACTCCCTAAACATACTATCGTCGCTAAATGGCATTAATGAAAAGTTTTGCAGTTTTGGGTCATTATTTTATCTCAATACCAATAATACATAATTTGATAGTCTAAGCCCATGTTTTATAATCTAATCTATCCATAGGAATATATCATATTTTCTATTAATAATTAAATCTTACAACATTACACAAAATTAGAATTTTAATTACACTAATTAGCTTAATTAACAATAATTATGTACTAATTAATAATCTAGGCCCACTAGCACTACACACAACTCATACATGCAAACATTTCAGCTCGAAATCTTAAATCTCATCCAATCACATTAAAAATACATGAACATATAACTCAACAACTCCTCTAAATTCAACTAGGCAAAAATTTAATTGCTTTTACTCGAGTTTTTACCAAATTACTCAAGTTCAAAGCCAACTAACAATCTAAGACCACCACATACGCGCTTACGACAATGATCGAAAGCTGGTATTCTTCATCCACCTCGCATCTCCGCCGTCTGTCAGAGCTTTACCGCGCATTGCCTCTGGAACTGAGCTTTGCCACCACTACTTGATGTGCTTTGTTGTGCTTGACAAAAGCCTTCTACCAATTTCTGGCTCTACCATCGATTTACTGGTCCATTTGCTCAAAAATTTCCATTGCACTACTATCGCCGCGTGCCACCACCCTAAATTCTCCTCTATCGGCAGTCAAACCACAAAATTGAAGCTACTAAATTAATCCTTGAGCTAAACCTATCAAGACCCGCTGCTACTCAAACCTAAGTTTCCATCGTAACTACTACTGCCCATTACTGTGCACCTTTGCTCTCAAATGCCTATCGTTTTGCTGGCGGATTTTGGGTGTTTTTGGTGTAGGAGTGATCACAGTGATGAGAGGAAGCTAATGGTCGGGCTAGTTTTGGGTTGCCACCAGCGTTGGTGGGAAATTTCCGATGAGAGGATGGGGGGTTGAATGTGAGAATTTGAAAGAAATAGGGGATGGATTTGCTATTTATAGAGTTAATTTCCAAAAATTACAGAAGGAACCCAAAACCTTTTCTCAACTCTCAATTGAGTCCTTCGACTTGCTAGTACCTCACATTGGCCTACTACATTTTCAATTAAATCCCTTGACTTTTTCTTTTTACATATTGGCACTATGAATTTTCTAAATCTTTGCAATTAAATCTTATTTAATTAATTTTTTGGTCCCTTGATTTTCTAATATTCAACCGAAATTCCTTAATTTTTTCAAAATGCCATATTTTCCTTCTTTTTTATTAGTATTATTATTCATAATAATAATCTTGGTTTAAACCATAACATTCATATTTATAAATTTTAGAGGTGTTCCAATTAATGTCCAAAATCCAACATAGGCTCCAGTTCTCCATTGGACAAGTTACAAAGTTTCCTCAAAAAGGATCCATACCCTAAATATGTTGGATTTAGGTCAGTTGTTTATCTTTTCTCCGTCCTTGAATGCCTTACAGCCAAAGTTTTCGAGCCTGCTGAGAATGCCACAACTCACATGAGAGTTGAGTAAAGTTATTAGGGCTGTGACGATTGCAAATGGTGGCACATTACCAAATATTCAAGAGAGTCTGTTGTTCAAAAAGAATAGTGCAAGCAAGAAAACCAAGAAATAGGATTTGTTTCTCAAGAATTTGTAGTGCATTTGGGCGTAAGCTCTTATTAGATTAGTGGTGGGTTTTAATTAACAATTTTGGAGTAAAGGAATATTCTTTTATGTAAATCTTTTGAGCTTAGTTAATGGTGATTTTTTTATATTCATATATTTTGGATAATCAATTTTCTTAAAAATAAAGTCATATTTTAAGTTGTATTTTTATTACCAATAAAAAAAAAAGTTGTATTTTTCATTTTCATCTTTTCTCTTTTCGCTCTTGTATCTTGTGTCTGTATTTATTTAAATCTTTATTTTTATTTTTCTCTATCTGATCAATTAATTTTTTTCCTTCTTTTAACAAAAAATTGAATCTATGAGAGGAAACGAAATGCTTAGCATGGAAAAGATTGCATTGAATATTGGTGGTTGGGTTGGTACCATTCACATTCAAGATTTGAATGTTGGTTTTTCTGGTGTTGACATCAATATCCAACAGAATTTTGAAGCTTTGAATGAGGGGGCAATTTAGTCATTAAAATTTTCTTCTGTTTAAAAGTCAATTTGGGGCTAGCGAGCCCTTTTATGAAAAACATAAGTTGGTGCTAGACTCCATTTTTTCACAGAGGGATATTTGGAAATTATGAATTTCATAGAGGGTAATATGTATTTTGCCCCAAATAAAAGTGAAGTTGGTGACATAAAATAATCTGATCCTTTTACCCTAAATTCTAGAACAAGGTATAACATTGTTTGTAATAGAGCTCTTCCGACATATGAGTTTAATGCTTCTACTCTGGTTTAAGTGGAGAATAAGAAATTACAAGAAAGTTGAGATAAAAAAATAGAGGTGTGACAGCAATATAGACTAATAATGAAAACAGACAAACAAGCTGTGCTATTGCAGGATCACTAAGAGTAACTAAGCTCATGTTTCAGTCCTAAATTTGAAAATCATGAAAGATCTTACTTTTATGATCATAGCTCTTTGGCATATTATATATAAAGAGCTTAGAAGTTACCCCCAAAAGTTGATGTTTTGGATAAACAAAGGTTGTTTCTGTATTTAAGAAATGGGAATCCCATTATAAAGTATCAAAATCAATTTCTACTTTAGGATCAATCCCCATTCATCACTTTTTTAATTTTAACTCCCCATCTCAAGTTCGACTTTTGGGTTCACTCCCCAATCATCTAAATTGATGAAAATGCCCTCATTTTGGTTTCTTTTTCTCCTTTTATTGGTTGAAATCTATTGTTTCTCTTTCATCTCATTCCTCTCTTTCGTCTATTACTCTTTTCTCATGGATCATAGAGTATTTCCTCCACTTCTCTTTTCTGCCATCGCTGACAAAGATTACCAGAATAAGCCTAATTTCTTTCCATTTTCTCACCGTAGAAGAAAGACCTTTGGTTTTAAATCAAAGATGAAGACTTAAGGTAGAAAAAAACTACTTTTTAAAATAGATTTTATCATGTGGATTTGTATGTTTTTATTTTCATACGCTTGTAAAATAATTCCATCAAAATTTAGAATTGATCTGGTATGTATTTTATGGATAGTTGCATTTAGTTGTGATTTTTTATTTTTATTTTTTAGTGTGTGTTACAATTTTCAGTAGTTTTCATTGTGTTGATTGTTTGAATTCTTTAGTTTGTGAATTTGGATTTTGTTGCTTCTTCTTTTGATAACTAAAGATAACATGTCTTTATGTTGTAATTGGAAATATGACCTAAACTAAAATTGAAACTTAGTTCTCTAATCGACATATTTATGACAGTAAAAGTTGAAGAAAGCTTATTGCTTTGGAGAATACATACATACACATATATAAATTATTATTTTTATGAGCATAATGTTATTGAGAGCATGTCTCTTGTTTTGAAAATCTTTTGTTTAAAAAACATGCCTTCATGGTGGGGGAAGTCATCATCAAAAGAAGAAAAATCTTCTGTTTCAAATTTGTGTGTAGAAGTTATGCATATTTGGATCTTTAACTACTGTGTAGATTTGTCTTTAGCTGCAATGTTGATTTGTGTAGGAATTGGTATATGATATAGGTAGTTCAAAGATAACACACTTTGTAGGGTATATATAATATAGATTTACATATACAATACAAATGATGAAGAATGCAATACTGTTAATTACTATATATTTTAGCAAAATAGTACTTCAATTTTGTAGATAAATATCTAATTGCATAAATGTGATACTTGATCTTTAACATCTTGTATTGCATCATAGTAATTCTATACTAATTCGTGTATGACCTAATTTGCCTTGATTTATTTATAAATCAACAAATAAGATCATCCAAAAATAATAAAATCATATTTCTTCAAGTAATAGTTGGTGTATGCACATGTTCAAATAGTTAGGGATACAAACACTTGTGAAAAATACAATTATATATGGTGAAATGATTCATTTAGATGTTAACGTTGTAGGGAATGCCCTGGTTTGCCTCAGTTTTATGGATTAAATAGTATATGAGATCATTTCAAATATTCAAAACATGTTTTCATCTAATAAATAATGGGACACACATGCATTTAAATAATAAATACTTGAGTTTTCTATGTGCGTACTTAAAAAATTGATCTCAAAATGCTTGCAGTACTGAATAGCATGTTAAAAAACATATTTACAATACTGGTATTGCAGCCTCACATAATCTTATCAATAGTTTTTTCTTTGAATATTGTTATGAGGTAAATGCAATGATACTGGTATTGATAATCATGTAATGGGGTATCTAGTTAAATTTATCTTAATCTCATGTACTATGAATGATACTGTAAATCAACAAAAAATACTGATTTTGGTATTTTATATTGGATCTTTTCATATTTGTACCGAATTTACCTTGTTCTGCAGTTTTTTGGCGTGTATTTCTGCTTGCTCTTCTTTTGGCCGAATTTACCTCAATTTGATATGTGAAACAACATACAAGACCCTCTAATACAATAAAATTATATTTTCTTCAAGTAATAGTCATAATAGTACGTGCGAAAATGGTTGGGAAAACACACAACCACATTTGACCAGTTTTGTTGTTATTTATATTAGTGTAGATCATAATGTGTGAGGTAAATGTTTCCTTTTTGTATCACTATCAAAAGTTGCTGAACCTCTGATGACTATATCCGTCCTAAGACTAATAAATCATGGTATGATAATCATGAATGACTTACTAGTTAAATTCAACTTAATCTCTTATATGCTAAGAATGATACTGCAAATCAATTAAAAAAATACCAAATTTTGAGATTTTTATACTGAATCCCTATAATTTTGTATTTATTTGCCTTGTTCTGTACTTAAATGGTGTGTTTTTGTACTTACTTTTCCTTTGGTAGAATTTACCTTAATTCAATGCGTGAAATAACACATAAGACACTTTAATACAATAAAATCATGTTTTCTTCAAATAATAGCTATGATGATATGGTGCAAATTGTAACACCTTGAATTTCAGGCCCCTAAATCTAAGTTATGTTTCAATAAAATAAAACACGAATTTCATAAATTGGTTAGATTAATTTTGAGTTAAATTTTACCTAAAGCTTATGGGTAGTTTTGACAGTTGAGGGATTTTAGTTGTAAAATGTGGTAAGAACTTGATTGTCCAAAAGTATAAAATTCAAAGGCCAATATGAGAAAGTTAAAAGTTTAAGGACTTCAAAATAATTAAAGTAAGACTTAATTGAAAGTAGGAGTAGGCTAAGGATCCATAGTATAAAACCATAAAAAGGCTAAGTATAACTTAACCACTCCACTCCAAGGGTTTAATCATGCTTATAATAGGAATTTAGATCCAGAAAATTTGCCTTTAATGCTAAAGTCAAAGGTAAGAAGAGAAACACTCGAAGGAACTCTTCAACGGAGCAATTTGTGCACATCAGAAGCGATCAACAATTGAAGGCCTTCCACAATTGCAAAAATCCTCAAATTTGGTACAGAACTCCACCACACACCAAGGCAGAAGCTGCCAAAATTTTGTGCAAATCAGGACCTCATAAGTGTTGGACCTCTAATGAATTAGTCCACACACCTAAGGAAGCTCTAGATTAGCCTCAAATCTGCTAGATAACTTAAGGATAAAGGTAAGGGAGTGACGTTTGGAGAGGAATTGGAAAGAGAGAGTATTTTGGTGAGTATGAATCTTCAACATATGAATATCACATTTTTGGAGGGAAATGAGGGAATCAATTGTGAAGACCATCACATTGTCAGCCACTTGGTATTTATAGAGAGAGGATAATGTGATGCAAGTTGGCATCACATCTCCTATGCTTGTTGGCCAACTTGCCAACTTACATGCGAATTTGAATTTCACATGTATTTGTATTTAATTAGCATCTGTATTTCACCTTATGAAATGTAATGCAAATTTACTCTAATTAAATTCAAATGAACTCTTTCATTTGAATTTCTAGCCAAAATCCAAATACTTATTTTAATTAAATTAACTCTTTAATTAATTAATTAGTTTGACTTAACTCCTTAAATTAATTAACTTAACTCTTTAAGTTAACTTAACCAATTAATAGTCACATGGCACCAATTAAATTAACTCCTTAAATTATTTTTATTAATTTAACAATTAAATTAATCTAGCCAAGATACCCAAAAAAATTTAGTCAACCAATTTTCTCCAAAAACGCCTCGAATGAATTTTTTAACTCCTTAGAAAATTCCTCTCATCAAGTAAGAACTTCTTTTAAGTTTTTGTGTGTGACCCATTAGGTTCATCAATTCATTGGACATGGGCTCACAACTCATTGTGATATTTAGAATATTGATATATTCACATTAATTAAAACTCCTTTAAATTAATAATTCTTTTAATTAATATACAGTAATCGAAGAGTACCCAATCTCTATAGTTGATATCTAGAAATATGCCCATAGAGCTTAACTAATTGGATGAATGAATATATTTTGATGAACCATTCTAGCTCTATACTTACCATGCAAGTACAGTCCTTCCATCTCCTATCTCCGAAAAGAGGCTTAGGGCAAGATATTTTTCGGTTCCTAAATAGCCTCGATAACTGTGCTTCTAACTCTAATGTGTGATTCCCCTTTATGACCTCATCGTTCACAACTCATTTTCCAAATTTTCGTACTACCTTATGCAAGGATTTCTTAGAATTGATCATTATAAAACACATAAGAGATGCATTCGTTCTTCACAACAACGAAGAGATGGATCCCATCTTGGATTTCACAAATCTCCATGCTTAAGTAGCTCATACCCAATCTCAACCCAGATGACCCGCTACGTGGTCGATGAAGAGTCAAAGCATGAGGATCTAAACACAAGATTAACATGGATCCTTAGGTCAAGGACTAATTATATGCACTAGCATAAGCTGGATAACTTGCCACTTCGACTATCTAGTGGATTCTCCAGGAAAGTCTTCAGTGAATTTATTCTCTAACAAGTACCCACTAACATGCATCCACGCATAACATGAATTGCTTATGAAACGAAGTAATATCCAACTCCTTGTATTTATGCATCATTACTGCAAGTCTATCCAAATCTTAGATGCCCCATCTCATAAGATTCTATGACTTGAAATACTTAAAATCATGACCTTAGAGACTTATTTCATGATCACCACCCAGTGTGCAGTGAAGTCCAATGGTCTTGTGTAATCTAGGGGCTTCAACCAAATGCTAGTGAAGTAAAATAAGCATAAGATGAAGATGGCCATTTTATATAAATATCATTCAATCAAGATTGTATCACAAGTGAAATAGTTTACATGCTAATTTAATTGGCTGCAGGGCACTATTCGAACATTAATCGCCCATAATTAAGAATGCTAGGGGGTCAATGTATAAAAAATAAAACATTTAGGGATTGAATTAAAGTTTTGGGGTTAGATTGTAAGGCACTTGAAAATTCTGGGTATAATTGAAGTCGACCAAAAACTCAGGGGACTCAATTGAAAGCAGTTGAAAAAATCTAGTGTCAAATTGAAAAGGGTGAAAAGTACTTTTATATATATGAATTAAGGATAGAATTTTATTTAATTTTCAAAATCCACCTGAACTCTTTCCTGGCGGCGAATCATTAGAAAATGGTCAGAAAAATGGAAATTAATACTGTAAAAAGTTTCCTTGGCTCAATGAGCAAAGCCATACCAAAACACGAAAAATTTATAAATAATTTGCAAAATAAAATGAGGCCGACGGTGGAAAAGCGGTGAGTTTGGCGATTTGCCACTTCTAGCGGTGTAACGAGGCCAGACTCAAAGGAGTTCTGGTCAGAATCTCATGGGCAATGCAATAGTATCATCAATTTAGATTTTCGACTGGTGGTGGCGGAGGAATTAATACAGTGGTGAAGTAGTGGAGCTAGGGCTTACGCGGTGATTTTTCAGACAATTGGCTAGCTAAACAATGACTAATCAAAAAATTGATTTTGGTGTTTTGTTCACCTCGATGAGGTACACTTGTGGGTGGTGGTGGTCTCCACTTTCGATGGCAAAGCACGGCAGCCGACAGTGGCAATCTGACATTAGCCTAACAGGAGGTCTAAATCTGATTTTAAGTTCACCTGGGCTATTTACGGCTCATATTGGATCTTGATTTGATTCAATTTAGGTAAATTTCATAATCAAATTTTAATTCGATTACTTTCTTGAATGTAATTAGAACTATGGATTAAAATCCAACCATAATATAAACTAAGGTTGTTAAACTATAGTTTGGCTTAAGTTATGAATTAATCTTTTAACTACGAAATGGATACTAAATTATGAAATTCAAACTTAACATATCAAGTAAGACAGATTTAACTCATGATATGAGTTGAATGAGTTATGTTTAGATTGACTTAAGACGTCAGATTAGAAAGACTATACTTTATACGATTTGTATTTATAGCATGACGATAACTAGAATGAACTATTTATAAATGGGCTTGATAATTTGAAGGATTAAGTTGCCCTAGACCTGTGAAAGGGACATTTAAACATTCCAAGTAAGTTTATTAGATATATTAAGAGTAAAATATGATCAAGCTTGTATTATGTCAAACCTATTTGCTATTATAATTATTATAGAGTTGAATTAAATCGACTTGAATGGATTATCAGATTGTCATTAGAATCGTATGTGAGACTTTAATAACCTATTTACCGACTCGTTGAGTTAAGAACAGTTAAATTTACTATCTTAAACATCTAGGAATAATATCAAAATTGATGAAATTATGATTAAACCAAAATAGATTAACTAAGGGTCTCGATGACAGTTAAGTACATTTAGATTTATGATTCAGAAATCAATACGATGTTGGTTTAGGTTATCTTATTCCAAACTTTAAATGATTAGGAAACAAGGGAAGGGACCCTCTAAACAACTAAAGAGCTTCTTCTGCAGTTGTTATGTGAGTTTATACTTGATAGTATGAGATTTCCTTATTGGGGGAAAGAACATATATGCTCGTATATATATTAGTACTGCTCAATCCTTTCTATGTTAAGATTAGGTAATTTGTTTTTTGTCTCACTTCACATTATCTTTCAACTTCTACATTGGATTTGGAAAGTTTGATCGAACTATTCTCCTCTGATTTATGGTATTCGGGCCATCACTATTCAAGTTATTAAAATACTTTAAATTGTTGGATTTCTAAATTGTGTAACTAAATCGATTTATTTCCATACAAGTTTTAAAAGTATATTGGTTGCGAGACCTACTCACACATCGCCAACTTTACTCTGAGTGTTGTTTACTGTCTTAATCATGATTATACTGTTTTATCTAAAATTGGCAATTGTGTTATAAAATCCAATTTCAAACTGTACTTTTCTATCATCGCCATGATTATTCTATTGATTATGGAATACCAACTTCAGAATGAATCCGGTCTTGTTTGTTTGTTACAATACCCTTTTAGGGCTATATCTTTGTTTGTTAGAACATCATTGCAAATTAATATCTTATATGATCTTGCTGTTGGAAATTTGTTTGATTATATCACCCTTGAGGACACTCTTGGGAAGTTGAATCAGGCCTGGGGCTAGCTTCGGAAGTGTACTACTAGGCAGCATTAGGCTGTCGGTCCAGGACTTTCGACTAGTACCTCCTATAGGGGGTCTGGCCTACATTAGCTGAAGATTGGCTATGTGAGTATCAGACAGGCATGGAGCCGGCCATGCCATGTGTTTTTTTGTTTGTCTGAGTTGATCACTTAGAACTTTGGACGGATAAGCATTTTCGTGTTTGAAAAATAAAGTGACAAAGTAGGAGAATCACCTACTGCTTTTTGCGAAATTATTCAATACGTTTATTATGTCCCAAAACTTGAGTGTTTGGTAAAAATCATTTGATAGTCTGAAAACTAAGTTGACCATCTTATCTCCTTCAATGTTTGGAACTTTTTCCCGAAGAACTTTGAATTTTGTGAAGTCTCATCACTGGTATGGGACGGTGTTAGGACGGATCACTTTGAACTTTGAAGGAAATCTTTATAATAAGTAATAATGAAATCCTTTTGGGAAAAAGGTACTTGCATCTTAAGTTAGAATGAATATGTGAAAATAATAGTTCTTATATCAACCCATGATCAACATGAAGGTCATTGAAGTTATTCATCAACATACCAACTCACTAAGCCATTTGGACTTACAACTTTCCAATTGTTCTTTCTGTTCTTTGTCAAGATGGGAACAGTGACGGCAAAAGCCCAAACCACATGATACGCGAGGCAATGAATTAAATGAATGTGTAAGCAAGCACATAGATCATAAATGGTAAGTTTGATCTATAGCTGTGCTAAATGTGATAAATAATATTCTAGTACAAGTTTGATTATTCATGAGTATTGCTTGTGGAAATTAAACATGTTGGGTTTTGAACGGTTCATTTTCTTTTATCTAGAAAGCTTGTGGTTTAGTATGAATAGCACCTCAGCCTGAGCAAGTACCTGTCAGATGGGGAGTTACACAAATGATTGGAAGCCTAAATATCCACATCCAACAATTTATGTTCTCATTCATAGTAGTGTAAATTTTTGGTGAATGAGGTAAATGTATCCTTCTGGCAACATCATCGAAAACTAATGAACCTCTCATGACTATATAAATTCTAGTACTAATAAATCATGGTTTGATAATCATGCAATGACTTATCTAGTTAAATTCAACTTCATCACTTAAGTACTAAAAATGATACTGCAAATCAACAAAAAATACTAATTTTTGGGATTCTTATACTAGATCTTTACATTTATGTACTGAATTTGCCTTGCTTTGTATTTATTTGGTGCATTTTTGTACTTGATTTTTTCTTTGACCGAATTTACCTCAATTCAATACGTGAAACAACACATTAAGACCATCTAATACAATAAAATCATGTTGTCTTTAAGTAATAGTCGTGATAGTACGTGTGAAAACGGTTGGGAACACAAACACTCATATTTAACTACTTGTATTGTCATTTATACTAGTGTAGACCATAGTGTATAAGGTAAATATATCTTTCCGACACCACCATCGAAAGCTAATAACCTCTCATGACTATATCAGACCCATGACTAATAAATTATGGTTTAATAATCATGCAATGATTTATCTAGTTAAATTCAACTTAATCTCTTATGTACTAAGAATGATATTGCAAATTGATAAAAAAAAATAAAAAAAAAAACAATTTTGGGACTTTTATACTGAATCTTCCCAATTTTGTGTTGAATTTGCCTTGTTTGTTCTATACTTATTTAGCGTGTTCTAAACTTGCTTTTCCTTTGACCAAATTTACCTTAATTTGATGTGTAAAATAACATATAAGACTCTCTAATATAATAAAATCATGTTTTCTTTAGGTAATAATTGAGATAGTACATGTGCAAATGGTTGGGAACACACTCACATTCAACCACTTGTATTCTCATTCATACTAGTGTAAACCATTAGTGTATGAGAAAAATGTAACCTTCCGGCACCACCATCAAAAGCCAATGAACCTCTTATGACTATATCAGTCAGAAAACTAATAAATCATTGTTTGATAATCACTTAATGGCTTATCTGGTTAAATTCAACTTAATATCTTATTTACTAAGAATCATATGGCAAATGAACAAAAAAAATACCAGTTTTTGAAATTTTTGTATTAGATCTTTATATTTTTGTACTGAATTTACCTTGTTCAATACTTGGCATGTTTTTCAGCTTGCTTTTTCTTTGGTGGAATTTACCTCAATTCAATACATGAAACAAGACATAAGACTCTCTAATATATTAAAATCATGTTTTCTTCTAGTAATAGTCGTGATAGTACATTAGCAAATGGATGTCATGAGCAAATGGATGTAAAAACAAACACCCACATTCAACCGCTTATATTCTCATTCATACTAGTGTCAACCATTACCATATGAAGTACATGTATTCTTTACGCACCATCATCGAAAGCCAATGAACCTCTTATGATTATATCAGTCCTAGGACTCAAAAATTATGGTATGATAATCATGCAATGGGTTATCTAGTTAGATTCAACTTAATCTCTTATGTATTAAGAATGATATGACAAATTGATAGAAAAATACTATTTTTTGGAATCTTTATACTGAATATTTGTGATTTTGTATTGAATTAACCTTGTTATATACTTATTTGGTGTTTTTCTATAATTATTTTTCTTTTGGCTGAATTTACCTTAATTCAATGTGTAAAACAACCCATAAGACCTTCTAATACAATAAATTCATATTTTATTTAATTAATAGTCGTGGTAGTACATATGCAATCGTTAGGAACACCAACATCCAACCATTTGTGTTCTCGTTTATACTAGTGTAAACTATTAGTGTATGAGGTAAATATATCCTTCCGACAACACCATCAAAAGTCAATGAACCTCTCATGACTATATTAGTTGTAGGACTAATAAATCATGGGTTGATAATCATACAATGACTTATCTAGTTAAATTCAGCTTAATCTCTCATGTACCAAGAATGATACTTCAAATTGATAAAAAAAAAAAAAAAATACTAATTTTTGGGATTTTTATACTGGATCTTTGCATTTTTGTATTGATTTACCTTGTTGTGTACTTATTTGGAGTATTTTTGTATTTGCTTTTCCTTTGACAAAATTTACCTTAATTTGATACGTGAAATAATATATAAGACCCTTTAATATAATTAAATCATGATTTCTTCAAGTAATAGTCCTGATAGTATATGTGCAAATGGTTAGGAATAGAAATACCCACATCCAACCACTTATGTTCTGATTTATACTAGTATAAACCATTGGTATATTAGGTAAGCATATCCTTTCGACACCACCATCGAAAGTCAATGAACCTCTCATGACTATATCAGTCATAGAACTAATAAATTGTGGTTTGATAATCGTGCAACGACTTATCTAGTTAAATTCAACTTAATTTCTTAAGTATTAAGAATGATACTGCAAATCGAGAAAAGAATACCAAATTTTAGGATTTTTATATGGATTTTTGTGTTTTTGTATAGAATTTGTCTTGTTTTATACTTATTTGGAGTATTTTGGTACTTACTTTTCTTTCAACCCCTTTTTTTGGTCGAAGTTACCTTAATTTGATGGATTAGACAAAATATAAAACCATATAACACAATAAAATTATATTTTATTCAAATAATTGTCGTGATAACAAGTGTTCAAATTGTTGGAAAACAAACTACCCACATCTAACCACGTAGGGTCCCTTTGTTTTCATTTTCAAACCCTATTTTCATTTTCTACTCAAAATAAAAATAGAAAATTATCACTGTCTACACCATTTTTTCAAATATTTTCATTTTCAAAAAATTCTTTATTATATTCTCTCTCCATTTTCATCATTTTTTCAATCCCTATCATTACCTTAATCATTTTTTATCTTTCCAATACTTCTCTTACACCATTCACAACAAAAATATTATAAACTCAAATTCAAATTCAAATTCAAATTATAATATTATTTTTTCAAACAATCACACATCACATCATTAATTTAAATTCAAAAACTACACAACTTTTAATACAAAAAAAAAAAAAACCAACATCCATATACATCTCATTTTTACACCTATATAAACCTATAATTTTCTACAATACATCCAATAGAACTTCATTTTCAAATTCAACTATTCTAACTAACTTTTTATTGTGCTTTTTCACTAGAAAATGAAAATGTTCTCTAAAAATGAAACCAAATGGCCTCTTATGTTCTCATTCACACTAAAATTGATACAATGAATCAGAATTATAATGTTTCATATTTGGTCATGTATACTGAAATACTATAATAAGTATTATAGTCTTAATATCGAGTATTGAAATCTAGTATTTGAGAAAACTTTAGATCCTAAATTATTTTTGCTTTCTTTTGGAAAACATGCTTAGTCTTGCCACCATAACCCGACTACTTGCGATCATAACGATGCTTCTATTGAGCAGCTAACACTACTTTTCCCTTCTTGTACTGAAAAGTCATCCTCATATTGTATTAGAATGTAGCAAGTTACCCTCAAATTGTATTAGAATACAACAAGCAATACTCATATTTAGAATTATAACAACTTTATGCACCCGATATCTTGGTTCATCCCAAACGATGACACTATAAAAGAATTTAAAATTATCGTTAAGAGATCATTAGATTAATGCAAAAAGGAAAATAATTAATAAATTATTATTCCTCCAAATTAATATAATTTGAAATGTATTAAGAATAATACCATATATTAGGAAATTAATACTTTATTTATCAAACTCAGTACTTTATTATTAGGCATAGCAATGGATTCGGTTAGACCGGGTCCCCGCCCCTAACGGGGTAGGTTAGGAGTCAAATAAATGGATTTTGGGGTAGGCTATAGATCTTAATTTCATAGACCTAGCCGAATCTGGGACTGGTTATGAGTTTAAGTAAACCCGTCCCGAACCCGCCCCACATAATAAATAAATATATATATATAACATTATGTATACTATACATAATATATGTACATAAAATATAAAAAATTAAAATATATAATAGCATATATATTTCATCAAATAAATGGCATCTTTGTACTCATTCAATCATCATAAAAATGAAAGGGTACTAAAATCAATTAATACGGATATTTTAATTTAAGTTTAAAACAATAGTGTTAGAAACTTATTGTATATTGAATTCTAATTTTAGACATGTATATATATTCTTTGTGTATGTTTATCTTAATCAATTTTGAAAACATATGAGTCTAAAGTGAAGTAGGGGGGGACAGGGGTTTAAAAGAGCAGGCAGGGCAGGGGCCTAAGTCTAAACAGAAGTAAGTGGGGTGGGTTTTGAGTCCTGCCAAACCTACCCCCATACCTGCTCTGTTGCCATCTCTATTTATTATATAAAGTTAATACGTCTGTTCTACTATCTAGTATTGTAACAGAGAATTTACATATCATATGTACTTATAAAAATATTGGATGTTTCAGCCACTTATAAAATATACAAATATGTAGCTCAAGACATAACTCTACTCAACGACTTCGAAAATATATTAAACATCCATACGAATCATCCAATAAGAAAGCGATCCTTAAGTAACAATAAGTCACAAACTTATCATCCAGTACCACTCAAAGAGAAAATTCATATTAATCTGTTTTCTATGCTTTTGAATTACATTGCTCAAGAATGATCTAGATAGAAAATCATATCGCTACAGAATGTAGCAAGTCATGCTTATGGCCTAAGATTATAGCAGCTATGTGAGCTCGATATATATCAATAGAACATACCTTAGAATAATCCTTAAAATCTTTTGTGTTTCTCGGATGGCATTCAAACCAAAGATAACAAAACATTATGCAATCTACATATCCCACTTGTTATTTATCAGGCATCTCATTGCACTTACAATAATCTGTCTTTCTCGATATTCACTAAAGGACATATATAATTTAAAATACATAAGTAAAAACAAAAATCAAGTGGGGCAACCAGTAAATAGCATGCAATTTTCTTTATACAAAAATCCAGTACTGAGAAGAACTTATTTGGTATTACTTATATATATATATAAACTCGATATTCAAAATTATTTATGTAGTATTACTTTACCTAAATCCAGTATTAATGATAATAAAAGATGCTGTATAAGTTACCATAAATCTAGTAGTTATAAAAAACACATATCCAGTACTTTTCATAAACTTAAAAGTATTCAAATTCATCTTTGCAAAATGCTCTTCAACATTCTGTGCAACATCTTCTACAGGATGCCCTATAGCATTTTCTGCATCATCTTCTCTTGGTACAAAAATAGTTACATTAGGGAATTTCCTTAAAAATCTAATTATGGGTGAATTGGGTATTTCATAACAAAATCAAATATGATATTAACAAATTAAGTATATGTGATATGGAGTCAGCCCATTAGGCCTACTAAAGCTATTTGACCCAACAAGCCCAAAGCTATTGCACAACCATTGGGGTTGAGGCACTAAGTCTTTAGTCGACCCTTGAGGTCAAGATGTTCAAGCTCAATGTCAACTTAAGCACTAGAGGAGCCTTAACAATCAATAGTTGCACTCTCACCACCCATCGCATCTACATTTAATGTGGTCCACCCACTAGTATATCTGTATTAATTAATATGATGACGCATCAAGTCCGCCATTAATGTCGTCATCTCCACATTAATAATGGTAAGGATCCCCTTTCTAGTTGGTGCACTCCCTAGATAGGTCAAAAAGACCTATCCTATCCCTACTGGTGGGGTCCATGAGTGAAATATTCAAAAACGTAAAACGGTCTGTTTACTTTGAACACTGTAAATACTCCCTCTTGCAGGAACTAAGTTAAGAAATATACACTCATTAAGTTGTTACTCTGCTCAACCAAATTTTAGGTCGATTTACTGACTTTAGCATCGGAGGGTCTTAGTCGATGATGCTTTCAGCTAGCCTGACTTTTGTTCCTTAGCTTCAGATTCCACCCCACATTCTCAGCCATCTTTTAGATGGAGACAATACTCTGGTCGAGGTCTGAAGACTCATCGTATGGAGAATAGCATCATCATTTTGGCACCATTTGTAGGAAAAAGATTTTACAGTTGAAAATAGTCGACACCAGGCGTACCACTTTTGAGAGATGGAATGATTGACGCTCGCCCCCACAGCCTCCGTTGCCTCCTTAGGAGCAGCCCAATCAGCAAGCGGAAAGCCCTAGCTTTTAGCTAGAGCAGGTGGTCGCATTGACCATTCCTCAACTCATGTAGATGATTAGCGATCAGATCTTTGCCTAACTTTCCACTTAGCTATCTACCACCTTATAGAGGCATAACAACCCACCGACGATCGCAGTGAGTGCTGCGCCCCTTCCATTGTGCCAGGAGAAGTGCCTCTCGAGGGAAGATAGGATCAGGAATGAAACTCGCCCGAACCCAAACAGACAAGAATTAAGTCCTAGGTGTTTCCTCCATGACACCACCATCCACATGAGGAAGTGGCAGATTCAGTGGACCATTGCATTTGACCCTATCGAGCCCAGCTGCGCAAACGAGTAGAGAGCCCTAAACCTCTCCTTAGTCAGGATATGTCTAGAGTTGATAAGGAGGGGGGACTTGTGGTATAGGGTCAACCCATTAGGCCCACTACAAGCCTAAGATTGTTGCACAACAATTGGGGTTGAGATGTTGAATCGAGATGTTCGACCTCAATGTCAACTTAAGCACTAGAAAAGCCCTAACGGTCAGTAGTTGTGACTCTCACCACCCATTGCATCTGCATTTAATGCAGTCCAATCGGCAACATGTCCATATTAATTAGTGTGACGGCACATCACCTCCACCATTAATGACTCACCTCTGCGTTAATGATAGTAATGATCCCTTTTCGACTGGCGCGCTCCCTAGATAGGTTAAAAAGACCTATCCTATCCCTACTGCTGGGTGTGACCTCTCAAGCATGATGGATTCCTTTCAAAGTTACTACCAAATATTTATGGCCCCCTAAAATAGGGATAAAACTTCCTTTTGTGGTCCTAAATGGTGTTTATTACTTTTTGGTCATGCTGTTTGAATTAAAAATACTAGTGCTACCTACCAAAGACTAGTCAATTTTATGTTCAAGAATGAGATAGGACAGTCCATGGAAGAAGTCTATGTGGATGACATGATCACTAAAATAGAAAATGAGGCGGACAACTTGGTCGACCTGAGTCACATTTTCTCTATCCTCAAAGCTTTCGGCATGAAACTCAACCCAGCTAAATGTACATTCAAAGTGAGAGGTGGGAAGTTTCAGGGGTATATGGTCAGCGAATGGGGTATTGAAGCTAACCCCCAGAAAATCCAAGCTATCCAAGATATCCTGCCTCCAAAGAAGGTTAAGGATGTACAAAAGCTGGTCGGGCAGATCATCGCCCTTAGTCGATTTATTGCACAACTAGCAGACAAGAGCTTACCCTTCTTTCAGTTCTTAAGGAATGCTAAGAAATTCAAATGGACAGAAAAATGTGACCAAGCTCTGGCCAAGCTCAAGCAGTACCTAACCAAGCTTCTGTTGCTGGCCAAGCTAATGGTCGGATAAGTGTTGTATTTATACTTAGCTGTCTCAACAGTCAAAGTTAGCTCAGTTTTGGTATCAACTCGACAAATATCATGCAAACCAGTATATTATAGCAGTAAAGCCTTGCAAGGCCCTGAACATAATTATTTAGAGATTCGCAACCAAAAAGCTAAGACCTTACTTTTTATCCCATACAATTGTTGTTTAACAAACCATCATTTGAAACAAGTGCTCTCTAAGCTCGACACGCCAGGAAGATTAACTAAATGAATTAGGGGAATTTGACCTCAAGTTTCAACCTCGTGTCACTATAAAAGCTCAAGTGTTAGCTGATTTTCTAGCAAAACAGATCGACCTACCGCTATCACAAGAACAGCAACCACAAGTGTGGTATTTGCATATGGATGGTTCAGCCATTAATTTAGGAGACGGAGTGGGTATGTCATTGTGTTCCCCTTAAGCGGAGGAATATGATTTTGCAACCAAACTAAACTACTCTGTCACCAACAACAAGGCAGAATACGAGGCTCTTATTGTCGGGATAAGAATGGCTTTGGATAGAAGAATCAAGTGTTTAACGGCCATTACTAACTCACAACTCATCGCAGAATAGTTTGGAGGCAACTTTGAGGCCAAGGACATTACCATGATCGCCTATCTAACTAGGTCAAATGGATGGAACAACAATTTGAGAAATTCAACTCAATTAGGTGCCCATGTCAGAAAATGAAATAGCAGATGCACTTTCAAAGTTTGCTAGCTCAACAAAAGGCACACGAGACAAGTTTATCTCCTTCTTAGTCCCAAACAAGCTTGTCATCGACAACTTTTAGTCAAAAGGGGTCTTCAAGATGGACACGACGAGTCAAACCTAGATCGAAAAAATTAAAGCCTATCTGAAAGAAGGTAAAGTGCCATCAGACAGGTCACAAGCTCGAAGGTTGAGGGTGCGTGCATCCAAGTTTGCTTTAGACGAGTTTGCCCAACTTTATAACAGGTCTGTCGCAGGACCCCTACTGAAGTGCCTCACAGCCGAAAAAACACAAGAAGTTTTACACGAAGTCCACCCAAGCATTTATGGAAATCACACTGGAGGTCAGTCATTGACCGACAAAGTCATCAGGAGCGGATATTTTTAGCCAACTTTAAATAAAGACACCATTAAGTTTGCCAGGAAGTGCCGATCATGTTAAGTTTATGCTAGCATCCTTCACCAACCAGTTGCCACCCTTACTTCAGTATAAATCACATGGCTGTTCGACCAATGGGGAGTTGATATAATAGGGTCTTTCCCGAAAGCTACCCAGCAGAGGAAATACATAATTATAGCGGTTGAATGCTTCACTAAATGGATTGAAGCCGAAGTTGTGCCTAAGATCACATATGCCGCAATAAGGAGTTTCTTGTGGAAAAATATAGTTTGCCATTTTGGCTTACCTAAAGTCCTCATATCAGATAATGGCACCCAATTTCAAAGCAAACAGACCCGAGAATGGTCCAAAAACCTCATAATCAAACAACATTTTACTTCGGTGGGGAATCTACATCCTCATGGTCAAATGGAGGTAACCAATAGAACTATACTCAACTATATCAAAACTAGGTTGGAGGGCTCTAATGCCAACTAGGCGGACGACCTACTATGAGTCCTCTAGGCCTATTGCACTACCCCAAGAATGGCCACAAGTCAGAATCCTTATAGTTTAGTATATGGTTCAGAGGTAGTTGTTCCTGCAGAATTGATCTAATACACGGCTCAAATTATACATTATAGCCTGGTCAAAAACAGAGCGGAAAGAAAGTTCAACTTGGAAGTGATCAATGAGCTCCAACAACAAGCCTTTACAAAGATGCAAAAGTATAGATCAATCATGGCAAGGCATTACGATAAAGGAGTCCGACCTAGATCCTTCAAAGTTGGTAACTTGTTCTCAAGAAGGTTGAAGTCTCTAAGAATGTTAGCAAGCTCAACCCAAAGTGATAGGGCTTATACTCCATGGTTAAAATAGCAAAACACAATTCCTACTGACCAGCTGATCTATCTGGTAACAAACTTCGAAGACCATGGAATGCAATCAATCCCAAAAAATTCTATGTGTAGACTGCACTGTACAAAAAATATTAATTTAAATAAATGTTGTTGTGCAAACCCGCAATCACTTGATATTAACCATCCTATCTAGTTCTTAAGCAACAATCAAGTCAACCCCATAGTCGCATGATTCCAGTTGCCTAGCTCAATTATTTAAATAAAAAAAAAAAGCCCTTACCAACTCGACCTTGCTATTGCTTGGTTCTAGTTATGTAATTGAGAAATCTATAGTTCAACCATGAAATGGTTATTAGGTTGACCTCGTGTTGCATGATTGGAATTTACCAGGCAATCGTGTGATGGAAATTACCTAACAAATTGTTACACCGAATCAAGTCGACCAAGTGGTCACATGATAGTTGACCTCACTGTTGCGTAATTCAAGTGATCTCATTTAAATATTAGTTAAGTATTAAATCTTATAAGCCACATGACTTGGTTCTGTTATTGAACAATCATTGAGGTTAACTCCTCGATCGTTGGTATAAACTGATGAGATTAAATTATCGACCAGTGATTTGCATGATTAACGTAAAAATCTATTATAAGAGGGGATAAGAAACTTCAACAATACATACCATGGTTTGGCCCCTCGAGGCATACAAGCTTTAAAAAATAAAGTACAAAAAAAATGAGTAAATGAAAAACAACTACACTTAACTAGATCCTGACGCCTCTCCTTGTCGAGCCATCGCTTCATCAGCGACTTCGTCTACTGCCATTAGCAACTCTTTTATGGAGTCCACACAACATTCAAAGGAGACCCCTCAACCTTGTGCTCAGGTAGTCTCCCATGGGCCGCTCCAGAGGGTTGTGATGGACCCGACTCTTCTGTTAAAAATACCTGGCTGCCGTCAGGAAAAAAAGTTTGCCACGACCATTTCATTATTTTTTATTTCTAGGGAAAACTCTCCAACAAATCCAAACTCATCCCCTACTGCGGCGACTCGAGGAAAAGGCAGAGCTATAACCTCGCCTTCTCCAACAGGGGCATTTACATCAAAGTTTTGAAGACGCTTACTTTTGTTTACATTGAGTCTCGCATTGTCCTCAGCTCGAAACTTGTACCCCATGAACTCCAACTACTTTACCGCACATTCGAATGCTTCCTTGGCATCATCCATGCTGAATGTAATGCTCACATCGGTAAAAGCTGGGCAAAGCATAAACTATTGGACCACCTTTATACAAATCTCGAGCAGCAACTTGAAAAACTCTATGCAAGCATACCCCATCGCGCTCTCATAGCCTTGGGCTTGACCTGACCGTGAGGCCTCTTAGAACGAACTCACAGTTTTTTTCAGCTAATCATCAGCCTGACTTTTTCCCTCAACCGCTACCAGTAACTCGACGTCCTTCTCCTTTAGCTATTTTGTCAACTCGACAATTCTCGACTCCAAGGAGCTGACCTTAGCCTTTAGTATTTCATTCTACTCCTTCTCGAGTTCTTTGCATTTATCCAATAGCCTCTGATGCTAGATCTCAAATAACTCGTAGTGACAGTAGAGGTTGTAACCCCATTGTCCGACCTGAGAGACAACTAGCTATCATATTCGCATCTTTTAGTCAAACGTATACCTTATATTGATGAGAGACATACCATGTTGGCGTGATATGTGAACGTCTTCAGATCGTCGACCTGTTCAAAATTAAACATTTCCACCTGGTCCCTTTGGAACAGACTAGCTGTTAGAACGGCTAGCGGCATCACCGACGTCAAGCCGGCGTCTATCATGGTGGCTGAATTCAAAACTTCCACTTTTTCCCCAAATTGCGGTTAGGAAATATGGGCAAGTTACAGAGCTATTCAGGTGGAAAAGTCCCATAGGTAGCTTCATCACTTTTGATGACCTTCTTTTTCCCCTTCTCAACCGCATACTTCTTATGGGCAGCCTGATTAGCGCCTTCGACCGCTTTCCTCTTTGGTTAAGGGGAACTGCTGACCACCCTTGTGCTAGCACGAGCACCAGTTTGATCCTTTGGGGCCTCAAGATCAACACCGATCGGTTGAATAGGAGCTACCCATTGAGCAGTGGCAACCTCTTTATGCTGTTGTGCTTCTTGTTGTTTGCACGATTCATTATTGACCGACCTGGAAGAAAAAATATACTTAATTATACAGATAACAACCAAAAACGATACCTCGCATTATTTACAAAGGTTAGTTTCTAGTTAAATGTGCACTGGCATAAAACCTCAACGCGGCGGTCGATAATCCCACCAAAACTAAGTTCCTTTCTCTTATGAACACTGAGGCATCCACCTGACCAAATTCAAGCAGATCTCAAACAAAGACATTACTCCACGATGGATTCTTAGTGGTATTTAGCTCGACCTACCCTCATCCACTCTCTCGAAATATTGAATCTGACTCCAGTTGGGGGTCACACGTAGAAATCTCTCTTTCCATTTTTGGCCAGGTGATGAGGAAAGTGCCCTAAAGACTTTTCTACAAGGTCGAGCAGTTAAACAATAAAAGCCAGACTCTGCAACTAAGCCCAACTTGCGTGACATGGGTAGATGAAATAAATGGCTAAAATTGGCCCAAGATAGGGCCTTCTCAACAATGCCCATTAAAACAATAAAACTACACTTAAGAGCAAAGCAATTAGGTTATACAAACCTGTAGACCTCTCAGCAGGTCGACTATAAGGTTGGCTAAAGGGAACCTAAGACCACACTTCAATGCATCCTCAAAAATAGCTATGCACCCATCAGGAGGTGTATACATCCTATCCGCCTCTCTAGGTTTAATCAATTCAAATACATCAGGAACTTGGTACCTCTCTCTAATCAACATGAGGTCATTTAGTGATACCGTCGACATGATATCCCTATAGTGTGTTGTCGTAAATAACCTACCCCTCGACCTCGGAACTTCCTCTGCTACTATTTCTTCCTCGTCCTCACTATGCCCAGAAGGCCCTGCCTCACCCACATCATGAGCTGAAGAGCCCACTTCCTCGACTAAGGGGTTAGAGGGTCCCATCCCCTCATCCCCTCTCATAACTCCCTCATCCACACCTAATTCTAGCTATTAGGGGTATCTGACCTCCCACTAAATGATTCGCTCGACTCCGCCCCACTATTCAACACATCCACCGAGTGTGTGGCTTCAGTACCAGAACTAAAGCTCAACATAATAGAAGCTTAAGGGCTAACAAACTTTAAGAACATAGAAAAGAAGCACTTACAAAGCTATGTGCAGAGAGTAGATGCTCAAAGTAGCTTAAAAATTGACCATAGATCTTCAGCTCTCGACTTCAAAACCATTGTGGTAAAAGTGAAAATTAGCGGTGAAAATTCGCTATTTATAGATCATTAGAATATCAACCGATTAAAACAATAGGTAACCTGCTAATAAATGCTTAACTGCCGGTTACCCGCGCATAAATATTCTTGTAATCACCCATAATGGTTCCCGCCAGTTCTCCCCTGATTGAGATTCAAAATAAATTTTCCTACCGCTCCTGCAAAACTACTCCAAACTCCGATCCCTTCACAGTCAGACTTCGAAGTAGGGGGGACTCACAAGCCCAAGACTGTTGCACAACCATTAGGGTCGAGGTGCTGAATCTTTAGTCGACCCTCGAGGTCGAGATGTTTGACCTTAATGTCAACTTAAGCACCAGAGAAGCCCTAACAGTCAGTAGTTGCGACTCTCACCACCCATCACATCTGCATTTAATGCGATCCAGCTGCTAGCGTGTTTGCATTAATTAATGTGACGGCATTAATGCCATCACCTCTGCATTAATGACGGTAAATATCCCTTTTTCGGCTGGCGCGCTCCCTACATAGGTCGAAAAGACCTATCCTATCCCTACTGGTGGGGTCTATGCGTGAAACATGTAGAAGGGTATAACAATCTTCTCACCTCAACATGAACACTATAAATACTCCCTTCTGCAGGAACTAAGGTAATTAAGAAATATACACTCATTAAGCTGTTACTCTATTCAACCAAATTTTAGGTCGATTTACTGACTTTAGCATCAGAGGATTTTAGCTGAGGACCCTCTCGACTAGCCTAACATTTGTTCCTTGGTTGCAAATTCCACCATATGTTCTCAGTCTCTTTTAGGTCGAGATAATACTTTGGTCAAGGTCTAAAGACTCATTGTATAGAAAACAACATCATCAATATGTAAAAACTAAAACAAGTGCAAAACAAACAAAATTGAAGAATTTTCAACATTAAAATAGGAGATAATAAAACTTTAATTCAAAAAAGTACCTTTATGTCGTTGAAACAGGGGGTGAAAACGAAACCCTTTTTGCAGGGTCTTCAAAAATGGCAGATGGTGGCTTGAAAGAGAGAGCAGGAAGTAGAAAATTTTGAAATAGAAACGGCAAAGAAGAAGCTAGAAACAAGCGAATAGAGCAATGCCGAGATAATTGGCATCAAGACAGTTTAGAAGATGGAGGGGAAATAGTAGGGAAAAAATGGGAGAGGGAGTGTAGCTAAAGTAGAAAAGTGTTTGGGGAGAGCTTAGTTTAGGTTTTTTTGTAATTTCAATTTTAACTTAAGGTTATTTTTGTCTTTTTGTTCAAGTGGAGAGTGAATCCAAAAATAAAAATTTGATTGGGGAGTACATACCAAGAAGAAACAAACAGTGACTAAATCATAAATTAAAAGCAACTTTAGTTACTTATTTCTAATTAACCGTTATGAAATTAGTATATTATAAATTTCATTTTAGAAAAGGTCCCAATATTCATGACTTTGTCACATTGAATCCCATAACTCCATTTATCGTGCAATTTTAGTTTGACCATTTTACTTTTCACCCTTCATTTTTCTCCCAATTTCATTGTAGCAGCCGTAAGATGTAGTTGAACTCAATTCTAGTCTTAAGAACAAAATACGTTTGAGAACGGTAGAATTTGTTTGGAAATAAAAAAAAAATGTTCACATTCACATGCAACTAAAATAATACAATATAGCATTGATAAAATTAAATTTTGGATGAGTTCTTAAAATTGTAACTGATGTAAGCTAACTAATGATACTACTCGAAAAATTCAAGACAATGGTCACAACAATTCTGAATTTACATGTAAGATAATAGCGCAACTAAGCATGGAATAAAATCTGAACCTCTCTCTCATTATCTTTGAGCTGGATCCTCTGATACTAGGGAAAAGCAACTTACCCACTTCCATTTGGTACGATTTTTAGGAGCTCGATATCAAACAGGAGAGTTTTATCGATCAATCCTTGATTCCTCAACACAAAATCCAGAGCCCTTTGGCCCTGTCAGCAAGACTTATATAGCAAAACTTTCATGACGAAAAAGAAGACCAAAAATAGTAGAGAATATTAGGAGTACCGAAAATGTTGTTGGCCTTGGACCTTTCTTGTTGAAGTCATTCTCAGGATATCCTAGTTCTGGAGGAACTATAATCCTGGAATATTGCAATGAAAATGTTAAAATAGTGATATGAATGCTACAGCATCCAATTCTGTCTGTAGTCAATTATTGTTCTACTAATATACACTTAATGAAAAATAATTCGATACATATTTTTAGTTACTTCTAGTGTTGACTTTTTTACTTCCAACTATTTGTAGACTAAAAGGGCATTTGGCTAAGTTTATTGAAAAGATATTATGCGCCCCTATGTCTTATAAGATCTTTGGAACTTATAAAATACTAGATCTTATTTTCAAAATAAAGTTATTAAAGTGTTTGGATAAAAGGAACTTATTGAGATCTTGAAAATAAGTTAGGATCACTTCATTTTTTTTTAGAAGAATTTATAACATCCCAACATCTTCTTTTATAATTTCATAAGCTTTCTCTGAAAAAATTTACCAAACACCTTCTAGCATTTTATAAGCTCCAAAATATCTTATAAGATGTTTTGAGGAGGTTATAAACTCATCCAAACACCCTCTAAGTACCAACACAATTTATTTTGGCTGCACTATCAACAACATACTGGCTGAGTTCGAAATTGACGGGAGGGGAAAAAGATATAGCACCTTCTTATACCACCAAGAGCCATGCCTGATACAGCCTCCTCGAATGCGGGTATGACCTGAAGATATCCAAAAAACCAACAGTGCAGTTACAAGAAAGCTAGACAAGCTTCTATAAGAACTTCAAGATAGACTAGCCAAAGTTACCAAAGAAGAATAAGGCAAGATTGTTTATTCTTTCCTCAGAGAATATTAAAATGAGAGTTGAGCTTTACTAGTCAAGGAAATTGGATCATTGGACATGTCCATTAAAGCAGTCCCCAAGTTGAATATATATTTCCAACTGAGAGTCAAGATATATATGCTAGCTCTAGATGCTGAAAACATAGTTCTACAGCAGACTGTGTACCAGCACAGATGTCCTAGCAAATATATTATATTTCAAAAATGGACAATAAAGAAAAATAGGTCAACATGATACAGATCTAAAAATAAACCTGTGAAGATAATTTACTTACAGCAAGGAAAAGCATTCCATCAAAACTAACTGTCACGACGACAATAAATTGTAGTTAAGATTGATTTCCTACCTCTTGCGAGCCTAATCTGAATTTGTAGAAGTCTTTATCATCACCCTGCATAAGAAAACAAAATTTAAAGCACAAACAAGGCAAGAAAGGGAAAAATCAACCAAGTGTAGAATGGAATCATATATATACATAATTTTGCAAGAGGGAAATACCACAAAGGAGCCACCCTTTGTCTTGTTGCGAGCTTCAAATATCCGGCCATAATATCCAATGGTGTAGCCATCCCAGTCGACCTAACATGCATTAAATTCAGGTTGAACTCAGAATTTTCTGGTTTTCCTAAATAATGCTGGATAAAGTAGAATGAATCAACTTGCCTTGTATCTCTATCATTTTTGTCTATACTATCCTTGAGAAGTGTTTTTCAGCAAAACAAAAATTCAGATTTTAAACCAACTCTCAATTTAGCAAATTTAGTGAAATGATAATTAATTCCCCAAGCTGATGATCATCTACAACAGAGACATATGCATAAGTGGTCTTCAAAAGAAATCTTCAAGTTATTCAATGATAGAGATAATGGGCTTACCACTACAGTTTCTCCTATCTTTGGAGTGGGCCCACTACCTACTCGCAGGTCCTGCCGTTTTTACATGTTTGGAATTAGAACTTGGAGTGTCAAGTGCAAAAGATGCACAGGCTAAACAAAATTATGCTTCCAAAGGTGACCTTATACTGGAGACTTGAATTTGTTTCGATGTAATCAGGATACCGCATCTTTGTCTTGCCATAATCCTTTCCCCGCAATGCTGGCACTGTAGCTCAAACAATGAGCCTACAATTAGTCTTCAAAGCTACTAGGCTGCACATAATGAGATAATTATTCGAAGAACCCAAGTACCTGTTCTATTATCCATTAGATAAGCAAATACTGCACCATCAACAAGTAACACTATGATTACCCAATAGTTAAAGCCTGCTTTTCTGTATATCATGATATCCTCCACTACATATGACATAATTTCAGTTAAAACCTCATCCAGAAAAATTTTGGAAAGAGGCGATTGGAGTTTCTTCAAGCTTAATTGATTCTACACAATCCCATTGGCCTTGATCCTAATTCATCTATACGTTGTCTAATAAGCACGAGAATCTAATTTCTGAATACTTAAATCTACTTCTGTTGACAAAGAACATAATTCATTCATTCTGAAACTCAACAGTAGGTAAAGACTGTTTCCGCATTATTGTCAAAGAGAGAAGTAATGCCTTCTCTGAACGGTATTAACATCATATAAGGCTCATATATCCATCCACCGAACCTTTATTCTTGGTGAAGGTTTTTCTTTTTCATCCCCTTACCATGGTCACGACCCAAAAAAAAAAAAATGATAAAATGAAAAAATTACACATATACAGATAACTGGTGGCGAAGAACAGCTTGGCAAAAAGAATAAAATACAAAAACTTAATAAAGAAAAAGCAACAGAATTACTGTCAGCATATTCAGATGCAATGGAAGCTTCCTCCCTCTGAGAATCGAAAATTGTCACGGCCAATAATCCTATAGACGAAATCACAATCTGTCTCCGATTAATCAGTGGCTTATTCTCCAAGCTGCCACTTCCCTCTTCAGAAAAGGAAGAAGAAGAAGAACAAAGATTCACAAAGCCAAGGGAAATAGTATGCAGTTAGAACTAAAAATGAATCAGGAAACACAGATATATATGGAATAAAAAGGAGAATTAGGTAAAAAAAAAGAAAAGAAAATGGTGGACAGACCTAAACAGCTTGATGAGTCGATCGAAATTCGACAAGCAATGCGCAGGCTCGGAGGTTGAAGCGCCGAAGGGCCCACGGCAGCAGAGTTCGCCGGAAAATGCTTAGAAAGGCATCCGACGGCTGAAATTGAGGCCATCATTTTTTTGAGAGAGAAATTTATTAGGAGTGGAGTTGGGAAATGTTTCGCGGGAAGATGACGGCCTCAGCTTTTCTTGAGCGACTACCATCTCAATTATTCTCAAATGCCAATTCTACCCTTTGTTTTACATGGCTCCTTCTTTTCTTCTCTTTATTTTTATTTTTATTTTTTTACTTTTTCTTTAAATCGTCTTTGTGCCATTTTTATTAATTTTACTAACAACAAAAAATAAGTACTTTGCATGTAAAACATGATTTATAAATTGGATTAAACAATTTTTTATAATATTTCCATGCAAAGTAGGATTGAGAAAACAAATAAATTTACACAGTAAGTAAATAAAATATTGAATTCTAAAAACTTAAATGGTAAATTGATGAATTCTTACTCTATAAGTTATTAATATTTCTAGTTGCACTAGTAGTCTTTTTTAGACCTATGTTAAGTTTGATAAACCATTCCTGCCACGTGTGGTGCGGAGCGGATTGAGAACTTGCTCTGCATGAGATGTGCCGGATTTTAATGTCATTTCATGTTAAGCAAAGCATGATAGCATTTAAATTTATTTGCCCTGCTCAGCCCCAAGTTAAAATATATTTTTGAAAAACTAAAACAAAAATCTACCCCGCTTCGATATCCACTTTTTAATTGATTTTTTATATTTTAGTTTTAGTTGATATATTTTGATCGCAATATTATCATGCTGATTGGATTTTTTTAAATCAATTTTTATAAAATCGTTGTTGAATTACCAAGTTTAGGTTAACTAGAAAGTTTTTTTTTTTTTTTTTTTTTTTTTAAGAAAGAAAAATTGGTAATATGAGACTGGACAGGTGGGGCGGTGTAGATTTTACATATTTAGTAGGGAAAGTTAGGACTTTCAAACTTAAAACTCGAGGAATGGGGTGAGACTAGTCTTAAGATGTTCTTTTAAGTACAGGGCAAATTCAAGTTTAAAAAAAGAATAATAATTTTTTCTAGCGTTAAACCTAAGCTTGATTAGTCGAAATGTTTTCTATTTATTTGTCTCCATATGATTTTGTATGTTTTACTTTTTGAAATTTCAAAAAGTTTATAAAGTTTCTCTTTTTAATATTAATGAAGGTAAAAACTGTTCAGCTAGTGTATTGGGTTGAGGTCCAATAAAATCAACCAAGGGTCAGGTCAAGAGAGTGTTTGGAGGAGTATCGGGGTCGAGTCCTGCAACCAATAGCAAATGTCATGCTAGTCGAAGAGCCATCACCTAAGGCACTCTGATGCTCAAGTCAGTAAATAGACTAGGAGAGAGCAGCAGAGTGAAAGCTTATGGTGGTAATATGCATGCCTTGCTGAAGATTGGTAATGAGGTATTTATAACCTTCTCAATGGGGTTGATATGTCAATGATGCTCTTATTGGCCTGGAAGAATTTTGTCCTTACTAGAGGTCCTTTAAGTTATCTCCAGATTGTGTACTATTCTAGGTGGCTACCTAGGACAAGATGGTACATTGAAGGGGCGCGCTGGCCTGACGCGGCTGGAAAAGGTAGTATGAATAGTAGCACACGCCATTGATGCAGAGGCATGCCACCTAGCAAGCAATCCCACGCGACTGAGTGGTTGTCACCTCTCCTCGATCTTTCCGGTCAAGTGAACACTTCTACCAAGATATCTCCTCAGATTCTTGTCAACAAGATAGGGCGCTACTGTAACTGAACCTTCCTAGTCGAATGATAAAGGCCATACTCTAAAGATGATCAACCACAGCTTGGTCGACCAGGGAGCGCTGATCTTCACCACAACGGGGGAGGGTCGTGAGGTCGAATGCTAGTTGATCGTTTGCCTATCCCATGATAAATTGGGCCTACAGAGAATTGGACCGCTGCAAGCCAACTTTCGCTCCGGTCGAGTGTTATTGGACTAGGCTCTATTGGGCTATCCCATATTATAAGTCCCTTCTACTTTTGAATCTTAATCAAGGTTGCCGACGATAAGGAATAGGGAGTAACTATTTAATAGAGACTGGGAACTTTTAATGAAGGCTTCGAGTTGGGGGTTCTAGTGCTCGACAGGGTTTCCAGTAGGCGACCAAGGTTTTAGTGCATTTTATGCGGCAGTTATGTTGTGTCATGCAAAGTGTCAAGCGATGGCTTGTGCAATTATTATGGCCATTTCGGTTACCGTGCTCTGATAGCTATAAATAGTTATGGTGAAAATGTCCATTATTACTTTTACAGCATTCTAAGAGGTCGATTGAGATATTTCCCTATGCTGTTGATCAACTGCTTTTCTACTCTAGAGCTTTGAAACACGTAAGTTCTTCTACACACATCTTAATCATACCATATTTATATCATGTTGAGGGTATTTGGTGAAGGTGATAGCTAGAGTAATGGTAGCGAGGCGACAAGATCAAATAGGGTTTCGATCGGGGGTGGGGTGGCTCGACTAGCGAGTCTAATAGCTCTTCGAGCGATAGTTCGACCTCAAGTAGCTCTAATGACATCGTATTGTTATCGAGGATTGGGTTGGTCCAAGTTAACCATTCATTTCCCATGATCGGCTATTTACCCCCGACCATTATAGTGAGATAGCATCAAAAATCACTCCCGCCAACCACGTACTTATAAGAAAACTTTTTCATGTTCCCCCGGAGTACGAGCTGATCGTGCTCGAACCTTCTGATATAATGCACCGGACCTCGACTAGATGTATAACTATGTTAGAGAAAGCCTTTAGATTTGGGCTTAGGTTCCCCCTCGCCCCACCCATAGTCGACCTGGTCTACAGGTTTGTATAAGCCAACTACTTCCTAATTGCTTCTCGATCATATACAGTTTTGCTGCCCTGATGCATATACATGACCAATTGGCTACATTTGCTAATTTCTCTAACCTTTTCCATCTCCATATGTCCCGAAAGTTTGGCAGTATTGAGGAGTCGAGTTTTTACTATCTGACTACCTATCCTTGAAGAAAGTTCTTGGTGACTCCCTCATCATCCCATGGCCAATAATGGAAAAACTGGTATATGTATGTTCGGGCACCGAGGGATTTGAATATTCCTCAGGGGTAGTTTAAAGGGCACATCGAGATGCTTGGGAATGAAACTCCGACTTGGCCAAACACCTTCATTTGGGACTTAGTGCAGTTTGGGTAGATAGAGGCCTCGGGTTATATCAAGGAAAGGAATTTAGTTCTGGCGGGCTTGTCTCCTACCGACATAGGGTTACCAGCTAACGCTCGACTGGGTAGATGACTTAACCATTCATTTTGAAACTATTTTTAGTCTAACTGTTTGGTCGATCCTTATGTGTGTTGCGTTTGTGTTCGTGCAGATCGATAGAAAATCATGAACTAAACTAGAGCACAAGCTTTAGCCCTGTGCAAAGGAATCAAGAGTGGCGTCAAGGTATAGTCGCTCATCGAGGAGGTGCATCTCAGGCTATTGTCGAGCCCTGGGTTGTATTGCCTGCTCCCACAACTTCTTCGACTTGACTAGCACCTGGCTCGACCACTAGCCCATCCGTACGATAGAAGAGGCCTACAGTCAAGTAAGTGGAACCTAGAGTGAAGCAGGTGGAACCTGCTCAGAAGAAGACGACTGTTGATAAAGGCAAGGGCAAAGATGGAGCTACTAGCCCCCCATTGGCTATGATATATTTGGGCACTGGGTTGACAAGGAGCTTTTTCAAATGCTTGACTTGCCATCTCCTTGGTTCAGGACCAACATGACTGTTCATAACTCCATGTCGACGATGACGATGGGGTCGAGCAGCTCCTTGCCGGTGAAAGTGATGATGGTTGGTATGTTTGCATCCGACCAGTAGAAGATAATGGACATGAGCCAAGGGAGCATATTGTGGGCTATGGCCTGTCATTCCAATATGGTAAGTATCTTGTCGAGTATCGTACACTGATTAAATTCGTCTTTTCATCTTCTGTTTTTTTATTATATCAATCAAAAAATTTATTGTAGGTTAGCCAACTTGGCTACTATCTGCACAGGAGGTTAGAACTTACCATCGACGAGCACGATAGGCTCCGAGGGGATCAAACTAAGGTAGATGTGATTAAGACTCAGGCCAAATCTACTCATGCCAGGATCGAGCAGCTGACAAAAGAGCTAGAAAACAACAATGCGCAGCTCGAGGCGAAGGATGCCCAGCTGCTGACTGCAGTTTTCGAGAGGAGCTTGATGGAAGAGCTGTTGAAGAAGGCTAAAGTGGATGCCTAGACCTACTATGATTCTGGTTGAGCCCACGGCTACAATAACGTGCTTAACTTTGCTCAGGGGGAGTTCGCTAGAACGCTACCCTATGTTCGATGAGAGATTGTGTAGAAGTTTATGCCGACCTTAGCCTTCCAAGATGCCAGCTTTATCTCCTCCATCAATAACATCGCGGGTACCTTCGAGAAAGCTTTTAAGCAACTTGAGTTTCTTGGTTACACGATCCGTCTAGAAGACAGATAGAGCCTGAACTCTATGCTCGATGAGCAGCTGCGCATGTACCCATTGAATCCCAATGAGACTGCTTCTGTTGAGGGGTTCGACCTCGATGAGTCTGCTCCCGTTGAGGCTGCTGCCATACCTGTGGTCGGAGTTGTGCACGACCACCTAGCTAGGGTCAATGCAGTGATCACCAAATTTAATTTTGCCAATGACTTCGTATTCAACATTTGGGATGGCAAAATTAATGTTGCTGATTTCTTCCCTCTTGGTGGGCACCCGTTTTACGTCGATGAGGGCTAGTGCCCATAATTCAACTAGCATCTACTGCGGTGCTCGGGTAGAGAATTGAGGTCCCTGTAGCTGTACGAGCTGGTTCTGGCACCGAGCTCAACTAGGATATCAAGAGAGGAACAGCAGTTGTTAGGATGGAGGGGTCAGGGTCGAACTGAGTACTACCAAATTCCATACAACTTTTTAGCCGCCTTGCAAAGCATTTGCTTGCTACAATTTTCTTTTTCTTTTTCTTTTTTTTTGGCTGAATCTAATCGAATACTTTGGCATTTATGATATTTCAATTTCTTTTTGTCAACATGTGTAATGCTGTGCTTTCTTTCTTTTAAACGCTTTCAATCTTGTCTCAAGCATTTGAATCAACGACCATATAAGTAATTTGATCGTAGATTGGAAATTATTTAAGATAATCCCATAATGAAGGAATCAAGTTTACAACTAGATGGTCGATTTAGAAAACGACTTGGTGCAAAACTAATGGAATAAATTTGGGATATTCTTCGCATCTTCATCATGGACTGCTTGGTTGACTCCAATTCTGACACTTTCAATATGATACATAATTATTTTCGACTACAAGGTCGATTGTTTGCTCCTTACTTTAGGTTGACTTACATGGTTGACCCCAAATAACAAGTCTGCTTATTATTTTTAGTAAAAGCCTTGATTCATCATAGTTTGGGTACATGTTTACCTAGTTCACGTTCAATTCTAGCTTGGAACCATCATCGACTACGGGTTTGACTCTGTATTATCAACTCATTCGTTAATTTAGGCTAGAAGCCCTTATGTTGTGGTTTAAAACTGTTGTCAATTATGGGGTCGACTCAAAACGATCAACTCATTCGTTAATTTAGGCCAAAAGTCCTTGTGTTGTGGTTTGAAATCAATATCGACTAGGGGATCAACTCTAAATAATCAACTCGTTCATTAATTTGGGCTAGAGGCCTTTATTTTGCAGTTTGAACAAGTAGTTGCAGAAATGTATGCAATTTTATTGATGTGACAAGATACCGTAGTACAATCGAGACTTTGAGTCTATCTACACATAGAATTTCCTCAAATTCACTGCATTCCATGGTTAGGGAAACTCATTGTTGTTCACATCCACAAGTCGATATACATTGTGCTTTGCTACCTTGACCACCGAGTATGGTCCTTCCTATTTCGGGTCAAGTTACCCTACGTTCTTCGATACTTCGACCTTATTGAGGATAAAGTCGCCTACTTTGAAATTTCTTGGTCGGACCTCTTTGTTATAGTATTGCGCCATCTTCGACATGTATCTCTGCATGGATGTGTATGCTTGCTGACGGCGATCGTCAATTGTCTCCAAGTCTAATTTTCTCTCAGAACTATTCCTGGTCGGGCTATAATAGATCACTCGAGCAGTATGTTGTATGAGTTCTGCTGGAACAATTACTTCAGATCCATAGACTAAACTTCAAGGGTTGTGACCAGTGGCTATTTGAGGGGTTGTTCTGTGTACCCAAAGTACTCTATGGAGGTCATCTGCTCAGCTCACACTAGTCTTTTCCAGTCGAGCCTTAAGGTGGCCTAGGACAGTCCAATTCTTGACTTCTGTTTGGCCATTAGCTTGAGGGTTTCCAACTGACGTGAAGTGTTGTTAAATCCCGACGCTTTCGCACCAGCTCCTCATACTCCTACTCTGGAATTGAGTCCCATTATCTTATATTAATACTTTAGGTAGACCGAAATGGCAGATTATGTTCTTCCACACGATACTCTTAATGGCCGCATTAGTTATCTTAGGGACTGTTTTTGCTTTGACTCACTTGGTAAAGTATTTGACGGCAATGATCATAAATTTTCTTTGGCCTACTGTTTTAGGAAAAAAGCCAACTATATCAATCCCCCACTGGTCGAATAGCCATGTGATCCATATGTTCACCATTAATGCTGCGAGCCGATGGGATAGGTTCTAGTGGACTTAGCTTGAGGGGCATTTCTTAGCAAAATACATTATGTCGTTTAACAAGGTTGGCCAAAAGTATCCATATCTGATAACTTTGTGTGCAAGTGATCATCCTCCCAAATAGTTGCCATAGGTACCTGAATGCACTTCATGTAAGACTTTGTGGGCTTGCTCTAGAGTCAAACACTTGAGCAGTAGTCCCAAAATCGACCTCTTGTAAAGTTGGTCATGCTCGTTGAGGGCGAACTTGGCTATTTGGCCTCTGAGCATACATGCTTTGCTTTTGTCATTATAAATTATGCCTTTTTTCAAATAGGCTTTTATTGCATCTTGCCACGAAGGATATGCATCACCAATTTGCCCCACCAAATTCTAGTTGAGGTTAACTATAATGGATTTCCAGTTGTCTAGAAATGTGATCGTCTTGTCTCTGATCCCTTTCGTCGAACTAGCGAATTTAGAATGCGCGTCTGCCTGCTCCTTCTCTGATATAGGGACTGGCTGAGAGTGAATTTTTTGAACTACTACTGCAACATTTTCACCTCGGGCATGTATTTACTTATTGTAGACTCTTTGGCCTCGAAGTTCTAATTGACTTGCTCTGCGACCTGCTGGGAATCAGTGATGATTGCTAGCTGTTCGACTCCCCTCCTTATAGCTACACTCATGCTAGCCATGAGGGCTTCATATTCTACCTCGTTATTTGTGATAGGGTAGTCGAGTTTGATTGTGAAATCTTCAACTTATGGAGACCATAGAGAAACACTAATTTTGCCACCTGAGGGTCATGATCCGTCAGCGTGCAGAGTCCTTATAAGAGTCGTGGTCAAGCTGGTCAAATAGGTCGAGTCTCTCAGCGACAAAGTCGTCCAAGATTTGCACTTTTATAGCAGTTCAGGGCTGAAATGTGATGTCAAATTCGCCCAGCTCGATTGCCCACTTGGTTAATCTTCCCAACATATTTAGCTTGGAAAGTACTTGTTTCAATGGTTGATTTGTCAACATCACAATAGAGTTAGATTGGAAATAAGGCTACAGTTTCCTGGCTGCAGTGACCAGTGCAAGGACAAATTTCTCGATCTCTAAATAATTATGTTTGGGACCTCGCAATGCCTTGCTACAATAGTAGCAAGTTGATGGGGTGCCCTTTCTAGTTGAAACCAAAACTGAATTGATAGATGCCGACGAGATTGCTAAATAGATGTGTAAAACTTATCCAACCTCTAGTTTGGCCAACATCGGTACTGACAAGAGGTAATGTTTCAATTTGACCAAGGCTTGGTTGCACTGCTCAGTCCACTGAAACTTGATTTCCTTGCATTCCTTAGGATCTTGAAGAATGGCAAGCTCTTGTCGGCTAATCGGGTAATGAACTTTCCTAATGTGACGGTCCTGCCAACTAGATGTTGAACGTCTCTGACTGTTCGAGGGTGCGTAATGTCCAAAATGGCCTGAATTTTCTGCAAGTTTGCTTTAATACCTCTCTGACTGACCATATAATCCAAGAACTTGCTCTCTCTCACTCCGAAAGTAAACTTGTTAGGGTTAAGCCTCATTCCAAATACTCTTAGTATCGAGAATGTATGATTAAGTTTGATCAAGTGATTTTTTTCTTTTTCTGTTTTGACGATCATATCGTCGACATAAACCTCCATGGATTTCCCGATCTCATTTTTGAACATAAAGTTTACTAGTCTTTGATAAGTTGCACCTACATTTTTTAGCCCGAAGGGCATGACCAGAAAATAATATACCCCGTTAGGGATGACAAAAGATATCTTATCCTTATTCTCAATTGCTATGAAAATTTGGTAGTAGCCTTGAAATGCATCTATCATGCTCAATAAGTCACAACCAGTAGTAGAATCAACTAGCAAATCTATACGAGGCAAGGAGTAGGGTAAGCTTTATTCAAATCAGTAAAATTATTACACATGCACTATTCTCCCTCATTTTTAGGGACAAGGACTACATTACAAAGCCAATTTAGGTGTTGAATTTCTACGATGTATCCTACCTCTAAAAGCTTGTTGGTTTCCTCTTCGATGATCTGGCACCTTTCAGTAATGAAAGTCTTGGTCTTCTGTTTCACTGGCTTGTGTGAGGGGTCTACGTTCAGACGGTGGACGATGTCGCTAGGGTAGATTCCCTAAAGGTTGGAGGCCTTCCAAGCAAAAACATCAATGTTTCTTTGGAGGAAATCGACCATGAGATACTCCATGCCGTTGTCCATGTCTGTTTCGATCCTGGTAGTCTTGTTGGTGTTTTTTGGCTGCACGTCGATTATCTTGAACTCACCAACAGGCTCGACTTTGGTCTCTTTCAGCTTTCTTTTCTTACTCGATTGTCCTTTCTCGAGTTCTGCTAGTAGGGCATCCCTCGAGGGTTCTAGTTTAGGTTGGGTTTTCTATTCATTTGCCTCAACTGAGATTGTATAACACCGCCAAACTTCTTTCATATTGCAAAGGAGTTCACTTATCCCTATAGTTGTTGGAAATTTAATTTCAATATGATAGGTCGAGACGATGGTGCGGAAGTCATTCAAACCCGATTGCCCATTGATAACGTTACAGACGAATGGCGCGTCGACGACTAGGTAGTTAACCATAAGCATTCTGCACCTGGGAGCTTTCCCAAATGATGTAGGCAGACTTATCAATCCCCCGAACCTGAGAAGAGAAGTTCGCATAGGCTCAAACTTCAACTTGCCCATGTTCATTCTTTTCAAGGTCGACAAGAAAATGATGCGTGCTGAGCTCCCATAATCAATACTTTCTTTGAATTTTGCAATTTCCTCGGATACAACCATGGGGGGCAATCCAACTTGCTATTGGCCCCTTTATTTTCGACATGGGAGAGGTTAGTGTCGGAGAAAGAGATTGTCTTAGAGCTGGTTGAAAACTGGTAGACTATCTCGATCGGGGAAGATTTCATGGACTCCAGTCTATGCTGGTTCTGTCTCCTGGCTAATTTCGTGTCCCCCCAATCGGACCTCTAGCAATGGTGTCAATTACTCCTTTGACGGATGGGTGGGGATTATGGATGGATTTCTCCCCTTTGTCTTATTTCCTTAGGCTAGCCGACCATTCACTACGGGGAGCTCAATCGATTTTACCTGTTTCCTGAATCGCTTGCTCATCAACAAACTTGTTTAAATGGCTCTGTCGGATTAGCCTCCTCATCTCGCCGTGGAGGTTGAAACAGCCCTCTGTGTCATGGCCTTTCTGCCGATAAAAATGGTAATACTTTTTAAACCTCTTCATGGCTTCTGTCTCAGTTATTTTTTTGGGTTTTTTGATGAGGTTGTCGTGTTGGACGGCGAACAACACCTCCTATCTTGTAGCATTGAGTGGGGTGTAGTTGTGGAATCATTTGATTAGAGATTGATGTCCCTCTTTATGCTGACAATCATCTTTCTCTTTGAGCTTATTCTTGTTGGCCTCTAGATTACCATACTTGAGCTTGTCCATGTCTTCTAGAGTTATTTACTCTTAGTGAAGTTGAGCAACTCCTCCATTGACTAGGGTTATTCCCTGACCAAAATGTGGGCACACTCCTTATGGTGAAGGCCTAAAAACAGCACATCAATCAGAAACTAGATCCTTGGGTTGTCAATCTTCAGGACCTCGGTGTTAAACCTAGTAAAGAAATCACGAAAGGACTCCCTCTTATTCTATTTAACAATGTACAAGTGAGTATGAGGGAGATTCACCTTCCTCTGACTAGCAAATTGATGTAAAAACTTATCGCACAGCTAATCGTAGGAGTAGATCGACGCTAGTTTTAGATTCACAAACCAATCAAGCACGATTCCTTGGAACGTGGTCACCAGCATCTTTGCTTTGATGTTTTTGTTGTGCCCGTGTAATTGCATCATACGCTCGAACTGCAATAGGTGCTCGTTTGGGTCTAAGAGCCATCGTACTTTAGCAATCTTGTCGAAACTTTGGCATCGATAGTGATCTACTCGTCGATGATCTCTTGTATGAATGGTTATTCCCTCTCACGATAAAAATAGTGAGTGTCATCATAATGGGTATTCCTATCAGTGTTCCTCCTTGAAATCTCTTCGAGTTGTCAGTTCAATTGATGTTCTTTATGGGAGACTTTTTCCCATTTGCCTCGATCAACTTGAATTAGGTTTCTATTCGTATGTTGTCTCGCGCTCTCGACCTATCACACCGCAGGGCTTGAAAGGGTCGAACGCCATAGTCAACGGAGTTTGCAATTACTTTCCAGGGGTTCAGCCGAGCTTTTTCTCTTGATAATCACCAGGGACTATTTTCCCGTCGGGTGGGTAGTCGCCTGGATTTCGACTAACTCCTTTCTTCTTTAGAGCACCTCTTCTTGTGTTGAGTGAGTTGGAGAGTAGCGCTAGCAGCCAGCCTGGGTTGAGTGTTATGTCAATCGAGGGTTGCTGATAGTTGAGCGGATATCTACTCACTTATGAGCTGCATGAGTTGAGGCATGGTCAAGGTGACCACTTGTTCTAGCGGGGCACTAGGCCCAACTACATCAAGTTCTTATTAGGGTCGATGAGGAGTGGTTGGGGATCTTCTGCTCTTTTCCCTTTTGGAAATGGCTCGTCTAGTGTTCACAATTTTTTCTCCATTGCAAATTGAAGTTTCCCACAAATAGCACCAAATGATGAGGGTAAAAGTTGTTTAGCTAGTGTATTAGGCTAAGGTCTAATAAAATCGACCAAGGGACAAGTCGATAGAGTGCTTGGAAGAGTATCGAGGTCGAGTCCTGCAACCAATAGAAAACATCAAGCTAGTTGAGCGGCCCTTGACTAAGGCACTTCGACGCTCAAGTCAGTAAACCAACTAGAAGCTAGAGCAGTAGGGTGAAAGCTTATGGGGTAATGTGCATACCTTGCTGAAGGCTGGTAATGGGCATTTATGACCTTCTCAGTGGGGTTGATATGTCAATGGTGCCCTTATTGGGCTGGAAGGATTTTGTACTTACTTAAAGTTCTTTGAGTTATCTCCAGCTCGTGTACTATTTCAGATGGCGCTACCTAGGACAAGGTGGTACATTGGAGGCTCGCGCTCTGGCCTAACATGACTGGAAAAGTGGTATGAATATTGGCATGTACCATAAATGCGGAGGTACGCTGCCTGGTAGGCCATCCTATGCGGTTGAGTGGTTGTCACCTCTCCTCGACCTCTCCGATCGAGATGAATACTTCTACCAAGATATCTCCTTAGATTCTGGTCAACGAGATGTAATGTTGTTGTAACTGAACCTTCCTAGTCGAATGATGAAGGCCACACTCTAAAGATGATCAACTATAGCCTGGTCAATCGGGGGTGCTCATATTCGCCACCACGGGGGAGGGTCGTCAGGTCAAATGTTGGTCGATCATCTGTCTGGCCCATGATAAGTTAGGCCTGTAGCGAATTAGGATACTGCAAGCCAGCTTCCGCTCCGATCGAGTGTTATCGGACTAGGCCCTGTTGTGCTATCCCATATCAAATATGTTCACTTTTCCATATAATTTTTTTATAATAAATATTAAGTGATGAACAAAAGAATAGTAGTATAATTTCTGAAATTTTCTATTGTTTAGATTGAAGTTACTTTTATAAATTCAATATAAATCAATATTAATTAAAATTTTCAAATAAACATTTATAAAGATAAAAATTGAAGCCACTTGCTCAATGAATTTTTGTATATTTTTAGATATTTTAAATCAATGAATGTTGTGAGATGAAAAAAATTGTTGTATAAACTTTTAGATTAATATTAATAGGTCAGAAGAAATAATTATGTACTAGTGGACTTGCTGTGGTTGTATGAATATGAATATAGAATTTAGAGGATTCAAGTATATGTTGAATTAAAGAGAACTGTTGTCCAAATATTCAATTAATCAGAAATAAGTAGCTAAACCTACATTCAATTTATATTCAATCCCCACTTGTTTTTTCTTGGTTTACACTCCCCAATCAAATTTTCATTTTTGGATTCACTCCCCACATGATTATCAAACTTTGATTTATTAGTCCTAGGACTGATATAGTCATGAGAGGCTTATAGCTTTTGACGGTGGTGTTGGATGGATACATTTATCTTATAACAATATTATCTTCTTAAAATATGGTATTCAACACAAAAACAAAAATAATTGATAAGATTATGTAAGGCTGCAACGCCAGTATTCTAAATATGTTTCTCAATGCTATTAAGAAGAGCAAGCATTTTGAGATCAATTTTGAAGTACGCATATAGAAAACTCAAGTGTTTACTATTTAGATGCCGACGTATCCCATTATTTACTAGATGAAAACATGATTTGAATATTTAGGATGATCTATTATGCAATTTGATCCATAAAAATTTAGGTAAACTAGGGCATTCCCTACAATGTTGACATCCAAATGAATTATATCACCACATATAATATTATTTTTTTCACAAGTAGTTGTATTCATAACTATTTGAACACATGCGTATACCAACTATTACTTGAGAAATTATGACTTTCTTATTTTTGGATGATCTTATCTGTTGATTCATCAATAAATCGAGGTAAATTAGGTCATCACAAATAGTTAGTTATTAGGTCATACATGAATAGATAGTTATTAAGGATTTTTCAGAACAAGAGCCATACTCTTAATAACTATCTATTCATAAAAACAATAGCTTTATATATATATATATATATTCTCCAGCAATAGGCTTGCTTCAACTCATACTGTCATGAATATATCAATTGGAAAAATGAGTTCTAATCTTAATATAGGTCATATTTCTGATTATAGCATAAAGACATGTTTTCTTTAGTTATCAAAAGAAGAATGTTAGCAATAAAATCCAAATCCACAAACTAAAGAATTCAAACAATGTACATAATAAAAACTATTGAAAATTGGTACACACAAAAAAATAAAAAATAAAAAAATAAATCACAACTAAATGCAACTATCCGTAAAATACATATACTAGAGCAATTCTAAATTTTGATGGAATTATTTTACAAGCCTATGCAAACAAAAACATACAAACCTACAAGATAAAATCTACTTTAAAAAGATTCTTTCTTCTACTTTGAGTATTCTTCCTCGTTTAAAACTAATGGTCTTTCTTCTACCGTGAGAAAATGGAGAGAAATTAGGCTTTCTTTCTACTAATATTTGTTGGCGATGGCAGAAAAGAGAAGTGGAGGAATATTTTGCATCCGCAGGAGAGGACAACAGACGAGTGAGAGAGAGAAATGGGATGAAAGGGAAGCAACAAATTCAACAAGTAAAAAGAAAAAGAAAACTAAAATGAGGGCATTTTTGTTAATTTAGATAATTGGGGAGTGAACTCAAAAGTCAAATTTGAGATGGGGAGCTAAAACTAAGAAAGTAATGGGCAGAGCCTGATTCCTAAAGTGCAAATAAGTTTTGGTATTTTATAATAAAATGCCCTCAAATATTTCCTTACAAAACATTAATAATTTTGGAAGAATCCATGTTCTCTTAATAAATACACATACCTTGAGAAAACAAACATTTTTAATTTAAATTTATATATTTAATAAAATCTATTTTTGAACTAAGGAGTGCAAATAATACTATCACAAGAGACACCATTACCTTAGATAAGCATGTCATATATTGTTTAGGTATATATTTCTACTCACGAATCGATGTATATAAAATAACTCTGGATTGATTTTTTTATTAGAAATACTACTTAAAATTTTTTAAATTTCCCTTTTCCTCTATTCCAATTCCATAGATACAATGTTTGGATTAAATAGAGAATATTTTCTTTTATAGTACATTAGTGTTTAAATCAATAGATAATATTTTCTTTTGTATGAATCGCTAATACTCTATTTCAATTCCTTTCTAATACCTCTCAAGGAAAATATTGAATTGACTTCTAAATAAATGAGTTAGTGTAAGTTTATCCATGCAGTTATGTACTCTTTGAATAGGAATCTATATTTTAAAAGACTCTTGAGTTTAAAATAATTAATTAGTTAAAAATCTATTTGGTTAAATTAATAATTAATTTTAAATTTTATTTTTCATGTATGATCAATTTGAATATGTAAAAGAATTAAAATTATTTGAAGGCTATTGTATTTTTTATTTATTTGTATTTAAGTAAAAATTCAAATTATTTATACTTTCTTCTATTGCATTGTATTACTTTTTCTAGATAATCAAGTTTCAAAATTGTTTTTTCTTAATCAATTTTTTTCCCTTCACCAAATAATTCATTTTTACTACATTTTGTTAGGATATAATAGGGTTCACTGAGTATATTTATGTTTCTTGAAGCATAAAATTTAAAGCAATAAATTACATAATATATAACACATGGATAAAATATAATAACTCAATATTATCATGTAATTAAATAACTAAAATAGCAAAGATGCACTAGAAAATATTAAATAAGTCAATAAATTAAGAATTCCTACTTGGAATGTTTAGATGAAATTTTAACAATGTTCGTGTGAGTGATTATATGCCTAAGAGGAGGGTGAATTAGGGTTAAGAGATTTTAATGCAGCGGAAGTTTATCACTTAAAATATTTTTTGGCCTTTCAGAAACTGTTTAAGTTTTTTGCAGAAAAATAATTTTAGTTACTGATTAAAATTTGTAAATACCAGTTAAGATACCAGTCAGACCAGTGATAAGAAAATAGTAAAAGCAGAAGTAAATAGACACTGAAATTTATAGAGGCTCGGCAAGCCTATATCCTCTACCTAAGTTTTCACTTGGGATTTTAAATCTATCTAATTAATAATTGTATAAGAGTGTTTTTACATATAATAACAATAATTTGACAGTAATGAACAATAAGGGATCAGAAACACCCTAGCAAAGTGAAAAACCAGCTCTTCGCAAAGAGCTACACTAGAATTCTAGACAGGATAAAGCAGATTCTAGAGCACTGTGAAACCAGGTGCTTGTGAATAGGACTGAGGAAACTTCTGCAAAATTCACTTGTACAACCTCTATGGACTGATGCATGAGTTGCTGCTACTCTGTACGGCAAGCTCTAGTCTCTTCTTCCAGACCGAAACCACGAACAGTGCAGAAGATCCAGACAATACCGCCCTACTAGTTTCTTCACCTGGAGGTCCTTAGAGCAACCAAGCATTGATTTGTTCTCTTCAAGGGGTCCCTTAAGAGCAAGTTCAACTCCCGTCCCTTTTCACCACTAGGTCCTTCAAGATACAAACCGCTTTGTCCTCATCTCCCCAAGGTCCATGGAAGGCAAGTCCCATTTGGCCTTCTTCACCACAAGGTCCCTCAGAAACACACATAGAGCAAGGAATTAGCAATAATTAAGCACAAAACGTACATGAGAGCATCACAAAACTCCTCAAGATACTTAACAAACTTCTCTCCCGACTTGGTGATTCACTCTTAAAATGCTGCATATTTTTCAATATATAGATATACTACCAACAACTATAAGTTCCAGTTTGGTAAATGACCATTAGATACAAATAAGGAAACAACCCATAAGGCAGAAAGCTGTTAAAGTAGTGATTAAAGCATAATTGAGGACTCAACTAATGATGCACAAAAATGGTCTTCTTTCCTATATGAATTTTAAGTTAGAATCCTTAAGTGATCATATTATATAAGGAAAGTTAATTCCAGCACATTCTGAAAGATTCCAGTAGATAAATAAGGAAAAAATAGTTTAAAATAATTATGGCAACTAATTCAGACAAATATATTTAGTAAGCTAGAGATGCAAGATTCAAAGCCAAGAAGAATAGGCTTTTCTAGCATGAAAGGTATCAGAATCCAGTTATTTATGGAAATCAAATTCCGAACAAGATTTATAAATTCTCTGCAAATTATTTGAAGATAATTTAATATGTTCATGCAGAAAAATGCTCTTTCCTTAAAATATTAAAAGGTTATCAATTTGGAAAAAGATAATGGAAAAAGGAAAGAAAATATTAGTCAATCATTCCATATATTACATTTATTGAATCTAGCCATGATGAGCACATGTTTAAATTCAAGATCATTAGCATGATTTTCCTTCGATAAATAAAAGACGTGATGTGCTAAATCAAATATAAAGAAATGCTGTCAAAATCAATATAAAGGAAGATAAGTTTCAGACAGCACAAGATAATTTTCGGATAACATAAGGCAAGTTCTAACAGATTTTTGGGAATAATTCACATCAATCATGCAACAAATATTGTTATAATCAAAATTCTAGAACTCATGCAAAATCACCAAAGGGTTAATTGTTTGAGTCAAGACCTATTGCTCTAATAGTGACTTTAAGGCTTTATTTATCCCTCTATGGCACTGAAGATCTTTACAAATAGCCTCTCAAAATACAAAAACTTTTTTCGATCAAAGCCAGTACTCCAATTGACCAGAACAGTAAACTAAATTGACTTAAAACTCTTTTATAAAAATGAGTAATAAGGTGAAAGTGCTTAGTGTAGTGCTTAAACAAATGCTAGTATGCTTTTCCTTTTTTCTAGTTGGGTTCTAAGCACTCCTATTTATAGTTGTGCAATGCAATTTTTTTGAGGAGACATAATATTTATTAAGGATCACAATTCTTTCTTTAAGAACATAATTATAAGATAAAATCATATAACTCATGTTTTTAATGAACAGTCACAACTCCACTAAAGAGTTAGGAGCTCAAGTTATAACTCTAGCTTTTGAGTTAACTTTTCTATAGGGGTATATCAATCGATGTACACTAAAATAATCTTTAATTGTTCTATTTTACACACCTGCACCCTTTTTTCAATATAGGACAAACTCATTTTACCCATTAAAATGTCCCTAAATTATTTCTCACTTCAACTCAATTTTTTTATTCAATTATTTAATTTTAGCATATAATTATACTAAAATTTCACAATCCCCCACATGAGTAAGAAAATTATCTCGTCAGATATGCATATGAATGTAGACGCACATAAAATTTCAACCTGAGCAATATTGCATCAGGAGAGGTAGCTTTTGGCTTTGAACTTTCCATAGTGAAAACTATTGGATGCACTTGCCAACTAGTGAACATGATGTCTTGAACTGTTTTGCTTTTGTATACACCATGACAATAGAACTTCATAGAAGACCACTCAATAGTCAATTCAAGTTCTTATTATTGTGTTCATTTCAACCTTCAACAACTTTTGGGATTCATGAATACTCTAGAGAATTCAACCTTAAAATTCTTATAGGATTGCTCTAATCTCTACTCACATAGGTGGCTTCTTATTAAGTAGTTCTACTGCACCTTCACTTGAAAGTTCAAGATACAAGAGCCATTCAAAACAATCCTTAACCTCATACTTTTGTAGGTGGCACTATCTGTTCATCATAGGAATGGGAATGAGGCTTTGGCCGCCTATAGTGCTTGCATGTCGAGCCACAACAACTTGTTTTTCTCTTTGAACCCATTTCTTGGGATCTCCAATGACATAGGTAGGGTTCCCATTGTGCTGTCTCAGTCATTTTATAGGCTTAAGTCCTATTACCTTCGATGATATCAATTGCTATCTATTTAAACCTTTTGTGAGATGATCTACAATGTTATCCTTTGACTAGTTAATAGAGACAACTCCATCAGAGAACAGTTGTCTAACAATATTATGTTTGTGACATATACGCTTAGACTTGCCATTGTACATAGTACTTTGTGCCTTTTCAATTGTAGATTGACTATCACAATGAATGCAAATTGCTAGCACATGTTTAGACCAATTAGGAATATCTTCAAAGAAATAGTGTAGTCATTCTGCTTTCTCACTTGCCTTGTCCAATGCTATGAACTCAAATTCCATAGTTGACCTATCTATGCAGGTTTGTTTTGAGGATTTCCACGAGATGGTCCATCCTTTAATGTAAGCACATATACACTTGTGGACTTGGTCTCATTAGAGTCTAATATCAAATTTGCATCATTGTATCCTTCTATTAAAGTTGGATATCTTATATAATGCAATCCATAACTTAAGGTACATTTTAAATATCTTAAGACTCTAATAAAAAAGTCTCATGCTCTTGACCAAGATTGCTAATATATCTACTTAGCTTACCAACAACATATACTATATAAAATCTCGTGCAATTCATGATGTACATAAGGCTCCGAATTATACACGCATACTCCACTTGAGCCTTTGCTTCAGCCTTATTTTTGGTAAGTGGTTGATCACATCTATGGAGTATTCACTGGGCTAATTTCTTGACTCACAAATTTTTGTAACACTTTCTCAATGTAGTCAGATGATGTTAATGCTAGCCTATGAGATGTCTTGAATTGTGGCACCCCCTCTAGATAACCCCTAAGCTGAGATGCCATTCTGTTACAATATTAAATCATAACCCTTAAGATAGTCGGAGGCCCATAAAAAAATTTCCAAAATATCAAAGACAGCAACATGCTTTAGCTTAAGCATACTACAACAAAAGTACTATATACATCCCAAAAATCATCCCATAACATTCAACATAATATAAACATGCTGCAGGTCTTCTATTCAAACTTAACATATCACAACATCTCTAAGTCACCTATTTTATTACAAATATATATATATATATATTCTCCAGTCCAAGCCTGAAGTCCATGTCCATCACCTAACCTTGTTTAGGAAAATCAAGAATGATAAAGAAGGGTAAGCCCAAAGGATTTAGTGAGGGATAAAATTCAGTAATAGATCAGAAGGCTCTATCAAACAGAAAATAATTCAACAGATCTTAAGCTAGCAAGATAACGAAATCCGAACTTGAACATATCAAAATACAAGCATTACTCAATTCAAAAAATAGGAATCACTCATTCCTTATCGCTCTATAAACAGAATACGAACAGTTAGAATATAATCGAAATAAAGCAAACTTGAGTAACATATGCAATCCAACTAATCATAACATAACATGCATATCAGATTCTCTTTATTCCAATCAAACTACATATACCCAAGCATGACAGCTCGGTAAATAGCATATTGCTGATGCCTAGGGAATAATCCCTAGAACATCATTGATACCCAAGGAATAGCCCCTAGCGTGTCTCATGTATCCAAGCATTTCACTAGGATCGGCACTCGACCTAACATATCTCCGTACATATATCACATATCAACAAATGGATTGCCGACAAGGTCATATAATGTTGTACTAGACAAATCAAATATGCCAGCAAGACAACAAATAACAACACAAGATGATACAAATCTGTAGATAATGTGAATCAGTAACATACAAAACAAACTCAAATAAGCCGACAATGCCAACATATGATACGTAGAATGAGTTCAAACTTATTGGTATCAGATAAAATAATGAAAGTTTTAGGTGCCAGAACAAATGTGCTAAGCTCTTATCAGAAGCAAAATCAAAGAAAACAAACCCTCACAGGGGTGTACGGATCGACTAACAGATAATACGAATTCAAACATATCATAGAATCTACGAATCAAGATTCAGTTACAAAATAGGTACAAGTCCAACCTACACGAGGTATATCACAAACAACAGATAGGTTTATACAACAAGTACCAGATTGGTGGACCCTCACACGGGCATACAAAATAAATACCCGAGAGGTTACACCCTCACCTCCGTACCTCGGGATGCTGCCACAGCCTACTGGTCCATGGGACCCAACTCCTCATTACCAAACCAAAAGAGCAGGTTCACTGTCAAAATCCTCATTCGACCCTATAATTACAATTATACAAATAATAGTCTAAAATCAATAATTACTTGGTTAATATGGTAGTTAGGGTTAGTTTCGGCATTATGGATACAAAATGAGCTAATTACACCATTAATGCAGGAATATTGGCGGGGTTCATATATGATCATATCATTAATTATATAATTAACCTTATAATAATTCACATAATTGATAATAATGACCTAACTTGCTTTAATAACCCAATTTTGTCACTTAGGCCTCAAATCCATAGAATTAGGGTTTAATCAGTTAATTAACTTAATTAACCATAGTTTATATATAAAAATACAAATTTGGGTCTACTAAGATTATCTAGTATACACGCATGTCTCGTGCATGTCTTTAGTTTCAGAACAATTCATGTATTCTTCGTTTGCACAATATATCACAAGAATTGAAATACATATACAAACACATGCAAATACAAATTTAACCCCAATTTTAGCCAAATTACTCGAGTTCTATTTATCAAAGCTCAATTGTTGCAAACCAACCCCACATCTATGATCACGACAACGAGACAAGCAAACTACCTTTGCACTGCCGCTATTAGAGATAGTCACCACTACCACCGTTCGGTGCCTTTCAACTCACCCAACAATATGCCCAGGTTAATTCTTCGCTTTTCTACCGGATTGACGCTCAATTGAATAGGAAACGCCACCGGCCACCTCAACGTCTCCACGCACCACTATGCTAAATGCTACTCTGTCGGACACCGGTTCGCAAAATTAAGGTCACCAACTCGCTCATCGAGTTGAACCATCAAGACCAACATTGGTCCACCTTCAGAAGTCGCTAAAACGTTACATCCGCCACCCTCCATCATGGCTCAACTTCGGCCGCAATTTTTCTACAGTTCACCTGTTATCTAAGTATACATATTACTCTGATAGCATCCTGACGATGTAGGAAAGATTTTGGCTAGGTTATTTTGGGAGTTCTCGTCATCGGTGGAGAATCGCTGGAGGAGTGAGAAGAGGTGTGCGGGTGAGGATGAGGTAAAATGTGGGCAAAACATATATATATAATTCAACTTTTGGCTATCTACAATCGACCACCAATACTTTGGACAATCTTCAATTGGCCCCCATAAATTTCCAACTGCATTCAATTTAGTTCCATGACTTGTTAGTGCATCACATTTGCCTACCTAACTTATAAAAATTCTACATTGGCCCCCAGATTCTTAGGATAATAACATAATTAAGTCTTTCCTATTCGTATACTAACCCCCAAAACTTTTAAAATTAAATAAAACTTTATATATCTTACAAAAATAATATTAATGAAATATCACCAATAATTTGATTTCTAGGGGCATTACAGACCTTCCCTTTTTAAAAGAATTCGGTCCCTATATTCTCACCTGAGTACTGTGTTCCGGCTGGAAAAAAATGAGTAGACTTGGTCAATCGGTCTACTATTACCTAAATGCTGACATATCTTCCTTGGGTTGTTGGTAGACTTGCTACAAAGTCCATAGTGACCTGCTCCTATTTCCAATCAGAGATTCAAAACGGTTGTAGCAACCTCGTCAGTCATTGATTCTCTACTTTCACAACCTGGCAAGCCAAACATTTTCACACATAATCTGCAACATCCCTTTTCATTCCATTTCGCTAGAGTTGTTTTTTCAAAACCCAATACATCTTCGAACCTCTCGGATGTACTATGTATCTTGTCTTGTGTGCCTTATTTAATAATCTCTCTTTTATTTCTTCCAACACACATATTCTCTTACGGAACAGAAGAGTACCTTGGCTATCGGTATTGAACTCAGTCTCTTCAGAACTTCCAACTATTTCCTTCTGTTTCAATATCCATTTATCATTAGCTTGGGCTCTTCATATTTCATCATATAATTCAGGCTGCACTTTCTGCAACCCAAGCTTACTGTTTTAATCTCAACACAGCATTCGTTATTAGGCTTTGTGATACTTCTACCTCTAGTAGGTGAGCCATTCTAGCATTTCGGCTCAAAGCATCGGCCACTACATCTGCCTTTCCCGGGTGATAGGTGATGGAAAAATCGTAGTCTTCTAGAATTTCCATCCATTGGTATTGTCTCATGTCCAAATCCTTATTCTAGTCAAATGGTTGATCTTTCAGAGTTAATTTAGTCAATGGGCTAGCTATTTTAGAAAAGTCCTGTACAAATGTTCAGTAATAGACAACAAGACCTAGGAACCCATGAACATCTGTCACATTTTTCGGCTCCTTTCAGTTGACTATCGCCTTTATCTTAGAGGGATCAATCTCTACCTCATCTTAGGAGATAAGATGCCGAAGAAAAGCCATTTTTTTTATCCAAAATCCACACTTACTAAATTTTGCATACAACTGATGCTTTCTCAGGGCTCCAAGAATCATGCATAAGTGCTTGCATGGTCTTCTCTAGTCTTCAACTGGTAGTACCCCTATCTCAAATCCATCTTTGAAAGATTCTTGATCCCTGCAGAAGGTCAAACAATTCTTCTATGTGGGGTGGGGGTAATAAGCTCAATTCTTCCAAAAATACCTTTGAGTATTTAGCCACTACTTCTATTTCTTCGATTTTGTCTGTATCTTGGGGTTTGTTGATAAGATACGCCAATAATACTCGCCCTATTTCCCTTAAAATCTTTCTATCCTTTAGCGCAGATATGATTGGTATTGGGGAAGCATTATCTGTAGAATGGCGTATTAGTATTGGTATCTCACCTTCGAGTGTAATGCACTTGGTGTAGCAGTTGACCTGTGCCTGATGACTATATAGCCAACCCAATCCAAGTATCAAATCATACTCTTGGATAGGCATCTATATGAGATTGACTAGAAATATCTCATCTCCATTCATCATCTGAGCAATCCCGATACATGGTGTCTAAACTTCTATATGATAAGCCATAGTCTCGGGTTGCATATTTAGTTTTCAAGAAGATGAGATAAATATGAAAGAACGTGAAGCACTAAGATCAAATACGGCATTATCATAAATTCAAGAGATAGAAACCATACCTTCTACCTGCTCGCTAGAATCTGGTAAATCTTCCCCTATCATAGCATAGGCACGAGCTCCACTTTTTGTTTCCTAATAGCTTCTGCCACCTATTTTTCTTTCCCTGCAAGTATTGTGCCTCTACTTCTAGGGTAATCTTTCAAGAAATGTTGGTCGCTATCACAGCCCATGCATCTGCCCTGCTTTTTCCAACATCCTGACTCCTTATGGCTATGAGATCCACATAATCCACATTGCTTGTGTGCTAACTATGGAGTTAAACAATAGATAAGTTTACACAACAAATGCCAAATTGGCAAACCCTCACAAGGGTATACAAAACAAATACCTGAGAGGCTAAACCCTGACCTTCGTAGCCTCGGAGTTACTATCAAAGTCTACTGGTCCGTAGGACCCAGCTCCTCATCACCTAACCAAAAGGATATGTTCACTTTCAAAATCACATTCGACCCTATAATTACAATTATACGAATAATAGTATAAAATCAATAATTACTAAGTTAATACGGTTGCTAGGGTTTGTTCGGCATTATCAATACACAACGTGCTATTTACGTTTGTGGGGTTCATATATGATTAGATCCTTAATTATATAGTTAACCTTATAATGATACACATAATCGATAATAATGGCCCAACTAGCTTTAATAATCTAATTTTGTCATTTAGGCCTCAAATCCATAGAATTAGGGTTTAATGAGTTCATTAAATTAATCAACCATAGTTTAATATAATAACACAGATCGGCTCTACTAGGATTATATAGTATACATACATGTATGGCTATATTTTTGAACCATTCGCTCGTTCTTCATTTATACAATGTATCGCAAAAATTGAAATAGATTATATAAACACATGCAAATACAAATTTAACCCCAGCTCCGGCCAATTACCCAAGTTCTTCTTATCGTAGCTCAATTGTCGCAAACCAACCCCACACCTATGATCACTGCGACGAGACAAACAAACTGCCTCTGCACCACCGCCTTATCGCCACCGTTGGAGATAGTCAGCATCACCACCGTTCGGTGCCTTTCTGTCCACCCAACAATATGTTGAGGTTAATTTGTCACTTTTTCGCTAGATTGATGCTCAATAGGCCAAAAAAAGCCACTGGCCACCTCAATATTACCGCATGCCACTGCACTAAATGCTGCTTTGTTGGACACCGACTTGCAAAATTGAGGTCACCAACTCATTCACTGAGTTGAACCCATCAAGACCCATCCTTTATTCGCCTCTAGAAGTTGCTAGAACGCCATATCCACCACACTCCACTGTGGCTCAACTTGGGCCATGATTTTTCGATAGTTCACTAGTTATCTCAATATGCATGTCACTCTAATGGGATCCTGACGAGGAAGGGAAGATTTTGCCTGGGTTGTTTTGGGGGTTCTCGCCATTGCCAGAGAAATTGCCGGATACGGGTGATAATGAGGTAAAATGTCGAGCAAAACAAATATATATATAATTCAACTTATGGCTATCTACAATCGACCCCTAATACTTTGGCTAACCTTTAATTGGCCCCCTTAAATTTCCAATTGCATTCAATTTAGTTCCATGACTTGTTAATGCATCACATTTGCCTACCTAAATTATAAAAAGTTTGTATTGGCCCCCAGATTCTTTAGATAATAACACAATAAAGTCTTTCCTATTCATATATTAACCCCCCCCCCCAAAAAAAATTTTTTTAAATTAAATAAAACTTTATAAAACTTACAAAATAATATTATTGAAATATCACCAATAATTTAATTTCTAGGGGCGTTACATGGATCACATTTGCTGCTCCTATATCTTTCATATCAAAGTTACTACTCTACAACTTTTTTGTATCTTTGATTACGCATTATTACTTCCCATAATTAGCATATCGTCTATGAATAGAAACACAATAATGTACTCAGAAGCAATGCCTTTGACGTACATAATTTTGTCGCACTTATCCTAAAGCTATTTGCTAGCATAACTTGGTCAAATTTTACATGCTATTATTTTGGTGTTTGTTTTAAGCCATATAATGACTTGACTAACTTGCATACCTTCTTTTCTTGTCCAGGAACAACATACTCTTTTGGTTGTTCTGTATAAATTTTCTAGGTCATCGTTTAAAAATATTATTTTAACATCCATTTGATGAATCACAAGATTATTGATAGCCGCAAATGAAAATAACCTAATGGATGTTATTCTAGTTACTGGTGAATAAGTGTCAAAGTAGTCAAGAATCTTTCGACTACTAATCTTACCTTGTATTTATCTATTATACCATCTACTTTCATCTTTCTTTTGAAAATCTATTTACACCCTAAGTGTTTATTTCTGGAAGAAGATCTACGAACTCCCAAGTATGATTTTGTATGATGGACTCAATTTTTCTATTTACCACTTCTCTATAATGGAGCTTCCGCCATTGTCATTGCTTCGGAGAAGATCCGCAATTCATCTTCTAGCATATGAGTCAAGAAATTGGGTCCAAAGGACTTAGACATTCTAGCCCTCTTTCTATGTCTAGGTTTATTTTCTTTTTTATCTAATTCTTGAACATCTCGAGGTCTTTTGGTCGAAGTTTGCCCTTGTTCCTTTTTCCAGGGAAACAAATCATCAAGGAAACTTGCGTTCCTTGACTTAATAATGGTATTGACGTAAATGTCATATATATTTGATTTATATATAAGGAATCTATACACAACACTATGTTGTGCAGATCCAATAAAGATTTTGTCAACTATTTTAGGTCGAATTGATCATTTTAGGATGTGGAACTCCTAGTTTAGTTAGACATCCTCACACTCGAAGATATTAGTAGGAAAGTGAATGGGCTTTCCAAGCTTCATAAGATGTCTTTTCTAATTTCTTGTGAGGTAACTTATTAAGTATGTGATTTGCAGTTAACACTACATCTCACCATATATTTTAAGGTGCTCCTGCATTTATTAACAAAGCATTCATCATTTCTTTTAATGTTATATTTTTATGCATTGCAACGCCACTTGATTATGGTGCATATGAAGCTGTTACTTTATGGATTATTCCATGTTCCACATAGAACTCTTCAAATAAGTAATCATATTCCTCACCTCATCACTTTGAAGAGTTTTTATGTTCTTCCTAAGTTGATTCTCAACCTCATTTTTATATTGTTTAAATGCTTCCAAAGCCTTATTTTTACTTGAAAGTAAATAAATATAGCAATATCTAGTACCATCATCAATGAAAGTTTTAAAATATTTCTTTTCCTTCTAGGTTGCAACATTTTTAAATCACATATGTCAATATGGATTAAATTTAATGGTTCAATACTTCTCTCAATTGTCTTAAAAGGAACTTTAATCATTTTTTCCTCACTGTAGATTTCACTTCTCAATTTCAAATTAAGGTTCAGTTCTAGTAATAGGTCAAATTTTACAATTTTGAAAATTGACGTGTAATCAACATGTCCTAATCTATGATGCCATAAATTAGATGACTCAAGCAAGGAGGAAGAATTTATTTTATTATTAGAATCAAAACTTGGTACATCTTTTGGTATGATGGTCATTAAATTCATCATAAAAAGAACACTGCACAAATAATCTTTACTAACAAATATTATACTTTTAGTAAGTACAAATTTGTCGGACTCAAAGACCATTCTAAACCTAATCCTACTTAACATTAGCTCTAACACTAAATTCCTTCTAATATCTTGCAAGTGAAGCAAAGTGAGGGTCAACTCTTTTCCGAAGGTCATTTTCAACGTTATTTCGCGAACTCCGTGTACCCTTGAGCTTGAGGAGTCTCCCATGAACAAAGTTTTTGCCTTTGTCTCTTTATAAGTTGTAAAATGTCTTTATCAGAGCAAACATGTCGAGTGGCCTCCGTGTCCATCCACCATAAATTAGGATTTGCAGCTAAGTTTACCTTTAAAGCAATTGCAAAATTCATATCTCCTACCTAATCAGATGGTTTTCCCACCTCAATGATATTAGCATGGAGGTTTTTCTCTTCTTCTAGGTTCCACTTTGTTGATGACCTAGTTTGCTGTAAATATAGCAAGCTCCTTCGAACCTCTTCTTATTTTTATTGCTTTTTTTTTTTTTTTGCTAGAAGTATCTCTTCTACACTTTTTATTAGAAGGACCTTGCTCCACTACATTAGCTTTGACTTTATAGCTGCCACCTATTTTCTTTCTTGGAAGCCAATTATCTTTCTCTATCCTCAATCACAAAAAGAGATCCTTAAGATTCATCTCCTTGCATTTGTGCTTGAGATAGTTCTTGAAGTATTTCCAATAAGGGGGCAATTTTTCCACCATTGCCGCCACTTGGAAGGGATCCCCAAGCGCCATCCCATCAATGGCCAATTCATGAAGGATCATTTGATAATCGTTCACCTAAGACATGACTGATTTAGTATCAACCATAAAAAACTCAAGGAACTTACCAATAATGAATTTCTTCATGCTGGCATCTTTTGTCTTGTATATCTTCTCAAGTGACTCTCATAATTCCTTTGCCATAGCGATTGGCCATACATATTATAAAGTACATTTTCCAAGCCATGGAGGATATAATTCTTCCACATGAAATCTACATGCATCAACAATAGACATAGATTGCATATTCAAGCTTTTTCCTAACACCGGTTGATCCTCACGCAAGAACCTTGCTAAGTTAAGGGTGGTCAAGTAGAATAACATCGTTTGTTTCCACCTTTCGAAGTCATGCTCGTTGAATTTTTCTGGCTTCTCAGCTTGTCCCATCATAATAGGTACAAGAGCAACTGGAGTGGTCCGAACTCCATTACCTACACCACCTGCATTGGACTCAACATTCGTAATATTGGTTGCCTCGTTATGTGATGCCATAATTAAATTTTTCTGAATAAAATATCACACAAATTTAACCTAGAACCCGTAACCATATACAAAATTTTTGGAACTTGTAACAACAAATAAGATAGATTACAATGAACAATAATTGTTCTAAATAGAGTGCTTATGATACAAAGATATAGGTCTTCAACATGTATGAATATGAAAGGAAAAATTAATTTCAAAGAATATGATATATGTGTATATATTTCTTAATCATGTTAATCTTTCATATAACAACATATACATTCCAAGAATTTGAAATAGTCAACTTGATTCTAGACAGAAGTTTTATTTAAATGGGACTATAAGCACATATAAATATGAAGTACTTAGTTTTATAGAAGCTGGAAGATACTCAATTTAGTAAAGTAAGAAACATAATGCAGTTATCTGTGAAAATTTTGAACTTGACAGCACGCTCAAACATATATTTATAAGATATAGGTTGACTGTAGTAATATATATTAGTACAAGATGCAACGCAAACTTATTTTGGCAAACAAATTCCTAAGATTAATATTTTTTTAATTAAGCATATATACTATAAATCATTTAGCCACAAGTACACAAATTTATAATCTGAAAAAACATGAGTTAGTTGTCTAGCATGCTCCTAAAGCAAATTAATTAATTAATCAATATGCTTTACACTAAATTTAACATAAGCACTAACGAACACAAATAAGGCATTAACTTATTAGGATATAATATGGTGCACTGAGTATACTTGTGTCACTTAAAGAATAAATTTAAAGCAATAAATTATATAACATATAACATGGAGAAAATATAATACCTCAATATTATCATGCAATTAAGCAACTAAAATAGCGAAGGTGCAACACAAAATATTAAATAAGTCAAGAAATTAAGAATTCCTACTTGGAATGTTTAGATGCAACTATAACAATATTTGAGTCGAGACCTATTACTCCAATAGTGCCTTTAAGGCTTTATTTGTCCCTCTATGGTGTCGAAGGTCTTTGATAAACGGCCTCTCAAGATACAACGACTCTTCCTGATTAAAGGTAGCACTCCAATTAACTAGAATGACGAACTATATTGACTTAAAACTCTTTCATAAAATTAGTGAGGTGAAAGTGCTTAGTGTAGTCTCAAACAAATGCTAGTATGTTTTTCCTTTTTTCTAGTTGGGTTCTAGGCGCTCTTTTTTTATAGTTGTGCAATGCGATCTTATGATGAGACATAATCTTTATTAAGGATCATGATTCCTTCTTTTAAGGACATAACTATAAGATAAAATCATATAACTCACTCCTTTAATAAAGAGTAACAGTTCCACTAAAGAGTTAATTAGGAGCTCAAGTCATAATTCTAACTTTTGAGCTAACCTTTCTATAAGGGTGCGTCTATTGAGGTACACTAAAAATGATATTTAATGATTTTATTTTGCACACCTGCCTTATTTTTACAATGTGGGATAGACTCATTCTACCTACTAAAATGTCCTTAAATTATTTCTCATTTTAACTCAATTATCTTATTCAATTATTTAATTATACAATAAAAACATGTTGAAATTTCACACATTTAGTTAGAAAACAATTTGAGCTAACCATACATTAAGTTAACATTTATTTTGTAAATTTTTGTTGTCAAAGTATAAATCTATAAATTCAAATTTTCAAATAATCTATATAATATAATTATTCACAGAACTACATAATTAAAATGATTTGAAAAAAGATAGTAGATATTAGGGTAATTTAATTGTGCACACGTTAAGTTAATCAACAAAAAAGAAGACAATGGGCACATCAGGTTAATTACTCAAAAGTGTGCATATCAAATTAATTACTAAAACAAATAATCATTAAAAAGATTATGAATTATAAAAAATATTATTAAAAGATTAGTCTAAATAAACTTTTCAATAAACAAATTATAATGCTTTTACAGTATGTTCGCCACCATACTTATTGGTTGGTGCATCGGTGTAGCTGGGCCAAAAGCAGAGGTATGACCCTCCAAGTTTCTATCATCTCTTCTATTCCTTCTATTTTCATCGTTGCTCTCATCATTGGACAATTTTAAAGATGTCTATTAGGTTGATCGAAAACAACAAACGAAGACTTGCTTGAAAGCTCACATGACCAAATCGAGTAATTTAACTTGCTAAGATTGATGAATACATTTTTTTCCCAACTATATATTATATTATCTAATTTTCTCAATTAATATATATTCATAATTATTCAAAAAAAAATCAAAGAATAAATATCAAAATGTCACAGTTAATTAAAAAAATCTTGAAGTAAACTAAACTATTTCTTAATCAAAACTAAGCACAACATCATAATAATATCATTAAAAATTACTGTTTATTCTTAGAAAGCATAATAGAAAATGAATCTTAATATTGATCTATTTATTTATTCTTTTCCCCACTTTAATTTTCATCCATCACTCCTTCCAATAAAAGAATATGACAAAAACAATTAACATAGAGAATGTATGTACAGAATCTAATTTTTTTATATATATTTTTTCATTTCATTAATAACCATATGAAGATTTTTATTATAATACGTAACTTTCAAACTAAATATAATAAATTTTAAGAATAAATTTAGTAGTTGAGTTTTGTTATGAAGGTTGTATTTATACCTAAATGTTCTTGCTAGAACAAGTTTTCGAGGGTCTCCTTGAAATTTCGTGATGGATACAAAGAGAGTAAATCCAATTCTAAAATGTACTCGCTTTTCATAATTTTTTATAGAATTGTTAAGTTGTTCTTTTTGAGCCGTAGATAGCTCTATTGATAAAGGTTGGTGTCTAAGCTCATTAAAGTTTCGAGCCCATTAAGATTTTTAAATTAATTCAGTGTTTGATGGTTTCATAATGTCACAATGTGCTATATTTATACCTTAATTTACCAAATTGTTCTAAGGATATTCTTTTGTCATGTCACATAGTCTCCTTTGCTAAGTGCAGACTAGTGTCCACTTGGGAGTAAGATTCTCATAATTTTGGTCTTGTAATATCAGTCTCTGCTTGGGAGTAAGATTCTAATAACATCATTAGTTAAATGTCATTTTTGTTCTTGTTCAGTTCATGTTTATTATTATTTTATTATTGCCAATGCTTTTGTAAGTGTTAGGGCATGGGCTTTATATTTGCTTGTTTTTGGCGCACTTAGAACTTTGTGTTCCTGGGATTGGCAAGTTTTCTTGAATGGATGGCTTCAAGAGGTGGGGTTGACTTCTTCTTTCTTTACCTGCCATATTTACACTTTTCTTCATTCTTTATTTTTATTTCTATCTTGTCTAAGTCTTTTAAATAGAAAAATACCAAAATTGTTAACATATGAGACAGGATCGTAGTGCATTGTGGATAATCAAAGGCGGAGGTGAAAGGTGTGGAAGAGATGGATTTAAATCTGAGAGTGGTGTGGGTTACATGCCCCCAGCTGGCCTTGAGTCAATCGTGCACGTAGAACTTAGGTCATTGGTGGTTGACCTTATGGTGCACAAGTTACTACCCAACAGCTCATGGTCGATCGGCCGAGCAAGGCATTTGTCTCTCCTTTGCGGGCATCCACGAGTTGCCTCCATGCTGGGTAGCTAGGTTGCATATGGGCAGCCATAAATCGTGCAAGGAGGCAAGGTATCAATGTCTGTACAAGAAAGTCAGGTCGTATACGAACGGTGGTCCATCTACTACCTTAGCCTATTTAGAGTTGAATCTTGGAAATGTTTGCTGAGGTACGAGTGCAGGTAGTAAGAGAGCTTGCTAAATGTTTTCTAGTGAATCGCATGTTGTTGAGTCAGAATCTTCTAAGTTTAAGTTCGATTCCTTAGAGTAAAACTCTAGGTTATCCGAGTCCTCATTCGAGCCAAATTCGTTGGAGTCAAAGTTATCAAGAGTAAGAGTCCTATGATTGTCCATCTAAGAAAAGTAGGGAGGCCATGGGTAGGCACAATGGTGAGTGTGGAAAAGAGTTAAGGTCCAAGAAAAATGTAGCGGACAAAAGTAGGATATGATTTTCACTGAGTTTTGGAGAGCCTCAATATGGAAGGATTGCTCTATCCGGAAAATATGATTTAGGCTTCATTCTTGGGGTGATCATATGTTATGTTCAATGGTAGAATACTTTAAAAATTTTAGTAGTGATTTTTACGACGAGTTTATTATTTCTTTGGATCCTTCATTACTTAAGATAGTCAACAGTTGTGGATTAAGTCTTTTGGTCCTAATTTGTTCACTATTTGGTTGGGTTTTATTACCAACTGGCTGGAATGATCTTCCCATATCACTTGATAGCTTTCATGCTCTATTCATGATTAAACAAATTCCTCGAGCGCCCTTTTTCATTTTTCTCTAGGCCATGTTGTAGATTTCTTGGTGGAGCGATATCAACTTGGGTCCTGAAAAAAGTAATCTTTTCTATGTTAGGCACAATAGTTGGGGTTTTCCATTTACTTGGACTAGCCTCTCCTAATATTATTCGTAATTATAAGGTTTATCATGTCCTCATGAAGTGTTGCATGGTTGCTGGGCTATTTGATGTTGTTTTTAATGTCTCTTACTTATTTTCTACTAGTATTAGTTTATTGTTTATTTTTGTCTCATCGCATTATATTTGGGCTTAGGTTTCTCACTTTTCATCTTGATGTTTTTTAGGTAAAAGGGTCGATCTAACGTGGGTAAGAAGCTAGAGAGATGAGGCTTTTGGAGATGATGCTTGTCCATTGCAGGAGTACTCTCCCAAATGGATAGGCTATAGCCCCTTCTTGTTCGGATATAAGGTTCATATCCAAGCGGTCCTCTTATGGAGTTATACCTTTCTCATGCTGCTCATTATTCTAATGTTGAGATTGACAGCAAATGCAACGTATGAAGATAGGAATAGGCCAAGGATCCAATTATAAAACCACAAAAAGACTAAATAAAATTTATCTACTCTGCTTCCAAGGATCTAATCATGCATTTAATGAGCATTTAGATCAGAAAATTACCTTGAATGCTAAATTCAAAGGTAGAGCAAGAAAACTCCTATGAACTTTTCAAAATGAGCAATCAGCGCACAGTAGAGAGACGCCAAAACTTGACTGCCTTCTTCAACTCCAAATTGGCTAAACATTTACAGAGAACACCTCAACATATATAGGAAGTTTCTGTAAAAATTTCAGCCTAATCAGATCTTTGTAAGTCGTCCAAATCATCCATCGAAAGTAGAGGACAACAATAGATCTTCAAGAGCACAAGCTCCCCAAACATTGAGCCTCTATTGTATTAATCCACACATCCAAGGAGAGCACTAATCCACCTCTAGCATCTACATCTCATCTTGTAAAATGTAATGTAAATTAACTCTAAATTAATTGAAATCAAATCTTCATTTGAACTTCGCTCCAAAATCCAAATAATCATTTTAATTAAATTACCTCTTTAATTTAATTAATTAAATTGACTTATCTCCTTAAGTCAATTAACTTAACTTTTTAAGTCAATTGGTGTCAACTTGACTCCTTAAATTAACTTGACTAATTAATTATCACATGGCACCAATTAAATTAACTCCTTAACTTAATTGGTCTAATTTAACTCCTTATATTATTTTGATTAATTTAACAATTAAACTAATCAAGCCAAGATGAGCAAAAATTAGTCAATCAAATTCTTCACCAAAAAAGCTTAGGAATTTTCTAACTCCTAAGAAAATTCCTCCCATCAAATAGAACTTCCTTTAGGCTTTTGTGTATCATCCATTTGGTTCATCCATTCATTGGACATGGGTGCTCAAATCATTATGATATTTTGAATATTAAAATATTCACATTAGTTTAACCTCATTTAAACTAATAACTCTTTCAATTAATCTCCATTAATGGAAGAGTACCCAACCTCTATAGTTGATGTCTAGTAACAAGCCCATGGAGTCCAACTAAATGGACGAAATGAATATGTCCTAATGAACCATTCCAATTCTACGTTTACCATGCAAATACAGTCCTTCCATGTCTTATCTCCCGAAAGAGGCCTAAGATAAGATATTTATCGACTCCCTAATAGCCTTGATAACTATATTTCTAATCCCAATGTTTGATTCCCTTTTATGACCTCATCTATGAAAAATTCCTTTTCCAAATTATCATACTACCTTACGCAAGGATTTCTTGGAATCAATCATTATAGAATACATAGAAGATGCACTCGCCCTTCACAACGGCGAGGAGATAGATCTCATCTTGGATCTCACAAATCTCCATATCTAAGTAACTCATACCCAATCTCAACTTGAAGGACTTGCTATGTGGTCAGGGAAGAGTCAAAGTATGAGGACCTAAACACAAGATTACCATGGATCCTCAGGTCTAAGGACTAATTATATGCACTAGCGTAAGCTGGAGAACTTGTCACTCTAGCTATCTAGTGGATTCTCCGAGCAGGTCTTCAATAAACTTGTTCTCTAAGAAGCACCCACTAATATACACTCATGTATAACATTGATTGCTCATGAAACGAAGCAATCTTTGGATTTATGTATCGTTGGTACAAGTTTATCCGAATCTTAGATGCCCCATCTCTAAAGATTCTATGACATGGAATATTTTAAGATCACGACTGCCTAAGACTTATTTCATGATTACCACCGAGTGCGTGACTAAATCCTGTAGTCTTGTGTGATCTAGGGGCTTCAACCAAATGCTAGTGAAGTAAAATAAGCATAAGACGAAGTTGGCCATTTTATATGAATATCATTCAATCAGGATTGTATCACAATTGAAATAGTTTACATGTCAATCTAATTGATTGTGGGGCACTATTCCAACAATCTCCTACTTGCCTTTAAGCCAATTCCCCATAGCTTTAAGGCACATCTTCTCAAGATGCCCTTCAAAGACCTTTTGCGTTTAGGGGTTCAGACAGTAGTCCTACTATGTTCTCTTCTGAGGCAACTATACCCATTCAATTGTTGCCTCTATCAATTGATCTCATAGATCAAATGATAATACATTTACTTGTGTTTGGATCACTGATGAGATCTTGGCTCAAGTCCTAAGTTATCTCCCAATGCCAACTAAGGCTCTTGCACGCTGGGCACTACATCCAACTTTTGGATAAAGTTTTTTCATGCAAGCACCCTCCTTTGTAGCTTTTGAAGCTGCAATATATTTCGCCTCGGTTATTGAACCGATCATGGTGTATTATTTTGAACTCTTCCAACTCACCGTGCCACCATTGAGATAAAATATAAATCTAGAAGTGGATTTTAGGTCATCTACATCAAATTGGAAACTAGAATCCAAAAACTCCTTGAGTTTCAATTCTCTATTGCCGTATACTAAAAAAATCCTTAGTTCTTATTAAATACTTTAGGCTTGCTTTTACGGCTATCCAGTGACTTTCACTAGGGTCAGATTGAAAGTAGCTCGTAATGCTTAGAGCGTGTGCTATATCCGACCTTGTACATTGAACGACATACATTATGCTCCCTATAGCGGATGCATAAGGCACGTAGGACATTATTTTTCTCTCATCGCCAATCTTAGGGGCCATAAACTTGGAAAGACAAAAACCATATCCCATAGGAATGAATTCCTTCTTATATTATTTCATACTAAATCTCTTTAGTATCTTGTCAATGTACAGTGTTTAGGAAAGCTCCAACAAATTCTTTGATCCATCTCTATAGATTCGTACTCCTAATACGAATTATGCTTCTCCCAAATTCTTCATGGAGAATTGTGAAGATAACCATGCTTTAGTGTGTTCTAATATTTTTCTCTCATTCCCAATGAGAAAAATGTCATCGACATAAAGCACAATAAATTGTATACTACTCTCACTAGCCTTCTTATACACACCAGGTTCATACACATTTTTTATAAAGCTAAATGATTTGACCATCTTATTAAAACATATGTTCCAACTTCGGGATGCTTGTTTAAGTCCATTAATGGACCTTTGGAGTTTGCTAACCTTTGCTCACTCTCCTTGGATGTAAAACCTTGTGATTGCTCTATATAGATTTCTTCTCCAATATTTCCATTGAGGAAAGCGGTTTTTCACATCCATTTGCCATATCTCATAGTCATAATATGCGGCTATGGCAAGCATAATCCTAATGGATTTAGGCATAGCGACCGGTGAAAAGGTAAAAAAATAAGCATTTTGTAAAATTTTACTTTGTTCATTCATGTATCTGATTTCACCAAAGAAAAATAACTGTAACCTTTTGCCACTAATCTCACCTTAAAGGTCGTTACCTTTCCATCGACTCCTACCCTTTGTTTATATATCCATTTGCAACCAATAGGTACTATATCCTCATGTGGATCTATCAAAGTCCATATTTTGTTGGAGTCATAGAGTCCATTTTGAATTTTATGGCCTCAAGTCAATGTCTCGAATCTATGTCCGACATCGCTTCCTCATAGGCTTATGGATCACTATCCGCTTGGTTCATTTCATGAAGGAATTCGAATCTTTTGGGTTACTTCTTGGTTCGATCCGAACTTTTAAGAGGTTATGTGTTAGGCTCCTAATGTTCTCTTGTTTCTACCATTTGTGGGATTTTATGATCATCTTGAACTTCATCAAATTTAATGATAACGTATTTTCTATCTAACATAAATTCTTTTCCCAAAAAAGATGGCATTCTTTGAAATAAACTTTTTTTGTTCCGAGGGCTCAAAAAATAATAGCCCAAAGACTCTTTTGGGTATCCCACAAACTTGCAAAAGTTGGATCTTGCATCCAACTTATCTCCCATTAACTTCTTGACGTATGGGGTAGACCCCCAAAACTCTGAGAAAAGAGTAAAAATGTGCTTTGCCATACCACATCTCATGTGGTGTCTTTAGCACCGACTTTGAGGGCACTACATTTAGCATCTTCGCCCGTTGTTAAGGTGATTCCCTAAAAGGATATAGTCACATTGATGAAGCTCATCATGGAATGTACCATATCCAACAAAGTACGATTTCTCCTCTTGGCTACTCCATTGTGTTGGGGTATGCCGTGTGAAGTCCACTAAGAAAGAATTTCATTCTCCTTTAGATAATTTAAGAATTCGGTACTTAAGTATTCCCCTCCTCGATCCAATCGAAGAGCTTTAATACTTAGTCCTAGTTGCTTTTCTACTTCATTCTATACTCTTTTAACTTTTCAAAAGCTTCGGACTTATACTTTATAAGATACAAATGTCCGAACTGAATATGATCATCGGTAAAGGTAATGAAGTATGAAAAGCTACCTCTTACACTAGCTTTTAGTGGTCCACAAACGTCTATATGGATCAAATCCAAAGGACTTGTGGTTCGCTCTATTTGTCCTACAAAATGAGCCTTGGTCATTTTTCCTTTTAAACAAGATTCACAAGTAAAAAGATCCTCTAAGTTCTTTAAGGGCTTCTAACGTGCTCATCTTATTTTTGGAAATATGTTCAAGTCTTGCATGCCACAAATTGGCATCTTCTTGGTTATCTAATTTTCTTTTTCTTTGTTAAATGTGCATTAGTGAAGGTTGAAAATCCAAAATGTATAATCCATTATTTAGTGTACCAATAGCAACTAAAGAACCATTCTTTATTGTCATTAAAATCCCACTTGATATTTAAAAATCATATTTTTCACTATCAAAAATAGGGATTGAAAATAATATTCTTAACAAGATTCAATACACAATAACAAGGGTCCAATACAAGTAAGGAGTTCCCTAAGTCTAACATATTATACACCTTCAACTTTGGCTGCAACTGTTGCTCATTTGCCAAGGTGGTGGATTATATCCCCATAACTAAGATTTGTTCTTCTTTCCATTTTTTGTAACAAATTATCATATATCCAAGAGGAAGAATTTATCCTTAGATGTATTTCAAAAAGTGCATATCATTCCCAAGGATGGCAAGGTATTCCTTGCAATACCGCTTCTAATGGCCTTTTCTCGTTAAAGTAGAAACAAATAGCATCAACTTTATCCTCATTAATTTGGTTGGCACCACTGAACACCTTAAATATTTGTTTCCTCTTGAAAAATAACATTTCTTCTTCTTGCCCCCATTCTACTTGCCTTTATGGCTTTAGAGCAGGAGAATGAAGCAATCTTTAGAGGTATGCCCTTGTCATGGTTATCTCGGCCTAGACCAATACTTTGATCAAATAAACTCAGCAAGGATGTGAGAATCAAATCCTCATAGAAATCATTGTCCATCACTACGTCCAAGTTGAAGAGCTTCTCAAGTCTAATCATTTTTAGACCGTAGTCGAGGAGACATGACCCCTCATTCATCCTAGCTTGAAAAATCTCCTTTGACAACATAAACCTCTCATACCTTGTTTGCCATACAACTTTTGCAAGCATTAGACCATGGTATATTTCATGTGTTTGTGAGACTTTTTAAGTTAATAGATGCCATCATGAAACTATGGGTCAGGAGGTGATCTCAACCCTTTTCATGAACATTTCACGTATCTCTTGACCCCCCATCAATCCCCATAGGATAAAGAGCACCATGGTATAAGACATATATCCATTTCTTGGAATGTAGAATGATTTTAAGGTTTAGTCAATCGTGGAAGTTTGGCCCAGTTGGTTTATTGGTTTTCAATATAATGCTAAGTGGATTTGTAGCCATTCTTAAGATTTCTCAAATCTTCAAAGGCGAAAAAGAGAATATAAGCATGTGATTGAATATAAATATTAAAAACATACTCATGGACTTTCAAACATGTTTTTCTCCCATTATTTTATCAAATTCCTAATGCCGCTAAGGAATTCGGGAAATCTCATTTCCTAGTGAGAATCAAGGCCGAAAAGGACTTGTAGTGGACCTACAACTCGTGCGACATCTACATTACTAGGCATTTAAGTCAGACCTACCAATCAATCTTTGATTCAAAACTGCACTATATTATTCTACGACTCATGAGACAATGCATAGGAAGCGTCAAATCAAAGTTGCATCATATGCTAAGTAGGTAAACATAGCTTTCCTCCATAAACATGACCCACGACTTGTGAGACATCACACAAATGTGGTAGCATCTTATGCCACATACTATTGGTAGAAGGCATGGGCCTGAATTAATTAAAACTCTTTTTAATTCGTGTCCATTTTGATTTAATATTTTGAAACACTTAGACTCCTCTAGGTGGAGGGATTTTCTTGTTTAGAAAGATCTCATCAATTTTATCTTCTCTTATTTAGGTTTTCTATATCCTAACCATGCATCTCATACATCAAAAGGATAAAGAAAGCATAAATAAGTAAATGCGCCCATAATGCTCCTGGGGTGGGATGACCATAAGCCTTAACCAAATAGTGCACTTAGAGCCATAGGAGCGCTACCTAGTTAATTTTAAGTAGGTGCGTCAGCTAGTATATATACATATATCCCATACATTCATGGGTCTTCATGCCTCATTGATTCCCTTTGCCTTCTTTGCCTCCCTGCAACATTTATAAGAGAAAAAAATCTTCACTTCTAGTGATTTTACTCTCATAACATTTATAAGATAGAAAATTAAGAGGCATGTAAGCCCCTATTTAATACAACCCTTTTCAACAACTTTAAACAAATAAAACTATATTAAAGGCTCATGATCATCCCCATACATTCATCATCCATTCAACAGTTTAATGAACAATAAATAAGAATTGACATTTAATTTATCAAATTAAATGCTTATCTCATAAATAATTAATTAACTAGCAAAAATAAGCATAACAATTATGCATCTCATTTTTGCATTTAATTGAAGATTAACTTTATACAACATTTCTGTGTAAAAACAAGGATGAAATAATCAAGTTTGATAGGCCAAAAAACACCAAAGTAGCACAAAAATATGTTCTAGGGTGACCTAGGGCGGGCTGCTACCCAACCGACCATCCGGGCACACAATGAGGATGCATAAGGCTAGCCCACAGCCGTGCCTAGCTGCTGCCAGGCAGGGTGGCAGCCCAGCTACAACTTGCACCAATCAACCGTTTAAGCATCATTTTGTATTTTTGCCACTCCAAACTATATGGACACCTCCATACATCATTTCATACAAAATTTGATAAATTTTTAGATTATAAACACCTTTAAAAACTGAAAATTAAAGTGCTCAAACACGCCTAAAAATCAAATATAAGTGAGAATCAACATTCTCCAATTAACTCCAATTAAGTCCAATCAAATTGGATCCAAAAATGACCAAAACACTTTGAGGCCAAATAAAACAAGTTATATCAACAATAACATAATCCAATGCTAAATCAACATTTAACATTAACTAACATAAATCGAAATCATGCCAACACATAAATCAACACTTAAACCACATATTAGCATATCTCAATTTATCAACAAAGGAGGCACACGCAAAATTACCCAAACACTCAAATTCATCAATTGAATCAAGTATTTGGAGATTAGAATCAATTCATCACATGAATCAATTCACAAAAAATCTAAAGTATGAATTGGGCTCCGATACTACTTGAAAGCAAGAGTAGGCCAAGGATCCAATTATAAAACAACAAAAATTCTATATAAAACTTTTCTACCCATTTTCCAAGGATCTAATCATGCATTTAATGAGGATTTGGATAAGAAAATTACCTTGAATGCTAAATCCAAAGGAAGAACAAGAAAACTTGTATGAACTCTTCAAAAGGAGCAATCAGCTCACATCAAAGAGACGCCAACACTTGACCGCCTTCCTCAACTCCAAATTGGCTGGAACTTTCTAGATAATACCTAAATACATATAGGAAGTTTCTGTAAAAATTTCAGCTTGATCAGATCTCTGGAAGTCCTCCAAATCAACCACCGAAAATAGAGGACAACAATGGATCTTCAAGAGCACAAGCTCCCCAAATTTTGAGCCTCTAATGTATTAATCCACACACCCGAGGAAAGCATTAATTCACCTCTAATCTGATAGAAAATCATAGGGAGAAGGAGAGGAAGGGGCAGTTACAGAGACTATTGGAGAAAAAGAAGATTGTGAGAGTGTGAAACTTCAATACATGAGTGAATCACACTTTTGGAGGGAAAATGAGAATCTTAGGTGGAGACCATCTAACGGTGCGCCACTTGACTATTTGTAGAGAGGATGGTATGATGCAAGTTGGCATCACACCTCCCATGCTAGTTGGCAGCTTGCCAACTTGCATGTGAATTTAAATGTCACATGCATTTGCATTTAATTAACATCTATATTTCATCTTATGAAATTTAATACAAATTAATTCTAAATTAATTTCAAATGAACTCTTCATTTGAATTTCCTCCAAAATACAAATACTCATTTTAATTAACTTAACTCTTTAATTTATTTAATTAAATTGACTTATCTCCTTAAGTTAACTTGACTAATTAATTGTCATATGGCACTAATTAAATTAACTCCTTAATTTAATTGGTCTAATTTAACTTCTTAAATTATTTAGATTAATTTAACAATTGAATTAATCAAGCCAAGATGACCAAAAATTAGTCAATTGAATTATTTTCCAAAACTGCCTAGAAGAATTTTCTAACTCCTTAGAAAATTCCTCCCATCAAGTAGAACTTCCTTTAGCCTTTTGTGTGTGATCCATTAGGTTCATCCATCCATTAGACATGGGCTCACAACTCAATGTGTTATTTTGAATATTGAAATATTCACATTAGTTTAAACTCCTTTAAACTAATAACTATTTCAATTAATCTCCATTAATCGAAGAGTACCCAAACTCCATAGTCGATGTCTAGCAACAAGCCCACGGAGCCCAACTAATTATATGAAATAAATATGTCCTGATTGTTGGAATAGTGCCTGGCAAGCCAATTAGATTAGCCTTGTAAAAGCTATTTTCTTGTAAAATAATCTTGATTGAATGATATTCTTTATATGCCCTTCTTCATGTTATGCTCTTTATTACTTCACATACATTTGGATGAAGCCCTTAGATCACACATGACTACGGGACTTGGCTAGTTCACTGGGTGGTGATCGTGGAATAAGTCTTACACGATCGTGGTCTTAAAACTTTCAAGTCGTAGGATCTTATAAGACGGGACATCTAAGATTCGGATAGACTTGCACTAACAATACATAAATCTAAGAATTGGATATTGTTCCGTTCCATGAGCAATCTGTATAAGATACGGGTACATGTTAATGGGTGCTTGTTAGAGAACAAGGTAGTGAAGACCCTCCAAAGAATCCACTAGATAGTCGTACTAGCAAGTCAGTAGTGGTTAATTCTCCCGCTTACGCTAGTGCATATTATTAGTCCTCTGACCTGAGGATTCATGGTAACCTTGTGTTCGGTCCTCATGCTTTGACTCTTCCTTGACCACTTAGCAGGGCTTTCGGGTTGAGGTTGGGTATGAGCTACTTGGCATGGAGCTTTGTGAGATCTAAGATGGAATCTAACTCCTCACTTTTGTGAAGGGCGAGGGCATTTCCTATGTATTCTATAATGATCGATTCCAAAAAATTATTGCGCAAGGTGGTGTGACAATTTGGAAAAGGAGTTTTCCAAAGATGAGGTCACACAAGGGAATTGAATATTGAGAATAGAGACATAGTATTGAGACTATTAGGGAGCCGGCCAATATCTTAACATAGGCCTCTTTCAGGAGATAGGAGATAGAAGGACCGTATTTGCATGATAGCGTAGAGCTATGATAGTTCTCCAGAATATTCGTTTCGACCAATTATTTGGGCTCCATAGGCTTGAGGTTGGACATCAACCATGGAGATTGGGTACTCTTCAATTAATGAGATTAATTGAACTGAGTCGATTAGTTTAACAAGAGTTTTAAACTAAAATAAATATAAAATATTCAAAAGTCACAAAGAATTATGAGCTCATGTCCAATGAATGGTAGAACCTATTGGGTCAGATACAAAAGCCAAATAGCTTCCAAAATTGGCAGTGCAATTTTCTAAGTGTTAGAAAATTCACCCCTTTGGTGACCAATTTTCAAAGATCCAATTTAACTGTCAAATTTGGTTTGATTAATTTAAATGTTAAATTAATAAACTAATTTAAAGAGTTAAATTAGATCAATAATTAAAGAGTTAATTATTTGGTACCATGTTGACCATCAATTAGATAAGTTGACTTAAAGAGTTAAATTGACTAATTTAAGCTTAAGAGTTAAGCTTGTTTGATTTAAGAGTTGAATCAAAGGTTAATTAATTAAATTAAATTAAACTTGTTTAATTTAATTAATAAAAAGAATACTTTGTTGAGGGAAAATTTCAATGAAGTGTTCATTTAAATTAGCTTCTTAATTAATTTGGAATTAGATTCCAAATGAAATTGAAATGCACTTGAAATTCAAGTAAGACTTGAATTTGAATTTTGCCAACTTGGCATGCCAATTGGGCGGTCACCTTGAGGAAGGTGTGATGCCAACTAGCATCACACCTTCCACCCTCTATATATAGATATAGAGTGCAAGCAAAAATGAGAATTTAGCATTGCTAAAAGTGTGAGAATTAGATTCTTGCATTCCCTCCAAAATCTCTCTCTCCATGCGTTACATCATGTGTTGAAGCTTTGCATTCCTTCTTCTTCCCAACCTAAAAAACGGCCTCCTCTACCTCATTTTATCCTCTATAACTCCAGATTCTAGTGAGGGGAAATTGGAAGATTGTTTGGTGTGTGGATCATATCAATCGAGGCAAGACACTTGACTTGCTCGGTTTTGGAGATCCACCCGCAGAAGCTTCTGATTGGAGAATTTTTCTACAGTGATCCAGAAGGATTTTTTGCTCCAATTTTTTACAGTAGCTTCCCATGTGTGTGAAGGTGTTTAAAATTTAATTTGGTGATTTTTGGAGCAGTATAGACATGGAAAAGGTTGCCAACATTCCGCTGTACTGATTTCAGACAGTTTTTGGATTTGAGAGAGATAGTTGATCTTCTCCTTGTTTTGAGCTACAAGAGGTAATTCTTCATCCTAATTCAAATATATAGCATGGATATATCCCTGGATTCTTGATTATCTTAGTTATTTTCAAGCTTATGAAGTTTTGATTTATGGATTTTACGCTACTCTTGCCTTGAAGTGGTATTGGAGCCTTTTTCATGTTATGTTTTGGATTATTGATTGATTGATTCTTGTAATGAATTGATCAATATCACCAAATACTTTATCCAATTATGGATTGGAGTGTTTGGTTTATAATTCTTGTGGCTCTATTGCTTGATGAATTGAAAGCATGCTTTTATGTGATTTAAGTATTAATTCATGTTTTAGTATGTCTCAATTCATAGTGATAAATGTTGAATGTTGATTTAGAATTTATTGATGTTATATGGTGATATAGCATGTTGATGATTGATTAAAAGAGTTTTGGTCATTTTTTGGATCCAATGAGATTGGAGTTTGATTGGACGGTTTTAGAGAATTTGATTCTCACTTAAATTTGGATTTTTAAAGCATGATTAAGCACTTTAATTTTCAATTTTAAAAGGAGTTTTAAATCTAGAAATTAGCCCATAATATGTTATCTAATGTCTAGAAAGTGTTTCACAATTTTTGGTGCACAAAAGTTGAGCTAAAAATAGGCTTGACTGGCCTTTGACCCCAAAACAAGGGCTATCGCCAGCTTAGGTGCAAGCTGGCTGGGCAGTAGCCGAGATCTACTACCCAGCCGCACTCCAAGCTCAGCTAACAGCACCCAGTTTGGGTTTGGACTAATTTTGAGCTTCTTTTTGGTAGTGCAAGTGCTCAAAATTATGTTTGACATTTTTTATTGCTTTTAAAATCTAGTTGAAAGTTAGTCTCCAACTTATGGCATAAATGTTATGCTTGTTCAATTATTTGTTTATGAGATAAGCATTTAATTGTTGGAACTAATTGTTAATTCTAGATTTAATTATTGTTCATTTAATTGTTGAATGGATGATGAATGAATGGGGATGATCATGAGCCTTTAACATTGATTTTAATTGTTTCAAGTTGTTGAAATTGGTTGTATTAAATTGAGGCTTGCATGTCTCTTTATTTATACCTTGTAAAAGTTATAAGAGTAGAATCACTAGGAGTGAGGATTTCCTATTCATGTAAATGTTGCATGGAGTTATGGACACCAATAGAGGCATGGAGACTTTTGAAGACCCATGAATGTATGGGATACACTAATGTAATAGCTAAATTTAATCAATCCGCCTAAAATCAACCAGGTGGTGCACCTATAGCTCTAAGTGCACCACTTGGTTAGGCTCATGGTCATCCCACCCTAGGAGCATACTAGGCTCATTTACTTATTTATGCTTTTTATATCCTATTGATGCATGAGATGCATGTTTAGGATAGAGAAAACATAAATAAGAAGATAAAATGATGAGATCTTTGCAAGTAAAAACCCTCCACTTAGAATGTTTAAGTGCTTTTCAAATATTAAGTCAAAATGGATACAAATTAAAAGAGTTTTAATTAATCCAAGCCTTCTACCAATAGTATATGGCATGACGACGCAACTACCTTTGTGTGATATACATCCGATCACAAGGTTCATACTTAAGTGGAAAGTTGTGACCATATACTTTGTATGAGATGCACCTTTGATTTGGCAACACCCACTAATTATACACTCGGTCATGGGGGACTTTGTGGCGCCCGTCTTAAATCAAAGTTTGATTGGTAGGTTTGACATAACACCGAGTAATGTAGAGGTCGTCCATTAGGGGATCTACATGAAATGGTGAGGTAAAATATATCAAGAATTGTATGAGATGCAATTAGCAAAAGTTGCTTACCTTTGGATTGCTCGTGGATATACATCCGGTCACGGGAGTCCACCTGCAAGTCTTTAGAATCTTGATTCTCACTAGGAAATATGATTTCCAAAATTCTTCTAGGGAGTGAAGGATTTGATAAAATAGTGGGAGGAAAACATGCTTGAAAGACCATAAACGTGTTTTTAATATCAAATCAATTACATGCTTATTCTCTTTTTCGCCTTGAGGATTTATGAAATCTCAAGAATGGTTTAAATGTTCCACTCAACGTTATCTTGGAAACCAATAAACTAACTAGGCCAAACTTCCACGATTGACTTAACCTCAAAAATCATTCTAGATTCCTAAAAGCATATATATGTCCTATATCAAGGTATTCCTAATCCCAAAGGGATTAAAGTGGACCAAGAGACACGTGAAAAGTTCATGCATTAGGTTTAGGATTGTCCTATCCTATAGTCTCATGGTGGCATCTACAAACTTTAAAAATCTCAAAGATACATGAATAGTACCTTGGTTAAAGTTTACAAGAGTTGTAAAGCAAACAAGGTATGAGAAGTTCATGTTGTCAAAAGAGAATTTTCAAGCTAGGATGGATGTGAAGACATGTGTCATCAATTACGGTCTAAAGATGATTAGGCTTGAAGAAGCTTTTTCTACTTGGATGTGGTGATGAACAATGATCACAATAAAGATTTGATCATCACATACTCTCCGAGTTTAATTGATCAAAGTGTTGATCTAGAAAGAGACTATCATGACAAGGGAAAACCTTTAACACTTGTTTCCTCCTCTAAGTCTATAGGCCCTAAGGGTCCTAGAATGGGAGATAAAAGGAAGTAAAGTTCTTTCTCAAAAGGAAAACAACTATTAAAGGCTTCCGAAGGAGTTAAGAAGATTATAGAACGTATAGTCGATATTATTTGTTTCTAGTTTGGCTAGATAGGCCATTAGAAGCAGTTTTGCAAGAATTACCTTGTAACCCTTTGGAAGGGTACGTACTTTACTGAAATGTATTTAAGGATAAATTATTCCTCATGGATATGTGATATCACATATGGTTCTTGTCTTCAAAAGTTGTTACAAAGAATAAGAAAGAAGAATAAAACTTAGTGATGTGGATATGATCCAACGTCTTAGCTAAGGAGCAAGAGTTGTGACCAAAATCGAAGGCGTATAATAAGTTGGACTTAAGGAACGCCATAATTGTATTGAACCCTTGCTATTATGTGCCATATATTGTTGAGAACATTATCTCAATCCCCATTTTAGATAGTGATGGATTTGATCCTTCTATATCAAATAGAAGATTGAAGGTATCAAAAAATGGGTTCTTTAATTGTTTATGGTACACTTAACAAAGGATTATACATATTGGATTCTCAACTATCACTAATGCACTTTCAACAAAGTAAGAAAATTAGATATCCAAGAAGATGTCATGTCATGACATGCAGGACTTGGGTATATTAAAATAGGATGAACAAGTTAGAAGCTCTCAAAGCACTAAATGTTAGTGGCATTGAAGATCTTTCTACTTGTGAATCTTGTTTAAAGGGAAAAATGACCAATGCTCCTTTTGTGGGACAAACGAAGCGCTCCACAAGTCTTTTGGATTTGATCCAGATGAATGTTTGTGGACCACGAAGAGTTAGTAGGAGATGAGGTTATTCCTACTTCATCTTCTTCACCGATGACTATAGTCGGTTTGGACACGTGTTTCTTATGAAGAACAAGTCTGAAACCTTTGAAAAGTTCAAAGTGTATGGGAGTGAAGTAGAAAAACTATTGGAGCTAAATATTAAAGCTCTTCGATCAAATCGAGAGGTAGAATACTTGAGCACCGAATTCTTGGATTACGTAAGGGAGAATAAGATTCTCTTACAATGGACTCCAACCGGCGCACCCCAATATAATGGAGTGGCCGAGATGAGAAATTGTACCTTATTAGACATGGTACATTCCATGATGAGCTTCTTCGATGTGCCTAAATCCTTTAAGGGATATACCTCAAAGACGACGGTGAAGTTACTAAGTGTGGTACCTTCAAAGTCGGTACCCAAAACACCATATGAGATATAGCATGGAAAAGCACCCTCTTACCAATATATCTTGGTTTGGGGTTCTCTTACCTACATGAGATGGATAGTGAGAGATAAGTTGGATAGTGGATCCACCTTGTGCAAGTTTTTGGAATACCCAAGAGAATCTATGGTTTATTACTTCTATGATCTCTCAGAACAAAAGGTATTTATTTTGAGGAACGCCACCTTTTTAGAAAAGAAATTTCTATAAGATAGAAATAGGCATTGTTGTTGAACTTGGTGAAGTTCAAAATGATCATAAATCCTACAAGTGGTAGAAATAAATACATATCAAAGAGCCTTACACACAACCTCTAAAAAGGTTAGACTGAATCAAGAAGCAACCTGAAAAGTTTAGATTCCTTCGTGAGACGGGCCAATCGGATGATGATCCGGAGACCTATGAGAAAGTTGTGTTGGACATAGATTTGTGACGTTGGCTTGAAGGCATGAGATCTGAAATGGACTCCATGTACTCAAACAAAGTATGGACTTTGGTAGATCTAACAAAGGGAAAAGTTCACATTGGTTGCAAGTGGATCTATAAGCGAAAACTTTGAGTAGATAAAGAAGTGGTGGCTTTTAAGGTGTGACCAGTGGAAAAGGGTTACACTCAAAGACCTAGTGTCGATTTTGAGGAAACCTTTTCATCGGTCACTATGCTTTAGACTATTCGGATTCTACTTGCCATAGCCGCATATTATGACTGAGATATTGCAAATGGATGTGAAAATCGCTTTCCTCAATGGTGACATTGAAGAAGAAATCTATAGAGAGCAACCACAAGTTTTACATCCAAGGGGAGTGAGCAAAAGGTTTGCATACTCCAGAGATCCATTTATGGACTCAAACAAGTATCCCGAAGTTGGAACATATATTTTGATAAACGGTCAAATCGTTTGGCTTTGTCAAAAAGTTTGGTTTTATCAAAAATGTGTATGAACCATGTGTGTACAAGAAGACTAGTGGGAGTTCAGTACAGTTTATTGTGTTTTATGTCGATGACATTCTTCTCATTGGAAATGAGGTAGGAGTGTTAGAGTGTAGTAAAGCATTGTTATCTACACAATTCTCCATAAAGGATTTAGGAGAAGCATCCTACATATTGGGAATACATATTTATAGAGATAGATCTAAGAGGATACTGGGACTATCCTAAACCCCATACATTGACAAGATACTAAAGAGGTTTAGTATGGAAGAATCCAAGAAAGGATTTCTTCCCATGGGACATGGCATTCGTCTCTCAAAGTCTATGGCTCCCAAGACTGAGGAAGAGAAACGAAGGATGTCTCACATACCTTATGCATTCGCTATCAATAGCATAATGTATGCAGTTCAATGTACAAAATTAGATGTGGCACACTCGCTAAGTGTTACGAGTAGGTTTCAATCCAATCCCAGTGAAAGTCACTGGATAACTGTAAAAGCAATCCTTAAGTACTTGAAAGGACGAAGGACTTATTTTTTATATACAGCAATGGAGAATTGAAACTCGAGGGATTTTCGGATTCAAGTTTCCAATCTAATGTAAATAATGTGGAATCTACTTTTGGATTTATATTTTGCCTTAATGGCAGCATGGTGATTTGGAAGAGTTCCAACAAGACACCATGGCCGATTCCACCACTGAAGCAAAATATATTGCGGCTTCAGAAGCTGCAAATGGAGGTGTTTGGATGAAAAACTCCATTCAATAGTTGGATGTAGTGCCTAGCGTGCATGAGCCCATGGTTGTCTTTGGAAGACAATTTTGGACTTGAGCTAAGATTTCATCAGTGATCCAAACATAGTAAATGCATTATCATTTGATATATGATATCAAAATGATAGAGATGACAACTAAGTGGACAAAGTTGCCTCAAAAGAGAATTTAGTAGAACCACTATCTAAACCCCTAAAAGCGAAAGGTCTTTGAAGAACATCTTGAGAAGATGGGTTTCAAGGCCATGGAGCATTGGCTTTAGGGCAAGTGGGAGATTGTTGGAATAGTACCCAGCAAGCCAATTAGATTGGCCTTGTAAAAGCTATTTTCTTATAAAACAATATTGATTGAATGAAAATCTTTATATGGCCTTCTTCATCTTATGCTCTTTATTACTTCACATGTATTTGGATGAAGCCCTTAGATCATACATGACTACGGGACTCGATTAGTTCACTGGGTGGTGATCATGGAATAAGTCTTACACGATTGTGATCTTAAAACTTCTAAGTCGTAGGATCTTATGAGACAGGACATCTAAGATTCGGATAGACTTGCACTAAGGATGCATAAATCCAAGAGTTAGATATTACTTCGTTCCATGAGCAATCTATATGAGATACGGGTGTATGTTAATGGGTGCTTGTTAGAGAACAAGGCACTGAAGACCCTCCAAAGAATCCACTAGATAGCCGTAGTAGCAAGTTGGTAATGGTTAATTCTCCTATTTATGCTAGTGCATATTATTAGTACTTTGACTTGAGGATCCATGGTAACCTTATGTCCGACCCTCATGCTTTAACTCTTCCTTAACACTTAGTGGGTCTTTTAGGTTGAGGTTAGGTATGAGCTACTTGGCATGGAGGTTTGTGAGATCTAAGATGGAATTCGGCTCCTCGTTTTTGTAAAAGGCGAGTGCATCTCCTATGTATTCTATAATGATCGATTTCAAGAAATCCTTACGCAATGTGGTGTGACAATTTGGGAAGGAGTTTTCTAAAGATGAGGTCACATATGGGAATCGAACATTGAGAATAGAGACATAGTATTGAGGCTATTAGGGAGCCAGTAAATATCTTGCCCTAGGCCTCTTTCAGGAGATATGAGATGAAAGGACCATATTTGCATAGTACGCGTAGAGCTATGATGGTTTTCCAGAATATTTATTTCGACCAATTAGTTGGGCTCCGTGGCTTGAGGTTGGACATCGACCATGGAGATTTGGGTACTCTTCAATTAATGAGATTAATTGAATTGAGTCGATTAGTTTAAAAGGAGTTTTAAACTAAAATGAATATAAGATATTCAAAAGTCACAAAAGTTGTGAGCCCATGTACTGAATAGTAGAACCTATTGGATCACACACAAAAGCCAAATAGCTTCCAAAATTGGTAGAGCAATTTTTCAAGTGTTAGACAATTCACCCCTTTGGTGACCGATTTTCAAGAATCCAATTTAATGGTCAATTTTGTTTTGATTAATTTAAGTGTTAAATTAATCAACTAATTTAAAGAGTTAAATTAGATCAATTATTAAGGAGTTAATTATTTGGTATCATGTTGACCATCAATTGGACAAGTTGACTTAAAGAGCTAAGTTAACTAATTTAAGCTTAAGAGTTAAGCTTGTTTGATTTAAGAGTTAAATCAAAGGTTAATTAATTAAATTAAAGTATTTAATTTAATTAATGGAAAGAATACTTTTTGGAGGGAAAATTTAAATGAAGTGTTCATTTAAATTAGCATATTAATTAATTTGGAATTAGATTCCAGATGAAATTGAAATGCACTTGAAATTCAAGTAAGACTTGAATTTGAATTTTGCCAACTTGGCATGCCACTTGGGTGGTCACCTTGAGGAGGTGTGACGCCAACTAGCATCACACCTTCCACCCTCTATATATAGATATAGAGTGGAAGCAAAAATGAGAATTTAGCATTGCTGAAAGTGTGAGAATTAGAATCTTGCATTCCCTCAAAAATCTCTCTCTTCATGCATTGCATCATGTGTTGAAGCTTTGCATTCCTTCTTCGTCCCGACCTGAAAATCGACCTCCTCTACCTCATTTTCTCCTCTCTAACTCCATCTTATAGTGAGGGAAAATTGGAATATTGTTTGGTGTGTGGATCATATCAATAGAGGCGAGACACTTGACTTGCTTGGTTTTGGAGATCTACCTACAGCAGCTTTCGGTTGGCAAATTTTTCTAGGGTGATCCAGATGAATGTTTTGCTCCAATTTTTTACAGTAGCTTCCTTTGCGTGTGGAGATGTTCTAGATTTAATTTGGTAATTTTTGGAGTAATATAGCTAGGGCAAAGGTTGCCGAAAGAGATAGTTGATCTTCACCTTGTTTTGAGCTACATGAGGTAATTCTTCATCCTAATTTAGATCTATAGCATGGATAGATCCCTGGATGCTTGAGTAGCTTAGTTATTTTCAAGCTTATGAAGTTTTGATTTATGGATTCTAACGCTACTCTTGCATTCACTGATAAACCATTCTTGCTTTATGCTTACCATACAAAATGGTCCTTTTGTGTCCTATCTCCCAAAAGAAACCTAGGGCAAGGTATTTGTTGGCTTCCCAATAGCCTCGATAAATATGTTTCTAATACCAATGTTCGATTTTCCTTTATGACCTCATCTTTGAAAAACTCTTTTTCCAAATTATCATACTACCTTGTGCAAGGATTTCTTGGAATCAATCATTATAGAATACATAAGAGATTCATTTGGCCTTCACAACAAATAGGGAAAAAAATCTCATCTTGGATCTCACAAACCTCTATGTCTAAATAGCTCATACCCAATCTCAACTTGGATAGCCTGCTGCATGATCGGAGGGGAGTCAAAGTATGAGGACCTAAACACAAGGTTACTATGGATCCTCAAGTCTAAGGACTAATTATATGCACTGGCGTAAGCTGAAGAATGTGCCACTATCGACTTTCCACTCTGTCTATCTAGCGGATTCTCTGGGCGGGTCTTTAGTGAACTCATTCTCTAATAAGCACCCACTCACATGCACCCATGTCTAACATGGATTGCTCATGAAACGAAGCAATATCCAATTCCTTGAATTTATACATCGTTAGTGTAAGTCTATCTGAGTCTTAGGTGCCCCATCTCTAAAGATTCTATAACTTGGAATATTTTAAGATTACAACCGTGTAAGACCTATTTCATAATCACCACCCAGTAGGTGACCAAGTCTTGTAGTCTTGTATGATCTAGGGGTTTCAACCAAATGCTAGTAGATTAAAATAAGCATAAGATGAAGATGGTCATTTTATATGAATATCATTCAATCAAAATTGTATCACAAGTAAAATAGTTTACAGGCCAATCTAATTGGCAGCGGGGGCACTATTCCAATAACAGTATAGATTTAGGGCCCATGTTTAAGAGGGCTTGCAAAGAGCCATCCAGGTTACCCAATTCTCATAGTTTCGGAAAGGGAAGGCCTCTTTTTCTATGGCCGAGGCAGACTTATGGTGTAAAATCTCATTGGGACACCTTCAATACTTTATACAATTGAGATAACTTGAAAGGAGTGATGAGTGAGGATGACCAAAAATTGGTAGAGCCCTATTTCTTATGCGCAGTTATTTAAGCTCATGGCCAAGGATCATGCCTGGGTAAGTGGCACATTATTTCTTTATTTGGGTACATGGGAATAGAATCTTTATTACGTCGATTTGACTTTTCAAGGGATGGACTTCACCATGCATGTGGATGATAGAGTTAGTGAGGCTCTGAGCAGAATGTTATGTTGAAGGAGGAGATAAACAAGATGTCTCGTGTGATGGAGATGCTAAAGAACGAGGCTGGGAGATTGTCTAGGGAGCAAGACCAATTGCGAAAGCATTATGGCTGGGAGGTTAAGATTGGGAAGAAACTTTTAGAATCTTCAGTGGGAGGACTTATGCACAATTGCTTTAGCTGCGGCTCTTGTGGAGGCGGGGTTTTAGCTTGTGACAAATTCTACCCAGATTGGTAAGCTCTCATTCCTACAAGTAAAATCAGTTGCAGGTTTGAGTCCCATGAAAAATAGTTATGGAACTAGTCATGATCCTCTTTTTAAAGGGGAAGAGAGAGAGAGAGAGAGAGAGTCGCAAAAGGCAAATCTTATCACATCGGATTTGATTTCATTTAATTTGTGATAAATAATCTATAAAGAAACATGATTAGTAAAGGGTTAGGGATTAGCAGATATATCTTCTAACAAATTGTAACCATAATTGTCATATTATATACATCACAGTCGTTGTCATCTTCAAAAATTCTTAGATTTAGTAAAAGAGGTAAGTAATATGATGACATGTAACCTGATGCAAGTGAGAAATTAAAATAAAGTGGAACTAGAATAAAGCGGAAGACACATGAGGACTCCGCAGTCGATGCGTCCTTTAAGCAAAAGTAAAGAGATTCCAGTAAATTTTCAAATCCAGCTGACCTTCCTCTGTTAAAATTTCTGCATGAAACGCCGATGGTTGAAGACATCTTCAATTTCGGCAGCTTCAATGACAAAATTCAAACTATTGGGAAACTATATTGGACTTCCATCCGTGTTATTCGCCCATGGTAGTGTTACTGTGGATTCTCTGTACTGGAGCATACTGTTGGTACTCTAAATAATTTCACGTTGGGATAATTCACAGTTGTACTGCAGGATACTGCAAATGGAACTTTTATTAGACTTGTTTCACCCAACCACTTGGTATACAATAGGAATCACAACTAGTCTCAAAAATATGATAAAACTTATTTGATCTCATAATGCATACTTCAAAATCAAACTCCAGTGACTTACAAAATTTACAGAATTATCTTACTTAATAATATTATGCAAAATATAAAATTATTTTTTAAGAATATGAATTTTATTAATTTTAAAGTGATAGTACTTATGTCAAATCAAATTTTAATTTGATTGATGTAATAATAGAATAATAGAACAGATTTAGAAAAAAAATTGAAAATGAAAATAAGAGATTCTTTTAATGAAAATGTGTATAAACTGATAAATTTTTATTTTCAAATAATAAAAATTTTCAAAAGGATATTTGAAAGAGAAACCAAACAATCTATTAACTGTTGTTTTACAATTGTAAGTTCAAATCTTGTCCTAATCGATCAATATAGTACTAAACTTAATGAAACCAATGGAACCAAATCAAAGGAATCTACCAAGCTTTTGATCCAGTTGCATATATCTCACAAAAAATGTGAGATTTGGTATACGAACTCTTATAGCACTTGAAGTGTGTGTGTATAGATTTAAAAAAAAAAAAAAATCAAAAGAATCTGGGTTTCACTTGTTTGAAGACCCTGAATGTTTTTTCCTTCATTGTTTCTTCACCTTTTCTTGATATTATCGTGACTTCGTTGTTAAAGCGATCATCCAGATGCTTTTAAGGTAATTATTTCTTGAAACGTTACGAGAAAAAGCTGGCGAACATAGACATCACACATCCTTTCATGCATCCCAGGAAAATCGAACGAGATGCCACGTCTTAACAAGTGACCGCTGCATTCTTCGCATCTCTTGCTCTGGGAAATCATTTCTCAGAAAACCTTGAAAGCTCTCATAGACAATCATAAATGTTAATATCATACACGACAGATATTCTTACAAATCACACTCATCACAACTGGTTTTACACCAAGGACTGGAAGCCCAGTCACTTTATTAACTCACCATTCTAGCAACCGATAGAGATACGGTTTACAGGCTGACTAGTTTAAGAGAGTTTGCCTTCTCTTGCAGACTATCAAGCAAGCTATCGAAACTCTTCTTGAATGACTCAACTCCTTCCAGCTCAAGTTGTGAGCCGACATAACTCCAGTCAATGCCCAACTTCTCGAGAGCACTGTAAATACCTTCAGCTTCCGAGACATTAGAGTCAATAGTCCTTGCAACAGAGCCATGGTCAATGAATGCTTGAAGTGCTTGATCAGGCATGGTGGAAACCTATAATGTCGAGAGATGACAAAACAGAAGTTGGATGTTTAATATGAATGGGAAAATTTTGACCGGTCAAACTCGAAATTATTATAAAAGCAATGCGCTCTCCCAGACCACAGGTAATGAGTGAGGTAAAGAAGAAGATAAGATGACTCACTGTGTCAGGTCCGATAAGAGGAGCCACATATAGAGTATCTGGATAAGCTGGATTCTTGACACTAGTTGAGGCCCACAGAAGCCTTTGCTTCTTGGCTCCTTTCTTCACCAGAGCCTCCCATCTTGGACCAGAGAATTTCCTCTGGTAGAGCTGGTAAGCCAGAGCTGCTTGAGCATTTGCAGCCTGTGAAAGAGGAGGAGACACTTTTGAGTGGAGCTCTAGGCTGAATATGTTCTATGTTGTGCAGTGTTAGGGACTCTTGTAGATATAAATTTACCTTCCCCCGGAGGTCAAGTGCCTCTGGTGTTCCAATCTTCTCAAGCATCTTGTCAACAAGAGTATCCACTCGACTAACAAAGAAAGAAGCAACACTCGTGACTCGGGAGAGATCACTGAGCCCAGATGCTTCAAGACCATCCAGGTAAGCATCAATGACTGCTTCATATCTATCAAGAGAGAAAATAAGCTGCATGGAGCCATAAAATAGTATCAGTATCTAAATTTAAAGTAGCTTAACTTTTACTTGTAGCTTAATTAAAAGAATGAGACTCAATACATGCGCCTGCATTTGTAAATTTGGCAATCCTAAGCATTGAAAAGCATAAGAAAGTGAAGCGTACCTATTACCACTCTCTCTAGAAATGGATTGACTGACATTGACTATAAGAACCTCATAGTCAATAGATAACATAGACTACTAAAAGATTTGTTTACACTTAGCCGTCGAATTCTTGAGTTTTTAAGTGAATAATGCATGCATTGCTCATTACCGCCAAAACATTATCACCTCAAATTTTATCAGTCCCATGAAAGGATGTATGAATCAACCCACCGTAACATTAACACTTATTCCTTGTGCAATGACTTCCTTGATTGAAGGGATGCATGCGGCTGTAGCAGGAATTTTTATGTAGACATTCGGACGATCAACCCATTGGTGAAGCCATTTTGCAGCCTCTATTGTATTTTCAGTATCATCAGCAAGTCTGGGTGACACTTCGACAGAAACATATCCATCACCCCCATCTGTTTGATCATAAATTGGCTCAAAAAGTTTGCATGCATCTTGGATATCTTTCACCACCATTTCCCAGTATGCACTTTCTATGTCTTTTCCAGATTGTACAAGTTCCCTGCAGTTATATACATGATTGGAACTGTAATTAAGGTGGAGATTCCATTCAGTTTGCTTTTTCAAAACCAACAAAATCCATCGTAATTTCGTTGTGGGAGAATCTAGATGAAAAGGTCTAGCGTTCCAATCATCATGACCAAAGAAATTTTTGATTGGAACAAAAATTATAAGATTAGCTGATGTGACGGGGAAAAAACAAAGACATCACAACTGCCACAATAAAGAGCGAGCACAATGTTGATCATTTAAACAATCTTAACACTCCCAACTTTACATTGAGCCTCCAGCAAACCCTGACTTAGAAGCTATGCTATGCTTCTAAATAAAAGTGTCCATTACGCTTGATTTTCCTATCTTAAAATTTTTTGGGTCTATATTCCCAACTAAATATACATGTAGGAAAGGTAAATAACTTTTCAGCATTACCACAATAAACTCAACATTTTGTTGCCCCCAGACAAATCCAATCATGCCTTTACCTGAACTGGTCATTATATGCACTTGAAGTTGATATTGCTTTCTGGAAGATCTGCAATTATACACACTAATACTTGTTAGATTAATGGAAGCCAAGAAACATTGGTAGATGCAGCATTTTTTTTCCCTATTTGTTTACATCGAACTATAAGAGAAACAAATCAATAAAAAAATGATTTATTAAAATCTACTAAACCCCCCAGCCCCCCAAAAAGAAAAAAATGATAAAAATGCCTGGCATTGATGAAGGGAGGGTGAAATTTACCGCTGGGTTGCTGGTTACACCTCTTACTCCACTTTCGATCAATGGAATAAGATCAGTAACGGGACGGCATAGATTATCATACCATGGGCTTTGCCCTTGCTTCTCATAAAGATGATGAAGAGTAGTTTTCTTGACACTGCTCCCATTTCCATCAATTTGTGAGCATCTGACACTGACCAGTAACTTCAAAATTAGAAACAGGCAAAGCACGAATGTGAAAAGCATTTACAGATCGACCAAGTTCATAGGGTTTAACTTCCAGCAATTCTATATCTTTCTAGACTAATTAATCCCTTCCATAGTGATAGATACAAAAATACCGAAGAAGGCCAGCACTCACAAATATCAGCCACCAAGAGGACCAACTAATTTCTTTCATCCGAGGAAATAAACAACAGAAAGACTGATTTAAACAACCTCCCCTGAGAAAGAAATTAAAGGCCTTTCTAATAGATTCTCTAACCAACACAAGATATAGAAGGGAAAATATATATATATATATATATGCGCTTACACCAAAGAAGCCTTGATGGGGTGCCTGCTGCGGGTACGCAACGTTGAAGATGAAATCAGGTTATTGAAGGCGGCGGTTCTTTTGCGGAGATCAACACAGCACATGGGCTGCTGTGAAGATCTGCTGCTGGGCCTTAACTCAGTCGCAGAATGAGCAAAAGTGGGGGTTGAGAGCTTGGAGATTGAAGCCATAGCTGATTGATTTGATTTTTGTGAGCAAGGACAGCAGAAGTCGAATACTCACTAGAGGATGAAGGTATTATTTCTAGCTGCTACCCTTTCGATGCTTGTTTATTATTGGCAGAGCGTTACAAAATGAAGGTGGAAGAGCCGTTTTGGGATTTAGGGTTATAATGGTAGAGCCAAACAAGTAATTAAACAAAAGGGGTTGTTTTCTGTTGACCTGGCTGCACATGGTGAGAAAAAGCCGGTGGAGGGCAAATATGGAAATTTACCTGCTATTAGTTTGGTGAGGTGGTAGGTGACTAGGTGATATATCCACCATCACCAATGTTGTAATTTTTTGGATTAAATACACTTTACCCCGAATTATATTGATAGTTGTAAATACCCCCTAAATTATCAAATGTAATAAAAAATTCCCTCAATTTAGCATTAATGAATAAAAAAGATGAGAGAAAAAATTTATGTCTATATTTTACTGAATATTTCAAAATTTTCCTTCAGCCATTTAATACAAAAATTATGCATTTGATAGTTTCTTTGCTTGAGAAAAAATAATTTTAGCTAAAAAAAAAGAAAAGGGATTCATCTCATGAACTTGATCTAAAAAATTAAAGCCCATTTTTTCTTTTCTTCACTCATGCACTTTCAAACCAAATCTTATGGAAAATTATCTTTCATTGCAGTATTGGTGAAAAATTAAAATCATAATATAATTTTTTTCTTGGTCGTTCGAATTTTTTCAAGTATTTTGGATTCTCTAACAAAAATTATTTTGGGTTTCTATCTTTATAACCAGAGGATTGTATGCCCCAATACTATTGACTTGCTAGATTTAAGGAGACCCATGAAATAATTTTTGTGAAATGCATGAAAAAAAAAGACCCTACTTTTTTTCGGATAAAAATCATAAATCTTTTTTGTAATTTATAAAATCCCTAAACTCTATGATATATATACAATAATATAAATATAAACCCATCGATTAATTATTGTAACATCCAGAAAGAAAATCCTATTTGTTGTTAAAGATATAAAAACCTAAAATACTTTTTGTTAGAAAATTCAAAATATCTAAAAATTCGAACCAAACAAAAAAAAATTAGATTATGATTTTTCACCCATATTGCAATAAAGATAATTTTCTATAAAATTTGATTTGAAAGTGCAGGAATGAAGAAAAGAAAGTGGGCTTTGTTTTTTCTATATCAAGTTCATGAGATGAATCCATTTTCTTTCTTTTTTTTTTGTCTAGAAACATTTTTTTCTCAAGCGAAGAAACTATCAAATGCATAATTTTGAGGTTAAGTGACTGAAGGATATTTTTGAAATATTGAATAAAATATACACATAAATTTTCTCTCTCCTCTTTTCCATCTATTGGTGTTAAATTGAGGGGGCTTTTTATTACATTTGATAGTTTATGGGGGTGTTTGCGACTATCAGCATAGTTCAGGGGGGCAAAGTGTATTTAACCCTAATTTTTTTCATATATATAGAAAGGATAATTATATAGTATAATTACAATGACATGGAATGCTAACATCAATCGGTTTAGATTGAAACACATAATGGAATGAAGGATCCAAAATCAATATTGATGATGCATTGTCTAGTGAGGCTGAATTTAGAGAGAGTTTGATGTATGAAAACTGTTGTTTGTCCAAGGTTTGGGGTTGAAACTCGAGCAGAGAGCATCGGATTGAATCTACAACCATAGTAAAATACGTGAGGCTTCTTGAGGTGACTTGTAGCTAAAACCTTTTGTTGCTTAAATCAGAATAAATTACCAAGTATAACAAGATTGAAAGTAAATTGAGAGAATATGATAGAATAATGCTTACCTGAAATAATTTTGAAAGACATGTACAATGGTTTGAAGTGTGGGATCGAAATGATTGATTCACCCCTATTAGGTCAAGTGATCCTGTAGGTCTTTTGTAAAGTGACAATCAATAGCTTTTTGGCCGCTTGGCTAGTAGAGTGGTTGCCAGATAACATTAAACACAGAGGAGACTAGCTGATAGCAACATCAAATTTGGATGAGATTAACTAATGACAATATTTAATGCAGAAAAGGATGACTAACGTAAAGCTTACAAGAGTTCAAATATGATCGTCCAAGACAGACAAGTGGGTATTGGCCCCTATAAGATTACTCATTTCATCTTGGAGGGCATCTGGCAACATCTTGGATCCTATTGAGAGTAGATGACGTGACGTGGGACAGTCGATCTCAAAGTTTGCTTCTTAGTGAAAGCCTCGCTAGCAAGCAACATGTTCCTCATTCTTTAGTGGCAGCAATTGATCTTTGATTGGACAGTGATCTATTTTTATTTTTTTGTTATGATTTCTCAATACTTTCCATATAAAATACTCAAAAGGATAGATAGAAGTATACTTAGTGGAATTTGGTCGTAAAATCTCGTACTTATAAATTTTAGACCATTAGTTTAACTTGAATAAGGCATCATGAAGTGTGATATTATAAGCTACTTTTAACTTATTAAAATTGATTAAATGGGTTCACCAGTTGATATGAAAAGGATTGTATTCAATTTGATAGGCGATATTTCTTAACTTGTAATAAGAAATAAGGTTAGGAGTCAGTGTAAGTTATTATATTCAATTTGATAGGTGATATTTCTTAACTTATAATAAGAAATAAGGTTAGGAGTCAGTGTAAGCTCTTCAAAATTTAAATTAATAGAAGTACTGGAATTATTTAAGATCATTTTCTAATGACTAGAGATAATAGAAAAGGTATTTATACCTTTTAATTATGGTTGATTGTATTTATAGAAAGGTGATTTACGTCAGTCTATCATGTACACCTTCATATAGGATAGAATGATAACACACGCGCACTATATACAATTTAAATGCAGTCATATTTAGGTCAAAAATGATTAGTCATATTCAATAAATGTAGAAAGACGCAAATTTTAAAATGTAAGATATTGATAAGTTTAAATATGGGAAGAAAAATATTCTTTCAGTATATTTGTTACTTTACCGATTATATGTTAATTTGAATTGTTAGATTTGATCATTTTACTTGTATTAATTTTAATTGTCAGATCTAATCACTTTGACAAAAAAGTCTTAGTCCCAATTGTTAATTTGTGGATTACTTCACAAATGCGCATCAAATCATAAGGCACATATATGAGATACAGATAACCTATAACTCTATTATAATTATATTAACTTGGATCCTATAGAATTTGATATTAGTTTGCGGAAAAATTAGATTTTACTAACTGTGAAAATGAAAAAGAATAAAAACCTCCCTAAATCCACCCCATTATGCTTTTAAAAAGGTAGTAATTACTTCTCTTCGTCTCGTAGTATAGCCCCACGCGCAATACGTATAGTTAATTTTATGTTTTTTGCTACTTAAATGATAATTTTGCCCTAAATATCAACTATTAAATCTTTTGAAAAAAAATTAATAGTTCAAATTAATTCTATATATAAAAAATATAAAATATATAAATATATCTTTATATATACATATATATTATATTTATTCAATATACCCTCCCTAGCACCCCATCCCCCCTCTACCATTTTTGGCCATGATAGCCGCGGAAACTGCAATCATGGCTGTTGTTTTGGCCATGTCGTTCAGCGGTCCTTATTGCCATTTTTGGCCATGGTAGAAAAGACGGTCGCGCAACTGCCATGGGTGGGAGGTAGGGCAGTGGGGTGAGGGTTAGGGTGGGGGTTGCATAATGCAGAGGGTGTAGGGTGGATGTGCGGTTTATATATATTGTTATATATTTATTTATAAATATATATTTATATATAAAGAATATTGAATATATTTAATGATGGTGGGATTTGATTATCAATAGACTGGGCATTAGCCCACTACAGTGGACTAGAATATGGATGCTGAAGAAGGATGCTTGGATGGGAGCATGTCGAGTCCTGCAATTAATAACACACTTTAGGCTAGCCGAGGAGGCCCTCGGCTATAGCACTCCAACGCTCAAGTCAGTAGAAGTCGATCGGAATATGGAGCGGCAGAACAAGAGCAAAAGTGATAGTGAACATATCTTACTGAAGGGTTACAATAGGGTATTTATAGTCTCTCTTGAGAAGTTAAAATGTCCATAATACCCTTGTTCATTCAGTGAGGGCCTTTATTTTTTTCTGAGGACCTTTAAGTCTTCTTCTGCTTGAAACCTTCTTGAGGTGGCGCGTTCTCCTTCTTCTTGGGATATGGAGGAGATTTCCATATTTAATGCAAAGGCAAAACGATGGTACAATAGAGGCATGCTTCATAAATACGAAGGCACACCATCTGTCAGCCCATGTAATGCAATAGGGTGGTGGTTGTGGTTAATTCAATGCGACATGATGGATAGGGAAATACTTCTCATTTCTCTAATCGATCTCCTCGGGTCGAGATGTTTCCACAGTTGTGAGCCACGGGACTATGGTCTGGTTGAAATGATGGGCCTCTTTGGGCCCAAAGGCCTTCCTAGCCGAAGGCCTCATGGCCATACTCGAGCTAATCGACTATGTTTTGGTCGACTTACTGGATGCTGGTAGTTGAGCTAGCTGAATAGCCTAATGAGGTTTTGGGCTTGATTAATAACCTGATCGACTATTGGTGGGCTGGGCCCATTGGGCTTCCCCATATCATGAGTTCCCCCCACTCTCAAGTCTTAATCGAGCGTGCGATGAGAAGGAATGGGGAGTAGCTAACTTGGAAAACTACAATAAGTTTGTGTCGACCTCAATTTTTTCAAATATAAACCAGGGTTTCAGCGCATTTAATATGTCAGTTACATCGAGCATTCACTAATCGGCGGTTACGTAATAAATAGTTAGTAACATGTCGTTTTAACCAGTTGACTTACCCCATGACTGGAGGCTATAAATAGTGGGTTGAAGATTTTTATTTACCGCTTTTACCACAATCTTGAGAGGTCGATCTCTAGCAAGTTTATTTCTCCTAACGAGAATTGAGAGTCTTCTGTTTTTCACAATTTCGTAAGTCTTTGAGTCTTCATGCTTTAGTTCTTTGCCATTCCTTTTTGCTATCATTCAAATTGTAGATATTCTTAGGATCTTTGGGGAAGGTAATGATAGGTCATCTAATTATAAGGAAACGCAGTCGACCATGAGGGGAAATAATTCAACTAGCGGGGCTAGCAAATACTCTAGTAGTTGGTCGAGTTCATCTGAGAGCTCGAACGGGACTAGAGTTGATGTCATGGGGGGCTCTGGACTGTATGGGAAGGCTAGTCGACCTCCGATATCTCGGGATAGGTTGTTTACAGTTGAGCATTACAATAATATAGTGTCTAAGGTCGGCAAGGGCGACTTAGATCTTATTAGTGTACATACCATATTCTTACTGATTTCGAACTAATTGTCCCTGAATTGAGTGATAGGATGCATAGACCCCATGCGGGTTGTATAACAGTGTTCGAGGATGCTCTAAAGTAGACTTAGATTTCCAATTGCATAGCCCATAGTTGACCTTCTCGCTGATCTCCAAGTATGTATCAATCAATTACTTTCTACCTATTTTTCCATCCTTTACAGTTTTGTGATTTTAATGCTAATCCATGACCAACCTCTTTCTTTTGTAAATTTTAGTAACCTTTTTCACCTCCCATGTCCCAAAAGTCGGGCATCATTGAGGATTTGGGTTTTTATTATCTCACCACCCCCTCATCGAAAGATATTTGTGAGCCTCTTCTCTTCCCATGGCCAAACCTGAAAAAAAAATGATATTTCTTTGTTCGCACCCCTGGGGGGTCGCATTCAATATTCCTAGGGGCTAGTTGAGGGGTTGAGTCAAGATGCCCAGTAATGAAAACCCTACTTGGAATAATACACTTAATCTAGATCTGGTCGAGTTTGGTGAGATGGAAGCGTCGAGATACACGAGGAGAGAAATCTAGTATGAGGGAGCTTATCACCTACTTGATTAAATTTACTGGCTAATGCTCTACTAGGTAAACATATTGTAGTTCATTGTTCTTGTTAGTTTTTATTTTTGTTTTCATAGTTTCTAGTTGATAAACTACTTTTGTGTTTTTATGTTTTTTCAGATCGGGCAACAATTATGAACCGCACTCACCAACAAGCAATAGCCCACCAGTAAAAGGCACAAAAGCACCGACAAGCTGCTGTTCGTTGAGAAGCTGCATTTCAGGGTATCTTAATTCAACAAACATTGCCGACCACACTACCACTTGCTCAACCTATCATCGCGGAGGCTATTATCCCTACTCCTCAATAGAAAAGGAAGGCCACAAAAGACCAACCTCCTCATTCGAAGAGAACTTCCATAGAGAAAGCGAAAAGGAAAGCTACGAACGGCTCTCTCTTTGGCTACCGACCTGATAATGAGTTATTTCATTTGTCTACTTTCCCGAACCTGAGGTTCGGACCCAATGTGGGGGTCTCTAATGGGGCATCGATGCTATGAGCGGGGTCGATTGGAGTGACCCCTCTAAAGGTGTTAACTGCTAGCCTCTTCATATCCGATCAAAAGAAGATGCTAGAGCTCGGGCAACTAGAGGCCCTAAAAGTGTTCGCATACCCGCGAACAAGGTAAGTTTATGCTCGTATTGATTGTTTGAATAGATTCTTCCTTGCCATAGGTTGAACAATGAGGCTATAATTTTTATCGAAAGGCTAAGCTAGCCCTGACTGACCAAGAAGAACTACAAAAGGAACAGGAACAATCTGAAATGTCCAAGACTCAGCTCGAGTCACTGGAATCTAAAATCAGGGAGCTCACGAAATAAGTTGAGGAGAAAGATGTGGAGCTAGTAGCTAATGTAACTAAGAGAAGCCATTTGGACGATCTGCTAAAGAGGGGCGAGGTTGGAGGTAGAAATAGCCTTCCTGTCTGGTCGGGCACTACGATATAATAGGGCTCTTCAGTACACTCAAGGTGAATTTTTCAAGTTGATGCCGAGCATTCGCAAGAAGGTGGTTCAACAATTTTTGCTGAGCCCGGCATTTCAAGAGGCTAGCGTCGTCTTTACACTTAACGATGCCAAAGTGGCCTTCCAAAAGGCTATCAAATAGCTTAAGTTTTTGGGCTATCAGTTTTGAGTGGAGGACAAGGTGAGGCTAAACATCCTCCAAAATGAGCGCCTCAAAGATTATGATAAGACTGCTCCAGTGGAGGAGACAGAAGCCTCTATTCATCCTAGGGTAGTCAAGGTAGGGAAGGAGTTTGCTTTTGTTGCCGACTTTGCTCTCAACATAAAGGATGGAAAGATTGATGTTGTAGCCTACTTTCTTGCCGTTGGTCGAACGTTCTTGACAGAGGAGGCTAGTCCTTCTCGATCTACAAAGGCCCCCTAGAATGCAGTAGAGCAGGAGCTCGAAAGTCCTTCAAGGGTTATGTAGGTGAACTCTGGCAACGAGCTCAATAGGGTTGTTGATGAGATAGCTGCAGGCACTGCCCGTGATGCAGGAGGTGAAGGGGTAAGCTCGAGCTAAAACTGCTACTGTTTTTGCTCTCTATTTTTAATTTTATTTGACTCAATTTGCCCTGGGAAACGTGTAAAAATATTTGATGTAATTTCACAAACTTTTTAATTTACTTGCTTAATTTGAATGTTTTTATTTTTATAATGTTAAGTATCTGATCATTCATTGTTGACTTGGCCTTATATTGCTTCTCTTTCAATTTATTAGTTCGACTTTAAATGAATAAAGAAATAAATTTTATCTCCATTTAACTTGTTGACTAGCGTGGTCTTTCATATAAGGAAGTGCACAATATTTAATTGGTTCAAAACCAAGTTAATAGTTGACTCTAAAGTCGACTTTAAATGGATGAATAAATTTATGAATTTATGAATTTGTCATATCGATCGATTGGTTTGAGATAACTTTGTAGTCGACCATTGGGTCAACTTTTGGTAATTTCATCACAATTGAACTTGAGCTGACTCCATTGGTCCTACACCAAGTTATCGTGGAATCTTTAAACCAAAGTACGTACATATGTTGGTCAACTACAAGGTCGATCTAAAATGATTTTTTCATTTTATAAAGTTATTAAGCTAGAAGCCATGGTCGAACTTTAGTCGACATTGTTGGTTTGAAACCAATTTGATTGTTGACTATGGGGTTTAAATAATTTTCTCGTTTAAGAAATGATTAAGCTAGAATCTGTGATTCCAATTTAGAGCAAGGAGTTAATCGAATATAAACCAATTTTTGTTGGTTTGCAACCAAATTACAAAAGGGTATTATGAAATAATTGATTAGAGACGAAAGCATCTTTATAAATAGAATTTTTTTCAAGTTTAATGCATTCCATGGTCGAGGGAGCTCGTTTCCATCCATATCCGCAAGTTTATAAGAGTTGCTCTTTGCCACTTTTACTATCGAGTAGGGGCCCTCCTATTTTGGGTCAAGTTTTCCCACACTTTTGGAAACTTTACCTTTCTTAAGAACGAGGTCTCCAACCTAAAAACGTTTTGGTCGAATGTCTTTATTGTAGTGTTTGACCATTATCGACCTACACCTTTGCATTGTTGAGTATGCCTGCTGACATAGTTCCTCGATTGTTTCCAGGTCGAATTATCTTTCAGCTTCATTCCTAATTGGGTTGTAATGAATCACCCGAGCTATATGCTGTATCAACTCTGCTAGGACTACTGCTTCTGAATCGTAGACTAGATTGTAAGGGTTGTGCTCCGTGGGATCTGTATGAGTGGTTCTGTACACTTATAGGACACCTGAGAGGTCATCCGCCCGGTTTTCTTTAGATCCCTTTAGTCGAGTATTGATGTGGTCCAAAATCATTCTATTTGTAACTTTAGTTTGGCTGTTCGCTTGAGGGTTGCCAACCGAGGTGAATTGTTATCGGATTCCTAAACTTTTGCGCTAGTTCCTCATGTTTCTGCTCTGAAATTAGGTTCTATTATCTTATATCAGTACCTTTGGTAGACTAAAGCAGTAGATGATATTTTTCCACAAAAAGCTTCTAATAGCTGCGTTGGTTATTTTCGAGACCACCTTCGCTTCAATCCATTTAGTAAAATATTTGACCGCCATAATCATGTACTTTCTTTAACATATAGTTTTTGAAAAGGAACTGACTATGTTTATCCCCTACTGGTCGAACGACCATGTGATTTGAACTGACACCAGTGTCGATGCAGGCTGATGGGGGATGTTGGAGTGGACCAAGCAAGATGGGCATTTTCTAGCAAAGTCGACTGTATCTTTTAGTAAGGCTGGCCAAAAATATCTGTGTCTGATAACCTTACGCCCCCCAGAATGATTGCTGCAGATACCTGAATGGACTTCATGCAAGACCTCAACGGCCTGCTTTGGTGTCAAAGACCTCAGTGAGATCTCTTATACAGCTGACTATACTCATCGAGGGAGAACTTTGCTGCTTGAAATCTCAACCTTTGTGCTTCTGCCCTATCCTCTGGTACTTTACCCTCCCTTAGGTAAGCTTTAATTTCATCTTGCTATGTGGGACCTACTTGCTGGATCTCCCAGATCTGATTCTGGTCAGAGTCACTTATGGTGGGTTTATCTGAGACGAAGAACGTGATGGTTCTTCCCCCTAGTGCCCTTTGTCGAGGTAGTGAACTTGGATAAAGTATCTGCCTTTTCATTTTTTGGTCTAGGACTTGGTTGATAGTGAATTTTTTAAAGTTTTCTTGCAAGTTTTTGACCTCGGCAAGATATCTATTCATGGTGGTCTCCCTTGCCTCGAAGTTCCCTTCGAACTGCTCTACAACCAGCTGAGAATCTATAATAGCTGCCATCCTTATACTGGCAAGAAGGGCTCATACTCTACTTCGTTATTAGTGATAGGGTAGTCAAGTTTGATGGGAAAATCATATTCTTCTACCTGGAAGGAGCTTAAAGAAATGCCTACCCCTCATCCTGTATAAGCTGCCGAACCATCGACATGTAGAGACCAAATAGGAGGATCTGGTTCAACCTCTCCGGGGAGATGAACATGTTCTACTACAAAGTTCGCCAACACTTGTACTTTTATAGCAATCTGAGGCTAAAAAGTGACGTCAAACTTTCCCAACTCGATAGCTTATTTGATCAATCTTCCTGATATGTCTGGTTTTAACAGCACATGTTTCAATGGTCAGTTCGTCAGGACAATAATAGAATGGGATTCAAAATAAGGTCTTAGCTTCCTAGCTGCTATGACTAAAGCAAAGGCAAACTTTTTGATCTCTGGGTAGTTGTGCTTTAGGCCTTATAGAGCTTTGCTAATGTAATATACTGGCATGCGTGTGCCATGTTGAGTTGACAGTAGGACCGAGCTGATTGCTACAGACAACACTGCTAAATAAATATATAAGACTTCCCCAACCTCAAGGTTGGCAAGCATCGGATGTGGTGATAAATACTGTTTTAAATCGACTAGAGCCTGGTCACATTCTTCTGTCCATTGGAACTTTCTCGCATTCTTGAGAATTTTGAAAAAAGGTAAACTTTTATCTGCTAGTCAGGTAATAAATCGACCTAGAGTAATGATTCTCACAACCAATCTCTGCACATATCTGACCATTCTAGGCAGTGAGATGTCCTGAATTACCTGTATCTTTTGCGGGCTTACTTTTATACCTCTTTGGCTAACCATATATCCCAAAAACTTTCCTCTTCTTATCTCGAACGTATACTTGTTAGGGTTAAGTTTCATGCTAAATGCCCTTAGTATTGAGAAAGTATGGTCGACTTCAATTAAGTGATTTTCTTCTCTTTCTATCTTGACAATCACGTCATTGACATAGACCTCCATGGTCCACTTGATCTCATTTTTTAATATAAAGTTCACCAGTCTTTGGCAGGTTGCACCTATATTTTTGACCCAAAAGTATGACTAGGAAACAATATAAACCATTGGGTACCACAAAGGAGGTCTTATTCCTATCTTCAAGACACATAAAGATTTGATAATACCCTTAAAAAGCATATATTATACTCAAAAGATCACATCCTGCTATTGAATCAACTATTAAATCTATTCAAGACAGTGGGTAAGAGTCTTTAGGACAAACTTTATTCAAATTGGTGAAATCATTGCACATTCTTCATTTGTTCTCATTCTTAGAGACAAGAACCACATTACAAAGCCAGTTAGGATATTGAATTTCTACAATATAGCCCGTCTCTAAGAGTTTGTTGACCTCCTGCTCAATGATCTGGCATATTTTTGTATTGAAAGTCCTAGTCTTCTGCTTGACTGGCTTGAATGAGGGGTCCATATTAAGGTGGTGGATAATGATACTAGGGTCAATTTCTTAGAGGTCAATAGCCTTCCAAGTGAAAACATCAATGTTCTTTTTGATGAAGTCAACCATCATGCATTCTATGTTGCTTCCTAGATTAGTCCCAATCCTTGTAGTCTTATTGGGATTTTCGGGCTCGAGTTCAGTGGTCTTGAATTCCTCAATTGGTTTGACCTTGGTTTCCTTATGCTTCTCTTTCTTGCCTATTTGTTCTTCTTCGAGTTTCGTTACTGGGACGTCTCCTAAAGGTTTCAATTTAGTTCAAGTCTTCTACTTATTTACCTCGACTGAAATGATGTAGCATTGCCAAGCATTCTTTACATTGCACAGTAGTCCTCATCTTCCCACAGCTGTTGGGAACTTGACCTTCATGTGGTAGGTCGAGATAATTACCTTGAAGTCATTCTATGCAAGCCTTCCAATTATGACATTGTAAGCAAAAGGTACATCTACCACCAAATAGTTGACCATAAGTGTTGTTCTTTTGGGTGCTTCTCCGAATAAGGTAGACAAATTAACGAATCCTTCAAGAATAATCTCGGACCATCCAAATTTGACTAGGGGCCACAAATTGCTTCGAACTTTAGCTTTCCCAGATTCATCCTCTTCAAAGTTGACAAGAAAATTATGTTCACAGAACTACTATTGTCCACCAGAACCTTCCTCACCTCAAAGTTACCAATTTCAATTGACACTACAAGGGGGCAATCCAGCTTACTATCAGTCCCTTCGTGCTCGAAGTGCGAGAGATCATAATCAAAGAAAGAGATGGGTTCTACACTAGTGGAGAGTTGAAAAACTATTTTGAGTGGGGAAGATTTAGTCATTTCCAGTCTCCTCTAGTTCTTCCTTCTGGCTGTTTTGGGGTCTCCTCTAGTTGGTTTCCTTACAATAATATCAATCACACCTCGGAGGGGTGGACACTAGTTATTAACTGGCTTCTTCACTTTGTCTTCCTTTCTCAGGCTAATCGACATTTCTTTATGGAGATTCTGGTCAGTCAAACCCATTTCTTGCTTGGTTTTCTTATCAACAAACTTCTTGAAGTATCCATGTCGAATGAGTTGCTCGATCTCATCATACATGTTGAAATAATCTTCCGTGTCATGTCCTTTTTGTATGTAGAAGTGACAATATTTCTTAGATCTCTTCATGCCTTCGATTTTAGTCAATTTCCTTGATTTTGCTAGGAGATTATTATTCTGGATGGCGAACAAGACCTCTTTCTTGGCAGTGTTTGGTAGCGTATAATTGTGAAACCTCTTGATGGGGGAGCGATGAACATCCATTTGCTGTTTGTCATCTTTCTCCTTGGCCTTCTTTTCATTCTTAGGGTTTCTATACATCAATCTATTCATGTCCTCTTAGATCATATACCCTTCAGTGAGGTCGAGCAGCTCCTCTATCAACCTAAGTCTTTCTCTGACCAGAGCATTGGCATATTTTTTGTGTCTGAGACCAAGGAACAATACATTAATCAAGAACTCAATCCGGAGACTATCAATTTTTAATCCTTCAGTGTTAAATCTAGCAAAGAAATCTCGCAAAGATTCTCCCTTGTTCTGTTTCACCATATGCAAGTGAGTGTGAGGGAGTTTTACTTTCCTTCTACGAGCAAACTAGTGTAGGAACTTGTCACAAAGTTGGTTATAGGAAAAAATTGACTCTGGCTCCAGCTTAACAAACCAATCAAACTCTATGCCTTGAAATGTGGTGACCAACATTTTTGCATGAATGTACTCATTTTGCCCATAGAGTTGCATCATGTGCTCAAATTGAAGTAAGTGCTCATTTGAGTCAGTTGAGTCATCATACCGGGGCAGACCAGATGGAATCTTTGCATCAACGACTATGTGCTCATCGATTATGTCCTGGATAAATAGCGATTCCTGCTCGCGGTGAAGCCAGGGTGCGTTACCATGCTAGAGGTTTTTTTCTATGTTTCTTCTTAAAATTTCCTTAAGGCGCCTATTCAACTGCTGAACTTGGTCCGACACCTCTTCCTATTCATCTCGATCTGCTTGTGACATGTTTTTGTTTAGTTGAGATTTCTGTTGCTCGATCCTATCGTACTACTAGCTCAAATAGGTCAACCTAAATGTTTTATTGAGTCAGCCACTTCTACGTGGGGATGCGGGTGAGTCTCCTCACATAAAAATTAACTTGGACTATCATTATGTCGAATAAGAGGCGACGTGTCTCTTATCTCGCCTTGTCCTCTTTCTAGAGCATTTCATATTGATGCGAAGGGTCGGGGATGGCACTAGAGGCTGGTTCGGGCTGTTTGTCGTGCTTCTGTAGAGTGGCTGACAGACAGTTGAGCTGAGATTTGGCCTCATATCTGTTTACTTATTAACTGCATAAACTGTAGCATAGCCAGGGTCACTATTTGCTCAAGCTGGGAATTGGGTCCAACAACATCCTGCTCTTACTAGGGATAAGAAGGAGGGGTCGGGGAACTCCTAGTCTCCTTTCTTTCTAAAATGACTCGTCTTATGTTTACCATTTGTTGAGGTTATGGACTTTAGAACCCACAGATGGCGCCAAATGATGATAATGGGTTTTAATTATTAATAGACTGAGCTCTGGCCCACTATACTTGACTAGAATATGGATGTTGAAGAGAGATGCTTAGATAGGAGCTGGTTGATTCCTACAACCAATAACACATGTCAGGCTAGCCGATGAGGCCTTTGACTATGGCACTTCAATGCTTAAGTCAGTAGAAGCCGACCAAAATATAGAGCGGCAAAGTGAGGGCCAAAGTGATAGTGAACATACCTTGCTGAAGAGTTGTAATGGAGTATTTATAGTCTCTCTTGAGAGGTTAAAATATCCATGATGCCCTTGCTCATGCAGTAAAGGCCTTTGTATTTGTCTAAGGACCTTTAGGTCTTCTTCTATTTGAAACCTTCTCCACGTGGTGTGTTCTCCTTCTTCCTGGGATATGGAAGAGATCTACGTAGTTAATGCGGAGGTAGAATAGTGGTACAATGGAGGCATGCTTCTTAAATATAAAGGCACGCCGCCTGTCAGCGTATTTAATGTGGCAGGGTGGTGGTTGTGTTGCATTCAACGTGACAGGGACTGGTGACAAGAAAATACCTCCCATTTCTCTAATCGATCTCCTCGAGTCAAGATGTTTCCTTAGCTGTGAGCCACCTAGCAATAATCTGGTCAAAATGTTGAGCCTCCTTAGGACCAAAGGCCTTTCTAGCCGAGGGCCTCACGGCCATACTTGAACTGATCGACCATGTTCTAGTCGACTGGCTGGATGCCGGTAGTTGAGCTGGCTGAATAGCCCAATGAGATTTTGGACCTAATCGACTGTTAGTGAGTTGGGCCCACTAGGCTTCATCATATCAATATTTATGTATAGAAATATATAACACATAGTATATTTATATACAAATATAGAAAATATATAAAAAATAAAAATAATTTCTTTAAATTTAAAAATAAAGAAATTGGTCTAAAGGAAATGAAAGAATACATATGAAACTAGAAATTTGGCACATTTGATGCTTATGCTAAATTTTTTATAGAACTTTTGTATGATAGCTATTGGAATAGTGCCTCGCAACAAATTAGATTGGCATGTAAACTATTTCACTTGTGATACAATCTTGATTAAATGATATTCAAATAAAATGGCCTTCATCATCTTATGCTCATTTTCACTTCATTAGCATTGGTTGAAGCTCCTATATCACACAAGACTACATGATTTAGTCACGCACTGGGTGGTGATCATGAAATAAGTCTTACATGATCATGATCTTAAAATATTCCAAGTCATAGAATCTTATGAGATAGGGCATCTAACAATGTATAAATATAAGGAGTTGGATATTGCTCCATTTCATGAGCAATCTATGTTAGACATGGGTGTATGCTTGTTAGAGAACAAGTTTACTAAAGACCTACCCGGAGAATCTACTAGATAGCCGGAGTGGCAAGTCGGTAGTGACAAGTTCTCTAGCTTACGCTGATGTATATAATTAGTCCCTAGACCTAAGGATCCATGGTAACCTTATGATTTGGTTCTCATACTTTGACTTTTCTCCAACCACGTAACAGGTCATCCTAGTTGAGATTAGGTATCAGCTACTTAGACATGGAGGTTTGTGAGATCCAAAATGGGATCCGTCTCCTCGTCGTTGTGAATGGCGAGTACATCTCCTATGCATTCTATAATGATCGATTCGAAGAAATCTTTGCACAAGATAATATGAAAATTTGGAAAAGGAGTTTTCCAAAGATGAGGTTATAAAGGGGAATCAAATAATAGGATTAGAAACATAGTTATCGAGGCTATTAGAGAACCAACAAATATCTTGCCCTAGGCCTCTTTCGGGAGATAGGAGATGCAACGACCGTATTTGCATGGCAAGTGTAGAGTAGAATGATTCATCAAGAGCATATTCTTCTCATCCAATCAGTTGGGCTCCATGAGCTTGTTGCTAAATCGACCATGGAGATTAGTTACTCTTCAATTAATGGAGGTTAATTGCAAGAGTTATTAGTTTAAAGGAGTTTAAACTAATATGAATATTATAATATTCAAATATCACAATGAGTTGTGAGGCCATCTTCAATAAATGGATGAACCTAATAGGTCACACATAAAAGCCTAAAGGAAGTTCTACTTGATGGGAAGAATTTCTAAAGAGTTAGAAAGTTCACCTTGGCGGTTTTTTGGAGAAGAAAAATGGTTAACTAGTTTTTCGTCATTTTAGCTTGATTAGTTTAATTTTTAAATTAATCAAAATAATTTAAGGAGTTACATTAGACCAATTAAATTAGGGAGTTAATTTAATTGTTGCCATGTGGCATTTAATTACTCAAGTTAACTTAAAGAGTTAAGTTGACACCATTTAACTTAAAGAGTTAAGTTAATTAACTTAAGGAGTTAAGTCAAGTCAATTAATCAAATTAAAGAGTTAATTTAATTAAATTAAGAATTTGGTTTTGAAGGAAAATTCAAATGAAGGAGTTCATTTGAAATTAATTTAGGATTAATTTGCATTACATTTCATGAAATGTACAAATTAAATCTAAATGCATGTAAGTCACATGCAAGCAAGTTGGTTGCCAAGTTGGCAACTACCTCATGGGAGGTGTGATGCCAACTAGCATCACACCATCATCTCTATATATAGAGGTGGCCAGCCATGATGGTAGCTAGCTAAACAAGATTCTCATTTTCCTTCCAAAAGTGTGATTCATTCATGTGTTGAAGTTTCACACTCTCAAAATCTTCTTTCTCTCCAATACTCTCCATAATCGCCCCTCCATCTCCTCTCCCTCTAATTTTCCAGCAGAGTAGAGGTGGATAAGTGCTCTTCTTGGTTGTGTGGCTTAATACATTAGAGGCTCAACATTTGGCGAGCTTGTGCTCTTGAAGATCCATTGTTGTCCTCACAAATATCTAATCGGGCTGAAATTGTTACAGCAATTTCTCAAGTATATTGAGGTGTTCTCTGCAAATTTTCAACCAATTTGAATTTGAGCAAGGCGGTCAATTATTAGCGAGATTCTGTTGTGCGCAGATTGAACTAGTGAAGAGTTCATTGGTGTCATCCTCATTCTACGTTTGGATTTTTGCATTCAAGGTATTTTTCTAGATTTAAATCCTCATTAAATTCATGATTAGATCATTGGAAGTGGAGTAGACAAGTTTTATTTGGCCTTTTTGTGGTTATATAATTGGATCCTTGACCTACTCCTACCTACATTAAAGTGGTATCGGAGCCTAATTCAAGCTTTAATTTAGATTTTGTCAAATTGATTTATTTGATGAATTTATTTATATCACCAAATACTTGATTCTATTCATGAATTTGAGTATTTGATTGATCTTGTATGTGGCTTCTGTGTTGATGAATTAAAATATGCTAATATGTGTTTTAAATGTTGATTCATATGTTAGTATAATTTTGATTCATGGAAGATTATGTTAAATGTTCATTTAGCATTGATTTATGTTGTATCTTGATGTAGCATGTTTTGTTTGGCCTTAAATTGTTCTGGTCATTTTTTGATCCAATTGGATTGAAGATAATTGGAGATTTTGAAGAATATTGATTCTTACTTACACTTGAATTTTGAAGCATTTTAAGCACTTAAATTTCCACTTTTTAAAGTTGTTTTAAATCTATAAATTCATCTAATATGTATGAATTAGTGTTATGGATTTAGATTTGGTCATACGCTAGGTGGAGATCATGAATTAGTTTTTGGTGCGCAAAAGTAAGCCAAAAATAGCCTTGACTCGATTCGAAACCGAAACAGGGTATGCTACCGCCCAGCTGCTGGGCACTCGCCGAGCAGCGGGCATGCTATGGACGTACCTATTGCACGGCCGTGTGGGCTAGCCGGGCAACAACGAGTGTGTTGGAATGGTGCCCTGCAGCCAATTAGATTGGCGTGCAAACTATTTCACTTGTCATACAAACTTGATTGAATGATATTAATATTTCAATGGCCATCTCATATTATGCTTATTTTACTTCACTAGCATTTGGTTGAAGCCCTTAGGTCACACAAGACTATGGGATTTGGTCATACGCTAGGTGCGGATCATGAAATAAGTCCTACACGATCGTGATCTTAAAATATTCCAAGTCATAAAATCTTATGAGATAGGGCATCTAAGATTCGGATAGGCTTGCACTAATAATGCATAATTCTAAAGGGTTGGATATTGCTCCATTTCATGAGCAATCCATGTTAGACATAGGTACATGTTAGTGCGTGCTTGTTAGAGAACAAGTTCAGTAAAGGCTCGCCCAAAGAATCCACTAGGTAGCTGTAGTGGTAAGTCGGTAGTAGCAAGTTCTCCAACTTATGTTAATGCATATAATTAGTCCTTAAACCTAAGGATCCATGGTAACCTTGTGCTTAGGTTCTCATACTTTGACTCTTTCTTGACCACTATGCGGGTCATCCGGGTTGAACTTGGGTATGAGCTACTTAGGCATGGAGATTTATGAGATCCAAGATGGGATCTATCTCTTTATCGCTGTGAAGGGCAAGTGCATCTCCTATGTATTCTCTAATAATCAATTCCACGAAATCCTTGCACAAGATAGTATGACAATTTGGAAAATGAGTTTTCCAAAGATAAGGTCATAAAGGGGAATCGAACATTGAGAATAGAAACATAGTTATTGAGGCTATTAGGGAACCAACAAATATCTTGTCCTAAGCCTCTTTTGGGAGATAGGAGACGGAAGGACCATATTTACATGACAAGTGTAGAGCTAGAATGATTCATCAATAACATATTCATTTCAGCTAATTAGTTAGGCTCCATAGGCTTGAGGTTAGACATTGATCATGGAGATTGGGTATTCTTCAACTAATGGAGATTAATTGAATTGAGTCATTAGTTTAAAGGAGTTTAAACTAATGTGAATATTTCGATATTTTAAATATCACAATAGTTGAGAGCCCATATCCAATGAATGGTAGAACCTAATGAGTCACACACAAAAACCAATAGGTAGTTCTATTTGATGAAAGAAATTTTCTAAGAGTTAGAAAATTCCACATGATCGATTTTGTGGAGGAAAATAGTTGGCTAATTTTTTAGTTATTTTGGATTGATTAATTGAATTGTTAAATTAATCAAAACAATTTAAGAAGTTAAATTAAGGAGTTAATTTAATTAGTCTCATATGACATGTAATTAGTAAAGCTAATTTACAGGGTTAATTTAACACCTTCTAACTTAAGGAGTTAAGACCAATTAATTAAATTAAGTGGTTAATTTAATTAATGTGAAGAATTAATTTTGGAGGAAAATTCAAATGAAGGAGTTCATTTGAGGTGCATTTGGAATTTATTTGGATGACATTTCATGAGATAAAATGAAGCTTCCGAATGAAATTTAAATGCAAGTGAAATTAACATTTCACAAGCAACATGCTTGCTTAGTTGGCGCCAAGCCTCATGGGAGGTGTGATGCCAATTTGTATCACACCCTCCCTCCTCTATAAATAGAGGTGGCCGGACACAATCAAGATTATTCATGCTAGATTCTGTTTTCCCTCCAAAAGTATGATTTACTCATTTGTTGAAGTTTCACACACTTTCTTCACCCTCCCCTCCTAAAATCGGCCTTCATCACTTCTTCATCTTCTGGAGTTTCAGCTCTCTAGAGGTTGATTGGAGCTAGCCTATGGTGTGTGGATCATTTCATTAAAGGCTAGACATTTGGATAGCTTTGTTCTTTGGAGATACACTGCAAGGCAGTCCGATTGGAGGCATTTAGAGCACTTTCCGGTTTCTGATTTTCCTGAAAATTTTGCTGGACATTCCTCAAGGTGTTGGTGAGGTTCCATCCAAATTTCATCTGAATAGGAGGTGGTTTTCTTAGGAAAAAGTTGCCAGAATTTTGCTGCACCGACTGGAGATAGATTTGAAGTGTTCAAGCTTGTCTTCACTTGTACCTTGGATTTTGAACAGTCAAGGTAATTTTCTGCAACCAAATCTAAATTATAAGCAAGATTTGATCCTTGGATTGAGTATACTCAAGTTTGATTTAGCTATTTTGTGCTTTATTAATTGGATCCTTGTGCTACACTTGACTTCAGAGTCTTGGCGATTTGGATGAGTTTTGAGACATCTTTTTATGTTATTTTGTGCTCAAAATTATTTTAATTCATACTAATTAGATGCAAAAATGTTGCGCTAGTTCTCAAAATAATGTTTGACATTTTTTAATACTTTTAAACTCTTGTTCAAGTAAATCTTCAACTTAGTGCAAAAATGTGATGCATAATTGTTATGCTTATTTTTGCTAGTTAATTGATTGTTTATGAGATAAGCGTCTAATTTGTTGGATTGAATATCAATTTTTATTTATTATTTATTTAATTGTTGAATGGATGGGGATGATCATGAGCCTTTAATATGGTTTTATTTGTTTCAAGTTGGTGAAAAAGGTTGTAATAAATTAGGGCTTGCATGCCTCTTAATTTCCATCTTGTAAATGTTATGAGAGTAGAATATCTAGAAGTGAGGATTTATTTCCTCTTGTAATTGTTGTAAGAAGATAAAGAAGATAAGGAGACCAAGGGAATCAAGGAGACATGAAGACCCATGAATATATGAGATACATTTATGTGATAGCTATATTTAATAAGTCTACTTAAAATCAACTAAGTAGTGTACCTATGGCTCTAAAATGCACTACTTTGGTTAAGGCTCATGGTCATCCCACCCTCGGAGCATGCTATGCGCATTTACTTATTTATGCTTTCTTTATCCTATTGATGTATGAAATGCATGATTAGGATATAGAAAACCTAAAGAAGAGAAAATAAAATTGATGATATCTTTCCAAGCAAGAAAATCTTTCCACTTAGAGGAGTCTAAGTGTTTGCAAAATATTAAGTCAAAACAGATACAAATTCAAAAGAGTTTTAATTAATCCATGCATTTTACCAACAGTACATGACATGAGATGCTACCACATTTGCGTGATGTCTCATGAGTCGTGGGTCATATTTATGGAGGAAAGCTATGCTCACCTACTTAGCATTTGATACAACTTTGATTTGATGCTTCCTATGCATTGTCTCACAAGTCGTGGAATGACATAGTGTGGTTTCGAATCAAAGATTGATTGATAGGTCCAACTTAAACACCTAGTAATATAGATGTCGCACGAGTCGTGGGCCTATATAAAAAGTGAGCAAAGCATATCAAGGGTTACATAGAGATGTAATTAGAAAAAGTTGCTTACCTTTGGATTATTTGTGGATGTCTCACGAGTTGTGGGTCCAATACAAGTCCTTTGGGTCTTGATTCTCACTAGAAAATAAGATTTCCCAAATTTCTTAAAGGGGTGAGGAATTTTGATAAAATAGTAGGATAAAAACATGCATGAAAGTCTATAAACGTGTTTTCAATATCAATATTCAATCACATACTTATATTCTCTTTTTTTGCCTTTGTAGATTTTTTGAAATCTCAAAAAACAATGGCTAAGAATCTACTCAACATGATTATGGAAACTAATAAGCTTACTGGGCCTAACTTCCAAGATTGGCTTAGAAACCTCAAGATAATTCGTGATCCGAAAAGAGGACTTATGTGCTTACTCAAAGTCCACCGGACACTATAGGTGATGATGTCAATGATGGGGCACGTGAAAAGTTCACCAAGTAGGTAGATGATTATCTACAAACACGATGCCTTATAATAGCTTCTATGTCCAATGAGCTCCAAAAGTCTCATGAGCACATGAAATCGGCTCATGAGATATATATGTACCTATAAGAGTTATATGGTCTACAAACTAGACATGAGCGCTTCTCATTATCTAAGGAACTCTTTGCACTAGAATGAATGAAGGCTCAAGTGTCCATTATCATGGCCTTAAGATGATTGGTCTCATTGATAAACTTGCTCAATTAGACGTAGTTATAGACAACGAGCTCTATGTGGATTTGATCCTACAATCATTGCCTAGCTCCTTTGACCAATTTGTTATGAGCTTCAACATGTCAAAACAAGAAGTAACAATTAACAAATTGGTCAACATGTTGGTGACCGCCAAGGCGACTATGAAGAAAGATAAACCTTTAATGTTTGCTTTCTCCTCTAAGTCTAAAGGCCATAGGGGTGCTAGAAAGGGAATTAAGGGGAAGAAAATTTCTTCCTTGAAGGGAAAACAACCATTGAAACCCTTGGGTGGAGCTGAGAAAAAGAAAGAGGCCAAAGCCAATGCAACTTGTTTCTATTGTGGTGAGAAAGGCCATTGGAAGAGAAATTGCAAGGAATACCTTGTAACACTTGGGAAAGGTATGTACTTTATTAAAGTACATTTAACAAAAAATTCTTCCTCATGGATATTTGATACTGTGTGTAGTTTTTACCTTTGTAATTCGTTATAGGAGATGGAAAGAAGAAGGAGTCTAAACGATGGGGATATAATCCTTTGCCTAGGAAATAGAGCAAAAAGTTGAGGCCAAAGTCGAGGGCAACATGAAGTTAGACTTAGGGAACTTCTTTCTTGTATTAGATCCATGTCTTTTTTGTATTGAATCTTGTTAAGAACATCATTTCGATTCCTATATTGGAGAATGAAGGATTTTATTTTTCTATATCTAATGGGAATTTAAGGGCAATAAAGCATGGGTCTTTAGTTGCTCAAGGTACATTAAACAACAGATTATATATTTTCGATTCTCAACCATTATCAATGCACATTCAACAAAGTAAAAAAAAATTAGATAACCAAGAAGATGCCATGTTGTGGCATGCTATACTTGAACATATTTCCAAAAATAGGATGAACAAGTTAGAGGCCCTCAAAGCATTAAACGTTAGTGGCATAGAGGATCTTCCTACTTGTGAATCTTGTTTAAAAGGAAAAATGACCATGGCTCCTTTTTTAGGACAGTTGGAGCTAACCACAAGTCCTTTGGATTTGATCCATATGGATGTTTACGGCCCACTAAGAGTTAGTGTGAGAAGAAGTTATTCGTACTTCATTACCTTTACCGATTATCATACTCAGTTCGAACATGTGTATCTTATGAAGTACAAGTTTGAAACTTTTGAAAAGTTCAAAGAGTACAGGAATAAAGTAGAAAAGAAATTAGGACTAAGTATTAAAGCTCTTCGATCGGATAGAGGAGGGGAATACTTAAGTACCGAATTCTTGGATTATCTAAAGAAGAATGAGATTCTCTCTCAATAAACTCCACCCGGCACAGCCTAATACAATGGAGTAGCCGAGAGGAGAAATCGTACTTTGTTGGACATGGTATGTTCCATTATGAGATTTACCGATGTACCTATATCCTTTTAGGGATACACCTTAGAAACGGCGGCAAGGCTACTAAATGTAGTAATCTCAAAGTCAGTGCCAAAAACACCACATAAGATATGGTATGGCAAAACACCTTCTTACTCTTTTCTAAGAGTTTGGAGGTCTCCAGCATACATCAAGCGGTTTGTGGGAGACAAGTTGGATGCAAGATCCACTTTGTGCAAATTTGTGGGATACCCAAGAGAGTCTTTGAGTTATTATTTCTATGATCCCTCGAAACAAAAGTTGTTGTTTCAAGGAATGCCACTTTTTTAGAAAAGGAATTTCTATTAGATAGAAATAGCATTATTGTTGAACTTGATGAAGTTCAAGATGATCAAAACATCCCACAAGCAATAGAAATACTTGAACATTAAGAGCCTAACACACAACCTCTAAGAAGGTCAGATAGGATCAAGAAACAATCCAAAAGGTTTGGATTCCTTCATGAGATGGGCCAAGTGGATATTGATCCGAAAACCTACGAGAAAGCTACGTTGGACATTAGCTAGACGCTATGAAATTTGAAACGGATTCTATGTACTCCAACAAAGTATGGACTTTAGTAGATCCATCAGAGGTTACAGCACCCACTGGTTGCAAATGGATCTATAAGCAAAAGCTAGGAGTCGATGGAGAGGTTACCACTTTTAAGGTGCGACCAGTGGCAAAAGGTTACACTCAAAGACCCAGTATTGATTTTGAGAAAACTTTTTCACCGGTCGCTATGCCTAAGTCTATTAGGATTACACTTGCCATAGATGTATACTATGACTATGAGATATGATAAATGGATGTGAAAACCTCTTTCCTCAATAGTAACATTGAAGAAGAAATTTACATGGAGCAACCACTAGGTTTTACATCCAAAGAAAGTGACCAAAAAGTTTGCAAACTCAAAAGGTCCATTTATGGATTTAAACAAGCATCCCAAAGTCGGAACATACGTTTTGATAAGACGATCAAATCATTTGGCTTTATCAAAAATGTATATGAACCTTGTATGTACAAGAAGGCTAGTGGGAGTAATATACAGTTTATTGTACTTTATGTCCATAACATTCTTCTCATTGGGAATGAGAGAGAAATGTAGAGTGCACTAAAGCATGGTTATCTTCACAATTATCCATAAAAGAATTGGGAGAAGCATCCTGCATATTAGGAATACGAATCTATAGAGATAGATCGAAGATGATGTTGGTGCTTTTCCAAATACTGTACATTGACAAGATACTAAAGAGGTTTAGTATAGAAGAATCCAAAAAGGGTTTCATTCCTATGGGACATAATCTTCATCCCCAAGACTGGAGACCAGAGAAAAAGGATGTCCCACATACCTTATGCATCCGTTATAGAGAGCATAATATATGTTGTTCAATGTACAAAGCCGGATGTAGCATACGATCAAAGTGTTACGAGCCGCTTTCAATCCGACCCTAGTGAAAGTCACTAGATGGTCGTAAAAGCAATCCTAAAGTACTTAAGAAGAACTACGAATTTATTTTTAGTATACAGCAATGGAGAATTGAAACTCAATGGGCTATCAGATTCTAGTTTCCAATCCGATATAGATGACCTAAAATCTATTTTTGGATTAATATTTTACCTCAATGGTGGTGTAGTGAGTTGGAAGAGTTCCAAACAAGACACAACGGCCAATTCAACTGCCAAGGCAAAATATATTACAGCTTCAGAAGTTGCAAAATAGGTGGTTGGATGAAAAACTTCATCTAAAAGTTGGATGTAGTGCTTAGCATTGCTGAGCTTGTATTTGTCTTATGTGACAACAATGGAGCAGTTGCGTAAGCAAAAGAGCCAAGATCTCATTAGTGATTCAAGCACAATTTTAGGCATTATCATTTGATTTGGGACATTATTGATAGAGACGACATCCAGGTGGAAATAGTGGCCTCATAAGAGAATATAGTAGATCCACTAACTAAACCTCTAACGCAAAAGGTCTTTGAAGGACATCTTGAGAAGATGAGTCTTAAAACTATGGGGAGTTGACTTTAGGGCAAGTGGGAGATTGTTAGAATAGTGCCCCGCATCCAATTAGATTAGCATGTAAACTATTACACATGTGATACAATCTTGATTGAATGATATTAAAATAAAATCGCCATCTTCATCTTATGCTTGTTTTCACTTCACAGGCATTTAGTTGAAGCCCCTGGATCACACAAGACTACAAGAGCACTAGGTGGTGATCATGAAATAAGTCTTACTCAATCATGATCTTAAATTATTCAAAGTCATAAAATCTTATGAGACAGGGAATCTAAGATTCGGATTGACTTGCACTAACGATGCATAAATCTAAGGAGTTGGATATTGCTCCATTTCATGAGCAATCCATGTTAGATATGGGTGCATGTTAGTGGGTGCTCATTAGAGAACAAGTTTACTGAAGACCCGCCCGAAGAATCCATTAGATAGCCAGAATGGCAAACTCTCCACTTTACACTAGTCCATATAATTAGTCCTTAGACTTGAGAATCCATGGTAACTTTGTGTTTAGGTCCTCATACTTTGACTCTTCTCCAACCATCTAGCAGTTCATCTGGATCGAGATCGGGTATGAGCTACTTAGATATGGAGGTTTGTGAGATCCATGATAAGATATATCTCCTCATCGTTGTGTAGGGCAAATGTATCTCCTATCTATTCTATAATGATCGATTCCACAAAATCCTTGCGCAAGATAGTATGAAAATTTGAAAAAGGAGTTTTCCAAAGATGAGGTCATAAAGGGGATTCTTTCAGGAGATAGGAGTTGGAAGGACCATATTTGCACAGCAATCATAGAACTAGTATGGTTCATTAAGAGTATATCCATTTCATCCAATTAGTTGGGCTCCACTGGCATGCTGCTAGACATCGACCATGGAGATTAGTTACTCTTCAATTAATGGAGGTTAATTGAAAGAGTTATTAGTTTAAAGGAGTTTAAACTAATATGAATATTATAATATTCAAATATCACAATGAGTTGTGATGCCATGTTCAATGAATGGATGAACCTAATGGGTCACACATAAAAGCCTAAAGGAAGTTTTACTTGATGGGAAGAATTTCTAAAGAGTTAGAAAGTTCACCTTGGCAGTTTTTTGGAGAAGAAAAGTGGTTGACTAGTTTTTGGTCATTTTGACTTGATTAATTTAATTGTTAAATTAATTAAAATAATTTAAGGAGTTAAATTAGATCAATTAAATTAAGGAGTTAATCTAATTGGTGCCATATGACATCTAATTAGTCAAGTTAACTTAAAGAGTTAAGTTAATTAACTTAATGAGTTAAGTCAAGTCAATTAATTAAATTAAAGAGTTAATTTAATTAAAATAAGAATTTAGTTTTGGAGGAAAATTCAAATGAAGGAGTTCATTTGAAATTAAGTTAAAATTTAATTTGCATTACATTTCATGAGATGAAATGTAGATACAAATTAAATCTAAATGCATGTGATAGTCACATGCAAGCAAGTTGGCAAGTTGGTTGCCAAGTTGGCAACTACCTCATGGGGGGTGTGATGCCAACTAGCATCACACCATCCTCTCTATATAGAGAGGTGGCCGGCCATGAGGGTAGCTAGCCAAGAAGATTCTCATTTTCCGTCCAAAAGTGTGATTCACTCATGTGTTGAAATTTCACACTCTCAAAATCTTCTTCCTCTCCAAAACTCTCCATAACCGCCCCTTCCTCTCCTTCTCCCTCTGATTTTCTAGCAGATTTGAGGTGGATAAGTGCTCTCCTTGGATGTCTGGATTAATACATTAGAGGTTCAACATTTTGGGGAGTTTGTGCTCTTAAAGATCCATTGTTGTCCTCTATTCTCGGTGGCTGATTTAGAGGACTTCCAGAGATCTGATCGGGCTGAAATTTTTACAGCAACTTCTCAAGTGTGTTGAGGTGTTCTTTGCAAATTTTCAACCAATCTGGAGTTGATCAAGGAGGTCAATTATTGGCGAGATTCTGTTGTGCGCACGTGTGTGCAGGTGAAAAGTTTAGTTGTGTCATCCTCATTCTACCTTTAGATTTTTGCATTCAAGGTATTTTTCCATATTTAAATCCCCATTAAATGCATGATAGATCCTTGGAAGTGGAATAGACAAGTTTTATTTAGCCTTTTTGTGGTTTTATAATTGAATCTTTGGCCTACTCCTGTCTTCAATAGCAATATTTGTTTGTTTTTTAATAATGTAAGTTTGTTTTAATAATTTTAATATCTTTATTTATTTTTTCATAAATAAAAATAAAAAATTTATGATAAAATGGTAATTCTAGGCATAAAATAGGTTATAAATATTAAATATTTATATAATTATATATAAACATGAATATATATTTATGTATATATAAATATATTAACTATAAATATACACGTAATTATACTATATATTTATATAATTTATATTTATATTTATATAATACATATTTATATATAAATATATAAAAAAACAAAAAATTAAATAAATTAGACAAGGAAATACAAAACTTAAGATTTTTTTTTTCAAATTTAAGAATAAAAGAATTGGTGTGGAGGAGATAAAAGAAGATATATGAAAAATATGTCTTCAAGTAAAAAATATATATGAAAATATATATATATCTCTGTGTGTGTGTGTGTGTGTGTGTATAATAAATAAATTGAATTAAAAGTATATGAATTAATTAAGGGTAGTATAGTCACTATATGTTAAAATTAGGGTTAAATTGTAGCAAATAAGGAGAGGGGGGTGGGGGTATGTATAATTTTCAAAAGCATGAGGAGGTTTTTTGCCTATTTTTTTTCATAGGAAGATTTTTTGCCCTTTTTCATTTTTCATAGAGGGTAAGATGCAATTTGCCCTTAATTTGTGGTTGATTATCTCTTCATAATTAACTAATAAAAGTTGGTTTATCACAAAATTTATTTATGTAATTTCGTTGAGAACTCGAATGGCAAAAGACGAATAAAAAGCTGATTCACAATCAAATAAAAGTTTGAAAATTAAATAACAATATTTAATAATATAGGCATAATAGTTGGAATTTTAATTAACCCAAAGTATGGTCTTGTCCTAAACAACTAAACTAAGATATACTAGCTAGCCTAATTAGCTAGTTTCCAATTCGCCTAGCTACAGCTTTTTATATTCTCTTGATAGCAAGAATTCTCCATGCGAAATATATATATATATATATATATATATGGTTGGTGAGACTTTAATTTGTATTATATATAGTTTGGTAAATGTTTGAGTCAATCATTTCCATCCCGCGTGCATCTTTACAATCATATATATATTTCCATATGCATAAAAAGACCCCTATATATATACACACACACTACTAGAAAACATGGTATTTGTAATGAAATTTTGTCAATGAAATTTTAGCAATGACAAAATTTCGTTGCTAATTCCAATGGAATGCCAAAGAAAAAGCAACAAAATGCAAATCCTCTCAAAAAATTATCATATCAACAAAATAGCAACGGACTGAAAGAGCTGTCGTTATTTCGTTGGTGATTTTGAGACGACAAGATATTTTGTTGCTATTTTATTACAAATAGCAATAGAATAACAACGAAACAATATGAAAAATTTACTTTTAATTTAAAAAATAATAAAGTCATTGCTACTCGGTTGCTAAATATAATTGATGGAATTCCATTACTATTCTGTTGCTATTAGATACAGAATAGCAACAAAATAATTTGGGGATTTTATGTTTAATTTAAAAGACAATATTGTCATAGCTATTTCGTTGATAAATTGCCATGAAATAAATTTCATTGTTATTTTGTAGTTAAATAGTAAGAGAAAAGTAATAGACGTATATGATCTAACACAAAATGATTAATTTAATTTCTTAATCTTGCTACTCTATTGCTAGCAAGAATGATGTAATGGAATTATAAGGATAGAGATCTTTTTCATATCAAATTATTTAATTTCAGTGATAAGAAATTGAAATTTAATTAATTATAGACTAATTAAATGAGTTAAATAATAAATTTTGTGGATTTTAGTTTTGTTAAAGTTTTTTGTTAACAAATTAATTATATCAATTATCTTACTAAATAGTTATAAATAAAAGATGTTGATAAAGAAACAATATGAAATTAACAAGTACAAAAAAGTGTTCTATAATTAATTTGTAAAATATATCAAATACAACATCAAATAAACAAAGACTCATGTTCGACTATAGTTTCATTTGGAAAATATATGCCTCAAATATAAAGACTTGGATCTAATTAATTATATTGTTAAAACAAGTTTATTCTTTAGGAGAAAATATAGTTATATTTAATTTTTTTAATCCTATGTCAAAAACTGTACGTATTATTTAGACTATGAGTGACACGTGGTGCTAACTCATTGAATCTTGACGGTTCAATTTCATTACTAAATTCCATCAGCCATCTTCTGGTATAGGATGGGATTAAGAGGATGTTTGGCTAAATTTATTTAAAAGATATTATAAACTCCCATATCCTATAAGATGTTTTCAGAGTTTATAAAATATTATATCTTTTTTTTAAAATAATCTCTTACATTATATGAATAAAATAAAAATTTTGAGTTTATAAGATGTTAGTAATAGAAATTTTGTAATTAATATAATTCAAATTAAGAGAGCTTGTTATAATTTTAGGAACTCCTTAATTTTTAACAAAAGTTTATAAGTTTCTAACATTTTATTTTAGGAGCTTGTAAGTTTTTTTTCTCAAAAAAAATTTACCGAACACTTCTTAGCATCTTATAAACTCTAAAACATCTTATATATAAAATATTTTGAGGAACTTATAAATTTTAATATTTTATAAATTCTCAAATATCTTATAAAATATTTTGAGGAACTCATAAACTTACACAAATACCCTCTAAAACTCAACTGGGGATTAACGATGAAGCTTAATTAAAAAATTCTCACTCATTTGCATGTGATGCACGGTCAATTAACTTCATTAAAAAACTAAACCTGACCCCTTGCAACCATCTCATGTAATTTCCTTTTATTCTGAGTTACCAACTATAAAACAAAGTAATTGTATATGAATAGTTTCATTTTTTCCCCCAAAATTTCAATTAGCCCCAAGAAATAAAATAGGTTGACAATAATCATAAATCATGTTTTCTCTATCCATCTCCAGGATGTATAGTGTGTGTTATGATACAAAGTCAAATATATGATTTATTTTAAATCATATTATTTTTATTATTTTATTTTTTTTGTTAACAATTTTAGTAATAGAATAATTTTTGAATTATAACATTTATTGTATAGTAAAATAATATTATAATCAATCAACTAGACTATTTAATATTACAATTGCACAAAACAAGAAAACCAGTCAATGTAGAGTCCATGGGATAGATATATATTTGTTACAAATTATATATTAAAAATACAAATTATTGGCTAGCAAGGATTACCCCAGTAAGATACGACAATGTATGTAGAGTCCGTCCTCCTGGAAACTCATCCTTCTTCTTTCTTTGCAATGAAAATGGTAGAAATTTCATTAACTTAAATCAAGAACAAGAACATCCTTAATTACATCATCCCTATCCATCTCGTTAAGGAAAATTCTAAGAGCACATTTAGCAAGATAGTGTGCACAAGAATTAGCATTTCATCTAACATGTAGTAATGAAACCGAATAAGCCTTCCCTAGCAAAGGTTTTGCATCCGACACAAGAGGATCAATAGCTGAAAAATTCTCTTTTTCCTCCCTGAATGTTCTTATAACATTTAGATAGTCACCTTCAATGCAAACCTTCGGCCATGAGTTCCTGTAGCAGAGATCGCAAGCAAGTTTTGCTGCCACACATTCAGCAATTTCTGGGGTAAATAGTTTGTCCCTAAAAATGGAGTCCCACGCCACACATTGGCCCCGGCAATCGCCTGCAACAATACCAACTCCTATTGATTTTGCTTCCTTAAAAACTGCCACATCGAAATTAATCTTAATAAATCCTTCTGCTGGAGCTTCCCAAACAGCAACTAATCTCTCTCAAATTGTTGAGGACATAGCTAAATTTGCATTTCTAAAGTTATCTAAGAATACACGAGCAAACTTGACTGTATCCAATGGCATCCATGATCCTCCTCCAAATTTCTCATTATTGCTTCTGTACCAAAAGCTCCAACAACACACTAAGAAGAATTCAAAATCCTCTCAACCCAACTTTCCATATACCTTATGGAACCATTCAAACACCGATCCAATAGAACAACTAATAGAAGCAAAATGTAAGTTAGATAGAACCTAAACCTGTCTAGCATAATGACAATGTAGCATACAATGAAGTACATCTTCCTCTACTTCCTCACAGATCTCACAAAGTGGAGATTCCAGCAACGTTTTTGCAAACAGGTTTCTGTTTGTAGGAAGGAAATTTCGAATTGTTCTCCAAACAAAATGTTTCACCTTCGCCCTTCGGTGGAACTTTTGAGGCCCATATAAGGCCCATACAAACCTATAATCTTCTTGGCTACCATTACTTGTCGAACCCTCCATTTCCTGAACCATCCTTTGTTTCATTTTAATATCTCAGTAATAGGCTGATCGCACAGAAAATAAGTCTGTCTTAGAATAGTGCCAGATAAGAACATCCTCATTTCTGTTGTTGCCAAGAGGAATTGCTAAAATCTCTTAGGCGTCTGGTTCCATAAAGATCTGATTAATGAAATCTGTTCTCCATGGACATGCTTTTGGTTCAATCATATCCGACACAAGCGAATCATAAGGAAGTAATCTATGAGGGGTTATAATTCGGAATGATGGCTTTCCTGGCCAACCATTTATACATCCAAATCCGTACTTTCATTCCATTGCCTATCCTCCATCTAATGCCTTCCCGGAAAGATCTAAAGATTCCCAAATACTCCTCCAAGAGAAAGATGGATTGTTGCCCAACAAAGCATACAGTACATCCGTCTTTGGAAAATACTTGGCCTTAAAAATCCTTGAGAATAAGAGTTGAGGCTTTGTGAGAAGTCGCCATGCTTGTTTCACCAGAAGTGCTCTATTGAAGGAGATTAAATCTCTTAATCCTAAATCTCCATCTCGTTCACCATGACCAAGCTCTGTCCACTTAGCTCAATGAATTTTTCGTGATCCATTATTAGCCCACCAGAAATTTGCCATCATGGATTCTATGTCTCGTATAAGACCAACTGGTAGCCGGAAACAATTCATAGCGTAAGTTGGGATCGCTTGTACAACAGCCTTTAAGAATGTTTCTTTCCCTGCTTGTCAGAGAGTTTTTTTCCGTCCACCCGCTCACTCTAGCCCACACTTTATCCCGAATGTATGCAAAAATTTCCTTTTTTGTTCTGCCAACAATAGATGGAAGACCCAAATACTTAGCTTGCCACTCCACAACACAAATGCCAAGGATATCATGAACAGCAGTATTAATTCTTACAGGGGTGTTTGGGCTAAAAACAATTGAAGATTTTTTCTATATTTACCTGCTGCCCAGAAACTATTTCATAACGCTGAAGAACATGTTTGATTTCAGTTGCTGCTGATTCAGTGGCTTGATAAAACACAACAGTATCATCCGCGAATAGGAGATGTGAGACCTTTGGGGCGTATCTACAAATGGCGATTCCTCTAATGAGATTGTCCTCTTCTTTTTTTCGAGTTGAAGCACTAAGAGCTTCCGTGTAAAATAAGACAAGATACGGGGATAAAGGATTCCCTTGCCTCAAACCCCTCTCTGAATAGAAATAGCCAAACTGATTATCATTCATCATTATTGAATATGAAACAGTTTCAACACAGGATATTATGAACTCCATCATCCTGTTTGCAAAACCCAATTTCAGCATTATCTTTTGCAGGAACCTCCATTCGACCTTATCGTATGCTTTGCTTATGTCCAGTTTAAGTGACATACATCCAACTTTGCCAGCTGTTTTCCTCTTCAGATAGTGTTTCACCTCAAAAGCCACCAGGATATTGTCAGAAATGAGGCGCGACGGGACAAACGCTGACTGAGTGTCTGCAACAATTACATCCATGAAAGGTTTCAGTCTATTAGTCAAGAGTCTTCGAGCCTATCTTATAGATGACATTCCCAAGACTAATTGGTCTGAACTGAGTTATGAACTCCGGGTTTGCTATCTTTGGAATCAGCACGATGTGAGTATAATTAAGCTTAGCATAAAAAATCCCTTCATTTAGAAAGTTGAGAACCAATCGGATGACATCTGAACCCACAATATGCCAGTATTTCTGATAGAATAAAACTGGAATCCCATCCGGACCCAGAGATTTAAGAGGACTCATTTGGGCCACACATAACTTCACTTCCTCTGCAGTAAAATGTTCTAATAACCTATCATTCATAACATTATTAACTTTAGGTTCAACACAGTTAAGGACATAATCAATAACATCATCAGAAGGATGAGTGGATTAAAACAATCCCTTAAAATAACTGGTAATCAATTCCTCAAGTTCTGCTCTACTCCCACACCACTGGCCATATGCATTTTTTAACCCAGAGATGTAATTATTTTTTAATCTGGAGATAGCTTTTGAGTGAAAAAAACTTCGTGTTACGGTCACCTTCTTGCGTCCAGTGAATTTTAGCCATTTCCTTCCGGGTCTAAGAGATTCTCCAATTCAGTTTTTAACAACTCCAATTGTTGTTTGGTTTGATCTGTAATCAAATTATTTGACAAAGCATCAATTTCCACTCGCAGATTCTCAATTCGCCTTTTGACTGAATCCGACCTATTGGAAATTAAGCTTTAAAATTTCCTAATTATTTAATTTGAATTTCCAGCACTTATTGAATTTTATAGCGTCTTTATTATTTTCATTATGCCATGATTTATATGTATTTACTATAATTTGACCATCTTAATTTGCCTCATTATATGGCCAATTATTATTGAGTTTATGTTCAATTTTATGAGATTTTATTATTGGTCATTATTTCTTTTAACGGTCAAATTATTTTACTATATAAAGAGCCCATCTATTATTCATTTGAAGAATGAGAATTTTGTGAGTTTATATACATTATCCCCACAAGAATTTGTGTTTTGGCAACGTGACTATGGATTGGTTCCTAGTCTCCTTGTGGTTGTGCACATGGGATGAGACACTGCTGTGAGCTAATGGGTTTTTATCTTGGAGTCATGATCAGCAACTAGTACCCACACAAAGGGAAGCAATCATGGCTTTAGGACAGCGACAAGTGTCGTGACTCTCCATTGATCCGGCCCCAATTTCCTCATTATTTCTGCGGTTTGGTTTATCAACTTCTTTATTATTATTTTATAAAATTATGATTATGTGAATTATTTTTACTTTATTTTAGATTTTAACACAAATCACACAATTATCCACAACAATCTAAAGCCATGAAAGGTGATTTGTGTTTGAGTTAAAGTATATCATTTGTGATTGGTATTCATTTTTTATCTGTGTTTGGTGTTAATCCAACTGCATATGAGTCAATGTTCAAGAATTGGATGAATCAAATAAGGGCATATTGATGGGTGGAAATGAACTTTATAATACTCAGCGGGCAATACCTTTTATAGATCAAATGGAATATATATTTATGCAATGGGATATTGAGTCAAGGTACGTGGATATTTATGCGAAAGCTCTCTGCAAATTTGCTAGTCTAACCAGGTATGTTTCTGTAACTACGAATTTGATTGAATCTGATGTCATAATGTTAAGTTTAGAACAACACTACTTAAAGGCAACATTTTCCAATATTTGGCATAAACTACTCAATTACTCCTTGGAATTGTTTCCTAAAAATAAAAATTAAAAAAATTCTGCTGCATTAACGGTTATTGAGCCTTTATGTTCAGTTAACATATGAAAATTATTCTCAGCATTGAGGTTGACAAACTAATTGCCAGTTAGTTTCATATTTATAGATTACATTTCACAATAGATCCTCTAGTAGTGTATAAAACTAATATTGAAGTTAGTCCATGTCTCCTTTTGAGGTTAATTTTAAGGGTCCAAAGAAGGAGTGGAGCAACTTCATGTTATGGGTATATATTTTCTTTAATCCAGGTAATCATGCCAACCGAATTGACGGCATATTGTGATAATGTGCTATGGGTGATATTTAATTAGCAATTAATTAGTGGTTATATATTGTTTAATTCACTAAATGATAGAATTGTTATAGTGTAGCAATAGTATGGCAAACTAACGGCTAGTTTTTTTATTAATGTGTTTAACTGCTATTTGATAATAATTTACAAAATTAATAATTGAATTGGTGGTTACATATTGTTTAGTAAATTAAATGATGGAAATTTTAGTGTGGAAAATTAATGCCGAAATTAACTCAAAAAAAAAAAAAAAAGGACAACCAAATTCATGTCTTAGCCTACTGAAATTTAAGCTAAGATCTAAATGCCTAACATGCTTGATTCTTGACCTCTCTTATATGATTATGTGATGTTTTACATTTCTATACAAATACAAAAGTATATGCATGTTATTTTCAATAAGCGTGTATAGATTATTTAATTACATGACAATTACATATGAGTCTACTTTGTCTAGAGATTAAGTAAACTTAATTATAGTGACAAATTATATTGGTATTGCTATCTCATTATTACTTTGAGCTATTTTTTAAAAGTTTGAGATTCACCTAATTGTTGGTCTATATATGAAAATCCGAAAACATGAAGATAAGGGAAAATTCTTGCTCTTTATTTTTTATTGATAAAATTTTATGATTGAAAGTTCTTTATTGTTGGTATGCATAAGAAAGTTTTAGAAGAGTTGAAGAAAAAAGAGTCCCTTTTTTTTATTACTTCAAATTATAACAAAAATGTGGGGGTTTAAATGAATCTAAGAGTTTTATAAAATAAAGATCTATTATTCTTGAGTTTATAAGTGTGTAGGATGTATCAAACAATAATCTCTTAGAAGAAAATTCAAACTCCAAAAAATATTTTAAAGAATTTACAAGTGATATTTAGATTTACCTTCATGGATCTAATAATATATTATTTGTGGAGTTTATTTATAAAATAGGTCCACATGCATAAGTGAGTGAATACAAGAAGGGGTGAAAAATGAGATAAGAGGCATGTGATGTTATATTCCATGAGATGGAAAAACTGCCTCTGGAGACTAGCGCAGATGCTAGATCCTTAATCATCGAGGGGGATGATCTAAGCCCGTAAGGGAGTCACCTCCGGGAGTAACCCAACCTTTGTGATTGGAGATCCCATGAAGAAGGTTCAATGGGTAGGAACAACCTGTACTGCGTGACTTGTATATAGCACTAATTTTAAGGAGTATACATAAGATATCTCATTCCCATCCCTAAGGTGAAGTGCTATGATAATGTGATGTTAGGCTGAGTTTTGACCCTTAATGAGACCGAAGTGGGATTTTCACGAGGTATGGATCACACATACCTTTGGAGGGCTCACCTAAGTGAGAGTTGCCATGGGTCGTGGCTATGGGTTTGGGCTAACCCTAGAGACCTCACAAGAATCAAGATTAAGCGCAGGGCCATTAACGTGCTAACCCGCCATAACCATGTCCGAAGTCAATATTGTGTGTGTGGTAATTGACGTTTGGCTCAAGGGACCTAATTCAAAGCTTAGTCCATTATGGCTCCCTCAAACGGATATTGTCAACACTAAGTGTATGTTCAAGCCCGGAAGGCACATGCACCGATTGCACGGTATAAGTTGCCATCATATTCTTTTTTATATTGAATTTTAGAAATTTTAAATCTTGTGGGGGATTGTTGGAAATTAAGCTTTAAAATTTCTTAATTATTTAATTTTAATTTCCAGCACTTATTGAATTTTATGGCCTCTTTATTATTTTCATTATGCCATGATTTATATGTATTTACTATAATTTGACCATCTTAATTTGCCTCATTATATGGCCAATTATTATTGAGTTTATGATCAATTTTATGAGATTTTATTATTGGCCATTATTTCTTTTAACGGTCAAATTATTTTACTATATAAAGGGGCCATCTATTATTCATTTGAAGAAGGAGAATTTTGTGAGTTTATATACATTATCCCCACAAGAATTTGTGTTTTGGCAACGTGACTATGGATTGGTTCCTAGTCTCCTTGTAGTCGTGCACATGGGATGAGACATTGCTGTGAGCTAATGGGTTTTATCTTGGAGTCATGATCAGCCACTAGTACCCACACGAAGGGAAGCAATCATGGCTTTAGGACAGCGACAAGTGTCGTGACTCTCCATTGATCCGGCCCCAATTTCCTCATTATTTATGCGGTTTGGTTTATCAACTTCTTTATTATTATTTTATAAAATTATGATTATGTGAATTATTTTTACTTTATTTTAGATTTTAACACAAATCACACAATTATCCACAACAATACCCTCATGTTTCCACTTCAAAAGCCCTAAACGACACTGTTTAACTGCATCACAAAAATCAATACTTCCATCTGCACACCTCAACGAGTTCCGTGATTGACTAATAATTTGTTCATAATCCTGCCTCTTGACCCACCAAGCTTCAAATCGAAATTTACGTTTCCTCTATCTGTGTAGAATCTGGGCTCTAACATCAAAAGCCAAAAGAATTGGAATATGATCAGAATTCCTAGCCCGAAGATATTTGACTTTGTAGTGCTGGAATTTAGTTAACCAAGATGATGAAGCACATGCCCTATCTAATCTTTCCCTTAATGTGTAAGGTTCCTGGCGCCTATTCCACCAAGTAAATGGGAATCCAGAGAAACCAAGATCGTGAAGATCCACTTCCATAAGAGTGTCCCTTAAAAAATTAACCCGGCTATATGAAATACCAGTTCTTCCTTTCTTCTCTGATGGGCTCAACACTTCATTAAAATCGCCTATACAGACTTAAGGCAACTCACGATGATTTTTCAAATTTCTTAACAAATTCCACATTTATGACCTTTTAGAAGCCTCCGGTTCCCCGTACAGTCCAGTAAAACGGAACTCCTCAATACTTTTGGGCCCAGAAACAATAACATCCATATGCGATTTTGAAAAGTACTTAGACGTATCTCCAATTTTTTCTGCCATAATAGTGCCAACCTGCCTGAGCGTCCACAAGGGTCCACACTGACTGCTGCCATATTCCAGTAACTCTTAATCTTATCAATTATAGAAGAATGAACTTTGGTTCCTTGCAAAAACACCAAATGGGAATTATGATGATGATTGAGCTCGCCAAGTCCTCGAACTGTCTCGAGGATTCCCCAATCCTCGGCAGTTCCAACTTAATTTGATCATAGCAGTCGACGGGATTGCACTGCAGTCTCCGTCGTTGATGGATTTGTACCTTCAGAATTCCTGTGAGCCGTAAACTGAGTTTTTTCGGTAGGGCAACTTTCCTCAACATCTTCAGAGCCGATACTAACCACATTTGAATTCCTTCGAATTGAAACCTGTCTTCTATCTACCATACCTTGTTCCGATCGACTTTGCTTTCCACATCTTTTCCCCGCTTTGGATTCCAGCTTTTCCCCTAATAGGACCTTAACTAAATTTTCATCCAGGATTTTTTCGAGCTGGACAGGACTAAATAGATTTTCCACTGATGTAGAACTGATCAGCTTGTGTTGGCTCGAAATTTTGTTAAATCCTTCAGGGGGCCGCATAAACTAAGCCTAACTTTTGATGGGTTATGGACTGATATTGAGCCCGTCAGGAGGTCAGGAGTATGATGTATTAAATTCTCTCCAAGTTTAGTTAGTGGATCAAAAGTTCCTTCAGCAAATAAATTGGGCTGGCCAAACAATTAAGCCCTCAGAAAACTGTTCAATTAAAAATCCTTTATCTTTTTCCGACTGATCCTGGACACTTTGGAATTTAATTGGAGATCCCGTATATTATTTCCTGGGATAGGATTTCCGCATCCATCGCCTAAAATCTGTACTTTCCTTGATTTATGAAAATTCCCAAATATTGCTTCCCCTCGCACTACAGATGATCCACCTACCGTCTTCTGGAAATGATTTACTCTGTCAAATTTCGATTGCATAAAGGTTTGAAAAGATCCATACTGAAACTCATCCTGAAAAGATCTTAACCAAGGGCCATACTGAAGAGTCTTTTGTGAATCCAAATTCTCCACATACTGGTATTCACAATCTTTAAGCACGTGACCCAATAAACCACAACAGTAACAAAAATTGAGCAGACGTTCATACTTTAAAGTTACCGTAACAGTATCAACATTACCTTCTGAGATTTTCATGAACCGAAGAAGAGGTTTCGAGATGTTTAACCGAACCCGAATTCTGATGCACTCACCTTTACTCTGTCGAATATGATCCAAATCCACTTCTAACATTTTTCCAATACGATCTACAATCATCTTAGCAACCCCCTCAGTCATTTTCTGGATTGGTAGACCTCTAATTTTAATCCAGAAGTTACGGAAATCCAACTGTACCATTTCTGGATTCTGGGATTTCTCCAATACGTCAATTAAAACTAGATTTTTGTCAAAACTCCAAGGACAACCCTGCATAGCCTTTTCCTTGTCTTTAACATGGTTGAATTCGAATAATATTCTAGACTTACCAATTTGTTTGATATTTACTCCCCTTCCTGGATTTAGAATACTGATGAAAGTACGACGAAATGCTTCAAAGTTATACGGTTTTGTTGTCAATATTCTACCCACTAGGGTCAAGTCTGTGTAGAAAACTTCCTTATTCCATTCATCTTCTGGAACCACTAAGGTTTCCTTCTCGCGATCAGTCAGAAGGAGACTTCCTGTAAGATTTAATAGTTCGGCATCCATGAGAATCACAGTCTGGTAGAGATGATGTTGATGAGAAAGAAGCGATTGCCGATTTGTGATAAAATTAAGAGAAAACCACCCACTTAACAGAAAAAAGAATTTCTCAAAGAGAGAGACAGAAAACTCTCGAAGAGAGAGACTTCACTTTTTCTAGTTTCCAATATTTTGAAAAAGTAAAAAAGTAGTTACAGATTGATATTTTCGTCCTTCTTGTTTGAGACATAGCTGATTGGAAAAATTAATCGATATTATCAAATAAATCATTTACAAAATGTCAAAAATGAAAATAAAAAATAAAAATGTTATTTTAACCAAACCAAGTTTCAGTATATTCATATTGTACAAATATTTTATTATTTTTAAAGTCAACTATTAATTAAATTATTGAGAAGAAAATAGAAATTCAAATTTAATTGATATATGTGGCACTTATTAAAAAGTACCAAAACCACTTTTTAAATTCATATTCAATCCCCACTTGAATTTTTATAGAATGAGCTCCTTAATTTTGTTAAAATTTTAGATATCACTCTCTATCCACTTGATTTGGCAAAAATACCCTTAAGTACAATATTTTTCACTCGTTTTCTTCACTTCTTTTCTATTCACACAACCAAACACCCTTTATCTCCATTCCCAAACACTAAACCCTACCTTCATATTTCATTATCAAAAATAGATTCATTATCAGAAATAGAAAAAAAAAAAAAAAAGTTGAAGAAGCAAATTGAGCTGACGGCGCGAACAAGGAGCCCGACAACGCTACATTTTACAAGCAATTGTAGTACAAAATATTCAACCTTTCAGTATACATTATCTGAAAGTAGGAGTATATAATTTGTTTATGTAAAGTACATCTTACAAGGAATTGTAGCACAAAACATTCAAGTTTTATACTTCAACCTAAAATTGTACTTCATTTTACCTAAAATTGTATTTTATTATTTAAGTTTTATACTTCAAGTGTTCTACTAATTGATTATCCAAAATTGTACTGTAATTACTAGCGTCTTATACTTCAAGTGTTCTGAAATTGTACTTCTTTTTATATAAAATTGTACTTTATTTATCTGAAATTGTACTTCATTTTACATAAATTGTACTCTATTATTGAATTTTTATACTTCAAGGGTTTTATTTATTAATTATCCAAAATTGTACTGCAATTACTAGGGTTTTATTTTTCAAGTGTTCTAAAATTATACTTCTTTTTATATAAAATTGTACTTCATTATCTAAAATTATACTTTATTTTATATAAAATTATACTCTATTATTTAAGTTTTATACTTTAAGGGTTCTACTAATTGATTATCCAAAATTGTACTACAATTGTTGGCGTCTTATACTTGAAGTGTTTTGGAATTGTATTTCATTTTTTATAAAATTATACTTCGTTTATCTGAAATTGCACTTCATTTTATACTTCATTTTACCTAAAATTGTACTCTATTGTTGAAGTTCTATACTTCAAGTGTTCTATTTGTTGATTTAGCATGAAAATGCAGCATATGCATGTTGTCCGATATATCAGTGCTTTTGTACTTCAATAAGGGAGATTTATACTTCATTGCGGTAATTATGTACTAGATTTAGAGTAAAAAGGTAGCATGTGCATGTTGTCCGAGAGCATGAACAAATGTGTGAGATATTACTTCAATAAGGGAGATTTTATACAAAGTGTATTTCAATATAACACCATATATACTTCGTTTGTTCTATATTTGTACTTTATTTATACTGAAAATATACTACCAGAGCATTAACAAGTGTGTGAGATATTACTTCAATAAGGGAGATTTATACTTGATTTCAGGACAAACGATAATCTCAAAATATTGTATTTGACCCTCACTACAATTATTAGAGACTAATTATTTAATTGCATAAAGTGTACTTCAACATAACACCATATATACTTCATTTGTTCTGTATTTGTACTTTATTTATACTGAAAATGTACTACCAAGAGCATGAACAAATGCATGAGATATTACTTCAATAAGGGAGATTTATACTTAATTTCAGGACATATGTACTTCATTGCGGCAATTATGTACTTGATTTCTTATTTTTTTGTACTAATAGTAATGAACTTGAGTTTTGTTCCATGATTTGCCTTTATTTCTTGGCTATTAACAACCAAAACTCTAAAAATGTGTGTATTATTTAGTATGGTATAAATAAAATAATGTTAAAGTATTAAAGTGATAATCACTAGTGTTCAACAAATCAGAGTTATCATTCGTAGTATCCAAAGTATACTTATGGATTGAAAGTTGTAAACACACGAGCATTTGACAATCATATCCATCTTATCACCAGTACAAATATGTACTTCACCTGGTTTGATAGTCTCAAAATATTGTACTTGACCCTCACTACAATTATTAGAGAGACTAATTATTCAATTGTATAAAGTGTACTTCAACATAACACCGTATATACTTCGTTTGTTCTGTATTTGTATTTTATTTCCCTCATATTATACTGAACTTTGCTACAATGTTTCACTTTAATTAAAGTGTACTTCAACATAACACCATATATACTTCGTTTGTTATGTATTTGTACTTGATTTCCCGCATATTGTACTGAACCTCGCTATAATATTTTACTTTAATTGAATGATACTTCAACATAACGCCATATCCATGTATATATAAAAGGAGTCTTCTTCAATGCATCAAAATATTTTGACCCCATCTTGGATTTCACATACTCCAATTTAGCCTAAAAATATTAGGGGAGCAACGAGAGCAGACCTCATTATGTCTTGCCATTGTTGCAATCAAATAAAGAAAAATTAGTATATAAACAGATTATATACTACCACTTTTAGATAATGTGTACTGAAAGATTGAATGTTTTGTACTGCAATTGCTTCTAAAATGTACTTCAGATACTCAGATTATGTACTACCACTTTCAGATAATGTGTACTGAAAGTTTGAATATTTTGTACTACAATTGCTTTTAAAATGTACTTCAAATACTCAGATTATGTACTACCACTTTCAGATAATGTGTACTGAAAACTTGAATATTTTGTACTACAGTTGCTACTAAAATATATTTCAGATACACAGGTTATGTACTACTACTTTCAGATAATGTGATTATGTACTACCGCTTTCAGATAATGTGTACTGAAAACTTGAAATTTTGTACTATAGTTGCTTCTAAAATGAACTTTAGATACACATATTATGTACTACCATTTTCAGATAATGTGTACTGAAAGGTTGAATGTTTTGTACTACAATTGTTTCTAAAATGTACTTCAAATACACAGATTATATACTACACTTTCAGATAATGTGTAGTGAAAGGTTGAATATTTTGTCCTATAGTTGTTTCTAAAATGTACTACAGATACACAAATTATATACTACACTTTCAGTTAATATATACTGCAAGCTTGAATGATTTTGTACTAAAGATGTTTCTAAAATGTACTGCATGTATACAGATTATATACTACACTTTTGCCTAATGTGTACTGCAAGCTTGATTGTTTATACTATATTTACTTTTAAAATGTACTGCAGTTACACATATTATATACTACACTTTTGCCTAATGTGTTTTGCAGGTATTTTTTTTTCCCCCCAATTACAGGGATATATGTGTCTTTTTAAAAGATACGGGGAGTGATTTCTAAGTTTTCTGAAAAAGTGGAGAGTTTAGTGTGTCAAAATTCAAATGGGGACTGATCACTAAAATAAAAGTAGGATTAGGGATTTTTTTCTAATTAACCACTGATATATTGGATAAGCAAAAATTAAATGGAATTGTAGTCATTACTGAACTAAAATGGAAATATACTCGTTATTTTTCTAAAACTTTCCTAGTAATTTTATTCGTTATTTAATTAAGTTATTGGGATAAGTTATGATTACACTTCATGATCTAAAATATGATTATGAATATACAGTTAGCTAAATCGTTGTTAGGTAGAGAATTAGCTAAATCGTTGTTAGGTAGGATTTTCTCTACAAATTTTGATTTTCCGCTAATTCAAGTTTATCTCTACTCTTACATTTTTTCAGTATTTAAACTTTGTTCTTTTCATTAATGCATAACTTTCACCAATTTCAGTAGGTACTCTTAGTTGTTTTGTTCATTTTAAACTTTCTTTTTTCCTTTTTTTTTTTCCCTGAACTTGTCTAAGTGGGGTTTAAATTATGTTCAGGCTTTCCCAAGGAAGACAGTGGATCTAAATTGAAAAACTTGATCCTCCTCGTGCAAATTTTAAGATTTTTCAGGATTTAAGGTGATTTAGAATTTAGAATAGCAGTATCAATGATTTCATTACAGTACCGATATGGGATAACTTAACATGCCCAACTCAACATTATTCGACTAGGGCAGCACTACGATATATAGTAGCCCGATTACAGATAAGCCCAACCAATCGATTGGGTTTCGACCTCTAAGACCTTGCCCACCGCGACGAGCACTTGTATTTTCCTTCTCGACCAGATCATGGTCGACCATAACCAGGATACACCCCGGCCCTCATCCGACCGCGACGAGGTTACATCTTGTTGGCTAGAGCCTAGGGAGGTATTATGCAAAAGTACTCGCCTCGACTAGGGAGGTTGAACCAAGGCGGCAGCCCCTCAGCCGCATTGAATGTTCCACTAGGCGGCTTGCCCTCACATTAATGGTGCATGCCACCATAGTATTACCTTTTCTCAACTACGCTAGAGTGGTACGCGCCACCAGTGTACCACCATGTCCTAAACAGCGCCACCTAGAATAGTACACAGTTAGAAAAAGACCCAAAGACCTTCAAGTGAGGACAACAATCCTTCGTGTTTGACAAGGGCATCTTAGACGTACCAACCACCTTGAGGAGGCTATAAATACCCCATCCACTGCCTTTAGCGAGGTATGCCATTTTCTATCTTATGCCCTCACTCTGCTGCTCATTTCTATAGTCGATTCATACTGACTTAAGCGTCGAAGTGCCTTAGCCTAGGGCACCTTGGCTAGCCTGATATTTGTTGTTGATTGCAGGGCTCAACCTACAACATCTTAGAAGTTCATCCCTCGACCACCCACTGATCGATATTACTGGATTTCAGCCCAATACACTAATACACAATCTTCTCCCTCATTATTTGGCGTCGTCTGTGGGAAACTTAAGTGCGTAATTGAGAAAATAGTTAACACTAAGCAAGCCACTTTGGAAAGAGAGGATAACAGGAGATCATCAACCCTTTCTCCTCGACCTCAGGCAGAACCAGATTTGCTAAGGCCTAGTGCCCAACCAGAACAAGTGGTCACCTTAGCCATGCCCCAATTGATGAAACGTATAAGCGAGGAGATATCCACTCAATTCTCTGCCCTGAACCAGCACACCGCCCTGCCTGGGCTGGCAGCCAATGCTATGCCCCAGCCCACTCAGCGCGAAGAAAGGCCCGCCAAGGAAGAGAGGGGTCGACCAAAGGCTCGATGACCACCAACTCAACGAGAAGACAATCCCGAGTGAATGGCGTTCGACCTATTTGATCCCAGAGCATGATAGGATCGAGTACGAGAGCAAGAGACTAATAGAAATCTCACCCAAGCTAATCGAGAAAAATAGAAAAAAGTCTCATACCAAGTACAATAGCTCAACAAGCGGCTGGAGGAGATCTCACACTGAAAGGAACCTTTACTATGATGGATCTAGAGGTCTCGTACAGAGAGAATGTCATCGTTCATTCATGACATCATCGACGAGCGCATCGCTGTCGATGCCAATGTCCCTTCAGGACCACCTAGATACGATGGCTTGTTGGATCCGAGCGAACATCTATTGCAGTACGAACACATGATGCAGTTAGATGGGCATAATGAACATCCATGCAAAGATGCTTGCTTCCAAGCCATTGCACTCGACTGGTTTTGAAACTAGAATCAGCGTTGATTTACTTGTATGACTAGTTGTGCGACAAGTTCCTGTACTAGTTTGCCAGTAGAAGAAAGTAGAAGCTCCCTTGCACCCACTTGCACACAGTTAAACAGAACGAGGGGGAGTTGTTTTGCAATTTTTTCACTAGACTCAATATTGAAGTTTTGAAGATTGATAGTCCACAAATCAATTTTTTTATCGATGTGCTTTTCTTGGGCCTTCAACACAAGAAATGTGCCAACCCTTCGGTACGAGAATGGGCTATGTCGATGGAGGAATTACTCGACCTCACAGAGAGATATATGACTCAGGAAGACATAAACAAACTCAAGTACGGTAATTCTGAAGCTGAGAAGAAGAAAGCCAAAGAAAAAGATAACCGCCAGCATAGAGATGGTCGTTGATCTCTTATCAAGCGATTCCACGACTACACCCCACTCAATCTTCGGGAAATGAGGTGTTGTTTACCATTCAACATGACAACCTCCTGAAAAAGCCCAGAAAACTGACTGAAACTAAGACTATGAAGAAATCTAAGAAATACTGTCATTTTCACAAGTAGAAGGACCACGACATTGCAGACTGTTTCAACCTTCATGATGAGATCAAGAGGTTGATTCGACAAGGCCATTTGAAATTTTTTGTCGATGAAAATGCCCGACAAGAAGCAGGCTAAACCGACCAGACTCCCCGTAGAGAAATGTCGATTAGCCCGAGGAAAAAAGACAAAGGAAAGAAATCTGCCCATGATCCCCGCCCACCCATTAGAGGAGTGATTAACACCATCGTAGGAGGTCCAACTAGGGGGGATTCCAAGTTAGCCAGGAGATAGCATTTGCACAGGCTAGAGTGACCAAATCCTCTTCAGTCAAAACTATTTTTCAACTATCTAACAGTGCAGAGCCAATTTCTTTTTCAGATGCAGACCTCTCACACATCGAGCATCACGAAGCAGACAGCAAGCTGGACTACCCCCTAATTATTTCTATTGAGATTACAAACTTTGAGGTTAGGAAGATCCTGGTCAATAATGGTAGTTCTGCAAATATTATATTTCTATCGACCTTGCAGAGAATGAAGTTGGGCAAGCTGAAGTTTGAGCCCATCCACACGCCACTGGTCAGATTAGGGGGGTAAAAAATCATCCTTAAAGGATCCATCAACCTATCTACATCATTGGGGGAGCCCCCCGAAGGAGAACCCTTATGATCAACTATCTGGTCTTCGACGTTCCTTTCGCCTACAATGCCATAATTGGGTGACCGATGCTAAATAACTTTTATGTTGTTGTTTCGACCTACCATATGAAGGTAAAATTCCCAACTGTTGCGGGCACGGGTGAACTCTTATGTAACATGAAGGAGGCCTAGCAGTTCTACACAATTTCAGTTGAGGCTAGCAAGCAGAAAACCCGACCCTAACTGAAGCCCTCGGAGGACACCCAAATAGCGAATCTCGAGGAAGGACAGTTGAGCAAGAATAGAAAGCTCAAAGAGACCAGAGTGGAGCCTATTGGTGAGTTCAAGACAATTGAGCTGGAGCTAGGAAACCCTGACAAGACCACCAGAATTAGTACTGACATGGGTGATAGCATAGAGTGCCTCATGGTCAATTTCCTTGACCAAATGTTGATGTTTTTGCTTGGAAGGTTTCCGACCTCCAGGGAATCGACCCCAGCATCATCGTCCACTGTCTGAACGTGGACCCTTCATATAAGTCAATGAAGTAGAAGACTAGGACCTTCAATGCTGAACGATGTCAAATCATCGAGAAAGAGGTCAACAAACTCTTAGAGGCAGGATACATTGTAGAAATTCAATAGCTAAGTTAGCTTTGTAATGTAGTCCTCGTCCCTAAGAATGAGGGCAAGTGGCGCATGTGTAATGATTTCACATATGTAATGATTTCACTGATTTGAATAAAGCTTACCCTAAAGATCCTTACCCCCTGTCTCGTATAGATTTATTAGTGGATTCTAATACTGGTTGTGAATTATTGAGCAAAATGGATGCATTCTAAAAGTATTACCAAATTTTTATAGCCCTCGAGGACAGGGACAAAACATCTTTTGTCATCATCAATGGGTATACTATTTTCTGGTTATGCCCTTTTGGCTCAAAAACACAAGTGCGACATATCAAAGACTAGTGAACTTTATGTTCAAGAATGAGATCGAAAAATCCATGGAGGTTTATTTCAAGGACATGATCGTCAAGACAGAAAAAAAACAAAACCATCTAATCGACCTTAACCACACATTTTTAATACTTAGAGCATTTGGCATGAAACTCAACCCCAACAAGTGTACCTTTGGGGTGCAAAAAGGCAAGTTTTTGGGATACATGGTTAGCCAGCAAGGTATCGAATCGAACTTGCAAAAAATTTAAGCAGTTTTGGACATTACACTCTCTCGAATAGTTAGAGACATGCAGCGCCTAATCAGAAGTATCATAGCTATAGGGAGGTTCATTACTCGATTAGCTGACAAAAGTTTACCCTTCTTTAAGATCCTGAGAAACGCAAAAAATTCAGGTTTTCAATAGTTAGAGCAATATGACCAGGCCTTAGTCGAGTTGAAATGTTATCTCTCCTCTGCACCCATGTTGGCCAAACCCGAATTGGGATAAGTTTTGCAATTATACTTAGCAGTCTCATCGGACTCAATTAGCTCAGTCTTGGTGTCGACCACAGATAGTTCCTATCGACCTATCTACTATAGCAGCAAAGCGCTACAAGGCCCCGAGCACAACTATCTCGAGATTGAAAAATTCGCGCTCGCCTTGGTCACAATAGCCAAAAAGTTGAGACTCTATTTCCAATATCACGCCATTATAGTCTTGATGAACCAACCATTAAGACAGGTGCTACCAAAGCCAAATGCGCTTAGATGATTAACAAAGTGGGCAATCGAGCTATGCGAATTCTACATCACATTTCAACCTCAGACAGCTATAAAGGCCCAAGTTTTAGCTGATTTTGTCATCGAGAGACTGAACTTATTTGACTAGCATGACAACAACTCCCTTGTATAGACATTACATGTCGACGGGTCGGCGACCTCCTCTGGAGGAGGGATCGGCATCTCACTACGCTCACCACTTGCTGAGGAATATGATTTTGCAATCAAGCTCAATTACCCTATAACTAACAACGAAGTAGAGATGAGGCCCTCCTTGTAGGCATTAGGATTGCAGCAGACCGCGGTATCGAGCAGCTGGTAGCCATCACTGACTCTTAGCTAGTCGCAGAACAGGTTAAAAGGAAATTTGAAGCTAATGAGTCTATAATAAGCAAATACCTAGCTGAGGTGAAGAGGCTACAACAATTATTCAAGAAATTCTCCGTTAGCCAGGTCCCTCGATTAGAGAACGAATGGGTTGATGCATTGTCAAAATTCGCAAGCTCTACAAAAAGACACAGAACAAGACAATAACTTCCCTGGTCACGAAATAGCCTACTATAAATGTCCACGACCATAATTTGGTGGGGCAGATCAAAGAAGCACCTCTTTTCTAGTAGGACACCATAAAGGCGTACTTGAGGGAATGAACAACCTCCGAGGACAACAGCAAAGCGCGGAGGCTCAGGGGTCAAGCAGCTAAATTCGCCCTCTACGAGCACAATCAACTTTACCAGAGGTCAATATTAGGACCCCTATTGAGCTTCCTAACACCAGCTTAGGCTAGTGACGTCTTCATGAAGTTCATGTAATAATTTGCGGCAATCACTCCGGAGGACGGTCATTAGCACACAAAATCTTCATATATCGATATTTCTGGACGATGTTACTAAAAGATGCCATTGACTTAAAGTGCCCATCCGGCCAGCTCCACTCAAACATTCCACACCAACCTGCCTCATCGATGGTGAACACATAGATCATGTAACCATTCGACTAGTGGGGTATTAATATAGTCGGATCTTTTTCGAAGACGACAAGTCAAACAAAGTTTATGATCGTTTCCATTGAATACTTCACAAAGTGGGTCAAAGTAAAGGCAGTCCACAAAATAACCGATGCCGTCATTAAGAGTTTCATATGGAAGAACATTATCTGCCATTTGATTCTACCCAAAGTCTTGATGTTGACTAGGATCCATGGGTGTTTTTATAGGAATATTGTCATACAAATTAAATTTCTTGAGAATTTTCTCAATATATTGGGATTAAATGAGAATCAGTCCATCAGACATTCTAATAATCTTAATCCCCAATATGACATCTGCTACACCCATATCTGTCATGTCAAAATGCTTCATAAGCACTTTCTTGGTAGTCAAGATAATATCTTGATTGCTACCTACTATCAGTATGTCGTCAACATACAGGCAAACCATCATAAATTCACTTTGAGTGCCTTTGAAGTAAACACATTTATCACACTCATTTATTTTAAAACCATTTTACAACATTATTTTGTCAAATTTTCCATACCATTTGTTTGGAGCTTGTTTGAGCCCATACAATGACTTAACAAGTCTGCACACTTTCTTTTCTTGTCTAGGAACAGTAAATCCTTCAGGTTGTTCCATATAAATTTCTTCATCTAACTCACCATTCAGGAATGCAGTTTTCACATCTATTTGATGTATTTCAAGGTTATTCAGGGTTGCTATTGCAATAAGCACCCTGATGGATGTGATTCTTGTCATTGGTGAGTAAGTATCGAAGAAATCAAGTCCCTCCTTTTGTTTGAACCATTTTGCTACTAGCCTAGCCTTATATTTGTTTATAGTTCTTTATATTTCCTTCGAAGAATCTACTTGCAGCCTAATAGTTTGTGGCCTACTAGGAGATTAACGAGCTCCCATGTGTGATTCTGCATGATCGACTCTATTTCACTGTTGATAGCTTCTTTCCAAAAAGATGCTTCTAGACTAGGATAAAGCTTCAATAATTATCTACGGTTCATTTTCTAACAAATAAATTGGGAATTCTAGACTAAACATCATTTCTTTTCTGACCCTCTTGCTTTGTCTTGGTTCTTCATTAGTTTGAGAACCACTTGTTGATTCCAAAGTTCTTTTACGAGAACTTGATTCTTCCTTATTGTTACAAGGAAAGATATTTTTGAAAAATACAACATTCCTGGATTTAATGATTATTCCTTCATTTATATCAAGAATTGCTGATTTATGTACCATCTATAGGCACTACTGTTATGTGTATATTCAATGAAAATGCAATCAATAGTTTTCGGCCCTATTCTTAACTATTTTGGCTTAGGTATCTCCATCTTAGCCAAGCACCCCACACTTTCACATATTTGTAAGAAGGTTTGTGAGCTTACCATAATTCATAAGGGATTTCATCTTTTGCTTTGTGGGGTATTTTATTCAAGATGTGGTTAGCTAAAAGAATAACTTCCCCCCACATGTTCTGAGGTAACCCAAAATTAATCAACATAGCATTCATCATTTTCTTAAGAGTTTGATTGAGGTGAGTAAGGAGCCGTTTGCTTGATGAATAATGCCAGAATTTGAGCAAAATTCTTCAAACGCGGCTCCATATTCACCATCTCTATCACTTCTGATAGCTTTAATTTGTTTGCTAAGTTGATTTCAACCTCAATTTTATCGCACTTGAATGCTTCTAGTGCTTTATCTTTGCTTCGTAAAAGAAATACGCAGTAAAACCTTGTGCAATCATCAATAAAAGTAATAAAATACTTTTTTCCACCTCCAGTTTGCACAAACTTCAAATCACATATATCACTATGAATTAATTCTAGAGGCATCGTGCTCCTTTCATTCAAGTAAAAAGGAGCTTTAGCTATTTTGGCTTCAATATATATTTCACACTTATGAGTTGTGTAAATTTGAAATGGGGGCAACAATTCCAATTTTACTAATCTGCGGAAAGTGTTGAAATTAACATGTCCTAATCTAACATGCCATAAATTACAATACTCAATCAAGTAGGTAGAACAAAATGCTTTATTTTCATTCACTTGAACATTTTTTAGTACAGACATTACATTAAATTTGAATAACCTATTCTGCACATAGCCTCTACCTGGAAATAGGCCACTCTTATAGAGCAATCCTAACACTAAGTTCTTGCGTATGTCTGGTACATGAAGAACTTTATTCAGCATCAGCTCATTTCCAAAAGTCATCTTCAGAACTACCTTGCATGTTCCAACAATATCGAAAATTGTCGAGTTTCCCATATATAGTTTCTTTCCAGTGACAGGAGTATAAGTTGAAAACATATCCATTTCAGAACAAATATGCCGAGTGGCACCAGTGTCAATCCACCACTCTCTCGGATTATCAGCAATGTTGGCTTCAAAAACCACTGCTGAGAGGTTCAGTTCATATAAGTCCAGTAGTACAGACTTTTCCTCAGTCATATAGGCTTGATTCGGTTTGTTCTTCTTAGGAAGCCGACAATCTTTGGCCTTGTGGTTCGACTTTCCACAATTGTAGCAATTTCCTTGAAACCTCATAGGTTTCTTTCTTTTGTTGTTTAAGCCAGTTCCTTGGTGCTTTCTTTTATACTTGCAGTTACGCTTGGTTCAACCAAATTGGCCTTGGCCTCCATTTTGATTCTGCCTATTTTGACAACAGGCATCCAATTGTCCTCCTTTATCCTCAATCAGACAATCAAAATTTCAAGAGTCATCTCATTTTTTTCTTTTTTTCTTTTTTTCTTTTTTTTTATGTTGGGATAGTTCTTGAAGTCCTTCCATGATGGCGATAGCTTTTCAATGATTGCAGTTACTTGAAAGGATTCACTCAAAACCATATTTTCATCATGAATGTCGTGCAGAATAATCTGTAATTCTTGGACTTAGCTCATGACGGATTTGGAATCCACCATCTTATAGTCCACAAATTTGGCCACCACGAATTTCTTCAAACTGGCATCTTCTGCCCAGTATTTTTTATCAACTAACTCCCACAGCTCTTTAGTTGTCTTAATCAGGCTATAAGCATTATACAACGAGTCATCCAGTCCATTCAGAATATAGTTCAAGCACAGGAATGCTTTGATTCCGGACTTCCAAAGCTACCCATTTTTGGACATCAGTACCATCTTTAGGTACGGCAGGTGCATCCTCTTTTAAAAATTTGACAAGACTTAAAGTCATTAGGTAAAACAACATTTTTTGCTGCCACCTCTTAAAGTCAAGTGCAGTGATTTTTTTTTGGTCTTTCTTTGTGAGAAAGAACAAGTGCAGTGACTGGAGCAGTAGTACTAGTTAGCGGAACAGCAACCTGGTTTGATTTCATGGTCATAAAAACTGTTAATTCATCTTGAAACTGTTATTACAGTGGTATAAAATTCTATTATCAACCAGTTAAAGCGAGAGTGGAGCTTTCTATCTTTAAGATGACTTAGCCTTGCACTGGTGCTAATGGCTAACTAGCTATCGTCTCCCAATATACAATGATTTTATCAAACAATAACAGCAGTTCAAACTGTTTAATCACTATGAACTCTAGCGTACTGAAATCTCTTTTATGAACTAGATACCACAGAAATGCAATTGAAATGCTTGTATGAATAATGCAGTTTCAGATTGTTTTTAAAGAGCTAAGATGCAACTGAAAAGGTGGTCAAAATGCTTTTGTTTTTCCAATGCAAGTAGGTTGAAAGATGCAGTCCAAATGTATCTTTTGTCTGCTTGTAATTAGAGGTTTTCATTTTCCATACACTGTTTTATGTTTTCCAAAATGTTTTTGGTTTTTAGCAAACTAAAAATTAAATTCTGAAGAAGTTTGAAGGTTTCTGTTGGGCATAAAAATCATATTGAATTTTGGACCAAAAAGTTAATATTGGACGGAAGGCCCAATTTAATTTTATCCAAGCCCAAGCTCAAGACCACATACGCCCAGCCAAGTCGGTTGGTTGGGCCAACGGCGCAGGTGCGTTTAGGTTAAATTGAACCTACTACCATGTAAGTCTTCTCCCCTCGAAACAGTTGTGGTACCCCTAAAGGGCCCATCCCTACCTCTACACTTGAGATATATATTCAAGTCCACATTTCACTCATTTTACAATGTGGGATGGAGTTTCATTCCTCACATTCCTTTGGCTCATTCTTAGTTTTCTTAGTCAACCATCAAGTAGCTCACTTTGACCATTAATTTCTATTCATTCGAAATTGGTTTTGGCCAATTAAATACATTATCGTCATCTACCCGTGGTATAGTTTACGACAATCACCAATTTCTTAAAAATTAATACTTTGAGCTAACTTAAAAAATTGGTCAAAGAAGACCAATTTTCAACATAACATTTGTGCTACATAGTCAATATTTTTGTGTGGGTTGTCAAAATTTAAGTATGAGTGAGAAGTGAGGAGAAATACCATTGAAATTAGTTCCCTCGTAAATTATGCTATGCTAAAATGTTCAAATGTTTGATTTTAAGACCATATGACCTTTTCTTTTACTAACTAGATATTTGCTATAGAAAAACTATGCGTAAATTACTATCTCACTTTTTTCATGGGCATGTAGTTGAAGAAATGAATCAATTGTATTAAATTAATTTTTTATGTTTTCATGACATACTAAATTATTTCTGTTAAACAATACGTTGTCAATCTTAAAAAAGTACGTTGAGATTTGTGAGTGAAATCTTGATTCGGCATATTCGAAATTGTTTCTTTCGACTTTAAGCTTGAATGAGCATATCTTCTGGAACATTTTTCTTCTTCTTTTTTTTTTTTCCCCCCTCATAATATTGTTTTTTTACTAGGTAATGTTATGTTTTCCTTCTTTTTACAAGATCAAAAATTTTGATGTAATTATGTTTAACTTATGTTTTGATGAAAGTTTTGTATTGGATTCCGTTACATTAATTTTTTGTCCTACTACAAATTACATCTCTATTTTAATGTGTTGTAAAAATTGATAACGCAAGCAAGAATTCAAATTTTGGTATTTCAAGAGGCGAGACTTCTTTAAATATTGAGCCATCATCACCAAAAGAGTTTCACTATATTTGGTTGTGTTTTGGATATTTTTGAAAAATATTCTAATAAAAAAGTGTTTTGGGAGTTAAATATGAGGAATGTGCCAAATGTTTGGTTTTGTTTGAGAAAATATGAAAAATTAAATTGTTTGTTTGTAATTGTTTTATAGGAGACAAAAGTAACAGTAGATGTCAATTCAGTTACTTTTTTGTTGGATTTGTACGGTGAAATTATTTTTTTTTAAATTTAATAAATATATGTGTGTGTGTGTGTATGGATGATTGATGTATGTATGTATGTATGTATGTATGTATGTATGTATGTATAAATTTGTAATGATTAATGTATGATTGCTGGGAAATAATTTTTAATTAATTTTCTTTGCATTAATTTTGAATTTTTTTTATAATTAATGAATTTATATGACATAATATTTTGAATAAATAAATTAATATTACGAAATTGAAATAATATTATTTTATTATAAAAATGTAATTAAAAAAATAAGTAAAAGAAAATTGTTCAACGTATTCTTGTGCACAATTTAATATAAAAAAATTTAACTTTATGTAAATAATGATATAAGCAGTAATTAGGTTAGTCATAATTGATTATTGAAAATATTTTAATTACCATTTAATTAAATAAATTTATATAAATATGTAATTACAAATAAAAAAATACTTTTAAATTAAAAATACAATCTCAAAAACAAATAAAATAAGAAAAAGTATATGAACTAATTTATTAATTAACCCAACTTCTTTGAATAATATTATGATAAGAGTTTAATTAATAATATATTTATTAGTAAATATGCAAGTTAACGATAATACTAATAAGGAAATTCATAGAAAACAGTATTATTAATATAATAATAAAAAAGCATAATTAATAAAATAAAAAATAATATATTAAAATTAATAATTTAATATAAATATGCATAATTAATATAAAATTATTAACTTATAAATTAAAATTAAAAAAGCAAATAAAATAAAAAATAATATATTAACCGTTAAATAAATGAAACTAATTATTTAATATTTTAATAATGTATTGTACTTTGTAATTATTGCATAATACATTTAATTCGTTAATAATTATCGGTAAATAAAAATATTGGAAAAATTATAAAAATAATATATTTAAATGATAGTTATTTTTTTTAACAAAATTTTGGGATGATTATTCTAATTTGATTGATTAATATTTTATTGAATGATTATGAATATTTAAAAAACTCACTCCATGTTATATTTTCTTGGTTAATCTTATAAGGACATGGAAAGAAAAATTATCGAAATCACAGTGATGCATTAGGGCTTGTTCTCCTATGTTTTCCCAAAAAAAATTCCAACCCCCCCAAAAATTTCAAAATTGAGGCACATTTTTCAATCTTTTTCCCAAAAAACTTAAATTTTATACCCAAAAAACCCCTCTCAATTCACCCAAAAAACCCTACACCCTAAAAATTACACCTACCTCTTCACTTTTCTCACTCTATCTTTCACATCACTCATTCAATTATCACTCTCCTACTTCACTCATTCACACACACACACACACAAACATATATATATATAAATATTTAAATTTTACTAGGTAAAAAAATTCTAAAACTTATGTTTATAAATTTAATTAAATTAATTATCAAAAAAATGAATTAAATTTAATTAAATATTATTTATGTTATTACTAAATAATTTATTTATTAAATAACATATTAAATTAATTAAATTTACTTATTAATTAAATAATGTATTAGTTATATTTAATATTTAATGTATTAATTAAAATTATATTTATTCATTTATAACTTAAGATGTTTTAATTTGATATAACAAATAAATTAATCTTCTTCAAAAAATATTCTTCATTAAATATTAATCTTCACATTTATTTAAAATTATAATAAAAAGTTTGATTATAGGGTGATACTTATGTAATAATCTATTAAGTTTAATAAATTAATATTGATATGCTTAAAGTAATTGTTAAGAGAATTAATTAAATTTAAGTAAAATTATTTGATTATTACTAAGTAATTTATTTAATAAATAATGTATTAATTAAATAATGTGCTAAAATAATTAAATAATTTATTAAATTAATTTATTTAAATAATTTATTATTTATATATTAATTATGTTTCATATTTTACGTATAATTAGATATTGTGTTTATTTATTTAATAAATAATTTAAGATGATGTAATTTCATATAATGTAATTTTTTTTTAATTTGGTGAATTGTTATTAAGTCTTATATATATATATATATATATATTATTAAAAAAATTATTTATTTTAATAAATAACCAAGTTTTATTTATACATAAATTGTAAGTAATAAATAGTTAAATAATTATATTTTAATTAATAAACAGTAATTAGTTTATAATTAATGTATAATTAAATCTTTTTATAAGTCGATATTAAAAATTATGATATAAGCTATTTTTGTTATAATTAAAATATAATTATGATTTCATGAATGATTAATATTTATTAATTTAACCAAATAATACATCATTTACTAATATTAAATTTATAAAAATATAAATTTCAAAATAAATAACCAATTAAATTAATTATACTCATATTTCAATCATTACAAATATATATATATATATATATATATATTCATACACACATCATCCAACTATAAAAATATATATATATAATACATAAAAAAATCACTTTCACCCTACAAAACTAACAAAAAAGCAACTGATTTGACATTTATAGTAAAATTTATCTCTCCCCAAAACATAAAGAAACAAACAACTCATTCTCAAATCATTTTACATATTTCCTCAAAACAAAAAGAAACACATGGCACATTCTCCAAATTTTCTCCCAAAAACATATTCTCCCAAAAACATATTCCCCCAAAAAAATTTCTTGAAAATGGCCAAAACATAGAAGAACAAGCCCTTAGAGTTTGCAACAGTGAAAAACTACATGAAAATGTTCAACAAAACTACAATAATGAATAGCTATATAGGTTCATACAAATCAACCACAATACTGTTGTTCATAATGTCTCATGGAATTACAGCAAAATAGTTATACATACCATGCATCGTTTGTACATGAGCATCTTATATATATTTGGACTGAATTAATTTTGCCTCAAGTCATAATGAAGCTATTTGATCAACTCTTATAGGCCTCATGGATTTTACCCTTTGATTTTGAGGAGTTTTCCACACTAAAATTCTGTATTCTTTATTTATGATACTAAAAAATGAAGTTAGGGTTATTTTTAAAAATCAGCAAGTTTAATTAAGTTTTTTGTTCTAGATGCATTTACATAGAGTTAGAGCCCTCGATTTTTGTGCTAAAATTTGTTGTCCCTCATTTGATTTAGGAATTGGTATTTATAGTGATTAATCCTTTAGTGGGTTTAGATCCACTTAAAGTCTAAATGCTCATATTGGTGAGCTTCATTAGTTGGGCTCTTTAGCCTTGTGTTTTACTTATTATTTAATTAATTTGGCCCTTTAGACTACTTTTACTTTTTTACTACTAAGGACTTAATTTATCATATCAATTTAGTTTTTGAATTTCTTGTGCTATTGGAAGATTTTTTGGGCTTAATCTTTGCTGAAAATATTGGTTGAGGTTATTAGATATATCACCCTTTAATTGTTGTTTGATTGGAAAATATTGTTTTCATTCTGTACATTTTGTTGTTTGTCAAGTTCTTTTTCCTAACATATACTTCGATCTTGGCTTATAAATCATGATGACATAAGTGGGATGTGGGATCCTTTAGTGTAAAAAGAGTCTTCAAGTTAGGCTAGAGCGACTTTTTTAGGATCATGTATATATGGTTTATATTCTCTTTTTAACCATTAATATTAAATGATTTAATCTTCACCCCAAAATCATATTAAATTGAAAAACAGAGCTCTATATAAGAACCACTTCCACATATAATTAAATTAAGATAAAAAAAAAATTACACCACGCCCTTTTAATAATTTAAGTGTTAATTACATACACTTTCTGAGTTTTGACTTATTTACAAAAAATTCTACAATTATGAAGAAATTACAAATACCCTCCATGTTCACATTACAACAAATTGCACTTCATGTAACAAAATAATTGGTAATGAAGGTAAAGTTCATTACGAATGATTAATTATATGTAACAAAATTATAATTTCGTTACCAACATTCTCATATTAGGTAACAAAGAAAAAGTTTTGTTACCTTTAATGAAAATTTGTTATCTTTCTTCTTTGGTCTTATGCGATTAAATTGACAGTCATTACTAAAAATGAAATTTAGTTACAAATAATATTTCCCTCTATTTAGGAAGACTTATTTGTAACAATTTTTTTTTCTTTTTGTAACATTCTAAAATTTGTTACAAATAAAACGTGCTGTAACAAATTTTTTGGTTACTAAAGTTAAAATTAAATTTCCTCCAAAAATAGGTTCCCTCCATAAATTTGTTGTATGGATACGGTAACAATCTTTTTGGTTACCAATTGTAAATCATAACTAAATTAGATTCCTACGCATAAATTTCTTTTTTGCTCCAAAGTGCATTTTCCTACAAAGTTTGACATAGATTTTATTCCCAAAAAATTATGGTCCCTCAAAAATGAGTTGGGCTTCACACAAAAAGTGAGTTTTGATTGGGCTTCAACAATGCCTTTCCTAAGAATTGGGCTTGTCATTGTGAATTGGTGAATTTAGTACTATCAACGGATCGAATTTTAATCCGAATTCGATATTCGATCTAAATTTTAGGATTTTTATCTAATTAAAATATCAGATGAATTATATTTGATTATATATATCCATAATCCGAAATAAGCGGACAAGATATGGAATTAAGCAATCCGATCTACTAAAGATCCGAATCCAAACTTTAATAATTTTTTATTAAATTAATACTCTTATATATAAAATTAATAAAGATTTTAAAATAAAATCTATATATTAAATTGATATAATATCTATCTTAACATCTATATTATGCTATTAATATTGAATTTTTAATCTAAAAAATAAGAGGGATAATGATAAAATATCAAATATAATAATATATAATAGTTCCTATGCATTAATATAATACAAAATAGGAATTTAGTATTCAAATATTTAACTTTTAGACCAATATATAATAAAAAATTGTTCAAAGTTCAAATATAACGTAAATTTACTTTATAAATACAATACTTTTATACAATCCAAAAGGAAAGAAAGAAAGAAAGAAAGAAAGAAAAAATATTAAATTGGATTGAATTTTTTTATCGAATTTTGGATATTAATTGAATTCGAATATAGTACTGACTAACAAAGATCTTATAGGATATCATATCAAATTTAGATATAAATTTTGATAACGATTTAGATGCAAATATGACTTATCATATCTAAATCCGACCCCATTGACAGACCTATCTTTAAGAATGGACTTGGCAATAATGTAAAGGATTTATTATTTCGATGTGGCCCCAATTTTTCAAAATTAGGCTTCACTAAATTTTTAGTGAATTGTTGAGCTAGACTTTCTTCTAAGAGTTGGCTTTGACCAATTCTTTTCTAAATTGGTGAATTGGGTTCCTTTAAAGTGGGTTTTTTTATTGATGCAAAGAATTAATTAATTGGGTTAATCAAAAATTTTATTGAATGGTGAGTTAAGCCTTTTTAAGAAATGAGCTTCCAATTAATGTAAAGAAATTTTAAAATTGGGCTTGTTCAACTTGTTGTTATAATTGGGCTTCAACAATTTTTTGTGAATTAATGAGTTGGGCTTAGTTTTTTTAAAAAGCAAGCTTGGCAATAATTAGAACTTGTTAATTGGGTTTGAGTTGTTTGACCAAGTTGATTTTAGAATTAGGCTTAACCAAATTCTTACTGAATTTGTGAGTTGGATTTTTTTTTTAGAAGTTGGCTTGACCAATTAGGCTTCACTAAGTTGGCTTCATATTACTGCAAAAATTGCTCATTGGGCTGCACTAACTTAATTTTAAAATTTGGCTTCACTAAAATTTGTAGTGAATTGGTGAGTTTGGCCTTTTTCAAGAAATGGACTTCCAATTAATATGAAGGAATTGTTAATTGGTCTTGACCAACTTGTTTTTAGAACTAAGCATCAACGAAATTTCTTTTAGAGATGAGCTTAACAATAATGTAAATTTTTTTTAAATTGAGCTTCATCTCAACATGTTTTTAGCATTGGGCTTTTAACAAAAAAATTGATGAATTGGTGATTGGGCCTCATTTTAAGAAATGAGCTTGCAATTAGGGCTATTTATGGGTCGGATTTGGATCGAATTATGTTGTATCTAAGTTAGAATCCGAAAATAATATGCCATATCTAAATTCGATCCAAGATCTTATTAGATTTATAGTTGATATAACCATATTCGCATCCAAATAAAAGTCGAACATCCGTCGGATATCCAAAAAATTCAAATTCGAATAATTCAAAAATCATCATATATTTATTATTTTTCTAAAAAGTTAGTAGAATCCAAATTCAAAATAGTTATTCTTAAAAAAGAAATACACAACAGATTAATGAATAAATTTTTAAGTTTATGAATCACTTAAAAACAATAATAGAATTTAACTTATTCGCATTCATTCACCAAGTCATATATTTTATGTTCCGTTGCGATAATAACACTTATTTGGCATTATAAATACATAGTTATACTTAATTCTTTAATCAACTAACTATATACTCAAAGTTTTATAAAAAAGAAACTCATTTTAATCAAATTGAGATTTACATTGCATTCTTACCATATCATGGCATTCGGCTCCTACTCATTATTCTTTCCGCATCATTTTCTATTATAAAAATAGAGAAATAAGTAATGTAACTATGATGTAAATAAGTTTAAAATCTAACAATTTATATGAAAAACACCTGATTTGATATATTGCATAGAAGTTCACTACCACTTCATCCAAATATCCACTTTGTCATTGCTATAGGACCCTGTGTATATATATGTATAATACTAAATATATTTGAATTTGAATTATTAATGGATCGGATCAAGCCTATCCATATTTGCTCCCTTTATTTTAGATCATGAACTTTTTTAATTGAATATTTTATTTGTTAAAAATCTTAAATACTCGAATTGAATTCGAATTAAAATATACTCTATTGACCGCACTACTTGCAATTAATGTAAAAAAAATATTAATTGGGCTTGACCAACTTGTTTTTAAAATTGGTCACTACCAAAATTTTTAGTTATAGTTAATTGGTGAAATGACCTATTTTTAATAAATGGATTTCCTATAACGAAAATAATGTGTTAATGGGCTCAAGAAACTTGTTTCTATAATTGGACTTCTGCAATTTTTTAATGTATTGGTGATTTGGGCTTTATATAAGGTTAAATTTAGGGCTGTCAACGGGTCGGATTTGGATCAAATCAGGATAATTCAAATCCAAATCCGATAATATGTATATATAACCGAATCCGAATTCGAGTCCTATAGGATCTATGCATGCCAATTCCATGTCCAGATCCGATAAAAATCCAAAACCCGATAAGAAAGTCAAAAAAATTTTGCGTTCTTTAAATTTTTATATTATTAGAAAGAACCGTCTTATAAGACATGATATATGAGATTTCAAGATTACCTTTTAATCCAAATATAATATTTACAAAGTTAAGAGAGGTCAAATTTAGATTTTTTTTCATAACTTTTTATCATATCATTGCAAAAGCTAAATATTTAAGGCATAATCCATGGGAGTTGTATCAAATTGATCATTCGGTAATGTATATTTTACAGTGCATAAGCTATTATAAATTGTGTATTTAGGCTATAATATGAAACATACATGTATATATATAATTACTTTATTAAATTAATTGCTTCAGAGAAATAAAAAAATTAGGGCATTATCAATTCTAATATCACATATATTGCATTTCAGTCAAAACTCTTCATTAATATAATTTATACTATATAATTATCAATTTAATAATATATTTAATAAAATTTAGATACGAATCTTTATCGGATCGGATTGTATAATTCCATATCCAATCTACTTATTTCGGATTATGGATATTTATAGTCAAGTCTGATCCATCGGACATTTTAATCAGATAAAAATCATAAAATTCGAATTCAGATCGGATTCGAATTAAAATCTGAACCATTGACAGCCCTAGTTAAATTTATTTTATTTTTATTTAACAAAATTTAGTGAATGTGCATATTATAAACATGTAAATAAGTTTTATTTTAATTTGACCAGTCATTTAATATTAAATAATTTATTTGTATTTACAAATGTATACATACGTTTTATTAGTTTTTATTATTAAATTGATTAACATTTTGACTAGCCTACCATAATTTCTTTTATAATTTTAATTTCATTTTACGTACCTTTAAGCATTTATATTATATAATATAAGGCCGTAGTAGTAAAGCTTTTGCCAATTAAATTTTTAATCTCAAAATATTTATAAAAGAAATTATTAGGTCTAATAGGAAAATCATGCACGAATTTGCGGTGCATCTCAAAATATTTATAAAAAATATGATTGATATTGCTTAGTCAAATTTCATGCATTCATCAAATCATTTCTTTTGCTTCCACAAAGTCTGTCAGTCATATGAAATAGAAAAGAAAAGTCTAACAGAAATATCACGTTGAATAGATATTTTTCTTAATGTTAGAGACAAAACATTCAAAAATTAAATTTTATTTAGAATTATTTATTAAGTTAAGCTGGTATTAAGACTTAGGGTTGCAAATTTTGTGCAGTGAGAATTAATTATAGTTTTTTTTCTTTTTTTTTCTTTGTTATGATACTCTTGAGTTGAGATATATTGTAAGGTGGGATGCAACATATTTAGCCAAGCTAATGATAGTAACACCCTGATTGATTATACAAAGGATTGAAAGATTATGTACAATTACCAAGGATTAACACAAGGCACATACTATGTGTATGTTAATTTTTTTTATTTTTTTTAAATTTATTAATACTTATACAATTAATTGTGCAGGAATTTTCAGCAAACAGTGGAAAACCTGAAGAAGATTAGAATAAAAAAGTGAAGAAAAAATCAAACAGAGTAAACAAATATTTATTTCTTTTTGATGTGAGATATATGTTGAGATTGTTTTGGTTGTGTTGTGTATTATTTAAATACTTTTCTATGTAGTATGGATGACATGTTGGTTATGTGGTATTTGCACGCTGTTGGTATTTCGTACTTTATTGCAATTTACCGTCTTATGCTTCCTATGCCGGAGAGATGACATACATGTCATGTCATGCATTTTGGGGGCGTTGTGCCTCTTTATCTGTGGTAATTGTTCAGTTTGATCTAACATGCTTAATGTTTTTGGGATTTTTCATTGCTTCTTCTATACCGACCACTAATTAGCATATCTTATTCATTTAGCCTTATAGTAGTTTCTTTTATTATGCTTATTTCTTAGATTAATAGGACATAATTTTCCAAAATAGACTTTCTTTCTCCAAAATATGTGAAATTATCTTAATTATTTTAACTTATTGTTTGCTGCTTGAGTTTTTGTAGATCAAATTGGTTGAATTGCAAAAATTTGGCAAAAACTTATAGCTAAATCTGACAAGAACTCAAACCAGTATGCTCAACATATTTAAGATATAACTATATAAATTGCAATATTATTAATCAAATGTTAAATGATCAAGACAAATGTTAGCTTGAGCTTGACGTTAGGCCCTGAAGACCATTTTATTTTTGTGTGTCTTATTAATTTTTATTACATGCCCATATTTTCATTACATTACTACATACAAACATTCTTGTAGAGTTCATCTTTTGTATTCTCTTGTTCAAAAGATGCAAAATATTAGAATTATATAAAATAACCTATTATTTATTATCCCATAAGTGATTAAACGTCGTACTTAAAAATAGAACCTTGTTGGTGCTAATTTCTCACATAACATAAATTTACTCTAAAGAGAAAAAAAGATTTGAAAGAAATGCATGCTATGTAGGACATTCTCTTCAAATTCCATAAATTGAGCACCTTCTCTATTAAAATGACATTTTTTTTTTTTTTGATTTATTAAGTGTTCTACTATAAAATGATGAATCAAATTAGTTTATGAGTTAGATTGTCTTTAAACTGTACAAAATTTTTATTACAATGGACATATTTGTGAATTAATCAACTTGTTTTCTCAAAAAACAAAAGAAAAAAGAATAAAAAGAGAGAAATGCCTGGTTGTGATATCATCTGGCACACAAGACCAATGCAGCTTATATCTTTTGCTCCATAAGATATTCAATATTCTTATTTACATTCTTAGAAGGAAGTCAAGTTTTTTCCTTCCTTCTGCAACCAAAAGAATCTACCATGTTGGACATCCAAATAAGTAAAGTACAATAATCTAACTTTCTAGATTAAAGTGACAGCATATATTTATGAAAGAACATGACCTTAGAAGCAATCATTCAAGAACATATTGTTATAATTAGGTTGTTCGAATCATTAATTATGTTGATAGAAAGGCACCCCTACAGTTGATCATTTTAACAACAATGACCACATAATTAAATAAGGTGAACTACCAATCTTCCTATTACCACTTAGTTTTCTAGAAACTTTTGTCTCATAAATTAAATATTATTAAATAACTAAAACTCCTATTGAATACTCATTATTAAGAACTAATTTTTCTGTTTTTCAAAAGCCAAATAATCCTGAACATGTTTATCTATAAGGGTGAAAAAATTACCCTTTCTCAAATACAGTGGATATGTTTCTACTAAAGATTATTTTCTCATTCCTCTCAAACTCGAGTTTTTGAAGATTAATAGATTAAAAGAGCTAAAGAAGTAAAGTATGAGAAATAAAATAATTGAAGCACCAGCCGACCATCTTCCATAAACATCCTCCTCAAGTCCTTTTCTCACAAAAAGAAAAAGCAGGAGATTTCTAGACAGACAAAAAAAACTAAAATTTCAGTTCTATTACTATAGAAAAATTAGTGTCCTTACTGCAGATTCTTCTTAAATTGTTATTAGTTTTGTGCCTTATCTAGGTTCATTAGGTTTAACTCGGCCTTCCTTTTCTTTTCCCATGCTAGCATAGTCTAGAAGTAGGTGCTTGGCTTTCCTATTTTGTTTCCTAGTTTGGACTTTGGACATAAGTTTAACACTTACCTAATATCATTTTATTTGCCCATCTAGAAATTCAGTATTCTTCTTCTTTCTAGAGTTCTTACTAATGAGTAAAATAGAGCTAAACTTTAGTTCTATTTCTCTTATGTATGCCATAATGAAAGAAAGTATTTGAAAGGGAGATTTTAGGGAGTCACTTGGCAAGGTATGGAGGAGGAGATAGAATGGCCCATGGAGCCGAACTATCTAAACGTAGCAAGACTTTGAGAATTCAAGCTATATATTTTAGGTAGTAAAAGAGAGATCGAAAATGACTTACAAGCTATTAAGGATTTCATCAGAACTCAACAAAAGATAATCTAAAACCAATAAAAACAAATTCATAGTGATGAGCAATGCTAGAAACAAGATGTGGAAATAGCAATCCTTAAAGATGGTTAGATCGAGTCGAAGTAACTCATGGTGGCATTGTTAGACATACTCACTTTAAGACAAATATGTGCTTATGATATTGCTTGTGATGCGATATGTGCTTAGAATTTTCTGAACTATGATATCATGCTATGACTTCGTTGCAATTTTTCCTTCTTATGTGCTTATTATGCAACAATGTGCTTAACATATTGCTTATAATTTTAGTTGGAATTTTGCTTATATGAAATTATATGAAAATTTGCTAGAATTTCAGTTGGAATAATGTAACTATGTCTTGTCATGTTCTAACATATATGAGTTTGATTATGATGTGATCTTCATTGGTTTTGTATTTCGATTCCAATTACAACTTTATTCTTCTCGGTGTAATTTAGTTATCATTTTACATTTTGCTGAAATTTCACTATGTTGGTGTCATGTGGCTCCTCTCTTTGTCATATGTGGGCTTTGAAAGCTAGTCTCCTATTTCACTTGCATAATTCACTAAGAATTAACTTAGATTTGAGTGTGCATATTTAACTTTAATTTCTTGCATTACTTTCTTACTATCTCAATCTGCACAATGTATTCCTTTTTCTTTCTCTAGTTTCATATTTTCTTAATGTTGACAGAATGTTATGGAACTAGTTTTGTAGATTCTGGAAGCAGCCCTTTCTTAACAATATGCACAAGATTCAAACTAAAGAGCACGTGTCAAAGAATCTTGCAATCACATTTCTCTTTTCTTATGGTCTTATCTTAGTATGATTTTTTTTTATCAATAATTTTTGAAATGTATAACTATTTGATTATGATATGTTTCATTAGAGTTTTGGGTTTGGGTTAGATGTATTTAAGTTTTGTCTATGGATGGATGAATTTTATTTATAGAAGGATGACTATCAATCATGCTACATTATTCCATGGTTAGGTGGTGGTTGGAAAACTATTCATCTTGTTGGTTTATTGGCATAAATATATTGTTTTGCTTCTTCATCTTGTTGGCTTATTTAAAATATATAGTGTATTGCTTCTTTAGCTTCTTGGTTTATTTGGTTCTTGTTTAGCTGTTGAATAGGAAAAGAAAGAATAAAAAAAGAAAACCTTCTTGTCACAAAATTATTAACTATTATTGTTAGCAAAATGACTTTTTGCTATGATAAGTTTTGTTAATTTATCTATTTGTAAAGAACTACTTATTTTGGTAACAAACTAATTATATATCTGTAATAATTGAATAAGAAGTGGGACTATTTCTCGAAGAAGATGGAGGACGTCGAGCTAGTGGCATAGATTTAGTACCATCTGACGGAAGATTGTGTCCAGGATCTGGTAATCTAAGCCTTGCTTCTTCTGGTCGGCTCGTATTAGCCTGTGCTTTATTACAGGTAGTCATTCCCCCGTTCCTTTAGTCTTTTCAAGGGTACTTGAATCAACATTAAACTATTCTATATTATGTCTTTCTTTCTGAAGGGCTTGCAGTTCATTACACCAAAGGCTTTCAGCTATTCCAAGAATGCGGAATGGTCGGCTCAGTATGTGGGACGAGCGAAAGATGTTGAGTGAAAGAGCACACGCAAAGAGAAATCCCTATTTGTTTGTCCTGTCAGATAGAAAGAAAATGTGACCCCAAAGAGCCCTTCTTTACTACTTTAGGGGGTGGGGGTGAGGGGGGGGGGGACTAATGATTTATTCATAATGAATTAATGATTTATTTGTAATGAATTAGATTATCTATTTGTAACGAACAAACTACTTATTTATAACGAATTGATTGCTTATTTGTAACACAAATAATATTTCTTACATATTATAAGTAACGAAATGTTTTGTTGCATAAAGTAAATGTAGCAAACCATTGTATCACTTTCACAACAAAATAATTTGTGACGTTATGTATTAATAAGAGATACTTATTTTCTTATGAGAATATTATTCAGCAATTCATAACAAAATATTTTGTTACATTACCAAAATATAACGAAACTTCAAATAAAAAAATATATATAATTATATTAATCTTTTGGTAACAAAAAAAAAAAAATACGTGACAAAATTAATAGCATTATAATAACAAAATATTACGTTATATTTCACAACTCTATTTTAACTAAAAATATTTTGTTACAACTAAAATTTTTTTTGCAACAAAACAATTTGTTGCTGTAGGCTTAAATATTGGTTATGAACATTTTTGTTTGTCACAAATACTTTTAACGACGGACTTTACCACACGAAATATTTGTAACGGACATTTCATTACCAATTATTTAAGGTAATGAACTTCAGATTGTAGGTAACAAGTTTGGCCGTTACCTAAAGTGCAATTTGTTGTAATGCAATGAGCCGGTTGTTAAAATTGACGAAATTGGTAAAATGATGATTTTATTCCTACCTTTTAAAATTAAGAAAACTATGAAAAAGATAAAATGATAGAGTTGTCCTCCCCCAGCGAAATTATAAAAATGCCCTAAATCCATACATTAAAAAAGAATATTAAAGCTTATATATGTGTATATACACACACACACCCCACTCCACCTCCACCCTTACCAGCCAGATTTAGCCTCACTACATCTGGTCATGGCAGCTGCTGTTAGCGACCGTCTTGCCATTGAAGCAGCCATGGCTACGCATGGTAGTGGCAGCCTTACCATGGGAAAGCAGCGCCACTGCTATGGCAAGGCAGCTTCCATGGCATGCTGTTTATTATTATTAGTGTTGTTATAATTTATTTTATCTTTTTATTAATAAACAAATTTATTAAATTTAATTAAATTGTTTCAAATATGTATACATATATATATGGATTTAATATTATTAAATATGAAACTCAAGTAATATTTGTGTTTATTATTTAAAATTATTAAATAAATTAATTATTTGAATAAATTATTCTAGATAAGTTTATTTTTTAATATTATTACTATGTAGCATTATTTTTTATTCTTATATTTTAATTGCTTAGTTATTTTGCTTCTTAATTCATAAATAATTTAAAATTTAATTAAATTATTTTAGGCATATTTACTTTTTTAAAGTTATTAAATATGTAAAAAAATTATTTATGTTATATTGCTTAAGATAAGAAAGTTGGATTTTTAAAATAAATTTAAAAGTAGTAAATTTGTATTAGATAAAGCCTTATAAATTAAAAATGTCACAAATAGGTCCAAGCGCATTTTGTCTCTAAGATTAGCTAAATAGTAATTCTTAGGTATTTTTTAGTTTTAAGATAAATTTTCTATTGACATTATTGATTTTATTATTGGAAGCTAATTAGTTTCGTAAAATATAAAATAGAGTCAAACCTTAGGGGATATTTGTAATTTTTTCATCATTGTGGGTTTTTTTTTTCCAAATAAATGAACAAAATCTCAGGGGTTGTAGTTAATTAACACATAATTTAATGGCGAAAACAACCTTATTATGTGAGCTATATAATTTTTTAATCATATCCCACCAATATTTATCAATTAATTCATTTAATCATAAAAAATAAGAATAAAAATGATACAGCAAAAGTTGGATGTATTGTAATTTTTTCATCATTGTGGGGTTTTTTTTTTCAAATAAATGAACAAAATCTCAAGGGTTGTAGTTAATTAACACATAATTTAATGGAGAAAACAACCTTATTATGTGAGCTATATAATTTTTTAATCATATCCCACCAATATTTATCAATTAATTCATTTAATCATAAATAATAAGAATAAAAATGATACAGCAAAAGTTGGATGTATTATAAATAATGCTTTATTTGATTTCAGAGTATTATTTTTTTATTTCACAAGGAAGATAAAACATTCTTAATGTTTGTGATAAAAGAACTTTCGTAGTATCACTTTTTATGGTTAAATAAATTATTGATATAAGTATCAGTGAAATATGATTAAAAACCATATCATTCTCTCAATAAGGTTAATTTTGTCACTAAATTATTAAAAGGGCATGGTTTAACTTTTATTTCTCTAAATTTAATTATTAACTATGGATTGAAATGGTTCCTGTAGAGAGTTATAGATTTTCAATTTATGGTGCTTTCTAGGGTGGAGACTAAATTTTTTTAATATCAATAGTTAAAAAGTGGTTACATGACATTAAGTTAATACTATGAGTACATGAACTTAGAAAAGCAAATTTAATTAAATTATTAAAGGACATGATTTAATTTTTATTTCTCTTAATTTAATTATGGATAGACACTTCAAGAAAAAATGGTTTTAGTGACCAAATTCTTAGTGAACATGATAAAATGGTTGCTAAATATATAGTTTTAGCAGCCAAAACTAATCTGATTGCTGAAATCAAGTTATATATATACTTTTGCGACCAACTAATATTTTGTATATGTAAATGGTCCCTATAATTTGACTGGCCTTAACTAGTGGTATAGCGATGAAAATTGTGGTTTTTAGCGTGAATTTTTGTGGTTGCTAAATATGAACATTAATCGCGACCAATTTAATAATAAAATATTGAATGGTTACTATAAGTCTTTTAATTTGATGATTAACAACCCATTATTTTGGCTGTTAAAGCTAAACTTATAGCAACCAACATTGTATGGTCACTAAGAAAAATATTTACAACGGGCAATTTTTAATGTTCGCTAAAAAGGTACCCATATCAATTCTATGGGGTTTATTTCTAATTAATTCTTGAAAAATATCACCAAAAAAAAAAAAACCTTTAAATTGAGTTTAAAGAGTAAACTGATTTTGAGGTAAATTTTGCTTAAAAAAATAATTTAAGTATACAAAAAATGATTTATTAAATGATTAAATAGTACTTTACTTCAAATTGTGTGTTAAAGTACAACTCCTAAACGAAAATCTCGAGATGAGAATCTCAAGAAATTAAAACAAAAAGTATACATTTTTAGAAAAATAAATTCTTATAAAAAATGACAAATTACAAGTCGAATTTGAGTAAAATTAAAATGAAGGTACTAACTTCCCTTAGAATATTTCCACAGTTTAAGAAAATTAAAATGAAATAAAAACAAGTGAGCAAAGTCAAAATGGGAAGACCAAAGTTAACGCTGCCAAAATAAAATTGAAGAGCACTATCGAGTCCAAGAAAAGGCTGATTTCGATTCCTTAATCCAGCGAGAATTTAAGCTCAGCATGCCCAGGTTCCACTTCTCAAAGCTTCAAAAATTTTCAAATTAAGAGGCCTCTATGTTCAAGTTCTCATTTTAGTGCCAAAGAAGAGATTAGCCTTTGAGACAACCTAAGATCGAATACCCGTTCCAGCATATTGTGTAATAAGAAGGTAAGAAGCATTCTCCCAAGTGCTTGGATTCAATTCACCATGACAGCAAATTATTAGCAATCGAAATAGAACCCTAATGTTAAAAACAACAATTGAAAAGATTAACTTATCATAGAAAGCAATAATACTTGAATTCCATAATGACAAACTTTACGGGCAACAAGTCGAACATACATGCACCACTTAAGCTAAGCTAATAGTTTTTATTTTCTTTTCTTTTTAACACTTGAAATAGGTTGAGGATATATTAAAAGCCAAAAGGAGATTACATGGTAAGAGTATTTTGCGCCAGTTAGTTCAAAGCAAAATCAGAAGTGGGCGGCCCACAAAGAATAGGTTCGAATTCCATTGGGATCAAAAATTGAAAGATTCTAATATAGTAGAAAGAGTCACTTCTTAGAAGACCCAAGTTTGAAATGGCAATCTAGCAATATGAACAATCAAAAGGAAGTAGTGATTTCCAGTTGCCTAGGATCGATTTAGCATTAAACCAAAATTATTGTTGGCTAAATCAAAAAGTCGTGCTCCTTAGAAAGGCCACAACAAGCAAATGCAAGGCAATAAGTAATCAACACCTAAATGTCTGTAGCAGCCAACACAATTCATATAGTAAGATAGAATCTATACTGGAACAAAAAATTATGTTTTAAAGTTCAACAAACAGCAGTCCAATTTAGCAGCAAAATCAAAAGCAGCTCCAACTAATTCAGTTGCAAAAATCGTTCATCCATTCATCAACTAGATTCTAAGCCAATAAAACCCATTTAGTAGCAAATTCATAAACCACTTGACTTGATGACAGAAACATAGAAAATTTTTGAAGCAATAGCATGCCAAGAACCTTGGTAAAAAATCTGAAACATATTATTGCTCACAGACTAAGCAAATAATATCTTATCAACCACATGGCAATTCTAAATTTCAAAACCAAACCAGATGATTCTGAGGTATCACTCCTTAAAACTGCCATAGAGAATTCAAAATTGGAGCAAGTTAACTAGCATTGTATTGAACGAGCAAAAAATCTGGAACAGACAGCAAGCAGTCCTCCAAACCATTATACAAAGTTAAATAAGCCAAACATTAGTAGCAAAACCAGGACTAAATCCAGCAAAATCCACTAATTAAGTCTACAAAAAAACTCTGGCATAGCTAAAACCAGAATCTGAACCGGGGCAACATCAATAAGCAATTGAATGGAAACAACAACAAGAGAGATTCATATCCAAATTTCTAAAGCTCAAACTTTACCGAGTATCCAAATTCAATTGAAGTATTTTGAACCATCACAAAGTCTTCCATAAATGAGAGTCAATGACAAGAGTTAACGCCACAACAACTCTGCCCAACTTATATCAGCTAAAGGGCAATCTAAAAATTAAACTGATGCTGCATAATCTCTTATTCACTCTCTATCTAGTGCTTCCAGAGGGGTATTCAATTCCTGGAAAGAAGAGGTAAAGTTTAAACTTCAAACAATGGCCATCTCATTGTTGCATTAGCATCACAAAGAAAAGAAGAAATTGTTTAAATAAATCTAAGAAATTAATTATATATTATTATATTAATAAATTATAGTTGTAGTAATTTTAAGAACCATCTTCTATCAAATAATATGCACAATGAGCTAAATTTTTCTTCATAAGTAATGCTAAAAGGAGGTTTGACCTAATATTAATGGACAAGAATCATAGTTTGATGAGTTAACTATTAAGCTAAATTTAAATATAAACTCCACTTACCAATTTGATGGATTAATAATTTCAGAAAAGTTTTTGCCAGTCATCTTCGCAACGCATTTCACCACGGCTTCTACTGTGATCTTTTGAAGGGCTAAATCGGCTTTTGTACTTTCCAATTCAGCTTGTGTAGTTGCCAACTCTTTCTCTAATCGTGCTCGATTGATAGATGCTTCAAGAGTAGATGTAACATTATGGCTTTGCTTTTTGGGATTAAGACCTTTTGATTTGGCATATGAAGAATTTTCTCCAAGGACATTAATGCAAATTTCTTTTGCACTCATACATATAGCACCATCTAGCAGATTTTGTTGTTGTTTTCGCAATTCTTTCATTTGAGCCTGTTATGCAAATATGAGACTTTATAATCATTTTCATACTTCAAATTTCACATACTCTCACCATATAAAGTAAAAGAAGGAAATATAGACTAAACAATGAAGTAAGACTCTAATTCAACTTACATAATTAGCTTCGACCACTTCATCAGCCCATCCATTTTTGCCATTGTGAATAATTCAACTTCATACATATCAATATCATCAAGATTCTATTAACACTAAGCAAAATGTCAACGTATGATTTTACTTAAATAAAATATATATTTTCAATTAATGAACAAAACTAACTAACATTCTCATATTGATGTGCCGCACGAGAATTAGTTCCCAATTATGCCTGCGCTTTAGTTTTGCCCTATTCTTGGATTGGGTCTATGAGATTTTCTATAAATATTAACAAATAAAAATTATTAATAGGATGACTTGTTTCTTCAATCAAAAAATTCCAAGCGTATTTTAGTAGGACTATCAAAATCACATAACTCGATAGTATTTACCAAAACTTTTTCTGTCTCCCAAAATTCACACAACCAAAGCCAATCATCACGATGGTTGGCAAGTTTTTCATAGATACTTTGTCTATCTAATGCCACACCACTTTTAGCTTTCATTCTTAAGTAATACTTGTGAGCATTTGAACGGAGAGTGAAGTACTATTTGGCGAATGACTTCCAAATGCAATAAATAACATAAGGCTCCTCCACTTCATAATTGAGCTTATTCTTTGAAACTAAAAGTATTAAAATCCTCTTGTCAGATATTGCTTATATCATTAAACTATTGGCAAATAGGAATAGCCAAAGTGAATAAAAAATAAAAAATAATAATTACAACCAACTCTCTAAAGAGATCTTCCTTTTTTTCATCTGGAAATCTTAACCCAACCCTCAACTTGCATTGAAGCTTCAAGCCTAATCAAAACACCTATTTGAGTTGCATGTTTTGAACTATGCTCCCCAACAGGCTTGTTAATCCCTTTTGGAATAATAATTTTTGGTTTCTTCCCACATTTTTGTGTGTACTTTTGTGTGTTTAACCCTTTAGTAAGGCCGTGACCACATATTTCTTCTACAAATCCTTAGTTAATCAAAAAGTAAAGTTAAATAATTTATTGTTTCTAACAACATGCAAAAAATAAAATTTAAAGAAATAAGTACTAAGATATTACCCTTGGTACCATCAGATGTTTTACCAATCATATCCTCTACTGATTTCACAAAGCATATCCTTCAATAAGTATACAATAGTAAATTGAATTAAGATGTTTTTACTTAATATTACCTCTCATATTAGTTTTGACATTTTCATTTGGCATATTGGGCATATGTTGCACTTGAGACTCTCCCCTAGGCACTCTAGTTGCAAAATAAAGAAATAATTATTTTTACTAGTATGTAATATAATTATAAACTTGGAAACATTAATGATGTAGAAGATAGACTACCTGTACCTATAATATTATCACGAATTGGTGATCGTCTACTCGTGGAACTTGGAGCGTTTGAATTGCTAAAAGTTTTTGTTGCAAGAAGAGCCACCCTTTTCTTTCTACTTGAAACTACAAGAAAGTCAAATACATTTAAATTGGGATGTATGCCACCATAAAAGCACCGTTAGAACAAGCTTGCATAGAAAATTGGAATTTAAAAAATTTAGGAATTTGCATAAAAAAAACTAGATATATAAAACTGTCATAAAACTATTAATCTGTAAGAATATTGTCTAATGTAATAACACTCTTGGATTGATAAGTAAAAGAAGCAACATAAATAAACAAGAGAGTGTCTGTATGGTGATTAAGAATGAGAAATGGTAGAACTTTAAAAACTTGTAGGACATAAGAGCATCTACATATTTTAAAAAATAAACAATACCCAAAACCTAAAGAAATGCAAACACTAATATACATCCAATTGCAATTAAATTAAAATATAAATGCACGCATTATTACCCAAGCTTTGAGGTAATTGATCCTCAATCGAATCATTAGCCATGTCATTTGTTGCAACTAGGGCATTAGAAAACTCCAATTTGTGCTTTTAAATGTTCATCTTACTACTAGTTGCCATTGCTCTTGACAACTCCAGTCTACGCTTAAAAGTGGTACTCATTATCTACCATAGTAGTCCAAATAGAAACAGATATTCAAAATCAATAAAACAGATATCCAAGCTGATATAATTCTATTATTTGATAGTCTAAAATTTAAGATGAAATGAAACTAGTATATTTGATAACATTTGTGTAAATAAACAAGCCACTATAAAAGAGCATCAATAAACCCAATCAAAAGTTCAAAAAAGAAAAAAGAAAAAGAAGAAAAGAGCATCAATAAACCCAATCAAAAGTAAAAAAAAAAAAAAAAAAGGAAAGAAAGAAAAGAAAAGAAATAGAAAATAAACAAGGGGGTCCTCACATCAAATTCCTGTAATTCCATAATAGAATTCTTCCCACTTAGGATCTGTTTTACCAAAAATACAAAGAGTAACAGGCAAATAAAATAGAAAATGAAAAAGATAGTGTTTGTTTCGCAATTTTTACTGTGAAGATAGTGGAGAGAAATGCTCTACTAGAGGGAATGTCGTGTAGAAGAGAAGGGAAGAGAAACGCTCTAGTTATGTTAGATTTCAAGCACAAAGTCATCAAACTAGTATGAATAAAGACATTGTTTTACTTTCTTGATTTACCCATTCAGACAAAACATAAATACAGGTGAACTAAGCAAGATAATGAATGCCATGTTAGCCTGGTGAACTAAAACGATGTAATTGCTCATGCTATCATTCTTTGTTTACACTCAACTCAACAATACCAAATTAGTTCTCGATCAAAAGCCTACAAAAATTACTTGTCATGAATTCTTGTAAGTCTCTTTCATTATTGTAAAAACTAAACAAGTGAGTTTGAAGATATCAATACAAATCTTTACTGCCTCTTTCATTCTATCATGCTTCTTGGTTAATTCTTTTCTTTGTTTTTTTCTAAACAAGCAAAAAAGTCTTACTTTCAATATTTCTTCTTAGTTAATTCTTATTTAGTTAACTCTTGTCTATCCTAATAGGAAAAACAAGTCTTCAGATCAATTTTCCTTCCAGGCACCACCCCAAACATACATACTCATAAAAAAGAGTCCAAAACCAGATGCTTACCTTCTTTTTGTGGAGAGAAACACTCACTAGAGGGAATGCCATTTGGAAGAGAAGAGAACCAAAATAAAAAATGGTTGAAATGTGAAAACCCACTTGTTATATGTCATGCTTATTGACAGTTTTCTCCCATATGAGTCTCTCGATAATGTTGGCATAAATCTCTTCCCATATCAATTTCCATATAATTTTGGCTGAAAATCTCTTCCCACACCATTTCTATACAATTTTGGCGGGTTCCCAAATGAATTTATCCAAATTTTGACAAAAAAATTCTCTTGATATCAATTTTGGTGGAGAAGGCAAAAATTAGCGGCATTAAGAATAACTTGGTTCCTCTCGGTCGGTGCCCATGCTTTCACCCTCTTTTAACCTTTTAATATTATTGAATATAATTAATATGTATTGACATTTTTATAAAATTTGAAATTCGCTTAAGTATTTTTTAGAAAAAAGAATCATTTTAGCTTTAGGTTGAATTTTAATTTTGATAATGCTAATTTTTTTTAACCATATTACAATTTCTTAATTTAAAATATTTAATGAATTTAGCTTCAGTATATAATTTGCTTTTGGTTGTTTTGAACTTATTTTATCAATGATATTTTAATTTTAATAAACTCAATATTTACATAATATTATTTTCTAACTTTTGTTTTGGATGTTTTGTTGGATCCGATTTTTCGAAGTTGATCACATATGACTTGGCATTTGCTTTCTGTTTCTGATTTGAAAATAACCTGGATAAGGATGGAATTGGATTTAGCATGAGGGGATGGTTTTGCATGGATAATTTTCCTGTTGCACTAGTATTACTTTGTTGCTGGTGTTGTTTCTTCAGCTAATCTTTTGCTTAGCTTGTGTTGTTTGCTGGAGTATTTTTGAATTGCTCTTTTATATTTGTTGGAATTTCGTTGGGCAGGTGGTCAATTTTATTTAAACGTGCAACAACAATTTTGCATATCAACAGGTGTTCTTGGGTCTGCTGCTCCTTGCTTGGAAGCTTACATTTCCAAACTTTACTATCATAGGTTCATTCAGACTTTAGATTTAGATTGTCTTGAACTTCGGATGCCAATTTTGGTATGGTGGCCCTACTGGCTCCTTGGATTTTTTATTTCTGGTATATGCTTCTAATTTCTATTGTTCTAGAGTAGGATGCTGTGACCTTGTGGCAGCAACTCCTTTGAGCTGTTTATTTTCAGTAGCCTCTGAGTGTGGGCATGGAACAGATTATGGGCATGGAGCAGTTTATTTTCAGTAGCCTCAGTTTATCTGCTGTGACCTGGAATAGATTGTGCACAGGTTGCCTCAGATTGTGCAAGCTTTAGATCATTATTTTGGATTCTGCCTCATGTTATTATGACATTTTGCTTGAAGTGGGATTTGGACCTTGTTCCAAGTTGAATTTGGCATGAAATATTCCTGAAATATGGCTCAAAGGGGACTCGATATTGGGACTTAATTCTTCTTTTGTGATGCGAATTGTAGGCATTGAGACTCGATATTTGACACGCTAGCGCTCATAATTTGCTTAGTTTCGCTGAAGAGAGGATTCAAACTAGTGAAGCACCCACTTGCATATATGCATCAGCCAATTTGGAGTTTTGCTCAATTTTGACTTTTTGTAGAATGAAATCATTAGTGTTGCACTCATTGGATTTCTAATCAGCTTTGGCAGCTAACAACCCTTTTGGTAACAAACAATTTTGGGGCGGTCATCTTTCGGTTGGGCCCTAAATGATTTGGGGGCCTATTTCAATAGGATTTGCTCTTTAGTGAATAGTTATAGGAATTAGGTGCAATCTTTGTTTAGTTTTAAACATTTGTAAGGATAGTAAGCACATGTTTTATCTTTGCTAGGGCTTATTGTAAGGGAAGTAAGTACTTCCTTAATTAATTTTTGCTTTAGCAATTGGCTTGTTACCTTCCTTTTCGTTTATAATATATTCTATTTTTGGTTTATAATATCCAAATTGTTTGGCAATTATTTATTGGTTTAAAAGTACATAATAACAATCATTTCTACTTTTATGGCCACTATTTGGTTGCTAAAATATACACATTAGTAACCAATTCAAATTATTTCTCCAATTGGCATTTGATTTCTAATAAGTAATATATTAGCGACTAGTAGCTAAACTTTTGGTCACTAAATCATAAAAAATGCAATAATCCTTGCGACAATGTTAAAATTATTGCAACCAATTATTTTGTCGCTAAAGCATACTCTTTAGCAATTATGTTTTATCGTCGCAATGTGGTCGCTAAAACATATTAAATAACACAACTATTGCAACTATCTAAAAGTCATTGCAACAAATGATTTGGTTGCTAAAGAATCAATTTTTACCAACCAAAATATGTGGTCATTGTATGCGTACCTACAACAACCATGTCAATGTTATAGTGACCACAAACTTTCACATTAGCGAGTGAAAATATGTCGCTGATTTTTTCATCTTTACTGTTTTGGATGGTCGCTAAACATTTATTTTCAGCATCCAATTTAATAACTCGTCACTGGGCGCTTTTAGTAGCTACTTTGTTGTAACCACCTGCGACCATCATTATTTTGGTCACTATAAGTTTTAGCAACCATTTTTTTTGTGTTAAATCAAAAAAGTAAAGTTAAATAATTTTAATATCAATAATTAAAAAGTGAATACTGAACATCAAATTAAAATTATAAGTACATAATCCTAAAAAAGTTAATATAAGCACATGAATTTTGTCATTATTAGAGTGTAAAAGTGGACTTGGACTTTAGTTTGTCTTATAATTTTGGATGGATCAAATACAACACATTTTTCTTATTTGAATCAAGGAGGATGAATGATTTCAGTACCCAGCTTCCCTTTTGATCATGTTATGCATCCATCATTCGCCATTAGAACAAAATTGGCCAAATTTATAACCAACTGGTCTAAACAAACCATCATTAGCCAAGCATCATAAATTTATAACCAACTGGTCAGGAAAAATGCAATTTTAGTCCACCAACTATGCCCTATTTCGATTTTAGTCCATTGTGATATGGGGTTAGCACATTTGGTCTAGTGGTCTGTAAATTTTTGCACATTTAGTCCAAATTTTTGTAATTTTGGTCCAGGTTGGAAAATTTTCAATTGGGCGCAAAAATTGCCCATTCAGCTTCAATCGGGCCTAATTTTTGGGGATTTTGTGACATGTGTCACCCAGCGCCACATCAGCGTCCACCTCATCTGCCACATCAACAAAATGGCCAAAATAAAAAAAATGTTGAGGGAAAAAAATAAAAATAATCAATAGAATTAAAAATTTATATTATTATATATATAATATAATATATATGTATAATATATATATAATATACATATGTATCAATAGATAATATATTATTATACATATAATATAATACATATATAATATATATAGTTTAAATATATATTTTTTATATTTATCCCCCCCCACCCCCACCCCAACCCCCAAATCCCCCCCACCCCAACACCACTAGCTGCCATGGCAGCCTCAGGCCGCCGGCTGGATGCCGACGGAAACAAAAGGGAGAAGAAGAAAAAAACGCCGGCTGCCAAAACGACCACCAAGCTTGGCAGCCGACGGAAAAAAAATATAAAAAATAAAAACCTGCCATGGCCATGCTGCCAGTGGTCGGATCTGGCTAGATCCAACTAGTATGTACGTTGCCATGGAAAATTGTTAAGTTGTGGGGTTGGGGGCAGACGGGCGGTGGAGTGGCCGGGGGGAGGGGGGAATGGTTTATTTTATATAAATATATATTATATAAATTTTGTATATATGTTTTAGATAGATTTATATATGTATATAAGGATAAATAAAAAATATTATTAATAATATATAAATTTGAAATGAATAAAAGAAAAATTAAATATTATTTTAAATTATCTTAATTAAATATTTCCTAATTTTTCACATGTCCTTATTTTAGAAAAAAAAAAATTCAGTTTTTTGTTTTCAATTGCTACAATTATTTGAAATTATTTTAACAATTGGTAATTTTTCACATACTATTATTTCGAAGAAAAATCAATTTTTTTCCCAATTGCCATGTTTATTTGAAATTATTTTAATATTTTGTAATTTTTACTTGTCATTATTTTTAAAAAAATTCAATTTTTATTACTTGCCACAATAATGGAATTATCTTAAATATTTTGTAATTTTTCACATGCCAATATTTTAAATTGATTTCAGCTTTTTTTTCCCAGTTGATTCATATTTAAACATTTTGTACTGAAACATAGGTATATGTTATATATATATTATACATATGTATTATATTATATATATAATAATATAAATTTTTAATTCTATTGATTATTTTTATTTTTTCCCATCAATATTTTTATTTTATTTTATTTTATTTTATTTTGGCCATTTGCTGACATGGCAGCTGAGGTGGACGTTGATGTGGTGCTAGGTGACACATGTCACAAAATCCCCCAAAATTAGGCCTGATTAAAGCTGATTGGGCAATTTTGGGGCCCAATTGAAAATTTTCCAATCCAATGGACCAAAATTGCAAAAAATTGGACTAATTGTGCTAAAATTTACGGGCCATTGGACCAAATGTGCTAACTCCATATCACAATGGACTAAAATAGAAATAGGGCATAGTTGGTGGACTAAAATTGCATTTTTCCCCAACTGGTCTAAACCAAATTGGGAAGCATTAATGCTATACTTGGATGAAGCCATTTTATGCTGAGAAATTAAAACAACATGAATGGTGGAAATATTCAAAATATTATAGCATAATCAGAGTTAGTTGTTATCAAAATGTACAAAATTATTTCAAAAGTTTGCAAGCATAGAATCTACTTTTGTATATGCGGAAGGTAAAAAGGAAAAAAGAATTTACATTCTTCTGTAGCTTTATAGAGCAGAGTACTCGTGTTTAGGTTCTTGAAGATGATAAGAAACTGTATGTAGTGGGGTTGTTTACCAAGGCTTGAGGTCCCCAACCGGTCCTGCAGTCCAGTTTAAAATCATCTTTTGACCTGGCTTCAAGTTTATACTCTTGTCATGAGGTAGTTTCCGGGCCAGCCCATTTAATATTTGGTGGAACGCATCTCCTGGTTGCGCTGGCTGAGGGAATAACATTGCCTGTTTCATTGATGGATTTGCAAGCAACCTCTGCTTCCTTAAAACCACTTGGACAGGAATAGATGTAAGAATAGTATCCAAATACGGGACATCCTTCTCTGCCACAAACACACCAATTTGCTCCCATGGAATAGCATCAGCAAATGGTAATACTATGTCATCTGCTATGATCACCGGAATGCAGCCAAAGATTACAGCCTCCACAAGTCTTGGGCTCCATGGAGCCCAACCCAGAGGGCATAAGCAGAAAACGACACGCTGCATATCTTCATAGTATGTGGTTGGGTGGTCCGTCGAGATGTCAAAGAGTGGATTGTTCTTGAAGTTCTCCCAAATGGATGCTCGAGCACCTCTGCAGTAAAGACATGTCAAATATTCCATTGTACAAGTAATATCACAATTATATTTGAGAATAATCAGTACAAGAAAATATCCCTTCAACAACGGACAAATTGATAACAAATTTAATGAAATCTGTCACAAAATTTGATTTTGTGATGGATTTATTTTATAAATGCAGTAGTATATACTTTTTGTCACCCATTAGTTTTGTAATGGAAATAAAGTGCACAATAGAATTAATCTTGTGATTGAATTTCTGTAACGAATCAAAATAATCATTCAATCGCAATGTTTAGAGTTATGAAACTTGTGACGAATTCTTTATATCAATTCAGATTCTTCATATTCGTTACAAGTGTCACTACTAATATATTTTTTTGGTCTTTTTTTAAATTCACTAGTAATCTATCACAAATTCATTACAACTGTCTTTTGATTTGTGATAGAACTCTATTTGTCATAATTTTTTCCTTTGTGAAGGGGCAACCTCTCATGAGGTTTGACGTAACTATGGATTGACATCTTTAGGTTTAAAAAATTACGTCTACCTCCCTTGTCATTGACGGACATCTAAAAATTTTGACGGATGGTGTAAAATAACCATATTAGCCTTAATGATTTAAAAAAAAAAAAATCAACCTGAAATTAATTAGCGATCTTGATTCTTGAGTGCTAGATCGACTAGAATGTGAAAGCATACCTTGCATAGTAACCACCTTCAGGGTCATTGTTCACATCATAAAACAAACCGCGAAAATACACAAAGATGGATCTTGGTGTGTCTGGAGGAATCAAATGAGACTGCATTTTCTCTGGAGGTGCGTATGGAGGTATAGTTATTGAACCTTCATTCAGACAAACATGGTTACGTTGTCCGAAAGTCTGAACCAAGGTAGCACGTTGAAGTAAGGGAAGAATGCCTCTTTTTATAGCTTTCTCTTCCTACAATTAATTAATGGGAGAAATTAATCACCATTAATATAATTGGAATATATATATATATCACTTAATAATTAGTGGGATAATGAAAAAGTGAGAATAATAATTAATTAGATTAATTACTTGATAATGAAAACATGCTCCAAAATCATGGGGAATGAGAAAGAAGTGATCAGCCTCTTCAGTTCGATTCCAGAAAGGCCATTTTGTGGAGATGAGCTGTATTGCACTTCTCATCATTCTTAGAGATTTGAAAGGCAGTGGCAACCCATTAGGTGCGAGGTCACACGTTGAGTAAACGGGCGTATAAAACCAATCTGCTTCATTTGGATTGAGAGTTCTAACGGGGCTGGATAACAGAAACTGGTGCATAAATATCTCAGCAGCAAACATGTGTGTCAGACAGCGTGGATCTTTCTGCAGGATCTTCTTGTTATATTTGCTTGGAAGTTCATATACATAGACTTTCAATCTTCCAACCGGATTATCCTCAAGGACATCACCAGCACTTCCTAAACATATATAGATATGTTTCAACAAAATTACAAATTAAGAGATGTACATAAAAGAAGAATTAGTCGGTTGTGTTTGGCCTACTGGTATAAGTTTTATGCATTAAGTGTAGGGCCAAAGGTTCGAGCTTAACTGACTGCATGCTGATATGCTTACGTGTGATAAATAAAGAAAAAAGAAAAAGAAGAAGAAGATCTAGCTCTTACCAGAATTAATTAAGAACAAAATCAATGCAACCTTGAGAAATTAACAACTTTTTCACAAACAGAAGGCTCGCAGAAGGAAAACTAAACATGATAAAATAATTAAGCCAAAAAGAGTAGATATATAATATACCTGAAATCCTCTCAGTAGGGACGGGGCCTTGATGGTCAATATTAATCCCCTTGGCACCAAACAAAGGCAGAAGCAAAAGTAGCCAAATGCAGCACAAGTACCCCATCATCTCTCCTCAACTCAAAAAAAGAAAAAGAGACTATAATTGTGTTGCTTAGCTGCAGAGATATATAGAGAATTATATATGGCGCCTAAGGCTTTTTCATATACAGTTGGGCAGTCCTCATATCAACATGTTTGCTGGTGAAGGGTTTCCTTCTTCGTTTTAATTTTGTCTTGCCATTTAAGAATGCACTAATTTACTAGCCACCTAGCTATCAATTTAAAAAGTCAAAACTTCAAATATACATATATGTATATATTTAATTCGTTGTTGCGTACTTGAATGTTGGATGAAAGCTGCATTTGTTTTGCCAGTTTGATGGCCAGTCCACCTCAACAACTAGGTGCCTTTTTACTCACCATAGAAATATTGCTTAAGCAAAAATACTAATACTATAAATTTGTTGTAATATCAAAGACACGTCCATCATCTATAGTGGTTTCAAGAAAATTACAATGATGTCCCTAAGAGCTGCCGTGAATTTCACATCTTCTTCCACTTATTACGTTCCAAATACAATGTTTTAAAGATGATTCTGTGGTAAAGGGTCAGCTAGAAAAAATTATATAACTTGAAGATGTTATTGATTAACAGTATTGACAAATAGACGTATTACTATTCAATTTTTACCACAATGACATTTAGAAGTTTTCAGTCAATGATATCATAACAAAAATAAAATAAAAATATATAATCTTAAGAGATATGATGTTAGCATATTGCTAAACTATATGAGTCAAAAAATTAATTTACGAAAGATAAAATACAAGAAATAAATTTCCACATGCAGAAAGGAACATATGAAATGTGATTTCCTATATATTCACAAAATGAAATTTTGATAGAAATATCATGGACTAAAGATAATGTTTCCATTATTATGTTGTAAAAAATTATAATAATATAAATTATTTTAAATATGATATTGCTTGAAAATAGAGTAGGGTCCTCTACGGAAGATAGCTGTGTGTCGGCTCATTTTCCTTTGGAATGCACACAAAAAGGGCTTCTCTTCTTGAAGTTTTTTCGAGTTTGCGATTTGTTGCGAATGAGTTCTTCTTTCCGAGACTCGGTATTTATAGATTTTAGTCTTTGCCCATTATGATTTTTCATCCCCTCTTGTGGGCTTAGTATGTCTTTTGAGCTTTCCCACACTTTTACTTAGTTAATTTCTTTTTAAGTTATTGATCAATTTTTAGTTATTTTACCGAATTGTCCTTATAGCCAATTTTAGTAGTACCATCAAGCACCCTATTTTTGATAAGGAGATTTTAATTTCACATTGAAAATATTCTATAAGTCCAATTTTTTATATTTCCTTTACTTAAGTTGTTAAAATAAAGTTTATATATTGAAAGTTCACTTACTTTTAGGGTGTGCAAAATTAAATCTCGCAATGAAGTTCTCTAATAGATCACTGAGCGAAATTTAGTGCAATATTCATCTAAAGACTTAGATGAATTCTATGCCTTGAAGCAGTTGAATATGTTCATTAAGAGCTTGCACTCTGCTAATGACTTAGAAAAATTTACTTAGGGCATCTTATACTTAGGAGACCTTTTGAGGTAATTTTGCTAATCAAATTAAGTGTGCAGACTTGTATTTACTCAACTTTTATCTAAGTTGAGGTTTAATATGTTTCTTTGTCATGTTATTTTTTAGGTGACGTCGTGCTAGCTGCCTTATATTCATCCAAAGACTTAGACAAATTTTGTACATTTTATTCGCCTAAGGACTTAGGAGGATCTTGTGTTGAATTTGTTTAAGGACTTAGATAAATTTCAAGTGTGTAATTGTGAGGAGTGTGTCTCATTAGCTATTGAGAGACAAGTTCTCAAGGTGACATCTTTATCCTTTTCTTTTGTTTTACTTCACCCTAGTCTTTGTGAATTTTTGTCTAACTTATTAGTGTCAGTAAAAAATTCTCATGGTGTATCTACTTAAAAGATGGTCATGTCTTGAGAGTAAGAATTAGAAAGTAGGACACAATCCAAGTTAAAGTCTCCAACTAAGTCGGTTGGAGTTCATATATTCAAAGCAGAGGTAATGTTGGCTAAGTACATGTATGAGGTCTGTAGGGTGCATTTGGGTGCTCAAGGTGTTTGGACACTCAGGCAATGCGATTGGGCATGACTTAGAATTTTTTCAGGGAGGTTCCAAGCTTTGATAATTACTTAGGATCCTTAGCAAGGTTTTATGGTTTGCGAATTTCTTAGAGATTTTCACGGAACTTGGTGCTCTAGAGATCTCTTAGGATTTTTTGCAAAGTTTTGCACTAAGCGAATGACTTAAAATTTTTGCTGGCAGAGCTCTAAGGTCATACATCTCTTATGTTCTTTAGCAAAGTTAAGTTGTTCTAGGAGCCTTTCAGATTGCCTATGGAGGGGTCTCTTCAAGGACCCTTCAAGATATACGATCATATTACATTACTTTGTGTAACCCATGGAGGTCTTGTTGTAAAGATGGTACTTCATGCTCTGAAACTTCTTTTCCTTGGTGCGGCTATGATTCCATTATGAGAGTATCTCTCAATGAGTATCTTTCAGAGGGCTCCCAACAACTGCGGTTTCCAAGAGCCACATTTTCTTTATTTAGATGGCTAAGTATCAATTATATATAGAATGACTTTTGTGTTTGCCATATTATCGAATCTAGTATCTTTATTGCGGGAGTTAAAATTTTAAGAGATGTCAAGTCATTTCCTTTGTGAAATTAAAATTTTCTATTGAGTTGGGGTCAGAACTTAGTAGACCAAATGTCTCATCGAGAAGAGGTAACTATGTCAATAGTGAAATATCTCAAAGAGGAGGTTGTCGGAACATTTCAACACTAAAGTAAGAACAAGGAAGAGTTGGCTAAGTTGCTGAATGAGCATAAGATTGAAGCAGAGATTTGCTAAAGAAGTAAAGAGTGGGGAGAAATTACTAGATTCCTCTACTGGAAGGACACTTGTGAACGCATTCAAGGAGTACAAGGGCTCTAACAAGTTTTTTAAGACGATAGAGATGGATGTGATGGCGATCTATTTGCAGATCATCCAAAGTTGTGGCTGTATTTTGAGTGAGACCGAGCAGTATCTCATGAAAAGCTCACTAGATCCCAATTTCCCAGTTAACCTTGCTGTTACAAAGTTTGAAAAAGGTCCTAAAGCTTAGGCGAAAGCTATGATAGAAGAACTAACGGATGCAACTCTACTAGAGTGAAGATGTTATGTCTATGGGTGGTGGTAGCAAGTAGAATTTATATTTTGGATTTTGATAATAGTTAGCATTTTTCAATTAGCTTGAGTAGTGTTTCAGCATGTTCTTATTTTCTTATTGTCATTTATTTTTGGAGGCTAAATGTTATCCAAACACCTTTTTTGTCTCTCTTATTTAATTTGAATAAAGTTTTTTTTTGCTTTTGCCTATTTGCATTTGTGCAAACACCTAGCCAATTGAATGACCATTAATTCTGCATATTTAGGCTTTGAGAGTCGGAGCATATCAGGCGAGAAGACATCATTTTTGGGCGCCCATAGTGGTCCTTTGTTTTAAAGAGGTTGCCATGTACTCCCAAAGGAGCCTTGCTCCCGAGAAGCCTTTATTGCTTTTTTAGAGAGATTGCCACGTATGCTGAAAGGGAGCTTTTAGTAGGATTTTTTTTACATTGCCACGTATTCCCAAAATGAGCCTCGCTCCTGAGGGAGCCTTTAATGGACTTTTTTAGAGAGGTCGCCATGTACTCCTAGAGGCTCTCCCAAGGGATCTTTTAGTGGGCTTTTTTGGAGAGGCTACTGTTAAGTCCTTATCAGTATTAATTTTAATATCATATTTAGGACTTAATAAATAATTTTCTTATGTAAAAAATTATAATTCCCTTGCTAATTGATGAAAATTTGGAATTACAAGAATACAAGTGGAGAAATTATAGAAAAAGACAAATTAACACAAGTTGGTGGGAATGCTGATAGGATGACATAGAAGACTCCTTTTATTTATTCAAGTCTTATTCTAATGAGAAGACTCTGTTAATTGTAAAAGACCTTTTAGACACTTAGTTTGATATACCAATTTCGATTTTCTATTTTGGAAATTAGAAGTTCCACAAAAAATTCGGTGTTTGAAGGACGACAAAGTGGATATCAGATTCATTTAGGAATAAAGTTTCTTCTTTTCCCTTTGATTTTTTTTAATTATGAATTTGAGACTTTGTTTCTTTTTGTTCATGTTTTGCTTGACAATTCAATCATGAACTAATTCATTATTCTAGGGTTATGATGGATTCTTTCGAATAAATTAATGCATGATCTTCTTCCCTGAAATTAGTAGCATTTTAACTTGTTTCTTCTATTGTGTGCTTTTTCTATTTGATTGTTTGATCAACACTCAAGTACATCCTTAGCCCCTAGAGGAATCTTGAAAAAGAAAATTTAGGGATAGACTGACAATAGAAGAGTTAGGATTAATTATTCAAGTAGATGAATTAGTTAATTTGTGAGTAGGATAGGAATATACCTGCTTGCCCTAGGTTGTTAGTTGAGTCCATTCATAATTTAATTACTTCACATAGGAATATAGCAAGTTGAATAAATTAGGAATTTAATTGCAAGTAATTTGAAAGTACCCCGTAATTATATAAGACTCAAGACTAATAATTTGTTATTGATTTCATAGGGAGAAAATTATGTAATTAACCCATTCGATTGATGAAATCATAATTCTAGGCCTCTATATCTTGATAGAAAACTTAATTATTACACTTTTCTTATTTTAATTAATTTAATTTTAATTCCTACATAATTGATTTTTGCTTGAATAAAGCAAGTGTGTGATAAATTCGTAATAAGCATCGAATAATTTAGTTTCTCATGGGATCGACACTCTTTTCATCACTTTGTTACTTGTTCCGACACGTGTACTTGCGTGTTGCTTGCATAATTTGTTTTTTGGACCAATAGCTACTAGGTACTCTTTGCATTCCTCAAGGAGCCTTATAGTGGGATTATGCCTAAAAGTCTTCTAGAACACTCCATATAGGTGTACATAGTTGCTACAAAGTTCAAAGTTATGGAAGAGAACAATAATTGTGAAGAAATAGACATTTATTCAAGAGATTATTAGTGAAAAAGATTGTCATTTTCGAGTTGGTAAGCTTTATTTAGATTAAAAGAAATGACAAAAAATTTAATTTCTCATCAAGGATGTTGCAAGCAACACATTTCAATCATCGTCATGAGTGTTTCACAATGTACGTGCTCTTGCAATGTTGACCTCCTATGGTATAATTTGGCTTTGTCTCTTCCAACTAGTCTTCCAAATATTACTGAGATGACTCCCGTTGTAGGGAACCTATCAAGGTCGTAGCGGCAGGGATGCTTTTTGGGATTCGAGTGGTCATTCGGTGTCCGCCTATAACTTTGGGTCTCTTTTACTATTGATCTTTTCTTTGGGCTGGATATCTTTTGAGCCACGTACTCCATGAGGTATCCTTTCTAAGTTAATTTCTCGATTTCATCCTTCAAGTGGCAATACTCATTTGTGGTATGCTTGCCAACACGATGAAAGCGGCACTATTTGTTTAGCTTTGGCTTCTTAGTGCATGGAGCTTTTTGCGATGGTTGCTGGATGAGGTCGCCTTGTAGTACTATCATCAAAATCTCTGCCTAAAACACAATAAGGGGTGTGTGTACATAGATTGTATAAAGAGGGCTATGTCTCTAGCCTGGTTGCTTCTTATGGTTGTCACTCTTCTCGTTGCTGTCTTTTATTTATGGGCTTTTTGAGGAACTACAATTTTCTCTATGCGAATGCACTTCTCAACATGCATAAGGGGTTCTTCTAATGTAGCAAGCGAATTTTTAGCAATCGATTCTCAAAATTTGAGGTGCTTTAAATTCTGGTAGAAGATATTGAGAAGAAGCTCTTGGCTGACATAAGGTGTTTCATATATTGCTTAGAAAAAACGTTTGAGGTTCGTCCTTAGGAATTCTCCATCTTGTTGCTTAATGTGAATAGATAGGCTACCATTTTTTGGTACTTGCAATTGATGAAGAAATTCTAGAGGAAAAAATACGCTAACACTTTCCTTTCAATAATAGATATTGCTTGCATTTGGTTGAACCATGTTAGAGCATGCTTGATAAGAGTGGTGTAGAAGAGCTTGTAATACGCAACCTTACTCAAATCATAAAGCTCCATTCTTACTAGGAGGTTGTCAAAATGTTCTTAGGGATCTGTAGTACCACGAACTCCAGCCATTGAGCTATTTTTATCCCATGGGAAGTGCTTTTGTTGGGATTGTAGGGAAAATGGACTGTGCCACAAGGGCAATGGCTAAAGAATGTGACTTCCTGCTTCTTCAATGGTTGCGGGGCAAAAAAATACATTCGAACTCCAACATCTAAGGGCACAAGTTGGGTAGTATCTACTTTGAGTGAAGTGTATGTGTCTCTCTAGTGAGGTAGAGAAGAGGGGGATGCATCACATCCTAAAATAGCTCTTCATTCAGATCTCTCCAAGAAGGATGAAGCCCCTCGACTCATGGCAATGCTCCTCAGCATATTGGGCGACTGTTTTTGCCGTAGGTTGAGCAGTAACATATTCCAATAGAATCCTCAATACCTCTGGAGTGATAGGTGGAGCAGATTCTCCTAGGAGAGGGGCCTGCTACACGGCCACCTTTTCAGGTACAAGTTGTGCATTGAAAACAGGATCTAGCACTAGATTAGGTGGTACTTCTACTTGGTGACTCTCCATGTTCTCCAATGTTGGGGTCATTTGATTGCTAGGTTTGTCACCTCTTGATCTTGTTTGCATCCTCAACGTTCTTTTTTCCTCATTTGAGTTCCTACAGACGATGCCAAAATGATGCTGCTTGGAAATAGAGCACGGTTCCTTCCGGAAAACAACGGTGTGTCAGTTCATTTTTCTTCAATATGCGTACAAAGGGATCTTTTCTTCTCAAAGTTTCTCCAAGTTCATGATTTTTTGCAAATGATTTCTTCTTCCCAAATTCTTTTTGGGACTTCGTACTTATAGATTTCAGTCTTGATGGGCTTAAACCCAATACAGGTTTTCTGTTGCTCTTTATGGGCTTAGTTTATCTTTTGGGCTCTATAACCCTTTTATTTAGTTAATTTATTTTCAAGTTGTTGGGCCATTTTTAGCTAATTTACCAAGTTTCCCTTATAGCCAATTTTAGTAGTATCAAAATAGTTGTCTAAAAAAATTACAAGAAAAGAAAATCCCTAAATGTTTTAACTTATCACATATAATGAAAATTACTTTCTTTTTCCCTTTTTTGTTTGCAAATACTACTACATAACATAAGAACAAAACAAAATATCAATAATCAGAAATGAATTTAATAATATATATGTGTGTGTATATATAATTTACATAAAAATTGGCAAGAGAATGCTTCACATAGGTGAAGGTAAAAACTAATCTTTTCTTAACTAACTTAAATGCAAATAATAAGGAGGGAAAAAAAAGAAAGAAAAGAAGATGATTATACTTTTCTTTAGAATCTATTTGTGCTTTACAGAACAAATGGTTATAATGATAAACTAAGGGAGAAAAGTTACTATCCTAAATGGGAGAAAATTAGTCTACATGAAGATAAGTTAATTGTATGCTTAAAGAGACACTTTGAATTCTCTATTCTATTTTTTATTCCATCTCCTATTCCAATTTATCGTATTTATATGAAGTGTATCTAATTCTCAATCAATTATTTTTATAAAAAAATATTTAATGCATGTGTCATATATTCATAAAATAGAATAAAAAATGAAATCAAGAATGTAATAGAAAATTTAAATTGCTAAACACTTCGAATAGGAGATATCACAATTTTCAAATTATAAGGATAAACTTATGAGGATTTCAAGAGTAAATTAAGGATGCAAAAGTAGGTGCACATTTTATCCTAACTTGCTAAAAATAAACGTAAGTAACGTAGATCTAAGAATTGCAAGATAGATGAATTTTTCATCATATACATACGTATGCATCTATTTTTCAAATGCTAAACATACAAAATTTAAAAACAGTAATGATAAATATTACAAATTAATTGTGATAAACTTTTTATTTATTTAACATAATTTGAAGTTACTATTAATTGATGGCGACCAACTCATGACGACGAATTGACATGCAAACCAAATTTGGAGAAGGGAAGAAAATAGCTGAAAATTGTATATTGATTTATGTACAAGATATAATACAAAAGCTCCTATATAGGAGTGAGAGCTTCAGCAAATCACCGTGGAAAAAAAGGGGAACAACAAATGCTAACCAAACTGCCTAACTAACTATCCAACTATTAACACGTTAAATTACAGCAAAAACCCTAACTAATAAACTGAACAAAAAAGAAAATAGAGCATGCAGGTTGGTTTAACACCCCTCCTTCAAGATAGATTGTGAGGGTTCTGCATGGCCATCTTGGGCAGAAAATTGGCTAGCGATGATGCCGAGAGGGCCTTCGTGAAGAGATCAACAAGCTGGTTGCTGGAGTGTACTGGGAGAAGCTTGAGAGAACCAATAACAATCTTCTTCCAAATAAAATGGCAGTCAACCTCTGTATGCTTTGTGCGTTCATGAAACACGAGGTTGGAAGCTATGTGTAGGGCAGCTTGGTTGTCACAAAATAAGACGGCTGGAGAAGTGTGATCAATTTGAAAATCCTTGAGGAGCTAATAGAGCTAAATGACTTCACTGGCAGTAGTGGCGAGAGCGCGGTATTCAGCTTCAGTAGATGATCTAGCTACCATTGGTTACTTTTTTGATTTCTAAGAGATGAGAGAGTCCCCAAGAAAGATACGAAGACTAGTGGTAGACCGGCGGTTAATGCAGTAAGATGCCTAGTCGGCATCGAAGATAGCCCAAAGTTGAATATGGGAGGTGGATGAAAAGAAGATTCCTTGACCTGATGAAGATTTGAGGTAGTGAGGAAGGTGTTGAACGGCTTGTAAGTGCAGCGTGTGAGATACACAACAAGTGATGTCCGATCAGGATAATGTGAGATACAAAAGCTGGCCGATGAGACGACGATTCTATGAGGGATTAGAGAGAGGAATGCCAGTGTCAGTGTTAAGATGAAGCTTTGGGTCTATGGGAGTCTTGGTTGGCTTTGATGCTAAGTAACCCGTTTCCTCTAGGATTTGCAACGTGTAGTGGTGTTGAGATAGAAAAATTCCAGCAGGTGACTTGGCAAATTTCAAGGCCCAGAAAATACTTAAATGACCCCAAATTTTTAAGTTTGAACTGGTGCTGAAGAGAGGCCTTGAATTCAGAGATGGATGAGGTAGATGGATTGACAAGCAAGATCTCATCAACATAGACTAACACACCAATGAAAGAGTGTCCACTAACAAGAATAAATAGGCGATAATCAGAGACCCAAGCGAAGAAGAGCACTGGAGAGCTTTGTGTACCATTGGTGAGAAGCTTGGCAAAGACCATAAAGAGACTTATGTAACTTGCAAGCTAGGGTGGAGTGGTGGTTGGAAGTTAATGCAGGAGGCGTGTAATCGGGTGGAAAAGCCATGTAGACTTCCTCAAATAAATCACCATTCAAGAAAGCATTATTGATGTCTGACTGAACAAGCTACCACTTATATATAGCTGCAAGGGTTAGAAGAAATTTGACAGTAGTAAATTTAGCAATAAGAGAAAAGGTGTCCAAAAAATTAATCCCTTCATGCTGTGTGTAACCTTTGGCAACAAGGTAAGCTTTATGCCATTCTAGAGTACCATCGGCATGGAATTTTAACTTGTAAATCCAATGACAACTAATAGTTTATTTACCGGGGGGAAGAGGAACGACATTCTAGGTTTTGTTGGCTATGAGGGTGTCCAGCTTAGTCTGCATGGCGGTCCGCCGTTAAGGGATTTTGGCCGCTTAAGTGTATGTTTGTGGTTCAAAGTGAGTAGAGATATTGAGAAGAAGTGAGTGTAAGAAGGTGAGTAGGAGGAATAGGATAAGTGTTTGGAGATGGGGTATGCGCAGTTTGCCAAAGGTAATTGAGAAGGAAGGAGACTACAATGGAAGTCAAGTAAGTAAGAGGGGGGTTTGGAGATTCTTGTGGATCAGCGAGGAGTAAGAGGAGCAGAGGGGAACGTGGCAGTGATGAGGATGAAGGATTCAGGATAGATCGTCAAGGGACATGAATCTTGACATTGGTAGGAATAAGGAAAATAAGAGTGTTGAATGGGTCTTGTATGGGACTTGAGTTGGAAGTGTTTTGAAAGGGGAAGAATTGCTCATGAAAGGTGACGTCTCTGGCAATGAATATTTTGTTAGAATTTAAATCAAGTAATTTGTAGCCTTTAATAAGAGGTGGATATCCTATGAAAACACATGGGCTCACACGAGGGTCGAATTTTGTTGGACGAGCTCGTAAGGTAAAGGCATACTCAAGATAGCCAAAAGATTTGAGAAGAGTGTAGTCGAATGGCTGATTGTATAATAGTTCATATGGGTCTTGTTATGCAGGAGATCCGAAGGAGTACAATTGATAAGGTAGCAAGAGGCGAGGACGCATTCATTCGAGAAAATGAAAGGAATATGTGAGTGAAAATACAGTGCTCTAGCAACATTTAGTAAATGTTGGTGTTTTCGTTTGACAACAGCATTTGTTGCGGCGTCTCAACACAAGATAACTGGTAAAGAATGCCTTTAGAGTTATAGAAGTCTGATAGCATAAACTCAGGAGCATTATCAGTTCGTATTTTTTTAATTTGAATGTTAAACTGGGTAAGTATAAGTTGAGAGAATCTTGGCAAGATGGTGGTGACTTTAGACTTGTGTTTAAGAAGGAACAACCAAGTATAGCGAGAATGATCATCAACTAATGTAAGAAAATAAGTTGTGTCCACTATGAGAGGGGGTATGGAAGGGTCCCCATACATCAGCATATACAAGATTGAATACATTGTGTGAAATGTGATTATGGGAAATAAACAGTAAGCGTCTTTGCTTGGCGAGGGGGCATATAGTACAAAGATCTTTATTATCTGAAAACTCATACTGACGAAAGGGTTTGAGGACAACAAGCTTCTTATTAGACGAGTGGCCAAGCCGGTGATGCCAAGTCTTAGCAGAGACTTTATTTAGAGAATGGTTGCTGCTGTCAATCTGGTTGAATTTAAGGATGTATAATCATAGAAAAAGGAGAATGTGAGATAAGGATTAAATAAGAGAGCGCTAACGGAGAGTAACTGAAGTTTGAATTGAGGGTCATACAATACATCATGTAGAGTGATAGTAGAATTAAGAACCACAGTGCCAACATAGTGAACATGTATTTGCATATTATTAGGTAAGGAGATAGTAGTATTCATGAAGGGAATAAAGACTTGAATAAAGAAATTTTAGAGCAAATATGGCGAGATGCGTCTGAATCTATGATCTAATTATCGGAGCAAATAGTATTATCATTAGAGTAGGTACCTGCAGTGTGGGAAGTATGTCGATCTTCATTATCAACTGGCTTGGGAGACTGAGTGATGTGAGTTGAGAGAAGAATAACAAGCTGAGTGTATTGTGTAGGACTTAAAAATTTGAAAGAAGTTATCAATACCTTTACTACTGGAAGTACTGGAGAATTGATTCATAGTAGAGGGAGGAATGTGAGTTTGTGCAGGTTGAGTGGATGGAAAGGAAAGTTGAGATCCGGATTGAGAACGAGGTTGGAACTTGGAATAGGGGGGATAGCCATGGAGCTTATAGCAAGTGTCAACAATGTGTCCATAACATGAGCAATGAGTGCAGAATGGCCTCTCTTTTCTGGCATTGTAGTATGTAGTAGCGCATTGAGGCTTGATAGGAGGTCTGTTCACAGTTTTAGCACCATCGGTTTTAAGTGCAAAGGCCATACTATTGTTCGAATCTTGTGAGGAGCAAGGATTTAGTCAACCCTGCTGTTCTTCTTGAGAAACTAGGGCAAAAACTTTCCTAATCGGAGGTAAAGGATTTGACAAAAGGATCTAACTACAGACTTGCACAAATGTGTCATTAAGGCCCATAAGATACGCAAGTACATACTCACGCTGATAATGTTCAGAGATTTCATGGATTCCACCACAATTGCATCCATTACAAGTGCATACAGGTCTATAATTGCTTAGCTCTTCCCACTGTGTCTTCAATTTTGTAAAATAGACACTTACAGAGGTAGAACCTTGTGTGTGGGTGACGAGTTCATGGTGGAGTTGATACAAGCGTGGACCCATGCTTTGTTGGAAGCACTTCTTTAGATCAAGTCAGGTGTGATGAGCAGATTCGGAATAAATCACACTTTTTGAAATTTCTTTGGAAACAGAGTTCAACAACCAAGAAATCACCATGTTATTGTTTCTAGTCCAGGCACTAAGCATTGCAGGATCAGTGAGAGTAGGCTTTGGAATTGATCCATCGATGAAACTGATCTTATTCTTCATCGAGAGTGTGATTAACATCGCACGGCTCTATGAGGCATAATTCTCGCCTGTGACTTGCTGAGATACTAGGAGGAGGCTTGGATTATTTGAGTGATGGAGGTAAAAAGGATTGGAGGAATCATCCATGGCGGACTAGCTATAGGATGCAAAGGAAATGAAGGATTGATTGCGCTCCATGGTTGGAAGAGATGATCGGAAGAGGAAATAAGCAGGAAAAAAGACAAATGAAAGAAAGGCACATACGGAGATTCAGGAGGTGCGGTGGAGAGAAAAATCTTCTAATACCATGTTAATTGATGGCGACCAACTCATGACAGCGAATTAACATGCAAACCAAACTTGGAGAAAGGAAGAAAATGGCTGACACGCGTATATTGATTTCTGTTCAAGATATAATACAAAAGCTCCTATTTATAGGAGTGAGAGCTTTAGCAAATTAATGTGGCAAAAGGGGGAAATAGCAAATGCTAACCAAACTGCCTAACTAACTATCCAGCTGTTAACACGTTAAATTACAACAAAAATCCTAACTAATAAACTGAACAGAAAAGAGAATAAAAGCATACAAGCTGGTTTAATAGTTACAAAGAAGTGCATTAGTATAAATCTATTTATAGACACATATATTGCAAATCATATAGGAAAAACACATAAGATCAAATATATATTTGGTTGGGCGTTAAATAACAAATGAACATATATACTAATTAATTAACTTTTTTTTTCCTATTGGTAAAGAGATAAACCATAGGAAGAGATTAATTGAGGGATATTATAGGAGCAACAGATTGAAGAAAATATCTGTTTGAATTAAATTGTAATAGGAATTTTACTAATAAATTAAATACTATAACTAATATCTATAAGGTTATTATAAGATATTATCATAAACCAAAATATGGTAAACTAGCTACCATCGCTGGAGTAAAAAGTAAACAAAACAAGTAATTACAATTAATATAGGAATTGTATTGAAAAAAATAATTTTGAAAAGATGTCAACATGGCTAAATGGAGCAAAACCAACTTGTCCGCCTCATGATCCACTTAGGAGAGAGATGGAATCATGAGATGACTCCAATTTGAGTGTTACTAGTCACTATGGCATGTAATCCTTACAAATATAAATTCCTTCAAAGTTTATTTCATTATTTAAAATTTTTAATCAAATATAAAAAACTTAATAAAATAAATTGAAAATAATAAAAAAAATTTGCTTGTCCAACGCAAAATTTCTGATGGAACGTGTAATACCTTAAAATTTAGTAATGTATTTAATTGATTATCTTATCATATTTAATTTATTTTATTTGATGTATCAATTGAGACATGGAAATACATAAGATACCATTTTTTATAATATATATTCTAAAAATTTAGGGAAAAAAAAGAAAGACAAAGAAAATTTAAATTCCCTCCTAAACATATAATGATAACTATTGTGTTCAATCTCGAATGTATTTTAAAAATATAATAAATAGTCTTTGATTATAGTAAATATCACTCATCTTGGTTCGTTTATAATATTACTAGATGTATGAATAATTAATTATAAGACTTATTTAATTTTTTTATGGAATTGGAATTAATAGTAAGTAATTATCCTTGTTTTAAAAAGAGTATAATTAGTCTTTTTTGCATCAAACCACTTATTCCACACACACATATATATATATATATATTATAATGCCTCAAAGAAAAACCCTAAGAATACCATTCAATAGAAGAAAAACTAAGGAAAAGAGACGGCTGTGGTGGTAGAGTAAACATAGAGAGAAATAGAGGGATGATCGCCAATTTACATCTCCATATACAATTTGGTAGGCAATCAAATTAATGTTACTATGTAGTCATATAGTTGCTACTTTGGAGATATTGTCCTACTTCTACTGAAAAAAAATTGCTTAACTATCTTTCTAGTGTTATACCATATTTATGTGGACCCCTTTTGTTTGCTTCATATTGAAAGACGGTGTAAGCCAAAGATCCAATTAAAAACAATTAAAAATTGAAATCAAACCTGATTTACACCTCCACAAGGATCAAATTCATGCTACTAACATGAATTAATGGTAGAATATTAACTCAAAAGAAAATTCCAACTAAAATGATGAAAACTTGCTTGAACTCTCCAAAGCAGTCTCTTCCTAGCGCAGTAGAGTATGAACAATGTTTGCCTGACTGAATCATCTTGACATTGAGTGAAATGTGGACCAAAAGGTCACAACACCTTGATGATTCTGCAGTAAAAATTTCAGCTCAAAATACTTTCAAAAGACCTCCAATGGATGCTCCATAGTTATTGCCCAAATAGAGGATCTCCAAAAGCTTAGCAATCTAAGTGTTTTACCTCTAATGTCAAGATCCACACACCAATGGATAATGCGATCTCTCCTAGATTATCTAAAAAATCAAAGGAGAAATGAGAATGATGAACGTCGAAATTTAGAGAGGGAAGAGGTGAAGAAAAAAATGTGAAGCCTCAACACATGAGAAAGTCACGCAAATTTTGGAGGGAAGAGAGGAATCTAACAATTAGATGCAAAATGCTTGCATTCACATCACCTTGGCCACCCCTCTCTATATCTATATATGGATGGAGGGAAGGTGTGATGCTTAGGTGGCATCACACTTCCCATAAGGGGAGGCGCCACTTGCAAACAAGTTGTATGTGAATTTAATGTGCATTTGAATTTCATTTGAAATTTTCATTTCATCTCATAAAATATCATCCAAATAAATTCCCTTCATTTGAATATTTCCTCCAAAAATAATTCTTCACTTTAATTAAATTAAACACTTTAATTTAATTAAACTTTGACTCAAACTTTAAGTCAACTAACTTAACTCTTTAAGTTAGTGATTGTTAACTTAACTCTTTAAGTTAACTTGCCCAATTGATAGTCATATGACACCAATCAAATTAACTTTTAATTTAATTAGTCTAATTTAACTCGTTAAATAATTTAGATCAATTTAACAATCAAATTGATCAAGCCGAAATGACTAAAAATTGAATCAATCAATTCCCTATCAATTTCGGTCAAGGTGGAATATTTCTAACACTTAGAAAATTCCCTTCATCAAGTAGGATTTTTAATTGGCTTTTGTGTGTGTGACCCATTAGGTTCTACCATTCATTAGACACGGGCTCACAACTTTTGTGACTTTAGAATATCAAATATTCACATTAGTTTAAACTCCTTTAAACTAAATGACTCAATTCAATTAATTACCATTAATTGAAGAATACCCAATCTCCATGGTAGATATTCAATCTCAAGCCCATAGAGCCCAACAATTGGCTGAATGAATACTTTTGGTAAACCATTCTAGCTTTACGTGTACCATGCAAATACTATCATTCCATCTCCTATCTCTATGAAAGAGGCCTAGGACAAGATAATTGTCGGCTCCCTAATAGCCTTGATACTATGTTTCTATTCTCAATGTTCGATTCTGATTTATGACCTCATCTTTGAAAAACTCTTTTTTCAAATTGTCATACTGCCTTGCGCAAAGACTCTTTGGAATCAATCATTATAGAACACATAGTAGATGCACTTTTCCTTCACAATAATGATGAGTCGGATCTCTTCTTAGATCTCATAAAACTCCATATCTAAGTAGCATATACCCAACCTCAACCTAAATGACCCGCTAGGTGGCCAAGGAAGGGTCAAAGCATGAGGACCTAAACACAAGGTTACAATGGATCCTCAGGTCAACGGGCTAATTATATGTACTGGCGTAAACTGGAGAACTTGCCACTACAGCTACCTAGTGGATTCTTCGGGTGGGATTCTGGTACCTTGTTCTCTAACAAGCACCCACTAACATGTACCCATATCATACATGGTTTGCTCATGGAAATGAGCAACATCCAACCTTTGGATTATGCATTGTTAGTGCAAGTCTATCTGAATCTTGAATGACCTATCTTATTCTATGACTTCGGATATTTAAGATCACGACCATATAAGACTTATTCCATAATCATCACCGAGTGTATTGACCAATTCTCATAGTCTTATATTATCTAAGGGCTTCAACTAAATGCTAGTGAAGAATTATAAGCGTAAGACAAAGATGGCCATTTATAATGAATATCATTCAACCAAGATTGTATCACAAGTGAAATAGTTTACATGCCAATCTCGTTGGCTACGGGGCATTATTCTAATAATCTCCCACTTGCCCTAAAGCTAATGCCCCATAGTCCTAAGATCCATCTTCACAAGATGTCCTTCAAAGACTTTTTGGGTTAGGGGTTTTGTTAGTAAATCTGCTATATTCTCTTCCGAGGCAACTTTTTCCACTCGAATGTTGCCTCTACCTATGATATCCCAAATCAAAGATATCACCTCAAAATGTGCTTGGATCACTGATGAGATCTTGGCTCCTTGGCTTGTGCAACAACATCATTGTTGTCACATAACACAACTATAGGCTCAGTAATGCTAGACACTATTACCAACTCTTGGATGAAGCTTTTAATCCAAAATTTTTGCTTTACAGCTTTCGAAGCCGCAATATATTCCACCTTAGTGGTTAAATTGTGTCTCGTTTAGAACTCTTCCAACTTATTGTGCCGCCATTGAGGCAAAACATAAATCCAGAAGTGGATTTAAGGTCATCTGCATCGAATTGGAAACTAGAATCCGTAAACCCCTCAATTTTCAATTCTCCATTGCCATATTCCAAAAATAAGTCCTTAGTCCCTTTTAAGTATTTGAGGACTTCTTTAACGGCCATCCAACGACATTCACCGGGGTTAGATTGAAAGTGGCTCGTAGCACTTAGAGTGAGCACTATATCTGATCTTGTACATTAAACTGCATATATTATGATCTCTATAGCGGATGCATAAAGTATACGGGACATCTTTTATCTCTCTTCCTCGGTCTTAGGGGCTATAGACTTTGAGAGATAAAGACTATGTCCCCTTGTTCTTAGATTCTTCCATACGAAACCTTTTTAGTATTTTGTCAATGTACGGCATTTGGGAAAGACCCAACATCCTCTTCGATTTGTCTCTATAGATACATATTCCTAATACGTAGAATGCTTCTCCCAAATTCTTTATGGAGAACTAAGTAGATAGCCATACTTTAGTACATTCTAACATTCCTACCTCATTCCCAATTAGAATGATGTCATCGACATAAAGCACAATAAACTACACTACTCCCACTAGCCTTCTTGTACACACAAGGTTCATACATATTTTTGGTAAAGCCAAATGATTTGGCTGTCTTATCAAAACATATGTTCCAACTTTAAGATGCTTGCTTGAGTCCATAAATAGATCTCTCGAGTTTGCAAACATTTTGCTCACTCTCTTTAGATGTAAAACCTAGTGATAAATTTCTTTTTCAATGTTTCCATTAAGAAAAATAGTTTTCACATCTATTTTCTATATCTCATACTCATAATATGCGGCTATGTCAAGTAAAATCCGAATAAACTTAGACATTGCGACCGGTGAAAAGGTTTCTTCAAAATCAATATCGAATCTTTGAGTATAACATTTTGCCACTAGTCGTACCTTAAAAGTATTACCTCTCCATCGACTCCTAGCTTTTGTTTATAGATCCACTGGCAACCAAAGGGTATAATACCCTTCAGCGGATCTACCAAAGTCCATACTTTATTGGAGTACGTGGAGTCCATTTTGGATTTTATGGTGTCAAACTAATGTCCCGAGTCTAAGTCCAACATAACTACCTTATAGGTCTTTAGATCACTATCCAATTGACCTATCTCATGAAGGAATCCAACCCTTTTGGGTTGCTTCTTGATTCGGTCTGACCTTCTCAGAGGTTGTGTGTAAGGCTCTTGATGCTCATTTATTTCCACCGTTTGTAGGATTTGTTGATCATTTTGAATTTCATCAAGTTTAATAACAATGCCATTTCTATCTAATAGAAATTCCTTTTCCACAAAGTGGGCATTTCTCAAAACAAACACCTTTTGTTATGAGGGATAATAAAAGTAATAACCCAAAGACTCTCTTAGGTATCCCACAAACTTGCACAAGATGGATCTACTATCCAACTTGTCTCCCACTAACCACTTGACGTAAGCGGGAGACCCCAAAACCTTTAGATAATGGTAAGAGGGTGCTTTGCCATACCACATCTCATACGGTGTTTCTGGCACCGACTTTAAGGGTGCTATATTTATTAGCCTCATCGCCGTTTGTAAGGCGTATCCCCAAAAGGATATAGGCACATCAAAAAAGCTTATCTTAGAACGTACCATGTCCAACAAGGTACGGTTTCTCCTCTCGGCTACTCCATTATGTTGGGGTGTGTTGGGTGGAGTCCATTGAGAGAGAATCCCATTCTTCTTTAGATAATTCAAGAATTTGGTACTTAAGTATTCTACCCCTGGATCCGATTGAAGAGCTTTAATACTAAGTCCCTTTTGTTTTCTACTTCAAATCGATACTATTTGAACTTTTGAAAGGCTTTGGACTTTACTTCATAAGATACATGTGTCCGAAGCAAGTGTTATCATCAGTGAAGGTAATGAGGTAAGAATAGCCTCTTCTTGCACTAACTCTTAGTGGGCCACAAACATCCATATCAAATCCAAAGGATTTGTGGTTTGCTCCGATTATCCTACAAAAGGTACTTTGGTCATTTTTCCTTTCAAACAAGATTCACAAGTAGGAAGATTTTCAATGCCTCTAACATTTAGTGCTTTGAGGGCTTTTAACTTACTCATCTTATTCTTAGTGATATGCCCAGGTCTTGCATGCCATAGGATGATATCTTCCTCAATATCTAATTTTCTTTTACTTGATTAAATGTGCATCAATGAAGGTTGAGAATTAATTATGTACAATCCATTTTTTAATGTACCTTGTGCAATTAAAGAACCATGCTTTAATACTTTCAATCTTCCTTTAGATATAGAAAAATAGTATCCTTCATTATTTAATTCAGGAATCGAAATAATTTTCTTCATAAGATTTCGTACATTAAAACATAGATCAAGTACGATTGTAGAATTCCCCATATCTAACTTGATGACACCTTAGATCATGGCCGCAACTCTTGCTCTATTTCCCAGGTAGAGGATCATATCCCTTTTATTGAGACTTTTTCTTCTTTCCATCCCTTGTAATGAATTACAAGGGTAAGAACCACACGCGGTATAAAATACCCATGAGGAAGAATTAGTTTCCAAGTGCACTTCAATAAAGTACATACCCTTCTCAAGGGTTGCAAGGTAAGCTTTGCAATTTATTCTCCAATGCCCTTTCTTGCTACAATGGAAACATGTGGCATCGGTTTTAGCCTTTTTTTCTTCTTAACTACCCCCAAACTTTTCAAGGGTTGGTTCCTTTTGAGGAAGAATTTTTCTTCTTCTTACCTCTATTTCTAGAACCCCAAGGCCTTTAGACTTGGAGGAGGATGCAAGCATAAGAGGCTTATTCTTTTTCATCGTCGCCTCGGTGATCACTAGTATGTTCACTAATTCGTTAATCGTCAATTTTTTCTTGGACATATTGAAGTTCATAATACATTGGTCAAACGAGCTTGGCAATGATTGTGAGATCAAATCTATATAGAGGTCATTGTCCATGATCACATCTAATTGTTCAAGCTTATCGATAAGTCCAATCATCTTGAGCCCGTGATCATGGACACCTGAGCCCTCTACCATTCTAGACCTAAAGGGCTCCCTAGACAAAGTGAACCTTTCTGTCTAGTTTGGACACCATATAACTCTTGTAAATGTGTGTAGATCTCACTAGCATGTTTCGTATACTCATGAGTCTTTTGGAGCTCATTGGTCATGGAAGCCATCATGAGACACCTTGTTTATAGATCATCATCCACAAAGTTTGTGAATAAATCATGGACCTCATTGATGGCATAATAGCCAATAGTGTCCGACGGACTTTGATCAAGGACATAATTCCTCTTTTTGGAGTTAAGAATTATTTTGAGGTTTGTCAACCAATCATGGAAGTTAGATTCGGTTAGTTTATTGGTTTCCAAAATTGCATTGAATGGATTCTTAGATATTTTGAGCTTGGTATTTGAATTTTTGATATTTGAAAACAAGTTCATGGTCTTTCAAGCATGATTTTTCCCACTATTTTATCAAATTCTTCACCCGCTAGAAAATTTTGGGAAATCATATTTCCAAGTGAGAATCAAGACCCTAAGGACTTGTAAGTGGACCCTTGTGACCGAGTGCCATCCACAAACAATCGAAAGGCAAGCAACTTTTGCTAATTGCATCATATGCAACTCTTGATATATTTTACCTCACTTTTCATATAGATCCCCGTGACCAAACGACCTCTACATTACTAGATATTAAGTCGAACCTACCAATCAAACTTTGATTCGAGACCGTTCCATGACATCCCCCGTGACCGAGTGCTAATGCATGGGAAGTCTCAAATCAAAGATGCATCATATGCTAAGTATATGGTCACAACTATCCACTTAAGTGTGACCCCCATGACCGAGTGCCATCACACAAATATGGTAGCATTGTCATGCCATATACTATTCATAGAAGGTATTGATTAATTAAAACTTCTTTTAATTTGTATCCATTTTGACTTAATATTTTGGAAGCAATTGGACATTCTAAGTGAAGGGATTTTCTTGCTTTCCAAGATCTCACCAATTTTACCTTCTTATTTAGGTTTTCTATATCTTAATCCATGCATCACATACATCAATAGGATATTGAAAGCATAAATAAGTAAATACGCCTAGCATGCTCCTAAGGTGGAATGACTATGAGCCCTAACCAATTAGTGCACTCAAAGCCATAGGTGCACTACTTAGTTGATTTTAAGTGGGTTGATTAAATTTAGTTATTACATAAATGTATCCCCTTACATTCATGGGTCTTCATGTCTCCAATGGTTTTCTTTGCTCCTTGTAACATTTACATGAGAAAGAAATCCTCATTCCTGGTGATTATATTCTCATAACATTTACAAGGTAAAAATTAAGAGGCATGCAAACCCCAATTTAATACAACCCTTTTCAACAATTTGAAATAAATAAAATCAATTTTAAAGACTCATGATCATCCTCATTCATTCATCATCTATTCAAGAATTAAATGAACAATAAATAAATCCAGAATTGACATTCAATTCCAACAATCAAATGCTTATCTCATAAACAATTAATTGGTCAAGAAAAAGTAAGCATAACATTTATGCATCTTATTTTTGCAATAATTGGAGATCAACTTTAACAAGATTTTAAAAGCAATAAAAAATGTCAAACATAATTTTGAGAACTTGCATAACACTTGTGCATAAAACGTGTGTCAAATAAAATACTTTTGGTCACTTAAGGAGCCAAAACAACAAGTAAAACTCACCAACAACCAAACTAGCCATTGCCAGTCTAGCCTCGGTGCACAGCCAAGCGGCTGGCGTGTTCGATAGCAGCCAAGTTTTGGAGTTTTGGCCGAGTTAACTCATTTGAGGCTCAACTTTTGTGCATAAAAAATTTTAGGACACCTCATAAACATTAAATTACACATTATAGATGAATTTCAGATCTAAAACAACTTTTAAAAATGTAATTTTAAGCGCTCAAACATGCTTCAAAAATCAAGTTTAAGTAAGAATCACATTCTTCCAAACATCTCGAATTAAATCCAATCCAATTGGATCTAAAAATAGCCAAAACAACTTAAGTTCAAATTTAGCATGCTATATCAACATATAACATCATCCAATGCTAAATCAAAATTTAACATTAGCTAAACATGAATCAAAATAAACTAACATATGAATTAACATTTAAAACACATAATTTCAATTCATTAACAAAAGATCCACAAGCATCATCATCCAAACTCCAATCCATAAATTGGATCAAGTATTTGGAGATCTAGATCAATTCATCATATGAATCAATCAAACAAAATCCAACTTAAAGCATGAATTTAGGATTCGATACCACTTGAAAGACGGTGTAAGCCAAGGATCAATTAAAAATAATTAAAAACTGAAAACAAACTTGATTTACACCTCCAAAAGGTCAAATTTACTTGGTCGGATATCCCCATGCCCTTTGAGCCCTGTAAATATATTTACTTTTACAAATTAAGTATGTTTGTGTATTGTAATTACACTAACAGATTTCCTTTTATTTTACAGAGATATGTCACTTGGGGACCCCAGCACGAGGGTCATTTCTAAAGGGCCTTCAGCACTAGAGGGGGTCACCAACTGAGTGACATGTATTGACACACCTGGAAGATGAACGGGAGGCCAAAGTGGATTGGCAAGGACACTTAGGCTACCTTCTGCCGATATTGGGAGTCCTAAGATTTTTAGAAGAAGTTTGTATAGGCCAAAAAGAACCAAGTTTTTGAGACCCGTGGATCCCTCCATATCGAGAGGAGTATGTCCATGGGGACATCTGTTGAGCATTTAGTAAGTTTTCTAACTTTAAACTTAGTCTATGATATTATGTTACTTTCTCTTATGTTTATAATCTTTACATGACATGGTTGATGAGGAAGGGTTGATGCCCTTTTCATTCATTATCCGTTCATATTTTGGTTAATAGGGAAGGGTTGGTGCGCTTCCTAAATGATATTGTGTTATCATTTCCCTGGTTGTTAATGAGCTTTTGTTTTTTGGTAAAGACCATTTTTAATGGAGACGCTGTTGAATTTTTTTCTGATAATCATTGTAGTTTAGTGTTAAATAAAGTTTTTCACTTCATTAATTTTACTTGGTCAATTTAAGTGTTTATTTGCATTTGTTTAAGGACTTAGCAAAATTGTTTTGTAGCATTTATCTAAGGACTTAGATAAGTTTCAAGCATTGTATGTCTAAAGGCTTAGGAAAGTTTCATGCTACCTTCATTTGAAGATTTAGACAAGTTATAAGTGTGATTACAAAGAGTGGGAAATCGGGTGTAGGACCTAGTTAAGTTAATTATGATTAGAGTTGGATCAAACATTGTAAAAAAGAGGGGAGGAGAAGAAAAGGGATGACATCAAGAGAGCTACTGTAAAGGAGTCATAATAGCCTCCTAGGTGGCCAACATAAATGTGTTTAGGTAGGCATTTTTACGGGAGCACCCACTAGGTGCTCACACTGAGGCGTCAGCTAGGTTTCCAACATCTTCTTTGTTGTTCGAGTTGGGCATTCTGTTAAATGTAATTGGGCACTTATTCCTTAAACAAACATAGCCCTTGGTCGTTTCTATCGTAGGGATTTGATGAGTGCTAGGAATTTGCTAGCTTCATGAAAAGAGTCAAACAAATTTCTTAAGAACAAGATTTGTGCCTCAAAAGGAATGAGGACATTCGTCCAAAGTTCACACTTGACTAACTATTTGAAAATTTTTGTTTGAATATTTTGTGCTTGGGAAGACTTTCTCAAGTATCAACTCTCAATGGATATTTTTCAATGTCCACAAGGAGTAAGTTCTCTTCGGAAGACTTAGAATTGTGTTGATTTTTCTCTATGCAAGAAGAAATTTTGAGTTCTTGCAATGACTGTGTAGGTTAGATGTAAGTGTGTGGACTTGTATTGTAGTGAGGTCAAAACATGTCTCACTCGCGTCTAACATAAGACTTTACTTTTATTTTGTGGAGCTTTTCGTATCAGAGATTCCTCGGGATCGCATTATGGAGTTTTGTGTTTTGTCGAGTACTTAGGCATTTTCTTAGGCTTGTGAGGCTATCTTCATAGCTATAATAACCCTTTAGGTAACCTATTATTTTCCTTTCTAAGTACTCGCAAGGCGGGTGTCTCTGTAATGGTTACTTTCTGCTTAATTGACTTCATTTATATTCGTCGGGCTTTTTTGATGTTGTGTCACCTTCTGAATTCATGATTCTTTACCTTTTGTTAACATTTTTGCATCTAGTGTTCACTTCTGCTTAAGGAATTAGATGTTTTGAGATGTTAGGTCATTCTTTTTGGCAAGTTAGAGTCTCTAACTAAGTCGTGATTGGAGTTCTTAGATTTAATGCTTAGGTGGCCCTTTGTAGATGCAAGGAGATAGTGCATACTTTTTCTAGCATTCAGCAACGTAGTTAAGTGTCGGGAGACGTGCTTGGTTGCTCAAAAAGGTGTCTGGGAGACTACCATCACACTTGGGGCACCCAATAGATGTTTGCAGAGGTTTTCAAGTGTAACTTATAAGTTCTCATAGAGCTTGGCACTTCAGAGACCTTTAGGATTTTTAGTGAAGTTTCACACTCAACAAATGATTTAGAAATTTTTTTTGTCGTCTAACTTTTAAGTTTTCTTGCAAAGTTAAGTTGTTCTCGGAGCTCTATGGAGTGCCCTACAGAGGTGTTAATTTGAAGGCCCTTTGGGATGTACTATCATGTGACGTCACTTTGTGTAACCTTTGGAGGTCTTCTTAGGAAGATGACACTTCGCGCTGCAAAAAGTTTTCCACTTTGCATGGTTATGATTCACTTGTTGGGAGTGTCTCCTAGCAAGTCTCTTAGAGAGATTTATAATGATTGTGGTTTGCACGAGCCTCTTTTGTTTTTCTCTAAATAACTAGTATAAGCTTGATGCATAGTAGCTTTTGTGTTTATATTATTGTCAGATTTCACGTTTTTATCATGGGAATTAAAGTATTGTCTACACTTTTTTGCGCTAAGTTGCTTGAAAACTAATCGATCTTGAATCTCATTACTTTTGCAGTGTTGTCTTCATCCTATTGTGCTTTTTCATTTACCTCACAGTGGTTGCCTACTTAGGGTAGTCCTTATAAAGTTTTCTAGGTCGGCGTACAGATGTTGCATTGAAAATTGACTTATTTTTAGGACATTGAGTGCCCACTATGCTCGTGCTAGCTGAGAAGCCGCCTAACCATTAGATTTTTTGCAGGAACTTGGGTTTTTTCAAATATCATTGGCATTTGTTCTTTTTGTAGATATGATCATTCGGGGCACACTTAGAATTTTTTTTGCCAAGACTTGAAGCTAGAGCAAACGAGAGCAAAAGAAGCTAATAGAATTTGAAATTTTGATTCAAAAGAAAAGAAGCATGGAAAAAAAGAGAAAAATATGTGAAAAGAGAAAAAAAAACCCATAAAACTTATGTAAGGCAGTAAGTGGAGCCTCCATATTCAAAAGGCTAATAAAAAATACTTGAGGGAAGATTAAATGAATACACAAAAACAAAAGATGAGGTAATTTAGACCTCAAAGTACACTTACCCCTTCTATTAGGCCCTAAATAAATTATTGTGACAACACTTCACATTAAATGCTTAGGAAATACACAACATCTACACCTTCAATCGAGCTTGTGTTTGATCCCACATGATCCTTGAGATGCATACTTTTATCTCTAAATACAAAGTCAAATTGATTTCTAGATCACCCAACATTAGCAACCTATTGCACTGCCTTTCTCCATTCATTATCTCTTTACACTTGACTAATAGCACCTAAAACTACTCTAGTACATAATCATAAACTCTATATACCATATTAGCATATTTAAGTATTCTATGTGCTGTTGGATAGTTTGCACATGCACTGCTAAATAACTTCTATCATAGTACCAAACTCAGCCACAAAATTCTTTGCACAGACCATGTGGGCAGCCATCACCTATATACACAAGCCTATTATGATAGGTGTTACTAGGAAATTTTGGCATGGGTCAATTTGCCAAGTTTTATGCATGTTTTCATGCTATTGTGCGGCATAGCCTACCAAGGATAAATAAGCTTTGCTTAAGACACATAATCTTATGCCTATTTTTAGAGTTTGTGGAATGGAAATATGCAAAGGCATTTATCAAGTAAATATACAACAGACATTAAACAACACAATATTTATGAGAAACCACTCCTAATCGTTGTATTGATTTGCCAGACTCAAGTACAAGGATCTTGCCACGGACACACAAAACATCTGCATAAACTTTATGACAATATCTATCTCTAACGATGCAGACTTGTGAGGTCAATAGCTAATATACAACATTCAATAATCTAGTATAGTGAACATCCCCCAGCTGCTAGGAACCAACCAACTAAAAGCCAAGAAGTAGCAAGAACTAAGCAAACAGGCTGCCAAGTGTTACGTTAGTAATTTTCACCAAGGGTCGGAACTTGTGCCAAGTGTCCTATTTGTTTCCAAACAAGTCAGACCATGACCGTCTTATGTTGCCCAAGCCCATAATAGTCTGTTGGCAAATCAAACTCAACCAACCTTTTTAATCGTCCTCCAAGTAATCCTACCAAGTGTTGCCCATGGATGCACTAGCTATCTGCCAATCGTCCATGCATGTGCCCATCTATATGTCAAGTCTGCTTCATGTTACTCTTGTGTGTGCCAAAGCTATTGCATGCCCCAACCTTACCTCATGTATGTGCCCACTGTCCAGCTTCTGCATCAATTTTTGTAACCTTCTTGAGCACAAATTTTGTGTTCCCACATCACCGTCTCAAGTGTTGTGTATGTGTGTGCTTGACGCAGCCCAGAGTGCACATTATCTGTCTTTGTTTGTCACTTGTACCTCATTTTTCCCCACAAGATAGAGCACGAGGTAGAGCACGAGGTGTAGCAAGGTCTTGCACACACTCGTGGATTGAGTTTTGTTCGGACAAAGTCTTTGCCAACAACTTGTGCCGCAACCTGTGTCAGCACTCATTTTGTGCATTGTCATGCTATTCTGATGTACCAGTGTGCAACTAATGATTTGAGGGTCTAACAAAACACCTCCACTTGAAAAGTCTGACATCCTCGCAAAGCTAAATAAGAAACACCCCCACTTATTTTCCACAACCAAGTGTTCAAACCCACTTAACCTGCAAGTCTTCAAAATAAACATCATTAGCAACATCTTAACCTCAATCATTTACTAATCTTTTGCTTGTTTTCGTGCCACTCCAAGCTAAAATGTGTTTGGACTTTCACATAATATCTTGAACTCTTTGCCCCATGCTCCAACGCCCACTTTTGATCAAGTTTGGACTACTTTTAAATTCTTCATCCATTAGCTTTTAATTTTACTGCATATAGTAAAGATGGCCAGCCTTCAACGTTTACTTCGCAAATGCCACCATTACTATCTAATGACAAAGCAATGTTAGCCCTTTTTAGCATGCACTTATCCGACATCAGTCCACCATTAGTTGGCTTCTTTTCTCCTTCTCCCTACATTCCCCATTTAGCTTTCACAAACATGAATTTTTTCTCATCCTTATCATCATCCCGCCAAAGTAGGGGACCCTTATTGCTTTTTCATTTCTTAGGATATCACTACTAATATGAAATCAAGGCCATATAGATGTATAGCTATGGAGCTGCACCATCCTTCCTAATTTCCAACTTTGAAGTCAACATTTTCCATACCCTTAACCACTCATGTTCCATATTTGTAAGCTTAATCTGACTTGTTCTTCCTTCATGTTTAGCCCCAGCTTCGGCAATGAAGTTATGCATTGCCCCAAAACCAATAGTGTCTTTATCTCCATGCCATTCATAAAATACTTGCACAAACATCAGCCTTTATCTAGTTTAATATTAGTCTTACCTCGAAGTACATTCAAAAGTTAGAGAGTTGAGACCCACCTTGGTTCGCCATTACCCTTTCCATCTGTTTCATGCATATCAGTCATCAATGCATTTAACTTTTCCCGCTTTGGGCAGTCCCTTATGTATTGGCGACCGTTACACATATAGCAACCTTATTTCATTTTTTCTTTCACAATTCGTGTACCAATTGTCTCGGTCACCTCCTTAGCCTTATCCTTAATCATTCCCATTAAACTTGGCCTTATTACCTTTGTCTTTCCTAGCATCCTTCTTTCTGTGTTCTCAGTCTGGGTTTCCAACAATCTGATAATCCATAAGTTTATCAGTAGCGGCTGTGGTAAATTGCAAGTCCTTCATGCCTTGGTGCCTCAACTTCCTCATGCATATAATGCACATCAAGCATTAATGAACTGAACATAGTTACATAATTTTTTACTATCCCTGTGTGTCTCAAATTCCGCATCAACTCCTTTACAAGCCATAACATGTTGCAAGGTAATGAAAAAAAGAGTGTGATTGGGATCAAAATATTAAAATAGGAAAAATATAACCAAACAACTCCATCTTAAGGATCATAATCATGCTCTAAATAAGGATTTGGATGCAGAAAATTACCTTTCTAGATCAACACAAAGGAAATGATAAGATCACTATAATGAACACTTCAAAGGAAGATCTACACATAGTAGAAGATGCCAATGGTTAGTCCCCTTCCCAAGCTCCAAAAATTGAAAATTTTGGTAGGCTAATCCATCACCAATCCAGTAAGTTGCTGCCAAAATTTTGCTGAAATCAGAAACTTCTTGGTCACCTAAATCTACTCTTGAAACTAGTGCAAAATAATGATCTACCAAGACATTCTAAGTCCTCAAAGTGTAGGACCTCTAATGACAAAGTCCACACACCTTACACAAGCACTAAATCAACCTAACTTATGTTAGAACAAGAGAGGAAAAAGGTGATAGGAGGCGTTAATAGAGGTGAGAGGGATCCTTAGCTAGCATCACACTACTCATGCTAGTTGGCCAACTTGCCAACTTGCATATGCATTTGCATTTAATTAACATTTTCATTTCATCTCACAAAAAAAAATGCTAATTAACTCTAATTCAAATTCAAACGGACTATTCCATTTGATTTCCCTCCAAAATCTAAATTCTTATTTTAATTAAATCAACTCCTTTATTTAATTAATTTGACTTAACTCTTTAAGTCAATTAACTTAACTCTTTAGGTTAATTAATGTTAACTTAACTCTTGAAGTTGACTAGTTAATTGTCACATGGCCCTAATTAAATTAACTTCTTAGTTTAATTGGCCTAATTTAACTTCTTAAATTATTTTGATTAATTTAACACTTAAATTAATCAAGCCAAGATGACCAATTAAAATAGTCACTTATCCTATCTCAAAACGCCTAGGATAAAATTTTCTAACTCCTTAAAAAATTACTCCTATCAAATAAGAGCTTCCTATAGGCTTTTGTGTGTGACCCATTAGGTTCATCCATTCATTGAACATAGGCTCACAATTCATTGTGATATTTTGAATATCGAAATATTTACATTAGTTTAAACTCTGTTAAGCTAATAACTCTTTCAATTAATATCTATTGATCGAAGAGTGCCCAATCTCCATGGTCGATGTCTAGTAATAACCCTATGAAGTCCAACTAATTGGATGAATGAATTACGTCTTGATGAACCATTATAGCTTACACTTACCATGTAAATACGGTCCTTCCATCTCCTATCTCCTGAAAAAAGCGGCAAGATATTTGCTGGCTCCTTAATAAGCTCAATAGCTATGTCTCTGCATCTAATGTTTGATTCCCCTTTATGACCTTAACTTTGGAAAATAGCTTTTCCAAATTATCATACTACCTTGCACAAGAATTTTTTGGAATCGGTCATTATAGAATATATAGGAGATACACCCGTCCTTCACAACAATGAAGAGATGGATCCCATCTTGGATCTCACAAACCTCCATGCTTAAGTAGCTCATGCCCTATTTCAATCCCAAATGGCCCGCTATATGGTCTGAGAAAAGTCAAAATATAAAGACCTAAACACAAGATTGCAATGCATCCTCAGGTCCAAGGACAAATTATATGGACTATCGTAAGCTAAAGAACTTGCCACTACGGCTATCTAGTGAATTCTCTAGGTGGGCCTTCAGTGAACTTGTTCTCTAACAAACACCCACTGACATGCGTCCATGTCTCACATAGATTGCTCATGAAATGGAGCAATATCCAACCCCTTGGAATATGCATCGTTAGTGCAAGTCTATTCAAATCTTAGATACCCCGGCTCTTAAGATTCTATGACTTAGAATACTTAAAATTATGACCGTAGAGACTTTTTTCATAGTCACCATGTGCGACCAAGTTCTATAGTGTTGTATGATTTAAGGGCTTCAACTGAATGCCATTGAAGTATAATAAGCATAAGATGAAGATAGCCATTTAATAAAAATATCATTCAATCAAGATTGTATCACAATTGAAATAGCATTACAAGCCAATCTAATTGGCTATAGGGCACTATTCCAATAATCTCCCACTTACTCTAAAGCCAATTTGCCATTGTCTTAAAGCCTATCTTCTCAAGATGCCTTTCAAAGACCTTTTGCGACTAGTTTAGCCTTAAAGGTTGTTGCCTCTCCATTGACTCCAAGCTTTCGTTTGTAGATCCACTTGCAACCAATGGGTACTATACCTTTTGGTGGATCTAGCAAAGTCTATATTTTGTTGGAGTACATGGAGTCCATTTCAAATTTCATGGCCTCAAGCCAATGTCCCAAATCTATATCCAACATAGCTTTCTCATAGATCTTCGGATCACTATCTGCTTGGCCCATTTCATAAAGGAATCCAAACATTTTGGGTTGATTTTTGATTCGATCCGACCTTCTTAGAGGTTATCTGCTAGGCTCATGATGTTCTTTTGTTTTTACCACTTGTGGGATAATATGATCATGTTGAATTTATCAAGTTCAATGATAACGCCATTTCTATCTAATAGAAATTTCTTTTCCAAAAAGGTGGCGTTCCTTGAAACAAACACCTTTTGTTTCAAGGGATCATAGAAGTAATAGCCCAAAGACTCTTTCAGGTATCCCACAAACATGCACAAACTGGATCTTGCATCTAACTTGTCTCCCATTGACCTCCTGACGTATACGGGAGACCCCCAATCTCTTAAATAAAAGTAAGAAGGTGCTTGCCATACCACATTTCATGCGGTGTCTTTGGCACCAATTTTGAGGGTACTACATTTAGTATCCTCATTTCTGTATAAAGGGTGTATTACCAAAAGGATATAGACACATTGGTTAAACTCATCATAGAACGTACCATGTCCAACAAAGTATGTTTTCTCCTCTTAGCTACTCCATTATGAGATAATCTCATTTTCTTTTAGATAATTCAAGAATTCATAACTTAAGTATTCCCCTCCTCAATCCAATCGAAGAGCTTTAATACTGAGTCCTTGTTGCTTTTCTACTTCATTCCTATACTCTTTGAACTTTTCAAAAGCTTCGGACTTGTACTTCGTAAGATACACATATTCGAACCGAGTATGATCATCAATGAAAGTAATGAAGTAAGAATAGCCTCATCTCGCACTAACTCTTAGTGGTCCACAAACGTCCATATGGATCAGATCTAAAGGGCTTGTGGTTTGCTCTGTTTATCTTACAAAATAAGGCTTGCTTATTTTTCCTTTTAAACAAGATTCACAAGTAGGAAGATCCTCTGTGCCACTAACATTTATTGCTTTGAGGGCTTCTATCTTGTTCATCCTATTCATGGAAATATGTTAAAGTCTAGCATGCCATGAAATAGCATCTTCTTGGTTATCTAATTTTCTACTACTTTATTGAATGTGCATTAGTGATGATTGAGAATCCAAAATGTATAACCTATTGTTGAGTGTACTGATTGCAACTAAAGAACCATAGTTTATTGCTTTCAACTTCCCATTTGAAATTGAAAATCATATCCTTCACTATCCAAAATTGGAATTGAAATAATGTTCTTAACAAGATTCGGTACATAATAAAATGGATCCAATACAAGTAAAGAGTTTCCTAAGTGTAACTTTATCATGCCTTCCACTTTAGCCGTAACTTTTGCTCCATTGCCAAGGTGTATGACCAAATCCTCATCACTTAAACTCCTTCTTCTTTCCATCCTCTGTAATGAATCACAAAGGTGAGAATCACATGCTGTATCAAATACCCATGAGGAAAAATTTGTCGTTAAGTGCACTTTAGTAAAATACATACCCCTCCCAAGGTTTGCAAGGTATTTCTTGCAATTCCACTTTCAATGGCCTTTCTCGCCACAATAGAAACAAGTAGCATCGACTTTTTTCTCCTTTTCTATTTCTTAACTCCTCCAGAGAGTTTTAATGGTTGTTTTCCTTTTGAAGAAGAACTCTTTTTCCTATTATCTCCCTTCTTAGTACCCCTAGGGCCTCTAGACTTGGAGGAGGATGCAAGCATTAACGGTTTATCTTTTTTCATTGTCGACTCGGTGGTCACTAATATATTGACCAATTCATTAATCGTTAACTCTTGCATTGATATGTTGAAGTTCATAACACATTGGTCAAATGAACTTAGTAATGATTGGAGATCAAATACACATAAAGGTCATTGTCCATGACCACGTCCAATTGGGCAAGCTTCTCAATGAGACCAATTATCTTAAGGCCATAGTCATGGACACTTGCACTTTCAGCCATTCTAGTCCTAAAGAGCTCCTTAGACAAAGAGTAGCACCCATGTCTAGATTGCACCCCATATAGCTCTTGTAGGTGTATATGAATCTCAGAAGCACTCTCCATATTTTCATGAGATTTCTAGAACTTGTTGGACATAGAAGCCATCATGAGGCAACGGGTTTGAAGATCATCTTCTAGCCATTTAGCGAACGTTTCGCATGCCTCGTTATCACCAATGATGTCCGGAGAACTTTGAGTAAGGACATATATTCTCTTTTCGGAGTCATGAATAATCTTGAGGTTTCTAAGCCAATTGCGGAAGTTAGGCCCATTGAGTTTATTGGTTTCCAAAATAACATTTAGTGGATTCTTAGCCATTGATTGAGATTTCACAAATCTAAAAAGGCGAGAAAGAGAAAATAAGCATGTGATTGAATTTTGATATTAGAAAACATGTTTGTGGACTTTCAAATATGTTTTTCTCCCACTATTTTATCAAATTCGTCAACCTTTAAAGGAATTTTGGAAATCTCATTTCCTAATGAGAATCAAGGTATTATGGGCCAACGACTCGTGAGACATCCACAAACAATCATAAGGAAAGCAACTTTTTCTAATTGCATCTGTATTCAACCTTTGATATGTTTTGCCTCACTTTTCATGTAAACCCGCGACTCGTGCGATATCTACACTATTAGGTGTTAAGTCAAACCTTTGATGTGTTTTGCCTCACTTTTCATGTAAACCCGCGACTCGTGCGATATCTACACTATCAGGTGTTAAGTCAAACCAACCAATCAGTCTTTAATTATAAACTCCACAATGTCATTCCATGACTCGTGAGACAATGTCATAGTGAGTTTTAAATTAACGTGCATTATATGCTAAGTAAGTGGATATAGTTTCCTCCTAAAACATGTCCCACGACTCATGTGACAACACGTAAATGTGGTAGCATCTCATGTCACAAACTATTGGTAGAATGCTTGGATTAGTTAAAACACGTTTTAATTTGTATCCAAATTGACTTAATATATTGGAAAAACTTAGACTCCTCTAAGTTGAGGGATTTTCTTACTTTGAAAGATCACATCAATTTTATAGTCTCCTATTTAAGTTTTCTATATCCTAACCATGCATTTCATACATTCATAGGATAGAGAAAGCAGAAATAAGTAAATACATTTAGCATGCTCCTAGGGTGGGATGACCATGAGCCTTAACCAAGTAGTGCACTTAGAGTCATAAGTGCACTACTTAGTTGATTAAATTCTATCTATTATATAAATGTATCCTATACATTCATAGGTCTTCAAGCCTCTTTGATCCTTATTGCCTTCTTTGTCTTCTTGCAACATTTACAAGAAAAAAGAAATCCTCACTCCTAGAGTTCTACTCTCATAACATTTACGAAGCAGAAAATTAAGAGGCATGCAAACCCCTATTTAATACAATCCTTTTCAACAACTTGAAACAAATAAAATAAATTTAAAGGCTCATGTTTATCTCTATATATTAATCATCCATTCAATAATTAAATGAACAATAAATAAGAATTAACATTCAATTCCAACAACTAAAAACTTGTCTCATAAATAATTAATTAGGGACAAAGACAAACATAGCTCTTATGCATCTCACTGTTGCAACAACTTGAAGTGCATACTTAAATTTGACCATAGAAGCAAGCAAAAATGTCCAACACAATCTTGAGTACTTAAACAATAACTGTGTATTCAAAAGTGTATGAAAAAATCAAGTTTATAAGGGCAAAAATGCACAAAACAACAAATTGGTCATGCCATGGCAGCCTCGAGCGAGGCTGCTGCCTGGCCGACCACCCAGGCAAGCTACACGGGTGCTACAATGCCCGTGCTTCCTAGCCAGGTGCTGGCTGGCCAGTAAGGGCCCTGCCACAAAGCGCCTACACCCCTATTTTCGTCTGTTTTTGCCCTTTTGCCATCCCAAACCTTATGAACACTTCCATAGCACCATTCCATACATTTTATGACAACTTCCAGATTATAAACACCTTTAAAACTGGAAATTAAAGTCCTCAAATTGCATCAAAAATCAAATCTAAGGAAGAATCATTATTCTTCAACCAACTTCAAGACATCCAATCAAATTGGATCCAAAAAATTGCCAAAACACTTTTAAGCAATTATCAACATGTTAAATCAAAATTTAACATCATCTAATGCTAAATCAACATTTAACATTATCTTACTAGAATCAAAATCATGCCAACATATGAAATAACACTTTAACGTATCTTGGCATATCTCAATTCAACACAAGGAGAGCCACATGCAAAATCATCCAAGTACTTAAATTCATCAATTGAATCAAGCATTTGGAGATTTAGAATTAATTCATCGCATGAATCAATTCACTAAAATCCAAATTTAGGCATGAAATGGGCTTTGATACCACTTGAAAGAAAAAGTGGGATTGGGATCCAACTATTAAGATCATTAATAGGCAAAATATAACCAAACTACTCCACCCTAAGGATCATAATCATGCTCTAAATAAGGATTTGAATGCAGAAAATTTACCTTTGTAGATCCACACAAAGGAAATGAGAAGATCACTCCAATAAACACTTCAAAGGAAGATCTACACGCAGCAGAAGATGCTAATGGTTGGTCCCTTTCCCAAGCTCCAAAAATCGGTATATTTGGCAGGCTAATCCACCACCAATCCAATGAGTTGCTGAAATTTTTTTGTTGAAATAAAAAACTCCTTGATCACCCGAATTTGCTCCTGAAACTAGTGCAAAATAATAATCCATCAAGGAATTCTAAGTCCTACAACTGTAGGACCTCCAATGACAAAATCTACACACCTTAGGCAAGCACTAAATCAACCTAATTTGTGCTAGAATAAGAGAGGAAGAAGGTGATATGAGGCATTAATGGAGATGAGAGGGAGACGAGAGAATTTTGTGAGAATCTTCAACACATGAATATCACACTTTTTGGAGGAAATATGTGAGGATGCCAATTCACCACCAAGTGGCCAGCCATGTGGCCTATTTATAGAGGTGAGAGGGATGCTTAGCTAGCATCACACCTCCCATGCTAGTTGGCTAACTTGCCAACTTGCCAACTTGCATATACATTTGCATTTAATTAACATTTGCATTTCATCTTATGAAATGAAATGCTAATTAACTCTAATTCAAATTCAAATGGACTCTTCCATTTAATTTTACTCCAAAATCTAAATTCTCATTTTAATTAAATTAACTCCTTTATTTAATTAATTTGATTTTACTCCTTAAGTCAATTAGCTTAACTCTTTAATTAATGTTAACTTTTAAGTTAACTTGATTAATTAATTGTCACATTGTCCCCATTAAATTAACTTATTGAGTTAATTGGCCTATTTTAACTCCTTAAATTATTTTAATTAATTTAATACTTAAATTAATCAAGCCAAGATGTCCAATTAACGTAGTCACTCGTCCCTCTATCAAAACGCCTAGGATTGAATTTTCTAACTCCTTAGAAAATCCCTCCTATCAAATAAGATATTCCTATAGGCTTTTGTGTGTGACCCATTAGGTTCATCCATTCATTGGACATGGGCTTACAACTCATTGTAATATTTTGAATATTGAAATATTTACATTAGTTTAAACTCCTTTAAACTAATAACCTTTTCAATTAATCTCTATTAATTGAAGAGTACATAGTCTCCATGATCAATGTCTAGCAATAAGCCCATGGAACCCAACCAATTGGATGAATGAATTATGTCTTGATAAACCATTATAGCTTACGTTTACTATGCAAATACAGTCATTTCATCTTCTATCTCTTGAAGAAGGCCTAGGGCAAGATATTTGTCGGCTCTTAATAGCCTCAATAACTATGTCTCTACATCCAATGTTCGATTCTCCTTTATGACCTCAACTTTGCAAAATAGATTTACCAAATTGTCCTACTACTTTGTGCAAGAATTTCTTGGAATCGATTATATAGAATACATAAAAGATGCACTCGTCCTTCACAACAACGAGGAGATAGATCGCATCTTAGATCTCACAAACTTCTATGCTTAAGTAGCTCATGCCCAATCTCAATCTTGAATGACCTACTGTGTGGTTGGAGAAGAGTTAAATCATAACAACCTAAATACAAAGTTACCATGGGTCCTCAGATCCAAGGATTAATTATATGCACTATTGTAAGCTAGAGAACTTGTCACTACCGACTTGCTAGTATGGCTATCTAATGAATTCTCTAGGCAGGTCTTTATTGAACTTGTTCTCTAACGAGAACTCACTAACATGCATCTAAATCTCACATAGATTGCTCATGAAATGGAGAAATATCTAAGCTCTTGGAACATGCATCATTGGTGCAAGTCTATCTGAATCTTAGATGCTCAATCTCTTAAGATTCTATGACTTGGAATATTTGAAATCATGATCATAGAAACTTGTTTCATGATCACCATGTGTGACCAAGTCCCATAGTCTTATATGATTTAGGGGCTTCAACCAAATGCTAGTAAAGTATAATAAGCATAAGATGAAGATAACTGTTTAATAAAAATATCATTCAATCAAGATTGAATCATAAGTGAAATGTCATTACACGCCAATCTAATTGGCTACAGGGTACTATTCCAACAAGCAAGAATTTCTCCTTCATTTCTTTCTTCAAATCTCCCACGTCTCAATCTTTTCTCGGTTGGCTATTGCACCATAAATCAGACGCGTTCACATTGTAGCTTAGTGGCCTCAGTAAGATATGTACTAGTTATAGGGACTTTGTCTCATTTAGGCACCCTAATGGCCTCAAAATATGCCTCTATGTCCCACAAGAAATTTTCTAATTCTTTGGCAATTCGCTCTCCACCAAATAGTTTTGGTTCAGGTACCCTCAATTTGGATAGGAAAGATTTATCGTCAGTCCCACCATCCATACTAATAACCTTCTTCAACACAACCAGTTCAATATTAACCACCTCGAGCTTTATGTCAACAGCGTTAATTAGATTACCGACATCCTCAACTACTAAAACAACCCATTGTTCGCCAAATTCTAAGAAGTTGTCGGTAACCTTTTGCAAACCCTTAATCATTTGTTGTAGTTCTTAGATTTACATAAGAATTGTCACCCTTTGTGCCTCTCTTGGTTGTCCAAGCAAATTCTCAACTCAAGCCATTCTTACTTCCAAATAAGTTATGCTCTCATGTATTTAGTCCTTCACCCTTCCAAGTTTCCTACCCATAACCCAATTCACGTCAATTTCTTTAAAATATCATGAAATCAGGCTCTGATGCCATTTGTCATAGGGGAAATTTTGGCATGGGTGGTCAATCTATTAAGTTCTACGAATATTTGCATTTCCACTGTATGGCTTTAACCCTCCAAGGACTAGTCAACTTTGCTTAAGGCACTTAATCTTGTGCCTATTTTTGGAGTTTGTGGAATGAAAATGTTGAAAGACATTTATCAAGTAAATATGCAGCGAAAATTAAACAAGACAATAATATTTACAGGAAACCATTCCCAACTTTTGTGTTGGTTTGCCAAACTTAAGTACAAGGATCTTGCCACACCTTCATAGGCAAAATGTATGCACAAACTCTATGATAATGTCTATCTCTAACTATGTAAACTTGTGAGGTCAATGGCTAATATACAACATACGACAATTTGGTGCAGTAGACATCCCTAACTGCTAGGAACCAAATAACTAAAAGCCAACAAGTGGCAGGAATTAAGCTAACAGGCTGCCAAGTTTTCTGTCAACAGTTTTTACCAAGGAGCAGGTTCTTTTATCAAGCAGCCTAGTGATTTTCAAACAAGTTAGATCATAACCGTCTTGTCTTGCCCCAACCCATAACTATCTACCAGCAAACCAAAATCAGCCGACCTTGTTCACATCCTATAATAATCTAGCCAAGCATTTCCCATATATGCGCTAATTATTCACCAGTCATCCATACATGCGCTCAGTTGTAAACCAAGTTTGCTGCCTATTGCTACTGTGCGTGCCAAAGCCATTGTGCACGCAAGCCTTACCTCATGCATGTGTTGTCCAGCTTGCATGCCAATTTCTATAACCGCCCCGAGCACTAATTCTAAGTCCCCACGCGTTTATCTCAAGTGTTGCGCATCTGTGCAGCGGCCCAACCTTGTGCACACACAGTCTGGTCCTTTTCTGTCACTTGCGCCTCAATTTGCCCATAAGAGGGTGCACGGTGCTCAGTACTATCTTGCCTGTGCCCGTAGACTAAGTTTGTTTAGACCAAGTCTTTTGCCAACAATTTGTACTGCAACCTGCCAGCACCCATTTTGCACATAGACACACTAATTTGCCACACTAAACGATTCGGGGGTCTAATGATTGGGTGCTCTAGCTCTAATGGCCCTAATAGCCATCTAACCCTAATATTAGTATTGGATTGCTTAGGCTAGATGAGGAGCGTGCTATTTACAATGAAAGAGATGATGAAAAATAAACAGTTGTATAACTATATGTATTGATCCAAAATTAATGTTGTTGACTTAAAATTTAAAACTTAAAGAGTTTTGGGCTTGTTTATGCTCCGTGCGTGGACATGGAATGCTTAATGAAAGGGAAATAATATCTTTTAATATTTAAGATATTTCCATTGTATTTTTAATAGAGCATAGATGATGTACCTTTGTATTAAATAACCATGAAACTGTAATTTGAAATGCCGCACAAGAGGTTTCTCTGCTCTACTCGACAATAATTTGTGAAAGAGAATTTCTAAATTATGAGGAAGGTTTTGTAGAATCGAGAAATTGTTACTTATATGGAGTATTTTGCATCATATTATGAGAATTACTATATTATATAGACATGAATGCGTGATTCTTCTGACCGCACGTGAGTGCCCTTATCAATTTTTTTTCTCGGTTGTTGTTTGTGTCAAATGGTGTCATTTTGTTTCGTTGCTGTTCTGTAGGAGTGTACCTTAGGCTTCTTGAGTTGTATGCTTTTCTATTTTATTTAGTTTGGTGGTAGGCCCCATTCAAATGGGTAGAAGAAAATGAACTTTTTGGATTTTTTCTGTATTTGGATTGCTGCTATCTAGGTGTACGTTTGGCTGCTTGAGTTGTATGCCTTTTCTTAAGTGGGTTTTGGTGGTGGGCCCCCCACTCACATGGTTAGAAGAATTTGACTATTTAGAAGAATATGGGGGCATTTGGTTTTATTTCCAAACCCACTTTTTTCATTTTCTACTATTCCACAAATAAAAATTATTACTTTTTAAAAATTTCCATCCAATATAATTTATATTTTCATTTTCAAAATATATTTTCCAACAACTTATATATTTTTTCTCAATAACCTATATATTTTCTCTCTCTATTCCATTATTTTTATCTCTCTCCACCTACACAACCTATTAAAATCAATATGATCATTACATTTTCAACATAATCATTATATTTTCAAACATTTCATCCAAATACATTTTCATTTCCACATCACATTATATAACTAATTCTCACTATTTTAGAAATGATGGAAATGAAAATTGAAAATGAAAATAAAACCAAACAAGCCCATGCTTTTCCCTTTCAAATTTTCCCTTTTATTTATACAAAACATGTACAAAACGACGCCGTCTGATTTCCTTTACTTCTTTTACTTGTAGCATGTTTGAAATTTATGGTTGTTGGATTATCTATTGTATATTTGGAGCTAGGTTTCCTATAAAGTTCATTTTGCAATTTTGAGCTTATTAGTGAAAGATTGGAAAAGAGGAAAACAAAATCATTTTATAAATAACAAATCTACTAGAAAATATAATGAATATATTCTTTAAACTAAATTTTTTTTTTACTTTATGGAAGAAAATATGGAGGTGGAGATGAGGTTGGAGAAGTTTTTTAATGCTATTCGTTAAGAATTTTTTTCTAGAGTTTATTTTACAATGTAATTCTTTTATTACTAGCCTTAAGTTAATTATAATTTTATTTAATTGTGCATGTGTTAATATCCAAATGGGTGTTGACTAAATATTTTTCAATACGAGCCAAATCCAATTGAAAAAGAAAAAGGTTTTAACCTTGAATAATTAGACATTTGCAAAGAATTAGATCAAAAGCAAGCATGACTATTCTTTTTTATTGGTTTGCATGACTTTGAGTATGATGGCAATGCAGGATAAGTATTCCATGTATAGCTTAAATAGGTTGCTATACATAGATATTTTATTTTTTTTCAAAGATAATTTTATATATCTCTTATCCTCTAATTTTTTATATTACAAAAAGTTATTAAGATAAATTTCACATTTCTTATCAAATAATTTGACAAAATTCCATGTCCAAAAACAAACTCTACATAAAAAAAATTATTAAACTATATTTTTTTGCATATCTAAAATTCCATAAAATACATAAATAAAAATGAAATTATTCATTTAATGAAACAGGCACAACACCGTGCCTTGCACGGTGGCCTTCTTTCTAGTTATATATATATATATATATATATATAGGGATAACATGAATTACATTGCTCAGACAGAATGAACTTCATTATCCAGAACGAAAACAAACATGATAAGCAAAGATTTCTCTAGTGAAGCCAAACCTCATGAGGAGTTTAGGATTATTCACCTCAAACTTTCTTCTCATTATTGGATCCTAAAAATAATGCTATTTCGTTACATTTATTCGTCAGAAAAAGAAAAGGTGTACATGCCTCAGCGAGTCAGTTTCAATATTAATACTATTCAAGAGGTGAAGTTCAGTGGCTAGTGCCCCCCCAAAAAAGTCCAAAATACAGAATACAATAGAGTCCACCAAAAGCTGGAACACCAGAACAACTACTACGGACTACCTGTATGGGGCGCATTTATTTCAGTTCGGCACTCTACAAATCTCATTTTTGCATATATTTGCAGAAAAGGAATTCTGCTCATATTTTTTGAGATATTGCCGAGATTTCTCTCTCTCTCTTTATCGTTGAGAGAGAGAGAGAGAGGGGAAGCGCAAGAAGAAGAAAAGGGATGACTTCATATCTGCGGCAGAAGTTGCAGTCTTTCACATCCTCAAATTCCGAGGATGTAAAAGAAGAAGCCCTCAACCCCGAAAACAGACAAGAGATTGAGCGCAGTAAAATTGGAATTATGAGGGCCCTTCTCCAAGCACAAGATCCCTCTGCCAAGGTCAACCTAAAGATTCAATCTTTAACTTTTTCACTTTTGCACTAGCCCACCTACAAATTCTTTCCCATTTCCCTCCCTCTCTCTCTCTCTCTATATATATATATATATGTATATATAATATTTTATTTTATTTTTCTAGTTGTGTGTGGAATATAATGCAGTACTGCTTACTTATCATGTACTTTTTCTGTCACTTGATAAAGTTATGTTCTTCATCATTGCTCACTTGGAAACAGTAAGTTGACTTGATTAGGCATATTCTATATTGGTCAGTGATGATCCTGAAAAATGGTGACACTGTCCGCCTTGTCTCTATTCTTTCAGAGAGAGTATAATGTAGAAGAGAAGAAAAAATTTGGAAGGTGGTTCCCCAGGAGTTAGCCATTCTTGAAATTTTCTTTTAATTGTGTATTTTCCCTTTGATGGTCGCCATCAACAAGATATAAGCATTTCTGACTGGCTTTTCGTTGTTGACAAATTACTAGAGTAGAGAATTGATTTTAGCCATCAATTAAACTGATGGAAAAGCATAACAGTTCGTAAATAAAGTATGAGTCGTGTTGTGAGGTTGCTTTTGTAAGGAAGAGCAAGTATATTTATTCGCAGGAAAAAGTCTGTCGCAATGATCTCTATTCTCTTCTTTTAAATTTTACCTTTTTAAGTAAAGAAGAAAAAGTCTGAAGATTGATCAATACGAATTCTTAATATTGATTGACATAGAACTAAGTTTAGTTTTCCTTTTTCCTTTTGTTCTTTAACTAGCTTAATTATATTAGGAGCCCGTAAGTGTTTGAACTCTAATCTCAACATTATGTAGGAAACTTATGTCACTGGGTCATGGACAACTCGACAAGTTGAGTTGAAGATATCAAATAGAACCACAATCCAATAACCACCACCACCACCCCAACCCAGCCCCTGGAGTTAGTAGAACTTTCAATCCCGTATCTAATCATTAAGTTGGAGCGTGGAATGGCGAAATTGCATTTGGAAAAACGTATTAGTAGCTTATATGCAATGAGTAGGTTACAATTCTGCAGATAAAGTACTCATTAGTGCGCATTACATACGGAAAATATAAGATTTAGACTGATATGACAAGCCTGAGATCAATTCCCCCACCCACTCAATCTTCTCTCCAGCTTCCCGGCCCCAAGGCCAAGCTTGCGTACCTTGCTGAAATTATGTACCTGTGGATTGCAGGATTTGGATGACTTGATGATACGCAGATTTCTGCGAGCTCGTGATCTAGATGTTGAAAAGGCATCGGCTATGTTACTCAAGTATCTAAAATGGAGAAAAGAATTTGTTCCAAATGTTTTCATATCTCCATCTGAAATTCCTAATATCTTGCCCATAATAAGTTATTTATGCAAGGATTTGATAAGACCGGACGCCCAATTGTAGTTGTCTTTGCCGCCCGGCATAAGCCCACAACTGTGGAAGAGTTTAAACGTACGTATGCAATAACTAACATGCGGTAAATTAATTTTTAATCATTTCTCTTACAATTTCTAATGGTTGCAAGTAGGTTCCTTTAAAATTTACTTTGAGCAAAAGCTTCTCCATTTGTAGAAGAGGCTCTGCTGCTGTTTCAATATTGTGCTGACTTTTGTTTCCTCCTCGATCTGCGACAGGTTTTGTTACTTTCACCCTTGACAAAATTTGTGCTGGGTAAATCAGTTCCCTGAATGTATATATCAATTATATTCTGGTTTTATATGTATTAATTGAAGTTGGATATCTTACATATGGGCAGTCTATGTTTTTGGTTGATTTCAGAATGCCTAGTGGACACGAGAAGTTCACTTCGATTGCAGATTTACAAGGATGGGGATATGCTAACAGTGACATTCGAGGATATCTTGCTGCTCTATCAATTTTGCAAGTATATTATTATTATATATATATATATATATGACTAGCTAATTGGTTTTTGTTTCACAAATAAATAAATAAAACACAAAAACTAATCTTATGATTGATTTGGCTACAGGACTGCTACCCTGAGAGGCTGGGAAAGTTGTTCCTTGTCCATGTGCCTTACATATTCAAGACTGCCTGGAAGATGGTTTACCCTTTTATTGACAAAAACACCAAGAAAAAGGTCATTAAGATGTGTCTCTACTCCCTTTTTATGGATGGATGTTTCATTTTAAAAAGCATCTTATGGCCATCACTTCATTCTTTAACTCATTCTAATTTATGATTATCAACCAATATGCAGATTATTTTCGTGGAGGACAAAAAATTGCTATCAACCCTTCTCCAAGATATTGATGAGTCCCAACTTCCGGATACCTTTGGAGGAAAGCTAAAGTTGGTTCCCATTCAACACTGCTGACAATGCTATTCCCACCATTTGTCTATTTCCTGGAAATTGGAATTGAATGTTGCAACGTAGTTTTAATAATTGCAACTCAAATATGTGGATTCGGTGGACACTATTGAAATGTGATATATATCCATACTTTTTTTCGGTTCACACATTCTCATCCACTAGATTTATATTTGATCTTAGGGATTTTACACATCAACTTGACACAAAATTATTGGATTTATGTCGAGTTTTATCAGGTTTGATTGAAATTTGATCAACTCAAAACACATTCAAAATATTTTGATGGGTTTTGGTTGGGTTACGAATTGACTTGCCTAACCCAAAATTACGTTAAAAAACAAATAAATTTTTATATATCTTCTTTTGCTATGTATTTGCTCCGGAAGCTTTGTGTAATTTTAAATTATTTTTTATTAAATTAACATTAACTTGACAATTTTGAAAGATGGAATATTATATAATCTCTTATAAGTGTACATGTAAAATAATTCATTACAAGTATATCTAATATCATCTCTATGACTATTTTCTACAATTAAATCAGTATATATATTTATACATTTCAATAATATGTAAGAATAATATTGCTATCAATGGGTCGAATTCGGATCGGATCGGATCAATCGTTTGAATCCGACCCAATATCCTTTAGGATCTTTGTTAGTATGCACCATATTCGAATCCTATAAATATCCAAAATTCGATGTAAAAAATCCAACCCAGTTTAATATTTTTTCTTTTTCATTTTCCCTTTTAGATTATACAAAAATATCATATTTATAAAGTAAATTTACATCATATTTGAATTTTTAATAACTTTTTATTATATATTAGTCCAAAAGTTAAATATTTAAATACTAAACTCCTATTTCATTTTATATTAATACATAGATAAACTGTTATACATTATTATATTTGATATTTTATCAGTATCCTTCTTATTTTTTAAGCTAAATACTCAATATAATAGCATAATATAGTCGTTAATATAGATGTTAGATTAATAAAATATATAAATTTTATTTTAAATTTTTTATTATTAATATTATATATAAGAGAATTAATTTAATAAAAAATTATTAAAATTTAGATTAAGATCTTTAACGAATCGCATAGCTTAATTCCATATCCAAACCACTTTTTGAATTATGGATATTTATAATTGGATCTTATCCGTCGAATATTTTAATCGAATAAAAATTTTAAATTTCATATTGAATTTAAATTAGATTCGAATTAAAATCCAATCTGATGAGGGTTTGATCCGTTGTGTATTGGTTCAACTAGGAGACTGTATGAAACTCGACCTCTCTGGTCGAGTTACTTGTTCTGGTGGGCTGAATCCTACAATTACTAGCAAACGTCAGGCTAGCCGAGAAGCCCTCGGCTTATGCCCTACGACGCTCAAGTCAATGCGGGTCGACTAGATTATAAGAGCAAAGTATGGACTTTTTGTATATATGAGAACATACCTTTAGAAGGTTGGGATGGGGGTATTTATAGCCTTCTCCACCTATGGATTTGTCTTTGATGCCTATAACGAGTAGGGAGGGCCTTTGTCCTTGCATGAGGGGAAATTGGTCAACTCCCCTCCCTCTGCCACTCCAGGTGGCCATCTTTCCAGGCTTTAAAGTAGAGGGGTACACTGTTGAAGCTTCTACTGTGTCAGACGGTAAGGGGGCGGCATGCCCATTAATGCGGAGGCATGCCGCCCGTCAGTGCATTTAATACAGCGGCAGAGTATTGTACTGTATCGACCTCTCTGGTCAAGATGGTTGACCAGACATCGTTCTGGGAAACAGGTTAGAGGCACGGGTCGAGAAAGAGGTCGACCGAGGTTGATTGCGCCTATGGGCCTTGGATGTAAGACTGGGCTTGGCGCTGCATCTCTGGGCCTACTTGGTTTGGGCCGAGCTACTTGGGCCACCCCATATCATGAGTCCCCCCACTTCCCAAGGCTGAACGAAGATTCAGCGAGAAGCGTTGGGAAGTAGCTTGATGGCCAGTATCAAGAATCGACCAGGGTTTTTCGAAAATCAACCAGGGTTTGGCCCATTTATTGAGTAGTTACATCATAGCGCGCGTGGGGCAGCGTGGCGGTTACTTGCATTATTGCAGGCGTTTGGGTTCCTACGTTTGCACCCCTATAAATATCCGCTGTAAAACCAGCCATTTTTACTTTTACTGCTTTAGCTTCTGGTCGACCGACCGACTATCCAAACGTTCTAGCATTCAAGATTTTCTGCTTGTAGCTCTTCGATTCAGTAAGTGCTCCTTCATTTCTACTTCATGCCCTTTAGATTTTTGACATAATGTTGGGTTTATCTGGCCCTGAGGGTAGTCGAGGAGGGGATAGTGAGGCCACCCAATCTGATGGGCCTAGATATAAGTCTGGGGAGTCCAATGAGTCGTCGAGTGACGATTCCAGTTCCAGCAGCTCGAGCTCCAGCAGTTCGAGTAGCAACCGCGGGGGGGATGAAGCTGGGCCAAGCCAGATTCCTTCTTCGCGGGGTTGACTATTTACACCAAATCATTACAGCGAGATTGTGTCCACTATAAACCCTGTCGACCCTAGGCATCTTAGGCAGTTATACCATATTCCAAATGAATACAAACTTCTAACTCCCTGGGAGATTGGTCGAATGCATCTTCCTCATGTAGGTTGCATAACTGTTTTCGATGATGCTTTCAAATGTGGTCTTAGGTTCCCACTGAGTGATACCATGGTTAACCTGCTTAGGGGCCTTCAAGTGTGCATCACACAGTTGTTGCCCAACTGTTTTTCCACCATCTGTAATTTCATTGTTTTAATGCATCTATTCAATCAGCCAGCCAGCTTCGAAAACTTTTCCAACCTTTTTCACCTGCCAATATCTCGCAAGTCGGGTAGCACCAATGAGTCGGGCTTCTACCATTTGACTTCTCGACTGCGTTGTAAGTTCCTCGTAGCCCCCGCTTTCTCATATGGGCAAGAGTGGAAAAAATGGTACATGTTTGTTCGAGTGGCTAGGGCTTTCAGTATTCCTCGAGGCTAGTGGATGGGGCATGTTGAAATGCCAGACAACCTTACCCCGACCAGGCCCAACACCTTCATTCGGGACCTAGTCAAATTTGGCCAGATGGAGGCCTAGGTTTTTATTGAGGAGAGGCATTTGGTGTTGGCTGGGTTATCGCCAGCTCCATTAAATTTGCCTGCAAATGATCGACTAGGTAGATGGTGCTTCTGTTAATTTTTTATTTTTTCATTGTTGCCGTCGATTTTTACCCCTGTTATTTTGTTGTTCGACAGATCGCGCTGAAATCATGAACAGGTCGAGAACGGAGGCTTTGGTGAGGGCAGAGAGAAACCAACAACGCCGACAAGGTACTACGGCTCGTCGGCAGCCACTGCGATCGAGGCCCCCCGACAGGAGGTCGTGGCGCCTGCCTCTTCCCCGACACCATCCCTGGGTTGAGCAATCGTGGACGCAGGCGACAGCCCCACAGGTTGGGCAAGAGGGCAATAGTGGAGCAGGCGGAACCTGCTTCGAAAAGGGCTGCTACCAACAAAGGAAAAGGGAGAGCGGCAGGGTGGAGCCCGCCGACCAGAGACGATCTCTTCGGAGCTCGCAGAGATGACTTATTGTTCAACTTGCTGAAGTTTCCTTCTTCTCGATTCGAGACTGAACTAGGCATGTCCGTGCATAACTCGCTTTCTATGGAGACTGCGAGGTCGAAGGGAGCTGCCCCACTGAAAGTTTTGCTAGCAGGTAAGTTCGTGGCTTACCAGAGGAAGATTATGGAGCTGAGCCAGGATGCGGCTCTTCAAGCATTGGCTTATCATGCCAACATGGTAAAGTTTCCTTGTTTATTATTATATCGCTACCCATTGATCGAGTATCTAATAGTATCATCTTTCAGGTCGGCCAACTGGGGTATAACTTTTATCAGAGGTCGAAGTAGGCTCTGGCAGATCCAGAGAAGCTGGAGGCTGGCGGGGACACAGAAACTCTGAAAGCTCAGCTCGAGTCTTCACAGATGATGGTCGATGAGTTGGAAAAACAGGTCAGGGAGCTGGCCAAGGTGCTCTAATAGAAAGACGAGCAGCTGGTCGTATCCGTCCAGGAGAGGACGAAAATGGATGAGGTGGTGAAAAAATTGCATCTGGATAGGCAGGTCGCTTGGAGCTCTGGTCAATCTGCGGGTCAGAATGCAGCTCTGGACGAGGCGCGGGTTGAGTTTGATCGTATGTTGCCACTGGTGCATCGGGAGGCGGTGCAACAGTTTATGTTAAGCGCGGCATTCCAAGATACAAGCATTGTGTTTGCTCTCGATAACGCTCGGAGCTCCTTCGAGAAGGCCGTTAAACAACTGTAACTTTTGGGCTACTGCTTTCGACCAGAAGATAGGAGTCGCATTAGCCACTTGCTCGACGAGCAGCTGCAGCCTTATCTGGAGGGCGGGGGTGGGGCTGAGGGATCAGGCGTCGAGGCCACCATAGTGGAGGAGGCTCCCACACTGGCCTCGCTGATAGACGAGCAGAGGAGGCAAGCGGAGGTCGAGCAAAAACTGAAGGTCGTCGCCCAGGAGTTTGAATTCGCCGGTAACTTCGCATTCGACGTTAAGGAGGGAGAGGTCGACGTAGCAGCATATTTTCCTACTCCCAACAGGCGATTCCTAATCGATGCGGCTAGTCCATCTCAACTGGCAACTGCCGCTGTGCCCCTTTTTGTGGTTATACCCGAGCCCTCGCCGATCGATGAGAAGGGTGCTCGGGAGGTTGGTGTAGAGGGTGCCAGTTCTAGCTGAAGTTTTTGTTCATTTTTGTTCTTTAATATGTAATGAACATACCTCGATGAGGCATTTGCACTTTGGATTATTCATGCTGATGTATAAACGAATGCTTTGTTACTTTTTCGCTTTTTAGCAAGTTTAGCTAATTTTTTACTTCCATAGTCTTTATTCTTTTACGCGAATAAATTTATGGTTGAATGTTCGCAGTGTTACATTTTGAGAGATTCATTCAAGATCTTGGTTGAGTAAATTGTGATTGATATGCAAGCGAAATAATTAGCATTCAAACTTTGAATAACTTAGCGACTGTGGAGTCGATTTCATTTCATGAATCGGTAAAGTTCAAATAAACTTAGCGACTACGGAGTCGATTTCATATCATGAACGGTAAAGTTCAAGTAATTTATCCACTATGGAGTTGAATGTTTGGTCTCGGCTGATAAGCCTCGCCTTGGCGGCATGAAGCCTGCTTTGTCGACTATAGGATCGACTGTTTGGTCTTGGCTAATAAGCCTCGACTTGGCGGCATAAAGCCTGCTTTGTCGACTACAAGGTCGACTGTTTGGTCTTAGCTAATAAACCTCGACTTTGCAGCATAAAGCCTGCATTGTCGACTACAGGGTCGACTGTTTGGTCTTAGCTAATAAGCCTCGACTTTGTGGCATAAAGCCTGCTTTGTCGACTATAGGGTCGACTGTTTGGTCTTGGCTGATAAGCCTCGACTGGGCGACATGAAGCCTGTTTTGTCGACTCCAGGGTCGACTGTTCGGTCTTGGCTAATAAGCCTCGACTTGGCGGCATGATGCCTGCTTTTGTCGACTACAGGGTCGACTAAAGAGAGGATTTTTTACAGGTTTCATGTTGTCGAAATGTACTATAATTTTATTGCTGGGGAGAGATACAAAGGGGGCCAATGAACTTTTACACATAGAACTTTCTCAAGTTAACTGCATTCCAGGGTCGTGGTAGTTCGCGGTCTGTCGCATCTGGTAGTTAGTAGGCATTAATTTTGGACACTTTAATCACTGAGTAAGGTCCCTCCCATTATAGGTCAAGTTTTCCCACATTTTTTGACACTTCCACCTTCTTGAGAACGAGGTCGCCAACTTTGAAGCCCCGGGGTCGTACTGTCCTGTTATAGCATTCCACCATTTTCGACCGATATCACTGCATCGTGTTGTAGGCTGTGTGGCGCTGCTCGTCGATAGTGATTAGGTCAAGCGTCCTTTTCGATGCATTGTTGATCGGATTATAGTGGATTACTCGAGCTGTGTGCCGGATCAGCTTGGACGGAACTACCGCTTCAGATCCATAGACTAAGTAGTACAGGCTGCGGCCTGTGGCTGTTCAGGCTGTGGTCCTATAAGTTGTTCGGCCTTGGAGGTCGTCTGCCCAACTAGCCCCTGTCTATATTATTTGAGTCTTGAGGTGGTCGAGAACTGTTCTATTTGTAACCTCAGTCTGGCTATTAGTCTGGGGATTTCCTATCGAAGTGAAGTGTTGGGTGATTCCTAAGGCTTCGCACCACTTCCTCGTGCTCTTGCTTTGAAACTGAGTGTCATTATCCGAGATTAAGACTTTAGGCAACCTAAATTGACAAATTACATTTTTCCAAATAAAACTCTTGATGGTCGCGTCGTGATCTTCGGAATTGCTTTGGCTTCCACCCATTTGGTGAAGTATTCGACCACCACTATGATAAACTTACGCTGGCCTGACGTCTTCGGAAGAGATCCAACTATGTCGATCCCCCATTGGTCGAATGGCCATGTGATCTGGACATTGACCATTGTTGCAGCTAGTTGGTGCTGAATGTTCGAGTGGATTTGGCACGACGGGCATTTTCTAGCAAAGTCGACTGAGTCTTGCAATAAGGTGGGTTAAAAATAACCGTAGTGAACAACCTTGTGTGCTAAAGATCGACCACCGAAATGGTTGCCGCAGATGCCGGCGTGTATCTCCTGCAGTACTTTGTTCGCCTCTTTGGGTACTAGGCATTTCAATAGGGGTCCTGATATTGACCTCTTATAGAGCTGTCCGTGTTCATCTAGTGCAAACTTTCCCGCCAGTCCTCTAAATCTGCGGGCTTCCTTGTCATCGGTGGGTAGGGTCCCTTGACTCAAGTAAAGCTTGATTGGCTCTTGCCAAGAGGGGGCTATCTCTACGATGCACCCGACAAGGCTATAATTGGTAGCTGTGATACAGGGTTTGTCGGCCACCAAAAATGTTATGGTTATTTCTCTTGTACCCTTCGTCGAGTTGGCTAACTTCGAGAGTGTGTCTTCTCGTTCGTTCTCTGTTCGAGGGACTTGGCTCAGGGTGAAACTCCTGAATGATTGTCGTAATTATCTTACTTCTGACAGATATTGAGTCATTTTGAGCTCCTTCGACTCGAAATTTCCTTCCACCTGCTCCGCGACCAACTAAGAATCAGTGATCGCTACAAGCTGCTCGACACTACGAGCTACGGCCATGCGTATTCTTGCGATGAGAGCCTCATATTCTGCTTCGTTGTTGGTAATCGAGAAGTTGAGTTTTATTTCGAAATCATACTCCTCAGCAAGTGGGGAACAGAGGGACACACCTATTCCGCCTCCTGATGTGGTTGCTGACCCATCAGCGTGCAATGTCCATACCGAGGCATTCTCTATATTTTGTATCGGTAGGTCGAGTCTTTCGACGATGACGTCGGCTAGGACTTGTGCTTTTATGGCCGTTCGCGGTTGGAATGTGATGTCGAACTCCCCGAGCTCGATGGCCCATTTGGTGAGTCGACCTGAAGTGTTGGGCTTCGACAACACCTGCTTTAATGGTTGATTCGTCAACACTGCGATTGCATGGGACTGGAAGTAAGGCCATAACTTTTGGGCCACTGTAACGAGGGCTAGAGCAAACTTCTCGACCTCCAAATAATTGTGTTCGGGACCGTGCAATGCCTTGCTGCAATAATACACAGGACGGTGGGTCCCTTCTCTTGTCAATGTCAACACTAAACTTATCGAGGCAGAGGGTACAACGAGATAAAGCTATAGCACTTCTCCCAACTCGGGTTTGGCGAGCATGGGTGGTGAAGATAAGTACTGCTTGAGCTCGACCAAGGCCTGGTCGCAATGCTGAGTCTACTGAAACCCTAATTTTTTGGCATTTCTGAGTATCTTGAAGAAAGGTAGGCTCTTGTCGGCCAGTCGAGCTATGAATCTGCTGAGGGCTATGATCCTGCCGACCAGGCGTTGGACATCTCAAATTGTGCGAGGTAGGGCGATGTCCAAAATTGCTTGGATGTTCTGTGGGTTTGCCTCGATCCCTTTTTGACTGACCATATATCAGAGGAACTTGCCCTCACGTACACCGAATATGAACTTGTTAGGGTTGAGCTTCATGCCGAAGGCACTTAATATGGCAAAGGTGTGGTTGAGGTCGACTAGGTGGTCCTCGGCCTTTTCGGTTTTGACAATCATGTCGTCGACATAGACCTCCATCGACCTCCTAATCTCATTTTTGAACATGAAGTTGACCAATCTTTGGTACGTTGCACCCGTATTTTTGAGTCCAAATGGCATAACTAAAAGTAGTATACTCCGTTGGGGACAACGAAAGAGGTCTTGTCTCTGTCCTCAGGTGCCATAAATATTTGATAATAGCCTTAGAAGGCATCCATCATGCTTAGCAATTCACATCCAGTAGTAGAATCTACTAATAAAATTATATGAGGCAAAGGGTAAGGATCCTTCGGGCAAGCTTTATTTAAATCAGTGAAATCATTACACATTCTCCATTTTCCTCATTCTTAGGGACAAGTACAACATTACAAAGCTAAGAAGGGTACTGAATTTCTACAATATATCCTACTTCCAAAAGTTTGTTGACCTCCTCCTCGATGATTTGGGACCTCTCAGCATTGAAGGTTCTTGTCTTTTGCCTCACTGGCTTGTGAGCTGGGTCCACATTGAGTTGATGGACGATAATACTGGGGTCGATTCCTTGAAGATCTGCAGCTTTTCAAGCGAACACATCAATGTTGCGTCGAAGAAAATCGACCATGAGGCATTCCAAACGGCCGCCCATATCACTCCCGACCCAAGTGGTTTTGTTAGAGTTTCCTGGTTCGAGCTCTATTGTTTTGAACTCCCCGACTAGCTCGACCCGGGTGTCTTCCAACTTTCTCTTCTTAGACGAAGGTCCCTCATCGGGTTTCGCTACAGGGGCATCCCTCGAGGGCTTTAGTTGAGGCCGTTCCCTCTGTTTGTTGGAGTCGATGGAAATAGTGTAACAGCGCCATGCATCCTTGAGGTTGCATAAGAGTTCTCCTACTCTCGCTGGGGTCAGGAACTTTATCTTCATGTGGTAAGTGGATACGATGGCCTTGAAGTTATTTATGGCTGGTCGGCCCATGATGATATTGTATGCGAATGGAACATCAACCACCAAATAGTTGATCATCAAGGTTCGGCTCCGGGAGCCTTGTCCAACTGTTGTGAGAGGTTGATGGATCCCTTTGGGATGATCTCGGACCCACCAAATCCGACTAGCGGTGTTCTGACCGTATCAAACTTTGGTTTCCCCAATTTCATTCTGTTCAATGTAGACAAGAACATGATGTTCATGGAGCTGCCATTGTCGACCAATATCTTTCTGACCTCGAAGTTGGCTATTTCCAGGGTTACCACCATGGGGTAGTCTATTTTTCTGTCGTTTCCTTTGTTCTCCATATGAACGAGGTTTGAGTTGCTGAAGGAGATTGGCTCGGCATTGGTGGAGAGTTGGAAAACTGTCTCGACCTTGGTTAGTTTGGTCGACTATAGCTGTCTCTGTGTTCGTTTCCTTGCGTTCCTAGAATCCCCTCCTGTGGGACCCCCCGCGATCATGTCGATGACTCCTCGAATGGACGGGTTGGGTTCTTGGGCAGGTCTTTTCCCTTTTTCTTCTCTCCTCAGGCTGGCCGACCTTTCTTTACGGGGAGTCCGGTCGGTCCTGCCCTCTTCGTGCCTGACCTGCTCCTCAACAAACTTTTTCACGTGGCCTTGCCTAATCAGTCTTTCAATCTCATCCTTCAAGTTGAAGCAATCTTCCGTGTTGTGTCCTTTCTGCCTATGGAAACGACAATACTTCTTTGATTTTTTCATGGCTTCGGTTGCCGTGAGTTTTTGGGGTTTTTTGAGCAGGTTTTCATGTTGTATGGGGAACAATACCTCATTCCTCGGGAGGTTGAGTGGAGTGTAGTCGTGGAAGCGTTTTATGGGGGAACGACGCCCCTCTCTGACCTGACGGTCATCTTTCTCTCTGTTTTTCTTTTTGTCGACTTCCAGGCTACCATATTTTAGCTTGTTCATCTCTTCTTGGGTCATGTACCTCTCCGCGAGGTCGAGGAACTCCTTCATCATTCTGGGCTGCTCGCGAACCAAAGCATTGGCACATTCCTTGTGCCTAAGGCCCAGAAATAACACGTCAATCAAATATTCGATTCTTGGGCAATCGATCTTTAACACCTCCGTGTTGAATCGGGTGAAGAAATCCCGAGGGATTCTCCCTTCGCTTGCTTTATGGTGTGCAAATGGGTACGGGAAAGCTTAGCTTTTCTTTTGCTCGCGAACTGGTGGAAGAATTTTTCACACAATTGGTCATATGAGAATATCGACGCCGGCTCCAATTTCACAAACCAGTCGAGTGCTATTTCCTGGAAAGGTGTCACCAGCATTTTTGCATGGATGTACTCATTGTGTCCGTGCAGCTGCATCATATGTTCAAACTGCATTAGGTGCTCATTCGGGTCAGCCGATCCTCGTATCTCAGCAAGCCAGTAGGAATCTTGGCAGCGACAGCAATGCATTCGTCGATGATATCTTGGACAAAGGGGGAATCTCTTTCTCTTCAGAACCTCTGCAGTCCCTCTTGGTGGGGCAATCTTCCCGTGTTTCTCCTCGAAATCTCTTCCAGTCGTCGGTTCAATTGTTGCACCTGGTGCGACACCTCTTCCCACTCCTCTTTATCAGCCCGGGATATACTCCTGTTCGCGTGATGTCTCGAGCGTTCGAACCTATTGCGCTGCGGGGCTCGAATGGGTTGGATATCGTGATTGATTGAATCTGCTACCTCTTCGCGCAGCACAGGTCGAGGCATCTCCCATGGATAATGGCCTTAGCTTATTTTGCACCTCAAAGGCGGCCTGGTCGATTTTGGCCGCTCACAATTTAACTCGAGTTGCTTTCTCTTCGGGGCCGCAGGTTGCGGTGTTGCGCTGGCTGCCGGCTCCAGTTGGGTAGTGTGTCGGTTCAGGGCTGCTAAGAGTTGGGTTGAAATATGCGCTGAGATCTGCTCACTAATAAGCTGCATCAATTAGGGCATAGTCAACGTGACCACTGGCTCTGGCGAGGCGCTGGCCCCTGGTGCTACTGGCTATTGGTGAGGCCTAGGCGGGGGAGAGTTGGATCTCCTGCTTTCTTCTCTTCCTGAGGGGGCACGCCTGGTGTTTACCATTATCGATAGCGGATTCAAAGTTTCCCATAAACGACACCAAATGATGAGGGTTTGATCCGTTGTGTTTTGGTTCAACTAGGAGACTGTATGAAACTCGACTTCTCTGGTCGAGTTACTTGTTCTGGTGGGCTGAATCCTACAATCACCAGCAAACGTCAGGCTAGCCGAGGAGCCCTCGGCTTAGGCCCTCCGACGCTCAAGTCAATGCGGGTCGACTAGATTATAAGAGCAGCAGAGTATGGACTTTTTGTATATATGAGAACATACCTTCAGAAGGTTGGAATGGGGTTATTTATAGCCTTCTCCACCTGTGGATTTGTCTTTGATGCCTCTAACGAGTAAAGAGGGCCTTTGTCCTTACATGAGGGGCAATTGGTCAACTTCCCTCCCTCTGCCACTCCAGGTGGCCATCTTTCCAGGCTTTAAAGTAGAGGGGTACACTGTTGAAGCACCTACTGCGTCAGACGATAAGGGGGGCAGCATGCCCATTAATGCGGAGGCATGCCGCCCATCAGTGCATTTAATGCAGCGGCAAAGTATTGTACTGTATCAACCTCTCTGGTCGAGATGGTCGACCAAACATCGTTCTGGGAAACAAGTTAGAGGCACGAGTCGAGAAAGAGGTCGACCGAGGTCAATTGCGCCTATGGGCCTCAGATGTGAAACTGGGCTTAGCGCTGTATCTTTGGGCCGAGCTACTTGGGCCACCCCATATCACAATCCATTGACAGTCCTAATAATATGCACAAAATTAGCTAACTATATAATCATCTTCTAAAATTAAATTTGAAAGTAAAGCCAATAATGCATATGAATTCAATCATAATTACACTTTTTTTTTTTAAATAATTCAAAGAAAGGAAAATTAACTTTCAGATGTCTCAACACAGTCTCATTTTTTCTTTTTTTTCTTTTTCTTTTATATAGAATATTACAAATAATGAATTTATCATTCTATTAACAAATCAATATTTTTTCTATTCTCAAACCAAACAATAAAGTATAAACTACCCATAATGCAAATAAAGGACATACATCACACCTACTTGGGGTCAAACACAATACCTCTCACATAATAAGAGACTAATGTCACTCGAGTTACAAACCACTAGGCTCAACACAATCTCATTTACATATTACAAAAATCTTCTACTTTTTATGATGCTCTTTGTAAGCGAATTGAGTAGATTTTGAATTGACGGATAGATCCAATCCAAATCAAGTTGACCAGAGTCCACCAAATTTACTTAAGTTGGGTTTGTATGTATTAGGTTGAAAATTAAATCAATTGAATTCAAATTGAACAAATTTATATAATACGCCAACTTGACCAACCGAACCTGGCCAACCCACTAGAATTACCGCCCCTATTTGATCCAGGATTGAAGTTCGCATGATGTCCTTCCATAGAACAAAACAAATCAACATTTTTGGCACCTCCAGCAAACAACTCCAGTTCATCCAAGATCAGTCATTAGGTCAAATGAGAACACAATAGAGAGCCTCAAGGTACTATTTATTCCTAACAAAAATACATATAATCTTAATACAAACTCCTTTAGAGCAAGCACTAACAAGTAGCCAGCATTATTGAAAACAGCAGAGCCCCTTCAGGCTGCTGAGATTCAAGTCAATAAAGCATAACAGTAAAGTAGCCAGCATTATTGAAAACAGCAGAGCCCCTTCAGGCTGCTGAGATTCAAGTCAATAAAGCATAACAGTAAAGTAGCCAAGTAACAGCCTTAAAAAGACAAAATTAACAATTACAGATTAGTATAAAAAGATAATTAAGTCCCATTAGTTCTGAATTCCCCAGGGCTGGTGTAATAGAGCAAATTCTCACCCAATTTGTAACTTGTTCTCTTCCAAAAAGCTGTAAGTGGGAACTTCCAGGTTGAATGGTGCAGGTCCTTTGCGAATCCTACCAGAGATGTCGTAATGGGACCCATGACATGGGCAAAACCAACCACCGAAATCACCAGCATTTGGCAAGGGAATGCACCCCAGATGGGTGCAGACCCCAACAACCACAAGCCATTCTGGATTCTTAACCCTAACAACATCCTCTTGTGGATCACGAAGGGAGGCAACATCAACACTGTTAGCCAGCTTTATGTCGTCTTCGGTTCGATGCCTAATGAAAACTGGCTTCCCACGCCATTTCACGGTAACAGTTGTCCCGGGTTCAATACTAGATAGATCCACCTCAAGGGAAGCAAGAGCAAGGACATCCTTGCTGGCAGACATGCTCAAAACAAATTTGAGTACAAGAAGACGGGCCAATGATGCATAGACAAACCTGCCTCCAGTCAAAACAAAGTATGCAAATGCACGCTTGCTGGGATCACCTGGTGGATAACGCTCATGGTTGTGCTCATCATAGACAATCTTTGAACTGGGATTCTTGATTGCTGCAACTGTAGCATGTATATCTGGAACCAGACCTGTTTCCTGTCCCAGCGCAAGGGTACTGGAAGAAAACCCTGGGAAATTCCCACCAAAGGCTCAGATATTATGCACTATAGAATTTAGTGCTACACTTAGAAAAGGAAAAGGAGTACACTCATAAGCCGTTTATAACATGGACTTCACAAGAGAAAGGAGAACAGGGGCAGCAGCTGCATATCTCTAGGAGATAAATGTGCAGATATAATCCACTGATATACAAACAATAAAACATAATTCGTAAGAATTTAGAATTCAAAAGTTGCATCTCACAATATGATGGGGCCATTAAGTATAGCATGCTTTTATACTTATCAATCAACCTAGCCCTCTAAACCATCCATGGAGTGACAATGACCAGGGACAACTAAAGCATGCAGGAGCAGAGAAACAAAACAACTGAGATGCAAGAATCTAATTGAGAGAAGACAAAAGAACAAGCAAAGGAATATCAATTTCAAAAAAAGAAAAGAAAAAGTAAGGGCAGCAAGAAGGAAATAATGAAAAAAGCAGCAAAACGGACTGCATGACTTCAAATTCAAGTAGAGTCAAAACTACAACCACCCTAAACACAATCTTCACCTAGATTCTCTTCTATATACCTAGCATGCCAATTGATGAATTGGAAAAGTTATGTTCATGCTCAATTTCGCCAACATTCAGCAACAAGCAGAATCAATCACCTTAATAAAGACTCCGTGGTGGTAAAACAAGTCCAATCCCACCCATTGTGAGTTATATATATATATATATATGTATGTATATATATATACATATATCTGGAAACTTCAAAGGTATAGCCAAACCGAGCCAATCGAGTGCTCGAGCTGGGGAAATTGAGGCTTGAACTCTTGTTCAGGCTTGGTCCAATTCGTTATGCTCAACCTTGTGATCAAGCATATGCTTGAGTTTGCCTTTCGTTTTGGCTTGTCTATGTTCAATCGGCCTAATTCAACACCTCCTGAGATGCAGAAGCCTATTTCCCTACTTTTCTATTGAGCTCGAAAAGTTTATTTTATAGTATATAAAAAATTAATATCTAAAAACTATATGCTTGTGAAACTACAAATAAGAATTATTTGGCTCGAGCTCGGCTCCAAATCTATATGAACTTGACTCGATCCTAGTTCTAGCTCGAATTCTTCAAACTCAAGCTCAAACACTTTTTGAGCCAGTTCATTAACTCACGAGCTGGCTTGCTTCGTTAGCATATGTAATCAGATTTGTCTCATGTCCCAGCACAAGGGTACTGAAAGAAAACCCTAAGAAGTTCCCACCAAATAGACCTAGCAAAATAGTATCCATACCCCTGGCTACCTGTGGGTACCCAAAAATTTACGAGTAATGGGCCTTATATTTCCAACTTAATAAAATGCAGATAAATTTACCCATACCTAAGTTACCCGCTATTTTTTGGCCCAACCCATGGGTATCCATGGGTTACCCATATATATATATTTTATGTTTTTAAAATTTTTAATCTAACTTTTAATATTTGAATTTTACAAATAAAAAAAATTACAACATACTAATACCATAGAGCAATACCCTGAATACAAAATTGTGTTAACAAAAATCCTTCCCAAATGGCAACCACTTATGTAGTCAAGTGATAAATAATTTGTTGTGCATATTCTCATGGATGTAACACCTTCTTCTAAAAGACAACAATGTTTGAGTGATATTTAAACTTTTAATTCAAAAAACTTCTGGCTTGAAATGAGATTTAAATTTGAACTTTTAAATGAAATGTACTTTAAATTTGATGAATTTTGAATACTTAAGTTGTAAGTATTAAACTGATTTCAAAGAAAAAAAAAAAAGTTGTAAATATTAAACTACAAAATATGCTTTAAGTGCTTATTCAATTTAATAAATTCGTTGTCTTTTTTTAATTATATTTAGTTAATATTTTAATGACATCATGTAAGTTGCAAGGTGAATATTAATTTACCTTTTAAATATTAAAAAAATAAAAAATTATTACGAGTACCCACGGGTTACCCATTACCCATCTTCATGGGTAATGGGTCCACTATTTTGTACCCAATAAAAAATGAACAAATTTACCCAACCCGTCATTGGGTTACTCATGGTTACCAAATTGGTAGGTCAAAGGTTCAGATATTTTGCGCTATAGAATTTAGTGCTACACTTAAATAAGAAAAAGAAATAGACTCATAAGTCATTTCTAATATGGACTTCACAGGAGAGGGGAACAAGGGCAGCTACTACATATCTCAAGGAGATAAATGTGCAGATATAATTCACAAATATATGAACAATGAAAAATAATTAGTTAGAATTTAGAATTCAAAAGTTGCATCTCACAATATGATGAGGCAAGCAAGTATGGTCTGCAGAGGATAGAAGAAGATAAAGGAATATCTATTTCAAAAAGAGGGAAAAAAAGAAAGAGTGAGAGAGAGAGAGAATTAAGGACAGCAAGAAGGAAATAATGCAAAAACGCAGCAAAAAGGACTGCACAACTTTCAACTTGAAGTAGAATTGAAACTTCGCCAACCCTATACTTCAATCCCACATACAGATCAAAGATATAATTATATAAGATCTTGTTGATTATTTTCTCATCTAGATTCTTTTCTATACACCTAGCATGCCAATGACAAATTGGACAAGTTTAATTCATGCCTAATTTGGCCAATAAACATTAACAAGAAGCAGAATCAATCACCTTAATAAAGACTCTGTGATGGTAAAGCTAGTCCACTCCCACCCATTATGAATTACATATATATACATGTTGCGCCCCGCGTTTGGACCTTGGGGTCGACCCCCCCGACCCCGCCAATATGAATGGAAATGGAGCCAACCTTGAACGTGGAAAAATTGACCTCGTGACCGCTGATAGCGATCTGGATGATCGGAGGTTGGACAACAGCCCCATCGACATTATGATCGGGTTTCAGAGGTCTGAGGTTAAGACACCAGCCCCGCTGCAAAGGTGACTTAAGAAGAGATTCGCCACATTTAATTATGTCCCCTCTAGAGCGCCCTCCGCATTAAATGCAGGAACATGCGCCGCACCACCCCAAAATACTATGCACCAGAATTACGTCATCCTGGTTGAAGGGAGCAAAAAGACCACAACTGCCCCACGGACGAGTACATAGATAGTTTTAAAGAGTGGGGCATAAAAGTGATATCGACCCCAAGACGCAAGACTATATATCCCCAGATCAAAACCCAGATTCAGGTACAAAAAAATAAGGCTCTTCACTTCATATTTCCCTACCCATTTCCTCCCATCAGCTCGATAATGAGTTAAGCTTCGGAGGGCCTTCATGTGAGGCATTTCCGGCGAGCCTAACATTTGCTAAGTGTAGTAATTCGATCCATTTCCAGCAGGAAAGTCCGACCCGGATCCTTGCAATTTCCCAACCTCACATATTTAAGCTTCATCAATACACATATATATCTTGAAACTTCAAACTATCACTACCATTTACCTCCATCACACAATACACACCAAGCAAAAGGTATAGCCTCACATAAGTTTCTGCCCGCAATAATACATTTTGACTCATTCGTGGAAAATTCAATTCAATGCAGAAAGTCCTTTTCCCTTATCACCTGGGAATGGCGCAGATATTCTCTCCACCACCACTTGCCATCCCACCCCCCAAAAACAAGTCCAAAATTTAGCATAGAGTTTTCATACTCCATGCCAGGCCAGCAAGCACTTGCATTTCATTTTGCACAAGTATAAGGACAACATAGATAAGCTAACAAGATTGAAGAGAGATGAAATCTCAAAGGTCAAAAAATTAAACAATTAACTTCTGCATGTAAATTCTTTGATTATTGTGTAAACAATTGAATATGACATAATGGAAAAAGGGCGTAATTTGCTGACTGATTCTTTTCGATTATCTAAAGAAACTAGTAAACAGGAAGCATGAAAACCATGACCAACGTGAACAACTCCCCAAACAAAGACCAGGGAACAGCTGATTACATCTATTAACATAGAATCGAGAATTTCTAGAACAATGAACTAAGAAGTAAAAGAATTCATACAAGAAGTTTGCAGGCAGTAAAAGTAGTTATTTGAAAAACACAGCATACTTCGAAAATCATTTACTTAAACAAGTATATGCATCATAATGCCAGTGACTCATGTTGTCATATAGCCTACTAAAGCAAACTATCATCCAAATTGGACCATGGAATGGTGTAGAAGCATATTTATTCCATGACTACTGTCTACTGCTACATTTTGGATGAAGTAAGAAAATCATAGAGTCCAAGAGTTATCTACTAATAATCACCTAAAAATGGAAAAGAAATCTCATCCGGTAGAGTCCATGAAAACCCACAGGGTACTTAACATCCCAACGAAAACAAATAGAAAACCTTTTCCGATCCACTGTACATTCCATATCATAACTTGTTTCTGAATGGTGGAATAAGAAGTCGTATGCTTCAGCCAAAATCAACACATATTGTGATCGATCAGTTCCCAAGTAAATGTAAAAGGCCCAGTTTTCAATAAATCCAAAAGGTCACGGAAGCAATTCAATCAATAACATAAAAGAATCAGAAACTCATAAGGCAATTCAGATTTCTCAATAAAGAAAGCAACTAGCTCATTTCACCAGAAGCAGCTCATTTGAAAAAGCAAAGAAAAAGGAAAGGAATTCATGTTGCCCGAAATTTCAAACTTCCATTTCTTAATCAAGCATGAAACCGCATATATGATATATACATCTATATATATATATATATTTAGAGTTGGGGTGGGGGGGGGGGGGAGGCGAAATCCAAAAAGAAGCAGCGAACCTCTGACATGATCGCAAAGGGAATTGGAGATGGAATATGAGTGAACCGGAGAAGAGATGGATCTGGTGCGGCGCCCATCTGAGGATGGATCAATGGCGGTGAATGCGTTTCTGGATACGACTGCGGCCGACGATGTCTGACCAGACCGGCATGAGAGAGAAGACAGCCTCCTCCCCGCTGCTCTTAGCATCTTCTATCAATTGATACTTTTCACCCTCTTTCAGTATTCAATAATTATTGATGGATTTGCAATCCCTTACCTAGGGTTAACTCTTTCGCTCAGGCCTCGGGAGAACAGAATTTGGGTGAGAGAGGGGAGGAACAAAGAAGTTTGATGCCGATCAGCACACGTCTGCTGTACCTCCAAATAGAGATAACGACAAAGCGTTTCATCTGCCGTCTTAGCTCAGCCGGTAGAGCGCATGGCTTTTAACCATGTGGTCGTGGGTTCGATTCCCACAGACGGCGGTTTGTTTTGTTTTTGTTTTACTATTTAAATGTTTATATAATATTTTTATTTTACTTTATCATTCGATTGATTAGAATAACAATAAACACTCAAAACCCACGTGAATACAAAAAGTCCGTGTGTGTGTTTATATGTGTAATTTTTGTGATAAATTAATCGGCCACCTCCATAGATTTATTTATCATACCAGTCAAACTATAACACAATGATAAAAAATCATATAAATTATTTCATGATAAATAATCATGACTCATGATATAACTTTAAAATCCAAACAAAGTAGCCCTTACATTATTTAAGCTCAATATTAAAATTATTCAAATCATCGATTGGTTACCTTTAAATACACTAAAGTTATGCCACATATAGCTCTATTATATTTGAGTTTGAGCCAAGCTTATTGAGCTTGAATTTGAGATCAAGCCAAGGCTGAGCTTTAATATAGTAGTTCGAAGGCTCACGAGCCGGGTATTTATATATATGATATACAAATATTAGATAATATATAAAAAATAATATGCTAAAAAATATAACCCACATATTAAAATGCTTTTCAAACTATAATTTATTTATTCACTTATATATTACTTATTAAATAATATTTAATAATTTATAAGATACTAATTTTCATAAGTTGTAAAAGATAATAGTATGATAGGTTTGATGAAAAATAAAACTTCTTTTGTTCAAATATTTTTATAAAAATGTGTATACATTTATAATATAACTATACCTCTATATAAGCTAGTTATATTAGCAAATTATTTTGTCATGTCCGTTCCCGTTACACATATGAGATGTACCTATTATCCTGAGACTATATGATATACTATGTATGATTAATGCATATTTTTCAAATTTAATATTCCAAGTACGAAAAAATAATTTATCATTATTTAAAAAAAATCAATTTTATATTTATATTCAAACTTCAAAATTTAAAATAATAACTTACTTAAATTTTGTAAACATTAATAATTTTTTAGTAAATTACATAATTATAAAACATATGATTACTTTATAAAAAATAACTATTATAACAATTAATAAACCATTGGTTAGTTTTTTATATTTAATAATATTAACTCAATATGGATATATATAGGAGCAGTATCAATATTATTAATATTTTTATATTTTAATTCCATAATTATATTATTACTTATCACTTTGTGTGTATAATATATGCAATTTAAACTGATTAATGATATTTTTTAAATCTAATTATCCAACTTAAAATTCATCTATGCTTACAAATTAACTTTTATATTATAAGGTGTAAAAATATGCGTTATATTTGAGTATTGTAATATGTCTGAGAAGCTCATGCTCGAGCATGAGCTCGATGTCTAATAAGCTCATCAAGCTCGAGCTCGATATTCATTAATGAGCTTGAGTTTGAGCCTAAAATTAGAAGCTCGATGAGTTTGAGTTTGAGCTCATATATTTTACAGACGAGTCGAGCTTGACCTTGAAATTTTTGTCAAGTTCGGCTCGAGCTCAACTCATTTGTAGCCTTGGTCAAGCCTGAGGATTCTACTATTAAGATTTTTATGAACTCTTGCAATGCAACCCATTTTATGAACTTGAGATCTTATGGAAGGATTCGTTAGACTAGTTAGATCAATTTTAGAATTTGAAAATATTAAAAGAAATATGTTTTAGAAAGAAAATATACCATAATTTGTCAAATATGATAAAATAATATTGATGAGGGTGAAAATCGTTAATGAGTGTGTTGGGCTGACCTGGTGGAGGTTGAGGAGAGTGCTTTCGATGTAATGAGGTCGAGTCTTGCGATCAATAGCAAACGTCAGGCTAAGCGAGGGCTCCGACACTCAAGTCAATAAATTGACTAGAAAATGAAGCAGTAGAGCGAGGGCTTTAGAGTGATGAATAGCCTACCTTGCTGAAGGCTAGTAATGGGGTATTTGTAGCTTTCTCAGTGGGGTTGATATGTCAATGGTGCCCTTACTGGGCAGGAAAGGTTTTGTCCTTACTTGAGGTTCTTTGAGTAATCTCCAACTTATATACTATTCTAGGTGGCGCTGCATAGGATAAGGTGGTATATTGGAGGCGCGCCCTGGCCTGACACGGCTGGAAAAGGTGGTACGAATGGTGGCATACACTATTAATGCGGAGGCACGCCGCCTGGCAGGCTATCCTATGCAGCTAAGAGGTTGTCGCCTCTTCTCGATATCTCTGGTCTAGATGAATGCTTCTGGCAAGACATCTCCTCAAATTCTGGTCAACAAGGTGTAATGCTGTTACATCTGGTTCTCTTGGTCGAGCGACAGATTGCACATCTTAGTGGTGATCGACCGTAGTTTGGTCGACAGGTTGAGCGCCGGCATCCATCATGACAGGTAAGGCCCATGAGGTCGAATGCTGGTTGGTAGGTTGGGCCTATAGGTAATTAGGCTGCCTCATACCATATCTTTGACCTGGTCGAGCGTTGTTGGGATCAAATATTATTAATAACAAATTAGTTATTTCCAAATTTTTATTTACATGTTTTAATTTTGAAAAACTATAAACCTCATACATATATGTCACTTTTATATATATTGAATGAATGTACTGTTTATTTATGTAATATTATTACTTTAATTATAAAAATATTATATTTATATTTTATGTATGAGTAAATATTAATATACAAATATAGGTGTAGATGCACACTACATAAATATATACATAACAAATTAATATATATATATATATTATAACAAGTGGAATTTTGGTTAGAAATGGGTGTTCTTGAAGCCTCTAGATGGTAAAAAGATTACTGGTTGCAAATGAGTATTCAAGGTTAAATGAGGAAGACCTAGTTTCAATGGTGTGAGATACAAGGCAAGAAGGATACATGAAAGTATGGGGTTGACTTCATTCAAATCTTTTCTCTAGCAATGAAGCACAACTAAATATGTATATCACTTCATTTGTTACTAAGTTTAATTTGGAACCAGGGCAATTAGATGTGAAGATGACCATTCTATATGCAGAACTTGAGGAGGCCATCTTCATGACACAACCAGAGGGTTTCATTGAAAAGGGAGATCATGTGTATCTGTTGAAGAAATCCTTATATGTTTTGAAGTAATTTCTTAGGTGATGGTACAAGCATGTTAACTTACTCATGAACACTATTGAGTATGTCATAAGTGAAAGTGATGCTTGTTATATCACAGAAGATTGATTGATGGCTTTTTTTTTCTTTCTATTTACTCATATATATACATATATATATAGGTGATATGCTCATTACTGCAGAGTATGTCAGATGTTAGTAAGTTGAAGGCTCAACTCGGTTAATTCAAGATGAAAGACTTGGATAATGCTAAGAAAATTCTAGGTGTGGAGATACGATATGATTGTTGTTTAGGGGTTGGCATTCATATTAGGTAGTGTAACTTTAAGTAGTTCGTATTTGATACTTGATATGTCGGGTAGCAATTTTTTTCTATTCGACATTGACCTAAACTTGCTTACCTGCTAAGTTTGGGTTCGAATACTCGACATATTTTTTAATTTAAAAATTAAAGAAAAAAGAAAAAAAAGTGGTTTGGCAAAGGCCAAACCTTGCATAGAGGCCAATTTAAATTAGCCCCTTTTTTTCGTTGTACAGAGGCCGCAGTTAGCATTTTAGCCCCTTTTTTTAGCTTAAAATTGATATTTTAGCCTTTAAAGTAATCTATTAAAATTAAATAATAAATTATAATTTTTTTGAAGATAATAGAACATAACTAATAAAATAAAAACAAGCATAAATTAAATTATCAATAACATTTTACAATCAATAGCATTTTGCATTCTTAAGTTAATCGTAAAACAAAAATTTATAAATCATAACATTAACATGAACTTAAAAATTATATATATATATATATATATACATAGAAAAAGAAGCAAAGTAATATGCATTAGTAGTTCATGGCAGTCGCAATATAATCAAATGTCGATGGTAGTTGAATCAACACCCATCTTAGTCAATTCTACAAAATAATGATGGAATAAAAATCATAAAACAAATCAACCCATAACTTATAAGTAGAATTGAATAAAAAACAAATGTTAAAAAATAAAATTAAATCATACATTTTTCAATCACTTCAAGTTCACTCAAATCCTCCTCAATATTTGTTGGTTTTGGATCCATACAAAGCCAATCTTGCACACAAATAAGGACTTGAACTATTCTAAAAGATAAAAAGCTCCTAAATGCATCAAGAACACATCCACCTGTATTAAATGTGGCCTTTGAAGCAACTGTGGAAACCGAAACTACCAATATATCACAAGCCATCTTAGTGAGAATAGGAAACTTAGGAGAATTTAACTTACACCACTTAAATATGTTAAGTCTCCTTCATCATCCTTGGGTTCCTCACTTAAAAGGTTCTCTAACTCTGACTTTACATAATTATTTGTTTCTCCTTCCTTATGTTTGTCAAATTGATCTTATAGATATGTTCTACAATCACATGAAGTAGACAAAGAAACATAAGTAATTGGATTGATGAACTTGATGAGGAGGGAAGTAGACTTTTCGGAGTCCATATGTCAACTTACAATCATGAAACAACTCTGTCATATCACATTTTACTTTTTCTTTCATGATCAAACTCATTGCAATATCACTATACATTGTATCAAATGAAAATTTCAATAAACTCCAATTTATTACGTGGATCAAGAATCACAGCATAATATAAAATCATGTTCATTTTCTCAATTGATCTCCAATATTTTTCAAAATTTTCTTTTATCTACCATGACATTTCACTTCATTCAAAATCATCGCTATTCAACCATTGTCTAAGAAGAATATTTACGAGACTTATTTTCATAAACTAGGTGTGAGATGTGATATAAAAAGAATTGAAAATGCACAAAGTGAGCTTATAGAAATGACCCAAATATTTCACCAATAATTTATCCCTCTCCCTATCATTCTCCAATGGAATCCCATCATACGGTGGCTTTGAAAAATCATTTACATAGCCAAAATATACATTACCATAAGCATCAAAAGCTCTTTTAGGACTTATTGTGGACTCAAACATCAAGTAAGTGGAATTCCACTTAGTAGGTACATCAAGACTCAATAATTTATTTGTTTCTAATTTTTCAATCTCAACATCCTCAAAAGACTTTTTGTACCTAGCTGGAGAATTTGAACATACCTTATGGCTTCTCTAATACAAAAGATTGCGAATGCTGATGCTTGCTCTTCAAACCATTCTGCACAATAAGATTAATAATATGGGTAATACACTTCCTGTGCACATTCTCTCCCCCAAAATGTTTGTACTTGAATTATCAAATGTTTTTTGCAAGTACAAAATTACACTATCATTTAATGAAGTACTATCAACCGTAATAGTGAAAATCTTATCAATCTCCCAATCAAGTAAACACTTTTTTACACCTTTACCCACTTCTTCACTCTTATGTTTAGAAATTTGATGAAAATTTAGTATATGCTTTTGTAAATTCCACTTGTCATCAATAAAATGTGCGGTGAAGCACATGTAGTGCACTCTTTGAGATGCCCCTGTGTCCATAGTAATGCAAATTATTTGAAAATGATTCTTTATAAATGACTTCAACTTCACTTTTTCATCTATGTACATATTTTAAAAGTCTTTGATTATTGTCCTTCTAAATGGAGTAGAAAAAAATAGGACATACAATCAATAAAAAGTATTTAAAGCTTAAATTTTCAATTATTTTGAAAGGAAGTTCATTGAGAATTAACCAATGACTCAGTGCCTATCTTGTTTACTTTTCAAATTTCCAAGCAATAAGATGCCCTTCCCTTTCACCCACCTGAGACAATTGAAATGAAATTCTAGTTTGACTCATTGCAACTTCATGCATTTTTTTTACAAGATTCAAAATGGTTCTTAAGATGCCAAGTATCATTTAATCTTGGGTCGGCCTTATTCTCTGTAACACAATATTTGGATCTACCTTTTTGTACTTTGTCAACTTCTCATATAAATTTATCAAAATGATCTCCAATATTGTGGCCCAGAAGGAATTTCTTTTTTAACTCTTTTTTTTTTTTTAGATTTAGATTCACCTCTTTCCTCATTTTTCACAATCAATATCAAAGTCATCCTCTTTGTTATCAAGTTCAATATTCTTCTTTTCACATTCAAAACTAAAATTAGCTATCTCTTCTCTTAATTGATATCCCTTTATATTTTCATCGAAAGTACCTCAAAAACTTTACATCTACAAAATAAAAAAAATTATTAAAGTTAGATTATTAAATAAAATTAAGATTACTTTTTCAAAAAAAAAAATGCATAAGAAAGGCAACTTTGCCTATGTTGTAACAAAGTCTATTACAATAGAGACAAATTGCCTCTGTTGTGTTGGACAATAGTGGCAAAATTACCTCCATAATAGGGAACAATAAGCACCTTGCCAAGCCATTGTTTATAATTTTTTTGTTTTGGCCTCAAAAGAGGCCAAAATTTGCTAAATAAACAATGGCCAATTTTTGACCTCATTTGAGGCATCACTCATCAGGCCAAAAGACTGGACATAGTCTGCATCACGCGTGAGTCGTGACTTCATTAGGCCATTATTTTGGCCTCATTTAACAAGGCTAACTCAATGAGGCCAAAATAATGGTTGTATCAATAACAAAATATTTTTTTCCAAAAAAATTGATAAGAAATCTGGCCTCATTTGGATTTATCATTAACAAATTTTTTTTTTTTTCAAAAAAGTCGATAAGAAATGTAACACCCCTAAAATTTCAATTGGTAAAAATTTAAAAATCATAATTTTAATTTGATTAAAAAAATATGGGAGTCAAAACGTAAATAAGAAAGGATTTAATTGTAAGAGATTTGAAAGTTTTGGGTGTCAATTTATAATTAATTTGGATCAACCGGGTAAATGGAGGGCAATAATTAGTTGAGGGATTTAATCTGAAATTGAGAAAAAGTCTTGGGGAAAATCTATAATTCCAAAATATTGCCCTTTAAATAGCAAATACCCTCTCCCCAATTCTTTAGATTTTCCACATACAACCCTCGTTGCCCCTTTCTAGCAACTTCCACTCCGACACTGTCGATACTTGAAGATAACTACACCATTTTACTCCTCTCAGCTCAAGGAGCACATTGGTACCAACATTTCACAAAACCAATCGGTGGAATGATTGGAATTGGATAAGAAAATCAAGCAGTGGCAAAGGTGGCAGACGTGGCGTCACTAGCGGTGGAAACTTGAGTTTGAGTAGTGGGTTATGATAGGCTTAACTCAAGGAACAACTCGGTGTCTTCAATTTCACGAACAGACTAGCGGTGGAGAAGAATTGAACATGGTGGTAAGTGGTAGTAGAGAGAGACCCAGCTCAATTTTTCGGCAAATTGAGTAGTAAACCGATGGCAAAGCTTGAAATTAACTTGGGCGTTGGATTGTTTGTATTGAGAGACATCGATTGGTGGTGGCGGTTAGCAACTTCGGCGACAGCGAACGGTGGTCCTGAGATAAAATCTTCATCTCATCGCGGTGATTGCAGTTGCGGTGTTTTTTTTTTTTTTTTGTGGATTGGGCTTCGCAAGTAAGTTATTTGGCAAAATGCATTTGGAATCGAGGTTGCTACCAATTGATTTATGTTGTTCTTGTTACCTTATGAATTCCTGTATTTTGAAATGATTTGCGAAGAATATGTTTGGAACCGAGAAAATGGGATGCAGGGTTAGATTTATAATGTTAGGTGGACTCAAATTCGTAATATATATATATACATAATCCTTGATTAATTAAGTTAATTTAGGTAACTAAAACCCTAATCTTGTGTAGAATGATGTATGAGGCCGAATTATCAAAGATTGGATTATCATTAACTAGATTTAATCACTGTAATTTTACATTCGACTTTTGTGTAATGTTGCAAGGACCAAATATCAACATGAATCTGAGTTGATTATTGCGTTTCAACTAAATTGTTGATATAGGACTTAAATTGCTAAATTAGGAAATATTGACATAGGAAATGATTATTGATCGAAACAAATAAGACCCTTATAAATATTATAGTGCTATTAACATAATTAGCATATTACCCTTATGGTATTTTCAAAACCAAGCCCTAAAATATTTTATTAATTGGAAAACAACTGATATTAATATATAAACTGTTTAATTATTATTTAAAGAACAATACAAGCATTGACATTAAGTAAGCTCTTTTGAAATAGGTACCGAGGAGCTGAGATTTTCTTGGCAGTAGAATGAGGATAGCATTTTCTGTGGGACTTAAGGTGAAAGTAAAACCTATCCTTCTTCTGGGAAGTGGATGATCTTTTATGTTTGAATTCCCTGTTTCTATTTGTTGAATTGATTGTACTCATTATGGCGCCCATAACTTCTATTATGTTATCCATTTTATTGTCCCATATACCCTATAGCTTGACGGCTCCCCCTATATGTGTTGATATTTCAGTCTTGCCGACCAATTTTGTTTTGTATTCCTAATTAAGTCGTTCTGCATGCTGTTTATATGGCCTTGTCGGCTAATGTTTTATGACTTGTATCATTTCGTTCAGTTTCATATATATGTTTCTGATAAGTTATTTTGAAATATGTTTTATCTGTTGGCATGATGTTAAGTCACATTGAGGACACTTTTGGGAGGGTTACTATTCATTGGGATGCCACGGGGTGGGTTAGGCCAGGGACTAGGTTTGGGAAGACAACCCGGTGGTGTGGGTCGATGGTAGCTGGTCTCCCAACTAGTATCTACTTAAGATCCTGACTTGCAGATAGTTGGAGACAGTTGTCTATGAGTGGCGGGATTTGGCATGCTACCAACTATGCCGCATGTCTACCGAGCTGAGTGCTTAGGTAATGGAGTAATAAGAAAAAAATTGTTATGTTATATTTGTACTCTGTGTTACCGTTTATGTTCTGTTCTAGAAGTAATAAGGTCGGAGTTGCCAATAGTCTGTAAAATTTTATATCACATGTGTTATGTTATATCATTGCTTCATGTTGCGAATTATGATATGCTCGTTATTAAATTCTTGCTTATTGAAAATTTTACTTTCCACAATTTTTCCTTGCCTATTTGTCACACACTCCCCTCACTAAGTCCTTAGGACTTACCCCCTTCTGTTACCTCTTTATTCTTTTCCCAAATAGAACTTGATGAAGGCTGAGGGCTCGAGGCTTGCCTGAGTATGGACGTATTTTGTAATAGATTAAGTACTATGTATGTATATATAGATTGCACCTAATCAAAAAACTTAAACTTGTGGATGTTATGTAAATAGCTAAGTTTGATTTAGGACTTTTGATATGTACATATTTGCAAACTTTGGATTGATCTTTTGGATTTATTGTCGAGCTACTATCTTTTGAGGTTATTGGTGGATTTTGGCTTCTTTAGTTATCTTTTGAATTATGCTTTCAGTTTGAATTGGTGGCACCTTAGCTTAGGACTCATTCATGGTTAGGGGTTGCCACAAGAAAGTTATTGAAAGTTGTAATAAACAAATTGTAGAAAAACCATAAAATTAAATTTTTCGTAAATATATTTTTTATTCAATATAGATAATATTAAGAATAAATAAACAAGATTCAAGAACTTCAAGATTAAATGGATACTTAGATTCATATGTGGAACTTGAAAGTTGGAAGATGAAAAATTTGGAATTTAGAATTTGGAAGAATGTGTGGTGTGGAAGACTAGGAGGGAGTAGAAAAGTGAAAACCCTAGTTTCCAAAATGTAATTTTTTTTCTAGTCTTCTATAAAAATTTTAAAATGTAATGTATATATCTTTATTACAATATATATAATTATCATATATATTTATATTACAATAATATTTATATATAAATTTATATTAGGTATTCGAACTACCTAATCTGAATGTCCACCCCTAGTCGTGCTAGAAAATTGTTCTTGTATTAGATGCCACTATGTTGAGAGTATTCTTAAGATGTTAGCATGCATGATGCCAAGTCAGCGAGCACTCTACTAGCATCACATCTTAAGCTATCAACTTCCTTATCATTTAGTCTGATGAGTAGAAGGAACACATGTCTCATGTTCTATATTTTATTTGAGTTTGGAGTTGGAGATACACCATAGTGTACACTAGGCTAGATAATTTGCATGTTGTTAGCTTAGCAAAGTTGGTATATGGCTTGTTGGGTGAAAGCATATTGGGAAGTTATCAAGTGGATTTTAAGTTATTTGAAGGGTACTACATATTCTGCACTTTTCTATTACACTGTATAGAGGAGTTCATTCGGATATAGATGTTGACTACATTGATTCAAACTATTTCTAGGCATTTGGACAAAAGATATTCCTTTACAAATATGTTTTCACTTTGTTTACGGATGCTATCAGTTGGAACACAGTTCTACAATCTATTATTGCTTCATTGCCTACTAAAATCAACTATATTGTAATTACTAAGGCAATGAAAGAAGTTCTATAGTGTGGGGTTCAATTTATAGTTTGAGACTTGTGATGGAGGTTGCAACAATTTTCTATGACAGTCAGAGTGCAATTCACCTAACTTAGAATTAGATGTTTTATGAGAGGCCTAACCATATTTATATTTGGTACCATTCTTTTTTACTATGTATCTAGTGGTGAAATAGTAGTTGTAAAGATGGCCACTCGAGATAGCCCTACAGATAGATGACTAAGGTTGTTCCACTATAAAAGTTCAAGCTTTGCTTAGACTTCATGCGAATTTGTGGTTTTGCTTGATCGCTCTTAGGGGCATTATGGCAATGGGGATATATATGGTACTGGTTATATTTTTCTTTAGAGAGGTGTTTTTCTTTATGCTTTACCTTTTGAGCTAAGGTAGAGACTTATTGAAGAATGTGTCATAAGCTAAGTACTTTGTTTGTTTTTTGTTAGAGTACAACAAGATTGGAGTGGGGGAGCCCAATTTTTATAGGCCTAGTTTTCGAGCTGTGGTGCTGGGAAAATTGAAGTAAAGCCAAAGAGTACAAAAAAAAACTTTGGCATCGTGATGTCCATTTTCTAAGGTCGTGCCCCATGGAGAAAATTTGGCATTATGTTGATGTGTTCTTAAGTTTGCAATATTAAATTTATAGATTCAGTTGATTTCTCTTAAAAACTACTTATTTTCAGTTATTCAGGCTGAGGTCTTACTAAGTAGTCTTCTTCTATTATTAGAAATTAAAATCTAAGTTATTACTCAATGCATAAAATTGAAGTGTGTTTTTTTAATACTCTCTTTCAGATTAAAGCAATAACATCTTTTGCTTGCTCGTGGGCATAGCTAGAATTGGGTAAATCATGTAAATTTTGTGTATTCGGTATTTCATAGTGCCATCTTCATAACAATATATACATATATATATATGTGTGTGTGTGTGTGTATCTATTGTCGCAATCTTCTCTACATGAGGTATAGTGAATTCTAGCATCAAGAAATATTTCACAAATTGAGATCATACATTATATATTTGGATGCAGAAACCCTTCAGTAATATGTGACCATATAAGATCTAAAGAAGTAGTATCTTTGATTGAAAAGCACAGACTATAACTTTTTTGGATGCTCGATATTACAGCTATAGAGGAAAACTTCTTTGATGTATCTAATGATGAACCAATTCTTCTTACATGCTCTAGAGTTACATGCTCTTAATAGAATCAGTTGCATTTAAATCATTTCTATGGTATTGCCGAAATTTTATATTGAATTCAAATACTCATTTAATATTAAAAATTAGAGGCACTACTTCTTTTCTCATCTTTTGTTTTGCCTTCTGTTCCTTTTTGGGTAAGTCAAAATTCCTTTTGCTTTCCAAATTCTTGTGTTTGTCAAACCCTTACAATATGTGACACCATATATATTTTGTGAAATTATAATGATAACTTTAAATTTGAAAGATAATTGAAATACATATTATGAACTAGTTAAATCCACATTAAATTTAATGTATAAAATGTCTTTATTATTATAATAATTTAACTTGTAATTACTTACAACTTTTTGTTTTATATTAGTATTCAAGAAATTTATCAATAATGGTAGTCTTGAAATAACAATGGTCATGCATCACAAATGTACTTTCCTAGTCCCATTTAGTTTACAAATTAAAGTTAATTCTTTTAATTAGTTCTAATTCAACTTGTGTCCAAATATTACAGAGATTACATTATCCTTGCTTTTAACCATTAGACAACATCAAAGTTGCAATTCTTTCTAGCTGTTGGATAATGTTTTTATGGTACTCATCCTACCACCATTATGCAATTACTATAATTGCATTAAAGAAAGCATCTTTAAGTTGCACAATTTTCTTCATATGAAAATTTTCTATTTCTCTCATGTTATAATTGCCAAAAAAAAAATTAGAGATTAATATTTTCAAATGAAGTAAACATTTTAGTTATATCCTTTTTCTCAACTTGTAATGGAGTTGATAAAATTTGTAGTTCAATTTAGGGAAGTTAAGTCCTTCATATGCTAAATAGCCTATTCGCTGCCTGCCTAATGATCGTGATGTGACAGGTATAGTGAATTCTAGCATCAAAGAATAATCATACAAATCGAGATCATACTTTATGTAATTGGATGCAGAAACACTTCAACAACATGCAACCATAACATCTAAAGAAGTATTATCTTTGATTCAAAATACATTCAAAGGCCTAATATTATGGTTATAGAGAATGATCCCTTTCATACATCTAATGATGGACCAGTTTCCCTTACATCCTTTATCATGTGTTATAATGCTGGTAATGAGGGTAGTTGCATTTATATCAGTTCTATGTGAGCAAAAAGCAGTGTTGAATCCAAATACCATTTTAATAACAACTAGATGTACTATTGCTTTTCCATCTTTTTGTTTCTTTGAGGAGAAATCCAAGTTTTTTGAGCGTTATAAATTATTATATTGGATAAAGCCTTGAAATATGTGGCATCACACACACACACACATATATATATATATTCCTATAGTACGAGCATATACATGTTAAGTGAGTGGTGGGTGGTTATAAAGCTTCCTACCTATCTTATGGTAAATGCCATACTTATGCTTGCATGTTGTGGAGCATATACGTGCATGTGATTTGTATTTATGATTCAACCCAAAAGAAAATGATATTTCATATGTTATATAAGTTATAAACAAGTTTCATGTTGCTATTAAGAATGCAAATTATTATAGAGATAAAATTTTCTTTTCTAGAAAAGTACGCAACGTTATTATGGCTTTCTGAAAAAGAAAATAGAAGAAAAAATTTGAGATGAAAAGAGTAACACATTGCTACTTACAAAACAAGTATGTTAACATGGTCTGTGTCATCTTAAATATCTTAAGTTGTACTATATACAAAAGTATGAATGCGGATAATGATTTCTTTCTTTTTTTGTCTGGCTAATTTCCCTATATTAAATTACATTATAAAATACAAGTAAAATAGTTGAAAAATAAAACTACAATTTTCATATTATCTACTTTTAATAGGAATTATTTACAAGGTAGTCATCTACTTAGACATTTGGAAGAGGAAAGATATAAATAAGTTGTACACCACAAATATGAAAGTACATACATAACATTGAATGAGTTGCATAATAAAAAAAGAAGGAGTTATAAAATATTAGCCATTTGTACTTGATGAGGGTAGAAACTGTTCAGCTAGTGTATTGGACTGAGATCCAGTATAATTAACTTAGTGGGGGTCAAGGAGATTGTTTTTGATGTAATGGGGTCAAGTCTTGTGATCAATAGCAAACGTTAGGCTAGCTGAGGAGACCTCAGCTAAGGTACTCTGACGCTCAAGTCAGTATATATCGACTAGAAAATAGAGCAGCAGAGTAAGGGCTTTGGAGTGATGAATGGCATACCTTGTTGAAGGTTAGCAATAGGGTATTTATAGCCTTCTAAATGGGGTTGATATGACTACGGTGCTCTTATTGAGCAGGAATGGCTCTTGTCCTTATTTGAGGGCCTTGAAGTCTTCTTCTGCCTGTGTACTATTCAGGTGGCGCAGTTTAGGGCAAGGTGGTACACTAGTGGCACGATAGCCTATCGTTGCTAAAAAAGGTAGCACTGTGGTGGCATGTGCCATTAATGCAAGGGCAGACTGCCTAGTGGACCATTTGATGCTGCTGAGAGGTTGCCACCTTGGTTCGACCTCTCCGATCAAGGTGAATACTTCTGCAGGATACCTTCTTAGGCTATGGTCAACAAGATGTAACCTCGTCGTAGTTAAACCTTCATAGTCGGATGAGGGACTGCGTATCCTGGTTATGGTCGACCATGATCTGGTCGAGAGGCGAATGTCGGTACTCGCTACAATGGGTAAGGCTCATGAGGTTGAGTTTCAGTCAATAGGTTGGGCCTATTAGTAATTAGGCCGCTAGACACTATATTTCTATCATAGTCGAGTGTTGTTAGGCTGGGCCTATTGGGCTATCCCATATCATGAGTCCCTCTACTTTCGACTCCTGATCGAGAGTATTGATGAGAAGAAACTAGGAGTAGCTAACCACTGGAAACTGGGTCTGCTCGACTAGAGACTAAAGGTATCGACTAAGGTTTTCGTGCATTAAATGCGCCAGTTACGTTGGGTCACGCAAAGTGCAAGCAGCTGTGTAATAATTGCACTTGTTTGGGTTACCTCATGCTGAGGCCTATAAATAGGCGCGGTGGAAATCCTCATTTTCACTTTTACAGCATTTTGGGAGGTTAAGTTGATTAACTCTCTGTACTTCTTTCCAACTACTCTTTACTTTAGACTTTTAAATTGCGTAAGTAATTCAGAACTCCTTTGAATGAGTTTAACTTTTGCATTCTCGACTATATCTTTTTGAAGTAATTATGTTGAATATGTTTAGCGGGAATAATAGTTAGGGGGGATAGTGAGATCACGAGGTCGAATGAGGTCCTGACCAAGGGGGTGGGTTACTCGACTAGCAAGTCAAATAGTTCCTCTAATGAGTGCATTGCTACTGGGTGTGAAGATGGGCAAGTCAACCTCCGGTATCTCGTGGTTGACCGTTTACAACCGACCATTATAGTGAAATAGCTTTGAAAGTTACACCTACTGATCTTTTGTTAGTAAGACAGCTTTACCATGTTCCCCCGGAGTTCGAGTTGATCGTCCCCGGTCGTTCTGATAAGATGCATTGAATGCCCATGGGCTACATTACCGTATTCGAGGAGGCTTTTAGGTGTGAGCTTAGGTTTCATCTCGCACAACCCATATTTGACATGTTGATAGGCCTTGAAGTTTGTATCGCTCTACTTCTACCCAACTGCTTCTCGACCATATACAACTTCATTGTGTTGATGCATTTACACGACCAACCTCTCACATTTGCCAATTTTCCAATCTATTTTATCTTTCCATGTCCCAAAAGTCAGGTAGCACTGACGAGTTGGGCTTTTATTACCTTACCGCTCGACCCCATTGCAAATTTCTTGTCACCCCCACATTGTCCCATGGGTAAGGGTGGAAAAAATGATATCTTTATGTTCGGGCGCCTGGGGGTTTCAACATTTCTTGGTGGTGGTAGAAAGGGCACATCAAAATACCTGAGAACGTAACCTCGACCTAGCCTAATACCTTTCTTTGGGATTTAGTTCAATTTGGCCAGATGAAAGCCTCGGGGTATATTGAGGAAAAGAACTTGGTGTTGGAAGGCTTGTCCCTGATGCAACTAGATTTTCCAGCGGATGCTCGACTAGGTAGATTGCATCGTTCATTACTCATTTTCAAATTGCTTTTGCTTTTCAAGTTTCTAGTGGATTCTAATGTATGTTGGTTTTGTTTTCATGCAGATCGAGAAGAAATCATGAACCAAACTCAAGCTTAAACCTTGGCACGTGCACTAAGGAATCAAGAGCATCGTTAGAATACGGTTGCTCGATGAAGGGCTGGGTCTCAAGCTACGCCACTGCTACATGCTGTGTTGAGTACCCTAAGGACTTTCCCTGCTCATCCAGTAGCTCTCTTGGTCGATCCAACTTTTGGGCCGACCTCTAGTGCAACTACTTGGCGAAAAAGACCTGCAATCGAGCAGGTGGGGGCCTCCACAAAAGAAAATTGCCATGGATAAAAGCAAGGGTAAAGTTGGGGCGTCTCCTGCCATGATTGGCTATGATATCTTTGGCCATCGGGAGGATGATGCGCTATTTTAGTTAGTCGACCTGCAGTCTCCTCAGTTCAGGACCAATATGACTATCCACAACTCTATATCCATGGAAACATCAAGGTCGACTGGTTCTCTGCCGTTGAAGGTTATGATGGCTGGTCTGTTCACATTTGACCAGCGGGAGAAGATAGACATGAGCCAATGGGGCATTCTGAAAGCTATGGCGTACCATTTCAATATGGTATGTTTTATAGTCGAGTTATTTTCATTTCTTCTCATTTCCCTTGTTTCTGTATTGACAACATTGTGGGCGTTACAAGTTGGCCAATTAGGTTACCATCTTTATAGGAGGTCAGAGTTGGCGCTCAACGACGGTGATAGGCTCCAACAAGAGCACAATGATGTGGATGTGGCGTAAACTCAAATCGAGTTAGCTAAAGTGGAGGTCAAGCAACTAACCAAGTAGCTAGAAGAGAGGGATGTGCAACTCAAGGTAAATGATGCTCAATTGCTGGTTGCAGTGGTTCAGAGAAGCTCGGTCGAAGAGTTGCCCACTTTGTTAATCTTGCCAATGTATCTGGCTTGGAAAGCATTTTTTTGAATAGTTGATTTGTCAAGACCCCAATAGAGTGAGATTGGAAATAAGGTTGCAATTTCCTAGCTGTAGTAACCGGGTCGAGGATGAATTTCTCGATCTCCAAGTAGTTATGTTTAGGACCTTGCAATGCCTTGCTACAATAGTAGACAGGTCGATGGATGCCTTTTCTGGTCGAAACCAAAACTAAATTAATAGATGCCGACGAAACTGCTAAATAGAAGTGTAAAACTTCTCCAACCTCCAATTTGGCCAACATTGGTACTGACGAGAGGTAATGTTTCAAGTCGAGCAAGGTTTGATCGCATTACTTGGTCCGCTAGAAACTTGATTTCCTTACATTCCTTAAGATCTTGAAGAACGACAAGCTCTTATCGGCTAATCAGGCAATGAACTTTCCTAACGCGATGATCCTGTCGACCAGGCGCTGAACGCCTTTGACTGTCTGAGGAGGTGTAATGTCCAAAATGGCCCTAGTTTTTTTTTCGAGTTTGCTTTGATACCTCTCTGGCTGATCATGTAAGCCAAGGACTTGCCCCCTCTTACTCCGAATGTGCACTTGGGTTGAACTTCATTCCAAATGGTCTCAGTATCAAGAATGTATGATTGAGATCGATCAAGTGATTTTTTGCTTTTTCTATTTTAACGATCATGTCATCGACATAGACCTCCATAGATTTTTCGACCTCATTTTTGAACATAAAATTTACTAGTCTTTGATAAGTTGCTCCTGTATTTTTGAGCCCGAAGGGCATGACTAGAAAATAATATACCTTATTTGGGACGACGAAAGATGTCTTATCCTTGTCCTCGGGTGCCATGAAAATTTTGTAGTAGCCTTAGAATACATCAATCATGCTTAATAAGTCACAACTAGCAGTAGAATCGACTAACAAATCTGTACGAGGCAGGGGGTAAGGATCTTTAGGGCAAGCTTTATTCAAATCAGTAAAATTATTACATACGCACCATTTAAAATTAAAGATTAGCCCCCAAACCTTTACCCCCACTCTTCAATTAAACCTTCCAGGAAGTTGCAAAACTTCAATTCCACCCCTAAATTATGTTAGTGCATAAAATTGTCCCCTTTGACCAAAAGAAATTCCATGCAAACCCCCAAAACTTTTAAAGGTTGCTTAATCAAATTTCTTCAAATTGCAGTTTGACCCCAAAACTTTCAAAATTTTTGCAATTAAATCCTTTTTATTTCTTTTCGAGCCCTAAAATTCGACCAGTCAAAATCTTGATTTTCCCAATTCTTATTTTCAACATACCGAATTTTAGGGGTGTTGCAGACCTCCCATCTTAAAAGAATTTGGTCCCCAGATTCTCATATGAGTACTGTTCCGACCGACAGAAAATAAGTAGATTCGATTAGTCGATCTACGTCTTCTTTTCTTTACATTATACCTGAATTGCTTCTTTAAGTCCCAATGCATTTTCATGCCTCTCAAATGCATCGTGTCTCTGACTTGTGCGCTCTACTAGCGAACTTTCTTCCATTTCTTTTGGCACACATATTTTCTTACGGAACATAAGGACATCTTGATTTTCAGTGTTGAACGTAGATTTCCAAAAACTTCCAACCTTTCTTTTAGTTTCAACAATCCTATATCTTTGACTTAAGGCTCATTGCATTTCATCCTATAATTCATATTGCACTTATCTCTATAATCCTATTCGCTGTATTAATTTAAACACAGTACCCGTTCTTAGGCTTTTTGATGCTTTTGTTTCCTGTAAGTAACCATTCTTGCCTTTTAGCTCAAGGTATGGCCACTACATTTGCCTTTTCAGGTGATAAGTGATGGAGAAATCGCAATCTCCTAGAATTTCCATCCATCAGCTCTGTCTCCTATTTAGATTCTCATTCTGGTCAAATGGTTGACCTTTCTAAGCTAATTTAGTCAATGTGTCAACTAATTAGAAAAGTTTTTCACAATCTTCGTTAATAGCCAACAAGACATCATTTTTTCTTTTTTGGTCTCTTCCAATTTACTATTTCTATCTTAGATGGATTAACACTCTATCCCATCCCTAATTGCCATTTGGCAATCTCGACACATGGTGTCTATTAGTAACCCTATTTCTAAGGGTGTTCGAACTTTTATACTAAACCATGGTCTCGAATTGCATATTTAATTCGGGGAAATGCAACGAGTAATAGAACGCAAAACACCAAGATCATATAAGGCATTATCATAGATTTCAAAGATAGAAACTGTACCTTCTGCCATCTTAGTAGGATCTGGTGTTGCTTCTCTTGTCAAGACATATGCACGAGCTCGAATTTTTGGTCTCCCACTAGCTTTCGCTACCAGCTTTCCTTTTTCTGTAGGTGTTAGGTCTCTCATTCTAAGGCAATCCTTTAGGAAATGTCAGTTGCTTCCACAACCCTTGCATCTACCATCTTTTGTCCAACATCTAGATTCGTCATGGTTAAGTCCTCTACAAAATCCACATTATTTTTGAGCTATTCCTTGAGCTAAATTTGTAGTCTCACCAGACTGAGGGGCTTTTTGGATAGTACTTTCAACTTGGAGTCTCGATTGCTTTCTTTCGATATCACTCTGTTCCTCGAAGCGTATTTTTTCCTTGCGGCCCTTATTCTCAATCTTTTGAATTTCCTGCATCTCTGACTCAAGTTGTAGTGCTTTGTTTACTGCCGAATTGAGATTTGGCAAGTCACAAATGGCCAAGCCTTGTCTAAGCTCTGGCTGCAGCCTTTGTAAGAATCATCAAACCTATCGACCTTCATCATCTTATATGTAGGGAGCATATTGCATCAGTCGATTGAAAGTAGCCTTTACTGACTTACAGACTGTGCCCTCTATACAAGGTCCATAAATTCCCTTTCTTTGGTCTGTTTCACCATTTCTGGCGCAAATTTGCTCATGAAGTCTCGAGTGAAATTCTCCCAAGTTCGGCGGGTTCTTTCAGCCATTCAAATTTGATCCATCATCTTCCACCTACTCCGGGTGGAACCTTTCAGAAGGAATGTGGCAAATCGAACCCTCCGTTCATCCGAATAACATAGTGTCTCAAAAATAATCTCTAAAGTTTTGATACATTCCTCTGCTTTTCTATCATCAGGACCTCCCAAGAACTTTAGGGGATTGAAAAGAAAGAATCGTTCTAAGGCTCGGTCTTCTGTAACCACTTATACTACCCTAGCTCTAACCGTCGATTGGTGGTCAAGTTGTCTGTATCTTGATCTTTCTCAATGTTTAGGCCTTGCCAGGGGATCTACTGCAGGTTGATCCATAGAAGAAGTTTGAGAAACTTCCTTGTCTGGTATTGGTTGAGGGTAGGCAGGTGCTTCCCGCCTAGGAACTTGTTGGTTAATGACCTTTTACCTAGGAGGTCTACCCCGTCGTCAAGTTCTAGGTGGAACGAATGTATCTAAACTTCCTTGCGATGCTATTACTACTACCAACTCTATCAAGCTTATACAAATAAAAGAAGGAAAGAATTAGATAAGATCAAATCATACTCATAAACATACAAGTCTAATCACTTTACAATATACTATAAGATCCCATAGACATCTTGCAGCAAGCAAATTCATCCTAAATCCTTGAATCACATAAGAGCTCCCCAAATACTCATAGTACCCGAAATTTACTCAAACTAGCCTAAATAAGAAATTAATCACAAATCCTAATATTACCGAATGCCTAGGTCATCGACAAACCTAAGCTCTAATACCACTTCTGTAGCACCCTCACTCAGGATAGCATCTAAGCTGAGGCGCCACTCAGTTTAATATTAAATTGAACCCTAAAATACAAATCAATAGGCCTATAATCAAACATTTCAAGCTTATCAGAAATAGCAGCGGAATCCAACTTAAACAAACCTTAAATAATCCCGTAACAGATATCACATACATTGAATACATACCACAAAATCTCATATTCAACTTATCAGAAGCAGCAAAAATTCAAACTTAACTAACTCGACAAACCATTGAGTACATGCCATAACTCACTTTATATCTAACAAAATATTTACATGCCTTAAATAAACATTATCAACATAACATGTCACAACATCTCAAGTCCGTGCTTAGCATTTAGGTGATTCCATATATACATTCAAACACCTGATCAATTATAAAATATTCTTATGTCCAGTCTGGAGTCCAAATTCTTCACTTAATCCTTGTCTGAGAGAATTAAAGTTAAACGGGGTATAAGTCCAAAGGACTTAGTGAGGGATAACTATAAGCATAATAAGAAGGGATCTGATGAGGAAAAATCAACTCAACAGGCCGTAAAACAACAGTCAGGCAGAAACATATCAGAATACAGATATGTAGTCAAGAAACAATCAATTAATCAAGAATAATCGAACAATCAAAAATCGGTCAGATAAAACATATCAGATCAAAAACATATCTTATTCCAGTCAGACTAAACTTACTTAAGCATGACAGCTTGGTATAAAACTTAACCTTATACAAAACGAACTAAACTTACCCAAGTGTGACAACCTGGTACAAAACTTACCTAAGTGTAGCTTGGTACATAACTTACCCAGGCATTACAGCTTGGTACATAACTTATTACTAACAGAACGAATCAATACCACCTGTACGGATAGATAACAAATAGTCAAATAATAGATTGAACAGACAACAGACAATCGGATAACAGTTCAAACAGATAAGAGATGGTTGGACAACAGATAACAAGCAGATTCTAAATAATTCATAGATTTCAATAACACAGCATAGTTAGTACAGAAACAGTAATGCTCACAGGGGTTTATCGCAAATCCCGAAGAGTGTAAAAAGAGCCAGATTGGTAGACCCTCACAGGGCATACAAAATAACACCCAAGAGGTTGGACCCTCACCTCCGTAATCTTATAAAACTACAACCTCAATCAGTAGCCTACTTGTCTGCAGGACCTACTCCTTCGTCACCTAACCGAAGGAATAAATTCATAATCAAATCTTTATTCGAGCTCAATAACTTTCAATAATTTACAGTATTACTATTAACTGTTCCAAAATCGAGAGCTATTTAGGTCCCAAATTAGTAGCCTACTAGTCTACAGGACCTATTCCTTCGTCACCTAACTTAAGGAATAAATTCATAGTCAAATCTTTATTCGACCTTGATAACCTTCAATAATTTACAGTATTACTATTAACTGTTCTAAAATCGAGAGCTATTCTCCTATATTAACATGGTACTAACAGAAGGCATAATCCAATCCTTATTTATATAATTAACCTCGTATCATATCCTAAATCAACTGTAACAGGCCAATTAGCTTAATAACCCAATTATTGCTATTTAGGTCCCAAATTCATAAATTAGGGTTTAGGGTTTTCTCTTCCAATTAACTCAATAATTCCCAATATTTTATAAAATAATACAATCCAAGTTTACCAAATTTATACTAGCACATGCATATACCAAGTCCTAGTTCCATATCATCTCAAATTACTCAATTATCAATTCTCGAGTTCCAATTTCATAAAATCATAGATTAATCACTTAATTAACTCAATTAATCCTTACTTATCATCTGCTAATACATAATTCGGGCCCACTATGCGATGTTCTAATCCATGCATGGGAATAAATATAAAACAATCATAAATAATCCTTTAATAATACAAGATAAGGAATTAAAACATAACATACATATATATATATATACACACACACACAAATAAATATATATACTCTAACTCTCATCTACACAAAATTGCTTAACCGGACCTCAAAATCACTAACCAAGACCACCGTCATGATCCTCGCGATGAGCTGAAGTTTGTGCCCGAAAGTCGTTGGAGCGCCACCGTGCACAGTTGCTGAAAAAAGCCGAAACCACTACCAAAATATGCCTTTCAACCTCCTAAATCCAATGCCACCCCCAATTTCAAGTTTTGGTGCCAAAATCACCCTCAAATCACACCTCAAAGTCTCAACGCCACCTCTCGCTATCGCGCACCACCTTACTTGGTTCTGCTCTATCGGTCACTGTTTCGCAAAACTGAGACCACCAAGATGTTCACCAAGCTAAGCCCATCAAGAGCCACCCCCTCAGTTGCCATGAAATTGTAGGAACCGTGAGACCCACCTCTACCTTTGGTTACTTCCTTCTTAGCCATTTGCCGCGCTGGTTCACCTGATATTGTCAAGGAAAATGGGTACCAATGTAATCCTTGTGTCGTGAGGAAGAGTTTGGTGAGGTTTTTTTTAGGTTTTGGCCATCACCAGAGATAGTTTTCTCGAAGGGTAAAAACGGGTTGGATGCGAGGAAGAATGATGAAAAAGAAAGAAGGTGATGTTTATATAAAATTCAAAATTTCAAAATTAAAGATTAGCCCCCAAACCTTTATCCCACTCTTCAATTAAACCTTCCAAGAAGTTGCAAAACTTCAACTCCGCCCTTAAATTATGTTAGTGCATAACATTGAACCCTTTGACTAAAAGAAATTCTATGCAAATCCCTAAGGCTTTTAAAGGTTGCTCAATCAAATTTCTTTAAATTGCAGTTTGACCCCAAAACTTTCAAAATTTTTGCAATTAAGTTATTTTTATTTCTTTTCGAGCCCTAAAATCTGACCAATCAAAATATTGATTTTCCCAATTCTTATTTTTTGAAATACTGAAATTTAGGGGTGTTACATGATTAAACTATCTTAAATGTGTCGCCCCTAATCCCTATTGTCATAATGTCGACATTCAATGTTAATTGTTTTCTTCCAAAATAAAATTTTGATACTTTAATTAGTGTTCAGGAAGAAAGTGAAAAAACAAATGTACACTAATCCTAGTAGAAATTTGCAGCATCAAGACTTTGTTTGGCTTTGTTTTTTCAAATTTTAAAAAAATAAAATTAAATATTTTCTTTAAAACGTGTCTTTTTTCAAACATATTTTTTAACATGTAATTATTTCAATTATTGCATGAAGCTACTTGGTTATGGATCTAGAGTCCTTTCCATTGTCTAGAGTCAGAGCTCTAAACTTTTTTGCAAATAATTTTTTGTACCTCATTTGAATTTGAGAATCGATATTTATAATACCTAATCCCTTAGTAGGCTTCGACCCACTTGGGTTTAGATGCCCATCTTGGTGGGTTTAATCAATTGGACTCTCTGGACTTTTACTTATTATTTAATTAATTGCACCATTTTAGTCCGTTTTTGCTTTTTTATCTTTAGGGAGTTAATTTTCCATATCATCAAGCCCCTTCTTTCAATTTAAAATTTTATTTTCATGTTGAAAGCATAATATAAGGTCCAATTTTAATTTTCATGTTATTTCAAATTAATTTGATTAAATTTTAATAAAGTCTTGATTAGTTTTTACTTTTTCTATTTTCTGTGGTAATTTGAAGTGATTCGATATTCATTTAAGTTGATGTTCTTCAAGTCTCAAAGTTTGGCAAGTTTTTAGGGAGTGTTTTGCTAATTGCCTTTTATTTGTCTAACGACTTAGCAAAATTTTGGCAAGTTTTAGGTTGAAAATTGCGGGTTTTATGAGATTCCTAAGTTGAGTTCTCAAGTAATTTCCTTTATTCTTTGTTGTTTTTCTTATCTTTTACTTCGCCTCATTTTTTGTAAATTTTTATCCAAATTCTTAGAGTTAGTAATTTTTTTTTGAGATTTATCAAATCGAGTCATGTTGTGTTCTGGGAGCAGGATGTCGAGAAGTAAGACCCAATTCGAGTTAGAGTCCTAGAGTCAAAATCCACAATAGTCAAAGAGGTGATGGTGGGAGTGCCGCTGCTAAGGAGTTGTCGACTGCTCCAAGGGCGATTGGTGCAGCTACTAATTCATGCAATGGGTGTAATGGGTGTTGCCTTAAGCAGTCGCAGTCAGTCTAAATTCGTCTAAATTTGCGGGGTCATTCTCCTTCCAGTGTCGCCCTATTTTATGAGCTTGTGAATCCTTCATTAGTTGCATCCTATAGTTCAGTTTTAGTTTGTGAAATTGCATCTCAAGAGCTTTACACTCATCTTCTGGTTCTTGAGTCATGTTCTGCATCACAATGCGGTATTAAGTCTGGAGTGGAGGAATTTTTTGAGGAGGAGGTCTTAGGACACTCTCATCTTTGATAGTAGTTTTTTTCAAGTCATGGAATTTTTTTGTTTGCTTTTGTCCAACATGAGTTCAAGATTCTTCTTTCTTCGTTGAAAGATAACGTGGTGTTACCTCTTTGGGTACTTCATCATATTTAGTTGTTATTTCAGTAGTGGGTTCTCTTATTCCACCAAATCCATTATTACTAGAAATAGTTAGGAGTTATGGGTGTGTTTGAGTTAGTCTGTCCTAATCTTCTTTGCATACTTCGGGGGATTTTAGCACTGCGTATGGGACATGGGTCTCCCCATCTTCTTAGATAGTTTCCATTCTTTGTTTGAGATATGCAAGATTGCCTAGTAAGTCTTTCTTTCATATCTTCCCTAAACGAAATAGTAGGTTCACTACCAGAAAAATAGTGTTTTTTGACACTTTGATATGACACTTTTAAAGAGGCGTCTCGAGAGGACATCAATTGAGACACTTTATATAAATGTGTCTCACTAGACATAATCTATTATTATTTTTTTGTTTTTTATTTGTTAAGATGAATATAATGTGATGATTTTACACATGTTATCATAATATGGTTTTTTAGTGTGACAAATTGTTATAAAGTGTCTCATTAAACTATTTTTTATTTCAAAATAATTATAAAATGGCAGAAGAAATTAGCGCCCAAAAAAATTTAGCCAAATGAATAGCAAAATATTTCCTGGCTTTTTTTCGAGAAAATATACTCATCTAAGAGAAAACCCTTACCTTAGATTCTCTAATATGCTGCCCAAATACCCCACATTATCCTTAACCTAACCTTTTTTTCTCAAGGAATCACTCAATCCCATGACTCCATCTCTTCTACATATATAGTTTTAGAGAGAAGCGAGGTATTGTGGTGAAGAACATACTCCATCAAGAGAGGCATGGTATTTCACTTAATCCCATGTTTCTTCTTCCTATTTTTCTTTGTTTTCCTTCATTTTGAATTTGATATGAAGAAGAGAATTATTTATCAAATTAGGATTCTATTTCTTTTTAAGGTGATGGAATTTGATTCCCATTACTTTTTTCTTTTCTAAGTTAAATTCTAGGCACATGAGAGCCTTAATTTCTTGCAGTGTAATTTTGAATACATTTTTAGAAATGTTATTTTTCAAATTAATTTGAATAGGTTAATATGTTTTGGGGAAGAGGAAGAGATTACAACAAATCAAAAGGGGACACGGGGACTTTGGTATATCCAACTAGATTTCTTTATATCTACTATGCTATTCTGTACATTATCGGTGGTCAGGTTTACCTGTCTAGGTATTTATATTTATCATTGTTCTATTTCTTTTGACAAATTTATCTTGTCTTTGGATTTGTGAAATTTGAATTGGAATTGATGAAAAAATTTCAAAATGAATAGGAGTATTTCCGATCTATGCCAGTGTAAGCGCAAATTTCTTTATCTGCAATAAACAAAATTACAAGATAAGAAATATCTATACAAATAAAATGAAATTCAAATTTATCAATTATGGGTTCAATCTCTAATCTAATCCTTTGATTCTTACCCTCCAAATATGATCTTGAAATTTGATGAGCTGCGCGATGATTGCCTTGAATGTCGTGGATCTCCTTAAATTTGATTTGAAGAAAAATAACAACAATCTGAGGGCTCAGCACCTCTCGAATCAAATGCCAAAATATATGAGCTTTGCGAAGAACGCTTTGAACGTCGTGGATCTCCTTAAATTTGATTTGAAGAAAAATAATGACAATCCAAGGGCTTTATGCCTTAATCTCGAATCAAACGTCAAAATATATGAGCTTTGCAAAGAACACCATGAACATCGTAGATCTCCTTAAATTTAATTGAGAGAATTGCTAGACTCTTTCAAAGCTCATTCCACTTGCTGGAATTTGTGTTGTGTGTTGAATTAGGTTTGGTCACCCCCTTTATATAGGTGCTTGATGGGAGACTACCAGATTGACTTGAACTTCTTTGATAGTTATATGTTTGCTAAGATAATATCAGATATCAAGAGATAATATCGAGAATGAAGAGATAGTATCAAATATCTTTGATTTGATTGGTCCATAGGCATAGATACTTTATATTTGATACTTATCAATATTTGATTTTAGCATAAAAGAAACACTACAGTATCAATTAAAATTAACTATTTATCTTTTGGAATTAAATTTAATAAATTCCAAGATAAATAGAAAATTTTGAATTAATAACTAGCATATTATATTATACATGTCACTCTCCAATTGGACAAAAATTGATGTCTACAAATGCCTCCACTTCAAGACTTGGCGAAAGATATGCTAATCATCCACAAAAGAAGCAATGCTTGAAGTATTTGAGAAGTTTTCCTTTTCTTCCATTTTTTTCCACATATGTTTGCAACAAGAACATCTTCCAAGCATTCCTCGAGCTATGGTACCTAATAAAAGGGCTAAGTCATGACCTAATTCAAAGTAAATATCCTTTTGAGGAAAGTGTCGTACACAATTTATACTCATACGGGCCAGGAGTAACATGCAGTTTAGGCTCGTGTGTCAAGAAGCATATTTAACATGAATAGACATTTTATACTCGTGTCAAGTAGTCCACTTGAATTTACTTGACAATTTATACTCATATCAAAGAGTTTACTTGAGTTTGACTATTTAGACTTGAAGACTTGAAGATTTGATTCTTTGATTTTGAAACTTGAAGACTTGAGTCTTGAATTTGGACATATGGAGACTTGAATCTTGAATTTGAAGACTTGAAAACTTGAGTTGTGGATTTAGAAATTTGTAGACTTGAGTTTTGAATTTGAAGACTTTGAAACTTGAGCTTTGACTTGAATACTTTGAGATTTGTATTTGAAGACTTGAAGACTTGAGTTTGAATTTGGAGACTTGAAGATTTGAGTCTTGAATTTGAAGACTTGGAGACTGGAGTCATGGATTTGGAGACATGAACACTTGAGAATATTAGATGATTTATGCTCTTATCAGGGAGCATTATTGACAGCTTAGGCTCATATCGAGGAGCACATGTGGAAACTTTGAATATTTAGATAGTTTATGCTTGTATCTAGGAGCCTTATTGATAGTTTAAACTCTTATCAAGGAGCACATGGGGAGACTTTGAATATTTAGACAGTTTATACTTGTATCTAGGAGCATTATTGATAGTTTAAGCTCTTATCAAAGAGCACATAGAATTTGGAGGTTTGAACTTTGAACTTGAAGACTTGATTCTTTGATTTAGAGACTTGAAATTTTGAGTTTTGGACTTGGAGACTTAAAGACTTGAGCCTTAACTTGAAGATCTGGAGACTTGAGTCATGATTTAGAGATTTAGAGACTTGGAAACTTGAAAATTTTAAATAGTTTAAGCTTTTATTTGGGAGCATTATAGAAAGTTTAAGCTCCTATTAAAGAGCGTTTGAAATTTTGTGATAAAAATTAATTGCCCCCAACATCTTCATCATTACCCACATCACTTGAGTCTTCTTGTTCATCAAAATTCATGCTTGTTTTAATATTATGTGCAAGTTGCCAAATCTTCAAAAGTTTTTGGTTTAATTCCTTGAAGTATGTAGCAAAGACTCCAATGCATTCCTTAGATACATATCTTAATTGTTGAAGCCTCCAACAATTGATCTTTGCAGTTAAGACTCAAATTTCTCCAGCGATTTATGTAGTCAATGACAGGTTCTTCTTTCCACTGGCGAGAGTTGGTGAGCTCAATCATGCTGACTGCCCTTCGAGTGCTATAAAAATAATTGAAGAATTCTTGTTCCAATTGACCCCAACTATTAATGGAGCCTGCCTCTAAGTCGATATACCAATCAAAAGCATCATCCTTTAATGATCGAACAAATTGCTTAACTAGATGATCTTTATATGTCCCAGCATTATTACAAGTCTCAATGAAATGAGCCATGTGCTGCTATAGCTTGCCCTTGCCAGCGAATTGCTAAAACTTTGGGGGTTGGTAACCAATTGGCATCTTGAAGTTGTCAATCCTTTGAGTATGTAACACCCCTAAAATTGGGAAATGGATAAAATGAGGATTTAGAAATCAAGAAATTGGTTGGTCGAATTTTAGGGCTCGAAAAATAAATAAAAAATATTTAATTGCATGAAAATTGAGAGTTTGGGATCGAATCGCAATTTTAGAAACTTGATTGGACCACATTAAGGAATTTTGGGGATTTGCATGGAATTATTTTGGGTCAAATTGGTGAATTTGAGGCACTAATAAGTCTAGGGGCTGAATTGAAGATGCTCAATATTTAGGAGGACTTAATTGGAAGCTGGGCAGAAGTTTTAGGAGTAAATTTATAATTCTAGAAATAGGTTTATATATAGCAATTGCACCCCCCATTCTTTCAAATTCACATATGCAACCATCGTCTTTTTCCTCAGGCAACATTCTTCGACCGATGACAAAACCCACCATATTATATACCATTTTACTCCTCTAAGCTCAAGGAACTCGAAAATACAAAAATCTTGTAGAACTAGCTGGTGTAGGGGCCAAAAATAGAGCTGAAAGTCTCAACCGTGGCGGTAGTAATTGGTTTCTTTGTTCTGCGACTAAAGTTTGAGTTTGAGCACTGGGCTTTATTGGGCTTAGCTCAAGGATCATGTAGGTACCCTCAATTTCAGAAACAAACCACTGGCGGTGAAAGAATTAGGCAAAAATTGAGATGATGAAGATAGTGGCGCTGGAACTTTCAAGCGACAATTAAGGGTCAATTCGAAGGATTTTGAAGAAATTGAATTAGAGGTTTGGTTCACCTCACTAAAACGCATTAAATGGTGGTAGTGGTGAGCTTTTCCAACAGAGCGAAAGGCAGCAGTGCAGAGACAGAATCTTTTTATCGTTGTGAGTAATACATGCACATAAGTTGATTATGGAAATTGAGCCTCAATAATAAGATATTGGGTAAATGGTTGGAATTGAGTTTAAAGTTGTCTACATCTGTATGTATATATCTTCAAATTCTTGCGATATATTGTACAAATAAGGAACACACGATTTGATTTGGAAATTGAGACATCCATATAATAACATAAGTTAATGGACCTGGATCTAGTTATATATGTGATAACTATGATTAATTAAGTTAATTAGGTGATGAAAACCCTAATTATGTAGATTTGAGACATAAGTGGAAAATTAGATTATTAAAGATGATTAGACCATTATTATTGATTTGGTGTAATAATGTGACGTTAATTATTGAATTGAGGATCTGATATTATCTTGTTCTTAAGATCGGCATGATTAGCATGTTTCGTACCGATAGTACCGATCAAACCTTAAAATTGTTGTATTAAGCGAATAACTAGTGATTTTGGGACTATTAGTAGTATAATAGAAATTATTAGGGTTGAATATGGATTTTGACTATAAATATACTCTTTTGGTTAGGTGACGAAAAAGTAGGTCCCACGGATCTGTAGATGCTGACTGTGACTATATTTTTTGAGATTACAGAGATGTGGGTCTGCTAACCTAGCACATCTTGTACTTATCTGTTATTGTGATAAACCCCTGTGAAGGTTCCTGTTTCTATACTAACTGCATTGTGTTCATTGAAATTTGTAAACTGCTTGAGATCTCGAATATTATCTGTTATCTAATGTGTACACCTCCATGAGGGTTATCGCTTGTTATTGATTCTAAATCCTATTTGTTCTGGCGCCTAGAACTCTTGCCTATTATCTGTATCACGATATTGCCTATTACTGTCTTGTTATCTGTACTGTTCTGTATTGTTATCTATTGCTTTTCCGGCACACTTGTTATTCATTACGGCTTTAAATAGCCGTGTTGGCTTATCCAAATTGTTTACTAATATCGTATTACCTTGTCGGCATTTTTGTATCATCCTGTACTGTTATCTGTTGCCTTGTCGGGATATTTATTCTATTCGGTATCAACAAGGCGCTAGGAATTTCCCCTGGGCATTAGCAGTGCACTATACGGACCGCATGGGCATCTGCCATGTACCGAGCTGTCACACTTTGGTAAGGCTAACGGAATGATTGACTGATTGATTGAATGATTGACTGTTTGTCTGACTAACTGACTGACCGACTGATTGATTGACTGATTGATTAACTTACTGATTGGTATAAAGAGAATCTGATATGCCTGTCATGTTCTGATTTGTTAGATGGCTTATGTTACTCGAGATTGTTTTGTTTCGATGGTAATCGATTGTTTATAAACTGTTGATAGAACAATAAGGAATGAGAGATTCCTATTTGCTAAAACTATTATTTGTATATGATATGTTCTTGTTCTGATTGTTAAATTATGATCCATTGAGTTAATTCTTCCTCGATAGATCCCTACTGCTTATTATTATAAATATCCCTCACTAAGTCCTTTGGACTTATCCCCCCGTATTTAATTGATTTTCTTAGACAGGAATAGGTGATGAAGATGAACTTCAGGCATGGATTGAAGTATATATATTTTTGTAATAGATCGAGTGTTTATATCTGTGTATGGGATCACTCATATGTTATGTTTTGAACTTATAGATATTGTGATATGTCAGATTTGAACTTAAGTTTTGTAGTATGTATGAAATGATGTATGATGGGATCTATCTGGCATGTAAATTGCACTTTTGTTAAGGTTTGTTTAGGTTGAATCTCGTCATTGCTCTGAGATAAGTTTTGAAACTTCTTTTTCTTGATGGGCCTATTTTCTGTATTGTAGGTTCAATTTAAGTTTAAACTGAGTGGCGTCTCAACTTAGGTGCTATCCTGAGTGGGGGCGTTATAGAGTATATATCTTGGAGTAAGTTAAATACAACTTAGAACTTCCATCAAGCTTGTATTTGATAGTCTCCACGATAAACTCCTCCAATGGGTTTATTGGAGCTAGTCCATCAGTGGAAACTTATAGTTCTTTATTTGCAATATTGTCATTTTTGGTTGATTATTTTTTTGTGGATGTTTCGCTTTCGTCCTGAGCCTCAATTTGTTTTTCCACCATCCAGGTTGCATCAAAATTATCTACTTTGCTCATCATTTTGGAGATTTGAAAGTCTCACTCTTGGACATACTTTATGAGTCCTTCAATAGCCTTCGTCAAATTTACAATTTGTTCCTCCAAGGTTGTAGCACTTGTTGCCATCACTGTCATTGTGCTTGAGAAATTTGATGTTGAGTGGGTAATGGATGATGCGGATTCTTTCTTCAAGTCTCTACCGTCTTCATTCATATGAATAAAATCCGGCAACACCTTTTTCCATAGCAAGCTAAGGAGCCACCTTCAAAGATGATTGCAACTTCTTAGGTATAATTCTTGTGATGACGCCAACATTTTTTGCTCCAACATTTAAGGAATTTGAGGTAGTAATTTTCAATGCAGCAGTCTTGTTGGTGACCATTATATACTTTAATCTTGATGAAGAAAAGAGATAAGAGGTAGAGATGGACCCACTGGGCGTGCTAAAAATTTGTAAGTGCAAATTTCTTTGTCTGCAATAAATAAAATTACAAGATAAGAAACATCTATATAAATAAAATGAAATTCAAATTTATTAATTATGGATTTAATTTCTAATCTAATCCTCTGATTCTTCCACTCCAAATATGATATTGAAATTTGATGAGCTTTGCTATGAATGCCTTGAATGTCGTGGATCTCCTTAAATTTGATTTGAAGAAAAATAATGACAATCCGAGGGCTTCGTACCTTAATTTCTAATCAAATGCCAAAATATATGAGTCCACAAAGAATGCTTTGAATGTCGTGGATCTCCTTAAATTTGATTTAAAGAATAATAATGCCAATTCGAGGGCTTCACGCCTTAATCTTGAGTCAAATGCTAACATATATGAGCTCCGTGAAGAATGCCTTTAATGTCGTGGATCTCCATGAATTTAATTGATAGAATTGCTGGACTCTTTTAAAGCTCCTCTCACTGGCTGAAATTTGTGTTGTATGTTGAATGAGGTTTGGTCACCTCCTTTATATTATGTTTGATAAGATAATATCTTATACCAAGAGATAATATCAAGAATGAAGATATAGTATCAAATATATTTGATTTGATTGGTTCACAGGCATAGACATTTTATCTTTGATACTTATCAATATTTGATTTGAGCATAAAATAAATACTAAAGTATCAATTAAAATTAACTATTTATCTTTTCAAATTAAATTTAATAAATTCCAAAATAAATAGAAAAATTTGAATTAATAACTAGCTTATTATCTTATACGTGTCACTCTCCAATGGGACAAAAATTGATGTCTACATCTAGTCTTTCCAAATTTGTTTTAAATCCATCGTTCTGTTTGCTTCTATTATTCCCGAGCATGTCTATACAAAAATTTTGAAGGCCTTTTTAGATTAAATCTAGTATTTAAACTTGATTTCTAGTTAGGTTTAATCTAGAGTTGTGATACTGGGGTTATGAATAGTACTTTTGAATAAAAAAATTGCATGTATCTCCAGGTCATAATGATCAGTTTGGATAGTGATTTGGTTAGCACATTTAGTATAATAATGCCTAATATGACTTAGAACACGAATTTGGTTAAGGCCCACTTGTCATATACTACTGCTTTCCACACAATTTGCGAGTTAAGACAAGAAAGAGATATTTGTTTAATTATGAACCCATGATGCATAATAAATGAGCCTCAACTCTACCATATATCTCTTCCATCACAGATTACATCATCTCATTTTACTATTTCTAGTGTTACCTAAAAAAATTTTGGTTATTTTTTGGATTGATAAATCAATAACTTTGGTGCTGCATTAGGGTTTTGTATGACTTAAGCAATCAACTAGAGTAATCACATAGGAGAGTTTGGGACTTGAACCTTTGCATAATGAAGATATTTTTACTCTTTTCATTATCAACACATTCTTCTAAAAGTCTGTTTTAGAAATTACCTATGGTTGGCTATATTTTGCTGATTAACTCAAGAAAATTTTGATTATGGTATAGTTTCTAAGAAACCTATGAGTATAGACTTTGGTTGATGAGAAATTAGAAGATCTGCCAATATGGGAAGAAAATTTGATATATAATACTAATATTGGTATGTTGAGTTACATTCTAAAATGGTTAGATGCATTTTTTTTTGGGTAGTTACGTACAAAACCTCATCTTTGGACATGTTACCTCCCTAGGTTTGAGCTAATTATTTTTAACTTTTATTGTATACCTGTAATATAAGCATTTAAGAGAAATTAGAAGATCTGCCAATGTGGGAAGAAAATTTGATATATAATACCAATGTTGGTCTGTTGAGTTACTTTTTAAACTGGTCAGATGTAAATATAGTTATGTACAAAACCTCCTCTTTAGACATGTTTCCTCTCTGGGTTTGAGCTAATTATTTTTAACTTTTACCATATACCTGCAATATAAGCATTTAACTATTCTAGAAAATTATAATCCACTTTACTTTTACTATTTGGGAAGCCTTACAAAGTCATAATTAGCAAATCATTGGGATAGTAGCAAAAACTGGCAAATAGTATCAAATATGGGTAGATTATCCAGTATGTTGTCTAGCTAGGTGCAAGAATGTTCTTTAGTGGTTCACCTAGAGCTTTGGAAAGATAGATTCTTCTTTATGCGAGATGGGGGTTGGGGTATCCCTTGTGGGTGGAGTAATTCACCATGACTAGTATGTCTGGGTAAGGTTCATTATAACCTTCACTAAAAGTTGAGGAGGCAGGTTTATTTGAGTTACCTTTTGATATGACTTATATGCTCCTCGAAGGTACTTAGTTTATTTTTTGTTGATTGCTCTCACATATGTCCACGTTGGTGCTTTTTTGTATTCTCGCTTCACACTTATGCTTAATTCTACTTGTTTTATTCTTGTTAGGCAAAAAATAGACGTATCGAGGATTCGCGCTAGGAGAGCAGACAAGGACTCAAATGAGCAGTGTGCAAAAAAGCTATGCTGTGGGAAAGTTTCATTAGCTTAGTAGTATCTGAGCCCTTTTCATCGGTTATTGAGTGAGGTGCATGATCCGTCGATTTCTATGGCACATCAGGCGGGTGTGAGTGATGGCTTCGATAGAGCAATCTCTAGACCAGGTGGGAAGGACGTGAGAGGATTAGCTGCAGAAGGTACTTATTTGCAACTTTCTTTCCCTTTTATGCCAGGGCATGGGGTTGTTTCGCTATGGCTTACCTTGGATTTGTGTTCTTGACTCGCATTAGGACATGGATTAGACCGCCTTCATCATTGACATCTTGCAGGGCATAGCAGGTGAGTATGATTGGAAAAAGTTAGAGGTATTCTCTTTTTTCCAGTTGGTCGAGTTTGCTACTGGAGACTTTACTCGGGTTAGTGCTCATTTATCTCTTAGTTTATTTTGTATGTGTGTTCTCGTAGTCACTTTTATTTATTCCTTGGTTATGCTTCTTGCTTTTTAGGTACATGTTTGGGACTTTCTTGTGAAGATATCTCACCAAGCAGAGAAGGCAACACGATGATTTTATGGTTTAATAAAATAGGTCACTTGAGTTGCTCAATAGTATTCCCAGAAGGATGAAGAGTTTGTGGATTTGCTAAAGGAGAATGAGCAGTTGCAGGCATATTATGTAAAAGAAGTGAAGATCGAAAAAAGGTTATTTAAAGCCTTTTGCTGTGAAGACATTCATCACTACTACTTGTGAAGACACAATTAAGGAGTTCAAGAGTTTTGATGAGTTCTTTGAGGTAGATAAGGCAGAGGCTATAGTGATCTATGAATAGGCTATCCAGGGATGTTGTACGTGCTTGGTGAGACTCGGTGATGCGTGATCCTAACATGCCAGTTAATCTTTTTGTTGGAGAGTTTGGTAAGGCTCCGGAGCTAGCACCGATGCCATAGTAGAGGACCCATGGATGTAGTTCTCCAGGAGTAGATGAAGATTTATAGTGAGAGTTAGGTTCAATCTTTACTCTTTTTTTTCTTTAGGACTATTTTGCATTTTTACTTTTTGCAAAAGTTGTAGCAGGCCTCGCTCTTAGCTTTTGTTTCTTTCTTTTATTTCATGATGCCAAATGTTGACCGAACATTTTTCGTGTACTTGATGTCATTGAACTTTACTCCATTTTATTTATGGAAGTTTTCTCTATTTGATTTTGTTTATTTCCTTAGTCATTTGAATGGCTCTTATGTGTTGTTTTGTTCTTAATATTGATTTTTGCACATTATGGATGCATACGCGCGGTATTTAAGCCTCTCTTGTTAAACTTAGCTGTGAGCCCCTCTTGGGTAGTTGTGCCAAAATTTTAGTTTCAATGAACACCCTTTATTGAGTGGTCTTTCCATAGTTGTTTGATGTGATCCGTGAGTGTAATTACGATCCTTATTCAGGAGGTCTTACCATAGTAGTTTGACGCAATGTTTGAATTTGATTGCAAGCCTCGGTTGAGAGGTCTTACCACATGTGTTTGGTGAGGAGATTGCGTTTGACTGCGAGCCTCACTTAGGAGGTCTTACCACAAAGGTTGTTGTGAAGTTTAGGTTTAACTGCGAGTCTCGCTTGGCAGGTCTTTCCAAAAATGTTAATATCGAGAGTTACTTCTCTTGGGAGCATCGCTGGAGCAGTCATAGTCCCTATTGCTTGATGAATTGCCTACATATCCCTTGGGGGCCCTTATAGTAGGTACTGATGAGTTAGCTACGTACCCTCTAGTAGTATACTTTGATGAGTTAGCCACATACCTCCTAGGGGCCTCCATAGTGGGTTTTGATGAGTTGGCCATGCACCCATTAAGGGGCTTTATTGTGGGCTTTGATGATTTGACCACATATCCCTTGGAGGCCTTATAATGAGCGTTTGCAATGTGCCCTGCTTAGGAAGTCTTATAGCGGTCTTTCACCTTGTACCCTACTTGGGAACCATATAGTGGACTTGCAGTAAGCTAGCCCACCTGGGAGGGACTTATAGTAGTGCTGATGCTATTTTGGTGATGATATTAGTACATAATTGAATGAGTCGTAATGCATTTAAAGAGGTGCCTACCTTAAGGCTTTCATAGCATGAAGTGTTATTATTCACAAATCATAATTCAAGCACAAACTGAAGATACTATAAAAAGTACTTCATTAATAATCATAAAAAAACCAGAGGTGAATTTCTATTGGAAGTCAGCTTTATTTGATGTTTATTGAATTGACTTCTAACTATGAAAGTAATACTTTAATACTTAAAAGAAATACTTCTAACTACTATAATAATCTTTCCAAGAAAAAGGAAAAAGTTTGTAACGGCATGCTCCATAGTGCCAGGGGGCAACAACTAGCACGAGTATCATCATGAAGTTAGCTTCATGGGCTACACCTTTGCCATTCTCTTTGCACTTGATATCTTGACCTTCTTTTGCTTGTTCTGATATACTAGCAGGAGCCTTAACTTCTTCAGGATACTAGCATAATGCTCTTTGGTGGGGCATTGGTCACCAACGCTTTTCCTATTCTGCTCAATGCAGGAAACTTCATCTTCATGTAGTAAGTCAAAACCATTGCTCGGAATAAGTTCATAGTAGGCCTTCTTAGTATGATGTTGTATGCTGGATGTTGTCTTGACCACTAGAAATCTCACCATCTTAGTAACCCATCGAGGATAAAAACCTAAGGAGAGAGGGAAAGGGACTTCTCTTAGTGCCTCCACTACTTCATTAGTAAACCCTATCAAGGGAATGTTGATCTTTTGTAGTTGGCATTGTTGACTTTAAGTTAGAGGAATGCATCATGAAAAATTATGTTCACCGAGTTGCCACTGTCCACCAGTATTTTCTTCCCCAGAAGTTAACCAGGGAGGCTAAGATTACTAAGGCATTATTGTGTTCTCCTCTTCTGGGTTCGATGTCATCTTCTCCAAAGGTGATGTCGAGGAATGGAGGACATATTTTGTATATTACTAATATCAAGGCAATTGAGTAGGCTTGAGTTGTTGCTCATGCCTACTGTTTTCCTCATATTTGGTGAATCTAATATAACACTTTACTTTGAAGTTGCAAGATAACTCGAAAAGCAAAAGTCCGATATGTGGTGTTGTTTCCACCACCACCACAACCATGAACACACTAATGAGATGTGCTGACATTTAAAGGATGAAAGTGAGAAGCTAATTTAGAGGGGATAACTTAAGGAGTACGTGGCACAAAAGTAGAGTAGTCCCAAGCGGAATTTAGGAGCTAACGAGGGTCGCCGATGGTGACTTGACGATTATCCAGAGCCAAAGAACTTGCAATAGCCACGAGACCTAGAGAACTTATCCACTACTGGTGTTATCTTGGTGATCTCTGTGGCTTTGATCAATGTCACAGTTAAGAAATCTATCCTAGGGACTATAAGTGCAGTGTAAATGGAGAAAATCCCGAGAAGATTGTAGTTGCATCTCTTAGCTTCTTATTGTTCTTACGCTCTTTACTCCGTGCTTTGCATTTGCTGGCACCTTGGGGAGTCACAACCTTTTCAATCCTGATGTACTTCATTGCATGAATGAGGAGCTCCTCTAGAGTAGTTGGGCTTTTTTTGGCTGTGGACTCCCAAAACTTTTGGTGCTACAGATTCTACTCAACAAAATAATTAAGGTGATCTCTTAGGGAGTTTCATGCAATGCCTAAACGAAATAATTGAAGTGATCTCTTAGGGGTTCTCATCTTTTTTCTTGAAACAACCATGTTGCTGTTTTGGGGTACTTGCGATTAATAGAAAAGTTGTAGAGGAAGCACTGCGCCAATTACTCCTAGCCAATTATGGGTTCAACTAATATCTAATTGAACCATGTCAAAGCATATTTCATCAGCATGATGTGAAATACTGTGAAGCAGGTAACTTCACTTAGGTTGTACAATTTCCTTACGAGAAAGTTGTCCAGGTGTTGCTGAGGGTCCACTATATCATCGAACTTTGGTAGGTTGGCAATCTTTATCTTTAGAGGAAGTGCTTCCACCAAGATAGCTGGACAGAAGGGATTACGTCTTAGTAGAGTAATAGCTATAGGTAAGTATTGGCTTTTGGCTCCTCTTGAGGGTTGAGGCACCAGTAGGTAGTCGTCACGAGGAGTTAGCTTAGAGAGACGGTTGCAAATCTATCAGCTAGGGTAAGGGAAGAGCGATATCTTGCTTTAAGTTGGTTCTCTATTATGTTCTCTCTAAGGAAAATGAAGCTTTCCTGCTCTGACGAGAGGACTATAGCTGTGCCTGAGGTCGGTGTTCTCCAGCATATAAAATGATCGCTCTGGCCATAGCTTGTGTGAAGGCCTTCTCCATCAGCATCTTCAGTATCTTACAAGTTATCTATAATATTAGTACTCTAGGAGATGGGGCATGTTGTGTTGCTATCTTCTTCAGTGGCAGGTGCGTTTCAGGTGCAGGCTCCAGCATCGAATTTGACTGCACTTTAGGCTGGTTGTTCTCTATGTTTTTGCCTTTTGAGGTAACTTGGTTATTGGATCTCGAGCTCTAGATCTTGTCTACATTCACAATATCACTTCTTCTCAAGTAAGTGTTCCCACAGATGGCGCCAAGATGGTGCTACTTAAAAATGGAGTTAGGGTCTTTTTCGAAAGTCAGCAAGTTTTTATGAGTTCTTTTCTCTAGAACATCCTGTGTAGAGTGAGAACTCTCAATTTTTTGTAAGTGATTTTTGTTCCTCATTTGACTTTGGGAATTCATATTTATGGTGTTTAATCCTTTAGTGGCTTCGGCCCACTTAGTTCTGGATGCCCATCTTGGTGGACTTGATTAATTGGTCTCTTTGGTCTTTTACTTATTACTTAATTAATTGGGCCCTTTTAGTCTATTTTTACCTTTTTGTTATGCTGAGGAACTTAATTTTCCATATCATTATGTAAATAAAAGTATGGAACTATAAAATTTTAATTATTGTATTATAATATAACAATCTAATGCCAATCCAAAACAATTTACATAAAAAAACTAGATATATTATTTTTATTTACATATTTCTCAACAAAAAAAAAAATTCAAAGTTTATTTCCTATGTCATTTTTCAATATTACATCAAGATAAAACCAAAAGAAAGAAAAATATATGGGATCTTACCATTTGTCCTTTTCCTTATCTGATCATACTGTCAACTATACAAGAAATTTCGGAGGTCAACAAATAATTTCCCAAAGGTAGCTAAGAGGCCACATAAAAAAATAAAGGCATCCATTATCTTGTTGCTTTTTCTGAATTATTTGATTGGTAGAGAGAATACGCACATTACTTAAAAAAGAAATAAGATAGAAAAGGATAGAGACGCCTATTTTATAGCCTAAAAGAAGATTTGAAGTAGTTTTGTGTCAAGAAATTTATTTATTCTTACTGGCTATTTTGTAGGATATTTATTTGCATATCATACAAGCATAACATAGTAAGAGTGATAGTAAGTTCCCCTACAAAAAAGATCGATACCCATATAATCCTAAGAAGGTCAAATATACTTATACTTGTGTGTATGATAGGATACACTAATTCAACAACCTTCATAGTAGTGAATCTTGTTGATAACACATATTATAAACAACAGATATAGCACCCCAGAGACCCGAAGTCACCACACCACAACACTAACTCTCTATAGGAGATTTTCCTTTCAAGAGCTAGTGTTAAGCGCAAACTAACAAATTAAGATGACACTTTGTACTAAAATAAATAACTTATATATATATATATATATATCTTTGTACACTAGCTTAAATTTTTCCTCTAGTTATAGATGAGCATACATATACTGGCACTTGAGATACAACACTAAAGCCACCATGGCTATAAGTCTTATTTTGTTTATACATAAACTTATCGATCGGGGTACATTTGGAATTAAACAAAAGATAATTTCTCTTTCCTCTATTCCAAAGATCCTTCTTCAGGTATGACCAGTCTAGCATCATCTGTATAAAGAGAAGTATAGCGGGTGAGTCTGAATGACTCAGTGAGGGAAGTTAGAGAGAGTTACCTGTATAGAGCTTATATCACAGTGGAAGATGATAGAGTGAGAATAACGTATTAAGTAGGAGGCAAACATGCTAGGATAACTTGATTTCTATAACAAGCTCTCGCAGTAAATGCTTTACAAGTCACATGCACATATATGAGATATTTTAAGTTTTGTATACATTAGGAGATGCTTTAACATAATTACTTATAAGAGATCTTATCATATCAGAGGCATTACATTCATATCAAACCTTTCATGAAACTTTGTCACTGTCTCATACCAGCGAGGAGAATTCATATTTCATGTTTAGACTTAGGTGTACAGGATTATAAAGGTGGCCCCCGCCGCACAGCAGCATGTGGCACTTAGTTCCTTACACTTCATTTCACGAAGAATAAAATAGAATTTTATCATTTGAGGTACAAAATACAACTAAAAGATATCTAGTACTGAAATCAAGATGTGCCAACGACAATAGATTCAAGAGTGGCCCCCATTACACATCCCCTGTCAACTAGTATGGCACTTTGCTCCGCCCGACACGTATTTTGCAGTATTGACTGAGTAAGTTATTCAAAAGAGTCAAAAACACAATAAATATAGTAGAATGTGTCAACCTCGGGATTCTAGAGGTGGCCCCCAATGCACACCCCCTGTCAGCAAGTGTGGCACTTAGTTCCTCATTCGATGAGTAGGATGAGAAGATTTATAATTATTAGAAAACATGAATCTTTTCCATTTATAACTTATTGGAGTAAAAGACTTTTTCATAAATATTCTTCTATATTTTTATTAATATTTTTGAGATGTTTTGAAAGCACTTTATTTATTTGAGAAGCATAGTTTTGATTATAAAGAAACTAACGAAATATATATTCATACCAAGAGTTTTTGATTAGGGATAATTTAGGATTTCAATCGGCTCTAATTAACCAAATAGATCAAACAATTACCATTGCCATAAGTGAGGTGTTTCAGAAAGTGTGAAAAGTTAATATGGTTGTAGGAAGTAACTATTAACCAGCAACAAATGGATATTTGAAAGGAATAACAGACTTCATATATATCAATGATCGAGGGGTTCCTAAAAACAAGAAACAGGTATATGATTCCAGAAAAATAATAATGGGTAAATGAATAAGATTGCGAAGGAATGAAAAAAAGAAAAATCCCATATCAATATTCAAGGTGTTTCGGCAAAAGAAATTACAAGTAACAAAATAAAAATTGAAAAGGGATAGAAATCCTCACATATTCCTTTGATCGAGATTTTCCAACAATTTGTACGCTTAAATACCTAAATTCAAGATTTAATTACTATGGATTGTTCTTTTGGTAATAATATTATGAGAGAATAAAATAACAATTAGTTTACGTAAGGTACTATATACTATTTTAATTGTTATTATTTAATAATTCAAGTGACTATCTTTGAGCATGTGCGCACACACACACACAAATATATATATATGATATTTCCTACTTGTTAATTTTCAAATGAATTGAATATATCTTAACACTTCTCATCACATTGTTCCAGGAATTAAAAAACATCATGGTGTTAAAACAACAAATTATAACTCACTTATATCTAAATCAAAATTCAATTATCCAACATAACCTCAGGATCCAACATTCATTCACACCCAACCACCTTCAACCACAAGAAAATAATCAAGTTATCAACATCATAATATTCCCACAATTCTCCAACAAAATCTGACCATTTCTAGAACCTATATCTTATATAGTCAGCCAGGACAGTTTCCATCAAAGCTAAGTTTTAATCAAATCCAAATGAGTTTAACGATGATTTTTACCTCACAATGGATTAAAACTTGATGAATTTTCTAAATATGACTTTAATTGGATTATCTAATGGGCCGATAATTACCTCATTCCTGGTCAAAGTTGAGTTCTGACCCCTAGTCGCGTCTTAATGGTAGGTTACTGTTCCTACACAATTTAGGCTAGAATACCACATCAATTTAAATAAATCTTACTTATAATATTATGTACATTCGAAGGGCTTTCTATCCATGTTTTTGTTTTTTTCATTTGACTAACGAAATCTTTAGTTATAAGTAAAATGACATCACCTCTTGTTCTACCAGCCTCTGCCTAGTTGTGGCAGTGTAAATTTCAGCAGCAATTCAGGTGTGATCTCGGCATAATTTCTAAAATCCCCTTCCACCAAGATAATCGACACAAACAGAGCTTTCTAACAGCATATTGCATAGTTGATGAGGTAACAGAAAGGTTAGTTTTTGATTTTTTGAAATTTTAAGTTTGGGTAGCAGCCTTACTGGCTAGAGGGTTCCTGCTTGGTTTGAAGAGAAATTTTGGAGTTAGGACTGGAATTTTGCGGAGTTTTTTTCTAAGGGTTGTGATCTTTAATGAACTAGAAAGGTTTTGGCTAGAATTTGATGATTAATGGCTGAGGATTTGGAGAGATAATTACTGGGTTTGAGACAATCTGCAGAGAAAGTGTAGTCTTTGTGTGGAGATGGCAATGGATTTGCCCCTATTTATAGAAGTGAAACTTTTGCTATTTGCTTAGGGATTGGTTTCTACCTTATTCTAATTTGAACCCCTAGATTTTTATTGTAATTTAGTCCTTGATTTCTTATTTTATTTAATTAGCCTATAAAACTTTTATTACATACCCAATATATATACACATATATGTATAATGATGTATTTGTATCCTAAATCATGTATGTTTTGCCTTATAACTTAAGGTGTATGACAAAACTCGTAGTGTAGGTATATTTAGAGAATTAATTTTTTTTTCTTTTTAGCTTGTTTAATTTAAAATGCTATTAACTCAATCAAAAGGCATAAACTCAAAAGATAGTCTATTTACTGCATAAAATTTTAAACTTCTGATTCCTTACAGTTATTAGATAAGCTTAACAACTTAACTATTATTGCATATTATTATAAAATAAATTACTTATGAGAAAAGATGGGATGTTACAACATATTATAAAGAAATATAAGTCAGTTTATAATCACAGAGCAGCATTTGTAAAACCAGTATTAGAAATATTTTTAGAAAATAGCAAATGATAGTATAGAAATTCCAATAATATGATTGCAGTTCGGTTTAAACAAGCTAGCAATAAACCAAAAGCAACAACCAGATTGGAATATCAACGAAAATACAGATATCAATATTTAAAAATGTGAACTTATCTCAAAGTTCTGTATAGTGACAGAACTTAGACTGAATCATCAAAATGTGGTTTTCCTTAAAGAAATTATCATCGTACCAGTGCAAAGAGTTTAGTGAAACTTCGTCCAAGATGAGATAGTCCTAGAAGCCTTTTGGTGCACTCCAAAAAGCTTCATCTCGACCACCGCTGAGTTGCCATAAAAGGATAAGCTACATTATATTTTGTAAGACATATATCAGACGAGAAAAGAGATTTCATTTTTATGTGTTTTATTCTGCCTACAATAGCATGTATATATAGGCATGCGGGAGGAGCTAGCAGGATGTCTAGGTTCATTCTTGTCCAGATTCATTTTGGAACATATGTAAAGGACATGTCCAAATTCATCTGGACCGGATACAATAAACCAGTAACTCCAAAAACATTTGTGGTAGTTTCTATAATTACTGAAATGGTTAGTAGTTTCTATAATAACCTTTTGACTTTTGAAATTTAAAATTCAAATTTTGAACAAAATTCTAGATAAAATTGGAATTTTCAGTAAAAAGATTAACCTAAGACTTGAGACAATTCGCCCAAACGCCCATCGTCCATCGCTCATTGCCCATGCCCTTGTATTCGCCAAAGCGAGGTTGGGACGGGCAGGCAGGTGGACGATGGGCATTTGATACTTTACCTAGTATCAATACTTGAACCACATATAAGGTTTATTCCTAATGGGAAAACTTCCAATGTGGGATAAGTGGCTTTGTACCAGTCAAAGAGCCTTTTATACTCCCACTTTTCCCCCCATACTTTGTCTCACAAGCAATGTGGGATTCCTCCACATATATAATCTTTTGTCTTTATGTCTCCCTCTTTATATTTACACAACACTTACGGATTCCAACCAAATTGGCATCCATCCATAAGTTTTAATCACTTTTTAAATATGTAATTAAACATAAATCACAATTTGCTTGATGGCAATTGCGACAATCCCCCAAAAATCCATAGTGTTGGACTATCAGGATTATCGTAACTTACTCTCAGTAATGGTAGCTTCAGGTTTGAACCACCACCTAAGTTATCCAACTTATGCTAGCACAGAGAAAAATAGATCAAAGCCTTGAATTTGGCCCTTGGATATGGCGGCGTCCATTGGTAACAACAAGCTATATGGCTATGTAGTGATCATTAGGTTTGACATGTTATGGCCATGTGTCCCGATCCTATATCATGAATATTTTGAGGAATAACCCTTTTTCTCTAGTTATGGCCAAAGGAATTCATTCGCTTAGTTGGGCATCTCCAAGGATGCACTACTTGCATCTCCTTAGTATGACTTGACCCCATTCAGAATTAGAACTCTTACTTTATTAGCAGTTAACAGTACCTTCCAAGTATGCCAAGGGACAGACTCAGATACTAAAGTATCAGTCAAGTTTAGGAATATTTTAACACACTCAGCAGCTTGTTTATACTACATTGAACCTTTTCTTGTGGGATTTCCACTTGGTAAGTTAGGTTGCCATTGCAGGTGCACCACTGATGGGTTTTCAGTCCTATCCTCAGCCTGGATTTTTAGACTAAGGATAATTCAAGTCCTTTGGTCAAAGGATTAGCCATGTTGTCTTTGGATCCAATAAAGTCAATGCCCACAAGCCTATTAGATATAAGCTCCTTTATAGACTTTAGTCTAACCTGGATGTATCTCATAATCTTTTGATTATACTTTGAACTTCTGATCTTTGAAATTGTGGTTTGACTATTACAATGCATAGTGATTGTAGAAAGAGGCTTACTAACCATGGGTAACTGGACCATTAGCTTATGTAGCCACTCAGCCTCCGTTCTAGTTATGTCCAAGGCGTATAACTCTATCTGAAATATGGACCACATTACCAAGTCTGTTTAGTAGACTTCCAGGAGACAGCGCCTCCACCCAAGGTAAATACATACCTTGTACACCTATTACTACTGGAGTTTTTGGCTATCCAACTAGCATCACTAAATCCCTCAAATACTCCAGGGAATCCGCCATAATGCAGAGCAAATGATGTTGTGCCCTTAAGATACTGAAGTACCCTATCCAAAGCCTCCCAATGGGTTCTATTGGGATAGCTTGTATACCTCACCAACTTTGAAAATGCGAATGAGATATTCGATCTTAAGTCATTTGCAAGATACTACAAGCTCCCAATAATAAGAGAATATCTCAATTGAGACACAGGAATACCACTTTCATTCTTGAAAAGAGCTACAGAAGGATCATATAGTGTCTTAGCGATTCTACAATCCTTATAGCCAAATTTCTCAATAATCTTCTCAACATAGTGAGACTGAGAAATGACTATACCCTCAGTTGACCGAATCAGCTTGAGTCCAAGAATCACATTAGCTTCAACCCTATCCTTTATTTCAAACTTACTTTTTAAGTGTTATTTTATCTCATGATAATATCAATGGTAGAACCAATCAATAAAATGTCATTCACATATAAGCATAGTACAATACAATCATCACCTTTAACCTATAGTAAATGCACTTATCATTATCATTTAAGCTGAAACCAAATGATAAAATAGTTTTATCAAAATTTTCACGCCACTGTTTAGGCGCTTATTTCTATAGAGGGATTTAACAAGCTTACAGACCTTTTGCTCATTACTAGGAGCTACAAATCCCTCAGGCTAATCCATATAAATCTCTTCCTCAAGATCACCATACAGAAAGGTTGCTTCACATCTATCTAGTAAATTGGGAAACCATATACAAAAGCCAATGCTACAAGTACCCGGATTGTAGTCAACTAAGCAACCAAAGAATAGGTATCAAAGAAGTCTATTCCCTCTTTTTGCTAAAGCCTTTAGCAACTAATCTGGCCTTAAACTTATCTATAGTTCCATCATATTTAAGTTTCTTTTTAAAGATCCATTTGCATCCAATCGTAGTACATCCTAGAAGCAAATCGACTAATTCCCATGTCTCATTAGAGACAATGTATTCCATGTAACTTTCGATAGCTACCTTCCAATGCTTAGCTTCAAATGAGGCCATAGCATCCTTGAAGGTCATAAGATCATCCTCAATATTGTAAGTGATGAAATCAATTCCAAAATCCTTAACGCTCCTGGCTCTCTTACTTCGTTTAGGTTCATATGGTTTTACAGCTCTAATGGATGTTGAACCAGAACTACTTTTATTCACCCCCACATTTGACAACTTTTTCACATGTTCAGGAATAAAAGTCGATGCAAGAGCTGAATATAAAGAAATATTCTGAGGTATTCTAATTTTCATTAGAAACATGTCATCAAAGAACGTAGCTTGGAATTTCAGACATATTTACCAAAAATCTCAATGCATAGTTTGTTTCCACCTACCCTTAGAAGACCACATCTACAATTTTAGTACCAAGCTTTTTCCTCTTGTGCTCTGGGACTAGAACTTTTGCAAGACAGCCCCATATTCGAAAGTACTTTAAGCTAGATCTTTCACCTTTCTAGAATTCAAATGGAGCGCACTTTTTATGTTTTAGAGGGACTCTATTCAGAATATGGAAAATAGTGTTCAAAGCCTCTCTCCACATGTATTTAGGTAGTTCGGAATTCAAAAGTAGACTGTTGATCATCTTTTTAAAGGTTCTTTTCTTTTGTTCTGCTACCCCATTGGATGATGAAGTGCAAGGAGGAGTCTCTTCATAAACAATACCAAAATTTTGGCAATATTCATCAAAATGATTCGACTCATACTCTCCACCATTATCTAATCTTAACCGTTTAAGTTTTTTACCAATTTGATTTTTAGCTTCGTTTTTGAAAATGATAAACTTTTCAAGTGCTTCATCTTTATGTTTTAATAGATAAACATAACAGTATCTACTGCAATCATCTATAAAGGAAATAAGGTGTCTTTTCTGATCTTTTGTTAAGATCCCATTGAACTCACAAATATTTGTGTGCACAAGCTCAAGTATTTTAGAATTCATTTCTACCGATTAGTAAGGTTTTCTTACTTGTTTAGCCTCAACACATACTTGACATTTTTGATTACGTTCAATATCTCAATATCATGTTTAGGTATCAAATTTAAGTTCATCATGCATTTAACAGAACAAAAATTCAAATGTCCTAAGTGATTATGCCATATATTAGAACTTTCAATAGTATTCACCAAAGATTCAGACTGTGAAATTTTATTAATTGAATTAGAATTTACATACTCGACTCTTAATTTAAATAAACCATCAGACAAATAGCCGTTATCAATAGACAAACTAAGATGCTGAATTAGAACTTTATTAAACTTAAAAGTAAGCTCATAGCCTTCCCTAACTATCACAGAACTACTAATAATGTTTCTTCATATAGTGGGATGTGATGCATTCTCAGCAAAGATAGTATGGGCCCCAAAGGTAACTACATGTCCACGCGTCCTATCCTAAGCACCTTGGCACCACTAGAGTTCCCCATTATTATGGATTTTCCATCAACTGGCTGATAAGACACAAATAGCAATTTATCAACACAAACATCCACATTTGCCTCAATGTCTATTAGCTAGTCAAAAGGTTCGTAAATAGTATGAACTTCAGGTTTTAAAGTTACGTACCCATTAACGGTCGTCTTTGGAGCTTTATCTTCGCTAGTCTCCCCAACAACCATGCTGACCACTGTAGGGGCAGTTGAGTTGGGTTTGGCTTTAGCTTTCTTTGATGGAATAGTCCTTAGCCCAATGGCCTATATGCGTACAATTTCAGTATGATTTGTTTGTTTTTGGTTTCTTAGATTTAGGTTTGCCTTTACTTATGGTTTTAGAGTTCAAGTTCATTTGGTTCATTTTATTGAACCTTTTCTTCCCTTCAATAACCATATTTGCCTTAAGTTGGTGCTCAATCGAAACTCCACGAGTTTGATTTTGGTGTTCTTCCTCAATACTGATTGCAATAATGAGATCATCCAAAGACAACTTATTTTGTTTATGCTTGAGTGTCATTCCAAAATTCTCCCAAGACTTGGGAAATTTATCCACAAATGACATGACCAGAAACTTCTCAAGAAGTTTCATCTCAACATCAGCAAGAGCATGCTTAAGGTTGATCAATTTATGCGTCTGTTCAGTTACAGACTTTCCCTCAGCCATTTGATATTTCATGAACTTGGAAATAAAATACCTCTCGTGGCCTTGCTCTTTAGTATTATATTTTCAGTCCAACTCATCCCATAATGACTTAGTGGTGTACGAGTCTGAGCAATAAACATCGAAGAGAATATTTGACAGTGATGACAAAATGATCCCTCGACCTGACTGACCTTTCTCAGTCCGTTCAGCTATTTCATCTATTTTTGGGTCAGTATCAGTTGGTTCAAGTGTAGTAACTGAAATCACTAAAAGAAGCTTTTCATTGTGAACTAGATTTTCATTTGTTGTTGCCAACATTTGAAAAATTGGCCCCCAAACTTTTCTAGCAAGCTAGAAAACTCAACTTTAGAGGATAGTAATGAACCAGCACTAGAACCGCTTGTAGATGAAGATGCTATTTTCAAATGAGCAATTTAACAAACACTTAAAAAGATAATTTCATCAAGATTATTGTAAACACAGATTATAAATAGTAGATTATAAAGAAATATAAGTCAGTTTATAACCACAGAGCAGTGTTTGTAAAACCAATATTAGAAATATTTTTAGAAAACAGCAAATGATAGTATAGAATTCCAATAATATGATTGCAGTTCAATTTAAACAAGCCAGCAATAAACCCACAGTGAACAACTAGTTTGGAATATCAATAGAAATACGGAGACTAGTATTTAAAAATGTGAACTTATCTTAAAGTTCTGTATAGTAACAGGACTTAGAATGAATCACCAGAATATGGTTTACCTTAAAGAAATTATCACCCCTACTAGTGCAAAGAGTTCAACAAAACTGCCTCCAGGATGAAACAGTTCTAGAAGCCTTTTGGCATTCCAAAAAGCTTCACCTCAACCACCACTCAGTTGCCAGAAAAGGATAAGTAACACTATATTTTGTAAGATAGAAATCAGAAGAGAGAAGAGAATTCATTCTTATGTGTTTTATTCTGCTTGCAATAGCATGCATATATATGCATGAGGAAAGAGCCAGCAAAACGTCTAAGTTTATTCTAGAACAAATGTAAAGGACATGTCTAGATTCATTCTGGACTAGATACAATGAACCAGTAACTCCAAAAATGTTTCTGGCAGTTTCTGTAACTGCTGAAATGGTTGCCAGTTTCTATAATAGCCTTTTGACTATTAAATTTTAAAATTCAAAATTTAAACAAAATTCCAAATAAAACTAGAATTTTCAATAAAAAGATAAACTCGAGACTTGAGATAATTCGCCCAAATGCCCATAGCCCACGCCCGAGCTAGGTCGGGAGTAGAGGGCGGCAACGGCGCACGTGTGTGGGCACACCCCTATGAGTCCCTTAATTGATACTTTACCAAGCATTAATACTTGAACCATAGATAAGGTGTATTCCCAATGGGAAAATGTCCAATGTGGGATAATTGGCCTTATACCAAACAAAGAGCCCTTTATACTCCTACTTATTCCCCTATACTTTGTCTCACAAGCAATGTGGGATTCCCCCACATACATAATCTTTTGTCTTTTTATCTCCCCCTTCATATTTATATAATACTTATGGATTCCAACCAAATTGGCATCCATTCATTAGTTTTAATCACTTTTTAAACATGTAATTAAACATAAATCCCAATTGATTTGATGCCAATTACAAGAAAAATTTCCAATCTCTCTATACGATTCTCACCAAAAATGTTATGCAAGCACACATGCTAGAAAAATTTCCCATATGTATCCCTATTTAATATACTTCTCTTGCAAACCATTAAGCACAATAAAGTAGAAAAACATGCAAATATAGCCTACACATGTGGAATGGGATTTGTTCCTTTCAACATCATAAGATAAATACTGAGCCAACAACATATGCACAATAAATAGTAGAAAATTTTCAATAGTGTAATCTGAACAACTCAATTGCATTATGGAAAATAGAAAGTTCTTACAAAGGAAACATAAGTTTTCCATCCCAATTAGTCGATAGTGCTATACCGTACTATGTGATGAGGGTAGAAACTATTCAGCTAGTGTATTGGGCTAAGATATAGTATAATCAACCTAGTGGGGGTCGAAGAGATTGCTTTCGATGTAATGGGGCCGAGTCTTGCAATTAACAGAAAAATCAAGCTAGCTGAGGTGTCATCGGCTAAGGCTCTCTAACACTTAAGTCAATATATATCAAATAAAAAATAGAGCAGCAAAGTGAGGACTTTTGAGTGATAAATGGCATACCTTGCTGAGGGTTAGCAATGTGGTATTTATAACCTTATCAATGGGGTTGATATGACTATGGTGCCCTTGTTGAGCAAAAATAGCTCTTGTCCTTATCCAAGGGCTTTGAAATCTTCTCCTGTCTGTATACTACTCTAGGTGACGCAGCCTAGGGCAAAGTGGTATACTGGTGGCGCACTAGTCTATCGCTACTGAAAAAGGTAGTACTATGGTGGCATCTATCATTAATATGAAGACACACTGCCTGGTAGAGCATTCGATGCAGCTAAGAGGCTATCGCCTTAGTTCAACCTCTCTGATAGAGGTGAATAATAATGTAGGATACCTTCTTAGGCTCTGGTCAACAAGATGTAACCTCATCGTGGTTAAACCTTCATGGTTAGATTAGGGACTATATATCCTGGTTATGGTCGACCATGATCCGATCTAGAGGTGAACGTCGGTACTCGCTATAATAGGTAAGGCTCATGAGGTTGAGTTTCGATCGATAGGCTGGGCTTATTGGTAATTGGGTCGTCAAACACCATATTTTTGTCCTAGTTGAGTGTTGTTAGGTTATCCCATATCATGAGTCCCCTATAGTTCCAAGTCCTGATCGAGAATATTGATGAGAAGGAACTGAGAGTAGCTAACCATTAGAAATTGGGTCCACTCGACCAGAGTCTGAAGGTATCGACTAGGGTTTTGGTGCATTAAATATGTGAATTATGTTAGGTCATGCAAAGTGCAAGCGACAATTGTGTATTAATCGTAGTCATTTGGGCTACTGCGTGCTGAGGCCTATAAATAAACATGGTAAAAATCCTCATTTTCACTTTTACAACATTTTGGGAGGTCGATTTGATTAACTCACTGTATTTCCTACCAATTGCTCTCTACTTTAGACTTCTAAATCGTGTAAGTAGTTCAGAACTCATTTGACTGAGTTTAACTTTTACATTCTCGACCAAATCTTTTTGAAGTAATCATGTGGTAGCACCATTAGAGATTGAGGATGAAGAAGATAGTGATGATGTGAACCCAAACCTGATATGGGATGACTTCGATCATTGGTATGGCAACAACAAGGACGTTGAGTCTGACATTACTGATGAAAAGGGTTAGGATAGATGATTTGGTGCCGTGATGGCATTCTGCATATGTATTTGGTGTAGTAGTAACTTAGTAGAACTTCTGACTTTTAGGATCGCATAATGTCAGCTAATATTTTTATTTTCTTTTCCTTTCGCCTAATCATTTTGAATTAGTTAGGTGAATAGTTAGCATGGCTATTTTTGAAAACTTTGAATTTCTTACATACTATTGTAACTAAGTGTGCTAATGAAGTTATCTTTCATATCTTGTTGTCGAACTTCCTTTCTTTCCTGTTTTAAGATATTGGAACTTTTATTAAATTTACTTTGCTCTTCTTTAATTTTGGGAAGCTCAAGAAATTTTGAAGGATTCTTGAAGACTAAAGTGCTAATTGGCAACTTATAATTACACGCTTGAGACTACCTCATAAATCTCAGAGTAAGAAATGGCGTCTCATAGTAGTGCTACTGGACCTGCTCCAGTAAGAGCAGGTCGTAGAGAGAGACCAGCAGGTCAACCAGTTAATGCACCAAGAATCCCTAGGCAGGAAGTAGCTATTTATCAGCCACCTGAACCGGAAGAAAAGATTTCACAAGCCCCTTCTGTGGGTCAGCCAGTGGACTCTATGAATCGAAAAAGGCTGCGAGCGAAAGGCCCAGCATCTGTAGAAAGAGAAAAATAGAAAGTTTGGGCCCATGCTTATGCCTTGACTTGAGAGGATGTACCGAACCCCAATGAGGTGGTTGAAGGTATGATTTCTATATCAAAAATCTTGGTAAAGTATTATATGATCCCAGTGCTTCCTATTTATTTATATCTGTTGATTTTTCTCAAAAATTAATGTGCAACCTGAAACCATGGCCTACCAAGTTGAAGTGCAGGTACCCTTAGGAATAGGGATAGTCATAGATACCATGTATTAGGATTGCCCAATTATGATCGAGGGCTAAGTGTATCTAGCTAATCTAATACAGAAGCATATCCAAGGGTATGATGTAATACTTGGAATGGATTGGCTGTACCACCATCAGGCACAAGTGAATTACTTCACTAAGTGCATTATACTCGGAGAAGGAATATCAATATCTACACACCATACAGCAGACAACGCTTCTCCAATATTGATCATATCAGCTTTAGAAGCTAAGCAGATTTTGAATAAAGGTGGGCAAGGATTTTTAGCATACCTCATTAACAAACTAAGGGATATGGTCAGGATCGAGGAAGTAGAAGTAGTAGCAGAATACCCGAAGGTATTTCCTGAAGAATTAAACTCACTACCCCCTGACAGGGAGATAGAGTTCTTCATTCACACTTTACCGGGGGCTATGCCATTCTCCAAAACTTCGTACCGAATGGCGCCTGCTAAGCTTAAGGAGTTGAAAAGACAACTGTAGGAGTTGCTAGAGAAGAAGTTCATTAGACCTAGCACATGCCCTTAGGGAACCCTAGTGCTATTCGTCAAGAAGAATGATAGGCCTTTAAGAATGTGCATCGACTATCGAGAATTGAACAGAGTCACTGTAAAAAATAAGTACCCTTTGCCATAAGTAGAAGAGTTATTTGACCTATTGCAGAGGTCAAGGATCTTCTCCAAGCTTGACTTAAGATCAAAGAAGATCAAAGAAGGAGATATCCCTAAGATATCTTTCAATTCTCGGTATGGTCACTTTGAGTTTATAGTAATGTTGTTTGGTCCAACGAACACCCTAGCAGCATTTGTGGTCTTGATGCAATAGATTTTAGGCAGTACTTAGACCAGTTTGTGGTCATCTTTATTGACGACATCTTAGTATTCTCTAAATGCAAGGAGGAACACAGAAAACACTTACACATAGTTCTAAAAACTCTGAAAGAGCATCAGATGTGTGCTAAATTCAGTAAGTATGAGTTCTGGATTGAGAAAGTAACCTTTCTGGGTCACGTAATCACTCGAGGCAAGCTAGAAGTGGACCTCTCTAAAGTGGAAGTGATTGTTAATTGGAAGAGGCTCGAAACCGTTACTGAAGTTCGGAGCTTTCTAGGATTGGCTGGTTACTATCGGAGATTTGTTTAGGATTTCTCCAAGATAGCTGGTCCATTGACCAAGTTAACCCAGAAAGACCAACCATTTGATTAGAACGAGGAGTATGATAGGAGCTTCCAAGAGTTGAAGAACTACCTAACTATAGCTCTAGTTTTAGTCCTTCTGCACAGTTTAAATGACTTTGTGGAAATACAGATACTTCATATAAAGGGCTAAGATGTATGTTGATGAAGAAAGGGTGTGTCATCGCTTACGCATCTAGGAAGTTAAAGCCTCATGAGGAGAACTATCTAACTCATGATTTGGATCTAGCATCGGTCATTTTTGCATTGTCCAAATGGAGGCATTACCTTTATGGAGCTACGTTTGAGGTATATACAGATCACAAAAGCCTAAGTATCTATATTCACAAAAAGATTTGAACATGAGGCAACGTAGATATGTGGAGTTTCTAGAGGATTATGACTTCTCTATTGCTTACAATCTGGGAAAAACGAATGTGGTAGCTGATGCCTTAAGCTGGAAGGTGGGAATGGCTCATCTGTAAGGGTCAGGAACATCAAAAGAATTAAGTACGGGTGTTGTGCTAAAGTTAAAATAGTGAGTTTGGGTTGCGGGAGTGAAAGTACAACCTTAACTACATGATGAAATTCGATAGGCCCAAGCCAGAGATAAGTGGATGTTGAAACAAAGAGAATTAGTTGGAAGTTCTGAAGGATTCGAGTACAATATCGATAGTCAAGGCACATTGCTATTTCATAAGAGAATTTATGTGCCTGAAGAAGTGATGGGGAGATTATTAGAAGAGGCACACATAGTGAGATATGTAGTACATCTGGGAGGAACAAAAATGTATTAGGATTTGAAGAAACAGTTCTGGTGGAATGGAATGAAGAAAGATGTAACAGATTACGTGCGAAAATGTCTGACTTGTTAGCTAGTGAAAACAGAACATCAACGACCATCAGGGTTGTTACAACTACTTCTCATCTCTGACTGGAAGTGGGAACCAGTCTACCGAAGGCTAGATGAGGTTATGACAGTATCTGAGTGGTAGTGGATCATTTGACAAAGTCTTCACATTTTCTACCAGTCGGAGCGGACTACAAGGTTGAGAAACTGGCAGAATTATACATCAAAGAGATCATCAGGTTACACGTGATTCCAATTAGTATCATATCCAATCGGGACCCAAAGTTCACGTCGAGACTTTTGAAAAGTTTGCAGAGACACTTAGGAACAGGGTTACAGTTTAGCTCAGTTGCTCATCCTCAGACTGACGGACAGTCAAAAAGGGTCATTCAAATTTTGGACCCTGTGTTCTGGATTTCAATGGAGGTTGGACCCGAGCATCGGCCTCTGGTTGAGTTTGCCGACAATAACAGCTATCAATCTATTATTCAAATGGCACCATATGAAATACTGTGTAGATGGAAGTGTCAGTCCTCGTTGTATTGGGATCTGGCAGAGTACAAAGGTATTGTTGACATGTCTCCGGGAACTGTAAAGCCTGAACTGATTCAAGAGACTGTCGAGAAGGTACAAATTATTAAGCAGCGAATGAAGGCTACTCAGGATCGACGGAAAAGCTATGCAGATAAATGGAGGAAGGATTTGAAGTTTGAAGTTGGTGATCAAGTGTTCCTCAAAGTATCTCCAAGGAAAGGGATTAGAAGAATTGGCAAAGGTGAAAAGCAGAGTCCGAGGTATGTTGGACCTTATGAAATAAGTGAAAAAGTTGGACCAGTGGCTTATCATCTTATACTGCCCTAAGAGCTAACAGGGATACACGATGTCTTTCATGTGCCTCAACTCCGAAAATACTATCCCGATCCTTCCCACATCATATCACTTGAGTTTATGCAACTGAAAGGTGATCTCACGTCCAAGGAGCAATTGGAGGATTCCCCAAGTGAAAGTATTGTGGTGCAACCACAATGTGGAAGAAGTAACCTTGGAGCAAGACAACCTCATGCGCCAGGAATATCCCGAGCTCTTCCAACATTCAGCTGAGAATCTGGGGACCAAATTCTTTTTAGAGGGAGAGGTTTGTAACACCCCGAAAATTTCATGATTTATAGAATTTAATTTTAATATTTAATTTCATGAATCTTATGTTATAATTGCTAATTTACAATTTTATTAAATTTTGGGGGTCAACTTGTTAACAAGAAAACATCAATTTTTAGAATTTTTAAATGTTCGGGGTTAATTTGGAATTTATCTAGACTTTATTTGACCATATTTGAAAATTAAGGGGTTTGCAAGGAAGCTTTTGCAAATTCTGGACTTAATCTCTTTCTTTTAAAACTCAAGGGGCCTAAATGAGATGCAGCAAGAGTTTTGGGGGCCAAATGAAAATTGAAATACTCACTCCCTTTAAATACCCAAGTTCCATTTTCTTCCCCCCTCCCCCTCCTCCCCAATTTCTTCTCTTTCTTCTCTCGCGACTAACCTACCTTCTCGCCCAACAATTTTCTTCTTTGGCAAACCATTCCCCAAACCCCTCCATTTGTCCTCTTCCCTACTTCACCAGCTAGCTCCCGACACCTCGCACGAGGCGTTCTAAGTAGCAGACCACCAAACCAAAAGCTTGAGAAACCCACTTCGATAAGCATATTGGACGCCAATGGAGCAACGATCAATTGAGCTACTGGGCAGCGTTTCAGGGAGTCTCCATCTAAAGGAACAAGGTGATGCTATTGCATGTCTGATCCATGTGATGGCGGAGGCGAAATCCAATGAAAACCTCACGGCGGAGCAAGATGGGTTTTAAGTTTTTGGGGCGACGTTTGAGGCTTTTTCCAATGGATAAACAGAAAACCAAGTTGAGCATTGGAAAGCTCACGGCGAGAGGCTTCTTTGCGTGGTGATGGTGAGTTTTTCGGCAACGGCAGACGGCGAACGGGGGCGGTAGCAACAACAAGATAGTTTTATCTCCTTAACGCGATAACTCATGTGCTTGGTTTGTGATTTTTGATATCCCATATCACTCTTGTGTTGGAAGTGAAATACTTTTGGATTATATATGTATATGTATATACATGTATATTGTATCTTGATTATTATTATATTATATCTTGATCATTAATAGTGTTGTAATGTATCAATTTTGGAAGGACATATGACTTGGCATTTATATATATATATATCCCATGCTTGGATTTATTATAGTCAGTGAACCCGGATTGATATATTATATACAATTGGACTAAGTAAGAGCATTAAGTATGTAAACCACTTAAGGATTAAATAAATTGGTACCTAAACATGGATATTGAGATTTATCTTGTTGAATGGGTTGTTAATAATAATTGGGTCAATGTATTGGGAAGTGTGATTCAAGGACAAGATTTCATTCTATTATTGGGATCAAAATAATTTCGTAATTATTTCTATAGTAATCGTCTTAATAAGCATACCTCATACCGATAGATTTGATCGGATCCTGATTTATGTATTAGTTGGTTAATTAAACGTTTTGAGGAATGTTAATAGTTTAATTATGTGTATTAAGAATCAAAGGAGGATTGTAATGATAAATACCCTTTTGTTTAGGCGACAACGAAGTGGGTCCTACCAACCAGTAAGATTGCTGACTGTGGTTGCTATATTTGAGAACTACAAAGGTAAAGGTCCACCAATATAGTACCTCTTATACTTATCGATTTTCTTGATAAACCCCTATTAGGGGTTTGCCATTTTGGCCCCAATTACATTTATCTGTTCTTGTGGAATGTCCCCTGTGAGGGTTCCTGTTTCTGATCTGTATTCTATTTTGTTGAAATTTGAGAAATGTTTAGTTCTCGATTGATATATGTTATCTGATCTATACACCCCTGTGTGGATTATTGTTTGTTACCAATTCTGAATTCTATTTGTTCTAACACCCAGAACTCCTATCTATTATCTATACCGATCTGTTATCTATTATTGTTTGTTATCTGTTTTGTTTTGTTCTATTATCTGTTGCCTTGCCGACACATTTGTTATCCGTTAAAGCTTTAATTGGCCATGTTAGCTTATCTGAATTGTTTACTGCTATCGTTCTGCCCTATTGGCATTTCTATAATGTTATAGTTACCTCGTCGACACATTTGTTTATCTAAAACTGCAGTGCGCTATACGGTTCGTATGGGCACTTGCATAATCAGTTATCTGTACGGAGAATTGTTGGGCCTAAGGTTAATCCGAGCGAAATGCTAGGTTATGTGGGGCACGCCATGCAGTTCGCATGGGTGTCAGCGATACGCTAAGCAATCTGCTTAGTTATCTGCGGTACGCTAAGGATTTCCCCTAGGTATCAGTGATGCGCTAGGGATTTTCCCCTAGGCATCAGCCGTGCGCTATACGGTCCGTATGGGCATATGCCATGTACCAAGCTATCACATTCTGGTGAATCTATTTGATTGTCTAGTATAAGGTGAATTGGATATGTATGCCTATTATATTCTGTTGAAATGCATATACTTCGGGTTTGTATTATTTGACTGTATCCTGACTGTCTGAAATCTGTTCTTGGAGTAATAAGGTAAGAGAGTTTCCTGTTTTGCTATTGTCACTGTCTGAATTTGAATTTGTCATGTTATAACTGTTTAATTGATAATCTATTGAGTTGAATCATCCTCGATATATCTCTACTGTTATTCATAAGTTTATCCCTCACTAAGTCTTTGGACTTACCCCCCTATCACTGACTTTCTTAGACAGGTTTTGGTGATGATCTCGTACTTCATGCTTGGAAGGATGTAATACGTTTTGTAATAGAATAGGTGTTTAAACTTGTGTACGAATCACTTTTATGTTAAGTTGAAATTTGGAGATGTTGTGATATGCCATATGTCAACTTATTATTAAAGTAGGTATGAAACGATGAACGATGGGATTGTCATGGCATGTAATTCATACTTTTATTAAGACTTGCTTAGGTTGAAGCTTGTTGCTATCTTTGATGATTTTGAAAAAAAAAATTGATGGGCCTAATGTTTGAATTATGTATAAGATTTAAGTCTGGACTGAGTAGCGCTTCAACTTAGGTGCTATCCCAAGTGGGAACGCTACAGCTATTAGGGGTTGGCATTCGGACCCGGGATTCGGGTACCCGACCCGCCCCGATCGGGTTTTGAAGCTTAAAAACCCAGTCAACCGGGTTTAATTGGGTACCCAATACTCTACATCCGAGTCAGGATTCGAGTAATGAATCTCGACCCGATCGAGTACCGGGTACTCGAAAAAAGAAAAAAAATTGAAAACTTAAAACAGAGGCAGAAACTTTCTGCCTCTGTTTTAAGTTGAAAAAACCAAACAAAGGGAGTGTTTCTGCGCTCCCGCCCCCAAACTGGTATGCGTCCCCATTGGCCACTATTAAAACAAAATTAAAAACTTGAAACAGAGGCAGAAACTTTCTGCCTCTATTTTAAGTTGAAAAAACCAAACAAAAAAAGTGTGGAAGTTTCTGTGCCCCCCAACCAGTATGCATCCCCACTTTTTGGCTTTACTTCCCTCATCCGGCATCGCGGCGTCTCCCTCTCTCCAGATTTTGAATAAGTTTTTAATCCAAAATCTGGTGAGATTTTGGCTTCCAAATCTGGCATTCATGGCATCATTAGTTCTTTCTTTTTTTTTTTTTTTTTTTTAATAAATCCCGATACCCAATCCCAAACCCGGTTCCGGGATCGGGTACCTAGTCCTTAACCGGGCCGGGATCGGGTATTGGGAATGAAATCCCAGATTACCGGGTACCCGACCCGGTTGTCCCAAACCCGGCAATCCCGGCCCGATGCCCAGCCCTAATAGCCATACTATGCTAAAATTAACTTCCAAAAGCAAATCAATTTGCGCATTTTTTCTCTAATCCTATATGCCATAATCATTTAACACATACCAAATGTAGGACAAATTGATGAAATAAAGATACAATTATTGTATGCAGCCAATATAAATTTATGTATCTAAATTGCACAAGCTACGCACATGACATTTACATTATTTTCACATATGTGCGTGCTTGAACATACATGTGTACATACTTTTAAAAATTATGAAAACAAATTGCTTTCATATTTTTGAAATTTTAGTGATAATAATATTAATGGTTCTAGCATAAACATCAAATAACTAAAATTAACATCTTCTTATAACTGCAAATTTCATAATGTTATTAAAAAGAAACTTATAGAAGTAAGTTTTTCATTTGTAGAAAATAAGTGTTATTGGTTGTCTGAAAAGAAAGTAGAAGCAAATATTTGTAGTGGAGAAGTATGACATTGCTACTTATGAAATAAGTATGTCGATATTGTTGTGTTTATCCATCAATAATTATGCGATTCAAGACAAATGGTATAATTTTAAATATCTTATCTATACTATATATAAAAGTCTAAATATGGGTCGTGATCTCCTCTTTTTTGCACGACCAATGTACACCTTTATAAATTATACTATAAAATAGAAGTAAAATTATTCAAAAATAAAATTACATTTTCTGTATAATTTAGTTTTAATAGGTGTGATTAGTAGAGGTAGTTATTTACTTAGGCATTAATTAAATGGAGAATGATATAAACAATTCATGTACCATAAATATATAAGTATATATATATATATAAAGGTATATAGGTCAAGGTGGTTGACATTTGAAATCAATTCCTTTCACAAAGCCACGCATAGCATATCTACATGCATATTTTGGGAAAGCCTAAAAATAAATTGCTTTTATTTGATTGCAATGTTAAGTTTGAATTCAAAGTCATGCTATGCTGAAAATTAACTTCCACGGCAACTCAAGTTGCCCATACTTTTTTTCTTCTAATCCTACATGCCATAATCTTTCAACATAATCCAAATATTGTAAGACAAATTGATGAACTAAAATGCAAATAGTATATGCAGCCCATATAAATTTAGGTATATCAATTATGCACGAATTATGCACGTAACACTTGCATCATATTCATATGTGCATGCATGAAAATACATGCGTACATATTTTTTAGAAAAAACTAAAAAAAATAACTTATATATTTTTGGAATTTTAGTGACGATACCATTAATTGTCTAGCATAAACATCAAATAACTAACATTAGCATCTTCTTATATATGGCTGCAAATTTCGTGATTTTATTAAAAAAGAAATTGTAGAAATTAATTAAATTTTCCATTGTAGAAAAGGAGATCTATTATGTACATTTGGAAAGAATATATAGTAAGTTTGAGTTGAGAAGAGTATGCCACTCCTACTTAAAAGAATTATGTTGTTGTTCTTATGTTTATACATAAATAATCATATATAAAATAATCATGCATTCTAAGACATAAGGAATTATTTTTAAAATCTTAAGCTATATATTCTATAGTATTACAAGGCATCAAGGCTTTGTTGGTATACTTTAAGATAGGTTGATGAAATTAATCTCACTTTTAAAAAATAATAGCAAGGTAGTTTTCTTTTCTACCTTTTCACTCTCAAACTTTTTTGTTCCTCCAATTATTTATTTTATCCTTTTTTCTCAATCAACTATTTCACCTTAATTTTTACATTGAAATAATAATAATATAAATGAACATTTTATTTACTTTATGTTATAAAGATTTTAGCATAAGCACCGAGTGTAAAAAAATTACTAGCTATATATAATAGTATGATTGTGGGCAGTGGTGGCATCGCTTTTTGTGGCCTAACCCTATCCAAACTATACCAAAAAAATGTATCTAAACTGGTTAAAAAAGTTATCTTTTCTTCCTTATTTATTTTAAATGAATGGTTAAGACATTGATCAAAGAAAGAAAGATAAAAATAATCCATATATCATAAATATATCTATATATATATAGGTACATAAGTAATATAGTAAATCATGAAAAAGTTTACCATATATTAGCAACCTTGTGTAATATGGATAGATTATAATAAACAAACAAAAGTTCCAAACTTGCATATCAAATAAATTTTCAATTTTGATGTATATAAGCTTTCAAAGAAAGAAAGATAAAAATAATCCATATATCATAAATATATCTATATATATATAGGTACATAAGTAATATAGTAAATCATGAAAAAGTTTACCATATATTAGCAACCTTGTGTAATATGGATAGATTATAATAAACAAACAAAAGTTCCAAACTTGCATATCAAATAAATTTTCAATTTTGATGTATATAAGCTTTCAAATAAGGTATTTATTGCGTTTTTGTGAAATAAAATGCTATTACATGTGAGTGTTTTTTAGATTTTTTCTTGTTGTAAGAACTATCAAATTAATCAAAGGTTATGGTTTGAATTACAACATAAAAATCAAAATGCATGAAAAATCAAAACTCATGTTTAAAATATAAAGGGAGAGAGCATTTGTTGTAATGATTTAAATACTAAAATTATGAGTCCATATCACTTCCAAAGCATCAAAGAAAAGTTGTCATAAATATTTTTTTGGAAAAGAATTATATTCTATTAAGGTGATTATAATTTTGCTTAAAGTATTTCGATAAATAAATTCTGCGAACATGCATTGAAAACAATAAATCCAAATGATAATTGAAAAGGAAATAAAGAGTTTACCATTCAAATTATACGTGTTTTTACATTTTGACAATTGCACTCTTTTTTATACTTCACCATTAAGACTACACTTTTTTCATACCTTGCCATATATGTGAAGGCAAGAGAAGCGTTAGGATCCACAAATCAAAATTTTATAAGCTTGAAAATAACTAAGATACTCAAGCGATCAAGGATCTAGTCATGCTATAGATCTGGATTAGGAAGAAGAATTACCTCTTGTAGCTCAAAACAAGGAGAAAATCAACTCTCTCTCGGATCCGGAAACTGTCTGGAATCAGCACAGCAGAAAGGCGGCAACCTTTGCCTTGGTTAAACTGATCTAAAAATCACCAAATTAAATCCAGAACACCTTCACACACTGAGGAAGCTACTGGGAAAATTTGGGGAAAAAAAGCCTTCTGTATCGCTCCAGAAAAATTCACCAATCTGGAGCTACTGCAGTGGATCTCCAAAAATCAGCAAGTCAAGTGCCTTGCCTCTATTGATATGATCCACACCCCAATCATTCTTCCAATTTTCCCTCACCAGAAGCTGGAGTTAGAGAGGAGAAAATGAGGTAGAGGAGGCTGATTTTCAGGTTGGGAAGAAGAAGGAATGCAAAGCTCAACACATGATACAATGCATGGAGAGAGAGTTTTTGGAGAAAATGCAGATAATCTAATCTTCACACTTTTCAACAATGTGATGGCTGAATTTGCTTACCCTCTATATCCATATATAGAAGGTGGGCATCACACCTTCCTCAAGGTGACCGCCCAACTGGCATGCCAACTTGGCAAATTCAAATTCAAGTCTTACTTGAATTTCATGTGCATTTCAATTACATTTGGAATCTAATTCCAAATTAATTAAGATGCAAATTTAAATGAACACTTCATTAAAATTTTCCCTCCAAAAAGTATTCTTCCCATTAATTAAATTAAACACTTTAATTTAATTAATTATTCTTTGATTTAACTCTTAAATCAAACAAGCTTAACTCTTAAGCTTAAACTAGTCAATTTAACTCTTTAAGTCAACTTGAAGTATGGCACCAAATAATTAACTCCTTAATTATTGGTCTAATTTAACTCTTTAAATTAATTGATTAATTTAACACTTAAATTAATCAAACCAAAATTGACTGTTAAATTGGATCCTTGAAAATTGGTCACCAAAAGGGTGATTTTTCTAACACTTAGAAAATTGCTCTACCAATTTTGGAAGCTAATTGGCTTTTGTGTGTGACCCAATAGGTTCTACCATTCATTGGACATGGGCTCTCAACTCTTTGTGACTTTTGAATATCTTATATTCATTTTAGTTTAAAACTCCTTTTAAACTAATCGACTCAATTCAATCAATCTTATTAATTGAAGAGTACCCAATCTCCATGGTAGATGTCCAACCTCAGGCTCGTGGAGCCCAACTAATTGGCTAAAATGAATATTCTAGAAAACCATCATAGCTCTACGTGTACCATGAAAATATGGTCATTCCGTCTCCTATCTCCCGAAAGAGGCCTAGGACAATATATTTTTCGGCCTCCTAATAGGCTCGATACTATGTCTCCATTCTTAATGTTCAATTTCCTTGTGTGACCTCACCTTTGGAAAAATCCTTTTCCAAAGTGTCACACCATCTTGAACAAGGATTTCTTGGAATCGGTCATTATAGAACACATATGAGATGCACTCGTCCTTCACAAAAGCGAGGAGTCGGATTCCATCTTAGATCTCACAAACCTCCATGCTAAGTAGCTCATACCCAACCTCAACCTGAAAGACCCACTAAGTGGTCAAGGAAGATTCAAAACATGGGGACCAAACACAAGGTTGCCATGGATCCTCAGGTCAGAGAACTAATAATATGTACTAGCATAAGTGGGAGAATTAACCACTACCGACTTGCCACTATGGCTATCTAGTGGATTCTCTAGAGGGTCTTCAGTGCCTTGTTCTCTAATAAACACCCACTACCATGCACCAGTATCTCATACAGTTGCTCATAGAACAGAGCAATATCCAACTGTTGGATTTATGCATCATTAGTGCAAGTCTCTCCGGATCTTATATGCCCCATCTCATAAGATCCTATGACTTGGAAGATTTAAGGTGACAACCATGTGAGACTTATTCCATGGTCATCGAACCAAGTCCTGTAATCATAACTGATCCAGGGACTTCATCCAAATGCAAGTGAAATAATAAAGAGCATAAGATGAAGATAGTTATATAAAGAATATCATTCAATCAAGATTGTTTTACAAGAAAATAGCTTTTATAAGGCTAATCTAATTTGCTTGCCGGGCACTATTCCAACAATCTCCCACTTGCCCTAAAGCTAATGCCCTATGGCCTTGGGAGCCATCTTCTCAAGATGTTCTTCAAAGACCTTTTGCTTCCAAGGTTTAGTTAGTGGATCAGCTATATTCTCTTCCGAGGTAACTCTCTCCACTTGGATGTCGCCTTTATCACTGATCTCCCGGATCAAATGATATTGCCTCAAAATGTACTTGGATTTATGATGAGATCATAGCTCTTTGGCTTGCACCACTGCCCCGGTGTTGTCAAAATAGACAACCACTGGCTCAACCATGCTAGGCACTACATTCAACTCTTGAATGAAGTTTTTCATCCAAACACCTTCCTTTGGAGCTTCCGAAGCCGCAATATATTCTGCTTAAGTGGTGGAATTGGCCGTGGTGTCTTGTTTGGAACTTTTCCAACTCACTGCGCCGCCATTAAGGTAAAATATAAATCTAGAAGTGGATTTGAGGTCATCTGCACGGATTAGAAACTCGAATCTAAAAACCCTTCTAGTTTCAATTCTCCATTGCCGTATACCAAAAACAAGTCCTTAATCCTTCTCAAGTACTTAAGGAGTGCTTTCACGGCTATCACGTGACTCTCACCGGGATTGGATTAGAACCTACTCGTAACGCTTAGCGAGTGTGCCACATCTAGTCTTATACATTGAACTGTATACATTATTCTACCAGTGGCAGAGGCATAAGGTATGTGAAACATCCTTCATTTCTCTTCCTCAACCTTGGGCGCCATAGACTTTAAGAGACGAATGCCATGTCCTATGGGAAGAAATCCTTTCTTGGATTCTTCCATACTAAACCTCTTTAGTATCTTGTCAATGTATGGGGAGATAGCCTTAGCATCGTCTTAGATCTATCTCTATAGATGCGTATTCCCAATACATATGATGCTTATCCCAAATCCTTCATGGAGAATTGTGTAGATAACCACGCTTTAGTACACTCTAACATTCCTACCTCATTCCTAATGAGAAGGATGTCATTGACATAAAGCATAATAAACTGTACTGAACTCCCACTAGCCTTCTTATGCACACATGGTTCATACATATTTTTAACAAAGCCAAACGATTTGACCGTTTTGTTAAAACGTATGTTCCAACTTCAAGACTCTTGTTTGAGTCCATAAATAGATCTCTGGAGTTTGCAAACCTTTTTCTCACTCTTCTTGGATGTAAAACGTTGTGGTTGCTCCATATAGATTTTTTCTTCAATGTCTCCATTGAGGAAAGCAGTTTTCACATTCATTTGCCATATCTCATAGTCATAATATACGGCTTATGGCAGGTTAAATCCGAATGGACTTAGGCATAGCGACCAGTGAAAAAGGTTTCCTCAAAATCGATCTAGGTCTTTGAGTGTAACCCTTTACCACTTGTCGTGCCCATCTCATGAAGGAATCCAAACCTTTTAGGTTGCTTCTTGATTCAGTCCGACCTTCTTAGAGATTGTGTGTGAGGCCCTTGTTGCTCATTAGTTTCCACCACTTGTGGGATTTTTTGATCATCTTAAACTTCATCAAGTTCAATGACAACGCGATTTCTATCTAATAGAAATTGCTTTTCCTAAAAGTAGTCGTTCCTCGAAACAAACACCTTTTGTTATGAGGGATCATAGAAATAGTAACCTATAGACTCTCTAGGGTATCCCACAAACTTACACAAGGTGGATCCATTATCCAACTTATCTCCCACGTGAGACGGGAGATCCCCAAACTTTAAGATAATTGTAAGAGGGTGCTTTGCCATGCCATATCTCATATGGTGTTTTTAGCACTGACTTAGATAATACTATATTTAGTAGCACCTCCACCTTGTCTAAGGCGTATCCCCAAAAGGATATGGGCACATCAAAAAAGCTCATCATGAAACGTACCATGTCCAACAAGGTACGGTTTCTCCTTTCGACTATTCTATTATGTTGGGGTGTGCCAGGTGGAGTCCATTTAGAGAGAATCTCATTCTTCCTTAGATAATCTAAGAATTCAGTGCTTAAGTATTCTCCCCCTCTATCCAATCGAAGAGCTTTAATACTTAGCCCTAATTGATTTTCCACTTCACTCTTATACTTTTTGAACTTTTCAAAGGCTTCGGATTTGTTCTTCATAAACACGTGTCCGAACCAATTATAGTTATCGGTGAAGGTGATGAAGTAGGAATAGCTTCCTTTCCCACTAATTCTTAGTAGTCCACAAACGTCCATATGGATCAAATCCAAGAGACTTGTGGAGCGCTCCATTTGTCCTACAAAAGGAGCTTTGGTCATTTTTCCCTTTAAACAAGCTTCACAAGTAGGAAGATCCTCAATGCCACTAACATTTAGTGCTTGAGAGCTTCTAACTTGCTCATCTTAGTCTTAAAGATATGTCCAAGTCTTGTATGCTAAAGAATGGCATCTTCTTGGATATCTAATTTTCTTTTACTTGATTGAATGTGCATTAGTAAAGGTTGAGAATCAAGTATGTACAATCCATTTATTAATGTACCTTGAGCAATCAAAGAACCATTCTTTAATGCCTTCAACTTCCCATTCAATAAAGACAAATCAAATCCTTCATTATCAAGAACGGGAATTGAAATAATATTCTTTTCAAGATGGGGTACATAATAAACTGGATCAAGTATAATGCAAGCAGTCCCCAAGTCTAACTTGATAACGCTTTAGAAAGTGGCCACAACTTTTGCTCCATTTCCTAAGCAAAGGATCATATCCCCTTCACGAAGACTCTTTCTTCTTTCCATTCCCTATAGCAAATTACAAAGGTAAGAACCACATGTGGTATCAAATACCTATGTGGAAGACTTAGTCATCATGTGCACTTCAATAAATTACATACCCTTCTCAAGGATTGCAAGGAAAGCTTTGCAATTTCCTTTTCAATGCCTCTTTTCGCCACAGTGGAAAAACTAGCTTCGGTTCTAACCTTCATTTTAACCCTCCCGAAACTCTTCTTGGGTTGCTTCCCTTTTGAGGAAGAACATTTCTTCCTCTTACCTCCCTTTCGAGGACCCTTAGGGCCCTTTGACTTGGAAGATGATGCAAGCATAAGTGGCTTCCCCTTTCTCATAGTCGTCTCCACAGTCACAAGCATATTGATCAATTCGTTAATCATAACATCTTGCTTGGACATATTGAAGTTCATAATGAATTGACCATATGATGGTGGCAATGACTGTAGGATCAAATCCATATAAAGGTCGTTGTCCATGACCATGTCTAACTATCCAAGCTTCTCAATGAGTCCAATCATCTCGAGGCCATGATCATGGACATTGGACCCTTCACTCATCATTGCTCTAAAGAGCTCCTTAGACAAAGCAAACCTTTCATGTCTACTTTGTACACTATACAACTCTTGCAAGTGTACATAGATCTCTCGAGCATGTTTCATGTGCTCATGAGTCTTTTGGAGCTCGTTGGACATGGATACTACCATGACACACCTCACTTGTAGATCATCATCTACAAATTTTGTGAACATTTCTTATTGTGCGGTGATGGCATCATCACCAAGTGTGTCCATGGGACTTTGGTCAAAGACGTAAGTCTGCTTTTCAGAGTCAAGAATGATTTTAAAGTTTCTTAACCAATCTTGGAAGTTCGGCCTTGTTAGCTTATTGGTTTCCAAAATTGATGCGAGTGGATTCTTAGCCATTTTGATTTGAAGATTTCAAAAATCTACAAGAGGCAAAAAAAGAGTATAAGCATGTGATTGAGTTTGATATTAAAAACCATGTTCATGGTCTTTCAAGCATTTTTTTCTCCCGCTATTTTATCAAACTCTTCACCCCTTAGAAGAATTCGAAAAATCATATTTCCTAGTAAGAATCAAGATCCCAAGAACTTGTAAGTGGACACCTGTAACTAGATGTATATCCACGAGCAATCCAAAGTAAGCAACATTTGCTAATTGCATCTCATGCAATTCTTGATATATTTTGCCTCAGTATTTTATGTAGATCTCCTAATGGACGACCTCTACATTACTCGATGTTAAGTCAAACCTACCAATCAATCTTTGATTCAAGTTGGGTACCACAACATCCCCCGTAATCGAGTGTATAATGTATGGGTATTCTTAAATCAAAGGTGCATCTCATGCAAAGCATATGATCACAGCTTTCCACCTAAGTATGACCCTCGTAACCGGATGTATATCATACGAAGGTGGTAGCATCACCATGCCACATACTATTTAATAGGTAGAAGGCTTGGATTAATTAAAACTCTTTTAATTTATATCCACTTTTGACTTAATATTAGAAAAACACTTAGACATTCTAAGTGGATGGATTTTGCTTGCAAAGATATCATCATTTTTATCTTCTTATTTAGGTTTTCTTTATCCTAAACATGCATCTCATACATCAATAGAATATGGAAAGCATAAATAAGTAAATGCGCCTAGCATGCTCCTGGAGTGGGATGACCATGAGCCTAACCAAGTGGTGCACTTAGAGCTATAAGTGCAGCACCTAGTTAACTTTAGGTAGGTTGATTAAATATAGCTATTACATAAGTGTATCCCACACATTCATGGGTCTTCAAAAGTCTCCATGCCTCCAAAGGTCTCCATTGCTCTATGCAACAATTACATGAATAGGAAATCCTCAATCCTAGTGATTATATTTTCATAACATTTACAAGGTAAAAATAAAGAGGCATGCAAGCCTCAATTTAATACAACCCATTTCAACAACTTGAAACAATTAAAATCAATATTAAAGGCTTATGATCATCCCCATTCATTCATCATCCGTTCATAATTAAATGAACAATAAATAAATCTAGAATTAACAATTAATTCAAACAATTAAATGCTTATCTCATAAATAAATAATTGAACAAGCATAACATTTATGCCATAAGTTGGAGATTAACTTTAACTAGATTTTAAAAGCAATCAAAAATGTCAAACATAGTTTTAAGGATTTGCACAACACTTATGCATCCATACCACACGATTTAATGCCATTTCTAGCCATTCAAGGAACCAAAAAGAAGCTCAAAACAGCCCAAACCCAAATTAGGTGCAGGCTGAGCTTGACGCGCGGCTGGGCAGTAGCTCCGGCCACTACCTGGCAAGCTTGCACCTAAGCTGTCGGCAACTACTATTTTGGGGTCAAAGGCTAGTCAAGCCTATTTTTAGCTCAAGTTTTGTGCACCAAAAATTGTAGAACACATTCTAGACATTAAATCACACATTATGAACAAATTTCCAGATTTAAAACTCCTTTTAAAACTAAAAATTCAATTGCTCAATCATGCTTCAAAAAATCAAGTTTAAGTGAGAATCAAATTCTCTAAAAACCTCCAATCAAACTCCAATCTCATTGGATCCAAAAATGACCAAACTCTTTTGATCAGATGTCAACATGCTATATCACCGTATCACATCAATAAATGCTAAATCAACATTCAATATTTATCACTATGAATTGAAACATACTAAAACATGAATCAATACTTAAATCACATAAAAGCATGCTTTCAATTCATCAAGCAATAGAGCCACAGGCAACATCAACAAAACTCCCCAATCCATCACTTGGATCAAGTATTTGGTGATATTGATCAATTCATCACATGAATCAATCAAACAATAATCCAAAACATAGCAGGAAAAAGGCTCCGACACCATATGAAGACAAGTGTAGCGTTAGGATCCATAAATCAAAACTTCATAAGCTTGAAAATAACTAAGCTACTCAAGCGATGAAGGATCTAGTCATGCTATAGATCTGGATTAGGAAGAAAAATTACCTCTTGTAGCTCAAAACAAGGAGAAAATCAACTATCTCTCTCGGATCCAGAAACTGTCTGGAATTAGCACAGTAGAAAGGTGGTAGCCTTTGCCCTAGTTAAACTACTCTAAAAAACACCAAATTAAATCCAAAATACCTCCACACACTAAAGAAGCTACTGTGAAAAATTTAAGGGAAAAAACCCTTCTAGATTGCTCTAGAAAAAATTCGCCAATCTGGAGCTACTGCAGTAGATCTCCAAAAAGCAAGTCAAGTGCTTTGCCTCTATTAATATGATCCACACCCAATCATTCTTCCAATTTCCCCTCACTAGAAGTTGGAATTAGATAGGAGAAAATGGGGCAGATGAGGCTGATTTTTAGGTTGGGAAGAAGAAGGAATGCAAAGCTCAACACATGATGCAATGCATGGAGAGGGAGAGAGAGAGAGAGAGGGAGAGAGAGTTTTCAGAGGGAATACAAAGAATCTAATCTTCACACTTTTGAGCAATGTGATGGCTGAATTTGCCTACTCTCTATGTCTATATATAGAGGGTGGAAAGTGTGATGATAGTTGGCATCACACCTTCCTCAAGATGACCGCCCAACTTGCATGCCAACTTGGCAAATTCAAATTCAAGTGTGTATTTCAATTACATTGGGAATATAATTTCAAATTAATTAAGAAGCAAATTTAAATGAACACTTCATTCAAATTTTCCCTCCAAAAAGTATTTTTTCCATTAATTAATTAAACACTTTAATTTAATTAATTATCCTTTGATTTAACTCTTAAATCAAACAAGCTTAACTCTTAAGCTTAAACTAGTCAACTTAACTCTTTAAGTCAACTTGACCAATTGATGGTCAATACGACACTAAATAATTAACTCCTTAATTATTGTTCTAGTTTAATTCTTAAATTAATCAAACCAAAATTGACTGTTAAATTAGATCCTTAAAAATCAGTCACCAAAAAGGTGATTTTTCTATCATTTACAAAATTGCTCTACCAATTTTGGAAGCTAATTGGCTTTTGTGCGTGACCCAATAGGTTCTACCATTCATTGGACATGGGCTCATAACACTTTGTGACTTTTGAATATCTTATATTCATTTTAGTTTAAAACTCCTTTTAAACTAATCAACTCAATTCAATCAATCTCATTAATTGAAGAATACCCAATCTCCATTGTCGATGTCCAACCTCAAGTCCATGGAGCCCAACTAATTGGTTGAAATGAATATTCTAGAGAACCATCATAGCTCTACGTGTACCATGCAAATACGGTCCTTCTTTCTCCTATCTCCCGAAAGAGGCCCAGGGCAAGATATTTGCCGGCTTCTTAATAGCCTTGATACTATGTCTCTATTCTTAATGTTCGATTCCCTTTGTGTGACCTCACCTTTAGAAAACTCCTTTTCCGAATTGTCACACCACCTTGCGCAAGGATTTCCTGGAATCGATCATTATAGAATACATAAGAGATGCACTTGCCCTTCACAAAAGCGAGGAGTTGAATTTCATCTTGGATCTCACAAACCTCCATGTCAAGTAGCTCATATCCAACCTCAATCTGAAAGATCCACTAAGTGGTCAAGGAAGAGTCAAAGCATAAGGAGCAGACATAAGGTTACCATGGATCCTCAAGTCAGAGGACTAATAATATGCACTCGCATAAGTAGGAGAATTAAACACTGCCGACTTGCCACTATGGCTATCTAGTGGATTCTCAGGAAGGTCTTCAGTGCCTTGTTCTCTAACAAGCATCCACTAACATGCACTTATATCTCATATAGTTGCTCATGAAACGGAGCAATATCCACCCGTATCTTGTTAGTGCAAGTCTATCCGAATCTTAGATGCCCCATCTCATAAATCCTATGACTTGGAAGATTTAAGATCACGACCATATGAGACTTATTACATGGTCATCGAATCAAGTCCCGTAGTTATAAGTGATCTAAGGGCTTCACCTAAATGCAAGTGAAGTAATAAAGAGCATAAGATGAAGATGGTCATATAAAGAATATCATTCAATCAATATTGTTTTACAAGGAAATAGCTTTTACAAGGCCAATCTAATTAGCTTGTTGGGTGCTATTCCAACAATATGAACCAATTTTGATAGAATATTATGCTAAAATTCCACTAAATTAGTAATAGGAGCATTTTCTAAGTATTATAGTCAAGTCATTCGAATTTCTAGGTCAAGCTCAATAGGGCATTTTCCCCCTACTATTGCTACCAAGCTTCTTTTCGGGCGATCTCATTAATCATTTATACATATCACTAAATAGTGAGGTATTTGGATACCTTAAGAGAGTTATAGTTACCCCCGCAGTTTATCCACACAAGGTTGAAAATTTTCACTCTGACATTCAAAGTACTAGGTTGAAATCATACTGTGCGAGTATCAATGGAGATCGAAATAATATTTTGTTTTAATGAAATAGTCTAATCTCCCTCGCATGTGCTAATTCTATATCAACTATTTAACACTTGGCAAAGGGCCCCCAAGAAGCCACTCCTAATCCATCCACTGGTTGACCTTCAATGACATGCTCTTGTTGTATGATCAACTCAAGTAGTTCGCCAACAACCTATGGATTAGGGATTGGAACTTCATGCTTAGGCCAGAGAATCTATTCTTTTACTTAAATTATGGATCAATTTGCTAACTTCCTTTGTCTATCTTATTCCACCAACCAGATCTAATGCGATTATCAATTAATATTTTCATGCTCAAACAACACTCAATCCTTTGGACTTCAAAAAGTTGTTAGGGGCGCATTGGGCACCATGTGACATATATTGCTCTTCCAACCCCTGGATCCTATATCTCGCTGAGCTGTTTTCATGTTGAGCAAGATATTAGACAAAAAAAAATCATTTTTTCAAATCCCTGCTAACATCTTTTGCCTTCTTACCTTTATTGCCAACAAATGCTTCCCAGTTCAAAAATTTTAATATGATTTCTTTTTAGAGCAGACACTAGTACATTGTCTACCAGGCTTCCCAAGACCTTTACAATTGCCTAATTTATGTGTAAGTGGCGTTCCCTTGGATCTTTCCCTCTCATCGGCCTTTAAAGTTCTCTTTCCAATATTTGTGAGCACCACTAAAATTCAAATAGATGCCTACTCCATTGGGCTCACACCTAAGGTTTTGTAATGATCGTTGTGCACTCCTATCCACAGGCCTAACTATTGCCTCAACAATTGGGCACTGTCTGTGATATTTAGTACCATATATTTTTGGGGCTAGTGGACTTAATAGATGAGTTATCATATACTCCTTAGCAGATTCGAGTTCCATAATGACCACTATGTTGTCATAATTAGCCAAAATGCTTTATGTTTAAGTTAGTGAGTAGTTTTGCCTTAATTTGCTTTTGTTCATTACCCATTGTAGTTCTGCTTACCAAAAGTTGCCTACTTGGAGCCCTTGATTCTTTGACGTGACTCATAGAGTAGTTGAATCATCACCTTTAATCATTGAGTTTACCCTACAGGACACACAATTGAGCTCCATTATCTTGATGGAAACTTCAAAGGGAACCAACTACTAGATAATTTCATTATTCTTTCCCTTCTATACTTAAGTTTGATAACTAATTTGTATGTCGCATCGTTGTGAGCCTTTGCCAAGTGTCCTCTTACTTTTTCCTCAGGCATAGCTCACTATCTTTTAGAGCTTCAAAGATATGCCAACTTAAATCATTTTTAAAAGATTAAAGTTGGTTGGTGATGCACCTTTAGGAAATCGTGCTAGTAAGCTTCTTACTTCTTATAGGATTACTTACTCATTGACTTCTAACATGTACTCCTCATTTGTGTTTCAGGATGAGTTCAATGGGGAGATGCTAGCCAACATCCAGAGCACGCAATTGTCGAGGCAAGCATAAGGTGTGCGCTATCCACCACGATCAGGGTGACAACACCCATGGGCGTGTCAACTGCTGAAGTTTTTACCGCTACCTCAATCTATACTGCTCTATGTCCTAAGTCAATTGAGCGGCCCAAATGCGATCCCGTAGACAATGAATGATTGTTGAACCCTTAAGTAATGTGTTGTTGCCGACTCAGGCAGCATTATGGACCAAACAATCACATATTAGTGGGCACATAAATGGTGTTCCCGGCTGCGAACCAAGGTGAGGTGGGATCGCCTGCTAGTTTAAGAAAATTAATAATCGGAGATAAAAAAAAATTTACAAAAAATCCAAATATGGTATCTATTCTATAGTTCTTTTAATTATAATGGCTTCATTTACCACTTAGATGATATCATTGTTCTAATATCTTCTATTTGGATTTATATTTGTTGTTCCTTCTCATATCCATTTGCATTTAAAATCTAGGATTTTATTTCGTTTTACTTGAAAAAATATATTTTGACAACATGTGAAGAGATAAAAGGAAAATTTAATATAACTTTGTCAACATATTTGTTACCGCAACAAAGGTGGTTATACCAAGACATTATATATATTTTCATTATAGTAGTACAATAACCAAATAAAATTAAATAAATATCTATCAATAACTAAGGGTATGATTTAAAATTATTAAAGCATTATAAACATTTATTTTTTAAATTAAAAATTTTTTAAAAAATTGAAAAATAAAACCAAACCAGGCATAAATTACTTGCACTTTAGTCAATAAAAGTTGTGTTGTATACTTTCTTCCTTTGATTAAACTATCTTCTATAGCTCATCTCAATTTTGGTGTCCTTGCTGATTGTTTTCTCCTAAAATAAATTTATGATACTTTAATAAATATGTAGAAAAAAAAAAACTTAAAAAACAAACACACATAGATCCTACTAAAAATTTGTAGGATCCAAGACTCTGTTTGGCTTTGTTTTGTCAAATTAAACAATAAAATTAAATATTTTCATTAAAATGTATCTTCTCTTCAAAAATATTTTTTACAACATGTAATTATTTCAAGAGTGAATTACGGCTACCACCCCTAAGGTTTGCATAATTATGGAAAAGTCCTAACCTTTCAAAAATTACAAAATACCCCCTGAGGTTTGTCACCATCCAACGAATTAGTCTAACCATTAATCGCCATTAGAGTTTTTACAATTTGCCGTTAAAAATGCCATGTGAAATTTTAAAATTACCCTATGATAATCTTGTTTAAAACCTCATTTTGTGAAAGTACAAAAATACCTTAAACCTTAACAAAAAATATGTAAAGATTTATATATATACACATAATACATAATATAATATTAGATATAATATGTATATAATATACATATACACACACACACACATATATATATATATACACAACACCCAAAACCACTCCCCACTGGCCGGATCTGGCCAGCAGCCACCATGGGGGTGCTGCTACCATGGCAGTAGCAGTAGACGGCCAAAAAGGGTTGCTTGCTGCCAATTATTGACCATGGTGAGGAAGAAGAAGGTTGGGTGGCTGTCGGGAGAGAGGGGAGGGAAAGTGGGTGGGAATTGTTTTTTTTTTTAATTATCTTTTTTAATTATTTATTTATTTATTCCTAATTAATATTATATTTAAATTTTTTATTTATTTTGTTTTAATTAATTAATAAATTTAACTAAGTTTCATTAATTATTTTAGAAATATTTATTATTGGAATAAATATTTTAATTATTTTAAATATCTTTATTTTAGATATGATTATTATCTTAATAAATAATATAATTGAATTTTAAAAAACTATTTTTTTTAATTAATAAATCATTTAGTTAAATATAAATATGTTTAGATTTTTTTTACTTATTTATTCCTAATTAATATAATTTTTAACTTTTTATTTATTGCTTTTATTTGATTAATTAATTTAACTAAACTTTATTAATTAGTTTAGATATATTTATTATTTGAATAAATGATTTAATTATTTTAACTTTTTATTTGAAATACAGATTTCTATTTTAATAAATAATTTAATTTAATTTAATTTAACTAAATTATTTTAGATGTGCTTATTAGTTTAATATTACTTAATATGTAACCCAATTAATAGATATATTTATTATTTAATATTATTAGATAAATTTAATTATATAAATAAATTATTTTACACATGTATACTATTTAATATAAGTCAAAATTTTAAGATATCATTATACATAGAGAGGCATTTAGGACTTTAGCCATCAAATTGATTTTTAGCATTTTAAAAATTTTTTTAATTATTTTATTGTCAGGTATATTTTGGACTTTTGTGAAATTTTGTTTACGTTACAACAAGGTTTGTCATTTTAGGGGAGTTTTTGTAATTTTTGAAAAAGTGAGGATCTTTTCATAATTACGTCAAATCTTTTCATAAATAAAAATGTATTGCTATGCATTTTGATTACTATATTATAGTATAAAATCTGTTGCCAAATACCAATCCATAAAAATCAACATAAAAGACTAAATATATTGTTTTATTTTACATATTTCTCAAACACTTTTTCAAAATATATTTCCCGAATCATTTTTGTGGCACCCCACTCAGGATAACCCTTAAACTAAGATGTCACCATTTCAAGCTTAATTCAGCACCCATAAGATTGTCAATAGGCCCATGAAAAAGTTTCAAAATCACTAAAGACATTATGCTCCATCTTATACAGACTACCACAAGGTACTATATACATGCCATAAGTCGTCTAATATCAATCAACACGTAATATACATACCACAAATCTAAAATTTCAAACTTAACATGTCACAATATCTTTAAGTAGAAGCATAATGATCAGGTGAACTTAAAAGTCCATAAAATCACCTAATCTATTACAAAATATATCCTCCAGTCCAAGCCATATGTTCTTGTCCTTTACCTATTCCTGTCTAGGAAAAATCAAGATTAACATGAAAAGGTTAAGTCCAATAGACTTAGTGAGGAAAGTGCAACGAGCAACCAAATGAATTTGTAGAAGAATCAGTAGTTCAATAGAATATAAACGGGCATGACATTACAAAGAAAACATGAATATGCCAGAACAAAGACATTTTCAAATTCTACGCTACTAGCTCGGGAGTTGTTACCGTCGGCTCGAATGGCCCGGCCATCTCAACCTATTTACCACGGGAGGTATTGCAATCGGCCAACTCAATCGGTTTCCTACTCAAGGTTTTTCATTGGCTCGTTTAGCCTGGACATCAGCCCGATCTAGACTAGGAAAACTACACCACCCTTATTGCTTATTGTCAAAGTACAAATAGGAGCAAACAAACTCAAGCATAATATGCAATCCAAATAATCCAAGTATAACATGCATATTAGATTTTCCCTTATTCCTCTGTGATGGTACAAGTAATTCATGCATGATAGCTTGAGCATGACAGCTCTGCATTTAAAGTGATCTAAGCATGACAGCTTGAAAATGGCGCTTGGCTTAACATATTTTCCCATATGTATCTCGTATCAATAACTGATTGCCAACAAGGCCACATAAACGCTATATAGAATGAAATCAAGTGTGCTAGCAAGACAACACATAACAACATAGAATGAATCAAATATACCGACAAGGCAAATTAACGACATACGAACCAAATTCATATAAGCCGACAAGGCAAAGCATATGATAACCAGAATGAATACAAACTAAACAATCTCGGATAAGACAACAAAAGTTTTCAGCACAAGAACAAAAGTACTCAATTTTCATCAGAAGCAAAATCAAGGAGTAAACCCTCTCAGGGGTATACGAGTCGATCAATAGATATCAATCTAGAAACCAAACACATCATGGAATCCAATAATCAAGAATAAATTATTTCTTAGAACAAAGACAAGCTTAACCCTCATAGGGTATACAAAGTAATTACCAAATTGGTAAACCCTCACAAGGGTACAACAAATAATGAATAAGCTTATACAAAATAAATTCCAAATCGGCAGACCCTCACTTCAACAACCTCATAAATGCTATCACAATCTATTGGTCTGTAGGACCCAGTTCTTCGCCACCTAAAAAAAAGAATGAATTTACTGTCAAAATCATCGTTTTGACCTTATAGCCATAATTTGACAGATAGCATTCTAAAATCAATCGTTACACATTTAATACAGTAGTTTAGGGTTCATTCGACATTATCGATAGGGAATATGATATTTACACAATTAACATCGGAATACTCACGAGGTCCATATTTGTTCCGCTAAAGGAATAAAATCATATCCTTAAATTATATAATTAACCTTGTACATTACAAAAAAGTCAATAATAATTGTCCAACTATCTTTAATAACCTAATTTTGTCACCTAGGCCTCAAATCCATAAATTTTGGGTGTTAATAATCTGATTAACTTATTTAAACATGGTTTATATATAATAACACAAATTCGGGTCCATTAGTCATATATATATATATATATCCATACATGTCCTTTTCTTAATTCCAATACATGTTCTCTATATCATCTTCTTCATTTGTACTCCAAAATATAAGAATTGATCATAAAAAAATTCTTAAAAAAACATTGATATATGTCAAATCCCATTCTAACTTATATATACCAAATCTTGTTATCGGAACACAATCAGTATAAACCAACTCTGCATGCACGATCACCGCGATAAGGTAAGAAAATTGCCTCAAAATTGCCGTCGCACCGCCGCCGCCGGAGAAGATCACTACCAGCATCTTTAGAAGCTCCTCAATGCACCAATCCAATTCCCATATCAATTTCATGCTTCGCCGCCTAATTGGCCCTCAATCAACGCCTCGAAGCTTCAGCGCCACTATCTATACCACCGCGGTTTCTTCCAATTTTCGCCTTCGTCAGTAGCCCAAACCTCAAACTAAAGGTGTCAAAATGCTCCTTAAGCAGAAAGCAGCAGAACCCACTACAAATCTTAAGCTCCTACCATTGATAACGCCATGCCCATCACTCGCTGCCACAGCTCCGCCTTCGGCCTCAAATTCCCGGCAGCTCATCGGTGGTCTCAAGCTGCATGTGGTGTCATTTTGTTCCTAGGAAGGTAAGGGGTGTTTTAGGGGAGGTAGTTTACTGGTTCCTGCCGTCACCGAAGCAACGCTAGAGAAGTAGTAATGGGTGCAAGGTGAAGAAATCAAGAAAATGAGGGGAAAAGTGATATATATAAAGCATTTTTCTGAAATCTCATATTGACCGCCATAACTTCTTTGCAACTTTCAATTGAGTCCTCCAGAAAATCAACCATTTTCCCATTAACCCCTAATTTAATGAGTGCCTCAATTTCGCCTATTTGACCAAAAATATTTATATGATGACCCCTAGGATTTTTAGAATGTGGTTCAATTAAGTCTTTCCTATTCGCATATTAACACCTAAAATTTTAAAATTAAATAAAATTTAATAAAACTTACAAAATAATGATTATTGAAATACCATTAATAATATGATTTCTAGGGGTGTTATAGAGGCCCCCCTCTTAGAAGAATCTGGTCCCCAAATTCTCACATGAGTACTGGAAAAGTTTAGGATACTGCTGGCGCATAAGATCTTTTCTCTCCCAAGTTGCTTCTTCTAGATTATGGTTGTGTCGCAACACTTTTACTTGAGGAATCCTCCAATTCCAAAGCTATACGGTGCCATTTGAATGGTAGATTGATAACTGTTATTATAAGCGAATTCAATTAGAGAAGGATGGCTATTCCAACTCCCACTAAAATCTAAGACACGAGCTCATAGCATGTCTTCTAAGATCTAGATGACCCTTTTTGATTGTCAATCTGTTTGAGGGTGAGCTGTAGAATTGAATCGTAATCTTGTTCCCAAATGTTCTTATAAACTTTTCCAAAATCTCAAACTGAATTTTGGATCTCAATTGAATACAATTTTGGTCGGAACTCTATCCAGTCTGACTATTTCCTTGATATATAACTCTGCCACTTTTTCAACCCTATACTGTGTTCCAATTGGCAAGAAATGAATAGACTTGGTCAATCGGTATACTATCACCCAGATGTTGTCATACCCTTATCGGGCTGCTGGTAGACCTGTTACAAAGTCCATAGTAACCTGATCCCATTTTCAATCAGGGATTGGAAATGGTTGTAGCAACCCTGATAGTCGCTGATGCTTTGCTTTCACTAGCTTGCAGGTCAAGTACTTTTGCACATAGTCTGTAACATCTCTTTTCATCCCATTCCACCAGAATTGCTTTTTCAAATCTAAATACATCTCCGTGCCTCCCGGATATACTCTGTACCATTTCTTGTGTGCCTCGTCCAACAATTTCTCTTTCATTTCTGTAAACACACATACCTTTTTACAGAACAGAAGAGTTCCTTGGCAATTGGTACTGAACTTAGACTCTTCAAAACTTCCAACTGTTTCCTTCTGTTTCAACATCCATTCATCATTAGCTTGAGTTTGTCGTAGTTCATCATATAATTCAGGCTGTACTTTTATTCCTGCAATCCAAGCTTGCTATTTTAATTTCAACACAGCACATATTCTGAAGTTTTTTTATGCTTCTGTTCCTAGTAGGTGAGTCCCAGCCTTTCGGCTCAAAGCATCGGCCACTAAATTTGTCTTTCCTAAATGATAGGCGATGGAAAAATAATAATCTTCTAAAAATTCCATCCATCGGCACTGTCTCATGTTTAGATCATTCTGCAAATGCAGATACTTGAGACTTTTATGGTCTGTGTATACCTTAAACGTGGCCCTATAGAGATAATATCTCCATTTTGATAAGGCAAAAATGATTGCAACTAGTTCCAAATCATGGGTCAAGTAATTCTCTTCTTGTGATTTCAGCTTCCTAGATGCATAAGAAATAATACTCCCTTTCTGCATCAGCACGCATCCAAGCCTAAGGATGGCAGTAGTGTGGGTTTGGGGCGGGTTAGGCTTGCCCCATACCCCGCCCCGCCCCACCTTGTCTGGTCGGGTTGGCCGATTTAACCCGCCAAACCCGCCAACTCGAAATGGCAATGCATGAAAGCTCCTGTAAATTTGAAAGCACTATCCTGTAATTAACATTATATCTTGACAATGTGAAGTCATGAATCAATGAACAAAACTAAGAGCCTAGTGCTCATTAAATATCAACAGAGTACAAATTCATACACCACATTAAATTAAAAATAGAATCTCACATTGATAATCTAATTATTGTTAAAGCAACCTTGATATGCATACATAAATATCCTCATCTAAACTAACTCATCCCACATTCTTCAACATCTTCCTCTTCATCGAGCATAGTTGGACAACTCGCTAAATTATCAAGTGTTGAACAAGCACCTAAATAAATAAACATAAACAAAAGTTAAAATAAATTTGACATAAATTTCTACTATGGATACATAAACCATGATTTCAAATAAATATACTAAAAACACAAGAACAATTCACTTACCTTTCATTTCATTCCACAACCAACGACGAGAACACATTAATGCCTCTAAAGTAGATGGATTAAGCCTACTTCGATGAGGACTAACCATTCTTCCACTAGTGCTAAATGCAGATTCAGAAGCAATAGTTGAAACCGGGATAACTAAAATGTCTCTTGCCATCATTTGCAAGTAAGGAAACTTCACTCCATTTGTCTTCCACCAACTTAATACATCAAAATTAGGAGTTCTAGGTAATACAGGCACCTCCAGATAAAAATCCAACTCCGATGACAAAGATACATTAGTATTAGTTGTTGAAGCCACATACATGTCATAATCTTCAAGAGAATCCATCACAGTACTTAATGCACTAATGGCTCCAAAATCAGAAGATGAAGAAGAACCACCAAACATTGTTGAGCTACTTTTCTTTGATGCAACTTTAGTTTTATAGTCCTTTAACAAATCATAGCAACTCTTACGGACTTCATTAATTTTAAGCTACGCCATTTCACCATAAATTGTAGGAAAATAAACCTCAACCAATTTCATTTTGTACCTTAGATCCAAAACAGCAGCTATCCCCATCATAACATGACAAACATCCCAATACTTCCTATATTTTTCCAACATATTTTCAGCCATAAGTTTGATTATAACATTTGGATTCTTTGTCTACTCCTCCAATCTTATCTTGATAATACATATCTTTGGAAAATAGAAATTGGAAGTAGGATACAAGGTACCAGAGAACATCTCAGTTACTTCAAAAAGAAGTTTCAATTTCTCACAAATTTCAATTGCATTATCCCAGTCCTCATCAGATGGAAAAGTTTTATAATGTTTCTCTCGTTGTTTAACTCGGGGAAACACGTCTATAAGCGATAGCATTTTCTAACATCAAATATGTAGAGTTCCAACGAGTTTTACAATCAAGAGATAACTTTTTAGAACAATTAATATGCAACTAATGAGCAGCCTCTTCAAACTTTTCTATTCTAGAAGGTGAAGCAGTCCAATAAATAACACTATGACGAATCTTCTCAATTGCACTACCAATCATTTCTAAACCTTCCTTCACAATTAAGTTTAAGATATGAGCACAACAACGCATGTGAAGTACTTGTCCATCTAAGAGCATATCTTTATGTGAAATCTTATCCAACATTATACTAAGCATGGCATCATTTGTCGAGCAATTATCTACAGTGATTGTGGATAACTTACGATCAATGTTCCAATCCATCAATGAATTTGCTAGTACATTAGCTAAGACTTATGTCGTGTGTGGAGCAGGAACATATGCAAACCTACATAAAATAATTGAGCAAAAATGGAATAAATATATGTTAAAGGCATCAAAACTATGAACTAATAAAGTACAATAAAACTGCAGGCATACCTCAAAATGCAACTCTGGAGAATCCAAGAATTATCAATGTAGTGTGCAATGATAGCCATGAAACCCTTCTTGTTATGGCTAGATGTCCACATGTCAGTTGTAATAGCAACTCTACACTTTAACTTATCAAACAAATGATAAGCCTTCACTTTTTCATTTTCATAGATCTTCACAATGTCATTTTTTAGAGTGCTCCTACATATCATCTTAAAAGAGAGCTGCAAGCTACTAACAAACCTCTGGAACCCAATGTGCTCAACAATGCTTAGAGGATAATCATGCAAGATTACAGCTGACGCAAGCTCAAGCCTTGAGGTTTCCTCTTTAAAGGTATGAGTAGTAAGATCTTGGCTTCCATCAATCTTCTTGTTTGCACTCAACAAGCTTTATCTTATGTCATACTTTCTAGGCCTCTTTTTACAAACATTCTCATAATGTTTCCTTAGATGAATGGTTCCATGGCTACTTGGAGCTTTAAGACGAGCTTTGCAATAATTACATTGTGCAATTATTGTATTGTCTTCCTTCAAGCTTTGATAATGTTTCCACTATTCGGATGTTCTCTTTCTCTTACCGCTGTCTCCTACAGAATTATCATCAACTATTTTTCCACCATCATCTATCTCATTCTCCTCTCCATGCATTGTTTGTGAGTTTATTTCCTCAAGATTGATCAATGGTTGAGAATTATCTCCTTGTTCAGATTCCATGTCCATCTACAAAAGAAAAAGGCCCATTTTTGTTTTACCAATATTAATAAAAAATATAGCACAAGGTTTAGAACGAAACTAAATAAAGCAAAACAAATACTTATCTTATTCTCTCCACTCTTTTTCTTTAAAGCACAACTGTAAGATTTAAATTTAAAGTGTTATATCACAAACTTTAACATCAAATTCAAATTGTCCATGATATAGGTTGGGGGACATGTATTATCAGCCAATAGTAGTTAAGGGAAGTTTTTTAGGAGAGTTTTTCATAGTGATTAAGGAGAGTTTTTGATAAATATGTATTATCACTTATTAACTAATAGTGGTTAAGGGGAGTTTCAGTTAGCATATATCTTCAGTTACTCTTTTGATAAACAAAACATAAACAAAAAGACAGAGAAAAAAATGTTACACTTCGTTATATATCAAAGTCATGCATTTTTTGCAAGATCTTTAGCACTACTTTTACATTTTTAGAGATAAATAGCAGCTTTCTTTAGCTAAATACCTAGAAAACTAGATATTGTCCTTTAATATCCAAGAACCATCATCCATTAAATCATTTGCCCATAATGGAGATTTAATCAAGATGTTGAAGGTCTTGTAGGATTCAACTTATTACAATCATAAGTTTGATAAATAAATTCCAAAAACACAATCATAAGCTTACAAATAAATAATCATTTTGAGAAACTAGCAAGACAAGGAATCAGATGAATAACTTCTCCACAAATTTCAGAAAATAAATTGCTAAAACACAAAATCAAAATTTGATAAATACCTTACCTAAAAATCAGCAATCCTCCAGCTGAGTGGTAGCAGTACACCGGCTGAGTGAAGGGCCGAAGGTGGAAGGTTGAAGTGTTGTCTTTTTGGGCAGCCGACAGTCGGCTCTCGGCGGGGCTAAAGAGAAGATTGAAGAGAAGTGAAGTGGTAATTGCCTAATTGGTAAATGATGGGCTGTGCGGGCGGGCGGGATAGGGAATTTGGGAATGAAAAGTTAAAAACTGAACAGAAAACTTATTGGAATTTGGAAAGTGAAGTGTTGTGCAGAAGTGGAACCCTAGTGCTAAGTTTATTTCTATTTTAATTAGAAAAATATGATATATATATAATATATTTATTATTATAATAATATATATTTATATATATAATATTAGGGCGAGGTGGGTCCGCCCCATACCCCGCCCTAAATAATTCTGGTTTTAAAAATCCCACCCTATACCCTGTTAAACACCCCAAACTCGTTCCATTCAAGATGAGTTGAGCTCGGGTTCGGGTTTTGCCCCACCCCATTGCCATCTCTATCTAAGCCCTTTATGAGAAGCATCCATATACATATTGAATCCTTCTATCCCTTATAGAAGGGCCAAAACTGGAGCCATAGTCAATCGAGTCTTCAATTCTTGGAAACTCTTTTCATAGTTTTCATTCTAGTCGAACAATTGATCTTTCTGTGTCAACTTAGTCAACAGGCCAGCTAGCTTAGAGAAATCTCATACAAATCTTTGGTAGCATCCGACGAGTCCCAGAAAGTTATGAGTTTCTATTACATTTTTGGGTCTTTTCAAGTTGACTATCACCTCTATCTTAGAGGGATCGACTTCTATCCCATTTTGGGATATGATGTGCCCTAAAAATGCTATATTTTCTATCCAAAATTCGCACTTACTAAATTTTGCATACAACTTGTGTTCGCTTAATGTCTTAAGAATCGTGTGTAAGTGCTAGGCATGTTCTGCTCTGGATTTAGAGTACACCAGAATGTCATCAATGAATATGACTACAAACTGGTCTAGATATGGTCTAAAAATCTGATGCATTGAATCCATAAATGCCATTGGGGCATTAGTTAGGTCAAACAGCATTACTACGAATTCAAAATGACCATATCGTGAGTTTAATGTGGTCTTTGAGATATCCTCCTCTCGAATTTTTAGCTGGTAGTACCCTTGCCTCAAATCTAGCTTTGAAAAGATCCTTGATCCTTGCAGAAGATCAAACAATTCTTCTACATGTGGCAAGGGACATTTGTTCTTGATAGCGACCTTATTCAATTCCCTATAGTTAATGCACATTCTCAAGGATCCATCATTCTTTTTAATAAACGACACTAGGGCTCCATATGGGGACGTACTAGGCCTTATGAACTTCTTTACCAATAGCTCATGAAGTTGATCCTTTAATTCTTTTAGTTCTTTAGAAGCCATCCAATAGGGAGTTTTAGAGGATGGTGTCGCTCCTATAAGAGTGTGAATAACAAACTCTATCTCTCGGTCAAGGGGTAATGAGCTCAACTCTTCTGGAAATACCTTCGGGTACCCTGCCACTACTTGTATTCTTTTATATTGGTTGTATCCCAAGGTTTATTGATAAGATATGCTAGATATCCTTGTCCTCCTTCTTTTAGGATTCTTCTACCTTCCACTGTAGATATGATGGGTACCGGGAAAGTCGTATTTGTGGATTAATGAGTTGGAAGCGATACTTTGTCCCCGAGAGTGATGCAGTTAGCATAAAAATTTATTTGTGCTTGGTGCTGGTACAACCAATCCATCCCCAGCATTAAATCATATTTATTGATAGGCATCTCTATCAGATCGACATGATATTATACATTTCCTATCATAACTAAACATGCTTGATATATAGTATCGGTTATTAACCCTGTCCCCAAGTGTGTTTGTACCTCTATCTAGTATGTCTTGATTTTAGGTCGCATATTCAATTTATTGAGAAAGGTGTAGATATGAAGGAATATGTTGCCCTCGAATCATATAAAGCATTACCATAAAGGCCAAAGATAGAAACCATAGCTTCAACTACCTCGTTAGGATTCGGTAGATATTCCCCTATCAGAGCATAAGCACGAGCTGTATCTTTTGTTTCCCACCAGTTCCTGCCACTTGGTTTCCTTTCCTTACAAGTATTAGATTCTTCTTTTTGGGGTAATCCATTAAAAAGTGTTGGTTGCTACCGCAACCCCTGCACTTGCCCTGCTTCGACCAACATTCAGACTCCTCATGGCCAGATTTCCCACAGAAGCCATACTATTTTGGTGCCATTCTTAGGGTTAGGTTTATAGTCCCTCCAGTCTGAGGTGCTTGTTGGGTAGCGCCCTCTTGGCTGTTTTCTCCCAGCTCTACTTTATCCCCCAGTCCTCAATTTTTCGGATCTCCAATAGCTCGAACTTTAGCTACATCACCTTGCTCACTTCTAGATTAAAGTTTAATGAATCACAAGTTGCAAACCTCACTTGAGTTCCAGCCGCAGTCATTGTATAAGTTGTCTAGTCTTTTGACTTTCATCTTCCAACATATATGAGGCATACTGAATCAGTTGGCTAAAAATAGCCTCATACTGGCTGACAAATTAATTCCCCTGAATTAGATTCATAAATTCTCTCTCCCTCGCTTGTTTGACTACCAATGGTATGTATTTTTCCATAAATTCCCTGGTGAAGTTCTCCTAAGTTTAGGGAGTCCCTGTAGTGGTCCACCTGCGATCAATCATTTTCCACCAACTACGTCCAGGTTCCCCCTAAAAGGAATATGGCGAATCGAACCGTTTGCTCGTCCTAATAAAGCAAAGTTCAAATATGTTTTCTAAATTTTCAACCCATTTCTCTGCTCTTTTATCATCTGGTTCCCCTAGAAACTTCGAGGGTTGAAAATGTAGGATCATTCCAATGCTCAGTTATCAACTACCTTCGTAGCCCTTCCTGCTCTACCATTCTGTAGTTGACCATATTGCCCAAACCTCTGTCCCCTGGATACATGGGTTCTGCTGGTTAACCAGTTGGTGGAGTTCATGAAACTTTCTTGTCTAGTATAGGTTGCTAATAGGCAGGTACTCCTCGCCTAGGGGCCTATCGATTAATAGCCCGTCTAGCCCATGGCTTCCCTCTATGACCTGTTTGCACTGGAGTGATTACGTCATCACTTCTTTGTGATGCCATCTCATGTTTGATATCTTTTTCTTAAGCCTGTGATCATTTATTATAAAATAATACCTCAGTCATCACCAATCCTTACAAAATTCTTAAGCTTACGAAGAAGAAGAAGAAGAAGAAGAAGAAGAAGAAGAAGAAGAAGAAATTAGTTTAACAAAATTAAATAAACTCATAGTAGTAAAAATTCATTTATCTATTATCTAAGGATAAAATTCATTTATATACCAAGTTAGTGTTAGCAAGGTTACATTAGTGTATACAGAGTCAAAATTTCAAAATTGCTATGCTAACTATAAGCTTAGTCGATACCAAAATGACAAGGTTGGTTAGGGCATCACTCTATAATCTAGTTAACCCTATTCGATTTTATCTATTTGATGGGCTAACACTAATATTATACATATATACATATTCACAACACAACCACATCTATAAAGATCTCCAGCCTAATCCTCCACATCCATAATATCATACTCAGGATCTTCATCTTTCTTTTCCACATCTACCTCCACATCCATATCCACATTTTCTTCTTCCATATCAACCTTGGGAGGTACCTCAACTAGAAACTCCTGCACAGGATCCTCTTCCAGATCCTCCTCGGGTCCTTCTAAAGCCTCTCTCCTGTCTCTCCTCGATATGTACAACCTACCCATGCCCTGGCTCAGGAAAGGGACAAACCCTGGATAGTCCGGCCTTTGTATCAATCCCTACTCCAACCTTTATAACTTGATCTATGGTGCTACTATACTGTGTCATCAGCATCCGAACCTCATCCATAATCATATGGGTTATATCTACTGTCCTCCTAAAATCAGGCTCTTATGTCCAAAAAGCCTCTTTCATCTAGGTTCGCACAACGCAGAGATCTTCTACCTAAGTAGCTGCTATCCTAACATGTTCTTATTCTCTCTCTACACTCTTCATCAGTCTTTCTACCATATAGCTTCTTGCCCCTAGTGCTGATTTTGCTCATCTGTCCTTTAGAGCTTTATGTATGTCATAAAGTTTCTCTTCTTATTGTTGGCATAATTCCAAGAGACATACCTTTTCCTTTTCTAAAATCTCAATTATTTCCTTCAAATACTCCATGCTTTCATCGTTCATAGGTTTTTTTTTCCCTTTCTATGATCATCCACCATCCTGTAGTATATCAACTAATTTTATCAATATCAATCAAGCATATATTTGACACATAAAGTACCCATGGTTCAATCCCATTCTAAAGTCCAATGCTCAACCCTTGGAAGTGAAAATTATAGAGTGGTCGGCCATCCCAGGTATAATCTCCTACCTCCTAGTATCTAACACTAAACCCAAAAGTTCATATCCTAACTAACCTAAACAGAAGGTAAGTTATAAGTCCCAATGATATTTAATGCCAACCTAGGCTCTGATACCACCTCTGTGGCACCCCACTCAGGACAACCCTTAAGCTGAGATGTCACGAATTCAAACTTAATTCACAACCCATAAGATAGTCAATAGGCCTACGAAAAATTTTAAAAATCATCAAAGGCAGTAACATGGTCCATCTTACACAGACTACCACAAGGTACTATATAAATACCCTAAGTCATCTAATATCAATCGAAACGTAATTTACATACCACAGATCTAAAATATCAAGCTTAACATATCACAACACATCTAAGTAAAAGCATAATGATCGGATGAACCTAAAAGCCTATAAAATCACCTAATCTATTACAAAATAGATTCTCTAGTCCAAGCTATACATTCTTGTCCTTTACCTATTTTTGTTTGGGAAAAATCAAGATTAACATGAAAGGGTAAGTCCAAAGGACTTAGTAAGGGAAGTGCAACAAGCAACCAAATGAATTTGTAGAAGAATCAGTAGTTCAATAGAATGTAAACGGGCATGACATTGCAAAGAAATTATGAATATGCCACAACAAAGACATTTTCAAATTCTAGGATACTAGTTCGGGAGTTGTTACCGTCGGCTCGGATGGTCCAGCCATCTCAATCGATTTACCATGGGAAGAATTGTCATTGGTCAACTCAATTAGTTTACTACAAAAAGTTTTTTGTTGGCTCGTTTGGCCCGGACATTAGCCTAATCTAGACCAAGAAAACTATACCACCTTTATTTCTCATTGATCAAAGTACAAATAGGAGCAAACAAACCCAAGCATAATATGCAATCCAAATAATCCAAGTACAATACGTATATCAAATTTTCCTTTATTCCTCCATCATGGTACAAGTAATCTAAGACCATAAGCTCGAGCATGACAACTCGGCATTTCAAGTGATGCAAGCATGACAGCTCGGTAATGGCCCTTGGCCTAATATGTTTTCCCATATATATCTCATATCAACAATTGATTATCGACAAGGCCACATAAATGATGTATAGAATGAAATCAAGTGTGCTAGCAAATGAGTCAAATATGCCAATAAGGCAAATGAACGACATACGAATCAAATTCATAAAAGTTGACAAGGCCAAGCATATGATAAGCAAAACGAATACAAACTGAACAATCTCAGTAAGACAACAAAAGTTCTTGGCGCCAGAACAAAAGTACTCAATTTTCATCAGAAGCAAAATAAAGGAAGCAAACCCTCATAGGGGTATACGAGTCAATCAACAGATATCAATCAAGAGACTAAACACATCACAAAATTCAATAATCAAGAATCAATTATTTCCCTGAACAAAGACAAGCTTAACCCTTACAGAGGTATACAAACTAATTACCAAATTGGTAAACCCTCACAGGGGTACAACAAATAACAAATAGGCTTATACAAAACAAGTACCAAATTGGTAGACCCTCACTTCAATAGCCTAAAATGCTATCACAGCCTACTAGTCTGTAGGACTTAGCTCTTCGTTACCTAACTAAAAGAACGAATTTACTATCAAAATCCTCATTTTAACCTTATAGCCATAATTTAATGGATAGCACTCTAAAATCTATCATTACACAATTAATATAGTAGTTTAGGGTTCAGTTCGACATTATCAATAGGGAATATGCTATTTACACCGTTAACATCGGAATACTCATGAGGTCCATATTTGTTTCGGTAAAGGGATAAAATCAAATCTTTATATTATATAATTAACCTTGTATGTTACATAAAGTCGATAATAATAGTCCAACTATCTTTAATAACCCAATTGTCACTTAGGCTTCAAATCTATAAAATTTGGATTTTAATCATCTAATTAACTTAATTAACTTATTTAACCATCGTTTATATATAATAATAAAAATTTGGGTCTACTAGTCATATATATATATATATATCCATGCATGTCCTTTTCTTAATTCCAATACATGTTTTCCATATCATCTTCTTCATTTGTACTCCAACATACAAGTATTGATCATAAAAAAAATCTTAAAACATTATATATATATATATATCAAATCTCATTCCAACTTATATATACCAAATCTTGTTATTTGAACATGATCAATATAAACCAACTCTGCATGCACGATCACCGCGACGAGGCAAGAAAACTGCCTTAAAATCGCCGTTGTGCACCGCCACCGGAGAAGATCACCAGCAGCACCATTATAAGCTCCTCAACGCCACCAATCTAATTCCCAAATCAATTTCAATCTTCGCTGCCTAATCGGCCCTCAACCAATGCCTCAAAGCTTCAGCGCCACCACCTCCATTGATGCGGTTTCTTTCAAATTTTGCCGTTGTCAGTAGCCCAAACCTCAAGCCAAAGATGTCAAAATGCTCTTTCAACTGAAAGCAACAAAATCCACTACAAACCTTGAGCTCCCGCCATGAATAACGCCATTCCCGTCACTCGCCACCACAACTCCACCTTCAGCCTCAAATTCCTGGTAGCTCACAAGTGGTCTTAAGCTACATGTAGTGTCATTTTGTTCCTAAAGAGGTAAGAAGTGTTTTGGTGGGGTTAGTTTGCTTGTTCTTACCATCGCCAAAGCAATTGCCTGAGAAGGGGAGATGGGTGCGGGGTGAAGAAATGAAGAAAATGGGGGGAAAAGTGATACATATATATATAAAGTATCTTTCTGGAATCTGAGATTGACCCCCATAACTTCTTTGCAGCTTTCAATTGAGTCCTCTAGAAAATCAACCATCTTCTTCCCATTAACCCCCAATTTAATAAGTGCCTCAATTTCGCCCATTTGACCAAAAATATTTCTATGTGGACCCCCAGAATTTTTAGAATGTGGTTCAATTAAGTCTTTCCTATTCACTTATTAACCCCCAAGACTTTAAAATTAAATAAATTTTAATAAAACTTACAAAATAATGATTATTGAAATACCATTAATAATATGATTTCTAGAGGGGTTACAATTTTTCAATAATACATCAAAACCAAACTAAAGGAAGGCAAATATATGGGATCGTACTATTTGTCATTTTCCTTATTTGATTATGGTACAAACTATACAAGAATTTCATGGAGCCTAATAAATAATTTCCCTACGGCAGCTAAGAGGCCGCATAATTAAACGAATGGCCTCTAATAAAGATCTTAATTACTTTGACTTTTTCTTTAATTTACTATTTTTTTTGAATTATTTGATCAATGGAGAGAGTACAAATATTGCTTAAAATGGAAAAGACAAAAAAGTATAAAGATGCGAACTTTGTAGCATAAAAGAATATTTGATGTAATTTTGTGTTAAAGAATTTACTTACACTTACGAAGACAGGCACAATATTTAACATTATTTCTTAACCCATTTGGTGTAAAGGTACTCTCTATCCCAGTATATCACTACTTTATTCATTAGTGTCCTATACTCACTATATTCATCAGTCTACACATAAAGTGTTGTCCTATATATCAATCTACAATGCCTAAATTGGATGACAGTGTCTGCCAAACGTTGCGCTCAATTTTGTCTAGATAGTAGTGAAAGGGGATGTTGTATCTTCTGTTATCACTGCATTACATGATAATTCCGTATAGACTTCCTAGCACCTTTGCAAGATTGCCTATAATGCCAACCACATGAATCACAGTACATGCAAATATAGCATGAATGATATTAAATTCTACTGCAAATTAAAAAGGTCCATGCCCACATAATTCTGAAAAGGTCAAATAAGCTTGCACCGTATATATGTTCATAGTGAATAATCTATCCTGTCTCTTTATATGATTCTCACAAAAATAAGTTACACAAAAACACCTTCTAGACAAATTTCTCATATTTATTCCTTTATTCAATCTACTTCTCTAACAAGCTATTAAGCACAAAGAAAGAAGAATAACATATGCAAATTTAGCCAATAGATCTATGTGGATTTAATGGGATTTGCTCTTTTTAGCCCCCATAAGAGAAACCTCAAATGCTAAAGCAATAAAGGTAACAAAAATCTAAAAGAAGAGAAAATGAGAAAAATCAAATCAATGCATATGCACAATGAAAAGCATAAAATTCTCAACATTCAATCACAATAATTCAATTGCATTATGGATAAGTGAAAGTTCTTACAAAAGAAACATGAGTTTTTCATCCCAATTGGTTGATAGTACCATGCTATAAAACATGTAAGACATACAAATGGGTAGCTACACACACACACAAAATAAAGTATATATCTCCAGAAACCATAAAATTAAACACACACATAGATAGTTGTCTTCATCACAATAATGTAATATCTCTAAAAGTAGTACATATGCGCGCGCACCCACAAGCACATATATAGTCATCTTCATCACAATAAGGGAAAATTACAACTTTGCTCCCAAAATATGGTGTGATATACAAGCTTATATAGTACCAACCTTTTCAAAATATCATTATTGACGGCCATCTTGGAGAGATGAATATTGAGAAGAGGTGCTGGAAGCGGCTTCGTGAACATGTCGGCAAGTTGTATGGAGGACTTGATGGGCATGAGCTTGAGGAAACCGTCAGCGACCTTATCACAAACGAAGTGGCAATCTAGCTCTATGTGTTTAGTACATTCATGAAATGCAGGATTGGAAGCAATGTGTATAGCAGCCTGATTGTCGCAGAACATAAGGCCTGGAGCAGGAGTATCTATGTGGAAGTCATGAAGAAGTTGCTTGATCCAGATGAGCTCAGAGGTTGTGGCTGCTAGAGCACGATATTCAGCCTCGGCGGATGAGCGTGAGATAGTGGTTTGTTTCTTAGCCTTTCAGGAAATCAGACAATGACCAAGGAAAATGTAAAACCCGGTGGTCGATCTCCTAGTATCACGGCAGGACCCCCAGTCTGCGTCAGAGAAGGCCTGAAGATGTAATGGAGAAGAGGCTGAGAAGAATAATCCTTGCCCGGGATAATGTTTGAGGTATCGGAGAAGATGATGAGCTGCCTGGAGATGCTGAACCCTTAGTTGGCAAACGTACTGGCTAAGTTTGTGAACTGCAAAGGAAATATCTGGTCTGGAGAGATTTAAGTAAAGTAAGCGGCCAATTAATCTTCTGTAAGGAGTGGCATCAGGAAGAAGGTCTGTATCTGTGGCATTGAGGTGTAGTGTTGGATCCATCGGAGTGTTTGTGGGCTTGCTAGCTAGAAAACCTGTATCCTCAAGAATTTGTAGGGTGTATTGTCTCTGAGAAAGGGTGATACTGGTGCCGTTGCAGGCTGTTTCGAAACCCAAGAAGTACTTTAAAGGACCCAAGTCCTTGAGCTTGAACTTAGATTGAAGGAACTGTTTGAGAGAGTTAATGATATGCATAGAGGGACCGGTGATTACAATATCATCTACATAGACAAGGACTGCAATGAAAGAGGAGTCTTTGCCTTTGGTGAACAAGGAATAGTCAAATTTGGATTGCAAGAAACCGTGGCTGAGCAAAACTTGAGAGAACTTGGCATACCACTGTCTGGAGGCTTGTTTAAGACCATAGATAGACTTGTTGAGTTTGCAAACTATTTTAGAAGAGGTAGAAGAAGGATGCTGGAAAGAGTAACCTGGGGCAGGGTCTATGTAGACCTCTTCGAATAAATCACCATTGAGGAAGGCGTTATTCACATCTAGTTGAGTGAGATGCCATTTTTGTGTGGCAGCAAGAGCAAGGAGCATCTTCACAGTCACAAGTTTGGCAACTGGAGAAAAAGTATCGAAGAAATTGATACCCTCTTGTTGTGTGTAGCCTTTAGTGACCAAACGAGCTTTGTATCTTTCAATCGATCCATCAGACCTATGTTTGATTTTTTTAAACCCATTTACAGCCAATGGTGTGCTTGTTTGAAGGTAAAGGAACTAAAAACCAAGTGTTATTCAATTTCATGGCATCCAATTCAGCTTTCATAGCGTCTTGCCAGAGAGGAGATTTCATGGCTTGTTTGTAAGTGGTAGGTTCACAGTGGGTAGAGATGGAGAGAGCAAATTTTCTATATGATGGGGAGATAGCATTGTAGGGGAGTGAATTGGAGATGGGATCAAGACAAGTGCGAGCAGGAGGACACTCATTAGATATGAGACTGCAGTGAAAGTCTTGGAGATAAGAGGGTTTTCTGTGGTTTCTAGACGATTGCCGAAGAACAGGAGGAGAATGAGTATTTGGTTGAGGGTGCGAATTGTCAGAGAGAGATGGGATAGATGTTGTGTTGAGGGGTTGTGGGATCACTAACTGGGGAAAGGGATCGATTATAGGGTCCGTATGGGAGAAGGACTGAAACGGGAAAGTTGTCTCATGAAATATAACGTCACGAGATATAAAGGTTTGTTTTGTGTGGATATCATAAAGCTTATAACCTTTCATACCAGGTGGATAACCGAGAAAGACACACTGCCTGGCCTTAGGTTGAAACTTTGATCTATGGGCAGAAAAGGTAGATGCGAAAGCAAGACAACCAAAGACTTTAAGTGTAGAATAATCAAAGCTGGAATGGAATATGAGTTCATGGGGTGTTTGATGCTGAAGAACAGGTGAGGGGGTTCGATTAATGAGAAAGGTTGCTGTTAAGATGCAATCAGTCCAAAATTGTATAGGGACTTTCGATTGGAAGTATAAGGCCCGAGCAATATTGAGTATATATTGGTGTTTCCTCTCTACCACAGAGTTTTGTTGGGGTTTTGCAACACAAGAATGCTGATGAAGAATGCCTTGTTCATTAAAGTAGTCAGTGAAAGCTAATTCTTTGGCATTATCAGTCTGGAAGCATTTTATTTTAGTGTGAAATTGAGTGGAGACCATAGAGCAGAATCTAGGAATGATTTTGGTAGCTTCAGATTTTGTTTGAAGAAGAAAGACCCAAGTGAAGCGTGTGGAGTTATCCACAATGGTTAGAAAGTATCTGTGGCCAGTATAAGATATAGTATTTAATGGACCCCATATATCGACATGGACGAGATCAAATGGATTAGGAGATAGACGATTATGAGAAACAAATGGCAATTGTTTCTGTTTTGCCAGCGGGCAGATGTAACATATGTCATTACATGGAGAATCGAAATGAAGTAAATGCGTTAAACCAACTAGTCTTTTATAAGAGATGTGTCCTAGCCTATGATGCCATATAGAGGCTGACACTTTATTTACATATGAAAGAGAACCAGCAGTAGAAGCTGTGGCAGGGAGTACATAAAGGCCATCGAGAACATCAGCCTTGCCAATCATCTTCAGGTTCTTGGGATCCTGAATCAAACAATAAGCATCGAAGAAGGAGAGGGTGAGATGTGAATGCCTAGGAAGAGCAACCACAGAGAGCAGATTAAATTTGAAATTTGGCACATATAAGACATGTTCAAGAATTAAATCCTGTGTGAGTTTGACACTGCCACTGTAGTGGATAGGAATAGTAGTATGATTAGGGAGAGTGACAAATGAGTGTTGCACAGAATGGATAGAACTAAACATAGAAATGTTGGAGCATATATGATTTGTCGCACCGGAGTCAATGATCCAATGGCATTTAGATGATATAGTAGGGTTGTTAGTGACGGACGAGCATATACCTGTAGAGTGGGAGTTGGAAAGAGTCTCAGTAGTGATGTTGGATGAAGCGGCAGTCATCTGATTGAGAAGAGCAATTAGTTGTTGGCATTGAGTTGAATTGAGGGAGTAAAGAATATCAGTGGAAGAGGCGACATGATGGTCCATAGCATGACTAACTTAGTTGCTATAAACGGATTGAGGAGACTAAGTGGGCTTCTATTTTGGTATGAAGCCTGGAGGATATCCATGCAGCTTGTAGCATCGATCAATGGTATGACCGTAGGCTTGACAGTGTGTACAAAAAGGTCTCTCACGCCTTGGCTGTCTGTTGTTATTAGAGAATCCACGGTTGGAGTTGGTGCTTGAGGGAGAAGCATCAGATTTTGCTGCAAAGGCCATAGAATGAGATATATCAGTGGTAGTGTTGCCAACAAGACGTTGACGTTCTTCATGCGAGATCATTGCAAACACTCGATTGATAGGAGGCATGGGATCCAGAAGTAATATCTGACTGCAAACTTGATTATATGACTCATGTAACCCCATTAGGAAGGATAGAACATATTTAGTGTGATAGAAATCAGTTAGGGCTTTTACACCACCGCATGTGCAGGTGCCGCATGAGCAAGCCGGTCGAAAATTGCTTAATTCTTCCCAAACTGATTTCATTTTTGTGAAATACACACTAACTGATTGTTGATTCTGAACACAATGAACAAGCTCGCGGCGGAGCTGAAATAAGCGAGGGCCATTGCTTTGCTAAAATCGGTCTCTGAGGTCGTCCCATATTTCAGCGGCAGAGGAGGAGAAGATTATGCTGGCTGAAATTTCCTTTGATACAGCATTCAAAATCCAGGAGATTACCATATTGTTATTTCTGGACCATGAGCTCCAGAGGACAGGATCTTCCTCACTCGGTTGCGGTATGGTGCCGTCGATAAATCCTAATTTGTTTTTAACAGACAGCGCGATCGTCATCGCGCGGTTCCAAGAGTGGTAGTTGTCTCCGGTGAGCTCCTGAGATACAAGGATCATGCCTGGACCATCGGAGTGGTGAAGGAAGAACGGATTCTGTGGATCTTCAACGGCGGAAGGACCACCGAAAAAATGACCGGTGCTGGAATTGTGGTGTGCCATGGCAGAAAGGGGAAGAAGAATCGAGAGAATAGGGATAGATTGTGAGGGAAGGAATGGAGGAAAAAAAAATTAGTCCGCTGATACCATATTACAGACGAGAGAGAGAGACCATGAAAGCTAACTGGAATGCCACAAAATAGAGTGAAAAATGAATGCTCATTAATCTGAAAAAGTAGTGTATATATACATGAGGGAAAAGGAAAGAAACTAACTTGCCAGCTATACAACTAACTTAAAATATCCTAACAAACTAGGAGATGAGTTGTACAGTGAAATAATTTATATGCATAAGCTGCGTTCCTTTAATAATCATAAATTAATCCCACATATCACCTAATCATCACCAGGTCCGTCCCTTTATTAAATATTGGATGGAGAAGCCACACGCATGGCACATAGCCGTTAACCCTCATTTGGGATATTTGTCATGTTTAATTTGGTGCTATAATTTCATATACAACAAATTTTAGTCTGATATAATACAATAAATTTGCACGGTTGGTCATTTCATGGGAAAAATCATGAATAGAGAATGTAACTATTAACTATCATTCAATTCAATTTTTTTACAAATATTCAAATTATATTTGTGATTTCATTTCATGTGCTAATTTTTAGATTTTGATAAATAATTTATATATTTTTTAAAATATCTAAATATTATTGCACAATGATGCATAAGTGTTAATTGAATAAATTTTGATAAATTCATCTCTTTGTATTTTTCTTCCATTAGAGGTTTCTCAATGCTTTAGTAATTTGTTTTGGCAATAGCTTTGGTTGAAGAAAATGTCATCTGCACGAAAGTTGAGTTTTTTCTTACTAGAGAAAAGCACTATGGGGATGCCTAAATGTGTCCCAACAAATAGATATAGGGACGCTTTCACGTTTTGGAACGCTCTATCATAGTGGCCCATAGATGGGTGTCCTATTAATTTTTTGTGATAGTTTCCAGTGTCCCCAAAGTGATTGTTATTATAACAGTCGATAGAGTTTCTAGAGCTTTCAAATTGTGACACTTCATAATGTCACATAATAGCTTTCAACTACCTTAACAATTTAATTATGAGACATTATAAAGTGTCTCCACAGTACATGACAGGACACGTTGGATTATTTTATGACACGCTAAAAAGTGTCTCCACATATGAATAAGATGACACTTATAAGAGTCTTGATAAATAAATTATTGAGACATAAAAAGTGTCTCCACATGTGCTTTAATGGCGTAGTATAGTGTCACAATACATAAAAAATATTTCTTTAAAGGGACAATTTTGTATCCCAAAAATCTTTGAAGACACAAATATGTAAGAAGAAAATAAAAAAAAACGTGTCCTTATATAAGTCTTTGAAGACACAAGAAAATGTCATAAGAAACATCATAGGTGTCCCTATACATTTCTTTAAAAACAAAAGAAAGTGTCACAAAAAGTATTGAATGCCCCAACAGTGTGACCAGTATCTGTCATACTAATATATATATATTCCTCTTCCTAATTACTAAACCAACCAACCAAAAAATACATGCAATAAAACATGCTACTATACATCCATAACAACTATATTTCACTATTCAACAATAATAGACAAATTAGATTACAAACTATATCATACAAGACATAATAATTCATGTCTTCAACATTTTAAATATATTTAAACATCAATTGTAGGTCAACATCAATCTCCATACAACAAATTGAAATAAACTGCAATCAAGTAGATCCATAAAACATACTTCTTCATCCAAACACACAAAATAAAGAGCTAATGTCGCAAAACATCTATTCGGTTCAATCACATCAATTAAGAAAGACTTTATATTCAAAACAAGAATGCCTTCTCCATCATTCCTCATCCATTTCAACCTATCAAATCAACCAAACATAAATTAGATTCAATAAAAAATAACAAGATATGACTATATGTAAATATAAATAAGAAGTATTACCAAATGACGTGGCTAAGCTATAGCTCTACCAATAACTTCGCCAATTGTTATACATTCTGGTATAGGATAGATGAAATCCTCATTTGTCTCTACTACAACATTAACATGAACTTTGCACTAAGTATTTCCTGATTCAACTTCTTCAACAAGTGTTGATGGATTTTTAAGCTTTCAAGATGACCAACTATTGCATATATACTTAACATATTAAGTTACAACCATAAACTAACAAAATGAAATTAAGAAAGCATAAAAGAAGACAAGAAAAATGAAGAATCAAGAATTCATAGTTATTAAAGTATAAATCCAAATCAAAAGAAAATTCTATAAGCTATCAAACTCCAAAAACATACTTATTTCCTAGTACATGTTTATCATACTTAATTTCTTTAATCATCGCCAAATGTAAAACCATTCAAGAATCTATTAAGCAAACAAAAAAAGTAAAGTCAAACTCAATCTTAATAGCAATAGACACAAGATAACCTGAGATTTTTGGAGAGATTACCCATAGAGGCATCATGTTAATGCTTGGTAATAAGTGTCGACGAGAGGCTATTGGTTGGTAAGAGGATAATGAAGGGACTTGTGTGACTTCCATTGGAAGATTAGTGCTTTCCAACCTATGCTTGCTCAATCGAAGTTCTTGGATTTGCTTGTTTTGCTCTTGGATTTGCTTATTTTACTCTTGAATTTGCTTAGGTTGCTCATCGAATCTTCACTTTAACATACCAATTTCAACTTGGGATGTCATGTTCATATGATGGAAACTCTTTTTACTTTGCACGTCTTCATATATATCAAAAGTAGTGATACCAAAACTATACATGCGTACTCTACCCCTTTTATCTAGTCCATTAACTTGATAATATATATCATTTGGACCACTATCTTTTGCACCAGGAGGAAGATCTTTTCTCAACTTTCTCATCTTCATCTGTATATCAAGTTTGATTAAAAAATATTATATAGAATATGAAAACAAAGTTAGATAGCTACAATAAAACAACTCCTTTATTTAAATAAAGGTTTCTAATATTCTTACCAATGAACCTACCACAATAGGGTTGGATGCATTCCCATTTCAAGTATGACATTTTTCAAAAAGATACAATCTAGATATCTCATCATCCATCGAATCACCATTCAGTTTGCTATCTTCATCTCTTTCTAAAACATCTCCATCTCTTGTAGCATTAGCTTCCTTTGCTTCATTCTACGCAAAGAAATTATCAACAGATCAATATCTCACTTAAAAGTCACAATAATATAATTAAAATAAAGTAATGTGTTAATCCCTTGATGATTTACACTATTTTGATTATGATAAAATTACATGCCCATAATTTGTGTTGAAAATGAATAATCGAATCATGAAACATCTTTCTATATTATTTGTGGAAGTTGTTCATGTGCTGACATTTACTTTCCTTAATTATAAGATGTCGTGAAGATTCTAGTTTGATTCATATCTTTATAACCTAGGAAAGAAATCAAGATATGTTGCAATGTCTACTATTCATGGAATTAATACATGAATAATTAGATATCCTGTTTCTTTATTTGATTCCAACGGACACTTACCTAAATAAGCATTTATAATTGTTGGACATAAGCATGTAGTAGTAAAAATATGCAGCATTATAAGTTAAATCACTAAGTCGAGAGAGAACTTTGTTAACTGTCTTGAGAAGTTGTGTGATACTCTCTTACACATTATTATGCTTAAGTGCTGCTATTTCCTTGCTTTACATATTTTTTTGAGGGACCTTGTGATGAAGGTCATGTGGAACTTACCTTCGACGAACCTTCGAGAGACGAGGACAAGGCGATTTGTGTCTCGAAGGACCTAGTGGTAAAGAGCGATGGGAGTCGTACTTGCTCTAAAAGGACCTCGTGAAGAAAATAAGTCAACGCTTGGTTTCTCTAAGGGCATCTAGGGAAAGAACCCAATAGAGCGATTCTACAGTATTCTTGGTTCTGGTCTGCAAAAAAAGACTAGAGCTTGTCATACGGAGTGGCAGCAACTCATGCATCAGTCCATAGAGGTTGTGCAAGTGAATTTAGCAAAAGTTCCCTAGAGCCTATTCAAAAGCAGTTGGTTTCACAGTACTCTGGAATTTACCTCATCTCATTTGGGATTCTGATTTAGCTCTTTGCGAAGAGATAGTTTTTCACCCTACTAGGGTGTTTCTAATCCTTTCACTTTTCTTATTGTCAAATTATTGTGATTACTTGTAAAACATTATCTCATATTAATTAGTTTGATAGGTTTAAAATCCTAAGTGAAAACTTAAGTAGATGACGTAGGCTTGCAGAACCTCTATAAATACTAGTATCTATTTACTTCTATTTTTACTGCTTTATTTATTACGAGTTTGACTGGTACTTACAAATTCTAGTCAGTAACTAAAACTTTTTTTCTGCAAAAGACTTAAACAGTTTTGAAAGGCTAAAAAGTATTTTGAGTAATAAATTTCCGCTGCATTAAAATCCCCATAGCCTAGTTTACCCCCCATCCCTAGGCATATAATCACTCACAATTAGCATCAAAGCATTTGTTCTCTATATTGAGGTGTAACTACTTGAGTAAAAGATTCTAAGGCCACTAACACTCTTGACGTCTTTGCAAAAAGACAATCACACAATCAGCCTCCACTGTTTGATGGTTCCAACTATGCTACATGGAAAAATCAGATGCAAGAATATATAATTGCCCTGGATTTTGATTTATGGAAGGTGGTTAGTGAAGGGCCGATGATTCCAACAAAATTAGTTGATGGACATATGGTTCCAAATGAGCGACGTGAACTTACCAATGATGATCAAAATTCCATCTCAATAAATGAAAAGGCCAAAAATACTCTATCATGTGCTCTTACTAGTGAGGAGTATAATCGAGTCAATACATATGCTAGAGCAAAGCAAATGTGGAAAATATTACAAGTAACCCATGAAGGTACTAGTCAGGTTCGACAAGAGATGATTGCTCTTCTCATTCATAAGTATGAAATGTTCCAGATGAGACCATATGTCAGATGTACGCACGTTTCATGGAAATTATAAATCCTATGTTCGCACTCGGTAGAACTATAAATGAGGATGAGCAAGTTTGGAAGATTCTTAGATCGCTTCTAAAGGAATAGACGCTAAATGTTACTGCTATTAAGGAAGCTTGTGATCTTAGCAGGATGACCATAGGTAAACTGATTGGATCTCTCATATCCCATGAGATAATACTGCTAAATAAAGATGAAGGTTCGAAAACAAAAGTAAAAAAGAATATTACTTTTAATACCGATCATGATTCCAACTTGAAAATTCAAGAATATCTTGATGAGGACCAAGATGAGGATGAAATCGTTCTAAGCTAATAAAGATTAAAGCAATTGACGAACCTCAAAAAGAAATTCTAGAACAACATATCAAAATAAAAAAGAATTAGTCTGGAAACTCCAAATACTAAGCCACCTCACTGCTACGAATGTAATGAAATCAAACACAAAAAATTAGATTGTTCTCTATTGAGGAAATATGCAAAACATGCCAAAGCTAAGGCAATAGCAACCACATGGGATGAATTTGATGGCGAACAATTTGACAATGAAGAGAATTGCTTCATGTTAATCAAGTAAGTACCTCTTCATGTTCTAATTATGATTCCAGTGATGAAATTGACATTGATGAGGGTGTGCAAAAATTGCTTAAGCTTTATCAAATTCATATCAAAATGCTTGTTAATCTTTGCAAGAAAAAGTAAATTACTTGTAGGAAGAACTAGATATGGCTCATAAAGATAAATTTAAAATGCAAATGATTAAAAATAGAGAGACCCTTGATGCTAAATACAAAAAGAAAATGAATGATTGGCTCACTAAAGAGAATAATCCCTTGAAGAAATAAATTGAAATTATGAGCTGTAAAATCAAAGGGAAATGATTGTTAAAGAATCCTTGCATGTTGATCATGATCTATGTAAATATTCTACAAGTGTTAAACATACACATATGCATGTTCCACCTAGACATAATGTTGAAAAGGGTCGAAAATTTAGAAACTGCAAAAATAAAAAATATACCAAACTGATTTCAACAAATTCCAGAATGAATTTCAATTCAGTTTGAAAAACTTGCTTTACTTGTGGTAGATCTGGTCATGTCAATTTTAGATGTCTGATTGAGAAATTCATTGGTACCAAGTTTGTTTGGATAAGAAAATTATCTGCTACTAATCATAAAGGACCTAACATAGTTTGGAGACCTAAAACAAACTAATTTGTTACAGGTTCATGCCAAGGAATATTCCCAAAAGCATAAGTGGTACTTGGATATCGGATGTTCCAAGCATATGACGGGCGATGCATCCATGTTCCTTAAGCTCAACAATTGTTCTACAGGAAATGTTCTCTATGTAGACAACACAAAAGGACGCATAATAAGTAAAGGTACCATTGGTAAGCAGACTGATACTTCTATTGATAATGTATGGCTTGTTGAAGGCCTTAAGTATAACTTGCTCAGTATCAGTCAACTGCGCAATAAAGGTTATGATGTTAAATTCTATCCTTCTCACTGTGTTATTAAGCAAAATGAGAAACTATTTTTTATTGCTACCAAGGATGAAAATATTTATTGTATAACCCTTGATGATTTAACCTATCAAAATGTGGAGTGTTTAGCTATTTCAGATGGAGAATGCTGGAAATGGCATAGGAGGATGGGCCACGTAAACCTAGAACTCATATCTCATCTCTCAAAGAAAGATCTTGTCAAAGGGGTACCTAAGTTAAACTTTTTTAAGGACATGATATGTGATGTATGCCAAAAGGGGAAGCAAATCTAAACATCTTTCAAACTAAAGAGTTAGGTCACAACTTCCAAGCCACTGGAACTTCTACATATTGACCTATCCGAACCCATGAAACGGCTTCCCTTGCAGGTAAAAGATATGTGTTTGTTATAGTAGATGATTATACTCATTTTACATGGATTTTATTCCTTGCTCATAAAAATGATGCTCTAAATGCTTTCATTCCACTCACTAATGAAAATGGTTATTTCATTAAGAAAATTCGAAGTAACCATAGAATTGAGTTTGATGAAATAAATTTTACTTTGTTTTGTGAAGAACATGGTTACATTCATGATTTTTCAACTCCTAAAACTCCCTAACAAAATGGGGTAGTTGAAACGAAAAATTGGATTTTGCAAGAATTAAGCTGCTGGAACCATGCTTAATGAATATGATCTTTCAAAATTCTTTTGGGGTGAAGCTATGAACACAGCTTGTTGTGTGTCAAATTATGTTTTCTTAAGACTACTTTTGAGAAAAACCCTATATGAATTATGGCACGGTAAAGTTCCAAATATTTCCTATTTTCGTGTCTTTGGTTGCAAATGTTACATCCTTAATTATAGAGATTATTTGACAAAGTTTGATTACAAAGTTGATGAGGCTATTTTTATTGGTCACTCAATGCATAGTAAAACCTATCGTGCTTTTAGTAAGAGGAAAAAAATGGTTCACGAATCCACGCATGTTACGTTTGATGAAACTAACCCATGTTATGCCAAGAAAACCTTGAGTAAAGCAGTTGTAGGATTCGAAGGACCAGTCAAGATTCTAGACCCTAAGCCATCAATATCAAATCAAGAGGAACTGGAATCATTTGAGGAAATAAATCCCATTGATGAACCTGATCCAATGAATTAGTAGAAAAGGTTGAATAAAGAATCAGAAAGTTTAAACATGCTTCCAGTCATCTTACTAACAAAATCATTGCAAATCCTATAGCTGGAATAACTACCAGATCTAAAGCCAGTCAAGTTCCACCAGATGAATCCAACTATGCTCTCATTTCAATGATTGAACCTAAAGATGTCAAAGAGGCACTAAAAGATCTATTTTAGATTGAAGCAATGAAGGAAGAACATGCTCAATTTGAAAAGAATGATGTCTGAAAACTGTAGAATGATCATCAAATCATCCAATCATTGGCACCAAGTGGGTGTTCAAAAATAAGCTAGATGAAACGGGTAGGGTTACCAGGAACAAAGCTAGACTGGTAGCAAAAGGCTACAGTGAGCAAGAGGGCATTGACTATGATGAAACGTTTGCTCCAGTTGCAAGGTTAGAATATATTAGAATGCTTTTTGCCTTTGCATCTCATAAAAGGTTTATGTTCTATCAAATGGATATAAAAAGTGCTTTTTTTAAACATATCATAAAAAAAGAAGTTTATGTTGAGCAACCCCCTAGTTTCAAAAATCAAAACTTTCCTTATCATGTTTTTAAATTAACAAAGGCTTTATATGGACTATAACAAGCTCCTAGGGCTTGGTATGATCAACTGAGAAATTTTCTTATAAACAGTGGTTTTTCTATTGAAATCTTAGATACCACTTTGTTCACCAAGCACCAAGAAAATGGTTCTCTTATTATTCAAATTTATGTTGATAACATTATTTTTGGTGCTACTAATGATCTACTTTGTTGAGAGTTTTCCGAGAAAATGAAATAGGAATTTGAAATGAGCTTAATGGGAGAGCTCAATTTCTTCTTGGGACTTTAAGTAAAGCAAACTCAGAAAGGGACATTCATCTCGCAAGAGAAGTATACAATGGAGCTTCTAAAGAAGTTTAGAATGAGTAAATGCAACACTGCAATCAGTCCCTTGAGTACAAATACCAAACTAAAACTTGATGAGGACAGTAAGAATGTAGACGAGAAATTCTATAGAGGTATGATTGGTAGTTTACTCAATTTACCTGCTAGTTGTCCAGATATTATGTTTTCAACATGCTTATGTGCTATATTTCAGTCTGATCCAAAGGAATCCCATTTAAATACTATTAAAAAAATATTGAGATATCTTATGGGAACATCTAACTATGGCTTATGGTATCCACATTCTAAATCTTTTAACTTCATAAGCTATTCTGATGTGGATTATGCTAGTTGCAAGATAGATAGGAAAAGTACCAGCGGTAATTGCCAACTGTTGGAAAAATGTCTGATTTCATGGTACAATAAAAAGCAAGCATAGTTTCATTATCCACAATCAAGGCATAATACATGGCCTTGGGCAATTGTTGCACCCAAGTATTATGGATGTAACGTATTTTGCATGATTTTTGTATTGATGTGCCTTGCGTGCACATTTTATATGATAGTACCAGTGCTATTAGCATTTCTAAAAATCCAGTTATGTATTCATGCACAAAATATATTGAAATTAAACATCATTTCTTGCGTGATCATTTGAATGAAGGTGATACATCAACTGATTTTGTTTCTACTAAAAATTAGTTTGCAGATATTTTTGCAAAAGCTTTGGAAAATAAGAAATTTGTGTGCATTAGAGAAAAATTAGGAATTAAATCAAAATCTTATTTTTGTGAGATTTATTAACATATTTAAATTTGGCAGTTATTTCTTCTTCAAAAAATCGCATGATTATTAGCCAAAAAATTTCTCCCATTACCATATTTATTTGCCAAATTCTCGGCCATTAAGTCTAATAACTGATTCGATTTCCAAAAATACATTTTTGAAAGCTCTCTTTATTTCTAAACTGATTCATCATCTTCCTTCACGTGTCAAAACTCCTGTCATGCGTACCTTTCCTTCTTCCTTACTTTTGAAGTAGAAAAATCTTCCTCTCTTCTTTTATCTTTAAATTTTCAAAATGCCAAAGAGAGAAAACACCCAGTTAGCTGGATCTTCATCTTCGAAGGGAAAAAATCTTCTATCTTCCTCCTTTAAACCCGCTTCTCTCGAAGTATCCGAAGCCCTTCTTATGCTAAAATGGTATAATGACTCAAGCTTTGATGATGAAAAATCATCTTTCTATGATAAACATGAGTTCTTGGGGTCTAAGAACCTAGTATTAAAGACATCCCCATAGGTTATCCTAAAAACCAAGCAGTTCAAATGAGGGATTATCGAGCCCTAAATCTTCTGTTCTATTCAATCCTGAAGAAATTACTGACTAGAATTTCGTTAAGGTCCCTTATTCTCTCAAATTCCATTCTGTTGATGCTAAAAGTTATTTTTGTCAAAAAAAAATTTGGCCGAAATTTGAATAGGGGGAGAGCGGTTAACTTTGACTCATTGCCAAAATCTCCTGCCATTGATCTTGTGTGCAATCTGAAATGGGATGGTTTTATGAAAATAGATGAAAGATCTCATCCATATTTGGTAAAACTATTTTACTCAAACTTATGTGTTTGGGAAAAGGATTGTGTTGTCTTTATCAAAACTGAACTATATACTTGATTTTTCTAATGATAGTACTAAGTTTTTTAACTTTGAACACTTTTCTGAAACTGACATATCCTATGATCAAATCATCAAAATATTTTTGGAGTGGAAAGCAATTTGCTTTATTTGGTTGGGTTGTTTTGAACAAATTGAAAATTGAACATATTCTACTTCATAAAATGCCTAGTTGTATTATTTTCTCCTCCCGGTATCAAGTGGTTGTCACTCCATTGATCTAAATTCGATGAGTCTTTATGTGATAGCTAAGGTTGTTAAGCAGGAATCGGTCAATATTGGCTTCATTATTCTAAAATACATGGTCTATTTCTTCTCCCATCAAGCCAAAAATCTTCCCTACTCCACGATCCTTACTCATATTTTTAAACATGAGAGAGTTTTCTTATCGGATTCCTGGATTGAGGGAAAGTGTGATCATAAAATCCTAGACCTAGCTAGCCTTAGAAAGATGAAAATCCAGTATACTGAGGAAAATAGATGGTTTAGGGGTATTAGTAGAACCCCTGGTAGTATCAAGCTTTGACCCTGAAAGACAAAAATTATAGTATCCATTAGCTCAAAATCTGAACAATCCAGTCCTGTTAGCCCCACTCCTATTAAAACACTAAGAAGGGTTCAAGGGAAAGCTGGTAAACTAGATATTGGTCTTGAAGCTAAGATAGATGATCTTAGTAAGGTTGTGGAAACTCTTGCAGGTTGCCTAGAAACTCTTGTTGATTCTATGGATTACAAGCTTGAACGTTTTCTTCGCAAATCCAGTCGCACTCGTGCTAGTGTCATTCAACTGGAGGAGAAAGTTAGAGCTTATTTCAATGCTTCTTAAGTCCTTTTTGATGATGAAAGGGGAGAATGGTGGTGAAAAAAGTTTGGAATCTAGAACTTTGAAACTTTTTTTTTTATTATTCGCTACTGGAACTCTTATTTTGTTTGATGGAACTTATTCTTATTTTTATCTAGTTTTGTCCCATAAACTTTTATTCTAGATGATTAACTTTTGATAACTTGGCCTATTAAATGAATGGTATAAATGATGAAAATTATCTAATATCTGTTGGTATATTCTGCTTCTTTAGTTTTTTGAGTACATAAATAGGGGGAGCACAAAATCGTTCCTAAACAGAGGGCACACAAACTAGCAAAACTAGGCACATAGACAATGGAAGTTCTGGTGATATCCTTCCTTTCTATTTAAATTTTGTCATCATCAGAAAGGGGGAGATTGTTAAGCACTTTATAATTTACACTGTTTTGATTATGACAAAATTCTATGCCCATAATTTGTTTTGAAAATGAGCAATTGAATGCTGATACATCTTATCATATTATCTGCTGGAATATGTTCATGCAACAAAATTTATTTTCCTTAATTATAAGATATCTTGAAGATTCTAGTTTGATTCATATCTTTATAACCTAGGAAAGAAATCATGATATGCTGCAATGTCCGCTATTTATGGAATTACTGCATGAATAATTAAATATCCTATTTCCTTATTTGATTCCAACAGACACTTACCTAAATAAGCATTTACAACCGTTGGGCATAAGCATATAAAAGTAAAAATATGCAGCATTAATAAGTTGAATCACTAAGTTGGGAAAGAACTTTGTTAAGTGTCTTGAGAAGTTGTGTGATACTCTCTTACACGTTCTTGTACTTAAGTGTTGCTAATTCCTTGCTCTACATGTGTTTTTCGATGGACCTTATGGTGAAGAAGGTCAAGTGGAACTTGCCCTCGATGGACCTTGGGGAGACAAAGACAAGGCGGTTTGTGTCTCGAAAGACCTAGTAGTGAAGAGGGACGTGACTAATACTTACTCTCGACAAACCCTTTGAAGAGAACAAATCGATGCTTGATTGCTCTAAGGACCACTAGGTGTAGAAACTAGTAAGGCGGTATTGTCTGAAATCTTCTGTAGTGTTCTTGGTTCCGGTTTAGAAGAAGAGACTAGAGCTTGCCCTACCGAGTAACAGCAACTCGTGCATCAATCCACAGAGGTTGTGCAAGTGAACTAGCAAAAGTTCCCCCCAGGTTGTTCACAAGCAGCTAGTTTTACAGTGCTATGGAATCTACCTCATCCCATTAGGGATTTCGATTTAGCTCTTTGTAAAGAGTTGGTTTTTCACCCTGCTAGGGTGTTTCTAATCCTTTCACTTTTCTTACTGTCAAATTATTGTGATTACTTGTAAAATATTATCTTAAATTAATTAATTTGATAGGTTTAAAATCCTAAATGAAAACTTAAGTAGATGATGTAGGCTTGCTGTATCTCTATAAATATCAGTATCTATTTACTTCTGTTTTTACTGCTTTATTTTTCATTGATCTAACTAGTATCTTAATTGGTACTTACAAATTCCAGTTAGTAACTAAAACTGTTTTTCTGCAAAGACTTAAACAGTTTTGAAATGCTAAAAAGTATTTTAAGTGATAAACTTCCGCTGCATTAAAATTCCTATAGCCTAATTCACCCCTCTCTTAGGCATATAATGACTCGCATAATTACCTTTAGTTGCTCCTCAATTTGAGCAAAACTTTTCTTTCCAGTAATGTGCATCATTTTTCTTTTTGCTCTCTTTTGTTTGTTTCGAGCACTTTCTTCCTAAATGTACAAAAGAAACATTATGATTAAAATTTGTATGTACTATGAGTATTTCTATTGAATTAGCATAAAGCATAGTAAGAACAAAAATTAATTTTAGATATGCTATAATAAAGTTATTACCTTGGCTTCTTAACTATTCCAATAAATGACTAAATTCTTCCACTGATTAGGAAAAACTCTCTCATCTTTTGTGTCAGGTCTCCTATTTAAGTTTTCTTCTAATGACAAGTTTGGATCAAAAAAAATTTCTTTCACTCTATTTTTAAAACTCTTCCATTTTTTGCCCATATTCATCATAGTCCAATGTTCAAATCCAGGAGCACCATAAATTTTTTGCTACATTGCCAAATATATTAGGAAATTGTTACATAACATTAGCTTTTAAAAAAATAAAAATTTAAATAACATGAAATGATATTACCTTAACAATCTCCATTAACATTTTCTCCACATGTGGTGGTACTTTGTGCCATGTTTTTAAGTCAAGCCAAACAAGCTTACCATTTCCGACTAAGGTACCAAGACATTCAACAAATGTTGACTTCTTTGGACCAATAAGTTGTCTACACTTGTTAAAATGAGCACACTTGCTCCCTTTCATCATCCAAACACCCACTATAACAATTTACACTTTTAATAATGACTAATTTCGTTATTATAATGCTGAAATTCATTACCTTATACTATTGGTAACGAATTTTTCTTTACTGAAGTTTTGTGTGTCAAAGTCTATCGCAAAAAGTTTTAGTAACGAAATTTATGGTTCGTTAAGATTGATGACCGTATGGCGATGAAATTAATTGTCACAAAAAGTTTCGTATTAGTGACAAAACAACGTTAGTTATAATAGATTTTTATAGGGTAACGAAATACCTAGTTACCAAAATGTTGGCAATTTTGTTGCCTTCTATTTTTCGTTATCAATGCATATTATAATAATATTATTTATTTATTTTAATTTCGTTACAAATTGTTTGTGTAACAAAAAAATTGGTTACGATTAATTAATAAGCTTCTTGTTACTAATAGAATACATAACTAACAATTTCATTACAAAAGATATTAAGAGTTTGTTATAATTAGTATATACAACTAAATGTTTTGTTACTTCTAACTTATAAGATTATAATATTTTGTTACAAATAAGAAATAAATTGGTTACAAATAATTAATTGTTCAATTAAGAATGACTAATTATTTTTTATGAATCGGTAAATAATTCGTTACAAATAAGTAAAATAATTCTTTATGGATACATCAAATTAGTTTGTTACGATTAAGAAAAGTAACAAACAAATTTCATTACCAATAAATTATTTTTGTAACAATATACTGTTGTTACAAAAAGTGTTTTTCCCCCTATTTAATAGCTAAATTTGGATGTGAATTTGTAGAAGAAATTAAAATGTGAAGTATACCAACATCATAGATATAAATAATTCAAAGTCATTCCTTGAATAAACAAAAGAATGAGCACATTCATCCATTCATAGATATAATACTAACCACATCCATCCATCCGTAGACATAAATATAATTTCAAAAAATTAATCCCAAATTCAAGCTAGCTACCAAAACCATGATAACCAAATGGGTATATGAATCAAACAAAAGTGTTAAGTTTTGAAGAAATATTACCATTCAAGTGACAAAAGAGATCTACAAAACATCTTCCTTAATTCTCGTCAACTTCATCAAAAAGTGGGCTACCTCCAACAATCTGCAAAAAAATGATTGCACGACACAATGTAAATATGAAGAACATCAAATTAGATATTACATATGTTTAACCAATCACTATACATTCATTTTTTCTTAGATTGGATAAGTATGGTACATAGGAAAAACAAAGGTTTAATATAACATAAAAAAGAAAAAAAAAAGTTGCAAAAAATAATAACATAGTTCATGGGAGGAAGTTGCAATACCCAACAAAAGATTTGTATGATACCATTTGTTATCCAACATAAACTACACAAAATATCATAGAAGATAATATTGAACATAAAAAGACATTTCATTTAATTCATGAGCTATATTACCAAATGAATTTAAACAGTATGTAACATATCATATTTTTTTCTAATAACACGACTTTAAATGGAAAAGCCTATAATAATCTCCAAACTAAAAGTTATCTCAATTATTTACATATATGAGAACTCACATGTTGAAATAAAGCACGGTAAAATTCTGAAAATTATAATTCTTGTAACTTAATTCACTAAGCTAATCATTCTACACATGACAAGTGACAAACAATCAAATAAAACAGCAATATAAGGCCTCATTGTTCATAACTCTAAATTTGTTATTCTTAATTTTGATTATCATATATCACAAAATTCCATATATGCAAAGTTCAAGTAAAATCATATTATATCATAAGGACATACTTACCTTCAAGTGAGTTTGTCTTGCAACGCCAACAAGAGTTGCTTCAGCTCGGTCTAACTGTCTTCAAGGCTTGCTATTTTTGCAGCTTGTTGTTGGCATTGCTCTTGTTGAGTTTTGATGAGATCCAATGCACTATCTAAGTTATTTTCAGCTTTGCTCAATTTCTCCTTCATTGCTTGAAGTTTTATAGCTTGAAGTCTCATCTTCTTGCCGCCTTTAGTTGGTACAACTCCAGATCCATGCCTCTCTCATAGCCCATTCGTGTGCCCATGCCTCTCTCACAATATGTGTTTGTTATTCTTATTTTAAGGAGCTTAATTTCCTCGTTTTTATATTTCAATACCTAAATTTATTTGGTTATTAACTCTTACATGGAAATAACATGTGTTTAGATCAATGATTTAAAAATATTTACTTATAGAATTAAAAGTGATATTTTAATATAAGATTGATAACTTTTTAATCTAAATATGTTCTTTTACATCAAATGAATCAAATAATATTGTGATATTATTATGGATCTTTTTATTTTCTTTATGTCCCTCTATTGAAATTATGTTGGGATAAAATTTATTGCAACTTTAATAAGAATATAAAATAAATTACAATACAATTACTTAATAAATTTTAATTTATTTGAGTTAGTTAAATATGGATTACCTGACAAGTAGGTGCATTAGATTTCAAAATGACAATTAGATGTGTGAAAATAAAATATAAAAAAAAATGTTTATTTGGTTGAAAATGGTAAAAAGAATGACATTTTGAAAGTTATAAACTGTAAAATAAAACAAAAACAAAAACTAAAAATGAAAATAAAACTTAAAGCAAACATCAAGTGGGGTTGCTCACCATGAATATGACAACATAAAAAAAAAAACTCAAGGCAAATTAGGGGAAAAACAATGAGGGACACTAATTAATTTTTTGTAAAGTACATAACTAAAGTTACATTAAATTAATACTAAAAGACAAAAAAAATTCAAAAAAATCTTTTTAATATACTCACTTACTTTTGTCCCTTTGTGTCAATATTGTTAAAGTCAATACAATGAATTTAATTATTTTCCAAGTCCTTAAGGTTTTTTTTAACTAAACACCTATACATTCTTCTCACACAAATACTATTAGAAAACACTTTAATGGGGCTAACCTAATTACAACATTCATTTGATTACTTGATTGTGATTATAGGCTTAAAATTTTATTTGAGTTTATAAGATTAAATTAATTTTTATCGTTAAAAATCAATTAATTTAATCCAACAAATGCACATAATTAATTTTTTTATTTAAGCTCGAACAAGAAAAGTTAAGTCTTTTAAATTAATGGATGTTAATTACAAAATTAATATTTTAATTAATATTAAATAATATAATCTTTTAAAATTTAATTTCAAATTAACTATTATTAAGTACTTTTAAATGAAGACACAATAAAGACTTAAGTCTTTGTGGACATGCATGATATTCAAAAAATTTAAATACGACAAAGCCAATTAGTTAAAACTAACTAGTTAACTATCAATTTCTTAAATATAAAAATTAACTAAGAATCAAATGAGTTCAGAAACCAATACCTCAAAAAATATGGAAAATCAATCCTGACAATCCTCAAAAAATATATATTAGAGTGGTAGTCATTGTCGTGCAAATATAATATATACAACAATTGTTAAATTTATGTGTTATTAATTATTATAAATAATATTATAAAATATTAGGTTAACTGTGTACAAAACATGCGTGTAGTTTCATCAAGCAGAATTGAACTATACACACTTCAAACTACTTTTCATTTTTCAATTTAAAATTAGTTCAATTAGCTTTCAAAAGTTTTTCTCGTATCAAGGTGGCATGTGAACTTCTGCTTAATTGCACCTTAATACTATTCCACATAGCTTCAAAAATAGAAATTAAGGCATAAAAAGTACAATTGCATATATTAAAAGAGTAAAGCAATAGAACATAGAAATTGTGTGAATTCAACCTTTACCACTGAGGCTTGAACTGTGTTTTTAATCTCTTCAGCTAGACCATGCCTAAGTAGTTGGCTGACGTCAGTGATAAGCAAAAACTCCTTGGTTGCTTAAAACCTCTGCAAATTTACATAATTGACACGTAAATTAGAAGTAGAGAAAAGAAGAAAGTGGAAGAACTTGGGTGAACATTCTCACTGTAATAATACTAATTGGACCAATTATAGACTATTGATTCAATAAATGACTTACTATACATGTTTTTGTTGTCTCTTGTGAATATAAGATCTCAATCTCCTCTTACGTAGCCAGTGAAAACATCACTGCTCTCCCCTCAACCCGCCCCCCCCCCCCCCCCCCCAACACACACACACCCTAAAACATCCCAACCCAAAAACAAAAAGGATACAACCTAAATATGCATAGAGCACGTCATCTCTGCTTCTAAATGTATCAAATATTAACTTCTTATGACTCAATCATATGCTAAACTAAAGGAGCATTGCTACAGTCATAAAAGTTGAATTGTATTAAAACATTCAGCACCTCATGAATACTTGCGAACAATTAATTCCTAACTTCTAAATTCATTTTGAACTAACAAATTCTTAACATATTCATGCCTCTATACCTATGGCAGCTTTAGTAAAATGACTAACTAAATCAAATCTTTTAATTGGACTTGATGGTGTTGTCATTTTACTTATAATCATGTAAACAATATACCCATTTGGGCATTACTTAGATGAGTGGGCATGAAACTTCCTTCAAATAGATATATACCATATTGTTGTCTCTCTCATTTTGACATGTCACCTATGATTGATCAACAAAATTGATGCAAGGCTTGATTATACAGATAGAAGGAGACTTGAATATTCATTATTTTGGTACACTATATTAAGGCCTCAGAGCTAGAATGGCAATGATTTTCAATTAAAATTGAAGCAATCATCCGTGAGTCAATCGTGTGTACTTTTTCAAGACAACAAGGATAGCAGAGCAAAACATGAAAACGTATTTTTACTTCTCCTGATCAGATCTCACAGCATCCTATGCCATGTTTATAAATTGATTGACCAATATGTCCAGTTGTCCACTCACTTAAAAATGGAAAAGTCTACGCTTGTGCATTTTGGATTAACACCTCAGTTTTATATATTGGTAAGATCATGATGCCCAGCAGCCAAACTATTAATCATGAGGTAAGCAAGAATGTGAAGCAACTCTTGGCCGCATAGAAGGTAACTCAATCTCTTGTAGCAAAACAAAAACTAGGAGAGATGACCAGCACAATCTAAATGAAGCAGTAAATTTGAGGGAAAAAGGTGATACAAAATGAATTGAACATCTAATGCTGAAACAGATAACAGTATGAATACAAAACGACCAAAAAGTTCAAATGAATTCAAATATTATGGGATAAGTATTTTAAATAAAAATATTGGGTAAATATCATCAATGGTCCCTAATATCTTACTTTAGAATCAGTTTAGTCTCCAATCTTAAAAAATTCATATTTTAGTCCCTAACGTTAATATATTGTTTCACTTTAGTCTTCAAAACCATTTTCCGGTAGTTTTTGGCTAGAAAATTGACCAATTTTGATATTTTTGAGGGAAAAATTGTCAATTTATAGTTTATGTTCCACTTTAGTCCCTACATAAGGTTTTATGTTCCAATTTAGTCCCTATGTTGCTTTTTTTCTTTTTAAAAAATATATGTCCATGTGTGTATATATATTTTTGTATAATATATGTGTATATATAATTGATACTTCTATTAGTGACATGCTCATATATTATTATTAATATTTAATAATATATTATTGATATATTAATATCATTTGTGATAATATTATAATTCATAATATTAATTGTATGATTAGTAATATATTAATAATAATAAAGATTATATTATAATAATTTTAATTATATTCATAATATGTAGTATTAATATTAATACATGATACTAATAAATATTAAATTATTTTTTTTATTATTACTATTAATATAATTAAGGGGCACTTTTTAAAAAGTACCAAAGCCACTTTTCAAATTCATATTCAGTCCCGACTTGAATTTTTAAAGAATAAGCTCCCTAATTTTGTTAAAATTTTAGAGATCACTCCCTACCCACTTGATTTGGCAAAAATACCCTCAAGTACAATATTTTTCACTCATTTTCTTCACTTCTTTTCTATCCACACAACCAAACACCATTTATCTCCATTCCTAAACACTAAACCCCACCTTCATCTTTCATCATCAGAAGAAAGAAAAAAAAAAGAAGTCAAATAAGCAAATTGAGCTTGACGGCATGAACGAGGAGCCCGACGGCACCACCACCACTAGCGCGACCACCGCATTTCCACCTTCTCAATTTATTTTCATCATTTTCAGATTATTTTCTCAATTTATTTTCATTCTTCCCAATTTATTTTCTCAGTTTTTACCAGGTCATTCTCTTCATCTTGTATTTTTTTTTCTTAATCAGCAAAAAGAGTGTATGCCGGAGATGTGGGTATGAAGAAGGAGATGAATTTTGAAGAACTTTGGACTGTATCATTTGTATTGGAATTGTAGTAGTGTATAATCTGTTTATGTAAAGTATATTTTACAAGAAATTATAGTATAAAATATTCAACCTTTCAGTACATTTTAAAAGAAATTGTAGTATATAATTTGTTTATCTAAAGTATATTTTACAAGTGATTGTAGTACAAAATGTTCAACCTTTCAATAAACATTATCTGAAAGTGGTAGTATATAATTTGTTTATCTAAAGTACATTTTACAAGCAATTACAGTACAAAATATTCAACCTTTTAGTATACATTATCTAAAAGTAGTAGTATATAATCTGTTTATGTAAAGTAGATTTTTCAAACAATTGCAGTACAAAACATTCAACATTTCAGTACACATTACTAGAAGTGGTAGTATATAATCTGTTTATATAAAGTATATTTTACAAGCAATTTTAGTACAAAATATTCAACCTTTTAGAATACATTAGTATAAGTGGTAATATATATGAAAAGTACATTTTACAAGCAATTGTAGTACAAAACATTCAACATTTCATTACACATTATCTAAAAGTAGGAGTATATAATCTATTTATGTAAAGTACATTTTACAAAGAATTGTAGCACAAAACATTCAAGTTTTATACTTCAACCTAAAATTGTACTCTATTATTTAAGTTTTATACTTCAAGTGTTCTAGTAATTGACTATCCAAAATTGTACTGCAATTGCTAACGTCTTATACTTCAAGTGTTTTGGAATTGTACTTCTTTTTATATAAAATTATATTTCATTTATCTGAAATTGTACTTTATTTTATATAAAATTGTACTCTATTATTGAATTTCTATACTTCCAAGGGTTTTATTTATTAATTATCCAAAATTGTACTGCAATTACTAGAGTTTTATTCCTCAAGTGTTCTAAAATTATACTCCTTTTTATATAAAATTGTACTTCATTACCTAAAATTATACTTTATTTTACATAAAATTGTACTCTATTATTTAAGTTTTATACTTCAAGGGTTCTACTAATTGATTGTCCAAAATTGTACTACAATTGATAGCGTCTTATACTTGAAGTGTTTTGGAATTGTACTTCATTTTTTATAAAATTGTACTTCATTTATCTAAAATTGCACTTCATTTATACTTCATTTTACCTGAAATTGTACTCTATTATTGAAGTTCTATACTTCAAGTGTTTTATTTGTTGATTTAGTATGAAAATGTAGCATGTGCATGTTGTCCGAGATATCAGTACTTTTGTACTTTAGTAAGGGAGTTTATACTTGATTTCGGGACATATGTACTTCATTGCGGTAATTATGTACTAGATTTAGAGTGAAAAGGTATTATGTGCATGTTGTTCGAGAGCATGAATAAATGTGTGAGATATTACTAGGGGTGGGCGTTCGAATCGAGTAGGTCGGGTTCGGGTACCCAATTTTCCGGGTAGCAATTTTAACTACCCGACACCGTCCCAAAATTGTCGGGTACCCGACATGATTTTTAAAATATATATATATATATAAATATTATCTAAAAAGTCTAAAAAGAAAAAAAAAAAGAAAAGATTCATTTTCCTTTTTTTTTTCTTTTTCTTTTTTTTTCTTTTTAAACTTTTTAGATAATATTTATATTATTAACAGAGTCAAAAAGCCAAAGTTTGGCCATTGTTAAGTGTTAACAGTGGCCAAACTTTGGCCTTTTAAAATATATATATATATATACACACACACACCATATATAAATATTGGATATAATAAGCATTTAAATTATATATTTATGTATAATAAGTATCTTTACATATATTATATATATTGGATATATATAGATATATATGTATTTTTATATACAATACATATAAATATACTTATTATATATGTTATAGATAATATATATTTATTTATATATACATTAAAATTGGGTACCCAAACTACTCGATCGGGTAGGACTTCCTACCCGATATCCGACCTTAAATTTCATTTGAGTATCGGGTACTCGATCAGCAATTTTTTTAAAATAAAAAACCCCAACCCGATCGGATCAGGTCGATACCCGAATTACTCGATCCGAACGCCCACCCCTAGATATTACTTCAATAAGGGAGATTTTGTACAAAGTGTGTTTCAATATAACACTATATATACTTCGTTTGTTCTATATTTGTACTTCATTTATACTGATAATATACTACCAAAGCATTAACAAATGTTTGAGATATTACTTCAATAAGGGAGATTTATACTTGATTTCAGGATAAACGATAGTCTCAAAATATTGTATTTGACCCTCACTATAATTATTAGACACTAATTATTTAATTGCATAAAGTGTACTTCAACATAACATCATATATACTTCATTTGTTCTGTATTTGACATCATTTATATTGAAAATTTACTACCAAAGCATGAACAAATACATGAGATATTACTTCAATAAGGAAGATTTATGCTTGATTTCAGGACATATGTACTTCATTGTGGCAATTATGTACTTGATTTCTTATTTTTTGTACTAATAGTGATGAACTTGAGTTTTGTTCCATGATTTGCCTTTTATTTCTTGGTAATTAACAACCAAAACTCTAAAAATGTGTGTAATATTTAGTATGATATGAATAAAATAATGTTAAAGTATTAAAGTGATAACCACTAGTGTTCAACGAATCAGAGTTATCATTCGTAGTATCCAAAGTATACTTATGCATTGAAAGTTGTAAACACATGAGCATTTGACAGTCATATCCATCTTATCACCAGTACAAATATGTACTTCACCTAGTTCGATAGTCTCAAAATATTGTACTTGACCCTCCTTACAATTATTAGAGACTAATTATTCAATTGCATAAAGTGTACTTCAACATAACACCATATGTACTTCGTTTGTTCTGTATTTATACTTCATTTCCTGCATATTTCACTTTAACTGAATAATACTTCAACATAACGCCATATATACTTCATTTGTTCTATATTTGTGCTTGATTTCCCACATATTGTACTGAACATCGCTACAATATTTCACTTTAATTGAATGGTACTTCAACATAACATCATATCCATGTATATATAAAAATGAGTCTTCTTCAATGCATCAAAATATTTTGTCCCCATCTTGAATTTCACATGCTCCAATTTAGCCTAAAAATATTGGGGGAGCAACAAGAGCAAACCTCATTATGTCTTGCTTTTGCTGCAATCAAATAAAGAAAAATTAGTATATAAACAGATTATATACTACCACTTTCAGATAATGTATACTGAAAGATTGAATATTTTGTACTACAGTTGCTTGTAAAATATACTTCAGATACACAGATTATATACTACCAATCAGATAATGCGTACTGAAAGGTCGAATATTTTGTACTACAATTGCACTTTCAGCTAATGTGTACTGAAGCTTGAATGTTTTATACTACAATTGCTTTTAAAATATACTTCAGATATACAGATTATATACTACTACTTTAAGATAATGTGTACTGAAAACTTGAATACTTTGTACTACAATTGCTTTTAAAATGTACTTCAGATACACAGATTATATACTACACTTTCAGATAATATGTACTGAAATGTTGAATGTTTTGTACTACAGTTGCTTGTAAAATGTATTTCAAATACACAAATTATATACTACCAATCAGACAATGTGTACTAAAAGGTGAATATTTTGTACTACAATTGCTTCTAAAATATACTTCAGATACTCAAATTATGTACTACCACTTTCAGATAACGTGTACTGAAAGGTTGAATATTTTGCACTACCGTTGCTTCTAAAATGTACTTCAGATACTCAAATTATGTACTACCACTTTCAGATAACGTGTACTGAAAGGTTGAATATTTTGTACTACCGTTGCTTCTAAAATATACTTCAAATATACATATTATATACTACCATTTTCAGATAATGTGTACTGAAAACTTGAATATTTTGTATTATATTTGCTTCTAAAATGTACTTCAGATACACAGATTATATACTATACTTTCAGATAATATGTACTGAAAAGTTGAATATTTTGTACTATAGTTGTTTCTGAAATGTACTTTAGATACACAGATTATATACTATACTTTCAGATAATGTGTACTTAAAGCTTGAATATTTTGTACTACAGTTGTTTCTAAAATATATTTTAGACATACAGATTATATACTACCGCTTTCAGATAATGTGCACTGAAAATTTGAATCTTTTGTACTACAGTTGCTTCTAAAATACATTTTAGACATACAGATTATATACTATCGCTTTCAGATAATGTGCACTGAAAATTTGAATCTTTTGTACTACAGTTGCTTCTAAAATGTACTTTAGATACACAGATTATATACTATACTTTCAGATAATATGTACTGAAAGGTTGAATATTTTTGTACTATAGTTGCTTTTAAAATATACTTCAAATACACAGATTATATACTATACTTTCAGATAATGTATACTGAAAGGTTGAATATTTTTGTACTACAATTGCTTCTAAAATGTACTTCAAATACACAGATTATATACTAAACTTTCAGATAATATGTACTGAAAGCTTCAATATTTTGTACTACAGTTGCTTGTAAAATATACTTTACACAAACAGATTATATACTACTATTTTCAGATAATTTTAAGATATAATTTCAGGTATAAGAAGTAGAAACCCCAAGGAAGTGAGTATAACTTTCTTGCCTTTCAAGTGCAAATCGGAGATTTTTAAATATTACAACAAAAATAATATATATAACAAATGGGTTAAAGTTTTTAACAACTAAAAAAGAGTTCAAACAAAGAAAGATGAGAAAATCTATTTGCAAAACTTATAAAACTGAAAAATACACATATTTGAAAGAAAGCAAAGTCCACTAAATGAGTAGCAAAAAACATACCTTTATGAACCATGTTCTTTTTCTTATGTTCTTCGCTCCTTGTTGGTGCTCCTCCTGATTGTTCCATTTTCGCAAGTTGCAGAGTAGTCGGACTTTCTTTTTTTTTTTTCCCTTCTTGCGTTGATTTCGTTTTCCCTTTCCCGATCTCTCTTTCGTTCGCACCCTTTTGTTTGCAGACGAGAGGCTATTTTTCGCACATTTTGTTCTTCAGAGGAGAAAACGATTTTCAAACAAGAAAAAAATGTGCTTTTGAAGAAAATTTGTCATTTGATAGAGTAGGAAGAAGAAAACCGCCATTTGCTGGTTTTTTTTGTTATTTTGGCTAAGTATAAGGATATTTAAGTCTTTTTCAAATATTTCGGGAGTGATTCCTAAAGTTTTGAAAAAAGTAGGGAGTAAAGTGTAAAATGAAAGTAGGTAAATGGATTTTATCCTAATAAACCGTATAATTAATCATAAGAATAATATTTTCAATGATAATAATAGTATTATTATGATAATATAATTATCTAATATTATTAATAATAATATTACTAATAAAAATCCAAGTAAGCAAAAACTTTTTTCCAACAAAACAAAAAAATTGTCATATCAGCTGAAAATTTGTCATCTAAGCAAAAATTCCAAAATTCAACATATTTCGGCATGCCACATCAGCATTTTTGGCCATTTTATGAGATTTTGGTGATTTTCGGACTAAATGTGCAAATTTTTCTTTTAACTTATAGGACTAAATTTAAAATTGTGTAATATATAAGACAAAACTGAAACTCAGAAAATTTTATAGGACGAAAAAAATATTTTTCCTGTCTGTTAGAGGTAGCTGCCATGGCCGACCACCGTGTTCCCCACCCTCCACAACCCCCATCCCCATCCCCAATTGCCCCATCCCCACCCCACGGTGGTCGGCCATGGCAGCTACCCCCAGCAAACAGAAAAAATATTTTTTTCATCCTATAAAATTTTTCAACTTTCAATTTTGTCCTATATGTTATGCAATTTTAAATTTAGTCCTATAATCTTAAAAAAAAATCACATTTAGTCCAAAAGCTTCCAGAATCTCATAAAATAGCCGAAATGCTGATGTGGCATGGCTAAATTTGTTGAATTTTGGAATTTTTGCTTAGATGGCAAATTTCCAGCTGATATGACAATTTTTTTGTCTTGTTGGAAAAAATTTTTGCTTACTTGGATTTTTATAAGTAATATTATTATTAATATATTATTAACAATATTATTAATAATAAATCTAATAATATTAGATAATTATATTATCATAATAATACTATTATTATCGTTGAAAATATTAATCTTATAATAATAATAATAATAATAATAATAATAAAATTAATTTAATATTTACTAGTATCATGTAGTATTATTAATACTACATATTATGAATATAATTAAAATTATTATAATATAATCTTTATTATTATTAATATATTACTAATCATACAATTAATATTATTAATTATAATAATATCACAAATGATATTAATATATCAATAATAAATGATATTAATATATCAATAATATATTATTAAATATTAATAATATATGAGCATGTGGCTAATATTAGTATCGATTATATATACACATATATTATACACAAAAATATATACACACATGGACATATATTTATAAAAAAAAAAAGAAAAAGAAAAAAAGTAACATAGGAACTAAAGTGGAACATAAAACTATAAATTGATAATTTTGCCCTTAAAAATATCAAAATCGGTCAATTTTTGGGCCAAAAACTACCGGAAAATGGTTTGGGGGACTAAAGTGAAATGATATATTAACGTTAGGGACTAAAAGACGGATTTTTGAATATTGGGGACTAAAGTGATTTTAAAGCAAAACATTAAGGACCATTGACGACATTTATCCAAAAATATTAAATATGTAGATTTCAAACCTCATATATGTGGACCAGCCAATAACTGAATTCAGTTATACTTCTTACAGAGGAGACATCCGCAAGAGCACGAGGTAGCAGATGTGGATTTCTATGACTTCCTGCAGGTCTGTTGCCATATGGTCAAGTTAAGTAAAAATATGAATGCATTAAATATGAGAACTATTGTATTTGTAATGACAATCATATACTGGCTTAGACCGAACTGAATAACCATCACAGGATTGTAGGCATTCTTTATGGAAAGAATGGCTTTTAAATCACAGGAGAATCATATACGGGACACTACATGCCAGCCTTTTTCTGTTCGAATTCACCAGGCAAACAAAAATAAGAAATCAACTTGCATAAATATCAAAGTAAGCCTCAAGTGTTGTTTTCATCTACAACTTTATGCTTCCCAACTGTTAGATTTATGTGTTTCACCTTTATTAAGCAGCGAATAGCTATTGGCAATGGACTGACAAACCCAGAGATCCAGTACAAAGCATATGCTGACTATGGTTTAGACATGAAATTGATCAATCAATCTCATTATAACCGCATGAGAAACTTATTCCCACTCTGCCAAAAGCTAATAAAATGTTGTGGTGATTCATAATCTAAGAAGTCATCCCCATCAACCTCCAACCATGCTTTCTCAACCTAATATCACTAAAGTTGAGTTCTCTTTTTTTCTGGACTAAAAAAAAAAAGTTCCTCGGCAGGTAACAATGGTTCATTTTCTTGTCTCTTAGCATCCAGATACTACAACAGCATTTTTGCTAGCATACTTGGGCAAGCTGGCGGTATAAATGTAATAAAACACAGTTTGGTAATAATATCGAACAGCACAAAATAAAGCTAATTAACAGTATGTTGCGTCTTTTCTTTCAGTACTACGATATTCAAAAAAGATGTGAAGGACCTCTATGCTACGACTTCTCAAATGTGGAGAAATTCCTAAACCAAAAATCTATTAAAACAGCTCTTGGTGTTGGAGACATAAAATTTGTGCCTTGTAGTTCAGTGGTGCGCAGTGCAATGGCTAGAGCCTTGATGAAGAATTTTGTGGATCGTATTTGTGCCCCGTAGTTCAGTTGAGGTTGTGAGGAATTTTTTAGTGAATTCTGCAAGCCCCTTTTTTAACAGAAGCAGGGTCTATACATCTCTGCTGTACCAACCTGACCAACAAGAAAATTTCAGTTTTCCCATGGATCCATACAGTGCAAAAGTGAGAAATGCATATAGAATGCACAGAGGAACAAGGCACATATTCAGTATTTTCTACCTAAAAAGACACAGCTGAGTGATTGATTGAGTGAGAAGCAGCACCGGTGACAGTGAGCTTGGATTTATCGGTGAACAGTGAGCATGGAGTTACCGGTGAACAATGACAGATGAGTGAACAGCTAGCTCCGATGAACAGTCAACGATCAGTGAGCAGGCAGCGCTGGTGAACAATTGGAAACCGAATTTCAGGCAGCGGCAGTGAAGGGTGAACGGGAGCGAATTGTTCTTTAGGAGGTGAGTGAGGTTGAAAAGGGGGAAGAAAAATGGGAAAAATCAAAAAATGCAAAGTTTGAACTTGGATTTCACTACAGTGCCAGATTCCAAACATGTCTTAAGTATGATTTTATCTTTGTTTGGCTTGTTGCTGACTGTCTCATTGCAGGATGCAACAAATGGGGAAGTTTTGGAGATAATGAAAGATAGAAGAGGATATTTTGAAAATTTTAATTTGATATTTTGGAGGAAATTTTTTTGTATGTTTGGTTATATTTTGGGAAAACAAAATTGTTTTCCCAAAATGTAACCAAGCATAGCCAAAATTTATTATTATTTTTTTTTTCACCTTGTTGCATAATGGGATTGTTGAACATCTAAACGTAATGACACATGTATTTTTTATGTGGCTTTTGCTAGAGTTTTCAATTTGGTTTTGTTTAATTTGTCAACCAAACTATGAAAAGTGCTACTTTTACTTCAACCTTCTTCTTCTTCTTCTTCTTCTTCTTATTATTATTATTATTATTATTAGATTACTAAAAAATATACTTGAAAAAGAATTAACTAGATAACTATGGGTGTAAGATGAGTCGAACTGACTCGCAAATATAGCTCAACTTGAGTTTGAACATTTTTAGAGGTCGAGTTGAGCTTTTCTAGCTCGAGCTCTATAATGAGTGGCGCTCAAGTTTTAACTTAATTGTTCAAAAGCTCAAGAGCTAACTCGTGAGTTTTTTAATTATACATCAAAATAACAATATTAAGAAAATGATAATATTTTAATATAAAAATATTATGTGTAATCATAACTACATATTATGATATGATTTAATTTAAATGTTAATATATACATGTAAATAATTATATTATGAAAAAACTTATTTAAATACAAAAATATTATGTGTAAATATAATTATATATTATGAAAATAATTTTAAATAAAAATTAAAATATTATGGGTAAATATAATTATATATTATGAATTAATTATGTAGAATTAAACCTTATGTATATAGGTGAATGAAAAAGCAAGCAAAAAATTTCAAAAGTTAGTTTGGGAAGGAGAATCCATTTTTTTCAGAGGAACCAAACGAATTCTCTAAGAGGTTATTAAGAATCCATTTTTGGAGGGAAATTTCAAATATGGAATAAGGATGAGAGGAATTCCTTTTAGAGAGAGAAAAATTCTCACATCCAAACACCACTCCTCCAACCTTTTTCATCTGAAAGAAACAAGATTTGAGAAAATCTTCCACAAGCAAGCACACCCTTATCGTGCTCGACTCGTTTGTAACCCTATTATTCAGTTTTTCAACAGAATAGTCAAGTTGACTAGTGAATTGTTACAGTGGACATTCAAATTTAGGTTGATGCATTATAGTTCATAAGAAATTTTGGCACATTAATTTCGTACATCTGTTACAATTTTTATAGTATAGAATAAATAAATATATTTTAATTTTAAGCATATTTTAAATATAATTGTAGGCCTAAAGTTTGGGACATTTCAAATATAATTTTAATATATTTATTTAAATTTTTACATAAATACAAATAAATATTATGATTTTATGGCAATTGTAGGTATAGAATAAGATATGAATGGAAGTTAATATATATATTCTAGTTATGAAAACTTTTTTTTAAAAAAAAAAGAAGACATTTTACACATATCACTAGGGGTGTAAACGGATATTAAATGGATCGGATATACTGTTTTCATATTCATATCTGTTTAACTTTCTGAATATTCGGATACGGATACGAATTTGACGGATATTTAAAAATAATATCCAAACTCGTATCTGTCGGATATCGATCGGATACGTATATATCCGTATTCAATTATAATTATTCAGATTCATTCATATTTTATTAAACTTATCTGTATTTGAATTATTATTTTATATTCATATTCGATGATAATTATTTAGATATCCATTTACGAATATCCAAATACATGAATCTATGAACTTATAACAAATACATATTTTAATTAATAGAAGGAACTATATAATTTCATTAAAACAAAAGCAATCAAACAAATAACATAATTTTTAATTAATAATTGACTTTATAATTAACTATTAGCACTTATTAATAATAATACTGGCATTTGAGTATGTTAATTATAAAGTCAACCAACAATAATTATGTTAATTAACTTAATTCTTCACTTTTTTCTCTATATTACAATAAATTTTTAAATTTATTCTTTATCTTTCCCAATTCTTCAATTATAATTTACATATATACATATATGTATTATAAGATTTTTATTGAAAAATATAAATAATATATTATTTAATAAATATATATTCGGATCGGATATTAAATAGATAGAATACGCATTTACCATATCCGTATACATTTATAATCGGATACGGATAATATTCCCTTTAAACAAATGCGGATAAATTTTGTATAAATGAATACGAATGCGAACGGTAAACGAATTTTTGAATATCCATTTACAGCCCTACATATCACTCAAAAACACACCAACAGAGAGCACATGCTACTGTTTTTTCTTTTGCTACTGCATTTTTAGTAGTATATGTAGTTGCTATGTTTTTCTTTGTGATATCATTATAATGAAATAAGTTAGATATTAGTATAATTGCTTCCCAACCTTCGAAAATAGGTAAAGTTAGATTGGACTATGTTCAATGAGTTTGTCAATTTAAGTTAATATGCTAGTGGTTGAAAGTATACTGATTAAAGTGAGGCGCTTGAATCTTTCAGTCTTGAACCTGGCATCATGCAAATCATTCAATTGTTCAATCCTTTGCGATAGACTGGGCCCCAAATTTATCTGGGTCTTTAGTGTACTATTAGCTAATGTCTCTCTTCTAATTTTATTTTGTACTTCATTTTATTGTAAGAGAAGTAAGTACTTCTTTATTTAAATTCGCTCAAACATTATCACTTTGTAATTTTTTTTGGCATGTAATATATTCTGAACCTTATTTGTAAATCAATATTACAGAAAATTGGTAAGCAAATAAATTTTTACTATTGTTCAAGCCCCATTCTTAAAAAGAGATTAGTTCAAACCCGTCAAGAAAGTCCAATTTACTAATTAGGGCATGTCTATAGTGAGGCATGCTAATATTTACCTTATATAAAGTATCATTAAATGAAATGACATATGTTTTTCTACAATAGGTTATCATTAATTTTACAATAAATTGTTGGTTCGCATTTTTAAATTTTAGTATATTAAATGCTTGGTAAATATTTTAAAATAATAACAAAAAAGATATTTTAAAAAATCTAATATATTAGATAAAATAATTTTATAATTTTGAATTATATATTATAATATTAAAATAATAAATATATCTAAAATAATATAGTTAGATACAATTATCTTTAATTATTAACTAAAACAAAAAAAATAAGAATAAATATAAAATCTAAAACTATCATCCTAACAATATAGTTTAATTTCAAATAAGCACTTAATTAATGTTAATCATTTTGAGATAATTCTAATACAGTTTAAATGAGTTTGAACAATATAAATTAAAAATTTTTAAATAAATAAAATAAGTAAAAATAATTTTTTTGAATTAATACTTAATAATATATAAAAACATAGATGTATTTAAATTACTTTGAGTAAATTAATATTTAATTAAAAATAAATAAGTTAAAAATTGAAAAATAGTAGAGAGAAAAGAAAAAAGAAAGAAAGAAAAAGAAAAAGTCAATCTTCCTCCCCTAGCTACTAACCACAACTCCCACCCCGCCAACCCACCCCACTCCTTTCCCACCAGCCCATAGCTGGTCAGCCGCGGGCCATGGCCAGATTTGGCCGGTTGGTCAAGCGGCTGCCAGCCATAGCAATCGGATTTGGTTGCTGGTTGGGGGTGGGGACGGGGTTTATATATACACATTTATATACATGTATTTATATATATGTATCTAGTTATATATAATATATAGATGTGCATATATATCCACATATATGTAAATATATATTATTTTAAAATATTTTTTATGGACGGTTTTTGTGATATTTAATTTTTTTTTTAATCTTTTAGTGAGGATTAAATGAATATTTCATATTTTATATTTTTTCATAAATAGATCAAGTTTAGGGATTTTTTTTTCATGAATAAGTAACGATTTTCGTCAAAATTCTAAACAAAAAATTGAATGAATGACTAAAAATGTTTAAAACAAAGCCCAAATCATCAATTAATTCACCATAAATTTAGTCAAACCTATTTTTTAAATGACATGCCAACTCAAAAATAATCCACTATAAATTTGTTTAATCCCAACCCTTAAAAGAATTCTAGTTCAACACATAATTCATAAAAAACTTGTAACGCCAAATTCTATAATGAAATTAGCCCAATTAAGCAATCCTTTCACTTCAAATTTGTTCAAGCCTATTTTTTATAATAAGGCAAAACTCACCAATTAAAACCTTGGTCAAGTCCAATTATAAAACTAAGTCAAGCCCCAAGTAACAACTCCTTTGAATTATTGTGAAACCCATTTCTTGATCTAAAGCCCAACTCACAAACTATGGGTGCAAAATTAATTTAATTGCCATTTACATTTAGTAATGAAAATAATTGTTACCATTGTGTACAATTGAATTTTGGAGGGAACGAATTTCTGGAGGGAAAATTAATTTAACTTTAGTAACCAAACATTTTGTTACAATATAATTTATTTGTAACGAACATTTTCCTATTACAATAACTCCCCAATTTTGTTACAAATAAACTTTCCTAAATGGTGAAAAATATTATTTATGACAAAATGACATTTTCCATAACGAATATTGATTTAGTTGCAAAATATAAAAAATCTAACGTAATAAATATTAGTTAAAGATAACAAGATTTTTATTTTGTTACTCAAGAAAAGTATTTTAGTAATGAAAATTCAACTTTGTTATGATAAATACAACATTTGCAATGAAATTTACCTTCGTTACAAAAAATTTTGTTACATAAAATGCAATTTGTTGTAGTGACCTGGAAGATGAGTAGCTCTCTGTAGTCTTTTTATCCTCACAAACATTATCTGTAAAGAATATTATAGAATCTTGGAAATTATAATGAGGCAATGTAAACAGTGCAACATACAAAAGTGTCCTGGTGGAAGATGTCAATTTCTTGGTAGAAATTTAAATTAAGTAAGAATAAATTGAGTGTATATCAAATAGGTAACACGATTTAAAAGACAACATAGTTAATCGTCTAAGATAACATAGTTAGCTCATACCAAGGATAGTTTCAAGTATCTCATTATCCATTGCATTTATATGCAGCTCAAATGGAGGTTCATTAGCATTAGTTTTTATGGTGTGTCTACCATGACGAATAATTATTTCATAATGAAAACAAAAAGTAAATTATATTCATGTATAACTTATCAATAATAATGCAATACAACTTGAGTTTTCAATTTCAAATTTACAAGTTTTATTTGATAAAAGAGATGTATCAAAATAACATAACAAGAGTATCCTCATGTCTCTCATTATCCATCTCATTTATATGTAGTTGAGATGGATGTTGATCAATATTAGCATTTTTTATGCATCTCTCATGACGAATGCCTATCTCATAACGAAAAAGAAATAAATGTGTGACATATATAATCCACATATTACAATGAAGTACAATGAGTTATTAGAAAATAAAATTTTACAAGTTTGAATTGAGAGAAGCAAATGTATCAAAATAACAAACCAAGGGTATCCTCATGATTATCCATCTCATTTATATGCCGCTCAGATAGATGTTGATCGACATTAATATTTCTTGTGCATCTACCACGACGAATGCCTATCTCATAATGAAATAACGTAAATATATAACATACATAATCTACATATAATAATGAAGTATTATATATGTTTCTTGAGTTCAAATTTACAAATTTGATTTGATAAAAGCAAATATATATGAAAAAAATACCAGGGGTGTAATCATGCACCTCATTGTTCATGCCATTTGTATGTAGCTCAAATGGATTTTGATCAACATTAGTATTTCTAGTGCATCTACCACAATTAATGCCTATTATCACAATGAAAACAAATAAATTATGTCATATATTATTTATAAATAATATTGATGCACAATACAACATTTAATTGATAGGAAGTGCATCAAAAACTAATCTACCAAGAGTATCCTAATGAAATAAAGAAAGAATAGCAATAGTCTCAACTCTCAAGCATATATTTATGTCGAATAATTGAAAGCTTACAAAAGAAGCTAGCATACCAAGAGTATCTGCTCATTAGGCCTCACAATTTGACTTGGGTTATTTTGCTTTCTGGTATGCCGACTCCTTAATATTTTGCCACAGAAAGTCCATGTCATTACTGCAAAATAATTAAATAATTATTGTAATCATAGCAAATATAATATGAATTTTCAACAAAATAAGGCATAGTCCCACATTCAATAAAATAAGTAATGAGGAGAGCAGATAAAACAAATCAAAAACATACATAGCATGTAAAGTGAGTACTTCTCAGACAAAGTACTTTAAAAGAAAAACTAACACTAATTAATAATATCGAAAAATTTATTATCCAACCATCCTTAGTAAACCAAACCTTTATGCAACAAACTCTAATCAAGCATTTTCATCTAAACTATCTATTGGAATTCCAGGCATCCCTTCGCGAACCTAAACAATATCTTCATCTTCTTTTATGGGATGGTTAGCACATGCTTCACTTTGTAAGATAGTATCAACAACATCAGTGACAATGAGGTTCCGTCATCAAAATTTTCCCTGGCTTTAGTTTAATCACAATATACCAATCTTGTTCTGTGGGATCTTGCACATAAAATACTTATTCAACTTGAGATGCAAGAGCAAAAGGCTCATTTTGGCGCTTTATATTTAAAAAATTAGTCAAAGTAAATCCATGTTCATCTTTTCTTAGCCACTTACCCCTAGACACCCAATCGCAATCAAACAATACAATCCTCTTCTCACTAGTATAATCTAACTTAATTATATCTTTCAAAATACCATAATATGTTATCTCTTCCAAAATAGGCATTTTATCTTTTTTGCTTGCAAAACTAGTAGTTGTTGCATTCACCATCACCCCACTGTTTTAAATTTTTTGCTTCATTTCCACCTCTTTAGTATGAAATTGGAAACCATTGACAATATATCCTAGTGCTTCCCAACAGGCATAAGTCCTCTTGCAAGCTGTATCAAATCACTAGACTTGGGATCATCTTCATTAATATTCAATTCTCTAGCCTACAATTAAGATGTAAATTCTTAAGAACCTACTAGAAAATACAAAACAAAATGTGTATGATCTATATCCTATGATAATCACTATCCAACTTAGATGATTCTGAAACCAAGAAGAAAAAGACACGCTGTGGATGCGCTTGATTATTGGTACTGCTATTTACTTTGTTTTTCTTCACTCAATCACGTAATAATTATATTCCTATACTTAATGTTCTAATAAACAATTATGGTTGATCATTGTAGACACTAGTTATCACTTACCAATAGTCATTGATTGGATCTAAAAAAGGGTACAGATTCTAATATAGGAATTGGGATGTAATTATTAGTTAATCTTTTATGTATCATCTTTTAGTGTCCACTACTTTAATTGTAAGAAATGTTAAATAAATTTAACACCCTGATGTTTGTCCACTGGAAAACATATCACTTGTCCTTTCTTTTGCTATATATTTAAGATTCTAATCCCAATGGATGTAACAATGGGGATTAAATAGACAAGCATATCACAAACACAACGAACCATATATTAACTTTTTTAACGCCAAAAATAGGGACCCAACATAGAAGTATTTCATACAAGGGAAATAGATTCCCTCTCATAATATTCGTAAAGTCCTTAATATGTAAAGAATGATAAATCTCACCTAGAGTACTCAATAATAGAGACATAGAATTCCAGCCGTTGAGGAGTCGTCCACCGTCAAGAACACCTTTCATAGTAAAATTGTATCAAACCTCTGAAAACTTCCTATTTTGTGTGTATGCATGTGTATATGAAATAGAGATTTGTTTGGGTGGGTATGTGTAATTTTGTGCGAGAAAAGGGCAAGAGATTTGGGTAGGAACTAGGGGGAGTTGGGTTAGGGATTTGGGGTAAACTATTTTGAGCAAGAAGAAAAACCAGGAGTTTTTTTTTAGAAGTTATCAATTCTTTTATCGAAAAGGAGCCAATAATTTTTTTATTTTGATTTTTTAGAATATTTCAAATATTAAGGAACAATTTAGTATAATTTTCATAATATACATATAATTACCAAATTCAAATACGAAACTTTTAAAAAATGTCCTTAGAAGAAGTGTTAATAAAACACTTCCAAAAAAGAGTTGTAATAAAATTATAAAAACTTGACATTTCCTATAGAAGTGTCTCCATAAAATATGTTAATAAGACACTTTTTAGAAAGCGTCACGATAAAAATTTAAATAATTTTATCATTGAGACACATTTTTATTAAGTGTCTTAATAGATAGATTATTGAGACATTTTTATGAATGTGCCACTTAAAATGTATCATGTTAGACCTTATTTCTAGTAGATGGTAGTTTAGAATTAATTATACTCATGCATTGCACTTGCACTTTCCTAGTCTTGTTTAGTTTTATAAGTAAAATTATTAATTGTTTTTATCAATTCAAATTCTACTAGTGTTCTAGTATTGACAAAGACTATATTAACTTGTTTCTAGACATTGGACAATGACAAAGCTCTCAACACTATTAGACAATGACTATAATCCTATTGTAGGAAGGTTTTTCAAATGAAAACCCATAGATACATCAATATGCATATGCAATATATATATATATGTCCATTGCCACAATAATCTCCATATGAAACTTTTTTATTCATTTCATGTCCGAATTGCAAGAACAACTAGAGATTGACACTTCTTAAATGAAGTAAATGTGCGATTGTTATTTCCATTTTTCTGAACATGCAAGAGAAGTGAGGAAAAGAATAGTTCAATGTAGGGAAGTTTTCTTCAAATGCTACACAAATGATTGTCAACTATTTGGTGAAGTGGGAGGTGTAATGAATTCTAGCATTAAAACATTATACAAATTGAGATCAAAAGTTATGTACTTTGATCTAGAAACACTCAGCAATATGAAGCTATAAGATCTCAAAAAGCAATATCTTTGACAAAAAAGTAGACACTGACATTATTTTGGATGGCCTGATATTAGATTATAAAAGGTGATTCCCTTTATGCAAATAAGGGCAGACAAGCTTTCTTTGCATTCTTTTGAGTAGTGCTATTACTAGAGATTTTAGTTGCATTTAGATCATTTTTATCGAATGACAAAAATTATGTTCGACCCAAACACTCATTTATTAATAGCTGGAAAGTTATCTTTTTGTTCCTTTGTCGAAAGTCAAAATTCTTTGAGCTTTATAAATTGTTGTACATCTCAAAGCCTTCCAGTATGTGATGACACAAATATATATCTAGTGAAATATTCATACAACACAAGTGTATGCATGTTGAGTGGGCGTAGGATTGCCATAAAGTTTCCAACTTCTCCTACGATATGCGCCATACTTGTGCATACATGTGCTCATCCATATACATGTATATGATTTGCATAAGGTTATAACAAAACCTCAAAATTCTTAACTATGCTTGCATTACAAGAGATAGCAAGATTTCTCCCTTGGTAATTTTAAAATCAATTCCATTTTAAACAACCATCATGTCAATGCATGGCCCATTGGTATCTAAAAATCCCATAAGCTAGCTACATTAAGGGGCATCCTTAAGGAACAAGAAAGCCTCTTTTGCATTGCATGACACTCTCCTGAAAAACCTACTAAAAATAACCTATATGTAGAAGTGGTCCTTCATGGTCATTCTTCTTATTTCCAGGAAGGTATGCATCCCCTCTGCTAATCAACTCACAAGCTTCTTCTCACTTAAAACATAAAGTGAGAACATAAAGGAAGGGAGGTGATGCAAAATAGGGTGTATTTTCGGGTTTTTAGGCAGTTTGGTGGGCAAAAATGATAGTTTCTATACCTTTATTTTAAAATTTTTGGATTAATTCATCTTCTTGCATTTTTATTTCACTAAGGTTTCTAAATGTTTTAGAGGTATGAATTACCCTACAATCATGTTTTGGTAGCAACGTTTTGTTGAAGAAAATATCATCTTCACAAAACTTGAGTTCTGCAAAGCTACAAAAAATAAAATATTAGTGACAAGATGTAAGTGATCACTTTATAAGAATTGTTACCAACAACGTGTATTAAGTGACAATAACTTTTATTTTTTTACTTAATAATATTTTTTAAGAACAATAGTTTTATTTCATCATAATATGACTCAATAATAGAAAGAACTAATATTTTAAGTTGTCACTATTGACAATCACTAACAAATATACAGTGAAATCCTAGGACAGTAAAAGTTGTCACTATAATCCGTAACAAGATCTTCATTTTTACTAAGTTGTCAGCATACATGTCTTACTAATTGCCAATAGTGACAATTTAAACTCTATTTAGTCATTAATAAATTTGTCAAAAAAAAAATTGTCACTTAATAATGACAACATTTGCACTACCACTCTATCTTGTCATTTGTTTTAGTTTTCCATATAGCTTTGGTGATTCTCTTTTGACATCAAGAGGTTTGTTTTAATCGTATAGATAGAAAAGTTTGTGTACATATCATGTTAATTTTTTTCTAAGAAAGTTAAACTAATAAACTTTGTGAAAAGAATTTGATTTCATTAATGTGTTTATAAGTTTGCATTAATATGTGGCGATAAATAAATTTTGTGATCATATATTGGTAACTTTAAATAGAAAATTGAAATTACTCATTCTGAACTAGTTAAATCCATACTAAATTTCATTAACTAAATTGCTTGTATTATTATAATTTATATTCTAATTTTTTATGACTTTTATTTTACATAAGAGTTGAAGAAATTTATCAATGATAGTAGTTTAGAATTATCTATACTCATGCATTGTGTGTGCACTTTTCTAGTCATGTTTAGTTTTATAAGTAAAAATTATTAATTGTTTTAATCAATTCAAATTCTACTAGTGTTCTAGTATTGACAAAGACTATACTAACTTGTTTCTTGTTATTGGACAATGAGAAAACTCTCATAGACAAAGTCTCTTCCTAACACCATTAGACAATGACTATAATCCTATTGTAGGAAGGTTTTTCAAATGAAAATCCATAGATACATCAATATGCATATGTAATATGTATGTCCATTGCCACAATATTCTCCATATGAAACTTTCTTCTTCATTTTCATGTCCGAATTGCAAGAACAACTAGAGATTGCCACTTCTTAAATGAAGTAAATGTGCTATCGTTATATCCATTTTTTTGAACATACAAGGGAATTGAGGAAAAAAATAGTTCAATGTAAGGAAGTTTTCTTCAAATGCTACACAAATAACTATCAACTATTTGGTGAAGTGGGAGGTATAATGAATTCTAGCATTAAAAAATTATATAAACTGAGATCAAATGTTATGTACTTTGATCTAGAAACACTCAGCAATATGAAACTATAAGATCTCAAAAAGCAATATCTTTGACGAAAAAGTAGTCACTGACATTATTTTGGATGGCCTGATATTAGATTATAAAAGGTGATTCCATTGAGCATCTAAGGGTGGACAAGCTTTCTTTGCATTCTTTTGAGTAGTGCTATTACTGGAGATAGTAGTTGCATTTAGATCATTTTTATCGAATGAAAAAATTATGTTCGACCCAAACACTCATTTATTAATATTAATAGCTGTAAAGTTATCTTTTTGTTTCTTTGTGGAGAGTCAAAATTCTTTGAGCTTTATAAATTGTTGTACATCTCAAAGCCTTGCAGTATGTGACAACACAAATATATATATCTAGTGAAATATTCATACAATACAAGTGTATGCATGTTGAGTGGGCGTAGGATTGCCATACAGTTTCCAATTTCTCCTACGATATGTGCCATATTTGTGCATGCATGTGCTCATCCATATACATGCATATGATTTGTATAAGGTTATAACAAAACCTCAAAATTCTTTACTATGCTTGCATTTCAAAAGATAGCAAGATTTCCCCCTTGGTAATTTTAAATTCAATTCCCTTTTAAACAACCATCATGTCAATGCATGGTCCATTAGTTTCTAGAAACACCATAAGCTAGTTACATTAAGGGGCATCCTTAAGGAACAAGAAAGCTTCTTTTGCATTGGACGTGCCCTCTCCTCACAAACCTACTATAAATAACCTATATGTAGAAGTCGTCCTTCATGGTCATTCTTCTTATTTCCTAGAAAGTATGCATCCCCTCTGTTGATCAACTCACAAGCTTCTTCTCACTTAAAACATAAGTGAGAACATAAAGGAATGGGAGGTGATGCAAAATAGGGTGTATTTTTGAGTTTCTAGGCAGTTTGGTGGGCAAAAATGATAGTTTCTATACATTTATTTTAAAATTTTTGGATTAATTCATCTTCTTGCATTTTTATTTCACTATGGTTTCTAAATGTTTTAGAGGTATGAATTATCCTACAATTATGTTTTGGTAGCAATGTTTTGTTGAAGAAGATATCATCTTCACAAAACTTGAGTTCTGCAAAGCTACAAAAAATAAAATATTAGTGAAGTAAGTGATCACTATATAAGAATTGTTACCAACAACGTGTGTTAAGCGACAATAACTTTTATTTCTTTACTTAATAATATTTTTTTAAGAACAATAGTTTTATTTCCATATAATATGACTCAGTAACATAAAGAACTAATATTTTAAGTTGTCACTATTGGCAATTACTAACAAATATATAGTGACATCCTAGAGACTGTAAAAGTTATCACTATAATCTGTAACAAGACCTTCATTGTTACAAAGTTGTCAGCATACATGCATTACTAATTGCCAATAGTGACAATTTAAACTCTATTTAGTCATTAATAAATTTTTCAAAAAAAATTTGTCACTTAATATGTATAATTAATGACAACGTTTGCATTACCACTCTATTTTGTCATTAGTTTTAGTTTTCCATATAGCTTTGGTGATTCTCGCATATGTTTTGACATCAAGAGGTTTGTTTTAATTGTATAGATAGAAAAGTTTGTGTACATATCATGTTAATTTTTTTTTTTGAGAAAGTTGAACTAATAAATTTTGAGAAAAGAATTTGATTTCATTAATGTGTTTAGAAATTTGCATTAATATGTGGCGACAAAAAAATAAATTTGTGATCATATATTGGTAACTTTAAATAGAAAATTGAAATTACTCATTTTGAACTAGTTAAATCCATACTAAATTTCATTACCTAAATTGTTTGTATTATTATAATTAATAATCTAATTTTTTATGACTTTTATTTTATATAAGAGTTGAAGAAATTTATTAATGATGGTAGTTTAGAATTATCTATACTCATGCATTGCACGTATACTTTTCTAGTTCTGTTTAGTTTTGTAAGTAAAAATTATTAATTGTTTTAATCAATTCAAATTCTACTAGTCTTCTAGTATTGACAAAGACTATACTAACTTGTTTCTTGTTATTGGACAATGACAAAGCTCTCATAGACAAAGTTTCTTCATAATACCATTAGACAATGACTATAATCCTATTGCGGGAAGGTTTTTCAAATGAAAATCCATAGAGACATCAATATGCCTATGTAATATGCATGTCCATTGCCACAATATTCTCCATATGAAACTTTCTTCTTCATTTTCGTGTCCAAATTGCAAGAACAACTAGAGATTCACACTTCTTAAATGAAGTAAATGTGCTATTGTTATATCCATTTTTTAGAACATGCAAGGGAATTGAGGAAAAAAATAGTTCAATGTAGGGAAGTTTTCTTCAAATGCTACACAAATAACTATCAACTATTTGGTGAAGTAGGAGGTATTATGAATTCTAGCATAAAAAAATATACAAATTGAGATCAAATGTTTTGTACTTTAATCCACAAACACTCAGCAATATGGGATTATAAGATCTAAAGAAGCAATATATTTGACTAAAAAGTAGACACAAGCATTGTTTGGAAGGCCTGATATTAAATTATAAAAGGTAATTCCTTGGATGCATCTTAGGGTGGACCAGCTTTTTTACATTCTTCTGAGTTATAGTGCTAGTATTGGAAATAGTAATTGCATCTAGATCATTTTTATCAGATGCAAAAGTTATGTTCGACCCAAATACTCATTTTTATTAACAGCTAGAAAGTTATCTTTTTGTTTCTTTGTGGAGAGTCAAAATTCTTTGAGCTTTATAAATTGTTGTACATCTCAAAGCCTTGCAGTATGTGACAATACAAATATATATCTAGTGAAATATTCATTGAATACAAGTGTATAAATGTTGAGTGTGCGTAGGATTGCCATAAAGTTTCCAACTTCTCCTATGATACGCGCCATACTTGTGCGTGCATGTGCTCATCCATATACATGCATATGATTTGCATAGCATTATAACAAAACCTCAAAATTCTTAACTATCCTTGTATTACAAGAGATAACAAGACTTCCACCTTGATAATTTTAAATCTAATTCCCTTTTAAACAACCATCATGTCCCTGCATGGTCCATTGATTTCTAGAAACCCCATTGACTAGCTATATTAGGGGGCATCCTTAAGGAAAAAGAAATGCCTCTTTTGCATTGTAGGTGTCAACTCCTAACAAACCTACTACAAATAGCCTACAGATAGAACTGGTCCTTCATGGTCATTCTTCTCATCTCATGGAAAGTATGCATTTCCTCTGCTGATCAACTCACAAGCTTCTTCTCACTTAAAACATAAAGTTGAGGATGGTTTATTCTGGGGACCATTAAACGTAGGGGATAAGCTATATGACTTTATTTTCCTTTTTGCCTAATTTTAGTAGATATATCATCTTGATGCTTGTGTTAACCATCTTGTGTTAACCATGTTGTTTCATGTTACGTGTCTAAACTTTTGAAATCTATTGTTTGTTATTGTTTGATTAGGTATCTAAGTTCCACAATTTTGTGCCTTTCGCTCATTATTGTTTTCTCCCCAATGTTAGTGATTGGCAATTCAATCGATTACTCATATGACTTTAGGCTTTTGCACAATCCTTGATCCGCTAACATCTCAATATGTACCCATGAGTTCTTTTTTTCTTTTGTTTTTTTGCTTCACTAAGTAATAAATTAACTCAATTGTTTGGTGATGTTAATGAATTTCCTAATGAATTAAGTGGAATAGTTTAGGGGCACCTCGTGCAAGAGGAGATTAATAGGCATAAGATCTAACAAAGTGATGATCTATATTTCTAAACTCTCTATTCCCATAAGTAACAGTTTGCTCTTGTGGATGTTTGCTGCATATCTTGGCGTTAGATCCTCTCTTTAGCCATGCAATGTCCATTCTATCATACAATTAAATCCATGTAAACAAGAGCCCATCCTTTGTGCATCTCCAGGACTTGACATCCCAGCCCAATGAGTACCAAGTGAGGGTGGCTCCTATCTAAAATCCTTTCCCTTCACAAGGCCACCCGCAACATATATGCATAAGTATTTTTGGAGAAGTCTAAAAACAAATTGCTTTTTATTAGATTGCAATGTTACGTTTCAATTTAAAAAATTATAGTATAATTTTTAATAAAAAATTTGGACTGACTTAACCTATGCTGAGAAAAAAATTAATTTCTATAACAACTCAATTTGCCCATAATTTTTTCTCTAATCTTGTATGCCATAATATTCAGCGTATTCTAAATGCAAGAAAAATTAAGTAACTAAAACACAAATACTATACATAGCAAATATAAATCTTATGTATCTAAATTGAGCACAAATTATGCACGTACATTTACATCATTTTCACATATGTTCATGCATGAACATAACATGCGTAGTACATATCTTTTAGAAAGTATTAAAACAAATCTTTTTCATATTTTTAAAATTTTAGTTATGATACCATTATTGGTCTAACATAAACATCAATTAACCAAGATTAGCATCTCCTAGAAACTCCAAATTTCATGCTGTTATTAGAAAAAGAAATTATAGAAATAAAATTTCCAATTGTACAAAAGGATTTTAATATGTACGTTTGAAAGAACATACAATAAGTTTGAGATGAGAAGAAATATATTGATATTCTTATGTTTATACATTAAAAATCATGCATACTAAGACACTAGGAATTATTTTTAAAAATATCCGTACTAGCATAAAGCTCAAGGTCTTTTCGCATATTTTTAGATAAGTAAACAGAGTTAACCCTACTTTAGAAAATAATGGCAAATTAATTTTTCTTTTCTATCTTTTCACTCTATAACCTTTTTTTTTCCCTCCAACTATTTATTTATATATATATATTTAATCCTTTTACATTGAAATTACTACAAAATCATATTATTATTATTATTATTATTATTATTATTATTATTATTATTAAAAATGTACATGAATATTTTAACTTTTTTCATTATAAAAATTTTAGCACATGCATTGAGTATACCAACATTACTAATTATATATAATAGTATGAATGTAGGTAGTGGTTTCTTCCCTTTTGTGGCCTAATTTGCCCCTACCCAAGTTGTATAGCATTGACATGTAAAATGGTTAATATGAATTGATACGGGATAGCCCAAGTAGTTCGGCCCAAACTCTGTTGGCCCAAAGATGCAGCGCCAAGCTCATCTTACGTCCGAGGCCCTTGGGCGTGGTCGACCCATGTCGACCTCGGTGCTCGTCGCCGTGTCCAGGACTCACCTAAAGCCTTGGGTCTATATGTCGACCTGCGCTGCTAATCCACTCCCAGTATGCTGTCAGGTCGACCTTTCCCGCGATCGGGGAGGTCGGAATAGCACAGTACCATCTCTGTCACATTAAATCCGCTGACAGGCAGCGTGCCTCCGCATTAATAGCGTATGCCGCCCCATTACCGCCTGACGTAGCAGGCACTTCAACAGTGTACTACAATGTCCCTAGAACCTGGGATGACAGCCACATGGAATAGTACAGAGAGGGGAAATAACCAATTGCCCCTCACGCAAAGACAAGGGCCCTCTCTTTACATAAAGGGCATCTTAGACAAATCCCTTAAGAGAGAAGACTATAAATACCCCCACTCCAGCCTTTCAAAGATAGGCCATTCTACACTAAAAAAACCTTCACTCTGCTGCTCATCATTTACTCGACTTCATACTAACTTGAGCGTCAGAGAGCTTAAGCTGAGGGCCCCTCGGCTAGCCTGATGTTTACTTGTGATTGCAGGACTCAACCCAGGTATCTGAGGAGCTCATTTACTCGATCGGGCAGGTCGATTCACTCTAAATCCATCCCAATCTAGTTATATCCAGTTTTTACTCTTATCATTTGGCGCCGTCTGTAGGAAACTCTGAGTCCTTTATCAAAAAATGGTGAGCACCAGGCGAGCCCCCTCGGGAAGGGAAGAAAATAAGAGATCCAGCTTCCCCCCATCCAAACTACAGCAAGAACTGAATGTCCCAGGGTCAAGTGCCCAACCGAAATCGGTGGTCACACTGACCATGCCCCAGTTAATGCAGTTCATTAGTGAGTAGATTTCAGCCCAGCTCTCGGCTACCCTTGAATCGACATGCCACTCAACCGGAGCCGACGGCCAGTGTAATTCCACAACTTGTAGCCCCAGAGAGAAGGCAACCTGAAGAGAATTCTGACCGGCCAGAATCCCGGAGACCCCTATCAAGACGAGAAGCGAGTCCAAGCCATTTTCCTAGAGAAATAGCTCGTCTTGTGCCTCGGGAAGAAGTGGCGAATTATGTTGACCACGGCGTTCGACCCCTTCAAGCTTCGTAACGCGATAGGTTCAAACGCTCGAGACCTCGCACGAACAAGAATGCATCCCAGACAGATAAGGAGGAATGAGATGAGGTATCCCACCAGGTACAGTAGTTGAACCGACAACTAGAGGAGATTTCAAGGAGAAACATGGAAGAGATACCCCATCAGGAGGGACATCAGAGGTTTCGTAGGGAGAAAGGTTCCCTGTTTGTTCAAGAAATCATTGATAAGTGCATTGCTGTTGATGCCAAAATCCCGATCGGGTTGTCAAGATAGGATGGCTCGACCGATCTGAACGAGCACTTATTACAGTTCGAGCATATGATGTAGCTACATGGACACAACGAGTATATCCATGCTAAGATGCTGGTAACTACTTTTCAAGGGTTAGCACTCAACTGATTTGTGAAATTGGAATCGGCGTCGATATTCTCATACGTCCAACTGTGCGAAATTTTTTTGCACCAGTTTGCAAGCAAAAGAAAAGCTAAGCTTCCCCACACGTATTTGCACATAGTAAAATATAACGAGGGAAAATCCCTTTGGGAGTTTTTTGCCCGTTTCAATACGAAAGTGTTAAAAATCGATAGCCCAAGAATCGAATTCTTGATCGACGTGTTATTCCTGGGCCTGAAGCACAAGGAATGTGCCAATGCATTAGTAGCAACCTAGGTCGATGGAGGAGCTTCTCGACCTCGTGGAGAGGTATATGACCCAGGAAGAAATGAACAAGTTAAAACATGGTAACCTGGAGGTTGACAAGAGGAAAAACAAAGAGAAAGATAACCGTCAGGTCGGGGAAAGACGTCTATCCCCATAAAACGCTTCCACGAGTACACTTCGCTTAACCTCTAAAGTTTGCCATTCAGCATGACAATTTGCTCAAAAAACCCAGAAATCTCATGGAGACTGAAGCCATGAAAAAATAAAAAAAGTACTGCCATTTCCATCGACAGAAAGGTCATGACACCGAAGACTACTTTAACCTACAGGATGAGATCGAAAAGCTGATCAGGCAGGGCCACCTGAAAAAGTATATCGAAGAGCAAGCCAGGTGTAAAGAGGGCAAAGATGATCAGACTCCCCATATAGAAAGGTCGGCCAGCCCGAGGAGAGAAGACAAAGGGAAAAGACTAGACCAAGACCCCCATCCGCCCATTCAAGGAGTTATTGACATGATCGCGAGAGGTCCCACTAGGGGAGACTCCAGGTCCGCGAGGAAGCAGACTTAGAGAAATCTTCAATCGACTAAATCAGCCAAGGTCGAGACAGTTTTCCAGCTCTCAACCAGTGCAGAGCCAATCTCTTTCACTGACTCTAACCTCAACCACATGGAAAATAGGGGAATAGACAAAAAAATAGACTGCCCCATCGTGGTAGCCCTACAAATATTTAACTTCGAGGTCAAGAAGATATTGGTCGACAATGGCAGTTCCGTGAACATAATATTCTTGTCTACTTTGAATCGAATGAAGCTTGGGGAGCTAAAGTTCGATCAGGTCAGAACACCACTCGTCGAATTCGGAAGGTCCGAGATCATTCTTGAAGGATCCATTAATCTTTCCACAACATTCGGTCAGGGCACCCGGAGCAGAACTTTGATGATCAATTACATGGTGGTCGATGCTTCATTCACCTACAACATCATCATTGGTCGACCGGCCCTAAATGACTTCAGAGCCATCGTTTCCACGTACCATATGAAGATTAAGTTCCCAATCTCAGCAGGTGTGGGAAAGCTTTTGTGCAATCTATAGGATGCATGGTGTTGCTATACCATTTCTGTCGAGGCCAGTGAACAAAAGAGACGACCTCAGTTGACGCCCTCGGGGGATACCCCTATTGCAAAACCCGAGGAGGAGCCTGCATCTAAGAAGAGGAAGTTTGAGGACACTAGGTTCGAGTCAGTCGGGGAGTTTAAAACAATTGAGCTGGAGCCAGAAAACCCCAACAGGACCACTCGGGTCGGGAGCGATATGGGTGATCGCCTGGAATGCCTCACGGTCGAGTTCCTCCGATGGAATATTGATATATTCGTTTGGAAAGCGGCCGACCTTCAGGGCATCGACCCAAATGTCATCATCCATCGACTCAGAGTCGACCCCGCCCATAAACCAGTGAGATAAAAGACCAAAACCTTTAATGCTGAGAGAACCCAAATCATTGAGGAAGAGGTCAGCAAGCTCTTAGAGGCTGGATATATTGTAGAAATTCAATACCCCTCTTGGCTTTGTAATGTAGTGCTAGTCCCCAAGAATGAGGGAAAATGGCGAATGTGTAACGATTTCACTGATTTGAATAAAGCTTGCCCTAAAGATCCTTACCCTTTGCCTTGTATAGATTTATTAGTAGATTCTACTACTGGATGTGAATTGTTGAGCATGATGGATGCCTTCCAGGGCTATTATCAAATACTTATGGCACCTGAAGACAGGGACAAGACCTCTTTTGTCGTCCCCAATGGCGTATACTGCTTTTTGGTCATGCCTTATGGGCTCAAAAACGAGGAGGCAACATACTAGATATTGGTCAACTTCATGTTCAAAAGAGAAATCGGGAGGTCGATGGAGGTTTACGTCGACGACATGATAGTGAAAATAGCGAAGGACGAAGACCACCTAGCCGACCTCGACCATATATTTTCCATTTCAAGGGCCTTTGGCATGAAACTCAACCCCAACAAGTGCACATTTGGAGTTTGCGGGGGCAAGTTCCTGGGATACATAGTCAGCCAGAGAGGCATCGAGGCAAACCCGCACAAGATCCCAGCAATATTAGATGTCACCCCTCCCCGTACTGTCTAAGATGTTCAACGGTTGGTTGGTAGAATCATAGCCCTAGGCAGATTCATTGCAAGGCTGGCCGACAAGAGCTTTCCTTTCTTCAAAATACTCAGAAACACTAAGAAATCGGGGTTTCAATGGACTCAGCAATGCGATCAGGCCCTAGTTGAGCTCAAGCAATATTTGTCTTTGCCGCCCATGCTCGCCAAACCCGACCTGGGAAAAGTGTTGCAACTTTACTTAGTTGTATCCGCTGATTCTATATGTCGACCTGCACTGCTAATCCACTCCCAGTACGCTGTCAGGTCGACCTTTCTCGTGATGAGGGAGGAGGTCGGAATAGCACAGTACCATCCTATCAACAGCCAATTGAGCTTTACCTCACTCGGGGATCTTTGCCCGACGACGAAAAAGAAGCCCACAGACTTAGATGGTTGGCAGCCAAGTTTGCACTCGACGACCATGGACAGCTCTATAGGAGGTCAATATCGGGACCCCCACTAAAGTACCTAGCACCCGAGGATGCAAGTAAGGTGCTACAAGATATTAACGCCGGCATCTGCAGCAACCATTTCGGTGGTCAATCTTTAGCACACAAAGTTGTCCATTACGGTTATTTTTGGCCCACCCTATTGCAACACTCAATCGACTTCGCCAAAAAATGCCTGTCATGCCAGATCCACTCGAACATACTGCACCAACCAGCCGCGTTGATGGTCGATGTTCAGATAACTTGGACATTCGACCAGTAGGGGATTGGCATAGTTGGATCTCTCCCCAAGATATCTGGTCAGCGCAATTTCATCATCGTGGCAGTCAAATACTTTACTAAATGGTTAGAAGCCGAAGCAGTTCCAAGGATCACCGACGCGGCCAATAAGAGCTTCATCTAGAAGAACATAATATGTCTATTTGGTTTACCCAAAGTCTTGATCTTGGATAATGGCACTCAGTTCCAAAGTAAGAGCATGAGAAAATGGTGCGACACCCTAAGAATTAGCCAACACTTTACGTCGGTAGGAAACCCCCAGGCCAATGGCTAGACAAAGGTCACGAATAGAATAGTTCTGGATCACCTCAAGGCTCGAATAACTGGCACAGTGGCTGGTTGGGCAGACAACCTCCCAAGGGTGTTATGGGCATATAGGACCACACCCTAAACAGCCACAGGGCATAGCCCGTACAGCCTGGTCTACGGATCCGAAGCAATAATTTCGTCCGAGTTGATCCAGCACACAGCTCGAGTAATTCACTATAACTCGGTCAGAAATGCGATGGAGAGAATGCTAGACCTAATCACTGTCGACGAGCTGTGCCACACAGCCTACAACACAATACAGGATACCGGTCGAAAATGGCAGAACGTTACAACAAAACAGTACGACCCCGATCATTCAAGGTTGGCGACCTCGTCCTCAAGAAAGTAGAAGTATCAAAGAATGTGGGAAAACTTGATCCAAAGTGGGAAGGACCCTATTCAGTGATCAAAATGTCAAAAAATAATGCATACCGACTAGTAGACGCGGCAGGCAATGAACTGCCCTGATCTTGGAACGCCGTAAACCTAAAAACGTTCTATGTATAAACGGTCATTGGCCTCCTTGGTATTGTCCACCAGCAATAAAAGCAAATCATATCCTCATAGTCGACGTCGTAGCCGACTAAGCAGGCTTCGAACTGTCAAGTCGAGGCTCCTCAGCCAAGACCAATCAGTTGACCACATAGTCGACTAAGCATGCTTCGAGCCAGTCGACCCCATAGCAACTAAGCAGGCTTTGAGCCGTTAAGTCGAAGCTCCTCAGCCAAAACCAATCGATCGACCCCGTAGTCGACCAAGCAGGCCTCGAGTTGCCAAGACCAGGCTTTTCAGCTATTTCTCCATCGTCGACCTGGGCATCAACCAGACCATTGGGGGCTATTACGTTGAAGTCCCCCTAACCCATACTAACTAGTTGGCCTCGTTGCCGTCAAATTATGGGTAGTTTATTATCCATTATTGGATGATTAACCGTGTAGTAACAGAATTACTTAAAAATCTATCATCAAGCGATTACTTCACCTAACCATGCAATCCGAACAACGGTCCACAATTCTAGAAGTTGATAACTTTTTCAGTTAAATCGCGCCCACCAGGTGGCGGTTTACCGTCTAACCTAAGGAGTCATATTGTATATTATTTACGATTTACTCGACAAGGTCCTTGAATTAATCTTGGCTAAGTGCTAAATCCATATGCGGAACGAAATAAAGAAGGTTAAGGTAAAAAGGTCAACAAAACTTGCTAAAAAATGAAAAATATTTGTCTGCACATCAATCAAAGTAAATCAAAAGTACAACGCCTCATCGAGGCACTTCCATTCTACATTCACAAAAAAGAAAAGCTACAATAACTAATTAGCAGCAGGCTTAGCTTGATCCGGCACCCTCATCACTACCCACTCGAGCACCCTCCTCAATGGCCTGCTCGAGCTCATCACTCGAGAGAATGGTTATCGACGTGGGCTCTGGCATAGCAACGAAAAAAGGCACAACGACGGTTGCCGGTTGAGAGGGACAAACCGCATTGCTGAGGAATCATCTGTTTTGACGAGGAAAGTATTCCGCTGCGTTGACCACCCCTTCCTTGACCTCGAACGTGAAGTTGTCGATGAACTCAAACTCTTGGGCAATCGCCTTCAACCTTTGCTCGACCTCAGCCCGTCTTATCTGTTCATTGATCAAAGAGGTCGATGGCGGAGCCTCCGCAACACTCGCTGCTACAGTAGCTTTGAGGGCCCCGCCGTCATCCTCTAGATAGGGTTGTAACTGCTCGTCAAGCAGGTGGCTGAGGCGATATCTATCTTTTGGTTGGAAGGTGTAGCCCAAAAAGTGCAGCTGCTTAAAGGCCTTGTCGAAGGAAGTGCGGGCGTCATCTAGAGCAAACACAAAGCTCGCATCCTGGAACGCCGGGCTCAACATGAACTGCTGCACTTCCTCCCTACGCATCAGAAGCAGTATACAGTAGAACTCATCCCGTGCCTCATCCAGACCAGCATTCCAACCTGCGGCTCGACCAGAATTAAAGGCGACCTGCCCATCTAACCGCGTCTTCTTTAGCAACTAGTCTATGTTCGTCCTCTCCTGGACGGAAGCGACCAACTGGTCATCCCTCAGCTATAGCTACTTGTTCAGCTCCTTGACCTACTTAGCGAGCTCATCGACTCTCATTTGTGAAGACTCGAGCTAAGCCTTCAGAGTCTCCATGTCCCCTCCAGCTTCTCGATCGGCCAGGGCCAACTCCGACCCCCTATAGAAGTTATATCCTAGCTGGCCGACCTGAAAGATAACGCCATTAGTGAGGGTACCGACAATCGACCAGCATGCAGTAACATAGTAAACTTGGAGAAAACTTTACCATGTTGGCGTGATAAGCCAACGCCTGAAGAGCAGCATCTTGGCTCAACCCCATTCATTTTTTCTGGTCGGCCAGAAACTGACCAGCCATAAGCACTTTTAATGGGGCCACCCCCGCCCACCCAGCCATCTCCATTAAGAGAGAATTATAAACAATCATGCTCGACTCAGTCCCGAACCTGGGTGATGGCAATTTAGGCAAATGGAACAGAATATCGTTCCCCCGTGGTCCCCGAATAAGTTGTCTCCCATCGTCGGGGCTGGCCCCACGACCTTCGATTTCCCCTTGTTGACAACGGACCTGCTCCACTGCCGCTCTTTTACCTCGACCCGCAGGGCTGCTGCGGGTAGTTGCAACAGGTCAAGCGGGCGACAGCTTTGGTGAAGGTGTAGGCGTCGCGACCTCTTGACGAGACACCTCGATCACAATGGCCGCTCGACGAGCCACAATAGCCTGACGACGCTGTTGGTTCCTTTTCGCTCTCGCCAGAGCCTCGACCCTCAAACGGTTCATGATTTCCTCGCGATCTGCCAAACAGTAAAATGGAAAAGGTCAAAACCGAGCACAAAGATAGAAAAATAACAAATTAAAAGAAGCACAGTCTACCTATTGGTCATCCGCAGGCACATTTAATGGAGCTAGCGATAACCCAGTTAATACCAAATTCCTTTCCTTGATAAACACCGAGCCCTCTATTTGGCCAAGTTCGACCAGGTCCCGAACGAAGGTGTTGGGCCAGGTCGGGGTAAGGTTACTTGGCATCTCGACATGCCCCATCTACCAGCCCCGAGCAATATTGAAACCCACAGCGACCCGAACAAACATATACCATTTTTTCCACTCCTGCCCGTAAGAGGAGGCTAGGGTTACAAGGAATTTACGGCACAGTCAAGCAGTCAAATAGTAGAAGCCTGACTCGTCGGTGCTACCCGACTTGCGGGACATGGGAAGATGAAAAAGGTTCAAAAAGTTGTCAAAGTTGGTTGGCTGGTCGAATAGGTGCATTAAGACAATGAAGCTACAGATGGTCGAGAAACAATTAGGTAGTAACTGGGTTATGCACACTTGAAGTCCCCTAAGCAGGTCGATCATATGAACACTTAAAGGAAACCTAAGGCCACATTTAAACGCATCCTCAAAAATAGTGATATAGCTGGCTAGGGGACAGTGCATTCGACCAGAAGCCCCAGCCATCAATAGTTCATATTCGGCAGGAATATGGTATAACTACCTAATGCGTCTTAAGTCGACAGGGGTGATAGTTGACATAATCTCCTATAATGGTCGGGGGTGAATAGTCGACCCTGCGAGGGAGGAACATGACTTGGTCCAGCCTCATCTCCCCCGCGGTCGCCACTCGACCTACTGGAGCTCGAGCTACTAGAACTAGAATCGTCACTCGATGACTCATTTGACTCCCTGGATAAATCCCCAACCATATCAGACTGAATCAAAGAACTAAGAGCATAAAGTGTTGGCAGCGAAAACGGTTGACTAGGCCCTCGACCAAATGATAAAGTAGTAAAAGTAAAAATGTCTAGTTTTACAGTGGGTATTTATAGGCGTGTTACCGCAGTAGGTATTTAAACCCTGGTCGATTCGCAAAAACCCTCATCGATTCTTGCAACAGTCCATCAAGCTACTTCCCAAGACTGAACAAGCTCGTCGACCCCTCGTTTAGTCTTGGGAAGTGGAGGGACTCATGATACAGGATAGCTCAAGTAGCTCGGCCCAAACCTTGTTGGCCCAAAGATGCAGTGCCATGCCCATCTTACGTCTGAGGCCCATGGGCGTGGTCGACCCATGTCGACCTCGGTGCTCGGCGCTATGTCGACCTCGGTGCTCGGCGCCATGTCCAGGACTCACCCAAAGCCTTGGGTCTATATGTCGACCTGCGCTGCTAATCCGCTCCCAGTACGTTGTCAGGTCGACCTTTCCCGCGATCAGGGAGGTCGGAATAGCACAGTAGCATCTCTGCTACATTAAATGTGCTGACAGGCAGCGTGCCTTCGTATTAATGGCGCATGCCACCCCATTACCGCCTGACGCAGCAGGCACTTCAACAGTGTACTACAATGTCCCTAGAACCTGGGATGACAGCCACCAGGAATAGTACAGAGAGGGGAAATGACCAACTGCCCTTTGCGCAAGGACAAGGGCCCTCTCTTCACATCAAGGGCATCTTAGACAAATCCCGAAAGAGAGAAGGCTATAAATATCCCAACTCTAGCCTTTCAAAGGTAGGCCATTCTATACTAAAAAAACCTTCACTTTGCTGCTTGTCATTTACTTGACCTCATACTAACTTAAGCGTCGAAAAGCTTAAGCCGAGGGCCCCTCAGCTAGCCTGATGTTTGCTTGTGATTGCAGGACTCAACCCAAGTATCTGAAGAGCTCATTTACTTGATCGGGCAGGTCGATTCACTCAGACTTCATCCCAATCCAATTATATATAGTTTTTAGTCTCATCAGGAATGATTAAGACATTTGATGAGAAATATAAAGATAATTCATATATTATAAATATATATAGTTAAATAAGTAATATAGTAACTCTTGAAAAAGTTTATCATATGTTACAAAATTGTAGAATATGGATAGTTATACTCAACAAACAAAATTTCCAAACTTTTATATCAAAAAAATTCAAATTTTGAGGCATATAAACTTTCAACTAAGGTATTTATTGCACTTTAGCAAAACAAAATATTGCCTATGTGAGTGTTTTTAGATTTTTTTCTCGTTATAGGAACTACCAAATTAATCAAAGATTACGGGTTAAATTACAACATAAAGATTAAAATGTATGTTTAAAATGAAAAGGTAGAGGGGATCTGCTAATGATTTAATTACCAAAAGTATGACTGCATATCACTCTCAAGGTATTTAAGAAAAGTTGCAATTATTTATTTTCATGGAAAACATTACACTTTATTAATGTAATTATAAGTTTGCTTAATGTACTTTGATGAATAAATTTTGTGGATTTGCATTGACAACAATACATACTAATTATAATTGAAATGGAAATAAATAGTTTTTCACTTGAATTATTCGTGTTTTTACACTTTGACAACTGAATTTTTTTTTAATCTATACTTTACCAATAAGATTAGACTTTTCTACACTTTGTCATATATGAACCAATTCTAGTAGAATATTATGCTAGAATTCCATTACATTAGTAATAGGAACTTTCTTCCAAAGTATTATAGCCAAACCATCCAATTTTATGGATCAAACTCAATTGGATCTTTTTTTTTTCCCACTAATACTGCCAAGCAAGTTCAGACAATCTCTTGATCCATTCATAAATGTCTCTAATTAGATGTTAGGCATTTGGTTACCTTAAGAGAGTTATAATTACTCTTGTTGTTTATCTATACTTCGTTGAATTTTTTCACTTTGGTATTCAGAGCACTAGGTTGAAATCATATTAGATGAGTATTAGTAGAGACCATCATAATATTTTGTTTTAATCAAATAGTCTATTTTTCTTTTTCTAGCCAATTCTAGGTCAACTATTTAATGCCTGGGGAAGGGCTTTGAGCAAGCAACTCCCAATCAACCCTAGACAACATGCTCTCATTGCAAAAATAGCTTGAGTAGTTCTTCGACAGCCAATGGGTTAGGGGTTTGAACTTTGTGCCCAGGTCCAAGAATTTGTTCTTTTCCTCAAATTATAGATCAACTTGTAGAATTCTCTTGTTTATATTATTCCGTCAACCAAAGGTTGTACACTTTGAAGATCTGATGCCCTTATGAATACGACCAAGCTTGAATGAGATTTGGTCCTTAACTTTATTATCAACAGTTGCTTCCTAGTTCAAGAATTTTAACCCCATTCCTTTTTAGAACACGCAATGAAGCTTTGTCTATCAGGCTTTCCCTAACATTTAGGATTGTCTAATCTATGTGCAAGTATCATTTACATGGACTTGACCTTCAAAATTCTCTTTTCAGTATTTTCCAATAGTAGTTAGATGCTTGCTCCATCGAGCTTGCGCATAAGGTTTGGTAAAGATTATTGTGTCCTTTTACCCATCAAGGCCTAGCTATTGCCTCAACAATAGGTATAGCCCACGAGGTTCTTTGCCATTTATTTTTGGAGCTAGTTGATCTGACAAATGATTTGCTACACATTCCTTAGTGGATTCGAGTTCCATGACCATCACCATGTTGTCATAATCAGCCAATAGAATTTGTATATAAGTACCTTGTAGTTTTGCCATAGCTTGGGTTACATTTATCACCCATTGCAAGTTTTGCTTACCAAAAATGGTCTACTTAGACCCCTTAATTCTAAGAGGTTGGTGCTAGAAAACCCACATTTAGGTTCCATCTTGTTGACTAGAGGAAAGTGAGGCCTTTTGCTCCTTCTCTTTCACTGCATAACCTCGCTATCAGTTAGTCTGAGCCCTATGTCCAAGGCATCTAAGGAATGTAGCAGCTCAACCAAAGGGAGAGGAACAAAAAAGGGTTCACTACCATAAAGTAAATACATGTTCTTTTTGACTCTTTTTTGAATGAGCGAGTAGATCCTTAGTTTTGTAGCCCTAGACTCCTAAAAAGTGTCGCCATATTTTGGATGATTTGATCTACCTGGTAAGCGATAGCAAAGTACAAAGCCAAGATGAAGTCTGCCCCCCCAAAAGATCATCAAAGTGCATGCTTACTTATTAACATGACCCACGGAGCAATTGTCTTATCACATATAACAATTGACTTTACCTTACATGACTCACACTCGAGCTCTAGCTATTATGAGGGAAACTTTAGAGAAAATCAAGTACTACACTATCCGGTTAGTCTTTGATCTCTATACCTAAGCTCGATGGATGATTTGCATGTCAATGTCATTACAAGCCTCAACTAAGTTTTCTCTAGCTTTGCCCCACTCAAGCATAGTTCACAAGGCTTCATAGGTACACTAACTCAAACCTTTCTCAAAAGATCAAGGTTGGTTGATGATGCACGCTTATGAGATCATATTAGTTAGCTTTTTGCGACTTATGTTATTACTTGCTCATTAACTTGTAACATGTTAGACTCCTTCATTTGTTTATCTAGATTGGTTGAATATGGAAGATGCTAGCTAGCACAAGGAGCATGCACTTCTTAAGGTAAGCATAAAATGTGTACTTTTCACCATGATCGGGGTGCCAGCATTACATGGACATATAATTGTCCATGCTTTGGTCATCGCCTCAATCTATATTATTCTATGTCCTAAGCTGATTGAGCGGCTCAAATGCAATTCTGTAGACGAGTAGTGATTGTTGGACCCTCAAGTTGTGTGTTGTCATGCGAGATGGTTTCCCTAACTCATGTTGGAATTTTCCATGTATAGGATAAGATGTGTATTGTATAATATTGATTAAGAGAGTTGGAAGTTGAAAAGACTCAAGAGTGAAGATGTAACATAAGGATTTATTATCCCACATTGGAATATGTGTGAAAAAGAAGTAGCTATATTTATGGATTGGTTCTAAAATATGTGTTTTAAGAAGTCCAGAGTTGAGGGTACTCACAGTGCGGTGCACCGCACTGCCTGCACCCTCGCACGTGCACGAGTCAGAGCCAGAGCAAAGGCGCATTGGCACTTTAGACGCACTTTCACTTCTCATGTACGCATCGTCCCCGAGTCATCGATTAATTTTTGGCTCAAATTTATGTAGTCTTGACTTATGTCAGCTAGTTTATTTATATTTGACTTGTTATTCAGTTGATTAATTCAACTGATATGTCTTTTAATTAATCGAGTCTATTAAGTCATAATCTTATTAAATGTTATGACTAGTGCTTAACAATTATAATTTATGGGACTAATAGACACAATTAATTAAAGGATACAACTCTGTAAAGAGTTATACTCGGATGGATCTTAATCTATAAATAGAGAAGACTTACTGCTCTTCAAAATATCAAACAATTGCTTAATACTTCTCTCTTGTTCTCTCTCAAATAACTTATGTCGAATTAATACTCTGCAATACTAGTTCGAGGTGTCTATTTTATCTTGGACAACAAACTTGCTGTAACCCGATGAGATAATGGGGGCAAATTCTGTGTTAAGGATAGATCATTATTGTTCGACTTAAGCTTTGTTTCTTGTCCTATTTACTGTATTTACTAACAACTCATGCATCATTACAGACTTGACAGTCTTATGTGTGTGTGTGTGCGCATGGCTTGTCCAATCGCGATCCCAAGTAGGGATGGATTGCCTGCAAGCTTATTAATAACCAATGGAAAGAGAAATTTACAAAGAATCTAATTGCGGTATCTATTTCATAGTTCTTTTAATTAATAATGATTTCATTTACCACTTAGACGAGACGATATTGTAAATATTTTTTTGTTTTGATTTATGTCCAGAGTTTCTCTTCTCATATCCATTTGCATCTAAAATCTAAGGTTTACAATTTTATTTTCTTTTTTTGAAAAAATATGTTTTGATAAAATGTAAAATAAAAAAAACTGATATAACTGGGTGTAGATATTATGTAACAAGTGTGGTTATACCCAACGTTATATATATTTCCATTATTGTAATACAACAATCAAATTGAAATCAATATCTATCAGTAATTAATTTTACAATTTAAAATTATGGAAGACTATGTTGTATTGATTACGTGCACTTAGACAATAAAGGCTACGTTGTATACTTTCTTCATTTGATTAAACTATCTTCTATAAGCTCGTTCTCAATTTTGGTGTCCCCATTGTCTTAATATCAACATTGAACGTAGATTTTTTTCCTCCTAAAACAAATTTTCAATACTTTAATAAGTGTGTGGGAAAAAAAAAATGAAAAAGCAAATATACGTAAATCCTAGTAGCAATTTGTAGCATCCAAGACTTTCTTTGGCTTTGTTTTTTTAAATTAAACATTAAAAGTAAATATTTTCTCTAAGATGTGTCTCTTTACAAATATAATTATTTGAATTATTACATAAATAAAAATGTATAGCTATATATTTTAATTATCATCGTATCATGGTATAAAAAACTAATACCAATCCATAAAAGTCAACATAAAAAAATAAATAAATATTTTTTATTTAGATATTTCTCAAAAACTTTTTTATCAAAGTAAATTAATTTCCTGAGTCATTTTTCAATAATGCATCGACACAAAACTAAAGAAAGGTAAATAAACGTGATTTTACTGTTTGCTGTTTGCTTTATCTGATCATGTTGTCAACTATGCATACAAGGGTTTGCGGAGCCCAACAAATAATTCTCCTATGGAGCCGCATACGAAAAAATGCCCGCCAGCTAATTAATTAAACATCTTAATTACATCGACTAATTTCTTTCCTAATTTTTGAATGATTTGATTAGTGGAAGGATATAGATATAGATATTTCTTAAAAAGAGGAAAAGACAGAGAGAAGGATAGAAATGCCTATTAAAGAAGATTTGAGGCAGTTTTGTGTTAAAGAATTTGTTTGTTCGCAAGGGTGCTTGCCACCCTAAAATATCATCACTCCCTTATTCATCAGTCTACAAGTACAATAATATTGTCCTATAGTACTCATTGGCCTAAACCCTTAGTCGTCGTCATCCTATAGACTATAGATAATTAGATGTAGTGTTGTCCTATACATTAATTAATCTACAGTAGCAGCTAGATCCGAATGATAGTGCCGACACTCGCACTCAATTAATTATTTTGCCTAGACAGTATATGGATCAGGTGGATGCATGCATGTTGTATATATTCTCCATTATCACTGCATGCATGGCATAATAATTAATTTAATTTGTGTTGATCATTTCTAAACGCCTTTGGAAGATTATAATGGCAACCATAAGAAATATATACACAAGCAAACATATATAGCAAGAATTATAGTGAATTCTCCTCCAAAGAAGGTCCATACTCATGACATCATTCTAAGAAGGTCAAATATATATGCTCGAACCTATGTAGTATGTACATAATTAATAGAATACACCAATCAGTGGCCTTAATTCATATATATATATATATGGGTCTATCCAATCTCTATTTATATATATGATCCTCACCAAATAATTTAAAGTTAAACAGACAAACTTAATTGCTAGAAAATTTCCAATATTTAAGTCCCCTTTCAATATATCTAATTAATTCTTTCGCAAGCCATTAAGAACGAATAAAGAACAACATGCAAATGCATATGTAGCCAATAATGTGGAATAGGATTTAGTCTTTTCAATACCAAAGAGGAACCTTAAATTCTAAGGCGAGAAATTTCTCAAGAAGCAGAAAATTCGAAAGAGAAGAATTAAGGAAGAACCAAATAATACATATGCAAAATAGTAAGCAAAAAATTCTCAGTAGTGTAATCTCCACAAATCAATTACATTATATATGAACAAGAGAAAGTTCTTACGAAGGAGTTTTAATTCCACTATAAAATATACAAGTAAAAAAAAAATTCACTAGATACACACACACACTAGGGGTGGCAATCGTGTCGTGTTGGGTTGTTTCGTGTCGGGTTGAGGTGGAGGTATCACAAAATTTTGCTCAACCCAAACCCAACTTGAAAGTTTTCGTGCCAACCCAACCCCAACTCGTTTCAGCATATGATTGTTTTTCATTAATAATTCGTCTAAAAAACTTACATATTTTATGTTCAACTAGAATCTTAATAAAATAATCAATTTATACCAAGATTTTGAGAAAAATCAACTTATACAAAAAAATTAGATAAAGTCAACATTATACTCTAGCAACCCAACTTTTGTACCATAGAGCAATCTGATAATTGGACTTCATTTAATTTCCTCTACAACATCACCAATATACAAATTTTCATGTTAAATCAAAAGTTTTGCACAACTTAATTTTAACAACAATGAAGTCGAATTCTAACAAATATAATTCATCTCATTCAATAATTAATAATCATCTCAACATCACCACGTAGTCAAGATTTACGTAGGAAATAATAATCATTAATTCTTACAAATCAATCTAGAGTTAAATTGTTCAAAAATAACAAGTCATTACTTAAAAATGCAAAAAACATAGAAAAACTATCAAATTATCGTGTTTTCGGGTTACCCGAAACCCAACCCAAATCAACTCATAATTTTCGTGTTGTTTATCGGGTCGACCCAATATCGACCCAACCAATAACCCCCAACCCAAATCCGATAATATCGTGTTGGTTCGTGTCGTGTCGAAAATTGCCACCCTTAACACACACAATAAGATATATATATATATACACCTCCAAAAACTATAGATATAACACAAATGCACACATATATACATCTCCTCACAATAATATAGTATCTACGTACAAAAAATAGTACATATATATATATATGCATACACCCACAAGGACCTATATAGTCGTCTTCATCATAATAAGAAATTACAACTTTGGTCCCAATATATAGCGTGATATACAAGTTTAGTGCCAAGCTTTTCAAAATAGCTAGCGTTAATCTCACATATAACCTCATCATCACAACTCTCGTCCCTCTGCTATATCGGTTTAGATTCTCTATTCCATTTTTTATTCCATTTCATGAATATACGATATTGTATTTAATATTTTCTTATAAAAATAATTAATTAAAAATTAGATACACTTTGCATATATATATCAAGTTGGAATAGGAGATGAAACACAGAGTAGAATAGGGAATTGATCAAAGTATATATTGATTGGATGGTGAAGCCACGTGCATGCCATGTGGCTGCTGAACCTCATTTGGATAATTTTCAAGTTTAGTGTTATAATTTTAGATACAATAAACTTTAGTCCGATATATAACAACAAATTTGCAAGTTTGGTAATTTCATTGAAAAAGATAAATGGAAAAAACAATGAATACAGCATATAGCTATTAAATATCATTTAGTTCAATTCTTCTATAAATATACAAATTATTTTTGTAATTTTACTTCATGTGATAATTTTTAGATTTTGATAAACAATTAAAATTTTTAATGTAAACCTAAATATTATAGTAAAATTACTTGTAAGTGTTAATGGAATAAATTGGATAAATTCATCTTTTTACTTGCTTTTATTCCACCACAATTTGTGACATGATTTTCATTGTCGCTAAGTTATCAATATACAATGATAATAAAAATTGTCACTAGAATCTGCGACAAGATTTCATTGTCATTAAGCTATCAATATAAACATCTACTAATTGTCAAATATGATAAGTTAAGCACTATTTTCGCCACTTTTAGGCTTGAAAAATAATTAAGGCGATTAAAAATAATACCTTTTGTCATTTAAAACGTGCAACTAGCGACATCTTTTTCTTTGACAATTGCTATTTTGTCATTAATTTTCTTCTTCTTGTAGTTTTGGTAATGTTCACATATATTTCGACACCAGGAGGATTGTTTTAATTATCTAGATAGTAAACAAGTTGTTGCGTTTAAAATTCTTTAAGAAAATTGAACTAATAATTTTTATGTTAAAATTTTGATTTTATTAATATGATAATAAAAATATTCTGTAAACATGTATTGTTAACTTTAAAATTTGAAAGATAATTGCAATTACTCAGTATGAACTATTAATTAAACAATTTTATTTACTATAGTTCTTACATAACATAATTTATATTATAATTTTTTAAAACTTTTTTGTTTTGCGTAAGAATTGAAGAAATTTATCAATGATTGTTTATAAAAAACTACACTAGGTCATCAAAACTGCACAAAGTTCCATATGGCTTTATAACTAATATTCATTGTTTTAATTGATTCAAATTCTACAAGTGTCTAGTATTGGCAAAGACTATATTGACTTATCTTTAACAATTGGACTACGAGAAAGTTGCCACAGTCAAAGTCTCTTCCTATCATAGTTCGACAATGAGTATAATGCCATTCCATAAAGTTCTTCAAATGGCAACCCGAACATACATCCTTGTCACAATCTTCTTCATATGAATTTTACTCTTTCTTTCATGTTCTAATTGCAAAAATAGCTAGAAATCCATATTTTTCAAATTTAAGTAAATGTGGCACAGTTATACCCTTTTTTTCTTGAACATGTATGGGATGTGAGGAGAAAAATTAGTTCAATACAGGGAAGTTGCCTTCAAATGCTGCACAGTAGATTGTCGGTCACCTTCAAATGTTGGAGGTGTAGTGAATTCTAGTATCGAAGAAAAATCAAACAAATTGATATTATATGTTATGTATTTGGATGTAGAAACACTTCAGCAATATGAAACCATAAGATCTAAAGAAGCAATATCATTGAACGAACATCAAATATATTTTGAAGGCTCGGTATTAGGCTACAAAAGATGATTCCCTTGATGCATTTAATGATGGATCAACTTCTCTAACGTCCTTTAGTTATAGTACTAGTACTGTAGGTGGTTGCATTTGGATCATGTGTATGGGATGTAGAAAGTTATGTTGAAATCAAATACTCATTTGTTAACAGCAAGAGATACTATAGCTTTCCTATCTTTTTGTTCTTTTGCAGAGAAGTCGAAATTCTTGGAGCTTTCTAAGTTATTGTATTTCACAAGGCCTTGTAATGTGTGACATCATAAATACATATCTAGTGAAAATGATAATGCAATAAAAGCATATGCATGCTAAGTATAAGCAGGATTGCTATAGAGTTTAATGCAATCAAAGCATATGCATGCTAACTATAAGTAGGATTGCTATAGAGTTTCCAACTTGTCCTAGGTTAGATGCCATACTTGTGTGTGCATATGCTCATCCATATACATGCATAAGATTTGCATAAGGTTTTATAAAAATTTCTAAGTTCTTAACTATGCTTATTTTTAAAAGCATATGCATGCTAACTATGAGTAGGATTGCTATAGAGTTTCCAACTTGTCCTAGGTTACATGCCATACTTGTGTGTATATGCTCATCCATATAGATGCATAAGATTTGCATAAGGTTATATAAAAATTTCTAAGTTCTTAACTATGCTTATTTTTATAAGAGGTAGCAAAGGTGGTAAGGTGTAACACCTCTAAAATTTAGCATTTTAGAAAATAAGATTTTAAAAATCAAAATATTAATTTGACAAAATTTTGGGGTTCAAAATATTAATAAGGAGGATTAATCATAAGGAACGTAAAAGTTTTGGGGGTAAATCTATAAATATTTTGGGTCAACTAGGTCAAAATCAGGCACTAATTTGTCCTAGGATTCAATTGCAAATTGAAATAAGGTCTTGGGGGCCAACCTGAGGCACTAAATAAGTTGAGGTACTAAACTTAAGGTTGGAAAGAAGTTCTAGGGGTCAAATCAATATTCTGGAAAATTCCATCCTATAAATAGGCCCCCCAATACTTTGTCTAATTCTCAAATGCAACCCAACCTTACCTTCTCCACACCACTTCTCACCAGCAATCGAAAAATAGAGAGTTAAGTCAACCATTGCCTTCCTCACCTCATAACGAACTCAATAACACCAAAAACTCCCTAAACCACCCGAAAGAACGCCGAAGAAGTGAGCTCAACGGTGGCAAACTTTGGAGGTGATGGGTTGCTGGTTTCCGATGATGAAAACTTGTGAATAGAGAGTGGGTTTTAATGGGCTTGATGAGAGGAGTTTAATGGTGGTTCCAATTTTGTGATTCAATCATCGGTGGATGAGTAATTAAGGAAAACAACGCGACCGCATTGGTGGCGGTTTTCCAACAAATTAGCCAGGCAATTAGTGATAGATTGGAAAATTGATTTAGGGGAATTGTTCACCTCATTGAGGCACATCGACCAATGGTGGCCACGCACAGTTCCAGTGGTGGCGCACGACGACGGTCCGATGACTTTCTAACAGAATCTTCGGCTCGATGATGTGAGTGCATGCGAGCTAGTCTATTATGAATTGACCTTGAACTCAATCAATTTAGTAAAATCTTGATTAATAGGTTAATTTGATTCCTGATTTAATGTGAGTAAATCGTTAGGCTAATTTCTGATGTAAATTCAGGTTAATTGGCTGGAAATTATGATTATTGTGTGAAATGTTTGTATACGAATTCAGTTGTAAGTGATGTATGGACCCGAAATTGATAATAAAAGATTAATATTTGTCATTTGAATTAATTGAAGCATTTGGGAGGTTGAAATTGTGAAATGAAAATAGGACTTGAATATAAATGTTAAATTCATGGATGTGGGTTAAATTTAATTAGCTAAGGACTGAAAAAATATTAATCTAAGTATTAATAATGAAAGTAAGCACTGGCCCGAGATTGATAAAATATTTATTGATGAGATTTGACCGAACTGGCATGCTTAGGAAAACAAATGGTAAATTAAGTTCAGGGTAAAATCTTTGATTGCTTAAACGAGTTAAATAGGTAGCGAATCTAGTAATATGAATTAGATGGTCGAGGGAAATAGACCATATAACTAAGTATTCTGATATGAAGACAAGATAAAGTGATAATCGAGAAGATAAATGGGCTAGAGTAATTAAAATGTGCGATTAGCCATAATTTCTGTTAGTGGAATGCTCTATTATGGCATCAATATTTATATGACGTTTTGAATGAAAATAGGTGACGAGGATCCAAGGGTTCCTAGCCGGTAGAAGACTTCTATTGTAGGCACTGAGTATTGAGGTGAGAGTTAAGCTTATCTTTCTTTTGGGAAGTGAATGTTCCTTGGTTGTTTGAATTCCTTATGTTTATCTATTGAAATTGATTGTACTTGTTCTAGTGCCAAAACTCATATTACCCTATGTGTTAATTTTTCCACGTGCCCTACAGCCTTGCCGGCTTCCCCTTATTACGTTGATTTTGGGTCTTGCCAACCAAATTATGTTTTTGCACTCTTAATTGAAATCATTTTGCATATCATTTGTATGGTCTTGCCGGTAATTGTTTATCGATTGTATTGTCATATTGGGATATTAGACAGGTCGAGTGCCTGGATCAAGCGGAATGCTTAGGATAATAAACGGGCTGAGTGCCTGGGTACCGACCAGAATTCTTGGGTTAATGGAGGAATAAAGAGAATCTGTTATGCATATTTTGTCGTTTCCTTTTAAAACTATCCTTCTCTACACCTTGAGCCTTAAACTCAATGATCCCTCCTCACTTAATCTTTTCTTCATCTTCATACATTTTGTAGGATTTTTGCTCCACTTGTAAGGTTCTATTTGAAGCTTTCTCAAATTTGGATTGTTTATAAAGTATAAGGGCCTTTCGTATTTCAGATCTCAGTCCTTTAATAAACTTCTTGGTTTTACCCCCTTCCTCTCTCAACATTTGTGGCGTATACCAAATCAATATGCTAAACCTAGCTTCATACTGTCATACTATCATTTTCCCTTGGGCAAGGCTCACAAATTTTTGTCTCTAAGCATCTCTCACCTCTCGTGGTATGTATCTATCCATAAATTTCCATACGAAGTTCTCCTATGTATGAGGTATTTTCTTATATTCCCATCATTGGCTTACCAAGGCCCACTATTGATGAACAGCTCTTTCCAATATATTAATAGCGTGTATAAGCTTATAATCATCTGGGGAGCCTAACATTTGGAAAATATCCTCAATCTTCCTAGACCACGCATATGCCTTTTGGTGATCTAATTCACCCATAAATATTGGGGGTAGAACTTATGGATAAGGCTCCAAAATTTGAAAATTCTTCATTTTCCTCAAAATCATTTGCCTGGCCTTGTTGTTGACGAGATTGTATGAATTGTTGCCACATTGTAGTCATCTATTTTATAATCTGTCTTCCCACTTCTGGATTCACCAGTAGGTCTCCTGCCACTCCTTCAACATTTATTGGGCATTTTCATTCCAAAGTATCCTCATCTAGATTTTTCGAACTGGGAGAATGCATTAGGGTTAGTTCTTGCGATGACATTCAGTAAGCTACAAGACTTTTCCATTTTATAGGCCACGCTTATCTGTAATATTTAATGAGATATTTATTAATTAGTACTCAATCTTTATCAATTTTTATTGTACAAAAATTAATATATATATATATACAATTTTCTAAACACAATATAAACTAGAAGTCAATTAATTTTCATGTTAGCATTAACATCATAATTTTTTTTCTTGCTGTTCTTTTTCTACATGTGGTGTTTATGAAATATTTGCTAACCTAACCTTTGATAAGAAGATTACAACTAGTTTTAAGATAGCCATTGTTATGTGCATGTTGATTCTTGCGTCTACTAATGTTGTTCTAAAAGCGATCTTGTCATATACATAGATACATACATACATACATAGGTGACCTTTCTCACAAATCTTTAACCTCAGCTAGTACTCGATCCTGCATTTTCTCACCGAGGCCCATATTCTTGACCATACTTTCCTCTTTGTCTTCTTATCTTTCTCCTTTGTCACTTTTTAGTGTCCTAGTTCAATCTGACCTCGAGACTTCTTTAAGTATTCCTTTATTCAATCCATTCTTTCTAATCTATATTTATTCTCCATTTACTCCTCTTTCTTCATGACCTTTCCATCATTATTTTATCTTTATCAAATCCATTTTTTTGCTCCTTTTAGGTTTCCCCTCCTTAGTCAATTATCTCTTTGCTAATCATCAGTTGCCCTACAAACATGCATAATCATTCTGTCAAGTTTGGTACCCAGTTTCTAACGAATCGTATCCTATGGGCAATCATATATCATTCTTACCCCTTCTCATCTCATAGTCCTATCAATCAACTCTCTTATCATTATTACATAAATTTCTCCATATAGTCATACCATATGAGTCACAACCATACATATATGCCAAACACCATTCATCCCGAATGTCATTCCAAGTATCGAATTTGATTCTATCTGCAACAATCACCTTCTTGTCAAGTGAAGCTCCCAAGGCATATATGCGTGTAATATATTTATATATATATATTCTCAAGTACTTTCCTTCGAATCATAAAAAGTCACATGCCTGACACTTCAGGAGTAATGAGCCATGTATTAGTCGATCGTCCTAGTCATAACCCTTCATTTTGCCGATATCGCGCATTGTCCCAAAAGTTCACATCCTATTCAAATTTTCAAGGTCAAACTTAATCTCTACTAGTAAAAAAATCACATATTCCACATATTCCAAAGATCAATTCTTGAAATAACTCAGGTTTTCAAACCCAAGCTCTGGTACCACCTCTATAGCATCCTGATAGGTGCTTGTTCCCCATTGAGGTAATACTCGGTCCATATACAAGTTCTCTGGATAAAACAATTCTTTCAAAAATTCCAAGCATTTAATTCAAACATCCAACGTTTAACAAAACCAACCCTACAATCAGAACCCAAATAAATTTTACTTAGTGTTGCCAAAATATCTCCAATCTTACTTACATCAATACTTAGCAGGTGTAGAAAAACCAAAGTATATAACTAACAACATACTACAATTCATGCCTATTCATGAACTAACAAAAGTCACAATACAAAACTTATCAGCTTGATTTATATAGCAACCCTAGCATATCGCAACTTATGCATTTACATACATCTGCAAACTATATACCTTATATGAAATGTGGCTCGACTCCCATCATCACTTGCTTCTATCTGGGGTGAAGAATAGGAAAAATAATACAGAAATAACTGTAAGTTCGAATGGCTTAGTGAATGGGTATGCTGATGAAATATTTAAATATATCCTCATTTCGATCACGAAACAAAGTAGAAATGATTTGTTTTTCAATCGAAAAGATTTTCTTCAAATCTTAAATGTTTCATCTCAACACCGTCCTATACCAGTGCCAAGATTTCACAAATTTCAATAACTTTATTGAAGAAGTTTTAAACCTTAAGAAGATAAACGTAATGATTGATATGGTTTTTAGACAATCAGTGAACTTTCACAAGTTACTTAGGTTTAAAACATAAATATCAAAATATATCAATCACTTTTGCAAAAGACTGTTAGAGGTCTCCAAACTTATTGCTCCATTTTTGAAAATATGAAAATCTATATCCCTCAAGATTCCAAGTGATCGGCACGAGCATAACTAACATATATGGCAAGGTCGACCACATGCCAGATCCCGCCACTCGCAAATAGCTGCTTCCAACTACCCCTGAGTCAAGATCGTGAGTCGGTGCTAATCGGGAGACCATCACCGTCGGTCCATTTCGTCCAATCGTCTTTTCGAACCTAGTCCTATGTCCAACTTCCCATGGTGTTCCTCTGGGTCTAAACTTCCCAAGGGCATCCCCAAGGGTCTTAAGAATATATTATATTAGCATAATTCATGTCATAACACATTCTCCATACTTAAAAGCATCAATGTGACTAAAATTGAAAATATTGTAACTGAATCTATACAATATCAAAATGTGGCGATGACATCATTCCATATATCAAATTGCATTTTATACATTTAAAAAAAAAAAACTAAGAAGCTAGATTTTGAAAAGAGTATTTCTCGAGTAGAACTATGCGAGCTTTAAGTCTCAAATATGATATTTATTATAATTAAAATACCATGAAAGTATGTATCAAAGATCATGCAACAATAGTCATAGATATAGCATATAAGTTATTTCCCCATCAAGAAGGTCTCATAATAGTGACTATAAAACTCACGTGATAGGTGCAAAGGAACACTCTTAGCTATTTGGGTGCCTTACATCTTCACTTCCTAATCAACCCAGAATTTAACATAAGATGAGTTGAACTAATATCGTATTAATTCTTTAAATTACTTAACGTAGCTACACCTAGTATCTTTATTAGAATCCAGTGATTAACTTATTTTATTCTACTCTATATACTTTTTACAATTCTTTTCTATGTCCAGATGCTTAAAATAACTCAATATGACATTCTTAATTGTGTAAGTCACTAAGCAGTCACTAACACCACTATCTTTAGCTTGTAATATTAATGAGGTCTCCCTTATAGTTCCCATGGATGTCTGATTATCATTTTGAGCCTACCCATGTCCACCCCAGTGTATCTCGATTATCTTAAGCTTTTGAATATTATGCCACTCGTTTCTCTGAGCTTGTATTAACTTGGTGACCTAATTACTAACTCTCATATGCTATCGGTCCATATCCCTTTAATATCTAAATTAAGTGGCATTAGGCCTCACTATAGTCTAAATCTTATTCGAATTAATTTCTTCAGTTGGTTAAACTAGATTTTCTATAATTGATCTTTATTCCAATTTACAATTTCATCTTTCTAACCTAAGTCAAATTGACTTGCTAGGCCCCCCATTAGATTCTCAGCACTCCAAGGTCAAATTTTTGATTCATTACTAAAATTTGGTTAATCACAATCTTATTGTAATATAATTTAGGTACTGGTTATTAATCAGCCTTCAATCAAATGAAAATAAGAATGTGTTCAATTCCTAATCAAATCAATCAATAATTAATCAAATAAATGACTTAATAGCCAAAAATTACCAAATTAGACTGGGTTCGAGTCCAATTTAGAGCCCAAAATTAGTACGAACGAGCCTAGAATCAAATTCTAGTGTTATTGTAATTGTGCCGCTATAGCGCCAATGTCTGCTACCGCTAGAATAGGAGCCCGACCAACCAGAATGTGCATCTTGACATGCCGATGAAAAGCCCTCTATCAATTTCAGCTTTTGCAGCCACCTCGCTAGCCAATTTCAAGCATAACGCCACAACATCACCATTCATGACCACGTGCCGCCGATTTCAATTCTCCTCCTCCAATAGTCAAATCATGAAATTGAAACCACCATTACACTCTTCTCGTTGATCTCATTAGAATGCACTCCCTATTCGTGAGTTTCAGTCTCTGAAAGTTGGCAACTTATCACTTCAAAAATCCATCATCGTCGACTTGAAATTCCCAATGTTCCGCTAGTCCATTCAAGTTGAATCTGGTACCATCATGTTTGCTGAGCTGAGAGAATGGTCCTAGTTGGTTTAAATTTATGTTTTGGGCCACAGTGATGGTAAAGGGTAGAGGATGATGAGTTGGGTATGCATATGAGAATTAGATGAAAACGAGGGAGCTCTTTTTTATTTTTTTCATTTTTCCTAAAATTGCATTTCAGCCCTAGATCTTTCCCTCATCTTTCAGTTTTGTCCCCTAAGTTTCTTAGTGCCTGACATTGGCCCCTTAGTCTTCCAATTCACTCTTCCAACTTCCTTTATTCATACATGAGCCCTATCTATAGCCTTTTAATTCTTACAATTGAGTCCAACTTTATTAATTTTTCAGTCCTCTCAATTTTCTAATATCAAACTAAGGCCCTAATTAATTTAGGTATGATGTTATCTATGGTCTATTTTGATTCTATTAATGTTGTTCTTTCAACGGCTCTTAATGTTAAAGTTTAATTAATTAAATTCTAAATTTTGCTTTTCTTTTCTCTCTCTTCCTTTCTTTTTAAATTAATCCTTAATATTTGCTAAATTCTACCCTAAAAGTCAAGGCATTGCACACTTAAATACAACTTAAAACTCCTAACCATGTCCAATGGTAAGGGATTATGAGAAATAGGAAACCCGCTACTAAGTAACAATTGAAAACGGTGAACTACCCAAGAGAAGGGGACACGAGACAGTCCTCATGAAAAGGGAATGTAGACTCATACACGCTAGAAAGGTTGATCGTATGATTCAAAAGATCTAACTTCTCTAGAGTGACCAAACTAAGTAGAACTGTAATACCATGGAAACTTTCATCAAAGATAGGGACATACTCAGAGTCCTTTCCCAAAGAGCCCTCTTCCCCAAACTTAAACTCTAACTCTAATTCGGATTCTAATGTAAAAGTCTCACTAGAAGCCAACTCTCTAACTATCATTGATAAATATGCTCACAATATGCAGCTACATAATGCAAAATAAAAAGATAAGATAATGGCGTAATGCCGTGAGAGAGACGACCCCTTACAGACCTACAAAAAACTAACCCTAGTGCAACTAACTAAAATGGTGGGATACCCGATGGCGAGATCACCTAAATTGATGCTTGTCTGGGTGACTGCCCATAGAGTGGGGCCCTAAGGAAGGAACCCAAAGCCAATCGCCTAAGGAAGGGTTAACCCTAAGAAAGGATGGGTGGTCGGAGTAGTACCATACCAGAAACTCACACTCTTTCTTAGACGGCATATGGAATAAACTATCATAAATATGTAATGGACTACTTGTCAAACATTTTTCTTTCCTACTTTGGCTGATAGCATAAAGCATTAGACCAAAACTCATATGATTACAAATACTAAGATGTTTGAAAGGCTAGCAGATGTGATTGAACCAAATAAAAGCTATAGCCATAAAAGTGCTACAAAACTCCATTTGCTTTTGTTCCATAATTAGCCAGTGGTGCTTAAATAGTCACTGATGCTAGTTACGAATAAAATAGTTTAAATGGAATTAGTTCAACTCTAAACTGGCCTCAATCTATTAGGGATTATGAAATTAATTAGGGTTCCTTGAGTGATTTAAGCTAGATTTTCATTCTTACTGTTGGTTTAACCTTTCCCTTACAATACTTGTATGCTATCGACCACTGAGGAATGCTTAGATGTAGAGGGTGGTCCCACTTTATCATGTAAAAGAGATCACACTTTGAACATGCCACTTTTTTTGGGAAGAGTCGAACTATGATAATGAATCTAGAAGACTATTACCTACTTTGGATAGATTTTCCAATCTTTCCTTATGATTAGAGAAAAGATTGGAACCCCTTGCTGCTGCTGCTGCTGCTATCGCCATATAGATCTACCATACTACTATTATTACTACCATGTGTCTCCACAGGATGGATAACTCTCCCTCACTTAATTTTTTTTCTCTACTAAATTAGCTGACTCCTCTCAAAAGGCCTCATTCACCAAATCATAACACCCCGAAGGTGCCTTTCTCACAAGTGTTAACTAATGCAAAGAATTAGAAAGCAGAAGAGAGAATCCTACTAACAATGATGAAGGATGTCCTTGGCCTAAGAGAAATATTATAATCAAATAAAGTTTGCGGATAATGCAAGGTACTACCGCAAAGAAAACCTTTAATCAATTAAAACTAATAATTAGCTTATTTAATCAGTTATTAAATTAATCAAGATTAAACTAAGTTAAATTAACTACGCAAACAAGTTAATGAAGTAAAATAACATAATAAATCATCTAAAAAAATAACAGTCATAAGTAGAAACTATACTTTCAATTCGAAATAAATGATTTCCAATTAAAGGTGGGGGTGCAGCACCCCTGACCCAGGGAGAGTGTCCCTAGTCAAGGGGCTATTACTCTAACAGACATCGCTCAATAAGTGTAAAAGAGCTGCAAACGTATTGAAAGGAAAATGCCTTATATACATTAACTACCAGCATTTCACACTTGTACAGCATTCACAACAAAATAGTGCTCTCAAAGAACCCTATAATACAAGGTCTTAGCAGTTCAACACTGTTTGATCACATAGGTCAAAATTACATACACTATGTGCGGTCGTGGCTATCCCTATCAAGTCCTCATGTCCTCATCTGGGAAAAGAATAGAATAAACAATACAAGCCATATGTCCGAATGACTTAGTGAGTTACTAATGAAATATTGAACACAGTACAGGGAAGCCCAACAAGCGAGTAAAGATGTATTAAATAAAGATTTCCCGATGTTTGCAAGGATTTGGATTACACATTGAACACAGTAACTAATGATACCGAGAAGCACAAAGAGAAGAAAGAAATCATTAGTAAATGAACATTTTTAGTAATGAGCTATTGGTAGTCCTCCTACCTTGTAGCTACACTTTCAAAAACATGAAAATCCTTATTCCTTCTGTCCCAAGGGATCGGTTCAGATAATGTACTATAACCAATAGGCATGGCTAGCTACATGCCTCATCCCTCCTATAATCAGCTACCTCCAACTGGTTACGAAGCCAGATGTATTCAGTAGGGTATCGGCTGAAGGTTGGTCGCCGTCGGTCTATTCTGCCCTGTCCACCCACAGCTAATCCCAAGGCCTACCCCTAAGGGTATCAAGTATATCAGTTCATCCATATAATGTATGGTGTCCAACAACATTGTAATTAATATATCAAGTCGCCATGTTAAGGAATATATAAACAATTTTAGTAACAGACTAGTGATCGAAATGGCATGGCGATATTTTGAAATCATTTTCAGCTTCCTCAATACAATCGCTAGTTTCTGTTACAGTGCTACAAATTATGATTAACAAAAGTGCTCAGTGAAAAAGGGGTGATACAGAGTACTATTTTCACAAACAGTTTGATTTTTCAAAACTCATGTACACACTCAAAACACAACCGGGTAAAATTTAGGAATTATGAGAGAGAGAGAGAGAGAGAGAAACGACGTAAAACATCAAGAGTATCACCGGAATCAAGAAATGGTATATCATAAGTGAACAATTGCTTACAAGCAGACCAGGAGTAAATGATGGGGATATATCTAGCAATATACATGTACGAGATAAGATTCACATTGGGTTTGATCACAAATGACCCCAGAATCAATGAACAGAACAGTTCCAACATATTGTCAAGGATTGCCCAAGGGTCACTGAGTATCATAGAGCTAATAATAGCAATTGGGTCTCAACGCAATCAGAATCAATAATCGGGATGTACAACAACTACATATGTTCTTTCCTAGCAATGAAAGCTAATATAAACTCACCTAATAGCCTTTGTCAAGTATCACCCTCCTGATCACCAGTGATATCCGCGATCTCCCCACCTAATTTATTAGATATAATATCAGAGTCTGATTATAATTGTATTACATTATGTTTACTGAATTATAAAATATTTTCGCCCCTAAAGAGTCTTTATATTGCTTAGTTATAGCCAGTTGACTCGTCAGGAATGAAGCTACCTTTATGCGGCTATAAATAGCACTCTTCTAGCCCTTGGCATCAATACGTATAATTCAATTGACTTACATAATTTAATTCCTGGGGTTGACGCATTAACATTAACCATTTTACTATTTCATTTTTAGTTTATTTGTTAATAATAGGCATTTAATCTAACGTAATTGCTTAGATTCATCCCAGCCAAATCCATACCAAGATTAACAATCACACATCTAGAAATCGAAATTACATTCATATATCAGTCAACTCAGGTCCAGATCCATACTCAAATTAATTTAAGTTTGAATTTAAATCAACTCAAGGTAAATTAATTCGATAAAAATTGAAATTTACCCAATTGGATAGCTAAAGTCCAATTCAAGGTTCAATTCTCGCCTAGACGTGTTCGAAATGAAGAGTCCAATTTTATGTAAATAAGCAGCCAGAGCGTCGCCGTTGACCATCGCCGGAGTTCAACCACCACCACCCAGAGACACGTCTCGATGTGTCCAACCAAACCCCCAACTCAATTTCCCCTAACTCTGCCTCCTCGCCAGTCAATTTCATAAAAAATAGTGGTTGCGCCACCACCCACCGCCGCAACTTCCCTTCCAAAGTTCCTCCTTTTTCGGCCACAAAACTCCAATCTAAGACCACCGTTATGCTCCTTGCAGTGAACCCGACACAACCCGTTAGTTATTTTCAAGCTTCAATTGGTAAACACTCAAAACCCGTCACCACCACGCACCTTCCCCCACCGGCCACCGCGTTACCCATTTTCCATGGTTGTTTTCATTAAATTTAGTATGCTTGCTTTCATGGCGAGGTAAGGAACAAAGTTATCGAATTATAATTTGATTTTGTGGTGAAACAGAGCTAAACTGAGCGTTGCAAGCTCTGGGTCTTTTTTGAGAATTAAGAAAAGTTTGGTCCTTGATATATATATAAAGAAGGTTTTCACTAATTACACTGGCCACCCCCAGAGTTTCCACCGTTTTCATTTCACGCCTTTGAGTTTTAACTGCCTTGCACTAAGGTCCCCACTTTTCATTTTAGCCCCCAAGTTTTGTTTTCTTGCACTTTAACCCTCGCAACTTTCAAATTTTTGTCAAATAAGTCCAATTAAATCAATTTCTAACCCTCATAGTTTTCTTAATTCCACTAAGGCCCATTTTAATTTAAACTTTATTTAATTAAGGCCTAATTCAAAGTATTTTATTATTAATATCCCATAGCCATTTTAGCTAATTAGTCCTTTAATCTAAGCTATAATTTAAATTTTATATTTTTCGGGCTTCCATTTATTTCTATAGTTTGAGGTGTTACAATTCCTCTCCCCTTAAAAGAATCTGGTCCCTAGATTCGTACCTAGAAATTAAAAGAGTTCAGGACAATGTTGCTGCATAAAGTCCTCTCGTTCCTAGGTTGTTTCTTCTGTATTCTGATTCTTCCATAGCACCTTCACTTGGGGTATCTTTCGATTCCTAAGTTCTTGAAACTTCTGATCTAAAATGATAATTGGTCGCTCCTCATTGGAGAGGTCACTCTGCAGCGGAATATCCTCAAGGGATATAATGTGAGAAGGGTCAGGGTAATATTTCTTGAGCTGCGAGACATGAAATACATCATGTATTACGATAACATTGGGCGGTAGTATCAGCCTATAAGCTATTGGTCCACTTTGTTCGCAGATCTCAAAGGGTCTGATATATCTTGGACTGGCTTTCCTCCTCTTCCAATTCATTTAACGCCTTTCCAAAGGGATACTCTTAGAAACACCATGTCTCCTACATTAAACTCCAAGTCTTTTCTTCATTAATCAGCATAGCTTTTTTGACGATCTTGGGTAGCTTTCATTCGTTGCTTTATTTCTGGACTTTGTCAATGACTTCTTGAATGAGTTCTGGCAGTATGCTTGTCAGTGCTTCACTATCATGAGTTTTTAGTTCATCAAGATCCCAATATAGAGAAGATCGATATTTTCAGCCATACAAAGCTTCATAAGGTGACATCTGATTGGTAGCTTGATAACTGTTGTTGTAGGCAAATTCTATTAACAAAAGATGTTTATCCCAACTTCCCTTGAAATCTAACGTGCATGCTCAGAGCATATCTCTCTAGGACTTTAATAACTCTTTCAGATTGGCCATCGGTATGTGGGTGAGCAGTACTGAACTGCAATTTCATTCCCAGATGATCTTGTAAACTTTTCCATAATCTTGAAGTGAATTTAGGATCTCGATCAGATACGATACTATTCGGGATCCCATGCAGAATGATAATCTCCTTGACATAGAGATCTGCTAGATTCTCAACTCGATAATGAGGTCTCACGGGTAGGAAGTGCGCAAATTTGGTTAGTCTGTCTACTATCACCCATATACTATTATATCCACCTCAAACAGTAGGTAGGTCCGTCACAAAATTCATGGTTATATGTTTCCATTTCTAGTTAGGAATCGAGATTGGTTGTAAGACTCCTGATAGTCGCTGATGTTCGGCTTTCACTAGTTGGCACGTCATGCATCTTTGCACATACTCAACAACATCTCGTTTCATTCCATTCCACCAAAAATGCTTCTTCAGGTCATGATACATCTTAGTGCCGCTTAGATGTACTGTATATTTGGTCTGATGCGTTTCATCCAGAACTTTCCCTCTTAACCTTTTCGATATGCATATACGTTGACGGAACCATAAAACACCGTGATCATCAATCCAGAATTCTGATTCCTTGAGGTTAGAGCTAGCTTCTTTTTGCTTCAAAATCTCCTTATCCTCTGCTTGAGCTTTTCAGAGTTCGTCGTACAGTTCAGGACAAACATTAAGCTCTGCAAGCCACGCACGATTTCTCATTTTTATGACAGGTTGCTTCTTTCGATCTTTCTGTGTTCTCTATCCCTATACATAGCTAGCTTGCCCTTCCAACTCAGCTTGTCTGCCACCACATTAGCTTTTCCTGGATGGTAGGTTATGGTACAATCATAATCCTCGAGGAATTCCATCCATCGGCGTTGTCGCATATTTAGGTCTTTTTGGGAATGCAGATATTTCAAACTTTTGTGATTAGTATAAACCTTAAAAACTGCACCGTACAGATAATGCCTCCATTTTGCTAGGGTAAAAATCACTTCTGCCAGTTCCAAATCGTTTGTGGGGTAATTCTGTTCGTGAGTCTTGAGTTTCCTCGAAGCGTACGCAATCACACATCCTTTCTGCATTAATACACACCCAAGTCCTTCTCGTGATGCATCAGTGTATACTACGAATCTTTCTATCCCTTTAGGAAGTGCCAAAATTGGAGCTGACGTTAATCGTCTTTTTAATTCTTGGAAGCTTTGCTCACATTCCTCATTCTATTCGAACCATTGATCCTTCTGAGTAAGTTTACTCAGTGGACTCGCCAACTTGGAGAAATCTTGTATGAATCTCCGATAGTATCCCGCAAGCCCTAAGAAACTTCCTATTTCTATTACATTCTCTGGTTGCTTCCAACTAATTATCGCCTCAACTTTCTTAGGGTTAACTTCTATCCCAGCTTCAAATATGATATGTCCAAGAAGGTTACTCGTTCTAACTAGAACTTGCATTTGCTAAACTTGGCATACAACTGATGTTTTTGAAGGGTCTCTAAAACCAAGCGCTAGTGAAAGGCATGTTCTTTCTTCATTTTAGAATACACCAGGATGTCGTCGATAAAGATTACTACGAATCGATCTAGGTATGGACAAAAAATTCAATGCATCATGTCCATAAATGTTGTCGGGGCATTGGTCAATCCAAAGGGCATTACCACGAACTCATAGTAGCCGTGTCGAGAATTAAATGCCATCTTTAGTATATCCTCATCTCGAATCTTTAGTTGGTAGTAGCCCTGTCTCAAATCTAACTTCGAAAAGACTACGGAACCTTGTAATAAGTCAAATAGTTCTTCTATATGGGGCAAGGGATACTTATTTTTGATAGTGACTCTATTTAATTCTCAATAATCGATACACATTCTAAGCATCCCATCTTTCTTTTTAATAAAGAGCACTAGCGCTCCCCAAGGAGAGACACTGGGTCGAATAAATTTTTTCTCCAATAGTTCTTGTAGTTATTTTTTCAACTCTTTCAGCTCTACGGGTGCCATTCGGTATGGTGCCTTTGAGTATGGTTTCACCTCAGAAAATGTGTGAATAACAAACTCCATCTCTCGATCAAGAGGTAAGGACTGCAATTTTTCTAGAAACACGTCAGGAAACTCATTTACCACCATCACTTCCTTTAATTATGCTTGATCTTAGGGTTTATTTATAAGATAAGCTAAAAATCCATGACCTCCTTCTCATAGAATTCGCCTCGCCTCTACAGCAGAGATAAGCGGTACAAATAGAGCAGGATCATTAGACTGACACGTTGGAATTAACACTACTTCCCCAAGTCTAATCTGCTTAGTATAGCAATTCACTTATGCTTGATGATGATATAACCAATCCATTCCCAAAATCAAATCATAATTTTAGATCGGCATTTCTGCTAAGTCAGCTATATATTCCCTATCATAAATTTTAATTGGGCAGGCTCTATACATAAAATTTGTCACTATTTCTATACACATAGGTATGTGTACTTCTAATTGGTACAGTATGTACTCCGGATGTAATCTCAATTTAGGTGCAAAATGTGTAGATATATAGGAATGAGTGGCACCAGGACCATAAAGAGTTTTACCAATAATATCATAAATAGAAATCATACCTTCTACTATATCACTGGGGTTGGGCCGATCTTCGCTAGTCAGGGCATATGCACATGCCTGAACTTTTGGTTTAGCATTGGGACTCATAACCTGTTTTCCTTTACTTTCTTTAGCCTAAGTGGGTACATAGCGAGAGTGAGGACAATCCTAGACCATATGTTGATCATTGCCACAACAAATACATCTTCCTTATTTCTTCAAACAATCTATTTCCTTGTGATCGGCCTTCCCACAAAATCTATATTTTCCTTTATATGCACTTGGGGCAAGTACAATATGTTTCCAGTTTGATAGGGGTGAGGCCTCGGGATTCTCACTTGGGGCCTATTCTACTTTCCCCCTGAATTATCCTTACTAGCACCAGATTTTTTGGAGTCCAAGAACTTTTCCCCGCCTAACTCTTTCCTCAATTTTCCACAATTCTCGAGATTCTGCTTCTACCTGCAAGGCTTTTTCAATCACGCTATCATAATTTGGCAGGTTCCAGGAGATGAGGGCCCATCGAATGTTAAGCCAAAATCCGTCAATAAATTTTTTTGCCCTTCGTTCCTCAACCCCAAGTATGTGTGGTGCATACCGAATCAACCTATTGATCTGGGCTTCATATTGTCCCACTGCCATCTGTCCCTAGATGAGGTCCATAAATTTTCGCTCCTAGGCATTTTTCACAACTTGGGGCACGAACTTGTTCATAAGTTCTCGGGTAAAATTTTCCCAAGTTGAGGAATGCCATCTCGTTCCCACCGTCGTTCGACCACCCTTCACCATTGATAGGCCGCCTCTTCTAACAAAAATGTGGCATAGTTGACTTTCTGTTCCTCCAAGTAATGTGATGCCCGAAAAATCTTTTCGATTCTTTCAACCCAAAATTCTGCTTTTTGATCATCAGGTTCACCCAAGAATGTTGGGGGATGAAATCAGAGAAATTGTTCTAAGCCTCGATCCTCTATTTGTTCATCCTTACCTTGATCCTAGGTGATTTGCCCTTGTTGTTAGCGAAATCGTATAAATTGCCACCACATGGCATCCATTGGTTCAACTTGTTGTCCCTGCTCTAAAGGATTGACAATGGGGTTCTGACTTACTTCTTCCTCATGTTGGAGCGGTTCCTGATTTGATGCATTTCTTCTCTAACCTCTGCGGGCATATGTCCTACTACCTGGGGGTCATCCCCTACGACCCAAAGATACCTGAAGTCGAGCCTGTGATTCCTCATGTGAGGCCATCTCAAAATCCAGATTCTCTTTTAAGGTTATGGAGTACTACATGTTCTTTAAGTTCACAAGACAATTAGAAAAATGTTTCATTATGCATATATATATATATTTTTTACACAACCACATTTTCATAAAGAAAACATACTTGAGTCATCATATTCAAAAGAAATTTTCATTGACCGTCAAGTTAGCTATAGCATAATTACGTACATTCAAATTTACTAACAAAATTGGCTAAGCTAACTATTCACCTAGTCCGTAGTACGCAAAATTGACTAGGCCTAAGGCGATGGCTAGATTAACATATTATCATCCGATGTTGATAGAGCTATTGTCATAGTCACCCTACTGTACACCTATTTACACACATATACATATGTATATACTCCCTTAGTCCTCAACGTCAGTAATCGAAGATCGAGCGTCCTCCTCGTCCTGATCCACGTCCATTCCTTATTTTTCTTCTTTTTCTCCTTGTTCGTTTACTTGTTGCCCTCTTGCCTCATTACCTGCCAGGACTTCCTCCTCTGGGTCTTCTTCAGATACCTCATCCACCCTTACCGACGCAACTTCTCTTATTTCCTGGTGAGGTTGAGGCCTTGAGGGTTCTGCCTCTGAATTCCCTGGCACATCCATTAGATCATTTATCATGCTTACCAAACTTCCCATCATATCTCCAAACTACTCTAGGGTTCTACGATGCATTTATTCAAAGCGTTCTTGGGAGCTTTCCACGTATCCCCTCATAAGTCGCAGTTTTCCCAACTTGTTTTCCACTATGGTGATTTTTTTTACTCTCTTTCTCCAGCTAGCTTGTCAATCTCATTCTCGTGCATAGCTATCATTCTATCCCTCTAGTATAATTCCACATTCTTCTATTCCAGTTCCATCACTAACTAAAAAATACGATCCCCTTGAGTTGCATACATCTCGAGAAGCCTTAACTCTCTCTCATTGAACTTGTAGTTTTTTTCCTTATCTTCCTCTTCCTCCATAGGTTCCTTGTCCTCTCCAAGGTCCCTAGCCATCCTGCATACATAAAACTGTCAATCTATTAGTACAATCCTAAATAAATATCTTGCGCCTAATATGTTTACTAATATCCTTAAACATTAATGCAACAAAACATATCACTCAACCAAAGGAAATATTTACAAACACAAAGCCAAAAGTTCTCGCCACCCAATATCTTTCATGGTCAAGCTTAACTTTCACTAGACTCACCAATCCCTTTTATTGCTATGTTGGCCTATTTCCTCGTAAACCTAAGCTCATATACGACTTGTAGCGCCCCTGACCCGAGGAGAGTGCCCCTAGTCAGGGGGCTATTACTCTAACAAACATTGCTCAATAAGTGTAAAAGAGCTGCAAATGTGTTGAAAGGAAAATGCCTTATATACATTAACTACCAGCATTTCACACTTATACAACATTCACAACAAAATGGTTCTCTCAAAGTACCCTATAATCAAGAAGGTCTTAGCAGTTCAACACTGTCTGATCACATAGGTCAAAATTACATACAATATGTACGATCGTGGCTATCCCTATCAAGTCCTCACGCCCTCATCTAGGAAAAGAACAGAATAAATAGTATAAGCCATAAATCCAAATGACTTAGTGAGTTAGTAATGAAATACTGAACACAATACAGTGAGGCCCAACAAGCGAGTAAAGATGTATTAAATAAAGATTTTCCGGTGTTTGCAAGGATGTGGATTACATATTGAATGCAGTAACTAATGATATCGAGAAGCACTAAGAGAAGAGAGAAAGCATTAGTAAATGAACATTTTTAGTAATGAGCTGTTGGTAGTCCTTCTACCTTGTAGCTACACTTTCAAAAACATGAAAATCCTTATTCCTTCTGTCCCGAGTGATCGGTTCGGATGATGTACTATAACCAGTAGGCATGGCTAGTTACATGCCTCATCCCCCTATAGCCAGCTACCTCCAACTGGCTATGGAGCCAGATGTATTCAGTAGGGTATCGGTTGAAGGTTGGTTGTTGTCGGTCCGTTCTGCCCGGTCCTCCCACAGCTAATCCCAGGGCCCACCCCTAAGGGTATCAAGTATATTAGTTCATCCATATCAGGTATGGTGTCCAACAGCATTGTAATTAATATATCAAGTCACCATGTTAAGGAACATATAAATAATTCCAGTAACAGACTAGTGATCGAAATGGCATGGCGATATTTTGAAATCATTTTCAGCTTCCTCAACACAATCGCTAGTTTCTGTTACAGTGCTATAAATTATTATTAACAAAAGTGCTCAGTGAGAAAGGGATGATGCGGAGGACTATTTTCACAAATAATTTGATTTCTTAAAACTCGTGTACACACTCAAAACACAAGTGGGTATAATTCAAGAATCATGAGAGAGAGAAACGACGTAAAAATCAAGAGTATCACTAGAATCAAGAAATGGTATATCATAAGTGAACAATTGCTTAGAAGCAGACCAGGAGTAAATGATGGGGATATATCCATCAATATGCATGTACGAGATAAGATTCACACTGGGTTTGATCACAAATGACGCCAGAATCAAAGATACAGAACAGTTCCAACACAGTGTCAAGGATTGCCTAAGGGTCACTGAGTATCATAGAGTTAACAATGACAATTGGGTCTCAACATAATCAGAATCAATAATTGGGATGTACAACAACTACATTTTTTCTTTCCCAGCAATGAAAGCTAATATAAACTCACCTGATAGCCTTTGTCAAGTATCACCCTTCTAATCACCAGTGATATCCGCGATCTCCCCACTTAATTCATTAGATATAATATCAGAGTCTGATTATAATAGTATTACATTATGTTTACTGAATTATAAAATATTTTCGCCCCTAAAGAGTCTTTATATTGCTTAGTTATAGCCAATTGACTCATCAGGAACAAAACTACCTTTATGCAGCTATAAATGGCACTCTTCTAGCCCTTAGCATCAATATGTATAATTCACCTAACTTACATAATTTAATTCCTGGGGTTGACACATTAACTTTAATCATTTTACTAATTCATTTTTATTTTATTTGTTAGTAATAGTCATTTAATCTAACGTAATTGCTTAGATTTGTCCCAGCCAAATCCACACCAAGATTAACAATCACATGTCTAGAAATTAAAATTACATTCATATATCAGTAAACTCATGTCCAGATCCATACTCAAATTAATTTAAGTTTGAATTTAAATCAACTTAAGGTAAATTAATTCGATAAAAATCAAAATTTACCCAATTAAACTAGCTAAAGTCCAATTCAAGGTTCAATTCCCGCCCAGACGTGTTCGAAATGAAGAGTCCAATTTTATGTAAATAAGCAGTCGGAGCGCTACCGTTGACCATCACCGGAGTTCAACCACCACCACCCAGAGACGCGTCTCGATGTGTCCAACCAAACCCCCAACCCAATTTCCCCCAACTCCGCTTCCTTGCCTGTCAATTTCACCGAAAACAATGGCTGTGCCACCACCTATCGCCGCGGCTTCCCTTCCAAAATTCCTCATTCTCCGGACACGAAACTCTAATCTAAGTCCACCGGTATGCTCCTTGCAATGAACTCGACACAACCCGTCAGTTATTTTCAAGCTTCAACCGGTAAACACTCAAAACCCGTCACCACCACGCGCCTTCCCCCACCGGCCACCGGGTTACCCGTTTTCCATGGTTGTTTTCACTAAAACTTGGTATGGTTGTGTTCATGGTGAGGTAAGGAACAAAGTTATCAGATTAGAATTCGATTTCAAGGTGAAATGGAGCTAAACCAAGCGTTGCAAGCTCTGGGTCATTTTTTCAGAATTAAGAAAAGTTTGGTCCTTGATATATATATAAACAAGGTTTTCACTAATTACACCGATCACCCCTAGAGTTTCCACCGCTTTCATTTCGTCCCTTCGAGTTTTAACTGCCTTACACTAAGGCCCCCACTTTTCGTTTCAGCCCCCAGGTTTTGTTTTCTTGCACTTTGACCCTCACAGTTTTCTTAGTTCCACTAAGGCCCATTTTAATTTAAACTCTATTTAATTAAGGCCTAATTCAATATATTTTATTATTAATATCCCCTAGCCATTTTAGCTAATTAGTCCCTTAATCTAAGCTATAATTTAAATTTTATATTTTTTGGGTTTCCATTTATTTCTATGGTTTGGGGTGTTATAGGGGGAGTTAGATGATATACCCCATTAATGCCTTTGGAGCACATAAATAAAAAGCCCAATAAAAGGATCAAATATTACTTGATGAAACGAGCCACTAATCCCACTTAATATAGGCCCCCTAAACTTAATAGGCTTAGCCCACCGAGGACCCAGTCAATATAAATATGAATTTTGACATCCAAAAAAAAAATTAAAAAAATATATTTCTTGATTTGAGCACTGCCTCTATGCGAGCACGTTCTTAAAACAAAAGCCCACTACTCAACAGAAAGTTTCTCAGATTCTAGTTCTATGCAACATCAATAACTATTTTCCTTTGTCACCTTTCGTGATGAATTTTTTTATTAGCATGCGAGGACGTTCTTGAAACAAAAGCCCACTACTCAATAGAAAATTTCTCGAATTCCAGTTCTATGCAACATCCATAACTATTTTCTCTCATATTTATTTTCCTTTGCCACCTTTCGTGATGAATTTGTTGATTAGCATGAAATAAAATATATCTTTCATCTTGGTGTGCAAATAAAAGAATATATCTGACAGATGCATGTACATAGCTAATTTTATCCTTATAACCCAAGGAAATTTGGTACCACGTCACTTCTCCTCCACTGTCCCTTTCTTACACCAAACTATATATATTACGCTTTTCTTTCTTAAGATCACGAGTCGCACTTTTCTCTTAGGAGATTTCAAGATAAAATTTCATTTCATAAAATGAAATTTCTTTTTCAGAAGTATTCTTAACGTATCACTGTTAATTCCCCTAACTATTTCAAAGAGCAATCTTTGCCAACATATTCAAATACTTTACTTTTTCGCTCTAACCTAAAACTTCTTTCGGAGTCAAATTGGAAACATAGTATTGAAATGTAGTATTACATGTATTTCTCAAACTACAAATATCATTAACTCAATGTAGATTCTAAGGTAACCAAATTTCCCACTCCTTATATCCCAAATTTCCAACTATAGTTGATGGAAAACGCTCATGAATTCTTTTTGTCATATTTATGTATGAGTGAATTAATGTAAGAGTGCTATGGATTATCAATAAAGTACACATAAATAAGTAATCTAACACAATATTGTAAAAGTGTACTCTGCCGGCAAATATGCATGGAAAAGAATGATTTGAGTGATTTTCCACCTTAGTCAAGATTAATGAGTCTTCTTATCGCAATGATTCACTTAGCACTATGTTTGGTTCATGAATTTGAGTGAGGAAAAGAAAAGAAAATATTAAGAAAAATACTTTTAATTATTTGGTTGGCAAGGAAAATATTAAAAAAAAAGAAGAAGAAAACTTGAGAAAAATGTAGTGTATTTAAGGAAAATAATTTTTTCTTACAAAATGGTGAGAAAAATAATGGAAAAGCTTCTTTTATTCTCAAACACATTCATTAGCCCTCTTTTCTCCATCTTTCCTCATTATTTTCTTCAACAACCAAACAAATTTAAAATTTTTTATTTTATTTTATTTTATCTAATATTTTCCTTTTCTTATCAAAATCCTTAAACCAAACATAGTGTAAATATCTACGTGTGGAAAACTTTTGGTGCATCTTTTTAATTACTATCATTAATTACATAACCTATAAAATAATAATACTACCAGCTTGTGGAGTATATATAGTCCATATATATCGAGCTCTCTCTATATATAATCTAATAATTAGATGGATGCGAAAAACACAGGCATGGCAATGATGGTTTTAATTTTATTTGTTGTAAATGCTTCAGCTTCAACCACTTTTCCAATATGCTACGGAAAATGCATGTTTTTATGTGTAGTGTTTGGGCCAAAACTTCCATGTGCTCTCCAATGTCTGGTCCAATGTTACCTTAAAAGAAAATTTTCGAAAAAAAAGTTTTATTGCAACCTTGGTTGTGCAGCTGATCAATGTACTAAATTTGGCAATGGTATACATACTTTTTTATCTCTTTTTTTATTTCAAATATCTCTTTATATCATAGTCTTCAATTTCTACACTAATATTAAATGCTATTATTTATTTTCTTTCTTTCTTCTTCTTCTTCTTTTTTTTTTTTTTTTTTTAATTTTGCAGATACGAAAAGGGTGGCAGGTTGCGTAAACGATTGTGAGAGGAATCAATGCAATTCTCATTAACTTTAGAATGTGTAGTTTGGCATATATGAAATTTTGTGGCTAATTATGTAATTTAATAGGAAATATCGAACAAAGTTATGTCACATCGATTTCTTTCTGGCTATTGGATCGTTGCAGTATATAAATATATATTTATATATATATATATATTCTAATTATTGATGCTTGCTTTTCTATTTTATATTTGAGGAATTGTGGTGATCTTACTTTGAAATTTTTTTATCTGCATTCTTGAGAATAAGTTAATAGTTTCTAATATGCCTATCTGTATTCTTTTTCCCTATTAAGCATGCTTAATTATTAAGGTTGTGTTGGATCAGGGATTTGAAATTTAATAACTAACTTTTTTTATTAATACATATACACATTTAATGTTTGTTATGTTCAAACATTTAATCACTTTATGTGTTAGACTTATGTTGTTGGGTCGAAAGCCACTCGACAAATTTAACAACTAATTTGTAGGCAAGGATTTTAAGTAACTCCAATTTTGAACAAATTTGAAATCTATCCTAATGAATGATTTAATAATTAAAAAAATCAAACTAATCACTACATGATCTAAAACAATTATTATAAGTATTTATTTTTAACAAAATTAATAATGTTGAAAGGATATTACATAATTGGTGCATCAGTCGATGTATATCAAATTTTTAATCATGAATTTATTAATTTTTATTTTCAAAAATAAAAATATATGAATTGCATGCCAATCTTATTATTGACATGCAATATTAATCAAGCAACATATTTATTAAAAAAAAAAAAAGACATATAGACACAATTTATTCATAAGAATTCAAGATATTATTCGTATACTAAAATTTGTAGTGTGAAAGAATCATAGACAAATAATTTGTTAATATGTGCAAAGTTCGAGATATTTATTTTAATTTAAAAATTATTAAATAATTTAAAAGTATGAGATTTAAACAATGAGATTTAAACAAAAATAAAAAAGTCAAAATAATATTATTTTGATTATTAATTTAGAATTAATATTTTAGATTTATAGAATTTTAAACAGGTTTTTAGAATAGATCCATTTTCAATTTACTGGAACCCATTTTATATCTATTTGGACCCATGAAGACTAGGGCAGTCAATGGGTCGAATTCGGATCAAATCATACTAGATTCAAATGTGAATTCGAAAGTAATGTGACATATCCAAGTTCGATTTAATATCCTATAAGATTAGTAGTCGGTATAATTATATCCAAATCTAAATAAAACTCAAAAATTCGTTGGACATCCAAAAAGTCCAAATCCGAATACTCCCAAAATCATCATAAAATTATTATTTTTTAAAATATTTAGTAGAATCCAAATTCAAAAGAGTCATCCTTAAAAAAAATATAGAACAAATTAATGAATAAATTTTCAAATCTATTGATTACTTAAAGTTATTAATAGAATTTAATTAAATCGCATTCATTCACCAGATCATTGCATTTTAGGTTTCATTGTTGATAATAGTACTTATTTGGCATATAGTTATACTTGACTCTTCAATCAACTAATTATAAACTCAAAATTTTGTAAAAAAGAAAATTATTTTGATCAAATCGAGATTTGCATTGTATTCTTGCCATATCATGGCATTCGGCTTATACTCATTATTCTTCCCGCATCTATACTATTATATATAGCACAACGGTATGGAACCCATAATTATGTAATTTTGATTCTAATTGTGCAATTTTGGCCAAATGGCAAATTCTTAGAATTTTGAGCATTTTAATTCATTTAAATTTTTATTATTATTTGTTTATTATTATCTCTAACCAATATGATTGTATCTTATCTCTAATTTTTCTTTATTCGAAATTTAAAATATATCTATCTATTTATCTATACTATTATATATAACCCATAATTGTGAATTTAGACCAAATTTTGAATTCTTAGAATTTTGAGTTATTTAATTAAATTTAAAAATTAATTTTTAGTTATTAAATTTGATATTATTTATTCTTTTTAAAAAAATCTAATTTTTTGAAATCATTTTCTTGATTAGAACAATATTATTTATTTATCTCTAATATCAAAAAATAATTGCATTTTACTTATAAAATCTTTTCCATCTCTATTTTCAATATGTGGAAGATTTTTTGATCATTTGAACTCTATAGTTTGATATGTCTTTCATGATTTTCTCTTATCTTTAATAACTAATTTATATCTGTATCACTATATATAAAGTCTTTCAAAAATCATTTCATTATATTCTTAAATTCTAGCATTTTTTTTACTCTATTCTTTATGTCCTCTTTGTTTTCTAGCATTTTTTTTCTTCTTTCTCTTTGTGTGCATCTTTAGTTCATTATGCAAAGTGTTTATTGTTTATTTGATTTTATTGTTCACCTTTTTTATTTTGTTTTCTTTTCTTATTTTTTTTGGTTTATTTTATGTATATTACATGATGGAAGAGATTTTTTGGATTTTAATGCTATAATTTTCTTTTCAACCTAAATAAAGTCTATCATTTAGCTTTTATTACTATTAAATTTGTAAATTTCTATATCTTTTTTGTTTACTACTTAGTTTATGTTATCAATTCATTTATTATGAGATTTATTAATTGTGCTTAATATTTTTAATTTTTATTAGTTACATTTTTCTTCTTAATTATTGATAAAAAATTTAATTTAATTTTTATTTTATTTAAATTATTATACACTTAGCATCCTTTTATTCATTTTTTGAATCGAGTTATTAATTTTTTGTTAAATTTTGTAATTTATTTTTCAATTTGCTTTTTTTGTTCATCTAAGTTTATAGTTTTATAGGATGAGATCTATTTTTTTGTTTTAATATTTTTAAAATTTATTTCACTTTTTGAATATTTATAATTTTAGAAGTATGTCTTAATTTAATTTTATATTTATATATTAGTAATTATGTATGTATAAATATGTATAATTCAAACTCTTTTTAAAATTTTATGTACTACATCAATATATATTCTTAGATCATTTTTGTTATATTTAAAAAAATTATGAGATGGTTATTTCATTGGAAAATACACCTATTAATTTTTTAAGTTTATAACTCTAGACATTATTTAGTCTATCAAATTATTTATAATTTTATTTTTTTATTTTTTTAAATTTTGATTGTTTGAAAGGTCAACAATTTTTTTGTTATTCACTTTTTTTTCTGCTATTTGCGAAATATAATATGAAGATCTAATTACATTCATACAAACAAAAATTTGAGAATGAACATAATAATTAATTTTTTTTCATATTTTATTTTACATTCTAATTTCATCCTCACATCCTATCATTAATTTCTATTTAAAATTAAAATTGGGCTTATAATTACTTTACCAATTTACTATGACTTTAACTTTGCATTACTAATATCAAACTTTTTTCTTCACTTAATAATCCAATAACTAAGGTATAAGTCAAATTAAAAGGTTTCTATAAACTTATATACTAATATTGATCTTAACTTTGCAATTATTTTATATATTTATTTTAATTTTTTAACTTTTTTTTTTAATCTTTACTACCATAGTTTTGTCTTGACTTAATTGGTTTTTAATCAAAAACTAAAATTAAATAAGAATTTTCTAATCCTTGGCAACTAATATATTATTTAGTTCTTTATATTTTAAGTTTTAACTTAATATATACTCATCCTCTTTTAAGTTTAAAATAATCTTAAAATATTATAATTTAAATTTTTTTCAAACAACATTCTAGCCATCAATCTTGTGTTCTGTATTATTCTCATATATTTTTATTTTTTAATGCAACTATCTGTTAGCTTTTGATCGCATAACATATATATTTTTTTGATAAAGTACATAATCATATTCATATATTTTTATTTTTGGATGCTTTAATTTTTTTTAAATTTATTTTTTATGATATAATGTATATGAGAGATGTCTTTATATTTTACAAACTTTTAAATATTAAATTTTAAAACTTTAAATTTAATTTTACTAATTACTTAACATTTTTGTGATATTTTTTATTTTTATATTATTATTTTAGTTATATTTATAATTCAATAATTATATTAATATACAGTAATTTTAAAGAATTCGTGCATAGTACGTGAATAATGCTAGTAATTTCCTATTATAAAAATAGAGAAACAAGTGATGTAATTATGATGTAAATAAGTTCAAAATCTAATAATTTATATGAAAATCACCTACTTTGATATATCGCATAGGAGTTCATTACTTCATCCAAATATCCACTTTGGCATTGCTATAAGACCATGTGAATACATATGTATAATACTATATGTATAATACTAAGTATATTCAAATTCAAATTATTAATGGATCGGATCGAGCCATATCCATATTCGCCCCATTTATTTTGGATTACGAATTTTTTTAATCAGATCATATATATCGAATCTTTTATCAATTAAAGATTCTAAATAATCGGATTGAATTCGAATTAAAATCTACTCCATTGACAGCCCTAATGAAGACCCAAAACCAAATTTAACTCATACACTCTCAATTCTAAACTTTGGACTTGAGATATTTAAATTGTTATGATAATTTATAATATAAATTGTGAAATTTGGATTGCGATGTTAGACAATATTATTTAAGCTCTTTATGTTTTGTATTTTGACATTTTATTAATTTTTAAGTAATATAATATATATATATTTCGTAATTATGATGTCACGGTTCAATTGTGGTTCAATTACGGTTCGACCAAAGGTTGAACTAGTGCATCATGAACGAGTAAAATTTTCAATTCAATGAATAGTCCAATTTTTCAAACACTGGGTTGAACCCATATATTGTTTCCTAAATTACCAATACAAAAATCATTCCAAACAAGAGTAAGGGATTTGTTACTACGGATTTGAAACAATTGAATCTCAAATCCTCTCATCTATCTATACTATTACATAAAGTACAATTTTATGTTGATTTAATTATATAATTTTGATTAAATGTCAAATTCTTAGAATTTTGAGTTTTTTTAATTAAATTAAAAAATTTTAATTGGTTGTTATTTATATTTTAATACAACCAACTTATCTATTATAACTAATATATTATGTTGTGTTTATCCAAATGGCAATATAAATTTTATCATAGTCATATTTTTACCTCATCAGATAAGTTGAGATCTTTATAAGCACCATATTAATTACTCTTACCACAATACTTTATCTTATAAATTATAAATTTAATAATAAGAATAATTGATAAATCTTTCATTTGTTTTATATGTAAATTTTGATAATTTATAATTATTCTTTTTATATTTTATTTCTACATTATTTGTATTACCATTCCATATTCTTATTCAGATTTATTTAATTGTTGAACCTCTTTCCCATTAATTGACGTAACATAATGATGTTTCTGTTTCCTTTTTCATTAAAGTTCATTTCTGTTTAAGTTTTTAATATAACACATCTTTATATTTCTTTTATTTTGTTTTTATTCTAAATTGTTTAGAAATTCTTCTAAAGAATATTAAATGTTTTACTAATGTTATTGTTTAATTATTTCCTTAATATTTATTTAAAATTACAGTTTTTATGGTCAACTTAGGGTTGTAATTTTTACACTACCTAAAATTATAGCAATGCTTTATAATCATTAATTATATTATATGTATTCATTTTCAATACTATTTCAAATATTTTTGTAATTGCATTTAAAAATTTATCTTTGATTTTGAATCTTTATTTTAGTATTATTTTAATTACAACTCACTTGATATAACAAGATACAAAAAAATTATATATACTTCATATTAAGTAATACATCTCAATTAGTATTATACTATAAATTGTTGAAATTATTCCAATTTTTTTATCAATTGAATGAAGAAATACCATATATTTTTCACAAAAGAGTCGCCAAATTTATTAGCACTTAATTTACCCTTTTCTAATTATGTGTACACAAGAAAGACTTTTTATTTTTTGTATATAGCATCATGTGACTTAATAAATTTATCTTTGTTTAGTTGAATCTTTCTTTGTTTATAATATTTTTATAAGAAAACAACTTTATTTATCTTTCAAAAAATAAATAATTTATTTATAGCAAAATTATTCACATACACATAGAAGTTCAAATTTGGTGTTAAATAAATACCTCTCACATAATTCATGTATTTCATATTTTAGTAATTTATATTCACTTTGATAACATTAACTATTAAAAACTAAAAGGAGATGTGAGATAATGAAATTATCTAATAAAATTTGAGCTTTAAACAACATTAGTCTTAGTATTTTTTTTATCCAAATAGTTAAATATTTTTGTTTTTTAATTTAATTAGACATTTTTATCCAAAAAAGTTAAAAAAAAAAATAATCCAAATAAAGTAGTTAATCTCTAAGCTATTTCAATATAACAACTAATTTTTCAAATTCAATAAATTCTTTTATATTTATATAAATATAATCACTTTCTTTTTAGTTTAAGTAATATATTATTCAATTATTTATAATCATAGTAACGCCCCGCCCAGGAAGTGCCTACTTCTGGTCGAGGTGCTACTCTAATCTTATTCACATTAATTTAAAACAAAATATGTGTAACACCCCTTGAATTTTCTTGAATTGTGATAACTTAATTGTCAAATTATTTTCATTTTAATTTATTTTATGAATTTTTATAATTATTAGTATTTTAGAAGTTTTGTGGTCAATATATTATACTAATAGACTTGATTTCATGTTAATTAAAAATTTCTGGGGCCAATTTGTAATTGTAGAGGATGTAATTGCGCAACTTTGGAGAATAGTGGGGTTTGTATGGAAGGGCCTTGGTCAACGAGGTCAGAAGTGTAATTTTTAAAAATTCAAGGATTTAATTGAGCCTGATTGGAAATCCTTGGGGCTGAATTGCAAAATTGAGAAATACAATTTAAAACCTGGCAGAAGGCATTGGAGTCTCCATTTTTCCTTTCTTCCTCCATTTTCTTCCCCTCCACCTGCGTCCACCACTCCCCCGGCGAACTTCCACCAGCGACCACCATTCACCTAACCAAACTGACCAACTCACTTCCCTTGACTTCGGCTACACTCGCACACCACCATGCACATCTGAACCCTGCTCCGGCGAGCCACCGCGATAGAAAATTGAGAGCAAGCTTTACGGAGGCAAGTGGGTTTCTTATTTTCCGGCAACCAACTTCGACTCCAATGGATGGTCTGGACAGTACTTGACAGGGAGAACACCACAGAGGCATTGCATGGCGGTGAAACGTAGCGGCAGTGACGGGAAATGGTGATTGGAACATGGTGGTGAAGAGCCACTTTTGAAGGCTGTTGAGCTCGGTAAACTTGAAACTAAGGGCGGCATTGGAATCAGGAGCTCGAGGAGAGCATTCTGGTGAGAACGTTGAGCAACTTCGGCGGCGGTAGAGCTGAGGCAGAATCTTCTCCTCGACGTGGTGATCGTAATGATTGGTTGCTGAATTCGAGGTCTCGATTTGGTATTTCGTGGATAAATAGTTAGAAAGGAATTGGATATACATATATATATATACATGTTATGTTGTATTTTTTAAGTTGTGTAGTATTGCAAGAATGAGTGCATGGCTTCAATATATTTAGGTTCTTGGATCATGCATAGATGGAATATGTTATATTGTGGACCCGGATATGTTGTACTATATATGCCAAATTTGGAATTTATGAGTTGATAAGAAATTTAACCTTTAATTGTGAATTCAGGGCCTAAAGTGGAAATTATTAGGGCTATGCAACATTAAGTAATTTTGTGGTTTAAAGTGACATTATGAAAATTATGTAATGAAGGACTTGACTATTATGATAAGTGATCGATATAAGAATTGAGGTTATTGTGGCAAGCCTAGTTTAATAGCCATTATTGGAACGATAACCATATTGATGTTTTAAGCTATCATGTTAATAGGTTGATTAGCAATTTTTGGAATTTAGAACAAGTATGATAATGATGTATTGGGAGCTTAAAATGGGTTTTGACTAAATATATAATTCTGGTTAGGTGACGACGACGTGGGTCACGACGACCAATTGACAATCTACAGGACTTACATCATCTGGGATTATGGAGGTGAGGGTCTCCTACTTTGGGTTATTATTTTGTATAAGCTTTCTGATTACTTGTAGAAAACCCCTATGAGGGTCTGTTAATGTGGCCTCACTATATCCATATGTTCTTGTGGCATAACCCCTGTGAGGGTTAATTTGCTTGATTGTACCTGCTCGTAAATTTCTTGATTCGTATTTGTTGTACTTGATTCGTACTTGCTCGTTATTGGAATCTGAATTGATCGGTACTTACTCGTTATCTGTTATTGGCTTATATACCCCTGTAAGGGTTAGTACTTGTTTCACTCGTTCTTGTTCGTTCTGGCGCCCAGAACTCCTGTCTATCATGCTTAGTACTTGTCTTGATCGTATTTGACTGTTCCTATCTTGAATCGTTATTAGATGCCTTGCCGGCATACTCGTCTATCTGTATCCTGATATCTAGCCAGTTGGCTTGTATGTACTTGCTCGTTGCTCATATATTGCTTCATCGGCAACTCTAATTGCTTGATTCGTACTTGTTGTACTTGATTCGTACTTGTTGTACTTATTGTACTTGCTTGGAGATAGTACTTGGGCCGAGTGCCAATCCTACGCGGAATGCTAGGATACTTGGGACACGCCTTGCAGTCCGCCTGGGTGTCCAGGATACGCTATGCGGTCCTCATAGGTATCCGTAATACACTAAGCAGTCCGCTTAGGTATTCGCAATGCGCCATACAGTCCATATGGGCACACCAATTGTATGCCAAGTTGTCACGCTATGGAAGTGCTTGTTTGATTGGTATAAGTTGATCTGATATGCATATCTTAACTCATTTTGTTGGAATGCATATACTATAAGTGTTTGCTTGCTCATACTCATTTCTTACTTGCTTGTGATCTGTTCTTAGAGCAATAAGGCGGGAGAGTTTCCTGTTTGCTATATTCGTTCTTGGTAAATTGTAATTGTACTTGTATTGCTATTGATTTTAGATCTATTGAGATGCTCTTTTCTTGACAGGTTTTATTATCATTTGATATATTATCCCTCACTGAGTCCATTGGACTTACACCCGTTTTTCATTATTTTTGCAAGCAGGGTTGATTAAGAATCTAATGTTCTAACTTGGAGCATAGGAACGTTTCTTTTGTAATAGATTAGGTGTCCTTTTGTATATGGATTATTAGTATGCTATATGGTACCATAAAGATGTTGAGATATGTCAGGATTGACAGGGCTACCTTGAACTTGTGTACATAATTTTGCTGAACGTCTAAGATTTGAACCTTGGCATGAATGTTAATGGTTGGTAGTATTATTTGAGTTGATATTTTTCCACTGCTTTTGAAATTGTCATTTTCTTTATATGGCTTGGAATTGGAAAAGAAAATTTTGGGGCTATTGTTTGTATTATAGGTTCAAAATTTAACCTTGAAATGTTTTGATATCTCAATTTTGGGTTACCCGAAGTGGGGTGTCACAATATGCGCCCCCAAAATATTCAATTTAAATAGTTCCGTAACAACCCAAAACCACTTTTTCCAACTAACTATTACATTCCGCTATATATCATTCCACAAGGGCTACAAAATATCATGTAATTATTAGCATTACAAATCCATATTTACGTAATATTTACATCTATAGTAACTGAGTTCAAACTTGATATTCCTGAGCTAACATAACATGTCATATACTTATGCACAGCTAGCTACCTGCTCAAAATAGATATATACACTAAATACAATTACGAATGGCACGATTGCTGCTTCTCAGTCCTGTCAAGGAAAAAGAATCAAGAACATGCAGGAGGCGTAAGTACTAATAACTTAGTGCGATTAAATAACAATCAGTTTAAGCATGAAAGAGAAAAGAACTAACAAGTGTGTTGGTGAAGCTTAAATAAGACAAGATACGGGAAGAGCGATCAAAAAAACCAAAGTTTACAAAATGAGACAATAGAAGAAAATGAGTTTAAACCTATGATACGCATAACAACTAGGGTACAAAATTTCAAGCAATAACAAATAGAATGTGAACAAAGATAGCAAGATGAATTTAATAATACAATTAATACAATAAAACTCGTCAACATAAATTAAGGCCAAACAATCAAAAGGGCTATTGGAAATGTCCAACCTTATGACTCCTCAGAATATCAAAAAAGAAAGGGTTCTTTATTCCTTCATTTTTCGATTGATCAACTCGGCACAACAAACACACACACACACATGCATGGCAAGGCTGGCCGCATACTGATCCCTTACTAATAGACATCTAACCTGCAACTACCACGAGGCAGGATCACCAGTGAGTACTAGCTGGGAAATTAGCCACCGTCGGTCTACTCTGCCAGGTTATCTTTCCGAGCTTAGTCCAAAGCCCAAAACTCCCCAAGGGTACTAACAAAACAAATAGTCCAACAATCATATTATAAATAAAACAACGACGTCATGATCAATTGATAACCAACATAACGAAATCATGAAATAACTAGTCAATTAGTTGGTAAGATCGTTCCAATATTAGTGCAGTGTGACAAGTTTAGAAAGGATAATTCATTCGGTCAGAAAGACCATTTCAACAATAGTGCAATGTAACAAGTTCAAAAAAGATAAAACAATCGATCGGCAAGACCGTTTCAATGATAGTACAATAAGAAAATCTCATTATTCACAGATTCAGCAAGCGAGGCCAAAGAATGCAGAAAAGCAAAGGGTATAGTCAAATCAAAAAGTGAACAAACAAATCGATATTTACAAAATGGACATATGCTTTTCCCACCAAGTATACAAATTATAACCTCACCTCAAGTCTTATTGATGACACGACTGGTCTTCTACTGCTCAGGGATATCTAGATCCTTGCTACCTATTTTAATAACACATATAAATATTACTACGACTGTATAATATTTTTTTAATAGTAATTAGAACTACTTACATGTTTTAATAATATTAATTCCTTAATTCACACAGAACATTTTATTTATCTAATTTCATATCTAGTTCTTGCACAAGTGTACTATACTATAATAATCAAATATCTTTAACTAGTTTAAGGTGTTTAACCAGATATGATTCATCATGCTTTCGAATGGGTCTAACAATTACGGTTTTTATTCTATTATTAATTGAAAATCCATTTTCTTAGACAAGCTACTACAGTTAAATAGCAATTGTTGGCAGTATAGCTGTTCTGGGTCAAAATGTCAAATTTTATTTATAATATCTAATTTAAAGTTTCGAGCCTATATTTTCTGAATTTAGATTATCTCACAAATTTACATATTTTCCTAATAATAATCTGTCTTTATAAATATTATACAATTTAGATTTTTTCGACCACACCAACTAATATAATTAACATAATTAAGCTTTTATTAACGGTCTGAGTTCACACATCACTTGCAATCAACTTTACTATCCAGTTGTCTAGTCTATAATCGCACATTTTGGTCTAATTAACTCATATTTACATCATAAATTAGCCCAACAATTCAATCAAATTAAATCAGGAATCAATTAACCGATTAATTGGAGTTTTAACCCCAAGTTGACCAAGTTCGGGGCCAATTCACGATGCAAAACCCATTTGCACGCACTCAGATTACCATCCCAAAAAATCTACCTTTAGCCGGCCGCAGCCGCCGGAATTGAGCTCCACCTCCACCACTTGATGCGTCTTGCTATGCAATCAAAACGCCCATATCAATTTTACAATCCACCACCGTTCTGCCCCTTAATTTGACAATAAATATAGCGGCTCCGCCATTGGCCACTCATGTCCGTCTCAATTACTACTTCTCCAATGGTCTGTTTTTGTAATTGAAGGTATCAATGTGTTCCTCTAGCTGAGCTCAGCACAACCTACCTTTTGGCCGTGAATTGCCTATCACCTTCACTGTGAGCTCCGATTGGTCACAATTTTCTGATGTTCTGCTAATTGGTTTAGGTCAATTTTGGTATCAATGTGTTCGTTGCAATACGGGAAGAGAATGGTCGGGTTATTTCTTTAGTTGCCGGCACTGATAGAAAGTGGTTGGTGGATGAGGGTGGTAGGTTTGCATGAAATGGAGGGCTTTGGCCCCCAGAAGTTTCCTCAACTTTTCGTTTTTGTCCTTCAGCTCTTTAGTACCTCAAATTTGCCCCTGGAATTTTCGATTGACACTTTTAGCATCTCCTATTCACACATTGGCATTACAAATTTTTTCAATGTTTGCAATTAAATCCTATTTGATTAATTTTCTAGTATCTCAACTTCCTAATATTGCACAGAAACCCTATGGAATTTAAATGTGACTCATACACACCATATGTAACAGCCCTAATTATTTTATTAATTATGTTAATTATTATTTAGGGAATTATGTTAAATTGTTATTTTATTTATTCTTGATTTATGAAATTTTATTTAATTTATTTAGTTTATAAAGTTTGGGGGTAAGAATTACAATTTTTAAGGATTGAATTGAAACATTTTTATAAGCTTAGGGGCTTGCATGGTATTTTTCTAGTCAACTAGGGTTTTAACATTATTTTTCTAAAATCTTTGACCTAATTACATGAATCTAACTTTTTGGGGACCAAATTGAAAAAAACTGAAAATTAGATTACAAGAAAAATGGGCAGTGTGATTTCTTCATTCTTTCTTTTCTTCTTTCTTCTTTCTTCCTTCTCCTTTCTCTTTCATTTCTCTACCTACGACCACCATCTTTCCTGTCGATCTCCCTCCGGCAAACAATTTCATAAAATTAAAACCGTCACAACCTTCCCCACACCTCCGGCCACACTTACACACATACATGCACCGTTCTCCACCGGTGGCAAGAAGGTGGAAGAAAACCCACCTCGTGGGTTTCATGGTAGCCGACGGTGGGGGGGTCTGACCGGAGTTCTGGGTGGATGGTTGGAGAGTTCTTAGCATAGAGAACATGTTGGTGGTCTTGAATAGGGGAGTAGAGCAGCAGTGGCGGCGAAAATAGCCGTTACAGGCGTGGCAGAGAGAAGTATAGCTGAAACTTTTGGGCCACGGTTGAGGGCTTTCCCAGCCTTGAATCTGAAACCTAAAGGCAGCGTTAGATTCAAGAGGAAGAAATGAAGTGAACGGTGGTGGTTTTGTAATTTTTCAGCAATAGCAGACGACGGCACTCCAGCAACCGTCGGTGCTTCGACGACCCCAGAATAGTTTCTTCTCCTCATTTCGACGATCGCAGTGGTGCTCTTGGTTTGTGATTTCGAAGCCTAGATAAGCAATTTTGGGTAATATAGGGTTAAGAATTAAGGCTTTAGTTGGGTTGTACCTTGTTATATATGTATAATGCATATGTTGTACTTCCTAATTTAGATTGTATCCATGCTAAGAATCGGATTTGGGATGTATTGATATAAATGTGATTGTGATTGAGATCCCTAAGCAAGGAGGAATATTCAATTGTGGACCTGGACATGTCATTGCTAAATGCCAAAATTGGGAATTAATAAATATTGACTAAGGATTATCTAATGTGAGACTAGGTGGCATTTGATTAGGATTAATTACGAAGAATTAAGCAATTATTATGACTTTAGGCTAAAATTATGAAAATATTATGTATTGGAGGACTAGTCTATTTTCTGATAAGTGAAATCGATATAAAAATCGAGATATTAGTAATTTTGGATTAATGATAAGCATGCAAGTATTATGGGTTACTAGGGTTGTATGGGGATTCTGATTCTGAACTTATTCTTTTGGATTAGGTAACGTGGAATTGGAAACCACTGACTAATAGGTTGCAGATCGTGATTTGCATTTTGAGACTATAAAGGTGAGGCTCTGCCATCTTGGCCTTGATTCTATCTATTCTTATGAAATGACCCCTGTGAGGGTTCAACGTGCTTGTGTACCGTACTTATTATTGTTTTGAAGCTCGTAATTTGTTGAGATCTTGTTTGTCACCTGTTATTTGTTTCATGAACTCCTGTGAGGATTTATTTTATTAGTTCTTGCTTCTAATATTGTTCAGTACAATCCCTAGCCCTACCAGCACTCTTGTTATCCGTTACAGCTTTAGTTGGCCATTTTGGCTTACTTGAATTGTTTATTGATATTGTATGGCCTTGTCGGCATATTTGATTATTGAATTTATTTATAGATACTTTTATGCAAAATCTATTTGGGCCGAGTGCCAATCCCAGCAGAATGCTTGGATTACTTTCCTAGATTTGTATCATTGTACTGGTGATAAAAATAATGTTATTGGCTTACTTGGTTTGCGATCTTTACTTTAGGCAGTCAGGGGTTGACTGGGGCTTAAAGCTTGATTGGTGAGGATCGGTCCTACCGATTCGTGTGGTTGTGATCTTACCTTCGGGGGAGGCTTGATCGGCGAGGATCGATTTTATCGATTCGTGTTGCAGCGGTTTGGCGTGTTGGCCACTCGTCGAGGGGATATAAGGGGGCAAGCCATTTCATGGTCGTATCAAGGGGATATAAGGGGGCAGGCCATTTTATGGTCATATCCAGGCGATATAAAGGGGTTGGCCATTTTATGGTCGTATCATTTATATAAGTGTCGAGGTGATATATGGGGGCAGGTCGTTTCACGATCGTATCGAGGGGATATAAGGGGGCAGGCCGTTTCACGATTGTATCGTTATATAAGATTGAGGAGATATAAGAGGATAAGCCATTTTACGGTCGTATTGTTTATACACAACCGGGAATGAAATAGGAGAAGGCCATTACATGATCGTACATGTGAAATATGCTTGTACCATTGGTTTTATAAAATGTTCTTGTCTAGTCTGTTTTATAAAACTGAACAAAAGCCTGAATTCGGAAACATGCATATTTCATGAATTTGTGATTGAGTTCTTTAAAACTAATCATGTCTATGAGTTTTGAGATTTTCTATGTAATGTATTTAAACATGAAATGACTTCACCGGTATGGGACGGTATTGAGTCATCTCATAAAATGCGGTACAAGAAATACTAGTTTTTGGTTTTAGTTCGTTGATTTTGTAAACTCTTTCAAATCTTCAAATCCAGTTATCATAACTTGTATTTTTAGTTATTTGGATTCACAATGAATATTCTTCTTGTAAATATATAGTGTATTCCATTTCATTCTGAATCCTCCATACATGCAGATGCTTGCGTCACTAAGTCATATCTATAATGGTAAGGGTGCTAGATGTTATGGTTGAAATTTAAAAGGAGACATAAGTTATAAGTTAGTGTATTTTCTTCTACGAAGTGTGATAAGTTGGAGTTCCTGATGAATGATGTATATATGTAAGTTAAATTATGGGCCTTTGAGAAATTGTGACTTGTTATGAGAACTTGGGCTTTGCTCGTCATTTTCAGCATGACTAGCTTGAATTTTAAATTACAAAATTCCTTAGATAGAGAATTTTGGATAGTGTAATTGAGTATAATTGGTTTTGAAAAAATTCAATTAGAGTAGACCTCGATCCAATGCAAGAACCTCCCGGATGGGGCGCTACAGAGGTAGTTTTAGATCTTAGGTTTGGAAACCTGATGTATGCCCGAACAAGGTCCTTGGAATATGGGATTTCTAGATTTGTGTGGATTATATTTGACTTGAGAATTTTGTTAGGATGTGAATTTTGGGATAATGCATGATATTGGAAAGTGAAGGATTTGTACTGGGATGGCCAGGCAATATATAGTCCGTTACTTTAAGGTATCATGCACGTGACTTATGAATGTTTAGTGGAATGATATCTTTGGAGTTATGTTGTTGACCTAGCATTTTGTGATAATAGAACGTGGGAACTGAAAGGTTGTTTGAGATGATCAGTGAATGACATATATATATATATGATTGCGACTCAAATATCTGAGGTAATTAGTTTATTAGCAATGGAAGAGCACACTTGTTTGATTATAAGTTGATACAGGATAAGTGGAAAGATCGTTTGTGGGAAATGAGGCCCCTATAAATCATACTGTAAATTCGAGGAAGAAGGGAATAATGTTTTCCTGGAAAATCTTAAGATTCAATATTATGGGACATATAGAACACTTAAAGTATGTAGTTATATGTATTCATATGGAGACATATATGTTTCATATATAATCTTTTGAGGAGTGAAATGAAATGAGTAAGTTTAGCAAATATGTTATATGAACTTATGTATAATTCAATGTGGTTTTCCTTGCTAGTGTTATCCGACATACACATATTCCTGTTTCATAATATACTTGTACTCAACATACCCTTGTACATTATGATAAGAATCGTTAGAAGTTTGAATGTTAACGGAGTCTCCTATTGAATACTGCAGATTTCACATAGTTAATAGGACTGAAAGATCTTATATACTAAGTGATGTTACGGGAGCAACCTCACCCATTTCCCTTATCGTGGACTGTTCGAGGTCGTAGAGGACGACCTACCGTTAATCGAGGTGAAGCACAAGAGGGCCAAATGGGAAATGCTTCTGATCAAGGACACCCGCAACTGAGATAGAACATTGCCGACCCCACCATTAAACCAGGGAACCAAAGGACAAGTTGTAGAATAGACGTTTACCATGTGGCAGCAGTGTATGCAATTTTGTCTGCAGCAAAGTCAAGCTGGCGTTTCTCAAAATATTGAACAACTTGTTGTGGGTCGAATGCTAGAACGGTTCCTTAAACATAATCCCCCACGGTTTATCGGCAAACCAGATGATCAGAAGGTAGAAACATGGGTCGAAGAGATTGAGAAAAATTTTCAAGTACTAGACTATTCGGAAGAATATAAGGTTAAACATGCCACCTTTCTTTTGGGAGAAGATGCCTATCATTAGTGGAGGTTACTAGACCAACAGTGGAACCAAGAAGGAACTCTCCGTACTTAGGAGAACTTTAAAAGCGAATTTATGAATAAATTTATGCCTGAAGTTGTAAAGAAAACTCGGGAGAGAGAGTTTATGGAACTTACTTAAGCATCTATGTCAGTGTTCCAGTATGAAGCCAAATTTAATCGTTTAATCCGGTACGCACCTCATATATTGGGTGATGAGAATCGCAGAATAAGGAAATTCATTGAAGGGCTAAAGATTGAGTTGCGAAGAGCTCTCTTAAATTGTGAATTTCCTACTTATAGCAGGGCCGTGAATATGGCCATGCAGGCAAAATCAGATATTAAGGAGATATCTAAAATCGAAGAAAAGATTAAAAAGGAAAGGACTTTTGGGTCGGCAGTTCAAAGTAGAGAGAGAAGTGACTTTGGGAGGAAACAACAGAGGGTTCAAGGTCAGACATCGGTCAACCACTTCTCTCTTAGTGGAAATAACACTTGTCCAACCCAACTAACTCCGAGAAAAGCGTGTGAATTTTGTGGTGATGCCCATCACAATGAATCTACATGTTGGAAAAAGTATGGAATATGTATACGATGTGGCAGTGACCAACATTTTGTTAAGAATTGTCCTAGGAATAGGAAATTTGCCTCCAATGATCAAGGAAACAAGGGAAAACAACTTATGAAATCTAGCCAAAGACAGAAGGGCCCGACTAGCACTAATGCCTCTACCTAAAGGAATGCGCTGGACTCACAGGACGTTGTCTAAGGTATGGTTAAGTTCACAATATTTTGAGAAACTAATGAGACTCATTCTCTTACATCTTTCTGTCTCACTTTAAAGTTAAACTAGAATTTGAACCCAAGCCTCAATCAAACCCTTATAGATATGGATGTTGATAACCGACATTTGTGAAAAAGATTTAGTATCACCCTTGAAGAAGCGTACTTGTGTCAATAACTTCTATACCCATCAATGTTGTTCTAAGTTTCTTGAATAAGATGAGGATCTGAACATAAGACAGTGTGATGGATTGAAATTCTAGAAGAATATTACTCTTCTAGCACCTATCACCTTAAGTCAAAAGGCTAGAATGGCTCACTTACTGGAAGCAGAAGCATCAGAAAGCCTAAGACATGTGTTATGTTGAAACCGAAGGAAAGTTGATCATTCTGGAGAGTTTGAGTTCAATACCGATATTCAAGGTATTCTTCTATTCCGTAAGAAAATATGTCTGTCAGAAGAAATGAAAGAAGGATTGTTAGATAAGGCACACAAGTCAAGATAAACAATGCATCTGAGAAGCATGAAGATGTATCAAGTTTTGAAGGAATAATCCTGGCGAAATGAAATAGAGAGAAGATGTAGATCAAAAAGCTAAATCTACTCATTTTCTGTTAGTCGGAACAATACTCAGATGAAAATCTGGGGACTAGATTCTTTTAAGGGGGGGAGTCTGTAACACCCCTATTATTTTATTAATTATGTTAAATTGTTATTTTATTTATTCTTGATTTATGAAATTTTATTTAATTTAATTAGTTTATAAAGTTTGGGGGGTTAGAATTACAATTTTTAAGGATTGAATTGAAACATTTTTATAAGCTTAGGCGCTTGCATGGTATTTTTCTAGTCAACTAGGGTTTTAACATTATTTTTCTAAACTATTGGACCTAATTGCAAGAATCTAACTTTTTGGAGACCAAATTGAAAAAAATGAAAATTGGATTAAAAGAAAAATGGGCAGCGTGATTTCTGCATTCTTCATTTTCTTCTTTTTTCTTTCTTCTTTCTTCCTTCTCCTTTCTCTTTCATTTCTCCACCCGCGACCACTATCTTTCCCGACGATCTCCCTCCGTCAACCCTATTTCACCAAATTAAAACCATCACAACCTTCCCTACACCTTCGGCCACACTTACACACACACATGCACCGTTCTCCATCGGTGGCAAAAAGGGGGAACAAAACCAACCTCATAGGTTTCATGGTAGCCGGCGATGGGGGGGTCTGACCGAAGTTCTGGGTGGATGGTTGGAGAGTTCTCAACATGGAGAACAAATTGGCGGTCTTGTATGGGGGAGTAGAGCAGCGGCGGCAACGGAAACAACCGTTACAAGCGCGGCAGAGAGAAGTGCAGCTGAAACCTTTGGGGCACAATTGAGGGCTTTCTTGGCCTCGAATCTAAAAACTAAAGGCACCGTTGGATTTAGGAGGAAGAAATGAAGTGAACGGTGGTGGTTTTGTAATTTTCCGGCGACTGCAGACGGCAGCACTCCGGCGACCCCAGACCAATTTCTTCTCCTCATTTCAACGATTGCAGTGGTGCTCTTGGTTCGTGATTCCAAGGCCTAGATAAGCAATTTTGGGTAATAGAGGGTTAAGAATTAAAGCTTTAATTGGGTTATACCTTGTTATATATGTATAATGCATATGTTGTACTTCCTAGTTTAGATTGTATCTATGCTAGGAATAGGATTTGGGATGTATTGATATAAATGTGATTGTCATTGACATCCCTAAGCAAGAAGGAATATTCAATTTTGGACCCAGACATGTCATTGCTAAATGCCAAAATTGGGAATTAATAAATATTGACTAAGGATTATGTAATGTGAGATTAGGTGGCATTTGATTAGGATTAATTATGAAGAATTAAGCAATTATTATGACTTTAGGTTAAAATTATGAAAATATTATGTATTGGAGGACTAGTCTATTTTCTGATAAGTGAAATCAATATGAAAATTGAGATATTAGTAATTTTGGATTAATGATAAGCATGATAGTAAGTATTACGTGTTATTAGGGTTATATGGGGATTCTGATTCTGAACCTATTCTTTTAGATTAGGTAACGTGGAATTGAAAACCATTGACTCATAGGCTGCAGATCGTGATTTGCATTTTGAGACTACAAAGGTGAGGCTCTGCCATTCCGGCCTTGATTCTATCTATTCCTGTGAAATGACCCCTGCAAGGGTTCAACGTGCTTGTGTACAGTACTTGTTATTGTATTGAAACTCGTAATTTGTTGAGATCTTGTTTCTCATTTGTTGCTTATTTCGTGAACTCCTGTGAGGGTTTATTTTATTAGTTATTGCTTCTAATATTGTTCAGTACAATCCATAGCCTTGCCAGCACTCTTGTTATCTATTACAACTTTAGTTGGCCATGTTAGCTTACCTAAATTGTTTATTGATATCTTATGGCCTTGTCGGCATATTTGATTATTGAATTTATTTATAGATACTTTTATGCAAAATCTATTTGGGCCGAGTGCCAATCCCAGCAGAATGCATGGATTACTATCCTAGATTTGTAACATTGTGCTGGTGATAAAAACAGTGTTATTAGCTTACTTGGTTTGCGATCTTGACTTTGGGCAGTCAGGGGTTGATTGGGGCCTAAAGCTTGATCGGTAAGGATCGGTCCTACCGATTCGTGTGGTTGCGATCTTACCTTCGGGGCAAGCTTGATTGACGAGGATCGGTTTTTTCAATTCGTGTTGCAGCGGTTTGGTGAGTTGGCCACTCATCGAGGGGATATAAGGGGGAAGGACGTTTCGCGGTCGTATCGAGGGGATATAACAGGGCAGGCCATTTTACGGTCGTATCCAAGCGATATAAGGGGGCAGGTCGTTTAACAGTCGTATAGTTTATACAGTATCGAGGGGATAAAAGGGGCCAGGCTGTGTCACGGTCGTATCGTTATACAAGATTGTGGAAATATAAAGGGGTAGGCCATTTTACAGTCGTATCGTTTATACACAACTGAGAATGAAATAGGGGAAGGCCGTTACACGATCGTACATGTGAAATATGCTTGTACCATTGGTTTTATAAAATGTTCTTGTCTAGTCTGTTTTATAAAACTGAACAAAAGCCTGAATTCGGAAACCTACATATTTCATGAAACAATTTGTTACTGAGTTCTTTAAAACTAATAATGTCTATGAGTTTTGAGATTTTCTATGTAATGTATTTAAACATGAAATGACTTCACCAGTATGGGACGGTATTGAGTCATCTCATAAAATGTGGTACAAGAAATACTAGTTTTTGGTTTTAGTTCGTTGATTTTGTAAACTCTTTCAAATCTTCAGATCCAATTATCATAACTTGTATTTTTTGTTATTTGGATTCAGAATGAATATTCTTCTTGCAAATATATATTGTATTCCATTTCATTCTGAATCCTCCATACATGCAGATGCTTGCGTCACTGAGTCATTCGGACTCACCCTCTTTGTGTTGTTCTTTTTGTTCTTTGGCCAGATTGAAGAGTAAAAGGCACCCTGAGCTTGGGCTACCTTTAGGTATAGTGGAAATACTGTTATCATGATATCTATAACGGTAAGGGGGCTAGATGTTATGGTTGAAATGTAAAAGGATGCATAAGTTATAAGTTAGTGTATTTTCTTCTACTAAGTGTGACAGGTTGGAGTTCCTGATGAATGATGTATATATGTAAGTTAAATTATGGGCTTTTGAGAAATTATGACTCGTTATGAGAACTTGGGCTTTGCTCGTCATTTTCAGCATGACTAGCCTGAATTTTAAATTACAAAATTCCTTAGGTTGAGAATTTTGGAGAGTGTTATTGGGTATAATTGGCTTTGAAAAAATTCGATTGGAGTAGCACCTCGATCCGATGCAAGCACCTTCCGGATGGGGCGCTACACCCTATCAATTTTATTTTTGTTATTTTTTCTTTAAAATCTTAACATTAATCTAATTTGTGAAATTTAAATTCTAGGACTTTTTTGTTTCATGTTTACAAATTTTAGGGATGTTACAATAAAATTATTAAATAAATAAAAAATATTCAATTATTTGATCTGACAAATTATTTTTATATCTTAATTAAATAATTATTTTTTTGACAACTTGAAATTTTGAATATATTTTTTAAATAATTTATATTAAATATACTTCAAAAGTAAACAAATACTTAACAATCATAATTATCTCTTAATATTGTGACACACTTAAAAATTTTCACAATTTATTTGTTGTTTATGAAAAGGATAGCCACATATTTATGTGAAATACCAAATCATTTTTCCTTATTAAAGAGTTAGAAATTTGAGAAATTAATAATTACAATTAATTGATATGTAACTCCTCCATTTATCAAAGTTTTTAAAGTTTAATTATTTTTATAATTATATTTTTCAGATGTGTAAAATAGTTTTACATAAAAGCATATATATAGAATGTAATAAACAATTTAATTTAAACAACTTACTTCAGATATAAAAAATTTACTTTCTACAATCTTTATAAACTCTCAATTTTATTTTTATATTTTTTTAATAATTTAGGCTTTTAGCAATATAATAAAGGAGAACTCATTTTCAATTATTTGACATAAACATTTTTTACAAAGGACATATATAGTTGATATAGGTGAAATTTTTCAAAAACTTGACAAATAACCACTAAAATAGCAAATGATATCAGTTTTTACATTTTTTTAGTACATTGTTATATAATTTTATATTTATGTCATGCATATTTAATTTTATATTTTTGCTTATGATAATTCATAAAAGCACATTTTTATATGAACTAATGATGTTAGATCAAAAAATTTTTGATTAAAAGTAAGTTCTCATTATATTATTTACACATTATTATTAGAAAAATTATGAGAAGTTAATATTTTATTTTGAATTTAATATAATTAAAAATTTATGTATTATTTTATGATCATTTACATAATACATATTAATTAATAGTTTCAAAAATATGAAATATCTATATATAAATAAAAACAAATAAATTTTACTTATTAGAGATACTTATGAAATATTTTGTTTATAACACATTGCATGTTATAAACTACTTTCTAAATTAATGATAAAATAATAAACTTATAATGTAAATTATTTTTATTGATGAAGTATAAATTAAGAGATAATACATATACTCTACTAAAAAATACTTGATATTCAGAAAATTTGAAATGTCATGAAAATTGTAACTCTAACTTCCACATTATTAAGAATCATGTAAAAAAGCTTCATATTTAAAAAACACTATTTATTTATTTATTTATCATATCAAAATATGTAAAAATAAGCATACTTGCATGTACAAGGTGCGATGCACCAAAAATAATTTTAATACTGAAATAGTTATTTTATAATAATATTGATTTTGTTTAAATATTTGTGATTACAAAAATAAATTATAATTTTTTTAATATTAAAAAATAAAATATATTACTTATTAAATAAAATAATATAAATATTTTAATTGAAGATATTTTGTTTGAAGATAATATGTAGTAAAATAAGTTATAAAATATCAAGAATTGCTAATTCTGAATTTGAAAACTATACATAAATTTTTAGAATGATAAAATTTAAAAAAACATGAAAAATTTAAGAAAATAAAAATGGAGCATAACGGTTTACTTAATACACTTTTGATATGATAATAAATAAATGCTTTTTTTTTAAATAGAAAGCTTTTTTTACATTTGAATAATAAATGTAACAAGTCATTTGCTTATTTATATGTATATATAAACATGCTAGCATGTATCCAATGTGATTCACTGAAAATAATTTTAATACTAAAATAATTTATTTTATTTTGTGCGACTAAAAAATAGATTATAGTTATTTTTAAAATTAAAAGTAGAATTCACTACTAATTAAATAAAATAATATAGATATTTTAATTGAAGATATTTTGTTTGACGATAATTTATACTAAAATAAGTTATATAATATCAAGAATTGCTCATTTGAAATTAGAAAACTATACATAAATTTTTAAAATGATGAAATTTTAAAAAATAAATGAAAAAATTAAGAAAATATAAATAAAGCAGAATATTTTATTTAATATGATTTTTTAAATTAGACATATATTTATATATACATTTTTTGATATGATAAATAAACAAATAACTTATTTATTTATATGTATATATAAATATATATATATCTAATTTAAAAAAGCATATGAAGTAAAATGTTCAACTTCATTTTAATTTTCTTGATTCTTTCATTTATTTTTTAAAATTTGTCATTTTAAAAATTTATGTATAGTTTTAAAATTTAGAATTAGCAATTCTTAATATTCTACAACTTATTTTAGTATAAATATCTTCAAACTAAATATCTTCAATTAAAATATTTATATTATTTTATTTAATTAATAGTAAATGTCTAATAAAATAATAATAATAATAATAATTTATTTTTTAATAAAACAAAATAAAATGAATATTTCTATAAAATTAATTATTTCAATATTAAATTTATTCTTAGTACATCGCACCGAAGGCATGCTAGTACTATTATATATAGAATAGTGGTGTTTAACTATATTAGTGTCTTTTGAACAAAAATCTTTTGATTAAATTAAAGTTTTGTACTGTAACACCCCACTCAGGATAAGTCCTAAGTTGAGATATTACCCAATTCAAGTTTAAGTGAGACCCATCAACAAGCAACAGGCCTAAAAGAATTGAAACTTAACCTTTCAAAAGCAGTGGAAGATTTTCAAACTTAAACATCACGTCATGCACTTAGGTACATTCCAGGATTCATCAAATAGCATCTCATCAAATATTCACATGCCTGAACTCAAAACCACATTCATAACATATCGAAATGTCTCTGGGCCAAGATCAACATTCAAAAGTTCTCATCAACATATAACATCACATATTCTATTACAAAAGCATATCTTCAATCCAATCTCCGACGTCCAAATCTTTCGCTCAAACCTGTCTAAGGAGAAAAAGAAAAAAAACAGGGTAAGTCTAAAGACTTAGTGAGGGGTATTTTCGTAAAGTGAACAATTGGGACCTGTCAATGAAATAACATCTGAACAGATCATATTATAAACTTTAACAAGAACGATCAATGTACGAGCATTTACAAGTTAAGCAAATAGGATTCTCTCCTGCCTTATTGCTCCAAGAATAGATTTCAATCGATCAAGAAAAAGGTACAATCAAGCAACCCGTATGACATATGCATTTCAACAAACTAGACAAGCATGCATATCAGAATTGCCTTATAACATTCAAACAAGTACAGTCTCCTAAGCTTGACAGCTTGGCACATGGTTGTCCCCATACAGACCGTATGGCACAAAGCAATGCTCGGGGCATCCCTAGCGTACCGTTGATACCACGGGGAAATCCCTAGCATATCATTAATACCAAGAGGGAATCCCTAGCGTACCAATCAAGCCCATGGCCATTCAATTCTTTGACTAATTAACAAGTACCAATCAATTACGCAGATGCCCAAGGGAAAATTCCTAGCTCAATGCTGAACCAAGTCAAATAAGTATGTATGCAAGACAATAGATAAGATACGATTCGATGACAATTCACAAGATAATATCAGGTACCGAGCAAGAACAACTACTATAATAGATAACATTAAAAGGTTCTGGGCACCAGAACAAACAGGTACAACTCATGGCAGAGTATAACAAGAATTAACCCTCACAAAGGTATAAGTGTCAAGTAATAATTAACAATTGAACACGTGACCAAGAACAATTCCAATTACAAGAACAAGTACTCAAGCGAGTGCGATTTCAACAATCAAGAACAATAAATACAATCAAGTTGGACTTGCACAGGGGTCATTCCATAAGAACAGACAGATATAAACGAGGCCAAAATAGCAGACCCCTACCTCCGTGACCTTAGAAGATGCAACTCATGTCAGCAGTCTATTGGTCCTTGGGACCTACTTCTTCGTCACCTAATCAAAAGAGTATATTTACAGTCAAAATTCATTTCCAACTCTAAATATCCTCAATAATTATAATTATACCAATAGTAACCTAAAATCACATTTCTTCAGCTATTACAGAAATTTCAGCATAGTTGATATCAAGACGCTAATCAAGTCTCTATCACAAGAACAACTTACGAGACTATGTCGATTCTAGTACTATTATGAAATTCATTCCTTAATTACTCAACCATCCTCATAATGTTGCCCAAAATCGACAATAATAGCCCAATTGTCATAATTAATCTAATTTTTATCACTTACATCTTAAATATATAAAATTTGGCTTTTATTTTTATGATACTCGAAATTTCCCACAATTTCCATAAAATAATACTATCCAATTTTACAAAACTCATACTGGCACATGCACATACCAAGTCTTAATCCCATATTATCTCAAATCACCCAATTATCATATCACAAGTTTCAAATTTCATAAATCATAGTTAAACGCTTAATTATCTCAATTAATCCAAACCTTACATAAAATAGTATGGATCTGGGCTCACTAACTACACTATAGTCCATACGAGAGAATATATGCATAATTGCATATATATATATATATCAATCTTATAAATTCTCATCCTTGGCATATTACAAAATCATAGATATAACGGTACATCGTGGGTATATACACGTATATATAACCACATATATCACCCAATGCTTTTTACCCCCGATCCGACTATCGAAACCTCAAAACCACGAATTAAGGGTACCATCGAGACGAGGATAAGTTTCTACCTCTGCTCCGCTGTCATGCTGCTACCGCCAGCCACCGTCCACCGCCGCCGAAAATGCATTAAATCACCACCAAATTGCTCCTCTCAGTTCCAGAAATGCAATGCTCCGATTAATTTCATTAAGTGCTGCCGGGAAGATAGTCAATTTCGGCCTCAAAATTACTGTACCACCTCACGCCATTGTGGTCTATCATGCCTGTTTTGCCATCACCGGTGGTCAGAATCCAAAGTTGACTTCATCAAAAACTTTCTTGAGCTGAACCCATCCCAAAACACCCTTAACTCACCCCCAAAATGTCACAGAAAACTAGAGACCCACCAAGCTCCACCGTTGCTCCCTTCGGCCTTCATATTTTTCGGTGATTTGCCGAAGATGATATGTGCATGTGTAATGATTGTGAAATTGGGAGTAAGGAGAAAAGGTTGGCCAGGTTAGATTTTGGTTTAAGTCACCGCCGATTGAGAGTCGCCGGAGAAGAAGAAGAAGGCTTCAGTTGAGAGAAGAAGAAAAATAGGGGTGAAAATATAATTTTTCTTATTTATAATAAGTACTATTTGATAATTTCAAACTGACCCCCAACATTTTGGTCAACTTTCAATCAGGCCCCATTTGACCTAAAATAATAGCCATGCATACCCCAAAGTTTCTATGCTTGGCTCAATCAAGTTTTCAAAATTTATAAATTGGCCCCAAAAACTTTTTAAAATACAAAATAAGTAAAAATTCATGTAAAATGAAATAAAATAAAATTAAAGGTAACATTCTTACGTAAATTTGAAATTTCTACGAGTGTTACACACCTCCGCCCTCAAAAGAATCTAGTCCCTAGATTCTCAACTGAATACTGAAAAAGTTCGGGACATTGCTAGCGCATAAGATCTTCTTGCTCCCACATAGCTTATTCCACATTGTGATTGCGCCAAAATACCTTTGCTTAGGGAATTTTTTAGTTTCTAAGCTCTCAAAATTTTCGATCCAGAATATGCACTGGTTGTTCTTCATATGTTGAATCACCCTTTATTTGCATGCATTCAGGTGATATGATGTGAGATAGGTCAGGGTAGTATTTCTGAAGTTGTGACACATGGAAGATGTCATGTATTCCTACCAGGTCTTGGGGTAGCACGAGATGGTACGCTACAGGTCCGATTCTCTCATATATTTCATAAGGTCCAATATACTTCAGACTTAGCTTTCCGCCTTTATCGATTTTCTTCACCTCTTTCTTCGAGAATACCTTAAGAAAAATTTGGTCACCAACTTCAAACTCCAATTCCTTTCTCCGATTATCTGCATAGTTCTTTTTTGATCCTAAGCTGCTTTCATCCTCTACTTAATCACCTGTACTTTTTTGACAGTTTCTTGAATTAACTCGGGTCTTATAGTACTCGATGACTCACCTGTTTTGCCTCTGTATTCTTCCAAATCCCAGTATATCGGTAATTGACATTTCCCACCGTACAAAGCTTCATACGATGCTATCTTAATTGTAGCCTAGTAATTGTTATTATAGCAAATTCAATCAGAGGAAGATGCCAAGTCCAACCTCCGCCAAAATCTATAACACATGCCCATAACATATCTTCTAAAACTTGAATGACCCTTTCTAATTGCCCGTCTATTTGTGGATGAGCAATAGAGCTGAATTTCAATTTCATTCCTAGATGTTCTTGAAACCTTTTCCAGAGTCTCGATGTAAACTTCGGATCTCAATTTGACACAATACTGGTCGGAATGCCATGCAATCGGATGATTTTCTTAACATACAACTCTGCTAACTTTTCAACCTTATATTGCGTCCTGACTGGCAGAAAATGTGCTGATTTGGTCAATCAATCCGCAACCACCTATATACTGCCATACCCTCCTGAAGCTGCGAGTAGACCAGTCACAAAGTCCATGGTGACCTATTCCCATTTCCAATCTAGGATTAAAAGAGGCTGTAGCAATCCTATGGTTGCTAGTGTTCCACTTTTACAAGCTGACAGGTCCGATACTTTTTCACATAATCAGGGATATCTCCTTTCATTCTATTCCACCAGAACTATCTTTTTAAATCTTGGCACATCTTCGTACCATCGGGATGTACCGCGAACCTCGTCTTGTGTGCCTCTTTTAGTAGTCTTTTCTTGATTTCTCTTGGCACACATATTCTTTTTCGAAACAAAATGGTGTCCCAGTTATCAACGCTGAACTCTGACTCTTCAACACCCCTGACCATTTCTTTTTGCCTCATTATCCACTTATTTTCAGCTTAGGCTTGCCGAATTTCATCATACAATTCAGGCTATACTTTTATTCCTACAACCCAAGCACGCTGTTTAAGTCTCAGCACAATCCTCATTCCTTGGCTTATTTAGCTACGAGAGGCATATACCTATCCTTAAATTCTCAGATAAAATTTTCCCAAGTTCTAGGGGTCTCTACAGCCGTCTACCTACGATCTATCATCCGCCACCAACTCCGTGCAGATTTCGCTAAGAGAAGTATAACAAAACACACTCCTTGCTCATCCAGGTAACGCAAAGTCCCGAATATGTTTTCCAAGTCTTCCACCCAGTCCTCAGCCCTATGGTCATCTAGTTCACCAAAAAATTTCATGGGCATAAATCGTAGAAACCACTCCAATGCTCTGTCTTCCGTGAATACTTCTGCCATCCCTGTTATGTCTGCTGGTTGGTGATTCGGTTGCCCAGGCCTCCATCTCTCATGATGATCAAGTTCTGCCAAGCGATCTATAGCTGATTGATCTATCAGAGGAGTTTGGGAAACTTCCTCATCCAGTAGATGTTGTGGATAGGCGGGTGTTTTTTTTTCCTAGGGGCTCAAGGTGCATTAGGCCGCCAACCGGGTGGTCTTTCCCTAATACCCGTTCTTGCAAGTGCAGGAGCATCAACACTTCCTCTAGATGCCATTTTATCCTTAGGATCTCTCGACTATGTTCAAGTCTGCGAACATAAGTAGTAAAACTAAACCTCAACTATTAATGACTTATATAAATTAAAAATAAGTGTCAAGTTATGAAATTTAACAAATTAAAACAACCAAAGAAATGAATAAACGATCGTCTAAAAAAGGAAATTCACTAATAATCAAACTAATATTAACAAAGTGATTCAGAATTCTAAACTAGCCATCTGCCCGATCTAAGTCACAATGATAGGGCGGTTATATCAATATATATATATATACAAGAAAAAAACTAGTCAAAGTTATATGTCGACATCCAAAATACTACTACTATATGTAAATGGTTATAAACACATCTACAACTACTCTATCATCTAGTCTGAACCCTCAGCATTAGTGATGTCAGATTTGGTATCCTCCACATCCTTCTCATCGTCTTCCCATTAGACCAAATCATCCCACATCAGATTTGGGTCTTCTTCATCACCCCCGACCTCATCATTCTTTTCATCTTCCAACTCCACAAGTGCCTCTACTGGGGCTCCAGGAAATAGGTTCACCTCAAGAATTTCTTCTTCATCATTAGGATTCTCCTCGGGGTCTTCTTCTTGGTTCTCTATAGGTACTCTTGCTTGGTCCTCAACTGGTCTATTTCCTATCTGCACTCCCAGCTAATGGCCCTGGCCGAAGTAAAGATGTATTCTGGAGGGTCCCGCCTCTGTGTTGATGCTGAGGCCGACTCCAATTACTTGGTCTATAGCTCTATGATAGTATGCTATCATTCGACTGATCTCTTCCATAACTGGTTGAGGCACGTACACAATTCTTCTATAATCAGCTTCTAAAGTTCTGAACATTTCTTCCATGCAATGGCGCATTTCCCGGAGTTCTCGATTTGGTTAGCTACTATTCCAACATGAACTTCTTTCCTTTCAACACTTTCTATCATTCGATCCAACATGTAGTCTCTCATCCCAATTGATGATTTTAGATGAATTGATTGTATTCTCTTATCTTGTAGGGTCCCATGCATGTTATAAAGCCTCTCTTCGAGTCTTTAGCATGTCTAAGAAATGCCATCATTCTCTTCTTTGAGGACCATGATTTCTTTCTTGAAGTTTTCCACATTATCCTCATCCATTAGTTCATTTCCTCTACTAGAAGATCCAGCCACCCTATGAAACAAAGTTACAGAAATCTAGTTAATTAATATAAGATAACAAAACTCATTCCTAGTCTCCAAAGGAGCTCATAAATTTCCTAAAATGATCTACAACCTAAAATTCGCATTCCCCGCAACTTAAGTAGAAGGCTAACTGTGAATCCCAATAATGATTATTGCCTAGGTCACTGACAACCTAGGCTCTAATACCACAACTGTAACACCTCACTCAGGATAAGTCGTAAAATGAGATATTACCTAATTCAAGCTTAAGTGAGACCTATCAATAAGCAATAGGCCCAAAAGAATTCAAACTTAACCTTTCAAAAGCGGCAAAAAATTTTCGAGCTTAAACATCACGACATGCACTTAGGTACATTCTAGGATTCATCATATAGTATCTAATCAAATATTTACATGCCTGAAGTCAAAACAGCATTCATAACATATCGAAACGTCTTTAGGTCAATATCAACATTCAAAAGTTCTCATCAACATATAACAACACCTATTCTATTGCAAAAGTATATCTTCAATCCAATCTCTGAAGTCCAAATCTTTCACTCAAACCTGTTTGAGGAGAAAAAGAAATAAAACGGGGTAAGTCCAAAGACTTAGTGAGGGGTACTTTTGTAAAGTGAACAATTGAGACCTATCAAGCAAAGAACATCTTTACAGATCATATTATAAACTTTAAACAAGGACAATCAATGTACGAGCATTTACAAGTTAAGTAAATAGGATTCTCTCCTGCCTTATTGCTCCAAGAACAGATTTCAATCGATCAAAAAACAAGTATGATCAAGTAACCCATATGATATATGCATTTCAACAAACTAGACAAGCATGCATATCATAATCACCTTATACCATTCAAACAAGTACAATTTCCCAAGCGTGACAGCTTGGCACATAGTTGTGCCCATACGGACCATATGGCGCACAGTGATGCCCAAGGAAAAATCCCCAGCGCAATACTCGATACCCAGGGGAAATCCCAAGCGTACCGTTGATACCAAGGGTAAATTCCCTGCGTATCCCATGCACTATGATGCCCAGGGGGAAATCTCTAGCGCACCGTCGATACCCAGGGAGAAATCCCTAGCGTACCATTAAAACTAAGGGGGAAATCTCTTGCGTACCAGTCAAGCCTATGGCAATTCAATTCTCCGATCAATTAATAAGTACCAATCAATTACACAGATGTCCAAGGGAAAATCCTTAGCGCAACGCTTAACCAAGTCAAATAAGTATACCGGCAAGGCAACAGATATGATACGATTCGATAATAATTCACAAGACAATATCAGGTACTGAGTAAGAACAAATATGATAATAGATAACATTCGAAGGTTCTGGGCGCCAGAACAAACAAGTACAACTCATGGCAGAGTATAACAAGAATTAACCCTCACAGGGGTACAAGTATCGAGTAACAATTAACAATTGAACGCATGAGCAAGAACAATTCTAATTACAAGAACAAGTACTCAAGCTAGTGCGATTTCAACAATCAAGAACAGTTAATATAATCAAATTGGACCCACACAGAGGTCATTCCATAAGAACAGATAGATATAAACAAGGCCAGAATGGCAGACCCCCACCTTCGTGACCTCAGAAGATGCAACTCTTGTCAACTGTCTATTGGTCCTCGGGACCTACCTCTTAGTCACCTAATCAAAATAGTATATTTACATTCAAAATCCATTTCCAACTCTAAATATCCTTGATAATTATAATTATACAAATAGTAACCTAAAATCACAATTCTTCAACTATTACAGAAATTTCGATTTAGTTGATATCAAGATGCTAATCAAGTCTCTATCACAAGAACAACTTACGAGATTATGTCGATTCTAGTACCATTATGAAATTCATTCCTTAATTACTCAACCATCCTCATAGTGTCGTTCAAAATTGACAATAATAGCCTAATTATCATAATTAATCTAATTATTATCACTTTCATGTTAAATATACAAAATTTGGGTTTTCTTCTTACGATACTCGAAATTTCCCACAATTTCCATAAAATAATACTATCTAGTTTCATTAAACTCATATTAGCACACGCACATACCAAACCTTAATCCCATATTATCGCAAATCACCCCATTATCCTATCACAAGTTTCAAATTTCATAAGTCATAGTTAAATCGCTTAATTATCTCAATTAATCCTAACATTACATAAAATAATGTAGATCCGGGCCCGCTAACTACACTATAATCCATACGAGGGAATATATGCATATATATATCAATCTTATAGAATTCTCATCCTTGGCAATTACAAAATCATAGATATAACGGTATATCGCAGGTATATACACATATATATAACCACATATATCACCCTATACTTTTACCCACGATCCGACTATTGAAACCTCAAAACCACGAACCAAGGGTACCGTCACGATCGTCGCGATGAGGAGAAGCTTCTGGCTCTACTCTGCCGCCATCCGCCGCCACCAGAAATACACAAAATCACCACCAAATTGCTCATCTCAATTCCAAGAACGTAATGCTCTGATCGATTTTGCTAAGCGCCGTCGGGAAGACAGTCAATTTTCACCTCAAAATCGCTGCACCACCTTACACCACCGAGGTCCATTACTCCCATTTCACCATCACCGGTGGTCAGAATCTAAAGCTGACTTCATCTAAAGTTTCTTGAGCTGAACCTATCCCAAAACACCCATAACTCACCGCGAAATATTGCCAAAAATTGGAGACCCACCAAGCTTCGCCATTGCTCCCTTCAGCCTTCATATTTTTCGGTGATTTGCCGGAGACGTGTGCATGTGATATGATTGTGAAGCTGGGAGTGAGGATAAGAGGTTGGCTGGGTTAGATTTTGGTTTAAGTCGTCGCTGGTGGAGCGTCGCCAAAGAAGAAGAAGAAGGCTTCGGTTGAAGAGAAGAAGAAAAATTGGGGTGAAAATGCAATTTTCCTTATTTATAATAAGTACTATTTGATAATTTCAAACTAACCCCCAACATTTTGGTCAGCTTTCAATCAGGCCCAAACGTTATAAAATATAAATTAGGCCCCCTTGATCTAAAATAATAGCCATGCATACCCCAAAGTTTCTATGCTTGGCTCAATCAAGTTTTCAGAATTTATAAATTGGCCCCAAAAACTTTTTAAAATACAAAATAAATAAAAATTCATGCAAAATGAAATAAAATAAAATTAAAGGTAACATTCTTATATTAATTTGAAATTTCTAGGGGTGTTACACATATCATTTCTTAATTTGATTTGTTAATATTTATTCTAACATAACTAATTTATCTATTATAACTAACAAATTGTTCTGTATTTATCCAAAATTATAGTATAAATTTTTACCTCATTAAATGAAATCAAAATATTCATAATTTTAATTTTTTTTTATCTCATCAAATAAGTTCAAAATATCCACAATCATTTATTTTTATCTCATCAAATAAGATTAAAAATTTAATGATATTTTATAAGAACCAAATTAGATTCTCTTATAAAAAGAATTTCATTATATAACTTTAATCTATTACAAGATTAACACACCAGTGTTGCATTTATTTTATATGTGAATTTTATCATTATACAATAATTTTTTCCCTTTTTCATATCCACATCCCTTCTGCTGCCAATATTCTACACATTTATCGCAATTTGCATAAATGTGATGATGTTTTTCCTTTTTAATTTAAATTTTCTTGGAATATATGAAATAATATTATTTGATAAATTATTTTGTACATAAATGTTGTATTGCAAAATGAATAATGCAGGACATTCACACAAATGCACATATGGCAACAACTAATATAGTGGTAAAAAGAATGTCGATCCCATGAGAAGCTAAGCTATTCATTATTAAGTACCAATCTATGACACGCTTGTTTTATTCAAACATTGATTGATTGTATTGGAATTAAAATTAAACTAATTGAAAATAGGATAAGTGTGTTGCTTGAGTTTTCAATCAGGATGTGAGAGCCTAGAATTATAATTTCACCAATTGAATTGGTTGATTACATTATAATTTCACCAAATGAATTGGTTAATCCCCCATGTGCAATTAATAACAGGTTATCAATCTTGAATCTTATGCAACCACGGGGTTCATCTGAATTATTCGCAATTAGATCCCTAATTTATTCAATTCACTATATTTCTATGTAAATGAACTAGCTTATGGATGGGGTTATACCACACAATTGACTACTTAAGGCAAGTAGGTATATTTCTATCATACTCATGAATTTATTATTCATTCCTCTATTTAAATAATTAAACCTACGCTCTTAAATTGTCATCAATCTCTAAATTATCTTTTTCAAGATTTCTCTAGTGATTCACTTAACTGTTGTTAGGCAATAAAATAGAAAAGGCACATAATAAAAGAAATAAGTTTAAAATGTTATTAATTTAATGGAAGAAAATCATGCAATTAATATATTCGAAATGATCCATCATAATCCTAAAGTAATGAATTAGCTCATAATTGAATTGTTAAGCAACATGTGAACAAAATGAAACATTATATCAAATACAAGCTTAAAAGAATAAAGGGAGAAGAAGAAATTCTACTTGTACACGAGTCCGATCTCCACTTCCTCCTTCGAACCACGGATTTTGTCAAAATTTATAGTCTCCAATCAAGAAATCAAAATTAGAACTCTAACTAAGTGTTTGAAAGAGCCATTTATACTGGGTGACAAAGTTCTCCCAAAAAACAAATAAATAGAAAAAATCAAATGACTTTTTTGCCCATCTTTAAAATAAATAGGAATCATTCCAACTTGCAATAAGTTTGTCCATTTTTGCAACCCTTCAACTTGTGTTCCCACAAGTCCAAATTTTTATTATTTAGCAAGAGAACTATATTCTTTTAGTAAGAATATCATCTATTAAATCCTCAATTTGATATTAAAACAAATAGAAGTGAGGACTTAATGCATACCCACAAACTTAACACGCTGCTCGTATTCAAAAGAAACAACTCAAAGACAATCTAAGAAAACAAATCAACACTAAAACACATGCATAGAAACTTCATTTCTTTTTTTATTCTCAAAATTACTTCAAATTATGCTCTTAATCAACAACTAAAATCTAATATTACTATGCAGATATAAGCAGATATAATGTTCAATTAAATCCTCATGTATGTGTGTGATTTTTCTGCTAGTAGTTATCGATAATCTGGATTAATTTATGTAAAAGTATAAGACTCTGTTCTAGCAATCCATACATTTGCTTTTAATCTCTATATCCACCAATGCAGAATGTGCTCAACAAAAGATCGTTAGAACTTTAGAGTTTGTAATGTAGGCTTGAAAAAGGGTAGGAGAGATATGGATAATAGTAACTCAATACTCAGAGCACTTACTTATTCTTCATCATCATTCAATATTGCCCCAAACTTACCAAACAATACTTCTCAATTTCTTATTTCAGTGCTTATGCAACTATGTATTTTTCTCTTTCTCTTTTTTTTTTTTTTGGCATGAGGCTTTATCTATACAATTTTTTTTTTAATTTCAAAATCATAGGCAATCCGTTGTTCGTTCTTATATTCATAAGCTTTCAAATCTTTCTAATAAGTAATAATTGGATTTAATTAGTAGGATCATGTGTTTCAGCTTCTTATTCAGTTGGTTGCCAAATGAAAAAGGATAACTTATTGTAGGCTCAACAAAGAACCCTTGGGATGTAACATTATCTGGTATGCTTGAAAGGCTTAATCAGGTCAAAATGGCATAAGTCATCTCCCTAGTTGAGTGTTTTCTAAGATTTCACCTCGAAAGGGATTCAAACAAATTTCATTGTTTAAAGCATTATCCACACTACTCATGCATAAATGTCATCTAAATCAAACTAGTAACTAAAGGTGAGAAAATGCTCAAAAAGTATAGGAGATTAAAATCTAGTAATGCTTCTACTCAAAGTGCATAATTCCGTCATCATACAATTATATTTTTCACGAAACACAAAATTAAAGAAGCAATATCTTCATTGATGCAAGAAGGATAATTTCCTTTTGTATATGCGGTACCCCAACTCAATTATTAAATAGTAATAATAATTAAAATAATAGAAAATAAACCAAAAAGGTCAGGCTGTGATTGCCTAAGGGATAAAACCTTATTTTTTGACCTTTGAAACACAAGATACACTTGAGGCTTAGTTTGGATGTGGGTTTTAAAAGTCAACCTTTAAGGCCTTGAATAGGGCTATCAGAGAGACAGCCTCACAATCCAAAATCTCTCTTCTTTATCTCATTTGCTCTATTTCCCATCGTCCCATATTTGATTGTAAACAGTGCTACATTTCCTTTGTAAATCTCCCCAACTCCCAAACGTCCTTCCTCTCCTATCTTCTCCCCAGTAGCTCGCTTAACTCACATGACAAATGGTCTGCTCTATTTCTAATCACCATTTGAGGGTTAATGCTTTCTCTAACTCTAATTCCCTTATGCAATTTCATTTTCTTCAACACAACAATGTCTCTAAACTCGGCATCCCCTTTCGGGGCCCTCTTTGTTGCAAATCCACCACTAGTCTCGCACATCAGATCTTTCTACACCACCCACCGTCCATGGAGCCCGTTCTTTGACATTTCGGCTTCTCACTCCCATTTTGATTATCATTCACACTAGTACGGGGATTTGTTCTTAGATAAGAGTGAGGCAGCTAAAGATGGATTGCTCTCAATTGTCCCTTGAAAATTGAATCTTTGTATTAGGTTTTAGATCTATAGTTGGATTGAGCTGAGGTTTTATAGGTTTATCTCCATAGGGATTTTAATGCTATGTGAATTTGAGCAAACTTCTACAATTATTTTGGATATTAAAGGTATTTTGCTATTGGGTTTTGAAGATTTTACGCAATCATTAATTATAAATTATTTAAGAATTTTATCTATATAGTAAATTCCAAACAAATCCAAAAGGCAAATGACCAATTTATTATTAGACGACACATTTTTAAAATTTTAAAAAATTAATTTATTAAATTTACAAATTATTTTAAAAAAATTTCTATATTATAAATCACAAACGAACCCAAAACACCAAAATTGGACTTATTAGTGGATGATTTATTTTTTAAAGTTTTAGAATGATTGATTTAATATATTTATAAATTGTTTATAATGTTTTTATATTATTAATCGCAAACTAATCCAAAAGACCAAAATTCGATGTATTAATAGACAATATGGTTTTTAAAATTGCAAAAGAAAAAATTCCAAATTATTAAATTTAAAAACTATATGTATTTTTGTAATAATTTTAAATCCTATACAAACCCAAAAACCAAAACTCATAAAATAATTTCATTATCTCAAAAAAAAAAAAAAATTCAAGCATATTTCAAAAACAACCTCACAACCAATCACAACCTCACATCACATCCACCCATCACATTACTATAATCATTACACTTTATCTTACAATCAATCACAACATTATATCTCAATCTCATATCTTTAAAATACCAAAACAATCCCAAAATCTTTAAAAAATAAAAAATGAGGTCATGCTTCACTAGCAATCACAACCTTAAGAATTGATTATGCATCCGCCATTGGAAGCATAATGTATGCTATGCTATATACGAGATCAGATGTAGTAGAAGCTCTAAGTGTTTCGGGCCACTCAATCCAATCCCTATGAGAGTAACTGGAATGCTGTAAAAATAGTCCTAAAGTACTTGAGAAGAACTAAGAATTTATTTTTTAGTATACGACAATGGAGAATTGAAACTTGAGGAATTTTTGAATTCTAGTTTACAATTGGATGATGATGACCTTAAATCCACATCTAGATTTATATTTTACCTCAATGGCGGTGCGGTTAGTTGCAAGAGTTCCAAGGAAGAAACTATGATCGATTCAACCACTGGGGTAGAATTTATTGCAACATTGGACACTGCAAAGAAAGGTGTTTGGATGAAAAGTTCCATCCAAGAGTTGGTGTAGTACCTAGCATTGCAGAGCCAGTAGTTGTTTATTGTGATAACAATAGAGCTATTACACAGACAAAGGAACCAAGATCTCATGAGCGATTTGAGCACATTTTGGGGTGTTATCACTTAATCCAGAAGATCATTGATGGATGCGATATTCTAGCGGAGAGAGTTGCCTCAGAAGAGAATATAGCCAATCTACTAACAAAACCCCTATCGCAAATATCTTTGAAAGACATTTAGAGAAGATGGACTTAGAGGCCATGGGGGAAATTAGCTTTAGAGCAAGTGGAAGATTGGTCAAATAATGTCCCGCAACAAATTAGATTAGCATGTAAAACTACTCGTTGTACGATAATCTTGATTGATTGATATTCTATAAAATGGCCATATTCATCTTATTTAATTTATGATATACTTCACACTCATTTGGTTGAAGCCCTTAAATCATTCAAGACTACGGGATTTGGTCATGCATATGATGATGATCATGAAATAAGTCTCTATGGTCATGATTTTGAATAGTCCAATTTATGGAATCTTAAGAGACAGGGCATCTAATATTCTAATACACTTGCACTAACGATGTATACTCCAAGGGGTTGGATATTACCCCATTTCATGGGCAATCCAAGTAAGACCTAGATGCATGTTAGTGGGTGTTTGTTAGAGAACAAGTTCACTAAAGACTCGCTTAGAGAAACCACAAGATAGCTGGGTGGCTTGTCGGTAGTAAGAAATTCTCTAGCTTACGATAGTGCATATAATTAGTCCTTTGATTTGAAGTTCCATGATAACCTTGTATTTAGATTCTTGTGCTTTGATTTTCTCCCAATCACTTAGCGATAGGTTGGGCACAAGCAACCGAAGTATGGAGGTTGGTGAGTTTTAAGATGGGATCTATTCATTTTGCTCGTTGTGAAGAACAAGTTGATCACCTATGTATTCTAGGATGATCGATTCTGAGAAGTCCTTGTGCAAGGTGATATGACAATTTGGAAAAAGAATTTTCCAAAGTTAAGGTCATAAAGTGGAACCGCACATCAAGAATAGATGTATAGTTATCAAGGCTATTGGGGAACCAACAAATATCTTGCCCTAAGCATCTTTCGAGAGATAGAAAATGAAAGAACCATATTTGCATGGTAATCGTAAGTGGAAAGGGTTCACTTAAATTAATTCATCCAATTGGTTGTGCTCCATAGGCTTGTGCTAGACATCAACTATAGAGATTGGGTACTCTTCAATTAATAGAGATTAATTGAAAGAGTAATTAATTTAAAAGCATTTAGACTAATAGGAATATTTGATATTCAATAAATCACAGATATTTGTGAGCCCAGATCTAATTAGTTGGTGAACCCACAAAAGCCTTAACCACTCTGAATGTAATTAGAAAAATTATCTAAAGAGTTAGATAATAAGATTGGGCAAGTTTGGAAAAGACCAAGTTGAGTAATTAAAAGTTAGTCATGAAGGCTTGATTAATTTAAAATGTTAAATTAATTAAATAATTTAAGGAGTTAAATTAGACCAATTAAATAAAGATTTAAGTTAATTGGAGCCATGTGAAAATTTAATTGGTCTTACTAACTTAAATGGTTAAGTTAGTTTAACTAAATTGAGGGGTCAATTTAAGTAAGTGGAGAATCTAGTTTTGGAGGGAAGATTTAAATGGAAGAGTCCATTTAAAATCAAGTAGCAGTTTTAATTTCCTAGATTTTAATTAATAAAAATTAATTTTCTAATTGAAATAGGATTTCAATTAGTAAAAATTAATTTCTTGGCATGCAAGTTAGCATGCAGTTGGGAAACACCTATAAAAGGCCCTCCCATTCCCCCTATGGCTGGTCACTTGATTAGATATGATTAGATCTCTCTCTCTCTCTTGAACAAAGCACTTCCTCTTGAGATTCTCTCCCAATCTTCTCTCTTTTCCATACTTTCTTTTCCCTCTCAAATTCCTTCTTTTTTTAGACTAAGAGCGAAGATTAGAGTACTTGTAAGGTGTGTGGATACCTTTAAAGATACCAAACTTGGGGTATTAGTGTTGGTGAACAAGAAAGATCCTTTGAAGAAGAGTTCTTTATTGCAATTGGCAGTTTTTGGAGGCTTGATTTGGCCGATTTTGTTGCTGCCCTTTGAGCATGGTTCAGAGGTGATTTTGTGGCCTTAAATTTCTGTACTTTGAGGCCAAGAAGTGAGGAATCGACAGATCTTTAATTAAGGAGTCACTTGAAGCATCTATACTTTGATTTTTGAAGAATCAATCAAGATAATTGATTTTTTCTCCCAAATCCATCTTTAAGGCATAAAATAAGATCCTAAGTATGGGCATTACAAGTTATTTTCATGTGATGAAGTTTTAAATTTCATTATGCGATTGAATCTTTACTTCACCACATGCTTTAGCTTTGATTCAAACTAAGAGATTATCCAAATTGACTTGGTTCTTGCCCATTATAGGTTTCCTCTATCTCCTATGTCACATGCATTATTCTATGATGATGGATAGGAATTCTGAACTGATGTGGGGAATATTATGTGCTACCTGGATGAAATACTTTTGTAGGCTTTCCTTTTCTCAAGTTTATGGTGAATGAACAGTTGCTGCCTTGGGGTACCTCTAGTTGGCCAAGAAGTTGTCCATGAGGGTCTGCATCAACCATTCCACTTTGATGATGATTCTAGTAAGAAACTAGTTAAGTAGGGTGATGGTGTGCTTTGTTAGGCATACAACTTTAGACACACCATGTTGTTATCTAAGTACTCTGGAGATCTCCAATTCCATTGAAGTTATGGTGGTGGCAGTAACCAATGGCTAGAAGGGATTAGACTGCTGATTGAGCCATAAGGCACCCTTTTTGCCATTTTTGTTGTTGTGTGCACAACTAGCTTTAGATGAGGTAATGATAGGGCCTCCCTATTCTGAGTGCCTAGGAGCGATTGTCCCTGCAGTATTGTTGCATATCGCATAAGGCCGTCATTTTTGTTGGGGTCACACTGAGGCATCTAGTGTTGATGCTCTCGTAGACTCATCATCGATGTACGAGATTAGTTCTTCAAGTGTAGAGTGTATAGCTTTGCATCATTTTTTAATAGATAATGTTTCGTGGCGCTCTGTGTTGTTGCCCTCGCTGCAGCCTATGCCAAAGCATTTTCTGCCCATGTCATCAAGGCTTTTTGAATGATCCACAATGTCAATCCCCTAGGGAACGGAGCCTGCTGCTCAGGTGTAACGTATGTTGTTGGTTGCACTTCAAGGACGGGCTCTAATGCTAGAAGCAACTACGTGTTAGGTTGGTGAATCTCCATGTTCTTAGACTTTGGAACCTCTTAGTTGTGAGAATCTCGATCTCTAGATCTCATCTACATTCTAATTGTTCCTTCTTCATAGGTAAAAGTTCCTATAGACAATGCCAAAATGATACTACTAAACAATGGAGCTAGAGTCCTTCTTGGGAGTTAGCAGAATTCTGAGTTCTTTTTCTCTAGAACGCAGTGCAGAGAGTTCCCAATTCTTGAATTTTTGCAATTAATTTTTGTACATAATTCTCTTTAGAGCTTAATATCTATAGTATTTTTCTTAATTAGGCTTCAACCCATTACGGTTTGATGCCCTTCTTGATGGGCATATGGGCTTTCTACTCTTTTTTATTTATTTATTCATTCAATTTATGAATTGGGCCTTTTTAATCCGTATTTAGTCTTTTACCTTGAGGACTTAATTTTTCATATCATTATATATGAAAATGCATGATGTGGTTCCTTAATATTTTGCGTATCATTATTCTTAAATGCAAAATATGTGGAAATTATTTTTCATTTTTGATAGTAGAATAGGTTATGCCCTATAACCACCTCAAGCATATCCAACGCATTAGAATGCCGTCAGACCATACTATAGCACCTTGATATGCTGGAGAACAAGCTTGAGCACGTATTATCATACCAACAAGTTGTAAAGGAGACTAACAGGCATGCCTTACCATGCATCAACAATGGTATATAATGATAGCGCGACAATAGAATATCACACTAGAGAAGTGTCCTAGTTTCCCACCATTGCCACACTTCAATTTTCCTAATGTTGTAGTTCCACCTTTAGAGGCTGAGAAGGACAATGACGCTGAGGATTAGTTAAGGTGTATCTTCATCCTTTTTGTTTTCTTTATTTTACTTTTAATTTTATTTTCTTTTTTTCCATTATTCATAGTGATGCCTTTTATTTCCATTTCTTTTTACTTCCTTTTTCTTGTGTTCTTCTATCATGTTAGTAAAAGCTTTGTGTACTTTGAGGGCAAAGTAACCCTCAAGTTTAGGGGTTGCAATGTGCAGGTATGTGATACATCCTTTTCTTTAGTATTTATCTATGTATATAGATGGGAGAGACCGAATATCTTGCTTGATCTGTCTCTATAGATCTATATTCTCAATACGTAAGAAGCTTTTCCCAAATCTTTCATAGAGAATTGTAAAGATAACCATGTTTTAGTACACTCTAGCATCTCTCTTTCTTATTCCCAATGAGAAGGATCTTATCAATATAAAGCACAATAAACTGAATCAAACTCCTACTAGACTTTTTGTATACATAAGGTTAATACATTTTTTTTTATCCAGTCAAACGATTTGACCATCTCGTTAAAATGTATGTTCCAACTTCGAGATGATTGCTTGGGTCCATAATGAACCTTTCGAGTTTGCAAACTTTTTTCACACTTCTGTTGGATGTAAAGCCTTATGGAACCACTCTATCTACTCCAAGCTTGCATTTATAGATCCACTTGCAACCTACAAGTACTATACACTCCGGTAGATCTACTAAAGTCCATACTCTGTTAGAGTACATGGAGTCCATATGAATTTCATGGCCTCAAGCCAATAACCCGAATCCACGTTTGATATGATTTTCTCATAAGTCCTTGGATTACTATCCGTTTGACCCATCTCATGTAGGAATCCAAACCTTTTGGTTTGCTTCTTGATCTAGTCCAACCTTCTAGAAAGTTGTGTATTAGGCTCAGGATGTTCTTTTGTTTCTATCACTTGTAGGATAGGTTGATCACTTGAATTTCATAAAGTTCAACAATAATGCCTTTTTATCTAGTAGAAACTCCTTTCCCAAAAACGTAGTGCTCCTCAAAACAAACAACACTTTTTATTCCAAGAGATCATAGAAATAATACACCAAAAACTCTTTTGGGTATCCCACAAACTTACACAAGTTAGAGCTCGCGTCCAACTTGTCTCCCACTAGTATTGTGATATAAGCGTGAGACTCCAAAACTCTTAAATAAGAGTAAGAGGGTACTTTTCCATACCACATCTCATGTGGGGTTTTTGGCACCTACTTTGAAGGCACTATATTTAGTAACTTCGCAATCATTTCTAAGGCAAATCCCCAAAAGAAGATAGGAACATCGATGAAGCTCATCATAGGACGTATCATATCCAACAATGTATGATTTCTCTTCTGGGCCACTCTATTATGTTAGGGTGTGCTGGTTGGAGTCTATTGCCAGAGAATCCCATTCTCTTTTAGATAACCTAAGAATTCGGTATTTAAGTATTTCACTCCTCAATCCAATCAAAGAGCTTTAGTACTAAGTCCTTATTACTTTGCTACTTTATTCATGTAGTCTTCGAACCTCCCAAAGGCTTCGAACTTGTACTTCATAAGACATACATGTTCGAACTAAGAATAGCCTTCCTTGTAGTAACTCTTAGTAACCTAAATACATCTGTATATATCAAATTCAAAGGACTAGTGGTTCAATCTATTTATCCAATAAAAGGAGCCTTGGTCATTTTTTCTTCTAAACAACATTCACAAGTGGGTAAGTCCTCTAATCCACTAACACTTATTGAATTTAGGGCTACTTACTCATCATATTCTTGAAAATATGTTCAAGTGTAGCATGCCAAAGATCGGCATTTTCTTGATTATCTAAATTTCTTTTCTTGTTTTGTTGAATGTGCATAAGTGATAGTTGGAAATCTAGAATGCATAATCCATTATTTAATCTACCACAAGCAATAAAGAACCATTCTTCATTGCCATCAATTTTCCATTTTTGATAGAAAAGTAAAATCCTTCATCATCTAATAAGGGAATAGAAATTATGTTCTTAATAAGATTTGACAAATAATAGCAAAGATCAAGTACAATCACAGCATTCCCTAAGTTTAAGTTGGCTATGCCTTCGACTTTGGTTGCAACCTTTGCTCCCTTGCTAAAGTGGAGGATCATATCTCCGTCACTAAAACTCCTTCTTCTTTCCATCCTTGTAACGAATAACAAAAGTGAGAACCACATGCAGTGTCAAATACCAAGAAGAGGAATTTATCGTTAGGTGTACTTCGATAAACAACATACCTTTTCCCAAGGTTGCAAGATATTCCTTGCAATTTCACTTCCATTACCCTATTTTGCCATAATAGAAACAATTTGCATCCTTTTATCCTCATTCTTTTTCTTGACTCTATTGGATGCCTTTAATACTTGTTTCCCCTTAGAAGAAGAACCTTTCTTCTTCTTGCCCCCTTTCTTTTTGCCTTCAAGGCCTTTAGAATAGGAAGAGGAAACAATCATTAGAGGTTTATCTTTCTTCATAGCCACCTTAACGGTTATCAACATATTGACCAATTCATTGATTATAACCTCTTGCTTGGGCATATTGAAGTTTATGATGAATTAGTCAAATGAACTCGACAATGATTAGAGGATCAAATCCATATAGAGGTCGTTGTCCATGACTATCTCTAAATTTGTGAGCTTTTCAATAACCTATGTCATTTTAAGACCATGGTCATGGACACTTGACCCCTCAACCATCTTTGCTCTAAAAAGCTCTTTTGATAACATGTATCTCCCATGCCTACTCTACACACCATACAACTCTTGTAGGTGTAAGCATATTTCCGAGGCATTTTTCATGTTCTCATGAGACTTTTGGAGTTCATTGGACATAGATGTCATCATAAGGCAATAGGTTTGGAGGTCATCGTTAACCCATTTTATGAACGCTTTGTGCACCTCTTGATCATCATCTTCCCTAATAGTTTTCGGTGGACTTTGAGTTAAAATATGTCCTTTTCTCAAAATCTAGAATAATCTTAAGATTTCTTAGCCAATTGTGGCAGTTCAAACCAGTCAGTTTATTAGTTTCCAAAATAAGACTTAATGGATTTTTAGCCATATTTGAGATTTCAAAAAAATTACAAAAAAATGAGGAAGAGAATATAAGCATTTGATTGAATTCTGATATTAGAAAACATGATTATGATCTTTCAAGCATGTTTTGCTCCCACTATTTCTTCAAAAAAATTTCCCTCAAAACAAATTCGAGAAATCATATTTCCTAGTGAGAATTAAAGCCCAAAGGCATCACTCGTGGACCCACGACTCGTAAGAGATCTACTTACCCTAAGGTAGAAAACTTTTATAATTGCATCTCTATGCAATCCTTAATATATTTTGCCTCACTTTTCACATAGATCCACAACTCATGCAATATTTACACTACTAAGTGTTAAATCAAACCTACCGATCCTTCTTTAATTGTGAATTTAACTATGATCATTCCATGACTCGTGAGACAATGTCATAGCCAATTCACATTAAAGTGCATCTTATGTTAAGGTAATAATCATAGCTTTCCACCAAAAATGTGTTCTACGATTCGTGAGACAACACATAATTGTGGTAGCATCTCATTCACACTCCTATTGGTAGAAAGCATAGATTATCAAGCCCCATTCAATTTTATCCATTTTAACTTATTATTGATTTGAACTTAGACTCTTCTACGTGAGAGATTTTCTTGCTTGGAAGATCTCATAATTTTATCTTTGCTTATTTAGGTTCTCTATCCTAAACATGCATTAACATACATCAAAGATAAAGAAAACATAAATAAGTATACCTAGCATGTATCTAAACTTGGGATGAGCATGAGCCTTGACTAAGTGATGCACTTAGAGCTATAGGTGCACCACTTAGTTGATCCAGGTAGATTAATTAAATTAATAGATCTTATCTATTATATGAATACATCCCATGCATTCACGGATCTTCAAGCATCCATGTTCCCTTTAGCCTCATTTGCCTCCTTACAACAATTACAAGAAAAGGAAAATCTCACCACCTAAGTGTTTTAATATCATTACGAAATAAGAAGTACATTTACATAGTGAAAAATAAGAGTCATGCAAGCCCCATTTAATTACAACTCATTCAATCAACATTGAATTTATTTAAATCAATTTAAAGGCTTATGTTCATCCCCATCCATCCATAATATTATACATTTAACAATTAATTGAATGATAATAAGATAAAACAATAATTAAAAAGTTTACAACATAAACAATTAATTATCTAGCAAAATTAGCATAACTATTATGCGTCAAAATTTTGCAAAATCTTGAAGAACACCTTAAACTTGATTTTAAAAACATGTAAAAATATCCAACAATAATTTGAAGAGTTACATAACACTTATGCATCAAAATAGAACAAAATACCGAAGTTTAGAAAGCCAAAAATGAACCAAATTTGCACAATAACTCCCCTAAGCTGCCTTTGGGCGGGCTACTCCCTAATTGGCCGCCCATAGGCTACCCAAAGGGCGGCAATCGTGCCACAAAGCATCAAGGGGGACTGTTATGCAAAATTTGTGCAATTTTGGAATCCTAAATAGTTTAGACACCTCCAAAACATTATTTCATCCATATTTTGATAAATTTCCACATTTTAAACACTTCAAAAAAATGAAAATTAGAGTTCTCAACATGCTTTAAAAATCAAATTCAAGAAAGAGTCCCTATTCTTCAAACTACTTCAAAAAGACCCAATTCAATTGAATTTAAAAATTGCCAAAACAACCTCTAGCAAGTAACAAGATGCTAAATTATAGTTTAACATCATCTCATACCAAATCAACATCTAGCATATGAATCAAATCTCATGCCAATCACTTATTAACATAATTCAATTCAATCAATTAAGAACCACAAACAACAACTCTAAAATCTTTAATCCATTAATTGGATCTAGAAATTGGAGTCATAAATCAATCCATCACACGAAACAATTTAAACAAATCCAAGATTAGGCATAAAATTGGCTCCGATACCACTTGAAGTATGTGGTGAAGCAAGGATCCAATCGCAAAACGAAATTTAAAACTTCATCTCATGAAAATAATTTGTAACACCAAATACTCTAACAATCAATTACCTAGTCGGATAGACTTCATCACATGAAAAATCAATTACCTTGATTGATTCTTCAAAAATCAAAGTGTAGAAGCTTCAAGCGACTCCTCAATTGAAGATCTACCATTTCTCCTTCCTTAGATCCTTCTTCCTCACTCCTTGGCCTCAAAGTACAGTGACTTAAGGCCTCCAAATCACCTCCAAATCATGATCAAAGGGCAACAACAAAATCAGCCAAATCAAGCATCCAAAAATCACCAGTTGCAATGAAGAACTCTTCTTCGAAGGATCTTCCTTGTTCACCAACAATAATACCCCAAATGTGGTATCTTTAAAGGTATCCACACACCTTATAAGCACTCTAATCTTCACTCTTAGGCTAGAAAAAGAATGAAGAAGAAGAAGAAGAAGGAATTTAAGAGGGAAAATGAAGTATGGAAGAGAGAGAAGATAGGGAGAGAATCTCGGGAGGGAACTATCGGTTCACAACAAAATTGAGAGAGAGATCTAATCCTATCTCATCAAGTGGCTGGCCATAGGGAGAATGGTAGAGCCTTTTATAAGGTGTTTCCTACTTGCATGCCAAGAAATTAATTTCTACTAATTAAAATCCTATTTCAATGAGGAAATTACCTTCTATTAATTGAATTCCTATTTTAATTAAATTAAAATTGCTACTTGATTTTTAAATGGACTCTACCATTTAAATTTTTCCTCCAAAACTAGATTCTTCAATTGATTAAATTGAGCCCTTAATTTAATTAAGCTAACTTTACCCTTTAAGTTAGTAAGACTAATTAAATTTTCACATGACTCCAATTAAATGAACTCTTTAATTTTAATTGGTCTAATTTATCTCCTAAATTATTTAATTAATTTAACACTTTAAATTAATCAAGCTATCATGACTAACTTTGATTCCTCAGCTTGGTCTCTTCCAAACTTGACCAATCTTATTATCTAACTTTTCATATAATTTCTCTAATTCCATTTAGAGTGGTTAAGGCTTTTGTGTGTGACCCTTTAGGTTCACTAATTAATTAGACATGGGCTCACAACCTTTGTAATTTATTGAATATCAAATATTCTAATTAGTCTAAATGCTTGCAAGCTAATCACTTTTATAGTTAATCTCTATCAATTGAAGAGTAATTAATCTTCATTGTTAATGTTTGGCACAAGCTTTTGGAACCCAACTAATTGGATGAATTAATTCTAGTGAACCTTTGCTGCTTACGATTACCATGTAAATATGGTCCTTCAATTTTCTATCTCTCGAAATAGGCTTAGCACAAGATATTTGTCGATTCTCTAATAGCCTCGATAACTATTCATATATTCTTGATTTGCAGTTCCACTTTATGACCTCAACCTTGAAAAACTCCTTTTCCAAATTGTTATATCACCTTATGCAAGGATTTCTTGGAATTGATCATCATAGAATACATAGGAGATCAACTCATTCTTCACAACGAGCAAAATCAATCCCGTCTTAGAACTCATCAACTTCCATACTTAGGTAGCTTGTGTCCAACTTAAGCCTTGGACGTTCCTCTAAGTGGTCGGGAGAAAATTAAAGCACAAGGACCTAAACATAAGGTTACTGTGTAATACCAAGTCAAAGGACTAACTATATGCACTATCGTATTCCCACTACCGACAAGTCACTTCAACTATCTTGTAGTTTCTCTAAGCGAGTCTTTGGTAAACTTGTTCTCTAACAAACACCCAATAATATGCATCCATGCTTACACGGATTTTCCATAAAACGGGGCAATATCCAACCCCTTAGAGTATGCATAGTTAATGCAAGTCTATCTGAATCTTAGATACCATATCTCTTAAGATTCTATAACTTCGAATATTCAAAATCATGACCATAGAAACTTGTTTCCTGATTACCATTATATGCATGACCAAGTCCCACAGTCTTGTATGATTTAAGAACTTCAACTAAATACATGTAAAGAATATCATAAATTGCATAAGATGAATATGGCCATTTTATAAAATTCCATTCAATCGAGATTGTCATACAAGGAGTAGTTTTACATGACAATCTAATTGGTTGCAGGGCACTATTCCAGCAGACACGTTCATCCAACTAAAAAAACAACTAGAAACAATAACTGTCATAGTTACAATGCGCGGCCATGCCATAAAATAACTCTGTACAGTGTCAGACATGTGTCGGACACCAACACAGCCCCAACACATCCCCGACACGTATCGAACAAGACAATAAAGTGTTCAAAAATTAAAACATAAAAGATAAAATCCGACACGATGTCGAACACGGCCAAAGGATGTGTCCGACATGGCCAAGACTCAAAGAGGCTTTTTTAATTAAACTTTACAAAATTTAAAGGTTAATAAATAATATAAAAACTTTTTAAATGGCAAATGAAGTTAGTAAAAAACCTCACTATGATTATAATATCCTAATAAATTTGGATGATTACAAAAAAAAAATTATAAAAATAGTAAGTGATAATTGACACTAATTATACATGAATATATATATATATACATAAGGAACAAAAAAGTTTTGTTCTATCACCAATAATAATTGCTACACGTTTAATAGTGGCAAAAATTGTATTCAAGTTATCACCATTGATAATTGATGGCAAATCTTTAATGATAAGTATAAATCCTTTCAAATGTTATTAGTTATAATTTTTACATTATCACTTATTTTTTTATGACTAATATTACATTTTTTTGTATTGAAAATTTTCATTATATAATTTACATGAAGTCTAATACTTATTACTATATAGGGGATTCGTTATTTATTTGAATTTAAAATATATTTATTTAATATATTTGATTTATATATTTTATATTCCATGAATTAATATGATTAATAAATACTTATATATATAATTATATATATTATGATAACCATGTTGGTGCCTTGTCATGTCCTAAAATTTTAAAACATAATATGTCATTGTGTCCGTGTCGTGTCCGTGTGGACATGTCCGTATCTGTGCATCATAGTCTCATAAAGAACCATAAAAAAATTATGGACAATCCCAACAAGCAAGGTGAATACCCCACAATAAGCCCCCAAAAGTGCCCCATAAATAGAAATATAGAGAACGATCTCAAGAACCAAAGTCCAGCAAACCATTGGCATTAATTCCAATAGTAGATGAATTGCCAAAGAATTTAACCGCCTAAAGGAAAAGATCAAAAGACTAATCCAGTGAGAATATCCTAAGGAGTTGTCGTCGAGCAGCGCTAGTGACCCTAAAAAATAATCTAAACTCGAAGCACTGAGGATTGTTGGAAGACGCGAGAGTAGATGTTAGAACCTCGAAGAGAGCCACGAGTACATCTAGCTAATAACCTACCTACTACAGAGTTATATTGATGATTTCCAGCGAACCCGCTTAAGGCAACTTCGCTAGTGGTTGAAAAACCCCATAAGGATCACAAAGTAGATACAAATCCACTCAATGAAACTAGCTCACCACACATACAAAGTGCATTGATAACCTTCTGACATCACCATCAAAGAAGGAGACTTGGCGACAAAAAGAGACATATAGATGACATTCTAATAATCTGGTCTCCCTGGCCTACTCAGGATGTGGAAGATCCCAGTAAACATCAAAAACTTAGTAATCATCATACCTCATGATGCCTCATTCTAATTGAATAGAGTTAGTACTTGACAATAAAAGATTAATGCCTCTCAGGTTGTATCAAATGAGGGAACCGTGGAGGCAACCAACTAAAAAAGCTGACACAAGGGTAAAATCTCAAAACTAAAGGATAACATTATTACAACACCCCTACAAAAGTTCAACCTATAAAGGGAGAAATCCTTGTAGTATGAGACCATAAGAGAGGGACCCCTTGAAAAGGAAGAAAAACCACTCTCAGAAACCTAGCCTACTCTACACAGGTGGAGAAAGTCTCCTACTTTAGTAAATGTGCCTTTTAAAGTGCAATGGGCGCATTTCCAAAATAAAGAGGTAATTCGAACTTGAAAAATGGTAGTTATTTCTTTTACTACTTCGTTAAAGCTCATTAATTTCCTCCATATACTTGTCTCTTTTTTAGCATAAGTATGACTTGCAAGAACACATGACCAATAAGACCCCCAGGGGCTCGTACCTAAGTCAAAATGTCATGATAAACTAAAACCAACATCAACTTAATATCGTCTTGGAATAAATCCCCTACAAGGCTCCTCCAAATTATATGGTAGAGTGTGTAAACCCACTATAAATCCCTTTTAAAGGTAAGTGGTAGCACCTCTTTTTGATCGATTTTTCTAAAAAACCACTATATGGCTCTCTCAGAGATATGTTATAGCAATGCATAAGTCCACCATAAATTCTTCCTAGATGTTAGTAGCAGCATCTCTAACTAATTTTGGCAAAAAACTACTATATGACTCCTCGAAAGGTACATGGTAGTTGTAGTTAAGCCTACCATATATCCTCCCTAAAATCCTTCCTGGAGGTAAATGGCTACACCTTTCTCATGAATTACTTTGGATAAACCAACTATTCGACTCCCTCTGGAGTTCGTAGTTACTTCAAGTAAGCCCACTGTAAATCCTCTTCGAAGGTAAGTGGTTGCACCCTTACTCCTTGAACTGAATTATACTTAGAATTGAATTATCTTAGTGTAAATCTACTATACGACTCCCCCAGGGTACATGGTGGCCACGCATAAGCCCATTATGTGGCCCCCCAAGGGATATATGGCTGCACCATCAAAATTAGCTATCAGGCCCCTTCGAGGATGTGTGACCAACTTGCCAAACGCCAGCACTAAGATCTCCCAAACAAGGCACGCATTTAAGAATCATTGCAACACTTAACATTAGCGATAACACCTTTTAAACAAGGCTCACATCTAAATGTCATTGTGTTACTTAATGTCAGCATTGAGACCTTTCAGATGAGGCTCGTAGTAAAATATTGTTATACCATTTAATGATTGTGTTAAGACCTTACCAAAGAGGCTCATAGTTGAATTTGATTCAAACAACAAAATATTATGATAAGGCCTCCCTAGCAAGGCTCATATTTGCACTTACACGCCACGTCCCATAACTGTGATGAAACTTCTCCAAGGGGGCTCATGATAAAACTTTGATAAAAAGGGTTACACTCATCTCACGCGCCCTCACTATGTGTCACATAAAAAATATATCAAGACTTGAAAATCATGTATTTAACTAAGTGCATAATCATAAATGAATAAGGAAAAACTCTCTTAAGAAAAAAAAAGAACAAATATTCATAACACTGAAAATCGCATAAAAGTATCTGGCCAATGCTTGGCCTCATCAAGGGAAAATAAAGTTAAAATGAGCATTACTACTACTTACATGGAAACACAAAGTAGTCCCAATGAATGAAATTCTCTAAGTTCTTTGCAGAGACGCAAATTCATACTGAACCATTTAAGTAACTTTTGAAGTACTAAGATTCACCAAAATAGCTTTTTCTAAGTTACCCAAGGGAGTGAATTGTGCATGTCACTAGTCAACACTCGAGAGACTACATTCGCTGAGAAAATAAACATGGAAAATATTTGACAAGACCCAGAGAGATCGAGCGCCCAGCAAAGATCTAAGCCCCCCAAAGATGAAGGGTGCATCAAGCATCAAAGTACTTTAGAGATTGGACACCTAGCGAACGCTCAGGCCTCCAAAAATTGGGCACTTAGCGGGTGGCTAGACATTTCAAATACTAGGTGTTTGTGCACCCAGCATCCTAAACGCCTATCCTAAGCTGGCAGCTACTACAAAAACTATAGAGTCCGATCATATGGCAATATGTAAACAACCTTGCAAAAGCAAGAAATATCACAAAAGATAAGTTCTCTAAATGACCTAATACAAAAAAAGATCACGACAACACTGAAATCCCCATGTGTCTAGTCTAACAATACTAGGGTATACAAACGTCACAATGCATTTGATCTGTACTTAGCGATCTAAGAAAAAATAAAGAAAGCAAAATCACAACTACTATAAAACCCCTAAAAGAAGCTTACCTAAAAGACGCTCCTGACAATGAAATCATGAGCGCGCCTGGTGGAAAGACCTTCAGTGTGTAAAGTGAATCTTCACAATAAGACCTCCAAAGTTTAGCAAAGCTATGCGAAGCAACAGCACATCTTAAGGGATCCATAAAGAAACACCTCTGTGAGGGACTCTAAGAGGCTCCCAAAATAACTTGGCATTGAAAGAGCTTATGAACTCAGAAAATAGGATAACACTGAAAGAAAGATAGATAACCCCCGCAACACAAATAACGTTAACTTTAATGCGACCACCCACCATAGAAATGCCTACCTCGCAGGTGCCCAAAACAAAAGATAACAAGTTATCTTGAGAATTTATCTTAGCCATGAAGATAGTGTCAAAAGCTTCGAAGAATGCCTAAATACTTCGGAAAACCCATAACTCCACCAGCAATCCTAAAGGATCCTTGAGATAAAAAACACTATGATGAAAATCTAAGTCCTATGTGAAAAATAAAGTGAGACATGCTTCAACCTCACTATGACTCGTAAGTCCGTGTACTTACGTGCAACCTATACTTAATCACCACAAGACCTTAAAATTGTTCTTTACATAAATTAGAGTCAATGCAACTCTAAATATATTAGAGAAAACCCAATTTTTGCAAACATAAAAAAAACCTGCCAAGACTTGAGACTCTGCAAAGTTCGCTTAAGCATGAAACATCTAAATGAAATTTTCTAAGTCATTCAAAGAGTGCAAACTCTGGACAACCACTCTCAACATCCTCCAAGACACAAGTCTAAGTCCCAAAATATCTTTTCTAAGCCCCCAGCAAAACGATGTTATTTTCACCATTATCTAGCACTTAGTTAGTTCTTTTCATTGGAACATGAATGGTCATGTTCAGCAAAAAGAACATGCATCTAAAAATGTAAGTAAAAGAAAATACATGACGCAAGATGTGTGGGATCATCTACTAACGTCGAGGATATAAATCCTTCAATAGCATAATATGAAAAGATAGAAGATGTTGATAGGGAGATATATCCACCCTATTCCTCAATAGGTATTCTATGAGGAAAATAATCCTCAGAAAACAAAAAAAGGCCTTATCTCTATTATTTACAAATGTTTACCTTAAATTATCTATCAAAGACAAAAAATCAGTTTGCAAATAGAGAACACCAAATGCTCAGCACGAGCATCACGCAAGCACAACTTGAGCACCTCAAGAGAGCACTGGGTGCCCCACCCGAGCGCTAGCCTTGCCCACCTCTCTGGAGACAGCCCCCGAGGCAACAACAATGCCTTAGTGGCAGCCATTCCACTACTACCGTCCTCTTTCACTTGTATGAATTTCGATTCTAATTGGACTCTAGCTCGCATTGAGTCCCACTTTTGAACATTCCACTCTCAAAACATGATTAATAAGAATTGATTAATTGAATATTTTATTTTAATAAAATTACGATAAGATAAAAATTAAAAGTCAACTTTCTATTCTTTTGACATGAAAATAACTTTTCAAATTGAAAATATGAGGCCTTGGTGATATAACAAATTAAGTCCTCAAGGATAAAAAAAAGTAAAAATGGATAAAAAAAAAAAGCCCAATTAATAAAGTGAATAAATAAATAAATAAGGCCATAAAGCTCAATGGGCTAAGCCCATCAAGAAAAGGCACTAAAACCCTAATGGGCCCAAGCCCAACTAAGAATAAGACTATAAATACTAAGTCGCAAAGAGAAATTGAGTGTGGAAAATTATTTGCAAAAATTCGAGAACTAAGAACTCTTCGCGTTCTAAAGAAAAAGAATTCAGAATTCTGCTTACTTATAGAAACGACCCTAACTCCATTTTCAAGTAGCATCATATAAATATTATATAATTTTTATTTCAAAATTATTATGAATTTGAATGAGAAAAGTAATTAAATAAAAACATAATGACTTTAATCTAACTATGAAAGGTAAAAAATATTAATTAATATATATATATATAGTTGTTAATAATTTATTTAATAGTTAATTAAAAATTACATTATAATTAAATTTGAACCATAATGTTACTTATCAAAACAAATCTTTGTTCTTTGGATAAATATGAAGAGCAACAATTAACAAGATTTTTTTATTTAATTAAAAAAATTTAAATTTAAGAATTTAGAATTTGGTGAAAATTGCACAATTATGGTAAAACACTATTATGCTATTTATAATAGTATAGATCCAAACCAGGGAAAAAAAAAGGGAAAAAAATCCTCAACATAATAACAAAACCACATTTGATCATTTATTCCATTCTCTATTTCATTTCTTATTCTAACTTAACGTAAATGTTAAGTGTATCTAATTTTCAATCAATTTTTTTTATGAAGAAATATTTAATACACATATTGTATATCCATGAAAAAATAATAGGGGATGAAATATGAATGAGATGGAGAATCCAAATTGAAACAAAAGTGATATATCTAGCATGAAGTATGAGAACTTGAACAATCAAATCCAACAGCACCAAGCAATTATTCTCTAGCAATTGCCAATACTCCCATAACTAGACCGCAATATGCTCAAAATAACTCAACAACTCAACAAATAGCCTATAGCATCAATGATTCCTCCACAAACACAGGATTAACATCTAGCATCCATATAGCAAACTGCACATATATCGTAATACAAATTCATTAATTTAAATCATTATATCATCAAAATAAAAAGCACATCTATTACTTGAATTCCCCTTAGCATACTTCTAATTTGATGTTGGCTGTAGAATCCTACATCAGTATCAAGAGAAATTGCAACGACATTAATTCCCTATCTCTATATATAAATATATATGTGTGAACCTAACTTGCATCATGTTGGCAAGCTTTCTAGTAGTCCAAATTATATGAACAAGGCTCACATGATGAGATTCAGAGTGTTGAATGAAAGGTGGATGGCATCCATCTCAAGTGAGACATGCCTCACATTATGACCAACACAAAAGCTCTAAACCCTTCCTATAGATGGTCAACTAGTGGCATGAACCATTTAATATCTTGCAGTATGGGTTTGGTTAGTGAGATGAATGGACATTGGACTCCCAGCATGGCTGCAATAGATCTGTATTTCCTATCTACTGCTGAGGTTTGATCAAGCTAGCCTGAGAAAAACAATATAGTTGGAAGTGGAAATGGTTGGGGTCATTAGTACTTTATTTAGCAGGCATCACAATAACAATACATTTTCAGTCAAAAAAATGGGACCCAAGTAGACAACCCTAAACACCTCCACCTCCGCCGTGAAAAACAGATGTCCCAATTCGCACCAACCCCCTCGGCTTCCCCACTGTGAATCATCCGTGAATCAAAAACATACTAACCTATGAATTAACTCATAAAACACATATTAGCATAATTCAATTCATCATCAATGAAGTCACAAGCAACATCAACCAAACACTCCAATCTATGAATTGGAGCAAGTATTTTGAGATCTAGATCAATTCATCACATGAATCAATCAAACAAAAAATCCAAATTAAAACATTAAATAGGCTCCGATACCACTTGAAGTAAAGTGTAGCACAAAGATCCAAGTAATAAAGAAAAAATAGCTAAATCAAACTCAGCTACACTCAATATAAGGATCAAATAATGCTCTTAAAATGGATTTGGTTGCAAAATATTACCTTGCTTGATTAAAATTCAAGGTAGAATTGAAGACAAGGTTGAACTCTTCAAAACTATCTCCTACTAGCACAGCGAAAATCCGGCAAAGTTTGCCCTAGCAAATAACCTTCGATTGGATTGAAATTTGGACATCACCTCCCCAACACCTTGAGGAATATCCAGTAAAAATTTCGGTAAAAACAAAAATCAGCAAGTGCTTCAAAATCCCTCCAATCAATCTGCACCACAGTGGATCTTCAAGAGCAAAGCTATCCAAATGTCTAACCTCTAATGAAATGATCCACACACCCAAAGAAAGATCCAATCATCCTTTAGTCAGCTGGATCACCAATGGGTGGAGAAGAGATGAAGGCTGAATTTAGTGGAGAAGGTGAGGAAAGTGTGTGAAACTTCAACACATGATGAATCACAGTTTTGAAGGGAAAAAGAGAATCTAGCATTCTTCAAAGCATGTGGCCGGCCACATCCTCTATTTATAGAGGATGTGGGGTGATGCAAGTTGGCATCACACCTCCTATGAGGTATGGTGCCAACTAAGTAAGGCCACTTGCATGTGAATGTGAATTTCACTGCATTTGAATTTCATTTTGAGTCTTCATTTGATCTGATGAAATATCATCTAAATTAACTCTAAGTGCACCTCAAATGAACTCTTTCATTTGAATTTACCTCCAAAATTGATTCCTCACATTAATTAAATTAACTTTTTAAGTCAACTAACTTAACTGCTTAAGCTAGAAAGGGTTAACTTAACCCTTTAATTTAACTTGACTAATTAATTGTCATATGGCACCAATTAAATTAACTCCTTAATTTAATTGATCTAATTTAACTCCTTAAATTATTTTTATCAATTTAAAAATTAAATTAATCAAGCTAAAATAACTAAAAATTAACCAATTATTTTCTCCACAAAATCAGTCATGTGGAATTTTACAACTTAGAAAATTCCCTTCATCAAATAGAACTTTCTTTAGGCTTTTTTGTGTGACCCATTAGGTCTCCCATTTATTAGACAGGGGCTCACAACTCTTGTGATATTTAGAATACTGAAATATTCACATTAATTAAAAAAAATTTAAGCTAATAACTCAATTCAATTAATCTCGATTAATTGAAGAGTGTCCAATCTCCATGGTCGCTGTCAACCTCAAGCACATGGAGCCCAACTAGTTGGTTGAAATGAATGTGCTCTTGGTGAATCATTCTAGCTCTACGCTTGCCATGCAAATACGGTCATTCCATCTCCTATCTCCTGAAAGAAGCCTGGGGCAAGATACTTGCTAGCTCCCTAATGGCCTCGATAACTATATTTCTATTCTCAATGTTCTCATCTTTGGAAAACTCCTTTTTCCAAATTATCATACTGCCTTGCGAAAAGACTCATTGGAATCTATCATTACAGAATACATAGGAGATACACTCGCCCTTCACAATGACGAGGAGATGGATCACATCTTGGATCTCACAAACCTCCATGTCTAAGTAGCTCGTACCTAATCTCAACCCGAATAACCCGCAAAATGGTCAAGGAAAAGCTAAAGCATGAGGATCTAAGCATAAGGTTTCCATGGATCCACATGTCTAAGGACTTATTATATGCACTAGCGTAAATTGAAGAACTTACCACTACCGACTTGCTACTATGGCTATCTAGTGAATTCTCCATATGGGCCTTCAGTGAACTTATTCTCTAACAAGCACCCATGTCTAACATGGATTGCTCATGAAACAGAGCAATATCCTTCTCCTTAGATTTATGCATTGTTAGTGCAAGTCTATCCGAATCTTAGATGTCCTGTCTCAAAAGATTCTACGACTTGGAATATTTTAAGATCACGACCGTGTAATACTTGTTTCATGATCACCACCCAGTGTGTGACCAAGTCCCGTAGTCATGTGTGATCTAAGGGATTCAACCGAATGCTGATGAAGTGAAATAAGCATAAGATGAAGATAGCCATTTAATATGAATATCATTCAATCAAGATTGCCTCACAAGTGAAATAGTTTACATACCAATCTAATTGGCTATGGGGTACTATTCCAACAATCTATAAAATATTGCAGTGTCTAGTAAACATAAAAGAGAGTTCAGTACACTTAAGTTCGAGCGATCAACAGTGTGTAGTGCTACTATTATTTGATAAAGTCGTTGTATTTTGGGAGATGATAGCTAGTTTGTTGTAAGCATCAGTACGGGACTAATTCATCTTAAAGAAAGATAGCTCCACTCTCGCCTTGACAATCTATAGATCACAGAACCTCTATAACTAGATTTAACAATTTCAAGATGAATTACCAGTTTCTATGATCATAGCATCCAACCAGCTTACTATTCCTCCAACTGCTACTATTGCTCCTATCACTGCACTAATTCCTGCACCAATTCCAAATTAAGTAGAGAGACTAAAAAAATTCACTTGGGTTGACTTTAAGAGGTAGTAGTAGGAAATGTTATTTTATCTTACGACTTTGAGTCTTGTTAGATTCCAAAAAGAAGATGCACCTATTGTACCTAAAAAGGACACTGATGTTCAAAAATGGGCAGCTTGGATGTTTGGAATCAAAGTGATTTATTGTGTCATAACTACATTTTTAACGAACTAGAAGATTTGTTGTATAATGTTTACAGACATATTAAAACAGCTAAAGAGCTGTGGGAGTCTTTTGATAAGAAATGATAAGGAATACAGAGCTGAGGATGCTGGTTTGAAGAAATTTGTAGTAGCTACATTATTAGACTAGAAGATGGTAGATTCCAAATCCTTCATGAGCCACATCTAAGAATTGCGGATTATTCTGTATGAAATTCATGCTAAAAATATGTTTTTAAGTGAATCCTTTCAAGTAGCTGCAATAATTGAAAAGCTACCTCCATCATGGAAGGATTTCAAGAACTATCACAAACACAAGAGAAAAGAGATGAGTCTTGAAAATTAATTGTTAGACAAAGGATTGAAGAGGACAATCGGATGTCTAATGTGAAGACAAGCAAAATCAAAATAGAAGCCAAAGCAAACTTGGTTGAACTAAGTTCAAATACTAGCAGAAAGATGAAGCGTCAAGGGGCCAGTCAAAATAGCAAAGGAAAGAAGCTCATGAGGTTTGAAGGGAATTGCTATAACTGTGGAAAGCCGAACCACAAGGCTAAAGACTATTGGCTTCCTAAGAAAAACAAGCTATACCATTGGACTTATCTAAGCTGAATCTCTCGACAGTAGTTTTTTAAGGCAATATCATTAATAATCTGAAAGAGTGATTGATTGACATTGGTGCCACTCGGCACATTTGTTCTGAGAAGTCAATATTCTCAACCTATACTTGTTACTAAAAAGAAATTGTATATGGAAAACTTGGCAACTTCTGACATTATTGGAATGGACAAGATTGTTCTCAAGTTGACCTTTGGAAAGGAGCTAACGATGAATGAAGTTCTTCATGTGCCAGATATTCGCAAGAACTTAGGCTTAGGCTCTCTGCTAATGAAAAATGGTTTTAAACTTGTATTTAAGTCAAACAAATTTTTGCTTTCTAAGAATGGCATGTTTCTAGGTAAAAGCTATGTGCAGAATAGGCTGTTCAAGTTCAATGTAATGCTTTTAATAAAAAATGTTCAAGTGAATAATAATAATAAAGCCTCTGGTTCTGCTTACTTGATTGAGTGTTGTGATTTATGGCATGTTAGATTAAGACATGTTAACTTCAACACTTTGTGCAGATTAGTGAATTTGGAATTGTTGCCTCTATTTCAAATCGACACAACTCATAAGTGTGAAATATGTGTTGAAGCCAAAATAGCTAAAGTTCCTTTCAACACTATCGAAAGGAGCATAACGTATAGATGATTGCATAAGGTTTTGCTACGCATTCCTTTTACGAAGCAAAGATAAAGTACCAGAAGCGTTCAAGTTTTATAAAACTAAGGTTGAAAATTAACTTAGAAAATAAATTGAAGCTATCAGAAGTGATAGAGGTGGCCAATATGGAGCACCATTTGAAGAATTCTGCTCAAATTCAAGTATTATTCATTAGATGACAGCTCCTTATTCACCTCAATCAAATGTAGTTGCTAAATGTAAAAATTGAACTCCTAAGAAAATTATGAATGCTATGCTGATTAACTCTAGGTTACCTCAGAACATATGGGGGGAAGCTATTCTTTCAGCTAACCACATTTTGAACAAAATACCCCATTAAGGGAAAAATGAAACTCCATATGAATTATAAAGATCACAAGCCTTCCCACAAATATGTGAAAGTGTGAGGGTGTTTGGCTAAGGTGGAGGTACCTAAGCTAAAAACAACTAAAAGTAAGGCCAAAAGCTGTTGATTATATTTTCATTTATATGCACACAACACTAGTGCATATCAATTCTTGGTCATAAATCAGCAATTCCTGATATAAATGAAGGGACGATCATTAAATCTAGGAATGCAATATTTTTTGAAAATATTTTTCCTTATAAAGATAAGGAATAACTAAGTTCTCATCAAAGAACGTTGGAATCAACAAGTGGTCTTCAAACTAATGAATAACCAAACGAAGCTAGAAGGTCAGAAAGGAAAAGATGTTTGGCCCAGATTTTCTAACTTATATGTTAGAAAATGAACCACGGACAATTAATGAAGCATTGTCCAGTCTTGAAGCACCTTTGTGAAAAGAAGTTATCAACAGTAAAATAGAGTCAATCATGTAGAATCACACGTGGGAGGTCGTTGATCTCCCAGTAGGACACAAATCATTAGGCTGCAAGTGGATTCTTCGAAAAAAAATACAAGGCAAATGGCTCTATAGGCAAACACAAAGCTAGGTTGGTAGCAAAAAGGTTTAAACAAAAGCAAGAATTTGATTTCTTCGATACTTACTCACCATTAACGAGAATCACATCAATGAGGATTTTCATTGTAACAGGAGCCCTGAATAACCTTGAAATACATCAAATGGATGTGAAAATAGCCTTTCTGAATAGTGAATTAAATGAAGAAATCTATATAGAACAATGCAAAGGATTTGTTGTCCCCAGATAAGAAAAGAAAGTGAGCAGACTTGTTAAGTCGTTGTATGGGCTCAAACGAGCTCTAAAATAATGGAATGAAAATTTTGACAAAATAATGTTGTCAAATGGTTTTAAGATAAATGAGTGCGATAAATGTGTTTACATCAAAAGCACTCAAAGTGAATTTATTTTACTTTACCTGTATGTTGACGACATGTTGATAAGGGGTAGTAATCCAGCTATCATCTTGAATACTAAGGAAATGCTTATAAAGCATTTTCACATGAAAGATATGGGTATGGCGGATGTCATAGTAGGGATCAAGATAATTAAAACGTATGACAGTCTGATTCTAACTCAATCCCATTATATTGAGAAAATTCTCAAGAAATTTAATGTCTATGACAACACTCATGTAAAAACGCCTATAGGTCCCATCAACATCTGAGCAAAAATACTAGTGAACTCGTATCTCAAGTAGAATATGAAAGACTAATAGGCAGTTTGATGTTTCTAACAAGTTGTACTCACCCCAACATTACGTGCTCAGTAAACAAGCTAATTTACGAGCAATCCTAGCAATGACCACTGGAAAACACTAACAAGGGTACTTAGATTTCTTAAGTACACAATGGATTATGGCTTACACTACTAGATATCCAGTTATAATGGAAGGATATAGTGATGCTAACTGGATATCGGTTATGAAAGACACCAAGTCCACAAATGAATATGTTTACATCGTCGATGGAGCTGTTATGTCTTGGAAGTCCTTTGAACAAATTTGCATAGTTCATTCTATAATGGAGTCTGAATTTATTACTTTAGATAAAGTGGAAGAAGCAGTGAAATAGCTTCGAAATTTCTTATAGGATACTCCTTGTTAGCCTAAACCAGTTTCTGCCATCACAATTTATTGTGATAGTCAATTAATAATCGAAAGGGCTCAAAACAGTATGTACAACGGTAAATCTCATCACATAAGACGACGACACAATACCATAAGGCAGTTGATCCTCAATGGGGTAATCTCACTTGACTATGTGAAGTTTAAGGGAAATCTAGTGGATCCATTAACAAAAGGCCTACCTAGAGATCAAGTAAAAAATGCTTGTCAAGAGGAATGGGACTAAAATCCATAAGTTTAAGAACCAACATAGTGGGTACCCAACCATGCTAATTGGAGATCCCAAGAAGTTGGTTTAATGGAAATGATTAAATTATGAAGGTTCATGTGAGCACTTCAACCCATTCTTGTGAAATGAAGTGATGCATGGGTACAAAGTTGAGTTTCGACTCTTAATGATTCCCAGAGCTAGTATAGTGGAGTATTGCAGGATACTCTTTACGGGAGATCACCTATATAAGTGTGGAGATGTGCTGCTTCATTGTAAACACTTATGAATCCAAGATAGGTGTCCATGGTCAAAACGCACATAATCGAAAAGAACAAATAAGCGTAAGGGCAGCTATTGTGTGGGTATTGTTGTCTTAGTTTACATCAAAGGCCAAAAAGTTTAAGAACATTGTGTTCACTAATTAACCAAGTAAACCCGATAGTGCTTCACTAAGGAAGGTTCAAAGCCACAAGACACCTATACTGATACGAGAGTTGTTCGCCTGAACTCTCTTATCTCTGCATAAACATATGCATCATCACTCGCATTAATTTTTATTCATGTGGGGAACTGTTGGAAATTGGCCTTCTTTGACCAAACATTTAAGTGGGCTTAAAGCATTAATTTCTAATAAATTGGTAATCATCTCAACTACGCTATAGGTAGATGACGAAAATGTAATTAATTGGCCAAAATCAACTTCAAGTAAATGAGAAATTAATTGTCATAGTGAGCTACTTGATAGTTGACTAAAAAGACTAGAAATAAACTAATGGAATGGGAAAAGAGAAGCTCTATCCCACATTGAAAGAAGAATAAAAAAACAAAAAAAAATAAATAACTCAAGTGTAAAGGTAAGAGATGGGCCCCTTGGGGGTACCACAAGTGTTTGGAGGGGAAAAGATCCACTACCAAGTGGGTTCAGCCCAACCCACGCGTGCACATGCACCGCCGCCGCCCACCCGCCCATCTGGCCAGTTGGGGTGGGCCTGGACCTGGGCCTAGGCTTGGCATGGTGTGATCATAGGCTTGGGCTTGGGCTTGGACCAAATTAAATTGAGCCTTCAATCCAATATTAACTTTTTGGACCAAATTCAATATGATTTTTATTTGGCCCAACAAACTACAAATGCGAAATCAACGTGTGGAAAACCTCTAGCTACCAGAGGATGCACCTAGATTGCATCCTTCAAACTTCCTACATTGAAAATCACTCCTATCTTGAAAAAATGGACAGCCATTTCGACCACCGTTCAGCTGCATCTTGGGCTCTATTAATAGTCTCGAAGCTGCATCATTTCATACAAGCATTTCCATACAACATTGCAGTGTCCAGTAAACATAAAAGAGAGTTCAGTACGCTTAAGTTTGAAAGATCAAATAGTGTATAGTGCTACTACTATTTGATAAAGTCATTATATTTTGGGAGACGATAGCTAATTTGCACTAAGCACCAGTGCGGTGCTAATTTATTTTAAAGACAGAGAACTTTACTCTCGACTTGACTACCTGTCAATCACAAAACTTCTATAACCAAATATAACACTTACTTCACTTATAGTTTTGGCAACTCTAGCCGCATTGTTTATGGTATAACCCTATATCTCATTTTATTTATTCAATTATTCGTCTTGTGCGTATGGGTGTTTATGATGTGTTGCAATGGCAGCCTCCAGAGGAGTCGATTACTAACGCCAACGCCAGGGGAATGCGTTCTAGTAGAATATGCATAATTTCTTACACCATTCCTTGTTAATGCGTCTGTGCTTATTCTCATTAATCTCTTTTATACTGCACTTTGTTCGATTGGAGGCTTTTCTGGGATCCTTGCCATCATTCAAGGATTTGAAAAATAAAAATGTGAGTGTGGCTATAGAGTTGCTAATATATGCTATACCTTCCAAGGATTTGAAAGATAAATTTCGATATTTAGTCTCTTTGTGAACAACAAATGTATATCCACAAACTTTGGCTACGTTCACTTGCATTTTGGATGTTTTTCAGAAAAAAAATTGGGGGGATGAGCTTTTAGGATAAAGTTTAGAAAAAGTGTCAACTGTTTGTTTTTGTTTTAGGAAAAAAGGGAAAATTATTTGAGAATGAGTTATTTGTTTGTTAATATTTTGGTGGGGGGTAAATTTTTACTGTAAATGCCAAATCAATTAACTTTTTGTTAGGTTTGTAAGGAAATTTTGATTTTTTTTTTATGTAATATATATATATGTATATTTATAGTTTGATGATGTGTGTGTATATACATATGTGGTGATTGAAATATGATTGTAATGAAATGATGTGTAATTAATTTAATTGATACTTTATTTTGATATTTTATATTTTTAAAAAATTATAAATAACAAATGATGTATTACTTTGAAGAAAACATTCATTAATTAAAGTTAAATATATATGAAATTGTAATTATATGTTAATATCATGTATATCGACTTATTAAAAAATTTAATAATTATACATTAACTATAACATAATTCCAATTTTTTGATTAAAATGAACTATTTTAACAATTTATTATTCCATATTTATGTGTATATAAAACTTAATTAATTATTTAAATAAAGATGATTATTTGGTAGATAAAATATTTAGTAATAAACAAAATAATTATTTAAAATTAATTTATTATTATATTAAACTTTATGTGCAATAGATTATTAAATTAAAAGATTATTAGAATATTTAATTACATACGTAATATTAATCTGTATAAAATATCATTTATATAAATATCATAATTCATTTAGTTAATTAAACAAATTAATTTCATTAATATAATATGTTATCTAACTAACTTAAAGCATTAAATAATTAATACATTATTAAAAAGATAAATTATTTATTAATAAACAAAATAATTATTTAAAATTAATTTATTAAATTAAATATATTATTGTGTTAATATCATACAACTAATAAGTTATTTAATTAATTAATTTAATATGTTATTTAATAAATAAATTATTTAGTTATAATATAAAAATAGTTAATTAATTTTTCCAAAAATTAGTTTAATTAAATTTGCAAATGTAAATTTTAGAATTTTTTAACTAGTAAAATTTAAGTTTTTCATATATATAAGAACACACACACACACACACACACACACATATATATATATATATATGAATGAGTGAAGTGAGAAAGTGATAAATGAATTAATGATGGGAAAGGTAGAGTAAGAAAATAAGGGGATATGTGTGATTTAAAGGGTGTACAGATTTTTGGGATTGAATTGGGAATAATTTTTTGAGTATAAAATTTTGGTATTTTGGAAAAAATATTAGAGAATGTACCTACTTTTAGGGTTTGTTTAGAGGTTGGAAAAAATTCCCCCCAAACACAAGTGAATAGAGCCTTTGATTTTCTTTAGGAAAGAAGGGGCTTGTTTGGTTGTGTTTTGTCAAAATATTTTTCAACTCTCAAAACAATAACAAACAAGCAACTTCATTCTCCGAGTTACACTCCCAAAATATATTTTTTCTACCCAAAATACCCTCCAAAAGCACAAAAAAAAAAAGAGTATACCTACTCTCTCATTTTCTCACTCTATCTTTCACATCAACTTATTCATTTCTCACTCTTTCAATTCACTTAACTCATTCACATGTGCGTGTGTGTGTGTGTGAAAATATTAAAATTTTACTAATTAATTTTTTTATTTTTTTTATTTAGTTATAAATTTAACCAAAAAGCAAAATATAGAGTGATAATTTTTTAAATAATCTAAATATTAAATAAAATATTAATAAACAATTAACATAATCATCCAAAAAAATTTTAAAAAATTACCTATAATTTAAAAATACAATTTTATTCATTTTTTTATTTTCAAATAAAATATATTGTGTACCAATAATTAGTTTATAATTCAATGAGTTATTTATTAATTACAAAGTAAATATGTTAACTGTATTAAAATTATTTTATTTAATGGTTAATATATAATTTTATTATTTTTTTTATTTTTTTTATAAATTTAATTTTTTATCTAATAATTTTTATACTAATTATTACATATTTATATTTATATTTAATTTTTTCTTTACTACTATTTATATTAACTATTATCAATTTATATTAAACTATTTATTTAAATAGTAAATATATTAATAAATAGATTTTTGTTTATTTAAACAGTAAATATATTAATTAAGAGTAAATATTTTCGTTAACTCGTATATTTACTAGCAAATAAATTATTAATTAAAGTCTAATTATAATATTATTTAAATTAGTAAATATATTAATGATTACACATTAATTAAAATACTGTCAATATCATTTCAAATATTACTTAATTAATTACTATTAATAATATTAATTATAGAAATTTTGAAAAATTTATATAATTAATAGTGCATAATAATTTTTTTAACAATATTCTTTTATTTAATTCTCATTAAACACAGTTTTATATTTAAATATTATTATTTTAATTTCTTTTGCTTTTTTTTATTTTATTCAATTATTATCTCATATAATTTTTTTAATTATAAAATATTTTAAAATAAATCTAAAATTAAATTAATTACATATCATTTACCGATAAATATACATACACAATCATCCATATATGTATTAAAATTTAAAAATACAATGTCACCGTACAAATCGAATAAAAAAGTAACAAATTTAACGTTTATAGTAAAATTTGTCTCCTATAAAACTATTCCAAATAAACTATTTCATTCTTCATATTTTCCCAAAACAAAAACCAAACAGATGGCACGCGAAGGAAGAAAAAGCTAAGACAAGACAATACTAGAAACCATGAGATAGAGAAAATTTTAGGGAAACATGAATTGCAATAAATGTTGCTATAGCAATCAGGCTTGGGTTTTAATTTAACCAGTAATTTGGAAAAGAATTGCAAGCAGCTGAAAACTTGAAAAATCCTTTGCCATTGCAATTGCGATTATATCCACTTTTACCTACAAGATGGCCATACGAGCATCCTGCACTCCATAAGGGCATGTTTCATATTTATGTTTCTCTGATAAGGTTTCTATAAATGTTAATACATGTGTTGTTTTTGTGAATGTTAATAGACTCAATCTGAGGATTTTATATGGTAATCAATGTATAATGTAAGAAAACAGCGTACTACAATTATTTCTTTTGACAAACAGGCACTGGTCACGAGACAAATTTCGCAGCGTGGTTGTGTTGCTTAGCAAGATTGGGTATTGTGAGAGAAGAGGATTATTCAACACTAGTACGGTGTCAAGGATGTTTGTCTGAGCATTTGGAACTGATGAGAAAATTGCAACTTACTTACTGGCTAGAGCCTGCTGGATCCCATGGTGTGTGGGGTCTCTCGATGACACATCGATCATTTCGTTCCATTTGTATTTGGGTCATCATAGTTGATTGACAACAAGTTTATGAAGCCAAAGTCAATTCATAATGAGGATATTTTGGAGAATTTCTCAAACTAGTCTTTGTATCTCTCATGCATTGCATTTGTGAAGAAGATCACCAATGTTGGATGATATTGGTGGTGTTCCTACTTAAGATGTATTCTGAATAAGGTCCCTATATTGCAACGTTTTCTCTTTGGCTCAATCATCAGATAGTATGCTGATCTCTTATACTCTTTGATGAGCTGATATGAACTGATATGCTATTAATTTTTGCCTTCTTGTAAATTATCCTTGAATGGTAATTAAGTACTGAAGTATATGGGACTTTCATCTTCATTGGATGTAATAACGTGTAATGCCGACCTAAACAAACATTCACAACCCTGTATTCCAAATTCTGAAATTAGAGGCATGAAACATTTTGCTCCTAGGGTCCTCAAACTCCTCAGTTAGGTCCTCAAATTATATTGCATCACTCTACTGCATGGCGTACCTAGATAATCTTAATATAGAATGTTTGTCTATTTGTTGTGCTGCTTACCTAAACTAACCCTGCCCTGACTACTACATAAAGCTGAGATATGAGAAAAGGACTTCAGATAGTAAATGTTGAGATTATGATTAGTTGATGACAAGTTTGGTTAAGTATAATATCTAATATATATTATCGAGATTATAAGCTTACTATGAAATGCTCAGAAACTCTTGTGCTCAAACACTATACATGCATCTGGTTTTGCAAGGTCAGAATGCCAAATTGCCAATCAAAGTTTTAGGAGTGTGCATTTGATTTATTTGGTTTGGCATGGCCAATTTTCAGTATCTGGCTCAAAATTTTGGTTTCTTGACTAACCAAATTGAATGGTCAACATACTGAATGAAATTCCAAAAAATGCCTTCTTTGTTTTGGATTATAGGCTTCTTATACTCTGTTTAGAATCTGTAGTTTAACCGCAGCTTTTTCTAATTTAGAAGAGGAATTTCTCTGTGCTTTGACTAAATTAGTATTGAACACTTGTCACACCATCTCTGCAAACTAAACCTTTACAACAAACCCCTTAGAACTGCCGATATTCTTGGTCACCATTCCCCCTTAAACCACCAGCACAGGAGTCTCTTTCAGGTCCTTTCTAGTTCCTTCCCGCTCAAAACCTTTCTTGCCATTTCCTCCATCCAAAGCATCATCTCGCAACCCCAAGAATCCTTATCTCCCTCATCTGGTGCTAAGGGCCCTCCGATACCCAAGATCCTCACATATATATGCATGGATGCATCTTATCTGTGGATTTGTTGGTCTTGGGGAGTGTGGATGGTGATTTAGATGGAAAGCATAGTGGTACTGGTTGATAGTGGCTACAAAGGGTTTCTCTTAATGGGGAAAATGACAGTAGCTTTGAATGCTTGGATATTGGGTTGCTTGGTTTAGTTTGTTTTAATCAGTATGGTACTGCTATTCGAGCCAACCAAATTTGCTTTTCTGTGTCAATCGAAATGGAGGGAAATTTGTATTGTCAAGCACTTCAGTTTGCATGTATTGATCTGATCTAGAATTTAGATGAAGTTGTTAGTTATACAATTGATCATGCTTATTAGCAGCACTCCGTCTGGATTTTTCATTACATAGTTTCTGCTAAGACTGAATATTTTGGAACGCAGACTGCTGTTGTTAATTGATGAAAAGAGAAGATAGAACAAGTAGAAAGAAGCCTAGGATAGTAAGTGTGATGAAAAAAATATTCAAAACCAAGATAACGCATATAGTTACAGAAAATTTGGAATGAACACAAACCTCATGGTACTGACTGACCTTGTTAAGTATTTTGACATGAAAAAAATGGAAATTGTTTGCATTTCTCATCATTTCCAGTTGTTTGCAACAATGTCAGCAAGATCAACCACCCTCTGTGAATAACCCCATTCATTATCATACCAAGCAATAACCTTAACCATGTCATCTCCCATGACCATTGTCAGAGAAGAGTCAACAGTGGATGAAACATCACTGCAGCGGAAGTCGACTGAGACAAGTGGCTCATCGCACACTGATAAGATGCCATTGAGCTCCTTTTCAGCAGTCTCCCTGAAAGCAGCATTAACTTCCTCGGCAAATGTCTTCTTCTGGACTTGAACGACAAGGTCCACAACCGAGACATTGGGTGTGGGAACACGGAGAGCAATGCCGTTGAGCTTTCCTTTGAGCTGGGGAAGGACAAGGGCCACTGCCTTTGCTGCACCAGTTGATGTAGGGACTATGTTGAGTGCTGCTGCTCTTGCACGCCTCAGGTCACGGTGGCTTGCATCCAGAAGTCTCTGATCGCCCGTGTACGAGTGTGTGGTTGTCATGGTTCCCTTGATAATCCCTATATTTATTTATATATAAGAAAGACGAGATAATTGATCAAAATATAAATATATCTATGGTGATTGGGGATAGAAGAGGTTGGCTTATTACCGAATTTTTGGTCAAGGACCTTGACAAATGGTGCAAGGCAGTTAGTGGTGCAAGAAGCATTGCTGATGATGGGCTCGTCTGGATTGTAGTCATCGGCATTGACACCAACTACATAAGTAGGAATATCGCCCTTTCCTGGGGCAGTAATCAGCACCTTCTTTGCTCCTGCTTGAATGTGTTTCCCTGCACCATCTCTGTCGACAAAAACTCCTGTTCCTTCGATCACTAGATCAACCCCCAAGTCCCTGTAACAAGATTTTATTGCATTTGATAGTATATAATGACATACATATACATCTATAATGGAGTATCAAAAACTTACTTCCAAGGGAGGTTGACAGGATTGCGATTGGATACAACTTTGATGACTTTGCCATCAACAGAAATGGCATCATCACCAACAGGCTTGACATCAGCCTCAAATATGCCAAGCGTGGAATCGTATTTGAGGAGGTGGGAAGCTTGTTTCACACCTCCAGTGTCGTTAATGGCTATAACATCCAGAGGAGAATCCTTTCTTCCATGCCAGCACCTCAAGAAGTTCCTTCCTATCCTCCCAAATCCATTGATTGCCACCTTTAGCTTTGCTTCTACCACGCCTCTCTTGTTCTTGTCTCCACCAATCTATATATATATGTACACACTATACTCAGTCACCAAGAAACAATAGTTTTCGGCATACGATACACTTCAAATCTCAACTTTTAACATACTGCATATATAGCATAGTTAGTATGGCTGCATAGTCTTAAAGCTGATCTTACTACCCATATATATATATATATATATATATAATTCATCATCAACTAACTGTTGATTAAAATACTATTAATACTGTTAATTAAAATACTATTAATTGGAAGCTTATATAGATAGATGGTAGTAAAGTTTGAAATTAAGTACTCACAACAGAGGTCTGGAATGCAATAACAGAAAGGAAATCCTGATTGGTCCTCCTGCTGGGAAACGGAAGAGCTGAGGATGAGCTGCGAAGCCCTGTAAATTCAGAGAATCCCTTGCTGCAGCCAACCTGATGCAATTAGAAACAAGAAGAATGTCAAATACATATAGATAGATATAGTCAATATTGGGAGTTGCCCCCGGCGGGGAGGGTGTGGTAATACGGACCTGCAGAGATGAAAGAGCAGCAGAAGCCATGTTGTTGAGTTGATGCAACAATACAGAAGCTGCTGCTTGTGTTTTTGTGCAAATGAGAAAGAAATGAGATATTGCTAAGTGTTTATGGGTACGAGTATTTGGCATACACTACACTTGTGGAGTTGAGAAAGAGAGTGGATCAGGTTTTTGTTCACAGATTAGCCTCTCACTCATTGTATGGCTGTGCTTCTTCCTGTCACACTGTGTGCGCATGACCCTAGTCATTTTTTTTTTATTACATTATGAACTTCTTTCTTCTTATATTATTATTAGTATTATTATTATGCATTTTACATTTATTATTATTATTATTATTATTATTATGTATTTACCCCCCTGTGAAAATGAAAAAGAGCAAAAAAACTCCATATGAAAAAATAATAAGCAATGCACCTCCTTGTGATTTTAAAAAATAAGCACATCGCCTCCCCTTTGTGATTTGCTGCAATTTAATCATAATTTCAATGTATAAAAACATACTACCCCTAATTTCTTCATATATTGTCAATTTTATTTATTTATTCTTTTTAAATATATTTTTATATATCTTTTTCATCTCCTTCATACCAATTTTTTTATTTTTAAATTTAAAAACTGTTTTTAATTTTTTTTTGTTTATTCATCTTTCTAATTTATTCTTTTTTTATTTATATATATATATATATATTATATACAAATATAAATATATAATATATAATATAATAAACATAATATATATAATATAATACATTATAAATACATAAATATTTATGTATATATTTATACATACTATATATTACTAAATAAATATTTTATATTGTATTTTATATAATAAACCCCACCCCCACCCCATCTTAAAATTTTATCTATAAAATTTAAATAACTATTGTTTATATCTTTTTTCTTTCTAATTATTTATTTCAAATTAAATATTATATATATTTTGAAAATATATTATATTTATATACATATATATTATATTTATATACATATATATTTTATAAGATATTTATATTTATATATTTATTACCATATATATGATGATATATATAATAATATATACATTATAATACATATATGATAAGATACATAATAACATATAGTACATATATGATAATATATATAATTATTTAATAATCTAGCCCCCATCCCCTCTCCCCAAACCTTACAGGCTGCAATGGCAGCTATGGCCGCATTGTGGCCAGATCCGGCCACTGGCCGCAACGGCTAGCCATGGCGGCTGCCCTTTTTCAATTTTTTTTTTTTATTTTTATTCTCAAGCAGCCATGGAGGCCACCTCTTCGAGCGGCGGCCTCCATGGCCGCCTGCAAAACCGCAGAGGCAGCCTCCATGGCCGCATTTGTAGGTGGCCACTGCAAAGGCAGCATCCATGCCCGCCTGCAAATGAGGCCATGGCGGCCATGCCGCTGCTTGAAGGAGGTGGCCGCCATGGCCGCCGTCGGTGTGGTGGGGGAGGGTTGGGTGGGTTGCCGGGGGTGGATAGTGGGTTTATATATATATATATATATATATGTATATGTATTATATATACATATATATTTTTACTTATAAATATGTATATGTAGGTATATATAAATATATTTTTATATTTTATATATTTTTTTTAAGATATAAGTAATCTGAACCGTCAATTTTTTTTAATGAATTCAACAGTTGATATTAAGGGGCAAAATTGACATTTCATCAGCAACAATCCTAGAACCAACCTCACTTGCCCGCGTGATTTGCACCGCCAGTCGGAGGGGGGTAATTTGCTATTTTTTAAAAAACATAGGGGGGATATTGCCTTTTTTTTTTTTCATAAGGAGATTTTTTACTCTTTTTCATTTTTATAGGGAGGTAAAACCTAATTTACCCTTATTATTATTATTATTGTTGTTGTTATAAATTGGTTGAATTTGAGTATTTTGCCTCTTAGTCAACTTTTCAGCAACATACCCCCTTAAAATTGCTTTGGAAACACTTCCCTTAAAATTATTCTTGTCGTAGCATTTAACCCTTTAAAAAGTTATATCTTTTTTTTTTCTCTCTTTATATATATTAATTTCATTTTCTTACTGTTTTATAAGTAATTAATAATAGAACCAAATAGTCCAATTAAAAGAAAAACAAATAGTTAACTACAAAGATTCTTCATCTTTATAATTATATATAAAGATAACTTAGCTACATTAATTGTGGTGAATTTACAGATAGCTTAGCTGCATTAATTGGGGTTAGGCCTATAAATGGGTAGGGTATCATCTTACCCACACCTATACCTTAAAATACCTGAACAAAAATACCATATATTCTATCCTACTCTAAAATATCCAAAAGGATGAGGTCCTAACCCTACCCTACCTACCATATCTAACTCAAGACCCATTGGGTGTAGTTTATTGGACTTATGCTTTTAATATATATTAATTTTCTCAATATATACTAAAAATATTATTTAGCATACGATAACAAAAAATAATTTTTTTATATTTAATTTAATTTAATCATTAAATTTAAATTAGTTAATTTTAAACTTTTTGCTAATTAGATTAACTGTTTTATTTATATAATAGTTAAACTTATTAATATAATTAACAGTTAAATTTTTTGCTAATTAAATCAATATAATTAAAAAATAGTTAATAAAAATATATTGTTAATAAAAATAGTTTAAAAGCAAAAAAAAATTCTATATTTAATTTTATAAAAACAGTTAATTTCTATATTAATAAACTTTATTCATTAACAAAATTAATTTTATTAATTGTTTTTTATAAAAATTATTTATTCCACTATTAACTGTAATATTATTAATGAAAAATGTTCAACTGTTGCTATTGCTATTCCAATTTTTAAACAAAATATATTGCTATCCCAATATATTAACTTTATTAATTTTATTAATTTAGTTTAATTTTTAATGAAGAAAATTATTTAGTTGTTACTGTTTATTCACATATTTGTAATTTTTATATATAAAAAGTTTATCATTAATATAAATTTGATTTGGGTATAAATACTTTTTAGGTTCATAGATTAAATTTAAGTATAAAGTAATGGGTAATTTTTTAATATGGATACATGAGTAATTTATGAGTACAAACCCTACTCATACCTATTATATTATCTTTAATAAGTATGAGTATGGGTACGGTATTGGTATTGACATTTTGGGCCTCGTTAGGGTGTTATCCTACCCATTTACAGGCCTAATTGGGATAAATTTACATATCAATTACAAAAGAGAAAACCTACAAATAGCAAAAACTTAATAAGATATCCTAAATAATCAATATAAATGGTTGTGATTCTCATAAGTAATCAAGATTAATTTCCACATACAAAAAACTTTAATCATGCATGGTCCAAAGCGTTTCTTTTTCTAATGAGTAAAATACTACATAAACTAAGTTCAAGTGCATGCGTTGCATATGTTCTATAATTTTCAAGAAAACACAGATATTGTTTAGTCACATACAAGTATCACAGTAAAAAATTAACATATAATTAAATCCAAGTGAAAATATGTAATTCAAAAATTTGAGAGTAATAGAGTAATATGTAATTCTTACATTGAATTTTGGGCATTTTCGAGGCTTTATCAAAAATTATGTTTAGATATATTTTTTTAAGAAATGAAATATTAAATATTAGAACAAACATAATAAAACATTGTCGATAAAATGGTAATGGGACGAGAAATGAGTATACGTTTTAAGGATAAAATGCTACCACAAAATTAATTTTATATGGTGAATTAGTGTTCAATAAAAGTAATTTTAGGAGGTAAAATGCTATACAATGCTTGCTGGAAATTCACAATGAAGGAAAGTTGTTCTGCGAAAGCAATTGTAAAGTACGGGAGCACACACATAACTGGGATTCTTTTGGCGCAATAGAATCACCCATCATCTTGATTTTGATATCGGCTGCAATTACGGGGAAATCCCATATGACCCAATATATCTGACAAGTCGCACTATACGTCAATTCAAGTTGCATCTTCCTCTCCAGGAATTCGGAAAGGTACTTTTGGAACACCAATAGGCATGAATAGAAAGAAAAAAGAACTAAATACTATATTTCACTTTGATGTAGAAACGTAACAATATGGTTTTTTTTATTGTCTTTATAATGTTGGCTTTATCATCGGAGTTATTTCACAAAGACTTGCCAGGGTAAGGAAGAAGGGGGGAACAAGCACATTTGGAGAGCGCAGTACAACGGAGAGTTGTATGCTGCGTTCGGGAATAATGAATCGCTCCCGAAAAGGAATCTATTGATTCTCTCCCAATTGGTTGGACCGTAGGTGAGATGATTTACTTCACGGGCGAGGTCTCTGGTCCAAGTCCAGGATGGCCCAGCTGCGCCAGGGAAAAGAATAGAAGAAGTATTTGACTACTTCATGCATGCTCCACTTAGCTCGGGGGATATAGCTCAGTTGGTAGAGCTCCGCTCTTGCAATTGGGTCGTTGCGATTACGGGTTGGATGTCTAATTGTTCAGGCAGTAATGATAGTATCTTGTACCTGAATCGGTGGCTCACTTTTCCTAAGTAATGGGGAAGAGGACCGAAACATGCTACTAAAAGACTATATAGAGACAAAGATGGGTTGTCAAGAACGTAGAGGATGTAGGATGGGCAGTTGGTCAGATCTAGTATGGATCATACATGGACGGTAGTTGGAGTCGGTGGCTCTCCCAGGGTCCCTCATCTGAGATCCCTAGGGAAGGGGATCAAGTTGGCCCTTGCGAACAGCTCTGGACCCAGAAATGATACATTGGAAGAATCGGTTGGGTCTTCCAATATCAATAGGTTGATTGTTTCGCTCATGTATCTTCTAAAAGGATACGAAATCAATCTGATTGATTTTTTGATCAAAAGTACTATGTGAAATCTTCGGTTTATCCAGTTTACTGATTGTGAAACGGTTAATTACTAGAATGTATCAACAGAATCATTTTCTTATTCTCCTAATGATTCTAACCAAAATCCGTTTGGGGCGCGCAACAAGAATTTGTATTTTCTAATCATATCAGAGGGGTTTGCTTTTATTGTGGAAATTCCATTTTCTCTTCGATTAATATCTTGTCTAGAAGGGAAAAAAATAGTAAAATCTCAGAATTTACGATCAATTCATTCAATATTTCCCTTTTTAGAAGACAATTTTTCACATTTAAATTTTGTGTTAGGTATACTAATACCCCAACTTGTCCATGTGGAAATCTTGGTTCAAACTCTTCACCATTAGGTAAAAGGTGCCTCTTCTTTGCATTTATTACAATTCTTTCTCAACGAGTATTGTAATTGGAATAGTCTTATTACTCCAAAGAAAGCCAGTTCCTCTTTTTCAAAAAGAAATCAAAGATTATTCTTATTCTTATATAATTCTAATGTATATGAATATGAATCCATTTTCGTCTTTCTACGTAACCAATCTTCTCATTTACAATCAACATCTTTTGGAGTTCTTCTTGAACGAATCTTTTTCTATGGAAAAATAGAACGTCTTTGTTAAGGTTAAGGATTTTCAGGCAAACCTATGGTTGGTCAAGGAACCTTGCATGCATTATATTAAATATCAAAGAAAATCCATTTTGGCTTCAAAAGGGATGGCTCTTTTCATGAATAAATGGAAATCTTACCTTGTCACTTTTTGGCAATGGCATTTTTTGCTGTGGTTTCATCCAAGAAGGATTTCTATAAACCAATTATCCAATCATTCCCTTGAATTTTTGGGCTATCTTTCAAGCATGCGAATGAATGCTCCAGTAGTACGGAGTCAAATTCTATAAAATTCATTTCTAATCAATAATGCTATTAAGAAGTTTGATACCTTTGTTCCAATTATTCCTTTGATTGCGTCATTGGCTAAAGCGAAATTTTGTAACGTATTAGGGCATCCCATTAGTAAGCCGATTCGGGCTGATTTATCATATTCTAATATTATTGAACAATTTGGGCGTATATGCAGAAATCTTTCTCATTATCATAGTGGATCTTCCAAAAAAAAGAGTTTGTATTGAATAAAGTATATACTTCGGCTTTCTTGTGCTAGAACTTTGGCTCGAAAACACAAAAGTACTTTACGTTCTTTTTTGAAAAGATTAGGCTAGAAATTATTGGAAGAATTTCTTATTTCGTGCTCATCATTATTTAGAAAAAATATTTAACTCAGGTTGTTAAAAAGAAATTACTGTGGCCTGCTTAAAGAATAATGTAACTGATGTTGCTCAAAAATAGAGGTAAGTTCCTTTTCGAAAGTAAGCAGAATTTGGGGTTCTTTTTCTTTGAACGTGGTGCAGAGAGTTTCTACTTCTTGAAATTTTTGCAAATAATTTTTCGTGCTCAATTTCTCTTTAGAGTTTAACATTTTTAATATTTATTGTCTTTTCTTTTTGAGTGGGCTTTGGCTCGCTAGGATTTTAATGCCCTTCATAGTAGGCTTAGTCAATTGGGTCTCTCGCTTTTTATTTTTGTATTTACTTAATCAATTGGGACTTTCTAGTCCATTTTTATTATTTCTTTTTTTTAACCTTGTATACTTTATTTATCATCGTCAAACCCCTATTTTCAAATTAAAAAGTTATTTTCATGTTGAAAATACATAAAGTTGGATTTTAATTGTTACCTTACTTAACTTATTAAAATAAGATTATCAATTAATTAATTTTCATTAATCGCATCACTTGCGCGAACTTGTTCTTACCTAACCTTTGTCTAATTTGAAGTTCAGTATGTTTTGAAATCTGGTAAGTTTTTAGTGAACATCTCATCGGTTGCTTTGTTTTCATCCAAGGACTTGGCAAATTGCCAAGTTAGAGAGAGGAGAAAAATTTTATGAGAAGTATTGAAATAAGTTCTCGAGGTAACTTCTCCTACGCTTTATATTTTTCATATTCTTTACTTTGTCTCATTCTTCATGGATTTTTGCCTAACTCCTTAGAGTTAGTAAAACTTTTCAAAGCCTAATCGAGTGAAGTTATGTCAGAAAATAGGTCCCAATATAAGTCAGAGTTCCACATAGAATCCAAATACACAAAAGTGGAGGGAGGCAACGACAAGAATATTGCTGCCAAGTTGTCGCTAGCCACCGCAGGGGCAACCAGCACGACTACTATTTATCGGGCACCTACAGTACTAGTGATGTCGCCCGTTGGGCGCTCGGTGTGGGCACCCACGGGTGCTCGAAGTAAGTACATACGTAGTCACTCAACGCAAGCGTCTGCGAGATGCTTGTCTTGGGCACTCATAGGCCACAAGAGTATGCGCCTACCACACGAGTGGTTAGGGCCCAGGTAAGCACCACCTTTAGTGACTGTAGTTCATTTGGACTCACTTGGGTTCATAAGGGTTATCCCCTTCTCAGTGTTACCTTATTTTTTAAATGCATGATCCATTCATTATGTGCATCATCTGAACAAGTGTTAGATCATGAAATTAAGTGTTTAAAGTCAAAAGATCATTACCGAGTCATTCAAAGGGTACTTTCAATGACGAGTTTGAAGATGCTCTTATCATTGACAATATTTTCATCAAAGTTGCAGAAATTCCTTATTTACTCCTGCATGAAGAATTAGAAATTTTAAGACATTGAGTTTGCATTTTTTATGAGTTTAAGTTTCTTCTTTCTTAGTCGAACAACAACATGGTGCTACCTCACAAAAGGTACTTCAACATGTTCAGCAATTATTTCAGTAGTGAGCTCTCCCTATCACTGGATCCTTTTCTTGTTAGTCATAGTGAAATGTTATGGGGTTTGTATAGGTCAAATCGTCCCCAACTTCTTTGCCTATCTTTTGGGGTTCTAGCAGTGCTGGCTAATTTTAGGTCTCAATCTCTTTAGACAATTTCCATTATTTGTTTGGGTTGCGTGAGGCGTGTAAAGACCCCTTCTTTCATATATTTTCCAAACCTAATAGTAGGTTTTGAGCAGTTTATCTTCTCCACGAGGATCTTAAAAAGAGAGATACTTTTTGTATGAGATGAAGTTAGGGTTGTTCCTTATGAGTAGAATAGTTCTCTATTTTTAGTACATCTGGATAAGGTTCATCATGACCTGTCCCAGAGTTTTGAGGAGAGGGGTTATTTGAGTCCCCATTTGATGTGACTTATATGTTTCCAACATGTACTTAGTTTATATTTATTTCATTGATCACTTGTACACGTGCTTTTATTGCTGCATATATGCATTCCTCCTAGCAATTATGCTTGTTTTTGTTTTTTTTTTATTATTTTTTAGCAGAAAGAAGGTTGACTTAGCAATCATCCATGCCAGGAGGGCAAATGGAGGTTCACATGAGAGGGCTAGAAAGTTGTCCTTTCCATGTAGACAAGAGGCAAAAATATTTTTGTTATGGCTTATGTAGAAGTTGCGGTGTTGACTCGCACTAGAATGTAGATGAAAATTCCTTCAGCATTGACAATGTATAAGGTAGAGTGAGCGCATGTGATTGGAGAAAGGTAGAGATATACTCTTCATCCCAATTGACTGAGCTTGTCATTAAGGACTTTGCTTAGGTAAGTGTTCATTTCATCACTTACTTTGTTCTGCATACATGTTCTTTTTGTAGTTATGATTGTTCTTCATTCATCATGCCTTATGCCTTGTTGAATGTAATATTGGAACTTGGTCATGCAGATATCTCATTGAGTAATGGGAGCAGTGACGACAATAGCACGACTTAAGGAAGAGGCCACCAAATTTGCTCGGCAACTTTTCTAGAAGGAAGAGGAGTTCACAAAGCTACTGAATAAGCATGAGCATTTAGAGACGTGTTATGCAAGAGGTGAAGATAGGAAAGAAATTCTTAGAGTCTTCTGCTAGGAAAATGCTTATTAGCATTGTTCGCAAGGATGCAGTCAAAGAATTTAAGAGTTTGGATGAGTTCTTAGAAGCAGTTGAGGTAGAGGCAACAGTGATCTACAAACAGACCATTTAGGACTGAAAAGGGTTCTTGACTAAGACTAAGAAATATCCAAGTGAGGATTTGTTGATGTGTGACCCTAACATCTCAGTTAATCTTTCTACTTGAGAGTTTAATGGGGCTTCAGAGGCTAGCACAGACACCAGGTAGAAAATCCTGTTGACGCAGCTCTGCAAGATTAGATAGATTTTTAAACTAGGAGTTTTTGTTTAGCATCTGTATTTTTTTATTTAAACTACTTAGCATTTTTCTTCTACAAAAGTAGATGTTTGGCTCATTTTTAGTTTTTCTTTTCTTTTATAAGGCCACCAAGTATTAGTCGGATGCTTTTCTACACTCTTTGATGTTATGATATTTGCTCCATCTTTTTCTAAAGTTTTTCTTGAATTTACTCATGTTTATATACTTAGTTAAATGCATGACTTTCAAGTGTTGATATATTCTTGATGTTTGATCGATGCGTGGCAAGGCCACGTGAGCAGGGTGTTTAATCATTTCTTATCAAGCTTCATTGTGACTCCCCTTGCAGGGGATTTACCATAGTTCCACTATGCAGCGCGTGAGTGTGAATGTAAACCTTGTTGGAGATGTATTATCACAATACTTTATCATTACTACGAACCTCGTTCGGGAGGTCTCGACATAAATATGAAGTGTTGCAATGATATTTAGATGCGAGCTTTATTCAAGAGGTCTTATCGCTGACACTAAGTATCACAATGCTATTTGGATACAAGCCTCATTCAAGAGGTCTGACCGCTAACGTTAAGCATAACAATGATGCTAGGATGCGAACCTCATTTAGGAGGTCTTCAAGCTAACGTTTGACATATTAGCCACAAACCCAAGGATAAGTCTGATAGTTGATTTTGATGGTGCAGCCATACCCCCTATGGGGCCTCATAATGAGCTTACATGCAGAGACAACATATCCTCAAAGGAGTTGCATAGTAGGTTTATGCCAGTCAATTCAATTGTAGATCTACTTACATCTGAGGAGGATTTATAATGGGCTTATGCACAACAACCAAGTACTCTCAAAGGAGCCAAATAGAGGGTTACGCCAAAGTAATTCATGAGAAAGATGTTGCCACTTTCGTCAGGGATATTTTGGGGTAGGATTTATAGTGGGCTTATGTGCAGCTACCAAGTACCCTCGAAGGAGCCGTATAGTGGGCATCTTCCAAAATCAATTAGAGATGTGGCCACTAACCTCGAATGAGGATTTACGATAGACTTATACACGGCTACAACATACTCTTGGAGGAGTTGTATAATGGGTTTTTGCTAAAATCAATCAAAGGTACTGCCACTAACCTCCAAGGAGGATTTCAGGGAGAATTATAAGGGGGCTTATAACTACCATATATTCTCAGAGAAGCCGTATAGTAGGTTTTTGCCAAAAATCAATCAGAGGTGATGCCACTAACCTTATGGAGGATTTTGAGGAGGATTTATAATGAGCTTAGGCACAACTACCACGTACCTTCATAGGAGTCTTATGGTTGGTTTATGCTAAAAAGACCAATCAAGAGTGTTACCACTAACCTTTTGGGAGGATTTATCATGAGAATATGTGCAACTACTATATACTCCCAAAGGAGCCTTGTATTGGGTTTCTGACAAAAAGATCAAGTGTGCTCCAAATATCATAAGAAAATAATAGAAAATGATATCCCATGCGGGTTGGTTTTATTCAATTATGATGGAAACAACATCTAGCTAAGGAGGCAAAAAAAAAAAAAAAAAAGCAAACAAAAAGGCAATACTTCAAAACTGAAGGAAAATCCTAACTACTCATCACAAATCAACTAAAAGAATTAAGAAAAAAGGTGTTGATGGCGACATGTTCAACCATGCTGAAGGGCTACTCCTAATGCAAGTATCACCATGATGTCAACATCATGGACTATATCTTTACCCTTGTCCTTTCTCTTTCTATCCTGCAACTCATTTGCTTGATTAATCCTAAAGGCAAGAGCATTAATGTTCTTCAAGATGCTGCCACAACATTCTCGATTAGCACGTTGATCACCGACAACTTTACCTATTTTATTCAGCGTAGAAAACTTCAACTTCATGTGGTATGTTGACACTACTGCTCTGAACAAATTCATGGTAGGTCTCCCAATATGTTATTATAGCTGATAAGGTCTTGACCTCCAGAAATCTCACTATCTTCATCACTCATTGGGGATTAGTGCCCAAAGAAAGAGGTAGAGAAACTTCTCGCAATACTTCTATAGCTTTGTCAGTAAACACCAATAAAGGAGTGTTGATCTTTTGTAGCTGGTCGATATCTACTCTGAGTTGTAAAAGTATGCCAATTTAGAGCTGCCACTTTTCACGAGATCTTCTTCATCCAAAATTTGACAAGGGATTCAAAGATTACCAATGCATCATTATGGTCTCGTTAAGCTCCATGTCTTCCTCTCTAAAGCTTATGCTTAAGCATGGGGATGCACTTTATAAATTCCCAACATGTGCCTCACTGTTCGCACTAACGCCTTTCTTGTGTTTGAGGAGTCCCCTCCAGCTAATCCTTCTAAAATCACTATGATGATGTAAATTGAAGGTAGGTCGTTAGGTCATGTTAATGCTGCTAGTCTTTAGATCATTAGGTTGTTGCCAATGGTCCGCACTTCCTGTAGCTCCTGGACACCTTTTAAGACTACTCTGCCTTTGCACCATATAATCCTTGAGGTGCCCTCTCTGGATCAGCCTCTCAATCCCATCTTTTAGGGGTCTGCACGGCTCAGTAGTATATCTGCTATCACAATAGAAATGGCACCACTTGTCAGATTTTGCTTCTTCGAATCATTCGTCGTCTTCTGAAGAAGGTGTGGGGAGGCCCTGCTGCAATGCCACAGTTAAGATTTTTGTTCTAAAGGCCATGAAAAAAGTACAGGCTGCAGAAGCCTAGAGAGGAATGCATTCATAGTCTCCCAACTTTTTGTTAAAGTTTTTGGTCCTTTCGTCATGCACTTTACATATTTTTGGCACCTTGAGGAGCCACATCTTCCTCAATCCTAGTGTATTTCTTGAGGCGCACAAGGAGCTTTTCTACAATAGCAGAGGGTTTTCCAGCCATAGACTCCCAAAACTTCTAATATTTCAAGTTCTGTTGAATGATGTTGGGTATGAGCTCTTAATTAATATGAGAGATCTCATGTACCGCCTAAATGAAATAGTTGAGATATTTTCTTAGGGTCTCTCCATCTCTTTGCTTAATAGTGAATAGATATGTCGCCATCTTCAAGTACCTGCGGTTGATGGAGAAATTATGAAAGAAGCACTGCAGTATTACTCCTAGCCCATGATGGATCCAGTTGGTATCTGGTTTGACTATATCAAAGTAAGCTTGGTGAGCATAGTGCATAACACCTTGCAGTATGTTGCTTCACTCAGATTATAATGCTTTATCCTTGCCAAAAAGTTGTCCAAGTGCTCCTAGGGGTCCGCTGTGCCATCAAACTCCATCAAGTTGGCTATCTTCATTCCAAGAGAAACTGCCTGAGCTAAGATAGCTGGGCAAAAGAGACTACATCTCTGGAGAGCGGCAACTAAAAGAAGGTATTGGCATTTACTACTCGTAAGGATTGTAGCACCAGTAAATATGTTTGGACTCTGGTAGTAGTGAACGCTTATTGAGAGGTGTCTGCTTGAAGAGATGAATGCATGTCCACCTGTAAAGGTAAAGGGAGATGAGCAATGCCTTGCTCTGAGTTAGTTCTCTACTCGATCCTCTCAAGGACAATGAAGCCCCCCTGATCTAATGAGTGGATTACAACTGCTCTTGGGGGAAGTGTTCTTCCGTATATTGGGCGATCGCTTTGGCCACAGATTAAGCTCTAGCATTTTCCAGCAAGTTCTTCAACGCCTCTTGAGCCATCTACAGAATTGGTTCTTCGAGAGCTAGTACCTACTATGTGGGCATCTCCTTTGATGTCGGTTGTACTTCTAGGGTAAGCACAGGCTCCAAACATAATTGTGTTTCAGGTTGGTGGTTCTCCATATTTACCAACCTTGGGGCTACCTAGTTGTTGGAGTCTCAAGCTATGGATCTCGTCTACATTCTCAGCGCTTATTCTTCTTCAATAAGAGTTTCCACATATGGCGCCAAAATAATACTGGTTGGAAATAGAACTAGGATTCTTTTAGAAAGTTGGCAATATTTGGAGCTCTTTTGCTTTGGAACATCATGCAAAGAGTTCTTAGTTCTTGAAATGTTCGCAAATGATTTTTTGTGTCTATTTCTCTCTAAGACTTACTGTTTATTATCTTTTTTCTTACTGAGTTTCAGCTCACTAGATTTTGATTACCTTCTTGGTGGGCTTAGTTAATTTGGCTCTTTGGCCTTTATATTCACTTATTTATTTATTCAAGTAGGTCTTTTAGTCTGTTTTTACATTTTTACCTTATGCACTTAATTTGTCATATCAGTTATAAACTCCTCCCCACTATTGCTAAAATTAAATATGAGATTTTGACATATTTAACCAGTCAATTTTGGTATAAAATAAAAGATTTCACATATCAAGATATAATGAAATATACACCAATGAGTTCTTCTTGCTGAGAAGATACTATTAGATTATTTATATACCAAAATTTATAAAAATTAGAGATAACTAAACTTGAAGTGGGAAATGCATAAAGACATCTTAATGGGAAGAATGAGTTTATTCTGCATTAGAATAATAGATTAAATAATTCACTTTATATTAGCTTGATGAAGAGTTTGCATTGAGGCCCTAAAGGGGTACCAATAGTCTTTAAAAATGAGAGAACCTATATGCTAGAGGGTTCAGTCCAAAGCCCATACGTGTACTGACCATCCAGTTGACCTGGTGCAATGCCATGTGGTGCAGTGTCTCAAAATAAAGTATTTTTGGATGGAATTTTTTTTTTTTCTGAATTGATGCACCTTTACAGAAAATTAAATTCAAATAACTATTTTTCAGTTGACTTATGCTCTTAATTAAAGGATTGTATCTAGTACTTATGTCATTTAACTATGTCTCTATAGAAGAGTTATGATCCTTGCTAAAGCATCGTATTTTGCTAGATTAAATTACATTGCATAGTTATAAATGTGATGCAATAAAACTCAAAAACATATACATAGAGAAGCTTATATTCATATCATATAAACACACCACAAACAAAATCCTTGCACTTACATTTTCTACAAAAGAGTTTCAAGTTAATAAGATTTGAGAGTCACAAATAGTTAGAGTAATAAAATCATTGCTTTTAAAAGTCGCAATCAATTAGAATAACAAAATCATACTTTCATTTTCTAGAAAAGAGTTTAAAGTTAAAAAGATTCAAGAGCCATAATCAATTAAAGTATTGACTTTGACTATTTAAAAATCGTTATATCTTGAGAGGTTGTTCATCAGGAGACCTTCAAGTACTTGTGGGAGATGGATAAAATCTTAAGAAAACTATGTGATACACAAACCTCGATTTTCTACATTAATTATAACATCATTTCGAGTAGTCCTTTTCCAATATTTCATTTCTAACTTTTCTATTTATTGTCTCCCATCTCGAATGCAATTTTTTATTTTTAAATTTTGTATACAATTTGGTTTCCATCAATTTTACTAGTTTTTATTTGTGCTTTATTACATGTGTGTATTTATAGAAAGATCAAGTATTTTGTCTAGAAATTTCTTTGTAGAAACTTTATTTCTATTTGAAAAATTGAAAGTACTAGTCTATTTTGTCTTCCGTACATGTTAGTAGTGATAACTCTGATTATTTATTATTATTCAATTTAAGGAAAAGATTTAAGTATGCATAAAACAATGAGCCATTTATGGGGATTCGAGTGCCTCCAATTTTAAAAGTGCTTTCGGCATAGCTCTTATTCCTACTAGACATGATAAAAAATTAGAGAAGTTTAATGGGAAGTGTTCTAAAAGTTGGCAACAAAAGATATTTGGATTTAAGTTCATGCATGATGATCACCAACATTCAGTGAAAATGAGGCACATGCAAACTATGGTTGTTTTTTATACATGGAGGAACTCAGACTGTCTCTATAAAAATTTTGTCCTTAATGGTTTAGACGAGGACTTATATAATACAATGTTTATAGTCCAATTCTAAATGCAAAGATATTATGGAAATCACTTGAACAAAGGTAGAAAATTGAAAGTGCCAATACAAAGAAATTTGTAAGTTCCTCAAGTTTGTGATATCTCACAGTCAAATAATTGCAACTAATTGTACACAAGTTGACTACTAAGGAGATGGTACTTGGAGAACATTTCCAACTGGCAATATTAGTGGAAAAATTGAATCCCTTAGGAGGATTTCAAAAATTATCTCAAGCATGACTACAAGGAAATGAGTCTCGAAGACTTGATTACAAAGGTAAGGACAAATAAAGAAAATTTTACTCTAAAAATGAGAGCTAGTCATAAGTCCTACGAGGCCAAACAGATGTGGCAAAATAATGTCTTTTTCGAATAATAGAACCTAGAAACATAATACATCCTATCAAAATTATGGAAAAAATAAAAGAAGTTTGAAGGAGCCTACTATGTTTGTAGCAATCTAGGTCACTTAGCTGAGGATTGCAGAAATTGGTCATTAAAGTGGGACATTTGAAAAAAAGAAGAATGCTTAAGAAAGTGTGAGAGAAATGGATCACTTTTCTAATAGATTGACAAATATTCATTTGTCAATTGTAGTATCGGAAGTGAAATTGGTAGAGAATCCAAAGGTAGGTGAATACTGGGACCACTTGACATGTCTATTCCGATTGAATATGTCCACAACTTATCAAAATGCAAATAATAAGACGTTATACATGAAAAATTCTTCTAGTTCAAAGGTGCATGGAGTTAGCAAGATTGTGTTAAAGACAGCCTTCAAGAAAGAGACGACTCTCAAAAATGAGTTTCAGGTACCAAAGATTTGAAAGAGTCTAATGTTAAGCCTAATGTTGAGTAGAAACGGCTTTAGGCTTGTTTTTTAGTCTGCCAAGTTTGTATTAATTAAAATAGCATATTTGTAGATCAGAGTTGTTTTTGTATGATCGTCTTGTTAATTAAACATAATGATTATCATGCCAACTGTCATGCAAGATATTGTACCATATTGAATGTTAAAGTGGCAAATAAAATTAGTTCTACTTATTTGCTTGAGTCCCTTAATTTATGGGCTCATGTATACTAATATGTATATTTTGATACTATTATTACATTGACTAAAATTGATATGCTACTCAAATTAAATATTGCCATAAAATCAAAATGTGAAATTTACATTGAGGCAAAAATGTCTAATGTTCCTTGCAAATCAATCGAAAAAAGCAATAAATCGTTGAGTTTAATGACGATGCAATCTAAAGATAGAATAAAATACTTCATAACTTTCATTGACAATTGCATAAGATATTGTTGCATTTCTACTTTTTATCTACTTTCAAGCAAAAATAAGCTATGGAAGTGTTTAAAAAATACAAAAATGAAGTTCAAACCTAACTTGAAAAGAAAATAGGCTAAATTCAACGTGATAGAGATGGAAATATGTTTATTCATTTGATGATTAGTGTAATGAACATGGAATAATCCATAAAGTAACAGTCTATATGCACCACAACTAAATGGTTATATAAAGTGCAAGAATCGAACTTTGAAAAAAATGATGGGTACCTTGTTAAATGATGTAGGAATACCTCAAAATATGTGGGGACAGGACAATATTAATTACAATTCACATACTTAATAAGCTACCCTACAAGAGATTGCAAAAGACACCTAATGATAGATGGGATGACTATCTACTTTCCTACCAATTGTTCAAATATGGTGTATGTAGCAAAAGTAGAAGCTCTACCCCCTAAAAGGGCCAAAAAAGATCTAAAATGGTAGGTGGAGTTTTAATGGATATGCAAAACAAATTGTATGATATAGATTCCTTGTATACATATTCAATATAGATGATATTCACATTAATATTATTGTCAAGTCAAAGAATATATATTTCTTTGAAGAAATATTACCTTAGAAAAAGGATAAGGGAAATTTTCTTTAAAGAGACAGCAAAAGGTCCAAGAATCGCATGAGGAGAATGAACCTTTATGTGGTATGAGAGATAGAAGATTTAAGTTATTCCAACCCTACTTCCCAAGAGCTAGATTATTGAAGTCGTTTGAACTCAATTTTTTCGCTTACTATGAAAGTGAATTGTGAGCATTCACTAAAACAATGACAATTCCTAAAGCTCTTTTATGGGGGAAAAGAAGCAATAAATAGTGGAATTGGTTCCTTCATACAAAATCAAACTTCAGAATTGATTAATCTTCCTCCCTTAGATGAACTCTTGGCGTGTAAATGGATCTTCAAAAGAAAGATGGAAGTTGATGATATAATTGACAAATATTAAGAAAATTAGTGGTCAAAAGGAGCAAACAAAAAGAAAGTGTTGACTACGTTGACATGCATTCATTGTTACAAGGGTAATATGCATATAATTAAGAGCCTTATGCATATCATGAATTGTATGAGAGCTAATACAACATATGCTATTGGTAACCTAAATAGATGTACTAGCAATCTTGGGTTGGCTCATTAGAGTTTAAGGCACTTAAAGCATACCTTGAACTATGAATTTCATTACATTGGATATCCAAGTATATTAAGGGATATAATTATGCTAATTGGACTTTAGATTCAATTGAATTCAAATCCACAAATGGATATACTTTACATTTGGGGAGTAACCATTTCACAGAAATCCTTGAAATAAACCTGCATAACCAGATCAACTATGGAATTTCAATTTATTAAATTTGGTAACGCAGGTGAGGAAGCAGAATGGCTATGTCATTATTTGGAAGACATTTCAAATTGGCTTAAACATGTGCTAGTGATATGCATCTATTATGATTGCCAATTCGTAATTTGAAAGAAATATTATGTACAACTTTAAGTCTCGATATATATATAGATGTGTGTGTGTATATCATAGATAAATGCCATTAGATAATTACTCTCTAAAGATATTATTTGTAGTGACTATGTGAAGTCAAAGGATAATTTAGTAGATCGACCTTATAAAGGGCTTACATAGAGAGCAAGTGTATTAGCACTAGAATAACCTTATTTAAATTAATATATAATTAAAATATAGTGCTCCCCCATGGAGATCAATGTGAAGTCCTTGAGAATCACAAAAAAAGATGACTCTAATCGATCATGTAAAGCAAAAGGCTTAGGAAACTAAATGGAATCAACAAAGTTAGAATTCCAGGTTAACCACATAGAAGTTCAAAAATAATAATAGCCAAGTTCTATTACAAAAAAGGTCATGTTAAAGCATTCCATCGATGTGACTTGGTATGGAAACTAGTCTTTCCCATGAAAGAAAAAAAATAAAAAAAAATATCATATATGGCAAAGGGAATCCAAACTAGAAATGACCTTTTGTCATTCACATTTGCTAGAAGATTGGAAAGGAAATTTGTTAATGGATCTTGTCAATGTGAAATGTCTAAAGAAATGCTTCCGAATATTGTGGCGAAAATGCCCTTGAAAAGAAGAATGTAATTGCGAAGGGCTTCTTGAGAATCATTCGTATAGACACACACATGCTTATCTTTGACATATTTTCTTTCTTCTCATTTTCTTTTTCCATGTGATGTTATATCCTTATGCCTTCATTCCACTTGTTCATTTTTGTAACATTTAAGAAATAAAAGTTGAGTTTTGGTGAAATTGTGTTTGCAAGAATACATGTAAAAAAACAAAAAAGCAAGTATAATATTAATAAATAGTTTAGCCCATATGGCCTAACTTAAAGCAAATCCAGGCAAAAATAAATCTTCAAAACAAGCAATAAAAGTAATTTAATATAAACTTATTTTACCAGAAAAAGCACACACAAGCCTAAAATTGTTCAAAGAGTAACTAACAAGATTAAGAGATGGGGTCTTTGGTGCTTGCCAAGGAAGGTGCCCCAACTAAGAAATTCTACTTAAACTTTTGAAAGAAGTGGCGCAAAGCAATATCCATCTTCTCAACAACACCTTAAGTGTTGCTCCCATTAATTTGATTCTCCTAGTCAAAGGCCTTTGAGGATAATAAAGATTTAAATTTTGTTGCACTGGTGGTAAAGGTATGTTCTTCTTAGGTTAGCAACTTCGCCCATTTTGGTTTGACTTCTTCCAGCTTCCATTTAGTTTTTTCAGCTCCTTAAGAATACTAAGCTTTTCAGGCCTTAAAACGTCTTCCTCGACTAAACCCAAGTAGACTATTTCTAACACCTTTACCTTTCAATTAACATAATCATACTAGACTCATATTCAAATTTCAAAATGGTCATGCATACATTAGAACTAGCTCACAACATCTTGTACTCTTTTGCCAAGTCTTCATTAAATCGAGACATAGAGGTATTGTGAAAAATTGGTTAATCTCTTTTAAGAGGTCCTTAAGGAATCATTTATTCTTCTTTAGCAGGTCTTCAATGAACCCTTTATTCTTCTATATAAGCTCTTCAACAAAAACTTATTCAAAGCGTTCAAAGGCTTGCGCTCCTCTAGGCAACTAGTAGATTGGGTAGGCTCACAAAACTACCCATCACCTTCTTCTCGGGAAGCTCTTTAACCTGGAGATGAGTTCCTCAGTGTCGCATGTTGGAGTTATAATTTGGTAGAAGAAGACAAACTTGCACAAGCAAGCAAAAATGAGTAATAGGCTAAAAATTGATGCATAAGAAAAAAGAATGCGCTTCTAAAAAGGCATAAGAGTGGAGCTCCTTGCAAGATCCAATATAGAACCTATGTCTTTCTCATTGACAAAATGGTAAAATATTGGAATTAAGCTCGAAACTAGGAGGCATATAAGAAGTATGAAAACAAGTACCATTTTAGCCTTTAGGGAAGCACTGTATGTGTTGCTCTTTGAGGCATTGGATGCCCTATCACCTATTTTCTCCAGCAGCAACTTAGTTTTTAAGACTTTGAAGGGAGGCTTGGAAGATATTAGTTGTGAAAGAGGCAACTGAGTTACGAAGTCTAAGGCTTCCTAGTCCGCCTTACTGTTTCTAAGAATGCCAGAAAATATATGGTACCTCCCAAGTTTCATCCCCTAACAAATGATCCTCCCCCTTCATGAGATTCTTAAAACTTGATAGTAGCATTAATTTTCTAGATGTTATGGTTTTCTTATCTTTACTTGCAAAGTCCTTGCGCTTTCCTTTACTCACCCACCAAATCAAGGTAGAGCAGTAAGAGGCGTAGGCATGACAAAACAATAGAATGCTAACAACGTACTTACCTACTTAGTTGACCCTCATTTTCTTTGTTAAATAGTCAATTACTTCACTTTTAAACCTATTTCAAAGGCGAAATGAGTGAAATGTTGTCGTGTAAACATAATCATCCAAAACAATAAGAGGCAAGATATAAATACCTTCTACATCACCAACAATAACACCTTATGGAAAATGACAGTATTGCTAAAGAGTCTAAGCTTAGCATCTCCTTGAGGATTCCATGAAAAGAAGATACTAAATATGACTACCTCAGGGGTTTGATTGCTAAAGATGCAAATTCAGATTTGGTCACTATCAGAAAAGGTAGGACACTAATCCATATAAGTTTATGAAAGATGGTCTAGTAAAACACACCTCAAGCCCCTTCCTCTTGTATTCTCTCTAGTACTCAACCGAAACCCTCATTAACCCAATCTCTTTCTTTTGCTAGAAAGTTCTTTGGGGATCCACATTTACACTTACTTTATGAAAAAAATTGAGAAGTACTTTGTGAAAAGTTTGAAAATTGATGGTGGGCAAACTGTAATTCATCTAGGAAGGGCACATCTATGGCAATTTTGTTATACTATGATAAAAGCTTAACCAAGTAATTATTAGGCTAACAGGCTCAGTTCGACCACTAGCCATGTAAGTCTCCTATCATTTTGAGAACTCAGCATCATAATAAACAATATCAGTAAAATAACATAATTTAAATTTATCTAAGGCAGATTGAGTTTTTAATGCTTATGGAACATCTTCATATGAATCTCTTAGTGATTTAGTTTAAAGCAATCATGATTGAAAGTAACAATAGGGACAAGGATCTCTGATACAGGCCAATTTATTTTGCAATAAAATAGGGATAGTAAACCTAAGGTCCTATGGTAAGTCCTTCATGACAAAGAAGAAAGCCCATTGTAGAAGGTCCTTATCAAAGTCATCACTATCTTCGTCTCAATGAAAAGCCTCAAAATCTCAACAAAGATTGAGCAATTGGACTGGTATCTTCCTACCGCTAATAAAGCTAGATAAAAGCCTATTGGGCATTGGCCATTGATAGCCCACCAATATGAGTAACAAGAATGCTAAACAACTTTTCTTTATAGCACATATCCTTATTAAAACACATGTAAAAGATGTAGTTGAAGCCATATCTAGACAAGTCAGATGACTTCACGTTGGCATTCTCCTCTTTTCTATCACCATGTTACACATGCCTTTATAAATAAAAGCTAAGATTATTGGTCCTAGTGTCACATTTCTTCCTTAGGAGCGAGCAACAACAATTTGAAAAAACTTTATGGTCTAGGAATAAGCACTAATGCACCTTGACAATGAGAGAGACAGAAAGCAAACATGTAATTTTACATCAACTAAGAGCAACCATTCTGAGAAATGGCCGATAATGGGGCCATAATCAATTATGTCCTCGCTACTCACAACAAGATGACCAAAATCTTGACCTTCAAACAAGATGGCACCTCTACATTGAAAAATGGCCTTGTAGGCAAATATGATTGACAGTGAAAATAATTAGCCATCTGACAAAGTAGAGGTAATTGACAGCTACATACAAAAGCACAATGCTACTTGCAAAAGACTTAAATCAAGCTTGTAGATAAGGCGGGTTGCCTGAATCGCCTTAAAAATAGCTGTCTTCCACCAAACACCCATGTGTTCACATTCTAACCTCCTAATGTACCTCACCTATTTCTCATGGATCAACAAAATATTTGATCGAGGCTACTTTTAGAACTTTGTACCATATTTATGGCTAGAGCTAAGTAAGAGACCTTTACCCTTAGTGTTTAGAGACTAGTTCGTGTTACAATCTCAATCCAGTATAGGATCTATGGTGAAGATGTCCTAAATTGAAACCATGGCCTTGGTAGAAGACATAAGGATAGAAAGAAGAAATGAGAAACTAGGGTTTTATATCGAACAGTTTGGGAGAGAGAATAGAGTGTAACAAAGGAAGTGCACAAAAGGATTGAGAGATAAATGAATCAAAAGAGGAGAAAATAAAAACAATTGCCCCTAATGCTTCGTCAAGCGTGTGCCATGAATAAGTAGCGTGCGCTTCATCAAGCATAGTAGCTAAAGGGACACTTTTCAAATTAGTACTCCCTTTGGAACCTTTGCTGCCAAGATTTGCAAAATTGAAGCCTAACAAGGTGATGAAAACAAAAAACTAAGATCGTATTTGGGTGAGGTTATAAGCTTCTCAAAATATCTTATAAGATATTTAAGAACTTATAAGATGTTAGAAATATTTGATAATTTTTTCAAAAAAAAGAGCTTATAAGATTCTAAAATAAGATAGAATCTTATAAATTCTTTTAAAAGAAGTAAGGGGATCCTAACTTATTTTCAAAATTTTAACAAGTTTCTTTAAATTTAACTATTTTAATTTCAAAATTAACATTTCTAATATCTTATGAGCTGCAAGATCTTATTTTATCTAAATATTTCAATAATAAGATTCATCTTATTTAAAAAAAAATATTTTATAAAATTTTTTTTTAAATAAATTAGCCAAACACCCCCACAATCTAAATTGAACTGAAATTTCAATCAAGACTTATAAAGCATTGTTTGGACCTAAAAATATAATCCAAATTTAATTAAGGCACAATGCAATAAAGGTCCAAGTCCACGAGTAATGAGAATGAATTAAATTTCAGAGGCCCAAGACAAGTTCATATCACCAACCCATATGCCCAAGGCCCAATTGGAGATACCAAGCCCATATTGATAGCCAAGAATATACATCATGATGGCCTCTCAAGGAATAGATGATAATCCAAGTTGATGGAGGAAATTAAAAAAAATTAACCCCACAAACATTGGAGAATTTGCAAGATATGGAAGAATTATAGTTGAAAACCATCTAGCAAATGAGATAATCTTTAATTACTACTTAAGCATAATAACTCTCGTTGCAAAAAAGTATACAGTCAATCAATCAATCAATCAGCACCATAAAAAAATTTTACATTATTGAATCTACATTTTGTTACTATCTTGTGTTCAAACAATAAAAAGTTTACAATCATTTTCAATTCAATTTTGCTCCCATCCTTGGTTCTCACCTAATTTCTTTATGCATTTATAATCATTTAGAGCAAAGAGTGAATATGTGAATTGATTTCGGAAAATCCTATAAACACTTATACGAATAATCTCAACGAAGCTAGTTTATTGGACTTTAGTTCATTATTCAAAAAATATTCCAAATTCGAGGACAATCATTCAATAAAACTTTATTTTATTTATGGGAAAAAAATCATTTTACCCCTTGTGAAAAATGAAATAGGCAAAAGACCCTCCTGTGGAAAAAATAAAGGTCAAAATACCTCCATGTCATTTTTTAAATCATGCAACGAACACCCTCGATGGAGGTGGCGTATGTCACGTGTCTATATATGCGAGTTTTTAAGGTTTTTTAGGTATGAAAAGTCTATTAGACCTCTATCATCTGTTGGATGCTTTTGATAATAATCAACGGTTAAAATTAAATTATATTTATAAAATAATATATAAAAATATATTTTATTATATAATGTGTATGTATATATTCACATATATACACATCTATATATATTACTAGAATCCTAAATCTCCCACCCCACCCAACCCCAACCCCCAACCGATGTAGTGCCATGGCCGGCTTATAAAGGAAACGATTGGCCATGGCCACCCTTAAAAAATGGTGGTCATGGCCGCCGCAAAAAAGAGAGCTGACCGTCTAAAGAAAACGGAGAGGGCGGCCATGACCTCCGCGAAAAAAGATGTCTACATATATATTATATATATATATATACTATACATGATATACGTGTGTAGAAAGTGTGTGTGTATATATATATATAATTTTTTTTAAAAATAAAATAAAATAAAAAGCCACCAACCGCCATGGCTAGATGTGACTAACCATGGTGGCCAACGGCCAGGTCTCACTAGTTTTCTGACTGCCATGGCAACCATGAAAAGTTATGGGCCAGGGGGTGGGGATGGTGGGAGTAGGGCTAGGGGGATGGTACGTGGGTAATATAAAATATATATAAATTATATTTACATAATATTTTTTATATTTATATGTAATATGTAAATGTATATAAATATATATTCCATACTTTTATAAATATATAAGCAAGATTAATTTGGATTATTCATTTTCAAGAATTGAATAGTTGATATAAAGAAGGGAGAAATTAACGAAAATTATAAAAAAAAAAAGATAAAAATGGAAAGCGACTTAAATTTAAACTTGGTTTGAGGGTAAATTTGTTTTTTATTTTAGTAGTAAATGGAAAGCAAACATAGATAAGGAGGTGGTGTGCACGATTTAAGAAGTAATAGAAAGGCATTTTGATCTCTTTTTTTTTTTTTTTTGCCTTTGATTCCACAGGAGGTATTTTGCTTATTTCATTTTTTTGGGAGTATAAATTACTATTTGCCCTTTTATTTACTATTATATACACACACTGACACACCTAAAATCCAAAATTATTACTATTATTATTATGAGCAAACACCTCCAATCCATGCACGGTTGGTGGGTTGTTAGGGATATATATAATTAAGACGGCAACAGTTGAAACGTATCCCATCCTATATATATGTCACCAATCAAAAAATCAACCACTTTGTTATTGGAATCAACATCTGTTCGCTCATCTATAAATCTCATCACACCAATAACAAAATAATAATACCCACATCATAATGCCTTTTCTGAAGTACAATCATTTGCGACCTAAACTTAAGGCTGAGTTTTAAATTTTAAGATTTTTCTGAAAATGCAATAGGCATTATATAAACATGTGTATATATATATATATATGTGGGTGTGTGTCTTAATTTACAAATTAAATGACACTGACATCAAATGATGCAGACATGACAACTTCACATTTATAAAAAAAATAAAATATGATTAGGACATGTTACTTTAAAGTACATAATTAATTATATATATTTATTTATAAAGCCGAATCCAATCGATACTAGCTAGGGCTAACTATTTAACAAGGGGAAGCAAACATAAATCATATCATGTTAGGAAATAATATCATCAAGAGTAATTTACTAGTAATATATATGAGCTAATGATCAAATTTTATCATCTTTAATATTGTCCCTCATCTCACATGTATAATTAATCTACATTTAAATTGTATTCAAAGTTTAATGTATGTGTTAAAGTATCAAAATTTTACATGGATAACACATATCAATATATTGTCTTGTTGATGTGATTGTATAAGTCATTTTGTTATCTAAGTTTTGTACTTAATGTCAAATTGGTGCATGAGTTTTTATAATTATTTTAATTTTGTACTTGGATTTTACCATGATACAAAATTGGTGTATACACTGGATTGATTATATTCAATTCCCTATTCAAAATATTTTATAATGACCACTATTCCTTTCTAATCTCCACTTTATTTTAATTCTTCATTCAAGTTTTAACAATTAAATGAAAATTCATAGTAATATATGATGACTAACAATTAACAAACAACTCTTTAAAATAAAAAAATCGAACTTGAAATATACTGGAAAGTGATTAATCGAAAATATTATTGATGATTTCAAAATGAACTTAATTTTTAAAATTTGATATAGTATTAATCATATGTAAATAAATAAATTGAGCTAAAAATATAATAGAAAGCAAGTAATCTAAAATAATATCAATGATATTTAATTTAATTTAATTTAATTTAATTTTTTTAAAGTTGATATTTAGAAAAGGATGCGAGATTGGGTTAGTTTGCTTTTGTTCCATTTTCTTCTCTTTTTATGATAATTAGGTTTATTCATTAATATTAAATTATCAAAAATTAATACTAAAATTTTTGTAAAGCAAAACATTACCTCTAGTTCCCGTTGCAGATGTATTACATCTTTGAAAAACTAAATTTTAAATTTCAAATTATAAATTATACTTTTAAAGTTTTGCTCTGCTTCCAAGTATATTCAATTTCAGTTTAATTGTCTCATTAGCATCTTCTTTTTTCAACTCAAAAGGCGGTACACAGCTAATAATTTAATTTGATCAAATGAACTATAAAATGAAAATAGTAAATGAAATGCTAGAATCGAGTAAAATTTAAAAGGGCATATGTGTCATTGTAAAACTTTGGATGAAGAATTTGATGAATTTCATATATCCTATATATATATATTATTAATTTGACATTTATAAAAATATTATATGCCAATAAATTATTTGTATAAATTCATAGTTCAATTTAATATTGATAGCAAAATTCAATACAAAAAGTAAATCTTATTGTAAATTAATGTAATGTGTGCAAACACATGCTAACATTGATCAATTGGTTGAAAAGTATGTACTCACATTTGTATATGTGATACTTAGAGTTCAAATTCGAATTATTTTAAATATGTCCATATGTGAATATATATATATACACACACTATATTATAAAGATTAAATTTTTCTTTGCATATATAGTTATACAATAAGTAATGAGTTGAGTATTGCCGTACTTTTTCTGCCACTCCCCCTTTGCTTGTTTATAATCTTAAGTTTTACACGTAAATTAAGTATAATTAAATAATTTCATTCTTTTTAAATTTTTGATTAATTATTCTCCTAAATAAGTTAAAATATCTATATATGTCATCTTTCAGTAGTAAAACTTTTGATTTTGTAATTCTGGCCTCAAACACATATCGCACCCCTTGCGCCCATACATATATATTTTGTTCATGGTCGCTCGAGTGTAGAGTTTGCTAAATCTTAATGAATGTGTAGAAACCCCTTTAATGCCTAATTTTCTAGAGAACAAATATATTGTGGTAATCAAATTTCATATCAAAATTAAATGGTGTTGAATGGTTAAATGATCTAATAATATTATCCTTACCTTGTATATGTGTGAGGTTTAAAGTTCGAAACCCAACAATTTCTTAGTGTGAGAACTTTCCTTTCTTTTTTTCCTTCTTCTTTCTTTTGTGTCAGTCATGTCAGTCCCTTTATTGGATTAGTGAACCTCAATCTTGAATTTCTCAATGGTCGCAACTCTTACTTGTTGATTTGCAGTCTATCCGTTCCAGTGGTTCAGGAATCGGGCTATAAGACCTCTTTTTGATAGTCAAAAGAATGAAACTATGAAGAGTAAAATGTTGATTGATCGAATTGATGCTAAGGCTCTAAATGAACTCGTTTGATTAAAAGTATTCCACACCTTTAGTAACTGTTTTGAAATAAAAAAGGAGTCATTTGTGGACTAAAGGAGAATGATTATCGGACAGCTAGCCCTTTGCCATAGACCAATTGTCAAAGATTGGCTAGCATGAGGACAAGTAGGCTTTAAAAAGGTTTTCTCTAGTTGATTTTATACTCTATATTAGGAATTCAAACAAGTCAAGTAGAGTTGAGCCTTGACAATTTTTTAAGCTCGAGCTCGAACTCAATTAACTAAGGATATTGAGACTTGGGCCTAGCTTGACTCGATTCGCCAGGCTCTAATTTATCATCAAGCAGCTATAGGCTTGAGTTCGGCTCAAACTCAAAAAATAAAATTATTTCGTAAATTTTTTTTAAGTTAATATAACTTATTATAATCTTTTTTATATAAATATTTTTTTCAAATCAGAATTATTTGACTCGAGTATTGATTCCGTCTCTAAAGTATTGATTTCCGTCTCTGAAACAAAATAGAGACGGATATATTTTCATCTCTAGACTTGTGGCTGAAAGCCCCGTTTCAAATTTAGAAGACGGAATGATTTCCGCCTCTGAATTTAAAGACAAATAAATGCAGCCTCTAAATCCGTCTCTAATATCTAATATTTTTTAAAATAGAATCCATCTCTATTTATGTAGCCTTTCTGTCTTTAATTCTATCTCTAATATCTAATATTTGTTTTACCAAAATCCATCTCTAATTCCATCTATAGTTTTATATTTTTTTTTCCATCTTTATTTCTATCTCTAATTCTCAATATTTTTATCTTTAAATCTGTCTCTAATTAGTTTTAGATTTGTCTATAATTCATTTATTTTTTATTTAAATCCAAATCAATACCTACTTCAAATAAATTTTCTATGATACTAAAAAATATTAAATTCCAAACCAATTACTCAATCATCCACAAATAATATGGCTCATTAAAAACCAAATACAATTCACCAAAACAAGTCATTTCGACCATTTAGTAACTAATTAATCATCTAACAATCCAAGAAATTAGTCAAATGATTAATAATCAAAGTTACTTAATTATCCAATTAGTAAAAATAAAAGCATCAATGCTTCCTACCAAAATCATGTTGCCCTCGGGGTCTAGATCCACCGGCATATTGATAGTTTGTGTATCCCATTTCTTGAAGCAATTTACAAACCATCTCTTGTAGCCTCATCTCTCTCTTCCTAGCCTCTTCCTCCCTTCTCCTAGCCTCTTCTTCATACTTTCAAGCCTCCTCCATAATTTGTTCGAGCATTTTCTTACCCTCTTCTTCTCTTCTTATAAAATCTTCTTGCATCTTGGTAATAACAGCACGCATGTCGTCCATTGCTTTTGATAATTCATTAAGTTTCTCATTGGACTCTATAAATTGTGAAGTAACTGAGCTTCCACTAGCTCTCTCATAACATTGGTTGCCCCCATATCATTCTCATCCTAAAGGTACAAATATGATCCTTGACCACGTCCTCACCCTTGCTCATATCCTCATCTCGCCCTCTAGTAGCCATCCTATATTAAAGAAATAAAATCATCAATTAAAATAATCAATCATGAGAAAATTAATATTTGTAGATTAAAAATTAGTGATAGAACAAAGTTCACATACAACAGAAGCAATAAGTTTTACATGAAATTTAGTAGATGCAAAGTGCAATTTTAGTAAATATATAATTTGAATTCAAGATGAATATTAATATTATATTTATCACACATAGCTTGGGAAAGCTTCTACTTTGTAACGCGATTTATAAAACTAAAAACCCAACAGTATTTTAACACATTTAAAGAATGTTATTAGTGCTATTAAAGTTGTGGTGCAGCAACCAAAACTAGCCAACATAATATTCTATTTATTTGGGAACCGTCTAAGTATAGTTGGGAATAATCAATCAGAGTACATATAATAATATCGATGTTTTTATGTCATAATATCAATATATGCATATTTGATAATTTTAGATTCATTTGACTAATATATAAGTAGGTAGCATAAATTTGTTCTAAAATTAACCTATTTTTAATGATTTAATAATTATATTATTACATTAAAGATACAAACTAATATAATTGTACTCTTCAGCATGTGTTCTTCACTGCAAGAAGAAGAAATTCAGAAGTTAGCCAATTTCAAAAGTGAGGAAAAGAGATCTAAACAGTACACAAAATATACAATACTTGATACTCTTTTAACTTCAGATTTGATGACACAGTATCTTTGAAAGCATAGGCGCGTTTGGCTTCCGAGTAGACATGAGCGGCTCTCTGAGATTGTTTACAATACTATTTATCAAATTGCCTCAAAGAGATTGATAAAAAAAATTTTGAATTCATCTAAAGCAGTATGATGCAAACATAGATGTCCTTTATTTGTACTTGGTGTGGCCAATTATAAATTTATAGAATTATGGATAGCATTAGTAATATTTGAAGGATTACTAGTATGACATTGCTTTATTACATTGGAGTAATTGCATAAACCTGTCCATGGCATAAAATCATTAAAAAAAATTCAATTTGTAAAATTTAAAACAATATTTTAGTAGTATATATTATTTCATAGCAGTATGTATTTCATTACTCAATCATGAAGCATAAATTTCAGGAGTGATTACAAATTCGTGATCCATCCAAAAATAAATTCATGGTCGATATTTTGAATTAACATAATAATGCAAAGTTCATAATCAGCATTGGTGAAACAAGAATTCCTCAAGAATGGATAAAGCATTAAATTAGCAAAATGGTGCAAACATAGTGCCATGGCTGCTAGATAGGTTAGAAATCTAGCTAGAGTAGGGATTTAAGCAGCAGCAGGCTAACCAGCTAGAGTGGTCCCAGGATTATGGACGAAAGATAAGACTAGTGGAATAGGTGATATGCATATTCGAACTTTGTGACCAGCTTCTATCCTATACTAATAATACTACTTGGGGCATGAATTTCTTTTAGTTTTTATAATTAATAATTTGCTAGCATTCACTGCAATGGGAACTCAAGGATTAAAGATATAACCTAAGATATGGAGGAGGAAATACTGCAAATGAAATACTTGCCTAATATTTTCCAAGCAAGCCAAGGCATCGATTTGGTAATATAAGTCTTTGGCACTGCTAGGAATTCCAATGCCTAGGAAAAATTTTGCCAGACCCAAAATTTTCTCCCCTGGAAGCTGTAATTGTCAAACCAAAGTTTCAAAAGGTCTCAAGATAGATAAAGGGTTACAAGGAAAACACAAAATATAAACCAGAATCAGTGCTTAGGTACACACATTCAAATTTTCAGAGGTGGCTGCTACAAAAGCGGAGATCCCACGTACTACTGATGAGGATGAAGAGAGAGGACCCTGATGGCCATGTGCATCAACAAGTTTCTCATCAAAGTAGTAAGACCCGTCATCTGAAAAAGAAGAACAAGTTTACATTGACTCTAATAGGATAATGTAATTATTGATTACCACTTCAGTTATAATGGGTGGTAGCAAGGACTAGTTTGCTAATATTATTATCTGATTTAAACCATAAAAAAGAGAAAAACAAGATAATCTCCTAATCTAGAAAATTTTGAGGAAAGAAAGGAATAGACACCTGTTCAAAAAGTAATGACTCTAGGGTGAAAATAAATGAACATAGACTTTTATAGTAAATATTTAGAGAAAAAGCCTTCTTCAAGACTCGAATAGTTTTCAGTTATATGTGCTAATCTGTTGAGCTGAGCCTCTTGTTACATCGGATAATTGAGGAGTACTGCATGCTAATCTAATAAAGTTTCCATAATTAAGAAATACATCGATACCACACAATCAAGCTGAGGTTCAAACTGAGATATTAGCCTTCACACTTGTAGGTTAAAAATAAAATACTGTCTTGTTTTAGCCATAGAAAAGGCAAGAAACCAAAATCATGCTTAACAACTCGACAGGAATCTGATAGAGATAAATTTGGACTATATCAATATTGCATCATCTCTAAGTAATTGAGCAACTCTCCAAGACAAAAGTTGATTGCTACTGACAGGTCTAAGGAGTGCCTAAAGAAAACATAAGATTTTCTTAGAATATATGCAAGCAAATGTATACACCATCCATTAAACAAACCAGCAATATGCACTTCTCAGAATATGTTCAAAAGCAAATTCAAGAAATATAAAACATATCATACCCGAAAATAAAGTAGTGACACCTATCTGTGATCACGGACAGAACTCAAAGTATCATTAAAAAGATCTTCCCCTCAATAAAACCAAATCTGCAAGTTCTAACCATGAATGATGTACAAGAATCAAAGGGAAGCAAATAAAATTAACCACAAATCTCATTGCAGAAGTAACATATTTAAAGCACAACCATTCAAAATAATGTAGAAAACAAACTTTCCAACCAACAAACTCACTCGAGCACATTAAAACTGCCCAAAAGCACAAGCTTTCGAGCTAACAAACTCATAGATACATGAACTAGCACAAACAAACACTAGATTAGCCAAATACCACTACAACTAATCAGGATTAGCAGAGTCAGCACATTAAGATCCTTTTCAATATTCACATTCTGGATCACACACACAGAGAGCACTTAGCAGATAAGGATATAGACATAATACCTCTTACTGCTCACATTTGAGATCACAATGTTTGTACAAATGGGAGGTTTTTTTAATTTTTTGTACTTTGTACAAATGTCGGCGCGAAAGCAAAACAGAAAGGCCCCGAAGAATCAACTGGTATCATGAATTCTTAGTCGGTAAGCCCAACTCTTTCCCGTTCGAGAAGTGAAACGACACCGTCGGCACCTCCACACTCTTCCTCGAGCTCAAATCGTAGCATGTGTCGAAAAGCGCGATGTCGTTAGTTAACGGCAAATCCTTCGTCCCGGAGTCCACTATCACTACGCCGTTGCCGTTGGCCTTTAGCTTAAAATTGGACGGTGGAATCAGCAGCAGCTCGCCGGCGACGCTGATTCTCGTTAAATCTACATAATAAAACTGTACACAAAATAATTCCAACTTCGCGGGCGTGGAGGTGGACAATGGGAGATGGCAATCGGTTCTGCGGTCGACGGTCGGCAGATTACGGTCAGAGATTGGAAGTCGGTTGGCGATCGTTGAAGGGCTCAGCCGCTCAGGGAAAAGAAATTAGAAATCGAGTTTTTTTAGGGCTAGAGAGTTTTGATAGGGAAAATGTTTTGTTTTGATTTTTTAATAGATAAATATAAGAGTTAATTAGAAAAAAATTTCTAATCCTACTTTCAATTTAGTGATCAGTCCCCATTTGAATTATTTCACACAAAACTCCCCACTTTTTCACAAAAGTTAGGAATTACTCCCCATATCTTTCAGAAAGACCAGTATACCCTTGCAGCTGGAAAAAACAACAAAAAAACCTCGAAAATGCGTTCTCTCTTAAGAAGAACGCTTCTTATTTTCTTTATTGTCTTGAATCCAACCTTTCTAAGCGCCAAAAGAAAAGGGCGCGAAACCGTTCCTCTACCACTGTCGCGAGAAGAAGAAGAAGAAGAAGAAGTGGGAAAAAAAAAACAACAACAACAAAATTTCTGCCATTTTACTGCGACAATGGAACGAAAAACAGCTGCAAAGAGAAGCGAAGTAAAAAAACAAGTGACTGAAAGGAACAAAGGTATGTTTTCTGCATTTGAAACTTCAAATGTCCGTGATTTTTCAGTGTTTCACTCATTTCTTGTCTATTTTCTCATGTTTAGGGTTTTTATTCATTTTTTAGTCGTTAAATAGTTGGACCCATTTGATATATGGTTTCTATTGTGAGATTGGAAGTTCTGATTTGTACTTGAAGGTCATGAAAGTTGCACTTCACCTTTAAGGGATTTATACTTCTTTTTAAACAAAAAGTGTACGGAAAAATTATATTTTAAAACTATCTGAATGTGGTGGTGTGTTATCTGTAGTACAGAACTTGAAAGCATGCAGTATACATTAGCAAAAGTGTAGTATATAATGTGGGTAGCTTCAGTACAATTTGGAAGCAAATGTAGTATAAAACAATCAAATTGGTAGTATACTTTAGATATAAGTGTGGAATATAATCTGAGTAGGCGCAGTACATTTTAGTAGCAAAGCAGTATAAAACATTCAAACGAGCAGTGTACTTTAGGCATAGGTGTTATATATGATCTGTTGCAGCAGTACATTTTAGAAACAAATGTATGTAATATAAAGTATTCAAACTTGCAGTATACATTAGGCAAAAGATAGTATATAATGTGAATAAACGCATTACCTTTAAAAAGCATCTGGAGTACACTTTAGCCAAAAGTGCTGTATAAAACATCTATTGGTGCAGTACACTTTAGGCATAAGTATAGTATAAAGCAAACTGCCAGTACGGTTTAGGCAAAAATGTAAGTGCAGGGCATTTCAGACACAAATGCAGTATACAATCTGTTTTGTAGAAGTACATTTTAGAAACAAATTTATGTGGTATAAAGCATTCAAGATTGCAGTATACATTAGGCAAAAGGTAGAATATAATATGTGCTATATTTTAGAAGCATTTGGAGTACACTTTAGGCAAAAGTGTAGTATAAAATCTCCATTGGAGCAAAGTAGTATAAAACATGCAAACTGGCAGTACACTTTAGGCATAAGGGCAGTATGAAGCATTCAAACATGCAGTACATTTTAAGAGCATCTGGAGTACACTTCAGACAAAGGTGTAGTATAAAATCTCTGTTGAAGCAAATTAGTACAAAACATGAAAACGTGCAGTACACTTTAGACATAAGTGTAGTATGAAGCATTAAAACCTGCAGTACATTTTAAGGGCATCTGGAGTACACTTTGGACAAAGGTGTAGTATAAAATCTCTGTAGGTGCAGTACATTTTAGGAACAAATGCAGTATAAAGCATTCAAGATTGCAGTATACATTAGGCAAAAGGTAGAATATAATCTGTGCTACAGTTTAGAAGCATTTGGAGTACACTTTAGGCAAAAGTGTAGAATAAAATCTCCATTGGAGCAAAGTAGTATAAAACGTGCAAACTGGCAGTACACTTTATGCATAAGTGCAGTATGAAGCATTCAAACATTCAGTACATTTTAATAGCATATGGAGTACACTTTGGACAAAGGTGTAGTATAAAATCTCTGTTGAAGCAAAGTAGTACAAAACATGAAAACGTGCAGTACACTTTAGGCATAAGTTTAGTATGAAGCATCCAAACATGCAGTACATTTTAAGAGCATCCGGAGTACACTTTGGACAAAGGTGTAGTATAAAATCTCTGTAGGTGCAATACATTTTAGGAACAAATGCAGTATAAAGCATTCAATCTGACAGTACACTTCAGGCATAAGGGTAGTATGTAATCTATGTTGCTGCAATATATAATAGCAGCATTTTAGTACATAAACATTCAGCCTGCATTATACATTAACTTAAAATGTAATATATAATCTTAGCATATGCAGCACATTTTAGAAGAAACTGAAGTATAAAACCTTTATTACTGCAGTATACATTAAATGGAACTTTAGTATATAATCTGTATAGAATAACTGAAAGTGTAGTATATATTATGTGTTTCTATAGTACATTTTTGAAGATATTTTAGTAGAAAATATTCATGCTTTTAGTACACACTATCTAAAAGGGTTACTTTATTATTTGTTAATATACTATTTTTTTTTTGGCCTTGCAGCAAAGCCAAGACGTTGTGAGGTCTGTTCTCGTTGCTCCCCCCAATATTTTCATAGTAAATTGGAGCTTGTGAAGTCCAAGATGGGGTCCAAACATTTTGATGCATTGAAGAAGACCCCTTTCTATATATACATGGATATGCCGAAGTTAAGTTCAAGTTTCATTCGACTTGAAGCTATACTTAGGAGGTTTGACCCAAAAAAGCTCTCATTTCATTTTGCGGAGGGGGTTGAGGTTCCTTTTTCTGCAGCTGAATTTTCAATGGTTTTAGGGTTGCCACATGTGGGGCAATCTGTTGACATAACATTGAAGATAAAGTCTTCAACTTTTGAGCGGCTTTTTTCTGGAAAGCTGCAGAATATAACTAGATCTGAAATAGCTAAAAAACTTGAGGAGTATGTATATAAGGATAGTGTGGAGGACTTAAATGATTTTTCTAGGTTGTACATAGTTTTTGTTTTTAATTGTATTTTGTTTCCAACATCTAATTACTGGACTCCACGATTTCTCCTACCATACTTGGACAATTTGTCCAGAGTTGGTCTGTATGCATGGGGCAAAGCTGCATACAGGTTTCTTGTGCAAGATATGAGGAACCATTTAGGAGTAGGTGGAAAAACAAGAAAGAAGTACATTGATGGGTGTACAGTAGGGTTGATGGTAAGTGTTTGCTTCATTTTTCTAATAGCATTGATTATATTTATATTGAAGTGAGTATAATTTTTAGATTTATGAATGACAGGCATGGGTTTATGAACGCATCCCATCACTAGCTACACCAGTGAGTTTGTTTGAGTTTCCACGCTTTTACCGGTGGAAGGATAGCAAACTCCCACAAAATGTGGAGCAGGCAGAGAAGAAGTTGAAGCAAGTTACAGCAGATATGGTAATAATTGTAATAATTCATTATTTGTTGTTTGTATAATAATTTGAATTTGATAATTATTTCCATTGTAATAGGTTGTAGACCTCAACCCTGCTCCAGAGGAGTTAGAATTGGCAGATTTGATCAAGAAATCAGAGGCTGCCAGTACTGTCATGAATGAAGTCCATGTCTGTGATCATACAATATATGAAGCAATGATTGCAGCGAACGGAGAAGAAATTAAATCATTGAAAGAAAAAATTGCTTCAATGGAATACATGGTAATGAAGGAGCAGGGTGAGGAGGAGCATCCAACTGAGGAAGAGACTAATGCGGTGGAGCTTGAGGAGGAAGTTGGTGAATATGTGCATGAGGGGGTACTTGATTTGGTATATGATGCACAGAAAGAAGGGGATGATTCTGAAGACATGGTGGATGAAGAAAGTCGAACCAAAAAACGTCATGATCCTTCAGATTCCCCCAGACCATTGAAGACAGCACATTATATACCAATTGAAGGGGCTGAGTTCGAGGAATATGAGATTGAAGTGGCTAATGTCATGTCTTCGATTGTGACAAATGTGCGCAATCGAGAAGATAGGAAGCGAAAACAGAAATGTCCAGATTTTGTCAGCCCCCCCAGCACCACACCAGCCAAAAGAGCAAGACAAGTGACAAAGACCTACCGTGCTCGTCCTCGTGCACGAAAAAATAAAGAACAAGAGCAGAAGAAGGTGTTGTACACTACTTAATGTTTTATTTTTTTCCTACTTGCATTTCATTTGTAAACTGTCTGTTTGTAATAAGTATTATGATATCTTATACTTGATGGGTTGATATTTGCACTTAATGGATGATGTCTTATACTTCATATTATTGATACTTGCACTTATGTGCTCATCTTTTCTACCTCAGCAGTTGACACTTTACACCTTTTTATGGGCTTGAGTTTTGTACTCCATGTTGGGGTATTTGTACTTCATGTGCTCGTCTATTCTACCTCAGCAGTTGATACTTTGTTTTTATGGGCTTGAGTTTTGTACTCCATGTTGGTGGTATTTGTACTTCATGTGCCATCTATTCTACCTCAGCAGTTGACACTTTACACCTAATGTGCTTGAGTTTTGTACTCCATGTTGGTGGTATTTGTACTTCATGTGCTCATCTATTCTACCTCAGCAGTTGACACTTTACACCCAATGTGCTTGAGTTTTGTTCTCCATGTTGGTGGTATTTGTACTTCATGTGCTCATCTATTCTACCTCAGCAGTTGACACTTTACACCTAATGTGCTTGAGTTTTGTTCTCCATGTTGGTGGTATTTGTACTTCATGTGCTCATCTATTCTACCTCGGCAGTTGACACTTTACACCTATGTGCTTGAGTTTTGTACTCCATGTTGGTGAAGTCTGTACTTTCATGTGTTTATCTTTTATATTTCAATAGTTAATACTTGGTTCCTATGTGCTGTGTTTGTACCCCAGGTGGCACATGAACCAACCCAGGTGGCAAATGAACCAATCGAAGTGGCACAAGATTCAATCCAGGTGGCAAAAGAACCAATCCTGGTGGTAGATGAACAAGTCACCCCAAAGACTGAAGTGGCCGATGCCTATAAAGGAAGGACTGATTATAGAGGACTTGCTCTTATTCCAGTAGAAGAGCGAGAAGTCATCAACCACTTTGTCGGAAGAGATAATTTGAGGTAACAAAATTTGCTTATTGTTTTTCTATTAGATAAACTGGTATCTGAACACACAATTAACAATTGTGTAGGGTAACCGTCTGGGAAGGAGCAAGACATCTTCTGAATGGAAGAGACTTTTGTGAGCTCTTATTTGGAGGAGAACTTACCGGCGACATAGTGGACTGTTACATGTCGATATTATGTAGCCCATCTTTTAGCAACAACTGTCAGCACAAGGTGTGGTTTACGTCCTCAATAGCGCAGGTATATGACAGTTTCCTAACTTAATTTAGTACACGGTGAGAGATGAGTCTAACCATTTGTTTTATATTTCATAGGCTGATATATTAGACCGAATAGATGAACGCAACATGAAGGATATTACGGATGAAGAATTTGTGGAGATGATGCTTAAGCTTAACAGCTTCACCTGTTCAGATTTGGAAGAGCTGACGGTAGATGTTTTAAACAACTGTCGCTACATAATCCTACCGATTTGCCGGCGCCAGCACTGGTTCTTAGTTGTCCTTGACACATCCACTCGTTCTTTTTTATACATGAATTCAATAATGGCCCCCAGATACAAACCGATAGCTGTTGCCATTGTAAGTTTGCTTTCTTTCCGTACGATTTCCCATTGCAAATTTGTGGAGTCAACAATTGACAAATTTTTTGTAGGCTTCATTTTATTCTCGGTACATTAGGCTTTCACTGGGGAGTCGTGTGGATGAAAAGCTACAGCAGAGGAAAAGTAGGCAGCAAGTGGGTACAGTGGATTGTGGTGTCTATGTATGCCTTTGGGCAGAAGGTTTTGCTAGGGACACCCCCGTGTTCTGGAGGAATGCTGGAACAATTAATATTGATAAATATCGTGCGAAAATGGCGCATAGAATATTAACTCATGAAAATGCCAGGATTTGAAGCACTTATATGTAAATACATGTGTAACTTGAAGCATAATTTGTTTATAATATTGTTTTGTAGCTAAGTGTAATTTTCCAGTAACTATTTATAACTTAAATTCAACTGAAACAGGGCTAGGAATTTGAATACAAACTTGGGGGCAATGAGGTACAAACCAGGGAAAATGAAAGTATAAAATGTGTTTCGGGGACGGACACTCAAATTCTATTGAGATAAGGCGGGGATCCTGAGTACAATTCATGAAAACTGGAGTACAAATTGAAACAGATGGTGTATAAAATGGGCTTCGTGGATGTACACTTCAAGAGAATTAAAATCGGGTGGCAGATTCGAGAGCATTTTGGGGGCAATGAGGTACAAACCAGGGAAAATAAAAGTATAAAATGTGTTTCGGGGACGGACACTCAAATTCTATTGAGACAAGGCGGGGATCCTGAGTACAATTCATGAAAACTGGAGTACAAATTGAAACAGATGGTGTATAAAATGGGCTTCGTGGATGTACACTTCAAGAGAATTAAAATCGGGCGGCAGATTCGAGAGCATTTTGGGGGCAATGAGGTACAAACCAGGGAAAATGAAAGTATAAAATGTGTTTCGGGGACGGACACTCAAATTCTATTGAGACAAGGCGGGGATCCTGAGTACAATTCATGAAAACTGGAGTACAAATTGAAACAGATGGTGTATAAAATGGTCTTCGTGGATGTACACTTCAAGAGAATTAAAATCGGGCGGCAGATTCGAGAGCATTTTGGGGGCAATGAAGTACAAACCAGGGAAAATGAAAGTATAAAATGTGTTTCGGGGACGGACACTCAAATTCTATTGAGACAAGGTGGGGATCCTGAGTACAATTCATGAAAACTGGAGTACAAATTGAAACAGATGGTGTATAAAATGGGCTTCGTGGATGTACACTTCAAGAGAATTAAAATCGGGTGGCAGATTCGAGAGCATTTTGGGGGCAATGAGGTACAAACCAGGGAAAATAAAAGTATAAAATGTGTTTCGGGGACGGACACTCAAATTCTATTGAGACAAGGCGGGGATCCTGAGTACAATTCATGAAAACTGGAGTACAAATTGAAACAGATGGTGTATAAAATGGTCTTCGTGGATGTACACTTCAAGAGAATTAAAATCGGGCGGCGGATTCGAGAGTATTTTGGGGTCAATGAGGTACAAACCAGGGAACATTAAAGTACAATCTGCAACAAATAAAGTATAAAATCTGTTTTGTTCAAGTACACTTATTGTAAATGAATAATTATTCTCCACTAATTGTAATGATGGGCAAGTACAATAATTTGAGAGCATCGGATTTGGTGTTGTACGGATTTGCTATGTTTCATAAGGTGGATATGTTCGACAAATTCTCATTTGTTTACATCCATGAAAGCATAGGTATTCTTTCATTACCGCGATTGATAACATTCATCCGTTGAACACTACTGAATAACAACTGAAAATTCTTAATATTATTTTATTCATATTATAAAATATTTTGGTGATTAACTACCAAGAATTCAAAATCAAATCTTTGAACAAATTTCATTGCCCAAGAATATTAGTAAAATTTTGAAGATATTAAGTACAAAGTTGCCCAAGAGAGGTGCAAATGGGGCCAAATCAGGTACAATTATCCAGTTTTGAGGTGCAAATGTTGGCTACTTTAGTAAACAACTTGCTAGGCTGCTATGTTCACGATAAATCACCCGCTTCATTGCCCAAGCGAGGTGCAAATGGGGCCAAATCAGGTACAATTATCCAGTTTTGAGGTGCAAATGTTGGCTACTTTAGTAAACAACTTGCTAGGCTGCTATGTTCACGATAAATCACCCGCTTCATTGCCCAAGCGAGGTGCAAATGGGGCCAAATCAGGTACAATTATCCAGTTTTGAGGTGCAAATGTTGGCTACTTTAGTAAACAACATGCTAGGCTGCTATGTTCACGATAAATCACCCGCTTCATTGCCCAAGCGAGGTGCAAATGGGGCCAAATCAGGTACAATTATCCAGTTTTGAGGTGCAAATGTTGGCTACTTTAGTAAACAACTTGCTAGGCTGCTATGTTCACGATAAATCACCCGCTTCATTGCCCAAGCGAGGTGCAAATGGGGCCAAATCAGGTACAATTATCCAGTTTTGAGGTACAAATGTTGGCTACTTTAGTAAACAACTTGCTAGGCTGCTATGTTCACGATAAATCACCCGCTTCATTGCCCAAGCGAGGTGCAAATGGGGCCAAATCAGGTACAATTATCCAGTTTTGAGGTGCAAATGTTGGCTACTTTAGTAAACAACATGCTAGGCTGCTATGTTCACGATAAATCACCCGCTTCATTGCCCAAGCGAGGTGCAAATGGGGCCAAATCAGGTACAATTATCCAGTTTTGAGGTGCAAATGTTGGCTACTTTAGTAAACAACTTGCTAGGCTGCTATGTTCACGATAAATCACCCGCTTCATTGCCCAAGCGAGGTGCAAATGGGGCCAAATCAGGTACAATTATCCAATTTTGAGGTACAAATGTTGGCTACTTTAGTAAACAACTTGCTAGGCTGCTATGTTCACGATAAATCACCCGCTTCATTGCCCAAGCGAGGTGCAAATGGGGCCAAATCAGGTACAATTATCCAGTTTTGAGGTACAAATGTTGGCTACTTTAGTAAACAACTTGCTAGGCTGCTATGTTCACGATAAATCACCCGCTTCATTGCCCAAGCGAGGTGCAAATGGGGCCAAATCAGGTACAATTATCCAGTTTTGAGGTGCAAATGTTGGCTACTTTAGTAAACAACTTGCTAGGCTGCTATGTTCACGATAAATCACCCGCTTCATTGCCCAAGCGAGGTGCAAATGGGGCCAAATCAGGTACAATTATCCAGTTTTGAGGTACAAATGTTGGCTACTTTAGTAAACAACTTGCTAGGCTGCTATGTTCACGATAAATCACCCGCTTCATTGCCCAAGCGAGGTGCAAATGGGGCCAAATCAGGTACAATTATCCAGTTTTGAGGTACAAATGTTGGCTACTTTAGTAAACAACTTGCTAGGCTGCTATGTTCACGATAAATCACCCGCTTCATTGCCCAAGCGAGGTGCAAATGGGGCCAAATCAGGTACAATTATCCAGTTTTGAGGTACAAATGTTGGCTAGTTTACTGATTCTTTGCAAGTTCGACGATTATGCCCTGTTCTACCACACCTCTTACACTTAATGGCACGCTTCTCAATCTGTGATGGAATCCTCTGTGTCCTTCTCCGCCCAGGCTGAGATCGACAATCAGGTGCATGAATGACGTCGTCATCATCTACATGGAACATATGCATATCAAACGTAGGAATAGGATTTATAACTGCTTGGTATGCTTGTTGATACATCTCAACTCGATAGTATTGATCTGTGAAGTCATATGGTGAAAGTGACTTTGACTCGATAGAAGCACAAGCATGTATGCATGGTATCTTATCAATCTGCCATGCTCCGCAAGAACAAACTCTGTTATGTAAATCTATAGCATACGATTTGTCTTGCTCAATCACCTCAAAGCTCCAACCGCTAGACATGACAACTTTTAAGTTGCGAGAGCGCATATGATTGATTGCCAACTTTTTCTCTTGCTTGGGACATAATTGACCAACCATCTTATGAGATTCTTCTCTCCTACCATGCATCATAACCATTATTTGCATGCGTATGTGATCAACCATGGCTGCAACTGGCATAAATCGGGCTGGTTTAACCCAATTATTCCAACATTCTGCTTGATTATTGTTTATTACCCCCCATCGATCTCCACTGAATAAGGAGTTTGCCCAACAGGTTGGGTCAGACTGCATAATAAAGTCTCTGGCAAGCGGCATTGACTCCAAGATACTGTCTATATGTCGGGTATACTCCTGCCTTGTAGGCGCATATGCAGCTTTCATAAAAATAGAACACCAATGTTTCTTGTTATGTAGAGGGTACTTCCTTAATACCTGAATTCAAAATAATAGAACAATAATGGGCTTAATGTTATGAAGTAGAGCTTATTTCACATAATTATCTCACAAACAGAGATAGAGCACACTTACTTGTTTCTTGAAGTTATCCACTAAGTGTCTCAAGCAATATGCATGATGGCTACCGGGAAATATCATGGGGAGGGCCTTAAGAAGACCAGGATGTCGATCGGAGAAGAAAGTAAACCTTGATAAGCCAGGCAAATATTCAGAATCTAAGACACTTCTCAGCTTTAAGCAGAACCACTCCCAATTCATATCATTTTCAGAGTCAACAACTGCATATGCTAACGTGAATAAGTCATCATTGGCGTCCTTACTGACTGCGCTGAGTAAGACTCCTTTGAATTTATTTTTAATATGGGTGCCGTCCAAGAATATCAATGGCCTGCATCCCCTAAGAAAACCAAGAAGGCAGGCACTAAAACAAATAAATAGCCGACGAAATTTTCGACTGATTGGGTCAATCTCACAGTCTGCAATACTTCCAGGGTTTGTTCTATTCACAGCATCACAGTACCACCTCAACTTATCATAAGATCCCTTCTCAGCTCCATGGATGTCATGCATAGCTAATTCCTTACCCATCCATGCTTTATGGTACCTAAGTTCCACACCATATTCTCTGTGGATATCTTTCAATATGGTGCAGGGCCGATAACATGGCTCTGATCTCAATTTATTCTTCACTACATTAGCAACCCAAGCGGAATCGGCTTTAGGATGTCCCCTTGTCCGAAGATTAGCCTCACCACATGTGTGCTCTAGATTACATTTTCGAATGCCAAATAATTTATCAGCTTCATGCCTTGATGCATAGATTCTCCATTTGCAATTTTCATCACTGCAAACGGCTATGATTTTTTTGCTGTCATTTTTCTTGTATTTAAATGACCGCAAAGTAGACACTGCATAATTCTTAAGCATAATTCTGAACTCGTGAGCATCATTGAATGTTTGACCCTCCCCATATATGCAATTCCTCCATGCATCAATTGAGTTGCTAATTAAAGCCAATTCATTGTGCGATGCACTGGTCGAACCAATTTCCTCCTCCACTACATCCCTTGAGGATGGCAAATGAAGTATAATTTTAGGCACAATAAAGTACAATTCATTAGTAGAACACTGAAAATTAAATTACAGATTCAGAAAATTGAAGTACAAGTTAAAAAAACGTGACGTACAATTTGTGAACACATGAAGCACACAACATTGACAAAAAGAGTACAGATATACACAAATTGATTTGCAAAATGAAGGAACAGAAATAAAAGAAATGAAGTACAATTTCGGAACACCTGAAGTGTATAAGCGCAACGAAAAGAGTATAAGAATTAAGCGGATTTATGTTCGAACTGAAATATAAGTTCAGAAATTGGAAGTATAGTTTTTCATAAGGTTAAGTACAGTTGCGAAAAAGCTGAAGTATAAAAATTCAGCTCTCGCAGTATAAATTTTGGATAACACAACAGTTCACGCTTCAGAATTAAATAATTGAATCGAATAATTAAAGTACAATTTCACATAAAATAAAGTACCAATTCAGGCAATTGAAGTATAGAGCTTCAATGAATGCAGCACAAATATAGATTATATGAATATAAAATGAGGTGTGATTTGATGAAAAAAGGAAGTACAATATTAGACAAAGTGAGGAACAATTTCGGAACACCTGAAGTGTATAAGCCCAATAAAAATAATATAAATATTTAAGTGAAATTATTTAACAACTGAAATATAAGTTTAGATATTCGAAGTATAATTTTGGACAATGTGAGGTACAGTTTTGAGCAACTGAAGTATAGATGCTCAGCTTTCGCAGTATAAATTTTAGATAGTACGTTATTACACGCTTCAAAATTAAATAATAGGTTTAGATAATTAAAGTACAAAGTATAGTTTTTCATAAAGTTAAGTACAGTTGCGAAAAAGCTGAAGTATAAAAATTCAGCTCTCGCAGTATAGATTTTGGATAACACAACAGTTCACGCTTCAGAATTAAATAATTGAATCGAATAATTAAAGTACAATTTCACATAAAATAAAGTACCAATTCAGGCAATTGAAGTATAGAGCTTCAATGAATGCAGCACAAATATAGATTATATGAATATAAAATGAGGTGTGATTTGATGAAAAAAGGAAGTACAATATTAGACAAAGTGAGGAACAATTTCGGAACACCTGAAGTGTATAAGCCCAATAAAAATAATATAAATATTTAAGTGAAATTATTTAACAACTGAAATATAAGTTTAGATATTCGAAGTATAATTTTGGACAATGTGAGGTACAGTTTTGAGCAACTGAAGTATAGATGCTCAGCTTTCGCAGTATAAATTTTAGATAGTACGTTATTACACGCTTCAAAATTAAATAATAGGTTCAGATAATTAAAGTACAAAGTATAGTTTTTCATAAAGTTAAGTACAGTTGCGAAAAAGCTGAAGTATAAAAATTCGGCTCTCGCAGTATAGATTTTGGATAACACAACAGTTCACGCTTCAGAATTAAATAATTGAATCGAATAATTAAAGTACAATTTCACATAAAATAAAGTACCAATTCAGGCAATTGAAGTATAGAGCTTCAATGAATGCAGCACAAATATAGATTATATGAATATAAAATGAGGTGTGATTTGATGAAAAAAGGAAGTACAATATTAGACAAAGTGAGGAACAATTTCGGAACACCTGAAGTGTATAAGCGCAATATTAAAGTACAATTTCACACAAAATGAAGTACCAATTCAGGAAATTGAAGTATAGAACTTCAATGAATGCAGCACAAATATAGATTAAATGAATATAAAATGAGGTATGATTCGATGAAGAAGGAAGTACAATATTAGACAAAGTGAGGAACAATTTCGGAACACCTGAAGTGTATAAGCCCAATAAAAATAATATAAAGATTTAAGTGAAATTATTTAACAACTGAAATATAAGTTTAGATATTCGAAGTATAATTTTGGACAATGTGAGGTACAGTTTTGAGCAACTGAAGTATAGATGCTCAGCTTTCGCAGTATAAATTTTAGATAGTACGTTATTACACGCTTCAAAATTAAATAATAGGTTCAGATAATTAAAGTACAAGTTCAAGTAAAGTGAAGTACAGATTCAGACGATTGAAGTATAGAACTTAGACGATTGAAGTATAGAACTTCAATGAATGATTTACCTGTTTTAATATAATGAAGTACAAATTGGGAACACCAGAAGTGTAGAACTTATGTGAAAAGAGTACAGATTTATATAAAATGTTGTATGATTTTAGAAAATAGGAGTACACTTTTTACAAAGTTGAGAACAATTTCTGAACACTTGAAGTATAAAACCTAAGCAATGGCAGTACAATTTGGATATCTTATTAGTAGAAAACATGAAAGCCGAATTATAGATTTAGATACTTGAAGTACAAGTTTATATAAAGCGACGTACAAGTTAGAAACAATGGAAGTATAGAACTTCAATGAAGAGAGTATATGTTTCTGTAAGTACAATGTTAACTGCAATGAAGTATAATGTGGAACGCTCCAAGTACAGAAAGATTTTCAAATAAACAGAGAGCAATTTTAGAACACTTCATGTACAGAACTTTACTAATTGCAGTAAAGTTGAGATTCTGTAGAAGTATTACCTTAAAACATCACTGCTCTTCTTTTCTCTGCTGCTTGATTCATCCTTTCGGTTTACCAAGATGTCCGCAATGTTCATCTTCAATGTCAAATGTAGTAAGACCATATTCATGACGTCATCGTCATCAGTTAAACTCACGTACAATCTTTGATGTGGAGCTATATATCGCAAGCTGAAGTGCTCGGAATTGATTTCACTCCATTTTCTTGCTAGATTAATGTAGATATCCATTACAGTCGTACTGTCCTTAATTGACATTATATGGAGCTGGTCTTTGTAGCGACAACTCCCCAACACTTGATTGAGCGCACTTGCTTCGCTGCTGGTTGACATTGTCGGGGAAAAAAAAAAAAAAAAAGGAAACACAGAAGCAACTGAGAAGGAACTGAGAAGAAGATGGAATTCGAAAATGATGAAAATAAAAAGAGAAGAAGACAATGCAGTTGTCAGGTTAGTGGCGTTTGGCTCTAACGTTGTTCTCGTTTCCCGCTTGTTGCAATTTTTTCTGTTCTTTCTGTTTCTGGTAACGAGCGTTTGTAGGGTTTACTGTTTGCTTGAAAAAACAAGGAAAAATATGATACTTAAGGGCATTTGTGTCAAATCAAGTGGCTAGGGAGTAATCTCTAAACTTTTATTAAAACTAGGGAGTTTGCACTATAAGTTTTTAATTGGGGACTGAACACAAATTTTGAAAGTAGTTTTGGTACTTTTTAATAAGTTCCCCTAAGTATAAATATAAATATATTATAATATTAATTTTTTTTAAAATTATTTTTTGATTAATTTGGAAGGTTATTAATTTTCTTTTCATCTTTCTATAAAAATTAGTCCATCTCAAATCTTTTTTTATATTTATAATTTTTTTTAATTTTATAAAATCAAAGACAGAAAGAGAGACTGGTATTGAAATAAAATTTAAATTTCAAAATTGTCTTTATTCCGTGGATAATCAGTCTTTGATTTTTTAATTTTGAGACGGATTATTTCTGTCTCAAATTTTATGTATTTTTCATTTAAAACAACCACGGATTAGAGAGAAAAAAAATCCTATCTTTAAATCCGTTTTCAATCCGTCTCTAAAGTCGTCTTTTGTCATTTCTATTTTATTTTTTTATTTTTATTAAATTTAGAAAAAATTTAAACCCATGGCTAAATCCGTCTTTGTTTTAAAGTTACATTTTTAAATTCCAACGAAACTTATTTTTGTCTTTATTTAAAGAAAATTAGAGATGGAATTATTTTCGTCTCTAAAAATCCGTCTCTGAAGCCCTGTTCCCTTGTAGTGAAACTTTATCTTACATTTCCTTTGCTAACTACTAAAATTTAATTTTCATATATCTCACGATCTATATTAATTAGGATCGTAAATAGATATTCGAAAATTCATTTATAATTCGCGTTCGTATCTGTTTATATAAAATTTATCCGCATCCGTTTAAAGTTGATGTTATCTGTATTCGATTAGTAGATATCCGATTATAAATGGATACAGATATAATAAATGCATATCCCATCCGTTTAACATCCGCTCCAAATATCTATATTTATTAAATAATATATTATTTATAGTTTTTTAATAAAAATCTCATAATCCATATATATAAATTATAATTGAAGAATTGGGGACAAAAAAGAATAAATTTAAAAAATTATTGTAATATAGAGAAAAAAAATTGAAGAATAAGTTAATCAACATAATTATCATTGATTGATTTTATAATTAATATACTTAAATGCCATTATTATTATTAATAAGTATTAATAATGAATTATAAGGTCAATTATTAATTAGAAATTATGCTATCTGTTTGATTGCTTTCTTTTTAATAAAAAAAATAATTCGAATACGGATAAGTTTAATAAAATATGAATAAATCTGAATAATTATAATCATATATAGGTATATCCGAATTTGACCGATATCCGACAGATACAAATTCGGATATCATTTTTAAATATCCGTCAAATCCGTATCCGTATTCGCGAATATTCGAAAAGTTAAATGAATACGAATATAAAAATAATGTATTCAATTTATTTAATATTCATTTACACTCCTAATATTAATCAATCACAATATATAAAAAGTATATGTGGAGATGGGACAGTTGCGGCCTTGTTAAGTGGCCATTTGAGCTTGTGTTTGAGTTGTTATAAAATAAGGCTCACATTACCATAAAGTAAAAATTAATGAGGAATACAAAATTGAAAAACAAGTGGTTAGCCTCGTTTAAAAAGACTATATATATATATATATATATATATATTAATGTGCAAAAATAATGAAACCACTGTATTAAAGATATTACAAGTAATAATGTCACTCAAATTTTTTTCACTCGTCTTCTTTCATATGAATATGAATATAAATATGAATCACGTTTGTCAATCTAAGGACAATTATAATATAGGTGAAGATATCTAGTTGTCTTGTATTAGGAGTAGAGGGTTTGGAATAATTTGTAAGTTGTTTTTCCTCTTTCATCTTTCGACATACATTTTCAAGATAAAATATCTCATCATATGCACATTGGCAGGACAACACATCAAAGCAACAAGACTTTCATGCTAGCGAAAAATCTGAAAATCATCAATAAGTTTATATTTTTATGTGTGTACATATATATGTAAAATCCAATTGGGTAGGACGGAAACAGAAAAGCAGTCCTTGCAAATGCTGCCCTCCACAGATCACGTTGGATACAAAACAAGACACATAAAAATGAGTTTTAATAACTTGATGCTTAAAAGTTCTTGTTTTCAACTATGTTATATTAAACTAACATTTTCATAAAAGCTTATATTGATAAGGTTTATATTCATGCACATCACATATAATTATTTTTGTTTTTTGTTCACATCAAGTATAATTCTTAAATATATTATATTAATACATAATAATGATAATAATATAATTCCATCCAGATCTTTTACTAAATTAATTTGTTTTTGCTCCCAAGTTCATTGAGTATGCCAAATGCCAATTACCCTCTTAATAAAAATAAAAACTAATACGCATAAATATATTTTTGCATTTTGTTTTGCCGGCTTGGCGTACCAAGTTGGACGGTGTCAGGATTGCCAGCCGTTTTTTAAAATCAAACTATCAAAGGGCCAAAATTCAGGAAGGGTCCAAATGGTGTGGCGTCTCTGACTCCTCCTTCTTCTTCTTCTTCTTCTTCTTCTTCTTATTATTATTACTACTACTACTCTACTAAGGACTTCAAGTCACAAAAATAAAATATTAAGTAAAAGGATTCAACATAACCAATTAAGCATCTAAACCAAGTTTTTGAAAATCGGACAGGACTGATGATCGGAGGCCAGTTCGGTCCTATTAAAGCATAAAAACCGGCGGTGGTCAAAGCTAGTTAAAACTGGTCAAAAACTAGTTGAACCGGTCAAAACAGGACCGGTTCAACCGGTTCATTTTTTTTTTGTTTTGAAGATTTTATTTATTTTTTTAAAAAAAGAAAAAGTAAAAAAGAAAAGAGAAATTATGAGTTGAAGATGATAATTAAAGATTTTTGACATGTAATTTTTTGAAACATGAATTTATTTTCTTGAAATTTAATGAAGTGGTAGTTATATGTGAATGCTTATGTTTAATTTGTTGTTTTATTTTGTTTAATCTCTCTTGAATTATATTGAATATTTAGCGTAGAAGAATTTATTTTTACTTGGAGTTGAAGTATGAAACGAATGATTGCTTAAATTAATGTGAAATATTATTTTTTATTTATTTATAATAGACTAATTGTGAAATAGTATTATTTTTTAAAAAAATGTACTTAAAAATAAGTAAGTTAAATTTTTTTTCAAACAATATTCTTTCTATATCAATTGAAAGTTTTTTTTTTTTTGGTAATATTAAAGTATTATATATATTTATAAAATTAAAATAATTATTATGTTATTATGGCATCATACTGATTCAACGAGTGGTCGAACCGGTTGAACCAATAACTAGTGACGTCACCGGTTCATTGTTCGGTTCGATTTTGAAAACTTTGGTCTAAACTCACTCAACATGCACTCTCTAAGCCTCATGGGATCAAGTTAGGACTCAATTGATATAAACACCAACTTGCACAGCTAAAGAGACATCTAAGAACTCTTTTTTTTTTAAAAAAAAATCGAGCACGATCTCTATGTAGACATGTTCCTAGAGCCAAAATCCCCCCCCCCCCCAACCCTTTCAACGATTTTCTACAAGGACCTTGAACTCGATCATGCAACATTATATTGTTATAATTATTCTTGTTCTTGTTATTATATTATTATTATTGTTGCTATTAATTCTCTTAAAGATAATGATGGCACAATTTGAATATTATTAATTTTTTATCTTTCACATCATAATAAAAATAAATATTGAATTGCTTTTTTTTTTCAAATTTATTATAACAGTTTACGTTAACAGAGTTGACACAATTGATGCACGCTTAATTCTTTTACAACTACGATGATGATAATAATAATTACGTAAGTTTTTTATTTGCATGATAATAGTATGATTTTTTAGCATGTTACATATTTGGTTAAAACCATGATAAATACATAATAAATATACTACTTTGGATGTTATATGAGAATATTAGCAAACAAAAGGAGGTTGGAAAGAAAATAATGAAAGATCTTGAACACATAGAGAGATTGAAGAAAGAAAAATTACTTTTACCATTTCTGAGAAGTGGTATAGTACAACAATCAAAATAATACTAAGCAATATAAATATAGATTATATGTTTAGTAGCAAAATTCGCAAATTAAATAACATAAACAGTGTAAGGGAGAGAATTGAAATTAAAATATCAAATAAAAAGAAACTAATAATAAATATAAGGTGCATGCAAAAGTATATATTTCATTTTTTCAAGAAACATATTAATTATAAATAAATAAGTAACAAATAAAACATAAAACATCTGAAATATAATAAGGTACTAAAAAAGATGACTCAAAATTTGAAAGGAGAAAAAATAGGGCAAACGGGTCCAAATATAGTCCAATAAAAATATTTGTGTATTGAGAAATGGTTTTTCGTCCATAAGAAAGGGTGAAAAAAAGGAGTTGGTCTTAAATATGGTTGATGCCCAAAATTTTGTAAAAATCAACTGGATGCTGCAGCGCCACCCGCCCTCTCCCGGCTACGTATATTATTATATTACATATACATATATGCTTTGCCTTCAAAAGCATCCATTAACAAAGCACCAAACTCCCCCAAAAAGAAAAAGAGGAATAACCAAAGCAAAAGCTATTCTCTGCTTTCTGCTTTCTCCCACACCTTGGATTTTCTTCCCATTTTCCTATTTCTTTTATCTTATATTATTTAATTTACTGCTCTTCTATCTTCTTCCTTTCTGCAACGCGTGTAATTTCATCTCTACCCATTATTTACTGCATGCATTTTGATTTGAAGGTGGCTGATTTTGTTTCTAATTTTTCTTATTTTTATCGATCCAATTTTTAATTATTATTATTCCTTAGTCCATTATTTCTGGTCAAATTGCTGTCTTTTTCACGACAATTGATCGATCGGGGGCCGGCTGCGAGTCTTTAAGAAAAACCCACTATCGTGACTTCTTGTGACAGCAGAAAGTGCTTATAGATTTGAGCCCCTTTTTTCATTTTTCTTTCTTTTACCCCCTTAATTTTCTGAGGATAAAGATCTGTTGGAGCTTCACCATCGACTGAATTTGCAATTTTGGGATCCCTTTTATTTGAAGAACTTAAGTGTGTTTCCTGCTCTGGAAAATTTGATCGTTTTTTATTCCCCCAAATTTTTTGGAGTAGTATTGAGGTATTGATTGTGGGTTGAGGAACTGGCAAGTGGGGTTTAAGATTTGTTGCTGTAGATGGTGAATGGTGTGACTGGTTAGTGAATAGTCACGTAGTGTGTTATTCGGTAATACTATGGTCCCCTCCATTAAGTTCGGCAGCTAAGTCCGTGGGGCCTTTGATTAAAGTTGATTCACTTTCGAAGAACAAAAAGGAAGGAAAAAGCTTCCCTTTTGATCCAATTATAGTTCTGTGAGTGTGATTCATTGAATTGGAGAAAAAGGAGGAAAATTTCACAGAAAAAGGCTCAGGGTTCGCCTTCCCTTCAGTCGATCAAGTCGTTGCCTGTAGATTTTAGGTTTGTAGGTGATCCAAGTGGTGATAGGATGATGTTATCTGACACCATATCCGAAAATGTTGAAATGTCAAGCGATGCTGCAGAAGCCACGGCTAATGGTAGGGGTGATGTTGGTTCAGATAATGATGAATCACCCTATTCTAGTTTAGATATGTCAGCCAAAGATGTGCCTTCTTTGGGTGATGATGCTGATGATCATAAGGATGTGGATACTCCTGTTGGACCACTTAAACAATCGCATGGTGATTCTAAGTGGAGTGACACCACCCCATATGCATCAAAAAAGGTACATATAAAGTTTTGCTTTTGTTTTGTATATTTTAAATTCTGTTGCATATTTTGTCAATGAACTTCTGGGCTGGTGATGCTGTATATTGTCCTTGGTTGCTTGTGTTTTCTTATTTATTCTTGTAACAGATTCTGGATTCCATTTCTATTTATTGTCTAATTGAATGGAACTTCCCGTTGCATCTGGTAATGTGCACTGAGCATATTGTGTTTTCAATTCTGCAGTAAAAGATTGCACATAAATACAAGAGGAACATAAGAATATGACACATTTACATTCTTACTCAGTTTTTGGGGTCTAAGAATGGGCACTTGAGTGAGAGTAAAATTCTATTCATGCTTATTTGTCTCGCAGTGTGAGGTTTTAAGATTGGCCAAGGCAATTAAGAATTGTTAGACAGGTGAAGGCTTCGAGTTGCTTAATTTTATAGAATGACAAATTCCAATAGTTCATCTTATTCTATTTGTAGCATCTGTGGGGTTGGTATTTCTTAATTTTGCAAGTTGCTAGAGAGAGTTGGAGAGCAGTACTTCTAGAAGGTTAATTCAATTCTCAGTTAGTTGATACGAAACAGTTATATGTTTTAGGTCTGCACATATTTTACAATGTCTTAAAAATGTGAGATGAGTTATATTTTAAAAATGTGAAGCAGGTCTCACTGAGTTGGGATGAGGCAGTTTTTAACCTTCAAGCAGTTAGGTATATGCCTCTCGTGTTATTCTTGATATTCTTGAAATGGCGAAAGTAAGCCAAACTGTATTGGAAAAATAGCGTCAAAATTGAGCAGTTTGGTGTAAGACATAATTGGCAAATGAAAAAGAAAAGGATCAGATATATAGAACTGTAAGGCAGTGGTAAGATCATGAACCAATGATGTGATCTCATTATGGAAAAAAGAAAGAGATTGAAATTCTTTGCTGTCACCTAAAGAAGTAACTATGAATTTTCTTGGTTCCCTTTATTGTATTGGGAAACCCTTCTGTTAGTTGACATTTTGAGGTTCACCTTAGCCTTGTGCATTAAAGTGTGTGAGGTGAACATAAAGGCATGCCTTGTCATTCAGGTGAGACTAAGATTATCATTGGAAATACATTTCTTTAGGCATTTATTGTTCCTGTTTCTATATGTATCTTTCATCTCCATTGACTGTACCTCCGGAGTGTGTCTTTTCACTTACCACCATGTGGTTGCTTCCTAGAGTTTGTTCTTTCTCATTCCATTGATGAAACACAGCTGTGAATAGTCGATGCACTATAAACTATCTAATTTTATATGGAAAGTGGTTACGCCTCAAATTTTACCAAGCTGGAGGCGAAACTTACTGGTAGGAAACCATCTTATTATATGTTTAACTATAACACAACCTTGTAAGCAAATCCTGTTGATCAGATCTAATTACTGACAATGTAGTACCTAATTGTTTTAAGTTTGTTTTTCAGAAGCTTCAATCGTGGTTTCGACTTCCTGATGGTAATTGGGAGCTGGGAACAATTCTTCAGACTTATGCTAATGATTCATTGATATCATTGCCTGAGGGAAAAGTGAGCAGCACAAATTTGGTACTCTCTGTAATTTGTAAAAAGTTGTTACTTGCATCTTCTCTAACCATGTTCCCTATTTAGGTTTTGAAAGTGAATTCGGAGACTCTGGTGCCAGCAAATCCTGATATACTTGATGGTGTAGATGATCTTATGCAACTAAGCTACTTAAATGAGCCTTCAGTATTGTACAATCTCCAGTATAGATATAATCAAGATATGATTTATGTAAGTGATCCTCTTTATGTTAAGACTTCTCTAAATTCTCTGGTTTTCTGATTTTGTTGGATACTTGGTTTTTCTCTTTTCTGTTTATTTCAGACCAAAGCAGGCCCAGTGCTGGTTGCCATTAATCCCTTTAAGAAAGTTCCGTTATATGGAAATGATTATATTGAAGCTTATAAGCGCAAATCTATGGAGAGCCCACATGTGTACGCCATCACTGATACGGCTATGCGTGAAATGATCCGAGGTAATTTATGTTCCCGATGCAACTATGTAAAACTCCAATGCAAGTAGAACATTGCTGACAGTCATTTAACTTAATGATTTGGTTTTCCCTACTTGCAGATGAAGTTAATCAATCTATCATTATAAGGTCAGTAAAACACCTCTTGGATTTTTAGTTTAGCTGCTCATCCGTTTCTTGTGTGTGCCATCTCGTGAAGAAAATTCTGTTGTCCTGCATTATTTTAGCAACCAAATTTTGTTTTGCAGAATTTATGTGGCTTTCTGCTTTCTTGACATTCCAATACAAGTGATTTTTGTTTATATCATGAGATTATAATGTTCGCATATCTTGGCTTAGCCAGTCAATTATAGTATAAAACCTTTTTATTTTGTTCTTTCCATTTCTATAGCATCTGTTTGCGCTGACATCATATTGAATCATTTAAGCAGCAGAGATATTAGTGCTGTTGTTGTTATCATCATCATCATGAGGTAACAGTTTGTCTGGTGTTTCTACTGTTTGGCTTTTGATGGTTCTTAATGAAACGAAGATATGGATTCAGTGTTATCGTGCGTTTGTCCGCTGACTGCTTTGAAATGTAGATTTAAACTCTTCAAAGAATTGGATTAGATTTAAACTCTTCAAAGAATTGGATTCTCTTTAAGGCAATAAATGATTCATAATTGGTTTGACTTAATGTGTTGCTATGTCATAATTTCCTTCTGGTAGATGAATCTACATGGTCTGGACTAAATGATCACAGTTTGGAATATTTTTGTGAAAACTCTGTAGCTGGATGGCTCAAAGGAATAAGTATAGGTTTGGGCCAATTCAAGAAGTCGTAAGGTTCTGTTATAATATGTTGTTGAAACAACTGTTGCAACGGTAATCTGATAACTGGAGAGTAAGTAAACCTCACATTATGAAACATATCAAATAGAAGAAGCAGAAGCAAGAGCTATCTTGCTTCTTGGCATCAGTCAGGTTATAGGTCACAAATCAAAACCTGTTTCCAGACTTCATTCTGTCAGAGGGGATTTTACTTATGTGCTTTTGCTTTTCAATATTGGATAATGCAAGAACATCCAGTAAGCAACTTGATTCAGACTTTTTAGACTATAAAGCTGATGAGACAGTTCTGCTTGTCGTTCAAATCAAATAAACTGAACATTCTTCTTCTTCTTCTTCTTCTTTTTCTTCTTCTTCTTCTTCTCTCTATAACTTGTTCTCTAAAAGGAGAGAGTTGGGGTGGCTGGAATTAAGGTAAAATAGATGTTCTCAGCACCAAAGCAAGTAAGTCCTTGGATCATGTTAATGCTGCTTTATTTGCAGTTTTAGTATCTATAGTTGTCTGGTTGGCTATTCGCATTTGCATAATAGTTCTCAGCGACAAAGTAAAACATCCTTAGGGTCACTATAGAATAGTCATTTGCTGCTACCGTTTTGTGTTGTTTGTTTTCTTCTTTAAGCGTCTATGGGTTCATTAAATTAATTGTTCATGCCTTATACGTTTAGATTCTCTTAGAAAGTTAGAAACTGGTTCTTGTATGCTAAGAGAATGTGTTTGGCCAAACTCTTGGTTTCTCCACCAGCTCCTCTACTAATGGGGACAAGTTTCTGCTGTCATCTGGCAAGCTCTCTAAGACTAGCTAGAGCTGGCCTCTCTGTAGCTTACCTGTTCTCTTTGCTATCTATAAAACTAAACTAATTGTTTTGTGGACCCTGCTCAAACGACTAAAATTAGATTTCTTGATTGTAGATAGCAGTTTCTAACTCAAGAAATGTGGCCTACGTGATGTCTGCTACTCCCTTCTCTCCCTATTTAGCTATTACTTTATTGGAAAAGAATTTCCTAAATCGGCTACTAAGCTCATCGGGAGTTTGCATTATCACTTGAACTTCCATGGCAACTTTGGTTATTGTGAATATAAATCATCATATTGCCGCACGAAGAGGTTAAACTTGATACTACCCTGAGGAAGCCAGAAGACTCTCTCCTATATGAATGACTTGGTCTCGTTAGTAAATCTAGATTACCAAAGTGCAGTTTACCAACAAGTCTATTCAAATGCAGATGAATGATTGATGTCATTGCTCTTTTATTAAAAAATGAAATATAATAGGTATTAAGACACATTAATATGAAATGTCTCTCCATTCTAATTGCTTCAACTTTTAGATACTCAATCATCCTATATGGTGTCAGAGAAACAACAAGATCCGAGTAAAAATCTCAACCGCACCCAATTATGCCAAGAATTCCACGTGCTTAGCGTTAGAAATAAGATATGGCTTGCATGGGAGTTGGCATGTTGGAGATGTATTAACTATTAAATGTCATTCTTCTCTAACAGCCTAAGCTTTTAGGTGAGCTGGTCCTTGAAACGCAGGAAGTGGTATAATGCTGGGAATACTCAACTTTAGAGATTCCAGCTTGAGCAGGAAAGATTAGATAAGCAAGTTAGGGCCTGCATTTAGCAAATGATGAGAGCCGTCTGCAATATGAAGTGTCAGGCAGCAGGGTAGTTGTAACTGATAATTTGGTTAGTTATCATAAGTGTCTCCAAGGGGGTTAACATTCGATATTGGTAGAGCCTGTTAATTAGAATGGATGTACCTCCCTGAGTGAGGTGCATCAGATGTGGAAAGTCATGATGGCAAACTTTTGCTTGATATTTTGTTTGGTGTATCTTTTTAAGGATGCTATACTAAAATTTATCTCTCTGGCTCATGTATAATCATTTTATCTTTCCGTAAATGCATCATGTTGCTGTTACTGGCATGAAAACATGTGTCACAAATTGTTAGGAAAGAGTTGCTCCATGTCCTAACCATTCGGGTGCCAGATGATCTGCCTTACTCTCGCTAAAATCACTGCTGTGATCTGTCTGTTATGATTCTAACTTCTTAGAATTTTGGTAACAGTAATCTTGTCATAACAATCCATGTTGTGTTGTATGACACTGTACAATACATCAGAACCACAATAAATTGACTGCTTTTAGTTATTTGCCTGCAAAAATCTGCTCTGTATCTCACTTTATTCTGGGTGTATCGTAAGGCTTCCTGTCCAAACTCTGCTCCCTAGGTCAAAATCAGATTATTTTACCTTGTCAAGATGTGATCTTTTAATTTACTTCTGACATATTATTCTGGGGGAGAAAAAAAAGGAAAGTCACCAATAGTATCTGTGGATGTAAAACTTAATGAATTCCTTTGAAACTCAAAACAAATTGCTTCTGGTGCTGATAAAACTTATTATCTAACTAGGGGGTTTTCAATTAAGATGTTTTGTATACATATATATTATGATAGATGTTTGACACAGTTTAGTTCTGCTCATCTCTTTTTATCCAGTGGGGAAAGTGGAGCTGGAAAAACTGAGACAGCAAAGATAGCCATGCAATATTTGGCTGCCCTGGGTGGTGGTAGTGGGATAGAGTATGAGATAGTGAAAACAAATCCAATTTTGGAAGCCTTCGGTAATGCCAAAACATTAAGAAATGACAACTCAAGTCGATTTGTAAGTTGCTTATTTGTTGGCTTCCTTTATTTCTTTGTTGGCTTGCATGAGAAATCAGTGTTTCAACTTGTTTTGTTGAAGTGAATTCCTGTGGTTTTGCTGCTTGTAAGTTCAAGTAATGGGTGCTATCTGCAGGGAAAGCTGATTGAAATTCACTTCAGCGAAACTGGAAAAATATCGGGTGCCAAGATTCAAACTTGTAAGATTATATCTATCCTAAATTTCTTGTATCTAGTTTGTTGCATGCTATTGTGGAATTTCAAAGACTCATCTAATTTATTTCTTTTATCTTTTGCCATCCAACTTGGTTCATTGTTCCCTACAGTTTTACTGGAGAAGGTATTTATTAATCTACTTTTTAGTGATTTCATTAAGATAATTTGCTTTCGATACAAAAGACTCAGGCAGGCTGTTTTGATGAACAGTCCAGAGTTGTTCAATGTTCAGAGGGAGAAAGGTCATATCATATATTTTATCAACTTTGTGCTGGAGCTCCCCCCAGCCTTAGAGGTACAGCATTGCCATCATCCATATATGTAGTTCCAATAAAGATCAGCTATTTTGCAATATTTTGATTTTTGTTTCCTGTATTATATTATGATTGAGTTATACTTTCTCGGTCATCAGATCAACAATAGTTCTATTTTCAGCTAGCCTTTGCTCACATTTTCCTCCCTGCCCTCCACTACTCTTGGTTGTCAATTGACATTGTGCTACAATTTTCTATGTTCTTTTTATGTAGAAAAATTGAACTTAAAGAATGCAGATGAATTCAAGTATTTGAGGCAGAGCAGTTGCTATAAAATTTCTGCAGTTGATGATGCCGAACATTTCCGTGTAGTAGTGGTATCCTTATGGATTTAATCACATTATTCTCCAACTGTGAGCCTTTTTCTGTTATTACATCTTTGGACTGAAACCAACTTAACTATGATCTTCTTCCTAAACCCAGGAAGCTCTGGATATTGTTCATGTCAAAAAGGAAGACCAAGATAGTGTATTTGCAATGCTAGCTGCGGTACTGTGGCTGGGGGATGTCTCCTTTACTGTGGTAGATGGTGAAAATCATGTTGAGCCAGTTGTAGATGAAGGTGAGAATATCTCAGGATGAATGTGCAGAAGGGTACTGTCTGAATGCATAATGAAACAAACCAAGTTGATTGTGTTTGGCTTGCTAAAATTCATCTGGCTTATGCTGATCTTATCAAGAATAAAACCTTTATCTGTTTCAGACTTATCATTTTATATATGAGTGATTGGTGACATTGCAATGAACAATGTAAAAATTTTAGCCATCTTCAACCCTATTTGCTTAACTTAATTTCACTGCTGAGGTTATATACTGGCATTTCATTACATCACTGATGATTGTAAGTCTTAAATTGACAGTTTGAAGGAAATTTTACTAGGTCATTGAAGAGTTTACTTGTGTGTATCTCAAATGTTGCAAGTTACTCCTATGTATCAGTATCATAAAAAATGCATGTGATTGTATACAAAACATTGTCCCATAACTCCTGCAAAGAACATTAATTTTTGTCCACACTGTATGTCCCGTTTTCAGGTCTAACTAATGTTGCTACATTGATTGGGTGCAATGTTGAGGAACTGAAGCTAGCATTATCAACTCGGAAAATGAGAGTTGGAAAAAGAAATGATACAATTGTTCAGAAGCTCACCCTAGCTCAGGTTAGACAGTTTGTATAGAACTACTTTATTTTTAGAAGCTGCCACTGGTATGTGGATTTGTAACCTCTATACATAACAAGTCTCCTGACTTTTATTGTTTCATACTTCCACTAATATGTCAGGCCATTGATACAAGAGATGCATTGGCAAAATCAATTTATTCTTGTTTATTTGACTGGCTAGTGGAACAAATCAATAAATCACTAGCAGTAGGCAAAAGGCGGACTGGAAGGTCCATCAGTATTCTGGATATTTATGGTTTTGAATCATTTGAGGTGTGTCCCGTTATATATACTTTCTTTAACTTTCCTGTTTGTCTCTTGCTTTTGTCATTGTGATTATTGTTTTATATTTCTTTTCTTTAGAGGAACAGTTTTGAGCAGTTCTGCATCAATTATGCCAATGAAAGATTACAACAACACTTCAACCGTCACTTGTTCAAATTGGAACAAGAGGTAACCATTTCACGTCTTTGGTTACATGAAGTTTCATAATTCTGCAAAGATCATTGTGATTTAATTTGTCATATTTTCTTTAATCTTTAACTTCTTACACTAGTCACCAAATCTTAGCAATTTCTCTTTTTTCAACATGTTGAGTATAGTTACTTTTTGTATCTAAGGACATGGAGTAATTCCTTTTTCTACAAACTCAAGGACCTAAATAAATGTAAGAACCTCTTCATTAATGCGAAGCATACATGTTGTACATGCTCGATAATCTTTCTAGTGTAATCACATTTAAAGCTAAAGGCACCACATATTGGTACATAAAATATGGAGCCCTCTATTTTAACCATAAGGTAAAGGATTTTCTATTGATCTTTTCTTGCATAGACTGAGAATCTATCTCTAGGTGTTCTACCCTTGCTTGAAAAAGTGGATTAGATGAAGTTTGAAGGATGATCTTATTGTCACTCTGTGAGTCCAGGGTGTGCATCATCAAGTCTAAGCTCCTTCAGCTAATGCCTCACTGCAAACCAGAATTTGATTTATGAATCCTTTTTCCTCCAGAAACAGTCCTGGGCGCTGCCAACGTTTTAAAAGGTGCTCTTGGGGGTGCCCCAAGGAGGCTATCTCTAAAACTATCTCTGGGCATTTTCCCTATGATGCATATGTCCAGGTGTTCCCTGGGATGCTTGAGCACATTACTTTTGTGCCCCAAGAGCCCCAAATCATTGATCCTGTGCTCCAGAAGGCCTTAATTGCCTAAAACTGTAATAAGCTGTCATTTTAAATTCAGATTCATTAAACCAAGGTAAAATTAATAGGGAAAATCCCAAAATAAACTGTCTTCGTAATTTCTATTTGTCTGCTGTACTCCAAAATTCTTTACTCTTTTTCCCACGATTACTTTTGACATTCCTTTTGATTTTAGAAGGATTTGTACCAGTTGTGGCTAGTTATCTGTATGGTGGTATTTTTCTTTATCATTGTTTCCTCATGATATCATATTTTACTGAGAACAATACAAAACTCTAATTTGTTTTACCACTTTCCTTCTGTGAAAAGTGGTTTGAACCACCATCACTACTGGCAGTTTCATATGAGCTTGTAGAAAATTCTTCAGTTGTAGTTGTTTATCTGATAATTCTGATACTAGGAAAATAGTTTCTAACTGCTTATCTAGGGTTACCAAATTAGATTCTTCTTATTATAGTATTTCTGTTCCAGTTCCACAAACCTTTTCTGGCTAGTTTGCAATGTGTGGGCTTATTTTATTTTTATTTTTAAAATTTTGATGTTATTATTAATTTTTGAAAAATATTTAAAATAAAAATTCACAGGGCATATGCCCCATGCATTGGGGCTTATGCTCCAGCTTTAAGGCATGTAAACACTGCCACAAATGCCTTATGCCTTCTAAAACACTTGGCACTAAATTCAATATGAGTTTACTTAGTGACTTCATTACTTTTCTTTTTGTGGGCAAGAATGGTTGAAAACATATTACTTGGGAGATGAGATGGAATGACCTCAGATTCCACTGACTGCAAATTGGGAATGAGAATAGAGTCCTAAAGAGAGAGACAGTAGATCTTGTGACTGTTTGCTGTGACCTTTTAACATTGATACTTTCCCAGTATTCGTAGTTCTTACTTGTCCCAAGTTTGAGGTACTAGGAGATGGAAGTGAACCCAGCTGGATGAATCTGCACCAGAAGATCCTCACGATTTGGTTTCTTCTTTCTTGGTTGAAATGAGGAGCTGGTTTAGCGCTCATAATATTTTGTATCTTAGACAGAACTCTACCTGAACTGGTTAAGCAACCAAAAGCAATCTAGTTCCATATCATGATGCAGAAGAATAATGGCTTTTAGCAAAGGTCTTCGCATTCATGGTGTATTAGCTTTTGTTGGACAAGACAATTGAAACTTTATATGAAATAGTGGCCTTTAGCAGAGGCCTTGGTATTCATAATGTATTGTTGGACCAGAGAATTGAAAATCTTATACGAAATGTGTTTATCACATCTGGAAATTTCTGTAGCAGATAATAGCATGTGTTAATCCATTATTTTCTATATCTTAGAATGCCATTAATTACATAATGGGTCAGATCAACCAGGTTGATTTATACAACTTCATAGTTGTTAGCTGACCTTGTGAGTGTATGGTCACATGCAATTAAAACATATTTTATAGGAAATGTCACAAAGAGTACATGATTTAGAATGTTAAACAAATATAGTGGGGAAAGTGTGAGATTCCAAAATTTGCTCCAACAGACCTGAATGATAGTTCTCATAAGAATGGATTAGGTTGTCTGAATATCAGATCTGATGATGTAGCACTTTACTCTCACTCTTTTGTGTCAATGCTGAAGAATCAGACATCTCCCATTATGACAAGTGGTAGGGTTCTAGGCAGAGAGTGCATTTTCACCTGAAAAAAAGGGGAAAAAAGGAAGGTAATATTGTACCTTATTTCTTGAATAGGGATTAGATCATTGGTATGACTCAATATCAATTACCCCACCTGCATAGAATAATGAAGATTCAAGAATATGAATTGAACACATGCTGCAGTTTTGCAGCTCTTCTTCAACTCTCCTTGCCTTCTTGAGGTCCATTTCCAGGTTCAACTTTAACATGTGTTGAACATGCAATACAGTGCATATGCTTACTAAATGTGCAAATAGAACAGGCATGCTTGTAAATTCACTTAGATGTAAATGTCTCTTGTAAATGAAGTTCACCAAGCTGAGTCTCAACCATGCTTGTCAAATGGAAATTTTAATAAAAGGGAAGTTACTATATGCATGCAGAGTTGGAAATGTAAGCATTTCTATAGAACCCACTCTATCCTACATATTGATGCTATTGGAAGAAATGTACTTATTTCTGAGTCAAGTAAAACTGAATAAGACACCTCTATTATCAATATTGAAGTCTTCTGAAGTGTAATCATTCTCTGAAAAGATGCAGTTGTATGGGACTGAACAATTCACCCAATGAGCATTGCTGAAGTCTTCTGAAGTAAAGTGCAGTCATTCTCTGAAAGTAAATGAAGTTGTATGTGACCTAACTATTCACAAGTTACAATTATTCAAGTCAGTTGCTTGTGACATATGTTTCCCTGACTTAAAGCGAGAGCAAATATGATATGTAGAGGAGTCAAATTTGAAGAAGAAAATAATTGGTGGATCTGTAGAGGACATGAATGTTCTGATATATGCTATTATGGTGTGAAGTGATATCTAGTTTGATGCCCGATTTTTTATTCCCCTTTCAAGTTAACCTAATATTGGAGTCCATGGCATCTCTGCCATCCGTCAGTTCTGAAGTGGAAGAAATGGATTTACAGTTTTAGCTCATTTCTGAAATTTAAGAAGAAAAAGCACGATTAAATCTCTTTTCCTGTATTTGTAATGTTTGATTTATATTTTAATTTTTATCTCTTGGTTTTGGTGGGGGTGGGGCTGGGGTTTGGGGGGGTGTGGTGGGAAGGAGGGAAGGATGCAAGGAGGGATTGATTTATTTAGTGAACTTTGTCTTTATGCCCTTTTTGTTGGAAGAGGACCTTTTATGGAAGGAGAAGGATGTGTTTAGCCCTTTTGTAAGGAATCCCGGGACCCTCCTCAATTTGAGGGATCCCCAGTATCAAAATAGAAAAGGTGAGTACTGCTTCCATATTGGAAAAGTGGTAGTATGAATTAGATGTTTATAGCATCCATGTAAGTGATCTTTCTTTCCTTTCCTCCACATAGCTGTGCACATAAAAATGCAGAATGGTTTTGCTTGAGAAAATGAGACTACACTGAAGTCCTGTATTGTTTAACAATTAGTTGAAAAAACTTTCTCGTATCATCTTGTGAAAACGATGGTTGTGGACGGTGGACACCCTCTGCCATAGAAGACCAGTGTTAAACTGATCATATGCAATTGTCAAATGGTAAAGGAATCATCTGAAATGATTTAATTCAGCTGCTTATTTTTAATCATTCTTAGTTGCCCAAAAATCTAGAATTATGTTCTTAGTCTTCACAATTTGGAGTTCAAACATTTTGGAAACTTTTTTGATGTTAAATAAAGCCAAATTTTTGGTTTTTGAAGTGAATTCAGGAGCTATGGAGGGCACTGAATCAGATGTCATCTTTTTCAGAGTTTGAAATTTTTGAAATTTTCTCCAGGAGTACATTCAAGATGGGATTGACTGGGCAAAAGTTGATTTTGAAGACAACCAAGATTGTCTTAATCTCTTTGAGAAGGTAGAAAACTCAACTTTATTGACATTTTGTGCAACTACTGTTCTTATTCTGCTTCTCCTGACTAAGATCTTACACATTTAGCATTCTATTACACCCTTGTTCAACATTGGTGAGTTTTACTGATTGTGCCAAGAGGATTTCCTTTTCATTTCTTCTAGGTGGATGTATATCTATTGCTGAAATTGTTGGATCTTGTTTGATATTACATAATTTTTTTTCCTGGTATGGAAGCGGCATATATGCTACAGTGCCAATTCTCCATGTATTATGTGCAATTATTGTGGGATTTTCACATTTTTAGTGAATCATGAGCAGTATTTGTATATTCCAGCAGTAGGACCAAATTGATAATACTTATGATGGCAATATATCCTCCAAAGCAGCTAGTGTTCTGTATTCTTCATTTATGGTTGACAAATAGTCTTCAACATTTGGCTTGCGATATTTTTGTCTCTTTTGTTTTTCTGACTCATAATTAATTTTGTTTGTGCAGAAACCCTTAGGGTTACAATCCTTGCTAGATGAGGAATCAACTTTTCCAAATGGCACAGATTTGAGCTTTGCCAATAAGCTCAAGCAGCATCTGAGTTCTAATCCTTGTTTTCAAGGAGAAAGAGGGAAAGCTTTTACTGTATGCCATTATGCAGGAGAGGTATTCACTTTTATCACTGACTAATTTAGATTGATAACTGGTGCTCCACTCCGCTCTCTTGCTCACTCTGTTACTGAGTACAAACTGTGAAAAAGAAAACCCAAAAGAAAATTTAATCAAATTGCTGAACAGCTCTACATTTGAACTACTTAGCATGTACTTAACTAATTGAATGATGATTAATGGTTAGTTCTAATTTGTCTAGTAATATATCTGTATTTTGTTGAGGAATGTGACATTGGTGGACTTCATATTGGCCTGTATACTCTCTCAATGTCTCAACAGTACTACCACACAACTGCTTGAAAAATCATTGATCACTTTAAACTTAATCAAAACCTCCAATTCTAGTTGATTTTATTTGTTCTAACCTTTTTCCTCTGTGGAGACTTAGTAACTTCATTGCTGATCTCAGGTTACATACGACACCACTGGTTTTCTTGAGAAGAATCGAGATCTACTTCATTTGGATTCCATCGAACTGCTGTCTTCTTGCACTTGCCACCTTCCGCAGGCTTTTGCGTCCAGTATGCTCACTCAGTCTGAGAAGCCCGTAGTTGGTGCACTGCATAAAAAATCTGGTGGAGCTGATTCACAAAAATTAAGTGTTACGACAAAATTCAAGGTAAGAAAAGCCTCAGTGCTGATTAGGACCAATGTACAGCATAGCTTTAAAAATGCTTGATATTTTTATTTTATAATATATTGCTCAACTATTAAACACATGAACAGAATTAGTTGTCTTTATGAATTGTAATTTTGCTACTCTATGTATTATTTGGTTTCTTTTTTTTTTTTTTTTTTTGGGAGCTCCTGTCATGTTTGCAATGTGTGCAGTACGCATAGAAATGGGTTCTAACTGGCTCTTTCAAGGACTAAAGGGAAATCCATTTATCACATTAAAGACTTCAGGAGCAGCTGCATTCTTGTTATTTTGAATTAAAAGTCTTATTATAACATACCAGGTCCCACATTGTTAACTTTTTTATGTACATATGTATTGAAGGAGTTCATGATGATGTAATCAACAATTTGAGCTGAATTCTAGGTTTATTGTGGTTCTATATGTGGTCTAATGATGCACTTTAATTAGTTTGATACTGTTATATAAATCTAGTTCACTACTTCACTTAGAATTTACATATGTGATGGACTTAAGATTGTGCATGGTTGTCCAATTAAGGATGCCTATAATTATTTATACGGGTATAGATGGCTGTTGCACTTGAAGGCCTGTTAACTTAGTTGAATCAACTTGGCATATGTTCTAACCCAATACTGGGGTTCTTTCATGGAGTTAGGAGAGCCGCAGGTGGGGTGGGCGGTGGGGGGTAGGTTTTTTGCTTTAGAATTATGCTTCGTCGGGCAGTTTTGTTCTTTTTCTGATTGTTGTTGTGTGATGATGATGATGATGATGATGCTTCTTACTGTTATTTTTGGTGTCAGGGCCAATTGTTCCAATTAATGCAACGTCTTGAGAACACAACACCACATTTCATACGTTGTATAAAGCCCAACAACTTCCAATCTCCTGGTAGCTACAATCAACAACTTGTGTTGCAACAGCTGCGGTGTTGTGGAGTCCTAGAAGTTGTTAGAATATCCAGATCTGGTTTTCCTACCAGAATGTCACATCAAAAGTTTGCCAGAAGGTAATAAAATAAAATAAACAATTGTGCAAAATTTTCTTTCTATATATCTTCTATCTTTGATCTGCTTCTGTCATCAGGTATGGTTTTCTTCTATTGGAGCATGTTGCATCTCAGGACCCACTCAGTGTTTCAGTAGCAATTCTTCATCAGTTTAACATTCTACCTGAGATGTATCAAGTTGGATATACAAAATTGTTTTTTCGAACTGGACAGGTAAGAATATTTATTCCCCTTACTTTAGTCCTTCACCATGATCTTGGTGGACTTCTGTTGGGTTGAGGAAGCAATAATTGAACATTCTTATAATTGAATGGAGAAATATACCAGGCCACGACTGTCCTGTCTATGTGTGTGCTTGTTTTATGTCTAGCTAGAGTGCAGGGTTATCCTTCTGTGTCAATGTCCAAAAACTTTGATATTGGTAGTCAGGGAAGAAGACAGATGCTGTTTGGATTTTGAAGGGGAGGCGGATTTTAGGGGTGTTTTAAACTGCTTTTAAAGTGCTTTTCAATTAAAAGTAGCATTTTGGGAGAATGTTGCTTCTTGCTTTTAAATTTCTGAAGTTAATCAGAAAAAGAAGCTACAAGGACTTCTGCACCTTCCTTGTGGTTCTGTAAATTTGTGGAATTTTCATTTTTTACATTTTTGCCCTCCTGAATATTGCATAACCCCAAATGTGCACCTAACCAGATCTGTTTCCTAACATCTCAAACTTCTATTTTTTCCTACTTTCGATGCTATTTTCAGTCACTCCTTCACTACTTTCCACTTCTACAACTTTCTCTATAACTTCACTTTTCTCAAAGCAAAAGTTCTTGCTAACAACCACTTCATCTTCTGGAAAATTGCAAATGTATGACCTTTGATGTTTACCACACCATGAGTTAAGATTATGAGCTTTCAGGTTCAAAAAATCAATGTATGCATTACCAGGTTACATGCCAATAACAGGTTTCGAGGAATGGTGACAAGTATGCTGAATGCAAAGTTTGAAAAGTTAAGTAGAACAACCGAATCTTGGTTGAAGTTGCGTAAAACTCATTAAAGGAGTGTATCTTTCGAGCATACTAGTGTTTTCTTGATCCTTTACCACCTGTATTATCCATCTGCAAGATGACAAAACAAGCACTCTGAGAGGCCACAATATCCTAAAGCAAGCCTGTTTTTGGGTGGCAAATCAACATTGAAAAAGCAGCCCTAATGTGAAAATGCTCGCCTTTGTCATGGTGACATTTTTCTGCAGTTGTAGTATGGAGGTTCTATTTTTGGTGGCAAATCATCCTTGAAAAAGCAGCCCTAATGTGAAAAATGCTCTCCTTTTTCGCTCATTTTTCTGGAGGTCACATTAACTGGTGGCAAATCGTCCTTGAAAAAGCAGCCCTAGTACTGGAGGTCACATTAACTGTAGTTTTTCATGAGTAGCAGTATGGAGTGACCTGCAGCCTACATATAGTTTCTAACATTACATATTATGAAGACACAAAAACAAGAGTCAAAAAGTTTTCCTGTATCCAAAATATTTTTTTTATTCATGAAATGTTTGGACCTTTTATTTTAGTGAAGCAAACACTAGAGAACATATTTTGCGTACTTATATCTTTCTGATGAGTTTCCTTTTTCCTCAGTAAAATCAAGATTCATGGTTACTTAGGAAGCTTATTGTATCCAATCATTATCTTTTACTGATTCGTGTTATGCTATGAATTATTTCAGATTGGGGTACTTGAAGATACAAGAAATCGTACTCTCCACGGTATCCTGCGTGTACAAAGTTGCTTTAGAGGCCACCAATCGCGCTGCCATCTAAAGGAGTTAAGGAGAGGAATTGCCACCCTTCAGTCATGTATATCTCTATGGAAGTGTATTTTGGCATTCTGTCATCTTATTAATCTCTCTCTGACGTTTAACCTTTAAATGCAGTTATCCGTGGTGAAAAAACTAGAAAAGAGTATGCTATCTTATTGCGGAGGCATAGAGCAGCCATATCTATCCAAAAGTGTGTCAAAGCCAAGATTTTCCGAAAAAAGTTCAAAAGATTAAATGCGGCTTCAACAGCTATACAATCAGGTACCCAGTCATCTGTATTACTCTAAAACTTTGAAATTTCTTTAACTGTTGCATATTTTCAAGATCTGTAAACCTCTAGTTAGCTAGAACGGGGGCTGTCTTATTCTCAGGTGAAGTTTTAATCTTTGTTGACAAGCTACTTGCAGTTCCCGGAAGATTTACCACTTCTTTTCTTGAAAAACATAATGATGAAAACCCATTATAAGATATTACTTGAGGCTACATGCTGGGAGTTTAACGATCATTACTCTGCTCCTTGTTGAAACATTACATACTCTAGCTGGATACTTTTGATCATCACAAACTTTAAGTGATTGTGCATTGCATTTAGAGGTGAGATTGGTACTGATAAGTTCATATTCACCCTTCCTATTTTTTTTGCTTTCAAGTTATTCGTGGCTGGTTGGTCCGAAGATGCTCAGGAGACATAGCACTGCTGCAATTTGGAGGAAGAAAGGTACTCAGGACTTTTGCTTTGCCATGTTAAATCATATTGTGGTATCCTACTTATATTTTGTATGCAGAAATTGAGTTGCTGGTGATTTTCTGTGATGACTCTAATTAATTTCCTACATTTGCTTGGTTTTTATGGAAAATCTATTCTTTCTTGCAACGAGCTTTTGAGATGCATACTGTGATTGGTTGAATTTATTTTATATTTTGCTGTGCTTTCTGTAAAATGGTAGGAGGATATTATCATTTCGATGTATAGGTTCCTTAATTTGAATACATGGTGTTAGGGGGAATTTGTATCTTGTTTATATACCTTGTCATTTCTCTATGGTGAGTCGTATTATTATGGATTTATGCATGGTAGAATATTGAATATTATGTTTGTTGCATGTGTCTGTCTTACCTCTTCATGGCCGTTTGAGTTTCTCTTAGTTTTCATTTCATTCCTTTATACTTTGGGTTGTGCATTTTGGGGGTCCCGCAACAAACTTCACCACCTCCCAAACTGCCTTTTTGCTTGTTGGGGCTGGGGGAGGGGGTTATCATATTCCACATGTGAAGTACTCTACTCCACCTAACATTTATGTAGAGGCAGGGATTCAATCAGGCTGCTCTCATCTAGTAAAAGATCCTTTTTCTCATACCTGTTGAGTGCAACATTTCATACCCTCGACAAGTAATTTTCTTCTGAATGTTGGTAAATATTTTGTTTGCTTGCTGCAAACACATTCTCTCTCGCTGTCCTAAGCACACACATAGAGAGACAACTTTATATCTTGCAGTCTTACCCGAATTTTGTCTTCATTTTGATGGGAGCTGTAGGTTGAATGTCTAGGCACACAAATAAATTTATGGCTCAGAGTCTTGCCCGAAAAACTCTCTTCAACAAGCAATATAATGGAGTTTTAACTTGAACGTTCTAAATTATTATGGTGCGAATCTCAGGGTAATGAGCCAGAAGAAGTGCTGGTGAAGTCATCATTCCTTGCCGAACTGCAAAGGCGCGTTCTTAGAGCCGAAGCTGCTCTGAGAGAAAAAGAAGAGGAGAATGATATCCTTCACCAACGGCTTCAACAGTATGAGAATCGTTGGTCTGAATACGAGCTAAAAATGAAGTCTATGGAAGAGGTGTGGCAAAAACAAATGAGATCACTGCAGTCTAGCCTTTCCATTGCAAAGAAGAGCCTAGCTTTTGATGATTCCCAGAGAAATTCAGACGCCTCAGTAAATGGAAACGACGAAAGGGATTCTAGCTGGGAGACAGGCAGCAGCATCTTGAGGATTCACGAAAGCAACGGAGGAAGGTCGTCGTCGATGAGTGCTGGCTTAGGTGTTATTAGCCGATTGGCTGAAGAGTTTGAGCAAAGGAGTCAAGTATTTGGAGATGATGCCAAGTTCTTGGTAGAAGTCAAATCAGGTCAGACCGAGGCGAGTTTGGACCCAGATCGCGAGCTTCGTAGATTGAAACAGATGTTTGAAGCTTGGAAGAAAGATTATGGAGCAAGACTAAGGGAAACAAAGGTGATTCTCAACAAGCTTGGGAATGAAGAAGGGTCGGCTGACAAGGTCATCAGAAAGAAATGGTGGGGAAGGAGGAACAGCACAAGAATGAATTAAGTTGCAAATATGTCCATCATTTTCTAAAGAAATGCAGTTTTTCCCTATTAGCTAATGTTGTATATTTTCTTCATGAAATTTGCGTATAGTTCTATAAATTTACGGATTCATTCGGATATTTGTGCTAAGTGTGTATAGATCAAAAAGGGGTGACTTAATAGAGTTGTGTTATTGACAATTAGTCTCTGGAGTGCTGTGCCTTGCTAATGGCATTCATTCCCAAGTAAAATCATTTTATTGGGTCGAATTGAGACGGGATGAGACCTTGTCTTGAGTTGAGAATTGTGGCATTGTATAGTTGTATCGTATTTCTATCAGATGTTCAACATTTTGTTTACTCTTTGCAGCTGTCTTTCGTGGCTTTACTGTACGTTCTGGGCTCCCACTTCATTTTGGAAGAAGTTGTTGCCGTTATTGCTGCTGTTGTTGTTGTTTTCTTTTCTTTTCTTTTCTTTTATTTTCTTTTATTATTATTATTTTTTCAAATAATGAAGGGCTTCATTCGCATCCGCTACGGTAGTTTACAATAATTACAATCTAAATACGTACTCGAGAAAGTATTCAAGCATTTCGAAGGAAGTATTCGCATGGAATTACGCTAATCTACTGTAAGAGAGAAACCTCAAGCATTCACATGGCGTGGCATTGAACTTTAATTATCGGTTCTAGGGCATACTGCTAACTGGCCGATTGATTATTTTCTGGCCCTAGAGCAATTGCTTGCTCTAGAGCTTGGGTTGATTAAAATGAAATCAATGCTTTAAGTAGGCTCTGTGCAATCTGGGTATGCTTAGGCGTCTCTAATAATATCGCCTTTCCACTAGTTTCTCCATGGCGAGACAAGGATCTTCAACTATGACAATGTTTAGCAGAGTTACTTTATTTTTTAAGATGATGATGAGGAGTTGAGGGATTTTCGACCATTTTTTGCCGTAACTTTTATTTCTTATTCATGTTGTGCACCAAATACCAATGTTGAGTTTATAAATTTGGTCATTACTTCTAACTTTGTAGCTACACATAAAGTTGGTCTTTTGAATGCTTTAGGAGGAATACCTCCTTAGCCTATGTATTTATATGTATAAGAACTTGATTACAACAAGAAAATTAAAATATTCAGTTATTTCCAATACTAAATATATGAAGCTAATCAAAGAGAAGGCATATCAAAATATATCATCCTATCAACACTCCCCCACAAGTTGGTGCATATATACATCCAGCTTGTTACATATGTATGCTATCCTTGGACCTTGAAGAGATTTCGCGAAGATATTAACCAACTGATCATTAGAATTCACAAATGAGGTAGTGATTTCTCCTAGGACAATCTTTTCTCGAATGAAATGAAAATCGATTTCTATACTTTTAGTTTGTTCATGAAAGACTAGCTTGGAAGAGATGTGTAGAGCTACTTGGTTGTCACAAATGAGTCTCATAGAGCTTACTTTACAAAACTTCAATTCTTGGATCAATTGTTTTAACCAGATTAATTCACATATGATAAGGGCCATAGCATGATATTCGGCTTTTGTGCTCGATCTAGCAATAACAGTCTACTTTTTACTCTTTCAAGAGAGATGAGATTCCCTTAAATTAAAACACAATATCTAAATGTTGATCTCCTGTCACTAGGTGATTCTACCTAATCTGTATCTGTATTCGCAACAATGTCTTTGTGACCTCTATTTTCATATTCTAACTATCTACCAGGGGATCCCTTTATGTGTCTCAATCTTTGTGACCTTTGTTTTCATATTCTAACCACTACTAGGGATCCCTTTATGTAACTCAAGATTCGTACCACTACATCCCAATGACAATCTTACGAAGAATTAAGGAATTGATTTACAACTCATGGTGAGATAATTTAACTTTCCCAAAAGTCCTCGATATCTGCTTGGATTTGGATATGACTCCCTTTGATTTGGTAGACGTTTGACATTTGGGTCTGTAGGGGTATCTATTGACTTACAATCCAACATTCTTGTCTCTTCCAAAATGTCTGGCGCATATTTTCTTTGAGAGATGATAATGCCTACTCTAGATTGTTCTTCTTCAATCCTAACGAAGTATTGTAACCTTCCTAAGTCCTTAGTTTGGAAGTGTTGAAACAAATCTTGCTTCAAGTTTTCAATACCTTCATGATCATTTCCTGTAATGACAATATCATCTACATAGACCACAAGATAGATGTCATGTGTAGATAATACAACATGGAATGATCTATGTAGATAATATCATTCCATGTTGTATTTAGATGACAAATGTTAATACAACATAGAATGATCAGCTTCACTACAAACCATACCAAATTGCTAGATGACTTCACTAAATCTTCCACACTGGGCAACTGTTTGACACCATATAAAGATTTATGTAACCTGGAAGCATGATTCTTCTTTCCTTGAGCAATAAGCCCGGATGGTTGCTCCATGTAAACTTCCTCCTTTAAGTCACAATGTAAGAATGCATTCTTAATATCCAATTGATATAAAGGCTAATGATTCATAATAGCTATAGATAAGAACAACCAAATTGATGCCATTTTAGCAACAAAGAGAATGCGTCTCATAATCAAGTCCAAAAATTTGTGTATAACCCTTAGTCGCAAAGACAACTTTTAGATGTTTATTGGCCCGTTAGGTCCCACTTTGACATTAGAGACCCATTGACAACCAACTACAGATTTTTTAGGAAGGGGATCAACCAAAGTTCACGAATGATTGGAACTAACGTAGCTATCTCATCCATTGTTGCCTGACACCATCCTAGATGTGATGGTGCTCCTTGAACTATTTTAAGAATAGAAATAGATGGCAAGGCAGGTACAAAGGCATAATAGGATAGAGATAAACAATGATAGCTCAAAAAGTTATAGACAGGGTGAGGATTATGCGCGGTTGCATAGGGCAATAGGTTGATCAGTGGTGGACTCGGATAGGTTCGGAGCATCAGGAGGCGTTAGAGCTGGAGATGAATTACTTGGATTGGTAGTGGCTACAACTTTTAAAACTCTAGTTTGGGATCAATGTTGATAGGTGACTAGTAGACGAGTTGAATGGTAACCTGGTTGACAAGGTTGATCTTGGGGCAGGCACATGTATGCATAGAGAATCAGGAATTGGCGGACTAAAGTAAGGAATTGGTAAAAGTAGGGAGATGGTCTTTAGCTTTATTGGTGACTTAAAGTAAGGCGTGTTTTCAAAGAATATCACATTTGCATATATATAAAATCAATTTATGAAAGAGAAAATAACACCAATATCCATTATGAACTCAATAACCCAGAAAACACATTTGATAGCCCAAGCAGACAGTTTATCAAGACCTGGGAAAAGACCATGTAGAAAGAAAGTAGAACCAAAGATACAAGGAGGAACAATGTAAAGAGGGTCCTTAGGAAACAAAATAGAACGAGGTAGTTGGTTATTAATAACAGAAGATGTCATTTGATTTATCAAATAAGTTGCAATGAGAATAGCATCTCCCCAAATCTTTAAGGGTGCATTAGCATTTATCAAAAGAGTACGAGCTATTTGAATAATATGCTGGTGTTTTCTTTCAGCTATACCATTTTGTTGTGGTGTGTGTAGACAAGTTTGATGAATTATACCACAAGATATCATGAAGGAATTAGAAGTTGTTAAAAAATATGCTCTTGTATTAGCACTACATAAAATGTGAATAGAATGCCTAAATTATGTTTGAATCTCATTGGAAAAGCTTTGAAAAATAGAAATTAATTCTGAATGATATTCCATTGAAAATGTCTAAGTACATCTAGAGAAATCATCAATGTAAGTAGCAAAATAGCTATATTCCATGACAGAATTGATGTGATTAGAACCCCAGACATCAGAATGAATAATGTTAAAAGGTGACTCTCTTCTAGTATTTACCTTGTTTTGAAAGGATGCTCGAACATATTTTCCAAGCTAACACGACTCACACTCTAAGAATAGTGAATGGAAAAAATGAGAAATAATTCTCCTTAATTTATTCAGACTCGGATCACCCAAACGATAGTGAAGGAGATTTGAAGATTCATGGTAACACATATAATGGAAGGTGGAGGTTGGAGATAGTAAAGTCCTTGTGATTCAAATCCTACCTAATTGTTTGCCTTGTGCACCGGTCTTGTATAATAAAAGAGTCAAAAGTAAATGTTATATCGTAGTCAAGTTTGTGGGTAAGCTGATTTAATGGGACAATTTGGTACTAAAAGGACAAAGTTTAAGGAGAATAAAAGAGTAGGTGCAGATTGACCAATTGTGATGTGCTATGGTATTTTAGTTGATGATAAATTTGAGAAAAGAAGTGGATTACTAACAATATGGTCAGAAGCACCCGAACTACAATCCAAGAATTGCCAGACATAGTTGAGAAGGAATTGTTGAATTACTAGTATGAGCTACAATAGCTGAAGATGATGCTTGTTGAGTTGCTTTGAACTACAAATACTTCTTATATTCAGCATCTGACAGAATGTTCTGGTTCTTTGACTATGCTGCATTAATTGATTTTTCAAGAAACCATGCAGAAAATAGAATTTATCTTGCGTATGTCCTTTGCATCTACAATGAGAACACTTAATGCTATTTTCAGAACCATAACCTCCTTTACGACCATGTCCACATCCTCTACGATAAGCTGAATCAGAGAAAAAGATTGAGGATTATGCTCCTATTAGTTTGAGACTTAACTCTTAACGTTGCTTCTGGTGGAGTAACAAGTAATAATCAATCAAAGAGCTACTGAACTGTGGGAATACTAGGGTTTGTCAGGATTTGATTTCAAATAGAATCAAAATTCTTATGGAGCCTATGGAGAACATGCACCATAAATATCTTGTCAAATTTGGTTTCATCTTTTCATATCACCAACTATTAAGAGTCTCATCGTCATAGATCGAGCTTTATATAAGTATGATAGTAGGTCAAAGTCCGTCATATTTAGTGTCACTAGATTGTGAATACTAACATATAAATGTTGTATATCATTAGAGTGGATGCTTCGAGCTTTTTGCCATATGTCATGGCAAGTTTTATTACGGCGGAGGTGTATCGATAATGTTGGATCAATAGACTACCATAATAGAGAAACTAATTGATAATCAACCTTTTTCCATTGGTCCTTTTATGATACTTCAATATCTTCTACCATTGTATTAAGATGTTCAAAGAGTCCTTGCCCTACAAACCATATTTCAATTATAGCATGCCAATCTAGGTAATTTTTACCGTTGAGTTTTTCTAACACAATGATTGGAGTGCTAGAGAAAGCAAATGAGATATAAACATATTAATTTTGGCCAATTTAAAAGTGGCACGCGTAAAATAATATGCTAGCTATTAATTTAAAATTTTCTACTTATATCTTGGAATTTGTTAAATTTAATTCCAAAAGATAAATAGTTAATTTTAATTAATAACCTAGAATTTATTTTGGGCACAAATCAAATATCAACAAGTGTCAGGATGAAGTGCTGCAGCTAATCAAATCAAGTCATGTAGCTTGACAATCTTGGGCTAACCAAGTTGTAACATGTGGCATATCTATGTTTGTGACCAATCAAATCAAAAATATTTGATATTATCTTTTGATATGTGATACTATCTTGTCAAAGAAATAAATATCAAAGAAGTTCAAGCTCATTTAGAAGTATCCCACCAAAAATTTATATAAAAGGATAATCAAAGCTCATTTTACATCAGTAGCAGCAACAACAACAACATAAGTCATAGCAAGTGAGAGAAACTCTAAAGGAGCTCAACAATTCTCTCAAGCAAATTCAAGGATATCCATGGCATTTAAAGCATTATTCGCAGAGTTCATTATATTTTGGCATTTGATTAGGGATAATAGTGCGAAGCCTCGAATTGATGTTATTTTACTCAAATTAAATTCAAGAAAATCTATTACGTTCAATGCATTCTTTATAGAGCTCATATATTTTGGCATTTGATTCGAGATTACTGTGTGCAACTCTCGAATTGGCGTTATTTTCCTCAAATCAAATTCAAGAAAATCTATGGTGTTTAAGGGCTCATAATGGAGCTTATCAAATCCTGATGTTGATTTGAGATTAAGGTGTGAAGTCTCAAATCGGCATTATTTGAAATCAAATTCAAGGAGATCTATGGTGTTCAAAGCATTTATCACAGAACTTATCAAATTTCAAGATCATCTTTGGTAGGGAAGAATTAGAGGATTGGTTTAGAGATTGAATCCACAATTGATAAGTTTCAATTTCATTTTATTTGTATAATTTTTATTTTTCTTGTAATTTTAATTTTGCAGACTAAGAAATTTGCACTTACACATTTCTGGCATACCTACTAGACCATCTCTATCTCCCATCTCTTTCTTCGATCGAAATTGAAGTGTCAAATGGCCGCCCATGAGATTGCAACATTGAAAATTACTACATCGAGTTCCTCAAGTTCTAGAGCAAAAACTATTAACATCATCACAAGAAGAATATCCAAGAAGTTGCAATCATCTTCAAAGGTGGCTCTTTTGCTTTAAGCTGTGGAAAAAGCCACATGTTTTTTATATCAATGAAGATGGTGGAGGCTCAATGGAAGAACAACATTATCCATTCATCGCTTAATATCAAGTTTCTCAAGCATGGCGCACTCACGAAGCATTTCCAAGAGCAAAACTATTAGATCTCCAAGTTGATAAGCAAGGTGGACACTATTGATGTTAATCACATGGTAGAAAAACAAGTTGATATTCATGGCGAAGGCAAAACATCCGCAAAGAGACAGTCACTTGAAAATGAAAAGACTGCAATAAAAGAAATATAAGTTTCCATTGATGGAGGATTTTATCATAGGGACTATGAAAGATAAGCTTGATGAAAGTTCTAAGTCATTTATAACTTACTCCAAGTCTTATACTCAAAGGATTGATGATTTGAAAATTACAATTGATTACTATCCCTTGAAGTTTTAGTAATTTGATGGTGACGGCAACCCAAAGCAGCACTTGGCTTATTTCATTGAGACTTGTAATAATACTGGGACATATGGAGATCATGTAGTCAAACAATTTGTTTGATCATTAAAGGGCATTGCTTTCGATTGGTATATTGACTTGGAGACAGGCTCCTTCGATAGTTGGGGGCAACTGGAACAAGAGCTTCTCAATTGCTTCTATAGTGTTCGAAGGACAGTCAGTGTGATTGAATTTACCAACTTTCATTGGTGGAAAAAAGGGCCGGTCATTAACTACATCAATCGTTAGAGAAACTTAAGTCTTAAATGCAAAGATCAATTGTGGAAGGCTTTAACCATTGAGATGTATACCCTAGGAATGCGTTGGAGTCTTTGCCACATACTTTAAGGAATCAAACCAAAAACTTTTGAAGATTTGGCAAGTCATGCATATAATATTGAAATGACCATGAATTTTAACAATCAAGAAGACTCAAGTAGTATTGATGATGATGAAGATGTTGGGGTAATTAACTTTCATCTTCAAATCACAAGTGCTCCTTGATAAGAGCCTAAACTATCAATAATGTTCCCAAATATGACATAAACTATATAAAATTTTGAAATTAAAGTATCATGGCTTAAGTGTCCAAGTATTCAAGTCAAAGCTCAAGTTTCAAAGTCTCCAAGTCTCCATATCCAAGACTTAAGTCTCCAATTCTTCAAATCCAAGACTTATGTCTCCAAGTCTCCAAATCCAAGATTCAAGTCTTCAAGTCTCCAAATAAAAGATTCAAGTTGCAAATTCCAATGCTCCTTGATAAGAGCTTAAGTTGTCAATAAAGATCCCAAATACAAGCATAAACATTCTAAAATTCTCAAATTAAAGCCTTCCCATTTGCTCCTTGATAAGACCTTAAAATGTCAATAATGCTCCCAAATACGAGCATAAACTATTTAAAATTCTCAAGTTAAAGTCTCCTTGTGTGCTCTTTGATAAGAGCATAAACTATGAATAATGCTTCTAGATACGAGAATAAACTACCTAAAATCTTTATATTAAAGTCTTCCCATATGCTTCCTGATAAGAGTTTAAACGATCAATAATGCTCCTAGATACGAGCATAAACTATCTAAAATCTTTAATTTAAAGTCTTCCTATGTGCTCCTTGATAAGGGCGTAAATTTATTAAGTGAAACTCAAGTAGACTCCTCGACATGAGCATAAATTGACAATCAAATTCAAGTGGATTCCTTGACATGAGTATAAAATGTCTACTCAAGTTGAAAATGCTCATTGACACACGAGCTTAAACTACATATTTCTTCTAGCCCACATGGGTATAAACTGCATATGGCACTTCCTCAAAAGGATGTTCACTTTGAATGGTTTTATGACTTGATCCTTTTATTCGATACGTAGACAAATGGGAGGACTTCATCATAAAAAATCTTCAAGTATCGACAATCCACTAAATCCATGAAAATCCCAAAAAGAGAGGGTAAATTGCTATGGACCCCCCTGTGATAGTAGAAATTGGCACAAAACCCCCCTATGAAAAAAACATATACAAAAAACACTCTCATATTTTAAAAAATCATGCAACAAACCCCCTTGAGAGTGTTGGTGTAACTCACACACGGGTGCGTGTGACTGGGGGTTGATTTTTATGTGTAAAAAGATAATTATACCCTTACTTATAAATCGTTGGATTTTTTTTAAGATATCGACGGTCCAGATTAATTTTCATTACATTTTTTTAAAAAAAAATATTAAAAAATATGAATTATATATCATAATGTATATAATACATATGTATAATATATAATTTAATATATATTATTTTTTATTTATCTCCCCCCTCCCCAACCACCCCAACACACCGGCTGCCATAGCTGCCAGTAGCTCGGTAGCCTAGTCGATGGCCATGGCAGACTTGGCTTCCGGCCCACGGCAGCCGTTGAAACGGCCAGCCCGCTGCCAGGGAAAAAAAAAAAAGAAAAGAAAAAGCCGGCGGCCAAAACGACCGCCAAGCTGTGAAGCTGCCATGGCCACAGCCATTGGCTGGATTTGGCCTGATCTTGCCAAATCCGGCCAATATGCATTGCTGCCATGGCAGCCTGTTGAGGTCTGGGGATAGGGACGGGGTTGGGAAGGAAAAGGGTTTGGTGGGGGGGGGGGTGGGAAGGGGGGCTCGGGAGGGGCTTATATTATATATATGTTATATATAATTTATATATATATGTATATGTATATAAGTATAAATAAAAAATTTATTGTATATTTTTATAAATATTAAATATTATTTAATTTGTAATGAATTAAAGGAAATTATATATGTATACATATATTATAGGTATAAATAAAAGTATATATGTATATATTTATACATGAATTTATAAATAAGAAATATATTATAAATCCTTATAAATATTGAATATTATTCAATTTGGATCAAATAAAAAATATATACATAAATTTATATATATTATATGTATAAATAAAAATATATATGTATATATACATGAATTTATAAATAAAAAATATATATGTATATATTTTATATATAACTATAAATAAAAAATTTATTGTATATTTTTATAAATATTAAATATTATTTAATTTTTAATGAATTAAAGGAAATAATATATATATGTATACATATATTATTTTTATAAATAAAATATATATATGTACATATTTATACATGAATTTATAACTAAGAAATATATTATATATCCTTATATATATTGAATATTATTCAATTTGGATCAAATAAAAATTATATACATAAATTTATATATATTATATGTATAAATAAAAATATATATGTATATATACATGAATTTATAAATAAAAATATATTATATATTCTTTTTATAAATATTAAATATTATTTAATATGTTATAAAATATTATATGTTAAAAATAAGCTATATATATTATGTTATAAAAATATGTTATAATATTTTTCTAAATATTAGATATTATTTAACTTGGAATGGATAAAAAATAATTAAAGACTGATAAAAATAATAAGTAAAATAAAAATAAAAGTTTAATTTTATTTAAGGGCAATTCTGTCTTTTTAACATTCAATGGTCATCAAAAAAGAAGAGGGGGGCAATGAGCATGATTTTGAAAAATATAAGGAGCTTTTCTGTACATTTTCTTTTAACAAGGGGCTATTATGCCCATTTCGCATATCCAGGGGGGAGGGGTAAATTGCAATTAGCCCCATAAAGAGATGATAATTCTTGATGGCAGTGTGTAACATGTTTGTAAAAGGGCATCATAGCTCAAGAAATACTTGGAGGATGTTGTTGCTACAGACGTATGTGAACAAAAGAGGCAAACAAGAAAAAATATTCTCAAATACTTCAAGTTTTGCCTCTTTTGTTGATGATTGACACATTTTTTGCCAAACCTTGACATGGGGAATTTGTAGACATTAATTTTGGCCAACTTAAGAGTGACATGCGTAAAATAATATGCTAGCTATTAATTTAAAATTTTATATTTATGTCTTGGAATTTATTAAATTTAATTTCAAAAGATAAATAGTTAATTTTAATTAATAACCTAGTATTTATTTTGAGCATAAATCAAATATCAACAAGATTCAGGATGAAGTGTCCCAACCAATCAAATCAAGTTGTGCAGCCTGGCAATCTCAGGCTAACCAAGTTGCAACAATGGCATATCTATGTTTGTGATCAATCAAATTAAATGTATTTGATATTATCTCTTGATATTTGATTATACCTTATCAAATAAATAACTATCAAACAAGTTCAAGTTCATACGGAAGTCTCCTAGGAAACATTTATATAAAGGGATGATTAAAGCTTATTCTACATCAACAAAAGCAGCAACAATAACACAATCCTAGCAAGTGAGAGAAACATTGAAGGAGTTCAACAATTCCCTCAAGCAAATTGAAGGAAATCTATGATTGTTTAATGCATGTTTCATAGATCTATCATATTTTGGCGTTTGATTTAATATTACGATGTGAAGCCCTCAAATTGATGTTATTTTTCTCAAATCAAAATCAAGGAGATCCAAGGCGTTGAAGGCATTCTTTGCGGAGCTCATATATTTTGGCATTTTATTCAATATTACGGTGCAAGGCCCTCGAATTAGGGCTATTTTTGTCAAATCAAATTCAAGAAAATACACGATGTTCAAGGCATTCATCGTGGAGCTCATCAAATCCTAACGTCTAATTTGAGATTAAAGTGCAAAGTCCTCGAATTAATGCTATTTTAAATTAAATTTAAGGAGATCTATGGTGTTCAAGGCATCTATCATGGAACTCATCAAATTTCAAGATCATCATTGGAAGAGAAGAATCAGAAAATTAGATTAGAGACTGAATCTACAATCGATAAGTTTTAATTTTATTTTTATTTGTATAAATTTTTCTTATCTTATTATTTTAATTTTGCAGACAAAGAATTTGCCTTCCAGAGAAAATCCCCTTCTTTGAACCATCAACAATTGAGGACATTTTAGATGTTGAAACTATAATTGATTGAAAAACATGCCAAAGAACTGATAACCAAATTGATTTGCACCAGACAAGACATAAAACAAAGATAAAAACTTACTTTAGAGGTATGTGTGATAGAGGTAGCAGGAGATCTAGTGGTTGGGAATGGATATAGGACGAGAACAACACGACGAGCCATTCTAGGCTAACTGCTTCGATGAACAATTTTGCACGCATCTTCATGCTAGCACATGGGACTCTGGTGAATTTTCCAATAGTGTGTGGAGGCACGTAGAGGCTTTGATGATAGTATGGTTCACAGGTTCAACTTGATTTTGACTCGTAGTAACTGTGGCGCAGACAGTGTTGATGAATTGATGCCGAAGAGAAAATGCTGGAGTAAGACTGTGATATTTTCTACTGATATTTATTTTCTGCCTAGCATGAAGTTGGCAGAATATTTTGATATAGGTATGGGTTTAACCTTGCTTTAGATACCAACTTACAGTTGGTTTTCTGAATGCTTGAGGAGAAATACCTCTTTAGCTAATGTATTTATATGTACAAGAACTTGATTACAATAAGAAAACTAAAATATTCATACTTTTATGCTATACTAAATATATGGAACTAATTATGGATAAGGTATTGTAGACGTCTTAATTTTTGGCCTAATTGAAAATTGACCTGTGTAAAAATATATTAGTTATTAATTTAAAATTTTCTATTTATGTATTGGAATTTATTAAATTTAATTCCAAAATATAAATAGTTAATTTTAATTAATACTTTAATATTATTTTATACACAAATCAGATGTTGACAAGTGTCAAGATGAAGTGGCACAACCGATCAAATCAAGTCTTGTGGCCTAGCAACCGCGGGCCAATTGAATTGTGACATGTGGCGCATCCATGTAAATGGTCCAATCAAGTCAAGAATATTTAATATTATCTTTTAATATGTGCATCAAAGAGATAATTATCAAATGTGTTCGGGGTCTCTTGCTAAATGTCTATATAAAAGAATGCTCAGAGACTCATATACATATTCTCAGATTCTCATATTCTCATATCGACATATTCTCAAGTCCAAGACTCAAGTCTTCAAGTTTCTGTTGCGACAACATAATGCTACCGCGAAGGTCCTATACTTCTTCAAAGCATCAAGTCATCAAGTTTTTTGATCTCGGAGCCAAGGTTCGAGTTCAAAGAAATCTCATAGTGTTCTTTTATCAAGTCAAAGGATACTACACTATATATCCAAGAACAAGCTTCAAGCCCTTGGATTATATATATTGGGAGAATAATCAGGGGATTAGTTTTGTTAGGGAATTTATATTTTTTTTCTCTGATAAATTGTAATTCTCATATATTGTTTAATATAAATTCAATTTGTCCATTATTTTTCTTTGTCTTGTGATTTAATTTTGCAAACAACGAAATTTGTGTGAACAAGTTTCTAGCACGCCCAGTGGGACTCGAATCTACCCCTCATTTCTTTCTCCCGTTTGAAGTTTGAAGATATTTGCAACCACTCAATGGCACCTAAGAGGAACCAACTCACCTTGGCCAGGAAAGATGTTGCTGACCCTGCTGCTAAATCTATCAATTAGCCCATGAATGGGGGCAAAAATACTGATTTCATTCCGTCTGATGGTTCTGACTCTGGAAGTCCAAGGGAAACAAATCCTAAGGTATTATCTTTTTGCTGAACTGCCAGCTACAACAACTGGAGTGGCAACGGTGGATGAATAACTTGCTCGAATGGCTCAAGCTATAGCTGACCTCCAAAAGATTGTAGAAGAAAAAGATCTACAAATTGCACAACTCATGAGCAAACAAGAAGAGAAAAATCTTAGAGGATTTAGTTGTAACCATCAATCTTCCCTTGGCCATATAATGACGCAGAAACAAGTTGAGGAGATGCCTTACAAATGAGAAATGGATCGAAAGATCGACCATTCTAGAACTTCTATTGCTGCATTGTCTGTTCAACAATTACAAGACACGATCACCAACACTGTTAGCGCTCAGTATGTCATGCCTTCTCAAAGTTCTATTGTGTATTCGAAGCCTAGACAAAGAGGATTGACTCGCTGAGAATGCCGATAGGATATCAACCACCAAAATTCCAGCAGTTTGATGGGAAGGGAAATCCAAAACAGCATGTGGCCCATTTCATTGAGACATGTAATAATGCAGGGACTTATGGTAATCTTCTTGTGAAATAGTTTGTGCATTCATTGAAAGGAAACGCCTTTGACTGGTACATTAATCTAGAACCTGAATCTATTGATAGCTGGGATCAAATGGAAAAAGGAGTTTCTGAATCGCTTCTGTAGTATGCGCCGGACTGTGAGCATGATTGAACTTACCAATGCAAAGCAATGGAAAGGCGAACCAGTGGTGGACTACATCAATCGTTGGCGTGTATTAAGTTTGAATTGCAAGGATAAACTCTCAGAGATGTGTATTCAAGGTATGCACTAGGGACTTCTCTACATTCTTCAAGGAATCAAACCTCGCACCTTTGAGGAATTAGCCACTCGTTCCCATGACATGGAGCTTAGCATTGCTAATCGCAGGTTTGGAATTCCTGTTGAAGACTAGAAGAAATAAAGGAAGGATTCAAAGAAAAGCGAAAAATATGCCAAAGCAACTACGAAGGAATCCATGGCGATCAAGACAGCCTCCATAAAAATTCCCACAAGTGATAAAAAGGTTGCTGAGAAAACTGAAGATCAACGCATTTCAACAGGCAAGAAAACACTAAAAGAAATTATTGATGAATTATTGACAAAGAAGTTGATTGAACTACCAGAACCAAAATGTCCTTAAGAAGCTGGAAAGATGGACGATCCAAAATATTGCAAATATCATCGAGTTGTCGGCCATCCAATAGAGAAATGCTTCATTTTCAAGGATAAAGTTGTGGCATTGGCAAGAGATGGAAAGATAATCCTTGACACGGAAGATGTGGTTGGATCGAACCTTACTAGCGCTATAACTGTGGTAGACACTACATATGTTGCAAGCAAAGACAATGCCTTTTCATCTTCACTCATGGGGGCATCGACAATGCTCCAGTGTGGAAGCTTAGACCTAGTACTAGTGAAGACTCAATTCATTGATGGAGTGATTGAGCTGGAAATGAGTTCTACTACTAAAACTGAAGATAGCAGTAAGTTGACTCTTGTGATGCACCGACAGAGGAGAAGACGATATGTCAATCAATCTTGTCCATTGGCATTAAAGGTCTCGCATGTAGCCAGACGCCCTCAACCAAGGACGACGAAGAGTTTAAAGGCCATATATGGTAAGTTGGAAAATTTATTGGCAGGTTACAAAAGAAGCCAAGTGACTTTGAAGGATTATTTTCTTAAAGGATTCTTTGATAAAAAACTTGAAGTAGTGCATGCTATATCTTGTGAAACTGAATAGTAACACTCCACTTCCCATTGTATGATAATTGCTTTTACAGACGAGGACTTGTTGGGATTAAAACCTCACAATAAGCCACTTTTCATTTCAGGGTTCATGCAGGAGCAAAAGGTCAACTGTATACTCATTGATGGAGGATCTGTCGTTAATATCATGCCAAAGTCCACTATGAAGAATTTGGGAATTTCTGTTGAAGATCTCCCACGTAGAAGCCTAATTATTCAAAGTTTCAACCAAAGAGGCCAACGAGCTATTGGTATGATTCGTCTAGACCTCACAATCGGTGAGTTGGAAGCAAACACTTTATTTCATGTTATTAATGCAAAGAATTCCTACCATTTTCTTTTGGGACGGCCATGGCTTCATGAGAATGGGGTGATACCTTCCACTCTTCATCAATGTTTCAAGTATTCAAAAAATGGGAAAGTTATGAAAGTTGATGTGGATGTGAAGCTATTTACTGAAGCTGAATCATACTTCGCTGATGCTAAACTTTATCTGGATCCTGATTCAGTAGGTGAAGTGCAACTTGCAAAGGCTCCAAGCAACCACTCCATTGAACGAGATTGTTCTGAAAATTTCAGTAAACTAACAATTACTGAGGTTTTGACAAGCAAAAAATACGAACGCGGTGATAAGTCCAACTTACCATTATTCCGATATACACCGCAGCCATCTCAAGAGAAAAGGCAAATTCCAGTTGGAGCATGTATTGAGGTGAATGATGCTGCTTGAAGCCAATTAAAGATGGTAGAATCAAGCGACTATCAAGCTTTGAGGAAGGATTTCACCATGCTTGTTGTTGGCATTAGCTCATCAATCTATAATGGACTATCTGTTGCAGAGGTTTCTCATAAATAATTTGAGGGTACATTTGATCCTAAGGCATATAAGTTACTTGAAAAATCTAGCTACGACTTTGCTAATCCACCCAGTCTAAGTAAGCTTAAACCTAAGTTAACTGGAGAAAAAGTTCATGGACTCAGTGAAGCACAACATAAACTAAAGAAACAGGGATTTTATGTTGAACAGTCAAGAGTTAGCCTTGGATTTAAAGTTGTAGAACCAGTCAGGATACGCATGACAAAGAAGGATAAGTGTGCTGATGTCCAATATATTTCTACAGAAGATCACGTGAAACTAGAAGAGCAAAAATAGAATAATCATTAAATTTCTATATTTGACCGTCTCAGTGCTCCAATTACTCGTTCTTCTATCTTTAAAAGACTTGGTGTTAAAAATCAAAGCAAGTTTAATACAGGTCAACGTCTGAGAGGTTCTGTGTTCAATCGACTTGGGAATAACACTGCAAAAAGGAGTGTTGACAACAAGATTGATATGTTGGAGTTGAAAAATAAGAGTCAAACTCTTCACTTGTCCCAATCAAATGGAGCCAAATCTACAATCCTAGTCATTAATATGGACAAACCTGTGAAAATAAAGTAGTGCATCGTAGAACATTCATGCAGAAAGAATGGTGCAAATGAAGATAAAGTGGAAATCACCATTAGCTCTAATTACATAAGTGTTAAATAGGAGCTAAATCTTGCATCAAATGATCCGTGTCTCGAAGAATTCAATAGATTGGTGGCAAATGGTTTTATACAAGTTACAAACTACTCAGCATGGATAATGGTGCCTACCCCAGTTTCAAAAGTAGATAGAACATTAAAATGGAGCATCATATTCCAGAGAATGAGAGTTGTTGAGATCGAATAGCCATATGATGAAGAAAATGATGAGTTACATACATGTAACCGTATCGCTATTGATGAAGAGCCTGATTCAGAAATTCCTAAAGATGAAGTCCTAAAAACTCCTCCACAACTTTAAGATGGTGGACAGACGACTGTTGATGAACTTGAAGAGTTGAATCTTGACACAATATGAGAGCCCCATCCCATATTTGTTAGTAAACTTTTAAATCCTAAAGAAAAAGAACAACATTTCAAAATCTTGAGTGAATACAAGGATGTCTTTGCTTGGACCTACAAAGAAATGCCAGGATTAGATCTAAAATTTGCAATTCATCACCATGGCATAAAACATTGGGCTCTTCCAGTAAAGTAGTCACAATGAGTGCTTTGCTCGAAGCTCGTCCCTTTAATTGACGCTGAAGTCAACAAGCTTATTGATGCAGGATTTATAAGGGAAGTGAAATATCCGACTTGGATATCTAGCATCGTGCCAGTCAAGAAGAAGAATGGCCAGATACACGTTTGCGTTGATTTTTGAGATTTAAATAAAGCATATCCAAAGGATGACTTTCCAGTACCTATTATTGAGCTTATGGTCGATGCAACTACTGGATATAAAGCTTTATCTTTCATGGATAGATCCTCTAGGTACAATCAAATTAGAATGTCACCACAAGACGAGGAGTGTACGACTTTTCGCACACCTAAGGGTATTTATTGTTACAAGGTAATGCCTTTCGGGTTGAAAAATACAGGTGCAACTTATCAACGAGCTACGCAAAATATTTTTGATGATATGCTACATACAAAGGTAGAGTGCTACGTTGATGATCTAGTGGTCAAGACTAAGAAAAAAGAGAACCACTTGGAAGATCTCCGCATGGTATTTGATTGGTTGAGAAAATATAACTTGAAGATGAATCCGCTCACGTGTGCTTTTGGTGTCACACCTGACAAGTTTCTTGGCTTCATAGTTCGACATTGTGGAATTGAAGTTGATCCTACTAAAATTGTTGCTATCTAGAAGATCCACCTCCAAGGAATCTTAAAGAATGGCGCAGTTTACAAGGGAATCTTGCATTCAAAAGAAGGTTCATATCAAATCTTGCAGGAAGATGCCAACCATTTAATCACTTGATGAAGCAAGATGCTCTTTTCGTATAGGATAAAGGATGTGAGAATGCTTTTGAGAGCATAAAGAAGTACCTCACGAATCTACCAGTTCTGGGAGCTCCTATACTTGAAAAATCGTTGATATTGTACGTTGCAGCATAGGAACGGTCGATCGGTGCTCTCATGGCTCAGGAAAATGAAGAAGGAAAGGAGAAAGCTTTATATTATCTGAGTAGGGCCCTGATTGAGAATGAGTTGAAATATTCTCTTGTTGAGAAGATTTATCTTGCCTTATTTTATGTAATCAAAAAGTTGAAGCATTATTTTGAGGCATATTCTATCCGACTCATCTCATGTGCTGATCCTGTCAAATTTATGATGTCAAGACTAGCACACTCAGGAAGATTGGCTAAGTGGTCTGTTGTATTCAATCAGTACGAGATCACATATGTACCTCAAAAAGCTGTTAAAGGACAAGCTCTTGCTAATTTCTTGACAGATCATCCCATTCCTACAGACTGGGAAGTATCCGATGAATTACCCGATGAGGAGGCTTTCTTCATTGATATCCTGCCAGCATGGACATTGTTATTTGATGGGGTGGCTCGATCTGATGGAGCGGGGGCAGGGATTGTATTTGTTTCACCAGAAAGGCAAGTCTTGACATATTCTGTACCGTTAAATAAATTATGCTCTAATAACATTGCAGAATATCAGGCTTTGATTATTGGGCTTCAAATGGCACTTGAATGGAAATTTTAGAAATTGAGGTCTGTGGTGATTTATTAATCAACTTTTAAATGTTTATGAAGTTAAAGATTTGATTCGTTACTTTCAACTAGCATCTTGTCTGTTGAAGAAGTTTGAAAATTTGTCCTAAGTCACATCCCGAGGAAAGAAAATAGGATGGCAGATGCATTGGCTAATTTGGCTATTACTTTGGCCATTTCTAAAGAAGAAACGATAAATATCCCGGTGTGCAATAGATGGATTGTGCTGTCGCCCGTTGAGCTTGGTCGTGAGGATGCAAACGCCATATCAGTCTCAGTTGGTGAAGATAAAGATTGGAGGACATCACTAATTGACTATCTAAAGGATGGGAAATTGCCACAAAACCCTCGTCATAGGACGGACGTGCGTCGGAGGTCATCTCGATTCATTTTATACAAAGATATTTTATATCGTCGATCTTATAAAGGTACTTATCATCGTTGTTTAAGTGGTGAAGAAGCAACTGAAGTTATGGCCGAGGCACAATTTGGAGTTTTTGGAGCTCACCAGTCGGGTCCTAAGCTTCATTTTCAGATTAAAAGGATGGGATACTACTGGCCTACTATGGTTAAAGATTGTATGAGTTATGCTAAGAGGTGTGAAGCTTGTCAGATGCATGCTAACTTTATACATCAGCCTCCTGAACCCTTACATCCCACAATTGCTTCATGGCCATTTGATGCATGGGGTCTTGATGTTGTAGGTCCTATTGCTCCTAAGTCGTCAGCTGGTCACGCTTACATATTGGCAGCTACAGACTATTTCTCCAAGTGGGTAGAAGCAATTCCCCTCAAGGAAGTGAAGAAAGAAACTGTTGTTGAGTTCATTCGTTGTCATTTGATTTTCAGGTATGGAGTGCCTCATTACATCATTATCGATAATGGGAAACCTTTCTACAATAAGTTGATGGATAGACTATGTGCACAATTTGGATTCAGGTAATACAATTCTTCTATGTACAATGCAGCTGCAAATGGCCTAGCAGAGCCATTTAATAAAACTTTATGCAACATGTTGAAGAAAGTAGTGTTAAAATCTAAAAGGGATTGGTATGAAAAAGTTGGAGAAGCTCTTTGGACATATAGAACAACTCATCGGACTGCTACCCAGGCTACTCCGTATTCATTGGTTTATGGAGTTGAAGCTGTTCTCCCTCTTGAAAGTCAAATACCTTCATTTCGTATAGCAATTCAAAAAGGACTTACTGCAGAAGATAATGTTCGCCTTCGACTTAAGGAATTGGAAGCATTGGATGAAAAAAGACTTGAAGCGCAACAACAACTTGAATGTTATCAAACACGTATGACAAGGGCATTTAATAAGAAAGTTCGTCCGTGATCTTTTTAGGTTGGAGATTTGGTGTTGGCGGTAAGAAGGCCCATTACCATCACCTAGCGAATGAGAAATAAATTCATGTCAAAATGGGATGGTCCATATGTGATAAAAGAAGTCTACACCAATGGTGCTTACAAGTTGGTTGACAAAGATGGATTGCGCATAGGCCCCATAAATGGCAAGTTTTTGAAGTGATATTACCCATGAAGAAGTTTGCTCCTTGATGCACGAGCCTAAACTGCATGTTGCTCCTTGGCGCATGAGCCTAAACTACATGTTACTCCTGGCCCACATGAGTATAAACTATGTACGGTAACCACTAAAGGCAGTGCATATAGTTAAACTGCTAACTTTCTCCACTAAAGGTAGTGCATGTGGTTAAACTGCTAACTTTCCCCACTAAAGGTATTTTATGTGGCTAAAATATTAAATATCCCACCTAGTCCAAGGTGGTTAAGTAATGGATACTCCTGACCCACATGAGTATAAACTGTGAACGATACCCCCCCCCCAAAAGAAATGTTTACTTTGAACTACGTAATAACTTGATCCCCTTGTTAGGGTACGTAGGCAGCTTGTGAGTTATTTCCCAAGTTCAGTCATATCAAAAAAAAAGAGGGAGGGAGGGGGTTGTTTGGATGGCTTTCCAAGTTCAATCATTGGAGCAAATTTGGATTACTTACTTCCAAAGATCAATCACATCATTGGAATAAGTCTGGATGGCTTCCCAAGTTCAATCATTGGAGCAAATTTGGATGACTTCCAAAGATCAATCACATCATTGGAATAAGTTTGGATGGCTTAATCATATCATTAGATCAAATGTGGATAACTTATTCCCCGAGTTCAATCACATAATTTGGACAAGTTTGGAGGGCTCGCCAAGTTCAATCACATCATTGGAATAAGTTTTGAGAACTTCCCAAGTTTAATCATATCATTAGAGCAAATTTGGATGACTTACTTATCAAGTTCAATTAAATCATTGGAGTAATTCTGGATGGTTTATCAAGTTCAAATATATCATTCGAAGAAGCTTTGATTGTTTTCAAGTTCAATTCATTAGATAGCCAGTTTTACTCAAAAGCTTAAGTAAGTTTATTCCGCTCCATTGTAGGGGGCATGTAATGCAATTTTTCTTTGAAGTTGGCATCAATTTGAAGAAATACTAAATAAAAAGAAAATGCACATGGAGAATTCATAAAAAAAAAAAAGAAGGAACAACTCTTTATTGCATATATAGTAATCAAATGTTCTTTTACATCAATTGTGCAGCAAAAAAAAAAAAAACAAACAAAAAAAATGCTAAGTGCTCATGCGAGTATATCAAAAGCTATTAGTTCCTTGCGAGATTCTTCAAGTAGTGCCTCCATCCTCTTTAAAGCCTCAACCTCTTGATCAGTTAAAAATGGAGTATCTTCAAGCTTTGAAACTTTATCTCTCTTGGTGGCTACTTCTCTCTGAATAGTGGACAAGTTTTCTTTAGCCTTTTGGAGTGATGAGTTTGCAAATTTTTCCGTACTGCTTAACTCGGCAAGTTGTGTTCTCAATTCCTCTTACTATTGGGTGATTTGAAGAAGTTCATTTTTGAGACCATTCACCTCTTCAACTCTTTCACTTTCTATTGCCTCGACCTTAAAAAGATCTTGTTGTGCAAAAAATAATGTTTTCTCATGGGTTTCTTGTGTTTCTTTTTGAATTGAATTTGACTTAACCTTTGTGTAGTTGGAAGCACCCTCAAAGAAAGATCTCAAGTGGTTCTCCAAAGATGATATATTTTTTATGTATAATCTCATCTCTGCAATCAAATAATCAATTGTTGGTTTTATCTCTGAGAGTTGCTCAAATGGAGTTTTCATGATTTTTTGACATATGCATTCCCAATAGAATTTGAGTAACATCTGCTCAGCTTCAATCTTTATTACTCGAGGATAAAATTCAAAAATTTCAACAGCTGGAAATGCACAAGATAGAGCTTCAAATGTCATTTTAGGCTTATTTTTCTCCGCAAAAGCCTTATCATTTGCAATATCAGGTAATATTACCTTTGGTTGTTTATTGGAATCAGCATTAGCATGGGACGATTGCATGCCAAGGTTAAGAGGTTGAGAAATGGCTGGTTCAAGCAAGTTACAAGGATGGACCCCATTTATTGAACCAACACTACCTTCTGATGTAATTGGGACTGGTATCTCAAGATCTGCAAGCTGGAAAAGAAAGGAGATTAGTGTAAAGGATTGGCAAATATATATGTGAAAAAAAATAATAAATATAATAACTTTACATATTTTTCTAATTCATCCAAAGGTAAAAAAGAACTTGGTACATCTGCAAAGAAATTTGAATATTACACTGATGTTATCTAAATCCAAAACCTTTGGTTTATTCTTGAGAATACATTGGTTGCTGGAGTTATCATTTGAGCAAGAAAGTGTGGAGATTGTTTCATTTCCCTCCAATGGAGCATCAGTGGGGGATGAAATATTGAGTAAGCTACAACGTCTTTTATATAGCAATTTGGTATGGTCAGCAATGTTATATTCCTTAGGCTCCAAATTCCTTCCTTTAACTTGTCTTGAAACAACATGACCTTGAAGATGTGAAGTTGCTAAGTTATTTGTGGGATCTTTCATTAAGGTTTGTTTAGGATGAGATGGACTCTTTCTAGGATGCCTAAGCTTAGATGCATGATGTTCAATTCTCTCCCTAAGTTGATTGAATTGACCAGAATTGATTCCATATCTTTCTGATTAACTTTGAGAACAATTTTAGTACCTTTTATTTGTAAAGTCTTCCAGTGTTTGTCCCACCAATCTACATATTCCTTTGTGGCCAATGGAAAGGAAGAAGTATTGCCAGGAATGATAAGTTTGTAAGATGTGTTCAGTAAAATACATGACTGCCAAAGTTGAACAAGCTCGTGCAAATCACAAGTAAGAATCTATTTCTTTAAGTTGACCAGGACGTGTTGACAAAATCCACATTGCCGACTGAATCGATGAAGGCCATAAGCTTCAATGATGTGCTCTTTTCCACATCGAAATGTCAAATAGTCGGAACGTAAAGCCACAAAAAGATCTTTATAAGATTTGATATGCATGGGCCATCTATTACTGTTAACTGCTTGCGCGGAATGAGTGTAGATTTTGAATGATTGAAGGATTGATACTGAGGAACAAATCTCGTGCATTTGAAAGATCAAAATATTTGGCCATGTTCTCCCCCGCATATTTGACCATCTCAGCTCCTCCTACATCAATCTTGGATAAAAAATGAGTGCCAAGGTAATGCCCTATCCAACTGTAAACATAATGAATGGGAAAGATAGAAGAAGATTCCTGAACATTTGGCGAAGTTGATATATTCCTTAAACCACAGTAGATGCTCGCTAAAACAGGAACTGCAAGAGAAAATCAATCATCATTTGCCATTCTACTAGCAACCTTGAAGACAGTGGCACGAATCAAATTTGCTTTGTGATGTGGTAAAACAAAACTGCATAACCAGCATGAAAGAAAAGCAACCAAGTAGGTCTCCCCTCTAACATCTTCTTCAACCTCCAGCATCATAAATGGCTCATCATATTCCTTGGTGCGAGGCAAAGGTAATGCATCGATTCTTCCACATGGATTGTGAGAGATCTTTGGCTCAGTAGACCTTTTCCGAGAAGACCTCAAAGGGGGCTCCGCATATCTTGTTGGTCCTTTAAACCAAAAGCCCATCCAATCAGAAATAGGAACACCATCAGAGTCCTTTGGAAGCATATGGTAAGCTAGAAATAGATACTTGTAGCTTCGTGGTTGAGAAGGACCATGTCTATTGTCACCAAGTAGCCCTTTCGCAGTAGGAATAGCTTCATCATAGAAACCACCACGAATAGGCAATCTACTAAGTACACGAAGATCCCACAAAGAAATTGAAAATTTACCGATAGCAGTGTGCAAAGTGTTCGTGGAAGAACACCATAACTTAAGGAAGGCTTGGAGGATGTTCTTATGACAGACATATGTGAAAAGTGAGGCATGGACTGTTGCATAGATTCTAGCTTGATGAAGAGTATCTGCATGATGGCCCAGTACATCCTCCGTCCATTCCCAATAACCTGCATGAAAAGATACTTCGCCAAACCTTGATGCAGGAATTCTCATTGAGCGTCCATTAATGTTGGAATGATAACCTGCAAATAAAAAATTCCAAACTAGTGGCTTTGGCATCATGGAGAGAGGACTTCAAGAGATGTATCCTAGAACGGGATGTAATTCCAGAACGTGGATCAATCACTTCCTTAGTTGCCTCCTCAGACCACTCCTGAATATGCATGGAATTGTTGGGAGGTCGAGGTATGGAACGAAGAACATCATTGTCTGATTTATGGATAACCAATTTGGTACGTTTGACTTTGAGGGTGTCTTTGTCACTCCCAATGATAATGCATGGAGATGGCTTTGTGTGATCCTCAATATATATTCTCATGAGTTGATCAGGAATGGTATATATCTCCTAACCTGCAACAAAAGAAAAAAGAAGAGAAAAGAGAACTTGAGGAAGTATAAAAAAAAGGGGGATAATAAGAAAGTGGAATGATAATAAAAACATCCCTCAATTTGATAACTTACTTGAAATCTTCAAATTTTTTTGTATTTGCTATGTGTTGATTGAATTTTCTATTGATGAATGTCGAGGGCGCCCAAGCAATTCTCTTTTGAGCCTTGTTGGAATAGGAGAACTCTATGAGTATTTTCTTCAAATAGTTGATGTGCAAAAATTAAGAAGAAGAAGATATACCTGATTGAGTAGATGAAATGCCTCAAAAGAATCCACAAGACCACAACTTGATTGTCAATGTTTTGTTAAAATTTTGAGTAAGTAAAATTCTTGAATTGCCCGCTTTTATAATGATCGTTTTCAAGTGTTTGAGTCCAAGTAAAATAAGGAGTCAAATCTCAATCCAATTGCCTCAAACCAACTGCTCAAAAGTTCATCAAGTTGGATTTCCAGTTGAAGAAAAACTCTACAGCAGAATTTTTTTTTTATAATTGAGTTTGTTGGAACGGTTACTTTGAGAGCACAAAAGATTTCCACTAGGTTCAGTTCACGTGGAAAACATAGCGCCAAAGGGTGGATTCTATTTGAAGACTTCTTTCTTTCACAGCGGCAAAGCTAGTGGATTCTGTTTGAGGACCTTTTTTTTCTTTCAATAACAGAAGATATAGCATTAGGCTTCAATTAGTGGGTCGGCAATTGAATTTTCAAACAGGAATTGCATTTTCAATTGTAGTGAGATGGCCTCTTAATATATATATATATATATATATATATGTTAAAAAAAAAGAGGCAAAAGGATTTGTTTTTTTGCTGAAGCTGATTCTTAGATTAATTTTGCAATTAGCCGCGGCAACATGGTACTGGAAATCTTGTGGTTCTGCTCCTATATGTATATATTTATATATTAAAAGTCATATATATATATATTTTAAAGACTCATATGTTATATGTATATGTATTTAAATATACATATACATATATATTTTAAAGGGCTCATATGTTATGTGTATATATATACATATTTAAATATATGTATACATATATTATCGTGACTTATTCACTCAAGAATGTATTGGAAGACATCGCTCGTGAACAAGTTTCGAGGGGGCATTTGTAGACAGCTTAATTTTTGGGCTAATTGAAAATTGACATGAGTAAAAATATATTAGTTATTAATTTAAAATTTTCTATTTATGTATTGGAATTTATTCAATTTAATTCCAAAATATAAATAGTTAGTTTTAATTAATACTCTAATATTATTTTATACACAAATCAGATGTTGACAAGTGTCAAGATGAAGAGGCACAACTGATCAAATCAAGTTTTGTGGCCTAGCAATCGCGGGCCAATTGAATTGTGACACGTGGCTCATCCATGTACGTGGACCAATCAAGTCAAGAATATTTGATATTATCTTTTAATATGTGCATCAAAGAGATAATTATCAAATGTGTTCAAGTCAATTCGGGGTCTCCTGCTAAGTGCCTATATAAAAGAATGCTCAGAGACTCATATACATATTCTCAGATTCTCAGATTCTCATAGTCTCATATTCATATTCTCAAGTCCAAGACTCAAGTCTTCAAGTTTCTACTGCGACGACGTAATGTTACCGCGAAGGTCCTATACCTCTTCAAAGTATCAAGTCATGAAGTCTTTTGATCTCGGAGCCAAGGTTCGAGTTCAAAGAAATCTCGAAGTGTTCTTTTATCAAGTCAAAGGGTACTACGCCATATATACAAGAACAAGCTTCAAGCCCTTGGATTATATATATTGGGAGAAGAATCAGGGGATTAGTTTTGGTAGGGAATTTATATTTTTTTTCTCTGATAAATTGTAATTCTCATATATTGTTTAATATAAAATCAATTTGTCCATTATTTTTCTTTGTCTTGTGATTTAATTTTGCAAACAACGAAATTTGTGTGAACAGGTATATCAAAAGATCTCATCCTATCAATAGTAGCTAATCAACATCTTTGTTAGATACCTATGAGAATGGGCTCAACAATTAGAATCTTGAATTTTTAAAATTAAATTTATAACATATTTATTGCTAGTTATTTATAGTTATTCAAGAGTCGAGTAATTAATTGGCCAATGGCATTGTCTTTATACCTTTGTGTGTGTCAAGTTCGCAGTTCAAACCAAATGAACTCTAGGTGCACATATATCTGTGTAAATAAACAAAATGTTACCCAAAAGATTTCAAAGATTCTTACTTGTATAAAAATCTATTGTGGCAGTTAATATATTAATGTACAAACCAAAAGGGTTCTTTTCTCTCCTTAATATAGTTTTTTATCTTGATATTTATTAATTGTACATTTACATATTGATATACTCTAAATGTGTCCTAAGTGCACAATAGTCAAATCATCCTTAAAGATAAGTGCAAAATAACAAGAAGGGTCACTAAGTACATCAAAGCCCAACGTGCTCTTAATCAGAGACCTACAAATTTCAGCATCCGATTGTCAATTACTGAGGAGACCCCCAAAGACAATTTCATCGACATTAGTTTAACATTGTCTGTGGAAAATAATTTGATTGATTGAATGCTATAGATGCAAATGAGATTATCTAAGCTCGAGATTCTAACGTCCAAGTGGCTCCTCTAAGGGAGGATGTTGCCAGAGATAACAGAGAATGACGACCACTCCTATTCTCTTAGGATAGACTGCCTAGGTTATCCTAGCACTTGAGAATCCACCTACAACCCAAAACTTACTGTAGGAGGCACTATCCTGCACCTAACATAAAAACCCTTTTGGCCTCTTTGGAAGATGCCTTTGCTTGGGCCATAGTAAAAGTTGTTATCTAATATGCTATAGAGCATCTTTAATCGAGCCCTTGCAATCCTCTCACAAAAGCTAAGAAGCCTCCTATAATTCGAAGTCAACGGAGCTGAGGCCGAAAGAGGGATGAAGAGCCATGCCTCCTCTGTCTCACTAAATGGATGCTTAGGCGTACCTTCTGATGAATAATTCAAGCCAGCACTAATGCTAATGAATCTATCCCTTGAACCACTATCCTAGAGTGCATTTTCAAAGTTAGCAATAAGTACCTTTCCTCTTGCAGTTGCTCATCCTATGCATAATCTATTATTCTCTCCATTTTAGTAGAGTTACTCATAGAGTTAAGGTGGTCAACCTTCCAAAGTTTGATGGAGCCAGTGATCCCTAAGAACACTAGGATAACTTCAAAGCGCCAATGGAGTTGTACGACCTAAATGAGGTAGCCTATTATAAGATCTTTTGCATGATGCTGATAAAGCATGCCGTTACTTGGTTCAACTAATTACTTGCTGGAACTATCACTAGACTAGAACAGCTGATGCAGTACTTCTTGTACTTCTCTATCAATTGAAAATACTCTAATACCATTGCATACTTGTTCACTGTAAAGCAGAAGGGAAGGCTTGTAGGAATATGTTAACTATTTTTTCCAGGTTGTGCATAAAATTCTCTATTTGGAGTTCTTGCCTAGTAACATATAACAAAACTTAGGATGTAAGAGGTTCAAGGAGTATATAAAGGGAAATCTCCTAATTATTTTAGAGAAGCTCTTGATTCGGCTTGAGAAGTACATTTGCATTGAGGAGACAATGCACCCATGAAGAACCACAAGTAGAAGTGAAGAGAAGAGAAACCTATTGGAGGTAGGAAAAGAGACTACCATAGATATGTGCCTACCTTAGAGTCCATGAGGTACATTGCCCTTAATGTACCTAGAGCGAAGATCTTGGTGGTAACTGAGCAACAAAACCTAATAGAGAGGCCCAAATGTACGATGGTGACAATCTTATAAAGCAAAATTTGGAGAAGTACTTTCCTCTCCATCACGATAGAGGATGCATGATCAAATAATGTTGCCGTTTGATGGATGAAATCAAGAGACTAATCCAATATTAATATTTGAAGGAGTTTGTGGCTAAATGACAAGGTGGCACTAAAGAACCTCAATGATAAGAGGCATCAAGCAACATATACAGATCGTAAGATTATTGGTTGGAACCAAAGAGAGATGCCAAACCACAAAATCCTAACAAAGTAATTTTTGGAGGACCTGCTCAAGTTGACTTAGTGAGTGCCCACATATCTCTAGCTCGAATGCAAAAAAACCACGCATGCCCCTCGGACCAAGCCTTACACATATACGAGGTTTGTCCCCTTTAGAATGAAATTTCTGTCGGAGATAAAGACTTGAAGGTTGGGAAGATGACAATCTCGACATCTTTGGATAACTTCTGGGTGAAAAAGATCCTTAAGGACAGTGAAAACTTAGTGGAAAGCATATCCTATGTGCTTTTTGTAGTTAGACATAGCAATGCACAACTCTAGGAGGCCAATACCTCGCTAATAGGTTTCAAAGTTGAAATAGTGGAAGCTATGGGGAAAATTCCTCTCCCTTTATCTTTAGGTACTCATCTCAGACAAGCTACAAAGATGGTAAAGGTCCCTATGGTGAAGGCCCTATCAGTCTATAATGTTACTTTGGTTGACCAGCCTTGAACCTTTTCCAAGCATTGACCTTAGCTTACCTTATAAAGATGAAGTTCCCTACCGTTGATGGTCTTGGAGAAGTAATAGGATACCAGAGGATGGCAAGGGAATGTAATGCTAACACACTAAGAAAGGCCAGAAAATCCTTAGAGAGGTAAGAAAATAAGGGGGACGCCTATAGACACTATCCTAGGATAATGAGAAATAGTTAGGAACTATGACCAATTTGCCACACGTAATTGGAGCAAGCATCTAGGAAGGAAAAATCCATTGAAATGAACATAAAAAATGGACAAAGAAATTATGGTGATGAAATTTATGGGTGAAAGAAAACTAAAGGTTCGAAACTGACTAAATATGATCGAAGCCTACTTAGGGAAACTATAGGTGTAGTCACTATCTTTGATTTTAGGATTATTTCTCAATGCTTGCATTTCTTTATCTTCTAGATTTTGATTAAATAAACTTATGGAGACTATTAAAAAAATTAAAAATTTAAATTGTATAATTATTGTCATACATCTTTGTGCCATATATGATAGTATAGATAATAGAGAGATGGATGGATTAGGAAAGAAATATCTATAATTAGGATGTAAATTAGGATTGGTTTCTTTTCTTTTTTCTTTTCCAATAAGGAATGATCAAATATTTTTTAATCATTACATCAACATTTCAAATTTAAAAAATACAGACAAATATGATTAAAAAATTAATATGAAAATAAATTAATAATGATTATGAAAATAGTTTAATTAACATACCCACACTGATTTCTTTCCCTAAGAAAATTATTGTAACCGATAGAGTATCATTATAATTAGGAACACAACTTAAGATTGATTTCTTTTCCTTGAACATATACGTGTTCAACATTAATGTGTCAAAGTATATATGTTGCAGTTCTCAAATTTGGCTGGCTCCTTCTATTAATCATTATTTTTTATACAATTATGAGATTATTAATTGAATCATGCATTTTTTACATAAATGAAAGAATAGATTTTCAATTAAATTAATGATTCTAAAAACAGAGAAAACTAACTAATACGGAATTTTTTGCTTCACCATCCATCCTTCCTATATATAATCGGTACGATTAAAATGTAAATTAGGATTGATTTCTTTCCTTATGTCATAAAATTATTGCAATTGATAAAAATATCATCTCATTGTAATTAAAAATTGTAAATTAGGATTTAGGATTGATTTCTTCATTTTACAATAACTTGTAACATTTTGTAAACATATATCGATCACAGTAATTTTGGATTTTGGTGGGGAGGGTTATTTTTCTACACATTATTCATAATATAATTATGATATTATTAGTTGTTGAATCATAATTTATCCAATTGAAATAATATTAAAAGTAATAATTTTAGACCTGAATTAATTAATTAATTAAATAATAATTTAATTAATAGGAAGTAGATAAATTGGACACATGTGACAAAGTAACAAGGAAATTTTCTCATCCATCCTTCAAAAGGACACTTTGGATCATTTATTTTATTTTTTATTTTAATTTATTGTATTTATGTCAAGTATATTTAATATTTAATTAAATATATATATATATATATTATATTTTTATGAAATAAAATAGGATATGAAATAATAAATGAAATAGATATTTTAAACGACAAAAAATAGCCAACAATCATGGCTCTCTGATTCTGAGCAGAGTTCTCGTTGGACTCGAAAAGCAGAAAACAGAATATATATATATATATATATATATAACAGACTCCTTTTTGCTTTTCTACTTCTGCCAATTCTGACTGTTAATCGAACTCTTTCGAATATGATGATGAGCGGCTGCCGATTTTCACAGCAGTTGCGAGAGTACAATCCTCGCCAATTAGGGATTTGCAGTTTCAATAGCAGCAAGCATTGCTGTTTTTATCACAATAAAGCTAAGCTGGCGCCGCCCCCTCCGGTGCCGCTGTGGCCTCGTAGATTTTCTTTTTCTTTTAAGTACACTCCTTCGGAAAGGTTTTCGAGATTCAAGTCATTGGGCACCAGTGCTTCGTATTCTTCTGCGCCTGTTGCGAACAATAGCGACGATTTAGCTGGAGTTTCTTTCATCAATAACGATAATTGCACTCAAGATACGTCTCAGGCTCCTGTTCTATCGGACTGTTTGAGGTAATCTTCCAATTGTTGGTTCGCTATATTTTGTGTATTAACTATTGTTCATCGTTTGTATATGCTGTTGATGTAGACATTATTGTGAATAAACTTCTTTAATCCAAAAACTATCACAGTTGTGATTTGGCACCTTAAATTTACTTCACATGCTACGAAAAAGAATACTTCTACAAGTGAATTTGGGTTTCCTGTATCATCACCCAACTATAGGAAAGATGCTTGTGAGGCTCAATTTTCTTTATGGTGATTTGGTATGTTATGTGCTGTTACCTAGTCTGAATTCTGCAACTTGTATAGCTTAAACTCTCTAACGTGCATTTTTGGTATCTCATTTTGTTGCTTGCAGCCCTTATTTTCAAATAATCAATGAGTGCATATATGGTTGCTTTGCGCTGTCACCTTTAACTTGTTCGATTACAAAATCAAAATGCATTCTAATTTTCAGTACTTTCTAATTTTGATGAAATTTGTGGTTCTCAAGTGTTCTCCATTCTCATTTACTCTTGCTTTTTTTTGTTTTTCTGTTTTTTTTTTTTCTTTTCAATCTAAAAATAGCCCAGCTGAAAATGGTGGGGATCTTCCCTCTGAAAGATTACCCTCAGTGGCAGGTTGGTTCTTCAAACCCATTTCACAAGTAATTTTACTTTTACTCCTCTCAACTGTTGCATACATCTCTGTATATGTATGTAATATACAGAACGAAGGGTTAATAATCTTTGTTTCATTTGCTTGTTGTCAGTTATAAAATTGTCTAGTAAGACCCCTGGATAACAGTTAACTAGTAGGAATTTTTTTAGTATTCTTGATGCAAGTGATTAACTAATTCAAGAAGAGTTATTTCTTCCTTTTTTCTTGCATTTGTGGTAAATTATCCCCATTTATGATTGATTTGTCACTTCGTTTTGGTAACAGCTTTGTTAATTGCAAATGTATGTAATTTAATGACTTTGTTCTGCCCCCTATAGTGAAGCATAAAAGCTATTTAAGGCAGTAGTTGTATGTATTTTCCAATAGCATCCATACTTTGTTATGAGGTATTTCATGTAGAATCATGATCTGTTGTTTTCCAGCCACATATTTTGATAGAATTGCCTTGAAAAGGAAAATGAAAAGGAAAGCTAAATCAATTACAACCAATTCTCATTACATTTTTAATTAAAAATAAATATAATTATCATGAACTTTTTGATTGTCAAACTGTACAAAGAGAGATGAAATAAATTTAATTAATATATGCTCTGATAATTATATTTGTACAAGTCTTTCCTTTGTGTTTTCCTTCAAAATCAGATAAAGGGGGGAAAATTCTTCTTAGTGTGTTCTTCACTAAAGTTCAAGACTGAAAGTCCATTGGAATTGTTCGTACATCCAATCTAGTATCACTGACAAATTAATCAGCTTCTATACTTTCCTTGTGAGAGATTGAATTGAGAAGAGTTGTTTTCTGAGCACTGTCCACCATTTTCACCATTGGAAAATATAAAGCTACTTGGGTACAATTAATGCAAACAATTTTCTGCATTATGCATGGCCTTTTTCTATGTTTGAGACTTTCTCTTTTTCTTGTGGAAATATATTGTCATTCTTGGACTCTTTTTGTTTGACCTGGATAAGAGAATTAACTATTTGAGTAATGAGTTGTTCTTCAAACTTATTTCATGGAGTATATGTTTCTATGTTGCTAAATAATTGGAGGTACTGTTTTTATCTATTCTAGTGTTGTAATTGGCTTTCCTATATTGTACTTTATGCATGGAATATATCATATCTTATTTTCTCAAGTTTGTGCTGATCTTTGGTAAAATCAGAAAATAAAAATAGGAAGGGAAGAAACTCGTGAAAGCAGAATGGGAAACTTTATTAAGACAAGAGTGCAAGAATCTTAACACAATTCTTCTAGCAAAATGGTCTGTATGGAGAGGACTAGACTCCAAATACAAAAGGTAAACAACAAATTCAGTGCCACTAAAACAAATTCTAGATGGATATTTATACTAAATGTATAATGAGTATTATTTGCATATATGAAAACAAATTATTAAAAACTGAGAAAAATGTGGGGAGTGGATAAGTAGTGAATTGGTATTGTGTAGGAGAGATCATGAGAGAAGTTGTAACATGTCATCATTGACTTCTCCAACCACCATGTGAGAGAAACCAAATAGCTGGAGAAGTTGGACTTGGTTAAGAGCTGAAGTATCTTTATCACCATGTGTCCTAGATTATGTGCATAGAGGTAGGTTTCTATTATTTCACCCCCTAAAAAGATGCCTTTCCTTAAGGAAGAAAGAAGGAAATTGGCCAACAAGTAGTAGATCAGAGAGGGCAGAGGCAGAGGAGGAAACTACCCAAATATTTGTTAGCAGTACAAAGCAAAGGGATATGAAAGGCAGGGTTTACTTAGACATAGGAGGAAGCTGCAAGTCATAGGTAATAGGACCTAGTTTCTGGATAATAGTATATTAACAAAGGGACCATGGAGAATGCTTCTCATATTGGCATTTGGATAGGGAATTTTTCCTATAAGGTTGCACGTGGAGAAATATAGCATCACCAACTTTAAGCGACAAATCACATCTCTTGGAATTAGGTTGAGCTTTCATGTGAGACTAAGCTTTCAAGAGATTAGAATATAACTTTAGAATTTCATCACGGGCAGAGAGCTCCACATCTAGGTCCCCAATTTTGGTCTCCTTGGGAACGAAGGGATGTAAAGGTAGTAGTTCTCTTTCATAAACAATCTAGACAGGAGTCGTGCTGGAAGAAGAATGATAGCTTGTGGCCCTCTGGTGAAAAAATATTACGCCCATGCTAGAAATTTGTGCCAAGATTTTGGTTATTCATTGGTGAAATAATGCAAATAGGCCTCTAGGTAATGGTTAACCACTTCAATTTGTCCATCTGATTGTGGATGATATGAAGACCCCACATGATGATGAATGCGACTAAAGCGAAACAATTCTTGCCAGAAAGCACTCAAGAAGACAACATCTTGATCAAAAAGAATGGATCATGGGGTGCCATAGGGGTGAACAATCTCTTGCAAGCAAAGCAACAACTGTCTTGGTTGTAAAAGGATGCGGTAAATGGAGAAAATGACAATATTAGTTTAACCTGTCTATTATAAGAAGTATGTTATCACATCCATCCAAAGAAGGAAATCCCATGAATAGGTCAATGGAGATTGTCAAACCTTGTTTTGGATGGGCAAAAGCTGCAAAAGATGAGTTGGTGCCAAAGTTTGAGACTTGTGTTGTTGATATATCAAACAATTATGAATGAACAACTTCACTGAGGCTAAAATAAATTTGCACAAACTCGTTTTAGAGGTTTTAAATATCCTTATGTCCACAAGCTGGAGAATCATGTGTTTCCCCTAAAATTTTTGTTTTTATCTCAGGGTCAAGGATAACTAACTGAGACTTATAGTATAGGTGGTTGGTAGCATAGAGAAATCCGGTTAAGATGCAGGGTTAACGGAAAGCTGAACTATAATCTATTTTGTATAAGGATCGGTATCTAATGCTTCCCTTAGGGCAGGGAAGTCCAAGGAAATCAACATTGCAAGGGCTTAAAAGTTAGCGCATTAAGGTTTAGGCATCTACATTCTTATTTTCACTTCCCACTTGTAGAAAATAGTTAAATAAAAACTTCATCAACAAGCATGCTATTTAATGGTAGTTACAAGATTCAATAAATATTTCAAATTGTGATGGTCAATTTCTATTGGAAATTGTTAACCTAAAAGAAAATGTTTCCATTTTGCTAAATCAAAGACTAAAAGCCAATAGTTTCCATCAGGAGTAGATTGCATTCTATTAGTAAATGAAAATCTCTTACTGAAATAAGGGAGTGAGTGACTTTGCTGGAATAACTAGTCCTGCTACCACTCCATTGCATGAAGCATCGCATTCCACTATGAACGGTTGGGTGAAATCTAGTAAGCAGAGTATCAATATTAAATTTAGGAGCCTTTTAAGTTGTTGGAAAGTAGTTTTAGCCTTGTGATTACGTAGAGCAACGATGCCAGAATTTGAGCAAATTGCTAATCATTATCTGTTAGGCTCAAGAACCCTCAAAGTTGTTTCACATTCTTGAGTAAAGGCCAATCCGATGCTGTTGAAATTATTTTAGGATTGACTGCAACTTCATTTTTTGACTACATGCCTATGGAACCCAATTTGTGGTTGGCTTAACAAACTTCTTTTGGGGTCACAAAATAGGAATTTGTAGCGTGGAGTTGAAGAGCAATTTGAAGGTGTGTTTGGTGTTGTTGGAGGTTAGAAGTATAAATTAAAACATCATAGAAAAGGACCAGGAAGAAATTGTAGAGGTAAAAAGGTCGTTCATGGTGACTCTATTGTAGATGTGGTGCTTGTTAGGCCATAAGACATGAGAAATTCATAATGCCTGGAATGAGTGTGGAAAGTTGATTTATGGACATTTGAGGTTTGACACAAAGCTGGTGGTAACTAGAATGAATGTTAGTTTAGGAAAAAATTTTGCTCTAAGTAATTTGTCTATTAGCTCATCTATATTGGGGATTGGGTATTTGTGTGGTGTGGATTTGGTTAAGGTTTTCGTAATCGAGAAAAATAATGATGCATTGATGATGGGGGTGAATTTCAATCATTTGCTCCTTTTAATTAAAGAAAATATAATGTGGTTAAAGCAATTATAGAACTATATATAATCTTATAAGAAAATAATGATTATATTTTTAAGAAAAATTTGAAAGTTTTTTAAATAAAATAATAAAGTTATCCAAAGGTAAGAGATATAGGTGAGTAGATAACTCTTAGGCATTAGCTTAGGAGTTCTTATTCTTATCCATATTTCCCTGAGTCTAAACTTCTACTCCCAAAATGTTTTATCCTAAAAGGTCGAGTGATCATTTGTTCTAATAGCATCAGTCTCATGTTAAAAGAACTTCTAGAAGTTGTCTTTTTTCTTTACCAAGATGACTTGGCTAGTGAAAGGGCTTGGGACAGATATAACTTGAGTTGAATAAGTTATTCACTTGGCTTTCAATTTTTTTTTTTGGGCGTTCGGATAACGGTAAGATCAAAGATAAGATGGCTTAGCATTTGGCTATAGATGGATGGCATGTGAGTTGGAGGGTGGCATAAAGGTAAGTTCTAAAAAAACAGATGCAAACTTGTCTAAAGGAGTCTATTCAAGCAGGGGGTGGTTTCGAATGACTACATGATGATTTGAGAGTTTTGCTGGAAGTTTGGAAAGACGCATTTTCTATGCTTGCTAAATGAACTCCTAGTAATTTGTAGCACTTCCCTTGCCAATTGAAAATCATAAACATGTTATTCTAGTTAGCTTGGACTATGTTGAGAGTGGCCAACCACTTAATATTCAACGCCAAAAAAGCACCACAAATGGAGAAGGGGTAGAAATCGAGTAATTGTGAGATTTCGAAGCTAAATGTCAAAGTTTTTACACACTTAATTGCAGCTGACAATGTCCCATTTCCAATTCGGAGGCTTAAGGGTAGAATTTGTTGAATGCGATCTCAAGTTCTTCCATAATTGTAACCACCACATAGTTGTATGTCGAGCCAAGGTCCACAAGAATAACCAGTTACCATTGTCTGATTTTGCCAAGGAGTTTTATCTTCGTGCAAGACGTTCTTCTTTGGATGGCATAGAAGGGAATTTTTGTTGAGTCTGTAGGAACTTCTCCATCGTTGTTGGTAGCAACCTTATCATTGTTGCTGTCAGCATTCATGATTTCCAATGCAGCAAAAGATAGGTCTTCACAACGATGAACGATTGTGTTTTTGTTGCATTTGAAGTATAAATTTGTTCCGCATCCCATATGCAAGTTTGCAACGGTTGGGTTTTTGTCATTATGTAGTGTGAAGCTGGAAGAGATTGGGTTGGAAGTTCTTTACCCGAAGGAGGATGATGGGTCTCACGTAAATACCCAGTTGAATAAGAATTAGCCGGTAGAGTGCTGTCTAGTTGGGCCCTTTTTGTCCATGAATTAGGCCAGAATTAGCCTCACAGTCTAAAGCCAAGCTCATGGCTTTCTAAATGGTTCTAGATTTACGAAGTTAAATGTCCTTCAAGTTTATGAGAAGCAGCCTCAATAGGTGATGCTTTGGCCAGTCGTGAATGTGTACATTTGTTTTTGCATATTCTTAGCTATTCTTGTGAAGTTTGTCTTTTTGATATTACACAAATGTTTGTTGTTATTTTGAAATTCTACAAGACCATAATTTTCTTGTAAGGCCCCCACACTAACTCCTAATGTAAGAGGGTTCGTTCATTGTTAATCCAGGAAACAAATTGAAGGTGTCAGGAGGTACATGGTGCCAATATCAACTTTTAGCTCGTCGATGTTTGATAATAGTGGAAGTATTTCTCCACCTTCAAAATCCATCCTTTGGGATCTCCTCCAAATGTGAGAAACTCCATTTTGGTATAGGGCAGTCATGAAGGATTCTTAGCCCACTAAAGGCTATCAACATCTTCTTATGCCATGTGGACTTTCCTCTGTCACATGCCTTGAAATTAGTATCTCATGGTTGGGTGATACTAGTTTGGGTTTTGTGTGCTTCCACTTCAGTTGCTAGTGAATCTTTAGTGTTTAATTTGAAGGTGATGGCTGACAATTGTTGGATGATGGGGTTGGAATTTGGGTTTGCTGGTGGATTGGTATTTGGGTTGGTTTGATGGATTGGCAGGGTCATTTTGGAGATTGGAGGATGTAATGCCTTAGAATTTCTTAATTATTTTATCCTATGTTATCCATAATTTCGTTAATTTTATTTATTTTTGCCATACCAGTTAGAAGATGATACATATAAATTTGATAATTAAAAAAAAAAAATATAATATACAATTATAATTCTCTTATAATAATATTATATTAGCACTAGAAATTAGTAATTGAGACCCTAGGAACTAATAGTTAGAGTTTTAGAAGAAGTAAAATACCTCTCAGATATATAGTCCTACACTAAAAAAAAAAAAAAAAAAAAAAAAAAACCACCCAATCATTCAGTTCTAAGAAAAAAGAAAAAAAAAGAAGAGAGAAAAAAAAAAGAGAAGTGGGAAATGGCGGAAGAGAAAAAAAGAAAAGGGAATCCGACGAGAAGGAATTGGGCCAACTGGCGATCCATTGTAGAAACTTTCCTAGGTAATTTCTGATAAATTATCCCTTTTCATTTAATTTCAGTCGCCGATCTTAACCGAATGAAACCAATTTTTACCGGATGAAACAATTTTGAATTGAATTGTGTTTTCCTTTCCGAATTTTATTTTTCTTTTCCTTTGCCATTAGCTGTCAATTTTGACCAAATAGCCAATTTTCCAATTTTAAGATAGTGTAAGGAAGCCTTTGTCTTTTCTGCTTGTAGAATCACTTAATTCCATAGCCAAGTATGTGTAGAACTTAATGCTTATTCTTCCTTAATAAATCAGCCGCAAATTTTGATAGAAATCAAGCTTTCTCAAGTTTAAGCACAAATTGCCGTGGAAAAATATTATCCAAGTGGGCCTGGCTGGATTTGTTAATGACTTGTGGCTTTTAGTATATTGATGAAAATTTTAGGATTGTTGGGTTTAAGGTACTACAGGCTTATGATACCCATAAGGCTAATCCTAGTGAGTTTTGTCTTGATTATCAGTTAAATTGGTGATTGACGTATCTAATAAATGCACTAGGTGACTCAGCTATTGATACGATTGATTTTGAGATAGGAGATTGACGTCTAGGATTGATCTCAGAGGTGAGTGTCTAAACTTATAAATCTTATATATTGTTAATGTTTCAAAATCTAGAAGGATATATGCTATTATATAATTGTTCGTGACTTGTTTTCAACTTACACTGCACTATATATGTATTCCAGTGTGCACAAAAAGAATTATTTTTTTTCTTGTTTTATTTCTGGATAAAAGAAAACCTATGTTTTTATGATTTTTTTTATGCTTCTAGACTAGCAAATTAAACTCGATGATCAACTGATTATTGTTACCGTTACTGTCCTGTTACCCATTTCGTTTTGTATTGTTTTGTACTACCTTGTACTGTTATCTGTTCTGCAATGTCCTGTATTGTTATTTGTTGCCTCGTCGGCTTACTGTTTTATCTGGTATCAACGATACGCTAGGGATTTTCCCCTGGGTATCTGCAAACTGTTTATTGACTGGATATATGTATGGAGAACTGTTTAGTGCCTGTCTTGGCGGAACGTTTGGCTATACTGGACACGCTAGGTATTCCCCCCTGGGTGTCAGTGGTATGCTAGGGATTACCCTCTGGGTGCCAGCCGTATGCTAGATTTCCCCCTGGGTATGAGCGATACGCTAGGGATTTTCCTCTGGGCATCTGCACCGTGCCAAGCTGTCACCTTTTAGTAATACTGACTGACTGTTTGACTGGCTACAGCAAAACTGACTGATCATCGTATTTAAGCTGATAGTTTAGGAAATAGTTTAATAAAATTTTGACTGGTTACTGCTTGATCGTTTATAAATTTCTCGACTGTTACCGTTAGACTGTTTTATGAATCCCACTTATATTACTCGAAAATTCCTACTGTACAAAATAATTTAATTCAAGAACTCACTTTACACACACTTGGCATTCACTGAGTCTTTTACTCACTCTTTTCTTTTTTTTGACTTCCTTTTAGTAGACATCGATCTTAGTCCTAGTGAGGATCCTGCATATAATGAGAATCAAGGGTGAAGATGTAGTTTTGGATTATTCAGTAGACTAGTATATTTTCTATTAAATTCATTAGTTTTGTTTTATTTGTATGGATTTTATTATGTTTAGTTCCGGAAAGATTTCAATACCTTGAGTTTTATGTTGTGAGTTTGCTAGAAATTGGATGAGTTCTTATTTAACCTTATAATTTTGGATTGTTAGTTTCATTTATTTGGGATTAAATTTCACGCTCAATTCTAGTATAAATATGATTTAATTATGGGGCGTGACAGAGGATCTGCTGTAAATCATATTGGATCAGCATGCTTTGGTACCAAATGGTAAGGAAAAAAAAAAAAAAAAAAAAAGAACATAAAGTAGCAAGGGAAGAAGCTCGTGAACGTAGAATGGGACATTTTTTTTAGATAAGATAATGCAAGAATCTTAACACAATTCCATTAAGTAGTCTGTATGAAGAGGATTGGACTCAAAATACAATGGTAAAGAACAAATTCGATGCCTAGAACAAATCATAGATGCATATTTATACTAAACATCCAATGCGTATTATTTGCATGAGTAAAAACTAGAGAAACATGTGTAAAATGGATAAGTGGTGAGGTGGTATGGGGCTGGAGCCATGGTAATAGTTGCAACAGGTCATCATTGAATTCTTCAGCCACCATGTGAGAAACCAAATTAGCTGGAGAAATTGGACCTGGCCAGGAGCTGAAATAGTTGTCCTTTGAGCATATGTGCGTAGAGGTTGGTGGGTTTGTATTATTATTCTTTATCGTATAATGTGTGTTTGTTTTATGTACAATCTTTAACATATAGTGTGTATGCTTATGCACATTCATATATATTATATATGTATTTTTGTTCATCCAAGATGGATGGAAGAGACTCCAACTCATTGTTAGCTTTTGATTAGAAGTCTTTTGCTGGATTTGACTATAAAATTTGAAAAAGTGCTATAAATTGCAGAATAACTGATGCTTTGTCAAGTCCAATATCTTCATATTCAAAATATGACTTTCATTCCTTCTCTCAGAAATCATATACACTAAATTTACTTGAGATAAATTCAATGTCTTAATTACTGATAGAATGATGATTTTCTTTGTTTATTCATTATAATAGGAGGAATAGTAGCACTGGGAAAGTTTGATGCCCTTCACATTGGTCATCGGGAACTCGCAATCCAAGCGGCGAAGATAGGAGTTCCATTTCTATTGTCCTTTATTGGAATGGCAGAGGTACTTGGGTGGGAACCTAGGTATGGAATGCTCTCTTTCTTCTCAACCTTGTTCTTAAACTAATGCAATGTAGAATATTGACAGCAAATAAAGTAGTCATTTTGTTACAGATAGAACATTTAGTGCTTTTTTCTTCGTTCTTAGGATTTACAGTGTCAGAATTGTCACTTATTTCACAAGTGGGAAAAATAGAATGGTGTGCGTTAAGTTGCTATTCTGCTCTTGTATCAGTTGTTGTGGGATGGTTTACATTATACAATCCTGGGACTCATCCTGTAAAACTTCTTTTCTATTTGGCAGTAGGATTTTATAACTTATGTAGCCGTCTGACAGTCGAGTTTTTATGAAGAAAAGGTGCATGAGACTTAAAGGACACTGGCACTGTTGAATCACAATACAATGGAGGGAGTATAGCTGGCAAATAGTTGACAGGGTTTGCGAGCATAAAAGCAGCTCCTCATTCAGATTGTTAGGGACACTTTGATGATGTCTTTTTAGTGGAACACAGAACACCTGGGCATGAAGAAACCAACAAGTACATCAGCCAAGATTGAAACAAGCAAACTACACTTGACAAAATACACAAGAAAATAAGGATTGCTAAGAGATGTTTTCCAAACAGAGTTTCTTGGTACACCTAGTGCATGGTCTTCGAAAATGATTTAATGGCACAAATGGAAATGCATGCTCATGTTTACTTTGATGAATGTCAAAGCCTTGGTTGCCAAGGGAAGAACCATTGATTAACCCTTCAGAAAGTTGCTTCAGTTAAAAAAAATATATAATAGTAATAATCACAAATAATAAGTTTACAGCGAGGGGCTGATTTTAAGAATATTTAACTCTAGAAAGAAGTGATTAATTTTTTATGATTATGTATCATAATTAGAAAGAAATATGGTCTTTGTTGCTAAATTTTGGAGATGGTAGCCTGGGTGCTTGAAGGGATCCACATAGCCCCTTAGATAAGTATTAAATAAAGCTTTATTGGGTTATAGGTTGAGTTGCATCATACATATTACTAGTGTAAATGTTATCAAATCTGGTCCAAGAAGAACATAAATAGATAAGACCAGGTATTCCGAGAAAGAATATAGAATGTTACGAACATTCCAGGAGTTTCGTAAAATAAGTAAATTCAATTGTGCATGAAAAGTCCATACTGCAGAAAACCATATTGCTACTGGTAAAATCTGCAGATAAGCTAATTCTTTTAATCATTCAAAATTTCTGCATCCCTTATCCTGAATTGGATTAGAAAATATTGTGGAGGCATCTTCCATGTAATAACTTCAGTTGTATGCATGAAGTGCTTTCTCAACTAATAAGAAAAGTCTGAAGTCTCAAAAAGTGATGGTTTTCAGATTGTAGATTAAACATTTCCAAGTATAATAACTTGCTGAGGTTCTAAAGCGGCATGCGTCTATGGAATTGCTTTAACTATAAATGAGGCTACCCTGAATTTTGTATTTGGCATTGGTGATTTTGTTGTATAGGAAAAAGTTGTATAGTTTTTTGTGGCTGTTGACTTGTAAACCACTTCTTAGGAGCACCTGATAAGAAACCTTTCTGTAATCATCACAACTATGCAGTCAAGTCGAACTATCAAATTCGAATAAATTTTTATGTTCAGAACTAACATTGCTTTTGTTATTAAGGCCTTTGAAGAGTTACATGGCTAGTGTGGTGAGATATCTACTATTGAAGAGGTAAATCTGGTGTCCTAACTTCTAAAGCTTCTGCATCTCTATGCAAAAGGACCTTTTTGTAGAGAAAATGAAGAAAGGTGAAGCTTTGCTCTTTGAACCTAGATTCCACTTCTTCGACTTACTGTCTTTTCATTTCCTCTGATGTCGGATACAGAAGTAAGTGCTTTCTTTCCTTGAGAGGGACCGTTACTTACTGTTTCCAGGATTGCCCATTAGCACCAAGCAAGTTTACAGTCTGCCTCTATGGTCAATTCAAGTTGGAAATGATAAGTCTTAAGGACCTCCATGAAAGTTTTAGTGGAAGTATAACAACCAACAAACCTTATCATTGCTTTCTGTTTTTTTGCACAAAGTTGTCTTCGGTAGTTGTTTGGTATCTGCTAGGGAGGAATTAGCTGGTTTTGAAATGAGAGAAATTAGCTGACGTAAAAGAGAAGGGATATGTGGTTCAGTGGGAGGCTGCCAGCCTTCAAATAGGAGCAAGGCAAATATGAGTAGGAGAAGCTATAAAAGATTCTGGATTAACGACTGAGAGGGACTGATGACTGATATGGTGATTATTTCATTTGGAACTTTTAGCAAAAGGGCCGTGATAAGCAGTTACCACATTTATTGATTTTTCTTGGGGATTTTTGTAAGTCTAGCTGCATCATATTTAATTGATGTACAACTATGAATCTTTTTTTGAATAGAATTAGCTGATTAAACTACCAGAGTGAACTCTCCAAGGTTCTCTGTGACACCCTGTGAAATTTGTGCAAAGTTCAGTCTTGTCACATGCTTTGGCAAGGTGACCTTTACTGAGTATGAAGTTGATTTGACTCATTTGAGCAGGAGATTTTGTAAATTCTGGTATCTGAATGTTATTAAACAGGGCTCCTATAGTTGCGAAATGTGATCGCAAGCGGGTTCTCTCCTCTTGGGCTCCACTGTGTGGTAATGTTACACCTAAGGAGTTCCAGCTGGAGTTTTCAAAAGTCCGATATCTTACTCCACAGCAATTTGTTGAGAAGTTATCAGAGGAACTTGGAGTTCGTGGTGTTGTGGCTGGTATGATTTGCCCTCTTGGTCTCTAAAATTTGTTGATTTTATTAATGTTCAAGGAAGTAGTAAGCTTGATTTGGAAATGTGGCAGGTCAGAACTACCGGTTTGGATATAGAGCTTCTGGTGATGCATCTGATCTAGTGAGACTGTGCAAGGAGCATGGCATGAGAGCTTCTATAATAAATTCCATCATGGACAAGAACCAAGAACCGAGGGACACAGGTTCTAGCAATTCAAAGGATCAAGGCCAAGTATCATCCACCCGAGTCCGTCATGCACTTGCCAATGGAGACACAAAATATGTGTCGGAGCTGTTGGGACGCCCTCATCGCCTCACAGTAATGGTTAAGAACATGGAAAAGTTTTTTAGAGATAGAAAGAGGTTATCAGCTCCTAGGTCTTGTTTGTTGAATCTTTCACCCAAAGAAGGTAACTATAAGAATTGTTCCCTCGTCATCGGTGATGAGAATGTGGTGGTACCATGCAGAGTGATTATTGATATGACAGATATTCATTTGGAATTGGATGAATTAGCTCCTCATATAGATATTACTGCTCAAAACATAGAGTTATTGGGTATCGAGTTTGGTGACCCTGAATTTTAATGTTGTCTAGGTAACTTTGCCTTGTTTCTTTTGCATTGTCATTTAAAACATTCTTGGATAACAACGAGTTTATTCTTGTCTCTTATCAATAGGATTATCCTGTGCGGAAGCAAGGATCAGTTTTGTTTTTAACTGATTTCTATAATAGCTAGTAGCATATTTGATTACTATTTTTGTCACTGTTGAGCCTGGTTGGCCCGCCATGCACTTGAAAAGCTAGTGGTACCTGTTTGCATTTGGATGCCGAGATTTACTAAAACACCTCCTTTGGGGATAAAGACAAAACGAAACAAATAAAAAAAATGTTTAATTGGTTGGATGATTCTTTAAGGGGTACTTATTTAAAAGTACCAAAAGCACTTTTCAATTTCAAGTTTAGTCCCCACTTGATTTTTGTTAGAAGAAACTCCCTAGTTTTGTTAAAATTTTAGAGATCACTCCCTACTCACTTGATTTGACAAAAATGCCCTTAAGTATAATATTTTTCACTCATTTTTTCTCACTTCTTCTTCATTCACACAGGCAAATAGTAAACCCTATCATACGTTCATTACCAGAAACAGAAAGAACAGAAAAAACACAACAAGCTCTACGGCGAGAACGAGAATAATTGTTGGAGCCAACAACCACCAACCCGACATCTGCATTGTCTTCTTCTCTTTTTATTTTCATCATTTTTGAGTTTCTTCTTCTTCTCGGTTTCCTCTCAATCGCTTCTAAGTTTCTTGTATTTTTTCGACGATGTTGACCAGTAGTGAAGGAGGAGTTCAATCAAGTGTTGGAGAATTGCCGCTACAAATACTAGCTCCATGTAATGTCATAAATATGGTCTTATTGCATTTGACATTGAAGATGAACATTGTTGACATCCTGGTAAACTGAAAGGATGAATCAAGCAGTAGTGCCCAGTTTCAATTTAATTGAAGTGTACTTTAACATAACACCATTTATACTTTATTTGTTTAACGTTTGTACTTCATTTCCATCATATTGTACTCAAATTCACTGCTCAGTTTCAATTTAATTGAAGTGCACTTCAACATAACACTATTTATACTTTGTTTGTTCTACGTTTGTATTTCATTTTCGTCATACTCAAATTCACTGCTCAGTTTTAATTTAATTGAAGTGTACTTCAAAGTAATACTATTATTGCCCTCGTATTATACTCAAATTCTTTTATTGGAATATGAGCACAATCTCTATAATCAGTTCTTCCTTTATAGGGATCAGGCGATTCAATCTTTGAGTTGGGTGGTTCATTTGCTACCTGGATTGTGCTGATGCCTTCTGTTTCTTAGGGTACAAAACACCAACACATTAGATACGAAGTATCAACTATTGAAGTACAAAAGATTAGGACATTAAGTACAAATATCACCAACATGGAGTAAAGAAGATCAATACGCTAAGTACAAATATCACCAACATGGAGTACAAAATATAAGCACATTAAGTACAAATATCACCAACATAGAATACAAAAGATCAGCGTATTAAGTACAAATATCAGCAACATGGAATACAAAATATCAATACATTAAGTACAAATATCACCAACATGGAGTACAAAATATCAGCATATTAAGTACAAATATCACCAACATGAGGTACAAAATATACTGCAGGCTTGAATGTTTTATACTATAGTTGCTTCTAAAATATATTGCACTTTCATTTAATATATAATGCAGGATTAAATGTTTTGTACTAAAATTGCTTCTAAAATGTACTGAATATACACAGACTATATACTACATGTTGTAATTGGCACATTGCGCATTTACATGGTTAATTATTAATTGGATGGATGCCAATTATGGTTGGAATCCAATAGATAATTAAAGTATTGATTTTGGTGAAATAGAGGAAGGGAAAAAAGGTTAAGTATCATAAATTGAGTTGTCCCACATTATAAGCTTATGAGAAAGGAGACCCTCTTGTGACTTATAAAACCAAGTGGAGGAGTTGAAGGGTCTTTAACCCTTCACTTGTCCCACATTGGTTTTGTAAACAAGTGTGGTGTAGTTTATATTGAATTCAAGTAAGAATGCTTGATAAAGTGTTCTTTAAGGGGTTCATAAAAGTGGACCACACGCGCGCCGCCGCCGCCGCCCGGCCCGGCTCCGGATCCGGGTCGCGGGCGTTAGGGCGAATGTCTCAGTCTCAGTCTTATCTTTTTGGACGAAATTCAATTGACAATTATTTAAATTTTGAATTTTTAAAATTGAAAATACTTAACCGGATAGGGATAATCGGATAAGGGCTGACTTGGTCAAGACCCGTTGGAGATTACCCTGATATGTGGGATTTGACCAAGATACTGGTGGAGACGTGGGACACGTGGCGTGAGGCTGTGAACGTGTGTGACGTGTGAGGGCCAGGTGTCAGAACGTCATTGGCTGCTGGTGGACGTGTGACGTGTGTGGTTGATGTGGCGGAATGCTATTCGCTGGGGTGACACGTTAGAGGCCATTAACTGGCAAACTCTAACCCTAATCCCGCCTATAAATAGAGTGCCTCTGGCAGTCTTCAAGACACACAACATTCGCCATCTACACTGTTCACGTTTACGCACACTGCTGCAGTTCTTGATCCCGCTCTCATAAATTCCTTCCTTCCCTTCTCATATTCTGATATTCTCCCCACAATCATTCTCTTTCCTAAATCTTGATATACGGCTGTCACATTCTGATCCGAGTAACTGAGTACTGTTCGAGGTGAACGAGACGGAGTGCACCTGATCGTTCTGGACCATCTCATCCTGGGAGGAGCTGCGCTGTACCCGCTGCACTGGTGAGTCGGGGCGCTCGTTTCTTCAAGACAAACAGAATTTCTCTGTGATTTGGTCGCCCTATTAATTCTGTTACGATACAGAATTCTTAAGATAAGTTTACTTTAAAATTCAGTATTTATATTAGATAAATCTGACAGCATGTTTTATTGTATTGTTGCCTCGGTTAATATATGAATTTTGGCTTTTCCTGGACTCATATCTGTTTAATTGTATTAAATTCTGATTTACCTTGAATTGACGCTTATTCTGATCATGTATATTTTATGTTGAAATTCTGATAACGCATGCTGTATGTTTAAATTCTGATCACGCATGTTATATGTTTAAATTTGATTACGCATGCTATATGTTTGAATTCTGATAACACATGCTTTATTTGAATTTCATATTGATAAAAACGCACGTATTACTCTACTGTGATTATCTGTTTCATTCCTGATAATCTGTTTTGCAATATTTATTTATTGCTTTGGATTACTACATGTTGTTTTGAATCCTGGACTCAACAATCTTGAAGAAACGAGATATTTCGTGTGTTTAAGTATCTGTTGAAATTCTGCTTAGAGATCCTGTCTAGGAATCTTGCCTGATTTTCTGAGTAGATATCCTATCTAGGAATCTTGCCTGCATATCTTGCCTAGATATTCTGTTATAGGAATTTAATCTTCTGTGATGGCTTCAACTTCGCATGCTATTGGTGATATTGTGTCAGCGAAAGTTGACCTTTTCGGACTGCCGGAAAAATTCACGGGCCAGTATTTTAGGCGTTGGCAACAGCGCATGAAAATCTGGTTGACGATGAAAGGTCTTCTTTCATTGATTCAGTTGACCATGCCAGAACCAACTGAAACTGATCCCAAAAGTAAAGAAATAGCTGATTGGAAAACTAAGGATCAGATTGTTCGAGGAGTGATTCTGTTAGCTCTGTCTGATACACTCTTTGATGTATACTGTTCTGATTCCTATACGGCTAAATTTTTATGGGATGAACTGGATAGGAAATACAATATTGAAGAGCAAGGGCTCGAAAAGTATTCGGTTTCCAAATTCCTGAAGTATCAGATGGTTGAGGGCAGGTCTGTATCTGAACAGACACATGAATTGATTAATCTAGAGCATTCCCTAGCTGATGCTGAAATGAAACTCCCTGAAAAATTTATGGTCATGTCGATTGTCGATAAGTTCCCCAAATCTTGGGAAAGTTTTGGCATGACTCTGAAGCATCAAAAAGGGAAACTGACTCTAGATGATCTGATGATTGCCATAAGTATTGAAGAGGAGCACAGAAATCAATCACATACTGTTCCTATTGAATATCATCCTAAGGCTAATGTGATAATAGGAAAGAAGAAAGTCAACATGAACTCAAACTCTAAATCCATCGATAAGGGAAAAGCCAAAATAAATAAGAAACCAAAGGCAAACAGGCCTTGCTGGAATTGTGGACAAAAGGGGCATTGGGCTAAGGAGTGTCCCTCCAAGAAAGCCAAGGCTAAAGCCCAGTCTGCTGGACCAGTGGTCAACATGGTTGTTGGAGACACCAGCGAAGCTGGAGTTCCTGATGCATCCATTGACGAGTATGTTTCTTGCAAACCCGAATTATTCTCTATCTATGAACCATATGATTGGCTAATAGACACTGGTGCTAATGTGCACGTTTGTGCTGATAAATTACTGTTTGTGTCTTACCAGCCTGTTAAAGGAAGGACTGTGATGATGGGGAACTCAAGTGCTGCCAATGTGTATGGGATAGGATGCGTGGACCTGAAATTTCCTTCGGGGCGCACACTGTCTCTGCAAAGGGTGCATCACGTCCCAGCAGTTCGAAGAAATATAATAAGTGGTTCTGTAATAGTTAGGAAGGGTTATGGAATTTCTTTCAAATCAAATAAAGTTGTAATTTTATATTACGGCACTTTTATTTGGAAAGGCTATCTTTTCGATGGTTTGTTTAAGTTGAGAGTTGATAACATTATTGGTTCTAATAAAGTTGATTTTTCTAATTCTCCTGTTATTAACATTATTGAGAATTCATCTGTTTGGCATAACCATTTAGGACATTTGAATTATAGTTCGATCAAAAGAATGATGAACTTAAATTTGATTCCTAAACATGAAATTGAACGTGGTCATAAATGTCAAATCTGTGTTGAAGCCAAGCAAGTTAGAAAGCCTTACCACTCGGTTGAAAGGCAAACTGAAATTCTTGACTTAGTGCACACAGATATTTGTGAGTTCAATGGGGTCTTAACAAAAGACAATAAAAGATACTTTATCACCTTTATAGATGACAGCAGTAGGTATTGCTATGTTTATCTATTGAAACATAAAAATGAAGCACTAGATAAGTTCATTATGTTTAAAAATGAAGCCGAAACACAAACTGGTAGAAAACTTAAACGGTTAAGGTCAGATAGGGGAGAAGAGTATGGGTCCAACCCATTTCATGAATGCTGCCGTAATTTTGGCATAATTCATGAAGAAACTGCTCCTTATTCTCCCGCTTCGAATGGGATAGCTGAGCGAAAGAATAGAACCTTTATAGACATGATTAATAGTCTGCTTTTGAATTCTGGATTGCCCAAGTACATGTGGGGGGAAGCTCTGAATACGGCTTGCCATATTCTGAATAGAGTTCCCTTGAAACATAAAGAAAGCACTCCATTTGAATTCTGGAAAGGCAGGAAACCTAGTCTAAAATACTTCCGAGTGTGGGGCTGTCTTGCAAAAGTTCTAGTCCCTGAACACAAGAGGAAGAAACTAGGTCCTAAAACTGTTGATGCGGTCTTTCTAGGCTATGTAGAAACATCTTATGCTATGCGATTTTTGGTTATTAAATCAGAAATTCTGGGCATAGATGCGAACACTATAGTCGAATTTCACGATGCTACGTTCTTTGAGAATGTGTTTCCCATGAAGACTGGGATACCACAAAATGTTTCTTTAGATTCAACCCTTGAATCTACATCGATTCCGGATCATGTGGAAAAGATGTCAAATGTGGGGGCTGCTCTTAGTAGTTCTGACACTGTTCATGAAGAACTGGATGAACCCAGACGAAGTAAAAGGGCTAGAATCACTAAGGACTTTGGAAGTGACTTCGTTACTTACAATGTCGAGGGTGATCCTGTTACCTTCAAGGATGCTATGGCATCCCCTGAGGCTAAGCATTGGAAGGAAGCCATTAAGAGTGAGATGGATTCTATTGTCTCGAATGGGACATGGGAATTAGTCCATCTCCCTCCGGGGTGTACTACTATAGGAAGCAAATGGATCTTCAAAAAGAAACTTAAGTCTGACGGAACTGTTGATAAGTTTAAGGCCAGGCTAGTTGCTAAAGGGTTTAGGCAAAATGAGGGAATAGATTACTTCGACACCTATTCCCCAGTAGCTCGTTTGACTACTATCCGAGTGCTAATAGCACTGGCTTCCATATATGATTTCCCCATTCACCAGATGGATGTGAAAACAACCTTTCTGTATGGTGATCTTGAGGAAGAAATTTATATGGATCAGCCTGAGGGATTTGTAGCTTCTGGAAATGAGCGGAAAGTTTGCAAGCTTGTTAAATCACTTTATGGTTTGAAACAAGCTCCTAAACAATGGCATGAAAAGTTTGACAAAACAATATTGTCATTTGGTTTCATAGTTAACGATAATGACAAGTGCGTCTACTGCAAAGTTAAAGGTGATAACTGTATTGTGTTATGCCTGTATGTAGATGACATTCTGCTATTTGGATCCAACATTGAGATTATCAATGAGACTAAAAGTTTCTTAAAGAACAAGTTTGAAATGAAATATATGGGTGTTGCGGAAATGATTCTTGGACTTAAGTTGACTCGTTCAACTGAAGGTATAGCAGTCTCTCAGTCTCACTATGTTGAGAAGATAATTGAGAAATTTGGCTACAAACAAAGTAGAATCGCAAAAACACCATATGATCCTTCAGTGGCTCTCTTTAAGAATGAAACTGGTGTACCAGTGTCTTAGTTGAGGTATTCTCAAATAATTGGTAGCTTGCAGTATCTTGCAAATGGCTCAAGACCAGATATCTCATTTGCGGTCTCTAAGCTTGCTAGATATACAAGCTGCCCTAATCGAACTCATTGGGAGGCTTTGGATAGGGTACTTAGATATCTAAAGGGCTTAGCATCACTAGCCTTGCACTACAAGAGATTTCCTGCAGTGCTGGAAGGGTTTAGTGACGCTAGCTGGATTGCCAAAAACTCCGGAAGTAATGGGTGTACAGGGTATGTATTTACCTTGGGTGGAGGCGCTGTCTCCTGAAAGTCTTCCAAACAGACTTTGATAACTCGGTCCACCTTTGAGGCTGAGTTGTGTGCTTTGGACACAACTGGGACAGAGGCAGAATGGTTATATGGGCTGATAGTACAACTACCAATGGTAACCAAACCTCTTCCGGGAATTGCTGTACATTGTGACAATCAAACCACAATTGTAAAGATAAGTAGTTCAATTTCAATCAAAAGACTAAGAGACACATCCAAGTTAGACTAAAGTCTATAAGGGAGTTAGTGTCTGATTGACTTTGTTGGATCCAAAGACAATATTGCAGACCCTTTAACTAAAGGACTTGATTTGTCCTCAGTTCATAAATTCAGGTTGGGGATGAGACTGAAAACCCATCAGTGATATACCTATAGTGGCAACCCAACCTACTAAGTGGAGATCCCACAAGGTAGGTTCAATGTGGTATAAACAAGCTCTGAGCATATCAAGTTGCACCTAAATTAGATTGATACTTTGTATCTGGTGTCTCTCCCCTGATTGCCTGATAGGTGCTGACTACTGCTGTTAGAGTAAGAGTTTAACTCTGAATGGGGTCAAGTCAATTTTGGACGAGATGCAAGCAGTGCATCCCTGGAGACGCCCAACTAAGTGAATGTAGTCCTTTGGCCGGGACTAAAGGAATTGGGTTGTTCCTTGACAAACATTCATGAATCAGGATCGGGACACATGGCCTTAATGTGTCAACCCTAAAGATCAGTACATAGCCTTTAGTTCGTTGTTACTGATGGACGCAATCACATCACGGGTATAAATTCAAGGCTTAGATCCATTTGTCCCGGTGATTGCAAAAGTCGGATAACTTAGGGAGTGGTTCAAACCAGAAGGTACCATTTCTGAAAGCGAGCTATGTTGAATCTGATAGCCATTATCTATGGATTTGTGGGGGATTGTTGTAATTGGCACATTGCGCATTTACATGGTTAATTATTAATTGGATGGATGCCAATTATGGTTGGAATCCAATAGATAATTAAAGTATTGATTTTGGTGAAATAGAGGAAGGGAAAAAAGGTTAAGTATCATAAATTGAGTTGTCCCACATTGTAAGCTTATGAGAAAGGAGACCCTCTTGTGACCTATAAAACCAAGTGGAGGAGTTGAAGGGTCTTTAACCCTTCACTTGTCCCACATTGGTTTTGTAAACAAGTGTGGTGTAGTTTATATTGAACTCAAGTAAGAATGCTTGATAAAGTGTTCTTTAAGGGGTTCATAAAAGTGGACCACACGCGCGCCGCCGCCGCCGCCCGGCCCGGCTCCGGATCCGGGTCGCGGGCGTTAGGGCGAATGTCTCAGTCTCAGTCTTATCTTTTTGGACGAAATTCAATTGACAATTATTTAAATTTTGAATTTTTAAAATTGAAAATACTTAACCGGATAGGGATAATCGGATAAGGGCTGACTTGGTCAAGACCCGTTGGAGATTACCCTGATATGTGGGATTTGACCAAGATACTGGTGGAGACGTGGGACACGTGGCGTGAGGCTGTGAACGTGTGTGACGTGTGAGGGCCAGGTGTCAGAACGTCATTGGCTGCTGGTGGACGTGTGACGTGTGTGGTTGATGTGGCGGAATGCTATTCGCTGGGGTGACGCGTTAGAGGCCATTAACTGGCAAACTCTAACCCTAATCCCGCCTATAAATAGAGTGCCTCTGGCAGTCTTCAAGACACACAACATTCGCCATCTACACTGTTCACATTTACGCACACTGCTGCAGTTCTTGATCCCGCTCTCATAAATTCCTTCCTTCCCTTCTCATATTCTGATATTCTCCCCACAATCATTCTCTTTCCTAAATCTTGATATACGGCTGTCACATTCTGATCCGGGTAACTGAGTACTGTTTGAGGTGAACGAGACGGAGTGCACCTGATCGTTCTGGACCATCTCATCCTGGGAGGAGCTGCGCTGTACCCGCTGCACTGGTGAGTCAGGGCGCTCGTTTCTTCAAGGCAAACAGAATTTCTCTGTGATTTGGTCGCCCTATTAATTCTGTTACGATACAGAATTCTTAAGATAAGTTTACTTTAAAATTCAGTATTTATATTAGATAAATCTGACAGCATGTTTTATTGTATTGTTGTCTCGGTTAATATATGAATTTTGGCTTTTCCTGGACTCGTATCTGTTTAATTGTATTAAATTCTGATTTGCCTTGAATTGACGCTTATTCTGATCACGTATATTTTATGTTGAAATTCTGATAACGCATGCTGTATGTTTAAATTCTGATCACGCATGTTATATGTTTAAATTTGATTACGCATGCTATATGTTTGAATTCTGATAACACATGCTTTATTTGAATTTCATATTGATAAAAACGCACGTATTACTCTACTGTGATTATCTGTTTCATTCCTGATAATCTGTTTTGCAATATTTATTTATTGCTTTGGATTACTACATGTTTTGAATCCTGGACTCAACATCCAAAGTGTACGACAATAAATTCGTTAAAATTAATGGAACTTACAAAAAGCTTTTTGTGCTTTTGTTTCTTTTAATTCCCAACAGAAAGTCAAAAAGGTTTGGTGGAGGTTAGGTGGACCTCTGCCTGTTTAATTATTAACTGAAAAGAATAAAAGACATGATGAGTTCAAGAGGCAAAACTAAAATGTTGCCATGGATTTGATGAGGTTCCTAAACCGCTGACTGCTAGGAATTGCATGCAATATTAGCTAAAAGATCCGTTGGCTGGTTTCCGTCACGAAAGATGTGAGAGATATAAACTATGGTGACTTTTAGAAGCTTCCTGACCTGGCTCAAAATATGATAAAGCTGCCAGCCAATCTCCTTTACTTTTGAGACTGAATGAGTTGAATGACTGCATTTGCATCAATTCTAACAAAATAAACTGATAACCCTTGTTGAAACTGACACATAGTTGAAGACCTTTTTGCAACGCATATATATAATTCAGCACACATGTTAGTTTCCTCTCCTAAGAAAGTACATCACCATTTGAATCTCTCAGTAAGCTACTTGCTCCCGCTAGCCAATCCTGGATTTCCTTTTGCTATGTTGTCGGTACTCGGTATTCAATTTAAAACATGGAACATGCATGAGATGAGATTTTAGCCATCTCACACACATAACCTCTTGTTCTTTTTTCTGCTGAAACTTGCATCCAAGCTGTCTTCCTAAATCCTAATTGAACATCTCATTTCCTTTGTTTGAGTTTAAATCCCTTGCTGTTGTAAAAAACATGAATGGAATGAAGAACCTTCCAAATTATTTTACTATTCATGAATGGTATGCTTCTGTATTTAGAGTTATTTCTCACCCCACACGCATGCATGCATGCCAAAGAATTGAGATAGGAATCTGCTTTCTAATATGCCCTTTGATATGTACCCGTACCCGGCCCTGCTGAAGAAAACCAAGACTGAATTGGTGGATGCACTTTCAGTTTCTGGTAGTGCGATCGAATTGAAACATGTTTGCGAAAAACCCCCCAAACTTGCCGTGTCTTCTCTCCCTACAAAAATAAATGCTGCACTGTCTCCATATTGACACAGCATACACATTTAGAAGCCAGCCAGCCAGCCAGCCAGGTGCATACCTTTTTCCTGCATTCTATTTCTTGCATCACCTGGAATCTAATTTTAATTTGAAGTAATCTCCACGCAAAAACTGAAACAGTACGCCCAATAACTCATGAGCTGGTTGTGATTTCCTTGTTTTGTTAATATTTTATTTTGGGCATTTTGTGAGGTTTTAAGGTTTTATTTTTATATACAGAAAATTAAGCAAATATTATATGTTGCGATTTGTAATAATTAGAAGAGGCCAGGTAAGTATAACAAATTTATCGATGCAAGTATATATTTGTGTGGTTTATAGAGTTTCCTAATTTTAGCTGTGAAAGGAACAAATTTTACATATTGGACAAACGCTTTATTTTGTTATGTTGTTGAAAAACCCCTTACATTGGTAATATACAACTAATTAAGGATTTACCTTGATGCGAAATTTTTTTGTATCAGTTGTAAATAATTAGGAGAGAGTAAATGTAAGATTTTTGTAAGGGTGAGTGTATAATGCATAGTAAACCTTGATATGGTCGCTAAAATGATACTACACAACTATTACGTTATTTTTTTTAGAAGATAAATTTTTATCAAGAATAATTACAAAACGCTTCCACAATAAAAGAGTTTGGGGGGGTGGGGTGATTGTGCTCCTACATCTCATGGTCAGACATAGAACTCAAGGCCCCAAGTATAGTATGAGCTACTAAATTAACAGATCGCTTAATAAAGGAAGTTCGAAGATAAGCTAAATCTTCTTTAAATTTTCTACATTCGTCAATAACGAGACCAAGAGAAGAAGGATATTCTTCCATATTGTTTATCAACTTAACCACTTCTTGGGAGTTAGATTCAAGGACCCCTTTTTTAAAATCCAAATATTTTATCCAACTCAATACTTCTTTAATAATCTCAAAATGTTCTGCCAGGCACACCTCAAACACTACTTTAAATAATTTGAGACCTAAACAAAAACAAAGTAGCCTTCAAAGTCATGAGCAATCCAACCTACACCCCGACATCCCTTCATTTTTAAATATTGCTAAATCCACATTAACTTTGATCCACCCACAATCTGGCTTTGTCCAACCCTGATTATAAGATTCATTGCCATTTACATCAGCCACTGGAGGACACTTCTCTCGAGCCTCGTGCCACTGAATTAGGGATGAGTGGCAAACTGAAAGATGCCATTTGCTGTCTTTGATTTCCCCTTCCAAACAATATCATTTCTATGATTCTATAAGCTCCAACAAATCATAAGAACCTATTCACAGATAGTAGAAGGACAAGTTGAAAAAAATCAGCTTTAACCAATCAATAATGGAACTATTCGTCCCTCGAATAAACCCGACATTAGAAAGAGACTAAACTTCTCTAGCTATAGGGCAATCTACAAGTATATGCAGATTTGAATCATCTTCGATATGATTCCGCAGGCGGGGGCAGAGGCTGTCAACTTCAACATTCTTATCTTTCAATATTTTCTTCGTTGGCATGCAATTACGGGCAGCCCTCCAGCACAAGAATTTAGCTTTTAGTGGAACTCAAGTCTTCCAAAATAGAGATTCCTCAGTCGGCATGTGCGTACCATTAAAATACCTCAGCAACTTGTAAGAATTTCAAAGTATCGCCCTCTCTTCTCTCTGCTCCAAAACCATCTATCTTCCGTGTGAGCCAATTAAGCTGATTGGAATCTGGAAGATAAGCTCTCTATCCCTTTCGTTAAACATTGATTCCACAATCTCAGTCTTCCACTCCTTCCTACTGTGGTCCATGATATCAGCCACTCGCAAATTTCTTCGATTGATCAACCACAGCTGAGGTAATATAATGATTAAAATCATGTGGTGACCAAATGTCAGTCGTGATTCTGATATAATTAAAACCATTACCAACTCTCAATTGACAACCCTCCTTCACCTTCAGAGGTAATAAACAAACACTCATCGCATAATTAGGAATCACTTGCGCCTTTCCCACTTTTGATAATAGTTTTCTGTTCCAACCTTGGCACGAATATATGCAAAAACTTCCTTCTTCTTACTTCCCACCAAAGCGGGTAAACACAAATACATATCTTGCCCCTCTTCTTCACTCATTCCGAGAATTGAACAAACCTCCTTTTTTTAGATCACATTCGTATTAGAGCTAAACTTTATTTTGGATTTTGTCATTTTCAATATTTATTTTTAAATTGTAGTTATTTGTCTTATAGGGATGAGATTTTAGTTCTGTGACGTTATTATGCAGTATGATGATATCGATATGAGGACCTCTTTGACAAAATACTAAAAGTAGTTAAGAGAAAGGAAAAAAAAAAAAACCTTCTTCCATAACATGGAATAGTCAAAATGGATCTTTTATAACCCGACAATATTTAATTAACAATATTCAATTTTTGTATTTTAAATATGATGTAATATATTGTTATGCATTCTCTTATCCCATATAATGAATAAATAATTGATATCCATAAAATAAATAAATAAATAACTTAATCACATAAAAATCAAATTGGTATGCATAGGACCTAAAATATGTGGTCCAATGAAAATATAAATTTAACATAATTGAGATTGATCAGATCAAATGCGATAAATTAACAATTAGTTGCAATGGTTGCAGCTAGTAAACTATGTATTTTGTTGCTTAGAGATAATTAATCATGCATACGTTGATGTAATTGTAGGATTAAGGATAAAAGTATCCTCTCTCACAATTATGGTTGAGGATGTTTGTAGATCACATGCACTAGTTCGCAATCTACTCAAAATAACTTTTTGATCAAATGGTTTACTTTTAGTGCTCTTTCTCTAAAGTGTAGTCCATACATTGAATGCTTACATGATATGCTTTTTGTTAGTAGATAGAATTTGAACATTTGTATTTTGGATAACATCCAAAACTCTTATTAGTTATATAAGAATGCCTCACATTAACACTTTCGTGATTTTGTTTGGAGAATTTTATATACTCTTGTGAAATATTAAGTTGGAGAATCATTTATAAAAATTCTTTTGTGAACTTTTCATATTTTTTAAATAATCAAATGTAACTTAAGAAATAACATAAACAAGAGAAGAAACAAGGGAACAAATGACAAGAAAAAGGGCAGTTCGCTTGGTTGGCCACTACGCTCTATTTGGTTACATGGACACACCGACTGTATTTACACATTTTTCCATTTCGTAATTGCTTTTCAACTCTTCATGATTGGGTTTACCTTTGATACTGCTCAAAATTAGAATTAAGGTCTTTCTTGAAAGTCAACAAAATTAATAAAGATCTCATTTTAGCATGTAATTGTGTAGAATTAGGGCTCTTAATTTTTTATGAATGATTATTCCTTCTTCTTTTGACTTTGGGAGTTGGTATTTATAGTAAATGATTGCTCTGTGGGTTTCGGTCTTCTTGGATCTGGGTGCCCATCTTGTTGGGCTTAATTAATTACGTTCACTGACCTTTTACTTATTTATTATTTATTTACTTAGGCCCTTTTATCTAATTTTTACTTTTTCATTGTTGGGGTTCTTGTTTTTCATATCATCAAGCCTCCTAATTTCATTTTAAAAACTTGATTTTCATATTGAAAGTATACCATAAGCTTAATATTAATTTTAATCTTACATAGCCTTAATTAATTAATTTTATTAAGATTGGGTAATTTATTCGTTCAATCATTTTTTCTTGTGGGTTGGACAAAGTGTCTATACATAGGTGTCAATGGGGCATCGAGCACTCACCAAATGCCCTTGGGGCACATGCATTTATTAGGCGCTTGCGGGTGCCTAGGTATCACTAGGCGCCTTACGGACACATGGTCATCAAGCGTCTTCATGGCACATGAGCTTTGCCATGCATTAGAAATGTTTGCCTTCTTGGTGGATGTGAGTGCTTGGTAGTGGCAAGTAGTGACAAAAAATATTGTTCTCTTTTGGTAACTCAAAAAATATTTTTGATGAGATTTCTTGTTTTGAGACTCGCTTAAGATCTTCAACATGACTTTACACTATGCAGATAAGTTAAAATTTTATAACGATGCCTTGCACTTGAGGATCCCTTGGAATGTTGGAAAAGTAGAATGACTTAAATTTTTTACAGAACTTTATGCTCCAATGAGTGCTTTAGAATTTTTCATGAAATAGCATGCTTTGAGGACGACTTGAATTGTCACATTAAGTTTCACACTTCGAAGATTGCTTTGGGCTTTTGGTAGAGCTTTGTGCTTTGCTAACAACTTAGAAGTTTTTGGAGCTCCATACTTCATGAATGACTTGGTGTATTCTTAGAGCTTTATGCTTTCTGCATAACTTAGAATTTTTCCTTTAGGGCTTTTTATTTTGTAAACGACTTAGAAATTTTTAGGGAGCCTAACGCTCCAAAGATCATATAGGATCATCAGTGGAGTTTTGCTTTCTTTAAAGGACTTGGAATTTCTCATAAAGCTTTGTGCTCTAGAGATCCTTTATGATTACTGGTGGAGCTTCATGTTATTTGAATAACTTAGGATTTTCTCCTAGTGTTATTTATCTTCTTTCATTTTTTTAAGCTTTTCGAGTGCTTATTGAGCAACATTATATTGACTTCTCTTGGGGTTCCTTTGATCAGATACAAGAGAGTAAGTCCAGTGTGAGCAGCATACTGGAGCTAAGTATAAGCAAGAATAAGTGGAAAAATACTATTGGGGTGTTAAATGGTTAGGAAATCGACTGGGATGAAGTAGTTCGCCTAGTTGGAGTTCGTGTTTGGAGGTGCTCGTCGAGAGACTTTGTTTGTGCCGAAGGTGCTCATTAAGTGGTTCAATTCGCACTGAAGACGCTCACTGGGCAACCTTAATGGAACATGGCATTTGCTCATAGACGACTGCCTGCTTAGGCGTGGTCATTTGAGCAGTGTTCAAGTGCTGCTCAGGGTCCTCAATGGGGTTTTTCATTTTGCTAAGCCTCAGTACTTTTGGTGGAGTTTCATACCCTAAAGATCACTTATGACTTCAAGTCGCGTTTCACACGCTATAAATCATTTGAACTATGTTTGGATCTTCATGCTCCACGATTAACTTTTTATATGAAGCTTTATGCTTGGGGAATCACTTGAGGTCTTTGATGGGCTTTGCACTTCACAAATAACTTAGAATTTCTTCATGGAGCTAAGTTATTTCTAGAACTCCTTGGGGTTGCGGAGGCATTTCTTTAGGGACCTCTTTGGATTTTTTTCTTGCACTTTCCCTCATGTTCCTTCAGGGCCTTATGGAAAAGATGTTGCCTTGCGCACCAAATGATTTACTATAAGTTGCACTTAGGATCTTACTGTTGGGGTGTTTTTTGGCAAGCCTCTTTAAGGGTTCTTACAATAGATGTGATTTTCACAAGTTGCTACAGAGGGTCTCTCAACAGACTTGACTTTTGTGTGCTTGTCAAAGATGGAGGACTAAGGTCATTATGGAGGATTCAACTATTGCAGCTCCACAAGGGGTTGAGTAGAAGTCAGGCCAGGACTTAGTCTTTCTTCATTTCTTGTGTTGAGGGCAACTTTGTTTTTTGCTCTTCTTCATTAGCAACATGTCAATTGCCATTTTTCTTTGGATGGCCAAGTGTGGACCAGATTCAGAGTAATGTTTTTATGCTCTAGTATTATTAGACTTTGCATCTTTATTATGGAATTTGAGCAATTTTGTGTTCTTTTTTGCATTGAGTCATTTGGATGATTTATCACTCATGCGTGTCCATGTTTCTGTATACGACTTGTATGTGTTTATGCTATTTATTTTTTTCTCCTCTCTTTGGGACTTTATTAGGATAAGGATTATTAGGTAGTGGATATGACCATGAGCCCAACCAAGGGTCTTACGACTTTGTTTTTATAAGCACCCATTGAAGAGTCTATCTTAAGTTATTTGCTGGTAACATGAATCTACATTAGGGGGGTCATTGAACTTGCATCTGTGATTGCTGTGTGCACATTATGGATAGCAATTTAGTCTAAGTCACTATACACTTGGAAGCTTACACACGTTGAAGTTTAGCGCATATGAGGTCTTACCATAATACGCACCCATGGTCTTACCACTAAGTGGTTTGTTCCACATGTTTGAAATCTTACCAGAATTCAAGACTAGGATCTTATCCCTTGTTGAAGTTCCACATGTTGGGGTCTTATTGCTCAGTTGTTATTACATCTTCTCTTTAAGGATGTTGCTAAATTTATATTTACTACGTGTTCCCCTTTGGGGGTGTTGTTGAAGCTATTGCTGTTATTGCTCTATGCCCTATTGAAGTGAAGACGTAGTTATTTTATTGCATGCTTCCATGGGGATCTTATAACAACTTTTCGTTTGTCATGCGTTCCCTATGAGGTCTTGTAATGGGATTTTGTGTTGCCAAATGGCCTTTAGTGGTTTTGTTGAGGCTTTGGTGCATTTGCCACATACCCTTTGGGAGTTTTGTCATGCGTTTAAGGGTGTTTACCACATGCCTCCTTGGGGTCTTATAATGGTGATGATGTCGTTGTTGCGATATCCCTTGGGGATCTTATGGTGGTGTTGATGTAGCTCGCTCAAAATCACTACGTGGAGCCATACATCTTGTAATTTATGTTGTGTTTTCATTGTTGTGCATTTGTTATAGGGTGCTTGCTTCTTGGGTCTTATTGTTACCGGTGTAATTTTGCATTCGTCATTTCTCATCAAGAAAGTGAATACCATTGTGTCTTAATGTTAAAGAACTTTTATTCAAATAATTAAAGGAAAATGGCGTTATTTCTTTTATACATAGACCATTTATTTTTTTTTCATCAGAGCAACTCTTAACTAATAAAACCAAATATTAAAGACTTAGAATAAGAAATCTTAACTACTGGCATAATATTAAACAAAGAAAGACTTTTAGATGCTGCAGAGGGCTACTCATTTATTTTGAGGGGCCATCTCTCTTTCGTGTGGAAGCAGATTAATTGACATAAATATCTTCTTGGCAAAAAATCTCTTAAGGTGCGAATATGCACCTAGGTAACTTCTTCTCTGGATGTAGACTCGTGGCACAAGTATCATACAGACGTTGGCCTCTTTGACCATGCCTTTACCTTTACCTTTACCTTTTGACTTCTTATCTTAACTTCATTTTTATTCATGTTGTGATCAACAATAGCTTTATCCATTCTACTTGGTGTAGGGAACTTCATTTTCATGTGATAGGTTGATATCATTACTTGAAAGAGATTCAAGGTTGGCTTTCTCATTATAACATTATAAGCTAATGAGGTCTTGACGACTAGGAACCTTACCATTTTCATGACCTGTTGAGGATGAGTGCTTAAGGAGAGGGGAAGGAAGACCTCCTTGAGGACTTCCACCACCTTACTAGTGAATCCTACCAAGGGAGTGTTGATTTTTTGTAGTTGGTCATTATCCACTTCGAGTTGGAGGAATGCATTACTGAAGATTATATCCACTAAGCTACCACTATCCACTAGGATATTCTTCACCTAGAAATTGGCAAGGAAGATGGAGATCACCAAGGCATCATTATGTTTACCTCACCTGACCTCCATGTCTTCTTCTCCAAAAGTGATTCTAGGGAGTGGAGAAAGCACTTCATATATCTTAGTATAGGGTCCACCGAGTGAGCTTAAGTCTGTCTCGTTGCTTGCACAAACGCCTTTGTAATGCCTTAAAATTTCCTATGATTTAATTGATTATTTCACCCTATTTTTCTTACTTTATCTAGTACATCAATTAAATTCATAGTAAGACATAAAATAAATTTTGTTAGGAAAAAAACTAAAATTAAATCATCTTGAGGTAAAATAATAATAATTTTTTTGTCTTATTTTTATATATTCCATATCTTGGGGAATATAAAATTTTAATTCAACTTGAATTAATGTTATATGGTACAAGGAGTGAAATTATTAAGCATTAGGATCTAATAGTAAAGATGCTAGAGTTAAAGTAGGATTAATATCCTAAACATATCCTAGTCCTAGGAGGAAAATAATTAGAATCATATTATGACTAAACTACTTCCCTCATAGATATATAATTACTAGGAGCAAAACCCTAATCTTATTAGACAGAAAGAAAAAAAGAAGAGAAAATGAAGAATGGGAAGCCGAGTCATTGATCTTGGGGCAGAGCAACTGGCAGTTTTGGGGCAGTCATTGGTGGTGGTGCTGGTTAGTTAGTTTCTTCATTCTATTTTCTTCAAAGAATTAGGTTCAAACCTTTCTTCTTTTAGCTGTTAATGGTTGAAATTTAGAGTGCCTAATGCTGGAAATTATTGAAAATTACTTCAGTAAAGAATTATGATTTGTTGGAAATTGAATACACGCTGATACTGATGCTGCTTTTTATTCTCTTACTCCATTAGTCTAAAAAATTTCTTACTGTTTCTAAGAGAGTTTTGGGAAATTATTGAATTTATGAAGTTGATCAGTGCATGTGATTTTAATAGGGGTTTTGATATGAAATGAATTTCTTTGTAATGCTGAATTCATTAGATAATTTAGATAGCGAACTGATTTATGTAGTACAAACTGAGGAATTATTTATTTACTTTTTTTTATAAATTTCATTAAAGGTAGTAGAACTTGTAAATTGAAATTGCTCGCAACCATGCTTAGGATGTGATCAGTTGATTGGTTGATCATGGCATCTGAATTCCATTTAATTCAATGTGTGTTGACATTAGGGCCATATAGGTTGAAAAATTATGTTCATGCAAGTTTACGTCAATTATGGAGAAGTATTGAAAAGATTGGTAGTTTTTTGTCTTTGACTTTCTCTATTGATTTGTAGAAACCCCAAAATTGTTATAATTGTTTGTCTTGAGGCATAAAACAATGTTATGGCACCTATATGGCTAGTTCTGAATAAATTTTATTTGCTATGTCATCTAACTAAATTAGTGGTTATCTAAACTACTTTTGACATGTTTCTTTAATGAATTAGGTGACTCACAACTGACCTGGTTAACTTTGAGTGTGTAATTTGACTTCTAAGATCAATATTGAAGATGAGTGCCTAAACTTATATGTATTATATAGTATTTTTTTTATAAACCCAGAAAGATATATGCTACGTGGTTCACTGACAACATTTTTTTACACTACACTATATATGTATTCCATTGTAGACAAATTTTTTCCCCTTATTTTACTTCTAGATGAAAGAAAAAACATGTGCTTTTATGAATTTTAATGCTTCTAAACTAGCAGTTAAATTCGGTGATTAATTGATGACTGGATTATCTATTACCGCTACTGCTACTGTTACTATTAGTTGGATCCAACTTGGTCTGGATGTGGAAGGGACTTCACTGGACAGCAGCGGGCTTGCGGGTTGAATCCTAAGCTCCCCAGGGCCCAATCCCCGTAGCGCACAATAGAAGACGTTTGTGGTTGAGGTGGGCTGTAGGAATTCTTGAGAACATAGGCTCAACTAGCATTGTTTTAGTAAGGTCGCACCTTGCCTGGAGTGATAAGGGACTGTTACTATAGGAGTCATAAGGTTGACTGGCTACAACAAACACTGATCATCGCATTTAAGTTGTTAGTTTATGAAAATGTTTACTAAATTTTTGTTTCACTACTGCTTGACCATTTATTACTTTCTGCTTGTGTTCTTCTCGAATGTTTTCACTGAACAAATCATGTTAAATTCATAAACTCACATTGCACACACTTGGCATTCATTGAGTCTTTTACTTACGCTCTATGTTTTTCTTTAGTTTCCTTCTGGTAGACCTAGATCCTAACCCTAGTGAGGAGGTGGATCCTGCTTATGATGAGCATCAAGATTGAAGTCTTAGTTTGGATTTTTACAATAAACTAGTTTATTTCTCATTAGCTTATTAGTTTTATTTTTTTAATTATGAATTTTATTTTGTTTAGTTGTGGTTAAGTACTGACATTTTGAGTTCTTTTGTCTAACTTTATAATTTTGGATGCTATTATTTATTTGAGTTTGAGTTTTATGTTTTGATACTGGAATATATGGTTTGATTTTAGGGCATGATAGAGTGGTATCAGAGCCTAGGTTGTGAACTTAGGCTATGTCGGGATAGGATCCTTAGATTAGGAAATTTGGGCTTAGAACAGTACTTAAGAATTGATGTTTTCTTGTTTTTATTTTCTTTTTATTTCTTTATTGATCTAGGTTTTTTTGGTTTTGTAGGATAATATGATAAGTCAGTTTGTCATTTAGATGCTTCGCCCCACATAATTAAGGTTAGAGGAAGTGAGCGGTACAACACTAGATGCACGCAATCCATTTCTAAGAAATTCAATGCACCTCGAAAGGATTACCTAAACTTAATGGTGCATCGGCTTGAGGATGATAGAGACTACTATAAAAAAAAGAGCATTTTCGCTATAAAAATAAATGTGAAGATTTAGAACAATAGTTAAAAGTGTGCTAACAAGAGTTGAATCGCCGAAATAATGAGTTACAGGAGCAAAATCGCCGAGATCAAAATATGTTTAGAATAGCCATGAGAGGCCTTAAAGAAGCCCAACAATTGTTAGCTCATTTTATCAGTAAGCCGAAGGAAAAAGAACCAGCTGAGGAAGAACCCAGTAAGGAAAATGAAGAAGACCCTAAAGAAGATCTAGAAGAAGTGGGCTCGAACAAGGATATTTAAGAGATAGATCTAAATAAAAGAAATGATAAGGATTAGAATAAGAGAATTATTATTTAGAGTTTAATAGAACCCTAGTTTTAAATTTCTAGTTGCATTATTTCAGTAGATTAGGTTTTCTATCTAGTGGTTGCTATGAATAAAACAAACTTCTAGTTAGTATTAGATATTTTAGTTTATATGAAGGATGATTGCGTATAAAACTACAGTAGAGTAATAAAACTTTCTTTATTTCCTCTTTTATGATGACAACTCCTAGAGTCCTTGAATTATTTGAAGGTACAATATGGAAGTTTCAATTAGAAACGAACAACAGCAACAACAACAACAACTAGATAAATTGAAAGTTAATCAAATCAATTTATTAACTGATAAATAAAAGATATGTAGATTGTTTATGTTAAGTATTCATGATATTTGACCAATATTTTTGCTTTACCTTATTTCACACTTCATTTCATATTTCACTAGGTATAGACTACTAATAACAATCACTTTATTTTAGAATGGATTCTAGATGTGGAGTTCATCAAGGAAGACGCCCAGCTAATGCTTCACAAAGTCGATCAAGTAAGGAACAAGAACCCCGTGACACGTTACTGCCAATCCTCCAGAGGTAGAACTTTTGAGCTCTAGACCTTGTTTGCTTCTTTAATGTTCCGTCTTTTTACATAGGAGTTCCTATAGACAATGCCAAAATGATGCTACTCGAAAGTAGAATTGGGATCCTTTATGAAAGTTGACAAATTTAATGAGGTTCTTACTTCAAAACATGCTTGTGTAGAGTTGGAGGTCTAAATTTTTTATGAATGATTTTTTGTTTCCTTTTTGACTTTCAGTGTTGGTATTTATAGTGATTGAGTACTCGGTAGGCTTCGACGAACTTGGGTCTAGGTGCCCATCTCATTAGACTTAGTTGCGGTCACCAGCCTTTTACTTATTTATTATTTATTTAATTGGGATGTTATTTACCATATCAACCTCTTTCATATTTTCTACATGGGCTTGAAAATCTAGTATCCTTCTCATTGGGCCTAGACTATGCTAGATTAAGTTAATTAATTGATCTAATCGATTAAAAGGCTAATAAATTGATTTTAATTATCAATTAATTAGCTTTTCAAATGGGCTTGTCTTAAGTTAATAAGACTAACTAAATGTTCTCTAGTTAATAGATAGTTCAATTAATCATTCTATAGTTAATCTTATTTGATACCACCCTAAAGTCTGAGTTGACCTATACTCGCGATGCAATTTAGTAGAGGTTCGCTTTGCTATTTCCTAAGAAGAGCTGACCAAGTTGCAACTAGGAGGAAATTAGGAAGAGTTGACCGAGCTGCAGCCAGGAGAGAATTAAGAAGAGCTGACTAAGCTACAGCCAAGGAGAAATCAAGAAGAGCTGACCGAGCTACAACTAGGAGGGAAGTAAGAAGAGGTGGCCGAGCTGTAGCCAGGGGAGAATTAAGAAGAGTTGACCGAGCTGTAGCCAAGAAGAAATCAAGAAGAGCTGACCGAGCTGCACCTTGGAGGAAAAGCTGACCAAGCCATTAAAGTTGCAACCAACAGAAATGAGACCGAGCTGAGCCCCTTCTCCGATCTTAGCTCGGCTCGGCTAGCGGAACAATTTGCTAAAATTCTAAAGGAGTTTTTGGGATTTTAGGAAGTAGTTAGAGATTAACATACATGTGGCAATTATGCATGACTTTACATAGATCATGGCTAGTAGTGGGCCAAATATTAGGAAGATATGGGGTAGTTAAAAGGATAAAGTAGGGTTCTTTGAAGTATTTAAGCCTGAATGTAACTCAATTAAGATATTTTTTTTATATCTTTAGTTTCTAGAGAAAATTAGAGCAATTCATTTGAGTGCAATTCTTCTTTTATTACTGCTATTTTTATTTTGCATCAATTGACGTCATCTATGGGAATCTTAGAGTTAAGACATGAGGAGATTAGTGAGTGTGGGATGGATGCAGAGAGAGATATATTAAACTTCCCCCAAGATGGGCAAGATAGAACCTTACCGATAGAGGGATTGCCCGATTCGCTGAAAGAGGTAGCACATTTGGAAGGAAGAGATGTTCCCCACATATCCCATGGCATGGGGCAATTGACCCCGAGTAGTGGAGTTTTCTGTATTCTGCATTCAATCCCTTCATGGCCACCTAGATACCATGAGTTTTTTATGGCACCACCATTTTTTATGGTCATGCCTTTTGCATCAGGAATGCCACTGCCTGGTTTATTGTTTCATGCCCCTATTTTAGTGCATTTCCTCGCACCACCAATGGTTACCACACATGTTCCACAGCAAGAATCTCGCTCGTATCTATCTTGGTGCCTATTGGGGGTGTACAGTTTCCTTTCATCCCATGACCTGGGGGGAGAAACCAGGTAGTGGGCTCCCCAATAATGGTGCATTTTTTAGGAATGGTAGCCCAAAGAACTGTTGTGGTGGGGCCACCACCAATTCCTATATTATTAGGCAAAAATCTTACAAGAAGGCTAGACCCCACTGTGGCACCTATTGTACCGCCTGTAGAGGAGCTAGAGAAAGGGGCAGATGTATGCAGCTTTCATAGAAAAGGCAGAGTTAAGGACTTAGACCAGAAGGGAAAGGAAGAGGTAGCTGAAAGCCAAGTGTCTGTGCGTCTTGCCCAACAACAGGACAAAAGAAGATTACCGACTGATGTTGTAGCTATAATGGATGACATGAGGAAAGAATTAAGAGAAATGAAAAGAAAGTTGATGGAGAAAAGAAAGGAGGAGTCAAGGAATCGGCTTTTGAAAAATTAGTCCTATTAGATCCTTTCACAGATAACCACAGATCTTTTTCCATGCAGAAATACCATAGAGGTTCTGATCCTGCTGATCACTTGTGTGAATTTGAGAATTTAGCACTGTTGTATCAATTTTCAGATGGAGTGAAGTGCCGAACTTTCTTGACCACTTTGGGAGGAGCAGCACAGAGATGGTTTGGACAGCTACCTCTCTAATGTATACACTATTTTGAGGATTTCTCACGCAAGTTTTTGCATCAGTTTACCAGCAACAAGCATTAGCTTCGTAGTGCCCAAAACTTACTCTCTTTTTAGCAAGGGGAGAATGAAACATTGAGAGCTTTTGTTAAAAGATTTACTACAGCCGCTTTAGAGGCTCATTTAGTTATGCCGGAGGTGTTAGCTAGTGCCTTTACGCAGGTACTCAGATCGGGTTCGTTCTTTAAATCCTTAAGCCAGACGCCAGCTGATAATTATGATGAATTGCTGCGTCGAGCAGAGAAAGACATCCATGAAGATGAGGCATGTAATGCTAAAGAAAGGGAGTTTAGAGAGAAGCGCATGGACAAGAAGGAAGAAATGGGTGTAAGAAAGCGGCTTAGGGGGTGATGAAAGAGCTCGGCCATTCAACATACCCTAGCAGCGTATACTAAATGCATCTGAACCATGGGTTGTTCAGTTTGCCCCCAAGTTCGATTATTATACTCCTCTTAAGATGCCAAGAGAAAAGGTGTTGTAGGCTATTGAACATAATAACCTATTGCGGTGGCCGCGCTCTACTAATGAGGCACCTCGAAAACTAAAGTAAGATAAATACTACCGGTTCCACAATGAGTATGGAAATATAACAGAGGAATGTGGACATTTGATGAATGAATTGGAAGAATTGATAAGAGATGGACACTTGGGATAGTTTTTGCATACCTTGGGGAATGCTAGAGATGGCCGACCTAGCAAAGCTCAGTATAAATGACAAGTGAGACGGGATAAGCTGGGAATGGACATAAACCCAAGGGACCCGCCAAGTATAGGCATGATTCATATAATCTCTAGAGGACCTACAAGAAGAGATACCCACTAAGCTCGGAGAGCCCAAGCACAGGCCTTAATCCAGTAGAAGAACGGAGATGTAGTAGCAATTAGTATGGGAAATCAAGCGCCTGTAATTTAGTTTGGACCTAAGGACCTTAAAGACATGCAAGGGCCCCACTAGGATACTTTGGTTATCACTGCTTCCGTAGCTAACTATGAGGTAGCTCGGATCTTTGTTGACGGAGGATGCTCGGTGGATATTTTATTTTTGGCTACTCTCCAACAAATGGAGTTGAGTAATATTACTATAGAATTGGTAGAAATGTTGTTATTCAGTTTTACTGGAGAAGTAATACAACCTTTGGGGCAAATTACTCTTTCTATCTCATTAGGTGCAGGGATGCACCGCAAAACTTGTATGGTAAACTTCTTAGTTGTTGATACTCTGTCTGCCTATAACATTATATTGGGTAGGCTATGTTGCAAATCTTTCAGGCAGTAGCTTCGCCCTACCACATAAAGCTCAAGTATGTGATTAGCCATGTTGTAGAGGAAGTGATAGGAGATCAGTGCATGTCAAAAAAATGTTAGTTGAGGCTGTGAAGAAATGAGAGCGAAAGCATGGAGAAGTAATTTACTAGCAAAGGAGGGAAAGCTCTGATGTGCCTGAAATAGTTGAACCCTAAGGTCAACTTGAGCCTGCTGGTGAGCTCTTGACCATAGAGTTGGTGCCGGGAGATCCAGAGAAAACTACGCAATTGGGGATGCACCTTGATAAGGAACAAATAACTCTGCTCACTCGGGTGTTGAGATACTATGTGGATGTATTCACCTTTTCAGCAAAAGATTTAACGAGAATTCAACCAAGTGTAGTGGTGCATAAGCTCAATATAGATCCTCTTGCTAAGCCAGTGAAGCAGCGAAAAGGGACTTTGACTAGAGAAGGATCTTATCATACAGAAGGAGGTAGAAGAGTTGTTGGATGCAGGTCACATAGTAGAGATTTAGTTCCTAGAATGGATATCTAATGTAGTATTAGTTCCTAAATGTGCTGATCAATTAAGGATGTATGTGAATTTCAGAGATCTAAACCGAGCTTGTCCTAAGAATCACTACCCATTATTGTTGATTGATCAACTGGCGGATTCCACATCTAGCTAAATTGTTGAGTATGATGGATGCTTTGCAAGGGTACCATCAGATTTCCCTTCACCCGAAAGATAGAAAACGAGTGAGCTTCATTACCTCCAAAGGTACTTATTGTTATGTAGTTATACCTTTTGGATTGAAGAATACAGGTGTTACCTATCAAGGGCTGGTAGATCGAATGTTCAAGGATCAGATTGGGATAAATATGGAAATTTATGTCGACGACATATTGGTGAAAAGTGCTTGCAGAGCTAACCATGCAGAAGACCTAAAAGAAGCTTTGGAAACCTTGAGAAGGTATGGTGTGAAACTCAACCCTAAAAAGTGTGCTTTTGGAGTGACGGGGTGAAGTTTTTGGGATACCTCGTGATAGAAAGAGGTATAGAGGTCAACCCAAAAAGGTATGAGCTATTTTGGATACGAGGTCTCCTCAAAGCTTAAAAGAAGTTCAGAAACTCATTGGGAGGATTGCTGCTTTCAGTAGATTTATATCTTGAGCAATAGATAAGAGCTTGCCTTTCTTTGGAGTATTGAGAAAAGCTAAGGAATTTGAATGGGGGAAGGTGGAGTAGAGAGCCTTTGAAGAGCTAAAAGCATACTTGGCAGAGCTGTTGTTGTTGACTAAATCTTTGCCTAGTGAAGTACTATTTTTATATCTGGAAATATTTGAGCAGGTTGTAAGCTCAATTTAGTGAAAGATGAAGGTTCTAGTCAAAAGCTTGTTTATTATGTGAGCAAGTTGTTGCATGCGGCCGAGCTAAGGTACCCAGGAATAGAAAAGTTAGCCTGGGCATTGGTAATAACTACTAGGAGGTTGAGGCCATATTTTTTGTCACACACAATTGTGGTTAGAATTACTAACCTCTTCGACAAACCCTGAGAAAAATAGACGCTGCTGGAAGGATGATCAAGTGGTCGGTAGAGTTGAGGGAGTACGACATCCAATATGCTCCTATGAAAGCCATTAAGGCTCGAGCTCTAGCAGACTTCATGGTGGATGCTGCCTTGCCGATAGTAGAGGTAGGTTTATGGATAGTCTATGTGGATGGTTCATCATGTACGAATGGTAGTGGAGCAGGAGTGGTCCTGATTAGCCCAAAGGGGGATGAGCTTGAGTACGCAATCAGATTTCGCTTCATATCTTCCAACAATGAAGTCGAGTGTATAACTTTGATTGAGGGTACTAAAATGGCCATCAAGGGAGGGGCAAGGCAAGTACAAGTATATACTAATTCTTAGTTAGTGGCTAAGTAGACAACAGGGCAATACGAGGTGAAAAAGCCACTCATGGATCAATATCTTCAGCAAGTAGAAAAATTAAAAAGCCAATTAGCCAAGCTAAAAATAATTTAGATACCTAGAGAGGAGAATACCCGAGCAGATTTCTTGGCAAACATAAAGAGCTGTTTTGAAGGATGCAAAACTCATTCTGTGAATATGTCCTTAGAGAAATACACGAAGGATGTTGTGGAAATCATCTTGAGGTTTATGGCACTAGCAGGAAAGGTGATGAGAGCCGGCTATTTTTAGCCTACTGACCGAGCTAATGCGGGAGCTTTAGTTCGTAAATGTGAGAAATGTCAGAAAAACGCCCAACTGAGTCATATTCTTGCCAAGCCCTTGCATACCATGAGCTCTCCCTGCCCGTTTGCCAAATAGGGGATGGATATTGTGGGACCATTCCTGATAGCTGTAGGATAAAAGAAGTTCATGTTAGTTGATGTGGATAATTTCAGCAAAAGGATAGAGACGGAGGTATTAGCTAGGATTAGTGAACGGGAAGTCCAGAAGTTTTTGTGGAAAAGTATAGTATGTTGGTATGGGATTCCTGGTGAGCTTATGTTAGATAACGAAAGGTAGTTTCAGGGGAGTAAAGTAAGAGTTTGGTGTGAGGAAATGAAAATATCTCAGAGATTCAGCTCGGTAGCTCATCTGCAGACAAATAGGCAAGTAGAAGTCACGAATCATATTTTGCTAAAAGGGTTGAAAGCAATATTAAATCGTGTTGGAGGTAATTGGGTGGAAGAATTCCCAGTTTATTGTGGGCTTATCGCACTACTACGCAAAGATCTACTGGAGAGACACCTTTTAGCATGGTTTATGGAATAGATATAGTAGTTTCGACTGAAATTGGTATTGAATCCCATAGGGTCTTAACGTATAACGAAGAGGGTAAGGGAGAACTAATTTAGAACCAGTTAGACTTGATTGAAGAGAAAAACGGAGAGTGCTTATCTTCATGCAGCTTGATGCAAACAAAAGATACAAATGAAGTTCAACAGAAAGGTCAAGTCTAGAACATTGTAGGTGGAGGACTTGGTGGTGAAGAAAGCTAGTGCATGCGGTAATGTAGGAAAACTTGATCCTAACTGGGAAGGCCTATATAGAGTCATCAAGACAATATATAGAGAAGCATGCACAGTGGAAACAATAGAGGGGAAGAGGGTAGCTCGGCCTTGGAACATCCAGAACTTGAGACGCTTTTACACATAAATGTTTCATTTGTCATTGCTCATTTTCTTCTTGTTCATTTATATTTATTAGTTTTGTTTAAACGTTTTCCTTTACCTTTTTGAAAACTTCCATTTCATTTGATTTATGCCATGACTGTTTAGAGTACTTTTTGAAGATTTCATTCTATCTGTATTGCATAGCTGTTTGAAAGATCTTATTCCATCTATAATTTCGACAAGATTTGCCCATGGCCTATTGAAAGCTCTAATGCGCTTTGTAAAATAACTCTAATGAGTTGCTCGGTAAAATAACTCCAATGAGTTGAAAGCTCTAATGAGCTCAGTGAAATAACTCTAATGAGTTAAAAGCTCTAATGAGCTTAGTAAAATAACTCTAAAAGCTGTAATGAGCTCGATAAAATAACTCTAATGAGCTTGGTAAAATAACTAATGAGTTGGAAACTCTAACGATCTCGGCAAATAATTCTAATAAGATGAAAGTTCTAATGAGCTCAGTAAAATAACTCCAATGAGTTGAAAGCTCTAATGAGCTTGGTAGAATAACTCTAATGAGTTAAAAGCTCTAATGAGCTCGGTAAAATAACTCTGATGAGTTGAAAGCTCTAACGAGCTCGGTAAATAACTCTAATGAGCTCGACAAAATAACTCCAATGAGTTGAAAGCTCTAATGAGCTCGACAAAATAACTCCAATGAGTTGTTAGCTTTGATGAGCTCGGCAAAATAACTAATGACTCGAAAGGGGGTAGGAAAGTAAAAGGAAGAGCTAGAAGGTACATGAGGAAGAGCTCTTGAGCTCGGCAAGAAGCTCTCAAAGAGCTAAGATCCATACGCCCTGAGGCGCTTGGTGAAAGATTAAGATTACTGCAATAAACCTAGAGAATTGAAAAATACGCAGAAACAATAAGAAAGCATACTTCATTGATGGCATAAAAGAGAAAACCCTGTGTGGGCATAGCATGTTCTTTCATAAGCTCGGTCATTCTGATACAATTCAAAACAAAAACTAGAAAAGAGCCCACGGCTCGGGCTGAGCATTAATCATATTAAGGTGTTACATTGTCAGCATGATCTAAAAGGGTTATCATAATCGCAGCGTCTGGATTCACAGTCTGGTCAAGCTCAACATTATCACTAGGAGTGGCTAGCTCAGCATCTTGAACTACATTTTGTTCATCATCTGAGTTAGGTAGACTATTCAGTCCAAGCATCTTGTCTACGACATTTTGAGCACGGCCTGACTTTAGCATGCCTTGAGTTTCTAGCTGGTCGATGCACACATCTATACCATGATTATAGTATTTCAAAGCCTTTTGAGCCAAGTCTTGCTTATAAGCCGAGCTCTTATGATATTCTAGCAAACAGGACTGCCAGGAAGCCTCCAAGTATTGTAAGCCCTCATCAATGGCATGAAAGACTCAGAAAAGGAGTCTCAACCTTCCCTGCAGCCTTCTTCCTTAGCTTTTTCTATGTCCTCCTCGTGCGATGACACCAGCTCGGCTATCTTGGCCTCAACTTTGGATAGAGCTATAGAAATCTCCTCATGGTTCCTCTGCAAAGTAACTAATTGCTCTTTTAGCTCTTGAAACTTCTCCTTCAGCTTACTTTGCTCTCCTTCCCACCAAGCTAGAGGCCCTCCCGCCATGATGCTTGTCTACAAAAAAAGGAGGAATGAGAGTTGATAATTATATAATGTCCTTAAACTAGGATGCTTACCCAACATAGATAGCTGGCGAATTAAGGTTAGAGATCTTCAAAAGGCATCTCATCTAATTTCTGATGGTCCAAGTTACCCGCTAAACCCTTTAGAAAATCCCTTCATAGGGAAAAGAAAAGCATCTGATAAAATCGAGCTACTTGCCATTAAGTATGCATTAGGACGGCTTCTCCTGAGCTGTAAGGATCTTAGCTCTTTTGAAATCTACTCTAGCTCATCTAGAACATGAGCCACTTCAAGAATAAATGGAGTAGCTCGTTTTGGTGGAAAAGCTTATGGAGCTGAGCGAGCTGGGAATTTTGAGGATGAGCTGGCCCCACGTCCCTATTTAGTAGGCCTGTTATTCTTTGCCCGACCTGACTGTTGCTCGGCTAGTGCGACCTTTAAGAAAGCTTTGGTAGACATTTGACCTATAAGAGAGAGAATCAGTATACAATTCATTACACTAGGTATGAGATGAGATGAGATGAGATGAGTTGAGAAGAAATACCAAAGGGTTCAGAGAGCTCTTCAGCTTTAGGACAGATGGAAAAATGGTAAAGAAAGCCCTTCTTTTCTAAGTAGGTTAGTAGTAATTGTATACTATTCAGCTTATCTAGTAGGGCTTGTCGACCTATAGTTGAGTGTGGATGTCGAGAAGAGCCCAAGCTAGGAGATTCGTCTACCCAGATAGTGAGGAAGCCCTAAGGTTCAAGAGATGATACGAAAAAACACTTCGCTTTCCATTGTTTTATGGAGGTTGGATATTTGGACAAAAATTTTACTTCATCCGAGAAGTGATATAGAAATAACCCTTGTTTTGGGTTTTAGGATAAAAGAGAGAATGAAACAAGGAAGTGTTAGGCACTATTTGGAGATATCGACATTGTACAAGAAATCCTATAATCAGTCTAAAAAAGTTGGGAGTGAACTGATTAAGGGGAATACCTAAACTCCTAGAAATTAGAACTAGCAGCTCGGGTATAAGAAACCTCAATCCACCTCGCAATTGCTCTAGATAAAAACATAAAAAACTTGCAGGGGGTAGGTGGGGACGATCAGAAGACAGGGGAATCACTATTTGGTATTCTGTAGAAATGTCCATTTGCTTGCAAAGCCTAACACCCTCACTTCGGGTCATGCGATAATGATAAATTTCATAAGGGCTAAGTTTGCAATAGATTCAGCTATTCCTTTCTTGATTTCACTTAGAATCTCGGGGGGCCAACTCTAAGATGAATCAGAATTTTCTGGATCGAGATGTTGGGGCATAGAGGATAGGAAGATGAATATGTCCTTATGAAGTGGGAAATTTCTAGAGAAAAAAGCATATATAGAAATGGGGGTGAAATAATAGAAAAGAAAAAGGAGAATCACCAATATACAAAACAAAGGCAGGAAATAAAAGAAAAAAACTGATCTTTGTGTGTGAACAGGAAGAAACCTGGTGGAGGAAAAGGAAGAGGCTGCCAAGGAAGTGAAGAAACCATGTTGTAAGAGAAGTGGAGGAGGAAAGATTTTAAAAGGAGTAGAAATTTTGAAAAGGGATAGGGATTGATATAAAGCAAGAGGAAAAAGGTGGGATTAATCATAACCGTACAAGTGCCATGGAGGTGATGATGTGTGCATTAATGAAGACATTAATTAAGATAAAAATTTGACACCCCCATCATCTAGGAAAGGGAAAAGCTGCCCTATTTATGTTGGTGACGTCACATCCCATCAACCCATATCTCTTGATATGCCTTGGAAAAGAGAGCTAAAGGCCTTAGTTTTTCCCCAAAAACTCTTTTACCAAATAGCTCGGCCATATACTTGGGAACAGAAGCTTGGCCATATACTTTGGACCAGCAGCTCGGCCATGTAACGCTAGGACTAGTAGCTCGACGCTCGAAGCTCTGTCATATTAACCTAGTATAAATAAGCATTGGTCTTCTCCAACTCAGGAGTTACTATCTCGACTATAGGTCACCTCACGTTAGTCTAAAAATTATTTTTTAGACAGGGGGGGGATGATGACTATAGGTCACCAAGTTGCAGCCAGGAGGAAAACCTGACTAAGCCATTAAAGTTGCAACCAAGAGAAATGAGACCGAGCTGAGCCCCTTTTCCAATCTTAGCTTAGCTCAACTAGCAGAACAGTTTGCTGAAAGTCTAGAGGAGTTTTTGGGATTATAGGAAGTACTTAGAGATTAACATACACGTGGCAATTATGCATGACTTTGCATAGATCATGACTAGTAGTGGGTTAAATATTAGGAATATGGGGTAGTTAAAGGGAGAAAGTGAGATTCTTTGAAGTATTTAAGCCTGAATGTAACTCAATGAAGACATTTTTTTTTTATCTCTAATTTCTCGAGAAAATTAGAGCAATTCCTTTGAGTGCATTTCTTCTTTTATTGGTGCTATTTTATTTTGCATCATTATTAATTATAAAATACTTAAGAATCATGGTTCACATTTTGCGATATACAATAAAAATCTAGAAATAGGTAAATTTCAAAACTAATATTTCGATCGAGTTGCGGTTGCAATTTAAGTAAGGTTCCTTCATCATCTAATATCCAAATTCGACCTATGATTTGGATTTAACGATCGAGACGCTATCAGTCTGATATCTGTGCGCCAAATTATAAATCACTACTTAAGAAAGAAACTATGAAATTTCTTTTAAATTATCATCCCACATTGGCCAAGGATTTCCCAAGTCATAAACTGCATAAAACATATATACGACATTTGTCAACTATAGCTCGTACGTAGTACGTGGGTGATGAATCGTTTATCGCCACTTACTTCTATATATAATCAAATTACAGTACTCACAATATATATACCCCTTCTCGTACGTGATTATCCGATAATAGGAGTATAGATCAAAATGGAACCACCCATGCACATGAGGTTATGCATAGTGTTTCAAGTCAAAACACTAATCCTATGCCTGCAATCAACATTTTTTCTTTTTTTTTAAATATTTGGTTATTTCTATCTAAGATATATTTTTTTTTCTTGGAGTTATTCAAGAACTTTTTAATATTTTTCAATAATTAAGTAATCACATACTTGCATGCATGCACCAGTAATCCATATTGATATCTTTGAAAAATGATACCATTCCAATTGGACACGTATCATATAATTATGTATATGTAAATCTATTTGAATTATTAAAATCTCATGTAAATGATTCTACGATTTAAAATATTTTAATATGAAATTATGGTGACATATTTCAAAATCTCTATCGTATGCACAACCATGTCCAGTAATTATGTATAGTTTAAAAACTTCGTCTAATATTAAATCAATACTTAAAGACGGAAAGTTGCCTAATAATGAATGTTGAGTGAAAAATGTCCAATGCGAATACTAAATGTGTCAATCAAATTGGTTTGTTGAGCTCTATTCTAACACTCAGTTAACTTAATTGATTAATAATTAGGATCGTTTGATTATTTTATTTAATTATTAGTATGGGTCTGGGAGAATGCGTTGAAAATAATTTTAATATAGAATATGTTTACTTTATAATAATATTAGTTTTTGATGCTGCTCGAAATGAAGTGAGGTCCTTTGCGAAAAACAATAGTGTCGGTTCATCTTCTTAGTAACATGTGTTTTTTTTTTTATTATACACACGCACATCAGGAGTCCGTTAGGGCTCGAACTCCTGACCTCCCACATTATGTGGGAGACTTATGCCGCTGGGCCACATGCCACTCGGATTAGTAATGCATGTTTCACTTTGAGAGATTTAGCAAATAATTTATTGTGTCCTATTTCTCTTTTGAACTTGGTATTTATAAACTTTAGTTTTGATGGGTTTAGTCCCTTTAGAATTTTTGTGCCCTCTTTTTCGGCTTGACTTGTCCTTGGGGCTCTCTTTGCTTGGTTAATTAATTTTAGGATTGATTCATTATTTTTAGTCAAATTATCAAAATATTCTTAAGTCCAATTTTAGTCACATCAATTTTATTTCATGTGATTGAAACTAAACATTATTTTTAATATTTTAATAAAGAAAACTATTATTAATAATATAAAAATGGATATTTCTTTTGAAAACGTTAAATTTGAAAAATAATTTGTATTTTGATAAATTTTAGAATGTTCAAAATTGTTAACTCTAAATTTGTACATCATATATAAATTTCTAAAAATGGTAAGACAATTAAAAAGATGAGAAAAGGTAAGAAAAAGATATAATAGATTCAACACAGTTCCAAAAAAAAAATATATATATATATACATACATACATATTTTAATATGATAACTAAACAAACCAATTTTTTAAACTGTAAAGTTTTTTTGGCATGATCTCTTAATAATGTGAAAATTATAGTTACACTTTTCATGACACCTAAAGTTTTGGAAATATTAATTATTTATTCACGGAGTAAATATATAATCTTTTAGTTTTCATCTATAAAAGCAATTTAATTATATATTGAGTTATTATTTGATCACCATTTTAGCACGAATTTTGTGACATGAAAATTTTTAGAAATTAAAATATTTCTTAATACTTGATATAACTCTTAAAGTAAAACTTATTTAATTTTGTTATGGAGTTAACATCACTTTCAAATAACATATATTATATAAAAAAATCACAAAAAATAAATAAATTTTTAATATTCAACTAAATATACAGTTAATAGAAGAAAAAAAAAAGCCAAAGCTACTTTAGGTTTAGAGTTCAGTCCCATTTGATTTTTTTACTTTTTATTTTTGTCTCATGATGGGTGTCGAATCCAAAAAAAAAAAAAGAAAATTCCTACTCTAAAAATATGATTTGTAATTAGTGGTAAGTAGGGTCGTATTTCACAGTGATTGGTAAATTTTATTTCTTTCAAGCTTATTAATAAAATAGAAAAGAAGAGAAATGTTTATGAAACAAAAAATCTAAAATTTTAAAAGTAAAATAAATCAAATAAGAAATCAATCAGAATTAAATCTAGCTTAAGGTAAAATCTCGGTTTGGTTCACAGATTTGATCATTGATGCAAAGATAAATTTCTCTTTTCTTGAACAGACTGGTTAGAGTCACTAGGACACCATAATAACCAGTCTCTCCTTACTATCTCGATAACTAAGATAAGCTCATTAGTTATCTCCCTTGCCAATAAACAACCCTAAAGAAACGTTTTTAGGATTTAATTTATTAACAGCATTAAAAACTAGAGAGACCCAACTTTAGCTAACAAACACACACAATCAGGGTTCATTTAGACTAGATTATTTATCCACATAACATAAATCATGCATATCCATACACATAACTATATTATTTTCCACAAGCATTAGAACAATTACACAATTACGGATTTAACGTTCTAATTGATAGAACAAATATTCTAATATATCGAATTTGGGCCCTAAATTCAATAAACCTGCATATTCATAATGAAAACAGAAGATAAATAAATGCTCAAGAAATAGAAAATACGAATCAAATTATTTAGATTTCACAAATATTGAAGAACCCAAACTTCGATAAACCCTTAGGCTAGATCAAGAGTTTAGCAACTCATGGAGAGAAGAAAAGCATAGGAAATTAAAAATATACTAAATGAAAAGTTTTGAAAAAGCTTCTTATGAAAGATTCCTAGTTCCATATAAAAAGCCTCCTACTCCTAATACAACCGGGAAACTAATTAAGTGTCCTACCAGAGTAAGGAAACCTAAATTCTCCTAATTAAAGAAATACAAATTGAAATATTCCAAAAATATACAATTGCCAAATGAGGTTGAATGCTTTCTAATTAAATTTGCATAGAATCTTGGGAAGGAAGACACGTCTGCACTCGAATTATTTCCTTCTTCCATTCCTTGTCTTCTTGAGAATGCAATTTTTGCTCCAAGCATGTCAAACATTGATTTTCAACCGTATTTAGCTCGAATCTTTAATTTGCTTCATAAAATATAAAATGAAAGTAAAAATTCGACAATTAAGCATTTTTATTATTACTCGTAAGTGGAAATTATACGAATTAAATGAAAAATATGCAACTTAACAAATTCCCCCACACTTAGACAATGTTTGTCCTCAAGCATACAATAGCCCCCATTTATCAACCTTTCTCACAATCCCTTATACCTATTTCTCAACTTGTCCCCAATGTAGTTCAAATTATCAAATTTTGGAGGGCTGAATCAAGACATAAGTGGGAACATGCACTTCATAGAAAGACCCTTTATAAATTGCACAAATAACCTATCACCTTAGCAATTTCTTCGAACTCGAAATGTAAAAAGAATTTAACACTTCTTCATTAGGTTCATTTTAAGTCAAGACATAGAAGGTTAACTATCAAAAACATACAATGATATCACATATTCAGGGAGAAATAGCAAGTTGAATGCACGAAAACATAAAAGATGAAAGGAAAAACCTTATTCGATTTTCCTTCTTCTTCTCTTTTTTTTGGCACTAAATTCAGCGTGTGGACCAACCTTTTTATGCGAATTTAAACATTGGTGATGAATGTACCCAGTTACTCAGCCGGCCACAATTTGTCTAGAATGCCATCTAACCTTTTTACGCGAATACAAACATCGGTGCCAGTCACAAGCCTAGATGGTTATTATCTCTACTTATAATCACTTAATCTTAGTGATTAGTGGAGTAATCAAGCCAGTGCTTCTTCTGTTTTTTTTTTAAAAAACAATGGTGTTAAATGGTCAAACCTGGTCTCCTTCATTGTCCTAGTACATTCAACCCAAATATGCTCATCAAAGAAAGTTTTAGAAAAGTTGACCTGCTATGCATGACAATTATTTAGGGTGATATGTATTAATTCCCTCATACAACTTTCATCCAAATCAACCAACAAGGCAACAAGTCAATGTGCAATAAACAGGATTCAACTATTCGTGTTATTCTTACAATGTGTCCTAATTCAAACCATTTATGTGTTACCTCAGGACATGCATCGAAAAGAGGCAAAAGGTCAACAAAAAATATTAACAAATCAAGAAGTAAAGCACACTTTGGAAGTAAATAAGAAGAATAAAGAGCCATTTCATGCATGTTTAAAGCAAAATGAATCCAAAATTTCCTCTCTCACACTTAAGCCAAACATTGACCTCAATGTTTCAAAATAAGAAAATAAATGCATAAGAAAGGTGGAAGAGGGACTCCCCTGAGGAGACGAGGCCCTTCTGTCAAATAATTCAAACGTGCTAGAAGAGGTCCTTGAACAAGGCGTGGGCACTGGTAGATTGAAGAGTTTTTCTGTCAAATAATTTAAATGTGCCAGAAGAGGTCCTTAAACAAGGCGTGGGCATTGGTAGATTGAAGAGCTTTTCTGTCTGAAGTAACTATGCCCATAGGCTAATATAAGATGTCTCTTGCATCAAAAAAATAAAGTTAATTAAATACACTAAAAAAATAGCTTTTCTTTTCTTTTTTCGAAAAATGAACAATAAATTGAAAGATTGGGTTGCCTCCCAAAAAATGCCTCTCTTTAACGTCTTTGGCTAGACGTAGCTATTCCTCACGTCACCATCATTCAAATCAAATGTTTCGTGAGTCAAAGTATCAATAATATCTACAACAAAAACACATGACTCATCACTAGGATATTTAATGGCATCATAGATATTGAATTTAATCACATCACCATCAAACTCCATAGTGAGTGTACCATCATGCACATCAATTTTCATCCGAGAGGTTCTAAGGAAAGGTCTTCCCAACAGTATTTGCGATGAATCAGGACAGTTATCTTCAGATATGTTAAGTATATAAAAATTAGTAGAAAAAATCAATTTGTTAATTTGTACTAACACATCCTCTAGGACTACCTCGGGGTATACAACAGACCTATCAGCAAATTGAATAACTTTTCTATTTCTTTCAAAGGATCAACATGCAAGGAAGAGTAGATGGAAAGAGGCATGATATTAATTGAAGCACCAAGATTGCGCATAGCCTTTTCAATTCCAACATTGCCAATTTTGCAAGGGATAGTAAACATACTTGGGTCCTTGCATTTGGGGGGCAATTTCCTTTGTATCACTACCGAAACATTTACCCCCATACGTATTTTTTCATTACCCTTTAATTTTCTTTTGTTTGTGCATAATTCCTTGAAAAATTTAGCATGCTGAGGTATTTGCTTGATTGCATCAAGTAATGGGATGTTTACCTCAACCTTGGAAAAAGTTTCAAGAATCTCATTTTCCTCTTTATGCCTTTTGGATTTAGCGAACCTTTCAGGAAATGGAGGATGTATAATCAATGAACTTGTCACCTTACCGTTAGGTCATACGAATGTTCAACTGAATCCTGGGGTATGACAATCTGTTTCTCCACTTTTGCCACAATAGTATTTTCTCGTGTCTTTTTGCTAGGTTCCTACAGCTCTTTACCATTCCTCACAGTAATTACGCTAACGTTCTAATTGGGGTTGACAACTGTCTGATAGGGCAGTTTTTCTTTGGATTCCATGTTACTCATTGAGGTGGCTAGTTGACTTATTTAGTTCTCCAGGTTTTGAATGCTAGCTCGTGTTTCCTATTGAAATTGGTGACTATTAATTGCAAGCCATTTAATAATCTCTTCGAGAGACATACCTGTATTTGAAGAGGATGGTCGCCGTGGAGGAGGCAGTTTTTATTGGAAGTATTCGTAGTTCTGCGATCTCCCTTTGTAACTGAAATTCGGATGATCCCTCTATCCTAGGTTGTAGGTGTTTGAATAGGGATTGTACTTTCTTTGCGGTGCTCCAGATAATCCTCCTAGTGCATTGACTTATTCGCAGGAATCCTCTTAGAGCGTAGGACACATATTCGTAGGATGACCAACGTTAGTACAAATCCCACAAGCCTTGATTTGTTGCATATTTCCTACAACCAATTGCTGAACTAAAAAAGTTAAAGTGGAAATTTGATGCTCAAGAGATGAATTACTTACCTTATTGATCCTTTTAGAAGGGTCCTAATAGTATCCAAATTGTTAGGAATAGATCGCCATAGAAATTAATTATCTAGCTTTGCTTGGAGTTTTGTTCACTATGACTTCTTAACTTGTTGCATCCATCATCTTCCTTTCCATCGGTAAAAGTACTAAATGAGAATTCGCTCAGTAATACCATGTTGTGGGTAGCTTGCGCAAATTTGTTTAAACATTTCCTTATATTTGTGAAGACTCTCCGTGTCTCTCTATCTTATCTTGTTCATCTCTTTTCTAATATCAGTAGCACGTGAAGCAGGGAAAAACTTCTTAAGAAATAATAATCTTGCCATTTCCGTCCATATAGTGATAGAGCCAAGTGGTAGATAAAACAACCAATCATTAGCTTCATATTCATATTTTATATTCATATAAATTTTAGAAGTATGTCATTTAATTTTATTTTATATTCATAGCGACTTCAGACTCAATTTCTGGCTGCTACACGGACGGGTTTTGCAGGAAAGTGGTATGGTTGTGTTCCTCGTGATGAGAGGATGAAAATGGTTCCAAATTTGAGGTGTTTCCATTGAGCTTGCCAGAGAAGGAAGAAGGTGTGGGTGCATGGAGAAGAAATGAAGAAATTAGGGGTTGAAATGATATATATATATATATACTTTTTTTTTTGAATTTTAAAAAATTCAATTTTGGCCCCTGAAACTTTCCTCCAGCTTGCAATTGAGTCCTTCAAAGTTCGTCAATTTTTCAATTCAGCCCCTAACAAAGTGAGTGCCTTACTTTGACCCCTTTGGCACAAAATATTAGCCATGCAACCCCAAAACTTTGAAAATGTGATCCAATCAAGTCTTGCTTAATTGCACTTTGACCCCACAACTTGCATTTTTTTTAATCAAGTCCTTTTTATTTATTTTTCGACCTAAAATCCGACCAACCCATATCTTGATTTCTAAATCCTTATTTTCAAGTGTACCGAATTTTAGAGGTGTTACATTAGATCTTTTTTTATCTATTTAAAAAAATTAAAGATGGTTATTTCAATAAAAAAATACACCTATTAATTTTTTAAATTTATAACATTGGTCATTATTTTTATTTTTTAATTTTGATTGTTTGAGAGATTAACAACTTTTTTTAGTTATTCACTTTTTTATGCTATTTTCGAAATATGATATGAAGATCCAATTATATTTATACAAAAAATTTGAGAATAAACATAATAATTTATTTTTTCTTTATTTTGTTTTACATTCTAATTTCATCCTATATGATGTTACTAATTCCTATTTTAAGATCAATTTTGAGTTTAAATTACTTTCAATTAATTTTAACTTTGCATTAGTAATGTCGAACTCTTTTCTTCACTTAATTATTCAATAATTAATTTATGAGTCAAATTAAAAGGTTTCTATTAACTTATATAGTAATATTGATTTCAACTTTATAATTATTTTATTTATTTAGTTTGATTTTAACTTTTTTTTATCTTCACTATCATAGTTTTATCTTGGCTTAATTAATTTTTAATCAAAAATTAAAATTAAATAAGACTTTTTTAAATTCTTGCTAGATAACATATTATTTAATTCTTTATATTTTTTAAATTTTAACTTAATTTATACTCTTTGTCTTTTAAGTTTAAAGCAATCTTAAAGTATTATAATTTTTAGTTTTTTCCAAACAACTTTTAAACCATCAATCTTGTGTCTTGTATCCTTCTCATATATTTTTATTTTTAAAGCAATTAGTTTTCGATTGCATAATATTTTCTTATTTTTAATAAAGTATATAATCATACTTATAGAGTTTTATCTTTTCAAAGTTTTGATTTTTTTTTAATTTCTTGCTGAATAATCTTGAAATTTATTTTTGATGACATCATACATATGAGATGTTTTTATATGTCTCAAGCTTTTGAATACTAAATTTTAAAGCCTTAAATTTAATATTACTTGATCATTTTGAAAATTAATATTTAATTTTACCAATTACTTGAATATTTTTGCGATATTTTTATTTCTACATTGTCATTTTTAATTATATTTCTAATTCAACAGTTAAATTAATATATAGTAATTTTAAAGATCCATGCATAGTATGAGGATAATGCTAGTTATATATAGCACAACAGTGTGGGACCCATAATCATGTAATTTTGATTCTAATTGTGCAATTTTGGCCAATTGGCAAATTCTTAAAATTTTGAGCATTTTAATTTATTTTAAAAAAATTCATTATTTGTTGATTATTATCTCTAACCGATATGTTTGTATCTTATCTCTAATTTTCTTTCATTCAAACTTTAAAATATATCTATCTAATATATATCTATACTATTATATATAGCACAATGATGTAAAACTTATAATTGTGCAATTTTGACCAAATTTTGAATTCTTAGAATTTTGAGTTTTTTAATTAAATTTAACAATTGCTTTTTAGTTATTAGATTTGATATTATTTATTAATTTTAAAGATATCTAATTTTTTTAAATCATTTTATTGATTTGAACAATATTATTTATTTATCTCTAATATCATAAAATAATTCCATTTTATCTGCAAAATCTTTTACATCTTTACTTTCAATATATGGAAGATTTCTTGATCATTTGAACTCTATAGTTTGATAAGTCTTTCATGATTTTTTCTTATCTTTAATAACTAATTTGTATTTATACCACTATATATAAAGTCTTTCAAAAGTCATTTCATTATATTCTCATGTGCTAGCATTTTTTTCACTCTATTCTTTGTGTCCTCTTTATTTTCTAGCATTTTTTTTCTTCTATCTCTTTGTGTACATCCTTAGTTCATTATTCCAAGTGTTTATTGTTTATTTGATTTTATTGTTCACCTTTTTTATTTTTATTTTGTTTTCTTTTTCTTTTTCTTTTTCTTTTTGGTTTATTTTAGGTATATTACATGATGGAAGATGTTTTTTGGATTTTAATGCTATAATTTTCTTTTCAACTACATAAAATCTATCATTTAGCTTTCATTACTATTAAATTTGTAAATTTCTATATCTTTTTTGTTTACTACTTAGTTTATGTTATCAATTCATTTATTATGAGATTTATTAATTGCACTTAATATTTTTAATTTTATTTTATTTTTATTAGTTACATTTTTCTTCTTAATTATTGATAAATTTTGTCATTTAATTTTTATTTTATTTAAATTATTATACATTTAGCATCCTTTTACTCATTTTTTGAATCAAGTTATTAATTTATTGTTAAAATTTTGTAATTTATTTTTCAATTCGCTTTTTTTTGCTCATCTAAGTTTATAGTTTTATAGGATGAGACCTATTTTTTTTGTTTTATTTAAAATTTATTTCACTTTTTGAATATTTATAAATTTTAGAAGTATGTCATTTAATTTTATTTTATTTTAGAGTAAAAATAAATTTCTACTCTAAAAATATGATTTGTAATCAGTGGTGAGTAGGGTCGTATTCCACAAGGATTGGTAAATTTTATTTCTTTCAACCTTATTAATAAAATATAAAAGAAGGGGAATTTTTATGAAACAAAAACCCTAAAATTTTAAAAGTAAAATAAATCAAATAAGAAATCAATGAGAATGAAATATAGCTTAGGGTAAAATCCCGGTTTGGTTTACAGATTTGATTGTTGATGCAAAGATAAATTCCTCTTTTCTTGAATAGACTGGTTATAGTTACTCGAAAGCCCTAATAATCAATCTCTCATTACTATCTCGATAACTAAGATAAGCTCGTTAGTTATTTCCCTTGCCAATAAACAACCCTAAAGAAATGCTTCTTGGATTTAATTTATCAACAACATTAAAAACTAGAGAGACCCAATCCTAGCCAACAAACACACACAAGCGGGGTTTATTTAGACTAGATTATTTATCCACATAACATAAATCATGTATATCCCTACACATAACTATATTATTTGCCACAAGCATTAGAACACTTAAACAACTACGGATTTAACATTCTAATTGACAGAACAAATATTCTAAGTTATCAAATTTGGACCTTAAATTCAATAAACCTACGTATTCGTAATAAAAACAAAAGATAAATAAATACTCAAGAAATACAAAATATGAATCAAATTATTTAGATCTAACAAATATTGAAGAACCCAAACTTCGTTAAACCCTTAGGCTAGAACAAGAGTTTAGCAACTCATGGAGAGAAGAAAAACATAGGAAATTAAAAATATGCTGAATGAAAAGTTATGAAAAAGCTTTCTATGAAAGATTCCTAGTTCCATATAAAATAGCCTCCTACTCCTAATGCAATCGAAAAACTAATTAAGAGTCCTACCAGAATAGGGAAATCTAAATTCTCCTAATTAAAGAAACATAAATTGAAATATTCCAAAAATATACAATTGCCAAAAGAGATTGAATGCTTCCTAATCAAATTTGCATAGAATCTTGGGAAACAAGACACGTCTGCACTCGAATTATTTCCTTCTTCTATTCCTTGTCTCCTTGAGAATGCGATTTTTTCTTTAAGCATGTCAACTATCGATTTTCAACCACATTTAGCTCGAATCTTCAATTTGCTTCATAAAGTATAAAGTGAAAGTTAAAATCCAACAATTAAGCATTTTTATTGTTAGTCGTAAGGGAAAAATATATGAATTAAATGACAAATATGCAACTTAACATCTCTACTCCTCACCAAATGTTTTATTTTTGAGTTCACTCCTCACTTGAATGAAAAAGATAAAAACAACCCTCACTTAAATTGAAAATAACAAGAAATATTCCCTCACCCACTCAAATACATTTTCAACTCCTCTTCCCCATGTTTTCTCTTGATGTTTTCAACCAAAGAACAACCTTCTCCCCACATTTTCTTCCTTTTACCTCTATTTTCAAAAATTGATACCCACATTTGTATATGACAACATGCGTTTTCCACTTCTTCTGCTGCAACGACTCGCCTTCTTCTTTCTTCCCCTTTTTTGAAATAGATATTCCTTTGTTCTTGTCTTACCCAAGCTAGAAGGGTTTGTATTTTTGCCCGCCAATTCCAAAGTCTACAAGGTAAGTTCTGTAGTTTATGTTATTTTTTTAATGAAATAATGAATGAATTTTCATATATTTCTTTTATTTTCTCCTTGTTTTTATCTTGGTTTTAATTATCTTATGCCTGATTTTGATATACTTGATTCGCACACAATCAATCTCTTGTTTTATTAAAAAAGTCCTAATGTCAGTTTTTTCATACGTGAATATTGCCAACTTATACTTCATTTGTTGTTTTAATTATATATTTCAGTTATCATTTATATAAATTTAGTAATCATATAATTTATATAAGATATAGTGTATATTAGTTTTTTCCAATTGGATTTTAGGGATATTATCTGATTTATGGTGTCTATGAACGGTATAAATCATGTTTAAGCATTTTGGGGCATTCATTCATGTAAACTAATCATTAATATGATTAGAATTATTTTCAAGTAAAATGGTAGTAAAATTCAAACTTTCAGTATTTAAATTGTGAGTTTCAGTACACAAACTCCAATTCAGCATTCTTTGCAAGTTATTTTCATACATAAATTCAAACTTTTAGTATTTAAATTGTGAGTTATGATACACAAAAGCTCTAATTCAAAATTCTGTGCAAGTTTTTTGGTATAAAAATTTAAACTTTCAGTATTTAAATTGTGAGTTGTAGTACTAAAACCTCTAATTCAATATTTATATTCTCGGTGCTCTCCAGGGTATTTTAAAAATGTTATTCAGGAGCTGGACAATAAGATGAGCTTTAAACACACTAAAACAATAAAGAGAACCCCATTTATAGCTTACCTTAAAATGACTAAATTGTGTAAATTGAGTAATAGTTTTCTAGAGTTGAAGCTCTCTTGAGGAGGTTTGATGTTTGGTCTTGTTCTTTTATTTTTGATAATGATATTAGGATTCCTTTTACTATGAGGGAGATGAAGTGGAAGAAGATGAAGTGCAAATACATTCTAGTTGCCAACAAAATAGGGACCTAAATTATGGAGTTTATGTATGTTTTTGGGCAGAGTGTTTTGCAAAAAACACTAAGAAATTCTTGGATTATGCTGATAAATGTTTTATGGACACATATCGTGGGCATATTGTTGCAAAAGTTTTGAGTCATGAGCATGGTTTGTTATGTTCCTGGGCTAAATAATGATGTTTGGATGGTTATTATTTGGATGAATTTAGTTTTTGTATATGGATAAAAAGGTAAATGTTTTGGTATTTCATATATTCCTATTTGATAACATTTATTATTTGTGTATTAGGATTATCAGAATGGATGGTTTTTACAATTTATGATGTAATTTAGAAATTTATTTATATAGATACTGGTAATTTAGTACAAGACAAGGCTAATTTAGTATAAAGCAAGGCGAATTTAGTACAAAATTGTGAAGATGAAGTACAATACTCCCCAAAGTCGGTATTTTTCCTATCAATTTGTGGTATCTTTCTTGATACATAAGAGATCAAGTAGAATTTGTCTTAATCTAGCTATTGAATAGTTATTAAATCATGATTTGTAAGTTCTAGGATTGATATAATCAAAGAGGTTTATTAATTTTTGGTAGTGGTGTCGAAAGGATATATGTACGTCATTGATCAATGATTTATATTAGTATGAATGAGAATATAAAGTAGTTGGATGTGGTTATTTGTGTTCTCAATCATTTGCATATCTACTATCATGATTTTAGTATATTAGAGAGTCTTATGTATTGTTTCACCCATTGAATTGATGTAAAAATGACCAAAGGAAAAATAAGTACAAAAACATGCCAAATAAGTACAAAATAAGGCAAATTCAGCACAAAACTGTGATGATGAAGTATAATATTCCCCCAAATCAATTTTTTTTTCCTATCGATTTTTAGTATCATTCTTGGCAAGTAAGGGATTAAGATGAATTTAACTGGTTAAACCATTGCATGACAATCAAACTATAATTTATCATTTCTAGGACTCATTTAGTCATGAGAGGTTCATTTGATTTTGATGATGGCGTCAGAATGATACATTTACCTCATATGCCAATAGTTTAAACTAGTACAAATGAGAACTTAAGTGATCAGATGTGGGTATTTGTGTTCTCAATCATTTGCACACCTACTATCACTACTATTACTTGAAGAAAACATGATAGTATTGTATTGAAGTGTTTTATGTGTTGCTTCATGCTTCGAATTGAGCTAAATTCGGTTAAAGGAAACGTAAGTACAAAAACATGCTAAATAAATACAAAACAAGGTGAATTTAGTAAAAATTGCAAAGATTCAGTACAAAAGTCCCATAAATAGGTTTTTTTTTTTTTGTCAATTTGTAGCATCATTCTTAGTTCATAAGGGATTAAGTTGAATTTAACTAGTTAAGGCATTGCATGACTATCAAACAATGATTTATCAGCCCTAGGACTCATTTAGTCATGAAAGGTTCATTAGATTTGGATGGTGGTGTCAAAATAATACATTTACCTCATGTACAAGTGATTTACACTACTGTGAATAAAACACAAGCAGTTGGATGTGGGTATTTGTATTTCCAACCATTTGCACACCTACTATCACTACTATTACCTGAAGAAAATATGATATTATTGTATAGCCACGAAAACCTATTTTTCCTTACAATGTTGACTTCCAAATGAAGCATTTTACCACCTAGGATGGTGCTTCAAATTAGTAGTTCGTATTCCCATCCATTTTAACATGTATATATCCCAACCATTAAATGAAGAAAATATTATTTTATTAATTTTATATGGTCTTATATATAATTTCACTAGTTAGTCGAGGAAAATCAGGCCATACGACGATTAAGTAAAGAACCACTTTAATACATTACTAGATGTTGAAGAGAAGGTATTGTTCTTTTGAAATTAAGTATTCTACTACAGAAAATGAAGTATTATTTTGCTGAAATTAGGTATTACTTTTCTATTATCTAGTAGCAATTGTACACATTTTAAATTTTGTTCAATTTAAGTATTTACCACTTTTTTATGTTGGTATACCCACAAAAACCTATTCCTCCTTGCAATTTTGACTCTCAAATGAAGCAATTTAGCACCTAGGATAGCGCTTCAAAGTAATAGTTCGTATTACCAACCTTTTTACCTGATGCGTATATGAAGAAAATATGATTTTATTATTTTTTGATGGCCTTATATATATTCACTTAGTAAGTTGAGGCAAATCAGGCCATGCGAGTATTAAGTACAGAATCACTTTAATGCAGTACTAGATGCTGAAGAGAAGATATTGTTATTTTGACATCAATTATTCTATTGTAGAAAATGAAGTATTATTGTTATTTAGTATCAATTGTACACATTTTTAATATTGTTCAATTTAACTATTTACCACCTTTTTATGTTGGTATAGCCATGAAAACCTATTTGTCTTTACAATGTTGACTTAGTTAGTAGTAGTTTGTATTTGCAACTAATATAGAATCACTCCGATGCAGTGCTAGATGTTGAATATAAAGTATTACGCTGTTGAAGTCCAGTATATATATATATGTATGTATGTATATATACACACCAAAATGAAGTATTACTTTGCTAATATAAGGTATTATCTTTCTAATAAAATCAAAAAAAATCTGGACAATAGCTCTAAACATAAATCTTCCCAATTGTTGAAAACAATACTCCTTGACGATTCCTTCCACACTAAAATAATCTTAGAACATGTCCATATATTACAAACCATACAATACAAATAATTTTATGCAATTTCTCCAATTCATAATATAGTGCACACAAATACTTCAACTTAAAATGTTCTCCACATAAAAACGAATTTAAAAGCTATCAGAAGTAGGTGTACATGGTCTTTTTCTAATCCAACTTCTTTTAATTCTTTTTCTCTGCATCCTCTTTTTTCTAATTGAAGAGAAATAAAATTAATTAAAATATTATTTAATAAGTAATGATAAAAGGTAATGCAAGTACAAATAAAATATGAAGATTGAGCAGAAGTATTGTAGTATTAGTATTTGAAGTACTAACTTGCGAAAATATGGTATTAAAAATTCAACTACTAAGTATGATAATGCATAAATCAAGTATCTTATAAAAGAAATAGAATATATAGCAATTAGATACTAATTGTAACACTTCAGAAGTACACCGAAGAATTAATGCAATATTAATATGAAAATATAAATAACTTACCAATACATATAGCCAATTTTCCTTCCACATCAATTTGGCTTATTTTTCTGAACGACCATTACATCAACAATGACCATTTTGAGGCACATATGCAAACGACCATATTGCAAACGTTATTATCAATATTCAAAGTGAGATACATTTTTTGATGTGGAGCAAAATATTGAATTCAGAACTCATTCTATACCATATTTTCTCGATTTGAAACAATAATAATATCAAACTCATACTTTAATAAATTGACAAAATTTAGAGTTCCCCATTATACACACAACTTCCAAATAGTTGAGTTTTAGCATCTTGGTCACTCGAAGACATTTTTTTGAGCTCAAATTGACGAAGACTTACCTCATTCTTTCCAATGTTCTGCAAGATTATAGAAGTTCCAACTCAAAATAAAATTTGAAAAATGAGGCTACAGTTCTTGGCTTTCTTCCTACTGAAAAATTTTTGAGAATGCTCCAAAATATAAAAAAAATTATCTTCACGACATTCATAGGAGCTAGTTGTGACAGAGGAAAATCATAGCAGGAATGAAGAATAAACAGGGAGAAAGTGTGATGTTATAGTTGAGATTAAAAAAAGAAGAAAAAATAAGATAGTTGGGGGTATTTTGGTCAAACTAGGGGTTAGCGAGTTCAGTCAAAAAACAAAGTGAAAATGGGGAATTAAAACTGAAAAACTGGTGGGTGGGGGCTGACTACTAAAGAGAAAATGAGTTTTGGTACTTTTTTTTAAAATGCCCCTAAATATATAAGAACATATCGATCTCTCATGAATTTCTTTTATAAGCATCAAATAAAAATAGTTTAATATAATGCTTAGTTTTGATTGATCTTTTTTGATCTAAGGCTATTACATGTAAATATTAATATTTGCATATACAAGAATATTTTTATAATTGCATATGAAACAAAAATCTGCCATAAATGCAACAAATATAAAATATTGAAATGCTCAAATAAATATATTGATCAAAAATTGGTAAAGGTTTCAAATATGCAATCGTATATCTATATCCCTTATAGAAGATTTACTTTAGATAATTGAGAATCAATTCTTCATTATTGTTTGTTGAAGAATTAATTATTCATTATTTTGATTCACCTAACGACATGCCATAATCAAGAAGGGCTCATGAAACTAAGGATTAGTTTCATTCAAACTTTACTACAATCAGAATGTAATTGTGAGGATTAACACATTAAGATAATGCAAGTTATCACTCAATTGAAAGCCTATTTTCTCTCAAGGAAGTGCCTTTACTAAACCCTAATTCGCTCATGCATGTTGTTTTATCTTAATCGCAAAACACTATCCAGCATTACCATTGTGCTTCAACCTCTTATATCTATCGTCCCAACCCTCGTTGCCTCCAGTATACTATGGATGAAATTAGTCAAGATAGTGGTTATATGTGATACTCTATCTAGAGTACTACCCAACTATCTCCATCACTAGATTCTTTGATTCTGCACCTAAGGAAGTTTGTTAATTTTTCTTTTCCCAATTTTTTTTTCTTTTTTCTTTCATTATATGTGTTACTTTTTCATTTGGCTTTTTCCTTGTTATTGTTTTGTTCTATTTCGATTAATTTTTCCTTTTCTTTATTGTTTGTTTCTATAATAGTAAACCCTAGTTTTCCTTTTCATTTTTTTTTCTTCTATTCACTTGTCTAGTTTGTCTGGTTGTAGGTTGTTTTATGGAGTTTTTGTTTGTTGCTACTAGTTGGGATCTTGATATTGCCCCATCTATATTCTTTACATGAAGGAAAAGACAACGAAGCATTTAGGATGCTTTCTCAATTTGACTAAAGAGGAAGAAGTGGAATCGAATGTATCGAATATTAATGGAAGGGAGCTATTGTAGGGTTCGAACTTTATTGTGGTTGGTTGTATGGTGTTAATCAAGATATTTCTTGTGGTTTCTCTGTGGGCAAAATTGTAATGAATATTGCAACCCTACAAAGGTATGGAGATCGCTTCTCTTGATGAGCAACATTTTCTCAAAACCTTTATTCATACACTTGATCTTACACATGTTGTAGACGGTTGCCCATGGATTTAGACCACTACGCTATAATACTTCATACTGTTCCAAAAGGATATGATCTTACAAGTATAAGTTTTGATATGCTCAAAATTATTCTTTGCATCTAGTGCATGCGATACTAATTCAAAAACGTGAAGTTTGTGGAATAGATAAGGAGTTGGTTGAGGGAACTTGAGGAGCTTATACCTTCAACAACTGATAGTGAACGAAGTATGATGCGAGTTAAGGTTTGGATTGATGTCATCAAACCACTTTAGAGAGATATGAATATACCAATAACTGAAATTGAAACGAGGTGGATCGATTTTGAATATGAAAAGTTATCGATTTTCTATTACCTTTGCAGTCTCATTGGACATTTAGAAAAGAGGTGTCCAAAAAGATAGAGGAAAGCTTTCTAGGATTCGAGAAATACATTCCAATGTAGCTCTTGGTTGAGTGTAGAGGACTCTCATGAAGGTATATCTTTTTCCAAACCTAGAACTCTACCTTTTGCCTAAAATCTCACCCCTAGCTACTGAGCTCATCTTCATAATTCGAGGCATGGTTCATTGATTTTTAGTTCTTAACAAACTACCAAACACCATCCACACACATAACTAGTATCCATTCTGCCACACTATCCTAAGATTGAGAACCCCAAGCAAGCCCACCAACACTTATGGAAAATATTACCTCACATTTTACTAATAATACTCATGCACCTATGTAAGAAAGGATCCTATACACCCCCATCTACCTTGTTTATAGCCCAACCTCTACACCCAATCCATGCCCACTGCAAACCACAAAATACACCCTACCCTAGCGCCGCCATCAATTCGTGCATGCACATGTCCTAGCTTCCCAACCTCATCCCAATACCTTAGCCTAAACTTCCACTCCATTCAACAAAACTATGCTACCAAATACCACTAATCATACTCCTATAACACCAAAGCTCAATATGAATGGTGGGAAAAAGAAAACTCCAGCTAAGGGCCCTAGGGGTAAGAAAAGGCCCCCAAACAATGCTGAGAATGATGGTGAGGCGACAAAGTAAGAGTATTCATCTTGGCGAACTTGATCCCAATATTATTACAGTAGTTGTTATGGTAGAGACTGCTATGCAACCCTACGACAACAATGAGTTGTTTACTCTTGAACTGATAGAGGCTCAAGGAACCATGATAGTTTGTATTTTTGGAGATATTCTTCATTATTACTGTTGTGATATGGTATTTTTGTCAGAGATAAAGTATCATAGTTATTTAATAGAAATTCTAAAGGATAGGTTTCCTCTTTTTAGTACCAGTGTTGATTGCATTGGCCATTCGGGCAGCCTAGCATTATTATGGAAGAAAGATGTAGATTATTAGGTTTAGGATTACTCACAGAATCATATTGATGATCTGGTTCAAATTCCTTTATTTGATGAAACAATAGCGTTTCACTGGATTCTATGGGTTTTTAGATCACAATGATAGACAACTTTCCTAGAACCTTCTGAGACAACTAGACCTAGCAAAAAATTACCCAAACCCAGGGGTACCCAAAAAAATGCGGGTAATGGGCCTCATTTTCTGTACCCAATAAAATAAGGGTAATTTTACCAGCCGTCTAATTACCCGCAATTTTTTGGCCCAACCCGCAAGTACCCACAGGTAACCCATGACTAATTATTTATATTTTAATTTTTAATTTTTCTCTAATTTTTGCAACTATTTTGGAAAGTGTAACACTTTTTTTTGTTAATGATATCACCAATATTTAAGTGGTGTTTAAACTTTTAGTTCAAAAAACTTTTGACATATAATGAAATTTAAATTTAAACTTCGAAATGTAATATTACTTAAATTTAATATATGTTTAAATATTTAAGTTGTAGTTTTCAAACCAAAACATTTGACATTCTTTAAAATATTTGTTCAATATAATATTTGAAATTTGTAGCCTCTTTTATTAATTTTATTTAGGTAACAACTAACATTTAAATAATATTATGTAAATTTAAAAGAAAAAAAATTTCTTTAAATACAAAAAAAAATAAAAATAGTATGGGTTCCCACGGGTTACCCATTACCCATAGTCACGGGTAATGGGTCAACTATCTCGTACCCAATAAAAAATATGTAATTTTACCTGTGGGTAAATTTACCCAACCCATTCTTACCCACTCTTGGGTTACCCGCGGGTACCCATTTGCCAGGTCTAGAGACAACTCTATAATTCAGTTGGCAAAATTAGGTTGTGGGTGGAGATTTTAATGGTATACTAAGGAGAACTTGGAGGTAAACCGAACCTATCTCATACTACTACGACTTTTTGTCATGCTTTAGAAGATTGTGATCTAACAGATTTGGGATGCATTGGTTTTCCTTATATGTAGTATAATTGATGTGAGGAGCCACACACAGTTCCATCAAGGCTTGACTAGATATGTGCATCAAGTTTATGGTGAGATATCTATTATTTCTTTGCTGTTGAGTACCTTGTTTTTGGTGGTTCAGATAACCTCCTTTTATTTCTTCATCTCTATAAATATGATGTTGGACATAACACTAGCAGGTTGCAGCCTTTTAAGTTCGAAGCTGTCTGCTAAAGGCTTAAGAATATGAGGAACGTGTAAATGACTTTTGGAATTTACATAACTTAGGTGAAGAACATGATGCGATGTCTATGTTTAGAGCATGTGTTGAGGGTTTGAATGCATGGAGTAAACAAAAGTAGGGATTCGGGAAAAAAATCACTATGCTTTGGAACTATATATATGAGCTTAATATAGGTGAATTCTCAATAGCCACTAAGTTTGAGATTGAGAAAGTAAAAGGTGAATTCAGTGATACTTATTTTAATCAAGAGAGTTATTGGCATCAATACAACCCGATTGATTGGCTTAGAGAAGGGGTCATAATATTGCTTTTCTTTTTTTCCCATAGAAAAGCTACAATTCATATAAGAACAAATAATATCCAAGGGTTGTTTCATGATAATGGGACTTTGTACGAGTTGAAAGATGATTTAGAAAGGATGGTGCTTTCTTGCTTTAAGCGTATATTTGAGTAGTCAAATTCGTCATCGGAAGATATAGAAAAGGTAATCCTTGCAGTTCCAACTAGAGCGACGAGCATGATGAGCAACACACTTTTATGTCCATACACAAAAGATGAGGTAATTCTTACCTTTAAATAAATGAACTCTTCTAAATCCCTAGGTCCTGATTGTATGGTAGAGCTTTTTTTTAATCAAAAGTTTTGGCATATCATTGACAATGAAGTATGCCATTTTGTTCTTAATTTCTTAAATGAAAGCATCCTTCTTGAACTTGCCAACTATACATATGTCGCCCTAATTCCTAAAACCTATAACCTTCAAAACATGACCTAATTTGGACCCATTAGCCTTTGTAATATGATTTGCAAGTTTAGGATCCAAAGTCATCACTAATCGCTTGGAACCCATATTTGACCCTATCATCTTCCTTACCCAATATGCTTTTATTCCGCATAATCTCATTTTAGATGATGTTCTTGTTTCGTATGAAATAAATCAATATATTAAAAATAGAACAAAAGGTAATGATGGTTGTATGGTAGTTAAACTCGATATAAGTAAAGCTTATGATCACATTGAATGGCTCTTTCTTCGAGGTATGCTTTCCATATTATGTTTTGCTAATAAATTCATCCATCTTACTATGTTGTGTGTCACATCAATCACTTATTCTTTCTTACTAAATTGGGGTGGAGGATCCTTAATAACCTAACATTTCTACTAGGCAAAATTCTAAAATCCAAATACTTTCCCTGTACATATTTTCTACATGCTCCATTATGATATTGACCAACAATGACTTAGAAATAGATTTTGGCAGGGTGGGTGTTGCTCTAGACTAGGCTAAAATGGCAAGTGATGGATGGATCATCTATACATATTTGGCAAGATTAGTGGTTACAAGGGAATTCCAAACCAATTATTGTGCCTCTGGTGGATTCAGAAAGAAAAATGGTGATGAAATTCATTAATGAGGATACTAATCAGTAAACGAAAGTTCGAAATTGTTATGGTTGGTTGAGTGAACCGAGTTTTGAAAACCTCAATCAACACCAATATTGATGCATATAGAATTGCTTGGATGTTTACTGCGAATGAAAGATTTACGGTCAAGAGTTCTCATCACCATGGTCTCTAGACTAATGCAACATCAAACCAAGAAGTTGGTGTTAGTGGGGTTGGAGATGAAGATTGGTCTCTTAATTGGAATAAGTCCATGCCTAGTAAGGTTAGATTCTTCATGTGGAGGATCGCTTGGAACATTTTTCCTTTAACAAGTAGTCTGTTTCGACGATAGATTGTGACATCTGTTGAGTGTCCATTATGTAGGAAATGGGAAGGAGATCTATACATGCCCTTGTGCAACGCTCTTTTGCCAAACAAGTATGGAGCCTCTCGGGTTTGGAGGTTGATGTCTTTTCAGTGCCTTTTCTTAACAACAAACAGTGGCTACAAACCATGGGATACCAAACCACTATGGTTGAATTTTCTTCCTTCTTCATTCTATGCCGGGCCATCTGGATGAATCGCAATAATAAGGTCTTCAATGGTGTTTATTTACTTCCTGAGGAGGTGGCTTTTCGAGTGTGGAGCTGGGGCCATGAATTTACTGAAGTTTTGATGTAGCAACCAACTTTTAGTTAGGATGATCTATGTTATGCTTATATTTCCTTATCTATTGTTGTGGTATTTGTTTTGACTTTATCTTATCCATTGGATTTTGATCAATAAAATGAATGTTTTAACTTAAAAAAAAGAATGAGGTAAAAAGATTTTCTCCCTAGGCCGAATTGGTTATACCGCCCTTGTAGATGAATGCCCAAGCCCAACTTGTAATATATATGCCGAGCCACCATAATCATTATTCCTACCAAATTACTTGATTGGTGTTGGGTAGAAAGTCCAGCTTAATCAACCAAACTGATCAGTCCGAAGGGCATTTTCGTCTTCTGAACTGAGATGCCAGACTGTCCAGTGTCCACCTCCTTCTTATGTAAAATGCGTAAAAATTAATTTTGCTTGTAAAACCTTAACACTGCTCTTCTTCTTCTTCTTCTTCTTCTTCTTCTTCTTCTACTACTAATTTATAAATTCTTCGGGCCGAGATCCTCCATGGCCCGCACTTTCCAGCCCGAAGAGGGCGGCGCGTCCATAAACGACAGACTGGGAGACGACGAGCTTCGCGCCGTGCTGTCGAAGCTGGACCACGATAAGGACAAGGAGGTTTTCGGCCTTGTCTGCAAGAGGTGGCTCCACCTGCAAAGCACCAAGAGGAGGAAGCTATGCGCCCGGGCCGGGCCCCACATGCTCAAGCGTATGGCGGCCCGATTCACGCGCCTCTGCGAGCTCGACCTGTCTCAGTCCGTCTCACGCTCCTTCTATCCTGGCGTCACCGACTCCGATCTTTCCGTAATTGCTGGCGCCTTCTCCGCCTTGCGAGTTCTAAATTTACAGAATTGCAAAGGTATTATATAATAATAATGTTTTACTTTCCAGTTTTTTAATTAATTAATAATTTATACATTTTGGTTTTTATTACTGATGGCTAGCTGAGACTGAGCTTAATCATGTAGCTGCTTCTATTTCCTGGTTTTCCTTTTTTCGCTGATAATTCCTCAAAGAATTGCTTTTGACGTTGAATTTTAATATTTTTTTAGGGAAACTCAAAGATGTGTGTGTGTGTGTTTCCCCTTTGACTTGCCCCTCTGTAGTTATGTAGACTTAAGGTTTTGGATTTCTCTGGGAGTTGCAAAAGTATGTTGAAAGATTGTTTCTTTCTTAATTTTGGCGTTTTTTATAGTTCTATAATTTGGTATTTTTATTGCAAAAGAAATTTTTCATTATAATTGGACTTGATATTTTCCTACGAAAACTTGATTCGAAGTGTAAATTATTCCATTTTACCATTTTAATGATTCATATTTATTCGTTTTCTATATTATAGTGTGAACTACGGTATACCCCCCAAGTGAGAGGCTAGTGAATGGCTTTTGCATTTTTTAATTTGTGCTCGCTGCCTCCAATCATATTAAGACGTTAAATGAAATGCAATGACAAAATAATGTGGAGAGTGCAATGAATTTGTTAAAAATATCTATTGATGAGCTTGATTTCTCCTGAATTAGAACACATATATGCACTTATTCTAATGCTGGAATCATTTTCTGGTTGGAGCTGTGCCAGTTAATAGTCTTCTATCTTCAAGATTTTAGTCAAGTTGATGCATAGGGATCAATTCTTTTAGAGTCATGACCTCTTTATTGATGTACTTATTTTGCGAATCTACCATCTGTGATTTATTTATTACTTGTATCTGTGATATCTTTTAGAGTCTATGCTTGCTGCAATATAATAGAACAATTCTTTTGAAACGGCTGTTAATCCTTTTTAACACTCATGTTTGAGCTGTGCAACAAATGAAGGCTGGATGATTAGCCTATTAACATGCCCATAGCCTATTATACGCTTATTGGAAATTGTTGAATTGCTATTCTTTCTTCTAATAAATAAGCTGACAGTTTATACTCTGATTGCTTTCCATATCTGATCTGATTGTCGAGGAACTATCTTTTAAAAAACACCTGAAGAGATGAAACTTCTTTTCTATGCCTGTGAAGAGCACCTATTATATCTTGTGAGCTGTTCTGTGATCTGTCCAACCCAAACGAATTGTTCATCGGTAATAGTTTTTGTATTACAAAACTTTCACTTAAATCAAATCCCACTTCACTAGTTTGTTGGGTAAAGATTTATTCCATAAGTTATGTTGAAAAAGGCTGACCTATCTCTCCAATCAACACACCTTTTCTCATCCAAAGTTCAGCTGAAGCAGTAATTCCAAATTCAGAAATCAGGTTTATTTACTAAGCAGTCAATACATGTTATTCGCAGAATTTTTCTTTACGTTGTCCAGACGGATGAGCATAAGAAATTTAAAGGAAGTAATATACTAAAAAATTAATGTTTTTTACATCTAGATGTAAAGCAGGCTGTATGCTACTGCATATTAAACAAAGAAATAAATCTTCATCAGTACAGTTACAGAATTGAACTACATATAGAAACTATTCAAGATGCTGCAAAAAAGATGCCATCTCTCGCTGCTTGATGTTGGGCTGCAAGATGCTAATGTTGGCTAAATTGAACTTCTCTGATGAATGAGGTTAAGTATTTGTCAAGTTGTAAGGCTGTGGGTCTGCAAGATGCTATTGTTGGCTAAATTGAACTTCTCTGACAAATGAGGTTTATGGCATCAAATAAGCATTTATCAAGTTGTAAGGCTGCAAACATCACTGGACAGCCTAACACACTTTTCAAATAAACAGGACTTAGAACAATCATGCATGTGCCTTACATAATTCAAATAGGGTGTCATGTGCATAGATTTTGAAATGACAGTGGGGTAATCTGGCTATGGATTTTTAACAAGGATTGTCAACTTTATTACCCTTCCACAGGAAGATAAAGTGCAACTAACCATTATAATTGTGTCATAAATGAGTTTCATAGTGCAAACCAATGTTTGATAAAGAAAAGGTCGTTAATGGAGAATTCTGATCAAAATACAATTTAACTGAACTAAAGTAACCACATGGCAAGTGAAAGTGCATTCGTTTTTTGATCTATCACTCTTCATGGAGTGGTAACTGTTCGCAAGGTATAAATATGCACTTGGCTTGTGAATGAATTGATCGGGCCAGATCAGACTGGGTAGAATTTCCCGTATAGTTTCAAAAGATCATTTTTTCAAATAGGAATGTATAAAGAAAGGTCCTGAACTTGATTTTTGGGATAAATTATTATTCATTTTCCATTTTCACAAGAACGAATCTCGAAACGTTCACCTATAGCAATGTGGAATCAAAGCAGGCGTAGCATAGGGGTTGGAGTAAAGAAAAGAAGGGGAGGGGAGCTTCTACTGGTTAAACTTTCTCTGCATCTTCTCTTATATTCTGGAGGATTCTTGCTTTTAGCATTCTGTCTCAATTGCCTGGTGAGCATTGATCATATAAAAGAAATGACAAGGACTGGCTGGATTTGGCTAGATCTAGGAGTCAATGCTTTCAAGTCTTACATAGCGAGTTTCCGGTTTATTCTACAATTTGGAGATCTGGGTGCAAGTTAAATGTAGTTTGGTATCAATCATTCTCATGATTACTTTCTCAAACTATATGAATTTAGAGCTGGCTTCTGTTGCAAAATGAACGATTATCTGAGTTATTGATTTTCTACAGGTATAACAGATGAGGGATTGGCAGCAATTGGATCTGGGCTTCCTTCTTTGCAGTCCCTAGATGTATCCTACTGCAGAAAGCTAACAGATAAGGGGTTATCATCTGTTGCAAAGGGTTGCCATGACCTGAGAGCATTGCATGTTGCGGGTTGCAGATTTGTCACTGATGGTCTATTAAGTGCCCTTTCCATGAACTGCAATAATCTAGAAGAGTTAGGTTTGCAAGGCTGCACTAACATAACAGACTTTGGTCTCACTGTTCTTGTCGAGGGTTGTAAGAGATTGAAACACTTAGACCTCAATAAGTGCAGTAATATTGGAGATATTGGCATATCTAGCATATCAAAAGCATGTTCTTCTTCGCTGCTGACCCTGAAGTTGCTTGATTGCTACAAGATTGGGGATGATTCAATACTGTCCCTGGCGAATTACTGCAAAAATCTAGAGACGCTCATAATTGGTGGTTGCCGTGAGTTATCTGATGAATCAATAAAGTCATTGGCTTCTGTGTGTTGTAGCAGTCTGAAGAATCTGCGCATGGATTGGTGCTTAAAAGTCTCAGATAATTGCTTGGACAGCATATTTTATCTGTGCAGGAAGCTTGAGGTTCTTGATGTTGCATGCTGTGAGGAGATAACAGATGCTGCTTTTGAGGGATTAGGGAATGAAGATTCTAATTTGAGTTTGAAAATTTTGAAGATAAGTAACTGTCCGAAGATTACGGTGGATGGAATCAGCAAACTTTTGAGGTCATGTGAGGGTCTTGAATATCTTGATGTGCGTTCTTGCCCACATGTAACTGAAGTGAGATGTCTTGAGGCTGGATTGCAATTTCCAGGAGGATGCAAGGTGAATTTTGCTGGGAGCTTAGCTGAGCCAGATGTGTTGCGCTGACAATATATATATGTATGTATGTGTGTGTGTGTATGAAGTCAGTGGATTCTTATGCTGGATTTGTGACTTTGATTCTTCATTGTTTCTCAACAAAATCAGTCTCTCGCTACAAATGTATATCTTTTGATATGCTAACGATATATATATATATATATCTTGAATTAGATACAAAAAATCCCTTTCTATTTCTTGTATGTGTCTGTCTGTTTCAGTCTGCCTTTGCGCTGCCACCATATCATCGTATCATATTTTGTATCTTAATTTGTCATTCGAATGAAGGACTTTATTTTCACGCGCGTGGCCTTTAACAACCTAACGTGATGGTAATAGACCTATGCAATGTTCGCATGTCACTGTTGTGCCTTTATCAGCCTTTCTGATCTTATTGGAAAAAATTAACGCTAAAATATAATAAAAATATATTTTATCTGTTGATTTCATTAATAATAATAATAATTTGACTTTCAATTTTAAGTTTTTCTAACCGAGTCTTAGGCTTAGTTTGGTATTTGTTATTTTGAAGAAAGTATTTTGGGAGAATGTATTAAAGGAATAGGGTTATAGAATGTAATGTATGTTTTGTTTTGTTCTATTTTGGATGGGTGGTAAAAGATTAATTTAAAAAAAAAAAAATGGTATGTTTGATTTTATTTTGGAATAAAATATTTTCTATTATAATGTTGTATTAGCACATTTTTTGTTAAGTTAGTGGGTTGAAAGTATGCTTTTATATTAATTTTGTTATGTATAATCATAATAGGTGAGAGATGTGTGTATAATTACAATGATAAAGTTCCATTTGTTTTTGTTTTGAATGCTTTATGGAAAATATTTTAGAAGAATGTGCTTTGATTAGTTGGTTGCGGGAATGTTATGGTTCTTTATTTTTATTTTGGGGATGATATAACCAATAAAGCCGACAAGGGCAAAAGAGTAAAAATGCTAAAACATTTCCATTTGATCAAAGAGAATAAATAAATAAAAGGATAGAGAGCTTGAATTAATTAAACCGTTCAAGAAAGGCATTAAAACCCCAATGGGCATGAGCCCATTAAGAAATAAAACTATAAAATACTAAGCCCCACAAAGAAAATGGACATAAGAAATCATTCGCAAGAATTCACGAGCGTTCGAGAACCTTTGAGAGCTAAACCTCTCTGCACTACTTTCTAGAGAATAGAACCTCGAACCTTTCAATTACTAGAAAGGATTCCGACTCCATTTCCATTTAGCAACATCTTAGCGCCGTCTGTGCAAAATCTTGATGACATGCAAAGCTAAGAATGCAGATGAGACTCAGAGCTTGAGAGTTCAATAACTAGGGGATCCCAAGATTAGATAACATCGAGAACTACTAGCTAGAAACACAATTAAGTTAGGTGTTGGAGACCGCCTCGAAGGTGCAAATGAAACTGAAGGAGCTTCATGTAGAGCAGGCACCACCTTCTGTAGATTTTATTCTGTAGATGACTCAGGAGGCATTGAAGGTCCTATTGGAGAGCGCCACCATATAAGTTGTAGCCAAAGCAATCATCTAATATACAGAGGAGCATCGCCCCTTGAAGCATAACAATTCTTTCCTAGAGAGAACTAAGCGGAGAACCAACCCCATGCGAGGTGTCGCTTCCCTTTCTATACCTCCATAGGTGGACATGCATTCATCCCTTCAGGCAAATTCATCCCATCAACTACCCCTATGGCCAGACTTTACACTCATTCACTAGTACCACAACCTTCATGCCAAGCTGGGAACCAATACTTACCTTTGGCCATCGCTCTTGCTCGAAATAATCCATTCTTCCCAATTCTATTGGTAGAGGTATTCTTCCTGGGGCAAAGATAACCAACCTATTACAGTTTGATGGTACAGCAGACCCATAGGAACACCTAGACAACGTCTTGGCTAGGATGGAACTCTATGACTTGAGTAAAGTTGCATATTGCAAGCTATTCCACACCACACTCACCAAGCGTGCCTTGATGTGTAATCATAGGCTAGGACTTGTTGGCAAAGTGCTTCCTATTAAATTTCTTCATCAACTGAAAACACCTAAAGATGACAGCATAACTGGTTACTGTCAATTAGAAAGATAAGGAGTTCATGAGGAACTATTTCAATCATTTTGTTTAGGCGGTACATGTGATCCCTCACATCAATAAGGAAGGAGCCTAACAGAACCCGAAGCACTTGAAGTTTCGGAAGTCGATTGTTAGAAACCTCTCAATACTCTAGAAGAGCTCCTGGTGCACTTAGAGGAGCACAACAAAATTGAGGAAGTTGTGACCACTCAGGATGTTAGCAAGCACAAAAAAGCGTGAGGAAGGAAAAAATAGTAATAAGAAGCAAAGAAATTGTGATCGGGTCCATTTCAAACTTCCGTTATCTATATTCCACTTACTACCCTCGGAATGGAGATTCTGGCTATAGCACTATAGCATGGCCTTATCCAACACCTTTCTAAGAAGACGACATGAGGATCCAAAGAAGCAAAAATTTGATAAGTGGTGTCGATTGTGTTGGACGCACCACCGAGGAGTACAGACATTTGAATACTGAGATTGAGAAGTTGGTCCAGAGGGAACACCTTAAAGAAATACATGGTGAAGAGGCCAAACAGTCTAAAGAAAGGACCAGCAGCAGGAGGAAGTGAGTATCACCAGAGATGACCTAATGCACGTTTGAAGCCTAAAAACTGACAACACCAGCACAACTCTAAGAATCTCTCTATGGTTAGCGTCATCTTGGTGATCTCAAGAGGGCTAATTTACGAAGAGTTTGTTAATGCTAGGAAGGCACTGGTATGAGCAATGAGATAAATGCAAGCTCATGTAGTTGATCCCATCTTGAGAATATTTGAAGTGCGTCCCCCGATGCCTAGCATCACTTTTGGAGAGGAAGACCTCCAGCCGAAACAAGAAGAACATAATGATGTGTTGGTGATCTTTGCATCCCTTGCTAACTTTTGGGTGAATAAGGTACTTATAGATAGTGGCAGCTCTGTTGACATCCTGTTTCATGATGCAATCCCCAATTGAGAATAGGTAATGCTCTAACTGCAGAAAATCACCACTCCTCTGGTGGGTTCACTGGTGATGTTGAAGCATTAGGAGAAGTGTTGCTGCCTCTTTTGCTGGTTATGCACCTTAGGCAAGTGACAAAGATAGTGAAGTTCTTGGTGGTCAAGATCTCTATTCCTACTACGTGATCCTAGAGAGACCTACCTTAAACCTATTCTGAGTAGTGAGATCTTAACATACTACATGAAGCTAAAGTTCCTCACACCAAGAGAAATTGGTGAATTTGTTGGCAACTAACATATAGCCAGAGAGTGCTATGTAATATCCTCAAAACATCAAGAGTCCTACCCCCAGGATGACTAAAGAAAAGAGCTGAAAGAATTTAGGAAGAAAGATAATGGCAAAGGCATGCTCTAAGACCTAAATGTCACGGTGGTGTTCACACCAGCAAAACCTTTCCAAACTGACGAGAAGTGCTACCTTGGGCACCCCTCTATTTTTTAAGTATTATTAGTAGATTTTCCTTGAATAAACTTGATTTAGTGTTCCCTTTGTTTTGAACTAGGGATTTTTTATTTTTATTTTTGAGTTATATGATTTTATATTTGAATAAAGTCAACATATATGGGGGTAGTATTACCTTGTTATTGATGAATTACTTGAATAAACCTTATTTCTTTGCTATTATTGTATCATACTGCTGATTAGTCTTTGAGGCATTTGTGTATTGCTCATTGGAGCAAACTTGAATTTTTGGATGTGCTTGCCCATCGCTCTCAAGAAAAAACTTGTATCTTTTAAGGCATTTGCGCAGTGCTTTTTGGAGCAAACTTGAATCTTTTGAGGTAAAAGGGAAAGCTAATAAACTCCTCATTCAAGCCCATAAATAACATTTCTTCCTATAGGCTCTTGTACTAATTCACTTAGACCTTTTCGGACACAAGGAAGCCTTATCCCTTTATGATAGAAAATACGTACTTTTTTCTGGTAGGTGACTTTTCAAGGTTTACTTGGGTTCATTTTCTTCCACATAAAACAAAGCATTAAGTTCTTTTGAACCTCTCCCAAAAAGGTTGCAAAAATGAATTTGGTTTTTTTATTAATACAATTCGAAGCGATGATGAAATTAAATTCGAGGGGTAGAAAATTTGCCTCTTTCTATAAAGAGCATGGTTACACTCATAATTTCATTTCTCCAAATATACTTCAATAAAATAATGTACTGGAACGAAAAAAATAGGCTCATAACATGATGAACAAATATGACCTTTTCCCAAATTGTGTTTTTAGGGGAAACTATGAATATTGTTTGTTATGTCATAAATAAAGTTTTCTTGTAACCCCTCAGTAAGAGAACATCTTATGAACTATGGAATAATAACTACCAAACATGTCCTACTTCCATGTGTTTGGAGGCAAGTTTTATATCTTGAATGATAGAAAAAATCTGATATGAAGGTTAAAGATAATTTTGATTGAAGTATTTGGAGTTATCTTCTGGAGGATTTTTCTACACATGGAAAATATTTGATGATTATCGTTTAGATAATAAATGTCATCTTTTAGAGTATTTTCTTTCTAAATAAACATCATATTTGTTGTGATTTCAAATTTTGCATTATCTTCTAGGGTGATGTTATCTTTTAGGGAGATAGGTATTATTTTACATTATCTTTTAGGAAGTTAAGAGTTTTAGAGATAAGTATGAATTTTGCATATTCTTATCTGTTAGAGAATTAAGGTTTTTTGAGAGACCTATTAATAGAGTCACATATGTACGCTTGTCATACACAACTTGAGCCATAAAATTCTTTAGTTTTTTCTCTATGAGAAATATTTTTACTTTGTTTTAAAGCTTGTTGTGTATAGAATCTCTTTTATTCAAGTTATTCATACAATAACTTATTTTTCGTTTCTTTTTACCCACTGCATCAGTTTTGTACTTGAGCAGATTTGGCCTTTTCTAACGGCTAATGTAAGAGTAACTGATTGTTCATGAAACAACCAAATGGTTGATGTAGATTAAACTTCTCCAACTCTTCAAGAGGAGATTCATGCATTGTGAAAATTTCTTAACTGTAGATTGGAGGAGATGAATTTGCATATAGATACTCTCAGCATATATAGAAGGCCAAGGCGTGAAGTTATGGAATTTTTTCAAGCACCACAACTGGTTAGGCATGATCCTATTCATTATGTTATGAACATGAAGATTCAAAAGAAGAAGAAGATGAATATGTCAAGATACTAAATATGGGATGAGAAAATTAGCAAGATAGGATCCCATGCCTTGCTAGAGATGAATATTTTTGCCTAAAGGTCGATCTTTCATACTTTAATGACAATTTAAATATTAAAGAATTTATGAATTGACTTGTAGAAATAAATAGATTTTTTGACAATTTGAAGGTTCCTGAGGAGCATAGAGTCAAATTAGTAGGCTACAGGCTAAAGCGAGTTGCTTCTACTTGGTAGGAATGTTTATAAGATGCAAGGAGGAGTGTAGGTTGGGGATGAGTCCAAGTATGGCACTGGATCAAGCAATTACTGAAGGCTCAATTTATATCCCTAGATTATGAGTATTATCTATTCTTGCAATATCATCAATGTCACCAAAGAGATAGATCAATGCATGAATACACCATATATAGAGTTAGACAGTCAACAAGTGGAGAGATACCTCAATGGATTGAAGCCTAAAATTCAAGATAAGATTGGTGTGCAAATGTTAGCAAATATCTCGAAAGCACGAAATAAAATGCTAAAAGCTAAGATAATGGTAATGGAAAAGAAGATGGAACACACTAGGAGGAATTCACTTCAGTTAGCACCAATAAGCACATAACAAAATACAACAACTTACAACGTAAAAAGACAAATTGAGAAGATGATGCATGATAAATTAAAAGGTAAAAGGCTAATGAAGTGAGCGAAGACTCAAATGCATGAAATCCATATGCCAAGTTAACCCCTGAAAAGTGCTACCGTTGTAATAAACCTAGACACTGGTCTAATGATTATCCAAGAAGAAAGGCTATCAACATCATAGAGCATGTTGATTTTCAAGAAGATCTTGAAGACTGGGATGAGGTGATATATAGGCCGATGGTAATGATGATTGAGAAGATTTAGAAGATGGCCAAATTTTTGTGGTTTGAATATGGTGCTAGCATTGAGAAAGGAATATAATTTAATGCCATACAAAATTTCAAACCAAATGCACTATTTATGGTAACATTTATGACTTAATTATTGATAGTGGCAGTTTAGAGAACATTATTGAAAAGAGTACTACTGAAAAGTTGAAACTAGCGGTGGGGAAGCATCCAAATTCTTATAAGATTAGGTGGACCGAGGTCGTGGGAAACATTCAAGTAACAAAACGCTGCAAAGTGCCTTTCTCATTCAGGAAATATAATGATGAAGTATACTACAATGTGGTAGGCATGAATGCTTATTATTTACTATTTGGTACACCTTGGCAGTTTGACAAGAATGCACATCAGTTTAGACAGGAGAACATATACAAATTGGTGATGAATAGAGTAAAGATGACTTTGTCACCACTAAATAAAACATTTGAAGCCAAAACTTCTAAAGTGGAAGGTAAATCTTTTCTAACACTAGCTCACTTAGAGAAGGAGTTTCGTGAATGCCCATGGAGATACTCAAATAGTCCATTACTTAATGGTAAAAGGAGTTTGAGTGCTACAAAGTATTTGCTAAAGAACAACTACTTGAAGGTATATGCATGTTATTTAAAGAGTTAAAAATTATTATACCAGTAACTACCCACAAAATTGCCACCAATGGATGATGTTCAAGTAAAGGTCAAGCAGAAACTTGAGAAGCTAATACCAATTATAAAGTAGCTATCGATGAACATAGAAGTTTCTTAACTTTTAAACAACGTGATGAAGTTATGGTTTTCTAGAGAAAGAAAGGACATCATTTCATACTTACAACAAGAAGGATGCGACTCATCAAATTTTGAAGAAAATCAATGAGAATACTTATGTGGTAGAATTGCCAAAGGACATGCTGATTTTCAAAACTTTTAATGTGGCTAATCTTTGTCCTTATCATCCATCTAAAAAGTTTTTATATCCAGAAGATATTAATAACTCGAGAACGAGTTATTTTCTTAAGAGGGGGAGAATGGTACAAAGGTTAAAGATAATTCTGAATGAAGTATTTGGAGTAATTTTCTAGAAGATTTTTCTACACATGGAAAATATTTGATAATTATCATTTAGATAATACGTGCCATCTTTTAGATTATTTTCTTTCTAGATAAACATCATATTTACTGTGATCTTAAATTTTATATTATATTTTAGGGAGATAGGTGTTATTTTAGATTATCTTTTAGGAAGTTAGAAGTCTTGAAAATAAGTATGAATTTGTCATATATTCCTCTCTGTTATAGAATTAGGATTTTTTCAGATGCCTATAGATAGGCTCACATATGCAGCTTGTCTGACACAACTTAAGCTATAAAATTCTTTGATTTTCTCCCTATAAGGATGGGTTTTACTTTATTTTAAAGCTTGTTGCTAATAGATTTTTGTTTTAATTTAAGTTATCCGTGCAATAGCTTATTTATATTTTCTTTTCCTTTTCTTCCAGATTTTACCCGCAACATCATAATCTCACTAAATTTGATTCAATCAGATGAATTCATATTTGTTGGATATTCTAATCATAGCAAAGCATGTAGAGTTTTCAACAAAAGAAAAAGATCAATAGTTCAAGAGTCTATGCATGTGGTTTTTTATGAAACTAGCCTATTTATGGCCAATGAACCCTTGAATATTGAAGGTGTAAGAATAGATGAAGTAATTGAAATCTTGCATCTTGTGAAGAATGCTGGAAACAAATCACCTCAGGACTATGTGAAATAAATAGCTCTATAAGTGGAAGTTCCAAACTCGTCAAAGAAGAGAGTGAAGGAACAATCGGCATTAGGATGCACAATAATTCAAAATTAAAACACCAAATCCAATGCCAATCGGTCATACCAGGGTCATACCATGCAGTATATTCAGAATTAGAAGAAGATACTTACCTTTAGAAGCAAGATCCAAGGAAGAAAACCAAATCTCCAAGTGTTGGCAGATTCGCGACTGGATCTGGCGCAGCGAATTCAGATCCGAATTTGACCAACCAAAACTCTCAATAAATTCGAAAAAAATATCTAGGAGATACCTAACATATTAGGCTATGTTCAGTAGAAAATTTGGATAAAAAATCGCATCAAAACTTCCATAAAAAATTCTCAAAGTCAGACAATCTACAGGAAACTGTGAAATAGCGATCTCACGCGAAATCGCCTCCAACAATGATCCACACACCAAAGATGAGATCCTAAATCTCCAGATCCTAAGTTGGAATAGATCTGAAGATGGATATGGAGTATGATCGATTTTTGGAGAGTTTTGGTAGGGAAAAAAAGGAAGAATTCAACACATGAATATCTTGCCTAGAAAGGTTTTTTGGAGGGAAAGCATTTAGAATTTGATTTTCTAATGCTGAAAATTACACTAAAATTCATCCAGCTCTATATCTATATATAGAGCATGTGAGGTGTGATGCCAAGGTGGCATCACACCTCCCATGAGGATGTGGGGACCGAAAATTAGTTGTGTGCAAGTTGGCAATTTGAATTTTAATTGAATTTGAATTTAATCTTGCCAACTTGGAATCTTATTCCAAATTAATTCAAATCCAATTTGAATTTTCCCTCTTAAGATCCTTGTTCTTCCATTAATTAAATTAATCTAATTAATTTAATTAATTAACCTTGACTTAACAATTATGTCAAGTAAACTCAACTCTTTAAGTTTACTTTAGTCAACTTAACCCCTTAACTTAACTTTGATCAATTGATGATCAATGTGGCACCAAATAATTAACTCTCTTAATTATTTTCCTAATTTAACTCCTTAAATTAATTGATTAATTTAACACTTAAATTAATCAAGCCAAAATTGATGTTCAAAAGTCTCCTAAAAATCGGCCATGGAAAAAGGTTATCTTTCTAACACTTAGAAAAATTTCTCCATCAATTAGGAAGGTCTTTTGGCTTTTGTGTGTGACCCATTGGGTCCTACCATTCATTGGACATAGGCTCACAACCCATTGTGACTTTTGAATATTTAATATTCATTCTAGTTTAAACCTCCTTTTAAACTAGTCGACTCGATTCAATCGATCTCATCAATTGAAGAGTACCTAATCTCCATGGTCGATGTCCAACCTCAAGCCCATGGAGCCCAATTAATTGGTCGAAATGAATGTCTATAAGAGAACAGTTTAAAGCTCTACGCGTTCCATGCAAATACGGTCCTTCCGTCTCCTATTTCCCGAAAGAGGCCCAGGGCAAGATATTTGTTGGCTCCCTAATAGCCTCGATTCTATGCTTCTATTCTAAATGTCTGATTCCTTTGTATGACCTAAACTTTGGAAAATTCCTTTCCCAAATTGTCATACCACCTTGCGCAAGGATTTCTTGAAATCGATCATTATAGAATGCATAGGAGATGTACTCGCCCTTCACAAAAGCGAGAAGTCGGATTCCCTCTTGGATCTCACAAACCTCTATGCCAAGTAGCTCATACCCAATCTCACCTCGAACGGCCTGCTAAGTGACCAAGGATGAGTCAAAGCATGAGGACTGGACACAAGGTTACCATGGATCCTCAGGTCAGAGGACTAATAATATGCACTAGCGTAAGCAGGAGAACTAACCACTACCGACTTGCCACTACGGCTACCTAGTGGAGTCTCCGGTGGGTCTTCAGTGTCTTGTTCTCTAACACGCACCCGTATCACATATGGTTGCTCATGGAACGGAGCAATATCCAACCCCTTGGATTTATGCATCGTTAGTGCAAGCCTATCCGGATCTTAGATGTCCTGTCTCTGAAGATCCTATGACTTGGAATGTTTTAAGATCATGACCGTGTAAGACTTATTCCATGATCACCACCTAATGCGTGACCAAGTCCCGTAGTCTTAAGTGATCTAAGGACTTCATCCAAAAGCCAGTGAAGTAATATGGTGCATGAGATGAATGTGGCCATATAAAAGATATCATTCAATCAAAATTGTTTTTACAGGAAAATAGCTTTACAAGGCCAAATCTATTGGCTTGCTGGGCACTATTTCCAACAGAAAGAGGTGAAAAATTCAAACATGCCTCTAGCCATCAGCAAGACAAGATTATAGGGGGGTCCGCAAGTAGGAATAATAACTTAATCAAAAGCAAAATAAGAGGATCCAAACTGCTCTAATTTTATTTTTTATGTCCCTTGCAAAACTCAGTGGCATTCATGGAACTTGCAACTGGATTGAAGGACAAAAGAAGAGCTATCACAGTTCAACAAAAATAAAGTTTGGATCTTGGTGGAAAGGCCATATGATTGACAAATAATAAGAACAAAATAGGTTTTTTGAAACAAGCCATATAACAAAGTTAACGTAATTAGAAATAAGGCTAGACTCGTCACAAAAAAAAAAAAACTCTCAATAATAGGTTATTGATTACAAGGAAATATATGCACCGATTAGTTTTAGAATCCATTTTCATATTGCATAAATTCACTTTCCTCAAAAGCTTTACTTTTTTTGAATGGATGTTAAACGTGCATTCTTAAATGAGTTTACCAAAGAAGAAGTATATGTTGAAAAACCCCTAAGTTTAGAAAATCCAAGCGCCCATTTGGTTTCATTTTTAAACCCTATTGTCATATTTTTTACTATTTCAAAATTGAAATACACTACTTTTTAATTTACATATTTTCACCTGAAATCATTTTCATTTTCATTCTCTAGACACATTCCCTAATAACCTATAAATTTTCTCTCAATAACTTGTATATTTTCTCTTTCTATTTTATTATTTCTATCTCTCTCCACCTACAACCTATTAAACCTAACATAATTATTACTTTTTTAACAATCTACCCAAATACAAACTCTTTTTCAACTTATTTTCACTAACTACTTTTTCAAATTTTGAAAATAGTGAAAATGAAAACTGGAAATGAAAATAAAACCGAACGAGTGCCAAACTTTTCAGATAATGTTTTCAAATTATCAAATACTTTATATAGTTTAAAACTGGCTCCAAGAGCCTGGTTTGAACGCTTGAGCGTGTTTTTTTCTGTATAAAGGATTTATGGGCACAGTTACACTATTCACCAAAATTGACAAAAGCAACATTCTACTTGTTCAAATTTATGTTGATCATATAATTTTTGGAGGCACTTAATAGATCTCTATGAAGATTTCGTTTGTATGAAAATGAATTCAAAATGAGCCTTATGAGAGAATTGAATTTCTTTCTTGATTACAAATCAAGTAAGCTCCCAATGGCAAATTTGCGTGTTAAGAAAAATACACAAAGGAGTTACTAAGAAAGTTCGGTATGGAAAACTGCAAGGATCTCCTATTCTAATGGCACAAAATATCTAACGAAGACCTAATCTAAATGAAGATTGTGTTGATGAAAACCATGTATCATGGAACTATAGGAAGTCTTTTGTATTTAGCAACCATAAGACCAGACATCCCATTTTGAACTAGTTTATGCACACAATTCCAAAGTAGTCCTAGGGATTCATATATGTGGATTGTTAAATGTATTATGAGATACTTCAAAGTATCTCCAAGTGTTGGAATATCTAGTATTCGTGCTTAAACTATTTTTTCCTTATTGGTTTTTCTAACATTGACTCTATAGGTTATAAAGTTAACCAAAAGAGTACCATTGGTACTTGCCAACTACTTGAAAAATATCTCATAAGCTAGTATAGCGAAAAGCATATTGTAGTGGTCTTTTCAACCATTGAACTAAAAGAAATGGCACTAGGAAGTTGCTGCATCCGTGTAATTTGGATGAAACAAACTCTTCATGATTTTAATCTAACTTTTGGATCTAACTCCTATTTTTGTGATAAGACTAGTGCAATAAGTATTACCAAAAATCCCTTATTTCACTCTAGAACCAAGCATATTGAATAAGATATCATTTTATAAAAGGTCATGTCTTCAAAGGTAATATTTGCATTAATTTTATTGAAATAAAGACAGTTGGATGATATCTTTACCAAACCACTGGCAGAAGGCGTTCCTTAAGGAACATCATGTAATTATTCCCTTTCCTCTTTCGAACACTATTTTATAAATTTAATGGAAATTTTACATAAATCTTTCATAATCTTATTTAATCTCTTTATATAATCAATAAAACACCTAATTTTTTTTGTAGGGTAAGCCTATTTAAAAAATCGTCATTTATTCTTTACATGGGAAATCACATAAAATAATTTCTTCTCAAACTTATAATTATTCTGCATTTTCTCCAAAATTTCGGCCTCAAAACCCATCCTTTTCCTTGCATATATTCATGTCTTAGCAACTCATCAATCATGGACATCGACTTGATTTTTTGGTCCTAACCTTATCCCTATTTTTTGCATGCATAGAAAAAATGTCTTGGACAGGATATATGGACATTGACAAACCTTCCTATTCCATTTGTAATGCAAATTTCATTGTTTGTAAAATTGAAATTACGAGACAAATTTTTTTATACAAAATAAATTTTTTTATCAAAATATATGATGTGGATACAATCTCTCATCTAGATCCTCTATTCTTTCATTGAAAAGATGATTTTAAACTTTGATGAGCTTTGCGATGAGCACCTTGAACACCATGGATTTTATTGAATTTTATTTTAGAATAACTCCAATTCAATGGCTTTGCACTATAATTTTGAATCAAACACCGGAGTTTGATAAGCTCTATGATGAAAACCTTAAATGCAATGAATTTCCTTAAATTTAATTTCAAAAATAACGCCAATTCTAGTGCTTTGCATCGTATTTTTGAGCAAATGTTGTAATTTGATGAGTTTTGTGACGAACACCTCGAATGCTGTGGATCTCCTCGAATTTGATTTAGGGAATAACGCTAATTCAAGGGCTGCACACCATAATCTCAACTCAAATTCCATCATTTGATGAGCTCCATGATGAGCAGCTTGCACGTCGTGGATTTTTTTGAATTTGGTTGAAAGAATTTTGGAATTCCTTTAAAATCTCTCTTTTTTGTTTATGACTTATGTTGTGTGTTGAATGCGCTTTGATTAGTCCTTTAAATAGATGTTTATGGGAGACTCCTATATGACTTGGACTTCTTTGATAGTTTCTATTGGATGAGATAATATCAAATATCTTTTAAAAAATATCAAATATCTTTAACTTGATTGGTCCATGTACATAGACAACCACGTGTTGCAACTTGGTTAGCTCGAAATTGTAAGGCTACAAAACTTGGTTTGATTTGTTGTGACACTTCATCTTGACAATTGTTAGTATTTAATTTGAGCCCAAAATAAATACTAGGTTATTAATTAAAAGTAATTATTTATCTTTTAAAATTAAATTTAATAAATTTCAAGATATATACCAGCAGAAAATTTTAAATTAATAGCTACCATATTATTTTACATACATCACTTCTCAATTGGCCAACAATTTATTTGTCTACAAATGCCTCTTCGAGACTTGCTCACGAATGATATTTTTTAATGCATCTTGAGTGAATAAGTTGCGACAATTATTTCACTATCCCTGACTAATAGGCTTTTGAATGTAAGCAATGATTTTCCTGATCAAGCCATGGGATCCTGTATACATTTTGAAGACTCACAAGGCTTTAATTTCTCGCAAAAAAATGAAACCAGCTCTTCAATCAAGCAGAATCTATTTAATCCTCATTTGCTCGTGTGGCTCCCCACTTAGGAATGTAAACATTGCCAAGGCATAGCCCTCACATACAGCAAAATGTTCTAACAAGAAAATCACGCCCAGTTTTTGCACACTAATTTTTTCAGAAAGTTAAATATGGCTAATAGGTCTTAGCTTTATTCAAAACCATGCACAAAGCTATTTCCATAAGCCATCACTAATTGTTGTTTTCTAAAGGTAATGGGACTCACCAAATAGCAATTTGCATGACTTTTAAAGATTAAGAAAACCCCATCAAATATAATTGCATGACATTACCGACCACAAAATCAGAACCAATCCACACTTTATTTCTTCAACCAAATTGGACTCATGGCTTTGCAAGTTAAATTGCAGACAACAAATTAAGTCAAACACTTTATTTTGTTAATTCGGGTTTAGCTGGGATTTAGATTAAGAGTAATTCATTTTATGAGATTAAATTAATTTCAAACAAGACCTAATCTACCAATTGTATTGGGACTAAAATATTTCAAGAAAACATAATAAAAGGAACATCCAACGAGAATAATTCCATCAAACTGATGGTGGAGGAGCTCTAAAAAAATTTAAGTTGAGAATTTGTGGGTATATTCAACTCCCAATTCAACTATTCACTCTTTTCTTTGTCTCCACACACCAACTGTTTGAAGAAAAGAATCTCACAAGACTCAAATAACTATCAACCCTATTCATTCAAGGGCCAATTGCTGCAATCAAAAAAAGATTGCATTTCCATCCTCTGGCATTCATTATTAACAAAATACAAGTTCCACAAGGATAACACATAGTGAGTACATATATTTTCAAGACTCTGAGTAAATCATCAAACTAAGGGACATTTCCATCATCCTTCACTATTATTTGACTTCTTTTATGTATATCAATCTATTTTGGACATACTCTTTTCTTTTTCTTTTCTTTCTTATCAGCTTGGTTAACTTTTTCCCATATCTTGGCAAATCGTACCATAGTACTTTAAAGATACTTCATCCATCATATGAGTGCAACACTTGATTATCCTTGATGAAAAGAATCAACCCACAGAGAAAGACACAATTTTGGTTACTCATGCCACTTTATATGGAGGAATGGTCCTGAGATTTCCTTGAGCAAGAATTCCAAGGTGTGGGCTTTAAGGGAAACTTTCCATTGTCCTCCAAATAAACTAATTCATTGTCAATAATCAAATGAACTAACTCTCCTGCTAACATTGGGTCACCGTGTTATTAAAGGCAAAGGATACTGAGAGTGGACTGAAGACGTTCTTAGCTGATGCAAGCACAAGTTAATCCAGTGTATGTTCCATTATGCACATATGATCAAAATTTTGAAATTATCAAAATATTTTATGAGGCATGGTGCCCACGTACAAAAACTCTTCTAATTTACCTTGGAGAATTGTTCGTATCATTGTGGGATTTGCATGCTTTTGTAGGCCTCCCTGTGACCTAACTCTTTTATTGTTAAGTGATTCCTAGTATTAAGGAGTTAATCGGTATTAGCAAACTTGGAGGTAGATTCATTTCCGATTCTTGCAAGTACTTGTTTCATGATTATCATTCACTTCAAATGAGTGCTGATAGAGATCAAATTTCTAAAGTTTTCATGTAAAAATCGGTGAACTATTGGTCCAAAAAAGAAATGGAGTACCATCAACCACCTCCACACAAATAGACAAAAAGGTTTGCCCTAAATCGACTCATAATCCTTTTGGAAATTTCAACATTAATGACGAGTGTTCCACTATAGAGGAGATACAGTTTCCAAAGCTTGGGGTCCATGGGAACTTAAGAGAAGACACCTACTTAGAGGTGTGCTTGACTTGTTGGCTATATATATTCATCCTTCCTACCAATAATGTCAATTCAATACGTCCCAATACCTTCAAGATAGCATGTATCATGGCCAATGGTGGGAAAGTAAGTCTTGTTGTTCTAGATTTAGGCAGCATTAGAATGGTTTAAATAAATTTTCAAAATTTTCAAAGCTAATCATGTCCATTCTTATCTCCCCACCCACTTTGCCTATGCTTGGTTAGCACATTACTTCAAAATACATTATCAAGTTTGGAAAAAAGTGTGTGGTTCCAAAATAGTGATCTTTTTTGGCGAAGGGTGCACAAAGTATTATAATCCAAAAGAGGCACATAAGAAAATTTCGAAAGAGGATTTTATTTCTTGGACTTGCACTATGATCACTAAAAGCAAAGTGATGATGCCAAGTTTTACTGCAGACTGGATGAAGGCTAGGAGATTACTTTAGTTGACCTGGAAGAGTTTGAGCTTAGGAAATTACAAAGGTGTAGGTTGAGTCTTGCAACTAAGAGAAGCACATAAGGCTTGTTGAAATGGCCTTTGGCTAAAACCTTGTAATGTTTAAGTTAGAACAAGCTCAATGAAAGTGGAAAGTAATATAGTGAGGGCCAAAGTAAATCAGTAAGCATACCTTAAAATTTTGCCAATTAGGGGTATTTATAGTGTTTATTGGCTTGGTGATAGGGAAAGGTCAAAATGACCATCTACTCCCTATAGTTTAGTTGGATTTGACTCACTTGTAAAAACCTCAAAGGTCATTTTGAGGGTTGGTTGATCCCTATGTTTTGTTGGTAGGAAATATAGGGTGGATGTTTCGCATTTAATGCAAAGGTGATCGACGACGACACATTTAATGCGGACAAAATATTGATTTGACTGCATTTAATGTGGAGGTGACTAATTGCGTGTGAATAGAAAATGCATTGAATATGGGTAAGGTTTAGGGCGATGTCCAGCCGATGTTAATGGGGATGAGTAAGGCGAATGTATTGGTCTCCAAGAATCTTTCTCCTTCCAATGGCACTTGTCTTATGGTAGGTTGAGCTTACTTGTCACTCAACTTGTGAGGTAGATGTTTAGCTCACAAGCGCTAGGTGTTATTGAACTTGATTTCAATCGAATGAGGTTGACTTAAACCATATCAAGAGCTAGTCGACCTTACCTATACATGAAGAGATTTGGATTCGCCATTAGTGTGTGGATCATCACATTAGAGGCAATACACTTAGATTGCTTGGCTTTTCGAAATTCATTGCAGGCCAGTCTGTTTGGAGGCATCTCTGGAGTGGCTTCCGATTTTTTGTTTTGGCTTAATTTTTTATTGGATCTACATCAAAGTGTTGGTGATCTTGTGTCCAAATTTCAGCCAATCCCGAGGTGATTTGACAGGGTAATTGTTGCTAAGAACTTGCTGCGCCGCTGGTAGACAGTTTTCCAAGTGTTGAAGTGATCTTCCTTCTTTCCTTGGATTTTGAGCATTTAAGGCAATCCTTCATCCAAATCTGAATTTGAAGCATGATTAGATCCTTGGTTTTGAGCTTAGTTAATTTAGCCTTTTTGTGGTTTTGTTATTGGATTCTAGTGCTACACTTGACTTCACCTAGCGAGCGGCAGGTGCGCATATGGCACGCCCACTGCCTATTGGGCTAGGCCACCGGGTGGCAGCCTGCCAAGCCATATCTTGGCCAAGTTTTTGGCCCCCATTTCATGGTTTTTGTGCTCCAAATCCACATGTACACTTCCCTAACACATTTTCACACAACTTGGACAAATTTCCTAATTTAAAACACCTTTTAAAAGTGAAAATTCAAGTGCTCAAACATGCTTCAAAAATCAAGTTTAAGTACGAATCAACATTCTTCAAAATCTCCAATAAAACTCCAATCCAATTGGATCAAAAAATGACCAAGACACCTTAAGGCCAAATTAAACATGTTATATCAATATCTAATATAGATCAATGCTAAATAAACATTTAACATAATCATCTATGAATCAAAATAATACTAACATATGAGTCAACACTTAAAATACATATTAGCATATTTCAATTCATCAACAAACACTCAAATCCATAATTTTGAATCAAGTATTTGGTGATATAGATCAATTCATCACATGAATCAATCAAGCAAAATCCAAATTAATTCATGAATTAGGCTCTGATACCACTTGAAGTAACGAGTAGCCTAAGGATCCAATTATAAAACCAAAATATTGTCTTATCCAAATCCAAGGATCTAATCATGCAATTAAAATGGATTCAATGTTAGAAAACTAACCTTGAACGCTTAATCCAAGGAAGAAGTTGATGATAACAATGAACTCTTCAAAATTGCCAATCCGCGCATAGTAGGGAAACGCCAACAATTGACCAGGCAAATGAACTCCAAATAGGCTGAAAATTTGCAAAGATCTACTAGACACACTTGAGAATCTCCAGTTAAAAGTTTAGCCAAATCCAAGCACAACAAGGGCTCCAAATCAGCCTCCAAAGTCTGCACTACAGTGGATGTTCACGAGCAAAGCTCCCCAAGTGTGAAGCCTCTAATGTTATTATCCACACACACATGGAGAGCTCCAATCTACCTCCAATCAGCTATAGAACTAGAGGAAGAAAAAGAGAGGGAGAGGCCAAAAATGTGGAGAAAATGGTAAGGATTGTGTGAAACTTCAACATATGAGTGGATCACACTTTTCGAGGGAAAAATGAAATCTAGCAACTTGCTTGCATTATTACCATGTGGTTGGCCACCTCCTCTCTATATATAGAGTGGATGACTCCATGAGGTGGTTTACCAACTTGGAAATTTACTTGTATGTGAAATGTGAATTTCACTTGCATTTGGATTTAATTTGACTCTACATTTCATCTCATGAAATGTCTTTCAAATTAATCACAAACTAACCTCAAATGAACTCCTTTATTTGAATTTTCCTCTAAAATTAATAATCCTCATATTAATTAAATTAACTCTTTAATTTAATTAATTAACTTGACTTAACTCCTTAAGTCAACTAACTTTACTCTTTAAGCTAGAAAGTATCAACTTAACTCTTTAAGTTGACTAATTAATAGTCATATAGCACCAATTAAATTAACTTCTCAATTTAATTGGTCTAATTTAACTCCTTAAATTCTTCTGATCAATTTAACAATTAAATTAATCAAGACAAAATGACTAAAAAATTAGCCAACCGATTTCTCCAAAAAAAAATGGCAATGGTGCTCAGAAAATTCCTCTCATCAAATAGAACTTCCTTTAGACTTTTGTGTGAGACCCATTAGGTTCTCCCATTCATTGGACATATGCTTACAACTCTTGTGATATTTTGAATATTGAAATATTTGTATTAGTTTAAACTCTTTTAAACTAATAACTCTTTAAATCAATCTCTATTAATTGAAGAGTACCAATCTCCATAGTCGATGTCTAGCCTCAAGCCCATGGAGCCCAATTATTTGTTCGAAATGAATATGCTCTTGGTGAACCATTCTAGCTTTATGCTTGCCATGAAAATACAGTCCTTCCGTTTCATATTCCTATCTCCCGAAATAGGCCTAGGGCAAAATATTTGTTAGCTCCCTAGTGGCCTCGATAACTATGTTTCTATTCTCAATGTTCGATTCCTCTTTATGACCTCATCTTTGGAAAACTCCTTTTCTAAATTGTCATACTACCTTAGCCAAGGATTTTCTAGAATCAATCATTATAGAATGCATAGTAGATGCACTAGCCCTTCGCAATGATGAGGAAATGAATCCCTTCTTGAATCTCACAAACCTCCATATCAAAGTAGCTCATACCCAATCTGAACCCAGAAGACCCGCTAAGTAGTCAAGGAAGAGTCAAGGTATAAGGACCCAAACACAAGGTTAACATGGATCTTCAGGTCAAAGGACTAATTATATACACTAGCATAAGCTGAAGAACTTGCTACTACCGACTTGCCACTTCAGTTATCTAGTTACTGGATTCTCCATGCGGACGTTTAGTGAACTTCTTCTCTAACAAGCATCCACTAACATGCACCCATGTCTAACATGGACTGCTCATGAAACGGAGCAATATCCAACTCCTTGGATTTATGCATCATTAGTGCAAGTCTATCCAAATTTTAGATGCCATGTCTCATAAGATTCTATGACTTGCAATGTTTTAAGATCACAATCGTGTAAGAATTATTTCATGATCATCACCCAGTTCGTGACCAAGTCCTATAGTCTTGTGTGATCTAAGGGCTTTAACCAAATGTTAGTGAAGTAAATAAGCATAAGATGAAGATGGTTGTTTAATATAAATATCTTTTAATCAAGATTGTATAACAAGTGAAATAGTTTACATGGAAATCTAATTGGCTGTGGGCCACTATTCCAACAAGTGCCGAGTCTTGAATTTGTTGCTTTTGCTAGATATAAAACTGATGTTCAACTTTTTTAATTTGTGCAAAAAGTTGAACTCTTGCGGGTGATATTTATTTTAGTGTAATATTTCTATTAGTCTTTTTAGTCAATTTTTCTATTGAGCTTTTTGTGGTCTATTTTACCTTAATGTTGAGGTTTTGTTTATTGCATGACTTGAAAAATATTGAACATGCAAGTCGATTGCTTCTTTTAATAAGGATACATTTAATATAACCTCACAAATTGAGATAATTAATGAATAACCGATGAACGACCTTATTGTTATTATGTGTTGCGAGAAGACTGAATCTCATGCACCTTAAAATTGAATATGTAATCTGTAAGTGAGAAGTTGAGATCTCATATAATGAGCTTTTTTATATAAATATGAATTAAGTTGCCAAGAAGATTGGATCTCGTTGCACATAGAATTTTTGCAAGTTAATGGCATTCTAAGGTCGAGGTAGCTAATTGCTATTAATGTCTTCAATCCAGTACGAATTATTTTTTGATGCCTTGACCACCGTAAATGGTCCCTCCAATTCAGGGTCAAGCTGGCTCACATTCCTTGAGACTTCCACTTTCTTGAGTACTAGATCCCCTATTTCGAATGTTCTAGGAGGAATTGTAACTCTTTGCAATCAGAGCCTTATAATGTTACATTTTTGTATATGCGTGTCTCGAAGCTGAAGAGACTTTTTGATGCATTCTTGACCGGGTGATAATAGATAACTGGAGTTGTGTGGTGCATTATTTCTATAGGAGTTACAACTTCTGACCTATAAAGAAAACTATAAGGACTTTAACCAGTCAATTTTATTGGAGCCATCCTACATCTTATAAGATCGTTGGGAGGTCGTCTGCCCAATTCCCTTGTGCTCATTGTCGTCGAGTTTTAATATTCACAGATGATTATAGTCGGTTCAAAAATTTGTATCTTATGAAGTACAAGTCCGAAGCCTTTGAAAAGTTCAAAGAGAATAGGAATGAAGTAGAAAAATGAAAGGGACTCAATATTAAAGCTCTTCAATCGGATCGAGGGGGAGAATACTTAAGTACCGAATTCTTAGGTTATCTAAAGGAGACTGGGATTCTCTCTCAATGGACTCGTCCTCCCAACATAATGAGTAGCTGAGTGAAGAAACCATACCTTATTGGAAATGGTACATTCCATGATGTTCTTTTTTGATGTGCCCATATCATTTTGAAGATACGCCTTAAAAATGGTAGTAAGGCTATTAAACATCGTACCCTCAAAGTCGATGCCAAAAGCACCGCTTGAGATGTGGTATGGCAAAGCACTCTCTTCCTATTATCTTCAGGTTTAGGGGTATCCCACTTATATGAAGCGGTTAGTGGGAAACAAGTTGGATAGTGGATCAACCTTGTGCAAGTTTATGGGATACCCAAGAGACTCTTTGGGTTACTACTTTTTGATCCCTTAGAACAAAAGGTGTTTGTCTCAAGGAATACCCACCTTTTGAAAAAGGAATTTCTATTAGATAGAAATGGCATTGTTGTTGAACTTGATGAAGCTCAAGATGATTAACAAATCCCACAAGTTATGGAAACAAATAAGCAACAAGAGCTTTACACACAACCTTTGAGAAGGTTGGAGTGAATCAAGAAGCAACTTGAAAGGTTTGAATTTCTTTATGAGATGGGCTAATCTAATAGTGATCCGAAGACCTATGAGAAAGCTATGTTGGATGTAGAATCAGGATATTAGCTTGATGCCAGAGTATGAACTTATGTTTCATACTCCAATAAAGTATGGACTTTGGTAGATCCACCAAAGGGAATTGTTCCTGTTGGTTGCAAGTGGATCTATAAGTGAAAGTTATGAGTTGATAGAGAGGTTATGATCTTTAAGGTGCGACTAGTGGCAAGAGGTCAAAGACCCGATATCATTTTGAGGAAACCTTTTCACCAGTCGCAATGCCTAAGTCCAATTAGATTTTACTTGTCCCAATCGTATATTATGACTATGAGATATGGAAAATGGATGTGAAAACTGCTTTTCTCAATGGAAACATTGAAGAAGAAATTTATACGGAGCAACCACAAGGTTTTACATCCAAGAGGAGTGAGAAAAAGGTTTGCAAACTCCAGAGATCCATCTATAGACTCAGACAGGTGTCTCGAAGTTGGAACATAAGTTTTAACAAGATAGTCAAATTGTTTGGCTTTATAAAAAATATGTATGAACCTTGTATGTGTAAGAAGGCTAGTGGAGTAGCATACAGTTTGTTGTGCTTTATGTCAATGACATTCTTCTAATTGGGAATGAGATAGAAATGTTAGAGTGTACTAAAGCGTAGTTATCTACTCAATTCTCCATGAAGGATTTGGGAGAAGCATCCTATGTATTAGGAATATGTATTTATAGACATAGATTGAGAAGGATGCTGGGGCTTTCCCAAACCCCGTACATTGACAAGATACTAAAGAGGTTTAGTATGGAAAAATTCAAGAGAGGATTCCTTCCTTTGGGACATAGCATTCGTCTCTTCTAGTCTATAGCTCCTAAGACTAATGATAAGAGATAAAAAAATATCCCATATCCCTTATGCATCCACTATAGGGAGCACAATGTATGTCGTTCAATGTACGAGACCGGATGTGGCACATGCTCTAAGTATTACAAGTCGTTTCCAATCTAACCCCAGTCAATGTCATTAGATGGCTGTTAAAACGATCCGTAAGTTGTGAAGGACTAAAGAGTTGTTTTTGGTATACATAATGGAGAATTGAAACTTCAGGGGTTTTTGGATTCCAATTTCCAATCCAATGTAGATGACCTAAAATCCAATTTTAAATTTATATTTTACCTTAATGGCGGTGCGATGAGTTGGAAAAGTTCCAAACAAGATACCACGACCAATTCTACCACCGAGGCAGAATATATTGCGGCTTTAGAAGCTACAAAGGAAGGTGTTTTGAGGTGATATCATTTGATTCAGGAGATAGAGGTGACAGTTGTCTCGGAAGAGAACATTGCAGATGTACTGACTAAACCCCTACTGCAAAAGTTCTTTGAAGGACATCTTGAGAAGATGGGTCTTAAGACTATAATGAATTGGCTTTAGGGCAATTGGGAGATTTGTGGAATAGTGCCCCATAAGCCAATTAGATTGGCGTTGTAAACTATTTTACTTGTGATATAATCTTAATTGAATGATATTCTTTAAATGGCCATCTTCATCTTATGCACATACTTACTTCACTGGCATTTGGTTGAAGTCCTTAGATCACACAAGACTATGGGACTTGGTCACACACGAGGTTATGATCATGAAATAAATGTTACACGGTCATGATCTTAAATACTTCCAACTCATGGGATCTTATGAGACCAAGGGCATCTAAGTTCCAAATAGACTTTCACTAATGATGCATTAATCCAAGAAGTTGGATATTCCTCCGTTTCATGAGCAATGCAATGTAGGATATGGGTGCATGTTAGTTAATGCTTGTTAGAGAACAAAGTACTGAAGACCTGCCCGAGGAATCCACTAGATTAGTGGCAAGTTCTTCAGCTTATGCTCGTGCATATAATTAGTCCTTTGACATGAGGATCCATTGTAACCTTGTGATTAGGTACTCATGCTTTGACTCTTCCCTGGATACGCAGCAGGTCGTTTCAGTAGAGATTGGGTATGAGCTACTTAGATATGGAGGTTTATGAGATCCAAAATGGGATCCGACTCCTCATCATTGTAAAGGGCGAATACATCTCATATGTATTCTATAATGAACGATTCCATAAAATCCTTGTGCAAGGTAGTATGACAATTTGAAAAATGAGTTTTTCAAAGATAAGGTCATAAAGGGAATCGAATATTGAGAATAAAGAAATAGTATTGAGGCTATTAAGGAGCCGATAAATATCTTGCCTTACGCCTCTTTGGGAAGATAGAAGATGGGAGGACCGTATTTGCATGGCATACGTAGAGCTAGAATGGTTCTCCAAAAGCATTCGTTTTGGCCAACTGGTTGGGTTCCATGGGCTTGAGGTTGGACATCGACCATGGAGATTAATTGAATTTAGTCGATTAGTTTAAATGAATTTAAACTAAAGTGAATATTTGATATTCCAAAGTTATAAAGAGTTGTGAGCCCAAGTCCAATGAATGGTAGAACCTAACGAGTCACACACAAAAGCCAATTGCATATCCTAGGCGATGAAGGACAATTTTCTAAAAGTTATAAAAAATCATACATGATTGATTTGGAGGTGACAGATTGACTTAATTGTTGTGGTCATTTTGGGCTTGATCAATTTAATTGTTAAATTAATCTAATTAATTTAAGGAGTTAATCATTTAGTGCCACATGACTATCAATTGGTCAAGTTAGTTTAAGGAGTTAAGTTAACTATTGTTGGCCTCAAGTGTTAAGCTAATTGACTTAAAGAGTTAAGTTAAGACAATTAATTAAATTAAAAAAGTTTAATTTAATTAATACGAAGAATTAATTTTGGAGGGAAAATTCAAATGAAATGTTCATTTGGTGTGAATTAGAATTTATTTGGATGATATTTCATGAGATGAAATAAAGATTTCAAATGAAATTCAAATTCACACAAAATTCAAATTGACATGTCAACTCGCATGCTAGTTGGCGCCACCCCTTGAGGAAGGTGTGATGCCAACTTGGCATCACACCATCCTCTCTCTTTATATAGATATAGAGAGGGGTAGACAAGCATATGCTTGCATTACATTCCATGTGAATTTAGATCTAAGAAAGAAGAATTAGATTCTCTCTATATTTTCCCTTCAATCTTAAAGTGTTGCATCATTGAAGCTTCACTTTCCTTTCTCCTCCTACCTACAAATCAAGCCTTCATCATTGTGTATGTTCTCTATATTCTCCAGCTAATATAGAAGAAGATAGGTTATTACATTGGTGTGTGGATCTTAACATTAGTGGCAAGACGATTGGAGTGCTCGCCTTTGGAGATCCAATTTCCGGCAGCAACTTGGAGACAGTTCTGGGTGGACTTTCCAAGTTCTGATAGAGCAGATTTTTTAGATAGTAGATCCATCAAGGTGTTGTGGAATTCCTGTAAAATTTTTAGCTGAAACAAAATTCATGTGGTTGGGGAAATCTGGTCGCTACTATGTTGCGCCGCTAGAAGATAATTTTTGAGAGTCAAAGGCTTTCTCCTTGCTTCCTTGGTTTTTGAGCAAAACAAGGTAATTCTCCATCTAAACCTGAATCAATGGCATGTTTAGATCCTTGTTATCATGTGTAGCCTAGTTAATTTTTATTTTTAATAGTTTAATTATTAGATCCTATGGCTACATGTGACTTCAAAGCTACAATCTAACGAGCCATTGTAGAGCCATCTCTTGAAATGTGGTGACCCAACATCTTAGCATGAATGTGGTCATTATGACCATAGAGCTACATCATATGCTTGAATTATAACATGTGCTCATCTAGGTTGGTGGAACAATCATACTAGGGCAAGCCCGTGGGGATTTTGGCGTTGATCGTAATACACTCCTTGATTATCTCTTGAATAAAGAATGATTGTCATTCCCCTAGTGTCAACGGAATTTTTGAGATGCAGTTGTGTTACAAAGTTCCGTTTGGAGAATTTTTTTCCAATCGTTTGTTGAACTATTATATTTGGTGGGAGACTTCTTCCCATTCCTCATAGTCAGCTTGTGGTGTCACTCGAACCTTTCGTGTTGCAGGGCTTGATGGGGCCAAGTGAATGTTTTTACAGAATTAGCAACTTCTTGTATAGGTTTTGACAAATCCGTTTGTCAAGCAGTTGCCTTGGATTGTTCTCGTGTTAATTGGCATAAAGTCAAGGCTCATCCCGTATTCTTTCTTCCATTCGGATATTTCTTCCTGCATGGATAGGCGCGGCATAGCACTTGCAGCCCATGGCTTGATGGCTATGTTTTGGTAACATTGCGGAGTATTGAGCTGAAAGCTTGGCAGATATTTGGTCGCTTATCATTTGCACGAGCTGAGGAATAGTTGAACTTGAACTTATCCCATCCTGGGCTTGCGAAGGCTAAGATAGAAAAGGTAGAGGATGAAGTGGAGACCTTTTATCACTTTGTTTTTAAATGCAACACGCCTAGTGTTCACAATTTGTCAAGTTACGGACTCAAAATCCCATAGACGATGCCAGAAGATAATGTCAAGTTTTGTTGGAGATCGGGTGAAGGCTGGGGGTTTACTTCAATCCACCTAGAAGAGTTTGGGCTCAAAGTATTGCAAAGGTATGAATCAAGTTCGTTAACCAAAAAAAGCACCTAAGGATTGCCAAGGTGACCCTTGATTAAAGCTTTTTGTGCTAAAGCTAGAATAAGCTCGACAAGAGTGAAAAGTAACAGAGTGAGGGCCAAAGTATATGAGTAAGCATACCTTAAAGTTCTACCAGCTGGCAACTTTTATAGTGTTTACTCACTTGGTGAAAGAGGAGGTCGAAACGGCCATCGACTCCCCATAGACTAGTTGGATTTGACTCGTTTGTTGGGACCTTAAAGGTTTTTTTTAGGGTTGGTTGATCTCCATGCCTTTTGCCAGTCGAAAATATGAAGCAGATCTTCCACATTTAATGCTATCAGAATGTTAGTTCAGTTGTATTTAACACAGAAGTAATAGTTTGTATGTAAATAGGAAGTACACCAAATACGACTGCGCTTGAGGATGAGGGCTAGTCGATCTTAATATGGTCGAGTAAGCCTAATGCACTATTCTCCAGGAATCTTTCTCTTTTCGATGGTGCTTATCTTATGGCAAGTTGAGCTTACTTGTCACTCGACTTATGAGGTTGATGTTCAACTCACAACAAGCCAAGTGTTACTGAACTTAATTTTGGTCGAATGAGGTCGACCCTACCCATATCGCAAGGAGTTCCTGTATATTTATAATGAGAATGCTGAGAGATTTGAGTGAGACTACTTTATCGACATTTGCTTGAATTATCTTTCTTTAAGGTAAGGTGATACCATTTTATTATTGAACCTCATAGTCCTCATCAGTTCAGTCGCTAATTTGGATATTATCAAGAAGTGCCTGGGGTTATTGAGCATGACATTTGCATAGCCTTTTTGGACGATGGACTTCGCTAATAGCGCCTATGCACTTTACCTAAGTATATGTCTAAATCTTGGTTTCCTTGTATGCTTCTAAATGTAAAAAAGTTCTCTTTGGATGACTACAAGAAGTGATGGACTAAAATCCACAAAAATTACTTTGAGGAAGACCTGGCAAGGTTGATCAACTTGAAGCCAATCAAAATTTCACTTAAAGATAAGGGTTGCAGTAAAGGGAATACTCCACTTGCTGATGATATTTAAAATCCTTCCAACTTACAAGACATTAAGCCTTGAATAGAAAAAGAAAATGTCCTTGTCTTTTAGAAAAGAAAGGCGGTAGTAATGTTTGTCATTTTTGGAAAAAGGCTTAAATAGATCCCAAATCTCCGAAGCCAAGCGATCCTTGCCAATGGAGAACTTTGCTAAAGAGGTTATCTTCCTTTCTTTTTCTTCCTTCTCTTTTTAATTTTTCATAAAAATAAGTCCCATTTTAGTTATTTGCTGACTCAAATTTATGTGATATTTTAGTTGGAGAAAGAAACCATTAATGTTTATGATGATGAAGCATCCCAATGTAGCTATAGATCAATCGTGGCATCTAACTTGTTAGCCATAGGTAACCCCAATCGATGCAACAATTTAAAATGAGGCACTCAATAGGATGGAAGCTAAACAACCACCTCCTAGTGCTCCGTTTTTAGTATTCGCAGGTGAAAAAATTGGTCTTAATTATCAAAAGGAATATCTTCAAATATTATGGGGTGGCCTTTACTAGTCAATATCAAATACTCCGCTTGTTTCCATCTCATCCATCAAAGAAAGTGTTCAATTTATGCTTGAATCAATGAGGCGCTTCAACAAATTTGACATCTCCAATGTGAAGCATTCCATGAGTTTCTTGCAGAGTAATTGGATGAAGCCAAAAGTCATCTGCATGATACCCAAACTAGATAAAGAAAAAAATAAACCAAATCCAATCCACCTAGGAAGAGTTGGAATGTATCAAGAAGGAGCTTGAAAATTTGAAGGAGCATACGAAGTACTTGACTTCATCATTGAAATGACAACAACTTCTTCAAAGTGTCCGAGCTAAAGTTCATGAGATTGAGAGTTGTTTAGATTTTGAAAATTGAGTGATGAAGTGGTTGAGAATTTGAAAACTTCAATAGAACACTTAGAATTCGCCAAGGAAGAATTGAAAAACTTTAGCCCCCTTACTTGAGAGTTGTTTGGAGCTTCTTGCTCTTCCTTTTTCTTAACTCTTAGTTCATATCATGAACTTCATTGTACCTATCTTTTATACACAATAGAAAATTATTTTGTCCCATCTTACAACCTTTTAAGTTTTTTTTTTTTCTTTTCCTTTTTAAAGTGCATGAGATACATTTTTTTTAACTCAACATAACTCGAAACAAACTGATGAATAAATTCAAAACACATCTAGCTACTCTTTTTTTTTTTTTTTTTCTGTTTTTTTACTCAACATAACTCAACATAACTAATCAAACTAATGAATAAATTCAAAAAGACATCTAAACTACCTTGTTTTTTACTCAACATAACTCAAAATAAACTAATGAATAAATTCAAAAAATAACTAAGTTAAATCTTTTTTTACTCAAGATAACTCAAAACAAACTATTGAATAAATTCAAAAAGGCATCTAAGCGATATAACTCAAAACAAACTAATGCATAAATTCAAAAATACATCTAAGCTACTTCTTTTTGTACATTAAACATAACTCAAAATAAAGTAATTAATAAATTCAAAAAGACATCTAAATTGCTTTTCTCTTTTTTTCCCAATTCAATATAACTTAAAATAAATTAATGAATAAATTCAAAAGATATCTACATTACTTCTCTATTTTGTAACTCAATGAAATAATGGGAAAATATAGTTCAAACTAAACTGATGACAGGACTAAAAAAATATCTAAGCTGCCAAGTACTCAATAAAGGTATCAAGTCATAATATAACTCAAAGTAAACATTCTTTTGAGGAGGTGTTGTACACAGTATATACTCATATGGGCCAAGAGTATCTATTGTGTAACCACCTTGGACTCAATGGAGTATTTAATATTTTAAGCATATGAAATACCTTTACTACAGTGAGTTAGCAATTTAAACACGTGTGTTATCTTTGATGGGTACCATTTATGGTTTATACTCGTGTTGGTCAAGAGTATCCATTAGCCACCTTGAAATAGGTGAAGTATTTAATATTTTAACCACGTGAAATATTTTTAGTGAAGCAAGTTAGCAGTTTAACTACGTACAGTATCTTTGATAAGTACCTTTCACAGTTTATACTCATGCATGTCAAGAGTAACATGTAGTTTAAGCTTGTGCACCAAGGAGCATTCTCCCAACTTTACGCTTAGCAGCATTTGAAGAACTTCTTATTTATCTGACCAACTCTTTAATCCATCTTCTGCGACTAACTTGTATGCTTCATTTTGTAGTCTTCTTTGATAATGTAAGAACCATCCCATTTTGATGCGAATTTAGTCCCAGTCTGATGCGTGATAATTATGGGCCTTTTTACATCAAGTACTAAATCCCCAATTCGAAAAGAACGTGACCACACCTTCTTATTAAATACCTTGGAAAGCCAAGCTTGATAATACTCAAGTCTTTTATGTGCTTCCAACCTTTTCTTATTAAGAGCCTCCAATTCTTCAAGATGTAAATGTGAATTTTCTTCTTCAGTCAATCCTTCTTGTATGGCTATCCTTAATGATAGAATTTGTTATTCAAGAAGAAGGATGGCTTCAACACCATACACCAATGCATATGGAGTTGTTTGTATAAGTGCCCTTTGAGTATGCAGATAAAGCTTCTTTAATTCTTTCATGCCAATCTCTTTTTGATTTTGTGACTACTTTCTTCAGCATATTACATAAAGTTTTATTGAATATTTTAGCAAGGCCATTAGCAATAACATAGTACATGGAAAATTTTATCTTCTTAAAACTGAATTTTTGATAAAGCGTGTCTATCAGATTAATACAAAAGGACTTTCAATTATCAATTACTATATATTGAGATGTTGATGTGGATAAAGTCAGCAGTATTTTTCTTTTTTACTTCTTTAAGGGGTATCGCTTCAGCCTACTTAGAGAAATAATTTGTTGCAGCTAAGATATACAAGTGCCCAACGAGGACTTTGCCATGGGTCAAACTATATCTAATCCCCGAGCATCAAATAGCCATGAAGCGATAGTTAGATGAATAGCTAAGGTGGCTAATGAATGTGATTTGTATGAAATTTGCACGCTTGACATCTTTGTGCATAATTGATTCAATCTTTTACCATTGTTGGCTGGTAATAGCTATTCATATTATCCAAAAATATAGCTTTGGACCTAATTGCTGAGCATCGCAAACTCCAAAATGAGCTTCTTCAATGGCTTGGCTTGGATAGCTTCATCGTCACATAAGCATAGCAGGAAGACTCTATCAAATGATCATCTATAAAATATACCTTTGTAACAAATGAAGCAAGATGCACAGAGTCGAACATCAACTCTTTGACGTGGATTGTGAGTAACGTCCTGTACTTTAAATAATCTACAACTGGATGACGTCAATCTTCCTTCTCTATCTCAAACATTTCAACAACATGTTTTTCATTTTTTTCATAGTCCTCATCCTAAAAAATTGGTAGTACAACCCTCTCTTACATATTGGAATATGAATTTTATTGTCCGGCATGGTAAGTGTAAATGCTATTTTGCAAGCACATCGGTTTGCTTGTTTTCCTTCCTCTACAGATGTTCAATTTCTACATCCCTAAGCTACCAAATGAGTCCCTTTGGCACAATTAAACTCTAGAAGTAATTTTGGTTTCTTAACTTTATATAATTCGAGCAAATGGTTGACTACCAACTTAAAATTTCTATATATTTTATGGTGCAATTATTTTATATCAACCGCCATCTCCATCCTAAGGATAAGAGCTTGATATTCAACAATATTGTTGGAACAATTCTCAGTTAAAATGAAAGAGTATGCAATACTTCATTATCAAATGTGATGAATACTACTCCATCACCACTCATTCTCTATGGGGCGATCTATCAAAATACATCTTTTAGGAAGGTGTAATTCAACCACCAAAACATTTTCATCAATTAGATCATCAAATGGCTCCTACTCAGTAAGGATGGGATGGTCAGCTAAGAAGTAAGCTAAAACTTGTCCTTTATTGCCTTATGCGAAACACAGACAATCTATTGTAACTGAAGATAGAACCTTGTGAGTTTATTAGAGATGATGAACCTTGACATGATATATTTCAACGGATTTGCTTTTGAGATAAGACAAATAGTATGAGCTTGAAAGCAATACTTTAGCTTTTAGATTGAAAAGATCATAGCTAAACATATCTTTTTGATTGGTGAATACTTCAATTCATTTGGCTTCATCCTTCTGCTTAAATAGTACAAGGCATTTTCTTTTCCTTCATTGTTAGCTCCAACGGAATGTTTTCGAGTAGTAATATAAAGTATCAATGGGCTTACAGGTACTACTGCAACCAACATATGAGGCTTCATCAAATAAGCTTTTATAATCTTAAAAGATGCTAAAAGCTTCATCCCATTCAAATGGAACACTTTGATTCATGAGATGACTTAATAGTTGACTTCTATTAGCTATGTTTGATATGAATTTTCAAAGATACGCTAGCTTTCCTTGCAGACTTCTGAGTTCGTGGATATCTCATGGTTCAAGCATTTCTATAATCGTATCAATCTTTGCTTGCTCAATTTCCATACCTTGATGATGAATAATGAATCCCCAAAACTTCCTAGATGTAATGCCAAATGCACACTTTAGTGGCTTCATTTTGAGTTGGTATTTTTTCAGGTGCTCAAAGACTTGTCTCAAATATTAGAGGTGATTTTCTTGCTTTTTGGACATCATAACTATATCATCAACATAACATTCAATGTTCTTCTGAAGCATATCATCAAAGATCTTTTACATAGCCTCCTGATATAGATTGCCAGAATTTTTCAATTCGAACGGCATTACTTTATAGTAGTATATTCCCTTAGGGGTACAAAATGCCATAAACTCATCATCTTTTAGTGATATGCATATTTGTTTATAACCAGATGATCTGTCCATGAAGATAGTACTTCATACTATAGTAGCATCAATCATGAGTTCTGAAATGGGTAGTGAAAAATCATTCTTGGGGCATCTACCATTCATGTCACTAAAGTCGACACAAACTCATATTTGCCCATTTTTCTTTCTTAATGGAACAATGCTGGAGATCCACATTGGATGCTTCAATTCTTGAATGAACCTAACCTCGATAAGCTTCTTCAATTTAACTTCAATTAATAGAATCAATTTAATGCAAAATTGACGTTGAGCTTATTTGACTTGATGAGTTTCTTTTATTACTGACAAGTAGTGGACCACCACTTTTGGATCTAACCCAGGCATCGCTTTTGTATGACCATGCAAACACATCTTTAAATTTGTGTAATAACTCAATATATATTTCTTTTTCATTAGTGGTCAACAGATAACTAATACACATAGGTTGATGGTCCTTAGCACTACCCAAATTAATCTCTTTCAATTCATTGAATGCGGAATTAATTCTTCAAGCTCATGAGGAGCAATTTCAGCATCTTCTTTTTTCATCAAGAATTCTTCACTCAAATTGATATGATATGTTAATATTTTCTTCCACGGGCTCAATTTTTATAAAATCCACACATGCCCTTATTTGTCTCTTCCTTCTTCTTATATAGACCATGCGCATGATGTCATTTGTCTCACTAATGTAACCGCTATTAATAATCTTGGAAATTTGCTTGTAAAGATGATTTATGGTACTTTGACGAGTTGAACAACTAATACCACCAATAATATGATATGATGCAGCTACACTTTCCTGTCATTTTCTTTGTCCCTTTGAGTTTATGTGAACACGATGATTTACAATTCAACCATCAAAAGTTCATCAAATGATATATTTAAAATACTACACCGCTTCATATGTGAAGGAATCGAACTTCTAAGCTTTTGTAGCTCATTGTTCTCTTTCAAATGCATTAGCATTTTAGATATATTCAATTTATGCTTGTTAGTTCTTTTATGCCTTAGCTTTCCAAGTCTATCAAAGACTAAGATTCATTGGACTTTCTTCCTATCTTTATCGAAAATATCATTTTTTGAGAAAAATTGCTCTTCAACTATATGATTGCTACTGGATCTTTTAATCACAATGCAAATAGGGTTTTAAAGAATAAATCCAAGTCTTGGTTGAGAGCTTTGAACAACATGACCATTTTTTTTAGTATTTTTTGGATAGCATTGAACCCATACATTTGCTTACTAGTAGCCTCATGAAGGAGTTGTCTTAAAATAGAACTTTCTTGTAGGTTATATCTAGCCTTGACAAGAACTTTATAGACTTTTCGATCAAAGCAATTCTTATTTTGAAGGTGCAGAAATTTTCCATGCTCCTTTTTGACTCCTTGAGTTGGGGGAATAAACTCTTCGAGCGATTGAGAAGATGACTTCTTTGCATCAAGCTTGGATAGAGGCAATGTTAATTCTTTCAATAACTTAGGTCCTATTGGCGATGATTAACCCTTTACGTGTTCTTTATTGCTATAAGCTGGAGCCAAAATTTTCATCTTGTTTCCTCCAGCTGAATCATCTTGCTGTTTAGATTCCTCATAAGATAAACATTCTTTAAGTTTGATAGTTTTTACATTTTTGATATAGTATTTGGCATTGGCAAAGTGCGACTCAACTTAAATGAAAAATTTGCTATCTCGAAGCACCTTTTTACCATACCTTTTTGACAACACTTGAAATATTGATGCCAAGTAGAGAGAACCATGCTATTCTCATATAACCAAAGCCAGCTAAAAAGCATATTATATGATGTCTTGGAATCTACGAGATGAAATAATATAGTTGACAATATACTGTCCACCAATAGCTTTATCCTTGTTATATTCCAAGAGCCCTTTGCCCTCCTTGATTGAATCTTTGGATCATTGTTGACTATTTATCAATTCATATGTGGAAATTCCTAGATCCTTCATTACACACAAAGGTAAGATATTGAGTGTAGAGCCTTTATGGATCAAAATTCATTTATTTTCTCCTTATAAGCATAGCTAATTACAAACAGTAGGCTATTGTAGGGCTTGGAGCCAAGCAACAACTTTTCATCAGTGGAAGTTGTTACCGACATGCATTCCTAAGTTATATTATGGTTCTTACATCAGATATTTATGATTTGCTAGAGGTAATCTTTTATTCACTTGTTATGCAGCATGAAATATTATTGCCATGATCAAATTTCTTATCATCACCAGATATATCCTTAATTGCGGCTTTATGATTCTCAAACTCGATGGTAGCAAGATTTGAAGTTTCATTATCCTCCTCAAGTGAGATATTCCTTTTTCGATCTAATTGTATCATTTTATCTTTGAATACGAAGCAGTCATGGAATTGGTGACCCACCAACCAATTGTATTTATAGTATTTTGGTTCATCAGTTTTTCCAACGTTTTCATAGCATTTCATTATAGGTAATTTGATAGGATTTGTATTTAGCAAATCATCAAATATTCTAGAGGTATCATAGTTGAGGAATGGGTACGTCTTAGCCTGCATTTCTTTAACAGTCAATTTTCCATTTTTTCTTGCGAGATGTCTTTCTTTTCATTATTTTGTGTATCTGCCTTTGCACAAAATTTAATGGGTCTTGCATTTACTGTTATAGCTTTAAGGTTTGCCTCGTTTTTTGAATTCTTACCTTTCTTTAGACTTATGAAGCTCTTGGATAGGGGGCCTCTTAACTCTGCTAGCAGGCATGCTTAACTCTATATCTTGGGCTCGTGTAGCTAACTCTTCAAACAGCTTAGGTTGAATTCCTGGGAGGATATATTGGAAGTCCTCAGTGCATCCCTGGAATGCACATCTCAATCGCTCAAGTCTTAAACTAATGATCTTTTAGTTAAGGCTTAAGTTTCTCTAACTATTGATATAGTCAATGATCATTTTTTTTCTGCTGGTGAGAATTGATGAGTTTAATCATACTAACTGTCCTTCGATTGTCGGAGAAGCAATTGAGAAATTCTTGTTCCAACTACCCTTAGTTATTAATTTAGCCCACCTCTATGATAAAATACCAATAAAAAAGCACTTCCCTATATGTCTTGTTCCAACTACCCCCAGTTATTAATTGAGAAATTCTTGTTCCAACTATGCCCCAATTATTGAACAAATTGCTTGACTAGATGATCTCTATATGTCTTAGCATTATTACAAGTCTCGATGAAATCAACCATATGCTGCTTTGGTTTACCCTTGCCTTCAAATTGCTAAAACTTTAAGGGGTTGGTAACCAATCGACATCTTCAAATTATTATCATTTGAGTATATGGTTTGGAGTAAGTCATAGATGGCTTAAAACTTCCCTCAAGCTTGTCTTTGATAGTCCTCATAATAAACTCTTTATGGATGTTTTGCTTTCGTCTTAAATCTCAACTTGTTCCCCCACCAAACGATTGGCATCAACATTGTCTACTGTGTTCATCAAGTTGGAGATCTGAAAGTTTTGCTCTAGGACATGCTTCACGAGTTTTTCAATAGCCCTTGTCAAATTTGCAATTGTTCCTTCAAGGTTGTAGTACTTGTCACCATCATCAGCACCATGCCTAAGGAACTTGATGCTAAGCAAGAAATGGATGGTGCGGATTTTTCCTTTGAATCTCTACCATATTCATTCATTTCATAATATGTAGCAATGCCTTTTCAATAGTTTCTAATGAATGAGTTACTTCATAAAATAATTGCAACTTCTTGGACATACTTCTTGCGACGACGCCAATACCTTTGCTTTAGCACTTGAGGAACTTGAGGTAGTAATTCTTGGTGCTACAGTCTTATAGGTGGCAATGTGATACTTCAATTTTGACGAAAGAAAGAGATGAGAGGTAGATATTGTCCCACAGGCATGCTAGAACTTTGTAACTCAAATTTCAATATCTGCAAAACTTGAAATTAAAATATAAGAAAAAATTCATACAGATATAAAAAATTTGTTGGAATTTATGATGTGGATACAATCATTTAAATCCTCTTATTTGTCCTTTCAAAAGATTATTTTGGACCTTGATGAGCTCCATGACAAATGCTTTGAATACAATGGATCTCTTTAATTTGATATCAGGAATAACACCATTTCGATGGGTTTGCATCATAATATTGAATCAAATGTCTTAATTTGACGAGCTCCGTGATGGATACCTTGAACGCCTTGAATCTCCATGAATTTGATTTGGGGAATAATGTAATTTGAGGCTTTGCATCGTAATATTGAATTAAACACCATAATTTGATGAGTTTTGTGATAAATGCCTTGAACGTCGTGTATCTCCTTAAATTTAATTTACAAAATAATGCCAATTTAAGGGCTTCAGAATGTAATCTCGATCTAGACATTTTAATTCTCCATGATAAACACTTCAAATGCTGTGGATTTTCTTGAATTTGGTTGAGAGAATTAATGTTGAACTTTTTGAAATTCACTCTTGTTTGCTTATGACTTATGTTGTGTGTTAAATAAGCTTTGATCACTTCTTTATATAAATATTTAGTGGGAGACTCCCAAATGGCTTGAATTTCTTCGATAGTTATGTATTGGATGAGATAATATCAAATCTTTGAATTGATTGTTCTAAGTACATAGACACACCACTTGTCGCAATTTGGTTAGCCCAAAATTGCTAGGCTACAAGACTTAATTTGATTAGTTGTGACACTTCATCTTGGCAATTGTCAATATTTTATTTTAGCACAAAATAAGTATTAAGTTATTAATTAAAAGTAACTATTTATCTTTTGAAACTAAATTTAATAAATAATAATATATAAAGAGAAAATTTTAAACTAATAATTAGTATATTATTTTACACACGTCACTTCTCAATTGGCTAAAAATTAATTTTCTACACCATTGTTGTTCACCTCTTCTACGGCTAATTTAACTGTTAATGAGGACAAGGTGAATGATTCCCTCACTACTCACTCAAACATATTACGCATCCTACTTCAATTGATGTTAGCAAACCGAATAGATATTTGGGTCTTGATGATAGTGGTATTAAATACTATGGTTTTGATGAATCCTGCATTTACCCTGCTTTGAATTTAGGTAATATTCATAAACTTTTATAGGAAGGGAAATCACCTGTGTTTGTCTAGGGAGATGCCTTAAACCAACTCCATACTGATCATTTTTTTTTTCAACATGTTTTCTTACCCTCTTGTTCGGACCTGCTACTGGTGGAGGTCATACCACTGATATAAGTAGTCTATCCATCTTTCTATGCTATATGGGGATCAAAAAGAAGCTAGTCAATATTGGGTACCTCATCTTTCATCATAGGGTTTATGCTCTCAACCACTCAGCCAAAGACTTACCCTGTGGGATGGTTCTTACTTATCTCTTTAAGATGGAAAGATTATGCCTTCCTTTTGCCTAGGTTGACAATCCTAGTGAATGAAAGGTGGTCAACTTTTTAAGCATAAATAAAATGAAAATTTAAGTTGGGAATTTCAACCTCCACCTCATCGTGCTTTCAATCGAAATAAAAGGAAGAAGTCTGTTTATATTTCTCTCCAATCTGAACCCAACATTTTGCTATCACTTCCAAACTTGAGCCTCATCTGGATGCTCCAGGCTCTGAATTTTGTGCCTCTATCGGGAAAATTGTAACTTTAGTCCCCCAACTATTGCATGTTACAATTTCATTCTATTTTGATAAGGGATTAGCACATTGGGTCCATTTTGCACAAAATTTTAGCACATTTAGTCCAATTTTTCACAGATTTGGTCCATCGAACTGAAAAATTTTCAATTTGGCCCACACAATGCCCAGTCAACTTCAATTGAGCTTAAAATTTGGGGCTTTCTCGCCACTTGTCATGCTAGTCCATGTCACCTGCCATATGTGTTGCCAAGTTACTTTAAACCATTAATAAAAAATGCACTAAAGCTTATCAATTCAAAAACAATTAAAAGTATTAAAATATATATATATATATATGCATGTATATAGATAGATATAAACATATCATATATGCATATAAAAAATGTAAATAAAAATTAATTAATAAATAAATGATTAAGAATAATGAAAATCTAAAATAATATTATCTATTCAATATTGTTACATATTTAAAATATTCTATTTAATATAAAATATTACGTATCTAAAATAATTTATCTAAGTAATTAAATTTATTTAATAATGTTAAATACTAAATATATTTATTAATTAAGTTACATTTAATAATTTTAAAATAATAAATATATCTCCATAATTTAATTAAATATAATTGAATTATTTAGTAATCAAAATAAATAAATAAGAAATTTAAAAATAAAAATATAAGACAATATTACATTCTATAAATATTAAACAATAAACATTATCTAAAATTAGATATCATTATATATACACACACATATAAAATATCATATATATGGGAGTGTGTGTGTGCGTATATATATATATATATATAAACATATCATATACACATATACAAAATGAATAAATAAAAATTAATTAATAAATAAAATAAATAAATAAATAAATAAGAATGATGAAATTCTTAAATAATATTATCTATTCAATATTGTTACATATTTAAAATATTCTATTTAATATAGAATATTACATATCTAAAATAATTTATCTAAGTAATTGAATTTACTTAATAATGTTAAATAAAAATATATATTTATTAATTAAGTTACATAATTAATAATTTTAAATTAATAAATATATATCAGTAATTTAATTAAAATTAATTTCATTATTTACTAATCAAAGATAAAATGAATAAATAATTTATAAACTAGAAAAATTAAAATAATATTGCATTCAATTATATTAAACAATAAACATTATTTAAAATAATTTTGTTAGTAATATATTTTATACATAGATAATTTATTTAAATAATTGAATGTAATAATATTAATATATTTAATAATGTTATAAAATATACCAAATAACTTACCTCCATTCTACAAACTACATCATTTTGCCCAAATTTAGTGAACCAATATGCTAGGATGTCACTGGAAGAAGAAGAGGAAAGAGGAATCATCTTAGAAGACTCGGAGGAGAGTGAAGTGTTTATTCAGCCAAGGTTCTGTATAGTTGGGCGTCTTTTAACATCAAAACATGTCAACTTTATGGCTTTCAAGAACACGATGGCTTCAGTTTAGCAACCGATGAAGGGCATTTGCATAAAAGAGTTGAATCAGAACAGGTATTTGTTCCAGTTATTCCATGAGATAGATATGCAAAAGATCCTAACTGGAGGGCCATGGACTTTCAACCAACAACTTCTGATTCTCAAGCAAGTTCTTCCTGGAAAATAACCCCAAAAAGTTCCCCTCACGCATGTCAGCATCTGGATTCAAGTGCACGGTCTGCCATTGGGCTTCTTGACAAAACGTATATGTAAAAACATAGGAGATTATATTGGAACATTCATCGAATCTGATCAGAATGATTTTGGTGGAGTTTGGAAGCTCTTCCTACGGATTAGGGTGTGGTTGGATGTTGGAGTACCTCTAAAACGACAAATGAAAATCAAAAAACAAGGAGGTGAATGGTGCTAGGTTAATTTTAAATATGAACAATTGCCTACATTCTATTTTTACTGTGGTATTATCAGGTATTCGGAAAAGTTTTACATTAAACTAGATGATACTGATCTTTCTTCCGTTGAGTTGCCGTATGATAGTTGGTTCAGAGCCCAAATGCACAGAGCACAATTGAATATTGGCGAACGATGGCTCCAATACAATGTGTCAGCAGAAGATCAGTCGGGCGTGGGAGATAGCAGTTACCAGGAAGCTTCAGAAAGAAAGTCGGGATTTACGGAGCAAAATCTGATTGTGACATGAAGGGATTTATGGCGGATTTGGTGGGGTTTTGAATAGTAATTTCCAAACTGCATTAGCTGAAGGTGGTTTAGTTATTGAAAATAATGATAGCCAGGAAGTGGGTCAGCAAAGTATGGACAAAAAAAAACATCGCTTGGAAGAGGGCCCTTCTTTATGGGCTAGGGAAATTTTATCAAGCCCTAATCATTTTGACTGTGAGCCTTCTTTCTCTAGGCTAAAAATCATGCTATTGGCGGGTTCTAGTTCCCAGGCCCGCCAGCACCAATGAGTGTGTTAAGTTGGAATTATCGTGGGCTTGGAACCCATTGACAATTCAAGTACTAAAAGACTTAGTTAAGTCTAAGAAGCCCAATTTTGTGTTCGTAATGGAAATGATGGTGAATAGAGACAAGATGGAGAAGGTGAGAATTAACATTGGATTTGAAGATATGTTAGCAGTTGACAGTATTAGGAATAAGAGAGGATTGGCTATATTTTTGGCAATATCAAGATGTGGCCAAATTAATCAGTTATTCTAGTAATCACATTGATGTGGAAACTAATGTTGATGGAGATATACCATGGCACCTCACAAGATTCTATGGATTCCCAGAACGTGCTCGCCGTAGAGATTCTTGGGCTTTTCTTTATAATCTTAGAAATCAATCAAACCTCCCATGGGTGTGTATTGGGGATTTTAACGACCTTTTCCACCCATCTAAGAAGTATGGTCTTCGTCAGTATCCTCTCTGGCTGTGTGAGGGATTTAAGGAGGCCATTAATCGTTGTCGACTTAATAATTTGGGACTATGTGGGCATCAATTCACTTGGGAATGATGCAAAAGCTCGGATAATTGCGTAATGGAGAGATTGGATAGGGCTCTAGCTACGCACCAGTGGATATATGAATTCAAAGATTCAAAGGTTATTAATCAGGATCGGACCATTCCCTTATTTTTCTTAATCATTCATGCATGGAACTTGGTAATATTCGTAAATGATTCCATTTCGAGAATGCATGGTTAAGATAGGAGGGTTGTTGGGAAATTATTTGACAGAGCTGGAATAATAGTGAAGGAGATACTACCCAGAATCGACTACAACTCTGTGGCAGAGACCTTTCAATTTGGGGCAAAAGTTTTGTCACCCAGTTTTGGGAATGAATAAATAGGTGTAAGGCGACGATGAGATGTTTGAAGGAATACCGAGATTAAGAATCCAGTAACTCTTCTTTGGAAACACAGAAAGAATATCTTATTACCCTTCAGCAATAAGAAGATTTCTGGCGTCAAAGGACAAAGCAATTTTGGCTATGTGAGGGAGACTTAAATTCAAGATTTTTCCAGGCAAAGGCTTCAGCAAGACGTAAGCAGAATACAGTTAGTCCACTCTGAGACGTTGAAAGAAATTGGAGGAATTGGAAAAATGGGTTGGGTACCTTGATCTATAAGTTCTATTCAGATTTATTTACCTCGAAACAATGCTTGGATTTCTCTATTCTTGATGGTTTTCAATAAAAGGTGTCAGCCGAACAGACTAGTGAACTTGTTTTAGATTTTCAGGAAGAAGAGATTCAGAGAGCCATATTTTCTATGCATTTGGATACAGTTCCTAGCCCAGATGAAATGAATCCAGCGTTCTATCAACACCATTGGAATATAGTCGGCAAAAATGTGATCAAAGCATGTATCTCATGTCTGAGAGATGGCTACCTGCCTCCAGGTATGAATGATATGCTTATTACGTTGATTCTTAAGAAGAAATGTTCTGAATCTGTTGCTGACCTCTGGCCTATTGCATTATGTAATGTCATTTATAAAATCTTCTCTAAAGTGTTGGCTAATAGGCTTAAGAAGCTCTTGCCTAATGTTATTTCTGATTATCAGAGTGCTTTTGTCCCCGGTCATCTTATCTCTAATAATGTGATTATTGCCTTTGAGATTGTGCATCATTTGAAGAGGAAGAAACAGGGGGAAAATGGTTGGGCGGGATTAAAAATTGATATGAGTAAGGCCTATGACATGATTGAAGGGAGTTTCTTGTGCCCTATTTTAGGGAAGATGGGGTTTGATCAGAAGTTCATAAACTTGGTGATGATGTGTGTGGAATCTATAAATTATAATATTATTCATGATGGGCATGATATTGGTTCAATTCGGCCAAGCAGAGGCTTAAGACAGGGGATCCTCTGTCGCCCTATTTGTTTATTATCTGGGCTGAGGGCTGATCTCTTATACTTCACTCAATGGAGACACAAAGAAGATTGCATGGATGTAAGATTGCTAGAAGAGCTCCTGCTATGAGTCTTTTGTTTTTCGCAGATGATAGTATGTTATTCTTTATAGCCAATTGTGAAGAAGGTGACATGATTAGAGAATGTCTCAGAAAGTATAAAAATGCTTTAGGCCAGCTTATTAATTTCCAGAAATCATCATTATTTTTCAACTCTTAACACGATAGAATCTACGAAACGTGAAATATGTGAGGTGTTGAATGCGAATATGCAAATAGAAAATAGTTGTTACTTGGGACTTCCATATCTCGTTGGGAGAAAGAAGAAGGAGGTTTTTCGATTTGTTAAAGAAAGAATACGGCACAGACTTCAAGGGTGGAATAAGAGGTTGCTGTCTAGAGCTGGAAAGGAGATTCTCCTTAAAACAGTTGCTCAATCCATACCAAACTACCTTATGAGTGTTTTTTCTAGTCCCCAAAGAACTTTGTGAGGAGATAGAGCATATGATGAATAGTTTTTGGTGGACTAATAAAGGCATGATAGATAACATAGGGGCGGGAAAAAATGGATGCGATGGGACCGACTATGTAAATCGAAAACCAAAGGAGGTTTGGGATTTAGGAAGTTGCATGAGTTCAACTTGGCCCTACTGGTTAAGCAATGTTGGCCTCCATTGAATCATCTGAATTCCCTGATTTCCAAGTTGCTCCAAGCAAAATATTATCCTAGAAAGAATTTTTTGGATGCAAATATTGATCATAATCATAGCTACACCTGGCGTAGCATCCTAGCAGTAAAAAACATCCTTGATAGGGGATGTCATATGAAGGTGCATTCAGGCCATAATATTATCATTAGTAGGGATCCTTAGCTACCAGATCCCCAAAACCCCAAGATCTCTTCTGTTCTTTCTCAAACTGTTGCTGAAGGTACTGTGTCGTCTCTTACCAAACATGATCAGAAAGTATGGGATGAGGAGAGGATTCTTTCTATATTCAAGGAACAAGATGCGGACCTTATTTTTAGCATCCTATTGAGTTTTAATAGAACTAATGATGGTTGGTTATGGAAAGAAGATCCAAAGGGTATTTACTCTGTTAAGAGATGTTATTGTATGCTTTATAATGACAGCCTAAACTTTGCGGATGAACCTGTTTCTGGAATGTGGCAAAACATATGAAAACTCAATGTTCCCCTAAAATTTCGTGAGTTTGCCTAGAGAGCTTGTAAGGATTGCCTCCCTACTAGAGATCGATTGAGGAGGAAGGGTGTTTTGCTTGATCCTGTGTGTCCAATTTGTGGAAATAATGCAGAAACTGTGCAATATATATTAGTTGAATGCCCGTTTGCATCAGATTGCTGGAGATCTTTGGAGGCCGTAAATCCTGGGAGCAGATTTGATTCTGATTCTTTTCTCAATTAGTTGAATACTGTTATTTCTGGCCTTGACTCAGAGAACAGCAGCAAAGTACTGATGATGAGCTGGAGTTTGTGGTAGAGTAGAAACTACATCCTTTGGGAGAATAGATCACACTCAGTTAGATATACTGTTCTCACTGCTCTTTCTTATCTCAATGAATGGAGAATGGCACCGCAATCAAAGGTTAGAGTTTCCCAACAGAAACAATCCAGTGGGTGTGTTAGATGGGAGATTCCGCCCTAAGGTTGGTTAAAATGTAATACCGATGCAGCTTTGAATCAAAATAACTCATCTTTTGGTACTGGAGCAATCTTAAAGGATGATCAAGGAAATTTTGTTGCTGCTTTAGCTGTTCCACATAGAGGAAACATTCTACTGACGCTTGCAGAAGCTTTGTCTTTTAAGGAAGCACTTACTTAGATCGTGGAAAAGAACTTATCTTCTATAATTTTTGAGTTAGATGCCTTATTGGTGGTGAATGCGCTATCTAGTTGTTCTGTTGATATTTCTTATTTTGGATCTATTATCCTAAACTGTAAATATCTTCTTTGGAGATTCCATCTTATAGAGTTGGTTTTGTTCGACATTCAGCGAACTAGGTGGATCATTGTGTTGCAAAGGAAACGATTTCTGTGACTAAACGCTATGCGTGAAAAGATCATATTCCTACTTTTCTCTATGGTGTAATTGCTGTTGATCTAGAATGAATTTTTTATTTTAGAGTCAAAAAAAAAAAAAAAAAAAAAACCTTACCTCTTTCCTACCCAACCTACCCAAACATAGCCCCCTGCCTCATCCCCCATAAGGATGGGAATAAGCTAGGCTACTCGTCAGGTGCCTATAGCCTAACTTACTTATGGCCTAGTCTGGCCTAGTGTACTTAAAAAAATGGCTAGCTTAAGGCTTAAAAAGTAGTCTTTTTAGCTAAGTAAGCTAGACTTATGCTTTTATAAAAGCTTACAAAGCCTAACAAGCCGACCAATTTATTCTTTTTCACATAAAAAGTACAACAATACTAATATAATATTAAATAGCTAATTGAATTTGATTTCTTTAATTAGTCCTTTATGTAATCTATTATGTTGTTTAGTATTACTTTTTATTAAAATGATAATATTTTATACCTGGATTTGAACTTTTCATAATTATGCATTTGTTATTTATCATTTTGATTATTTCTTATCAATGTCTATTATAAATTTAATCATATTAAAAATTTAGATATATGTGATATTTAAACTTAATTGAAGCCTTAGTAGAAAATATGCTTTTAGGTAGGCTTTCAAGCTAGGCTAAAGCTTTAGAATTTATTAAAAAGGCTAGACCTAACCTTAAAAAAAAGCCTATCATAAATAATAGGCTATGCTCAGCCTTGTCATTTGCATAATAGACTTGGCCTATTTAAGTCAAATCATAGCCTAGTCTAACTTATTTCCATGCCTAATCCCCCGCCCCTGCTGCCATAGCCCCTGCCTCATTTCCCCTTTCCTTGCCCACACCTCCCCCCTTTCCCTCCACCCCCTCCAACCTACTTACCCACCCAAACATCACCCCTGCCTCATCCCCCTATCCCTGCTGCCATAGCCCCTTGCCTCATTTCCACTACCTCCCCCCTCCCCCTCCACCCTCAGAAATAAACTGCAGCGGCAACCACGACACTAGCTGCCATGAGCTGATGCAGGCAATGGAGAAGGTGGGTGGGATGGTTTCATTTTGTGTTTGTATGTGTGTGTGTATATATATATTATGTTTTTGTTTTTGGTTTCATATAATGGATTTTTTGTTTTTTTTTTTTTCGGGGGTGGGGGGTGTTTTTTGATTTTTTTTTTATTTTTATTTTGCTTTTAGCCATTTGGTTACGTGGCAGATAACATGGATGGTGATGTGGAGTTAGGAGACAAATGTCATAAAATCCCCAAAAATTAGGTCCAATTGATGCTGACAAGGCAATTACTGGGCCCAATTAAAAAAAATTTAGCCCAATGGACCACATCTACAAAAAATTGGACTAAATATGCTAAACTTTTGTGCAAAATGGACAAAATGTGCTAACTTTATATTAAAATGGAGTGAAATAGAAACAAGTAATAATTGGAGGACTAAAATTGTAATTTTTCCTACCTCCATTCAAGGTCTTCCCATAGTCATAGCCACTCTTAGAACTCAAATACAGAACTTTTCAAAATCCATGGAGGACAACTTTCGAACTCTCCCCGACAGTACTATTTCCGATCGCAAACATGAAGTCAAGAGTCTTCACCACAGCTTTTGCAAAAGGGTCAGGATCATTGAATTTCTTTTGATGATTGAGGAGCCGAGGATATCTTCCGAATGACGCCTATCATTGCATCATTAACAAGTGTCTACATCTTAATAACACTTTTATAGATCGACTTGTTTGTTCAGAAGGATTCAGGTAAGCATTTTTGCTTCTTGTGTTATCTTTCATCTTGTACTTAAACCTTTTTTGGATTTAAAGTATTATCTCAAATTAAAATTCTAAGTGAAAACTTAGATAGTAGATGTAGGCTTTTGTCGAACCACTATAAGTCATTAGTTCTTACTTTCTTGCTTAATGTTTATTTCCTCTTGAAGTTGCAGTATATTCTGAATGTTTCAGCTTCTTTATTTGATTATCAAATTTTCTCAAAAGTAATTTACCAAATTGTTTGCACAATTTGGGACCCATTCACCCCCTTTTGGACCTTAATATTCTAACAGTGTGCAACATTAGACGCTTGACACCGTCCTCTATCTCATGATGCCTGCTAAACTTTAATGACTAACTACTGGACATTACTAATTACTGCAATGACTAATTTTATCGTGTGCGTGATAACCACTTATATTAATAGTATTTCTATGACAGTAGATGGATAGATTATATATGCTCTAATGTTTTAAATTTTGTTGTTCGTACACACCTTTCTCTTCTCTGATTAGTGGTCGATTCCAATGAGCATATTATTTAGATTTGCTCGCAGAATTTTAAGCTTTTGCGGGCAACAGAGAATAGCCAGTAATTCTTAGTTAGGAGTAGTGGTTCATTATTGACATCTTGCAAAAGAAATACGAACACCTTTGGACGAATAGACAACTTTAGTTATGCATGCAATTCTTCTCCATGTAATATTCTTGTGTTGCTGTTGAGTTTTATCTCAGTGCATTTGGTTTAATTTGCTCCAGAAGAGAAAACAAATCACTTAAACAAGAAAGAGCAACCAACATGTACATTAACTCAATCATTGCTACAAAATAAGATCTAGTGTTTTTATCACAAAATTGTACAGAATTCTGAAAGTATTATATATATATATATATATATATAGCTATACGACCTAAGCGAATTAAGAGGAGGAAAAGAACAAGGGAAAATAAGTCTCATCTTGCTTGATGGATCGCCTGCTGGATATACTTTAAAGTTGATTGATGATTAAGAAATCCCATGAACCAGAAATCAAAATTGTCCTCTGTAACTATTTGCACATACTTCTGTGCCGGTTTTGCCATGTTTTCAGTTTGATGGGCTGTCTTTATTTTTGTTAGTGGGATCATCACCTTGTAATGTAGTTTTAGCAGTTTTCCAGTGGGAGAAGAGGTTTTCGTGGATCTCTCACTACAGAAGGCAACTCTATTACTGGAAACAAAGAGGAGTCCTGCTATTGGCCCTGCTGTTGTTGATAAATAACACTGAGAAGCCTTTAACAGTTTTTCATGATCATCTCTAATGTCGAAATTCTGCTTCAAAACTTTCTCCACTCCACCCATCTGGAGGATTTTTGCACCTAACCTCAACTTCCCTTTTACTGTTTCACTTAACTTGGGTCCTAATCTCACTGCACCAATCATAATGTAGATATGCATGCATCAATTAGTATTGAATATTTTTGTAGTAATTGCATACATATAGAATTGGGGAAATTATAAAAATAGGATTGTAATTATGGCTTATTCCCAATGTAGGACTGGAATTTTAGGGCAATACAAATTTAGAACAAAAACTCCTAAAAATTTGGGGGAAAAAAAAAAAAAACACAAACACGAGTCATCGGAAAGCACAATGTGTGGCGCATGCATGGAACATATCCAATGAATGCCATGTGTGGCGCATGCATGGAACATATCCAATGAATGCCACGCAAATTATTACCGGCACAGCATGTGCTTTTCGATGATCCGTGTCCTTCTTTTTCAATTTTTAAGAGTTTCTGTCATAATTTTGTACTATTCCAAATTCTAGTCCTATATTGCAAATTGACCATAGTTATGGCTCTATTTTTTCAAATTTTCCTACGGAATTCATTGCGAGCATTTAATTACCATGCTCCCGGATCCCCTGAGCAAAAATGTCCATGCTTTCACCGAGTTTGATCATTTTAGCAAATACTGAATCTCCTCTGCCTGGAAATTAAATCGCACAAATAAGTAAAAAAACTTTAGACTTGCTAATTATTTAATTAGCAATATATATATATATATGTGTGTGTGTGTGTGTGTGTGTGTGTGTGAGATCTTGATATCGGTCAAGAACGAATTACATACCATGCCTAATTTTGGAGTAATGAGTGGAATTAGGAGAAAGCAGGAGTTGGTATTGGGAAGCAGCAGCTGCATCAGGTAAAAGTAGTGCCTTGCGAAAGCTCTTAGAGGAGAATTCTTAGTCTGGTACTGATGAGCTGATTAGAATCCGAATAGCATGCCCAGTTCTTGATTGGCTGTGTTTAAGTTCCATACTACGCTTGCTAATTGCGAGTTGCTTCCTAATTTTGAAATGAGAAGCTTAAGAGTTAAGACCAGTCACTGCTCTTTAACCACAAACGAATTAATTAATTGCTCTGATACAACCATGCATGTTAAATGTATATTTCCTCACTCACTAAATATATATATATATATATATACATCCATCAGCTTCTGAATAATTAATCCTTTTGACAAAGATTCATCAAAAAGTTGGTGTTAATTTCTGCTTTCTTTCTTTATTATTTTTGTTTCTTTAAAGTGATTGGAGCACATGATGCAATATAAATATAATTAGCATACTCTTTCAAAATTATTAGGATGGAATTAGACTACTGTGCGGCAGACTTATTATTCTTTATTAATCTTTAATTATTTTTATATTATTGTCATGCACTAACTTAATAAAATAAAATAATATATTTTTATACACAATTCAATGACTGAAAACTTCAACTAAAAAATTGTTCATTATTTCTTAACCTTGCTAATTCTCCTTCGCATCTAAAAATGTTATCAGAAGAGTAAGTTTGGAAGTCCAGCAATCATTTTAAACATGTTATCAAAAGAGTGGGCTTGGAACCCCTGCAAGCATTTTAAATATGTTTAAGATACTAAACATTCAATAATTCAAAATAATTTATAATAACTTATAATCAACATTATCATGACTATAACATCAAAATTAGTGGATAGTCCACCACCATAATAAAACTTACAAAGTATTTGAAACAAGTTTCGAGTCGGCATATACAAAGGTCCACATAGCATATGTTGTATATTGTATAGTAAAATGCTATAGTCAATATGGTTATGCAAATGAACATATTTACACATCTTGAAGATCAAAATGTAATCCTCCTTATAAAATAATATTTTAAACCTTAAACATAAGTAAAACACTCACCTTGAAATTTTTTATAAAATTAAGTAAAAACATCACTTCATGATCTCTCAGAGATCTCCTCTTCTTCTTCTAATATTTTCTCATCCCACAAAGTAAGTATGTTCTTACATATTCCTAACATATATATAGCCAATTCTTATAGCTCATAAATTAATTCCCACTATACATGAATAATACACCATTACTTCTCATTCTTAAATAAAATTCACTTCTGCATATTCTTGAATAAATATACTAACACTCCATATTCCAAAGTAAAGATACTACTATTACATGATTAATACACCACTATTCCTCATTCTTAAGTACATATGCATCCTTGCATGTTCTTGAATTAAAATCCATCATTCCATATTTTTAAGTAAAGATGCACCTCTTCACATTTTGGAATTAAAGTATCTCATAATTTTCTTTTTGTTTTATAAAATAATAATCATAATTAATAATTAAAATTCATTACTTTCTGCATATAACACTCGATTGAATTATTTATATTTCAATATTATTATTATTATTTTCTTCCAGGCATTACAGTTGCAATAGCTGATATTGCTTTATTTGGACAAAAGCTTTGGGATGACACCTTTTTTATTTATAAAGACCATATATCTACAAAGTTAAATAGTCAACTAGCTGTTTTGAATTAATTTGCAACTTGAGACCAAACATGTTGCATTGTTTTGTATTTTGACTGTGTGCTGATGTGTTATCAACACTTTATGAGCTAGCTTATTGGCTTCGTGATGTAACCATACCACCTTCAACAAATCGAACACAGGAATGCCAAAAAAGAAAAAAGAAAAAGAAACAAAAAAAAGAAAAGAGAAAAAAGGTTTCCAATTTGAGGGATAAGAATAAGGATCTTGCATCACTAGATGACAATATATCTATCTATCTATACTATTATATATAGGACAACATGTGGAGTCTACAATTTTACAATTTTGATCAAATTTTAAATTCTCAAAATTTTGAGTTTTTTAATTAAATTAAAAAAAATTCATTTTATTATTGATTATTAATTTGATATCATTTTTTCATTTAAATGTATCCAGATTTTTAAAATCTTTTTTTAATTGGAGCAAATCATTCTTTATTTCTGTTTAATACCATTCTACAAAATCTTTTTCATCTCTACTCTCTATAAATAGATGATTCCTTAATAATTCAAACTCCAAAGTTTGATAAATTTTTTATAATTTTTTCTCTTATCTTTAATAATTAATTTATATTTATACCACTATAAATTGAGTATTTCAAAAACCATTTTATTAATATTCTCAATTCTCTAGCATTTCTTTTTATCTACCTCTTTGCGTGTGCTATTATTTCATTCTTCAAGTTATTAATTGTTTACTTGATTTTTCTTTGTTCAATGTTTTGATTTCATTTTATCCATTTAATTTTGTTATATTATATGATGGAAGAGACTTTTTGGATTCTAATGCTTATGATTTTCTCTTCAACTATGAATAAAGTCCATCATTTAGCTTTTGTTGTTAAAATTCTATACCTTTTATATCTTTTTTGTTTATTACTTAGGTTAAGTTATCAATTTATTTATTTAATTTTTTATCTTTCACTTTTTGATCATTTAAATTTGCAATTTTGCAAGATGAGGTATATTCATTATTTTTAATATTTTATAATTTATTAATTTTTAATAGCTATATTTTTCAATTTAGTCATTGATAAATTCTATTATTTATTTCATTTATTTGTTTATTTTTTCATTTAGTGTTTTTTCATTCATTCTTTCAATCAAGTTATCAGTTAATTTGTTAAATTTTGCTTTTTATTTTTAAACTTTCTTTTTTGTTCTTTAAATTTACTATTTTATAGGATGAAATTTATTATTTTGGTTTAATAACTTTAGAATTTTTATTTTTTGAATTATAATTTTGTAAGTCCATTAATTTTATTTTTTTCTCATATATATACAATTATATATGTATAAATATGTATAATTCTAAATCTTTTTGAAAAGTTTATATACTACTTCATCAATATATATTCTTTAAACTTAATTGATTCTATGAAAAATTATGAGATGATATTATCAATAGAAAATACACTCATTAATTTTTTAAGTTTAATATTGATAGACATAATTTAATCTATTTTGATTTTTTTTTATCTTTATTATCATAGTTTTGTATCGACTTGGTTGGTTTAATAAAAAATTAAAATAAGATAGACTGTTCTTTAAATTTTTTTGTAGACTATTATTTAATTCTATATATTTTAACTTTCAACTTAATATAACTATTTTTTAGTTTTTGTTGTAATATTTTCTATCTTTTGAGTAAATTATGATCTTACTCATATGTTTTTATCTTTAGAAGTTTTAAGTTTTATTAACTTCTTACTGAATAATTTTCAAATTCATTTCCCCATAATATCATGTATATAACACATCAAATTACTTGATGTCTTTACATGTTTCAAACTTTTAATGCTAAATTTTTATATGTTATGGTAATATTTAATTTGTTTTACTCATTAATTGAGCACTTTTGGTAATATTTTTTATTTTTATATCATGTGTTAATTATTTCTATGATTTACAGTGACATTAATGTATAGTATTCGTAAAAGTCCATGCATAGCACGGGAATAATGCTAGCACTATTATATAAAGCACAATATTGTGGGACTCACAATTGAACAATTTTGACTAAATTCTAAATTCTTAGAAATTTGAGTTTTCTAATTAAAATTAAAAAAAATTATTGGTGGTTGGTTATTAATTTGATATTATTTATTACATTTAAAGATATCTAAATTGTTGAAATCATTTTCTTGATTAGAACCGATCATTTTTTATTTACCTCTAATACCAAAAAATGATTGCAATTTAATTATCTACAAAATCTCTTTCATCTCTACCCTCAATATGTGGAAGATTCTTTAATCATTTGAAGTACTCCATAGTCTAATAAGTTTTACACAGTTTCTTTTTCTTTTTTATCTTTAATAACTAATTTATATCTATATCACTATTTATATAGAGTATTTTGAAAGTTATTTCATTAATATTCTCAATTTCTAACATTTTTTCCTCCATTTCTTTACGTCCATCGTTGTTTCATTCTACAAATTATTTATTGTTTGCTTGGTTTTATTGTTCACTTTTTTAATTTTATTTTTGTTTGTTTAATTTGGGTATATTACATAATGAAAGAGATTTTTTGAATTTTAATGCTATAATTTTCTCTTCAATCATAAATAGAGTCTAGCATTTAACTTCTATTTGTTATCAAATTGTAAACTTTTATCTTTTTTATTATTACTTAGTTTAAGTTATCAATTCATTTATTTAATTTTTTGTTTTTAATTTTAATTTTTTTGTTCATTTAATCTTATAATTTTGCAAGATGAGATATATTACTTGTTCTTAATTATTTTTCAATTTTGTTTCATTTTTATTAGTTAAATTTTTTCCATTCGACCATTAATAAGTTCTGTCATTTAATTTTTGTTTTTCTAAATTGTTATATATTTAGAACCCCTTTGCTGATCTTTGAATCAAGTTATCCATTTATTTATTAAATTTTTTGCTATTTTTTTTTAATTCTCTTTTTTTGTTTGTTTGTTCATTTGCATTTATAATTTTATAGGATTTGATCTATTTTTTTTCCTTTTAATAATTTTTAAAATTTGTTTCACATTTTGTATATTTATAATTTTAAAAATATGTAATTTAGTTTTTACATTTTATTCATATATATGTAATTAATTATGTATAAGTATGTACAATTCGAACTCTTTTTAAAACTTTTAAATACTACTTCATTAGTATATATTCTTAAATCTTTCTTGATCTACTTGAAAAACTTATTTGACGGTTGTACCAATAGAAAATAAATCCATTAATTTTTTAAGTTTATAACACTGGACTTTATTTAATCCATCCAAATATAAATTTTATTTTATTTTATTTTTATTTTTAAAATTTTGTGCAATATAATATGAAGATTCAATTATATTTAAAAAAACAAATTGAGAATAAACACAACAACTCATTTTCTCCATATTTATTTTACATTCTAATTTCATCGTCATTATCCTATCCTTAATTCCTATTTTAAAATCAATTTTGAGGTTATAATTACTTTATCAGTTTACTATTATTTTAACTTTGTATTAATAATAGGAAACTCTTTTTTTCACTTATTTGACATCTAAGCTATGAGTCAAATTAAAAGGTTTCTCATTAATTTATAACATTCGAATATTTATTTTAACTTTACTATTATCCTATAAATTTATTTAGATTTTCTTTAATTTTTCTTATTTTTACTATCATAGTTTTATCTTGACTTAATTAATTTTTTATCAAAAATTAAAATTAGATAAGATTTTTTAAAATTTTTATAGCCTGTTTATTATCGAATTATTTATATTTAAGTTTCAACTTAATATATACTCAATGTTTTTAAAGTGTAAAAAAAAAAAAAAAAAAAAAAAAACTAGCTTTAGTGACCGCCAAATAGGTCACAATCCAACAAAAAATTAGTCACTGACAGTATTTGTGACCGATCACAGCAGTCACAAAAACCCTTGTCACAAATTGAAGTTTGTGACCACTAGACCATGGGGTCACAAATTATTGACCGCCAGCACTATCACTAACGATTTAAATTTCGTTACTAATTTAATTGTACAAAATAGTAAATAAGCAGTCACTAAGCTATCACTAATCAGTAACATCTTAGTGACCGCATATTGGGTTATTGATAGTTGGCCATGTGACTAACTACTTCATTTGTTACTGGCTTGTGACCGCCTTGGAGTCACTGATCGGTCACAAATTTGTGACCACAAGCAAATTTTTAGAAATAATAGTTTATTTCCTACATTAGTTACCGCCTTTGGAGTCCCTAATTGGTCATAGATTTGTGACCGCTGCTTGCGGTAACAAATTTTTAAGAAAAATGAGTGTATTTTCTCCATTTAGTGACCACTAGACGGTCACCAATTAGTCACTGATTTATTATTATTATTTCTTTTTGTGTATAAAGTTTAATATAATATATTTATCCAACCTTTTTTGTTCTCATTAATAATAATTTAAAACCACATCATTTAAAATACAATTCACATTCCAAATAACACCAAACAATAACAGAAATTTAATAATATTGTATCGAAATCCATATTATATCCCAATAGCAATAAGCTCACGGCAGTGGTAAGTGTTCCCAAAGCCATACACTCTACCCTTGCATGGACCACCATTGATCGCAAGCCATTTTTTTAGCATCAAATGAGCCTTCAAGAGTAGGATTGTTGCCATGTTGACTAACGTATTCTTGACAATTTCATCCCATTTGAACATGCAAATATTAAAAACACAATTAGTTCAAATAGAGAAAAAGACTAATCTTTATTAAAACTAAAAATACTTAAGTAAAAACACTTTGTGAATCTAAGCAAATAAAAGATATTCCTATAAATAAAAAAAAAAAAAATACAACATAGAGGGAGAATAAAAATTTCTACTGCTAATTCCTATAGAAATAATATTTTTAAGCATGAAAACTATAGGCATGCTAATTATTAATAATCCATCTCACGCTTGCAACTGTCTATATGCAATATATTTGAAAGGCCAATTTAGTTAGATTTATCAGAAAAAAATCATCCATAAAGCGTCATATAGAGAAAACCCACTTCAGAAAAACTGATCTTAACTTGTTAGGTGACATTTGCACATCATATGTGCAGATTCTATATAATGAGTAAATAAATAAATCCTAACTTAATGCTATTCATGACAAACAAATCTAAAAATAAGTTCAATGCTACATCTATAAATTCCATAAAATATTTCATGCTACTTACTTTGAAATTGTTAACTAATTTGAATGTATGGATAATATTCTCGTACTTACTTGAACCCTTTTAGATTTGTTGTCAACATATTCACCTTTTCCTTGTTGTGCTTTTCGGTGAGTCCTTTTGTGAAACTTGATTTGGCTAATTGATCTACCATGTTGTGTCTACATTAAACTAGTTAATAATAAAAGTTGCAGTAGATAAATAAAAATAATAATAAATTAATTAAAGAAATTAACGTCCATTCTCCTTGCATGCTCGACAAAAGAAATAGAGCCGCCAATGTGCTTAGTTGTTGACCCATCTTTTTCTGTCAATTTATTTAGCCTTGCTTTTTTACATCTTTTTTGATAGTTTGGTGAACTCATATGCCCGGGGCAAATTGCTTTCCAATCACTTGTCTACATGTTTTTGGGTACAACCTTTTGAATATATCTTAGGTCATCAACTTTGGCTTCAGCTACTGCTTTCTTCTTATATCGATATATGATATCTTGAAATTTCTCTTGTGGGTTTGCTCCTACGAGTACCTAATACCGGCTTCATATTTAGGAAGAATATGAAGCCACATGAAGTATTCCGACACCAAATACACAAAGAAAAGAAAAAATCGATATCAAAAAGGCTAATTGCATAATTTATTATTAAAGTATCATAATTTTAATTTTTTTTCCAATAATTTTTAAGCCTTCAAATCTTGAGATCTATTCTTCTCACATATTTTTATTTTTTAATGCAATTATTTGTTAGTTTCTTGTTGCATAATACATATATATATATATTGATAAAGTACATAATCATATTCATAGCTTTTATCTTTATTTGGAAGTTTTGAATTTCTTTTATAACCTTCTCGTTGAATAATCTTAAAATTATTTTTCCATGACATCATGCATGTAAGATTTCATATTTTTTGATGTTTTTATATGTTCCAACCTTTTAAATGCTAAATTTTGATATATTAGAATGATATTTAATTTTACTCATTACTTGACTATTTTTTGCAATATTTTTATTTTTGTGTTGTTATTTTTAATTATATCCAATTACAATTCAACAATTATATTAATATATAACATTTTAAAAAAAATCATGCATATCACGGGATAATGCTAGTATGACATACATATCCAAAAAACTTTTCGAAATTGATAGACATATATATTGTTATTTGTATACTTGATTTAGGAAAATAATAAGAACTGATTCAATTGGTCGTTATTTCAAATTTGTAAATAGTGGTATTTGGATTGTGTTTGAAAGAGGTAAAAAGAGATGATTTCTTGGTGTAGAACGGCATTTGGATAATTAAGGATCTAAATGCTTTTTAATTCCAAATTTAATTAGTCATCAAATTATTGAATAGAAATAAAAGAAATAAGTTATTCACAAGTTAAAATCTTGTGTCATCCTCACATTACCGTGTGAACTACCTAAAAAAAAAAATAATAATAAATAAATAACAATCAAAGCAATCAAAGTTTTAATTTTAATGTGGTACTTTTAATTATTTACCTGCTGAATTTTACAACGTAACTAGTTCTTTTTTTCCTCTCTAATATTAACATTTTCATGTTGATCTCTTGCTTTGAATCTAATGAAAATTTTGGATAGTATAAAACCATTTTAATTCGTTGTAACTAAATGCACAAGAATAGCTATAAAACAATAAATCATCTGACTATATAAAGACCACGTTTTTAAATTCCCGTATATATTGCTTGCAAAGTTTAGATAAGACTTAAAACATTATAATTAAATACATATAACTGTGGGTGAGATGCACTCAAGCTTGTGGGACCACAAAATTAGAATTTTTTTTTTTTTTTTTAAATTGACTTGGAACTATAGTTTAAAGGGCTAGGTAGGCCAAGCATAGTGTAAAGGAAAACACGTGATATGTGTATTTCGCGTATCATCATCATTTTCAATTTCTTGAAAGTATTACTTCACATGTAAGTCTCAACTTTGAAAGGACCCAATAGTATTATAAAGGCTTCTTATCTGCTACGTTTATATATGTAAACAATTAATTAGTGGTTTTTGTTGGTTCTTTTTCTTACTTTTCTTTGTTTGAATCAAACTTCATCCGGACGTGTAAAGGCATATTTGGGGAATAATCAAAATATTTTTATTTCATCGGCATTGTTAAAGTGCAAAAGTTGCAATATGCATGCAAGCATAACTATCTACTCTGTTCCACTAATTGTGGTGTGAATCAATATATATACATATATAATGATGCTACCTAGCGCAAACTTCAAGCCCAAGCAGAATTATGAATATCACTTTAAAAAGTTTGATGCGGATAAAAATTGTTTCACCAAATAAGATAATAATCAAAGCAAAATCTGGGTGAACATGATCCTTCTACGATCTTAGTGATCATGCTATGGTCTTAAGTTTGGACTTGGGATCTTGAAATCATAAATATGATTAAAGGTAACAAGACGTATCCAGCAATAACTTTCAAACACTCAAGTTAATCAATTAGGCATAAAAGTATCGATGAGATATTGTAATACTTTTTAAATGGCAACCCTTTGCCTATTTATAGTAATAACCCATATAAATTGTTGGATTGATCTAAGCCTTTCATAAATAAAACAATCTAGTGGAGAAGGTTTCATCTCAATAATCGAGGCTAGTCCATTAAAATCACTTATAACCCAAACTGAGTTAAAAGTGAGTTATGGGCTAATTTAAACGTCATGCTTGAATTAGGTAGCCCAATAGAATAATATTGATAAGGCCCACATCATTAACCCCCCCCCCCCCCTCCCAACAAATTTTAAGAAATGGAAAGAAAGGCTTTTTTGAAAACTTTTGAACTCTATCATTGGGAGCGTATTTGCCCAACCTAATTGTTTCCAAACTTGTCTTGACACATTTTCGGGTTTATTGCTATGATGTGCCAATATGAGATAGCTCCAACCTTCTATGATTTTTGGGCAATTTATTCAATATCCTCTTTGATCTACAGTGGTGAAAAAGGCCTTTTTTATGTTACTGTTCAAAAAAATTTAAGTTTCTAGCTCGTACTCCTACCTCTTTAGGACCTTTGAACAAAAAGCTTATCTTCATCAAGCTCCTCTTGAATATCGATTTAATCTTAGATGACACTGGCATCGTGCCAAGTTGTCGGATTTTGATGAAGATTTTGTTGAATAGTTGCTTTTGAAGGCTAGAGTAGCACTAGGCTCCATAAATTATAACTTCGAAAGCTAAAATAACTAGGCTACTAAAGCAAATCAAGGATTGAAGCATGCTAATGAAATGGATTTAGATAAAGGATTCTAAATTGTAAAGAGAAAGTGAAGAACTCTTCTTCAATTTAGAATCTGCCAAGTAGTGGCGCAGCAGAAACAATGAAACTTTTTCATGAGTCAATCCTTTCCGAAAATTCCAAAAAAAATCCAGTATCTCCCCAACTCTTTGATAGATCTACTGTGAAAATTTCAGATCAAAATCCCTTCTGGATCTCCTAAAATAAAATAGCCAAGTGCCTGTTCCCGCAAGTGGATCTCCAAAAGCTTAGCAAACCATTTGTTTTACTTCTATCGAAATGATCTACATTCCAATCGAATTTCCAATCACTCCTCACAATTAGCTGGAGATTGAGAGGAGAGATGACAGATAGTGGCAAATTTTAGGGGTTGGAGAAGAAGAGGAAGGTGAACTTCAACACATGAGTGAGCACCTTGAAAATGGAGGGAAAATGTGAGAATCTAATTCTTCACTTAAATTGCTAGTTAGCCGCCCACCCTCACCTCTATATCTATATATAGAGCGAGTATGGTGTGATGCCAAGTTGGCATCACACCTTCCTCTGGGGGCGGGGGGCGCCAACATGCTTGCAATGCATGCAAGTTGGCAAATTCAAATCTAATTCGAATTTGTGTGCATTTTAATTACATTTGAAATCTAATTTCAAATTAATTAAATGCCACACCAAAATGATCCTATAATTTGAATTTTCCCTCCATAAATGAATCTTCTCATTAATTAAATTAAATAATTTAATTTAATTAATTAATCTTTGACAACGCTTAATTCAACAAGCTTAACTCTTTAAGCTTAATTTAGTTAGCTTAACTCTTTAAGCTAACTTGACCAATTAATGGTCACATGGCACCAAATAATTAACTCTTTAATTATTGATATGATTTAACTCTTAAATTAGTTGATCAATTTAACACTTAAATTAATCAAGCCAAGTTAAACATCAATTTTCGGTCACCTCCAAAAATCGATCACTTTGGAGTGAATTTTCTAACACTTAGAAAGTTCCTCCAAGACTTGGGAAATGCAATTGGCTTTTGTGTATGACCCAATAGGTTCTATCATTCATTGGACATAGACTCACAACTCCTTGTGACTTTTGAATATCATATATTTATTTTAGTTCAAACTTCTTTAAACTAAATCGATGCAATTCAATTAGTCTCCATTAATTGAAGAATATCCAATCTCCATTGTTGATGTCCAACCTCAAGCCCATGGAGCCCAACTAATTGGCCGAAATGAATGCTTTTGGAGAGCCATTATAGCTCTACACTTACCATGCAAATACAGTTATTCCATCTCCTATTTCCCAAAAGAGGCCTAGGGCAAGATATTTATCGGTTCCTTAATAACCTCAATACTATGTCTCTATTCTCAATGTTCGATTCCATTGTATGACCTTGTCTTTGGAAAACTCATTTTCCAAATTGTCACACCACCTTGTGTAAGGATTTTTTGAAATCGATCATTATAGAATATATGAGAGATGCGCTCGCCCTTCGCAAAAGTGAGGAGTCGGATTCCATCTTAGTTCTCACAAACCTCCATGTCTAGTAGCTTATGTCCAACCTCAACCTAAGAGGACCCCTAGGTGACTAAGGAAGAGTCAAAACATAAGGACCAAACACAAGGTTGCCATGGATCCTCAGGTCAGAGGACAAATAATATACACTTGCATAAGCTAGAGAATTTGCCACTACGGATTTGCCACTCCAGTTATCTAGTGGATTCTTCTTGAGGGTCTTTAGTGCTTTGTTCTCTAACAAGCACCCACTAACATCCATCCATATCTCGTATGGGATTGCTCATAAAATGGAGCAACATCCAACCTTTGGATTTATGCATTATTAGTGCAAATCTATCCAAATCTTAGATGCCCCATCTCGTAAGATCCTATAACTTGAAAAATTTAAGAGCACGACCGTGTATGACTTATTTTATGATTACTATCTAATGCGTAACCAAGTCCCATAGTATGTGTTCTAAGGGCTTCATCTAAATGCCAATGAAGTAATAAGAGCATAAGATGAAGGTGGCCATATAAATAATATCATTCAATCAAGATTGTTTTATAAGGAAATAGTTTTACAAGGCCAATTCAATTGGCTTGCCGGACACTATTCTAACAATCTTCCACTTGCCCTAAAGCTAATGCCCCATGGCCTTGAGACCCATCTTCTCAAGATGTCCTTCAAAGACCTTTTGCATTATGGGTTTAGTCAGTGGATCTGCTATATTCTCTTTTGAGGCAATGCTCTCCACCCGAATGTCGCCTCTATCAATGATCTCCTAGATCAAATGATATTGCCTCAAAATGTGCTTGGATCGCTGATGAGATCTTAGCTCTTTAGCTTGCGCTACCGCCCTATTTTTTCACAGAATACAACTATTGGCTCAACAATGCTAGGCACTACATTAAACTCTTGAATGAAGTTTTTCATCCAAACACCTTCCTTTGTAGCTTTCGAAGCCGCAATATATTATGTCTCTATGGTAGAGTCGAATGTGGTGTCTTGCTTGGAACTCTTCCAACTCATTGCGCCTCTATTGAGGCAAAGTATAAATCCAAAAGTAGATTTTAGGTCACCTATATTGGACTGGAAACTTGAATCAGAAAATCCTTTGAGTTTCAATTCTCCATTGTCGTATACCAAAAATAAATCCTTAATCCTTCTCATATATTTAAGGATTGCTTTAATGGGTATCCAATGACTTTCATCGAGATTGGATTAGAACCTACTCGTAACACTTAGTAAGTGTGCCACATCCAATCTTGTACATTGAACTGTAGATATTATGCTCCCAATAGAGGCGGCATAAGGTATGTGGCATATCCTTTGTCTCTCTTCTTCAGTCTTAGGGGCCATAGACTTGGAGAGACGAATGCCATGTCCCATGGAAAGGAATCCCTTCTTAGATTCTTCGATACTAAACATCTTTAGTATTTTATCAATATATGGGGTTTGGGATAGCCCCAGCATACTCCTAGATCCATCTCTATAGATATGTATTCCTAATATGTAGGATGCTTATCCCAAATCCTTTATGGAGAATTGAGTAGATAACCACGCTTTAGTACACTCTAACATTCCTACCTTATTCCCAATGAGAACGATATCATCGACATAAAGTACAATAAACTATACACTACTCCTACTAGCCTTCTGGTACACACACAGTTCATACACATTTTTGACAAAGCTAAACGATTTGAACATTTTGTCGAAACGTATATTCCAACTTCGAGACGCTTGTTTGAGTCTATAAATGGAATTCTGGAGTTTACAAACCTTTTGCCCACCCCCTTGGATGTAAAACCTTATGATTGCTCCATATAGATTTCTTCTTTAATGTCTCCATTGAGGAAAACGATTTTCATATCTATTTGTCATATCTCATAGTCATAATATGCGGCTATGGCAAGTAGAATCTGGATATACTTAGGCATTGCGACTATAATCATCTGTGAATGTGATAAAGTAGGAATAACCTCCTCTCGCACTAACTCTTAATGGGCCACAAACATTCATATGGATCAAATCCAAAGGACTTGTGGAGCGCTCCGTTCGCCTCACAAAATAAGCCTTGGTCATTTTTCTCTTTAAACAAGATTCACAAGTAGGAAGGTCTTCAATGCCACTAACATTTAGTGCTTTGAGAGCTTCTAACTTGTTCATCCTATTTTTAAAAATATGCCCAAGTCTTGCATGCTAAAGAATAGCATCTTCTTAGTTATCTAATTTTCTTTTACTTGATTGAATGTGCATTAGTGAAAGTTGAGAATTAATTATGTACAATCTATTAATTAATGTACCTTTAGCAATTAAAAAATCATTCTTTAATGCCTTCAATATCCCATTCGATGTTGAAAAATCATATCCTTCATCATCAAGAATGGGAATTGAAATAATGTTCTTAACAAGATAGGGTACATAATAAACTGGATCAAGTACAATGTAAGCATTCCCCAAGTCTAACTTGATTACACCTTGGACAGTGGCGGCAACTCTTGCTCTATTTCCTAGGCAGATGATCATATCCCCTTCACGAAGACTCTTTCTTCTTTCCATCCCCTATAATAAAATACAAAGGTGAGAACCATATGCGATATCAAATACTCATGAGAAAGAATTAGTCGCCAAATTCACCTCAATGAAGTACATACCCTTCTCAAGGGTTGCAAGGTAAGCTTTGCAGTTCCTTCTAATTGCCCTTTTCAACCACAATGCAAACAACTTGCATCAATTTTAGCCTTTTTCTTAACTTCCCCGAAACCTTTCACGGGTTGCTTCCCTTTGAAAGAAGAAATTTTCCTCTTCTTACGTCCCTTTCTTGGGCCCTTTGGGCCTTTTGACTTGGAGGAGGATGCAAGCATAAGAGGTTTCTCCTTTCTCATGGTCACCTCGATGGTCACATGTATGATCACCAATTTGTTAATCATAACTTCTTGCTTTGACATATTAAAGTTCATAACGAATTGGTCGAATGATGGTGGTAATGACTAGAGAATCAAATCCATGTAGAAGTTGTTGTCCATGACCTCATCAAGCTATCCAAGGTTCTCGATGAGTCCAATCATCTTGAACCCCTAATCATGAACACTTGATCCCTCACTCATCCTGGATCTAAAGAGCTCCTTCGACAAAGCAAACCTTTCGTGTCTTGTTTGTACACTGTACAACTCTTGTAGGTGTTTATAGATATCATGAGCGTGTTTCATATGCTTGTGAGTCTTTTGGAGCTCATTAGACATGGAAGCCAACATGATACAGCTAACTTGTGGATCATCATCTACAAATTTTGTGAACATTTCACGAACCTTGTCAGTAGCATCATCACCAACTGTGTCCATAGGACTTTGATCAAGGATGTATGTCCTCTTTTCATAGTTAATAATTATCTTAAGGTTTCTCAACCAATCTTGAAAGTTTGGCCCGATGAGTATATTGGTCTGCAAAATGCTTGAGAGTGGATTTTTAGCCATTTAGTTTGAAGATTTTGAAAATCTACAATATGCAAAAAAAGAGTATAAGCATGTGATTGAATATTGATATTTAAAAACATGTTTATAGTCTTTCAAGCATATTTTTCTCCCATTATGTTATCAAATCCCTCACCTCTAAGAAAAATTCGGGAAATTATATTTCATAATGAGAATCAAGACCCCAAGGACTTGTAAGTGGACCCCTAAGACCGGATGTATCTCCACAAACAATCCAAAGGTAAACAATTTTTGCTAATTGCATCTCATGCAAATCTTGATATATTTTGCCTCACCTTTTCATGTAGATCTCCTATAAGGACGACCTCTACATTACTTCGTGTTAAGTCAAACTTAACAATCAAGCTTCAATTCGAGATGAGTACCACAACATCCCCCATGACCGAGTATATAACATGTGGGCATTCTCAAATCAAAGGTGCATCTCATGCTAAGTATATAGTCATAGCTTTCCACTTAAGTGTGACCCCCATAACCGGATTCATATCACAAAAAGATGATAGCATCATCATGCCACATACTATTGGTAGATTACATAGATTAATTAAAACTCTTTTAATTTTTATCTGTTTTGACTTAATATATGAAAAACACTTAGACATTCTAAGTAGAGGGCTTTTGCTTGCAAAGATCTCATCATTTTTATTTTCTGATTTAGGTTTTCTATATCCTAACTATGCATCTCATACATCAATAGGATATGGATAGCATAAATAAGTAAATGCGCATAGCATAATCCTATGGTGGGATGACAATGAGCCTAACCAAGTGGTGCACTTAGAGCCATAGGTGCACCACCTAGTTACTTTTAAGTAGGTTGATTAAATCTAGCTATTACATGAGTGTATCCCATACATTCATGGGCCTTCAAAAAATATCTATGCCTCTAATGGTTTCTTTTGTTCCATGTAACATTTACGTGAGAAAAAAATTCTCACTTCTAGCGATTTACTCTCATAACATTTACAAGGTAGAAATTAAGAAGCATGCAAGCTCCAATTTAATACAACCCTTTTCAACAACTTGAAATAAATAAAATCAATATTAAAGGCTCATGATCATCCCCATTCATTCATCATCTATTCAATACTTAAATGAATAATAAATAAATCAAGAATTAACAATCAATTCCAACAATTAAATGCTTATCTTATAAACAAATAATTGGCCAAGCATAACATTTATGCAATTTGAAGGAGATTAACTTTAACAAGTTTTTAAAAGTAATAAAAAATGTCAAACATTATTTTGAGGACATGCACAACTCTTGTGCACCTAATGAGTGTGTAACAAAACACTTTTGATCACAAAAGGAGCCAAAATAGCTTAGACCGAAATTGGCCACTGCCTACCCAGGCTGGGCGCACAGTCGTGCCTGTTGCAGGCCAGCGCCTTGCCAAGGTTGGGCAACTTGCCCTGTTTCAAGGTCTCATCCAAGTCAAGCCAATTTTCCTCAACTTTTTGTGCACCAAAAGACTTACTTCTAAACATTATTACACACAACATAGATCAAATTTCAGGATTAAAACACCTTTCAAAGCTGAAATTTAAAGTCCTCAAACATCCTTTCAAAAACAAGTTCAAGTGAGAATCAAATTCTCTAAAAATCTCCAACAAAACTCCAATCATATTGGATCCAAAAATAACCAAAACTATTTTAGTCAATCATCAACATGCTATGTCAACATACCAACATATAACATCAACTAATGCTAAATCAACATTCAACATTAGAAGCTAAGAATTGAAACATATTAATTACATGAATTAATACTTAAAACACATAATAGCATGCTTTCAATTCATCAATCAAGGAGCCACACACAATATCATCCAAACACTCCAATCCATTATATGAATTGAGAATTTGGTAATTTTGGTCAATCCATCACATGAATCAATCATTCAAAGAAATCCAAACATAGCATGAATTATGCCCCGATACCACTTGAAGGCTAGAGTATCACTAGGATCCATAAATTATAACTTCAAAAGCAAAAATAACTAGGCTACTCAAGCAATTCGAGGATCTAAACATGCTAATGAAATGGATTTAGATAAAAAAAATTATCTTGATAAGCTAAATTCCAAGAAGAAAGTGAACAACTCTTCTTCAATCCAAAATCTACCAAGTAGTGGCATAGCAAAAATAATGCAACTTTTGCATGAATCAGTCTTCTCCGAAATTCCAGAAAAAAACCCAGTAGCTCCTCAACTCTTTGATGGATCTACTGTAAAAATTTAATATCAAAACTCCTTTTAGATCTTTAGGAATAAAATCGCCAAATGACTATTCCCGTAGGTGGATCTCTAAAGGCTTAGCAAACCATTTGTTTTGCCTCTATCAAAATGATCCACACACCAATTGAATTTCCAATCACTCCTCACAATTAGCTGTAGATTGAGAGGAGAGATAAAATATAGTGTCCGATTTTAAGGGTTGGAGAAAAAGAGGAAGGTGAACTTCAACACATGAGTGAACACCTTGAAAATAGAGCGCAAAAGTGAGAATTTAATTATTCACTTGAATTGCTAGTTAGCTGCCAACCCTCATCTCTATATCTATATATAGAGGGAGGATGGTGAGATGTCAAGTTGGCATCACACTTTCCTCAAGGGGGGAGACTGCCAACATGCTTGCAATGCATGCAAGTTGGCAAATTCAAATCTAATTTGAATTTATATGCATTTCAACTACATTTGAAATTTAATTTCAAATTAATTAAATGTCACACTAAAATGATCCTATAATTTGAATTTTCTCTCCATCAATGATTCTTCTCATTAATTAAATTAAATAATTTAATTTAATTAATTAACCTTTGACTTAACACTTAAGTCAACAAGCTTAACTCTTTAAGCTTAATTTAGTTAACTTAACTCTTTAAGCTAACTTGACCAATTGGTGGTCACATGGCACCAAATAATTAACTTTTTAATTATTGGTCCAATTTAACTCTTAAATTAGTTGATCAATTTAACACTTAAACTAATCAAGCGAAATTAAGCATCAATTTTCGGTCACCCCAAAAATCAGTCACTTTGGAGTGAAGTTTCACACTTAGAAAGTTCCTCCAAGACTTAGAAAATACAATTGGCTTTTGTGTATGACCGATATGTTCTATCATTCATTGGATATGGGCTAAATCGACTCAATTTAATCAGTCTCTATTAATTAAAGAGTACTCAATCTCCATGGTCGATGTCCAACCTTAAGCCCATGGAGCCCAACTAATTGGCCAAAATGAATGCTTTTGGAGAACCATTATAACTCTATGCTTACCATGCCAATATGATCCTTCCATCTCCTCTCTCCCGAAAGAGGCCTAGGGTAAGATATTTATCGGATCCCTAATAGCATCAATATTATATCTCTATTCTCAATGTTTGATTCCATTGTATGATCTCGTCGTTGGAAAACTCCTTTTTCAACTTGTCACACACCTTGAGTAAGGATTTCTTGGAATCAATCATTATAGAATACAAGGGAGATGAACTCGCCCTTCACAAAAGTGAGGAGTCAGATTCCATCTTGGTTCTCACAAACCTCCATGTCTAGTAGCTTATGTCCAACCTCAACCTAAGAGGCTCGCTAGGTGACCAAGGAAGAGTCATAGCACAAGGAACAAACACAAGGTTACCATGGATCTTCAAGTTAGAGGACTAATATTATGCACTAGCATAAGCTGGAGAATTTGTCACTACCGACTTGCCACTCCATCTATCTAGTGAATTCTCTTAGTGGATCTTCAGTACCTTGTTCTCTAACAAGCACCCATTAACATGCATCCATATCTCATATGAGTTGCTTATGGAATGGAACAATATCCAACCTTTGGATTTATGCATTATTAGTGTAAGTCTATCCGGATCTTAGATGCCACATCTCGTAAGATTCTATGACTTGAAAGATTTAAGATCACGACTGTGTAAGACTTATTCCATGATCACCATCTAATGTGTAATCAAGTCCCATAGTCTAGTGTGATCTAAAGGCTTCATCCAAATGCCAGTGACGTAATAAAGAGCATAAGATAAGATGGACATATAAAGAATATCATTCAATCAAGATTGTTTTCAAGGAAACAGTTTTACAAAGCCAATCCAATTAGCTTGCCGGGTACTATTCCAATAGCTTTCAGCTAATTGACATGAAGTTAAAAAGCTTCTTACCAACAAAACTTCTTAATTGATCATGTGGTTAACTATGCTACATATGACTTGATTGGTGATCCCACATAGTTATTTCTGGTTTCATGCTTGGTTATATTTGTTCGACTAGTTAGTGCTTTTGTAGCCCAACAAATCATGAACTCAATAATTACCAAGAGTCTTTAGAAGACGAATATAAGCTATTAGCCTAAGCTAAAACTCAATCATAGGCTTCTGGTTCAACAACTCTACGACATGCTTCGAACTAACTCTTGGAAGACACGACTCAGGAGCATGACTCGGTGGACTTAATGGTTCTCCTACTGACTAGACTTCATAGCCCTCTATTCATAAGGAGAAATAAGAAGCGTAATAAGAGTCATAATCACATGAGAAAGGGTCATAATCATGAGAGAAAGAGGCAAGTTTTTAATGAAGTTATTCTTGAGCATGACTTGACCTTGGAAGCTGACCTCCTATCAAAAAGACAGAAGGAATCCCTCTTGAGACTAAGCTCGAATTTCCTTCTCCCTATGTGGGGAAAGATGCTTTTAATCAATTGGCTTTGAACAAGTCTTTGCTTAAGGGTTTTAGAAAGTCTAATTGCCCCTCTGGGTTATACTAACCTTCAAAATTTGATGCTCATGAGATTATCCCTAATTAGGAAGTTTGTGCTGATAGGTCAGTTCCAAGGTTGAACGTAGGTGATATTTCTCTTAATCTTTATAACATATGCATCCTTGAAGGGACCAAGCTATGGTCGCATCACCAACCATGCTTACCTATGGGACCACTTTACCTATTCTATGATAAGGGTTCGAATTATTCTTTTCTTCTTTTCTTTGTTCTCTTTGTATTTTTGACATATTTTCTTTATCTTTCAAGGTATGACTTTTGTTCACCAAATTATGCTTTAATGTTCCTTTTGGAAAGATCAGAAGCTCAAAGAGGATCAGAAGATTGCTAGGCTAAAAGTAGAGAACCTATATTTTGCCAAATCTTTGTAGAGTTTGAAAGAGGGATCGAAATAACTTCAGCACAAATATGACATTCTACTCAAAGACTTCATTGCCCTACAAGGAGAACTTTATAAAAATACGTGTTAGGCTCAGGTTCGAAAAGCTCAAGAAGAAGTTTGCAAAAGTGCTATTAAGACTTTTTACTCAGTTCGAAAAACATCCCTTCAAGAGAGCTCATGACTTCAAAGACTCCAACCATTTCAAAGAAGTGATCATTGATCAAACTGTTGATGCCATCGCTAAAGGTCTTTCGAAGAGCCAACGTTAAAACGAGCATTTGGGTGGATTTGCTCTAAATTCTGATACTACTCTATTCAACCCTACGAAGATAAAAACTCTAGAGGACTATCCTTCTACTCATGATACTTACATGAACTAATAGATCAAGGTGGCAAAGATGCTAAGGAAGAAGAGGGTGGTGATGAACCTTAGATGTTCAAATTTTAACAAATGCTCTTGGTGAGGTCTTCATGACCCTTTTAAGTTCCAAGTTCTTATTTCTTTTTATTTTTGCTAATGGTCAGGGTATCAATGTAGCAAACCACTGAGCATTGCTTTCTATGATTGCTTTATAACTAATAAAGCTCTTTATTTACCTTTATCTATCTTTTGTTCATCAGATTTATGTTCCATAAAGGTCGAGTGATCTAAAGATCTAACCTTTCTTAGTCAACATAATGAGTTGATTTTTTCAAATTATTAAGGAATGAGTCTTTTCTAGAATCAATCATTTCTGCTTAATATTTTTCAGATTAACATCGTAAAGCTAAATCTTTCACAGTTCTTTGGTTCAATATTTTTTCAGATCCAAATCTTATAAATTGAACATCTCATATTCAAGTATGTGGGTTCAATCTTTTTCAAATTGAAATTTCATAGATTGAATCTTTTTTATATTTGAGGTCATTTCTTCAATCCTTTTAAGATTGAAGTTTTGTAGATCGAATCTTTTTCAAATTCAACATTATTTGTTTGTTGTAATGTTTAACTAATTATGTTGACCCTCGTTAATCTCCTTTTGACCTTGTGGGTTAATACTTTACCTTGAAAAGAACAAAAATGAACTATGATTCATGTAAGTTCTTTCTCAAGTCTCATTGATCAATTTTAACTTGAATTATTTATTCTGCTCATTGGTCTAAGGATCATAATGCTCATTGGTCTACGGATCACAATAGTCTACTCACAAGATTTTCATCCTAATTTCAGCTTAGATCATTGCCTCTGGACCAACTGTAAATAAAACAAAAAGGGGTCTTGCCAATGGATCATTTGGAGTAGTTTTGTATGCCCAAAGCATCCTCGAAACACTTCAACCCAATCTCTTCTCTTCCCATCTACCCTTGCCTTCAAGTGTTGAAGCAAGGTACTATTTATGACCTCAATTTTACCATTAGCTTGTGGGCGTCTAACTGATGTGAAGTTTTATCAAATAGAGAGTTCCATGCACCATTCTAAGATATTTTTTCCTTAAAATTGTGCTATGTTGTGTAGTATCAAAATCCTTGCAATTCCAAAGTGACGGATAATAGTTTTTTAGATGAACTTCATCACCACATTTTTAGTAATCTTCACAAATGCCTCTGCTTGGACCGATTTCATAAAATATTTTACTGCCAAAATTATGAACTTCTGACCTTGAGCAAGTAGAATGGGTTCAAGAATGTTAATAGCTTATTGGTCAAATGGATAAGCCACCGAGATCAAGGTCATTGGGGTCATTGGTCGATATGTGACATAGATATGAAGCTAACAAATTTCACAGTTTTTGGTAATGTCTCCTTGGCGTTGACCAGAAGAACCCTTATCTTAATATTTTCTAGATCTCTCTCATTACATAGTGGGCTTGATATAGTTATACATTTAAAAGGGGTCCAACAAATGACTTTCTACATAGTTCCTCATCGATCAAGGTGAAACAAGTTGATCTGATCCTTAATCATGATGTTATTATTAGGATATTTGAAAGCTCCCTAAATTCTAAACATTAATCATTAGCATAGTCACATGCTTGGAATGGTCTAAGTGATCTTTCTAGATTCAATAGCAGCCTTTGATGCGACCTAACAGTAATCTTCTTGGCTTTAACCCTACACATTAAGTTTGCAAACTTAGAAAGAGCTTCAGTGCATTCCTTTTCCATTATGGGCACTTGGTATAATTTAAAGGTTGAAATTTTCCTACAAGGTCTTTCACTAGTGTCAAATATTTTACCATCTTTTCTTTTTTGGCCTCATAAGTACCTTCAAATTATATTGTAATCAATTGAGAGTTTGTATAGACTATGATGCTTGAAACTTTCATGTCTAATGCTAGGCTCGTTTCTGCCACCATGCGTTCATATTTGAATTAATTATTTGTGAGACTAAGGTTGAGCTTTATTGTGATCTCAATGTCCTATCCTCGAGGTCCCTACAAATATGTTTTAGGTCCTCCTCGAGAGACTAAAGGGGAGCTATCAACATGAAATATCCAAGTTTCTTTCTTCTTTGCTAGCTGAGTGGTCATCTCGATCAAGAAGTCTACCAAAGCCTGAGTTTGAATAGAGGATCTTGCTTGGTACTCAATAATAAATTCACCCAACTCGATGACCAATTTGACCATTCTACTCAAAATATCTAGCTTCATCAAAGTCTATCTCAAAGGCTTATTGGTGATAACTATGATCACACGTGACTGAAAATAAGGTCTTAGTTTTTTGGTAGCTATGGCCAAAGTTAATGCTCACTTTTCTATTTGGACATAATTTTTCTTTTCCCTTTGGAGCACCTTACTAAGACAATCAATGATTTTTTGTTCTTTACCACCCATTTTGAACAACACGACACTTCATGCCTCACTTGAACTAACTTTGGAGTTCAGAAGTGAATTTCCTAAGTTCAACTTTATTCAAAATTTTCTCAAGACGAAGAAAGTGGTATTTAGTGCTCGACATGATCATCCTCCTTCTCACTTTTTGCCAACATGTCATCAACAAAAACCTTGATAGTCTTGCTAATTTGGTCTTTGAACATTATAACAATAATGAATATAGTCTTTAAACAATTTTCTTTCGCAATAAAAATTTGGTAGTAACCCTGAAAAGCATTCATCATGCTCAGTAAGGTACATCTCGCAGTAGAGTTGACTAGCTTATTGATCTTGGGGAGTGATAAAAATCTTTCAAACAAACTTAGCTAAGATTAGTGAAATTTGTGCACATTCTCCATTTTCCCATTAGTTTTAGCATAATAACTATATTTGAGAAACACTCTATAATTGGATTTCCACCACTTGACTCTCATTCAAGAGTTTATTAACTATTTTCTCTATAATCTTGTTTCTTTCTAACCTTAAGTTTCTATTCTTTTATCTAACTAGTTTAGCTTCAAGGTCAATATTTAACCAATACACCATACTTTTAGGATCTATCCCATAAAATTAAGTACCAATCCAAGTAAAGATGTCAATGTTATTTCTCTGGAAATTGATGACATTCAACTTGTGGTATCTGCAATCTTATGTTGGTCGTCTTTTTTACTTGTCCTGGGATAAGCTCGATCATTTTATACTCAAAAGGTTCAATATGATATAACTTATTTTTCTTTATTGGCTCACCATTTTCTTGGGTCTCTACTATATTTGCACTTTCTCTTCTTAAGATAGGTTATGACCTTTTTTCTTAAATCTTCAATGAAATGTTATAGCATTTCCTAGTTATTGCTTGATCACCCCTTACTTTTGCAACTCCTACTCTTGTTGGAAATTTCATTTTTGCATGGCAAGTAGACACCACTACCTGGAAATGATTTAGGCATGGCCTTCCCAAAATCATATTATATGCAAATGGTCCATCCACGACTAGCTATTTGATCATGATGGTCTTTCTTAGGGGTTTTGTTCCCAAAGAGATTGGTCGGTCAATCGTACCCAAAGGCAAAGCCAACATGCCTCCAAATCCAATCAATATATTGATTGGCTTGGTCGTTGTTACATGAGCTCTATCCTTCTTAAAACATCAAGGAATATAATATCTTTCGAACTTGCATTATCTCGGAGAACTTTATAGACTGCAAAGTTTGCAATGTCCTGATGATGACTGGGGTCATTATGAGGTAAATGGATTTCTGCTAGATATTTTTCATTAAAGACAGTGCTATCTATTTTTGATCTATAGTGAAAACATACAAATCATGATAATATCTTACTCAGCTTAAGATCTTGGTATATTTCTTGCAAACACCATGAGAATCTTCACCCGATAGCCTTTGATAATAATATTGATTACCTTTTACCTAGGTAAGTTATCACACGTGCTTAGATTGATCTCTATCATGTTTGGGCTTTTGCATTTATCTTGCAGCTCAAATTGATCGTCATTTTTTGATCTTAACATTTCTTAACATTGGGATAGAAATACTCTTTTGTATCATGACTGTGATCCCTATTGAAGTTGCAATATTTTTTGAGTGTTTCTTATCAGTGTGGGTCTCTACTTCTTGGGCCATTGATGTAATTTACTTTCAATAGCCATTAGCATCCGAGCTCTAGGAGCTATTAGAGATGTGTAGTCATGAAATCTCTAACACGTAAAACCATTGGTCTTTCTCATACTAAAGCTTGTTTGACCCTCTTTTTCCTTAAGATCTTTCTGACACTTCTTTTTCTCCTCATTAGTTGCATTTTTGTTCCATTTCTCATCTACCATAATCTTCGTTTCCTTTACTTGAATAAACATTTCTATAATAGCTATCAAGTGTTCTATGTCATAATGAGGCTTCCTAGCTATAGTAGACACAAATGGTCCCTTCTTGAGCCCATGAATAAGCATGTTGACCACCATGTCTCCCCTAAGAGCAGGTTCCTCCCAAACCTCATTATTAAAGCAGTTCATAAAAGCCCTTAAGGGGTCACCATTTTGATGCCTGATAGTGAGTAAATAAGTGATTGATTTTTTCACTCTTATTCTATTAGTGAATTGGAACAAACTTTTTTAGCACAACTGGTCATGGGCTATGACCATTCCTGGTGGCCAGGTCTTGATCACTCTTGTGCTTGACCTACCAATACTGTAATGAAAGATTGACTATTAATAGCATCACTCTATCTATATAATAGCATAATGTCCTTGAAGGTGGCCAAGTGCTCTTGAGGGCCACTATCACCTTAGTATTTAGGGAGATATAGGATCTTGAATGCATAGGAAAGGCTTTCCAATAAGATCTTTGCACAAAATGGGGATCCTCCTTTTTGTAGAATGGATTCACCTATTATTCTCTTCTTTGACTCATCTAGTTTCCTATTGAGTTGTTCTATCTAGTCACTCAGTTTGTTTACCATTATTCTCTTATTTCTATAATACAATGTTTTTGTTGGGTGACCATTAAGCTCTATCTCACTCTTGTATATGGTGAAGAGGTTGCTTAGATTTGGGAGCTCATCTAGTCATCTTCTTAGAGTGCTCTCATCAGAATACATGCAATAATAGCCCCGTGAGGTTCAGCAAGAGCTTCAAGAAGGTCTTCAAAACAAGTGGCGAGGAAACACTGATACTAAGGCTATGGGTGACTGGAATGCTAATGTTGGAGTGTGAATAAAAGGGATCACAAAAGAGGTAAGTGGCACCCTTGCCTACTGCTCCTCTAAAAGCTTTTTTCCCTATTCCATAAACATTTTATTTAGCTCCGTTAGAGTCAAGCTGATGATCCTATCTCTTGTAGCTTAACTACCTAATAGTTGTCCAAGATGAGGGTAAAGAGACAATGACAGAGTTGAAACATTTTGTTGTAGTTTCTTATTTCTCTGAGGTGTTTCCTCCGTGATGCTTGAATCTTATCTGACTAAGAGATATGGTTTCCCATAAGGATAAAAATTGCCTCACCAAATAAGAGAATAATAAGAATAAAATTAGAATAAAGATGAACCTTCTAGGTCCTTGTGATCTTGCTAAGGTTTCTCGAATACATACATAAGGATAGAGCGATTTCCCCTAGGAGTTTGCTTCCGCACTAGAGCTAATGCAAGGAATGAGTTGAGCTATTTCATAAACGAAGGTTTACCATGCCATTAGTCACTCTTTTGCTGAAAGAAAGGCCTTAGGCTGACACTAAGCATGAAAATTCCAATTGGAAGTCTTTCCTCTTTAGCAGAAACATAACAAAGGAGCAAAGCCACTCAACTATGATCTTGAGTCCAAACTTTGAATCCTAAAATCACAAATTTGGTTACAAGTGTTGAGATGTTTCCCAACAATTCAAGTATTGCCAAGATATTAAAAGTGGATAGGATATTTAGTGCATACCTTATAAATGACTGCTCTTTAGCTATTTATAATAATATGTCATATGAATTATGTGCTTGATCTAAACCATTCATGAATAAGGTGATTTAATAGATAAATTTTTTTCTCAATGATTAAGGCTAGCCCATTAAAATCACTTGTAACACAAATTAGGTTATGGGCTAATTTAAATATTATGCTTAAATTAGGTGGCTTAATAGAATAATATTGATAAGGCCCACATCAAAACTAAATAGCAAATATGTGTACATGTATATACATCAATTTCTCGTATAGAAAAAGTGAAGCTAATGCATTACATATTTTGAAACTTTATATTCTGAATTAAATATCTACACTAGACATACTAATGACTAGAGTGTCATGAATTTAAATAGCCATTAGTAAAACTTTTCATGTGTGAGTTAATTCATAGCAAAAACCACATAGAAAATTAACGCAAATTGGACTTTGTCTTGAATTAGTTAGTCTTGAATATTATAGGTTGTGGCGTACTAATGAATTTTGCAAATCAAAAAATAAATGTGTCATTAAAAATATACATATATATATATATCACAAATCCATTTTTGAAGAAAAATGTCCATCAAGTCATAGCTTATATTTCTCTATCTCATATTTATTATTGATTTAAGGACACCCTTCTAGTTTTAGACGTCCTTATACAATGGGAATTACTTTGGTTAACTGTTAACAAAATTAAATGACTTCACCTTAAAGTTTGAATGAAATATACTAGACCTAGCAAGAAAAAATCTTCCCTAAGTTGTCAACACACCTTGAGTTGAACCTTAAAGTATAAAGTTTTTGAGAGTTTTGGGAATGTTCTTAGCAAAAATGCTTCAATGCTTAAGGTAGTAAAATGGATATAAAAAGAATGTGTTGGAAATTTAAAAGAGTGGCAAAAATATAAAGACAGTGTGTGCACGCCTAAAAGAGGTAAATGCAAAGCTATTTATAGGTGAGAAAACTTAAGGTTGCAAGGTTTGTTCAATCTAGACTATTAAATAAGATGTTGATCCAAGGGTGAGTGTTTGCCCACAAAGTTTTAGTTAGGCCTTTGATTAGAACTAGGATAAGTATTGGGCCGACAAGGATAATTTCTATGCACAGGTCCAAAGTAGCATCCAGAATAATAATATCGATTTGGCTTTAACTTATTATTAGATTGATTATCTGGAGGTGAGGCTTGTAGTGGATAAGCCCAAGTGATAGAAGTGTAGACCCATATTATATAATGAAGCCTGGTATTGGACCTTGTTTAGTAAGATAAGTTTATCTAGAGTTGTCGAAACGAGCCAGACTAGTCTGTGAAAAAAATGGGCCGAGCTCGACTCGTTTAATTCTTTAATATGGGTTGGGCTGGACCGGCTCACTTGAAAATTCATCTCGAACTAAAATTTTGCAGCTCGGGATCGGCTCGGATCGCCGATTATGAAGGCAGGCGAGCCGGCCCAGCTCGTAGGCTAAGCGGGCCGGCTCATGGGCTAGCCTGCTTAGCCCGCAATATTTTTTTATTTAAATTATAAATTATAATTTTAAAAAATTAGGAATTTATAATTTTTACATTACAAATTATAAATTATTAATTTAGAAAAATTATAAATTTATAATTTATAAATTAAGAATGTATAAATCAATAATTAAGATTTTATAGTTTTTAAATTATAAGTTAGGAATTAAAATAAGAAATATAATTAATAAATTTATAAAAATTATAAATTATAATATAAAATTTAAAAAAGAAAAAAGAAAAAGTAGCCATTTAAATAACGACTACTTTATAAATTATCAATTGACCGTTGCAGCAACAGTCAATTGGTAGGAAAAATAGAAAACTCCAAGCTTTGCCCAAGCTATGCTGCAAAACTTGAGTCTAATATGGCTGTTGGAAATTCCAACGGTGCAATTTTCTTCTTCTTCTTCTTCTTCTTCTTCTTCTTCTTCTTCTTTAAATAACAAATAACCACTATAAATAGTGGTCATTTGTAATAGAAATATTTACTATCAAATCTCTCAATTTCTCTTAAATCTCTCAAGCCTCAAGTATTCTAAAATTTTATTTCTTATTCTACAATTTCTCAATTTCTCTCAAATCTAATAATTTATAAATAAATTATATCTTTTATTTATTTCGTACATATGATTAAATTTATTTAGTGGAGCTTTGAATAGAGCTGTATCAATTTGCGACTTCATAGAGCCATGAATAGTGGTGTATCAAATTGCGACTTCTTAATAGTTATTACGTCTTTTATAGTAATATCTATCTTTTTTTTACAATTTAATTTGTGTGTTAATCTTTGTGAATTTTATTTTTGAATTATTCATATTTAGTTGATTATAAAATGAAGAAATTTTTGAATCTTGCTAGTAGTTCTAAAAATAAAAAAAACTAGTAGTCGCTCTACGACCTCTCCAAGGGTAGACCAACATTCTCCTTTAAATGACCTATCAATTCGTCCCTTCACTCAACCCGCTAAGCGTAGTACTGGTCATCAATTTATAGACCCGCCCCTAAGATCTAGTACTACCCCTCCCTCTTCTTCTAGTTCTATGACCCGATATCATATGGAATGGAATGTAATTTAAATAGGGAAGAATATAATTTTATTGCACAAACACCCACATCTTTGCATAATACCGAATCACAAGAACAATATCATCCCACTGCTGATAATAGATGAAGAAAACCTCCTAGATGGTGATGAAACACAAGCACCCGATGATATTGACACACATGATGATACACATGGGAACAAAAAAGGAAGATTAACTAGTGATGTATGATGTATAGCTCTTGGCCCACGCAGTTTGGTGCATTGTAAAATTTGTCATGCAGTTTATAAATATAAAAAAGAAGGTGGAACGAGTATAATTAAAAGACATTTAGAGACTCATCATCCCGGTTGGAATGAAGAGGGTGTGGGGTAAGAGAGTTAATCACAACTTTATCGAGATGAATGGGGCAGGCTACAAAATTGGAGATATAGTCAATAAAATATGAAAATAGGCTTATCTAGATTAGTTGTACAAAATGAGTTACCTTTTACTTATGCTGAAAATAAATTAGTAAGTAGCTATAATCAAATGTATTTACAACCGGCTTATAAACCCATTTCATGTAACACTTGCTATGATGATGGGTATAAATAATATTTAGCAAAAATTTTAAATTTAACTGAAATTTTTGATAATTTGAAATGTATAGTTTCTTTTACATCTGATATATGGTTACGTAGAGGCAATTTACATTATTTATGTGTTACGGCTTATTGGATTGATGATAATTGGTGCATGCAAAAAAGAATAATTGAGTTTCAACAACTTGATCATCACCACACGGGTATTCATATTTATAAAGCAATTACAGATTGCCTTAGGGGTTGGAAATTAATGGATAAAGTTATGTCTATGTCTTTTGATAATACATCTAATAATACATTTTCCTTAAGGGAATTAGTTAAATCAATAAATCCTTTAGAAAATGGTATTCTTTTTCCATGTTAGATGTTTTTGTCATATTATTCATTTACATTGTAATGATGGTTTAGAAAAAATTGGCCTTTTGGTAGGTAAAACTAGAAGTGCTTTAACACATATTATGGCTTCATCAATTAGAACACAAGAATATAAAAGATTTTGTCAAGACCATAGGACAAGATTTGTAATTCCTTACTTAGATACTCAACAAAGGTGGAACTCCACATATAGAATGCTTAGTGAGGCAATGCCTTATTGTCATATAATTAGTGAATTTTGTAATAAAGAAATGTTTGATGATTATGCTAAACCAATTTTGCATTATGCGGATTGGGATATTGTGGATGTTCTTGCTCTACTTCTTCAAACATTTAATGATAAAATCAAAATTATGTCCAGTCATTTTTATCCAACATCTAACTTGTTATTATATATGCTATATGAAATTGCTCAATTATTTGATAATCATGGATATGGTGAACATTTAAGTCAAGTAATTTACGCAATGAAACAAAAATTTCTTAAGTATTATGAAAAAAGTACCCTACATAGCAATTATTGCAAGTATTTTAGATCCTAGCTTAAAGTTAGATATGTGTGTTATACTAATACAAAAATTATATAATGATTTTATACTTTATGAGCATTTTAACTATGATGAAGAAAAAACAAAAAATTTAGATATTTTGAAAATTTTGTATGGTGTTTATAGTCAAAATTGTAGGATAGGACAAGTGTATATAGGTACACAATGGCCATCTACTAGCGAAGGAGGAATATTTTCATCTTTAGGTAATTTGATGAATGAAAGACCGTCAAGCTCAAAACCCCAAAGTAATGCGGAGATATCGCTATACTTACAAAACGCATGTGAAGAAGATTATGAAGGATTCGATGTGTTAGAGTGGTGGAAGAATAATGCTAAAATATATCCAATTCTTTTACACGTTGCTCGAGATGTACTCATATCTCAAATGTCGACAGTGGCATCCGAGAGTGTCTTTAGTGTGGGCAAGCACACATTAACCGATACAAGGTCGTGGTTAAAACCCGATTCGATCAAGTTTTGTATTCTTTGGAAGGATTGGCTAGACTCAAAGTATAGAAACAAAAATTTGAGAAATGTGAAGACCATCTTGCCTCAATTTGAAAAAGACAATGAATAATGGCTTGAAAATATTGCATCCACCACCGCATCTCAATTCGAGAGCGATTTAGATCACTTGAGTGAACGACCGATTTATCATTAGGCATATTTAGATGTTTAGATATTACAAAGTTGTTTATTTCTTTTTGTTATTAATGTGTACTTTCATTTAGAGGTTTGGTCATATCCACCTCTATGTAATTATTTTTTCTAAATTAATGACGGGTAGAGGGCCTATGCCAAACCCTCACCACCTTATTTGGTGGTGTTTTTGAAAAAAATAATTGATACAAAAAATTAATATAAGTATAAATTTTTAAGTTTTTATAAAAATTTAAGTGTTGTAAAATATTAAAAATCACATAAATATAAATTATTAAGTCTTTCAAAAAAGTATAAGTGTTAAAAAAACATTAATAATCACATAAATATAAAAACTTGAAAATTTTAAATTTATTTTAAAATTAAAAAAAAAAACCCTAGCCCAACCCATGAGCCAGCTCGCCCAGCCCAGCTTATATATAAACCAATCCACCTATATAGTAGGTTGGTTTTGAGCTGAGCTAAAATTTTCAAGTTTGAACTCATCATGATCCAGCCCATGAATGACTCGAGAGCCAGCCCAGCTCGACTTGAAACCACCTTGAACTATTTGTTAGATAGACCGGCCTAGCTTGGCCCAGCCCATTTAACACCTCTAAGTTTATTCAAAGATAAGATGGACTCTAAGTGGATAATACATTGGATTGGGCTCACAATTTTACTTTAAGGATGCTGGGTTGGTTTCAGTATCTTGTTGAAATGAAGGAATCATTCCTTTTATTTAATCCTCATAATTTAACCCTCTCTCTCTCAAATTTCCAAATTGACAATAGGCCTTTTTGGAAATTTTAAGCATCGGATTTGACAAGCTCTTTAATTCCAATAGTCATACCTGCTCACATTTCATGGTTTTTCAAAGAGCTTACATCTTGAGCAGCCTTTTAGGTGATTATTGGGCTTCCTAGGTACATTAAGTGGTGTGACTGAACTCAACTTTAATGATTTCTTCCTAAAAGTTGATTATGTTACCTTTTTGCATTTAGTTAGTTTTATTAATTTCTAAGGTAATCTCTCTACTATGTCAAACTCCTCTTGCTTTCTACTAGAAAATGTCTACTAAAAAGACACATAGCGCCCTTAAGTTTGGAGCCCTTGAAGATGCTTTTAAACTTTTCAGCAACCCTGAATAAGCCTCTAATAGTGATTCCTCAGGCAAAGGTCTTTTGCCATTCTAGAATCTTTTCATATCATAATTCTACTTCTTGATGACCGAATGTTCAAGCTACTAGGTGGTGCTTTGGCCATTAAGTTGGCAACTCCTTGAAATTGGTCTCTGATTTCCCATCTCTTTGGAGATTTGTGAAATTTTGAACGGTTTGGATGTTTTCCTACTCAAGTGCCTTTCAATTCCGCTCGCCACATTACCAGCTTTATTGCACTAATCCATTTTTTGAAGTTAAATCACTTTTTTAGAAATTTCTGGGTCATCTACTTAATTTCTTTTTCTACAAACAACGATGAAGAAGGATTTTTCTATTTGGCTACCTGCAAGGATTTCAAATTCTTAGAGCTGACTCCTTCTCTACATTAAGTTGAAACGTTTATTTTTATTCAGCCCCCAATAGAAGATGATTTTGAATTTAGGCATCAACAGGGTCGTAGCAAACCTAATCCAAACTCTAAATGTTGATTTTGATGTGGAATTTATCAAAACAAAAGTTGTTGCTCTTCAACATAATGCTAGAAAACTTTTAACTAATATAGTAGTTCACGTGGTTAATTTTTCTTTAGCTGATCTAATCGGCAACATAATTTAGGTGGCTTTTATTTTTGTCTCCCTTCTTCCTTGATTTCGAACTTACACTTTCTAATTTATTGGTTTTTGTAGCTAAAGCCATCATAGATTCTATTGTCTTAAAAACACTAAAAAAAAGACTGAAAAGTTGGTTGATAAGGATAAAAAGAATACTTGTATCTCAATGTCTTCTTCTGCTAAACACACTACACAAATTTAGGAAAGTTGGTCCAGTAAGGCCAATCATTTCTTCCAATTTTTGCTCTACTCGACCTGCCAGCTGCAAAGGACAATGCAAGTTGACTACAACTTTCTCTAAACCTAAGGACAATGTTCAACTAACAAATGATCTAATCTCACATATCAGCTATCTACAAGCCCCGAATCTCCCAATAAGAACTTAAGGAGGCTCCATAAGCGCTTTTGTCTGACCAATGTTTCTTTTTATGCTTCCGAACTATTTTGATCATGCCCCCTAGATTCCTAAAAAGAAAATTTCCTTGCACCATCCTTTTACATTAGTGGATGCATATGCCTTTATTTCCATGAAGATATCGGCTTTGGTTTACCATTTCTAATTTCATAAAGTTCTAGATTTTGATGACTTTTATTTTTTAGGGTCACATATTTGTCAAATAGCTAGCCTTTGATGCTCCACTAGGAAAAGCAGCCAAAAAAAAGAAAAAAAGGAAAAGAAAAAAGAGTGCACAAATGCACATTCCAAACCATTGTGCTATATATAAGCATGTTGCCTTGGCGATGCATTGAAAATATATTTCACATCGAAGTATTATTTTTCACAATAATATTCCTTTCACTTCATGTGATTAAAAATTAAAAATTATATTTTTAATGTTTTCATAAATTAAAACTTTTAGTAATAACATAAAATGGATATTTCTTTTGAAAATATTTAATTTGAAAATTAAATTTGTATTTGAATAAATTGTAAGATGTTCGAAATTATTAACTCTAAACTTATAAATTTTATATAGATTTTATAATAGTAAAATTATAGAAATATGAGAAAAGGTTAGAAAAATACTTTTGAAAAATACTCATAATCAATTTCCTCTTTTACAAGAGACAATCTTGCAATTTGGACAATCCATGGCAAACTCCAGTACTTTTGAACATGAAGCATAGGTTTTGGGTATTAGAACCAATTGACTTTACAATGGATTTTTGTTTTGTCTCTTTTGGTGTGGGTATAGGTTTAGAAGTATATGTACTTCATTGATTAGAAGTACTTCCATGTGAAGAAAATCGAACGCTACCTCAACTTGATTCTTTTTGCTATGTTTCCACCTTAAGAGCAAACTTACATACATCATTAAAAGTCCAATAAGGCTGCAGTTGCACTACATTGCAAATGTCATTACAGTCTTCCAAGAAAATGAGCAATGGTTTGTTCTTCCGGCTTTACAACATCACATCTCATTATCAGTATTATCCTCCATGGACAAATCTTTTTGCTTGAAATTATGGTACTTGAGAAATGCATCTTGACGATAATTTTTCGGTAAGAATTTTCTGCAGAGTTCCCTTTTTCATCTTTTCCCAAGTTTTTATTTTTCTTTTTTAATCACACACGGGTTGCTTTTTTAAATGTTCCTACCTAATAGATGCATGTTTCTTCAATTTGATGACAACTAGCTTGACTTTGAAATCTTCAAGAATTACATTGAATTCAAAGATTCTCTCAACAAAATTTAGCCAATTTATAAACTCATTCGGATAATTTTCCTTCCATCAAAATATGGAATATCAACTTTAAAATCATGAGATCGAACATTATTAACATTTCTTCAAAATCTTTGACGGGGTGAAGAATCTTCACTTGAATCATTATTTTGACTGCCATGGAATGGATTAATATCCACCCCATTCAATTCAACCTCTGAAACATGACCCTCAGCCTCACATCCCAAAGGTTCATAACAAGTAAGATCCTGCTAGAGCTGCTGCACTTGTCTCCTTAAATCTTCCAACTTGATATCACAAAGGTCATTTTGATGAGTGGCAGGGTCATCAACATTTGGCCTATTTCTGGGATGACCAGCCATTGAAAAACCAAAGCTCTGATAAACAATTTTATACCAAAAATGAATGAGGCAAGATGAACCACAAAGCACCACTTAGGTTGTGTAACAACACTCTTCACTCTAGGAATCCACCTAAGAGTTTCATGCAACAACATGAAGATTTTTCTTCTTAGAAACAAGCCAAAGGCTCAAAATATGATTAGTGTTCTTCAAAATAATCTGCTGAAATGATTACAAGATGTAACCTTATAACGCTTGGAACAACCCTCCAAGCATAAGATAACTTTTAGGGTAAAACACACTTATCATGACATAGAAAATGTAAAAATTACTAAGATCAATTGAGAAATAGTAATTAAAAGCATAAAGGACACAATAACTAAGAAACAAACTGAAAAGAACCATTAAAATTGGTCTAGACTTGAGTGTCCCTTGATATTCCCAAAAGTAGCTGTAATAGCACATAATCTGATAGTCCTCAGTAATTTTATTATAACTCTTTGTAGAAAAATGATTTCCAAGAACCGTTTGTTGCATTAGAAACTAGACACCCGTGGCTTTCAAATGGTACATGGGTCACCACATAGTTCATTCCCAATGAAAGTATTTTATTTCAAGAAGTTGTCCAAAAATATATCACAACACCCTGAGAATTGATTCCAAGTGCTCCAATTGATACATCCTTAGGCATGATTTTCTTGCATAGATGGCTACTTTTCTCACAAGGCCTTGTATCTTCATCCCATAATTCACCTTGAATTATTTTGGTGTCAAAGTACATATAAGTTTCTATAAATAATCTATGTACATTGCTAGAGAAATAAAATATTTTTTATAAAAATATTGTAAATTTAAGTAAATACTTAGTTAATTAAAATATAAATATCAAGTATAATTAGGAAAATTTCATAAAAGAATGCAAGCTTAAGTAATTCAAATATATATACTTCTATTAAATTTGATTAAGTAAATTCCATATAAAAAGACATAATATTTTTTTCAATCATTTGGATGAAAAATTTAATTAATTTCAACACTTAGTAAAATGGTATACTTCACGAAGTTACATTATTCAAGTATAATTAAAACACACACAAATAATTTTCTTTTTTTATCTAAAGAAATCAAAAGAAATGCAGTAAAAAAAGAAAAATAGAAATACAATAACTAAATACATTTTGAATTAAATTTATGTGATGAGATAAAATATTAAATCCATGGTATACATATTTTGAACTTTTACAATGAAAAACAAAAATCTTTCATTATGAATGAAAGTATATATGGTCCTAGAGGGATAAAGAACTCGGATGAGTCAAATAAGATATAGATATACTGAACTGGAACTTCCAGACAAGACTGAAATTCCAGGGATAATAAAAATAGACGAAGCAATAAATGAAAGAGACAAAGGTATTTATAGTGGTTCAGCAAGCCTACTCCACTACCCAAGCCAGAAGGCTTGGGATTTTGAACCTACACTTTGATTAGTAATAACAGTTACAAAATACAAAGTACCAAACAACTGGAATCAAGCATCGGATCAATCTTCAGAGGCTGATCAAGAGAAACAAACACTCTAATTAAATCACACCATATGTTCCAGAGCACCCACTCAACTTTTTGCTAGCAATATTGCTGATACAAGTATATTATGAGCCTTGTTACTTTTTTTAGTCTTCTTGTCAATAAATAACCTTAGTTACTACCAAATATATAATGACACAAAACGGCCTCATATTTTGCATGTTTCCTTCTATACATGGATAGCTGCATCTTTTAGTCAAATGGAAAGTTCCTTGATTGATGCAACGGCTAGTTTCCTTGTGAATCATTTCAAATCTGTTGTCAATCGTTCCACACGAGAAATTGGCCATAATCAAAATATTCTTCGAGAGAATCCTAACAAACTCCCCCTTTTTTATGATGACTAATGCAATAAGTCTCCACTTGTCAAATGTAATCATAGCACATCTTGTACAAGTCTATCTTCCAGCCATATATCAGTATCTCAATATCATATCAACGTCATCACAGGGCAAGAGTACAAAGAGATGTAATATAATTAACATCAACACAAAAGTTTCAGAGCAACAGATTCGGCCGCATAAATTGCTTAAGTAACCAAAAATCAAATAATCAAAAGTTACATCAAGCTAATAGTTAAAAGCAGCAGTTGAAAAGTTGAGACAGATGAGACTTAATCATGAGATTTAATCTCCCCCTTCATCATCAAAAAGGCTAATAGTCACGGGAACATTTGCGAACATTTGAACATTTTATTTTGATACCCAAATTATGCGGGAAAGTTTTTAATTCCTAATTTCTCTTTAAGAAAGCAGAATCTTTCCTAGGCTAATGGTTTGGTAAATATATTAGCAAGTTGATTTGTGGTATCCACATAGTTTATGCAAATATCTCCATTAGCAACATGATCCTTAATAAAATGATGCCTTATCTCATGTGCTTGTTGCGTGAGTGGTGTACAGGATTCTTTGTGATGTTATTAGCACTAGTATTATCACAATTGATAGGAACACATAAAAAATCAAGACCAAAGTCACAAAGTGTTTGTTTCATCCATATTACCTGTGTGCAGCAGTTTCCTAAAGCCATGTATTCTGCTTCCATGGTGGATAAGGCTACAATATTTTGCTTTTTGTTGTACCAACTTACTAATCATTGACCGAGAAGTTGACAAGTTTCAGTTGTACTTTTGTGGTCAATTTTGCAACCTACATAATCAACATCAGAGAATCCAATATGAGTAAAAGAGTTTGACCAAGGATGCCAAAGACCTAGTTGAAGAGACCCTTTAATATATCGAAGAATTCTTCACACGGCTTTGAGATGTGATTCTTTTGGATCTCCTTGAAATCGAGCACTGGTGGAAAATAATATATCTGGTCTGCTCATGGTTAAATGTAGCAGACTTCTAATCATCCCTCGGTACAAGGTCTCATCTATGTTGTTCTCAGATGGATCAAGTTCTAGCTTAGTGTTAGGTGCCATCAGAACTAGTGTTTCCTTACAATTCTCCATTCAAAACTTTTTTAGTAATTCTCCAGTGTTACTTTTCTTGACACAGAAAAATTCCTTGAGGAGTTTGTTTAATTTGGAGACCTAGAAAGTAATAGAGATGTCCCATAAGACTCATTTCAAATTCAATTTTCATGCATGTAACAAAGTCTTCACATAACTCAATTTTTGTTCCCCCAAAAATGATATCATCTACATAAATTTGCATTAATAAAATGTCATTTTGAGATTTTTTGTGAAAAGAGTAGCATCAACAGCCCCCATACAGAATTCTTTTGATAAAAGAAAGCTGCTTAGGCATCGTACCAGGCTTTAGGGGCTTGCTTTAGACCATAAAGAGCTTTCAAGAGTTTAAAAATGTGATTTGGAAAAGAGGGATTTTTGAAACCTAGTGGCTATTCAACAAAGACTTTCTCTTTTATAAATCTATTTGAGAAGGCATTCTTTACATCTATTTGAAAAAGAGTAAAAATTTTATGAGATGCATAAGCCAAAAGCATGCGAATGTATTCAAGTCATGCAATAAGAGCATAAGTTTCGTCATAGCCAATACCTTACTGCTGAGAGTATCCCTTGGCAACTAATCTTGCCTTGTTCTTGATAAAGTTACCTTTGCCATCCATTGTTGCGAAATACCCACTTAGTTCCTATCACAGGGTGTTCTGAAGGTCTTTCAACTAAGTTCCAGACTTTATTTTTGCCAAACTGTGACAGTTCGTCCTTCTTAACTTTAACCATGGTTCATCATTTAAAGATTTTTTTATGCTTTTGGGTTCTATAAGAGAAAGGAATACAATATTAGTAACATTAGAAGATTCCTCTTTTGCACGAAATCTTATGGTAATTCCTGCTTGGGGTTTCCCAATTATGTTGTTGGTTGGATGACTGGAAAAGTGTATGAATTTTCTTAGTTTTCATCACCATCATTGTTGGAACTTCCAGTCGTATCATCTATGGGGGGATTACTCCTTTCTGAAATCTCAGGGTCTTTGCTTTGTTGAATAACTTCAATAACGTTTTCAGCTCCTGCAAATTCAATACTCAAGGTTTCCTTGGCAGTTAAAGGGTTAGTTTCATCAAATACCACATGAATGGTTTCTTGAATTACTTGTTTTTGTTTGTTAAAAACTCTATGTGCTATAATATGAATTGAGTATCCAACAAAAATACCCTCGTCAGATTTTGAATGAAATTTACCTCGTGGGTCTCTGTCATTGAGAATATGACACTTATATCCAAAGACTCGAAAATAGAAAATGTTTGAAACTTTTTCATTCCACAGTTCATAAGGTGTCTTTTTAATGAAAGGTCTGAAGAAAACTCTATTGATCACGTAGCATGTCGTATTGATTGCTTATACCCAAAAGGTATTTGGAAGACTGTATTCATATAGCATTGATCGCGCCATTTCCTAGAGTAACCTATTTTTTCTTTCAACTACCTCATTTTGTTGGGGTGTTCTAGGAAAAGAAAAGTTATGAGCATAACCAAATTCATCACAAAAATTACTAAAATTTGAATTCTCAAATTCTAGTCTATGATCACTTCTTATGGACCTAATGGTGTGACCTTTTTCATTTTGTATTCTCTTTGTGAGTGGAATGAAAGACTTTAATGCATTATTTTTGTGAGACAGAAATTGTGCCCAGGTGAAGCGTGAAAAATCATCCACAATTACAAGGACATATTTGCTACCATCAAGTGTTTGAGTTTGCATGGGACCAAAAAGCTGTAGATGAAGAAGATCAAATGATTTTAAGGAAGATACATCATTTATAGGCTTGAAAGAAGTTTTTATCTGTTTTCCTTTAACACAAGCATCGTAAACTTTATTTTTACTAAAGTTCAGATTTGGAATACCTCTTACAAGACCTTTTTTAACAATATGATTTAGCAAATTTAGGTTTGCATGACCTAAGCGTCTGTACATGTCCAACTAGGGTCTTCTGATGCAATGAGACATTCTATATTTTAGTTTATGAGATCACTCAGATTAATGCAATAAATGTTCCTATCACTAATGGTAGTTAATATAGTTACATCATTTTTTGACATAATGCAAAGTAAAGGTTGAAAACACCTAATAGCCATTGTCACATAGTTGGCTAATACTTAGCAGATTGTGTTTTAGCCCTTCTACCAGCTAGCATTTTCTATGCAAGTTCCAATGTTTTTGCCAATAGTACCTTTTCCGACTATTTTGCCTTTGGTGTTGTTTGCAAATAAGATATTTCCTCCATCAAATTGATGTAGGTCTGAGAAGAATGACTTATCTCCTATCAAATGTCTGAAACATCCACTGTCCAGATACCATTTTTCACTTGTTTTCTTCGTCAGCTTCTACATCACAGATGTTTGACCTTTTAGGTACCCACTTATTACTAGGTTCTAATTTGTTAGTCTTTTTAATCCACACATACTTGGTTCCGATGTGTCTTGTTATTGGATATTTATAGGAAAAGTGACCAACATGATTACAAGTGTGGCAGATTCTGGGATTTTTAGGAGTTCTTTCTATAATGGGCATTTTCCCTTTCAATTTCATCTTTAGTGAGTAATTTTCTTCTAGAAGAATCTCTACTTGTTTTTCTATTTTTTTATTCTTTAGAACTATTCTATTTCTTTCTTCCCATCCCTTTTTTATGATATTGTTATAGACATGGACTATCTCTGCCTCTTCACTAATAGTCTTCTGTAATTGTTCCTTAAGAGAGCCTAATTCTATTTCCGATTCAATTAATTGATTGTGACACTCAGTATGTATATTCAGTGAACTGGTACTTTCATGATCATACTCAAAACTTTCGGAATCAAATACAAAATTTAAAGTTATCTGTTTGTCTATCATTAGACAATTATCTTCAACATTAAATTGATCTAAGTTAGAGTCGTCCCATGTAATTGTCATGGCTCTTGGTCTGAAACTTCTTTCAAGTTTGGGACTTCTTCTCAACTTTGAACAGTCTGGTCTTTTATGACCCACTTTATGACACTCATAGCATATGATTTGTTTTGGCTTTTAATATTCATTTCTCTTATAGTTAGGTCTTAGGTCTATTTTGAATTTTCCTTTTGCTTGAGTGAGTTGCTTCAAATGCCTAGTAACGATCGCAATTTCCTCACTTATGGTTTCTTCATCACGGTCTCCCAAGTCATCATTCCAGTCTCCGTTTTCTGCATTGAAAGCTATGCTTTTCTTGTTCTTACCTTCGGAACTTTCTTCCTTAATCAAGAAAGTCATTTCATTTGAGGTGAGGGATCCAATGAGTTCACCCATAGTCATCTTTTCTAGATTCTTAGCTTCATGAATAGCTGTCACTTTCGGATTCCATTCTTGGGGTAAGAAACGCAAGATTTTTCTGACTTGCTCACTTTTCGAGATGATTTTTCCTAGAGCAAACATTGGGTTCACAATTTCCATAAAGTGAGCATACATTTGACTTATCAATTCACCTGTTTTCACTAAAAACATTTCAAATTGGTAAGTAAGAAAACCAATTCATTCCAATTTTACCTGAAAGGTTCCTTCATGGGTAATCTGCAACATGCCTCACATTTCTTTTATTGAGCAAGTACTGGCACGATTGTATTCTTCTTTGACAAGGGCGCAGGACAGAATATTTTTTGCCTTAGCATTTGTTGAGAGGATTTTCTTATCTTCAATTGTAAGTTCCATTATGCCTTTTGGAGACATTTCAGAATTCATTAGAATAAGAAGCCCATCAATGACAATGCTCCAAAGATCATAGTCTAGTGCTATGAAAAACTCTTGGATTCTGTTTTTTCATGTAGAATAATTTGTTCCATCAAACAAGGGTGGACGAGCAAGAGATTGTCCTTCTACATAGATATCAAAACTAGAGGCAGCCATTAGAGAGAAATCAACCTGGCTCTGATGCCAATTGAAGGTCTATAAGGTTCCAAAGGGATAAAGAACTCAGATGAGTCAGATAAAATATAGATATACTAAACTGGAACTTCTAGACAAGATTGAAATTCCAGGGATAATAAAAATTAGACAGAGCAATAAATGAAAGAGACAAAGGTATTTATAGTGGTTCAGCCTACTCTACTACCTAAGCCAGAAGACTTAGGGCCCGTTTGGTTTTATTTCCATTTCCATCATTTCTAAAATGGTGAGAATTAGTTATGTGATGTGATGTGGAAATGAAAATGTATTTGGATAAAATGTTTGGAAATATAATGATTATATTGGAAATGTAATGATTATGCTGATTTTAATAGGTTGTAGGTGGAGAAAGATAGAAATAATAGAATAGAGAGAAAGATATATAGGTTATTGAGAAAAGATATATAAATTGTTGGAGAATGTGCTTTGAAAATGAAAATTGAAATTATGTTGGGTGAATTTTTTTTAAAAGATATGATTTCTATTTTTGGAATAATAAAAATGGTGAAAATGGGGTTTGGAAATAAAACCAAACACCCCTTTATGATTTTGAACCTGCAATTTGATTAGTAATAACAATTACAAAATACAAAGTACCAAACAACTGGAACCAAGCACAATATTAATCTTCAGAGGCTCATCAAGAGAAACAAACACTCTGACTAAATCACACCAGATGTTCTAGAGCACTCACTCAACTTTTTGCTAGCAATATTGCTTATACAAGTATATTGTGAGCCTTGATATTTTTGCTAGTCTTCTGGTCAATAAATAACCTTAGTTACTACCAAATATACAATGACAGAAAACGGCCTCATATTTTGCATGTTTCCTTCCATATATGGATAGTTGCATCTTTTAGTCAAATGGAAAGTTCCTTGATTGATGCAACAACTAGTTTCCTTGTGAATCATTTCAAATCTGTTGTCAACCATTCCATACGAGAAATTGGTCATAATCAAAATATTCTTGGAGAGAATCCTAACAATGAATATTTGAAGTTATCCCCGAAATCAGAATTAATAATATAATTTGAATAAATACAACATAAACTTTTAGTTATAACAGATAAGTTAGTTGTATTAAAATAGAATTAAAAATAAATTAATAACTAATGAGAATTTTTGAATTTAATTAAAAAAACACAAAATTTTAAGAATTCACAATTTGGTTATTGTACATTTAATTATGATTAACAAAACCACGCGCTATATATAAAAACGCATATATAGATTGGATGAGAGATTTTAAATTGTGATGAATCACTTTACTTAAATTTAGTCAAGAATGCCAAAGAAAAAAAAAATGAGAATTTGATAATCAGACTTTCAATTCGAAATTTTCTGAATAAGATTTTATTTTTAAAATATCAAATGGTAATAATGTGACATTATTAACTCTTACCTACTATTTTTAAGGAAATTATATAGTAAAAATGGTCAAAACTTGCACTTTTTCAGTTACAGTCTATAATTCATGTCCAATCAATGGACCCAAACTTTTGGGATGAAGTGGGTATTAGATATGGTGAATCATGGTTGGATCGATAAAACAAAATCAATAGTGATACACTAAAATGTTACGAAATAATCTTATATATATATATATATATATATATGAGATTTCAAATTATGGTATGATGTTTAATATTCGAGCCTTCTCTTCCAATAGCGTAATCTCATCCAGCATTTCTTGAAGTTGATTTCCTAATTTTAATCATACATATAAAGGAAAGTGCGTCACGATTAAGCAATACATAGTCCCATATTCTTTTAAACAAATCAAAATCAGAAAATATAACAATTTAAGCCATGGCAGCTTGTTTCGCGATGAAAACCTTTGGTTTTTTCCTAGCTTTTGTCTTTGTAGTATGTAAAGCCATACGTCTCGAAATTTCACCCAAAACCCTATGTGAAACGACTTTACACCCAATCAAATGTTACCATACCCTTGCTCCTCTAACTGACCCAGAAATCGGTTATGATTCTATACTCCTTTACAAGTTGGCAGTCCAAGAATCCACGAATCAAGTCTCGAAAGTGTCTAAAGACTACTTCGATGAAAATGGAAAATTAACTCAAATGTTCAAAGAAATCAAGGATGGAAGAAAATATTTCCTGTCAGCACTCAAAAGTTGTGGGGTGCTTTTGTCCCTCGCGCTATACAATCTCAATCGGTCAATGCCTATTAGTACTGTCACACTAACACATGAAACTGTCGGAGACTACAAAACATGGCTAAGTGCTGCAGGATTCGATTTGGAAACATGTAAAGACAGCTTTGAATACGCACCTCATAGAATCAAAAAGGTTGTGATTGAAATTTTGGAGAATTCCACTAAACTCGTCAGCAATAGCCTTTCCATCGTTTCCAAGATTGGTGATGATCATATGGACGAGCCCTCATTTACTAAACCAACGAGTAGTGATTGGCCGCCTTCTTGGTTGTCTTCTGACGACGACAGGAAATTTCTTGTTTATGATTCGGAGCAAGCGAATGTCGTTGTGGCAGCAGATGGGTCAGGAAATTACAAGACAATAAGTGAAGCCATCGAAGTTGCTCCTCAAAAAAGTATGAGTAGATTTGTTATATATGTTAAGAAGGGAATCTACTTTGAAAATGTGAGCATTGATGAGACCAAATGGAATATAGTGATGTTTGGTGATGGAATGAATGAGACCATTGTTTCTGGGAATCTCAGCTGCTCTTCAGGATTATCAACCTTTAGCACTGCTACTTTTGGTAATTAATTATCTCTAAATTTCTTATTGAATTTTTTTTAATTTTTTCCTCTCTTTCAATCTCTAAATCCATACCATCTAGAATTGTGAAATTAACACTCCTACCAGGCACATGCATGTTACAAAGGGCCAAAATGCCATTTCAACAATGTCACTACTTTTTCCTAATGTTCATTATGGGTAAATTGCATTTTTGGTCCCACAACTTAGGCCATTTTCGATTTTGGTCCCATTCTTTTGCATTTTCTCACATTGTATCCCATAAGTTCATTTTTTTTCTCAATTTAAGTACTGAAAGGGGGTTCTGTCCAATAATTAACGGAGAAGTCACGTGTCACTCACGTGGCCGTTAAAATTGTTGCTTTTTTGGTCCCATAAGTTAGGCTCGTTTGCATATTTGGTCCCAACGATAGCTCCAATAATTTTTTTTGAAGTTTTAAAAACTTTTCTTCGTTACATTCAACATCATATAACCCAAGTATCATTTGTCTTGTTCTTTCACACATTTGAGGGTCTTTCCAAATAAAGAAACTACATCTATTATTCATGGAAGTACAACCATGAAACCTCCTATTTGGATTTTCATTTGTCCATGAGGTTTTCAATGAATACGATGTGCCACAAAAATAAATGGCACCTTCACTTGCAACTATTTTTTCTTTCTTCTTCTGCAAAAAATTTATTGAAGCTATTGTTGGGACCAAAAATGCAAACGGGCCTAACTTATGGGACCAAGAAAGCAACAATTTTAACGGCCACGTGAGTGGCACGTGACTTCTCCGTTAATTATTAGACGGAACCCCCTTTCAGGACTTAAATTAAGAAAAAAATGGACTTATGGTATGCAATGTGAGAAAGTGCAAAAAAATGGGACCAAAATCGAAAATAGCCTAAGTTGTGGGACTAAAAATGCAATTTACCCATTCATTATTGATAGGAAAGATAGGTTTGTGTTGTTAAATAATGAGAAGTATTTTTATATAATTAGACAACTTAAAGGATTTCAACTCATCGAAGGATCTTATAAGATGGTTAAAAGTTCATAAAATATAATTAGTAAGTTTTCAATAGAATTTTTTAAAACAAGTATATAAATTCTTAAAATAGGATATTTATAAAAAAAAAATTTAAAAAGTTAAAAAAAAATCATTTATTCTTAAGATCTTACATAAAAGGAGTCAAAACACCTGTGATTCTAATTATGCAGCTGTTCATGGAACTGGATTCATCGCCCGGGACATGGGATTTCAAAATAGTGCAGGGCCAGGCAAGTTCCAAGCAGTGGCCTTGTTATCAAGTTCTGATAAATCCATTTTCTACAGATGCAGCTTTGATGCATATCAGGACACTCTCTGCACACATTCAAATCGACAATTTTATCGCGAATGCAGAATATATGGAACAATAGATTTCATATTCGGAGGTGCATCTGTTGTCATACAGAGTAGCAACATACTTGTTAAGAAACCCTTGCGTGGACAGGAAAATGTGATTACTGCACAAGGAAAATTCAGTCCAATTTTAAATTCAGGCCTATCCATACAAAACTGTTTTGTTGCTGCCGCTGAGGATCTTGCCGGCGCTACGACTTTTCTGGGTCGGCCGTGGACTAATTTCTCCACCGTAGTTTTCATGGAAAGTAAATTAGATAGTTTAATTGATCCAAAGGGATGGCTGCCTTGGAAGCCTGATGTTGTGCCAGCTGATAGTATATATTTTGCTGAATACAAGAATAATGGTCCTGGTGCATTGACAACTGGGAGAGTTCAATGGAAAGGTGTGAGAGTTGACATCACGTTTGAAGAAGCAAATAATTTTACGGTGAGATCGTTTATCAGTGGAGACCAATGGCTCCCTCAAACGGGTATTCCTTTCCATCCAGACTTGTGAAATTAAGTGATAAAGCTGCACATGCCTAACTTGCTCCTTCGAATTGCTGGATTTTTGTAGTTTTATAATATAATGTAAGCTTGGTTCTATAATATGAGTAATGCTATCATTAATGAAAACCATAAGTTTTATGGAAAGAGATAGCCACTTTAATTTAGTTTTATGTGTTTATTGCATGCTACTGCAACTACGAGTAATCCATGTATAATATTTCCAAACTCATGTGCATAATCCTACACAATATATATAATAGCTCAATGTCAATGTTTTTCTATTAATTTTCATGACTATTAAAACCCCTCATCTACAAACTGTAATGTTTACCAAATTGTGTTGTTTCCAGATATTCCAACATGCAGTAGTGCACCACAATAAATATCACAATTGCAAATTATCAATCAAAAGATGAAACAGATAATCATAAGAGGGCATAACATGCGTTTTTATCAAATGAAATCCAAATATAGCATGATCCAAATTATACAATAAGCATATTTAAGGCATAACAGAATTCATGCACATATATTTAACCAGATACGAGTCCAGGAAAAGCAAAAAATTACATATATCTACCAAGGCATTAAAAACAGTAAAGCATGCTGTCAGATTTATAAATATAGACGGAAAATGTTAAAGAAAGCTTAGCTTAAAGATTCTGTATCGTAACAGAATCAATCAGACGACCAAATCACAGAATTCTGTTTGCCTTGAAGAAACGAGCGCCCCGACTCACCAGTGCAACGGGTACAACACTGCTCCTCCCAAGATGAGATGGTCCAGAACGATCAAGTGCACTCTGTCTCGTTCACCTCGAATAGTACTCAGTCGCCAGAATCAAATAGCCGAATATCAGGATTTAGGGAAAGCCAGAGGGAAAATGAGAATATTAGGATTGGATGAGGGAATGTGAGAGAGGAATAACGAATAACGTAAGCAGAGGGAATGGTTGTTTGTCTGTACTTCAAGTCTACTAGAGGTAGAGTATTTATAGGCATAATTAGGGTTAGGGTTAGCTGCAGTTAGAGTCTGTCAATTTATGGCCTCTAACACGTCACCCATCTAGTAGCAATCTGCCACATCGCTTTTTACACGTCACGCATCTAGCAACACTAAGCCACATCGTGAACCACCTCTACCAAATCCCATAATTACTAGGCTAAATCTCCAACAGATCTATCCACCCTTATCCGATTACAAGCCTCAATTATCTTCCGATTCAACCGCCGGTTCAGTTAAATGTTTTTTTTTAATTTTAAATTTAAATTCAAAATTTCAATTGAATTTCGTCCAAAAAGATAAGATTGAGACTGAGACTGAGACATTCGCCCGCGCTCGCGACCCGTGTGGCCCACTTATATGAACCCCTTAATAAACACTTTAACAAGCATTCATACTTGAGTTCAATATAAACTACTCCACACTTGTTTATAAAACCAATGTGGGACAAGTGAAGGGTTGAAATAACCCTTCAACTCCTCCACTTGGTTATATAATTCACAAATAAGCCTCCACTTTCTCAAAGTACCAATGTGAGACAATTCAACATATAACACTTTAACCATTTTTCCTTCCTTCAATTCAACACTTTAATTATCTTTAGATTCCACCCATAATTGGCATCCATCTAAATATAATCAAACATGTAATTCGGTTTTGATTATGCCAATTACAAGAATCCCCCACAAATTCATAGATAATGGCTATCAGATTCAACATAGCTCGCTTTCAGAAATGGTACCTTCTAGTTTGAACCACTCCCTAAGTTATCCGACTTCTGCCATCACAGGGACAAATAGATCTAAGCCTTGAATTTGTACCTATGATTATGATAGCATCCATCAATAACAACAAGCTAAAGGCTATGTACTGATCTTTAGGGTTGACACATTAAGGCCATGTGTCCTGATCCTGTCTCATGAATGTTTGTCAAAGAACAACCCAATTCCTTTAGTCCCGGCCAAAGGACTACATTCACTTAGTTGGGCATCTTTAGGGATGCACTGCTCGCATCTCGTCCAAAAGACTTGACCCCATTCAGAGTTAAACTCTTACTGTACCAGCAGTAGTCAATACCTATCACGCAATCAAGGGAGAGACACCAGATACAAAATATTAATCTAAATTTTAGGTGGAACTTGATATACTCAGCAGCTTGTTTATACCACATTGAACCTACCTTGTGGGATCTCCACTTAGTAGGTTGGGTTGCCACTACAGGTATATCACTAATGGGTTTCCAATCCCATCCCCAACTTGAATTTATGAACTGAGGACAAATCAAGTCCTTTAGTTAAAAGGTCTGCAATGTTGTCTTTGGATCCAAAAAGTTAATTGTTATGACCCTATCAGACACTTACTCCCTTTATAGACTTTAGTCTAACTTGGATGTGTCTCTTAGTCTTTTGATTGAACTTTGAACTACTAATCTTTGCAATTGTGGTTTGATTGTCACAATATATAGCAATTCTCAGAAGAGGTTTGGTTACCATGGGCAATTGTACCATCAGCCCATATAAGCACTCTGTCTCTGTCCCAGTTGTGTCCAAAGCACACAACTCAGCCTCAAAGGTAGACCGAGTTATCAAAGTCTGTTTAGAAGACTTCCAGGAGGCAGCGCCCCCACCCAAGGTAAATACATACCATGTACACCCATTACTTCCAGAGTTTTTGGCTATCCAGCTAGCGTCACTAAACCCTTCCAACACTGTAGGAAATCTCTTGTAGTGCAAGGCTAGTGAAGCCAAGCCCTTTAAATAACGAAGTACCCTATCCAAAGCCTCCCAATGAGTTTAATTAGGACAGCTTGTATATCTAGCAAGCTTAGAGACCGCAAATGAGATATCTGGTCTCGAGCCGTTTGGAAGATACTACAAGCTACCAATTATTTGAGAATACCTCAACTGAGACACTGGTACACCAGTTTCATTCTTAAAGAGAGCCACTGAATGATCATATGGTGTTTTTGCAATTCTACTTTGTTTATAGCCAAATTTCTCAATTATCTTCTCAACATAGTGAGACTGAGAGACTACTATACCCTCAGTTGAACAAGTCAACTTAAGTCCAAGAATCATTTCAGCGATACCCATATCTTTCATTTCAAACTTATTCTTTAAGAAACGTTTAGGCTCATTGATAATCTCAATGTTGGAGCCAAACAGTAGAATGTTATCTATATACAAGCATAACACAATACAGTTATCATATTTAACTTTGCAGTAGACGCACTTGTCATTATCGTTAATTTGAAGCCAAATGACAATATGGTTTTGTCAAACTTTTCACGTTATTGTTTAGGTGCTTGTTTCAAACCATAAAGTGATTTAACAAGCTTGCAAACTTTCCGTTCATTTCCAAAAGCTACAAATCCCTCAAGCTGATCCATATATATTTCTTCCTCAAGATCACCATATAGAAAGGCTGTTTTCACATCCATCTGGTGAATGGGGAAATCATATATGGAAGCTAGTGCTATAAGCACTCGGATGGTAGTCAAACGAGCTACTAGGGAATAGGTGTTGAAATAATCTATTCCCTCTTTTTGCCTAAACCCTTTAGCAACCAGCCTGACTTTATACTTATCAACAGTCTCGTTAGACTTAAGTTTCTTTTTGAAGATTCACTTGCTTCCTATAGTAGTACACCCCGAAGGGAAATCGACTAATTCCCATGTCCTATTCGAGACAATACAATCCATCTAAGTCTTAATGGCTTCCTTCCAATGCTTAGCTTCAGGAGAAGCCATAGCATCCTTGAAGGTAATAAAATCACCCTCAACATTGTAAGTGACAAAGTTACTCTCAAAGTCCTTAGTAATTCTAGCCCTTTTACTCCATCTGGGTTCTTCCAGTTCTTCAGGAACTGTATCGGTACTACTAGGACCAGCCCCCACATTTGTCATATTTTCCACATGATCAAGAATCGATGCAGACTCAAGGGTTGAATCTAAAGAAACATTTTAAGGTATCCCAGTCTTCATGCGAAACACGTCTCAAAGAACGTAGCATTGTGAAATTCGACTATAGTGTTCGCATCTATGCTTGGAATTTCTGATTTGATAACCAAAAATCTCATAGCATAAGAAGTTTCCACATAGCCTAGAAAGACCGCATCAATAGTCTTAGGACCTAGTTTCTTCCTCTTGTGGTTAGGGACTAGAACTTTTGCGAGATAACCCCACACTCAGAAGTATTTTAGACTAGGTTCCGGCCTTTCCAGGATTCAAATGGAGTGCTTTCTTTATGTTTCAGGGGAACTCTATTCAGAATATGGCAAGCCATATTCAGAGCTTCCCCCCATATGTACTTGGGCAATCCAGACTGTTAATCATGTCTATAAAAGTTATATTCTTTCCCTCAGCTATCCCATTTGAAGCGGGAGAATAAGGGGCAGTTTCTTCATGAATTATGCCCAAATTTCGGTAATATTCATGAAATGGATTGGACCCATATTCTCCACCCCTATCTGACCTTAACCGTTTAAGTTTTCTACCAGTATGTGTTTCGGCTTCATTTTTTAATGTAATGAGCTTTTCTAGTGCTTCATCTTTATGTTTTAATAAATAGACATAACAATACCTACTGCTATCATCTATAAAGGTGATAAAGTATATTTTATTGTCTTTAGTTAAGACCCCATTGAACTCACAAATATCTGTGTGCACTAAGTCAAAAAATTCAGTTTGCCTTTCAACCGAGTGGTAAGGCTTTCTAACTTGTTTAGTTTCAGCACAAATTTGACATTTATGACCTCGTTCAATTTCATGTTTAGGAGTTAATAAGTTCATCATTCATTTGATAGAACTAAAATTCAAGTGTCCTAAACGACTATGCCAAATAGATGAATTCTCAATAACATTTATAACAGGAAAGTCAGGAAAGTCACTTTTATTAGAACCAATAAGGTTTTCAACTCGAATTTTGAACAAACCATCAAAAAGATGACCTTTACAAATGAACGTGCCGTAATGTAAAATTACAACTTTATTTGACTTAAAGCAAATTTCATAGCCCTCTCTAACTATTACAAAACCGCTAATGATATTTCTTCGGACTGCTGGAACATGATGCACCCTTTAGAGAGACAGTATGCGCCCCAAAGGAAATTTCAGGTCCACGCGTCCTATCCCAAACACTTTTGCTGCACTTGAGTTTCCCATCATCATAGTCCTTCCGCTAATAGGCTAATAAGACATAAATAGTGATTTGTCAACACAAACGTGCACATTAGCACTAGCGTCTATCAATCAATCATAGGGTTCATAGATACAGAATAATTCGAGTTGAAAAGAAATGTATTCGTCCATGGATACATCAGGAACTCCAGCTTCACTGGTATCTCCAACAACCATGTTGACCACTGGTCCAGTAGACGCTTAGCTTTGGCTTTCTTGGAAGGACACTCCTTAGCCTAATGGCCCTTTTGTCCACAATTCTAGCAAAGCCTATTTGTCTTTGGTTTCTTATTCATTTTGGCTTTTCCCTTATCGATGGTTTTAGAGTTCGAGTTCATGTTGACCTTTTTCTTTCCTATTATTACATTCGCCTTAGGATGATATTCAACAGGAACATTATAAGCTTGATTTCTGTGTTCTTCTTCAATGCTTATGGCGATCATCAGATCATCTAAAGTTAATTTCCCTTTTTGATGCTTTAGAGTCATGCCGAAACTTTCGCAGGATTTGGGGAACTTATTGACAATCAACATGACCATAAATTTTTCAGGAAGTTTCATTTCAGCATCAGCCAGGGAATGTTCTAGATTGATCAATTCATGTGTCTGTTCAGATACAGACCTGCCCTCAATCATCTGATACGTCAGGAATTTGGAAACCAAATACTTTTTGAGCTTTTTCTCTTCAGTATTATATTTCCTATCCAGTTCATCCCATAAAGATTTAGCCGTATAGGAATCAAAATAGTATACATCAAAGAGTGTATCAGATAAAGTTGATAGAATCACTCATCGAACAATCTGATCCTTCATTTTCCAATTGGCTATTTCTTTAGTCTTGGGATCAGTTTCAATTGGTTCTGGCATGGTCAACTAATCAATGAAAGAAGACCTCTCATCGTCAGCCAGATTTTCATGCGTTGTTGCCAACACTTAAAATACTGGCCCGTGAATTTTTTCGGCAGTCCAGAAAGGTCAACTTTTGCTAACACAATATCACCAATAGCATGCGAATTTGAACCTATCACAGATATCTTAAAATAATCCTAAATCAGAATATCTAGGCAAAACAAAAAGGTGCAAAATTTCAGATAAGATTCCTAGACAGGATATCTAATCATGTAAGATTCCTAGACATGATATCTAATCAGAATTTCAGTAGATAAATAACACACAAAATAATCATTTCTTCAAGATTGTTGTTTCCAAATATTCCAACATGCAGTAGTGCACCACAATAAATATCACAATTGCAGATTATCAATCAAAAGATGAAACAGATAATCATAAAAGGGCATAAAATGAGTTTTTATCAAATGAAATCCAAATATAGCATGATCCGAATTATACAATAAGCATATTCAAGGCATAACAGAATTCATGCACATATATTTAACCATATACGAGTCTAGGAAAAGCCAAAAATTACATATATCAACTAAGGCATTAAAAACAATAAAGCATGCTGTCAAATTTATAAATATAGATGGAAAATGTTAAAGAAAGCTTAGCTTAAGGATTCTGTATCGTAACAGGATCAATCAGATGATCAAATCACAGAATTCTATTTGCCTTGAAGAAACGAGCGCCCCAACTCACCAGTGCAATGGGTACAGCGCTGCTCATCCCAGGATGAGATGGTCCACAACGATCAGGTGCACTCCGTCTCGTTCACCTTGAACAGTACTCAATCGCCAGAATTAAATAGCTGAATATTAGGATTTAGGGAAAGACAGAGGGAAAATGAGAATATCAGGATTTAGGGAAAGGCAGAGGGAAAATGAGAATATCAGGATTGAAGAAGGGAATGTGAGATAGGAATAACAAATAACGTAAGCAAAGGGAATGCTTGTTTGAAGTCTATAGATGTAATTAGGGTTAGGGTTAGCTGCAGTCAGAGTCCGCCAATTTATAGCCTCTACCACATCACCCATCCAGTATCAATATGCCACGTCGCCTTTTATACGTCACGCATCCAGCAGCACTAAGCCATGTCGCTTAACCACCTCTACCAAATCCCACATTACTAGGCTAAATCTCCAATGGATCTATCCACTTTTATCCGATTACAAGCCTCGATTATCGTCCGATTCAACCCCCGGTTCGGTTAAGTGTTTTTTTTTTTGAATTTTAAATTTAAATTCAAAATTTCAATTGAATGTCAATTAAAAAGATAAGACTGAGACTAAGACATTCGCCCTAGTGCCCGCGACCCGGAGCCGGGCCAGGCAGGGGCGGCGGCGCGCGCGTGTGGTCCACTTATATGAACCCCTTAATGAACACTTTAACAAGCATTCATATTTGAATTCAATATAAACTACTCCACACTTGTTTATAAAACCAATGTGGGACAAGTTAAGGGTTGAAATAACCCTTCAACTCCTCCACTTGATTATATAATTCACAAGCAAACCTCCACTTCTCAAAGTACCAATGTGGGACAATTCAACATATAACACTTTAACCATTTTTCCTTCCTTCAATTCAACACTTTAATTATCTTTGGATTCCACTCATAATTGACATCCATCCAAATATAATCAAACATGTAATTAGGCTTTGATTATGCCAATTACAACAAATTGTCCATGCCATTATCTAATGAATGAAAAAAATGATTTTCAATAAAAAATTTAAATAAACTTTTAATTTTTTGACCTTGAGCCAACGATCATTGTACCTTACTGACTAAAATACCTTTACTTTAATTAGGAGTGCAGGTTTAATGTATTCTTAGTTAAAAAGGAGAAAATTTAATTGAGTATTGTTTTCAATTTATTGCCGATAGACGAAACAAATAGCTACTAAGAATATGTTGCTGAAAAAAATTTCGGTCATCCTTTATGTATTCGGTAGACTAGGAGAGTATTTGGGTGAGCTTATAAGCTCCTTAAAATATTTATGAGATGTTTAAGAGCTTATAAGATGATAAAAAATGTTTGGTAAGTTTTTTTAAAAAAAGATCTTATAAGATCCTAAAATAAGATGTTAGTATCTTATAAGCTCTTTTAAAAAAAAAAATAAAGAGACCCTAATTTATTTCTAAGATTTTAATATGCTTATTTATTTTTAATTATTTTAGTTATAATATTATCATTACTAACGTCTTATAAGTTCTAAAATCTTATTTTATCCAAACGCTTCAACAATTTATTTTAAAAATTAAATTTAACATCTTATACGCTAGCAACAAAAATATCTTATAAAATATAGGAGCTTATAAGATATTGTAAGTAAGTTTAGCCAAACACCCTCTGGAAATTATTCATTACCAAGAAAAGGGCATAGTGAATGCTGAGGCAGTTAATCATTAAGCAAAAACTCGACTACTAATGGATCAATTTATCAATTTACCAATTTATTGGCCAATTGGGCCAGTCATAAAAATACTCGTCATAAACCAAAATTAATGACAGTCATTAATAACTATAATGATTTTATAAAGTAAATGTGTATGAACCAGCCAGTCACTAATATAGTCATTAATTTCAAGTAGGTCAAAAGAGAGAATATTAGGCTACTTTGATGCATGTTTCACAAAATAATTGTTAAATACTTTTAAACTTTACTATATCAAGAATCCGAATGCTTAACCTGCCGTTTGTAGAATAACTACTAACTGCTGACCAAATATATATTTGTTGGAATATATTAGCTTGTGTATTGAAAAAAAAAAAAAAAAAGGAAGAAGAATTATATGGGAGTTTGTCCAACATAGGAAAATAAAAAAAGAGTTTTATCATATATAAAGTACTTGTGGTATATTATATTTGATTAAGAGTTCGTGGAAAGTGTGGAAGCTAATATATATATATATATTATTTATATTTAAAAGCACTTAGCACTTTGCACGTTTGCGCACGGGCGTGTAAATTAATATACTCTGCAAGTTACTTGTTTTATTTTTATTTACGTAATTATTTAATTATCAAGTTATTATTTAATTACGAAATAACATAAAAGGTTATATCTTCTATGAAAAGATTTAATTCTTTCATGAAAAGTTGTGTCAGATGATTTGAGTTAAACAGACATATTATTTAACTTAAGTAGTGTATCAGTTCATAATTAATGGATGTATTTTTTCATTAATTATAAATACACAAGACTCCCTGCGAATTTGACACTAAGAAAACAAGCTTGAAATATTAAGTCTGCAATTTCTGTTCTTTACAAACATATTAGAAATCATAAAAGAAGTTCTGAAGAAACTCTTCAAAATTGCCACTTGCAGAGTTTGGTGGTTTTGTTGGATCCTGGGGGTGAATTGCCTTATTAAATCCATTGGCAACTCTTATAGAGTGGGGGCAAAAATCACCTTAAGAATAGTGACATCACGCCTCAAGATCACGGTCAAATTTGCTGTTTCCATCTAAAATTTCTAACAATATTTATATACTATTTTCAACAATATCATATATATGATTATATAAATAAAAATCCTATTATAATAACATTGTAGTATATAAAAAACTATTATTTTGAGTTCCAAAATTTTACAAAAATAATTATTATTCATTTATACTTTCATAATCTTTTCTTAAATCTAATAACTATAATATTTATTATTTATAACTACTACCTTTAAACTTCGGGCATATTCATCACAATATGTATTCTATGTATATATGTGTGTGTGCGTGTGCATACACACACTCTTATAAACACATTACATATTTTAACAAGATACACTTTTGTGACTAGCTAGTGACAAAAAATATGGTTACTCATAAGACACTGTATCAATGACTGAAACAAATTCTGGTCTCAAATTAGTGACCAAAAAATAATTTAATTATTAATTAATGAACGAATTAGTGGCTCATAAATAGTGACTGAAATTAAAATTTAACTGTGAAAATATGATCACTAATTTATAACTAATTTTTTTTGTTAAAATTATATTTGAATCATTCATTGATCAGTCATTAAGTGATCTCCAATTAGTGACTGCATGTGCAGTCACTAGTAGTGGCAAATTGGTGGGTTGGATTGGGTTTGGTTTAGGTTTATGTGAGTTGGGTTCAAAATGGGTTGAGTTGTGGGTTGGGTTGGGTTTAAAATGGTTTTAATAGAAAACAAAAAAATTGATTTAATTTACCTATTTCAAAAAAATAATTTAAAAGACCATAGTAATATTATTATGCTTTCTACACTCTATTTAATATACAATTTTTATAACATAATGAGATGATTTATTAAATTAATTAAATTTTTTGAGTGGATCTATTTTGAACCCACTTAAAATCCATTTTGAACTCAAATTTAATACAACCCATCAAAAGTTCAACCCGCTCAAATCCATTTTAAAAATTTTGAATCCAACCCAACCCAAAACCATGTGAATTGAGTTGAACTCATGGGTTGTAACCCAAATTGACACCCATAGCGGTCACTAAAATATTATTACAGTCAATGAGGTCTAATTTCTTGAGTGATTTTTTGCACTTGTTATATGAAAATGAATTCTTTATAAACTCATTGTAAGGTTGAAATATAGAAAAGAAAGGTGCCTTCAAAGACATTATGAAAAAAAAAAAAGTGATAATTTTTTAAAAGCCAACAAATTCATAAATGTTGTTCAGATACCATGCGGCAAATTAAGATAGTAAAAGTTCTTATTGAAAAAAACAAAAATTTAGATAGTAAAACCATATACTCCAGTCAATGTTTGCAAACAAAATATATTTTTTACTTAAACTACCTTTTATTAATTTATTCAAAATTTACGGTCCTCTATAAAGATTCGAAGAATTTTCTTATGGATTTGAGGACCAAACGGCCTTAGCAATATTCCAATATCAGGAGCCCAAAATTAATCTCTACGGTAGACAATTGTCAGCTGCATCTATTTTGTCTCATCATTTGTCACATATACCTATGACTTGTGGCCATGAATTTCAACAATAACACGAAGGGATCTCACTTCTGGGTTATCGTCAACAAATTTGGGCACTACTTCGGCGGTGGTTCTTGTTGAAGCATCATCTGTCAAAGCTCATAAAGCTTTCTACAACTTCTTACATGATCTGCAAGATTGTGGCTTTGGGATAAGGTGCTGACTTAAAAGGGGTAACTCTTTTCCCGCAGGGGCAGCATAGATAAATAAATTTTGAGCCACTTAAAAAGTGTATGTTAGTTATTAATTTAAAATTTTTATATTTTAGAATTTGTTAAATTTAATTCTCAAAATATAAATAGTCAATTTTAATTAATACTATAATATTTATTTTGTACTCAAATCAAATATCGACAATTATCAATATAAAATATCACAACTAATCAAATCAAGTCTCGCGGCCTACCAATTTTGGACTAACCAAGTTGCAACATGTGGCGTGTTTATGTACATCGACCAATCAAGTTAAAGATATTTATATTTTCTTTTGATATTTGATATTATTTTATTGAAGAAATTACTATCGAAGAAGTTCAATTCATTTAGGAGTCTTCTACTGAATATCCATATAAAGGGGTGATCAAAGCCGATTCAATACATAATATCAATAACAGCCAAAAATACAAGTCCCTAGCAAGTGAGAGAAATTTCGAAGGAGTTTAATAATTCTTTCGAGTAGATTCAAGGAGATCCACAACGTTCAAAGTGTTCTTCACAGAACTCATCGTATTTTGGCATTTGATCTGAAATTATAGCACGAAGCCCTCGAATTAACATTATTTTTTCTCAAATTAAATGTAAGAATATCTTCGACGTTCAATGTTCATCGCGGAGCTCATCAAATTATGGCATTTGATTCGAGATAATTATGTGAAGCCATTGAATTGGCATTATATTGCAAATCAAACTCAAGGAGATCCACAACGTTCAAGGCGTTCATCGTGGAGCTCATCAAATTTAGTCATCTGATTTGATATTAGATGCAAAGCCCTCGAATTAGTATTATATTCCAAATCAAATTTAAAGAGATCCATGACGTTCAAGGCATTCATTGCAGAGCTCATCAAATCCCAATGTTTGATTCAAGAATATATGTGAACCCTTGAATTGACATTATTTTTTCAAGTAAGTCCAAGGATATCCCCAATGTTCTAGGTATTCATAGCAAAGCTCATCAAAGTTCAAAATCATTCTCTGAAGAGAAGAATAAGAGGATTAGACTAAAGATTATATCCACAATTGATTATTTTAATTATTTTATTTGTATGAATTTTCTTGTCATGTAATTTCAATTTCACAAATATAGAAATTTGTCTTCACAAATTTTTTGCACCCCCAGTGGGACTGTATTTACTTCTCATATCTCCCATTCATCAAAAAAATTGAAGTATCAAATGGTCACATGTAGGATCGCAGCATTAAAAATTACTACCTCAAGTTCCTTAAGTGTTGGTGTCATCGCAAGAAGTATGTCCAAGAAGTTGCAATTATATATGGAGGTGACTCCTTCACTTGAAGCTATGGAAAAGGCATTGCAACATGTTATTGATATGAATGAAGACGGTGGAGGCTCAAAGGAAGAATCCATATTATTCATTCCTTGCCCAAGATCCAGTTCCTCGAGCATGGCACTGGTGATGGTTACAAGTGCTATAACCTTAAAGGAATAAATTGCAAATTTGATGAGGACCTTGAAGAACTCACAAAGCATCTAAGAGTGAGAATACCAAATCTCTAAATTGATGAACAAGGTAGACAATGTTGATGCTAGTCGCATGGTAGGGAAAGACGAAGGTGAAATATCCACAAAGAGACAGTTAGTTGAAAATGGAAGGACAACAACAAAAAAATGTAAATTGCATTTTTAATCCCATAAGTTAAACCCATTTAGATTTCAGCCTCATTCTTTATGACTTTCGCACATTGCATTCAATAAGTACCTTTTTTTTCAATTTGAGAACCAATGAAGCTTTTTGTCCAATAGTTAACGAAGCTAGTCATGTGCCACTCACATTGTTGTTAAATTGGTGCATTTTTGGTCTCATAAGTTAGAATTATTTGGATTTTGGTCCCAAAAACATGATGAACCACCAACTAAGAAACTACAAATAGATATTAACATAGTTTGCCTTTTTTGAAGTTTTAACAACTTTTCCTTCATTACATTCAACATTCTAAGCAACCTACGTATTACTATCTTTCTCTTTCATACATTTGAGGGTCTTCCCAAGCAAAAAAAAAAAAAAAACTACACATATTATTGATGGAAGCACAACTATGAAACCTCCTATTTGGATTTTCATCTGTCCATAAAATGCACATTCACTTGCAGCCATTTTTCTTTTCTCTTTTGCAAAAATGTGTTGGAGGTCTCACTGGGACCAAAAATCCAAATGGACATAATTTATAAAACCAAAAAAAGCTCAACTTAACGACCATGTGAGTTGCTTCGTTAACTTCTGGACGGAAGCCTTTTTGAGTCCTCAAATTGAAAAGAAAAATTCACTTATTGGATGCAATGTGCGAAATTGATAAAGAATGAGACCAAAGTTCAAACAGGCCTAACTTATGGGATCAAAAATGTAGTTTACCCACAAAAGAAGTACAAGTTTCCATTAATGGACTAATTAGCATTGACCCATTGAAGGAGTTTATCGTAGAGACTAAAAAAAATAAGCTTGATAGATGTTCTAAGTCATTTACGACTTATTCTAAGCCTTGTACTCAAAGGATTAATGACTTGAAGATGCAAATTGGTTTACCAAGACCCAAAGTTTCAACAATTTGATGGCAGGGGCAACCAATAACATCACGCGGCTTATCTCATCAAGACTTGTAATAATAAGGGAACATATGGAGATCATCTAATCAAGCAGTTTGTTTAATCAATAAAGGACAATACTTTTTATTGGTATACTAACTTGGAGAGAGGCTTCATTGATAGTTGGGGGCAACTAGAGTAAGAGTTCCTCAATCATCTCTAGAACATTTGAAAAATAGTCAGCATGATTGAATTCACCGACTCTCACCAATGGAAAGAAGAACCTGTTATTGAGTACATTAATCACTGGAGACCTTTGAGTCTCAACTACAAAGATCAATTATCGGAGGCTTCAACCATTAAGGCATGTATCCAAGGAACGCATTGGAGTCTTTACTACATACTTTAAGGAATTAAACCAAAAACTTTTGAAATTTTTGGCAACTGGTGTACATAATATTAGAGCATGAATTATGATGAAGAAGAAGACTCAAGTGGTACCGATGCTGATGAAGATGATGTGGGCAATTAACTTCCATCTCCAAATTTCATATGCTCCTTGAAAGGAGCCTAAAAGTCCAAAATTCAAATCTCCAAGTCTTCCAATTCAAAGTTTAAGTCTTCAAGCCTCTAAATCCATGACTGAATCCTCCAAGTATTCAAATCAAGGCTCAAGTTTCGAATATCCAAGTCCAAAACTCAAGTCTCCAAGTCTTCAAATTCAAGACAAGTCTCCAAGTTTCTAAATCTATAACTCAAGCCTCCATCAGATTTTCAAGACAAGGCTCAAGTTTCGAATCTTGAAGTCCAAGAATTAAATATCCAAGTCTCCAAATCCAATACTCAAGTCTCTAAGTCTCTAAATCCAAGATTTAAGTCTTCAGTCTCCAAATTCAAAACTCAAGTTTTCAAATTTGAAGTGCTTCTTAATAAGAGTTTAAACTACCAATAATACTCCTAAATACAAGTATAAACTATCTGAAATCTTTAAATTAAAGTCTTCTCATATGCTTTTTGATAAAAAAAAAAAAACTATCAATAATGTTCTTAGATACAAGCATAAACTATTTAAAGATTCAAAGTCTCCCATGTACTCTTTGATAAGAGTATAAACTACCAGTCAACTCAAACTTAAATAGACTCTTTGGCATGAGTATAAATTGCCAACTTAATTCAAGTGGACTCCTTGACACAAGTATAAAATATCTGCCTAAGTTAAATATACTCCTTGATGTACGAGCTTAAATTGCATATTACAGCCCACATAAGTATAAGTTGTGTATGGCACCCCCTTAAAAGGATGTTTACTTTGAACTACATTGTGACTTGATCCCTTTCTTAGTACGTTGCACATGGTAGAACTTCATCATAAAAATCTCCACATATCAACAATCTGCAAAGCCTATGAAGATCTCATAAAAAGATTATAGTTTTTGATGGCAACGTGCAACATATTTGTAAAAGGGCATCATAGCTCAAAGAATGAATGCTTAGAGGATGTTCAGACATATGTAAAAATGGAGAGAAAAGAAAAACTTCTCAAATACTTCTTTCATGGAAGATCAACACATCCTTCGCTAAGCCTTAAAATGGGGCATTTGTAGACAAATAAATTTTGAGCCAATTACACAGTGTATGATAGTTATTAATTTAAAATTTTTATTTATATCTTCAATTTGTTAAATTTAATTCTCAAAATATAAATAGTTAATTTTAATTAATACTTTAGTATTTATTTTCTGTTCAAATCAAGTATCAATAATTGTCAATATGAAGTGTCATAACTAATTAAATCAAGTTTCGGGACCTAGCAATTTTGGGCTAGTCTTCCACTAAACATTTATATAAAGGGGTTATCAAGGCTCATTCAACATATAGCAACAACAACAGCAAAAACCACAAGTCCTAGTAAGTGAGAGCAATTTTTGAGGAGTTCAACAATTCTTTCGAGCAAATTCAAAGAGATACACAACGCTTAAAGCATTCTTAGTGGAACTCACCATATTTTGTGTTTGATTCGAGATTACGGGCTAAGCCCTCGAATTGACATTGTTTATCTCAAATAAAATTTAAGGAGATGCACGACATTCAGCTTATCAAATTACAACATTTTGAAATAATGGTACGAAACCCTCGAATTAGCATTATATTCCAAATTAAATTCAAAGAGATTCATGGTATTATAGGCATTCATCACGAAGCTCATTAAAATTCAAAATCATTCTCCAATAGAAGAATCAAAGGATTAAATTAGGGACTATATCTACATCATAAATTTCATTTTATTTGTACGAATTCTTTTGTCTTATAATTTCAATTTCGCAAACACAAAATTTGTGTTATAGATAGGTCATACTTTAATATGACTTCATTCTCATTAGGTGGCCTATGAGCAAGAAAGCTTCAATTACATTAGCTTCTTGAGCTCAATATCTTATTTTCGACAGGGTTAATAACAATTTACCCCCTTGTGGAAAAAAAACATACAAAAAATCCGCTTGTCATTTTTTAAATCATGCACACTACCTCATTTTCTATATTTGCTTTCTCTTTAATATTGAAAAGAAAAAATTACCCTCAAATAAAATTAAAATTAAATTATTTTTTATTTTTATTTTATCTATTATTCTTACTTTTCTTTTTTCTTTAAATTTTTGTTAATTTCTCCATAGCCATTTGATTCTTGAAAATGAATGGTTCAGATTAATCTCTAAAAAATATATAAAAAAGTATATTTATATACATATATATATATTATAAATATTAGGGGTATTTATATCCAATCCAATCCAAAAATAAAAAATAAAACGACGAACGATTTAAAAAAGCAAAAATAGATCAAAATCAATTTTTTGGATTGAATTGGATTTGTTTTTTCAAAACCGATCGGTTTGGATTGATTTTTGGTTTTAATATAAAAAATTGATCCAATCCAAATCAAACCGAAATTTATATACTAATTATATAAATATATATATATATATATCTTAATTGTAAAATACACAAATAAATTACAATAAACTAAACCTATGATTTTTTTTCACTTTCAAAAATAAAATACATATGAATAATTATTGTGGACTTATAACTTTATATTGTGTATTCTTAAGCAATTAAACTTAATTCCACAAGATTAGTGATATGATTACTAAATGAAATTTACAAATTAATTGATTAAATTAGTTTAATTATCAATAATAACTTGTCAAATATTTCAATTACAAATTTAAATTGAAAAATTGAATTAATCAATCCAATCCAAACCGATTTAAAATGGATTTGATTGGATAGGATTTAAAATAAAAATCTAACAGATTTAAATCGAATTGTGAACACCCTAATAAATATAATATAAATATTATACAATATAATATATATATATAGAGACACACATTATATTACCCCCACCCCCACCCCTACCTGCCATAAAATTTCATGGCAGCCGAAAATTTGTCACTTGGCCAAATTTGGCCAGGTTCGGCCACCATGGCCGGTCGCATCTGGCCATGGCAGCCGGCGACTTCCATATTTTTTTAAAAATTATATACATTTATATATATATATATATATGCGGCCATGGCTGTCTTTTTCGCGGCGGCAGCCATGGCCGTAGTCTGTTTCGGGGCTAGCCATGAAACGGACTGCCATGGCCACCCGTTTTGCCATGGCCATGGTAGCCCACAAGAATGGGGGTGGGGGGTGAGGGTGAATATACATATAACATAATATATATATATGTGTGTGTGTGTGTGTTATATATGTGTGAATATATATATATTACATGTGCCTATGTTAAATGTACTGGGGAGGGAGGACGGTGCATGTGGGGGTGGGGGTAGGGGTTGGTAGGTTGGGTATAATATATATATTTATTAAATATATATACAAATATGCACATAATATATATATATTTATTTATTTATTTATTAAATACATATACTAATAGTATTTATATATGATAATATTATTTTTATATTTATATATATATATTTTTGTAAGATTTAATCTGAACCATCGATTTTTCTCAAAAGCATCCAACAGTTGTTATTATAAGGGTAGAAAAGTCATTTTATACATAAAAACCTTCAAAAATTCGCACAAATGCGCGAGTGGGGCACGTAAGGAGTCTCGTTGCATGGTTTTAAAAATGACGAGGGGGTTTTTTGAACTTTTTTTTTTTCACTGGGGGGTTTTTTGCCTATTTCACTTTTCACTGGGAGGTACAATAATTTTTTCCCATTTTCAACATTGAGGTTGGGGACTATTCATGTGGACGGTGTTAAAATCAAATGAATTTTCTGTTGGGATGGATAATATAGCCAAACATAAAGGTGGGTTTTCGTCATCAAGACGAGCAAACTGGTTAGTTAAAATTTAACAAAGTTAGAGTGAATACTAGAGGTTATGTTTTTGGTAAAATTCAACATGTTGAATGTGCAGAAAAGGGATAGTATTTATTTGAGTCAAATAAGAATGACATTCTATTTTTGAGCACCACATAGAATGCGGCACTACAACAAATTGCACTTTGAGTAATAAAAATTTTGGTGACAAAGGTAAAATTCGTTATATATGTTAGATTTATTGTAACAAAATTGATTTTTTGTTACAAATAACATTTTCTTGAGTAACAAAGTAAAAGCTTTGTTACCTTTAACTCAAATTCGTTACCTTAAATTTTTTATATTCATAACTAAATAATAATTTGTTACGGAAAATGTTATTTTGTTACATATAACATTTTTCGTCATATAAGAAGATATATTTGTAACAAAATTTGGTACCTTTTGTAACAACAAAATATTTGTTACAAATAAAAAATATTATAACAAAGTTATTAGTTACTAAGCTTTAAGTAACTTCCCTTCAAAATTCATTCCCTCCAAATATCAATTGTACACATATGGTAACAATGATTTTTGTTACTAATTATAAATGAATATTAAATTCAACTTTTACTAATACTTGTGGGTTGGACTTTTGTTCAAAAAATAGACTTCACAATAATATAAATAATTTGTTAATTGGGCTTAATCAATTTTTTAGTGAATTATTACTGAATCGGATTTTATTTTAAAGAATGAGCTTGAAAAAATTTGAAGTGAATAATCCATTAGTTGGGGTAATTTCTTTAAAATATTAGGCGTTATAACTTTTTTGTGAATTATTCAATGAATTGGGAGTTTTCATTTATGAAATAGATTTGACCAAATTTATAGTAAATTAAGTGGCGAATTATGCTTCATTTTAAGAGTTGGTCTTGAACAAATTTGAAGTGAAGTAAATGATGAATCAAGCTTTCTTCAAGGAACTGAGCTTATTTTTTATTAATTGGGCTTCACATTAGTTCAAATAATTCATTGCTTTGAGTTGAACAACTTTTTTTTTTTTTTAAAACTAATTGGGCTTAACTAATTATTTTAGTGAATTGGCAAATTGGGCTTTATACTAATTTGAAGAATTCATTAATTGGGCTTTACCAACTTCCTTTTCATTAATTGAGCTTTAATAATTCTCTTAGTAAATTAGTAAATTGGATTTCAAAATGAATTGGATCTGACATTAACCTAAAAAATTGATTAATTGTGCTTTTACAACTTTTCTTTTATTAATATGAGTTCACCAATTTTTTAGTAAATTAATGTCATTTGATAAAGATTGGGTTTGACATCAAATTGCATAGTTGATTAATTGGGCTTTAGCAACTCCTTTTTTATTAATTGGGCTTCACTAATTTTATAATGAATTGGTGTCATTTAGAGGTGGCAATTTAGGTGGATCGTGTGAGTTCAGGTTGGTTTGAAGTAGGGGTATAATATTAATTTTCTCAACTCTATCACAACCCAACTTGATGACAACTTAAAAATGTTCAACACTAATCCAACCTAAATCGATTCAGGTCAGATTTGGGTCGACTTGATTTTTTTTTGATCAACTCGCTAACTCAAATCCACCCAATCCAACTTGCCAATTTGATTAAAAATAATTATTTCAAATATTTGTTTTAATTTCAAACCCTATTGTGAATATATATATATATATACACACACAAAATAACTTCTTTATATTTTATAAAACCATGCACACCATCTCCCCTTCCATATTTGTTGCCCATTTAATATAATTTTAATATAAAAAGATCAATTTACACTTAATCATTTCACATTTTACAATTCAATTTAAATAACTTTTTATCATCATATTTTATTATTTTTCTTTTTTTTTTCTTCTTTTTTTTTTCTTTTTATTCTCAATTTTCTCTTCTTCCATTATTACATATATTTCTTATTTTATGCATATATATGAATTTATCATTATTTCTCATTTCTCATTATTTCATATATTCTCATTTTTTAGATATTTATATATATAAATTTATCTATAAAATTTTAAATAATTTTTATTTTTATCTTTTTTCTTTCTAATTATTCATACATGTATACTTATTTTTGCTATTTATACTTATTCTCATATATATAAATTTATAAATAAAATTTAAATTTACTTTTATTTTATCTATTTTTTTCTATTTATTCATTCCGAATTAAATAATATTTAATATTTATAAAAATATATATAATATAATTTTTTATTCATACTTATATACATATATAGTATACATATACATATATATAAATTTCAATAAAATTTAAAGAAGATTCATCATATATTTCTCATTTTATACATATATAAATTTATCATTATTTCATACATTCTTATTTTATACATATGTATAAATTTATTTAATGAATTTGGATAGCAATGCAATTTTGTTTCCCTCCAACTTTGTATTCCCTCCAAAATTTGGGCCATAAAAAATGTTAACAATTGTGTTTATTATTAGTTTGACATAATAATTTAATTTGATTTCTTTCAAAAATTTGATTCCCACTAATAATAATGAATTCTCTTCATTTTTTCAATTCCTTTAAATTTTAGATCCTCCATTTTTTTTGTATAAATAATTTATAACAAGCTTAATTTTTTTAATCTTAGATTATATGATGAATTGACATATAATTTTTTAAATTATTAAATGACTTTCTATTATAGTTAAAATAGTTAAATAACATATAATTTGGACTTGTAAATTTTGGTGCTTAAGAATTTAATTTTTTATTATAATTCATTACAATATTCTTTTAGAAAAATTCTAAAAGCTCCTTAAAATAAATAGTTAAAGGTTACATACTTGAATAGCAAAAGAAAAGAAAGAAATCTAGTTTACCATAATACTTAATGAAAACAAAACAATCCCTGAAGTTAGGCCTGTTAATGTTACATTTCAATTTTTAATCATTGTATTGATCGGTTAAAGATTTTTATAACTTATAGATATCTATATGTTAATTGTGTGTATGTTTTACTATATAAATTGCTAAAATGAAGATAACTTTCATGGTATAATATAGTGTAAAAAAATATTAACATAAAGTATATTATTAAATTTAATGATTATTAACTTTTAAGAATCTGAACAAGTTGTTTTTAAGAATTAGTTGGTTTATGTATTATATTTCCTTCAAAAAACAAGTTTTCCTCCAAAAATGAATTCCCCTATTATTTTTTTATTCCCTCCAAAATTTTGCTTCTCCCTCCATTTTGTGTCTAAATAGTATATACAAAAATTATTTATTTTATCTTATATTATAAGATGAATTATGACGTACTATTATGGGCGTTAAAAATTTAATTCTATTTTTTGTTATTATTTATTAGAACATTGTTTTTGAACAAAAAGATTTTAGAAAAATTATTTATAAATTCTAAAGACTTTAGTCTTTATGTTTAATTAATTTTATTTTAAAAATTAAAATATTTTGTACTAATAATATATTGATGTGGACAATTTGAACATGCATTTAGTGAAAATTTTGTACACTTAATTAACGCAAATTGTTTCGAAATTGATCAACTTGTATAACTTTAATATAGCTGGAAATTTTAAAATTATTTTGAAATACTCATGACATTGTAATATAAACTTAGTAATATAGTTATAAGTTTAATAAAATTATTTTTTATCCCCATATATTTAATTAACTATTTGAAGAACTGTTAGTATCCTTAACAAATTTGTAGATATCGTTGAAAATTTATATTAAAATTCAAAAATATCCTTTAAAAGCTGCTTTGATTATTTTTTAGTCAAAAATACCCCTGGACTTAATTATAACTTTAACATGGGGGTTTAACTTCAATATTATTTAAATTATTCAAAATAAATTTAAATAATTTTATTAATAACATGGGGGTTTAACTTCAATATTATTTAAATTACTCAAAATAAATTTAAATAATTTAATTAATATTTTTTTAAATATTTAATAATCTTTTAATTGAAGTTGAATTAAAAATATAAAAAATTAAAATCATCAACACATCTAAAGTAATTTAATCAAATTTAATTAAACATATTTATTAATTATAAAATAAGAATAAAAATCAAATCCATCTAATTAAATATAATTTTGTTTTTAAATTACATCTCAATATTATTAAAAAATAATCATATGTAAAACAATTTAATTAGATTAAGTTGAATATATTTATTAAATATAAAAAATATTTATTAACTAAAGTAAATAATTTAAAAATAAAAATAAGATCTAAAAATATCATACTAACAATAGTAATTTCAAAATGTCAATTTCACCCTACCAACCCAATAAAAAAATTATTGATATGATAAATTGTTCCCACCTAAAATACAAATTAAAAAAAATTCTCAATTTATTTTCTATCTACGATCCAAAATACAAACAAATAATCATAATATTCCCCAACCCCACTTCTGAAAAATCATTTTGCTAAAATATTTTGATAAAATACTCCAATTCATAAATAAACAAGCCCTAATTTAAACTAATTTTATTAAATTTATTAACTAATAAAAAATAAATAAGTCAAGATGTGTTTTTTTTTATTTATACACACGCACATGAAGAATCCGTTACGGCTCGAATTCTTGACCTCCCACATTATGTGAGAGAATAAGATGTGTGAGATCTAGAGTTTTAATCAAAATAAATAATTTAAATAAAAATAAAATCTAAAATTTTATCCTAACAATATAATTTTAATGATTTTAAATAAATAAATATTTGTAATTATAATATGTTAAAATGTATATATACATACATATATATATACTTTTTCCTCCTTCCCCCCACCCCCACCCCCAGCCATCCTTGCCCCTTCCAACAAGCGCCCCCCCCCCCCCCCCCCCGGCTCGCCCGGCCGCGCCATGGCAAAGCAGGCCGCAACCCAACGGCCAGATTTTATAAATATAATTGGATATTCATATTATATTTTGCAAATAACAAAAAAATAGTGAATAACAAAAAAAGTTGTTAACCTTTCAAATAATCAAAATCAAAATTTCTCATTATTTCATATATTCTCATTTTATACATATATATATAAATTTATCTATAAAATTTTAAATAATTGTTATTTTTATCTTTTTTCTTTCGAATTATTCATACATGTATACTTATTTTTTTCCATTTATACTTATTCACATATATAATATATATATATATATAAATTTATCAATAAAATTTAAATTACTTTTATTTTTATCTATTTTTTCTATTTATTCATTTCGAATTAAATAATATTTACTATTTATAACTATGTATATAATATACTTTTTCATTCAAACTTATATACTATAGTAAATACACATACACACACTACAAGAAAATAGATTAATCGCGGCATATATTTTGTGATGGTTTGTCTCAACTGTTGCAAAATATTAATTTGACGGTGGTTGAGCAACAATTTATCCAAACCACCGCTGAATTAGCCATTTAGTAGTGGTTTTTTTAAACCGCTGTGGAATTCATAATAAATGGCGGCAGACAGTATAACATTCCCTGAATGAATAACTTCGTGCTAATTTTTCTAAACCACCGGAATTAATAATATTGTTACTTTTGTTTGTTAGATTGTCCTTTGTTTTTTACTTTAAAGGGTTTTGTTCACAATTTTTTAATATTTATATATATGTAATGCCAATTATTTTTTATAAATATTTTTTTTATAAATTTCTAAAATAAAGTATTTTATATTATAAGCTCTTCTACAAAAATATTAAGCATTTACCTAACAATTTATATATACATATATGTAATAAAATTTCTTTGCTTCATGCAGCTATGTTATATAATTATCTCACACTTTTTATTTATTCTTTTAATTCACTAATTGATACTCTTATTTTATTTATTCAAATGACAATTATTATTTTGTTTTTAAAAATAAAATAATATTTGCTTGATAACATGTGAAATTGTTTGAGAGCTTTACATGGAAGAGATGAATAAATAATTGAGCAAATGCAAATAATAATTTTTGGACATGTAGCCAAGATGGTTAGGTGCTTGGTTCATGTGGGCATGGGTTGTGGGATCAAATCCTGCTGCCAACAATTGGGGGGATGAATTTGCGCTGGGCCCGCATGCATGGGTGGGCCTGGGCCGGCATGCTCCGGTAGGCTGGAGCTCGGGTGGGCCTGCACTCGAATCGGGGCCTGCCTGCGCTTGTGTGTGCTGACACTCGACTGGGCCTGTGCTCGGGCCTGGGCCTGCACGCTCGGGTGGGACTGCGCTCTGGTGGGCCTGGGCCTGAACGCTCGGGTAGGACTGCAGTCGCTCGGCTGGGCTGGCATGGGCATTGGGCTTGCGCTCGAGCCTGGCCTGTATGGGCATTAGGGTGGCGCGTGCACTCGGCTGGGCCGGTGTGTGAGCTGGGCCTGAGCTTTGGTGGGCCGATGTGGGTGTTGGGCCTGAGCTCTGGTGGCCCGAGGCACTGGTTCCTATTGTCTTCTTGCGGGTGGGCCGGCCTGTGGCGTTCTAGCTAGTGGATCGTGGGTTGGTGGGCGATGGCCCGGGTCGAGCCCAGAGTTCGGTGGCCCAGCAGCGTAGACCTAATGTCAAATGGTCCATCCATATGAACCAGCCCAAACAGGAGCCCATGCACATACATTTAGTAACAAAACTTTTAGTTATTTATTCCATTAGTAACGAAATAATTATTTTTGAACTAAAATTTTATTTAAGTATTTGTAACCAAATATTTTGTCACATAAACAATTAGTAACTATACTTAATTAAATAAATAATATCATTATATTATGCATTGGTAACGAAAAAATAAAATGCAACAAATTTGCCAATGTTTTGGTAACTAAGTATTTCGTTACGCTAAAGAAATCTATTGTAACTAACATTGTTTTATCACTAATTCGAAACTTTTTGTAACGATACATTTCATCGCCATAAGGCCATCAATCGTAATGAACCATAAATTTCGTTACTAATTCTTTTTGCGACGGGCTTTAGGGCACTAAACTTTGGTAACGAAAAATTCATTACCAATATTTTAGGTGACAAATTTTAGCTTTCTAGTAACGAATTTTTTCGTTACTAAAAGTGTAATTTGTTGTAGTGCGGTGAACTTTTATGGCTTTGTGTTTGTGGCCAAAGTAAATATTATTACTTGGTGGACCTTCTGTGAATGCATTCAGATCTACTCTACTTCATTCATTATTTCATCACCTATTTGATTTAAAAAATATATGCCACATAGAATAAATATATTTTTTATAAGAATAATAAATTGAAGATCAGTTATACTTAACATAAATTTGTCAAGTTTGAATAAAAAATAAAACATGAAATAAAATAGAAATGTAAACGCAAATTTCTTTGTTTGCAATAAATAAAATAACAAGACAAGAAAAATCTATACAAATAAAATGAAATTCAAACTTATCAATTATGAATTTAGTCTCTAATCTAATCCTCTAATACTTCTTTCCAAATATGATCTTGAAAATATATGAACTCCACGAGGAACGCCTTGAATGTCGTGAACTCCTTAAATTTGATTTGAAGAAAATAATGTCAATTTGAAGGTTTCGCACCTTAATTTCGAATCAAATGCCAAAATATGATGAGCTCCACGAAGAATGCCTTAAACACCGTGGATCTCCTTAAAGTTAATTTGAAGAAAATAACGCCAATTCGAGGGCTTCACACCTTAATCTCAAATCAAATGCCAAAAATATATGAGCTCCATGAAAAATGCCTTGAATACCGTGGATTTTCTTGAATTTGCTTGAGAAAATTGTTGGACTTTTTCAAAGTTTATCTCACTTACTAGCACTTGTGTTGTGTGTAGAATGAGTTTTGGTCACTCCCTTTAATTGATGCTTGATGGGAGAATTCCATATTGACTTGAATTTCTTTGATGGTTATTTTTTAACTATTCATTTTTTAGAATTAAATTTAATAAATTCCAAGAAATAAATTGAAATTTTAAGTTAATCTCTAGCATATTATTTTACTTGTGTTACTTCTCCAATAGACATGCCCCCATTTCAAGCCTTGGTGAAAGATGTGCCAATCATCCACGAAAGAGGTAAGACTTGAAGTATTTGAAAAAAAAAATTCTTTACATTTTTTCAAATATGTCTGCGACAAGAAATCCTCCAAGCATTCCTTGAGCTATAGAGCCCTTCTACAAACATGCTACACACTGCCGTCAAGAACTATATTTCATTATGGAATCTTCATGGACTTTGTGGATTGTCAATACTTGGAGATTTTTATGATAAAATCCTCTCATTTGCCTATGAACCTAATAAATGGATCAAGTCATAACGCAATTCAAAACAAACATCCTTTTGAAGGGGGTACCGTACACAATTTATACTCATATTGGCCAGGAGTAATATGCAATTTAGGCTGGTGCATCAAGGAACATAATTAACTTGAATAGACATTTTATACTCATGTCAAGGAATCCACTTGAATTTAATTGACAATTTATACTCATGTCTAGGAGTTTACTTGAATTTGACTTAATAGATAGTTTATGCTCTTATCAAGAAGTACATGGGGAAATTTTAACTAAAAAATTTTAGATAGTTTATGCTCGTTTATAGGAGCATTATTGATAGTTTAAGTTCTTATCAATGAGCACATGGAAAAACTTTGAATATTTAGATAGTTTATGCTCATATCTATGAACTTCATTGACAGTTTAAGCTCTTATCAAAGAGCACATAGAATTTGGAGATTTGAACTTTGGACTTGGAGACTTGATTCTTTAGATATTTGAGCCTTGACTTGAAGATCTAGAGACTTGAGTCATGGATTTAGAGACTTGGAGACTTGAGTTTGGATTTGGAGATTTGGAGACTTGAGAATTTTAGATGGTTTATGCTATTATCTGGGAGCATTATTGACAGTTTATGCTCTTAACAAAGGAGCACATATAATTTGAAGATGAAAGTTAATTACCCCCAACATTTGCATCATTATTGATATTATTTGAGTCTTCTTGTTCGTCAAAATCCATGCTCATTTCAATATTATGTACACGAGTTGCCAAATCTACAAAGGTTTTTGGTTTGATTCCGTGAAGTATGTAGCAAAGACTTCAATGCGTTCTTTGAATACACATCTAAATGGTTGAAGCCTTCGATAATTGATCTTTGTAGTTAAGCATCAAATTTCTCTAGCGGTTATGTTGTTAATGATAGGTTCTTTTTTCCACTTGTGAGAGTTGGTGAGTTCAATCATGTTGATTGTCCTTCGAATACTGTAGAAATAATTGAGGAGCTCTTGTTCTAGTTGCTCCCAACTATTAATGGAGCCTGCCTCTAAGTTAGTACATCAATCAAATGGGTTGCCCTTTAATGATCGAACAAATTGCTTGATTAGATTATCTTCGTATGTCCTCACATTATTACAAGTCTCAATGAAATAAGCCATATGTTGCTCTAGGTTGCCCTTGGCATCAAATTACTGAAACTTTGAGGGTTGGTAACCAATCGACATCTTTAAGTTATCAATCCTTTGAGTATATGGCTTGGAGTAAGTCTTAGACGACTTAGAACTTCCATTAAGCTTGTATTTGACAGTCTCTATGATAAACTGCTTCAGTGGGTTGATGGAAATTAGTTCGGTGGAAACTTCAAGTTCTTTTGTTGCAATATCTTCATTTTTGGCTGATTGTCTCCTTTCAGATGTTTCACTTTCATCCTAAGCCTCAATTTACTTCTCCACCATGCAGTTGGATCAAGGTTGTCCATTTTGTTCATCAATTTGGAGATTTGAAAGTCTTACTCTTGTATATGCTTCGTGAGTCCTTCAATGGCCCTCATCAAATTTGCAATTTGTTCCTCCAAAGTTGTAGCACTTGTCACCATTATCGTCGCCATGTTCGAGGAATTTGATGTGGAGTGGAGAATGGATGATGCCTATCAATAAAATGTGGCAACGCCTTTTCCACAACAAGGGAATGAGCCACTTTCGAAGATTATTGCAACTTCTTGGACATACTTCTTGTAATGATGCCGACACCCTTTGCTCTAATACTTGAGGAATTTGAGGTAGCAATTTTTAATATTGCAATCTTGTTGGTGGCCATTTGATACTTCAGTTTTAATAAAGGAAAGAGATGAGAGGTAGGGATCGTCCCACTAGGTGTGCTAAAATTTGTAAGCGCAATTTTTTTGTTTGCAATAAATAAAATTACGAGACAAGAAAAATTTATACAAATAAAATGAAATTCAAATTTATCAATTGTAGATTCAATCTCTAATATAATTCTCTGATTCTTCCTTTCAAATATGATCTTGAAAATATATGAACTCCATGAAGAATGCCTTGAATGCCGTGGATCTCCTTAAATTTGATTTGAAGAAAATAATGCATAATTTTGAATTAAATGCCAAAATATGATGAGCTTCGCGAAGAATGCCTTGAACGTCATAGATCTCCTTAAATTTGATTTGAAGAAAATAACGCCAATTCGAGGGCTTCACACCATAATCTCGAATCAAACGCCAAGAATATATGAGCTTCGTGAAGAATGCCTTGAACATCGGATCTCCTTGAATTTGTTGGAGAGAATTGTTGGACTTCTTCAAAGTTTGTCTCACTTGATAGCATTTGTGTTGTGTTTAGAATGAGCTTTGATCACCCCCTTTATATAAATGCTTAATGGGAAAATTCTAGATTGACTTAAATTTCTTTGATATGGTTATCTTTGCGATAAAATAATATCAAATATTAATAAATAATATCAAGTATCAAGAGATAATATTAAATATCTTTGATTTAATTGGTCTATAGATATAGATACTTCATCTTTAATACTTGTCAATATTTGATTTGAGCATAAAATAAATACTAGAGTATTAATTAAAATTAACTATTCATTTTTTTGGAATTAAATTTAATAAATTCCAAGAAATAAATAAGAATTTTAAATTAATCTCTAACATATTATTTTACATATGTCATTTCTTCATTGGCTAAAATTAGTATGTCTACAAGAAGATCCAAAATGTCTCTGAATTTATTGTAATTGTACATTGAATAGACAATTAAGCTTTTTACGTTGGGAACACGAATTCACACACACACACACACACACACACACATATATATATATATATGATATATATATCAAGAGAGAGAAATGCAAACCTATATGAATAATAATGAATATATGCTGAACTAGGTAAAGAGGATCATCACAAAATTTGGACCCACTTAGAGCATTAATTAAGACTAAATCTTTAACTCAAAAGTCATGCGTGCCTTTATTAGAAGGCATGCATTTTTCTTCAATAAAATATCTGCATTGTTAAACAACTCCATTCATTTTATTTCTAAAGATTTTTGAGAAAAAGTTAACTTGATACATGTTGAGTGTTAGATCTGGTGCATCAAGGCGCGATATATCCAACCAAACAAGGACAAGATAACGAGTAAGAGAACTTTCACCTGCTTCCATACTTTATAACTGCTTTTCCAACTCAGTCACCTTATTGAATACATGAGTTTGTATGTATATTTTTATTTTTATTTTTATTTTTTTTCGAGGAGCAGAAGGGATTAGTTGGGGGCCGGGAGGTGTTCTAATTAACCCTAGAAATTATATACATGCATGTATAATATATATTTGAAATATCATTAATTTGATTGTTACGTACATTGAGAAGTATTACTGAATAAGATCTTGTATAGAATAGATGGCTTAAAAAGGATTTCCCCAAAAAGTTTCAACTTTTGATCGATCGATGCCTAACCTGTTGGGGAAACCAAAATTCTATTTGTTTACTACATGAGTTGGGTTAACTTTTTCCTATTAAATCAATAGGAATATTATATTGCTTCAAATTAAATATATTCTCTTTGTTTTTATATATATTAATTAAATGAAAAAATTGGTGCATTTGTGTTTTTTGGATTACTGACGAAATCATAAAAAGATATAAGACTATATATATTCATTATGTGAAATTAAGCCTCCCTCTATCTTAATTCTTTTTCTTCTCCGCAAGTACTTAATTCAAATGAACAATGAATGAGTTGTGGGACGAGACATGTCGTAGACGTTATCCATCCCGTTATACTAATAAATATAATACTGCAAATTTTATAAATGAAATTAATTTCATATTAAAAAAATGGTTACTAATGTACTTTCTTTTGCTTCAAGTGCTTTTTTCCTGGGGAAGAGGGGGAGTGGGGGAATTATTCGGTGAAAAATCTAAAAAGTTAGAGAGAGAATTTTATCTGATTTAGATACTTACACTTTTGAATTGCTACTTATTTTTTATTAGCCTAGGGCCGGATTGATCATAATTTGTGGGGATTGTAAATTTTTAGTACTTAATTTTTTATTATAAGTATTTAATATCTTGATATTAAAAATAATATTAAATTTATTTGAAATTAAAATCTAATGTTTATATGTATTCGACCTTTTGCTGCCCAAAAAGAGAGAGAAAATAGAAAAAGATAAACAAAGATAAGGTTAAATCAAGATATGTTTACAAATAGAATAATGAATTATTTGTTGTCATTTAAAAAATATAATTATTTATTGTAATAAGAATTTGAATTTTACATATTGAACAAATTAGTATACATAAAATAATAGTGTATATATGCATGTACAAATTTAGTTCTAAATGCATCATACCATGAATTTACTCAAATAAAATTACTATATATGTTTAGTATTCATTTTTATTTTTTTTTGTTAGAAATAATATTCGATGTTCTTGAAGCTATCAAATGGTTAATCCTTGTAGCATATATGTGATATAACATGTCTTTGATTAGATCATAAAAATATTCTTTTGAATTAAATTAAGGGTAAAAATTAAACAATTAAGGACGTTGATGGAGATGAACAACAAAGTCGAAGCTAAAATTCCTACATGTCCAAGAAGAATTACAGAAAGGATTGATAAGAAGGTTCAGTGCTTACAAACTTCCATTAATAGAGAGCTTTCATCAATCTTCAAAGTACACCAAGGCCTGAGAAGAAACAACCCAGAAGCCTACACCCCAATGCTCGTTTCCATCGGCCCTTATCACCATATTCATGAAAACCCTAACTTGCTGCCCATAATGGAAGACTTGAAACTCTCCTACTTGCATTCATTCCTCGCGCGAAGGTCAGAGGAGAGCGTCGAGAGGTACATTATAGCCCTGCAAGAATCAAAGCAGAAGGCTCTCAATTGTTATTCCCATCTGGGATCACCCAAGAATGTTATTATTGATGAAGATTTGTTCCTGGAAATGATGCTTGTTGATGGTTGTTTCATCGTTGAATTTGTTCGAAGGTATTCTGAACTAGAACACGGTGATCTTCATCTTAAGGATCATGATCCCATATTCGGCGTGGAGTGGATGAAAATTCATGTGTGCCGTGACCTTATGTTACTCGAAAATCAGCTGCCTTACTTCATTCTATCAGAGCTCTATAATTTAAATGAGATTAGTGAAACTGATGATGAAAATGATCATGAGCCCTTCGCGAATCTTGCAATGTTGGTTTTCTCGGACATGTTCCCAAAATTGTGTCCTGCTTCAATATTTTCGACTGAAATTGAGGAAGGAAGAATCAAACATTTGCTTCACTTGGTTCACATTCTGTGCCGGCCTGCAACTGTTTCTTCTTCTGGTTTGAAAAGCTTGGAAGGAAACAGTACCATAAGTGGAAGTGAGGTGGTGGACCCAATGCATTGCGTTAAAGAGCTGGAAGAAGCTGGAATCAGATTCAAAAAGATTGGAAAGGTCTATGCAGGGACTCATTCCTTGGATGCCGAAACCATTGATGACAACGTGAGCTTGTTTGATATAAAGTTCAACAAGGGTTTGATGGAAATTCCTTCCCTTAAGGTTGACGACTCGACTGATACTTTCTTTCGAAATCTGATAGCATACGAGCAGCATTCATCTGAGGTGAGGCCAAAATATTTCACAGATTATGCGGCGTTCATGGACCAACTGATAAACACAGATGAAGACGTGACTGTGCTTAGACGTAGTGGAATAATAGTGAACTTGTTGGGTGATGATGGAGAAGTGGCCACTATGTTCAACAAGCTGGGAGATGGGGTCATCACAAGTTCAAATTTCTACTACTTGGAAACATGCAAGCAGGTGAATCAACACTGTGGCAAGATTTGGAATGTAGTGATGGCAAAATTGAGACATGACTATTTCAATAGTCCATGGGCAACAGTCTCCACCATTGCTGCTGTTGTGCTGCTCATACTTACAATTATACAAACCATTGCCTCAGTTATCCCATTGTATTATTCCTAACTAGGTTTAGGTTTAGTTTTTGTTCCCAGCTAGACGATCAGATTCATGGGCTAATGCTTGATTTTTATCTTCGGAAAATATTTATAAATTTCTATGCTTACGTACATAACTTTATATATCTAGTGAAGTTTGGTGTGTGTCAGGAGTGGTTATATCTTTAGCCAAGAAGACGACTAATTTATGCCTTCAAATTTGAAATCCTCCTACATTTATTTTCTCCTTTATATTTTAGGCCTCAAAAAATATGTGTATATATATAAGGTCTTTTTTTTATTTACATTTTAGGCCAAGAAAAGTATAAACCCTTTAATTTAAAAGCATCACACATATTTTTTTTATATTTTATTTTATGCCTATGAAAAAATATAAGGCCTTTAATTTGGAGGCCTTATTATTTAAAGTTGTAGACAATAATAAATTAATTGATTATAATTGATAAATATATATATATATATAAATTTAAAATTAGTTTTGGTTCTCTCAAATTTTTCCTATCTTTTTAAATAATTCCTATAATTTTTCTTATCGAAACCCTAACTATCTTGCTTCTTTTTCAATACTAATCACTAAATATCTTTTCATTTTTTTAATGTTAATTACTAAATTAAATAGTATTCCAATACTAATCACGAAATATTAACTTCATCCCTTTCATTATGAATCAATGTTTTATTTCTTAAATTTCTTTATTTATATTTTATTGTTTGTTATTAGTTCTCTCTTCTCTTCTTTTTCTAATGAAAGAAAGAATTCTTAACTTTTTCTGAACATCGCAGTTGTACTATAAATAACAAGATTGCTGCTCTAATTAGCAAATATTTAGGTACTTAAGGTATTCTCTCTAATATATTGAATGATTCTTTTTGTCAAATATGAGAAACAATGCAGAATAGGTTAGATGATTTTGTTGTTATATATATGTTTGGAGATTCAATATCCGTATCTCAAAGTGAGAGTCTAAATCTTCAATTTCTTTGACTTTGAAATTATATATATATATATATATTCTCCATTCATTTAGGTTCTACTGTTCTAACTTCTTTTTACTACTTTAATTTATATCTTTAATACTTTATTCTTATATACATATATATATATATGTAAGAGAGAGAGAGAGAGAGAGAGAGATAATAATTGAAACTTTAATACAATCTGCCAAAGAAGCTCTTGGTAAATTTTTAAGCAGTAATAAAAAAATTGAGAATGAACATTTTAGTAATGTAGTTAGATGATAATGGAATACAAGAGAAAATAGCAAATGAAAATCCTAACACAGATACATACAAGGACCAACTTTTAAAAGAATCCAATAATTGTGTTCCTAAAAATATATATGATTCAAGTCAATGGACTGATTAACACAAACCTGAGAGATTAATTAAAAAATCAATAAAAATTATTGATATAAATTTTTCAAAAGATCAAATTTTAAGATACTTTCCTACTGCATATGATATTAAAAAATGGCAGATAGGGAAAAATACGAAGGAAGATGGTTGATTTATTCTAAATATTTAGATAGAGTATTTTGTTTTTGTTGTAAGTTTTGAGTTCTATTTCAAGGCAGTAATATTAAAATTATTTGGTGTGATGTGTTATCTGCATGCTATTAACTTGGTAAGCAAAAATTTAAATCCAAATATACGTGTATTAATAACTTCTAGATTTTATCTTTTCATTTCCTCTTCAACATATATATGCATAATTTAGTTCTAACATCGAATAAATATTCATTCATGCGATTTTTATATTCTAAAAAAATTACAAGACATAAAAATATATACAACTTATATTTGTGAATTTGTAATTAAGAAGTTACAATACAAGAAATCTCCAACTGTAAAGACTAATTTTCCTAATTGTTCTCTTTAGGGCCCATTTACCTTGTGATATGGGATGTGGGGTGAAAAGATGAAATGAGGAATGGAGAGTAGGATTAGGATAATTTTATATTTTTAAATTATGTTTACTCTGTAGGATGATATGAATGATAAAAGTGGATTATTGTATTGAATTGTACTTTGATGAATTATTAATATCATGATAAATTATAAAAGGTTAAAGTACCATGATATCATAATATCATGATTAATTTTTCTCCATTTCAATACAACATCCAACTATTTCTACTTTTTCCAAACATAAAGAAATGAATTTTTCTCCATTCCAACACAACATCTTTACACATGAAAATAAAATCTTATAAATAAAAAATTTAGGGTAATTATTTTTTCATTTTGTTATTAATATCATTAGATATAATATATATATTTCTAATATCATTAGATATATATTATTATTTATTAATTATATATATGTTTTTCTTTTGAGTATTTTTAATATGAACATATTTTTTAAATTATTTGATTGGCACCACACCTTAAATTATTTGAAGTTGTGGCACCGTTCCTGGGATAAAACTATCAGACCTCATAGGCCGGATGAGTCATCCAACAAATAGTCTGTACAATTGCGGGCTGGTGCTTTATTACATGGCCCAAAACCCTTAAAGTAAACACGGGATGAGCCGGGATGTAGGCATTCATCCTGCCCAATCTATGAAAGTAAACGGATCTTGAAATTATGATTCAACCACCTTAAATTAAATATTTGATTTGAAATGAAGACCTTAAAGATTTAGGGCTCATTTACTTTTAGATATGAGATGTGGGGTGATAGGATGAAATGAGGGATGAAGAATGGGAGTAGGATAATTTAATATTTGATGAAGTATATTTACTTTGTGGGATAAAAGACAGGATGATGATGGATAATATTATTATTTGTTTACTTAGATGGATGATAAAATGTGGATACTACTACTACTACTACTACTACTACTACTACTACTACTACTACTAATAATAATAATAATAATAATAATAATACTTCAAAGTTGCGATTAAAAATAAAAATCAGGTCGCGGCAAATAGAATGTTGAGGGGTAATTTAACCCCTCATCCCACGAACCTAGCTCTGTTGGATTTTTCCATCCCACCAGATTGATGGGATTCCACATTCCATAAATAGTGAGCACAGTACTGGGCCATGCATGAGATATCCACCGGACTTTCATCAAATGAAGTAAACAAAAGATGTGGAGGGATGTGGGCTTTCACCCCCCCTCCCTCCCAACATCCAACAGAGTAAATAGGCCCTTAATGTCTTTGAGGAATATATAAAATCTCTATATTACAATATCTTGTTGCAATAGAAGTTTGCGACTCAGAGCTTGATGTTTGATTTATATTTTTACTTTCGTTAATTTATTTTTGAAAATTCCTATTTAAATTTGTTGCAAAATGAAAATATTGGTTCAAGAACTGATTTTTATTTTATTCAGTGTAAGATGTAACTTAAATTACCGAAATATTAATATTCAAGTTCTTAGGCTATGCTTGGTTGTAAATTGAAGCATTTTGTCAAAATATTTTGGCAAAATGGATTTTGAAAAGTGGGGTTAGGAAATATGATGTTGTTTGTTTGTATTTTGAATGGTAGGTAAAGAATATGTTGGAAGAAAATTATTTCTTTGGTTGTGTTTTAGAAGGGGATAATATGTCGCATCATAACTATTTTGGTGGGTTAATATGGTAAAATTGATATTTTAAAATTATTTATGCATGTGTATATATAGATTGGGTAGAGGGAACAAAAACTGAGAAGGTTAGACATTATGGAATAGGTAGGAAATGAATTAGGATGATATTTTGGACATTTTTTGGATTTGTTTTGGGGAGTGGGGTGGTATTTTGGGCCTTTTTGAATGTGATTGGGAGTAGGATTGGGGAACTTGTATGGTTTATTTATTTATATTTTAGAAGTTGAAAAATAAATTGACAATTTGCAACCAAACATGGGCTTAACATTTGAGATACAATTTGAATTTTCCATTATTCTTCAAGTTTATATCAAAATATAAATATAAATGAAAACAACAAAACTATAATGTAATAAATCAAAATAGTAATTATGAACTGCTATCAAATTTGATACAATTACCACGTTTAAGTATAAATTACCCCTGGGTAGAGAAATTATAGCATAAAATTATTGCATCTGCTTTTCCCCTATTTGCCCAAAACCAAACCATAAACCCTAGTACTATATTATTTGAACTTTTACGTAAATAAACAATAAAAGTAATCTTATTAACTGCATCGAGTGGCTCTTTAATTGAAAAGTATCACATGTTTTCTCGCACTCTCTAATCTATCTAATCTAAACAGGTAAAATGAACGAAAGAAGTGAACCAAAAGATTCCCCATCTCACAACTCTCAGCAAACAGGTGAAAATCGTCTTGAGAAATATTTTATGCAGATGTCTCCGTTTCTTGTGTTAAAGTGTGTGGATTCAGAAATTATATGTTTTTGTTTCCATAAATTTATTTTATTAGTTTTTCTTCTATAATTTTGTATTTGTAACAATTTCGGATGATGATGAGATAGACTACTCCTCCAAGCCGGAATTTTATAACCCCAAACTTGATGACAACGATGAATTATGGTTACAAAAGCAAAGAAGAGGGCGTACGTCCGATGCTGTGCTCAGCTGCCCTGCTTGCTTTACTACCCTTTGTTTGGATTGCCAGAGGTATGCTCATTTTGCAAATTTGTTGATTGTATGTGTGTGTGTGCGTATTGTACTAGAAAGGTGTTGCTAGGATTTGTTTTCCCTTGCTGTTTCTGTTTACTTGTTTTATGTATATAATATGTGTACTTCATGTTATTAATTTAGATGTGGATAAGGGTCACTACTTGGTTTATTAGGCGATTTTATCACCAGAACCCACTAGTCTGAATTCATATATTGGTTTGAGTGAAAGTCAAATTGGGAGGGGTTATAATGCTTTGTAAGGATTGCATATATTGGGTATTTTAGATAATTGTGACATAAAAGAACTTGTTGGTCACAATTGTTTCGTTGGGAAAGAGATGATACTTACGGTCCGGTGTCAAATCGCTAACATAGCATAAGTATCATCACAAACACTCAATATGTGATTTGCTAGAATCCAATAAAATTTTCATTCCACAGTTTCTGAAAGAACTGCGTATGGTAAAATCCATAGAGCACAACTGCACAACTGATGGACACAGTATGATATGCTCTGAATAGTACCAATCCAGTAATGCGTAGTGAAGCTTTCCATTCATGATGCAGTCAGAGCATCAGCTGTGTTTTCTTTAATTAAACAGCTGGAGGAATCATTTGATATGATGAAGTCTTCAGAAACTTTGTCTGGCTGCTCCACTCTTGGGGGATAGAAGGACGCCAATGCTTTGCTTTTCTCCTAAAAAGGACGCATTGTTAAATGTGGTAGCAAATTAGCAATGAATAATTAAGTTGAAGACTATATAAGCTAAAGGATTTTGAGTTTTTCTTTTCCCATTTTTTCTTTTCTTTCTGGGAAGGTAATATGGTTGCGGTGTGGTTTTATGCATTTGGAAGTGTGCCACAATAAGCGCAGACCATGAAGGCCAGCTAAATGTGGAGGAGAGTATGCAGAAAATGACTAAAAATTATTTTCCACTCTACACTTTCTATGTTAAGTGCAATAAATTGAGACCAGTACATAAGTAAAAGAGGGTTTAAATTTAGCGATCACCACAAGATCCAAGCTTCAGATGAATGACTGATTCAAGCTATGGGTTCAACACTCAGGTTTTAAATTTTTCCTGGAAGAATAGTTTCAATTGATAGGAACAGCTTGCAGTCTATCTATATAACCCGGATATCTGGACACAATTGTAAGATATATCAATCAACATGGACGTGGACGGTTGCCAATCGGGGAAACAAGTCTCCATGTTTACGTTTAGACATTTTATGGAATTACAATGGTGCAAAATCCTGATGATTTATTCAACCGAACTTATGATTTACGCCATTTCTTGGCTTGTCAACTATTTGGGCCACTTGGCTTGTCGCATGTGCTATTGCATTTCAATGATATGTTTGTTGACCCTCCTGCCTACAGCTCATGGTCCAGTAAAACTGTTTTCCCAACAATTGTGATGCTTTAAATAGCCATACAGATCATTTTGGACATCATGATGGTGTCATAATTAGCTGCATATGATGCCTAACATGTCCTGCAAATTTGTGGCCCATGAGTGGAACTTGGTTCCACCAGCATGAGGGTTAAGTTGTATCAATCCTTTTCTACTTATTGTCTGATAGGTTTCTAATTTTTTTTTCCAAAAGTGATCAATTTGTAAAAATTCCAAAGATGACTGTTCCTCATATAAACAGAGGAAAGACAAATTCTACTGATTTCTTCTGGATGTCCTGACACATGTTAAAAGCAACTCAAAGCAGGCAGGCTATTTTTAGGTGTAACTTTTCTTTTGCCTTGTTCTGTATGAACTTCCCTTTTCATCTCTTGATGTTTCCAAGTAGTTCTTTATTTTCATATTCTTTCCGCAGCAACCTCTAAAGATAGCTTCTTTGTCCTGTTCTAAAAACTTTTCCTCTTGGAGCATGAAAAAGATGTATGTTTCCAGATATATTAAACATTTGACCTTGTGTGAACATTGCTGTCAGATCCTGCTACAAAATGAACATAAACAACTAGAGAGAAGGCTGAAGTGATTAATTTCATTCTCAACAACAAGCAATAGAGTATTGAAAGAGTTCTGAGATGCTCTGTGAATAGTGAGCTTCCTCCTGGCGAGTTTCCAATTGGCTGTCTCCAATTTCCCAACTTAGCAGCAGAATTGTGGGTTTACATCCTCTCCCATTAGGCAACTCCTGCTACCCGTTCTCAATAATAAATTTCACTGTAGATGATATTTAATTCTCAAACTGTCTCAAGATGGCCAACTTTGAAACAAAAAGTTGATAGACCCGAAGGATGATAATACCAAAAGATGTATTTATGCCGAAAAAAAATTATGTGTTCTGTATATGACCTTCAGCTGTAACAGCTTCCTCTACGTCTAAAGGTTGATGTATAGTTTCCAGAAGTACAAGTCTTTAATTTGATAGGTGTGCATCCATCTTATCCATAGTTATTAAAGGCGTGAGGCTAGGGATAGGCGAGAGGTACATTTTTAAGGCGAGGCGAGAGGCGGGCGACCAAAAGGCGAATGAGGCAACAATTAGGAAAAAATTTAATATATATATAGTACAATAAATTAAATTAAGTTAAATATATTATGGATTAGCATGTTAATATATTTAACATTTTTAGTATTAAAATAGCAAATTAGTTAAATATATATCAAGATTTGGTTGAAGTATTAATATATTAAACAAATTGAAAAAGAAAGATTCAAAAAAATCAAAAGTGTTGTCTATATGAGAAAAGAACATTAAAAAAACAAAAAAACAAAATAAGAAACGAAAAGAGAATAGAGAAAAAAAGAAGAGGGAAGAAAACTTGAAGTTGAGGTTGTTGGAATCAAAGTGTTGGAGAGAATGCTTTGGTTGTAGGAAAATATTTGGGTGCTTCTTAATTGTGGGTTATTTATTTATTACAAAAAGCCAAGGTCTCTAATAGGAGACTCATTTATTATTATTTTTTTAAAATTAAACTAAAGGCGACTGAGGCGTCCAAGGCGACCAAAGTGACAAAGGCGGTCGCCTCATCTCGCCTTATGGTGCTCGCCTGGCCTGAGGAGAAAGAGGCGACATGGTGTCGCCTCACCTTGCCTCTCGCCTGAGGCGAGGGAGGCGACAACCTTTGATAACTAAGATCTTATCTGCATCTTTATCTGTAAGTTGGCCCAAATATACATTGCCACAGCAGCTTCACTCACTTTTATATTCCTTTCATGCGCTCAGTCTTATACTTTAATTTCCGGACCAGACCACAAGACAAATGCCTCAAGACTTCTTCAGTTTCATTTATCCCTTACATGGATATTAAAAACATTGATGGCCCATTACCTTTGTATGGTCAAGAAAACAGACAAAACAGAATTGACCAATTGAAGCCAGCCTTCTAGCAAAGCTTTGTTTCATATGCTTTTGGTACACAGTTTTAGCTGTGGCACTTTAGAATCCATAATCTTCCGTCATTAACAATTGCATATCCCAAAATACTACACTAGTAACCTACCACCTGGTATTTTATTTGTTGAAAGTTTATTCTCTTTTTTCTCATAAGCAAGCAGCATTCACATTGTTGTTCAGAGATCAAGGTATATACCAGGTAGCTTGTAGTATTGATGTTGACTTTGTTTTATTCTATCACATAAATCTTCAGATACATAGTGTCAAGCCCCGATCCCAACTTAACTATTGTTATCATTTCTTTTCTACAGGGACCAAACTTGAAGTCATAATGAATAATCACATAATGAAACAACATATAGAATCTCATTTATTGCTTAAAGTAAGCTAAACACATGACAAGTGCAATCACTACGCTAGGTTGTTGAAAGACGTAACTCCAAGCAATAAATTGAACATCATCTCAAAACTAATTCGAGAGTGATGCATACTCCTTGTGCCATACTTTTTTCAAAATTTCCACTTCTATAGGAAAATCTAACTCCTCTTGGTGGTTCTCATCCAAGTGAGGAAATTTAGCTAGAAGAAAATCTAATTTCTTCCAATGGTGGATTGATATTGGCACCTTTTATTAAACACACAATGGAAAAAGTAACATGATCTATGAAATAAGCTATGAAGAATTTTCTTAAAGCCCTTTAAAGAACTCAATAAAGCTATTTAAAGCTCTAGAAGGTGTATATAAATAATATTAGAGTAGATATTTTAGCTCCTTGAATAGCTTATATAGTAGAGGTCTTTCCTATTGCTCCTCCTACAGAGGAGGTCGTGTCACTTGCTGATAGTAGAGTAAAAAAACAGACCCTTATTCCATTCCTTTAGTTAGGAATAATTGGGGCGATAGCTCAATTGCTTCATAGTAGGAGTGGAGTTGGTATAGTTGCATCTCTATTTATCATCAAAGTAGCAAGTTGGTAGCTAATTATTACTCCTTCTCATGATTATTAGGTCTGTATTGAATGTGTGCTTCTAAGTCATCCCTTTCATGGTTACCTTTTTAAGGTATGGTAGAGGTCCATGAGAAGGTTAACAATCCATCATTAAAAATTTAGTAAGAGGTTGTATTAAACCTCATTGAAGATCTTTGACTCAAATCATTACTATATGATATGGGAGCGGCATAGTGTGACGAACATGAGAAAAGGGCATTCTAGGCTTTTGTGAGAACATAGTTGAGTTTCATTTGATCCACCATCCGAGGCTAGAACAATAAAATTTTATGGCATCTTATTTAGAAAGCGATATAGCAAGAATATCCTTTTCTTTTATCACTTTTTAGTCCTTGATTGTCCACTTGAGTTTCCACTTGGATTCAAAGTAATCTGAAAAAGTAAAGTCAAGTGTAGGAAACTGCCCTTTTATGTGGAAGTTAAATCAAGCAAGTTCCTAGTCAACTGAGATGTTATGCAACTAGGTAGTAGCCTTTCAATTAGTTGTCGGACAAAATAGCAATTATTGTGGCCACCTATACAGACCTACGCTATGATAAACTCGACCAAAATATGACTTCCGACCTTCCTACACAAGTTTGAACTTGTATAAGGGGATGATCGTGATATTAGAGATCTAAGTCCCACTAATGTGGGGTGAAAACAATGAGTAGGCGACATTAGCTCTCCAAAGCCATTCCTTCTCTTGCATTTGATCCCTCAAACTCATAGCAGTAGCTAACAAAGGCTTCTAGCACAGAATTCAATTGCAAATTGAATTAGACACTGAAACAAAAGTCTAATCGAGAGAGTAGTAAGACGAAAAACAAAGCATAGTGTGGCTAGTAGAAAACATGCTCTTGGCGGATTTATAGTAATATTTTTTGTCTCCCAGAAAGAGCATTCATCAATTTCTTTCCACCTAATCGACCACAACGACCAAAAGAATGCGAAAAAATCAAACCTTGAAAGGTGAAAGCTAGGTGTTAATGTGAATGACTCGTCGTTAACTTAGCTTTTGGGTAATAATCATTATATAGGAGAGATAGCCAAGTTGTTTAAGTGTAGCATTATTATCGCTATTGAGGTTTTTGTTTTCCAAGATTGGGTCTTGGCTCTATTAATATTTTCTTCCAATCTAGTGATGCCTTGGAGTCCAGCATACAAAATTTCTAAGTAGCATGCCACCATATGGTCTAGAACTAGAAAAGAAAAATAACATTTCTATCTTTTTATAAGAGAAGTCGTATCGAGAAAGTTACGCCTCCAAGTCTACACGTGCTTTGGGGTGATTGAAGAATTCACGCGAGTGGGGGGAAAAAGAACTTTGCATGAATAAATAAGTGCAATAGCTCTGGTATGATTAGTGTATGCTAAGCAAAATAAAACATGGTTGACCAAGGAAAAGGGAGTGGGTTAAGAGTTAGTTCTCAGTAGTCATTAACATGGAAGATGGGGAGAGGAATTCAATTAATTATTAAATTATAGTTGCGCACCTATTTATATCGTCTAGACACTTGTAAATGTCTCGACATTTTAAAGATACGTGATCTTTCCCATCCTTTTGACATTTACATGAGACCCTATTTTGTTAAATGTATATGGATGTTTACATATGATGATGATATTTGCTTTACCAAGTGTTGCTAGTTAGGCCGTAGTAGGGAAATCCATGTATCAAAATAGCAAGCATTTTGATTGTCAGAGCATAGATGTGCAATAGGTTTTTTATGCTCTGTTAATTTCTTTTATTCATGTATCAATAACACCACAAAATAACTTACAAAACCTAATCTTACACCATAAACAAATTTAGGTACTTTTCTTTCTGTTCTGCATACGCCCCGAGATGTAAATGCAGCAAGAATGAATATTTTCATGATGAAACAGAATGGCATTTACAATAGACATCCATTGCTAACAAAGATCGTTACACAATGAACAATGTTAATGTGGGATTAGGATGTGTTTCTTAATTTAAAATCAAGTTAAAGAACTTCTTCTTGAATAGTATTTCCTTCCTTAAATAATACATTATTGAATTGAAATATTTTCGCTCAGATTGGTTGTTTTTTTATTTCTATTCTCTATTTTCACGATTTTAAATATGTTTTAATTTTATTATTGTTTGCATGTATAAATGAAGATGTGAATGGATTAGTATTGTAAAATTTTTGAAAAAAGTGAATTAAAAATAATATTTTAACATTATAGTGTTAAATATTTTAATATAATATTATTAATCATTACTATTTAACTTATTATGAGTCCTACTTTTTTTTTTTTTTATGTTCCATTAATTAAATTATGCTGGAATAAAAAAATATGAATAAATTTAGGATGGGTTCCATTGTATTGGTAAGATAAAAAAATAAATAATTGTTTAATAAGTTAGGTGGATTATGATGGGATAAAAATTATTATTAAATTTAAGGTGAGCCCCGTTATCTTGGAATGATACAAAATGAAATTATTATTTAATTAGTAAGTGGTTGAAATTTATTTTTAAATTAGTAGATATTATAAATTTGAAAATGATAGATGTAAGTATGAAAATGGAAAAAGGGTGATATTTTCATTCAAAATGGTACAAAATTGCATCTTCTACTGCCGAAAAAGTATAAGATGACAAAATGTGTTTCTTACAACCAGTCTAGCCCCTTGTGTCCTATCAAGGGTAGACCCTAGAAGACTAATTTTCAGTAAGAAATGCCTCCTAAAATGAAGTAGAATCTGTGCTAACTCTCCTAAGAACTTGACAAAGTTGGCCCTTTCTTTTTTTTCAAATATGGTTGAACTCCTTAAATCTCAATGAAATTTTCTCCGTGATTAATGAATCCCTTCAAAGGCTTGAAAATTTACACCAAGGGCATCCCTAGTGTGATTCCTCTAAGATGTATTCACATATTGGAAGCCTACTTGATCTTTTCTGTGGTAACATGGAAAGAAAATCTCTTAGAATATAACTCTTTAGCAAGATGGAGAAAGATGCACCAAATAGAGTATGGAGGAGAGAAGATGATTTTGTAGAGCAATTATCAAGCAAAATGTGGAGTTTTGGTTGTGCGCCATGATTATTGGGGAGGAAAGTTATTTGGGTGGTTGAGTTTTAGTACAGCTAGTTAACTACCTCCTTCTGACTTCCATTCGATAACCACGAAGATGTAACTTCCTTCCACCAATTCTCCAAGATTGGACCATTTGTCGTGCTCCTACATACTCTCTGGGCAAAATATCTTTTTCTAATTATCTTGACCTTTTCAACTTTCTTATGGGCTTGAGCCAACAATGGACCTGGACCCTAATTTCCAATTTAAGTCCAATTAGCTTCAGCTAGTTAGTTGAACCGTTCAATTAATTAACTCACAAGCCGTATTATTTTAATTGGTCCAATGAATTAATCTTAATTAAGGTAGGTCCATCTCATGGACTTAATTAAATAGAACTCTTTTTATTTAACTTGATCAATTTAACTCATTAAATTGATCAAGACTTAATTAATTCCTATGGTGTAAATTAATTAGTTATACTAATTAATAGAAAATTAAAGCTAGCTTAATCTTATGTACTTAATTAAGTAGAAGCTAAGTGGATCAATTGAGCTCTGATTTGGCTAGCATAAGACACATGGAATCTGATGTAAATCAGCAGGATTACCTGACAAAGCTAAATACTCCTAGGTATCAAAATCGTGAACATCAACATGTAAGTTCCAGATCCAAGTGGTAGTATTAGGTCATTTAGCTATTGTTCTTGAGAAATGTCCTAGTTTGGTTTAACTATTTAAATTGATCAAAATCTTAAATTGAATAAGTCCAGTGCAATTCCTCCATCTTGAGCTAGCCTCGTCTCATAGACACAAATAAATGAACTCCTTTATTTAATTAGATTAGGTTAACTCCTTAAATTAATCAAACTCAACAAATAATTACATTAATCAATTAATTCCCCAAATCATAGAAACTTGTCCTTCTTTCATGTGTGACCTATTATGTTCATCAATTAACTAGTTGTGGGTCCTCAACTCATTTCAATTTAATTTGTGAATAATAGTTAAACTTTTTGGAGCAACCACCTTCGAATGAAACTTATTTAATTCAAGTAGCTCACTTCACTCAATCGATATCTAACAACAAGTGTTGAAGACAATGGAGTACATACAATGGACCTTTTATCTTATTAACATGTAAATACAGTCCTTCTGTTATTCTATCTCCTAATTAAGACCTAGGGTTCAATAACCATATCAGTGAACCTAATAACTTCAGTAACATGTATCTATCTCTGGTTTTTGCATGTGACCTACCTACAACTCAAGTGTCACATACCGACTCTCACAAGGACTTTGCAAACCATTGTGAAAATGTGTAAGATCTTTTCATCTTTTATGGATGAATGATGAATCCTCTGTTGGTTCTCACTGATCTCTATATATAAGATGATAATTATGTCCAACACAGAATTCTTATGACGTGCTATATGAGCAAGGATTGTATCAAAATATAAGCGATCATACACATGGTTATTTTGGATCTCAAATTTAAGAACTAATAATATGCATTATCATAAGCAAAGAAAATTTCATACCTATTTGTCACTCGTGCTTTGAAGTGAAATCCCTGTAAGAAGGATTCTTCTGTGAATTCGTTCTCTAGCAAGCATCTACTAATGTATAGCAACGAAGACCTTTATTCCACTAGTTAGGCCTTTCATTGATATAGATTCTCTATTTCGAATTGCCGTGACCCATAAACTAGGAAGAATACTAGAAAGAATATGAAAATAGCCCCTCGGTCTATGATACATAAATGGGATAAAATCGGGATCAAGCCCATATTTTTCTTACTTAACCTTAGGTTATATTTTTCATACTTAACCTTTGGTTAATTTAATTTGATGAAAGCGAAGAAAGTGTTCCTATACCAATCTCCCATGAATTAGGCACCCTCTAATAAATGGAGCATGTGCCGCTACTACAAATCTATTTGCATCCATCAATGGCCTTTCTCGTTGGATCCTACGACTTGAAAGAGTTTAAGATCAAGACAATGGATTTGTTCCATTATCATCATCCCATGACGTATGACTTCATGTATGGTATAAGGGCTTGACCTAAATGCATTGTGACCTAGACAATTTCCCCCATGAGGTAAAGATGCCTAATGATTTAATAAGAGAAGTACATTGGTTAGAATAAGATTGTTCCCACAATAGTAGAAACTAATCTCAATTAGCTCATTGGGTACCATTCCAACATTTTCAACATAGTGCAAAAAATTTTAAAAAGTAATGCATCTTTGTAAGAAATTTTAGGGACATTGTAGTTTTCTATTGAATTTTTGTTGTTATTTGCAATAACAACTAGGACTGTCCTGTGTAACCTGAAGTTGTTTGCAATACGAACTTGCAATAGTTGAAGTTGCTACATGAGATAACCACTTATTGAGCTGTTGTAGTGTTTTGGATAGCAATTCTTTTAGTTGTTATCGTTATAGCAACTTCTAAAGTCATTGTTCCTTTACTAACTTAGCAACTTGCTACTTGACTTTGCAACTTGCTCAAGGTTGTGTTAGCATTTTGTATGGCAACTTATGAAGTTGTTATTCCATCGCCTATAGTAACTTTGCAAATTGTTAAAATTACAACTTTCTATTGTTGTTATGTTTCTGTAGTAACTTCTATATCTATATGTATTCATAACTATACATGAAATTACTTTTATGTATAGTAGCACAATGAAATTGAGACCGTGTTTTCTATTAGATGTCGTTTTGAGTCATTAGTCACTTCAAAATTACTCATTACCCTGTCAATAATGTTGCAAAAATTTTATAGCGCTGCCACTAACATTTTAGGGGGTTATCCCATTTGAAAGATTAAGATATAATTATTTGACATTTATGTTTACCATCTTAACTTTCTTAATAAGCTTTAAAATTTATAATGTCCTCCCATGTGGCAACATGGGAGCAAAAAAAAGAGAGGCAGTTTCTCTCACTTTTGGCATGGCGGGCTCTCAGTGGGAGGCTTGTACGATGAGCTATTAGCTCAGTGGTAGAGCGTGGGCCTAACAATTGCGTCGTTGTACCTGGATTGTGAGGGCTTTCACCTAGTTCAATGTGTTAATTGGTGCCTCACCTTGAGATGTGGATCATGCAAGGCACATTAGCATGGCGTACTCCACCTGTTCGAATATAAAAAGTTCACTTTTTAGAGCCTCTTGTAGTTAGAGGCACTCTAGCCTTGTAATGGTTTCGATAGTGATACAAAGTTGCTGTGGGAATATGAAACAACCCTGCAAGTTCTACTGATAACTATTACAACAACTTATAAATGCTATGTAAAATAACTTTGGATGACATGGAAAAAAGAAGTTGTTATTGCAAATAATAGGTTAAGTAAAAAGTTGTTTCTTTATTTTCAATTTTAACAGTGCTGAAAGTTTTGGAAAAGGTGCAATTATTTTTACTTTTTTATCTATTTTGGTTTGTAAAAGAAAAATATGAAAAATTCTTTTTTTCATATTATCATATTGGTATTATGCACATCCTGTAAGTTTATGACTCTCTCTATGGATGGAAATGATGTGAAATCAATTTCTAGCTTTTTGCCTTCAATAACTTTTAATGAATCCCAAGTAAGAATTCTTGCAGCATTTTAAAAATGATCTAAATGTTAAATCAGATCATATGCCTCGTGTATATTACAATGTTAAAATATATAAGGATCTATCTAATGTGAACAATTTTGGTTGTGTAAAATATGAAGGAACTTTTTGTAATGAAGACATTTTATGTAATTAGGATTCCACCCCACCCAACACCCCCCCCCGGGGTCGGGGGGGGGGGGAGGTTGTGTGTGTAGCAGTTTCCTTTGTGCTGGTGGCTGAATCTTGGAATAACAGGGGCATATGAAAAATCCTCACATTTGCTTCTATCACTAAAAGAAAAATGTAAGGACCTTATAAGGCATCCTTTGACCGGCTTCCTTGGCTAGAAGCTTCTCTTTCTCGCCTTTGTCCTGGACTTGGATTTGTAAGCTTGAAGTTTGTCGTACTTTGTATGGTTAACTTATTTCAAGCATGCCATAAGATTATGCAAACTCTCTATACTCTCCTGCTAATTAAAATCTTTGTCTGAGGTTGGATTTAAATTTTTTTCTTTTTGGGAAGAAAAAAGGTTTCTGATCATTTTGGGTTTTGCAGGCATGAAAAGTACGAGACCCAGTACCAAGCAATTTTTGTTGTCAACTGCAGGATAACAGAGGAAGTGTCACAACTAGGAAGTAAAAGAAAAAGGAATAGAAGAGGTGATGAGACTGAAGGAGGTCCTAATGCTGGTGAAAGATTTAATCGTGTGTGTTGTTCAGTTTGCTCAACAGAGGTGGGAGTTATCGATGAGGATGAGGTCTACCATTTCTTGAATGTTCTCCCTAGTGAAGCTTGAGCAAGTCATGCTTCTCCCCTGGCTTTTCTTCATCAATTATCTTTGTCCTTTTAGTTTTAATGCGTATTAACGAATATGGGGCAAAGTTTCTTTAGCAGTATTTCAATAAAAAAAAAATTCTGCATCTACAGTGAATCAACTATGAATGTAGTAGATGTTGTGGATTTTCCATTTGAATGATGAGAATATGGTTTGGTTCGACAAATTCATTTGTTTCTAGTTCCTGTAAGGAGTTCCCCTGAAAACACACTGGCAAAACATGCAGGAAGCCTAACTGTAATGTAAGAGGAGAGTTTCTAGTGCAATTATGAATTTATGCATGTATAGGAATTAATTATTTATGAAACACGTCATGCAACCTTTTACAAATTAAGAAAAATATCATTAATTATAATTCTATTCGGCATCATATAATATAAAATGCAAGGATTTGGTAAAACAATGAAAATAATATATCGGAAATCAGAATTGAAAATATCACTTTATAAGATTTTGTGTTTGCCATAATATTTTCGTAGTAGAGATTTATATTTATACGATACATTAGACAATACAGAAAATAAAAAAAGCATAAGTCTACAGTGGAGCGAATATTCCTTTTATTTACTTATTTATTTTATATTGCTCGTATACCCCTTCTGAATTTTGGTGGGAGGGCCACAGGTGTCAACCTACACAAATTTGCTTTTGCGAATGGGAATTTTGTCATTAGCCAATAATTAAAGAAGAAATTGAAGGCCTCCATAAACAAACGTACAAAAGCCATATGCATTTTATGTTGTCTAAAATTTTATATAAGAGAAGAGAATGGTTGGATAAGATCAATTATTCAATCAGTTTATCAAAGTACACAAGAGTTATTATTTATAGACCAATTATGTATAATTTGAAATTCAAGCAAACATTTAAATCAATTATATGGATGGATGCATAAATTTGGGAGCAAATTAAAGCCACAGTTAAAGCAGGCAAGAAGATAGATTCATACAATGTTAACAAAGAAGGTTTACTGAGAGAAAATAAAAATATATAAATAGATTTGGGGTTTTATTGTCAAATTGGAATTTTGTGTGTGGTTTCTACAAGAGGAGTAGCTAATACATACATATACATATGTATAGATGTAATGATGTATGTATAACCGACGATATTTCTGTAATACATATAGTTAGTTGTTCGACTTTTAACAATCTCTTAATTACTTATCTACATTGTCTTTGATCACATATAAATATCCCATCAAATAAATGGGTCGAATGACTCTTAACAATTAATTGTACACTTGATCAAATCAAACTTAAGACGTTAATCAATTTGGTCAGTGTAATTAAATTTAATAAATCAACAACTGAAATATATTTACAACGTGAGGTTTAAGTGTTTTGTAATGGTAATCATCATCATCATCATAATATAAAGTACTGAGGGCTATTTGGCCACTCGTCTAACATCTCCCATTTGGCCAATTAATTAGATCAAGATTAATTTCTTGTATACGCCCATTGATTGGACATGTCATTTAAGATCCTCAGATCCCATTGCTTTTGCGATAGGATCCACCTATCATTTGCTTTGAACAAATGAACTCAATCACTATCTCTTTTTTTTTCTTCTTCTTAATATATCATTTATATAGTGATACTTGATAACTATTCAAAAGAGAGTTATTTTACTCTTATTATGAGGCAGATAATTGCTAATTTTGGAGGGATTTAATAGAGAAAGTACTTGTTTGAAATCACTTTGTGGAAGAATTCTAAGGCACGTAAAATTGTCACTTCACCTTGCAGAAAAATTTTCCAAGTGGAGCATTACAAAAAAACATAGACAAGTTCTAAGGTCTAATCAATTATTGATTATTTATTATTAAAGGATCAAGAGCAAGGATGATAAAAGGTGGATGGCTATAGCCTCTCTGCTCCAAGCAATCATGTTCATGATGTGCATATAATTCGTCACGGATTAGTTGAAAATATCCTAATAATGCTATCTAATTTTTTCAATTACCTCCCGGTCTCTTGATTCAATTAAATTGGAGCATTTCTCATTCTAGTATTGATTTTCCTCCCTCGAGCTCAAGTCAATAAATTGGGTTTTAATTCATAGTTGCCAAATTCATCAATGACATTGTGCACAAAACCATGAATAATCAATAAGACAATGAAATTATCAAATAAACCCAAAAATGTCAACACCAAAGTTGAATACAACAGGAAATATAATAAATTAGCCTAGCTTAGAGTCATAATTTCTACAATTAATATTTGCCCATACATAGGAGTAAGAAAAATAAAAGATAAAGTTGAGGGACACCCAAAGATATTGGGAATATGCTCCTTCCCTCCAATTTAGAACATCTATTTCATTCCCTAGTTTATCTTCTGTTTCATTTCATGAATATTTGATATGTGTACTAAATGTTTCTTTATAAAAATAATTAATTGAGAATCAGATACATTTGGCATACATACATCAAGCTTGAATAGAATATGAAATATGGAATGGAATAGAGGATTCAAAGTGCTTCCTCTTGAGTTTTTCTTGAGGAATCCAAATAAATCACTTTAATATCCGCTAAAATTATGCCTTGTTAATTTACAAATGGTTTTTCTATACCCTAGGCTGGTAAACAGAAAGAACATACTATCTGGAGAAAAAAAAAAAAGAGGAAACATAAAAGAAAAGCCTATTGTAACACCCCTAGAATTTTCTTGAATTGTAATAACTTAATTGTTAAATTATTTTCGTTTTAATTTGTTTTATGAATTTTTATAATTATTAGTATTTTAGAAGTTTTGTGGTCAATATATAATACTAATAAACTTGATTTGATGTTAATTAAAATTTCTGGGGCCAATTGTAATTATAGAGGATTTAATTGTGCAACTTTGGAGAATAGTAGGGTTTGCATAGAAGGGTCTTGGTCAATGGGGTCAAAAGTGTGATTTTTAAAAATTGCAAGGATCTAATTGAGGCTGATTGGAAATGTTTGGGGCTAAATTGCAAAATTAAAGAAAATCAATTTTATAATATGACAGAAGGCATTTGAATCTCCAATTTTCCTTTCTTCTTCCTTTTTCTTCTCCTCCACCTGCGACCACCACTTCACTCAGCGATCTTTTATCGGTGACCGCCTTTCACCAAACTAAACTGACCAAATCACTCCCCTTGACTCCAGCTACACTTGCACACCACCATGCACGGCTGAATCCCACTCTGGTGAGCCACCGAGAGCAAGCTTCACGGCAGGCAAGTGGGTTTCTCATTTTTCGGCAACCAAATTCGACTCCAAAGGATGGTCTGGATAGTACTCGATAGGGAGAACATCGTGGAGGCATTACATGGCAGTGAAACGCAGCGACGATGACGGGAAATGGTGATCGGAGCATGATGGTGAAGAACCATTTTTTAAGGCTGTTGAGCTCAGTTGAGGGTGCTACAGGCCGTGAAACTTGAAGCTAAGGGCGGTATTGGATTCAGGAGCTTGAGGAAAACATTCTGGTGAAAACGTTGGGCAACTCCGGCGGCGGCGGCACGGCGGTAGAGCTAAGGTAGAATCTACTCCTCGGCATGGTGATCGTAATGGTAGCTTCGGTTGCTGAATTCAAGGTCTCGATTTGGTATTTCGTAGGTAAAATAGTTAGAAAGGATTTGGTTACATATATATATATACATGTTATGTTGTATTTCTTCAACTTTGGAGTATAGCAAGAATGAGTGCATGGATTCTATATATATAGGTACTTGGATCATGCATGGATGGAATATGTTATAATTGTGGACCCGGATATGTTGTACTATATGCCAAATTTAAAATTTATGAGTTTGATAAGAAATTAAACCTTGAATTGTGAATTTGGAACCTAAAGTGGAAATTATTGGAACTATGTATGAGACATTAAGCAATTTTGTGATTTAAAGTGACATTATGAAGATCATGTGATTAAGGACTTGACTATTGTGATAAGTGAAAATGATATAAGAATTGAGGTTATTGTGGCAAGACTAGTTTAATAGCCATTTTTGGAACAATAACAATATTGACGCTTTTAAGCTATCATGTTAATAGGTTGATTAGTAAATTTTGGAGTTAAGAACAAGTATGATAGTGATGTACTGGGAGTTACAAATGGATTCTGATTATAAATATATTATTTTGGTTAGGTGACGACGACGTGGGTCACGAGGACCAATAGACAATTTGCAGGACTAGCATAATCTGGGATTACGGAGGTGAGGGTCTATTGCTATGGTTTTTACCTTATATAAGCTATTTTTTGTTTCATTGAACCCTTTTGAGGGTCTGCCAATTTGGCCTTGCTATATCTATCTTTTCTTGTGGCATAACCCCTATGAGGGTTAATTTGTTTGATTGCACCGCTCGTAAATTGCTTGATTCATACTTGCTCGTTTATTAGAATCTGAACTTGATTGGTACTTTCTCATTATCTGTTATTTTATTGTATACCCCTGTGAGGGTTAGTACTTGTTGTCACTCTGTTGAGTTAGTTCTTGTTTGTTATGGGGCCCAATATTCCTTTCTATTGTGTTTGGTACTTGTCTAGATTGGTTCTTGTTATTGTTCGGTACTTGTTTTCATCTTGAATTGTTATCAAATGCCTTACCAGCATACTCGCTCGTTTGTACCCTGTTATCCAGCCAGTTGGCTTAATTGTACTTGCTAGTCGTTCATATATTGCCTCGTCAACAACTTCAATCGCTTGATTGGTGCTTATTGTACTTGACTGGTATTTGTTGTACATGTTGTACTTGCTTAGAGATAGTACTTGGGTCGAGTGCCAATCCTATGCGGAATGCTAGGATACTTGGGACACACCTTGCAGTCCACTTAGGTATCTAGGATACGCTATGTGGTCTGTATAGGTATCCGCGATACGCTAAGCAGTCCGCTTAGGTATCCGCAATGCGCCATACAGTCCGTATGGGCACACCAATTGTATGCCAAGCTGTCATGCTATGGAAGTACTTGTTTGATTGGTATAAGGTGAACTGATATGCATGTTTTAACTCATTTTGTTGGAATGCATATTCAATAAGGGTTTGCTTGCTCGTACTCGCTTCTCACTTGCTTGTAATATGTTCTTAGAGCAATAAGGCAGGAGAATTTCCTGTTTTCTATATTCGCTCTTGTTAAAGTGTAATTGTACTTGTATTACTATTAATTTTAAATCTGTTGAGATGCTCTTCCCTTGACAAGTTCTGTTATCATTTGATATATTATTCCTCACTAAGTCCATTGGAGTTACCCCCATTTTTTCATTATTTTTGTAGACAGGGTTGATTAAGAATGTAAAGTTCTAACTCAGAGAGTAGGAATGTTTCTTTTGTAACAGATTAGGTGTCCTTTTGTATATGGGTTATTAGAATGCTATATGGTAACATAGAGATGTTGAGATATGTCAGGGTTGACAAGGCTACCTTGAACTTGTGTACATAATTTTGCTGAACGTTTAAGATTTAAACTTTGGCATTAATGTTAATGGTTGGTAGTATTATTTAAGTTGATATTTTCTGTTGCTTTTGAAATTGTCGTCTTCTTTATATGATTTGGAATTAGAAAAGAAAAATTTTGGGCCTGTTGTTTGTATTACAGGTTCTAAATTTAAGATTGAAATGTTTTGGTATCTTAGCTTTGGGTTACCCTGAGTGGGGTGTCACACCTATAGAGAAAATATCCTCCAACTTTCCAAGTGAAGTATGCTGAATGAATGACCCTCAAGTCATATTTAAAATCAATAGTTAGATTTGCCTTGAAATGGCATTTGCCCCTTGGCAATCTAGCACCATTGCACCACATTGACAGTGTGCCACCCTATTTGATGTTGTGGGCCTGCAATGCTCTCACAAAGGCCTACGGCCATTGCTTGACAATGACAGAATAAAGGTTGGTGGCTTCTCTTGCTCTTCTAGCATATGGCTTCGACCTTATCTTGAGCATTCTTGCTACCTACAACAAAAGGAAAACACATAAAAAACTCACAACAAAAACAATAAAAAATACATAGCAAACACAAATGACTCAAAGACAACAACATGCAAAACAAGTGTTTTCTTCATGAAATTGATTTCAAAATATAGTAATTATATCCATCAAAATAAAGGCAAAATAATTCTATTTTTGAGAGTTAGCACACCCTTAAACTTACGTTTTTGTCAATTTTTGCTAGTCCTCTAGCAAAATTGGGGGAAAAAAAAGAAGAAGGAAAAAAGCATCATAGCAAAGACCCATAACAATATAAAATAGACAAAAATATTGGAGTTTATAAGAGTGCAAAATTCGTCTATAGTATTCTAAGAAGTATTTTGGAAATAATGGACAAAGATCCAGCATTGACTAGACATGTTACGTAAGTCGTGCTTCAACTCATACACAGATGTCTATCACAAATTTGATGTCTATGTGGGTATGAAATATGTCTCAACACCTAGTCAAGTGGATAGTCCAGACTTAGAATCAATCCCTCGGATATGTTGGTAACCACATAGCGAAGAGGATGAAGGCAAAATAAAATAGATATGAATAAAAAAATTTGCGATTAACGTGGCATTAAGTGATTGAACAATTAAATATATAAAGCCATCCTCAAGACTAACAAGGATGCTTATGCATTAAAATGGATAAAAAAGAGTAGGAAACTAATATACCTCAAGCTTTTTTCTGTAGAAGATGTGAACTAAATTGTTTGCGCAATTAACCCTTGAACTCTTCAAGTATTCCTGTCCAATCAGGTTTCCTTCTTCTCCTTGTGAGCTCCAAGAGAAGAACCCATACTCTTTAGGGACCTAAGGGTTAGCTTTGTTGTGGCTCATAACATTTAGAGCGTAATCTACATCCAGTCTCATACATAGTATATATAGCAAATATTATTGTTGACGTTGAAATTTTATTGGGATAAATCACCATTTGATAGCCCAAGTAAATTGGCTATTGATTTGGGTCCAAAATTAAAGTCCATAATAAATTTGGGCTTTACATAATGGGTCAATCCAAAATGAATTTTAAAATTCTTATTTGTTTTGGATTAGATAATTGGGCCTAACTTATTTAAATATGGTCCATTAGCAAATTAAGCCCATCTTAAGTGGTATTCAAGTCCAAGGGAAGACTCAAGCTTCAAGTAGTCAAATCCTAATCTGTGCCTATAAAAAGGGGTGCTGGGAGACATACCACACATCAAGAAATTAATCAAGAAACTCAAGCATCAAGCTCTCAAGTCCGAGCTCTTGCCACGAACAAGTGCTACAACCACAAGAGTTCCACATCTTCTTCAAAAGAATCCAAATTCTGAAGACCTTGATATCAAAACAAATACTTGATTTTAAGGAAGTTCGTGATTTCATCCACAAATTTAGGAGGGAATTACGCATCCGATTCAAGAACAAGCGTTAAGCCCTTGAATCAAATTCCAAGGAGAAGAATAAGAAGATTAGTCTTCCATTATGGAGATATTTTCAAATATTGTAACCGCTTTTATTTTAAATTAAATATTGAATTTGTCCATATTTTTTTGTCTTGTAATCTTTTGCAGACTCAAAATTTGTGTGAACAAATTTCTGGCACGCCCAGTGGGACCATCTCTGCCTCTCATCTCTTTCTCCTATATCAAAGTTCTAGTTGTCATTTTCGAACTCTCCATGGCACCTAAAAGAACCAAGTCACTATTATGAATCAGACAAACATTATGGATATTATTGCTACGGCCGGTCAATCCTCTATTGGGGGCAAGATCGTTGATACAACTCCATCAGATGGCTCGAACTCAGCAAGTCCTATGGAGATTAAGTCCAAATCATCTCTTTTTGCTGCGCTGTCTGCAATGGTAATTATAACAACTACAGTAGATAAACAACTTGCTCAAATAGCTCAAGCCATAGCTGATCTTCAGAAGATTATAGAAGATAAAGACCTCCAGATCACCCAATTAATGAACAAGCTGGAACATTCAGATGTTGGAGAGTCTAGCCAGAATCGATCATCCTCCTCAAATCATGTTGAAAATAAGAAGTAAATAGATGAAGCGCCACCCAAGTAAGACTCAATACAGAAATCTAATCACTATACGACATCTATTGTTGTGCTATCCGTGCAACAATTGCTAGAGATGATAACTAACACTATTAAATCACAGTATGGTGGACCTTCGCAAAATTCGCTCATGTACTCAAAACCATACACTAAGAGAGCTGACGCATTAAGGATGTCGATATAAAGAAGTTCGTGAGATCACTCAAGGGAAATGCATTCGATTGCTACATTGATTTGGAGCCTGAGTCTATTGACAGTTGCGCAAAAATTGAGAGATAATTTTGCTTCTACAGCACCCATCGCACTGTAAGTATGATTGAGCTTACCAATGCAAAGTAGTGGAAGGACGAGCCAGTCGTTGACTACATCAACCATTGGCGTGCACTAAGCTTGAATTGCAAGGATAGATTATCAGAAGTTTCGGCAATAGAGATGTGCATCCAAGGGATGCATTGTGGGCTTCTTTATATCCTCCAAGGAATCAAGCCATGAAGTTTTGAGGAATTAGCCACTCGTACTCATGACATGGAGTTGAGCATTGCAAATCATAAACTTGCTTTTTCGGTGGATGATCAAAAGAAAGACAGAAAAGACTCAAAGAAGAATAAGAAGTTCACCAAAGCTTATGTGAAGGAGTCCATGGCAATTAAAGTAGCTTCTATCAAGATTTCTACAAGCGGTAACCAAGGAGAAAAGCTTTATCAACTTGTGCCAATTGAAAGGCGTCGATCTACGTTGAAAGAACTACAGGAAAAAGGAGTATGCATTCCCTGACTCTAACGTCCTGCAAATCTTTGACAAATTATTGGCAAGAAAGATAATTGAGCTACATGAGCCGAAACATCCTGATGAAGTTGGGAAGGTGAATGACCTAAAATACCGTAAGTATCATCAAGTTGTTAGTCATCCCATAGAAAACTGTTTTGTGGTTAAAGAGAAAATCATAGCATTAGCTAAGGATGGAAAAATCATCCTTGACACCGAAGACGTTGCGAATGCGAATGTTGCTTGTATCATAGCTGTTACAAATGCCGCTTGCAGCCAGAAGGACGTCATCCCCCCACTCATAGGGGCATCAAAGTCGCTCCAATTTGGGAGTATAGACTCAATCCTGTTCGAAACTTTGTCCACTGATAAAAAAAGAAAAGTCAGATGCAAGTTCTATTTCTGAAGTTGAAGATGAAGATGAGTGGATTCTTGTAACATGTCGGCGGAGGCAAAGGCAACGTGTTCACCAGCTTCATCCATCTTTCTTAAATAGACAATATCTCAATTGATGTGGCATTCACGATAGGACATCTCAATGTCTCACAAAGTGCCATCAACCAAAGTTAACGAGAGATATAAAAGCTTCTCATGTTAAGCCGAGAAAATTGAGAAAAAGTTGTTGGGAACCTATTACTCTAGGAGACTTTTTTCCCATGAGATTTTTTGAACAGAAGGTCAAAACAACATTTACTACATCTGGTGAAGTGGAGAGTCAAAATTCTGCCTCTTGTTGTGCGGCCATTACATTTACAGATGAAGATTTGTTGCTGGGATCAAAGCCCCATAATTGGCCTTTTTTTTTTTTTTTGGATTCATGCAAGATCAGAAAGTTAACAACATGCTTATTGACGGGGGATCAGCAGTTAACATCATGCCAAAGTCTACTATGAAACAATTGGGGATCACAGTTGAGGACTTATCTTGTAGTCGCTTGACCATTCAAGGTTTCAACCAAGGAGACCAACGAGCCATTGGAATGATCCGACTAGATCTTACTATCGAAGAATTAAAAGCGGATACTTTGTTTCATGTCATCGATGCAAGGACTTCTTACAACTTGCTGCTAAGAAGGCCATGGCTTCATGAAAATAGAGTGGTTCCCTCTACCCTTCATTAATGCTTCAAGTATTCGAGAAATGGTGAGATAATGAAGGTCGATGCAGATACAAAACCATTTACTAAGGCGGAATCATACTTTGCAGATGCCAAATTGTATCTAGACCCGAGCTCAGTGCAGGAAACATTGCCTTCAAAATCTCCCGTCAATCATCCTATCAAGTGTGTCAGTGTCCAACATTGCCTACGACTTCTTGGCTTGGTCTGGATATGATTTTTCCAATCCGTCTAAGTTAGGGGAGTTGAAACCTGAGTTGATCGGAGAAAAGGTCCATGTCCTCAGCAAAGCACAACAAAAATTATGAAGCCAAGGGTTTCGTGTTAATCAGCCAAAGACTGGCTTAGGATTTACACCAAGTGAGCCAATCAGAATACGTGTGACGAAAAAGATAAGTGTGTCAGTGTCCAACATATTGCAGCTGACAAAGATGGAAATAATGGAGGTCAAAAGTAAAGTGATAGTCGCATCTCTGTATTTGATCGGCTAAGCACTCATACCAGCCGTCCATCTATCTTTGAAAGACTTGGTCTGAATCCACCACTTCGCGGAGGGCCTGCTACAAATCATTGACCACAAGGTTCAGTCTTTAATCGAATTGGAAGTAATGCTGTAGAAAAAATAAGGAAAAGAAATAACTGTGATAAGTCCAACATGATGGACTTGAGAACTGAAGGTCAAACTATTTGCTCACCTCAATCAAGTGAAGCCAAATCCTCGATTCTGATCATTAGTATGGATAGACCAGCAAAGGTGATGAGACGTACTATAAGGCATTCATTTGATGAAGATGGTGGACACAATGATGAAATAGAGATTATTCTAAGCTCTAATTATACAAGTGATGTAGAAGAACTAAGCCCTCAGTACCTTGGGGGGTTCAACAGGTTGATGGTAGATGACTTTGTGCGAGCTACAAGCCATCCTGGGTGGAGGACGACGCTTATCCCTATTGTGAAAGTAGATGGAGTTGTACAATGGAGGGTTACATTTCAAAAGATAGACGTCATAGACACTATACAGTCTGATGATAAAGAAGACAATGAGCAGTACTCCTGTTATCATATTGCTATTAGTGAAGAGTCGGATTCAGATGTCGTTGAAGATGAGATCCAAGAGGCTCCCCCACAACTTGAAGATGGTGGACAAACAACTATGGATGAACTTAAAGAATTGAATCTTGGCACAACAGAGGAGCCACGCCCTATATTCGTAAATTCTCTTTTAAGTAATAAAGAGAAAGAGTAGTACTTAAGAACCTTGAGCGAGTATAGAGATGTCTTTGCTTCAACATATAAAGAGATGCCAGGATTGGATCCCAAAGTTGCAATCTATCACCTCGGCATAAAGCATGGGGTGCGTCCAGTGAAGTAGTCGCAACAAATTTTCTACCCAGAGCTTGTCCCTCGAATTGAAGCTGAAGTAAACAAACTCATTGATGCTGGGTTCATCAGGGAAGTTAAGTATCTGACATGGATATCTAGCATTATGCCTGTAAAGAAGAAAAATGGCCAAATACGCATTTGTGTCGACTTTCGAGACTTAAATAAGCATGTTCGAAAGATGATTTTTCGTTACCTATCATCGAGCTCATGGTTGATGCGACTATTGGTCATGATGCTTTGTCTTTCATGGATGGATCATCGGGATACGACCAAATTAGAATGTCGCCACAAGATGAGGAGTGTACGGATTTTCGCACTCCAAAAGGTATCTACTGTTATAAAGTGATGCCTTTTAGGTTAAAGAATGCAGGTGCTACTTATCAGCGTGCTATGCAGAACATCTTTGATTACATCCTGCACAAAAGAGTTGAATGCTATGTCGATGATTTGGTTGTCAAAAGTAAGAGAAGAAGTGATCACTTGGAAAATCTTCGAGTGGTATTCGATCGGTTACGAAAATATAACTTCAAGATGAATCCCCTTAAATATGTATTTGGTGTTACGTCAGGTAAATTTCTTAGCTTTATAGTCCGTCATCGAGGCATTGAGCTTGATCCCGCAAAGATATATGCTATCCAGAAAATGCCTACACCACGGAACTTAAAAGAACTACGGAGCTTGCAAAGTAGTCTTGCGTTCATAAGAAGATTCATATCAAACCTCGCTGGGAGGTGTCAACCATTCAATCATCTTATGAAGAAAGACGCCCCATTCAAATGGGATGAAAGATGTCAGAATGCTTTTGAAAGTATAAAGAAATGCCTCTTGGATCTACCAGTGTTGGGAGCTCCTATACCCAGAAGGCCACTTATATTGTATATTGCAGCATAAGACAAGTCGATTGGTGTTCTTATGGCTCAAGAAAATGAAGAAGGTAAAGAAAAGGCACTATATTACCTTAGCAGATCCCTGACTGGAAATAAACTAAAATATTCCCCTATTGAGAAGATCTGCTTAGCATTATTCTACGCCATTAAGAAGTTGAAGCACTATTTTGAGACGTACTCCATACGACTCATCTCTCATGCTGATCCAGTCAAATTTGTTATGTCAAGACCTATGCTCTTTGGGAGATTGGCAAAGTGGTCTGTCATATTCAACCAATACGAGATCATCTATGTGCCACAAAAAGCTATCAAAGGGCAAGCTCTGGCAAATTTTTTGGCTGACCATCCTATCCTTACAGAATGGGAGTTATTTGATGACTTTCCTGATGAAGATGTTCTCTATGTTGAAGTTCTCTCGACATAGACAATGTTCTTCGATGGAGCAGCCAAATTCGATGGATCGGGGGCAAGGATTGTCTTCATTTTGCCAGAAAGCAAGAATTGACATATTCCATTATGTTGGGAGAGCTGTGCTCTAACAACGTTGCTGAATACCAAGCTTTGATTAATGGCCTTATAAATGGAAATTATGGAAATTGAGATCTATGGTGACTCAAAATTAATCATCAATTAGCTTTTTGAAAGAATATGAAGTCAAGAAGGAAGATCTTGTGCCTTTCTTTTAGCAAGCCTCGGACTTATTGAAGAAATTTGAGAAAGTCAACTTAAACCACGTATCGAGAAAGAAGAATAGGATGGCTGATGCATTGGCTAACCTAGCAACTACTCTAGCCCTGTTTGAAGGAAAAACAACAAACGTTCATGTCCGCAACCGGTGGATTGTTCCGCTCTCTGCTGAATCCAGTTAAGAAGATTTGAATGCTATATCAATATCGATTGGGGATGATCATGATTGGAAGAGTCCATTGGTTGATTACTTGACAGAGGTACGAAGGAGATCTTCTTGTTTTATCTTATACAAAGATACATCGTACCATTGATCTTTTGAAGGTAGTTACCAACGTTGCTTAACTGGCGAAGAAGCAATGGAAGCCATGACTAAAGCACATTATGGGATCCGTGGCACTCATAAGTCCGGCCCTAAGCTCCATTTTGGGATCAAAAAGATGGGTTACTATTGGCCGACAATGGTCAAAGATTGCTTGGAATATGCAAAGAGGTATGAAGCTTGACAACTATATGCAAATTTCATACACCAGCCTCCAGAGCCTCTATATCCTACTGTTGCTTCATGGCCGTTTGACGGTTGGGGTCTCGATGTTGTAGGGCCTATTACTCCGAAATCATATGCTGGCCATGCTTATATATTGGTAGCTACTGATTACTTCTCAAAATAGGCGGAGGCGATCCATCTCAGAGAGGTAAATAAGGAAACAATGGTTGAGTTCATCCGTTCGAACCTTATTTTTCGATGTAGGGTACCTCGCTAAATTATCACTGATAATGGCAAGCCGTTCTATAACAAGTTGATGGATAAGTTATGTGCACAGTTTGGTTTCAAGCAGCATAACTCCTTGATGTATAATGCAGCGGCAAATGGTTTGGCTGAAGCATTCAATAAAACCCTGTGCAACCTCCTGAAAAAGGTGGTGTTGAAGTCAAAAAGGACTGGCACGAGAAAGTTGGGGAAGCACTATGGGCATATAGAACGACACATCAAACCGCTACTCAAGTCACTCCATATTCATTGGTATATGGAGTTGAAGCCATTCTCCCTCTTGAAAGTCAGATACCTTCACTCCGTATCACAATTTAAGGACTCACCATTGAAGATAATGCTCGTCTCAGACTTGAAAAATTGGAAGCGTTGCGTGAGAAAAAGGCTTGAAGCTCAACAGCAACTTAAGTACTACCAAGCTCGCATGATAAGGGCATTTAATAAGAAAGTTCGCCTTCGATCATTTCAAGTTGGAGAGCTGGTCCTGGTAGTAAGCAAGCCAATTACTATTACCTAACGAATGGGAAACAAGTTTACATCAAAGTGGGATGGTCCTTATGTAATGAAAGAGGCTTATACGAATGCTGCCAATAAGTTGGTGGATAAAGATGGACTGCACATTGGCCCTATAAATGGCAATTTTTAAAGTGCTATAATCCGTGAAGAAGTATGCTCCTTGACGCACGAGCCTAACTGCATGTCAGTCCTGACCCGCATGAGTATAAACTGTGCACGGTACCCACCAATGGTAGTGTATGTGGATAAATTGCTAACTTACTCCACTGAAAGTATTTTATGTGGCTAAAATGTAGAAATACTTCACCTCGTCCAGGGTGGCTAAGCTATGGATATTCCTAGCCCGCATGAGTATAAACTGTGTACGCCCTCCCTCTCCTCAAAATGAAAATTCTTTGAACTACGTGATGACTTGATCCCCTTGATGGGGTACGTAGGCAGCTTGGAATTCATTTTCTAAGTTCAGTCTTATCTTCAAACAAGTTTGGTTTGTCTTAAAGATATCCAATTTGTTTGTAAGTTGGAGCCAGTTCATAATTATTCAATAATTGAAAGTATATGGTTGATATTTTCTTAGTTGGTGTTAATGAGAAAAGTGTAGGAGACAGAGCATAAAAAAAAAAGTGAAGCAAAAGATTGATGAAAAAGAAAAAGAGCTTTTATTACATATGAATATTCTTTTACATCACAAAAAAAAGGGAAATAACGCCAAAAAGCTAAATGCTCAAGCAAACAAGTCAAAGGTGGCTAAATCATGCCGAGATTCTTCAAGTAATGCCTCCATCCTCTTCAAAGCTTCAATCTCTTTATCAGTCAAAAATGGAGTGCTCTCAAACTTCAAGACCTCTTCTCTCTTAATTGCTACTTCTTTTTGAATGGTGGATAGGTTTTCTTCTGCTTTATGGAGTGATAAACTTGAAAGATCTTCTTTGTTGTTCAACTCGGCAAGTCGCGCCTTCAATTCTTCTTGTTGCTTGGTGATTCGAAGAAGTTCTGCTTTTAGACTATTCACCTCTTCAACTCGTTCAGTCTCTGTTCCCTCAATCTCAGAAAGATCTTGTTGTGCAAGAAGAAGTGTTTTCTCATGAGCCTCTTTTGTTTCTCTCTGGATGGAATCCAACTTGACTTTCGTGTAGTTGGAAGCGCCGTCAAAGAAAGACTTTAGATGACTCTCCAAGGATGATGTATCTTTCATATATGTCCTCATCTCCACAATCAAATTGTCAATCGCTGGCTTTATCCATGAAAGCTGCTCCAATGAAGTTCTCATAATCTTCTAACATATTCGTTCCCAGTAAAATTTGATCAATATCTGCTCAACTTCAATATTTATAGCTGTAGGACAAAATTCAGAAATTTCAGCACGTGGGAGCGGCCAAGATGAAGCCTTAAATGTCTTTTTGGGTTCTTTAGGCATGCCCTTCTCAACAGGCAACCTTTCTGCAATAAAATAGGCAATACCATTTAGATATCTGCAAAAGGTTTCAATTTTACAAAAAGAGATAATTGATGCATTATTACCAAAGGGATGGGAAGTAGCATATTTTCCACCTAAGCCAAGAGGATCGACTTTATTTATTGAGCCCATGTGCCTTCAGAAGCGATGGGGATTCCTTTCTCAAGGTCTGCAAGCTGAAAGGAAAACAAAAAAAAAAGGATATAAGATGGGTAAAAAAGAGCAGAAAAGTAACTGAATAAAATAATGATAATGATTGTGTGTACATATTCTGCTAATTCCTGTAAAGGCAATGAAGAACTCGAAGCATCTGGAAAAAATATTGAATTCACACTAATATTGTCTAAGTCAAGAACCTTCGATCTTTTTCTAAATTGGTATTTGTTGTTGGATTCATCATTAGATAATGATAAGGCAGAAAACACTTCATTTCCTTTAGTTGGACTAGCTGTAGGGACAAGCTTGGGGGTCGAGTCCACTTGAGGAGTTTGTTGCCTTTTAGAAAGCACTTTTGCTAGTTCTAGGTCAACAGCCGAACCTCGAGGAGGTGGAACAACTTCGCAATACTTGGAACCTTGTCTTGAAGTCCTTTGAGACTTTTTGGGATTCATATCTGTTGTTTGGTTAAGTTTGAGAATGATTTTTGTGTTTTTCCTCGAATAAGCCTTCCAATGTTTAGCCCACCAGTCTGTATATTCCTTCGTAACCAAAGGCGATGAGGAGGCACTTCTTGGTATGATTAGCTTGGAGGATGTACCCAACAAAGTGTAAGATTGCCAAAGTTGAATGAGTTCAACCAACTCACAAGTAAGAATCTCCTTCTTTAGGTAGCCATGAATATCTTGGCAAAAACCATTTTACTTGTGACTTTGAAAACAGAAGCACGCACCTTATCAACTTTACGGTATGGTAAAGCAAAGCTGTATAACCAACATGAAAGAAAATCAACCAAATAAGTCTCGCCCTTGATTTCCTTTTCGATCTCCAACTGCTGAAATGGCTCATCATACTCCTTAGTGCGTGATAGAAGAGATGTGTTGATGTTCCCACAAGAATTATGAGATAACTTTGGCTTGACAATTCTCTTTCTGGATGATCTTGAAGGTGGCTATGCATATCTAGTCGAGCCTCTAAACCAAAACCCAATCCAGTTCCTTGGCAGATGGAACAACTTCATCGTAGAAATCTCCACGTATCAGCAATCCACAAAGTCCACGAAGGTCCCATAAAGAAATCGACAGTTCTCCAATAGCAGTATGCAATGTGTTTGTAGAAGGGCACCATAGCTCGAGGAATCCTTGGAGGACATTCTTGTTGTAAACGTACGTAAAAAGGGAGGCATGAACAGCTACATAGATCTTAGATTGACGAAGAGTGTCTGCATGATGGCCCAGCACATCCTCTGCCCACTCCCAATATCCAATGTGAAAGGATACCTCACCAAACTTAGACGCCGGAAGTCTTCACGAGCCTCTGTTGGTGCTGAGATGGTGGTTCGAAAGTAAGAGTTCTGCACGCATGGCTCCAACGTCATGAAGTGATGATTTCAACAGCAAGACCTTAGAACGAGCCGAAGCACTAGAACATTGATCAATCGTCTCCTTAGTTGTCTCATCGGACCATTCAGCAACATGCATGGAGTGGTTTGATCGAGCTTGAGAAAATTGAGCATCCACTACCACTTCATACACACACAAAGTCGTGCTTTTGGCTTTGGGGAAGTTTTTGTCACATCGAATCATGATGCATGGAGTTGGTTCACTACAATCTTTGATATCTACCTTCATGGCCTTGTTGAAAAGGAAAGGTATTTTTCATTAAGTATCTTAATGAAGGAGAAGTAACATGGAAAGAGAAGAGTTGTTTTGCTCCAAAAGAAAGAGGATTATATCAAATAAAATCAGTGATACACTAAAGTTGTCTTCTCCTGGGCAAACTCACAAACAATTGTTGTGCGGGTGTTTATAAGGTGGATATGTAGTACCATGGCAAGCAACGCTCACCCAAGTTAACAAACTAACTTGACAAATACCAAGTACTCAAGTCTGAGAAGGTTTCACTGTCTTACTCCGTTTTTAATTGTGAGAGAATAAGTGATAATTCTCTTATAAACATTCAATGATGGTTGAAGATGGAATTTTTCCATAATTGCTTGATGAATGAATAACATCTTCAAAAGAGAATTTCCAAGTTTTTTAGATGGCCTGGATGGAAGGAATTAGTTGCCAGTTGCAAAAATCTGCTCAATCACTTGTCGGAAGAAAACTAAATATTTATCCTGTGCTGCTGGATCATATAGACCGAAGGGTGGGACCATGCTTTAATATAGCAGCACTACAAATTAAAAAAAAAAAAAAGAAAGAAAGAAAGAAAGAGGAGAAAGAAAGCTGGCTGAGTAAAAAGAAAAAAAAATGGAGAGCCGAAACTCGAAAGCGCTGCGGGTTCTTTCAGCAGGAAAAATCTTTTCTGCTGTTTGGTTTCTGCTAAGTTAGCCAAGGTCAACATGGGTGAGTTACCAAATGCTGAAATATATGGTTTAATGGGCTGATTTACCAAGTGCTGGGCTGGACCTTTGAGCCATTCTCCCGGGCTCCAGTGGGCTCAAATCTAATCTGGTTGGACCCCTTACTTGGATAAAAGACAAATCCTAGGGCTGGTGAATTGCGCTAGCTAAAGCTAGCCATCTTAGCGAGCCAGTGAGGGTTGGTGAATCTTGGACCAATTGCAACGGGCTACCGAAATTAGCTATACTAGGAGGGCATGTTGGGACACCTGGGTTGGTGACTGAGAAGCCCAATTACGAAAATTGGACCCATACACGGGCTGGAAGGTAGGGGTGTTCAAATCCAATCCAATCCAAAAAAAAAACCGACGAACCGATCCAAAAAATCGAAAACCGATTAAAACCGATTTTTTTTTATTTAAATTGGATTAATTTTTTTATAACCGATCGGTTCGGTTCGATTTTCGGTTTCAGTCTGAAAAATCGATCCAATCCAAACCGAACCGATTTATATATTAATAAAATAAAAAATATATTTTAATTATAAAAATATTAAATATATTTAAATAAAACTAAACCTATAAGTGTAAACCCTAAACTTAATTTTCCACTTATTCTATTTAGATTTAATTGTTCTTTATGTAAAATTTGGACATGTCCAGTTAGTGCATCAACCCTCAAAAACTGATTATGCTTGGAGGTTGCTAAAGGTATTGGATGTATTTGTTGCTGTCATTGTGATTCTTAATGAGGATAGTCTCTACTGGAATTACCTTGGCTACTTTAATTTATTTATTTTTTTGTTGAACTGGATATTCGAACCTATGTTGTACTAGATACTACAATTTCATCTCAGCTTCTTCTACTGTTGCTGGCCAATTACTTTTATAATTACTCTTTTGGAATGCAAATTTGAAACTTGATGAATTTATGAATTATGTTTATTGTTGACTTCTTGTGGACTTATATAATTTTATAATCTAAGTATTCTTACTTAATTTAGTTCAATTCTGTTGCCAAATGATATTATTTTCGCTTACTTTAAAAAAATAAATAAATAAATTAAAAAACCGAATAACCGATCCAATCCAAACCGATTTAAAATGGATTGGATTGGATTGGATTTACTATAAGAACCAAACCGATCCAAACCGATCCAAAAAATATTATATAATTTGGATCGGTTAGCTTTTTCCCCAAAACCGATCCAATCCAATCCGCGAACACCCCTACTGGAAGGCTCTGAAAAATTAGGCGCGAGAACTAGGACTCGAACCCGTGCCAAGGACCGAAGAGAAGAAGAACCTACCCACTTGAGCTGACTGAGAGCTGTTGGATAATCCCTCAAATCCTTACTTATATTGACTTGGATATGGGATGTAAGGGTCACTCTTCATCCCTTGCTTTTTATTTGACTTTCTTGTAATCGCCTCCTGTTTTTTGCTTATATCCAAGATAGATTTTATTGGGATAAATCACCATTTGATAGCCCAAGTAAATTGGCTATTGATTTGGGTCCCAAATTAAAGTCCATAATAAATTTGGACTTTACATAATGGGTCAATCCAAAATGAATTTTAAAATTCTTATTTGTTTTGGATCAGATAATTGGGCCTAACATATTTAAATATGGTCCATTAGCAAATTAAGCTCATCTCAAGTGGTATTCAAATCCAATGGGAGACTCAAGCTTCAAGTAGTCAAATCCTAATTTGTGTTTATAAAAAGGGGTGCTGGGAGACATACCACACATCAAAAAATTCAAGTATCAAGCTCTCAAGTCCGAGCTCTTGCCGCGAACAAGTGCTACAACCACAAGAGTTCCACATCTTCTTCAAAAGAATCCAAATTCTGAAGACGTTGATATCAAAACAAATACTTAATTTTAAGGAAGTTCATGATTTCATCCACAAATTTAGGAGGGAATTACGCATCCAATTCAAGAACAAGCGTCAAGCCCTTGAATCAAATTCCAAGGAGAAGAATAAGAGGATTTAGTCTTCCATTATGGAGATATTTTCAGAGATTGTAACCGCTTTTATTTTAAATTAAATATTGAATTTGTCCATATTTTCTTGTCTTGTAATTCTTTTTGCAGACTCCAAATTTGTGTGAACAATTATATAGTTAATTTCTTTCTAATTTGTTGTTGAGTACCTAGATTCTAATTAAAATAATTATTTTGATATGTGAATGAAAACTTATGAAAGCTAACAGTGAAAAATTTAGTAATCGAAATCTAATAATGAAAAATTAATCAATTAGGAATTTTAGAATTAAAAAAAATATAAATGGAAATTATCTTGGATGAAAGAATAAATATTAAGCTGTCCCATCATGCTTCCTATAGGAAAGAGAGAGAAACATGAATTGCTCATCATCATATACTAGTTATTGGCCCTTGCATTGCATCGGGCCCTAAGTTTAAATTTAAAATTTTATTCTATTTAATTTTAACTGAAATACATATTAATATTTTCTATAAATATTATAAAAATAACACTTAAAAAAATAAGAATCTTATTGTATGCAATATAGTTGATGATAAAAATGAGATATAATGATATTTTATATGAATATGATTTATGTGTACATATAATCAGATCATCAAATCCCATGCATTAATCCTTTTCTATAGAAATTAATGACTAAATTTTAAATCACTTTACAAATTCAGTAAGTTATTCATAAAATATAATAGAAGATAAAATAAAGAAAATCACATTGACTTGATTTGAAGGAATTAAAGAATTCAACATTGACAAATACACTTATATATATAAGCATGTCAATATATATGTACGTATGATTACATTAAAAACATAATTAGTAGACAATATAATAAGAAGTTATAAAAAATTATACATTGATAAAGAGAATTACAAAAATTATTATAAAAAGTTATATACATGTTAATATATATGTATATATTGAATAATTCCTAAAATTAAACATATAGTTATAAAGAATGAATTAATATAGTTTTTTTATATTAATATTAAAATAAATGCTAATAGGATATCAAATATAAAAATATGTTAACATCGAAAAAATGGATAAAAGTAACTTATTCACTTCACAACCATATAAGAAAAGTACTTAAAGGAGGACTCAATTGTTTTTCTAAACTATAATGGTCCATAAATATAAAAATTAAAAACATTATAAAAGAAATGCATTTAAAAAAAAAACTAACAAAGAGAATGATTTTATAGAGAAGAAAAAAAATGACAAATATTGTTCTATTTTTAAATAATAAATTGAATGTGTAAATTATTTTTAGTATGAACTATTATAGGGATTTTTAGCATATGCAAGACATATCAATTAAGTTGTATTGAAAAATGAACTTATATATATATATATGCCTAGTTACACACACACACACACATGTATATATATATGTAAATGAAATAAACTCATACATATGCCTAGTCACACAAATACACACACACATATGTTTGTGTGTGTGTCTCCATAATCATTCAGAAAATCAAATTTGAGAGGGTAAATAACAAATATTAGAAGAAATTATTACACAATATAGTAAGGAGTACAAAAATTATATATTAAAATAAGGATATACCAAAATTAATATAAATTTTGTATATATTAATATGTGTGTGTGTGTGTGTGTGTGTGTGTATAGAATATTTGTCAAAATTAAATATGAAGTTGCAACAGATGAACTAATATAATATTTTTATATTAGTATTAAATAAATATTGATATATTATATGTATAGATATATATGTTGACATCGGTAAAAGAAATAAAATTAAAAATATAATAAAGAGTTACAAACATTAATATAGAAGTTAATTATATACTATGTATGGAAATATGTTGGCATAGATATATTGTTGGGAGTTACATATATTATATATATAAAGAATATATTTACTTGACCAAAATGAATAATACTAACTTATCATCATTGCCACATAAGAAATATACTTAAAATATGATTTAACATCATTTTACTTTATATATATTTGATATATATATATATATATATATTAGATTTTAAAGACAATTTTTTGTATTTGAAATTATGTTGGCTTTACTTAACTTGCTTGTTTATTTTAATCAGTGATAGTTAGAATTAGAGATTAGATGAAAAATGATGTGTTTGCATTCATGGATTGTAAAATATTATTAAGAATATGTCCAAAGTGCCCCAAATTAATAATTTAATTTTTTTATTTTTACATTTTCTTATCTTTTTTGTTTCTCTTCCCCCATGCTTTCTCTCTCATTTCTCATCTCTTCATTTTTACCCTTCCCTTCCATTTACTTCCTCTTTTTTCTTCCTACACCTCTACTGTTTTCTTTTTTATTTTTATTTTAAAAAAAAACATACTAAAAGCTGTTCAAAATAAAAATTTTATATCCAAAATATTCATAAATATAATTTTAACTGAAAAACTCATCCCATCAATTTTTTATTCCAAAAATCTAAAATACGATATTTTTTGATTAAATGACCCTTAACTTCTTAGTTTAATAAATTTAATAATGAATTGAATTTTCTAATAAAAGTTTTTCTTTAGTTTTTTAAAAGAATATCAATAATAATTTTAATTTTGATAATTAAATTTATGAAGAAAAACATTTTTGGAATTTTCAGATATATAAATCATAGCTGAGACTATTTTAATTTTTAAAATTGAATGAGCTAAACTAAAAAATTAAAATATCCATATCTTATAAATTATTTTCAGTAAAAGATTTTCCTACAAATAAGTAAAATTAGAATAATTAATTTTAAAAGTAAATATTAATAAATATATTTTTCTCAATATAAGAAGTTTTAAGGATAGTTTCGTCCAAAAATAGGACAAAAGTTAATAGTTAGGATTTTTGGAATGAAAAGTTCGTAAAGTTGGCTTTTTGAAATAAATATTTTCTTAAAATTGAATTGAAGGGGTTTTAATAATTATTTTTCCTATTGCTTTATTTTGTTTATTTTTCTATTTTCATATTTCAAAATAAACTTGGTACCAAACTCAGCATACTTGTAATTGTTAGACTAAGTCTCTAGAAAATCTGCAATAAATAATTCCAAGTAGATAGAAAGTGAATTTCTTTTTTAGAGAAAGAGTGAAATACTACTACTAGTTGGAAGCCTGGAGTACTACATCAGCCCCATTGACTCTATTGAGAAATAAGGAAAGAGCATTTTTCGCAATAATTATTAGCAGGGAAAATAAGATTGAACTAGTGTGACAAAGTAAGTGTTTAGCATTCGAGATAATCGGTCCAATAGCAAAAAGGTTAACAGATTCATCTCGAAGGGCATTAATGATTGAGACACAATCACCTTCAGTCCGGACCGGACACCCGGCTCAGCATATACTTTAGCATAGTTCACATGCCGCCCTTCATGCAATTGCTTTTCCAGCTTCTGGCAGCAGAAATATATTCACTACTGGGGAAAGCCACGCAATGCATTGGCCTCTATAATCACATGCAATGACTCCGATGCCTATCGAATGGAACCTTTTAAATATTGCTGCATCAAAATTAACTGTAATGTGTCCCTCATTAGGCGCCCATCATAATCCCCCAACAAAGGTAAAGATAAAGCACTTATGAAGTCCTCAATGAATGAATGGGCAAAAGTGATTACATCCAATGGCAACCAATGCCCTTCTTCTAATTTACAATCATTTCATCGATGCCACATACTCCAGCAGCAAACAAGAAAGAATTCAAACAATTGATCCTCCAAACATTCATACAATTGCCGAAACCATAGAGCAAAGGGAATGATTCAAATATGAAAACGAAATGTTAGACAAAGCCCAAACCAGCTGAGCAAAGTGACAATTCCAAAGATAATGAAGAGAGTCTTCATCTAGATTTTCACAAGGGCTACAAAAGGGGTTAGAGGATAGCCTTTTGATCACCAAAGAGCATTTTATGGGGAGAAAGTTCCGAGCTGCATATCCAGCAAAATGTTTAACTTTTGATGGTACTTTGCATGCCCAATAAACCGATAGTCTCTTAATCCCTTTATTCCACTACAAGATCCTTTTGTAGCTTCTACCATTCGATTCCTCATAGATATGGCAAGGTATAAAGCTGATTAAATGGAAAACATACCCAACTTAGAATAATACCAAACGATTTGATCTCATTATTACAGCTTCAAAAAGGAATGACCATAATAGTTTCATTTTTTGGCTCCAAAAAAAACAGCGTCTTCAGGTTCTTAATCCACATTACACTATCCAAATCAATTAGTTTTAATACAGTAGCATCAATAGGAAATGTCCAAGATGGAGACAAGACCCGGAATGATTGTTCCTGTGGGATTCATCTATCCATCCAAATATTGACCACCCAATTTATTCCTGATCCTCCACCAAAGACCTTCCTAGAGTAAAGATAAAGCTTCCCAAATGCACTTCCGTGAGAAAGAATGATTTAGAGCCAAAGGTGCATGAATGACTTCACAATCCGGGAAGTATTTGGCTTTAGACAACTTTGAAAATAATAAATTGGGCTTTGTAAGCAATCTCCAAACTTTCTTAGCTAGCAAAGCTTTATTAAAAGGCTGACGATCTCTAAAACCTATCCCGCCACTGCGTTTGTGCCGCCCAAGATCTTTCCATTTTACTTAATAGATTTTTTAGACCCTTTGTTGCCCCCCAAAAGCTCACCATCATAGACTCAATATCGCAAGCGAGCCCTTTAGGTAGTTTGAACCAACTTATAGCATATGTAGGTACTACTTGAGTAAAATTTCTTTGCCAGCCTAGGATAGTGTTTTTTCTAACTAATCACTCATAAGACTCTAAATCTTTTCATGAATGTAGGCAATAATCTCCTTTGATTTCCCTATCACATAAGACTGACCTAGATATTTCTCATGTTTTTCTACAACTCACATGCCAAGCATCCCGTGAACATTATTTTGATCGTTATAAGGCGTGTTCTTACTAAATACGATCGAATACTTCTCCAAAAACTCATTCATATATCTATAGGATATGATGAATACATTGAGCTACAAATCCTTTCGCCTGATAGAAAATCACCTTAGGTGCATTTCGACATAGTGCAAGTCCTTCGATCAAATGCTCTTCTTCTTTTCGTTGAATTAAAGAGCTAAGTGCCTCAATACAGAAAAGAAATAAGTAAGGGGACAGAGGATACTCTTGACACAGATCCTGCTACAGATGAAAAATGCTAAATTAATTCCCATTAATGCCAATTGAATAAGAAGCAATGGAAGCACAAGTCATAATCAAGTCAACAGTTTTTTCTGCAAAACCTATCTTGCGAAGAAATAGCTATTCAACTTTGTTATATATCTTACTCATATCCAATTTGATAGCCATACCTCTGAATTTCCCACTCATCTTCTTTTTCAGAAAGTGATAATCTCAAGAGCTACTAAAATATTGTCTGTGATGAGACTAGCTGGGCCGAATACAGATTGAGTGTCAGCTACAATAGAATCCATAATTGGAAATAGATGATAGCAGCTTTTGTAATTTTGTAAACTACGCCGCTCAAGCTAGTAGGCCTAAACTGACAAAGAAATTTAGGCCTTGATGATATAGGAATTAGGACAATATGCGTGTAATTAAGCTTAAGATCAAACTTGCCATCATTAAGGCAATTTTGGGAAAAAGAAGAGCATCACATCCCAGAATTGACCAAAATTTTTGATAGAAAATGACTGGCATCCCATCCGAACCTAGAGACTTAAGAGAGCTCATTTGACACAAGGCGAGCTTTACCTCTTAAGATGTAAATTTCTCAAGCAGTTTCATATTTATCTAATTATTCACTTTTGTTTCAACACAACTGAGTACCAAATTGATATCTTCTTCAGAATTGCAAGTAGACTGAAATAGGTTTCTAAAATAGCTAAGCACCAAAGCTTCCATCTCTAGCCCAGATTTGCACTACTTTCCTGCTCCATTTTTTAACCCAGTAATAACGTTATTCCTAAATCTATTTGTGGCCTTTGAGTCAAAAAGTCTTATGTTCCTATCTCTTTCTTTTGTGCAGTGGGTTTTAGCTTCTTGTTGCCACATAATGTCTTCCTTATCTAAGAGGTCTATCAGCTCTTGTCTTAGCCTTCATGTTTGCTGCTTCGATTAATTAGTCACAAGGTCTTTTAATAATTTCTCAATTTGCTCTTGCAGTTCATCAATTCTTCTCTTTACTAATTCGATTACATCTCTTTTCCATTTAAGAAGACCAACCCCTGCAACTATTGATTGCTTCTCCAATATCCTCAATTCTAAGCTCATTTATGGAAGAAGACCATGATTGCTCAATTACCCTCGTACAATCACACTGCTTAATGCACCAAGCCTTAAATTTAAATTTACGTTTTGCTTATCTGTTAATTGTAGGAGCTCTGTTATCAAATTTCAGCAAAATAGGACATGATTAGAATTTTTGCTTGATAAATGACGAACTTGGTGGTATTAAAACATATTAATCCATTCAGGCGAAGTCTAAGCTCTATCAAGTCTTTCCCAGATAATGAATGGATTTTGGCGATTGTTACACCAAGTAAATGGGAAGCTACTGATACTTAGGTTATGAATATCTACCTCCATGAGAGTATCTCTAAATGCCCGAGCTCAGCTATAAAAAGTTTCTGTACGATCCTATTTCTCTGATGAAGATAAGACTCCATTAAAATCTCCAATGCGTATCTAAGGTAAATAACTGTGAGATTTTAATTGTCATAGAAGATTCTAAGTTGCCATATGATTATTAGCATTCTGCTCCCCATAAATTCCAGTAAATCTAAACAAATCCATATTGCCTACCACCGTAATGTCAATATGTAAATTAGAGAAACTATTAAGAGCTATCCCTGCATTGTTTTCGCCATAATAATGCCAAACCTACCAGCAGCCACAAACATCAACACAAATTCTGGCCAATGCAAATTTATCCCGAATTCTCTCCATTTTTGTGGATTTTAACTAGGTCTCAGAGAGGAAGACCAAGAGGGGATGATAGTAGCGAATTATCTCCCTCAATTCTCTAACTGTTCAAGGGTTCCTCAAGCTTTAGTAGTTCCAACTTTTATGCCTGTCATTGTGATTGGTTCGCAGTTCCCCCTGTTGAAGAAATATCATCCACATCGTCCTATTGATTCTCTCAAAACGCCTTCTTAAATGGACTATTTTCTCTTTCCTCTTCTACAAGGGTAAGGGTGCCAACCAAGCTTCTTTTCTTTCGTGAAATAGGTACTCAACGTCTATCTACTGAACTGGAAGATTGTCTTCCTCTCTTTCTTTTATAGTTTCTTAAATTTATCTTGGAACTCACTTCAAGAAGGACCTCCACCAAATCAGAACGGATCCCCCTATGTTCTTCTTTGGATAGCATGTACTTCCAAAGACGAATGTGTAAAGTTAGAGCGAACTTGATTTTGATTATCATTCCTCGGCCTGATCACATTAGTAATATCACTCAACGGCCTAAGCATAGATTAAATCACTAGCCCAGTTTGAACATCAGTAGCAAGATTAGGCTTTTAGGGCACATAATTAAAATAATTTTGGTCCATCTCCTCCGTAGGTCCGCATACCTTTTTGAGCTTAAGTTCCCACCAAAATCTAACAAGAGAACATCTTCTTGAAAATGGAATGGTTGAAAATCTTGAGTATCGGTAATCAGGGTTAAAAGCAGGAGCTTCTCCATCTCCTCTAAAAATCCTTACCTTTTCTCTATTGTGAAGATGTGATGTAAAATTTCCAAATATAGCTCCCCCTGAATGTTAGACACGTAACTACTGAGTAACTCTTCTCAATCAAATTACCTAGATTATGTACTGGATTCATAAATGGATTTTTCTGTCACATAAGAAAACCAAAGACCTTAGATCGATATTCTGTTTGATTCGCCCAAAACCAAGCACCATATTGATAATGTTCTTGCAGTATAAAATTTTCATCATACTGTGACTCACAGTGTCATAATTCATGTCCTAGCAAACCACATATATACCAGAAATTTCTGGTAGACATTCATACTGAAAATTGATTATGAAATTCTCCCCATTATATTAGCAATGTGTAACACTCAGAATAATGGTTTCAAAATATAAACACCTTTATTCTAAGAAAATCACACCTACTTCGCCTAAGATAAATCCATATCAACATCCTTAAAAACCTTTTTCGATCACCAATCATTTGGGCAACTTCTTTCATTATTATGGGAAGTGGTAATTCCTTAGCTTGAATTTGAGAATAACAGTGTTCAAGCTCTTCCCTTCAGTAAGAACAAGATTTTTCGTGAGTTTGTGTAGATTTATATCCATGGATACTCACTCCAAAAATAATCAATATGACAGAAAGAGGAAATCACGATGAAAAGGAAACTACTCTCCAATAGATAGGGATACAAACTCTCATAAGGAGAGACTACTCACTCTCATAAAAAGAGAGAGTTGCTAAAATTGCTATGTTAAGATGAAGGTGTAACAATTTGAGTAAATTGATAGAAAGTGAATTTGAAACTTGTTATTTTTATTTTCCAATTATTACATCTGAAGAAAATATTTTGGACACAAAGGGCTCAAATTAAACGGAGTATTAATGGTGATCTTAATTCTAAACACTTCATGCATTAGCTAGTCAGGGGCGCATATACCAAGGGGATAAGAATGGAAGAAGAATAAGTGGATTTATAAGCCAACCATGCAGACAAAAAATTTATTAAATATTTCCCAAATATTTATACTCTTACAAATCAAAATATTATTTTATTACAAGATTTATCCTTTACCAAATAAGGGTTTCAAAGGAACCAATTTGCGATGAGGAAATTTGGGAAAAGCAAGAAGAGTTGGATTCAATAAAGCTTCAGAGCCTCATAGTTTTTATGTTGATTTTTCATTTCTTATGAACATTTCGTTAAACTAGTAAATGCTTTACCATATGTTCAACCTAAAATATTACTCAAAAATTCATAAGAAATCAAACTAAGCAAAACATAAGTAAATAGGTTATGGCACTCAAGCTTAATGCAATAATAAGGGCCTAAAATTTGAGACTGATCTATTTGAGGAAGTATAAACCAGTTGGCCAGTCTGTTTGAAGCTCAAGACAAGAGTCCAAGTCTAATTGTAATGTGGATAAATTAAGATTATAAGGGTAAATTAGTAAAAAGATTAAAAAAGGATCCAATAGACTAAATCAATTAATTAAACAAAAAAGCTAGAGAGTTAAGAACAATTAAACCCATGAAGAAGGGCAACAAAACCCTAATGGGCCTAAGCCCATCAAGAAAACAATTATAAATACTTAGTCCTAGAGAGAACTTGGGCATAAGAAATCATTCTCTAGAATCACAAAACTCCGAAAACCTTCTAGACCTAAAAAACCTCTCTGTACGTTTTCCAAAAAAATGAACCAACACATTGATGTCTACCGAAAAGGACCTCACTCTATTTCCATATATCATCATTTTGGCGCCATTATATGAACTTTAGGATGTGAAGAAAGAACATGGGGGTGCAGACAAGATCAAAAGCTAACGACTTATTAACTATGTAGCTTTGACATCAGAGAACGTGGAGTTACCAACCTTAAAAATCATGGTACCAGCACCGGAGCTAGCTCCGAATTCACAACTTACACTAGAGCAGCTCAAGCAATAAGTACCACCTTATGAATATTACCTTTCACTATTGACCTTGGGGGTATTGGCAATTCTGCTATATATGCGGAGGAGCCATAACAACCCTATCATTAGAATTGGGAGGCTTTGGTCTCCTCAAAGCAGACTACTTGAAGAATTAAACCTGAATGAGGTGTTGCTCGTCTTTCTCTACCTTTGTAAGTAGATTTTCATTCATCCCCCCAAAGAGATTGCTCTTGGCAATTGCTCACTACAGTTCGAATATAGACACATTTGTTGGCATCACTACCTACAAGAAAGGCTGGGAACTCGTATTTACTTTTAATCAACCCAAGAAACTAATAGTCATAAAATGCATAATGAAGGAAATAATAGAAACAAGAAGTTAGAAGATTATAGCTACAATCCCTTCCACGTGTTCACCACCTACACGCCACTTACCACCCCAAAGTATAGATCCTAATTGCGGCGCTGCAACATGGCCTCATCCAGCACCCTTCTCAAAAGAAAACAAAGGATCTATAGAAGCATAAATCAGACAAGTAGTTCCACTTATACTACAACGGTAGGCATACCATTAAATATTATAAACACTTGAAGGATAATGCAAACTATTTCATTCTTTCTCTTGTTGTTCCTAAATTATAACTCCATTAGGCGAGGTAGCTCTTTACTTGACTTTTGTAACTACTCTTACTGCTTCGACAAGTTGATCTAGAGAGGATACCTTAAATAATACATAGCGCAGAAGCTAGATGGTCCTAAGGATAGTCCAATAACAAAAAAGGAGAGGAACATTCGCATCCATCCAGTAAGTAGCCAAACCTAAAGATAAGGTTATATATTGTTGATTAATATGCACCAACTCTTATGAAAGGATCTATTAGAACAACTCAAGAGACACAAGTGGAGGTTCAACTAGTGATACCACCACATTGAAGAACACCAAGAATTCAGTCCCTAGAGCTGACAAATGAAAAAAGCCACATGAGAGCAAAAAAAGAGGCGAATACAAAGGCATGCTTCAAATCCCTAATGCCAGGGTGATATTTGCTTCACGAAATCACCCTCTACGTCGCTCAATGTGCTGCCTATGGCATCTCTCTTACTATCTATCTTTACAATCGAATGCGGGGCCCTAGCGAATGAGGGTGCCTAGACCCCTTTGCTATGCCCAACTATCAGGCACCTAAGAGAGGTGCTTCGCATGGGCGCTCAAGATGGGTGCCTCTTAAACACCAAATATGGGTGCGCCCAAGGCAAGCGCCCCTTAAATGCACAACATGGGCACCTAATACAGGCATAAAGCACCCCAACAACTACTCAACATGAGCACTCTAGCCTAGCTAGGCACCCAATTACTTTGTGTGGGCAAAGCTTGCTCGCAAAGTACCAAAGCTTAAAGGTGCACCTCCAATACTGTAAAAATAATGAAGTTTGCATGAGACAAGTCCCTCACTTGGTGCAAAGAAAAAAGAAAAAGAATCTTGATATCACTTAATGGACGTTCATTTAGCTAAGTACATAAATAAACTTGAATGAGTAAAAAACTTCCTTAAGTAAACAACGGGACTAAACAATTATAATAACAAAAATGTCTAACCAACACTTGGCCTCCAAGAGAAACAACAAAATCTAAGTAGTGAAGCTAAAACACTACTTGAGCTAGATGAAAATGTTAGCTAATATCAAACACTAAATAAAAAGTGAAAACTGCTATCTACTGCTTCTACTCCAAAGGAATCTTTCTACTTTTTCAAAGTAGCCTCAACTAAGTCCTCCACCATCACTCCTACACCAACTTTAGGTGTCCCTCCGTGCTTTCCATTAGAAAAATTGACTAGAATAACAAGGTCTAGCATCAATAAATCTTCGATAGGGTATTGTCCAATTTCACTCAAACTACGGCAATAGCCTTGGATGATATACTCATAGATCGTCATTACCTCTGCCTCAACAGCCTCAAAGAGCTCATAAGAGCTTTTAAATTCCTTGACTACGTTAGACAACATTGATGAGCTTCTGTCCAGTATAAGACTCCAAAAACTTCTTTCCAGTCTTTACTTCCATAACGTATCGAGCCTTCAGCTGCTCATATTCCTTCTGCAGCTTTGCTAACTCTTCCTCTTTTTAGCTCTGCTACTGAGTTGATTCGATGGCCTTTCCCTTAAGTCAAGTCAATGTCATCGCTGCCTATTCTGCCCAAAGCAATATCTGCTTCACTAAGTTCCAATCCTTCACTCAAAAAATGCATGAAGTAGAAAGGATCACAAAAACACATACACTACCACAAAGAAAGAAAAAATAACATAAAAAAACCAAGTATTGGGGCAAACACTTACTTGCACAAAGTCCCCAATAGTTATCTCAGTAAGTTAAGAAGAGGAGTATAATCCCAACTTCCCTTGATCATGCTCACTCACCATGTCTCGCATGCAATCAACACTAAAGGCTATCTCCCAATGAGAGTCTATGCTATAGCTCTTACGTAAACGATAGTGGAAAAGTCCTTTACCCTCGTTGGCTTGAAAAGGGCAAGTTGCCTAAGGACCTGTAGTTGATCTATGTGCATGTTTCCTTGCGGGTCTAAAAAGGCAACTCCATAGGTGACCACACATATGCTAATTAATCATAGGCTCTTCTATTGTCAATCAATACCTAAAAATTCTTTTCCAAGATTCCCTTGGGGGCTAAAGATACACTTGACTGTTAATAAAAAAATTAAATAGAAAAATCACACATTAAAAAAAATAACTTAAGACACTACTAATTTCATTGAAGAAAATCATGCATCAATTTATTCGAATGAATCCATCATAATCCTAGAATAACGAATTAATTCATGATTAAATTGTCAAATAATATATGAATAAAACGAAATATCATCTCAAATCTAGAATTAAAAAGAAAATCAAAGGTAGAAGAAGAAATTCTATTCCTAAACGAATTTCCTCCTTTGAACATCGAATTCTCACGAAACTTCTAATCTCCAAAATAGAGAATCCAAATCGGTATGTTAAACTAAGTCTCTAAAAGGCCAATTCATACCAAATTATAGAGTTTTCTAATCAGAATAGGACTCGAATAAATAAAAAGACTCTCCTGCCTGTCTTTGATTAGATTATGAGGTGTTATCCTATCAGTATTCCTACCAACTTGTGTCAATTTGTTTCTTTTTGTAATTTCTTCACTTGTATTCCTGCAATTGCAAACTTTCATCAATTAATAAGGGAATTATAATTTTTTAAATAAGAAAATTATTTGTTAAGTTCTAAATATGATACTAACATTAATATTAATGTGGACTTAACACTAATTTTTTTAATATATATATATATATACATATTTTAAAATGCTTGACTTGAGCTAAATCAGAAAATGATTGATAATGATTGAGGATTGTTACCCATATGGATATTTTTACATAAAAATAATGTCATCACTTGACTAATAGAATCCGTCTTATATTATATAATTATCATAAAATATAATTATCAACATTACTGGTTTTAAATTCAAGCTCAGTCACACTGGGATTGAGTGCGTTTCCAACAATATTGCAGGATTCGTGATGGTTCTTCTAGATAATTATAAATTGGGTCCAATTAAAAATTTATGAAATCTGATCAAATGTTCTCTAGTTTAATATAAATACATTAAGCTTCATATATTACTTTTAGATGGAAGACAAATTTTATGAAATCTGATCAAATATATAAAAAAATTAAATATACAGAATGATATATTATTTATTTATTGCATATGCTCCTTGGTTTTGTAATTGTACTCCGATCTACTTGGTAATGAATTATATATATTATGCCCAAATAATAAATCCAATTAATGCCCCAATTAAAATTCTTTAATTAATTAAGAGATATTGAATTTTAAATTTTATTTATTTGTTAACGATTTATCTGTTTTGATAATAATTTATTTGTATACGCTAACTTAAACGTGATCGTAATTTGTATCACCGTTGAACACTTGAAGGTTTTCTATTTTATTCGTATTTCTTCACGTGATTAATTAGGTAGGTATAATAATTAATTGTGTGTCTTCGAGGCTAAGAAAAGAACATAATTTTGTATTTCCAAAGTCGCAAATGCAATTGTCTTGGTCAAATATTCAACAGTCAAAGAGTAATCAACTTCAACTCCACCGTGAACTGTGATCATTATCTAATAGAAATTTATTTATTTCATAATTTTTGGCCTTTACAAATAAAAATGTTTCCAGTAGATATCTTTTGGCTTAAGAATTAATTTATAAGTATAACCATTCATGTCACTCAAATAGTATTTTAAGGGGTCTACAACTAACTCCTTAATTCCTACAATATATATATATATATGTGTGTGTGTGTGTGTGTGTGTGTGTGTGTGTGTGTGTGTGCGCCTCACCTCCATGCCACTTTCATCTTCTTTCTTTATCCATAAATTATTTGCCAAGAGATTTCAAATCGAAAATTGAAATTAAAATGTGAGTTCCTTTTTACACAACTTAATTTACGAAAATTTAAAAGTTCTGTTCCTTTTACTTGGATGTTCGTTAATTTTAAAAGCAAAAGTTGTTCTCACTATAAAAAAATTAGCGCATTAATTAACTATGACTAATTCATAGTTGATATTTAAAATTTCATAGCCTTAATTATGAAATTAACTGAATTTGTGCTGTCAATTTGTAGTTGATGGTCAGTCCTTTTTTTTTTTTTTTTTTGTATATATTAATTTTTTTATAGATAATCCATAGCTATTCTATTGCGCTAGCTTGCGACTAATATGACTATGGAAAGGAAGCTATAATTATTTTAGTTGTTACTTTTAAAAATTACATCTATTATGAAAAATTTGTAGCTACAGTTTGTAGTCTTAGATAAAAATTAATTTTGTAACAACTTTTTCGTAGTTGCAACATAGTTTTTGGTAGTGTCTATTATAATTTTTATATATAAAAAACTTCAAGAAAATATTTTTCTCCATAATTTGAGTTATTAAAATTAAATCCATTGATATGCATCCTTAAAGAAATTATTTTTATTACAAAAACTCAATTTATTAAATTTTTTAACCCAAAAGTTTACGACTAATACTCAATACATAAATTAATTAGGAAATTCCTCAATTACCTGTACGAAGTTTATTTCTATTTGCTTCGAGAGAATCCTCATGATGCATACCTACATAAACAATTTACAATTGCTAAAGATTGAAAAGATAAGAAAATAATTATGTATGAATTGGCATTCATTAATTTCTTTCGTCATCTATTTAAAAGGGTGTTTGGGTAAGCATATAAGCTCCTCAAAATAGTTTATAAGATATTTGAGAACTTATGAGATGGCAAAAAGTATATGGTAATTTTTTTTTTTGAAAAAGAGCTTATAAACTTTTAAAATAAGATGTTAGAAGTTTATAAATTATTTTTAGAAAAGTAAGGAGTTCCTAACTTATTTTGAAAATCTTAACAAGCTAGCTTGATTTTGATTATATTAATTACAAAATTGCCATTACTAACATCTTATAAGCTTCAAGATCTTATTTTATCCAAACACTTTAAGAACTTATTTTAAAAAAAAAAGATCTAACATTTTATAAGTTCTAAAAACATCTTATAACATGTAGGAATTTATAAGATTTTTTAAATAAGTTTAGCCACACCCCCTCTAAATAAGTGATCATACTCATGTATGCCTTTAATTGAGACAGATCATTTTTGGAATAAGCCATTCTATGATTAATTGAGAAAAATAATAATGCAGAATTTATGAGAATGGTTCAGGCTCTAAAATAAAATGAGTTACAGGGTATAGGTCACGCATGAATTTTCAGAAAGGTTAGCATGCATATTCATATGATTAATGTACCTCAAGAAGTAGAGTTCTTCTTATATAAGTACAAAAATGAAATCAAGAATTAATATATAAATTCTTACATCTATTAATCCTTAAATTAAATAAACCCCATATGGTAATTATTTGCAACCTCTACTATAGTCTACTAGTTTAGCTTCGAGCAACCTTTGCTTGTTGACTCTTGCAATAAAAGCTTCCACTCTTTTGTTCAACTCCTCTCTTGGTATATAAAGCTGCTCCTCTTTTTTTTCAGTTTTTTCTACCCAACTTTTCACATGAGTCTCACTTCCACCCCAAACTTCACTTTTGCAAGCCCTCAATTCCTTTTTCTTTTCTTCATGAGAAATAGCACTGCTCTTGCACACTTTCAATACCTTTTTCTTTTCCTTATGGCAATATTTCTCTTCACTTGCATGCTTTTTGCCCTCAATGCCTAGGTTTTGAATGAATCCGTTGATCTCCTTATGGTAACAAGTACGACTTCTAGCAATATATTCATCGTAGATATCTGAGTTTGGAGTTGAATTTGATGATTGTCTCAATTTTGACTCTTGTATGATCAGGATAAAAATGATGAGATTTCCCACGAAAAAAAAACACTTGGGATTGAGGAAAAATGACATTTTATTGGGAAGAGAAGATAAAAAGTGGTTCATGGAGGGGAACCCAAACCAAAAGGGGAAGGAAAAGAAGAAGCAAGTGATCAAAGATGTAAGTGAGTAGAGAACAAAAATGTATACAAACTTAGCCCTCTTGTAGTTTTTCATGGCTTGAATCTTTTCTCCCTTGATTGAACGCTCCATTGATGAATGTATCATGAGAGAGGGGAAGTACAAAATTGTTGAAGGGAATTGAGTTTTTTGGGAATTTACCAAAGTTTAGATGTAGTTTCCCATTCATCCCCATAAAAGAGCAAGAGAGTGGATGGGGTCTTTATATAGTGGGTATGGGAAGGAGGATATTTTGGTGGGATTCTACACATGCACCTGACTGCAGCTTCCTTTACGTAAATTATTTAAAAAGTTGATAACAAAGAGTTACACTTTTTGAAAAGCATTCATAATATTACAAGGCTATTGGGCCATTGGGGGGATGCATCATGCATATATATATATATATATATATATATATTGTTTAAATAAATTTAGGTGCTTTGGTTTTGCTGTCATAGCTATTTCTTTTCTGCTAGCTATTCAGCATATGGTTTTGAACTTTCATGCCCCATTATTTTATTTGGAAGTTAAGGGAATTTAGTATTTGAGATCTAATAATTTAATTCTTTTTAAGAAGAATGCGTGTTTGCCAAATTAAGTACATGCATACAGCAATTTAAGTGAAAGCATTAATCTCTTTCCTGTTATTTATGACTATCTATTCTTATATATATATATATATATATATGTGGGTAAATTCCAAATTAATTATTCCCTGTAAAAAAAAAAAAAAAAAAAAAAAGGCAAATTTTTAGTAAACAAATCCACATATACTAGTGATTGATGTCTAACAATTGGTATCATTAATTTTGTTATATTTAATAGTACTTGAAAATGGAATTTGTTGCCTACCATTAGTGTACTTTTTTAGTGTAAAACTATGATATACCTTGAAATTTTCAAATATAATGTTAAAGTCAAGATGCAATAACATTTGATATTCTGCATATTTTTCTTGTGAGATCTTTTCTTCCAATTACTGTCTTGCTTCAAATTTAGGTGTTTCGCGTTGTTTTAAAAATTATAAACTTGAAAATTAAGAACCATTTATAATTACAAATAGAATTATTATTTTGCGTACAAAATAAAAATTATTATTAATCATTCTTTTATATCATTAAAGAGACCTTATAGTTTAAAAGTTGGTCTCCCTCATTTCTTTCTTCTTTAAATAAAGAAAAAAGAACAAAAGGAAAGAAAAAAAAAAAACAGCATGTTTATAAAACCATGCATATTTCCTAAGTATTTGAATGAGTTTATTTGGTCTTTTAATAAAATTCTATATATTAAAAAACAATGTTAAATGAAAGATATTTGTTAAAAATTCAAACATAAAAGAATGTAGATGTTAAAAGATGATGCAAATAGTTGAAGCACGTTTCATTCATAACCCTCGATTTGATGTTGGTGACGTGGCATCCGTCCAAATTAGCTACATCCTCTTAATTGATTGGAAATCACCATTGTATAAAGGAGTCGTTCCCCACGGCGAATAGAAATATTTTTATTTTTGGTGGCTGTATTTGGCCTGAAATTCAAGTTGTACATGTTTTCTAACGAAGTTTTAAATTGGTACATTTAAAAATTTGTAGTCTTAATTAGATTTTTTATTTTTTAAGCCACAGCATAAAATTTAAATTTATAGTTAATGTTGAAAATTTGTTGCTTAACTACTAAATTGACCTAAGAAAATGCTCAAATAGCTAATTTTCACTATAGTCAATTCATAAATTATGAATATTTTTGTTTTTATAATATTAATTTTTCTAAAAGTAATGCATAAATAATTTGTTGTGCTTCCAAGAGAAACACCACGGATTTGTAGTTTGCTATGAGAAATTGTAACTATAATTTATAGCCACAATTACGAAATTAATTTCATAGTAAATGACTAATTTTTTAACAGTGATAATTGCAATTCTCTTAGAATATTCAGAGTAACTAATTTATCATTATCGTTTTATTATGATGTACGAAATAGCTTTGACTGGTGCTTATTACTAGAAAAGTGATGGTAATTTTAATTGAAGAGTGCATTTCCTCGTGAGTCCGTTTTGGCTTTTTTTCCCAATAATTGAAGTAGGCGGCACGTTCGTTGAGTGATGTGGAGGCAAAATAAAGCGTGTATACTGTATAAAGATGGTGTAGACTTTATCTTAACTATGTCCTTTCACAGCTTTTTCAAAGTAAAGTTGAATCCATCTGATTAACAAATATACATCACATTTCAAATACTGTATGCGATTCCCAATAATATATATATATATATATATATATATAATCCTCATGTCCCATTATAAATGTTCTAATGTCCTCTAGTGTTATTGGAATGTTATTTATATAATAGACTCAAATTTAGTTAGTTTATTAGAATTAATGTGGTTCGATAAAATTCTCTATTTAATGCGTTCGGATTTTAATTTGAGGATCTTTAAAAAAATTATAAAATAAAAGTAAACAAGATGAGTTTATTATTGGAGAATGTTTCTACTTTTAGAATTTGCTTTAATTAAAAATGTGATTTAATCCATTTTTCTGTTCCTAATAATAGTACTTATTATAGTTTTAGAGTTTAGATGTATTATTTTGTGCAATGGTTCATTTTAGTATCTTGCACTACTGTTATTATAATTTTACTAATATGTCAATAGGACATATTACTGCTACATCACTATTAAACCTTAATTTTTGCTTCATTTGGTATAATATTGACGGTATTGTCAATCTTTAAACTAAAATAAAATACCAAAATCTATAAAAAAAAATTGGTATCCTTAAATATTTTTAATTAATTCGTGAAAATAGAATAAATTATTCATTATTAGACAACACCACATATAAGACCTATAATCTTGAGATAGAGCCTGGAGGGAGTACTTCATAATATAGAAACATTAAAATTAAATAGATTGATAGTACATTATGAAGAAATGTGATGATAAGTTTTTCTCAATTTGTAAATGTTAACACAATAGAATTTGAGTCGTAGCGATTAATTGCGCGAATGCTTGCTACTTTAATTCATATTGCTTTACGTCCCCATTTGCGGAGTTTTGTATCTGATTATTTATCATATGTTTATTAGTATAGTTATGTTATTCTGTAATTGATCACCTCATTTCCAAAAGGAGTTGTCAAGGAATAAATATAACAAAGTAGTCAACATATTATATCTTTGACTTTAGAATTAATACTATTATATATAGTAGTGCAATGGTGCGGGATCGCAATTATACCATTTTGATTAAATTTTAGATTATTCAAAATTTGAGTTTTTAATTAAGTCAAAAATTTCTCATTCGTTGTGAATTTTACTTTTTGATTTTATTTTAGTATAATTAACTTTTCCTTTATAATCAAAACTTATGTTGTATTTATCCAAAATTACAATATTAATTTTTATGTAAATGAGATAATTTCAAATATTCACGATGATAAGTTTTTATTTTATCATAAAAGTCAAAAAATTCATATTCATAGATTTAATATTTTTTTTCTCTTACATAAATTTAAAATTCAAAATGTGTGTGGTTATTGCATTTGCATTTTACTTTTTTTATTGCAATTTTTTTTATTCTCTAGATAAAAAAAAAAAAAAATTATTTCTGTTCTTTATATTTGAATATTTAGAATAGTATGACTTTCTGAAATATATCATTTTTCCAAATACTTGAAATTAATATAATTTTTCTATCAAATGAATAAAACAACAATTACGTTTTATGTAGGATTTACTTAATTAGGTTTGATAAAAAAATATTAATATTTCAATTACTTAAATATATTTTTTATATGAAATTTACCTAATTATACCTAGTATGTATATTCAATTAACTGAATCTTTATTGCTGCTCCAAAATGAATCAGGTTTATGAGTGATTATATGCCTAAGAAGGGGTGAATTAGGCTTAAGAGATTTTAATGCAGCGAAAGTTTATCACTCAAAATACTTTTTGTTCTTTTCAAAAACTATTTAAGTCTTTTGCAAAAAAACAGTTTTAATTACTGACTGGAATTTGTAAGTATCAGTTAAGATAACAATCAGACCAATGATAAGAAAAACAGTAAATGCAGTAGTAAATAGCTACTGGTATTTATAGAGGTTCGGCAAGCCTACGTACTCTACCTAATCTTTCACTTAGGATTTTAAACCTATCAAATTAATAAGTGTATGAAAATGTTTTTACTAGTAGAAACAGTAATTTGACAGTAATGAAAGTGTAAGGAACAGAAACACTCCAGCAGGGTAAAAAACAAGCTCTTCGCAAAAATTTACACCGGAATTCCAAATGGGATGAGGCACTACAACAATTTGCACTTCAAAATTGATTTTTTGTTAGATTTATTGTAACAAAATTGATTTTTTGTTACAAATAACATTTTCTTTAGTAACAAAGTAAAAGTCTTGTTACCTTTAACTCAAATTTGTTACCTTAAATTTTTTATATTCGTAACTAAATAATTATCCGTTACGGAAAATGTTAATTTGTTACATATAACATTTTTCATCATATAAGAAGATATATTTGTAACAAATTTTGGTACCTTTTGTATCAACAAAATATTTGTTACAAATAAAATATATTGTAACAAAGTTTTTAGTTACTAAATTTTAATTAACTTCCCTCCAAAATTCATTCCCTCAAAATATCAATTGTATACATATGGTAACAATGATTTTCGTTACTAATTATAAACGAATATTAAATTAAATTTTTACTAATACTTGTGGGTTGGGCTTTTGTTCAAGAAATGGACTTCACAATAATGTAAAGAATTTGTTAATTGGGTTTAACCAATTTTTTAGTAAATTATTATTGAACTGGATTTTATTTTAAAGATTGAGCTTGAAGAAATTTGAAGTGGATAATCCATTAGTTGGGCCAATTTCTTTAAAATATTGGGCTTTATAACCTTTTTTTTAATTATTCAATGTAATTTAGACTATATTATATTAGGAAAAGAAAATCATTGAAAATTAAAGTATAAAATAGTATTCTTTGGGGTGAAATATATATATTTTTAGTGTTTTATGATATTTAGGTTTAAGAATAGATTGCATGTGAAATAGAATAAAGTCATAAACTTTGAAATACGTAATTGGGATCTAAATGGCAATACTATATGATATGAATAAAAGGTAAGAATGACAAGAATGCCACTCAAGTTAGTCTTAACTATCAAACACTCTATTAGATCCGAGTCTTTTTACACATGTCAAAGTTCGATCAACCTGACACCCCACTCCACCCAAAACCTCAGCCCTTGGATGAATATACATGGTAGAATTTGAAGGCGTCAACTAGAGTAAAATTGGAACACCTCATCAGTAAGTCATAAATATCCTAATTATTTGTCCTGAAGGACCAAGTAGAATCAACATTCTAAGACCTAAGGGAGACTTTCCTATGATATGAGAAAGACTTTGCAAGAAGACAACCTCCACCTTCAACATCCCTCACATTCAATCTACAATAAGCAAGATTAACTAAGTTTTACCCAACGTATACACCCGCAACCTTCCACAACAATCAACTTCCTAGCTTCCTAAAAAAGTTGACTAATGAGGTTGATCCTTAATCACTATTCGACTATCTAGCCAACGAGCCAAAATATTTATTGAACAGTTTTGCTTCTTTTGATTGATTCATCTATACTATCATACATAGCGCAGTTTTGCGTTGATTTGATTGTGCGATTTGACTAAATACCGAATTTTTAGAATTTTGAAATTTTTAATTCAATTTTAAAATTTTTTATTGTTTATTTTTTAATGTCACATTAATACAACTAACTTACCTATTGTAATTAAAATTTTATGTTGTACTTATCCAGAATTTTCTTCTCGTGGGATTATCTTAAATAATAATAAATTTTTGTCTCATCATAAAAGTTCAAAATATTAATAATCATACACTTAATATTTTATCTTATCTTAGACTTGATGTATATGTTTCAACTAATTAAATATTTACTTACATTTATAATAATTTTATAAAAAATATTCCATTCTATATCAGATGACTAAAGCTTATATATTATTTATAAAAACTCACATATGTATTAGAGTCTTAAAGTTCATTACCAAAAGAATTTCTCTTTTGTATAATATGTATATGTTTCATATTTTAATAATTTATACTATGATAATTTTAATGATCAAAAATAATTTTGTGTGCTTTGACATGATGAAAAATGATATATAGTGTACATATAAGAATGAGACTATATAACAAGTGTATATTTAAAGTTGAATAATTTAATTAAGCAAAAATATTGAGATTAGCATACTTTATTTTTAATTTAAAAATACTTTTTTATTCCATGAACAATTTAAAAGTTATCTAAATAAAGTTGTTGATAATTTAAGTTATGCTGAAAAAGACAAACTAATTTTTCATATCTACTTATCTTTTCATATTTCAACTATATAATAACCTTATTTTTAGTTGAAGTATATATATATTTTAATTATATTTATATCTTAATTAAATAATTGTCTTCTCAATAATTTAGAATTTTAAATATATATATATATATATGTATAACTTTTAAATTTTATATTCAATATATTTAACAAGTAAAAAATTATTAGCAACCATGATCACCTTTTACATATTATAATTCATTTAAAAAACAACTTATCGATTCTATAAGAAGGATCTATAATACACCTTTTACGAAATATCAAATTATTATTTTCTTGGTGAAAGAGTTTAAAATTTGATAAATGAATAATTTTGCATTGTTTAATATGTAAGTCCTAAATTTATCAAAAACTTTTCAAATTTAATTACTTTTAAGATAATCTCTTTAAATATGCAAAATATTTATAGAAAAAAATCATATATCTTATAAGTTATAACTAATATTTTAATTTAAAACTTAAGGATATTACAAATATAAGAGATTGCTTCCCACAACTTCTAACTAACCTTACAAATATCAAAGATCACTTCCCACAACTTCTATAATCTCTAAATTTGATTTTTATATTATATCAAGATTTTCAACTAGAAAGGTTTCAATATTTCAGTAGTTAACACGATAATAAAAAAACTCATTCTCAAATATCTAAAGCAAATTTCTTTCAGGATTCATAAATATATTGTTAGTATAGTTAAAATTTTCAAAAGTTTAATAAATGAACATTTAAAATAGCCAATAACATCAATCTTTACAATTTTGAGTATTTTTTTAATATTTATGTCATATACATTTATTTATACATCTTTAATAAGAATTTACAAAAAAGATACTGTATATACTATTTGGTAGAAATAGTGTTAGATCAATAAATTTTTTATTGAAACTAAGAATTATATTAAATTATTAGTAAATTCCGCATTCAATAAGATATTGATATGAGTTATACCTTAAGTTAAGCATTGAAATTTATAATAATTTACACAATATATAAAATATATTATTTGATAATCTTAAAAATGATAAAATAAATACATAAAACAAAAGTAAATAAATCTTACTCTACTGACAAATATTTGACATTTTAAATCATCAAGTGTTTATAAAGACTGTTACTGTAACTGCATTGTTAGCAAGGTCATATTAAAGATTTTTTATATTTCAAAAAAAAGAATTCGCTTATATACCATATTAGATATACATTTCGTGTAATAACTTAAAAGCATGTTAAATAAAAAAAAAATTCTCCATCATTTATTACGTTTTCTTATTAATTTTTTAGAATTTGATAATTTTAAAAATCTATATATAATCTACAAATTAAAAGTTAGCAACTTTTCATATTCTACAATTAATATAGTCAAGTTACATTTATCTTCAAAATTAACATTTTCAAAATGAAACCTCCATTTTATGTCATTAAATGATAATTTTTCCTTTTTGAAATACTAAAAAATACTTTATGTTATTTAATTGCATGGAATAAAATAAGTATTATATATCAAAATAAAATATTTAAATAATTAAATTTATTGTTAGTGCACTTGGCACATAGTGAGCGGTTTGGTTTGTATGAAGAGAGATCTCAGCAGTGGGACAGCGGAATAATTTATCAATCATTTTTAAAACTCTATTATCAAATAAATATTTCGCAATTCATTTGAACTCTCCATTGTCTATTCAAATTTTTCGTTGTTCTTTTATCAAAATATCAACATGTCAATTATTTCTTGACATAGAAATATACTTTTCAAGCCCTTGAGATATACTATGAGAAAGAAATCAAGCGTAAGGAAAATATATTTTTAATTAGAAATTTATAAAAAAAATAAAAAAAATAGAGTTGTCTTCAGAATTTTATTTAATAGAATTATTTGACATATTTATTTTTTAATTTAATATTTATTTTATTTGCACAAAATTTTCATGAACGGTCGCGATTCAAATATATTAAACAAATAAATAAGAAGTCTATATTTTTTAAATAAAAAAAAAAGAAGTGGTAGATACAATGGAAAAGTGCACCAAATTAAGGATAGTGGATAAATTAAATCTGGATAAAGGCAACAATCGATCATAAAAAATAATAAAGTAGAAATAATTATATATATATATAGTTATATTTACTTATTCCTTCTAATGTCCATAGTTAGAATCATAAATTCTTCTTAAAATTTTATGATCAATATTCTAACATATCAAAGTTAGTCATACCACAAATCAAGAATTCGGGATTTTTTTTTCCTTTTCTCCTTTTTTTTTTTGAGTTAAATATATAATTCAAATAAAAGTTATATGCGGAAAAAAACAAATGGTGATATTTGATCATATTTTTTCAATATATGCAACTTAATTTTTATTTTGTAAAATATTTACTTTTAAAAATAATTTAACACAATTTTCATCTTTTGTTTGAGTTATTTTTTATTATGGAGTAGGTTCTTATATTTCTAATGTTGTTTATTATTTTTCAGCTTTTCAAGCATTATATTTTTATTGTTTTGATGGAGTTGTATTAGATTTATTGAGTTGTTTTCTGCTATGGAAAGTGTAAGTATTTTTTGTACTTACATTGTGTTTTTATAGATGCGATGACCTGTGATTACATGTATTTTAGTTATTTTTAATATTCATGCATTGTAGTTTTAATGAAAAAAATTTCAATATTGTACCATGTATTCTATAAAAAAAATTATATCATTAACTAAATCCACTTTTACACAAAATTAAATAATGTATATAAATTATATTTTTAATTATAAATAATTTAATCTGAGCATAACACATGACACATGCTAGTAATAATTTAAATAATAGTGAAAAAGAAAAAGAAAAAGAAAAAGAAAAAGAAATCAATTCAAGGTTGTTTTTAAGATTGTCAACGAGTCGAACTCGAATTAAATTAGTACTATTTGAATCTAAATTCGATAATCAAAATTCATATTCGAATTCGATCCGATATCAAATAGAATTTTTATTAGCCAATACCATATTGAGTTGAAGAATAACTAAAATTCGATTCGATTTAATGTTTTCTTTCCATTTTTCTTTTGTATAATATAAAAATATTATATTTACAAAATAATTTGCATCAAATATGAATTTTGAATAATTTTTTTATCATATATTGATCCAAAAGGTAAATATCTAGATAATAAGCTCTTATTTCACATTATATTAGTTCATAGGTAAAATGATATACATTATTATATTTGACAGTCATTTTTTTTTTAAAAGTATCCTCTTAGTTTTGGGTTAAAACTCAATATCAATAGTATAATATTGACACTAATATAATACCAACACAAGATATAAATTTCATTGAAAAAGTTTTATTTAAATTATATATAACAGAATTAATTTAATAAAAATTATTAAATTTTATATTCGAATCTTTAATGAATTAGATTACTTAATTCCATATCCGCTTTACTTATTTCGAATTATAGATATTCATCATCAAATTTAATTTATTAAATATTTTAATTAATTATAAATTCTAAAATTCAATTGAATTCGAATTAAAATGCAATCCATTGGAATTGCTAAAATTTCTGTATGTAGTACAGACCCAATTAGACCAAGCCCACTTCCAATGGAACATGCCGCATGGGAACTATTTTTGTCTACGAAACTCAATGATGGCCCAATTAGATATTTAGTCTCTAATAAACGCACTGGAGGCCCAACCAACGATCCTGTCCAACCTACAAGAGTTCCCACCGCCAAACAGGAGACAAAAAAAAAAAAAAAGTACAAAACAAAAAGAAAGAAAGAAAGAAAGAAAGAAAGAAAGAAAGAAAGAAGGGAAAACGTGTCATGGTAAGAATGCAGCCATTTGTCAGTAGTTGCAGATGGTCCGCTGTTTGAGCTCCACATGCTACTTGCTGAAACAATGTTAAATCTTTTCTTTCGGCGCTTGCTAACTGATACTCGTCTTATTTTTGCTTTTTCTCAGGATCGCGTACAAATTTTCCTTCCTACAACATTCGGGTAAGCATTATTCCTAGCCTTGCATCTAATCTATTCTATATGCAGCTATTGATTTTGTTCTGTGCCCAATAATTTGGTTTCAATATTAATCCCTCCTTTCAGTGCGACTTGTTCAATGGTTTCTTGCATGCTAATTATTTTAATTGTTTCTTAAAGTTTCAGAAATAGAAGCTGGTCTTTTCTTAATTGCCACAAAAAAAGAAAATGTCGGGCGTGTCACTGGCCGTGCCTCCCCAGGATCAAACGTCGGCAGCCTCAAAACCCGTCCAGCGTCACCAGGAGCCAGCGGCGGCGTTAGGCGGCGTAATGGGCTCCCTTCGGGTAATTGAACTACAGCTAGTGGCTTTCATCATGGTGTTCTCAGCTAGTGGACTAGTGCCCCTTCTGGACCTCTTATTCCCGGCGTTGGCGTCGGCTTACATCCTCCTACTTTCCAGGTTTGTTTTTCCATCAATCGGAAAGAAGAGCGAAATATCCCCCGAGATATTCAAGGGGAACTGGCTATTCAGAATGTATGTGATTGTCGGGACTAGTCTGGGATTGTTCCTGCCTTTGGCTTATGTTTTGGGAGGATTTGCGAGAGGAGACGATCACGCTGTCCGATCGGCGACGCCCCATCTGTTCTTGTTGTCTTTTCAGATACTTACGGAAAATATAATCAGTGGGCTGTCGCTGTTTTCACCTCCTGTGAGAGCCCTGGTGCCTTTGCTGTACACAGTTCGGAGGATTTTCGTTATACTTGATTGGATCAACGATGTCTGGATAAACAAAACTCTGCCGGCAAATGCAGAATTACATGTAATATTATTTTATTTATATATAATGCAAAATTTCTATGATTGTTTAATATTTCTTTTTCCCCTTAGTTTCTAATTAATTTAATTTCAGGATGTGGCGTGGTATTGGTTTGGAAGAGGCCTGGCAGTTGCGAATCTGGGGTATTTTTGTGTGAACATGTTCTGTTTCTTGATTCCACGATTTCTGCCCAAGGCGTTCGAGATGTATTTCAAGGAGAGGGACGAAACGCACGCAAAGATGGCGGAAGATAAACGATCAGCAGCCTTGAACGTCCCTGATAAGAAGGCTGATTGATTGATTCACTGTGATGTTTTTGTGGAATTTATATATAAGCAATTGTTATAATTGTAATGGTTGTCTTGTAACTTTTGGTATGAATTTCCTTTTTGGTGTATTTTGCTCTGATTGTTCTATATATCATCAGCAATGAATTAGGTTCCGAATACTGATTAGTTTATCATTATTCAAGTCAAGTTGGCAAATGATGGATTCTGATCTTGTGCAGCGGAAAAGTTTTAGTCATAAGAAACATTTGTCGTCTTCATTTTTCTACTGTTGTCCTTGCATGTCTTTGCCTTGGAATGCTGTAATTGCTTGAATACAAAATTTTTGTTGTTGGTCGGTATCTCGAATCAACTCGAACTGTTATGTCATGTGATCTTCACTTTGTTGCTTATTCCCCTATTGTTTCTCGACAGATTAACCCTTTATTTGGTCTTAGCAATGTCGAAAGGAAAACGTTGGGATAAAGAACAATAACATTAAAGGAAAATAGGAAATTTGGAATGTGATTGAAATGGTAAGAATTAATAATGTCACGACAAATCAAATAGTTTTTTCTTTTTGTTTTAAATAAAAATTTGTTCTAATCTGCAGTGTACTGTAGACTGTGCAAAAAGAGAGAGGAAAATAATAGGGGAGCAATATGGCGGACGAGCGGGACAAGAAAAAGAGAAATGATGACACCAATATGAGATAATTATTGGTGCTAGCGTAACAATGGGGAAAAAATATATTGTATGGATAAGAATGGCATTTAGAAGCAGGGAGTACAATTTACACCGATGTATTAACTATGTGGAATATGCAACAAATTATTTTACGTGCACTGTCCAATTGTTTATTTTACAATCATAACATGACTAAGAGATAATTGTGAAACAATACTAATGTTTCAATAAACTATTAAATTTTTATTTTTGTATTGGTATGTGATAAGAGTAAAATAAGAGTCTGAGGATAAAAAAAGAAAAATATGATAATACTTAATTAAATAAATAAAAATATAAGAAAAAAGTAGTGAGCACAACAAGTCAAAACCCACAAATATGGATATTCAAATATAACTAAGTCAACTCAAGAACTTAATCAATATAAACGTCAACTTCCAAAATCAAAAAGGCATCTCAAGCTCTTATTCTACATGAGTGCGTTTAGAAGCTCATCTTAATTTATTGATTTTTGAAAAGGATTTTGACTTCATTTTCGTGCAGCAATATCTAAGCATCATGTTTTCCCATTGAAGTGAGGAATATGCTAGGGAAGCAAACGAGATTAAGAGCTGGAGATTCTAATGCTAAGGTAGTACCACAAGGCGAGAATACAGACAATAACCCGTTGGAAGCACGGCCCCATCTAGCAACAGAGCCAGCACGCTATGCACACCCATCACCAAACGTGACGCCCATGCAGCAAGCTCCAATCCCTAAAGACTACAGTACAGATGCCCAAGAAGCCCTACAAGCAGTGTTGGAGAGTCTGCACGAGCTGCAACCAAAGCAGTGGCCAATACGCTAATGAACAATGCCCCCAAGAGCAACCCCAATCCTCTTGTTGGATCCGAGAAGCATCATCATTCCCAGATAGGACAGAACGCATGTAGAGAATGGCGAGCGAGGGGTTACCCCTCCACTGCCTCAACAATTTGATGTACACTCCTCCTTCGAGATGACCAATCACGGTGATTTACCTACTGCAACTAGATTTCCAACTTACTTAGTCATCCATCAATGCTCAAAAAGAGTAGAAAGCCAATACTTTTCATTGGCTATTGCCAGTGACGAATTCAGGGGGACCATGGCCTCTCCAACATTTTGTATGCCTTTTTGTAATTTTACTAATATTTCTATATATTTTTAAACTTTAATAATAATCTTCCTAACATTTTTATATGTATATTAATTTTTATAATAATTTCTAGTTTACATATATTTAAAATTTTAGTCATAACTTTTATTAATTCTTTATCTGTCTTAATTTTGTAAAGCTTAAAGCAAAGTTTTAGTCCATATTTGCAATCAAATAATTTACAATTAGGTTGGATTTATGCCCACTATGACATTTTTATTTTATCTTTGGGAACATATTTGTCAAAAATAGAGTTTAAAAATTAAATGAAATATGATATTTTAGCTAATTCTTTAGTTACTTATATTGAGAAAGATATTATTAAAAATTTGACATTGATTCGATTATTAATTAGTATTATGATGAAAGAGCGTCGTACTCAACTTTGATGACAACATATATTTTGAATTCGTAAATTATAAAATTTATATTTAAACTTCTATATTTTATAATTCTCCCCCCTCCCCCCTCCCCAACAGTCTCAGTTTTAGATTCGTCCCTGGCTATTACTCTCTCAGCATAGCCCTTTTTGCCCAGCCATATATTGATAGAGTTACTCCGTCCTAACACAAAGATCACTAATCTTTCAAAGTTTGATGGCACTAGTGATCCCTAGGAATACCAAGATAATTTTCTGGTACAAATGGAGCTCTATCATTTGAGCAAAGCTACCTATTACAAGGTGTTTTGTACCATGCTTACCAAATGTGCTCTAACATGATTCAGTCAAACGCCAGTAGAATCCATCACCAATTGAGAGCAATTAACTCTGTTATTCCTCCATAATTTATGTATCAACTGCAAGTACCTTAATTTTATGACGAACATCATCTTTTATGACGCCTTTCTCCAACTTGGTGTAGACAACGCTAACTATAGAAAATCAACATTCTTTTAATGGAATTCACTGGCGAGACAATAGAAGTATTTGGAGAAATCTCTTTCCCTCTCTCCTTGGGCACTCATCTCTGGAGGGTTACGAAAATGGTGAAATTTTTGGTACTCAAGGCCCCATCCATGTTACTTCTAGCATATACTTTTGCATATAGAATTCAAGAAAATTAATGGGATGATAATAAAAAAATTTATGTTCAAGATATGCCCATTAAATGAAAGAAAAATTTAAACATTTTGGAAAGAGTGTAAATGGTCATGCACTTGATGTGATTTCTCAATCCTTGCTACAAATTAGGTATTGTACAGTATTTTCTTTGAATGAATTTCGTGGATAGGGGCTGAAAATCAATTATTGATAATTCAAAACAATAGTTCTCCATAGGGGTGTAAACGGATATTGAACGGATCGGATTCACTATTTTCATATTCGTATCCGTTTAACTTTTTGAATATTCGGATACGGATATGAATTTGACGGATATTTAAAAGTGATATCCAAATTCGTATCCGTCGGATATCAGTCGGATACGGATATATCCATATTCGATTATAATTATTCAGATGCATTCATATTTTATTAAACTTATCTGTATTTGAATTATTATTTTATATTCATATTCGATAATAATTATTTAAATATCCATTTATGAATATCCAAATACGTGAATGATGAATCTATGAACCTATAACAAATACATATTTTAATTAATAGAATAAACTATATAATTTCATTAAAACGAAAGCAATCAAACAAATAACATAATTTTTAATTAATAATTGACTTTATAATTAATTATTAGTACTTTTTAATAATAATACTAGCATTTGAGTGTATTAATTATAAAGTCAACCACCAATAATAATATTGATTAACTTTATTCTTCACTTTTTTTCTATATTACAATAAAATTTTAAATTTATTCTTTTTTCTTCCAAATTCTTCAATTATTATTTATATATATGCATATATGGATTATGAAATTTTTATTGAAAAATATAAATAATATATTATTTAATAAATATATATTCGAATCGGATATTAAACGGATCGGATACGCATTTGCCATATCCGTATCCATTTATAATCGGATATCTACTAATCGAATACGGATAATATCCATTTTAAACGGATGCAGATATATTTTATATAATCGAATACGAATGCGAACAGTAAACAAATTTTCGAATATTCATTTACAGCCCTAGTTCTCCACATGTTTTGTGAGTATAGTGGTAATTCAATAAATGTTTCTTCTTCTTCACGGTTTATGATGTTCGTGACTAAGTAAAATCCTATAAAACTAGTACTAGTTCTTTACAAAGGTTCAAGAAGTGGTATGAAAAAATTATGCTGCTAACTTTGTTGCTTCTAAAAAGATTGAGCTTGATAGGTACTTAGAAGAACTTATAGGTTTCAAACTAGTGGCAAAATAATGCTCCACGATTTTTTTTTCTTAGAAAATGGCTCGAGATGTCCTTTCTATTCCTAATATCAGCCATCACTTCAGAATTTGGTTTCAAAATTGGAGGAAATATTTTTAAACTAGCTCAGCATGCGATATTGTGCAGGCTCTCTGTGAATATTTTAAAACTAGGTTGAGTTACCCAAGGAAAAGTAACAATGTGAATTGTTTGACCATTTTAATAATTACTATTTTTTAATTTACAACTGGTGATGAATCTAAGTATTGTTATCTTTAATTTTTCTTCAATATCTTGTCGAGCTAAGAGATTTTTGAATTGAAGTCTAAATCTTAAATCTGGCTTTCTATATTGTTTGCAAGTACATGTTACTTTCTTCCCTTTCTTCTTTTTTGTATTAGCAGTTCTAAAATTTTCTTAGTTTCTTCACATTATGTAAATATCATGACATTTGAAAATTCTGATCCTATTTCATATCTTATTTATACATTTTGTTTTGTATGACTCAAATTTTATAGATGAGTTTCATTATAGAGCATATTTTGTACTAAGCTTGTCACCTTACTTTCAACACTTTTAGTAACAAGTACTGGATATATATATATATATATGGAATATTAAATTTTGACCATCAATATCTTTTGACAAACACCTTTTGCACCTTTAATAATTGGGTTAATAATAATTTACCCCCATGTGAAATATGAAGTGTTTAGAATGCCGCCCCATAAAAAATAAACGTACAAAAAAATCCCTTATCATTTTTAAAACCAAGCAACGAACCCCCCTGAGAGCGTGGGTGTAAAACACGCGCCTATACGTGCAACTGGGCTTAAATTTTTGTATATAAAAAGACAATTAAGCCCTTATTCATCAACCGTTGGATCTCCTTTTAAAAAATCAATGGTTTAGATAAAATCATATTATATATTTTTAAAAAATATAAAAAACATATATATACAATATAATATATTATAATATAATATATATTATATATACAAGTGTATATACACATATTATCATTAATATATATAAATGAGTACCGCCGACAGCCAGCGATACTATATAAAAAAATAAAAAAATAAAATAAAAAGCGGATGGCGGCCGTCGGCAGCCATGACTACATTGGCCATGGCGGCCAGTGGTCGGATCTGGCCATAATGCTGCCATGAAGGTTTGGGGAGACGGGGTGGGTAGGCGGGTGGGTTTTGTAATATATATATATTTATATATATATTATGATATATGTATATAAATATGTTATATATTTTCATAAATATATAATATTTAATTTGAAATAAATAATTAGAAAGAAAAATGTAACACCCCTAAAATTCAGTATTTCAGAAAATTGGGATTTAGAAATTAAGATTTTGGTTAATCGGATTTTAGGGCTCAGAATTAATAATAAAAGGACATAATTGCAAGGAAATTGGAAGTTTGGGATTCAATTGAGGAATCTTATAATGTTAGGGACTTAATCGCAAAAATGGAAAAATTGGATTTTGAGGACACTTGGCAGCTTTCTTCTTTTCTTCTTTTCCTTCTTCTTTCTTCCTTCTTCATTTTCTTTCATTTTCTTCTTCCCGTTTTCTTTCTTTTGTTCCATTACCGCGACCACCCATCACCACCGAGACCATCTTCACCACTCAACCAAGCACCATTACTGCTAACCAACACCACCATTCTCTTCTCCAGCACCCTCTGAACACCAAACAGCTACCATGCACGGCGGAGACGCGGCGGTAGGAGGAGTTTGAAGAAACCCATCTCACGGCCACCGGTGTATCTCCTTCTTCTGACGACTGGAGCTGCATTTGAGGGTATCATCGGGTAGCAGGAGATGAAAGGAAGCTGGTTCAGCAGCTGCATGGGCGTTCCCGGCGACGAACGACGGTGAACAAGCGCGGCGGAGAAGAGGAGGTTGACCATTGTTTTTGGAGATTTCCGGCCAGTTGGGGCGCCAAAACTGAAATATAATCGGAGATTCGTGATCAGCACGTTGCGAGGAAGAGAACCACGTAAAGTGCCCATATTCAGGTGGCGGCGACCGGCGGCCGGTGGTGGCGCTCCGGCGGTGCTCCAGCGAACTCAGGGAAGTTTCTTCTTCTCGACGTGGCGAACACAGTGGCGTGGTTGGTTCGTCAAACCGAGGTCTCGTTGTGTAGTTGTGGTAGAGAATTGGAGAGTTGTTATATATATATATATGTGTGTGTTGGTTTCCCATGCTATGGAATATGAATTTAGTGGACCTGGACTCATGCATAATGCCAACTTGGACTTATTATAGTATTAAGGATTGTATTATAAGATTAAATGGCATTTGATTAGGAATTGATTATGTAAGGATTATGTTCATGACCTTGAAATAGGAATGAGATACTATATTAATTGATAAATTAGTGATTCTGGATCGTTAATGGTATAATTGTGATTAATAGAATTAAGTATGGATTTTGATTATAAATATTACTTTTTGGATAGGTAACAACGAAGTGGGTCCTACGGACCAATAGGCTGCTGACCGTGATAGCACTTCTGAGATTACGGAAGTGAGGGTCTCCCACTTTGGGTTATTGCTTTGATTACCGTTATTCGTGAATTGTTGAAACCCTGTGAAGGTCTCCCACTTTGGGTTATTGCTTTGATTACCGTTATTCGTGAATTGTTGAAACCCTGTGAGGGTCTCCCACTTTGGGTTATTGCTTTGATTACCGCTATTCGTGAATTGTTGAACCCTTGTGAGGGTCTGCCAATCTGGCACTTCATTTCATTTATCGGTATTTGTGATAAACCCCTGTGCGGGTTACTGTTTCTGAACTGACTGTACTGTTATTGAAATCTGTGATCTGTTAAGATCTTTGATATTCTGTTATCTGATTCGGACACCCCTGCGCGGGTTATTTCTGTTCTGATTCTATTTTTGTTTGTTCTGATATCGGTATTGTCCAGTACTATTACTGTTTGCCCTGTCGGCACTTTTATACTGTTCTGAATTGTCTGTACGTTTGATACGCTAGGGGCTATTCCCTGGGTATTCGTTCTGTAAGTCCAATACGCTAGGGGCTATTCCCTGGGTATTCAGTTTGTCAGCCATATGCTAGGGTTATTCCTAGGTATGAGCGATGTGCTAAGGCTATTCTTGGGCATCTACTGTTATCCTTCGATTGACATCTGTTATTCGTCCGTACTGTTATCTGTTAATCTGATATCCGACTGTCTGTTATCTGTTACCGATCTGATATGTTGTTCCCAACTGTTAAGCTTGGGACGTGCTGATATGTTGTTCCCAGCTGTAAAGCGGGACGAGCTGATATGTTGTTCCCAGCTGTTAAGCTCGGGACGTGCTGATATGTTGTTCCCAGCTGTAAAGCGGGACGAGCTGATATGTTGTTCCCAGCTGTTAAGCTCGGGACGTGCTGATATGTTGTTCCCAGCTGTAAAGTGGGACGTGCTGATATGTTGTTCCCAGTTGTTAAGTTCGGGACGAGCTGATATATTGTTCCCAGCTGTAAAGCGGGACGAGCTGTTAAGGGACTGATATGATCTGTTAGATTGATTCGATTGATCTGATATGTTTATTGATTGATTTTGATTGTTTCCGGACTGATTGAATGATTGCATGCTTGACTGAATGACTGAATGCGACTGACTGCCTGCCTGATCGATTGTCTGACCGTATTTTGATCTGTTATGCCTGACTGTTGATTTACAGTCTGTTGAGTTGATTCTCCCTCAACAGATTCCTTCTGTTATGCTTACAGTTATCCCTCACTAAGTCCTTTGGACTTAACCCCGCCGTTTATTTTGATTCTCTCAGATAGGGACTAAGCAAGGGATTTGGACTCCATGCTGGATAAGAGTATGTTTTGTAATAGATCAGATGTTGAATGTATATATGGAAGTCGTCTGATTGCTAAGTATTGATTTTAGATCTGTGATACGTTATGATGATATGGATGACTTAAAGGTTGTAATTCCGCTGCTTTTGATAAGTTGAATTGGAAATCTGGTGGCATGCATTTAGTTATGTGTTGTATATTACAGGTTTGTTTAAGTTTGAATCCGCTGCTATTTCTGATGAGCATGAAATGTCTGATTATGGGCCTATTGAATTGTAATTTTTGGTTCAGAATTATTAAATGGAATGTTTTGATATCTCAGCTTTGGGTTACCCAGAGTGGGGTGTCACAAAAAAAATATAAATAAAATTATTTAAATTTTATAGATAAATTTATATAAAGATGATGTTATTAAATAATTGTATATATTATCACACACACACACACACATATATATATATGATAAGAACATCATATATACGAATATATATGTATAAATATCTTATCAAAAAAATATGTATATTATATATATTTTTTAATAAATATATATAATATTTAATTTGAAATGAATAATTAGAAAGAAAAAATATATAAATAAAAGTTATTTAAATTTTATAGATAAATTTATATATATGTATATAAGTATAAATAAAAAATATGTTATATATTTTTATGAAATTTAAATTGTATTTACTTTGGAATGAATTAATAGAAAGAAAGATTAATATAATTGATAAGGTAAAAATAAAAGTGATTTTAATTCTATAAATAAATTTATATATATGTATAAAATGAGAAATATGTGAAATAATGAAAGAAGAGAGAAATGAGAAACAAAAAGAAAAGAAAAGAATGAAAGAAAAGAAAAAAAATATGATAATAAAAGGTTATTTAAATTGAATTGAAAATATATTAAATGATTAAGGGTAAATTAGTCTTTTCATATTAAAATTATATTAAATGGCCAGCAAATGAGAAGGAGGAGGCAGTGTGCATGGTTTTTTAAAACACAGGGGGGAGGGGTTGTACGTTTATTTTTCACGATGGGGCGTTCTGAACATTTCATATTTCACAAGGGGATAAATTATTATTAACCCTAATTTGATTTCACAGGGGGTGTATGATTAGAGATGTTACAATGTGGAGTAAAAGGTCAGTTCAATTCTGATTTCAATTTGGACTAAAATTATATTTTTTAAAAATGAACTGGTGTTACTTTTATAACCTTTCTTATGTCAAACTATCAATTAAGTTTCTTTCGATTTTTTTGGCTCACTACTTTTGGACAGTGGAGCTTTTTAAAGGTGTTTCAAGCAAAAATATATTTGCTTGCATGGTCAAGGAGATGAAATATGCGAGGTATATAAACCTCTTAAGTTTTATTACCACAGTATAGCAAATGACTCTTTACTTTGGGTTGCCGAGTGATCATTAGTACAGTGGCATCGTCTTCACATTTTTATATGTGTGAGTTTGGAATTTGAATCCTAATAAACTCTTGGTGTGTATATGCTTGTGTGTGTCATGTATATATAACTCTTAACTTGAGGTTATCCATATACATATATATATATATATATAACTCTTAACTTGAGGTTAGTATTCAAATATAATTTTGTTTTTAATTTTCTTTGAGAAAATTATATGTTCATAATATAATATTTGTTTCTCTGATAATTTTGTTACAAGTTTGTATCAATGAAGTCAATAAGCATTATTTATACTATTTAAAGAAGAAGAAGAAAAAAAAAAAAAAAAAGTTCCTTTATACTATCACCAAATTATGATGTACTTAAAATAACCTAAAAGTAATATACATAATTAACAATTAATTCTTCCTACTAACCATCACTCTTGCCCCCACTCATTCTCCATTTCACGGCCTTATGTATAAAACCAAGTATTTACTTGAAAAAGAGTTCACATAATAAATATAATAATATATTACAAACTTTGCACAAAAAACATTATACTCAAAAATTAATTATGCGCACGAATACCACAAGCAGGGATCAATAGTATATTATAAATATACATACATATTGTCTCATTTAAGTTGTTATTTTGATTTGAGAATTTAACAACAATGCAAATGTGCATAATTAAACATCAAGCAGAGTAGAGCTTCTAAGTGTAGTATATGGCAAATGGAAAATCATTCGATCGAGTCATATACAAGTAGAGTAGAGTTTATGATTTATTGATGCACAAGCTTTAGCAATTTTTAATAGACCCTGGAATTTAAATATCTAGGAAGCTGATGTACAAATTGTTTGTTGCTCATTTATTTCACTTATTTTTCGTTATTATTTGAATTGAATTTTCAGAATCTCGAATTAGATTCAGTTATGCAAATCTGTAATTAGAATCACATTATTTTATTTTAATTCAAATCCAACACGTTGAAGATCCTACAATAGAAACTGAATTATAAAAATCAAAGACCAATTCAAATTAAAAACGTGTTAACAAGAAAATTGGGCGAACAAAAGTGCTCAAGAGTTCTTGAAAATGAACCCAATGCAAGTGGGGCCCAATTAATATCATAATCCTCTCAGAAATCTGAAAATGAACGAGCAATGGAAAAACTTTTCTACATTTCAACAGAAATGACTTGGAATTTGGAAACAATAGCAACTTGTGTCAATTAGTTAACTATGTTGGCATCCATCCATCTATTAGGCCAATTCTTAAATCACGTCATTTCAAACACTATATTAATTTAATACTATTATTATTCTTTTCGACGAGGTTGATCAATCCACGAATTGAATATGTTGCATTTAATTTTTTATTCGTCTATTTTTTAAATAATGATTTCCGACAACAGATGTCCATACAACATCAAGTGTAATAATCTATTATGTAAAAGTATTAGGCTTAAGTAGCAAACATTGACTAAATAATTACTAAATTGTATGTCATCAAAACCCTAAATGGTCAAACTTGAAGGAGAGAGGTTGTAAAACTTGCTTTTATAAATTTGTTTGGGGTACGTCCAAAATTTGGCCCCCCTCAACTTATCTAGTATGGACAACATTCATTTTTATTACCTAGTGCCATTTCTTTATGCTTCTGAGCTCAACAATCATATACATATATGTATATATGCATGCATATATATATATATATATAGGAATAATTACATGGACCTCCCTTGAGATTTGATGTATATACAAAAACTATTGAGGTTTGTGGAATTACAATTAATTCCTTCGGAGTTTGCCTCCATCTAACAACTAGGTCCTGCCATTAGTTAAACTAATAGATTTTGCTGACATCAGCTTTGACAATTATTAAAAATTCAAATTTGCACTGCATTTAACTTGACCTGACTATTAACCATATTGTTGGACTGAAATACCCTTTTGTATGCCATGCATGTGTAGATCTAATTGTAATTAACAAAACTTTAAGGGGTTTAAGTGTAACAAATTAAATTCATGGTGAATATTGTAGTTGGAATTATAATTCTTCTAAAATAATATTTAATAAAATTAATTATTTAAAATTAAAATTAATAAATTATAATTTACTTTTATTATTTTAATATATATTTTTTATTATTTAAATATTTATTGTAAACTTTTAAGTTTACATATTGATGATATTAGACCTCACGGGGTCAAGAATATCCTTCGAGCTGGCAAGGTCGACTTGCAACGCAGCACACGTTAGGCTAGTAAAGGGGCCCTCAACTCCTCGACTAAGGCCCTTGATGCTTAAGTCAATACCGAACTAATTTAAGAGAAGGTATGCAGTAAAGGGCTTTAGGGTGAATATATCGCATACCTAAATTCGGGCTTTAACCTGGGGATTTATTACCTCGCATGCCAGTGTCAATTTTACCTTTTTGCCCCACACCTGAGAGTCATCCTTCTCTCCATTTGAGGGGTAGAAATGGTCTTTTGATTCCCTCCGACAAAGATAATGCAATTCTGGAGCATAGTACGTTGGCATGGTGTGGAGTGTTCTTATGCATTTAATGTGGAGGATGTGACACCCCACTCAGGGTAACTCTAAGTTGAGATATCAAAACATTTCAAGCTTAAATTCTGAACCTATAATATAAACAATAGGCCTAAAATTTTCTTTTCCAATTCCAAGACTTATAAAGAAGACAACAATTTCAAAAGCAGCAAAAAATATCAACTTAAATAATACTACCAACCATTAACATTCATGTCAAGGTTTAAATCTTAAACGTTCAGCAAAATTATGTACACAAGCTCAAGGTAGCCCTATCAACCCTTACATATCTCAACATCTCTATATTACCATATAGCATTTTAATAACCAATATATACAAAAGAATACCTAATATGTTACAAAAGAAACATTCCTACGCTCCAAGTCAGAACTTTACATTCTTAATCAACCTTGTTTGCAAAAATAATGAAAAATGGGGGTAAGTCCAATGGACTTAGTGAGGGGTAATATATCAAACGATAATAGAACCTATCAAGGAAGAGCATCTCAACAGATTTAAAATCAATAGCAATACAAGTACAATTACAATTTAACAAGAACGAATATGGCAAACAGGAATCTCTCCTGCTTTATTGCTCCAAGAATAGATTACAAGCAAGCAAGAAACGAGTACGAGAAAGCAAACCCTTATAGAGTATGCATTCCAACAAAACGAGTTAAGACATGCATATCAGTTCACCTTATACCAATCAAACAAGTACTTGCATAGCGTGATAGCTTGGCATACAATTGGTGTGCCCATACGGATTGTATGGCGCACTGCCCATACGAACTGTATGGCGCATTGCGGATACCTAAGCGGACTGCTTAGCGTATCGCGGATACCTATGAGGACCGCATAGCGTATCCTGCACACCTAGGCGGACTGCAAGGTGTGTCCCAAGTATCCCAGCATTCCGCATAGGATTGGCACTCCGCCCAAGTGCCATCTCCAAGCTAGTACAATAAGTACCAATCAAGTACAACAAGTACGAATCAAGCAATTAGAGTTTCCAACGAGGCAATATATGAACAACTTGCAAGTACAGACAAGCCAACTGGCTAGATATCAGGATACAAACAAACGAGTATGCCGGCAAGGCATCTGATAACGATTCAAGACTGGAACAGACAAGTATGATCAAAATAAGTACGATCAGGATAAGTACCAGACATGACAGACAGGAGTTCTGGGCACCAGAACAGACAAGAACAAGTGAAACAAGTACTAACCCTCATAGGGGTATACAAGTCAAGTATCCAATTTTGAACAAGTACACAATCAAGTACGAATTCAATAAAATGAGCAAGTACATTTCAAACAATTACGAATAGGTGCATTCAAGCAAATTAACCCTCACAGGGGTTATGCCACAAGAACAGATAGATATAGCAAGACCAAATTGGCAGACCCTCACATCAGTAATCCCAGATGATGCAAGTCCTACAGATTGTTTATTAGTCCTCGTGACCCACGTCGTCGTCACCTAACCAGAATGACATTTTTATTGTCAGAATCCATTTTTAACTCCTAATAAATCACTATCATACTTGTTCTTAACTCAAAAATTACCAATTAACCTATTAACATGATAGCTTAAAACGTCAATATTGTTATCATCCAATAATGGCTATTAAACTAGTCTTGCCATAACACCTTAATTCTCATATCATTTTCACTTATCATAATAGTTAAGTCCTTAATCACATGATCCTCGTAATGTCACTCTAAATCACAAAAATTGCTTAATGTCTCATACATAGTCCTAATAATTTCCACTTTAGGTCCCAAATTCACTATTTAAGGCTTAATTTCTTATCAAACTTGTTAAATTCAAAGGGCATATAGTACAACATATCCGGGTCCACAATTATACAAAATCCCATGCTTGATCCATGCATATTAGATATAAAATTCATGCACTCATTCATGTTATACTCCAAAGTTGAAGAAATACAACATAACATATATATATACCCAAATCCTTTCTAACTATTTTACCTACGAAACACCAAATTGAGACCTCGAATTCAGCAACCAAGGCTACCGTTATGATCACCGCGTCGAGGAGTAGATTTTGCCTCAACTCCGTCGCCGTGCCGCTGCCAGAGCTGCTCAATGTTCTCACCAGAATTTTCTCCTCGAGCCCTTAAATCTAATGCCATCCTCAGTTTCAAGTTTCACGGCCTGTAGCATCCTCAACCGAGCTCAACAGCCTTCAAAAATAGTTCTTCACCACTGTGCTCCGATCACTATTTCCCATCACCGCCGCTGCTTTTCACCGCCATGCAATGCCTCCACGGTTTTCTCCCTATCGAGTATTGCCCAGACCATCCCTTGGAGTCGAAGTTGGTTGCCGGAAAACGAGAAACCCACTTGCCCGCCGTGAAGCTTGCTCTCGGTCTATCTCTCGGTGGCTTGCCGAAATGGGATTCAGCCGTGCATGGTGGTGTGTGAGTGTAGCCGGAGTCATGGGAAGTGATTTGGTCGGTTTAGTTTGGTGAAAGGCAGTCGCCGGTGGAAGATCGCTGAGTGAAGTGGTGGTCGTGGGTGGAGGAGAAGAAAAATGAAGGAGAAAGGAAAAATGGAGATTCAAATGCCTCCTGCCATATTTTATAAAATTGAAATTTCAATTTTGCAATTTAGCCCCAAAGATTTCCAATTATCCTCAATTAAATCCTTGAAATTTTAAAAATTATAATTTTGACCCTGTTGACCAAGACCCTTCCATGTAAACTCCACTATTCTCCAAAGTTGCGCAATTAAATCCCCTATAATTACAAATTGGTCCCTAGAAATTTTAATTAACATGAAATCAAGTTTATTAGTATTACATACTTCTAAAATACTAATAATTATAAAAATTCATAAAATAAATTAAAATAAAAATAATTTGACAATTAAGTTATCACAATTCAAGAAAATTCTAGGGGGTTTACAGAGGATGTCCTGGAGAGGACAGCATTAAATGTGGCAAATATTATGTCACATCATATGGAGTGAAGCTGGTTTCCAACCTCCAACCTCCGATCACGACGTGGCGTCCAACCTCCGAACATCTTTGTTACTGTCAATATGAGCCAATTTGAATTTCCCTCTTTGTGGTCAGCCTTGTTGACTTTCACATTGGCGGGTCAGGAGGTCGAGACTGGGTTGTAACATATATAAAAGTGCAATTTTAATAAATTTAAATTATACACAATAAATATACATATTAGAAATTAATAAAATTTTCATAAATATCAAATATATTTTTTCAAAATTTAACTTTAGATACAAACATAAATAATTTGATAATTTAAAATACTTAGTTAGTAATCTTTTCTTCTTTTTTCTAAATTTTTTTAAAAAAAAATTTCCTCTTATTTTCTTCCAAATTTTTCCTTTTTTCTCATCTTTTTCCCCATTAATCCAACCGCCCGCTGCCCCCGCCAACCCAGCCACCTAAACCACTCTCCCCAACTCTATCAACTTCATGATTGTTGTTCATAGACACTAAAAAATACCACTTAAATAATGTTATAATAGCAATTTTATATTTAATGATATTTTTTAAAAGTGCCACTTGTTGTGATGTAGCTAAGTGTATAAATATATTAAATTACCTTTATTTCGGCACTAATAAAATGCAAAAAAAATTGCATCGAATGACACGCTAAAATGTCATGAGAAATGCATTAAATAATATGTTAAAGTGTCATTAAAAAATTATTTTATTGACATGCTAAAATGCCACTAAAAATTGCATGTAGTGGCAATTTAAAATGCTACAAAAGTTCATTTAAATGACAAGATAATATGTCATAAAAAAATATAATAAATAGCATGTTAAAATGTCACAAAAATACTTTTCAATGACATGCTAATGTGCCACAAAATATGCATATAGTGATGTTAAAATTCCTCAAAAGATTCCTTTAGAAGACATATTAACATGTCATAAAATTAATTAAATAACATGCTAAATTAAATAGTAAAAAGATTTGAGTGGCATCTTAATCTGCGTCTAGCACCCTATATATGAGACTCCAACATGATCCAATTGTTTGTATAAGACTCGAACTTGCAACATCTTACTTGAAAGAATATGAGTTTACCGTCAAGCTAACTACCAAATGTTCATTATAAATTTTAAAAAATATTATTATATTTTTATATTTTAAAAGTATATTTTATCAATTATTTAAATATATACTCAAAATTATTTTATTAAATAATATATTCGAAAAAGTGTAAGACATTAAATTTTGAGAGAAAATATTCAAAAAGATAATGTACAAGTGAGGAGAAAAAATAGGCAAAAACTTAAATTTTTTATACTTTTTGAAAAATATGGTTAATTTAGTTGATACATTAAATTTATATTAAGTAGTTAATTTAATCAATGCACTATGATAAGATATAAATTTATAAATTTTACAGTTATTAATAACTATATAGACTTTATCTATTTTTGTGATAATTATTTCATGTCATACCATAAGGAAATTATGAGTGATTTTTTTTCTTTATGAAAAAAGTAGGATGCTAGTTAAATACTTTTAGCATATAGTTATGTTAGTAATTTCAATAAAATTACATTTTCATAATATTTATTAATCAATTACTACTAAGTATTATATTATAGTGGCATTTTTATTACTATCACTATATTATAATGTGCCACTATACTGTAAAACGTTGTCAAATCAGTGCCACTAAATAATTTGTGGTATTTTTTTACAAATGACACCACAAATAAATATGTGTGGCATTTTTTAAGAAAACAATAGTGGCATTACTTAAATGCCTTGCAAATATATTTATGTTGGCATTTTCAATCAAATATCACTATTTTTTTATCACTTATTAATCAAACGCCACTAATATATTATATTACAGTGATATTTTTCAACAATTAATCACCATATTGCTTTTTGTGTCATTATACTATCAAATTTCAACAAGTTAGTGTCACTAAATATTTTGTGGCAGTTTTTTAAGTGATGCCATAAATAAATATGAGTGGCATTTTTTAAGATAAATTAGTAGCACTAGTTAAATGCTTTCAAATTATATTTTTGTTGGCATTTTTAATCAAATATCACTATTTTATATGTCATCTAATAATCAAATGCTACTAAATATTTTATTGTAGTGACATTTTTTTCAACTATCACCATATTACTTTTGTGTGTCATTACATATAAATGTCATGAAGTTAGTGTTACCAAATACCTAATGACATTTTTCTTCAAATGACACTATAACTACATATTAGTGATATTTGTCATTTAATAATCAAATACCACCAAATATTAAATTATAGTCGTATTCTTTTACAAATATCACTATAATAATTTTTTGTGTCATTATATTGTAAAATGTTAGCAAGTTAGTGCCACTAAATGTCAATTTTTCTTGTAGTGGGTGTAAGCCTGTCAATGTGTAGGGTTTATCCTAAAATACCCAAATAAAAATACCCAATATCTATCCTACCCTAAAATACCCAAAAGAATAAGACTCTAACCCTACCCTACCCTATTTAATCCAAGATCCACTAGGTCTAGTTTATTTGACTTAATGTATAGATTAATTTTCTCAATATATACTAATGATATTATTTGGCATACAATACTAGAAAAACTTTTTCAATATTTAATTTAATTAGTCATTAATTTTAATTTAGTTAATTTTATTTTTAATTTTTTATCATTAATAGAGTTTTTATAACACAATTTATTGATTAATAAAATTAATTTTGTCAATAGTTTTTATTAACAATGTTTATACCATTGTTAATTTTATACAAGAAAATTGTTTAGTTGTCATTGTTGCCATTCCAATTATCAAAAAAAAAAAAAAAAAGAATCCACTGTATAAACTTTGTTAATTCATTAATTTAGTTTAATTTCTTAATGAAAAATATTTAATTCATATTGTTCATTCACATATTTGTAATTTTTATATATAAAAAATTTATCATTAGTATAGATTTAATTTCGGTATAGATAATTTTTAAGTTAATAGATTAAATTTAAGTACGGGGTAAAGGGCAATTTTTGGGTATGAGTACGTGGGTAATTTATGGATATAAACCCTACCATACCCATTACATTATATTTAATAACAATGGGTATGAGTATATGTATGACTTTTTGGGCATGAATAGGGTAATACCCTCCCCATTGACAGGCCTAAATGGATGGGGGTAATATATATATATATATATATAAATACATATATAAATTATATATATAATTATATATGTACATCTGTATATATATAAATATATACATGTGTATAAATATAAACATATACATATATTTTATACTAGTATATGGAGTAACGGAGGGATACTTTTGTCTTTTAAATTTTGAGCTTTTTAATCTTTTTATTTTTCACAAAATTATTAAGGGCAATATAGTCATAGCACATTTTCTGTTAAGGTTTTGAGACGTTCATTGACGATAAGGGAGGCAATTGTAATTTTTCAAATCTCAGAGAAAGTTTCTATAATTACCTCAAATCTCAGGAGAGGTTGCTGTGATTATCCCATATATATATAATAGAGGGGGAGAGACGGAATACAAACTTTATCTTATGTGGTGGAAATAGAAAACAAACTTTCACTGGCCTTGTTCTCCTATGTTTTGGCCATTTTTCAGAAATTATTTTGGGGGAATGAGTTTTTTAGAGAAAATTTGGAGAATGTACAAAGCGTTCCTTTTTGTTTTAGGAAAATATGGAAAATGAATCGAAAATGAGTTGTTTGTTTCTTTTTGCTTTGGAGGAGACAAACTTTACTGTTGATATCAAATCAGTTATTTTTATTGAATTTGTAGGGCGAAAGTGATTTTTTTATATAATATATTATATATATGTATATTTATAATTGGATAATGTGTGTGTGTGTGTGTGTATATAATAATTGATATATTATTGTAATAAGATAGTGTGTAATTGATACAATTGGTATTAATAAATATTAGTTATTTATGAAATTATAATTATATCTTAATTATAAAAAATAGACTAATATCATAATTGTTGATATCTACTTATGTAGAAAATTTTAATTATTGTACATTAATTATAAACTAATTATTATTTATTCTTAAAATATAATTATTTAATTTTTTATTATTTACAATTTATTTATAAATAAAACTTAGCTATTTATTAAATAAAATAATATATATAAGACTTAATAATGATTCATCGAATTAAAAAATGAATAACTTTATATTATATGAAACTAAATCATTTTAAATTATTTATTAAATAAATAAGCATAATATTTAATTATACGTGAAAAAATATGAATTACAATTAATATCTACATAACAAGTTATTTACATAATTAAATAAATTAATTAATTAAATTAATTTTCTCAATAATTATTTTAATTTTATTAATATTAATTTATTAAACTTAATAGATTAATAGATAAATATCACACTATAATTAATTTTTTATATTAATTTTAAATAAATGTGAATATTAATATTTAGTGACGATTAGTTTATTTATTATACCAAATTAAAACTTCATAAATTATTTATTAAATGAATAAATATAATATTTAATTAATACATTAAATATTAAATATAACTAATACATTATTTAATTAATAAGTAATTTAATTAATTTGATATGTTATTTAGTAAATAAATTATTTATTAAATTTAATTAATTAATTAATTTTCTCGAAGATTAGTTTAATTAAATTTGTAAACATAAGTTTAAAAAAAATTTAAGTTGTAAAATTTTTATATTTTCATATATGTAAATATATATGTATGCATATGTATGAGTGAAGTGAGAAAGTGATAAACGGATGGGTGATGTAACTCCCTTAAATACATAATTGGTGGAATTTCATATTATTATTTTTTTATTATTATTTTATTATTTTAAAAAGTTTTGGGGGTCAAAACGAGAATAGGGAAAAACTTAATTGAAGAATATTTAAAAGTTTTGGGGGCTAAAGTGAGATTTTTTCTTGTCAACTAGGTCAATTTCATGCACTAACTAACCGAACGGTTCAATTGAAAGTTGATATAACTTTCAAGGGTTAAATCAAAAATTTGAGATAAATTCTGGGGGTCAATTTGAAATTTCTAAAAAATACCCCTTTATATATCATTCCCCTTCCCCACCATCAACTTTCTTTATTTCCCACATGCAACCCCTTCCTCTCCTTCTTCAGCGTCGGCAAAACCTAGCACATTATACACAAAACCCTTCATCTTAGCACAAGGAACACATTGATACCCATTTCTCCCAAAATCAATTGGTGGAGTGGCCGAAATTTGAACAAGGAAACTCGATTGTGGCGGATGTGATGTCACCGGCAGTGGAAACTCACGGTTGAGAAGTGGGTTGTGATGGACTCAGCTCAAAGAATATCTTGGTGTCTTCAATTTCACGAACGGACCTGCAACAGAGGAGAATCGAATACTGCGACAGACAACAATGAAAGGGGAACCCAGTTGAGTTATCCGGCAAAATGAACGGTGAATCAGCAGTGAAGTTCAAAATTGATTAAGGAGTTAGATTCGTGGTGTTGATATGTGCCTAACATTGGTAGTCATAAGCAATTCCGGCGGCGCTGCGGCAGTTGCTTCCTCTCGTCACAGTGGTTTCAATGGTGGTGTTGGTTTGTAGTGTTTAAGCTACGATTATAAGATCTTGATAATTTATTGGAAATGGGATTATTTCAAAGTACCTTGTATTAATCTTGATCTTTGCTAAATCTTGTAGAAAAGTATGATATGGAAGAAATATAACTGGAATTGATCAATGCATGTATATATAAAAGAGCTTAGTAGACCCAGAATTGTAATATGACATGTAAATCTTGGTTAATTAAGTTAATTAGATGATTAAAATCTTAATTTTATGTAATTAAGCCACTAAGTGACAAATTAGTTTAATGATCATAGTTGGACAATTATAATCAACTTTGTGTAATGTTGCAAGGTTAATTGTAAAATAGGAACCTGAATTGATTTGTTAATCAGTGGTCTTATAGCGTTAATGGCATAGTTAGAAAGACATCTTGCGATGATTTTGGGATTTAACCTTAAAATATAGTATTAACTGTAAAATAACTGTTAGTAGGATATTATCAATTTAATTACTATTATAGGGTCAAAATGAGTGTTTTGACGATAAGTCCGTTCTTTTGGTTAGGTGACGAGGAGTCGAACCCCACATGGCAGTAGAGTGGGATAGCATTTTTGTGGCTATTAAGGTGAGGGTCTAACCTGTCTGTTCTTCTAGGAAATAAACTATCTTCGTTGTTCATGTTCTCTGTGGCTATTTATTTGTACTTGATTATGCTCGTTCTGGTATCATTTTCTATTTTGTCCATTCATTGGTATTTGATTGTACTCGTACTGGTTCCCAAAACTCTTATTATCCTATCTGTTGTTGTCCAGTATAACCCACAACCTTGTCGGCTTCTCTTTTATATCATTGATTTTAGGTCTTGCAGACCAAATTGTGTTTAGCACTCCTATTTGAACTCATTCTACATATCGTTTGTTTGGCATTGTTAGCATAATTTAATTCATTCTGCATATCGTTTATTTAGCCTTGTTGACATAATTGAATTGTTCTGCATATCATTTGTTGGGCCTTGTTGGTATAATTAAATCATTTAGCATATCATTTGTTTGGCTTGCCGGCATTTGTTTATCACTTGTATTGTCATATGGGGATAATTAACGGGTTGTTAGCCCCAGCTGTTATGCTCGGGGCAATCTACTATTACGTTGTTCCCAGTTGTGCTAGGGATAATGGAAGAATAAGGAGAATTTGGTATGCATATTATGCTTTGGGTTTCTGTTTGTACTCTGTTCAGGGAGCAATAAGGACGGAGAGGTTTCATTTGCTGAATTTGATATTATTTACATTCTGGTATAATCGTGTTTCTAAGTGTGATGTTTGTTTGTTGCTAAATCTGAATGAATTACTGCTCATTCGACAGGTTTTCCTGAACTGTTTATCATATTTTCCCTTACTAAGTCTTTAGGATTTACCCTTTTGTTATCCTTTATTCCCTTCCTAGACAGGACTAAGTGAAGATTGAGGGCTAATGGCTTGGCCCGAAGAGACTGTTTTATAATATATTAAGTGTTTGGTATGTACATATAGATTTCACCTAATCGTAGCCCTAAGACTTGAGACGGTTGATGTGTTTGATTGTTAACTAGGAGACTTTTGGCATGTATCTATGGCACTCCTTGTAGTGTTCTTTTAAGTTAGAAATATGCTACTATCTTTTAAGTCTTGTTGAATTTTGGATTTTGGATTATCTTTTATATTATGATTTAAGTTTGAATTGGTAGCACCTTAGTTTAGAGATTTCCCTAGGCGGGGCATTAAAGGTGGTATCAAAGCCTAGGTTTTTGATGACCTTGGTCAATATGAAAATGATTTTTGTAATTGGAATCAATGGGTTACTAGAGATTAAACTTGAATTAGGGATCAGCCGGGATGTAAGCACTTGGGTTAAGAGAACAGGAAAAAAAACTGAGCTATACTAGATATGATTCTCGAAGTGTGGAATTCTCAAATTGTAGGAAATAACCTTGATTTTGGAAATACTTTAGATGTGTATACTTGAGTTAAGGAATGCCTAAGCTATGTCGGGGTACGATTATTGGAATGTGACAATTTGGGCAAGTAAAAATGAGGTTTGATTGTGGAATTGAATAGAATATGAATTTTTGGGATAAGGCTCAACACTAAGGAAGTAAAATGTTATGACTGGGATGACCAACCAGTGTACAACCTCTTACTTTTGGTATGTTAGGCATATGAACATATAGTTATTGGTAAGGATGATGTTGTTGGGAATTGTGGCATCATATGAGCAATATATGTGAAGTTGAAAATGATGTAGAAATGAATGGGAAGAATGAAGATGAAGATGCAGAATCTGACATTTCCGACGTTGAGGATCACAACTAGAGGTCCTTGTGTATGTGGCTGTATCCATAAATTTGTATGTAAAATATAGTAATAACTTTTGACCATTAGGTTGGATAGAAATGGCTAAGGTTCGCTGGACTTATGGAGTAATGCCCTTATACTAGCGTCGTCATTTTGTTTACAACTAGGCGTATAGTTGGCTTAGCAAATTTTGAAATTTTGACCTTGTATATATCTAATATAACTACTGCTAATGCTAACTCAAAAAATGTTAATGAAGCTTTATTATTGATTGTAGAATGATTAGATTTCTATTTAAAATGAATTTTATTTAATTTTATTAAATTTCTCATCTCTTTTTTTTTTTCGCAAGTTTGAAAGATTGATAAAGTTAATGGTAATTTAGACATCATTTTACAACTCGACAATTGCAGGCTTAAGAATATCTAGGATACATCAGACTTGTAATAGCATCACACAAAGATTCTGATATATTCGTTTTAGCTATAGTAGGTCATCGAGGGAGATTGCTTAATAAATGGGCTAATGTTCAATAGGCTCCTAGGCAGGGAGCACCTGCTTATCAACAACCATTGCCAGACAAAGATATCTCGCAAACCCCCTCGATTGATTGATTAGCTACAGGACAACCAGCAGATCCCATGTATCAAACGGGGCAGAGATTTAGGCAATATGGTCAACGCAGAGTGGTGAAGTCGGAATTACTAATGAAATTGCTGAGGATCAAGCATCAGAATGGTTTCTTTGCTTTCAACCCCCAAAGCTTTTAGGGGAACCAAATGATAGAAAAGCTGAAGAATAGATTGAGAATCTTGAAAACATATTTGAAACCCTGCGCTATCCAGACAAGCAAAAAGTACGGTATGCCGCATTTCTTCTGGGAGGTCCTGCGTGCATTTAGTGGAAGATGATAGACCGCAGATGGACAATAGAGGGAACTCACCGAACTTAGGAAAATTTACCAGGGAATTCATAGATAAGTATATACCCCTGGTAGTCAAACAGGCAAGAGAAAGGGGCTTTATAGATTTGATACAGGGAGTGCAATCTGTCAATCGATATGTGGTCACTTTTAGCCAATTAATTCAGTATGCGCCCAATATATTAGAAGATGAGGATCAACAAACCCGTTGATTTGTACAGGGATTACGGTGGAAACTTATACGGGTCCTTGCCATTTATGATTTACCAGGCTTCAATCGAGTGGTGAGTAAAGTACTGTAGTTCGAGTCAGAACTATTAGAAATTCGAAAGATTGAAGATAGGCGCCGAAGAAAAGAATGTACATTGATGGGCAGAGTAACCCTGGGAGGAAACAACTGAAACTACAGATCGGAGGTTTAAATCAACGAACACACTAAGCTAGTGGTGCTACAAATTTGGCTTAAGGGGTGGCACAGAACCAATGTGGATACTGTGGGGGTTTCAACCATGAAGAGACTGAGTGTTGGAAGAAACAAGGCCAATGTGTGGGTTGCGATAGCGACCAGTACTTTTTAAAATATTACCCCAACCAAAAAAATAGAACATATAAGAAAGGGAAAACAGGTAGTAAGAGCCAGCAGGAAATAGAAAGTTTGAGCTCGTGCCTATGCTTTGACTTGAAAGGATACATCAGATCCTAATGAAGTAGTTGAAGGTATAATTTCTAATTTTTAAATTAATGGTAATGCCTTATATGATCTTAGTGCTTATCATTCTTTTATATCCACAACTTTTTCTGGAAAATTGAATGTGCAACTGGAAACCATGGCTTACCAAATAGAAGTTCAGATACCCTTAGGAATAGGGTTAATAATAGACACCATGTATCGAGATTGCCTAATTATGATTTGGGATGGGGAATATCCAGCCTACCTTATACCAATACCCATCTAAGAATATGATTTGATATGTGCAATGGATTGGTTGTATAAACATCAGGCACAGGTAAATTGTTACACCAAGTGCATCACTCTCGGAGATAAGATATCAATACCGACACGCCATTCCATAGCTAATACTTCCCCAATACCAATAATATCTATGATAGAGACCAGAAAAATTCTAAGGGAAGAAGGATAAGGATTCTTAGCGTATCTTATCAATAAACCTCGAGATACAGCCAAAGTCGAAGAAGTAGAAATACTGGCCGATTACCTAGAGGTATTTCCTAAAGAATGAACTCATTACCCCTTGATAGAGAAATAGAATTTGTTATTCACACTCTTTCGGGAGCCATGCCTTTTTCCAAAACTCCCTATCAGATGGCACATGCAGAACTTAACGAGCTAAAGGACCAACTTCAGGAACTATTGGGGAAGAAGTTCATAAGGCCTAGCACGTCTCCCTAGGGAGCCCCAGTGTTGTTTGTCAAGAAGAAAGACGAATCCCTGAGGATGTGCATTGATTAAAAGGAATTGAATAAGGTTATTGTCAAGAATAAATACCCCTTACCGGCCACATGTGGAAGAATTATTTGGGCTTTTACAAGGATCTACGGTCTTCTCAAAGTTAGATTTGAGACAGGGGTATTACTAGTTGAAAATTAAAGAAGAAGATATTCCGAAGACTACATTCAATTCTGGACATGGTCATTTTGAATTCATAGTAATGCCATTTGGTTTGACCAATGCCCCAGCAGCATTTATAGATTTGATGCACCGAATTTTTTGACCATATCTGGACTAGATTGTGGTCATCTTCATTGACGACATTTTGGTGTATTCTAAAACTAGAGAAGACTATGCAAAGCAGTTACACATAGTTCTCAGAATCCTAAAGAAATATAAGTTGTATGCAAAATTCAGTAAGTGCGAATTCTGGATAGAGAAAGTAGTTTTTCTTGGACACAACATATCCCAAGATGGGGTAAAGGTTGATCCCTCTAATATAGAGGTAATAGTCAACTGGAAGAGACTCGAAAACATGACAAAAGTTCATAGCTTTTGTCGAAGGTTTGTACAGGATTTCTCTAAAATAGTTGGCCCATTGACTAAGTTAACTCAGAAAGATCAACCATTTGACTGGAATAAGAACTGTGAAAGAAGTTTCCAAGAGTTGAAAAATAGATTGACTTCAGCTTCAGTTTTGGCTCTTCTGGAAGGATTAGAAGGTTTTGTTGTATATGCGGATGTTTCTAAAGAATGACTTAGATGTGTATTGATGCAGAAGGGACGAGTTATTACCTATGCATCCAGAAAACTGAAACCACATGAGGAGAATTACCCACCTTCTGATTTGGAGCTAGTTGCTGTCATTTTTGCATTGACAAAGTGGGGACATTATCTCTATGGGGCCACGTTCGAGGTATATATGGACCATAAACTTCTCAAGCATCTCTGAGAAAGGGGATCCGAAGGATTGGAAAGAGTGAGAAGCTTAGTCAAGGTATATTTATCCTTACGAAATATGTGAAAGAATTAAGCCAATAGCTTACCGTCTAGTACTGTCCCAAGGCTCCACAAGGATACATGTCATTTTTCATGTATAACAACTTCAAAAGTACCATCCAGATCCTTTATCACATCAACTGATTCGCATTGTGGATCGAAAACTTCGAGAGCTTAGGAATCGAAGGATTCCTCAAGTAAAGGTGTTGTAGCGCATCTGTAATGTAGAAGAGGCAACTTGAGAATAGGGGTGGCAATTTTCAACATGAAACGATAACTCGATAGGAGTTCAACACGAACAAATTGGGCTTGGGTCGACCTATTTTAGGTTTGGGTCCAATAAGGTCGACGCGAAAAAGAACCAAAAGAAAATAAGTTGGGTTGGATTGAATTTCAGGTTACACGAACAACTTGAAATTTGATTTTGGGTCATACGAAAACTCGACCCAACTTGAATTAAACAAATAAAATTTAAATTTTTTAGGAGAAACAGTATAAAATAATAAAATAAAACTTGAAATTTTGAACTTTAGCAATATCAAAATTATTACTTTGGTATTTTTTGGTCTTATCTATTTTCACAAAAATATAGGATGGATTATTATAATTTTATACTGTTTATAAAGATTATATTTTGGTATCCAAGTGGACATGAAATTTATTCTATAAAGAGTTGACAAAAATACTGCTTTAACTACTAAATTGTCCTACAAATTTTTCTTAGGCCTTAAGTAATGCAAGATTTTGCATATATAAGTAGACATGAATTCTTTCTATTGAGAAGCTATAGAAAATTCAAAAGACTCAAGCAAGTGTTTATGATAAATTATATGTCCAACTAAAATACTTGTTTACTTATTTGCTTGATGATATATTTTTATTGATTTATGTACTGCTTAATTGAATCAATATAAAGTAGATAAACAATGTCATTTTAAGCAGTTAAAAGAGGCAATTTGATTGATACAAAAGATACTAAAATTAAAGAGAGTGGGTGAATAAAACTTAAAAAAATATACTATTTTTAAAAACAAGTTACGTTGTGATTTCAATATTCTTATAATGATGATAGATACTACAAAATGAAGATAGATACTACAAAATGAAAGGAACAAAAAGTCATAAAATCAATATATTATGTGGTTTAGTTAAAAATATTTTATATTTATGATAAGAATTTCTTACTCCTATTTTAATTTATTAAAAATTAAGAATAGATAAAATTAAAAAATAAAAGTGCCAGAAAAAGTTTAAAAATTAAAACAAATGTTTGAAATAATTATTTTAAGCAGGTTAGATTATGTGGATTTGAGTTGGCGAGTTGACATAATAAAAATCAATTTGATGTGAACTTGACCTAATACGATTTCGGTTGGGTTGGGGTTGAGCATTTTCAGGTTGTTATCAGGTTGGGTTGAGTTAGGGCTGAGAAAATTAATATTATATCCCTACTTCAACCCAACCGAAACCCACCTGATCTACCCAAATTGCCACCCCTACTTGGGAACAAGAAAATCTCATGCGTCAACAGTATCTCGAACTCTTCCAATGGTCACGCAAGAATATGAGGACCATATTCTCTTAAGAGGGGTAGGTTTGTAACACCCCTGAATATATAATTGGTGGGATTTCATATTATTATTATTATTATTATTATTATTATTATTATTATTATTATTATTATTATTTTCATTACTTTTAAAAGTTTTTGGGGTCAAAACAAAAATAGGAAAAAACTTAATTGAAGAATATTTAAAAGTTGTGGGGGGCTAAAATGAGTTTTTTATTGGTCAATTGGGTCAATTTCATGCACTCACTAACCTAAGGGCTCAATTGAAAGCTGATTTAACTTTCAAGGATTAAATAAAAAATTTGAGATAAATCTCGGGGATCAATTTGGGATTTCTGAAAAAAAAACCCTTTATATATCATTCCCCTACCCCCCCCCCCCAACTTTCTTCATTTCCCACATGCAACCCGCCCCTCTCCTTCTTCGGCAAACTTCTCTGGCATCGACGAAACCCAGCACATTATACACCAAACCCTTCATTTCAGCACGAGGATCAGATTGATGCCAATTTCTCCCAAAATCAACTGGTGGAGTGGTCAAATTTTGAACATGGAAACTTGGTTACAGCGAAAGTGATGGACGTGGTGTCATCGGCAATGAAAATTCACGGTTGAGAAACAGATTGTGATAGACTCAGCTCAAGAAACAGCTCGGTGTCTTCAGTTTCACGAACAAGCCCGCGGCGGATGAGAATCGAATGCAACGGCATACGGCGGATGGCGATAGAAGAAGAACCCAGTTGGGTTATCCGGCAAATTGAATGGTGAATCAATGGTGAAGTTCAAAATTGGTTGGGGCATTAGATTCACTATGTTGAGACATGCCTAATAGTGGTGGTGGTAAGCAATTCCGATAGCGGTGGTGGCGCTGAGGCAATTTATTCCTCTCATTGCGATGGTTTCAATTGTGGTGTTGGTTTGTAGTGTTTGAGCCCCGATTATAAGACCTTGTTAAATTATTGGAAATGGGATTATTTCAAAGTACCTTGTATTAATCTTGATCTTTGTTAAATCTTACAGAAGAGTATGATATGGAAGAAATGTGATTGGAATAGATCAATGTATGTATAAATAAAAGAGCTTAGTAGACCCGAAATTGTAATATGACATGTAAATCTTGGTTAATTAAGTTAATTAGATGATTAAAACCTTAATTTTATGTAATTGAGCTACTAAGTGACAAATTAGCTTAATCATCATAGTTGGACTATTATAATCGACTTTGTGTAACGTTGCAAAGTTAATTATAAAATAGGAACCTAAATTGATTCATTAATTGGTGGTATTATAGCATTAACGGCATAGCTAGCATGATATCTTGTGATGATTTTTGTAGCGCCCCCACTCGGGATAGCATCTAAGCTGAGGTGCCACTCAATTTAGACTTAAATCTCAATCCTTAATTCAGACAATAGGCCCATCAGAAAATTTTTCCAAAATTATCATAGAATAGCGTCGAGCTTCAACTTAAACAACCCTTAACAAAAGTATAATTTACATAACACAACAGATCCCATCATTCATCATTTCATACATACTACAAATCTTAAGATCAAATCTGACATATCACAATGTCTCTAAGTTTAAAATTTAACATACTGGTGATCCCATACACAGATATAAACACCCGATCTATTACAAAACATACATACTTTACTCCAAGCCTGAAGTTCATCTTCATCACCTATTCCTGTGTGAGAGAATCAATGAAATATGAAGGGGTAAGTCCAAATGACTTAGTGAGGGATAATCATAATAGTAAGTAGTAGGGATCCGTCAAGGAGGAATCAACTCAACAAATTAACATTTAACAATCAGAACAATGGCATATTAAGTGATTACAATCAGGATACAATTAGGCAAAATAAATCAGATTACAGGCGGACCAGATACAAACAGACATATAGATCAGATTACAGGCAGTCAGGATATAGTCAGGCAAACAGATTAGATTACAGGCGGACCAGATACAAATAGACTAACAGATCAAATTGCAGGCAGTCAGGATACAGTCAGGCAAAATAGGCATTATCAAATTCAAGGTTATCAGTAGGTACTAGCTCGAGAGTTATGTTGTGGCTATCGGCTCGAACGGCCCAACATCGTCTCGACCGGATTAGTTTGGGAGAAAATACAGACAGCTCATTTGTCCTGGATAATAGCCCGATCTAGACTAAGAAACTATATCATCCTTGTGTCTCCACGAGCGGAATACAAACAATTAGGATATAATTAGAACAAAACAAACCCAAATGTCATATGTAGTCCAACGGATCAAAACAGAATATGCATATTACATGCTCCTTATTCCAGTCAAATAGTCAGTTAATCATACCGAAGCGTGACAGCTTGGTACATGGCAGATGCCCATACTGACCGTATGGCACATTGGTGATATCTAAATGGGTGGCTTAGCGTATCACGGATACCTAGGCGGGCAATTTAGCGTATCGCTGACACCCAAGCGGGCTGCTTGGTATGTCCCAAGTAATCTAAGCATTCCGCTAGGATTGGCACTCGGCCCAACAATCTCCAGACATATATGAAGAATCAAATAATGGATTGTCGGCAAGGTAAAATACTGATAGTTAAACAGATAACCGAACAGTAATTGATGCAGAATGGCCAGATAATAGGACAGTCAAATAACAAGATGGTCGGATGACAAATAGTCAGATAACAGAACGAATGGATAACAGATAATTAGATAATAGAACGAACGAATAACAGACGAGATGTTCTAGGCTGTTCTTCAGTCAGAACAAGACATGTCAAGAAACAGGCAATAGAGCGATATAGATAACAAGCAAGAGTTCTAGGCGCCAGAACAGACAGAATTTAGAATCGATAACAAACGAAAACCCGCATAGGGGTGAACATATCAGATAATAGATAACAATCACAATTCTTAGATTTCAACAAAACAGAATACAATACAGAAACAAGAACCCTCACTGGGGTCATTCCATATGAACATATAAGTATAAGAAGTGCCAGGTTGGCAGACCCTCACCTCTTGTAGTTTCAGAAAAAACAACCACAACTCTCAATCTACTAATCGGTAGGACCCACTTCTTCGTCACCTAATCAAAAGAATATTTCTGTAGTCAAAACTCCTATTCAACTCTAGTAGCCTTCTAGAATTGCATCATAAGCATTCTAACATTTCTAACTTATTGATCAACATGATTATATAGGTTCAATAGGTAGTATCTACACAAAGTACCTCAGTAAATCAACTATTCTAAAATTAGCCACGGTGGTCTATAGCGGTTCCAAAAATAGCCTGATATCTCGTTCTTAATTACAAAGTCATTATCATATCATCATCCTAATCCACACAAAATAGTCCAATCCCTACCTATTTAATCCTAATCAAATACCACTTAGTCTTACATTACATAATCCTTAGTACAATTATTAAATCCAAATTTTGGCATTTAGCATAACATGTTCGGGTCCACTATTTGAATATTCTTCTTTACATGGGAATCACACACACACACACATACACATACACACACATATATATATGTATATACACCAATAAATCTTATTCGTGGCATAGATACAAGGCTTTAAATGGAAAGGTACAACATATACATATCAATATATATATATATCAAGGAACAACCAAAAACTGGATTCCAAGGTTAGCCATCGGAGTTCCAAAACCACAAATCAATTACACGAGTGCGATCATCGCGTCGAGGAGGCAAAAATGTCTCTATGCTGCCGCCGTTTCCGCCATCACCGAAAAATTCAGCGCCACCACCCAAAGTGCCTCTCACTTTGAGCTTTCCAATGCTTAGCTTTGTTTTCAACTTCTTTGTCGGGAAAAGCCTCAAACTCCGCCCTGAAAGCTCAAAATCCATCTTGCTCTGCTGTGAGGTCATCGCCGGATTCTGCCTTCGCCGCTGCATGAATCGATCATGCAGTAGCACCACTTTGTTCCTCCAGATGCGGGCTTTCAGAAAAGCTACCTAGAAGCCTCTTTCCACCGCTACTCCACCGTCGTCCGCTGAGGTGGGTTTCCTTCAAGCTTTCAATTTCGATAACCCACTGCCTGAAATGCTTAGCTCACGGTGCCAGGTGGTTGCAAGAGGTGTGGGGAAGATGGTGCTTGATTTGGTTTGGAGAAAGGTTCATCGAAAAAGAAAATCATCGCTAGGAAGGTGTGGCTGAACGCGGTGAAGAAAGGAAGAAGAAATGGGGGTGGAATTGAAAATAGGATATATATATATATGTATAATAAACTTTTCCAAATTTTCAATTTGACCCCATAAAGTTTATGCACCCTTCAATTGAGTCCATAAGAGTTTGCCTATTCTTCAACTGAGCCCCACAAATGTTGAGTGCCTAAGATTGACCTATTTGACCTAAACTAATTCCATCCAAACCCACAAAATTCTCAAAGTTAGTCAAACTAGGTTTTCTCAAATTTTGGATTGACCCCAAAACTTTCAAAATTTTTGCAATCAAGTCCTTTTTATTTCTTTTTCGAGCCCTAAAATCCGACCAACCAATTTCTTGATTTCTAGATCTTTAGTTTTTAAAATATCAAATTTTAGGGGTGTTACAATTTTGGGATTTAATCTTAAAATATAGTATTAACTGTAAAACAACTATTAGTGGGATACTATCAGTTTAATTACTATTATATGGTCAAAACGAGTGTTTTGACGATAAGTCCGTTCTTTTGGTTAGATGACGAGGAGTCGAACCACGCAGGGCAACAGACCAGGATAGCATTTCAGTAGCTATTGAGGTGAGGGTCTGACCTATCTATTCTTCTAGGAAATGAACTATCTTTGTTGTTCATGTTCTCTGTGCCTATTCGTTTGTACTTGATTATGCTCGTTCTGGTGTCATTCCCTATTTGTCTATTCGTTGGTATTTGATTGTACTCGTTATTGTGCCTAGAACTCTTATTGTTCTATCTGTTATTGTCTAGTATAATCCACCACCTTTTTGGCTTCCTTTTTATATCATTGATTTTAGGTCTTGCCGACCAAATTGTGTTTAGCACTCATATTTGAATTTGTTCTGCATATCGTTTGTTTGGCCTTATTGGCATAATTGAATTCACTTAGTCTTGTTTGGGAAGGGAATAAAGGATAAACAATCAAAGACATCAACCGTCTCAAGTCTTAGGGCTACGATTAGGTGAAATCTATATGTACATACCAAATACCTAATCAATTACAAAATAGTCTCTTTAGGCCAAGCCATGAGCCCACAATCTTCACTTAGTCTTGTTTGGGAAGGGAATAAAGGATAACAAAAGGATAGTAAATATAAAAAGTAAAAAATAAAAAACAAATACGACTAGTATAGTAAATATTTTGTTGGGTACAATATAAACATTTTATACTAAAACTTTTAAATATTTTATATAATTATGTTTTATTCATTGAGCAAGATTGTTATTTTGTATTAAAAGAAAAAATATATAAATATTATAAAATAATAAGTAAATTATATGTTTACATAATTTGATTTGATTTTACATGATTAACAAGGATTTGAAAATAATTAATTAATATATGTCAAATGAAGATAAAAAGATTATAGTTTAATAAAATAATATAACAATGTATTTAGCAAAAAGTTTACATTTTTTTCTTTTTTGTATTGAACCCGTTCAAATCCGACCCAACCCGTAAATATAAACCTATTTTAAACACAATTCATAATCAACCCAACCCAACCCAACCCACCCATTTGCCACTACTAACGTCGTGTAACAATCTTTTGTTATGTCCACCCATAAACCACATGGAGTTTGAATTCAAAGAGTTCAAAGAAGCCCTAAATTAGTAAATGATAATATGGATAAAGACTTGTATTTGAGATTGAACCGACTATATATGATGCGAGTAAATAACATGAATTTGATTCTATCTAGTAACATTTGATGCATTTTCAGTCTTTTAGTCGGCCTTAATTTATTGTTTTAGCCTTAGATTAATTAAGATCGTCCACAGTAAGGATATTAATGAAAACGTATATATTTTGGCTAAAACTTCTGCTAATGGTATAGTCTTTTTTTTATGGATGTCCTTTTATTTCAGAAAGTACCTTGCACCCTTGCAGAAGGCATAAATATTAGATATATACATAAATTTATACCTAGAACCTTAACAAGTCTGTGTAATGTAATAAACGTAGTTTTGTCCTTGAGCATTATAAGATCCTAGTTTTTGTGGGCTTTTCATAGGAATTGGAGTGGATCTATCTCACCTAACTATCTTTAGACATATTTTGTAATGAAAGCACCACAACCACCACTACTTCCCTAATTAATTATACCTCTGCTTTTGATCATAATGATGATAATAAATATTTACCAAACATATATATAGATGTGAAATAAGAAATAGCATGCAATTAAAGAATTAAGAAGCTTAATTAATTTAACAATGCCATGAATTTGCCCTATTGAAATGCTACATTTAATGGCTGGACCTTCTTCAATTCATCATATTGTGATCAGCTAATTAACATCATATTAGGAAATGATTGATTGTTTCCAACTCTCTATACCAATTACGTGTCATATGTTTTTATATATTATTATATGATACATGCATATCGCGTAGATATGATTAATATTAAATATATTTCTAAGAATCTTTTTCATATTTATATAACTTGGATATGTTATATTAATATAAGCTGAAAATATCAAATTAAAATAAAATATTCAACCGCATGATAAAATGAGTAATATTCGTAAACTAAAAATTATATGGTGGAGTGGTCATTTAGCCTAGTGGCATCAGTTTAGAGTTCGAACATGACGAACTCCTAATATGTATATGTATAAATAAAAATTATATATAATTAATTATTTTTCTAATTCTACCATTAAAAAGGATAATTAAAGTTGGCCTAAAAATAAGAAGTCAATTCTGCCTGAAACAAGTAATTTAAGATAACCTTGGACCATAAATGGATTTCAAGGCATTAATTTGTTGATATAATAAATGGTCCAGTCCAACTTCCAAGAGTATTGTGGTATGCATGAATAAATGCCCACAAATTGCACCCCCCCCCCCCCCCATGTCAAAAATTAATTAATTAATTATATATATATAAATATCAACCAACATTCTCACACTATCCCAACCTCCAAAAACAGCCAAAAAATAAAAATACAAGAAAAAGTCGTACACCAATTCATAATCAGCACCGCCCAAATGGCTTGTAACTTTTTATGCTACAACAGTGAAATGACAAAAAGGTGTTGGCTACTTTTGCATAGTAGTCCATTATTTTTTAATCCAACCATATAAAAAAATTGCATCATTTTAAATGGCAAATTTGAATCCATATTTAGTTTCCACGCCCTTCAGCATAACTTTATCCAAATGGTAGTTTTATCAAACTTTTTCTACCAGAGGAACATTTATTTTACAGATTATATTAATAAACAAATAATTATAGATGTGATTTTGTACGTAACAGCCTCTTTATTTACTTATAATCTCAAATTTTGTACATAGATTAAATAAATTATTTCTTTCAAATTCTTTAAAATCTCGGATATAAACAAAAATTAAAAATTTGCATCACTTAACACACACACACACACACACACACACACATATATAATGTGTTTAAATCATTTTCATTATTCACTCCCATCAACATAACTTTATCCAGATAGTAGTTATATATGTTGCATCTTTCTCGTCATAGGGAGGGAGATTTAATTTGCAAACTGTTAGAAAACATGAAATAAAATAAGTTGGTGAACTTGCAACCAGAGATGCTATCAATAAATAATTGGATTTTGTGATTGTCTACCTTTCTAACCACATGATTTTTATTTATTGTTATGTATAACTTTATTTTATGACAAGTGGCATTTTATTTAAATAAAGAAAACATAAATAATTTAAAATATTTATCCTTTTTCAAATTTCTTCACATGCCAATTTCATGTTTTTAAAAACTATAATGACAAAAAACCAAAAAACAAATTATTTTTTAATAATATTGGATAGCAACCTTAAAGTTTTTTTTTTCTCTATTTACATTATTTTTCATTAATATTTTGTAGCCAAAATTATAAAGATACAGTTTGTCTATTTAAATATTTAGTATACAAATTAAATTAATAGAATTCAAACGCAACATTTCTTTTTCTTTAAATATATGAAAATTATACATATATGTATATATATATATAATCAATCATATTTATATATATATTTACGTATATACATATATATTACTCAATACATAAATATATAAATAAATAATATCTATATACATAATACATATATACACACACACACCCCTAGCCCCTCCCCACAACCATCCCCATGGTGGCAGCAGCCAGCAGTCTAGTCAAAGCCATCGGTCGCCTGGTCTTGCCGCTGGCCAAACGACGGTGGGCTGATTTGTTTGTGGCGAGGGGCGCAGGGGTGTTGGGTTTTTTGGTTGGGGGGGAGGAAAAGAACAGTGAGATTTAGATTTAGAATTTATTTTTTCAATTTTTTTACTTATTTATTAATTAAATTATTAAATATGTTATTAGTGAATTGTTCAAAAATAGAAATAATTTGTTGAAATTAAACACAAAACAAAGGCTAAATGTAAGATAAACAAATTTGATCAAAGGACAAAATAGTATTTTAAAACTAAACAAAATTATTAGTAAATTATTTAAATAAAATTAATTTAATTTAAAACAAATAAAAATGTATGGCTATGATACGTGTGTTTGAAAATCAATGCTAACAAAGTGCTTACCTGATAATAGGTAAAACAACGTGGTTAGAATATTAAAAAACCTTCTTTTACTTATTCAAAATCTCAAACATTACATATAAGTTAATGCAATTTAAAATTTTCTAATCCTTTTAAATTCTTAAATTTGCTTTTAGCATCTATAATTTTTTTCCAGGGTAAGAAATTATAATTGGTCCATGAGGTATCCTAATAAATTGTTGATCAAATAGAATAGTAACTCTATAAGATATCTTTGAATAATTTTTGACTCATTAGCATTAATTTCAAATATAAAGTATAATATCAAAAATTTGAATCTAGAGAATTTCTTACATAAGCTCTATAAAATATCATCGAGTAAGTTTTGATCCATCAATATTAATTTTATGTATAAAATATAATATCAAAAAATCAAAGTCAATAAATTTCTCATGTACATCTATATAAATAAAAGTAAAAATACCGCAAAACAAACCCTTGTTCTGTTTCCTCCTCAGCCCCACCTCGGCCTAACAACTCTATTTTACCTTTTCTATTTTTTTGGAGGAGAAGAAAACACGCGCCCCCGCCCCCCTCCCCCTCCCCTACCCTATACACACGCATATTCTCTTATTACCCCAGGCTTAAATTTGTATTACAACTTTTTCAACCTCATTTTTCTCCACAAAAACAAAGCATGAAGATGAGAAACAAAGGCAAAGTCCATCCCTTTACTTCTTCTTCTTCTTACACTCCAAACAACGATGATTTTCCTGTCCTAAAACTGTTGCCCGCCGCCATTCTCACTCTACTCTCTCTTTTCTCTTTCGAAGACCGCGAAGTTCTTGCCTATATGATCACAAGATCCCTCAAATCCACAATCCCTTCAATTTTTCCTGCTGAAGACAAGCAAAAAAAGAGTTCCAAGAAGCAGGGTTTTGATGGTCACGGACACAACTCGCCTGCCCTTTTTGACTGTGACTGCTTTCACTGTTACACTAGCTTCTGGTGCAAGTGGGATTCTTCGCCCAACCGCGAGCTTATTCACCAAGCCATTGAAGCTTTCGAGGAGCATCTGAACAATGGGGAGCAGTTCAGGAAGAAGAGTTTCGGCAATGGAAAGAATCGGAGAAAGGAGAAAATGGGTCGCCGGAAGACTGAGAAGTTAAGCAGCGTCGTCGATGGCGGCGTTCTTGAATTTCCGGCGGTTGAGTCGGGCGGAAATCAAGAGAATCTCGTTTCTGTAGCACCGGAGAGCGAGGTGACGCCCGAGAACATTAATGACGTGAAGCCACAGAGTGAGGGAGCAGAGGTGGGCGGTGTGGCGGAGGATGACTCGGCAGTGGAGGCTCCGGCGGTGGTGGTGCGCAGCCACAAGGGGCTTGCTAGGAAAGTTTTGCCGGACTTCATGGGGATATTCAGTTCTCGTTTATGGAGTCTTTGGAGTCCGAAAGTGTAAGAAAAAATAAAGGAAAATGAAAATTCTACTCTATTTTAGAATTTCAAGGAAAGAAGAAAAAGAATATATTTTTCTGGTGGTTGGTTATATTCGTACTGGAATATATGGCTCTTTTAAATATTTCATGGTCCCTCTCCTCATGTATAGTTGTCATTGGTTTTGTTCTTGTTTTATTTTTAATTCTTTTTTCATCCCATATTTTGGAGCCCGAAATTATAGAGGGGATTTTTTTTTTTTTTTTTTCTCTCACCGGCGAAGAAGTCATCTGTGATCCGGTGGTAACTGAGAAATGAAAATGAGTTTTCATTTTCTTTTGCAATTTTTTTCTTTTTTTTTTTTTGGGCTTAGGAAAGTGTAATCACTTTGATTGTGATGCATTAATTTTGTAAATAAATGAATACTTTTAAAAGTAGATTAATTGTATTGCTTGGTGGCTAAGGATCCTAAGTTGGTGGGATATTTTGTTAACATACATCATTGATCAATATATATATATATATATATATGGTATATATGGCTACTTACTTTGGAATGTGATTTGATGAATGCAGTAGAGATATATATATATATATATTTAAAATTAAAAAACGGTAACGGGAAGGTGACATAACAAATAACAAATTCTTTTTTGCATGAAATATATTATTTGAGTTATAATTATTAATTTAAAAAATATTTTCATCAATACGACTCCATCAAGTATAAGCCAAGTAGCCTGTGGCCCAACGGTATAAATTTATCACATAATGTGAGAGGTCAAGAGTTCGAACCATAACGAACTTTTAATGTGCATGTGTATAAATAAAATATATATATATATATATATATAATTGACAGTTACAATAATTTAAAAGAAGAAAGTAATTGAAAGCAGTCAACTTCTATTTTTATGAGAAGAAACATTTTGTTAATTCTTGTTTTGTATAATATGGTTTATTTTATTTGAGTAGGTGATGAATTATTGGGAGTCTCCTTTCAGAATGTCAAATTGATGCAACTTTTTCTATGCGTTGTTTTGATTCTTATCAGCGTGGAATCATTTGAGGTAATTTTATTCCACTTTTCCTTTGTTTGTTTATTATTATGTCAATATGGATTATGGGCCGCTAATAACAATAATATTATATTTTATTACTAAGATAAAAAAAACGAATCGTTCTATTCTACTTGACGATGTTGATGTTGAATTTCTTTGGAGCCCATCAAATTAAGATTATTTTGTTAAGCAAAGCTGGGTTCATTAATTAAGAGATAACAAAGTGTATGTTCATTAATTAGAGTCGTTTTTTGTTAAATTAATAAACTTAAACAATATCTTATTCATGCAAATCTAATTTATTTGCATTTCTATTTCAAAATAATGGCTGGATTGGTAAAATCAGAAAGAGAATCGGAGCAGAGTTTGGCCTTGGATGGATAATACCTGATGCCTTCACTAATGTAGATTGAGATATTTACGTAAAATGGACGCCATGTGATCCTAGTTTAGGCCAACTCCATTTTCAACTCATGCAAAATTTCCCTTGTTTGGTAATATTCATATTTAAGACATATTGTTACCTAAATATATATATATATAGAAATAAATTAATTTCAAGGAGAGAAAAGAAACATACATTGGGTACGGCAGACAGAAAGAGAAAGTGAGCGTATTTTAAGTGGAGCTAATGCGGCAGCGTTCAAAGTTTCAACTTTCAAGTTTGGTCTATTCAGTTATCACAATCAGTTTCCCAGCAGTGACGCCAACAGTAAAGATGCTACTTTAATTCTACAGTTTATTAATTTATTATATGTAGATTTTAATATATAATCATTCAATATAATACTTAATTAATTTTAGATTGGTGTTTTGACTATAGCTATGCAATATTTAACTAAATTTTGAAATTTTAAAATTTTAGAATTATTTAGAATAATTGCAGTGATTTTTTTATAGTTGTGAATATTTTACTTTTTAAATAATCATCAAGATATGCTAATTATGTTGCATAGAAATGGAGTTGGGTTCCTTATGAGAAATCAATGTAATGTTGGGTTTCTGTTCCCAGAACATTCTTCCATAGAGTTAGAATTCAATTTTTGCAAATGATTGCTTACATGGTTTTTTTTCTTTTTTGATTTTGGAAGTTGGTATTTATATTAATTGAGTCATTGATGGGCTTGGCCTCTACGTGCACCATTACGTGAAGGTTTGGATGCTCATCTCAGTGGACTTAATTTGTTGGAATCATTGTCCTTTCTCTTGTTTATTTACTTGGACATCTTATTTGCTTTTCACTTTTTTTGCTCTTAGGGTCTTATGTTGCTATATTATCAAGCTCTTTTACTTTCAATTTGGAAACTTATATTTTCATATTGAAAGTATATGTTAAGATTTAATTTTATTTACCTTAATAATTAATTTAACTATTTTTATTAATTTGATTTTAGAATAAATTAAGTAAATCAATAAATTTAAGGCCTTGTTTATTACCATTTCCCCACAATATTTTTCAACTCCAAAAACTTAAACAATCAAATCATCATGTTTTTCAATCCCACTTCCAAAAACACACAGAATAATCCACAAAATACTCTTAAAAGTTCACCCTAAAACCCATTACCCAATGTCCTACCCTAAATTCATCACTATAAATATATATATACATGTACCAATCACATAATCTATATATATTTATAAATAATATCAAAATATTTATTTCACCTCAACAATCCAACAAAAAAGTGACTGATGTGATATCTACAGTAAAATTTGTCTCTACCCAAAATACCACCAAACAAATAATTTTCTCTCAAGGCATTCTCTACCTACTATCAAAAACACAAACAAACAACTATTACATTTCTCAACTCCACTTTCAAAAAAAATACTCCCCAAAAATATTTTCCACAATTCACACCAAAACCTAAACAAACAAGCCCTAAATAATTGGGAGACTCATAAGTCTCCTCGACTTGTTACCTTCAAGAAGTAATGTTTTGCTAGTGGACTGCATCCTCCAAAAGACTTAGCAGTTTGATAGTCCTTTGACTTGGGCAGTAATCTTTGTAGTCAAGATGAGTTCTCAAAATAATTGTTTTTCTTCAATTTATATTTTTTCATTATTCAAATTCTCTAACTCCTTTGAATCAGTTACTTTTAAGGAGTCTCAACTTGACAAAGAGATATATGTCTAATTTTGAGAGAGAAATGTCGGGTGGTCAGACCAAATTAGAGTTAGAGTTTGAACTAGTAATTGGAGTCAGTAGCGGCCAACAATAGGAGACTGGCCGCCTCCATCAGGTGGAGGGGGGGTAAGGGTACCATCCCTCCATCCAACTTCCAAGTTTACTTCTATTGTTGATATGAATCGTACTGGCTTTACTAGTTTGTCCTCAAGGGGAGTTAGAGTATTGAGGCATAAAATATACCGGTCGATGAGTTTAGGTTTGTTCTTTAGACCTTAGAGGATCGTATAATGTTGCCTCCTTTAGAGTACTTAACTATTTTTAGTGGGTACTTTAGAAGTGGGTTTCCTTTTTCTCTTAATCTCTTGTTGTTAAAGATAATTGGAAGTTATGTGGTGTGCTTGAGTCAATTTACTCTGAAGGAATCGTCATGTAATTTATGGAATTTCAACACTGATTTAGGAAGTTAGATCCCCCCATTTCCTTAGATAATTTTCATCATCTCATCATAAGGCGGAAGATCAATCTTCTTTCATTTATTCCCTAGATCGTTTTATTGGTTCCTGAGTAGGTTGCCATCTTCTAAAGAGCTTGGAGAGTCATTTTTTCTTCATGAGAGATGAGGGTTGGAGAGAGCCTTACATTTGGATTAGTTTGCCCTTATTGATATGCTTGTGGAAGGTTCATTGTGACCTTTGTCAAAACTTAGAAAAGACCCGATTGTTTACCATTCTTTTTATTGTCACTTATATATTTCCAATTGGTATTTAGCAAATTTTTTATTTTTTCTTTAATTGTGCTCTTGTTTTTGCATTCATACTTTCTTCTCAATATTTGTATTATTTTTCTTGATTTCTCCATGTATTGTTGAGCTTAACTTAATTGATTTGCTCTTAATAGGAAAGAAAATTGACTTGGCGAGGATTCACGCTAGAAGGGCGAATAGAGGTTTCGCAAGAGACATTCGGTGGAGCAATGACATGGGGGTTCATCCCCTAGTAGGATGGCATCCAAGCACCCTCCCCCCAATGCATTTCAAAGAGCCTCAAGTTCCACCTGCTCTTGTGGCACCTCAGTTGGACACATGCGATGGTTCCAAGCTAATGATTTTAGGACCAGCTAGGAAACGTGTTTAGGTGTCTGCTATTGGGCTATTTGCTTGCACTCCTCTTGCCTCTTTTATGCCGATGAAGGTAAGGGATTTTTTTTGCTCTAAATTGCATATGATCTGTAATATCTACTCTCATTAGACATGAATAAGGCTGCTTTCAGCATTGATAGCCTTAGGGCAAGAGTCAATAAATTTAATCAAGGTAAGCTAGAGATATTCTCCTCTTTGCAGCTGACATAGCTTGTTGCTAGGGACTTAGCACATGTAAGTGTTTTTCTATTTTCCATAGCCTTTTTCGCTTTGCATATTGTATATGTAATTATGCGTAATTATTTAAATGACCTATTTGTTGTTTCTAAAGCAGGTCTTGAACTTGGTAGTGCATATATCCCATCGAGCGAAGGGGACTATGGCTATAATAGTTAAGTTCAAAGAGGAGGTTATGAGACTTTCCTGAGAAAAAGAGCAGAAAGTCGAAAAACTCGCAAAATTTCTAAAGGAGCATGACTAGCTGAAAGAGTAGCATGTTAGGGAGGTGAAGACTGAGGGAAGGTTTTCAAAGTCCTCTTTTGGGAAGGTGCTTGTGTCTATTTTTTAAGAGAAGGCAATCCAAGAATTCAAAGGCATTAGCGAATTCTTTAAGGTGATTGAAGTATATACTGCAGTGATACATGAGCAGACTATCCAGGATTATTGTCGTGTGCCTAATGAGACTAGGCGATATCCTTTAGAGGAATTTTTTCTACTTGACCCCACTATTTGCATTAACCTTCCTACTATGATGGTTGGTGGATCATTAGAGACAGGTATTGAGCATGGCAAAGGATCCAGCTGGAAACTACTATGGCTTTGTATGTGAATGGTTAGGTGTTAGACTAGAGGTTAGTCTATTCTTTCTTTTTGTTAAGAACTACTTTGTTTTCCATTTTCTTCAGTAGTACGCTAGTTAGTTTTTTTTATGGCCATGTGTAGGATGGATGTTATATGTTATTTGCATACTTAGATATTATTAGACTTTACATCTTTATTGTGGAGGTTTGAGTAGCTTATGTGCTATTCTTCATAGTTGATTATTTATATTATCATATAATTCATATTTTTCTTAATCTTCTTATGATTCTTGTGCCTCATTATGTTTTTGTGCTTCTTTGCTCTTTTACCCATTTCTCTAAACTTTGCTCTATGAAAATGTGGTTGCGAGCCCCTTCTGGGTCCTACAAAGGACTTAATTTTTATGAGCCCTAATTGAGAGGTCTTATCGTAATGTTAGTTATCAATGTACCCCTTTTGGGTTCTTGCTGTAGTATTTTTTGTCAATGAGCCTCCTTGGGGGTCTTAGCATAATGTTCGTTATCATGCATTCTCTTGGAGGTGTGGCTATAATCATTGTTGTTGCACGTCCCCTTTTGGGTCTTATAGCAATCTTTATTGTTGCATGCTTCCTTGGTTTTACAGTAGTTATTAGTTTGTTTGCCATGCGCCCCTTAGAGATCTTACAGTGGTCTTTTGTGTTTGCCACATGCTCCCTTGAAGGTCTTATAGTGGTACTGTTGTAGTTTACACAACCCTTGAGAGTCTTGTAGTAGTCCTATTATAGTTTGCCACTCGCTCCCTTGGGGGTCTATAATGGTGTTGATGTATTTTGCCCATTGGTCATTACATGAAGTTGTCGTTGTTGTTTCTTTTTTATTTGTTGTTGTTTTGTTGTTTTTATTTTTGAGTGTGTGCCTCTTGAGTCTTATCATGAATGAGTTATTCATGCAAGTAAGGATTACACTGTGGAAAAAAAAAAGATAAGTGTGTGGAAGAACATTAGAACATTTTATTGAATTAGCAAAAGAATCCGATGCCGTCTCCCAAGTTGGATGGGCTTTTATTCATAATGAAAATAGAAAATTTGCCTAAGTTACTAGAAATGCAAGCTTGAACATAGAATTTGAAGCTTAATATACTAAAATGAACAACTAATTGAATGCAATTCTAGTACGACTCAAGGGGCGTGTTTATTAAGGTTAGGGACTTTTCCCATCTCTACAGTGTTGGCTATGTTTCCTACCTTTCTAAAATTCAAATTAAGTGCATTTTTCAAGCTTTAGAGGGATTGTTTTAGAATATGGAAAGCCATATTTAGAGACTCTCCCCATATATACTTGGCAATTTGGAATTCAAAAATAGACAGTTAATCATGTATTTAAATGTTTTATTCTTTCGTTCTACAGCCCCATTAGACGAGGGAGAGCATAAATGAGTCTCTTCATGAATAATGCTTTAGTTCCGTAATATCCATAAAAGGGATTAGAGTTATATTCTCTACTACTATCTAATCTTAACCTTTTTCGTTTCTTACTAGTTTGTGTTTCAGCATCATTTTTTAAAATAATAAAATTTTCAAGCACTTCATCTTTGTGTTTCATTAAATTAATATGGTATCTTTTAAGTTCTTTAGTTAGAATCCCATTGAACTCACAAATATCTCTTGCACAAAATTAAGTATTTTCATAAATCAATTTGTAAGGTTTTCTTACATGTTTAGATTCAATACATACTTGATATTTATAGTTCCATTCAATATTGTGTTTAAGAATTAGATTTAAGGTCATCATTCGTTTAATAGAACCAAAGTTTAAATGACCTAAACAACTATGTCATATATTGGAACTTTCAATGGTGCTTATTAAAGAGGATTTAGAATACACATTCTTATTAATAATCAGAACCAATATATTCAACTCTTAAACAAACCATCAAACAAATAACCTTTTCCAATAAACAAACCATAATGTCATATTACAACCTTATTGAATTCAAAGGTAAGTTCATAACCATCATCTTATTAAATTTAAAGGTAAGTTCATAACCTTCACTAACTATTACAAAACTATTAATAATATTCCTCCATATTTTTGGGACATGATGCACCCTTTGCAGAGATAATATGCATCCCAAATGAAACTTTAAGTCAGTGCTTCTTATCCTAAGCACTTTGGCAGCACTGGAGTTCCCATTGTCACGAACTTTCTATCAACTAGTTGATAAGACACAAATAGCAATTTATTAGCACAAACGCACATTTGCCCCAGTGTCTATTAAATAGTCAAAAGGTATAAAACTAGTAGATATTTCGGGTTTTAAGGTTACATACCCATCAACAGTCATTTCTGGAGCTCTAGCTTCATTACTCTCCCCCACAATTATGTTGATCTCTACTGGTACGGCAGGGTCAGCCTTGGCCTTGACTTTCTTGGAAGGACAATCCTTAGCTCAATGTCTAAGGACAATCCTATTGAACTAGTTCCACAACGATTTAGCAATGTACAAGTCAGAACAATAACCATCAAATCTGGCATTTGACAATGATGACAAAATAATCCCCAATCTAACTTACCCTGTTTTGGCCACTCAGCTATTTCAACTTTTTAGGGATTCTTAGGGCCTATTTGTTTTCATTTTTGATACGCCTTTTCATTTTCAACACAAAATGAAAATAGAAAACTATTACTTTCTATCTATTTTCACTCAAAAAATTCCTTATTTTCATTTTCAACTTTTTTCTAAACCTACCCTATCATCTTACTACTACATCAATCAAATTCAAATTTGATTTCACATAAAGTACCTATTATCATTTTAAAATTAATAAAATATATATTTAAAAAACTAAATCTTTTTAAATATAAAAAAATATAAATCAACTAACTTTTCAACCTAATGCCTACTTTAATCATCACTTTTCAACAAAACATCCAAATGCAATTTCATTTTTCATCTTCAAACTATAACTATTTTTTCAACTTTTGTTTTTGCATGAAAATAAAAATGGCCCTTGAAAATATATCAAAACCGACACTTACCAGTTACTTTAGGTCTAGTCACTTGCATTATTGACAAAAGTCCTTTCATTGTGAACCAATTTTTTTATCCAGTGTTGCCAGCATTTGAAAACTTGCTAGAAATTAAACTTTTTGAGTATAATGGATAAGTCAACTTTTGCAAGTAGCATTGAGCCAGTAGTAGCCATTTCAGAAACATAAATAGTTTTAAATCACTCGTATGATTTCTTCAAGATTGTTAGAAATATAGATTATGAATATTGGATAGCAAATAATATTATAATCAAGGGCAGTGTTTTAAAGTACAACAAATATAGTTAAGAATTCAAGCATGCTACACAACATTGATTAACAATTCAATTTAGCATAAACCAAAATTTAATAGTTCAGTTCAGCATAAACCAATAGCATAACACCAGTTTGAGATAATAGAAAGAACAAAGCTAAATTAGAAACTGAAAAGAAATACTTAGCTTAATTCTGTATTGTAACAGAACTATTAGTTGACTGAATCATCAAGTACAAATTTGTCTTGAAAAAACGACCACTCTACTCTTACTAGTGCATCAGGTGTTGTAAAACTTCCTTTAGGATAAGATAATCTAGAAGCTTTCTATTGTACTTCAAACTACCTTCACTTCGAAACACTACTCAGTCCTAGGGACCAGTCACTAAAAAAAATCACAATATTTTTTGACTGAATATTCTAGCGAGTTCCATTAGATTTCCACTGGAAAAGAAATTTTTTTATGAAAATCCATTGGAAAAACCCTCATCGCAAATTATTTCCCATCAAAATTTTTAATTCATTGAAAAAGTATTGTGACAAAATTTCCACAGATTGTAGACGAAGTTAGTTATTTTAGGGTTTAGATAACTTGATCATTTTTCAATGATGATCAATCAGAATATCCATTCATAATTTTTGATAGATCTTCTGGTAGTAATATAATGGAGTTTATCAAGATTCATATGAAGATATTTTCACCATGTTTTCTCTGATGAATTTTTCATTGAAAAGTAGCCTCAGTTTGCGTTACAATTGATGTTCTTTTCCAATGAAAAATCCCTCTAAAAAATCCCTTGAAAATTGTTTTAATGGATTTATTGATGAACAGTCCACTGTACATTTACGCGCCATTCTCCCCCAAACACCTGTCAAATTTATCAATGGAAGACTTTCGAATTTCTGACGAACAACCTATCATCAATATGAAAATTTTCAAAGGTATTTTCCTTTGAAGATCTCCATTGGAAAATGTTTGTCTTTTTGCAGTGAAATAATATAACACTATATAGGTATAGAATGCAAAGAGAGTAGAGAGAAATTTCAATATCAAGGATAATGTGGAGGGAATAAAAATGCATCCAGAAATGTTCTAGACTAGGTGCATGGGACTGTAATAGTGGAAAACTTTCATACGGTTCTGTAATATCTGAAATATTTTGAAATGTTTTTGTTACATAATTTAAAATTGGAGACAAAGGCAGATGTATTTACATTTGACTTTAAAATTCAAATTTCAAATAAAAATTAAAATTTTCAGCAAAAAGATTAATCTGAGACCCGAGACAATTCGCCCAATATTCTATGGCGGAGTAGGTACGGTGTTGGAACGAGCAGGTGGCAGTTGTGACACACTTGTGGTGCACACTTTATATCCCTATAAATCATTTAGTAGTTACTTTAGCAAGCAATTATGCTTACATATAAAATGAACTAAACTTTGCTACAAAAGTAATTGGGATAAGTCCTTAGAGTAAGGTGTTTATGCTCACACAAAGTTCACTCCTCTTTGTCTCATATGGGACAAGTGGTTTTGTCCACAACTTTCATGCGGAACTAAAATGACTTTTACGCCAAAAACATAAAAGGACTTTGTGCCAAACTAACTGGCGTCAAGTATTATTACCAAACTAATTGACCTCAAACTCCATGAAAGGCCATTCTTGCCGAACTAAATAGCTCTACCACCAAAAATATAAAGCCCTTCATGCTGAACTAAATAACTAACACTAAAAAAATAAATATTTTTGTGCTAATCTAATTAAATTTATATTTAGTTTAAGTGTTCAGGACCTCACTCTTTTAGCTCGATTTGAAGGTTGTCGAGCTATAAGAATAGAGGGGTGTCACGTGTCATGTCAGTGAGCTATGATGATCTAAGCTTGTGCAACTATGTAGTTCAAGCAATTTACAAAGGACAACTATTTGTCGCTCGAGTTAGGGAGCTTGGGATGGTTTCACTCATTTATCACAAAAAATTTAGGGGACTGTCTAAGCATTATAATTGTATTAATTATAAATTATTATTAGCAGACCTAATGAATGCCAGGATGGCGTAAAGGTGAAATAAAGTTGTTTAAGTAGTTCATTGGGAGAATGATGAAGATTTAATATGAGTGCAATAAGATCTAGACTCGAACTACTTGAGTTTACCTCCATCTGCAAGAGGTTAAAGAAAAGAGTTGTAATGGAGAAAATAGAGCTGATTAGATCAATGTTAGGTTTAGATAGAAGTATACATGGTGAGCTTTGTATGAAGCTCAAGAAAAGCTCAAAAGTAATGAAAGAAGAAGCGATTATTAATGTCTTTAAAGTGTAATTCCGACGGATTTACACAGCGTGGAGACATAGAAAGCAACAACCAAACGTTTCAAGTTCTACTTGAAGCATTATAAATGTGTTGTCGATTAGGCTTTATTGTTGTATCAGGAAATTAATGAGCTAATAATATAAATATGCTGGAGAATAAAATGAGCCAAAAAGAAAAAAGTCATTTGTGAAAAATAGGTTGTTAGAGAGAGAAATTTCACTTTTTGTCATTGGCGCCATCTTTATGGATTACTAAGCGAGACATGATTAAGAATATGGCAAGCATTGAATTGGTCTTGATTAGTGGATCACTTGTGTTTATGCGCAAAATCCTATTTTCGTTGCAGATAATCTAAGGGTGATGTTTTTCACAAAGGAGCATTACCTTTAGCTTATTCAACCAAAGATGCATTATGTCTCTTGAAAAAGCTTCACTTTATCTAACGAGAGCTAAAGCAGTGACACACCATACGTGTTTGAGATTACTCATTCTCTGACCATTGGTGTCTACTAATACTAGTCAGTAATTGCATGTGATGCTCAATTAACTGAGGTAAGGTTATTTTTCAAGCTCTTTATAGCTAAGTAATGGCTTTGATGTCATAAATACAAAGGTCTTTGCACTGAGCTAAATGGCTCTAATGCCATAATTATAAAGGCCTTTGTGTCGAGCTAAATAGCTCTACCGCCATAAATGCAAAAGCCCTTGTGTTGAGTTAAACAACTCCAACACCATAAATAAAAAGGCCTTTGCACCCGAGCTAAATGGCTCTAATTCTATAATTATAAAGGCCTTTACAACGAGCTAAAAAGCTCTAATGCCATGAATTGGCCTTTATGCTGAGCTAATAGCTTCAATGCCATAAATACAAAAGCCTTTGCGCAAACTAAATAACCCTAATGCAACAGACACAAAGCTTTCTCATGTAGAGCTACAAAGCTTTTATGCCAAAAATACAAAAAGACTTTGTACCAAACTAACTAGCCTGAAGCACCAGTACGAAGCTAATTGACCTTAAAAGCCATGGAAGGCCCTTCGTGCCAAATTAAATTGCTATTTAAACAAAAATATAAAACCTTTCATACCAAACTAAATGACTAATGCTAAAAATATAAATGTTTTTGTGCCAAACTAACTAAATTTATATTTAGTTTAAGAATTCATAACCCCATTCTTATAGCTCGATTTGAAAGCTACTGAGCTATAGGAATGGAGGGAGGGGCAAATGATATGGCAGTGAGCTTTGATGATCTACGCTTGTGAAACTATGTATTCAAGCAAGTCACAAAGGAGAACAACATGCTGCCTAGTCTAAAGAGCTTGGGACAATTTTTCTCATTTATCAAAACAATATAAAAGTATTCAAAGTTTAGAGGACTGTTTAAGCATTATAATTATATTAATTATAAATCATTATTAGCAAACCTAATAAATGCCATATGTGGTACAACAACAAAATAAAATAGTCTAAGCAGTTCAATAGGAGAATGATGGAGAACGATATGAGTAGAATCAGATCTAGGCTCGAATTACCTGAGTTGACCTCAATTTACACGAGATCAAAGGAAAGAGTTGTATGTGAGGAAACAGAGCTAATTCGATCAATATTAGGTTAAGATAGAGCTATATATCCGAGCTCTGGATGACCTCAAGAAAATCCAAAAGTAACGGAAGAAGAAGTAGTCATTAATGTCTTTAAAGCGTGATCCCAATAGACTTGCACGACTTGGAGACATGACTAGCAACAACCAAACGTTTCAAGTAGTACCTAAAGCATTATAAATATTGCTATAAATTAGGATTTATTGTTGTATCAAGAAATTAATGAGCCAATCGTATAAATGACTGGGAATAAGAAGAGAAAAAAAAAAGTAGAAAAATCATTTGTGAAGAATAGATTGTTGGAGAGAGAAATTTTACTCAGTATCAATTATAATTACTTTGTGATGTGTATAATTTTGATTATGAGGGTATTCGGTCAATTAATTAAATTTGACCAACGAATTAAATTAATTAAAAGGGGCGAAAGCCCAAAAATATTTAAGTCCATGAAGAAGAATAGAAAAACCTAATAGGCCTATGACCATATAAAATAAAAACTATAAACAAGTCTTAAAAAGAACTTGGGCATAAGAAATCTCATAAAGAAATTTTGGTGCTATCTTTGGGAGCCCTTAAGAATGAAGTAGGAATGCTGGAAACACGGATGAGATCTATGGGGCGAATTCCTAGCACTAAAGTGACCCTTCAACGTGAGAAGGAAAGCGAAAGATGCCAAGGTATATCTTCACTACTGGCAAAGAAGGAGGATGCCAACGCTAAAAATCTCATGCCTTCCGAATCCCAAAGCAGGAAAAAGAAGTCTAATGAACTAGAGTCTGGAGTGTTAGAAGAACTCAAGAACATGGAAACCTACCTCGGCAACCCCCAAGACAACCAAAATTGGATCCTTATTAGACCCAAACTTTGAAAAGGAGCCAGTATGCTTCTTGAGAAACAATCATGACGTCTTCGCATAAAGTGTGATAGACTTGCAGAGGATCTCTCCCAATATCATTACATACCACCACAAAGTGGATTAAAGTGTGCAACCTGTGCGGAAAAATAGATGGAACTTCATAGCAGAACGCAATCAAATAATCAAGGAGGAGGTGGACAAACTCCTACAGACAAATTAAATTTAGTTAATCCAATACCTAAATTGGCTTACCAACATGGTTTTGGGTGCCCAAGCCAAATGGAAAATGGAGAATGTACATCGACTTCACCAACCTAAACAAAGCCTACTCGAAGGACCCATTCCTGCTCCCATGCATAGATGTATTAGTGACTCCATGATAGAGACGAAATGTTAAGTTTCCTCGATGCTCATTAAGGGTACAATCAGATCTATTTGGCCTTAGAAAACCAGGAAAAGACAAGCTTTATAACTGCTCATGAAATTTACTGCTACAATGTGATGTTATTCGAACTTAAAAATACAGGTGCTAATACCAAAGGCTAATGAATCACATATTTGAGGACATAATCAGAAAGAACATGAAAGTTTATATTGATAATATGTTAGTTACTGTGAGTAAAGAAACCACCTCCATGATCTTGGAGAATGCTTCAACATCTTCAGGAGCTTCAATTTACAACTCAATCCTGCAAGGTGTGCATTTGGAGTGCACAGAGGTAAGTTCCTAGATTGCATGGTCTCAAAAAGGGAGATTGATGCCAACCCCAACATGATTAAAGTAGTATTACAGATGCTACACTCACGCAATGTCAAGGAGGTGTTGATGCTACTAGGACACCTAGCCCTATTAAACTACTTAATTTCCCATTCTTCAAATAAAGGACTATCTTTTTTCAAGATCTTAAGAGGACCCAAAGGCTTCGAATGTACTGATGAATACGATATAGCCTTCTTGCAGTTGAAGAAGTACTTAATGTCACCACTATTATTAAGAGAATCGAGGATGAGCGAAACACTATACTTATATTTGGCCACTACAGATGTTGCACTAACTGTTGCTTTAGTGCAAGAGTAAAAAAGAGAACAACAACCAGTGTAAAGAGAACACAAACCAGTGTATTATGTCAGCCACCTTTTGTAAGGTCCTCAAATACGATACACCCTACTGCGAATATGGCCTTAGCAATGGTGACGGTTGCTCGAAAGCTCCACTCGCACTTTCAAGCTTGCCAACTATCTCTTAAGAAGGATACTCAGCAATCTAGAAGCCTGAAGAAGACTCTTCAAGTAAATAGTAGAACTAAGTCAGTACGGGATCAAGTATCACACTTGACCTGCCATAAAGGCACAAGTTTTAGTAGATCTTCTGGTAGAAAGTGGGTCATAGGAGGCTCATTCACTACCTATGTCCTTTACATAGATGGATTAGCCACAGGACCTAACATCGGAGCAGGAATAGTCTTGGAGAGCCCTCATGGTGAGAGGATGGAATATGCAATGAGACTTACATTCTCCACCTCTAATAAGGAAACTGAGTATGAGGCGCTAATCATAGGGATGAAGTTGGCTTATGTGGCTGAGGCGTGATGTTTAATCGTTCATAGTGATTCTCAATTGGTAATTAACCAAGTCACAGGAAGCTATGAGGCTAAAGAAGATAGCAAGAGTAAGTACCTTAACTAAGTGAAAGTAATATAATAGATGTTTGAAAGCTTCACCCTCATCCAGATTCCGTGGAAAGAAAAAGAAAATGTCGATTGGCTAGCTAAGATTGCTAGCTCATAAGCTATTGTGAAGAGCCGATGGATCATATTCTTGACTATAGATGTCGTAGGCCAACAGCTTCTCAGGAATGGAATAGACTCCCTCATGAGGTAATAGATAAAAAAGTTGGTGCCATCACGTGGATGATTCCCATTATGAATTATTTGCAAGATGGTCACCTCCTAAGTGATCCAAAAGAGGCACTTTAGGCAAAGGTGCGAAGGACCCAATTTGTTTTGATAGATGGAGATTTTTGCAAGAAAAGTTTCTCACGATCTTACCTAAGTACCTGTAGCCAAAATGGGAAGAATATGTGCTAAGAAAGACACACAAAGGCTTATGTGGAAATCACTCCGGAGCTACATCATTGGCATCCAAAACTCTTCGACAAGGATACTTCTAGCCGACCATGTTGAAAGATGCCTAAGCATTGATGAAGAACTATAAGCCTTACTAAGAACATGCCTTTCTGAATCATCAACCAAGCACCTTTCTTTAGCCTATCAGTAATTCTGGCTCTTTTGCGCAATAAGGAATGGACATCATAGGCCCTCCCAAGCTTCAAGCTAGAGAACGTTTCTCATCATAGTAGTGGATTACTTCTACAAATGGGTAGAAGCGGAACCTTTAGCACGAATATCCAAAAAGAAAGTGATAACTTCATTTGCAGGAACATTATATGGAGATTTGGGATCCCCGAGCACTAGTCTTTAATAATAGGATCCAGTTCACAGGAGCAAAATTTAGGGAATGGTTTCAAGAGTTCTGCCAACCCTCAAGCTAATGGACATGCTGAGTTACAAATAGAACTATCCTACAACACCTGAAGACGCGGCTTAAAGATGCTAAAGCAGCATCGGTAGATGAAGTACTATAAGCGTGTCGGACTACACTACGAACAGCCACCAAGAAATCCTTATTCAACATGTGTATGGAACGGAAGTAGTAACTCTAGTAGAAGTTGGAGAAGTTAGCTGGAGAGCCAAAAACTATGACATCTCTCATAATTCCAAAGAGCTAAAAGCCAACTTCGATATGCTCCTTAAAAGAAATAAAAGGCATACATCTACATCAAAATAAGATGACCAGAACTTATAACTCCAGAGTGTATCTCAGAAACTTTCAAGTTGGTGACCTGGTAATTGAAAAAGTAGAAGCATCCAAACCCATCGGCAAGCTTGATGCCAAGTGGGAACGTCCCTATGAAATAATTGAGATTGTTGACCCAAAAGCGTATAAGCTACAGATAATGGGAGGAAGAGAAGTGCCCAGAACTTGGAATGTCTCCAACCTGAGGAAGTTCTATGCGTGAATGCTGGAGACCATTCCCTATGCCACTCAATCATGCTGCTTGTGGCGTACCTAAGTATTACTTGTTTTCTTTAGAACAATTTACAATTCAAGCTTGTTTATTTGCTTTAAACCATATCTCTTTTTGAATAGAAAGCTGATTTTCATTTCAATTTGAATGATGCACCACTCTTTATCACTACTATTTACTTAAATAGATGCCTGTTCTTAGTATTTTAATGTCTCTTCTTATGACTTTGATTTTTTCTTACAATAACAAGCCCTCCTACGAAGCACACTCGAAGACCTTTTGGCATGATCCCATTATAAAGCTCCTCAGGGAGTACTTGGTTGCCACCTAGCATAATCCCACTATACGACTCTCCAAGAATATGTGGTTGTCGACATAAACCTACTATATGGCCTTCTGAGAGGCACAAGGTAACCACTCTAAAAAGGTCTACTATAGTTCCTCTAGATTGGTGGCAACTCTTTGGCATTGACCCACTATATGGCCCTCATAGAGATACATGTTAACTACTATGAAAAAGCCCACTACACTTTCTCCTAGTTGGTGGTAACTCTTTATCATAAACCCATTATATGGCCCTCCAAAAGGCACATAGTAGCTACTCTAGAAAAGCACACTGTAATTCTTCCAAATTTGTTACAATTCTTCAGCACAGACCTGTTATACGACCCTCTGGGAGGCACCTAGTAGTTAAGCAAAAAAGCCTACCTCCTGAGGAAGGTGGCAACATCTTGATACTTAAATAATTCTTTAAGACAAGTGACTTCTTAATCTACTATATGCTCGTTACAAGGCTTCCCATGAGGCGCTAGAATATACTCCCTTTCTCTTGATACTTCAACCTCACGCCAATGGCCACTCAACTAAAGCCTATAATTAACAGATGCTCTGCACCTCCATAGGTCAATTTTAACTTACATTATACTTACATCAAGAGCAATCGCTTGCAACTTGCAAAGTTGATTAAGTGCATACATGAATTTGTCAAAAATTTCACCAAGTCTTTGGACAAACACTAAGAATTCAACACTCTTTGAAACCCTAGAAGAAGTCTAGATATTACAAAAAGAAAAAGAGAATCTCAAAAGACTCCCAAGCACAGGCACTTGAATAACCAAATGAGCACCCTATGTGGGTATCCGAGATGAGACGCCACCAAGGATGCCTAAGAAGCCCCAATGAAGTGCTTAACATGGGCACATGGGACCGATGCCTCCACAAAGATCATGAGCGAGTGCCCAATACGGATGCCCTGGACTAGTACCTCATGTTCGAGCACCTAATGTAGATGTCCAAGTTGACTCTCTTTTCCCTTTGCTCAGGCATACATTTAACGCCTAACTTCCACATATGATACTTAGTAAAATGTAAATTAGATTGCAAGAATAACATAATTCATGAACAACTAGCCTTATGTAATATCTCAATGATAATTCGATGAAGTTTTAACTCCCGCAACAAATGCCCACGATGTGATAACGGTATGGATGTGAAAATCGCCCTACATTCAGAGAATATCTAGTCATTCAATGGAGGACAAGGGGACCTTGTGAAATGTACAATCATAACAAACTCCCTCCATGAAACTATTCAAGAAACACTCCCGACAGCAAAATCATAGCCTTGTGAAGTAGAGGAAGGCTTTCTAAGAATAAAATATCTTTTTCCTAACACCTCTTGCGATCACGGAAAGAAATACAGCACGATAGTACATCCCAAGGAGTCGGCCCAAAGGAGTGCCTCCACAGGATACCCTAAGAAAATCGCTCAATTAAGATAGCAATGATCTATAAAATTCATTATAGCTAAAGATATAACATCACAAATGTAAGAAAATGACTAAGTAATCGGAAGAGCACAAAACAATGCGATCTTAAAGAATCTCCAAACTAAAAAGCTCTATAACTACACCCAAATCTCACAAAGAAAATGAAGCGAAATAAGTTCCAACCTCTCCAAAATATGTAACCCTACACAACAAGACTCGAAGTGTCCTCAAGACTTTGAAATCACTCTCCACATGAAGTAAAACACTCAAGTTCGAACTCCTCAACTAAAAGCCTAATAGAAGCGCCACTCGAGCACCAAACACAGGCACGACACGAAGAATATAAGGATGGGCACTCAATGCGGGCGATAGGAGAGGACACCTAATGTGGGCACCCATAACAGGCGCCCGCCAATGTGAGCACCCAACGGGTCCCCCATGAGGGCGCATGTACGCGACACCTAAAATGGATGCTTAACCAAAGCCAATGATTTAGATGCCCTCCTATCTCTCCTTTTTTCAGCAGAGATAGATTTCGTTCATAATCTTACTAAGAATCCTATCTCCCAACTGCCTATCATCTATAATTAACACTTAGAATTTGGTTAAGTCCCTTGATGACTGCAACACAAGACCTCTTTGAACCTCAAGAACATCTAATGCATTAAATTCATCTAAGTCTTTAGATGAGTACTACATTAAACTCCACCAGGTTTCCTAATGAACTTCATTATCCAATTAATTTAATTTTGCACACTTTAAAGTGACCAAGTCAAAAATAATTATTCAATAAACTTTATTTTAATAGATTAAAGTAAAGAAAATATAAAAAATTGGACTCATAATATATTTTCATATGTAATTAAAATTTTCTATTAAAAATAGGGAGGGTTTAGTGATCAGAGAGCCCGAAGACAATTTAAGCCTATGAAAAAGAACAGAAAAACCCTAATGGGCCTAAAGCCGTCAAGATAAAAACTATAAAATCAAGTCTCGAAAAGAACTTGGGCGCAAAAAATTATTCACAATTGAACCACGAACTTTCAAGGACTCTTGGAACTTAGAGATCATATGTGCATGTTTTAGAGGAAAAAACCCAACATTCTACTGTTTAGCGAAAAGGATCTCATTTCATTTACTCACAACATCATTTTTCTAAATTATACTTAATTAGTTCCAATGAGATAAGGACATTAATTTATAATAATCTATTATAACAAAATGTCTCTCTAACTAAATTAATTAAGTTTGAAAAGATGTAAATGTGCTTAAAATAGCCAACCAATACATTTTCTTAAGAAAAAACACAAAAGTCAAAAAAAATTAAGTACACTGACGAATAATCAATTATAATTTTTCAAAAAATGAAAAAATTTAAAAATATCAAAGCTTAGTTGAAGTAAGTGTAATTGAAGTCAAACACCCCCTCTCTATATTATAAAGTACTACAGAGAAGTGTAAACATCTAGATGTAGTGATGTAGCATGAAAATTACATACATCCATATCGTCATGTACATAATCATACTCATGCAAGATTTAAAAATGTCATAAAGATAATTATATTACGTGGCAAAATAAAGTTAAAATAAAATGTCGATATAAGAAAAAGATAGATCAATGAGTGAACACGAGTACTGTAAATAATAATAATATTTTTTTTTATTTATACGTGGAGTTCACTAAATTTAAATTTTCTACCTTATATTTTATGTGTGAAAGTAATTAATACATATTTTTATTCATTGGAAATGAAAATAGTTTTTGAGCTACAATTTTGTTTTATCGAAGTATCCCCCAAAAGGAATTTTCATTAATCTCCCTTAACCATTTTCTTATATTTATATGTTTTTCAATCATTACATTAATTTAAATATCATTACCAAAATAAATAAATAAATATGTTTATATATCATTACCTTAGTATATTATATTATTAATATTGTAACAATATATAATATTATAAAGAACATAATTAAAAGTTGCATCATTATAAAGGTAAAAGCGCATTTAGAGATATAATTACAATAAAAAAAAGTTAATTAAAATATAAAAATGAAATTTCTATATGATTTTTCTTGCATTTAACAATAGAATATCCAAAAAAGAAATATTTTGTTTATAAACAGCTCCAAACATATATAGGTGTGACAGCTATTCAAACTGTGAGCAGATTTATGGGTTATCGTCCCTTAATTTCTGCAGCAAATCTACTCAGTAGTCTTTGGGACCAACCCAATTACAATTTACAAGCTGCGACTAGGGCTGTAAATAGATCGGATTTTAGTCCGAATTCGATCTGAATTCGATTCGAATTTTAAAATTTTTATTCAATTAAAATATTCGATGGATCAGATCCGATTATAAATATTCAAAATCCAAAATAAGTGGATCGGATATGGAATTAAGCAATCCGATCCGTTAAAGATTCGAATTCGAATTTTAATATTTTTTATTAAATTAATACTCTTATATATAATATTAATAATATTTTAAAATAAAATTTATATATTATATTGACCTAATATCTATATTAACATCTATATTATACTATTAATATTGAGTTTTTTAACCTAAAAAATAAGATGGATATTGATAAAATATCAAATATAATAACATATAATAATTTATCTATACATTAATATAATGTGAAAAAGGACTTTAATATTCAAATATTTAATTTTTTGACTAATATATAATAAAAAATTGTTACAAATTCAAATATGACATATATTTACTTTATAAATACAATATTTTTATAAAATTTAAAAGGAAAAAAACAAGAAAGAAAAAAATGAAATCGGATCGGATTTTTTAACTGGATTTCGGATATCCATCGGATTCGGATATAGTACTTATTAACAAATATCCTATCAGATTTCGGATCGAATTCGGATATATATTTTGTTAATCAAATTCGAATTCGAATATGACATATTCGATCCAAATCCGACTCGTTGGTAACCCTAATTGCGACAATGGGGGGATTCATTTTTTCATATAATAATATAATTATAATACACTGCTTTTGTACTTTGTACTTTGTGAGGGGACCATTAACGAAGTTCCACTTTAGTGCTTATCCATTTGTGGTCCTTTTTTATTACCTGCACCAATTATGTCCACTAGTTTTCCTTTTTTTTTTTCCCCAATTTTTTCCCTTTATTATTATTATTATTAAAAAAAATTCAGAACAAATTCGGGGGACATTGAAATGTGTCTATGAATGTCCATTTGACTTTGTAAAAAACTCGAAATTAAATCTACTTCTTCCAAGATAAAATTAAGATTTGGATCAAGTAATTTCAATTAATGGCCTTGAACCAAATTGATTTAATTACAATAGAACCCCTAAACTATATCTTTTTCTTTTATTTATTTATCTATTGTTATTAATGCTCTTTGATGACATGGAAATGGTTTTCTTTTTAAAAACCATATATAGATAAAATTTTCCAATAATTCTTGACTTGTTTCAATGTTCAAAAGGAGAATATATGTATATATATATATATATTGCTAATGCTGCCCCCACCCCCACCCCCACCCCCACCGCAACGCTGTATTTTTCGGGTCACCAGTTGGAGTTGATATTCACACTCTAAAAAATAGAAATTACTATCCTCTCTATCCAAATTTATTATTTTTCGCAAGTAATTTAATAAACTATATATATATATATATATTTCTTGGAATACAAATTTCAATTTCTTTGAGGTCCATAAGAAATGCTCTTATCTTATGAGTAGTGAAAGTGGCAAAAGAATTGCTCCCCCACTTATGAGCACAAATGCATTAGTTTACATAACAAGAAAAGATTTAAAAATACAAAAGAAAGTGGCCAATGGGGCACTCCACTCCGTTAATATTATATTATTATAATTATATATATGTATATATGCATGCCGTAGCCCTACTTTAGGCTACTATAATAAGGAGCTCTAATTTAAAATTGTTAGCAGTAAAAGTATGTGTATGTGCTGTTGGGTTGGGAACTGAGATTGTGGGAAATGCTTTTGTTTCTTAGCCCCTCATCCCCCCCCCCCCCCCCCCCCCCCCAAAAAAAAAAAAGATTGTTTTAATGAAGATTTGGATTCAAGAAATGATCTAATTGTGACTTCTCGAGGATGGCAAAGTTAATTAGCTATAAAGTCCATCCTAATGACATATCCTGTCCCCTAAACCTAAGACCTTTCATCACACTTTGCTACAACAACAATCATGACAATTCAACATTATTTTCCCCACACTTGTCATAAATGACAAGTGCCTTTCCAATTTTTTATAAGATATTTCAAAAATTATAAAGAATTAATAATTTTGACATATCTTATACATGCATTAAAATTTTTACAGCATATAGTAAATAAAATAATTATTTATTTCTAGTATAATATTAGTTTTTAGAATAACATTTGATATTTATTTAGGTTTTTTAGTATAATGACACAAAAATTATGATAAGATCATTATTATGAGTATAAAATGTGTAGGTTGTAAATAATAATTATTACATAAATTACAATTATGAGGATCAAAGAAAATAAGTAAGGATATTTTAGGTATATCAAATAAAAACATATTAAACTTACCAATATTAATATCTTATAACTCTAAAATCTTGTTTTAGTTAAATATTTAAAAGCATAATTTTAAGGGTTAAATTCATTTTGTCCCCTTATACTATAGGGATCGTGTCAAAGACCCTTTTATACTATAAAAACCTTCAAAAAGCCCTCTAAACTCCTCTTACTGTTAGTTTGTTAATGGTAGTATAACTTATGCATATTTTTATATACCTAAATTGCCCTTTTGATTTATATATATATATATATAAAGATAAATTTACTTTCCCTCCCATATATGAGGGTTGTATCAAAAACTCCCTTGTATTATAAAAATCTTCAAAAATGCCCCCAAAGCCTTAACGTCATTAATGAACCAACTAACATTTAGAGCATCTTCTATTTTTACAATTTTAACATCATTTTTTTTCAAATAAAAAACATCTCCTTAATTAGAATTTTCTTTAGTCTAAATGCAAAACAATGTCAAGCAGCTATTGCCATATAAAATCATCACATAGTGATTCCTGATGCTCAAGCAATTATACATCTATATTTGAAGGATATTGTGTAGTTGTAGTAAAATAACACCTTTATGCATTTTATGGTCTCTAAATAATTTGGAACAATATTTTTTAGTTGTTACGATTGAAATGTGAATTTTTTTAATCTATAAATTTTTAATTATTTATAATTCTATTAGCTACTTATTTTTACAATAGAACCTAAATAAATGCAAAACTATGCATTAGATTGAGTCAGATATATGTGATGAGGAAGTAGAATTGAACAATCATTATTGAAATTGATGGATTGAAAAAATAATTAACTGAAGAGCTTTGCAAGTGTCATTGAGTTCAACCATCAAAATTTTATAAGATTTTTGAGTTTAAGACATATTCCCAAAATTTTCATGGGTGATTAAGTATACTTGTATCTTTTCTTTATGCACTTTATTTTCTTCTCCACAATATTAGGTTGTCAAGGCTAATTTATTATAACAAAAAAAATGTCAAGTGTGCCATTTTTTTTTTGTAATTAAATTATTTTATGAGGATTTATTAGTAATTTGGCATTGAAGATTAACATCGTTAGATGGTGTAGGGGAATTTTTGAAGGTTTTTATGGTGTAAGGGGATTTTTGACACGATTCCTATAGTATAGGGGGCCAAAATGAATTTAACCCTAATTTTAAATTAAAATTTAGAATCTTACAACAAGATTTTAGAATTTATAAATTTTTCTAATAAGCCTTGCCAAATATTTTTTCCATTAATCCCTTTTTTTCACTCTTTTTTGTTGTTGTTTGTAACTAAATATTTTTATGTTAATATTGGAATTAAAAAAAGAAAAAGAAAAAAGGGAAAATGAAAGAGTCATGATGCTTTAATTATATTGTCAAAACTGTTCTTGTGTTGTTCTCTTATTTTACCAGGCCACAAATGCAAAGGGGCAACTTGCAACATTTGTTTACTAAATGAAGGATTTGTGGCCCATGCAAGAGGCACTTGAATCACATTGTACCATTTATTAAACAAGTCCACTTTCAATCATAAATGCTTATTTCTTGGGCCCAAAGGTAACAAAAAATTGATGGAAATATGCCTATTTTGCTCCAAAATTCCTTCCTTTTTTATCCCTGCCAAGAAATAGCCAAGGAATCCGACAACACCAAATTTCAATTTTCAACCCATGAGTGCATCTAGTCTGTTAGAAAATAAGCTCAAGTGGGAATGAATTGGAACTAAGAAATACATTATTTTAGTAAAATACAGAACTGAAAGTTTCATATATAACTGAAAGTTTTTGAAAAGAATAAAAAGCAATAAATAATAAAATAAAAACATATGAAACTATAGTGATTTGACAAACTCACATCTACCTACCTAAGTTCTTACTTAGGATTTTAAACTGTAAGTTCTACTAAAACTTTCAAAGAGAAATATAGTTCAATAAAACTGAATAAGCAAAATACAAACAACTATAACTATATAAACAAACAATATAGCATAGAGAGAGAACAATCAAATGCCCCTACTACTATGAGACTACACAATTGATGATAGTTTCAGTTGGAACGAATTAACATATTACTTTCTTTTTTCCACCAATGGTATCTCAAAAAAGCAAGTGATATAAACTAATTACGTGAACAAAAGCTTATTCATACATGGTATCTCGTTGGACTTAAACAGTAATTTTTATAATCCTCCGAATTGATACATCGAATAGCAACTTGAAGTAATTAAACTTGTTCTTAAAATGAAAATTTCCATAATCTTAGAATTAGTATATCTCCTTGAATAGAAATCTTCACGATCCTCTTCATTATTTCCAATGATCCTCCAAATTGATACTTCCAACGATAACTACCATGTTTAAGCATTGGTCTTGTTGATGAAAACTTATCCCAATTCTTGGTATTAAATCAATGGCAACATATGTGCTTGATTTGATCAAATAAACAAGGAAATAAAATCACCAATCATCAAAATACAGAAACAAAATAGTTGTCAATCTTCAAAACTAATTATGAAAGATTCTCAATGTTGTCTAGTAGATAAAAGGACTAATTCCTCCAAATTAATCTCAGCTGCACAAGTATAAGAAACACCAGTGGCCATTTGACCCAACGGCGAGGGTTTGAACATAACGAATTCCTAATGTACATGTGTATAAATAAAAAAGAATTATAAAAAATTCGGTCAATATGATAACATTGCAACATCAATAACACTTACCTTCTTCATCGTCCTTCCTCTCAAGAAATTAATTATTAATATCTTGGTAACAATTTTTTTTTTTTTTCTTGGCAGCTAAGTGCCTTAATAGAAAGCAACCAAATTCACAACATTGACATGAATGACTAACATGCAGACCACATAGTCAGTTGGGGTCAGCAAAGAATTTGTACAGGATAATGTGAATGATTACAACCTCCAATTGAATGAAAACCCCAGAAATCAAATCAGGGGAGGATGGGACAAACACAAAGTTCAGATATAAAAATCCATGCAGTTGCCATGTTCTTAGCTGGATTTTCAATTACCCCATCTGCTGATAGCATAAAAAGGAAATTCTGTTGATTCAAAAAGTACAACTGGTCTGCCTTCGTGGGGTACACAGCAAAGCAAAAATCATACTGCTTGACAAGTTTTGCAATTGGATTTTGGATCTTTTTTTAATTCTATCCCTCAGATTTTATAGAGATGGCCCTCAGGCAAACTACAAACACAAACAAATGATTCCAAACAAAATTTAGAAAGAAAGAGCGCACAAGTGATACAGAAAGGACGAGGATATCAGGGATTGTATTGTGAAAAATCCATGACATGCCATGCAAAGGAATGACAATTCTAATACTTTAGATAGCATCTAGACAAAAAGTTCAATCAGCAAAGCTTCAAACAAGTAATGTCGACCGCATTTTCAGCAAGTGCTTCTCAAATATTTAGGCCCCTACAAATTAAATTATGAAAGAGGACATACATTACCGTCGCTTGGTTAGATGCTTGATGCTCTACTTTGCCAAATCCTGGAAATGACAGTGATTAAGCAAATACCAGGAATCAGGCTCTATTGATTTGGTACATTTTCCTCAACGAACAAGATTCCATTAGCACTTGTGTGTACGCAAACTGATAAAACCAGTGGTGCACCATGCATCCTGTGACATGTTCAATCTAAGACACAATTGATAAAAGTCAGTTTGATATCGATGTTATCATAAGAAAACCTCTAGGGGCATAAGGCTAAGCGGAGCTAAAAGGGTTTTCCATGAGATTAGAAATGAATAAAAGTGTTAGTCCCACATGAAGTTTTCCTTAATCCTTCTTCTAAAAGGAACACTTCTTTTTTATTGGATTTGATCATTCATTTGGACTGATTGTATTATGTATAGTATCTGAAAATAAACAATACTAAAAACATTCTCTCATTTTCTATTGAGAAATCAAATGTGTATTTTCAAACGATAAACTTGAACCATTAACTATTGACTACTTACTTCGAATTCATGAACGAATCTGGAATTTGAGTCTCAAATTATGTTTTCCAGCCACCAGCTTCGCACATGGTCAAGACTCTAGTGAGTGTATATTCCAGTCACCTGACCATGAGTTTCGAAACTCCAATCAAGCATTCCGAACATGCACATGACAAAAGGCTGCATAATTCCTGTTTCTGCAGTCATAGTGTTCAATTGTGAACCCTCCAAAGGAAGCCAATTTGGAAGCCAGATTCCAGTTTGAGGACTACAGGGTATTAAAGTCAATCACTTGATGAAAAAATCAATGACATTCATGTGAATTCCAGTTCAAAAGAATGTTGACAGCAATTCCGTGCAACGAAAGTAGTAGCCTCAACAAGTTTATACTTTGGGCTTCATTAAGCCCGATTTGCTAAGAGACCAGATAAAAAAAGAGCATTCTGAAATTACTTGGGAGTGCATGTCAAAAGAAAATGACTGCAATGACTTTACACTTATTCAATAGAGATAACATTCTCAGTAAATACAACTCATAATTGAATGGCAGAAACAAGGATGAAGAAGTTAACCAACTCTCTGGCCCCAAAGAAAACAGATACATGACACGTTCTTCCATTTGTAGTCTAGTTCCCACTACTTTCATGAAATAATGACACAATCATCCTTTTAGGCTTACACTTAAATTTATCACCAGCTTTAGGATTATAAGATATTTCCTCATCCAAGTGGAAAGTTAGAACCACATGGAGAGTCACTTGTACAAGAAAGTCATAAGTCAGAAGATCCCTATATTAGAAAACAGAAATTAGGAAGATGATCCTTTAACTGCATGGATCATATCTCCAGATTTTTTCCAGTTTGAACATTAGTAGGCAATCCTATCATGGTACTAACCAGTAATAACTTTAGCTTGTTTTTGCAATATCAGACAACCAACTAAACTTGACCCTGAAAATAGTTTATCCAAACATATAAGTAAGAGTATACATATTATATATAACCCCAACTAGAAGCTTCGTTACTAATATCAGCTTCATATGGACAAAAGGCACCCGAAAAACCTTTTTTTTATTTTTTATTTTTTCTTTGTTTATTTTGTATTTTTTTTAATTTTTTTCCCTGAAAAGAAAGCAAAAAGTTTTGATTTGTACAACATTCTAATCATTTAGGTAGGTTCTGCAATTATAATACAGATGATTTACTACATTTCTAAAGAATCAACTGGCATCAGAAGCTGGCATTTGGCCCTTCTTCAGCAGCATTCAATTAAGTCAAGAATTAAACAAGCAAGAATAATAGGAAAAGAAGCTGATGCTTCTTTTTCATATGCCTCCTCCTGCATGTTACTCCAATTCACTAGAGAAGTACCAAAATTTCTCATAACTAGCCAAATCAAATACTTGATCTTTTGGCAAAACATGTGGAAAAGAGACCTAAAACATGTAGTATTCATTGTTCCAGGGAACAAGCAACTGCTGAAGCACTATATATGTCATATCATCATAGCTTATGTCCTAGACATCACCTGGTGGGGTCCTCTCAAATGGAAACAAAGATTTGATGCCAGAAAGGTCTAATCTGTTGATTGATGAATTGCATCCAATGTACTTGCTACATTTCTTGCATTAAGTTAGGTATCATATCAAAAAGAAACTATATTATATAATTAGTTATACACTATTTTGGGTAATTTCAGTGCTTTGTGTGAAACTATTAATAGGCATGCTAATGATGAAAACCTAGAACATGCAGATATCTTTAGGTCATTCAAACACATTCTGCCCAGTCAGAGCATATAGCGATGCGAATGAATAAAGTAAAATTAATTGTGAGATAATTTTGAGTCAAAATAAGTTTTAAAATCACTTCAGTTTGGGCCGGAGGATGCAGTGGGGAAAAGAGAGTAATGACCTGTTTAAAGATCAAATTGATTGTTATTTGAGGTGTTTATTTTTCATTCCCTGAAAAGAAAACTAAAAATTACGAGAACAACATTTAACTAATTGTTTCTGGTGAATAACTCGGAGCATGTGTGATATAGTGCTCTCTCCAAAAATGGCCCTCTGTATATTGTCTCTAACTAAAAACCACTATCTAATCAGCAGGTTAGACAAAATGCAAGTGAGGCATATCCAATTCAAGATGAGGCTTAAAAAAACCTGCCTCTGATATTCAATCTTACATAATCAAACACCTTTTTCTTCTATACAACCATAGCACACATGGCAGACCAACAGAATTGACTAACAACATAAACAGCATGACCTCACTGCCACAAAAATCACTAGGCTTACTTGAACCACAAAACCTTCAGTGTGCTATCTACAAGGTAATGTTACAATATGATATTATCTCTTGATAAAGAGAAGATAAAAAAGTCTTTGGCATTTCAAAATAACTAACCCGTAGCGTAAGATAAAATTACTATAGTTCAACTACACTCACCCGAGCAGGCCTATTCCATACTGGCCTATTGATCAGTGAACATAAATATTCAAGGAGAAAGAATTGATGCTGTTAAATGACAAATTATATCTGGTGGCAGAAAAGAAAAATAATCTTTCAACATCGACTCTGCTTGCTTCTGTCTGCTCTGTAGTGTCATTTGTTTTGTACTTAATATTCTAGTGAACACAAAATCCACATAAAAACTGATGGTAGAAGTCCTACACCAGCCATACTATCAATTAGATTCTACCTTGTGAACAGTTAGATGTTTAAGTAGCTGAGGTCCTTTTCATTATTAACTCCGTCAAGCAATGGACCTATGATCAACCATAATGCTTATCAAGCTTAACAGTTCATGTGACTAAAGATCTTCCTCATTGTCATATTATCGTTAAAATATTGGCATCATACAATATTCTCGACAGTGCCTCCTGTCCTCAAGCAAACAACACAAGAATTATATTACAGAAGTTACTGATATGTCAGGAGATTAACTGATGTATAAATATGTCTCAGGAAGGTACTCCCTTATATACAACCAGAATTGCCAAAGAATGCATCAATCACTATAATTGGGTAACATGCACATGCAGACATGAATTTCAGGTCTATATGTGTAAGAAAATGTAAAAAGAACAAATATTATTGCTAAACATATTGACTACATCAGGAACTGTTACATAATGAATTTCATACTCAGAAAATCATCAGCCTCTCAAAACTTAAAAAAAAACAAAGGAAAAAGAAAAAGAAAACAGGGAACAAGGAAAAGAAAAAGTCATCAATACCTTGTAACTTTCTGTTTTTGACGATAGCTCTATTAACTTCAAACCTCAATAGCTTTCCCGCATGGTTAATAGTCTAAGTAACACTCAGTCTATTTAAAGTTCAATTCTTCCACCTACTCTTATCAAGCTCTCTTATAGTACAACCAAAAATGAAGGTAATCTCATTCATGTAAAATTTAAGAAGATCGATTATTATATCTTTTTTAGCCGTTTATCTTTCCTTTAAATTCATTTCATGGAGGTCATCCCCATCTGCCTACATTGCAGCTACTAGGTTGGATGCATCGCAAGTTCCGGCAGAACAGCAGTGAAACACCAAAGGAGTTTTCCATTGGTGAGTTACATGCTAAAGAGCCTAAATGAAGCTCTAGAGACATGAAAAGAGTCAATATTATTTAGTCATGTTATCTACACTGAAAAGCCATCAGAAAACATGGAGTCTGCAAATCCCGTGGAATACACCATCACAGTCTAGTATTCCTCTACTCCACATCATTTTAGTTACCATATATTTTTTGTGTCAGGGAAATCTTGTACTTGCCTTACAGGTTTTACAGGTCAACCATCACTCGATGACCTACAATGCTATCCAAAAGGAAGTTATGGCAGTAAGCCCTTCAGCAAAACCCAAAGAGACAACTACCTCAGAAACTCATTCACCAGTCTAGAGGCCGCAAGAGTAGAAGAGGAGGACCTTGAAGAAGAACCAGCAGCTGCTCTTACAGAGCTTTTCCATGGATTCCTTGCTATTGGTACTCTAGGTACAGAACCAATCACCACTGACCCAGCAACACCAACATTTTCCATCTCTGTAGATCACATAGCTGAAAAAGAAACCGAAGTCACAGAAAATGAACTGAAGCTAATCAATGATGAGTTGGAAAAGGTTCTGGGAGCTGAAGGTAGAGATGACAGTTGTAATGTTTCTTCTGGAAGAAACAGTCATGTTAGTGCTGGAAGGATCAGTCACTGCAGTACAATTACACTTAGTGGCAAGCCAATAGAAAGTGCTGAGACCTATGGAAATGGAGCAATCATCTGTCCACTCCAAAGCTATCTTTTTGGATCAGCAATTGGACTGCCCGACACGACAACAACAGTAAGGAAAGAACAAAGGACGTCTCTGGGGGAGCTCTTTCAGAAGACTAAACAAGCAGAGGAAAATTATGGAACAAAATCTGACAGGGTTGAAAAGCGAACAGAAAAGGAGACTGACAAATCTGCAGTGCATCTCATGAAGAAGATGCTGAAGAGAAGAATTATTCATGCTTCCTCAAGGAGCTCCACAGCAACATCTGGAGGAACAATAGATTCTACAACAGCCGAGACAAAACTACATAAGGTGTGTTATTAGTACACAAAAGGCAAATATTCAACCTCAAACTATGGTATATTGTAAATATTTTACTTTTTTCTGCACAAAGTTCAAAAATCCTGTAAATTTGTCCCAGCTATGAATTCTCAGTAGCATTTATCAATTTCTTGAAATGGTGTTGAGATTTCAAATATAAATGTGTAAATGCAGATCCTACATATTTTCAACAGGAAAGTCCATCCAGAGAACTCAGCATCTTCTCATCAGTCTCATAAGCACACAAAATATGAGATCAAGAATAACAACACCCATTTGGTGGCATCCAATAGTGGCGGCCTACGGCCTTCTGCTGAAGATATCATAATATATCCTCAAAGAGCTATCTCAAAAGAAAACACATGGAGCTACAAGAACCAGTCTCATTTACCTCAGCTCAACAAAAACAGTGGTGACACAACTGGGAATGAATTTTGGGTCAAAACTGATGCAGATTGTAAGTAACTAATGCACTACAGACATCTGTGGATCCTTCAAAAAAACCTATGGGAATTATTAGATCTCAACCAACCATATATTCTGTATAAAAACCTGTCATTTAGCATCATAAGCTTTTGCATAACATATAGTGATCGCTACCCTATAACATCAGCACTGAATTAGTCACTTTCTAGTTTCTTCATAGGAAAACTGAACCTTCAAAAAGTTTTCAGCCTACAAATTGCATTACTTGATGGCATCTGCCACTGTCCAAGTAAAAATGCATCAAGTATGGAAAACATATCATAGAACAACAAGATTTTACTGCATGCACACATTGTTTTTAACAGGAAAACTGCAACTCCTTTGATGACTAGACTGAATTGGTTTTGTTTGATCTTGTAGACTTGGTGTTGGAGCTGTAACAGATGGACAAAGAAAGTTGAGTGGCTTAAATTTCATGCCACAAAAGTATAAGAGATATTTGCATTTCTAAGATTTCCCATGTGGATTTCATATTTGAGTGGTTATTTCATGGTGAGATTGCAAGAAAGACAATAAAAGAGGCACCCTCTTGTACTCTGCCTCTGATTATATGTTGTAAACCTTGCGTTGCATTTACTGTTTCTGCATTAGCATTGTGAAATGTACCTACATTAAACAAATATCAAGGTATCTTAGCAAGGTTGATGTGTGTGCTTGAAGATATTTTTTGTTTTAATTATCACGTAAAGAATACATAAACACAATAAAAGAATAGGAATAGCATTATAGATGAGAAAACAAAAAAAAAAAAAAAAAAAAATCAAAACAAGAGCATTCCTTTTAAAATTTTGTAAGGTTGTTATTGTCTGTAAAAGATAGTTCCATTGTAGATTATACTTGGGAATCATTCTATCAGGAGATGCAAGCAAAGCAAGCAGAGATGGGCAAGGACTCAACCGGAGAAAGAGAGGTTGTTCTTCCTGTAAACTAAAACCAAATAACGACTGTGCAAATCAATTAATTTGAGTGGGGAAAAGCCTAAGTCTTTGAACTAAGTTTCTACTTAAATTCATTTAGGGCGGCAGAGTTTGTCCCATTGCTGGCTTTCATTAAGACATCCTAGACATGACTCAACTAAACTCTACTCAATATAACTTTATCCAATCTCAATTTATCCCCAACAATTTCATAAACCTTTTCAATGTATAAGCTAACATACTAGGAAGTATGAATGCTACATGAATGGCAAAAGGACAGTGCTCGTAATGGATACTATTGGAAGAAATAAGGGAAAAATGGGATAAGGATTGGAGTTGGACTTACTCATAAAGAACTTGAACGATACTATCTATTCACTAGTATTTTTGGCAGGCATTGAGAAAAAAGGATGATTCTTTGAAAAATAATCAAAGAGTACGCCTTAGAAAAAATCTCATGAAGTTTCTAGGAGTAAAAAGACTAAGGAAAAAAATAAAATAAACAATTTATTTAAGTGCAGAAGTTAGGAGCTCCATATGTTATCATTTACCCCCCATCAATTCTGAAACCATTTTGATGTGCTGGAAAAATGTCCTGCTTGCCAATGTTCTCAATAGACAATGCATTTATTGTGCTGATCACTAGATTGATTTTGAAATAGTCCAAAACATGTAATACTTGGTCATATTTTTCACTCTATTATCAGCTTGCAACATGTCAATATGTAATAAATCCCAACACTCATTTGGATCTTGGATTTCTGTGGAGGAAAACATTAACCCCATTGTGTGAATTTAAGTGCAGAAAACACTAAGAAGAATCATTTCCTCTCTTTAGCTTTTGATGGCAAAGGTGAAGGAAATGCTTGTAGGAACTTAGTTCTGAGACAGATTTGTTATACTATAAATCTATTTTATATTGTCCAAACATAGAAGGAGCAGTTGGAATCTGGTTTCAATAGGTTTGCTTTTACTGTCATTTTCCTCTGTTCAACACCAGATCCGATCAAAGCATAAGAAACCTTTTCCTATTACAGCTTATACTTACATTTTTTTTTTCTTCATGATATTCTACTATATGTCAAATTACATGCAAAAAGGGCCCAGGAAATAGATTCTAATATTCTAGTTCAAATATTTGGCTATGAAAAAAAATTCCATGAAAATCAACTTCCAGTGATTTCACTTTTCCCTTCCAACTTTGCTAATTCAAGATTCAAATAGAGCGAGCAATAAAAAATCAAACGGCCAAATAAAATCCTTTGGCCGAAATTGAATAACCAACAACTACTTTCTCCACGACTTTGATCTTTCTAAGAATCCTATAGTTACAAAAATGAAATGTGACAATTCTAAAGTTTAGAATGCAAAACTCTTCACGCAATCAAACACCAGTCCTACTTGTTCCACAACTAAATACCAAACATGCTGGGTAAAATGGAAAAAAGGTACACACTATTTTTTCAATAATCAACAAGCAAAAAATCGTCAGAAAATTATAAAAAGACCATCTTTCTCATATCCCAGATTTAACATGCACTAAATCGTATAATCAATATCATCTCTTGGATCTTCTTTGGCAACCTATTAGAAGAAATTCTGAAATTCTGAGATGAATCCAGACAGAGCAAAATTTAGAAATTAACATCAAAGAAAATTGGAAAAAGAAATATACAACAAAAATTCCACATCGAAATAGAAGTGAAAAACAGAGGACTTGCCTAGTATGTATGGATCGAGGCTTCCAGAACTCCAAGACAAAGATATTTCCGTGCAATCTCTTTCACTAATTGGACTCGGAGTATCAAAATGTAATCCTGTTACATTGGCCTGTAAACAGAAAGTTCTTGAAAGATTTAATCAGAATTTTGGCGGGATGCTCAAATAGGAACTAGCAAACCCCCGCCCACCAAAAATTATAGATATCTATTTAATTTATTATTTAAAAGTTGACAATTACTTGTTAGTTAGATAATGGTTAATTATTGTATTCTATCAATTTCAATAAAAATATATACGATATATATGTACGCTTCTTTACATATTTATTTGTTTTGCTTTCCAAGAAAAAAACATTTGCTAACATGCCATTAATAAAATGTAATACTCAAAATGTTATATTAAAACAGATGGTAAGATTTGAAGATAATATGTCATTTGCAATGAATTTTAAAAATAAGATTTAACAAATAAAATAAAATAGATAAAAGAGTGTGTTTCCATTAGAGAGTTAATGCCGTGTGATGAAAATGACTTGTTTTTGACATCACATTATCAAATAGCATAACTTTAAAAGAAAAGCCGGAAAAAAATAAAAAACTAAAAACTACAATGTCACTGTAAGTTGACAAATCAAATTAACAATTTAAAATTCAAATAAAAATGAACTTCAATGTTGAAGTTATCATCATAATTGGTATTAAAATTAACGGTTAATTAGAAAAAAAATCCCTAATCCTACTTTCATTTTAGTGATCAGTCCCCATTTGAATTTTTACACACTAAACTCCCTACTTTTCCACAAAACTTAGAAATCACTCCCCATATCTTTTAGAAAGACATATATATCCTTGTGGTTAGAGAAAACAATAAAAATACCTGAGAAATGCATTTTTCTCTTCAAGAAGAATGCTTTCATTTTTTTTTTCTTCTGAAATCGACGACTTCTCCAAGCGGCCAAACAAAAGGGCATGAAATCGTTCATTTGCCATTGACGCGAGGAAAAAAAAAAAAAAGACACCAAAAATTCTGCCATTTTTTTGTGACAATGGAAGGAGAAACAATGGCAACAAGAAGCGAAATACAAAAAGAAGTGATAAAAAGAAACAAATGTATGTTTTCTGCATTTACAGTTTTAAATGTCTGTGATTTTTCAGTGTTATACTTATTTCTTGTCTATTTTCTCATGTTTAGGGTTTTTATTTCCTATTTAGTTGTTAAACACTTGAACCCAATTGATATATATAATTTTATTTGTGAGATGGGAAGTTTTTGATTTGTACTTGAAAGGCATGAAAGTTGCACTTCACTTTTTTGAGGTTTATACTTCCTTTTACCTGAAATTATACGGTGAAATTATCTGAAACTGGTAGTATATTATTTGTGGTACAAAACATCCAAGCTTGCAGTATACATTAAGCAAAAATGTAATATATAATCTTCATAACTGTAGTATATTTTAGAAGCAAATGTAGTATAAATATTCAAACTTATAGTCCACATTAAGTAAAATTGTAGTATATAATCTGTGTAACTGCAGTACATTTTAAAAGCATTTGTAGTACAAAATATTCAAAGCTGTAGATTAAATGAAATTATAGTATATAATTTGTATGCATACAGTACATTTTAGAAGCATCTATAGTACAAAAGTATTCAAGCATGCAGTATACATTAACTGAAAATGTAGTATATAATTTGTGTATCTGTAGTACATTTTAGAAGCAACTGTAGTACAAAATATTTAAGCTTGTAGTATACATTAAATGAAAGTATAGTATATAATCTGTGTAAAGAGGAGCTAAATTCATACGGTGCAAAAAGAGATCAGAGTTGAGTTGGGGCACCGCATACACTTCGAGTCCTTATGTATATGTTGACAAGGATGTCAATGGATCGAGTGGGGGAGAATGTCATGTGTCACTCATTGGAGAAGAATGGCGACCTTGACTTCAAAGGGTATTAGGAGCGACAAGGCGTTGTCGGCTCACTTGGTAAGGCGAAAAAAGCCCATGAGCAGAGACTCTTATGAGGTTCAGTTTGAAAAACTCTTTCAATGGCATATTCCTTAAGTTATGAGGATGTTTCCCACCAAGTTTGAAGTCATTTTGTGTCCGTTTGGGCACCGAACATTGAGGGCGACCTAGAGCGGTCTTACTGCACGCAGGTAGTGCAAAGATGCATTGAGCAGAGTGGCTTGGAAAAGGAATTTTGTGAAACTGTTTCAGTAGGGTGTTCCTTGAGGTTTTGGCAACGTTCTCACCAAGTTTCACCAATAGACGATTCCGTTTGGATAGGAAACGGCGAAGATGTTTAGAATGCGGCAGTGCAGTGGCAATGCTGTAATTCCAGCTTATTGCGAGGGCAATTACTGTTCCATGGAGAATCGGATGGGGCTGGAACTTTGTGGAGTTAATGTATAAGCCGAGAGCTATCCAACGGTTCAAGCGGCAAGTGATTTGGACGCCGGGAGAGGAAGTTGCGAAAATATAGTACAAAACATTCAAGCCTATAGATTAAATGAAATTATAGTATATAATCTGTGTATATGCAGTATATTTTATAACTATCTGTAGTACAAAAATATTCAAGTGTGCAGTATACATTACTGAAAATGTAGTATATAATCTGTGTATCTGTAGTACAGTTTAAAAGCAACTGTAGTACAAAATATTTAAGCCTGCAGTATACATTAAATGAAAGTGTAGTATATAATCTGTATAACTGCAGTACATTTTAGAAGCAAATATAGTATAAACATTTATGCTTGCAGTACACATCAGGCAAAAGTGTAGCATATAATCTATGTACGCAGTACATTTTAGAAGCATCTGTGGTACAAAATATTTAAGCCTGTAGATTAAATTAAATTATAATTTAATATTTGTATATATGCAGTACATTTTAGAAGCATCTGTAGTACAAAAACATTCAGGCATGTAGTATACATTAACTGAAAATGTAGTATATAACTTGTGTATCTATAGTATATTTTAGAAGCAATTGTAGTACAAAACATTTAAGCCTGTAGGGTTTGAATCATACTTTGTATGTATATACATATATAAATTGAAGCATACTTTGTTTATAATATTATTTTGCATGTAAGTATAATTTTCCATCAAGTATTTATAATATTTTGATTTCAATACAATATGAGGGAAATGAAATACAAATGTAGAACGAACAAAGTATAAATGGTGTTATGTTGAAGTACACTTCAATTCAATTGAAATCGAACAGTGAATTTGAGTACAATATGATGGAAATGAAGTACAAATATAGAAAAAATAAAGTATAAATGGTGTTCTGTTGAAGTACAATTCAATTAAATTAAAATTAGGTAGTGAATTTAAATACAATATGATGAAAATGAAGTATAAATATAGAACAAATAAAGTATAAATGGTGTTATATTGAAATACAATTCAATTAAATTGAAATCGAGCAGTGAATTTGAGTGCAATATGAGGAAAATGAAGTACGAACGTAGAACAAATAAAGTATAAATATTGTTATGTTGAAGTATAGTTCAATTAAATTGAAATCGGACAGTGAATTTGAGTATAATATGATGGAAATGAAGTACAAACGTAGAACAAACAAAGTATAAATAGTGTTATGTTGAAGTACACTTCAATTAAATTGAAGTTGGACAGTGAATTTGAATACAATATGATGTAAATGAAGTACAAACGTAGAACAAAAAAAATATAAATGGTGTTATGTTGAAGTACACTTCAACTAAATTGAAATTGAATAGTGAATTTGAGTACAATATGATATAAAAGAAGTACAAATATGGAACAAACAAAGTATAAATGGTGTTATGTTGAAGTACATTTCAATTAAATTGAAATCGGGCAGTGAATTTGAGTACAATATGATGAAAATAAAGTACAAATATAGAACAAACAAAGTATAAATGGTGTTATGTTAAAGTACACTTCAATTCAATTGAAATCGGATAGTGAATTTGAGTACAATATGATGAAAATGTAGTACAAATGTAGAACAAACAAAGTAGAAATGGTGTTATCTTGAAGTACACTTATTGCAATTGAATAATTAGTCTCCAATAATTGTAGTGATAGTCAAGTACAATATTTTGAGATTATCGGATCAGATGAAGTACGTATTTGTACGGGTTACAGGGTGGATATTATTGTCAAATGCTCATTTGTTTACATATTTGAAAGCATAAGTATTCTTTACATTACTGCGATTGATAACATTCATTCGTTGAACATTAGTGGTTAACACTTTAAAACTTTAATATTATTTTATTCATATAATAAATATTACACACATTTTTAGAGTTTGGTTATTAATTTTGAGACTTAAAAAGCAATTCATGGAACAAATTTTAATTCAACAATATTAGTAAAAATATTAAGAAATGGAGTACATAATGGCTGAAATGAAATACAAATGTCATGAAATCAAGTATAAATATTTTAGATTGAGGTACGAAAGCGCTGATATCTTGAACAATATCTATTTGCTAACTTCCACGCTAAACAAGTACATTATTGCCAAAAAGAAGTACAAATGTCATGAAATCAAATACAATTCTACCAAATTGGGGTACAAAAAAATGATATCCCGGATAACATGCAAAAATGCCAATTTCAAGCTAAATCAAATACATAATTGCCGAAATGAAGTACAATTGTCATGAAATCAAGTATAATTCTCCCAGATTATGGTGCAAAATAACTGATATCTCCGACAACATACAAAAATGCCAATTTCACGCTAAATCAAATACATAATTGCCGAAATAAAGTATAATTGTCATGACACCAAGTATAGTTCTCCCAGATTGGGGTACAAAATCACTGATATCTCGGACAATATACAAAAATGCCAATTTCATGCTAAATCAAGTACATGATTACTGAAATAAAGTACAAATGTCATGAAATCAAGTATAAATCTCCTAAATTAAGGTACAAAATTTAGCTAGATTACTGATTCTTTGCAGGTTCGACGATTATGCCCTGTTCTACCACACCTTTTACACTTAATTACACGTTTCTCAATTTGTGATGGAATCCTCTGTGTCCTTCTATGCCCAGGTTGAGATCAGCAATCAGGTGCATTAATGACGCCATCATCATCTAGAGGGAACATATGCATATCATACGTAGGAATAGTATTTATCACTACTTGGTATGCTTGTTGATACATCTCAACTCGGTAATATTGATCGGTAAAGTCATACGATGAAAGTGACTTTGACTCGAGAGTACAAGTTTTGATAAAATAAAGTAAAATTTTGGATCACTTGAAGTATAGAACTTCAATGAATATATTATAAATTTAGATAAAATGATGTATAAAATGAAGTATAATTTTAAAAAATAGAAATACAATTTCTTATAAAGTGAAGTACAATTTCAGAACACCTGAAGTATAAAACCTTAGCAATTGCAACACAATTTTTGAATAATCCATTAGTAAAATACTTGAAACTTAAATAATAGATTCAGATAACTGAAGTACAAGTGTGGAACACTTGAAGTATAGAACTTCAATGAATAGAGTACATGTTTAGGTAAAATGATGTATAAAATGAAGTATAATTTTAAAAAATAAAAGTACAATTTTAGATAAAGTGAAGTACAATTTCAGAACACCTGAAGTATAAAACCTTAGTAATTGCGGTATAATTTTTGGATAATTCATTAGTAGAACACTTGAAACTAAATAATATATTCAAATAACTGAAGTATAAGTTTAGATAAAATAAAGTACAATTTCGAAACACTTGAAGTATAGAACTTCAATAAATAGAGTACATGTTTATGTAAAATAAAGTATAATTTCAGAAAATAGAAGTACAATTTTATATAAAAAGAAGTACAATTTTAGAACACTTGAAGTATAAATCCTTAACAATTGCAATACGATTTTGGATAATCCATTAGTAGAACACTTGAAGTATAAAACTTAAATAATAGATTCAGATAATTGAAGTACAAGTTTAGATAAAATGAAGTACAATTTCAGAACACTTGAACTATAGAACTTCAATAAATAGAGTACATGTTTAGGTAAAACAATGTATGAAATGAAGTATAATTTCAAAAAATAGAAGTACAATTTTAGATAAAGTGAAGTATAATTTCAAAACACTTGAAGTATAAAACTTTAGCAATTGTAGTACAATTTTTGGATAGTCCATTAGCAAAACACTTTAAACTTAAATAATAGATTCAAATAACTAAAGTATAAGTTTAGATAAAATGAAGTACAATTTCGAAACACTTGAAGTATAGAACTTCAATGAATAAAGTACAGGTTTAGATAAAATGAAGTACAAAAGAAAGTATAATTTCAAAAAATAAAAGTACAATTTTAGATAAAGCGAAGTACAATTTCAGAACTCTTGAAGTATAAAGTCCTAGCAACTGCAGTATATTTTGGTTAATTGATAAATATAACACTTAAAGTATATAACTTCAATAAATATAGTACAATCTTTGATAAAATGAAGTATAATTTCAGAAAATCAAAAGAATAATTTTATATAGAAGACGTATAGTTTAGGAACACTTCAAGTATAAACTGCTAGAAGTTGCAGTACAATTTTGGATAATCCATTAATAGAACACTATCCATTAATAGAACACTTGAAGTATAAAACTTACATAATAGAGTACAATTTCAAAACCCTTCAAGTACATAACTTTACAAACTGTAGTACAGTTTAGATTCTGTAGAAGTATTACCTTAAACCATTACTGCTCTTCTTTGCACTGCTGCTTAATTCATCCTTTCGGTTTACCAAGATGTCAACAACGTTCATCTTCAATGTCAAATGCAGTAAGACTATATTCATGACACTGTCATCATCAGTCAAACTCATGTACAATTTTTGATGTGGAGCTATGTATTGCAAACTGAAGTGTTCGGCGTTGATTTCACTCCATTTTCTTGCGAGATTAATGTATATGTCCATTAACTTGATTGAACACTCCTACTTCACTACTGGTTGACATTGTCAGAAAAATATAAGAAACTTAGAAGCAACTGAGAAGAAACTGAGAAGAAGAAGAAACCCGAAAATGATGAAATTAAAAAGAGAAGAAGACAATGCAACTATCGGGCTGGTGGTTTTTGGCTCTAACGTTATTCTCATTCCTGCCATGGAGCTTGTTGCGTTTTTTCTGTTCTTTCTGTTTCTGGTATGATAGGGTTTACTGTTTGCTTGTCCGGATGAAGAAAAAGTGAGAAAAAATTAATGAAAAATATTATTTTTAAGGGTATTTTTGTCAAATTAAGTGAGTGGGGAGTGATCTCTAAACTTTTAATAGAACTAGGGAGTTTTTTCTAACAAAAATCAAGTGGGGACTGATCATAAAAGTGAAAAGTGTGTTTGGTACTTTTAAATAAGTGTCCCTAAAATTAAATCCATTTTTTCTTTGTGTTATTATGGCCCAAAAAAAAAAAAAAACATGCTAATAAGTTATTGATATTGATATTCATATCATAATTTTTGGAACATTTTTTTAATCAGTTGGTAGTGCAAATAGTAGTAATAACTAATAGTTGGTGCATACTCGATATATGTCTACCTAATTCATTGAAGTACAATTGATCTACATGTTATCAACCATCACAATTTTCCTAAAGTGAATTCCAGGTGTCGCTTACATGCAATAACATAAAATTCTTAGTGGAAGAGAAAAGTAAATACTAATTATATCTATTTTGTTGTACCTTAAAATCCACAGCAGTGGGCAGTACCAAAATTCTTTGTAGAAGAGAAAAATAAATGCTAATTATATCTATTTTATTGTACCTTAAAAAATCACAATAGCATACAGTACCAGATTTGGTGTTGGCGGGTCGTCCGGTCACATCAAAACCCTTCAATTTTTAGGCTTTTCGTAATGTTATCGTACAAATCATAAATCCGCAAAGGGTTATGAAAATAAAGAAAATTGGTACATCAAGGTTTCTACTAATTTTCAATCATATGATAGATAAGGAGAAGGTTCTACAAGGTTGCCCATGGTCCTTGGACAAGAATCTCATAGTCTTAAGTGAAGTTGGAAGGGATGAAGATCCGGGATTAATGGATCTGGTGTACTGTGATTTTTGGGTCCATGTTAGGGGACTGCCATTCTTCAAAATGACAAAGGAAATGGCCAGGCTAATAGGTGATAGGATATATGTTTTTAGGGAGGTCGGTGAAGAACTCCATAAATTCAAAGGTTGTGACATCTTCTGAAAGATTGGCTTGAATATTTTAAAACCTATTCTTAGAGTTCTATGTATCTCTAGAAACAAGGGTGGAAAGATAATGCTAAATCTCCAATATGAATGACTGCCTAACTTTTGTTATATTTGTGGTTTGATTGGTCACGTATAGAGAGATTGTGATTGTTTATATAATGTAACTTTTAAATAGGAACATCATCTGCAATATGGTCTGTGACTCTATGCAAACTCAATAGGTTTTCATGCTTCTTTGCCTAATTCTTTTTCCCAATCAAAAAACATTATATCTTATCTTGCTACTATTTTGGGAAATGGTACAGGTAGAACCTTTTCCTCTAATGTTAGAGGTGGTGATATTTTTGGAAATTTCCATCAAATCTTCTAAATAAAGGAAAGGATTTTTATTGGTAGGCGATGAAGTTGGAAATGAGTTAACTAATCCCAAATTTCATGTAATTTAAAGGATGGTATAAAACGGTGCTTGGGGGTCGGATATCAATTCAATGAGACTGTGTGTAGATGCAATTCAATTTGAAAAGGCCCATACTTAGTGTTTAAATCAACCTTGTGTAGTGGCCCATCTCTCAGGTTTTCCAAAATAGATCTATTACTAAAGTTAGTTATGGGCCTCTTCAAAATATCTCTAATATAGACCAGCCCAATAACAACCAACTTAAGATGCTTGAGCCTACTCCTGTAAAATCTACGACTATGATCCCTATTTACCAAGATATTCAACTTAAGCAGTCCGTCTGTAAGCTGGTGGAAATTCCCTTTAGTTTTAATGAAAACATAATTAGTAGTATTATGAAAGATAAACGCAGTCGTCTAGGAAAGAGAGCAAGTGGTTGCAAAAGGCTAATGATTACAAAGAAGCATTGTGGTTTATTAATTGAGTTAGATGTGGATGAAGGAGATTATAGACCTAAGGAAAAAGCTCTTTGTCATAAAGCAACTGGTGACTCCGAAGATGCATCATCAATAGCAACGACTACTCTACAGTTTCACTAATAACAATGATTGGGCTATGCTGGAACTGCCAGCTATTGAGGAATCCTTTGACAGTTTGGGAGTTAGGCAAATTAATTCACCGTCACCATCCCCAATTAGTTTTTCTATTAGAGACAAAGTTGATTTCAAGTAAATTGGAGAAATTAGGGATAAATTTAGTTTCTTTGGTGTTTGTGTAGACATAGTTGGCCATTCCGGTGGATTGGCACTTTGGTGGAGCAAGGATATTCAAGTCTTCCTTAACAATTTATCTTCTCATCATATTGACGTTTTTGTCTTCACTTCTGCATATGATTTAGGATTTCATTTTAAGGTTTTTATGGCAAACTAGGTGCTTTTCATTGCTAGATTTCATGGTCTATTCTAAATCACCTTAATTCTCAATCTACTTTACCATGGCTATGTATAGGAGATTTCAATATTATCTTATCTCTTTCTAAAAAGCAAGCTAATCTAGATATCTCTTATATTGGAGCCCGAGAATTCTAAGATGCATTATCAGATGCTAATCTTCATGATCTTAACTTCATTGGATTTTCTTTCATATGATATAAAAATAGAGTATCCCCATTCACTGTTAAGGAACTTTTGGATAGAGCTGTTGCCACATTTAAATGGATTGAGAAATTTCAACATCATTTGGAATGCCATCTCTATAGTCAGAATTCTGTCGTTCCCCGATCATTATTGAATTTGATAATATTGGTCCCCATTTCAAAAGAAAGTCCAGAAGGTCTTCTAAATTTGAAGCGTTTTGGGTTAAATATGTTGACTGTAAATGGATAATTGAGCAATATTGGGGCAATTATAATGCTGATTCCAATTTTGATACATTAAGGGAAGCTACCAAGAATTGTAAACTAGGTCTAATTTAGTGGAACAGGGATTCTGTTGGCTCAATAAGTAAGAAAATTAAAGACTTGCAAAACCAGATTGAGAGGTTGTCAAATGCAGAAGTGAGTGAAGCTTCAAGAAGCAGAATCTTACGCTTAAGGGATGAATTAGAAGATGTGTTGGATAAAGAGGAATTGATGTGGAATCAATGTTCTAAGCTTCAGTGGATGAAAGAGGGGGATTAAAACACAAAATTCTTCCATGCCAAAGCCTCAGCTCGTTTCCAAAATAATTTCATCATTAGTTTGAAAAATGAGTCAGGAGAATGGTGTCAATCTAGGATTGAGCTAGAATCTTTGGTGTTGGATTAATTTTGCTCTCTGTTTAGATCTCAAAACCCCGCTGATGAGGACATCATTTCCATTCTTAGTAGTCTTGAACCTAAAGTTACCAACCAGGTGAACTCAAGGTTATTAGAACAATTTACTATTGATAGGGTTAAGTTGGCTCTTTCCCAGATAGCTCCTCTAAAATCACCTAGTTCGGATGGCATGTCTCTTGTATTCTATTAAAAATATTGGAGAATTGTTATGAGAAGTTGTTTCCTTTGTTCTGGGTTTCTTGAATGATGGCAGAAGCTTGTTTAAGCATAATCATGCTTACATTGTTCTTATTCCCAAGATCCTTAAACTTGAGGTAATAAGCCAATTCAGGTCAATTAGACTATGTAATGTTGCATATAAAATTGCATCCAAGATGATTACCAATAGATTGAAGCCTTTCATGGATGGAATTATCTCCGAAATTCAATTTGCTCACAGATAATGTTCTTGTAGCTTTCGAGGTCAACCATTCCTAGAAGCAAGTGAGATAAGGGCAAAGAGGTGAGATGGTCATATAACTTGATATGAGTAAGGCCTATGGCAAGGTAGAATGGCCTTTCCTTTAGAGTGTGTTGATTAAACTTGGTTTTGCTGACAGTTTTGTGGAGTTGATAATGAAATGTGTGACAACGGTTTCCTATTCTATTATTTTGAGTGGACAAAAGTTTAGATACTTTTACCCTCATAGAGGCCTTCGGTAAGGAGATCCATTATCACCTTATATTTTTCTTTTTTGTGCTAAGGCTTTGAGCTTGCTGATCAGGTCTAAGGAAAATGAAGGATTGATTGAAGGAATATTGGTTTGTACATACCAAGCATATGATTAGTTACAATGGCATCTTTCTTTTCCCATCTTTATTCCATTTCAACCTAATTTTCTTCCTCCATACCAAACACCTCAATACATTTTAGTGTATTTTTGAGTGATATATCCAAAATGCTCTTTTTATCTTTTAATCCCCATAATTACATAGAGTAACTATCTATTATAATTTCATATGCCACTATTGCCACTTTATAATTTCATATCCACTAGTGAATGTTACATAATATTTTTACTTTTCTACAATTTTTTCTATCATTTCAATTTTTTTGTTACGGATTTATTCTCTCCATTGATGCTACTCATTACTTTTATTGTCAATAAATATTTTACACATGTATTACCTGTATGTATGCACATGAATTATACTCTAATTATTAGATGAGAGGTATCAAATATAAAATATATTAATATTTTTATAAAAATAATTAAATATATTTAGCATATATAGAATAAAATAAAAGATGAGTTACACATTAAAATACAGAGTCCAAATCACCATCTCCCACTCTTTTTTCTTTTTCTAGTTGATTCTTTGCCTTATACTCTACTATGCTATTTGGCTTTGTAAGAATTGTTAGCTTCCAACTTTCCGCCAGATTCTTCTAGTTGATTCTTTTCTAATATTTATCATTAATCATTTTTCAATTTAATTTACTCCACACGTCAAGAATCTTGGCTTATCGAATAGTTAATTGATGAAAATTTGGAATTGCAGGAATACAAATGGAGACATTGCGAAGAGGGACAAATTTACAGAAGTTGGTTGGAATCTTGATTGGATAACACATCTTTATCTAATCAAAGATGGATAGAAGAGTCTTTATTTATTTGAGTTCTATTCTAATTAGAAGACTCTTTGAAGCAGTTATAAATAGGTCTCTCAGATACTTAGTTGGGCATCAGAGAAGAGATTGGGATTTGCTAATTTGGAGATTAGAAGTATCGCGAGAATTCGGGATTCATATGAGGACAAAGTGGAGATCAGATTTGTCTAAGACTAGAGTTTCTTCTTCTCCCTTTGATTTTCATTTTTATTTTGGATTTGAGACGATGTTTCATTTTATTCATGTTTTGTTTGACAATTTAATCATGAAGCAATTCGTTATTCTAGGATTATGATGGATTCTTTTGAATAAATTGATGCATGATTTTTTTTCATGAAATTCGTAGAACTTAAGGTATTTCTTCTATTGTATGTTTTTTTCTATTTGATTGTTAGATTAACAGTCAAGTGCATCTTTAAACTCTAGAGGAGTCTTGAAAAAGAAAATCTAGGGATTGATTGACAGTAGAAGACCTTAGGATTAATTGTTCAAATTGATGAATTAATTAATTTGTGAGTAGGATAGGAATATACCTGCTTGCCCTAGGGAGTTAGTTGAGTAGTAAAACCTTATCCATAATTTAGTTAATTCATATAGAAATTTAGTGAATTGAATAAATTAGGAATTTGATTGCGGGTAATTCGAAAGAACCCCATAATTACATAAGACTCAAGACTAATAACTTGTTAGTAATTTCATAAAGAGAAAATTATGTAATCAACTTTTTCAATTGATGAAATCATAATTCTATGTTTCTATATCCTGAAAGAAATCTTAATTAGTACACTTTTTCTTATTTTCATTAGTTTGGTTTTAATCACTATATAATTGATTTTTGTTTGAATAAAACAAGTGTGTTATAAATTAGTAATTAGTGGTGAATAATTTAATTCCTCGTGGGATCAACACTCTTCTCATTATTTTATTACTTGTTGTGACACGTGTACTTGCGTAATTATTTGCATTATTTGTTTTGGACTACCAACACTACCCTTCCTATCGACCTACCTCTGGTAGGTACACACAAAAATCTCTTCCACTCTTGGTAACCACTTCAACTCTCAGGCCTACATACATAAAAGAATTAAAACAAGTGTGTTACATATAGATATCATAAAACTATAATGAATATAAAAAGAAAATTTGCCAAAGTCTCATCTTAAATTTGCTAGAGCTCAGTGGTTAAAAGTATACACAGACTTTGAACTAATTTTTAGACAAATGAGGGTTTGTATAAAGTGAGAGATGAGAGAATGGCAAACTACTAGAGCTAAATAGAGTAATTAAGGAAGTCATCAGTGGAATTCCAGTTAGTTCAGATACTAAGGGTAAAGAAATGCTCGGTTTGATTATCTTACTAAAAAGAATTAGTTCTCGGTGTATGTAGAACCTAAAGTATTACAAAACAAGAACTACAAAAAAACTGCTCTTAGCATTAGAACATGTGAGGCAAAGGAATTTGATAATCAACATGCTTCCGTCATTGAGAACCTAAAAAGAGGCAACATAGATAAAAATGCCAAATTGAGGATCAAGCCAAAACTGTTTGCCTAGATAAATGGTATACTTTATACAAGGTTTTCTTCACTTAGTGTCTACTCAAATGGCTTGTAAGAAAAGAAGATGCTTATGTTATAAAAGTTCACATGGGATGCCATGCAAGGATAGTTGCACTAGCTGGAAAGGTAATTCAGGCAGGGTTTTTTTGGCCAATCTTTAGGTCAAATGTTGCAAAATTAGTTTAGGGATGTAAAAGATGTCAAAGATATTCCACGACAATCAACTAGCCAGTTAAGCCCATAAATAATATGATTGCTCTTGTCCCTTAACCAGGCATGGAATATATACTATGGAATAATTTTTTATGGTAGCAGGACAAATTTTTTATAGTGGTAGTAATAACTTTAGTTAGTAGGTACAATCAAAAGCTCTGTTTAAGATCATTGAGAATGAATTTATGAAATTTCTATAGAAAAACATAGTGTGTTGATTTGGTGTCGCAACAAAGTAATCTTGGATTGTAATTCCAATTTGAGAAGAGAAAGATTATTGTGACTTGTATCAATCCCTCCCCTTGAGAGGATCCTTGTCCCCAAGGATAAAAATGAGGGTATTTCTATTGCATATCATGCTGGTTTTCCCATGAGTTTTCTTCTTTAAAGGTGTCAAACTATTTAACAAGAATTTATGTAGTTAGGTGCCCATTTTTCTAGAGTAATATGTGACTAAGAAAACATAGGGATCAAATAATACGTGTACGTGTGCAGTGAGATTGTTTGGTATATGAAGAATGGCAGTAGCTGAACCAATATTTTTCTTAATTAGTGAAACATAAAAAAAAATTATGAATTTTGGACGTAGGAAGAAGTTCTAGTTGATAAGCAACTTGTTCTACCTTCTTAAGCATTTTAAATGGACTACAAAACCATGGATTAAGTTTGTGATATGAGTGATTTTTTAGTGAATTTTGTTTATAATGATTTAAAGTAACATAAACTAAATCCCCTTCCTCAAAAGTTCTTTCATTTTTATGCTTATCATCTTGTTATTTCATTTGGTTTTGAGATTTTTCAAGTGTTGCTTAAGAATGCTTAAAGTTTTCTCCCTATGTTGGAGGCCTTGATCTATTAAATCCATTTGTGACTAAAAGGAAATGCAAGGAATGTGAGATAGGGGTGGAAAACCATAGAGTGCCTCATAGGGTACTATGGTATGTATTGAAGAATGATAGACGGTGTTGTACTACCATTCTGCAATGGGTAACTCGTGTACCTACTCTTTAGGTTTGTCCCAACCATTCACCTAAGATAGGTTTCAATAAATCTTTTTACCACTTCAGATTATACATCAACCTACAGGTGATAAAAGGTGGACATGTGAAGATGAACTCTCTAAATTCTAAAGTATTCTTTCCAAAAGGCACTCAAAAATAGTAGGATCCCCGTTACTAACTATAATTTGAGGCATGCCATGTAATTTGAAAATATCAAGGGATAATTGTGCCACCTCTACAATAGTGTAGGGATGTTTTAGTGCTATAAAATGAGCATATTTATTAAGCCTATCAACTACTATAAGTATAACATCTTTCCCCTTGGATAATGGGAGTCCTATGAAATCCATGCTGATTTCTTCCCACATTCTGTTAAGGATAGGTGAAGGTTGCAAGAGTCCTGGGGTGGCAATATTTTCATGTCTATACCTTTGGCACACCTTACACTCCTTGATGTATCGATGAATACTTTCTTTAAACCTTTCCAATAGGGTATACTCATTTTACTTAATGTGTTTTCAACCCTAGAGTGAACCCTGAAAAGCTATTGTGAAAGATTTTAAGTAATTCAAATTGCAAATTCACATCTTTACCCACCACAAGTTTTCCCTTTCTGGTTAGCAATTCATTTACCCATAGATACTTAGGTTTACTATTTTGTTACTTTTCACAATCTCAATTTTCTTTCGAATCTCAAGGTCAGTTTGCCAACTCTCTTTGATTTTAGCTAACAAGTTGGAGCCAACTGACTAATATTCATCGTATCTGAATTTGTAGTCTCATCAATATGGTTTTTTCTAGACAAAGCATCATCTATGATATTCTCTTTGCCTTTCTTATGAACAATGGTGTAATCATATCCCATAAGTTTTGCTGGCCATTTCTATTGACTAGGGAATGATATTTTCTCCTCTAGCAAATACTTAAGACTCTGGTGGTCGATTTTGACGAAAAAGTGCTTGCCTGAGAGGTATGGTCTCCACTTAGTTGTTGCAGTTATTACTACAAATAGTTCTTTCTTGTAAACAGAAAATGCTAGGTTTCTATTAGATAGTGACTTATTTATAAAAGACCCATGTCTACCAATCTGCATAAGAACAGCCCCAATTCCTTGACTACAAGCATTAGTCTCAAGCATAAATTCTTTAGACATATTAGGTAAAGCTAGAACTAGAGTATTGCACATAGCATGTTTCAATTTACTAAAAGCTTTCTTAGCTTTATCATTCCATTTAAAACTATCTTTCTTTAGCAAGTGAAAGTCAGTTAGAGTTTAGCTATGATTCCATATTGCTTAACAAACCTTTTGCAATAGCTAGTAAGGTGTAAGAATCCTCTTAGCTTTTTAACTATGGTAGGTTTTGGCCATTCTGTCATGGCCAGAATTTTTTTTTTCATCAGCTGACACTCCTTTAGGAGTTATAATGTGACCAAGGTATTCTATTTTTTAGCGAGCAAACTTACACTTGATTTTTTTTTTTTATTAGGAATTGATTGTTTCTAAGAGTATTAAAAGTCGTTTGCAAATGTTTAAGATGTGTATCCTAATCCTTACTCTGAGAATGTCATCAAAGAAAATGAGGATGAATTTTCTAAGATAAGGTTGGAGCACTTTGTTCATCACACTTTCAAAGGTGGATGGAGCATTGGTTAAGCCAAAGGGCAAAACCAAGAACTCATAATGCCCACTATGAGTTCTAAAAGCAGTTTTGCATATGTCTTCATGATACATTCGAATTTAATGATAAACAGACCTTAAATCAAGTTTAGAGAACCAAACAACTCCATGAAGTTCATCCAGGAGATCTTTTACTATTGGAATATGAAACTTATCTTTAATAGTGTGTTTCTTAAGCTTCCTAAAGTCCACACACATGCGCCAAGAGACATCATTTTTCTTTAGTAATATTACAAGTGAAGAGTATGGACTATTACTCTCTCTAATTCTGCCAGCTTTCAACATCTCAGTGATTAGTTTGTTAATTTCGCTTTTAGAATGTAAGGTACCAATAGGGCCTCACATTAATAAGATCAATGTTTTCTTTTAAGATGGTCTTATGATTTTGCTTCCTACAAAGTAGTAGAGCTCTAGGTTCCTCAAATAAATTTGCAATTCTTTTCCAAAATTTGTTGTAAGTTAGACTATCCTTTAGGTTCACAAAGTTTGAGTGAGAAATATTTTTAGTTTTTTCTTATCTTGTTTCTGTACTATACCTAAGCTAACCATTAACAACTGCACCTGTTTCATAAGGAGTTTACTCATTTGCTTTTGGGAACTTTTGGTTCTTGAGGTTTCTTACCCCTAAGAGCAACTTTTTTCCCATTGGACATAAACTCCATCTTAAGTTCCTTAAAGTCCCACATTATTCTTCCTAATGTTACAAGCCAATATTGTATACTAAGAACTAAAATCGCACTCACCTAGAGGAATCGTCATAAGGTCACACTTAAGATCAACTCCCCGAACCCTCCAGATAAAATCTTTACACATGTATTGACTATACATCTTTAACCCCCCTAACAATTAAGACAGTGAAAGGTTTAGTAGGTTCAAGTTTATACCCCAAGGGTTCTCTACCAAATCCAAATCTTGAAAATTATAAGTATCAATAAGAATATTAAGTGCCTTTCCTCTACTACTACAACTAATTTTCATAGTTTGGAATACCATGATAAGCATTGGTTGAGAGTTGGAAGTTGGTGACTGTATTTTTCTCTTCCTGAGCTAGAGCTAGTTCTTCAATACCTAATTCTAATGATTCTTCACTGTTTGTTGCTTTGATTTCTGTAACAAAAGTTGCCTCGGATTTTTACATTGATACCCAACTAAGAACAGAACATCACAATTGAAACAAAGACTTTTAGATCTTCTATCTTCTATCTCTTGGAGTGTCAACCTCTTACCCCTTATATTGCCACTTCTATTGAGTTGAACCTATGTTCTTGGTGGAGGTTGAGCAGTAGTAATTGGTGCTTTTCTATCAAAAGTATATGTCACTATGGTTCTAGTTGCTATGGTGTTTTTGAATGTATTAGTCCTTATGCCATCTCTCATAGCATAACTTTTTTTTCCAGTAAGGAGGCTATTCTTGTTGCTTCACGAAGATTTTAAGGATTATATGTTTCCACACCTAAAGCAATAGCTTCTCTCATTCCACCAATATAACAACTTATTGTGTAATAGGGTGCTAATTCTACTCTATTAGCCAATTCATCAAATTCTCTCCAATATTCTTGAATAGACCCCTTTTGCCTCAAATGCGTGAGTTCAATCATTGGTTTTTACCGATTTGAGTCATGAACCTCTCGTTGATGGCTTAGATATATTATTCACAATTTGCAAGTGTCATAGTCATTCTTGATTTGAGGAATACCTGATGCCACTAGAGCGCTTCTCTCTCCAAATAAATTGAAACTAATTTGACTCTCATGTTATCAAATGTCTTTACAGTTTGGAAGAATTGTTCCTTGATGATTTCAACTTCTTTCTTGAGTCCTACCACTCTAGTTCCGTCAGCTATGGTTGAATTTGTAACTTTTTGTTCTTTTTCCAAAATTCCTAGCTTTACATGCCACTTGAAGCAATATGGAACTAAATATCTGCATAAGCTTGATGAAGATCGAGTGATGATCTTGGATTATATTTCTAATTTGACAAAAAAAGAGATTTTATTAAGAGAGAGAAAAGTAGAGTATAGTTTTGCTTTCTGTTTTCTAAGAATGAATAATTAGGGAAGAAGATAAGCTGTTTAACGACTAATCAATAGACTGTTACCTATATTATACAAACCAAAATAAAAACTAACGACTCTATTAGTGAAGCACATTTTTTCTTCTTTAAGTTTTCTTCTTTTCTTCTTCAATTCTTCTTTTGTAGAGCTTCAACAACCTCATTTGTATTTCCTTATAACTACACCATCAGTTGGCATTATTTTTTCTTGTATCACAAGTAGATGCTCTAATAACTAGGAAATAGGCATGGAGACGCGGGTACAAATGTACAACCCAGAAGATAATGAAGAAATGGTCAGCCAAAGCTTGGACATGCTAGATTGGATATTTAACTGTTGAGCTAGATTGGAGACTTAGTGTTGAGAAGGGTTGATGTGTTCATAGCAGTTGTAAAGTTAGACTTCACTTACAATGGTCCTTACAAATTTGTCTGAGCCTTTAAGGAGGATCCTATGAACTTGAGAATAAGCAAGGTAAGAAATTACCTAACCTCAAAATATTCAAAACTTGAAATGGTTCTATTTGTGAATGTTGTTTTTAGTTTGACCCTTAGGCCTATTATTGTTTCCTTCCTAGAGCAATAAAGCCATTTGATTTATGTCAAATCATGATCTAACATTAATTAGTTTGACATTTGCTTGTTAATATAGAATCAGCTCAAGGATAGGAACCTATTTGCCCAAAATTAAGAGGATACTTGGCTAAACCTATTTAAAAGGGTTTATAACCTCTTAGATCTTATAAAATATTTTTGGAACTTATAAGATGCTAAATCATTTTTTAAAATAAGTTCTTAAAGTGTTTAGATGATATAAGATCTTGGAGCTTATAAGATGGAAGTAATGGAAATTTTGTAACTAATATGATTAAAATTAAGGGAGTTCTTTAAGATTTTAAAAATAAGTTAGGAACTCCTTACTTTTTTCAAAAAGAGCATATAAGCTCCTAACATCTTATTTTAGAAGCTTATAAGCATTTTTTAAAAAAAGGGGGTAAATTGCAAAAATAGGACTGTGACTATGGCCAATTCGCAATGTAAGACTGAAATTTATGGCAATATTAAATAAGGAACAAAACTCATTAAAAATTAAAAAAAAGGACAGTGACCACCGAAAAATACAATCAGCATCGGTAATTACTTGCGTGGCACCTACACTAGTGTTGCACATATGCACCACACAAGCGCCACACAAACAATCACCGACACTAACCTTTATTATCGATTTTTAATGAGTTTTGGTCCTACTTTGATACCATAGTAAATTTTGGTCCTAATATGGAAAATGGTCATTGCTACGGTCCTAGTTTTGCAATTTTTCCAAAAAAAAATTACCAAGCATTTTTTGACATATAAGCTCTGAAATATCTTATAAGATATTTTGAGAGGCTTATAAGCTCACCTAAACACCCTCTAAACTTAGATTTGCTCAAGGGCGTGAACTAAAAAAGTACCTAGGATTGATCATAGAATTTGCTTAAGGGAAAGAACTCAATTGCCTACAATAGAGCTTAGAGTTAGCTTAATAGAATGGGCCTAGTTACCCATAATTGAATTCAAAATTAGCTTTGGGAGTTTGGGATATTATGACCTGGAATCAAGCTAGGAAGTAGCTCATGGACAAATTACTAAACAAATTTGAAAACTAATAATATCAAGGTCGAAAGAAAGGAAATAGTTGAAATACACTATAAATAAACTTCTCTAACTATTACATAATAGAGAAGAGATCTTTTGTTTGGTCAACACCCAACAGAAGACGTTAGCTTTCTTACGTACATTAGCTCCATCCAGCTTGAATGGAGCCTCTTCCTCAGTCTCTTCATTAATTCTCAAACTCCAACTTAGAAAGAAGGATTAGTACATAAACCTAGTTTGGTTATAGTTTAGCAGTCTCTTTTGAGAATTAGACTCCTTGAGATCCTAACTGCTCATCAATGCTATTATTTTTAGAACTATTAATGGAAATAGAGCCAAATCATATATTTTCTTTGTTGATTTTGCCTTGAAATTTGGGCTAAAATTGACGAAGAATGGAAGAAACAGAGCAAAATAGAGTTGAGCGGGCAAAATGGGCTCGGGATGACACCGTGCACCAGGGCGTGAAGCACGCCTGGGTGCAAGCTGCACGGGCCCGAGTGCGCAACATACTGGACCGTATGCCCGAGCACAAGGTTGTTGCACCCGAACGCGCGGCACACTGGAAACAAAGGCATTTGCTGGGCGCGATGCATGCCCGGGCCCGCAACTTACTGGAATGCCTTGCCCTAGCGTGAGTTGTCCGCACCAAGTCGCATCTCATGATGGTTTTTCACGGTAACTCAGTTGAAAATAAGAGATTGCGTGCTGGGGCCCGAGTCATGCGGGCCCCATTGGGCGGCGCAAGGCCTATAGGCCTAGGACTTATTTTCGCAGGTATAAATACGTATTTTATTTTGGGACAATTTAACACAGACATAACACGACGGTTTCTAGATTGCTTGCGAGATAGTTTCTTGAGACGGAGTTTAGAACGAAGGTGTTAGGTGTTCACGTGAGTTTTATGGGATAAAAGTTTATGCGTACTACCTTGATTGAAATCAATAAATTCCTTTCTTTATCAAGTAGATTAGGTATATCGCTGAACCACGTTAAATCTTATTGTCAGTTTTCATTGAATTACTTTAATGTTATTTCATAACTTTCATAATAGATCCTCCTGGGTTTCAACAAATTAGTATCAAAGTAGGTTAGATCAGATGTCAGCCATGAAGTATGAGGTAGAGAAATTCGATGGGAAGAATGAATTTAGGCTGTGGAAGATGAAGATTCACGCCCTCTTGTGTCAACAAGGTTTACAAAGAGCATTAAAGGGCAAATATTCCTTACCCAAGAAGTTGACAGATGAAGAGAATGATGAGTTTATGGCGAAGGCGTATAGTACCTTGGTGTTATCATTGGCAGATAACGCATTGAAAGAGGTCACAACAGAAAGTATGCTAGTGGATTTGTGGAAGAAGTTGGAAAGTCTCTATATAAAAAAGTCCCTAATGAATTGGTTGTTTTTGAAATAACTGTTATACACATTGGATGAAGAAAGGTACATCTATTACTCAACATATTGATTATTTTAATAAGATGATACTGGATCTCGCTAGTATAGATGATAAAATTGAAGATGAAGACCAAGCGTTAATTCTCTTATGTTCTCTGCCAAAATCTTTTGAGCACTTGGTTACTACTTTGCTATGCGGGAGAGATACAATTTCAATAGAGGATGTGAAGGCCTCCTTGAATTCCAACGAATTGATAAAACATGTCTTGAGCAGTAATAATGCTGAAAGTGGGGAAGGATTGGTGGCGAAAGGGAGACCGAGAGAAAGGGGAAGGAATAGAGATCAATCAAAGTCCTGAACCAAGCTTAGAAATGGTGACAAATATTTTAAGTGCGATGGAAAGGGGCACTGGAAATGAAATTATCGAAAACTATTAAAGGCGAAGGATGCATGTGAAACTTCTTATTAGAAATGGGATGATGTCACATGAATTGTTGAGGATGAGTCTAATGGTGGGCTTGTTCTCAATATTACCAAAACTTTACTAAGCTTTGAATGGATTTTAGATAGTGGTTGTACTTATCACATGCGCCCATAAAAAGATTAGTTTACCACTTATTAGAAATACGATGGTGGTAAAGTGCTTATGGGAAACGATGTTTCTTACAGGGCTGTAGGAATTGACTTTGTTTGTATCAGAATACATGATGGCATAGTAAAGACCTTAATAGATGTGCATCATGTTCCAAATCTGAAGAAAAATCTGATATCGCTGGGTATTCTGGATAAGAATGTTGTGAGTACAGAGCTCGGATAGAGTTCTGTAGGTTTCCAAAGGTGCATTGCTTATCATGAAGGGAGACAAGCAGAATGGCCTTTACATATTGCACGGCAGCACAGTTTTTGGTGCTGCAGCTATTTCTTCATCAGTCAATGATACTATGAGATTGTAGCATATGCGGCTTAGGCATATGAGTAAGAGGGAAATGTTAGAACTGAGCAAATAAGGTTTGGTTTGTGGAGAGAAGACTGGAGAGCTAGATTTATATGAGCAGTGTGTGTTTGGCAAGTAACACAGGGTGAAATTGAGCACTGCAGTTCACAAGACCAAGGGCATCTTGGGTTACGTTCACTAAAATCTTTGGGGGCCTTCTCAGGTTCCTTTAAAGGGAGGTGACAGGTACATGTTGACATTTATTGATGACTTCTCATGGAGAGTATGGGTGTATATGCTAAAGCCTAAGGATAAGGTGTGCGTCAACTTCAAGCAATGGAAAACTTTAATCGAGAAGCAGACAGGAAATGAGATAAAATGCTTGAGGATTAACAATGGATTGAAGTTCTGCAACAAGGAATTTCAAAAATTATGTGATAAGGAAGGAATTGTGAGGCATCGCACAATTGTACATACACCACAGCAGAATGGAGTTGCAGAATGGATGGACATGACTATCTTGGAAAGAGCTAGATGCATGCTCTTTATCACTGAATTATCTAAGAATTTTTGGGCAGAAACGATTAATACTGCTTGTTATTTAGTGAATTGGTGACAATCGATTGCTTTGGACTGCAAGACACTAATGGAATTTTGGTCTGGGTCTCTTGCTAATTACTCAAAATTGAGAGTATTTGGGTGTCCAGCCTATGCTCATGTCCAGGATGGGAAGCTTGAGCTAAGGGCTAGGAAGTGCATATGTCTAGGCTATACAGATGGAGTTAAGGGTTATCGTTTGTGGTGCAATGATGACAAGAGCTCCAAGATGATTATTAACAGGGACATGACATTTGATGTGTCTGCTATGATGAAGAAGGTGGAGCAACTTGAAAGTAGTTAACAAGACGTTAAGGAAAAAATGGAGATTGAAATTGACACTCCACAAGTTTCAAAGGAAAAATAGAAGGTGTTCAGATGAAACTGATAAAAATTCATTATCACTTTATCACCTAATCAATAGTAGGAAAACAATTCACTACAAAACTATTATTTGGCTTGCGATTGAGAGAGTAGGCAGATCAAACCACCATAGTAGTATGTATTTTCAGATCTAGTAGCTTATGCTTTGAGTTCAATCGAGGAGTTTGTAGGAGATGATCCAGTCTCATATAAAGAGGTAATTTTTTAGCCATATTCTGATAAATGGGTTGCAGTTATGAGTGAAGAGATGGAGTCTTTACACAAGAATTGCACATGGGAGCTGGTTGATATATCCAAAGGGCATAAGATTGTAGGTTGCAAATTGATATACAAGAAAAAAAAAAAGGATTCCCGGGGTTGAAGATGCTAGATACAGGGCGTGATTGGTTGCTAAGGGTTTTACTCAAAGTAAAGGAGTTGACTTTCATAAAGCATTATCCCCAGTTGTAAAACACACTTTCATTCATGTTTTACTTGACATGGTTGCTCTATTTGATATGAAGCTTGAGTAGATGGATTTGAAAATAGCATTTCTGTATGGTGACCTGGAGGAATAAATCTACATGAGCTAACTAGAGGGATTGTTGTTTTCGAAAAACAAAATCAAGCATATCTTTTGTAAAGGTCTTTATATGGCTTGAAGTAGTTTCCCAGACAGTGGTATAAAAGGTTTGATGATTTTATTACAGAGATATGATATACTAGAAGCATTTACAATTGCTGTATATATTATAAAAAATATAGTGATAGCCTTCTCGTATATTTGCTATTGTACGTTGATGATATGTTAATTGCCTCTAGAAACATATCTGAGATCAACAATTTAAAAGCTTTGTTAAGTGAAGAATTTGAGATGAAGAATTTGGATGGTGCAAAGAAGATATTGGGCATGGAGATCATCTGGGACGGACATGCAGGATTGTTGTACTTGTCTCAACATCAATACATTAAGAAAGTACTTGAGTTATTTTGGATAGATAAGTCCAAGCCAGTTAGTACGCCACTTGTAGCTCATTTCAGGCTCTCATCAGATCTATCACCGAGTACTAAGGAGGAGCTGAAGCATATGTCTAATGTGTCGTATGCTAGTGTAGTGGGTAGCTTGATGTATGCCATGGTGTGCACTAGGCCAGACATTTCACATGCAGTTAGTGTTGTGAGCAGGTACATGCACAAGCCAGGAAAGACGCATTAGTAGGCTGTGAAATGGATCATGAGATATCTGAGAGGCTCTGCAAACAGATATTTGAGGTATAGTCAATTGAATTCTACTGTTATAATTATTGGCTATGTGGATGCGGATTATGCAGGAGATTTGGACATCAAAATGTCCATGACTGGGTATGTGTTTTGTGTTTCGAGTTGTACGGTAAGCTGGAAGGCGACTTTGCAGTCATTAGTTGCATTATCCATAATAGAAGCTGAATACATGGCTTTGGTTGAAAGCTTGAAGGAAGGCATTTGGCTAAAGGGGTTGACTGAGGATATGGGTATGGATTCTGATATTACTTTAATATTTTATGATAGTTAGAGTACCATACAATTGTTAAAGAATCAAGCTTTTCATGAGAGAATAAAGCACATTGACGTGAGGTATCACTTTGTTTGGGATACGGTGTCTCAAGGTGTTATTCAAGTTAACAAGGGTGGGACTAAAGATAATCCTGCAGACATGTTGACTAAGGCTGTTCAGGAATCAAATTCGAGCATTGCTTGGATTTGATTTATATGTGTAGACCCAGGGACCAGCCCTTTTGGGGGCACGGACAAAAAGATGGATCGTGAATTTGAAGTCAAGGTGGAGAATTGTTGATTTTACCTTGAATTTGGGCTAAATTGATGAGACACGGAAGAAATAAAGCGTAATGGAGCAAAGCGATTGAAATAGGCTCGGAAGCATGCCTTTGGGCGTGTTGGCAGGATGCCGCGCGCAAGGCACGGGCATGGGCGAAAATTGGTAGCAGATGGACGCGACGCACGCCAGGGCGCAAACTGCGTGCGCTCCGATGCGCATCACACTGGAACTGGGTTGCCACGCCCTGGAGCGCAGCACACTGGAAACAGAGGCATTTGCTAGGCGCGAAGCTTACTTGAATGGCGTGTGCTGGCACAAGTTTTCCGCACCAGGACACACGACGTGATGGTTTTTCTCAGCAAACTCGACTAAAGATAGAAGATTGCAGGCCATGGCACGAGTCATGCGCGCCCCAACGCGCGATGCAAGGCCCATGGGCCTAGGACTCATTTTCATAGGTATAAATATGCATTTTCTTCCAGGACAATTTAACACATGCATAACACAAGGGTTTCTAGACTGCTTTTGAAATAGTTGCTCGAGACGAAATTTAGAACGAGGGTGTTTAGTGTTCACATGAGTTTTGTGGGACAAAAGTTTGTCCTTACTACCTTGATTGAAATCAATAAATTCCTTTCTTTATTGAGTGGATTAGGCACATCGCCAAACCACGTTAAATCTTGTTGCCAATTTTCATTGAATAACTTTATTGTTATTTCATAATTTTCATAATAAATCCTACTGGGTTTCAACATTCTTTAATTTGCTACCTGTCGCTTATACTTTTGGAGTGAAGATACAACTTGGAGACCTTTTCAATTAGCGTGTAGATATATAGGCCAGCCCTTCCTCACTAGAGGGGAAAAGATCAAGAAATTATTGATTGGTGCTTTCAATTAAATTACATCATATCACACTTTTATTTCATTTAATTATTTAATTTCATCTAATTTTATGCTTTTATTTCATCTCGTAAAATGTTGATTGTTTACATGCATAGAGTCATTTTAGCTGTTGTTTAAGTATTCAATTCTTAGTTCTCTATTGGTACGAACTCGGTGTTCATCGATCATCTTTTATTACTTCAACTTGTGTACTTGCACTAGTATGCCCTTGACGTGCATGAATATACATACGGGAGCATTTATTACATATTATTGAGTACTTGAGTTCTGCACGTACATAATTGTTGTGTATTGTTGGGTTTTCTTGCTACGTTGCATTTCGATTCTATTAGTCACAGTTGCATGTTAAAAAAGGGAGATTCCTTCCAACTGTGCCACGAATTTGCAACCACAAACAAATGTCCAGGTAACACGTACGTTTTTATGTACGTACGTAACTACATTAACATTATACCATTTACATGCATGTGGTATATATAATCTTTTTCATCATTGAAGAGCAAGTGTAACTATATAGCTAGGATTTACAATATGACATCAAGTATTGTAAGTCATATGACTTAATTTATTGTTCTAGCTGCATCGAATCCTGAATTTTGTTAACGATATGATGGTTTTAGTTAATTGCAATAGATTTCAAAATTATGTGAATATATAATGCTATTGGTTGATATACATCTTAAATATTTGTACATAGATGGAGGAACATGATTCTTGGTGTTAATTTGGTGAATGATGCTATTTTGGAATATGGTTAATATAGGTCGTCTTTGTTGTGTGAATGAAGCTTAGCTAATATATATGACCACTTCACCTTTCCCTAAATGCAACTTCTGTGCGTGTAATATATGCAATAATGGTTCTTGATCTGTGCCTCAGTTGTGTATATTCTTATATTGGATGGATAGTTCTTCTCTAAACTGCCTCATTGCTGATTATTTTAATTAGACATGCATTGTTGTTGACTTTAAATTAGGGATGAATGGGCCAGGGTAGAACTTGAGATAGATTTTGAAACCATAATAGGGTCTTAATTGGAGCAGGTCTTAGGTATTAATTTTTGAACTTGAATCCGTCCTAGACCCGTGCCGTTTATATATATTAATTTTATTTATTAAGTGTTAATATTTATGCAGTATATATTCATATATATATGAAAAATATTAATATTACATACATGTTCTATATAAAAATAATAATATTGTCATAATAAATGGTTTATGTATTCAAATGTATATACAAGTAACAATAATGTTTGCAACTTATTACTTTTCAAAGACTAAAATACAAATATGTAAATATTTAAATAATAAATTCTTTGTTGATATTATTATTTTCTCATATTAGAAAGTTATGGTGATGTTATATTTTTAAAAAATATTTTGGATGGGTCTAACAGGTCCAACCCACTAAGACACAAATTTGGGGTGGAACAAGTTCCGAATCCATAAAAAATTTTAATGGGGCGGGTTTTGGGTTTTGCTAAATCCGCCCTATTGCCATTCCTCCTCCAAATATATATGGATAATAATGATTCAATTTGTTGACTGGCCATTAGCTCAATAATATAAATTTTATATATAAAATGTGAGATTAAAGATTTAAATCAAGAAACATTTGAAGTGACAGAATTAAAAGAGAAAAAGGCGTTTCGACGGTTTGCATTTTACATTGCATAGCAGTACCACTGCTATTTGGGTCTGTACATCAAATATATAACTCATAAGCCAAGAGCCCAAGACAAAACTTTCCTTTCTCTACCTTTTGTTGTTGGCCCCCCTTCGTAAGGCGTAACCAAGGTTTTAAAAACCGGACCGGACCGGCCGGTTCGACCGGTAATCGGTGGTTGGTCCGGTCCGAATTACACCTTCAAACCGGTCGCGCTTGGACTGGTTCTTGACCGGTTCAATTTTATTTTTTTTTATTTTATATTTACCTACCAATTTTGACTACTGTTCACTGTTGACCAATTTTGAAAAATTAAAACCTAATGGCTAATTGATACACATTCACACAAAGACAACAACCTTCCTTCGGTTTTCCTTTTCCACTTTTCCTTTCCTTTCCATTTCCTTCCAGCTTTCCTTGCCTCTTCCTCTCAGTTCCGCTGCTGGCTGCTGCTGCTGTAAACAAGAAAAAATTGCAAGATTTTCATTCCATAGTTCATTATCTTCAACATTTGAACAAGAAAATGGTAAGTTAATTTCCACTTTCCACTTTCCATTCAAGAATGTTCATTTTATTTATTTTTAATTTCCACACTATTTTTAATATGCTTATTGCTTGATGCCGACACTCCAATGGGCAACAATATGTTTAGGATGCATTAAGTAGTTTAGATTAATGATTTTGCTTATCTCTTGAAGAAGAAAATTTTCTAGGGTTTATTTTCGGTTTTTTTTTTTCCCTTAAGATTTTTTTTGGTTTAACAATTGATTATTATAATTACTAGGCAAGAAAATTATTAATATAAAAAAAATTATAATAAAACTAATTTTAATAATATTATACACCTAATATTTGTTCACAAATTGTGTTGATATATAACTTTCTTGTAATTTTGCTCATAGTATATAGTTATTTGTCTAGGTGACGAAGACGACACAAATATGACCAATGATCAAGTTGATTTGTCAAAGTTTGGTGGCAGCCCAAGCTTGAATGATGGTGAAGTAAATCGTATTTTAAGACAACAAAGGAATTGTGTCATTGATGAAGATGATGACTAAAGACTTTGGGCAATAGTGTAGTTTTTGAAACTTAAGTTTATTTATTTGAAGTCCAATGATGTGATTATATTTTGGATAATTGATGGTTGAATTTGTTGTTGTTTTATTAATTTCTATTGGAATATATTGGACATTTAGTGTGAAAAAATATGTTTTATTTTGTTAAATATTAAACTTGAAACTTGAAGGGATGGCCATTTGTATTAATATGAAATAGTTGTGCGTTACTATTTGAATTATATTACATATTTGTAATTGGTTAATAGAGAAATGGAATTTTCTAAAGAACCATTTGAAGGGAAAAAATGGCTAAATTATGGAGATTTTTTTTTTATTTTTCAATATTGTTGGAATTTTTCTATTTTTTACAATATATTAATTATATTATATATATTTATAAAATTAAAAATAATTATTACATCATTATGACGTCACACCGGTCCAACCGGTTGAACCAGTAACCGGTAACGTCGCCGGTTCTTTGTCCGGTCCGATTTTGAGAACATTGGGTGTAACTATAATTTCATAATTAGATCCACACGATTAGCTTAAATACATACACAAAAATTCACGAGTTATTAAACGAAAAACTTGCACAGGTTAAATTAAATAGGATCAGTACAGAAACAACAAGTAGTAAAGCTATTGCAATATTAGAGATTAACTAGTAGAAATTACGCAAGTCTAATCGCTAATAGCTATTAGCATAATTTTGTTAGGATTCACTTAAGCTTAAAAAATTAGCTATTAATTTCAGATGTCCCAAAACGTAATGTCAAACTCATTATCAAACAAAATGATAATAATTTGGCGCTCGAATGTGTCGCTGCCAACTTATGTTTTAAGTCTCCATTTTCTCATCTCCGTTTATTCACTTTTTTTTTTTTTTTTTTCATAGTATTTTTGCTTAATTTTTCTTTTTGTAAAAGAATATTTGTTGATTCTCTAATTACCCATATATTTTTAGTCGACTTGTTAGTTGTCCATCCGTATCCGCTAATATTTGCAATGGTTTTTTTGGCATTTCGTTTCACCTCTTCCAAAATTGTCGATTTCGTCCACAACCCCGGCATCAATTGTACGGCATATTTTTGAATCATACAATTTGAAAAAAATCCACATCCTCCTTTTATGTTGAAACAAGACTCCAGTTATCACGAAAGAATTTAACAAAAGAACAATATCAATTACAATGAAGATGGAACAATAATCTTAACCCATGATTTGGACATTTATGAAATCTTCTGATGGGATCATCTTTGAGCTAATTACTTAGCAAATTTAAAAATGTTGCTACAATCACAGTGGTACAATCAGAATTTGTTCTTCACGGTCAATGTGCTACATTCTTAGATACGGAAAAAGTAAGCTCCCTAATCTATAAAAAGAATAAAATCAAATACCAAAGAACTCCCTTATCTTTGCCCTTGAAGAATTTGTTCCTACCCTTTTTGCGCTTTCACTGAGACAAAAAAGTTTTGCTCCCCCATCTCCTTGCTTTGAAGAAATTGGGAGATATTGGAGAAGTGTTTTTCACTCAGAGAATTACACACGCACATGATATCTTCCAAGTGAGATCCACAAATAGTTGGGTGATTACATATAATAATTATAAAGTAAAATAATGGCACCATTATATGTAGTTTCTTGAATGAATAGTACTCATTAAGTAGATATATGAATCCGACTTTACAACCCTAAGGGGCTGGTGGAAGATGCATAAATTTTTCTGCAAGTTCCAAACTGAAAATGTTACATGAATATGAGCATGGACTTGTATAAGAATTGACAATGATCCACAATCAAAGACATCTGTCACAAAGAAAAAATAACAACATAAAGGATCAGCACTAGCAAGAACTATCCATGAAATCGACCAGCAAATCTTGAACCATAGCTCTATCTGGCATTTTTCCAGCAGCACCATATATTGGAGCAAGCCCTCCATTGATTGGACCTGGATTTGCTTTAACCTGACAGGAATAATAGTTGCTCGTGGGAAAATAGATTGGCTCAAATGGAATACTTCAAGCCAGTTTTTATACCAACATGTAGAAAGCAATAAGATTGTCTGCTATAAGGGAAGAAGAAGGCCATGATAATTCACTTTCAGCACATTAATGCGAAAAGTGCTTAAAATTTTTCAATATTTATTCATCAATGATAATGCACTTACAGTTTGCACAGAATCTCTCAGATCCTTCAGGAAATCTTCAGTGACAGTTACATGTTGAAGTGTCACGCAGATATGAATGCTGAGAAGATGTAATTAAACAATGATCTCAGAGCAATACTTTCATAGAGGAGATTGAAGACGAAGCGGGAAAAAAAATGATAAGTAGGAAATAAAAAAAATGAATTGGTAGTAATATCAACAATTAGAACCAAGACCAATTAAAAGTTAGGACAGCTAAAAAGCCAATTATATATAGCTTACTGATTTGTCATGCCATATGTTGATCAGATATTCTTATTAGGATGGGTTACCTGTTAGGCCTCTGCAGTGCATTCAAATGCCAGCCTTTTGACGACATAATGTCATTCACTTCAAATATGTCCACAACATCAGATCCAAAAGCCACAATTGTCATATCAGGCCTTCCAATGACGAACAGTTCCGGGATCTGGCGGACTCTACAATGAAAGTCAAATGGTATACATAAGCCTAAATGGAACGCCAAAATAATATTTCTCAAGATTTAAGATGATATCTACCCCTTCTCTATTCTCTTTGAAGCTTCCATAATCTCCCTTGTGTTCTGCAGATAACCTATTCATTGTATATTAACAAATGTACATAAGCCACACATAGCAATGGTAAGCAAACATCTATGGCGTGAAAGTTGTCACCTTCTAGCCCAAGAGACATCATTGCTGCCCAACCCCCAGCAATCAGACCTCCAGGCCTGCTTCCAGCAATTGTTGGAGACACATAGAGCCCCCCAGTCCATTCAGTCACTGAATTATTAACAGAAGGATAAAAGGATATACAGAGTGGAAATTGCTAGTAAAAGAAGGATGCATGTTCCTAAAACAAAGCAAAAGAAGGTAAAGAGTATCATAACAATGGCGGATGCAGAATCACTATGAATTACATGCTTCCCTAAGTCAACTGCTGGTTAGGCGCACACCAACTTTTTCGTAGCAGACTCGATTACAAGGCATGAAAATTTCAGATGGGAGAGTAACTTACCAGCAACAAATTGATGCTTTATAAGAACCAAATTGCCAAGTGATCCAGCACCACAAAGGACCAAGAAGTATATCAGGAAGAATTTATTAAAGATAATAAAGCACAAAAAGACAAGTCATGTAATAGGAAAAATAAATAAACTCTAGATGGAAATAGAATGATTTTTCTAAATGTCGAATGGAATTTTATGTATTACCTTTCTTATGTCATGATCCCTATATAAAACAACACTTGTTCCTTTAGGAGCCAGTCCATACTTGTGTACATCCACAGATATAGAGGTTACTCCCTGAACAGAAAAATCGAATGGTGGTACAGGATACCTAGGAGAAGGGTCAACGATTATTAGCAATAATAGTCGGACAAAAGAGAAAATAGAAACAGGAAAGGTGATAGAGCTTTTCTCCAATTTGGGAAATTGACCAACAAGACTCATTTCGTGAAATAGTTTAATGGAATAAAGGATTTACTTTTATCAGTGAAACTTAGAAAAGTTCAATGCACAAATGATGGTAGCATTTAAAAAAAAAAAACGGAAGAACCACAAGAAGATAAATGTATTCAACTGAATTAATACAAGGCTGCCTTAAGATAGCTATTTCCTACTGATACACAGTCTGTGTCACAGTTCATTTCTGTCTGCAGGTTGAATAATGTGCCAGTTTTGGCAGTATAAAAGTGTTGAGAACCATGGCAAAATTAAAACATAAGGCAAAAGAGCAGAAGGGGCAGGTTTGCCTTAATTGTGGATGAATAGAGATATTTTCCGACTCTACAGTTTCTTGCAGAGTAGTAAAGAATATGATAGATACAATATTCAAGACATGTATTAAGATGAAATAGTTTTCAAGCTAATGCATGTCATGATAAAAGTTTGGGCTTAGAAAGGAATCCTCTCCGCAGATCAGAAGATAGAAGCCTGTGTATGAGAAATACAGAAATGCACTTGCACCAATTTTAAAAAGAATGCTGCGACGCTGTTTCCTAAATCGTTTTGTCACATTTTGAGATTGGACATACCCAAGCTTACGAGCAAAAGGCAATACAAAGCCACCAAGGCAAAGGTCAACATGCAAACAAATCCCAAAAGTAGAAGCTAGCTCACCAAGCTCCTACAAAACGAATTGTAATCTTAGCATTCTTTAAAAGCAAAGGGAAACGCACAAGAATAGTACAATAGTAAAGTAATATTGCATGCCTCAATTGGGTCGATAATTCCGTGAGGAAAGCCAGGCGCTGATCCAACAATCTGTGAAAGACGAGTATTTTGAGTAAAATTAACTCAGGTAGATAAGTATAGACATCAATTGGAAACTAGTGAAACAAGAAAACGTTTTCAACAAGAATGGCAAAAGTTTAATGCTCATTTGAATCAAGTTGAAACGAAGCTAAAATCAAGGGAAATCAAGGAAATTGCTCTCCTAGAGAAAATTACACTTATAAAGGCATGAAATGCAATTTTTTAGTACTATTGCCTTGACGGTTTACAAGAAGTTCCAGCATAATCAAACCTACATATATATATATATATCATACACAACTTGACCAGATGAAAAAATGTGGTCTGCAGAGCACAAGATAAAAGTCTAACCAATATAGTGTTCCTGTTAATGTGATGTTTGATTGCTTTAACATCGGCCCGAAAATCTTCACCCACAGGCACACGGCACAATTTGATTTTAAAATATTGTGCAGCCTTGTCATATGCTGAATGAGCTGAAACTGGTATAATCCTATTTTCAGGATGATGAATCAGTTATATAACATTTCAGATGTAACATTCGGATATGAGATAATAATGAAAAATTAACTAACATTTCTGGTCTAGTTATTCCCTTCTTAACTTTCATATAGTCACGTGATGTTTTCACAGCCAACAATATACTTTCTGTCCCTCCTGATGTCATATTTCCGCATATTTGTCCTCCAGAAGCCTTTTCCTTACTTCCAAGAAGTGCAGCTGTCATTGAAACAACTTCTGCTTCAAATCTTACCACACTCTGGAACACATCTAGATGCAGAGGATTAGTATGTGCAAACCTGAAATGACATTAAAAAATTTAATGAAGGAACAGATATGGAAATGAAAAAAGCTAGCAGTTACCATATCCACATTCAAGATTCATTGACATCATAAAAACAGAATAAATCATCAGATGGAGCATTGCAACTATTGCAGATGCCAGTATCAAGCAAAGAAATCCAATATTGACTCTTCTCATATTGTCAAGCAGATAGATACATCACTAAAGATTACGACATCCAATGTTTTGGAATAAGATGCGATTTCATTCTTCACTTTCTCAATCACTGGGATCACTTTTTAGAAACTGAAATCACTAGGCACAATAACACAGAAACCGGATTTATCATACTAACATTGAGCATGCCTCGTTTATCAATGAAAAGTGACCTTCCTGTTCGTTTCCTGCAATATAACTGCACAAAACACAGGAATTTAGTAACCCTCATATGAAAAATGAACCATAAAGAATATGAAGTTTGCACATGGTATATCTTAGTTTACAAGTACACAAGTATGGTTTCTTGATATTATTAACAAAAACATACACTGTACCAGAACATTTCCCCTGCCATGCAACATCTTTTTGTTTCTCATCTTTCATTATATTGATGATCTCAATTCCTAAACCTGCCTTTGGCAACTCAGTCCTCCAACCATCTCTTTTCGATTTACCAGAACCTTGCAACTTACTGACAACCTGCAGGCGTAGTGAAGCAATCTTTTAGATGCTTTAAAAACAAATGCTGCAATTTGATGCTTCAAAAAATAATGGATTATAATTAGTTTTCGCAATCTGACATTTGCTTCTAATTTATGATACACAACAAATGGTGCATTGAATACATCTTTAGTACCAGTCAACATCCTGAATTAGCTCAAAACAAGCAAGCAACCTTTTGAGCTAGTCAAGCTTAAACTGAAAAATTAATTGTCCAAAAGCTTGTAAAACAGTAGACTAGCTTAAATGTTCTTTACAACATATTCATATTTCAACTAATACCTAACTTTATATGTTACGTAAAATTATAAAAAGTTTTGGTGTTTTGAACTATAAAGAGATTGTACTCATGAGATGGTGCTCAAATACGGCCCAATCATGAACAAGGCAACAAGCAGCACTCAAGCTTGATGATTTTATTTGAGCTTGAACTGGAACCAAGAAATAGATGTTCCATGAGCTCAAGCTCAAAGTCTCTGAAACAAGCTCAAGCCTGAGTTCATTTGCATGACATTTCTAGTCAGAAACACAAAATATACTCGCACTAGTAACACCCCAAACACATAAATATGAAGCTGACTCCCAGACAAAATGCTGCCAGTTACCCTATTTTAGCACTTCAAAAAGTTCAGACACTACTGAAGCATATCTTTACATCAATCTGTAATATCTAAACATAGAAGCACCCAGTTGGATTAATTGCTCTTTTCGTCCTTCTACAACCAAATTAGTGTCACAATTTCACCTCATCATTTTATCTTAATTTTCAATAAAGGGCATTTCACACTTGCAAATTTCATACCAAAGAAAAAGAAAAATCATTAAATGAAACAGACAGTAAAACAATCAATAAAATAATATAATATCTACAAACAAAAAATTGTTAAAATTACTCTTACCTTTTGCTTTTCAGCATTCAGGAACTTTTTGACACCGGGCACCAACCTTGTGAAAACACCCACAAACAAATAGATAGATTAGTCAATAATTTCCTAAATTTCGACAAAAAAAAAGTGAGATTACGACATGAAATTACTTGATGGAGGCCATGAAGAACTCCAGGATCGCAGATTTTAGTCCTTTCTCGAAAAATACATGAAGAATCGACTGAACAATTCGCGCCAACAAAAGCGTGAAAATAGGAAGGAGAACCAGCGCGAGAGGCTCGTATTGAGATAAATATGAATTCGCAGACACTCTGAACCGATTCAGAGATGAAAATATATCATCAAAATTCATTGTTTTTCTTTATTGTTTTTTGGATGGGATGGGGATTATTGTTTCCTCTCTTTTCTGGTTTCGGTTGGATTATTGAGACGCATGAAATGAGAGAATTTGAATGCTATCTTGGCAAAACTTCTTCACCAGATCGGAGTATCCAATTTCTTAGTGTTGTTGAAGGGACACGTTAATTTCAGACAAGTAAGGCGCTTTGGTTTTGATTGGTCTCGAATCTATGCGCTGTTTGGCTTGTTACGTGTTGATAAAAATAACATGCGAGTAAAACTATATATCATCATTCTCTATGTTTATGCTATTTTACGTTATTGGAATTTTGCCAAACGAAAATAAAGAATATTACAATAGACGCATCCAAATATTACCATATTGTTGTAAAATAATGTCAAGATAATTAAACTTGACTGATGAAAATATGAAATATAATAAAAGAGAATAAGACAAAGAGATATAGGTAGGAATTCAATAAGCCTTTTGATTAGCTTCTGATAAGTTTTTGTATTTCTTACTTACAAATGAGGTTCCAAAACCCTCAATTTATATAGTTACAAAATGGAGGATTCATAAATGATCATAAATTGAATCACATAGTTCAACAAATTTTATTTATGAATTACGAAGATCAAGGAGTTCAAGAAATTTTATTTATGAATTACGAAGATCAAGGAATTCAAGGGGGATGAATGTGAGTTGAGAATGTAAAATGGACATCCACAATTAATATATTCATAACACTCCCCCTTGGATGTCCATTACACAGAGAATAGGCCTCGTTAAAACCTTACTAAGAAAAAACCCAATGGGAAAAAAACTTAGTGAAGGAAAAAGAGTACACTATTCAAAGTGTTTAATCAAATACTCACTCCCCCTGATTAGAAGACTTACAGAGATCTTTAAGCCGACGCATCCCAATTCCTTTTACCAATTTCTCAAATGTTGCGGTCGGTAGAGCCTTGGTAAATAAATCTGCAAGATTTTCACTTGATCGGATTTGTTGCACATCAATTTCACCATTCTTTTGAAGATCGTGTGTAAAAAAGAATTTTTGGTGAAATATGTTTGGTTCTATCACCCTTGATGTATCCACCTTTTAATTGAGCTATGCAAGCAGCATTGTCTTCAAATAAAACTGTAGGAGTGTCTTCCTTAGAGGATAACCCACAATTCTTCTGGATGTAGTGACTAATTGACCTTAACCAAACATATTCTCGGCTTGCTTCATGAATTGCTATAATCTCAGCATGATTTGAAGAAGTAGCGGTGATAGATTGTTTTGTAGACCTCCATGATATAGCAGCACCACCACAAGTGAATAAATATCCCGTTTGAGACCGTGCTTTGTGTGGATCAGAAAGATATCCAGCATCAGCATATCCAATCAGCTCTGGAGTAGATTTATTAGAATATAATAATCCAATCGTGCTGATAACGTGTTGTAAAATAATGCCAAGATAATTAAACTTGACTGATGAAAATATGAAATATAATAAAAGATAATAAGACAAAGAGATATAGGTAGGAATTCAATAAGCCTTTTGATTAGCTTCTGATAAGTTTTTGTATTTCTTACTTACAAATGAGGTTCCAAAACCCTCAATTTATAGAGTTACAAAATGGGGGATTCATAAATGATCATAAATTAAATCAAATAGTTCAACAAATTTTATTTATGAATTACGAAGATCAAGGAATTCAAGGGGGATGAATGTGAGTTGAGAATGTAAATAGACATCCACAATTAATATATTCATAACACATATTTATTTATAATGATAATACTTTCGGAGAACAATCAACATGCTGTTCTTTTATCACGTTTTACTTTTCAGGAACAAATTAAATAATCTCAAAAAAAAATTATTGATTAATTTGAATTATCTCCAAAAATCTATAATTGCCTCAAAAGAAGTCAACCTCTTAGAGAAATAGTCAACTTGATGCATACACACACCTCAAGTTATTACCACCTTAGAAGATGTTTCTGCAAGCTACTCTACTCCCATAACTTGCCGGCATAGACAGGAGCCACTTCTCGAAATAATTAAGTAGAGCCTTTGCGACCTTTAAGAAGTTCAGTTTCTTTTTAAAGATAAGTCCGTAACTAGGATTTTTTATTCTAAGTACTTAGTTGTTGCTTTCAATAGTTGGGAGATGTCTTGATGAGCAGAAAATAAAAGGGCCAACCTATATCAGGAACAACACCCTATTTCTTTGATTACTTGAATGAATTTCCTTTAACATCATCTTACAATTGTGTTTATCTCTTTAATAAGCAATGGAAAATGCAGAAATGCACTTTTTGCAGAACTAAGAGGTGTGCACACCAAAACTAATACCCGACAGCGAATGCGCAACATCCATTACGACATGTACGAGTTTGCGCAACCACTATCAAGTGAGCTACATAAGCACTACTGTAAGACTCCCTAGTTGGCACATGACAAAGACTGCTATAAGACCTCCTAGGAGATACATGGCAAGCAAATAACTACCTCTACACCTTCAAGGGGGTGCACAATGATAGTTTTGACAATTCCAACAACACTTGAAGGGGATGACCATTGACAACAAACAACTTTGGTAAGCCCCTAGGAGGGCTCATAGAAATTAAGTCTATGGTTAGACCCCCAAGGGGGGCTCATAAAAGTTAAGTCTGTGTTAAGACCCCCCAAGGGGGGCCAGCAGTCTAGTCTATGCATTATTGCTTCTCTCACGGCAAAGTCAAGAGAAGAAGTCAAAAAGAAAGGAAAAAATGGAGAATGAAAGAAAAAGTGGGGCTTAAATATGCCACCATGCACCCATGACGTGCGGCATTGAAGACAAGGATGCAAAAAATTAAAAAGTCATCCAAATAACTAAGTATTCAAAGGAACTCAAATCACTTAAAATTCCACAATCAAAGAGAGCATAGTTTAACAATATCAAAATTGCACAAAGGGTATGTCGATACTTGGCCTCCAAAAAAAATACTAAGGCTACCAGTCATACCATTTATGCAAAAGAAAAAATGCAAAGTGGTCCTAAATAAAGTTAAAAAAAGAAAAAAAGAAAAAAAAAAACTAATTCAAACTCCTAATCTAAGTCATCATCTATTCTTTGTGAGCCACAACCACCAAATCTTCCACCATAACATCAGTGCCACCTTTTGAACTCTGCTAGATGCTCCAACAGAGAGGTTGATCGGAATATTGGGATCAAGCAGCAGCAAATCCTTTGTTGGATATTGCCAGTCTTCTGGGCACATGACGACGATCTCGGATAGTTTGCCTATAAATCAATGTGGCCTCTACTTTGACTGCCATGAAGAACTCATCAAAAGCCTTAAACTCCTTCACTACCTCATCGCGTGTAGTGGTTGCTAGCGCCTCCCATGCAGGAGACTTTAAGAATTTTCTCCAGATCTTCACCTTCTTCACATAGAGTGTCTTTAGCTACCTATGCTCCTTTAGCAATTCTGTGAACTCCTCTTGCTTTTTATCTTGCTACTGAGCGAACCTTGTAGCCTCTTCCTTAAGTCGAGTTATCGTCATTATAGCCTCCTTTGCTCAGTGAGATATCTACATGACCAAATTTTTGGCCTACACCAAAACCAATAAGCAAAACGATAAGATGATTAAGTGCACTACGATGACAGTATCCGAACACTATAAACTAGGTAGATAGATAAACACATACCTGAGCAAAGTCTCCAGCAGCGAGCTCAGTCAACTAGGAAGAAGAGAATATCTTCAACCTTTTTTTATCATACTCACTTACCCTGCTCCGCAAACAATCAACTCTCAAAGCAATCTCGTTAACATCCTTATGCAGGTCAATGCCGTAGCTCCAACGTGGATTATAACAAAATAGTCCCTTGCCCTCGCTAGCATGAAAAAGGTAAGAAGGCTTTATACAAATACCCTGAACATACTTCCCAGTTGGTTCGAAAATCACCAACTTAAAACCACCATTTGTATTGCCTGAACTGCTGCAGAAGAAGACGGAGCATAAGCTTCACCTGAGCGCTATTGTGGGCAACTCAAACATCGTCTCCCTATGATGTGGCTCCACAACATGTCTATGGCAAGAACCTCCATCTGCCCTCCAAGCACAAACCAAGTCAATTTTCTCACACCAAAGGTATGAAAATAATATTAAGCTTAATAATCCAATAGATAATCAACAAAGAAAAGTACAAGTACTAAGAAGAATACAAGAATACATCAACAAGTATACAAGAAGAGCAATTGTTGTAAAATAGATTGGGATCCCTCGGGAAACATGTAGGTCACACCAATAGGAGAGGCGAGTAATCCAACCTCCTCAAAATTCTAGCGAAGTTAATGATGAATCTTACTTAGATGCAGTAATGATGATGAATAACTCTACACGTGGGGAGCCTCGCAACCTCATCTCACATAAAAAAGACCTACTCATTTATGACTCTCTGGAAGAAGGCAAGTCGCTTGAAAACTTACAAATCGATTTTTGAAAGATATAGAAGAAAGACACATTTAGCACTTTTTGCACCTCGAGCAAATAGTGAAAACTATCTACGGAGATGGAAGACCCAATTCCCCAAAACAGTATTGGAATCCTATGAAACATGCAAAGAAGTTCAGAACAAATTTACTCAAATACATCCCATACTCTTAATTATTTCTAACAACAACGCATGGAAAGGAAAACCTACTGCTAAAATAGCTACTGAACAAAACAAAGTACTCTTTCTCCAGGGAGGCATCACTATATTATCTTTTGATCAAGGAAGAAAAAACCAATATTCATCAAGAGTTCAAATTCCATACCTTAAAATTTCTATCTCACCCAATGAAAGTGAATAAGGTATCTAAGTGACATTGACAAAACTGCCATCAACAATGGAACATCCTCGAATCCCTCAGAAGAATTCTCTTCTTTGGACTTAGACTTAAACAATACAGATGGCTTAGGTACCAAAGATGACTGATCATCAGCTTTTGAGGTGCAACTTCACAAACTAAAGTTGAACTAGACAATGCTTCCAAAGATGGTTCACAGACTAAGAAAATGTAGTGACACCACGAGAAAGATGGCCCCTGCGAACCCAAATAATTTTGACAAGACTAGGATGGCTCAAAGCAATGCCAACCATAGTAGAAGCCATGCCCGGCGCAAAGCTACATACCAGAGAAGCGAGCGCTCTGCAGATGCCTTGCAAGTGCCTCCATAGGCGCACCTAAAGCAGGTGCTCCACAGGCGCTTGCTCTCAGTGCCCAATAGACACCTACTCTAGATGCCCTGCAGACCCCTGCATCGTGGTACCATGGGTGCCTGGTGACCAATGGTCTGGCCGACCGCCCACTATTAAGTGGGGACATTCTTGCCTTCTCCACCTACCATGCCTATGGACTCCGACTTGATTTTGAATATTGACTTGGACTTGGTTTTGCTACTCCACGTTCAGCTCTCAAGACCAACCATGCCTTACTTTTAACTTGACATATCCCAAGAAAGTTTTATTGATTGTAAGGAGTTAGAAAATATCGTAAGGAATAAAGTGAAGTAAAAAGAAAAAGAGTTACCTTGAGAACTCATCTCTTATCACTAACAAAGCCCACTCCTTGCAATTACAAACTTGCCAAAATTTATTTAAGTTTTTAGATGAATGGAAAGTACCTCATTTCCTAGAATCAACCAGACAAGGAGACCTGTGGATCTTTGACTTAATCAAAAGTTGAATTATTTCAAATTTCCACTTCAAAAAATAAATAAGTAACTAATAAATACAAATAAAATAAATAATTTACCAAGATTTAATAAAATTTATTAAATAAGGCAAAGGTAAAATCAAAAATTGAACTTACGTTGTACTTTCAATGTGAAAATAACTTTTCAAATTGAAAGTCAGTGGACTTGATGATATTACAAATTAAGAATCTAAGAGTAAAAATGTAAAAATTAAATAAAAGAGTCCAATGAATAAATAAATTAAATTAATCCCATCAAGATGGGCACATAGACTCGAGTGGGCCTAAGCCCACCAAGTTCTTCATCACTATAAATACCAACCTCTAAAGTTAAAAGAGACACAAAAAATGACTTAGAGAAATATAAATCTCTAACTCTATGCAAATGCATTCCCAATAAGAATTCTCCAAATTTCGTTGATTTTCAAAAAGGTCCTTAACTCTATTTTCAAGTAGCATCTATACATATACACACATCTAATAGCCCTTTCGCAAAACAACTAATATACAGTACTACGAATTGGTAATTAATAATTTTTATTGAATATAATTAAAAAATTAGATTTACTATGAAAATTCATAGCTATAATTTGTAATTACATGTGCAAAATTAATTTTGTAGCAATTTTTAATAGCAAATACTTAGGGAATGTTTGGTTATGTTTCCCCAAAACAACATTGTTTTGGGAACATATCCTTATTTTCTCTCCAAAACACACATTTTTTAATATATACATACATATAATATATATACATTAAATATATTTTATTATTATTCTAACATTAAAAAAAAATCATACAATTCCATTTTCAACTCAAAAACTCAATAAAAAAATATTAATTTGACTGATACAGTAAAAAATGTATCCCTTAAAACATAAACAAACATACCAAAAAATAACTTTTACATTCTCCAATAATTCATTCTCCCAAAACACATAGTAGACATATAATAAAATCACACAAAAAATATAACCAAACATTCCCTTAATTTTTTGGTAGTATTTTGAATTTTTGTGAATATAGGACACGTCCATTATAGAGATGGAAATGGGTCTGGATAGAACTCGGACTTGCCCTGCTTAGGGCACGTTTTGAAAGTATAAATGGGTCATAGGGTGGGTCTTGGGTTTTAATTTTTAAACCCGGACCCACCCCAGAACCGCCCTACTAGAATATTATATATATTAATTTTATTTATTATGTGTATATTTATGTGATGTATATTCATATATATATATATGAAAAAATATAAATATTACATATATTTTCTATATAAAAATAATAATATTGTCATAACTTATACATTCAATATGTACATATAAGTAATAATAACGTTTGCAATTTATTATTTTTTAAAGATAAAACATATTTAAATAATAAATTCTTTGCTAATAATATTATTTTTTCATATTAGAAAGTAGAAAGTTATGGTGATGTTGCTTGTTAAATGGGTCTAACCCGTTAGATACGGGTTCAAGGTTGGGTGGGGTTCGGGTCTATAAAAATGTTCATAGGGTGGATCTAGATTTTGCCAAACCTACCCCAAACTTGCCCTATTGCCATCCCTAGCCCAATATGTTCAAAACTTATTTTAATTTTCTTAAAAAAGTTAAAAGGAAATCTGAAGTATTACGCGATATCTATACATATATATATATATCTGAATAGTACCCATTACTTAATTATACTATTTATAATTTTTTTTGGAGGGTGTGGGGGGTCAATTAATATTTGCTGTATGTTTTAATGTATTGTGGAAACTAACCTTATCATATAAAATAGTGCCAAGTGCTCTTTCATTTTATTCTCTTGTTTTTCTCTAACTTTCTTTTATCTTTCTCTCTTGGTATTTATTTCTTAAATAATTGTTCAGTTTATTATAAATACAAATAAAAAGTGAAATAATTAAAAAAATATAATAACATATAAAAAAATGAATAAATATTTTTGATTTTATACTTTAAATATTTAAATAAATTATTGAACGTGCAAAAATCGCTTAGTTCTAATATTTTCATTATGGAGTCATGGGAAGTGAGTAAATGAGATCCACACCAGCTAAACCTCACAAATATTAATTCAAGTGAAGGGCAAAATAGGAATAATATTTGTTTATGTACTCAATGTATATCAATGGGTAATGCCCTATCCAAACTCATATCCTAATATACTCAAATAATTAGACCCTATATTTACCTTACCCTACTCAATCTATAAACCGAATTAGACTTGTCCCTAATATACCCAAATAATAGACCCTAAATTAGACTTTACTCTATCAAACCCAAGACCCATTGGGTCTATGGTTTGATCTAGTTTATCAGACCTAATTTTTAGATTGTATTTTGACCTGACTAATTTTTTTATTTTTTCAAAATTTCTTATTGTCAGTTAAAATGCTAAAAGTTCCTAATATTTGAATGCTAGAGTAATTTGATAATACTGTCTAATTTTTTTGGACATATTTTAAAAAAGTTGACTTGATTTTTTTTAAATTGAAAAAGTATACATTTAATTTAATTTAGTTAACTTATATATTTAATTTTTGGTATATTAAACAAATAATAACCGCTAGAGTATGTATCACTTTTCTCTCTCTTCCCCATATTATTTTTTATTTCTTTTAATCTCTATTTTCCCTCTAAGATATTATATTTTCTTTCTTTAACTTTATTCTTTTTTTTTTTTTTGAAATATTATTATTTCATGTAATATATTCAATCAAATATATGTAAGTAGTAGAAAAAATTTACGCTATTACATTTAGTAAATATTTTTAAATATAAATAAGAAGGGAAAGGCAAGGATGTCTTCGAATCATTCTTGAATAAGTTCACATTTTTTTTGAAGAGAGCATGTTTAATAAAATATAATTTTAAAAAATAGTTTTGAAAAATAAAATTTTTCAAACAGTGCACCTTAATTTTTCATATTTTAAAAGATAATATTTCATTTTGAAAATATAAACAAAATAATGTGGATACACAAATAACAAACGCAATATCAGCTTTAGTATATGCAAAGCCTTCTCAATCCATAATACATCAAAATAACTTGCATCAAGCACTGCAACACTCATCCCCACCCCCATCCAACCAAAAAAAAAAGAATTTAGTAATATTTATACTCTTAAATTTTTCTATAGTTATGTAAACACCCTTTAAATATTCTTTCTTTCTCCACTGTCTAAAGTTACTAAAAATAAGTAAATTCAAAATACTTTTAAGTTTTTTTATTATATATATATATATATATTAAAAATTTAAGTATACACTTCAAGTATGCCATGATTATTAGTATAAATTTAGTTTTGATATAAATAACTTGGATTAACTAGTTAAATTTTAGTATTTGGATAATGAGTAATTTTGAAGTATATGATATGTGGTAAGTTTTGCATATAAATATAACTATACCCGTTCAATTATTTTTAATATATTTTTGGGTTTAGGTTTGACGAAATGAAAACCAAATAAAGTTTTATGAGTAAAAAAGATTAAAGGTGGGAAGGAGGGAGTTGGAACATGGGTAGTTGATATTGAATATTTTTTGGGTATTTTATAGGTATAAACCCTGTCTTTACGCATTCCATTTTTCGTAATGGGTTTGGGAACGGTCCGATTTTCATGTTTATTTATTGAGTATGGATATGAGTATTGTACTATTGTCATTGACTTGGGTAGAATTTTATCCTATCCGTTGACCGGCCTAACTTAATGCAATACTTGCAGTCTATCTAAAGCTATTGAAGCTTACAGGTAAAAGAAATAATTCTTTCAAATTCAATGACTAGTAGTGAAAATCAAGTGAACAACACCAAGTGCAATATCGGTATAACTCTAACTCCAACTCTAGCTTGCCAACTGAATATTTATACTACTATATAATAAATGTCCTTTGTGTCCCTTGAAGTATGTTGTAATACAAGGATCCAATCGCATAGTAGAATTTAAAAATTTCTTAATGACTTGGATCACTACATACAAGGATCTATTTTATGCCATAAAGATGGATTTAGGGAGAAGAATCAATTACCTTTGTCAGTTCTTCAAAAACAAAGTGTAGAACCTTCACTTAGCTCCTCAATTGAAGATCTACCACTTCCTCTTGCTTAGATCTTTCTTTATCACTTCTTGGACTCAATTTACAACAACTTAAGGCCTCCAAAAATAACTAAAACAAGTGCTAAAGTGGTAGCAATTGGATTGGCTACAATAACCCTCAAAACTGCTACCTATGTGCTTGAATAATTCTTCTTCAATGATTTCTTTTGTTCACCAACAAAATACCCGAAGTGTGGTATATCTAATGGCATCCCCACACGTTTACAAGCACTCTAATTCTTCAATCTTTAGCTAGAAGAAGAATGGATAATAAAAGAGGAATTTTTAAAAGAGAGAGAAGAAGAAGTTTGGAAGAGAAGGATTCTGAGAGAGAATCATGGAGGAAGGAGTTTTTGTTCACAATAAACTCAAGGAGGGAGTTTTTCCTTTTTGGGAGTGGCCACCACTTATGGCAGAGAGGGAGACTTTTATAAGGTGTTTCCCACTTTCATGATACTTGCATGCCAAGAAGTTAATTTCTACTAATTAAAATCCTATTTTAATTATGAATTAAGATTTCCACTTGATTTTAAATGAACTTTTCCATTTAAATCTTCACCAAAAACTAGATTCTTGAATTAATTAAATTAACCCTTCAATTTAATTAAACTAACCTAACTCTTTAAGTTAGTAAGACTAATTAAATTAACATCTTAATTTTATAATTAACTCTTAATTAGTCAATGTGGCCTCTTCCAAGCTTTACCAATCTAATTATCTAACTTCTTAGATAATTTCTCCAATTTCGATTAGAGTGGATAAAGCTTTTGTGTGTGACCCATTAAGTTCACTAATTATTTAGACCTGAGCTCACAACTCTTTGTGATTTATTGAATGTTAAATCAACTATTGGCTTTAGCTTTCGCTTTCGCTTAGGTTCACCCATTAGGTCCTCATGCTTTGGCTTTGCCTTGACCACGCAGTGGGTCATTTGGGGTTTATATAGGCACGAGCTACCTAAGCATAGAGGTTTATGAGATTCAAGATGGGATCCATTTTCTCATTGTTGTGAAGAAAGAGTACATCTCTTATGCATTCTATAATGATCGATTCCAAGAAATTCTTGTGCCGGGTAGTACAACAATTTGGAAAAGGTATTTTCCAAGGTTGAGGCCATAAAGTGGAATTGGACGTTGGATGTAGAGACATAGTTATTAAGGCTATTAAAGAGCCGACAAATATCTTTCCTTAGGCCTCTTTCTGGAGATAGAAGTTGGAAGAACCGTATTTGCATGGTAGGCATAAGCTATAATAGTTCATCAAGATATAATTCATTCACCCAATTAATTGGGCTTAATGGGCTTATTGCTAAACATTGACCATGGCGTTGGGTACTTTTCAATTTATATGGATTAACTGAAAAAGTTATTAGTTTAAATGAGTTTAAACTAATTCGAATATTTTAATATTCAAAATATCACAAAGAGTTGTGAGCTTATGTCCAATGAATGAATGAATGAACTTAATGAGTCATGCACAAAAGCCTAAGGAAACCCCTATTTGATAGGAGGAGTTTTCAAAAGAGTTAATAAATTGCCTAGTAGGTGTTTTCAGCTAAGGAGAGAAATCAAGTTGGCTAATTATCAATTTGTCATTTTTGCTTGATTAATTTAAGCGTTAAATTAATCAAAATAATTTAAAGAGTTAAATTAGGCCAATTAAATTAAGGTGTTAATTTAATTGGTGCCATATGACATTTTAATTAGTCAAGTTAACTTAAGGAGTTAAGTTGTCAGTTAACTTAAAGAATTAAGTTAATTAACTTAAGGAGTTAAATTAAATTAATTTAATTAAAGAGTTAATTTAATTAAATAGGGAATTCAAGTTTTAGAAGGAAATCAAATGGGAGAGTCCACTTGAATTATGCAAGTTGGCATTTCAATTTATGATACGAAATGCAAATGCAAATTCAAACTAGATGGGAATCTGGCAAGTTGGCACATGTGTGGAAGGTGTGATGAGGCTTCCATCCTCTCCTATAAATACACACATGGCCGGCCATAGAGGAGTAATTTTCATGCTCTCATTTGTTCCTCCAAAAAGGTAGGCTACTCATGTGTTGAGTAACTACCTCCTTGATTCTCTCATCCCTCTCTCCTCCTCCCAAAACCGCCACCCTCCATCATCTTCTTCCTCCTCTCTTCCCTAGAAAAGAGTGTGTGGATTTAGAGACCTTCCTAGGAGTGTGGACTACACATTAGAGGCTTCATGCTTAGAAAGCTTAAGATTGGTGATTGAACCTTTTTAGTGGCTGAATTTTGGAGCTCCATTGGGCATCTATTTAAGCTATTTTCTTCCTCATTTTTCATCATTGAGTGGCTGTATTGGAGCTGATATTGTGTGCAAAAGTTTCTGATTTTTGGAAGCGTTGGTGTGGAAAAATCAGATCAAGGAAAAGAAGCTTGTTGATCTTGATTTGAAGGTGTCCTTGGAAGATATACTTGATTAATTTGATTCCTTCTTCAAAGGTAATTTTCTAGCCTTTAAATCTTAATTTAAGACATGTCGATAGATCCTTGGGATGGGGATGACTAGTTAAATTTTGACCTATTTTGGTTTTATTTATGGATCCTAAGTTGTGTCTCCTACTTTCAGAACCTACCAATCCTTCTTTAATTATGAAATCAACTATGATCATTCCATGACTTGTGAGATAATGTCATAGCTAATTCATGTTGAAGTGCATCTCATGCTAAGGTAGTGATCGAAGCTTTCCAAAAAAAATATGTTCCACGACTCGTGAGACAACATATAAATATGGTAGCGTCTCATGTCACACACACCCATTGGTAGAAGGTTTGGATTATTAAATCTCTTTTAATTTATCCATTTTAACTTAATATTAATCTGAACTTAGACTTTTCTAAGTTAGGAATTTTTCTTACTTGCAAGATCTCATCATTTTTATCTTTTACTTATTTGGGTTTTCTGTCATAACCATGCATTACTATACATCAAAGAATAAAGAAAAATATAAATAAGTAAATAAACTTAGCATGCATCTAAAACTTGGAATGAGCACGAGCCTTAACCAAATGATGCACTTAGGGCCATAGGTGCACCACTTGGTTGATTTAGGTGGATTAATTAAATTAATAGATCCTATCTATTATATGTATACATCCCATGTATGCATGGATCTTTATGCCTTTAAGTACTCCTTGGCCTTCTTGCAACAATTATAAGAAAAGGAAATCCTCACTACCTAAATGTTCTGCTCTCATTGCAACAAAAAAAAGAAAAAAACATTTACATGGTGAATAACAAGAGGCATGGAAGCCCCATTTAGTTACAACTCATTCAATCAACATTGAAAATAATTAAATCAAATTAAAAGGCTCACGTTCATCTCCATTCATCCATAATATCATACATTTCAATAATTAAATAAATGAAAATAAGAATTGACATTCAATCCATCAATTAATAGCTTATCACATAAACAATTAATTTCTAGCAAAATTAGCATAACAATTATGCAACATAATTTTCCAAAATCTTGAAAATTATCTAAAATTTACTTTTTAAAGCAAGAAAAAATGTCCAACATTATGTTGAGGAGTTACATAACACTTATGCATCAAAATAGGACAAAATAATGGAGTTTAGCAAGCCAAAATGTACCAAGATAAGCAAAAACCAAACCTTAGACGGCCTTAATGCACCAATTGTGCAATTTTGCAAGACCAAAACTTTGGACACTTCCAAAATATTATTTCATCCATATTTTGATAAATTTTCAGATTTTTAAACACTTTAAAAACAGAAAATTAAAGTCTTCAACATGCTTTAAAAAATAAATTCAAGAAAGAATCACTATTCTTCAAAATCTTCAAAAAGATCCAATCAAATTGAATTCTAAAAATTTCCAAAACTCTTTTTAGCAACTAATGACATGTGAAATCATAATTTAACATCATATCATGCCAAATCAACTTCTAGCATAGGAATTAATGAATTAAATCTCATGCCAACATCACTATCTAGAACATATTGACATAATTTAATTCATTACATCAAGAGCCACATAACTCCAAAATCTTTAATCCATTAATTGAATCAAGAGTTTGGAGTCCTAAATCAATCCATCATATGAATCAATTCAATCAAATCCAAAATTATGCATAAAATTGACTCCGATACCACTTGAAGTATGTAGTAACACAAGGATCCAATCACGTAGCGGAATTTAAAAGTTTCATCACATGAAAAATAACTTGGATCATTACACACAAGGATTTAGGGAGAAGAATCAATTACCTTTTTCAGTTCTTAAAAAAAAAAAAGTATATAACCTTCACTTGACTCCTCAATTGAAGATCTACCACTTGCTCTTGCTTGGATCTTTCTTTCTCACTTCTTGACCTCAATTTACAGAAACTTAAGGCCTCCAAAAATATGTCATAAACGTGCTAAAGTGGCAGCAATTGGATCGGCTACAATAACCCTCAAAACCACCACCTATGTGCTTTAATTCTTTTTCAATGATCTCTTTTGTTCACCAACAAAATACCCCAAGTGTGGTATCTCTAATGGTATCCACACATCTTACAAGCACTCTAATTCTTCAATCTTTTGTTAGAAGAAGAATGGAAAATGAAAGAGCAATTTTTAAAGGAGGGAAAAGAAGAAGTTCCAAAGAGAAGGATTTTAAGAGAGAATCTTGGAGGAAGTATTTTTGTTTACAACAAACTCAAGAAGGGAGTTTTTCCTTTTTGAGAGTAGCCACCACTTACGGGAGAGGGGGAGCCTTTTATAAGGTGTCTCCTGCTTGCATGCTAATTTGTATGCCAAGAAATTAACTTCTACTGATTAAAATCTAATTTCAATTAGAAAATTAACTTTTATTAATTAAAATCCTATTTTAGTTAGGAAATTAAGAATGCCACTTGATTTTAAATGGACTATTCCATTTGATTCTTCCCCTCCAAAAATTGATTCTCCAATTAATTAAATTAACCCTTCAATTTAATTAAACTAACTTAGCTCTTTAAGTTAATGAGACTAATTAAATTTTCACATGGCCTTAATTAAATTAACACCTTAATTTTATTGGTCTAATTTAATTTCTTAAGTTATTTGATTAATTTAACTCTTCAAATTAATCAAGCTATTATGGCTAACTCTTAATTAGTCAACGTGGTCTCTTCCAAACTTTGCCAATCTAATTATCTAGCTCCTTAGATAACTTTTTCAATTCCAAATTAGAGTGGCTAAGGCTTTTGTGTGTGAGCCATTAGGTTCACCAATTAATTAGACATGGGCTTACAACTCCTTGTGATTTATTGAATATTAAATATTTTGATTAATTTAAACTCTTTTAAACTAATCTCTTTTTCAATTAATTTCCATTAATTGAAGAGTACCCAATCTTTATAGTCGACACCTAGCACAAGCCTATAGAGCCTAACCAATTGAATGAGTCAGTTCTAGTGAACCTTTTCCGCTTACGATTACCATGCAAATATGGTCATTCTATTTCCTATATCTCGAAAGAGGCCTAGGGCAAGATATTTATTGGTTCCCTAATAGCCTAGATAACTATATATATCTATTCTTGATGTGCGACTCGTAATTATGACCTCAACTTTGAAAATTTTATTTTCCAAATTATCATATCCTCTTGCACAAGGATTTCCTGGAATTGATTATCATAGAATACTTAGGAGATCAACTCGTTCTTCACAAGAAGTGAAATGGATCCCTTCTTGGAACTTGCCAACTTCCATGCTTAGGTAGCTTGTGCCCAATCTAAGGCTTGTATGACCTGCTAAGTGGTCGGGACAAAATCAAAGTACAAGGACTTAATACAAGGTTACTGTGGATCCTCAAGTCAAATGACTAATTATATGTACTATTGTAAGCTAGAGAATTTTCCACTATCTACGAGTCACTTTGATTACCTCGTGGATTCTCTAAGCGATTCTTCAGTGAACTTGTTCTTTAACAAGCATCCACCAACATGCACAGATTGTCGTTAAAATGGGGTAATATCCAACCCCTTGGAGTATGCATAATTAGTGCAATTTTATTCGAACCTTAGATGCCCTGTCTCATAAGATTCTATGACTTGGAATATTTAAAATTATCATCATAGAGACTTGTTTCATGATCACCATTTATGCGTGATCAAGTCCCATAGTCCTGTATGATTTAAGGGCTTAAACCAAATGCATGTGAAGAATATAGCATACGATGAAGATGGTCATTTTATAAAATATTATTCAATCAAGATTGTATTACAAAGAGTAGTTTTTACATGCTAATCTAATTGGATGCGGGGCACTATTCCAACATCCCTAAAGTTATAGTTATTTTATAAAATTTTACCAAATTATCTTTGAAATTTTTTGTTAGCTAAAGTCATTAATATAACCTAAAGGGTGAAATTGGAAATTCCTGTGCATCTATGGAAGTTCTATTACCTTTTTTTTTTGGTTGTTCAAATTTACCCTTAGTTATCATGACATAAATTATAAAATTGAGTTATAATTGTCGCGCTCCGCCTAAAACTACAATCCTCAAAACCTCTACTTTTCCCATGCACTAGAAACCACAACACATGTTTTCAAGACCTCCTTTTGTTTTCATCTCATACCTTTAAACCGAAACCTCCATAATTGTTTTCTCAATTTATAGATCCATTTTTTTCTAGGATAACTAAATATATTTCTTTTAGATCAATCTTTGCCTAAGGACAAAAGATTTAATAGAAAAAAAATCAGGATTTCAACTATCTTTAGTAAAGAAAGTGCTAGATGATCTTGAGAGCTCAAGTTTTCATCTTTAAAGTAGCTTAAATTTCCCACAATCTTGGGTTTACATAGGATGCATGCAATTTTTCTAAGTTTGTTTTCTAAGCTTATTAATTTTACATTTGTTGCACTTCCATTGCAATTTTTCATCTATGTATGTATGATTATTTAAGAGATAAGGGTTTTCATTGCACTTTATAATTCTCCACTTATTCATTTGAAGTTGTTCTAAATGACATATACTTTCAATTTGCATTATAGGAGCTAGCTCCTTGATAGATATAAGAACTAAAAAAGAAATTTTGATCCCCTTTTTCAATGTAAAAATTAGAAATAACTAGTCTATTAAAAATAATTTTAATATTTAATTGTCGACGTTTTGACAAGGCTGAGACCGGGTAGAAAATTTGGTTGCATATTAAAACGATTTTAGCTGATGTTAAACTAAACTTTTAATGGTAAATGAAGATTAATTACCATTTTCTATTGCTACCGATTGAAGCGATCTCTTTTTTTCTTCACTTTTGCAATTTCAGATTTCAATCATACTAAAGTGAAATTTCATTGTCGTGAAGTGATGGAGAAGTCAAGAGGTAATATATGTTGCAATATATTTTTTTGGACCATTTTAATTTGGTAAAGTTGTAGACTAAATCCATAATTCGGATCCCATGCCGAGTTTATACTGATGTATTTGATGATTTTATTTACTTACTTACTTACTTATTTTTAACTTTTTGGTCATGCATAATTAGCAAATGGCAAGAAGAGTGCTTTGATTGCATTAATCAGATTTTCCCCACAAGTTATATTTTTACTTGCACATTATTACTATGTTTGGTATTGTGATTGAGTAATATAAATGCCAACTTGGATTTACAAAAAATTGATATATAAGCATATTTTTATATATGTATGTGCAATTTGATATATTATTAGCAATAGATATTTTGTTGTTCCTAAATCCAATGCCTTAAAGCTATCAGAAGAATGTAATTACAATTAGAAAATTAGTAATTTTGTTCCTTTGGGGTTTTGGAAATCGGAATTAGTTGGACGCTACATACATTTTACCTTTTTATTTATAACACATGCAAGAAAGTAAAATTTGGTTATAATGGTAATAGATAACTTAAAAATTAGAACCACAAGCTCAAATCCTCCAAATTTCCATGTTTTTGGTTTCATCTTACTCAAATCCTCAAAATCTCCATTTTGCGGGACTAAAATTTTCTTCCTTGTTTCTTCAATTTCTTTCTTTTTTCACTAATCAACTTCTGATGGTGTTGCCACAATAGCATGTTTCTCTCACTAAGAAGAAAAAGGTACACATTTTAGTTATCTTTATTTATCTTATCTTGGGAGTTGGTTTAAGTTATGAATTGGATCGGGTTTTGGACTCTTAACATAATAGACATTCATATTTGAGTGGGATCTTATCTACATTTGGAAGGAAGCACAGTTCTTGATAGATTAGAACTCTTTCTTATGTAGAATATGGATAGATAACAATCATTCATATCTATTAGGATAACTCTTGATACTTCTAGTTGGATTGGACTCTTGAAAGACTCTTTTATAAATAGACCTTCTTCCTAGTAGTTTAGAATACACAACTTGTGTATTAACTCTTCAAAGACTCTTTCAAATTCATAGTTCTTCTCTCTCAGTCTTTCTTGGGGTATTACCAGATAGTCTTCGAGGGGCTATGTAAACTTGTTGAAGCCCTGGTACCAATCCTACAATGCGAGAAGAAGAAATTAATAGTAAGTCGTTTGAGGTTAAAGGACGTGGAATTTGTGCACATTCGAGGTTTATAGGTGAGTTTTGATCCAGGGTGGTATTCGTAAATTTTTCGCTGATCAAAAGGTAATCTTGGACCACTCATATCTTAATATCATGATTTATGTCATTAATTGTAATTAGATAAACAAATCATGATTTCCTAACAATGGTATCAAAGCCAATAAACCTTGATCTTTTATTTTTTTAGTTGATTGAATGCATTAAATTATTTTGTTTGAATATTGAAATTCACAATTTAAAATGATTCATGAGCTTATGCATTGATAAAGCTCAATTGGCTAGTTATTCAACGTTTTTCCTTTTTTTGTGTGAACAAAAATTGATTTCAGGTTGAGTAGATATTTGATTATTTAAGTTCACTCGACTTTAAAAGGCTTTGCAAAAGAAAAGAAAAGGAAAAGAATACAAATGAAAATTTTGATCACATTGATTGGCTGTGGCAATCAATCTAAAATTGAGGCTTAAGAACATAGTTGCTTGTGGGTTCATGCCAATGACGTTTTGGATTTCTGAGCAAATGGTTGGTCCTCCAGAAGAATTTAAATTAGTTGCAACAAGATATGGCTTAGCCACATTTATCTTTACAACGCATTCAAAAAATATTTTAAATTTGCCATCTTCAAGTTTGATTGAATTTTGGACTTATCTTCAATTAGGTATCTACGATTTATTTGTAATTTGAATTCAAAGCCTGATATAGTAGTATGCTAGCAATCTTTTGTTATTCAATTGAATTCAAATGCATAAGATGATTTGTTTAGCTTTGGTCAATCAACGTGCAATGTAATTGATACTATTTAATTAGTGGTTGGATTTTTACGAAGTTGTTAAAATGTAATAAAGTATTTATCGAAGGCTTATTGCAAGTAGATAAAACTTTATTGGGGTTTGCTAATGATATCCCCATCTTACATTACTCTAAGTTTAATTGAGTATTCAATTTTGTATTTTCCTTTCCAATTTGCTTTTGCATATACATAAACATTGTAAATGCTCAAATTATTTGTTTATAGACTTAAAGCTATTTTATTCTGGGATGCGTAATTTTACTTATGCCTTTTACTTCAATGGGAGATGATTACTAGCCTTGATGGTGAAGTTTTTGATTTTACTGGATTAAAGAAAATAATTAAAACTTATTTCGGAAAAAAATATTAGACTAATACCTAATATGATTGCATAGTTATAGCATTATAGAGACCTAAATAACATTTTATGATCTTCATGATAGTAGTAAGCTTCATGGCCAAGATTATGCAATGCGAAATAGAAAAATAAATATTTACTACATAAAGAATACATCCTTGATCATCTCAATACCTCCATGGCTAAGCTTGTTGAGCTAGCAAATAGATAAATTGCCCAATATCATCGCTATATAGATGCATATAATAAGTAGGTTGATCAAGATACGAGTGCATGTTTTACTATGCTAAGTTGCATGTACGATAATCAGATCAAAAATATCCTACGGCTAAAGAGCATATGGAGGTGTTGAAGGTCACATATGATAGCACCTTGGTTACTAGACTAAGGCTATTCACTCTCAAGTTTAACCAATATCTACTTGGTCGAAGCACTCGACGATCTATCTTGATATGATGAAAGATATGATCCAAGATCTATAAAATGTTGGGGGTGAGCTCACAGATGAATAATAGGTTCTAGCTGTCAATAGGTCATTGCCTGAGTAGACTTGGGGACATGCTAAGCTTGTGCTAATGCATAATGAGTTAAGACATTCGATTGTGTTGCCACTCTCTTTAAGTTGGGGGCTGACCATAGAGAGTCAGAACGCACATAAACAACTATTCTTATTGCACATGTTGGTCAGCATAAGCTAAATAAAGGCAAGCATGTGGATAAGCAGATTGGTTCTGGATAAAGCAATAATCAAAGTTAAAGCTTGGCCCTACAAGGTGACAAAGCTATGAAGCGTCATTGAGGAAAGATGGGCGGAAAGAAAGATGCAAGCAAGGTCAGGTGCTTTAATTGCAAGAAGATAGATTACTTTGCTCGTGACTACACCGAGTCGAAGAAGTTAAGGCCTATGAGAAGCTCTCTCAATTCTTTTGTTTGCTCGTATGTATTAGTTGCTAACTCTCTCCTTGGTTGGATTGTAGACACATGAGAAACAAAACATGTGACTAAAGATTGAGATGTAGATATCATCGAGTGCCGGCATGCAACTACTACACTTCTATGGGCAATGGTGCATGAGAGGAAGTCCTTGGAGTTAATACATACCAACTAAACCTCAACACAAGGCGTGTGCCATTTTTTAGTAATGTGTAATATGCACCTGACATCCGATGTAATTTAGTTTTAGTTAATGGACTTTTGAGATAAAGTTTTCTTTTCTGTTTAGGATCACTAGTTTGTATATTTTTCTTGGTAAAGACCTCTATGGATTAGATTTTATTCATAATGAATTTTTTGTGTTAGAATTATCAAAAGATTGTGGTTCTTTTGTTTGTTCTACTATATATTATTTCTAATTCTATTAAATGGCATGCGAATTGGACACATAGGACAATACAGGATGACTAGGTTAGCTCGATAAGGCCTATTGGAGCTTTTGCTAAAGTCAACCTCCTTGTGTGTGAACCATGTCTAGTGGGAAAGATTTGCTGGAAGTTTTGTGGAGAGGCTAAGAGGGCCACTCATTCTTTAGGCTTAGTCCACTCAGACATATGCAAACCTATTAATGTAAGGGCACTACATGTTAATATTATTTTCTCACTTTTATTGATGATTATTTGCTTAATGGGTCAACATATCTCTTATCTCATCTGTATGAAGCATTTGATTGTAACAACCTTTGAAACTCATTGACTTTAGTATTTTATTGAAATATTACTTTGTAAAATTTTAATTAAATTTATTTAATTTTCTAAACATTTTTGGGCTAAAATATGAATGTGGGAGGATTTAATTTCACCTTATTTAAAATTTGGAGGGCCAATTTTTTATTTTTACAAGTTAGGTTGGCTTGTGTGGAGGACAACTAAACTAGAGGGACAATTTGAGAACATTAAAAAAACTGCTGGATTCAACTGAAGGCTAGCCACAACCTTTGGGGTCAATATGCAATTAAAGAAAGAACACTTCTATAAATGTCGGATTTTCCATTTCAACCCCCATTCCCCCTTTTTCCCCACCGAAACCCACCATCATCTCTCATAAGCGATCGACACCGATGACCACCTGAACCTAAAATCTAAACCGACCAACCTCTTTCCCATCTCACAAGGAACATATTTATATAACATGCAGCGGGAAACCATCAAAGATACAACCAAAATTTTTTCTTGAAAACCCAATCGTGGCAGAGCTTGATGGGTCCAGTGGAGTAGCGGTGGAAGAAGGTTTTTGGTTAGTGAGTTTTGGAGCTCTCAGCTATAGGATCACACTAGTAGCTTCAACTTCCCAAATGAACCATCGGGGGTGATTGAAGTGAGCAAAAACTAAGGTGGTGGAGGTGGTGGCATTGGAAATTTCAGGCAATAATTGAGCTTCAATTTAGCGGCGATTGGAAAAATTTATTTGGGGGTTGATTCCTCTTATTGAAATGCATTGAACGGTGGTGGTGACTATCTTCGGTGGCGCCATACGGAGGCACAGTGATGGATAGAGCGTTTTCTCATCTTGTTGTAAGGAACGCATGTATATGTATATGCATTTAAATCCTTATAAACCTTGTATAATCTAAAAGAATGAGTAGATCAATCGTAAAATACAGCCATGCATGAGAAATGAAACATGCATGCGTGTTACTTGAGCTCAATAAACCCGAAACTATATCATTTTATGTGAACCATGGTTAGTTAAGCTAATTAGGTGAAGAAAATCCTAATTTTATGTAACCGCGACCTAAGTGAAAAACTTGGATTGTTATCGATAATTGAGCTATTATAATCGATATTATGTAACGTTATAAGGTTAATTACATAATTTAGGGATCCAACTGTATTATTTTTTATCGGTATAATATGAAGCCTGAAAATGTTTTCGTAATAAAGGCGACATTAGCATGTTTTTGTAACAATAATATCGAAATAAAATCCTAGCCACCGTATAAGTTGGGTAACTACCAAAATTAGACTATTATTAATATGATTGTAAATGTTAGAAATTGTTAGAGTGGAGTAGGGATTTTGACAGTAAGTTTACTCTTTTGGATAGGTGATGAAGATTAGACCCTGTGGATCAATAGGCTTTAATTTCATTGTTGAAGTTGTTAAGGTGAGGGTTTACCGATCTGGTACTTGAATTGATTATTACACACTGTTAATTATCGTAACCCTATGAGGGTCTACCAATCAGTACTTGTTTTGTATGAACTTATTCCATATCTGTCATTGAATATGATGAGGTTCCGTTGATCTGATACCTATCTTGATTACTGTTATCGTTGTTGTTAATTATCGAACCTTGTGAAGTTCCCATGATTTGAAATCGCATGGTATTTTATCTGTCTTTCCTTGATACTGACTGTTTCTCAATTGAACTCTGTGAGTTATTTGAACTTGCATACTCTATCTGATATTGCATTGTGCGCCGAGTGGGTTGGTTGTTCCTAAACCGTTCTAATCACATACTGATTGTCCTATTCTAGCGCCAAGAACTTTCATAGTTTCGTTTGTCATCATTAATGTGAATTGGTACTATATATTATCAGTTGGCCATTTTGGCTTACTGGATTTGTTCAGTGTATCATTGATCACCTTGTTGGCATATTCGTTCAAATGTTCTGCCTTGTTGGCAATTAATCGTTAATTATCTTGAAGAAAAATAAGGGTATTCTGATATGCATGATGTGCTCTTTTTTTGTAATGCATATATTGTTGGGCTTGTATTTTTAATTGTACTCTGCTCATGGAGTAATAAGGCTGGAATGAGTTTCCAGTTTAGATCGGGCTGATGTCCTGGGCCAAATGGCTATCTGTATTTTTTCCTGAACTGTGATCAATTGAGACACTCTATACCTACCGACCAACATCGATCGAGATGATCCCCGGCCTTTTGAGCCGATGGTTACAACTCTCGACCTAGCATTTGCTAGTCGTTTGAAAATTATTTTTTCCTTCATTCTTGTACATTTGTGTTTTTTCGTATTTTCATGTTAATAAATTACACTATTGACTTGTTGGCTCTTGGCAGACCGTCTATTGCTTTACCTCATCCCTCACTGAGTCCTTATGACTCACCTTTGTGTTATTTGTTTTCTTTTTAGACAGGTATGAGAGAGGGGACAAGGACTGATGGTAGGTTTTGACTAAATAATCTATAATAATGTTTAGGTGAATGTATGGTTATATATTAATTCGCCGTTGGTTATATTTTGGCTTTAGAGATATTGTAATATGTCATGATGAACGTAAGACTTACGACATGTATGAATTGTGCTACTTGTGACGACGTTTTAGTTTTGAATATATTTGGGTTATTAGCATGAATTATGACATTCTGATATTATTAAATTAAGTTGAAACATGCTGTGAGTTTATGATCGTTGTGGTTTATTAGAGAATTGTGAAAAATTTTATGGGCCTATCGGATATAAAGTTTGCATGCTATAGGATTGAATTGGGTAGCATCCCGGCTTGTGGGCTATCTTGAGTGGGGTGCTATAGAGGTGGTATCAAAGCCTGGGTTTTGGAAACTCGAGTTGTACTGGGAGAAGATCCTAGGATATGAACCTTGGGTGTTTGCATGTATTGGGAGATATAATATGATTTGAGGATTTAAGATTAATCTGATTTGTTGACATTAATAAAGAAATTTATGTACTGTAGGATGGCTAATGGACATGAGGAGGGAAAAAAGCCCATAGAGAATGAAGAGAGGGTGGAATCTCGAAAGGAAAGAATTGAGGCTCTGGGGGTGAAAAAAGTAAAGCTGAGAGAAATATGCCAAACCCTTAAGGAAAGGCTCTATGATATGTGAGAGACCTTAAGCGATAATCAGACTGAGAATAGCGTCTTGGAATAACATTGAGAGCGAGGAGCTATGTGGTAGAGAAGTTGAGAGATGATCTAGAAAGGGAAAAAAGATGAGTTAGTATAGCAGAAGCCCAAGTAGATGGACTTCGGGCTATACGAGCACACATGGAGGAGACATTTCGAGTGTTAGAGTTTCACCACAAAAGGATCCTAGACATGAACCTCATAATATAGACGAGATTAGGATAATGATAGCTCACTACGGAAGAGCTATAGACTAGATCATAGGAGTAGGTGTAGGTATCGACATCGGCACTAGACCATCCTAAGTCCGCCCCTCTCCTGAGCGAGGACATAGGTAAGGTATTCGTATCAAGGAGGTACCCGCGAGAGAATTGAAAGAAGTACCCATAGTAGACCCGGCTAATGAGGAGCTTGAGATGGACCTTGTGTTAGAGTTCTTAGTAGATAAGCCACCCAATGATGACGTTGATGTACCGATAGCTGAGGATGATGAGGATGTAGAGTCCCACAAAGATGGAGGATTTGGACTAGGTGGCCTACTGATGCGGATACAAGATGACTATGTATATAGAATAGTACAACTTTTAACCACTAGGTCAGGCAGTATCGACTAAAGTTACTTAGATGCGATGGGTGAACCCCTCGCATTAGCTTTATCATTTTTCTACGACCAGGCATATGGTTAGCTTAGCCAATTTTGGAAATTTTGACTTGTATATAAAATTGGTATAGCTGCTAACGCTAACTTGATTATATAAAGGAAACCTTACCTCCGGTTACCAGATGTGTATAAATTTCGATTATTATATAACCCATGAGGTGTGGTAAATTTAACCATATCCATCTTTCCCTTTTAAATTTTGGAAATTCGAAAGAATTGGTTAATGATTGAGATTTTGTTTACAACTCGATGATCATAGGCTTAAGCATCAAGGAAAATCAAGCATGCAATGGCATCCCACGAGTATAACGACCCTCCTACCTCAGCGAGAACAAGTTGTAGAAGAAGACCAATTGGTATAAGAGCCAATGCACCCCGAAACCCTAAACGGGATGCGCTTGCATAGCAACAACCATGGCACGATGAAGACGTTTCACATACCAACCTTATTGACTAGCTACATATGGGTCAACCTATCGAACCCAAAAATCTAGAGGGACTGAGGTATTGGTAACGTGGCCAAGCAAAAGGTGGTGGAGCAAGAGTAACCAATGAAGTTGCTGATGATCGAGCACTGGAGCGGTTATTGTGTTTCCAACCCCTTAAGTTTTGGGGAGAACCGAATGACAGAAAAGCCGAGTAATGGATAGAGAATTTGGAGAATATACTTGAGACACTGCGCTACCCCGATAAACAGAAAGTACTATTTGCTATATTCTTCTTGGCAGGCCCCGCGCATAGTTGGTGGAAAATTATTGATCATAGATGGACGGTAGCAGGGACCCAGTGCAATTGGGCAAATTTCTCCAAAGAATTCATGGACAAGTATATTCCTCTGGAAGTCAAGTAGGCAAGGGAAAAGGAGTTCATGAATCTAATTCAGGGAAATCAAACAGTTAGCCAGTATAAGGCCGCCTTTAGTTGACTGATTCAGTATGCTCCATACATATTGGAAGATGAAAGCCCTAGACTTCAATCTGAGCTTAAATGGGGATTAGCGATTTGTGATCTGCCAAAGTTCAATCTGGCAGTCAGCAAAGCCCTGCAGTTAGAATCAAAACTGTAGAACATTTGAAGATTTAAGGATAGAACCCGAAAAGAAAGGCCGTACCTTAAAGGGCAAAGTAGTACTAGGATGAAACAATCTCGATTATGGATTGAGGACACAACACCTCGAACACCACAAGCTGGCAAGACTACGTTGACCCAAGGAGGGACACAAAAATAGTATGGAAATTGTAGGAGATCTGGACACAAGGAAGTTGAATGTTGGATGACGTTGGCTAAGTGTATGGGTTGCGGGAGCGACTAGCACTTTTTCGAGGACTAAACTAGAAAGAAAGGCCTGGCACCCACGACAAAAGAAAAGCAGATGGAAGGAACTAAGGGGAAGCAAAAGGTGCAGGCCCGTGCATATGCTTTAATCGGAGAGGATGCACCAGACCTAAATGAGGTGGTGAAAGGTCTGGTATCTATATCTGGTATTTATGGTAATGGCTTGTATGATCCCGATACATCTCACTCTTTCATATCTACAACATTCTCTCAAAAGTTGAACGTGCAACTCGAAACTATGATCTATCAGGTAGAAGTTCTAACCCCCCAGGGATAGGGTTAACAATAGATATCATGTATCGAGATTGTCGAGTTATGATAGGGGATGAGATATATCCAAGCAACCTCATAAGATGCCTATTCAAGGGTATGATCTGATTCTTAGGATGGATGGTTGTATAAACATCAGGCATAGGTAAATTGTTACACTAAGAGCATTATGCTCCGGGATAAGACGCCAATATCAACTCGCTAACTCGCGGATAAAGCCCCATTGCTATCACTTATATTCGCGCTAGAGGCCAAAAAGATTCTAAAGGAAGGAGGGCAAGATTTTTGGCATATCTTATCAATAAGCCCTAAGACACGATCAAAATAGAAGAAGTAGAAATAATGGCTGAGTATCCTGAAGTATTCCTGGAAGAGTTGAACTTGTTACCTCCTGATAGAGAAACAGAATTTTTCATTCACACTCTTCCAGGAGCTACACCTGTATCCAAGACTCCTTACAGAATGGCTCTAGTAGAGCTGAAAGAATTGAAGGGCCAGCTTCAGGAACTATTGGAGAAGAAGTTTATAAGACCTCATATTTTTCCTTGGGGAGCCCCCGTATTGTTTGTTAAAAAGAATGATAGGTTCCTGAGAATGTGCATCAACTATACGGAATTGAATAAAGTCACTATAAAAAATAAGTATCCCTTACCACACGTGGAATAGCTATTTGATTTGTTACAAGGGTCTACAATCTTTTTGAAGTTGGATTTAAGGCAAGGATATTACTAGTTAAAGATCAAAGAAGAGGATATTCCAAAGACTGCCTTCAATTCCTGATATGGACATTTTGAATTTGTAGTAATGCCATTTGGTCTGACCAATGCGCTAGTAGTATTTATGAATCTGATGTATTGAGTGTTTCGGCTATATTCAGATCAATTTGTGGTTATTTTCATTGATGACATCTTGGTATACTCAAAATCCTAAGAAGAGCACAACGAGTACTTATACCTAGTACTTAGAACCTTGAAGGAACACCAATTGTATGCTAAGTTAAGTAAGTGTGAGTTCTGGATAGAAAGAGTAGCTTTTCTTGGACATATTATATCCCAAAATGGGGTAGAGGTTGATCCCTCTAAAGTAGAGATGATGGTCAATTAGAAGAGACTCGAGAACGTAATAAAATTTTGTAGTTTTCTGGGTGTAGCTGGCAATTATCGGAGGTTTGTCCAGAATTTCTCTAAATTAGCCAGCCCATTGACTAAGCTAACACAAAAGAATCAACCATTTAACTGGGGTGATGACTGTGAGAGAAACTTCCAAGAACTAAAGAATAGATTGACGACAGCCCCAGTCCTGGTCCTTTTAGATGGATTGGAAGATTTTGTAGTTTACACAGATGCTTCTAAAGAAGGGCTTAGATGTGTGCTGATGCATAAAAGACAAGTCCTATGTATCCAAGAAGCTCAAACCACACGAAGAGAACTACCCAACTTATGACTTGGAATTAGTCGCAGTAATTTTTGCACTATCAAAGTGGAGACATTACCTCTATGGAGCCACATTTGAGGTATACACCAACCACAAGAGTCTCAAGTATTTGTGCTCATAGAAGGATCTAAATATGAGACAACGCCAATGGGTGGAGTTTCATGAGGATTACAATTTTTCAATTGCGTACCACCTAGGGAAAGAAAATGTGGTAGCATATGCCCTAAGCCACAGAGCTGGAATAGCACACATGGCAGGAATAACAAGGCTGAAGGTTTTAAAGCCAGACACTGTGATGAGAATGAGACAGGAAGTTTGGCTTGATGGAGTAAATGTGCAATCGAAATTGTATGCCGAAATACGAAGGGCTCAAGCCAATAACAGATGGATATCAAAATGGAAAAAAACATTCAAGAGGTTTTGGGAATCTGAGTCAGTATTAATAGTCAAGGTACTTTTCTGTTCTGTAAGAGAATCTGCGTGCCCGAAGAAATAAAAGAAAGATTACTGGATGAGGGCACACAAGTTAACATTCACGATACATCCTAGGGGTACAAAGATGTATCGAGACTTGAGGAAGCAGTTATGATAGAACGAAATAAAGAAAGACATCGCAGATTACGTACAGAAATGTCTAACCTGGCAGCTGGTGAAGGTAAAGCATTAACGGCTGTCGAGACTGTTCCAACCTTTCCTAATCCCTAATTGGAAATGGGAACAAGTCACCATAGACTTTGTAATAGGCCTACTATTGGCCTAAGGTGGATGTGACATCATTTGGGTGATAGTAGACAGACTGACCAAATTTGTGCACTTCTTGCCTTTTAGGACATAATACAATGTCGAGAAGCCGGCTGAGTTATAGATTAGGGAAATCGTCAGGCTGCATGGAATCCCGATCAGCATTGTATCAGATCGACATCCAAAGTTCACTTCAAAACTTTGGAAGGCTTTGTAAGAACACTTAGGGACAAGGTTGTAATTAAATTCTACCGCCTATCCCCAATCAGATGGACAATCAGAGAGAGCCATATGGATACTGGAGGATATGTTACAGGTTTGTGTTTTGGACTTTGGCGAAAGTTGGAGCCAACACCTACCTCTGATTGAATTTACATATAATAACAACTACCAGTCCACAATCCAAATGGCCCTATATGAAGCGTTATATGGAAAAAAATGTCGATCTCTATTGTATTGGGATCTTGAAGAGTACAAAAGTAGCGATCAAAAGCCTCCAGAAACTATAAGACCCAAATTGATCCAAGAGACTATCAAGAAGATGCAGATCATTACGCAGTGGATGAAAGCCGTGCAAGACCGACAGAAAAGTTATACAGATAAGCAGAGAAAGGATTTAGAATTTGAAGTAGGTGATCAAGTATTTCTTAAGGTTTTTTTGAGGAAAAGTGTTCAAAGGATCGGCATGGGCAGAAAACTTAACCCGAGGATGTTGGTCCTTACAAGATAAGTGAGAGGAACGGACCAGTAGTGTACTGCCTAATGCTTCCCCACGACGGGACGGGTATACATGATGTTTTTCATGTGTCACAACTTTGAAAATATTACCCTAATCCTTTCTACATTATTCCTCATCCCAGCGTGTCATTGCAAAGTGATATGACATATGAGGAACATTCAGTTAGAATTCTGGATTGGGAGTTTCGAGAACTTAGGACCTAAAGCATTGCTCATATGAAAGTTCTCCGGCGCAACTATAACATTGAAGAAGCGACTTAGGAACTAGAAGATCTTATACGCCAGCAATACCCTGAACTCTTCATATTCAGGTGAGAATCTAAGGACCAGATTCTTTAAGAAGGGGGGGGTCTGTAACACCTCTAGAAACGTATTAATTTCAGTATTTTATTAAAGTATTACTTTGTAAAATTTTAATTAAAATTATTTAATTTTTGAAAGATTTGTGGGCTAAAATATGAATTTAGGAGGACTTAATTTCACCTTATTTAAAATTTGGATGGCTAATGTTTAATTTTTACAAGTTAGGTTGGCTTGTGTGGATGACAATTAAACTAGAGGGATAATTTGAAACCATTAAAAAAACTGTTGGATTCAATTGAGCCACAACCTTTGGGGTCAATCTACTATTAAAGAAAGAACACTTCTACAAATATTAGATTTCCATTTTAGCCCCCATTTTCCCTTCTTCCCCACCCATACCCATCATCATCTCTAATCAGCAATCGAGCCCAAACTTGAAATCTAAACCGACCGGCCTCTTCCCTATCTCATAAGGAACATATTTATATAACATGCAGCAGGAAACAATCAGAGAAATGATCGAAAATTTTCTTGAAAACCCAACCGCGGTGGAGCTCGACAGGTTCGATGGAGCAACAGTGGAATGAGGTTTTTGGGTAGCGGGTTTAGAAGCTTTCAGCTCTAGGATCACACTGGTAGCTTCAACTTCCCAAATGGACCACCATAAGTGATGGAAGTGAGAAAAAACTGAGGCGGTGGTGGTGGTGCTTTTAGGCCACAATTGAGCTTCAATTCAGCGGGGATTGAAAATTTTTGATTTAAGGATTTAATTCCTCTTACTGAAATGCATCGAACGGTGATGGTGACTATCTTCGGCGGCAGTGCGGTGGCAATGAACAGTCAATTTCCTTATCTTATCGCAAGGAACACATGCATGGAAGCTGATTGTGGAAATCTGCTCTGATGGCAAGAAATTAGGTAATTAACTAAAAAAGAAATAAATTTGTATTGCATGTATATGTATACGCATTCAAATCCTTATAAACCTTGTATAATTGAAAAGAATGAGTAGATCGATCGTAAAATACAATCATGCATGAGAAATGAAACATGCATGCACGTTACTTGAGCTCAGTAAACCCAAAACTGTATTATTTTATGTGAACCATGGTTAGTTAAGCTAATTAGGTGAAGAAATCCCTAATTGTATGTAACCACGACCTACGTGATAAACTCAGATTGTTATCGATAATTAGGCTATTGTAGTCAATATTGTGTAACATTATAAGGTTAGTTATGTAATTTAGGGATCCAATTGTATTATCTTTTATCGATATAATATGAACCCTGGAAATATTTTCGTAATAAAGGTGAGATTAGCATGTTTTTGTAATAACAATACTGAAATAAAATCCTAGCCACCGCATAAGTCAGGTAACTATTGAAATTGGACTATTATTAGTATTTTTGTAAATGTTAGAGATCATTAGAGTTGATCAGGGACTTTGACAGTGAGTTTACTCTTTTGGATAGGTGACAGAGGATTGAGCCATGTAGATCAGTAGGCTTTGATTTCATTGTGGAGGTCATTTAGGTGAGGGTCCACCAACTTGGTACTTGAATTGATGATCGCACTTTGTTAATTGTTGTGCTCCTGTGAGAGTCTAAAAATGGGTACTTACTTTGTATGAGCTTATTCCATATATGTCGTTGAACCCAGTGAGGTTCCGTTGATCTAATACCTATCTTGATTACCGTTATCATTATATTTGATTATCGAACCCCGTGAGGTTCCCCTGATTTGAAACCACTTGGTATTTTATCTATATTTCCTTGAAACTGATTGTTTCTCAATCGAACTTTATGAATTATCTGAACTCGTAAACTTTATTTGATATTGGGTTGTACGCCAAGGGGCTTGTTGTTCCTTAATCATTCTGATCACAAACTAATTATCCCATTCTAGCGCCATGAACTTTCTTTTTTTTTTTTTGTCATCATTTATGTGAATCAGGTTTGTATATTGTTAGTTGTCTGTTTTAGCTTCCTTAATTTGTTCAGTATATCTTTTATCGCCTTGTTGGCATATTTGTTCAATTGTTCTGCTTTGTTGGCAATTGATCATTGATTATCTTGAAGGAAAATGATATAGGAGAATTATTGGGCCTAGGGCCTTGCTAAGTTGTCATGCTCAAGCCATTGTTATTGGCGAGCTGTTATGCTCGAGACACTGTTATTATCGAACTATTATAATTGAACTACTGTACTGTTATGGAGGCGTAAGGGTATTCTGATATGCATGCTATACTATTTTCTTGAAATGCATATACTGTTGAGCTTGTATTCTTAATTGTACTCTGCTCATGGAGCAATAAGGTTGGAGTGAGTTCCCAGTCTAAATCGAGTTGTTGTCCCGAGCCAATTGAGTCGTTTGTATTTCCTCCTGAATTGTGATTGGTTGAGACGCTCTATACCTCTCGAACAGCATCGATCGAGATGATCCCGGGCCTTTTGATTTGACAATTACAGTTCCCAACCTAGTTTGAAAACCTCTTTTTCCTTCATTATGGAACATTTGGGTTCTTTTGCATTTTCATGTTTACCAATTACACTATTGACGTGTTGACTATGGACAAACCCTCTATTTATTTACCTTATCCCTCACTAAGTCCTTATGACTCACCCTCACGTTATTTATTTCCTTTTCAGATAGGTATGAGACAGGGGACGAGGACTGATGGCAGGTTTTGACTAAATAATCTGTAATAGTGTTTGAGTGAATGTATGGTTATATATGAATTCACTATTGGTTACATTTTGGCTTTAGAGATGTCGTAATATATCAGGATGAACTTAAGACTTACGACATGTATGAATTGTGTTTCTTATGACGATGTTTTGGTTCTGAATATTGTTGGGTTATTAGCATGAATTACGACACTTTGATATTATTGTATTAAGTTGAAGTATGTTGTGAGTTTACGATCATTGTGGTTTATTGGAGAATTGTGAAAACAAATTATGGGCTTATCAGATATGATGTTTGCATGCTATAGGATTGAACTAGGTGGCATCTCGGCTTGTGGGTTATCCCGAGTAGGGTGCTATATCATTGTTTTAGGCAATTCTTGACTGCAGTTGAGAATCAAAGGGACAAAAAAAACTTAAGGTTCTATGTATTGAGAGAAGATGATAATATTTATCCGATCAATTTAGACAAATATGTGAGGAAAATGGCATAATATGATAGTTAATGATTCCACCCACTCCACAACAAAATGGGATTGCAAAGAGGAGAAATTGAACATTTTTGGATATGGCTAGATCAGTAATATCACAAGCAAATCTTCTAATAATGTTTTGTGGAGATGCACTTTTAACTGCCACCTATATTTTGAACCATGTGACTCAAACTAATTTCTTCAACACACATGAGCTTTGGCATGGGATAAAGCCCAATTTAGAAATGTTCGTACTCAAGGGGTTAGTAGGGTTTGTCCGTAGTACTTTTCACAAGCATGGAAAGCTTGGCCCTAGAGCAAGTAAACATGTCTTTATGAGATATTATGAATATTGAAAGAGATGTGTATGATAAATAACAAAATGTATGAATGACTAAGATTGAGTCCCATAATGTAAATTTCCTCGAGGAAGATTCCCTAACTATAGGAGAAGTAAAAGATCTTAAATTATATGAGTACAAGATCCTTAGTGCGGCTCATCTATCTCTGGCAATGGTGGGGGCTTGCAACCTTATCCAGTAATTGTCATGGATGATGAGAGTGACCCTAGGGCCAGTAGAAGTGTTCCGTTGGAAAAAGACACAAAATTTATAGCTATGGAGAAACAAAAGTAGAGCAACACCCTATCAACATTATGAAATCTAAAGAGAATCTTTCATGCATGAGCACTTCTGTGGATATTTTGATGAGTCTGTAATTTCTCCAAATGCAAATGAGTGAATAACTGCTATGGAATATGAGATGAGCTCAATGGCTAAGAACCACATATGGGAGCTAGTTGATCTTCCAACTGGATATAAGACTATTCGGAACAAGTATTCTAAATGACAAAAAAAAAGCAAATGGGTTAATCGACAAGTACAAAGCTGAACTTGTGGCAAAAGGGTTATACCCCAAAGGGATGGATAGACTATTAAGAGACATTCTCTCCAGTGGTGAAGTTTGCCTTTATTCACATGATTTTAGCTATAGTCGCCATTTAGATCTTGAATTATTTTAGATGGATTTTAAGACAACATTAATTTCTCGATAGAGAATGATGAGGAGATCTATTTGAATCAATTAGGGGGTTTTAGAAAATGGGACAACAGCACAAAGTCTGCCAGTTAAAACGTTCCATCTATGGCTTAAAATAATTGTCTAGATAATTGTACCATTGATTTTATCAAGATATCATATTGGTAGGCTGCATAATGATTGACTAAGACCACTCTGTGTATGTAAAGAGAAGTGGCAAGAGTTTTAAACTATCATTGTATGTGGAAGATATTTTGCTGGTTGGAAATGATATGAAGTTGATTGGCACCACTCAGAAGTGCTGTCCTTTTTATTTGAAATAAAGGACAAAGGAAAAGCTGAATACATGGTGTTAAGATACATTGAGATTGTTATAAAAGACAATTAAGTTTGTATCAAGAGACTTACATCAAGGGGATTGTAGAACAATTTATGAATAATGCAAACCTAGTAGGCACACCTGTAGTGACCCCACCCGGGATAGCACCTGAGCTGAGACGCCATTTAATTCAGTCTTAAATCTTAACCCATAATATAGTTATTAGGCTCATCAGAATTTTTTTTCAAAACTTATCAGAGATAGCAATGAGCTTCAACTTAAACAATCCTCAACAAAAGTATAGTTTACATGCATTAACTAATTCCATAGCATTCATCATTCCATACATACCACAAAACTTAATTTCATCCTGACATATCACAACATCACTGAGTTTAGAACTTAACATACGATTAAACCCATAACAGTTACAAAGACCTGCTCTATTATCAAAAACAGCAGCAGATTTTTATCTCAAGCAAAACTCATCAAAAATACTATATACAAACTATAATTGATGACATAATATTCAACATAATATAATACACACCATGCAGATGTTAAATTCAGGCCTAACATATCACAACATTTCTAGGGTATACAAAATGTCCAAGAATACCCATAAACATATACAAACATTTTTCTATTAGAAAATATGATTCTTAATCCAAGCCTATAGTTCAAGTTCATCGCCTATTCTTGTATGAGAAAATCAATGAAATACGGGGAGGGGGGAGGGGGTAAGTCCAAAGGATTTAGTGAGGGATATCCATAATAAGAAATAGTAGAGATTTGTCGATGATGAATCAACTCAACAGATTAAAATTAAACAATCAGACGAGAGCATATCGAGTGATTATAGTCATGATACAATTAGGCAAAATAGACTGGATTACAGGCAATCGGGCAAAATAGGCATATTATCAAATTCCAAGATTACCAATAGTTACTAGCTTAGGTGTTGTGGCTGTCGGCTTGAACGACCCGGGATTATCTCAACTGGATCAGTTCAGGAGGAATGGTCTATCTCAACTGAATCAGTTATGGAAAAAATACAGACATCTCATTCGTCCTAGACAACAGCTAGATCTAGACTAAGAAACTATCACATCCTTGTTGCTCTATGAGTGGAATACAAAAAATTAGAACGGAGACAAAATACCAATCAGAGCAGCACACGCTTATCAGATTTTCCTTATATCACAAGTTCCAAGCTTACGGCTTATCCCACGCACCTAGCAGGGATTAATGTTCCATTATTTATCCAAGAGTTTAGGGCTTACGGTTTATCCTATGCACACAACAGGGATTAATATGCCATTATTTAACCAAGAGTTCTGGGTGTACGGCTTATCCCACTCACCTAGCAGGGATTAACATCCCATTTTTCCTATATAACAATTACAAGCACTAATAGGTAACATAGCGGTTAGATAAAAAACAGTCAGATAACAAAATAGACGAATAACAGATAGTCAGATAACAAAACAAACGAATAACAAATGAGCTATTCTAGGTACCAGAACAGACAAAATTCAGAATCAATATCAAGAGATAACCCTTACAAGGGTATTCCAATCAGTTAACAGATAACAAGTGAGATTTCAAATAGTTCATAGATTTCAATAAACACGATGCAGTTACAGTACAGAAATAGAAACCCTCACAGGGGTTTATCACAATAACAGATAGATGCATTCAAATGCTAGATTAGCAGATCCTCATAGGGGTATAACAAAATAACAGATAAATGAATTCAAATGCCAGATTGGTAGACCCTCACCTCCGTAGCCTCAGAAAATGCAATCCAGAATTAGCAATCTACTGGTCCGTGGGACCCACTTCCACATCACCTAATCCAAAAGAATAGATTCATAGTTAAAATTCCCATTCAACTCTAATAATCCTTAATAATTATAATTATACCATTAGTAGTCTAATGTCACTAATTGCTCAGCTAACACGGTAGTTTTAGGGTTCGTATCGATTCCAGTAATGGGATGTAATATGGTCCTTAATTACATAATTATCCTCATAACATTATCCTAAATCAATAATAATAGTCCAATCATCATAATTAACCCAATTATCATCACTTAGGTCTCAAATTCATGAAATCCTCAAATTAAGGTTTTCTTACTTAATAAACTTAATTAATCAAGTTACCATATAGTATAATATATCCGGGTCCACTAGGCACATGTATATATATATCCATGCATGGTATGTATTCATCCAAATCATATCTCAAATCTCCATTCTTTGACATAATACAATATTTATTATATAAACGGTATAATACACATATATATAATCCCATTCCAGCTTTTATACCTAAGATCCAATTATTGAAGTCTTGAAATCATAAACCAAGAACACAGGCATGATATCGTGAAGAGGAAAATATTATATTCTGAAACGGCTGCTGTGTGCCGTCTGTCGAAAAAACTTAACAACGCCACCGTTTGAAGCGTCTCAGCTCCAACAATCCAACGCTCACATCAATTTTGAGTTTGGCTACCAAATTGATCCTCAATCGATGCCTTGAAGCTCACACTACTACCACTCTCTGCCGCTTTAATTTTCTCCTCTCCCACTGTTAACGGTGGTCCAAATCTTCAACCTAGCCTACCAAAATATTTCTTAAGCTGAGCCCAACAAAACCCACCCTTGGTTTCCATGAGAAGCCTCATAAAAGTGAGGCCCGTCACCGTCCGCCATGAGCTCACCTTGGTCTTCAATTTTTCGGCGTTTCACCGGTGAAGTCCAGCTGCATATAGCATCAATATACTCCTAGGGAGATGAAGAGTGTTTTGGTTGGTTTATAGGGTGTTTGGGTGAGCTTATAAGCTCTTCAAAATATCTTATAAGATGTTTAAGAACTTATAAGTTGATAAAAAGTGTTTGATATATTTTTTAAAAAAATAGCTTATAAGATTCTAAAATAAGATGTTATGACTTATAAGCTCTTTTAAAAAACTAAGGAGACCCTAACTTATTTTTAAGATCTTAACAAGCTCCTTCATTTTTAACAATTTTAATTACACAATTGCCATTATTAACATCTTATAAGCTCCAGGATCTTATTTTATCCAAACACTTCAACAACTTATTTTAAAAATAAGATCTAACATCTTGTAAGCTCCAAAAACATCTTATAAGATGTAAGGGCTTATAATATGTTTAAAACAAGCTTAACCAAACACCCTCCTAATTTTTTGGTTCAGGGTATCGCCGAAAAAGTCGTTGGAGTGGTGAGGGAGATGGACGTGGTGAAGAAGAAAGAAAAATAAAGAAGAAATTGGGGAGGGAGGTTCTCGGTGGAGGAAAGGAGAAATGAAGAAGAAAAAGGGCTAATATATAAATATATATATACAATGCAATTTTCCAACTTCACAAATTGACCCCGGGATTTTCTTCCAATTCAATTAAGTCTTCCAAAGTGTTGATAATTTTCAATTCAACCCCATAAAAATTTAGTGCCTCACTTCCACCCATTTGACCAAAAGTAATTCCATGCAAACCCCCAAAACAATGAAAATGTGGTCCAATCAAGTCTTGTCTATTTGCAATTTGACCCCAGAACTTCCAATCTTCATCAATTAAGTCTTTTTTATAATTTTTTCGGGCCCTAAAATCTGACCAACCAATTTCTTGATTTCTAAATCCTTATTTTCTCAATTTCCCAATTTTAGGGGTGTTACATACCTCTCCCCTTAAAAGAATCTGGTCCCCAAATTCTTATTTGAGTACTACTTCGACTGGCAGAAAATAAGCAGATTCGATCTAGCAATCTGCATTCTTCTTTCAATACATTCTTCCAGAATTGCTTCTTCAAGTCCCGATACATCTTTGTGTCTCTTAGATGCATCGTGTATCTTAACTTGTGTGCCTCATCCAACAATCTCTCATTTATTCTTTCCGGCAAACATCTCTTTTACGGAATAGAAGAATACCTTAGTTGTTGGTATTGAACTCAGACTTTCCAAAATTTCCAACCTTTTTCTTTTGTTTCAACATCCATAAATAATTGGCTTAGGGCTCACCGCATTTCATTTGGTGATTTGGACTGCATTTATCTCTGTAATCCTACTTGCTATATTAATTTTAACACAACACCCGTTCTTAGGGTTTTTGACGCTTCAACTTCCAGTAAGTGAGCCATTCCAACCTTTCGGCTCGAGGCATTGGCCACTACATTTTCCTTTTCAGATAATAGGTGATGGAAGAATCGTAGTCTTCTAGAATTTCCTTCCATCAATGTTGTCTCATATTCAATCGTCATTCTAGTCAAGTGGTTGACCTTTCTAAGTTAATTTAGTCAACATGTTAGCTATTTCAAAAAAGTTCTGCACAAATCTTCGTTAATAGCTGATAAGGCCTCTTCTAGTTGACTACCACCCCTTTCTTAGAGGGATTAACCTGTACCCCATCTTGGGATATGATATGCCCAAGAAAAGCCACCTCTGTACTCAAGGTCTTACTTGCTAAATTTTGCATACAACTAATGCTCTCCCAAGGTCCCGAGAACCATGCATAAATGCTTTATGTGATCCTTTCTAGTCTTTAGCTGGTAGTACCCTTGCTTCAACTCTAGCTTTGAGAAGATTCTTGTCCCCATAGAAGGTCAAATAATTATTCTATATCACTACAATAAATTTTATATTTCGCAATGAAACAATTTGTTACAAAAAGTAAAAAAATTCGTTGCAAAACCATGTGCAACCAAAAAAAAAAAAAATTGTTGCCAACTTTGTTGGGTATCCTCATTGCAAAACATTCATGGCAACAAAAAGTTTAAATCATTGCCAATAGGTTGAACATAGACAACGATATTTTTTTCGTTACAAAAATATATATAATAGTCAACAAATAATATTGTTCCAAAAAAATTATTTTTTCGTAGACAAAGCGAATATTTTGTTGTCAAAAATCTAAATATTAGTAATCCATGTAATAGGAATTGCAACGATATATTTTGTTGCAAAGTTTGCGATTTTGACCAACAAAATATTTCGTTCCTAAGACATTTTTGCGCAACAAATGTTTTTGCGCTTGAAGACTTGTATTATCGACAAAGTGTTTCATTTCCAAAGACATTTTTAAGAACAAATATTTTTGTGCCTAAAGGCCCTTTTTCTAAATAAAGTGAGGATATATTGAATCAAAAGATGACTTACAATATTTACATCATGAGGAAGACAGAACTTCCATTACATCAAAACCTGTTCATCTATCCAAAACAAAATGCTCAAAAATGAACTTGGCACAAAATAAAAACTGGCCAGCAAAAATGAGATTCTATACAAAATTACAAAAGATAAAATGACAAAAAAACTAATTCCATGTGCTCAAGTGTCTGTGACCTTCCAAAAAGGTATTTTGATATAATTAGGGGCAAAATGGAGATTCATTCAAAATAATCCATCCTACAGCGTAAGGTGTCTGTAGCCTGCTATAGTAATGCTTTCATTTCGGCTAGATATATAAGTTAAGTTTCAAAGATAAGCAAGCAGTAGCAGCTTTTAAGAACAGAGCAACAACTTTTTAAGAACAGAGCAGCAACAACAGCATTATAAGAAGAAATCTCCTAAACATGGGACTGGAAGATGCAGTAGACAACATGGGACTTGAAGATACAATAGATAACGTGGACTGGAACCATAATCCAAAATAACAGCATGTTCTAGTGAACAAATTTAGAAAATCCATACATACATTCAGCAGAGAAAGAATATGTTGGAGCAGTGAACTCTTAATAGCAAGTAGCAAATGAGCATCAAGGTTACCAGATTCCGGAAAAGCCCAAGAAAAGTTGATGAACATTTATATAAACAGTGACATAACTTAAGCTCGTTGAGTTGTGTGGCTACATGTACGTAGTCTCCATAATGAGAAAATGATCTATCTAAAAAGCTTTCACAGTATTATGATCAAATTCCAAATTGTGTTCTACACATAAAACCAAGCAACCAACTTATTTCCTGCAAGAATAACCAAATAGCAACCAGATTCCATCATTCATGCAAGGTGGGCAATTCTATCCACCAACCAACATAGAGACAAATTAAGCAAAAAGATAACAATGCCATTAAGCATATCATCCCAATATAATTTCCAATGTTAACATCCAAATAACTCAAAAAAATTAGCACAAGTTGACCAATTCTACACACATTTCTTGCATAATGATTTTTTTTTTTGTCGTTGTATTACCTACTCATGATCTGCATAACTTCTGTGATCTTTTTGAAATACTTATTCAGCGCACACGTTATTTAGAGAGGGCCTCAACTTTTTGAACTTTAAAAAACTCACTGCTGGAATCTTTTTTTCCTACTAGAAAATAGGTAATATTATGGTTGGATGTTCCTTGCTATACCTCTTTCTTGGTCAGCTTCAGTTCCTGCTTTTAGTCAGATTAAGATACTATTTTGAGTTGGATAAACCTTTTGCATATGTTGATTTGCACTATAATTTTGCATGCTCTGTAAACTTGATTATTTTCATTCTGCATTAGCAGCAGTCGTACCTTATGGAACTTGCTCGACTTCAAATCCTCGTTGTATTACACATACAGACCAGAAAACATGCTGTTGCACCTATACAAAAACACACAACAATTCTATTCAAGTTTCATGCCACGTAATAGCTGGAAACTACCTCAACAACAACAATTTCCTAAATAATTGATCTTTTGTCTTGGTGGACTAGGAGACAAAATAAATAATCAGTAAAACAAATGGAATCCAATTTCATTTAAGGTATAGCTATCTAAATAAATATTATGTCAGACTTCACAGGAATTTCACAAGCACATTCATCAAAAATAATTTCAAAAAGATAAGAAAATTCAAATAATAACTTGTGGCATATCTTATTCAAAAAAAGAAAGAGTATTGACAATTTTTTTGACTAAAAGAATGCATAGAAAATACCTTGATCATTAATGGCTATTTTCCACATCAATCACAAAATAAGTATGTAAAAATCCTGCATTTCAACAAAAAACTCACATGTGAAGGGGATAATTGAAATTAAAGATGTTGAAAATTAAAAAGTAATACCTCGAAAAGTTTTAAGGGACAACTTTCAGTTGATCTGATTACTCAAGGACGTATATGCAACATGGCCTTGTAAATTTTCGTTTCCAACATCCTTCTCTTGCAACATCCATGTCTTCTGTTTTTCTTGTTCTCCAAACACTATTATATCACCAAACAAATAAATATAATACAATTTATTTAGGATATAACTTTATGCTTAAAACTAACATTAGTTTTATAAATATTTACCTGTGCTACTAATAGGATTTGTATTTGATTTAGTCTAAGTCACTATCTTCGTCACTGATTTCAAGTTCTTCCTCAATGTCACAATAGCTAACCAATGTATCATCTTCTTCATCAACATTATCTTTAATGATATCAAAGTCTTCAAAATTATTTTCCAAGTATTGGATTACATTGGTCTCAATAACTTCTGGTTCAACATCTTTTCTATCAAGTGATGTCAAACTATTTGTACTATTTTGGATTGGAATTGTGGGTCCTGAAGACTCATCTTTGTGAAAGACATCATCATCCTCCCTATTATCTTCATCTTCTAGCTCCATGGTATCAAACACATGTCTATGTCGAAATTGCATTAATATTCGCCAATTCCTCCCCAATTTCATATCATCAATGTAGAATACTTGCTTTACTTGACTTGCAAGTACAAAAGGATCATCCTCATACCAAGTACGACTAATATTTATACTTGTAATTTTTCCATCAACTTGTATGGTGGATTTCTTAATGCCAAGATTAAACCATTCAGCCTTGAAAAAAACAACATGATTATCTTTAATATAATCTAACTCAATGATTTTAGTAACAATGCCATAAAACTTAATAACATTGTCACCATGGTAACCTTCAACCATAACACCACTGTTCTATGTTGTACAACGACTATCACGCTCCATAGTATGGAATCTCACTCCATTTACAATACACCATGGATACTTTTTCACAATCATGTGAGGTCCACATGCTAGTGCATATAATCCATCTGTCACTTCTTTTGGATTATGATATTTCAAATGTGCTATCTACAAGATAAATAACCAGAACAGGACAAGTCATTTATACTGCTCTGGGATGACCTTATCTTCTAGTATATTTATTATATCATCCAATGGTAAGTTAAGGTCAAAGTACTTTTCTTTCATGTCTTTCTTCTAATTCCTCCAATTGGTCCCAATTGTTTCTAAAATATCGGCATAAATTCCAGGAGGACAAACAAACTTTGACTGCATTGAAAATTTAGGCATTTAAATGTGTTTTTTGAATATTAATGATTAAATTTAAAAAATGACTAATAGAAATTATACAGTAAATTACCTTAACTATGCTTATAGCTTATTTTTGTTGGATTGTGGCACTTTTCGCAAGTGAAAAACATCGAGAGGGCAATATGTACCCATCCTGGCCAACTCACCTAAAATGTTACAGCACTTTGAACGGTTATCAGGAATTATCTGACCAAATTCATTGCATTCAACTGGAGGCTTTTTTCCTGGTGGTAAACCCCAAATTTCAGGCATTAAAGTAGGTCCTCTTGTGTTTTTGCGTTGGCTTTCCTTACCTATTTTAGAATATTTCAATAATCAACTAAATAATAACCTCATATATGAAGCTACAGATAATTATGCATTGAAATATTGAATTTCACAATGTACATAGACCAACCAATTAAAAGTTTCGGCTACTTAATGCTAGTAGTATGACTATTCAGAAAGAAAAAAAAAGTATTGATAAATCCAAAAGAAAATGAATATAGCCAGATGAATTCTAAAAGATAGGTCACAATAAAATAAAAAAATGATTTTGGTTTTTGCCTTCCAAGAATGTAATGAAGTCTTTTGCTCACCAATTTCAATGACTTTGGAGTATGTATATTCTAAGTCCTTTATTGGCAACTAATTGATGCAATCTATGTATTTAATTGGTCTACTAGCATGTTTGTAAGATTCTTTGGCAAAGTGATAATTGACTTGGTAGAAGACTGTTGTTATAATGAAAAAGCAAAATGGCACCAAATTCCATAAAAAAAGTTGCATTTAATTTTTATATAACTTTAGGTGAGCTGTGAATCACAAATGTTATATAATGACATTAATGGCCAACACCAGATACCATGATTATTTGAAAAATCAGTATTTTTCACTAAGTAAAATCGCTAAATGGGGATGCTTACTTGTGGAAATTAGAAGTTTACTTCTTTAGATTCGATTAGATGGAGAACTATGCGAGTGATGCACCTCTATTTCCTCTTGCTGGCTAGCATGAGACAATGTGTCTTCATTACTTGGATGCTTACTTCTAGCCCTCTCTATTGCAAACAACCAAAAAAAATAAAAAGATAAGTAACACAACTTCATTTAGAAATAACCTGTAATACAATTTCAGCAACGCACAAATTACAACTAAAATATCGTAAGAGTCAACTACAACATGTACAACTATAAATGTATATAAAATTTAAATATCAATAGTTTTGTAACTTACTTGAAGTTGACCTATCATTAGATTGAGAATTTTCCAACTGACAACTCAATGATTCATCTTACAATGCGCATTTGAGGTTTCGAGTTTCACCATCTCTAGTAAAAAAAATCATAAAAAATAAGATATCATTTATGCTTGTTTATTCCACAATATATATAGATATGAAATAACCAACCTGTATGCTAGATATGCTGCTAAAACTACCAAAAGTCAATTTGGGCATAAGGTTCGAGGAATTGACTTGAGACTTTTCCCTTCATCAAGTCTTTGGGCATTGGCAAGCTTCTGATTTTAGCCAAGAAAGGGTCTCCTCCTCTGTGAATGACCTAAAGAGTACCACCTACAGAAAAAGGGACGTACTGCTTTCAGCACTTAACATTCTTAAGAAAAGTGAAAATCAATGAAAATTAAGTCAAAGATTGCACAATGTTCATGAGCATGCCTTCACCAACATAAATCATGTCAAACAAGAATGTCAAGTGATTAAGTGAAGTGAGACATGCATTACAACTTTCCAAATTATTCCATCATATTCATATCATTCTGCAATAATTTTGGTCATCGTATCTTTCTACATAATCTAATACTGTTTAAAACTGTTTAATCTTATCCAAGAGTTCAAGTTTAATTGTCCTTTCCAAGAGATCAATTGCTGGATTTAAAAATAACTCCTTTGTTTTACTTTCCAATCAAATAAATTTAGTTGTTATATATTTCCTTTAGATTTACATACATGGCATGATCACTTGAAAAACATTAATATGCCCTCCTCCACTAGAGGTTCAACACATCAGACATTACTTTATAAATTATAGCATAAGCATATAAGGTTTTTTCTGGCGTTCTGACCCTTTACTGAACTGAAAGGGATATAGGATATTGGAAGCAAACCCCACAGAGGCACAAGATAAGTAGGACTAAAGCAATTGAATCTCTTAGATAGTACCTGGCTTCAAACAAAAAACACTAGAGAACACTCAACTAAAGCTGACTAAAACTAAGAAAATTTACCCACTAAAAGAGATAAGCCCCCATAATCTACACAACATCCTATATGAAAACTCAACAGAAAATACAATCTTAAGACATATACACATCAATTCAATTACCCTTCTTCAAAAAACTCAATGTTATCCAACACAAATGAATATATATATATATAGGAAATGAAATTCCCTCAGGAAAAACAATAAATCAAATGAAAAAGTAAAAAAATTAAGATAACCAACCTTAGAAGAGTCACTCATGTTTATGAAACTCAAGAACTCGTAGAAACTCAGGATAAAAACTTCTGGGGTATGAAATAAAGAAGAAAGAGTATGGGAAGTGTGATAGAATAGATTAAGGCTTGATGAGGAAACATATTGTCAGAGGAAACAAAGGTATGAAAAAGATTGAGGAAGACATGTGAGAGAAACACAACATTCAACAAAAGTACGGCCCTCAAGAAGACCAATTGAATACACAAAAAGCAACAGATTAGTTTGTTTCGGAATATTGATGGGATTTTAATTTTTCCTTCCTTTTTCTTTTCTCTTCTTGTCTCCTTAGAAGTTAGGACTCAGAGTCTCAGACCATGTAGTTTAGGTTTAGGTTTTTCACGAAAAGGGAGGTGTCTCAGTTTTGTATATATTAGCATTTATATATACTCCCTATCCTATCACAAAATTTGGAGTATCTGCATCATCTCCAAAGCCAATTATGTAACCAGAATAAATCCATATGCTCAACACCAACAGGTATTAAATTAGGCAAAATTACAAAATTCGTCTTGTAATTTTACCTCATTTGGTTTTTCGTCCTATAAATTGCATAATATCAATTCTAGTCCTATAAGTATTAAAAAATTATCATTTTTCATCCTTTTTTCGCCAGAGCTGGCGAAACTCACCGAAAAATGTGACGTGGCACACTAGGTATGAGGACATTTCTTGTTTCTGCCTCGTTGGATTGCCTAGTAGGCATTTTTTATCTTTTTCTTGCTTAGTTGGCAGCATGCATGTCTTTTCTTTTTCTTTTTTTTTAAATTTCAAATATATTATATAATTTATATATACACACACGTATATATACACATCTATATATATATATATTTATATATTACATATCATCATTTTCTCTCCAAAACAAATTTTTTTTTCCTTGAATATCCTTCATTATCCCCCAAACTTTCCCATTTTTTAATATATACATAGATATATTATATATACATCAAATATATATATATTTTATTATTATTATAATAACAAAAAAATCACTCAATTTCATTTTCACCCCAAAAATCTAACAAAAAAGCATTGACTACTACAGTAAAAAAAAATTCTCCCCCAAAACATAAACAAACATACAAAAATTCTCCATAATCAATTTTTAACTATTTTCCAAAACATAACCAAAAATTAATCACATTCCCCAACACAATTTTCATATTCTCCAATAATTTATTCTCCCAAAACACATAATAAAATCACACAAAAAATATAACCAAACATTCCCCTAATTTGCCATTAACCATATTATTTTAACTCACATATTTAATATAATTTAATTAAATTTAAACATTCCCCTAATTTGCCATTAAATTTGGTTATGTTTTGGAAAATAGTTAAAAATTGATTTTGGAGAATTTTTGTATGTTTGTTTATGTTTCGGGGGAGAAATTTTTTTTACTGTAACAGTCAAATCTATGCTTTTTTGTTAGATTTTTGGAGTGAAAATGAAATTGAGTGATTTTATTTATTGTTATAATAATAATAATAAAATATATATATATGATGTATATATAATATATGTATGTATATATTAAAAAATAGGAAAGTTTTGGGGATAATGAAGGATATTCAAGGAAAAAAATTGTGTTTTGGAGGGAAAATGATGATATGTTATATATAAATATAAATAGATGTGTATATATATGTGTGTGTATATATAAATTATATAATGTATTTGAAATTTAAAAAAAAAAAGAAGAAAAGAAAGGACATGTATGCTACCAACTAAGCAAGAAAAAGACAAAAAATGCCTACTAGGCAGTCCAACGAGACAGAAACAAGAAATGTCCATACGCCCGGTGTGCCACATCACATTTTCCGGCGAGTTTCGCCGGCTCCGGAGAAAAAAGGACGAAAAATGATAATTTTTTAATACTTATAGGACTAGAATTGATATTATGCAATTTATAGGACGAAAAACCAAATGAGGTAAAGTTATAGGATGAATTTTGTAATTTTTCTTGCCATGTCAGCTGCCAATGAGGCAGAAACAAGTAATGTCCACATGCTCGGTGTGCCACGTCACATATTCCGGCGAGTTTTGCCGACTCCGGCGAAAAAAGGACGAAAAATGATAGATTTTTAATACTTATAGGACTAGAATTGATATTATGCAATTTATAGGACGGAAAACCAAATGAGGTAAAGTTACAGAACGAAGTTTGTAATTTTACCTATTAAATTAACAGACATTTAAGTATCACTTTTTTTAATTCACAACTATAAAAATTTTAGAACAGTACCTTCCAAGCTCTTAAAAAATGAAGAAATAAAAACTCAAATACCCAACGTAATATCTAAAAAAAAATTAATAACAAGAAGGAAAACAAAATAAGAAACCTGAAAGTTATTCATAAACTTACCGTGCGACAATCAATAATGTGCGTATTCTGAAAAAACCTACCCTGAAGGTCACCACGACAGATTACCTATGGTCTTCGATAGATAATCAACCCAAGAAAGAAAGGGAGAGAGGTAGCGTGTATTATATGGAGAATGCAAATTTTTAAGGGTTTATGAGAGTCGAAAGTTGAAATTGGATTGGGGCTAAGTTATGGGTGAGAGAAGACAAATAGAGAGATAAACGGGTAAGAAGAAATGATATTTGGGAATTTGAGGGGGTTTTTGGTAGAGGGAGCTGAAATTATATGAACTTTTTTGTGGGAATTTTTTCATTTTTTATTTTAATTCAATTTTTTTGACCAAACGACAATGTTCTTTAAGAGAAAAGAAAATATCAAAATGAATAATAGTACTTATACCCACACTTCTTTAAAAATGTGACAATGTTATACTTATCTTACACTTTTATAAAATCGTAAGGAAAAAATGTGTAACAAAATGCCTTTTTTCTTGTAGCGTATAATCGAACTTATATGATTTTTAATGTTAAGATTTATGTAGCTTAGGCAAGCTAAAATAATGACATCGAAAATTTGATCTTGTTATCATGTAAAACGATTTTGTAAGTAATGCTTTTGACAAATGTATCCATATTAAACAAAGTGAATTTGGCAGTGCGATTTTGATATTTGGTACTAATATAACTATAGCAAGTGAAACTAAGTCTCTATATTATCTAACCAGTTTGATGTGAAGGATTTAGACAAAGTTGATTTTACTGAGTATAGGTTATCAAAACATAAGAAGGGATCAAAATTGCTCTTCACGTTATGTTGAAAAGATTTTGAAGAAGTTTAACAAATTTGATTGTAAATCGGTGAGTGTATCTTGTGATCCTTCAGAATAAGTGTATCTTATTATAGATGAAATTGATTTGATAATGTGAATAAAGGTCATCAAAACATAAGGAATCACAATTATTCAGTCGCATTACGTCGAAAATATTTTAAAGAAGTTTAACAAATTTGATTGTAGATCAGTAAGTATATCTTATGATCCCGTAAAGAAAAAACATAGTGATCTAGTTTCTTAATTACAGTATTCCATATTACAGAAGTCGTTGTGTGTTTATCAAACATAACTTTATCGGATATCTCCCAACTTGTTAGGGGACTTAGTAGATACACCAGTATCCTAGATACTTGCCATTTGAGTTCCTTAGAGTGAGTGTTAGATATTTAAAATACACTATACATTATGGAATATCCCACAATTCTAGAGGGTTATTTATCAAAATATAGTAAAAGAGTTGCAATTTTACAAAACTACCGTGATTTGAAAAAGGTTGCAAAAATGCCGTAAGGCGTGGCCTGGAGCCACGCCTTTTTGTTTCTGAATTATTTTATTTTATTTTTTATATAAATTAAACAGAGGCGTGGCTTGAAAAATGCCGTAAGGCGTGGCCTGGAGCCACGCCTTTTTGTTTCTGAATTTTTTATTTTTATTTTTTTATATAAATTAAACAGAGGCGTGGCCTCAAGCCACGCCTCTAGCATGGCTAAACTGCCACCGCTCCATGCAAATTTTTTTTTCTAATCCAAATATATATATATATATATATTTTTTTAAATTGAAGAGGCGTCCATGTATGTTTTTCAGTTGAAAGAAGAGGCCACGCCTCTTGCATGCATATTTTGTTTTTTTTTTTTAATTGAAAATTGAGAGGCGTGGCTCTTGCATGTTTTTATTTTTAGTTTTTAATTGAAAATTGAAGAACATTCAATTTTTTTTTATTTTTTTATCTTGTAACTTAATATAAATTAATTAAAATTTAATATTAAATTATTAGCATTTGAATTGCTTAATAACCAGTAATGTAAAAATATTGATACTCCATTATGTGCTTTTATTTTTTATTTTTTCATTGTATATGAATTAATAATTACAAAGGAAAAAACACAAATATAAACTAATACTAATGTCATGCTTATCAATTTCAAATTATTCAAATTAAAAACTAAAATAACTTTCGCATCACAATATCAATTCAAACTTAATAGTAAACAACTCAAATTAATATACTTTCAAAAATTTAAAAACCAACCTGATATTTATGGGTCAAAATCTTCCTTCTCCAATTTAAGATTTCTAACAAAACTGACAAAAATTCAAAAAAAAAAAATTACAATATATCATCTTAACAATACAAAATTAATAACATAAAATAATCAAAAATAAAAAATTATAATCTTCAACAACATAAATTAATATTTGAGGAGGAGTAAATGAGAAGATGAATAATGAAGGGAGGGTTGTGTATAAGTAAGACAAATGGCACTGTGTAGAAAAAAAAAAAAAAAATTTCTCCACAAGAGGCGTGCCTGCTCTTGTTTCAATTAAAAAAAAAAAAAATGTTCCACATGCAAGAGGCGTGGCTTGTTGCCATTTTTTCAAAATAAAAAAAAATATTGAAGAGGCGTGGCTTGACTATTTCTTCATTTTTTCCACCTAGCAGTTTAGCCATGCCAGAGGCGTGGCCCCTTACGGCATTTTTGCAACATTTTTCAAATCACGGTAGTTTAAAAAAATTGCAACTTTTTTACTATATTTTGATAAATAAGCCCAATTCTAGAAGTTCATAATGATATTAATGGGTATTTGACTCAAATGAAAGCAAAGCAACCACTAGTTATGTATTTACATTTGGTGGACCAATGGTCCCTTATAGATCTTCCAAGTCAATTTGCATCTCTGGGACATCTATAAAAGCTGAAATGATAACACTGGATAGTATTGGCATGCATGCAAAATGACTTAAAAGATTGTCAGTAGACATTCCTTTGGAGGAAAAATTCATTGCCGACAATTTCTATTAACTTTATTAGCCAATCAGCTATAGTGAGGTCTAAGCAAAATAATTCCACTGAGAAAAATAGATACTACCTTTGAGACAGAAAATGATAAAGTATTTGATTAATGATAGAATTATTTTTCAGAAAATGATAAAGTATCTCATTAATGATGGAATTATTTCCTTAGACTAATCAATCCAAAAAGAATAAGATAAATTCTTTAATAAGGGGACTTATGAGAAAGGCAGGTCTATGAATTTGTAAAGGAGATAGACGTGAAGCCCATATAATCAATCATCGATATGGCAATCCAACATTACTTATTGGATATCCCGATATAAAGGCTCAATGGATGCGAATGAATAGTTTGGATGATTAAATGGCAATATAAAACTCTACACTTTATCATGTCATTATATTGGTGTAATAAAGCCAGATTCTCGAATTCACTCACATGCTCAAAAGGATTGATTCCACCCGTATACTTTGGTATACGAATAGTTGTGTGATTGGAAGGGAGCTCATTGATGGCCTCTTCTAAGAAGCTAGGTGTTTAGGTTTCCTGTGGCTCTCTAGTTACTCTCATCTTCATATCCCTTATTTCCCTCCGTAGGTCTTCTATCTCAAGGGTAATATTTGCTTCTGCACGGAAGGGATGCCTTCCTTGCTGCACATACACCAAACTTTTGGCAGTTGCCCCATTGGCATAGGCCGATTTGCAGGCTTCCTGCGATTCAGACTCATGAGGTGACTACCTAGGAGTGACCACCTTATGGCTTACAATCGGGGCCGGACCAGAGCTAGGGCAACTGCTCCTAGCTATGAGGCTGTGGTAGTGACTCATCAAGGGGGCGGCACAAGAACCAGTAGCTAGAAAGTACTAACAGCTCCAAGGGTGGCTGCTGCAATCCTCGAAATATATATATAGGCATGGTAGGCCCGAGAGGTTGAGGCCTCGCCGTTGTTATCCTGCATTTGGAGGCACAGCAGGAGCCGTTAAGGCTATCCCAAGCATAGGTAACATAAGGACAAGCTGAATAGGGATGGCTTCAGAGATTAGGAACACATTAGCTGACTGGTTGGCTAATATGGTGATCATGGTGTGGCATATTAACTCCTTAAGTTGATCTAGGGTAAGATTACCCACCGTCGCAGGCAACTTGGCTGGGTTAGCTTCCTCCATTGAGGGCATGTTGGCAAGTGGTTTGGTAGTCTTAGGTGGTGTCTCCTTGCTGCCCTCACTCACTATTTCCTCTCTCCCTCTCTGCATCCACTATTCTCAACGTCCTAGATCTCAAACTTCCCCACAAATGACACCAATTGATGTGAATCAAATTTCACACCAATAATTCTAATATACTAATACAACTAAAAAATAAAATAAAAATCCAAGAGGGTCTGGCACAAATAAATCATACTAGGCTAGTATAAGAAAATGTTAAAAGCGTATATTTCGTCATAAAATGTTCTTTGATATATACAGCAGATAATGCCTCTATAGGCCCATTGCCCATTATCCACATACCATAATCGTGCCTAAGATCCGGGGGTTCCTAATTACATCTTCTTCCTCTAGAACGAGTAGAGACATAGCTTTATATAATTCTCGCAACAAATGGAGGTAATTGACTGCCTACATCGACTCAGTTCAACTAATAGCTCCCCCCTGTTTAATCGTCAGCTTGGGCCCTTGTTTGCTCTCTTAGTTACAGTTCAGCTTAACCATTACTCCTTTAGATCAACTTTCAGACTGGGGGCCTTATCAGGTTAGCTTCTCTCGTAAAAAGGGTTGTTACGACCATGGTAATATCACTATTTTTACATTGTGTCTGGTGGGACGATGTTGTGACCAACATGACTAGCCTTTTCATTATTTTTATATTCATATATTTCATTTCGTGAAAAAAAAATTAATTTTGCACCGTATATCTCATCAAAAAATATATTGTAAATTAAATTTATTTATACATAAAATTAGAATAATATATATAAATTATATTTTTAGTTATAATTAATTCAATCCGTCTATAACATATGGCACGTGCTAGTTCTTATACTAACTAGTTTGAAACTTTGATCTTACAAAAGTTGATTTAGAAACACTAAGGCTTGCAAGAAAAAAAAGATGCTGGCAAAATTACAAAATTCGTCCTGTAACTTTACTTCATTTGATTTTTCGTCCTATAAATTCTATAATATCAATTCTAATTCTACAAGTATTAAGAAATTGTCATTTTTCATCCTTTTTTCGCCGGAGCCGACGAAACTCGCCGGAAAATGTGACGTGGCACACCGGGCATGTGGACATTACTTGTTTCTGCCTTGTTGGCAACTGACATGGCAAGCAAAATTACAAAATTCGTTCTGTAACTTTACCTCATTTTGTTTTTCGTCCTATAAATTGCATAATATCAATTATAGTCCTACAAGTATTAAAAAATTGTCATTTTTCATCCTTTTTTCACCGGAGCCGACGAAACTCGCCAGAAAATGTGACGTGGCACACCGGGCATGTGGACATTACTTGTTTCTGCCTTGTTGGCAACTGACATGGCAAGCAAAATTACAAAATTCGTCCTATAACTTTACCTCATTTGGTTTTTCGTCCTATAAATTGCATAATATCAATTCTAGTCCTATAAGTATTAAAAAATTGTCATTTTTCATCCTTTTTTCTCCAGAGCCAACGAAACTCGCTGGAAAATGTGATGTGGCACATCGGGCGCATGGACATTTCTTGTTTATGCCTCGTTAGACTGCCTAGTAGGCATTTTTTGTCTTTTTCTTGCTTATTTGGCAGCTTGCATGCCTTTTCTTTCTTTTTTTTAAATTTCAAATATATTATATAATTTATATATACACACACATATAAATGCACATCTATTTATATATATATATATATTTATATATTACATACCATCATTTTCCCTCCAAAACACAATTTTTTTCCCCTTGAATATCCTTCATTATCCCCTAAAACTTTTCCATTTCTTAATATATACATACATATACCATATATACGTCATACATATATTTTATTATTATAATAATAAAAAAATCACTCAATTTTATTTTCACCCCAAAAATCTAACAAAAAAGCATTGATTTGACTGCCACAGTAAAAAAAATTTCTCCCCCAAAACATAAACAAGCATACCAAAATTCTCCATAATAAATTTTTAACTATTTTTCAAAACATAACAAAAAATTAATCACATTCCCCAACACAATTTTCATATTCTCCAATAATTTATTTTCCCAAAACACATAATAAAATCACACAAAAAATATAACCAAACATTCTCCTAATTTTCCATTAACCATATTATTTTAACTTACATATTTAAAATAATTTAATTAAATTTAAACAAAAATTAAAATTCCTAAACGCCACCCCACCCCAATCCCCGCTTCGCCCCATGATGGGCTGGCCATGGATATAATCCCCCACCTCCCCCCAACCACTTGGTGGGTGGGTGGGTGGCCGAGCTCACCATGGCCAGCACCTCTCCTGGCTGCCGCCTAGCCAGGCGGTGGCTGGCCCAGCCACCATTGCCACGAGCTAGCCATGGTGATCGGCTCATCATTGTAGGTGGGTGAGGTGGGGGGTGGAGTGGGGGGGGCTAGGAATTTTAATATATGTTTAAATTTAATTAAATTATTTTAAATATATGTGAGTTAAAATAATATAATTAATGGCAAATTAGGGGAATGTTTGGTTATATTTTTTGTGTGATTTTATTATGTGTTTTAGGAGAATAAATTATTGGTGAATATGAAGATTGTGTTGGGGAATGTGATTAATTTTTGGTTATGTTTTGGAAAATAGTTAAAAATTGATTCTGGAGAATTTTTGTATGTTTGTTTATGTTTCGGGGGAGAATTTTTTTTTTACTATAGCAGTCAAATTAATACTTTTTTGTTAGATTTTTGGGGTGAAAATGAAATTGAGTAATTTTTTTGTTATAGTAATAATAATATATATATGATGTATATATAATATATGTATGTATATATTAAAAAATGGGAAAGTTTTGACGATAATGAAGGATATTCAAGGAAAAAAAAATTATGTTTTGGAGGGAAAATAATGATATCTAATATAGAAATATATATATATATAAATAGATGTGTATATATATGTGTGTGTATATATAAATTATATAATATATTTGAAATTTGAAAAAAAGAAAAGAAAAGACATGCATGTTGCCAACTAAGCAAGAAAAAGATAAAAAATGCCTACTAGGCAATCCAACGAGGCAGAAACAAGAAATCTTCACACGCCCGGTGTGCCACGTCACATTTTTCGGCAAGTTTCGCCGGCTCCGGCGAAGAAAGGATGAAAAATGACAATTTTTTAATACTTATAGGACTAGAATTGATATTATGCAATTTATAGGATGAAAAACCAAATGAGGTAAAGTTACAGGACAAATTTTATAATTTGCCTGCCATGTCAGTTGTCAATGTGGCAGAAACAAGTAATGTCCACATGCCCGGTGTGCCACGTCACATTTTCCAGCGAGTTTCACCGGCTTCGGCGAAAAAAGGACGAAAAATGAGAATATTTTAAGACTTATAGGACTAGAATTGATATTATACAATTTATAGGACGAAAACCAAATGAGGTAAAGTTACAAGACGAATTTTGTAATTTTGCCAAAAGATGTTTGTTGGTCCAACTTGAAACAAGTACAAACTTCTTATTTTTTTTAAAATTAAAATTTTAATCCCTTAATTTTTAAATTTAATTAAATCTTATGCAAGCATGATATTCTCTTACCTCAACTTTCTTAACTTGTAATTTTGGTTTTGATGTGGCATTATAAACCAACCATATAAAATCAGCTAAGTAAATTTGACCTCACTAGCATCACATAAGAAAAAGGCAACTCATTTAGACCACTATGATAAGCTCTTAAGGCCGCTCACCTCTAGATCAAACCGTCTGTGAAAGAGTTGTTATCCGTTCCCCGAGAGTCGCTCGCTTTCGTTCATCCTTCCTCCCTGGTGCCTGATGTCATCCCATCCACTTGGTATGGGTGACTGCGCCATCAGCCTGTTTCCTCCATATTAAACGTGTTCAAACAGTCCTTTCTTGGCCAAAAAGAGGACTTTGTACTATTTTAGGCGGTGATATCCCACTTAGCCATCCATTGGACGCAAAAGGCCTATTTTAAATCTATATTATATTAAGGGCTAGTTTGATTAGATTTTTAAGTTATCTCATAATTATTTATCATATAATAATTTGTGTGATTTTTTTATCAATATATTATAGTTTAATTAGCATGATAAATAAACTCATAGAAGGTAGCAAGTTAATTTATTGTCACACCCCAAAATGAAACCATTTTTTTCCAGTATCGAAGCGTGAAACTCAATCCCAAATAAATAATAGCATCCAAAATCATAAGGTTAAACAAAAGAACTCAAAGTGTCAATACTTAACCTCAACTAAACAAATTAAATAAAATACGTAATAAATAAAAATAAAGCTAACAAGCTAATGAGAAGTAAACTAGTCTACAGCAAAAATCCAAACTAAGACTTCAATCTTGATTCTCATCATATGCAAGATCCACCTCCTCACTATGGCTATGATCTTGGTCTGCCAAAAGGAAATTAAAGAAAAACATAGAGTGTGAGTAAAAGACTCGGTGAATGCCAAGTGTGTGTAATATGACTTCATGAATTTAACATGATTTGTACGGTAAAAATATTTGAGAAGAACATAAGTGGAAATCAATAAATAGCCAAGCAGTAACAAAACAAGAATTTAATAAACAATTCTCTAGACTAACAACTTAAATACGATGATCAGACAGTGTTTGTTGTAGCCAGTCAACCTTATAACTCCCATCGTACAGTCCCTTATAACTCTGGGCAAAGTGCGACCTTACCAAAATAGTGCTCGAACTTAGGTCCTCGAAAAATCCTACAGCCCACCTCAACCACAAACGGTTGTTATGTGCAGGGGGGATTAGGCCATAGGGGCTTAGGGTTCAACTGACAAGCCCGTTGCTCCCGGTGAAGTCCCTCACACACTCAAACCAAGTTGGATCCAACTAACATTAACAGTAGCAGTAGCAATAATAGATAATTCAGTTATCAGTTAATCATCGAATTTAACTGCTAGTCTAGAAGCATCAAAATTCATAAAAAGCATATGCTTTTCTTTCATCTAGAAGTAAAAATAAGGAAATTTTTCCTTTTTCCTTTTTTTTTTTTTTTTTTTTTGCGCAATGGAATACATATAAAGTGCAGTGTAAAATAAAAAGTTGTCAGTGAATTAAGAAGCATATATCTTTCTAGGTTTTAAAAAAATACTATATAATATATATAAGTTTAGGTACTCACCTTCAAGATCAATTCTAGAAGTCAATCACTTATCTCAGAGTCAATCGAGTCAATAATTGAGTCACCTAATTCATTTAATAAGCACATCAACAACTAATTTAACTAACTAACAAGATAAAATTTACTTAGAACTAATCTTATGGGTACCATAAGCTTATAGTACCTTAAACCCAACAATCATAATTGGTACTATATAAATAATTTATTATATATGTATATTTTTCTCATTTAAAGTCCATTCAAAATCCCAAAATTATAAGCAAAGAAGATTAACCTAAATAAATTCTAGAATTTAATAGAAAATAAATCCTAAAATTCCTACCACCGAAACAATAAAGGAAGGAAAATTGTTCCAAAGAATAACAATAAGATCTAGCCTATTTAGTAATTTGTCCTATCTAGACTTGTAAAAGCAAAATTCATATATATATATATATATATATATGAATTTAAACACCATTCCTAATGAAATCTCATACCCATAAAATAACTAAAATTACAACCTATACATGAACAAAACCAATCAGAATAGCTATATATAAATGTATATATACTTATACAAAATTACACATACACTAATAATCTATCATATTCTACGTATGTGTGTGTGTGTGTCTATATATGTACATATGCAAACATACCTACACTAAGCAACCAGCAAGGTCCACAAATATATATATATATATATCCGAATATACATATGCCAAGAAAAACTATGGGAAGAAAATTCTGTATTAAAATTTGAACCATTGACCCACCATCCATATATGCAATAATAGGTGTCTACTATTCTAATAAATGAGTGAGATGCACTATTTTGACAATCAATTCATCTTATACGCAAGCATTAAGTTGAGAATTACTATTAACAATTTCCTCAAATCAATGAAATATACCTTATATATATTGGGGTGATTATAGTGTTGCTGCCCACGTTTCCACCTTCGTTTTCTTTTCTTGTCCTTTCTTGCTTTTTTTCTCTTTTTCTTCTCTACCTTGCAGCCGGCGTCCTTAACTCCTTCTCTCTCTCTCTCTCTCTCTCTCTCTCTATATATATATATATATATATATATGATTAGGGCTTTGCTTTTAGGGACTACATATATGTGAAAGAAGTGGTTGAATTCAAATAGAACTCTAATCAATTTTCTTCTAGGACTAGGATAATCCCATTGTAAGTTTCTCTATTATTAATTTCTAGAATTCAATAATTCAATTCCTTGTATTAATATAATATTAATTCAAGTAGAATTATAACTTATACTCCCCATAATATAAAGTATCTACAAATATATATATATATACTTAAAATATTAATTATCACTATTAAAATTCTAGTGTTTTTATTATCAAATCCTTAAGTCTCAATGATTCAATTTCTAGTAACAATACAATATTAATTTAAATAAAATTATAACTTATTTCCAAAAATTGAACTATCTAATATACATATAAATATTTATGACCTTAAATAGTAATGCTCACTATTTAATCAAGAGATAACTTTAGTGCTAAATACACACACACACATATTATATCTTCTAACTGATATAGCAAATAAATAAAATTAAAAGAAAATAAAAGTAAACATATGATAAAATAATTAATTAAATGTGAAAGAAATTCGAAGGCATCACATTTATTATGTGAATTGCACATATAAACAGGAGCTTTTGGTATTCATGTGGACTTGAGTGTTTATTGCCATTTAAACCAAACGAATGATAAAGATAAAAATACTATATCCTATTTTATCATCCCAACCAAACTAGCATTAAGCGGTATTCATTCTAATAGGAGTTCTACTGTTATTTTTGACCCATGAAAAACTTTATAAATACTTATTTTTAACACTTCATCTCATGTACGCACTCTATATACTTACTTTCCCAACTACTTTGTGACTTTATTATTTCTATAACTCTTAAACTGACTTAAATGTCAAAGGGTATTAATCGAGGGTCATCTCAACAAACTTAACGAGCTCTATGTGATTGTAGGTTTGATCCACACTCATCTGCTCGAGCTTTGAGCTCAAGCTACTTTGGAAAATTATCTTGATGGGCCTCATTTTCCTTCAAAACCTTCACATATGACACTCTCGCCAAACACTACATCATCAGCTTTCGTCCCCCACTAATAATCACTGGTGGTTGATAGGATAGGTTTGAATTTGAAAGATAAAATGTCATAATCATATTAAGCAGATATTTTGTGCCTTCAAGTGGATTCATATCAACATCCCCAATTTATAGTCAAGAAATTGGATAGCTATCAATTAGTAAATAAAAGGTATGCTGTACAATTTTCATTCTTTCTAAGGAAAAATTATTATTTAATACAAGAGGAAATTGGATTGAATTGAAACAGAATAAAAAAAAGAAGTGCAAACAAAATTTAAGAATTTTGGATTGACGACAGTCATAAAATTAGTTAAGAATTGTAGGGCCGGCACCAACATCAAACGATACATTCTTTTAAATAAACACCACAAAAGCATAAGGAAAAATAAATAATACACATATTTATATAGTTCAACTAATACACAAGAAGAGTGTTTTCACAGTACCAAATTTAATCGAGTATATATACAACGACTAGAGAATGTATAATTTCTAATCAGATACGACACTTCAAGAAGATAAATCAATACTTTATAGAAAAAAATACTCTTCATAATGTGTCAATTTTCTCAAATGTTCGCCTATAAGCGATTTAAGTCAAATCTTTGACTAATTATAAATATTAAAAAAATGCCCAAATTAAAAGATACAATTTCCCTTCAGATCTTTTTTCACCAAGGAAAAAGAAGATTATGCTTGTCAATTTTCTCTCGCTTTAATTTATTTTCATCCTCTCAAACACAAAGTTTAAATATAGGGTATTGTTGTTTGCACTCCGACGCTTGTTATTGACACTCCATTTGATTTTTAATCTATAAAAATTGACCATTATATCCCTTTCTTTTCAAGATATCATTTAATTTGAATTGCTGGACAATTATGCCTTTAGTTTACTACTCTTTATCCTATTAAACAAAATTGTGATTCATTCCTAGCCTTGATTCATTTCATATCAAACTTGATAGAGCACAGAAAGATGAGCAGATTATCTCATCTCTACATTCAATTATCTTACTAAAAAACATGGCTATGAACTTCAATAGAAAAATATAACCTCACTGCAAAATAGTATATTTTCACACACCAAATATGGGTCTTGTTTTACTTCATAAAGATCACTGTGTAAAATTATTTCAATCAAAAAAGTAAAATAAAGGAAAAAAAAAAAAAGAGCACTACACACATACTTTGCAAAAAATTATCCATACTGCATATACCTAAAAAAATGTGGATAATTTTACCTACTGCTTAATTACATGTCACTTTTTGACCCAACACACAGGTAACCCGTGAACAATCATGTGTGTGTGCGTGTATTAAATTTTTCTCTAATTCTCACAAATAATTTGGAGGATATAACAATTAACACATTTTTCTATGAGAACAACAATGTTTACATGGTATTAAATTTTTAGTTTAAATTTTTTTGACATATAATGAGATTTAAATTTGAATTTCGAAATGTAATATAACTTAAAATCGATATATATTTAAAAATTTAAGTTATACTTTCCAAACTAAAATACTTAACATGCTTTAAGTACTCGTTTAATGTAATGTTTACAATTTATAGCCTCTTTTATTAGTTTTATTGAAGTAATATTTGAATAATATTATATAAATAAAAAATGCAATTAATTTACCTTCAAGTATTAAAAATAAAAATAAAAATACCGATACTTGTGGATAACTCATAACCCATGGGTAATGATGGGTCCACTATCTCGTACCCAAAAAAAAAAAGAGGATAATTTTACTTATGAATAAATTTACCCAACCCGTCATTATCCATTATTGGGTTACTCACGAGTATCCATTTGCCAAGTCTATTATTATTTCATATTAAATTGGACAAGTTGAGGTGGAATGTTTTTATGAGTAACAAAGTTGAAAGTAATAATTATTATATTAAAGGGTATATTTGTCTTGCAAATTAATATAAATTCATTTGAAAAGTAAGTGAATATTTTGGTCAAAACCATAACATAAAAATTTAGAATTGAGTGCGAATAACAACTTTTGGAGTGCAAATAATAATCCCCTTAAATATATGGTCGCAAATTGTGATTTAATCCATAAGCTAATTATTACTATTAATTTTCAACTATCATGTGAGTCCTGGTTTCCTAGTCATGATCATATATATATATATATATATATATTACAAAATTAAACTCTCAAGTTAATTGGGTCTATCAAGTCTAGTTCAAATAGTAAAATTGATGAAGTTCAGTTTAAATAGTAAAATTAAAGTTTCAAAATTTTAATATTTTGATTCAAATGTATTTTTTAATTTAATAGTAATTAATTGATAATAGTTAATTTGATACATATTAATTATTAATTGATCATGGTTGAACTCTTATAAGTTGATATCTAATATAGATAAATATTTTGGAAATACACTAGATTTAAGTTCAAAATTAATTTTTCACGTGAGATACGCATCTACAGAATTTTAGAATTTGGAACGAAAAAATATATACTTGTAATAACTCGTGTCATAACTCATGAGTTTTAATTTAGGGATAAATGTATAAAAGGATATACGAGCTATTCAGGGAAAAAAATAAAAAGATCAAAATTACTCAATATTAGATTGGATTTTTACACTCCACCAAATATGTGTGTGTGTGTGTGTGTGTGTGTGTGTGTGTGAGTGTATATTGGGTTTTTCGTGTAACTCCTACAGCCAAGAGTGAAATAATTGAATCCATGTATGAGTATATGAGTATTTTAACGTCAATAAACTTTAACGTAAATCAATAGATTTTGAAGTGTTTGTTATTATTATGATTATTATTATTATTATTATTATTAGTTTTGTCTTGTCACTTGTGCTAACAAATTCCTAACTTGGATTTTTTGGGATTAGTCCATTCAAAGAAGGAGGAAAACAAAGAATTCACACGCAAACGTATTTTTGCGGGAAAAGAAAGCAAAATATGCGTGAAGTCAAAGGTATTACTATAAATTCGTGTTAGATTAGGATGCGTTTGGCCTCCTATTGAAACTTTGAGAGAGCCTACACAGTAAGAGGAATAAATAAGCTGAAACATGTGGTACTCAATATGCTAGTAAGAGTAGCAGTGACAAAATGTGAGCTTAAGGACTTCGTTTTTAATAATTTCCTCAAGTATTTTAGCAACGATGGGACTCATTTATAAATTGTTATTTTTAATTTGCAAATTAAGGATACGAGAATTATAAGTAAGTTGTCATTACTAATAATTAATTAATGATAATTTTTACTCTATATAGTGACAATTCAACGACAACAGATGTTGCTCGAAAATAGAGTTGTTATCTTTTCAATAAATTAGTAAGTGTTGTGTATTCACTCCTGTACACGATTGTGAAGAGTTCGAGCTTGAATATGAAAAATAATTCTCTAGAAAATTTTTTGGATGTGAAAATTGATTTTTAGATTAATTAAGGCTTTGGTGGGTTTAGATTGTAGAGCCCATCATATATATCAATCAATTTTCATATTATTATTTCAAAAATCTTTTACTAATATTATTTTTTCTAGTACCGTAAATTGTTTGGTAAGGGTCGGACTTGACGTATTAATTTATTCAACTTACTCATTGTGGTAATAAGTAATGGCTTGCGTGTTTTTCTGGTTCATCTGGGTAGATAACCTTGCCAAGAAAACAAGGTAAAATCGGCAAGCAATTTTAAATTTCTTTTGTAAAAAAATAGTTCAACCGATTGTGGTGTGACATGTATATATCGGAGACGTCATGTAATTAATTTATATAATTATCTCTATGCAAAACTGCGGTTGCATCATAGATCCGGGTGATAGAAAATCTAATGTATATAAAATAAAATATTATTCAATCCTATTTTAAATACATTTTTTATGTGACATAATGTGAATAAGTTAATTTTATTCATTTTTACCATGTAAATAAATTTTATATATAATATATGTAACTCCGTAGAATATATTTTCATATTTATCTCTTCATGTCAATATATTTTCATACATAATAGATATGTAACTTTCTATATCAATTTTCATAACTCTCTCTATTAATACATAACTTTTGCAACTCTTTATTATATTGTTAATTTTATTCCTATTAATTATGTCAACATATATATCTACATATATATTATTCTATCTGATATGAGTAAGTCAGTAAGCCCATATGCTAAATAAAATTCTAAAGCCCAAAACGAGTTAAGCTCTGGGCCCTGGCATTTGTAGGTCCAAGCAGGTTTGTCCCATGACAATATTATGTTTCTGGATTGACTCTGAAACTTCGAATTGCCTTTATAGTTGAAAGAGGTCGAGTTTTGTCAACCCCACGAGGTCGAAAACATACAACAAGAGAAGTGACTGCCTGACCAAAAATGCATTAATGGCAAAGTCTACCACTCATCACATCCGTATTAAATGCACTCGAACCACCCTCATGTCTGCATTAAATGATTTTGATGGCACATCACCTCCGTATTAATGACGGTAAAGGCTCCCTCTCCGGCCAGTCGATCACAAGCGAGATTCCGCGTTAGACCGAAAAGACCTAAGTTACCTCTACGTAAGGAAAGGAAGGCCTGATTTGTATTAGGGTGAAACTCGTCATTTTACTCCTTGCCAAACACTATAAATATCCCCTCTTTCAGAGACAAAAATACACTTTTAAACACTTTCTAAGTCGCTACTCTGTTAAATTATCTTCAAGTCGAAAACTGACTTAAGCATCAGAGGGTTTTAACGGAGGACCCTCTCAACTAGCCTGACATTTGTTCATTAGTTGCTGGATTTGACCCGCATTATCCATTTTCCCATCTTTTTGGTTGACATAAAACTTCTGGTTGAGACCAAGAAGCCCACTTCACTAAAATTGATATCATCATTTGGCGTCGTCTGCGTGATGTGGAATCTATAGCTAAAAAATAGTGAACACTAAGCGAACCACTTCCAAAAGACAAAGTGACCGTAGATCACTACCACTTCCCCCACCACCGCCACAACCTCAGCCGAACCAACAAGCTAAAGGCCTAAGCTCTCAATCGGAATAGGTGGTCACTTTGACCATCCCTCAGCTTATGCAAATGATCAATGATCAAGTATTCGTACAGCTCTCCGCACAATTATCTGCCACCTAGCAAAGACACAACAACCTACCAGTAGCTGCATCAAGTGCCACAGCACACCACACCACTCCCACCAAGAAGACAAAGAAAGGAATGAAACTAGTCACAACACCAACAAACAAGATTTAAGCCCTGGTCATTTTCCATATGATGAAGCCCGTTGCTTACCTCAAGAAGAGGTAGCGGATTCAGTAGAGCACTTCACTCAACCTAATCGAGCCCAACAACACGAGTGGGTCAAGCGCCAACGACCTCAACCTAGTAAAGACTTATCAAAAGCAGATCGAGATGAATGGAAGGAAGTGTCACACCAAATCCAACAGCTGAACAAATGATTGGAAGAGATCTAAAAAAGAAATGTTGAAAGAATTCAGCTCAATAATACCAGGAGATAATTGAGGTGCGCATAGTGATCATTGCAAAAATTTTGACTGGATTGCCTAGATACGACGGGTCAACTGAACCCAATGAGCACTTGTTTTAGTTTTAGCACATGATGCAGCTACATGGCCACAATGACCATATACATGCCAAAATACTAGTCACCACTTTCCAAAGAGTGGCGCTCGAATGGTTTGTCAAGTTGGAACCTGCATCCATTTTTTCCTATGATCAGCTCTGCGACAAATTCCTCCACCAATTTGCCAACAGAAGGAAAACAAAGCAACCTCATGCTCATCTCCACACAGTCAAGCAGGATGAAGGTAAATCACTTCGGGATTTCTTTTCCAGGTTCAACACTGAGGTGCTGAAAATTGATAACCCCAAGGTCAAATTTTTGATCGGTGTTTTATTTCTTGGACTGAGATATAAAGAGTGTGTCAATGCTATGGTCAAAGAGAGATCGATAACAATGGAAGAGCTTATCGACCTCGCAGAAAGGTACATGACCCAGGAGGACATGAATAAGATGAAGTATGGAGGTGGAGAGAGTGATAAGAAGAAAGACAAAAGAAAGATGATAGGTACCAAAAAGACCATCACTGATCTCCCATTTAAAGGTTTCATAATTATGCCCACTCAACACTCTCAGAAAAGAGGTCTTATTTGCAATAAAAAATGACAATCTTCTCAAAAGACCAAGGAAGCTCAATGAGACTCAGGCCATAGAAAACTTCAAGAAGTATTGCTATTTTCACAGGCAGAAGGGCCATGACATGGAGGATTGTTTTAACCTTCAAGATGAAATTGAGTGACTTATCTGACAATGTCGTTTGAAAAAGTATATCAATAAGAAAGCTCGACAAGCAATAGCTCAGCCCGACCAAATTCCTCGTAGAGAGCTGACCAACCAAACTCCCCATAGATAATAGTCGATCAATCCAAGAAGAGATGAAAAAGGAAAGAAAAAAGTCGAAGAGGAAAACCCCCCCTTGAGAGGTGTTATTGAAACTATGGTAAGAGGACCAACTGGGAGGGACTCTAAATCAGCAAGAAGGCAAGTACAAAGGCAGCTCAAATAAACTAAGTTAATGCCAACCAAGATATTTTATCAGCTTTCGACTAGTGCAGACCCTATCTTCTTTTCAGATTTTGACCTCTCATTATCAACTACCTAGTTGTCGACGGACCCTTCGCCTACAATGCCATAATTGGGAGACCAGCACTTAGTGATTTCAAAGCCATAATATCGACCTATCACATGAAGGTCAAATTCCCAAAAACAACCTGTATAGGAGAGTTACTGTGAAATGTCCAAAGCTTGACCTCTATTCGATGAGGTAAAAGTAGTAAATAGGCAGTGAAGGCAACTATTTATAGGCAGGGCCCATAATGTCAACCGATTAATTTGACCAAAAATCGGCTATAATCCGTAACTACGGGTCATCAGTGCACGAATACCAGTGTAACCGCCAAAAATGATTCCTGCCTTTAAAACCTTAGTCAAGATTCAAAAGCATTTTCCCGCCCTTGTAATCTTGATCGAGAGATAAAAATAAATATTTTGGTTGATATTGAAACAATGCAATATGCTACTCCGTACTCCAACCCTTGCAAGGTCAGACTATGGAGTAGAGGGGACACATGATATGGGTAAGCCAGTAAGCCCACAGGCCTAATAAAATTCTAAAGCCCAAAACCAGTTAAGCTTTGGGTCTAAGCGTTTCTAAGCTCAAGCAGGTTTGGCCCACGACAATATTATGCTTTTAGACTAACTTTGAAACTTCAAATCAACCTCTATAGTTGAACAAGGTCGAGTTCCGTCGACCCCACAAGGTAAAAAACATACAGCAAGAGAACTGATTGCTTGACCAAAAATGTATTAATGGCGGAGTTTGCCACATGTCGCATTCGCATTAATTGCACCCGAACCACCCTCATGTCCGCATTAAATGGTTTTGACAGTACATCACCTCTGCATTAATGACTGTAAGGACTTCTTCTCCGGCCAGCCAGTCACAAGCGAGACTCTGCATTAGGTCGAAAAGACCTAAGTTAAGGTTTGATTTGTATCAGGACGAAACTCGTCTTTTCACTCCTTATCAAAAACTTAAATATTCCCTCTTTTAGAGACGAATGTACAATTTTAAACACTTTCTAAGCCATTACTCCGCCAAATTATCTTCAAATCAAAAACTGATTTAAACATCGAGGGGTCTTAGCTGAGAACCCTCTTGGCCAGCTTGACATTTATTCATTGGCTGCACAAGCTTTGACCCGCATTATCCATTTTTCCATCTTTTTGGTCAACATAAAACTTTTGGTCAAGACCAAGAAGCCCACTTCACTAAAATTGACATCATCACTATTAATTTTTATTTTAATATTAGTATAAAAAGATTATATCAGTTCAATTTTTATAACTCCATAATTTTAATAAATATTAAATACATATTATATAACTTTTATATTAACTTTTGTAAATCCTTATTTAATATACAATTTGTGTACTCCTTACTATATCTTCTCATAGTTTCTTCTAATATTTTGTTAATTACATTCTCAAATTTGATGTTTTCAATAGTTATAGACACACACACACACACACACACATACACACACACACACACATATATATATATATGATACGGGATAGCCCGAGTAGCTCCGCCTAAACTGTGTTGGCCCAAAGATGCAGTGCCAAGCCTATCTTACGTCCGAGGCCTATGGGCGCGATCGACCCATGTCGACTTCAGTGCTCGGCACTGTGTCCAGGACTCACCCAACGCCATGGGTCTATATGTCGACCTGCGGTACTAATCCGTTCACAGTACGTTGTTAGGTCGACCTTTCCCGCAATCAGAGAGGTCGAAATAGCACAGTACTATCTCTATCGCATTAAATGCACTGACAAGCAGCGTGCCTCTACATTAATGGCGCATGCCGCCCCATTACCGCCTAACACAGCAGGCACTTCAACAGTATACTACAATGTCCCTAGAACCTAGGATGACAGCCACCTGGAATAGTACAAAGAGGGAAAATGACCAATTGCCCCTCACGCAAAGACAAGGGGCCCTCTCTTCACATCAAGGGCATCTCAAAAAAATCCCCAAAGAGAGAAGGCTATAAATACCCCCACTTCAGCCTTTCAAAGGTAGGTCATTTTATACTAAAAAGTCCTCACTTTGCTGCTCGTCATTTACTTGACCTTATACTAACTTGAGCGTCAAAGCCCTCGGCTAGCCTGATGTTTGCTCGTGATTGTAGGACTCAACCCAGGTATCTTAGGAGCTCATTTACTCGACCGGACAGGTCGATTCACTCAGACTCTATCCCAATCCAGTTATATACAGTTTTTACCCTCATCATTTGGCACCGTCTGTGGGAAGCTCTGAGTCCTCTATCGAAAAATAGTGAACACCAGGCGAGCCTTCTCGGGAAGGGAAGAAAATATGAGATCCAGCTCCCCCCATCCAGACCACAGCAATAACTGAATGTCCCAGGGTCAAGTGCCCAACCGGAGCTGGTGGTCACGCTGACCATGCCCCAGTTGATGCAGCTCATTAGTGAGCAGATTTCAACCTAGCTCTCGGCTGTCTTGAATCAATATGCCACTCAACCAAAGACGGCGACCAGCGCAATTCCGCAACCTGTAGCCCCAAAGAGAAGGCAACTTGAAGAGAACTCTGACCGGCCAGAATCCCGGAGGCCCCCGTCGAGACGAGAAGCGAGTTCAGGCCATTTTCCCATAGAAATAGCTCGTCTTGTGCCCCGGGAGAAAGTGGCAGATTCTGTCGACCACGGCGTTTGACCCCTTTGAGCCCCATAGTGCGATAAGGTCGAACGCTCGAGACCTTGCACGAACATGAATGCATCCTAGGCAGATAAGGAGGAATGGGAAGAGGTATCCCACTAGGTGCAGCAGTTGAACCGACGGCTATAGGAGATTTTGAGGAGAAATATGGAAGGGGGATGCCCCATCAAAAAGGACCGCAGAGGTTCCATATGGAGAAAAGCTCTCCATTTGTTCAAGAAATCATCAATGAACGCATTGCTATCGATACCAAAATCCCGATCGGGTTGCCGAGATACGATGGCTCGACCGATCTGAACGAGCACTTATTGTAGTATGAGATTATGATGCAGCTGCACGGACACAACGAGTATATCCATGCTAAGAAAAATATTTGTCTTTTTTCTCCACCACTATAAGATCATTCTGTTTGTGAGTTAAAATTTATTTTTCTTGAAAATGCATGTATTTTATAATGTTTATATTTTTTCTAATATTTTTAATTTTTATAATTATGAATAATTTAGAAAAAAAATGGATAAGTCTTCATTTAAGTGTTTTTATTATATGACTGTGACGTGGATAAGTTAATTTTATCAAGTTTTGCCATGTCAACATATTTTCATATTCAATATCCTATCAACATTTATTTTAATATTAATAAAATAAACTATATTAATTCATTTTCATAACTATATGATTAATTTTAGTAAATACTCAATATATACATAATATATAGTATCATATATAAAACTTTTTCTAATTTTTTTTTTTTTACTCTCTTTATCAATATATAATTTCTGTAACTTCTTATTATATTGTCTAATAATAGCTATATTTTTTATATAATTATGGATGAATATATACACATTTATACATATATACTGTTGTGCATATATAGGTGTATTTGTCAATATAATTTAATTAATTAATGTCTTGCTCCATATATATAGTGCATGTATAAACTTCTCATGTATATGGAGTATTATAGTAATATAGAATTTACTATAATTTAATTTTAAGTATTATATTATGTTATTCCATGAGTTTCTCTTATTCCATAATTTAACATATTAATTAAGTCAAGTCATAACTGAGAAAATTCCTAAATCTAAGTTAAAAGTCTCTAAAAGTATATATACTAAAATAATCCAAATATACAATTCACTATTTAAAAGTATAAAAACACTTGTCTTTTTTTTTTTTTTTCCCCCTCCAACTCTATACAAGTATGTTAAAATATGTATATATAATGCTCATTTATTTTCTAATATTTTAATTTTTATGCTAATGAACCAAGGTAATTCATAAAAAAAGAAATTTTGAAGTTCTAATTTTATGGTAAATTAAAATTTTTTATCTTCTACTACCTAAGTTTATTTTTCAATATTGAATTCTTTAATTTCTTCAAATCAAGTAATGTTAAAGTGATTTTCTTTATTTTATCTTTGATTATATTTTACAAAATATTTTTTTAGATTTATAAAGGGACTTAACATTTAGTCATTAATTTTCGTATAGAAATGTATTAATGCATGTGAATTGATCAGATGAAGCATAAACCATATTAATATAAAATATTGTTATGTCTCATTTATATCATCAATTATATTATATTCAATAAAATTATTATTAATTTTTTAAATATTATATTTGTAATATTAATATATAATCATAACTTAAATAAAATAAAATAAAATAAAATTTAAAATTAAAAAACTTATCGCTCATGGACCAATAACTAGTTAAGTATTAATTCAAACGAAATATGTTGTTGACATTATTAAATTGATTGATGTAATTTATGAGTTCTTAATAAATAAGTTCTATCACCGTTTGTGTAGTCCGACCAACATGCGTATGTGTTGAAAAAGAAATGTGAGAAACATTCATTCACGACCAATCATGGTACGTGTTTTTTTCTTTTTCTCTTTCTTTTTTTCCTCATGGTACATATATGGTTTGTTGATAATAGGTTTAAGTTTTTCTTTTTAAAGGCAAATTGGAAATCTAGAAGGAATTAAGGTGATAATGTTATCGTTTGCGTGGCCTTGAATATACACATACTACCATATTATTCTAATGTCTATCAGACTATCACAATGTAATGAAGCATCTAGAGAAGTCTAGAGATCCTATCAAATAGCTGAAATATATGAAGTCCAAATAGCTGATCAACAAGAGATATTTTAATATTTATATTATATTTAGATTAAAGAAATTAGTAAAAAAATAGAAGAAAAAAATTTAAAAATGCAACCATTAAAGCATAACATTATATTATATGAAGTATTAAAAAAAATTAAAGTTTTTCTCATTAAAATTGAAGATCAAACATAAATTTAATGAAAAGAAATGAAAAAACAAAAGTTGGACGTTTGACATATCCACCATGATACCGTAGCTCTCAAAACATCGGCCATTTTATTTTATTTTTTAAAAAATCTTTTTCTTTCTATGAATATATTATCCAATAATTAAGAAATGATCACCCGTTCATACGTGAGTGGCTCCCAAGTCCCAACACAGAAAATATACAAATAAATAATTAGAAAAATGACAGAACCAGTCAAAAACACAGAGGCTCAATTTGCTAAGTTATGTGATGTCATGTTAGAGTCGGAGCTTCTAGATGAAGCTTCGGTTACACCCAATGGGTTACTTGTTGGAAATTAATTTGAAATTTTTTATTTTGATCAATTACCTTTAAGTAAAAAACTTTGACTTTATAATAATTAAAATCAATAGAGCCAAGATTAAGTTTTTTAAAAATTAGTACGTTTTGCAAAATAAAAAATGTGGAAAGCGGAAAAGTCATATATCAATTCCAATTGAAAAATAGCAAAGATATGGGCATGATCAAATAGATATGACTCTACGGAAAAATATTTAAAAAATATGAGCATGTAGTCAACAATTATAAATGAATCCCTCATATTTGTCAAATTTATTCATTTATATTCAGCATGCAGTTGTAGTTTTATAGTTCACTTAATGTACTTAATTAAGCACAAGGTATTTCATTGTTCACTTAATGTATTTTGTAAAACAATTAACCGCTTATTAGCTTAAACTATTTAATTATGTTTTTTTGAACTTTTATTCCATAACATTATATCTATATTTTGCTTTCTCTTCGAGCACCCACATGATCTTCAAAGTGGCCCTCTATAAGTTGTTGATTCTTTTAAATTTAGATTTAACGAATTTCGATCCTCCATAATCTCAACAGTCTTCACCTGTATAAATACTAATTGTTGTTGGCACGCAATTTTTGCGTGCATAAGTATAGGTTATTAAAGTAATAATAATAAATAATAAAATACTTTATTTTATTTTATTTTTATATATAGTATATGGAATAATAACTCATTTTACATCCAGTGATTTTTTTTGAAATTAAATTAAAAATAAAAAATATAATTAATAATTAAGTATTTAGTGTAGCATAATATAATTATTATTTTAAATATATATAAAAATATTTTTTTTATATGATATTTCTTTTATATATAGTATTGATTCATCATCATGAAAGTACATGCACGCACTTAAATTAAGCCTCCACTTAATTTCAATGTACCTTTGTGTTTGGCAGGCAGCCTTGTGACCCAATATACTATGCCTTGCACATTGTAAACTATTTTATTCACATTTTTTGTATGATTTTCTTGTAAGATATCATTTCGTTTGAAGTCAGCCAAGTTTTTCTGGTTTCACATGGCCTGTTCCATTTGCAATTTACATGTGCAAAATAATAAGGCCAATGAACATCATCGGCCGTAGCTCTATTTAATAAGCACTCAAATGAATGGATAGATTTGAACCCGCTCTACATAAACCTAGCTGTTATATTTTGAGAGACTTTTGTGAGGAAAGGCAGAGTGAAAAAAAGTACATGTTCTATCGCTCAATTTGTGACATTTTTCCCCTTCCAGAAGGGTGGTGTTGGGCAGATAGCAAAAACAATTTAAGCAAAAAGTTTAATTTATAAAAACTCCACAAATTACTATAATAAATGACAAAAGATATTATCCAACAAATCAAAAATAAAACATAGAGATTTACATATTTAAGCAAAATCCACCTACGTCCACAGGTGCCTCTTTTTTGCTTTCACTATGAGAAAATTTCACCGTTACAAAATAACCTTTAAATTTGATATACCCAAACTTAAGACAAAAAAAAATCTCTTGTAAAATCACTCTCAATGATATCAAAGAAATACCCACTCAATCTCTTTACATTGCTCACTTGTAACCCAAAACAACCACCCAATGAGTATCATGAGTTCCACAATTGTCTCCTGAGCAATTAATAAGCATCCCTATTTATAGAAGTTAATTATATTACTACTTCATCTAAAACTAGAAAACCTAATCAAAAAAGAAATCCTAATTCTACAATATAAAAATAAAGAACATCGGATCCTTGGAGACTAATAGTTCAAATCAACGTTTGCTCTCTAATAACCAAGTCAAATGCTAGTTATCTCTACCTTGACGAGGTTCCTTATCTCAGTAATTGATTATGACTCTACCGCAAACCAAACAACCAAATCCGATTAGCATTCAGACATACCACTGCACATGTTGAATTAATAAGGTTTTGTCACTAACTTACTCATCCCGGCCAATGCTGACATGCAGTACAATCAACACCACTAGTTAACTATGGAGAGGGATGACCTCAATCCATCCTGTAGCCTAGCATGATTTCTCTAACATCCATATGCGCTCGAAAAATCCTTCCGTGTGTTCTACTTCCAGTCATCCCTTAAGGTCACCAAATGGAATAAATTATTTCATTTCCTCAGACTTTTTTTGTCATGTGTTACTTTCAAAACTCCACCTCTAGCTGAACATTCAAAACCCTTGAAATCCATTAGGCTCAAGGAAATTAGTTTCTCTCATATCATTACAACAAAAGCCACGCCACCCAAAGTAAGAACCATCCCAATAAATATTTTGATTTTCACCACTTCAATACTCATGGTCATGACTCTTCAAGTAAAATGATCACCCAAAGACAAATTATATGCTTTCTTCAATTGAAGTGAATCAAAATGATCGTTCTTGGAGTAAACATGCATTATGTATCCAAAATCTAAATCCAATATTCTCTAGAAGAAGTATCTATTCAAATAGAAACTATAATAATATCCTTATTGTATGCCACTACCAAACTATCACCATTACCATCACATTTGTGGCACACCTTGCCCTTTCCTCTAGCCCTTAAACCTAACGCGCTATCTATAGATCAACCATTAGATCCTTTCCCATTACGATTCATTTTCTGAGCAACCAAAGCAAACTCTTGTCGTACCTTCTGGTTTTCCTTTTCCTTTTTTGAAACTAAAGTAATGTTTTCACATGCTCCATAGTCTAGTGCATCTTTCCTGTGTAATAACACCATTACTAAATTATCAAATGAATCCAGAAGTGAGGTAACATGTTAAAAGGGAATATTTTCTTCCTCAATCTTCACACCAACTTGCTGCAGTTAATTCACTAGTTCGTAAAATTAATTTATTTAATATGTAAGATTGTCACCATCCTATATCTTCCAACGTATACAATTACTGCTTTAAAAGCCACTTTATAGATAAAATCGTCCCAAAATACAATTTCTCCAGCTTCACTTACAGCCTCGGTGATGAACCTTTTGATCATCATCCACAGTATTATTGATAATGTTGTCTATAATATAAAATCAAATCTTTCACTATCAATCTTTCATATCTATCGGCTGTTCCTACCTTCACCCTTCAATGCCACCTCTAAGTCTTTTATGAATTAGGAAATCCTCTATTCTTTCTTGTCAAAGAGTAATTTCATTTGCTATATATCAAACTTTTGAACTGTTAAGTAATTTGCCAATGACATTGCCAAACAATTAAATCTCAACTTGCAACATGAAATTAGCTTTGATACCAATATTTGGAACACAGTAGAAGCAATTTAAGTACAAGATTTAATTTATCAAGATTCTTTAATCACACCTACAAATTTAATGACAAAAAATATTACCTAATAGATAAAAAAAATAAAACATGCAAAAATTTATGTGTTTGGAAAAATTCGCCTATATCTGTAGGATTATAAAATTCTTTCACTATGAGAGAATTTTATAGTACAAGATAACCCACCCTTGAATTTGATGTACCCGAAAAAGACGAGAAAACTCTTGTATGACCATCTTCAGAACTATAAAAAAAATACTCACTCCAACTCTTAATATTTCCCCACTTGTAATTCAAAACAACTACCCCGTAAGTATTATGAATTTCATGAGTGTCTTCTAATAATCAATAAGCACCCTCATATATAAGAGTTAATTACATGACTACTCCACACAGAATTAGGAAACCTAATATATAAATAGATCCTAATTCTACAATACAAAAATAAAAAAGATCAAGTCTTTGAAAAATAAGAGTTCAAATCAAATTTGATTTTCAAATAATCGAGTCAAATCCTAATAGATATATCATAATTTAAGTAGACTAAGCTTAATTTGTATCAAATAATCAAATTCTATATCGAGAAAGTTAATATTATGTTTTAACTTGAATTTTAAAAAAAAAATAGTATCAATAGTAAATAGTCTAGTCGTCCCTTGGAGGCGAAAGTGTTGAAATAGTTTATCAACGACTCACTTTTTTCACCCAGTAAGATCTTTTCATAAGATAAAATCTAATGTGTTTGGAATAATATTTTTGTTGAGCTTTTATATATGTCTCCCATATTTAAATATCATCAAATGTAAATAAAAATAAAACATAAAATACTTGTATCTAAAAGTTATTCGTCAATATTCCTCATTAAAAATCACGAACCAAACATAGCCTTAAAAAGAAACAGATAGGCCCCACTTGAAAATTCCCAGTTTCCAAGTAAAATTCATGGGTCTAAACAAGGAACACGTGCGTCTGCTTCTTGCGTTCTTTCTTTGACTGTGGCTTTGGTTGCCCCCACATTGACCCAAATCTTCGCCGCCTCCAAGTCATTTTAAATTATTTGTAATATATATATATATATATATATAAATATATAGTAATTTTTCTTAATTGTACACATCAATTTATCACGTATAGAAAATTGATGATGGTGGTATAAAACTTATATTATAAAAAGATTAAAAACTCTGTTTCATATTATATATAGATCATCCGATCCGTTCACGCACATATCATGTATCAATAAATATTTACAAAATATTTATATAAACTATTTAACAACCACCTTTTTTTCACCGCATATTTTGTGAAATTTATGTATCATTTTTGGGGAAAAAAAAATCAAGGAAAATATAATAAGTCTGAAAAATAAACTAAGGTACTATAATTCAACTAAATTAAGATTGATTACTTAAAAATTTAATAGGCATCAATTGGAGTACAACAACAAAGTTCGAGCTCATAACTAGTGATGTTAAATTCGATAAGAAATAATTCACCCATAGAGATTTCAAATTAGTATATGTTCGTCCAGCAGATTTAAATATGTTCTATGTTGGTCAAAAAAATTGGGTTTGGAATTGGAAAGGGGAGATCTTGTAGCTCATTGAATGACTAATAATATATTAAAGAATAAATAAAAATGTTTATATACCTATTAAAATAAAACTTAAATCAACACATATATATATTTTTTTTATGTGTTCCTAAATGAGTGAGAGATTCAAATGATTATATATTGAAGTATTTATTATAAATGTACATAATAATAGATTTGATTGTTTTACTTTAAAAAAACTACTGATAAAAATAGTGTTCAAGCTAGTTTTACAAAAAATAAGTACTATATATATATATATATATATGTTCAAAACCAATTATTTTGCTGTGAAGAAAAAATAATCCTTTTAATTACATTCAAAATAACAATCATGAATATCCAAAATATAATTAACTTAGACAAAAAAATTTGAATTATAATTCAAAATAACCATCATGAATATACCTAAAGAATCTAACTAGATAAATATCTTATGCGAAAATACCCATTGTTTTCACCAAGTATTTTGACTGGTGTTGTTCACCCCCTTCAAACACAATTCATCATATATATACATAAAAAAGAAGTTATATTTATGTGTATAAATTAAAGTATATATGAAAAAACACCAAACAGTACGTATAAATCATGTGTACCAGTAGAATGAAAATTCAACCAGAAATTAAATAAATATAGTTTAGTTGTCTTTGTTTGGTATTTTCAGACTTAATTAATATATCTAATTCTTTTTTTTCTTCTAATTATAGTACTAGCAATATTAAATAATAGCAGTTAAGTTAAGCAGCCATGTCATGACAACTTGTCAACTTCTATTGATTTTTCAATTAATACTGAATACCACACCTTTATATCTAACCACATACCAAAACCTATTTCTTGTCTTATACAAATACTGAAGTGCCCCATTAATTTTTGCTCTCTTTCTCCGATCCCATGGACAATTATCCAACCATGTTTCAATCTTGTCCTTCTTCTTCTTCAACAGATCTTCCTCAAAATAATCACAGGGTGATGGAATATTATTCTCAGACGACAGAACAACAAGATCATGATCATGATCATCAGAAGCCAAACAATTATGGGTACGACATACATATGGACCTCCCCACAGAAAACGAGACGAAGCTGCCCCAGAAAAGATCAAAGGGAGAGAAGAAGCCTAGAAAACCTAGGTATGCGTTTCAGACAAGAAGCCAAGTGGATATACTTGATGATGGATATAGATGGAGGAAATATGGTCAAAAAGCCGTCAAGAACAATAAATTCCCCAGGTTACTTATTCATTTGCTCATTCTTCATTCTTCTCTTGTTAATTATTCTTCGATTCCATTGATTTTTAATTTAATTCATACTTGTGTGTTTTAAATTTTTCTTTTTTGTATTTTATCGTCGTTTAAACTTATAAGTTTTTGCACCTAGGATTAAGTTAATTAGTTGTTTGATTTAGTCTCCAACTAGGTAAGAAATATCTGACTTGAAGAAAAGATTAGTTCTAAGGATGCTAGTGACTTGTGCGTGATAATTTCGAAGTGATTTGTTTTTCTCTAGAATGCGTGTAGAGGGTTCTTCTCTTCTCAAAAGTTCTTCTACTTTAAGAATTTTTGTGAATGATTTCTCTTGTCCAAGTTCTCTCTAGAACTTAGTATTTAAAATTTTTAGTCTTAATGCGCTTAGGCCCATTAGAATTTTTTTACCTTCTTTATGAACTTAGCTTATCCATTGGACTCTTAAGCCCATTTACTTAATTAATTAATTTTAGGGTTAATATCATTTTTTAATCAATTTACTAGATTATCCTCATAGTTAATTTTTAACAGTATCACATTTGGATTTTGGTCCCAACGAAAGCTCCTGCAGAATTTTGTAGAACAAAAAAAAAAAATGGCAGCAAGTAATGTGTCATTTGTTTCTACCTCATTTGCAAATGAAAATCTAAATAGGAGGCTTCACAATTGTGCTTTCATAAATAATGGGCAAGGTTTCTTTGTTTAGAAGGGCCTTCCAATGCGTGAAAGAGCAAGACAAGCGATACCTGGGTTGCCTATGATGTTGAATGCAATGGAGGAATGCTGTTAAAACTTAAAAAACGGCAAACTGTATTATTGTATCTGTTGGTGGTTTCTTGTTTCATGGTTCTTCACTTTATTGAAACCAAAGTCCGAATATATTTAACTCATGGGACCAAAAAATGCCAATTTAACGGCCACTTGAGTGGCACATGAGCCGCTTCGTTAATTTCTAGATGGAAGCTCTCTTTAGTCCTCAAATTATATATAAAAAAAAACAATTATTGAATACAATTGCAAAATTGATAGAAAATGAGATTAAATTCGGACGGACATAACTTATGAGACCAAAAATATAATTTACCAAAATTGTTCATACATATTATGGGGCTTAAGTTTGCTGCCCCTATTACCTATATTACAGTAGAGCTAAGATTAAAGTATGTGCATCACAAGAACACAGAGGTTAGTTATATTTCCTAATCTCTAAATCTACACTACCTCTCCATAAATTGTGAAAGTTATGATCTGTTGACAATTCGAGATGTTAGGAAAAATTAATGTTGCAATTATCTTTTGGGAAGAAATTAAGCAGCCCAAAATTGTCGGTCATCACGTATAAGTTTTCATAAATTAATTGGATCACTAAAAAAAAAAAAAGTAGAAGTATATACTATAGAGTACTTAATTAGTGTATATATAATATAGATACACACTACACAGTGGTTTGGTTTGCAAGAACGTTAAATTATTGCTTAACAGTGTAATTCTTAATTTTTAAGTCCGAAACAATTATAATAAATTGTCCGAGTGCGATGGACCACACTAATGATTATAATTATTTTGAGACTTCCAAGAGAAAAATAATTTATTTGGTTCTGTATTATAAATCGTGTCTTAAGACTTTGGAGAAGAATTAACAATTTAATTTGTGTTTGTTTTGTGGTGCAGAAGCTATTACAGGTGCACACATCAAGGTTGCAGTGTTAAAAAGCAAGTTCAGAGGCTGTCCAAAGATGAAGGGGTTGTGGTGACAACTTATGAAGGGATGCATTCCCATCCAATTCAGAAATCTACAGAAAATTTTGAGCACATTCTTGAGCAGATGCAAATTTACTCTTCCTTCTAAGTTATAAATTATATATATTTCACAAGGAAAATAATGCATATATATATATATATACATATTATATACAGGATCAGAAGTCATAACATTTTTGTGAAATATTATTTATGAATTAGACGTTGATTTTCAATAAATTGTGCCTCGTAAATGTGTTTAGATTTGGTTCTTTCTGTCAAACTACATAATGGTTTAATTTATTTGTTTTAAATTATCTTTCATCTCATTTATTTGCACAAGTACACAAGCACGGTCCTCGATTTATGAAGTTGATCTTTCCTTAGTTGATAATTATCTGGATAATTTTAAGTTATGGTAGATGTTAAATCTTTTAGTACCAACAATGGTTACTAATTTGTGCGGTGTACCCTTTGTCTTGTTAGTTTAGGTCTTCTATTTCATTTTATATTTTATTTTTAATTCTATTTTATACATATCAAGTGTATTAACTATTTTTCTTTTTATAAAAAAAATTAATCTAAAATCAGATAACTTAACATATATTTATAAAATTGGAATAAAAAGTGAAATATGTAACTGTAAGTGCAAATTTTTTTGTCTGCAAAATTAAAATCACAAGACAAGAAATATTGTAAGAATAAAATAAAATTGAAACTTATAATTTGTAGATTCAATTTCTAATATAATCCGCTATCTTGAAATTTGATGAGCTCCATGATGAATGCCTTGAATACTTTGGTTTTTCTTGAATTTGATTTGAAATAACGCCAATTTGAGGGCTTCGCATCTTAATCTCAGATCAAACGCTAAAATATATGAGTTCCGTGATGAATGCCATGAATGTTGTGGATCTCTTTGAATTTGATTTGAAGAAAATAACATTAATTTGAGGACTTCATACCTTAATCTCGAATAAAATACTAAGATATGATGAGCTCCACGAAGAACGTCTTGAACGTTGTAGATCTCCTTGAATTACTTGAGAGAATTGCTGGACTCCTTCAAAGTTTCTCTCACTTGCTAGTATTTGTATTGTGTGTGGAATGAGCTTTGATTACCCCCGTTATGTAGATACTTGATGGGAGACTTCCAGATTTACTTAAACTTCTTTAATGGTTATCTCTTTGATAAGATAATATCAAATATCTAGAGATAATATCAAGTATCAAGAGATAATATCAAATATCTTTTATTTGACTAGTCCATAGATATAGACACTTCATATTTGACACTTGTCAATATTTTATTTGAGCATAAAATTAATACTAGAGTATTAACTAAAATAAGCTATTTATCTTTTGAAATTAAATTCAATAAATTTTGAGAAATAAATAGAAATTTTAAATTAATATCTAGCATATTATTTTACATGTATAACTTCTCCATTGGCTAAAATTAATATATTTACAAATGTCTTCATTTCAAGGTTTGGCGAAAGATGTGTCAATCATCAACGAAAGAGGCAAGGCTTGAAATATTTGAGAATCTTTTCTTTTGTTACGTTTTTTCACATACATTTGTAGCAAGAATATCCTCCAAGCATTCCTCGAATTATACTACCATCAAGAATTATCATCTCTTTATGGGATCTTTATAAACTTTGTGATTGCCAATACATGGAAATTTTTATAATGAAATCTTCCCACCTGCCTGCGTACCCAATAACGGGATCAAATCACAACATAGTTCAAAGTAAACATCCTTTTAAGGGGGGTGACCTACAAAGTTTATACTCATGCAGGACAGAAGTAACATGTAGTTTAGGCTCGTGCATCAAGGAGCATATTTAACTTGAATAGACATTTTATACCCATGTCAAGGAGTCAACTTGAGTTTGACTTAATAGACCAAGAAGTACATGGGGAGACTTTAACTTAAAGATTTTAGATAGTTTATACTCGTATCTAGGGGCATGATTGACAGTTTAAGCTCTTATCAAAGAACGTATGTGATATTTTAACTTGAGAATTTTAGATAGTTTATGCTCGTATCTAGGAGCATTATTAACAATTTAGACTCTTATCAAGGAGTATTTGGAATTTGAAGGCTTGAGCTTTGGACTCGAAGACTTGAAGATTTAAGTAATTGATTTAGAGATTTTAAAATTTGAGTCTTGGACTTGGAGACTTGGAGACTTGCATCTTAACTTGAAGACTTGGAGACTTGAGCTGTGGATTTAGAGATTTGGAGACTTGATTTTTGAATTTGAAAACTTGAAGATTTGGAGACTTAAAACTTTGAGTCTTGGACTTGAAGACTTAAAGACTTGAGCCTTGACTTGAAGTCTTGGAGACTTGAGTCGTGGATTTTAAAGACTTGGAGACTTAAGTTTGGATTTGAAGACTTGAAGACTTGAGTTTGAATTTGGAGACATGAAGACTTGTGTCTTGAATTTGAAGACTAGGAGATTTGAGAATTTTAGATAATTTATGCTCTTATCTGGAAGCATTATTAGCAGTTTAAACTCTCATCAAGAAGCATTTGTGATTTGAAGATCAAAATTAATTGCCCCCAACATCTTCATCATCATCGACATCACTTGAGTCTTTTTATACATCAAAATTCATGCTCATTTCAACATTATGTGCACGAGTTGCCAAATCTTCAAAAGTTTTTAGTTTGATTCCTTGAAGTAAGTAGCAAAGCCTCCGACAATTGATCTTTGCAAGTAAGGCTCAAATTTCTCTAGTGATCGATGTAGTTAATGACCGACTTTTCTTCCTACTGTGAGAGTTGATAAGTTCAATCATACTGATAGTCCTTCGAATGACGCAAAAATAATTGAAGAACTCTTGTTATAGTTACCCCCAACTGTCGATGGAGCCAACCTCCAAGTCAGTATACGAATCAAAAGAGTTGGCCTTTAATGATCGAACAAATTGCTTTACTAGATGATCTCCATATGTCCCAGCATTATTACAAGTCTCAGTGAAATGAGCTATATGCTACTTTGGGTTGCCCTTGCCATCAAATTGCTGAAACTTTGGGAGTTTGTATCCAATTGACATCTTCAAGTTGTCAATCCTCTGAGTATATGGCTTGGAATAAGTCATAGACGACATAGAGTTTCCATCAAGCTTGTCTTTGATAGTCCCTATGATAAACTTCTTCAGTAGGTCGATGGGAATTAGTCTAGTAGAAACTTGTAGTTCTTTTGTTGCAATCTCTTCACTTTTGGCTAATTGTCTCTTTATAGATGTTTTGCCTTCGTCGTGAGTCTTAATTTGTTTCTTCACCATGAGGTTGGCATCAAGATTTTCCATTTTGCTCATCAATTTGGAGATTTGAAAGTCTCGCTTTTGGACATGCTTTGTGAGCCTTTCAATAGTGTTAGTCAAATTTGTAATTTATTCCTCCAAGGATGTAGCACTCGTCACCATCACCATTGCCGTGCTCGAGGAATTTGATGTTGACTGGGGGAATGGATGATGTAGATTCTTCCTTTGAGTATCCACCATCTTAATTCATATCAATAAAATGCGGCAACAACTTTTCCACAGCAAGTGAAGAAGCTACCTCCGAAGATGATTGCAACTTCTTGGACATATTTCTTGTGATGGCATCAACACTTTTTGTTTCAATATTTAAGGTAGTAATTTTCAATGTTGTAGTCTTGTTGGTGGCTATTTGATACTTTAGTCCTAATTAAGGAAAGAGATGAGAGGTAGAGAGGGTCCCATTGGGCGTGCTAGAAATTTGTAAGCGCAAATTTCTTTGTTTACAAAATTAAATTACAAGACAAGAAACATCATACAAATAAAATAAAATTGAAACTTTTCAATTGTGGATTCAATCTCTAATCTAATCCTCTAATTCTTTCTTTCCAAATATGATCTTGAGATTTGATGTGTTCCATAATGAATGCCTTGGACACCGTGGATCTCCTTGAATTTACTTTAGAGAATTGCTGGACTCTTTCAAAATTTATTTCACTTGCTAGGATTTGTGTTGTGTGTGGAATGAGTTTTAATCACTCCCTTTATATAGATGCTTGATGGAAGACTTTTAGATTGATTTGAACTTTTTTTATAGTTATCTTTTTGATAAGATAATATCAAATATCAAAAAATAATATCAAGTATGAAAAGATAATATTAAATATCAAGAAATAATATCAAATATCTTTGATTTGATTAGTCCATAAACATACACTTTTTCTTTGACACTTGTCAATGTTTATTTTGAACATAAAATAAATACTAGAGTATTAATTAAAATTAGCTATTTATTTTTTGGAATTAAATTTAACAAATTCCAAGAAATAAACAGAAATTTTAAATTAATATTTATCATATTATTTTATATGTGTCACTTCTCCATTGGCTAAAATTAATATGTTTACAGTAACAAAATAGAAAATTCAAAATGTTGTCTTGTAATTTATGAGGATGTGAATGATGAACGGTGATAGTTTGGTCGCCGGTGGAGTTGGGGTAGGAGGGTGGGGGATTGTGGGTGGCTGAGAATAGAAAAGTGGAAATGGTAGGGTGGTACAGTAAAATTGACTAAAATTTTTGGAAGGAAAATAGCATATTGGGAATTATTTTTTTATTCAGTAAAGTAGAATTTATCCTGTATGGAATCATAGGAGTAACATTTACCCTATTATACTATAAAAATGATCATTTTCCTCAATGGCCAGTGTATATAATATTTATGTGGTTCTTTTTAATTGTAAAATTGCAACAATACTCTAAAAGAAGTAATTAATTACCCTAAATGTCCCTTATATCTACAATTTCAAAAGTACATACCTTTCCTTAAATTGAAATATGCCAACAAACCTTGAGTGATGACAAAATTAGTTCACCCATTTTAATTTCTACTTTCTCATTTTCACAAATTACTCCATTTCTTTTCCTTATTTCATCTGCATCAACTTTTATGATTTTTTCAATGTCTTATATTTATTTGAAATATATCAGTAATTATTTGATAATAAAAGTGTGACAAGGATGTTGTTTGAAAATGAAGTTAGGACCCTTTCGAAAGTTGGCAACTTTTGAAATTCTTTTTCTTTGAAACACAGTGCAAAGAGTTATAAATTCTTGACTTTTTGCAAATGATTTTCATACCCAATTCAATTCTGAGACTTAGTATTTATAGTCTTTCTTCATTAATGGGCTTCGGCTAAATAGGGTCTAGCTGCCCTTGGTGGCCTCAATCAATTGCACTATTCGGTCATTTTGTTCATTTATTATTTTATGTATTGAGCATTTTTAGTTTATTTTTACTTTTTTACCCTTAAGAACGTAATTTGTCATATCATCAAGCCTTCCTATTTTCAATTTGAAAAGTTACTTTTATGTTGAAAATATAATATAAAGTTATTAATATACTACTAAAAAAATTGTTTTTTGCGACGAAAAAAATCCATCTCAAATTGCAACGGATTTTGTGACAAAAAATCTGTCACAAAAAAATCCGTCGCAAAAAATAAAAAAATTGTGACAAAAAATTCGTAAAAAAAGAAAAAAATAAAATTTTTTAAGTTTCAAAAAATTTTGCAACTAAAAAAAATATGTCGCAAATTTCAAGTTTTGCGATGGATTTTTCCATCATAAATTTAAAAAAAAAAAGAAAAAAATTAAAATTTCTTGCGATGGATTCCAAATCCGTCATAAATAGGCAAGAATAGGAAAATAAACCCTAGCTCCCACACCCACCCACACTTGAAGCCCCATATTTTCCTTCATTTCTTTTCCCTTTTCCCTTCTTTTTTTTTATTTTTATTCTTTAAAGTCGCTAGTTGGCTGCACACCCAGTAGCTTGCTGGGCGCCGAGCAAGCTTGTTGGGTGTGCAGCCAGCGATTGGCCAGATCTGGCCTACAGTCAAATCTGAACATTTTTCTCTTTCTTTTCTTTTTTTTTTTCTGTTTGAAAATTTTGTTTTGATTTTAAAAAATGCTAATGGGTGTTGTTTATTTATTATTTCAGGTTTGGAGAGCTTATATTTTGCATTATTTGACTAATTAAGGTAATTTTTTTAATTATAATTTATTTAGTTAAAATTTGATTTATAATTAGTTAAGATTTGATTTATGTATTTAGTTAACATATATAATTTATGTATTAGTTAAACTCAAATAATGATTTATTCACTACAAGAAAACTGGCTTTCACCAATGGAAAAATCTGTCGGTAAATTAAAAAAATCCATTGGTTACTGACAAAAATTATCTGTTGGCAATAACCTCGCCAATAAATTTTACCAATAGATTTTAAGTCTACCATAAGGATTTTCTAATGGATTTTCTGTTGGTAAATTTGGTATAGACTTTGGTTATACTACCAACAAATATCCGTCAATAAATATTTACCAACTAATTATCCATTGGTAAATTTAGTCTTTTTTTCTGTTGATAATTCATCGGTAAATTTAGTCTCTTTTTTTTCATTAACAATCTGACAGTAATTTTCATTGGAAAGATTTTCTTTTTTTATAATTTTTTAAATAAAATTTTAATAATCTATAACAATTGAATCTACTAATTAATGTTAAATAAAACAAAAATTAAAAATACATTAAATATCAATTCTTCATCAAATCCGTTGTCAAATAATATTAACCATATTTTCAACAAACCAAAACTTCAAAAATCATCACAATTTTAATAAACTATTTCAACACAACCATAACTCAACAAATATAATCTCAATAAACTACAAACTCCAATGAAACCACAACACAAAATCATAATTTCAAAAAACTAAAACGTCAACAAACCATTGAACAATTAAATCTACATAAAATGTAAGTCAAAAGTACCAAATTCACAAAACCACAAACTCCATAAAACCACAAAACAAAACCATAACTTCAAAAAACTAAAACTTCAACAAACTATTCAAGGACTAGATCACATCAAATGCAAGCCAAAAGTACCATATTATCCAAGTAAAAACACATGCAACTATTGTCTTAACTCTTCTCTATTTATGAGTCTTTAGCAACTTGATCTTCTGTTGTTGTTGAATTGCTCTTTCCAACATCTTGGATCAACTCCTTAATCATTTCTTCAAGTGAATTTGATACTCGAGGTGGTTCTTGTTGTTGTAATAGCCTTTCAATATCTTCATCTTTCTTTCTAATTTCTTCATCTCTTTTTCTTATAACTTCTAAAAGACTTGCCTCCCTCATCTCAAAATGCTCAAAATAATCTTTCATTGTTTTCTCTAGTTGTTCAATCCTAGAGATAGACTCTACACGATCTGAATTGATAGATGCTGACGGATCATATACAGATGATGAGGATCCCAATAACTTACCAGCAGTCCTATTGTGCTCAAATCCACCTATGAAACCCTTAGATGGGCCACCAGTTGCCTCCATCCATGAATCTATATCAAACAAGGGCTGAGAGGAAGCCTCATTGCCATGCTTCTTCAAAATACTTCCATGATATTCTTCTTACATAAGTAAATTAAATGTAATCAGAAACATTTTATTTGATTAACAAAAAGATCAAAATAGAGTCTAGAAAAAACAATAAATGCATACTATTTCACTTACATGAACTCTCTTAGACTTGCTATCAATAAAATCACCTAGTCTATGGTTTATCTTGAGGGTGAGGTCAAACACTTCAAGTTAAGTCACAATTTTAGACCCCCGTTCTGTTTTCTATGTTCAAATAAAATTAGTTCATTTCATTAAATTTTTAATTAAATTTAAATAAAAACCTTAATGTAATTAAATATAATGCATTCGATAACTTAATATGAAATATTAACTTACCATCCTTTTCTCATGCTCCCTAAATGGGGTAGAACTAGAAGTATGCCTTGTGATAGATCTATCTTTTTCTATCATCCTATTTTTCCTAGCAACTTCTCGCTTAGCTAGAAATTCTGGCGTTGCAAAAACTTCATCAACTAATTGGTTCAACTCTTCAACACTCAACCATGTGGACCCATGGCCTTTCATTTTCTTAGGGTCTGTCCAATCTCCAGCTGCAGTCATGGAAACATTGCGAGCATTTGGTAACATCCCACTCATGTTCTTTGTAGCTACATAGTTCCATGACTTTTTGATACCTAGCTCAACCTCAGGTAACCATGTATAGTACTCCTAAAATATTGTAAGCAAGCAACAAATCAACAAACAATTAATCTTATAAATCAAGTAATTCATCAATGCACATTAACACTTACTTGAAAATTTTGAAACATATTATCCTTAGCATGTTATGGAACTTTTCCCTATGTAGGCCATGGACCTAGATAACCTTGCAAGATGTGTGTGATCTTCTAGTCACACTTATGTCATTAAACCTGTTACAATTATATCAAAATAAAATTAAAAAATCAATATAAGTAATAAAGACTTTCTAAATCATGCTAGCATAAATTACTATAAAATCTTTAATCAGAGGGTAAATACTAAACAATTTAAATAATGTAAAGATTTATAAATATTACCCATTCCCTTCTGGTTCTATCAAAAGCCATGTGCCATTATTATTTGGAGCATGATCACCTTTATTAGGTCCTCTAGTTCTTAATAATGCAGAAGCATGACTACAAAGTGAATGTGAATCTTCCTCAGATGCATGTAAACCTAAATTTCCAACATCTTCTTTCAATGTTTGTTGAACCACTTCATTAACCTGGGTCAGTGAAACCTCTGAGTTTGTTTCAGAATTAACTGCTCTCTCTATGTTTATGTTAGACGTTTTAGGCTATACATTTGTACTAGATCTTGCCAAACTCTGCTCTCATCCCCCACCCCTGGAGCCTCTTCCTCAGCTTCCTCTTGTTGTCATTTTGGAAAAAGTGTAATAGATAAACATTAGTAGAAATTAGTTTCTACAATATTAGAAAAGTGTAAAAAGGTAAATATTCACTAAATGTATAATGACATAATACCAAAGATGGACATAAACAATTTTGAGTAAAATGACATCATATAATTGAATGCAATCATGCAAGCATAAATTTGAAGAGAATAAAAGTGTTTAGAATGACATAGATTTCAATAAAATGACATCATACAAAAATTCCAACATTAAACAACCAAACTACTACTAACAAGATTTGAAGAGAATAAAAGACCAATTATGAATATAATGATTGAATTAATAACAACTTAATCTTCATATTCTAAGTTATCATCACTGCTAAAATCTTCAAGTATTTCTGTTTCATCATCTTCTTCTTCAACATCAACATCTTCACCTTCAACAGGTCAAATCTCCGGGAGATCAACTTCTAGTTCAACATTATTTCATCCAACAAAATATTTATTTGATTCAGATCAACTGTAATGGGAACTTCATGTAGTGTAGATGTTTGATTATCTTGAAAAGTATTTTCAGGAATGATCTCAAAATTGTTGTCATGTCCTTCTATCAATGGGATATTTGTTCTACTCCTAGCCTTTATTTTGTAGATAGCCATCTAATCATGCCTTTCCCTAATTGAAGAGGGGAAACTAGAATAGTACATTTGTTGAGCCTGTTGTGCCAAAATAAAGGAGTCATTTGTGTTGAGCTTTCTTTTTTGATTAATCTCCACAAGCCCAATATATGGATACACTTTAACCCCTCTATTAGAAATGTCATACCAATGGCATTTAAACAAAACAACCTTGTTTCCTGTACCATAATATTCTAATTCTATTACCTCTTCCAACAAACCATAATAATCTACTTCATTTACATACCATGAGTTCCCTAGCACGCAAACACCACTGTTCATTGTTGATTTCTTATTCCCATAGCTAATAGTATGGAACTTGAATCTGTTTATAAAATAACCTTTATTGGATTTAACCCATCGACTTGGCCCCTGACACATAGATTTTATGTGCTCATCAACAATATTATGGTTAGCCATAACCTGTTAAGAGCACACATTAATAAAAATATTAGATATATAATATATCTAATATATTGTTTACTAAATTATAACTGTCACTTACATAAGATGTCAACCACTTTGGGAAGTCTCTATCACGAATATGCCAAGATTTTCATCAGTAATCCTAGCATATTTTCGCATCATTTCTTCATCAAATTGGCTAAAAAAATTTGATTTTTAAAGATTACTATCCATTGTCTATCATGGTACACATATATGTCAAGTAATCTAGGAATCATACTTACTCTACAAATGGAGTGATCTCAATACAATTCAACAAAACGTATCTATGAGCAACACTCAACTCATCAGCATCCAATATTTTCATAGTTGAATGCTCTTCCTGGATGAGTGAAACTAGAAAGAAGACCCCCATGTTCGATCTCACCACCATCATCATTTCTTGGAACTCGGGTTAATCTTGCTTCTATATTAGGCTAAAAATACAAAGAGCAAAATATTAAAACTCCTCAATAATGTATGCCTCGACAATTGAAGCTTCCACTTGAGCTCGATTCTTCACTTTTTTCACCAAATGATGAAGAAATCTAACTTGTAGAAATCAATTAAAAATATATAAGAAAACATATTTTAAAAGTTTAGTAAATTAAATAACAATTTTATAATTATAATTAATATACCTCTCAAATGGATTACTCCATCAATGTTGTACCGGGCCGCCAACCTTAGCTTCATAAGCTAAATGGATTGGTAGATGTTCATGCAATCAAAGAATACTGATGGGAATATTTTTTCAAGTTTGCATATGATTCCACGATATTCTTCACTAATTTTTCCATATGATCGACACGCAATATAGTTAAACATATATCTCTAAAAAAGGCATTAAGTCTGGTATTGATTCCCAAACTAATTTTAGCAATAGAGGACGAAATGCAATTGGAAGCAATCTTTGCATGATGAACACATGGCAATTGTGACTCTTCATCCCATAAAATTTGCATTTCTTTTCATTTACACTTCGAGCTATATTTGAAGCATATCCATTAGGAAGCTTCAATTGTTTAGCCCAATTGCACACTTCTTTTCCTTGTTCTTGACTTAATGTGTGTGAAGTTTTATACTTACAAGGCTTCCCATTTTCATTATAAAACAAATGTAGTTTAGCCCGACTACAGTACAACTCCAAATCCTTTCTCGCATTCCCATTATCCTTTGATTTGCCCTTTGAATCAAAAACTGTATGAAAAATATTTTCAAGCACATTTTTTTCTATGTCCATAACATCTAAATTGTGATGAAAAAGATTTGAACTCTAATAAGATAATTCCCAAAATATATTTTTCTTGAACTAATTATGAGTCTGACCAAAATCAGGTAAACTTTGAGGATTGCCAAGTCTATCATATGTCATAGGAGAAAACTGAGATACTTGACACCATAATTCTTCACTTGATAGATGTGGAGGAGGGGAACCTTCTTCTATTGTATCTTTTTTGAACTTACTGGACTGCCTTCTATATAGATGGCGAGGAGGTAAAAATTGCAGATAACAATCAAACCATAAAATTTTATGTCCATTTATAAGATAAAATGACTTCGTGTGCTCCATGTAATAAGGACATATAGTCAACCATAAGTACTCTAGCAAGAAACTATGCCATAAGCAAGGAAATCATGTATTGTCCACCATAACGCTGCTCTCATTTGAAAGTTTTGTTTTGTGTACACATCATAAGTTTGAATTCCATCAATCTAGAGCAACTTCAACTCATCAATCAAAGGACGTAAAAACACATCCAACTTTCTCCCAGGAGATTTTGGACCCAAAATTACGATATTCAAGAATATGTAATGTGTCTACATACATATCCCTAGAATAAGATTGTATATAACTACCATTATAGGCCAACGTGAATATGAAGCACCAACATTATTAAATGGAGTAAACCCATCAGTGCAAAATCCCAATCGTACATTGCGTGGTTTAGAAGAAAATGATGGGTGACACTGATTAAAGTGTCTCCATGCCTTACCATGTGTTGGGTGTGCCATACTTCCATACTCACATCAATTTTTGTAGTGCCAAGTTATTTCCTTAGCAGTCAAATTGACATATAAAGTCTTTGAAGCCTCAGAGTTAGTGGCAAGTAACGTAAGACCTTAAAAGGCACATCTTTCTTAGAACTTAAATTCCTTGGCTTGTATCTATCATGACCACATATTGTACAATTGGTTAAATATTTGTTTTCTTTGTAGTACAACAAGATACAGTTATTGATGTAGACATCAATTTTCTGATAACCAAGACCAAGGTTTGCCACCATCTTTTTTGTACTATACAAATTGCTTGGCAACTTCTCATCTTCTAGCATCATATTTTTAACAATTGTAGTGAGGCAATCATAGCATGCTTGTGGTAAATTGAACTCTAACTTGAGATTCAATAATTGAGAGACAGTTGAGAGTTTAGTATGTTTCTTGCAACCTTCCCATAAAGGCTCATCAACATCTTTCAAAAGGTCAATGAACTTTTGTGCACTAAGATTAGGTAGTTGCTCATTGCTTTTAGAATTCTCATCACTGTTGAAACCCCAACTGAATTTGGGTCCAGCAGCATTCATCACCATTTCCCTCAAACCAAAACTTTCTTCACCCCTAGAGCATGAAGGTCCTTCATGAAAAGGCCTATTTTCATAAGACTCACCATGTGCAGCCCAGATAATGTAACCACACTCAAATCCATATTTTTTTATATGAAAATGTACATCATGTGATCTCAAAATTTTCTTGTTGCATCATTTAGAACAAGGATATCTTATTTGATCGCCATGCACTACTCCCAGTTGAGAGTAAACGAAATCTAAAAATTCAATCATCCCATTTTGAAATTCAAATGTAATACTTCCTCTATCATCGAATTGATGCCACATCCAACTATGATCACAAACCATGATTGCTGCATTTCAAAAATATATTTAATGAAAAACTCTAAAATCTAATTTTAAAGATGGCACATTAAATACCTTTCTCATATAATTTCTAAATAATCAAATAAATTCAATTTGTAAAGCAATCTTAATAACTATCTACAAACAATATATTGTGGATAGATAGATAGATAAATCATCAATACAAGTTCACCACCCACAAACAACAAATATAGCTAATGGAAAACATTAACTATATATAAAGATACATCATCGATACAAGTTATTTTAACCATCCACAATATGGACTGACTCATTGAAGATCCAAATCCAAAAACTGAAAACAGAAGATGCTATGCTATTAATTTTCCAAAAAGTATACTACAAATACTTCTAATTATTCAATTAGCAATGTTGTAGCACAAGTATAATTACCACATGCCTACCACCACCTACTAATATCTTAAGCAAAAATTAAACGAGAATAGGTCAAAAATGACATGAAGACTTCCATGGTTTACCAAAAATACAACAAAATGAAAACTTATAGTTTGAAAATTGATATTCTAGTACTCTAGTTTTTGGATCCTAATGTTCTCATATCCATATTTGGAATTTCACAACAAGTAGCAAAGAGGAAAGATCATAATAATCTAAAGTAATTAATTATGACTCATTTTGATATTCTCTGCCTCTTCTTAGCTAGACTTTCATTCATTTGTAGAGTTAAAATTCTCTTGATAATTAATATACACACACACACACACACACACACACACACACACACCTCTCCAAATCAACAAAGAAAGAAGAATGGAGAACTTGGACAAAGTTATTAATCTACAGGGCAGAATGTGAGCAAGGTGAAGATTGTAACAAAAATGAGATTTACCTATGCAGTCCCAAGTCCAAACCTTAATTAAATGTCAAACACCATTTGATGCTTTTTTATCTATATATTCTTTTCCTAGCAAGGAAAACTAAACAAAAATGATGAGGTAATTAAGGACCACCTGTAGAAATATGCAATTTCCTAGCACATGTAGAAATATGCAATTTCTTTCAAAATTTACAAAATAAATCCTAATTAGATTTATTCGATTAAATATTATGACAAAAAGATTAATTAATATAAGCATATAATTCGACACATCTTCTCATTATGTTATAAAATTAAAAACATTGAACAATTAAAATATACGTTGATATTACTATTATCTTTTTAATTAATTTTTTCGAATGAGCAAAATGAATCAAAAAACTCTTAGCTTTAGACCAACTAGACCCAAATCAAATCCCTTTAAATCCAATTAACTTTATATATAAAGCTACATCTAAACCATCAATATTTATATCCCAGGAGAAACCAAGATGATAGTTTCAAATCACTATAAGCCCACTACTATGGAAAAACTCACAAATTGAAATAAACCAACACAATATCTAAAATAATTGACTACATAATACATCAACACAATTCATATAATTATAACTTAATACTATAATAGTTTACCTTTTACAATGCCCAAAGATGCAAAATTTTAAACATGCACAATTAAATAAAACATTACTAAAATTATAAAATTATCAAAAAAAAAGAAAAAGAAAAAAATTGTGTGGGCATTCCATCGCTGGTGAGTCCAGCAACAGCTGGGTGTCACAACCAACAGTGGCTACTGGCCTCGCCGATGACGGGGAGGCAAGTAGTCTCGGGAGCTAGCAGATTTGCTGGCTCCCATTTTTGTGTCGCGGAGGTTGCATCTCGCCGACGAAAGAGAATGTTAGGCAAGTAGGAAAAAAAAAAGAAAGAAAGAAGAGGGAAGAAGGAAGAAAAGAGAGGAAAGCACAGACCTACTATTATGGCTAGTGAAGAGTGCACTTTGGATTGTATATAGTTAGGGTTTAGTTATTTCTCATTTTTATCTTTTATATTTTTTATTTTTTAATATTTTATTTAAATAATTTTTATTTAATCATAGTAATTAATTTTTTACTTTTAAAATTTTTAAATTCAAAATTTAACTTTTCACTATTTTTTATGTGTAGCGCCGCCACTCGGGATGAACCAATTCACGCTTGAAATCTAAATCAAATAATAACTGGGGAGTCAAGAATTTAACCAATCTCAAGGAAAAACAACGTGTACTAACCAAAATATCACTCCATAGCATAATATGTACAACCAAGTATCTTAGGTTTCAAACAAACATCTTCATAACATCTCCTAGATAGCTCTCTCGATCAGGTGTATACTGTATACAATCAAAACACCTAATCTGTTACAAAATAACCCTTCAACCAAAGCATGAGTCCTTGCTTCTCACATAGACCTATCTAAAAAAATAAAGAATATAAGGAGGGTAAGTCCTAAGGACTTAGTGAGGGAAAGAAAATAATAGGATTGAAAAAAAAACCATTAAGATACAATAATAAATGAACAGTTTAGTAACAAGCAAGAGCTTTTGATATAAATCAATAGCGTACATGACACACATGATATCAAATTTAACAGGTTTTTGGTCATTCCGTCCTTATTACTCTTGAATCAAATTATAATTGCTAGTACCGAGCATCGATAAAGTATAAAAATGATTTTCTTATTGCTCCATTGCTCGAGCACTAAGCTCGGTAGGTAATAATTAGTTTATATGGCATGGTCGACCACATGCCGATCCCATCACTCACAGTTCACTACCTCTAGCTACTTGTAAGTCAGGATTATAGGTGGGTACTAGCCATAAGACCTGTATCCATCGGTCTGTTCCGCCAAGCTGTCTTCCTGACCTAGTCCCCAGGCCCAAAACCCCGTGGTGTCCCTCCAAGTGGAAACCACCCATGGCGTCCCATGAGTTAAAATAATATAATGCTAACAGATAAAAAATTAACCTTTAGACAATAACATGAATATACAATATACAATTTGAACATCCAATATACTGGCTAGCAAGGTTGTTCTGGAATAATAATCCAAGCATTCCGCTAGGATTGGCACTCGGCCGATACAACCAATAATCAAGTATGCCATTAAGGCTAAATAATTGATAAATAGAATGAATTTAAATATGCCGACAAGATCTCTCCAACAATCAACACATTTATAAAAAGTGAACAACTAATATGGGGTTAGCCGACAAGGCTGTGGGGTACAAGGGACAAAAATGAATAATATAATAAGAGCTCTGGACACTAGAATAGAAACGAGAAATAACCCTCACAAGGGTGTACACATTAGAAGCAGATAACAATTGAGATTTCAAATGATATATGAATTTCCAACAAGTACGATACAAAAACGGAAACCCTCACAGGGGTCTATCACCACAATAGGTAGGTATGAGAAAGGTGCCAGATTGGCAGACCCTCACCTCTGTAGTCTCAGAAAAAGAACTTCTATCAGCTGTCTATCTGTCCTTAGGACCCATTCCTTCGTCACCTAACCAAGGGAATAAATTTACAATCAAATCTTTATTCGACCTTGATAACCTTCAATAATTATAGTCTTACTATTAACTGTTCTAAAATCGAGAGTTATTCTCCAATATTGACATGGTACTAACATAAGGCATAATTCAGTCCTTATTTATATAATTAACCTCGTATCATATCCTAAATCAACAATAACATGCTAATTTATCTAATTATCCATATTGTTTTCACTTAGGTTCCAAATTCATAAATTAGGGTTTTCTCTTCCAATTAACTCGATAATTCCCAATATTTCATAAAATAATACAATCCAAGTTTACCAAATTTATACTAGCACATACATATACCAAGTTCTAGTCCCATATCATTTCAAATCACCCAATTATCATTTCTCGAGTATTTCATCAAATCATAGTTTAATCACTTGATTAACTCGATTAATCCAAACTTATCATTTAATAATACATAATTTGGGATCACTATGCTATGTCATAATCCATGCAAGGAAAATATATGTACCGATCATATTTTATTCTTTCATTCTTGGCATAATACAAAGTTGGTGGAAGTAACAGTACAACATGTGTGTGGTGGAAGTAAGTTTAACAAATTTTCAATGACTCATAATAGAAAGGAAATCTGCTAACAAATATTTGAAAGATAAAATTCGTTAATATATTAGGTTAGCATTAATAAAATTACGTCAGCGTGTACAAAAGTTCAAATTTTGCAAAACAGGTATACTAATTGTACACCCGATTGAACACAAAATGATTGGTGTAAGGAGGAGAAAAAAAAGAAAAATAATATCAGCCAATGCTACACGGTCCAACAATTAGAAGCTACTACCAAGTGACTACTACCCTATATATATTCGTACAATGTGCCCACAGGCACCAAATCATCTAACTTTAGTTTTCCTTGTCAGTGATATCGAACTCAGCATCCTCGCTATCATCCAATCACTTCTTGAAATCATCCTCCATCTAGAGCTGGAGATAGTCCTCATCATCATCAATCTCCTGATAATTATATCATTTGAGTCACACCATACAATTTATCTAATATTAATCTATTCGTATAACCTTTCAAATCATCAAATGTGACTTTGTTCAGGAGGATCTTCAGCTTAAAATTCTAAAATCTCACAAAGTACATCTAAATGTGAGTTATTTCGCTAGATTTCACCTTTTTGACATTTGAAGAGCCCAATGCTTGACATTCTTAGATTACTGGATCATACAATAGTTGTCCTTAAAATGTATCCTCTCGTCATTTGTTAATTTCTATGGCCCATGGTCTCAATTTCCTATCTTCATATCTATTGTCAACATAATCATACCATTCGAGCCATAACTGTACATGCACGTTAGATACTCTTTTTCTTGATGGCATTCTATCTATCATATTTATCTTTCCATCATGTCACCCCTTGCCTTTAGACATGCTGTTAGATTTCAATTTTCGCATAAGCTAAAACGTCACTCAGTCCTCATAATCACGTATTTCTTGAAGGTACTGTTGCCCGCAATAATCCTTTTCCTGCATACCCATATAACCAAATTTTCATCCATAAGCAATTGGCAAGAATTCATTTATCCCAAGGTAATCACTTTCTAGCACTATGTACCTTCTCAAAATGATCCTTACTTGTCATTTGAGTTCTCATCTAGATCTTTCTCCATTTGAGCATTTTAGCATAAAGTCCTTGCACTTGAGATTATCCTAACCCGTTCTCCTTCTCATTCAATGTCTTCCATAATCTCTCCATGAGGTAGGCCCTAAAACCTAATATCGTTTTCCAATTGCTGACTTTACTCAGCTTGGCATGAGCAACTCATGCTGATTGCATAACCTATCCTCGAGTGTCCGACACATCTTTAGCAAGCTCGTTTTTTCTTATTATAAACCTCAATCCTTTCCACTAAAGACTCCTTGCTCCCTTTATCTACAGGCTCCTTTCTTATGATTGTCAACCATATCCCAATACAAAAATCACAAAATTAGTTTCATTAACACTAAACTATTTAAATTCATTTCCAATTCCCCTGGATCCTATAAAACCTTTCAATACACAGCAAACACTTAAAGTTTAGATACTAACTTAACCTAAGCAAATGCTATCTATAGATCCTAATGATACTCTATACCTAGATCATTACTAAGCTGACTGGCCATCCTAGTACCAGTCCTTTACTTTTTGATATCTTGCATTATCCCAAAATTCACATCTTAATAAAATTCTCAAGTCAAACATAATCTCCACTAATCTAGAAATCTCATATTCCGAAGACCTTGTCCCGGTATAGCTCAGATTTTCAAACCTACGATCTTATACCACCTTTGTAGCGCCCCCACTTTGGATGACCCCCAAGCGGAGGTGCCACCAATTCACGCTTGAAATCTAAATCAAATAATAACTGAGGAGCCAAGAATTTAAGCTCAGATTTTCAAACCTAAGATCTTATACCACCTTTGTAGCGCCCCCACTTTGGATGACCCCCAAGCGGAGGTGCCACCAATTCACGCTTGAAATCTAAATCAAATAATAACTAAGGAGTTAAGAATTTAACCAATCTCAAGGAAAAACAACTTGCACTAACCCAAAATATCACTCCATAGCATAATATGTACAACCAAGTATCTTAGGTTTTATACAGATATCTTCATACCATTTCTTAGATAAATGTCTAGATCAGGTGTAAACTACATGTACAATCAAAATACCTAATCTATTACAAAATAAACCTTCAACCAAAGCATGAGTCCCTGCTTCTCACATAGACCTATTTAAAAATATAAAGAATATACGGAGGGTAAGTCCTAATGACTTAGCGAGGGAAAGAAAATGTCAGGATTGAAAGAAAAACTATTGAGATACAATAATAAATGAATAGTTCAATAACAAGCAAGAGATTTTGATATGAAATAGCGTAAATGACACACATGATATCAAATTTAACAGGTTGTTGGTCATTCTATACTTATTACTCATGAATCAAATTATAATTACTAGCACCGAGCATCGGTATAGTATAAATAAGATTTGCTTATCCCTCCATTGTTCGAGCACTTAGCTCGGTGGGTAATAATTAGTTTATAAGGCATGTCGACCGCATGCCAGATCCCGTCACTCACAGTTCGCTACCTCCAGCTACTTGTGAGTCAGGATCGTGGGTCAGTACTAGCCATAAGACCTGTATCCGTCAGTCCGTTCTGCCCAACTATCTTTCGGACCTAGTCCCCAGGCCCAAACCCCTGTGGCTCCCTCTGAGTGGAAACTGCCCATGGCGTCCCACGTGTTAAAATAATATAATGCCAACAGATAAAAATTTAACCTATAGATAATAGCATGAATATACAAGATATAATCTAAACATCCAATACACTAGCCAGCAAGGCCGTTCTAGAATAATAATCTAAGCATTCCGTTGGAATTAGCACTCGGCCGATACAACTAATAATCAAGTATGCTGTCAAGGCCAAATAACTAATATATAGAATACATTTAAATATGCTGACAAGATTTCTCGAACAATCAACACATTTATAAGAAGTGAACAAGTAATATGGGATCAGCCGGCAAGGCTGTATGGTATAAGGGACAGAAAATGAATAATATAATAAGAGTTCTAGACACCAGAACAGAAACAAGCAATAACCCTCACATGAGTGTACACATTTGAAACAGATAACATTCAAGATTTCAAATAATATACGAATTTTCAACAAGTACGATACATAAACGAAAACCTTCACAAGGGTTTATCACCGCAACAGGTAGGTACGAGAAAGGTGCCAGATTGGAAGACCCTCACCTCTGTAGTCTCAGAAAAAGAACTTCTGTCAGTTGTCTATCGATCCTCAGGACCCACTCTTTCATCACCTAACCAAAGGAATAAATTCACAATCAAATCTTTATTCGACCTCAACAACCTTCAATAATTACAATCTTACTATTAACTATTCTAAAATGGAGAGCTATTCTCCAATATTGACACGGTACTAATAGAAGGTATAATCCAGTCCTTATTTATATAATTAATCTCGTATCATATCCTAAATCAACAATAATAGGCCAATTTATCTAATTATCCCAATTGTTTTCACTTAGGTTCCAAATTCATAAATAGGGTTTTCTCTTCCAATTAACTCAATAATTTCCAATATTTCATAAAATAATACAGTCCAAGTTTACCAAATTTATACTAGCACATGTATATACCAAGTTCTAGTCCCATATCATCTCAAATCACCCAATTATTATTTCTCGAGTTCCAATTTCATCAAATCATAGTTTAATCACTTGATTAACTCGATTAATCCAAACCTGTCATTTAATAATACATAATCCGGGTCCACTATGCTATGTCATAATCCATGCCCACTATGCTATGTCATAATCCATGCATGGAAAATATATGTACCAATCATATTTTATTCTTTCATTCTTGGCATAATACAAAGTTGGTGGAAATAACGGTACAACATGTGTATACATACATATATAATCTAACTCCCTTTTTACCCATGAATTTGCTTAATCGGATCTCGAAACCACAAACCAAGATCTCCATCATGATCACCGCGACAAGATGAGGAAATTTTCAGAAAGTCGCTGGAGCGCCGCCGCCAGCCACCGGAGCACCGCCGTGCACAGGCGTTGGAAACGGGCAACACCACTACCAAAAATGTGCCTTTCAGCTCACTTAACCAAATGCCCAAGTCAATTTTACCAAACTCCATCGAATTGAAGCCTAATTTCAGCCTAAGTCCTTCAGCGCCACCACTCATCGCTGTGCGATTTTTCCTTAATTCCTCCATCTACAATGGTCCATTTGAGAAGGTGAAGCTATCGACGTGATCCTCGAGCTAAGCCAGTCAAAACAGTACCTGAGTATGCCGCAAAAAGTCATCGGAACGGTGAACCCATCAAGCTCCACAGTGGCTGGATTTTTTATGTCAATTTTCGTCCATTTCGTTGGGTAGTTCAAGGAGAAACTTATACCGTTGTATTCTACTTGAAGAGAGGAAGAGAATGGTATATAATTTCAAGGGTTTCGGTGGCCGGAGTTTTTCGCTGGAGGGAGAGGTGTTGATCGGTGCATGGAAGAAGAAAATGGAGAAAAATGGGGAAGAATGAGTTGACCAAGATATTTAAATTCAATTTTTTGGAAATTGCAGTTTCACCCCCAAAAATTTCCTCCAACCTTCAATTAGATCCTCCAAGGTTTCCAAACCTTTCCTTTTGGCCCCAAACTTAATTAGTGCCCTATTTTGGCTGCTTTCACCTAAAAATTATTCCATTCAAACCTCCAAAATTTATAAAAATGGTCCAATCAAGTCTTGCTAAATTCCACTTTGACCACAAAACTTTCAAAATTTTTGCAATTTAGTTCGTTTTATTTCTTTTTTGAGCCCTAAAATCCGACGAAGAAAAATCTTGAATTTCTAAATTCTTATTTTCTCAAAAAATAAAATTTTAGGGGTGTTACATTATGAGTAGTCATTTTTTGTTATAAAATTTAATTTTATATAATTATTATTTATTTATATATAACTTTAAAAAAATGTAATTATTATCTAACTATAATTAATATATATAACAAAAATGTGTTGATGAGCATATTAATGAATTAATAATAAATTTTTTTGTCAGTAATTTTACCAATGGACTACCAGTAGAGTTATATCTCTCAGAAACTTTACTAGCGAATTGCCGACGGATATAGAAATTTTACCAATGGAAGTACATCTCTCATAAATTTTACCAAAGAATTAGCAACGAAATTATATATATTGAAAAATTACTGATGGATTACCAACGAACATTAGTTTGTTGGACATGACAGAATTTACTTCAGTCGGAAAAAATTACTGACCCATTACCAACAGATTTTATTTCTCTTGCTAATTTACTAACCTATTACCAACGGATATTCTGTCCATCACTAATTTCGTTGGTAAATTTGTTGGCAAAACCTTTTAAAGTTTGATTTTGAAATCTGTCGGTAATTACCAACAGAATTTGTCCGTTGGTAATTTTCCATCAGCGAAAATCAATTTTCCTGTGGTGATTTATTAGTAATATATTTTGACTTAATACAAACAATGATTTTTGTATTAGTTAAAATTTGAGTTAAATTTTATATTCATATTAAATGTTGTGAATTAAAAATTTTATTAGAATTTTGAGGAGTTAAAATTTATATTAGTTTATATGGAATTATATTATTAAGTTTTAATTTAGAATGTGGTGGATACTTTTTGTGAGTGTTGAGTTTTGTGGAGCATTTAGAGGTAAGTTTGTATACCTTCTTTTGATTATATATATATTTTTTAGTAGAATATATTAGAAATGTTTAAAGTTGGTGGAATTAGGAAGGAGTATGGGATGTTGGGAGAAGAGGTGGAGCCTTCTCATTTGTTGCTGATTGGTTTTTAGTTGCATGTATGATGATGATGGGTATAAGGAGGAGTGTTTATGTGCTATTATGTTTTTATGAATATTATTAATTGTAATATGTTAGTTTAAATTATGATTTATTATGTTAGTTTAAATTTAATTTATGTATTACATTAAATTATGTTAGTTTAATTTGATTATTGTATTACATGTTGTTATATTATGTTAGATTTATGTTTTTATGTGAATTAAAAATTCTATTAGAATTTTTTGTTGAGTTAAATTTTATGTTAGTATATGTTGAATTGTATTAAGTTTATAAATTTTAATTTAGTTCATGAAATTATGATTTATAGATAAACATGTACACTTGTAAGAAAATTTTAGATTGATAATTACTTTGTAAATTATAATATATGTTGTTTTGTTATAGTTAAGGATATTTAAAATCCCGATTTGCATTGAATTTTATAGTTCATCTAAAGTGAAATATCATATTCTAACATGTGCTTAATGACATAGGATATCTCGAGTTTTTTGGAGCATTTCGAGGTAAATGTTGTATACCCTATGCTTTTTCTTAATTAGATTTCAAAAATATATATTTCTTTAACTGTTTTGAATTTTTTTCATGTGTCTCTTAGTTTATGTTTCTATTTTTCATTATTATAATTTTATTTTTATTTTGATACTACAGACTTTGATATCTCAAGGCATTGAAATTTAATATAAGTCTTTGTATTGAGTAAGATAATTTTTTTGGCATTATTTTGTGAATTTATATTTTAGTTAGGACTTGGTTTATTATATTTTTCAAGAGTTTGTTGTATTTGTTGATTTAATATATTTATTTGATTTGAATTATTATTATTTGGGCATTGCAATTTAGAATAAGGATGCATAATTTTTTGGTTGATCATAGATACCAATTTGGTATATGATGGACAAAACTTTTAAATTTTTTTTCAAACAATTTGAGATGGAAATTTCCATTGCAATTTTTTTTTAAAATAAACCATAATTTTGTGATGGATTTTGCCATCGCAAATTTGCGACAAACAATATCCGTCGCAAAATCCGTCATAAAAATTTGCGACCAAAGTTTTTGCTATAGATTTTTTCCGTCACAAAATGGGTCACAAATAGCATTTTTTTAGTACTATTTATAAATTTATATCTTATCATAATGTATGGATTAAGTTAACTACATGATATAATTTTAATTTATCAACTAAATTAACTGTATTTTTCAAGAAGTATGAAAACTTTAAGTTTTTGCTCATTTAATTTTTTCTCTTCACCTATAAATTATTTTTTTGAATATTTTCTCTCTAATTTAATGTATCATACTTTTTCAAATGTATTATTTAATAAAATAATTTTGAGCATATATTTAAATAATTGAGAAAACATGCTTTTAAAGTATAAACATATAATAATATTTTTGAATATTTATAATGAACATTTGGTTGATAGCTTGACGGTAAACCCATATCATTTCATGTAAAATGTTGTAGGTTCGAGTCTTATATAGAGCGATTGGAGTATGTTGGAGTATTATATATGGGGTGCTAGAGGTAGATTAAGATGTCACTCAAAAGAATCTTTTTTGCCATTTAATTTAACATGTTATTTAATTAATTTTTATGGCATATTTGTATGTCATCTAAAGGAATCTTTTGTGATATTTTAACATCAATATATGCATTTTTTGTGGCATATTAGCATCTCATTTAAAAGTATCTTTATGATATTTTAACATGCCATTTATTGTATTTTTTATGGCGTGTCATCTTGTCATTTAAAAGATTTTTTGCATTTTAACCTGCCACTACTTGCAATTTTTAGTGGTATATTAGCATGTCATTTAAAATAATTTTTAATGACACTTTGACATGTTATTTAATATATTTTTCATGATAGTTTAATGTGTCATTTGATGCAATTTTTTGTTGAATTTTGTTAATGCAAAAATTAAGGTAATTTAGTGATTATACATTTAGTTACACCACTACAAGTGGCATTTTTTAAAAATGTCATTTAATATAAAATTGTCACTAATATTATTTAAGTGGCATTTTTTAGTGTATTTAATGCTTGATTTTGTTGTAGTTTGATGAAATGCTTCTTATTTTTTGGTTTTGAAAAATACATGTTTATTTTAAAAATATAAAAACCTGTCAATTAGTTCTAGCTCCCCCTTATTATTCTATGGCTAAACCCTAACTTATTAGAATAGAATTTGACATGACTTGAACGATTTACCCTAATCATCTTATAAGTTAATGTTAGTTTAGTCCACAACTATGTTAAGTTTAATACTTATGTGTGGGATAAAATTTACTCAAGATTCAAACCCTCGTGAAATCAAAAAATTATAATCAATTATTTTGTAAAAAATGTTTAACCATGAGATCAGACGATTGTGGTCATTTTGCAGCTTCCCTTCGACTTAGTAAAGTTTTCTTTCGTTTACATAGATAGTTAACAAATTTAATGGAATATCAATTTTCAAAAATGTTAAGTAGAGAAAGGACCTAAATACAATGTTAAAGATATATAACCTAGAAAGTCCTGCCATCACGGACTTCTAATATTAGGCCTATACTAACTGTATGGTAAATTGTATTTTGGGTCCCATAAGTTAGACCCATTTGGATTTTGGTCTCATTCTTTATGACTTTCGTACATTACATCTAATAAGTGACTTTTTTTAGCAATTTAAGTCCCATAAGTTAAATCTGTTTGAATTTTGGTCCCAATAAAGTGAAGAACTATCAACCAAAAAACCACCAATGGATAAAGCAACATAGTTTGCTTTTTTTTTGAAGTTTTATCAACTTTTTCTTCATTACATTCAACATCCTAAGCAACCCAAGTAATATTTGTCTTGTTCTTTCACACATTTGAGGATCAATCCATGCAAAGAAACCACACCTACTATTCATGGAAGCATAGCCATGAAACCTCCTAACTGGATTTTTATCTATTCATGAGGTTTTCAATGGAGATGGGGGTGCAACAAAAATAAATGGCACCTTCACTTGCAACCATCTTTTTTTCTTCTTCTGCAAAAAATCTATTGGAGCTCTTGTTTGAAACAAAAATCCAAAGAGCCTAACCTATGGAACCAAAAAGGCTTAATTTAATAGCCATGTGAGGGGCACGTGAGCCTCTCCGTTAATTTTCGGACGTACGCCCTTTTGAGTCCTCAAATTATAAAAATAAAAATAAAAATACAATTATTGAATGCAATATGCGAACTGATAAAGAATGAGACCAAAATTAAAACAGGCCTAACTTATGTGACCAAAAACACAATTTGCCCCCTAACTATCCCATGAAGTCTATTAAGAGAAGGATTAAACAATATTTGATCAAAAAAACAGATTACTTAAATGAATTTATTTTTTTATAAATAACAAATTAATTAATAGAAATCCACATGTTGGAGTAAAATTTCAACATTCTCCCACTTAGATAATATTAATTGTGGCTTTAAACAATAAAAATATTTGAAAAAATTATTCTTGGGCTAAATCTTAACGTTTTTTTTTACTGTGGCCACATTTTAGAAATAATACTACGGCAAAGAGATAAGAGTACCAACATAATTCAATCCAATAAAAATTACTAATATTGGAGAGCAAAATGCATTTTATCCCCTGTAAAGTAGTTAATTGGTGGAAACCCCCTTATGTTTTTATAATTATCACCAAACCCCCTATATTTCACAAAATATTTCACATTTCCCCCTAATTAATTTAAATAAGCATTGAAGTTACCAAAAGACTAAAATGTCCTCCATATGTCTAAAATGCTAGGATTTTTTGTTGCTAGATTTTTCAAACAATGAAAGAAATCCTAAATCTCATTTCAAGTAAATTTGAGGCGTACTCCTTGTTTGCTACCAAATATATAATGATTTCAGGATCCAACATTCATAATCAAATGAATCCTTCAATTATTTTTGTATTTTGAAACTATTTGATAGAAGTTCCCAACTTAATTGCAAAATGAGGAAAAAAAAATCCAAACTAGTGACGAAGCAACAATTTTGAGGTTGGAATCATGGCTTTGAAGGAGTTTAAGATGAGATATTAAGGTGGTAATTGGAATGCATGGATAGAATTAGGTGAGAATGGAATAACTTTAGGAATGGAATGAACATGAGAAAGGAATTATGTTAGTATAAGTTATCCTACGCTTGGTATGATAAAGGAATGAGAAATAAATGCAATCGCCATTTTTTACTTAATTCTAATATCATTATTGGTATTTAGCAATGATAGGTAGGAATAGAATAAAAGTATTTTTAAATGACCAAATTATCCTTTTGTACAAAAATTACTAAATTAAAATATTTTATTGATAAATTATTTATGTCTCATAATTCTATGTTTTTTATGCAATCTTTAATTTTTTATTTCGTAAAAGTGTATAATAATGACAATGGTTTATTTAGAGTTTGGAAAGTAAAATTAATTTTTCACGGGTAAAAATAAAATAATGCGATACCTGGTTAATTTTCCTTTTTCTGTAGCTTAAAGATTATGGGAAAAATCCTTGTAGATAAGAAGACACTATCAAGAATATACAAAGATTTTTGTGATGGTTTAGAATTTTTTATTAAATATTAGAATTAATTTTGTCAAATATAAAAATAAGTTCATTCCTAATAGATTGGGAATAACTAAACCAATGGGGGATGAAAAGAATGGCCAAACCTGTGTTTTCAGAAATAGGGATTCCTACAGGAATGAGGATTCCCATTCTTAAAATAATACTAATCATAGATTTAGGAACAAAATTGGGAATGCTCATCCCACTCCCACTTCATTCATGCACACCAATCATACCATAATGTGTTTTTGAGCTCGAGATAATGTGTTGCTTCATCCTCTTTTGCATTGTATTTTTATATTTTGTTTTTAAAATGTGTTTTGCTATTATATTAGCTTAAATAAATATTTTTTAGGTATAAATGCAATGTGTCCTCGATGATATTGTGTGTTGTTGGAATTTATGTGTTGTCTTAAACTCCAATATGTCTTCTCTAATATTTGATAAGCTTGAATTATGCAAGTTCATTTTTGTTTAGTAAGAAAGTACAAACTAGTGAAGTAAAGATGGATGGTCTTAACACATTTTTTTCCTTTTATATTTGTATATTAATGAAGGACTCTCATTTCATTGAAGTATGGGTTGGTGGGAGGCTTGTGAAAGGACGTAATGTCCAATACACTTGAGGAAAGAACCATGAGTTTGCTAATTATAAAGTAGTGGACTTGAATATGTCCGCATTGTGTTGGATCTATAAGTTGCGTATGTGTGGGAGGGGGGGGGGATGAATCTTTACAAAAAAATTCATCATTTTCGACAAATTTTCAACGTGTATTGGATGGAATTTTTCGTGTCAAAAAAACCCTCATCGAATATAATTTTTTTGTCACTTTTCGATCGAAACAATCTGTCAGAAAAGTTATGGATAGAATTGTGATGATTTTGTGATAGAAATTTGATCATTTCAAACAGCATAGTTTTCATCGATTTTCAGACGGTGGTGTTTTGTCAAAAAAATTTCAAATGGTTTTCCATCCTTTTCCCAACAGTTTTTATTTTTTAATTTTTTATATTATTTTTAGATGGAATTTAGACAAATTTCCATCGGATATTTATTAAAATTGTTATTTATTTGTATTCTTTTTTTTCGGAAGATTCCCAAATTTTCATCGAAAATTTATTTTCTTTAAAAATTATTTATATAAATTTTATTTAATTACACTTGTAACCTATTGATAAGTATTGTATATAAAATAACATACCATTATAATACAACAAAATTACAAATAAATGGAACAATAATTTAAAATTAAACATAATCTTGTAATTTAAGTCTTAAAAGTTATAATTCATAATTACGTAAGTACAAAAAAATTCTATTTATTGGCCAGCAGTATCATCACCGAAGTCAAAATAGTCATCCTGCTCAGTGCCATATGGCTACTGGACATAATCACCATTGTGTTGCGGTTGCAAATGCTGCTGGTAAGGTTGGGTGGAGGTGAGGGCTAGTGCGAGGGTGAGGCAGACGATCCGAATGAAACATACCTCGGCATGACCAGCTGAGGGAGCATATCATGCATCGCGTCCAATCGCAATGAAAACATGCTCTGCATATCCTAAATACCCTCCTACAAATGGGCCTCCAAGTGTGCCTCCATCAGGGCTGCAACTGATGCACTCGGGGGTTCTTCTTGAGGTGTGCTGGTGCAGGAAGGCCAACTGCTGGTATCTCATCCCATTTACCTACCCTTTCTTATTGGGGCCACCTATAGTCTGAGTCCACAACTTAACCAAGACAGTTAGGTATTGGCACTGCTTCCAACACTCTCCGACTGAGAATGAGACTATAGCACCAACCAGAAGCTCTCCTACAAGATGCAAAATAAATAAATGAATGTACTATATAAGGTAACTAAAAATAGATTATGTCATTATAACAAACTTACAGCAACTCTCATCGCCCTCTCGTCCACCCAGCTCTTGTTAGCCCGCCTCTAATGGATACATGCAAAAATATCCTCCATCGTTGGGGCTCTTTACAACTCCCAAGCCTACACATATAGAAAGCAAGAATTAGCATAATTCTAAACTATAATGAATATAAGAAAATTCAGCAGAGCCTCCCCTAAAATAAGTCTTTACCAAAAAAAATAAAAGCTCAACAACCAAATAAATGATAATACATTATCATTTGGGAAGGGCACCATGAAGGAAGAATAGTTGCAAGGATCCAAAATAAAGCAAAAATTAACTTGAAAATCCTCTACTTAAGGATCTTATTTCATGCCATAATTGAGGACTTAAAAGCAAGATAAGTGACCTTAAAAGAGATAATTGAAGATAACTAGGTAGATCTTCCTCTAGAACACCTTCCAAATAAGATCTTCTTCTTCTCCTTGAATCTTCTACTCCACGCCTTGGATCAACAACTCTAGCAACTTTTGCTGACAAAACACCTCCAAGATGAAGAAAATTGAGTGGCAAAACAGGAGCAACAGCTTCAAACCACCAACCAAAGAAAAGCTCCAAAAACGATCTTCAACTTGAAGGATTTGAATCACCAACTCAAAGCAAACCACATGTTATGCCTCTAAAGGTAATCCACACACCTAGATAAACTCTTAATCCTCACTCAATTTGCTATAAAATAGAGTAGGAAAAAGGAGGAAGATGGGAGAAAAGGTGTGAGGAAGTTAGAGAATAGAAAAGATAGTTGGGGAAAATCTAGTGTAGTAGTTTCTCCCTACACATGAGATCACCACTTTGGGAAGGAAAAATGGGCAGCAATAATCATCCTAATGTCCGGCCATGTGGGGATTTATATGGTGTGATTAGGAAGCTTCTATCACATTTTCCTCACATTGCCAACTTGAATGCTTATTAGCTAGCAACGTTGGATTTTAATTTCTAAAATTAAAATGCCAACTCACCAATATTAAAATGGACTCTTCCATTTAATTTTTCCTTCAAAATTAGATTCTCTTGCTAATTAAATAAGCTCCTTAGTTTAATTAGTTTAACTTAACTCTTTAATTTAATTAAATCAACTAAACTCTTTAAGTTGACTTGACTAATTAATTGCCACATGGCACTAATTAAATTAAGTCCTTAACTTAATTTGCCTAATTTAAAATTTAAAATTAATTTGATTAATTTAACACTAAAATTAATCAAGCCAATGTGACCAACTCTTAGTTAGTCAACTTAGTCTCTCTCTTTCTTCGAAACTTGATCACTTTAATTATCTAACTCTTTAGATAATTTCTCCAATCTAATTAGAGTATTCAAGGATTTTGTGTGTGACCCTTTAGGTTCACCAATTAATTAGACATGGGCTCACAACTCTTTGTGATTTATCGAATATCGAATATTTCAATTAGTCTAAACTCTTTTAAACTAATCGCTCTATCAATTAATCTTTATTAATTGAAAAGCACCCAATCTCCATAGTCGATTTCTAGCACAAGCTTATGGAGTTCAACCAGTTGGGTGAATTAATTGAGGCTAAACTATTATTGCTTACGATTCCTATACAAATACGGTCTCTATCTCTCGAAAGAGGCCTAGGACAAGATATTTGCCGATTCTCTAATAGCCTCAATAACTATATATTTTTCTATTCTTGATGTTTGATTCCCAATTATAACCTTAACTTTGGAAAACTCCTTTTTTAAATTGTCACATCACTTTGCACAAGGATTTCTTGGAATCAATCATCTTAGAATACATAGGAGATCAAACCGTTCTTCACCGACGATCAAAATGGATCCCATCTTAGAACTCACCAACCTCCATACTTAGGTAGCCTGGGTGCAACCTAAGCCACAGGCGACCCGCTATGTGGTCAGAGCAAAATCAAAGCATAAGGACCTAAATACAAGGTTACTGTGGAACCTTCAGTTAAAAGATTAATTATATGCACTATTATAAGCTAGAGAATTCGCCACTGCTGACATGCCACTTCGGCTACCTTGTGGTTTCTCTAAGCGAGTATTTAGTGAACTTGTTCTCTAACAAGCACCTACTAACATGCATCCGTGTCTAAAACAGATTGTCCATAAAATGGGGAAATATCCAACTCCTTGGAGTATGCATCGTCAGTACAAGTCTATCCAAATCTTGGATGCCCCGTCTCATAAGATTCTATGACTTGAAATAATTAAAATCATGACTATAGAGACTTATTTTATGATCACCATCATATGCGTGACCAAGTCCCGTAGTCTTGTATGATTTACGGACTTCAACCAAATGTATGTGAAGAAATCATAAATGCATAAGATAAAGATGGTCATTTTATTGAATATCAGTCAATCAAGACTATTACATGGAATAATTCTACATGCCATTCTAATTAGCTTGCGGGCACTATTCCAGCACACTAACTCTTTCCCATCAACCAAATAAATAAATAATAAATGAGAATGGCACCAACTCTCCATTAACCATCTCATGCAAAGATTATAAACATAACACTAAGTAACAAGCATTCCAAATGTACAGTACGTTTGCTAAACACTAAAAGTTAGGAAACTTACTAAGCGCTCGACACGTGTCTGATAGATATACTCCCTTCAATATGGAGGGATCCACTGGTCTCAGAAGCCTAATTCCTCTTGGCTTGTGCGGACTTTTTCTAAAAATCATGGCATTGTCAGTGCTATTTTAGGGCATCCCAAGTATGTTCGCCAATCCACTCAGGCCTCTTGCCCTTCTTCCAGGCATGGTCATACATGTCACTCAATCAGAGATCCTCTTTAGTATCGAAAGCTCTCGAAAAATAGCTGACGTACTGGCAGTCCCAATGGACATATCTCTGTGAAAGAAAATGAACTAAGTTAGTATATTTACAATAGACAAACATAGTCAATTTGTAAAAGTAAATATATAATAACATCATATACTTCCACTCTTTGAGCATTAAATCTCAGAGGGCCTAGGGGATATCTGACCAGGTGCTATAAGGCTCATGTACCTTACACTTGATCACCCTCACCACGAACTTAGCAGTGTTGAGCGAAAGCGTATACTTGTATAAAATTCGTAACATTACTATATAATTATTAAAACAATAACAAAATAACATTTATATAATAATTTGAACTCGCCCATAGCATCCCTTGGGATGCAATTATACCTCGGTAAAGCTGCGGGACGGAAACTCTAATCCCCCCACCCAATGTCTAGCTAGTAGAAGAATCAAATTTCGGTGATCCTGCTGCTGTTGATATAGAATGGTCGAGTGAAGCAGCAGGGGATGGCTGAGTACCAAGTAAAATAGTGGATGGAGTGAAGTGTATAGTGGCTGGGATGGGTAATGCTGCTGTGATGGTGTGTCTGGGGGAATGGTATGTAGATGACCTCGTAACAACATAAGAGATCATGGGTAATGGTGATGAATAGGACAAGGACGGAATGAGGGTACTATGGAGATGTGTGAGAGGAATGCATGGGGTAGGCATAAAATGATGGCCAGTGTTAGGAGACTAGTCAGCTGGCAAGTATGTCTAATGGGTTGAGGAAGTCTCCCTACCTCGACTAGAACCCCAACCTCGACCGATGGCAAGGGACTAGAACCTGACTGGTCTACCATATATAAAACAAAAATAGACAACACATATAGATAATAATTAATATCATAACGACAAATTAATATTTATGTATGTGAAATGCATAACAACAGTTAACAACTAAACTCAATACATATTAGTTTCTATAGAATTCTAGATAAAATACATCATTCATTCATCTAATAAATTCTTTAATCTTTCTATCTACCTGGATCTATTAATGCAATAAGAGAACAGTAATATTCAATCTTTGATTGGTTTTCATTTACATCAACATATTCAAGTACACAAAAAGACTGAAGATGTTATGTAATGAATGAATGAATATATGAATAGAAATTTTTTTTGGACATATTCAGCTATTAACCGTTTATAGGAATTGGAGACTCCTATGATGCTCCTTTCCTTCTAATAAAAAATTTTATGGTTTGGAAATTATATAATAACTCCTAAAAAGAAATGCCATTACTATGGAAAATTATTTTTGTGCTCATAAGTTGAAAATTCACTTTAGGCCTCAAGTGGATTTTCAACTAATGATTGTAGAATAATTTTCCACAGTATTGGCATTTTTCTTTAGGAGTCATTATATTATTCTTTTTTTGGATTGTTAAAAGCACAAATGATGATTTGGTCCGTCTAGGCACCAAGGGGATTAGAGAGAATGATTTTTGTGTGTACATTGATATGAATAATGGTAGGGGTGGCAATCGTGTCGTGTTGGGTTGTTTTATGTTAGGTTGAGGTGAGGATATCACAAAATTTTGCTCAACCTAAACCCAACCCAATAAGCACTCAACCCAATAAACCTCAACTCAAACCCAACATGAAAATTTTCGTGTCAACCTGAACCCAACCCGTTTCAACATATGATTATTTTTCATTAATAATTCATCTAAAAAACCTACACATTTTACATTCAACTAGAATCTTAATAAAATAATCAATTTATACCAAGATTTAAGAAAAGTCAACTTATACCAAAATTTTAGAAAAAGTCAATAGTATAATCTAGCAACCCAACTTTTGTACCATAGAGTAATTTGATAATTGGACTTCATTTAATTTCCTCTACAACATCAATAATATACAAATTTTCATGTTAAACCAAAAGTTTTGTACAACTAAATTTTTACAACAATGAAGTTGAATTCTAGATATGATTATTTTTCATTAATAATTCATCTAAAAGACCTACACATTTTACATTCAACTAGAATCTTAATAAAATAATCAATTTATACCAAGATTTAAGAAAAGTCAACTTATACCAAAATTTTAGAAAAAGTCAACATTATAATCTAGCAACCCAACTTTTGTACCATAGAGTAATTTGATAATTGGACTTCATTTAATTTCCTCTACAACATCAATAATATACAAATTTTCATGTTAAACCAAAAGTTTTGTACAACTAAATTTTTACAACAATGTAGTCGAATTCTAGCAAAGAAATACAATTCATCCCATTCAATGATCCAACATCACCAAGTAGTCATGATTTACGTACTAAATAATAATCATTAATTCTTACAAATCAGTCAAGATTTAAATTGTTCAAAAATAACAAGTCATTACTTAAAAATACAAAAAACATAGGGTTATTATCGGGTTATTATCAAGTACCTCGAAACCCAACCCAAACCAACCCATAATTTTTGTATTGTTTATCGGGTCAACCCCATATCAACCCAACCCAATAACCCCAACCCAAATCCAACAATATCGTGTCAGTTTGTGTCTGTGTCGTGTCGAAAATTGCCACCCCTAAAGAATGGACTTAGGATTAGTAAATTCCATGATTTTGACACGCACTTGAACTTGAGATGATGTTAGAGGCAATGATACTTGGCAATGTAATTAGAGGCAATGATAATTCAATTATACTTGGCAATATATATCAATTTTAGTTAAATTTTTAGTCATTTAAGTTCAAAATAATTTGTAAGATGACCATTTAGAATAAGATGGAATTTAGTTTTGTAAGCTACCTTGGTTATTTTAGGTAGTCTAAGTTATCCTATTTGATTTTTTTGAGTATTCAACCTTAGTAATATTTCTTCATGACCTCAACATTATCATATCGTAAGCTGCATTGGCTATTTCAGGTAATCTAAGTTATCATATATGAATTTCCTTACAACTTCCTCTTCCAATCCTAAATTCTAAATTAAAATTCTGTAAATGTCAAACTCAATCAAAACTCAAATATCAAGTTAACTAAATAAACTAAATAGCAATATCAAATTAGACTAAACTAAATAGACTAACATACTAACAATATCAAATTAACTAAATAAACTAAATAGCAATATCAAATTAAACTAAACTAATCATATTAACACACGAACGATATCAAATTAACATGTCAAACTAACAATTTAACAATATCAAACTAATAATTCACAAACTAACAATAAATCATACTAAATCATACAAATCATACTAAATAAACATTAGCATATAAAAATAACTAAATAAACAAATATATAAAAAAAATAAAGGAAAAGAATAACTCATTAATGCAACAGAGGAACGACGACTGTGGAAAGGGGCAACAACAGAAGCAGTAGAGGCAAGCGTGGAGAGGGGCAGCCGCGGCAAGTGGTGGATGACGGCGGAGAAAGGTGTAACAAATTGCGTGGGGGGTAGAGGAGAAAGGGAGAAGCAGAAACAAAAAGAAAGAAATGGGGAACAAGAAAGAGTCCAAGTCTAATTTTATTAAGTTTTTCGATAGAAATTCCATCGAAAAAAATTTTTTTTTTTTAAAAATTCAAATTTTCTATGGACATTCCATGAAAATTTTTGTTAGCAAAACGTTTTTGACAGCCTTCCAACAGAATATCCATTGTGCATGTTCATGCCTTTACCTGCCAAATCCTCTCCAAATTTACAAATGATTTTCCGTTGGTTTTCCATTGGATTTTCGATGAACCTATTTATCCTTGCAAATCCATCGAAAATTTCTGAGAGAGATGTTTCGTCAAAAATTTTCATTAGAAAAAGCAGTGTTTTTTTAGTGAATGTGTGCTTGTATTATAAACTACCAAGATTGTCACTTGAGATTTACTACAAAAAATTGAATTTTAGTGATCATATTTTAATAACTACACATTGCGTCATTAGTCAATGACCACTTATTGACCGACTAGTGACCGCTTTAAATATAATTTTAAAGAAAATATTAGTAACCTCTCAATATCTAATAAGTGACTGCATTATTGACCACCTTTACGCAGTCACTAATTGGTCAATGACCAACTTTTATCTCAATCATTGATTCAATCACTAATTATTCATTGAACTTTTTCAATTAATAATCTTAGTAAATACATAAAGTGATCACTAATTCATAATAATGAAAAAATTTTTTGGTCACTAATTTGCAATCAAATTTTCTTTTGCTCATTGATTGGGTCACTAATTAGTATCGCATTTTTTCAATCAATAATTGATCACAAATACAATTTTTTATTCTTTTACATATATTTATTTTATGAAAGGACAAAGTTTACGTAATACTTATGTAAGTAATGAAATATTGTATTTGTTTATATACAAAAATAAATATAATGTTATATATATTTATGTACTTTTATAAATAATAACATGTATGTATAACTAAAAATATATAAATATATCTAATTATATTTACATTTATGCATATTTATATATTTATAGTGATAAAAATACCTCTAGATATATATATATATGTAAAAATATATAAATATATAAATAATTTTATAAAAAAATATGTAATTATTAAATATTTATATATTATATTCTTATAATTGAACATTTATAAGTGTATGCATAAATACAGGAAGACAAGAAATAAGAATAATAGTCTTATGCACAGAAAGAATAGGAGAATAAATTAATATATATGCATCTTAATAATATAGATATATTATGTATACATATATTATGAGTAAAAGTATATAATATATATGTATATATATATAATATGATATATTTGTGAATGTAGTTATTGGCATATACATGTATTATTATATGTATACACTATTCACTACTATACATATTATTATGTATATACTATTTATAAACAATATAGATATTTTGGTAAATATGTCCTAAATTTAGAGGTAGCAGTTATAAACAATAAATATTTTATTTTATTATATTAAACAAAATTTATGCAATTGTTAAATGAACAATTATATTTTTGTTAAATTTTAAAATACAAAAATAACAGTAACTTATTAACAAGAATGTTAATTATAAATATATTTTGATTTGGAAATGTTACATATTATATTATAGAAACTAATTCGTGCAAATATTTGTGGTTTACTACTTAGCAAGTCATTTTACTAGCAACAAGTTAAATCTTTGTATCCTCAAGATTGTGATGTTTTCCTCATGTTTTAACCCACTTAAAATCATGACTGCTTAGTAATTATATACATTTTCTTGAAAAATCGAATATAATTATATTGGTCACTAAGTGAAGACTAGCTAGTGAACGATATTGTAATAGTCACTAATTAATAACAGCTTAGTGACGAATACTAATTAGTGATGAAAATTTTTATGATCGACCCAAGCAGTCACTAAATCAAATATTGAATTCATCAGTAACCCATTTTTACTTATTTAGTGAACTTTAATCCAAGAGTCACTGATACCTTTTCTTGTAGTGACGGATAATTAGTTTGGGATGAAAGTTTAGAAGAGATGAAGATTGTTTTGAAAAATTTAGAGGTTGTGACATTATATGTGGAAGAAATAAGATCTTACAGAAGTTATTGACATAGGGTAACATTTTGTAAAGTCAACAAATATCAAGCATGGTGGTTGATATAAAGATTAATAATTTCATAGAAGGCGTTGATTTTAATGATGAAGCTAGTTTAAATGAAATGAGATCAAATATGAGAGTTGATGAAATTGCCATAACACACATAGAGGAAGAGTTAGGTTATATGAGGTCACATGCACTGGGTCACGAAGCTATCAAAAATGAAGAGATAGGTTATCATAGAGATATGCTAACAAATATTACAGAAAAAGGCAAGAGGCCACTAAGCATACTATGATAATGACATCAATTGTGAGTCATCTTACTTAGATTATATACAACATTAGGATGATGTTGAATCGTATACACATAATGGAATGTTTGAGGACTTAGAAGACTTTAGTAATGATGACATTTGTAGAATGATGCTTCACAAAAACGGAGCTAGGGTCCTTTCAGATAAATAGCAAAGTTTCATGCTCTTTTTTTTTTCTTTTGAATGCATACAAAGATTTTTTAATTCTCAAATGTTTGCGATTTCTTGAGAATAATTTTTCATTGCTAGTTTCTCTTTTGACTTGGTATTTATAGGCTTTTTTTTAATGAGTATCGGTCCACTAGAGTTTTGATGCTTTTCTTGGTAGACTGAGTTAATTAGGTTCTCCAACCTTTTGATTCATTTAATTTGTTTGATTCATTGGAACTTTTTAGTCCTTTTTACTCTTTTGCCCTTGTTGACTTATTTAATCACATCATCAAGCTCCCCTATTCTTAATTTGAAAAAAAAAAAATTGTTGAAGATAATGTAAAGTTCAATGATAACTTTTACCTTACCTTAACTAAAATAAGATTATTAATTTAATTATTTTTCCTTAATTAAGTTAAGTGTTTAAACTCGCATTTACTCAACTTTTGTCTAAATTGAGGTTCAATAGGCTTTAAACTCTCAGGGGTTTTAAGAGAGCACTTTGTTTGCCAATTTTATCTTAACTCACGCACTTAGCATAAATTTAGCCTAGTTGAAGAAAGAGAAAGGAGAAAATTTTTATGCTGAGTAATAAGATGAGTCCCCAAGGTAACTTTCCCACACTTAATCTTTTCTTTGTTCTTGCACCTTGCTTTTTTCATTTGCAAGTTTTTACCTAACTTCTTGGAGTCTTTGTGAGTCAAATCATGCTAGAGGGTAAGTTGTGTTCTGCGTAGGATTTCATCATGGAGTCAAAAGTCAAAAGAGTGGACAAAGGTGACCGCGGGTGTGTCATCGCCAAGCTACCACTGGCCGCCTATTACTTCTAGTTGGGCACCACCAGTGGTGGCACATGTGGGGCATGCTCACGAGCACTTGAAGTTAGCACCTGCGAGGTGCTAGTCTTTGGTGCCCACTTTGAGGCGTTGTTTGCCCACTTTGCGAATGGCAAGCTTACAGCAAGCACCGCCTTGTGCTGTTAACAATGATCTGGGCTTGTTTGAGTTAGTAGGGGTCATCTACCTTGCGGTGTCAAGGTATATTCTGAGTTCATGAGCTTTCCATTGGGCACGTCGTCTGGTCAAGTATTAGTAGTGTTAGTAAACGAGAACAACTCTTAGAAGTTAAAGAGCTAACATGTAATAGATGAATTATTTTGCTCATCAGAGTCTGGTTCCGAGTCTGTAGTAGAGGGTTCTTCTAAGAGGAGCCCAAAGATGCTCATATTATCGATAGCATTTTCATTCAAGTTGTAGAGATTAGGTGCTTACTCATGCATAAGGAGTTAGATATCTTGAGACGTCAAATATATATTTTTGAGGAATTTGGGTTTCTCCACTCTTCATCAAATGATAACATGGTGTTACCTCCCAGAGGGTACTTCACCTTGTTTAGTAGTTACTTCAGCAGTAGGTTTTCTCAACCCCCAAATCCTTTGTTGCTACATGTAGTAATGAGTTACAAAGTATGTCTAAGTCTATTCATCCACAAATTTTTTGCATACTTTACAATTTCGATAGCTTAACTGACTTTGGTTTGTCAATTTTCTTAGACAATTTTCACCTTTTGTTTAGGATGCGTAGGGTGCCTAATGAGTGCTTCTTTAACATATTCCCCAACCTAATGGCAAGTATTTGAGTGGGTTGCCTTCTTCATAAGGGCCTTAGAAAGAGATATTCTTTTGTTTGCAATGAAGGTTGAGACATCCCTTGTGAATGGAACAATATTCTATCCTTAGTTCATTTAGGTCAAGTTCATCGTGACCTTCGTCAGAGCTTTGAGAAGGCAAGATTATTGAGTACCTCTATGATGTAACTTACATGTTTCCACAGGGTATATAGCCTATTTTTTATTTTATTGATTGTTAATGCGCATGTCTATGTTACTACATATTTACATTATCTTCAACAATTATGCTTAATTTGCATTTTTTTGCTTTTCAACGACAAAGAAAGTTGACTTGATGAGGATCTACAGTATGAGGGTGGAGGGAAGTTCACACGAGAGGCACGTGGCAAAGCAACACCACGCTGCAACTAGATAGTGTCCAAGCCCCCTATGTCAGTTGTCGAGCAAGGGATGAGTTCTGTGACCTTTGATTTCTAATCAGACTAGTGCAAGCGAGAAGCCCAAGGTAGTGATTTGCAGACCAATAGGAAAGCAGACACGTAGATCATCAACTAAAGGTATTTACCGACAGTCATCTTGCCTTTTCATGTTAGTGAAGCTAAGTTATAGTTTACATTGGAGCTGCAGTTTTGATTCACATTGGGATATAAACGAGACCACTTTTGTATTAAGAGCATCCGACGCGTGGTGAGTGAGTATGACTAAGGGAGTTTAAAGACATACTTTTCTTTCCAATTGATTAAGATTGTCATTGGGGACTTTTCATGGATAAATGTATGTTCCAACATTTGGTTCATTCTACATGTTTTTCTTACAAGCATATATATTCTTCATACCTTATATCTTTTTGAATGTAAGCTTGGATCTTGGTCGAGCCGATAAATAGCTGAGAGGAGGGGGCAAAAATGATAGTGTGACTTAAAGATGAGGCTATTGAATCTAACCAAAAGCATTGCTAGAAAGAAAAGAGTTCACAAAACTACTGAAAGAGCGTGAGCAGTAGAAGACACGATACGTGAAGAATGTAAAGACTAGAAAGGACTTCATAGAGTCTTCTACTTAGAAGACGCTCATCAATGCTACTCATTAGGATACAATTAAAAAATTAAAAGCTCGAGACCATTGAGATGGAAGTGATAGTGATCCATAAGCAAACCATTCAGGACTGTCGTCGTATATTGAGTGAGAATGGGCGGTGCCCAACTGAGGACTTGCTAATGTTAGACCCCACTATTCTAGTTAATCTTCCTACTTAAGAGTCTCAAAGGTTACCAGAGACTGACCGGATGCCATGGTAGAGGATTCTATGGACCTAATTCCACAAGAATAGTTAGGTGCTCTAGATTAGTAGTAATAGCCAGGTGCTTCTATTTTCGTTTTCTTTTTTGTGTTTAGGAGTTCTTAGCTTTTTTCCTTCAGCATAAGTATTTTTTTGACTCATTTTTTAGTTTCACTTTTTTATGAGATCAAGTCTTGGCTCGAGTTTTTTATGGTTTTTTTTTTATATTATGGATGTTTTAATCCCCTTTTTGCTTAAACAAGTTTTCTTTCATTCATTCTTGTTTGCACGCTTGGTCAAAGGCATGACTTTCAAGTGTTATCATGTTATCAATATGTGATTAATGTGCAAAAAAGGCACGTGAGTAAGGCGTTAAACATTTTTTTATCAAATTTTATTACTAGTCCTCTCAAAAGAGTTTCACCAAGTTGTACAGAGTGGCACGAGAGCACACGTGCGAGCCTCACTGGGGAGATCTCCTCATAATAATCAATCAACTCAATTAAAATTAATTGGATGTCCCACTAGTGAGGTATATCGTAATACTTAGTCATTGGATTCGAATTTAGTTGGGCACCTCATTGGTGAGGTCTTATCCTAAAACACAAGCAATGAGAATATGTTTCGCAGAGAACCTCGTTTAGGAGGTCTCCACATTGCCATTCATTATTGTAGCAAAGTTTGAACGTGGCATCATTCATGAGGTTTTGTCCTTGATTCTAAGTGTCATGATGATGAGAGATCTTATTGCCAAATCTTAAAGTTGTAATGAGATATGACACATCGATTACATGTCCCATGAGGGTTCAGCAGTTCATTTCAAGGGTGCAACCACATACCTCTTGTGGGCCTCATAATGGGCTTACGCAAAATTAATCCAAGTATTGTAGTAAGTCATTTAAAATTTTCATAATACAACCATTTGCCTTTGGGAAGGGTGTTTAGTGGGCTTACGTGCAACAACTACATACTCCCGAAGGAATTAGATAGTAGATTTATGCAAAATCAATTTGACTGTTTATATAAGTCAATGAAGGTGCTAAGGTACCACAATTTACCTCCTAGGTTGGTGCTAGGGAGGATTTACAATAGCCCTCATGTAGCTACCATGTAACACCAAAAAGACCATATAGTTTACACTAATGTCATTCGTAAAAAGGGTCTGCCACTTATCTTTAAGGATAGTGCTAGGAAGGATTTACAATGAGCTTAATTATGCATAGCTATCACGTACCCCTAGAGAGATCGTATTGTAGGTTTATATTAAAAAAAATCAAGCATACTGCAATTTACCTCCAAAGGCAGTGCTAGGAAGAATTTACAATAGGCTTATGCATAGCTACCATATACCCCTAGAAGGATCGTATAGTAGATTTATGCCAAAAGAGATCAATTGGAGATGTTGCCACTAACCTCCAAGAAGAATATTTGGTGGGCTTAAGTGGGGTTACACATACTCATAGAGGAGCCTTGTAGTAGGTTTATGCCAAATAAGATAGAGTGTGCTCGAGGAGCTTCATCATGCAAAGAATTAATTAAGCATTCAACAACATGACACAATAATGTAAAGAAAGTGAAATTTAATCATGTAATCAATAACAATACGAGTGGCATCCCTATTTGGGTTGACTTTATTCAATTATGAAAACATAACTTTGAGTTAAGAGAGATCGATACTTCAAATAAAGAGAAAAGAAAATCCTAAGTACACAATTAAAATCAACTAAGGAAAACAATAAAATGAGAAACAACCAATGATGACGTGTTCAAGCAGTATGGGTGGTACCTCCCAGCGTGACAATCACCATGACATTAATATCTTAGAGTACACTTTTACCCTTATCTTTCTTCTTACTATCTTGCAACTCAATCCTAAGGGGACATTTGATGCTCTTCAAGATGTTGGTATGGCGCTCTCTAGCCATATGAAGATTACTAATAGCTTCACCAGTTTCGCTTGGTTTAGAGAACCTCAACTTTATGTGTTACGTTGACACCACTACTCAAAAAAATTTATGGTAGGTCTTCCCAAGATAACGTGGTAAGCCGATAGTGTCTTGACCACAAAGAACCTCATCATCTTTGTGACTCAATGGGATAAATACCTAGACATAGAGAATGAACGACACACTTCTTCTAACGCTTTTACAGTATCGCCACCAGCTGGTCCTCTTGAGATTATCAAGATGACATCGATCTTAATGAGGTTCTCTATATTGTGCTAATACTGCTGGTTTTTGGGCTTCGGACATTCATCAGGTAGCTGCAAGTCTAGCTATTGGACCCTTTCTAAGATTACTTGGATCTAGGCCATTCTTTGAGGTGCTCTCTCTCAATCTAATCTTTCAAATGTTTACACTTCTTGGTGGTGTGTCGAAAATCATGATGGAAATGAAATCATTGATTAAATGTTTACTTCTTCAGGTCCTCTATTTTTTTTTGAAGAGGACACTAGCTAAGGCCACACTCCAACACCACAATTGGAACATCTATTCTTGGGGGTAGTCAGTGGTATATGGGAAGCGAAAGCTCAAAGCGAGCTATGCCTACGATCTCCCTATTTTTTGTTGTTGTTATTGCCTCATTAATCATGCACCTTATAATTGTCGGTGTTCTGAGAGGTAATAACTTTCTTAATTCTAATGTGTTTTTCTGCGCACAAAAGGAACTCTCTAAAGTAGCAGGAATTTTTAAAGATAGATTCCTAAAACTTCATGTGCATGAGATTCTACTTAATGACGTTGAGTAGGAGCTCTTAACTGATGTAAAGGCTCTCATTTACCAATTGGACAAAGTGGTTGAGATAGCTCTAATAGCTTCCAACTCATGATAGATCCAACTAGCATTAAGTTAAACCACATCAAGGCATCTTGGTCAGCGTAGTGTGAAATAACTTGCAATATACTGCTTCACTTAGGTCGTAAAGATCTATTCTAGCCAAGAAGTTGTCAAAGTGCTCCTGCGTATCTATTGTATCATCAAAATCTAATAGGTTGGCTATCTCTATCCAAGGGGGGGAGAGCTTCTGCCAAGATGGAAAGATAGAAAAGTCTACATCTCATGATATCGACAGCTAAAAAGTAGTACTAGCTTCTTACTCCTCCTGGAGGTTGTGGCACAAATGAGTAAGTTTGGATTTCGTTAGCAGCTGAGATTCACTAGGTAGAATTTGCTCGAAGGAATGAATGTATCTTTACCTATTGAGGTAAAGAGGAATAGCAATGTCATACTTAGAACTAGCTCTTCACTTGACTCTCTCTGGACAGGATAAAGCCTCCTAGCTCCGACAAGACAATTGTCACAACTTCTAAAGGTGACGTTTCTCATCATAGGCGATCACTTTGGCAGTAGCTTGAGCATTAGTGTTCTCCAGCAAGAATCTTAACTTATCCTAGGTCATCTACAGAATTGAATCACTAGAAAATAGCACCTGTTGTCTGAGTATCTAATCTAGTGTACATCGTACTTTTGAAACAAGCTTTGGCACCAGAAGTGACTGTGTTTCAGGCTAGTGACTCTTCACATTCTCCAATCTCAGGGCCATCTAGTTGTGAGAGCATTGAGCTCTAGATCTCATCTATATTATAAGTGTTCCGCATCTTCTTACAGTGCTAAAGTGATGCTACACAAAAATGGAACTAGGGTCCTTCCAGTTGTTGGAATAGTGCCACGTAGCCAATGAGATTGACATGTAAACTATTTCATTTATGATACAATTTTGATTGAATGATATTCATTATGAATGGTCATCTTCATCTGATGCTTAATTTACTTCACTGGCATTTGGTTGAAGCCCTTAGATCACACAAGACTATGGGACTTAGTTAGTACACTCAGTGATGATCAAGAAATAACTCTTATAGGATTGTGATCTTAAATATCCTAAGTCATAGAATCTTATAAGACATGGTAACTAAGATTCGGATAGACTTGCACTGACGATGCATAAATCTAAAGGTTAGATATTGCTCCATTTCTTGAGCAAGCCATATGAGATATGGGTGTATGTTAGTGAATGTTTATTAGAGAACAAGTTCACTAGAGGCTCAGCCAAAGAATCCACTAGATAGCCATAGTGATAAGTCGGTAGTGGAAAGTTCTCCTGTTTACACTAGTGCATATAATTAGTCCTTTAACCTGAGGATCCATGGTAACATCGTGTTTAGGTCCTCATGCTTTGACTCTTCCTGGACCACTTAGTGGGTCTTTTGGGTTGAGGTTGGGTATGAGTTACTTAGATATGGAGGCTTGTGAGAATCAAGATGGGATCCGACTCCTCGCTATTGTGAAGGGCGAATGTATTTTCTATATATTCTATAATAATCGATTCCAAAGAGTCCTTGCGCAATGTAGTACGATAATTTGGAAAATGAGTTTTCCAAAGATGAGTTCATAAACCGTAATCGAACATTGGGAATAGAAACATAGTATTAAGGCTATTAAGGAGCCGATAAATATCTTACCCTAGGCCCCTTTCGGGAGATAGTTGACGGAAGAACTGTATTTTCATGGTAAGTGTAGAGCTAGAATGGATCTCCAAAAGTATTCATTTCGGCCAACTAGTTGGGCTCCATAGGCTTGAGGTTGAACACTGACCATGGAAATTGGGCACTCTTCAATTAATGAGATTAATTGAATTGAGTCATTAGTTTAAAGGGGTTTAAACTAATGCGAATACTTGATATTCTACAAATCACAAGAGTTCTAAGCCCATGTCCAATGAATGGTAGAACCTAATGGGTCGCACACAAAAGTCAATTGCAAATCCTACTTGATGAAGGGGAATTTTCTAAGAGTTAGAAATTCCTATATGAAACTAAATTGTTGGTCATTTTGGCTTAATCATTTTAATTTGTAAATTGATCTAAATAATTTAAGGAGTTAAATTAGATCAATTATATTAAAGAGTTAATTTAATTGGTGCCACATGACTATCAATTAGTCAAGTTAACTTAAGGAGTTAAGTTAACAACAACTAGCTTAAAGAGTTAAACTAATTGACTTAAGAGTTAAGATAAGAGTTAATTAATTAAATTAAAGTGTTTAATTTAATTCAAATGAAGAATCAAAATTGGAGGGAAAGGGAGAATCTAAGAATTAGATGCTTGTGTGTCTAAAACATGCTTGGCCACCCCACCATCTATATCTATATATAGATAGAGGAAACGTGTGATGCTTAAGTGTCATCACACCTTCCTCAACGTTGGCGCCACTTGCTTGCCAACTTGCTAGTAAGTTGCATGTGAATTAAATGTGAATTTGAATTTCATTTGGAATCTTCATTTCATCTAATGAAATGTCATCCAAATAAATTCTATTTCACACCAAATGAACATTTCACTTGAATTTTTCCTCCAAAATTTGTTCTTCATTTTAATTAAATTAAACAATCTAATTTAATTAATTAACCTTTGACTTAACTCTTAAGTCAATTAGCTTAACTCTTTAAGCTAGTTATTGTTAACTTAACTCCTTAAGTTAACTTGACCAATTGATAGTCATGTGGCACCAATTAAATTTACTCTTTAATATAATTGGTCTAATTTAACTCTTTAAATTATTTAAATCAATTTAAAAATTAAATTGATCAAGCCAAAATGACCAACAATTTAGTCAATTGTCTCCCTCCAAAAATTGGTCATGTAGGAATTTCTAACTCTTAGAAAATTCCCCTTCATCAAGTAGGATTTGCAATTGGCTTTTGTGTGTAACTTATTAGGTTCTACCATTCATTGGACATGGGCCCACAACTCTTGTGATTTGCAGAATATTAAATATTCACATTAGTTTAAACTTCTTTAAATTAATGAATTAGTTCAATTAATCTCATTAATTGAAGAGTGTCCAATCTCCATGATCGATGTCCAACCTCAGCCCATGGAGCCCAAATAGTTGGCCAAAATGAATGCCTTTGAAAAATATTCTAGCTCTACACTTACTATGCAAATACGATCATTCCGTCTCCTATCTCCCGAAAGAGGTTTAGGGCAAGATATTTGTCGGCTCCCTAATTGCCTCAATACTATATTTCTATTCCCTATGTTTGATTCCGATTTATGACCTCATCTTTGAAAAACTTTTTTTTAAAATTATCATACGACCTTGCATAAGGACTCCTTGGATATTGCTCATTATAGAATACATAGGAGATGCACTCACCCTTCACAATGATGAGGAGTTGGATCCCATCTTGGATCTCACAAACCTCCACGTCTAAGTAGCTAATACCCAACCTCAACCCGAAAGACCTACTAAATGGTCAAGGAAGAGTCAGAACATTAGAACTTAAACACAAGGTTATCATGAATCCTCATATCAAAGGACTAATTATACGCACTAGCATAAGCAAGAGAACTTGCCACTATGGCGATCTAGTGGATTCTAAGGGCAGGCCTCCAGCGAACTTATTCTCTAATAAGCACCCACTAATATGCACATGTATCTCATATGGCTTGCTCTTGAAACAGAGCAATATCTAACCCTCGAATTTATGCATCATCAGTGCAAGTCTATCCGAATCTTAGGTGCCCTGTCTCATAAGATTCTATAACTTGGGATATTTAAGATCACGACCGTGTAAGACTTATTTCATGATCATCACCGAGTGTATTGACCAAGTCCCATAATCTTGTGTGATCTAAGGACTTCAACCAAATGCCAGTGAAGTAAATTAAGCATAAGATGAAGATGTCCATTTATAATGAATATTTTTCAATCAAGATTGCATCACAACTGAAATAGTTTGCATGCTAATCTCATTGGCTACGGGGCACTATTCCAATAATCTCCCACTTGCCCTAAAGCCAATACCCTATAGTCTTAAGACCCATATTCTCAAGATGTCTTTCAAAAACCTTTTGGGTTAAGGGTTTAGTCAGTGGAACTACTATATTCTCTTTCGAGACAACTATGTCTACTCTAATATCGCCTCTACCAATGATCTCTCAGATTAAATGGTATCACCTCAAAATATACTTGGATCACTGATGAGATCTTGGCTCCTTAGCTTGTGCAACCACACCGTTGTTATCATAGAAGACAACTACAAACTCAAACATGCTAAGCACTAAATCCAACTCTTGGATAAAGTTTTTTATACAAACTCCTTCTTTCGCAACTTCTGAAGCTGCAATAAATTCCACCTCAATGGTTGAATCGCTGTGTTGTCTTGTTTGGAACTTTTTCAACTCACCACACTGCTATTAAGGCAAAATATAAATCCCAAAATGGATTTTAGGTCATCTATATCGGATTGGAAACTAGAATCCAAAATCCCTCAGGTTTCAATTCTCCATTACCGTATAAGAAAAATAAATTCTTAGTCCTTCTCAAATACTTCAGGATTGCTTTAATAGCCATCCAATGACTCTCACCGGGGTCGGATTGGAAATAGCTCATAACACATAGAGCATGTCCCATATCCTATCTTGTACATTAAACGGCATACATTATGCTCCTAGTGGCAGACACATAAGGTATGTGGGACATCTTCCACTTCTCTTCCTCTATCTTAGGGGCATAGACTTGGAGATACGAAGACCGTGTCCCATAGGGAGGAATCCCTTCTTAGATTCTTTCATACTAAACACCTTTAGTATCTTATCAATGTATGGGGTTTGGAAAAGCCCCAACATCTTGCTCTATCTATCTCCGTAGATATGTATTCCTAATACGTAGGATATTTCTTCCAAATCCTTCATGGAGAATTGAGTATATAACCATGCTTTAGTACACTCTAACATTTCTCTCTCATTCCCAATGAGAAGAATGTCATTGACGTAAAGCACAATAATCTGTGCACTATTCCCATTGGCCTTCTTGTACACGCATGACACATATACATTTTTTGATAATGCCAAACAATTTGACTTTCTTGTCAAAATGCGTTTCCAATTTCAGAACGCTTATTTGAGTCCATAAATGGATCTCTTGAGTTTGCAAACCTTTTGCTCGCTTCCTTTGGATGTAAAACCTTGTGATTGCTCTATATAGATTTCTTGTTCAATGTTTCCATTGATGAAAGCAGTTTTCACATTCATTTGTCATACCTCATAGTTATAACATACAACTATGGCAAGTAAAATTTGAATGGACTTAGGCATTGTGACCGATGAAAAGGTTTCCTCGAAATCGATATCGGGTCTTTGAGTGTAACCTTTTACTACTAGTCACACATTAAAGGCCACTACCTCTCCATTGATTCCCAGCTTTCACTTATAAATCCACTTGCAGCCAATGGGAACTATTTCCTCGGGTGGATATACCAAATTCCAACATTATTGGAGTACATAGAATCCATTTCAGATTTCATGGCGTCAAGCCAATGTCCCAAGTCTATGCCCAACATAGCTTCCTCATAGGTCTTCAGATCGATGTCCGATTAGCCCGTTTGATGAAGGAATCCTAACCTTTCGGGTTGCTTCTTAATTTGGTCCAATCTTTTAAGATGTTGTGTAAAGCCCTTGATGCTCAATTATTTCCACTACTTGTGGGATTTATTGATCATTTTGAACTTCATCAAGTTCAATAATAACGTCATTCTATCCAATAGAAATTTCTTTTCCAAAAAGTGGGCATTTCTCGAAACAAACACATTTTATTCCAAGGTATCATAAAAGTAATAACCCAAAGACTCTCTTGGGTATCCCACAAACTTGCACAAGGTGAATCTACTATCCAACTTGTCTCCCACTGACCACTTAACATAACCAGGAGACCCCTAAACCCTTAGATAATGGTAAGATGATGCTTTGCCACACCATATCCCATGCGGTGTTTTTGGCACCGGCTTTGAGGGTACTACATTTAGTAGCCTCACCACCATGTGTCAGGTGTATCCCTAAAAGGATATAGGTACATCAAAAAAGCTCATCATGGAACGTAACATGTCTAACAAGGTATGGTTTCTCCTCTCGGCTACTCCATTATATTGGGGTGTGCTGAGCGGAGTCAATTGAGAGAGAATCCTATTCTCTTTTAGATAATCTAAGAATTCGGTACTTAAGTATCCTCCCCTCGATCTGATCAAAGAGATTTAATACTAAGTCCCTTTTGCTTTTCTATTTCATTCCTATACTCTTTGAACATTTCAAAGGATTCGGACTTGTATTTCATATGATACATATGTCTGAACTGAATACAATCACTAGTAAAGGTAATGAAGTAAGAATAACCTCCTCTCACACTAACTCTTAGTAGGCCACATACATCAGTATAGATCAAATTCAAAGGATTTGTGGTTTGCTCCTATTGTCCTACAAATGAGCTTTGGTCATTTTTCCGTTCAAACAAGATTCGTAAGTAGGAAGATCCTCAATACCACTAACATTTAGTGCTTTGAGAGCTTCTAACTTGTTCATGCTTTTTTTAGAGATATGGCAATTGGGTAGATATGAGTTGAAACTCGATTGATCGGGCTTTACCGGGTACTCAACAAAACTAGGTTCCTGGTACTCTATGATTGGGCCGAGATTCGGGAAATGAATCCATTCTCAGTCGAGTACCAAGTACCTGATTGCATTTTATTTTTTTTTTAAAAAAGAAAAATCAAAAAATGAAAACTTGAAAACAGATGAAGTCTACTGCCTCTGTTTTAATTTCACTTAAAAGAAAAACACACACACGCCACTCGGGAGATAGAGCCATAGGAAAAAAAACACACACATAGGTCATCACTCTACCTGCCTAAATCTCGTCGACCGCCGCGCCGTCCACAGGCCACCATTGTCCGGCCCGCCACCGCCCACCTAGGTATGTATTAGTTAGAATCTTTAATGTTACTTTTAATGTAATAAAACATTTTAGTTCATGGTTTTCTAGTTTTTAGTTTTTCACTTTTCTTGTAAAATTTTTATATATTTCATGTATATTATAATCTACTATTATCTATTCCATATGTGTTTGTTAATTATTTAATTTTTTTAGTTTATCACTTTATTGGTTGGGTGGAGGATTAAGGACTTAAGGGTTTATGGAAAATGTGAAATAAGGATTTATATTTTATAATGAAAGAATTTGATTCTTTCAATTTGTTATCTTATTCTTTATGTTTGTATAATAAAAATAAGTATCAAGTATGAAAAAATTAATTTTTGTTAATTGTATTGTAGGGACTTATCCAAATTCCAAATTACTGAATCAGAGTATCTATCCTCAGAAAGTGAAATGGAGAGTGGCAATCCGAAAACAAAAAGAAAGGAAAGGTATAAGGAGGTGAGTTTTGTTAATCCAATTGATGAGGAATTGAATTTGTTGGATGATTTGGAGTTTGGTTTGAATGATGATAATGATTTTATAACTCGAGGTTTAGAGGGTCTTGCCGAAGATGATTCTTTTTTTGATGAGAATGTAAATGAGGAAAAGAAACCTCCAAAGAAGAAAGTCAGAAAAGAAATTGCATCTAGGTCACCATGGTGGGAACACTTTACTAAATTCTTTTGTGAAAATGATAAATGTCAAAAAGGAAGATGTACATATTGTGGGGCAAATCCTAATTTACATGGAACTAAAGGGCTTGATAGGCATTATCAATCATGCAAGAAGAAACCTCATGAAGTTGCAACGAGATAAAAGATTTAGAATTATCAACCATTTGGAAAGGGTCAAAAGAGTAGAGGGGTTTTATGGGAATTTGATCAAGAAAAAATTAGAGATGCATTATGCCATTTGTTTGTTGTTGACAAGATGCCGTTTAGGATAGGTGAGAAAGAGGGGTTTGGAATTTTATGTTGGTTACATGTCTTCAATTTTCTATGCCATCTCGAAGGACTATAACTAGAGATATTTTCAAGATGTACACATATGAAAAATCTAGGTTGAAGTCCTTCATTGCCACACATGCACAGAGGGTTTACATCACTAGTGACACATGGACCTCCATTCAAAATGTTAATTATATATGTCTTACTGTGCATTTTATTGATGATGATTGGAATTTGGTGAAGAAATTTTTGAATTTTTGTCTTATTTCTGATCATAAAAGTGAGGATGTGTGCAAAGATATTGCTACATGCTTGAAAGATTGGGGTATTGATAAGATTTTTATGGTCACTGTGGATAATGCTTCATCAAATGATGGGGCAATTGCTTATTTGAAAAAGAAATTTGATGGTCGATCAGATAGTATGATTTTGGGCGGTAAATATATGCACATAAAATGTATTGGACATATCGTTAATCTTGTTGTACATGATGGTTTGAAGGGAAAGGATGAGAGCATGGATATTACTCAAATTAGAGGGGCTGTTAGATATACAAGAGCATCTGCGGCTACGTACAAAAAATTCAAACATTGTGCAAAACTTGAAAAATTGGAAATAAATAAGATGTTGTCATTTGATGTACCTACTAGGTGGAACTCCACTTATTTGATGTTGGATGCCACTTTGTCTCTTAGAAAGGCCTTTGAAGCATATGATGATAGCGATCGTGCATTTAATATTGATTTTGAGGGTGGAGCTCCTTCATATTTTGATTGGGAAAGGGCAAAATTGTTGTTGAAATTTTTTGGGCATTTTTTCCATCTTACTTTGAAAATTTCTAGCTCTTTGTATATCACATCAAACACAGTGTTCAAATAAATAAGAGCAATTGATAGGCTTCTTTTGAGGTGGATGGAGAGTAGTGACATTGAAGTGAAGAAGATGGCAAAAAAAATGAAAGAAAAATATGAAAAATATTAGGGATCAATTACAAAGATCAACAAGATTTTATATTATGCAGTGATCCTTGATCCTGCTTTGAAAATAGAGTTCATAGAGTTCACATTTGATAGAATGCATCTAAATATTGGAACATGTGATATTCCACCTATTAGGGACATGAAAGAAGTCGTTAGGGATGGATTTGATGAATTATTCAAAAAGTAGCAGAGAATGTATGCCCATGTAATTCTGGCAGGCCCCAATTCTAAAGCAAGTGGTGAAAGTTCTAGTGCTAGGTATACTTTGAGTGAGGAGGATGAAGGAGCTTATGATCTATTTGATGAGTTTGACAAGATGAAAAATAGAAAGAAAGGTAAGCAAGGAAAGACTGAGTTAGAGACGTATTTGCAAGAAGAGTGTGAAGAGGGTGGAGATGGTTTTGACATATTAAAATGGTGGAAAGTATAGTCTCATCGATTTCCTATATTTTCTAGGATAGCTCATGATATATTAGCGATGTCGATCTCCACAGTTGCTTCAGATGCTACTTTTAGCACTGGAGAGCGTGTGCTTGATGCATTTAGGAGTTTTTTATCTCTTAAACTAGCTAAAGCTCTTATCTGTGCCCAAGATTGGTTTCGCTCGGCTTCAAAACCAATTAATGTGGAGGAGGATTTGTGTGAGCTAGAAAATCTTGAGCAACGTAACTTAACTAATTTAATTCTTTTTATTATTTTTATTTTTTTATGTTATATCTTTTTATTAATACTTTTGTAATCTTGTTGCTATTCTTGTAGAGTTGACACAAATGGGGGCCAATACATCCATCCTTGATGCTTGAGCATTTGAGCGGAATGCAGGAATGCAATGGAGATTGTTTGTGAATGTTGATGATTTGATATTATGTTTAAGTTGTTTGTGTGATTTGAATTTTGGATTGTTGAAAGGATGTTGACTTTGGAAAGTGTTGTAAATTGTAATTTGTATAATGGTTTGAGAAAGTTTTTTTTTAACTTTGGAGTTTGGAGTTGAGAAATTTGAATATTTGATTTGTGTAATTTTTTATTTGTTTTCAATATGTATAACAATTAGTGTTTGTAATTTGCTTGGAAAGTTGAGTTAATTTCAATTAGTTTTACATGTACCAACAAATTCACATCCTCAAAAACACATTTCATATTTAAAAAGAAAAAAAGAAAGAAAAAATAGGCCAATCAAAATATGTCTAGATTTTAAGATCAAAATCTAGCCAGATTTTTTGAGACCTCAAAATCTGGCCATAATTTTGGGCCAGATAGCCAAAAATATGGGCTAGGGAAACCCGATACCCAATTTCAAGACCGGGTACCCGGTCATTAATCGGGCCAGGATTGGGTAGTGAAAAAATAATCCCAGACGACTGGGTACCCGACCCAATCGTCTTGAACCCAAAAATCCCAGCTCGGTGCCCACCCTTAGATATGGCCAAGTCTTGCATGCCATAGAATGGCATCTTCTTGGATATCTAATTTTCTTTTACTTGATTGAATGTGCATCAATAAAGGTTGAGAATCAAATATGTACAAGCATTATTTAATGTACCTTGTGCAATTAAAGAATCATTCTTTAGTGCTTTCAATTTCTCATTAGATATAGAAAAATTGTATCCTTCATTATCTAATTCGGGAATCAAAATAATATTCTTCATAATATTCAATACATAAAAATATAGATCAAGTACAGTCATAGAACTTCCCAAGTCTAACTTGATGACAACTGGGACCTTGGCCGCAAGTCTTGCTCCATTTCCTAGGTGGAGGATCATATCCCCTTTATTGAGACTCTTTCTTCTTTCCATCCCCTATAATGAATTATAAAAGTGAGAACCACATGCGTTATCAAATACCCATGAGGAAGAATTAGTCCTCAAGTGCACTTCAATAAAGTACATATCCTTCTCAAGAGTTTTAAGGTAAGCTTTGTAATTTCTTCTCCAAAGCCCTTTCTCGCCACAATGGAAACATGTGACATCGGTAATGTGTGATTTAATGTTTAAGAGGTGTCCTAAAATTTTTGATGCACAAAAGTTGAGCCTAAAATCACTTGACTCGGTCATGACTCGAAAACAGGGGCTGCTGCTGGACACTGTCATACACTTTCCAGGCGGCAGGCATGTCAAGCACATGCCTGAAGCCCGTCCGTGTGCCCAGGCTGGGCCGGCAGTGGCTGTTTTGAGTTGAGGCAAGTTTCGAGTGTTGTTTTGGTTCCTTTAGTGACCAAAAGTGCTCTATATCACACATATTAGATGCATAAGTATTGTGCAAGTTCTCAAAATTATATTTGACATTTTTTATTGCTTTTAGAGTCATGTTAAAGTTGATCTCCAAATGTAGCAAAAATATGATGCATAAATGTTGTGCTTGTTTTTTGCTTGACCAATTAATTGTTTATGAGATAAGCATTTAATTATTAGAATTGAATGTAAATTCTTGATTTATTTATTGTTCATTTAATTATTGAATGGATGATGAATGAATGGGGATGATCATGAGCCTTTAATATTGATTTTATTTATTTCAAGTTGTTGAAAAAGTTTGTATTAAATTAGGACTTGCATGCCTTTTAATTTCTGTCATGTAAATGTTATGAGAGTAGAATCAACAGGAGTGAGGATTTTTTTCTCATGTAAATGTTACAAGGAGCAAAAAAGACCATTGGAGGCATGACGACCTATGAATTTATAGGATACACTCTTGTAATAGCTAGATTTAATCAACCCACTAAAAATCAACTAGGTGGTGCACCTATGGCTCTAAGTGCACCACTTGGTTAAAGGTTCATGGTTATCCCACCCTAAGAGCATGCTAAGCACATTTACTTATTTATGATTTCCGTATCCTATTGATGTATGAGACACATATTTAGGATGTAGAAAACCTAAATAAGAAGATAAAATTGGTGAGATCTCGGCAAGCAAGAAAATCCCTCCACTTAGAATGTCTAAGTGCTTCCAAAATATTAAGTCAAAATGGATACAAATTAAAAGGAGTTTTAATTAATCTAGGCCATCTACCAATAGTATATCACATGATGATGCTACTATTTTTGTGTGATGGCACTCGCTCACGGGGGTCACACTTAGGTGGAAACTTGTGACCATATACTTAGCATATGATGCACCTTTGATTTGAGGCTTCCCATGCATTAGCACTAGGTCACGGGGGATGTTGTGAAGCGGTCTCGAATCAAAGTTTGATTGATAGCTCCAACTAAACACCTAGTAATGTTGAGGTTGTCCAGTCATGGGGATCCACATGAAGAGTGAGGCAAAATATATCAAGAGTTACATATGATGCAATTAGCAAAAGTTGCTTATCTTTCGATTGTTTGTGGATGGCACTCGGTCACAAGGGTCCACTTACAAGTCCTTAGGGTCTTGATCTCACTAGAAAATATGATTTCCTGAATTCTTCTAGGGGGTGAAGAATTTGAAAAAATAGTGGGAGAAAAACATGCTTGAAAAACCATAAACATGTTTTCAAATATCAAATATTCAATCACATGCTTATATTCTCTTTTATCGCTTTTTTTAAGATTTTTGAAATCTTCAACCTCAAAATAGCTAAGAATCCACTCAACATAATTTTTTAAACTAATAAACTAATTGGGCCTAACTTCCACAATTGGTTGAGAAACCTCAAGATAATTCTTGATTTTGAAAAGAGGACTTATGTCCTTGATCAAAGTATGCTGGACACTATTAGTGATGATGCCACCGATGAGGCCCGTGAATTGTGCATGAAGTTTGTGGATGATGATCTACAAACTAAGTGTCTTTTGATGGCTTCTATGACCAATGAGCTCCAAAAGACTCATGAGCATATGAAAGATGCTAATGAGATCTACACACACCTACAAAGTTGTATGATGTCCAAACTAGACACAAAAGGTTCGTTTTGTTTAGGGAGCTTTATAGGTCTAGAATGGTAGAGGGCTCAAGTGTCCATGTGAATGAGCTCAAGATGATTGGACTCATTGAGAAGCTTGGATAATTAGATGTGATCATGGACATGACCTCTATATAGATTTGATCTTACAATTATTGCCAAGCTCATTCGACCAATTCATTATGAACTTTAATATGTCCAAGCAATAAGTGACGATTAACGAATTACATGCTAGTTACTACCAAGGTGACGATAAAAAAGGATAAGTCTCTTATGCTTGTATCCTCCTCCAAGTCTAAGGGCCCTAAGGGTCCTAGAAAGCAAGGTAAGAAGATGAAAAGTTCTTCCTCAAAAGTGAAGCAACCCTTGAAACTTAAGTCAAGTGTAGCACTAGGATCCAATTATCAAAACATAAAAATGCCAAAATAACTAGGCTACACATGAAACCAAGCATCTAAACATGCCTTAAATCCAGATTTGGTAAGAGGAATACCTTGAATTGCTATCCAAGGAAACAAGGAAGAAGACTTCAACACCTTGAATCCATCTCTCAGTGGCATAGCGGATTGTGGACAATGTTTGCCTAACCAAACAAACTCAGAATTAGCTGAAATTTGAACTAGAAATCACCAACACCTTGATGAAGACACATTAAAAAATAAGCTCAATCAGAATTCTAGAAACCTCTCTATAAATACCTCCAAATGACTGCCTGAACGAAGGATTGCCAATAGGTTATCAATCCAATTATTTTGCCTCTAATGATAAGATCAACACACTAATGCACAATCCAATTCTCTCCTATGTTAGCTGAAAAACAAAGGTGAGATGAGCAAGGATGAAGGCCAAAAATGGAGGTAGGAGATGAAGAAAAATGTGAAGCTTCAACATATGAGGCAACATATGCAAAATTAGAGGGAAAAGGAGAATCTAACAATGAGATGTTTGTGTGTGTGAAACATTCTTGGCCATCCCACCCTCTATATCTATATATAGAAAGAGGAAATGTGTGATGCTTAGGTGGCATCACACCTTCCTTAAGGTTGGCGTCTATTGCTTGCCAACTAGCAAGCAAGTTACATGTGAATTAAATGTGAATTTGAATTTCATTTGGAATTTTCATTTCATCTAATGAAATATCATCCAAATAAATTCTAATTCACACCAAATGAACATTTTATTTGAATTTTCCCTCCAAAATTGATTCTTCATTTTAATTAAACTAAACACTTTAATTTAATTAATTAACTTTTAACTTAACTCTTAAGTCAATTAGCTTAACTCTTTAAGCTAGTTATTGTTAACTTAACTCTTTAACTTGATCAATTAATAGTCATGTGGCACCAATTAAATTAAATTTTTAATATAATTGGTCTAATTTAAATTATTTAGATCAATTTAACAATTAAATTGATCAAGCCAAAATGACCAACAATTTAGTGAACCGTCTCTCTCCAAAAATCGATCATGTAGCAATTTCTAACTCTTAGAAAATTCCCCTTCATCAAGTAGGATTTGCAATTAGCTTTTGTGTATGACCCATTAGGTTCTACCATTCATTAGATATAGCCTGACAACTCTTGTGATTTATAGAGTATTAAATATTCACATTAGTTTAAACTCCGTTAAACTAATGACTTAATTCAATTAATCTCATTAATTGAAAAATGCACAATCTCTATGGTCGATGTCCAACCTCAAGCCCATGGAGCCCAACTAGTTGGCCAAAATAAATCCTTTCGGAAAACCATTCTAGCTCTACACTTACCATATAAATATAGTCATTCTGCCTCATATTTCCTGAAAGATGCCTATGGCAAGATATTTGCCAACTCTCTATTAGCCTCAATACTATGTTTTTATTTCTAATGTTCGATTTCAGTTTATGACCTCATCTTTGAAAAACTCTTTTTCCAAATTATCGTCTGTCTTGCACAAGGACTCCTTGGAATCGATCATTATAGAATACATAGGAGATACACTCGTCCTTTACAACGATGGGGAGTCGGATCCCCTCTTGGATGTCACAAACCTCCATGTCTTAGTAGCTCATACCCAACCTCAACCAGAAAGACCTACTAAGTGGTCAAGAAAGAGTAAAGGTGTGAGGAACTAAAGACAAGGTTACCATGGATCCTTATGTTAAATGACTAATTATATACATTAGCGTAAGCAAGAAAACTTGCCACTATCAACTTGCCACTATGGCAATCTATTGGATTCTCCAGGCAAGCCTCCAATGAACTTGTTCTCTAATAGGTACCCACTATCATGCACCAATATCTCATATGGCTTGCTCATGAAACGGAGTAATATCCAATCCTTGGATTTATGCATCATCAATGCAAGTCTATCCAAATCTTAGATGCTCCGTCTTATAAGATTCTAGACTTGGGATATTTGAAATCACAAGCGTATAAGACTTATTTCATGATCATCAACGAGTGTCCTGACCAAGACCCATAATCTTGTGTGATCTAAGGGCTTCAACCAAATGCCAGTGAAGTAAAATAAGCATAAGATGATGATGTCCATTTATAAAGAATATCATTCAATTAAGATTGTATCACAAGTGAAATAGTTTACATGCCAATCTCATTAGTTGGGTTCCAACAATCTCCCACTTACCCTAAAGCCAATGCCCCATAATCTTAAGACTCATATTCTCAAGAAGTCTTTCAAAGATCTTTTGGGTTGGGGGTTTAGTCAATGGATCTGTTATATTCTCTTATGAGGCAACTGTTTCTACTCAGATGTTGCCTCTATCAAATGATATCATATATCAAATGATAATGCATTTATCTGTGTTTAGATCACTAATAAGATCTTGGCTCAAGACCAAAGTTGTCTTCAAAAGACAACAATAGGCTCTGACATGCTATGCACTACATCCAACTCTTATATGAAGTTTCTATCCAAACACCCTTCTTTGCAGCTTTCGAAGCCGCAATATATTCCACCTTTGTGGTACAATCAGCCATGGTGTCTTGTTTAGAACTCTTCCAACTCACTGCGCCGCCATTGAGGCAAAATATAAATCTTGAAGTGGATTTTAGGTCATCTACATCGAATTGGAAATTAGAATTTGAAAATCCCTCGAGCTTCAATTCTCCATTACCGTATACCAAAAATAAATCCTTAGTCTTTCCTAAGTACTTAGGGATTACTTTAATGGCCATCCAGTAACTCTCACCAGGATCGAATTGGAAACGGCTCATAACATTTAAAACGTGTGCCATATCTGATCTTGTATATTGAACAACATACATTATTCTCCCAATGGCGGACACATAAGGTATGTAGGACATCTTCCGCCTCTCCTCCTCTGTCTTAGGGACCATAGACTTCAAGAGATAAAGACTGTATCAAAAATCCTTCTTGAATTCTTCCATACTAAACATCTTTAGTATCTTGTCAATATACAGAATTTGAGAAAGCCCCAACATCCTCCTCGATCTATCTCTATAGATACATATTCCTAATAGATAGGATGCTTCTCCCAAATCCTTCATAGAGAATTGAGTAGATAACCGTGCTTTAGTACACTCTGACATTTCTCTCTCATTCCCAATGAGAAGAATGCTATTGACATAAAGCATAATAAACTGTACACTACTCCCACTAGTCTTCTGGTACACACATGGCTCATACACATTTTTAGAAAGCCAAATGATTTGACTTTCTTGTCAAAATGCATCTAACTTTAGGACACTTGTTTGAGTCCATAAATAAATCTCTCAAGTTTGCAAACCTTTTGCTCACTTTCTTTAGATGTAAAACCTTTTAGTTGCTCTATATAGATTTGACTTAAGCATTGCGATGGATAAAAAGATTTCCTCAAAATTGATACCAGGTCTTTAAGTGTAACCTTTTCCCACTAGTTGGGCCTTAAAGGTCACTACCTCTCCATTGACTCCTGACTTTCGCTTATAGATCCATTTACAACCAATGGGAGCTACTCCCTTCGGTGGATCTACCAAAGTCCATACTTTATTGGAGTACATGGAGTTCATTTTGAATTTCATGGCATCAAGCTAATGTCCGGAGTCTATATCTAATAATAGCTTCCTTATAGGTCTTCGGATCATTATCCCATTTGCCCATCTCATGAACGAACTTTTTGGGTTACTTCTTGATTCAGTCCAACCTTCCCAGAGGTTGTGTGTAAGGCTCTTGATGCTCATTTATTTCCACTGCTTGTGGGATTTGTTGATCATTTTGAACTTCATCAAGTTCAATAACAACGCCATTACTATCCAATAGAAATTTCTTCTTCAAAAAGTGTGCATTCATTGAAACAAGTACCTTTTGTACCGAGGGATCATAAAAGTAATAACCCAAATACTCTCTTAGGTATCCAACAAACTTGCACAAGGTGGATCTACTATCCAACTTGTCTCCTACTAACCGATTGACGTAAGCGGCAGACCCCCAAACTTTTAGATAAGAATAAGATGGTGCTTTGCCATACCAGATCTCATGCGGTATCTTTAGCACTGACTTTGAGGGTACTACATTTAGTAGACTCACTACCGTTTCTAAGGTGTGTCCTGAAAAGGATATAAGCACATTAAAAATGCTCATCGTGGAACGTATCGTGTCCTATAAGGTACGATTTCTCCTCTTGAATACTCTATTATGTTGGGGTGTGTGTTGGGTGGAGTCCATTGAGAGAGAATTACATTCTCTTTTAGATAACCCAAGAATTTGCTACTCAAGTATTCTTTCCCTCGATCCGATTGAAGAGCTTTAATACTTAGTCCCTTTTGCTTTTCTTCTTCATTCCTACACTCTTTGAACTTTTCAAAGGCTTTGGACTTGTACTTCATAAGGTACAGTTGTCTGAACCAAGTATGATCATCAGTAAAGGTAATAAAGTAAGAATAGCCTCCTCTCGTACTAATTCTTAGTGGACCACAAATATCCATATGGATTAAACTCAAAGGACTTATGGTTCACTCTGATTATCCTACAAAAAGAGCCTTAGTCATTTTTCCCTTTAAACAAGATTCACAAGTGAGAAGATCCTCAATACCACTAACATTTAGTACTTTAAGAGCTTAAAACTCGTTCATACTATGTATAGAGATATGTCCAAGTCTTGCAAGCCACAAGATGGCACCTTCTTGGATATCTAATCTTCTTTTACCCTTTTAAACGTGCATTAATGAAGGTTGAGAGTTCAAAATATATAATCCATTCTTTAATGTACCTTGAGCAACTAAAGAACCATTCTTTATTGCCTCCAATTTCCCATTTGATATTGAAAGATCAAATCCTTTGTTATTGAAAATAGGAATTGAATAGTGTTCTCAACAAGATTCAGTGCATAAAAGCAAGGATCAAATACAAGGTAGGAATTCCCCAAGTCTAACTTGATTACACATTTGACCATGAATGCAACTTTTGCTCCACTGCCTGGGCGTAAGATCATATCCTCATCATTAATATTTATTCTTCTTTGCATTCTTTATAACAAATTACAAAGATAAGAACCACATGTGATATCAATTATCCATGAAGAAGAATTTATCCCTAGATGCACTTCAAAAAGTCCATACCCTTCCCAAGGGTTGCAAGGTATCCCTTGCAATACCAATTCTAATGGCCTTTCTTGCCAAAGTAGAAACAAGTAATATCGACAAACAATCGAAAGGTAAGCGAACCCCCATGACCAAGTGCCATCCACAAACAATCAAAAGGTAAGCAATTTTTGCTAATTGCATCTCATGCAACTCGTGATATATATTTCCTCACTTTTCAATAGACCCACATAACCGTGTGCCATCTACATTACTAGGTGTTAATTTAGACCTACCAATCAAACTTTGATTCAAGACCGCTCCACGACATCTCTTGCGACCGAGTGCCAATGCATGGGAAGCCTCAAATCAAAGGTGCATCATATGTTAAGTATATGAACATAACTTTTCACTTAAATGTGACCCCCATGACCGAGTGCCATCACACAAAGATGGTAGCATCGGCATGCCATATACTATTGGTAGAAGGCATGGATTAATTAAAAATCCTTTTAATTTTTATCCATTTTGACTTAATACTCTGAAAACACTTAGACTTTCTAAGTGGAGGGATTTTCTTGCTTGCAAAGATCTCATTAATTTTATCTTCTTATTTAAGTTTTCTATACCCTAACCATGCATCTCATACATTAATAGGATAAGAAAAGCATAAATAAGTAAATGTGCCTAGTATGCTCCTAGGGTGGGATGACTATGAGCCTTAACTAAGTAGTGCACTTAAAGCCATATGTGCACTACTTAGTTGATTTTAAGTAGCTTGATTAAAACTAGCTACTATATAAATGTATCCCCATACATTCATGGGTCTTCATGCCTCCAATGGTCTTCTTTGCTCATGTCTGGGTCGACAGCTGTTGTTTTGAGTTGAGAGTATTCATGCCTCCAATGGTATTTTCTTTCTCATGTAAACATTAGAAGGAGCAAAGAAGACCATTTGAGGCATAAAGACCCATGAATGTATGGGATACCATGACAAGGGCCTACCATTAATGCTTGCTTCCTCCTCTAAGTATATGGGCCCTAGAGGTGCTAAAAAAGGAGGTAAAAGGAAGAAAAGTTCTTCCTCTAAGGGAAAACAACCATTAAAGGCATCCAGAGGAGTCAAGAAGATTATAGAGGACATAGTTGATATTACTTGTTTTTACTTTAGCAGGAAAGGCATCGGACGTGATATTGCAAGGAATACCTTGCAGCCGTTGAGAAGGGTAAGTACTTTATTGATGTGCATTTAAGGATAAACTCTTCTTCATTGATATATGATATCGCATGTAGTTCTTATCTTTGTAATTTGTTACAAAGAGTGGAAAGAAGAATAAAACTAAGTGATGGAGATATGATCCACCGCCTTAGAAAAGGAACAAGAGTTGCGGCCAAAGCCAAAGGCATATAATAAGTTAGACTTAGGAAACCCCATACTTGTATTGAACCCTTGTTATTATGTACCATATATTGTTGAGAAAATTATTTCAATTCTCGTGTTGGATAGTGCATGATTTCATCCTTCTACATCAAATGAGAGATTGAAGGCATTAAAGAATGGGTTCTTTAGTTTCTCATGGTACACTTAACAAAGGATTACACATTTTTGGATTCTCAAACATCACGGATGCACATTCAATCAAGTAAAAAAAAAACTTGGATAACCAAGAAAATGCCACCTTATGGCATGCAAGACTTGGAATATTTCTAAAAATATAATGAACAAGTAAGAAGCTCTCAAAGCAATACATGTTAGTAGCATTGAGGAACTTCCTACTTGTGAATCTTGTTTGAAAGAAAAAATGACCAAGACTCCTTTTGTTGGATAAACGAAGCGAACCACAAATTCATTGGATTTGATCCATACGAATGTATATGGCCCACTAAGAGTCAGTGTGAGATAAGGTTATTCTTACTTCATTACCTTCACCGATGATCATACTCGATTCGAATAAATGTATCTTATGAAGTACAAGTCTTAAGCCTTTGAAAAGTTCAAAGAGTATAGGAATGAAAAAAAAAACAAAAGGGACTAAGTATTAAAGCTCTTTGACTAGATCGAGGGAAAGAATACTTGAGTATCGAATTCTTGGGTTATCTAAAAGAGAATGGGATTTTCTCTCAATAGACTCCGCCCAGCACACCCCAATATAATAGAGTAGCTGAGATGAGAAATCATACCTTGTAGGACACAGTATGAGCATGATCCTTTTCCAAGTAATACACTTAGAGCCATAGGTGCGCAACTTAGTTGATTTAGGTAGGTTGATTAAATTAATAGTTCCTATCTACTACATGAATACATCCCTTATATTTATGGTTTTTTAAGCCTCATTGATCCATTTGGTCTCTTTTACCTCCTTGCAACAATTACGACAATAAAGAAAGTCTCACCACCTAAGAGTTCTACTTTCATAATATTTACAAGGTAGAAAATTAAGAAGCCTGCAAGCCCCATTTAATACAACTCATTCAATCAACATTTATTTTTTTTTAATTAAACCAAATTAAAGGTTCATGTTCATCCCCATACATCCATCATCCATTCAACAATTAAATGAACAATAACTAGAATTAACATTTAATCCAACAATTAAGAGCTTAACATATAAGCAATTAATTGAATAGCAAAATTTAGCATGACTCTTTGTGCACTTAATTTTGCACAGGTCTTGAAGAGCAATTTAAATTTTATCCTAAAAAAAAGCAGAAAAATGTTCAATATCATTTTGAGTACTTACACAATAACTGTGCATCAAAATTGCATGAAATGAACATGTTAGCAAGACAAAAATTGCACCAAAATGGCCAACGACCACCACAAGGCAACCACCGGTGGGCCGCTGCCCTTGCTGTCGTTCAGCCATGTGGTAGGCACATTCATGTCGCGCCCACTGCACACTAGATACTGCCAACTTGGGCGGCAGCCTGTCGATCGGTGCTTAAGTGTGGTTCAAGTGCACTTTGTGCCATTTTTGCATCCTTAACACCAAGGACACTTCCATAACTCCATTCCACATATATTTTGACAAATTTCCAGAATTCAAACACTTTAAAAACTGAAAATTAAAGTGCTCAAAGTAATTCAAAAAATAAATCTAAAGAAGAATGACTATTCTTCAAACAACTTCAAGAAACTCCAATCCAATTGGATCCAAAAATTGTCAAAACTCTTTTAAGCAATTAACAACATGCTAAATCACAATCTAACTTCATATCATGCCAAATAAACATCTAGCAATTGAATTAAAACTCACAACAACATAACTAAATTACAAAACCAACACAATAGAGCCACATGTATCAACTACAAAATCTAAAATCCATTAATTGAATCAAGAAATTGGAGTTTAAGATTCAATTCAACAAATCCAAAATAAGGCATAAAGTTGGCTCCGATACCACTTGAAGAATGTAGTATTGCAAGGATGCAAAATAATTTTAAAATCAAAACTTAATTTAACTTGCAATACCAAAATCTAGGATCTAGATTGTACCTTAATTAATGATTTTAGGGGCAAGAAAGAGTACCTTCATGATTTTCACAAAATCAAGAACAAGAATCCCCCAATAAACTCTTCTAGTGAGGATTTCCAACTCTTTCTTTGGATCTTCCTTCCCGGTCCAAAGCCTTCAAGAATAACAACTTGAAGCCTCAAAAATGTCCTCCACACCTTGGAAAAACAGCAGAAAAATTGGATCCTTGAAAATCCACAAAATCGCCAGTTGATGAAGGTGAAGAACACTTCTTCAAGAGCCTTCCTTGGTCACCAATAAAGAGCACACCAAATGTTGTGCCTCTAAAGGTATCCACACACCTATATTGCACTCAATACCTCTGTTCTTATGCTACAAGAAGATTAGAGATGAAGAAGAAAGAAAGGAGATATGGTGTGAGGAAGTTAGGAAGACAGAGAGAGAGAGAGAGAGAGAGAGAGAGAGATTTTTCTCAACACATGAGGTAAACTCTTTTGAGAGGGAAAAATGCTAGAGTGGCTGGCCATGTGTAAGGTTGATGGTGTATTTATAATGTGACTTGGATGCTCCTATAAGCATCTATCATACTATACTCACACCTTGCCAACTAGCATTTCCACTTGCATGCTTAGTTGGATTTTAATTTTCAAAGTTCAAATGTGAACTCAATATTTAAAATCGATTCTTTCATTTTAATTTTTCCTCCAAAATTAGATTTTCTCTTTTAACTAAATTAACTCCTTAATTTAATTAAATCAACTTAACTCTTTAAGTTAATTAAATCAACTTAACTCCTTAAGCTAACCTTGACAAATTAAATTGCCGCATGGTACTAATTAAATTAACTTCTTAATTTAATTGGTCTAATTTAACTTTTTAAATTAATTTGATTAATTTAATACTTAAATTAATCAAACCATTGTGACAAACTCTAAATCAGTCAATTTTGTCTCTCTTCCAAACTTGACCATTTAAATTAACTAACTACTTAGATAATTTCTGTTGGAAAAGTGCCCAGCAAGCCAATAGGATTGGCCTTTTAAAAGCTATTTTCTAGTAAAACAATCTTAATTGAATGATATTCTTTATATGGCCATATTCATCTTATGCTCTTTATTACTTCTCTAGCATTTGGATGAAGCCCTTATATCACTCATGACCATGGGACTTGGTTCAGTTACCATGGAATAAGTCTTACACGATCGTGATCTTAAATCTTCCAAGTCATAGGATCTTAAGAGATGGGGCATCTAAGATCCGGATAGAATTGCACTAACGGTCCATAAATCTAAGAGTTGGATATTGCTCTGTTCCATGAACAACCATATGAGATATGGGTGTATGTTAATGGGTGCTTGCTAGAAAATAAGGCACTGAAGACCTATCGGAGAATTCACTAGATAGCCAGAGTGGCAAGTCACTACTGGTGAGTTTTCCAGCTTGCGCTAGTGCATATTATTAGTCCTCTGACCTGAGGATCTATGGTAACCTTGTGTCTAGCCATCATGCTTTAACTCTTCCTTGGCCACTAAGCAGGTCATTCGGGTTGAGGTTAGGTATGAGCTACTTGGCATGGAAGTTTGTGAGATCCAAAATGGAATCCGACCCCTCGCTTTTGTGAAGGACTAGTATATCTCCTATGTGTTCTATAATGATCAATTCCAAGAAATTCTTGCGCAAGGTGGTATGACAATTTGGAAAAGGAGTTTTCCAAAGGTGGGGTCATACATAGGAATCAAACATTGAGAATAGAGACATAGCATCGGGGATATTAGGGAGCCAACATATATCTTGCCTTAGGCTTCTTTTGAGAGATAGGAGACGAAAGGACCGTATTTGCATCGTAAGCATAGAGCTATAATGGTTCTCTAAAAGAATTCATTTTGGCCAATTAGTTGGGCTCCACAGGCTTAAGGTTGGGCATCGACCATGGAGATTGGGTACTCTTCAATAATCAGATTAATTGAATTGAGTCGATTAGTTTAAAAGGTGTTTTAAACTAAAATGACTATAAGATATTCAAAAGTCACAAAGATTTGTGAGCTCATGTCCAATGAATGGTAGAACATATCGGGTCACACCCAAAAGCCAATTAACCTCCTACTTATTCAAGCAATTTTCTAAGAGTTAGAGAATTACTCCAAAGTGACAAATTTTTGAGGTGCTAATTTGAAGGGCAAATTTTAGTTTGATTAATTTAAGTGTTAAATTAATCAATTAATTAAAGGAGTTAAATTAGACCAATAATTAAAAAGTTAATTATCTGGTGTCAAATGATCATCAATTAGCAAAGTTAAATTAACAAAATTGAGCTTAAGAGTTAAGCTTGTTTGACTTAAGAGTTAAGTCAAAGGCTAATTCATTAAATTAAAGTGTTTAATTTAATTAATGTGAAGAATTATTTTTTGGAGGGAAAATTCAAATGAAATGTTCATTTGAATTAACATCTTAATTAATTTAAAATTAGATTTCAAATTTAATTAAAATGCACATGAAATTCAAATAAGATTTGAATTCAAATTTGCCACCTTAGCACCCCACTTAGCTGCCCTCCCTCATGGAAGGTGTAATGCCAAGGTGGCATCAGACCATCCAACATCTATATATAGAGAGAGGGGGGGGATCGGCCATATGCATAAAAAGTGTAAAGGATTAGATTCTTCCACAATTCCCTCCAAAACTCCCTTTCCAAACATTGCTTCATGTGTTGAGGCTTTGTTCTCTCTTCTTCTCCTACCTCAAAAATCAGCCCTCACCATTGATATTCTGCACATGTTCTCCAGCTAAAAGTGAGTGGAATTTGAAGGATCAATTGGTATGTGGATCATATCAATAGAGGCAAAGCATTTGATTTGCTAGCTTTAGAGATCCACTGGAACAAATTAGTCACTTGTCGAATTTTTTTCAAGCGATCCCGATTGAGTTTTGATCTAAATTTTTTACAGAACTTTCCTCAAGGAGTTGAGAGGTTCCATATTTTTTTTCGTGATTTTTGTAGCATTCTAACTAAGGCAAAAGATTATTTTTCTCCGCTCTGCCAGAGTTTGCCAGAAGCTAGATTTGTGAAGTGTTTATCCTTGAGATGTTGGAAATTTGCTTTTTGAGTTAACACTCTAACTAAATCTAAATTTGTAGCAATATTATATCCTTGTTAGGCTGTAAGCACTAGTTATTTTGAGCTATTGAAGTTTGATAATTGGATCCTAGTGGCTTACCAATCTTCAAGTGGTACCAGAGCCTTTTTCATGCTTTGATTTGGATTTTTTATTTTTGATTGATTCATTTGATGAATTGATCTTATTATCCAAATACTTGATTCATGTGATGGAGTGGAGTGTTTGGATGATTTATTGCGAGTCTCATTGATTAATGAATTGAAAGCATGCTAATATATGTTTTAAGTGTTAATTCATATGATTAGTATATTTTAATTCATAGCTATTAATGTTGAATGTTGATTTAGCATTTATTGATGTTATATGTTGATATAGCATGTTGTTGATTGACTAACATAGTTTTGGTCATTTTTGGATCCAATTTGATTGGAGTTTTGTGGGAGATTTTTGGAGAATTTCATTCTCACTTGAACTTGTTTTTAAAGCATGTTTGAGCACTCGAAATTTCAATTTTAAAAGGTTTTTTTCATCTATAGTGTGTATTTTAATGTTTAGGAGATGTCCTAAATTTTTTGGTACACAAAAGTTGAACCAAAATGAGTTGACTCGATCCAAACCCAAAAACAAGGCAAGTTGCCACACTCGGCCAAGCACGGGCTGGGCAGCTTGCACACTTGCTACCAGGCCATGCGGCCGGGCTGGGGCAGCAGCGCCTAGTTTCAGGTTGGATGTATTTTGACCAATTTTTTGTGTTCCTTTAGTGACCAAAAGTGTTTTATTTCACACATAATAATTGCACAAGTGTTGTGCAAGTTCGCAAAATTATGTTTAACATTTTTAATTGTTTTTAAAACTTGTTAAAGTTAATCTCCTACATATTGCATAAAAGTTATGCGTGACCAATTATTTGTTTATGAGATAAGCATATAATTGTTGGAATTGATTGTCAATTCTTGATTTATTTATTGTTCATTTAAGTGTTGAATGGATGATGAATGAAAGGGGATGATCATGAGCCTTTAATATTGATTTTATTTGTTTCAAGTAGTTGAAAAGGGTTGTATTAAATTGAAGTTTGCATGCCTCTTAATTTCTACCTTGTAAATGTTATGAGAGTAGAATCACTAGGAGTGAGGGTTTCTTTCTCATGTAAATGTTACATGGAGCAAATGAGGCCATTGGAAGCATGGAGACTTTTGAAGACCCATGAATATATGGAATACACTAATATAATAGCTAAATTTAATTAACCCACTTAAAATCAATTAGGTGGTGCACATATGGCTCTAAGTGCACCACTTTGGTAGGCTCATGGTCATCCCACCCTAGGAGCGTGTTAGAGACATTTACTTATTTATGTTTTCCATATCCTATTGATGTATGAGATGTATGATTAGGATATAGAAAACCTAAATAAGAAGATAAAAATAATGAGATCTTTGCAAGCAAAAACCCTCCACTTGAAATGTGCAAGTGCTTTTCAAATATTAAGTTAAAATGGATACAAATTAGAAGAGTTTTAATTAATCCATGTCTTCTACCAATAGTATATGGCATGACGATGCTACCATTATTTGTGTGATGTCTCACGAGTCATGGGCCACACTTATAGTGGAAAGTTGTAACCATATACTTAGCATATGATGCGCCTTTGATTTGAGAATGCCCATGTATTGTCACACGAATCGTGGGATGTCATGTGCCTATCTCGAATTGAAGTTTGATTGGTAGGTCCGACTTAAGACCTAGTAGTATGGATGTCTCACGAGTTGTGGGTCCACATGAAAAGTGAGGCAAAATATATCAAGACCTGCATGAAATGTAAGTAGCAAAAGTTGCTTACCTTTCGATTGTTTGTGGATGTCTAATGAGTCATCGGTCTACTTACAAGTCCTTATGATCTTAATTCTCACTAGAAAATATGATTTCCCGAATTCTTCTTGGGGTGAAGGATTTGATAAAATAGTGGGAGAAAAACATACTTGAAAGAGCATAAACATATTTTTAATATCAAATTCAATCACATGTTTATTCTCTTTTTCGCCTTTAAGGATTCGTGAAATCTCAAGGATGGCTTAATGTTCCACTCAACGTTATTTTGAAAACCAACAAACCAACCCAGCCAAACTTCTATAATTGGCTTAACCTCAAAATTGTTCTAGATTCCTAAAAGCAGATATATGTCCCATATCAAGGTGCTCCTAGTCCCATAGGAATTACAGTATATCAGAAGACATGTGAAAAGTTCACGAATTCAGCTTGGGATTGTCTTATCCCATAGTCTCATGAAAGTATCTACAACTTTAAAAATCTCAAAAATACATGAATAGTACTTTGGTTAACGTTTACAAGAGTTGTAAAGATAACAAGGTATGAGAAGTTCACGTTGTCAGAAGAGATTTTTCAAGTTAGGATGGATGTGAAGTCATATGTCATCGACTACGATATAAAGATGATTAGGTTCAGAGAAGCTCTTTCTACTTGGATGTCGTGATGGACAATGACCTCCATGAGAATTTGATCCTTACATCATCCCGAGTTTTATTGATCAAAGTGTTAATCTAGAAGGAAACTACCATGACAAGGGCAAACCTTTGACACTTGTTTCTTTCTCCAAGTCTATGGGCCCTTGGGATGCTAGAAAGGGAGGTAAAAGAAAGAAAAGTTCTTTCTCCAACTATTAAAGGCATTCGGAGGAGTCAAGAAGATTATAGAAGATATAGTCGATATTATTTGTTTCTACTTTGGCTAGATAGGCAATTGGAAGCGGTTTTGAAAGGAATAGCTTGCAATTTTGGAAGGGTATGTACTTTGTTGAAGTGCATTTAAAGATAAATTCTCCCTCATGGATATGTGATATCACATGTGGTTCTTATCTTTGTAAGTTGTTACAAAGAATAAGAAAGAAGAATAAAACTAAGTGATGTGGATATGATCCACCGCATTGGCTAAGGAGCAAGAGTTGTGGCCAAACCCAAAGGCGAATAATAAGTTAGACTTAGAGAATTTCATATTTGTATTGGACTTTTGTTATTATGTACAATTTATTGTTTAGAATATTATTTCAATTTCCGTTAAGGATGGCGAAGGGTTTGATCCTTCTATATCAAATGGGAGATTAAAGGCATTAAAGAATAGGTTCTTTAGTTGCTTATGGTACACTTAAAAAAGGATTGTACACATTGAATTTTCAACCATTACTAATGCACTTTCAACAAAGTAAGAAAAATTAGATATCCAAGAAAATGCCATGTAATGACATGTAATACTTGGACATATCCCTAAAAATAAGATAAGCAAGTTAGAAGCTCTTAAAGCACTAACTGTTAGTGGCATTAAGGAACTTCCTACTTGTGAATCTTGTTTGAAGGGAAAAATGAGCAAGGCTCATTTTGTAGGACAAACAGAACGCTCCACAAGTCCTTTAAATTTGATCCACACGGATGTTTGTAGGCCACTAAGAGTTAGTAGGAGAGGAAGGAAGTGGAAAAGCTATTAAGGCTAAGTATTGAAGCTCTTCAATCGGATCGAATTGGAGAATACTTAAGAACCAAATTCTTAGATTATCTAAGAGAGAATGAAATTCTCTTATAATGGACTCCACCTGGCGCACCCCAACACAATAGAGTAGCTGAGAGGATATACCATACATTATTGGACATAGCATATTCCATGATGAGATTCTTCGATGTGCCTATATCCTTTTGGGGATACGTCTTATTGATGGCAGCGAAGTTACTAAGTGTAGTACCTTCAAAGTCGGTACCAAAATGCCACATAAGATGTGGTATGGCATAGCACCCTCTTATCATTACTTAAAAGGTTTAGGGGTCTCCCGCCTACGTGAGACAGACAGTGCGAGACAAGTTGGATAGTAGATCCACCTTGTGCAAGTTTATGGGATACCCAAGAATGTCTATGGGTTACTACTTATATGATCCCTTGAAGCAAAATGTGTTTGTTTTGAGAAACGCCACCTTTTTGAAAGAGGAATTTTTATAAGATAGAAAAAGGTGTTGTTGTTGAACTTGGTGAAGCTCAAGATGATCATCAAATCCCACAAGTGGTAGAAACAAATATCAAAAAGCCTTACACACAACCTCTGAGAAGGTTAGACCAAATCCAAAAGCAACCCAAAAGGTTCGGATTCCTTCATGAGGCGGGCCAATCGGATAGTGATCCAAAGACCTATAAGGAAGCTATGTTGGACATAGATTCGGGATGTTGGCTTGAAGCCATGAGATCCAAAATGGACTCCAACTACTCCAACAAGGTATAGACTTTGGTAAATCCACCTAACGGAATAGTTTTCATTGGTTACAAGTAGATCTATGAGCGAAAGCTAGGAGTTGATGGAAAAGTAGCGACTAGTGGTTAAGGGTTACACTCAAAGACCCTGTATCAATTTTGAGGAAAACTTTTTTCACCGGTCGAAATACCTAAGTCCATTCGGATTCTACTTGCCATAGCCACATATTATAACTATGAGATATGGCAAATGGATGTGAAAATCATTTTTCTCAATGGAAACATTGAAGAAGAAATCTATATGGAGCAACCACAAGGTTTTAAATCCAAGGGAAGTAAGAAAAAAGTTTGCAAACTCCAGAGATCTATTTATGGACTCAAACAAGCGTCCGGAAGTTGGAACATACGTTTTGACAAAACAGTCAAATCATTTTGCTTCGTCAAAAATGTGTATGAACCATGTGCGTATAAGAAAGCTAGTGGGAGTAGTGTACAATTTATTGTGCTTTATGTCGATGACATCCTTCTTATTGGAAATGAGGTAGGAATGATAAAGTGTACTAAAATATGGTTATCTACATAATTCTCCATGAAAGATTTGGGAGAAGCATCTTATATCTTGGGAATATGTATCTATAGAGATAGATTTGGGAGGATGTTGGGGCTATCCCAAATCCCGTACATTTACAAGATACTAAAGGAGTTTAGCATGGAAGAGTCCAAGAAGGGATTCCTTTCTATGAGACATGGCATTCATCTCTCCAAGTCTATGGCCCCTTAAAACTGACAACGAGAGACAAAGGATATTCCATATACCTTATGCCTCCACAATTTGTAGCATAATGTATGCAGTACAATGTACAAGACCGAATGTGGCAAACTCGCTAAGTGTTACGAATAGGTTCCAATCCAATCCTAGTAAGAGTCACTGGATAGCCATTAAAGCAATCCTTAAATACTTGAGAAAGTCAAAAGACTTATTTTTGTATACTGCAATGGAGAATTGAAACTATAGGGTTTTTTTTCGGATTCAAGTTTTCAATCAAATGTAGATGATCTAAAATCCACTTTTGGATTAATATTTTACCTTATTGGCGGCATGGTGAGTTGGAAGAGTTCCAACAAGATACCACGGCCAAGATAACTATTGAGGTGAAATAATTTGTGGTTTTGGAAACTGCAAAGGAAGATGTTCGGATGAAAAACTCCATCCAAAAGTTGGATATAGTGCCTAGCATGCATGAGCCCACGATTATCTTTGGAAGACAACTTAGGACTTGAGCCAAGATCTCATCTATGATCCAAACATAATAAATGCGTTATCATTTGATATATGATATCAATTGATAGAGGCAACAACTGAGGGGATAATGTTGCTTCAGAAGAGAATATAGCAGATCCAATAACTAAACCCCTAACGCAAAAGGTATTTGAAGCACATCTTGAGAAAAAGGGTCTCAAGGCCATGGGGTATTGGCTTTAGGGCAAGTGGGAGATTGTTGGAACAATGCCAGCAATCCAATAGGATTAGCCTTGTAAAAGCTATTTCCTAGTAAAACAATCTTGATTGAATGATATTCTTTATATGGCCATCTCTATCTTATGCTCTTTATTACTTCACTTGTATTTTGATGAAGCCCTTAGATCACTATGACTACGGGACTTGGTTCAGTGACCATGGAATAAGTCTTACACAGTCATGATCTTAAATCTTCCAAGTCATAGGATCTTATGAGATGGGGCATCTAAGATCCGGATAGACTTGCACTAACGATCCATAAATCCAATGGTTGGATATTGCTCCATTCCATGAGCAACCATATGAGATATGGATGCATGTTAGTGGGTTCTTGTTAGAAAACAAGATACTGAAGAATCACCGAAGAATCTACTGGATAGCCGGAGTGGCAAGTTGATAAGGTGAGTTCTCCAGCTTCCGCTATTACATATTATTAATCCTCTAACCTGAGGATCCACGGTAACCTTGTGTCTGGTCATCATGCTTTGACTCTTCCTTGACCACTTAGCGGGTCATTCAGGTTGAGGTTGGGTATGAGCTACTTGGCATAGAAGTTTGTGAGATCCAAAATGGTATACGACTCCTTGCTTTTGTGAAGGGTGAGTACATCTCCTATGTATTCTATAATGATGGATTCCAAGAAATCATTGCGCAAGGTAGTATGAAAATATGAAAAAAGAGTTTTTCAAAGGTGATGTCATACAAAGGAACCGAACATTAAGAATAGAGACATAGCATTGAGGCAGTTAGGGAGCCAGCAAATATCTTGCCTTAGGCTTTTTTCAGAAAATAGGAGACAAAAGGACCGCATTTGCACGGTAAGTGTAGAGCTACAATGGTTCTCCAAAAGCATTCATTTCGGCCAATTAGTTGGGCTCCATAGGCTTGAAGTTGGACATCGACCATAGAAATTGGGTACTCTTCAATTAATGAGATTAATTGAATTAAGTCAATTAGTTTAAAAGGTATTTTAAACTAAAATGAATATATAATATTCAAAAGTCACAAGGAGTTGTAAGCCCATGGCCAATGAATAGTAGAACATATTGGGTCACACACAAAAGCTAATTAACCTCCTACTTATTTGAGCAATTTTCTAAGAGTTAGAGAATCACTCCAAGGTGATCGATTTTTGAGGTGCCAATTGAAGGTCAAATTTTGGTTTGATTAATTTAAGTGTTAAATTAATCAACTAATTTAAAGAGTTAAATTATACCAATATTTAAAGAGTTAATTATTTCGTGCCAAATGATCATCAATTGGTCAAGTTAATTTAAGGAGTTATTAACAAAATTGAGTTTAAAGTTAAGCTTGTTTGACTCAAGAGTTAAGTTAAAGGTTAATTAATTAACTTAAAGTGTTAAGGTTAATTAATTAAATTAAAGTGTTTAATTTAATTAATGAGAAGAATTATTTTTTGGAGGGAAAATTCAAATGAAAGGTTCATTTGAATAAGCATCTTAATTAATTTAAAATTAGATTTCAAATATAATTAATATGCACATGAAATTAAAATGAGATTTGAATTCAAATTTGCCATCTTAGCACCCCCCACTTGGTCGCCTCTCTCATGGAAGGTGTGATGCCACCTTAGCATCATACCATCCAACATCTATATATATAGATATATATATATATAGAGAGAGAGAGAGAGAGAAAGAGGATCGGCCATATGCATGAAAGGTGTGAAGGATTAGATTCTTCCACAATTCCCTCCAAAACTCCCTTTCCAAGCATTGCTTCATGTGTTAAGGCTTTGTTCTCTCTTCTTCTCCTACCTCAAAATCAGCCTTCACTATTGATATTCTACTCATGTTCTCCAGCTAAAAGTGAGTGGAATTTGAAGGATCAATTGGTGTGTGGATCATATCAAAAGAGGCAAAGCATTTGATTTGCTAGCTTTAGAGATCCATTGGAACAGATCAATCACTTGCCAAATTTTTTTCAAGCGATCCCAATTAAGTTTTGCTCTAAATTTTTTACAAAACTTTCCTCAAGGAGTTGAGAGGTTCCAGATTTTTTTTTCGTGATTTTTGTAGCATTCTAACTAAGGCAAAAGATTATTTTTCTCCGCTCTGCTAGAGTTTTCCAGAAGCTAGATTTGTGAAGTGTTTATCCTTGAGATGTTGGAAATTTGCTTTTTAAGGTAACAACCTAACTAAATCTGAATTCCTAGCATGATTAGATCCTTGGTAGGCTGTAAGCACTTGTTATTTTGAGCTTTTTAAGTTTGATAATTGGATCATAGTAGCTTACTAACCTTCAATTTCTTCAATCTTCCAATTAGGGTGCTCAAGGTTTTTGTGTGTAACCCTTTAGGTTCACCAATTAATTAGACATGGGCTCACAACTCTTTATGGCTTATTGAATATCAAAATATTCCAATTAATTTAATACTTAAATTAATCAAGTCGTTGTGAGAAACTCTTAATTAGTCAATTTTATCTCTCTTCCAAACTTGACCACTTAAATTATCTAGCTACTTAGATAATTTCTCCAATCTTCCAATTAGGGTGCTCAAGGCTTTTTTGTGTGACCCGTTATATTCGCCAATTAATTAGACATGGGCTCACAACTCTTTATGATTTATTGAATATCAAAATATTCTAATTAGTTTAAACTCTTTTAAGTTAATCACTACATCAATTAATCTCTATTAATTGAAGAGTACCCAATCTCCATAGTCGATATCCAACACAAGCCTGTGGAGCCCAACTAATTGGATGAATTAAGTTTTGGTAAACCATTAACTACTTACGATTACAATGCAAATACGGTCCTTCTATTTTCTATCTCCCAAAAGAGGTCTAGGGCAAGATATTTATCGATTCCCTAATAGTCAATAACTATATAACTATTCTCCATGCTCAATTACCAAGTATAACCTCAACTTTGGATAACTACTTTTCTAAATTGTCATATCACCTTGCGCAAGGATTTTTTGGAATCGATCATCTTAGAATATATAGGAGATCAACCCGTTCTTCACGGACGAGTGAGATGGATCCCTTTTTGTAACTCACCAACCTCCATACTTAGGTAACTTGCGTCCAACCTAAGCCCCAAGTAACTCATTACATGGTCAAAATGAAATCAAAGCACAATGAGTTAAATACAAGGTTACCATGGAACCTTAAGTCAAATGACTAATTATATGCACCATCATAAGTTAGAGAATTTTTCACTACCGACATGCCATTCAGCTATCTTGTGGATTCTCTAGGCGGTCTTCAGTGAATTTGTTCTCTAAAAAACACCCACTAACATGCATCCATATCTAACATAGATTACCCATAAAACAGGGCAATATCCAACTCCTTAGACATCATTAGTGTAAGTCTATCTAAACCTTAGATGGCCCGTCTTATAAGATTCTATAATTTGGAATATTTAAAATCATAGCCATACAAACTTGCTTCATGATTACCATCATATATGTGATCAAGTCTCGTAGTCTTGAATGATTTAAGGACTTCAACCAAATGCATGTGAAGAAAATCATAAATGCATAAGATGAAGATGGCCATTTTATTAAACATCATTCAATCAAGATAATTATATGGAGTAGTTCTACATACTAATCTAATTGGCTTGAGGGGCACTATTTCAATATCTTAAAGATAATGCATGGTGGACAATTGTTTGTTGAAACTATAAGGAATGGGAATAACAGCATGTGGCTTATAGTTGTGGTTGTTGTAATGGTAGAAAATAGAGTAACACTGACTTGGCTTTTAACTGAATCATCGCTTAACCTTTGAGGAGTTGAGGATAATAAGTGGACTTTTATTAGTAAGAAGCTAAAAGGATTGGTTAATGCACTTGAAGAGTTGGCTACTGATTGTGAACACAGGTTCTGTGTTAGGCATTTTATGGAAATTTCAAAGCCAAGTTTAGAGTACAAGAATTGAAATATGCTTTCTGGGAGACTGCATGCACAAGCAACATGAATGAGCATGAAAAAACGATGAAAAATTGGAGAAGCTTGACCCAAAGAATGAAACAACTACTAAGTTGCTCATAAAGATTCTAGCCTAACATTAATTAAGCTAGATCTTGTTTCTAGTAGCTGGAATTTAGACATTCTTGTTAATAACATATTTGAACCATTTTAATGTTGAATGGATAAGGGAAAAACTAACTACAATGATACAAACCAAAAGGGAAGTGTTAGAGAAATATGAGGCTATAACATACGTTGACATTCTAAGAAAGCAAGACAAAGCCCAAAACAGTCCAGGTCCTATGTTCCAAGGTATTGTGGGATGAAGGGGTTTGAAATAGAACATGGCATCTCAATTATTTATATAATTGAGTGAGATAATAGGACATATACATACGGATATTCTAGCTAAATGACTACCTATGTTGCTATTTCTACTGCCGTTTGTGATAGAATACAAAATTAAAAACTATGTGGATCATTGTTTCAAGAAGGATGTATACTAAGGCTTCGTCTAGTTGTATTGATGAGATTGTGTTCGATAAGAATGAGATGGACATATATGCCATACAACATATGAGTACCACCAAATATTTTTTTTGGTTGCTAGTTTTGAAAGTATGAATATCCCAAACAAAATATATTGTTGTTGTTTGATTGTTAAGTATTGATAAAGTGTAATATGCTCAAATTTACTAAAATAACCATATATTTTATTGTAATGACTAAAGTACCCATTAGCAACCTTAAAACATAGGATTTATCTCTTTCCTCTATCATTAAACTAAACACACAAACCCAATAAAAAAATCTTACAAGATGTTGTAACTATTTCTTGCAACTATTACGCTTTACACTAATTTTTAAAGCTTTTTCCTCTATTATTGCAACCATTTGTACAAGCTTTTTCCTCCAACATTGCCGCCACTTTTACAAGTTCTTTCCTCTATCATTGCAATCATTGTGCACTACACTCATGTGAGCACATTCAAGCAAGGAAAATTAAGTGTTTTGATTTGATTTTTGGTCTCCGATCAGATCTGTTATTTAGATATTTTGTAATGAATCTCAAAGCTGAATTTTTTTTCTTCTTGAATACAAGTAATTTATATTTAAATATTTATTATTTTTTATCTACTGAAATTATTTGTGGTATATGGAATTCTTTTCTAATATTGTATTAATTATACAAATATGAATTTAATGGAATATGTTTAAAGTTAGATATATAATTATGAAAGGTTAATAATGAGATTTGATAGTTTTAAGTTTAATTTACAACATAGTTAGAATGGTTGAGAATTAACGCATGCATATTATTTTGCTTGTCATTTTTACATGAAATTTAAATTATTTATATATTATTTTTACTATCTAAATTTATAATTGTGCAAATTTATGATTCAAAATGCAAAGGAATTGGCCACCTCTTTGTTGGTGAAAAGTAGGAACATGTCCATATTTCGTGAGGGCAACACCATTTTGTAATCCGAGAAGCTATTTTTATGAGTGTTTACTTAATTAATCACCAAAAAAAATTTTATGGTGATATGAATTTAATGCACATAAACCTCTCTCATGTGGCCCCTTTTTTTGAGAAAAGATTATGAAACCATTAACCATGATTAACTTAATGTTGTTAAAGTAACACCCCATATTTCGAAGGTAATTCTTGATACTATGAATACCATACCCCCATTTTGTTCTGGCACCCAAACTAGCTATCATACTTTGGCTTGTATTAATGAATGGACTGATGGAATCATGTTGGTGCATAGTCAAACGAGGCTGAATTTCTTAATTTTTTGGTTTAGGAGAGATGGGTTGTATATAGTGGTGTTGGTAACATCAAAAATTCAGAATCCAAAATGAAGATCCACCCTTTTAGCGCTATAATACGTTGTGGTGTCAATTGTACATAGTCATATTTGGTGCAATGTTCATCTTAGTGCTTGCATTTATCATTAGCAAATTGACGTTCGATATTTTACTCGTATTATAATATTGTTACTCACACTTTCTTATTGTCTAAACTAAATTATCCTTATGTTTGATTTACACTGTAATGATAACACTTGAGACAATCTAATATTGATATATTATGTTCAAAACATGAATAAGGTTGTCAAAAAAGCTATATATGCAAGACAAGTATAACATTGGTTGGCTTGAGGAGAACTTTCAAAATCGTTCAAGCAACTTCCATATATATTCTCCATATCCAACAAAATTTTGAGAAAATAACAATATAACTAAAAAAGCTATAGAACAATCAAGAAATAAGAATATTACAAAATCAAAGAACATGGTGAGCTAATAAAGGCATGGGAGTCTCATTGATTTTGAAGTTCAAGGCACACTACTCAAATATGGTATTCGTTTACTTATTAAATAAATTTCCCACACTCTATAAAATTATATACCCCTTACAAAATAATCTATAAAAACCATATACATGCAATTATAATAGGAAAATAAAAATTATACGCTAATTAATGCAAGTTAATTCAACAATTTTTTTTTTTTAAAGCTACATGAAATTATAAAATCAATGTGTATACTCTTGTCTCAATAGATTCCTTGTGTAGGTATGAAAACATAGTAAGTAGAATATATTCATTCCTTTCTTAAAGGATGGAAAGGTGTAAGATGGTAAAAACTATATTTTTCTTTATTTTTTTGGTGAAATGACTAGCAAATCTTTTCACCTGTGATGGAATATATTCCAACTTTTCTTGCTCATGTTATTACCCAATAATTGATACAAAGATATTAAGTATATTTATTCAGTAATGGGTTATGTCAAATTGACCAGTTATATAGTATAGCCATTAGACTATATAAAGAAATGGACAAAAAATTAATAAATAGATTCCTAAATAGGGAATATTGTGGACAATCCTGAAGGATTTTCACTACAAAAAAAAAAAAAATTAAATTTTGCGGGTGTCAAAATTAAAGTTAGCAGGGGTTTTTAACACCCGTTAATTCCTTTAGTGGGGGTTCAGCAAACCCCCACAATTATATGTCCTACTAATTCTTAGCAGGGATTTTTGAGCAACAGGCATTACGATCCTTGCTAATAATTCAAAATGATTTCGCATGGGGTTTTTGTATTTAGCGGCGGTCGAGAAACTCCCACTATTATAAAAAAGAATTATCTCATATAAAAATAGTGGGGGTTTCAAACTCCCGCTATTATTCAAGAATATTATTTCATATGATTTTAACGGGGTTTTTAAATCCATGCTATTATTAAAATGTGGTATTTGATCAAAAAAAATGAGTTAATTTTAGTGTGGGTTTACAAACCCCCGCAATAATTTTTTTAAAATTAATTTTTTGGTTAATTTTCAATATCCCTATATACCATTTCAGATACCTGCCAATAGATCTTTATTATCAAAATTCAACACAATCAGTTGATTCTAAAATCAATCTATTAAAATCAAGTCTCAAAAGCATCAACACCCTCAAAAACATCATCATTCTCAAAAATATCAACATCAACATCCTCTGAAATGTCAACACCATAATCCACAAGTACTGAAACATTCAACTTAGTTTCTCAAGTAAGTAAACACTTCAGATAAGTAGCTAGTGAGGAGCTTCATTGTGATCTTGATTACTAGCACTTGAAGATCTTCCTACTGGAGAAGTAAGAGATTCATGTTGACTACCTGCATCATGTGTCTATGCCGCTAGGGAGAAAAATGAGTATTTCAAAAGATCAAAACACCAAACTTCAAGCTATAACCAGCCATGCCAAAATATGAACAAAAATGTAAACATAAAACTGTGGAGGTAGATCAAAAATAGAAGCGAGCTCATCAGGAATCCTTCCTTCTTTAATCAAAATGTAAGTCTTGACTGCATCTATAGCATTTTTCAACTAGGACTCCAATTGAACCATTCTATCCTCATTTTGGGAATTGCTAGATTCACCATTTCTTGAAAAGCCACTCAAGCTACGTATTCTCAAGCTTGTATCCACAAAGGAAGATATAGGTGTCACTCCTAAACCCATACATCGAACTCATCCGGAGTGCTCCTTTCCTAAGGTCTTGGCAACAACATCATTAGAGGAACAAGTGTTGTTACCATCCTGATAATTATAAACATATAAATACAAAATGTACTTATATCAAATTATAACATTAAAGGTTCCATTTTGTATATTATATAGTATACAAGAAGTTTTTGTTTTTAGGAGATTTTATATATATAGCCTCCAAAACAAAACATTAGTTTTGTTTTATTTAGTTTAGATATAATACTATATCTAAACTGTAGTTGATAATACTATAAGATAATGTTTAATATAGACACCCACTCCATTTAATATAGACAAAATGTCTAGATATACCTCTAAATATAATTATAGCAACATCACTAATCGAATATTATGGCTCTTGTTTTGTTTAGATAATGACAATTAGTACATGTCTAACAATTGTAGGATGCACAGGTAACTATAAGCACAAGACACAAACGGAAAGGATAAATAGTATTTGTATATATATATACAAGATATATACATCCTGGCACAGAATAATTAGCATTATTTGACGCTTGGACACTCTGTCTAAATCAAAGCAGTAATGCTTAATTATTGATTATAAAGAAGTTAAGGTACCTTAAAAACCATTCATTTGAAAACATTATTGATATTGGAACTCAAGCAATTAAGAAACATATCTTCTAAATTTGTCTTCTGTATCAATTTTATGCATTTGTTTTTGTCCCCCACCCCCGACTTGCAATCAGTCCTACACCATAAATCCATTATCTCCATATATAGCATGAATAGAAGATACTAATATTGGCAAGAGACTGAATGGAAGAATGGAAATGGAACAAAGTCATCTATATATATATGAATCAACATGAAGAAATAAAATGTTATCACCTCAAGATAGATGTCAATTGCTTTGTATACTTTATCAAAAGAATCCCTTGCACAGTTAGGCAAACTCTCTACAACTCCAATAAACTTTGAGATTTTCAGGTTGGGGTCGGAACCAATATCTCCCAGATACATATCTCCAACCTTTTTCATCTTGTCCAAGGACACCTTATCATAGTAATGAATAAATAATCTGATTAATCTAAGTACAAGATTTATACTTAAATAATCATTTAAGTATTATAACATTAGTTTGTACAATATATAATAACACTATTATAAAAAAATCCAAAACAAGTAATAACATTGTAGTAGTAATGCATACATAGACTACTATAAAGTTTTGAACTTTCTAACTTGTGAATTTTTCAAAGTCAACTTGCTAATATCCTTTATTGCAACTTCCTCTCAATTTTCACCTTACACCTCCCGTCCTAGCAGACACCTAAAACAATCACTTCTCCATTGGCGCAAAAATCTGAACTTGTGAAACTACACTATATGCCAACCTCCCAATATGACCAAAAACATCTATAATGTGTAGTGTTTGGTGTGTAATGGTAGGTAATCTCTTTTACCTGTTACACTAGAAAATATGTAATTCAAATTTCATAGTGAAAATCATGAGCAGCATGCAGTTTATGCTTCTGAAACCACGTTTCTGGTGCAAATTTTGTGGTAAATTTTGATTTAATACCACTATAAAAACTGGGAGTGACTTGACAATGTCGTGCTACTGAATATGACAAGCACCAAACATGTATTCAGTGATATCTCTTAGACCATGTTTAGTGACTTCCAATATTCTAATGCAATGACCACAGTATATGCATTGAGCAGCTCCACAAATATTCAGTTTCAGTCCCCAGTTGACTACTTACCTAAACATAAATATCATAACATTTTAAACCCTAAAATCAGCCCTTGAACATGAACTTCCATAACTAGGCATCAGATATTCACAAACCAGTAAACATGACTATGACAACAAATCTTATCAAAGAATATGTATAGGTAAAAGATATTACAGTTCTAATGAATGGAGCAGCAGGAATTAGAAGGTTCCAAGACTTCTGATATTTTCGAATCTCACGTAAATCCACCATCCCTGGCCTATTTCGTCGCCTTTTTTGTGCCTCCACACCGCTCCTAGCTGAAGAAAAAACAATATATCACACCACATAAATTGAACTTGTTGAAGTGTACCAAAACTTACCCGCAACACTATATTGAAACCAAACACTCAAAGAACCAAAGGATAAAAAGAATAATTAGATAAAAAAATGAAAGATCACATGGTGGAGCAATGGGAGGAATGCGAGTGCTTATTTGAGATGACTGCTAAAGAAATTGAAAACTACTTTCAAGAAATACTAGAAATCTAACAATTGAAAATTTAGGGCACGGTGCACATCGATTGGTGGCGCGGTGCTCGTTGATTAGGGTAGATGAGAAGAGCAGAGAAAGGGAAAGAGAGGGAAAGATGGGAGATTTGGCTAAAATTAAAAAAGCAGAAAAGTAATTCTGATTTAATAACCAAATGCCAAATAAAATAAAAATAGCCCCCACTAAATAACCCCCATTATTTATTATTAATTTATGGGGCTTGCTAAATCCCCCACAAAATAAAAGAATTAGCGGGATTCATAATAACCCCTACTAAATATCTCTCACTAATATACTTATTTTTTGTAGTGTTTGATAGATTCACTCTAAAATTGAATATGGTTCATGAGTAGATTAAGACAATATTTGCTAATACCAACAATGTGTCAAATTTCACCTATAAAAGCCATATGCATCTATGCAAGTTTACCACACAATAAGTTTCAATTCCATATACTATGATATAATCAAGCAATGGAGTTCTAGAATATATTTCCAAAATCTTCTATAACACAGAGTGGACAGATGAAGTAGACAAAAAGTTCATAGAGGCACTTGTACAAGAAATAAAAATAGGTCATTTGCAATATAGAATGGTATACATCCATGTACTCCTAATCGAAGGTTTTCTTTAGATGTATTTCGTATGAGGTATAAAAAACTATGGATAATGTATTCAACATTTGGTAAAATAATTTCCTCTTTGAAGTTTTTTGGGATAAAGATGCGAATATTATTTTAGTACTGCCAAAATTTTGGATTCAACTTATGAAGGTAATTTACATTAAAAATATTTATTATATTTTTACATTTGTTTATAAAATAAATATCATTGAACAAGATTTTCCACAGGCAACAGCCTGTGTTCTCGAAGGAGAGATGGAATGGGACTCACTAGTTGCTATTTTGGAGCCACATCATCTTGTCATAGTTCCTGACAATGTAGGAATTATTGACATATCAAGCAACAACAATGATTCTTTTGATCGAGTGAGCGTGGGTGACCACCAAGAAACGAATTTAATAGATGTCAGTGGAGAAGAGGTTGTTTCACCTAGTCTGAAAGATATGCTTGAACACACAAGCATAATAATGAATTGATATTGGCATTAAGGACCCACTGAATCTCTTACCTCCAAGGTACTTCGCGCCACCAAAAGTACTTCTAAACTTGCTAAGGTAGTCAAATTCTCGATTCCTCAATTTTTATTCAACTATACAAATGCCCCTACCATGCGTGCTTCTAACCTCGATAAACAAAGTATGTATAGCTCAAGTGCATCATGTAGCCTTAAACAAGAAGAATGAATAAACTCACAAGGAAAGTACTATAGTTTTATTAGTAATTTGCTGATATTCTATGTTACTATCACCAAGTGGTTTATCTATTTTCTCCAAGTTAACACCATATGATAATTGAGTAACTACCATTATTTTCTTCATGTTAATGGATTAATCACAAAATTGTATGTTTGGCGGATGGTTAATAAAGATTTAGTTGTTTACTTCATTTTTGTATTTAAAGTTAACTTTATTATAATTAATAAATATTATTGAAGCGTGTCTAGGGACAACGTGGGTCTTACATGCCAGTTGTATTTTGAAAATATGCCTACCTGTAACCTGCCAAACTTAACAAGGTGGCTCGACTTTACTAATAAAGCTTGCCAACATACTAAACAGAACAAAGTAGACTCTACATAACTTCAAAAGTTTCAAAATGACAAATACAAGGATAAAAGTTAGATGCTTAGCCAATCAATCAAACTTCAAAAAAAGGATTTGAAAGTTCCATACATGTATTTAGTCTAACATAATTAGTGTAGCCACCAAATGAGACCATGCTGAGAGTTCCTATGAAATAGATCTAAATAGCTCTGTACATAAGTTAGATAAGCTAAGAGCACAAATGAGTACAAATTTCCACCAAATCACAACCCTCCAAGTAACATCATCCTTACATATTTAACATTGTCGACATTTGGTAAATTGCCAAACAACTCCAAGTCCTCCGTATTTTTAACAAGAAGTTCAGATGCAAGTACTTTATGTTGCAAATCAATCCTTCAATCTGACTAACAATTACATATACTTGTTTCTTTGCATTAAACACATCAAACTCATACCCAATCTTATGAGCTATCTCACCAAGTTAGGCATCAGTGTTTTAACAAAACATCCTAAGGAGTTTATAAATTGGGTCTTGGGCATCAATTGGTTTCTATATTTAAGTTGTCAAATCGACATTACTTATGTCTCATCCGCAAGGCCATCCAGACATTCTAAAAAAGATCATCATTATCATTATCTCCTAAATTTTTAGCATTAAGCACCTCGTTCATAGCATTAATGAAGTCTTTTGCATGCTTCCTAGTAGCTCAATACTTCCTAATTATGTCAATCCAAGAATTAAAGTGTGGCCAAGTTTTGTATCACATCAAACGTGCATTTAGGCTTGTCTGCAAAAAATAACATTGAAGTTCATAACATATCATATGGTGAAAGTAAATATAATGGAAACAAGAACTATTAGTACTCTTTTATATTAAATTTCAAACGTAAAATACAAAAAAGATTAAACTCGAACAAGATATCATACCTTAACATAAGAATCCCAAGCCTCATCTTATACTTCAACTATCTTTGTATTATCATTCCACTCGATTCCCTCTTTAAGAAAATATGGATGCTAAACTCCTATGGTTTTTCCAATACATGTATCTTGGAGTTAGTGGGAGGAATCTCTCTTAAATTAGTGCTTAGAAATTATTTTAGTATATGTTGCTTTATAACTTATAGGTAGCCAATTAACCATTTTCTTGCTTCCATCCCATTGAAATTATATCCTTCAAAGCTTGAATCCATACTTCTTCCTCTCTAACAATCCAACTTCTTTGATTCTTTCAGTCCTTTTCCCATTTCCACTTGTTACCTTGCATAATGAATTTTCCATATCCATTTGCAGTCAATAACCTATTTCAAAGAACAAAGTAATATATAATACCCAAATTTTTATTACCCAATCATAGTTATGCAACATCATAAATTATGTTATCATAATTCTATTCATATATAATGACGTATGACATTATAAAGTATAACCATGTAAATACAATATGTCATAATTCTACATAATGTAAGATAGTGAAGGAAGCATTACTACAATATCATACAAAAAAACCAAACAAAGTTGATACATTCCCTAAATAGTTCGTGCAAATAAGTTAAAAGACAACATGAACACCACTTTATCCTAATGTTGCACTCCTCATGTAACACCCCGAACAGTAAATGTGAGAAGAAATTAAAATTTTAATAATTAAGACTTAAAGGAATTAGACTAATTAAAATATTTAGGAAAGATAAAATAATAAGAAAATGGATTAGGTCTTAATTAAAAGTACATCTGAAAATAAGAGGGCCAAAAAAATTAATTAAAATGGACCCAATTGCTAAAATTATGGGATTAAGAGGGCTCAATATGTAAAGAATGAAAATTGAAGGCTTAATTAGAACTAGGGGTCTGTATATAAGGCAGTTAGAAGTTGATGGACGTGTGGAACCTTTGGGGTGGAACCTTTGGGGCCGATTTGCAATTAAGGAAAAGATGTTTTATATAAAAGAAGGGTCCCATATTTTTGTCTAATTTTCAAACATAACCCATACCTTCCTAAGCTTAGATTTTCTCCATCTTACCTTAAAATCAAAATCTAAACCGATAGTAATTCTCCTTACCTCACTATGATCATTTTCATACCAAGAACATTCCAAACCAATTGAAAAATTGGAAGACATTGGTGGTCGGCAAAATAAGGTGACGGCGGTGACGGATTGTTAGGTTCTGGTGGCTAAAACTAGAAATCGGTAGGTGAGTTTTGTCATGTTTGACATAGGGAACACGATGGTGAGTTTAATTTGAGGTTTGGTGGAGGGAGGAAAAAAAAAATAACACTGAAAAATGGAGGGTGGCGCGAGGTGGCGTGAGGGCTGTTTTAGGCTTAATTCACCATCTGGGATACAGTGGAAGGATAAATTGGTTGAGGGGTCCGGTTAGGCTCGTTGAGGCACATCTTTTAGGTGGGTTAGCTTGAGCTCTAGCAGTGGACGGAGGTGCTCCTGCGACCTCGGTACGATAGATTGAGAATTCCATTTTGAACTCATCCAAGCTAAAATTGGACTTTTAATTAGACTCAAACTCAGTCCAATTGGGTAAATTTTGATTTAGTCGCTTGATTTGCCTTAATTTGATTGGGATTGGATAAGACTTTAATTTAGACAGAATAATCTCATTGTCAAGACTTTAATTATAAGTTTAAGCATTAACTTTGGGATAGCATTGACTTAGTTAAAGCCATTAAACTAAATTGGCACGATCAAAAAGGTTAAAAACTATAAACTTACAATAATAGTTAATGATAAAAACTTAAATAACTAAATGAAAAGAATTGACTTGGTTAACATTAAAAGCTATGGTAACCTTACCCATAGTCCACCAAGTGAAAGTTGAGTCGCTAGTTGATCATATTACTTATAAATATAAAATAGAGGAATATCCCTAAAACACTGTACGCGATAATAACTAATACAAGAAATACAATACTATTAGAATCAATTTTCTTATATTGGGTTTTAATGAATATAGGTGATGAGGACATGGATGTAACAGGTACATAGGAGGTTATCATCGCATGAGAGTTATCTAGTAAGTTTATACTAGATTCCTTTGCTGGGGAAAGAACATATATAATTGTTAATATATCATTGTTGCTTGATTCTTTTTGTATTGAGATTCAATAATTATTGGTTGTCTGTTCTACACTATTCTATGGCCCTTGTACCACTAACAACCTATTTGAACTATTCTTCTTACCTGTAGCTCCTAAGTCGTTGTTATTTATATTCTTAACTTTTATAATTTATATGTATGTATGTATGTATGTATGTTAGTGAGTAGATAACTATTGTTCGATCTCCTCTTGTTGGAAATTGTTGTTTGGCCCTACTATATTGATCTTTGATTCTAGTGTTAATCTTGACAGTCTATGGTAATATTCTTTTCCTTTGATCATGATTTCTGAGCTATTGTAATGTGAATTCCCTACCCATTCTGAGAAGTTGAATTCTTGACTAGAATGATTCAATGGATTCATGTTTGCACAAGTTTTGGGGAGTAGACTGCTTGTGAAATTCCCCACACATCACCCCTTACATGGATTATGGTTCCTATTTGATTATAATTTATGCTATCTTACTTGAAATTGGCGATTGAATGTGAAAACTAAAAAAAGGATTTTGAAATATATTTTTTAATCATCGCCGTGTGTATCTTGGAATGAGCCTGCTGTTGATTAATTGATTACTTGTTTATATGGAGAATTGACATGTTAATTAAAAATGATGTTGGATATATTATACTATACTCAGTACTTGATACCCTTGGGGATGGGCCCTAGAATCGACTTTGAAAGATGACCAGGCGAAATGGACCGACGGCGGCTAGTCTTTCTACTGATACCCTACTAGCTATATATATAATCTTATCTCGTAGCCAACTGGAGGTAGCTATCCATGAATGGGATAAGGCATGCGGCTAGCCATGCCTGACATGTGATTACTGGTCCGAGCCGATATCACTTGGAACTTGGAGAGATAAGGGCTTTTATTTTTTAAAAAATAGAGTGACAAGGTAGGAGAATCACTAAAAGCTTAATTGCTAAAATGTTTACCAATTTGTAATTGATTAATTTCCCAGCCAAATGTATTCTCTATACAAGCATTATATCTTGCATCTCTATGAGAATCTTGATTATCTCTTATAGTTTCTGTATTCAATTATTATTATCCTATATGCTTGAATCACCCCTTCATTATTAACTCACTAAGTCATTTGAACTTATAGTTTTGTATTGTTTCTTTCTATTTTTTTCCCAGATAGGACTCATGAAAGCTATATGGAAATAGTTCCTGGCAGTACATATTGTATATAATTTTGCTATGATGTAATTAAGCAGTGTTAGGAACATATAAGACCTTATTGTAATACATGTATGCCTTGTTTATGTTACTTTTGAGTGTAATGGTTTTAGACAAGTGTGAAACACTAAGAACTAATGTCTTTAGTGAGCTCTTTTCTTTCAAGGTATTCGGATTATTTGAGTAGTTTGAAATGATTGAATGATATTGTGTAGCACTCTGGCTGAAGGCTTACACCTCCACTCATTAAATATTGATATTGCTAGACTATCCCTTCAATTAGACCATGTTGCGTAGTTTCAATATTGTCCATACAGTATTGAGTATTTTCATCTTCTTGTCCAGGTGTACTTCATCCCAAATATGTTCTAAAGGGTCATAGGGCATCTGTGGTCATATGTATTAAAGCACATAGCATTATTATTCTATTTTAAGTCTTTATTGAGTAGAAATTTTGACTCCAAAGAACTACTCAATGCCTTTTTAATAATCCAAAAGTACATTCAATCATATATCGAGCCTTTGAATGAGTCATGCTGAAGAATTCTTGTGCATTTTTGGAGCCAAAGTGCCCTCTCCTTATTTACCATGATGATACCTAACACATTTATATGATGTTAAGAATTCTTCCCTATTTGTATAACCATTGTCACATACGTAAAATGTCATGAAAAAATAAGCTTAGAAATATTTAGCATGACTATATTTTAGACATTCAACTCTATTTTATTTTTAATGCAATTTACGATAATTAATACCCATTCAAACTTTGAGAGCATGAGGCCTATTGGATGCATCACGAAGCACACGATAATCAGCTGCAGAACATTTCCAACCACTTAGCAAATACACTTAGCAAATAAACAAATCTCATGTTGTGGTCACACACACCAAGGACATTTATAGCTATATCTCTTTTTCTGGTTTTATAACGTACCTTATCGCTTTCAGCTACCTTGACCATGATAAGTTTTATCTAATGTATCTAAACAACTTTTGAATGGCCAAAAAAATTGATTAAAGAATGTTATGCACTTTCAAATTTATATAAATATAACTTAAAGTGAAACTACAAAATATATATTCAAAAATTATGGTATAGATTTAAAAATTATGTAATATTACTTAAACCACTTCCATCTTACATTTGTGCAACCATCTGGAACAGGTTGCAGATAAACAAGTAGAAAGTAATGCAACTTAAGTACAGCATTAAGTACGACATGGAAATTAGTGCAAATGGTGTGACTATATCTTTTGAAATTAAATCGAACAACTCTTACTTTTTATGGTGTGCTAAAATAGAAAGAAACAATGATAATTTTCTTCTACCAATGCATATCTCGAGTTTACTAGCACACGACATGTTCTAAAAGAAAACAAAAACTTGCAAATGCGGCATGATTCGTTCTCAAGTTATCCTGACAATCAACATATCTAAGTTCAATTAAATTTAGAAGATGTTCACTTTGTGTTAGGATCTTATGAGACATTACATATCTAATGACTTGCTCAACAAGTTTATGCCTTTTGTCCTTATCATTTTGAAGTCTCCTCAACAATAAGTTCAGTATAAACATGCTTCGATGTATAATCTCCTCAACTACAACAAATACCTCAACCTTTTTCTTCACAATTTCAGACATCTCAATTATATTGAACATAAAAAAATTAAAATTATTGAAATCTTGTAATTACCACAAAATATTGACATACTAGTACCCTTGTCTAGTAACTAGGGTAATATTGACAAAAAAAAAAAAAAAAAAAATTCAAGACATACACTATTAAGAATAAAGCTTACCAAGTTTATAACTTCAATTGTATGGAAAGTTCATCTTCCTAAAACATTACTAAAAACATTAATTTTTACTAAAGAATTCCAAAACTCATATTATTTGCATGAGCTTATAAAAAAGAAGAAACTAAAAATAATGGTTATTCTAGAGCCAGTGATATGCCAATGTTTCCAATAAGATATGGTGTTTCTTTGATGCGGATATGAGGGTAGATGTTCTAGTTAACCATGTGCAGTTACTTCATGTTAAGATATATCCTAAACTTATCCATATATTTTATATGGTAATTTTATCTATGCCAGTTGTACAAAAATAAGGAGGAGAGAACTTTGGAATAGATTATGTGATGTATCTACAACTGATCCTTGGATAGTAGATAGAGTTTTTACATAATTTTTAATGTTTCTGAAAGATAAGGGGGACCAGCTCCGAGATTAAGATCTATGGAACAAATTGGAGATATGATTCAGGATTGTGGTTTGTTAGATGCAGGTTCTATTAGGAAGTAATTCACTTGGATAGATAAAAGACTATGGCAAAGATTACATGGAATGTTAACACGATCTAGTTCGGGAAACCTTTTCTCATATACCAAAGTGCATCATTTAGTCATACACTATTCTGACCATTCGTCTCTATTAATCTCATTGGAATCTCAAATCTTTAAAGGTGCTTCATCTTTTAGATTCCAGCATATGTGGTGTAACCACCAAGTTTTTTTAAAGGCAGTTAGAAGGACTTAGGAGATGCCGATCATGGAGTCTAGTATGGCTAGATTACAGCAGAACTTTACAGACTAAAGGGTCATTTAAAATGATGGAATAAAAATGTATTTGGAAATACATTTGATGCGGTGAAATAATAGGAGGATTTGTTTGCTGATGATCTTTCAAATCATAATTTAATCAGATTGAATAAAAGCCAAGCAAATTTAACCAGGGTCATGGCTTCAAAAATGTTTAAAACAAAAGGCTGCATGTAGATGGGATTTTGATGTTGAAAAGAACACTAAGTTTTTCCATTCGCTTGTTAAAAAGAAGAGAGCTAAATTAAGTATCCATTAGATTATGTCAAGTGACCATGTTATAAATAACATGATGGAAATTCAACAATCTACAATCTAATTTTTTCAAAAGTTATTGAATAATGATGATATAATTTTGGAACAAAGTGATTGTTCTCATATCCCTATATTAGTAAGTGATAAGGATTCAACAGCATTTTGTTCATGTCTATCTTCAGAAGAAATAAAAGAGGCTATCTTTAGTATTAATCCAGAAAGAGTGGTCGGTCTAGATGGATTTTTAGCACATTTCCATCAGGTTTGCTAGAATATTATAAGTGAGGATAATGCCTAGGAGTTTTACATGTACTACTTTGGTGCTTATTCCGAAAATAGATAATGCTATTACATGGTCAGATTACCGTCCTATTAACCTATGTAATGTGTCAAATAAAATTATAACTAAGCTGATGAGCAATAGACTAAGCTCAATTCTTCCATCCGTCATATCTCTTTCACAAAGTGGTTTTGTTGCTGGAAGGGCGATTGGAGATAACATTCTTATTGCTTAAGAATTTGTTCATTCTCTAAATAAAAGAGGTAAATGAGATAATGTAATCTTTAAATTGGATATGGTAAAAGCATATGACAGGATTCAATTGTCCTCTTATATCAAATATTAGCTAAAATGGGATTTTCTCAGACTTGGATATCTATGGTTAAGTTTTGTATAAACAATTGTTGGTTTTCAATTTTAGTGAATGGTCAAAATTCTGGATTCTTTAAATCTTCAAGGGGTTTGAGATTGGGGGATCCACTATTACCAGCTATTACCAGCATTGTTCATTCTTGCAGCTAAATGGTTATCAAGAGAGCTAGATAAACTTTATTCAAAGGCGCATTCATTAAGATTTGATCCCAAAGCAAAGGTACAAGTATCCCATTTATCATATACAAATTGTTGGAATAGTGCCCTGTAAGCCAATTAGATTGGTGCATAAAACTACTCCATTTGTGATACAATCTTAATTAAATGATATTCGCTAATATGGCCATCTTTATCTTATGCATTTATGATTTCTTCACATGTATTTGGTTGAAGCCCTTAAACCATACAAGACTAAGGGACTTGGTCACACATATGATGGTGATCATGAAACAAGTTTTAATAATCATGATTTTAAATATTCCAAGTCGTAGAATCTTATGAGACAGAGCATCTAAGATTTGGATAAACTTGCACTAATGATGTATACTCCAAGGAGTTGGATCCTATCCCATTTCATGGGCAATCTATGTTAGACATTGATGTATGTTAGTGGGTGTTTGTTAGAGAACAAGTTCACTGAAGGCCCGCTTAGAGAATCTACAAGGTAGCCTTAGTGGCACATCGGTAGTAGCAAGTTCTCTAGCTTATGATAGTGTATATAATTAGTCCTTTGACTTGAGGTTCCATAGTAACCTTGTATTTAGGTCCTTGTGCTTTGATTTTGCTTCGACTACATAGTAGGTCATCCGAGGCTTAGATTCAGCACAAGCTACCTAAGTATGGAAGTTAGTGAGTTACAAGATGGGATCCATTTTGCCCTTCTGCGAAGAATGGGTTCCTATGTATTCCAAGATGATCAATTCTAAGAAATCTTTACCCAAAATAACATGACAATAGAGAAAAGGATTTTTCCAAAGTTGAGGTTATAACGAGGAATAGAACATCAAGAATAAACACATAGTTATTGAGGCTATTAAGGAGTTTGCAAATATCTTGTCCTAGGCCTCTTTCGAAAGATAGGAAATAGAATAACTGTATTTGCATGGCAATCGTAAGCGGTAATGGTTCACCCCTCAATTAATTCATCCAATTGGTTGGGTCCACATGCTTGTACTAGACATCGACTATAAAGATTGGGTACTCTTTAATTAATAGAGATTAATTGATAGAGTGATTAGTTTAAAAGAGTTTAAATTAATCAAAATATTTGATATTTAATAAATCACAAAGAGTTGTGAGCTCATGTCTAATTAATTGGTGAATCTAAAGGGTCACGCACAAAATCCTAGAACATTCTCACTTGACTGAAGAAATTATCTAAGGGGTTAGATAATTGAGGTGATCAAGCTAATTGGAGAAAAAGACCAAGTTGACTAATTATTAATTGGTGACTATGGATTGATTAATTTAAGTGTTAAATTAATCAAAATAATTTAAAGAGTCAAATTAGGCCAATTAAATTAAGGAGTTAATTTAATTGGTGCCATGTGGAAATTTTAATTAGTGAAAGTCAACTTAGAGAGTTAAGTTGATTTTATTAATTTAAGAAGTTAAATTAATCTAATTAAATTAAAGAGTTAATTTAATTAATTTAATTATAAAGAGAATCTAATTTTGGAGAAAAAATTAAATGGAAGAGTCCGTTGAATATTAGTAAATTGGCATTTTAAATTTAGGAAATTAAAAATGTAACTTGGCTAGCCAATTGGCATCTTAGGTGGCCAAGTAAATAGTGTGTGATAGAAGCTTCCATAGGCTTCTACTTCACACTATAAATACACCTCATTTCTCCCACTTGGCTGACCACTTACGCATTAATTCCAACTGCATTTTTCCCTCCCATCAAGTGGTGATCTCATGTGTTGAGAGAAACTATCCTCCAAATTCCCTCCAACAATTTTCTCGCTCAAATAACTTCCTCCATTTTCTTCTTCATCTTCTTTCATCCTCCACATCTTTCTAGCTGATTGAGAGAGGATTGAGAGTAACTTTAGGTGTGTGGACTAGCTTTAGAGGTTTCACATTTGGGGAGCTTTGCTTTGGTGAATTAAGATATTCCAAGTTTGTGGTTGTTTTTGGTGTTAATTGTCAACTGGCATTGTTGCTTCAAGAGTTTATGTTTTGCCACCTATTGGAGCACATCTTAGAGGAGTTTCTGGTAGCAAGGTTGCTATGAAGGATGTCCATTGGAGAGGATTTGAAGTTCTTTGGAGGAAAAGGCGAATTCCTAGCTTGGAAAGAGTTCATTTGTGAGATCTGGCTTGTTACCTTTTATTTGCATGATTAAGGTAACATTCTCCTACCTTTTTAATCCAATTTAGAGGCATACAATAGATGCTTAGGTTGAGGATGTGTTGGTTATTTTTGCCTATTTTTGCAAATTATTATGGATCCTAACACCTCCTCTATAACTCCTCAATCGGGAGGCACCTACTTTCGACCGGGATGCTGCTCTAATCTATTCCACAAGTCTTCTGAAAACAAAGGTACAACTATAAACCAAAATATCATGAATTGCACTTAGCACTTCTATCACCCTCATTACCTTATGTATCACCTGGGTTAGTCTATCTTCGTCACTCGTTCTTATCTGGGGTAAAGAAAAAAAAACAGTACAAACAAGGTAAGTTCGAATGACTTAGTGAGATAGTTTAGCAATAACAATAGAGTAACAATTTCTCAAATATTATATACGAAATAAGTAGAAGCATTAAAATTTCTAGAAGTTGTGAGAGAACGTTTTAGTTAAAATTTTAGGTGATCCATCTCACCACCGTCCCATACCAGTGATGATATTTCACAAATTTTTTAGTTTCAAAGCATAACATAAAAGAAATTAACCAATTACAATTTAGCATACTTTTTTCAAGTAAAAGTTGTTGGTGGTTCTCCTACCTTGTCACTCCACTTTCTAAAACATGAAAATCCTTATCCCTCTAAGTTTCTCAGTGATTGACTTGGATACTTGTACGCACACACACATACTCTAGCATGGCTAGCCGCATGCCTGATCCCGCTCTAGGTGGCTACCTCCAGCTGGCTTATGAGTAGGGATTATTTGTACATTGCGTACGGGTATCAATCGAAAGATTAGTCACCATCGGTTCGTTTCGTCCAGCCGTCTTTCATAATCGATCCCAGGGCCCACCCCCAAGGATATTGTTTATTTATGTACATTATGTACTATTTCCAATAGCATTTTAATTAGCACATAAGCTCGCCATGAAAACAAGTAATGAGTAATTTAACATCAAATTTGTTTTAGGATAAACATAGCGATGATAGAAAAATATATTTTGAAATTAATTTTCAGTTTCCTCGACACAATTGCTAATTTCAGATAAAGCAATGTTGATAAATATCAACAAAAGTGCTTGTTATAAGAGTGTGATATGGAGTACTATTTTCAACACATAGATTGAAATGAATCAAGCGGTAAGGATATAGCCGCAGGTATATATGTTCTTTCCCCCAACAAAGAAATCTCCTACTATCGAGCCTAAGCTCACCTGGAAAATGCAGAGTAATTCCTAGTTGTGTGGTCGCTCAAGTCCTAGTTTCCTAGTCAAACCGAGAACTGTCATAAGATAACCTGAGTTATCATTCTATCAATCCTCTGATTCTTAAATATAAATATAGTTAATATCTTTATCAAACTTAATGTTATTCTGACACTCAAGTTCAATTATATCTTATCTCAAATGGCCTTAATCTTCCAACTACATGATACTTTAGTATTACAAGACTTTACTTACTCGAGCTCATTCATTCCCACTTTATTGTCTTAATGTTTTAACCATCCTAATAGCTTTACGTGCTCGTGCCAACTTAATCCTGAAACAACCCCTAACAACTTTATTCGTCACTTTACTTATTTTACAGTACATGATGAGAGTCCAGCTTTATGAGTTTATCAAGTCCAGGTCTGATAGTTCATTTCGTTCTAACATTTATATAACTAAATTTTTAGATTAAGCTCAACTATATTTTGTTCACAACATACTATATTATCAAGTTTAAGAGTATAACTTTAAATCAATCTTCCTTAACTTAGAATTATAATCAGTTTTGTTCGATATTTACAAATCAATCATTGTCTCAATTGAAATTACATTTCAATAATCCTAATTTTAATTAACACTGAGTTAGAAGTGTAAAAATTAACCGAATTTAACATTCAATATGAAATTTACCCAAATTAGATCGAATCGAGATCCAATTTCAAGCCTGGAATAGCCCAGATGAGTCTGAAATTCAATTCTGCATAAACAGTCCAAAAGTCGACGCATGCGCCGCAGCCGGACGGCCATGCACACTACAACAAATTGCACTTCGCGTAACAAAAATTTTGGTAACAAAGGTAAAATTCGTTACATATGTTAGGTTTATTGTAACAAAATTGATTTTTTGTTACAAATAACATTTTCTTGAGTAACAAAGTAAAAGTTTTGTTACCTTTAATTCAAATTCGTTACCTTAAATTTTTTATATTCATAACTAAATAATAATTCGTTACAAAAAATGTTATTTTGTTACATATAACATTTTTCGTCATATAAGAAGATATATTTGTAACAAAATTTGGTACCTTTTGTAACAGCAAAATATTTGTTACAAATAAAAAATATTATAACAAAGTTTTTAGTTACTGAACTTTAAGTAACTTCCCACCAAAATTCATTCTCTCCAAAGATCAATTGTACACATATGGTAACAATGATTTTTGTTACTAATTATAAATGAATATCAAATTCAACTTTTACTAATACTTGTGGGTTGGGCTTTTGTTCAAAAAATGGACTTCACAATAATATAAAGAATTTATTAATTGGGCTTAATCAATGGATTAGTGAATTATTACTGCATCAGATTTTATTTTAAAGAATGAGTTTGAAGAAATTTGAAGAGAATAATCCATTAGTTGGGGTAATTTCTTTAAAATATTAGGCATTATAACTTTTTTGTGAATTATTCAATGAATTGAGAGTTTTCATTTATGAAATAGATTTGACCAAATTTATAGTAAATTAAGTGGCAAATTAGGCTTCATTTTAAGAGTTGGTCTTGAACAAATTTGAAGTGAGGTAAATGATGAATCAAGCTTTCTTCAAAGAACAGAGCTTATTTTTTATATTGGGCTTCACATTAGTTCAAATAATTGATTGCTTTGAGTTGAACAGCTTTCTTTTTTTTTTTAAAAACTAATTAGGCTTAACTAATATTTTAGTGAATTGGCAAATTGGGCTTCATACTAATTTGAAGAATTCATTAATTGGGCTTTACCAACTTCCTTTTCATTAATTGAGCTTTAATAATTCTCTTAGTAAATTAGTAAATTGAATTTCAAAATGAATTGGATCTGACATTAATTTAAAAAATCGATTAATTGTGCTTTTACAATTTTTCTTTTATTAATATGAGTTCACCAATTTTTTAGTAAATTAATGTCATTTGGTAAATATTGGGTTTGACATCAAATTGCATAGTTGATTAATTGGGCTTTAGCAACTCCTTTTTTATTAATTGGGCGTCACTAATTTTATAATGAATTAGTGTCATTATAGGGGTGGCAATTTGGGTGGATTGTGTGAGTTTATGTTGGGTTGAAGTAGGGGTATAATATTAATTTTCTCAACTCTATCCCAACCCAACTTGATGACAACTTAAAAATGCTCAACACTAACCCAACCTAAATTGATTCAGGTCAGATTCGGGTCGACCTGATTTTTATTTGATCAACTCGCCAACTCAAATCCACCCAATCCAACTTGCCAATTTGATTAAAAATAATTATTTTAAATATTTGTTTTAATTTCAAACCCTACTATGAATATATACGTATATATATACACAAAATAACTTCTTTATATTTTATAAAACCACGCACACCATCTCCTCTTCCATATTTGTTGCCCATTTAATATAATTTTAATATAAAAAGACCAATTTACACTTAATCATTCCACATATTTACAATTCAATTTAAATAACTTTTTATCATCATATTTTATTATTTTTCTTTTTTTTTTCTTTTTATTCGCAATTTTCTCTTCTTCCATTATTTCATATATTTCTCATTTTATGCATATATATAATTTTATCATTATTTCTCATTTCTCATTATTTCATATATTCTCATTTTTTAGATATTTATATATATAAATTTATCTATAAAATTTTAAATAATTTTTATTTTTATCTTTTTTCTTTCTAATTATTCATACATGTATACTTATTTTTTCTATTTATACTTATTCACATATATATAACAACCATATATATATATATATATATATATTTATAAATAAAATTTAAATTACTTTTATTTTATCTTTTTTTTTTCTATTTATTCATTCCGAATTAAATAATATTTAATATTTATAAAAATATATAATATAATTTTTTATTCATACTTATATGCATATGTAGTATACATATACATATATATATAATTTAAAGAAGATTCATCATATATTTCTCATTTTATACATATATAAATTTATCATTATTTCTCATTTCTCATTATTTCATATATTCTTATTTTATACATATGTATAAATTTATTTAATGAATTTGGTTGGCAATGCAATTTTGTTTCCCTCCAACTTTGTATTCCCTCCAAAATTTGGCCCATAAAAAATATTAACAATTGTTTTTATTATTAGTTTGACATAATAATTTAATTTGATTTCTTTCAAAAATTTGATTCCCACTAATAATAATGAATTCTCTTCATTTTTTCAATTCCTTTAAATTTTAGATCCTCCATTTTTTTTGTATAAATAATTTATAACAAACTTAATTTTTTTTTATCTTAGATTATATGATGAATTGACATATAATTTTTTAAATTATTAAATGACTTTCTATTATAGTTAAAATAGTTAAATAACATATAATTTGGACTTGTAAATTTTGGTGTTTAAGAATTTAATTTTTTATTATAATTCATTACAATATTCTTTTAGAAAAATTCTAAAAGCTCCTTAAAATAAATAGTTAAAGGTTACATACTTGAATAGCAAAAGAAAAGAAAGAAATCTAGTTTACTATAATACTTAATGAAAAGAAAACAATCCCTGAAGTTAGGCCTGTTAATATTACATTTCAATTTTTAATCATTGTATTGGCCGGTTAAAGATTTTTATAACTTATAGATATTTATATGTTAATTGTGTGTATGTTTTACTATATAAATTGCTAAAATGAAGATAACTTTCATGGTCTAATATAGTGTAAAAAAATATTAACATAAAGTATATTATTAAATTTAATGATTATTAACTTTTATGAATATGAACAAGTAGCTTTTAAGAATTAGTTGGTCTATGTATTATATTTCCTTCAAAAAAATAAGTTTTCCTCCAAAAATGAATTCCCCTATTATTTTTTATTCCCTCCAAAATTTTGCTTCTCCCTCCATTTTGTGTCTAAATAGTATATACAAAAATTATTTATTTTATCTTATATTATAAGATGAATTATGACGTATTATTATGGGCGCTAAAAATTTAATTCTATTTTTTGTTATTATTTATTAGAACATTGTTTTTGAACAAAAATATTTTAAAAAAATTATTTATAAATTCTAAAAACTTTAGTCTTTATGTGTAATTAATTTTATTTTAAAAATTAAAATATTTTGTACTAATAATATATTGATGTGGACAATTTGAACATGCATTTAGTGAAAATTTTGTATACTTAATTAACGCAAATTGTTTTGAAATTGATCAACTTGTATAACTTTAATATGGTTGGAAATTTTAAAATTATTTTCAAATACTCATGACATTGTAATATAAACTTAGTAATATAGTTATAAGTTTAATAAAATTATTTTTTATCCCCATATATTTAATTAAATATTTGAAGAACTATTAGTATCCTTAACAAATTTGTAGATATTGTTGGAATTTTATATTAAAATTCAAAAATATCCTTTAAAAGCTGCTTTGATTATTTTTTAGTCAAAAATACCCCTGGACTTATTTATAACTTTAACATGGGAGTTTAAGTTCAATATTATTTAAATTACTCAAAATAAATTTCAATAATTTTATAAATATTTTTTTAAAATATTTAATAATCTTTTAATTGAAGTTTAAATAAAAAAATAAAAATTTAAAATCATCAACATATCTAAAGTAATTTAATCAAATTTAATTAAACATATTTATTAATTATAAAATAAGAATAAAAATCAAATCCATCTCTTAATTAAATATAATTTTGTTTTTAAATTACATCTCAATATTATTAAAAAATAATCATATCTAAAACAATTTAATTAGATTAAGTTGAATATATTTATTAAATATAAAAAATATTTATTAACTAAATTAAATAATTTAAAAATAAAAAAAAAGATCTAAAAATATCATACTAACTATAGTAATTTCAAAATGTCAATTTCACCCTACCAACCCAATAAAAAAATTATTGATATGATATCTTGTTCCCACCTAAAATACAAATAAATAAATAAAATTTTTCTCAATTTATTTTCTATCTACAATCCAAAATACAAACAAATAATCATAATATTCCCCAACCCCACTTCTGAATAATCATTTTGCTAAAATATTTTGATAAAATACTCTAATTCATAAATAAACAAGCACTAATTTAAACTAATTTTATTAAATTTATTAATTAATAAAAAATAAATAAGTCAAGATGTGTTTTTTTTGTATTTATACACACTCACATCAAGAATCCATTAGGGCTCGAACTCTTGACCTCCCACATTATGTGAGAGAATAAGATGTGTGAGATCTAGAGTTTTAATCAAAATAAATAATTTAAATAAAAATAAAATCTAAAATTTTATCCTAAAAATATAATTTTAATGATTTTAAATAAATAAATATTTGTAATTATAATATGTTAAAATGTATATTTACATACATATATATATACTTTTCCTTCTTCCCCCCACCCCCAGCCATCCCTACCCCTTCCAACAAGCCCCCCCCCCCACCAGCCGCGCCATGGCCAAGCCGGCCGCAGCCCAGCAACCTGCTTGGCCAGCCATGGCCATGGTTGGCCGCAACCCAACGGCTAGATCTGGCCGCTGGTTGCGGCCGACCATGGCCACATAGACCACAGCCCAGCGGCCAACGATGGCTGACCGCTGGTTGTGGCCAGTGACCAGATGGCTGACCGCTAGCTGTGGCCAATGGGTATATATTTATGTATTTATATGATATATATTGATATATAGAAAATTTTTAATTTTTCTAGGAGGATTTTGTTATATATTTTATAAAAAAAATTATTATTTTTTTAATGAAAATTGATTGGGCATTTCAAAATTTGTGGAATTTTTATAAATAAATAAAATTTTTGGGGTTGTTGGATAATTAATTTATTTTTATGTAATGGTTTATTCCGAACACTAATGGAAATTGAGGTGCTATCCCAAATGTGTTAAAAAATTTAGAATTTTGGTCCTATAAGTGTTAACCTAAGCACCAAAAGTACATACCTCCTATCCAATGGGATAAAAACTGTAATTTTTTCAATATAACCAAACACTACGTTAGCGAGGAAAAGAAAAGTAAAGGCTCCATTGACATGGTAACAATTTTATTGGACTAGTTGCAATTTACCCCCTTGTGATTTGTAAAATAAGCATAAAACACTCATATGAAAAAAATATATATACAAAATAACTTTCTTATGTTTTATAAAACCACACACACCGCCTCCTCTCCACATTTGTTGCCAATTTAACATAATTTTAAATAATTTTTATTTTTATCTTTTTTCTTTCTAATCATTCATACATGTATACTTATTTTTTTCATTTATACTTATTCGCATATAATATATATATATATATATATATTTACAAATTTATCAATAAAATTTAAATTACTTTTTTTTTATCTTTTTTTTTATTCATTCCAAATTAAATAATATTTAATATTTATAAAAACATATATATAATATATTTTTTTATTTATACTTATATGCATATGTAGTATACATATACATATATATATATATAATTTAAAGAAGATTCATCATATATTTCTCATTTTATACATATATAAATTTATCATTATTTCTCATTTCTCATTATTTCATATATTCTTATTTTATACATATGTATAAATTTATTTAATGAATTTGGATGGCAATGCAATTTTGTTTCCCTCCAACTTTGTATTCCCTCCAAAATTTGGCCCATAAAAAATATTAACAATTGTTTTTATTATTAGTTTGACATAATAATTAAACTTGATTTCTTCCAAAAAATTGATTCCCTATAACAATAATGAATTTTTTTCATTTTTTCGATTCCTCTAAATTTTAGCTCCTTCTTTTTTGGTATAAATAATCTATAGCAAAATTAATTTCTTTTATCTTGCTTTATATGATGAATTGACATATAATTTTTAAATTATTAAATGATTTTCTATTATAGTTAAAGTAGTTAAATAATATAATTTGGACTTATAAATTTTGGTGCTTAAGAATTTAATTTTTTATTATAATTTATTACAATATTTATTTAGAAAAATTCTAATGACTCCTTAAAATAAATAGTTAAAGATTACATACCTGAATAATAAAAGAAAACAAAGAAATCTAGTTTGCCATAATAATTAATGAAAAGAAAACGGTCCCTGAAGTTAGGCCTGTTAATTTTACATTTCGTATTTTAATCGTTGTATTGGCCAATTAAAGATTTTTATAACTTATAGATATCTATATGTTAATTGTGTATATATTTTACTATATAAATTGCTAAAATGAAGATAATTTTCGTGATTTAATATAGTGTAAAAAAGTATTAACTTAAAGTATATTATTAAATATAATGATTATTAGCTTTCATAGACCTGAACAAATTGTTCTTAAGAATTAGTTGGTCAATATATTATATTTTCTTAAAAAAATAATTTCCCTCCAAAAATGAATTCCCTTATTATTATTTTATTCCCTCCAAATTTTTGCTCCTCCCTCCATTTTGTGTATAAATAGTATGTAAAAAAATTATTTATTTTATGTTATATTATAAGATGAATTATGATGTATTATTATGTAGGTTAAAATTTTAATTCTATTTTTTGTTATTAATTATTAGGACATTGTTTTTGAACAAAAAGATTTTAGAAAAATTATTTATAAATTCTACAAATTTTAGTCTTTATGTGTAATTAATTTTATTTTAAAAATTAAAATATTCTGTATTAATAATATATTGATATGGACAATTTGAACATACATTTATACTTATTCACAGAAATATAATATACATATTTATAAATTTATCAATAATTATTTTTATCTATTTTTCTATTTATTCATTTCGAATTAAATAATATTTAATATTTATAAATACATATAATATAATTTTTTATTCGTACTTATTTACATATATAGTGTATATATATACGCCACAAGAAAATAGGTTAATCATATACTTTGCGCTGGTTTTTCTAAACTACCGCAATTAATAATATTATTTCTTTTACTTCTTAGATATCTCTTTGTTTTTAACTTTAAAGGGTTTTGTCCACTATTTTTTAATATATGTATATATGTATATATGTAATGCCAATTATTTTTTAAAAATAATCTTATTTAATTTTAATTTTTGATTAAAAATAAATTAAGTTAAGACAAAACTATGATAGTAAAGATAAAAAAAGTAAAATAAATCAAAATAAATATATAAAATAATCATAAAGTTAAAATCAATATTAGTAAATAAGTTAATAGAAACCTTTTAATTTGACTCATAACTTAGTTATTGAATAATTAAGTGAAGAAAAGAGTTTGGCATTAGTCATATAAAGTTAAAATTATAGTAAATTGATAAAATAATTATAAACTTAAAATTGATTTGAAATATGAATTAGTGACAAAATATGAGGATGAAATTATAATGTAAAATAAAATATAGAAAAAACAAATTAATGTATTCATTCTCAAAAAAAAAATTATAAATATAATTGGATATTCATATTATATTTTGTAAATAACAAAAAAATAGTGAATAACAAAAAAAGTTGTTAACCTTTCAAATAATCAAAATCAAAATTTCTCATTATTTCATATATTCTCATTTTATACAAATATATATATATATAAATTTATCTATAAAATTTTAAATAATTGTTATTTTTATCTTTTTTCTTTTGAATTATTCATACATGTATACTTATTTTTTCCATTTATACTTATTCACATATATAATATACATATATATATATATATAAATTTATCAATAAAATTTAAATTACTTTTATTTTTATCTATTTTTTCTTTTTATTCATTTCGAATTAAATAATATTTGATATTTATAACTATGTATATAATATAATTTTTCATTCAAACTTATATACATATATAGTATACACACACACACACACACACACCACAAGAAAATAGATTAATCGCGGCATATATTTTGGGATGGTTCGTCTCAATTGCTGTAAAATATTAATTTGACGGTGGTTGAGCAACAATTTATCCAAACCGCCACTGAATTAGCCATTTAGTGGTGGTTTTTTGAAACCGCCGTAGAATTCATAATAAATGGCGGCAGTTAGTATAACATTCCTTGAATGAATAACTTCGTGCTGATTTTTCTAAACCACTGGAATTAATAATATTGTTACTTTTGCTTGTTAGATTGCCCTTCGTTTTTACTTTAAAGGGTTTTGTTCACAATTTTTTAATATTTATATATATGTAATGCCAATTATTTTTATAAATATTTTTTTATAAATTTCTAAAATAAAGTATTTTGTATTATAAGCTCTTCTACAAAAATATTAAGCATTTACCTAACAATTTATATATACATATATATAATAAAATTTCTTTGCTTCATGTAGCTATGTTATATAATTATCTCACACTTTTTATTTATTTCTTTTAATTCACTATTTGATACTCTTATTTTATTTATTCAAATGACAATTATTATTTTGTTTTTAAAAATAAAATAATGCTTGCTTGATAACATGTGAAATTGTTTGAGAGCTTTATATGAAAGAGATGAATAAGTAATTGAGCAAATGCAAATAATAACTTTTGGACATGTAGCCAAGATGGTTAGGTGCTTGGTTCATGTGGGCATCAGTTGTGGGATCATCAAATCCTGCTTCCAACAAATTGGGGGGATGAATTTGCGCTGGGCCTGCCTGCTCGTGTGGGCCAGCGCTGGGGTGGGCCTGCGCTGGTGCTGGGCTGTCTGCCTGCTTCTGTGGGCTGGCGCTCCGGTGGGCTTGCGCTGGTGGTGCTGGGCCGATGCGCTCCGGTGGGCCTGTGCTCGGGGCTGGGCTCGCATGCTCGGGTGGGCCTAGACAGGTATACTCGGGTGGGCTGGAGCTCTGGTGGGCCTAGCATTGCTCGAGTGGGCTTGCACAGGCATTGGGCCTGCGCTCGGGCTTGAGCCACACGCTCGGGTGGGCCTACGCGAGCACTGGGTCGCCTGCGCTCCGGTGGTCTAGCGCTCGTGTGGGCCTGGGCCTACGCTATCGAGTGGGTGCGCTCGAGTGGGCCTGGACCGGCGCTCAGGTGGGCTTGCATGCTCGGGTGGGTTGGAGTTCTGGTGGGCCTACCGTTTCTTGGGTGGGCTTGCACGGGCATTGGGCCTGCGCTTGTGTGGGCTGGCACTTGACTGGGCCTGTGCTCAGGCTTGGGCCGCACGCTTGGGTGGGCCTGCTCCGGTGGTCCAGCGCTCGTGTGGGTTAGCACTCGGGTGGGCCTGGGCCTGCACGCTCGAGTGGGTGCGCTCAGGTGGGCCTGGGACTGAACGCTCGTGCAGCCTATCGCTCCGGTGGCGCGGGCGCTGGTCTTGCGCTCGGCTGGCCGGCGTGGGTGTTGGGCCTTGCGGGTGGGCCGATGCTAGCGGTCGATGGGTAGGGCCTGGTGGGTAGGTTTGGGTGCTGGGCATTATGGGTGGACCGGTGTATGAGCTGGGCCTGAGCTCTGGTGTCCCGGGGCGCTGATTCCTATTGTCTTCTTGCGGGTAGGCCGGCCTGTGGCGTTCTTGCAAGTGGGCCGTGGGCTGGTGGGTCGAGCCCAGAGTTCGACGGCCCAATAAGCGTAGGCCTAATGTCAAATGGCCCATCCATATGAACCAGCCCAAACAGGAGCCCATGCACATACATTTAGTAACAAAATTTTTAGTTACTTATTCTATTAGTAACGAAATACTTATTTTTGAATTAAAATTTTATTTAAGTATTTGTAACCAAATATTTTGTCACATAAACAATTAGTAACTATACTTAATTAAATAAATAATATCATTATATTATGCATTGGTAACGAAAAAATAAAACGCAACAAAATTACCAATGTTTTGGTAACTAAATATTTCGTTACGCTAAAGAAATCTATTATAACTAACATTGTTTTGTCACTAATTCGAAACTTTTTGTAACAATAAATTTCGTCGCCATAAGGTCATCAATCGTAACAAACCATAAATTTCGTTACTAATATTTTTTGCGACGGGCTTTAGGGCACTAAACTTTGGTAACGAAAAATTCGTTACCAATATTTTAGGTAACGAATTTCAGTTTTCTAGTAACGAATTTTTTCGTTACTAAAAGTGTAAATTGTTGTAGTGGCACCACCACTTGAGATGAAGACCACCACTACCATCTTGTACGCCTTATCGAGATGAGCAAAATTCCCAAAATAATTTTCAGTTTTGACGCTGGAAAGCTAGTTAATTTGCCATCCAAAGCCGCGCCAACCCTAGCACCACCGCCGCGCAACCACCTTTAATTCCCCCGTTGACACTGACTAAAACACCAAATTAACGCCACCATGGCCTTACCCATGAGCTTGCAACCAAAACCCACTAAAGTTTGTCTAGTTCCCGCCGTCGAAAAGGGGCAGAACCACCACGACAACCGCCCTTCTTCATCGCCCTTATTTTTCCAGTGATTCTTTTGGTATTTCAGAGGATTTTTGGTATGGTTGAGATCGTTGAGTTGAGAACTAGCTTTTTATCAGATTGGTTTGGTGTTTTTCGATGGTTTTCTGGCGATTCGCTACTCGGGTGGGTTTGGGGTAGTTTTTGAAAATTAAACATAATTTTATCCTTAATTCTATATATATAAAACATTTTCGAGCTTCTATACTTTAACCCCCAAACTTTCCCACTGCTTTCAATTAGACCTTTGAGCTTTTGAACTGCCTTCACTTTGGTCCCCATACTTCAATTAAGTCCTCTAATTCGTATTTCATACACTTTGACCCTTAGCATTTCTGTTTTTGGGCAATTAAGATCAAATTCAATTGTTTCAAAGTCCTTCAATTTTTAACTTGCTCATATGAACCCCCTAAACTTTATAATCTTAGACAATCAAGTCATTTTCTTGTTTATGATTTAATAACCTTGGTTGTAAATATTTAATTTTAGATTATAATTAAATCTAACCCCAAATTAATCTAGACAAACTTATCAATTTTATATTCTATTTTATTTTAGGGTCTCAAAATTCGAGTTGTTACGTCCTCTACTTTCACAAATGATATAATTATTTTTGCCAGAGTTGTTAAAGATAATGTGGTTAGACCTACAGAGCTTCTTCAAGAATAAGAATTAGTGTATGCTCATATTGTGAGCAACAAATGTGGCAAAAGGCAACAAAGAATTATTCATAACATCTCATGTTTTGCTTTGAAACAGCTTCCGATTACTTACTTGGGAGCTCCGTCATTTGTGGGTCATAAAAAGGAATATCACTTTACCTCATTGATGGATAAAATGAGAACAAGATTACTAGGATGGGAGAAATTAATTCTGTCCAATAGCAGTAGATGGACTTTGATAAAAAAACGTATTAGCCTCTATGCTTATTTACCTTTTCCAGGTGCTAAGCATTTATTTATTAGATGGAGAAACTTACGAATAAGTTTTTTTGGGTGATTGTGGTTCTCAGAAATGAGGAAAAAAAATCACTGGGTTGCTTCGATTTATTTGTGTTATACATATACTAAAGAGGGTTTAAATATGATGGATTTGCAAAATGTAGTTGATAGCTTCTCATGGGAGTTATAGTGGACTTTTAGAGATCAAAAATCTCTATGGTCTAAATATATGCCATATAAATATGTGAAAAGATCCTATCCTGGAGATGTGCAAGTTAAGAAAAATGCTTCACCATTGTGGAAAAGATTATGTAAAGTAAGGAAGTAAGTGGAGCCATATCTATTTTGGGGATTGGGGGGCAGGAAATGTGTTCTTTTGGAAGCATAATTAGTTTAAAGATAAACCATTGTGCCAACTCGTCTCTAAGAAGACCTATACATTTGAGCAAGTATCAACTTACTGGATTAATGGAGCATGGAATATAGCTAAATTATCTCAAGTACTGCCTGATAATATAGTGCAAGAGATATGTGAAGTTCCAATCAACGAAGTTGGTGATGATAGGTTGATTTGGAAGTTATCAAATATAGGGTTATTCACTATTAAATCTGCATAGGAGGTCACCAGAAAATCTCAACAGCCTCAGATATTGATGAAGCTTGTTTGGTTTAATTACTTAAGACCTTCTGTATCAATCTTTATGTAGAGATTATTGCATGAATAGATTCTAGTTGATATAAGAATGTAGAAAAAAAGGTTTTCAAATGGCTTCTAAATGCTTTTGTTGTCATGATGTTGAGACTTTGGAATATCTATTTATGATAGGACCTCAGGCACAACAGGTTTGGCAAATTTTTTCAGATATGTTTCAGTTAACTTTACCAGACACCTTGTAAATCTCTACTATGTTTCAGCATTGGAGAATTTCAGTAGCTGGAAGTTATCCAAGGCATATCAGGACTCTTATTCCTATTTTGGTAACTTGGCATATTTGGGAGGCAAGAAATTATACAAAATATAATGATAAGCCCTTCATCTGCAGCAGAATCATTAGAAGAATAATATAATCAATTTGCACCATTATAAGTAGTAATGGCTTTAGTAGACAACACCGGAAAGGAGATCAAGTGGGGTGACAGTAAGGTTGTGTTTTCAACAAGGAAAAGATAAAACTAGTAGAATGTGTGAGATGGTTGAAGCTTGAGTCAGACTAGTATAAGTTGAACACATATGGGGCAACTAAAGGCAATCCAGGTTATGTAGGAGCTGGAGGTTTGATAAAAGATTCAAGAGGTGATGTGTGCTTGGCATATTCTGCATACTTAGGACAATAGAAAAACATATTTGCAGAAATTTTTGCTATGCTTAGAGGGCTTGAACTTTGTGTATCACTTGGCTATCTAAACATATGGCTGAAAATGGATGCATTGGCAGTTAGTTATCTCATTAAATCCAAGAGTACAGGATCATGGCTGTTTTATTATCTATTATGCTCGATTAGGGTTAAAATCTTTTACCCCCTGTGTTATACGAAATGTGCAATTTACTCCCCTGCGAAAAAAAAGGGGGGTGAAATGCCCCCTTATGTTTTTAAATTTTGGATCATTGCCTTCTTCCATCTATTTGAGTTGAATTTTACATTGAAATAATGAAAATACCATCATATCTATATAAAATTACTTTATATCCTTATGTTTTTCTTTTTCTTTTATTTAATCTAAATTAAATAATTTTATATTTATAAAATACATAAGATATTTATATAAATTAAATGCTATCTAACATTTATAAAATTATATATACATACATACATTTAAAATTATATACATATAAACAATTATATAAATACATATATGCAAAGTATATTTATATATATGTATATAAAATTATTTATAACATATCTATAAAATATATATTTCTTTTTCTTTTGTTTAGTCTAAAATTAAATAATTTTATATTTATGAAATATATAACATACTTGCTATTTAATATTTGTAAAATTATATATACATCCATATATATAATTATCAAAACTAAGTAATTTCATATTTATAAAATATATAACATATTTATATAAATCAAATACTATATAATATTTATAAAAAATTATATACATGCATATAAAATCACATATATATAAAATTATATATACACATATATGCATATAAAATTATTCATAACATCTTTATATATACATATATTAAATACTATTTATTATTTATAAAATTACACATACATACATATAAAATTATATAAATACAGATATGTATATAAAATTATTTATAACATATCTATATCTATATCTATATATAATATATTTCTTTTTCTTTTGTTTAGTCTAAAATTAAATAATTTTATATTTATTAAATATATAACATACTTATATAAATTAAATACTATTTAATATTTATAAAACTATATATATGTGTATATATAAAATTATATCAGCTGAATATTTATAAAACTATATATACGTATATATATAAAATTATATCAGCTGCCATGGTAGACAGCCTATATTAAGATCTTTTTTCCTTTTTTTTTATACACGATGGCTGCCGGGCAGATTTGGCCAGATCCAGTTGGTCGTCCACCCTTCCCCCCCCAACACAATCAACTGCCATGGCAGCCTTAACCAAGATTTTTATTTTTTATTTTTTTATTTTTTTCAATACATGACGGCCGCCGAGGATTGTGGACACTGGCCGAGTATGGATGGCCCGGCCAAATCCAGTTGACATGGTTGCCATGGCAGCCTATATATATACTATAATACTATATTATATTTATAATATATATTACATGATATTGATAAATATATTGTAATATATAATATATTGTATATATATGTATATAAATTTATAAATAATTTTTTATATATACTTTTTATAAATATTAAGTAATATTCAATCTGGGTCGTTCATTTAATTAAAAAGATCCAATAGTTGTTATACTAAGGACATAATAGTCATTTTATATATAAAATACAACAACTCGCATTTATTGGCGCTTGCAATACACTTATGGTCTCACAGGGGTTTTTCACCGATTTTTAAAAATATAAGACTATAACATCCCGAAATTTTATGGTTATAAAATTTAAAATTTTATTATTTTCAATATTTGATGAAATTTAATTATTCTTTCATATTATTATTTTATTTAAATTTTTTGGGGCTAATTTGTAACTTTTGAAGACTTAATTGAATAAATTAGAAAATCTTAGTGGCTTGAATGGTATTTTTCTAGTCAACTAGGACCTATATGTTGTTTTAATTACTTAAGGACTTAAGTGAATTAACTTAATTAGACTAAGGACTCAATTGCAATTTTACAAAATTGGATTTAAGAAAAATAGGTTGTTTCTTCATTCTTCTCTTTTTTTTCACTATTCACTTTCTTCTTCCTTTCTTCTCTTCACCGTGACCACCATCCATTCCACGGTGAGCTTCCTCCGGTAGTCCATTTCACCAACCAAACCAACCATCTTTTTCTCCTTCTCACCAGCTCCAACACCACCATACTTGGTTGAAATTACTTCGGCGCGTTATTGTGAGAGAGATCGAGAGAGAGAGTTCACAGTGGGTTTGTGATTTTCTGGTGGCTAAATTCAATTTTGAGGCTATAGTTGGGAAGAGCTGAGAAAGGGATCACGGTGGTGGGTTTGCATGAGAGATCGGAGCAGCGGCGGCGACGGAAATTGAAGAGAAACAGACGGCTGCGAGGAGACCCATTTAGTGGCTGTTGAGCTCGATTGAGAGTGATCTAGGCTGAGGAATTGGAAACTGATTATGGGGTTGGATTCAGGAGCTCGAGAGGAACATTTTGGTGGTGACCGCAAGATTTTTCGGCGGCGGCAGACGGCAGTGCTTCGATGACCCTAGACCAGTTTCTTCTTTTCATTCCAATGATCGCGGTGGTGTTCTTAGTTTGTGATTCCAAGGCCTAGATAAGTATTGTAGGTAATAGAGGGTTAAGAATTAAGCTTTAAATTGAGTTGTATCTTGATATATAGATGTATGTATATGTTGTACCTTTCCATTTCAAGCCGTGTATTTATGCTAAGAATGAGAATGTTGGGATGATTGGTATATATATGTGTGTACAATTCCCATGTAAGGAGAAATATTAAATTTGTGGACCCGGACATGTCATGCTAAATGCTAAAATTAGAAATTAATAAATATTGACTAAGGATTATGTAATGTGAGACTAAGTGGCATTTGATTAGGATTAATTATGCAGGAAGTGGACCATTTTGTATGGATTAATATTATGTTATTATGACCTTATAATTTAGATTAAGATCATGCTATTTTGGAACTAATATAGACTATCGTGACTAATTTAGGAATAGTTGATATTGGGATGATTGTGGAGATAGCACTTATTGAACCTATATCATCATGTTGATTGATAAATTCATGATGTTAGAATGCTTGATGCAATTCTAGAAGGCTTAGTGTTGAATAGGAATTTTGACTATGGGATTATTCCTCTGATTAGGTGAAGAAGCCGTGGGTCCTGACGATCAGTAGATTACGAGCTGAGATTTGTTTTGCTGAAACTACAAGAGATGAGGGTCTACCAATCTGGCACCTTTTGTACATATCATTTTGTTAATAAACCCCTGTGAGGGTTGGAATTGTTTGCTTACCATACTCTATAAGTTATTACTTTCCCCTGTATGGGATCTACCGATTGGTTCTTACTTGTATGTGTTATTCCATGATATCATTAAGCCCATTAAGTTCTGTTGATTTGATATCTATTCAAATTGTTGTTATCATCGTTAATTGTCGAACCCTGTGAGGTTCTTCTAATTTTAAACTGTCTGATATGTTACCAATTTTCAAAAATGATCTTGATATTTATGAAAATGATATTTGAAATGGTCTGGTAGACCTAATTTTGTCAAAAGCCTTCTTAATCGATTCATATGCTTTGTTATTGAAATAGGCCTTCGCGGTCGTTGTTGAATAGTATTTCTGTCACTACTTTGAAAGTTAAACTATTATCTATTGGCACTAAACCATTCAACCTATGGGGACACCCCTGGGAAGTTCAACCCGGAGGGACGTCACGGGAAGTTGGGCTCGGGGCCAGGTCCGAAAAGACGGCCGGGTGGTATGGACCGACGGTGACAGATCTCTCGGCTAGTACCCACCTATGATCCTGACTTACAAGTAGCTGGAGGTAGCAAATTATGAGTGGCGAGATCGGCCATGCCATAAAAGCAAGTTGTTACACGCCGAGTTGTGTGCTCGAGCAAATGGAGAGATAAGCAGAAAATTTTCATGTTCAAGTTAAATGCTACTGTAAAGTTATCGATAAAGAGAAAAGTTCTCATGCTGAAGTTAAATACTATGAAAAAGTTATCCTGTATTCGTCAAGGAGCAATAAGGAAGGATGCCAATAGGCCAACTAAATGTTTACATGTTCCAAGTTTTTATGAGTACAAATTCTGATTTCCAGCAAGCATGAACTGATTATCTGATTACTATCCTTAACCTTGTTCATTGCTATTGAAATTTAATAACTTCTCCTCTATCTCCTGTTATGTGTTTCCCTCACTGAGTCCTTAAGACTCACCCTCTTTGTTATTCCTTATTTTTTTCCAGACAGGCCTAAGTGAGAAGCAGGAGCTAGGCTTTGGTTGGACAGTTTATTTTGTAATAGATTAGGTGTTGCAATTGTACATATAGTTTACACCTGATCGAGGCAGTGATATAAGAAATGTCATGTGAATGTTATATTGAACTTAAGATGCTAGATTGTACATATTTCGTTCAGAGAAGCGATCTTTTAGGTTAGTCTGAATGTTTGCTCTTTTATTGATTGTATGTCAAGCTTGAACATAGTAACGCTTCGGCTTAGGTGCTGTCCCGAGCAAGGGCGTTACAAAGACGATATTTCAATCTTTTTTTTTTAATCATAGGGGGGTAAACCACCAAAACAGTTTTTCTGAGGGGGTTAAAAATATATTTTCCCTACAAGATTAGGCAACTTATATCTTCCTTATTTAATCGAATTTCACATACATACTGGGAAGATATTGAAGTTGTGAATTTTTTGGCGAATTTGGCATATGATTTAAGGCATTAAGGAATGCTGGAACCTCATCAAATTTATGGTAGATTACAAGGCATTCTTAAGCTAGATAAATGGAATTCCCTTCATTTAGATTTCTGTATTCTTAGTTTTCATTTTTGAACTTTCTTATACTCATTTGGATGAATTTTATTCAATAAACAAGAAGGAGTTTGCCTAATTCCCCACCATGACACTGGCAGTTTTTTTTTTTTTGGGGGGGGGGGGGGGGGGGGGGGAGTTTCCTGAAGTACATTCTTTTGCTAGAGAAATAGAATCAAATGAAAGATGTCCATCTTTTATGATTTATTTTAATTCTTCCCAACTAGTCATCAACATTTCAAGTTCTTTGCTATCCATTGATCAATATAACTATTTATTCCATTGAGAAAGGCACTTTTGAAGGCGACATAATATGTAAATAAAAATTTACAAAAAACTAGATTTGTATTTATAAATTTTATTTAATAAAATTCATTTTTGACATAATTATTTTTTTATTTCAATTTATTTTATTTGCAAAAAATATTTTTGAACACCCATAATTTAAATACCCAAAAAATAAATATATAAAAATATGAAATTTGGGCAGTAAATATGATGAAAAATGCAAAAACTTAAAATAAAAATAGTGGACATTGAAACCCCTGAATGAAAATAAAATAATTTGTAAATACACTACATAAAAAAAATATTTTTTTACTATGATTGATTATGTGTAGTAAATAGTAATTAAGTATAGTAAAAAGTTGTTAACTATGCTTCTTCTACACTTTTCTGGTCATAGGCATTGCAAGCGAGCTAAAAGTTTAGTTACACTTTTTTAATTGTGGTAATCGACTTTTGCTACAAAATTATCTTCAAATACTACAAATTTAATGTGTGATAAAAATTTATCAAATATACAACTATCTTTCACCACAATTGAAAAAGTGTAGTATATAATAGTTGATTGCTAAATTTAAAAAATTGTAGTAAATATTTAAATTATTTTTCATCATAATTAGATGTTGTAAAAACCAATTAACTTGAGGGATTTTCAGGAATTTTACTAATTACTTTTTTTTTTTTATTTATACACACACCAGGAGTTTATCAAGGTTTGAACTCTTGACCTTATATTTATGTCTGCGAAAGTGACATCATTAGGGCAATGACCATTTTGTTATTAATTAGCTAATTTAAATATATTTAATCAATTAGTCAACTTTTTTTTAATAATAAAAATTATTGGAGGCAAGTATTTATTTTGCCTACAAATTTGGTTTTTTTTTTTACTATTTTGAGAGACTTTCCTAATAGGCTAAATTAAGAGCCCGTTTGAATTCATTTTCATGGCCATTTTCATTTTCAAGTGAAAATGGAGAGAGAAAAGTTAGCTAGAATAGTTGAATTTGAAAATGAGTTTTATTTGGATGTATTGTAGAAAATTATAAGTTTATATATGTGTGAAAATGAGATGTATTTAGATATTAGGTGTTTTTGTATTAAAATTTGTGTAGTTTTTGAATTTTAGTAGATGATGTGATGTGATTGTTTGAAAAAATAATATTATGATTTTAATTTGAATTTGAATTTTTAATATTTTTGTGGTGAATGGTGTATGAGAAGTATTGGGAAGATAAAAAATGATTAAGGTAATGATAAGTGTTGAAAAAGTGATGACAATGGAGAGAGAATATAATAAAAAATATTTTGAAAATGAAAATATTTGAGAAAATAGTGTAAATAGTGATAGTTTTCTATTTTTATTTTCAGGTGAAAATGAAAATGGGTTGTGAGAATGAAACCAAACGGGCTCTAAGTATTTGATTAATTACTCAAATATTTTTTAATAATAAAAATTGGAGAATTTTTTTTATTTTACCTCTAATTTTCGTAATTAAAACCATGAGTAGTTATGAACTTTTTGAGGGTTTTATTTGCCAATTTAGAATTCAATTATTTAATTAAATAATATTTAATAATAAAAATTGAAAGCAATTTTTAAATTTACCTTGAATATTATTTATTAAATCTTGCTTCCAATATATTTTTTCTTCCTTTTTAGTAAAAAATTTTTGTTTTAAGATGTTAATCTTTGTTGCCAAATTTTCACTAGTTTCATTATTTTTACTTCACTACTAAAAATGTGTGGTTAATTCATCAACCTTTTGCCATAGTCTATGCAAAATTGTAGTAAATGTAATGTGTTATTCACTTCATATAAAAATTATAATAAATAAATATATTTTTTACTATAATACGATAAAGTGTAGTATTTAATATGAATTTTACCGTACATTTGAAATTTTATACTACAATAGTAAAATCATAGTAAATAATTATTTTTTACTATATTATATTTTGTGAAGTAAAAAATATTATAGCAAAAATCATATTTTCTTGTGGTGATGATACGTGTTAGAAATAATCACATACTCTTATATGTTTCTTTCCTCCTTTTAATATTGATAAATTATTTTTTAAAATTTTTATAATTAATATTTTGATAAATTAAAGTCAGTAGAACCATGAATTCGATCTCAATCTTTTCTCCATTGCATTTTTGTTTCTTAAAATTTGATAATCCGAATAAGAATAATTTGTGAAAAAAATTGTGTTATTTGACTAGATATTCCCGATACATGTAGATTAATTTTATTTATATAACATTTATTTTCAAATAATTTAACACATTTTCAGCTTTTATTGAGTTGATTTTTTTACTGTGAAATAGGTTTTTATATTCTCAATATTGCATATTATTTCTTTTATTTTTGTATTAATATTTTTAGAAAAATTACTAAAAACTTCTTATAATGTATTTTTCTATCTAAAACATCCATTAAGATATTTTACAATCGAAAATCTAATTCCAACAATTTTTCACTTCAAAAAATTCAACAACAAATATTTTGACTAAATTACCCCTAATTCATTAAATTAAAAATTTAATGAATTAGTTTTTTTAATAAATTTTTTTTCTTTAAATTGTTCAAATTACCTTGTATCAAGGATAATTTTAAGTTTAAAAAATTAAATTTTTGGGAGAAATATATTTCTTGAATTTATAAATATATGTATGTATATATATATATTATATAGAGAAACGATTTTAATTTTTTAAAGTTGAATGAACTAAATAAAGATATTAAATCTTTCAAAATTCATAAATTAATTCTTATAATTTTTTTTGCTACAAAAAAGTGAGTACAATTAAAAAAATAAAAATTTCTTAATGTAAGAAATGTAAGGGCAATTTCAACCAAAAATAGTGTAAAAAAATTGATGGTTGGGCTTTTTGAAATAGTGGAACGGTTTTTTTTATTAAAAAGTAGTTCTATGAACTTTTTAGATATACAAATTTATACTAAGGGGCTTTTAATAATTTTACAATTTTTTTTTATCATTTTTTAAATATTTCTTAAATTTGTTTAGTTATTTTGGGTTATGGAAAAATATTTTATTTTATTTTTCATTATACTTTTGTAGATGATATGACATTGATGTATTGTGACTTGATGGAGAATTTCAATTTTATATCATCTATCTAATAAAAAAAAACGTATCACGTATTAAATTTATCTTTACATGAAATGACAATAATAAATATTAATTATAATTCATTTAATTCATGGATAACATGGGATACAATGATAATATAGAGATGATGAATTAACATGAAGCATTTAAAAAATAAGGATGAGAATCGGGTAGAATTTAGAGATGGAAGTAGACCTGTAAATGGGTAGGGTGATACCCTACCCACACCCATACCCTAAAATACCCAAACAAAAATATCCAATTTTTACCCTACCCTAAAATACCCAAAAAAATAAGACCCTAACCCTATCCTACCCTAAATAACCTAAGACCCATTGGGTCTAGTTTATTGAACTTATGTTTTTAATATATACACTAATTTTCTTAATATATAGTAAAAATATTATTTGGCATACGATAACAAAAAATAATTTTTCTTCTATATTTAATTTAATCATTAAGTTTAAATTAATTAATTTTAAACTTTTTGCTAATTAAATTAACTATTTTATTAATATAATAGTTAAATTTTATTAATATAATTAGCAGTTAAACTTTTTGCTAATTAAAAAACATACAGTTTAAAATTAGTTTTATTCAAACAGTTAATAAAAATAGTTTATTAAAAAAAAGTTAATAAAAATAGTTTATTAAAAAAAAGTTAATAAAACCAGTTTATTAAAAAAACAATTAATAAAAAAAGTTTATTAAAAAACAGTTTATTAAAAAATCATACAGTTTATTAAAAAAATAGTTAACAAAAATAGTTAATTAAAAAATAGATTATTAAAAACCATAAAGTTTATTAAAAAAATAGTTAATAAAAACTGTTTAAAAGCAAAAAAAAATTCTATATTTAATTTTATAAAAACAGTTAATTTCTATATTAATAAACTTTATTCATTAGCAAAATTAATTTTATTGATTATTTTTGTAAAAATATTTATTCCACTATTAATTTTATTAATAAAAAACGTTCAACTGTTGCTATTCCAATTTTTTAAAAAAAAAATTGCTATCTCAATTTATTAACTTTATTAATTTTATTAATTTAGTTTAATTTTTAATAAAAAAATTATTTAATTGTTACCGTTCATTCACATATTCATAATTTTTATATATAAAAAGTTTATTATTAATATAAATTTAATTTTGGTATAAACAAGTTTTAGTTTTATAAATTAAATTTAAGTATAAAGTAATGGGTAAGTTATGGGTATGGGTACATGGGTATTTTATGGGTATAGACCCTACCCATATCCATTACATTATATTTAATAAGTATGGGTACGGGTATGGGTATGGGTATCATATTTTGGGCCTGGGTAGGGTATTACCCTACCCATTTACAGGCCTAGATGGAAGGACTTTGAAATTGATTTGGAGAACTGGAGGTATTTGAATTTGATTTGGAGATAAATATTATAACGCCCCAAAGAAGTCTAGCTTGGGAAATAAGCCAGCAAGGGCAGATTCGTACATTCATCCCCACCTCTCAATTCTCAAAGCATATTCTTTTACTCTAATGCCACTCTCGTTTTCGTTATTTCCACTACCAAAATAGGGTTTCACTTAAATATCAGTCCGCTCGAGATTTCAGATTCCCTTTTCTCAACTGTAGTCGAAATTTTGAGAAAACTTCAAAAATAACCCTAAGCTCGTAATCCTCCTATTGCACACTTGGAAATTATTTGATTTCCTTTTTTCTGAATTCTATCCTTTTTTTACGGCAGAAAATTGTACCAATGTTTATATTCTTTCGTTAATTTTCTTTAAGAACCACAGATTGTGTATACCCAGTGCCCATGGCGCTTCCTCTTGGCAAGCTCACACTCATCGTTGGTGCAGGTAAGTTTTTTTCTCACTTGATGCAATTATTGATTATTTATTTCTTTGGAGGTTTGTGTTTGTTTTTCTCTTACGGTTTGTTCTAATATGTTTTTTTTTCTTTTCCCTATTATATTGAGTTTTGTTTCGTTGCTAATGCTTCAATTTACGATGAATTTTAGGGTTTATCATAAACCCTACTTTGGCTGTTTACCCTCATGATATCAGTTTCTAGATTGGTTGAATATTTTGTTGACCTCCGCTAATTTTTTAATTTTTTTTTCAAGTTTGGAAGATCAGCTGAATAGTTAATATCCTTTTTTTTTTTTTTGGTGGGGGGAGGGGGACTGGGATTGTTAGTTATTATCACAGAGAACTAGTGGTATTATATTGGTTTATTGCTTCCAATCATTGGGAAAAGGAGCTACAGTTCAAGGTGAAACATAAAAGAAAAGGAAAGAATAAATTTTAACCCGTTTCTAAACTCTTTATTGTTTACAAAATTAATGGATGCACATTGTGATGCATCCCACTGTTGCTCAACGGCAGTGATATGCATTATTAGTATTGTTTATACATAGTCTTTGCAAGGATGTTTTACTGTGGAATTGAATATTTCAAAACATGTGCAGGCCTTGTGGGGTCAGTTCTTGCTAAAGAAGGCCGGATATCTAATGTGTCTGATTTTTTCTCTGGTGCATTTAAGGTAATTTTGGCTTCGGCAGTTGACTGTTTGCAGAATCTGTAGAATGTAGTTTCCACGACCAACCTACTTAAGATTTCTGAAGTGTGTGATGAATGACTTCTTATTTTCATTGCCTTTTCATTAACTGGCAGATTGTTTTGAAGCAACTTAAACAAGATGACTCAACTGCTTCAAGTTCCAAACCAGTAAATGATTCTTTGATGCAACAGGTTTGGAGCTGATGCTTTCTATGATAACATGGTTGCCTAGTTATCTACTTGGGAGGCCTTTCTATTTTTTATTTTTCTGGACTTGTCATATCCCATATGTTTTTCCTGCTATTTTATCTTGTTCTGTTTTCTAGTTGACACAACTTTTCATACTATTTGATTTTTGACAAAGCAGTGCACAAATAGGAGATGAACAAATTTTGTGAACTTATATCCTTGGTCAGATATTAGATAATCACAGTACATAGATACATACATGCATACACACACATACATTATATGTGTACAATTTTTTTTACACCCAGTAATGTTGTTAAGAGTCATGTCACACTGAAAATATGACTTCTATCATGATCAATTTTCTATATGTATTGTTTCAAGTTCTCCTCAAAGGGAGATTATTTAAGCATAATGGATATTGTGGTAAAGCCTATGAGGAATGTGATTTATAATAGGTTCCAAGGTAGCTAGTCAAGCTAATGAAGTACATGATACATGGCATCTTTGATATCCAGAGAACTGGTGCAAACTTAAAACTTTGGTTGGAAAAAGGAGCTTATTTGAAACTTAGGTAGATTAAGAGAATCTGTAGCATTGCAAAAAGAACTGTATAGCTCTTTATATTCTAATAGTAAGTCAACCTAACCTTTGATTGGGCATCAGATTATGGCTTACAACATTTAATGCTGTGGTATTTTACTTGGTTGTAAATTAGCAACAGAGAAATAAAGAGAATGCTTTAATTGATAATAAATAATTTCTAATAGGTACAGTACTTTCTTCTTTTGTTGCATACCTGTGACATTTGTATAATAGTTTGATGTCCTTGGCCACATTCATAGCCACATTTTAGGCTTTTGACTTACCAGATCTTTGGCCGCCTTACATCAACATTCTGTTAAACAGTTAAAGCATATATTACATGCTGTTATTGAAGACACTGATTGAACATTTGACCTTTTACAGGTTAACAGCCTGCGCCAGGAGCTGCAACTCTTGGCATCAAATAGATCTGTTACAATTGTTACTGGAGATCGATCAGGTTGCTCTAGCAAATTTTAGATTATTTATGGCAGCAAATGACGTGTTATGAGTTTGTCTGAAGAGCTTCAATGTTTGTGTTTTCTTGATTCTGTTTCCATGCAGTATAAAATTAATGCGGTGAACTTACAATGGGTGAATCTTTTATCAGCATGTAATATTTTTGAGGCCTTCACACTCTATTTGGGCCTTTCAATATCTGTGATCGCTCTTTAATGCTGGCATTTAGGAGCTTTGCATTTCTCTTTTTCTTTATCCGTTGGTTGAGTACATGCAACAGAATCATATTGGTACATAGCAATGCGCCATTTTGCACCAGAGGTCATTGAATCCTCCAATAGTTTCTGTCTGATTTTATGTGCCTTATTAGTGGCAATGCTTTTATGTTTTGAATCTTTTGATATTTCCGCTTTTAATAGGTTGGTGTTAATCCTGTATTAATTAATTAGTTTAATGAAAAATGGACCTTTATATGCATTTGATCTGTAGATGTTGAATGTTCTCTAATAAAATACAAGTCTTCTCTTCTGCTATTGTTATAATTATTGTTCTAAAGCCAAAGGAAAGCAAGCACAAATGATCTTGTTTAAGGTGTACACTATTATGGTCTCTTCAGCTACATATACCTCTATATTTTTTTGCCTGATCTTATTTTCCTTTCGGTAGTAATTGATGTGGTACTATTGCCTGACTATATCTTGTCCTACTTTTTATAGGATCTGGCAAATATGGCGTAGTTGTTATTGTTGTTGTTGTTGGATACGGCTACATTTGGTGGAAGGTGATGTCATTATTCTGGTTATGATTTAATGGAAGACTTCATAATATATTTTGACAATGTGTGTTTCATCAATTGCTTGAAATGTCACCCAATTTTGAGCATGGAATTGAAAGTTGCTTCCTGATTAACTTTGTATTCATTACCTAACACATATTGCTTTAAGGGCTGTAGAGTCTCTGTTTGAATACATTTTCTAACTGCATATAGTGCTCACTTTCAAGGTCTGGCCTTGACGATAATTATTTATGCAGTAAATACTTTTAATGTTGAAGTTCTCGAACAAACCTTCATTTAGATCATAGTTGTTAAGAGCGCAGAGAGCAATATAGCGCAAAGGTCTTTGGGGGCTATAGCGCATAGTGCAATGCGAAGCGCGTGCTCTGTTGCAATAAAGCGCAACATATGAGAAGTATTTTCATATTTCTATAATATAGTTATATACCAAGAATGCTAATAAATTTAAACAATTATAAAACATATTTGGCACATTTTCAGCATATTTTAATAAATTTCAGGATATAAATAATAAAATAAAAGAAGCAATAAAACTGGAAAAAAAAAAGCATATAGGTAATAAAAAAGAAAAAACGGAAAACTGAAATTTTCAGCATATAATTACAAAAGAAGGAAATTACATAATTTAAAAAAAGAAGAAAAAATGGTTAGAGTCTAGAAGAACATAGTAAGAGTCAAGAAAACTAGGAAAAGGTTGAAGAAGAAAAGAGGAATAGCCAAAGTGTTGTGAAAGGAAAGAATAAGAAATATAATAGGAAAAATGATTGAAATTTACCTGGTGGTCAGTGGCGGCGGCGGCAGTGGCCGGTGCTGACTATTGTGGAGGCTGATAATTGGGAGTTTTTTTTGCAAGTGTGAAGCGTGTTTGTTTTGTAATAAAATGCCAAATTCTCAAGTTAAAAAACTTAGTCCAATACCCTAGTCCCATAAAGTCCAAAAGGCACATGCCTCGTCTTTTGGGCTATAGTGCATATAGCGCCCTAAGGCGTACGCCTTCTGGATATTCGCCACGCAGGGTGCTGTGAGGTAGAAGGGCTGCGCTTCGCAGCGCCTTGTGCGCCCTTGATAACTATGATATAGCTAGATACTCCAAGAAGTACTTGCAGTTATCTGTACCTGGACTTATTTCAGTGGCAAAACATACAGCCTGCAAGCTAACAATCTTGCCAGTTGCTCTGTTTTCGGCAAGGCATGAGGATCTTTGTACCGCATATGGATCAAGAGTTTCACACTGCTATAAAAATGCCCCTTTTAGACATGAGTGATCATACATTACTCTGTAGCGTGTGGGCCATCCTGTCCAGTTCGTGTAATGGGCAGAATTTGCTCATCTGATTCAGTTTTTTCAGGAGCTAGTCTGGACCTTTTTCTGTGTTGTGGAATATTTACCCAGATATTTTATCTTAAATTTTCAATTACAGGATTCAAACTTTAATGATTTTATGAGACTTGACATCATCAGGTAGATGCAGTTTTGCTTGCCATGCAAACCTAGTTTTCTTTACTTAGATTGTTTGTAATGACTGGAAACATGCATGTTCATTTCGACTGGTATTGTTAACTTAATTCTCCTTTTATGTGCTGTTGTGTTGTAAACGAAAAGTATCTCACATACTTGTCATTACTTCGTTTGATTGTAAGAACTGGAAATATACGCTTTTATTCCGACCACTGTTATTAACTTAATTTTCTTTTTTGTTCTGTTGTTGCAAATAAAAAATATCTCATACACTTTTTGTTGCTTTTTTGATTGTAAGAACTGGATATATATATATATTTTGCGCTGTTGTGTTGTAAATAAAATAACATCTTGTACGCTTAAATGATTTCTAACTGTTAAATTCTAATCACCCCCACTCACTTGGCTGATTGTTAAGACCCACTTGCAGGGTTGGAGACTTTCTGATATGATGTTTGCAACAAGGCGTGGGTTAAATGATGCATGTGCTTCTGTCGCTAAACAGCTTGAGAATGTTTACTCCTCTATTTCGGCAAGTTTTTAATTTTGAGTTCTGTTTATTATTCATTCATGTCTGGGGTTTAAGTGTGGACTATTATTTTTCCTTGCGACAACTTTCCCTCATAATTTAGAGTTAGTATTAATTAAGTAATCCATGAATTTTCTTCTTATGTTTCCTCGATGTCTACTGATTAGTGCGCTATGCTACTTCGTCTTTCTGTTGGCTGTTCTGTGAAGGACTTTTTGTTGCCAGCATGATGTTTGCCTATTTCCAAAATTTAACCATTCTTGTTTTAGTTTTCCAGCTACCTTTTAATTGGACATGCACTTGTATACGTGTGTAAGCCTTATTTACCATAATATTGTATTTGGATGAGCAAAGTATTGCAGTTGAAGCAATGGCATGTAATGTGTTAATGCCTGTTTACACTTGATAATCTGTAGCATATCATCCTTGTATGTACTTAATTTTGTTCATCCTTAGAATGCCATTCTGCTGTCAATTATTTATGTTGTGTTTGCTCTACAGTCAAGAATGTAATGAAAAGCAATCATCACATGGAATGCATGCAAATGCATTTGAGCTGGAGAATGCTAGTCCCTATGATATGTCCTATCAACTTCTTGTCTCCGTTAACTTTTTCTTATACCTTGCCAGGCCACCAAGAAGCATTTATCCTCAAGAATTGACCGTGTAGATTGCAAAATTGATGAGTGTGCTGATAATACAGCTGCAACAAAAGAGGAGGTCAGGCAAAATTAATTGTTGATTACTTCAAGTTTTGGCGCCTTCTTTTTCCTGGAATCCTATCAAGTTAATGAGCAATTTGTATAGGTTTCTGATCTACGAGGTGATGTGAAGCTGATAGGTGCAGATGTCCAATCTGTCCACCATGTAGTGCGATCTCTGGTGATTAATCTCTTTCCTCACTACTTCAAATCTGTCTCTTTGTGAATCTTATTTAGTCAATAATACAAATGTGTACTTGACCGTGGATCAGAAATTGAACCTTGAGCTTTTCCGTGCCACAGGAAACTAAAATTAGCAGGATAGAAGGAAGACAGGTACTATTTACAATAACATATGGTGCTCCATACGCAAGCTGGGTGTAATTTATTGGCATTCTTCCTAATGACTGTATCTTTATGTTTGTCTTCCATGTAGAATGAAACAAACTTTGGAGTTGGGAGGTTGGTTGCTTTCGTGAGGAATCTTGAAAATAGCAGAAATGTGGAGCAGATTGAGGCAAGGACATAAAATTTCACATGCCTTTTGATTGTATTATTATCACATATTTCCTAATTATTAGAATGAACTCTGTAGGGAGCTGCATCAAGTTCCTCCAGGCCTGCTCTTGAATTGCCAAAAGTATCTCCATCAAGGGTAAACATTATCGTCATATACCTAGATGCCCTGAAATCCTCTTTCAAATATACGGTTCTAAGGATTAATTTTATCCGATGAAGTATTAGTTGTGTACTGAGTTGTCTGGTTTACTTGTTTGTGCTTGACAGGCTGTGTCTTTACCTGCTAGCTCTTCACCAGAGTCTCCTTCACCCTCTACTACTAATGGATCTAACAAGAAAAAGGCTCTACTCCCTCCTTCCAGTTGTTTAGAGAGTAGAGTTTCTGCCTCTGGCCTGAAGGTAATGAGTGCCGTTAATTTTCTCATTGGCTTGTGCGTGGGGGTTACTGTGTAACATCTGAACTGGTCTTTCATAGGAGCTTCATGGAATATCTGATGATGTTGGGGTGTCGAGCATGAGATCCCCTGGCAGTTCGAATGGGATTCATGTATCTGATGAAACAAATAATGACAGCTCGGGTAATGGTATGTTTGGGAGAAAATTTTCGGGCTTCAGTGCATCTTTACTGACAAGAAGCCGCAGCGCAATGCAGTCTTTCAAGTAGCAGTATGTTGTCTGTTGTGGGTGATTCAAGGAGCTTCTTCTATATAGGATATAATTTTGTAGCCCAAGAGGGAGGGCCTTGTGTATTAGTTGGGGGTATCTATCCCTCCTACACAGGCACTCCTTGCTATATCTATGCTTACATGAATTTTGTAGAGCCCTATGTCTATTATATAGATTTGCTTTGGGATACAAGAAATGCTATAGTTGGTGCAATTTTTTCACCATACAAGTACTAGCGAGTAGTAGAAAAGGTTGAATAAAAAACCTCAAATTTGTCATCTCCATATCCTGTTATTTTAAATCAGTTGCAGGGTTTCAGCCGGAACATGTAAGATTTTGTCATGGCTTGGTTGGCTTTATAACCTTGTCCATCTTTTGGGAAGTTATACATGGCAATAAATATAGCTTAATATATGTTAGGTTGGTTTGGTTGTGTTTTGAATGCCTTGGGGTAAATGTTCTGGGGAGAATGTGACTGTTTGGATGTCTCTCTAAAAAATGTTCTAGAAAATGATGTGAAATTTTTGGGTTGAGAGGTGGGTGTTGTAGCATAAAATGATGTGAACTTTTGTTAATTTTGGTTTTTGGCCAATTTTAGAATATTATGATAATTTGTTAGCGGACTTACAAATTCATGACAAAACTAATATCATTCTATTGTCATGACTCGTGCTTCAAATTTTCTTTTCTTCATCTTTTAATTATTTTATTTCAAATTCTTAGTTGTTTGAACTCGGGAAAAACCATCCGATTGAAAAAAAAAAGGTTAACAGAGCAATGAAACAGTGCCATAAATGATGTAATGCCATTAAGATAACATGACTTGGGGTTTGTTTGTTTACAAATTAGGGTATTTTGTCAAAATATTTTGGCTAAATGGTTTTTGGGAATTGTGATAGTTGTTTGTTTGTGATTGAGGTGGTAGGCGGAGGAAATTTTGAAAGAAAATTGTTTGTTTGGTAGTGTTTTTGGATGGATAAGATGTCACATAAATAATTTTTTTATTAGGTTGGTGTGGTGAAATGAATATTTTAAAATTATTTATATATATAGATTGAATGATGATAGCATGTGGATACATTTGGGGCTCGTTTGCTTGAAATGATGTGATTATAAGTGATATATAAGCAAATGATACATTTGAAGCCCATTAGAATAGAATATTTTAATTTTATGTTTGGTTGGTATGATTAGTATATAAATAAATTAAAATATAATATATAAATTTACTATTATATCCTTTATATTTTTTAATAAGTTTTTCATAAATTTCTCATTCTTTCCCATTTTTAGAATTATGGTTTAATTGGAAATAAGATAAAAAATAGACCTTATTAAATCTTTGTAATTCTTATCACACCTAATCAAGCCTTCCCTCCCTTGATCCATTTTTCAAAAGCAACAATAAATAATGTAGGGTCTAGGATTTATCAAGGGCTTTTATCAATTGAAACAAACATTAAAAGAGGCTTGATTATGTATATATCACACCTAATCAAGCCAAGCAAACAAGCCCTGTAATATGAAAATGACAATCAATGACAAGCAACATAGCATTGGGAAATGTATTGGGGCGTGAATAGTAAGTGTATTTTGGAGAATGAATTTTGTGTTTTGAGAATGAGGTTGAAAAATGTGTATTGTTTGTTTATTTAAATTTTAGAAGCTGAAAAATATTTTGGGAATTTGTAATTAAACAAACCCTTGAAGTGTTAAATGAATCAAGATAAATAAAATATGTGAAGGGTTGCCTGATGCTTCACATTCATGACCTAATATTTATTTGTCCATGCATCTCAAAGTTGAGTGGAGGACCATCTCATCTCTTCAAAAATAACTTTCATTTCAATATAAACAACTATAGTACCAGTAATGTTTTACGTCCACTAAAGATTAGTACGCGTTTTATGCGTGTACATCTGATAATAGATAAAAGCAATAAAATAATACAAATAGAAGAGAATATGCCTACAATAAGATGATGGAAAAATGAAAATAAAAATAAAAATGTAGATAAATGAAAATAGTTATAAGATGGCGAAAATTATAGACAAATGAAAATATGTATAACCATCATCGATGATTGATGATTATGGGACTATTAAGTGGCAAGAGTTGGATATTAGTTATTTTATATAGTTAAAAAGGACTAAAAAATAAAAATGAGGACAATTTTAAAAAAATAAAAAGATATTTGAAAAATTATACCAAAAGAGAATCGACATTTTATTAAAACACACCTAATCTTGTGATGCAGTGCCCAATTGGTAAGTTAAAAGATTATTTATTTATATTTTAAAAAGTTTCAATGATATTATTCAGATAATATGTAAAAATTAAATGGAGTCGAAGGTCACAGGACTTGGGGAAATTAACTAAATTGACCAAACTGAGCAAAGGGGCTGAATTTGGGCCATGAAGCGTGGAGTGCTCCAAGATTATCAAAAGTCCCTCAAGTGGGCTTTTGACCCAAAGCGCAACCCGAAACCTTTGTGGAGGGAACCGTTTCCCGCCATTTTCCGTATCTTCATCGCAAAACCCCTTCTCCATATTTCTTTTCAGCAGCTGCTATTTTTTTCTTATCATTTCTCCATCAATTTTCAGATCCAGCTATTGGACGTTAATTAATTTCGCAAAATGGAAATCGTCGGACCTCGCCGTAAATTCTTGCTGTCCTCCGAAGCTGACGTCGTTTCCACGCTCCCGCTCTATCGCTCGGCACCGGAACTTGAAGTCCGGCTTGAAGACTTCGAGCTTTATGCTGTTGATCGCCTTCGAGGTTCTTCGTTTGTTTTTGTGTTTGTGTTTGTCCGCATAATGTCGGTGTTCTTCTTTTGTGTTGGATCTATAGGATTGAGCTCGTAGAATTAAAGTTCATGAAAAATCTATTATGACAGTGCTTTTAATTTTAAGTTTTTTAAGTTCGGAACCATGAAGTCGAGCTTGTAGGATCAGAATTGATGAATAATTTGTCTAAATTGGAATTGAGTTAGGGGTTTCGTTTTCTAGCATAGGACTTGAATCTCTGCTGATTAACAGGGGTATTTGAAATTTCAAGTCTAACTGATGCTGTCATTTTTCATAACCAATATTTCAAAACTGGGGAAATATGATTTTATTTCAATGATGTTTTTTATTGTTTGGTGCAGTTCTCAAAGGGATTTCAGATGGACTATCCCGTGGGAAGAAACCTAACGAGATGGAAAATTTGGTAATGTTAAAGCTTTTGTATTCCTGTCCGTCTGAATTTTTCACATGATAGGTGTTGACGCTTCCGTAGCTCTGGTTTGTGGTTTGACTTGATGGTTTTTGATGCAGGTAAAGGAATCATGGAAGGTAAACATGAGGCATTCAGAAGCATCTGAGGTCGTCAACAAGGACATCATTTCCCATTTTGTTTTGCGCCTTGTCTACTGCAGAGAGTAAGCTTCACCTTTAGTTTGCCTTCCTGTCCACTATCCTCTTAACACTTTTTGTTTCCCAGAATTACAAGAAACTTTTTTTTTCAATGTTTGCTTTTAATTTTCTCCTTAATATATGGTAGGGAAGAATTAAGGAAATGGTTCCTTTCCATGGAGACTACACTTTTTCGCTATCGTTTTCAACTAGAAACTACTGAGGCCCAGGTGTGATTTCGTTTTCTACACTGACCAGTCATGCTGCTGGTGCTATTATTCTTGAAACTATTTGATGTGGCAATTGATGTTGTCTATCTGGGTTTCTCTATAGAAGGCGTTATTGGCAGAGTTTAACCTGCCTTATAAAGCTGTGAGCAGTGCAGAATATGAGGTAATTAATGTTGTTATCATGCTTTGCAAAGGCCTGTTTACGTGCAACACCTCGATAGCCTTTTCTATAGAGTTTTAATCATATGAAAAGGGAGCCTTTGATACATCAAAACAGGCATGCTTATTTACATAAAACATGTATATTTTTTATTTGGTTTCAGACTATGAAAGACAAATTGAACCAAGTAATGCGCTCCACTGGTCAATCTTTATCCAGTGGTACGTTGTGATTTTTTTTTTTTTTTTTTTTTTTTTTGAGAAAATCTAAACAAGCATTTGATTTCCTCACTTTTTCTTCATTTCTATTGATTTCTTTTTCTCTATTCATCATTGCAGCCGATACCATATACTACAAGGTAATAACTAACCACAGACTTCTCTGCCCTTACCTTTTCAGCTGCACAAGCATGCAGAAGTATGTGGCTCTATGCTGCTCACGAGTGTGGAAGTAAATTCCGCAATGAATAAGGGATTCTGGGTCAATAGAATACCAACACACACGTGCACATCCAGAACTTCTCCAACTATCAAATAACTGTATTAAGAAAGAATTATTAGGCTTTTGTGAAGTAGGTCAAGGGAGAACAGATAAATCCTAGAGTTTCAATTGTGACTTGGCATTATCACACTGCTCTGGTCGACTTTTGCCTTAGTTGGACCTTATTTTCCCTTTATGTAAAATGAAGGTGCCATTTGAACAAGTTCCTGATCTAGTAGCAAGTCGCCGAGTATTTCTCATGAAGGGGTATGCATATGTTGCAATGAATCAGGTGAACTGCTGCTGCATCACTTTCTACACATATCTCTATTTTTTTCATCATTTGGTGATTGAGTTGTGATTCTCTTTGCAGGTAGTATCCCTCCTTATGACACAATATCGCAGCCACCTTTCAAAAGCACTTGTATTGACAAACAGGTTTTCTTCAATCTTTGGTCTTGAGTTCTTCTTCTTCTTTTCCTTTTCTCATTTAGATAAGTATGGATTATCTCCATTTGTCAATGACTAAAACAACAATGTTTTTGGGTTTTAGAACAGGAATTGTGGAAATTTCTCTTTGGTAGTTTTCTTTCTTTGATGGGCTAAGATGCTATTAGTAATTTGATGTCTGAGCAGTGTCATGGTTTGAGCAGAGATTTTCTTGGGCAATACTTTGTTGAAATTTTGTTTGACATATTGCAGGAGCATGACACAGATCAATGATTTGCACAAAAAACAAGAATCTTATATGGGTGTTTTGAAAATGTTCCAAATTTCATTGGTTTTAGTTCATCCAAATTCCGCAAATTATTTTTCATTGTTGCTCAAATTTCAAGGTTAAAACTCGTTGCATTGAAGAATATTCTTGGAAAAGTTTTAAAAGTTAAAGTCAGTATACATGTCAGCTTGAATTATTTTGCATCCCAACTCAGGAAGCTTTCTTATTTTAAGCTTGCTAGAATTCCTATAGCCTAAGATTTTATTCTCTAAAATGTCATAACCTGTGCTCTTTGCCACTAGGAAATGGACATCTATGATCAGAGAGCAAGAGAAGGACCGCTTGACTCCTGTAAGTATCCAGAAGTGGTCTTCAGCTATCCATATTCAATTTCATAGCATCTGACTTTCTTTGCTTTACTTAGATTGTTGAAGCCCTATCCACAAGTTATTTAGGTCCTGACTATAGCCAGGTAGTTTGAAAGGACAATTGTTAATCCATATCCCTGTACTTGAATTTGAAATTGGTTTATAAACTTATGAAATGCCATTGCAGCCAAAAGAATATGCAGAGATATCATTGAAGGACATTGATAATGTTGCCAAAAGTTCATTCCCTCTCTGCATGCGTCATTTGTTTGAGAAGGTAACAAGTTGGTACATGGAATTATGTTTTGTTGCTCTTCTTGCCAACTGGGGTTTTAGAACCTTTGCCATCTTCTGGACTTCCATGTGCAGCTTAGGGAGGATCATCACTTGAAGCATGGAGGGCGAATGCAACTGGGTCTCTTTCTCAAGGTTTGCTTCTAAACTTAACTTGTGTAAGAGCTTTTCGTGTTGAAGTAATTTATTATGGATTGTGTAAGAGCTTTTCGTGTTGAAGTAATTTATTATGGATTGAAACCTATCTTCTTTTAACTAAAGAGAGTTGGAAAGTGTCTGATTAAAATGCCATGAGCTGAAACATGTGTAAGTTTAGATGATTGTCATCTTTTCTGTGACAAACATGGCAGTTTCGTAAATGTAGGATCAACTTTATTTTTACATCCATTATCATGCTAGTTAATAAATGCAGTTGGATTGTTTCTTGTGCTATCTTGCTGAACATTCTTAAACACAATGAGGAATGCATATATTTATATTGCAATTTGATGGAATCAGATCTGTTAAAGCTTTCTTTTGCACTAGAAGTATCAAGTTACTTGTTCATGTTTTGAAATTGACAGCATGAAAAAACGATGCTGTTTTAACTATAAAAGTTATCTATTTAAAGAAGTTCCTTGATTTTTTTTGTCATGGCACTGATACTTTGTGTAACTGTATTATTAGGGTGTTGGACTCAAGCTGGATGATGCCCTTGCGTTCTGGAAAGCTGAATTCTCCAGAAAGGTGATCACAGTGATGTTATTTTATTTTTATTTCTCCTGCTCTATTATTAGGTGAGGAGTCTAGATAGCATTTGCATACTGCCAACCCACAATGCCAACTGCAGTTATCTTTTGAAAAATTGCAATGTCTTATTAAATCTGTGAACATATGTCTTCTATTTATGATGTAGTTTTAGAGGGATTTTTCATATGCTCGTATTGTATTCAACTATTATACCTGGCATCTTTAATTTCTTTGCGTTGGCATCTGCAAACTGAGTTTGAGACCCTGCCGATTGCTTGACAATGGCTTTGCTATGACCATCTATAACAAAAAGAACTCATTGTAAATGTGAATATCAATAGTAAAAGTAGATCTGTTTCATGCCTGCATCATTTTTAAAATTTTTTTTTATTACTTTTTATTTTGTTTTGAAAAGCTTACTAAATTAATTTTGAAAGGGTATAGAGAAATATTTGTAGAAAAGGGGAAAGAGGAAAAACTACTTAAGACTTTCCTTTTATCATGCTTCATGGTTTGCTGATACATTCCTTTTCAGTTTGAAATATATGCATGTTCTGCTATTTGTAGGTCGGTGCTGAAAGATTTGACAAGGAATATGCATACAGCATACGTCACAATTATGGAAAAGAAGGGAAGAGGACGGTATTCATCTCTTCTTCTAGTTTATTTGCATTAATCGTTATGGAATCCATTCTTGGAACTTTGTTTCAACAGTCAATATTCTGTTTGACTTCTGTGATAAATTTAAGAATTTTTTTAAGCTATTTTTCGTATTGATATATTCAAATTGTAGTGAAAAATTGAAATTGGCAGTGCTTTGTTGTTGGCATTGAAATGATAATAACTCATATTTAAATAAACCCTTTCTTTATCTCTGTAGAAACAAGGGAGGAAAAAAAAATAAACGTATGAGAAGATATTATATAATTGTTTTATTTCTTATCATTCTTTGTTCTTCTCAAATAATTATCATTGGTTTCAAGAAACTATTAATTTTATTGCATTATATGATTGTTTACTTTTTATCATTCTTTGTTCTTCTCAAATAGTTATCATTGGTTTCATGAAACTTCTAGCTAGAATCCTAGATGAAATAAAAAACTGCAATGAAAATTTAGTGTATATGTATTATTTTCATATCATCCTTTGTTCTTCTCAAATAATTGTCATTAGTTTCAAGGAACTTCTAGCTAGATGCAATGTTGAACTGCAAGGAATATTTAGAGGCCGTTTGGTTTCATTTTCTGGAGCCATTTTCATTTTTTAGTGAAAATGAATAGTGAAAAGTTAGTTAGAATAGTTGAATTTGAAAATAAAGTTTTATTTGGATGTGTTGTAGAAAATTATAGGTTTATATAGGTGTGAAAATGAGATGTATTTGAATATTGAGTGTTTTTGTATTAAAAGTTGTGTAGGTTTTGAACTTGAATTGATGATGTGATGTGTGATTGTTTGAAAAAATAATATTATAATTTGAATTTGAATTTGAATTTATAATATTTTTGTTGTGAATGGTATATGAGAAGTGTTGGGAAGATAAAAAATGATTAAGGTAATGATAGGGACTCAACAAAAGGGATGAAAATGGAGAGAGAATATAATAAAGAATGTTTTGAAAATGAAAATGTTTGAGAAAATAGTGTAGATAGACAAATGGCCCCTTAGTGTATATGTATATTATTTTCATAACCTTTTTTCTCACTGTGTCTATTAAAGAGTTTCAGGGTTCAAATATAATCTTAATTCCTTTTTCATGATTAACTTGAATGCTATCAGTTTGCTTGTTCTTTGTGTTCGGCAGCAGAGTTGTATCTGCATATTAATGTATTCATCAATGATGCAGGATTATACACCTTATTCATGTCAAAAGATAATATCATCAACACCAGGTGTAGGAGATCATCATGGGTGTCCTTATCGTCACTTCAGGTCAAACTTCTTGATTTCGTGCTCTCTGTCTTTACTAATCTAAAAGCACATCTGACCCTTATAATTTCAACATAGAAATGCACATCACGCCATCTCCATTTAGTTAAGTTAAAATTGTGCGAAGTACTTTCAGTTGTGCAACATGCTCCCACAGAATTTTATTTTTCTAGAGAAATTCCGTAAGTCACACGAGAACATTGCAGGAGACATTAATTTTTGCAACTGTCTTAAATTCGTGTGACCAACTAAGCTTTTCCAGTTTTGCTTGGGCAAAAGATGGATGCAGTGACAGTCTTTTGTTTCACATACATAAATTCTAAGAAAAGAACTAGTTTGTTTTGTTGACTTACGATTTGGGGTTTCTTTTAGTGCCCATGAGTTCTAATCATCTTATCTTGCAAAGAATTAATCAGGATTTATTTAAATTTATGACTTTATATTTCAATAGAAGCTTAGCCTTTGTTGATTTTCATGTTCTTGGATCTTAATATAGAGTGAATTGCAAAAATGTAATGAAAATAAATAGTATTTTTTCAATGATCTACTTATCTCTTTCTGAATAAATAAATTTGAAATGACCTTTCAAAACACTGCAAGTATTTAGCAGAGTGAATATGTTAGTCTGACTAAGCTCAGCAGCTGTTACCTAACAACCAAAAGCGCAAGAAACATGATGTCTAAGGCTTGCTTAACATTGTAAATGTGCCTTTCCTTTGCTATCCCTTTTTTTTTATGATCTAACTGGTGAAACTCACTAATATTGCTTGACCAGTGAGGAGAATCTGAGAGCAGCACTTAGTAAGATGGGAGTAAGCAATCGTGCGGTTGAGGATGTAATGGAGAAAGTGCGGAATAGACATTATCAGGTTAATATGTGTTGTCAAAATTTCCTCTTATGGTGCCATATTTTTTCCACCTTTTTCTTTTTTGAATTTCGAGCAACAAGTTATGACTTTAAAGTTTGGTTATGCAGTTGGCATGTACCTTGACATTTGAAGCTGTTCATGGGGCATCTTGTGATGCGGGAATTAACCATCCAAATCAGTACTACAGTGACAGCAAAATTTTTTTGGAACAAAGGGTAATCATGTGTAGATAGCAACTTTAAAAATGCTTATTGTCTACAAAAGGGTGGTATATAAGTTTAATAGAATGTAGTCAGCTATCAAAATCTTGGTGGAAGAGGTTGCTTGACTTCCATAAAATTGTTGGATAGGAACTATATACTGATAATTTGAATTGATAATTTTATATCGTTTTTGCTTTTGTTACGCCCGTGAGCATATATGACCAATTTATTCTGTCTTTTGATTTATTATTACCTGCTATATTAAGGAGCCATTGTTTCTTTCAATAACTATTCGTTACCCATATGCTTAATTCCTCACAGCCATATCTATTTATGCTGCATTATTTGCTTCTATGTGGCTGTAGGGTCCCAATTTTATGTGGGGAACAAGGATAATTGTGATTGAAGATGAAAGAAATGTGAGTTGGGGCAGATTTCGAATGTTGAAGTTAGATTCGCTAACACTAAAAGATACACTAGCCTCTTGTTATCTTATTTATGAAAGCTTGTTGTATGGTTTACCAATTAGTGTCTTCCAGGCTTCATGACATGATAGCTGTTGTAAGCATCACATATTTTGACCTTATCATTTTTCATGCAAGCTATGAATATGTTTGATGGGTATAATGTCCACTGTTCTTTTTCGTGTTTGTATTACATTTTCTGTCAAATGCTAGTGGCATGCATGGGTTGAATCAAATTCTGCAAGTCTTCACTCACTTAAGGTGAACAACATTTCGTTGATCATGCAAGTGAGGTTTAATATAGAACAATAGACGTATTTGATTTGCTCTTACGTCACTGAGTTTATAGCAAAGCATGAAGCACTTGATGGTAAATATGTATTTTGAAATGTGTAATCTTGCTCATGTTGGACGAAGTATGCTGTCATTTTGGACTTAGTTCTGTTGGTAGAATCAATTTGTGGCACAAAAGTTATTAGGAAACCAGTTATTTGACATGGTATATGAAATTTACTCAATTTATCTTTTGCAGAATAATTCCAAGGGCATTTAGATAGGGCGTCGTTTAGCATCGAAAGAATCCCTTGTGCTGTTGCCACATAATATGGTGAGTTTTCAAATCCCCAAATTTCCTACTTTAGCCCTGTTACATTCTTCTTTCGATTGCGTTCCTGTAGTCTTGGATGGAAGTTGTAGAGGGTGTGATAGCTTTTTTTTCTGTGAAAGGTGATTGGAGAGAAGAGTAGTTGTTCCATAGAGGAAATGTGTTTCTGTATGATGCGTTTAATGTGTTTTTTCGATGTCCAGGTGAGCCAGTGACATGCATATAAATGCACGTGATATGTTGAACCAAGTATTTCCAATATGCTGAATTCTAATTTAGTTTCACATAAGGGGAGAGAGTAGAAATGGATTAGCACTTGTGTTTGCTTTGCTTAAGTTGCTTTCGGAGGGCAGGTGCTTTTCTTTCCATTTTCCATCCATCTGGTGTACAAGTTGCATAAGAAATGTATTGTTTGTAAGATTTCACGTTTTTTAGTAGTGTGAATGCATAACATCATGCTGTGTTCTTTTGCTCATGACTAACACAAGCATTTCCTCATTATCTTATATATTTTTGGGATTTGTGGAGGGGTGGGGTGGTGGTGGTGGTGGATGATCGTGGAATTTGGAGCTGAGTTTTATTTTGAGAGAATATAAAATTCATTTTATAAATTAAAAAAAATAACTTTAGATTGTAACTAAAAATTATTAAATAAAATTTAAGGAATTGATTTAAAATTTTGCTTTCAAGCCTTTAATCTAAATATAAAATATAACCACATTTTTAGATAATGTTTCACATGGTAAGGACAGGAAATACTTCATTTAATTTTCCTTTTTTTTTCTTCCTGATTTTCCCCTCTTAATTGCCACTGCCTTTGAGGTTAAGTTCTACATTGATCATCTCTTCCAAACATATTCATGGTTCATATTATTAAATTTGGTTTTTGAGGCCAACTCTCAACTCAAGCGTGTCTGCTTTCATTTATTTACTTAATTTTAGTGTGCCACAAATTTTGGGCTCCTAACTGCCGTTGCTATCTTCCGTTTAGATTTCATATCCACAGCCTCATTCTGTCTCTGCAGCATTATTGTCTATTCATAATAGTTCAAAATATAGTGGCAAATGCGTGGGTTGGGTTGAGTTGGGTTTGGGTTTATGTGGGTTGAGCTCAAAATGGATTGGGTTTTATATGAGTTAAGATAGATGAGTTGAAAGTGGGTTGATTCAAAATAGCTTGAGTTATGAGTTGGGTTGAGTTTGAAATGGTTCTATAGAAAACGAAAAAATTGATTTAATTTACTTATTTCAAAAAAGTAATTCAAAAGATCATAGTAATATTATTACATCTTCTACACTCTATTTAATATATAATTTTATAACATAATGGGATGATTTATTAAATTAATAAATTTTTTTGAGTGGACTCATTTTGAATTCAAATTTGATACAATTCATTTAAAATCCAACCCCTTCAAACCTATTTCTGAAACGATAAGTCCAACCCAATCCAAAATTATGTGAATTGGGTTTGGGTTGGGTTAGAACCCAGGGTTGAGCCCATGGGTTATAACCCAAATTGACACTTGGTTCAAATGATATTTCAAAAGATAAAAAAAAAAAAAAACTATTTTGATTAATTAGTTATTAATTAATTATATTTTATGAGATGATTTAAGTAATTTTAATAACTTAATGAACAACTAAGTTAGAGTATAGTCTTTTCAACAAAATATTAAAGAGGTTTAATATTTGTTGTTAGATTAAAGCTCTCGCATTGAGGCTATCATTACATTATAAATTTTCATCATTATAAAAAAAATTACTTATTTAACCCAAATATAGTTGCTCTTCGATTGTGATGAGGGTATAAACTAGTTGGGGGTATATTGGGTTGTGATCTAATTTGATCGACCTGATGGGAGGTCAAGAAAATATCCTGATGATATAACTGGGTTGAGTCTGGCAACCAATAGCACATGTCAGGCTAGTTAAGGTACCCTCAGTTAAGACACTTTGACACTCAAGTCAATACTTAATCGACTAGAAAGAAGAGTAGCAGGGTGAGAGTTTTAAATGATAATGCGCATACCTTGCTGAAGGGTATTAATGGGGTATTTATAGCTTTCATGGTGAGGCTGATATGTCTATGATGCCTTCGTTCATACAGAAAGGGTCATTGTCCTTGCTAGAGGACCTTTTAGTCTTCTCCAAGTTGTGTACTATTCTATGTGGTGCCTCCTCCAGGCTACCCGGACATGGCGGTACACAGGAGGCGTGCACTACTTTGGCGAGGCAGAAAATGTGGTATTGTTGGCGGCACATGCCATTATTGTAGAGGCATGATGCTTGTTAGAACATTCAATGCAGCAGAGGGGTGGTCACGACTATTTGACCTCCAAGATCAAAGAGAATACTTGCCTATGAGTTGCTTGGGTGGATTCTGGTTGATACGGTAGAACTCTGTTGGATTCAAATCCCCTAAATTGGGTGTTGAACGGGTATCCTCGATCTGATCAACCATTCTCTAGTCGATTAGGCAAGATATTGATACTCATGTTGACAGAAAGGCCAGTGAGGTCAGGTACGGTCGATTGCCAATGGGCTGGGCCAGATAGCCAACTGGGCTATTCCACGTCATACCTCTTGTTTGGTCGAATGTTATTGGGTTGGGCCTATTGGGCTATCCCCTATCATGAGTTCCCTCTACTTTCGATTCCTAATCGAGGTGATCGATGAGAAGGAATGGGGAGTAACACTTGCAAAAAATTGGATGCACTCGATGAGGGGCCCAAGACGTCGGCAACATTTATGTTTCAAAAGTCGACCACGGTTTCAGTGCATTTAATGTGACTGTTACATTGGCAGTGTAGAAGGGCAATCAACGGACATGTAATAATGAGCCGGTAGCCAATTAGATTAATTGGTTGGCTTGCCCACAGATTGAAACCTATAAATAGGCGTGATAAGATCTTTCATTTTCACTTTTATAGCACTTTGGCAGGTCAAAACTTCCCATTTTACTGTATTTTTTGCTAGTCAAGCCTTATCTTACTCTAACTAAACACGTAAGTTTTCTGAATTATATTCTGATCTTGAGCAAGTTTCATTCTCCTTTACTTCGATCATATCTCGTATTTCAAACATGTTGAGGGTATTCAGTGAGGAGAACAGTAGTGGGAGCAATAGTGAGGAGACTCGATTGAATTCGGGTTCAGCCCGAGTAGAAGATGGCTTGACTAGCAAGTTAAGTGATTCTTCGAGTGATAGTTTGACTTCTTCGAGCAGTTTGAGTGGCACTCGAGCTAAGGTTGGGGGTGGGGCTGGGCTAAGTGAGCCTCCTGTGTCTCATGGTCGGTTATTCACACGTGATTACTACAGTAAAATTATATGCAAAACTATACCTGGCGATCTCGATTTGCTTAGGAGGCTGTATCACATTCCCCTAGGGTTCGAGTTCATTGCCCTTGGTCCTATTGATAGGACGCATCGACCTCCCATTGGGTGCATAATAGTATTTGAGGATGCCCTGAGGTGTGGCTTAGGTTTCCCTTAGCGCAACCTATAATCGACATCTTAAACGGCCTCCAAGTTTGTATTACCCAGTTTCTCCCAAACTGCTTTTCTATTCTTTACAGTTTTGTCGTCCTCATGCAAATACACGATCAACCTCCAACCTTTGTCAACTTTTCTAATCTCTTCCACCTTTCAATGTTCCGAAAGTCAGGAAGTATCGAGGAGTTGGGCTTTTATTATCTCACGGCCCACCCTCATCGAAAATTCTTGGTGACCCCCGCCTCATTGCACGACCAAAAGTGGAAAAAATGTTATTTCTTTCTTAAAGCTCCCAGGGGGTCGAGTTTAACATACCTAGGGGTGGTTAAGAGCTCATGTCGAAATGCCAGTACATGAGAACCCTACTTGGCCCAATACTTTCATTCGCGACCTAGTTCAATTCGGGCAAATGGAGGCGTCGGGATATATTGAGGAGAGAAACTTGGTGTTGGCAAGCCTGTCGCTTGCCCAGCTGGGTCTGCTTGCTGATGCTTGACTAGGTAGATACTTCAGTCAACTAACTTTACATAAAATTTTATTTGTTCAACGTTTTGGTCAATTCTGACTTGTTTGTTTTGTTATCTTTCTAGATCGAGCCAAAATAATGAATTACACACGGGAAACATTGGCTAGTCAATAAAGAGCATAGGAGCATCGCTAAGCGGGCATGCGTTGAGAGGGTGCTAGTTAGGCTGCCCCGCGGGCACAAGCACTACCACATGCTTCCGCTCCTCAACTCGCCCGACCAACTGCTGTCGGGATGAATAGCCCTCTTGCTCGACAGATACAACTAGCTACCAAATAGCCTAGGCCGTGTAGAAGAGGGTCGTTGTAGGCAACGCAAAAAGGAAAGCTGGAGCTTCTCCCAACCCGATCGAGGTCGACCTCTTTAGGCCCCGACCAGATGACGATATGTTCCCTCTGCTCAACTTTCCTTTATCGTATTTTGGGATTGAGATCAGGGTCCAAAATTCTCTGTCGATGATGACGGTAGGGACAACATGAGCAACACCTCTAAAGGTGATGATGGCTACACTATTTATGTCCGACCAGAAGAAGATGCTTGAGATAAGCCAGCTGGGGGGCTTTGAAGGCTCTCGATTATCACTCCAACATGGTAAGTATCTCATCAAGTTCATTTCTTTGCATTCAAGTTTTGCTTTAACTTTCTCGAGTAAACTTATCATCGCACATGTAAACTAATTAGGGTATCACTTTTATCGGAGGTCGAAGATGGCCCTTAGTTATCGAGAAGAGCTTCAAGGGGAGCAAAGTGAGGTGGAGCTAACCAAGACCAAGCTCAACTCCTCTCAATCAATGATCTAGCAGTTGAGAAAGCAGCTTGAGGAGAGAGATGCGCAATTTGTGGCAGTCGTCTTTGAGAAAAACAAGATGGACGAGTAGCTGCGGAAGCTTAGATTATAGGCAGAGGCCTCATACAATATCGGTCGGGCTCATGGGTACAACAACGCAATTACATACGCTGGGGACGAATTTTTTAGGATGCTCCCAGGCATCTGAAGAAAGGTCGTGCAACAATTCAAGCTGTGTTGGGCATTCCAAGACGCCAACGTCGTGTTTGCGATTGATGACCTGAAGGAGGCTTTCAACAAGGCTATAAAGTAGCTGGAATATTTAGGGTATCAGTTCTGCCCCGAGGACAATGAGCGTCTGAATGCTTTTCAAACCAAACAGCTCGAAGACTACCCGAGTCGCCGCCTATTGATGAGAATGTACTTGCTTAGAATGCACCTGCCACAGGGACTAGGACTATTGCTAACCCGAAGTTGGTCTCGGTGGCAACTGAGTTCAACTTTGCAAACAAGTTCGCGTTTGACATTAGGGACAGCAAGGTTGACATCGTTTCATACTTCCTGCCTATCGAGCATGTATTTCTGGCCGACGAAGCGGGGCTATCTCGACCAGCGCTAGCAGTTTAGCCAGTACTAGTTGCAGTGCCCGATCAATAGTTCGAGGGTCCTTCTGTTGTGGTGCCCATGCCTTCGGTGATGAGCTTGATCAAGCTGTTGATGAAGTTGTAGCTGGTGGGGAGAAGCTGGGTCGAGATGCAGATGCCTCTGTTTTCCTTTATTTGATTCAAATCTGTTCGCCCTGCGGGGCGCTTTGTTGTAACTCAAAGTTTATAAATGATTTTTATAATCATGTATTTGGAGGGCTCAATCTATGAAATGCAACTTTCTGTTCGTTTTCATATTGTCCAATTACTGTATTCCTTTTTATTGCTTTCATTGTTGTAGATTGCTTGCGTTGACGGATGATGAAATAAATTTGATTTCGAATAAGAAGCCATACAATGCAATCTCTTAACAAAGCAAATGGGTAGTGTTCAATTGGCTTGGAACTAAGTTAGTGGTTGATTACGAAATCGACTTTTATAAGAATAACCGAATCAATCTAACTACATTCACATCAAGCTAACCCATTTAAGATAGGTCTTGAAACAACATTTTTCGTCGACTACTTAGTCGACTTAAGTCGTTGTCATCGTAATCGCATGAATAGGCTTGTCGCCATGGTCAGTCATAGACCGAGTGTATTAAATTAACTTCAAGTCCTTGCTCAACGTCGTCATTGTGATGCGTATATTGGGGGAGCAATGAGTATTAACTACGAGGTCGATTTAGGTTGTGCTCAGCAATAGTTGATTTTAAATAATTTATTCCTTTATTGGGTTTGGTGTAGTTGAATATAAACGATCAATATGTTTTAGTTTGGGCTTGAAGCCGCAACTTGCTATTGAAATCGTCTTGGGGTAGACTTTAGACGATTTACTGTTTACCATTTTGGGCTAGAAGCCCATGTTTGAGGTTTTGAGACGATTTGTGGTCGATTGTCGGGTCGATTTATATAATCTAGTCATTTATTAACAAGGTCCAGATGCTACAGCCTGTGGTTGGAAACTAATTTGCGGTTGACTATAGGGTCGACTTAAATAATCAGCTCGTTTGTTAATTTGGGCTAGAAGCCCTTAATCTGCAGTTTGAAACTAATTTTTGGTCGACTATGAGGTCCACATAAATGATGGAGTTGTTTGTTAATTTGGGCTAGAAACCTTAGTCGTTGGTATGAGTGAATAGTTGCAAAAACATAAGTTCTTATTGATCTGGAATCATATCACAGTACAGTAGGATGGAGATCTTGGTCTCTTTATGCATAACATTTCTTCAAGTTCACTGCGTTCTATGGTCGAGGGAGCTCTTGGCCATTCATATCCGCTGGTTTGTAGGAGTTATGCTTTGCTACTTTGACCATCGAGTATGGGCCGTCTCATTTCGGATTGAGTTTCCCTATATTCTTCGAGACTTCGACTTTTTTGAGGATAAGGTCCTTCACTTTGAAGCTTCTTGGTCTGACTCTTTTGTTGTAATGTTGTGCCATATTCCATTTGTACCTTTGTATTGTTATAGTTTGTCGATTATCTCAAGGTCGAATTCTCTTTCGAAGTCATTCCTGTTCGGGTTGTAGTGGATTACTCAAGCAGTGTGTTATATCAGTTCTATTGGGATGACTACTTCTGACCTGTAGACCAGACTGTGTGGAGTGTGACTTGTGGCAGTTCGAGGGGTGGTTCTATACCCTCAAAGCACCCAGGGAGGTCGTCCGCCCAGCTTGCGTTGTATCCTTTAAGTCGAGCCTTGTGGTGGTTTAGGATAGTTTGTTGGTGACTTCCGTTTGATCGTTAGCTCGAGGATTCCCAACTGAAGTAAAGTGTTGTTGAATTCCTAGGCTTTTACACTAGTTTCTCGTGCTCTTGCTTTGGAACTGCGTACTGTTGTTTGACATCAATACCTTGGGCAAACCAATATGGCAGATAATATGTTTCCAGATAAAACTTTTAATAGTCGCGTTGGTTATCTTAGGGATTGCCTCTACTTCGACCCACTTCGTGAAGTATTCGACCGCAACAATCATGAACTTTCTTTACCCTATTATCTTCGAAAAGGAGTTGACTATATCTATTCCCTATTGGTCAAATGGTCTCGTGATCTGGACGGACGCTAAGGTTGACGCAGGCTAGTGAGGGATGTTGGAATAGACCTGGCAAGATGGGCATTTTCTGGCGAAGTTAAAAGCATGATTTAGCAGAGTTGGCCAAAAGTACCCATGCCTGATGATTTGCCTACTTCATGAAGTATTCGACCACAATGATCATGAACTTTCTTTGCCCTATTATCTTCGAAAAAGACCGACTATATCTATTCCCCATTGGTCAAATGGCCACGTGATCTGGAAATGACACTAAGGTTGACGCAGACTGGTGAGGGATGTTGGAATAGACTTGGCAAGATGGGCATTTTCTGGCGAAGTCAATAGCATCGTTCAGTAGAGTTGGCCAAAAATATCTATGTCTGATGATTTTGTGGGCTAGATTGTCCTCCGGACTGATTGCCACAGATTTCTGAATGGATTTCTTGTAAGACCTCCTGAGCTTGCTCTGGCGCCAAACATCTCAAAGGTGGTCCTAAAACTGATCTTCTGTAAAGTTGACCATACTCGTTGAGGGTGAATTTTGCTGCTTGACCTCTGAGTCTTCGTGCTTGTGCCTTATTTTTAGGAACCCTCCCTTCCCTTAGGTAGGCTTTTAGCTCATCTTGCCAGGATGGAAGGGCATTTATTTACCTAACCAAGTTCTGGTTGAGACTACCGACAGTAGTTTTGTTGACGACCAGGAATGTGATGGTTCTTTCCCTGGTCCTTTTTTTCAAGCTAGCAAATTTTGACAAGGCATCTGCTCTTTTATTTTCTGATCAGAGAACTTGGCTGAGGGTGAATTTCTTGAACAGTTGTTGCAGCTTTTTGACCTCAGCCAAATATTTGCTCATGGTAACTTTCTTAGCTTCGAAGTTTTCTTCGAACTGCTTTGCGACCGACTGGGAGTTGGTGATGACTGCTAGCCGCTCGACTCCTCTATCGACGGCCATCCTTATGCCTGCAAGAGGGCCTCATATTCTACTTCATTATTTGTGACGGGGTAGTTGAGTTTGATTGCCAAGTCATACTCCTCAGCCTACAAGGAACGTAGGGAGACACCTATTTTTCCTTTTAAGGAAGTCACCGAGATATGTAGAGTCCAAACAAAGAATCCTGATCGATTTCGTCAGGTAGGTCAGGTCTCTTGGAGACAAAGTTTGCTAACATTTGGGCCTTTATAGCAGTTCGTGGTTGGAGGATGATGTTGAATTCCCCTAACTCAATGGCCCACTTTGTCAATCGTTCCAACATGTCTGGTTTTGGCAGTACTTGTTTCAGCAGTTATTTTTCAAAACCACAATGGAGTGAGATTGAAAATAGGGTCTCAATTTTCTTGCTGTTGTAAAGTGAAGGTAAACTTCTCAATCTCCAGATAGTTGTGTTCTGGGTTTTGCAATGCTTTACTATTGTAGTACCCAGGTCAATAGGTGCTGTTTTTAGTTGAGACCAAAATTGAATTGATTACTACCAAGTAAATATGCAAAACCTCTCCGACCTCAGGCTTAGCTAACATTAGGGTGTAGATAGGTATTGTTTCAATTCGACAAAGGCTTAGCCACATTGTTCCGTCCACTGAAACTTCATCGTATTTCGAAGGATTTTGAAAAATGGTGTAAGTTAGTAGAGCAATGAAACGACCCAAAGCTATGATTCTACCAACTAGGTGCTGAACGTCTCTGACTGTTTGAGGCGGTGAAATGTCCAGAATCGCTTGGATCTTTTAAGGGTTTGCTTCGATGCCTCTTTGGCTGACCATGTAGCCTAAAAATTTGCCTCCTCGCACCCCGAACGTGCACTTGTTATAGTTGAGTTTCATGCCGAAGGCTCGTAGTATTGAAAATGTATAGCTGAGGTCGGCCAAAGGATGATGTTTTTTTTTCTGTTTTAACAATCATATTATCAACATAGACCTCCATGGTCTACCAATCTCATTTTTGAACATAAAGTTCACTAGTCTCTGGTAGGTTGCCCTTACATTTAGCCTAAAAGGCATGACCAAAAAATAATATACATCATTGAGGACCACAAAAGAGGTCTTATCCCTATCTTCGGGGGCCATGAAAGTTTGATAATAGCCTTGGAAAGCATCTATTAGACTTAAAAGATCACACCCAGCAGTAGAATCAACTAATAAATCTATGCAAGGCAGTGGGTAAGGATCTTTAGGACAAGCTTTATTCAAATTTGTAAAATCATTGCACATTCACAATTTTTCCTCATTTTTAGGGACAAAGACTATATTAAAAAGCCAACTTGGGTATTGAATTTCTACAATATATGCTGTCTCTAGAAGCTTGTTGACATCCTCTTTGATGATTTGGTATCTCTTAGCGTTGAAGGTTCTGGTCTTCTGCTTTATCGGCCTTGTGTGAGAGATCCATGTTCAGACGATGAGGTCGATTACCTGTAGATCAGCGGCTTTCCAAGCAAAGATGTTAACATTCTTTCTCATGAAATCGACCACCAAGTACTCCATGTGGCTCTCGAGATTGGTCCCAATTCTGGTGGTCTTGTCGAGATTCCCGGGCTCGAGCTCGATGGTCCTGAACTCTTCGATAGGCTTGACCTTAGTCTCTTCTAGCTCTCGCTTCTTGTTTTGTTGTACCTCCTCGAGTTATGTTATTGGGATGTCCCCCAAGAGTTTTAGTTTTGGTTGAGCCTTTTGTTCAAAGAAATTCAAGATATGGGTTATGTGCTGGTCAAGAGTTGGAACACGATTTTGACCAGGGGATTTGGTCGATTCTAGACTCCTTTGATTCTGCCTTCTTGCTGATTTGGAGTCCCCTCCAGTCGAACCTCCAGCAATAGTATCAATCACTCCCCTAATGGGTGAGCGAGGGTCATGGGTAGACTTCTTTCCTTTATCTATTTTCCTCGGGCTAACCGATATTTTTCTACGGGGAGTCTGGTTGGTCTGGTCCATTTCTTGTCAGGCTTTCTCATTGATGAATTTTTTCAAATATCCCTTACGGATCAACCTCACAATTTCATTGTGCAAATTAAAACAATCCTTCGTGTCATGGCCTTTTTGCCTATGGAAATGGCAATATTTTTTGGATCTTTTCATTGCTTCAGTATCGGTCAACTTTCTATGTTTTTTGAGGAGGTTATCATGTTGAATGGCAAAAATCACATCTTTTCTAGCAGTGTTGAGTAGAGTGTAGTTGTGGAAGTGTTTAATCGGAGATCGATGACCATCTTTTTGCTGTCTGTCATCTTTTTCTTTAGTCTTCTTCTTATCGTTGCCCTAATTACCATATTTGAGTTTGTTCATGTCCTCTTGGGTCATGTACCTCTCCGCAAGGTCGCGCAATTCCTCCATTATCCTTGGTCGCTCTCGGACCAGAGCATTGGCGCATTCTTTATGTCGAAGACCAAGGAAAAGCACATCGATCAAAAACTCAATTCGAGGACTATCAATCTTTAGGAGCTTTGTGTTGAATCTGGTGAAAAAGTCCCAAAGGGATTCTCCTTCATTTTGTTTAACTGTGTGCAAATAGGTATAGTGGAGCTTCGCCTTCCTTCGACTAGCAAATTGATGGAGGAACTTATCATAGAGTTGGTCGTATGAGTAAATCAAAGTCGGTTCTAATTTTGCAAACCAGTTGAGCGCAATTCCCTGGAACGTGGTGACCACCATTTGGGCATGGATTTGCTCATTGTGCCCATGGAGCTACATCATGTGTTCAAATTGCAATAGGTGCTCATTTAGGTTGGATCAACCATCATATTTGGGTTAACCCGTGCGGACCTTGGCATCGACAACTATATGCTCATCGATTATTTCCTGCATGAATGGTGACTCCTTTTCTCGACGAAGTCAAGGAGCACCATCATAGTGAGGGTTCCTTTCAGAGTTCTTCCTTGCAATCTTCTCCAAACGCCTATTCAGTTGTTGTACTTGGTGGGATACTTCTTCTTATTCCTCTTGATCAGCCTAGGACAGGTTCCTATTTGTCTGAGGTCTCGGGCACTCGACCTTATCGCACTGTGGGGCTTAAATAGGTCGAGCGAGATGATCCACTGAATTGGCCACTTCTTCTGGAGATTCCTCCCTTGGGAATCGTCCTGGGCTATCTTCTCGTCGAGTAGGGGGACATTTAGCCTCTAGTATGGCCTTCTCTTTATTGGGGCCTTTCTTTGCGCTGTGAGGGTTAGGGAGCAACACTGGTAGACGGGCCAGGCTGGTTGTCATGCCTGTTGAGGGCAGTTGATAGTTGAGCTGAAATTTGCACTGATATCTGCTCGCTTATCAACTGCGTGAGCTGGGGCATAGTCAGGGTGACTACTTGTTTTGGCTGAGAGCTAGTCCAGCTACATGTGGCTCTTGTTGGGCTTGAGGAGAAGGGGTTGGGGATCTCTTGTTCTTTTCCCTTTCAAAGACTACTCGCCTAATGTTAACTATTTTTTCTCGATTACGGACTTAAGTTTCCTACAGACGACGCCAAACGATGAGGGTATATACTAGTTGGGGGTGTTTTGGTCTGTGATCCAATTTTATCGACTTGATGGGAGGTCAAGAAAATATCCTAATGATACAATTGGGTAGAGTTCGGCAACCAATAGCACATTTTAGGCTAGGCGAGGTGCCCTTGGCTAAGGCAGAAGAGTGAGTGCTTTAAGTAATAATGGGCATACCTTGCTAAAGTGTGGTAATGGGATATTCATAGGCTTCCTGGTGAGGTTGGTATGTCCATGATGTCCTCGTTCATACAGAAAGGGTCTTTATTCTTGCTAGAGGACCTTTTAGTCTTCTCCAAATTGTGTACTATTCCAGGTGACACCTCCTCCAGCTTACCCGGACATTGCGGTACACAGGAGGCACGCACTACTTTGGCGCAGCAGAAAATGTGGTATTGTTAGCGGCACACGCCATTAATACGAAGGCATGATGCTTGTCAGAGCATTCAATGCGGTAGAGGGGTGATTGTGACTATTCGACCTCCATGATTGAGGAGAATACTTGCCTGTGAGTTGCTTGGATGGATTTTGGTCGATACGATGGAACTCTATTGGATTCAAATCCCCCAGGTTGGGTGTTAAACGAGTATCCTTGATTTGGTTGACTGGGAAAGATATTGATACTCATGCTGACGGAAAGACCAACAAGGTTAGGTACGGTCGATATTCTAGTCGATCGCGAATGAGCTGGGCCAGAGAGCCAATTGGGCTATTCCACGTCATACCTCCTATCTGGTCGAGTGTTATTGGATTGAGCCTATTGAGCTATTCCCTATCAAATTGGATTCTTTATATATCAATTTATAATTTTGTACCAAACTATCATGGTATCATAGCTTTCGATGCTGTAAAAAAATTATTTGATTAATTCAAATATAATGATATATTCAAATATATCATATAAAATTAACTCACTCAAAATGAGTAAAATGGAATAACCAAAGATGCTGACCAATGTGAAATCAATTATTTCATTGCTTTAAGTAAGGAGGTTTGTTATAGTCACATCTTGATAGTAACTATAGTTTAATCTTAACATTAGATTTTTGTGTCCATATCCTAAAGAAAAAAATAAGAAATTGTTGAGACGTTATCATGAAGAGAAGTAATTTTATGGGCTTTTATATTTCCCATTTATAGCAAACTACTAGCTGCGTTAAAGGGGTGCCGCTGCAGCCTGCCTTTTTCTTTGAAATTAAATAACCTTTGATTTAAGATTGCTATGGTGGGGGGCCTATAATTCAAGCAAGTTGAAGCATACTTTATGTTTGCAGCTGGGAACTTTAAAAGCAATATGTTAGTTATTCATTTATTAGAAGCTTTTTGTTTGGACAGAAATTTCTTCATAGATTAATGGAGTCCCTAGGCCATGCTAAATATGCTCCTCAAATTATTTTCCATCTTAAGATTTATTTTATTTTATTCTGCTGTCTGTAGTTATAGTTGGACCCTAATTGTTTCTATTAATTAGACACTTTAGTTATTGATCTTAGTGCTCCAATGACCTATGAGCCTAAGGGATGAATAATTTTATTACTTAAGTACAAATTTTAAACATTTCGTTATTTACATTTTTCTTAATTGATTGATTTGATCACATTGCCCGGACAGTCTTAACCCCCCGACCAAAATATGGCACCTTTATAGTATATTATCAGTCAAATATCATAACTTAATAAATATTCTCCATTTACTCATTTGCTTTTATGATTTATTTTAGCACTTCACATTTTCTTTAACTTTCTCAATACGGAATGTATTATTAATTTGAATATTTTGGAAGTTTTCAATGGGCCAACTTCAATGACCTTAATTTTTACATGTAATTTTAGGAATAGGTCTTACTTTGAATCGAATTATATCAAGAACAATCTACCCGACTTTGATGTTATCAACTCCACCAGAGAATGACCTTAACTCTATAAATATTTCTATCTACTTATTTACGTAATATAATTTACCTTAACCCTTTATCTTATCTAACTTACTCAATTTTGAGCTTAAAACTTGAAAGACGAAGAGCGTTTGTTGGGTCAATCTTAACTACCTTAACTCTTGATTATACTTTTAGAAATTGAGCTTTCGTCCGCAACAAATTGACCTCTGGCAAATGCGCCCGATATTGATCTCATCAACTCAATCCTAAACTTTATAAATAGGTATTTCAAAGACAAATCGCTATACTGCTATTTCAATTAGTGCAGGGATACTTAGTTTACCATGCAACTAGAAACATGATTATATCATCAAGTTTGAAGTTTTAGGTCAGATGACTAACTTTGATTAGTTACATTACAAGCATGATTACTTCATTATGATCGCTCATTTCGAATTGTAAATTAATAATATAGCAAGTGTCAATTACTTTAACTAGATTAAAAGTCTTTTATTTAGAATTTTAATATGTTGTAATATTCGTAAAGGTGTCGCGACATGTCAACAAGGTCTGGCTTGTAAGAGTGGAGAGAGCTAGCTAATAAGATGAATGAATTGAGATATATATATATATATGTGTGTGTGTGTGTGTGTGTGTGTGTATCTGGGCATGTAGCATTGACAATGTGTTGCCATACTAAACAGCCCCACTATAAAAAAACTAAACATTTGTCACAAAAAATTACTATAAAATTAATTTCGTAATTATAGTTGCAAATTATAACTATGAAATTTCATATCAAATGTAATTTTTTAAAATTATAATCAACAAAAATTATTAATTATCAATTTGTAGCATTGTACATTTGAAGCTTAATGGATTAGTTATGCATTATTTGTAAGAAAATTAATATATATGAAAAAAAAATGATGATTAGTTACAGATTGGTCGTAACGAGGGTTAGCTACAAGAGCATCAATTTCAAACTTAGTTAAGACAATTTCATAACCAAATTTACAAATTGTTAGCATTAGCTATAGATTGACCGTAGTTGATACCTTAACTTTTTGTAGTGCCTTATCATGGGGCTAAGTAGCATAGTGGGTGAGAGATATTCAAGTAACTATTTATAAGCAATAGTGGATTAATATTTATATATATGTATATAGCTATAAAGTAATAATAATCAAAATTTAAATTAATCATATTTTAAAAAATAATTAAAAATAGTTTGTTTTGTTTTGTTTTCTTTCTCTACCTTTTTTGTCTTTTTCCTCCTATTATTTAGTTTCAATTTAAAATTTTCCTTTTACCTTATTTTAAAGATTCAAATAAATGTATTGAAAATATTAAAAAATTATAGTAACTTATAAAAAGATAAATTTTAGCAAATACAATGAATGTGTCAAAACCACTAGTTCATATGATTAGTGAAGAGTATAAAATATTAGTTTTAATTTATTTTTTTGTTTTGGTTTCTCACTTATTTCCAGAACTATATGTTCCTTTTCGTGAATCGTAGGTAAAATTAATATATTTTGTGGACAATTGTATAACGTTCCACCAAAGTATGAAATTTCTTTCATTTGATTGTTATTTTGTAAGGAAAAATAACTCAGTTATATTTTATTGAAGAAGATATTTTCTCAATATGTAATGGATTTACGGGTGTTTTGTTTAGTAATAAATTTTTATTATAATATTCGATCAAATAATGTCATGTCTTTCCTAAAAGAAGAATCAGAAGGAAAACTTTAATATTAAAAATTAAAAACTTTAATCTGAAGGAAAATAGAGACAAATAACTCTAAAAGAAGAATGATATTCAATATTTAATATTAAATAAAAACATATGCTCGATGTAAATTAATTTAACAATTATGACTATACCAATAAAAACTTTTAATAGTTAGTGCTAATTTTTTTTATTAAAAAATTAAATAGCATTCAGTTTCAACACTAATGCGTTGGTAATAAGTTCATTCAGAAGTTCTTGAAAGTTGGTATGGTTGTTCAAGCATTCCTATCATTGCATCATAAGAATTAGGTACTCCAACTTGGAATCTGGACTGGATTCCTTTCTTCGGACCACATTATTATCTTCTTCCCACTACTATGGAGAGCTGGTTTACTTTTTCCACTGTGAAAGGCAGATATGGATATAGTTACAATTCATATTATATCATATCATATCAAGAAACAAAAGTAGGAAAATGCTTCAATTGATATTTACTTAACTAACATTTTTGATTTAGCTCCTGAGGTTTGGAATCTTTTTCCAGCCAAGAACTATGGAGTTATAGCTAACACAATCATATCTCTCGGACTTCCAATGTACATGATTTGTTTCTGAATGAACTCAATTACTCTTGATTTGGGCTTGTAATGTGCTCATGTCATATTATTCAAGTATTGTATATGTGTTTAATTGAGTCATGAATTATTACGTTATACGTCATGATATTAACATTTCATTTTATGATACTATTATATTATCATTCAAGTATTTTAATTTATGATATTATCATATTATTATCTGTGATCCATATATCTAAATGAATAATATGAAAAATGTTCGTTATTGATATTATCAAAGAGTAAGTATAATTGGGAACCATTGAAATTAGAATCATGGAAGCATTATGGTAAATCATTTGGGATTCTCTTGTAGAAATAAAAGGAAGATGTTCGTTTAACATGAGATATGTAAGGTCTCATTCTTTTATATATTAGTTGTTTAAGACATTTTGAACTTGTGAATCTAGGAACTAGGAAATGAGGTTGCCTCAGCACTTCCCCACATTACACAAATAGAAATAAGTTTGCACTTCCATAGTAATTGGTTTTCCCAATAAGGATCAAACGAAACTACAAATGTCAAAATTGTGAGAAGAATTATAATTATGTCTCTCAGATTATGCTATTTGAGCTTGGAAGCCTTTTCTAGAAGTTTAAACTTTGCGTTGACTGAGTTTTTTAATCTTCTTATTTGGAATCTCACTTTGTCACCCAACTTCAACCCACTATCCCTTAGGTACTTACATGATGTTTGGTTATAAATTGTATGTTTTGTATTATGTGTTTTAGGAGTGAGGTTGGGGAATGTGAAATTGTATTGAGAAATGTGATGAATATTTGTTTATATTTTGGGAATAGTTAGAAAATTATTTTGGAGAGTTTTGATATGTTTGTTGATATTTTAGGAAGAGACAAGTTTTATTATAGTGGTCAAATCAATGCTTTTTTTTTGGATTCTTGAGATGAAAATAGAATTGAGTAATTTTTTTATAGTAAGAATAATAATAAAATATATATTATGTGTGTATGATATATATATATATATTGGAAAATGGGGATTTTTGGGGACAATGAAAGATAGAAGAGGGTATTTTAGAAAAACTTAATTTGGCATTTTGGAGGGAAAAATGAAGAATGTTTGGTTATATTTCGGCAAAACAAAATTGTTTTGCCAAAATGTAACCAAACATAGCCTAGATAATTGTAGCTTCCTTGATATTTTAGTGGGACAATGGTGATGAATTTGTCATTTGATATATTATAATTTGAATGGGCTGTTTTACAAATGGTGGAGGACTTCTATAGGATTGAATTGTCAAGTTGATCACCCCTCTCCTATTTTGATTAGTTATAATGTATAAAATTGGATAGCAGTCCTTTTTGAAAATTGTTGGATACCGGGTAGAGACAATTCTCGAGTTAAAAAATGAGCAATTAGATGCATTTTTGGTTGCGAAAGTTGGTGTTCATGCTCATCTATGAGTCCTTGATGGATTTTAGCTTACTAGACTTAGGGAGTTCATGTTAAGTGTGCTTAGTAGATTATTTTGATTAATTATATTAGACCATTTATTGAACTTTTTATTTATATGCCCTTAAAGGCTTAATAGAACATACCAATTAGTTAAAAAAAATTCATACAATAAAAAATGAAAATAAAGGGTAGAAATGACAAGTGAAAAGCTCTACTAATGAGAGGAGAAGGGCTTGACTTGTGTGGCTTCAAACTTGCAACAAGTCTTTGTTGAAAATATCAGTATGTTAGTCTAAAATGAAGTTGTGATTCAAGGAAATTATGTGGTCTAAATCTTACAACAATTATAGTAAGTTATCAGTATCACACATTAGTAGAATGGTTTTGTTTTCTTTCATGGCATGAATTTTAAATGATTAAAATCTTTTCCACTAAAGACTAAATTGCGCAATGTGGACTGGAGGGCCATGTTTTGAACTTAAGTTGCTCTAAAAAGGCTATTCATGAGAGAATATATCTAATGAGGGGATACATTGGAAAATGATTGCATGAAAATAAAGGAAAATGGGAAGCTAAAAAATAATATATTATGCACTCAGAAGAGTTATCAAATCGAGGATAACTTTGAAATATTGTTGCGGAAACAAAAAATAAGAAGCTTTCTAAATATATATTATTACTTCTTTCCCAATAGAATGACCTGATTTAGTATTCAGTTGTAAAAAGTTGTGCACATTGCCTTTAGCCTAAACTATGAATGGCATAAGAATAATTCCTCAAGCTCTTAATTAAAAACAGTGACACAGAAAATATTTATTTACGCTTAATTAAGGAGAGGTGTTCCTCTTTATAAGATAGAATTGGATGCAGAAGCAGCAGAATAATAGACTAACAAGAAAGAAGTGGAAGAATGTGACTGGTGAGACACCACAACTCAATCAAACTTAAATCTATTTGTACTTTCTTTCTACTCCCATAAAAGTTCAAAAAAAACAAAAAAAAAAAAAAAAAAAAAAAAAGGAAGAAGAAGAAGAAGAAGAAGAAGAAGATAAAGAAAAAGACCGAAAGTCACATACACCCTGTCCCTTTCTTTGCCACTCATTTTATATGGGGTCTATCTTTCTCTTTTCACCCAAATAATATCTTTGATACCTTAATTTTTTTTTAATCTTGATACTGTAATTTTTTAATCACTTGTTACAAGGCTACTAACCCAAAAAGGAAGGTGGGAGTTTTAGTAAAATTGGTAAACTTCTCTATTTTTGTGTTTCTTTATGTCTGTTGTGTACAAAAAGCCCACAACTTTTTTCTTTTTCTCTCTTTTTTCTTAGAAAAACCCATTTTTCTACCTTACCTCCTGGCTTCTTGCTTTCTTTCTATTTTCTAGTTCCCACTCACGGATGAATAGGTACAAGTTTTTATTTAGATGCTTATGTATTGATGATGATCAAATATGTTTTGAGATACAACATTCAATTGTTTCCAAGTATTGTGGTATACATATTATGAGCATTTTATCCTAAGAAAACACTTTAAAATATAAAAAAAAGAGAAATAAAATAACAACTATCTCAAGCCCTAAAACATTAGGTATCTTATAGCTGCAGTTGAGGGCTTGAGATTAGAAAGGAGTACATTTTTCAGTATGATGATGATCAAATCTATCTCTAGATACAACGATCTAAGGAGGTATCCATCGGAAAGATTTGATAAATAATTTTGTTTTAAAAAATTATTTCAAAATATGAAAAAAAGATAATACTTTATAAATTATTTCAAATCTTCAATTATTTTCGAGGTGGCACTAACTATCATCATGTAAGTATAGTTGAGCCCCTGCTGGCGAAAGCATTTCATTATTACGGATTGCTTGGTCGAATGTGGTCTATGGTGTTGGTTCTTTCCTTTTTTTTTTTTTTTCGGTGCTGGTCTTCCAAATAATTCCGATATGTAAAGTGTAAACATCTTAAAGCCTCTTTTGCTCTCTTATTGCACGTATCTTCTTGTTCATTTATACTCTACAGCCTTTTTTTCCAACACACCCCTACTCTACTGCTACAACTACTAATACTAGTCTGGTCTACTTCCTCTCTCTCTCTTTCACACACACACACACACACACTATTCTTATCCAGCTTTTGGTGGTTGCCACTTTACTGATCCATTTATAATGGAGTCATTGTCAGAGAATGAATGGCTGAGAAGACTAAGTCAGTCTTCTCCTTTTGCACTTGTCTGTAAGTCTTGTTACCCTCTTCATTTTAATTACTCCTTGTTACTGTTTACTGTGTTGTATTGCTCAGTATATATATGCCTATCCATTATTTCACTTTCGTGCTCTGAGCTTTCAATATATATGCATTCTGGCCTCTTCTTTTCCTATTTCACTTTCTTGGGTACTTGGCATGTTTTAAGTTTTTGGCAGACTCTTGGTTTGATTTCTGAGGTACAACTCCAACTCTCTCCCCCCTTTGGGGTCCCTCTAAACTTCCCCAATTTTCCATCTTTATCACAAACCCCCACCAGAAAAAAAAAAAAGAAAAAAGAAGGGGGTTGGGTGGTTGGGGGGGCGGGGGGGCGCAAAGAACAGAAAAGAATGCTTGAACTCCATCAGACTATTTATTGGGTGTCTGTACAGTAGTAGCAAATTGCAGTTAAAACTTTTTATCTCCTAAGTTACTTATTTTTCTGATATGCGTATTACTGGTTTTCTGATATGGGTATTACTGGTATTCAAGTTGTGACAGACAAAAGAAACTGTCACCTTCCCCCCGGCGTTCTCTCTCTGTTCCTGTTCCCTTTCTCTGGTACAAAATGCGACTTTGAACATTCACACTGTTGTGTTTCCTCTTCATCATTGGACCATATTGGAGGTGGACTGCATGTTTTTGGGCATATGTTTCTTGGATCTTTGTGTTTTCTTTCTATTAAAAACTGGTTGTGGACTGGGTTGACTGTTCTTTAATGGTAAATTGAGATAAAATCTTTCTATTAGCTTCTTAACAATCTCGAATGAATTCTTTTATGAATTCTGAGTTTTCTGTTTTGTGTTGATTTAGTAGTTTTCTTTTGAGTATTACAGTTCTTGTAGGTGGGTGGGAGGTTGTTGGGGGTTATGGTGGGCTATACCACTTCACAACTTTTCCCCAGAAAATCCAGTCTTCTATTACGTCTGCCTTGTCTGCCTTACCTGCTGTTTAGACAGAAAAGGTTAATTGGATATTAGGAATGGGAGAGACCTTCATAATATTTTTAACCGGCACCAGACAAATTTCTCTGTGAATTGAAGTCAGCTTTGGGGAAAGCCAAATGTTGAGGCTGGATTGCCCCCTTAAGTTGTATTGGCATGTTAATATGCATTTCTATGTTGAGATTTTATGATGGTAGGAACTATGTCAAACATATTAATTTTGGTTTCCTGTATTGCTTGAGATATTTAAGTGACACAGTTTTACGTGAATTTAATTTCTTTTACAGGCATGTGAAAAAGAATAGCTAAATGAGTTTAAATCTCACCCTATTTGTCTTGAGTTATATTGAATTATGTCTGTTGCTTCACTAAAAGCATATAACCTATTAGATTAGCATTACCATTCAATTGTTTTTTGTTTTTTCACTCTTTCTTGTAACCTTGTTCTTTTTGATCTAAAGCCACAAAATTTCATCATTTTGTATGATTTACAATGTGTTTGTTCATTCTTAATCCATCTGGCTTGTTGACTTGCATGGTTTCTAACAGGTGGATGAGTATGGCTAGAATGTTGATAACAGTGACGTGGATGATGAATGCAGAAGATTGTGATTGAGGAAAAAAAAGGCTGATTTGGAGAGACTCACTTCTCTTTTCAATCTTTTCAAATAGTGGTTAAAGTAGATTACTATCCTTACTGTGCTTGTGGGGGCAAATAAAGTACATAGATTGAAAGCGACTATTTTGTAGACTAAAGTAATTGTTTGGATTGGGGATTCAGAACCTGAAAGGCTTTAGAACCTGCTATTCCTTCTAATGGAACCATCACCCTTTTCTGGGTCATCGAAAAGGGCCAAGGCCCCTGGCAATATTACTCAAGTTGCTCATTGCTTGGTTGATGGGTGTAATGCTGATTTAAGCCTATGCAGAGACTATCACCGCCGACATAAAGTCTGCGAAATTCATTCAAAGACCCCTAAGGTTACAATTGGGGGTCGAGAGCAGCGGTTTTGCCAGCAGTGCAGCAGGTAAAATTTGAAATTCTTGTTTTTTATCCATTTTAAGATCATTGTTCATTTTCTTTGTGGTCCAGTTGTATCTTTTGTAAAGAAAAAAAGAAAAAGGACTGATTAATATGATGTTCTGTAAAGTCTTGTGTGAACACATGACCTTCAGATAACCTTTTCCTTTGCTGCATTTGGCCTTAAGCTCCAAACCATTTGAACTGTTGAATAGGATGGTTTGATTAAATGTTCTCCTTTTATCGTAAAATGTTATTTGACATCTATGTAGTTAGTACTTTAAAAACCAAAAAGCATGTTCTTATGACATGGAATTATTGATGTTAACTAAAGTGCTATGATTAGCAATGCTATTTAATTTGATTTTGGCTAGTTGTGCTTCAGCCAATGTGAAAACAATGAATGTGGAGAAAAGTAGAAAAAATGTGTTCTTTGTATTCATTCTAAACATTTTACTATTAGCTGAAATATTTTGAAGGCCATTGTGATAGTAAAATTCTTACTATTGTCTGGGGACCATATATGGTGGTCCAACATAAATGTTCAGCCTTCTCATCTACTTAACAGTTTGAGGGATGATGTGCCATGTAAGCATACTGAGTCCTTTACTTTTTGTTCAAAAGGAACTTCTGGACATATTTGTGAGTTTATAGCTACTTTTTCCTTTTCTGGATTGAGGTGGTCAATAATAGCTACTTGGGATGTGGATTGTACTTGAGGTCAGAATCTCACATCATTTTATGGTACCTTCTGAAAACAAATCTTAATGGAGAATATAGATATGGAACATAGTTATGCTGAATTCTTGTTTTAATGCATTGGAAAAGAAAAATCAAATTAATACGTACATGAATTAATTGAAGGAAAACCTCAATGGAAGATGACCATATCTTTCCTTATTATTTGGCACATAATCATATCTCGTACGCGCTATAATGTAATCTTTATTCATAGGACTCTACCTTTTACATTAACAAAGTTATTTCAAGTTGCTAATGATTTGTACATCGGTTGATTTTGCAATTAGTTTCTGTGAAACTTGCTGATGAAATTTTCTTGCTATGTTTCAGTCTTTCGGAGACACATTTACAGTTGGCCAAATGTACCCTACTTGCATGTCCATAGAATCATAAATTGATTTTGATATTGATTGGCCATTTTTAAACTTGCACTGTCATTCTCTTAACTAATGGTTTTCCAAGTCATATTATTTAACAAAAATTGGCTCTTTGTCCCATATTAAGTCTGCATCATGTTTTAAGTCTTCTTTTATCTAGTCATATCAGCCAATTCCAAATTTGATCACATTTCAATTGGAATGTTGAGCTTTCCCCCCAAAATTACAAATGGAATGATTTTATTCTTGAACAAGCTTGGAGCCTGGAAGCAATCATGAAAGAGGGGTGTGCCTTTTTGAAAGCTGTGTGTCAAGCTCAGGAAAAGGATAAAGTTAAACCAAAAAGTTTATGCCAGTTTATTTACTAGGCACCCACCCTTAATGTGTTCTATTTCCCTGGAGCAGTTCATGAAAATTGAGTGGAATTAGTGGACTTCTGAATTTGTGCAGTCAACTTCAATATTTGATTAGTTGAATTTGACTTCTGTGTGGTGATTTAGGCACTCTTGTCATTTCGGTTTATCTTTTGGGGGAATCTTGAGTAATTCAAATGAAATCTTGTTTAAACCCACTCTATTCTATTTTTCCTAGAGAATTTCTTCCACGTGGAGAGGTGCTTTTTCTCAGTTCCAATGTCATGAATGAGTGAGCGTTGAATGTAATGTGTTATTAGATTTTCGATAAAAGAATCATGCATATGAGCAAGTCTGAAAAATAGAAGTGGTCAGTTTTTCCGTAAGCTCCCTCAGCATTTCCTCCATTCAGGTAAATCTTTCATCATCCAAGAGCTAAGTCAATTAATCTATTGCATCAGCTGCAGTTATTCTAATTCAATCTATCAATTACACAAATTTCTATGTTGTAATTGGTGCTTAGAATGTAATAATCACTATTTACTTTTATTTTGCTAAGTTGATCTTTTGTACTGTGAAATGCTTGTTTCCTCTTTAAATATGAGCAGTTTGAGTTGTTTGATAATTGCATACCACATAATTTTTTTTATAGGTTTCATTCACTGGTAGAGTTTGATGAGGGAAAGCGAAGCTGCAGGAAACGACTTGATGGGCACAACAGGAGGCGAAGGAAGCCTCAGCCCGACTCTATGGCCCGAAATTCAGGACTGATTTTCTCTAACCAACAAGGTGTTGCTGCAGGTACAACAAGACTTTTATCATTCAGTAGTCCACAAATTCTGCCCAGTTCTGTTGTGGGCTCATCTTGGGCAGGAGGTGTAGTCAAAGCAGAGAATGATCAGATGGTGCTCTATAACAATCATCATCATCATCAGCTGAATTACAACATTGAGAGACCAAACTCATTACCAAATCAACTTCAGTTCATCCAAGAACCCTCCTCAATCTGTCAACCCCTTCTTGATCCAAATGCTGGTGGTGGTGGAAGTAGCAGTAATTGCAGCCCGAAAATGTTTTCTGATGGGTTAAATCATCAAGTCGTTGACTCTGATCGTGCTCTCTCTCTTCTGTCATCGGCTGAACCCCCTCCATCTGTAACAAGGGAGTTTGGTTTAGTTGAAAATGAATCACTCCCACAGGCCCAGCAGTCCTTAGTCATCCACAACTTGCAATACAGTGATTTAGGAGGGCAGTATCATCAGTTTGCTCAAGAAAGCAAGCCAGTAGTTGTTTCTTCCACAGGCGGCGGCAGCAGCAGCAATGCATCTACCCTACATTTTCCAGAAATGTTTCATAATGGGCCTCAGGAGGGATCATCAACAAGTGGATGTGGATCCCATCAAACTCTCACATTCATGTGGGAGTAGTAGATGTTCATGGGTGGACACCCCAATTATGTTAATATGCTGTATTAATTAATGATGAAATTCTTTGTAATGTAACCTCCTGGCTAGTCCCTTTATCCTAATTAGCTGTCGTGACCAACACAAGATGTCTGCTTCTTCTTCCTCTTCCTAAAAGGATGAAATTCCTCTTATGGTTCTCACTCTCTCTCTCATATATATATATATATATATATATGTACATATACATATATAAGTATATAATATGTGTTGATTGCCTTGCTTGAGGTGAGTGCCGTTTGTTTTATGCTTAGATGTAGACGATCATGATGTTGATATATATATATATATATATGTATATTAAAGAAAATTCATTCTTTGTTGAGAAACTAATTAACTCACGATTTCCGTCATGTTTGTTTTTCGTTTTTTTACTAGCACATGCACACACACCAAGGACACCAAGAACACATAATTGGCCACGTGGGCCATGAAATGTATTACTTGGAAAAGTTGGAAAACTTCTGAACAATTTGGAGTGGTCTATATCAGCAAGCAAAAAGAAAAAACATTGGTTAATGCATATCCTTACTTAAGGGTCAAAAAACATATGGCTGCACAAGATTTCTCCACCACTACTTGATATTCTATGCTTCCTCCACCGTTTGTCTCTGGAAGTCTAATTCACGGAAAATTCTTGCACCTTTCTAAACTATAGTATTAAGCTATATATATATATATGTGTGTGTGTGTGTGTGTGTGTGTGTAATTAAGCTAGCTGAGCCTGAGGCCTTATATATGTTCTCTTACAATACAATTTGAGTAGTAGGACCATCATCAAACACTATCTATCTAAATTTTAAAAAAAATGATAAGTTGATATCATTAACTTGAGTTGAAATTTAGTTTGTGAAATCTTCACTCCACGTCACTACTTTCGATGTGAGTGAAAGTACAGTTTCAGCTCAACTGTCAATATTAATTTTATAAATGAATTAAATAATAAGATATGATTTCAGCAGTACATAAAATATAATCAGTTTCATTTAGAATTATCTCACATAAATTTTTATGACTATTATCTTACATATAAATATCTATTTTTGCTATAGAAAGTTTCTCATAGATTTGTTTTACTTGATAATCTTATTGCACTCTGATTCGTTGTTTCTTTTCTATATTTCATACTTTCTATTATTTTCCCCCTTTATAATGATGTAAATAATTTATTACATAAATATTTATGTATGCCTGTATAGTTCAGCACATATTAAATAAATCTGACTATTTATTTGTGAAACTGAATTACAATTAGAAAATAAAAAATGACAAGAAATTTTATAATGTCACTGACAAAACTGAGATTTTTTGGTAAAAAAGAAAATCTATATATGAAATGCTTCTTAAAGAGGAAAATACAAGTCTACAGTCATGCAAAATTATCTGAGATAGTTTGTAATTCAACGTGTCTTTTGTCAATGCTATTATATTTTCTAGTTATCTAATTTAGTCTTAATTCAAGGTTAATTTCTTTAATAAAATTAGTGTTGTGCAAAAATTTGGGAACAAATAAATTGATAATTAGTCGTAGAGGGGGCAAAATGCTACACACACACACACACACACACAATATTGGGTATCATAAACAAGATAAAGTGGATTACCCTTAAATTCAATTTGGGGCTATTTTTATCTTTTGTATAGAGTTTTTAATTTAATAAGTTATTTGAAAAACTTACTAGTAAATTGGGGAGGGTTGGGAGTGTGGGAATTGATACCTGCTCTATGTAACAGAAGGTGCAATAAATTCAACCCTTTCTTTATTGCTCAATAAATTTTGAAGTTCAATTCTTAATTTAATAAGTTATGAAATGTTGATTAATTGTACGTAAGAATACAACTTATTGAAGTTTGACTCCCTAAATAATGAAATTAAGTTGATAAGTAATTTTAAATTGAAAAGATAATTAATGAAGCCAAGTTAATTTAAACAATGTGTTGCTGGATGCCGAATTGATCTGAAAAGTGCATTTTTTTACACATTTCTCTATACAATTGTGAAATATTATTCATATTGAGCTTTAAATTCTACAATAAATTCGAAAGCTAAATTTAACTGAAATTGGGCATGCTAGCTGCTTAATCTTTCCTTTGAATGTCAATTTTTTCTTTATTAATCATCATCATCCTCTCTCTCTCTCTCTCTCTCTCTCAATGAAAGAAAAATATTTAATTCAAGTTCGGTTTAATCAGCCAATTCATGGGGTTGGTTGCGTTATACTATTGGCCATTGCTCCAAAACTGGGGTTTGTACTATATTGTTATTATATACAAAAGGAGTAAACGCATGCATGCATATATGCATAAGTGACTTCTAATTAATTAAAAAATATAGAGTTAGTTAGACGAGCATAGACATTTATTTTATTCCTCCATATCATAGCCATCCATAATCCATATCTCTTAGAAAGTGATCAAAATCCAATTAAATATATATATGTGGACAAGAATATATCCAACTTATCACCACCCCATAATTACATATTTTTGAGCTCATAAGCTATTGGTCCACAGCTCAACTACAAGATTCATTTCCATCTCAAACAAACAATCAACATAAAAATTAGCTTTTCCCTCTATCTCTATAGGTACGTAGAACTCTACGGCGACACAAATATTTTTCTCATGCTTTGATACTAATTAATGATGGAATTAGTTGCCAGTCAAAAACAAGGAGGCTTAATGGAAAGCAAGCTAATAATGTCTTTCTATCGAACAGCCAAGCCACCAACTTCAGCCGTGCAATGCACCACCGCCTGGCTGATGAGGCCGGATTAATTTGTTGGTGAAAACACTACTGTCGTTTAAGAGTCGGCTGGGTATTGATGGCTTTGGTGGCTACGATGGCTATATATGTATGTATGTCCATGGCCCCAATGGCGGTGGAGGGGATGAGCACATGGTTAACAAGGCTACAAGTTATATATTTCGATTACATTTGAAGAATCAAATTTGTTCAAGGGAAAAATTAAATAGTAATTATATACCAAGTATTGTAGTGTTTTCTTTTTCTTCTTTTTCCCCTCTCCTTTTCCTTTGTTTTCTTCTTCGGCACACAATATACTATGGCCAAATGTAATCTTAATTTCTTGGCTTGTGCAGTTGACACGTGGACTTCTGTGCATTCTAAAGAATGGAACCAAATCTACAACAATAAAAAATACACTACAAGTCATATATGTTCATAAATCGAGATTCTTGCTCCCACTTCTTTGGCAATTCTTTCTTTACCCTATATGCAACCGAATAGCTGAAACTCGATATATTAGAAATTCCATTTTTAGGTATGGTATGACATATTAAATAATGGTACAAGCAACAACAACACATGTAATATTCTAGACAATATGGCTGGATATGAGCAACGTAACAATGCTTAAATTCTCTTTATTGTTATAATTTATTATTAGGCTAATTACAAGGCTCTTTCCTCGGGAATAACGTAACAAGGGTTTTATATTGATGCAAAATTGGGCATGCACGTTGCACTGAGTTACATTGAGAATTGGACTCTTACATTCTTATTTATTTTTGAAGAGGCAAATGAATATTCTAAAGACCATTTGGTAAATTGAGATATGGACGTGACACACCGTAATATTATGGACTCTCATGTATTGAATTAATCTAAGCAACTTTAATGGAATTCCAGATCTAATGAGCCTAGACTTTGGCCACTATAAATAGAGCATTTCATGACTTGAAAAAAGTATATTAATAATTATGCGGAAAAAGCTTGGAATTGCAAGCGCGATCTAAAATTGGACGCACTCTCGATTTATCCACAGCAAAATCTCGAAGTGACCCTCAAAGACCTTTGCTAGTAAGAACATTTTGGCACCATCTATGGGGCATAATTCACAAGACATTGAGAACGCAAATGTGATTCAGAGCTTGAGACGCTAGTCCCTCATTGGTTTTCCCAATAGAAGAGAACACTGCAACTGATGGAGCTTTCTGTCCAGCCCCAAACTCCAATGGATCATAGACAACTGCTCAACCTGGAGATAACTTAATGCAGGCCAAGAATCTACCTCCTGCAGAGCCTGTGTTGTAGATCACCTATGAGGCTTTGCTAGCCCTGGTGGAGGACACATTTGCAAGAGTTGTACTCAAAGCCATCACATAGTACGTTTTGGAGCACCCACAACCAAACCCCCCTTAGTCATCACAAAGAAGCTGAAAAACATCCTCCAAACTCAATAGGACTGAGCAGAGGTCTAAAGGAAAAGCTATGTACCCCCAACCATCATTGCACGTGAGTTAGGCCTCTCTCCAAGCAACCAACTTTAGTTGATGGACTCATATTGAAGAGTTCACCTTTCGAACCATAGCCTTTGAACGCACTCGTGGAGGCAATGAAGAATACCTTTTCTTTGGTGATAGGACCCTTGCGATACAACCCTTTCTACGTTGCTATTCTAGCAAAATCGTTTCTTTATGCAGTGAAGATCTCTAACTTACTTGAATTCGATGGAATTGGAGACTTCCAGGAATACCTAAATAATTTTTCCTTACATGTATGGATGTACGGAGCTTTATGACCCCAGCAAGGCCACTTACTACAAGATTTTTGGCATAACCACAACCAAGCGTGCGTTAGCATGATTCAACCAACTATTTACTGGTACGACCATTGGTTTTCGAGCAGTTGCAATGATTCCTACATAACTTCTTCATGAATAGAAAGTATCAAAAACCATAGCATACTTATTTACTATTGTAAGGAAGGGTAGATTTTGTAGGGAGTACGATAACCATTTCATTCATGCAGTCCACAAGAGCTATTGCCTAGCATTATGTAGCAGAACCTGTGGTACCAGTGCTTTAAGGAATCAATAGCTAGGAGAGCTTCGAGCGACCTGGACAAACTTTTGCTCTGAGTAGAGAAATATATTTGGATTGAAGAAATAATAGCCCACCAGATAACTACAAAAGGAACAATATGGCTGAAGAGCCAAGTATGGGAAAGAAAAAAGATGAACATAAGCATGCACCCCCAGTAGGCTCTATGAAGTACAATCTATCAACGCACCCAAAATAGAAATTCTGATGATGTTTGAGCAGCAAGGACTAGTGAACAATCCAAAAAGATGATAGATAATCTAAAGCAATAAAAATTCAACAAGTATTGCTATTTCTACCGTGATAAGATCTGTACCATTGAGGAGTATCACCACCTAAAAAATAAGATCGAGGAATTGATAAGGTAAGAGTATTTAAAGGAGTTTGTTGGAAAAGATAAGGAAGCCCATAGGCCACTCATTAAAAAGGACAATCAGATTAGAGATGGCGTGAATGAGAATTGGAACAAGGAGGGATACCTAGCAGCAGACGTCGATAACTGCCTATTATTGGAGTAATCTCGATCATTTTTGAGGGACCAACTAGTGGAGATTTTGCAAGTGCCAAGAAGATACTAATTTGAGCTGCCCGACAAGCTAAAGCTAATTTCCTATACTACACACCACCTGTGTTTGAGGTGCAAATAGTGGAAAATGAGATTTTCTTCTGATATTATAACTTGGAGGTTGGAAGGGGAGAACACAATAATGTATTTGTAATTTTCGTCTCCCTTACCAACTTTTGAGTAAAGAAGGTCCTGGTAGATAGTGGTAGCTCTGCGGACATCATCTTCTATATTCCATTCCTATAATTAGGAGTGGATAACGCCTAACACCCAAAATCAACACCCCATTAGTTGATTAGTTGAGAAAGGGTGAAGGCCTTAAGTGAAGTTTCTCTCTCACTATCCTTAGGCTTTTGCCACATGCGCATGACGAAGTTGATGGTGAAGTTCCTCATGGTTAAGGCTCCCTCTACCTACAATATCATCTTAGAAAGGCCGACATTCAATCTCTTCTGAGCCATAACATCAATTATTAGATGAAGGTCAAGTTCACAACTCTAGAAAGTTTGGGAGAAGTAATCAAAGACTACATGATGGGCAGTGAGTGCTATGCCAATAGAGGTGAATTTAGAGAAATATTCAAGGGTGTGTGCAGCGGTGGAGATTAAATAAAGGATGAAATAGACTTGCAAAAAATATGTAAAAAGTCTAGTTTATGAAATATGATATGGGGGGTGTGGGGAGGGGGATGGGGTTAGTTCTTCTATTTCACCTTTGACCCATGCACCTATGGATTATTTATTTGTTCATCTTAATCTTTCAATTATTTAAAATTTAAATTTAATTTAATTTTTCTATTTTTACATTTTTTTGAATATTTTTATAATTTTAATATTTTTTTATTTTGGTTATGCATCTTTTGGAATTTTGCATAATTTTTCAAATTGAAAAAAGATAACTTTTTGGTATTATGTTGTGAATTATATATTGGAGTTGGATTGTTTTTTTGTATTATGTGTTGGTCAATGCTCCTATATGTCTGACATTTTTTTATTTTTTGATTCCTTAACAAATTTCTATAAAAATATTGTGGAACTATATCACATACTTAGTACGTTACAATTGTGATGCTTCTAAACCATCTATGGCGAGTCCAAGTGTAGGTATAAATCCTACTATTGAAACATGCTGATAACATTAGTTCTACACCCTTTACACCCAACAAGTAGAAGTTAAGCATAGAAAATTCAAATTTGTAGTAAGGGAGCACTACCTAGAGAATCAATTGGGTGAAGGATAATTTTACTGACACTTGCATTTACTGTAAGAAAAAATTTGACTGCTCTAGTAAAACTAGAACCACCCATTTGAAAAATTATATTCAAAATTGCGCTCTTAAGATAAATCAAGTGACATTCAATAGGTTGGAAAATATATTAGTAGTGTTGACCCTACTCCTAAGATGACAACAGATAAACTTAATCCTGCAATTGAGCGAGCTTTATTTGCTAAAATGATTGCAAAACATGATTTATCTTTTCTCAAGGCTTATTATGAGTATTTTAGATTTTGGATATCTTTTTGCATGTCATCTTGTAAACATCAACCAAGAATATTGTGAAAAATGATTTGATGATTGTTCATAGTTAGGAGAAAGCAAGATTTTATCGAGAACTTGAAAATTTCACTTCTCGAGTTAGTCTTACAACTGATGCATAGATATATGATCATCAGAATTGTGTAACTTATCATTACATTACTTTTGACCAAAAATTGCATAAGATATTAATTGCATTCCATGTTTCAATATCTAATGATGGCTTGTGTTGTATGACTGGTTGAAAATTCGTGTTTTCGCATGCAATATTTATAAAAAGTTCTTTGTTGTGGTTGTGGACAATACCTCACAAAATTTTGGAATGTTGGATGGTATGAAAAAAATGATAAGAATAACTTTTACATAGTAGGGACATATTTATATTTAATATTCAACCCATATATTGAATTTAATTGTTAAAAGTGGGTTTAATATAATTGATGGATTAATTGAAAAAGTTCATGGTAGTGTCAAGTATATCATTAAGTACAAAGAGATGAGAAATTTTCCCTTGCTTGGAGTCAAACTCGATTTAATACCAAAAGGTGTGTTGACTTAGAAGGTAGAACTAGATGGAATGTAACATATGATATGCCTATTAGATCTCAAAGAAAAATTTAAGTTCTTGGTTGATTTGGATAGTAATCATAAGCTTTTACCTTCAAATAATGAATGAGAAATGGGAGAAAAATTTTGTAATCATTTGAAATCTTCAATGATGCTATTTTAGCACCTTTTGGAAGTAACTATCCAACAACACCTCTATACTTCACTTATATTTGTCTAATTGGAGAGGAATTGATACAATGGAGTAGAAGTGATGATAAAAATATTCAAAGGATGAAATATTTAATGCAAACAAAGTTTGATAAATATTGGGATGAATGTAATATGGTGTTGACAATTGTTGCATTCTTGATCCTAGATACAAGATGATATTTATTGAGGCTACTTGTACTAATACGTAAGATGAGGATGTAGATTTTTATGTAAGCAAAGTTTGTACTTTTTGGGCCAAATTAGTTTCAGAGTATGAGGTAATTTGATGTCCCAATGTCACTGATGTATGAGTCTTTATCTAACCATGTTGAAAATTTTCCTATTGTTGATAGTTCAATGTCCAAGTACTCTCTTATTACAATATTTAAAGTAACTACAACTCTATTAGTACTATTACTCTTACAAGAAAAAGATTAAGTTGTATTTAGAGGAAGGATGAGTCCCAATAATGATAAAAAAAAATGTGTCATTTGATGTTTGGAGTTGATGGAAGCATAATGGAGCAACATTTTCAAATTTTACAAAATTAATTCATAATATTTTGACAATTCTATATACCAAGGCATCATCGGAGTCCTCTTCTAGTCAAGCACATGGAGTTATAAGTGACACTTGTGCCTCACTAAATTCTAAAATAGCGGAAGGTTTACTTTGTATTAAAAATTAGCAATGATGATAAGTATTTCTCTCATTTATTTTATTATTTTACTTATATATCAACAAATAAATATAGACTAATATGTACTTCTTTTATATGTATAACAGATTGAATTTTTGGAGAACATATTGTCCACTATTGTCTTACTTTCACTAGTTATCTTTTTGGTGCTATTAATGTTGTTTCTCTTCTTTTTTCTATACTCTTTGATATTGTTTTTCAAAGTATATGATAGGTTCTCATAGAGTGTATTTTTCCCTTGATATGCAATATCTTCAACTTTCAATACTTGTATTTTGTTTATTTAGTTTTTGTAGTGTTAAACAGACAAGAAGTTGGAGCATGTTAATTGTGTTGGGCTACTTTAAGGCTGCTTTCTTGAACTGAGAGGAATATCTTTGTATTTCTTTTTTGGGGGCTATCATATTATGTGTGAAATATTGTTATTTTTGCTTTCATTTTAGAGGAGAATGATATGTTTATTTTGTTGGACTAGAACTTGTTTGAATAAAATTATTTAGAGCATACTCTTATTTTGCTGAGTTGTTTTAGGGATGTTTTATAGATTTTGTTTTTCATTTGTTTGCTAGAAAACTTAAATTTATAGTTTGTTTTCTACTTTAGGTTTTGTTGTCTCAAGATTAATTGTGCTATTTACTTGATTGTTTCCCTTTCAATGAAATTATATGATTCATTCTATTATGAAAAAATATGCATTTTTTTATAGGTTAATAGATTTAGAAATCCATAAACAAATACCCAAATAATTATAATTGAATATGATTATCCAAAAATCTTTAAATTCAGATATGGTAAATTATAATCAAATATGGATATATGTTATTTATTTAATGTTCATTCAATACGAATTTGGATGCCATTGTCTAAATATCCATCAACTACAAAGATAAACATAGATCCATATATGAGTATGAATATCATAAAATTAATCAAATACGAATATGATGTATCCCATCCATTTATCTTTTTACACCCCTAGTTAATATGAAGAGATGCAATGCACTCCTTTCAAATGCTTTGGCCATGGAGAAAATTTTTTAGAGATAGAGGACTGCTTGTAAATAATTTTTTTTTGGGGGGGGGGGGGAGGAACACTAGTTTCTTTCGTAGCCTCAAAAAATCTTGATGATATTATATGATGCATGTAACTTCTTATTTTTAGAGTATGTTATCTGGGAATACATGTCATTTTATTCTTAATAGTTTAGGTTGCATACCCAACCTTTTAAACTCTTTTGAACTGGGACATCGCTTACTATTCCAACTAAAGAGGAGGTGAAGCAAGATGTTTTTGATGTATATCTATCCTGATGGTATAACTAGCCCAATGGTTTTAGTTCCAAGTTCTTTCAAGTTTGCTAGGAAATAGTGGAAGATGGTGTGCTTGAAGCTATTGGGGATTTCTTTTTAGGTACTGCTCTTCTTAGGGGATTTATTGCCACCTATCTTATATTGATTCCCAAGATTGAGTTTCCTCAACCTTGAAAAGGTCTTTAGACGAATAAATTTGCACACCACCATCATTTTATCTAAGCTTATGTGCAACAAACTAGCACAATTACTACCTATAGTCATATCTCCTTCATCGAATGGATTTGTTCTAGAAGGTTAATTAGTGATAATATTCTATGTTGGAATAGTGCCTTGTAGCTAATTAGATTGGCGTGTAATACTATTTCACTTATGATACAATTTTGATTGAATGATATTCTTATTAAATGACCATCTTCATCTTATGTTTATTATACTTCACTTGTATTTGGTTGAAGCCCTTAAATCATACAAGACTATGGGACTTGATCATGCATATGATGGTAAGCATGAAACAAGTCTCTATGATCATGAATTTAAATGTTGCAAGTCATAGAATCTTAAGAGACGGGGCATCTAAGATTCGAATAGCCTTGGACTAACGATGTATATATTCCAAGGGATTGGATATTGCTCAATTTCATGAGCAATCTATGTGAGACATGGATGCATGTTAGTAGGTATTTTTTAGCGAACAAGTTCACTGAAGACCCGCCTGGAGAATTCACTAGATAGCCATAGTGGCAAGTTCTCCAACTTATGATAGTGCATATAATTAGTCCTTGAACCTGAGGATCTATGGTAACCTTGTGTTTATGTCCTTATGCTTTGATTCTTCTCCGACCACGTAGCGGGTTATCTGGGGTTGAGATTGGGCATGAGCTTCTTAAGCATAGAGGTTTGTAAGATTCAAGATGGGCTCAATCTCCTTGTTATTGTGAAGGATGAGTGCATCTCCTATGTATTCTATAATGATCGATTCCAAGAAATTCTTGTGCAAGGAAGTATGACAATTTAGAAAAAAAGTTTTCCAAAGTTGAAGTCATAAAGAGGAATTGAACACTAGATGTAGAGACATAGTTATTGAGGCTATTAGGGAGCCAAAAAATATTTTGCCCTGGGCCTCTTTCAGGAGATAGGAGATGGAAGAATTATGTTTGCATGATAAGCATAAGCTATAATGGTTCAACAAGACATAATTCGTTCATCCAATTAGTTAGGTTCCATAGCTTGTTGCTAGACATCAACCATGGAGAATAGGTACTCTTTAATTAATATAGATTAATTGAAAGGGTTATTAGTTTAAAAGAGTTTAAACTAATGTGAATATTTCGATATTCAAAATATCACAATAAGTTGTAAGCCCATGTCCAATGAATGGATGAACCTAGTGAAATCAAGTACTGGAATCCAATAATAAAACTTCAAAAGCTTAAATAAACTAGTGCTTACAAGCAACCAAGGATATAAACATGCTTTAGGATTCAAATTTGGTTGAAGAGTTACCTTGAAAAGCAAAATCCAAAGGCAGATTGAAGAACTCCTTCTTCAAATAGAATCTGCTAGACAGTGGTGCAGCTGGAAACAATCAATTTTTGACCAATACAAAACTCTCCAAAAATACTAAAAATCTTCCAGTAGATGCTCAAATCCTTGAGGAAGCTTCTGGAACAAATTTTAGCTAAAAAATCCTTCTGGATCTCCTGGAAAAAAATCGATAAGAGACTGATCTCGCAGGTGGATCTCCAAAGGCTTAGCAACCCATTTGTTTTGCCTCTGTCGAAATGATCCACACACCAATCCAATTCCTATTACTCCTCACTTTTAGCTAGAGAAAGAGAGGACAGTTGAGAGGGATATGGCCTATTTTTAGGTAGGGATAAGAAGAGGAATGTGATCTTCAACACATGAATGAACACCTTGAAAATGGAGGGAAAGTGAAAATCTAATTCTTCACTTACTTGAATGCTAGATTTTCACACCCTTTACTCTATATCTATATATAGAGTGAGGATGGTGTGATGCCAAGGTGGCATCACACCTTCCTCAAGGAAGGGGGGACCGCCAACATGCATGCCTTGCATGCTTAGTTGGCAAATTCAAATATAATTTGAATTTATATGCATTTCAATTATATTTGAAATCTAATTTTAAATTAATTAAATCCCATACTAAAATCATCCTTTCATTGCAATTTTCCTTCCAAATAATATTCTCCTCATTAATTAAATTAAATAATTTAATTTAATTAATTAATCATTGACTTAACTCTTAAGTCAATTAGCTTAACTCTTTAAGCTAAATTTTGTTAACATAACTCTTTAAGTTAACTTGACCTATTGATGGTTATGTGGCACCAAATAATTAATTTCTTAATTATTGGTCTAATTTAACTCTTTAAATTGGTTGATCAATTTAACACTTAAATTAATCAAGCCAACATAGACTTTAATTTTTTATCATCCCAAAATTCGGTCTCTATGAAGTGAATTTTCCAACACTTAGAAAGTTCCTCCACTACTTAGGAAATGTAATTGGCTTTTGTGTGTGACCTGATAGGTTCTACCATTAATTGGATATGGGCTCGCAATTCCTTGTGACTTTTGAATATCGTATATTTATTTTAGTTTAAATTCCTTTAAACTAATCGATTCAATTCAATTAATCTCCATTAATTGAAGAGTACCCAATCTTTATGGTTGATGTTCAACCTCAAGCCCACGGAGCCCACCTAATTGGCCGAAATGAATGGTTTTGGAGAACTATTATAGCTCTACGTGTACCATGTAAATACATTCCTTTCGTCTCCTATCTCCCAAAAGAGGCCTAGGGCAAGATATTTGCCGGCTCTCTAATAGACTCAATACTATATCTCTATTCCCAATGTTCGATTCCACTTTATGACCTCATCTTTGAAAAACTCCTTTTCCAAATTGTCATACTACCTTGTGCAAGAACTCCTTGGAATTGATCATTATAGAATACATTGGAGATGCACTCATCCTTCACAAAGGCGAGGAGTCAGATTCTATCTTGGATCTCACAAACCTCCATATCTAAGTAGCTTATGCCCAATCACCGCCTGAACGGCCTGTTAAGTGACTAATGAGGAGTCAAAGCACGAGGACCTAAACACAAGGTTACCATGGATTCTCAGGTCAAAGGACTAATTATATGCACTAGCGTAAGTTGGTGAATTTGCCACTACCGACTTGCCACTTCGACTAACTAGTGGATTCTCCGGGTAGGTCTTCAGTGCCTTGTTCTCTAACAAGCACCTACTAATATGCATCCATATCTCATATGGGATTGCTCATGGAACGAAGCAATATCCAACTCCTTAGATCTATGCATCGTTAGTGCAAGTCTATTCGGATCTTAGATGCCCTATCTCGTAAGATCCTATGACTTGGAAGATTTAAGATCACGATTGTATAAAACTTATTCCATGATCACTACCTAGTGTGTGACCAAGTCCGATAGTCTTGTGTGATCTAAGGGCTTCAACCAAATTCCAGTGAAGTAAATATAAGCATAAGATGAAGATGGCCATATTATAAATATCATTTAATCAAGATTGTATCACAAGTGAAATAGTTTACAATGCCAATCTAATTGGCTTACGGGGCACTATTCCAACACCTAGTGGGTCACACACAGAAGCCTATAGAAAGCTCTTATTTGATAGGAAGAATTTTCTAAGAAGTTAGAAAATTCAATCCTAGGTGTTTTGAGAGAGAGAGATGAGTGACTAATTTAATTGGTTATCTTAGCTTGATTAATTTAAGTGTTAAATTGATCAAAATAATTTAAAGAGTTAAATTAGGCCAATTAAATTAAGGAGTTAATTTAATTGCTGTCATATGACAATTAATTAGTTAAGTTAACTTAATATTAATTGACTTAAAGAATTAAGTTAATTGACTTAAGGAGTTAAGTCAAATTAATTAAATTAAAGAGTTAATTTAATTAAAGTGAGAATTTAAAATTTGGAAGGAAATCAAATGGAAGAGTCCATTTAAATTTGAATTAGAGTTATAATTAGCATTTTATTTCATGAGATGAAATATAAATGTTAATTAAATACAAATGCATATGATATGTAAATGCACATGCAAGTTGGCAAGTTGGCCAACTAGCATGGGAGGTGTGATGCTCGCTAAGCATCTCTCTCACCTCTATAAATAGGCCACATAGTTGGCCACTGGGTGGTTAATTGGCATACTCATTATTTCCCTCAAAAAGTGTGATATTCATGTGTTGAATTAGAAATTTCTATTTGCCATCCTTACAATGATTGAATTTCTATTACTGTCATGGTTTGCAGATAGATGATATGTTGGTCGGAACAACCATCGTGGAACTGAAACAGATGACCCGTTCTATCACATTTGAGTTAGAAACATAGGGTATCAGGTGGTTTTTTAGAAGGAATGCTACTATAATTTCATGAATTAGACCATTGAGCCATGTCGGAATGGAATGACGAATTGAAATCACAAATAGTAGCCTGAGAAGACGGTGTGGGTTGCAAAAACAGATTTTGTAGAACCAAAGCTTTCAATGAACCATAGGTCCTATGGTGGCATGGGCATTTGCATATTTTGGTTGGGGGTTTGGTTTCTCGGGGAGGGTTGCTGGACATAAGAAACTAAAGGTAGTGGTGTGCGACCCCAAAATTGTGATTCTACCGTATCTTTCTTTTTTTAAAATTTATTTTTTTATTATATAAAGTGGCTGACTGTGAACCCATGATCCTTAGAAATTTGGGTGGGGTTTGGATGTATGATATATGTAGATTGTAATGGAAGTTTGAATGTTTACCTTGCAGTGGTGTTTGGTGGTAAATTCATGAGAAACCAAAGGTGTGATTAGAGAAGCTTGTCTTCTTCTATTTCTCTTATTTGGAAATTGCAAGTGAAATTAAAATAGTACAAAAGTGGGAACCAAAAGATTCGAATTTGAAAGTTTGATTTAGTGGAGGTAGTGTGTTTGTTCCACCAAAGAAAAGATGTTTTCGAAAAGCCTAAATAATGTGGCATGGACCAAAAATATTTCTAAAAAGCCTAAATAAATGTGGTGTAAATATTGTTTCTGAAAACCTAACGTGGCCAAAATAATATTTTTGAAAAATCTGAATAAAAGAACATTTTGAAAGGTTTGAAAAATAGAAAAGAAATAAAAGAATTTCATCATTCATAGTCTAAATTATTTTAGAAAAGCATGAAGAAAGCAATAATTTTATTTTCATTCAAAAAAGTAGTCATACTTTATTTTCAATTATTTGTGGGTGTAGTCCTTGCTACACCTAAAAATTTAAAATCTTGTGCACCTCCTTCCATCACCATTTCTTTACAAACTCTTGGCTTAAAAACTCCTACTTTAGATTAAGTAAACATTGTATTTATAATTATAAAAAATATTTTTTGCTTGAGGTTTCTTATCTTGGTGTCTTGAAAGGTGATAGATATGCTTACTTAATTGCTTCTTTTTCATCTCAAATTTAAAGTATTATTAGATTTATAAATATTCAAATGAGATTGTTAGAATTATGCTTCATAATTTTCTTATGTTGTTTAAAATATAAAATCGACCAGCTTTATAACTATAATTTCAATAATATTGTATACTAATTATATCTATGATTACATTTTGTTTCCACATATTATTAATATTGTTATTTATGTTGTATTTTGTGTATCTTGTAGGATGCCTCCAAATTGAGATGTTGGTTGGGATTTTGGTGATCCAGTAAGTGATGATCAAAAAATTATAAGATGTAAAGTTTTTAGCAAAGTTGTTAATGATGGAATGACAACATTAAAACAAGATATTACATCATGCGTTGGAGAATGTAGAGCCAAGGCTCCAAAAGATGTATCACTTCAAAAGCATATTCAAGAATCTAAACTTGCTAAAGATATAATGAAAAAGAAAAAAAGAAGTAGCTATAAGTGCAATTCTAGAAGAAACCATGGATAGATATGCATTTGACAGCAAAAATAGTAGTAGAGATGAGGATAAATTTAGTAGTGACTATGTTAATGAAAAAGGTTTATATCAGATGAAAATGAAGTAGTTGAGGGATACTATGAGAGAAAGCCGTAAAATGGCTACTTATGAAAAAGAGATGCTCAATAGTTATGGTTATTGTATGTTTGATATAATATGTTATTATATACTTACATAAGAACTTAAATCAACTTTATTTTTTCAAGTTGTAGGGCACGCCGGTGCTAGTTCATCTAGAGTTCAAGAAATGCCACATGGTTTATGTGTGAGGTGGGAGCTAATAAGCCTTCAAGTGGGATTAACACTTCTATATGTGCTTTGATCAAAACAAAAAATTATCAAAAAATGGTTTGCGCCTTAGAAGGTAAAAAAAGTTGGTAAAGTTATCTCAAAGTGGCTTTTATTCAATTGCATCCTATTTCATGTGACTGATCGTGGCCTTATTGCCAATCTATGATTAATAATATTGTCGGGAAAGGGGTGGGGACGAAAGGGCCTTTGGGATGCAAAATTAGCAGTATTTACTTAGATAAGTAAGTGGAAGAAATTGATGAATATATAAACATTTTAAAGATAAAATGGCTAGAGTATGGGTACACAATTATGTGTGAAGCTTGGAGTATTTGAAATAAACATCCCACCATAAATTTCATGATATATTGTGATCATCAAATGTTATTTCATCTTTAGTGGATTGTACTAATAAAAGAAAGTCGGCTAACTATGTCATCTCTCTTTGCAATGAAGTAATCGATGAGATATGAGAGGAAAATGTTTTATAAGTAGTTATATATAGTGAAAGTGCGAGTAAAGCACTTAGTGAAGCTCTAATGTTGGAAATGCCATATTTATTTTGGTCATCGTGTGTAACATATTATATACCTAATGTTGGAAAAAATTGGGAGGATGACCGAAGTAAAAAAGTATATGGAAAAGGTGAAGCATATCACAAGTTTTATGGTAAGGTGATGGCTTATGCCTTATGAAAGTTGAATCCTACAAGCAGAACTTCCCTACTCACGACTTAGAATTAGTGACCATTGTATTTACCTTAAGAAAGTGAAGACATTACTTGTATGGTGCAAACTTCATAGTGTATGCCGACCACAAGAGCTGGAATGTCTTTTCACACAAAAGACTTAAATTTGAGGCAACATTGTTGGATGGAGTTCTCAGAGGATTATGACTGTTCAATTCAATATCACTCAGGGAAGGTGAATGTAGTGGCTGGTGCGCTTAGTTGTAAGGCATAAGTAACTAATCTTGTTGCTTTAGGGCAAGGACTAAATTCGATGGCACTGTACACCCATATTACCATAAGACAGTATATTTATTAGAAGATTAGGGAGGCACAAGAAGGGGACAAAAATCTGCAGAAGTTTAAGATGAACGCAATCGACACGTCTAACACGAAGCTTGAAGTGAATTAGGGTAGAACTTTACTATATGGGAAACGAATCTATGTACCAGCGGACAAGGAATTAAAACGAGTAATTTTAGTTAAAGTTCACAAGTCGAAGTATACAATCCACTTGGTGGTAATAAGATGTATCAATATTTGAAGAAATACTATTGGTAGATCAACATGAAACGAGAGATTGCTGACTACGTTTGAAAGTATCTCAATTGCCATCAAGTTAAAGCAGAGTACCAAAGACTAGCTAGGCTACTACAGTTCCTAGAAGTGCCCATGTGGAGGTGAGAGATGATCACTATGGACTTTATCACAGGTTACCTACTTCAAGGGGAGGTTACATTAGTATCTGGGTAATAATGGACAGACTAACGAAATTAGCTCATTTCTTGCCTGTTAAGGTTATATACCTATACAGTAGAGATACTGTGCGAATTTACACCAATCAAATTATTCGGCTACATGGGGTACCCATCAATATAGTATCCGATCGAGACCTTAAGTTTATCTTTGACTTTGGAAGCAAGTGTAGGAGAGTTTGGGAATGAACTGAAATTTAGCACGACAGCACATCCACAAACCAATGGTCAATCAGAGAGAACCATTCAACTTTTAGAAGATATGCTCCAAGCTGCATATTGGATTTTAGGGAAGGTTGAATTAAGCATCTTTCGTTGATCAAGTTTGCCTATAGTAATAGCTATCAATCGAGTATCCAGATGCCCCCTATAAGGCATTATATGGAAGAAAATGTCGATCACCATTATATTGGGACGTGGATGAGTACCGTGCGCCAAATGCACTTGGGCATCAGAGAGCAGAGCAATTAGACCTGAGTTAATACAAAAAGCTGTTGATAAGATTCGCTTAATCAAGTAGAGGTTGAAGATTGCACAACGTTGAAAGAAAAGCTACACATATAATAGGAGAAGAGATTTGGAATTCAGTATTGGAGATATGGTCTTTTTGAAGGTGTTACCCGAAAAAGGGTTTGCGAGGATCAGCAAAAGAGGAAAGTTAAGCCCTTGGTATGTTGGCCCATTTGAAATAGTGGAGAGCATTAGAGCAGTAGCCTATCAAATTCTTCTACCACCGAACCTTACTAAGATACATAATGTCTTCCACATGTCACAACTAAAGAAGTTATCACTTAGATCCCTCACATATAATTAAATATGAGGATCTTCTGCTTCAAAATGATATGATGTATGAAGAGAGACGAGTGCAAATTTTAGATAAAAAAATACAAAAGCTGCATATTGGAGAGATCCCACTAGTAAAGATACTTTGGAGGAACCATAATATGGATGAGGCAACGTGGAAAAGCAAGGAGGAAATGTAAAAGCATCACCCGGAACTCTTTGCTAACTTAGGTTAGAATTTGGAGACCAAATTCCTTTAAGGGGATGGGATGTAATGCCTCAAAATTTACTTTGAATTTAATTAATTATTTTACCACATTTATTTTACTTAGTATATCAATTAAAGTCATAGTAAGACATAAAATAAATTTCATTAGAAATTGAAAAAAATGAAAATTAAATTATCTCCTGATAAAATAAATTATTATTTTATGTCTTATTATATATTCTATATTTTGGGGAGTATAAATTATAATTCGACTCGAATTAATATTATACTATATAAGAGTGAAATTATTAAACTTTAGGAATTAATAATAAAGATGTTGGAGTTAAAGTAGGATAAATATCCTAGTCCTAAAAGGAAAATAATTAGAATCCTTCTTAGAGTAAACTACTTCTTTCCATATATATTTATATATATGTGTAGTAAAACCCTAGTTATACCATTCAACAACAAAAAAAAGAAAAGGGGGAAGAAAAGAAACAAGAAAAGAAGAAAGAAAGAAATGACGATTGCTCCACCATCAAAAGAGGTCTAGTACTCTTGGTTGGTTGAGGAAATTATTGGTATTAATTTTAATTGTTGCTATTAAGTCAAATTGATTTTGTTTCTTAAATTTAGAAATTGAGTGAAAGAAGAAATAAAGAAGAAGGGACGGCAACAAAGAAAGGAAAGAAAGAGAAAGGGGCCAAATAGGTGCGTATAGGTTTTGGGTAAAAGTGTCTTAGTTTGTTTGTGTATATAGTGTATATATTTTACATAGGTACAAAAGCCCCATGCCTTAGAAGAGTAGGTGTGCACTGTATATATATAGATTGAGCCATATATCATTTTCCTTCCTTTTGTCTTGTCTAAATCACAATAGTACAACTCATGTCACACTCAATTAAAGATGAGAAAAACTCCCTTGTCATATGTATGTTTGTATATATATATATATATATGGACTTGCCGATTTGTTTAGTGTATGTATGCTTGGATGGATATATATATATATATGGATTTGATGGGTTTAGTTAGTATATGTTTATTTATTGGGGAACTTATTAAAAAGTACCAAAACTACTTTCAAAATTTGTATTCAGTCCCCAATTAAAAACTTATAGTGCAAACTCCCTAGTTTTAATAAAAGTTTAGAGATTACTCCCTAGCCACTTGATTTGACACAAATGCCCTTAAGTATCACATTTTTCCTTGTTTTTTCAAGCAAACAGTAAACCCTACAAACGCTCGTTACCAGAAACAGAAAGAACAGAAAAAATTGCAACAAGCGGGAAACGAGAACAACGTTAGAGCCAAATGCCACTAACCCGACAACTGCATTGTCTTCTTCTCTTTTTATTTTCATCATTTTCGGATTCCATCTTCTTCTCAGTTCCTTCTCAGTTGCTTCTGTGTTTCCTTTTTTTTTTTTCCCCGACAATGTCAACCAGCAGCGAAGCAAGTGCGCTCAATCAAGTGTTGGGGAGTTGTCGCTACAAAGACCAGCTCCATATAATGTCAATTAAGGACAGTACGACTGTAATGGATATCTACATTTATCTAGCAAGAAAATGGAGTGAAATCAATTCCGAGCACTTCAGCTTGCAATATATAGCTCCACATCAAAGATTGTACGTGAGTTTAACTGATGACGATGATGTCATGAATATGGTCTTACTGCATTTGACATTGAAGATGAACATTGCGGACATCTTGGTAAACCGAAAGGATGAATCAAGCAGCAGAGAAAAGAAGAGCAGTGATGTTTTAAGGTAATACTTCTACAGAATCTCAACTTTACTGCAATTAGTAAAGTTCTGTACATGAAGTGTTCTAAAATTGCTCTCTGTTTATTTGAAAATCTTTCTGTACTTGGAGCGTTCCACATTATACTTCATTGCAGTTAACATTGTACTTACAGAAACATATACTCTCTTCATTGAAGTTCTATACTTCCATTGTTTCTAACTTGTACGTCGCTTTATATAAACTTGTACTTCAAGTATCTAAATCTATAATTCGGCTTTCATGTTTTCTACTAATAAGATATCCAAATTGTACTGCCATTGCTTAGGTTTTATACTTCAAGTGTTCAGAAATTGTTCTCAACTTTGTAAAAAGTGTACTCCTATTTTCTAAAATCATACAACATTTTATATAAATCTGTACTCTTTTCACATAAGTTCTACACTTCTGGTGTTCCCAATTTGTACTTCATTATATTAAAACAGGTAAATCATTCATTGAAGTTCTATACTTCAATCGTCTAAGTTCTATACTTCAATCGTCTGAATCTGTACTTCACTTTACTTGAACTTGTACTTTAATTATCTGAACCTATTATTTAATTTTGAAGCGTGTAATAACGTACTATCTAAAATTTATACTGCGAAAGCTGAGCATCTATACTTCAGTTGCTCCAAAACTGTACCTCACATTGTCCAAAATTATACTTCGAATATCTAAACTTATATTTTAGTTGTTAAATAATTTCACTTAAATCTTTATATTATTTTTATTGGGCTTATACACTTCAGGCGTTCCGAAATTGTTCTTCACTTTGTCTAATATTGTACTTCCTTCTTCATCGAATCATACCTCATTTTATATTCATTTAATCTATATTTGTGCTGCATTCATTGAAGTTCTATACTTCAATTTCCTGAATTGGTACTTCATTTTGTGTGAAATTGTACTTTAATATTGCGCTTATACACTTCAGGTGTTCCGAAATTGTTCCTCACTTTGTCTAATATTGTACTTCCTTTTTTCATCAAATCACACCTCATTTTATATTCATATAAGCTATATTTGTGCTGCATTCATTGAAGCTCTATACTTCAATTGCCTGAATTGGTACTTTATTTTATGTGAAATTGTACTTTAATTATTCGATTCAATTATTTAATTCTGAAGCGTGAACTGTTGTGTTATCCAAAATCTATACTGCGAGAGCCGAATTTTTATACTTCAGCTTTTTCGCAACTGTACTTAACCTTATGAAAAACTATACTTTGTACTTTAATTATCTGAACCTATTATTTAATTTTGAAGCATGTAATAACGTACTATCTAAAATTTATACTGCGAAAGCTGAGCATCTATACTTCAGTTGCTCCAAAACTGTACCTCACATTGTCCAAAATTATACTTCGAATATCTAAACTTATATTTCAGTTGTTAAATAATTTCACTTAAATCTTTATATTATTTTTATTGGGCTTATACACTTCAGGTGTTCCGAAATTGTTCCTCACTTTGTCTAATATTGTACTTCCTTTTTCATCGAATCATACCTCATTTTATATTCATTTAATCTATATTTGTGCTGCATTCATTGAAGTTCTATACTTTAATTTCCTGAATTGGTACTTCATTTTGTGTGAAATTGTACTTTAATATTGCGCTTATACACTTCAGGTGTTCCGAAATTGTTCCTCACTTTGTCTAATATTATACTTCTTTTTTTCATCAAATCACACCTCATTTTATATTCATATAATCTAATTTGTGCTGCATTCATTGAAGCTCTATACTTCAATTGCCTGAATTGGTACTTTATTTTATGTGAAATTGTACTTTAATTATTCGATTCAATTATTTAATTCTGAAGCGTGAACTGTTGTGTTATCCAAAATCTATACTGCGAGAGCCGAATTTTTATACTTCAGCTTTTTCGCAACTGTACTTAACCTTATGAAAAACTATACTTCCAATTTCTGAACTTATATTTCAGTTCGAACATAAATCCGCTTAATTCTTATACTCTTTTCGTTGCGCTTATACACTTCAGGTGTTCCGAAATTGTACTTCATTTCTTTTATTTCTGTTCCTTCATTTTGCAAATCAATTTGCGTATATCTGTACTCTTTTTGTCAATGTTGTGTGCTTCATGTGTTCACAAATTGTACGTCACGTTTTTTTAACTTGTACTTCAATTTTCTGAATCTGTAATTTAATTTTCAGTGTTCTACTAATGAATTGTACTTTATTGTGCCTAAAATTATACTTCATTTGCCATCCTCAAGGGATGTAGTGGAGGAGGAAATTGGTTCGACCAGTGCATCGCACAATGAATTGGCTTTAATTAGCAACTCAATTGATGCATGGAGGAATTGCATATATGGGGAGGGTCAAACATTCAATGATGCTCACGAGTTCAGAATTATGCTTAAGAATTATGCAGTGTCTACTTTGCGGTCATTTAAATACAAGAAAAATGACAGCAAAAAAATCATAGCCGTTTGCAGTGATGAAAATTGCAAATGGAGAATCTATGCATCAAGGCATGAAGCTGATAAATTATTTGGCATTCGAAAATGTAATCTAGAGCACACATGTGGTGAGGCTAATCTTCGGACAAGGGGACATCCTAAAGCCGATTCCGCTTGGGTTGCTAATGTAGTGAAGAATAAATTGAGATCAGAGCCATGTTATCGGCCCTGCACCATATTGAAAGATATCCACAGAGAATATGGTGTGGAACTTAGGTACCATAAAGCATGGATGGGTAAGGAATTAGCTATGCATGACATCCATGGAGCTGAGAAGGGATCTTATGATAAGTTGAGGTGGTATTGTGATGCTGTGAATAGAACAAACCCTGGAAGTATTGCAGACTGTGAGATTGACCCAATCAGTCGAAAATTTCGTCGGCTATTTATTTGTTTTAGTGCCTGCCTTCTTGGTTTTCTTAGGGGATGCAGGCCATTGATATTCTTGGACGGCACCCATATTAAAAATAAATTCAAAGGAGTCTTACTCAGCGCAGTCAGTAAGGACGCCAATGATGACTTATTCACGTTAGCATATGCAGTTGTTGACTCTGAAAATGATATGAATTGGGAGTGGTTCTGCTTAAAGCTGAGAAGTGTCTTAGATTCTGAATATTTGCCTGGCTTATCAAGGTTTACTTTCTTCTCCGATCGACATCCTGGTCTTCTTAAGGCCCTCCCCATGATATTTCCCGGTAGCCATCATGCATATTGCTTGAGACACTTAGTGGATAACTTCAAGAAACAAGTAAGTGTGCTCTATCTCTGTTTGTGAGATAATTATGTGAAATAAGCTCTACTTCATAACATTAAGCCCATTATTGTTCTATTATTTTGAATTCAGGTATTAAGGAAGTACCCTCTACATAACAAGAAACATTGGTGTTCTGTTTTTATGAAAGCTGCATATGCGCCTACAAGGCAGGAGTATACCCGACATATAGACAGCATCTTGGAGTCAATGCCGCTTGCCAGAGACTTTATTATGCAGTCTGACCCAACATGTTGGGCAAACTCCTTATTCAGTGGAGATCGATGGGGGGTAATAAACAATAATCAAGCAGAATGTTGGAATAATTGGGTTAAACCAGCCCGATTTATGCCAGTTGCAGCCATGGTTGATCACATACGCATGCAAATAATGGTTATGATGCATGGTAGGAGAGAAGAATCTCATAAGATGGTTGGTCAATTATGTCCCAAGCAAGAGAAAAAGTTGGCAATCAATCATATGCGCTCTCGCAACTTAAAAGTTGTCATGTCTAGCGGTTGGAGCTTTGAGGTGATTGAGCAAGACAAATCGTATGCTATAGATTTACATAACAGAGTTTGTTCTTGTGGAGCATGGCAGATTGATAAGATACCATGCATACATGCTTGTGCTTCTATCGAGTCAAAGTCACTTTCACCGTATGACTTCACAGATCAATACTACCGAGTTGAGATGTATCAACAAGCATACCAAGCAGTTATAAATCCTATTCCTACGTTTGATATGCATATGTTCCATGTAGATGATGACGACGTCATTCATGCACCTGATTGTCGATCTCAGCCTGGGCGGAGAAGGACACAGAGGATTCCATCACAGATTGAGAAGCGTGCCATTAAGTGTAAGAGGTGTGGTAGAACAGGGCATAATCGTCGAACTTGCAAAGAATCAGTAAAGTAGCCAACATTTGTACCTCAAAACTGGATAATTGTACCTGATTTGGCCCCATTTGCACCTCGCTTGGGCAATGAAGCGGGTGATTTATCGTGAACATAGCAGCCTAGCAAGTTGTTTAGTAAAGTAGCCAACATTTGTACCTCAAAACTGGATAATTGTACCTGATTTGGCCCCATTTGCACCTCGCTTGGGCGATGAAGCGGGTGATTTATCGTGAACATAGCAGCCTAGCATGTTGTTTAGTAAAGTAGCCAACATTTGTACCTCAAAACTAGATAATTGTACCTGATTTGGCCCCATTTGCACCTCGCTTGGGCAATGAAGCGGGTGATTTATCGTGAACATAGCAGCCTAGCAAGTTGTTTACTAAAGTAGCCAACATTTGTACCTCAAAACTGGATAATTGTACCTGATTTGGCCCCATTTGCACCTCGCTTGGGCAATGAAGCGGGTGATTTATCGTGAACATAGCAGCCTAGCATGTTGTTTAGTAAAGTAGCCAACATTTGTACCTCAAAACTGGATAATTGTACCTGATTTGGCCCCATTTGCACCTCGCTTGGGCAATGAAGCGGGTGATTTATCGTGAACATAGCAGCCTAGCATGTTGTTTAGTAAAGTAGCCAACATTTGTACCTCAAAACTGGATAATTGTACCTGATTTGGCCCCATTTGCACATCGCTTGGGCAATGAAGCGGGTGATTTATCGTGAACATAGCAGCCTAGCAAGTTGTTTACTAAAGTAGCCAACATTTGTACCTTAAAACTGGATAATTGTACCTGATTTGGCCCCATTTGCACCTCGCTTGGGCAATGAAGCGGGTGATTTATCGTGAACATAGCAGCCTAGCATATTGTTTAGTAAAGTAGCCAACATTTGTACCTCAAAACTGGATAATTGTACCTGATTTGGCCCCATTTGCACCTCGCTTGGGCAATGAAGCGGGTGATTTATCGTGAACATAGCAGCCTAGCATGTTGTTTAGTAAAGTAGCCAACATTTGTACCTCAAAACTGGATAATTGTACCTGATTTGGCCCCATTTGCACCTCGCTTGGGAAATGAAGCGGGTGATTTATCGTGAACATAGTAGCCTAGCATGTTGTTTAGTAAAGTAGCCAACATTTGTACCTCAAAACTGGATAATTGTACCTGATTTGGCCCCATTTGCACCTCGCTTGGGCAATGAAGCGGGTGATTTATCGTGAACATAGCAGCCTAGCATGTTGTTTAGTAAAGTAGCCAACATTTGTACCTCAAAACTGGATAATTGTACCTGATTTGGCCCCATTTGCACCTCGCTTGGGCAATGAAGCGGGTGATTTATCGTGAACATAGCAGCCTAGCATGTTGTTTAGAAAATAGCCAACATTTGTACCTCAAAACTGGATAATTGTACCTAATTTGGCCCCATTTGCACCTCTCTTGGGCAACTTTGTACTTAATATCTTCAAAATTTTACTAATATTCTTGGGCAATGAAATTTGTTCAAAGATTTGATTTTGAATTCTTGGTAGTTAATCACCAAAATATTTTATAATATGAATAAAATAATATTAAGAATTTTCAGTTGTTATTCAGTAGTGTTCAACGGATGAATGTTATCAATCGCGGTAATGAAAGAATACCTATGCTTTCATGGATGTAAACAAATGAGAATTTGTCGAACATATCCACCCTATGAAACATAGCAAATCCGTACAACACCAAATCCGATGCTCTCAAATTATTGTACTTGCCCATCATTACAATTAGTGGAGAATAATTATTCATTTACAATAAGTGTACTTGAACAAAACAAATTTTATACTTTATTTGTTGCAGATTGTACTTTAATTTTCCTTGGTTTGTACCTCATTGACCCCAAAATGCTCTCGAATCCGCCGCCCGATTTTAATTCTCTTGAAGTGTACATCCACGAAGCCCATTTTATACACCATCTGTTTCAATTTGTACTCCAGTTTTCATGAATTGTACTCAGGATCCCCGCCTTGTCTCAATAGAATTTGAGTGTCCGTCCCCGAAACACATTTTATACTTTCATTTTCCCTGGTTTGTACCTCATTGCCCCCAAAATGCTCTCAAATCCGCCGCCCGATTTTAATTCTCTTGAAGTGTACATCCACGAAGCCCATTTTATACACCATCTGTTTCAATTTGTACTCCAGTTTTCATGAATTGTACTCAGGATCCCCGCCTTGTCTCAATAGAATTTGAGTGTCCGTCCTCGAAACACATTTTATACTTTCATTTTCCCTGGTTTGTACCTCATTGCCCCCAAAATGCTCTCGAATCTGCCGCCCGATTTTAATTCTCTTGAAGTGTACATCCACGAAGCCCATTTTATACACCATCTGTTTCAATTTGTACTCCAGTTTTCATGAATTGTACTCAGGATCCCCGCCTTGTCTCAATAGAATTTGAGTGTCCGTCCCCGAAACACATTTTATACTTTCATTTTCCCTGGTTTGTACCTCATTGCCCCAAAATGCTCTCGAATCCGCCGCCCGATTTTAATTCTCTTGAAGTGTACATCCACGAAGCCCATTTTATACACCATCTGTTTCAATTTGTACTCCAGTTTTCATGAATTGTACTCAGGATCCCCGCCTTGTCTCAATAGAATTTGAGTGTCCGTCCCCGAAACACATTTTATACTTTCATTTTCCCTGGTTTGTACCTCATTGCCCCCAAAATGCTCTCGAATCCGCCGCCCGATTTTAATTCTCTTGAAGTGTACATCCACGAAGCCCATTTTATACACCATCTGTTTCAATTTGTACTCCAGTTTTCATGAATTGTACTCAGGATCCCCGCCTTGTCTCAATAGAATTTGAGTGTCCGTCCTCGAAACACATTTTATACTTTCATTTTCCCTGGTTTGTACCTCATTGCCCCCAAAATGCTCTCGAATCCGCCGCCCGATTTTAATTATCTTGAAGTGTACATCCACGAAGCCCATTTTATACACCATCTGTTTCAATTTGTACTCCAGTTTTCATGAATTGTACTCAGGATCCCCGCCTTGTCTCAATAGAATTTGAGTGTCCGTCCCCGAAACACATTTTATACTTTCATTTTCCCTAGTTTGTACCTCATTGCCCCCAAAATGCTCTCGAATCCGCCGCCCGATTTTAATTCTCTTGAAGTGTACATCCACGAAGCCCATTTTATACACCATCTGTTTCAATTTGTACTCCAGTTTTCATGAATTGTACTCAGGATCCTCGCCTTGTCTCAATAGAATTTGAGTGTCCGTCCCCGAAACACATTTTATACTTTCATTTTCCCTGGTTTGTACCTCATTGCCCCCAAAATGCTCTCAAATCCGCCGCCCGATTTTAATTCTCTTGAAGTGTACATCCACGACGCCCATTTTATACACCATCTGTTTCAATTTGTACTCCAGTTTTCATGAATTGTACTCAGGATCCCCGCCTTGTCTCAATAGAATTTGAGTGTCCGTCCCCGAAACACATTTTATACTTTCATTTTCCCTGGTTTGTACCTCATTGCCCCCAAAATGCTCTCGAATCTGCCACCCGATTTTAATTCTCTTGAAGTGTACATCCACGAAGCCCATTTTATACACCATCTGTTTCAATTTGTACTCCAGTTTTCATGAATTGTACTCAGGATCCCCGCCTTGTTTCAATAGAATTTGAGTGTCCGTCCCCGAAACACATTTTATACTTTCATTTTCCCTGGTTTGTATCTCATTGCCCCCAAGTTTGTATTCAAATTCCCAGCCCTGTTTCAGTTGAATTTAAGTTATAAATAGTTACTGGAAAATTACACTTAGCTACAAAACAATATTATAAACAAATTATGCTTCAAGTTACACATGTATTTACATATAAGTGCTTCAAATCCTGGCATTTTCATGAGTTAATATTCTATGCGCCATTTTCGCACGATATTTATCAACATTAATTGTTCCAGCATCCCTCCAGAACACGGGGGTGTCCCTAGCAAAACCTTCTGCCCAAAGGCATACATAGACACCATAATCCACTGTACCCACTTGCTGCCTACTTTTCCTCTGCTGTAGCTTTTCATCCACACGACTCCCCAGTGAAAGCCTAATGTACCGAGAATAAAATGAAGCCTACAAAAAATTTGAATTGTTGACTCAAAAAATTTTCCAATCTCACAATAGAAACCATATATCAAATGGGTCCAACTATTTAACGACTAAAAAATGAATAAAAACCCTAAACATGAGAAAATAGACAAGAAATGAGTGAAACACTGAAAAATCACGGACATTTGAAGTTTCAAATGCAGAAAACATACCTTTGTTCCTTTCAGTCACTTGTTTTTTTACTTCGCTTCTCTTTGCAGCTGTTTTTCGTTCCATTGTCACAGTAAAATGGCAGAAATTTTGTTGTTGTTGTTTTTTTTTTCCCACTTCTTCTTCTTCTTCTTCTTCTTCTTCTCGCGACAGTGGTAGAGGAACGGTTTCGCGCCCTTTTCTTTTGGCGCTTAGAAAGGTTGGATTCAAGACAATAAAGAAAATAAGAAGCGTTCTTCTTAAGAGAGAACGCATTTTCGAGGTTTTTTTGTTGTTTTTTCCAGCTGCAAGGGTATACTGGTCTTTCTGAAAGATATGGGGAGTAATTCCTAACTTTTGTGAAAAAGTGGGGAGTTTTGTGTGAAATAATTCAAATGGGGACTGATCACTAAATTGAAAGTAGGATTAGGGATTTTTTTCTAATTAACTCTTATTTATTTATATATATAATTATGGAATTTGATAAGTTGTCTAGTGTATGTGTATTTTTGTGTGTGTATATATATACATATCTTCCTTTTAAAAATTACCCATTTAACATGCATAGCAAAGAAGCCATACACACAAACACGAACATGGACAACCTGGATCCCAACATATATATAAACATATATATATATATATATATATGTTTGAGGCATGTGCCATTAAATATTCTAATTATTATTAGTATTTTTGTTAAAGAGTAAAGTTTGGATTTTTAGTGGTTAAATTGATTTTGATGTTTGAAAGCTATTTCATTATCTTTTGTAAAAGTTACTCTTAATCTTATTATTATTTCTTTTGTTCTTTTAATGGGATTTAAACAAGAGTCTATGCAAGTTTTGGTTCACTGTGAAGTTTCTCTTAACATCATGAAAACAATTTTCCTTTTTTTTTTGTGATAAGAATTATAGGATTTGTTTGCTTTTAAATTCTAGAATTTGGTTAGGTTAATCTTCTTTACTTATAAGATTAGAATTTTGAATGGACTTTAAATGAATATATATATATATATATATATCTATATGTAATATATAACACACCTAATTGATTGGATATATTTAGGATTGTGTTTTTGGGTGTATAGGAGCTGGATTAAATTATTTTGAAACTAATACTAGTAGGTGTATCTAAAATAAAAGGTGAGAGAGATTTAATTTTCATAGTCCTATAATAGGCATGATGTTGTAAACGAAATAAGTTAGAGTACAATTGAGGTTCTATGGGTTAGATATTTATTAAGATGGATATTACTATTATTTTTAGCAGTTGATCAAGGATTTGAAACGACAGAATCTACTTTGAGACGATCGATAAGCATTGTGAGTGCTTAATCCTATGTATAATATATAGTATTACTTTTCAAAACCTAGAAGGTTATATATTGTAATGTAATGCCATTGGAAACTTTTCTTTAGTATACACTGCATTATAATTATATTACACTGCACACATAAAAATTTTCTTACTTTGTTTCAGGATACAAGAAAATATGTTATTTTATGATCTCTTTTTTATTTAATAATGTTTTGAAACCAACAATTAAATACGATAATCAACTGATGGCTAAATTTACTGTTATTGATACCGTACGTTGAATCCAACTTGATTTGGGTATGTGAGGGACTGCACTGGATGGCAGTGGGCTTGCCAGTTGAATCCCAAGCCCCCATGGCCTAATCTCCCAGCACACAACAGAAATCATTTTTGACTGCGGTGGGTTACAGGATTTTTCAAGAACCTAGGCTTGGGCACTGTTTGATAAGATCACACCTTGCCCGGAGTAATGAGAGATTGTTACGGTGGGAGTCATAAGGTTAACTAGCTACAACGATCACTGGTTTGATCGTTGCATTTAAACGTTGGCTTATATAATGTTTACTATTAAATTCTTGTTGTAATACTACTTAACATATGGCTTTTTTTTTCCACTTGTTTTTGCAAATGTTTTTAACTGAATATTTATTTGATCATGTTACGTGCATAAACTCACGTTGCACATACTTAACACTCATTGAGTCCTTTACTCATACTCTATTCTTTTTAATTTTCTTCTGACAAACCTAGACCCTAGCCCTAGTGAGGAAGTGGATCTTGCTTTCAATGAGAATCAGAACTAAAGTAATATTTTGGGACTTTTGCAGTACTTTTAGTAGTTGTTATGGTGTTAGCTTATTATTATCTTTTATGAAAATTTAGTTGAGGTCAGAGTATTAAGATTTTGAGTTTTGATTGCAAGATTTGCTTAATGTATTTTGAGTGCTTTGAATTTTTTTGTTTAATATTATAACTTTGGGTTAGAAGACTTCTATTATTTGGAATTGAGTTTCACTCATCGAGACTAGACCTCATGGTTTAGTTTTGGGATATGACATAACCTAGATGACAACATACCTTTCTACTGTCAACCAGAAGTATTAAGAATCCATGAGATACTACCTCAAACATTTCATTTAGGCAGTGCACGAAATCTCCCATATCAACCAAAATCTCCTACTTATAATTATCTAGTAGAATCTGTGACACCAAAAATTTTAGGAGCTATAGCTAGAAAACCCCCAGCCATATTGGAAGAGCTTTTTGTTCACACAAAGAAGTATATCAAGATCGAGAATGCTATGACTTTCTAAGACGCTGGCAAATGCAAAGGACATGATGAAGGGTAGCAACAATAATAAGAAGCCGGGAGATTATAGGCGCAATCCACCTAGAACATTCTCCACTTATACTACGCTTGCGGTCCCCTGGATGGAGATCTTAACTGTGGTAGTGCAACAAAGCCTAATCCAACACCTTTTTTGAAGATACAAGATGATATGAAGATATAGAAGTTCAACTAAGGAGTCGCTTCTATCACGATTGTGAACATACTATTATGGAGTGCCAACATCTGAAGGATGAAATCAAGAGACTAATTTAGAAAGGATACCTCAAGGAGTATATTGCTCGAAAGAAAGGTAGGCCCAAGATGGATTCAGGAGCTGGAGGAAGTGAGGATTTCTAATTATGACCTAATGATCATTTAAAGTCGAAAGACTAGCAATATTGGTGATACCTAGAGAACCTGCCTACTGAGACAGGATTTCGTGATCTCTGGATGACTTGCAGGAAGTGATTCATCAAACACAAGAAATGCATCGACCTGAGTGGCGAGACAGATTAAAGCTCATTTGGTTAACCCCATATTGGGGATACATAAAGTACGTCCTCCACTATCCAGCATCACCTTTAGAGAGAAAGATATGGAGCCTATGAGGAGAACAAAACAATACCTTGGTGACTTCTATCTCCCTTGCCAACTTTTGGATGAAGAAAATGCTGGTGGACACTGGCAACTTAATGGACATAATTTTCATAATACATTCCTCCAACTTGGAGTAGACAACGCTCAACTGTAGAATATCAATACTCCTTTGGTGGGGTTTACCGGTGAAGCAATAGAGGCACTTGAAGAAACCCCTTTCCCTCTTTTCTTAGGCATTCATCCTGGGCGAGTTATGAAGATGATGAGGTTTTTAATGGTCAAGACCCTGTTGGCATACAACATTATATTGGGAAGGCCCATATTGAACTTATTTTGAGCAGTGTTTCAATGTATCACATGAAGATGAAGTTCCTATGTTGAGCGGAACAAGTTAAGCTATTGGTGACCAACGCGCTAATAGGAAATGCTATGCTAGTATCTTGAAGAAAATGGAGGCTCCTATTGCCAGCTTAGATCAGGTGACAAAAAGGCAAAGGTGTGGTCCATGATGCCGATGTCACCATGAAACTTTTGTTGGGAGTCGGTCACCTTGAGTAGAAGTCAGTCAGAAGTATGGTTGCACATTAAAAGAATATTGAACGAGAATATGCTGTTTACCCACAATTTCAGTCCCATAATTAAGATATGAGCTTTTCCCTTTCACGACTGAATGTGCTACCAATTACTTCACAAGCTTTTTCTTCTATTTTTAACAAGATTATGATAGTAGTTAGGAGTTCTTCTTTAAGTGTTAAAGTATTATTGTTACTAGGTTAAGAGTTATTTCAATGAATAGTAAACAAAGCCAACCTATATTAGGAACAACACTTTTGTTATTGTTTTATTACTTTAATGGATTGCTTTTTTACATCACATCTCATTTGTGCTTGAATTATAACTTTTGCAGAGCAACACTTTATTCTATAAGACCCCTAAGGCATGCATCTCAATAAATGCATCTCAAGATTATTATAGTCATATCTGAGATGTGGACGCTTTCTTGCTCAAAAGGGCTATCTCTGCTGAATGGAAACATTCTTTTCCACTTCAAGCATTGTATCATTTAATCGCTATTTTCCACATGGTGCCATAGTTACTGATAAAATATGACAATCTCTTGTAGGCTATTTTGCAAGGTGATCCTGTGTATCTATGCAATAGATTGAAGCTGTAAGAAGAAGTTTTGAGTTAGGAAAAAGGTCATTTGAGTTCTACCTAACCTTCTTAAATTTGTAACTTACCAAATGCTCAACATGATCAACAAATTACCACTTAAGTTTTAGATTTTTGGATTTGAAATCAAAGTTTAAGCAATTTTTGCATACTGGACCATATATGCTCCAATCTCTCTATTAGGATCTAATTTAGCACGTAAATTTGGATTGTGTGGTCATTTTATTGCTTTTGGAAAACAACATAGGTAGCTTCTCAGTTTGAATAATTTTTTTCCTTTATCATCTAAGTCATGGAGGTTTATATTAGTATCAAAAGTAATCGGAAGGCCTTGATTCAACCCAAATTGCCACAAGATTCTATTAGGGAGATGCCACTCTATTATATTGCACCATATGAGTGGAACCTTGACCCTCCATAATTCATGAGTTCCACAATATTGTGGAAGCTCCTAATGTCTTCATATGGCCGTCAAATGAACTGCAAAAATAAAACATATTTGATATCACTATTTTTTTGAATTTGTAAATGAAATAGAAGCTCGAACAAAAATATATCTGCTCATATCACAATAATGATATATGGTCTTTGTATTTAGCCACAGAGGGCAAAGAAACATCATATCTAAACCTTTTGAAGTATTCCAATAGATAGCCCTTGGACCAACACGTACTTGTTTTGGTGCTTCCTCTTGAAATTAGTGCAACATTGGTATCCTTTCTCCAGCCTAAGCGTGTATGAAAAAAATATGAAAAACTTAAATACATAACTGCAACAAAAGTATAAACATTTAAGTAATTAACCTAAGTAACTTACTTACAATGTGAAACCTGGGATGTAATTTAAACACAGATTTCTCTTTCCCGACGAATGGCGAGCAACATGGCATAATTTCCTATACAGAGATGCCAAAGTTATACTACCCCAAGTACATATTTTTGTGTTTTTAAAATCAAATAAAAGGGGAAAGTAATATAGCTTGACTGAATCTATGTAGAACATCCTAATCTGAGATCTACTTAGCATTAACAAAATTAAGTATAAAACAAGCCATTTTGCTGTATTATGATGTAAGGGACGCATCTTTGGACGTCACCTTTCAACCAATACAATAATAAGGTTGCGATCAACTATTGTTCTATAATTCTCATAGAAATCATAGAATCCAGTTTCAATCATGTTATTATTAAACTTTAATTGAGGAATGCTTCGAAGAGTTAAAGTAGTAATTGTGGTTTTCACCCAAACTTCCTGGCTTGTGTGCCTGATATGGATAATTTTGATTCTAAGGGTAGTTCGATAAATTAATTAAAGATGAGCCAACAAATTTAATTAATTAGTTCAGACAAAAAGCTGGAGAGTGCAAAGATAATTTAAGCCTATAAAGATGGATAGAAAAATTCTAATGGGCCTAAGCCCATCAAGACAAAAACTATAAATATCAAGCCCCAGAAATAACTTAGACACAAGAAGTCATTTGCAAAAATACCATTTACTTTCAAGAAAGTTCGAGAATTAGAGATCTCTCTGCGTACATTCTAGAGGAAAAGAACAAACATTCTCCTATCTATTGGAAAAGGATCTTACTCTGTTTATATACAATATCATTTTGGCACTATCTGTGGGAACTCACAAAGAATGAAGTAGGAACACTGAGAATGCAGACGACCTAATAGACCTAGTAACCAAATGGCCCTAATATTGGAGAATGGGGGTATTCACCAATTAGAAATACGATTCGATCTACCACCGGAAGCCTCTCTTGAATCACAACTTGAACCCAAGGAGATACACGCATAGCAGACTCATCCTGTTGGAGACCCTACTCTGCCTATAACCCAGAAATCATTGAAGACCCATTAGAAAATGCAACCATCCAAGCTACGGCCAAAGTAGTTGCCTAATATGTCGAGGATCGATGTCCTCATGAACTGCCACAATTCTCTCACCGAAGTTGTGGGACTTCGTCCTTCCCGAAGAGAACTGAACAAAGAGCTAACTTTGGATGTGGCACTATTCTTCCTCCTCTGCCCCCACAAAGAGATATGCACTCTTCACTTCGTGTAGATTCTATCCCATATGTTCCCATGGATATTGGAGTCCAAATACATTCTTTGGTGTCGCATCAGAGAGCCAGTATCATACTTTAGCTATCGCTTTCCCAAGATGCAATTCTTTTTTTCTAACTCTTCTAGTAGAAATGCTCTCTCTGGAACAAAAATGACTTAATTACAAAATTTTTAGATAGGATGGAGCTCTATGATTTGAGCAAAGCCGCATATTGCAAGCTCTTTGCACCACCCCTCATCAAGCTTGCCTTTATATGGTTCAATCAGATACCGGCAAGATCTATCATTGGATGGGAGGTGATGGCATAAATTTCTTTTAAGAACTTCTCTATCAATTGAAAATTCCCTAAAATGATGACCTTTCTGTTTACCATTAAATAAAAAGATAGAGAGCCTTGAGGGTTTACCTCACATCAACCAAGAGCTTCTACTCAGCATCATCCAATAAAATTTAAAGCACTTGAAATTTAAGTCGATTGTTGGGAAACCTCTTGCAATGCTAGAGGACTCTTGATGTACGCCGAGAAATATATCTTGAACTACCCAAAAAGCTCATAAATAGAAGTTGCATGATGAAGAGAATAATAATCGTAAGAAGCAAAGAGATTACATACACATTATTCCTGGTATGCTTGCCACACACACACCACTTACTATCCCTAGGCCAGAGATTCTAACAATAGCATTACAACGTACCCTCATCCAAAGCCCTTACCAGAAAACAGCAAAAGATCCAAAGCAATGAAAGTTAGACAAATAGTGCCTGCTTCTACCGCAACGGCAACCACACCATGGATAAGTGTAGACATTTGAGGGATGAGATAGAAAAATTAGTTTAGAGAGGATACCTCAAAGAGTATGTGGCACATAGATTATCTAGTCTAAAGAAGGGCTCGCTAATAGAAGGAAGTGAAGATCGCCAATGAGAGTGGACGACCACCCAAAACCTAAGGAGCATTAACATCACTGTGACCTTGCAACCTCCCACAGCATGAGTCATCTTGATAATCTTGGGAGGATCAGCTGGTGGAGATTTTGCTAGTGCCCAAACGATACTAATTCAGGTGGCAATGTAAGCACAAGCTTTTGCAGTGGGTCCCATTTTAGGGATATTCGAAGTCTGTAGGGGTAGGACGAGGAGGCCACAACAATGCATTAGTGATATCTGCGTCCCTTGCCAACTTCTAGGCAACAAAGATATTAGTGGACAATAGCAACTCAGCAGACATCTTGTTCCATAATGCTTTTTTTTTTTTTTTTTGGAAATTTCATTTCTTTTGAAATAGGAAGATAATTTCTTTTTCTTAAGTTGAGTAAAACCTACCTATTCGGGAATGACACCCCTCTTTGTGATTGTTATTCCATTGAATGAATGCATGCTCTTAATATTTTAGTGTTTCTTTTTATGACTTTGACCTTTTTCATGACTATATGCTTAGCTCCAAACCCGCTCTCGAAGATCCTTCAGTGTAATCCCATTATAAGACTTCTTGGGGAGTACGTGGTAGCCACCCAACGTAATCTCACCATACAATCCTTTAGAGGCTCATGGTTGTCAGCATAAACCCATTACAGGCCCTCCGGGAGGTATATGGTAGCCACTTTGAAAAAACCCACTATAGGCATTCCAAGATGCATGTGGCAGTCTATTTGAAACAAAAAACCATTATAGGCCCTTCAGGAGCCAAGTGGTAACCACTTCAAAAAATCTCATTATAATTCCTCTGGGTTGGTGGCAATTCTTTAGCACAAACTTGCTATATAGCCATGCGAGAGGCACCTAGCAATTAACCAAATAAGCCTATCTCCTATCTTCTCTGGAGAAAGTTGTCAATACCTCGATACTTAAGAAAATCTTTCATGACAGGTGATTTCTTAATCTACTATACACTCTACGAAGCCTCTTAGGAGGCACATAGAATGCACCCTCCTCAGCTCAGCACTGAAACTTCAACATCGAAGGCCACACGACTAAGGCATAAGATCAACTTTTCACCTTCCAAGACTGCTTAATAAAGTAAAAAATGACCATTGTAAAAGACAGACAAAGAAGTTTAAGTAAAAGAGGCTCCGCACCTCCCTAGAACAATATTTTCATATGCTATGCTTACATTAACAACAATTACTTGAAACTCACAAAATTGACTAAGTGCATACGATAAAATTTCACTATGTCCTCGGGCAAGAGTTAAGAGCCTAGCACCCTCAATAAACCTAGAAGAGATTTCGATATTAAAATAAATTTAGTCCTAAGAACCCAACAAGCCCTGAGAGGGCACGCGAGATGGAGATGGCAACCCAGCATATATACCAGAGATGGGGATTGATGCCCAATAAGGGCGCTTGAGAGAGGCACCCAACAAGAGTGCCCAAGAATGACACCTTCTGCGAGTGCCCATTTGCGACTTTTGAACCTCCTTTCTTTTTTATTTCTCTTTCTTCACCCCACATCTAAGAAACACTCAACAAGCAACCACGTATCTAACACAAACAAAGTCCATATATGAAACTCAAAGTTTGGAGATATGCTAAGTACACCACAAAAATAAAAAAAAATTGCATGAAGCAAATTTAGTGCAAGGTAGTGAAAACAAAGCGTCATCACATCGATTGATGGTTATTTCTTTGGCCAAGTATTTGAATAAATAAAAATAAGAAAGAGAAGAAACTTCATTGAAATTAAAGATAAGGTAAATACTCATGATGACAAATAAATGTTCGACCAACACTTGGCTTCCAAAAGAAAAAACAAAGCAAAAGAAAAAACATGACGAAATACTACTTGAGCTAATTGAAAAATACTAAGTAGTACCAAATCCTAAAAAAAGTCCATAAATCCTATCCACTACTCATACCCTAAGAAAAATGTCTCATTCCTATTGAGCGACCTCAATGTTCCTCCTGAACCATTGCTTCTGCCCCAACCTAAGGACCCTTTCTAGATTCTTCCGTAGTAATCAAAATGATAAGTTTAGCATCAATAAATCCTCAGCAGGAAATCACATAGTCTCGCTTAAAATACGAGATAGCTCTAGATATTCTGCTTGTAGATCGTCTTCGCTTCTGCCTCAATAACCTCGAAAAACTCATTAGAAATATTAAACTCTTTGAATGCATCCTCATGAACAACATTAAAAAGGGTTCTCCCAGCAGAAGAACCCAAGAATCTTCTCCCCACTCTTCATCTCCCTGGCATATCTCACTTTCAAACACTCATGCTCATCACTAAATTTCCTAGCTCCTTCTCCTTCTGAGCCTATTGCCAAGCTAATTTTGGTAGACTTATCCTTTAGATGAGCCACCAACGCTGCAACTCCCTCTTCTTGGTGAGGCATCTGCTCCTCCAAATTCCATCTGTGCACCTTGAAGGCAGCGAAGAATTCTCTTCGAGATGATATCATATTATCTCTAGATAAAGGAAGGACAAACTCAAATTCGTCAAAGACACATATCCTATACCTCAAAATATCTAACTTACTTGGCTCAAATAAACACTTAACATCTATTACCATACTGAAACTACAGTCAACAATACATGTACCTTCAGGTTCCTTATCAGAAAGACCTTCTTCTTCAAACTTAAGCTCAGACAAAGACGATAACTTATTAACTATACATATCCTCTATGACTTCTGCAACTCTTTGGAAATTTTTTAAGGCTTGGTTTAATGACACACCCAACAAAGGATTAATACACTTGAAATAAATAAATATACTGCTGAGAGGACAACCCTTATAGACAAGAACTAGGCTAGACAACATGCAACCACCCAAGGCGATTGCTCTCGCATTGGATGCTGCTAACAACAATGACCGATCACTGAGGGCTTGTACTTCTCCGGCGCTAATCATCTGTGTGTTGCGAGCGCCTGAGGGCAACCCCATGTAGTGCCCATCCTAGGTACCCTATGAGCATATGAAATAGGTGCTTAGTGTACACCAGCTTTGGGTGCTGCATTGGACACCATAGGTGTTTCCCCCAAAAGTCGACCCAGGTACCTTGTGGGTGTTGAAAGTTGGGGCCACGCAGATGGCCACTTGAGGCACCTGCCAGCATTTGTGCTGCAAAAGGCCAGTCCGCCGGCTGTGAATAAACAGTAGTAGCCCTATTTCTATTTCCCCCCATTTGATTGCTTGATGACTACTTCCCAGAATCTGATTCGGAATTAGACCTACCTCAGACATGTTTTAATTTGGTAAAACCCTAAATTTTTATTGACTCAAAAAGGTTGGGTAAACATTTGTGAACTAAGAACTCGAAGTGAAAATACAAAGTGAAGGGATCACGAAAGTAAGAAGGAAGTTACTTTGAGGACTCATCCTAATATTCCTCTTGAAGTCTTCCTTCCTTCTTCTCCGTCCTCACCTAAGTTAGAATAATCCTCTCTTTTGCTAAGTCTTTAGGTGCTATGAAACCATCTTTATGGAGCACCTCTTAAAAAATCTTGTAATCTTTTACACATAGTAAACCTCAGCTGAGAAGAAAGTTGAGAACTCACCAAGGTAAGCTTTGTCATAATCAAATTAAAAATAATCATTCAATAAACCTATTTTGATTAATTAAAGCAAAGAAATGTTGGACTTATAATATATTTTTGATATGAAGTTAAAAATACCATATAAAAAATAATGTAGTTTAATGATGTGGATAATTTTCACTACAAGGATAATTCAATAAAGTAGTTAAATATAGTTCAATAAGTTTAATTAACTAATTAAGTAAAAGGGATGAAGAGCCTAAAGATCATTTTAACCCATAGAGAAACACAAAAAAACCTTAATGGGCCTAAACTCATAAAAAAAAACTATAAATACCAAGCTCCGAAAAGAACTTAAGACACAAGAAATCATTTGCAAAAGAATTGCAAACTTTTAAGAACTTCTGAGAAATAGAGATTTCTTCACATTTATTTCAGAGGAAAAGAATCAACATTTTGCTATCTACTGAAAAGGACCTCACACTATTTTTGGATAGCATCAGTGCCTATTTGATAGTTTATGCAGTTTCATCAATTGGCCCAAGAAGTAATATCATTCACTAGTCCATATTTTAACTGAAAAATCTGCAAAAGAAATAAGAAAGCTTCGTTGGAGCAAGTTCCAAATTCTTAAGTGTTTTATGAAGAAAGCAAATGAGTAAATTCTAAGAGTACAATGAAATGAGTAAATAAGTAAATTCTAAGAATAATTTGGAGATAAATTCTTTTGTAAATAATGCAAACAACATTAAGGCCTTGTTTGTTACCATTTCCTCGCAACGTTTTCCAACTCCCAAAACTTAAACAAACAAATCATCACATTCCCTAATCTCACTTCCCAAAACACAAAAAATAATCCCCAATATAGCCTTAAAAGTTCACCTCAAATCCATTTCCCAATGCCCTACCTTAAATTCATCATTACAAATATATATACATGCACCAATCCACAATCTATATATATACATCTATAAATAATATTAAAATATTCATTTTAGCCCCAACAATCCAATAAAAGAGTGACTGATCTAACATGTACAGTAAAATTTGTCCCTACCCAAAATACTACCAACCAAACAATCTTCTCCACTTTCACTACAACAAATTGCACTTCACGTAACAAAAAAATTGGTAACAAAGGTAAAATTCATTACATATGTTAGATTTATTCTAACAAAATTGATTTTTGTTACAAATAACATTTTCTTGAGTAACAGAGTAAAAGTCTTATTACTTTTAACTCAAATTTGTTACCTTAAATTTTTTTATATTCGTAACTAAATAATAATTCGTTACGAAAAATGTTGTTACATATGACATTTTCCGTCATATAAGAAGATATATTTGTAACAATATTTTGTACCTTTTGTAACAACAAAATATTTGTTACAAATAAAATATATTGTAACAAAGTTTTTAGTTGCTAAACTTTAATTAACTTCCCTCCAAATATCAATTGTACACATATGGTAACAATGATTTTTGTTACTAATTATAAATGAATATTAAATTAAAATTTTACTAATACTTGTGGTTGGGCTTTTGTTCAAGAAATGGACTTCACAATAATGTAAAGAATTTGTTAATTGGGCTTAACTAATTTTTTAGTGAATTATTATGGAACTGGATTTTATTTTAAAAATTGAGTTTGAAGAAATTTAAAGTGAATAATCCATTAGTTGGGCCAATTTCTTTAAAATATTGGGCTTTATAACTTTTTTTGTGAATTATTCAATGAATTGGGAGTTTTCATTTATGAAATAAATTTGACCAAATTTATAGTAAATTAAGTGGTGAATTAGGCTTCATTTTAAGAGTTGATCTTGAGCAAATTTGAAGTGAGGTAAATGATGAATTAGGCTTTCTTTAAGGAACTGAGCTTATATTTTATTAATTGGGCTTCTCATTAGTTCAAATAATTGATTACTTTGGGTTGACTAGCTTATTATTATTATTATTATTTTACTAATTGGGCTTAACTAATATTTTAGTGAATTGACAAATTGGGATTCATACTAATTTGAAGAATTCGTTAATTGGGTTTTACCAACTTCCTTTTCATTAATTGAGCTTCAATAATTCTCCTAGTAAATTAGTGAATTGGATTTCAAAATGAATTGGAAAATGAAAATAAAAATCAAATCCATCTCTTAATTAAATGTGATTTTATTTTAAAATTACATCTCAATAATATTAAAAAGTAATCATATCTAAAATAATTTAAATAGATTAAATTGAATATATTTATTAAATATAAAAAAATATTTATTAACTAAAACAAATAATATAAAAACAAAAATAAGATCTAAAAATATCATACCAACAATAGTAATTTTAAATGTTAATTTCACCATACCAACCCAATAAAAATGTTATTGATATGATATTTTGTTCTCTCCTAAAAAACAAATAAATAAATAATTTTTTTCGAATTTATTTTTCATCTACCACCCAAAATACAAACAAACAACCATCATAGTGCCCAACCCCACTTCCAAAAAATCATTTTGCTAAAATATTTTGACAAAATTCTCCAATTCATAAACAAACAAGCGCTAATTTAAACTAATTTCATTAAATTTATTAATTAATAAAAAATAAATAAGTCAAAATGTGTGAGATTTAGAGTTTGAACCCTATGGACGTTGATGTGTGTATATATGAATAAAAAGGTTAAATTTATTTATTAATCAAAATAAATAATTTAAATAAAAATAAAATCTAAAATTTTATCCTAATAATATAATTTTAATAATTTTAAATAAATAAATATTTTTAATTATTTTGAACAAAATAATGTAATGATTTTAGATAAACAACATAAGTAAAAAAAATAAATCAATTTGGGTTAATTTGATTAAAATTTATTAATTAACAACAAATAAGTAAGTAAAAGTGTATATATATATATATATATTTGCTCATCTCCCCCTCCCCCACGCACCTCTGCGTCTTCCAACTAGCCCCCCACCCCCCAACCCCAACCGCCAAGCTAAGCCATGGTCAGCGGCCGATCGACCATGGCCGGCTGCTGGCTATGGCCACACCCAACGGCCAGCCATGGCTGGCAGTGAGGGGTTGGGGGAGAAGGGGGTAGGTGTTATATATATATATATTTATGTGTATATGCATATAATATTTATTTTATATATATTTATATTGATATTATATGTATATTTATATGATATTTATGTTGATATATAAAATTTTTAATTTTTTATGAGGATTTTGTTATATATATTTTTGAATTTTTTTTTATTTTTTAAAATTTTTTTTAATGAAGGTTGATTTGGCATTTCAAATTTTGTGGCATTTTTATAAATAAATCAAATTTTTGGGGCTGTTGGGTAATTAATTTTTTTTTAATTTAATGATTTTGCCTAAACACTAACGGAAGTTGAGGTGCTGTCTCAAATGTGTTAAAAAATTTAGAATTTTGTTCCTATACATGTCAACTTAAGTACTAAAAGTGCAAATCCCCCATCCAATGGGACCAAAAATGTAAATTTTCCAATACAACTAAACACTACATTAGTAGAAAAGAAAAGAAAAGAAAAGAAAAGTTAGGGTTCCATTAAAATGGTAATAATTTTATTGGGTTAGTTGCAGCTTACCCCCATATGATTTGTGAAATAAGCATCAAACTCATGTGGAAAATATATATATATATATACACACACAACAACTTCCCTATGTTTTCCCATTTAACATAATTTTAATATAAAAAGATCAATTTCCCCTTAATGTGGCACCCCACTCGAGATATGGCCCACAAGGCAGAATGCCACTCAGCTCAGTCCTATTAGCATGCAACAACATATCCGATAGACCTATAAAATTTTTCATATAATACCAATAACATCAACAATCATCAATGCATAGCATGCTTCATACTTAATGCGGAATTAATATCAGAGTGATATATACCATACTAATAGCCCAACAACATTCAGACCACAACATCGTCACCACTATCACGATTCATACATACCACAAGTCGAATATTCATCATGGAATATTACAACATCTCTACAACAAAACATACCAAGGTACATTCATATTTACATTAAATTCTCAAACTCTAAAACAACAAACTCCAAATCAAATCTGCCAGTCCTCATTGTTCCCTATCTCACACTTTTAATAAAAATGAATAATACACAAGAGTGAGTCATAAGGACTTAGTGATGATTAATGTAAAGCAATGTATGATCTTTTAAGAATCAGAGACTCAATGACAGTAATCACTGGCAGTTTAACATAAGAGAAACAAAGTTCTACCAAAGTAGAATAATCAAAGAAGTTAGAATACTAGTAAGTGCTAGGTAAGGATACTGTAACCGTCAGCTCAAAAGGCTCGGGATCATCTCAATCGATCCTGCTCAGGAGGTTTAGGGTCATCTCAACTGATCACAGTCGGGAGAAAATACAGACAGCTCAGTTGGCCTGAGATATCATCCCGATCCAAACTGGGAACTCACTCCAGCCTTATTATTCCTTGAGCTGAATATAATTCAAGAATAACAAACCTAATCACATATGCAAGTCAACAAATCATATACAACATGCATATCGGAATATCCTTGTATCTCCATAACAGTACAGTAATAGATCAGTTCAGTTCAATTCAGTTAAGTAAACAATCAGTTCAGTAGCTCGATCATGACAGCTCGGCAATAACAGTATCTCAAGCATAACAACTTGGCAATAACAGTAGCTTAAGCATAACAGCTTGGCAAGGCACTCAGCCTATCAATTCTCCTATACAAGTCTTTTAGTACAATCAATCAATCGGTAGCCAACATGGCGGAAACAATAACAGTACGTTCAATCAATTGATAGCCACAAGGTGAAAACTATAATAGTTCATTCAATCAATCGACAGCCAATAAGGCGAAAACAATAACAGTACAGGATGACAACAAACAAGACAATAAAAGTTCATGGACAGAATAGGACAACAGTTTGTTCTTAGAATGATTTTAGGAAACAAATCCTCACAGGGGTGTTCGATAGATAACAAATACCTTTCAATCACTTCATAGAATTCGTTCAACGAAAGACAGTCAAATTCGATAATGATAGTCAATTACCCTCACAGGGGTACTCAAAGCAATGATTAAGACAATGGAACCTCACAGGGTCTAGAAACCATCAATAAACGATAACGATAGCCAAGAAATAGAACCTCACAGGGCTCAAAAAGCAACAATAAATGATAACAATAGTCAAGATAATAGAACCTCACAGGGTTCAAAAAGCAACAATAAACGATAACAATAGTCAAGACAATAGAACCTCATAGGGTTCAGTAGTTAACCAATAATGAAAACGATAGCAAAGACAGATATCAGAACAATGGAACCCACATGGTTCAATCATGATGCAATTGCTTTACTAAAACAATTACCAGATCAGTGGATCCTCACTCGAATAACTTTAACGGAATGCAAATCAAGGCCTACAGCTCTGTAAGATCCAACTCCTCAACACCTAACCAAAATGTGGGTTTACAGTTAAAACCTCATATAATCCTATAATTACAGTAATATCAATAGGAATCTAAAATCAACAGTTACTCGGTGACTACGATGATTTATGATTCATTTTGATTTATCTTAACATGGAATAGACTATGCCCGCCATTATTACGAAAATATATTCGAAACTTATTATTAAATTGGTAAGAACAATATATTTGAATCCCTAAATTGCATTGAAATCCCTTATAAGGTTTCACCATAGTGTTTATAATAACTTAATTATCATTAAAGATCCAATTTTATCGATTAGGTCATGATTACGTAACATGCATGGTTGTATTTTTTAATTAATTTACAGATTTTCTTTGATTATACAAGGTATTATGAAGATTGGAATGCATATACATATACATGCAAGTTCATATAGTTTTCTTCTGATAATTTACCCAAATCTTACTATCGAAGTAGAATTTTGATGATCAGACTTCGTGCATGCGTTTGTTGCAACGAAGTGAGAAAACTGCCTCTACATCATCGCCGTGGGAAAACTCCACCACCACCACAGGAGCTTCAGCAAACTCCCCAAATAATTTCTTCAAAAGCCATCGAATCAAAGCTCAATTTTAGCCTCAAAGCTACTCCGCTATCTCACGCCGACGTGCTGGTTTGAGCTCGATTCCACTGCCGTCACTGGTCCATTTTGAAATCTGAAGGCATGGTCTAGTTCCTGGAGCTGAGGTCTACAAAGTCCACTCCTTGGTTGCGTTAGAACATCGCCAGAACGCTGTTCCCATTGAGCTTTGCCATCGCCATCGCCATTTTCGATCATGCTTTTCACGGTGGTCCACCTATCGTCTCCACCTACGTGTGGTGTCGCTTGTCCTTGAAGTTGAAAGGAAGATGTTGGTCGGTTCTGTTTCGGGGTGTGGCCGGAGGTGATTGCTGGAGAAGGGGAGAAGAGGGTGTTTCGGTGGGAAGAAGGAAATGTGAGGGTGAAATTGAAAATGTGATTATTTATGTATTTGACCTTTTCTAAATTACAGATTGACCCCCAAAATTTATGGTTAGATTTTAATTGGGTCCAAAAGTTCTAATTAAGTTCAGTTGACCCCTAGTTTTGTTGGTCTTTCACATTAGTCCCAAAATTTCCAAAAATGGACCTAATTAAGTCTTATCTAATCGCACATTAACCCACAAAACTTTTGAAAATTAAATAAAATTAATAAAATTTATACAAAATATAAAATATTGAAATAAGGAAATTCTAGGGGCGTTACTCTTAATCGTGTCGCATATATACAATTCAATTTAAATAACTTTTTATTATCATATTTTATTATTTTCTTTTTTTTTTTCATTCTTTTCTTTTCTTTTTATTCTCATTTCTCTCTTCTTCCATTATTTCATATATTTCCCATTTTATGCATATATATAAAGTTATCATTGTTTCTCATTTTTCATTATTTCGTATATTCTCATTTTATACGTATATATATATAATTTTCTATAAAATTTTAAATAATTTTTATTTTTATCTTTTTTCTTTCTAATTATTCATCCACGTATACTTATTTGTTCTATTTATACTTATTCACACACACACACACACACACACACACACACACACACACACACACATATATATATAATATACATATATATAAATTTATCAATAAAATTTAAATTACTTTTATTTTTATCTATTTTTTCTTTTTATTCATTCCAAATTAAGTAATATTTAATATTTATAAATATATATAATATAATTTTTTATTCATATTTATTTACATATATAGTATATATATACACCACAAGAAAATAGATTAATCGTGGCATATATTTTGTGACGGTTTGTCTCAACCACCGCAAAATATTAATTTGATGGTGGTTAAGCAGCGATTTATCCAAATCGCCGTTGAATTAGCTATTTAGCGACGATTTCAAAAAATCACTGTGGAATTCATAATAAATGGCGGCGGTTAGGGTAACCGCCACTGAATGAATAGGTTTACGCTGGTTTTTCTAAACTGCCGCAACTAATAATATTGTTTCTTTTGCTTATTAGATTGCCCTTTGTTTTTTACTTTAAAGGGTTTTGTCCATAATTTTTTAATATATATATGTAATGCCAATTATTTTTTTATAAATATCTTTTTTTATAAATTTCTAAAATAAAGTGTTTTATATCATAAGCTCTTCTACAAAATGTAAAGAGTTATTCACTTATTTTAAAGTTTGGATATACTCCTATAATAATTTAGACCGTATGAATTTTAAGTTTTTATTTTATTCATACATTGCAAGGCTTATTTTAATAGATAAAAACTGATATTTTTATAAGCTTCTCAAAACTCCTTCTGGATCTCCTGGAAAAAAAATCTACAAGAGACTGATCTTGCAGGTGGATCTCTAAAGGCTTAGCAACGCATTTGTTTTGCCTCTATCGAAATGATCCACACACCAATTCAATTCCTATTACTCCTCAGTTTTAGCTAGAGAAAGAGAGGAGAGTTGAGAGGGATATGGCCGATTTTTGGGTAGGGAAAAGAAGAGGAAGGTGATCTTCAACACATGAATGAACACCTTGAAAATGGAGGGAAAAGTAAAAATCTAATTCTTCACATACTTGAATGCTAGATTTTCGCACCCTTCACTCTATATCTATATATAGAGTGAGGATGGTGTGATGCCAAGGGAGGGGGTCCGCAAACATGCATGCCTTGCATGCTTAGTTGGCAAATTCAAATATAATTTGAATTTGTGTGCATTTCAATTATATTTGAAATCTAATTTTAAATTAATTAAATGCCATACTAAAATGATCCTTTCATTCGATTTTCCCTCCAAACAATATTCTCCTCATTAATTAAATTAAATAATTTAATTTAATTAATTAATCCTTGACTTAACTCAATCCTTGACTTAACTCTTACGTCAATTAGCTTAACTCTTTAAGCTAAATTTTGTTAACATAGCTCTTTAAGTTAACTTGACCTATTAATGGTCATGTGGCACCAAATAATTAATTCCTTAATTATTGGTCTAATTTAACTCCTTAAATTAGTTGATCAATTTAACACTTAAATTAATCAAGCCAACATAGACCTCAATTTTTGGTCATCCTAAAATTCGGTCTCTGTGGAGTGAATTTTCTAACACTTAGAAAGTTCCTCCATTACTTAGGAAATGTAATTGGCTTTTGTGTGTGACCCAATAGGTTCTACCATTAATGGACATGAGTTTGCAACTCCTTGTGACTTTTGAATATCGTATATTCATTTTAGTTTAAATTCCTTTAAACTAATCCATTCAATTCAATTAATCTCCGTTAATTGAAGATTACCCAATCTCCATGGTCGATGTCCAACCTAAAAGCCCATGGAGCCCACCTAATTGGCCGAAATGAATGCTTTTGGAGAACCATTATAGCTCTATGCGTACTATGCAAATACGATCCTTCCGTCTCCTATCTCTCGAAAGAGGCTTAGCGCAAGATATTTGCCGGCTCCCTAACAGCCTCAATACTATGCCTCTATCCTCAATGTTCAATTCCACTTTATGACCCCATCTTTGGAAAATTCCTCTTCCAAATTGTCATACTGCCTTGCGCAAGGACTCATTGGAATCGATCAATATAGAATACATTGGAGATGCATTCGTCCTTCACAAAGACGAGGAGTCAGATTCCATCTTGGATCCCACAAACTTTCATATCTAAGTGGCTCATGGCCAATCACCACCTGAACGGCCTGTTAAGTGAACAATGAGGAGTCAAAGCATGAGGACCCAAACACAAGGTTATCATGGATCCTCATGTCAAAGGACTAATTATATGCACTAGCGTAAGCTGGCGAATTTGTCACTACCGACTTGCCAATTTGGCTATCTAGTGGATTCTTCGGGTAGGTCTTCAGTGCCTTGTTCCCTAACAAACACCTACTAACATGCATCCATATCTCATATGGGATTGCTTATGGAACGAAGCAATATCCAACTCCTTAAATCTATGCATCGTTAGTGCAAGTCTATCCGGATCTTAGATACTTGTCTCGTAAGATCCTATGACTTGGAAGATTTAAGATCACGATCGTATAAGACTTATTCCATGATCACTACCCAGTGTGTGACCAAGTCACGTAGTCTTGTGTGATCTAAGGGCTTCAACCAAATCCCAGTGAAGTAAATATAAGCATAAGATGAAGATGGCTATATTATAAATATCGTTCAATCAAGATTGCATCACAAGTGAAATAGTTTACAATGCCAATCTAATTGGCTTGTGGGGTACTATTCCAACACCTAGCAGGTCACACACAGAAGCTTATAGGAAGTTCTTATTTGATAGAAAGAATTTTCTAAGAAGTTAGAAAATTCAATCCTAGGTGTTTTGAGAGAGAGGGATGAGTGACTAATTTAATTGGTTATCTTAGCTTGATTAATTTAAGTGTTAAATTAATCAAAATAATTTAAAGAGTTAAATTAGGCCAATTAAATTAACTCTTTAATTTAATTGGTGTCATATGACAATTAATTAGTCAAGTTAACTTAAGGAGTTAAGTCAAATTAATTAAATTAAAGAGTTAATTTAATTAAAATGAGAATTTGAATTTTGGAGGGAAATCAAATGGAAGAGTCCATTTGAATTTGAATTAGAGTTATAATTAGCATTTTATTTCATGAGATGAAGTGTAAATGTTAATTAAATGCAAATGCACATGAAAGTTGGCAAGTTGGCCAACTAGCATGGGAGGTATGATGCTAGCTAAGTATTTCTCTTACCTCTATAAATAGGCCACATAGCTGGCCACTTGGGTGGTTAATTGGCATACTCATTATTTCCCTCCAAAAGCACAATTTTTTTGGTTGGAAACATTTTTTTTTTGGTTTCTATATACTATATACAAAAGCACAACAACTAAACAAACTCGAGATTTTAGATTTCTCTATCTATATTTTTCTTTTTTTCTACTAATTTTCTTTCCCTGCCAAAATTTTTGAACCAAAAAAGTGTAAATCCAACAAATTTGAGGTTTTATATTTCTCTAATCTAATTTTTCTTTTTCTTAACATTTTGCTTTCTCTACAAAATTTTTAAACCAAACAAATTAGTGTAAGAGTATCGTGGATGTGAGAGAATCTTAAACTCATTTTTTAAGACCTTTATCACCTCTAATAAACCCTAAAACCTAAACCAAACAAACTTGAGATTTTATTTTTCTCTCCCCTAGCAATTTTCTTTCCCTACTAGAATTTTTTAACCAAACAAAGTGCAAGAGTATTGTGGATGTAAGAGAATGCAATGATCTTGTTTGGTTTTCTTTTCCTTAATATTTTTCTTACCAATTAAAAATCGAACTTTTTTTCCTTAACATTTTTTTTTCTTTTCCTCACTAAAATCCTTATACCAAAAATAATGTAACTTCTTGGTTTCTCAAAATGTGTTTTCAATAAAGAAGCCTATATATATATATATATAACTTGTTTTTGTATAGAGAAGCCTATATATTTCTTTATAGTCTTACGATTTATAAGAACTTGTATTTTTAAGAAAATAATTTCATACAACACAGCCCCATTTTAACATAATAGGCATCACCCTTCTGATAATAGATTGTGATGAAAACAGTTTATGCCATTACTTTAACCAAGCAAAGTTACAAAATTCGTCATGTAACTTTACCTCATTTGGTTTTTCGTTCTATAAATTGCATAATATCAATTCTAGTCCTATAAGTATGAAAAAATTGTCATCTTTCATCCTTTTTTTGCCGGAGCCGGTGAAACTCGCCAAAAAATGTAACGTGGTACACTGGGCATGTGGACATTACTTGTTTTTGCCTCATTGGCAACTGACATGGCTAGAAAAATTACAAAATTCATCATGTAACTTTACCTCATTTGGTTTTTCGTCCAATAAATTGCATAATATCAATTATAGTCCTATAAGTATTAAAAAATTGTCATTTTTCGTCCCTTTTTTTTTTTTTCTGAGCTAGCGAAACTTGCTGGAAAATCTGACGTGGCACACCAGGGGTGTGGACATTTCTTGTTTCTGCCTCATTGGACTGCCTAGTAGACATTTTTTTTTTTTTTAAATTTCAAATACATTATATGATTTATATGCACACACACACATATATATACACATCTATTTATATATATATATATATTTATATATTACATATCATCATTTTCCCTCCAAAACACAACTTTTTTCCCTTGAATATCCTTCATTATCCCCGAAACTTTCCCATTTTTTAATATATACATACATTTATTATATATACATCATATATATATTTTATTATTATTATAACAATAAAAAAATCACTCAATTTCATTTTCACCCCAAATATCTAACAAAAAAGCATTGATTTAACTGCTACAGTAAAAAAAAATTTATCCCCCGAAACATAAACAATCATACCAAAATTCTCCAAAATCAAATTTTAACTATTTTCCAAAACATAACCAAAAATTAATCACATTCCCCAACACAATTTTCATATTCTCCAATAATTTATTCTCCCAAGGCACATAGTAAAATCACACAAAAAATATAACCAAACATTCTCCTAATTTTCCATCAACCATATTATTTTAACCCACATATTTAAACTAATTTAATTAAATTTAAACATAAATTAAAATTCCAAACCCCTACCCCACCCCAACCCCCGCCTCACCCCATGACGGGTCGGCCATGGATATATTCCCCCACTTCTCCCCAACCACCCGGTGGGTGGCTGGCCGAGCTCACCATGGCCAGAACCTTGCCTGGCCGCTCAGCCATGGCCGTCGCTTAGCCAGATCTAGCCAGGCGGCGGCCATGGTGGCTGGCCCAACCACTATGGCCATGGGCTAGCCATGGTGGCCGCCTGCATGGCTGGCCCATCATGGTGGGTGGTTGGGGGGGTGGCGAGACGGGGGTTGGGGTGGGGTGGGATGGGGGGTGGGGTTAGGAATTTTAATATATGTTTAAATTTAATTAAATTATTTTAAATATATGTGAGTTAAAATATTATGGTTAATGGCAAATTAGGGGAATGTTTGGTTATATTTTTTGTGTGATTTTATTATGTGTTTTGGGAGAATAAATTATTGGAGAATATGAAAATTGTGTTGGGGAATGTGATTAATTTTTGGTTATGTTTTGAAAAATAGTTAAAAATTGATTCTGGGGAATTTTGGTCTGTTTGTTTATGTTTTAGGGGAGAATTTTTTTTTTTTTTACTGTAGCAGTCAAATCATTGCTTTTTTGTTAGATTTTTGGGATGAAAATGAAATTGAATGATTTTTTTATTATTATTATAATAATAATATATATATATATGATGTATATACAATATATGTATATATTAAAAAATGGGAAAGTTTTGGAGATAATGAAGGATATTCAAGGAAAAAAAATTGTGTTTTGGAGGGAAAATGATGATATGTAATATATAAATATATATATAAATAGATGTGTATATATATGTGTGTGTATATATAAATTATATAATATATTTAAAATTTAAAAAAAGAAAAAGAAAAGACATGCATGCTGCCAACTAAGCAAGAAAAAGACAAAAAATGCCTACTAGGTAGTGCAACGAGACTGAAACAAGAAATGTCCACACGCCCGGTGTGCCACGTCAGATTTTCCGGCGAGTTTTGTTGGCTCCGGCGAAAAAAGGATGAAAAATTACAAATTTTTAATACTTATTAATACTTATAGGACTAGAATTGATATTATACAATATATAGGACGAAAAACCAAATGAGGTAAAGTTACAGGACGAATTTTGTAATTTTGCCTGCCATGTCAGCTGCCAATGTGGCAGAAACAAGTAATGTCCACATGCCTGGTGTGCCACGTCATATTTTCCGGCGAGTTTCGCCGGCTTCGGCGAAAAAAGGACGAAAAATGACAATTTTTAATACTTGTAGGACTATAATTGATATTATGAAATTTATAGGATGAAAAACCGAATGAAGTAAAGTTATAGGATGAATTTTTTAATTTTGCCCTTTAATCATGTATAAAAAATATCATTAATTAAAAATTTACTTAGTATTAAACATCTATTTTTTGAAAAATATTGATCTTAAGATATATATAAGTGTATATATATATATATATAGAAGCACCAATCCTCGTGTTAATTTATTATTAAAATGCACATTAAAAGAATAAATTTTGTATAAGATTTTTATCATTGTTTAAACTTGAAATTAAGATGGCCAAAAATAGGTAAAAACTCAAAATTTACATGATACTTTTACTTCAATAATTGATGGAGAAGTATTATTTGTACTGTAGCTATGATGATATTCATGCTCAATAAAATTTTTAGGCAATGTCGTTTTATTCAAATTGCAAGGAAGTAAAATTGCAGCGTAACTACCTTTTTAAAATAAATAAATAAATAATTTTGTGAATATAGATTTACATAACATATTATTCTTATGAGGTCTTTTGATGAAATTATCATGCAGTATTATGGATCTCTTCTTAAACTATTGTTGTAAATCATGAGAGGCACTCTCCTATATTTCATTTAGTATGCTCAACTAGCTAATCATTTAAAAATAAATAAAATTAAATATATCTATGTTAAACAAATAAATTAAATTAGCTAATGATTTACACAAAATTATGGAGCGCTGAATGTACTCCCAAAGCACATATAATAGCAAGTGCAATGCGAATTCTAAAAAGTTTATATCCACATGTTCACTGTTGTTGACCGCAAATGTGCCTACTGAAGAATGCGTGAACAAATCAAGGCTTTATATTGTGAAGATCGCAACAGCCTGTCCAGGTTGTTTAGTCATAGCATTTTAAACTATCCCTGAGTGAATTGAAGGGGAAAAAGAAAAAAGAAAAAAAAATCATCTTTATATTTGGGGTGTGTGTGTGTGTGTGTGTGTTTTTTTTTTTTTTTTTTCCCTCAGTTGTTTGGTTACTTGAGGTTAGATCTTATTACGGTGAGGGTGATATTTAATATCCCAAGATATATATATTTTTTTAATGCTTGCAATTATTTAATGCTGCTAATAACATGAAATTTGCAAAGGTTCAGGATGATATTTCACACGAGGTTGAATTTCATTCAATTTTATAAAATATGAGAAAAAATGACAGTGAGCATTTAAATTTCAACATTTTACCAATGAAATTCCTTTTTAAATGTATTTTGATAATCAATGTAATAAATATATATTCTTTTATCGAGATAATTAAATATATAGTGTGAAGTAAAATGATATTGACCATCAATATAGGGCAACTTTGTGTTGTTAATTAGAATAAATCAAAGTTCCCAAATACATAATTTTTGTTAAAGTGGCATTATTATTGCAAATCTTTAATGATTTTAGTATATCAAACATGTTATTAATTAAAAATTAATATCTAATTTAAATATTCAATTTTAAACATAATCTCTATTTTTAACATAAATTATAAATTTAAGCAATAAATTTGCTTATTACATTGCATGTTAAAAGGAATTAACAAATTCCCATAAAATTAAATAATTAGAAAACAAAAAAATAAATTTGTGAAATAAAACATAATTATATAACAATGAGTAAATAACATACATTAAATGATACCAAAATTAATTTAATAATGTATGTTAAAATAAATTAAGAATTTCTAACTACATGTTTCTACATACAACATTCTAACGACATCCATTTATGATTTTGTATTAGTACACTATGACATAATGTTAGCTTTGTTTATGCATCATGAAGGTTAGTTTTTATCATGAAAATATACATATATATATATAGCCACGTGCGTCCCACTTTTGTAGAATGATACTTCTTAGTTTAGTTGCTTTTAACTGATCCTTGGAATGAACAAAACAAAGGTTGATGCATTAGAAACTTGTACTGATATGAATAAAAGAACTATACATACTAACTGGCAAGCAAAATGAGAGCTTTCACCCCGCAACACCCATGACCTCCCTAAACACAAAGTAGAGCTCCTCATTTTTCACTTTAGAACCATCAATCTCAGCATCTAAGCTTTCTACCAAGCTTCAACATTCCAAAATTTCACCTTTAACACTTTGATTTCATATTTTGATTCAGCCTTCTGAATCCTCTTTATTTCAACAATTACATATTTTAGTGTGAACAAATGAGTTCTTGCTTGTGTGCTTCAACCCGTCCAGCGATGGTTGATGGTAGATGGTTGGTGCTTTGTGCGCGCACAGACATGGCTTGATGTTTGTGTATACAACATTCTAATAACATCACATTTATGATATTGTATTTAGTATTAAAAAATATAATGAATGTTACAAGGGGATGCCAATCTCAAAGTGGAACAACAAATATTGAAGCTACTTTGAATAAAATGGATTTATTACATTAGCATAATATTAAGTTTTTACATTGTAATAGTAAATTGTGGAGAAAGATGAAGTTTTTTTTTTGGTATTCTTTGGTTCACCTTGGGATGATGTAAAATGCTATAAATTAAAAATCTAAAGTGGACTCTACATTCTTCACAAACACAAAGCCCTGATTGGTTATTCTTGACTTCAACTTGCTTAACAGGATAATTCTTAGCTGAAATTTGCTTTTCGCAGCCGTTGATTCTATACACCGACACATCAAATGTGGACTTACCCACATTAAGCAAAACAGTCATCCCATGATGAACAACATAAAAGGCCTCATAGACATTCTTCACAATATTAAGTCTTGATTGTTATTCTTTTTCTTTCAAATCACAGTAGGTGAGACAGTAGCGATTTCCCTCATTTGATCAAAGATAGAGAAGCAAGAAACACATATGAGGTTCCCGACTTGATGTCGCCTCAGTAAACCTGTGTACTTACTCCATACCCTCATTTTCTAGGTTACATAATCTCCTTTTCTTCAAACTCAATCCCCAAGAATAAAGAACTTTGAAACCAAGAGAACCCAATTCAAAAAGAGATACTAAATAGTAAAAAATAGTGAAAGATGGATGTTTGCCTTCCAGAATTAATAGGGATGATGATAGAAAGAATTTGCCCAGAAAAAGCTAGCCACCCCTCAAGCAAATAGCAGAAATTGGGGAATAGGATTCTTTGAATGTGCTCACAGTGATTTTATCCTCTGAAACCATAAGAGACTTTAGTGGAGACATCTCTTTTATTCTCGAAACAAACCTTAAATTTAGATGAACAACTTGTATATTTTTCAACTCATAAGTCTTATCTCCACATATTCACTATTAGTGACCGCAAATGCGTCAATTGAAGAATGCCTAAACATATCAGGGCTTTATGTTGTGAAGAATGTCGAGCATGTTCAGGTTGTTCATTAATAGCATTTTAAATAATCCCTAAGTGAATTGAAGATTATAAAAAAAGACCCTTATCTTTCTTTGGGGTTTGATGAGTGCAAAAGGGTTTTCAGGAAAAACTGAGGAGCATTTTGATATTTTTCAATTGGTCGGTTGCTTGAGGTTTGATTTTTTTATTGTGGGGGACATATTTAATATATAAAGATACTTTTTGATGCTCACAATTATTTAATGCTGGTAATAACACAAGGGTTGAATATTTTGATTCAACTGTATAAAATGTGAAAAAAAATTATGGTGAGCATTTAAGTTTCCGTAATGTACCGACGGATTTCTGTTTTATATGCATTTTGATAATCAATATAATAAATATATATTTTTTATCAAAATAATTAAATACACAATATAAAGTAAAATTGTATTGACCATCAATAAAGGCCAACTTTGCATTGTTAAATAAAATAAATCAAAACTCCCAAGTACACAATTAAGTTAAAGTGGCATCATTCATTTGTAAATTTTAATGGTTTTGATATATTGAATATGTTAATAATTAAAAATTAATATCTCATTGAAATATTCAATTTTAAACATAATCTTCATTTTTTCAAAACAAATTCAAAATTTAAGAAATAAATTTGTTCATTACATTTGACGTTAAAAGAAATTCTTAATGTTTTAATTAAATAATTGGAAAAAAAATTTGCAACAAAGGAACAAAACATAATTATGTAATAACTAATAACTAAAATAATATATATTAAATAATATTAAAACTATACGCTAAAGTAAATTAATTTTTTTCTAAATTGATGTTTTTGTTTATAACATTCTAAGTACATCACATTTATGATGTTGTATTTAGTATAATAAAACATATTGTTAGTTTTGTTTATATATCGTGAAGGTTAATTTTTTTTAATTACTAATACATACATATATATAGTCATGTCCCACTTTTATATAATGCTACTTTTGAAGTTTAGTTGTTTTTAAATAATTTTTGGTATAAATAAAACGAATCAAAACTATCATAAATTTATAGTACTACTATTGACAAAAAACATCTAGGCTTTCTATCAAAACTTCAACATTCAAAAGTTTCCCTTCTAATGCTTTGATCTTATATTCGACTTCAATTCTCTAACTCCTCTTTGTTTCAATAATATCATTTTTTAGCGTGAAATAGATGAGTTCCTGTCCATGTGCTTCAACCCAGACAGCATGGCAGAAGGCGAATGGTAAGCGCCTTGCACGCACCCACACATCTTGATGTTTTTGGATACAACATTACACTAACATCACATTTATGAATTTTCTATTTAGTATAAGAAATATAATAAATATTGCAAGGGGATGTCGATCTCAAAGAAGAACAATAAATGTTGAAGCTACTTTCAATATGATAATTTATTATGTCAGTGTAATATGGAGTTTTTACAATGCAGCAATGCATTCTAGAGAACAATGACGTTCCTTTTTGGTATTCCATATCCCACGTTTGTAGAATGATGCTTCTATATCTTAGTTATTTTTAATTGATCTTTGGGATAAAGAAAACAAAGGTGAAAGCATCATAATCTTATATTGTTATTCACCAAAGACTACACATACTAACAGGTAAGCAAGATGAGAGCTTTCATCATGCAGCATCTAAGCTTTGTATCAAAATTTAAAAATTCGAAAGTTTCACCATTGATGCTCTGATTTCATTTTCAAATTCAACTCTCTGAGTCCTCTTTGTTTCAATAATACTATTTTTTAGTGTGAAACTGATGAGTTCCTGCCATGTGCTTCAACCTGCCTAGCCACAATACACAGTTGAGTGTGAACGCCTTACGCGCGCATAGGCATACCTTGATGTTTCTGTACACAACACTTCAATAACATCACAATCATTAGAAAAAAGCGTGTTATTTCCAACTGAATCCATCAGTATTCCACCGAAATAATTGAAAAACATGTCATCACAAATAATTGTATTGGATTTGCGACGGGCATTATTTCATTGGAAAAATTTTGATGGATTTCAGTTGGATTATAAGTGGAACTTGTTCGGTAATAAGCCAGCCTTTTTTCGTTGAATTTTTGATGGACTATCCATTCGAATATTTTTGAAAAATAGTCTATTGGAAATTCAACAAAATTTTATTTTTTTTCAAATTAATTATAATTTTTTCTAACGAAAACTCCTCACAATTCCATCGAATTTTGTAGAAATTTTTTTATTTATTTTATTTAATTACACTTGTAACTTGTTCATACATTTCATATATCAAATTCGAAAAAAGTGAGAACAATAAATTTGTGAATAAATCAAAATTATAAATTTTAAAAAACATAATTTTATAAATTTTTATCGTAAAAAGTATTAAATATTCATTACAAACAAAAGATTTTAAAAAAGAACCTCCTATCTATTGGCCTGCAGCATCATCAAGAATGCCTGATTGATGCATGTACCTCAGTCTATGACAGGGGTGAAATACCTGATTGGTTTGTATCTATAAAAATTAAAACAAAAATATATTAGAATTCAACATATCAACAAAAATATTATTATGATTAACTAAATATGTGAATGCATGAAAACAATTAATAACTTAACTGTATAAAAATATGTTAAAAAAACATCAAGCCTACAACATAATTCAATCTTCGTTGGAGTATTTAGATTCATTATTGTCACCATCGTCATCAAATTCATCTCCATCATCACTAAATTATGCATCTTCTTCATTGTCATCACTAATGATGCCATCTGGACGTTTTGTATCAGACGCATCGAAATCCTCTGAAGGATGATTACAATCTATAAAGTCCTCCATTAATTTATCTGAATTCAATATATCAATATGTGATGGCATATAATTCTAATATGCAACTTCTGATGAATCTTCAATTTCCACTCTACCTCTAACCTTCATTTTTATAACAACTCACCAAATGAGCTTATTTCTAATTCATCTAGGATACGGAACATAGTAAACTTGCCTCACTTATTGGGCAATTATAAATGTGTCATACTTCTTATACCTGCCGCTTTCCCTAACTTTGATGATTTTATATTTTGATATGGGTTCCTCTTGTAGAAGTAAGATCAAATCACTCGTAGTGGAATAAAACCACCTTTTTTATAGGTTCACCGAAGGATTCTAACTAAACCACCTCCTTCAATATTCTATTATAGTCTTCTTTCACCATCAACTCCCGTGATCCATACACTACTAATCATTATCTTTTTGCCCTCACTCCATATATTTGTGTAGAACTAAAATCAATTTACAAAGTATTTAAACCATGTCCCAACCTGTCTATTAAGACCTCAAGCTAAATCATGCAAGTACAAATTCATTATTCCATTCCTCGAGTTATGAATCTATCATTCATCACATAAAGTGTTAGTATTAATAGAAGTTTTTGTCAACTTTTACATTAAATTGTACCATGTAAAATTAAATTAGTATAAAATCTACTTACATAAGACTTAAACTAATAGGAAAATTCATTTTCAATCCTCGCATTGATGTCCTAATCGCTGATGCTGAAATATTCCATAAAATAACTATATCAATGTATTTTAGAAGATACTAGAAATACAAAAATAGTACTTAGCTCGAAGCAAGTTGAAATTCTAATTATTTGAATGACTTACTCAATGTATCCTTGACTTCCTCACAATTAAGCAACACATATAGTGTTGTAGCTCTAAGCGCGGTATCATTTAAATATCTAGTCATACAGGCACTAGAGGCGTGATCGAGTTGATTAAAAGTAGACAAAATAGGTGGAATGGAATCAATATGGTGATCATTATCATTCCAGCCAACACTTGTCCTTAAGCTGTGTACATGTCTCTAGAAGTAATACAAGAAAAAGTTGGATGTCTCTCGGCAAACAAATGCCTCACAAATATACCCCTTCACTTGTGCCTTTTGTTTGGCTATTTTTTTTAAGTTTGTGAAGCTCCCTAAGTGTAATATAAATAACACTTTAAATATATATTCAATATATAGTGTTAAACAATTGTAAGAAATTAGCATACAAATATGAACATTATTTTACGTCTCAAAGAGATACATCCATTGATATTGTACGGGTCATCTATTTCTTCCCTCCCCTATTAAATGGATTAGTAGATGCCTCATGAAATTAAAAAATACTGGAGGAAAAATCCTTTCTAAATTGCGCAGAATTATTATAATATTTTTCATTATTTTGTCGAAGTCATCATGCCTCAAAGTCATAGAACATAAGTTCTTGAAGAACTAACTAAGCTCAGCAAAAAACTTCCATATATGGTCTAAACTCCTTGAATGCAATAAGTAGTAACTACTCCATGAAGATGTGACAATTATGACTTTTTAATCCATAGATTTTATGCCCATATGTGTCGACACTCCTAGTTGATTAAAAGAATATATATCAGGCATTCACAATGATTTCATCCATTCACATACAACTTTTCTTTACTCGGTTGTGAAGACATACTTAGCCTTAGGCATACCCCATGCCCGTTTCCCTTTTGAATTAACTTGAGCTCGTACCTCTTACAATTAGCATTCAAGTCTCAATGAGCCTTAACATTATCTTTAGTTTTTCCCTTGATGTCCATTATAGTGTTAAAGATACTATCAAAGAAATTCTTCTCGATGTACATCACATCCAAATCAGGGATGGATCTAGGAGGGGCAAGCAGGAGCCATTGCTCCCCAAGTTTACTACAGTATATATGTAGCCTTAAGTCTTGGTCTATGTTTAGCCCATTAACTATTTGATAGTTCATGTGTTTTATTCAGGGACAGATCTTGAGGGGGCAGGGGGGAGGGCAAGCAAGGGCAATATTACAATATACATATATATAAACTTTAGTATAATTAATTTAAAGAATATGTTAAAAAGAAAAAAGTTATTTAATATTAATTAAAAGTAATTAATTTTAATTTTCATTCATTAATTTTTTTAAAAATATTTTATTATGGGCCTTAAATTAAAAAGTACTTTTCTAGATTTATTGAATTTAATTTAATTTAATTTTAATTAAAGATAAAAATTAAAATCAATTAATGAAATATCTACCTATTTTATTTTTTAAAATTCAAACAAATTCTTAGGTCCATATTTACGATCAAGTAATTAAGTGAAGACTATTAAATAGACTAGTTAAGGTATTTCTATTTTATTTGTTTGAGAAAACATTACGAGAGTTAGCCGATTAATTGCAAAACAATTATAATATCTCATTTTGGTTTTAATAAGATTGAGATAAGAATAAATGCATGTGAAATTTTTTCTATGTGTTTCAACAACTACAAATGGAAGAACTTTTTTTGTTATGAATATTGTCAAGAATTTCATAATAAGATGAAAGCATGTTTAGGAACTTTTGCTTCGACTTTTTAGTCACTTATATTGAAAAAACTATTACTAGAAATTTTGATATTGATTTGATTCATTTACAAATTTTTTAATATAAAAGAGTGTCACACTCAATTTTGATGAAAATGTGGATTTTGAATTTACAAATATGAAAATTATACTTAAACTTTTAAACTTTATAAGTTTGGCCGCCTCACACTCTTATTTCTGGATTCGTCCTTGGTCAAAATTATGTCTGACCAAGTTACTCATCCAATAAGGTAGTTCCCATAATATGCTCTACTTGGTCCAATAGTGCTGCACGCAATAAATATTTTGTAACTTTAGACAAAACTCATACCAACTCCAACAACTGCTCTCCAATCATCATTGGATGAGGAGGATCATAATCAACCCGACTTTAAGAAACTAGTAATGTTGCTCCTGAATTGATGGTCATGATCTAAGAATTGTCGAGGCAGTCAAACCAATTGCTCTTTTCGCCATGTTTGAGAGTGAATGCTTTAAAGTGGTCTATATAGTAAGGGCAAGCTAATTTATGTGATGTCATCTATCTAGATAATATTTCATAAGTTGGGAAGTCACTTATTGTCCACAACAAAGCAACTTTCACAATAAAATTTTACTTGTTGAAGGCGTCATAAATTACCACACCTATTGTCTGAAGCTCCTTCAATTCTTCAATTAAAGGTTGCAGATGGACATCTATTATGGCCTTCGAATTTTTAAATTCGAGAATTACGCATGTCAAAAACATATAGGGCAATGTCATGCACATTTCTAGAGGCAAGTTATATAGGGTAATTATGACAGGCCAGCATGAATACAATAATGATGATAAATTGAAAGGGGTAAAGCCATCAATAGATAAATCAAGTCTCATATTTTTGGAGTCGCTTGCAAATTCAAGACATGTTTGATTGAATTGCTCCCAAGCATTTCTATATGATGGATGACACATGACACCATCTGCTCGACGATTCTCATAATGTCATCTCATATGAGGAGCTAAGCTCATCAACGCGTAGAGCCTCTTCAACCTAGACATCAGAGGTAAATAGTGCATTCTTTTCACTGGCACAACTCGAAGCTTTCCTTTACCCTTCCTTTAATCTTAAGTTTTGTACTTAGGTGCTCCACAAAACTTACATTCATTGTCATGTGCATCTTCTTTATAATACAACATGTATCCATTAGCACCACAACCAATTTTTTGTGTCACCAAGTCGAGCTTACTAACTAGTTTCTATGCCTCATAGTAGTTTGTAGAAGCATCATTCCCTTAGGATGTGGCATTACACATTAACTGCAGCATCTTATCCATGGCATTTTGAGGCACATTAAAATTGCTCTTAGTGCTCAGCATTCTCACAGCAATAATAGAGAATGTATTTCACATCCATCCCACAGTCATTGATTGTACTCATTTAATAGGTCATAAAACCTTTGATTTCCTTCATTAGGATGTTCTTCACTATTATCAAATTGAAATGTTGCACCCTTATACCCCCAAATTAATCTCTGATGTATTGTATACTATTTCTATATATCTATGTCGTTCATTTGGATGTTGATCTTGTTGTCAACTAGTTGATGCACTATAATCAAATGTATGATCATATGTTTCTCGGTAAGGATCAAACTCCCTATAATCTGACCAGTAATAATAATATGTAAAGGATGTAATATTCCAAGGATCCAAAATAATTGCTAAAATTAAAGCAAAATCAAACTTGCAATATCACAGACCAAGGATTTTATTAATGTCTTAATTAAGGATTTAGATCAAGTGGAAGTACCTTGATAAGAAAAAAACCTGAATAAAGATGGAGATCTTCCACTAGAATCTCTTCTACGAAGGATCTACCACTTCTTTCTCTTGGATCCTCTTCTCCACATCTTAGACTACCAAGGACAGCAACCTTTACCCAAGGAAACACCTTCAAATGAGAAAAAATAGTAGCCAAGTTGTGCCATAAACACCAAAGCCGCCGGTGATGAACCCTCCAAGAGATTCCTCCTCAATCTATGGAAAACTCTTCTCCAAGTGGAAGCTCTAGTTCACCAACTCCTAGCACTTCAAATGCAGTACCTCTAAAGTTGATCCACATACCTAGATCACTCTAATTCCTCACTCAATATGCTAGAATATGGATAAGAAAGAAGAAGGAAGAAAGGAGATGGTGAAAGGCGATTGGAAGAGAGAGAATGTGGTTGGAGAGAATTTAGGGAAGAGGTTTTTCTCAACACATGAGGTAACTTCTTTTGGGAGGGAAAAATGTTAGCATTGGCCAGTCGTGGTGTGTGGTTGATGGTGTATTTATAGTGTGACTTGGATGCACCTAGAAGCATCCATCACACTATCTACACATCTCGCCAACTAGCATGCCCACTTGCATGCTTAGTTGGATTTTAATTTTAATCCAACTTTCTAAAATTAAAATGCCAACTCATTTTTTTAAATAGACTCTTCCATATTAATTCTCCCTCCGAAATTGGATTCTCTTGCTAATTAAATTAACTCCTTAATTTAATTAAATTAACTTAACTCTTTAAGTTAATTGAATAAACTTAGCTCCTTAAGTTGACCTTGATTAATTAAATTGTCACATGGCACTAATTAAATTAACTTTATAAATTAATTTGATTAATTTAACAATTAAATTAATCTAGCCATTGTGACTAACTATTAATTAGTCAATTTGGTCTCTTCCAAACTTAGCCGACAAAACTATCTAACCCCTTAGATAATTTTTTTTCCTTTCTTATTAGGGTGCTCTTAAGCTTTTTGTGTGTGACCCTTTATGTTTACTAATTAATTAAATATGGTCTCACAACTCTTTGTGATTCAATGATTATCAAATATTTCTATTAATTTAAACTCCTTTAAACTAATCACTCTTTTAGTTAATCTTTATTAATTAAAGAGTACACAATCTCCATAGTTGATGTCTAGCACAAGTCTATGAAGCCTAACTAATTGGATGAATTAATCTTAGGTGAATGATTGCCTTTTACAATTGCCATGTAAATATTGTCCTTCCGTTTGCTATCTCCCAAGAAAGTCCTAGGGCAAGATATTTGTTGGTTCCCTCATAACCTCGATATTTATGTATCTATTCTTGATGTTCGATTCCTAATCATGACCTCAACTTTGAAAAAATCCTTTTACAAATTGTCATAGTATCTTGTGCAAGGACTTATTGGAATCGATCATCCTAGAATACATAGGACATCAACCCGTTCTTTACAAAGGGGCGAAATGGATCCCATCTTGAAACTCATCAACCTCTATACTTAGGTAGCTTGTGCCAAACCTAAGTGCCTGGCGACATGCTACGTGGTCGGAGCAAAATAAAAGTACAAGAACCTAAATACAAGGTTACCATGGAACCTCAAGTCAAAGACTAATTTTATGTACTATCATAAGCTAGGGAATTTTCCACTACTGGCATGCCACTTCATCTACCTTATAGATTCTCTAAGCGAGTCATCAGTGAACTTGTTCTATAACAAGCACCCACTAATATGCATCCATGCCTAACATAAATTTCCCATGAAACGAGACAATATCCAACTCTTTGAAGTATGCATCATTCGTACAAGTTATCCGAATCTTAGATATCCCGTCTCATAAGATTCCATAACTTGGAATATTTAAAATCACGACTACAGAGACTTGTTTCATGATCACCTCATATGCGTGGCTAAGTCTCGTAGTATTCTATAATTTAAGGGCTTTTACCAAATGCATGTGAAAAAAATCGTAAACGCATAAGATGAAGATGATCATTTAATTAGATATCATTCAATCAAGACTATTGCATGGAGTAATTATACATGTCAATCTAATTAGCTTGTGGGGCACTATTCCAACAATCTCCCACTTGCCCTAAAGCCAATTTCCTATAATCACTAAGCCCATCTTCTCAAGATGCCTTAAAGACCTTTTGCTTTTAGGGGTTTAGATAGTGGATTTGAATGTTGCCTCTATTAATGATTTTATGGATCAAATGATAACACATTTATTTGTGTTTGGTTTACTGATGAGATCTTAGGTCCATTATCGGAACAGTAACTCCATTATTGTCATAAAAGATAACAACTTGCTCTTTCATAATATTAGGCACTACATCCAACTCTTAGATGAAGTTTTTCATCCAAACACCTTCCTTTGCAGTGTCTGACGCCACAATGTATTTCGCCTCCGTGGTAGAGTCAGCCATGGTGTCTTTTTTGAAACTTTTCCAACTTACCGAGCTGCCATTTAGACAAAATATAAATCTAGAAGTGGATTTGAGGTCATTTTTATTGAATTGAAAACTAGAATCCGAAAATCCTTTGAGTTTCAATTTTCCATTACTGTATATAAGAAACAAATCCTTAGTTCTGCTTAAGTACTTAAGGATTGTTTTTATGGCTTTCCAGTGACTCTTATCGGGATTGATTGATAGCAGCTTGTAACACTTAGAGCATGAGCTACATCTAGTCTCATACATTGAATAACATATATTATTCTTCCAATAGTGGATGTATAAGGTATGTAAGACATTTATTTTCTCTCATCCTCGGTCTTAGGGCCATAGACTTGGAGAGACAAATGTCGTGCCCCATTGGGAGGTATCCTTTCTTGATTTCTTCATACTAAACTACTTTACTATCTTGTTAATGAACGTTGATTGGAGGAGCCCCAACATCCTCTTTGATCTTTATTTATAGATCTATATTGCTAATACGAAGGATGTTTCTCCCAAATCCTTCATGAAAAATTGTGAAGATAACCATGTTTTAGTGCACTCTAATGTTTCTTTGTCATTCCTAATGAAAAGGATGTCATCGACATAAAGTATATAAACTATATTGAACTCCCACTTGCATTTTGGTACACACACGGTTTATACACATTTTTTATGAAACCAAACGATTTGACTGTCTCATCAAAATTTATGTTTCTAATTCGGGATATTTGCTTTAGTCCCTAAATGGACCTTTGGAGTTTGAAAACTTTTTGCTCACTTTCTTTGGATGCAAAGCCTTGTGGTTGCTCCAAGTAAATTTACTTATCAGTGTTACCATTGAGAAATGTGGTCTTTATATCAATTTGCCAAATCACATAGTCATGATAAGTGGCTATGGTAAGTATAATCCTCGTGGACTAAGGCATACAACTTGTGAAAAGGTTTCCTCGAAGTCAATACTGGGTCTCTGAGTATAACCTTTTTGCCTCTAGTCTAGCCTTAAAGGTAGTGACCTCTCTATCGAATCCTAACTTACGCTTATAGATCCACTTGCAAATAGTGGGTATATAACCTTCGGTAGATCTACCAAAGTCCATAATTTATTGGAGTACATGGAGTCCAATTCAAATTTCATGGCCTTAAGCTAATGACCCGAATCTATATCCGATATAGCTTCCTCATAGATCTTTGGATCACTATCTGTTTGGCCCATCTCATGAAGGAATCCAAATCTTTCGGATGTTGTGTGCTAGGCTCGGGTCACTCTTTTATTTCTATCACTTGTGGGATAGAATGATCGTCTTGAACTTCATCAAGTTCAACAATAATGCATTTTCTATCTAATAGAAATTTCTTTTCTAAAAATGTGGTGTTCCTCGAAACAAACACCTTGTGTTCCGAGGGATCATAGAAGCAATAAACCAAAGACTCTTTTGGATATCCCACAAACTTGAACAAGGTGGATCTTGCATCCAACTTGTCTCCCCACTAATCTTTTGACATAGGCGGGATACCCCCAAACTGTTAAATAAAAGAAAGAGGGTGCTTTGCCAAACCACATTGCATGTGGTGTCATTGGCATCGACTTTGAGGATACTATATTTAGTTGCCTTACCACCGTATCTAGTGTGTATCCCTAAAAGGAGATAGGGATATGGGTGAGGCTCATCATGGACCTTTAACAATATACGGTTTCTTCTCTCGGCTACTTCAATATGTTAGGGTGTGCCAAGTGGAGTCCATTGTGAGAGAATCTCATTCTTTTTTAGATAATCCAAGAATTCGGCACTTGATTATTTTTCCCCTCGATCCAATCAAAGACTTTTGATACTAAGTCCTAATTGCTTTTCTACTTCATTCTTATACTCTTTGAAGTTTTCAAAAGTGTCGGACTTATACTTCATATGATATACATGTCTGAATCGAGTGAAATCATCGATGAAGGTAATGAAGTAAGAATAACCTTTTTTTGCTCTAACTCATAGGACCACAAACGTCTATATGGATCAAATTTAAGATACTAGTGGATCGCTCTGTTTGTCCAACAAAAGGAGTCATGGTCATTTTTTTTCTTTTAAACAAGATTCACAAGTAGGTGAGTCCTCTAATCCACTAATATTTAGTGATTTGGGGCTACTAACTTGTTCATTCTATTATTGGAAATATGTCAAAGTCTGGCATGCTAAAGATAAGCATTTTCTTGGTTATCTAATTTCTATTTGTTGTTTTGTTGAATGCTCACTAGTGATGGTGGAAAATCTAAAATGTATAATCCTTTATGCATTGCACCAATGGCACTAAGGTACATAGTAACAATGACTTAATTCAAGCTTTAGAATCACTTAAGTCTAACTTAACTTATGCCTTCGGCTTTGGTTGCAACTTTTACTCTTTTGCCAAAGCAATAGATTGTATCCTCATCATTAAGGTTTATTCTTCTTTCTATCCTTTGAAGCAATTTACAAGGATGAGAACCATATGTGGCATCATATACTTATGAGGAAGAATATTTCCTTAGGTTCACTTCAATAAACAACTTATCCTTCTCTAAGAATGCAAGGCATTCTTTGCAATTTTGAGCTTCCAATGACCTAATTTGCCACAATAGAAACAAGTGGCATCCGTTTATCCTCTATTATCTTCTTGACTCCACCGAACACCTTAGATATTTGTTTCCTCTTGAGAAAAAAAATCTTTCTTCTTCTTGTCTCCTTTCTATTTGCTTTTTAGACTTTTAGAGTAGGAAGAGGAAGCAATCATTAGAGGTTTGCCCTTTTCATAGTTATTTCCACTTTGACCAACACTTGGTCAAATAAACCCGGCAAGGATTGGATGATCAAATCGCTATAGATATCATTATCCATCACCAAGTCCAAGTTGAAGAGCTTCTCACCAAGCCCAATCATCTTTAGACCATAGTCAAAGACCCATGACCTCTCAACCATCCTAGCTTTTAAAAATCTCTTTTGATTACATGAATCTCTCATACGTTGTTTGCTATACAACTTTTGCAAGCAATTGACTAAGCCATGTTTGATGTGTTCGTGAGACTTTTGAAGTTCATGGATGCCATCAGGAGATTATGGGTTAGAAAGTGATCCTCAACCCATTTTGTGAACATTTCACGTATCTCTTGATCCGCATCGATGCTTATGGGATTCAAAGCACCTTGACATAGGACACATGTCCCTTTTTCAAAATTTAGAACAATTTTGAGGTTTAGTCGATCATGGTAGTTCGGTCCAGTAAGTTTATTGGTTTCCAAAATGATGCTTTAGTGGATTTTTAGCCAATCTTGAGATTTCACAAATCTATATAAGTGAAGAAGAGAATATAAGCATTTGATTGAATTTTGATATTGAAAACATTATTATGGTCTTTCAAGCATATTTTTCTCCCACTCTTTTATCCAATTCCTTGGACTCATGAGAAATTTGGGAAATCATATTTTATAGTGAGAAATAAGGCCCAAAGGCATCATTCGTGGACCTACGACTCGTGAGATATCCATTCGTGACCTTAAGGTGGATAACTTTTACCAATTGCATCTCTATGTAATCCTTAATGTGTTTTGCCTCACTTTTCATATAGACCTACAACTCGTGCAATATCTATATTACTAAGTGTTAAGACGGACCTACCAGTTAATCTTTAATTGTGAATTCAACTATGTATATTCCACAACTCATGAGATAATGTCATAGCAAATTCACAATAAAGTGCATCTTATGCTAAGGTAGTGATCATAGCTTTCCACCAAAAATGTGTCCCACAATTTGTGTGAGCATCTCATGTCACACACCTATTGGTAGAAGGCATGGATTATTAACCCCGTTTAATTTTATCCATCTTGACTTAATATTGTTTGAACTTAGACTCTTCTAAGTGAGAGAATTTTTTGCTTGGAAGATCTCGTCATTTTATCTTTTATTATTTAAGTTCTCTACCCTAAACATGCATCACCATACATCAATAGGATAGAGAAAGAACAAGTAAATAAACCCAGCATGGAACTAAAGTTAGGATGAGCATGAGCCTTAACCAAGTAGTGCACTTAGAGCCATATGTGCACTACTTAGTTGATATAGATGGATTGATTAAATTAATAGATCATTTCTATTACATTAATATACTCTATATATTCATGGGTTTTCAAGCCTCATTTGCCTCATTGTAAAAATTACAAGAATAAAGAAAACCTCACTATCTAAGAGTTCTACTCTCATAACAATTACAAGGTAGAAAATCAAGAGGCATACAAGTCCTATTTAATACAACCCATTCAATCAATATTGAATTTTAATTAAACCAATTTAAAGGCCCAGTTCATCCCCATACATCCATCATCCATTCAACAATTAAATGAACAATAGCTAGAATTGACATTCAATCCAACAATTAAAAGTCTATCACATAAACAATTAATTAGAAGCAAAATTAAGCATAGCTCTTTTGCATCCCAATTTTGCACTGGTCTTGAAAAGCAACTTAAATTTGATCTTAAAAGCATGCAAAAATGTCCAACACGAGCTTTAGGAGTTGCATAACACTTATGCATTAAAATTGAATGAAAAAATAGAGTTTAGCAAGCAAAAATGCACCAAAATGGCAAGATGGTGTGCTGTTGGTAACTTGTGGGTGGGCCACTACCCTTTCGGCTGCCTAGGCAAGCTTCCAGGGCAATCATAGTGCCCCAACTGCCATACTAGAGGCTGGCCGGCTGGCAGCAGCTCGGCCGACAGCTTCAAAGGGCATCGTTATGCCCATTTTGTGCACTTTGTCATGCCTAAGCTCTTGGAGGCCTCCAAAACACAATTCCACCCACATTTTGAAAATTTTTTCAGATTTTAAATACTTTAAAAATTGAAAAATAAAGTCCCCAAACATGCTTCAAAAATCAAATTCAAGGAAGAATCACTATTCTTCAAACTCCTTCAAGAAACTCAAATCCAATTGAATCCAAAAAATTGCCAAAACACTTTTAAGCAATTAATAACATGCTAAGTCATCATTTAACATTAAATCATGCCAAATCAACATCTAACATTTGAATCAAAACTTATGCCAACGTAACTAAATCACTATCTAGCACATATTGACATATTTCAATTCAACACATAGAGAGCCACATGCATCTACTCCAAAATCTTAAATCCATTAACTGAATCAAGAAATTGGAGTCTTAGAATAAATTCATCATATGAATCATTTCAACAAATCCAAAAGTAGGCATAAAATTGGCTCCGATACCACTTAAAGGATGTAATATTGCAAGATCTAAAATAATTGTCAAAATTAAAGCAAAATTAAACTTGCAATACCACAAACCAGGTATCTTATTTATGCTTTAGTTAATGATTTAGATCAGGAGAAAGTACTTCAATAAGAAAAAAACTTGAATCAAGATGGAGATTTTCCACTAGAACTACTTCTATGAAGGATCTACCACTTCGTTCTCCTGGATCCTCTTCTCCACACCTTAGACAACCAAGGACATCAAATTTTTCCCAAGGAAACACCTCCAAATGAGAAGAAAACAACAGCCAACTCATGCCAAAAACACCAAAGCTGCAAGGGATGAGTCCTCCAAGAGATTCCTCTTTAATCCATGGAAAACTCTTCTCCAAGTGGAAGCTCTAGTTCACCAACTCCTAGCACTTCAAATGTAGTGCCTCTAAAGTTGATCCACAAACCTAGATCATTCTAATTCCTCCTTCAATATGCTAGAATATGGATGAGAAAGGAGAAAGGAGAAGGGAGAAGAAAGAAGGGAGATAGTGAGAGAAGATTGGAAGAGAAAGAAAGTGGTTCGAGACAATATTGGGAAGAGGTTTTTCTCAGCACATGAAGTAGCCTCTTTTGGAACAGAAAAAATGTGAGCATTGACCAACCATGGTGTGCGATTGATGGTGTATTTATAGTACCATTTAGACGCATCTAGAAGCGTCCATCATATTATCCACACACCTTGCCCACTAGCATGCTTAGTTAGATTTTAATTTCTAAAATTAAAATGCCAGCTCATTGATTTAAAATGGTCTATTCTCTCAAAAATTAGATTCTCCTACTAATTAAATTAACTTAACTCTTTAAGTTAATTGAATCAACTTAACTCCTTAAGTTGACCTTGATTAATTAAATTGTTGCATGGCACTAATTAAATTAACTTCTTAATTTAATTGGTCTAGTTTTACTCTTTAAATTAATTTGATTAATTTAACAATTAAATTATTCAAGCTATTGTGACTAACTATTAACTAGTCAATTTAGTCTCTTCCAAACTTGACCAACAAAACTATCTAACTCCTTAGATAATTTTTCCCTTTCTTATTAAAGTGCTCTTAGGCTTTTGTGTATGATCCTTTAGGTTCACCAATTAATTAGATATGGGCTCACAACTCTTTTTGATTCAATAAATATCAAATATTCCAATTAGCCTAAACTCTTTTAAACTAATCACTCGTTCAATTAATTTCCATAGTTGATGCTTGGCACAAGTCTATGGAGTCTAACTAATTGGATGAATTAATCTTAGGTGAACCATTTCTGTTTACGATTGCCATACAAATACGGTCTTTTTGTTTACTATCTCCCAAAAGAGTCCTAAGACAAGATATTTGTCAGTTCCCTAATAACCTCAATGTTTATATATCTATTCTTGATGTTAGATTCACATTTATGACCTTAACTTTGGAAAACTCCTATTATAAATTGTCATAGTACCTTGCGCAAGGATTTCTTGAAATTGATCATACTAGAATACATAGGAGATCAACCAGTTCATCATAGCGGGCGAAACGGATCCCATCTTGGAACTCACCAACCTCCATACTTAGGTAGCTTGTACTCAACCTAAGCCCCGGGCGACCTGCTACGTGGTCAGAGAAAAATCAAAGCACAAGGACCTAAATACAAGGTTACCTTGGAACCTCAAGTCAAAGGACTAATTATATGCAATGTCATAAGCTAGAAAATTCCCACAATCGACGTGCCACTTTGGCTACCTTTTGGATTGTCTAGACGAGTCTTCAATGAACTTGTTCTTTAACAAGCACCAACTAACATACATCCATATCTAATATAGATTGCCCCTGAAATGGAGCAATATCCAACTCCATGGAGTATGCATCGTTAGTGCAAGTCTATCCGAATCTTTGATACCCCATCTCATAAAATTTTATGACTTGGAATATTTAAAATCATTACGATAGAGAATTATTTCATGATCACCATCATATGTGTGACCAAGTCCCATAGTCTTGTATGATTTAAGGGCTTCAACTAAATTCATGTGAAGAAAATCATATATGCATAAGATAAATATGACCATTTTATTGAATATCATTCAATCAAGACTATTACATGGAATACTTCTACATGTCAATCTAATTAGTTTGTGGGGCACTATTCCAACAATATGGCCCAAAGCCTACCTGGTACAAGTGTACCTTAACATCATTGGGTTTTAACAATTAGAATTTTATTTCACACCATTTGTAGGGAAACCTAATTGTTTCATCTCATGCAAACTTTGGCAAAATGCATGCATGATTTGTAAATTCCTCAACCCCATCCATACGCTCTTGCCTAATTCCAGCACCAACAAGGTATAGCCTATCGTACATCCAAATTTTATGTGGAGGAATATTCATCTGCAACATTAGAAAATTTTGTTACTTGTATTAATTTTGTGTTAATGTATGAAGGATTAATCTCTTCTTGTCTAAAGAAGCAAATTATTAGAATTGATTTGATTATTATTTGGATTGGCTTAATTATTTGATTCAAGAATAAATCAAAAACCACATGAGCATAACTCTATATCTAAGTTGAAGTTTATACCCCAAGAAAAAATTTGGCAAACTTTTCATATAGCTGTAAAAATCCTAATTTTTTTAATCCACGAAACATAAAGATATATCACACAAAATCATACAAAAACAAATTCATATCGCATCTCCTTATGACTCCACATACATGCAAGCAACCATTAGATCGAAGGAAACAAACAGGAAGGCTTCACCCCTTCCAATTATATGTATGTTACATATCAAATCTGTAATCACAATAATTTCTAAGAACATAATTAATAAACAAATTACAAGTACTTACCTTAGAATAAGTAGAATGCAAGAAATACCAAAAGCAAAAATCACCAATTGGGTCAAGTCAGCTTACTAAAAATTTAAACAATAATTCATTATTAGTATTAAAGATTTCCTACACTATACTATTGAATCACATAATTCATCAAGGCTAAAACCTATAACCTTAATAATTTAAATAATTTCAACTATTTATATAATATGAATCCCACGATATAATTTCAACTATATAACCCAAATAATATTAACCCTAAAATCATACAATTAATTCAAATAAATAAAATCCTAAAATATCAAAATTTTATAATTACAAAAACATATACATAACACATGAAATTAATCATATTAAAGTATAAATACCAAACTCAAACCCTAAAATATTAAATTATACAAATTAAATCCTAAAATCTCAATCACGTCAATAATTATAAAAACATATATATAATACATGAAACCTAAAAAATTAATACTCTAAATAATAAATTTAAATACAAAAAATCGATGGTTATGGCTAGTGGGGGTACGGTAGGGTAGCGAAATGGCGATGGCAATGCGCATCTGTAGAGGTAGTAGTGTATGCCGTAGTTGTAGGCGTGCACATGGTAGAGACTAAAGGTGGCTGGTGGTGATAGTGCAATGACTATAGGAGAACAAAGAGGAAGTAGGAGAGAAAATAGAGAAAATGAGAATAAAGAATGGAGGGAGAGATAAGAAAGAAAGAGTCCGTGCCTAATTTATTTATTTCACTATACGACAAATTTCTGATGGAATTTTGATGGATATTCTATTGGGCATTATTTATTTAAATTTCAAAAAAAAAAAACTATTTACTAACTTTTTATGGACATAGCATTGAAAATCAAATGAAAGATATGTAGCAAATTTGTCTTGAATTAGTGCTTAAAATATTTAGTTTTAGACAAAAATTTCATTGGAACATTTTCCAATGAAATTTAATGATGGATAAAGCATCAAAAAAGTTCACACCAAATTCCCACCAATAACTGCAATAATCTCATGAATTTTTGTTTAGTTTCCAATGAACTCTGATTTTGTCACAATTCTTTCGTAAATCTTGTGAAAATTTCCAATGGAAAAAATCCATTGAGATTTTTTGTTGTGATTTATGATTTTGTATTTAGTATAAGAAATTAAAATAAATGTTGAAAAGAGATGTCAACCTCAAAGGAGAATAACAAATATTAAAGCTACTTTGAATATGATAATTTATTACATTAACTCAACATGGAGTTTTAATAATGCAACAATGTATTCTAGAGAAAGATGAAATTTTGAGTATTCCATGTCCCACTTTTGCATAATGGTGTTTCTATATTTTAGTTATTTTTAACTGATCTTTGAGATGAATAGAACAAAGGTTAAACAGAAACTTATATTGATATTAACAAAAAAGATATACATACTAGCTGATAAGTAAGATGAGAGCTTTCACCATGCAACACCTACAGCCTCTTTAAACACAAATTGAGCTCCTTATTTTCACTTTTGGAGCTCCTTATTTTTCACTTTTGGACCATCAATCTTAGCATCTAAACTTTTTAACAAAATTTCAACATTCAAAAGTTTCATCTTTAGTGCTCTTGTCTCATATTCTACTTCATTTGTATGAGACATCTTTATTTCAATAATAGCATTATTTAGTGTGAAACAAATGAGTTCCGACTTATGTGCCTCAACCTACCCAACCATGATAGATGGCAGATGGTGAGCATCTTGCGTGTTCATGGGTGCATCTTGATGTCTCTATATATAATATTTTAATAACATCACATTCATGATTTTGTATTTAGTATAAAAAATATAAAAATTGTGCTGGGGGATGTTGCTCTCAAAGTGGAACAATGAATGTTGAAACTACTTTGAATATGGTGATTTATTACATCAGAGCAACATGGAGATTTTACACTATAATAATGAATTCTAAAGAAAGATAAGGTTTTTATGGTATTCCATGTCCTAATTTTGTAGAATTATGCTTCAATATTTTAGTTGTTCTTAACTAATCTTTGGGATAAATAAAACAAAAGTTAAAGCATCCTAACTTATATTTCTATTAAGAAACTACACCACTAATTGGTAAGCAAGATGTGAGCTTGCATCATGCAACACCTATAGCCTCCTTAAATATAAGGCTCCAGTAGTCAATCCTACCACCTCAGACTCCTATTGCCCCTCACGTGTCAACAAGCAAGTTGAGTGCTCTTCCTTAATATGGTAGAACACTATTGCGGGTCTTGATGCTGGCTGATTAAAAAAGGCATCCTCACCGCAGCAAATCTAATCTTTCTTAGTCTAATAAAAAATGAGACTTTCATAAGTCTGATAGGTCTTTCTTCTTTACTAGTAGGGCGCTTCAAATGCCTTAATTTGCCTATTCTTCTTTGTCAACAAGAGCCCTGATCTGGTCTTCAATCCCCTTGACCTACTAGTTCTCACTCTTTGCTTTCTTTGAAGCTTGTGGTCACATAGATGACATCGCTAACGAAAACTGCTTGAAGAGTGCTCATCTCTTTGCAGTCCTCCTTCTCCTAATACAAATATCCCATTCTTAGTTTTTACAGCTCAGCTCACTAGCTTGCTCACTCCTACCTTTCTTTGGATGCCTATATATCTTAGAATGTCGGTATTGAGGAAAGACAGAAATATGGGTAACAATTTCGAACAAGTATAGATTTTTTGAATCTACAGACAGATATGGGTTTTGAACTAAGCTTGTTCCTACTCGTATACCAATTGTAAAGAGGTTTATTTAGCTTATGAACTAAAAAGTCCCTTTTTTTAGGGAAAGCTCAAAGCTAGATATCTGTTCCTTACTCAACTTCCTGACTTATCTTTATGTCTCACTACTGATACACCTACTTGATATCACCCTAATATTAGTATTGACTAGTAAAAGCAAATATTTCATTTCTAGTTCAAAGTTGATCTAAGTAGTTAGGGTAGGGGTGAGCACATAGTTGGAATGGTAGACAGGGAAAGAAAGCTCTAAAAGTCATTATGTTATTAAGCGGATGCCAATGATACAAGGTGCTTTTTGAAGCACAGAAGGCTTGAAGAGAACAAGCAACTAGGATGCTACTAAATAAGCAAACTACGCCCTTTAGCTCTAGACCTAACTGGAATAAAAGCTCTTGGAATGCCTCCTTGTTAGAAAAAGAGAGGTGATTGGAGGGAGGAGACTTATTCAATAAGACTACCTATATCCGCTAACCCTACTTCACTTCCTTATAGTGCTTTGCCCATAGTAGCGGGCTTTGAATAATGAAACATTCTATTCTAAAGTCTAAAGTGAAAGGTTATTCCCATCCCATGGACAAGTAAGACAAATAAACAAGTCTTCCAGCTTAACGAGTGCATTCATTTTATTTAGATACCTAAAATTCCTTGTACAAAAATAATGCGGCAGCATCCCTTCTTTCCCACCCTAGCCATGGATAAGAATCTGACCTACCACCTTTTTCCCCTTATACCTTGTCCAGTTCTAAAATCTTGCTTCACCTTTAGAGTGTTAATATCATATTCCTTTTCTTTTCTCTGAGTCTTATTCGTTTCAATAATAGCATTTTTTACTGTGAAACAAATGAGTTCATGCACATATGCTTCAATCCACCTTGCCACAGTAGATAATGGATGGTAAGTACCTTGCATGCACATAGGCACATCTTGATGTCTCTATACACTATATTGCAAGGAGATGTCAATCTCAAAGAGGAACAACAAATGTTAAAGCTACATTGAATATAATGGATTATTACATTAGCGCAACATGAAGTTCTTGCAATGCAACAATGCATTCTAGAGAAAAGATGTTGTTTTTTTGGTATTCTATCTTCCACTTTTGTAGAATGATGCTTCTATATTTTAGTTGTTTTTGCTTGATTTTTGAGATGAATAAAATAAAGGTTAAAGCATTAGAAACTTATATTAATATATATATAAAAAAAACAATAGCTATATATACTAACCGATAAGCAAGATGAAAGCTTTCACCAAGCAACCCCTAAAACCTCCTTAAGTACAAAGCTAAGTTCCTCATTTTTTACATAAAGACCATCAATCTTAACATCTAAGCTTTCTATCAACTTCAACAATAGAAAGTCTTACCTCTGTTGCTTTAATCTCAATCTTAAATATGTTGCAAGGGGATGTCGATATCAAAGAGGAATAACAAATGTTGAAGCTACTTTGAATATGATGATTTATTACATCTAGACAAAATGGAGTTTTTACAATGCAATAATGCATTTTAGGGAAATATGAGATTTTTTTGGTATTCTATGTCTCATTTTTGTAGAATAATGCTTCGATATTTTAATTATTTTTAACTATTTTTCGAGATGAACAAAACAAAGGCTAAAGCATCAGAAATTTACATTGCTATAAACAAAAAATTTATACATACTAACCAGTAATCAAGATGAAAGCTTTCATCACACAGCACCTACGATCTCCTTAACTACAAAGCTGAGCTCCTCATTTTCGCTTAAAGACCATCAATCTCAGTACCTGAGCTTTCTATCAGTACTTCAATATTGAAAAGTTTCATCTTTTATGCTTTGATTCCGTATTCATGTTCGACTCTCTGTGTCATCTTCATTTTAATAATGGTATTTTTTAGTATGAAACAAATGAGTTCCTCCCCACCCACCCATCCATGAAAGATGACAGATGATGAGCGCCTAGCACACATATGCATACCGTGACATGTTTTTATATAATATTCTAATAACATCACATTTATGGTTTTGCATTTAGTATGAAAAATATAATAAATGATGCAAGTAGATTTCGATCTGAAAGGGGAATAACAAATGTTGAAGCTACTTTGAATATGTTGATTTTTTCATTAGTGCAACATGTAGTTTTTACAATACAACAATGCATTCCAAAGAAAGATGAGATTTTTTCTTAAAAAAAACTTTTATGTCCTAATGTCATGGAATGATTCTTCTATATTTTAGTTGTTCTTAACTGATATTCGATATTAACAAAACAAAGGTTAAAGGATCAGAAATATTACTATTAAAAAAGCTATACATACTAAATGGTAAGCAAGATGAGAGCTTTTACCACGCATCACGTATGACCTCCTTAAACACGAAGTCGAGCTCCTCATGTTTCACTTCAACACCATGAATCTCAACATCTAAGCTTTCTGTTAAAACTTCAAGATTCAATAGTTTCACCTCTAGTATTTTGATCTCATATTATGCTTTAGCTCTCAAAGACATTTTCATTTTAATAATAACAATTTTTGTGTGAAATAGATGAGTTTCTGCCTATGTGCTTCAACCTGCCCAACTACGGTAAACGACAGATGGTGAGTGCATTATGCGCATGCAGGCATAGCATAATGTTTCGATATACAACATTCTAATGACATCACATTTATTATTTTGTATTTAATATAAAAATATATTAAATATTGCAGGGGTATGCCGATCTTAAAGAGAACAACAAATGTTGAATCTACTTTAAATATGATGATTTATTATATCAGGACATAATGGAGTTTTTACAACTCAACAATGTATTCTAGAGAAAGATAAGTTTTTTGTTTTGTGTATTCCTTATCCCATTTTTATAGAATGATCCTTCTATATTTTAGTTATTTTTGTCTGTTCTTTGTGGATGAATAAAGCAAGAGTTAAAACGTCAGCAACTTACATTACTATTAATAGATAATTATACGTACTAGCTAGTAAGCAAGGTGGGATCTTTCACCATATGGCACCTATGACCTTCTTTAACACAAAGCCGAGCTTCTCATTTTCACTTCAAGATCACCAATCTCAACATCTCATACAACGATTACTTGTGAAAGATTTCTCATGTTTCACATCTCTCAAACACGCTTTTGGGTCAAACATATGTTTAGTTGTAAAACTTTCCTTGTGTCATTGAGAAATGAGGATATAAACCTACATCTCCTCAAATCTCAACTTTTAGATAAATGAGATATCCCGCTATTCACGGATTCTCTTTCTTTTCAGTTGAAATATTTATATTTTTCCTTTTTTTTTTATTATTCATTCACTCAATCTTTTCTTCTAGGCTAGAGAGAGAGAGAGATAGATTTGGGGTGGTTATTGGAAAGGGGAGGAGAGAGAGAATGTGTGTGTTTGCAAAATAAAATAAATTCATTTATTTTTATTATTTTCCAATTACTGATTAATCTGAAATTTATTAAAACTAAATTCACAAAAATCTACAAAAAAAGTTTTCTTAGTTGAAATTTAATTTTGTTCAATTTAGAAAATATTTGATTGTTCATTTTATAAAAAGTTATCAAATATATTACATATATTAAATTTATCTTTTATTTAATTTTTTTTATGTAACTATTCTCAAAATCAAGCAAACTAAAATTAAAAAAATTAACTAAAAAATCCCAATTTACCTAATTAATTGAAAATATATGCAATGTAATTTCACAGAAGAGGTAACTTATGCTTGACCTACTCTGGAATTACCAAATCAATTGATGATTTAGTTTTAAAAATTAACAAAAAAATCAAATTATTAAATTTATAGATTATTTAATTTCTTTGAATATTTTGATTTTCAAACAAACTCAAAAACCAAAACTCATAAATTAATCTCATTCTTTCAAACAAATATTTCAAATATATTTCAAAAACATTCTCACAACTAATCAAACCTCGTCTCACATTCTCATATCTCTAAAATACCAAAACAACCCCAAAATTTTATAAACATGGAAAATAAGGTATTGTCTCACAACAATCACAGCTTAAGCTTTTATCTAAACTTCAATATTTGAAAGTTTCTTCTATGGTGCTCAAATCTCATATTCTGCTTTAGCTCTCTAAGTCCTTTTCTTTTTAATAATAGTTTTGTTTTCTTTTTTGTATGCAACAGATGAGTTCTTGTCTATGTGATCCAATCCGCCCAACCACGGTAGACAGTAGATGGTAAGCACTTTGCAAGCACATGTGCACACCTTAACATTTATGTATACAGCATTCTAATAATATCACATTTTTTATTTTGTATCTAGTAAAAAAATATAGTAAATGTTTTAAGAGATGTCAATCGCAAAGGGGAACAACAAATGTTAAAGCTACTTTAACTGATGATTTATTACATCAGCAACATGGAATTTTTACAGTGCAACAATGAATTCGAGAGAAAAATAAGGTTTCTTTTTTGTGTTTTGTATCCTACTTTTTTAGGATGGTACTTGTATATTTTAGTTGATTTTAACTATTCTCTAGGATGAACAAAACAAAGATTAAAGCATTCGAAATTTATATTGTTATTAACAAAAAACTCTACATACTAACTAGTAAGCAAGATGAGAGCTTTGACCACATGGCACTTATGACCTTCTTAAATACAAAGTTGAGCTCCCATTTTACTTAAGACCATCAATCTCAACGTATAAGCTTTCCATTAAAACTTCAACATTTAAAAGCTTCACTTTTAGTGCTCTGATCTCATATTCTCGCTCTCTTATTTAAGACCTCTTCATTTCAATAGTAGCATTTTGTAGTGTGAAACATATGAGCTCATGCCAATGTGCTTCAACTAAGGATGGCAATGGGGCTAGGCAAAATCCAAACCCGAGCTCAACCCATCCTAAATGGGATGGGTTTAGGGCGACTCAACCGGGTATAGGACGAGATTTTTCTAACCCGAATTATTTGGGGTGGGGTATGGGGTTTACCAACCCCTCCCCAAACCCGCCCTGCCACGCCGCCCATATAAATATTATATATATAATAAATATATTATATATAATTTATTTTATATTTTTCTAAATAAAATAATGTCCAACTATGCTCGATGAAGAGGAAGATGTTGAAGAATGTGGGATAAGTTAATTTAGATAGGGATTAGAACTATATGGTGGAAGCTTGTTGGACTTAAAAATTTTGAGTTTTTCTGTTTCAGTTTACAGTCAAATTCACAATGTATAAAAATTTAGATGTTGTGCAGGTTATTACTTTAATTCTATTTTTATCCCTTATTTTGTTTATATAATCTTATACCTAAAATTTGAATTTTAATTGTTGTTAAGTGGTTCTGATTTGATGTTTTCATTGATTGATTTTAATTTTTCTAATTCTTTTCGGGTTGGCAAGTTTAACCCACCAACCCGAGGGGAAGAGGCGGGGTAGGGCGAGGCTGGGCCTTTTGGGGTGGGGCAGGGTATGGGGCGAGCCAAACCCGCCCTACTACCATCCCTAGCTTCAATGGGCCAACCATGGTAGATGACGGATGGTAAGCGTCTTGTGCACACATAGGCACATCTTGATATTTCTTTGTATTACATTTTAATAACGACATGTTTATGATTTTGTATTTAACGTAAAAAAAATATTATAATTGTCACGATGGAATGTCGACGTCATAGAGGAACAACAAATGTCGAAGCTACTTTGAATATGATGATTTATTATATTAACATAAAATGGAGTTTTTTGTAATAATGAGTTCGAGAAAAAAAATGAGGTTCTTTTGATATCCCTTGTCCTATTTTCGTAAAATGATACTTCTATATTCTAGTTGTTTATAACTGATCTTTGGGATGAAGAAAACAAAAGTTAAAGCATCAGAAACATATGTCGCTATTAACAAAAAACTATACATACTAATCGGTAAGCAAGATGAGAGTTTTCACCGTGTTGTTCCTACAACTTCCTTTAGCATAAGCTGAGCTCCTCATATTTACTTCAAGATCATTAATCTCAGTATCTAAGCTTTTTGATCAAAACTTCAGCATTAGAAAGTTTCACTTTAATGCTCTAATATGATATTCTGCGTTAGCTCTCTAAGTCCTATTTATTTTAGTAATACTAGTTTTTAGTGTGAAATAGATAACTCCTGCCCATGTGCTTCAACTTGCCCATCCACGAATGGCGCCGGATGATGTGTGCCTAGCGCACGCATAGGCACATCTTGATATATATTTATATAATATTCTTATAACATCACATTTGTGATTTTGTATTTAGTATAAAAAATATAGTAAATATTGCAAAAGGATTTGATCTCAAAGGAGGAAAACAGATGTGGAAGCCACTTTGAGTATGATGATTTATTACATTAGCACACCATGCACTTTTTCTTATGCATTTTAGAGAAAGATGAATTGTTTCTTTTTTTGGTATTTCACACGTCCCACTTTTATAGAATGACGCTTTGATATTTTAAACAAAATAAAGGTTAAAGCATTAGAAACTTACATTATTACAAATAAAAAACTATACACACTAACTGGTAATCAAGATGAAAGCTTTCATCATGCAGCACCTACAACCTCCTAACGTAGAAATGTGAGCTCCTCATTTTTCACTTGAAGACCGTCAATCTCATCATCTAACCTTTCTATCAAAACTTAGCATTTGAAAGTTGCACCTTTAATGGTTTGATATCATACTTTGTTTCTCTATTTTGAGTCCTCTTCATTTCAATTATAGCATGTTAATTTGAAATAAATGAGTTCCTGCCTGAGTGCTTCAATTTTTCAAGCCACATACACAGCGGATGGTGAGTGCCTTGCACGCGCATAGGCATATCTTAATATCATTGTATACAACATTCTAATAATATCATATTTATGATTTTATATTTAATATAAAAAATATCATAAATATTTCAAGGAATGTCGACCTCAAAGAGGAATAGCAAATGTTGAAACTACTTTGAATATGATGAATTATTACATCCGTGCACATGGAGTTTTTATAATACAACAATGCATTCTAGAGATATATGAGGTTTTTTTTGTAGTCCATGCCCCACCTTTGTAGAATGTTGCCTCTATATTGTAGTTGTTTTTAACTAACTTTTGGAATGAACAAAACAAAGGTTAATGTATCAATAACTTATATTTCTATTAATAAAATACTATAGATATTAACCGATAATCAAGATTATAACTTTAACCATGTAGCATGTAGGACCTCTATAATCACAAAGTAAAACTACTCATTTTTCACTTCAAGTCCATCAATCTCAACATCTAAGCTTTCTATAAAAATTACAACATTCGAAAGTTTTATTTTAATTGCTCTGATCTCATATTCTACTTTGCGTGTCTAATTCCTTTTCATTTCAATAACAGTATTTTTTTAGTGTGAAACAAATGAGTTCTTGCCTATATATTTCAACTCGCCTAGACACTAAGACGGCAAATGGTGAGCACCTTGCGTGTGCATAAGCACACCTTATTGTTTCTGTTCTGATAGCATCACATTTATGATTTTGTATTTAATATAAAAGAATATAATAAATGTTGCAAGAGGATGTAGATATTAAAGACGAACAATAAATGTTGAAACTACTTTGAACATGATGATTTACATAAACATAACATGGAGTATTTCTAATGCATTATAAAGAAAGATGAGGTTTATTTTGCTTTTCATATCCTATTTTTGTAGAATGAGACTTCTACGTTTTAGTTTTTTTTACTAATCTTTGCGATAAACAAAACAAAGGTTAAAATATCAAAAACATATAATGTTATTAACCAAAAATTATACATATTAACATGTAAGGAACATGAGAGCTTTCACCATGTAGCACCTATGAGCTCATTAAAAACAAATCTAAGCTTTTCATCAAACTTCAACATCAAGAAGTTTCAACTTTAGTGTTCTGATCTAATATTCCGCTTCACCTCTTTAAGTCCTCTTCATTTCAATAATATTTTTTTGTGTGAGATAGATGAGTTGTTGCACATGTGCGTCAACCTGCCCAGCCACGATAGACAACAAATTGTGAGCACCTTGCCCATGCATAGACACATTATAATGTTTTTGTATACAACACTCTAATGGCATCACATTTATGATTTTGTATTTAGTATAAAAAATATAATAAATGTTGCAAGGGCTTTTTGATCTCAAATAGGAACAACAAATGTTAAAACCACTTTGAATATGATGATTTACTACATGAACGCAACAAGAAGTTTTTAGAATACAACAATGCATTCTAGACAAATATGTGATTTTTTTATTCCTTATTCACTTTTATAGAATGATGCTTCTATATTTTTAATTGATCTTTGGGATGAACAAAACAAATGTTAAAGTATCACAAACTTATATCGCTATTAACAAAAAAATTGTACATACTAGCTAATACATTTGATAAGAGCTTTCATCACGCAACACCTACAACCTCCATAAACATAAAGCTGACCTCCTCATTTTTACTTTAAAAGCATCAATCTCAATATCATAACTTTCTATCAAAACTTCAACATCCAAAAGTTTCGCCTTTAGTGCTCTCATCTCATATTTTATTTTAGCTCTTTTGGTCCTTTTCATTTCAATAATAACATTTTCTAATGTGAAACAGATGAGTTCCTGCCATGTGATTTAACCTACCTAACTAGGATAGGCAGCGGATTGTGAGAGCTTTGTGCATGCACTAGCCCACCTTGTGTTTCTAATGCAACATACGAATAACATCACATTTATGATTTTGTATTTAAAAAATATAATAAATGTTCTAAGGGATGTCAATCTCAAATAAGAAAAACAAATGTTGAAGCTACTTTGAATATAATAATTTATTGCATTAGGGCAACATGGAGTTTTTAAGTTCAATAATGTATTCTAAAGAAAAATTATGATGCTTCTATATTTTAGTTTATTTTAACAAATCTATGTGATGAAGAAAACAAAGGTTAAAGCATCCAAAACTTATGTTGTTTTTAACAAAAATCTATATATATATATATATATTAACCAGTAAGCAAGATGAGAGCTTTCACCACACAACACCTAAAACAGTCTTAAACACAAAGTTGAGCTCCTCATTTTTCACTTCAAGACGTTCAGTCTCAGCATCTAAGCTTTCTATCAAAATTTCGATATTAGAAAGTTTCACCTCTCTCTAATCTCATATTCTGCTTCTATTCTCTAAGTCCGTTTTGTTTCAATAATAGTATTTTTTTAATGTAAAATAGATAAGTTTCTGCCCATGTGGTTTAATATGCCTAGTCATGGTAGAAGGTGGATGGTGAGTGTAATGCATGCACATAGGCACATCTTAATATCTCTATATATAGTATTCTAAAAACATCACATGTATAATTTTGTATTTAATACTAAAATGGAATAAATGTTGTAAAGGGATGTCGACCTTAAAGAGGAACTACAAATATTGAAGCTACTTTGAATATGATGAGTTACTACATCAACACAATACGTAGTTTTTACAATACAATAATGCATTTTGAAGAGATGAAGTAATAGCAATTTCTTTCACTTTGATCACAAATAGAGAAGCGGGAAACTCTATCTGAGGTGTCCCATTTAATCTGGCCTCAGTAAGCCATGTACTTACTTTGTACTCCCATTTTCCAGGTCACATTATTGGCTCCCCTACTCTTTATTTCCTCAAACTCAATCTCCAAGAAGAAAAAACTTTGAAGCTAATAGAACATAATTCGAAACAAGATAATAAATAGTAAAAAGATATTAAAAAATTGGATGTTTCCCCTCATTAACAAGTTTATCTCCTATAATTGATGGAGATGACGATTCCAAGAATTTGCTTGCAAAAAAGCAGCCACCCTTCTAGCTGGTGGTAGAGATTTGGAAGTAGGCTTATTTGGAGGTTCTCATAGTGATTTTATCCTCGAAAACCATTAAAAACTTGAATATATATACATATCTTTTGGTCAAAAGAGACTACCAAATTTAGGCTACCACAATACTCAGTGCTTACGATTTGGCTCAAGACTCCCTTCAATCTTAAAAGATGCAGTCGCCTTGCTCTAATTTTGCCCCCCACTTATTACATAAATTCACAAACCTTTTTCTTCTCTAATATTCTTTTCTTCTTTACTTTTCTATTTCCTATACCAACAACTAAGAATAGAAGCTTAGTGAAAATTATGTTGAGAAGTTAATAATTTAAAAAAAAGAAGAAAAAAAGAAAAGAAAAGGACATCCAAGAAACATAGGCTATCTAGAATCTCTTAGAGCTAGAATTAAATGAAAATAAAAAGATATTACCTATATTTCATAATGATGTAGACAATTAGGACTACAAGGGCAATTTGGTAAAAGAACTAAGAAAGGTCCAATAGATCAAATTAATTAATTAGATAAAAGAACCAGATAGCCAAGGACAAATTAAGCCTATAGGAAAGGGCAGTGATACCCTAATGGGTCTATGTCTATCAAGAAAAACTATAAACATTAAGCTCCAGAAAAAACTTGGACATAAGAAATCATTCACAAAGAATTACAAACTTTCGAGAACTTTTAAGATATAAGGATCTCTTTGCACATGTTCCAAAAAATAAATTAACTTTCCACTATCCACTAGAAAGGACCTTGTTCCAACTCATTACAATATCATTTTGGTGCCACCTTTGGGAACTTTGAAGAAAGAAGTAGGAATATTAAAGATATAGATGAGATCAAGAGTTCATGCTCTAACAACCAAGTGGCCTCGATGGTGGATAACAGAGAGAGTCACCAACCTTGAGCATGAATGCCCTTAGTACCGAATCCAGCTCCGAATGCACAAACTATGTCAGATAAGGCACTTGTTCAGCAAGCACCACCTTTTGAAGATCCTATTCAACCCATTACCCAAGAAGCATTGAAGGCTTTATCGGAGAGCACTACCACCTAGGCTGTGGCCAAAGTGATCACTTATTATACAGAGGAGTGTTGTCCTTAAGAGCTGCAGTATTCCTCCCATTTGAGCCGAGGGGGTTCCTCATCCCAGAAGAGAACCTATTAAAGAGCTAACTTTGAGCGTGGCGCCATTCCTTGTGCTCTACTTGAGTGAGGAGACACACACTCTTCCCACCGAGCAGACTCTTCCCAGCAACTGCCCACTGCTACTAGACTTTAAACTCACTAACTGGTACCACAAACCTCGCAGGTAGCCAATACTTTCCTTTAACTACCATTCTCCCGAGACATAGTCCTTTTTGTCCAGTGATTTTATCTGAGGCATTTCCCCTTTGGATGAAGCTAGCCAACCTACCTGAGTTTAATGTCAATGTGGATACGAAGAAGTACCTAGATAATTTCCTCGAGAGAATAGAACTCTATGATTCAATGAAGCTATGTACTACAAGGTGTTAAGCACCATGCTTACCAAGCGTGCCTTGATGTAGTTCAACTAGATGTCAACTGGATCTATCATCGGCTGGGAATTGTTAACATAGTATTTTCTCTAGAATTTCTCCATCAACCGTAAGTACCCCCATCAAGTAAAAGGATGATGAGTTCTTAAGAAACTAACTCAACCACTATATCCAAGCAGTATATAAGACCCTCCACATTAATCAAAAGTTATTTCCCAGTATCATCCAGCAAAACCTGAAGAATCTAAAGTTTTGGGAGTTGATTGCCAAAAAATCCCTTGCTACTGTAGAAAAGGTCCTAGTTGTACAAAGAAATATATCAAGATCGAAGAAGCTGTGACCCCTGAAGATGATAGCAAGTGCAAGGCACGGGAGAAAGGAACCACAATTGGCAAGAAGCCAAATAAACAACAATACAATCCCCTACGAATATCCCTCAAATATACTCCATTGAGTGTCCTAGTCGTTGAATGCAAGGTTTGGTCAAACGACCCCTCAAAGATTGCAGAAAACCCAAAACATCAGATGTCCTAAAAGTATTACAACTTTCACCTTGGTAGGGGATATACTGTTGAGGAATGCTACAAATAGAGAGATGAGATAGAAACGTTGAGCTAATGTGGCTACGTCAAAGAATATGTGGTCTAGATCATAAGAGAGTGAAGACCACCCATGCTCGCCTAACGAGGAGCTGGAGCCAAGGGAGACATAAAAGTAACATGAAACTTCACTCAAAGGAACATTTTTGGAAAGAAATGTTGTTGTCAACAACTTAGTCTATGCAGTAGTAGTAGGATATAAACCCAATCTCAATAAATGTATCCCTCGAGAAGCCTTGTAGTGTATCTTTTTCCCTTTTAAGTTGTTTAATCTAGTAATCAAAAGTTCATTTCCATTGAACTTAGGTGAGATTTTTATTCCTATAATGAATAAAAGTATTTCTAACTAAAAAGATGGTGATTGTTTGCTATTTACTCTTTCAATAAGATGTTATAAAGTTTTTCTATACATTTACCTCTTTGTGTTGTGTAACACTGCTCACAGGAATAATTTCTTCGCAACAAGACCTAAAGAGACACATACAAATAAAAACAATGCGAAAACAACATCTCCATCGATGACTTAAGCAGCTCTTTGCACGAAGCAACATTTCAGTGCGAGTCACCAAGCGGCTCTCTCCACAGAGCAACACCTCAGCCAGAGTCCCCAAGCGACTTCTCCATAGATCAACATCTCTACGAAGATCACCAAATCCCTTTTTGGAGCAAAACCTTCATGAGAGTCCATAAGTGGCTCCTTCCACATGAGTCCTCAAGCAACTTCCTTTACGAAGCACCACCTCTACTGGAGCCCTCAAGTGGCTTTCTCCATGGAGCAACACCTCCACAGGAGTCCTTAAGTGGCCTTCTCTCCACAGAGCAATACCTTATCAGGAGTCTCCAAGCAGCTCCATTTATGGAGCAACATATTCATGGGAGTCCCCAAGTGGCTCCCTCCATGGGATTCCCTAAGCACTTCCCTCCGTGGAGCAACACCTCCATGAGAGTCCTCAAGCAACTCCCTTCACAAATAACATCTTTATGGGAGACCCCAAGTGTCTCTCTCCATGGAGTGCCATCTCCGTGGGAGTCCCCAAGTGGTCCTCTATAGAGAAATAAGCCACTTGAAGCACATTGCTCTACAGAGCATACTCGACTCCTTTGATGTAAATCCACTACTTGATTCCCTAGGAAGCATGTGGTAGTCAAAGAAAAAAGCCCACTATGGATCCTTCTCGGAGGAATGTGAGATATCCCGACACTTTAAAAAGTTAATACACATTAATACTTAACCAATTAAGCATAAGCCCATTAAAGGGTCTCCAAGAAGGCATGTGGTTGTACCGCAACCTCAATCATTGAACCCTCATGAGGGTACATAGCTCATGCGCCACTCTTCATTATAATAACTCTATAATCAATGATAAGACCTCCTCAACAAGGCTTTCTCCTTAACATCATCTCAACACTTAAGCATCAACAATGAAATGCTTCTTAATTCTAGCCTATGAACAAACTTTACCGCTATGATCACTAATGAAGTTAAGAATCTTAACTACATCCTTTACAAAACATCATCATAACACTGAATTTCTAAGTCCTGGATAGCAAGGCACATGACTATGTTCCATGCGAATTATTAAGTACTATAACAAAACTTTACCAATGAGGTATCCAGTTTAAATTAATGCCATTGAATACTCATTACAAAAAGACTTTGCCAACGAGATACTCAAATACATTCAAAATGAATCAGTAAGTGCTGCGATGGAACATCACCCATGAGGCATCCAATTGAATTCAAATCAATCACCTAAGTATTACAACGAGACCTCATGAATGAGGCTCATGCCCCATATCGTTGTCACATTGGGCATCTGTCTTTAGACCGATTGAATAAGGTTCCCTACAAAATATAGCCATACTGCATGACCGTCATGACAAAATTACATTATCGAGGTACTTAGTGAAATTTATGCAATAAGCCCTCACAAATGATGCACTCAATTGAATTTGATTCAAATTACTAAGTATCGCGATAAGACCTCCCTAATGATGCTCGTATGTACATTTGCACGTTAATCTACATAACTTAATAAAATTCATACAAGAGAACTTACAACAAAACTCCATAAAAAAAGCTCCATGCCTCGCTCATACGCCCCTATCGCACCTTAAGCTCATTTTGATAACATAGCAATACTTGGGAATCAACTAATTAGCTAAGTGTATACATGAATCCGATAAAAAAAAATTCGAAGTCACTTGTTGAGTGCCAGGTTCTAGCAAAAATCCTAAGTGCTTTCCAAATAGTACTATACACTAATAGAATGATTGCCAATGATATTTGGTAAAACCTAAGTGTCCCAAGATAGATTTGATGACTAGGCGTCTGATGACCAAGATGGGTGCCTAAGACGAGTGCCTAACACCCAAGATGGGTGCCCAAAGCCTTAAGCAGGTGCCCAGTATCTTGGGTGCCTAGCAAAGCGGTTGAGCACCCACCGATACTTGGCACCTTAGATACTCAATACTCAATGACATGGCCAAGCATCCGACAGATGCATAGCATCCCAACAATAAATTGGTGTTTGGCACTATACCTGTACATCCACCTGATGGAACTCTACAACAACTGCCCCAAGCAGGCAACCATTGCAAAGAAAATACAAAAGCACAACAATATCCCAAAAAAGCTGTGAAAGCAATGAGATTCATTTACAATGAGTCTTCCAAGTGAATCAGTAACAGAACATCGAATCTGACAATACTAGGAATGCAAAAGCTACTCTATGTCTGGCTTATACTCACCCATCTAAAAATGACAAGGCACTTCATGAAAATCACAATCATCGTGAGTCTTCTCAAGGAAATTAGCTAAAATACACTCCTAATAAAATAATTATAGTAGTGTGAAGTAGAAAAATCTTCAGAGCGTGAAATACCACCTTCTTAACAAGATATCTAAGGGTTGCAAAATGTTGGTATAATTTAATAGTGCATCATGAAGGATCCTCAAAGAAATGCCTCTACGAGGTAGCCTGAAAGGCTCTATAACAACTTAATACAATGATACTTAGAGCATAAAGCTATGCTAACAAACTTTTTAAGTGTTGAGTGCAAAAATCCTAAAGGGTTTTTGAAATGCCAAGTCACACAAGAAATTCAAAGTTACTCTTGAACACTTTCCTGGGCACCCATCGAGCACCCGAGAATGACGTCAGTTGCACAAACACCTTTTTAGGCACCCATCGGTGCTCAAGCACAACATCAAATTCCCGAGCAGCTTCTCAAATGCCCAAAGTGTGTCTCTTAGTGCCTAACCATATCACCAAATGCCCAACCAAGTAAGTGCTGCCTCCTTGCACCTAGCAAGCTTCATCTCTGCATTAAACCTAGAAACTCTAAGCTCAACTTAGTTGGAGACTCTAACTTACCAAAGGGAATAGCATAATATCTCAAAATCCTAACTTTCCAAGTAGAAGTGAACACCCGATGTGAAAATGTTAGCACTGAATAAGAATTCACGAATTTAAAAAGTGACATAACAAAAATTCCCTTTGAATGGAAATGAACTCAATTATGCTGTGGCCCCCCACTATAGGGACATTCGTCTTGCAGGTACCTAGACCAAAAATTAGATAGTTATCTTGAAGGCTTATTCTGGCTACGAAGATAGGCTCACAAGCTCGAGAAAATGATTAAGTACTTGGAGAAACACAAAAAACCACAATATGACCCTAAGAGGTCTCAGGGATGAAAAGCTCCATGAAAAAATCTAAGTCCACAACAATATGTATGTCTATGCACTTACATCCAACCTACACAGTCAATGTAAAATTTTAAAATTTCTCCTCATATAGAGCAAAGTCAACATAATTCTAAGTCCACTAAAGAAAACCTATACCTTGCGAACAATAAAAAATACCTACTGATAGTCAAGGCTTGACAAAGCCCACCCAAGCATGAAACATTCCAATAAGTATTCTAATTTGTCGACACAGTGCAAACCTTGGAAGAACATTGTCAATGCTCTTCAAGGCACGAATCTCATTATCAAGCAATTTCTGCAAGTTTGCTCATGACGTTATTCGAGTTCTGGGCACTCATCTAATCCCTACCATAAGAAAGAATAAAAGCCATGTCATCAAAAGTAGGGGTGAGCAAAACTAACCATTAATCAAAATAATTAATTAATCGACTGAAACAAAATCGAGTTCACTAAACCATTTTGTCCAATTTATTTTTGGTTTGGTTAATGGTTAGCTTTTTAAGTTTTAAACTTTTGGAGCAGTGCAGTTAATTTTTAGAAAAAATTAGTTAAAAACTGATTTGATCGAATCCTTAAAAAAAAATGTCAATTTTTATTTAGGATTTATAATACTCACACTCAGTCACTCACTTAACACTTACCCAATTACCTTTGATCGCTCACGACCTCACCTTTTCTTTTGCCACTAACTCACAGTTCTGTTGTTGCTTATTGCTCACCCCTCTCGGCTCTTTTGTTGAGTCCTAACCGATCACCACTCAATTTGAACTTCAAGAGTGAGATAATTTTGCTCTTGAATCTTTTCTTAAGTGAGATAATTTTGCTGCTTTGCAACAAGTAAAGCTTGGAATTAAGCTTTAGAAGAATTTTAAGCCTATTGCACATGTTATTGTATTTGAATTCTGGTATGAATATGCTTTCTCTCTTTTTTTGCTTCTCAATTTTGGTATCTTTTAAAAATAATAAAGACAATGAATGTTGTATTTCTTTTAAATTTAAGCCGCAAACATTTGATGTTGACTTACAACTTGCTAGTGTATCACCTGTATTCAACGTTACATTTCCCACAAATTTATGTTTCCTTCTATTCAAGGTTCTGGCATTCGATATTTTATACTACATGCATCTTTCTTAGTCAATAAAGGTTGAAAAATCTAACCATTAATACTGGAAAAAAAAACAAAAGAAAGTGTGTTTGCTTGGATGAAGTATTTTGAAATGGTACAAATTAAATGCTCCTTGGGTTGATGAAGATTTAATCAATATAAGCTATCAAATTTCTCAGATAAACTGTATTATTATAGTTTTTGTAAATCATAATGTTGAGAAAAAAACTTAAATAAAAATTGGCCAATTGGTGAACTATCCGAACCAAACCGATATGTTTTAGTTAATTCTATCAATTAACCAAAAAATTCAGTATGGTAAATGGTTATGAATTTTCATATATTTTGATGAATTAATTGATCAGTTCGGTTGGTTTATTTTACCAAACCAATTGATGCTCTCCCCTAGTTGAAAAAACAAACGCCGAACTACTTCACAATAAATGACTAAGTATCGTGATAAAAAGCACTCATACAGAGACACCCATGTGTTTCCTCGTGCTCGCCCCTCTAGGGGGCTCTCCTAAAACTCAAACAATTATGCACTTCCATTGTGCGTCACCTTGCTATTGACTACACAATAGCACTTAAAGTTGGCAAATTGGCTAAATACATCAACAAAACCAATAGACTCCTTCAGAAGGAAATGATCAAATCTTTGGCACTAGTACGATACACGAAAAATGCATGAGTAACATTTAGTCTCCCATGAGGAAAATATCCTGAGCATGAAGCCTTTGAGCTAAAATTTCTAAGTTCTTCATATAGCGCAAACTTTTGAAAGAATCATGTAACTCCGAATAAAACCAGATGATCCAACATAAAAGCAAACGTGATTGCCCAACTCAGACACCCAACACATGCACCCACCTTATGGCCAACTTGGCTATCCCGAGGCAGCAATAGCTCCCTAATGGCGAGGCTCCCATCATCATTCTTTCTCGACGTGAAGTTTTATTCAACTTTGATACAATTTAGCTCAGGTACTACTCCCCAATTTCTACTCTTCATAGTCATGCTTGAAATTGGCCAAAGTCCTTAGACAAGTATGTTTCAAAACTCTCCTAAATCTTCAGATATTCAAAGCATGAAATCCATCTAATTCTTTGAGTGAACACGGGAAAAAATTTATCAATTCTTTAAACAAACACAGTTATGCACTTAACTTAATTTATCTTGGGAAAATTAATCAAACTAACAATCTTATTTTATGAATTAACATAAGCTAAATATTAAAATTAGACTTTATGATACATTTTCAATATGAAAATAAAGAAGCTTAATGATGTAGATAATTAAGACTGCAAGGACAATTTGATAAAAGAACTAAAAAAGACCCAATGAGCTACATCAATTAATTAAATAAAAGGTCAGAGATCCTAAGGACAAATTAAGCCCCTGAGAAAGCTGTGAAACTCTAATGGGCCTAAGCCCATCAAGAAAAAACTTAAATATTAAGTCCCTGAAAGAACTTGGACACAAGAAATCATTCCCAAAACATTGCAAACTTTTTAGAATTTTTTGTTGAGCTAAGAGTCTCTCTACACACATTTCAACAAAAATGAACCGACTTTCTATTGTATACCAAAAAGGAACTCACTCCATGTCTGTGAAACACCACACAGACATGCAAAATAAGGGCTGGGGTTAAAGGGCAAAAGGAAAATTGATAAAAAGAATGGAAAATGGAATGATAGAAAATACCTATAAAGATATATTGGTTCATACAACAGTGAGTTCAAAATCCAATGATCTCCAATTCCAAACAGGTACCGAGGAATCAAAGCATACAACATTGGGCATCTTGAGCATACACACGCATACTTTGTGTTTCTTTATACAACATTCCAATAACAACACATTTATGATGTTGTATTTAGTATAACAAAATATAACAAATTTTATAAGAGGATGTCAATCTCAAAGTAAAACAACAAATGTTGAAGCTATTTTGAATATGATGATTTATTACATCAGTGGAACATGGAATTTTACAATGCAACAATTCATTATAGAGAAAGATTTCATTTTTTGGTATTCTTCAATTCATTTAGGAATGATTTAAAATGCTATAAATCAACAACTTGAATGGACCTTTATGTTCTTCACAACACAAAGTTTTAGATGTATGGACTCAATTTGTTCTAATGGAACATAAAAGAATTTTTCTTTTTTTTTTCAACAACTCCTTGTGATTAAAAAGTGTAGTTTTGGAATGTTGATGAAACCAACTTAGAATTTAAAATAACTATTGCTTATATTTTTCTATGGGAATATAACCAATAACTTGACCATCTTTGAGCCTCAGCATTTACCTATTTGACACACTTTCACTAATTCACTAACTCAAAATGCATTTCTATAAATAGAAAGGTAATTGCATGTACTTTCTACTGCTTACATGTCACAGGAAAAAAAAAAAGTAAGTTCAGAACAAGAAATAAATTAAAGCCTAAAGGGCATGCTTTGTGGTTGACAATAGCAAGTGGCCAAAAAACCTATCAGATGTAACCTATCATGATCTGGCCTCAGGTTCCTTTCCAACCAGCTCAGTTATGAGCATATGAATTTGACATGGACAGGTCCATGATATTCCTACATCATGTACGCTTTATTATTGTTATTATTATTATTTCATGTTTTCTTTAAGGACCATATATATTGTTAATTTAACCTTAAACAGCTCCTAAATTGAACACCAACATTTTTGTTTTCCATAACTGCTTAGCAACCATAACCACATTCATTTAATACACTTTAGTCATTGGGAATCATTAAAATGGAAGATTTGTTTCTTGGTCAAAATCGTGATTAAGAAAAAAATGCTATTTCTTTTCTCATATAGTACAAATTAACTTTGTTTTTTTCTTGTCTTTTCATGTGGAGAGTTTGTTCAGTCCAAATTAATAAAGTCTTAAGTAAGAAGAAAATCTATTCCTGATTTCACATATTTGGCAGTTTTGTAAGTACTCAAATAGAATAGTCAAAAAGTGACGCTGATTTAATTGCATTTTAGTTAAAGATGTCACAAAAAAAATTAATATTTGTATGTGGCAGCACTTTTCACAAAATTTGGATTGTTTTCTGAACAAAATAATTAAGCTACATATGGATTTTATATTTTATCAATTAAAAATATATTAAAGGAAATATTTCTTTGCGATATGAGTTGTGCTCTCTAAGCCTAGTGAACTCAAGTTCATCAACGGCTCGGTTAATATAAATACCAACTAGCCTCCACAATCAAAAAATGCATTTAACTATTCATTCTTTTAGTTAACACTATTGCTACGCGGGTGCATTTCTAAGAAATCCACCATTCAATCATTTTAAAAAAGACATCAAATCCAATTCCATGCAATTATCACCTTGAAATGACACAAACTTGTGTTTTGCTTTCTAATACTTTTAAATTTTTTTGTTATCTCACTAAAGTCCAAAATAAAAAAACATAACTAAAGCTTGATTCTTGATAAATGTAAAGGCAATAATTAGAACTCTACTAGAAAACTCATTTTGTTATAAATAAACTAAAATTAGAAGGAGGAGGAGGAGGAGGAGGAATGGGAGTCAAAGAGATCAAGGAATATATATCCCCAAGAATGAAATCTCCATATCTAATAAAAAGCCCACATGGTTCCCTCAATTATAAAGGGCTTTTCATTGGCTGATAGATGTTATAAATAGCATTTTTACTATGTGTGGTAGTATGAAATTGTAATAGACTCCATAAACTTGGCAAAAAGAAAGCAAAAGTTACTTTGTTCACCTAATAGTGTTGTAGTGGAGGAATGATCATCAATTCTCGTTTTTCTTTTTCTTTTTTTTTTCTTTTTTTTTTTTTACTAGGTATATATACAACTTAGCTGGTTGCTTGGATTAAGCAGCAATATGATGGGGGGACTGATGCATTATATTTATGCCGCCAATAGCTTTATTTTACTATTTCTATGTATTTACTGCAATTTTGCGGACCACTTTTTTTGCTTCTCAAACAATTGTACTTTGTTAATTATTGATATTCAAAATCAATAGTGACTGGCGAGGTAGCTTAATTTGGTGGCTTTTGCACTTCATGTATGTGTTATTGATTCATGGTTTAAAATATCAGGGGGCGATTGCTTGTCATCTCATCTCATCCCACCTTTATGATACAAATTTTGAGAGGGAAAAGAATGAGAATAATTATTAAGAATGTATTTGAGTGTGAAATAAAGTAATTTAAAAGAAATGAGAATGATTATTGAGAATGCATTTGACTGTGAGATACATAAAAGTAGAATAATTATAGTTGATGTAATACAAAAAGTAAAATAGAATTAGAGAAATCTTAGAAAAATGAGAATGAAATAAAATTGTAATAACTACCACTGACATGACATACTTTTCCATGAAAAATTGTTTCGAGAATTTCTTTCAAAGTTTTTTCGAACTCCACAAGTAACTACCACTATATGGAACAAAAACAAATAGTGATGTAATAGTAAGTAACAATGTAAAATTTGTCACTTATAATATACATTATATTTTTTGTCACCCTATTAATTTTTACAAACTTAATGGAGATGAAAATATTGTTTAAATTGTCAGTATTAACAATTAGCAATACTCTTGTTGTAACAACCTAGTGACAATAAAAATCTTATCACAAATAATAGTAATAATTTTCATTGTTCTTGTGTTATTACTACAGATGTGTCACTGATTGTCAACGTGACAACTTAAAGCATTAGTACTTAGTACTTATCCGTAGTAAACTATATTGTAATAAAAATTAGTGTCACTTTAAATATCAATAGTAATAGAATAAAAGTTATTGTCGCTTAATATATGTCATTAATGACAATTTTTATATTGTCACTTACTTCTTTGTCACTAATATTCAATTTTCTTACAGTTTAACAAGTTAAGAGAAAATTTGTCCTAGAAATGAAATTTTACTTTGGGGAAATTGCTCATAAACAATCACTCTCTAAGAATATCGATCCTTGATTTCTTCAAAAAAAAAAAAAAAAAAAAGGAAAAGTTTTATTTTTGAACATAGGATATGATCTTCAAACCAGAATAAACAGGTAAAACTATATAACTTGTGCGTGCGTACTCAGCCTGCAACTTAATATTTGAGGAACTGCATTTTGGATCTTTTCATGGAACTCTAACTCCAATGATGAATGTTGATATATATTACGGATTCATATTCAAATCAAATCACTAGCCCAATCATAAGTTAGACCGAAATAAATATATTTCATCAACACATTAGTGATTAGATAAATTAAATTTATCTAGGCATTAGTTATTTGAATAGGGATATAAGTGAAACATGGATCTTGTCCAACAAATTCATATTATGAAAAATAATCATTTTTCATGAGTGCCCTAGCAAACACTAGCGAGTTAGCTAGTCTAAATATTTCATACGTAGTCCTAATTCTCCCATTGCTTTTGTTTTACTATTATCATTATTATTTTTGTTGGTCATGTAAGAACACACCTAGTTGTCCTGATATTTTGTAAAGGCTAATGAGTTGACTGATGAGAATCATAAGTCATTTGGATTCAAACCCAGAGAGAGAGAGGGGGCGGGGGAGCTATTGCTTTTGGGCAATATTATTGTGTGTTTTTTGCCAACCCCACCAATGAATTATCTACCCAGTCAGAAGAGAGTATGACATTAAGCTGGGACAACTAAGGACACTGATCATACTATAATTCAATTTGATAAGATTTATGGGAATGAGGGTTGGGTTTGAGTGTGGCCCCAAATTTTCCATTAGATGTGACTTATTATAAAGCGATCTTTCCTAAAATGGAATAGAATTCACATGTCAAAAGGGCTGGTCGACAGTGTCAGTCTATCTAAGGTTAAAAATCTGACACAATTTGTGCCCTCTGCCCCCACATCGATCATTCATCATCACTTACCCCCACTAGCCACTACCCATCTCCATTAATTAAAATTTTTATTGGTTATTGGTCCCCTCCCCCCCCCCCCCCCCCCCCTCACCAAATATATAATATCGTTTTAAGGACTCTTACTTCTCACTTATGCCCTATTCTGTTGAGCATTTATCAAGCCTCATTGCTCTAGATGTTGATTCTACTCTTGTAAAAATGACATTCGCTTCAACAAAAACTCTCTTAGCCATTCATATATAAATATAGACTATTTTAATTAGTACATTGAGTGGTATGTGGTATAGTAACATAAACCTTTTGCATAATATAGAAGGTTAAGAATTTAAATTCTGACAAACTCTAAGTGTGTGCGTGTTGAATTTAAATATATATATATACACTCATATATATAGACAAAGAATATGCAGTATATTTATCATGTTGAAATGGTCATAACGATGAAAACACAACAATAAACTTAAATAGGATTTAGGGAATCACACTATTAGATTTAATAATAAAAATATTATTTGATAACTAAAATATAAAAATATAGAGATTTATGTAATTTGGCAAAATCCATTTACATTCATAATATAACTTTTTACTAAAAAAAATTACAAATACAAGATAATTCTTGAATTTGATAATTAAATTCAAAACAAAAAAATCTCTTACAACCACTGTAATTATTACTGAAAAATACTTTCTCAACACTTCTATATTACCCACTCTTAACCTAATAAGCATCTTATGAGTGTTAACAAGTTTTACAAGTATCAGGAGTATGTCTCAAAAGAAATGTACTCCTATTTATAAGTGAATTACTTAATTATTATTGTTAAAAATTAATACAAAAAGAATTCTATTTCTACCCTCTTAAATTTAAAAATCTAGTCAAATTTAATTTTTAAGTAATCAAGTCAACTTCCAATAGATGGCAATAGTTAGACCTCAAACATTGACTTATTAGTTGCTAAATTTCAAAAGAGAGGTAGTTATAATGGTCCATTGTATCTCACAAAGAGTTCATAGATTCAAATTCAATTGTAATTGTAATTCATGAGTCTATAGTTTTTCTTGTGATTTTTTTTTTTAATTTGATTGATATTTCAATGAAATTACAGAAATGACTCATTCTTTGGGCAAACACTTTATGATTGTTGCATTGATTGCCCTCTCTTATTTTTTTAACTAATTAAAAAAAAAACTTAATTATTGGTGAAAATTTGGATTTGTACCAATAGTATTCAACATTAACAACACTAAGATTATATTATCTTTTTATATGTCAATGATGTTGGAATAATGCCCCACAGTCAATTAGATTGACGTGTAATACTATTTCACTTGTGATACAATTTTCATTGAATGATATTCTTATTAAATGGCCATCTTTATATTATGCTTATTATACTTCACTTGCAGTTGGTTGAAACCCTTAAATCACAATAGACTATGGGACTTGATACGCATTTGATGGTGATAATGAAATAAGTCTCTGCAGTTGTGATTTTAGATATTCGAAGTTATAAAATCTTATGAGACAGAGCATCTAAGATTCGAATAGACTTGCACTAACGATGCATATTACAAGGAGTTGAATATTGTTTTGTTTCATGAGCAATCTATATGATACATGGATGATGTTAGTGGGTACTTATTAAAGAACAAGTTCACTGAAGACCCGGCTGAAGAATCCATTAGATAGTCGTCATGGCAAGTCGGTAGTGGCTAGTTCTCTAACCTAACACTAATGCATATAATTAGTCTTTAGACCTGAGGATCCATGGTAGTCATGTGTTTAGGTCCTTATAATTTGACTTTTCTTCGACCATGTAGTGGGTCATCCGGAGTTGAGATTGGGCATGAGCTACTTAAGCATGGAGGTTTGTGAGATCTAAGATGGGATCTATCTCCTCATTGTTATGAAGGAGGAGCGCATTTTCTGTGTATTCTATAATGATCGATTCCAAGAAATCCTTCCTTAGAGAGAGAGAGAGAGAGAGAGAGAGATTCCAAAAAATCCTTGCACAAGGTAGCATGGCAATTTGAAAAAAGAGTTTTCCAAAGTTGAGGTCATAAAGGAGAATCAAACATTGGATGTAGAAACATAGTTATCGAGGCTATTAGGGAGCCAACAAATATCTTGCCCTAGGCCTCTTTCAGGGGATAGGAGATGGAATGACCGTATTTGCATGGTAAGCATAAGCTAGAATGGTTCATCAAAACATAATTCATTCATCCAATTAGTTGGGTTCCACGGGCTTGTTGCTAGACATCGACAATGGAGATTGAGTACTCTTCGATTAATAAAGATTAATTGAGAGGGCTATTAGTTTAAAGAAGTTTAAACTAATGTGAATATTTCGATATTAAAAATATCACAAAGAGTTGTGAGGCCATGTCTAATGAATGGATTAACCTAATGGGTCACACACAAAAGCCTATAGGAAGCTCTTATTTGATAGGATGAATTTTCTAGAGAGCTAGAAAATTTTATCCTAAGCATTTTTGATAGAGAGACGAGTGACTACTTAATTGGTCATCTTGACTTGATTAATTTAAGTATTGAATTAACCAAAATAATTAGATCGATTAAATTAAGTTGGGTCATGTGACAATTAATTAGTCAAGTTAACTTAAGGAGTTAAGTTAACACTAATTAACTTAAAGAGTTAAGTTAAATGATTTAAGGAGTTAAGTCACATTAATTAAATTAAAGAGTTAATTTAATTAAAAATGAGAATTTGATTTTGGAGGGAAATCAAATGGAAGAGTCCATTTGAATTTGAATTTGAATTTGAATTTAGAGTTAATTACGAATTCATTTCATGAGATGAAATGCAAGTGTTGACTAAATGCAAATGCATGTGAAATTATAATTCAAATGCAAGTTGGCAAGTTGGCCAACTAGCATGGGAGGTGTGATATCAACTTGTATCCTCTCTCTCCTCTATAAATAGCCGCATGGCCGGCCATGCTATGTGATAGTTGGCACATTCTTCTTTCCCTCCAAAAGTGTGATATTCATGAGTTGAAGATTTACACTAAATTCTCTCCTCTTCCTCTCACCTCCAAAAACACCTCTTATCACCTTTTTCCTCATTTGTTCTAGCACAAGTTAGGTTGACCTAGTGCTTGTCTAAGGTGTCTGGACTTTGTCATTAGAAGTCCTACACTTGGAGGACTTAGAATTCCTTGGTGAATCATTGTTGTGCACCAGTTTCGGGAGCATATTTGAAGGACTAAGGAGTTTCGGATTGGAGCGAAATTTTGGCAGCAGCTACCTAGATTTGTGGTGGAGTAGCCTGTCAAATTTCCCAATTTTTGGATATCAGGAAGGGGTTCAACCGTTGGCATCTTCTGCTGCATGTAGATCTTCTATTGAAGTGTTCATTAGAGTGATCTTCTCTTCTTCTTTGTGTTGATCTACTCAATTATTTTTTCTGCAACTAAATCCTTATTTTGAACATGAAAAATGATCCTTGGAGCGGAGTAATTTGGTTATATTTTGCCTATTTTTGCTTTTATATTTTGGATCCCATTATCCTATTCCTACTTTCAAATGAGTGGAGATTGAGTTTAACTTTTGAAATTTTTTAAACTAAACTCAAGCTTACTTCAAAAAATTTTGAGCCCAAACTTGTTGAGCTTATGAATTTGCAAACTCAAATTTAGTTCAAAAATATTCAGCTCAAGTTAGCTCATTTCTAGTCGAACGTACTGATAAAAATAAATAAATAAATAAATTATGCTATTTAAATTAATATGAATTAAATTATTCTGAATATTAAACTAATTATTATTTTTGTGATTATCATTAATATTTCTCTTGTTATAATATAATCATATAAAAACATTATATTTCACTTATTATATTGTAGATTTATAATATAATCTAAATTCTAATATGATAGAATGACAGTACAACGTAAACCTACTATTGCCATGACGATTAATAATAATATCATTACTATTATTATTAGTAAACATATAGTGTAATCAGAAATATAAATACATTTAAAAATTTAGAAAAAAAGCCCATGAACATTTTTACGAGTTTCAAAACACTTATGTTTTAGTCTATGATCCAGTTCGTGAAGAAATTCGAACTCAAAATAAAAACTTTAAGTTATAATTGAATTGTCTCGATCATAGATGCTAATCATTGAAACACCAAGGATGAAGAAAACAATTTCTTAAATGAGAAGGGAACATCGCTTTACAAATAAATACAGCTATTTTCGATTCCATAAATTAAAGCAAGAGACACCAATATATTTATATAAAAATAGTGCTATATTTGGTTTTATTTTGATTATTCTAAGAGAAATATTTTGAACAAGATACGTTTAATTAGTTTTTTTAATGAGATATTTTCAAATTATAGTCTAAGTTTACTGATATCACATCAAATATTATGAATAATATATCATTGTTATAATAGAATCATAATTGAATAAAATAAACTCATATCAAAATAATAATTAAAGGATATAAATATATAATTTTTATTGATGTAATAATTTGAAATTTAAAGTATTTTGAAAGAAAAAATTTGATTTTATTTTTAAAAAAGAAGCAGATATAGCCTAGGTTTTTGGGATGACGAATTTCATTGGGTGAGAAGTGAGCAATATATAGCCACTGAATCATATGCAGCAGTATCTAGCTAGATGGCACACATGAATTATATATAAGGGGACCCATAAAACCGAATAATTGTACTGGATTGGTTGGTGAGTTGGGGGGGGGGGGGGGGGGGCGCCCCCAAACTCATATCTGCATTTGTGTGTGTGTATATTATATATATATATATATATAATTTGTCAAGAATTTTCAAGATAGAAATAATATTCTTGAAATTAAATCAGGAACAAGCCCAGGTCGAAGATAGAAAGAAATTGTAACAAGTTACTTTGGAGGAAGCTCGGGACAGGAACTAGTAATATATCAGAATTGCTTTACCATATCTGTAACTCTGATAATCTTTCTTTTATAGCTGTGCTTCTAAACTCACTGGCTCATCAACCAAAATATGAATCACTTTGTGCAGGTGGGTCTGGGCAGCAGTACTGGGGCCAGATTACAATCTTGAGCTTTAGCTTTATATGGTGAGCACCATGTGGCCTTCATTTCTGTCCCCACATTCAAATGTATTTGAGATATTGATGAGAGGGATCTTTCTCCATCGACGTACCCTATTCCTATTGCAACAGAGTTAAAACTGCAAATTATTACTTCACACTTGTCTACTTTCTTCGACTCAACTTATTAGTTAATTTGTCCAATTTTAACAATGTTACTCCAGAAGCAATTATGTTTTTATCAATCTTTCTCACATGATAAAATGTAGGGTTAAATTTATTTGGGGCAAAATTACAAAATTCGTCCTATAACTTTACCTCATTTGGTTTTTCGTCCTATAAATTGCATAATATTAATTCTAGTCCTATAAATATTAAAAAACTATCATTTTTCGTCCTTTTTTTGCCGGAGCTGGCAAAACTCGCCGGAAAATGTGATGTGGCACACCGGGCATGTGGACATTACTTGTTTCTGCCACATTGGCAGCTGACATAGCAGGCAAAATTACAAAATTCATCCTGTAATTTTACATAATTTGGTTTTTCGTCCTATAAATTTCATAATATCAATTCTAGTCCTATAAGTATTAAAAAATTGTCATTTTTCATCCTTTTTTCTCCGGAGCAGGCAAAACTCGCCAAAAAATATGACGTGGCATACCAGGCGTGTGGACATTTCTTGTTTTTGCCTCATTAGACTGCCTAGTAGGCACTTTTTGTCTTTTTCTTGCTTAGTTGGCAGCATGCATGTCTTTTCTTTTTCTTTTTTAAATTTCAAAAATATTATATAATTTATATATACACACACATATATATACACATCTATTTATATATATATATTTTTATATTACATATCATCATTTTCCCTCCAAAACACAATTTTTTTTTCCTTGAATATCCTTCATTATCCCCAAAACTTTCCCATTTCTTAATATATACATCATATATATTTTATTATTATTATTATTATAACAATAAAAAAATCACTCAATTTCATTTTCACCCCAAAAATATAACAAAAAAGCATTGATTTGACTGCTATAGTAAAAAAAAATTCTCCCCTAAAACATAAACAAGCATACCAAAATTCTCCAGAATCAATTTTTAACTATTTTTCAAAACATTACCAAAAATTAATCACATTCCCCAACACAATTTTCATATTCTCTAATAATTTATTCTTCCAAAATACATAATAAAATCACACAATAAATATAACCAAATAGTCCCCTAATTTGCCATTAACCATATTATTTTAACTTGCATATATTTAAAATAATTTAATTAAATTTAAACATATATTAAAATTCCTAACCCCCACCCCACCCCAACCCCCACTTCGCCACCCCCTCACCCACCCACCATGACGGGCTGGCCATGGTGGCTGGCCGCATGACCTCGCCTGGCCAGATTTGGCCAGGTGAGGTTCTGGCCATGGTGAGCTCGGCCAGCCACCTACCGGGTGGTTGGGGGAAGGTGGGGGAATATATCCATGGCCCGGCCTGTCATGGGACAAGGCGGGAGTTGGGGTGGGGTGGGGGTTAGGAATTTTAATTTATGTTTAAATTTAATTAAATTATTTTAAATATGTGAGTTAAAATAATATGGTTAATGGCAAATTAGGAGAATGTTTGGTTATATTTTTTGTGTGATTTTATTATGTGTTTTGGGAGAATAAATTATTGAAAAATATGAAAATTGTGTCGGGGAATGTGATTAATTTTTGGTTATATTTTGGAAAATAGTTAAAAATTGATTCTGGAGAATTTTGGTATGTTTGTTTATGTTTTGGGGAGGAATTTTTTTTACTGTAGCAGTCAAATCAATGCTTTTTTGTTATAATTTGGGGTGAAAATAAAATTGAGTGATTTTTTTATTGTTATAATAATATATATATATATGATGTATATATAATATATGTATGTATATATTAAAAAATGGAAAAGTTTTGGGGATAATGAAGGATATTCAAGGAAAAAAATTGTGTTTTGGAGGGAAAATGATGATATGTAATATATAAATATATATATATATATAAATAGATGTGTATATATATGTGTGTGTATATATAAATTATATAATGTATTTGAAATTTAAAAAAAAAAAAAGAAAAGACATGTATGCTACCAACTAAGCAAGAAAAAGACAAAAAATGCCTACTAGGTAGTCCAACGAGGTAGAAACAAGAAATGTCCACATGTCCGATGTGCCACGTCACATTTTCCGGCGAGTTTTGCTTGCTCCGAAGAAAAAAGGACAAAAAATGACAACTTATAGGACTAGAATTGATATTATGCAATTTATAGGACGAAAAACCAAATTAGGTAAAGTTACAGGATGAATTTTGTAATTTTGCCTGCCATGTCGGCTGCCAATGTGGCAGAAACAAGTAATGTCCATGCCCAGTGTGCCACATCACATTTTCCGGCGAGTTTCGCCAACTCCGGCGAAAAAAGGATGAAAAATGACAATTTTTTAATACTTATAGGACTAGAATTAATATTATACAATTTATAGGACGAAAAACCGAATGAGGTAAAGTTAGAGGACGAATTTTGTAATTTTGCCTTTATTTTGGCCCTTGAACTAGGCTTGTATCACAGGCCCAAAATGTCATACTCATACCTATACCCATACTTATTAAAGATAATGTAATAGGTATAGATAGGGTCTATACCCAAAAATTACCCATTACTTTATACTTAATTTTAATATATGAACTTAAAAATTGTCTATACCAAAATCAAATGTATATTAATGATAAACTTTTTATATATAAAAATTACAAATACGTGAATGTACAGTAGGGGCAGGAATAGGCTCGACTATAAATAGGTCAAATCTGTTGCATATTTTGTAAGTTTAAACTTAATGTATTACTTCACATAGGCTTTTTTTTTAAGGATTGACCTAGCCTTATTAGATTTTTCCAAAGCCTAGACCCGGCCTGGCCTGGCCTAGCCTATTTTAGTTAAGATTTTAATTAGGCTTACATTTTATATAAGTTCAGGCTTTTAATAGATTAAGACCTTAATAGGCTTAAGACTTTGATAGGCCTTAATAGGCCTAAAAATTCTATAATTTATATTAAGCAAAAATAATTGACAAATATAATACACTTATCTTAACAAAGAGAAAAGCATAACCAAATATTATTATAAGTTAAAAAAATTGAAATAAAATGGTTCTGTATTAATTAAGAACATAAAACATAATTATATAAAATTAATTAATATAAATATAAAAGAAATTGTATAAGTATTATAAGTAATTAAATATATATATTATAATATAATTAAATTATATAGGCCGGCCTGATAGGCTTTATAGGCTTTTGTAAAAGCTTATACCTAATTTTTTTTTAACTAAATAGACTTTTTTAAAAGCCTAAACCTGCTCTATTTATTAAATAAGCTAGGCCCGGCTAGACTGAAATGGGCTAGACCATAGGCACTTGATGGCGGTCTAACCTATTCTCATCCCTAATTAACAGTAACAACTAAATAATTTTCTTAATAAATTAATAAAATTAATGAAGTTATTATATTGGGATAGCAATTTTTTTAAAATTAGAATAGCAATAGCAACAGTTGAACATTTTTCATTAATAAAATTAATAATGGAATAAATATATTTTATAAAAATATTTAATAAAATTAATTTTGCTAATGAATAAACTTTGTTAATAAAATTTTTATTAATGAATGAAAATTTGAAAATAAAGATTAACTAATTTAAATTTAATAATTAAATTAAATATATAAAAAAAAATTATTTTTTGTTATCATATGCCAAATAATATTTTTAGTATATATTGAGAAAATTAGTATATATATATATATATTAAAAATATAAGTTCAATAAACTAGACCCAATGGGTCTTGGGTTAGACAAGGTAGAGTATGGTTAGGGTCTCATCATTTTAGATATTTTAGGGTAGGGTAAAATATAGGGTATTTTTGTTTGGATATTTTAAAGTATGGGTGTGGGTAGAGTGATACCGTACCCATTTACGGGCCTATCTTAAACTGTGGAGTCCTTATTAAATACCCCCTTTATACTATAAAAATCTCAAAAACCCACTTAAGCTCCTCCTTCAATTAATGAATCAAGTAACGAGCATTAATATTCATGCTAAGCTCATGAAATAAGTTAATTACCAAAAAACCTCAAAGAGACTATAAATTTGTAGGAGAATTAGTTGTTAAAAAACTATTTGAAGTTGAATCGATTATTATAGTGATTTTTGCCTAAGAGGATAGTGAATATATTTAGAACTTTTACAAATATTTATGGGGAAAATGCAACCTACTCCCTTGTGAAATTCGAAATTGCCACAAAACCCCCTATATTAAAAATGGAGTCTAATCAGTACCATGTGCTTCATCGAAATTGCCACCATACCCCCAGATAGGGGTCACGTGATATGGTTGCATGTAGGTATAGCAATTTTAGCTATAATTTGTCTGGAATGCCCTCCAGAGGTTTAGTTGGCCATTTTTTAATTGAATTTTTAGAAACTCATTTTTTAACTTCATCTTTTTCCATTTATCAAAAATTTCCTCCCTCTTTTCTTTCTCTCCTTCAACTCTCCTTTCTCTTTGTAACTTCTCTGTATTTTTATTTTTGTGTTTCCTTTGTTCTTTCTCTCTTCTTGTTGGTGTTGTCTATTTGTAATATACTAGAAAGCAAAATGGCCACAAGCTTATCCCTTAGCAAAGAGCCAATGATCGAAGCAAGCCTTGGATTTGAGATTTACCTCTCTGTCAATCTGTGAGTGTAACCTAAAATGTAGCATTAAGGTAGTTGAATTTGAGCAGAAGCCCACAAAAGGGAAACTCTACTACAAATGTTCCAACCAAGTTTGCAATTTTTTTCGTTAGTGTAATCCAGTAAGTGCTACATGGTTTCCTATGGGCATTCCAATTTCTCCTCCCAAGTGGGCATACCACCACAAAGAAGAAGGGCATTTGCAGGATAACACAAAAAATGAGGTAATTTCTCTAGTTGTTGCAAGTATTGCCCCAGCAGGAAGTGTTGAAAAAAACTGGGCTTACATACATGTTTATGGATTCTGTTGGCAGCCTTCATTGCTGTCATTGTGCTGCTGTTGAAAAATTAAGGGTGGAAAAGGTGCTAAATACCCCTTTCTGTTAGTAATGTTGTCATTTGTTTGACCTCGACTAGGTACTTTGTGGTCCTATTTTGTAACTACTTAGTTTAATTTTAATTTTGTTTGATAATATTTCCTTCAGTGTTATGTCATGTATATTTTGTTTCATTGTTGTTTGCCATGAATTAGCTATTTTCCATGTATCAAACCAAAAGTAATCTATATTTTTCCCTAAATGGCTGGTTGACTGACTGACAGAAAATAAACAATGTGCCATGCCCCCCTCAACGTAAACAAATGTGCCACGGAACCCCCTTAACATAAACAAACATGCCATTGAACCCTCTTAGCATAAACAAATGTGCTCCGGAGGCCCCCATAACATTTAAAAAGGGTCATGAAACCATTCTTGTTTATCTAAACATAAACGGATTTATATAATTTCAATCCTCTTACGAACACCATACAACTATAAGAGGCAAACAAGGCAAATTTGTGGTCCTATTTTGTAATATATTTTTAGTTATTTTCTGCCTCGAAACCCCCTTATACGAAACAAATGTGCCACGGAACCCCCTTAACATAAACAAATGGGTTGCAGAGGCCTCATTAACATTTGAAAAGGGTCATGAGACCATAATTGTGTATAAACATAAATAGATTTACACAACTTCAGTCCCCTTGTAAACACCATACATACAACTGTAAGGTAGATTTGTTAGAATATATCTAGGGTATATAATAATTAATGTACATCACCCCTTAGAAAGAACAAAAAAGGAAAATGAGACATTAGGGATATAAATTGGACCACTTTACAAACTTAATATAATCACCCCCTCATTTGATAATGTGGTGTGTTTACATACAAAAGTAAAAGGCATCAATAAATGCCTTCCTGTACATACCCATCAACCATTAACTTAGGTCCAACATCCGCTAAAAATGCAAAGCAGTTTGCCATGCTTACTTTGTACACCACTAGTCCCAATTATTAACTAACCAAATACGAAGTAAATGCATTAGCTGTGCCAATTAACAGCAACAAGTATGATGGAGCAAAAAAAAAAAAAAAAGTTGCCCATATAGTAATGGACCAACTAAAAAAAAATAAAAATAAAAATATGTGCAGCCTCAATATTAAGACTTCACCTTTTGGACACTCTTTTCCTTGACCTGGGTGCCAACATATCTGAAAGTTGTGGCCTTCTCAATCTTTTCTTCCTAATTGGCTCATTTTCTATGTTCTGCTCTTGCTCTTACAGCACTACCTTGTAGATTTGGAGCATGTTAAGCCACAGGTTCTGTTGCATATGGTGCTTTAGCTACTGTGGACTTCTTCCTTCCTTTGCAACCAAGTAAGACTTCTTTCCTCCTTCCCTTATACAATATTCCGCAAAATAATGAAATTGAAAGAAGAATAACTTCTCTATATATGAGTTAAAAAAGATGAAGATTAAAATTATTTTTATCATCTACTAACCTTCTTTAGATTTGCATTTGAGGGCCCCCTAGTCCAGGGAGAGTCTACTAGCATTTCCAGTCATTGTGGTAGACTATAAGGATAGAAATGAATTAATTATTCCATCTTCCATGTGATAAAAAATTAAAAAGAAGTTTGGAGTATGAATAAATGCCTGAGTGGGATTAGGATTATGTTGCCCAATTTCAGGTTGTTCTATAATTGTATTGCCCTAAGCATGTTGAGGATCATTACCCTAATTACCTTGACATGAAACAAATAACATGTTGTTAACAAAATTAAGTACATTCATTATATTTTTCAGAAATGGCAACATAAGATTAACTTCATCAGACCTTGTACAACTTGAATTTATGATGTGTTGGATTTTTACAAGTTACTTTGTTATGTCCTTTTTTGGAGGCAATTTTGACAAGTATGCATGAGACCCTTGCTTATGGATCTTGATACATGTACCTCACCAAGTGCCCTTCTCCTAAGCTTCTTTGGTCTTCGTTTCTTAACTTTCAATTTAGGTGCTTTAAGAGGAGGGTTAATGGCATCACTCTTGATGTATCCATTCTTTTCAAGTACAGCATGTATTATTTTACTATAAGTAGCCATGTAAATCTCTTTCTTGTAGCATACATTAACAAAATCCTCAAAATTTCTCCTTCCTTCAGCAATGGCTACACATGCATGTGGACAAGAGTACCCATTCAATTGAAACATCCCACAATTATACTCTTTAACCCCCAAATCCACTGTAACGCCCCCACTCGGGATAGCACCTAAGTTGAGGCGCCTACTCAGTTCAATCTTAATTCAAGCCAAGAAGTAAACTATACAGTTAATAATCCCATCAGAAAATACATTCCAATTAATGATTCTGAACCCAAAATACAATTCAATAGGCCATAATCGAACATTTCAAGTTCATCAGAAATAGCAGCGGATTCCAACTTAAATAACATGTAACAAATAACACATAATACTATGGTACCTACCACAAAATCTCAAAGACAACTTATCAGAAGCAACGGAATTCAAACTTAACTAACTCAATAAACCATAAAGTAAATGCCATGATTCATGTTCTAATATAACAAAATATTTACATCCCACAAATCATCCATATCAACATGACATATCACGACATATCGCATCCATACTTAGCTATCAGATGATGCCATATATACATTCAGCACCTGATCTATTACAAAATATAATTTTAACCATCCTAGAGTCCAAATCCTTCCCTTTGTCCCTATCTGAGAAGATCAAAATAAATGAGGGGGTAAGTCCAAAGGACTTAGTAAGGGATAACTGTAAGCATTTTAGAAAGAATCTGTTAAGGAAAAATCAACTCAACAGACCGTAAATCAACAGCCAATTAGAACAGAATACGGTTAGACAGTCAGGCAGGCAGTCAGTCAGTCAGTCAGTCAGTCGAGCAGTTAATCAGTCAGGAAATAATCAAAATCAATCAATAGACAGATTAGATCAATCGAATCAATCTAACATATCATATCAAAACAATCATATCAGTCGTTTAACTATTCGTCCTGCTTTAGAGCTGGGAACAACATATCAGTTCGTCCCGCTTTACAGCTGGGAACAACATATCGTCTCGTCCTGCTTTACAGCTGGGAATAACATATTGACTCATCCCGAGCTTAACAGCTAGGAACAACGTATCGACTCGTCCCGAGCTTAACAGCTGGGAACAACATATCGGCTCACCCGAGCTTAACAACTAGGAATAACGTATCAGATCGGTAACAGATAACAGACAGTTGGATATCAAATCAACAGATAACAGTACGAACAGATAATAGATGTCAATCGAAGGATAACCCTCACAGGGGTTTACATGTACAGACAGTTCAGAACGGTACAGAAATGCCAAAAAGGCCACAGATAATAGAACAAATGGTACAGATACCGAATAGGAGTTCTGGGTGCCAAAACAGACAGAAACAAATCGATATCAAAGACAACCATCACATGGGTGTTCAAATCAGATAACAAATAACAATCGAAATTCAAACACATCTCATATTCCAATAACATATCGGAATACCGTACAGAAATAGAAAACCCACACAGGGGCTTATCACAATAACAAATAATTAGGAAAGCTGCCAGATTGGAAAACCCTCACCTCCATAATCTTAGAAGTGCTACTACAGTCAGTAGCCTATTGGTCCGTAGGACCCACTTCATCGTTACCTAACCAAAAGTAATATTTATAATCAAAATCCATACTAAATCCTATTAATCACAATTATACCATTAATAATCCAGAATCACTAATTATCGATTAATATGGTATCTCATTCCTATTTCAAGGTCATGGACATAATCCTAAATCACACAATGTGATTAATCCTTACATAGTCAATTAGTAATCAAATGTCATTTAATCATATAACATAATCCTTAATATTATTTAAATCCAAGTTTTGGCATTTTGCATAAGTTTGGGTCCACTTAATCCATACTCCTTGCATTGGGATCAACATACATATATATAAACATATCATCTCTTCCCAATTCCTATTCTTGGCAAAGTACAATGCTAAATTAGGAAAAGTACAACACATGCAACATATATATATATATTAAAGGTACAACTAAATCCAAATGCCAAAACTTGCTACTGGAGTATCAAAACCACAAACCGATTACACAGTTGCGACCGTCACGTCGAGGAGGTGAAACTGGTCTAAGGTCGCCAGAGCGCCGCCGCTGGCCACCGGAGCACCACCGTCTACTGTTGTCGAAAAATGAGATGGCACCACCCAGAGAATCCTCTCGTTGAGAGCTTTCCAATGGTACCCTTGGTTTCCAAAATAGCCACCGAAAAACCCCTCAAAACCCACCCCAAAGCCTTCACAGTTCAAAGCTTCGCCATCGGTTTTACGCCATCTCTGCCACGTATCTCCGCCATGCAGTGCTACCACCTTGTTCCCCTCATCGAGTACTAGCTAAAACACCCCTTAGATGCTTCGTTTGATGCTGAAAAGTAAGTGACCCAGTTGCTCGCCGTGAGGTGGTGTTTCGGCCATTTTTTGTTGCTCGGTTCCGGCGGTCTTCTGCCGCGTACGGGGGTGCAGGTGGAGTGCTAGAGGTGAGGGGAGTTGGTTTGGAGGAAGAAGGGTCGTCGGTGGTGGTGGTTGTCCGCAAGAGAAGTGAAGGAAAAAGAAGAAAAAGAAAAGAAAAGGGAAAGAAGAAAAAGAAGAAAAAGAAGAAGAAAAAGAAGAGAAGAAAAAAAGGAAAAAAAATGAATGAATGAAGAAGTCTGCTGCCCGGTTGGTTTTTTAGAATCAAAGTTTTCATTTTATACAATTTAGTCCTCCAAGTTTTCTCAAACTTCCATTCAGCATTTTATTAAGCTAATCTATCACTTCGACCTAATTGACCAAAAATAATAGCCATGCAACCCCCAAAACTTCTCAAGTTAGTCCAATCAAGTTTCTAAAAATCGTAAATTGACCCCAAAACTTTTCAATTTCTCACAATTGAGTACTTTTATATTTCTTTTTCGGGCCTTAAAATCCGACCAATAATTCTCTTAATTTCTAAATTCTTATTTCCGAAAATACTGAATTTCAGAGGTGTTACAAACTCCTCCCCTTAAAAGAATCTGGCCACCAGATTCTCATCTGATTACTGTTCCGACTGGTAGGATTGCTTCTCCAAGTCCCGATGCATTTTCATGCTTCTCAGATGCACCATATCTCTTGACTTGTGTGTCTCACCAGCGAACTTCCTTCCATTTCTTCTGGCACACATATTTTCTTAAGAAACAGAATGACATCTTGACCATTGGTATTGAACTCAGATCTCCAAAAACTTCCAACCTTTTCTTCTTTTCCAACATTCATATATCTTTGGCTTAGGCTTATCGTATTTCATCCTATGATTCAGACTGCACTTATCTCTGCAATCCTATTTCTGTTTTACTTTAGTCAACGTGTCAGCTAATTATAAAGTTCTTTATAATTTTCATTAATAGCCGACAAGACACAGAAGACTATGATTTCTATCATGTTTTTTGGTCTCTTCCGGTTGACTACCCTCTCTATCTTAGAGGGATCAATCTTCTATTCCCAATTGCCATCTGGCAATCCCAACACATGGTGTTTATTATTAACCTTATTTCTAAGGGTGTTCAAACTTTTCTACTAAACCATAATCTTGGATTGCACATTTAATTCGGGAAATACAACAAGTAATAGAATGCAAAACACCAAGATCATATATATATGGCATTATCATAGATTTTAGAGATAGAAACTGTACCTCCTGCTATCTCAGTAGGATCTGGTACTTCATCTCTCGTCATGGCATATGCACGGGCTCGCATTTTCGGTCTCCCACTAGCTTTCGCTACCTGCTTCCCTTTTTTCTGCAGGTGTTGACCCTTTTCTTTTGGGGTAATCTCTTAGGAAGTGTTGGTCGCTACCGCAACCTATGCATCTACCCTGCTTCTTCCAACATCCAGACTCGTCATGGTTATATCCTCCACAAAATCCATAGAGTTTTCAAGCCATTCCTTAAGCCACATCTGTAGTCTCACTAGATTGATGGGCTCAATGGACAATACCTTCAACCCGGAATCTCGGTTGCTTTCTTCCAATATCACTCTGTTCCTCAAAGCGTATCTTATCCTTACAGCCCTTACTCTCAATCTTTCGAATTTCCTGCAGCTCTGACTCCAATTGCAATGCTCGGCTTACTGCCATATTGAGATTTGCCAAGTCACAAATGGCCAATCCTTACTTAAGCTCTAGCCGCAGCCCTTGTAAGAATCGCTGAACTTGTTGACTTTCATCATCTTGTATGTAAGGAGCATATTGCATCAATTGGCTAAAAGTAGCCTCATATTAAATTACAGATTGTGCCCCTTGTACTAGGTCCATAAATTCCCTTTCCCTGGCCTGTTTCACCACTTCTAGCACAAATTTTCTCATAAAGTCTCGGGTGAAATTCTCCCAAGTTCAGCGTGTTCCTTCAGTCGTCCATCTTTGATCAATCATCTTCCACCAACTCCGGGCGGAACCTTCTAGAAGAAATGCTGCAAATCGAACCCTCCGTTCATCCGAGTAGTGCAGTGTCTAAAAAATAACTTCCAAACTCTCGATCCACTCCTCAGCCTTTCTATCATCAGGACCTCCAAGGACTTTAGAGGATTGAAATGAAGAAATTGTTCCAAAGCTCTATCTTCTGTAACTGCCTCTGCTACTTCCGCTCTAGCCATCGGTTGCCTGCGTATCCATCGGAGGAGTTTGAGAAACTTTCTCTTCCAGTATTGGTTGAGGATGGGCAAGTGTTTCTCGCCTAGAAACTTGTCGGTTAACGACCCTTTGCCTAGGAGGTCTACCCCATCTTCCTGTTCTATGAGGAATAGGTGTCTTTGAACTTCCTTGCGATGCCATCACTACTACCAACTCTACCAAGCTTCTACAAAAGAGAGGAGAAGAATCAGATAAAATCAAGTCAGACTCCTAGACATATAAGTCTAATCATTCTACACTACCACAAGATCCCATAAATATCATGCAGTAAGCAAATCATCTCACTAATAGCAACTGATCAATCTCATCTTAAATCCTCAAATCACTTTCGATAAATAAAAACACCCATTATTCGTACTCAAACTAACCAAAATAAGAAATCATTCACAAATTCCAATATTATCAAATGATACACAATGCCTAGATTATCAATAACCTAGGCTCCAATATCCATTAACTCATTAATATCTTAAACAATCCACCGTCACGCTTAACTCTACTATCCAAGATTTCTATATCCGAGGATCATATCATAGCATTGCTCGGGCTTTCCAAACCCAAGCTCTGATACCATCTCTGTAGCGCCCCCACTCGGGATAGCACCTAAGCAGAGGTGCCTACTTAGTTCAATCTTAATTCAAGCCAAGAAGTAAACTATACAGTCAATAATCCCATCAGAAAATACATTCCAATTAATGATTCTGAACCCAAAATACAATTCAATAGGCCCATAATCGAACATTTCAAGCTCATCAGAAATAGCAGTGGATTCCAACTTAAATAACCTGTAACAAATAACACATAATACTATGGTACTTACCATAAAATCTTAAAGTCAACTTATTAGAAGTAGTGGAATTCAAACTTAACTAACTTGATAAACCATTAAGTAAATGTCATGATTCATGTTCTAATATAACAAAATATTTACATCCCACAAGTCATCCATATCAACATGACATATCACGACATCTCGCATCCATACTTAGCTATCAGATACTGCCATATATACATTCAACACTTGATCTATTACAAAATATACTTTTAACCATCATGGAGTCCAAATTCTTCCCTTAGTCCCTGTCTGAGAGGATCAAAATAAACGGGAGGGGGGGCAAGTCCAAAGGACTTAATGGGGGATAACTGTAAGCATTTTAGAAAGAATCTGTTGAGGAAGAATCAACTCAACAGACTGTAAATCAATAGTCAATCAGAACACATCAAAATACGGTCAAACAGTCAACCAGGCAGTCAGTCAGTCAACCAGGCAATCAATTAGTCAGTCAGTCAGTCGAGCAGTTAATCAGTCTAGAAACAATCAAAATCTATCAATAAACAGATTAGATCAATTGAATCAATCTAACAAATCATATCAAAACAATCATATCAGTCACTTAACTGCTCGTCCCGCTTTACAGTTGGGAACAACATATCGGCTCATCCCACTTTACAGCTGGGAATAACATATCGACTCATCCTGAGCTTAACAACTGGGAACAACGTATCGGCTCGTCCCAAGCTTAACAGCTGGGAACAACATATCGGCTCATCCCGAGCTTAACAACTAGGAATAACATATCAGATCAGTAACATATAACGGACAGTCGGATATCAAATCAATAGATAACAGTATGGACGGATAACAGATGTCAATCGAAGGATAACCCTCATAGGGGTTTACATGTACAGATAGTTCAGAACGGTATAGAAATGCCAACAAGGCCACAGATAATAGAACAAACGGAACAGATAATAGAACGGTACAGATACCGAATAGGAGTTCTAGGTACCAGAACAGACAAAAATAAATCGATATCAAAGATAACCCTCACAGGGGTGTTCAAATCAGATAACAAATATTAATCAAAATTCAAACACATCTCAGATTCCAATAACAGATCGGAGTACCGTACAGAAACAGAAAACTCACACAGGGGCTTATCACAATAACAAATAATTAGGAAAGCTGCCAGATTGGCAGACCCTCACCTCCGTAATCTCAGAAGTGCTACCACGGTCAGCAGCCTATTAGTCCACAGGACCCACTTCGTCGTTACCAAACCAAAAGTAATATTTACAATCAAAATCCATACTAAATCCTATTAATCACAATTATACCATTAATAATCCAGAATCACTAATTTATCGATTAATACGATATCTCATTCCTATTTCAAGGTCATGGACATAATCCTAAATCACACAATATGATTAATCCTTACATAGTCAATTCCTAATCAAATGCCATTTAATCTTATAATATAAACCTTAATATTATTTAAATCCAAGTTTTTGCATTTTGCATAAGTCCGGGTCCACTTAATCCATTCTCCTTTTATAGGGATCAACATACATATATATAAACATATCATCTCTTCCCAATTCCTATTCTTGGCAAGGTACAATGCTAAATTAGGAAAGGTACAACACATACAACATATATATATATTAAAGGTACAACTAAATCCAAACACCAACGCTTGCTACCGGAGTATAATACCACAAACCGATTACACAGTTGTGACCGTCACGTCGAGGAGGTGAAACTAGTCTAAGATCGCCGGAGCATCGCCGTTTGCTGTTATTGGAAAATGAGATGGCACCACCCAGAGAATCCTCTCACTGAGAGCTTTCCAATGGTACCCTTGGTTTCCGAAATAGCCACCAGAAAACCCCTCAAAACCAACCCTGAAGCTTTCACGGTTCAAAGCTTCGCTGCCAGTTTTACGCCATCTCCGCTGCGTATCTGCACCATGCAGTGCTACGACCTTGTTCCTCTCATCGAGTACTAGCTAAAACACCCCTTAGATGCTCCGTTTGATGCCGAAAAGTAAGTGACCCAGTTGCTCACCGTGAGGTGGTGTTTCGGCCGTTCTTCATTGCTCGGTTCCGGTGGTCATCCATCGCATGTGGGGGTGCAAGTGGAGTGCTGGAGGAGATGGGAGTTGGTTTGGGTGGTTGGTTTGGATGAAGAAGGGTCGCCAGTGGTGGTAGTTGTCCACGGGAGAAGTGAAAGAAGAAGAAGAAAAAGAAAAGAAAAGGAAAAGAAGAAGAAGATAAGAAAAGAAGGAAAAAAAAAACAATGAATGAAGAAGTCTGCTGCCCGATTGATTTTTTAAAATCAAAGTTTTCATTTTATGCAATTTAGTCCTCCAAGTTTGCTCAAACTTCAATTTAGCCTTTAATTAAGCTAGTCTATCACTTCGACCCATTTGACAAAAAATAATAGCCATGCAACCCCCAAAACTTCTCAAGTTAGTCCAATCAAATTTTTAAAAATCACAAATTAACCCCAAAACTTTTCAATTTCTCGCAATTGAGTCCTTTTATATTTCTTTTTCGGGCCTTAAAATACAACCAATAATTCTCTTAATTTCTAAATTCTTATTTCCAAAAATACTGAATTTCAGGGGTGTTACATCCACCCTATATTTGTCCAACATGTCGTCAACTTCATACCCATCCCTCTCATACCATGTTGCAAAGTAGTTTCTTACCACCACTTGACATTTGTTAATCTTATTTAGAATATTAAGACAAATTGTTGCTTGGAAATTTCTTCATGCCTTGTCCTAGTTATAAGTTTGCATCTTATCTATTCCAACATGCTAATGATTAGCTTATCTCTAGCAAGTATGATGTAACTGTTGAAGGACTCACTTAGATTGTTCACAATTATGTCAGACAAGCACTTTCTGGAGAAATGGCTCCTACTCCAGTGCTCTACAGGTACCTTTCTCAACCATTCTGCAGCAGTCTCATATTCTAGAGACTTCTTGGAGTCAGCTTCCTCAATCTTCTTCATCCAGATTTCAAACTTATTCTTATTTCCTATTCTAGCTGCACTCCAAAAAGTTGTCTTAGTTTATCGTCTCCATGTTTTATCTTGAAGTGGTCATACATATGCCTCAAGCAGTACTAATGTTCACAATCAGGCACTTGACTTTTTACAGCATCCATTAAACCCCTCTGTCTGCCAAAAATAAAAACCCATTTATTCTCACCAAAGCCCCCATATCTTCCAATAGCTTTGTCAAAAACCAAGTCCAATTTTCCGTTTTTCCCACTTGGACAACAGCCCAGGTAATGGGGAACTTGTTGTCATTCCATTCCCTCCCTACAGCTACCAATAATTGCCCTTTATAACGTGATTTCAAAAAACATCCATCAAGGCCAATAATTGGTCTGCACCCCATCACAAAACCATCCCTCAGTACACTCAACCTATAATAAATCCTTTCAAATGTTAGTATGTCAATCTCTTTGCTCTTCCTTATAATCACTCTGCTTCCTTCAATAAATGCAATCACAATCTGAGCATAGTCCCTCAAATACTCATACTGAACACTATCTTTATGCCTAACCAAGTTTAGTGCATCTCTCCTAACCCTCTTTGCTTTCCAATACCCCCACTTCAACATTGCATTTGCTTTTTGTAAGGTTCACCATTCCTTGGATGCTTACACTAGGATGATATGCCATTGTCCTCTGCATTCTCTTCCGCAAGGTACTTGTAAGTAGCAAGTTTATTCTCATAGACCCTTGCAATGTGTGTTCTCCTTTTATGCTCTTGATTTGGAATGTCATTGAACCTTGAATTGGAGAAACATGAATTCTTCAATTATATCCTTCATTTGCACAATATGCTGTAATCCTTGAGTTTTTATTCTTCTTGTATTTAAGCTTGAAACCATTCCTAACATACTAACCTGCAAGTACCTCTTTGAATACTTGTGGACTTGCAAACTTCATTCCAACCATTGGTTGAACATTCTTTATGTTCATATCTTCACTAAAGGTAAGATGCCTAGGCCTTTCACCATCTGATCAATGAAAACTATCAAGGTCAGAATCATCTCCTGGATCACTATACCAATCTCCATCAGGATTAACACCATGTGCACTGTCATCTTTAGTCTGTTTGGTTGCATTCAGTTTTCTTTTGCTGCTTTTTCTCTTAAGTATCCTTCTAATTTTTTCTACCATCACTGACTTCGGGTCTTACCTTTCCTTTTCAGCAAAAATGTCATCATCATAGGAGTTTTCAATATCTTCAAACATCTCAGTAGGTGTATCTGAGTCCACCATGTCACAAGTCTCATCTCTCTTAGAATCTGAATCAACATAATCTGAATTACTAAAATCATCCCCTGTGCTTACTGACTGTTGCTCAATATTTTGATAATTTCCTGCTGCCTCAACAAGTCCAACAGATTTATTTGTTTCAATATTATGTAATGCTCCATGCATTAGTGAAAGGGTGTTTTCTGTTACTGAAAAGTAAAATGAGTCCTCATTAACCCCTAATTGATTTACTTCTTGTTCTGTTTAGCTTTGTGATTCCTCTACTTCCTCACCCCTTAGTTCAACAGGTCCTTCTTCTGCAATATTTTCCTCAACCTAAAATAAGCCAGCAAAATTAGTTGTTGTATGTCCTCTACATTATTCTGAACCTTTCTTTTCCTTTTCTCTTTCCTCTGAGTAGGCTTTCCTTGGGGTTGTCGAATCTTCTTTGTTTTCCTACGATTGCTACCAAAAACAACTTCTAAAGCCCTCTTTCCTCTCTTTTCTTTTCTTTCAAATCTCCTCATCTCTTTCATATAATCCTGATATTGGGCCACATTCATTTCACAATGTGTATAAGCTTTATTTTCATCACATGCCACACCTTTGTCAACCATGCCATCAGTAACCAATTGCTCAGCCCCTGCACCCTCAAGTACTGCTGCCACTTCTTCAACTTCTGTACCCTGAAGCCCTGTACCCTCTTGCTAAGCCCCTACACCCTGAAGCACTACTCCCATTTGCTCAGTTTCTGCTCCCTCAATCCTTGCATCCTTATCAACCCTTGCCTCAACTCCAACACCTTCAACCACTGTGCCCTCATCAACCATTGCAACAACGCCATCATCAAGCCTTGATTCAATTGGCACTTTACCCTCAACCACTGCACCCTCAGGTCCTTCACCATCAAGATATGCAACCTCATTAACAAGTGCATCAACATGTCCAAGAACATATGCAATAGCACACTCATTAAAAGCATCACCATCTGCAGCCGACCCCTCAGAGGATCTACCCTCAGCAGCTTGGCCATTAGTAACAGGTGCTACATTATCTGTATTACAATCTACAACCATAGCTTCACAATCCTTTGCCTCAACAACATAGCCATCAGTCAGCATGAGCTTGATTAGATGCATTATCGTCTGCAGCCATACCTCCACAGTCCCTTGCCTCAGCACCTTGGCCATCAGCAGAAGCTTGCTCATATTCTGCCTCTTGAACTATAATATGTTCATATGGATGTCCCATATTCTGAGGTTCCATAGCAACATGTCTTCCATCAACACTATCATCCAGTGCTAAATCAATAGTTGAAACATCCTTACCACAAGGAACATTTGCATTTATTTCATTTGGTTGAACATCAGCATTCATACCATCTACCTCTACATCAGCATAAAAACATATATAGCATGTGGATCAGCAACATGTTCTTCAACAACTACATTAGATGACTGCCCTTCATGTTAAGGCTCATCCTCACCATGAAATGTTATTTGATTAATCATCTCTTGAACATGTTATTCTTAGCTCTCTAAGTAGTCATTGACTAGTATATTTCCTTATGTATCTATCACAAGAAGAGTGTTGCCTACATCGTCAGTATATATGGGGCAAACTAGATCTAAACCATTGTACCACATCACAATCTCAACAATAGTATGCTCACTTAGCACCTGCCTCAGCCCATTCTCAAGAAAGTATCCAGGGACTCTAAAATAAAAAACAACAGATGCCGCATTTCTCCCAGACCATGCATACATGTCATAAAGTAATTGTAGGGTGAGGGTGTCAATTAAGATGTCTCTGAACACCTTACTCCTGCTAACTATGTATTGTAAGTTGGGAGTGCTCACAAAGTGACTCCCTATCCATATTTCAAAGTCAGTATATAGGTAATCCATTTAACCTGCAATGAAGTAAACCAAAAGGTCCATAAATCCATAATCTACTCAAATTTAATCCATTAAACCAATAATCAAACTGTAAGCATAGTACATATTTATATCTTTAAAAAGGGCTTATTACCCCCCCTCCCAAAAAAAATATTGTAAGTGTTACACTGCTCCATCGTATAAAAAAAAGGGCTAAATGCCCCTATTTCAAATATGATGATCATATGATAATAATGGGCCCTATTACACCTTTGCTAGAATAAAGTACAATATAAAAAGTGCAAAATAGCCCCACGTGTTTTCAGAAAACAAGTAAATCAGCATCAATCAACTTTTCATTGACTATTACAAACATAAGCATAAATATATCAAATACACACACCTATGCATACATAACAACAAAAACAAACATTCATTGGGAGTTAACATGAAAGTAATCTTTCGATTTTTCCTAGGAATATTTGCTTAGATGTATGGGATTCAAAAATAGATTCTTTAGATTTTGTAACAATCGAAAAGGACAACTGAAAAATCCAAAAAAACCATTCTCCAGAAATAGAGTTTACTTCTTCCCCAACATCAATATTTACATTTACAGAACTCCTCCTTCTGAGAAGATGAATAGCACTAAGACAGAAAAATAAATCCCAAAAGAATAAGAGAAATTAACAAAACAAACCAAATAATCTTCTATTACTTTGGAGAGTTTCCAAAAATAAAATATGCACCAAACCAGAGAGATGCAAACATGCTTTGCACACAAAATATCAACTGAAACATAAAAACAGTAGAAAAATAATATCTCATAACAATTCACAAAAATAGAAGAATACTACATAGAAAAGATGAAAGCCAACATACCTAGAAGGGTTTTTCACAAATGATTATTCTTTGGTTGACAATCTCTTCTACAATGTATGATTTCCTCACGGTGCAATGCAAAAGTTTTTTAAATGATGATTCTTCGCGTGGATTCCCCTTGGTGATTTCCTCACAGTGTAATGAATGAGTGATTTTTAGGTTTTGGGAATTTTATGAGTTTTAGGAGTGTCTTTGTTTTTTCAATTTCATTCCTAATAACTCAGCACTATGGAAGGAAGAGGGAAAATGTAATACTTTTGTTCTATTTTTTTTTGCTAGAAGGGCAATTATGTCTCTCATATTTTTTCTCATTGAATAGTGTTAATGGGGTGAGTGAGCCAATATTTATGAAACATGAGGTACTACACAAACTTCATTTTTTACACATGGGTTTTTGTGACAATTTTGAATTACATAGAGGGTAATGTGTATTTAGCCCAATATTTATGCAGGAAAAGTAATCACTCAAAAATTTCTACTTTTAATAAAACAATAAGTCTTCTGCAGAAAGTATGAGTTGATGATTGAAAATTATAAAACCAGTTTAATGACCAGTCATAACAATAATGATATAAATTATAAAGCACAAGTAAAATGGCAATCATATTCATAGCGATTAGGCAATGCCTACATCTACTAACTGAGCTTTCCTTTAAATTTTGAAAATCTATCAAATTAATAATTATTAATGTTTGTACAAGTTAACAACTGGTAATTTGACGGGAAAGAAAAAGGATAGAGAAACTAGCCCTAAATAGAGAGCAAAACAACTCCCTGAAGAGAGATAATCCCATAGAAGATGTAACAAATTCCTAAGTACTGTGAAACCAGGTGCTTTGTGACTAAACTGAGGGAAGGGTAAATTATATTTTTTGCCCCGTAAGTTAGACCCATTTGGATTTTGGTCCCATTCTTTATGACTTTAACATATTGCATTCAATAAGTACCTTTTTTTCAATTTGAGGACCAAAGAGGCTTTCCATCCAATAGTTAATGGAGCCAGTCACGTGCCACTCATATGACCGTTAAATTATTGCTTTTTTTACCCTATAAGTCAGGTCTTTTTGGATTTTGGTCCCAACAAAGTTACGAACCATCAACCAAGAAACCACTAACATATATATCAAAATAGTTTAGCTTTTATGAAGTTTTAACAACTTTTTTTCATTACATTCAACATCCTAAACAACTCAAATATCACTTGTCTTTCCCTTTCACACATTTGAGGGTCTTCTCAAGCAAAGAAACCACACTTATTACTAATGGAAGCACAACCACGAAACCTTCTATCTAAATTTTCATTTGTCCATGAAGTTTTCACTAGAGGTTGTGTGTCTCAAAAACAAATGGCACTTTTGCCTCCAACAATTTTTCTTTCCTCCTTTGCAAAAATCTGTTGGAGCTCTCATCAGGACCAAAATCCAAACGGGCCTAACTTATGGGACCAAAAATGCTCAACTTAACAGCCACATGGTGGCACGTGAGCCGCTTCGTTAATTTTTGGATGGAAGCCCATTTGAGTCATCGAATTGAAAAAAAATGCATTTATTGGGTGCAAGGTGCAAAACTAATAAAGAATGGGACCAAAATTCAAATACGCTTAACTTATAGGATCAAAAATACAATTTACCCCTAAGGGAAATTTTGCCAACCAAATTTGCACTAACTCTATAGATTGATATACGTGAGTTGCTGACACTCCATATGGCAAGCTTTGGACTCATTCAAATCGGAACTAGACTAGCATAAATACTTCCAACAAATCGCCTCTACTGTCTCTTTTTACCACTAAGTCCTTCAAGAAATAAACATTTTGTTATCTCTTTTCATTGCAAAGTCCTCAAGAAAACAAGCACACTTTATGTCTATCTACACCATAAGATCACGCAAGACAAAAAGAAGAAAATCTAGGAATTAAAATAATTACGCACAAGATGTGAATAAGAAAATCACTAGTATATTCCACATTCAAGTTATGTATCATTTTTTTATTGCAACACATCTTTTTCTTTTATGATGAAACTGTTAGAATATCTTCTTTGATCGGTTTTGATTATGCATATTTTGCTTAAGTTATTTTATTAAATCTGCTAATATAATTGCTTGATTTATATCTTTAGAATAAAAGAAAGTAGTTGTTAGAAAGTTGGCATAGAACTTACCTTGATTATGCATATTCCATTCAAGGGAATTTACCATTGGGAAGCAGCATCTACTGATAGCAAGGAAAGTTGACTACCTATAGCAAAATTCCAACATCAATTCAAGCAACTTTCATTTGGAAAGAAATCACAGTCCTTACTGTATTTAAACTAAGACTTGAATACTGGTAAAAGAGAGTATCTTTGCTCAATAACTTTTAAAAAAAAAATATGTTCTCTCAAGATTGGTCTCTCTTCAAATTATTGATATAGACTAGCCAAGTTGGATACTGTTGCTAGCAAGGTGTTGTGGGATCAATCTTGACTGTTGTACTTTTGTACTAATCCTTTCTTTAAGTAAAGTGCAGGTTAAAATTATGTGTCTTATAGCTTAAGTAGTGGAGTAGGCTTGCCAAACTACTATAGATCTATTGTCTCATTTACTATATTACTTTATGTTTATGTTATCTTTAGAACTTCAGTTATAGCTGGAAGTTCCAATTTATCATTTTTCTGAAATATCTTGCTATAAGTTGTTAGACTCCTTTGAGTCAATTTCCCTTTTAGGATCCTATATCCTTTCAATTGGTACCATAGTTGAGGGCTCATATAGATAAGTTTTAACAAACTTCAGCTGAAAGATCCTAGTGGTTTCTTCTAGCTTTAATGTGTATGCAAAAGGTCAATCTCATACTTGTCCTAATCTATTTGATTAGACCAACCATTCAATATGGAGGAATAGGATTGAGAACTTTTTCATAGCCTTGGATTATGATCTATGGAGTATTATCATTGATGGACCTCTTATTCCAACTAAGGTATGTCTTTAACAAGCATATTGGAACTTACCACTAAAGATAAGAAAATGATCTCAATTAATGCAAAAGTGTAAAATATCCCTTATTATGCATTAGTCAAAGAGGAATACAATTGAGTTAGCACATGTGCTTCTACAAAAGATGTGTGGGACATGCTCTAAGCCACCCATGAAGGAACCTCCTAGGTAAAAGTAGAGCAAATTGCTTTGCTTACTCACCAATATGAAATGTTCTCTATGAAAACATTAGCCAAATGTACACATGCTTCACAAAAATAGTGAATCCTATGTTTGCGTTTGGAAAAACAGTATCTGAAAATGAATAGGTACGGAAGATCCTAAAATCTTTACCCAAGGAATGAACTCCTAAGGTCACTGCAATTAATGAGGCCAAAAACCTTGAGAAGATGACCATAGGAGAATTGATCGACTCGCTCACATCTCACGAGATAACTCTCTTCAACAAAGAAGAAAACTTTAACAGCAAAACAAGAAAAGCATTGTATGCAGAGCAAGACGACTGTAATGAAAATCCTGATGATTTAGATGAAGAAATAGCAACGATTACTGCAACAACTAACCTAAGCCAGAAATCATTTTGGAAAAGACTCCAGACCAAATTCCAAAAGAAGCAATGGAGAATTTTAGAGAACTAAGTAGATCATATGCCATAAATGCCATGAAGTCGGACATAAAAGACCCAACTGTCTGAAATTAGAAAGAAGTCCAAAAGCTAAAAGATATTCCAAACAAAGAGTGATGACCATTACCTAGGACGATTCATATTCGGACTAGTCTGACAATGAAGAAAATCATCTCATGGCAGACAGACAGGAAACTTTACAGTCTGAATTAAGTTCTAGCAGTTTTGAATTTGATCTTGATTTTGATATGATATTCACATAAAATTCCATAACCAACTCATTGAACTTTAGATAGAAATAAATCTTCTTAAAGAGCAAAAATGAAAAGGAAGAACTAGTTCACTACTGTGATAAAATCATAAAGAAAATTTTAGAAGAAACAAATAGGCTAATTAAGAAAAATCAATATCTAGAAAAGAAAATTTTAAATTTACTAGACAGTAAATATAATTTGAAAAGAACACTTAAGAAAAAGAATGAAATAGAGTTTAGAAATAAAGAAATAAAAACATTTGATAAGAGAACTTATCATTATTGCACCAAAATCAATCATATAGCTTATAAAAATGCTCTATAAAAAAAAATGATTCAAATATGTGTGGATACCAAAATCTAACATTTTAGGACCCCAACAAAAAATGGGCACTTAATAATACAAAGTCTTGTGTTGCAAGAACCAATTAAGAAAGCAGTTCAGATAAACATATGGTATGTGGACAGTGGATGTTCCAAACACATGACAGGAAACAAATCATTCTTTTCTGAACTTTAAGAATACAATGGAGGAAATGTATTGTTCATAGATAATACAAAAGGTAAAATTATTGGCAAATGAATAGGAGGTAGCAAGGATGGAACTTTCATTGAAAATGGTTGGTTGGTAGATGGGTTGAAACACAGTCTTCTTAGCGTTAGTCAATTATGCGACTGTGGATACCAAGTACATTTTCAAGCTTCTAAACATGGTAACTAAGCATGAGGAAACTATTTTCACTACTATTAGAGAAAGGAACTTATACTGCATAAATTTAGAAGATCTATACAAATAAAATGTTAATTGTCTAGTTGCCACTAATGAGTCTTGCTGGACATGGCATAGGCATCCAGGTCATGCTAACATGAAAATTCTAAACCACTTAGTTAAAAAAGATTTAGTCAAGGGCAACCCTAAAGTTAAATTATAGAATATGTAATGCGTGCATGAAGGAAAACAAATAAAAACATCCTTTAAACCAATAAATGACATTGCATCTTCCAAACCTCTAAAACTTCTCCATCTTGATCTATTTGGACCTATGAAAACATAATTACTTTGGAGAAAATAAATATGTGTTGTAATAGTAGATGACTTCTCTTGTTTTATTTGGGTACAATTTTACGATTTCTCTCATATAAAAACGAAACCTTAAGTCACTTCATCACCCTCGCCAAAAAGCTCCAAAACGAAAAAGGCTATATGATTAAAACCATCAAAAGTGACCATGGAATGAAATTTGAGGACGACAGCTTTGGTACTTTGAGTTTGGTTACACTCACAATTTTTTTGCTCCAAATAGGGTAGTTGAAAGAAAAAACAGGGTTCTACAAGAAATGGCTCGAACAATGCTGAATGAGTATAACCTTCCCAAATTCCATTGGAGAAAGCAATAAACACAGCCTGCTATATTATCAACAGAGTCTTCTTAAGGCTTTTTATCAAAAACAACTCTCTATGAACTTAGGAAAGGTAAGATACACAATATATCCTATTTTCGTGTATTTTGATACAAATGTCACATTTTGAATTGTAAAGAGCATCTTACCAAGTTTGATTCCAAATCTGATGAAGTCGTATTTGTTGGTTACTCAACAAACAATAAGGCTTATAGGGTTTTCAATAAACGAAAAAAGATAATACAAGAATCCATGCATGTGGTATTTGACGAAACTAACGCTTTACTAGCCAAGGACACATTGAGCATAGAAACTGCAAGTTATAACTAGGTTATAGAAGTGCTAAAACAAGAAAAAGAAACAAATATGGCAGAAACTCAAAATACTGCTGAATCAATTTCAACTACCAGTGGAACTTTCAAAGAAGATAAAGGAGAACAAGTTAGAAAATTCAAATATGTATCAAGACATCCAACAAACAACATCATTGGAGATCCAACAGCTGGAATAACTACAATGTCCAAATCCAGAAACAATGATTCTCAATATTTTGACCATGTGTTTTATCCTATGCAAAACCTAGTAACGTAAATGAGGCTCTAAATGATGAATCTTGGGTCAATACAATGTAAGAAGAACTTCATCAATTTGAGAAAAATCAGGTATGGACCTTAGTCAATGGACCTTATGATCATTCTGTAATTAGAACTAAATGGGTGTTTAGAAATAAAATGGACGAACAAGGTAATGTTGTTAAAAATAAAATAAGACTTATAGCCAAAGGATACTCTCAACAAGAGAGTATCGACTATGATGAAACATATGCACCCGTTGCACGTATTGAATCAATCCACATGTTCGTAGCATATGCATCACGTAAAAACTTTACCTTATTCCAAATGGACATCAAAAGTGCCTAATAGTCATTTAAAAGAAGAAGTTTTTGTAGAACAACTCCTAGGTTTTCAGAACTCAAAATTTCCAAACCATATTTTTAAATTATCAAAACCTCTTTATGGTTTAAAACAAGCACCTGTAGCATGGTATGAACATTTGAGCACTGTTCTAATATCAAAAAAAAAAATCATGGGTAAATTGGACAACACAAATTTTACAAAAATATTCAAATGGTCATTTACTACTTGTTCAAGTATATGTCGATAAAATAATTTTTGGAGGGATTTTAAAAGAACTTTGTGATGAATTTGCATCATACATGAAAAATGAGTTTGAAATGAGTCTTACAGATGAGCTGAAATTTTTCATTGGGTTGCAAATTAGGCAAACCTCAATGGAAATTTTCATATCACAAGATAAATATGCTGAAGAATTGCTAGAGAAATATAAGATGGAAGATTATAAAGAATCCAATGTTCCTATGGTATCTTCTACTGAGCTGGAACTTGACTCTAAGGGAAACAACATTGATGAATCAATGTATTGGGGCATGATTGGATGCTTGCTATACCTGACTTCCAATGGACCAAATATACTCTTTGCAATTAGTCTCTGTGCATGGTTTCAAGGATAACCTAAGGAATCTCATCTCAAGGCCGTCAAACGAATTCTTCATTATCTTAAAGGAACAGTTAGCCATGGTATTTGGTATCCTCACTCTAAAACCTTTAACTTGATTGGCTTTCTGACACGGACTATGTAAAATCTAAAATTGACCAAAAAAAAGTACAACTGGAACTTGTCAACTCCTAGATACTTGTCTTGTAAGTTGGTGTAGCAAAAAACAAAGTGTAGTCGCCACATCAACAACTGAGGCCGAATGCATGGCGTGATGTAATTGCTGCTCATAGACATAGTAGATGAAATAAACCTTTAGCAATTTTGAATTAAATTTTTCTTGCATACCAGTTCATTGTGACAATATAAGTGCCATTAAGATTAAAAAGAAAGAAAGAAAAAATAAAAAAAAACCAGTATATCATTCACGCACGAAGCATATAGAAATTAGGCTTTATAAAAGACCATGTTCAAAAGGGCGTTGTGCATAAATTTTGTCGAATCAAAAAATCAATTAGCAGATATCTTTACCAAACCTCTTCATGGGGATAGATTTTACTTTCTTAAACATGAATTAGGCATAATCTCATTCACCATCTAGATACTCGTATAACATTGATAAGTATATCTTTGCTCTCGCAGATTGTGACTTTTGATGATGAGGGGGAGATAGAGTGGATTGTCTAAAAATTTGCCATTTCTTTTGCCACTATGAATTGTTGCTTAAGTTAAATTGTTATCTTTTGACAACTAAGTACTATTAGCAAAACTTGAACTCTATGGTGATGCTTGTAGTTTCAAATCACATTATGTCTTATGATTTGACTTATGGTATGTTGCATTGATATTTTTAAATCTCTCATGCTTGATAATGCAAAAGATGCTAGAACTCTTTTTGACAGGGGATAATCACTATGCTAATTCGGAGGGGGAGTACAACAAAACAATGCATCATCAAAAAGGAGGAGATTGTTAGAATCTCTTCTTTGATTGATTTTGATTATGCCTATTTTGCTTAAATCATTTTATTAAATATGCTAATATAATTGCTTGATTTATATCTTTAGAATAAAAGAAAGTAGTTGTTAGAAAGTTGGCACAAAACTTACCTTGATTATGCATATTCTATTCAAGGGAAGTTACCATTGTGAAGCAACATCTACTGATAGCAAGAAAAGTTGACTACCTATAGCGAACTTCCAGCATCCATTCAGGCAACTTTCATATGGAAAGAATTCACAGCCCTTACTGTATTTAAACCAAGACTTGCAACTCTAGTAGAAGAGACTATCTTTGCTCAATAAGCTTTACAAAAAATATATGTTCTCTCAAGATTAGTCTCTCTTTTCAAATTATTGATATAGACTAACCAAGTTGGTTATTGTTGCTAGCAAGGTGTTGAGGGATCAATCTTAACTATTGTACTTTTGTACTAATCCTTTTTTTGAGTAAACTATAGGTTAAAATCCTAAGTCTTGTGGCTTATGTAGTGGAATAGGCTTATCAAACCGCTATAAATTCATTGTCTCATTTATTATATTACTTTATGTTTATGTTATCTTTGGAACTTCAGTTATAGCTAGAAGTTCTAGTTTATTGTTTCTCTTAAATATCTTTCTACAAGTTATTAGACTCCTTTGAGTCAATTTCCCTTTTGGGATCCTATATTATTTCAGAAACCATCAATGGCTTAAATGAAGCTGTATGATTGGCTATTGGGATGGAGAATAAGGGATCATTTGTTTGATAATTTCTATGAATCAAGAAAACTAGATCTAGCCATGATATGTACATATTGTAATACTAGATTAAACTACATAACAATTTTCTAGAAGTAGGAGATGTGATGGACTTTCCTAGTATGAATTATATGAGAATCACTAAACAATTCTAAATGACCTTCATATATAAGGAAAGACAAATTATGATTGTTTATTAAAATATTCTAATGAATTTTAAGGAGGAAATTTTACATCAATCATGTAGCAAATTTTATCATAATCAAAACTTAATGCTACCCAAAATCATCAAAGAGTTAACAGACTACTATACTCAAAATCTTGGAACCTTAGAATTTGGAGTTTTTTTTCAATTAGAATACTCAAATAAAAGTATTATTATTATAATTTTTAGGTAAAGTTATATTATAATTAAAATGAATCATAATTGAACATATAATATTTTATGTTCTTGTACCACATTATCTTGTAACAATACTAAGATACATAGTGCAATAACAAATAATTTGACACTCTTTTCAGCTTTATTGTATTTGTCTAGCCAATACTCCATCTTGGTCAATTTTGCTTCTAATACCTTGTTCTTCACTATCAGCTTACTATTTGATGTTGTTAGGCATATGATGTTCCAATATAGTTTTATCATTGTTAAGCTGAAAATTTTCTTTTATTGCTTGCAAGCTCTTCATTTTTTTTTCCCATTTATTTGGTTCATAAACTTCAATAATGATTGTTCAATCTCTATTCATTTGTCGACATATTTAGCTCAATCCAATGCATAAATTTGCATTCATTTAGTTTTGATTGTAAAAATAATTGGTAAGTACAATCATAAATAATTAAAAGTGGATATATAAAAAATTGTTCATACACTACAACAAAATATACATATCACGACACTTTATTTGGGATATTTTTCTATAAATGTCCCAAAAAATAGATATTAGGATTCTTATTAAATTATGTCTCAAGAACTAAATTTATTGAGACACTTAAAATATAAAATACATTTCTCTACTTAATTTAGTGAAAAAGCTCTCAATTTTTTCCCGTTGTCGCCCGCGTATTCCTTCCCCCCCCCCCCAAAAAAAGATACTCACACTTCACTCTCTCAAAAGAAATCCCCTTCTCTCCCGAACGAGACAACCACCCCCAAAAGAAATTCCCATATTTTGGTTTTTTGTCTTCAATCTTTGTAGAAATTCCTACAATATGTGTTCCATTGTCTTCATCTCTATGTGATTTTTGAAGGTACAAACCATCTTTCTCCCTTCCTCTATCTCTATCTCCCTCTTCTCTCAAGTTTAATATTTTTAATTTATTTAAACTAGGATTTTAAAAAAATATACAAAATTAAAATTTTGTTCTCTGATGCTTTATTATTTCAAGTTCATACCTCTATTTTGATTGTGAAGATAAATTTTCAGATTTATTCTCTTTTGGTGTTGCCTTGCATGAGGTATCGTGTATCCTAATACCTTCTCTCTATTTTTTTTTTAAACATGTTTTATTATATGCTTGATTTTTAATTGATTTACTGATTGTGTTGGTGAGTTTGTGTTTGGGAGTTTTCATAGTTCATGTTATGGTACTGGAATTAATAGCTTTATTTGATTATGAGTGGGCATTAATGGTGATGGAGTAATACTTTTTAAATTTGTTGTGTTATCCTCATAGAAGTTGTGTACCTAAGTCTTGTCCACATCCTTTATTTCCTTAATTTAGAGAGCTTCTCTCCAATTAGCTTGGCCCCTTAATGCATTTGCTAGTTTCACAAGCAGCATAAAATAAAGTAAATTGTGGAACAAACAAACAAACGATATGAATGCTCCACAATAAGCCACTGGTGATGCTTAAAAGTTTATGTTGCACAAGCTCTACCCAATTGAAGTTATATATCAAGTTTGGGAGTTTCCTCTTTGAAATTAGATAAAAACAAATGTTAGTGCGTATGCGTATTTCTTAAAATAATTTCAGCCTGATGTTATCTCAGTTCAATATTTTTCTATGTTTCGAATGAAAATTTTGGCATTCCTAAATTTTTGAGTGTCATATTAGGCATATTGAAGTCTATCACTATTATTTATCAAATATTGAATTTGATTCCCACTGCTTAGCTTAACTGAATATGCAGATAGAAAGCTCTTATCTCCTTACCTAAGTAAATTTTTTAAACTATACTTTCTTTCACCTGCAAAATATTTGAACACAAACATAATTCATGTCAAGGACTGTTTCAGCATTTATTCCCCAAAGCACTAATCATGAAAAACTTGCATGCTGCAAGTCTCCAACCATTTGTAAACATTTAAAATGATATGAATGTTAAAGGAAAGAGCAAAACTTTTCATATGCTCATCTTATATCCCCTAGTAGGTTGATAATGAAAGTCTTACTTTTCCATGCTCATGATTTAACAAAAAGGTAAATTTTTTAGAGACATCTTACAAATGAATGACTACCTCTGGTCTAAAAGTTTAACATGTTACAAGAATAACTTTTTAGTGAATAACTTCAATATTTTCCTTAGATATGTTACAAGTTTAACATGTTACAAGTTTTGGCTTTTGTTTTTGATGAGTATTAGATTGAAACTTATTTTGAGCACCTTTTTGGTTGGACTAGGAAAAAGTGTGGGGCTGAATTTTGTTTGATACTTTGGCAATTTGGTCTCCTTGCTGATAAGGGGACTATTTTTATATGCTTTTGTCTGGTTGGTTTTGATTAAATCTTGTTGTTGCTTGGAACTGCTATTTTGCAGATGCTGAATTTTTGCTTGGCATTATTCCTTAGTGCCTAGAATCTTTTATATTCTGTTGTAGTTTAATGTTTTGGTTGGGCCGCAATCCTGTTGATGTTTCTGCTGTTAAATTGAGCATAAGTTGCCTTGTGTGCTTCTGTTGAACTTTGTGGCAGCAGTTGTATTGCTGCAAATTTGTCGTTGATCAATTTTGCCAATGGAATGATCTGCTGATATTTTGTGCAGCTGTTTTATTTTTGGGTGGTGCATCAGTTTGCTCTAGTTGCTTCCACTAGAGGATTTATCATCAATGGTTTTCGGTTTCACGTGAAAAATCTTGAAATTAGAAGGAAAACATAAAATAGTGAGGTGGTTGTTACTGCATAAACTAGTAGCCTTGCTAGTAGAAGTGACAATTATTGGAGGTGTCACTTACTCTGGGGTATTAAAAGATATAATTGAACTTGAATATTTTGATGGTAGAAAAATTATAGTATTTTATTGTGGTTGGGTCTCAACAGGAATGGCACAAAAGCAAGATGAATATGTTTTCACATTGGTCAATTTTTCTCAAGCAAGACAACATAATGAGCCTTTCATACTAGCAAGCCAAGCACAAAAAGTTTTCTATGTAGAAGACCCTATTGAGAAAGGATGGCATGTAGTTGTGAAGACAAAAGTAAGGGATTCATTTGGTATGGATCCAATCTTGGGTTTAGATGTAGATGAACTTCATGCAATTAATGCTAGTGATACCCAATTGAATGATGAAAACATACTTGTCTGGATTAGGAAAGATGTAGAAGGAATTGTAGTTTAAAAAATAATATATGAGTGATGATATGTACCTGAATGATGGTTGATTGCTTTTTAAATTCCTGCATTTAAATTGTTGAATGTGCTTTTATTCATTGAGTTGCATATTTGTTGCTTTAAGTAAAATACCTTTTTGTTTACATAGTTGTCATATTTTATAAGTTTTTATAAGTTTTCTCTATTACTATTATCAAGGTCATTCACAGTTATGGTAAGTTCTATTTATTGATGATAATAATTCCTTTAATTAGTAATTTTAAAATATTTTCAAGGGTTTTCATTTTTTTATTATATTATGCAGATCATGCCTCCAAAAACTAAACCTCGTAGCAAGCGTGCAAGGCCAGAATTGTCTAAGCAACCCGACCAACCTTTTGATTCCAACTCTACTCACAATGGGGAGGTTCAAAGTCAACTAAGTTACATTCTTAAATTTCAAAGTTTATAGTTTACTAGCTAATCATATTGTTTATGTGATAATTTTGTATTTCTATGATTATAGTTATACTATGGGGAAAAGATAGACAAACTTGAATATGAATTAATATTACACCTAAATGATCAGATCATCTTGGTATTAGTCCCAATCAATTCAATGCAAATGCTTTGCAATCTAATGCAAATGTCAATGAAGTGACTTGCCAGTCAAATGATGATATGCCTGGAAATAATGGTGGTTCCAGTGATATTGCATCTAGTACTGGTGAAACATACCATCTTTTCCTAATTAGGGCTTATTGTATTGTTCTATTATTTTTGTTACATAGAACTGACGTGTTCATAACTATTGCAGCTGACAATACAAAAAATAGGGTAAGAGGACCTACTTGCATGCCTAAGATTTGGGGACAACAACCGGATGAACTTGTGGTTGTTTCATTCAACAACCTTGGACAACCAAATGATAAAGATAAGACTAGCACTTTATCTCATTTTTTGGGAACAATTGCAAAAAATGGGAGATACTGTCCACTACACTGTAAAGATTGGAGAGTAATACCCAACTCTTATAAGAAAGAAATATTAATGATTGTGAAGGTAATTAATTTTAGTTTCTTAAATAAGGTTCATTTTTGTCTTCTTAGTTTTTATATTTTTGTTTTATGTAGGCAAGATTCCAATTACCGCCTGGTCATGAAACTTACATTCTAAGGTTTATCAATAAGAAATGAAGGAATTGGAAAAGTTTTGTGAAGGGTTTGAATTTTGATTCAGACATTCCTATTGAACAACAAATGCTTGAAATACCTGAACATGTTAATGAAGATCAATATAAGGCTCTACTTATACATTGGATGTCTGATAAGACAAAGGTATGAATTACATATCACTAATTTTTCTTTGTAAGTGAAAAGGTACTAGGTCTTTTTACATTATTCTTTTGCTCCTTTTGTTGCCTTCTCACACTAATTAAAAATTGTAATTGCTTCATAAACAAAGTGAAACAAATAGGCAAACTCGTACTGGACTAGATTTACTTCATCGCATGGGCAAGAAAAGTTTTGCAGTGGTCAAAGAAACATTGATAATATTTTATATATTTAATTAATGGTTTTTTTTTGGTTTCTTGTTAACATATAAGGTTACAATAATTAATATAATCCCTATTTTTTGTAGAGGAAACAACATGGAAGGTAACCCACAAGGAGTTGAGTGATTTAAAGAATGTTATTATAGAGCAGATGGTTTGCCTATAAGGGAGGCAATAAAAGAAGCAACTGTAAGTTTAAATATGTTAACTTCATTTATTTTTCTTATCATTTTAGTTGTCATAATTTACTTGCTTTAAAGCATTAATACTGGATTATACATTATTCACTTTGTTTAAAGTACAAATGAAAGAAATAGCCGCCCAAGATCCTCAAAACTCAAATAGCAACCTAGCTATTCACAATCCCGATGATTCTTTTGCAAAGATAATGGGCAAATATAAGGATGGACACTTACGTATGTATGGGTTAGGAGCGATAGCAACTGATGATTATGGAGAAAAACCAAGTTGAGCTACACTTCTTAGGCAAGCTATGGACTAGAAAGCAAAGTATTTGGAAGCAATGGAAAATATGACACATTGAATGCAAAGCTAGATGATTTATCAGCATATGTTTATAGAACACAATCTATTGGACAACCTAATGCTCAAAGAGTGCCATCTACATCTCCAAATCATCAAGATGATTCCAAAAACGATCCAATCACAACTTTAAATGGACAAGCTAATTATGGATATATTCCAATCGCATCTCCAAATGGACAAGCTAATCTTCAAAGTCCCCCATTATCTTCTCCAACCAATCATTCATTTGGCTCAACTTCTCCTTCAACATGTATCAAGGTAAAAAAATTGGAATTATATAATTTATTCTATACACAAACTAGTTAAACAATACTTGGTTCACTAGTTCTTATCAAAAATTAATCTATAGGTTAGCTCCTATGTTGTTTTGAAAAGTCTTTCAAATATTAATGAAATTGTTGCAACTGGTATTGTGGAAAATATGGATAGTGTTAGAGTAAATGATACAGACCTAGGGCCTGACTTTTGTCAAGTAGTGATTCAATATCAAGTGAAAAAAAGATGCATGGTTCATATTCCCTTATAAGCATATTCAAACAATTGGAAATGCGCTTGGAGTACCTGTTGCTTGGCCTTTATCACTGGTACATCTTTTTTCTTCCTCTTTTTTTATTACTTGATTTGAAAGTGGTTCTATATATTCATATATTTTACTTATTTGTCTCATGTGTATGAGGAGCTTGGACCTTGTGTTCTATAAATGATATTATTGAAAAAGATGTATTTGCTTGCATTATTGGCTCGTGTCTTGAGGAGTTTAGATCTTGTGTTCTATGAATGATTACTCATTGCATGATTTTTCTAATGAGGTTATGTTGTAATTTTGCTAGTGAAGTTCTGTGAATATCTTATTGCTTGATTTAAGCATTTCTTTAGTTAATGAGGTTATGCTATAATTTTTGCTAGTGAGGTTATGTAAATGTCCTATTGCTTTATTTAAGCATTTCTTTAGATAACGAGGTTATGCACAGAAGTTAGTGTAAGTTTGTTCATTTTAACAATTTACGCTATCACTATGATGTTGCTTATGAAAGGAATATTAATATATATCTTCATATATGCAGGTTGCTGTGGATGATGAGTTTCATTGTTGATACAAACTAGAACATGATGGGGGTTAGATGATTCTTGACTTTTTGATGTTTTGGTATTGTAATGATCAGTTGTTATGATATTCTCATATCTTTCTTGTAGAAAAGTCTGTAGATTTATTGGAAATATTTTCTGATCATTTTTTGCTAGAAAACTTTCATAAGTACTAGATATTTTGAATTTTTAGTTTGAAAAACCTTGATTGGATCTTTTATTGGCTTTGACCTGGACCCCAATGCAGTATTCCATCACTTTTTTATTCAAGTACAGTGCACATTTTGATGAATGATACTTGAAATTATATTTTATTTTGTATCCATTATTTTGTTGTTTTACAAATATTGTTAAGTGTAGTTATATATCGCATGATACAAAGTGTATTTGTCTAGAAAGGAAAAAAATAAAAATGTGGCATTTGGAAATATGTATATAAATACATATCATGTTAATTGGTGTAGGCTTATGAAATACTATTAAGGACACATATTTGTGTCCACTAAGCATACAAAGATTTCCAGGTTGAAGTGCCCTAAAATATTTATTGGGACACTTATAAGCATTGACAAAAGTCCCTTGACACCAAAATTATATATTGTCTCATGTCTATTTAAAGACAAACAAGTGCCTCAAAAAGGTGCTACTATGACACTTAAAAATATCTCAATAATACTCTTTAGGGCATATATAAATGTCTCTTGTAAGCATAGAGGCATAAATAAGTGTCCTGAAAAGTTCTTTTGCAGAAATAGTGATTCTTTATAAGGTATATATATGTGCCTCAAAAATACACTATCGTGACACATATAAGTGTCATAACAAAAAGAACTTATAGGGGCACATAATAAGTGCTTCTTGAGCTAATGCGACACACAACTATGCGACAGATATTTTATCTTCCTTAAAAAGTGTAAGTGCCTCAAGAAAAATGATTTTTGTTGTAGTGATATTCCAATTACAGCAACCAACAAAATTTTATTTCAAGATTATTTAGAGAGCATAAAGTGTCTACAAGTACCAGTTTACCACAATAGCATAATACTCCTTTAAAAATAGATGTATAAATGATTGAGTGTCGGGAATCATTATTTGATGATTTTATAATGAAATAATGCTTCTTGACATTGTCTTAAATCTAGACTAATGAAGTAACCCTTGACAAGAGAGAATTTTTATATCTACCTTAGTCTTGACTTTTTAAATTTATGTGTGTGTGTGTGTGTGTGTGTGTGTATCAATGAAATTTTGGTTTTTGCTTCTTTTGTCAGCTTGACTTCAACAAATTATTAACTATAAAAGTCTCCTATCCCCAACCCCACACCTTCAAATAACTAAAACTTGCCAAGACCCAACAACTTTTTTGCTTTATGAGGATAAGTATTTCATTACGTGCATCAACCCATATTTAACTTGCATCAGGAAGATACTAGGTGATCATAAGTTGCTTATTTTTATGTTACTTCTCTTTCAATGTGGATCTTGAATAGTTGTATAAGATAAATATTGGACCACAAAATTCCATATGAATAATTGATATATGTTATCTTCAATGTTTCTAACATGTAAAATAAGTAATTCTTATGTGGGCGTGATTGATACAACTAATAAAAGAATTAAAAGTAATAAAAAAATTCATATATGTGACAGAAATAGCTTCAACGAGAATTCAACAAGAACTCCAAGCAAAACATGAACATCATTAATTAATGCATAGGGTTTGGATGATTCAATCAAGCATTTAGTTGTCAATACCTAATGCAAAGGAAAGGCTAAAGTATTATAACTTTCATTTATAGAGAGAAAATTGTAATGTATGGTGCTTCCCTTTTAATTTCAATGGTTATAGATGCATGATCATAAGATTGATTAATCAGGTAAATCTACAACTTCGTAAAAGCTCTCAAACTTGTAATCTTGTAGTACTATTAATATATAATTAGTTCTTCAAATGCACCTACTTTTTATGTGTGTGTACTTGTATAACCTGTGTTTTTAATTATACGTTGCGCAAAAATATCCAAATACCATAAAAATATATGGTGAAAGATAATTATTAGAACTTTTGTAATTTTCACACATCCTAAACTTATGATTATATAAACATTAAATCAAAATTAAAAATTGCCATTTTTAACAAACTAATTTAAGAATTTTGTAATTGCCATTATTATTTCAAATAATTAGATGGCTAATATTCTAACAAAATAATTAAGTACTTAGGAATTAATTCTGATTTGGTTCATCAAATCATTTGTTGAAATTAAAATATTATAATTAATGTATTTATCATTTCACTAAGAACAAAGTAACATATTTCAGGTATACTTGCTAATTCTTAATCTAATTTCACAATCACCACCGTCAACATAAAAACATTTTTCAATCGCCTAAGAAGAGCATTTTGGATCCTCTATTCTACCTCTTATTCCAATTTGTTGTATTTATGTCAAGTGTATCTGATTTTTAATCAATTATTTTTATAAGAAAATATTTAATATTCATGTCATAAATTCAGAAAATGATATAGGAGATGGAGTAGGGAATGAAATAGAGCATTTAAACCATAAGATCAGAGAATAAAAAGTCAATTGTGGGGTGAAAAAACTTGTCTAAAAAAATATTGATCATAAGATATGTAATAGTTTTTTTCTAAATTAAAGCACTAGCCTTAGGTTATTTTCTTCAAATGAATAAAAAGAAAAGAAGTAAATGTTTACTCAAATTGCAAAGGAGCATTCCTTCACGTATTCTTTGCTGCACCAAATTTAGTTATGCTTCAACTTAAACTGCATTGCCAAAATTTCATGCCCACAAAGATAAATACTAAGATTGATCAACAAGTCAAAAAGCTATTAACTACTACAAAGAATGAAAGTCAAAATTATAAGGTTTCCTTCTTCTTCTTCTTCTTCATAACAAAATTATATATTCATCTCATAAATTTGACTAGAAGTTTATCACTTTTAAGTCTAAGTCACCAATTAATCAGAAGTTTGTGCTAATCCTAAAGCAAATTTATCGAACAGAAAATTAAATTGTTGTGTTCATATTAATGTTGCTTGGAGATGTGTTCCCACTATGTGCGGTTGTTTGAGTGGCGTTCCGAGGTTGTTTAAGGTCTCTTGAAAAGTTTTTTACTCCTTGAATGCCATAGAATTTTTGTGGAGCTTCACACTCCATAAGCAATTTAGAATTTCTTTCATGGAGCTTTACACTCCATAAATAATTTAAAATTTTATTTAATAGAGCTTTATGCTCTAATGATCATTTAGGATCTGATATGAAATTGAGTGATTTCGAGAATTCTTTAGGATGTCATGTAGAATTTAGTTACTCCCAGACCCTTTAGGATTTCATGTGGAGTTATATTATTCCGAGACCCCTTAGGATATGTGACAAGATGTTGCTCCAGAGTCCCTTAGGGTCTCATGCGAAAATGTCTTTCTACAAGTCCCTTAAGGCCTTATGGTGAAGCTATCTTGTCGTATGCCCCTTAGGATCTTAAGCATAGATATTTTTCTGTGGAGGGAGTCCATTGGGGCTTCTTATGGAAATGGTGTATTTGTGAGCCTCTTAGAGTCTTACCATGGAGATGCTACTCCATGTAGGGAGCTCTTTAAGGTCTTCCACAAAGATGTTGTTTTTGCATGCCCTTTGGAGACTTATCCCAAAGATGTTGCTCTATGTAGAAAGCCCATTAGGTCTTTCCATAGAGATGTTTCTCCACGGAAGGAGCCCCTTAGGGACTCCTGAGGAGATGTCATACTACGATTCCCTTGGAGTCTTAGAGCAAAGTTGGGTCCTATGAGCCTTCTTCGAGGTCTTATAGTAGTCTGGGTTGCTTTGCGCCTCTTGGGGATTTTATAGTAGTCTTAGTTGTTATGTATTCCCTTGGGGGATCTTATAGCAATCTGCATGCCCCCCTTAGGCCTTTATAGTAGTCTTGATTGTTGCACGCTTCCTATGAGAGGTTTACTTGTAATAAATTAAAGTAAGTATTAGGAAGGAATTGAATATTTTATTCAATTTCAAATAACATTTTTCCTCTTCCATGCGGGGAAAAACTTTATTCATTTAGGAAAATGGGTTATGTATATCAACTAAGATAACAACTCTAGCTTACAAAAGGGAACTAGTCCATCTAAAATAAATAAACTCAACAAGCAACTTGCTATGCCTCAAGGGTTATGTTTCTTAAGATTAGGGGGAGGAGTTCATAGTCTTGGATGCTTTTTCCCCTGTGTGATCTACAACTTGCATATACTAGTGATCTCTATCATTCTGAAGGGTCCTTCCCATTCTACTTCTAGCTTTTTGATAGGCCTAAGGTTTATGCTCTCTTTTCACAAGTTATGCAGAGACTTCTCAAGTGTACTTGGGCATGCGCATTTTTTGTCTTTCTAAGTTTGTGCACCTCTTTTAGGATACATGCAATTCTGCTCAATTTTGGGAGGACCCCACTACTTGTCCTTAGCTCTTGTGAACTCTGGGAATCCTTGTAATTCTTTGCATTTCAATTGCCTTTTTTGCTAACGACCAAGCTGGATGGTGTGTCCTCTATAGGAGCTCTAGGGGTAAATTGAGGGCCCTAAAACATGGTCAGTTAGGCAAAGGCTTATCTAAGCCTCTCCAATGGTTAGCACTTTATTTCTTGCACATTCTACCTTCAGACTCCTATCTCCAACCTTGGAGGTGTTTACCAGATTATCTAGGGTGACTTCCACCTCTTTAGAGATTCTGCGGGTCTAAGCATGCATTCATTCGCTTTCTTATTTCAATCACTTGTCTTCATAATTTCTCCACTAAATTTAGCTAAAAAAGTATTGATCTTCTGCAACCGGTTATCAACTAATGCCTAACTATAGGGAAGTATCATGGAGTATGATGTATGTGGAGCTCTCAATATCGCCCTTCAAGTGGTTACATGCTCTGATAGTGCATCCTCTATCGCGGTGGAACTGCTAATACTTCTTAGAAGTATATGTCTTAGGATTATTCACCATCTTTCTAGCTATCGGGCAGCCTTAAGGTCACCCTTCATGGGGTATGCATCCCTTCTCTCTGGATTTTCCACCATCTTTTATGATTCTCTATATGAGTTATTTCTCCAATGTTAAGGAAAAATGAAGTAAGTATTCAAAATTGTGTATACTAAAAGGGGTAACAATAAAGGAGAAGTGGGCTTTGGTTTAGTGCCAGGTGATGACTAGCTATCTCGGATGGGATAGAGATTCTTGATAGTTAACCACAAATTGGTAGATGCATCCCCCGTGACCAAATAGATATGGAGTTGTCAAAGTTGTAGCTATTAGAAAGGAACCAAGAAAGTAAGCCTTTGAATCTCAATCCCACTCGAGGAATTTGATCAAATAGTTGAATTAAAGTTAGGAGAGAAAGGCCAATCATCCTCTTCCATCGCTTCTATCATCAAACATCGATCTCGGGATGCACTTCTCAACTTGGATCAAAAGTTCCTCTGAAGTGTCAGGTGCTTGCCTACTATGAACTTCTTGAACCTCCTATTTCTCAAAATTTATTGTATGATGCTATACTATTTGGATGGAATTCTCCCGTAAGCCTTCTCCTTCCTTCCACTTTATGATGAACAAATAGATCATAGTCTTAGGTACCTTTGATTTCTTCAAACTCCAAAAAGTTGGTCACTTTGATCTACAATGATAGCAATAGCGGCTAGCCACAGAGGTCCAGTCGCCCATTGAGTTCTGAGGATGGCCATGGGGCTGCCCCCTTCTTCATCGATAGAGCTGCCCCTTCTTCTTCTCCAGGCACACGAACAGTTAATTTTATATAATGTTTGGGAAAATTATTTTTGTTGCAATTCATGCTGAGATGTCTCTTACCAATGCCATCATGGCCTTCTTAGCGATCTGCAGGATTGGCCCTTTGGGAAACGGCGTTCTATGGTTCAAAAGTGAACTCCAAAGGGTGGTGTTCAATGACACTTTATGATATCACCTTTGGTGCCGCTCGCATTGAGGCATCTTATGACAATGTCATCAGGATCTCTTGAATGATAGGCTGTTGCTCATGGAATGCACTCGCATATAATCAATCCTCAAATTAAAAATATTTGCTTAGATGCCTAGTTTGTTGTAAAAGTTGGCTTTTATGCTAGTTAGATCCTTGGTGGGGGTGAACTTATTTAAGTTATGAACCCATCTTAACTTAACTTAGTCAGATAGACTCAGTTGCCCTTTTATTTAATCAATTTGGTCTTTTATTAAGCTTTTATTTCTTGCCCGTATGATCTTAATTTGGTATATTAGAAAACAAACTTATCAAACACAAATTAAAATATTGTGTTCATCTTAATGTTTTCTAGCTACTTATGTACTATTTCATTGCGACCGTTATAGGCTCAATTATCAATGTTGTCCAAACCAAATTAGCACAAAGATGACAATTACTCGAAACATCAATGTTTATCACAAAAAACAAAAAAGAAAGAAAGAAAGAAAAGAAAGAAAATGACCGTCTAAATATTAATTTGCATTTTCAATTCTCGTAGAGTAATGTAAACTTGACCTCTCCGGGACCAAAAGGGGAGTTTATAGTTTCTCATTTATAGCGCCGAACTTTTTCGGTTAAGTAATTAATAGATGTATTTCCTTTGAGAACATAACGTAAACGTCTTGGTACCATCCACGTGTATTGTAGTTGTACAGTGACCATGTGATTTTAATTGTCGGTTGTGAGAAAATTTGCTTTGGATATGGGGAAGGATGGATACATATATGTGTGTGTGTGTGATCAATAATTTTTATGTTGCCTATATTAGGCGAACATGTCTTGCAAACTATTTCACTTTGCAATTTTAGTTAAGTCTGCAAACTGCACACTACATTGTGATGGAAACTTAAATTTTCAAATCCTGTTCTTTAATTAAGGTATACAATAGGTTTCTTAATTAAAGTTATTAAATATTTGGAAAGTTAAGGATTTATTCTGATAAAAACAAATAACAAAACCAAATAATTATTTATTTTGATAATTAATGCTCAAATTCTTTGCCAAACATGAACAAGTTCCCATAAAGCATTATCTCACTTGTTCACAGGGTGCAAAGTTTTATCCTTATGAATAGATGCCTCAATAATTGAGAGAGGAAAATAACTTATAAATTATATATGTTAAGGGCCTCAACTCTTTTAATGTGGCGTAAGATGTGATATATATCATCGCCAAACTCCTAACCAAGGGACTTCATTTGATGATGGCCAAATCCATTAGTAAATATGGTAAATTCATTCTCCATGAGGTATTGTCCCTCAAACACATGTGGTAGGGGATTTTGTCCTTGTAAATTAAAAAAAGTTCCTTAATCAGTAAGAGAAGAGAGGGGTTTATAACCTCATGTTTTATGGCCATTGATTGAGAAATTTAGGGACCATTTGGTTTTATTTTCATTTTCAATTCCAGTTTCCAGCATTTTCATTTTGGTGAAAATTAGTTATGTGATGTGATGTGAAAATGAAAATGTGTTTGGATGAAATATTTGGAAATATAATGATTATGTTGGTTTTAATAGGTTATAGGTGGAGAGAGAGAGAAATAATGGAATAGAGAAAGAAGATATATAGGTTATAGGGAGAAGATATATAGGTTATTGGAGAATGTATTTTGAAAATGAAAATGATGTTGGGTGAAAATATGTAAAAAGTAATAATTTTTATTTCTAAAACAGTAGAAAATGTGAAAATGGGGTGCGGAAATGAAACCAAACAGTACCTTAGGCATCATCAAGCAGCACCATTTATGAATAACATAAATCATGTCTTTCCAGACCCTCATCTCAAGGAGTCCCACAATTGATGAAAACTAATACAAAATAGTACATTTTGTGAACATATTAGTTTTGAGCTTTGTTATCTAATTATTCATTTTTTTAAACAATTGTTAACATATTAATGTTATAAATGCTTGATTAAAAGAAAATAATAATGGAGAGTAGAAATTTTCATATCAGGCATACAAGCCACGGGAAAAGTTTCATAATGTACGTAACACTCAATCTGAAATTTTAAAAATGTATAAATGAAAAAATATAATACATTACGCTTTATATATTGGATATTAAGCTTATATAATCTTTAGTCTAACTTTAGTTAGATAATCTTATTAATTGGCATGTATCCTTAATTCTTTAATTCTGTCATTGTAACTGCAACTCAATATCTTAGATTGTGCTAGATACTTTATGTTGTCCTTTTTTTTTTTTTCAATTTATTTGAATTTATGATTGCTATAAAGATGTATAATTAATTTTGATTTTCAAACATCAATACAAAAAATATATTTTAGTGTGACAAAAAAGTGAGGATAATGTATAATATGTATTAAGTGATAATAATTTTTATTTTGTCTCTAATAATATTTTTAAAGTGACAAATAATTTTGATAGTCATAATAATGGCAATAATTAATATTTTAAATCATCATTATTGATAATTAATGACACATGTATGACGACAATAAAATTATCACTATAATTTATTATAAGATATTTATAGTTACTAAATTGTCACTGTATATATATCTGTCGTTATTAGTAACAAGTTTAAATATTATTTTTATCACTTTAAGTTTGTAAAAATCATTAGTGTGATAAAAAAAATTATCACTTAATATATGCAATTAGTGATGACTTTTACATTGTTATCACTATTTTATCATTAATTTTCTTTTCTTTTCTTTTTTTCTAGTAGTGTATCCGCATACATATTACAATCAATCAATGGTTAATGATCTAATACATCTTGACTTACACTATGTTTGGTTTAAGGAATTTGATAAGGAAAAGAAAATATTAGGTAAAAGGAAAGCAAAAGTAATATAAAATCTCAAACTTGTTTGGTTGCATAAGAAAATAATGAAAAAAAGAACGGAAGATGAATATGTTGGAAAAAGAGAAAGAGCTGGACTTTTCCCTCGTTTTACTCACTATTTTGTGAGGAAAACTCATTATTCTCAAATCCATTATATTTTTTTCCCAAGTTTTCCTTTTTTAAACATTTTCCTCACTAAACAAACAATCAAAAACATTTTTTTTGGCATTTTCTTTTCTTTTCCCCATCAAAATCCTTGAACCAAACATAGTGTAAAGGTTCAATAAAAGTTTTTAAATCCAAAGTAATTTTAGCAATCCTTTTCCTTCAAAATTATTAAAAGAAGAAAAAAAGAAAGAAAACAAAGATAAAAGGACCAACTCTTAAATTTTTGTTCCTTTTAAACTCTGCGACAAATGAACATAACTTGATCTCTTCATCCTTATATGCAACTCATTCGAAGAATGAAGGTTGGAAACAATATAACTTTCTCGCAGTTTTTCTTCTTTTCATGCCCCAAAAATAATGCGAATAAATTGTAGAGAGAGGGCAAACTGATATTGGCAGAAATTCTGAGGGCAACTTGGAAAAATGATTGTAACTAAACAAAGTGCTGACCTTGTTTTAAGCTTTGGTCACACGAGCGTCCTCCAGTATAATTTATTCAGTTCCAGACCACTTCATATATTGACACGTGGCACTTAGCACTGATATAACTCATCAGTTTTAAGGTTTCCCTTTCTTTATAACCCCACAATACAACCCACCCCCCACCCCCCAATCCATCTTGGCTGCTTTTCAGTTTTCACCATATATCCTTTTTTTATGCTCATCGTCCTCATTCTGACCATTGGATCAAACATAAGTAGCTGTAAATTCCTCAGCCCCAAAGCCTCACCATGCACCTCAGCACCATAAAATCATTCCCTTAACCTCATGTCAGCATACTCTTATGATAACAAGTGCCTGAAAAGATCCAATTCCATTTAACAAAAAAGAAAAAGAGAAAAAATTAAATAGAAAACAAGTATAAGAAATCTAGTTTTGCAAACATTCTCATACTACTACTACTTTTACTATTCTCCATTGACTTTACATATATGCATACGTGATAATGTTTGCCTATATACATTGTTGTAAGTATTTATAAAGAAGGTGGTACTAGAAAGCACAAAAAGAAAGAGAAAGAATTTTGTGTTTTTTGTGAGTTTGAGTGATTGAGAGAGAAAGAGTGAGAGAGAGATGGGAAGAGGGAGAGTTGAGCTGAAGAGAATAGAGAACAAGATCAACAGGCAAGTGACTTTTGCAAAACGAAGGAATGGCCTTTTGAAGAAAGCTTATGAGCTTTCGGTTCTTTGTGACGCTGAGGTTGCTCTGATTATCTTCTCCAATAGAGGAAAGCTGTACGAGTTTTGCAGTAGCTCTAGGTATAAAAACAAACAAACAGGAACTCTTCATATGTGTGCGCTTGTAATAGCTATATCCATGTATAATAATATTGGGGGAGGAGGGTTTCTTTCTTTTTTTCCTTTTTTTTGTTTTTTTCTTTTCTTCCTTTCTTTCTTTGTGTTAATTCTAAGATTCCTGCTTTTATTTTTTTGTGGGGTGAGATCAGGGCTTGCCTAAAAATTCAATCTTTTTTATGCTTTGAAGGAGGGAAGAGGGAAAGAGATAGAGAAAAGCAAATTATCCTTTTTGGTGTTGGGAGAGGTTTCTTTTGCCGTTTCAGTGAATGTATAGGACTCTGTGCTTGTTGGTTTTGTTAGATCTGCAAGAGGAAACCATGAAAAGAAGATCATTTCTATATTTATGTTGAGTTTCTGCAGCTTGTGTGTGATGTGGTTCAGCCTTGCAAAGTCGGGCTCTTGGGGCCCTCTTTCTTTCCTGCCTCAAAGCCAAAGGATCAGTATTCTTAGTTCAAATTTGGAGTGAAACATGATCTGATCCGGTATTTTTCATTCCTTATAAATGTAGATGGAGCAAATTTGAGGTTTCCTCCTCGTTCTTTTGACATCTGTTTCTGTTAAATTTCTTTCAGTTAGTGAAGAAGCATTTGTAGTGTCATGCTATGAAGAATTGTTATGCATCTGATGCGGCAAAGATCTATCTTTCTTAGATTCCAAAATTTCTTTGTGAGAATCTGAAAATTGTTTTTAAGAATTGAAGATCAACAACTCAAGCTAGCATTTTAGGGCTTTTATGCTCTATTTTCTATTCTTTAATTTGGTTTTCTTCATGGAGGAAAAGCTCAGCTTCAATAAACTATCATCACTTATATATACATATATATTATTTTAATCAATTATCTTCTAATAAAACTAAGGATAAAGAACTCAGATTGCTCTCTTTTCTGATAAATATATCACTAAGCTGAGGAGTTTGTTACCAAGCTGCTGATGAAGATTATTTCAGCCAAAGCTGAATTTTGGCCTGTGTGTGTATATGTTTGAGTCTTCCTCTTTGTTCAACTTTTCCTTTATTTTTTTTATGGGTGGGGTGGGGTGGGGAGGGTGGTTTGGGTTCCTTCTTTTCTTTCCCTGTAGTTAGGGTTTGGTTTTGGAAATTGTAGGTGTTTGTTACAATCCTTGAATTATAAAAAAAATTTCATCTGATCTCCACTACTTCCTCTCAGATTTTCTGAGTAGAATGTTTTTATTTATTTATTTTTATTATTGATTATTTTTAATTTGGTTTTTTATTTTTGATTTCATTTAAAGTAGTTTTGTATCCAGTTAGCTGCAGAGAGGTTTTTGAGTTTGTCTAATCTAGATGGAGGATATTTACTTATGCCACTTGACTTTTTGCCAAAACTGGAAGACAATTATTTTGCAGGACTTGATTATATCCTGAGATTGAGATACCTACAATTATCTTATGGAAATTAGATGCATATTTTCATATATTACTGAGAGGCTAATTAAAGGCTAGTCATAGCACCATTGCACTTATCTTTTCTGCAAAAGGTTGTGATTAGACAAAAGCAATAAAGCATTGTTCGACAAAGCAAAAACAATTATAGCTGCTAATATTTAGACCTTTTGTATATTAATTATTTGAAGAACTTATTTGAGTGCAATTGTTGTGTCACTCTAGCAGCATGCTTAAAACACTGGAAAGGTATCAAAAGTGCAACTATGGAGCACCAGAGACAAATGTATCCACAAGGGAGGCACTGGTATGCATTCACTATATATACTCTTAATAATATAATTATGCTGATTTTACACATGTTCTATGGAAAAAGTACAAACTGATTTGTGTGTTTGTGTGTGTGTGCATTGAGCAAATATGTCAATTGCAGACTTCTCTTTACTCACATATTCAGTGTTGCAAGAAATTTAGCTTGAAAACAATGGTATAGAGTTGTATCAAATGTAAATCAGTTACACTTGCCCAAGATATTAGGTAGATAATTAACCATAAGATCCATTGAGACAAGACAAGAAATCTAATTCCTCAACTTAGTCTATTTGGACTCCGAAAAGCTTAAAACCTTTTGTGTCATTGGTAGTAGGAGCTGAACCTTGTGATCTCCAAAAAGCCTTGCGATCTCCAAGCTCTACTTTCTCTTCTTTAGCACCAATTCTCCCCAGATCCAACATTTCTATTTGCATCTTGTTATCATCAATCCTTGAATCATCATCTTTGCTAGCCACATGATCAATCACCCAAAATGATTGCCCAAATTGTCGTCGTCTATCTCGGCTCTCATACATATAGAAAGCAATAGTATCATTTGCTCCCAACCCCTTTTCCTTCACAAATCGATTCCAACCTCTGGTGAAGACAAAACTCTGGCTACTCTTCCAATAGCAGTAGCGGAATTTCCATAACCTCATCTGCCTATCATAAAATTCAAGCTGCACTTCATCCACCGATCTTTGATCATCAGCATTAATATTCAAATTATGGTCAGGAACATGTGGAAAATACTTAACAGCGTACTTTTTAGGGATGACAAGCCTGTTAAGTTTGCCAACATCACTTGGTGTTAGTTCCTTCTGAAAAAGTAGAGTGCAAGAAAATTCCTCATCACCATGGATTGATGATAGATTTAGGCCCATCTCTTTTTCACCTTGTTGGCTCCTTAGAAAATCAGCAAACTTTGAGGGATATGAACCATCCCTGATCGTGCTCAAAACTATATCAGTGCTAAAATGGCTTTGGAACTTGGGTTCTTGGACACTGATATTAGTCCAGGGAAAATTTCTATGACTATCTCCACTTCGAAGCTTGATGGCTGCGCTATCATAGGCCATAGCAGCATCAATCTCTGATTTGAATGTCCCCAGCCATATCCTGTGATGGTTTGCATATATTTGTGCACCCCAGTGTCCATTTTGTTGTGGCACAACCCCCTTGAACCTCTCAACTCTAGAACGCTTGCATGCGTTATTAGATATATTGTGCATGCTACAATTAGAATCTGAAGAGTCTTCGATATTCATGTTCAGTTTTGCGTATGAAATCATGCTCAGCATCTCTTCTTCCATTATTATAATCTCAAGATATATACTTCTTCAGTTTGGCAGCACATCCTTCATTCCATAACAGAGGAAAAAGCATATTATATAATCATGAAAGAAGAATAAATACCCTATTAAGACAACCAAGAATATATTTTTCAAGGAACAATTTATAACTATATATAGTAAAGGTTAATGAAAGTTAGTTTCAGATTAATGTTTATAATACTAAATTTTTTAACAAGATTTTGAATGATGCTAAAGATGAGAAGAAAATAAATTTTCATCTGAACCTTTTGGAGAAATAATTAAGAGCTGATTTTTAAGACAAATCATAAACATTCGTATTCATTCAAACATATATCAAAATTCAAGATTAAGAAACAAAAAGATAGGTGAATTCTGATGGGACATCAGATTGGCAGGAAAAAAAACAACAACAACAGCAGCAGCTTATCCATCCAAGAAACTTCTGAAACTGCTGAAAAAAATAAGAAAGATATAGGAATACCTGACTGATGATATTAAAATGGAAAGCAACTTGAGCTCTTTATGGACATAAAAGAAGGCAATTTGAAAGTATAAAAGGTGAAGTATATATAATAGGTTAACCATACCAGATGAGGATGCCTCATAAACTTCAGCAAAGGTAGAAAAACTGAGGATTAATGTACAAATCGCCTATTATTATTTATTACAAGATAAAAGTTCTTGAGAAATGGATATTCTCTCTTTCTTTCTTTCCCAGGAGAGATCTTTGGAGAAAAATTTGTCAATCAAAGATTTTGGGCCTGTAATGAAAAAGGGTTATTTCCATTCCATGGGAAAGTTAGTTAAAAAAACTCTGGGAAACTAATATTTCTTGACAGCCAAGTTTTAAACCTAAAACCTCTGGATTATTGTTTTAAACAAGACAGTCTATAAGGTAATATTTCAACTGTCTTCTATCCTGATATTCATTAGGTTTTAATGCATATCCCCTTTCTTTGGTCTTAAATCCTCTCATTTCATGCATCTATCCGAGATTTTAGCTGTCCACTTTTTCAGGATGCATTATTGGTTCATACTTCATATTACTTTCCACGTGCATTATTACCATATATAAGATTTCCAGTGACCAAAAACATTATTTAATACTAAAATTTCAACAACTTTCCTAAAGTGACATTTTAAAACATTTTCTTGACATTTTCAAATGTGATCAAATTCAGATTTTTCTGCTCCGCACAGCATATGAAGATCAGAGTTGTTTTTATGACATGATCATTTGAAAGTAGGGAAAATTGCAAAACTATGACAGTAGCCATAGTCATTTTGTATTTTAGGATCGAAATTTGAGGTGATATTAAAGTAGGACCAAAATTCACTAAAAATAAAAATAAAAAAATAAAAAAAAAGGACAGCAACAATTGAAAAACACAATCAGCGTCAATGATTGTTTGCGTAGCATATGCGTGGAATACCGGTGCAGTGCCACGCAAGCAATCACTGATGCTGATTGTGCCTTCTAGTGGTCACTATCTTTTTTTTATTTTTAATAAGTTTTGGTCCTACTTTATTACCACTCTAAATTTTGATCATATATTGCGAATTGGCTATTGTTATAGTCCTATCTTTTGTAATTTGCCACTAAAAAGTGCAAAAACTTGAGATTGTTTAAACTAAAGAATGCATGTGATGGTGTTTATGAAAAGGATACAAGGTCAACAGTAAGAAATTGAGGAGAAAAAGACAACTTTAGGGTCTACTCAATTATTATTATTATTATTATTATTATTATTATTATTATTATTATTATTATTATTTATGAAAAATTACTAAAAATTCTTTAAAATAAGTTTTATATCCCAAAAACACAAAATTATTTTTTAATTATAAAAAATCATTTCACCAACTTCTTAGTCCAAGAAATCCAATTTAATTTTTCACTAAATTATCATTGATTTCTTAGATTAAGAAACTGAATGATTTTTTACTGGAATTTCTTTTTCCATCTTTGGCAATATCATTAATCAATGATAACTTTAGTTTTAATAAATAAATGTTTGGAGAAAGACATTTTCTTTAGTTTTAGATATATGGCAAAGACAAAATTGATGATAATTTTAGTATCAATAAATTAAGTGCAATATTTTCTTTAAATTTAGATATATAGTAAAGACAATTTCAATTTGTAAAATTGTATGGATACTAAACAAATAGATTAAAAATTTCAAAGTTCACAAATAAGTTTTTGGAGAAATTACAAAAAATGGTTATGCTTAAAGAAAAAATAATTTTAAATTTGAATATCAGTCATAGATAAATTCTTAGAGTAAGAAATTCAAGGTAATTTCATCCAAAAATAGACAAAAAGTAATTAATGATTGAATCTTTTGGAAATGGAAAGTTGGTGAGATGAATTCTTTTTAGTTTGAAAATTAATTTCATGGGTTTTTTTATATAAAATTTTATTTTACTGGAATTCTGCTAAATTACACTATTTTTTTGACAAAATCCAACATATTCACTTAATTACCCTTCAATTCATTTAACTATTTGGTAAAGTTCAAAACAATTTGCTTAAAAGTTAATTATTATAAAATTAATTTTCGCACAAGTTATATATATAAACTAATGTAAACGAAAAAGTTAAAAATTTTACTAATATGTCTTTTGGTGAGTGCAAAAATCTGAAGGACTTCTGAAATCTTTATCTCTTTTTTCATTTTTGTTCCTCCTTCTGTAGTTTGGAGTTAAGCATGGATCAAAATATTATTTTGCAAATGCATAACCCAAATATTAATATATTTTTTATACAATTGTGTTATTGCAAATAATATTTTACAATAAGTTTTACAAATGATCATAATCAAAAAAATAATCTAACAGAAAAGGTCCAACATTTAGGCTTTGTTTGGCATTTTTTTTTATTGTATTGAGGAAAATATTTTAGAAGAGTATATTCTAGGAAATGGAATAGGGAAATATGGATTATGGAGTATGTTTGGTTATATATTAAGGATTGTTGAAGATTATTTTGGTAGAAACTTGTGTGTTTTATTTTGTTTTTGCATGTGACACTTTCTACTATATATATGTCAAATTATTATAATTTCTTTTGTTGGATTAGTTGACTAAAAATGTGCTTTTATATAATTTTTTTTTTTTTTTTTTTTTGTTATTTGCACTCCAAAATTTGTTATTCACACTCCATTCTAAATTTCTGTGCTATTGACCAAAATATCCACTTCCTTTACAAAACACCATTTATATTAATTTGTAAGACAAATATTCTTTTTTAATATAATATTTATCACTTCCAACTTTGTTATTTATGAAACATTCCAGCTTAATTTGTCCAACTTAATATGAATTTAGAAGGTCTAGTGTTCTTTTCTTTCTTTATTTCACTTTTCTAATTGTAATAATTTTAGACAGTAGTCTTTATGAAATAAAACAAGGCCCACCTTTGGGGTGTGAAAATATATTATTTTGTAGTGATGCTTATCATTTTTCTATTAAAGTTCATAGTCATGTCTTCAACTAGATGATTAAATTTAGAGATGAGATAATTTGTTTATTTTTATGCACTCTATCAAATTTGAAATGAATCAAGATTAATATTTAATAGGACAATGAATAGTACATTAAAGGCATAATTGACCAACAATTTAAATTAAATGATATCTTAAAAATAAAGGGATATGATGGTTAATTTCTGTAAATTAAAAATCAGTTGTAGTGTGAATAACAAATTTTGGAGTGCAAATAACACTACCTATCCATATATCTATGTTGTGTTAATTGTTAAAATATTTGGTTTGTTGAAATGAGTAAAGTGTATAGCATGATTATAATACTAGGAATTAATTATGATAGTCAATTAAAAAGAATTAAAAAATATATAATAGAAATATACAGATTTAATAAGTAATCTAATATTTTTTCCATGAATTTTTTGTATTTTTTAATTTTATAAACTTTATTATATTTTAAAAAATTTTCTAATATTTAATAACTTGATACACATTAAAAAATAAAATTTTAATTCAGATCGAGTATAAGTTCCTTCAATAATTTTTCAATATATATATATAATACATTTTTCCTTAAAATTATAAATCAAATAACATTTAACTCTTTAAATTTAGATAGTGTTATTTGCACTCCAAAATTTGTTATTCACACTCCAACTGATTTTTAATTTACAGAAATTAACCATCATATCCCTTTATTTTTAAGATATCATTTAATTTAAATTGTTGATTAATTATGCATTTAATGTACTATTCATTGTCCTATTAAATATTAATCTTGATTCATTTCAAATTTGATAGAGTGCATAAAAATAAACAGATTATCTCATCTCTAAATTTAATCATCTAGTTGAAGATATAACCATGAACTTTAATAAAAAAAATGATAACATCACTACAAAATAGTATATTTTCACACCCCAACGGTGGGCCTTATTTTATTTCATAAAGACTACTGTCTAAAATTATTACAATTAGAAAAGTGAAATAAAGAAAGAAAAGAACACTAGACCTTCTAATTTTATATTAAGTTGGACAAATTAAGCTGGAATGTTTCATGAATAACAAAATTGGAAGTGATAAATATTATATTAAAAAAGAATATTTGTCTTACAAATTAATATAAATGGTGTTTTGTAAAGGAAGTGGATATTTTGGTCAACAACCTAACACAAAAATTTAGAATGGAGTGTGAATAATAAATTTTGGAATGCAAATAACAATATCCTTTTTTTATGTGAACTTGTAACGAATGTAGAAGATATTATATATACAAAATAATTGATTTTTCAGTAAAATGGGATTAGAATTAATAAGACAAGGCCATGCATTTTGAAGAGAGCATATTGCATTTTGGAGTATGGCCTTGGAAAACTGACTATTTATTTTTTCTGACACCTCGGTGGAGCAATACCAAGCAAAGCCTCGTTGATTTGGATATCTTGTTTTGCAAATAAACAGACTTTAAGGATTGGTGTAATTTTTACAATTTCATTCAAAATAAAATGAAAAGTTTTTAAAAAATAGTATTAAAATATTCAAATTATTGTAAATTTTTCATTAATAAAAAATATACATTTGTATCTTCTAATTATTATATTACTAAAAATATATATCTTAATTATTATTTTATTATTAAAATAATATATAATAATATAAAAACTTGATTTGGTAATAGTACAACTTATCTCTATCCCAAAATAAAACCAAATACAACATTGTTTTGAAATACATTATCATTCCACTGCCAAAATGTTTCCTGAAGATCTCATAAAACATAACCAAGGGATGTCTTTGAAATTCAAAGTCCATAGAGTACACTTAGCAGCCCAAAAATCAGTTATGAAACTTGAAGCAACATATTAATGCTTTTTACAGAAAATTAGAAAAATTTGCAACTAGAACTAGCCCTAACATAGGATTTTGCAAGGCTGTTAATTTATCTTTATATTATAGGTGTATGTTGGTGTGTGTGCGTGTGTGTATATATATATTATTGCTAACTGACAAAGAGAAAATGGAATAGCAATTAAGGATATTTTAGATTTATGCAATATATTGAATGATTTAGATATGATTTTCTATTCTTAATTAATTCTTGATGTGTTCTTTTTATAGGAATTGAGCAGTCAGCAGGAATATTTGAAGCTTAAAGCACGCTATGAAGCCCTACAGCGTTCTCAAAGGTTTGGCATTAGAATTAATCATAATAAAAAAATAATAATAAATTAATTAGATGTTTGAGAGGTAACTATATATATATATATATATATATATAAGTGATGCATGGCTTTTTAATTTATTTTATGATGATGATCAGCAGGAACCTCCTTGGTGAGGATCTTGGTCCTTTGAACAGCAAGGAGCTTGAATCACTTGAGAGGCAACTTGATATGTCACTCAAGCAGATCAGATCAACAAGGGTATTTATTAATTTATATATATGTAGTCAAAAAAGTTATTTCTTTTCTTTGTATTGTGCTATCTGTATTATTTCTTGCTGCTTTCCTTCTCCTTCAACTGCATGCCTTGTTGGGCTTTCCCCTTGAAAAATTTTGATCACAGAAGTTAATTTCAATTGGTTTTCTTCTACTGTTTTGTTTAGTACACAATAAAGCAATCTAGGCACAAAATTTTATTTATCAAGAATCCACAAATGAGTAAAAGAAGCACAGACATTTACATCGTTTGGAAAAATTCTACCTACTTAAATTTAAAGGGCTTTTTTTTTTTCCCTCCCAATATGAGAGAATTTTACCGGTACAAGATAATTTTTGAATTTGACATATCCAAACCCACAACAAAAAAATCTATTTTATAACCATTCTCAACAGTTTTTAATTTACATCTGGTCCTCAGCCCTATCTCATATAAGCATTAATTTAGATAAGTAGAAAACTTTAGGTACATATATACTCAAACATTGAATTTATTCTGCAGACTCATGCAATGCTGGATACCCTCACAGATCTTCAGAGAAAGGTATACAGTATATGGATATATATGTAAAATACTCCTCTCCTCTATCCTTAATTCCATCTTATTACAATGTTGATATATGTCTTATTTTTGGTTGTTTATATATTATGTTTAGGAGCATGCCCTGAATGAAGCTAACAAGAGTTTGAAACAACGGGTATGCATGCATATTAATTCTTTCCTAATGGTCGTGTAAATGAATTAATATATGGATATACATACACACACACACACAATATAATTAATATCAGCAAAACCCTTTAATTTAGTGGTCGCAAAATCCCAATTTAAATTTTATTTGTACCACAATTAAGCCCCAAATGGATTCCAACTGCTCCAAGATTACTTGTAATGGCTATACAACTACAATTAGAAGTGATATTTTTGGGGTGGTTTTAATTTAATTTAATTTGCAGTTGATGGAAGGAAGTCAAATAAGTCTCCAGTGGCACCCAAATGCACAAGATGTGGGGTATGGAAGACAAGCTGCAGCTCAACCTCAGCCTGATGGATTTTTTCATCCTCTCGAATGTGAACCAATTCTACAAATTGGGTAATTACTATTAGCTTACCCCTTACCCCTTTCAATTTTGTCTCAAGCACTAAAACCTTCATCATCATTTTCATAACTAACTATTCTTGTTCTGCACAGTATATATAATGATTCTGTGTTAATCCTGCATCAATGAAACATAAAAAATAAATTAAGAGAGATAGGCATCAACATTCTTATGAATCACAAATTAAGCTAAAATAAAGAAAAATAGAGAATTTGCATGAACCGTCTAATTAATTGCATTATTTATTATTATTATTATTTTTATTTTTTTATTTTTTTTTTTTCTTTGGAAGAGTATTTGCTTAAATCTGAGCCCCGTAATATGGGCTACATTTTAACAGAAATAAAAGAAACCTGTCGCGCGAGGTGTTGCATTTTTTCCACTTGGATTCTTGCGGACAATTTCTTAGTTTGGAGTAGATTATGCCCATATGTAGACATAAAAATCATCAGTTAAAAGCTCATTAAAATCATTGCCTCCATGATTGAATATGTAAGTATTATGATATGTACAATCAACTCAAACAAGCCTGCATTGCTCATTTTAATTAATGATGAAACTATTGAGTTTGTTTAACAGAGTTTTGCATAACTCTTCAAGGCATTAGTTAGGAATGGTTATAATACTTGATCAACCAATTGTAATATGTTGTGTGTGTGTGTTTATTAATTCATTTTTAATTTACTGATGTAAGTATTGAATTTCTTCATCAGGTACCAGCCTGATCCAATAACAGTTGCAGCAGCATCAGCAGCAGCAGCAGGAGGAGGGCCTAGTGTGAATAACAACTACATATCAGGCTGGCTGCCATAGATAAAACGCAATCTTTTCTGCAGTTGCTCCCATCCCTCATAAAACTCAGGAAATTAATTTCTCAGTCTTCTGTGTGTTATTCCATAAAGGCAAACATGTATTAACATAGCATGGACTTTTGTAAGACAGTGGTATCATTATCATTCCACTTTGGTGGAATAAGTAGTGGTGTAAGTTTCTGTGTTTTGTGAGCCTTCTGTCTCATGTCTTAAATTTTTACTTACTATCTCAGACTTTAACGATTTGTGCATGTGGAATTTTCACAATGGCTTTTTTCTGTCTTCTGGACAGGATAACAGGCTTAGGTGCACAATATCCAGCGAGGAATAGTCCTAAAGGCTAAAATTAATGGAGTAACCATTTTTATTTCTTCTCTTTTTTTCTCTTTCGCAACACAGACTTCGACATCCTGAAGAAAATATGAAATGGGTAATGTTTTTAGTCTTTGATGTGAGCACCTGTTCGATGATCTTACGTAACGACTCCTTCAATTCTATGCAAGAAGAGAGAGTGTTGATGCAATGGAAGAGGTGTTAACATCTTTTTCCACTCAAGGGGAAATTTAATTAGATTCTATATTTCAATGCATATTTTATCTCTTAATTCAATTCATAAATATATGATATGTGTATTAAATTTTTATTTTTTATTTTTAAAAATAAGTAATTGAAAATCAAATACACTTGACATATATTCTTCAAGTTGAAATAGAAAATAAAATATGAAATAAAATAAAGAGTTCCAATGGTTGGAAAGAGTCTACACAAGTGAAAACAAAGTATGGAATATCTTTTGGAAAAATATTATCTTATCCTTTCCTTGTACCTTTTTAATTAGATAGCCATTCATGTGGTAGATTCCCAAACAGTTCACTCTTTCTTTTTTTCTTTCTTTTTTTATCTCTTTATTATTAATAATAATTCATTCTATAATACTTTTTATTTTTCATAATCTATAGTTGGCAATAAAATTAGTAATTAACTGTCAAACTACCAAGCAATGAAAAGGAGCAGGTTAAAAAGGTTGGTTTATGTCAACTATCATAACAATCATAGAAAACCAATGTTTTCAAAATCGTATCGAACAAAGAACCGGCGATATTACTGGTCACTGGTTCAATAGGTTCGACCGGTATGATGTCATAATAATGTAATAATTATATTTAATTTTATAAATATATATAATATTTTAATATTAATAGAAAATAAAACTTCCAATGATATAGAAGGAATTTTATCTGAAAAATTTTCAACTTACTTAGTCTTAAGTACATTTTTTAGAAAGAAAAAAAATACTATTTCAAACTAGTCAACTATAAATAAATAAAAAATAATGTTACACGTTAATTTAAGTAATAATTCATTTCATACTTCAACTCCAAGTAAAAATAAATTCTTCTATGCTAAATATTCAACATAATCTTAAGAGAGATTAAACAAAATAAAACAACAAATTAAACATAAGTATTCACATACAACTACCACTTCATTAAATTTCAAAAAAATAAATTCATGTTTAAAAAAATTACATGTCAAAAATCTTTAATTATCATCTTTCAACTCATAATTTATTTATTTTTTTACATTTTTCAATTTTTTTTAAAAAAATTAATTTTTAAATTTAAAAAAAAAAAATAAGTGAACTAGTCAAAAACCAATCGAACCGGTATCAATTTAATCAGTTTTTGACCGATTTTGACCCATCCAACTGATCATCAATTTTTATGCTTGAAGTGGACCAGATTGATCTTCAATCATTGATCCGGTTCTGAAAACACTGTAGAAAACTTTATATTACTAGGTTTAAATGTTGGGACCAGATTCTATTTGTCAACTCGGCGAGGCAATTTTTGGTCAGTTATACTCATTAATGTCTACTTTAATTAGTAGATAGTCTTTTTCAGGTTCCTCAATTTGATTTATCTCAAATTTCAGTCAAGTGGTCCATTTTTTGGGCTGCTAAATGTTAAGGGAGCACTTAAACCCGATGTTTTCAAAATCAGACCAAACAATAAATCGGTGACGTTACTGATTACTGGTATAATCGGTTCGACCGTTGATTGAACCAATATAATGTCATAATGATGTAATAATTATATTTAATTTTATAAATATATAATATTTTAATATTACCAAAAAATAAAACTTTCAATTGATATAGAAAGAATATTATTTGAAAAAAAATTAACTTACTTATTTTTAAGTACGTTTTTTAGAAAATAATATTATTTCACAATTAGTCAACTATAAATAAATAAAAAATAATATTTCACATTAATTTAAGTAATCATTCGTTTCATGCTTCAACTCCAAGTAAAAATAAATTCTTCTAGCTAAATATTCAACATAATTTAAGAAAGATTAAACAAAATAAAATAACAAATTAAACATAAGCATTCACATATAACTACAACTTCATTAAATTTCAAGAAAATAAATTCATGTTTCAAAAAATTACATATTCAAAATCTTTAACCATCATCTTCAACTAATAATTTTTCTTTTCTTTTTTACTTTTTCTTTTTATAAAAACAATTAAAATCTTCAAAAAAAAAAAAAACAAGTGAACCAATTGAACCGATCTGATTTTGACCGATTTTGACCACCACATATTTTTATGCTTCAACCGGACCGGACTAGCCTCTGGTCCGTCTAGTTTTCAAAATCTTGCTTAAACCTTAGTTATTTATATTTTTTAAAATTATTTTCATTTTGAACACTATTTAAAAATCAATAACCATCCGCTTATACTCATTTTTATTGAAAATATGATTATTTCATTTTCAATTCTCATAAGCTTATCATATCATCCTAGTATTATATTAATTAAATTTAAATTCAATTTAATATAAAATACTCGTTATTATTTCGAAACAATTAAAATATACAAATATTTTGGGGGGAAAAACGTCATAATTATAATTTTAAGATCAAATATTTAAATACAATTTTATTTTTACTTTTTGAATTGTAATTAATTTTTTAACTTTTAAAAGTATAGAAAATTAAAAATAAAAATAAAACCAAATGGCCTCTTAAGAGTTAACATATGCATGCTCCACAAATTTTTTATTTTAGGTATTAATTCACACGTGACACTTTTAATTTTTGATCAATTATGACGCTAGCATACGTATGCATCACATCATATTGAAAATAATTATAAGAAAAGTCAAGTCGAAAAATTCAACTGTGTTTCCTGCAAGTATACCATACATGGGAAAAGTACAGGGCTGTTTGGTTTTTTTTTCATTTTTTTTTATATTTTATTATTTTTAATATGGCAATGTTGGGTAAACAAGTTTGGAGACTAATTCACCACCCTCATTTACTCTTGAGTAGAGTTTTTCGACCATGTTACTATCCTCATTCTTGTTTTGCTGATGTTATTAGAGGACCTAATTCTTCATAGACATGGAAAAGCATTTGGGATTCTAAATTTATTTTATGTGAGGGTTTGAGGTATAAGATTGATGATGGTCTTTCTGCTCGTATATTTCATGATCCTTGGATTCTTAGCTCTCATCTTTTCGGGTCTTTTCAGCTTCATTCACATTATCTAGAGATTCTAAAGTTAGTGTTTTAATAAACACTGTGATCGGCAGTTGATCCGCTCAAATTTTACTAATGATGATGCCAACGGTATTCTTGTCATTCCCTTGAATGCATTGCATAGTCCTAACACATTGATTTGGTATTTTAGTAAATGTGGTATCTTTACAGTTATAAGTGCTTATTTTTTGGCGCTCTCTATGTTCAATCAACAACTATTGGATTCTAGGGGTTCTGCTAGTAACATGCAGAATCGTAATTATCTCTTCTTTTGGTCTCGAAAATTACCATCTAAAGTGAAGATTTTTGCTTGGAGGACGTGTCTAAATGCCCTTTCTACTTGTGATAATTTGGTAAGGAGAGGTATACAAATTGATGGAATTTGTTTCCTTTGTGGTGAAGATATGCAAACCTCGCTTCACATTTTCCAAATATGTCATTTTTCTAGACTAGTGTGGGCACTCTCAAACATTCCACACTCAACTCTTGGTGTTTTTGAGGAGAATATTGAAAGTTGGCTTCATTCGATGTTCCATAATCCAAACTCCTCTTCTTTGATCTTTTCCTAATTTACTGTTGGTCTATATGGTATCAGCGCAACCAAACTTTGTTTCAAAAATTGGCAAAATCCACTTTTGATACTTTTTAGTTTGCTTCAAGATATTTAGTTGAGTTCTTGGGAGCATTCTCTTCAGGATGATTTGTAGTGTTGGGCTTATGATTATTGTACTTCATGTTGTATTGTTGGAGAATGTACCTTTGACATTATTTGTTACAATTAATAAATTATTACTTTTTTCCTCAAAAAAAATAAATTGAAAAAAAAGTTAATGAAAATAAATTGAAAACAATTTTGTATTTAGATAGATTTTTGGATAAGTAATGATTATGTTGGGTTTAGTAAGTTGTAGATGGAGAATGATAGTACTAATGATAAGAGGTGAGAAGATATATAGGCTATTAGAAAATGTTTTTGGAGAACAAAAAAATATATATTAGGTGAAAATGTGTATAAAGTGATGCATTTCAATTTTTAAATAGTAGAAAATGTGAAATAAAATTTAAATATGAAACCAAATGGGCCCTTAGATATGTTTTTAGTTTTATTTTCTATTTTTAATATTTTTAAAAGTTAAAAAATTAGTTATAGCATTAAAAATAAAAATGAGATTTTATTTGAATATTTTGTCTGATAATAATAATTATGATAGGTATAGAATTGAAAATTTAGGTTATTTATAATTGTTTATATTTAAGAAGATTTATTTTTTAAAAATATATGTATATTTTATTAATTTTAAAATGAAAGTGTTTATTTTATATTGAATCGAATTTGAATTTGATTGATGTGATAATAGAATAATAGAGTTGTTTGGGAGAAATTAAAAATGAAAATAAAAAATATTTTGTGTGAAAATAGATAAAAATTAATGACTATTTATTTTAAAATAGTGTTGAAAATTAAAAAGACCCTCAAAATGAAAACAGACCGCCTCTAAACAATTTGGGAAAATAAAATACATATAGTACTATAATATCTTAAAATTTAAAAATAAAAATAAAAATAAAAAGTATTTTTCTTGCTTACATGAAATTTGCCCGTCTGGTTTCATTTTCATATCATATTTTCACATTTTTTACTATTTAAAAATGAAAACACGTGGTTTTTTACACATTTTCACTCAACATTATTTTCATTTTTATTCTCAAAACATATTTTTCAATAACCTATATATCTTTTCCCAATAATCTATATATATTTTCTCTTCAGTTTATTATTTCTATCACTCTCCACGTACAACCTACTATACTCAACATAATCATTACTTTTCCAACAAGCTATATAAATATAAACTCATTTTCAATAATTAACTTTTCAAATTTTTAAAATGATGGAAATAAAAAATGAAAATAAAAATAAATCCAAACGGGCCCTTACCACACGTATTTTGTAGGGCCAAACATAAGATAAGTGATGCAGACGTTCGCAAAATGAGAGCAAAACCAATGTTTGACCGTGTACCAAGTACATCAATGGCCAATAAGCATCTCATGTCGGCCCAACAAATTCCAACACACGTTGTGGGCCTTGACACATTAACTAGTAGTCTAGTACACATGAAGTGGCAAATGTTGGTGAAGCGACACTGAGAAAAATAGTGTTGGCGAATGTCCAACTGATCGAATTAGATTTGATATGTCATATTCGAATTTAAATTTGATTAACAAAATTTATATCCGAATTCAACTCAAAATTCTATAAAATCTTTATTAATCAGTATCATATTTGAATCCGATGGATATTTGAAACCCGATTAAAAAATCCGACCCGGTTTATTTATTTATTTTTTTTTTTTTTTTCCTTTTAAATTTTATAAAAATATTGTATTTATAAAGTAAATATATGTCATATTTGAATTTTTAACAACTTTTTATTATATATTAGTCCAAAAGTTAAATATTTGAATACTAAACTCCTTTTCACATTATATTAATGTATAGATGAACTATTATATGTTATTATATTTGACATTTAACAATATCCCTCTTATTTTTTAGGTTAAAAACTTAATATTAATAGTATAATATAGACGTTAATATAGATATTAGGCCAATATAATACATAGATTTTATTTTAAAGTATTTATTAATATTATATATAAGAATATTAATTTAATAAAAAATATTGAGGTTCGGGTTTGGATCTTTAATGGATCAGATTGCTTCATTCCATATTCGATCCACTTATTTAGGATTTCGAATATTTATAATCGGACCTGATCCATCGAATATTTTAATCAAATAAAAATTCTAAAATTCGAATCGAATTCGGATTAAAATTTGATCCATTGACAGCCCTAGTCCCAGGGCAATAAATGTATTTATATTTTGTTAAGATGTTCTGTATTCAAGTTCAAATGATAATTTGATCTGTGTTATATTTTGCATGATTTAAAATGTAGAAGTTTCACTTTAACTAGCTAGTGTCTCTAGGCTATTATGGCAAGCAAATCAAAGGAGATCAACAATTGCTGAACCTTTTTTGTACTGTAATTGAGATAATTGATGGGGGTTCTAATTAAGATTTCTCCGGAACAAATTTCAAATTTAAAAAAAAAAAAAGGGGGGGGGGGGGGTAATCTATTGTTTATAGTGGATTTATTATCCTGGCCATGAATATACATATCATGTTGAATAGAGCTATTTAAATTGTGCATTCTTTACTCTCTATTTTTCATTAATTCTCATTTAAATTTTTGCACTCTCCGGTGTTGAATAATAGGTGAAGTAGAAATGACAAAGTAGATTAGAACTCATGGGTTTAATCCAATTCAAATGATTCTTGGCTTCGATGCACTGAATGTTTTAATTGGGTATATCATATAATCTTCCTACTTTCAATTGAAAGTTACCTTTTTCAACTTGAAAGTATGATTTCCATTTTCAACTATTATTTTTAATTTTACCTTGCTATAATGATTAACTTTATTTTTTATTTTAACTTACTTTGGTTTAATTTTAATTAGTTAAATGATTAGTAGTGATTCACTGTGTTCTCTCTAGTTTAGACATTGATTATTTAATTATTTTATTTATTTATTATTTTGGAAGGTCGTGCTTTGCTAATCACTTGCGTTCTATGTAGCCTTGGCAAATTTTGCGAGCCCTCCCTCATTGCTGACAGGATGAGGTCAAAAGGTTAGTCTTATACTCTCTCTTTAAATTTTTTCAACATTTTCATTAACCAACACTTGGGGGGAAGTCACTTTAGGGAGTTGTCTTTCGAGAAGAGTCATCCTATACTTAGTAAAGAGAGAAAGTAGTGTAAGGAGGAATCCAATTTTGAGAGAGAAAAATATGGAATAGCGATTATAGTAGGAGGTAGGCGGATATGGCAGTGGTGTCAGCAATGATGGCTGGTGATAGTAGGCCGACTGCCCTTCTTTAGTTGGGTCCTGGTCACCTGCAAGACGACTACCCTTCAAGCACCCTCATGTAGGGCAGCTACCAAGGTAAGCAACTAGCCGGGCAACTTCGCCTTCTTGTCACCTGCCACCTCAGGTGGTTGTGTTAGATTGTGTGGGATTTCGCAAGGTCATCCCCCTTGTGATGTCATAGATTTTTCTGAGTTTGGGGACTTTCATTGGGCATGTCTTTCCATATTGTATGTCATGGATGGTTTTATATTTGTTCCACATTTTTTCTGACCTTGTTCCATATCGCAAGGTCATCCCCCTCATGATGTCATGTATTTTTTTGAGTTCGGGGGCCTTTTTGATTAGGTGTGTCTTATCATCTTGGTCCATATATATGTCATGGATAGTTCCATATCGCAAGGTCATCCCCTCATGATGTCATGGATTTTTCTGAGTTCGGGGGCCTTACATTAGGCTTGTCTTATCATCTTGTTCCATATTGTGTGTCATGGATTTTTCCATATTTTTTCTGACCTTGTTCCATATTGCAAGGTCATTCCCCTCATGATTTCATGGATTTTTATGGGTTCAGGGGCCTTTCATTAGGTATGTCTTATCATCTTGTTCCATATTATATGGTTGCACATCTGATAGTGTTCACAGTCTTTTGTTAGTGAGTCATCCTCTTCGTTAGAGTTGGGGTTGGATTTAGAATCTAAGTTTAATAGAAAAGCTCTTCCAAGGAAAAACCTCAAGACACTTGTATTTTAGATGAGAGTTTCTTCAGTCTTAGAGGTCTGCCTAGTTTGCTCACTTTGGAGGAGTTAGATCTTTTGGGATGTAGAGTTAGTCTCTTTAATGAGTTTAGGTTTATGCTTCCTTTCGTAGAGAAATGCCTTATATCGTCCCCTTCTGAGTATTTTACTATTTTCAATGGACATTTTAGCGGTGGATTTTTCATTTCCACCAATCTCTTATTGTTGAGATAGTTGAGAGTTACAAGCTATATTTAAGTCAATTTGCCGCAAACTTGCTTGTGTATTTTGTCGGGTTCTAGCATGGCATTAGGGAGTTGGGTCTTTTGATCTCTATAAATAGTTTTCATACTTTTTCAAAATCATAAAGATACTAAAGATTTCTTTTCTAGCCCATGCTATAGATTTTTGAGTAGAGGGTCATCTTCTCGAGGGCTTTAGAGAGATCCTTTTTCTTTGTGAGAGTTGAGGGTTGGGGCATTACCCATGTGTGGAGTATTTCATCCTCCATAGTGCATTTGCGAAAGGTTCATCATGACCATCTAGAGTTTTGTAATAATGCTGGGTTGTTTGCTTTTCCCTTTGATATTACTTATATGTTTTTTGCAAGTAATTAGTCAAATTTTTAGCTTTTTCCCTCGGTAAATGCATTTGTTTTCGCATTTATGTCTTTTTCTCAACACTTATTATTATTTAGTTTTTCCTTACTATATGTATTTGTTGAGTTAATTTAGTTCAATTGATGTTGCATGGAAAAAGTTTGATTTGGCTACTAGGAGGGGTTGTGCATTGGTTAATTGTTCTCTATATTATCTCCTTGGGATGCCACTAGGGTCCTGGAGTCTCAAGCTTAAGAAGTTGTCCACATTCCTAGTATTTCGGGAATCAAAAGGCCATTTACCATAGACGGTACCAGATGATGTTGTATGGAATCAAATCTAAGGTCTTTCTCAAAAATTATTGAATGGTGGGCTACTACTACGGGAACACGTCCACATGAGACAATGCTCGAGTTGAAAATCGAGTATTGAGATGCCTTTTTGACTATATAAGTTGGTATTTATAATAGTTAAGTCTTTTATGAGTTTGATCCCATTAGAATTGTAAGAGCCCATCTTTTATAATTGTAAGAGCCCATATTTATAATAGTTAAGTCTTTTATGAGTTTGATCCCATTAGAATTGTAAGTGGACTTAGTGGCTCTTTTTCATTAATTATATTAGTACTTTACTGAGATTTTACTTTTATATTTTTAGGGGCTTAATTAAGCATATCAATTCTCAATTAATTCATTCATTTATTTATTTACACCACTTTATAACTAGAGAAAATAAGTTGAAAATGAATTTGTATTTGACTTGGTTGTTGAAAAGTAATAATTATATAAGGTTTAGCATATTATAGGTGGACAGAGAGATAGACAACAATAATGAAAATGGAGAGAAAAATATATAGATTATTAGGATAAAATATATAAATTATTGAGAAATGTATTTAAAGACAAAAATGAGTTGAAATTTAAAAATAATAATAATGATGATAATTTTTCTTTTCAAATAAGTGTTAATTAGAAAAAAATCCCTAAACCTACTTTCACTTTAGTGTTCAGTCCCCAATTGCATTTTTACACACTAAACTCCCCATTTTTTCACAAAAGTTATGAATCACTCCCCATATCTTTTAGAAAGACCTATATACCCTTGCAGCTGGAAAAAACAACAAAAATACCTGGGAAATGCGTTCTCCTTTCAGAAGAACGCTTTCTTTTTTTTTATTTTTGCCTGAAATCGACTTCTCGAAGCGCTAAAAGAAAAGGGTGCGAAACCGTTCATCTGCCACTGACGCGAGAAGAAGAAGAAGAAGAAGTGGGAAAAAAAAAAAAAGCAACAAAATTTCTGTCATATTTCTGTGACAATTGAAGGAAAAATAGCTGCAAAAAGAAGCAAAGTACAGAAAGATGTGACGAAGAAGAACAAAGGTATGTTTTCTGCATTTGAAACTCCAAATGTCCATCCACCATATCAGTGTTGCACTTATTTCTTGTCTATTTTCTCATGCTTAGGGTTTTTTTTCCTTTTTTAGTCGTGAAACACTTGAACCCATTTGATATATGTATGATTTCTATTGTGAGATGGGAAGTTCTAATTTGTACTTGAAGGTCATGAAAGTTGCACTTCACCTTTTAGGGGTTTATACTTCATTTTAACTGAAATTATATGATGAAATTATATTATAAAACTATCTGAATGTGGTAGTGTGTTATCTTGTAGTACAGAACATGCAAGCATGCAGTACACATTAGCAAACGTGTAGTATATAATGTGGGTAACGCAGTACAATTTAGAAGCAAATATAGTATAAAATATTAAAATTGGTACTACACGCAAGGCATAAATGTAGTATATAATCTGTGTAGGCGCTGTACATTTTAGAAGCAAATACAGTATAAAATATTTAAACGAGCAGTGCACTTTAGGCATAGGTGTAGTATATAATATGTTGCTGCAATACATTTTAGAAACAAACGCATGTACTATAAAGAATTCAAGCCTGCAGTACACATTAGGCAAAAGGTAGTATATAATCTGAATAGCTACAATACATGTTGGCGCATTTGGAGTACACTTAAGGCAAAAGTGTAGCATCAAATCTCTGTAGATGCAGTTAAATTTCAGGAACAAATTTAGTATAAAACATTCAAACTGGCAGTACACTTTAGCATAAGTGTAGTATATAATCTGCGTTGTTGCAGTACATTTTGAAAATAAATGTATGTAGTATAAAGCATTCAAACTTGCAGTACACATTAGGCAAAAGGTAGTATATATTCTGCATAGGTTCAGTACATTTTTGCGCATTTGGAGTACACTTTAGGCAAAAGTGTAGTATAAAATCACTGTAGGTGCAGTACATTTCAGAAACAAAGTAATATAAAAAATTAAAACTTGCAGTACACTTTAGACATAAGTGTAGTATATAATATGTGTTGCTGCAGTACATTTTAGAAAGAAATGTATGTAATATAAAGCATTCAAACTTGTAGCATACATTAGGCAAAATGTAGTATATAATCTGAATAACTGCAATACTTTTTAGAAGCATCTGAAGTACACTTTAGGCAAAAGTGTAGTATAAAATCTCTATTGATGCAGTACATTCTAGAACAAAGTAGTACAAAATATTCAAATTGTCAGTACACTTTAGGCATAAGTGTAGTATAAATCATTCAAATTTTATGTGGACATTAGGCAAAAGGTAGTATATAATCTGCATAACTTCAGTACATTTTATGGGCATTTGGAGTACACTTTAGGTAAATGTTAGTATAAAATCTCTGTAGGTGCAGTACATTTTAGAAACAAGTGTAGTATAAAATATTCAAACTAGCAGTACAGTTTAGGCATAAGGAGGTATATAATATTTGTTGCTGTAGTACATTTTAGAAACAAATGTATGTGTAGTATAAAGCATTCAAGCTTGCAGTGTACATTAGGCAAAAGGTTGTATATAATATGAATAGCTGCAGTACGTTTTAGAAACATTTGGGGTATACTTTAGGCAAAAATGTAGTTTAAAATCTCTGTTGGTACAGTACATTCTAGAAACAAATGTAGTATAAAATATTTAGACCAACAGTACACGTTAGGCATAATTGTAGTATAAAGCATTCAAACTTGCAGTACTCATTAGGCATCTGCAGTACATTTTAGAAGCAACTAAAGTATAAAACCTTAAGACTGCAGTATAAATTAAATGGAACTATAGTATATAATTTCTGTATCTGAATTACATTTTAGAAGCAACTGTAATATAAAAAATTCTAGCCTGAAGTATAGAATAACTGAGAGTGTAGTATATATTATGTGTTTCTAAAGTATATTTTTGAGGATTGTGTATTAGAAAACATTCAAACTTTTAGTACACTCTATCTAAAAGGGTTACTTTATTATCTATTTATATACTATTTTTTTTTTGGCATTGCAGTAAAGCCAAGACATTGTGATGTTTGTTCTCGTTGCTCCCCCCAATATTTTCATAGTAAATTGGAGCTTGTGAAGTCCAGGATAGGGTCCAAACATGTTGATGTATTGAAGAAGACCCATTTCTATATATACATAGATATGCCTAAGTTAAGTTCAAGCTTCATTCGGCTTGAAGCTATACTTAGGAGGTTTGACCCAAAAAAGCTCTCATTTCATTTTGCGAAGGGGGTTGAAGTTCCTTTATCTGCAGCTGAATTTTCAATGGTTTTAGGGTTGCCACATGTGGGGCAATCTGTTGATATAACATTGAAGATGAAGTCTTCAACCTTTGACTGCCTTTTTTTGGAAAGCTGCAGAATATAACTAGATCTGAAATAGCAAACAAACTCGAGGAGTATGTATATAAGGATAGTGTAGAAGACTTGAATAATTTTTGTAGGTTGTACATAGTTTTTGTTTTTAATTGTATTCTGTTTCCAACATCTAATTATTGGACTCCACGATTTCTCCTACCATACTTGGATAATTTGTCTAGAGTTGGTCTGTATGCATGGGGATAGCTGCATACAGCTTTCTTGTCCAAGATATGAAGAACCATGTAGAAGTAGATGGAGAAAGAAGAAAGAAGTACATTGATGGGTGTACAGTCGGCTTGATGGTAAGTGTATGCTTTATTTTTCTAACAGCATTGATTATATTTATATTCAAGTGAGTATAATTTTTTGATTTATGAATGATAGGCATGGGTTTATGAACGCATCCCGTCACTGGCTACACCAGTGAGTTTGTTTGAGTTTCCACGCTTTTACAGGTAGAAGGATAGCAAACTCCCACAAAATGTAGAGCAAGCAGAGAATAAATTGAAGCAAGTTACAGCAGATATGGTAACAATTGTAATAATTCATTATTTATTTTTTGTATAATAATTTGAATTTGATAATTATTTCCATTGTAATAGGTTGTAGCCCTCAACCCTGCTCCAGAGGAGTTAGAATTGGCAGATTTGATCAAGAAATCAGAGGTTGCCAGTACTGCCATCAGTGAAGTCCATGTCTGTGATCATACGATATATGAAGCAATTATTGCAGCTAAAGGTGAAGAAATTAAATCGCTGAAAGAAAAAATTGCTTCATTAGAATACATGGCAATGAAGGAGCAGGGTGAGGAGGAAGAGATTGATAGGGTGGAGCTTGAGCAGAAAGCTGGTAAGTATGTGCATAAGGGGGTACTTGATTTGGTACATGATGCACAGAAAGAAGGGGATGATTCTGAAGACACGGTGGATGAAGAAAGTCGAACCAAAGAACTTCATGATCCTTTAGATTCCCCCACACCTTTGAAGACTGAACATTATATAACAATTCAAGCGGCTGAGTTCGAGGAATCTGAGATTGAAGTGGCTAATGTCATGTCTTCAATTGTGACAAATATGCGCAATCGAGAAGACAGGAAGCCAAAACAGAAATCTCCTGATTTTGTCAGCCCCCCCAGCACCACACCAGCCAAAAGAGCAAGACAAGTGACAAAAACCTATCGTGCTCATCCTCGTGCATGAAAAAACAAAGAACAAGAAGAGAAGAAGGTGTTGTGCACTACTTAATGTTTTATTTTTTTGCTACTTGCATTTCATTTGTAACATGTCTGCTTGTAATAAATGTTATGATATCTTATACTTGATTGGTTGACATTTGCACTTAATGGATGATGTCTTATACTTCATGTTGCTGATACTTGCACTTATGTGCTTATCTTTTCTACTTCAATACTTGACAATTTATACCTAATGTGCTTGAGTTTTGTACTCCACATTGGTGGTATCTGTACTTCATTTGCTATCTTTTCTACTTTAATAGTTGACACTTTGTACCTATGTGCTTGAGTTCTGTACTCCATGTTGGTGATGTTTTTACTTCATCTGCTTATCTTTTGTACTTCAACAGTTGACACTTTGCACCTAATGTGCTTAAGCAGAGGGTACAACATATTGGTGATGTATGTACTTCATGTGCTTATCTTTTCTACTTTAACAGTTTGCGCTTGAGCTTTGTACTCCACATTGGTGGTATCTGTACTTCATTTGCTATCTTTTCTACTTCAATAGTTGACACTTTGTACTTATGTGCTTGAGTTTTGTACTCCATATTGGTGATGTTTGTACTTCATCTGCTTATTTTTTCTACTTCAACAGTTGACACTTTACACCTAATGTGCTTGAGCAGAGGGTACAACATGTTGGTGATGTCTGTACTTCATGTGCTTATCTTTTCTACTTCAACAGTTTGTGCTTGAGTTTTGTACTCCACATTGGTGGTATCTGTACTTCATTTGCTATCTTTTCTACTTCAATAGTTAACACTTTGTACCTATGTGCTTGAGTTTTGTACTTTATGTTGGTGATGTTTGTACTTCATCTGCTTATTTTTTCTACTTCAACAGTTGACACTTTACACCTAATGTGCTTAAGCAGCGGGTACAACATGTTGGTGATGTCTATACTTCATGTGCTTATCTTTTCTACTTCAACAATTTGTGCTCGAGTTTTGTACTCCACATTGGTGGTATCTTCACTTCATTTGCTATCTTTTCTACTTCAATAGTTGACACTTTGTACCTATGTGCTTGAGTTTTGTACTCCATGTTGGTGATGTTTGTACTTCATCTGCTTATCTTTTCTACTTCAACAGTTGACACTTTACACCTAATGTGCTTGAGCAGAGGGTACAACATGTTGGTGATGTCTATACTTCATGTGCTTATCTTTTCTACTTCAACAGTTTGTGCTTGAGCTTTGTACTTCACATTGGTGGTATTTGTACTTCATTTGCTATCTTTTCTACTTCAATAGTTGACACTTTGTACCTATGTGCTTGAGTTTTGTACTCCATGTTGGTGATGTTTGTACTTCATCTGCGTATTTTTTCTACTTCAACAGTTGACACTTTACACCTAATGTGCTTGAGCAGAGGGTACAACATGTTGGTGATGTCTGTACTTCATGTGCTTATCTTTTCTACTTCAACAGCTTGTGCTTGAGTTTTGTACTCCACATTGGTGGTATCTGTACTTCATTTGCTATCTTTTCTACTTCAATAGTTAACACTTTGTACCTATGTGCTTGAGTTTTGTACTCCATGTTGGTGATGTTTGTACTTCATCTGCTTATTTTTTCTACTTCAACAGTTGACACTTTACACCTAATGTGCTTGAGCAGAGGGTACAACATGTTGGTGATGTCTGTACTTCATGTGCTTATCTTTTCTACTTCAACAGTTTGTGCTTGAGTTTTGTACTCCACATTGGTGGTATCTGCACTTCATTTGCTATCTCTTCTACTTCAATAGTTGACACTTTGTACCTATGTGCTTGAGTTTTGTACTCCATGTTGGTGATGTTTGTACTTCATTTGCTTATCTTTTCTACGTCAACAGTTGACACTTTACACCTAATGTGCTTGAGCAGAGGGTACAACATGTTGGTGATGTCTGTACTTCATATGCTTATCTTTTCTACTTCACCAGTTTGTGCTTGAGTTTTGTACTCCACATTGGTGGTATCTGTACTTCATTTGCTATCTCTTCTACTTCAATAGTTGATACTTTGTACCTATGTGCTTGAGCTTTGTACCCCAGGTGGCAAATCAACCAAGCCAGGTGGCAGATGAACCAATCCTAGTGGCAAATAAACCAACCATCACAAAGACTGAAGTAGGTGATCCATATAAAGGAAGGACTGATTACAGAGGACTTGATCTTATTCCAGTACAAGAGCGAGAAGTCATCGATAACTTTGTCAGAAGGGATAATTTGAGGTAACAAATTTTGCTTATTGTTTTTCTGTTGGATAAATTGGTATCTGACCTAACAATTCACAATTGTGTAGGGTGACTGTATAGGAAGGAGCAAGACATTTTCTGGATGGAAAAAACCTTTGTGAGCTCTTATTTGGAGGAGAATTTACGGGTGACATAGTGGACTGTTACATGTCGATATTATATAGCTTATCTTTCAGCAACAAGGGTCACCAGAAGGTGTGGTTTACGTCCTTAATAGCGCAGGTATGTGGCAGTTTCCTAACTTTATTTACCTCACGGTGACAAATGAGTCTAACCATTTGTGTTATACTGGATAGGCTGATATATTAGACCAACTAAAGGAACGCAACATCAAGGATATCACGGATCAAGAATTTGTGGAGTTTAAGTTTAAACTTAATAGCTTCACCTGTACAGATTTGGAAGAGCTCACAGTCGATGTTTTAAACGAGTGTCGTTACATAATCCTACCGATTTGCCGGCGCCATCACTGGTTCTTGGTTGTCCTTGACACCTCGATTCGTTCTTTCTTATACATGAATTCAATAATGGCCGCCAGATACAAACCGATAGTTGTTACCATTATAAGTTTGCTTTCTTTCCCTATGATTTGTTCATAAAGTAGGGAGTCAACAACTGATCAATATTTTTGTAGGCTTTATTCTATTCTCGGTACCTGAAGCTTTCATTGGGGAGTCGGGTGGATGAACAGTTATCGGTGAGAAAAGGCAGGCAACAAGTGGGTACAGTTGATTGTGGTGTCTATGTATGCCTTTGGGCAGAATGTTTTGCTAGAGACACCCCCGACTTCTGGAGGGATGCTAGAACAATTGATATTGATAAATATCGTGCGAATATGGCTTATAGAATATTAACTCATGAAAATGCCAGGATTTGAATCACTTGTATGTAAATATATGTGTAAATTGAAGCATAATTTGTTTATAATATTTTTTTTGTATGTAAGTGTAATTTTCAATTAATTATTTATAACTTAAATTCAATTGAAACAGGGTAGGGAATTTGAATACAATTCAGGGGAAATGAGGTACAAATCCGAAGAAAAGAAAGTATAAAATGCTTTCTCTGAAGAACACTCAAATTCAAGTGAAATAAGGCGCGAATCTTGAGTACAATTCAAGAAAAACTAAGTACAATTCAGACTAAAGAGAGTATAAAATGTGCTTCGTTGAAGTACGCTTCAGTTCAATTGAAACTGGGTGGCGGATTTCAGTGCATTTTGAGGGCAATGAGGTACAAACTCGGAAAAAGAAAGTATAAAATGTGTTTCGCTGAAGAACGCTCAAATGCAAGTGAAACAATGCAATTCAGGAAAAACTAAGTACAATTCAGACTAAAGAGAGTATAAAATGTGCTTCGTTGAAGTACGCTTTAGTTCAATTGAAACTGGGTGGCGGATTTCAGTGCATTTTGAGGGCAATGAGGTACAAACCCAGAAAAAGAAAGTATAAAATGTGTTTCGCTGAAGAACGCTCAAATGCAAGTGAAACAATGCGGGGATCTTGAGTACAATTCAGGAAAAACTAAGTACAATTCAGACTAAAGAGAGTATAAAATGTGCTTGGTTGAAGTACGCTTCAGTTCAATTGAAACTGGGCGGCAGATTTCAGTGCATTTTGAGGGCAATGAGGTACAAACCCGGAAAAAGAAAGTATAAAATGTGTTTTGCTGAAGAAAGCTAAAATGCAAGTGAAACGATGCGAGGATCTAGAGTATAATTCAGGAAATACTAAGTACAATTCAGACTGAAGAGAGTATAAAATGTGCTTGGTTGAAGTACGCTTCAGTTCAATTGAAACTGGGCGGCGGATTTCAGTGCATTTTGAGGGCAATGAGGTACAAACCCAGAAAAAGAAAGTATAAAATGTGTTTCGCTGAAGAACGCTAAAATGCAAGTGAAACAACGCGGGGATCTAGAGTATAATTCAGGAAATACTAAGTACAATTCAGACTAAAGAGAGTATAAAATGTGCTTGGTTGAAGTACGCTTCAGTTCAATTGAAACTGGGCGTGGATTTCAATGCATTTGAGGGCAATGAGGTACAAACTATGAAAAAGAAAGTATAAAATACATTTCGCTGAAGAACGCTCAAATGCAAGTGAAACAAGGTGGGGATCTTGAGTACAATTAAGGGGAAACTAAGTACAATTCAGACTAAATAGAGTATAATATGTGCTTCATTGAAGTACACTTCAGTTCAATTGAAACTAAGTACATTTCAGGGGAACGAATTAAAATCATAGTACAATTTTGGAGATATGAGGTACAGATTCGGAAAAAGGAAAGTATAAGATTTGTTTTCTTGAAGTACACTTACAGCAACTGAATAATTATTCTCCAATATATGTAATGATGGGCAAGTACAATAATTTGATATTATCGGATATAGTGAAGTACCAATTTGTATGGATGATAGGGTGGACATCATCGGCGAATTCTCATTTTTTTACATCTTTGAAAGTATAAGTATTCTTTCATTACTGCGATTGAAAACATTCATCTGTTGAACACAAGTGATTAACAACTTAAAATTTTAATATTATTTTATTCATATGATAAATATTGAACAAATACTTCAATAATTTGGTTAATAATTACCAAGAATTAAAAATCAAATCTTTGAACAAATTTCAATTCAAAAATATTACTAAAAACATGCAAGAATGCTAATTTCACACTATACTAAGTACAAAGTTGGCCAATTGAGGTGCAATTGGGAACAAATCAAGTACAATTATCCCTGATTGAGGTACAATTGTTAACTAGTGTACCGAAAACACGCAAGAATGCTAATTTCACGCTATATTAAGTACAAAGTTACCCAACTGAGGTGCAAATGGGAACAAATCAAGTACAATTATCCCTGATTGAGGTACAAAATTTAACTAGTGTACCGAAAACACGCAAGAATGCTAATTTCACGCTATACTAAGTACAAAGTTGGCCAATTGAGGTGCAATTGGGAACAAATCAAGTACAATTATCCCTGATTGGGGTACAAATGTTAACTAGTGTACCGAAAACACGCAAGAATGCTAATTTCACGCTATACTAAGTACAAAAGTAGGCCAATTAAGGTGCAATTGGGAACAAATCAAGTACAATTATCCCTGATTGAGGTACAATTGTTAACTAGTGTACCGAAAACACGCAAGAATGCTAATTTCACGCTATATTAAGTACAAAGTTGCCCAACTGAGGTGCAATTGGGAACAAATCAAGTACAATTATTCCTGATTGAGGTACAAATGTTAACTAGTGTACTGAAAACATGCAAGAATGCTAATTTCACGCTATATTAAGTATAAAGTTGGCCAATTGAGGTGCAATTGGGAGCAAATCAAGTACAATTATCCCTAATTGAGGTACATATGTTAACTAGTGTACCGAAAACACGCAATAATGCTAATTTCACTCTATATTAAGTACAAAGTTGCCCAACTGAGGTGCAAATGGGAACAAATCAAGTACAATTATCCTTGATTGATGTACAAAATTTAACTAGTGTACCGAAAATATGCAAGAATGCTAATTTCACGCTATACTAAGTACAAAGATGGCCAATTGAGGTGCAATTGGGAACAAATCAAGTACAATTATCCCTGATTGAGATACAAATGTTAACTAGTGTACCGAAAACATGCAAGAATGCTAATTTCACGCTATATTAAGTACAAAGTTGTCCAACTGAGGTGCAATTGGGAACAAATCAAGTACAATTATCCCTGATTGAGGTACAAATGTTAACTAGTGTACCGAAAACATGTAAGAATGCTAATTTCACGCTATATTAAGTACAAAGTTGCCCAACTGAAGTGCAAATGGGAACAAATGAAGTACAATTATCCCTGATTTATGTACAAAATTTAACTAGTGTACCGAAATCACGCAAAAATGCTAATTTCACGCTATACTAAGTACAAAGATGGCCAATTGAGGTGCAATTGGGAACAAATCAAGTACAATTATCCCTAATTGAGGTACAAATGTTAACTAGTGTACCGAAAACACGCAAGAATGCTAATTTCACGCTATATTAAGTACAAAGTTGCCCAACTGAGGTGCAATTGGGAACAAATCAAGTACAATTATCCCTGATTGAGGTACAAATGTTAACTAGTGTACCAAAAACATGCAAGAATGCTAATTTCACGCTATATTAAGTACAAAGTTGCCCAACTGAGGTGCAAATGGGAACAAATCAAGTACAATTATCCCTAATTGAGGTCCAAAATTTAACTAGTGTATCGAAAACACGCAAGAATGCTAGTTTAACGCTATATTAAGTACAAAGTTGCCCAACTGAGGTGCAATTGGGAACAAATCAAGTACAATTATCCCTGATTGAGGTACAAAAGTTAACTAGTTTACTGATTCTTTGCAAGTGCGACGATTATGCCCTTTTCTACCACACCTTTTATACTTAATTACACGTTTCTGAATCTGTGATGGAATCCTCTGTGTCCTTCTATGCCCAGGCTGAGATCGACAATCAGGTGCATGAATGATGTCATCATCATTTCCAGGGAACATATGCATATTAAACGTAGGAATAGGGTTTATAACTGCTTGGTATGCTGGTTGATACATCTCAACTCGGTAATATTGATCGGTGAAAGTGACTTTGACTCGATACAAGCACAAGCATGTCTGCATGGTATTTTATCAATCTGCCATGCTCCGCACGAACAAACTTTGCTCTGTAAATCCACAGCATACGATTTATCTTGCTCAATCACCTTAAAGCTCCAACCGTTAGACATGACAACTTTTAAGTTACGAGAACGCATATGATTGATTGCCAACTTCTTCTCTTGCTTGGGACATAGTTGACCAACCATCTTATGAGATTCTTCTCGTCTATCATGCATCATAACCATTATTTGCATGCGTATGTGATCAACCATGGCTGAAACTGGCATAAATCAGACTGGTTTAACCCAGTTATTCCAACTTTCTGCTTGATTATTGTTTATTACCCCCCATCGATCTCCACTGAATAAGGAATTTGCCCAACATTATGGGTCAGACTGCATAATAAAGTCTCTGGCAAGCGGCATTGACTCCAAGATGATGTCTATATGTCGGGTATACTCATGCCTTGCAGGCGCATATGCAGCTTTCATAAAAATAGAACACCAATGTTTCTTATTATGTAGAGGGTACTTCCTTAATACCTGAATTTAAAATAATAGAACAGTAATGTGCTTAATGTTATGAAGTAGAGTTTATTTCATATAATTGTCTCACAAACAAATATAAAGGAAACTTACCTGTTTCTTAAAGTTATCCACTAAGTGTCTCAAGCAATATGCATGGTGGCAACCGGGAAATATCATGGGGAGGGCCTTGAGAAGACCTGGATGTCAATCGGAGAAGAAAGTAAACCTTGATAAGCCAGACAGATATTCAGAATCTAAGACACTTCTCAGCTTAAAGCAGAACCATTCCCAATTAATATCATTTTCAGAGTCAACAACTGCATATGCTAACGTGAATAAGTCATCATTAGCATCCTTACTGACAGCGCTGAGTAATACTCCTTTGTATTTATTTTTAATATGGGTGCCGTCCAAGAATATCAATGGCCTGCATCCCCTAAGAAAACCAAGAAGGCAGGCATTGAAACATATAAATAGCCGACAAAATTTTTGACTGATTGGGTCAATCTCACAGTCTGCAATACTTCCAGGGTTTGTCCTATTCACAGCATCACAGTACCACCTCAACTTGTCATAAGATCCCTTCTCAGCTCCATGGATGTCATGCATAGCTAATTCCTTACCCATCCATGCTTTATGGTACCTAAGTTCCACACCATATTCTCTGTGTATATCTTTCAATATGGTAAAGGGCCGATAACATGGCTCTGATCTCAATTTATCCTTCACTACATTAGCAACCCAAGCGGAATCAGCTTTAGGATGTCCCATTGTTCGAAGATTAGCCTCACCACATATGTGCTCTAGATTGCATTTTCGAATGCCAAATAATTTATCAGCTTCATGCCTTGATGCATAGATTCTCCATTTGCAATTTTCGTCACTGCAAACGGCTATGATTTTTTTGCTGTCATTTTTTTTGTATTTAAATGACTGTAAAGTAGACACTGCATAATTTTTAAGCATAATTCTGAACTCCTGAGCATCCTTGAATGTTTGACCCTCTCCATATATGCAATTCCTCCATGCATCAATTGAGCTGCTAATTAAAGCAAATTCATTGTACTCTGCATTGGTCGAACCAATTTCCTCCTCGACTGCATCCCTTGAGTTTGAAAAATAAAGTATAATTTTAGGTAGAATAATTCATCATTATGGTATAATTTCAAATAAATGAAGTACAATTTCATAACAATAAAAGTATAAAAGTTAGTAGAACACTTGAAAAGTTTTTGGATAATTCATTAGTAAAACACTTGAAAATTTCATTAGTTATACAAGTTAAAATAAAGTACAATTTCATATATATAATTTTTTTGGATAATTCATTAGTAGAACACTTGAAAATTAAATAAAATTTTTGATAATGTAAAGTACAATTTTGAACTCCTGAAGTATAAAACTTTTGCTATTTCAGTATAGTTATTGGATAATCAATTGGTAGTCACTTTTAAATTAAATAATAGATTCAGATCTTGACGTACAAGTTCAGATAAAATGAAGTTCAACTTCGAAAGACTTGAAGTACAGAACTTTCATGAATGGAGTACAAATTTCGGTAAGATGATTTATAAAATGAAGTATGATTTCAGAAGATAGAAGTATAATAATAACAAAGTGAAGTACAATTTTGGAATAACATGAAGTATAGAACTTCAATGAAAAGAATATATAGATTCAGGTGAAATTATGTAAGAACTGAAATATATGTTCAGAAATTCAAAGTACAATTTTTATAATGTCAAGTACAATTTCGAACTCCTAAAGTATAAAACTTTAGCTATGGCAGTATAGTTATTTGATAATCAATTAGTAGTCACTTCTAAATTAAATAATAGATTCAGATAATTAAAGTACAAGTTCAGATAAAATGAAGTTCAACTTCGAAAGACTTGAAGTACAGAACTTTCATGAATGGAGTACAAATTTCGGTAAGATGATTTATAAAATGAAGTATAATTTCAGAAGATAGAAGTACAATAATAACAAAGTGAAGTACAATTTTGGAATAACATGAAGTATAGAACTTCAATGAAAAGAATATACAGATTTAAGTGAAATTATGTAAGAACTGAAATATATGTTCAGAAATTCGAAGTACAATTTTTATAATGGCAAGTACAATTTCGAACTCCTAAAGTATAAAACTTTAGCTATGGCAGTATAGTTATTGGATAATCAATTAGTAGTCACTTCTAAATTAAATAATAGATTCAGATAATTAAAGTACAAGTTCAGATAAAATGAAGTACGACTTCATACATTTGAAGTGTAGAACTTTACTGAATGGAGTACAAGTTTAGGTAGAATGATGTATAAAATGAAGTATGATTTCAAAAAAGAAGTACAATATTAACAAATTGAAGTACAATTTTGGAATACCTGAAGTATAGAACTTCAATGAAAAGATATACAGATTTAGGTGAAATTATGTAAGAACTGAAATATAAATTCAGAAATTCAAAGTACAACTTTTGATAATGTAAAGTACAATTTCGAACTCCTCAAGTATAAAACTTTTGCTATTTCAGTGTAGTTATTGGATAATCAATTAGTAGTCACTTCTAAATTAAATAATAGATTCAAATCATGACGTACAAGTTCAGATAAAATGAAATACAGCTTCGAAAGACTTGAAGTATAGAACTTTCATGAATGGAGTACAAATTTCGGTAAGATGATTTATAAAATAAAGTATGATTTCAGAAGATAGAAGTACAATAATAACAAAGTGAAGTACAATTTCGAAATAACATGAAGTATAGAACTTCAATGAAAATAATATACAGATTTAGGTGAAATTATGTAAGAACTGAAATATAAGTTCAGAAATTCGAAGTACAACTTTTGAAAATGTAAAGTACAATTTCGAGCTCCTGAAGTATAAAACTTTTGCTATTTCAGTATAGTTATTGGATAATCAATTAGTAGTCACTTCTAAATTAAATAATAAATTCAGATCATGACGTACAAGTTCAGATAAAATGAAGTACAACTTTGAAAGACTTGAAGTATAGAACTTTCATGAATGGAGTACAAATTTCGTTAAGATGATTTATAAAATGAAGCACGATTTAAGAAGATAGAAGTACAATAATAACAAAGTGAAGTACAATTTCGGAATAACATGAAGTATAGAACTTCAATGAAAAGAATATATAGATTTAGGTGAAATTATGCATGAACTGAAATATATGTTCAGAAATTTAAAGTACAACTTTTGATAATGTGAAGTACAGTTTTGAACAATAGAAGTATAAAACTAAGGCTCTTGCAGTATAATTTTGTGATGATACATTATTACACGATTAAAAGTTAAATAATAGGATCAGATAATTAAAGTACAAGTTCAGATAAAATGAAGTACAACTTCATACATTTGAAGTGTAATAATGCCAGAAGAATAGAACCTCAATGAAAAAAATATACAGATTTATGTGAAATTATATAAGAATTGAAATATACGTTCAGAAATTCGAAGTACAATATTTGATAATGTAAAGTACACTTTGGGAACAACTGAAGTATAAAACCTTGGCTCTTGTAGTATAATTTTGGGATGATACATTATTACACGCTTAAAAGTAAAAAAATAGGTTCAGAAATTAAAATACAAGTTCAGATAAAATGAAGTTCAACTTCAGATAAAGTGAAGTACAACTTCGAACACTTGAAGTATAGAACTTCAATGAATGGAGTTGTGTTTACATGAAGTACAATTTTAGACCACCTGAAGTATATAACTTCAGTGACAAGAGTACAGACATATATAAAAAAAAGTATAATTTTAAAAAACAAAAGTACAGTTTATGTAAAGTGTAGAACAATTTTTGTACACTTGAAGTATAAAACCTTAGCAATTGCAGTACAAATTGGATAATTTATTAACAGAAAATATGATAGTCGAATAATAGTTTCAGATAATTTGAATACAAGTTTATATAAAATGACATACAATTTACGAACACTTGAAGTATAGAACTTCAATGAAAAGAGTATAGGTTTCTGTAAAATGAAGTGCAGAAGAAAATATAATTTCATGAAATAAATGTATAATTTTAGATAGAGTGAAGTACAATTTCAATATCTTGAAGTATAAAGTCCTAGCAACTGCAGTATATTTTGGATAATCGGTTAATATAACTCTTAAAATGTAGACCTTCAATAAATAAGTAAAAATTGTGTAAAATAATGCATAATCTCAAAATGTTGAAGTACAATTTTATGTTTATAGAAGTAAAGTTTTTGAACACTTTAGGTATAAACCGTTAACAATAGCAGTATAACTTTGGATAATCAAATAGTATAAATTTTAGTGAAATGAAGTACAATTTCAGATAACTGGAGTACAAATTTAGTGAAATAATAGAGTATAAAACTTAAATAGTAGAGTACAATTTTAGTAAAATAAAGTACAATTTTAGATAATTAGAGTACAAATTTGTGTGAAATGAAGTACAATTTTTAAATAATTGAAGTATAAAATCCTGGCAACTTCAGTACAGTTTCAGTTAAATGAATAATTTCGAAAGACAAAAAGTATAATTTTGTACAGATTACGTACAATTTGGAACACTACAAGTATAAACCTCTACAAGTTACAGTACAGTTTTAGATAATCCTTTAGTAGAACACTTGAAGTATAAAACTTACATAATAAAGTATAATTTTTGTGAGATGATGTACAATGTTAACTGCAATGAAGTATAATTTAGAACGCTCCAAGTACAAAAAAAAATTCAAATAAATTGAGTGCAATTTCAGAACACTTTAAGTACAAAACTTTACAAACGGTAGTACAATTGAGATTCTGTAGAAGTATTACCTTGAAACATCACTGCTCTTCTTTCCTCTGCTGCTTGATTCATCCTTTCGGTTTACCAGGATGTCAACAATGTTCATCTTCAATGTCAAATGCAGTAATACGATATTCATGACATCATCGTCACCAGTTAAACTCATGTACAATCTTTGATGTGGAGCCATATATTACAAACTGAAGTGCTCTGCATTGATTTCACTCCATTTTCTTGTGAGATTAATGTACATATCCATTAAAGTCATACTATCTTTAATTGACATTATATGGAGCTGGTCTTTGTAGCGGCAACTCCCCAATACTTGATTGAGCACACTTTCTGTATTGCTGGTTGACATTGTCGGAAAAATATAAGAAACTCAGAAGCAACTGGAAAGAAACTGAGAAGAAGATGAAACCTAAAAATGATGAAAATAAAAAGAAAAGAAGACAATGCAACTGTCAGGTTGGTGGTTTTTTGCTCTGACGTTATTCTCTTTCTCATTGTGCAGCTTGTTGCATTTTTTCTGTTCTTTCTGTTTCTGGTAATGAGCGTATGTTAGGGTTTACTGTTTTCTTATTCGGATGGAGAAGAAGTGAGAAAAAATGTATGAAAAATATGATACTTAAGGGTATTTTTGTCAAATCAAGTAAGTAGGGAATAATCTCTAAAAATTTAACAAAACTAGAGAGTTTGTTCCAACAAAAATCAAGTGGTAACTGATCTCTAAATTGAAAAATATATTTGATATTTTTTAATAAGTGCCCTTCAAATAATGAACATAGGAGAAATTAGAAATATGTATTTGACCTCAACCTTTTTCCCCTCCTTTTTCATCTGCAATGTGCGGAAACTGGAAGTCTTAAAAAGCGCCTTTGAGTGTGTTGTGCACGTGAGCGTCAAATCATGTTGTGCTTAGGTGTACATCCAACATAAATAAATATAAATGTATTTTGTTGGAGCAGTACGTATGAGACGGGACAGCACAGCTCATCAGTCGCCACTGTTGTTGGAGCGGTCAGTCCACAGGGTACATTACATATATATGATGGAAAACAGACCACATTTATCGTCCCCGGTCCACAAATTCCTTGCTGATGCCTCATCGTGGTACATGCCACCCAATTAAGTAGCACATCACAAGAACGAAATAAATGTACAAACATAAAAAATATTAATAATTAACTAATAAAATTATTAAATAATTATCTCTAAACTCTTTCGAAATCATAAATTAAATAACTTAGTGGGTGGTGTGACATGTATAAAATAATTCTAATTTGCATTATTAAGAAATAATTTCAAAGCACTATATTATATATATATATAGCAAAATGATGTCAAAATAAGTTGTACTAATGCTTGCTCCCAAACTATTCTCTTACATTTGTACTTTAATCTGTGCGTCCAAGAATTATATGAATCAATATATCATTCATTTTTATATTTTTAAATAAATAAATGTTCTTTTATCAATATATTGGACAAAATACATAATATATTTGGACACGCGTATTAAATGTTGGATATTTTAATGGAACCTCTTGGAATTTGTTGTCAACTTGCGAAGTAAGCATAATTTTGCCATAATTTTTTTATTACGCCCACCTCTGCAGAGAAATTTTTTTATTATAAAATATAATTTTGCCATGCGTTAGGTAATGTAAAAAGCTAAGTAAGCTTGGTATGAAGTTAAATGGTTGGGTTGGGCGCTCTTCAACATTTTTATTTTTTGATAAATTAATTAGATAGCCTCGTATATGTAGTAGTAGTAGTAAGAGTAGATATGAATTTTCTATTGAATTACTTGAATTTGATTTTACTGTTACATTCACCTAATATTTCATCATCTGACTTCTCTATAAATTTTATGTTAATCCTAATTGTGTATATAAGGTACAAAATCTCTACTTTCTAAAATATTATATTTTTCAAAAACTTTATGAATGCCAAATATCAAGCAAACTTACATTCTACTAAACCAAGCTATCACAAAATGGCTTCCTACTTCCCATTTAAGTTACATGGAAACTTTTAAGGCCAGTAATAATTCAATTGGATTTGATTCAAATATGTTTTTTTTTTAATTAATTTGAGATTTGAGTTACATTTTAATTTATGACAAAAAATTGTAAACACTTAAAAATGAAAAATAGGGTTGAGGGTTATATATATAATGATAAAATAGTAATTTAATTAATTTAAACGGGTAATGAGTATCAATGGGATGAGACTATGATCCCTGCAGACCCTGTCCCTGTCTTGCTTAGCAATTGGGAATCAAAATTGTCCATGTTCTTGTCCCATGGGGAGAAAAATTTTCTCGTATCCGCTCAATGGCGAGGAATTCCTTAAGGGTAAGGAACGAGTAATTTCGACATTTCTATATAATACAGATGTATGTATGTATGTATGCGCATATAGAAAAATTGTTGGGGAGGGGGGGTGGGGATAATGAAGAAAAGAAGAGGGCATATTGGAAAAGACGTATTTTGACATTTTGGAACCAAAGTAGGTGTATGTTTGGTTATGATCTCCAAAACAATTTTGTTTTAGGACAAAACCAAACATTGTCTAAAAAAATTGTATTTTACAGAAAATAAACAAACAAAACAAGCACTTCTATTTATTTTACATTATAAAATGTTAGCACCTACATAGAGTGTACCAATATCGCGATGTTATTTAATGAGTTGACAAAATTGACCATAATTTAAAATATAATGTCAATTATTTACTTCATTTTATTTTTTGTCCTTTTTACTTATAAAAAATTTCAATAAATAGATTAAAATTATTTAAAAAATTATAGTATTATATGACAAGTAAACAATATTTTGTCATTACACTATAAAAATTTGACTTCCGGCTATAATTATTAATCTATCGACCATGCTAATCGTCAAAGGCATACGACCTAACCTACTAAAAGGCCAAATCAAGGCTTAAAAAATAGTCTTTTTAACTAAATAAGCTAATTGTATTTGATCTCTTTAATTAGTTTTTTATGGAATCCTTTATGTTGTTTAGTATTACTTTTTGTTGAAATGTTATTATTTTATACTTATATTTGAACTTTCGTGATTATGGATTTGTTATTTATCATTTCAATTATTGTTTATCAAGGTTTATTACAAGTTTGAACATATTAAAAATTTAGATTTATGTGATATTTTACTTAGTTGCAGCTTTAATTGAAAATAAGCTTTTAGATAGATTTTTAGGTCGGGTTAAGACTTTATAATTTATTAAAAAGACTAGGCTTAATGTTAAAAAAAAGCCTATCATGCATAATATGCTAGACTCAATCTTGTCATTTGTATTTTGTATAATAAAATTAACTTATTTAAGTCAAAGTCTAGCTTAATCCAACCTAGCCTATTTTTATGCCTAATCTACACTTCAAACAGAGTAAAGAGGGCTAAAACAGAATAAGAAGCAGAGCAATACTTTTCCTCCCCAAGAAAGGGCCCAACTACAGAATTAGGCGAGAAACCACCCATTCCACGCCGCCCCGCGGTGTCAGCCTTTAACGATCACAAAAATTTTCACACTGCAAAATGGAACACGAATGCACAGCTGCGTGTCCCACAGCAGCCTCAGGCCACGTGTACCCCCTTTTCTTATCAATTATCTATCATCACAAAATGGATAATTTTTTGACTTACCAGTTACAGCGCCTATAAATACCCCAGAGGAAAATGCGAAAATTACTTTCACTTAAAGATTCTGATCCTCCTTTGATGCGGACCCTTTCTTCTTCGGTATATACTAATATATATACACACATACTGTGTAATAAAAGGGTTATTTTACGCAAGGCTCATTTTCCCTTTTTTTTTTTTTTTAATATTTATTTTTCAACTATTATTTTTTGGTGGGTGTGGGAAAATGGGGAGAAGAAAGCTGGAGATAAAGCGAATCGAGGACAAGAGTGCGAGGCAGGTGACTTTTTCAAAGCGAAGAAATGGGCTGATGAAGAAAGCCAAGGAATTATCAGTTCTCTGCGATGTGGATGTGGGGGTGATTATCTTCTCCAGCAGGGGAAAGCTTTACCATTACAGTAGCACTAACAGGTCAGTAATTTTCATTTTATTAATTTGTGGTGATGAAATTTGGTGCCCCTGGATTTTTTTGAATTTCTTTTCCTTTTCAAAAATGGTGGAGTTCAGATCTTGTGGCTTTCGTTCTACGTTCTTCTGTTTGTATGGAGGTTTTTATTAGTTATATTTTTTGAACCCTAGGTTTCAGATTGCCCAAAATAGAAATTTTGAAGATAGCTTTATTTAGTAATATAGTATGCCCTTTTCTTTTCTTTATAGTAATCGTAACAAAAATAATATAATAATAATACTATTAATAATAGCAATAGTGGTGTCGTATCATATGCTCATACTTCTATGCACTTTTCTGTGTTATATGGTCTATATACCTTGCAGACTTTGATAACCAGGTGGAAACAGCTGAATCAAGTTTAACAAAACCTTCGCATGTTTGCTTTCACTTTCCCGAGAATTTTTTGCCTTCTCCAGAAATGAACGTCTCCTCTTATTCTCTTAAAAGACAATTTTTTTTTCTTCTCGAAGATAAATTTTAGATTATATATTTTAATACATATTCCAGTCGTCGTACTAATAATAATGTTTTCATCTTTTCATTCATACAGAAATATATAATAATTCAAATTTTGATATAACCAAAATAAATTTTACATGACATGATTTTTAGAGTTAAAAAATATGCCCGGAAATGAAGTCAAATGCCCTTTCTTGGGATAAACCTGTAATTATTTTTTAGAAGGAAGAAAATATTTTTTCATTTTCTTGATATTCTCCTGTTCAACTGTCCAAACATATAATTTTGAAAATATTTTTGCCAAAACACTCTAAATGTCATCGAAGGGGATAAAGGGGTCCCACCTAAGAGAAAATTGGTTTGAGATTATTTTAATCTGTATCTCTGTGTAAACAAATGAATTTGCCTGAGTGCTTTGAGGCACGTCCCCTTTTGTGGGCGTCTGCTTTGGTTGGGTTGGACGCAACCTACCTATAATATAGTTGGTTGCTTGTTAGTGGGATCCCATCAAAACTTCCAAGGACTGCATTTGATTATTGTTTTGACTCCAGAGAATTTGGTTGCTTATTGCTCTATCTTACACTGTGTTTGAAGCCTCAAATCACTCTAACAACCTGAATTCAGTTGTGTAGCCGTTTCTTTCTCTTTTGGATTGGTTCTTGCAATTGATTTGCGTTGGTTGTATGCAAATGACTGATATGAACTCTTAGGCCAGCAATCTTTTAATTGCTTTGTTAATTTGCAATTAGTACTTGGTCTCATATGAAGGTAAGACTCTTAGAGGCACATCAGCCTATCTACTCAAAGTTTCAGTTTTTGGAATTGTCTTTTATGAATTGATAATTTTGATCTTTAAGATATTATATATTGGCATGGAATAAAATAAGGATGAAGGTAATTGTATCATCAAGCTTCAAGTAGAGGGAAATCTTGCACATCATTGTTAAGGATCTTGCCAAAAAGTTATGGGAACAAAGAGACATTACGAAGAAGCTTCATAATTTGTGAAGTTGGAGGGTGCAATTCAGTGGCAAGATAAGAAGATATGATATTGATTTCTTGGATTTTCATTTTGGAAAAATGGATTTAATAAGATAAGGGTGACAGAGAAAATTTTGGAACTTTTTTATCAAGAAAGAAATGATCCATCATGCTTAGAGGGCACATATTGCATTCTGATAATGGATTAGATTACACCTCTTTTTATGTCAAGGTTATAATTCTTCATCGTTTTGTCCTCATTTATTTGTTGTCAAATAGGTCTAGCAGGTACATTTAATGATCTAAAACATTGAATACAAACGGAGGTATTCATTTGTGTTGATAGGTTGATTTACACTTATTAGTAGATTAAGCGTTAACCTATGAAAATATAGTAGGTGGGAGTGCAGTGCAAACGCCACTACAGTGAGTGTATCTCTCTCTAAATTGGATGTGGATGAGAAAGAGAGAGAAAGTAATATTTAGAGATGTTGGGATATATGAAAATGTAATGATCATAGTTGATGTGATATGTTTTATTATAAGAAGTTATTTGGGCAATTCCTCATAGTATTGAAGCATAAAAGTTTATATTGCATTGCATTTTCTATATTCATGTAATATATGTGAGTATATATATATATATAATATAACTGTATTATTTCATGTATATTTCATGTGACAATATGTATGAATTCATAGTAATATGTAAGAGAACATACACAATGTTTAATGAGCAAAGACTGCCCATTCAAACCTAAAAAGTAAAACCCAGGGCATTCTCCAAAATTAGTTTGAGATTTCGAGTCCTATCTGAATTATGTTGCAATTTAGACCTCATAATTTCTTAACTTTCTCTAATGATAAATGACTACTTAGTTGAATCCTTGTTGATATGAGTAAAATGTTTGCTCTTCTGGTTAAGTAGATAGGACTACGTAGCTATTCTTGCTAGGAGGGGATGTTAAGGCAATGTTATGGTTTGGAGACAATTTTCATTTAGGCGTGTTAGTGCATGCTTTGAAATAGAAAGGTGAATTCATAGGACAATATCGACACGTGGTATTGTTTAGGGTTCTAGTATTTGGATTTGGGACTATGGTGTGAAGCTTAACGTGATCAACTCTCATAATTGATCCTTTCCCATCCCTTGTCTAATATTTGGTTGATTCATTAGGATGTCACAAATTTGCTTGAGTGATTGTTGGAATGATTTAGTTGAATTCTAGAAAGAAAAGAGAGAGATTGGATGAGAGCCACATGTGGTGCTCAATCCTTTGGCCATATTTTAATGGATAAAAGTGTAACATGAGCGCTGAGACCATTGTGAGTGTGGTTTGACACATAGGATAGTTCAAACGTTGTTTGTGGTGGAGCAACTGTTAGGTTGCACACCTCTTAATTAAGATCACCAACGTTCAATCTTGTGCATTGATGGCCATCTTTAGGCCATGTTGAAGTTATAGACCTTGTGTTTACTACTGCTTCCTACTTATATTGAAGTTTTATTGTGGACGACTATGCCGGGTTATCCACTCCTTTATGCTTAAAACGTAATCCTAGCTCAGGAGATGACTGGATAGGTCGGATATCTGCTCGACTACTTTGGGGTCGGTAGCCTATTTGTCAGATAAATGGATGATAGCAACTTTACTACGTGAAATGCACCGTAGCTCTAATACTATACGCCTCCATTTGTATTTAATGCTACTGATTAGATGACCACCACAACTCTTATCTGATATTGAGTATAGTTGGCTTGTTTACTCTATGGGGTGTTCGTGCTCTCTAGTGGTCAATGACTGTCAAAAGATCTCTTATGTCTACATGACCTCAATAGAAATAGTTCTTTTTTTTTTTAAAAGAATTTTAGTGCAAGTAAAGATCTAAAAAAATTTCCTTGCATTTCTATTTTCTTCCATTTTTTGTGGAAGCAAATGAAGCTTAAAGGGTGAATTTGTACCCTAAGTATTTAAATACATGTATGCATATATACAACAATATCTATATATATGTGTACGTGCAAGCATATATATGTGCTTACAACTATTTTTGTTTATACATTTGAAATTGAATCAGTGATTGCTTTTTTTAGTTCCTATTTTTTTTAGGAACATTAATATCATTGAAACTAATCAAATGTTTGGATGAAAAATAATATGACAGGTACTTCCAGTCAACAATAACATTACTAGTATACATGTATTACCAAATAAAATGGATTCTTGTGTCATAACAATTCTAATATTCAATTTATGGAATTTCAGACGATATTAATTGTGAGCATCCATTGTTAAAATTTGTATGGTATATGTACTCTATTTGGTATTTTTTTTTGGAATCTTTTTTGTTTTACACAAAATGATTCTATGCTAGATTTGATGTATGTCAAGACATGTTGACCAAGTAGTTGTAATGTGTGTGGGTTGAAGGCAAGGAATGAACAACTAAATCTAGTTGGCAACACTACCTTGAGAATTGTAAAGCGGATTGAAATAGTGAATTTTACGACCTTTAAGTCTGATTCCATATAGAAATAGGTATTACATCTTTATTTGAGATGTGAGACAAGAGTTGTCCAAAAAGTCACTTCATGATAATAGTAGCTTAGCGATGATTTCTAGGAACATTCGCATCGTCATTTAGTAGAATACAAAGATGAAATCGCAAAAGACATTTGGTGAAGTATTACATATTACTATTATTTCATAAACTTTATTGAGAAGTGCATCGCTGTCACACATTAAAAAATGTGAAAAGATTGTGAGGAATGATCATACAACCTATAAATAAAAAGCGAGGTATGTTAGGGTGTTGAGCGAAAGATATTATTCTAAAGTAAAAGATGTTAAAAGATTATGGTTTGTTTCATGAAATAAAAAATATTTACGCAAAAATTAAATAATGGCTTAATGTTATAACTCTTAATTGTGATTGTTGACGACAATAAACATACAACTTCTCTCTTGACAATTCTTATCTCAAAACTCCATGACGCGTCAAATTAGACATATAATGATGGGATGAAGGGAACATACTTGTGCTTGGAGGGTGGAGTCAAAAAATGTATGCGCACAGTGCACTTATAGAATAAGATAAATATATTAGTCAACGTCAGGATCTTAAACATTTTTTATTTTAGATCGTGACTTTGTAATAACATATTGCATCATCTCTACCATCTTGTAGGATTTTGTAAGTCGTATTCAACTTCATACAATTTGCAATGACATAGATATCAGAGGTCGCACAAATTACTCGATTTATGCGTGTCATCCTTGAGTAGGAGCCATGCTAATCTTCTCTATATCGTTCCAATTTTATCGGATATCCCCGAAGGGACGAGGTTGCACAAATTACTCTTCAAGTATCTGGTTAATAAGTGGCCGTTTTAGGAAGCTGTTTAATATGTTTTGTGTAAAATTATATGAGAAAACTAGTTTTGTGTTGGCATCCACTGCTTTAACATGGTGAACATATGGACAACGTAACTAAGTCAAAACATTTGAAAAGTAGTTGTATTTTCAAGCGTGTAATTTACCAAGTAATTCTCATAACAATAAACAATGCTATAATTAGACATATAATAATGGGATGAAGGGAACATATTTATGCTTGGAGGATGGAGTCAAAAAATGTATGCGCACAATGCACTTATACAATAGTATAAATATAAGTCAAACGTCAAGATCCTGAACATTTTTTATTTTTGACCCTAACTTTGTAAGAACATGTTGCATCATCTCTACTAGCTTGTAGGAGTTTGTAAGTCGTATTCAACATCTTATGATTTGCAATGACATAGATAGCAGAGGTTGGACAAATTACTCAACTATTTGGTTAATAAGTGGCCATTTTAAGAAGCTGTTTAATATGTTTTGAGTAAAGTTAGATGAGAGAGTTGGTTTTGTGTTGGCATCCACTGCTTTACCATGGTGAACATATGGACAACATAACTAAGTCAAAAATTTTGAAAAGTAGTTATACTTTCAAGCGTGTAATTTACCAAGTAATTCTCATAACAATAAACAAAAAGGAAAATAAAATTTCATTGAATGAAATGTGGCAAAAATTGTCTTTTTATGGAATTGTATGTGTGTGAGCACCTTGTCAAAAGTACAAACCATTGATTTTGGCTAAATTATAAGATAGCAAAATAAAATAAAAATAGTTGAATTCTGGAAAAGTAAACTTGTGGCACCCTAATATTGCGGAAGTAGTTATAACTTTAGTTATAATGATAAGAATACATATGGCTAGGCAACAATTGCTTCTTATATTTGACTCCACTGTGGAGCTTTTTAACTCTAATATCACTAAATCACTTCGGTATGGTACAAGATTTTAGTACATGACAACGTATTATAACTTATAAGCACTATTCCTAAAAAGCTTGCCTTGCATCTGATGCTTGAGCATATGGAGAAGTGGACACAACATTGAAAATTTAAGGGGAAAAAATTGAGGTGATAGTTTATCAATTAACTCCAATGCAAGGGAAAATAAAATTTCATTGACTGAAAGGGTTTCTTTCATGAGAGTTTGAGGACCTTATATAGGTGTAAAACTTTATAAAAAATATAATCAATTTCTAAGCATAATAGTTATCCAAAATAAAACAAGAAAATACATATGAAGCATGAAGAAATAAGTTTGTACAGTGCTCTAGCATTACTAGAGTAGTTATATATTAAAATAAACAATAAAAACATGTATAGTTGTTATTATTAGCTTCTTATATTTGATTGAGCCATCTTGAGTTTCCACATGCACTAACTTACAAAACGAGTACAAGAGTCTTAGCATGTGTAGCATTAGTACTGTATGATTGAGATTCCACATCAATTAAAATGGTGTTGCGGCTGAGTCTTAAGTTGGATGTGCTAAATCCAAAGCATTTGGAGAGTGGAAATGCAAGGAAATAAAAAGAAGAAAATTAGTTTGCTTGTAATTTTCATAACGACGACTATATCAATAAATGATGAAGTAGAAAATAAAGAAGGGAGATAATTTCAATGTTGTTGGGAAATTCAAGGAGTTTTGCTTTAATATGAACTTATTGCTTGTCTATTGCTTGATTTTGTTGCATGTTTTGCTTTGAAGATGTAGAGCAAGATATGTGCAAGGGAAGATTTGGATTGATTGGTCTAGAAAGTCATGAGGGAGGTAGGCTTAGAGAAATAATACATTGTGAAATGATATATTATAAAATTGTATGAGTGAATCTCGCACAAACATACTTTTTATATCTTTGAAGTTTGGAAGGTGAATACTTTGGCTTACAGTACAGTATACTTGCCACTCCCTTGACTCGTTGTTGCATGCAATTAAGAAATCAAGTTAATGTATCAGAGTGTATCCTGTGCACTTGTGTTTTGACCTTGATATATGAGGTGAGGGATCATTTATAGTTAAGATTCATCAGTAGTTTAGAAATTAGAAACTGGATGAAATAGCATTTCCATCTCATTACAGGACTCTCTTTGATCACATGATATTGATAGAAAGATAGTCACTTGAAAAGAAAAGAACGAGGAGCCACTAACAAGGTTTAGATTGAACTTAGGACTTAATGCTTCATAAATATAATTAAAAGATATAGTAAAAGTCATATTTCTTGAGCTCGGCTAAGTATAAAGCTTGAATGCCTCACAAGTCGGCTTGACTTATCTTACATCCTTAGTTCTTACTTCCAGTGTCCACCAAAATGCCATGGTATGGTACAATATTCTTAACATTTAGGACATAAAGAGTACATGAATGCTAGCACTGGCTCGACTCATCATACATCCAGACCTGGCAATTGGGTACCCGTGGGTAACCCAATGACGGGTACCAATGGTTTGGGTAAATTTACCCATTTTTTATTGGGTCCGAGGTAGGGAACCCGTTACCCATGAGGATGGGTAACGGGTTTCCCGCAGGTACCCGTGATTTTTTTTTAATTATTTAAAGGTAAACATGATGTTACTCAAATATTAACTAAATAAAACTAGAAAAAAAAAAGATTACAAATTTCAAATATTAAATTGAACAAATACCTAAAGCATATTAATAATATTGTAGTTTAAAAGTTATATCTTAAGTATTCAAAATCTACCAAATTTAAAGTACATCACATTCAAAAGTTCAAACTTAAATTTCATTACATGCCACAAAAATTTTGAATTGAAATTTTAAATATCAATCAAACATTGTTGTCCTTGTAGAAAAAGATGTTGGATCTATAGGAATATGCACAACAAGTTGTTTTAGAATATAATTTAATTTAATTTGCTATAGATTTTTAATTTATGAAATAAAAAATTAATATTTAGATTAAAAATATTTATATGTATATATACTATATAATATATAATATATATAAATATATAAATAAAAAATTTTTTACGGGTTACCCACGGGTACCCGCAGGTTGGGCCCAAAAATGGCGGGTAAATTAGGTATGGGTAAAATTACCCGCAATTTTTTGGGTAGGAGAAACAAGGCCCATTACCCCGTATTTTTTTGGGTACCCACGGGTATGGATTGAATTTTGCCAGGTCTATACATCCTTAGCTCTTACTTCCAGTGTCCACCAAAATGTCATGGTATTGTACAATATTCTTAACATTTAGGTCATGAAGAGTACATGAATGCTATTCTAGACAGATATGCAGTATCATTGACCTTGAAAAGCTTAGTTTTATACTTGGTTGGCTATGGTGACGTCTAATGCTTCAATGCAGTAAACATAAGGAGTGCATAACACGCGAGGACATAAAGAAATGTAATTCTAATACTATAATTTATCAAGTAATTCCCACAATAATAAATGTTGAAATGAAAAATAAAATTTGATTAGATGAAATATGCCAAAAGTCGTCTTTTCATGAAACTAAATTGACAGTGTATATGTATAGAACCATGGAGTGTAGATCATTGATATTGACTAATTTTTTGACATGCTACCATCCAAAAGTGAAACCAAAAATGTTATAAAAGAACCTTGAAGAAGTAATTCGTGAACAATGGTTGCTTTAAAATTATTGAAGGTTATAAATTAAACTAGAATGATCAAACTTTTATGCCATTTGTGGTTTCACCTTAATATTCCTTGCTTAGAGCGTTTTTAATTAAGAAATCAGATTACCCAAATTTCAATTGATCACTTTAGCTTAGTTATCAATTTGATGCATAGTTGTGAATGGTGATTGAGGCGAGGAGCTTGAGGTGCGGGCCGAGGTTGGGCTGTCGTTTCTTAGCAAGGTGAGGCAAAAATGTGACGTGGTTCTATATTTGATGAGAACCTACTTTCTCCACCATGATATAGAGAGAGAACGGCGTCTCGGTTGCTTTAGCCGCGATTCAAGAGGCGAGAGAAAGCGAGAAAAACAAGCTTGCAAACATTGAAAAAGAGGTGGCAATAGACCCAACTACCCTACATATCGAAAACCTAATCTAAAAAATGCTAGTGAAGAAAGAAAAATTTAGAAAAAGGCCTTTCACCTAACTAAAAAAAGAAGAAGAAGAAAGTTAAGGTAGGTGCAACCATCATCCATGCCTCCAGCTGCCAATTGAGTCGTTGCGTCGTCGTTGCCGTCTCTGCCTCCGTCCATTGAATCGATGCCACTAGTGACTTTGAACTCCAATGATTGATAACTAGGTTCTTTTCTTCCATTTTTTTCTCTTGTTTCTTTTTGTCTTCACTTTCTGGGTCATTTCCTCTCATTTTACTCTTCTTCTCTTGAAATGAGGTGGATTTTTTAATGTTTATTTATTTATCAAGTTTGGGGGCCGAATGAGAAAGTTTACTAATATGATGTATGAGATTGTCAAAATAATTAACGTAAACTACTAGCATAGATTTTAATTTTTGTTAGGCTCTACTAGGAGTTTAGACCCATTTTTTATATTCATCTTTTGCTGTTCTTTTCCTAACTTTAATATTTTTTAACTTTTTTTCTTCCTAATTTTTATTATTTTTTGTTATTTATAATATGTTTTGTAATTTTTGCACCATGTATTTTCTTTAAATTGTCACCTCGTTCACTTTTGATCACTCACATGTGGCCTTGCCTTTTGCCTTAAAATGGGCTTCCGCTCCTATCGCCCCACGCCTTTTATAATCATGGTTGACGATGATAAGCACAAAGCTAAGATTTACACTTGTCTTCATCTCTGCTTGTGGTAGCACAATATCGATTGCTTGTGGTTGGTCGCAACTATGAAATTAAATTACCTAAATAGATATTAAGCCCTTGAATTTGATTATCACGTTGGTGGTGATAGCAAAATTTAAATTTAGACTTGTCTTCACCTTTTTTTTTTTTTTTTTCCTCCTTAAAGCCTAAAAAATGGATTTTGAAAGGGTATTTATTTAGAAGTTCTAAATGTAGGTATCATTATTGAAAAAATCTTTGTAAAAAGTTATTGGTATTAGGAGTATTCATGTGATTCCATGGGATGGTTGCTCGAGCAAGAGTAGGTAAGAAGTGAACGTGTTGCTTCCTATCGTCAGTGAGGTAGTTGACACATGATGGTGATTGTGCAACTAAGACAAATGTAGAGAACAATTCCTTGCTAGCCTTAAGCATGGGGTTACTGTTAATAATCCTAAAGCCTAATAAGGTACAATGACGGTGTCGATGTTCGAGAAAGTTCTTTTTTAATTTTTATGAATCTATATTCAAAATCATTCCATTAAGGTCTTTTATTCTATCAAAGTGTTGGATTTCTAAATTCTTATAGGGTGCCCCTTGGACTCCTTTAAGAGATTGTAGGTTCTTTTATGGATTGTCATTACATCAATTCGTATTGAATATTAAGCTAATGAATCTCCACCTTTTTACGACGGAGGAAAGCTAATGTAACTATTATATAGCGATAGATGCCCTAAAGCTTCAAATCGAATGGATGTGGAAGATGGTAGTGGCAAGGCAAACGTGACGGCAATGGGAGCTTGGACCAAGTCTCATCTCCTTTGCACTTTGGGAGTTCCTTCTACTTGACTAGTGTATTCGTATTTCACTTGGTTAGTTCACTTCTCTAAGATGATAGAAGTCGGGATTTGTGGCATTACCCTATGCCTTCTATGCATTATTAAAGGAATAGAAATTACATAGATGAGGAGGAAATGAGTCCACCATTAGAGGGAGAAGGCATACGATTGGAAGATCCAAACCTTCTTCTTTGGAGCGAGAGCAAAGCCCATTTTACTCCCTTTATTAGTAGAACCTCCCTTCATGAAGTAAGAGCAATTTTCCCTTGCCTTGACTCTATATCTATATGCTGGAAGCCAATGAGCACCTAAGGAAAGGCAATTGAGTCTAATATATGCAACTTGGTATTATGGTGGTTGGGTTAAATCTTTTTTACTCATTCAAAATATTAGCTTTAGCTTTGACTATTGTGTTCGACCCTTTTACTAATTTTCTGTTAGTTGAAGAAAATGTTGAAACCTAAAACCTGGATAGTCAAACGTGTCAATGATTGAGTTCATTAAATAAGGGTTGCATAGCAAGATATACTATCAACCTTTTACATGTCATGTACATAACCCAAAAATGTGACTTGAGCCTACCCCTAGCATTCTAGTAATATGTGAAATGTATAATTTTAAAAATCTATGTAAGAAAATATAATCATTGTAGTAAATATTTGAGGAAGTTCAAGAAGCACATCAATGCTACTTATTCATGTGTAGGTACATCTAGCAATGTCCGCCTTGCAACATATGAAGTTCAATTGGCATTTATTATTCATACTTCTCTACAAATTAAGATATGTAAAAGTTCACTTACAAAAGGTTAAATTTATATGTTTCAGTATTTAAGTAGCGTATTGCCATACTTCATAATATGAATAAATATTGGAATGACCTATTGTCCCAAAATAAAATAATAAAGTGCAAAAGATTTTGATAGTCCATTACAATGCTAAGCTAAAGTAGAACATGATAGATTGTGTAAACGTTGGATATACCACATTTCAACATTGTTTGATAGTAAACTAATTTTTTTATTAACTTCCACACTTTTTTTTGCTTGGATATTTGCTTTAATTGTTACCATGGGATGGAATTGATATGTTCATTGGGTAGATGAAGCTTACTTTGTGATATTGATGATTGCTATGTTACAAAAGAAGGATGAGAAATCTCATTGGCTTGGTTTTCCTCGTGCATCACCAATTGGAATTTAGCAAAAAGAGTATGATTTTAAATTTTACACATTTTTGAAAAGCATATATCTTGTCGCAAAGCCATGCTGCAAAACACCAAGTGAAACCAAAATACTTAATAGTATGGCAATGCATTTTATGAAGTATTCCAACTCTTAGGACATGCAATTAGAATTGGGTTTGCAAAATGATGTTAGTAAAGGTTCTTGGAATTGCTATGAAACTGAATAAAAGTAACATATTTCAAGGATAAGAAGTGGTTAAATTGAATTACGCATGGGCTACGAATACACATTTTTTAGGTGTATCACATAGAAAAGCCACTCAAACTAATCTAATTTTGATACATGAGGAGAAAAAGGGTTTTGCAACTTTTATGAGGTAGAGCTATTTTGGTTCAAGATAGGTCTTTGACTAGGTAAGTGTTGACGGTTGTAGAAAAGTTGATTTTTAGGGGTTGACATGGCTTAATTTTAGGTACTGTTAATGTTATGGTAGATTTGATTGTATGGGGCACTACGTTGGACATCTTTAATTTTATAAATACATATCCATGATGGCGGGGAAGACTCGACTTACGGGCCATTTTTCTGTTTTTTTGTCACCTCAATTTGTTGTAGTATCTAACACCATGTTGGTTTTTTGAGTTATTAGTTGCGGCAATGCAACCATAGCCTTTTCTGTGGTATAGGGCTGTAAATGGATATTCGAAAATTCATTTACCGTTTGCATTTATATTCTTTTATAGGGCATATTATTCATATTTGTTTAAAGCAGATTTTATTCGTATTCGATTAATAGATATTCGATTATAGATGGATATGAATATGATTATTGTGTATTCGATTTGTTTAATATTCGCTTTGAATGTATATCCATTGAATATATACCTTTATATATTTGATTATCTGATTCGATAAATAATATTTAAAAAATTATTAAATATAATATATTCTAATTTTTTTGTTTATTTTAATAGAATAAATAATATTTAAAAATTACCATATAAATATATTATTATATATAATAATTTATTTTTATTATTTCAATATAAAATCTCATAATCTATATATAAATAAATATAAATTAATAATTAAAGAATTGAAAAGAGAATGATAATAATTGAGGATCATGAAGAATTGGTCGTACTAATAATTATACAATATTAAATTAAGAAAGAAATAAAATAAAACTATATGAATGATGAAGTTAACCGATATAAAGTTCTTGTTGGTTGACTTTATTTTTATATTTATAGTTATTATTTTATTAATATTAATTAATTATGAAGTAAATCATTGATTAGAAAGAATTAACTAAATCAAGAATAATTAATTCTTTAATTTTAAAATAAAGTAGTAAAATATTAAAATTATTAAATAGCTAGAGGGACATTAAGGGTTTTAGAGTATCTGATTAACTATACATTTATATAAGATGAATATATAAATTTATAATATAGTTTTATAGTATCATTAATTAAGAAATTAATAAAGTTGGTTAAATTTAAAATTTAAACCCTATATCCTAAAATCTCAAAACTTTGTAACCCTAAATTCCAAATTCGTAATAATAGAGAATATTTGTATTGATTACATTATTAAAGTTTAAATATCTAAAATTAAATGATAATATTCAATATTCATGGTAAAATTAATTTTTCTTTAGATTATATTAATATAATATATAAAAATCTTAAATATCAGAATTCATATTCCAAAATCATATGTAATGAATTAGCTAATAATTAAATTTTGAATTTAAAAATATCAATTATTATGATTAAATAAGAGTTTAAATTTTAAAACAAAAATTATTGCCATTATTGTTAAAATAAAATAAAAAAAATGAATGACAAATGCGTGGGAAATAAAAAGAATAAGAAACCCTATCTACCTAGCAAGTTGCCCTACCATTTCCTCGTTTCAAATTTTTGTTCTTTCTATGCTTCTGTCTAGGAGGTTTTTCTTCTATTTTTCAATTTTAGCCCTCGACAACAAGACCGCTGGCGAGAAGCTCTCAGCGGAGGTGAGCAACCTTGAATGGCAGTGTTGTAGGCCTTTGGACGTGACTCTTCTCCCCCCCTCTCAATTTGAACCCTTGCCATCGGTGGCGGGAAATAAAAGAATAAGAAACCCCCTTATCTACTCATTAAGTTGCCCTACTAGTTCCTCGTTTCAAAGCAGCTCTGAGGAGCGGGCTTTTCGTGCTGTTTGTTCGTATATAATGCGAATCTCGTATATTGCTCGCGTTCTTCCTTTCGGGCGTGTGTGCGTGTGTGATTTATTTTTCTACTTGCTGCACGTGTACACTAAAATCGCTTCGTTCACTTCGTGAACTTCGCTCAGCTCGCTCCGCTATAACCAACCCTGCTGTTTCTCCTATTTGTTATTCCTTCAGGTGCACGATTGGGTCCCCCCCGGCGCCTGGTCATGCTTCGCTGTGCAGGCTTGGGGGGGTCGCCTTCGAGCCCCTCCAGCCTGCTGCAAGGCTTTCGTTGCTCTCCGGTCGCCCTCGCTATGTTTTTCTCCCCTTGGGATGTAAAACAAGACTCGACTGCACCTGTTCTTTCAATCCCTTTCTATACGTTGCCACAGTTCAAGTCGAGATTTTTCTTCTATTTTTTAATTTTAGCCCTCGCCGACAAGACCGCCAGCGAGAAGCTCTTAGCGGAACGAGCAAGCCTGAATCGTAGTGCTGCTGGACCTTGGTCGAAACTTTTTCTTCTTCTTATTTCTTGCTTTCTTACCCCTCTTCTCTCCTTCAGTTTGAGTCCTCACCAACAAGATTGCTAGCAAGAAGCTTGTTGCAAAGGTGAGCGAGCCTCCACGAGGAAGAAGAGTTCAATAGCATCGCAACAGGGCCCATCACGAGGGGAGGCCAACAACTGCTGGAGCGAGCTTCTGGGGTTTCTTTTCTTTTCTTTTCCTTTTTAATCTTTTGTTTTTTTAATTTTTTTTAATAGTTCTAATGATGTTTTTATTTAATGATCATTTATTGGTTGTTCTTAGTTTTGTTGCTTAGAATCTTAAAAATTTGGAAGTTATTCTTATTTTAGGATATTTTCTCAAAATTTTGTTATACTATTTTTAATTATTTTATTTTCTATAAATTGTATAATTTATTTTATTAGAAAAATATATGTTTTTATTACGTGTTAATGGATTTGATATTCATATATTTGTAAATGGATACCGGGATGTTGAATAAATATTACTCAAATTTAGATACGAATAGTTATAATTGGATACAAATGTAGCCAAATAATTACAATAGAATATGGATATATTCGAATTCGCTTAATATCCATCAGATACGGATCCGATATCAGCGCACAAATATTTGTTGGATATGAATTCGAATATGGATATTATGAAAGTTAGTCGGATACTAATACTATATATGTGATCTATTTAATATTCATTTACACCTCTAGTGATATCTAATCGGTGATTCTGGACATGTTTGGGGGAAAGGATTCCGTTATAATTAATGATTGAAGTGGCATCATAGGATATTTTAGTGATGATTCTTCTCTACACTACTCTTATTGAGTAGGATGGGACTACCTTGCTTGGCGGCAATGCTTATTGTATTGGCACTTGAGGATTGCAAGGCTACATCGCAGGAGATATATAGGCGCAGCAACCTTCGATTTCTTTCTTAGTTGACAGGGGTTAGAAAGCTCTCTTTCCATGTCTTGGCTTATCAATTTAGTAGAGTTGCGGTTGCTTATGGATATACTTTTTCTAACGTAGCTCAAAAGATATGGAATGCAACTTCTAGACAGATTCACAATTAAGCAATGATGCAATCAAGTTCCAAAAATTAACTAAAAAAGACTGAGTATTTCTAGCGATGCTTAATGTTGAATAAAATGATTAGATTTGAGTTAGGATCTTGGTGGGGATTGATTCCCCTCTTTAAGATAACTTAAAGCTATGTATAACAACAAGAGAGTTGGCATAGTCCTATGTTGTTTACACTTCTACAGGTCAGGTATGGTATCAAACTCATCCTCTATGATCATAAAATTGGAACTAATAAGGATAATTGATCATTGTTCATTGAAAAAGACAACTTAAAGTGTGAGTATTGTGGAAAATCAAAGGCACTCTGAGGACTAATGTTAGAAACTCCATGATTAGCCCACATGGGGTGAGGTGGTAAAAGTACACGGCCTTCAAGATTGCAAGTTTATATGTCTGGTACTCTTGATACTAATATGTCAGGCATAGTAATACTATAGGTGGATTGTCCAACGAGAGTTACAAACTCTTAGGTGCTTTATGGCTTATCTTAGTTCTTCATCCATCGTGGTTGCTTGCTCTAATTCCACTTATCATAGCATATTTAGGTAAATAACATCCAGCTTTGCTATTTTTCTTCTGTGTAAGAAAACTCTTAGATTAATAATTTTGGAGCATTCAATCGTATTATCTGATCTCTCAAAAATCTTATAATCCATCCTCTTGCTCAACTTAAGATAAAGTTTGTATAGGTAAAATAGATATTTCCTTTTGTAGTCGGGAAAGTTCTAATACTTCTAATGTTACTTTATATTTTAATTTTCATATTCGTAGTTTTCTTCACAATCTTCAATCTATTAGCTTTATTACAGGAGACTTGAATTGTAAGCTTGAATTCTACCCTTCTTGTTCCATTTTTCAGAAGTTAAGCATAGGAAAAACAATTAGCTGGTAGAGTGAAAGATGGCTTATATCTACTTGACAAAGGACAATCGTTGGTTGATTGTCTACCAACCAACAAATAATTTTGTGGCACAAGAGATCCTTCTTTTTTTAGAATGGTTGCATCTAGTAATATGTCAACAGTGTAATATGGAGTTTTTGGTTTGTGATGCTTGTGAATTGCCTAGCATACTAAACATCTTATCATCTTATCAGTAATATAGGTTCTGTTTTGTTCGTGATATTCATTTAGTTGTTTAGTATCTTAGTTTTGTAGTTTCCTTGTCTAGATATAAATGGTTTGTTACATTTATTGATTGTTGTAATATGGTCATTTGCTTTTGTTTGATGCATGTAAGAAAATGAGGTATTCTCTTATTTTTGGTCCTTCCATACAATGATCACCTTTGAGTTTGATGCTAATGTTAAAATATTAAGATATGGGAATATCCAATTTTGGTAGCAAATTGCCCATCTAGCATCATCCTTTTCTCCATATGTTCATAAAACCCAAGTGCAGATGCATCGGATTAGTTGTGTTAAGGCCGCCACACAAAATGGTGTATTTGAAAGAAAAAATGAGGCATTTGTTAGAAGTTGCTCAATCTCTTATGTTCAACACGAACGTTCCGAAAGGTTACTGGGGGAATGTACATCTTTTATCATATGCCTTTAAGAATATTGGATTACAAAAGTCCTTCAAAAATTATTTAAGATATTATTTTTATTTTGTCCCTCTAATGGCCTTTAGGTGTGTTTGTTTTGTGTGTGGGAAATGTATTGAAAAATTGATCTATGTTTGTTTTGTCTATAAGAAACGTACTGGAAAACTTGATCCTAGAGCCATAAAATGTGTTTTTATTGGGTATTCAACTATCCATAAAAGGTATAAGTGCTACCATTTTCCTAGTGGACTAGGAAATTTTTTTGTGAGCATGGCTGTTGTATTAAGGGGATAAAATCTTGTCTTTTTCTTGGCTAGTCACAGCTGTAAGGGCAGAATATTGGTGTGGAAAGAATTGACTCCAAATTGTGGGTTGCCCCATATATAGTGGTTCAAAGGAAAATGGGGATTGGTAAGAGAATCAAAAAGTCGATGTTGGTATTTTGGAGCTAAATATAGAAACATTCCATGAGGAAGATTGAGGATCTAGTAAGGATCAGAAGGATGAAATGAGGAGGTTGGACATGCCGGATTTATTGATGTATGGTCGCAAGAAAAAAAGTGGATATAGTTGGAAGAAATGACTCCAATTGTGGGTTGCCCCATATATAATGGTTTAGAGGAAAATAAAGATTGATAAGAGAAACATAAATTTGCTGGTGGTATTTTGGAGCCAAATATAGGAGTATCCTATGAGCAAGATCGAGGATCTAGTAAGGATCATAAGGATGAAGACGAGGAGGTTGGACATGCCATATTTATTGAGGTATACTTGCAAGAAAAAAGTGGATATATTTGTAGACGATACTCTACAAAGTCAAGTGCCAATCAGGAACAACTTTGGTGGAATTAGGTGATGAATTCCTGCTCCTCTTTATGCCTGTAACTTTATTTACTTGATAATGTTCTTGAACTTTCTATTGTTGTTAGGAAAGGAGTTAGGTCGTGTACTTAACATCCTATCTCTAACTTTGTTTTACACAAATCTCTATCTCCTTCCCATTGTTTTGTTTTTGTTTTGTTTTGTTTTTGTTTTTGTCTTTGGATTCTATTTCTATGCATAGGGAGAAAAGAAAGGAGTTCAATCATGTACTCAAAATTCTTTCTCTAACTTTGTTTTATATGAATCTCTCTCTTCTTCATTTAGTTCTTTTTTGTTGTCATTGGATTTTGTTTTTGTTCATAGATAGAAAAAGAAGCACTTCATGACCTTGGGTGGAAGGCAACCATGGTTGAGGATATGAAAGCTGGCCAAAAAAGGGACTTGGGAGCTTACTACTCTTCGTTTGGATAAAAAGCTGGTAGGATGTAAATTGTGTTCAATGGTAGATGTAAGGGGAGATGGCTCTATTGATAGGCTTAAGGCTCGATTGGTAGCGAAAAACCTTAGCAAAAATGGAACTTTGTAGATTACTAGAGGCTTAAGGCTCGATTGTAATAAACTCTATTAGAATTCTCTTATGATGTGCTACTAATTCATTTCCTAAGAAATTGAGAGTAAGGTTTGTTGGCTGAAGAAAGCTTTATATGACTTAAAATAATTATCTAGAGCTTGGTTTCATAGATTTAGTAAAGTTAGCATTGTTTTGGTTACTAATTAAGCAATACACATCACACAATGTTCATCAAACATGATAGTGGTAAGATCGCCATCCTAATGTATATGTTGATAATGCAGTTGTTACATGGGACGATCAATATGAGATGACTAGATTAAAGGAGTATCACATTACAAAAATTGGAAGAGAGATTTTGGAAATTTGTGATACTTAGAATAGAGGTTGCTAGATCAAAAAAAGCTATATTCATTTATAAAGGCAATATGTCCTTGATTTGCTCGAAGAGGTTGGTATGTTGCGTTGTAATACTGCTAATTCTCCTATTGATGCTAATTACAACTTAAGGCAAATGTAGGAAAAGTTGTTGATACGACTTAGTATCACAGACTAGTTGGGAGGCTAATATGTGTTAAACGCCCAACGTACAATCCCTTTTTTGTTTATTGCTATTGCTTATAAGTGGAAATACCTCTTTTCTCAAAGTTTAACCTCTTTATGTTATTCTCTAAGTAATCTACGATATTCTTGTGTTAATGGTCCAACAAATTTTAGGGAAATCTATCTTAGGGGATCACAGAGTTTTTTATATGAACATAATTACTTCGCTTGTAATATATGATATGGGCATCCAATAAGCGTCGTGTACGTATATGTAGATATCTTCATTAAGCTCTATTTTACACATCATGATAATTCTACCCATAAAAATGTGTTCGTTATGTATAAATACTTGTTGCTTTCCAATATAGCTCGGTTTGCATTTGTAAGATGCATGAGAGTCAAAATAATGATTTTAATAAAAAATTAACCATTTGTATAATTAGTATATTTTTATATTATGATCTCAACAATTATTTCATACTTTAGAATAAAATACCCTATGCTTGCATGCATTTAATTAATAAAACATATTCTAGTCCCTAGACGATGCTCAAAAATAAATTTGTAGTGGTTTAGTTTATAATGATCTGATCACACAAATTTCTTCAACTTTACTCTAGTTCCTTAAGTGATGCCATCTCTATTTATAGATTATTCCTTTTCATATTAGGCTTTTAATTATTTGCAGTTCGGTCATCTCATAATTCATAAACCTATTTTTTTCTCACTAATAGTATTCAAGTAATTCTAGCGCCACAAAGATATAATATGAGACGTGCCCTTTTTTGTTACTACTCTTCCTAATTTGTTGATCATTTTATGAGTTTTCCAGTTTTAATAAAAGTTTATGATATTTTTCTCTTTGCATTGTCCATGAAATTTTGTTTCTTTTGGTTTGTTTATTTAGGCATTTCTTAGCATTTATAATCTGGTGTTATATTATTTTCTTCTAACTATTTTTTGTTTGATCATTACTATAACGAATTTTGTGGTGCTTAATTACATTCATGGTGGTTACTTTTACTTATTCTTATCGACATGTTTTTTTCTTTTGTTGCTTGCATCAAAATTCTACTTGAACCTTTTAGGTAAGTTTTGTTATTTCCTTCCACCTTTGAATAAGACCTAATAAAATTTAGTGTGTAATTTAACCTTTGGTAGTTATGTCGACATTTTCTTGAAGGGGATGCTTGAACAATTGATTTGCAACAACATTTTATTTAGGTTTATTGTTCATATGTTGAATTTATTTTACTTTGATTGACAGTTCGAGACCTATGACTTACATCATGTAGAAGCCACCAAACAGTTACCAATTTTGAGTGTAATGGTATAACATTACAAATGAGTAAGGAAGGTGCCAACAACAATCCCTATTGGGGGAAAACAGAATCATGTGCCGTTCCATTGTCAAATGTATTTAATATTCCTATTTTTAAAGCCAATCTTTTGTGATTAATTCTACATATGGTTGTGCAAACTAAAGTGTAATAGAGTGCAAAGGTCAATTCTTATGCAACTAGTTGCCCTTGTATGCGTGAGGGATAGTTTCTTTAGACAATAATTCCCCATTGTTTATAGTTGCAAATTCCCATTATTATTAACCTCTAAAATTTTAAGTTTTTCATTGATTGACATAGATATGTTAATCTATAATGGAAAATGTGCGACCAATTATCATTATATCTAGATTTTAGGATTGAAAGCATTACAAGTGTTGAGTTTTCAATTGTTTCGCGCCTGACATTAGAATTATTTATAGGATATACGTACTTGCATGGTCAATATTAATTGGATCTTGCAATGTATATAATGATCTAAGCGGAGTATTAAATTTGTAAAATGATTTTATTCTATTCAACATTCCACACTTTGATTAAAAGCCCACTATCCTTTTATCAACGATCAAAATGTTACTAAATAAAATCAGAAAAACTTTGCTTATCTTTATGTTGTTTGTGTAGTTTCCTAACAAAATAGTGAGAAAATGTTTAGATCTTATAGTAACTTATGTAAAGTCCAATGAGGAGGTTTGTTTCGTTATATAAATTTTATATAACCTAGGTTAAGCAGTCCATTTGTTATCTAGTCATAGTGTTAGAAGCTTTAAGAACCAAATAGTACAATTTAGGAATAATATCAAAAACAATTTAAGATTAGTTATGAAGTTTTGGCATGTTTATAAACCTATGATCTTGGGAGTTTTAGTAAGACATCAAGAATTTAACGGATGTGATATTAAGGGTCTTGGAAATACATTTGACATGAACTTTTGCATGTTTGAAATTTAATTATGAAATAAAAGAAATGAAAATTAGGCACAACCAATATCTTAAAAGAAATTGGTTCTATCAACTGAATTCTTTTCTATAATTGACAAGTGAAGAATAATTTTCTTAAAAAGAAAACATGATCTATTGAGTAAAATTTAAATAATCTAAACAAACAACAATTAAGGATGCTTCGCCACAATTCACCTGCTATGTGCCCCTTATGGCTAGCCATTCCAAGCCTAGTCTTACTATGGCCGTTGGCACGGAGCAACTAGGGCTTTCTTTTCGAGTCTTGTTGTGTAGTGCATTTAATGAAAGAGCTTTGCAAGTTGCATTGCCCTTTACATGTTTCTCGTTATTAAGGGCGCAAATGAGTCGAGCCGGCTGATGAATCTCACGAGTCGAGCTCGATCTTTATTTCAAGTCGATCTTGAGTCTCAAGCCAATTTGTGAGTTAGTACATAATTAAATATTATTTTTTACTTTATTGGTAATTATATTATATTATTATTCTTTATTTCTAGTTCCAGCACAAATTCAATTATGAGCTTGAGCTCGTAGTTTACAATTTATTTTACAATTTGAGCTTAATCAAGTTGAGCTGAGTCGACCTTGAGTTTTTATCTAGTTCGGAATTGAGTTCAAATATTAAAGTTGTTGAGCTCAAGCTTGAAAATTTCTTCCAAACTCTCGCTTATAGTGTGGCATTTCATGCATTAACATTTACATTTTTCACTCGTTAATATAAAGTATGAATGGCTTTATGTATAGTTTGGATCATTGGTCATTCCCAAAGAGAGAAGGACTTCTACTCCATATAACCGAAAGTTATTGCTGTTATTTTCTTTTTAAGACTTTCTGAAATACGTCTATTTTTTGAAATGATATTTTTTCCTAGGAATATTCGTCTTAGGTAAGTAAATAAATAAAATGATACCTCTTTAACTTCCAACAACTATTCTTAAGAGAAATGATCTAAAAATTGACAAAACTTAACATTTCAACTCTGATTCCATGTTAGGTTAAACTAGACCTTTAATTTTAAGATGGGAGCATTTGATAATCTCATTTTTCTTGGAGAAGCTATAGAAACAAATAGACAATAAAAGATAAACAGAGAAGTTAAAGATGTATGCTGCTCTTTTTATCATGCTATTTCGAAAATTAGTGAAACAATGTGAAAAAGTGTTTTAATAGTTGGTCAATAAAATAGAAATTTGGACATGTTAAATATCCATGTTAAATTTTTCCAATGCTTTAAATTTTTTTATGAGCTCTAGTGATATTCATGAGAATTTGAGGTGTTAACGTGATGGTGAAAATTATTGCTCATGCGTAATATGTAATTATTTACATTTTTAAGTAATATATTATTAATAGTTGAGACTATTTGAAGTGATGTTGTTTGGTTCACATAATTAGCTTGAATAAAATAAAGTTTGAACAAAACCCAATTTTAAGCATTTGGCAATCAACTTGTCAGTTAGAGGTAAGTAATCCTCTATTGGCCTTATAAAATGTTGGGTGACATTGCACAGTATCGGCTGCGGGCCAACTATATGTTGATGGGCAATGAGTATGTTGATATGGTGCGCCACAATGTTGGATAAGTGTTCCAAAGCAGCTAAAGGTTTACTATATGCTGTAAAAACTAGTATCCTTAGCTTTCTCTTACCTATCACCAAAGTTATAAATTTTCAGCTATTATAAAGAAGTGAGGGTGTTGGAGGCCTAACCCACTTAACAGCTAGTGCGGCCTAGCCATAACTTGACAATGGACCTAAGTAGTGCATATGGTGTGGACAAGTCCTTAAGATGCTTTAGTGCATGTTGTGTGGTCGTGTGGGTGGGCTTGTTGCACGTTTGCACGTGAGGCATAGCGTTAGTTGAATTGTGACATTGTGTGGTGTGGATCGCCTAATTTGATATTTGCGGACATGTGGGCTACTAGTTGAAGCTTAGCAGAAGGTGTCTGGCCGTGGGACAAGCTTGAGCTAGGCATGCCTAAAGTTGAGCAATGGTAGATGCTTGCATGTGCAATGTCAATCGGCATGGGGCAAAATGCATGTATCGGGCACAATACAATATAAATGCGTAAGTGATAATGCGTGTAAGTGGCACATTGCTACCGCATGACAATGCGCATAAGGATGTCCAATAGCTTAGCATGTTGAGTGTTGCTAGCATGCTAAAGTGGTGGACATGGGATCTTCATGGGTGGACACATAGATGGCTCATGTGATTAGGGTGCTAACTTATGACTGATGTGGGACATGTGTGCTGTAATTTGATTTGTTTTGAAAACCATTGAGATTCTTGGTGCATGTTGGAGTGGTTGTGAGTAGTTGAGTGTCAATAGCACATTTGGATGTCAATTGCCTAGTTTTACAGGCTAATATACAACTAAGGACCTTAAAACTCTCATTAGAGAGTATAAGAAGATTGGCGTGAATGAGCTGAATAAAGCTCTGTGTGCAGGCTTTAGGTAATGTACTATATTATTATGTGGACTAATACAAGTGCAAGGTGGATGCAGTTTGTAAATTTCTTGTGTTACCTTTACTTAAATGTTTGTGTGTGAAATTGGTGTTTTGCTTAGAATTCTCTCAAATTTCTATATAATTAGGCAAAAGTGAGGTTTTTAGCGTAGGTTGACTAATTAGTGCACAATAAGGTCACACAACAGGCAAAAAATTAGATTTAGTTTTGGCTTAACACGTTTTTCCCTTGTGATAAGTGGTATTAAAGTTGGGTTCTAAGTACAAAAGTTTCTCATTATGATGGGTTAGATGGAAGACACCTTATAGTTTATCGTCTAGCTCTGCAATGTGGTTCTCGTCCCCAAACCTAAAAATAAGTGGTAAATGTGCAATGATTTCACCGACCTCAACAAGGCTAGCCTAAAAGATCTATATCCTCCATGAAGGATCAACCTATTGGTCAATTTATGAGTAGGTTGTGCCATACTGAGCGTAGCCTGCTATTGAGTTGACTAAGAGATTGATTCTTAGTAGAGGGATTTTTGACTTCGATGTAAGGAAGCAGTCTCAATGAGAAATTCAAGAAAAAAACACACATTCTTGTGATTTGTATCCATTTGTCATTTATAAATTGGAAAGTTGGATTATGAAATTGCGAAACATAATTTTTGAATTGGACTAAAACTTTCGATTGAATAAGTATGAGTAGAGGATCTGTGGTTGAAGATAGAAAGTCAATTTCTAATCCTATCTAAATCTTCCATTCCATACATTCAATGTACTCTATGGATGGAGGAATGCATAGAGTTGAACATAGTAAAATAAGCAATTGAAAGATTTCGTCTTGGATAACTATCAAAGGGTGGGATTATTACGCAAACCTAAGAATCATATTTGGTTAATGTTTTGTAGAAAATGATTGAAAGGTTGCTAGATTTTGTGGAAAGACGGCTTGTTTCGAATAGAGAGGAATTGAGTGCCCTTACGGACGCTATTGACGTGAAACTTGATGATGTGAACACAATTAAGCATTATGAAGAGGGTATTGACTGGTTTTGAGAGTAGGTCTTCTTCATTCAAGGTAAGAATGCTCGATCCCTGACCTTTTGGCAGTGACGGAGCACCAAGGAACTTCTCATAGGGCATAGAGGCGTATTTTATGGCTCTGAGGGTGTGATTCAAAGAGAGTTTGTATTACAAGTATGTTTCACCTCCGATACAAAAATATGGCTATGTACTTGTCTGTCGAATGAGAGTAGTGTTAAACAAACAAAATTAGGTTTAGAAGCTCAATTCGTGTCTTCTATATCTTGTGCATCGTAGTGGAGTCCTTAAGGAACTTAGGGCATATTAGGTATTATAGGATTACGTAAAAAAGAATTCAGTTCATTGGTGCTAGACATGAGGGATGTGCTCGAGAAAGGCATGTTCAATTTTATTGCATTATTGTTAGTGTTATGGTTACAAGGATTCTTGAGATCTTTTGTTTGCATAATTTTTTTGATTAAGGTACAAGTTTGGTTATAGAGACTTGGTGGCACATCCACTTGGTGTCGTGGATGTTGGATGTGCCGATAGCTGTCAGCGACATATGGGTGTTAGAAACACAAGGGGAAAGGTAAAAAGATGTCCACAAAACAGAAAACTAAGAAGGGACGGTAGCTTTCGGCCTTAGCTTGATACATGACAAGATTCAAAAAGATGTTATATTTGATATTTTGGTAGGAATGCCACAGGTGAGAAATTCAACACACTTTGTCGTTGAGATAGATGTTGAGGAAGGAGTAGTTGAAAAAGTGAATACTTTGTAGGTAGTAAGCAGCTTGCAGGTTGATTTTGAATGGCAAGCCGAATTGATGTAATGAGTTCCTCTTGGAGAATTTACTTGATTGAGTCACTCTTGAACCAACACTCTACTGTAGATTGTGCGGAGGCTGCTAGCTACGTGTTTCAGCTAAGTCCCTAGGTGGATAGGAAGTGGAAAATACTCTTTCCGAAAGGAGAGACTTGAGGCTCAACTAGGATATTATAATATGATATCCAAGCAGGAGCTCAATATTGAATAGGAAAGGATCGATGTCGAGGCTCAGAGATTACCTTAATTGCAAAACCAGAGAGTTGGTGCGAATTCAATCAACTGCAGGGGTGTATGTTGGTCCTCGGCATTTGCAATTACACAAAGATTGCCCCATTTGATGTTTTAGAGTTATATTAGGTAACAAGTTCTAAACTTCAGTAAGTTGCAGCATTTCTCACTTGTGGTTGCTTGGTGCAGATGCGAGATGGCCTGTTTTGCAGACATAGGCTCATGTGTAGTTGAGACTTCGAGTAGGTTTAAAGGAACTTTGTGTGGTATGATGCAAATTAGGGTTCCTAATGCAATGATGAGATCTATTATCTTGCATTAAGCTTAGTCTAAGGGATGTATGGTGTTAATTTTGCAACTTGATTGCTACTAAACTTTGATTTATAATGAGTCAGACGATTTTAGGTTATATTGGTGAGTGAAAAAACTTAGCATAGCTTATCGAAATAATCCTATGAAATTCTTTGATTTAAGACACTAGCATCATCAGGATTCAGAAATTTTGCTAGGAACAACATCACTACTTAGACACACTAGGATACGGAGTTTGAGATTTGTTTGCAGACGGTTGTTTTTTGTAGGTTGTCTGCATGCTTACAAGTGCTTGCTTAGTAGAGCAAGCTGATTCTATGATGAGCTTGGAAATAGGGTGAATGGATGCCAAGGTTAGTATCACAAAGTGTTTGTAACTTGACACTGTTAGTTTTGAGAACTCACAGGATTAAGGAGGTTTAATTGTCCTACGAGTGAGCTGGGGAGGGGATTATGTAGAGTGACCATACTTTGATGGGGACATCAAATTCTTTTGGTGGAGATGTTTACTTTGTTGGGTGGCAGAGGCTGCAAGTAGCTGCGGGTTGATAGTCAACAAGTGCCAACATGGTGCTATAACATGTTGGTTAAGTGTTGCAGAACACTTAAATGCTAGGAAGTAGCCTCCTCATGTTTTTGATTTAGCGTTGTCACCAAGTTATAAATTTACCAAATTTAGAAATTTTAAACTATTATAAATGGGAAAAAGTGCTGGAGGCTCCACTTACTTGGTTTTTCATGTGAGCCGGCCATAGCTTTGGTGATGGACCGTGATAGCTTATATGGCAAAGGTAAGTCCCTATGAAGCTTTGTGGTGCATAGTTATTGGAATGTGCGTGCAGTATGACATCGGGTTGCCAAAATTGTGGGCGTCATATGGCGTGGAGCTTTGTAGCCTATTGTAGATATAGATTATAGGGGGGATGTAGGTTATGATTGTAGATACTTTGATGTGATAAGCGGAACATCGTTTGAACATAAGGCTTATGGTTGAGAGGTGTCCGCAAGGTGTCTGGCCCTGGCGCACGCTTCGGCGAAGCATGCTAAAAGTTAGGTGATGCTGCTAAATGCTTGCGTGTGGGCAATAATATTAACCAGCTTATGCAGGAGCTTTGAGATAGGGGCCCAGGCGGCAGGCAACATAAGTGCGCAATGTGATGGTGCGTGTAAGTGGTATAAGCACACATGTATAGTGCACACAAGGCTGGCAGATAGCTTAGGCATGTTGGGTGGTGCTAGCATGCTGAATTGGCGCGCACAAGTTGTTACTTAGTGGACATATAGAGGACTGATAGGTGATTAGGTTGTCGACTTTTGACATTCGTGGCAAACATGTGCAATGCATGTGTCTGTCTGACTTCTTGTGAAAATTGCTGTGACACATGGCGCATGTTGGATGTTGAGGGTAGTTGTGGGCGATAGCATGGCATACTGCTGATCAGTTGATTGAAGTCTAACTTGTTTCGAAAATCACCGTGACACCTGGCTCATTTCGGACATTGGAGTTAGTTGTGGGCGATAACATGGCACATAGCTGACAATTGATTGCTACAAGTCCTACCATCCCAAACTAAACACACTTCCTAATTGTTGGGAGACTACCTAGTTTTGCGTGCTTATTAATATATTAGCTAAGAACCTCATAATTCCTATATAATGACGGTAAGAAAATTGGTGTGAACGAGCTAAAGGGAGTCTTGTGTGCAGGCTTTGGGCAAAACATCTGATGTATTGTATTATTGTGTGGATTAATACGAGTTCAAGGTTGGACATGGCCTTTAGATCCGATAAATCTGATGTATTGCCCTTTAATGCTTGTGTGTGCATTTGGTATGTTAGCTTGCAATTCTCTCAAACTTCTACCCCCCTTAATAAAAGTAGGCACAAGTGAGGTGTTTGGTGGGTAGGTCGACTAATTGGTGCGCAAGTTAACAACAAATTGGGTGAAAAATTAAATGATGTCGACCATATAGTCCCCCGAGTGACAACCTTCCTCTAAGGGCTTGGCCATTACTATGGGGTGCTAAAAGTTGGTTTTATAAAGTTTATATTTCTTAGTTTCAATCAAAATGCCCTACAATGTTTGTAAATTTTAATAATTCAGTCCAAAAAAAGATCTTTCTTTTTTAGGTTCTTTGCAAAAATACTAGTATTTTGTACTTGTTTCATTCATTGTTTCTAATCTGTTTTTTTAATCACACAGCTTAGTGCACTACCTTGCTTCGTGTAGCATTGTAGCTGATCTATTATATAAGCTGGACCAAAACATAAGCCTTAATCTCTCCCAGTGAATGTTAGCTATAATTTGAGCCGAGGACAATAATAAGGAAGGTGAACTTGAACATAAGATGAAATCCGATGATAAAGTTGAGGTTGAGCCAATTTCTGCTCTTAAAGCCTGGTTGGCAGGCATATTTGAACATCTCTCTTAACCTAATAGATTCCCCTTTCTTCTACTGGGACAAATTGAGTTTTTTATGCGTTTGCGTTGTTTCATATCTGCTTGTGCTTGTGATTGGTGAGGCACATAAAGATTCATCTTAAAAATTATCTGTATATGTATGTTGATCTTCCTTATTTTGTTGCTTATGGAAAGTTTTGCACTTTTGACATTATCTTCTTTGTACCCTGTTATCAAATACTTTGTTTCTCAGATGAATTGCATCATTTCTGGAGCAACCAAAAACTTGAATTTTAACTTTTTGGGACATTAGTACGCATGAAAATATTTACCTTGATTAGCGGGCCTTGTATCTACTAAAGTGCATGCGTTATGGGAGCTAGAAGTAAATAAAAATAAATTTTGGTTGCATCCATTGGGATTTTTACCTTGGTTGACAATTTAACTGTAGGGTTTTAGCATATGGTATGATCTTTTTATGCGATGTACCTCTCTATGAAAAAAGTTCTTCCCTTGCAGAAGCAATGCGTCTATATAGCTTTGTTACATTCATATCCTCTGTTCTTTTTATGCTGTAATTTCTTAAGGTGTATAATTGGGATGCTTCTTGATGTTTGGTTCACTCCACTACTAATGGAGCATGCTTAAGTACCTTAAGCTCTGACATCATTAGGATCCTACAGAAAAAACTTTAATTAATAAAGGGAATCATTCTCTTTTTCTCTCTTTATTTGTAGTTCAACTATGTGGTTTTGAAATATATTTCTTTTCCTCAACATGTGCACCTGTGTCCTGACTGCACTATACACCAATGCTTTGGTTTACCTCTGGAATTTGAACTAGGATAGCGTGATGCCTTTTGCTAAAATTTGAATTATTAAAAATAAAATCAAAGAAAGAAACAAGAACCTAAAGATATCATGTGGTTTGTTTATTGGCCTACATCCACAGGCGAATGCCTGTTTTCTTCTAGTAGTGTATTATAATGAGCACATATTTGTATAGGTGATTTACTATTGGAAAAATAATGAATGGAGATCATTCCAAAATCAAATAAAAAGTATCACAACAATTAATTATTTAAATTATTGGGATATTGTGGTCATGCGAAAGTATAAACTTTGATTCTTTAACATTCCTTTCCAAGTTGAATATAAAAATGCTAATTTGGGACTTCAAATAAAATCAGGGACTTTTAACGCTTATAGGTATGTGCTTGATGATTCATGATGAGAAAATAGGTACATCGTACATCATGCGCTATAATATGATCTAAGCCAGTAACACCAGAATTAATGTTTAAGAAGAATATTACATAGAGTGAAAAACCGCGCTCTCAAAAACAATGAGCAAATATGAACTCGAACTGTAAAAAAGAATTCCAGAAAGAACAAGATTCTGAAGATATTAAATTGGTCACTAGGCCTAAGTGCAGGGATAATATGGCCAAAACCCTAAGATTCTTATATTTTTCGTACGTACTATTGCATCACAATAACCATATATTTATATTGGCGAACTACAAGACTGAATCCTATGAATTTGTAAATACCACAATAATTAATTATTTAAATTGCTGTGATATTCTGGCATATCAACTTTGATTCTTAACTCATTTGAGTGCAATCTTATATACTTCATAGGTTATGAAAAGTAACCACATTATGAACTGAACCTTGGTACAACGATATGGCCCTGTAAATTTCCAGGAGCAAAACCATAGAGGTGATCTCCCACCATCAGCAAGTGTTATTACTTGGAGAGCTTCTGATTTCTTGTTCTATATGAGCCGGCTAGTCCATTTTGAAGCAAATGAGATATTAACCTTGTCGAGGAGTTAATATCCATGGGAGGAGTGACTATAATAAATTATACTCACATGCATATCATTTAAGTATAATGTAACAGAAAGTAAATTACTGTACATTTCAGCATGAATAATAATATTTACATGAAGTGTAACAAATATCTATATATATGCGTGTGAAACACATTGGAGAGATAAGACAGTCAACTATGCTTTAGTTACTGATATCTAGTTTTTTGCATGATATGTTCCCATTGCAAGTAAGTTTCACTATACCTCTCATTGATTTGTTTAGGTAATGTCTTAACCTGCTGCACTTCTGAACTTCGTGCACTGCCCATTCCTAATGTGGCACTTGATACCAATTCCCTGTCTTCCTTTTTTCTCTATTTTATTTATGCTTCGTGTTTGCTTTGTCATTTTTTCATGTGCTGGGAAATGCTTCGGGTGAATTTCCTGTTACAGACTAGGTGACACAGTTGGGTTATGACTTTTTGGAAAGTTTTTGAGTTGAAGTATTTCCGTAGAGGAAACTAAATGATGATCAGACAGTTATTATAAATCACAATCATATGCCTCTAATACCACCATTGCACACAGTGGCGCTAACCAGCTAAAATCCTTCCTTTTCATTTATTTTTTAAATTCTCCACTATCCATGATACTACCTCGATCTGCTTCTTCCATGATCCTAGCATTATTTTTTGCAAGTTGATAGTATTACTAGGTGCTCATAAATGGAAAAACCCATTTTGGTTATATTTATTTTTGGAGCATTTGAATCTTTTTCTAATTGCTGTATATGTATAAAACAGCTTGTATTCTGATACACCCTATAATCTAACAGAACAAAAATTCATGTAAATTCTTTATAGATTTGTATCTGTTTGCGGTCTTTCTTGAAATTTCAATTGCATCATTTAATATTTTGTTGTGCCTCATTCTTTACGAGCATCACTTCTCACTCATGTCTATCATTTCCAGTCTGAACGATATCCTGCAACAATACCAGAGTCAGGTTGAACCAGGTCCGGGTGCCTCGATGGGAGTTTGTGATACACAGGTAAGATTCACTTCTAGGCGCTTTATTATGGCTTTGGACCTGAGCCATTGACTCAAAACATGATCTTATTGTGTATAATATGTCTATATGCTCGTCTGTTTAGGAGAAAAAAGATGTACAATCTATCTAACTAAGATTTCTTATTGGAAGATCTCGTAAATGGGATATTATTATGAACTGGAATCTGTCTTGACTTCTTCCGGATAGTTGGTAATGCAATTGTTTCCAGAGATCCTTTGCTTCATTTGAAATGTCAATCTGTGTGATTATGGATTATTACAAACCCAAATTTGGATGTCTATCGTGCAGACATTTTGCATCACACAATCGGCCTCTGCCATCTTCTTCAATGAAAGAAAGTCATTCTAGAAAGCTGACTATAGGTGTTATTATGAGTCTGTCCTAACATTTAGAGCAGAATGGAGGAGGTTTGGTTACCTGTCCTAGTTGCTCTCGTATGACTTAGCAAACATACTGCACAAATTTCATATTTCTATTGAATCATTTAATCTGATAATATTGTCCTAGTAATCAATGTAAAATGATTATGATATAGTTATTTTTGAAGTCGATGAGTTCTACAATTATCATTGTTATTAGAATTGAATTAATTTTAAAATTATTGTTATTTCATTAACCAAACATGTGGCTCTTGATTATACAACTAATTTGTTTCCTCCCACTTCTAAGACATTTAAAACATGGGCTTTGTAACTCTGGAATAACTATGTTGAGATCTGAATATGATTAATGGCAGCAATTAAACCTTGTTTACAGAGTAGACTGTTGCACACAATAATTGTTTCTGTTTGCATGGCAGGAACAGTACTCTAAATATGCAGGTTTGCTCACAAGCGGAGAGCTCCTCCAAATTGTAGAAAGGTGACAACTTTATCCACCTGTAACACTTTCTTGACTTTGTTATTGAGCTGCAGACTTAGTTTATTCGTAAGTTAAATCTCTTTCCCTAGGGTACTTGGGGAGCCATGTGTTGACCAGCTCACTTTTCCTAGGGAACTCGGGGAGCCATGTGCTGACCAGCTCAGTGTGACAGACCTTATACATCTGGAGAAACAATTTGAGGCTGCACTAATACAAACAAGATCAGTCAAGGTTTCATGTTCCCTTCATTACTTTTTTTCTGCTCTTTCTGCTGATGAAATTCTTGAAGTCATCTCATATAAGTTTACTTGAATTTTTGTCTGAAAAACATTGGTAATTAAAATAAAAGTTAAGTCTAATTAAGATTTCTGTAAAATTAATAGTAGACTAAATTTCAGATAATACAGAATGTGGACGAAGAATGGAAGATAGAAGGGCTGTCGAAGTATGAGACAGTCTCATGTAACTTCGTCTGCTGGGTTGGGAAATAGATTAACATTTAATCTACCAGTACAACCAACAAGTACTGGTTCTGGGTGATCTTGTGAATTGGTCTTTAGATAGAGCTGATTTGAACATCTGATTGTAGCATCATATGTTAAATGACACAATTTGACATAATTTGCCATGTATTGCTGCAATTATTTGTCCACTCTTGAAAAAGTAAGAAAAATGGAGAATAATGTGCTCCCAATAATTGTGTTCATTTGAACAGTTCTCTGTCTACATGGAGATTAGCATAACATATACATAGTCCATTTATTGCATTCTAATCACTCGACTTGTCTAGATTCAAATTTATACATTAGTTGCTCCATGGGACAGAGTTTGGGCACATATTATGGCGCAACAGGGTAAGGAAGATTATTGTGATAGACAATTTTGACAGTTGAGACTTTCGATATGATTAACACTTCAAACTTCTTCCAGTTATTGACCGGGTATCACATGAGGAAAAATTGGCAATTTCATGAACTAGGGGCTAGTCGTAGTTTACCTTTTGTTGGGCTTAGCTGAGCTAGAATTTTATCACACTTCTAAGGGTTAGGCTTCTTTCATTTTCTTGTTGACCTCTTTAACATATGGAATAAGCTTGAAATTTTTTCCATCATTATAATCTTATAGCTACATGCTATCTGGCTATCACCTTTCCATGATTTCATTAATTGTTATATTTGTTTTCCATATATATCACTCCTTAGGTGAGAATTAATGATTTCAATTCATGCAGACACATCTGCTGCTGAATTCTATATCTAGCCTTCATGAAAAGGTATGCAGTTTAATCTATTTTCTATTACTGCCGGGATATTGCTAGAAATAGTAACCTGATATAGAGTACTAAAGTTCTAGAGAATGGCATATTGGAGTAGGTTTCAAGTTGATGACTTCCAACCTCTGAACTTAATAACTTCTGGAAAAACAAATATCAGAGGTATTATTGTCTCATGATAGCTATCTTAAATGTCTACAGGATCGAGTTGAATTATAGAACTAGGCAAGAGATCGTGAGGCTGGCTTAGATGTCAGTGTAGATTCACAATTTTTTCAAATGTAACTTTTTCTGACTTGAAATGTGTCTAGGTGAGTTATATTTGTAACATCTAATATGAACCTAAATATGGGTCAATGCTACTGCAGCCAGCGTTTTAGACAAGAAGTTGGCATCATGAAACTCCTATCTAAATGTCATCATAGCCCTCCACCTTGCTAAACAATGTAGGTTAGCTTAATCTGGATAAATTCAAGATCTTTGGATGATTACAAATTTGAGCCACTTTTAGGAAAGGAGTTGACATCATGAAACTCTATCTAAATGTCATCATGTTCTTGCTAAAAAGTCTAGGTTGCTGCATTAAACTCAAGATCTCTGGATGAATACAATGCTTAAGGCACTTAAAATCTTGTCTTCCCAGTTCCTTGGCTATGTCCTGATTTCAATGATAAAATCCCAAAAGGGAAAGAGGGAGAGGGAGGGGGAAGATCTATGCAATGCTACAGTGCCTCAAACTATGATCCCAAAGTTCTCACTCATTCCAGAACACTTAAATGCATTAAGTACTTCTGTAACTAGGAGAAAGAGAACACAGGATGGAATGCGAAACGAGATATAAGATTTACATGCTATGTCCCCTCATTAACATTTTTAATTCTTTATCCTTTTCATGTGATGAAAGGAGACAGAAGACATACCATCACACGAAAAATTGTGTGCGTTTAATATGATGTTATTAGGTTTCAATGTGGCTAAAGCAACTTACATGATGTTTTTGTGAACAGGAAAAGATGCTGGCAGAAGAAAAAAGGCATCTGGAGGAGGAGGTCATCCGAACCAAAGAAACCTCATCTATAAACCTATAATTAATGATCATTTTCTTGGAAATTTTTGAATGAAGTCTCAATTGTTCATATCAATTACTGTTCATTGATGTACTTGCAGATTGCTGGAAGCAAGGGCGATGAGAGGAGGACAAATAAGGTGATGATGGACCTCAACATCCTTGCTGATGGTCAAATAATAGAACAGTAGCAGATATAAATGCTTGACTTGCTAAGACTTATCAGATATGTAATATCAACAGCACTATAACAACTCAGCCAGAGGAAACTTACAAAAAGGCGCTAGCGCAATATCTACCTAGGTAACATGATATTGAGGTTCTTGTTGTGTGGTCTATAAGCTGCTTAGGCCCTCTCCTCTACTCCATAGCTTTTGTATCACTGCTCTATTAATGCAGGATTTATCTAAGCATACATCCCCAAATATTGCCTTCATCCGAAAGCAATTAGGCTTTCCTCAGTTGTAGATTTCGATTTGATGAGCATTACAAAAGAAGAAAAAAGGTGAAGACAGATTTTCCTCTTACTTTTCAACTGAACAAAAACTTAAAAATTTTCAAGGATGATGAATGGCACATGAAATGGAAGTCAAAATGCATAAGCCTTCACAACAAAAGATAGAAAGGGAATAAAGTTAAAAAAATAAAAAAACAGAAACAAAAACTTAACTTAGAAGCAAGAAGTGGACTACAAGCAGGGATTGTTTGGGTCTGGGCTTTCTGAAATCTGTTTTCACTTCCCTCTAATGATTGGGTTCAGCTCCATATAGAAGAGCATAGGCATCTTCTACCAAAACATGCTTTGTTGGTAAAGAGGCCCAAAAGATATAACCTACACCTTATAAGGTTTCTGGTATGAAAAAATTGACCAAAAATTCAACTGCGGACCCAAAAATATTTATATATATCTACCATCAATCACCATTCACCCGTTACCATTTACCCAATCAGCCAGCCTATTATTAACAGCTTATCCATCTAATATTAGTACAAGAACGTGCCATTATTATGAAAGAGCCCTATTTCTTTCAAAATCTAAGACGCTAGCATTGACCTCATGTTCATTTTATTTTAAAGAAATTAAAGTCTAGCTATTATATAATTCGAGGAACTACGTAAGACTAACCTTATTAATTTGTTAATATAACTATTGATTTTACATATGCACACATACATATATATATATATATGTGTGTGTGTGTGTGTGTGTTACCCCAGAGTATATATACATAAGAACTATTATTAATAATTCCAGTCCTCGTATACATTTCATGGCACATGCAGGCAACAGAGTGAGGCCAAGCGCAGGGGTGGTGTATTCATTCACAAGAAGAGCATGCATGATTTTTTCCACAATAGTACGTAAAGTTGAAGGGTGACTGCCAGAAACACGAGGTTGCAGGTTCCATTTCGACCAACCAATGGCCATTACGAAACATTGTTTGGTATAGTGTTGTTGTTGTTGTTGTTTTTTTTGTTTTTTTTTTTGTTTTTTTTTATTGCCTCTCATTTCCCACCAAACTTAAGATTTCCTCGCTTTTTCTACTCTTTCGATTCTCAATTCTCAATTCTCCAACTCAATTAATTATTGTGTATTATTAATTGTATTAGTGTAGTTTATTATTCATCTTTACGTTTAAATGAAGATGTCAAGTAAATTCAATTTGCGACTTCTTAATTGTTAGTAAAATAATTTGAAGGTAAAATCTATCTTTTTTGTAATTTATTTTGTGTGATTTTTTTAAATTGTATTTTTTAATTAATTTCTAATTTATTTTTAAAATAACGAGCTTTATGGTCATTCCAAAAAAAAGACCTCCTCTACCTATTTCTCAGTCTCTCCAACGGTAGGCGGCTAACATAGTTCTAGCACACTACCCTTCATTTTTCTTTCGGTTCAGCCTAATGTTAGAATGTAGTTTAACTACAAAAAAATATAATTTATTCAAGAAACGCCCCTATTTATATAATATCGAATGGCAAGAATCATATTATGAAGCACAACCACTGAAGGCTAGTGAAAATGACCCTAATGATGTGTACGTGAGAGGACAAAGGGAAAAATAAATAAATAGTGGTGTATGGAACTTATTTACAGCTGGGGAATAAGGTAGAATAATATGTCTATAATGTCAAGCAATTTATAAATTTAAAAAGAAAAAAACAGTGCAACAGATACAATAAAAAGATACACTCAACAATCGGGTTGGGAGGAATTCAGGCTGAGGGGGACCTAGCAATCATTACTTTATTAAAGTTATTCGGATGAAATATAAAGTTAGAAAATAAGAATAGATTTATCCAGATTAATTGTAAAAAATAAAACAATGCTAAAAATGAATTAATAACAAGCCATAATTAAAAGAAGTTACAATTAATTTATAAACTCATATTATGTAATATTTATTGTAATGAAAGTTATAAATAATACTTGGCCGAAATTTTAAAATTTAGGTGAAAATTTTAAAAGTTTTACATGTAAAGTCTCTTTTACATAGATGGAGGTAATTTAATTTATTTATGTGATATGAATTATTGATTGATTATAACATATTCATGTAAAAAAGAATAATTAATTTTTAACAATTTGATCAATCACCTTATACAAGCCAGTATATTTATGAAACAATTAGAGATTGTGTTAGGAGTTGGGAACTAATACATAAAGTTATAAGTATGTCTTTTGATATGCATTTAATAATACTACTGTTGTTAGAAAATCAGTTAGATTATTAGAGAAATTCCTGAAAAATGATATTTTCTTTTATGTTAAATATTTTTATCATATTTTGCCTTTATGTTGTAAGGATAGGTTATATAGAATTGATGATTTATTAATAAAATTAGATCTTGTTGAACACATATTGTAATTTCATCAGTTAGGACTCAAGAATTTAGGAGATTTTGTGAAGACCTCATAAAATATTTTGTAATTCTTATTTTAACACTTAATATGGGTGGAACTCTAATTAGATAGTAGATACTTGATTTGACGATATTTGTCGTCATATAAGTAGTGAATTTTGTAATTGAGAAATGACAGATGAAGAAGGTGAACCATTAGTAAAACTAGGGATAGCAATCGGACGAGTTTAGGGTAGGTTTGCCAAAACTCGGGACTCACTCCGCCAAATCTTTTTATGGGTTCAAGACCTACCCTGCCACGAAATTGAATGTTAGCGTGTCGGACCCGCCAACATTATTGTTATTTATTGTTATTACCAAATAATTAGTTAAAAAGTTAAATATGTGCAATTCTAATTTTTGAAAAATTATAAGTTGAAAATATTATTGTTATTTATACACATATTCAACACATAAACTGTTTGTTATGACTATTACTACTTTTACATAGAACATATATATAATATGCACCATTTTGGTACACTGTTTGTTATGACTATTACTACTTTTACATAGAACATATATATAATATGCACCATTTTGGTACATATGTAAATACACATTACAGTAATATATCTATAATAAGTAAAATTGTATATATAATACTATAATGAGGCAGGTTAGGGGAAATTAAGGCTTAAAAATTAAAATTAAAGACTTGCCCTAGGACCCATTTGTACTTCCAAAACCCGCCCCCAAGCAAGGCGGGTCTGGGATGTTGTCATCCCTATGTGGAAGATGAGGACTGAAATATTGTTCAATTTCTTGCTTCTCTTCTTCATATTACCCAACAGACCTGTACCCACACTACAGGATATATCTCAATTATTTAACAAACATAAAATAAGATGAAAATGTGATGAAATAATTTTTGAAATGAAAAAGAAAAGATATTACAAAAAATACCATTTATAGCAATTATTGCATATATTTTAGATCCTAAATTGAAGTTACACATGTGTGCTGTAATAATGAAAATATATAATGAATTTGTTCTTCACAATGATTTTAATGATAATAATTAAAAAAAAATAGATATTATGAAAATATTGTACAATAGTTAAGGTCAAGATTGAAGGATACGCCAAAGGATCACAAGGGACATCTACAAGCGAAAGAAGAGAATTTACATTGCTGATTTTAGAAGTGAAAGACCATCAAGTTGGATACCCTACCCAAAGGTAGCACAGAAATACCACTATCTTATATATCATTATACTTACAAAACATATGTCAGGAAGATTATGAAAATACAACCTGAGTCAGTGGAAGTACAATGAAAAAATTAATCTAATTCTTTCTTGCACATTCAAGACATACTAACGTCTTAGATGTCGACAGTGGCATCAAAGTGTACCTTTAGTGTAGGCAAGTGTTCTTTGATGGTCCAGTTCTTCCACACATATTCGAGACATGCTAACGTCTTAGATGCCAACAATGGCATCAAAAAGTATATTTAGTGTCGGCAAGTGTTCTTTGAAGGGATAAGGACTTGATTAAAGCCCAACTCAATCAAGTCTTATATTCTATTAAAACATTAGCTAGACTAAGACAGGTGAGGACCATTTTACCTCAATCCAAAGAAAATAATGAAGAATAACTTGAAAATGTGCCTACCACAATCCATCATCCGAGTGTGTGTTAGATAATTTGAGTGAACAATCAATCTATCACTAAACCAACTTAAACACACTGTAAGTGATATTTTTTTTCTCAAAATTTTTACTTTTTACTAACTAATGAAAAATAAAGTTATTAGAGGTTTTGGTCATATTCATTTCTATATAATTATTTTTCTGAAATGAATGAACAGTTAAGGGGTCATGCTAAACCCCTCACCATCGAGCAAGATAGTATTTTGTAAAACTATTATTGTTGACCATATAAGTTTATGATTGTTTTAAAAATATAAGTGTTATAAAAATAGTTATTAAAAGTAAGTTTATGATATTAAGACTTAAATATTAGGTCCATAACAATAAGTGTTAAAATCAAGCGCTTACTGTTACGATACAAGCTATGGCTTTTAGCACAGGCTCAACTTTATTTTCTCAATTATGTTCTATCGAGTGAGAATGGTGCTAACAATAGATGCCAACATTAACTCGCAAGCACTGACTTGGAAGGCTCATGATCTCACTCTAATACTAATTAAGATGTATAGCCTAAGAGGGGTGAATTGGACAAAATACTTCTATCAATAATTTTTCAACTTCAACAAGTTATTTATCGATAAAAAAAAAAAAAACAAAAAGTACAAAAGCAGTAAGTACATAATAAAATAAAAACATGAAAACTTAGAGCTGTTCGGCGAATTTGAAGTGGGAAATATAACACAAAATTCCAAATAGAGATTAGTACAATAAAAATAAAGATAAAAAGATCAATGAGAACTTAGCTGTAATCACCATATGCAAACTTGTATAATAAATTCAATAAAGTAACTATACTACTTTCTGAAAAGAATTCTGCAAGAGCAATGTAAAAATGCGGAATTAAGGAAGTTAGTATTCCTTCTCCAGGGATTGGTATTCCAAAAAGACTTTCGTGATTCGGGTGAATACCACTGCATGGTCTTTTCTTACAACTTTTCGTTTCTTTAAAAAGGAAAGCATGTTAAAATCTTCCCACGATTAATTATGACAGAATCTCGCCAAGAAAGAAATTAGGAAGAAGTGATCTATTTGGAATGGGTATATAATTGTACAATTCAAGCTTGTCATTTGATAACTGCCACATGATTGCATGTTTTAAGCTTGCCAATTATGTGCATATTGTCGGAAATAAGAATACTACAAAAAAGGAAAAATACGTAAATCATGCAAAATTATCATAATAAAAAATAGTTATGAGATAATCTAACAATCTTCGACTGGTGCAAGAGCCTGATGCTCACTTATGAGGTTTAATCAACCGGAGTTCAAAGATCCTAATGGCTACTTCAAATTTTGATGTTTATGCACAAAGATAATCCCATATTTGCCAACCAATGAAACCAACTGTGCAACATGGAAAAATCAATTGAAGAGTTTCTTGTTGCATCATAGTATGATCTTGAATATCATCAATGGACCACTAATTTTAACTAATAAAGCCATGACTCTAAAGGTTTGAAGAGAGCTTACCACTGAAGACAAGAAGATCCTATCCATGAATGCCAAAGGCAAAAAAATCCTTCCTATGCACCAACCCAGGAAAAGTACAATATTCAGCAAAAGACGTGGAACATGCTTCAAATACTTGGGAAGGAACATCCCAAGTAAGGCATGAAAGAATTGCATTATTCATTCATCAATATGAAATATTTTTCATGAAAATAGGAGATCCAATCTCTCAAATGCACGCTTCATAGAAAATTATTAATCTCATTTTCGCATTAAGTAAAATTATATCCAAAAGTGAAAGATCATTTGGTTGCACATAAGAAATGGACTCCTAAGGTCACAATTATTCAAAAAGTAAAAAAAATTAAGACTCTATCCATAGAAGAGGTCATCAGTTCACTTATCTCCCATGAAATGACTCTTCTCACTGAAGAGGAAAGTTCTGAAGGTAAGGATAAGAAAATGTTGTCTTTAATGCAGACTCGGATAACTGGAATGATGACATTTGAGATGTTGATGAAGAAATTGGGTCATTAGGTGTCTACAACAATTTATTCAAGTAAAAAATCACTTAAAATGAGATACCATAGTAAGTTCTAGAAGAAATAATACTGATCAACAAAGATCCGATCCAAATCATATGCTATGAATGTCATTAAGTTGAAAATAAAAGATCATATTATTCAAAATCAAAGAGACACCCAAAGGCAAAGAAAAATCTAAAACAAAAGGTTATGGCAATCACATGGAATGAAGCTATCTCAGATCAATTCAACATGAAGATAACTATCTTATGGCTGACAAAAAGGTATTTATTCTTTTCAAAATTCATTTTACTGATTTTAATATTGAGCATGAAATCATCAATTCATTTAATTTATACAAACACTTCCATAATGAATCATTAAAACTTCATGAAGAAATTAGCTTTCTTAAGGAATAACTCCAAATCATTTATGATTGGAAAATCAAACTAGTCCAAGATTATATAGAACACATAAAAAAAGAAATTGAAAGTAAAAATGGATTGGTAGAAAGAATTCAAGAACTAAGAAAAGGCAGATTTAGTACTATTTGAGGAAAATTATAATTTGAAAAGGACTATTAAAGGAAAATACAAAGAATTCAAATCATATGCTCATATTACAACAAGATCGATCATCTATTAGAAATAAATACCATAGAAAAATATGCTATACTTGTAGAAAGATAGGATATATACACAAATGTCCAATAAAGAAGGACATCATCACAAAATTTTTATGAAGTGCAAAATCTAACATAAAAGAACCTAATAATGTGGATATCTAAAAAAATTTGTTTAGCGGGAGCTAGCTAGAAAAATTAGTCACAGGGACAAATGGTATCTAGCTAGCGGATATTCCATAAACATGACAGGAGATAAATCAACTTTCACAAAATTAGAAGACTTAGTGTTATTTGCAAAGGAAAAGATCACTAGAAAAACACTATTGAAAATAATCTTGAAACTTCCATTGAAGATGTGTGGATATTTGACAGATTGAAACATAATCTATTGAGCATTAATCAACTTTGCAACAATAGTTATAAAGTACAATTACAACATTCAAATTGAGTTGTAATAAAAAATGATGAAATTTTTTTCACAGTTTAGAAATAGGAATATCTAAAGCAAAGACTTAGATGACCTATCTAGCTAAAATGTTGAATGTCTCATTGCAACTAAAAATCCTTTTTGGACATGGCATAGACGTTTAAATCATGCTAATATATAACTTTTAAATCATCTTGTTAAAAAAGGATTTAGTCAAAGCCTTTCCTATAATCAATTTTATTAAAGATGAAGTGCATCATGATGCCAAAAAGGAAAACTAATAAAACCATCCTTTAAATCTTAAAAATGATATTTCTTTGTCTAGGCCTCTTGAACTCCTATATCTTGGTCTTTCCAAACCTATGGAAACTCTATCACTCGGTAGAAGAAGATATGTTTTTGTTATCACTGATGATTTTTCACAGTTTACGTAGGTTCGCTTCCAAACTCACAATAATGGAGCCTTAAGCTTCTTTAGTACCTACTATAAAGAAAGTACAAAATGAAAAAAGGCTATCTTATTTACATAATTTAAAGTGATCGTGACAGTAATTTGACGGTAGTGAGTTTGCTCCTTTCGCCATGAATATGGCTACAATCATTACTTTTTGACCTAAAACACCTCAACAAAATAGTGAAGTAGAAAGAAAAAATACGATACTTCAACAAATAGCTCGACCCATGCTAAATAGACATGAGCTTCCCAATTCCCATGTCTTTACCTTATCATTTATTGCATTTTGTATTTATTTACTCTGGATCATCCAGTATTTTACTTTGATCAAACAATAACTTGTAAAAGTTCCAAATATTATTAATAAAGGTATTTGGTCCCAATTCACCCCTCTTGTACTGTATATTCTTTCAATAAGTGTTTGAAAAATATTAAAAGTGACATAAATATAAATCCACTTTAAAAAACAGAAATATTGTAAAAGTATACAAATTATTGAAAACAATATTAAGGACTTAAACATTAAGACCATAAGTATAAGTTCTTTGTAAAATATTAAGAGTGACATGTAAGTGTTCTATATTATTTGGTGGTGTTTTGTAAGTCAGTAAGTGTTTTAAAATTATTTGGTGCAAATATAATTATATATATGTGTGTGTGTGTGTGTTTGTGTGTGTAAAGAATTGACTTAGCTCACTTACAGCCCAACCTAGGCCAGAACCATTTTCTTAAAAAGAAAAGCCCCTGGGGGTGGGCTAGCCCGCTCGGGACCATGTCCCAAAGTCAAACGGTCCAGACCATTTGATACCTTTATAACCTCCCCCCCCCCCCCCCCCCATCTCACATTGGAGCCCCAATTTCGGTTCATTCATCTTTTGCCTTTTTCTCTATAACATGAAATTTTGACCAATCTTTTGATCTTTTATATCTATAGGAAAAGCTAGATCATTCCTCAGCATATGAACGACAATGATAATCTTTGTTCCTAAATTGAAGTCACTTCCAAAGACATAAAAGAGGAAATCCTTATCATTCCACACCACACTATTAATTCTCATGGAGTAGCCCGATCCATTCTTGCAATAAATGGGTGGCAGATTTGAGATACGTCAAGGATAGTTAAGAAAGTAACCACGGTCCTCTTTTAATTAGGAAAAAGAAATAGAGTAGCTAAGGTTGTGGAAAAAATTTCATTCTCACGTCCCTTAAACGCAAAAATAGGCTAAAGATGTGATTGGATGTAAACCTACCTCGTGTCTTAGGAGTAACATCTATACTGTTGTCTCATTGGCTCTATTCTTGTCTCTCTCTCTCTCTCTACGCCTCACTTATTCCCTCTCTGTCTCAGCCTTTGCATTCCCCTCTCACCCTATTCTCTATTGTATATTTCTAAATATTGAAATCTAGCTGGCTGGCAAAAAAAAAAAAAAAAAAAAGTGACAGGAAAAAAAATAAATTCACGAAATAAAAATATTTATGATGAATTCTTTTTTTATTTTTCACAAAATAAAAATATTCAATAATGAAAATTTGAATAATTTATATAATTTTCTAATTAATCTAATTAATTTGATTTTATTAAAACTAAATTCATAAAAATCTACAAAAACATTTTCTTAATTGGAATTTAATTTTGCTCAACTTAAAAAAAAATTTATTGTTCATTTTGTAATAAACTATAAAAAATATGAAATACATTAAATTTATACTTTATTTAAATTTTTTTTGTATAACTATTCTCAATTTCAAACAAATTCAAAACACAAATCTCGTTCTCTTGAACATATCTAAAAAATAATCTCACAACCATTCACAACCTTATATCTCATCTCATATCTCGAAAACACCAAGATAACCCTGAAGGCTTTAAAACACCAAACATGAGACAAAACTCCACAAGCGATCAAAACCTAAAGGTTGAAGTTGCATGTGCATGACCACACAAGCCCTTGTCCACAACCCCAAGTGAAAGCTGAATGCTACTATAATTTTAACATTTGGAGGGCATGCAAGGAATTAGAAAGAATTAAGCAAAAGGAGTGGATGGGGACACCATTTTCAATTCAAGAAACCATACCATGAATATGCCTAATTAAGTTCTCATTACCAAAATTACAACGCAGAAGCCACACGATGTACATAGTCAACTCTCCAAGGAAAGAAGAAGGTGCATTGGTTTGTGGGAGGCCGTCATTTTTTGTCCAAGAAAAAAAATCCATGACCATCAATGTTCAAGGAAGCAACAAGTTTGAATTTGCTTACACTAGTGTTTGTTCGTGCACTAATCATCTTTTTTGTCCATGTTTAGTTTAACTAGCATTTCAATGAGACTACGGTAATAAGATTAGTTATTGTTTAAATAGTACATTTTATATAGTGGATTCTTAGGATCTTACTTAAAAGCATGGACATGCTTGTTGCCCCTCCATTACTTTTTCTCAATTCAAAAAATTAAAAAGAAAAAATATTCATAAAATTAGTCAACCCAACGGACAAATACACACGGAGTGTTTGTGAGGGAAAGAGGTAAAGGGGGTGCATAATAGCCACCGCCGAGTAATTAATTAATCAATTAGGAACATTCACTATTCTCTACAGCAATTCATAAAGTGACCAGACCCTGTCAATAAACCGCCTAATAGTGCTATATTGAAATATGAGCCCACAATTCTTTGTAATCTACCTTTTACAAATTTCTATATATATATATATATATATATATTCATTTAGGGATCTTGGATTCGGACTTTCTAGATGGTGTAATTCTAAAGGAAATTAATAGTTCACCAGCCCAACAAATTTGAGGTTTTTCCGTACTTCTTCTCTTATTGTTGGTTTCAACACTTGTTTTCACACACACACGCACACACACAGGCACACACCAGAGCCCAAGTAAATAAATCTATCAAGCAAGCTTTGTACAACCAAGAGAAACACAAAACCCATGAAGGTGAGAGAAACAGTTTGCGTGGCACCAGTGTAATACAAGATTGAAAAATGAAGCTTTGAATCAGATATTGAACTTACAGTTACAGAAAATGGGGGTCGTCTTCAAACTTCATTTCCACATGTGGGGTGGAGTCGGATAATAAAAAAAGCATCTTCCTTCCCACCAGCAAACAAAGAAAAGAACTTTTTGAGAGCATTTAGTGAGATTTTGATTCCAAACCTTTGCACATATATTGCTCTTCAAACATTGGGTAATCAAGAGAGAAAGCTTCGAGGTAAAGATATTATACCAACCCGATTCAGGTTCTCTATTACATCTCTTTTTTTTTTTTATTTCATTCATAATATATTAAATATTTTTTTCTAAAAATAATTATTAAAAATTAAACATACTCAATATATATACATTATATTAAAATATAATATAAAATATAAAATGAGATAGAGAATCAAAGTAATACCAGCAAACTCTTTTTATTTACGTCTTGGCAACATTTGTAGCCGACTTAATTCTAAAAGGTTGATCCTTTATTTATATATCAATATATTTGTACACATACTTGGCAAGTTCAATGCATCACACGTGCAACCCTTGATTTATGACAAGTGCCCACGCTGATACTTGACTACAGCCGGTCCTCGCTTTTATTACTTAACCAGTAATGGACTAAAATGTCCATCAATCATGAAAACTGCATATTTTTTTAATATAGTGATTAAACAAAATATTTACATCACTAAATATAGCCCACTTTGGTTGATTACAATTGTATAATTGATTAAAGTCTTGAGTTCTTAAAATTTTGAATTTTTTAAATAAATTTGAAAATCTCATTGATTATTATTTTATTTTTATTTAAGTTTTATTTTAATACAATTAATTTATCTATTATAACTTACAATTCATATTACATTTATTCATAAATACAGTATTGATTTTTATTTTATTAGATAATTTTAATTTTCAAATGTCCAAGTAATAGATTTTTATTTCATCATAAAATTAAAAATAGCCATATCATAGATTTAATATTTTTTCTGTCACATATAATTTAAAATTTAAAATGTGTTTGGTGATGCAGCACGAAAATAGAATAAAGTCCTTTATGGTAGATAACAATATGTCAATTCATTTTCTCTAGAATGCATGCAGAGATATTTTTTTGTTCTCAAACATTCTTTGAGTTTGTGATTTTTTGTAAATGATTTTTTCTGTCTAAATTCTTTTTGGAATTTGATATTTATAGATATTTATCTTGATGGGTTTAGGCTCATTAGGGTTTTTCTGTCCCTTTTTATGCTTAACTTGTCTTTTAGGCTCGCTGGCTATTTTACTTAGTTAAATTATTTCAGTTCATTGAGCCATTTTTAGTTAATTTAGCAAATTGCCCTTATAGTCAATTTTAGCATCATTATCAAACCCCCTATTTTTGATAGGGAGATTTTAATTTTATATTGAAGATATATCATAAGTTTATTTTTTTTCTTCTTTATTTTAATTTGTTAGGAATAAAGTTCATTAAGTAATTATCTTTGTGCCATGTGTTTGTGAGTTCTCAATTTTTGCCTAAGTCGAGATTCATTAGGTCTTGAAGTCTTTGAGATTTTTGAGAGCTACTTCACAAAGGTGACTTTCGCTAGCATCTAATGGTATGGTTAGTATGCAAGAATGAGGGTGGAATGGAATAGGCATTTCCAAGTCCATTCTAAATCCATGATTGGAATAATTTGGAGAAGAGAATAACCATTCCCATGAATCTCCATTTTCAAAAGCATGGGTTTAGCTATTCCCTTCCTACTCCATGGGTTTATCTATTCCCAGTCCATTTGAAATGAACTTATATTTTTCCTTCGCAAAATTATCCTCCAAAATTTAACAAAAGACTTTATATTAAAAAAAAAAAAACTTCACTTTGTAAATATTTCATATTATGTTTTAACTTATTTGATTGTTACATGTTTTGTTTTAATTATATATTTTATTCATATATTTTTTTATAAAAATTCATAAAAATATTAAATTATTATAAATTATTAAAAAATAAAAATAAACAATAAAAATAAGAATAATTATACATCTTTCAATTTTCATAATAAAAAACAAAATAGAAGCATCATCGACTTGGTTGATGCGTGATAAAAAATTATCTATATATCATTTAAAATATTAATTATACTTGCATCTCTTTCAATGATTAAAAAATATATACAAAATCAATAAATGAAGAGTCGTTGATTATATCAATGATACTTCAAATTAAACTTACAAAAAAGTGCAATAAAGGAGTTCTTACCTTATCACAAAAAAAATTAACCACTTTAGTTATAAAATATTTTATAATTTTCTTAATAATATTATATCAAAAATTATAAAAGCGCTTGCAAAGTTATAATTATAGAAAGAGATAGAATTGTGTTTATATGTTTTTTGGAGTAAACGTACGTAATGTAGCTGATGAGATGTAAAATGCATATATTTACTAATGTAATTCGAATAACAATAAAAGTGATATTAAGAGTATATAATTATAGACATTACTCTACAAAAACTTTTTAGAATAATATATAAAAAAATATTTATAAATTTTTTTATTTTAATAGTTTTTTTACAAAAGGATGATTTGATCATTTAAAAAAATTTCATTCCGCTCCTACCCAGTTATTACTAATACTAATCATGAGAATGTAATCAAGTAAGGAATGACGATTTCATTCATTTCTTATTCCTAGTACATAACAAGCATAGGATTAGTTATACCAACACCATTCCTTTCCCAACTTAATTCCATTCCTAAAGTCATTCCCTTCCTACCTAATTCCATTCCTGCATACCAATCACCACATACGGAGTTAGTGAAAAAAAGAAAAGTTCAACTTAAGCTGAGGAGAAAGAGGAAGGAAGTTTCCAATAGGAGTATTTGATGAATTCTTAAGGTAACTTCCTTCTTATTTTGTGACATCTTTACTTTATTTCTTTGTCTCGATTTTCTCATTTGCTAATTTTTTTCGCAATCTTTTTGAGTTGGTAAAATTCTTGGGGTTTTCACTATGTCAAAATATACTTGAAATGAAGTCAAATTCCTAGTCAACTTTGAGGAATGAGTCTTCAAGTGGTCAAGTTATAGGGAGCAAAAGAGGAGCGCAACCACAAATTTTTTGCTGACCAGCTGGTCATCGGCTATAGCAACATCGGCCCTTGCAAGTGTTCATCCAAAGCATCTAGAGTCGAGCCCTTGTGGGGGCTTTCATCCAGGGTGCCTATGCACGCCTAGATCTGGCGCTCATAGCATGCTAATAATTAGTGCCCGTGGAGCACAAGCGATGAGTGCCCCAGTATGCCATCAACTGGTAGGCGCTGCCAGCATTAGCGGTGGCCGATGTGAGGGCAGTTGCTTTAAGTGATCAAGGGCATCGAATTTGGTTCATGTTTCTGGGGGTCGTCCTCCTTGTGGTCTCACAATGTATTATAAGTGTGTTAGTCCTTCATTGGATGTGATATCAGTCCAAGCTTTAGAAAATTTTAAAGAGTCTCAAAGTCGTCCTCGTTGTCTGATCTTAATTCCAAAGATGAAGGTTTTCGGATGAAGAGTTTGAGAGCATTCCAGAGATCTTTGTTAGGACAATGGAAATCAAATGTTCCCTTTGGCAGAATGAGTTAATATCTTGAGGCATAGGATACGCGCATATGATGAGTTCAAGTTTGTCTTTCCTTCTCCTTAGGACAAAATGGTGCCACCTCCTAGAGGGTATTTTACTATCTCTAGCAGTAGTTTCACTTGTGGGATTTCACTCCATTCGGACCTTTTGTTGCTAGATATAGTGCAAAGTTATGGTGTGAATTTGAATTAATTCGTGCCTAATTTTTTTTACAACTTTTGCTGGGTTCCAATAGCATTTGAGGGGGTTGGGCTTGCAAATATCATTGGATAGTTACCATACTCTGTTTTGGGAGCTTAAAGAGCCAAATGAACCATTCTTCCATTATTTTCCTAAACTAAATAATAAGTTCGTGTAGGTTGCCTTCATTAAGGATGATGTGAGGGAAATCTGACCTTCTGCTCTACCTTCGACCTCTTTCTCGGAATAGTATGGAAAACTGCACTTCACGACAATGGGAATTCACGACTCCCGACCCCGAGTAAATGCGGTTTCCTTAATGGAAAGTTGTCCTCCATACTATTTGTCTCATCCGATACTAAAAAGAGTATCCATTTTTCCATAGATGTATAGGTATAGTATAGGGGCATTAATGTCTCAAGGTACAAAAGTGGCTAGGAACCCTAAAAACTGATATATAGAGAGATGGACCATATTGCCCAATCTTCCCCATTAGCTTACGAGGAACCCTAAGGTTAAAAGAGGGAATACATATTATAAGCACATATAAATGAGTCTCACAATATCCGGAGAAAGGTACGCTCCCATTTTTACATTCTGCCTTGGTTAAACATTCCTTTCATTTTCTCTATTTTACTAATTTAAGCATGGGAAGGTTTTAGCCGAGGGCTACCTTAGCAAGCCTAATGAGGCTTCATTACTTGCAGGTCTGACCTCCTCACTTACTAAAAGGCTTGAGTCCAATCTTACAAACACTCATTATCATTTGTCACTCTCCTCATATTCACCACATAAGAAATTTTACCACATCATTTTGGCGTCATCTGCCATAACGGAGCCTGCAACTTGATAGAAAATGGCTAACCCTAAGCGTGTTGGACCAGTAAACCAAGGTTTAGCACCCAATGCGCCCGCCCAAAATATAGGTCCAGAAAGGCCTTCAGTGGCCACCATACAGGGGGATTAATCGGAGAAGATTCTAAAACAGCTAGGAAGCAGTCGTCCAGACAGTTACAACAGAATCGAGACCATTTTCAAAATAGGACACAACATAACATTCTAACTCTAACGATAATATCTTTCAACTGCAGTTCACAAACCCTAGTAACCACATGTTCAAGCGGCAATCACGAATTTTCAATGATCATCCAAGCCAGAATAGCTAACTATACAGTAAAAATAACTTTGTTGGATACGGCCAATTCCGTCAACATCGTCACTTCGACTGCTCGAAGAAAAATGGAGTTAGGCGAACTCCACCTTTTACATGTTGTAACTCTGATGTAGGATTTTTTTGGTAAAATGGTCTTTTCGGTTGGTCGTATGATGCTATCCATTCCAATAGGCAAACATCATCGCACAAGAACAACAATGATAGAGTACATGATTGTTACCACAACCCTATCATACAACATCATCTTTGGTGTTCCAGCCATCAATGCATTCTAGGTAATAATATATACCTTCAACCAGCAAACAAAATTCCCAACCACAGATAGTGAAGGCGTAGTATATTATGATAAGTAATAAGCAGCCCAGTGTTACACACTCTCCATATCAACCAAACCAGCACACAAGCAACTGAAAAAACATACCCTCAACATAAATACCATTATTAGAGCTACCTAAAACCCACACGAGAAATGGGTCTAGAAGATACCCACCTCTAACTAGCCAAGAAACATAAAACATCGAGCTCGAACTGGAAAATGAATCACCAGAATCAGTACGCAATTACTGCCAAATATAGAACAAAAGTTTATACAATTCCTAGGAGCAAACAAAGATGCCTTTTTAAGGATAGCTTCCGATCTCCAAGGCATCGACCCAAATGTTATAGTGCACAGGTTAAACATTTATCTGTTATTTAATCTTGTAAAAAAAATGGATATTCTATGATGAGAGAAATAAAATAAATGAAGATAAGGTCAGGAAATTACTGAATGCAGAATATATAGTAGAGATACACTTTACAGATTAGCTTTATATTGTAGTCCTTATTCCCAAACCAGGAAATAAATGGCGAATATGCAATGATTTCATCGACCTCAACAAAGCTTATCCTAAAAAGCCCTACATGCTCCCCAAAATCTACTCGCTAGTAGATTCAACAGTCGGCTGTGCTTTGTTAATCATGATAGATACCTTCCAAGGGTACCACCAAGTTTCCATGGCACCCAAAGATAAAGATAAGCTCTCCTTCATTGTACATAATGGTGTCTACTGTTTCCTAGTTATGCCATTTGGCCTAAAGAATGCAGGTGCCACATACTAGAGGCTAGTAAATTAGGTGTTCAATGAGGAAATAGGCCATTTTATGGAAGTATATGTTGATGATATGATCGTCAAAAGTGGAATCGAGGCCCATCACTTAGCAGACTTGTAGAACACATTTTCCATCCTAAGTAAATTCGACATGAAACTTAATCTAACAAAATACACATTCAGATTCAGTGGAGGAAAATTCCTAGGGTACATGGTCAGTGAAAAAATCATTGAAGCAAACCCCTAAAAGATACAGGCTTTGTAGGAGATGACCATCCCAAAAGCTAGAAGAGAAGTACAAAGCCCAATGAGACTGATTATAGGACTTAACCGGTTTATCTCTGAACTTGCCAACAAGAGCCCATCCTACTTCAAAATATTGCACAACACCATAAACTTCCAGTGAAGGGTAGAATGTGACCAATCCTTATTTGACCTCAAGGACTACCTTTCATCCCTATCACTGCTCGCCAAACCTAGGTTTGGCAAACCTCTCTATATATATTTAGCTATATCATCACATGCAATTAGTTCTATCTTGGTTTCAATAGACGATGGTGCACACTACCTAATATACTATGTTAGTAAAGTATTTTAGGGCGTCGAAAACAACTGCTTGGAGGTGGAAAAGTTCGCACTGGCATTAGTTACAACAACAAGGAAATTACATCCTTACTTCCAAGCACATTCCATCATCGTTTTAACCAAGCAAGCCCTTTCCAGACTGAACATTTAAGAAGATTGACCAAATGGTTAATCGAGTTTGGAGAGTTTGACATCAGCTTGTAGTCGTGAACAACCATCAAAGCATAAGCCTTAGCCAATTTCCTGGTTGAGCTGATTGGACTCCCTGATGAGAATGACCACTCAACCCTATGAATGTTAGCTGTTAGATGGGTCTTCAACACGGAATTAGATTTTGCCCTACAACTCAATTTCCTGGTCATAAACAACAAGTTCGAGTATAAAGCCCTCATAGCAGGATTGAAAAATGGCCATAACTAATGGCGTCGAGCACTTGTCGGCAATAACCAACTCTTAGCTAGTTGTAGGAAAATTCGATGGATCTTACGAGACAAATGAGATAATGATGGCCAAATATCTTTCTGTAGTAAGAAAATTACAAGAACAATTCAAGAGTTTCACTCTGTACTAGATTCCCTGCTCAGAAAATGAAAGAGCCGACACATTGTCGAAATTTGCCAATAACAGCAAACCCACAAGGGATCAGACAATAACTTTCCTTGTGGCTAACCAACTAGAAATCCTTGACAAACAATATGCCCAAAACACACTAGGTGTGTTGTCATTCACGCCATTAGAGCCAAGTTGGCATGATGAAATTTGGGACTACATATCAAATGAAATACTGCCCGATAACAAAACAACAGCTCACCAGTTGCGTCTCCCAACATCCAGATACTCACTATCTCAAGATGGAATTCTATTAAAAAAATCTTTTGGAGGGCATCCTTTTCATTGTCTAATTCCCTTCCCAAGCTTTCACAATCTTGGAAGAAATATGCATAAGCAGTTGCGACAACTATTCAGTAAAACACTAATTAGCTCACAAATTCCTATGCCAAGGATACTTTTAATCCACCATAACAACTAACACCGCATCTTTTGTTAAGAAATATGAATCATGCCAATTCCACTCCAACGCATCTCATCAACCAGCTGCAGACCTCACCCTCATAGTGTGTTGGTCATTCGACTAATGGGGAATCGACATCGGTGGACAATTTCCCATGGCTTCAGATCAAAGAAAATTTGTCATTATTACAGTCGAATATTTCATAAAATGGGCAAAAGCAAAAGCCATGCGAAAAATTACAAACCTGCGATTAAGAACTTCATGGAAGAAAATCATCTGCCACTTTGGAATTCCATGAGTATTAATCTCAGTTAACGATTCCTAATTAGGGATTCAATAACATTTTGTATTAGCGGCAAATTCACAAGTCAACGGATTGACGAAAGTCACTAACAAAATAATCGTGGATTATCTCAAGAAAAGATTAGATGGCAGACAATGCAAATGGGCAGATGACCTCCCAGGAGCCCTGTAGGCATACAAAACTACACCCAAAACGGCAACATGAGAGGCTCATTACAGCTTAGTCTATGGATCTAAGGTTGTCATATTATCAAAATTTTTAGAAGAAGCAGCCAGAACAATCTTTCACCAACCAGAAGTCAATGAAGAAATGAAAATGTTGGATCTCAACACATTAGATGAGAAAAAATCGTAGGTATATGTCAAAATGCATAATTATAAGGCAGGAATGGCCATAGATTACAACAAAACAGTTCGACACCTAAATTTCCAACTGGGAGACCTTGTCCTAAAAAATGTGGAAACCTCTAAATATGTCGGCAAATTAGATCCCAATCGGGAAGGCCCCTATAAAGTCATCAAAATCGCAAAGAGCAATGCATATAGGCTACAAGACATGAATGGAAGAGAACTACCAAGACCCTAGAATGCTATCCACTTACTCAAATTCTATGTATGATGTAATTACCCATCAACAGTTCAATTTGAAATTCAAATGATATTACAAAAAAATTGTTCAACACAAGACCGCCTTCAGCCCTAAGTTTCTTTCAATAGAGATCAACTGCCTCTAGGTCAAAAAAAACATTCGGTCACCTTCAGATTGACAACTCTAAGGCTACCTCTATGCCAAAATGCATTGCCCTTAGATCCAAATTTCCTTAAGGAAAAATAGGCTGCCTTCAGGCGAAATTTTCTTTCCACAAGGGTAGACCACCCTCACGATCGAACAAATAGTCAATCGCCTTTAGATTGATGACTTTTAAGCCGCCTTCATGCTTAATTTTCAACAATAATTCACAAGCCGAAAGCTATAGTCAAACAACTTCAAGTTCACAACAATTAAGCCAAAAAAGTTTCACAACAACTTCACATCCAGATCGACATTATTTGACATAATTCTCAATCTTGTCAAACTAAACAGACTCAAGACCAAAACATGTACTAAACTATATACTCAAGCATTCCATTGCACAAAATCAATTTATCACACATTTATCAACTGCAATATACAATTGCTTTATGATAAGTGCTTAAGGGGGAGAAGAGTAGGATAAAGTGTATGCAAAGAAGACAGAATAATGAGAAAAAGATTTCATTGCAACTTCAACAAAAAATTATTAAAAAGGTACGTAGTCCTAAAGTGAAAATCAATACAACTAAACACAACAAAAATGGCGATCCTGCTTGTAGAATACATCTAATAAGAATTAGGTCTTCTAGAAAGCTCTACATATACCTTATGACCTAGAGGCTTGGTATATCAATCTCCAAGTGCTTTGCTAAGTTGAAATTCTCTTTGCATAGCATACGCCCTCCAGAAAAGGGGACCTCTGAGGCATTCATAGGGTTGGCACAGTAGGTGAGCCTGCCTCTTTAGGGTCGGTAGAACCAGATGGACCCGCCTCTTCGAGATCGACAGTAATAGATGGCCCTTAATAACCTCAAGCTCTTGGCCACCAAGAACTTCACGCGAAGCTCTTGCTCCCCCGATATCTCATTTGGTGCTAATCTTCGCTTTGATTGGGGGAACATAGTCATATTCAGTAAGCTCAAAGATGTGGACTTCATTGTTAGAGAATTTGGGGTAGGGCTATAGATTATCATTTAAAGACATACCGAGTCGACCCTCGTTGAATTCTGACCCCAAAGACCTCACTTGATGTAAGGCCTTCTTATATCTACGTCGGGTATTATCGCCCTTCGACAGCAGACAAGTAATAGAAAAGGCTTGAAAATAAATAAAGTCGATGACAACATTCATTCTCTGCTCAACCAAGCGAGTCTCATAGCAGACCAGTGAATCATCAAATGCCTAATCAAACCCCTGGCGCCGGCCCCGCACCTTTATAGCTCGAGTACCATCCCTTAGCTTAACCACTTCCTGACAATGCCTGCTATCTCCATAGTCAATTATGAATTCTCCATTACTAGCCAAGCATAAATGTTGGAGGTCGGTTGTCGGTTCAGCTCGACCGTAAGTTTATCCAGTCGAGATTAGAGAAAAACGGCCTTGGCCACATTTTGGCAGAGGGCATCGCCTTTCTGGCCCCTTAACTCTCTACAGGCATGAATCCAGGCCTTTCTATTCTGCATAGTGATCGCATGATGCTGAAATATGGTATAAGCCATCTGGGCCCACTACAATAAAGCAGCAGCCAGATGAGAAGGCCTCATATTGTGATAAAAAGCAAATCACTGTATAGACTCAGAGTTCAGTATGCATATCAGTTCTTCGATACCTTAGCCAAACAACATAGTGTTAAACACCTCTCAGTAGGCCCCATGGGGAGGGTCACTATTAGTCATGCTCTTTTTGTTACTTATGGTGAAGAAGTAAGGTTCCAAGAAAAAAAGAAGATCCACCATATCTAATTGACTCATCTAGGCCAAGCTCTCATTCAGATTGACAGAAGGCTAAAGCTCTGCAAGCTCCGACAATAGCTATTTAGGATCAATCCCCTCAGGGCCCATACTTGCGGCCTTTACACCTTTAGAGCGGAAGAAGTACCACTTTTTTACAGGTCTTTTACCTAGTGACCGTTGCAGCGAAGGATGAGATGGTGGTGAAAACTCTAATGAACTATCACTAGGCACAACTTGGGGTGAGACCGACGGTGGAGTTGTTGGGCAGCTAGAAGAAAGTATCAATGAGGCCAAGCCCTAGGAACAAGCCATTACATGTGCTAGCTGTCTATCACGGCAAGGTATTATGTTAGGAAGGAGATAAAGTGATAGGATGATCATTAGAAATCCTGAAAAATTCTACTACAAAATACCAAGCGATGAAAGAGTTTCTGACAAAATAGAAGAAAAATGCGAGCTTTGGTTCCCTATTTATAACCCTAAGAGAAGATGCTTGACATCTTAGAGTAGTGCAACTAAAGGGTGTGAAACCAACCATCATGATATTTAGCATTAAAGAATATTTCTAAAAACTCGCACCACATACCCTATTTTCCTATTTTAGGCACCAAACATTAAATGTGATTGATCGTGTCCTTCACATAAGCATTAATGGGCGTTAGGGGCTAGGTTAAATGCAAGAAAGGTTGATCTTCACAAAAACTCCCAAGTGTAGCTGAACAAAGTTTCCCCTACTAAACTATGGCGCTGGGAGGCTAATGATATGAGGGAAATCTGACCCTCTCCTCTACCTTTGACCTCTTTCTCAAAATAGTATGGAAAACTGCACTTTAGATAATAGGAATTCACGACTCCCGACCTCCAGTGAATGCGTTTACCTTAATGGAAAGTTGTACTCCGTACTATCTATCTCATTAGATATTGAAAAGTGTCTCCACTTTCCCACAAATATACAGATATAGTATAGGGGTATTAAATGTCTCAAGGTACAAAAGTAGCTAGAAACCTTAAAAACTAATATGTAGAGAGATGGACTATTTCCCTATCTTCCTTATTAACTTACGAGGAACCCTAAGGTTGAAAGAGGGAATACATATTATAAGCACATATACATGAGTCTCACAACATTAGAAGAAAGGTACACTCCCATGTTTACATTATGCCCTAGCTAAAGATTCCTTTCGTTCTCTCTAGTTTAATAACTTAAGCATTGGAGGGTTTTAGCCGAGGGCCACTTCGGCAAGCCTAATGAGCTTCATTAGTTGTAGGTTCGACCTTCGAGCTCACCAAAAGGCTTGAGTCTGGTCTCTTAAACACTTATTGTCCTTTGTCACTCTCATCATATTCACCATATAAGAACTTTTACCATATTAGATGAGTCCTTGGAAGGATAGATATATAGATATTTTTTGTTTGTGATGAGGGTTGGTATGTCCCTCGCAAGTGGAGTAGTTCTTCTTCTTTAATTCATCCAGACTATGTTCATCACGATCTTCATATAAGTTTCACCAAAGCAAGATTGTTTAGTTCTCTTTTCAATGTGACTTATATGTTTCCTGCTAGTACTTAGCATATTCTGCTTTTCTGTTCATAGTTTTTTGTTTGCATGTATGCTCTTTTTTTTTTATGTTTCTATGCGATATTCGTGTTTTGACTTTATTTTTCCTCTATTTTATAGCAAAAAGTAAGATTGGTTTTGCTAGGATTTGTGCTCAGAGTGCACAAGGTGGAGTACACAAGAGGCGTGTTGTGGAGTAACGTCACAGGGTAACACTAACAGGTGCGCATTGTTCGAGCCCCGAGGCCAACAATTGTGTGAGACACGTGCTCCAATATCATCGACAACATGTGTACTTATTGTGAATGATGATGAGCTTGAGGTATTATCATTTGGGCCTATGGGGAAACATGCTCATAGATATACTACTTGTCCATAAATAGCTTGGTGAGGGTACCTTGCCTTTTCGTTATAGCTTGCAACTAAGTTGCAAAATAGATTCCTATTAGGATGTGGATGAGACTACTTTTAGCAATGATCACATGTGGGGTGTAGTAAATGAGTATGATAAAATGAAGCTGGAAATATTCTCTTCTTCTTAGCTGACCAAAATAGCTGCTGGGGACTTTGCTCGAGTAAGTGCTTATCTCATTACTTTGATTTATTTTTTTTTATCTTTATTCTTTTCCTCATAGTGTTGCATAGATTTCTGACTCTTGAGTGTTTTTGCATCTTTGAGTGCAGTGATGGAACTTATTGGAGCAGACGTCTCACCGAGCAGAGGGAGCTATGGTGATGGTGACACATCTTAAGGAGTAGGCCGTCAAAGCACCAGCAGAGTCAGAAAGAGGAAGAATTGGCTAGGTTGCTGAAGAAGCATGAACATTTAAAGGCAAGATATGCTATGGAGGTGAAAATTTTGGACAAGTTCCTAAATTCTTATGTTGGTGGGACCTTCATAAATGCTGCTGCGATGATACAATCAAGGATTTCAAAGGTTCTGATGAATTCTTTGAGACAGTCAAAACGTCGCTAATGGAAATCTACTAGTAGAAAATCTAGAACTTTTGTTGTATTTTTAGCAAGACTGAGGGGTATCCTGCAAAGGAATTGTTGATGTTAGACCCCACTATTTTGATTAACCTTACAGTTGGAAAGTCTGAAAAAGGTCTTGAAGCTAGGGCGGATGCCATTATGGAGGATGCAGCAAAAGATGCTCCATAGGAATAAAGATGTTTTAGGGTAGTGGTAGCAAGTAGAGTTTATATTTATGGCTTAATAATATTTAGCATTTTTCAGTTAGCTTGAGTAGTGCTTCGACATATTTTTCCTTTCATGTTGTTATTTATTTTAGGAGTCTGTGTTTGACCGAACACCTCTATTTTCTTTTTTATTTGATTTCGATAAAGTTTTTCTACTTTTATTTTATTTTAGTTTGTGCTAACACTTCGTCAATTAAATGACTATTGATCCTGTATATTCAAGCTTTGAGAGTCGGGACATAGTGGTTGAGTAGAAGCCATCTTTAGGCGTTTGCAATGGTTGCCTATTTTTGGCACCAGTCGCTGGCATAGGTTGCCCATCTTAGACATCTAGGCAAAGTGCCTCTCTCGGGCACCTACTGAGCATTTATCTTGCATGCATGTTAGGTGCCATCTCTTGGGATTTTTTGTTTCTTTCTCTTTTTATTTTTGGCCTAGGTTTCTTCTAGGTTTATTGAGGCACTGTGCTTATATCAATCATTTGTAAACTTAGAGGAATTACTTGATGAAATTACATACGTGCTTAGTTAATCTTGTAAGTTTCAATCGATCGTTATGGTCGCCAGTATGGTGTATAGTGAAATTGTTCTAAGGAGGTGTAAAGCCTCCCATTTCATTAGCTTTTGATGTTAATCTCCGCAAGGTGAAATTCTATGAGAAAGAAACATTGATCTTATGCTTAAGTTGAGTAACTACTGATACTAAACTTCAAGTGTTGAGGTGAAAAGAGCATATTTATAAACCTCCTGGGGGACTTCATAATAAGTCTATAATAACTTAATGAGTTACTTGACTTAGAGAATTTTCTTTATTTTTCTAACCATTGAGATATTACTACCTTTCTCTTTCTAAGCGCTTAAGGTAGCATTCTTTTACTTAATTGTGTGGGTGCCTCCTAGCGGGCAGTGTAGTGGATCCTTTTTTAAAGTAAGTACCATACGCCTCTTGAAAGGCTTTTAGTAGGCTTTTGTAGAGGAGTTGCCACATATACTCAAAAGAGCTTATAGTAGGCTTTATAGATGATTCACCACGTACTCCTGAGTGAGCTTATAGTGTCCTTTTTTAGGAGTCACCACATACTTTCAAGGGAGTTTATAATGGGCTTTTCTAGATGAGTTGCCACGTACTTTTGGGGGAACCTATAGTGGGATATTTTGAGGAGTTGTCACGTACTCTCAAGGGAGCCTATAATGGGCTTTTTTTAGAGTTGCCACTTACTCCTAAGAGAGCCTACTATTTTAGAGTGGTTACGACATGCCTCCTTGAGGACCTATAGTGGGATTACGCCCGCAACCACGTGCCCTTGGGGGCTATATAATAGGATTATGCCTGGTGGCCACCATGTACCCTAAGAGGATCCTTTAGTGAGTTTATGCTTAAAAGTCTTCAAAAGCGCTTTGGAGAAAGACATGTAGTTGCTGAAAAGATTAAGGCTATAAAAGAGATATACTGCAATGTGAAGAACATGGATTTATTTAAGAAATTATTATTGACAAAGAGGAAGTTGTTCCTAGGTGGATAGGCTTTATTCAAATAAAAAGAAACTAATAACAGAAACAACTATAGAAGATAAATTGAGGTAAATGACTTATCACTAGGGGGCATCGTAGACAATACGCTTTAATCATTGTCATGAGTGTAATGTGGTTAGTAGCTACATGGCCACAACAGTATTAGTGGCAGCGTCAGCTACCTATCACTTTCGCATTAAATGCAACCGAACTACCCTCTTATCCGCATTTAATGGCCTTGATGGTGCATCACCTCCGCATTAATGGTGGTGAGGGTGCTCTTTATTGTTGCCTAGTCACAAACATGACACTAAGCTAGGTCGAAAAGACCTAGAATACCCCTATCTAAGGAAAATAAAATCTGACCCCTATTAGGGCAAAGGTTGTCTTTTCCACCTCTCACCAAGTACTATAAATACCCTCTCTGTAGAGACTAAGGTAAGAAGAATATACATTCTAAGTTATTACTCTGCCAAATTACCTTTAGGTCAAATATTGACTTAAGTATCGGACGGTGTTAGCCGAGAACCCTCTTGGCTAGCCTAACGTTTGTTCACTAGTTGCAAGATTCGACCCGCACCACATATCTCTAGTCCATCTTTCAGGTCGACTTGAACCCTCAGGTCAAGATCAAGGAACCTATCTTACCAAAAAAGACCTCATAGATAAAATATATAATATTTCAATTACTTAATTAAGTATTTTTATGTGAAATTAATTTACTTAATTATACATAGTTTGTATATTGCAATTAACTGAACATTTACTTATATTTACAATACTTTTATAAAAATATTTCATTTTTCTATCAATAGATAAATAAAGTTATATAAATTATTTATAAAAATTCACATATATGTAATTAAAAACATAATATTCATTACTAAATAAAATACTCTTATATAATATGTGTATATTCTATATTTTAGTAATTTATACTTTGATAATTTTGACTATTAAAAATAATGTTTCGTACTCATCCATAATTAAGTTTAAATTAATTTTAAATGATTTAAATTAAAAGATTAATTTTGGTTTTTCATTTCTAAATCAACTACACATTTTTATTCGAAAGAGAATTTAAAAAAATATATATATAAACAAAGTTGTTGATATTTTATGTTAGGTTGAAACAAGCAAAAAACTTTTTCATATCTAATAAACTTTTTGTATTTCAGTATATAATCACTTTATTTTCAATTAAAAAGTTTATATATTTGAATTATATTTACATTTTAATTAAATAATTATCACATCAGCAAATTAAAATTTTAAATATATATAATTTTTTAAATACTTTATATTCAATATGTTTCACAAGTTAAAAATAGCTTAGGGCTTGTTCTTCTATGTTTTGGCCATTTTCTAGAATTTTTTTGGGGGGAATGGGTTTTTGGGAGAAATTTTGGAGAATGTGCCATGTGTTTCTTTTTATTTTGGGGAAATATGGAAAATGATTTGATAATGAGTTGTTTGTTTTTTTATGTTTTGGGGAGAGACAAACTTTACTGTAAATGTCAAATAAATTGCTTTTTTGTTGGTTTTGTAAGGTGAAAGTGATTTTTTTATGTATTATATGTATATATTTTTATAGTTGGATGATGTGTGCATGTGTGTGTATATATATATATTTGTAATGAGTGAAATATGAGTATAATTAATTTAATTAGTTCTTTATTTTGAAATTTATATTTTTATAAATCTAATATTAGTAAATGATGTATTATTTGGTTATATTAATAAATATTAATCATTCATGAAATCATAATTATATTTTAATTATAAAAAAATTAGCTTATATAATAATTGTTAATATCGACTTATAAAAAGATTTAATTATACATTAATTATAAACTACTTACTGTTTATTAATTAAAATATAATTATTTAACTATTTATTACTTACAATTTATGTGTAAATAAAACATGGTTATTTATTAAAATAAATAATTTTTTTAATAATATATATATATATATATATATATATATATATAAGACTTGATAACAATTCACCAAATTAAAAAAAAATAGTATTATATTACATGAAATTACATCATCTTAAATTATTTATTAAATAAATAAGCATAATATCTAATTATACGTAAAATATGAAACATAATTAATATATAAATAATAAGCTATTTAAATAAATAAATTTGATAAATTATTTAATTATTTTAGCACATTATTTAATTAATACGTTATTTATTAAATAAATTACTTAGTAATAATCAAATAATTTTACTTAAATTTAATTAATTCTCTTAACAATTACTTTAAGCATATCAATATTAATTTATTAAACTTAATAGATTATTACATAAGTATCACCCTATAATCAAAATTTTTATTATAATTTTAAATAAATGTGAAGATTAATATTTAATGACGAATATTTTTTGAAGAAGATTAATGTATTTATTATATCAAATTAAAACATCTTAAGTTATTTATAAATGAGTAAATATAATTTTAATTAATACATTAAATATTAAATATAACTAATACATTATTTAATTAATAAGTAAATTTAATTAATTTAATATGTTATTTAATAAATAAATTATTTAGTAATAACATAAATAATATTTAATTAAATTTAATTCATTTTTTAGATAATTAATTTAATTAAATTTATAAACATAAGTTTTAGAATTTTTTTCCTAGTAAAATTTTAATATTTATATATATATATGTATGTATGTATGTGTGTGTGTTTATATATATATATATATATACATATATATGAATGAGTGAAGTAGGAGGGTGATAAATGAATGAGTGATGTGAAAGGTAGAGTGAGAAAAATGAGGAGATAGATGTGATTTTTAGGGTGTAGGGTTTTTTGGATGAATTGAGAGGGGTTTTTTGAATATAAAATTTGAGTTTTTTGGGAAAAAGATTGGAGAATGTGCCTCCATTTTGAAAATTTTTTGGGGGTTGGAATTTTTTTTGGGAAAACATAGAAGAACAAGCCCTTAGTAACTACGGTTATTTTTTATATATTATAATTCACTTTAAAAAAAATTGGACTTAATTAAGTGTTTCTTCAGAGAATGATAATACAACTACTCTTTTGGAATATTAAATTATTATTTTCTTTGTAAAATATTTTAGAATTCAATAAGTGAATAATTTTGCATTGTTTGATATGTAAGTCCTAAACTTATCACTATTTTTTAAATATGTAAATTTTTTTTACATAAAATCAAATGTCCACAATATAATAAATGTTTGTTCTTTTGTATTTAATTAGATATTGATATATTTTATATATTAAGTTCAATATTGAAAATTTAATTATTATTTATAGCAATGTACATAATATGTAAAATATACTGCTTGGTAATAAAAAAAATGTTAAAAGAAATTCATAAATAAAGATAAATAAATCTTGTTATGTTGACAAATAATTAACATTTTAAATTCCCTAATGTTCAGAAAAATTCTTATTATGACATGTTCATTATTAACGATATTATATTAAAGTCTTTTTTATATTTAAAAAACATAGTTTGCTTATATATCATATTAAAATATATATTTATATATAATTTCAAAGTATATTAAATAAAAATATTTGATCCATTATTTGTTACCGTTTCTTATTATTTTTTTAAGTTTTAAAATTTTTAATAATCTATGTATAATCTACAACTTTGAAGTTAGAAACTCTTGATACTCTATAATATAGTCAAGTTGAATAAATTATCTTCAAAATTTAACATTTTCAAATGAAATCTCCATCTATGTTATTGAAGAATACATTTATCTTTTTTGAAATAACAAGAAGATACTTTTTGTTATTTAATTATAAGAAGTAAAATGAATACCATTAAAATATAAAAGTATTTAAATAACTAAATTTATTGTCAATGCGATAGGTACATAGTGAGGAACTCTATTTATATGAAAATACATCTCAATGGTGAAACATGAAAACTACTTATAAATTATTTTAAAATTTTACTAGTAAACAAATACTTCGTGATTCATTTCAATATTCCGTTGTCTATTCAAATTCTTTGTTATTTATCAAACAGGACATCAAAATCTCAACTGTTCTTTGGATCAAGAAATACGCCTTTCAAGTCCTTGAAAAAAACAACTAGAAGAGAGTCAAAAATAAAGGAAATATATCTATAATTAAAATTTAGACAGGAGCTATATGTCCTAATTTTATTTAATAAGCTTATTTTCGCATATTTGTTTTCCAATTTTAATAATTATTTTATCTGCATAAATTTTTTTTGAACCTCATGATTCAAATGCACAAAAATATAAATATATAAGAAGCCTACAGGTTTCTTAAATAAGAAATTGCAATTCCTGGTGAATATAATGAAAAATACAAAAAAGAAATGGGCAGACGAGATCTGGATAAAGGCAATAATAACTCATAGAAAATAACACATTAAAAATAGTTACAAATATTTATATTTTTTTGTTCCATTCAATATTCTATTATGCAATAGATTTTTTATATGTTCAATATTATTCAACAATTTTTCTAGGAATTATATTTTTATTATTTTATTTGAGTTGATTTTTGTTATGAAAAATAAAAGTATTTTTGTATTTTTACATTGTACTTCTATGATATAATAATGTAATAATGAGTATGACTTTTCATTATTTTTAATAGTTATACTTCGTGCTTTGTGAAACTTTTTAATTTTATATCATGTATCTTATTAAAAAATATACTATAAATTAAATTAAATTTTACATAGAATTAGAAACATATATACGAATTTTATTGTTCAATTATAATTAAAATAATCCATGCATAGTATAGGATACATGCTAGTTTTTTCTTATATTACAATAAAAAAATAACTTTTTCATTCATGAGATGAAATATTAACAGCCTGATAAAATGGGGATCTATTTTCATGCAACCCTTTGAAATGTGCAAACAGTCCTCCCTAGGAGGAAAAGTGCAATTGCACCATAAATTAAAGATGTCTGCTTTTACGATCAATCGCTCTCATAAACTAAGGATGTCAGCCTTTTACCTTTTAATATAAATGTTAAAATATTATAAGAGAAACTACACCCTATTTGGTTTTATTTTTAAATTTATCATCATCTATTTTTATTTTTAAAAATAAATTATCCACAACTTATTAATTTGATCGAAATCCAAACTCATTTTTAACTCAAAGCAATATATTGTCTCTCCTCATTTTTATTTTTATTTTTATTTTTATTATCTTTTCACGTACAATCTATTGAACCATATACAATCACTACTTTTCAAACAACTTTGAAGCATAAATTCATTTTCAACTTATTTTCCCTATAATCAAACAACATCTAAGTTACTCATGATATGATCAATGATTAGACCTCTTGAATTTAAGGGTATTGAACCAGTAGGAAAAGTGCAATTGCACTATAAATTAAGGATGTTTGCTTTTACGACCAATCGCTAACATAAACTAAGGATGTTTGCCTTTTGCCTTATAATATAAACGTGAAAATGTTATAAGAGAAACTAGACTAGTTTGGTTCTCTTTTTAAATTTACTTTCATCAATTTTTGTTTTTAAAAATAAATTATCAAAAACTTGTTATTAGTTTCAATAAAATCCCAACTCATTTTTAACTCAAAGCAATATATCTTCTCTCATAATTTTTATTTTTATTATCTTTCCACATACAATCTATTGAACCATGTACAATCACCACTTTTCAAATAACTTTCAAACATAAACTCATTTTCAACTTATTTGATCTATAATCAAACAACATCTAAGTCAATCATGATATGATAAATGATCCAACCTCTTGAATTTAAGGGTATTGTATCAGGAGGAAAAGTGCAATTGCGATATATACTTTTACGAGCAATCGCTCCCATAAACTAAGGATGTCTGCCTTTTACCTTTTAATATAAATGTTAAAATATTATAAGAGAAACTGCACCGCATTTGGTTCTAATTTTAAATTCACTTTCATCTATTTTTATTTTTAAAAATAAATTATCAATAACTTCTTATTACTTTCATCAAAATACCAACTCATTTTTAACTCAAAGCAATATATCTTCTCTCTTTATTTTTATTTTTATTATCTTTCCACGTACAATCTACTGAACCATATACAATCACTACTTTTAAAAAAATACTTTCAAACATAAACTCATTTTCAACTTATTTTCTCTACATTCAAACAACATCTAAGTACTCATGATATGATAAATGATCCAACCTCCTGAATTTAAGGGTATTGAATCGGGAGGAAAAGTGCAATTGCACCATAAATTAACGATGTATGCTTTTACGAGCAATCGCGCCCATAAACTGAGGATGTCTGCCTTTTACCTTTTAATATAAATGTTAGAATATTATAAGAGAATCTACACCCCTTTTTTGTTCTATTTTTAAACTTACTTTCATCTATTTTTATTTTGAAAAATAAATTAGCAATAACTTCTTATTAGTTTCACAAAAATCACAACTCATTTTTAACTCAAAGCAATATATATTTTCTCTTTTTATTTTTATTTTTATTATCTTTTCACGTACAATAAACTGAACCATATACAATCACCACTTTTGAAACAACTTTCAAACATAAACTCATTTTCAACTTATTTGATCTATAATCAGACATCATCTAAGTCACTTACGATATGATAAATGATCCAACCTCCTGATTTTAAGGGTATTGAACCAGGAGGAAAAGTGCAATTGCACAAGGATGTATGCTTTAACGACCAATTGCTCCCATAAACTAAGGATGTCTGCGTTTTACATTTTAATAGAAATGTTAAAATATTATAAGAGAAACTACACCCTGTTTGGTTTTATTTTTAAATTTACTGTCACCTATTTTTATTTTTAAAAATAAATTATCAAAAACTTTTTGTTAGTTTCGTCGAAATCCCAACTCATTTTTAAATCAAATCAATATATATCATCTCTCTTTATTTTTATTTTTATTATCTTTTCATGTACAATCTATTGAACCACATACAATTACTACTTTTCAAACAACTTTGAAACATAAACTCATTTTCAACTTATTTTCTCGGTGATCAGACAACATCTAAGTCCCTCATGATGTGATAAATGATCCGAGCTCCAAAATTTAAGGGTATTGAACCGGGAGGAAAAGTGAAATTGCACCATAAATTAAGGATGTCCGTTGTTATGAGCAATTGCTCCCATAAACTGAGAATGTCTGCCTTTTACCTTTTAATAAATATGTTAAAATATCATAAGAGAATCTACACCCCATTTGGTTCTATTTTTAAATTTACTTTCATCTACTTTTATTTTTAAAAATAAATTAGCAATAATTTCTTATTAGTTTCATCAAAATCTCAACTCATTTTTAACTCAAAGCAATATATATCTTCTCTCTTTATTTTTTTATTTTTTCCTTTCATGTGTAATCTATTGAACCATATATAGTTACTACTTTTCAAACAACTTTCAAACATAAACTCATTTTCAACTTATTTTTTTTTAAAATCAAACAACATCTAAGTCACTCATGATATGGTAAATGATCCGACCTCCTTAGTTTATGGGAGTCGAATCAAGAGGAAAATTGCAATTGCACCACAAATTAAGGATGTCTGCTCTTACGACCAATTGCTCCAATTAACTAAGGATATCTGCCTTTTACCTTTTAATATAAATGTTAAAATATTATAAAAGAAACTACACCCCATTTGGTTCAATTTTTAAATTTACTTTCATCTATTTTTATTTGTAAAAATAAAGTATCAATAACTTGTTATTAGTTTCATCAAAATCGCAACTCATTTTTAACTCAAAGCAATATATCTTCTCTCTCTCTCTCTTAATTATCTTTTCACGTACAATCTATGGAACCATATACAATCCATACTTCTCAAACAACATTCAAACATAAACTTATTTTCAACTTATTTTTTGAATAATCAAACAACATCTAAGTCACTCATGACATGATAAAGGATTTGACCACCAGAATTTAAGGGTATTGAACCAGTAGGAAAAGTGCAATGGCACCATAAATTAAGGATGTTTGCTTTTACGACCAATCGCTCCAATAAACCAATGATGCCTGCCTTTTACCATTTAATATAAATGTTAAAATATTATAAGAGAAACTACACCCCGTTTGGTTTTATTTTTAAATTTACTTTCATCTATTTTTATTTTTAAAAATAAATTATCAATGACTTCTTACTAGTTTTGTAACACCCCTAAAATTTAGAATTTTAGAAAATAAGAATTTGAAAAATTGAGAATTTTGATTGTTCGAATTTTAGGGCTTGAATTAAATAAAAAAAGGACTTAATTGCAAAAATATTTGAAAGTTTTGGGGTAAAATTGCAATTTTCAGAAACCCAATTGGATGACATTCTATAACTTTTGGGGTTTGCATGGCCATTATTTAGGGTCAAAGGGGCCAAAATAAGGCACTAAATAATTCCAAGGTCAAAATGAAAAGTTTGGAAAACTTGGAGGACCTAACTGTAAGTTGGGAGAAAGTTTGGAGGTAAAAATGTAATTTTTTGAAAGATGACATTTTAATGGATTAGTCAACTCCTTTTTCTTCATTATTTCTCCTCCATGCATCGATCGCCTCTCTCTCTCACCAGCGTTTCACCTTGGCCACTGAAATCCATCAAATTACCTACTGTTGTGTTCCTCTCTGCACAAGGAACACTTCTATACCAAGTTTGCACCCAACCTACCGGTGAATCACCGGGAATCGGAGCTCAAAGTCTCGGCCATAGTGGTGATGATGGGTCTCTCATCCCTGGCGACGGAACCTTAGATGTGAGTAGTGGGTTTTGACAGACTCAGCTCAAGGGCTAACATGGTGGCTTTATTTTTCAATTTCGGCCATCGTGGACAGAGGAATTGGGCAAAAATTGAGATGGTAGAGATGGTGGCGCTGAAGCTTTCAGACGGAAATTGAAGGCCAATTCGAGGGTTTTTGGAGAAATTGGCTTGGGGATTTGCTTAGTTGAGCTAAAAGGATTTTGTGAGTAGTGGTTTTGAAGTTTTACGGCGGCGGTCCGATGACTTTCAGGAAGTTTCTCCAGCACATTGCGAGGATCATGATGGTGGTCTTGGTTTTTGAATCTGAGGTCCGGTTGATCAGATCGAGGATATATAAGTTGGTTGATGTTTATGTGTATATATATATGCATATGTTGTATTATATTCCTTAACCTTATATTTTGAGGATTTATTTAGTTGTTTTATGCTTTGCCCATGCCTGGTTTAGGATATCGCGTAGTTAGCTCGGATTATGTATTAGTAGATGTGAAGTAAGGATTAATTGAGTTATTTAAGTGATTAATTTATGATTTTATGAAATTGGAACTTATGAAATGATAATTGGGTAATTTGAGATATTATGGACTAAGAATCGGTATAAGCAGGTACCAGTGTAAGTTTGGTGAATTTGGATTATATTATATTATATTATTTATGGAAATATTGAGAATTATCGAGTTAATTGAAAGAGAAAACCCTAGTTTTATGAATTTGAGACCTAATGGCAATAACTAGGGTTATTAAGCTAATTGGCCTATTATTGATGATTCGGATATGATAAGGTTAATAGTAAGATTGTAATTATTGAAAGTTATCGGGGTTGAATAAGGATTTTGATTGTGGATTATTAGTTTGGCTAGGTGACGCAGAAGTGGGTCTCATGGACCAATAAGCTGCTGACGACGATTGTAGTTTTATGAGACTACGGAGGTAAGGGTCTGCCATTACAACACTTCATTTCACTTATCAGTATTTGTGATAAACCCCTATGAGGGTTACTGTTTTTGAACAGACTGTACTGTTATTGAAATCCGTGATCTGTCAAGATCTCTTTGATATTCTGTTATATGATTCTGATACCCTTGTGAGGGTTATTTCTTTTATGATTCTATTTCTTGTTTGTTCTGCGCCCAGAACGTTATCTGATATATGTTATTTGTTTGTTCTGTTATCTGTCCTGTTATCTGTACTGTTCTGATATCTGTACTGTCCAGTACTGTTACTATTTGCCCTATCGGCATGTCTGTATTGTTCTAAACTATCTTTACGTTTGATATGTTAGGGGCTTTTTCCTAATTATTTGTAAGTATGATACGCTAGGGTCTATTCCCTGCGTATATGTTCTGTAAGTCTGATACGCTAGGGGCTATTCCTTGGGTATTTATTCTGTAAGTTTGATACGCAAGGGGCTATTCCCAGGGTATTCGTTCTGTAAGTCTGTGTACGGTAAGGGCTATTCCCTGGGTATTCAGTTTGTCAGCCATATGCTAGGGCTATTCCTAGGTATCGACAATGTGTCAGGGCTATTCCTGAGCATCAGTGATGTGCTAGGGCTATTCCTAGGCATTTTCCATTTGTCTGTTGGCCATATGCTAGCGCTATTCCTAGGTATGGGCGATGTGTCAGGGCTATTCTTGAGCGTTAATGATGTGCTAGGGCTATTCCTGGGCATCTACTATCTGTTTGTCTATGATATGATAGGGCTATTCCTAGACATCTATTGTCTGTTTGTCTGTGATGTGCTAGGGCTATTCATGGGCATCTATTGTCTGTTTGTCTGTGATGTGCTAGGGCTATACCTGGGCATCTACCGTCTGTCAGCAACTGTCATGTACCAAGCTGTCATGCTTGAATAAGACTAACTAAAATGTAAATGTTATTCGGGACTGTTCTATCCGACTGTAATCTTATTGACTGACTGTATTCTGCCTGTTAGTCTGTTCCTGATTGTTTGAACGTATCCTGTTGTATTTCTGTTAAGTGTTGATTGATGATCTGTTGAGTCGAATTCTTCCTCAATAGATCCCCATTATTTATGTTACAATTATCCCTCACTAAGTCCTTTGGACTTACCGCCCCGTTTATCTTGATTTTCTCAAACAGGTATAAGTGAAGAATATGAGGTTCCAACTTGGAGTGAAGAAATACCTTTTGTAATAGAATGGGTGCTCAGATGTTTAATTGAGTTCACTTGAATGCTGTAATTGGAATTAGTGACATTGTGGTATGTTAGGATTGATGTCGATGACGTGAAGCTTGTATATGTTTTGTTAGATGTAAGAAGTTGAATCATGACTTATTTAATGTTTTGAAGAGTTGGTAAGTTTGAAATCCGCTTCTATTTGTCTTTGATAAGTTTTGAATTTTTTTTTTGATGGGCTTATTAACTGTATGGCTTACTCCTTGGTTTGAATTAAGATTGAACTGAGTGGCGCCTCAGCTTAGGTGCTATCCCGAGTGGGGGCGCTACTGAGGTGGTATCAGAGCTTAGGTTTGGAAGGCTCGAGCAACTCTATGATATGATCCTCGGATATGGAAATCTTAGATAGTAGAGTTAAGCATGACTGTGAAAATGTTTAAGATGTTAATGAGTTGAAGGATATCGGAGCCTAGGTTATCGATGACTTAGGCGTTGAATATCATTTGGGTATCATTGGGATTTGTGACTAACTTCTCATTCAAGTTAGTTTAAGTATGACTTCTAGGTATTTTTGCATATTCGGAGTTCTTGTGTGATTCGAGGATTTAAGATGAATTTGCTCAGTTGATACTGGGGAGATGAGTTTTAGTTTTGTAGGATGCCTGTAGGATCTTGTCGTTCTTGTAGGATGATTAGACTTGTGTATCCTTGAGTGTGGTTACCCCATCTGATCCTTCTATCCCTTTTATTCTTGAAAGCTTAGAGGAGTTTGAGTTGGCGGACTTACTTGAGATTAAGCTTGAATTAGGAGTCATTTAGAATGTAAGCGCTTGAGTTAAGGGATATCTTAGCTATGTAGGGATATGATTCTTTGAATGTAGATTTTGGGCAGGAATTTGGTTATGTGGAGATATAGGAAAGGAATCATCGCAGGTAATATTGCACGTGAAGACAGTGTGGAAGATTTGAAGATCAAGAATAAGATCTTTAAGAAGGAAAATGAAAACTTTCTAAGATGGTGCCAAGGTCTTGAGGAAAAATTGCATGATATGAATGGGGCTTTAAAGGATAGAAGAATGGATGCTGAACTAAAATTTATACAGTGAGAAGGATTGAAATAAGTATGGTCCGAATCATAGGATGAAATACGATGAGCCCTAAGCCAAGATATAGGAATGTTGAAATGAAGGAAAGATTGGAATTTTTGGAAGGTTTGAGTTCAATACCGAACTAAGGTATTCTTCTGTTCCGTAAGAGAATATTTATGCTAGAAGAAGTAGAAGTGGGATTGCTAAATATGGCACACAAGTTAAGATATACGATGCATCCGAGAAGCACGAAGATGTATCAGGACTTGAAGAAGTAATTCTGGTAGAATGTAAAAAGAGAGTGTAGATCGACTATCTAAATCTACTTATTTTCAGCAATTTGGAACAGTACTCAGATGAGAATCTGGGGACCAAATTCTTTTAAGGGGGGGAGGATTGTAACACCTTTAAAATTTAGTATTTTAGAAGGTAAGAATTAGAAAAATTGAGAATTTTGATTGGTCGGATTTTAGGGCTCGAATTAAATAAAAAAGGACTTAATTGCAAAATATTTGAAAGTTTTGGGGTAAATTTGTAATTTTTAGAAACTCAATTGGATGACATTCTATAACTTTTGGGGTTTGCATGGCCATTATTTAAAGTCAAAGGGACCAAAATATGGCACTAAATAATTCCAAGGTCAAAATGAAAAGTTTGGAAAACTTGGAGGACCTAACTATAAGCTGGGAGAAAGTTTGGGGGTAAAAATGTAATTTTTTGAAAGATGACATTTTAATGGATTAGTCAACTCCTTCTTCTTCATTCTTTCTCCTCCATGCACCGATCGCCTCTCTCTCTCACCAGCGTTTCACCCCGGCTACTAAAATCCATCAAATTACCTACTGTTGTGTTCCTCTCTTCACAAGGAACATTTCTATACCAAGGTTGCACCCAACCTACCGGTGAATCATCGGGAATCAGAGCTCAATGATAGATCTCTCATCCCTGGCGATGGAACCTTAGATGTGAGTAGTGGATTTTGACGGGCTCAGCTCAAGGGTCAACATGGTGGCTTTATTTTTCAATTATGGCTACCGTGGACGGAGGAATTGGGCAAAAACTGAGACGACGGATGTGGTGGTGTTGAAGCTTTCAGATGAAAATTGAAGGCTAATTTCAGGGTTTTTGGAGAAATTAGCTTGGGGATTTGCTTAGTTGAGCTGAAAGGATTCTGTGGGTGGTGGTTTTGAAGTTTTACGGCAGCGGTCCAACGGCCAGCAGCGGGGTCCGACGACTTTTAGGCATTTCTCTGGCTCATCGCGAGGATCATGAAGATTGTCTTGGTTTGTGAATTTGAGTTCGATTGATCAGATCGAGGGTATATAAGTTGGTTGATGTTTATGTGTGTGTGTGTGTGTATATATATGCATATGTTGTATTATATTCCTTAACCTTGTTTTTTGAGGATTTATGTAGTTGTTTTATGCTTTGGCCATGCCTAGTTTAGGATATCGCATAGTTGGCTCGGATTATGTATTAATGGATGTTAAGTAAGGATTAATTGAGTTTATTTAAGTGATTAATTTATGATTTTATGAAATTGGAACTTAAGAAATGACAATTGGGTAATTTGAGATATTATGGACTAAGAATCGGTATAAGAAGGTGCCAGTATAAGTTCGGTGAATTTGGATTATATTATATTATTTATGGAAATATTGAGAATTATTGAGTTAATTGGAAGAGAAAACCCTAATTTTATGAATTTGAGACCTAATGGCAATAATTGGGGTTATTAAGCTAATCGGCCTATTATTGATGATTCGGATATGATATAAGGTTAATAGTAAGATTGTAATTATTGAAAGTTATCGGGGTTGAATAAGATTTTGATTGTGGATTATTACTTTAGCTAGGTGATGCAGAAGTAGGTCTCGTGGACTAGTAAGCTGCTGACGACGATTGTAGTTTTCTGAGACTACGAAGGTGAGGGTCTGCCAATCTGGCACTTCATTTCAGTTATCAATATTTGTGATAAACCCTTGTAAGGGTTACTGTTTCTGAACTGACTGTACTGTTATTGAAATTTGTGATCTGTTAAGATCTCTTTGATTTCTGTTATCTGATTTGGACACCCTTTTGAGGGTTATTTCTATTATGATTCTGTTTCCTCTTTGTTCTGCACCCAGAACGTTATCTGATATATGTTATATGTTCGTTCTGTTATCTATCCTATTATCTGTACTGTTCTGATATCTGTATTATCCAGTACTGTTACTATTTGCCCTGTCGGCATTTCTGTACTGTTCTAAACTGTCTTTACGTTTGATATGTTAGGGGCTTTTTCCTAATTATTTGTAAGTCTGATACGCTAGGGTCTATTCCCTGGGTATATGTTATGTAAGTCTGATATGCTAGGAGCTATTCCTTGGGTATTCGTTATGTAAGTCTGTGTACACTAGGGGCTATTCCCTAGGTATTCAGTTTGTCAGCCATATGCTAGGGCTATTCCTAGGTATCAGCGATGTGTCAGGGCTATTCCTGAGCATCAGTCATGTGCTAAAGCTATACCTAGGCATCTGTCGTTTGTCTGTTAGCCATATGCTAGGGCTATTCCTAGGTATGGGTAATGTGTCAGGGCTATTCCTGAGCGTCAATGATGTGCTAGGGCTATTCCTGGGCATCTACTATCTGTTTGTCTATGATATGATAGGGCTATTCCTAGACATCTACTGTCTGTTTGTCTGTGATGTGCTAGGGCTATTCATGGGCATCTATTGTCTGTTTGTCTGTGATGTGCTAGGGCTATACCTGGGCATCTACCGTCTGTCAGCAACTGTCATGTACCAAGCTGTCATGCTTGAATAAGACTAACTAAAATGTAAATGTTATTCGGGACTGTTCTATCCGACTGTAATCTTACTGACCGACTGTATTCTGCCTGTTAGTCTGTTCCTGATTGTTTGAACGTATCCTGTTGTATTTCTGTTAAGTGTTGATTGATGATCTGTTGAGTCGAATTCTTCCTCGACAGATCCCTATTATTTACGTTACAATTATCCCTCACTAAGTCCTTTGGACTTACCGCCCCGTTTATCTTGATTTTCTCAAACAGGTATAAGTGAAGAATATGAGGTTCCAACTTGGAGTGAAGAAATACTTTTTGTAATAGAATGGGTGCTCAGATGTTTAATTGAGTTCACTTGAATGCTGTAATTGGAATTAGTGACATTGTGGTATGTCAGGATTGATGTCGATGACGTGAAGCTTGTATATGTTTTGTTAGATGTAAGAAGTTGAATCATTACTTATTTAATGTTTTGAAGAGTTGGTAAGTTTGAAATTCGCTTCTATTTGTCTTTGATAAGTTTTGAATTTTTTTTTGATGGCTTATTAGCTGTATGGCTTACTCCTTGGTTTGAATTAAGATTGAACTGAGTGGCGCCTCAGCTTAGGTGCTATCCCGAGTGGGGGCGCTACAAGTTTCATCGAAATGCCAACTCATTTTTAACTCGAAGCAACATATCTTCTCTCTTTATTTTTATTTTTATTATCTTTTCTCGTACAATCTACTGAACCATATACAATCACTACTTTTCAAAAAAACTTTCAAACATAAACTCAATTTCAACTTATTTTCTCTATAATCGAACAACATCTAAGTTAGTCATGATATAATAAATGATCCGACCTCTTAAATTTAGGGGTATTGAACTGTGAAGAAAAGTGCAATTGCTCTACAAATTGAGGATTTATACTTTTATGACCAATCGCTCCCATAAACTGAGGATGTCTTCCTTTTACCTTTTTATATATATGTTAAAATATTATAAGAGAAACTACACCCCATTTAGTTCTAATTTTAAATTTACTTTCTTCTATTTTTATTTTTAAAAGTAAATTATCAATAACTTGTTATCAGTTTCATCAAAATCCCAACTCATTTTTAACTCAAAGCAATATATGTTCTTTCTTTTTTTATTTTTATTTTTATTATCTTTTCACGTACAAACTACGGAACTATGTACAATCACCAGTTTTCAAACAACTTTCAAACATAAACTTGTTTTCAACCTTTTTTCTCAATAATCAAACAACATCTAAGTCACTCATGATATGATAAAGGATCTGGCCACTAGAATTTAAGGGTATTGAACCGGGAAGAGAAGTGCAATTGCACCATAAATTAAGGATGTCTGCTTTTACGACCAATCCCATAAACTAAGGATGTTTTCCGTTTTCCATTTAATATAAATGTTGAAATATTATAAGAGAAACTACACCCCATTTAGTTTTATTTTTAGATTTACTTTCATCTATTTTTATTTCTGAAAATAAATTATCAATAACTTCTTACTAGTTTCATTGAAATCTCAACTCATTTTCAACTTAAAGCAATATATCTTATCTCTTTGTTTTTATTTTTATTATGTTTTCATGTACAATCTACTGAACCATATACAATCACTACTTTTCAATTTTTTTTTTCAAACATTAACTCATTTTCAATTTATTTTCTCTATAATCAAACAATATCTAAGTTAGTTATGATATGATAAATGATTTGACCTCTTGAATTTAAGGGTGTTGGATTGGGAGGAAAAGTGCAATTGCAGTATAAATTAAGGATATATGCTTTTACGAGTGATCGCTCTCATATACTAAGGATGTTTGCCTTTTACCTTTTAATATAAATGTTAAAATATTATAAGAGAACCTACACCCCATCTGGTTCTATTTTTCAAATTTGCTTTCATCTATTTTTATTTTTAATATAAATTAGCAATAACTTATTAGTTTCATCAAAATCCCAACTCATTTTTAACTTAAAGCAATATATATCTTCTCTCTTTATTTTTATTTTTACTATCTTTTCACGTGCAATCTACTGAATCATATACAATTACTTCTTTCCAAACAACTTTGAAACATAAACTTATTTTCAACTTATTTTCTCTATAATAAAGCAACATCTATGTCACTCGTGATACGATAAATGATCCAAACTCCTGAATTTAAGGGTATTGATCCAGGAGAATAAGTGAGATTGCACCATAAATTAAGGATGCCTGCTTTTGTGAGCAATTGTTCCCATAAACTGAGGATGTCCACCTTTTACCTTTTTATATAAATGTTAAAATATTATAAGAGAAGCTACACCTCGTTTGGTTCTATTTTTAAATTTACTTTCATCTATTTTTATTTTTAAAAATAAATTAGCCATAACTTATTAGTTTCGTCAAAATCCCAACTCATTTTTAACACATAGAAATATATATCTTCTTTCTTTATTTTTATTATCTTTTCACGTAAAATCTATTAAACCATATACAATTTCTACTTTTCAAACAACTTTCAAACTTAAACTCATTTTCAACTTATTTTTTTCTCTAATCAAACAACATCTAAGTTTGGACCTTCCTTTGATACATCTTAGTACAATGTGAGTGGTCTAGTAGAGCATGAAGCTAACTGAGCATGTTCAATTCAGCAGAAAAGAAGACATGTTTATCATACTTTAATGTTGAATTTCCTAATAAGGGAAGCATGTAGTTGTGTGTGTATGTCTAGGTGAGTGGTTATCTATGCAAACCATTAAGAATTGCAGCATGTCCACTACCCCCTTCCCCACATCGGACAACACACACACAAAAGAAAAGGGAAAAGGAGAAAAGAAAATAGAAACTTTAACAGTTCGTTATTTTGCTTTCTAATTCCTTTGTAAGATTTGTGTTCTCACCTTTTGATCAAAGTTTTTTTTTTCTTTTGTAAAATGCAACATCTGCTTTGATAATGTTGTTGTTGAATTTTCAATTTTATAAGTGTAGTCTTGAAACACCCCTAAAATTTAGTATTTCGAAAAATAAGAATTTAAAAATCAAGATTTTGATTGGTTGGATTTTAGAGCTCGAAAAATAGACGAAAGGGACTTAATTGCAAAAATTTTTGTAAGTTTTGGGGTCAATCTAAAATTTGAGAAAACTTAATTGGATTAAAACTTGATAGTTTTGGGGTTGCACGATATATATTCTTGGTCAAAGGGGTCAATGTTAGGCACTAAGCTTTTGAAAGGCTGAATTGAATTTTAAGGAAACTTTGGAGGACCTAATTGAGCTGACTAAAAGTTTAGGGGCCAAATCTAAATTTTTATAAGTGTTCCCTATAAATATGGCATTTGCAGTTTCCACCCCAATTTCATCACATTCTTCACCAAATCACTATCGTCTGCACCAACCTTCTCCTCCTCGGCAAACATTCATCTACTAAACAACATCATCCATATTCTTTCTCTCATCACAGCGAACACATTGATACTCCATGCAGTGTTAAAACATCGGCAAACAGCGGAGACGCGGAGGTTCGAAACTTAGCCACGATGGAGCTTGACGGCCACAGCATTTTGGCGGCTTTTAGGGGTGGTAAACTAAGGGTGTTCTATGATGGGTTCAGCTCAATAGAGCATTTGGTAAGGTTGGTTTTGGGTTCCGACCACCGACGATGGTGAAACGAGGGCGGTGGTAGATGGTGCCGCTGAAACTTTGAGGCTTCAATTGGGGGCTTTTCTGGTGGCGATTTACACAATTAAGGTGTGCGTTGGACAACTTTGGTTGAAAGGCTTCTGTTAGTGCTGGTTTTAATTTTTTTCGGCGACGGTAGACGGCGGTGACCTACGGCGCGGCGATGAAGCTATGATAGAATCTTCTGCTCATCGTAAGGATCGTGGCGATGTTCTCAATTTATGATTCTGACGTTTCTATAGTCGGATCATGGGTAAAGAGTTGGATTGGAGATTTATATATATATATGTATACATATATTATACCGTTATTTCCCAAATCTTGTATTATGCCAAGAATGAGGATTTGAGATATGATCTAGTATATATACATTCCCATTCATGGATTATGACATAGCATAGTGGACCCAGAATATGTATTATTAAATGATAAGTTTGGATTAATCGAGTTAATTAAATGACTAAACTATGATTTTATGAAATTGGACCCTAAGTAATGACCACTGGGTTATTTGAGGTAATATGGGACTAACATTCGGAATATGTATGAGTCGCTAAGATTAATGAACTTGGATTGTATTATTTTATGTTAACTTCGGGATTAATTGGGGAATTGGAAAAGAAAACCCTAATTTTATAAATTTGAGACCTAAGTAACAATAATTGGGTTAAATAAGATAATTGAGCTGTTATTTTGATTGAGAATGATGATATGAGGTTAATTATAATAATAAGGACCTGATTATGCCCTTTTGATAGTACTAAACCCTAAAACTTCCATATTAGCGAATAGGTATCGATTTTAGGCTATTAGGAGTAAAATTATAATTACTGGAGGTTGTTAAGGTCAAATAAAGAGTTTTATTATGAATTTATTCCTTTGGTTAGGTGACGAAGGAGTGGGTCTCGTGGACCAGTTGAGTGTTGATTGTGGATTGCAATTCTGAGACTACGGAGGTTAGGGTCTACCGCTTTGGTTCTTATTTTGTATACCTTATCTGATATTCATTTCGAAATCCCTATGAGGGCTTTCTGTTTCTATACCGTACTGAATCGTGTTTCTTGAAATCTATGAAATTGCTCAGAATCTGCCTGTTTTTCGTTAATTGACATGTATACCCCTGTAAGGGTTATTTCTTGATTGCAATCTACTATAAGTTTGTTCTTGTTCGTTCTGGCGCCCAGAATTTTGTTTGTTAATTATTAATGTCTCATTATTTGTTTGTCCTGTATCTAATATCGTTCCGTTATGTGGATCCTAGTTGTTGAGCTTGGGACAATCCGTTATATGGATCTCAGCTGTTGAGCTTGGGATGAGCCATTATGTGGATCCTAACTGCTGAGCTTAGGACGAGTCATTAAGTGGATCTTAGCGGTTATGCTCGAGATATGCCAATATGTTTGACTGACTGATTGATTGACTGTCTGATCGGTTGGCTGACTACTTGACTGATTGATTGTTTGATTGATTGACTGACTAATTAACTGATTGATTGTCTAACTAATTACCCGTTTAACTGAATAACTGACTGATTGAGTGATTAATTGCTTAATCAATTGATTGACTGACCAATTGACTGACTAAATGACTGGCTGGTACAAGAAGAATCTGATATGCCTATCATGTTTTGATTTGTTGGATGACGTATGATATTTTGGCTTATTTTGTTTCAACTGTTTCCCGTTGGTTTATGTCATGTTCGTGGAGCAATAAGGATGGTGTAGCTTCTTTGTTAAGGTTGGGCTGTTGTTCGAGCCAAACAAACCTTTTGTATTTCTTCCCAAACTGTGATCGGTTGAGATGAACTATTCCTCCCCGGTAGAATCAGTTAAGACGATACCGGGTCTTTCGAGCCGACAGTCACAACACCGAGTTAGTACTTACTTGAAATCATGAAACTGTTAATGCTTGTTTACCAGACTTGTTAATGCATGTTCCTTGATATGTTCCTATACTATATGTTATTTGACGATCTGCACAGAGTCAGTTGGATTTACCCCCTATATTTCATTAATTTTCTCGGACAGGATTAGGTGGTGAACTGGGACTTCAGACTTGGGTCGACGATCACATTTTATAATAGAGAAATATTTGTATATGCTTGTGGGTACTCTCGGATATTTTGTATATTTTAGGAATATTATGATATGTCAGGTTTGTAGTTAATGTTTGCAGTATGTTTGAACAATGAATAATGGGATCTGTTATGGCAGATAATTTGTACTTTTGTTAAAGTTGTTAAGATGAAATCTGCTGCTATTTCTAATGAGTTTGAAAAAGTTTGTTATGGGCCTATTGATTGTTTGTGGGTTAAGAATTAAGATTGAACTGAGTAGCTTCTCAACTAGGGGCCATCCTGAGTTGGGTGTTATAGAGGTGGTATCAGAATCTAGGTTTGTCGATGACCTAGGCATTTGGGTATCATATGGATTTGTGACTGACCTTTTGTTTAGGTTAGTTTTAGTTTGAATTTTAGGTATTTTGTGTATTAGAAAATTCCTGTGTGCCTTGAGGATTTAAGTTGAATTTGATCAGTTGATATTGGTAAAATAAGTTTGAATGCTGCAAGAATGTTCATGGGATCTTATCATTTATTTTAGAAAGATTAAGATTTGTGTATTATGCGCTCGATATAGTTTTGTATTAATCTTTCTCCTTCTTTTATCTTTGGAAGGTTGGAAGAATCGACAAGAGTGATGGTGTCACCAAAGCTTACCCTAACGCATTCTCCTAGTCAAGAAAATCAGAAAGAGGATACCTTCAAACGGAGACGCCCAATAAATGTTGCGGAAAGGACACGAGAACTACAAATACATTCAACTGCAAAGGAAGAAGTCGTAAAGTAGATAAGTGCAATGCAGCAACAACTTCTACAATCACTTCAACAACAAGATCAGGTAGATAGCCGCAAAAGAAACAAAGAGTCTTCAGAATTTGGGACTTATGTACATCTCTTTTGGTTCCACCCTCCAACGTTTATGGGTGAATCGAGCACCAAAGAGCCGAAGCTTGGATAAGGGAGATTGAAGATATCGTCTAAATGATAGATTACCTAAACGACCTCAAACTTATGTCTGCTATTCGTCTGTTAGAAGGAGCTGCAAGTTAATAGTGGACTTTGGTAAGTCAACGATGGGACTATAGGAAAGTCCTTTGTACCTGTGATAATTTTGTGTGGGAATTTGTGGATAGATTCATCCCATGAGAAGTAAGAGATGCTTGGAAACAAGAATTTGAGAATCTTACCCTAGAAGATATGACTGTGTGGAAATATGAAGCAAGATTCAATAGGTTATGGCGGTATGCGCCGCAGATATAGAGGAAAGAAGAGTATAAGATTGAGAAATTTGTTAAAGGATTGAGATAGGGGATACAACAAATCCTTATGCCTTGCGAGCAGTCTAACTTCGAAGAAGTCTTAGCGAGGGTCTTGCGTGTAGAACAAGAACTCCTTGAAGTATCTATTGATGAAAATAAAGGCACACAAGGAAAAGTTTCTGAACCAAAAATAGCTACAAATAAGGTGAGTGAGTCTGATAGGAAACGAATGAAAGTCCAATCGGGGACGCCAAAAATGAAATGTGGATGTTGTAAAGGCTTCAATCATGAAGAATCCAACTGCTGGAAGAAACTAGGAAGGTGTATAGGGTGAGGCAGCAAACAACATCTCTTTCGGGACTGCTTTAGAAACAAACGATCAACCTCAAGTGTTCAAAAGGTAAAAAGAAAACAGGTGGCCGAAGGTTCTATCTAAGTTCTTGATTGTCATAAGAGAATCTGACATTACATATTTTGGCTTCATAACCCAGACGGATTTTTAGAAGTAGTAGGCGTATGGGTTATGTCTGTATCTAGTGTGTTTAAGTTTTGTGAATCTGTATCTAGTTGCTTGGGAATGTATGATAGGTTATGAAATTTTAGCATGTTAAGTGTGAACTCGTGTTGTTGTTAGCTGTTTATTGCTGTAATGATTTTACTATCTTTTATATAAAGGCATGTACTATGTTAGATCTAAGATGGAAGATATATTAAGTATTAAACTGACATGTGATTGAGGCATCGAGGAACAAAAATGTTAAGTGCCTTGTGTTAATTGAAGCTCATATAGAAGATGAGAATCTAGGGACTAGATTCTTTTAAAGAGGGAGGTCTGTAACACCCTAAAATTCAGTATTTTGAAAAACAAGAATTTAAAAATCAAGATTTTGATTCGTTGGATTTTAGGGCTCGAAAAATAGACGAAAATGACTTAATTGCAAAATTTTTTGGAAGTTTTGGGGTCAATCTGAAATTTGAGAAAACTTAATTGGATTAAAACTTGAAAGTTTTAGGGTTGCATGGTATATATTCTTGGTTAAAGTCAATGTTAGGCACTAAGCTTTTGAAGGGCTGAATTGAATTTTGAGGAAAGTTTGCAGGACCTAATTGAACTGACCAAAAGTTTAGGGACCAAATCTGAATTTTTATAAAGGTTCTCTATAAATATGGCATTCACATTTTCCATTCCAATTTCATCATATTCTTCACCGAAACACTACCGTGTTCACCAATCTTCTCATCCCCGGTGAAGATCCGACAACCAAACAACACCATCCAACTTTTTCCTCTCCTCACGGCGAACACGCTGGTACCCTATGTAGCATTAAAACACTGACGAATGGCGGAGATGCAGAGGTCTAAAACTTTGACATGGTGGAGCTTGACGGCCACAGCATTCCGGCGGCTTCTTGGGGCAGACCAAAGGTGTTTTGTGATAGGTTCAGCTCAACAGAGCGCTTGGTAAGGTTGGTTTTGGGTTTCTACCACTGGTGACGGTGAAACGAGGGCGGTGGCGAACGATGGCATTAAAACTTTAAGGCTTCAATTGGGGGCATTTCTGGCAGCGATTTACGCAATTGAGGTATGTGTTGGACAACTTTGGTTGAAAGGCTTCTGTTGGTGGTGGTTTTAGCTTTTTTCAGCGACGATAGGTGGTAGCAATCGACGGTCGGTGGTGAGCTGGGTCAGAATCTTTGGCTCATCGTGAGGATCATGATGGTGTTCTCCATTTATGATTCCGATGCTTCTATTTGAGATTTATATATATATATATACATATATTGTACTGTTACTTCCCAAATCTTGTATTATGCTAAGAATAAGGATTTGAGATATGATCTGGTATATATACATTCCCATGCATGGATTATGACATAGCATAGTAGACCCGAATTATGTATTATTAAATGATAAGTTTGGATTAATCGAGTTAATTAAGTGACTAACTATGATTTTATGAAATTGGACCCTAAGTATTGACCAATGGGTTATTTGAGGTAATATAGGACTAAGATTCGAAACATGCATTAGTTGCTAAGATTAATGAACTTAGACTGTATTATTTTGTGTTAATTTTGGCATTAATTGGATAATTGGAAAAGAAAACCCTAATTTTATAAATTTCAGACCTAAGTAACAATAATTGGGTTAAACTAGATAACTGATCTATTATTTTGATTGAGAATGATGATATGAGGTTAATTATAATAATAAGGACTCGATTATGCCCTTTTGATAGTACTAATCGAACCTTAAAACTGCCATATTAGCGAATAGGTATCGATTTTAGGCTGTTAATAGTACGATTATAATTACTAGAGGTTGTTAAGGTCAGATAAAGAGTTTTATTGTGAATTTTATTCCTTTGGTTAGGTGGCGAAGTAGTGGGTCCTATGGACCAGTTGAGTGCTGATTATGGATTGCAATTCTGAGACTACGGAGGTTAAGGTCTACCGCTTTAGTTCTTATTTTTTATACCTTATCTGATATTCATTTCGAAATCCCTGTGAGGGTCTCCTATGTTTGTACCGTACTGAATCGTGTTTCTTGAAATCTGTGAAATTGTTCAAATGCTACTTATTTTTTGTTAAATGACATGTATACCTCTTTGAGGGTTATTTCTTGATTGCAATCTACTATAAGTTTGTTCTTGTTCGTTTTGGATCCCAGAACTTTCGTTTGTTAATTATTAATATCTCGTTATCTATTTGTCTTGTATCTACTATCGTTCTATTATGTGGATCCCAACTATTGAGCTTGGGACGAGCCGTTATATGGATCCCAGCTGTTGAGCTTGGGATGAGCTGTTATGTGGATCCCAGCTGTTGAGCTTGGGATGAGCTGTTATGTGGATCCCAGCTGTTGAGCTTGGGATGAGCCGTTAAGTGGATCCCAGCAGTTATGCTCGGGACATGCCGATATGTTTGACTGACTGACTGATTAACTGTCTGACTGATTGACCGACTGCTTGATTAATTGAATGTCTAACTGATTACCTGATTGATCGACTAATTGACTGATTAATTGCTTAACCGATTGACTGACTGACCAACTGATTGACTAAATGATTGGCTAGTATAAAGAGAATCTAATATACTTTTCATGTTCTGATTTGTTGGACGATATATGATATTCGGGCTTATTTTGTTTCGATCGTTCCCCGATTGTTTGTGTCCTGCTCGTAGAGCAATAAGTATGGTTTAGCATTTTTGTTTAGGTTGGGCTATTGTCCGAGCTGAACGAGCCATTTGCATTTTCTCCTGAACTGTGATCGGTTGAGACAGACCATTCCTCCGGAGCAAAATCGGTTGAGATGCTACTGGGCCTTTCGAGCCGATAGTCACAAGGCCGAGCTAGTACCTACTTGAAATCTTGAAGCTATTAGTGCTTGTTTACTAGACTTGTTAATGCATGTTCCTTGATATGTTCCTATATTATATGTTATTTAACGATATGTTGAGTTGATTCTTCCTCGATAGATCCCTACTGCTTATTATTATGAATATCCCTCACTAAGTTCATTGGAGTTAACCCCTCGGTCGGTATTTCATTAATTTTCTCAGACAAGAATATGTGGTGAACTAGAACTTCTGGCTTGGGTCGGCAATCACATTTTGTAATAAAGAAATGTTTGTATATGCTTATGGGTACTCTCGAACATTTTGTATATTTTAGGAATATTATGATATGTCAGGTTTGCACTTAATGTTTGTAGTATGTTTGAACAATGAATAATGGGATCTGTTATGGCAGGTAATTTGTACTTTTGTTAAAGTTGTTAAGATGAAATCCGCTGCCATTTCTGATGAGTTTGAAAGGTTTGTTATGGACCTATTGATTGTTTATGGGTTAAGAATTTAGACCGAATTGAGTAGCATCTCAGCTAGGAGCCATCCCGAGCTAGGTGTTACAAGTCTCATCTGAATTTGGTTGTAGCTAGTGATATAACTGCTTTGATTTTGATAGTTTACACTTTTTCGGGAGTCTCTTTATGATTTTTTCAATAGATTTAACATGGAGGCATTGAAGATTGGTAGTCTTTGAATAGAATTTTTGATTGATGTGTTGTTCCTGGATCTTCGAGACAAGGAGTGCTCCAATACACTGGTTAGAGAGAGACCGATGACAATAGATTTAAATTTACTTTCATCTATTCTTTTAAAAATAAATTATCAATAACTTCTTATTAGTTTGATCAAAATCTGAACTCATTTTTAACTCAAAGCTGTATATCTTCTCTTTTTATTTTTAATTTTATTATCTTTTCACGCTCAATCTATAGAACCGTATACAATTACTATTTTTCAGACAACTTTCAAACATAAACTCGTTTTTAACTTATTTTTTCTATAATCAAATAACATTTGAGTCACTCATGATATGATAAATGATTCGACCCCCTCAGTTAAGGGTGTTGAATAGGGGGGAAAAGTACAATTGCACCATAAACTAAGGATGTCTGCTCTCACAACCAATCCATCTCATAAACTAAGGATATCTGCCTTTTGCCTTTTTAATATAAATGTTAAAACACTATAAGAAAAAGTACACCCCATTTGGTTCCATTTTTAAATTTACTTACATCTATTTTTATTTTTAAAAATAAATTATCAATAACTTGATATTAGTTTCACCAAAATCAAAACTTATTTTTAGCTCAAAGGAAGGTACTCTCTCTCTCTCTCTCTCTCTCTCTCTCTCTTATTTTTATTATCTTTTCACGCAGAATCTATGGAACCATATACAATCACTACTTTTCGAACAACTTTGAAACATAAACTCATTTTCAACTTATTTTCTCAATAATCAAACAACATCTAAGTGCTCCTGATATGATAAATGACGTGACCACCAGAAATTAAGGGTATTGAATCGGGACGAAAAGTGTAATTGCACCATAAATTAAGGACGCCTGCTTTTACGACTAATCGGTCACATAAACTGAGGATGTCTACCTTTAACCAATTAATATAAATGTTAAAACATTGTAAGAGAAACTACACCTCATTTGGTTTTATTTTTAAATTTCTTTTCATCTATTTTTATTATTGAAAATAAATTTTCAATAACTTCTTCTTAGTTTCATCGAAATTCCAACTCATATTTAACTCAAAGCAACATATCTTCTCTCTTTATTTTTATTTTTATTATTTTTTCACATACAATCTCCTGAACCATGTACAATTACTATTTTTCAAACAACTTTGAAGCATAAACTCATTTTCAACTTGTTTTCTCTATAATCAAACAACATCAAGTCACTCATGCTATGATAAATGATCCGACCTCCTGAATTTGAAGGTATTGAACCGGGAGGAAAAGTGCAATTGTACCATAAATTAAGGATGTCTGCTTTTACGAGTAATCACTCCCATAAATTAAGGATGTGTGCCTTTTACTTTTTAACATAAATGCGAAAATATTATAAGAGAAACTACGACCTGTTTGGATCTATTTTTATATTTACTTTTGCCAATCTTTATTCTTAAAAATAAATTAGCAATAACTTTTTATTAGTTTCAGCAAAATCCTAGCTCATTTTAAGCAATATATATCTTCTCTCTTTATTTTCATTTTTATTATCTTTTCATGTACAATCTATTGAACAATATACAATCACTACTTTTCAAAAAAACTTTCAAAAACAAACTCACTTTCAACTTATTTTCTCTATAGTCAAACAACATCAAAGTCACTCATGATAAGATAAATGATCCGACCTCCTGAATATAAGGGTATTGAATCAGGAGGAAAAGTGCAATTGCACCATAAATTAAGTATGTTTGCTTTTACAACCAATCGCTCCCATAACAAAGGATGTCTGTCTTTACCTTTTAATATAAATGTTTAAATTTTATAAGAGAACCTACAACCCGTTTGGTTCTATTTTTAAATTTACTTTCATCTATTTTAATTTTTAAAAATAAATTATCAATAACTTGTTATTAGTTTAATCAAAATCCCAACTCATTTTTAACTCAAAGCAGTATATCTTCTCTCTTTATTTTTCTTTTTATTATCTTTTCACATACAATCTACTAAACCATATACAATTACTACTTTTCAAGAAACTTTGAAATGTAAACTCATTTTCAACTTGTTTTCCCTATAATCAAACAACATCTAAGTCACTCATGATATGATAAATGATCCGACCTCTTGAATTTAAAGGTATTGAAACGGGGGGAAAAGTGCAATTGCACCATAAATTAAGGATGTCTACTTTTATGAGCAATCGCTCCCATAAACTAAGGGTGTTTGCCTTTTACTTTTTAATATAAATTTTAAAATATTGTAAAAGAAACTACACACGTTTGGTTTTATTTTTAAATTTACTTTCATTTTTTTTTTAAATTATCAATAACATCTTATCAGTATCATCAAAATTCCAACTCATTTTTAACTTAAAACAATATATCTTCTCTCTTTATTTTTAATTTTATTACTTTTCACATACAGTCTACTGAACCATATACAATCACTAATTTTAAAGCAACTTTGAAACATAAACTCATTTACATATTATTTTCTTATTAATCAAACAACATCTAAGTCACTCATGATATGATAAATGATCCAACCTCTGGAATTTAAAGGTGTTGAATTGGGAGGAAAAGTGTAATTACACCATAAATTAATGATGTTTGCTTTTGCGAGTAATCGCTCCCATAAACTAAGGATGTGTGCCTTTTACCTTTTAATGTAAATGATAAAATATTGTAAGAGAAGCCACAACCCATTTGGTTCTATTTTTAAATTTACTTTCATCTATTTTTGTTTTTAAAAATAAATTAGCAATAACTTGTTATTAGTTTCATCAAAATCCCAACTTATTTTTAACTCAAAGCAATATACCTCCGCTCTCTCTCTCTCTCTCTCTTGTTTTCTTATTATTATCTTTTCACGTACAATCTACAGAACCATATACAATCACTGCTTTCCAAAGAACTTTCAAACATAAACTAATTTTTCACTTATTTTCCCTATAATCAAACGAAATCCGAGTCACTTATGATATGATAAATGATCCAACTTCCTGAATTTAAAGGTATTGAACTGGGAGGAAAAGTGCAATTGCACCATAAATTAAGGATGTCTGCTTTTCCGACCAATCGCTCCCATAAACTACGGATGTCTTCCTTTTACCTTTTAATATAAATTTTAAAATATTATCAGAGAAACTACACCCGGTTTGGTTTTATTTTTAAGTTAACTTTCATCTATTTTTAAAAAAAATAAATTATCAATAACTTCTTATTAGTTTTATTGAAATCTAAACTTATTTTTAACTCAAAGCTGTATATATTCTCTCTTTATTTTTAATTTTATTATCTTTTCACGCACAATCTACAGAACTGTATACAATTACTACTTTTCAAACAACTTTCAAACATAAACTCATTTTTAATTTATTTTTTCTATAATCAAATAACATCAGAGTCACTCATGATATGATAAATGATCCGACCTCCTCAGTTTAAGGGTGTTGAACAGGGAGGAAAAGTGCAATTGCACCATAAACTGAGGATGTCTGCTTTTACGACTACTCCGTCCAATAAACTAAGGATATCTGACTTTTGCCTTTTTAATATAAATGTTAAAACACTATAAGAGAAACTACACCCCATTTGGTTCTATTTTTAAATTTACTTACACCTATTTTTATTTTTAAAAATAAATTATCAATAACTTGTTATTAATTTCACCAAAATCAAAACTCATTTTTAACTCAAAGAAATGCACTCACACACACACACACACACTCTCTCTCTATCTCTCTCTTATTGTCTTTTCACGTACAATCTATGGAACCATTTACAATCACTACTTTTCAAACAACTTTCAAACATAAACTTATTTTCAACAACTTTCAAGCATATACTCATTTTGAGCTTATTTTCTCAATAATCAAACTACATCTAAGTCACTCTTGATATGACGAATGACCTGACCACCAGAATTTAAGGGTATTGAATTTGGTGGAAAATTGTAATTCCACCATAAATTAAGGACGTCTGCTTTTACAACCAATCGCTCCCGTAAACTGAGGTTGTCTGCCTTTAATCATTTAACGTAAATGTTAAAATATTGTAAGAGAAACTGCACACGTTTGGTTTTATTTTTAAATTTACGTTCATCTATTTTTGTCTTTAAAATTTTTTTATCAATAACATCTTATTAGTTTCATCGAAATTCCAACTCATTTTTAACTTAAAGCAATATACCTGCTCTCTTTATTTTTAATTTTATTACTTTTCATGTACAGTCTACTAAGCCACATACAATCACCACTTTTCAAGAAACTTTGAAACATAAACTCATTTACATGTTATTTTCTCGTTAATCAAACAACATCTGAGTCACTCATGATATGATAAATGATCCAACCTCCGGAATTTAAGGGAGTTGAACTGGGAGGAAAAGTGCAATTACACCAAAAATTAATGTTGCCTGCTTTTGCGAGCAATCGCTTCCATAAACTAAGGATGTCTGCCTTCTACCTTTTAATGCAAATGTGAAAATATTGTAAGAGAAGCTACACCCCACTGGGTTCTATTTTTAAATTTACTTTCATATATTTTTATTTTTAAAAATAAATTATCAATAACTTGTTATTAGTTTCATCAAAATCCTAACTCATTTTTAACTCAAAGCAATATATCTCCTCTCTCTCGCTCTCTCCCTTTCTCTCATTTTTTTATTATTATCTTTTCACATACAATCTACTGAACGATATACAATTACTACTTTTCAAACAACTTTCAAACATAAGCTAATTTTAAACTTATTTTCCCTATAATCAAACGAAATCTGAGTCGCTTATGATATGATAAATGATCCAGCCTCTTGAATTTACAAGTATTGAACTGGGAGGAAAGGTGCAATTGCACCATAAATTAAGGATGTTTGCTTTTACGAACAATCGCTCCCATAAACTATGGATGTTTGCCTTTTACCTTTTAATATAAATGTTAAAATACTATTAGAGAAACTACACCCCATTTGGTTTTATTTTTTAAATTTACTTTCATCTATTTTTTAAAAAATAAATTATCAATAACTTCTTATTAGTTTGATTGAATTCTAAACTCATTTTTAACTCAAAGCTCTATATCTTTTTTCTTTATTTTTAATTTTATTATCTTTTCAAGCACAATCTACAGAACCATATACAATTATTACTTTTCAAATGACTTTTAAACATAAACTCATTTTTAACTTATTTTTTCTATAATCAAATAACATCTGAGTCACTCATGATATGATAAATGATCCGACCTCTTGAATTTAAAGGTATTGAACTGGGAGGAGAAGTGCAATTGCACCATAAACTAAGGATGTCTGCTTTCACGACCAATCCCTCCATAAACTAAGGATATCTGCCTTTAGCCCTTTTAATATAAATGTTGAAACACTATAAGAGAAACTACACCCCCATTTGGTTCTATTTTTAAATTTACTTACATCTATTTTTATTTTTAAAAATAAATTATCAATAACTTGTTATTAGTTTCACCAAAATCAAAACTAATTTTTAACTCAAAGGAATGTATTCTCCCTCTCTCTCCGTCTTTCTCTCTTTTTCTCTCTCATTTTTATTATCTTTCACATACAATCTATGGAAGCATATACAATCACTACTTTGCAAACAACTTTCAAACATAAACTCATTTTCAACTTATTTTCTCAATACTCAAACAACATCTAAATCACTCTTGATATGATAAATGACTTGACCACCAGAATTTAAGGGTATTGAATCGGGAGGTAAAGTGTTATTGCACCATAAATTAAGGACGTCTACTTTTATGACCAATCGCTCCCATAAATTGAGGATGTCTGCCTTTAACCGTTTAATATAAATGTTAAAATATTGTAAGAGAAGCTACACCTCGTTTGGTTTTATTTTTAAATTTCCTTTCATCTATTTTTATTTTTGAAAATAAATTGTCAATAACTTCTTATTAGTTTCATCGAAATTCCAACTCATATTTAACTCAAAGCAACATATCTTCTCTTTATTTTTATTTTTATTATTTTTTCACGTACAATCTACAGAACCATATACAATCACTACTTTTCAAAAAAAATTTCAAACATAAACTCATTTTCAACTCGTTTTCTCTATAATAAAACATAAGTCACTCATGGTATGATAAATGACCCGACCTCCTAAATTTAAGTGTATTGAACCAGGAGGAAAAGTGCAATTATACCATAAATTAAGGATGTATGCTTTTAGGACCAATCGCTCCCATAAACTAAGGATCTCTGCCTTTTACCTTTTAATGTAAATGTTAAAATATTATAAGAAAAACTACAACCTGTTTGGATCTATTTTTAAATTTACTTTCACCAATTTTTGTTCTTAAAAGTAAATTAGCAATAACTTTTTATTTGTTTCATCAAAATCCGAATGCATTTTAAGCAATGTATATCTTCTCTCTTTATTTTTATTTTTATTATCTTTTCACGTACGATCCATTGAACAATATACAATCACTACTTTTCAAAAAACCTTTCAAACGCAAACTCATTTTCAACTTATTTTCTCTACAGTAAAAAGACATCAAAGTCACTCATGATATGATAAATGATCCGAGCTGCTAAATATAAAGGTATTGAATTGGGAGGAAAATTGCAATTGCACCATAAATTAACAATGTCTGTCTTTTACCTTTTAATATAAACATTTAAATTTTATAAGAGAAACCACACCCTATTTGGTTCTATTTTTAAATTTACTTTCATCTATTTCTATTTTTAAAAATAAATTATCAATAACTTGTTATTAGTTTTATCAAAATCCCAACTCATTTTTAACTCAAAGCTATATATTTTCTCTCTTTATTTTTATTTTTATTTTTATTATCTTTTTCACGTACAATCTACTCAACCATGTACAATTACTACTTTTCAAACAACTTTGAAGCATAAACTCATTTTCAACTTGTTTTCTCTATAATCAAACAACATCAAGTCACTCATGCTATGATAAATGATCTGACCTCCTGAATTTGAAGGTATTGAACCGGGAGGAAAAGTACAATTGTACCATAAATTAAGGATGTCTACTTTTACGAGCAATCACTCCCATAAATTAAGGATGTGTGCCTTTTACTTTTTAATATAAATGTCAGAATATTATAAGAGAAACTACACCCCGTTTGGTTTTATTTTTTAATTTACTTTCATCTATTTTTGTTTTTTAAAAAAAAATTATCAATAACATCTTATTAGTTTCATTGAAATTCCAGCTCATTTTTAACTCAAATCCATATATCTTTTCTATTTATTTTTATTTTTATTACTTTACACGTACAGTCCATTAAACCATATACAATTACTACTTTTCAAGCAACTTTGAAACATAAATTCATTTTCAACTTGTTTTCTCTATAATCAAACAACATCTAAGTCACTCATGATATGATAAATGATCCGACCTCTTGAATTTAAAGGTATTGAACTGGGAGGAGAAGTGCAATTGCACCATAAACTAAGGATGTCTGCTTTCACGACCAATCCCTCCATAAACTAAGGATATCTGCCTTTAGCCCTTTTAATATAAATGTTGAAACACTATAAGAGAAACTACACCCCCATTTGGTTCTATTTTTAAATTTACTTACATCTATTTTTATTTTTAAAAATAAATTATCAATAACTTGTTATTAGTTTCACCAAAATCAAAACTAATTTTTAACTCAAAGGAATGTATTCTCCCTCTCTCTCCGTCTTTCTCTCTTTTTCTCTCTCATTTTTATTATCTTTCACATACAATCTATGGAAGCATATACAATCACTACTTTGCAAACAACTTTCAAACATAAACTCATTTTCAACTTATTTTCTCAATACTCAAACAACATCTAAATCACTCTTGATATGATAAATGACTTGACCACCAGAATTTAAGGGTATTGAATCGGGAGGTAAAGTGTTATTGCACCATAAATTAAGGACGTCTACTTTTATGACCAATCGCTCCCATAAATTGAGGATGTCTGCCTTTAACCGTTTAATATAAATGTTAAAATATTGTAAGAGAAGCTACACCTCGTTTGGTTTTATTTTTAAATTTCCTTTCATCTATTTTTATTTTTGAAAATAAATTGTCAATAACTTCTTATTAGTTTCATCGAAATTCCAACTCATATTTAACTCAAAGCAACATATCTTCTCTTTATTTTTATTTTTATTATTTTTTCACGTACAATCTACAGAACCATATACAATCACTACTTTTCAAAAAAAATTTCAAACATAAACTCATTTTCAACTCGTTTTCTCTATAATAAAACATAAGTCACTCATGGTATGATAAATGACCCGACCTCCTAAATTTAAGTGTATTGAACCAGGAGGAAAAGTGCAATTATACCATAAATTAAGGATGTATGCTTTTAGGACCAATCGCTCCCATAAACTAAGGATCTCTGCCTTTTACCTTTTAATGTAAATGTTAAAATATTATAAGAAAAACTACAACCTGTTTGGATCTATTTTTAAATTTACTTTCACCAATTTTTGTTCTTAAAAGTAAATTAGCAATAACTTTTTATTTGTTTCATCAAAATCCGAATGCATTTTAAGCAATGTATATCTTCTCTCTGTATTTTTATTTTTATTATCTTTTCACGTACGATCCATTGAACAATATACAATCACTACTTTTCAAAAAACCTTTCAAACGCAAACTCATTTTCAACTTATTTTCTCTACAGTAAAAAGACATCAAAGTCACTCATGATATGATAAATGATCCGAGCTGCTAAATATAAAGGTATTGAATTGGGAGGAAAATTGCAATTGCACCATAAATTAACAATGTCTGTCTTTTACCTTTTAATATAAACATTTAAATTTTATAAGAGAAACCACACCCTATTTGGTTCTATTTTTAAATTTACTTTCATCTATTTCTATTTTTAAAAATAAATTATCAATAACTTGTTATTAGTTTTATCAAAATCCCAACTCATTTTTAACTCAAAGCTATATATTTTCTCTCTTTATTTTTATTTTTATTTTTATTATCTTTTTCACGTACAATCTACTCAACCATGTACAATTACTACTTTTCAAACAACTTTGAAGCATAAACTCATTTTCAACTTGTTTTCTCTATAATCAAACAACATCAAGTCACTCATGCTATGATAAATGATCTGACCTCCTGAATTTGAAGGTATTGAACCGGGAGGAAAAGTACAATTGTACCATAAATTAAGGATGTCTACTTTTACGAGCAATCACTCCCATAAATTAAGGATGTGTGCCTTTTACTTTTTAATATAAATGTCAGAATATTATAAGAGAAACTACACCCCGTTTGGTTTTATTTTTTAATTTACTTTCATCTATTTTTGTTTTTTAAAAAAAAATTATCAATAACATCTTATTAGTTTCATTGAAATTCCAGCTCATTTTTAACTCAAATCCATATATCTTTTCTATTTATTTTTATTTTTATTACTTTACACGTACAGTCCATTAAACCATATACAATTACTACTTTTCAAGCAACTTTGAAACATAAATTCATTTTCAACTTGTTTTCTCTATAATCAAACAACATCTAAGTCACTCATGATATGATAAATGATCCGACCTCTTGAATTTAAAGGTATTGAACTGGGAGGAGAAGTGCAATTGCACCATAAACTAAGGATGTCTGCTTTCACGACCAATCCCTCCATAAACTAAGGATATCTGCCTTTAGCCCTTTTAATATAAATGTTGAAACACTATAAGAGAAACTACACCCCCATTTGGTTCTATTTTTAAATTTACTTACATCTATTTTTATTTTTAAAAATAAATTATCAATAACTTGTTATTAGTTTCACCAAAATCAAAACTAATTTTTAACTCAAAGGAATGTATTCTCCCTCTCTCTCCGTCTTTCTCTCTTTTTCTCTCTCATTTTTATTATCTTTCACATACAATCTATGGAAGCATATACAATCACTACTTTGCAAACAACTTTCAAACATAAACTCATTTTCAACTTATTTTCTCAATACTCAAACAACATCTAAATCACTCTTGATATGATAAATGACTTGACCACCAGAATTTAAGGGTATTGAATCGGGAGGTAAAGTGTTATTGCACCATAAATTAAGGACGTCTACTTTTATGACCAATCGCTCCCATAAATTGAGGATGTCTGCCTTTAACCGTTTAATATAAATGTTAAAATATTGTAAGAGAAGCTACACCTCGTTTGGTTTTATTTTTAAATTTCCTTTCATCTATTTTTATTTTTGAAAATAAATTGTCAATAACTTCTTATTAGTTTCATCGAAATTCCAACTCATATTTAACTCAAAGCAACATATCTTCTCTTTATTTTTATTTTTATTATTTTTTCACGTACAATCTACAGAACCATATACAATCACTACTTTTCAAAAAAAATTTCAAACATAAACTCATTTTCAACTCGTTTTCTCTATAATAAAACATAAGTCACTCATGGTATGATAAATGACCCGACCTCCTAAATTTAAGTGTATTGAACCAGGAGGAAAAGTGCAATTATACCATAAATTAAGGATGTATGCTTTTAGGACCAATCGCTCCCATAAACTAAGGATCTCTGCCTTTTACCTTTTAATGTAAATGTTAAAATATTATAAGAAAAACTACAACCTGTTTGGATCTATTTTTAAATTTACTTTCACCAATTTTTGTTCTTAAAAGTAAATTAGCAATAACTTTTTATTTGTTTCATCAAAATCCGAATGCATTTTAAGCAATGTATATCTTCTCTCTGTATTTTTATTTTTATTATCTTTTCACGTACGATCCATTGAACAATATACAATCACTACTTTTCAAAAAACCTTTCAAACGCAAACTCATTTTCAACTTATTTTCTCTACAGTAAAAAGACATCAAAGTCACTCATGATATGATAAATGATCCGAGCTGCTAAATATAAAGGTATTGAATTGGGAGGAAAATTGCAATTGCACCATAAATTAACAATGTCTGTCTTTTACCTTTTAATATAAACATTTAAATTTTATAAGAGAAACCACACCCTATTTGGTTCTATTTTTAAATTTACTTTCATCTATTTCTATTTTTAAAAATAAATTATCAATAACTTGTTATTAGTTTTATCAAAATCCCAACTCATTTTTAACTCAAAGCTATATATTTTCTCTCTTTATTTTTATTTTTATTTTTATTATCTTTTTCACGTACAATCTACTCAACCATGTACAATTACTACTTTTCAAACAACTTTGAAGCATAAACTCATTTTCAACTTGTTTTCTCTATAATCAAACAACATCAAGTCACTCATGCTATGATAAATGATCTGACCTCCTGAATTTGAAGGTATTGAACCGGGAGGAAAAGTACAATTGTACCATAAATTAAGGATGTCTACTTTTACGAGCAATCACTCCCATAAATTAAGGATGTGTGCCTTTTACTTTTTAATATAAATGTCAGAATATTATAAGAGAAACTACACCCCGTTTGGTTTTATTTTTTAATTTACTTTCATCTATTTTTGTTTTTTAAAAAAAAATTATCAATAACATCTTATTAGTTTCATTGAAATTCCAGCTCATTTTTAACTCAAATCCATATATCTTTTCTATTTATTTTTATTTTTATTACTTTACACGTACAGTCCATTAAACCATATACAATTACTACTTTTCAAGCAACTTTGAAACATAAATTCATTTTCAACTTGTTTTCTCTATAATCAAACAACATCTAAGTCACTCATGATATGATAAATGATCCGACCTCTTGAATTTAAAGGTATTGAACTGGGAGGAGAAGTGCAATTGCACCATAAACTAAGGATGTCTGCTTTCACGACCAATCCCTCCATAAACTAAGGATATCTGCCTTTAGCCCTTTTAATATAAATGTTGAAACACTATAAGAGAAACTACACCCCCATTTGGTTCTATTTTTAAATTTACTTACATCTATTTTTATTTTTAAAAATAAATTATCAATAACTTGTTATTAGTTTCACCAAAATCAAAACTAATTTTTAACTCAAAGGAATGTATTCTCCCTCTCTCTCCGTCTTTCTCTCTTTTTCTCTCTCATTTTTATTATCTTTCACATACAATCTATGGAAGCATATACAATCACTACTTTGCAAACAACTTTCAAACATAAACTCATTTTCAACTTATTTTCTCAATACTCAAACAACATCTAAATCACTCTTGATATGATAAATGACTTGACCACCAGAATTTAAGGGTATTGAATCGGGAGGTAAAGTGTTATTGCACCATAAATTAAGGACGTCTACTTTTATGACCAATCGCTCCCATAAATTGAGGATGTCTGCCTTTAACCGTTTAATATAAATGTTAAAATATTGTAAGAGAAGCTACACCTCGTTTGGTTTTATTTTTAAATTTCCTTTCATCTATTTTTATTTTTGAAAATAAATTGTCAATAACTTCTTATTAGTTTCATCGAAATTCCAACTCATATTTAACTCAAAGCAACATATCTTCTCTTTATTTTTATTTTTATTATTTTTTCACGTACAATCTACAGAACCATATACAATCACTACTTTTCAAAAAAAATTTCAAACATAAACTCATTTTCAACTCGTTTTCTCTATAATAAAACATAAGTCACTCATGGTATGATAAATGACCCGACCTCCTAAATTTAAGTGTATTGAACCAGGAGGAAAAGTGCAATTATACCATAAATTAAGGATGTATGCTTTTAGGACCAATCGCTCCCATAAACTAAGGATCTCTGCCTTTTACCTTTTAATGTAAATGTTAAAATATTATAAGAAAAACTACAACCTGTTTGGATCTATTTTTAAATTTACTTTCACCAATTTTTGTTCTTAAAAGTAAATTAGCAATAACTTTTTATTTGTTTCATCAAAATCCGAATGCATTTTAAGCAATGTATATCTTCTCTCTTTATTTTTATTTTTATTATCTTTTCACGTACGATCCATTGAACAATATACAATCACTACTTTTCAAAAAACCTTTCAAACGCAAACTCATTTTCAACTTATTTTCTCTACAGTAAAAAGACATCAAAGTCACTCATGATATGATAAATGATCCGAGCTGCTAAATATAAAGGTATTGAATTGGGAGGAAAATTGCAATTGCACCATAAATTAACAATGTCTGTCTTTTACCTTTTAATATAAACATTTAAATTTTATAAGAGAAACCACACCCTATTTGGTTCTATTTTTAAATTTACTTTCATCTATTTCTATTTTTAAAAATAAATTATCAATAACTTGTTATTAGTTTTATCAAAATCCCAACTCATTTTTAACTCAAAGCTATATATTTTCTCTCTTTATTTTTATTTTTATTTTTATTATCTTTTTCACGTACAATCTACTCAACCATGTACAATTACTACTTTTCAAACAACTTTGAAGCATAAACTCATTTTCAACTTGTTTTCTCTATAATCAAACAACATCAAGTCACTCATGCTATGATAAATTATCTGACCTCCTGAATTTGAAGGTATTGAACCGGGAGGAAAAGTACAATTGTACCATAAATTAAGGATGTCTACTTTTACGAGCAATCACTCCCATAAATTAAGGATGTGTGCCTTTTACTTTTTAATATAAATGTCAGAATATTATAAGAGAAACTACACCCCGTTTGGTTTTATTTTTTAATTTACTTTCATCTATTTTTGTTTTTTAAAAAAAAATTATCAATAACATCTTATTAGTTTCATTGAAATTCCAGCTCATTTTTAACTCAAATCCATATATCTTTTCTATTTATTTTTATTTTTATTACTTTACACGTACAGTCCATTAAACCATATACAATTACTACTTTTCAAGCAACTTTGAAACATAAATTCATTTTCAACTTGTTTTCTCTATAATCAAACAACATCTAAGTCACTCATGATATGATAAATGATCCGACCTCTTGAATTTAAAGGTATTGAACTGGGAGGAGAAGTGCAATTGCACCATAAACTAAGGATGTCTGCTTTCACGACCAATCCCTCCATAAACTAAGGATATCTGCCTTTAGCCCTTTTAATATAAATGTTGAAACACTATAAGAGAAACTACACCCCCATTTGGTTCTATTTTTAAATTTACTTACATCTATTTTTATTTTTAAAAATAAATTATCAATAACTTGTTATTAGTTTCACCAAAATCAAAACTAATTTTTAACTCAAAGGAATGTATTCTCCCTCTCTCTCCGTCTTTCTCTCTTTTTCTCTCTCATTTTTATTATCTTTCACATACAATCTATGGAAGCATATACAATCACTACTTTGCAAACAACTTTCAAACATAAACTCATTTTCAACTTATTTTCTCAATACTCAAACAACATCTAAATCACTCTTGATATGATAAATGACTTGACCACCAGAATTTAAGGGTATTGAATCGGGAGGTAAAGTGTTATTGCACCATAAATTAAGGACGTCTACTTTTATGACCAATCGCTCCCATAAATTGAGGATGTCTGCCTTTAACCGTTTAATATAAATGTTAAAATATTGTAAGAGAAGCTACACCTCGTTTGGTTTTATTTTTAAATTTCCTTTCATCTATTTTTATTTTTGAAAATAAATTGTCAATAACTTCTTATTAGTTTCATCGAAATTCCAACTCATATTTAACTCAAAGCAACATATCTTCTCTTTATTTTTATTTTTATTATTTTTTCACGTACAATCTACAGAACCATATACAATCACTACTTTTCAAAAAAAATTTCAAACATAAACTCATTTTCAACTCGTTTTCTCTATAATAAAACATAAGTCACTCATGGTATGATAAATGACCCGACCTCCTAAATTTAAGTGTATTGAACCAGGAGGAAAAGTGCAATTATACCATAAATTAAGGATGTATGCTTTTAGGACCAATCGCTCCCATAAACTAAGGATCTCTGCCTTTTACCTTTTAATGTAAATGTTAAAATATTATAAGAAAAACTACAACCTGTTTGGATCTATTTTTAAATTTACTTTCACCAATTTTTGTTCTTAAAAGTAAATTAGCAATAACTTTTTATTTGTTTCATCAAAATCCGAATGCATTTTAAGCAATGTATATCTTCTCTCTTTATTTTTATTTTTATTATCTTTTCACGTACGATCCATTGAACAATATACAATCACTACTTTTCAAAAAACCTTTCAAACGCAAACTCATTTTCAACTTATTTTCTCTACAGTAAAAAGACATCAAAGTCACTCATGATATGATAAATGATCCGAGCTGCTAAATATAAAGGTATTGAATTGGGAGGAAAATTGCAATTGCACCATAAATTAACAATGTCTGTCTTTTACCTTTTAATATAAACATTTAAATTTTATAAGAGAAACCACACCCTATTTGGTTCTATTTTTAAATTTACTTTCATCTATTTCTATTTTTAAAAATAAATTATCAATAACTTGTTATTAGTTTTATCAAAATCCCAACTCATTTTTAACTCAAAGCTATATATTTTCTCTCTTTATTTTTATTTTTATTTTTATTATCTTTTTCACGTACAATCTACTCAACCATGTACAATTACTACTTTTCAAACAACTTTGAAGCATAAACTCATTTTCAACTTGTTTTCTCTATAATCAAACAACATCAAGTCACTCATGCTATGATAAATTATCTGACCTCCTGAATTTGAAGGTATTGAACCGGGAGGAAAAGTACAATTGTACCATAAATTAAGGATGTCTACTTTTACGAGCAATCACTCCCATAAATTAAGGATGTGTGCCTTTTACTTTTTAATATAAATGTCAGAATATTATAAGAGAAACTACACCCCGTTTGGTTTTATTTTTTAATTTACTTTCATCTATTTTTGTTTTTTAAAAAAAAATTATCAATAACATCTTATTAGTTTCATTGAAATTCCAGCTCATTTTTAACTCAAATCCATATATCTTTTCTATTTATTTTTATTTTTATTACTTTACACGTACAGTCCATTAAACCATATACAATTACTACTTTTCAAGCAACTTTGAAACATAAATTCATTTTCAACTTGTTTTCTCTATAATCAAACAACATCTAAGTCACTCATGATATGATAAATGATCCGACCTCTTGAATTTAAAGGTATTGAACTGGGAGGAGAAGTGCAATTGCACCATAAATTAAGGATGTCTGCTTTTACGAGCAATCACTCCTATAAACTAAGGATGTTTGCCTTTTACCTTTTAATGCAAATGTTAAAATATTGTAAGAGAAGCTACACCCCACTTGGTTCTATTTTTAAATTTACTTTCATCTATTTTTGTTTTTAAAAATAAATTACCAATAGCTTTTTGTTCGTTTCATCAAAATTCCAACTCATTTTTAACTCAAAGCAGTATCTCTCTCTCTCTCTCTCTCTCTCTCTCTCTCTCTCTCTCTCTCTCTTTCTTTTATTTTATTATTATCTTTTCACGTACAATATACTGAACTAATATACAATCACTACTTTTAAAAAAACTTTCAAACATAAACTAATTTTCAACTTATTTTCTTTATAATCAAACAAAATCTAAGTCACTCATGATATGATAAATGTTCCAACCTCCTAAATTTAAGGGTATTGAACCGGGAGGAAAAGTACAATTGCACCATAAATTAAGGATGTTTGCTTTTACGACCAATCACTCCCATAAACTATGGATGTCTGCCTTTTACCTTTTAATATAAATGTTAAAAATATTATAAGAGAAACTACACCCCGTTTGGTTTTATTTTTAAATTTACTTTTATCTATTTTTTTAAAAATAAATTATCAATAACTTCTTATTTGGTTGATCGAAATTTGAACTCACTTTTAACTCAAAGTTGTATATCTTCTCTCTTTATTTTTAATTTTGTTATCTTTTCATGTACAATCTACCGAACCATATACAATTACTACTTTTCAAACAAATTTTAAACATAAACTCATTTTCAACTTATTTTTTGTATAATCAAACAATCTAAGTCTCTCATTGTGGGCTAGAGTAGCATTAGGATCCATAAATCAAAACTTCATAAGCTTGAAATTAACTAAGATACTTGAGATCCCAAGGATCTAGTCATGCTATAGATCTGGATTAGGATAAAAAATTACCTCTTGTAGCTCAAAATCAAGGAGAAGATCAATTATCTCTCACGAGTCCAGAAACTGTCTGGATCTGGCACAGCGGAAGGATGACAACAATTGTCCAGGCTAAACTGCTCCAAAATTCACGAAATTAAATATTAAGCACCTCCACACACAAGGGAAGATACTGTGAAAAATTGGAGCCAAAAATCTATCTGGATCGCTCCAGAAAAATTCTCCAACTTGAAGCTACTGTAGGTGGATCTCCAAAACCGAGCAAGTCAAGTGCCTTGCCTCTATTGATATGATCCACACACCAAACAATCTTCCAATGTTCCCCCACTAGAAGCTGGAGTTAGAGATGAGAAGATGAGGTAGAGGAGGCCAATTTTCAAGTTGGGAAGAAGAAGGAATGCAAAGCTTCAACTCATGATGCAATGCATGGAGAGAGAGATTTTGGAGGGAATGCAAGAATCTAATTCTCACACTTTTCAGCCATTAATTTCGAATTTTGCATGCTCTCTCTCTCTCTCTCTATATATATATATATATAGAGAGAGAGAGAGAGGGTGGAAGGTGTGATGCTAGTTGGCATCACACCTTCCTCAAGGTGACCACCCAAGTGGCATGCCAAGTTGGCAAAATTCAAATTCAAGTCTTACTTGAATTTCAAGTGCATTTCAATTTCATTTGGAATTTAATTCCAAATTAATTAAGATGCTAATTTAAATGAACACTTCATTTAAATTTTCCCTCCAAAAAGTATTCTTCCCATTAATTAAATTAAACCCTTTAATTTAATTAATCAACCTTTGATTTAACTCTTAAATCAAACAAGCTTAACTCTTAAGCTTAAATTAGTCAACATAACTAGTTAGTAGGTTATAAAACCTTTGAGCTTCTTTATTGGGTTTTTCACTGCTGTTAGTTTGAAATAGTGCATCTTCATTATCCCAATTAATTCATACTGCATCGTATACTATTCTTGTATATCAATGCAGCTCACCAGGATACGGATCCTATTGTCCACTAGTTTATGCGCTATGGTCTGAGCAGAAATAGTGGTTTTCCTTAACTCTACCTAGTACAAGTGCAACTTAACATTATTATTTTAAGAATCGACATTTCATTTTGCACCATTTGCAGAGATACCTAATGGTTCCATCTCTCGCAAACTAAAGTAAACTACGTGCATGATTAATAAGTTCCTCAACCCCATCCAAAAAATCTTGTCTAATTCTAGCACAACCAAGATACAACCAATCATACATTTAAAACCTATGTAGAGGAATAGCATCCATCTTCATCAATAGAAAAATTATGTTACTGATATTAATATAGTGTTAATGTGCGACGGGTTAATAATGTATTTTCAAAAGAAGGAAATTATTTGAATTAGTAACTTAATTGTAAGATGAAATGACTCATTTTTTTGTCATTAAGTAGGGTATTTTTACGATTATAAAAATAATTAATTAATTTTATATTATAGCTCAAAACTAAAGATTCAAGTACTTCATTACTTGTTAGATCTAACCATATTTTTCATAAATATAATTTTGAAGGTTTTAAGAAGGGTTGTGATGGAGACATTTACTATCTAAAGGCCATGAAAGGGTATTTTGAAAGACTATTGCATGGGAAAAAAAAGTGGGGTATAGCCCCCCCTTTAAACATTTATCACTTCAAAGTTTAAAAAGAGTTTGGCATTTAGGTATGGAATTCTGTATAATATTTTATTCTAAGAAAATTTTTGGCAGAGTTTCCCATACAATTATAACTGTCCATGTTTTTTTGAACACACATAATAGATATATATATCACAAAACATTATAAATAAATTATTCAATATCACAACCCCTTATTACTCTATATCGATATAAATAAACAATAATCCAACAACAACAAATAGGAAAGCTCCATCCCTTCCCCCAATTCCCATCCTTGCCAATTCTATATAACTAATGCATGCTTTGAATTAGCAATGACAATAATTTTCTAATAGCACTATATTTAAATAAATTAGAAATGCAAACCTCAAAATCAATAGAATCCAAAAAATACCGAAGTGAAGATCATAAATGGATCGAGTCAATCCATTAAAAATTTAAACAAAAATATTAGATTATTGGTATGAGAATAAATCATTATACAAATATGTGTGTGTGTGTGTGTGTTAAGTTCATACTATTCTCAACTCATAAATTTTAAGTTCTATTTTGTATTTGTATATAGAAGTAGTTTCTAAACTTTAACCACATAACTATTTTAAAGTATAAATTTCTATTTTCTAGCTGACATTGAACAAAAATATCAATTGCTGATATAAACCTAAACTCAAATTAAACCCTAAAATAAACCTTTATCATATATCTTTCAAACTTATACAAAAGTGAACTCAAACTCAAATTCCAACCAAAATTACAAGTCAAATGCAGTCAAATTTCACATTGAAAGCAAATTTCATAAAATTCAATATAGTTAAAATTGACCTAAACAATAAATTAATATAAAACAAAATAAAAATTGATTAGGAGAAATTTAATGATTGCGAGCGACGATGTGTAGCGATGGGCTTCTGACAACTACTGCAACAATGAGTAATACGTACATTAGTATAACAAAATAACAAAACAAAAACAAAATCAAGTAACAAACCAAAAAAATGGCGAGATTCGTCTGCAGACAAGCTACAAAGGGCGATGAAGGTGCACTAATGGAGCGACTGTGATGAGTCGGCGGCGAGCGGCAACAGTAGCGTGTGAGTGATGGTGTGATAGCAGAGAAGAGAGACATTAGATAGAAGAAAGAAGGAAAAAAAGAAGAAGAAGAAGAAATTGGGGGAAAGAAAGTATCAATCATGGTTTTAATTTAACTTTCCGATGGATTTTCGAGGGAAAAGTTCATCGAAAATCCTTTAAGATGAAATTTATAAAAATAAAAATAAATTTAAATTTGCAATAGAAATCCATAAAAAAATTCTCAAAAATGAGATCTTTTTTTAACTAAATATATTCCTCAATTTTCGACGCCAATTTCCAGCAGAATACTTTGTCGGACATTATCTTTCTATGGATTTTTTATGAACTCACTACCAAAAACATAGCTTGTTCAATGAAAATTTTTTCTAATGGAATTCGACAGATTTTCGAGAGGACGACAAAATTTTGACATATTTTCGGTAGAACTTTTTGGGTTGGAAAAAGCCTCCTTGTAAATATATTTTCGTAGTTTTCTAGTGGAGGTTTTTCCATTGGAAAATTTCCAATGGATTTTCGATGCTTTTCAAATGGAGTTTTAATCATTTCAGCCAATTCAATTTTCACTAGACCAAAATTTTCGTCGAAAAGTTTCAGGTGGATTCCCGATTACATTCCAATGGAATTTTGTTTTTAATTAATTTTTTTTTTCCTCCTTTTCAACAAAATGTTGTTAGTAATCCATCAGAAAGCTTTTTTATATTAATAAATTAAATTTAATTGTCCAACAACAATTCTGTGGGAAGTCCATCTGAGTTTTCTTTTAATTTAATTTTTTGAGTTTTATTTTTTTACACTGAAACCTGTTGAAACATTATGTATATTACAAAATTATAAATATAAGAATTAATAAAAAATATCATATATTTCAAAAAATTATAATCTTAGAAATATAAATCTTTATTACAACTAAATCTTTATAAAAAAATATATAAAAAGATGCACCTTATCTATTGGCCAGTGTAGTAGGGGGGTGGGAGGTGAATATTTGGCTGGCTTTTGCTAGTAGCGGGGAGGCATACGTACATACGTGACCGGTGTGCCATCTGTGAATAAAAAACAAACATATATCAAATTATTCAATATATATGGACAACAATATCAGCATGATAAATTAATTAACTACATATGTGAAATGCATAAGAACAATTCAAAACTAAAATGAATAAAATAATCAAGTTCAAACAAATATGACATATCACTGATATAATTCAATTTTTGTCAGAATATTCAGAGTCACTAGTCTTAGCTTCATCATCAAATTCATCTTCATCATCAATAGACCCTATATGTTCTACCTCGTCACCACTAACGATACCATTTACATGTTGTGCATATGATCTATTAACATCTTCTAAAAGATTATTATGATATATTAAATCCTCTATCAAATCATTTAAATTGATTGCATCAACATGCGTTAGATTATCATTCTAATAAACAACTTCTAATAAATCATCAATTTCAACTTTACCTATAGCCTTCGTTTTTATAACAACCAACTAATTGACCTTATCCCTAATTCTTCCTGAATATGGAACATAGAAAACTTGCCGCACTTGTTAGGAAATTTCATACTTTCGATACATACCCATTTCCCTAACGTCAACAATGTGATACTCTAGATACACTATACGGGTTTCTCTCACAGGAGTTGGATTGAGCCACTCGCAACGTAACAAAACCACCTTCTTTATAAGTTCTCTCGAGTATTCTAACTCAACTGCCTCCCTCAATATCTCGTAATAGTCATCCTCACTAGTAAACCCATCGACTCCCTTCTCCCATACACCAATATTCATTATTTTTTTTTTCATGACTCCATAAATCTTTGTGGAACTTAAATCCATTTAAAAAGTATTTAGGTCATATCCTAACTTGTTTATCAGGGCCTTTACTAAGTCATGCAAGAATGGATTTGTTATTCCATTGCTTGGGTCATAAATCTATCATTCATCACATAAAGTGTTAGTTTTCACAAAAGTTTTTTTGACAAATCTATATAATTGCTTAGTCATGCATAATGAAGTAAATATGAACATACTCACATAGGACTTAAACCATTAGACAAATTCATTTTGAATCCTTGCATTGACATCTGCGTCTCCAACGTCGAAGTAATCCACAAAATAATTACATAATCGTATTTCAAAACTGATTAGAACAAAAAAAGAAACAATAGCTACCTCGTGGGAAATTTAAATGAATGCTAGTTAGTTGAATGACTTACTTAAGGTATTCCTTGATCTCTTCATAGTTAAGCAACACGTGTAGTGTTGTAGCTCTAAGCTTGGCATCGCTAAGTACCTAGTCGTGCACGGACCAAAAACACGACCGACTTGATTGAATACAGACAAAGTAGGTGGAGAATTATCATTTTCACCATCATCATTCCGACCTACTCTCTTCCTCCAAGAATTAACATAGGATTGAAAGTAATAGGAGCAAAAGTACATAGGATTGGAAGTAGTAGGAGCAAAAGTTGGACATCTCTCAACAAACAAATGCCTCACAAATAGACCTCTCCACTTGTGCCTTTTTGCTTCATAGTTTTTTTCAGTCCGCCAAGCTCCCTAAGTGTAATATAAATAATACTTTAGAGTTATATGATCAAAAGTATTTAATAATTGCAATAATTTAGCATCTAAATAAAAATAATATTTTACCTCTCAAATGGATACATCCACAGATATTGCACTGGTAATCCATTTCTTGCCTCTTCTATTAAATGAATTGGTAGATTCTCCACACAATCAAAAAATACAAGAGAAAAAATCTATTCTTACTTGCCCAGAATTACGAGAATGTTTTTCTCCATTTTGTCCAAATCATTGTGCCTCAAAGTTGTAGAATAAAAGTCCCTGAAAAATTGACTAAGCTTGACCAAAGGCTTCCATATATGGTCTGACAATTCTCTGAATGTAATTGGTAGTAATTGCATCATGAAGATGTGACAATCATAGCATTTTAGTCCATAAATCTTATGTCCATACTTGTCGACACGCCTAGCTAGATTAGTAGAATATCCATCAGGTATTTGTAATGACTTAACCCATTCACATATAGTTTTTCTTTGATCAGGTGTTGAGACATACTTAGCTTTAGGCCCCCCTGTCCATTTTCTTTTTGAATTAATTCGAGCTCATGCCTTCTACAATAAACATTCAAGTCCAAGCAAGCCTTAACATTGTCTTTAGTTTTTCCCTTGATATTCATGACAATGCTAAAAATATTGTCAAATACATTCTTCTCTATGTGCATGATATCCAAATTATGTCTCAATAGGTTAGTATTCTAATAAGACAGTTCCTAAAATATACTCCGCTTGGTCCAATTGTGCCGCACACCATACCCTGGGATTCTAAAAGCATTACCATATTCAGTAACCTTGAGCGAACCACATATTAAATCCCATAATTGCTCTCCATTCTACAAGGGAGAAGGAAGATCTTTCTCAACCCGATTCTTTAAGAAACTAATAGTGTTTCTCTTGAATTGGTGATCATGATCTAAGAATTGTCAATAGCAGTTAAACCAATAGTTTTTTCAAACATTTTCTAGAGAGAATGATTTTGAGTGTTCTATACAGTATGGGCAAGCCAATTTACCTACTGTCATCCACCCGGACAATATACCATAAGCTTGGAAATCATTTATTATCTACAGCAAAGCAACTCTCATGATAAAATTTTTCTTTATGCTGGCATCATAACTGAGAACACCTAATATCTAAAGCTCATTCAATTCATCAATTAAAGGCTGCAGATAGACATCTGTCATGGCTTTTAGATTTCTTGGCCCGAGAATAATGCATGTGAAAAATATATATGGTGATGTCATACACATTTCATGAGGCAAATTATATGGTATTACTATGATAGGCCTAGGCCAGCATGAATATGGTGACGCAATTGAGTGAAAGGTGTAAATCCATTAGCACACAAACCAAGCCTAACATTTCTAAGGTCACTTTGAAATTTGAGATGTGTTAAATTGAACTGTTTTCAAGCATTCCCATATGATGGATGACATATGACACCATCTACTTGACGGTTCCCTTGATGCTATGCATGTGAGGTGTTGAACTTATCGACACATATAACCTTTGCAACCTAGGAATTAGAGATAAATAGTGTATTCTTTTTTCATTGACACATCTCGGAGCTTTCTTTTACCCCTTGTCTGATCTCGAGATTTGTACTTAGGTGCTCTACAAAACTTACATTAATTGTCATTTGTATCTTCTTTGTAATACAACATGCATGCATTCACATAACAATCAATTTTTTTGGTCACAACGCTGAGCTTACTAACTAGGTTTTGTGCCTCATAGTAATTAACAGGTATACCACTCCCTCATGGTGTGACCTCATACATTAATTATAGCACATAATCCATGGCATTATAGGACAAATTGAAGTCATTCTTAAGGCTAAGCATTCTCACAGCGATGGATAAAGGAGAGTGCATTTCACGTCCATCCCATAATAGCTGATTGTACCCGGATAATAGGTTATAAAATCTTTGAGCATTTTCATTGGGTTCTTTGCTACTGCTAGATTGAAATTGTGCACCCTCATACCCTAAATTAATCCCTGTTGTATCATATACCATTTATGTATATCTATTCAGCTCATCACCAAGACATTAATCCTGTTGACCACTAGACATTAATCCTGTTTACCACTAATTATTGCGCTATAATCAAATGTATAATTATATGTTTGTATGTAAGGATCAAACTCTCCATGGTATTAGAATAGTGCCTCACAAGCCAATTAGATTGGCTTTTAAACTATTCCATCCGTGGTACAATCTTGATTGAATGATATTCATTTTACATATTTGGTTGAAGCCCTTAAATTATATAAGACTACGGGAATTGGTCATGCATATGATGGTGATCATGAAGCAAGTCACTATAGTCATAATTTTAAAATATTCCAAGTGATAGAATCTTACGAGATAGGGCATCTACGATTCGAAAAGACTTGCACTAATGATGCATACTCCAAGGAGTTAGATATTACCCCATTTCATGGTCAATCTATGATAGATATAGATACATGTCAGTAGGTACTTGTTAGAGAAAAAGTTTACCGAAGACTCGCTTCGAGAAACCACGATGTAGCCATAGTGGCACGTTGGTAGTGGCAAATTCTTTAGCTTACAATAGTGCATATAATTAGTACTTTGACTTGAGGTTCCACAATAACCTTATATCTAGGTCCTTGTGCTTTGACTTTGCTCTGACCATGTAGTGGGTCGCCTGGGGCTTAGGTTGGGCACAAGCTACCTAAGTATGGAGATTGGTGAGTTCCAAGATGGGATTTGTTTCGCCCATTTGTGAAGAAAAGGTTGATATCTTATGTATTCTAAGATGATCGATTTTAAGAAATTCTTGTGCAAGGTGATATGACAATTTGAAAAAGGATTTTTCTAAAGTTGAGGTTTTAATGAGAGATCGAACATCAAGAATAGATATATAGTTATTAAAGCTATTAGAAAGCCGGTAAATATCTTGTCCCAGGCCTCTTTCAAAAGATAAAAAATGGAAAGATTATATTTACACAGCAATCGTAAGCATTAATAGTTTACCCTCAATTAATTCATTTAATAGGTTGGGCTCCATATGCTTGTGCTAGACATTGACTATGGAGATTGAGTATTCTTCAATTAATAGAGATTAATTGATAGAGTGATTAGTTTAAAAGAGTTTAAACTAATCAGAAATTCGATATTCAATAAATCACAATGATTTATGAGCCCATGTCTAATTAAATGGTGAACCTAAAGGGTCACACACAAAAGCCTAGAACACTCTAATTAGATTAGAGAAATTATCTAAGGAGTTACATAATTAAATTGGTCAAGTTTGCGAGAGAGAGAGAGAGAGAGAGAGAGAGAGAGAGAGAGATGGCGTACTAATTGAGAATTGGTCACTATGGCTTGATTAATTTAAGTGTTAAATTAATCAAAATAATCTAAAGACTTAAATTAAGCTAATTAAATTAAGGAGTTAATTTAGTTGTTGCCGTGTGGCAATTTCATTAGTCAAGTCAGCTTAAAGAGTTAAGTTGATTTAATTAACTTAAAGAGTCAAGTTGAACTAATTAAATTAAGAAGTTAATTTAATTAGTAGGATAATCTAATTTTGAAGGGAAAATTAAATGGAAGAGTCCATTTTACAATTGATGAGCTAGCATTTTAATTTGAGAAATTAAAAACCCAACATAGCTAGCTAATTAGCATGCAAAATGGCCATGTGAGGAGTATGTGATGGAAGTTTCCAAGAGCTTCCAGATCACACTATAAATACACATAATGGCTGGCCAAGTGGTGAGATTTTGCTGCCCATTTTTCTCTCCAATTGTGGTGATCTCATATGTTGAGAGAAACCACGTTACCAAATTCTCTTTAACAATCTTCTCTCTCCTCTAATTTTCTCACACCTTCCCTCTATTCTTTCTCCTTCTTCCTCCTATATTTTCTAGAAAATTGAGTGAGGATTAAGAGTGCATCTAGGTGGTGGATCATCATTAGAGTCACAACAAATGGGGTGCTGAGGTGTTGGTGAACAAGTTCCTTCAATTCAAGACATTTTTTGAATGAGGATCTTGATCGGCAGCCTTGGTGCTTTATGCACGAGATTAGCTATTGTTTGGTGCCATTTTGGAGGTGATAAAGTGAGAAAAAGTTTCTGGACTCGTTGCACTTTGGTGTGGAGAATGATATATAGGGAGCAAAAGAGGTTGATCTTGCTTAAAAAGAGTTCGAGAGGAAGATCTTCCAAGTTACCTTCAAATCTCTAAAAGCAAGTGAGGCACTAGGATTCAATAATAAAATTTCAAAAGTTTAAATAAACAACCAAGGATCTAAACATGCTTTAGGATTCACATTTTGTTGGAGAGTTACCTTGATTAGCAAAATCCAAAGGTAGATTGAAGAACCCTTCTTCAAACAGAATCTGCTAGACAGTGGCGCAGTTGGAAGCAAGTGGTTTTTGACCCAATAAAAACTCTCCAAAAATTATGAAAAAACTCCAATAGATTCTCAACACCTTTAGGAAGCTTCTGGAACAAATTTCAGCTCAAACATTCTTCTAGATCTTCTGGAATAAAATCGACAAGAGACTGGTCTTGTAGGTGGATCTCCAAAGGCTTAGCAAACCATTTCTTTTGCCTCTATCGAAATGATCCACACACCAATCCAAATCCTAGTACTCCTCACTTGTATCTGGAGAAAGAGAGGAGAGTTGAGAGGGAGATTGCTGATTTTTGGGTAGGGATAAGAAGAGGAAGGTGATCCTCAACACATGAATGAACACCTTGAAAAATGAGGGAAAAGTGAGAATCTAATTCTTCACTTGCTTGTATGCTAGATTGTCACCCCCCCTCTCTATATCTATATGTAGAGTGAGGATGGTGTGATGCCAAGGTGGCATCACACGTTCCTCAAGGAAGGGGGACCGCCAACATGCATGCCTTGCATGCTTAGTTGGCAAATTCAAATCTAATTTGAGTTTTTGCGCATTTCAATTACATTTGAGATCTAATTTCAAATTAATTAAATGCCACACTAAAATGATTCTATCATTTCAATTTTTCCTCCAAATAATATTCTCCTCATTAATTAAATTAAACAATTTAATTTAATTAATTAATTCTTGATTAACTCTTAAGTCAACTAGCTTAACTCTTTAAGTTTAATTTTGTTAACTTATCTCTTTAAGTTAACCTGACCAATTGATGGTCACATGGCACCAAATAATTAACTCTTTAATTATTGGTCTAATTTAACTCCTTAAATTACTTGATCAATTTAACACTTAAATTAATCAAGCCAAAATTGACCTCAATTTCAGTCACCTAAAAATCAGTCTCCATGGAGAGAATTTTCTAACACTTAGAAAGTTCATCCATTACTTAGAAAATGTAATTGGCTTTGTGTGTGACCCGATAGGTTCTACCATTTATTGGACATGGTCTTACAACTCCTTGTAACTTTTAAATATCTAACAATCCTTTTAGTTTAAACTTCTTTAAACTAATCGATTCAATTCAATTAATCTCCATTAATTGAAGAGTATCCAATATCCATGGTCGATGTCCAACCTCAAGCCCATGGACCCAACTAATTGTCAGAAATGAATGCTTTTGGAGAACCATCATAGCTCTATACGTACCATGCAAATACGATCCTTCTGTCTCTTATCTCCAGAAAGAGGCCCGAGGCAAGATATTTGTCGGCTCCCTAATAATCTCGATACTATGTCTCTATTCCCAATGCTCAATTCCACTTTATGACCTCATAAAAACTTCTTTTCCAAATTATCATACTACCATGCGCAAGGATTTCTTGGAATCGATCATTACAGAATACATAGGAGATATAATCGCCTTTCACAAAGATAAGGAGTCAAATTCCATCTTAAATCTCACAAACCTCCATGTCTAAGTAGCTCATGCCCAATTATCATTTGAATAGCCCGCTAAGTGACCAAGTAGGAGTTAAAGCATGAGGACCTAAACATAAGGTTACCATGGATCCTCAGGTCAAATGACTAATTATATGCACTGTCGTAAGGAAAAAAACTTGTTACTATCAACTTGCTACTCCGGCTATCTAATGGATTCTCTAGTGGGTCTTCAGAGCCTTGTTCCCTAGCAAGCACCCACTAACATACATCCATATCTCATATGGGACTGCTTATGGAACGGAGCAATATCCAACTCCTTGGATCTATGCATTATTAGTGCAAGTCTATCCAGATTCTTGATGCCCCTGTCTCTAAAGATCCTATTACTTGGAAGATTTAAGATCACGATCGTATAAGACTTATTCTATGATCACTACCCAGTACGTACCAAGTCCCGTACTCTTGTATGATCTAAGGGCTTCAACTAAATGCCTGTGAAGTAAATATAAGCATAAGACGAAGATGTCCACATTATTAATATCTTTCAATCAAGATTGTATCACAAGTGAAATAGTTTATAATGCTAATCTAATTGGCTCGCTGGGTACTATTCCAACAATATCCCACTTGTCCTAAAGCTAATTCCCCATAGCCTAAGACCCATCTTCTCAAGATATCCTTCGAAGACCTTTTGCGATAGGAGTTTAGTCAGTGGATCCGCTATACTCTCTTTCGAGGCAACTCTCTCCACTCAGATGTTGCCACTATTAATGATCTCCTAGATCAAATGATATCATCTCAATATGTGCTTCGATCACTGATGAGATCTAGGCTCTTTAGCTTGCGCTACTGCCCTGTTGTTGTTACAGAAGACAACTACTGGCTTAGTAATGCTAGGCACTACATTCATCTCTTGAATAATGTTTTTCATCCAAACGCCTTTCTTTGCAGCTTCTAGAGCCGCAATATATTCTGCCTCTATGGTAGAGTCAGTCGTGGTGTCTTGCTTGGAACTCTTTCAACTCACCGCGCTGTCATTGAGGCAAAATATGAATCCAGAAGTGGATTTTAGATCATATACATCAAATTGGAAACTTTAATCCAAAAACTACCCCTCTGGTTTCAATTCTCCACCCCATGTATACTAAAAACAAGTCCTTAGTCCTTCTTAAGTACTTAAGGATTGCTTTTATGACTGTCTAGTGACTTTCACTGGGATCATTTTGGAAACGACTCGTAACACTTAAAGTGTGTGCCACATCCGATCTTGTATATTGAACTGCATACATTATAATAGCAGAGGCATAAGGTATGTGGGACATTCTTTGTCTCTCGTAGTTAGCTTTAGGGGCCACGAACTTGGAGAGACGAATGCCATATCCTATAGGAATGAATCCTCTCTTGGATTCTTCCATACTTAACCTCTTTAGTATCTTGTCAATGTACGAGGTTTGAGAAAGCTCCAGAATCCTTCTAGATCTATCTCTATAGATACGTATTCCCAATACGTAAGATGCTTTTCCCAATCCTTCATGGAGAATTGAGTAGATAACCATATTTTAGTACATTATAACATTCCTACCTCATTCCCAATGAGGAGGATGTCATCGACATAAAGCATAACAAACTGTACACTACTCCTACTAGCCTTTATATACACACATGGTTCATACACATTTTTGACAATGCCAAATGATTTGACTATCTTGTCAAAATGTATGTTCCAACTTCGGGACACCTGTTTGAGTCCATAGATGGATCTCTAGAGTTTACAAACCTTTTGCTCACTCCCCTTGGATGTAAAACCTTATGGTTGCTCTATATAAATTTCTTCTTTAATGTCTCCATTGAGGAAAGCAGTTTTTACATCTATTTGTCATATCTCATAGTCATAATATGCGGCTATGGTAAGTAGAATCCGAATGGACTTAGGCATTATGATCGGTGAAAAGGATTCCTCAAAATCGATCTTAGATCTTTGAGTGTAACCTTTTGTCACTAGTTTCACGTTAAAGGTCGCTACCTCTCCATCGACTCCAAGCTTTTGCTTATAGATCCACTTGTAACCAATGAGAACAATTCCCTTTGGTGGGTTTACCAAAGTCCATACTTTGTTGGAGTACATGGAATCCATTTTAGATCTCATGACATTTAGCCAATGTCCCAAGTTTAGGTCTAGCATAGCTTCCTTCTAGGTCTTCAGATCATTATTCAATTGGCCCGTTTCATGAAGGAATCTAAATTTTTTGGGTTGCTTCTTGATTCGGGCTAACCTTCTCTGAGGTTACATGTAGGGCTCTTGATGCTCACTTGTTTTTACCGGTTGTGGGATTTGTTAATCATTTTGAACTTCATCAAGTTCAACAACAATGCCATTTCTATCTAATAGAATTTATTTTTCTAAAAAGTGGGTGTTCCTTGAAACAAACACCTTATGTTCCGAGGGATCATAAAAGTAATAATCTAAAGACTCACTTAGGTATCCTACAAACTTGCAAAAGGTGGATCTATTATCCAACTTGTCTCGCATTGTCCATCTCATATAGGCGGGAGGCCCCTAAACTTTAAGATATAAGAGGGTGCTTTGCCATTCCACATCTCAGCAGTGTTTTGGCATTGACTTTGATGGTACTACTTTTAATAGCATCACTGCCGTTTGTAAAGCATATCCCAAAAAGGAGATAGGCACATTGGAAAAACTCATCATGCAATGTGCCATGTCGAACAAAGTACGGTGTCTCCTTTCGGCTACTACATTGTGTTGGAGTGTGCCGGGTGGAGTCCATTGTGAGAGAATCCCATTCTCTTTTAGATAATCCAAGAACTCGATACTTAAGTATTCTCTTCCTCAATCAAATCAAAAAGCTTTAATACTAAATCTGTTTTGCTTTTTTACTTCATTCTATACTCTTTGAACTTTTCAAAGGTTTCAGACTTGTACTTCATATGATAAACATGTCCGAATCGACTATAATCATCAGTAAAGGTGATGAAGTAGGAATGACCTCCTCTCTCACTAACTCTTAGTGGGCCACAAACATCCGTATGGATCAAATCCAAAGGACTTGTTGTTTGCTTCGTTTGTCCTACAAAAGTAGCCTTGGTAATTTTTCCCTTTAAACAAGATTAACAAATAAGAAGTTCCTTGGTGCCACTAACATTTGGTGCTTTGAGTACTTCTAACTTGTTTATCCTATTTTTAGAAATATGTCCAAGTCTTGCATGCCAAAGAATAGCATCTTCTTGGTTATCTAATTTTCTTTTATTTGATTGAATATGCATTAGTGAAGGTTGGGAATCTAGTATGTATAATCTGTTATTCAATGTACCTTGTGCAATTAAAGAACCGTTCTTTAGTGCTTTCAATAATTCATTTGATATAGAAAAATCAAATCCTTCATTATCAAGAACGAGTATTGAAACAATGTTCTTAACAAGTTGTGGTACATAATAACAAGAATTTAACTCAATACAAGCATTACCCAAGTCTAACTTTACTATTCCTTGGACCGTAGCGGCAATCGTTGCTCCATTTTTTAGGCAAAGGATCATATCCTCTTTACGTAGACTCTTTCTTTTTTCCATCCCCTGTAAAAATTACAGAGGTGAGAACCACATGCGGTATCAAATACTCATGAGGAAGAATTAGTTGTTAAGTTCATTTCAATGAAGTAAATACCCTTCCCAAGGGTTCCTTGCAGTTTGTTTTCCAATGCCTCTTTTCGTCATAGTAAAAACAAGTTGCATTGGTCATGTCACCTTTCTTTTTCTTAACTTGCCTGGAACCTTTCAAGGCTTGCTTCCCTTTTGAGTAGGAACTATTTTTCCTCTTATCTCCATTTCTAAGACCCCTAGGATCCTTTAACTTAGAGGTGGCAGCAAGCATAAGAGGCCTTTCCTTTATCATAGTCACCTCGGCAGTCACAAACATGTTCACCAATTCGTTAATTGTGACCTCTTGCTTGGACATGTTGAAGTTTATAATGAATTGGTCGAACGAAGGGGACAATGATTGAAGGATCAAATCCACATAAAGGTTATTATCCATGACCATATCTAATTATCAAACCTTCTCAATGATCCCTATCATCTCGAGGTGGTGATCATGGACATTTGAACCTTCACCCATTCATGTCCTAAAGAGCTCCTTTGACAAGGCAAACCTTTCATGTCGAGTTTGAACACCATACAACTCTTGTAGGTGCTTATAGATCTCACATGCATGTTGTATATGCTCGTGAGTCTTTCAAAGCTCATTAGTCATGGAAGCCATCATGAGGCATCTTACTTGTAGATCATCATCCACAAGTTTAGCAAACACTTCATGTGTCTCATCGGTGGCATCGTCACCCAATGTGTCTAGCGGACATTGATCAAGGACATAGGTCCTCTTTTTGGAGTCAAGAATGATTTTAAGGTTCCTTAACCAACCACGGAAGTTAGGCTTGATGAGTTTATTGGTTTTCAAAATACTTGCAAGTGGATTTTTTGGCCTTTTTATTTATTTGAAGATTTCAAAAATCTACAAGATGCAAAAAAGAGTATAAGCATATGATTGAATTATTGATATTGCAAAAACATATTCATGGTCTTTCAAGCATGATTTTTTCCCACTATTTTATCGAATCCTTCACCCCTAGAAAAATTCGAGAAATCTCATTTCCTAGTGAGAATCAAGATCCCAAGGACTTGCAAGTGGACCCCCTCGTAACCAAGTGTCATCCACAAGCAATCGAAAGGTAAGCAACTTTCGCTAACTATATTTCATGCAACTCTTGATATATTTTGCCTCACTTTTCACATAGATCCACGTAACCGTGCACCACCTATGTTACTAGGTGTTAAGTCCAACCTACCAATCAAATTTTGATTCAAGGCGGGCACCACAACATCCCCCGTAACTGAGTGCCAATGTGTGGGCATTCTTGATTCAAAAATACATCTCATGCTAAATGTATGCTCACAACTTTCCTCCTAAGTATAACCCCCATAACCAAGTGCCACCACAAAATCGGTAGCATTGTCATGGCATATACTATTGGTAGAAGGCATCGATTAATTAAAAATCCTTTTAATTATATTCATTTTAACTTAATATTTGGAAAGTACTTAGACATTCTAAGTGGAGGGTTTTTGCTTGCAAAGATATTATCATTTTATCTTTTTATTTAGGTTTTCTATATCCTAACCATGCATCTCATACATCAATAGGATATGGAAAGTTTAAATAAGTAAATACGCCTAGTATGGTCTTAGGGTAGGATGACCATGAGTCTAACCAGGTGGTGCACTTGGAGCCACAAGTGCACCACCTAGTTAATTTAAGTGGGTTGATTAAATCTAGTAGGTATTATATTAGTATATCTCATACATTCATGGGTCTTCCAAAGTCTCCAAGCCTCTATTGGCCTTCTTTACTTCGTGCAACATTTACATGAGAAAGAAATCCTCAGTTCTAGTGATTATACTCTCATAACTTTTACAAGATAGAATAAAAGAGGCATGCAAGCCCAAATTTAATACAACCATTTTCAACAACTTGAAACAAATAAAATCAATATTAAAGGCTCATGATCATCCCCATTCATTCATCATTCATTCAACAATTAAATAAACAATAAATAAATTTAGAATTAACAATTAATTCCAACAATTAAATGCTTATCTCATAAACAAGTAATATGCCAAGCATAACATTTATGTAATAAGTAGAAGATTAACAAAATTTCAAAAGTATTCAAAAATGTCAAACATAATTTTGAGACCTTGCACAACTTTTGTGCATTCAATACATGTGATTTAAAATTATTTTAGTCGTCAAAGGAGCCCAAAATTTGGCTCAAAACGCGCTAAATCCCAAACTAGGCACTACCCGGCTGAGTGTACGCATGGCTGGGCTATGACTCTTGGTCACTGCCCTACCAGCATGCGCCCTTAGCTCGGCAGCAACCCTATTTTTCGGTCATGGCCGAGTCAAGCTAATTTTGGCTCAACTTTTATGCACCAAAAATTTTAGAACATATTCTAAACATTAAATCATACATTGTGGATGAATTTCCAGATTCAAAACACCTTTTAAAAATAGAAATTCAAGTGCTCAAACATGCTTCCAAAAACTAGTTTAAGTAAGAATCACATTCTTCAAAAATCTCCAATAAAACTCCAATCAAATTGGATTAAAAAAATGACCAAAACATCTTAAGACCAATCAACACATGCTATCTCACAATAACATCAATTAATATTAAATCAACATTCAACATTAATAGCTATGAATTAAAACATACTAATCATATGAATTAACACATAAAGCACATATTAGCATGCTTTTAATTCATCAATCAAAGAGCTACATACAAATCATCCAAATACTCTAATCCATCAATTGAATCGAGAATTTGGTGATATAGATCAATCCATCACATGAATCAATCAAACAAAAAATCTAAATCAAAGCATGATTAGGCTCTGATACTACTAGAAAGCAAGTAAGGCAGTATGATGCAATAATAAAATTTCAAAAGCTTAAATAAACTAATGCTTACAAGTAGCCACGGATCTAAACATGCTTTAGGATTTAGATTTGGTTGGAGAGTTGCCTTGATTAGCAAAATCCAAAGGTAGATTGAAGAACTCCTTCAAACAGTATTTGCTAAACAGTAGTGCAGCTGGAAGCAAGTGGTTTTTGATCATCACCTTTAGGAAGCTGCTACATCTCCTGGAATAAAATTGACAAGAGACTGGTCTTACAGATAGATCTCCAAAGGCTTAGCAAACCATTTGTATTGCTTCTATCAAATGATCCACACACCAATCTAAATCCTACTACGCCTCACTTGTAGCTAGAGAAAGGAAGGATATTTGAGAGGGAGATGGCTGATTTTGGGTAGGGAGAAAAAGAGGAAGGTGATCTTCAACATATGAATGAACACCTTGAAAAATGAGGGAAAAATGAGAGTCTAATTCTTCACTTGATTGAATGCTAGATTGCCGCCCCCTCCCACTCTATATCTATATATAGAGTGAAGATGGTGTGATGCCAAGGTGGCATCACACCTTCCTCAAGGAGGAGGGACCTCCAGCATACATGCCTTGCATATGTAGTTGGCAAATTCAAATCTAATTTGAATTTATGTGCATCTCAATTACATTTGAAACCTAATTTCAAATTAGTTAAATGCCACAGTAAAATGATCCTATCATTTCAATTTTTCCTCTAAAGAATATTCTCCTCATTAATTAAATTAAATGATTTAATTTAATTAATTAATTCTTGACTTAACTCTTAAGTCATCTAGCTTAATTCTTTAAGCTTAATTTTATTAGCATAACTCTTTAAGTTAACTTGACCAATTGATGGTCACATGGCACCAAATAATTTGATTTAATTTAACTTCTTAAATTAGTTGATCAATTTAACACTTAAATTAATCAAGCCAAAATTGACCTAAATTTCAATCACCCAAAAATGGGTTCCCATGGAGAGAATTTTCTAATGCTTAGAAAGTTCCTCCATTACTTAGAAAATGTAATTAGCTTTGTGTGTGACCCAATAGGTTCTACCATTTATTGGACATAGGCTTACAACTCCTTGTGACTTTTGAATATCAAATAATCCTTTTAGTTTAAACTTCTTTAAACTAATCGATTCAATTCAATTAATCTCCATTAATTGAAGAGTACTCAATCTCCATGGTCGACGTCCAACCTCAAGCCCATGAAGCTCAACTAATTGGATGTAATGAATGCTTTTGGAGAACCATGCAAATGCGGTCCTTCCATCTCCTATCTCTCGAAAGAAGCCTAGGGCAAGATATTTGTCAACTCCCTAATAGCCTTGATACTATATCTCTATTCTCAATGTTTGATTCCACTTAATGACCTCATCTTTGAAAAACGCATTTTCCAAATTATCATACTACCTTGTGCAAGGATTTCTTAGAATCGATCATTATAGAATACGTAGGAGATGTGCTCGCCGTTCAGAAAGACGAGTAGTCAGATTCCATCTTGGATCTCACAAATCTCCATGTCTAAGTAGCTCATGCCCAATCATCATCTAAACAGCCCGCTAAGTGACCAAGGAAGAGTCAAAGCATGAGGACCTAAACATAAGGTTACCATGGATCCCCATGGCAAATGACTAATTATATGCACTAGCATAAGCGGGAGAACTTGCCACTACTGACTTGCCACTTCGGCTATCTAGTGGATTCTCCAGTAGGTCTTCAATGCCTTGTTCCCTAATAAGCACCCACTAACATGCGTCCATATCTCATATGGGATTGTCCATGGAATGGAGCAATATCCAACTCCTTGGATCTATGCATTGTTAGTGCAAGTCTATCTGGATCTTAGATGCCCGGTCTCTCAAGATCCTATGACTTAGAAGATTTAAGATCACAACTCTGTAAAAGCTATTCCATGATCACCACCCAGTATATGACCAAGTCCTGTAGTCTCGTGTGACCTAAGGGCTTCAACCAAATGCTAATAAAGTAAATATAAGCATAAGATAAAGATGGCCACATTATTAATATCACAAATGAAATAGTTTACAACATCAATCTAATTGGCTTGCTGAGCACTATTCCAACAATCTCTCATTTAAGGTAACTTCTCTTGCTTTTAAATCCACTATTAAGGCATGAAATAAGATCCTTGGATTGAGAATTTGCAAGTTAATTTTTTCTTAATTTTTGCAATTATTTTGGATCCTTACACCTCCTCTTCTTTCACATCGTCTATCCAATGATTGTAATTTTCCCAAAACCCTACCCTAGACAAGTTCATCTTAACTTCATCGGGTTTTAACAATTGACATTTCATTTGACACCATTTGCAGGGAACCTAATTTTTCCATCTCTCACAAACTAGGGCAAACAACATGCATGATTAATAAATTCCTCAACTCCATCCATAAACTCCTGCCTAATTCCAACACGAGCCGAATATAACCTATTGTACATCAAAACTCTATGTGAAAGAATACTATTCATCTACATAATTAGAAAAATTATATTATTGATATTAATAAAGTGTTAATTAATGTATGATGGATTAATTACTTAGATTTTTTTCGTTTTTAAGTAGGATTTAGCTTGATGATTACAATTAAAGGACTAGTTCATTTTATAATATGATTGGAAATTAAGGCTTCAAATGCTTCATTACTAGTAAGATATATCTAGGCATATTCACAAAGACATATATCATAGAACATGATAAAAACATCGTTCAATATGACAAAACCTTATTACTCCATACACGTACATGAAACACAAATGATAATTCTAGCAATAAATGGGAAGGCTCCACTCTTTTCCCCAAAGCACATCCTCCAACCTAAACCACCAATTCTAAATTCTAAACTTAGCATATGATTACTATTCATAAAGATATAAAATTTTCATAAGAGTAATCCATATATAAGACAAAAACATGCTTACCTCATCAAAATATGCAGAATATAATCTTAGGGAAATAAACATACAAAGTGTTGGATATCAACAACTAATAGTTGTAAATTACAATTAAAAAGAATAATTATAATTAATTCAATGAAAACTTTCTAGGTACAAAATATTAATGACACACAGTTACATGCATATTATATCAAACTTTCTAAATGATGTGATAATTAACAAACATAATTTAACTAACATATAATAACTAGTAAGAATCCAAATTTGTTGGAATAATGCAGCACAACCAATTAGATTGGCATGTAAACTATTTCACTTGTGATACAATTTTGATTGAATGATATTTACAACAAATGGCCATCTTCATCTTATGCTTAATTTATTTCACTAGCATTTGATTGAAGCCTTTAGATCACACAAGACTACGAGACTTGGTCACGCACTGGGTGGTGATCATGAAATAAGTCTTACACGACCGTGATGTTAAAATATTCTCAGCCGTAGAATCTTAAGAGACAGGGCATCTAAGATTCAGATAAACTTGCACTAACAATGCATAAATCCATGGGCTTAGATATTGCTTCGTTTCATGAGCAATCCATTTTAGACATGGGCGCATGTTAGTAGGTGCTTGTTAGAGAACAAGTTTACTGAAGGCCCACATTGAGAATCCACTAGATAGCCATAGTGACAAGTTCTCCAGCTTACGTTAGTGCATATAATAAGTCCTTAGACCTGAGGATTAATGGTAACCTTGTGTTTAGGTTCCCATACTTAGACTCTTCCTTGACCTCTCTACGGGTCATCCAGGTTGGGCTTGGGTATGAGCTACTTAGGCATAGAGGTTTGTGAGATCCAAAATGGGATCTATCTCCTGGTCATTGAGAAGGGCGAGTGTATCTCCTATGTATTCTATAATAATCAATTCCACTAAATCCTTGCACAAGGTAGTATAACAATTTAAAAAATAAGTTTTCCAAACATGAGCTCATAAATCGAACATTGGAATAGAGATATAGTTATCGAGGCAATTAAGGAATTTACAAATATCTTGCCCTAGGCCTTTTTCGGGAGATAGGAGATGGAATGACCATATTTCCATGGCAAGCGTAGAGCTAGAATGGTTCTCCAAAAGCATATTCATTTCAGCCAATTAGTTGGGCTCAATAGGCTTGAGGTTGGACATCGACCATGGAGATTGAGTACTCTTCAATTAATGGAGATTAATTGAATTAATTTTTTAGTTTAAAGGAGTTTAAACTAATGTGATCACAAGAGTTGTGAGCCCATGTCCAATGAATGGTAGAACCTAATGGGCCATGAACAAAAATCAATAGGAAGTTTTATTTGATGAAAGGAGTTTTCTAAGAGTTGGAAAATTTCTTTGTGACAGATTTTATGGAGGAAAATTAGTTGGCTAATTTTTGGTTATTTTGGCTAGATTAATTTAATTGTTAAATTGATCAAAATAATTTAAGGAGTTAAATTAGATCAATTAAATTAATTTAATTTAACTGTTGTCCTATAACTATCAATTGGTCAAGTTAATTTAAGAAGTTAAGTTAGCACCTTCTTGCTTAAAGAGGTAAGCTAATTGACTTAAAGAGTTAAGCCAAGACCGATTAATTAAATTAAGGGGTTAATTTAATTAATGTGAAGAATTAATTTAGGACGAAAATTCAAATGAAGGAATTCATTTAAGTTGCATTTATAATTTATTTAGATGACAGTTCATGAGATGAAATGAAGATTCCAAATGAAATTCAAACGCAAGTGATATATACATTTCACATGCTCCATGCCTTGCTTAGGTGGCACCTCACCTCAGAGGAGGTGTGATTCCAACTAGCATCACACCTTCCCTCCTCTATAAATAGAGATAGGCTGCCACAAGCATGACCATGCATGCCAGATTCCCATTTTTCCTCCAAATTGTGTGATTCACTTATGTGTTGAAGTTTCACACCTTCTTCTTCACCTTCCCTCCTAAATTCGGCCTATATCATTTTTTCATACCATGGTTTTCCATCTGACTAAGGTTTGATTAGATCTAGCCTATGGCGTGTCGATCATTTCATTAGAGGCTAGACAATTGGATAGCTTTGCTCTTCGGAGATCCATTGTAGGGCAGTCTGGTTGAAGGAACATTTGGAGCACTTTCCGATTTCTGATTTTGATGAAATTTTTACAAGACATTCTTCAAGGTGTTGGTGAGGTGTTGTAAAAATTTCATCCAAATCGGATGTAGTTTGATAGGGAAAAGTTTTCAGAATCCTGCTGCGCCGACTAGAGAGAGCTTTGAAGTGTTCAAGCTTATCTTTTTTCTTCCTTGGATTTTTAAGCATTCAAGGTATTTATCCTTCTTCAAATTCATTTTACAGCATGATTTAAGCCTTGGAGTAGTACTCTACAGCCAATTAAATTGGCATGTAAACTATTTCACTTGTGATATAATCTTGATTGAATGACTATTAATTAGTCAAACTAAATAGTTAAGTTGACACTTTCTAACTTAAAGGGTTAAGTTAGATGACTTAAAGAGTTAAGTCAAGTTAATTAATTAAATTAATGATTTAATTTAATTAATATAAGGATTATTTACTTTGGAGGAAAATTCAAATGAAGGAGTTCATTTAAGGTTACTTTGGGATTAATTTGAAAATCATGACATGAAATGTAGAGTCTATATGCAAGTGAAATTCACATTTCACATGCAAGTGGATTGCCAACTTGGCACACCACCTCATGGAGGGTATGATGCCAACTTGCATCACACCTTCCACTCTATAAATAGACATGTGGCCAGCCATTGTGAGGCATGTGATGCCAGATTCTAATTTTTCCTCCAAAAAGTGTGATTCACTCATGTTTTGAAGTTTCACACAATTCTCACCATTTCTCTCCATATTTTTGGCCTCCCTCTCTTTTTCTTCCTCTAGTTCTCTAGCTGATTGGAGGTTAACTGGAGCTCTATTTGGGTGTGTGGATCATAACATTAGAGGATTCACACTTGGGGAGCTTTGCCCTTGAAGAACTATTGTGGTGTAGCAACTTTGGAGGCTAATTTGGAGGACTTTCGGTCCTTGGATTTGGTTGAAATTTTAAGTGGAGATTCTCAAATGTGTTGAGTAGATCTCTGCAAATGTTCAACCTATTTTGAGTTGATTTGCTTGGTCAATTGTTGGTGTTTCCCTACTATGCGCGGATTGATAGTTTTGAAGAGTTCATCCTTGTCATCCGCATCTTCCTTGGATAAAACATTCAAGGTTAGTCTTCTACCACTAAATACATTTTAATAGCATGATTAGATCCTTGGGATAAGGAATAGACAAGTTTTGTTTAGCCTATTTTGGTTTTGTAACTGAATCCTTACCATTCCTTACTTCAAGTGGTACCAGAGCCTAATTCATGCTTTAATTTGGATTTTGTTTGATTGATTCATGTGATGAATTGATATATATCACTAAATACTTGATTCAAATGATGGATTTGAGTGTTTATTGATGTTGCTTGTGATTCCTTTGTTGATGAATTGAAATATGCTAATATGTATTTTAAGTGTTGATTCATATGCTAGTATGATTTTAATTCATAGATGTTAATTTTAAATGTTGATTTAGCATGGATTTATGTTTTCTAGTGATATAGCATGTTGATTTTGGCCTTAAAGGTGTTTTAGTCATTTTTGGATCCAATTGGATTGGAGTTAATTAGAAATTTTTTAAGAATGTTGATTCTTACTTGCACTTGATTTTGAAGCATGCTTGAGCACTTGAATTTCCACTTTTAAAAGGTGTTTTAAATCTAGAAATGTATCTAATATGTGTGATTTAGTGCAATGGAGGTGTCCATAATTTTTCGGTGCACAAAGGTTGGACCAAAAAGGCCTTGACTCGGTCCTCAACTTAAAATAGGGCAGCTGCCCCGCCATTGGCTGGGCGTTGGCTGAGTGCCTGCTGCATGGCCGTGCGGCCTAATTGGGCAACAGTGCTCGGTTTGGTTTTGGTTAGGTTGTGAGGCCTATTTTGTGTTGTTTTGGGGCTGAAAATTAAACTAATTCACGCTAATTAGATGCACAAATGTTGTACAAGTACTCAAAATTATGTTTGACATTTTTTAATACTTGTAAAATCTTGTTCAAGTTAATCTTCAATTTTATGCAAAAATGAGATACATAATTGTTATACCTATTTTTGCTAGTTAATTAATTTTTCACGAGATAAGCATTTAATTTGTTGAATTGAGTGTCAATTCTTATTTATTATTCATTTAATTGTTGAATGGATGATGAATGAATGGGGATAATCATGAGCCTTTAATATTGATTTTATTTGTTTCAAGTTGTTGAAAAAGCTTGTATTAAATTGGGGCTTGCATGCCTCTTAATTTCTATCTTATAAATGTTATGAGTATAGAATCACTAGGAGTGAAGGTTTCTTTTCTTATGTGATTGTTGCAAGGAAATAAAAAGACCATTGGATGCATGAAGACACATAAATGTATGGGATACATTTATTTAATAGCTAGATTTAATCAACCTACTTAAAATCAACTAAGTAGTGCACTTATGGCTCTAAAGTGCACTACTTGGTTAAGGCTCATTGTCATCCCACCCTAGGAGCATGCTAGGCGCATTTACTTATTTATGCTTTCTTTATCTTATTGATGTATGAGATGCATGGTTAGAATATAGAAAACCTAAATAAGAGAAGATAAAATTGATAAGATCTTTGCAAGTAGGAAAATCCCTCCACTTAGAAAAGTTTAAGTGCTTTCAAAATATTAAGCCAAAATGGATACAAATTAAAAGGATTTTTAATTAATCCATGCCTTTTACCAATAGTATGTGACATGAGATGCTATTACATTTATGTGATATCTTATAAGTCATGGGTCACATTTATGGTGGACTGCTCACATACTTAGTATATGATGCACTTTTAATTTGACATTTCCTATGCATTGTTTCACGAGTCATGGAATGACATAGTGCGATTTCAAATTAAAGTTTGATTGGTAAGTCCGACTTAACACCTAGTAGTTTAGAGATGTAATTAGCAAAATTTACTTGCCTAGGGATTGTTTGTGGATGTTTCACGAGTTGTGGGTCTACTAAAAGTCTTTTTGGGCCTCGATTCTCACTAGGAAATGATATTTCCTGAATTTCTTAAGGGGGTACGGAATTTGATACAATGGTGGGAGAAAAACATGCTTGAAAGTCCATGAACATGTTTTCAATATCAATATTCAATTACATGCTTATACTCTCTTTTTCGCCTTTGTAGATTTTTGAAATCTCAAAATCAAAATGGTTAAGAATCCACTCAATGCGATTTTGAAAACTAGTAAGCTAATGAGGCCAAACTTCCACGATTGACTTAGAAACCTCAAGATTGTTCTTGATTCCAAAAAAAGGACTTATGTGCTTACTCAAAGTCCATCGGACACCATAGGCAATGGTGACGATGATGAGGCATGTGAAACATTCACGAAGTTGGTAGATGATGATCTACAAGCACGATGCCTCATGATGGCTTCTTTGTCCAATGAGCTCAAAAGTTTCATGAGCACATGAAATCGGCTAATGAGATTCATTTGCACTTACAAGAGTTGTATGGTGTGCGAACTAGACATGAAAGGTTCTCATTGTCTAAAGAGCTCTTTCAGACTAGAATGAATGAGGGCTCAAATATCTGTGATCATGGCCTCAAGATGATCGGTCTCATTGAGAAACTAGCTCAAATGAACATGGTTATGGACAACACACTCTATGTGGATTTGATCTGTCAGTCATTGCCTAGCTCATTTGATCAATTTGTTATGAACTTCAACATGTTAAAGCAAGAGGTGATGATTAGCGAATTGGTCAATATATTGGTAACCGTCGAGGGACTATGAAGAAAGACAAACCTTTGATGCTTGTTTTCTCCTCCAAGTCTAAGAGCCCTAAGAGTGCTAGAAAGGGAGATAAAAGCTAGTTCTTTCTCTAAGGGAAAGCAACCATTAAAGGCCTCGGGCAAAGTTAAGAAGAAGAAAGAGGCCAGAGCTGATGCAACTTGTTTCTATTATAGTAAGAAAGGTCATTGGAAAAGAAATTGCAAGAAGTATCTTGCAACCCTTGGGAAGGGTATGTAATTTACTAAAGTGCATTTAACAACAAATTCTTCCTCATAGGTATTTGGTACCGCATGTGGTTCTCACCTTTGTAATTCATTACAGGGCATGGAAAGAAGGAAAAAGTCTCAATTATGGGGATATAATCCTAAGCTTAAGCAATGGAGCAAAAGTTGCGGCCAAAGTCGAAGGCGTTATCAAGTTAGACTTAACGAACTCCTTTATTGTACTTGATCCTTGTTATTATGTACTCAATCTTTTAGGAACATTATTTCTATTCCCATTTTGGATAATGAAATATTTGATTTTTCTATATCTAATGGGAATTTGAAGGCATTAAAAAATGGTTCTTTAATTGCACAAGGTACATTAAACAATAGACTATACATTTTAGGTTCTCAACCATCATTGATGCACATTCAACAAAGTGAAAGAAAATTAGATATCCAAGAAGATATCATGTTGTGGGCTAGACTTGGACATATTTCTAAAAATTGGATGAACAATTTAGAGGCCCTTAAAACTCTCAGCATTAGTGGGATAGAGGATCTTTCTAATTGTGAATTTTGTTTAAAGGGAAAAATGATCAAGGCTTATTTTGTAGGACAAACAAAGTGAACCACAAGTCCTTTGGATTTGTTCCATATGGATGTTTGTGGACCATAAAGATTTAGTGCAAGAGGTGGCTTTTCATACTTCATCACTTTCACCGATGATCATACTTAGTTCGGACATGTGTATCTTATGAAGTATAAGATCGAAGCTTTTGAAAAGTTTAAAGAGTATATGAATGAAGTAGAAAAGCAATTAGGACTAAGTATTAAAACTTTTCAATTGGATTGAGGAAAAGAATACTTGAGTACCAAATTCTTGAATTATCTAAAAAAGAATGGGATTTTCTCTCAATGAAGTCCAACCGGCATACCCCAACACAATGGAGTAGTTGAGGGGAGAAATTGTACCCTATTAGACATAGTACGTTCCATGATGAGCTTCACCAATGTGCCTTTATCCTTTTGGGGATTTTCCTTAACAACAACAGCGAGGCTACTAAATGTAGTACCCTCAAAGTCGGTGACAAAAACACCACATGAATTGTGGTATGGCAAAGAACCTTTTTACTCTTATCTAAGAGTTTGGGGGTCTCCCGTTTACGTCAGTGGTTAGTGGGAGACAAGTTAGATAGTAGATCTACACCCAAGAGAGTCTTTGAGTTATTACTTCTATGATCCTTTGGAACAAAAGGTGTTTGTTTCAAGGAATGCCACCTTTTCGGAAAAGAAATTTTTATTAGATAGAAAAGGTGTGGTTGTTGAACATGATGAAGTTCAAGATGATCAAAATATCCCGCAAGCGTAGAAATAAGTGAACATCAAAAGCCCAACACATAACCTATGAGAACATCAAACCGGATCAAGAAGCAACATGAAAGGTTTGGATTCCTTCGTGAGACAGGCCAATCGAACAATATCCAAAGACCTGTGAAAAAGCTATGTTGGATAGAGATTTAGGACATTGGCTAGATGCCATGAAATCTAAAATGGACTCTATGCACTCCAACAAAGTATAGACTTTGGGAGATCAATGGGAGGGTATTGTACCCATTGGTTGCAAGTGGATCTATAAACAAAACCTAGGAGTCGATGGATAGGTTATGACCTTTAAGTCACAACTCATGGCAAAAGGTTACACTCAAAGACCCAGTGTTAATTTTGAGAAAACCTTTTCATCAGTCGTTATGCCTAAGTCCATTCAGATTTTGCTAGCCATAGATGTATATTATGACTATGAGATATAAAAAATGGATGTGAAAATCATTTTCCTCAATGGAAACATTGAAGAAGAAATTTATATGGAGCAACCACAAGGTTTTACATACAAAGGGAGTGAGCAAAATGTTTGCAAACTCAAAAGGCCCATTTATGGACTTAAACAGGCTTCCCGAAGTTGGAACATACATTTTGATAAGACGGTCAAATCGTTTAGCTTTATCAAAAATGTGTATGAACCATGTGCGTACAAGAATGCTAGTAGAAGTAGTATACAGTTTATTGTGCTTTATGTTGATGACACTCTTCTCATTGGGAATGAGAGAGAAATGTTAGTGAACTAAAGTATGGTTGTCTACACAATTCTCCATAAAGGATTTGGGATAAACATCCTTCGTATTAGGAATACGAATCTATAAAGACAGATCGAAGAGGATGTTGGGGCTTTCCGAAACACCGTACATTAACAAGATACTAAAGAGATTTAGTATAGAGGAATTCAAGAAGGGATTTATCCCTATGGGACATGGCCTTCATCTTTTCAAATTTATGGCCCCTAAAACTAACAACAAGAGAGAAATAATGTCCCACATACCTTATGCATTCGCTATAGAGAGCATAATGTATGTTGTTTATGTACAACAATAGATGTAGCACACGTTCTAAGCATTATAAGCCCTTCAATCCGACCTTGGTGAATTGGAAAGCCATAAAAGCAATCCTTAAATTCTTGAGAAGAACTAAGGATTTGTTTTTAGTGTACAACAATGGAGAATTGAAACTCGAGAGGTTTTCGGATTATAGTTTCTAATAAGATGGAGATGACCTAAAATTCACTTCAAGATTTAAATTTTGCCTCAATGGCGGTGTGGGGAGTTGGAAGACTTGCCAACAAGACACCATGGCCGATTCTACTACTGAGGTGGAATATACTACGGCTTTGGAAGCTACAAAGGAAAGCATTTGGATGAAAAACTTCATCCAAGAGTTGAATGTAGTGCCTAGCATTACTGAGCCTGTAGTTATCTTCTATGACAACAATGGAGCGGTTGCGCAAGCAATAGAACAAGATCACATTATCGATCTATGCACATTTTGAGGTGTTATAATTTGATTCATGACATCATAGATAGAGGCGACATCTAGGTAGACAGGGTAGCCTCAGAAGAGAATATAGTAGATCCACCGACTAAACCTCTAATACAAAAGGTCTTTGAAGGACATCTTGAGAATATGGGTCATAAGACTACAGGGAATTAGCTTTAGGGCAAGTGGGAGATTATTGGAATAGTACCTCGTATTCAACTAGATTGGCATGTAAACTATTGCACTTGAGATACAATCTTGATTGAATGATATTCATATTAGATGCCCATCTTCATCTTATGCTTATTTTACTTCACTAGCATTTGGTTGAAGCCCCTAAATCACACATGACTATGGGACTTGGTTGCACTTTGGGAGGTGATCTTGAAATAACTCTTACACAGTCATGATTTTAAATATTTCAAATCCTAGAATCTTATGAGACAGGGAATCTAAGATAAAGTCACATGTAGGACTAGGATCTAATTATCAATGCTCAAAAACGCTAAAATAACTAGACTACACATGAAGCCAAGGATCAAAACATGTCATAGATTCAGATTTGGAAAGAGAATTACCTTGATTTTTAGAAAATCAAAGGAAGTTGGAAAAAGATCTCAAATCCTTGAAAATTGTCTCCCAGGCGGCACAGCAAAATCCAAGCAACTTTTGCCCAACCAAATGAGCTCCGGTTTGAGTGAAATTTGTACCAAACAAACATCAACTCCTTGATGTATCTTCAATAAAAAGTTTATCTCAAAATGGATCCTGAAAGACCTCCAAAGGTCGCTCCAAAATCACCACCCAAAACAGATGATCCACATACCAATGCACAATCCTTTTCTTCTCAATGTCAGCTGGAGAACAAAGAGAAGAAGATCTTGGATGAAGGCTTGACTTGGAGGTAGGAGAAGAATAAAAGTGAAGCTTCAAACATAATGCAACACTTGAAAATTTGTAGCGAAATTGAGCGAATCTAATTCTAGCTTGAAAATTCATGTGTCTACCCCCTTAACACTCTATATCTATATATAGAGGGAAGATGGTGTGATGTCACCTCAAGGTGGCTGCCCAATTGCTCTTGCGAGTTGGCATATAAATTTTGAATTTTGTGTGAATTTGAATTTCATTTGGAATCTTCATTTTATCTCATGAAATGTCATCTAAATAAATTCTAATTCACACCAAATGAACATTTCATTTGAATTTTCCCTCTAAAATTAATTCTCCATTTTAATTGAATTAAACTCTTTAATTTAATTAATTAACTTTGACTCAACTCTTTAAGTCAATTTGCTTAACTCTTTAAGTAAGACATTGTTAACTTAACTCCTTAAGTTAACTTGACCAATTGATCATTATGTGGCACAAAATAATTAACTACTCAATTAATTGGTCTTAATTTAACTCCTTAAACTAATTAGATCAATTTAACAATTAAATTGATCAAGCTAAAATTGACTACAAGTTGTATCAATTAGTCAACCTCCAAAATCAATTATGTAGAAGTTTTCTAACTCTTAGAAAATTCCCTTTCATGAATTAGGATTTCCAATTGACTTTTGTGTGTGGCCCATTAGGTTCTGCCATTCATTAGACATAGGCTCACAACTCTTTGTGACTTTAGAATATCGAATATTCACATTAGTTTAAACTCTTTTAAATTAATTAACTCAATTCAATTAATCTCCATTAGAAGAGTACCCAATCTCTATGGTTGATGTCCAACCTCAAGCACATGGAGCCCAACCAATAGGCCAAAATAAATGCTTTTGGAGAACCATTCTAGCTCCACGCGCACCATGCAAATATAGTCTTTTCATCTCCTATCTCTCGAAAGAGGCCTAGGGTAAGATATTTGTTGGCTTCCTAATAGCCTCGATTCTGTCTCTATTCAAATGTTTGATTCCTCTTTATGACCTCATCTTCGAAAAACTTCTTTTCTAAATTTTTATACTACCTTGAGCAAGAATTTCTTGGAATCGATCATTATAGAATACACAGGAGATGTAATTGCGCTTCACAACGATGAAGAGTTAGATCCCATTTTGGATAGCACAAACTTCCATGTCTAAATAGCTCATGCTTAATCTCCACCCGAACGACCTGCTAGATGATCAAGGAAGAGTCAAAGCATGAAAACCTAAACACAAGGTTACCATGGATCCTCAGGTCAAATGATTAATTATATGCACTGGCGTAGGTTGGAGAACTTGCCACTACCAACTTGCCTCTTTGGCTATCTAGTGGATTCTCTGGGCAGGCCTTCAGTACCTTATTTTATAACAAGCACCTATTAGCATGCACCTATAAATCATATAAAATTGCTCATGAAACGGAGCAACATCTAACCTTTGGATTTATGCATCATTAGTGCAAGTTTATCTAGATCTTAAATGCCCTGCCTCATAAGATCCTATGACTTAGAAGATTTAAGACCACGGCTGTGTAAGACTTGTTTCATGATCATCACCAAGTGTACTGACCAAGTCCCATAGCAATATGTGATCTAAGGGTTTTAACCAAATGCCAGTGAACTAAATATAAACATAAGATGAAGATGGGTATTTCAAGAGTATCATTTAATCAACATTGTATCATAAGTAAAATAGTTTACATGCCAATCTAATTAGCTTGCATAGCACTATTCTAACAATCTTTCACTTGCCTTAAATCCAATTCCCCATAATCTTAAGACCCATCTTCTCATATTGTCCTTCAAAAACCTTTTGCGATAGGGATTTAGTCAATGGATCTGCTATATTCTCTTCCGAGGTAACTCACTCCACCCGAATGTCGCTTCTATCAATGATCTCCTAGTCCAATTGATATCGCCTCAAAATGTGCTTAGATAACTGATGAGATCTCAGCTCTTTAGCTTGCGCTACCATCTTCTTGTTGTCACAAAAGATAAATACTAGCTCAGTAATGTTAAGTACTACATCCAACTCTTGGATGAAGTTTTTCATCCAAAAACCTTTCTTTGCAACTTTTGAAGCGGCAATATACTCTACCTCAATGGTTAAATAAGCCGTCGTGTCTTTTTTGGAGCTCTTCCAACTCACCGCGCCGCCATTGAGGTAAAATATAAATCCAGAAGTAGATTTTAGGTTATCTACATTGGATTGGAAACTAGAATTCAAAAACCTCTCGAGTTTTAATTTTTTGTTGCCGTATAACAAAAATAAGTCCTTGGTCATTCTCAAGTACGTAAGGATTGTTTTAACGACTATCTAGTTACATTCACCGAGCTAGATTGGAAATGGCTCGTAACACTTAGAGCGTGTTCCATATTCGGTCTTGTACATTAAACGGCATACATTATACTCCCAATAGTGGTGTGGGACATTCTCTATCTGTCATCGTCAGTCTTAGGGGCCATGGACTTGGAGAGACGAATACCATGTCCCAATGGGAGGAATCCCCTCTTGGATTTTTCCATACTAAACCTCTTTAGTATCTTATCAATGTATGGGGTTTGAAAAAGCCCTAGCATCCTCTTCGATCTATCTTTATAGATATATAGTCCCAATATGTAGGATGCTTCCCTCAAATCCTTCATGGAGAATTGAGTGGATAACTATGCTTTAGTACACTCTAACATTTCTCTCTTACTCCCAATGAGAAGATGTCATCGATATAAAGCACAATAAACTGTATACTACTCCCACTAGCCTTCTTATACACACGAGATTCATACACATTTTTGACAAAGCCAAACGATTTGATTATCTTATCATAATGTATATTCCAACTTTGAGTCCATAAATGGATCTCTGGAGTTTGCAAACCTTTTGCTCACTCCCTTTGAATGTAAAACTTATGGTTGCTCTATATGGATTTCTTCTTCAATATTTTCATTGAGGAAAACAGTTTTCACATCCATTTGTCATATCTTATAGTCATAATATGCAGGTATGGTAAGTAAAATTCGAATAGACTTAGGCATTACGATCGGTGAAAAGGTTTCCTTAAAATCGATGTCAGGTCTTTTAATGTAACCTTTTGGCACGAGTTGGGCCTTAAAGGTCATTAGCTCTCCATCGAATCCTAGCTTTCACTTATAGATCCATTTGCAACTAATGGGAACCATTCCCTCAGGTGGACCTACCAAAGTCCATACTTTGTTGGAGTACATAGAGTCTATTTTGGATTTCATGGTATCTAGCCAATATCCTGAGTCTATGTCCAACAGCTTCCTCATAGGTCTTCAGATTGCTATCCAATTGGCCCCTTTCATGAAGGAATCTGAATCTTTCGAGTTGCTTCTTGATTCGATCTAACCTTCTTAGAGGTTGTGTGTAAGGCTCTTGTTGCTCTATTGTTTCCATCGCTTATGGGATTCGATGATCATCTTGAACTTCATCAAGTTTAAATAATAATGTCTTTTCTATCTAATAGAAAATTCTTTTCCAAAAAGATGGCGTTCCTTAAGATAAACACCCTTTGTTCCGAGGGATCATAAAAGTAATAACCCAAAGACTCTCTTGGGTATCCCACAAACTTGCACAAGGTAGATCTACAATCCAACTTGTCTCCCACTAACCACTTGACGTAAGAGGGAGACCCCCAAACCTTAAAATAATGGTAAAAAGGCGCTTTACCATACCATATCTCGTGCTGTGTTTTTGGCACCGACTTTAAAGGTATTATATTTAGTAACTTCACGGTCGTATGTAAAATGTATCCCCAAAAGCATATGGGCACATTGAAAAAGCTCATCATGGAATGTACCATGTCCAACAAGATACTGTTTCTCCTCTCGGCTACTCCATTATGTTGGGGTATCCCGAGTGGAGTCTATCAAGAGAGAATCTTATTCTCTTTTAGATAATTTAAGAATTTGTTACTTAAATATTCTCCCCCTCAATCCGATCAAAAACCTTTAAGACTAAGTCCCTTTTACTTTTCTATTTTATTCCTATACTCTTTCAACCTTTCAAAGGTTTTGCACTTGTACTTCATAAGATACACATGTCCGAACCGACTATAATCATCAATGAAGGTAATGAAGTAAGAATAACCTGCTCTCACACTAACTCTTAGTAATCTATAAACATCCGTATGGATCAAATTCAAAGAACTTGTGCTGTGCTCCGTTTGTCCCCAAAAGGAGCCTTGGTCATTTTTCCCTTTAAATAAGATTCGCAAGTAGGAAAGTCCTCAATGCCACTAACATTTAGTGCTTTGAGAGCTTCTAACTTGTTCATTCTATTTTTAGAGATATGTCCAAGTCTAGTATGCCATATAATGGCTTCTTCTTAGTTATCTAATTTTCTTTTACTTGATCGAATGTGCACTAATCAAGGTTGAGAATCAAGTATGTACAATCCGTTATACAATGTACCTTATGCAATTAAAGAACATTTCTCTAATGCTTTCAATATCCCATCCGATGTAGAAAAATTATATCCTTCATTATTAAGAATGGGAATAGAAGCGATGTTCTTAACAATGTTAGGTACATAAATACAAGGATTTAATATAATGCAAGCATTTCCCAAGTCTAACTTGATAATGCCTTAGACCATGGCGGCAATTCTTGCTCCATTTCCTGGGCAAAGGATCATATCCCCTTTATTAAGACTATTTCTTCTTTCCATCCCCTATAATGAATTATAAAAGTGAGAACCACACGCGGTATCAAATACCCATGAGCAAGAATTAGTTGTTAAGTGCACGTCAATAAAGTACATAGCTTTGCAATTTCTTTTCCAATGTCCCTTTTCGCCACAATGGAAACAACTCACATCAATCTTAGCCTCTTTCTTCTTCTTGACTCCCCCCGAACTCTTCAAGGATTGATTCCCTTTGGAGGAAGAACACTTCTTCATTTCACCTCCTTTTCTAGGTCTCTTAGGGCCTCTAGACGTAGAGGAGAAAGCAAGCATAAGAGGCTTTTCCTTTTTCATTGTCGCATCAGCGGTCACCAATTTGTTAATCATCATCTCTTACTTTAGACATATTAAAGCTCATAACGAATTGGTCGAACGAAGAGGGCGATAATTATAGGATCAAATCCACATAGAAGTCATTGTCCATGATCACATCAAGTTGTCCAAGCTTCTTAATGAGTCCAATCATCTTGAGCTCGTGATCATGGACACTTGAACCCTCAACCATCCTTGACCTAAACATCTCTCTTGACAAAGCGAACCTTTCTTATCTTGTTTATACACCATACAACTCTTGTAGACATGTGTAGATCTCATTTGCATGTTTCATATGCTCATGAGTTTTTTGGAGCTCATTGGTCATGGAAGCCATCATGAGGCATCTCGCTTGTAGATCATAATCTACAAACTTAATGAACAATTCACTGGTCTCATTGGTGGCATCACCACCCAAGGTGTCCGAAAGACTTTGATCAAGGATATAGGTCCTCTTTTTGGAATCTAGAATTATCTTCAGGTTTCTCAACCAATCGTGAAAGTTAGGCCTGGTGAGCTTATTAGTTTCCAAAATAGTATGGAGTGTGTCCTTAGCCATTTGGTTTTTGAAGATTTCAAAAATCTATAAGAGGAAAAAAAAGAAGAGCATAAGAGTATGATTGAATATTGATATTAAAAACATGTTCATGGTCTTTCAAGCATGTTTTTCTCCCACTATTATATCAAATTCTTCACCCCCTAGAAGAATTCAGAAAATCTCATTTTCTATTGAGAATCAAGACCTAAAGGACTTGTAAGTGGACCCACGACTAGTGAGACATCCACAAACAATCGAAAGGTAAGCAACTTTTGCTAATTACATCTCATGTAACTTTTGATATATTTTGCTTCACTTTTCATGTAGACCAATGACTCGTGCGATATCTACACTACTAGGTTTTAAGTCAAACCTATGAATCAATCTTTGATTCAAGACCAATCCATGTCATCCCACGACTTGTGTGATAATGCATGGGAAGCCTCAAATCAAAGGTGCATTATAAGCTAAGTATATGGTCACAACTTTCCATTATAATCATGACCGATGTCTCATGAGACATCACACAAATGATGGTAGCATCATCATGCCACATACTATTGGTAGTAAGGTAGGGATTAATTAAAATTTCTTTTTTATTTGTATCCATTTTGACTTAATATTTGAAAGTACTTAGACTTTCTAAGTGGAAGGATTTTCTTGCTTGCATAGATCTCATCATTTTTATCTTCTTATTAGGGTTTTCTATATCATAACCATAGATCTCATACATTAATAGGATATAGAATGTGTAAATAAGTAAATGCACCTAGCATGCTCGTAGGGTAGGGTGACCATGAGCTTTAACCAAGTGATGCACTTAGAGCTATAAGTGCACCACTTAGTTGATTTTAAGTGGGTTGATTAAATCTAGCTATTACATGAGTGTATCCCCATACATTCATGGGTCTTCATGCCTCCAATGGCCTTCTTTGCTCTATGCAACTTTTACATAAGAAAAGAATCATCACTCCTAGTGATTCTACTCCTATTACAATTACAAGATAGCAATTAAGAAGTATGTAAGCCCCAATTTAATACAACCCTTTTCAACAACTTGAAATAAATAAAATCAATATTAAAGGCTCAAGATCATCGTCGTTCATTCATCGTCCATTCAACAATTAGATGAATAACAAATAAATCTAGAATTGACATTTAATTCCAATAATTAAATACTTATCTCATAAACAATTAATTGGCCAAGCAAGATGAAGCATAAAAATTATGCCACATAATTGAAGATTAACTTTAACAAGTTTTTAAAAGCAATAAAAATATCAAACATAATTTTGAGAACTTGCACAACACTTGTGCATCTATTATGTATGAAACAAAACACTTTTGGTCACTAAAGGAACTAAAAAAATCACTTAGAACTAGTCTTCCCTCAAAACAGCAGCTACCGGCCTAGCCTTGGCACACGGTTAGGTGGCAAGCGCGCACATAGCGTGCCCATTGCCTGCCTAGTGCTCGGCAAAGGCTGGCAGTAGCCTCTATTTTGAGGTCATGACAGAGTCAAGCGCTTTTAGGCTCTATTGTGCACCAAAAAATTTAGGACACCTCTTAAACATTAAATCACACAATACAGATAAAATTTTAGATCTAAAGCATATTTTAAAAATAAAAATTCAAGTGCTCAATCATGCTTCTAAAAATACGTTTAAGTAAGAATCACATTATTAAAAAAATCTCCAATAAACACCAATCATATTAGATCTAAAAAATGACCAACTCCTTAAGGCCAAATTTAGCATGCTATATCAACATAAAACATCAACCAATACCAAATCAACATTCAACATTAGCAACAATGAATTAAAACATACTAATCATATGAATTAACACTTAAAACACATATTAGCATGCTTTCAATTCATCAAGCAAGGAGCCACACACAACATCATCCAAACACTCCAATCCATAGGTTGGATAAGGTATTTGGAGATTTTAACTAATTCATAGGAGTTAATCAATCAAAAATCCAAATCATAGCATGAATATGGCTTCGATACCACCTGAAGTCACATGTAACACGAGGATCCAATTGAAAGAGAATTACCTTGATTTTTAGAAAATAAAAGGAAGGTGGAAAAAGATCTCAACTCATTGAAAACTATCTCCTAGGTGGCATAGCAGAATCCAATCAATGTTTGCCCAACCAAATAAACTCTGATTTAATTGAAATTTTTACCAAATGAACAAGAACGCCTTCATGTATCTTCAGTAAAACATTCAGCTCAAAAAGGATCTTTCAAGACCTCCAAAGGTCACTCCAAAAGTCACTACCTGAAATAGAGGATCTCCAAAGGCTAGCAATCCAATTGTCTTGCCTCTAATGTAAAGATCCACACACCAATGCACAATTCTTTTCTTCTCAATGTCATCTGGAGAAAAAAGAGAAGAAGAGCTTGGATGGAGGCTTGATTTGGATGTAGGAGAAAAAGAAAAGTGAAGCTAAAAACACATGAGGCAACACTTGAAAATTTGGAGGGAAATTGAGAGAATCAAATTCTAGCTTGAAAATTCATGTGTCCGCCCCCTTCGCACTCTATATCTATATATAGAGGGAGGATGGTGTGATGCCAAGTTGGAATCACACCTTCCTCAAGGTGGCCGCCCACTTGCTCTTGTAAGTTGGCATGTGAATTTTGAATTTTATGTGAATTTGAATTTCATTTGGAATCTTCATTTCATCTCATGAAATGTTATTCAAATAAATTTTAATTCACACCAAATGAACATTTCATTTGATTTTTCCTCCAAAATTAAAATTTCATTTTAATTGAATTAAAGTCTTTAATTTAATTAATTAACTTTGACTTAACTCTTTAAGTCAATTTACTTAACTCCTTAAGCAAGACATTGTTAACTTAACTCCTTAAGTTAACTTGACCAATTGATAGTCATGTTGCACCAAATAATTAACTTCTTAATTAATTGGTCTTAATTTAACTCCTTAAATTAATTAGATCAATTTAACAATTAAATTGATCAAGCCAAAAATAACTACAAGTTGCATCAATTGGTCAACCTCCAAAATCAGTTACGTAGGAGTTTTCTAACTTTTAGAAAATTTCCCTTCATGAATTAAAATTTGCAATTGGCTTTTGTGTGTGACCCATTAGGTTCTACCATTCATTAGACATGGACTCACAACTCTCTATGACTTTAGAATATCGAATATCCACATTAGTTTAAACTCCTTTAAACTAATCGACTCAATTTAATTAATTTCCATTAATTTAAAAGTACCCAATCTCCATGGTAGATGTCCAGCCTCAAGCCTATAGAGCCCAACTAATTGGCCGAAATGAATGCTTTTGGAGAACCATTCTAGCTCTATGCGTACCAAACAAATACGGTCCATCTGTCTCCTATCTCCCGAAAGAGGCCTAGGGCAAGATATTTGTCAACTCCCTAATAGCCTCAATTCTATGTCTCTATTCAAATGTTTGATACTTCTTTACGACCTCATCTTCATAAAACTCCTTTTTCAAATTGTCATACTACCTTACGTAAGGATTTCTTAGAATTGATCATTATAGAATACATAGGAGGTGTACTCGCCCTTCACAATGATGAGGAGTCAAATCCCATTTTAGATCGCACAAACCTCCATGTCTAAGTAGCTCATGCCCAATCTCTATCCGAACAATCCGCTACGTGATCAAGGAAGAGTCAAAGCATGACAACCTAAACATAAGGTTACAATGGATCCTCAGGTCAAATGACTAATTATATGCACTAGCATAAGCTGAAGAACTTGCCACTACCAACTCACCTCTTCGGCTATCTAGTGGATTCTCCAAATAAGCCTTCAATGCTTTGTTTTCTAATAAGCACCCAAAACATGCACCCATATCTCGTATGGAATTGCTCATGAAATAGAGCAATATCTAACCCTTGGATTTATGCATCATTAGCTCAAGTCTATCTAGATCTAGATGCCTTATCTCATAAGATCCTTTGACTTGGAAGATTTAAGATCACGAATGTGTAACATGATCATTATCGAGTGTACTGACCACGTCCCATAGCATTATGTGATCTAAGGGCTTTAATCAAATGCCAGTGAAGTAAATACAAGCATAAGATGAAGATGGCCATTTCAAGAATATCATTCAATTAAGATTGTATCACAAGTGAAATAGTTTACATGCCAATCTAATTGGCTTGCAGGGTACTATTCCAACATAAAATTCGGATAGACTTGCACTAACAATGCATAAATTCAAGGAGTTGGATATTGCTCCATTTCATGAGCAATCCATGTTAGATATAGATACATGTTAGTGTGTGCTTGTTAGAGAACAAGCTCAATGAAGGCTCGCCCAGAGAATCCACTAGATAGCCAAAGTGGCAAGTTCTCCAGATGCGCTAGTGCACATAATTAGTTTGTTAACCTGAGGATCCATGGTAACCTTGTGTTTAGGTCATTACACCTTGACTCTTCATTGACTACGTAGCGGGTCTTCTGGGTTGAGATTGGGTATAAGCTACTTAGACATGGAGGTTTGTAAGATCCAAGATGGGATCCATCTCATCGTTGTTATGAAGGGCGAGTACATCTCCTATGTATTCTATAATGATTGATTCTAGAAAATCCTTGGCCAAGGTAGTATGAAAATTTGGAAAAGGAGTTTTCTAAAGATGAGGTCATAAAAAGGAATCAAACATTGGAAATAAAAACATTGTTATCGAGGCTACTAGGGAGCCAGCAAATATCTTGCCCTAGGCCTCTTTTGGGAGATAGGAGATGGAGTAATCGTATTTGCATGGTAAGCGTAGAGCTAGAATGGTTCACCTAGAGCATATTCATTTCGACCAATTGGTTGGGCTGCATAGGCTTGAGGTTAGACATCGATCATGGGAATTAGGTACTCTTCAATTAATAGAGATTAATTGAAAAAGTTACTAGCTTAAAAGAGTTTAAACTAATGCTAATATTTTCATATTCAAAATATCACAAGAGTTGTGAACCCATGTCCAGTAAATGGGAAAACCTAATGGGTCACACACAAAAGCCTAAAGAAAATTCTGTTTGATGGGAGGAATTTTCTAAGGAGTTGGAAAATTCAACTAGAAAGTTTTTGTGGAGAAAATCGGTTGGCTAAGTTTTTAGTCATTTTGAATTGATTAATTTAATTGTTAAATTGATCAAAGAATTTAAGAAGTTAAAATAGACCAATTAAATTAAATAGTTAATTTAATTGGTGTCATATGACTATTAATTAGTCAAGTTAACTTAAAGAGTTAAGTCAAGTTAATTAATTAAATCAAGGAGTTAATTTAATTAACATGATGATTATTTATTCTGGAGGGAAATTCAAATGAGGAGTTAATTTGAGTTTAATATGAAATTAATTGAAAGACATTTCATGATATGAAATGTATAGTCAAATTAAATCCAAATGCAAGTGAAATTCACATTCCACATGCAAACGGATTGTCAACTTGGCACATCACCTCATCTAGGGTGTGATGCCAACTTGCATCACACCTCTCACTCTATAAATGGAGAGGTGGCCGGCCATTATGAGGCATGTGATGCAAGATTCCATTTTTCCCTCCAAAAAGTGTGATTCACTCATGTGTTGAAGTTTCACAGAATCCTCACCATTTCTCTCCACATTTTTTGCCCTTCTCTCTCTCTCTCCTATTCTTCCTCTAGTTCTCTTGATGATTGGAGGTTGAATGGAGCTCTCCTTGGGTGTGTGAATCATAACATTATAGGCTTCACACTTGGGAAGCTTTGCTCTTGAAGATCCATTGCAGTGCAATAATCTTAGAGGCTGATTTGGAGGCCTTGTCGCGCTTGGATTTGGCTAAAATTTTAACTAGAGATTCTCAAACATGTTGAGTAGATCTCTATAAATGTTCAGCCTATTTGGAGTTGATTTGATTGGACAATTTTTGGTGTTTCCTTGCTGTGAGCAGATTGACAGTTTTGAAAAGTTCATCTTGTCATCCGCATCTTCCTTGGATTAAACATTCAAGGTTAGTTTTCTGCCATTAAATCCATTTTAATTACATGATTAGATCCTTAGGATGAGGAATAGACAAGTTCTTTTTAGACTATTTTGGTTTTATAATTGGATCCTTGTGTTATTCCTTACTTCAAGATTTCATGAGACGCAACATAAGAAACTAATTCTAATAGCATTACATTTCTTACATTAATTTATATCACGTATAATGTTTTAGGAATGTTCCTGTATTTTATATTTTATAAGCAATTGACCAAACAAGGATGCAACAACCTCTTAGTGGGCTGTGAGTAACGTTACTATAGCTCTTGGCATTACCATAGTTAATTCATTCAACTCCACCAATTAAGTTTCTAAATTAATTACTATTGTAACTTTATAATTTTAGCCTTTCCGATGGTGCTAATTTAGTCCAACTATTTTAACTAAGTCCATACCAATCCAAAGTCAATAGTTGATTTTATAATCTAAATCTTATAATTAAAGTCTTACCAATAGGACTATTCTATCTAAATTAAGGTCCAATACACTCCCAAATTAATTTAGGTTTCAATCCAATCAATTTAAGGTAAATCAATTGATTAAATTGAAATTTGCCTAATTGGACTGGGTCCGAGTCCAATTTAAGGCCCGATTCTAGTCCTGATGAGTCCGAAATAAAATTTGGAGCTTTTTGTATCAAAGTCGCTGGAACGCTGCCATCCGCCGCCAAAGCTCAAGTTAACCCACCCAGAAGGTACGCTTGGCCAAGCCCAACCAAACCCCTCATTCAATTTCCTCTTTCCCACTCTCCTCACCAATGAATTACAACACAAACAGCCCTCACGCCACCTCGCACGAACACGTCGTCTCACCATTGATTCTCCCTTCTCCAGCCACCAAACTCCAAATTGAACCTACCACTATGTTCCACACATCAAACCCAACATAACCCACCTACCAATTTCAAGTTTCAACCAACAAAACCTAACAACCCCTCACCACCATGTATCCTCACCGTCAGCCACTAATTTATCCCATTTCCTTTAGTTATTTTGGGACGTTTTTGGTATGGGAGTGATCACTGCAAGGTAAGGAAGGTTTCTATCATATTAGATTTTGATTTTAAGGTGAAATGAAGAAGAATCGAGCTTGGGATGGTCTGGGTTATGTTTTGAGAATTTGACAAAGTTTGATCCTTCACATATAAATATAAACTATCTTTTTCCTAATTACAATTGGACCCCAGAGTTTTGCACCACTTTCAAGAAAACCCTTCAGCTATTAACCGCCTTATAGTTCAGCCCTAGTCCCCACAATTTTCGTTTATTACACACAGGGCTCTAAATGGATATTCAAAAATTCGTTTAGCATTCGTATTCGTATCCGTTTGCATTCATATCCATTTATACAAAATTTACCCGCATATATTTAAAGCAGATACTATCCATATTTGATTAGTAGATATTCGATTATAAATGGAGACGGATATGGTAAATGCGTATCTGGTCCGTTTAATATCCACTCCTGATATAGATTTATTAAATAATATATTGTTTATATTTTTCAATAAAAATCTCATAATCCATATATATATATAAATTATAATTGACGAATTGGGAGGAAAAAAGAATAAGTTTAAAAAATTGTTGTAATATAGAGAAAAAATTGAACACTAAAGTTAATCAACATAATTATTGTTGGTTGACTTTATAATTAATATACTTAAATGCTATTATTATTAATAAGTACTAATAATCAATTATAAAGTCAATTAATAATTAGAAATTATGCCACTTGTTTGATTGCTTTTGTTTTAATGAAATTATATAGTTCCTTCTATTAATTAAAATATGTATTTGTTATATGTTCATAGATTCACGTATTTGGATACTTGTAAATAGATATCTAACTAATTATCATCGAATATGAATATAGAACAATAATTCAAATACGGATAAGTTTAATAAAACATAAATGCATCTGAATAATTATAATTGATTATAGATATATCCAAATTCGACCGATATCCGACGGATACAAATTTGGTTATCATTTTTGAATATCTATCAAATCTGTTTCTGTATCCGAATATTCAAAAAGTTAAATGGATGCGAATATGAAAATGGTATATCCAATCCATTTAATTTCCATTTACACTCCTAATTACACATTAGCCAACAATTAGGCCCAGTTTAATTAATTTTCTAGTCCTTCAAACTCCATAATACCTACTAGAGCCCTTATTTATTTTAAATTTTCTTCAATTAATTCCTAACCCATTTTTTTTATTATTTTGTCTTCCTAAAATATTTTAGTTATTCTAATTCCTTTAAATCTTAATTATAGAATTTATAACTTAAATTTTAATTTTATTCTCACATTTACTTTTTATGGTTCGAGGTGTTACAATTCCTTCCCCTTAAAAGAAACCAATCCCCAGATTCCTACCCGAGAATTGGAAGAACTCGGGGTAATTCTGTCGTGTGAAATCTTTTGTTTCCAAGTGGCTTTCTCAACGTTTTGATTCTTCCACAATACCTTTACTTGGGTGACTTTCGATTTTTGAGTTCTTGAAACTTCTAATCTAAAATGCCGACAGGTCGTTCTCGGAGGAGAGGTTGCTTTGTAATGGGATATCCTCAGGGATATGATAGGGGAGGGATCAGGATAATGCTTCCTAAGCTGTGAAACATGGAACGCCTCATGTATTCCACTAACAATTGGTGGTAACATTAATCTGTAAGCCAACGACCCAATTCGTTCACAAATTTTGAAGGGTCCGATATACCTTGAACTGAGTTTCCCTCATTTTTCGATTTGCCTAATGCCTTTCTGGGGAGACACTTTTTAAAAATGCATCTCTTCTATTTCAAACTCCAAATCATTTCATTGCTTGTCTGCATAACTCTTCTATCGGTTTTGTGCGGCCTTCATCCATTGTTTTATTATCTGAACCTTATCAATAGTTTCTCGTATGTGAAGTAAGGAATAGCCCAACGATCCAATTATAAAACCAAAAATAGGGTAAATATAACTTGTCTACTCTAAATCCAAGGATCTAATCATGCAATTAAAATGGATTTATGGCAGAAAACTAACCTCGAATGTTTAATCCAAGGAAGAAGTGAATGACAACAATGAACTCTTCAAAACTGTCAATCCACGTACAACAGGGAAATGCCAACAATTGACCAAGAAAATCAACTCCAAATAGGCTGTAAATTTGCAGAGATCTCTCAACACACTTGAGAATCACCAGTTAAAATTTTAGCCAAATCCAAGCTCGAAAAGGCCTCTAAATCTATCTCCAAAATTACTGCACTACAGTAGATCTTCAAGAGCAAAGTCCCCCCAAGTGTGAAGCCTCTAATGTTATGATCCACACACCCAAGGAGAGATCCAATCAACCCCCAATTAGCAAGAAAACTAGAGAAAGAAGAAGAGAGGGAGGATCAAAATGTGGAGAGAATGGTAAGGATTGTGTGAAACTGCAACACATGAGTAGATCACACTTTTGGAGGGAAAAACGTAATCTAGCAACTTGCTTGCGTTATCTCATGTAGCCGGCCACCTCCTCTCTATTTATAGAGTGGATGGTGTGATGCTAGTTGGCGTCACCCCCTCCATGAGGTGGTTTGCCAACTTGGCAATCCACTTACATGTAAAATATGAATTTCACTTGCATTTGCATTTAATTTGACTCTACATTTCATCTCAGGAAATGTCCTTCAAATTAATCCCAAATTAACCTCAAATGAACTCCTTCATTTGAATTTTTCTCCAAAATTAATTAATTAACTTGACTTAACTCTTTAAGTCATCTAACTTAACTCTTCAAGCTAGAAAGTGTCAACTTAACTCTTTAAGTTAACTTGACTAATTAATAGTCATATGGCACCAATTAAATTAACTCCTCAATTTAATTAGTCTAATTTAAATCCTTAAATTCTTTTGATTAATTTAACAATTAAATTAATCAAGCCAAAATGACTAAGAAATTAGCCAATTGATTTTCATCGCAAAAATGGTCAAGGTGAATTTTCTAACTCCTTAGAAAATTCTTCCCATTAAATGGAACTTCCTTTAGGATTTTGTGTGTGACCCATTAAGTTCTCCCATTCATTGGACTTAGGCTGACAACTCTTACGATATTTTAAATATTGAAATATTTGCATTAGTTTAAATTCCTCTAAACCAGTAACTCTTTCAATTAATCTCTATTAATTGAAGAGTACCCAATCTCTATGGTCAATGTTTAGGCTCAAGCACATGGAGCCCAACTAATTGGTTGAAATGAATATGCTCTTGGTGAACCATTATATCTCTATGCTTATCGTGCAAATATGGTCATTCCGTATCCTATCTCCCGAGAAAGGCCTAAAGCAAGATATTTGCCGGCTCCCTAGTAGCCTTGATAACTATATTTATATTCCTAATGTTTGATTCCTCTTTATGACCTCATCTTTGAAAACCTCATTTTCCAAATTGTAATACTCAATCATTATAGAATACATAGGAGATGCACTCATCCTTCACAACAATTAGGAGATGGATCCTATTTGGATCTCACAAACCTCTATGTCTAAGTAGCTCACACCCAATCTGAACCCAGAAGACCCGCTAAGTGGTCAAGGAAGAGTAAAGGTATAAGGACCTAAACACAAGGTTATCATGGATCCTCAGGTCAAATGACTAATTAAATGCACTAGCGTAAGCTGGAGAACTTACCACTATCGACTTGTCACTTCAGCTATCTGGTGGATTCTCTGGGCAGGCTTTTAGTGAACTTGTTCTTTAATAAACACCCACGTGTAACATGGATTGCTTATGAAATGGAACAATATCTAACTCATTGGATTCATACATCATTAGTGCAAGCTTATTTGAATCGTAGATGCCTTGTCTCATAAGATTCTATGACATGGAATGCCCTATCTCCTTGGATTCATGCATCATTAGTACAAGTCTATCATCTTCGATCTATTTATATAGATTCATATTCCCAGTTAGAATGATGCTTATCCCAAATCATTTATGAAGAATTGTGTAGATAACCAAGTTGTGCACTCTAACATTTCTCTTTCATTCCCAATGAGAAGAATGTCATCGACATAGAGCACAATAAACAGAATACTACTCCCACTAGTCTTCTTATACACATAAGGTTCATACATATTTTTTATAAAGTCAAACGATTTGACCATCTTATCAAAACGTATGTTCCAACTTTGGGACACCTATTTAAGCCCATAAATGGACCTTTCGAGTTTGCAAACCTTTTGCTCACTCCCATTGGATGTGAAACTTTGTGGTTGCTCCATATAAATTTCAATGTTTCCATTAAGGAAAGCAGTTTTCACATCTATTTTCCATATCTCATAATCATAATATGCTGCTATGGCAAGCAAAATTCGAATGGACATAGGCACAGCGATCGATGAAATTTTTTCCTTGAAATCAATACGGGGTCTTTGAGTGTAACCTTTTGCCACTAGTCACACCTTAAAGGTCATAACCTCACCATCGACTCCTAGCTTTCACTTATAAATCAACTTGCAACCAATATATACAATACTCTCCGATGGATCTATAAAGTCCATACTTTATTGGAGTACATGGAGTCCATTTCAGATTTCATGGCGTCTAACTAATGTCCTGAATCTACATCCAACATAACTTTCTTATACATCTTTGGATCACTATCCAACTGACATGTCTCATGAAGAAATCCAAACCTTTTGGGTTGCTTCTTGATCCGATCCGACCTTCTCAGAAGTTGTGTGCAAGGTTGTCGATGTTCACTTATTTCTACACTTGTGGGATATTTTGATCATCTTGAACTTCATCAAGTTCAACAATAACACCATTTCTATCCAATAGAAATTCCTTTTCCAAAAAGATGGCATTCTTTGAAACAAATACCTTTTGTTCTGAGGGATAATAACCCAAAAACTCTCTTTAGTGTCCCACAAACTTGAACAAGGTGGATCTAATATCTAACTTGTCTCCCACTAACTGCATGATGTAAGCGGGAGATCCCCAAACCTTTAGATAAGAGTAAGAAGGTGCTTTGCCATACCACATCTCATGCGGTGTCTTTCGCACCAACTTTGAAGGTACCATATTTAGCAACCTCGTCGTTATTGTTAAGGTAAATCCCCAAAAGGATAAAGGCACATCGGTGAAGCTCATCATGGAACGTATCATGTCCAACAAGGTATGATTTCTCCTCTCGACTACTCCATTGTGTTACGGTGTGTCGGGTGGAGTCCATTGATAGATAATCTCATTCTCCTTTAGATAATCCAAGAATTTGGTACTTCCAGTATTCTCCTCATCAATCCAATCGAAGAGTTCAATAATTAGTCACAATTGCTTTTCTACTTCATTCCTATACTCTTTGAACGTTTCAAAAGCTTTGAACTTGCATTTCATAAGATACATATGTTCGAATTGAGTATGATCATCGGTGAAGATGATGAACTATGAAAAGCCACCACTAGCACAAACTCTTAGTGGTCCACAAACATCAATATGGATCAAATCAAAAGATTTTTGGTTTGCTTCATTTGTCCTACAAAAGGAGCATTGGTCATTTTTTCCCTTTAAATAAGATTCAACAGTAGGAAGATCCTCTATGCCACTAGCGTTTCGTGCTTTGAGGGCTTCTAACTTGTTCATCCTATTTTTAGGAATATGTCTAAGCCTTGTATGCCATAAATGACATCTTCTTGGATATCTAATTTTCTTTTACTTTGTTGAATGTGCATTAATGATGGTTGAGAATCTAAAATATATAATCTATTGTTTAATGTACCTTGAGCAATTAAAGAATCATTCTTTAATACCTTCAAATTCCCAGTAGATATAGAAAAATTGAATCCTTCATTGTCCAAAATGGGACTAGAAATAGCGTTCTGAACAAGATTGGGTATATAAAAGCAAAGATCAAGTACAATAAAGGACTTCCCCAAGTCTTACCTAATGACGCCTTCGACTTTAGCTGCAACTTTTGCTCTATTGCCTAGGTGTAGGATCATATCCCTATAATTGAGACTCCTTCTTCTTTTCATCCACTGTAACAAATTACAAAGGTGAGAACTACATACAGTATCAAATACCCATGAGGAAGAATTCATCGTTAAATGTACTTCAATAAAGTACATACCTTCCTAGTGGTTGCAAGATACTCCTTGCAATTTCTCCTCCAATAGCCTTTCTCGCCATAATAGAAACAAGTTGCACCAGCTTTGGCATCTTTCTTCTTCTTGACTCTGCCTGAGGCCTTTAATGGTTGTTTTCCCTTAGAGGAAAAACTCTTCTTCCTTTCATCTCCCTTTCTACCACCCATGAAGCCTTTAGACTTAGAAGAAGAAGCAAGCATCAAAGGTTTGTCCTTTTTCATTGTCGCCTTAGCGATCACTAACATATTGACCAATTGTTAATCATCACATCTTGCTTTGACATGTTGAAGTTCATAACAAAATCAAAGGAGCTAGGCAATGATTGAAGGATCAAATCCACATAGAGCTCGTTGTCCATAACCACGTCCAATTGAGCAAGTTTCTCAATGAAACCAATCATCTTAAGGCCATGATCATGGACACTTGAGCCTTCATTTATTCTACTCTGAAAGAGCTCTTTAGACAATGAGAAGTTTTCATGTCTAGTTTTCACACCATACAACTCTTGTAAGTACAGATGGATCTCATTAGCTGATTTCATGTGCTCATGAGATTTTTGGAGCTCTTGGACATAGAAATCATCGTGAAGTATCGTGCTTATAGATCATCATCTACCCACTCTGTGAACGTTTCACGTATCTCATCATCGGCATCATCACCTATGGTGTCCAGTGGACTTTGAGTAAGCACATAAGTCCTCCTTTTGGAATCAAGAATAATCTTGAGGTTTCTAAGCCAATGGCAGAAGTTTGGCCCGATTAGCTTATTAGTTTCCAAAATTGCATTGAGTAGATTCTTAGCCATTTTGATTTTGAGATTTCAAAAGTCTATAAAGGCAAAAAATAGAGTATAAGCATGTGATTGAATATTGATATTGAAAACATGTTCGTGGACTTTCAAGCATATTTTTCCCCCACTATATAATCAAATTCCTCACTTGCTTAAGGAATTCAAGAAATCTCATTTTCTAGGGAGAATCAAGGCCCAAAAAGACTTATAGTAGACCTACGACTAGTGAGATATCCACAAACAATCCCAAGGTAAGCAACTTTTGCTAATTGCATCTATATGCAACTCTTGATATATTTTGCCTTACTTTTCATGTAAACCTATGACTCATGTGACATCTACACTACTAGGTGATAAGTTGGACCTACTAATCAATCTTTAATTCAAAACCGCACTATGGCATTCCACGACTCGTGAGACAATGCATAGGAAGCGTCAAATCAAAGGTGCATCATATGCTAAGTATGTAAGCATAGCTTTCCACCATAAACGTGACCCACAACTCGTGATACATCACGTAAATGTAATAACATCTCAGTCACATATTATTGGTATAAGGCATAGATTAATTAAAAGTCCTTTTAATTTCTATATATTTTGACTCAATATTTTGAAAGCACTTAGACTCTTCTAAGTGGAAGGATTTTCATATTTGTAAAGATCTCATCAATTTTATCTTCTCTTATTTAGGTTTTATGTATCCTAACCATGCATCTCATACATCAATAGGATAAAAAAAGCATAAATAAGTAAATGTGTCTAGCATGCTCCTAGGGTGGGATGACCATAAGCCTTAACCAAGTAGTACACTTTAGAGCCATAGGTGCACAACTTGGTTGATTTTAAGTGGGCTGATCAAAACTAGCTATTACATAAATGTATCCCATACATTCATGGGTCTTCATGCCTCCAATGGTCTTCTTATCTCCTTGCAACAATTATATGAAAAAATAAATCCTCATTCATAGTTATTCTACTCTCATAACATTTACATGATAGAAATTGAGAGGTGTGCAAGCCCCAGTTTAATACAAACATTTTCAACAACTTGAAACAAATAAAATCAATATTAAGGGCTCATGTTCTTCCCCATTCATTCATCATCCATTCAACAATTAAATAAACAATAAATAAGAATTGACATTCAATTCAAAAAATTAAATGCTTATCTCATAAACAAGTAATTAACTAGCAAAAATAAACATAATATTTATGCATCTCATTTTTGCACATAATTGAAGATCAACTTAAGCAAGATTTTAAAAGCATTTAAAAATGTCAAACATAATTTTGAGAACTTGCACAATACTTGTACACTACTTAGTGTGAATTAATTCAATTTTGAGCACAAAATAACCTAAACAAAAACCTCAAAGCTCATCCTAGCCAACATGGGGCGCTGCTGACTAGCCACCGCTCAGCAGCTGGGCGGTAGCTCCTCTGTTTTTGGCCAAGGATAGAGTCAAGGCCAATTTTGGCCAAGTTTTGTGCACCAAAAAATTTAAGACACCTCCATGACACTAATTCCCACATATTAGATGGCTTTTTAGATTTAAAACACCTCATGCTTCAAAAATCAAATTCAAGTAAGAATCAACATTCTCCCAAATCTTCAATCAAAGTCCAATCCAATTGGATCCAAAAATAACCAAAATACCGTAAGGCCAAATTAAACATGATATATCACCATATAACATGAATCAATGTTAAATCAACATTTAACTTTAACATCTATGAACTAAAAAACATACTAACATATGAATCAACACATAAAACACATATTAGCATATTTCAATTCATCAACAAAGGAGCCACAAAAAAAATCATCCAAACACTCAAATGCATTATTTGAATCATATATTTGGTGATATTGATCAATTCATCACATAAATCATTCCAAAAAAAATCCAAATTGAAGAATGAATTAGGCTCTCATACTACTTGAAGTAAGAAGTAGCCCAAGGATCCAATTATAAAACCAAAAATAGGCTAAAAAAAATTTGTCTACCCCAAATAAAAGGATCTAATCATGCAATTAAAATGGATTTAATAGCAGAAAACTAACCTTGAATGCTTAACCCAAGGAAAAAGTGGATGAAAATAATGAACTCTTCAAAACTGTCAATCTGCACACAGCAGGGAAATGCCAACAATTGACCAAGCAACTCAACTCCAAATAGGCTGAAAATTTTCATAGATCTACTCAACACACTTTAGAATCTCCAGTTACAATTTTAGCCAAATCCAAGCACGGAAAGGCCTCCAAATCAGCCTCCAACATTACTGCACTGCGGTGGATCTTCAAGAGCTAAGCTCCCCAAATGTGAAGCCTCTAATGTCATGATCCATACACCCAAGGAAAGCTCCAATCAAACTCCAATCAGCTAGAGAACTAGAGGAAAAATAAGAGAGGGAGGACTAAAAATGTAGAGAGAATGGTGAGGATTTTGTGAAACTTCAACACATGAGTGGATCACACTTTTGGAAGGAAAAGTGAAATCTAGGAACTTGCTTGCATTATCTCTTGTGGCGGGCCACCTCTTCTCTATTTATAAAGTGGATGGTGTGATACTAGTTGGCACCATACCCTCCATAAGGTGGTTTGCCAACTTGGTAATTCACTTGCATGTAAAATGTGAATTTCACTTGCATTTGCATTTGATTTGACTTTACATTTCATCTCATAAAATGTCTTCCAAATTAACCTCAAATGAACTCCTTCATTTGAATTTTCCTCCAAAATTAATAATCCTCACATTAATTAAATTTAATCTTTAATTTAATTAATTAACTTGACTTAACTCTTTAAGTTATTTAACTTAAATCTTTAAATTAGAAAGTGTCAACTTAATTCTTTAAGTTGACTTGACTAATTAATAGTCATATGGCATCAATTAAATTAACTCCTTAATTTAATTGGTCTAATTTAACTCCATAAATTCTTTTGATCAATTTAACAATTAAATTAATCAAGCCAAAATGACAAAGAAATTATCCAACCGATTTTCTCCACAAAATGGTCAAGGTAAATTTTCTAACTCCTTAGAAAATTCTTCCCATCAAATAGAACTTCCTTTAGGCTTTTATCTGTGACCCATTAGGTTCTCCCATTCATTGAATATAGGCTCACTACTCTTGTGATATTTTGAACATTAAAATATTCGCATTAGTTTAAACTCCTTTAAATGAATAACTCTTTCAATTAATCTCTATTAATTGAAGAGTACCTAATCTCCATGGTCAATGTCTAGCCTCAAGCCCATGGAGTGCAACTAATTGGTCGAACTGAATATGCTCTTGGTGAACCATTCTAGCTCTATGCTTACCATACAAATATGCTCATTCCGTCTCCTATCTCCTGAAAGAGGCCTAGGGCAAGATATTTGTCGGCTCCCTAATAGTTTTGATAACTATGTTTCTATTCCCAATATTCGATTCCTCTTTATGACCTCATCTTTGGAAACCTCTTTTTTCAAATTTTCATACTACCTTGGCCAAGGATTTCCTGGAATCGATTATTATAGAATACATAGGAGATGCACTCGCACTTCACAACGACAAGGAGATAGATCCCATCTTGGATCTCACAAACCTCCATGTCTAAGTAGCTCATACCCAATCTCAACCCAAAAGACCCACTAAGTGGTCAAGGAATAGTTAAAGTATAAGAAACTAAACACAAGGTTACCATGGATCCTTAGGTCAAAGGACTAATTATATGCACTAGCGTAAATTGGAGAACTTACCATTACTGACTTATCTCTTCAGCTATCTAGTAGATTCTTCGGGTGGGCCTTCAGTGCCTTGTTCCCTGACAAGTACCCACTAACATGCACCCATATCTAACATAGATTGCTCAAGAAACAGAGCAATATCTAACTCGAATTTATGCATCATTAGGGCAAGTCTGTTCGAATCTTGGATGTCCCGTCTCATGCAATTCTATGACTTGGAATATTTAAAACCACGACCGTGTAATACTTATTTGATGATCACCTTTCAGAGTGCAATCAAGTCTCATAGTCATGTGTGATTTAGGGGCTTCAACCAAATGCTAGTGAAGTAAAATAAACATAAGATAACGATGGCCATTTAATATGAATATCATTCAACCAAGTTTGTATCACAAGTGAAATAATTCACATGCCAATATAATTAGTTTTGGGGCACTATTCCAACTGTATGAATTCAAGTTGTGTACCTAACGGCGCTTTGTTGTCAGTAATTTTCAGCTCGTCAAGATCCCAATGCAAATGAGATTGACACTTCCGACCATATAGGGCTTCATAAGGTACTATCTATATAGTTGCTTGGTAACTATTATTGTAAGCAAATTCTATTAATGGCAGATACTTGTTCCAACCTCCTTTAAAATCCAAATTGTACGCCAAAAGCATGTCCTCCAAGATTTTGATAACTCTCTTGTAAACTTTTCCATAACCTTGATGTGAATTTAGGATCTCAGTCGGATACAATGCTGCTCGAAATCCTATGTAATCGAATAATTTCCTTGATGTAGAGATATGCTAATTTGTCAACTCGATAATGAGATCTCACCGTAAGAAATAGGCAACTTGGTTAATCAGTCTACTATTACCCATATATTGTTGTACCCATCTCGCACTGTACGCAGATCTATCACAAAGTCCAAGGTGATTTGTTCCTACTTCTAATCAAGAATCGAAAGCGGATGTAAAACCCCTGATGGTCCCTGATGTTTCGCTTTTACCAATTAGCAAGTCATGGATTTCTGCACTTAATTGGCAAACATCTCTTTTTATCTCGTTCCACCAATAATGCCTTTTTAGGTCGATGTACATTTTTATGCCTCCAGGATGTACTGTATACTTAGTTCGATATGCCTTATCCAGTAGTCTTCCTTTTAACTTCTCAAGTACACATATACATTGGCAAAATAATAAGACTCTGTGATCATCAACATTAAATTCTGATTCCTTAAAGTTAGAGCTGGCTTCTTTCTGCTTCAAATTCCATTCATCTTCTGCTTGGGCTTTTTGTAATTCATCATATAACTCAGGTCAAATACTAAGCTCTGTAAGCCACGTGCAGTGTTTTATTTCTATAATAGGTTGCTTTTCTTGATAGTCTCAAGCTCTTTTTCCTTGTACATATGATAGCTTGCTCTTCTTACTTTGTGCATCTGCCACCATATTAGCTTTTCCTAGGAGTGTAGATATTCCAAGCTTTTATGGTTAGTGTAAACCTAAAAAATTGCCCTGTAGGGATAATGTCTCCATTTATCCAGGATAAAAATTACTTCTACTAACTCCAGATCGTGAGTGGGGTAATTCTACTCGTTCACCTTGAGTTTTCTTAAAGCATATGCAATCACTCACCCTTTTTTCATCAATACACTTTCGAGTCCTTCTTTTGATGTATCGGTATATACCATAAATCCCTCTAATCCTTAAGGAAGAGCCAAAATAGGCACTGAAGTGAATCGCCTTTTTAATTCTAGAAAGCTCTACTCACACTCCTCACTTCAGTTGAAAAATTGATCCTTTTGAGTAAGTTTAGTCAATGGGTTTGCTTGCTTGGAAAAATCTTGTACAAATCTTCGATAGGACCCAGCGAGTCCTAAGAAGCTTCGTACTTCTGTCATATTTTTTGGCTACTTCTAGCTGACTATCACCTCAACCTTCACAGGGTCAACTTCTATCCCATCTTCAGATATGATATGTTCTAAAAAGTTTACACATACCAAACAAAACTCACACTGGCTAAACTTAGCATACAACTTATGTCTTTGAAGAGTCTCTAAGACTAGGCGTAGATGAGTTGTATCTTTTTCTTCCATTTTCGAGTACACCAGAATATCATCAATGAAAATTACCACAAATTGATCCAAGTAAGGGCGAAAGATTTGATGTATCATGTCCATAAATGTTATAGGAGCATTAGTCAATCCAAATGGCATCACGACAAATTCAAAATGGTCGTATCACGAATTAAATGCCATTTTTGGTATATCTTCCTCCTGAATCCTAAGCTGGTAATAACCCTGTCTTAAGTCTAGTTTCGATAAAAACGTAGATCACTATAGTAAGTCAAATAGCTCTTCTATCTGGGGTAATAGGTACTTATTCTTAATGTAACCCATTTAATTCTCAAAAAAATCTACACACATCCTGAGTGTTCTGTCTTTTTTCTTGACAAACAGCAATAGTACTCCCGACGGGGGGCACTGCGTCGTATGAATTTCTTTTCCAGTAATTCTTGGGATTGTTTGTTTCAATTCTTTCAACTCTACAAGCATCATGCGATATGGAGTCATTGAAAATGGCTCTGCTTCAAGAAAAGTGTGGATGACAAATTCTATTTCGTGAGCGGCGAGTAGTGAGTCCAATTCTTCTAGAAATACATTAGGAAACTCATTTACTACTATCATTTTCTTTAGTTCGGCCTTATCCCAAGATCGGTTAATGGGGTAGGCTGGAAACCTTTGACCTCCTTCTCTCAAGATCTATTTAGCCCCCATGATGGATACAAGCTGTATTTATGGGTTGGAATTGCTAGAAAGACATGTTGGAATGGATGTGTTTTCCCAAGTCTAATTTATTTAGTATAACGATTTATCTAGGCTTGATGATTGTACAACCAATCCATTTTCTAAAATCAGGTCGTAGTGTTAAATTAGCTGTTCTATAAGGTTTGCCAAATATTGTCCTTCTCCAATTCTAACTAGACAAGCCTTGTATACGATGTCAGTTACCAACCCTATACTTAGGGATGTCTGTACTTCTAATTGGTATGGCATGCCCTCCGCTTGCAAGTGTAGTTTAGGTGCAAAGTGTGTAGATATAAAAAAATGAGTAGCATTAGGATCACATAAAGCCTTGCCATCAATATTACAAATATAAATCATACCTTCTACAACATCACTTGAGTTTAGCATATTTTCTCTAGCAAGGGCATAGGCATACGCCTAAACTCTGGGTTTTCCACTAGGCCCTCATATTTGCTTGTTTTTAGCTTCATTAAGCTGCCAAAGTGCACGAAGATGAGGACAATCCTGAAGGATATGTTGATCACTATCGCAACCCATGCATTTTCATGCTTTTTCCAGCACTCAGTGTTATCATGACCCATCTTCCCACAGTATCCACAGCTTCCTTTCGACCTCAATGGCGCTGAGCGAGATGTTCCTCCTACTTGGTACGGATGAGGTTTTGGTACCCCAACTTAAAGCTTCAGTTATTTTCTTCTAAAGTTGTTACTATCGATGTTGGGTATTCTCGGCCCAAGCGCTCTTCCATGCTTTACCTTTTCCTCAATTTTTCACAGCTCCCAAAATTTGTATTCTACTTGTAAGGCATTTTCAACAACTCTGTCATAGTTTGGCAAGTCACAAGGGATAAGGCCCGATCAAATCTCAAGCTGGAGTCCTTCAACAAATTTTTTAGCTCTTTGTTCCTCATCTCTGAGTATATGTGGTGCATATTAAATTAGTTTGTTGAACATAGCCCCATACTTTCCTACCGACATCTGTCCCTAGATCAGGTCCGTGAACTCTCATTCCTGAGCATTTCTCACTATTTATGGCATAAATTTATTCATAAACTCCCAAGTAAAGTTCTACCAGGTTCAAGAAACTCCATCTTGCTCAACAAGTCTCCACTAGTGATCAGCAGCCTACTCCAGAAGAAAAGTGGTATATCTGACCTTTTGTTCTTGAGACTAATGTAATGCTTGAAAAGTCTTTTCAATCCCTCGACCCATGCTTCCACTTTCTGATCATTAAGCTCACCTATAAAGTTTGAGGGGTGGAAGTGGAGAAATCATTCTAAAGCTTAATCTTCCATTTGTTCTTCATTGCCTTTGCTCTAAGTGGTTTGACCTAACTATTGGCAGAATTGTATAAATTATTGATACATGTTGTACATATGTTCTGTCAGTTGCCTCTGCTTGGGTGGATTGGCAGGATGATTTTGGTCCACTTTTTTTGTACGTCGTGACTGTTCCTAATCTAAAGAACTTTTCTTTTAGTTGTTTTGAGTACCTATACATCTACTTAAAGGTCATCCTCAGTGACCCAATGAAGCCCTAAATGAGCCTGAGACTCATCATGTAAAGCCATCTTACTATTCAAATTCCCTTCGAGGATACTAAATGTAGTACCCTCAAAGTCGGTGCTAAAAATACCACATGAGATGTGGTATGGCAAAGCACATTCTTACTCTTTTCTAAGAGTTTGGGGGTCTCCCACATACGTCAAGCGGCTAGCGAAAAACAAGTTAGATGCAAGATCCATCTTTTGCAAGTTTTTGGGATACCCAAGAGAGTCTTTGTATTATTATTTCTATGATCCCTCGGAACAAAAGGTATTTGTTTCAAAGCATACCATCTTTTTGCAAAATAAATTTCTATTAGATAGAAAAGGCATTGTCGTTGAACTTGATAAAGTTCAAGATAATCATAAAATTCAACATGCAGTAGAAACAAGTGAACATCAAGAGCCTAGCACACAACCTCTATGAAGTCGGATCGAATCAAGAAGCAACACAAAAGGTTCAGATTTCTTCATGAAATAGGCCAAGTGAATAGTGATCCGAACATCTATGAAGAAGCTATGTTGGACCTAGATTCATAACATTGGCTATAGACCATGAAATTCGAAATAGACTCCATGTACTCCAACAAAGTGTGGACTTTGGTAGATCCATCAGAGGGTATAGTATCCATTGGTTGCAAATAGATCTATAAGCGAAAGCTAGGAGTCTATAGAGAGGTAATGACTTTTAAGGCGAAACTAGTAGCAAAAGGTTACACTCAAATACCTCGTATTGATTTCGAGGAAACCTTTTCACGGATCACTATGCCTAAGTCTATTAAGATCATGCTTGCCATGGCTGTATATTATGAGCCAATGGATGTAAAAACTGTTTTCCTCAATGAAAACATTGAAGAAGAAATCTATATGGAGCAACTGTAAGGTTTTACATCAAAATGGAGTAATCAAAAGGTTTGCAAACTTGAAAGATCTATTTATGGACTTAAACAAGCATCCCAAAGTTGGACCATATGTTTTGATAAGATAATTAAATCATTTGGCTTTATCAAAAATGTGTATGAACCTTGTGTGTACAAAAAGGCTAGTGGGAATAGTATACAGTTTATTATGCTTTATGTCAATGACATTCTTCTAATTGGAATGAGAAAGAATTGCTAAAGTGTACCAAAGCATAATTATCTTCACAATTCTCCCTGAAGGATTTGTGAGAAATATCCTATATATTAGCAATATAGATATATAGAAATAGATCAAAGAGGATGTTAGGGCTTTCCCAAACACCACGCATTGACAAGATACTAAGGAGGTTTAGTATGGAAGAATCCAAGAAAGGATTTCTTCCCATGGGATATGGTCTATGTCTCTCCAAGTCTATGGCCCTTAAGACTGGCGACGAGTGAGGAAGAATATCTCAGATACCTTATGCATCTGCCATAGGGTACATAATGTATGCCGTTCAATGTACAAAGTTGAATGTAGCACACGCTCTAAGCATTACGAGACGCTTTCAATCCAGCCCCGATGAACGTCACTAGATAGTTGTAAAAGTGACCCTAAGTAATTAACAAGAGCTAAGGATTTATTTTTAGTATACGGCAATGGAGAATTGAAACTCGAGAGGTTTTCAGATTCTAGTCTCCAATCTGATGAAGATGACCTCAAATCCACTTCAAGATTTATATTTTTCCCCTATGACGGTGCGGTGAATTGGAAAAGTTCCAACCAAGAAACCACGGTCAATTCTACCATCGAGGCGAAATATATCGCAGCTTCAAAAATCGCAAATGAGGCTGTTTGGATGAAAAACTTCATCCAAGAGTTGGATATAGGGCCCAGCAGTGTTGAGCCAGTTATTGTCTTCTGTGACAATGACAGAGCAATTGGGCAAGCAAAAGAGCGAAGATCTTATTAGCGATCCAAGCACATTTTGTGGCGTTATCATTTGATCTGGGAGATTATTGATGAGGCAACATCCAAGTGGAGAAGGTAGCCTCAAAAATGAATATAGCAGATTCACTGAGAAAGCACCTAATGCAAAAGGTCTTTGAAGGACATCATGAGAAGATGGGCCTTAAGGCTATGGGAAATTAGCTTTAAGACAGTGGGAGATTATTGGAATAGTGTCTTACAACCAATTAGATTGGCATGTAAATTATTTCGCTTATGACACAATCTTGATTGAATGATATTCACATAAAATGCCCATCTTCATCTTATGCTTATTTTACTTCACTGGCATTCGGTTGAAGTCCCTAAATCACACTATGACTATGGGACTTGGTCAGATACTAGGTGGTGATTATGAAATAAGTCTCTACAATTGTGATTTTAATTATTCCAAGTCATAGAATCGTATGAGATGGGGCATCTAAGATTCGAACAGACTTGCACTAACAATGCATAAATCCAAGGAGTTGGATAGTACTCCGTTTCATGAGCTATCCACGTTAGACATGGGTGCATGTTAGTGGGCACTTATTAGAGAACAAGTTCACTGAAAGGCCACCCAGAGAATCCAGTAGATAGTCATAGTGGCAAGTCGATAGTGACAAGTTCTCTAGCTTACGTTAGTGCATATAATTAGTCCTTTGACTTGAGGATCCATGGTAACCTTATGTTTAGGTCCTTATACTTTGACTCTTCACCGACCACACATCATGTCATTCGGGTTGAGATTAGGTATAACTACTTAGATATAGAGGTTTGCGAGATTCAAAATTAGATCCATCTCCTCATCGTTGTGAAGGGCAAGTACATCTCCAATGTATTCTATAATGATCGATTCCAAGAAATTCTTGCACAAGATGGTATGACAATTTGGAAAAAAAAAAATTCAAAAGATGAGTTCATAAGGGAGAATCGAACATTGAAATTAGAAACATGGTTATTGAGGCTATTGGGGCTATTAGGGAGCCGACAAATATATTGCCCTGTGCGTTTTTTGCGAGATAGGAGATGGAATGACCGTATTTGCATGGCAAGCGTAGAGTTAGAATAGTTTATCAAGACATATTCATGTCATCTAATTAGCTGAGCTCCATGGTCTTATTGCTAGATATTGACTATGGAGATTGCGTATTCTTTGATTAATGAAGATTAATTGAAAGAGTTACTAGTTTTAAGGAGTTTAAACTAATGTGAAAACTTCAATATTCAAAATATCACAATGAATTATGAACCCATGTTCAATGAATGGATGAATCTAATGGGTTACACATAAAAGCCTAAAGGAAGTTCTACTTGATGGGAGGAATTTTCTAAAGAGTTAGAAAATTCACCTAGGCAGTTTTGGAGAGGAATTTGGTTGACTAATTTTTGGCCATCTTGGCTTGATTAATTTAATTGTTAAATTAATCAAAATAGTTTAAGGAGTTAAAATTAGACCAATTAAATTAGGAAATTAATTTTATTGGTGCCATGTGACAATTTATTAGTCAAGTCAACTTAAAGAGTTAAGTTGACGCCTATTAATTTAAAGAGTTAAGTTAATTGACTTAAGGAGTTAAGTCAAATTAATTAATTAAATTAAAGAATTAATTTAATTAAAATGAGTATTTTACTTTGGAGGAAAATTCAAATGAAGCGTTCATTTGAAACTTAATTTAGAGTTAATTTGCATTACATTTCAGAAAATGAAATGTAGATGTTAATTGAATGCAAATGCATGTGAATTTGGATTTCACATGTAAGTTGGAAAGTTTCCAACAAGCATGGGAGGTGTGATGTCAACTTGCATCACACCATCCTCTCTATAAATACTTAGGTGGCTGGCCATTAGATGGCTTAATCACAAGATTCCCTTTTTCCTTCCAAAAATGTGATTTTTCATACGTTGAAGCTTTACAGTCTCCAAACTTTCTCCTTCTCCAATTCCTCTCAAATCGCCACTCTCTCACCTTCATCCTCTCATTTTCTAGAAGATCTGAGGCTAATTTGAGCTTCCCTTAAGTGTGTGGATTATTACATTAGAGGTCCAACACTTGGGGGACTTGGTGCTCCTTGGTGAACCATTGTTGTCCAATAACTTTCATGGCATATATGAAGGACTTAGGAAGTTCTTATTGGCATGTGTTGAGGTGCTCTCTATAATATTTGAGCATTTTTGGAGTTGTGGAAGGTGTTCAAACATTGATCACTCCTGCTGTGCACAAGTTGATCCATTGAAGAGTTCATTGGAGTCTTCTTCCTCTTACCTTTGGATTTAGAATTCAGGTTAATTTTATGAACTTAAATCCTTATTATAAGCATGATTAGATCCTTGAAGTGGAGTAGCTAAGTTATATTTAGACTTTTTATGGTTTTATATTATGGATCTTTAGCTTACTTCCACTTTCATTTACATCCAGATTCACAAATAAAATATGGCTAAGCTAATTATTTGCCTAATCAGCAGTACACAAAATTGACTAGCCCTAAGGTAGTTGCTAGTTTAATGTGCTCTGGATCTGTTACCTGTAGAGCTACTTTTATGGTAACACTACTGAACATAAATTTACATAAGCACTCCTACCCTCAGTTCTCAATATATGTAATCGTGGATTATGCATCCTCATTATCCTGATTAACATCCATTTATGCATTTCCTTCCTCTTCTTCCCATCCTCTTATCCATCCTACTGCGCATTTTCCTCATCTTCCTATGGAGTTTCTTCTTCTTCTAGATCCTTTTTTTTCTTCCTCTTCTCGTACCTGATTACCTTCTCTCACTTCTTAAGGTGGTAGTGGTCTCGAGGGTCCCGCCCTTACATTTCCCGGGATGTCCATCAATTAGTCTATCATGTTTCCAAGACTCACCATCACCCCTGGGAGTTGTGCCATCATTCTCTAGCAAATTTGTTCAAAATGTCATCGCGAGTCCTCCACATATCTTTTCATTACTCGCAACCTTTCTAATTTATCTTCCACTATCCTTATTTTCCTTGTTTCTCTCTCTTCTATAAGCCTTTCAAGCTCATTTTCTCACATCCATATTATTCTTCCCCTTCATTTTTATGCTCCAATTCCCTCGTTAATTCAAAGATGTGTCTCTCTTGGTCTTTACATAGCTTAAGAAGCCTCAACTCTTTTCTACTAAGTTTATTATCTTTCTCTTCTCCCCCCTCTCCCATAAGTCCTTTACATTCTCTGTATTCCCTAGCCATCCTGCAAATATACAAATTTTATTCTTTTAGCATTATCTCAAATAAATAACATACCCCTGTTACATTTATTATCACTTTCAAGTATAAAATACAGCAGAATTATATCACCCAGCCTTTAATAATATTTATAAACATGCAAGTGTCAAAGTGTTCATTTGCCAAATAAGTTTCCAAAGTCGAGTTTAACCTTTACTAGACTCACCAATTCTCTTTCCATGGGTTATTTTTTTCCACGTTGACCTAGGTCCTTGTAAACTTGATACCACCTCTGTAGCACCCCAAAATCAAAGGTGCATGCCTGTAGTCGGAGGGCCACCACTCTTAGTCATGTATTTCAATTCACCCAGAGAAACCCAAACACACTGAAGGAAAAGAGTTCTTCATAAGCATTGATTATTAGTGTTTCACACCTGTACAAAACTATTACATCCAAAAGGAACACTTTTAAAGCATACTATAATGCAATGAAGCATCAGAAGTTTCCAACGCTATCTACTTACATCAGGCAAAATTATATACAATATGTACTAACGAGACTATTTCCATATGGCTCTTATGAGTCCTTATCTAGAAAAAGAACAGAATGAAAGAATACAAAACTATAAGTTTGAATGACTTAGGTAGCTAATAACGAATAGATGATTCCAGTACTAGAACAATAATAATCGAACACTGAAGCTATAAATGTCAACCCAAATTTTCACAAGAAAGTAAATACACTTCTAGCACAGGGAATATAGCTAGCTGAAAAATTAATCAATTACAATTTAGCAAACACTTTCACTATTAAGCTATTGGTGATTCTCCAACCTAATCTCTCCACTTTCGAAAATACAAAAAATCCTTATTCCTCCAAGTTTCAAGTGATATTGGCTCGGACACAAACACTCATGAGGCATGGCTAGCCACATGCCTGATCCTACTCATAGATAGCTACCTCTAACTGGTTATGAGATAGGATTATATATACAACTTGTAGGGTATCAGCCGAAAGAACAGTCATCGTCGTTCTATTCCGCTCTGTTGTCTTTCGAAGCCGATCCCAAGGCCCACCCCTAAGGGTATTAAACACTAAGTAGTGTAACATGTCAATTTTCCATGATAAGCAAGTAATCAATAAATGAACATCATGCTTATTCCAAGATAGACACGGCGATGATAGAAAAATGTATTTCAAAATTCACTTTTAAATTCTCACGCACAATCGCCATTTTCATGGAAGGTAACTTAAGTCATAATCAAATAGGAGCTATAATCAATGTAAGTGCAACATGTGGTGAACTTTCGCAAACAGTTTATTTTATCAAAACTTGTGTAAACATATTGGGTTCAAAGATGCAACAACTCTAAATGGGTAAGAAATTCAGATAAAAATAGCTCAAAAACAGCAAGTAAAGAACAAAAGTCCAAATAGACTATCAAGAGTAATACAAGGGTCTAAGGTCAATATGGTGTAGGTGAACAATGGTTTTAACAAAGAAGTGGTCAAGTAGAAGTGACATATTTACTTATATATATATATACACATGAGAGAAGAAATAACATTAAGCAAGATCAAGAATTTGGACAATAATGGTTCGACAATTTCGGGCAAGAACAAATTCAACACACAAATCAAAGAGTAGTATGAAGCAAACACTCAACAATTATTGAATCTCTACACAAACAGGATTAAGCCATAAATAGCAAGGATATATTACGAGTGCATATGTTTTTTTCCCAGCAAAGAAAATTAATATAAACTCACCTAATAACTCTCATGTGATAACAATCTCCTATGTATCATCAATGCCCATGTCCTTCTCACCTAATTTCATTAGACTCAATATAAGAAACTGATTCTAATAGCATTACATCTTTTACATTAATTTATATCACGTATAATGTTTTAAGAATGTTCCTGTGTTTTATATTTTATAAGCAGTTGACCAAATAAGGATGCAACAACCTCTTCGTAGGCTATGAGTAACACTACTATAGCTCCTGGCATTAGCACAGTTAATTCATTCAACTCCACTAATTAAGTTTCTAAATTAATTATTATTGTAAATTTATAATTTTAACATTTTCGATGATGCTAATTTAGTTCAACTATTTTAACTAAGTCTGTACTAATCCAAAGTCGACACTTGATTTTATAATCAAAATCTTATAATTAAAGTCTTACCAATAGGATTATTTTGTCTAAATTAAGGTCCAATCAAACCCCAAATTAATTTAGGTTTCAATTCAATCAATTTAAGGTAAATCAATCAATTAAATCAAAATTTACACATTTGGACTGGGTCCGAGTCCAACTCTAGTCTCGATGAGTCCTGAATGAAATTTGGAGCTTTCTATATCAAAGTCGGCGGAGCACCACTATTCGCAGCCAAAGCTCAAATTAATCGGCCCAAAATGTGCGCCTTGCCAAGCCACCCTTCTGCCAATTTCCCCTTTCCCACTCTCTTCGCAGATGAATTACACCAAAAATAGCCCTTGTGCCACCTCGCACGACCATGCCTTCTCACCATCGATTCGCCCTTCTCCGACCACTAAACTAAACTCTAAGTTGAACCTACCACTATGTTCTTCATGTCAAACCTAAAACAACCCACCTACTAATTTTGAGTTTCAGCTAATAAAACCTAAAAACCCGTCACCACCGTCCACCCACACCATCAGCCACCAATTTATCCCATTTGCTTCAATTGTTTTAGGAAGTTTTTGGCATGGGAGTGATCATCGCGAGTTAAGGAAGGTTTCTATCATATTAGATTTTGATTTTGAGATGAAATGAGGAAAAACTGAGATTGGGATGGTCTGGGTTATGTTTTGTGAATTTGACAAAGTTTGGTCCTTCATATAAAAATTTAAACCATCTTTCGCCTAATTGCAATCAGACCCTAGAGTTTTACACTGATTTCAAAGAGACCCTTTAGCCATTTACCGCCTTACAGTTTAGCCCCTGAGTTCTAATTAAGTCCCCCAATTTTCATTTGCTACACAGTAGCCCTCCTAATTCCGAGATCTTAACAATTAGGCCTAGTTTAATTAATTTTATAGTCCTCCAAGTTCTATAATACCCACTCGAGCCCTTATTTGTTTTAAATGTTCTTCAATTAAGGCCTAACCCATTTTTTTTTTATTATTTTATCTTCCCTAAATATTTTAGTTAGTCTAATTCCTGTAAATCTTAATTAATAGAATTTATAACTTAAATTTTAATTTTCTTCTCACATTAATTTTTATGGTTCGGGGTGTTACAAATACATATATGAAAATATTAACATAATTAAACCAAATAAACTGGTGGTGGAGCAGCCGTGGTGGGTGGCGATAGTTGGGTGTTAGTCCCTTTTCTGGTGGTAGTTTCAAGAAGGAGAGAGGCGGAGATAAAATGGGAGAGAAGAAGGGAAAGAAAGAGGGAAGAAGAGAAAGATTCTAGGGGACTAAAAATTTCAATTTTCTAATAAATATTCGATAGAATTACGGTGGATGATTCCCTCAATCAGTAAAGTATTTAATATAAAAAAAAAATAGATTTTCCAATGGAATATTCGTCGGAAAACGCATTGGAAAAATTTTTCAATGGAAAAAGGCACCAAATTTCTCCAGTTTCTCTGTCAGAGTTGTGGTGGATTTCCAATGTCTATCCATTACGTCAGAAATCCGATGCAATTTCGTCAGAAATTTTTGACAGATATGACCTATCGAAAAAATGAAAACTATTTTGTAGTGACTTTCATTAGAAAAATTCATGCCATTTTCGTGCCATAAAGGTGCTGTTTTTGGCAATTTTCCATAGGATTCTAGTGGCAGCCCTTCTGCTTGAAATCCACTATTTTTCTGTGTCATCCATCGAAAATTTCTATCGAAAAAACAACTTCTTTTGTGGTGGACTCAGGCATACACATAGTAGATGCCTACTCTTCTAAATTTTTATATTTTTGTCTTGTATATCTTTCTAATCAACATTGCCTTTCTCTTTTAGTAGATCAATTTTTACTCACATTAACTCGCAAGTGACGCTTGGCCAAAGCTACTAGAATAAAACTAAAATGCTTTTTAAATTTGTTGTTTAACACCAACCACCTCTTAAAAAACCTCATAGTGTTGAATAAGCCAATTGTTTACTGGATTAACTCGCCGTATCAAAGGCAAATGGTCGCCTTGTCTTATTAAATTCATTGTCTACCTTACTAAATGTTTCTCAAGTCTTAGTGTAGAACATCTTCATCACATTAAATACCACAAAGCACATAGACTCCTATTCGGCGGTTACAACACCTACAGGTCAATGGCAATTAAAGGACCTCATATGCCCCTATGATCTCATGCATGATAGTAGTAACATAGAAAATTTTAGTATTTGCATCACCTTCTTGAAGCCATTAAACTCTTGATTTTTGTATCCATTGCAGTTCCATGTGCTTAAAAAGTTTATCTAGCTCTAATCCATCTGCTTTCTCGAGTGCAATCACCTTTGTTATTTGATTTTCTCCCTATAAACACTTAAGGGAAGCTTTAGTTTTAGTAACATGGGAATGAAAATTGCCAAAATGAATTTTGTTTAAATTCTCTAGGTCAAATTAGATGTGTTTGATTTCAGAGTAAACTTTGAACCAAGGAAAGCCTTTAACTACCAATTCCCAGGCAACTTCACAATCTTTCCATAAGATGCATCTCTTGACCACATTGTCTTGAAATGAAAGGGTTTAGGACCAAAAGAAAGATCATGAGATGTGAATAAGAGTATAGGCAAATGGCCAGAGGCAACTCGAGGCAAGTGAAAGATAATGGCATATTGAAAAAGGGTTGTCAATTCATTATTAGCTATAGCTCTATCTAATCTCTATTGAATATTTACAAGGCTATCTCTTTTTGTAGTCCGAGTGAATGGATTACCAGAGAATCCCAGATCATGAAGGCCCATGGAACTAATAAATGCTTGGAACCCATTACCTTTAGATGAGAAGCAAATAGTTTTCCACCTTTCTTATCTGATAGTCTAGTAATGTTGCTAATATCAAAAGCCATGGTCCATCAAAAACTTGATTAATATCCAAAGATCTTCCTAAAGATATATTTTTCCATTTGTATACAAAGGCTATAAAACTATGTAATTTACCAGCCTTAGTCAGCTAACTGATCCACTATTGTAGCATTCATCGACCATATATCCTTTATAAAACTTGCACATTAAACTCCCCACATAAGGCCATACCAAGGCCCCCAACAAAGGAGTAAACAGGAGCAAATTCCAAAAAAGTGAGATTGTGGTGGAGGAGAGTATGAGTTATTAGAGAGAGCTTACTAGTTTCGTTTTCGCTAAGAAGGGGATGTTAGGGTTTTTGTCCTTAAGATAAGCCTTCGGAGCTCCCATTACCTTGTTGAGCAAGCCCTAGAAATTAAAGCAAAGAATTTTCATTTATCACTCCCTTGGCCCTTTAAGGACATTTCATAAATAACAAAGCATTCAATAGTAAGTTCAGTACAGGAATAATAAACATGGTCTGACCATCATGTTTTTCTCTCTTTATTTTAACGAATAACCTCTTTATGATCATGGTAGTTTTTTTCCTCAACAATCAAGAGTTCTTGTAATAGAGATGGCTCTAGTTGAAATTGAGGAATAGGAATAATGCTAGTAGTGTGAGCCACATTAATGAATGAAGAGAAATGTTTCTCACTCTATATCAAATTAGGTAGAAACTTTTTGGAAGGCATCAAGACTAATTCCAATTTGGGCCGCTTAATTAAAGTGACCAAGTTATATGCATAGTATTAAGATCTTTTACAATTCATAGATGGGTAAAGAGTGTATGAGTTTAGTGAAGGTCCAATAGAAGGCAAAGTCCAATTATTTTCCATATTATGTGGGGGAATTAGGGTTTACAGCCAAGGGTTCTTCTTTGGATGGGAGTTGTTTAAGTTTTTGGATTTGGAATAATAGGCTTGGGCCCAAAAGGTCCATTATCTCATAAATTAGTGGGTCCTTTTATCTTTGGTATCAGCTCGGTAGTTTTGACTTTGAGATTCTCTTGAACTTGGAAGTCATTTTGATTTTTAGTTATTTGAGGAATTATTACCCCTTTGGACATCGATCCCAGATTTTCATGATTTGAGTCATTTGTATTAAATGTCTTGAAGCTCACAACATGCTTTTGAGAATGTATAGGATCTTGACAATTAATGTTTGTTGATAAGGGTGTTTCTTGGTCAACTTTAGAGTTGCAAAATTTAATGTAAAGAGAGTATTGAAATGACTGAAGTGTCCTTATGGGTTTTGGTGGCATTAGCTCGGTGGCTAGTCTTTGACCAATTGAGGGCAGGGGTGGTTTCAGTTCAGTGTCAGCATATTAATAGTGATATAATAAAATAAGCAGAGTTTTCCATATGGTAATTGTGGGTGGGAGGATCAGAGGTTTTGGAAGAGGTTACCTCCCTTAAAGTGAAGCTGAAATTATTCTCATCCTTTAACCATAAACCCTAAAGCTTTATCAATTTTGGTTGAGTTTTGATGACTTTTTCTTCTTTTCGAAAGTTAGTAAGTTCAAAAATGTTTGAACAAGATTCCTTTTTATGACCAATGATTCAACAACAATAACAAACCTTAGGTAGGAATTTATACCTTTTATCAACTTGAATCAAAGACAAGTTTCTCTTCAGGGTGATGAGATTTTGCGGGAACTCATACATCAATGTCAACCTTAATCCTTAAAGCCTTCCTCTACTTCGTTCTTTCTGTATCCATATTAGACTTGGGGAATTTACTAATCATATTGCCAATTTCTTTGGGCATTTTTCAATATCATCAAAAAGATAGGGAGATTGTGAACATTAATCCAAAAGTTTGAAATATTCAGATTGACCTCATTGAAAGCCACTCTTGATTCCATTATTGGGTAATGACATGGTGTCCTTAAAGGATGAATGTCCCCAATTCAAAATCTTAATCACATCCTCCTTATGTCGAAAATGAAGGCCAAGGTATTGGGTTCAAGGGTATATATCTTCAATAGACTTTTTGGAACCCCAGCTTTTGACAGAGCAGCTTTAATAGCTCCATGATTGGGGCGTTTTGTAGAAGGAACTTTGGCAATTATAGTAAATGAGTTATTGGTGTGTGAGGAGTCCATTAATAGTTGCGAGTAGGTGGATGAAGTATTCATTAGTGAGCTTTTGGTTATAGGCGAAATTTTTTAAATGAGGTTTTGGTTATAGATGAAATATTTAAAATGGGAAAATTTTTTATGGACTTAGAACAAACAAAAGTGAAAAAAGAAAGAAAAAGAAGAGGGGCAACAATGAGAGCAAGGGAAGAGGAGATTAGCAAAGGAGGATCTAATTGAGGAGATTGCCAGTGGTACCTTAGGAATTGAATTGGTGGTAACAGTAAAGCAAGGCCTTAAGACTACATTTTGGAGATTCCACACCCATAGAGAGCGCGTCTTTGAATTGAATTAGTCCTCCTGAGAAGAAGTTCAAACCGTCTTTAGACAAATTTAGGATATCAGTTACTGTTCTTATCCACTATTATTATACTAATGTTTGGTAAGTTTGATTAATTAGTCTTCCATTTGAGATCTATGTGGGGTAAAAAAGATAGCACCATAACATAAGTGTGTGCCTATGCTTTTCTTCAATAAATGATCATCAAAATCAGTAGTCAAAACTGAGACATTAATTATAAAAAATTATTTGTGACATTCAAAGGGTGTTTGGGTGAGAGCTTATAAGCTTCTCAAAGCATTTTATAAGATGTTTAAAAACTTATAAAATGTTAGAAAATATTGGGTAAATTTATTTTTTAAAAAGGAGCTTGTAAAATTCAAATATAAAATGATGGGATCTTATAAGTTCTTTTACAAAAAGTAAGGAAATTCTAACTTATTTTCAAAATTTCAACAAACTCCTTCAATTTTAGCCATTTTAATACAAATTACTATTATTAAAATTTTACAAGGTCCAAGAACTTATTTTATTCAAAAACTTTAGTAGCTTATCTTAAAAATAAGATCTAACATCTTCTAAACTCCAAAAATGTCTTATAATTAAGATGTAGAAGCATATAAGAGCTTTTCTTATTGATGATAAATTGAATTTTTATATTATTAATTTTGTTTATTTATCATGATGATATGATGACTGAAAATATATGTTCACACTAAAATAATAATTAAAAGGTATAAATACATATATGTATTATTGATATAAGGATGATTAGATAATTTTTAAAATTAATTGGACAAAATAGATGATATTTCTGAAAATCTGTTTGATTTTATCTAAGGAAAAAAATATAATGGGGAACTAAAATCAAACACTGCCTTTTTTCGTTTTTCCAAAAATAATTATTAAAGTCTTGCAGTATCATAATAATATTTTAGATGAAATTTAAAAATTCTATTTATGTACTCATCGGGAGAGGGAGAGAGGGGTGGGCGAATTTAGAAGATGATACATTTTATTGTGATCTTAATCATAGTTAAAGTTAATTGATTAAATTTGATACTTTAATCCAAATTTTCTCATCTAAACATAAATTGGCTACAAAATAAACTATAAAGTATCACATTCATTACAATATTGTCATTCAACAAATTAGATAAACTTTTGACAAACTTATTCAATCCAAGCTCGTTCAACCTAGCAAAAGTTTCTTTTTATCTTTTTAAATCATGAATCGAGTTCAGAATTTCACAAACTTAAAATTTTAATAGATCTAAGACATTTTTTAGATTTGAATAATTTCATCACACAAAGTTCTTATTTTCTAAAAATTGTAAATGTAATATTTTTTATATCATCTCTATATATTCTTTTTTTTTTTTAATTTTTTTCCATGAGTACATAAATATAATTTTTAAATTTCATTTAAAATAATATTATAATACCACAAAACTTTTATAATTATTTTTGGAAAATTGGAAAAAAAGCAGTGTTTGGTTTAATTTTCCAATATATTTTTTCCATAGATAAAGTCAAACACTTTTCCAAAAATATCACCTATTTTGTCCAAATAATTTTAAAAATTACCTAATAATCATTATATCAATGATACATATAGGTATTCATACCTTTTAATTATTATTCTTATTGTAAATATATTTTTTCAATCATCATATTATTATGATAAATAAATATAATTAATAATATAAAAATTTAATGCAACATCAATAAAAACTTATATAGGAAAGCATTTACTTTGAAATCTATCTTATTTGGAGATAAAATTAAATAACTCTCATTTTATACACTTCCTAAATATTTTTGAAAATTAGCTTATGTACTATACCTTAAAATAAAATCAAATATGAATTTGTTTATGTTGGAAATAATTGTATATAAATAATTAATATCCACTTAGAATCAAAATAGATAGTACAATATTACATTTTAATCAGCGGAAGTTTCACAATTCATGATACCATCCTAAATCAAAGCTCACCTACAAACATCTGAGAGCACATGAACTCCAAGTTTCTTGATGTGAACATCTCCCAAATATAAACTTTACGTCCTTTAACTCTGAATGACTTCCTCAATCTCTACTCGCCTCATGAGGTTGCTACCAGAGCTTCCACAATCTTACACACCTTAAATCTTGGAGACAAATTGATGATATTCCAAAAAAGATTGAGAGAGAAGAACTAAGAATATAGAGAGAGTACATAGAGAGAGTGAATATTCAAGTTGTGTGTTTTGAACTCGAAGAAAAATGGCCTGTTTATAGGTGAATTTATAAGAGTTCAATCCAACTAGAAGCATCAATAGAGATATGGATAATGACTTCTCCACACAAGAAAAAAATTGTCTATGTAGATATCAATGAGTATTATCTATCAACACCAATTTACAAGGAATAGTTCTAATCCAACAAAAACTGTAATTCCTTCTAAATATAGATATGACAGTTTCAAATATGAATGTTTCTTGAGTTAAGAGTCTAACTCAACTTATAACAGTTTAAAATTCTTCAATTTTTAATCTTCCATTTAAAATATGAAAATTTCAAACAAAAAATAATGGGAAAATGTATTTTTAGCCCATTCGGAAAAATAATTTTGGTGGTTTATCCCCCTATGGAAAAAAAAAAAGATTGAAATACCGCCTTGTGTTTTTAAAAATAAGTTAAAAACACCCTTAAGACCATAAGTGGAGTGCACGAGTCCAAAAATGTGAGTAGTTGTGATTTTTTATAGATAAAATAACTATTATGCCCTTAATATATCACAAGGGGGTAAACCGCCCATTTCGTATAATACAAGGGGGTAAAAAGATTTTTGCCCAATACATATATGTTATGAATAATTTTATATGCATATATGTGTATATATATAATTTTATATATATGTGATTATATATGTATATGCCTGTATATAATTTTTTATATAATTATATAGTATTTGATTTATATAAATATGTTATATATTTTATAAATATGAAATTATTTAGTTTTGATAATTTTATTTATATATATAGTATGTATATATAATTTTATAAATGTTAAATAAGATTTAATTCATATAAATATGTTACATGTTTCATAAATATAAAATTATTTAATTTTAGATTAAACAAAAGGAAATATATATATATTTTATATGTATGTATATAGATATGTCATAAATAATTTTATATATATGTATGTATATATAATTTTGAAATAATAAATAGTATTTAATGTATATAAATATGTTATGAATAATTTTATATGCATATATGTATATATATAATTATATATATGTGTGTGATTTTATATATATGAATGTATATAATTTTTATAAATATTATATAGTATTTGGTTTATATAAATATGTTATATATTTTATAAATATGAAATTATTTAGTTTTGATAATTTTATGTATATATCTATGTATATATAATTTTATAAATATTAAATAATATTTAATTTATATAAATATGTTATATGTTTCATAAATATAAAATTATTTAATTTTAGATTAAACAAAAGGAAAAAAAATATATTTTTTATATATATGAATGTAGATATGTCATAAATAATTTTATATATACGTATGTATATATAATTTTTTAAATAATAAATAGTATTTAATGCATATAAATATGTTATGAATAATTTATATATATTATGCATATACGTATTTATATAATTTTTTATATGTATATAATTTTATATATATGTATGGATATATAATTTTATAAATATTAGATATTATTTAGTTTATATAAATATCTTATGTATTTATAAATACATAAGATATTTAATTTAGATTAAATAAAAGAAAAAGAAAAATATAAGGATATAAAGTAATTATATATATGATGATACTTTCATCCTTTTAATAAAAAATTCAACTCAAATAGACGAAATGAGTCAGTGATTCAAATTTTAACAACATAAGGGAACATTTCACCCCTTTTTTTTTTTTTTTTCATAGAAGTGTAACCGCCTATTTCGTATAACACATGAGGTAAAAAGATTTTAGCCCCAAAAATAATGGAGTACCACAATCCTTTCCGAAAGCACAACCAATTGCAACTACTAATACACGTATGTTCTTTTTTTCACTTTTTCTTGTAATAACACTATAATTATTCATAACATATTTATATACACTATAATTTTTATTTAATTGTCCCCACCACCAAGTCTTTCTTTCACTTTTTCAATAACGAACAAAAGATTATTAGAATGAAAAATTGCTGAATACACCGTCACCACATGTATAGCCAATGTTTTCTTGCCACATGGAAAGACAAGCACCTGATTCCTCGACGAGCACGGAAGCGGATAAGCCCACGTCATCAGGGCCCACGCACTGGGCCGACAGCGCGTAGATATCACCTTCCCAACCAGACGTGTCAACCTTACCCATCAATCCTATTCAATCCCACTCAATTCTACAGTAACAAACTCTTCAAGATAAAGCAGAGGTTTAGGGGAAGTCATATGGGTGGCGGGATTCTATGCCGTGATGGCATTTAAACCAGATCATGCGCTCATGCTTTGGAGATATTGTGCCCCATTTAGCCAAGTGGCCTTGAATTTAACAGTTTTGATGAAGTCTGTTTTTGTGGGTTGGACTTTTTCTATCGACCATGCAGATAGTCGACCAGAAATTTGGGCTTAGGGAGTAACTAAGGATACGAGTCGAATCCTACAACTAGGCAGCACACATTAGGCTAGTCGAAAGGGTTTTCGGCTAAGACCATACAATGCTTAAGTTAGTGAATGTTATACCGGAAAGTATTTTGACAGAGTAACGATTTAGAAGAAGTTGAAAAACATACATTTTTCTCTAAAATGAGGGTATTTATAGCTTTCGCCACCCAGGAGGATAAGCTCGAAAAGACAGTATCCTCTCTATCATTTGATAATGCTCCTTCCTTCCTTGTAAGGGCATTATAGGCCTTTTGGACTGGACGAAAATAAGAAGTATCATTACCGTCACTAATGTGGAGGTGAGGGTTTGACGGTGTGATTAATGCGAACAAGATGTTGATTCGGTCAAATTAAATGTGAATGTGACTGGTAGCAAGAGCTGCAATTAATGCGGCTGCCATTAGAGATGACATTGTTGTGTATCCACTCGACCATACCTAGTCGAGAAGGCTAAAGCCGTGAGCATCCACGAGGTTCTCATTGACTTTTCTTGAGTTTGACATGTCCCTCTTGTGGTCGATGCTGAGTGCATACACTTGGGCTTGCTTGGTTAATTTGGGCCTAATGATAATGTTGAATATCGGGCCGTCCATATTAGATTGACCATATTGAGCTCATCTATTGTACCCATATCAAGTGTAGTCTCATATTTATTTATTTTTTATTCAATGAACTTAATATATTAATCAAGAGCATGAGTACAAGAGCATTAGTCTTATACATAAAATATAAATTTCAAGATTCGAAATTACCAGACTTATAACATACATGAGTATAAGTATGAAAAAAAAATCTAAAATAGGAAATGGCAATTTATTAGTCTATATTCAAATATATCTTATAAATATTCATAAAAAATATATAAATTGATATATTACATGTACAACTTCGCATTTGCAATATTTGTCATAACAAACTGATTGGTCTGACTAATGGGACTATTGAATGTTAGAATGTTAAAAAAAATTAAATTTTATTAAAAATAAAGTTTTTAATATAAAATTTATATTAAAAATAAAATCATATTTATTTGCTGAATAAATTAAATGATCAATAATTTGAGTACTAACTGACCAATTTTTACTATAAATTCAGATAACATTCAAGATAACTCGACTTTCTTTCCAATTTAAATATTGATTTTTCACATAGTCCAAAAAGTTTAATGTATAATATTTAAGCAATTATTTTTCCTTAAAAGCAATTAATAGTTGATATTTAGTAGCACCAATGATTACTATGCATTAGAAAATTAACTAAAAGAATAAGCCATTATTAATACTTAAAGTAAAGGGAAAGTTTTTAGAGTCACTTATTATAAAATACCAAAAGCACTTTTCCTTTTTGTATTCAGTTCCCACTTGATTTTGTTTAGAATGAGCTCCCTATTTTTGTTAAAAGTTTACAAATCACTCCCTACTCACTTGATTTGGCAAAAATATCCTTAAGTATAATATTTTTCACTTATTTTTACTTCTTCACTATCCATACAACCAAACAGTAAACCCTAGCGTATGTACTTTCATTACCAGAAATAGAAAGAAAAAAATGCAGAAGGAAACCAAGCTCCACTGCTGGAACAAGAATATAGACGGAGCTAACAACCACCAACATGACATCCTCATTTTCTTCTTCTTTCTCTATTTTCATCATTTTTAGGTTTTTTTCTTCTTAGTTTCTTCTCAGTTGCTTTTGAGTTTCTTCTCTGTTTCTTCATCTCTCAATCTTGTAGTTTTCCAAAAATGTCAACTAGTAGTAAAGGTGGAGTGTTCACTCAAGTCTTGGGGAGTTGGCGCTACAAAGACCAACTCCCTATAATGTTAATTAAGGATAGTACAACTTTAATAAACATTTACCTTAATCTCGAAAGAAAATGGAGTGGAATCAACCCTGAGCTCTTCACTTTGCAATAATAGCCCCACATCAAAGATTGTACGTGACTTTGATCGATGACGACGATGTCATGAATATGATCTTACTGCATTTGACATTGAAGATGAACATTATTGATATTCTGATAAACCGAAAGGATGAAGCAAGTAGCAGTGGGAAGAATAGTAGTGATGTTTTAAAGTAATACTTCTAAAGAACCTAAATTGTACTGCAGTTTGTAAAGTTATGTACTTGAAGTGTTCTGAAATTGTACTTTGTTTATTTGAAAATCTTTCTATACTTGCAGCATCTACATTATACTTCATTGCAAATAAAATTGTACTGCATTGCTAGTGTTTTATACTTAAGCGTTCTGCAATCGTACTTCATTTATCTGAAATTGAACTACGATACTTAATTATTTTTCTTCGACTATTCTACATATGTAATTCATTTTACATTAAACTGTACTGCATTATTGAAGTTTTATACGTCAAGTGTTCTACTAATAGATTATTCAAAATTGTACTATAATTGCTAGCGTCTTGTACTTGAAGTGTTTGTAATTGTACTTAATTTACCAAAAATTATACTTCATTTATTTGTAATTGTACTACGATGCTAAATTATTTTTGTTCAATTATTCTATATTTATACTTTATTTTACATAAAATTGCATAGTATTATTGAAGTTTTATACTTCAAGTGCTCTTCTAATTGGTTATCAAAAATTGTAGTGCAGTAGCTAATGTTTTATACTTGAAGTGTTTCGTAATTATACTTCATTTTATATGAAATTTTACTTCATTTTTCTAAAATTGCATTACAATACTGGATGATTTTTCTTCGATTATTCTATCTTTATACTTTATTTTACACAAAATTGTACTCTATTATTGAAATTTTATACTTCAATTGTTCTACTAATTGAATATCCAACATTGTACTGCATCGCTAGTGCTTTACATTTGAAGTGTTCTGCAATTGTACCTCATTTATTTGAAATTGTTCTATATGCTGAATTAATTTTCTTCAACTATTCTACATTTATACTTCCTTTTACATAAAATTGTACTACATTATTGAAGTTCTATACTTCAAGTATTCTATTTATTGATTGTACACAATTATATTGTAATTGCTAACGTTTTATATTTGAAGTGTTTCGAAATTGTACTTTTTTAAATCTAAAATTGTATTTCATCTATCTGAAATTTTACTTCATTTTATACTTCATTTTACCTAAAATTATACTCTATTATTGGAGTTCGATACTTCAAGTGTTTTACTTATTGATTATCCAAAATAGTACTGCAATTGCTAGGGTTTCATACTTCAAATGTTCTGAAATTGTACTTCTTTTTATTCAAAATTGTAATTCATTTATCTAAAATTGTATTTCATTTTACATAAAATTATACTCTATTGTTTTAGTTTTATACTTTAAGAGTTCTACTAATTGATTATCCAAAATTGTACTGCAATTGCTAGCATATTATACCTGAAGTGTTTTGGAATTGTACTTCTTTTTATCTAAAATTGTACTTCGTTTATCAGGAATTGTACTTCATTGTATACTTCATTTAACCTAATATTGTACTCTATTATTGAAGTTCTATACTTCAAGTATTCTATTTATTGATTATCCAAAATTGTACTACAATTGATAGAGTTTTATACTTCAAGTATTCTGAAATCGTACTTATTTTTATACAAAATTGTACTTCATTTATCTGAAATTGTACTTCATTTTGCATAAAATTACACTCTATTATTTAAGTGTCATACTTCAAGTGTTCTACTATTTGATTATCCAAACTTGTACTGCAATTGCTAGATTGCTAGCGTCTTATACTTGAAGTATTCTGAAATTGTACTTCTTTATATCTAAAATTGTATTTCATTTTATACTTCATTTTACCTAAAATTGTACTCTATTAATGGAGTTCTATACTTCAAGTGTTTTATTTATTGATTATCTAAAACTGTATTGCAATTGCTAGGGTTTTATACTTCAAGTGTTCTAACTATATATTTTTTTTTTACATAAAATTGTACTTTATTTATATAAAATTGTACTCTATTATTTAAGTTTTATACTTCAAGTATTCTAATAATTTATTATTCAAAATTGTACTGCAATTGCTAGCGTCTTATACTTGAAGTGTTTTGGAATTGTACTTCTTTATATTTAAAATTGTACTTCATTTATTTGAAATTGTACTTCATTTTATACTTTACTTACCTAAATTGTACTCTATTAATGGAGTTCTATACTTCAAGTGTTTTACTTATTGATTATCCAAAACTATACTGCAATTGCTAGAGTTTTATAATTCAAGTATTTTGAAACTGTACTTCTTTTTTACATAAAATTGTACTTCGTTTATCTAAAATTGTACTTCATTTTACATAAAATTGTACTCTGTTATTTAAGTTTTATACTTCAAGTGTTATACTAATTTATTATCCAAAATTGTACTTTATTTATCTGAAATTGTATTTCATTTTATACTTTATTTTACCTAAAATTGTACTATATTATTGAAGTTTTATACTTCATTTGTTCTACTACCATGCTGAATTATTCCAAATTATACTTCATTTAACCTAAAATTGTACTGCATTTGTCAACCTCAAGGGATGCAATCGAGGAGGAAATTGGTTTGACCACTGCATCGAACAATGAATTGGTTTTAGTTAGCAACTCAATTGATGCATGGAAGCATTACATATATGGATAGAGTCAGACATTCAAGGTTCCTAAGGAGTTCAGAATTATGCGGTGGTTATTGTGCGGTCATTTCAATACAAAAAATGACAACATAAAAATCATAGCCGTTTGTAGTGATAAAATTGCAAATGGAGAACATATGCATCAAGGCATGAGGATGATAAATTATTTGGTATTCGAAAATGCAATCTAGAGCACATATGTGGTAAGGCTAATCTTTGGACAAGGGGACATATTAAAGTCAATTCTGCTTAGGTTGTTAATATAGATAAGGATAAATTGATATCAGAGCCATGTTATCGGCCCTCTACCATATTGAAAGATATCCACAGAGAATACCGTGTGGAACTTAGATACCCCAAAGCATGGATGGGTAAGGAATTAGCTATGCATGACATCTGGAGTTAAGAAATGATTTATATGTAAAGATACTTATTATATATAAATATATATATTATATTATAATATATAAATATATCCAATATTATAATTTATAATACTTATTATATCCAATATTTAGATAAATGGTGTGTATTAGTGTATACATATATATATATATATATATTTGGAAAAGGCCAAAGTTTGGCCACTATTAAGTACTTTGGCCTTTGGCCTCCATTAGTCTAACAGAGGCCAAAGTTCATTTTTCTTTTTTTTTTAGACTTTTTAGATAATAATTATATTATTTTTTTTAAAAAAAAAATCATGTCGGGTACCCGAAAATTTCGGATCGGTGTCGAGTAGTTAAAATTGTTACCCAAAAAATCGAGTACCCGACCCGAACTACCATACCCGATATATTCGGATACCTGAAGTATCGGGTACTTGAAAATTTTGGATCGGTGTCGGGTAGCTAAAATTACTACCCAAAATCGGGTACCCAACCCGAACTACCCGAACCTGATCTATCCGATCCAAATGCCAACCCCTACTTATGGCTCAAAAACATAAATTTATTACATATATGAGAGGTAAGAAGTTTGAAACCGAATGAGTATAAAAAATTTGAATCAGAATGAATTTCTAATATATGTATTTAAATAATAATAAAAAAAAGAAAGCTGTTGCTGTAGGTAACAATAGTATAATAAATCTACCTACCGCATTCTTTAGGCACTCTTCTTAGATTTAGGTGTGTAAACAAGTTGAACCGAGCCTGAATCTAGTATGTTCAAACTTGACTCGTCTATTAATTCGTGAGCTCGAGCTTGGTTGAGTCTAAATAACCAAGCTCAAGCTTAGCTTATTGGAATAGACGAAGGTTCGGGGAGCCTTCTCGAGCTTGACTTGATAAGGTTCGTCATAGAGAAACAGAAAAACTCGATTCGTATAAGCTTGCATGAGCTCGAACTCGAGCTCGTATATATTTGGATTAACTCGAGCTCATTTAGACTCAAAACAAAATCTATAATTATAAATTTTTTAAATAATTTTGTTATATATTTTCCTAAAAAATAAAAAATAAAATTATTATTATTATTATTATTATATGAGTCTAGATTATAATTATATATATGTGTGTGTGTGTGTGTGTGTGTAATAAAAAAATTCGTTTAGGCACCCAATTTTTCGAGCCGAATATTATTGAGTTCGACTCAACTCATTTGACTTATTATCTTTATAGATTTTATTATATGAATTTAGATTAAAATGATATATATATATATATGTATGTGTGTGTGTGTGTGTGTGTATAATAAAAAAATTCGTTTAAGCACGCGAGTTTTCGATCCAAATATTATTGGATTCGACTCAACTCATTTGATTGATGGAATACGAGCTTTCATCGGACCAAATTCGAATTTTTTTCTCCAATTATTTCATCTCATTTACACATTCAATAGCCGCATCCGTATTAATTCTCATCTATTTTATTTTATTTTTCCTTTTTTCGTTATATCAACAAGAAAAAAGACCTGTTATTGTTCTCCACTTGTAATCAAGAAACGAACTTCCGATAATAGTTGAAAGAGATAAATATCGTTCAGTATATCCATTCAAAAAGCTTTTTAGCCTAAAAAAACATATATATTTAGTTTCATATACGCCAAGTTTATCCATTTACCTCGAATTTCGCACAAAAAAATTCACCTTTCAAATTATCTTATTAACCATTTTGTTTAGGAATCTTGAAAACCCAGAAAAAGTTTTTGGAAAAATGATGAGGAGGCAACCGCAAAATCAACAGGACTACCAGTCCAATATTTTCTTCGAGCTTTCAGCTTTAGTTTTGAATATTATGCGATCGCCCCCGTCCTCCATCGATTTTTCCGATCAAACTCCGTCGATCCACCGCCGGATAAAGGAGGGGCCGTCGTTTCAGCAGATAACTCCGTCAGGATTCGCTTCTCTGCTTCTTGGAATTTCCCTGGCTTTGATGTTGTGTGGATCGGTGACTTTTTTCCTTGGGTTTATTTTGATGCCTTGGGTTCTTGGGTTGGTGATATTTTTGTACTTTGTGGGGATGATTTCGAGCATTTCAATGATTGGAAGAGCCATTTTTTGTCATAATTCAGCCCCTCCTTCCCCTAGAAAAGATATTCCTTGTAAGAATTCTTGTCAGCTATCTTTTCTTTCGGTGGAATTAAGGAATTGTTATTTGAAGATATCCCTTTTATGAACCTTTTTTTTTTTTTTTTTGCATCGTTCCTTTATTTACTTAATATTGAATCTTTTTGCAACTGAAAGCATGTTTTTGGGTATTAATGGTATATCTTTTTTGCGTTTGCTTGTGCTGTTCACTTTTATTTTATTTTATTTTATTTTTTTGTTGGTGGGGGATGGTGGTTTAGATTGCTAGATTGTGTCATCCTTCATTGGCTCTTCAGTTGTCTTTTTCTGGTTTTGATTATTTCTTGTAAGGCTGTATTGATTGTCCAGTGAAATCTATATGTTCTCTTCCTTTTTCCAATGAGGATATTTTCTTTAGTAAAATTCTGTTTTTTCTTAATTTCATCTGTGTTCAGATTTTGTTATCAAGGGTTTTATCCGGAGCAGAAGCCTGTACTGATTCTTAGTTGGAAGTGCCTCTTGAGTTATCTGACTGGGCTATTCAAGAGTGTGTATTTCCAACTCTATTGAAACAAATTTTGGATTGTTGGCTAGGGTTTCTGTTATTTTCTTTTTTCTTTTTTCTTTAAATATAATTATTTTAGACCTACAATTTCATTTAATTGCAGGTTTTCTGTTAATTTAGATTTTTTCTTTTTTCGTTAGTTTTTTGATAGGGTAATTCTCATTCTCTTTGGATCAATAATGCAGGCTTTCGGATTACCTTGTTGATTATGATAGTTGTCTTGTGGATATTCTAGTTTGTTTATGCACATCTTTTCATTTATCTCTACTGGTTAATTATTTGAGTGCAGTATTAGATGTTGACTGCAGTTTCCGTATGAAGTTTGGTTAACTGCCTGAGGAACTGTTTCTTAGCTCTGAAGTGTGTGATGGCTCAGGGAAAGCCTTAATATTATTGCATGCAGAGGTCTTTCATTTGCAGAGATTGTAAAATAAATGTTGTTAAAATTGATAGGGCCTTTCACTGTTAATAATATTATTGAGAGATCTTAGGGCTAATGTATTTTTGGTTTTCGATTTACTGCTGATTTCCCAATATGTGTGGCCTTTGCTAACCTTCATGGAATTTCTGCACTTGGGATTTTGAGGGGACAGTGGAGTAGAGAAAGAACCCTTGCAAGTCTAAAACTATCTTAGAATCTTCTTAATTTTGCGACAGTGTAGGAAAGAAGGAACCTGTGCAAGTCTGTAAATATGTTGGGAATCTGTATAATTTTGTTTCTCTTTAGTTTATGCCTAATGAGAAACATAAGAACCCCTGTAAGTTTTTAAATATGTTAGAATCTTCTTAATTTTGTTTCTCATATGTTGGAACCCTTGCAAGTCTAAAAATATATTAGAATCTTCTTAAGTCTACAAAGCCTGTGCCCATTCCACACGCCGCATTCGTTTCTTCATCTGCGATAGCTTTAGGAGTTTATTGTCATAATGAAGTTCTTCCAGATGATAGGATATTACATGTCTAGAAAAGTTCGTTCCATAAGTTGGTAGAGTTACCTCATCTAGCTTTATTCATCATTGTATAAGAAACTGCGGAGGATGTTATGCTTGTCCAAGCATGAGACTGGGCTTGTGGTGTAAATGTAATTTTGTTGTGTGATTGTGCCATGTTTATTTGCTGAGGAGATTATGATTTCATTTTTGCGTTGCATTGCAGCCTGGAAGCTTTTATAAGGCATTCAGACAACTGGACATTATATTATGGTGAAGGATTTCGCAGCACTTTTGTTGTTTGGTCTGGTGCTGCATCCTGCCATGATTCTGTGGATATTTCTGTTTAAGGATACTTTGTGGTGAACATGTGGATATGGCATCTCCATTGAGGTGAGGAGGAATGAGCTCTTACATCATTTATAGATGGAACATTTGATTTGCTAGAAACAAGAAGATATATTTATGCTGCCACATGCTTTATTTCTTCAAAAGGGGTGTTACTACTCTTTTTTTTTTTTTTTTGGGTGCTTTTAATATGTATAAGAATTATAGACTGTATAATGATTATTCTCTTTTCAAAATGGAATCTTTTTGCTGAGATTGGCAAGAACCATTGCGAAGCGTTTCTGTTAAGCCCATGTAGGCCTGTCAATGGATGAACCCAATTCAAGCCCATGACAATAGTATAATTCTTATATTTATATCTATACTCATACCTAATAAATAGAAATGAGATTTGGACCCTACCCATATCTACTAAAAAAAAAAATAGAATGGGTGAGGATAGGATCTACACCTATAAAATATTCAAATATCTAATACTAAAAAAATAACCAATATAAAATATTTATGTTTCAACTCTTTCCTTCTTAATTGTAATTTTTTCTGTTCATAAAGTTTTATTTAGTTACTATTTTTGTTAAATTTAAACCCAAAAATAAATTAAAAATACTTGAATGGGTGTAATTATATTTATATGTAAATTTATCAACATATCCTATACTTCAAAATTAATCATTATTCAAATATTCAAATTTAATTAGTTAATTCAAATTATTTATATCAAAGTTAAATTTATACTAATAATTATAGCATATTTGAAGTGTATACTTAAAATTTTAATATATATAAAATAAAAAAATAAAAAAAAATTTAAATTTATTTATTTTCAATAGCTTTGGACAGTGGAGAAAGAAAAAATATTAAAAGGGTGTTTATGTAACTATAGAAAAATTTAAGAGTACAAATATTATTAAATTTTTCTTCTTTTGGTTGGTGAGGGGGGGGGGGGAGGATTTTTTTGTGTGCTCGACATCTTAGCAGAGTTGGTGTCAGCATAAGACATGCAAACTGGCTGTACGAGGATATTTTCATCCCCCCCCCCCTTTTGAATTTGTATTGAAATAATTCGAAACTTTATTGCTCGTGTTAAACCTGCCCATTAAATTAACTCACTTTTTTGATAATTAATACTATTTAAAACAATAGCAAAAGCATCAACAAGTTCGATTTAACTATAGTTAGTTGAATTTATTTTGATTGGTTCTACAATTTGATACTTGTTTAATATATCAAAAATTAAATATATTAACTAAATTAAATTAAATGACTAAAATTAATGTATACTTTTTTTAATTTAAAAAAATCGAATTAGATTTTTTAAAATATGCCCAAAAGAATTAGTCAATATTAATAAATTACTCTAGCATTCAAATATTAGGTAATTTTAGCATTTTGATTGACAATAAGCAAATTTAGGAAAAATAAAAAAATTAGTCAGGTTAAGATACAATTTAAAAATTTGGTCTAATAAACTAGATTCAATAGGTTTTGGATTTAATAGGATAGGGTATATTATATGATCTATTATTTGGATATTTTAAAATATGAGTCTAATTAAATTTATAAATTAAGTAGAATAAAATAAATATAAAATTTAATTATTTACGTATATTAAGATATAGATTTAGGTAGGATAATACTCTATCATTCATATGCTTAGCCCATCCATTACAGAATTGCGTAATTTGGGTTTCCCTGGTTTTCTTGATTAAAATTTCTTTCTTGTGAGATTGATAAAGGAAAATGAAAAGATTAAGTAGGATATGACAAATGTACATGTCAAATCAAAACAAATCAAATGTTCAAACTTGGAAGCAAAGAAATTCTAGGAAGCTGGAAAAGGTTGTCCTCCAGTGAAGATTGTGGGAGCGAGTTTCAACACGTTTTTCTTTTTCTTGAAACTTCAACAAGTGCAGGTTTGACTTTAACCAGGGATGGATAGCGACCAAAATCAAGTTTCACCAATCAAGCTTCTACAAGTCCACGACTAGAGATGCATTGTACTGTGTGCATGTACCTATGGTTACAATGGGACACAGTGGAATATTATGCAGCGATTAAAAACAAGGACAACTTAATTAAAAATACATAAACTAATTTTTCATTTAGTATTCAGTCTCATTCAAGTATTTTTTTTATTTTCAACTTTTCATGTAAAGTTTTAGTTTAGCCTTCACTTCCCAATCATTTAAAATGATAAAAGTTGCATCATTTTAATGTATATTTTTTTTCTTTTATTCCTAAATCCTGATGTCCCAGGAGCTCGTCTCACTCTCTCTATCTTGTTTGTTTTCTGTTTATCTCCCTTGGCAGAATACATTGCTTCTCTTTCCATTTTATTTATTTATTTATTTATTTTTATTACTTTTTGCAATCGGCTAGAACATATTAGCAAGAAGCAAGCTTACTTTGTTTCCATTGTTGCACGGTAAAGCAACATTGTAATCTTTGGCGAGCAACAATTATTTTAGTTTTTTTTAACCTAAAAATGTCGGGTAGTGGAGAGAACCTCAATTCAATTGTTGGGGAGTTGTATGTACAATGGAGAACTCTATATCATGTCCATTTTTGAGAGCATGACTCTAATGGGATTGTATTTTCAACTGGAGAAGAAAAAGAGTGAAACTTTCCCTCAATTCCACACAGTACAATATCTTACTCCCCATAAAAAATTGTACGTGACTTTGGATGCTGATGAGGATGTGTCCAACATGATTTGCCTGCATTTGTGTTTGACGATGACCTTAGTTGACATGATGGTTGTCTGAAAAAGTGAACCTAGTGAACGAGCAAGGCAAAGTAGCTACACAAGCAGGTAAATACTTTATATCTTTGATTTCATACTGCATTTATTGTTTAGCATACTTCCATTGTCCCAAGTTGTACCTGTCTGCATTATTAGTTATGTGCAGTTGTCTTATAGAATACTTGTTCTTACATGTTTTAGTACTTAGGTCTTGTGTGTTAAATACTGAATTTGTTCATTTTAGTACTTGTGCTCTTCTACATTGAATATTGGATATGTATGTTTTAGTACTTAGGACTTCTATTCAATACTTAGGTCTTCTGTGTCAAATACTGCATTTGTTTTTTGGTTCATTGCTTAGTTATTTCTACGTTAAATAATGGATTCAATCATTTCAGTATTTATTTTCTCCATCTAAGTACTTAAATTGTTTATTTTAGTACTTACTTCTTCTATGTGAAATACTAATATTGTTTACTTAAGTACATAGTTATCTTGTTGTTGAATATTGAAATTGCATGGTTGAGTACTTATGTACTGATCTTGCAGCACTTTATTGACAATTATTATGCATTTGACTATGTTATTTCTTTGCAATGAACACCCATTTAGAAATGAAATAAAGGAGGACATTCCCTCCACAAGTGAGTCACAATATAATTTAACACTACAGAGGAATTCAACTGATGCTTGGAACGATTGCATCCATGGAGAGAGCTAAACATTCCAGGATGCTAAAGACTTTAGAATTAAACTTAAAAACTATATTATTGCTACTAGAAGGTCTTTCATACCAATTGATCTTGAAACACTTTCAATCCTTGAACCTCTCTGGGGGTTTTGCAATTTGGTTCTTAAATCAGAAGCACATCCTTTTGGTTTTGGATAATGCTGCGGACTACTCTACCATTCAACTTCGCAAGGAGTGGTTGATTAATGGATTTTCGATGAGAACATTAAGATACTCCTCTGATTTCAAGCTCAATGTCGAACCTTTGGTGGCTCTAGTTTGGATCCGTGTTCAAGGGCTTTCCCCTTATCTTTTCAATGACAGAACTCTCCAGGTAATAGCTGAAGCAGCTGGAATCCCTATCAAAATGGATGAACTTACGATAAAAAGGGAAATAATAAGCTTTGCCCGAATTTGTGTTGAAGTTGATTTGACTAAGCTGCGGTTGGAAGAGTTTGAGCTAATTTAAGATATTTATTCAACTTCTATCAAATTGGTGTATGAAAATATTTCCAAATATTACTCCCATTGCAACCACTTAGGTCACAACGTTCAAGAATGTTATATCAGTGGAAATGCACCGAGACCAGCTTGAAGAAGGATATTAAGAAATTCTAAACTGAGCATCAAGGAAGAGAAAGGGAACAAATCTATTGTGGGTATGAGGACAGAGAAGGCTGGACCAAGTGGAATCTCGCAAGCAAATAAGTAGAATATCTCTTCCATTGTGAACTTTATTCAGGTTAGTAACTCTTTTTCCTCTTTGGTTGACTGTGACAGTGATGCTACGGATAATGAGAAAAGAAATTTGAATTTTGATTATGATAGGTTGAGTATGGGGAAAACTCAATCTGATTGTAACACCCCTAAAATTCAGTATTTAAAAAAAAATCAGGATTTAGAAATCAAGATTTTGGGTTAATTGGATTTAGGGCTCAAAAATAAATAAAAAGGATTTAATTGCAAAAATTTTGAAAGTTTTGGCGTCAAAATGGAATTTTGGAAGAATTGATTGGACTAACTTAAGAAGTTTTGGCGGTTGCATGGCTATTATTTTAGGTCAAAGGGGATCAATGTTAGGCACTAAGCTTTTGAAGGGCTGAATTGAAGTTTGAGGAAACTTTGGAGGACTTGATTGAAAATCTGACTTAAGTTTTCAGGGTAAAATTGTAATTTCCAAAAAATTGGATTTAAATATCTTGGTTAACTCTTTCTTCCCTATTTTCTCCATTTTTCTTCCCTATGCACCGATTAATTCTTGCTTTTTTGAAGAACAACTCCGGCCACCAAAACCTATCATATTCGGTACCAAATTGTTCCTCTTTGAACAAGGAACACATACATACCACTTTCATCCAAAACCCACAGGCGTAGCAGCCAAAATTTGAGCTCAAAAATTTGGGCTCGGCGGAGGTTGATAGGTTTCTCGTTCCGATGACAGAATCTGAGTTCCGAGTGGTGGGTTTTGTAGCTCTCAGCTGAAGGAGCAAGCCAGTAACTTCAAATTTTAGAACGAACTACTGGAGGCGATGGAATTTGAAGAAAATCGAAGCGGCGGTGAGTGGTGGTCTGGGTGATCGGAGCTCAAATTGAGCTTCAATTCGATGGAATTTGGTAAAATTGATTTGAGGGGTTTGGTTATTTGAGCTGAAAGGCTTCTTTTGGTGGTGGTTTGGGTTATTTCCGCTAGTGGTGCACGGCGGCGGACGGCGACGGCAACGCAACGGCAATCAAAGGACAGTTTCTTCCTCTCGTCGCAAGGATCATGATGGTGGTCTTAGTTTGTAAATCCGAGGTCCGATTGCTCTGATCGAGGGTATAGAAGTTGGTTGATGTTTATGCGTGTATATATGCATATGTTTTATTATATTCCTTAACCTTGTATTTTGAGGATTTATATAGTTATTTTATGCTTTGGCCATGCATGGTTTAGGATATCGCATAGTTGGCCCGGATTATGTTTTAGTGAGTGTTAAGTAAGGATTAATTGAGTTATTTAAGTGATTAATTTATGATTTTATGAAATTGGAACTTAAGAAATGATACTTGGGTAATTTGAGATATTATGGACTAAGCCTCGGTATAAGCATGTGCCTATATAATTTTGGTAAATTTGGATTATATTATAGTATTTATGGAAATATTGGGAACTATCGAGTAAATTGGAAGAGAAAACCCTAATTTTTTGAATTTGGGACCTATTGGAAAAAATTGGGGTTATTAAGCTAATTGGCCTATTCTTGATGATATGGGATATGATATAAGGTTAATAGTAAGATTGTAATTATTGAAAGTTATCGAGGTTGAATAAGGATTTTGATTGTGGATTATTCCTTTGGCTAGGTGACGCAGAAGTGGGTCCCGTGGACCAGTAAGCTGCTGACGACGATTTTCTAAGACTACGAAGGTGAGGGTCTGCCTCTAGCACATTTCCTAACTATTTGTTATTTGTGATAAGCCCCTGTGTGGGTTTTCTGTTTTTGTACCGTACTCTGTTTGTTTGAAATCTGAAATGTGTTGAAATTCGAATTTGTTATCTGTTATATGATTTGAACACTCATGTGAGGGTTATCTTTGAAATCGATTTTGTTCTTGTTCATTTTGGCACCCAAAACTCTTCTGTTTGATCTGATATTCATCTGTCTATTATCTATATGATCCGATATGTTGATCTCAGCTGTCAAGCTGGAGACGAGCCGTTATGTTGATCCCAACTATTAAGTTTGGGATGAGCCGTTATGTTGATCCCAACTGTTAAGCTCGGACGAGCCGATATGTTGTTCCCAGTTGTAAAGCGGGACATGCTGTTATGTTCAGAATGACAGAAATAAGGGACTGATATGATTATTTTGATATGATCTGTTAGATTACATCAATTGATTTGATCTATTTGATTGATTGATATATGATCGTTCGATTGGTTTTCTGATTGTTTAATTGTTTACTAATTGCCTGGCCGTATTTTGTTAAGATCTGCCTAACTGTTAATCTACTATCTGTTGAGTTTATTTTTCCTTAACGGATTCTTTCTATTATGCTTACAGTTATCCCTTACTAAGTCTTTCGGACTTACCATTCCCGTTTATCTTTGATTCTCTTAGACAGGGATTAAGTGAAGGCTTGGACTGCAGGCTTGGACATGAGCATTTTGTAATAGATCAGGTGTTTGTATATATATATAGATTCATTTGATTGCTAAGTCTGGACTCAAGACTTGTGATATGTCATGTTAATGTGGATGACTTAATGATTGTAAATATTTTGTTATGTAAGAATGTGAATTATGGCACATACCTAAAGGTTTATAGAGTTTGTTAAGTTGAAAATTTGTTGCTTCTGATAAGTTAAATTTGAGACTTTGTGGTATGTATTCAGTTTATGTGCTGTATGTTACAAGATTGTTTAAGGTTTGTTTAAGTTGGAATCCGCTTCTATTTCTGATAAGCTTGGAAAAGTTTAATTATGGGCTGTTGCTTGTATTTTGGGTTCAAAATTACTGATTGGAATGTTTTGATATCTCAGCTTTGGGTTACCCAGAGTGGGGTGTCACACTGATAGTTTGCAGGTTGTTAATGGTATGAATAGTGAAATTTCTTCTAGGTTACAGTCAGTTAATTCGCATTTGAATGTGTCAGTTGATACTTTGATGCCCCCTTCCCCTTGGGAACATTTATTTAGAAATGTTAATGGTCATTTTAACTTGTTTGGTCCTTCTCGTCACGATGCTTATTATGATGTTGATAAATCGGCTACCTCTGTTTCATTTGGAAAATCTGGTTCTCCTATGACTCTAATGAGGAATTAATTGATGATAAATCTATTGCTCTTGTGCTGATACCTGGAAACATGGATGATAGGTTAAATTCTGGTAATGTTGAGAATAGAAATTTCATATCTGAGGATGGGGATTCTAATTTTGAGGTGAATATGGATGTTATGCCTTTGGTTGTTTGGTCTGACTTTTTTGTTCATGTGATGAATCCTTTAGAGACAGATAATACCCCTGAATATGTTTCTCTTAGTCAAGCTGAAGTGCTCAATCATTGTATGAATGTTAAAGGGTCTGAATTTAGTGAAAATGATTTCTATGATATGGGAAATCTGTTACTGATGCTCATAAGCCTTCTGATTTTGAAACTATCAACAGCTTGCCCAACCTTGAGGAAACTAAAACATTACCCAACTACTCTCCAAACCTTACATCTTCAAAAACCAAACACTCTCAAATCTCATCCCAAAAATTTGCCTAGAAGAAAAATAAACATAAAACCAACACTTCTTCATGCTCTGCCCACCATCACCCCCTACTAAAAGTTGCCAAATCCCAGCAAACCTAAGAAATTAACATTTTTGATGATGCTCAAAATACGCAAAGAATAACCAAGTGTAAATAAACTAATTCATCTCCTCAGGCGGCTTCTAGGAAGGAACATAATATGAACAGAAAATCTGAGAGGCCAAATTCTTCCTCAGCTTCTAAATGCCTTCGTTCTTAATATAGAATATGATGGGCATCTGTAATGCCTTCACCAAAAGAATAGTCCATGAGGAAGTCAGAGATAAGAGAATCAAATTATTGGTGATTATTGAACCTAAGATTGTGTTGGATAGCATTTATAGGCCACGGAGGTTAGGTTTGAACAATAGTTGTGCCAATGTCAGCAACAAAATTTGGATTTTATATGATTCTTCTTTGGATGTTAATATTCTTTTTAACTCTGATCAGATGATACATGTCCATATTTCCTTTACATATTCTTCGGATATCAATTGTTCATTTGTTTATGCCAAATGCTATGAACTTGGAAGATAACCTCTCTGGGATGACATGCGTCGTGTTTCTGATACCAACCTTCCATGGCTTGTTGTAGGCGATTTTAACATTTGTATAAATGTGGGTGGAAAGAAATGAGTGGTGTCTCCGAATGAGGCTGCTATGGGGGATTTTAATGATATGGCGATGGATTGTGGTCTCAAGGATGTTGGTTTTGAAGGCTCTCCTTATACTTGGACTGACAAATCGTCTATTTAGGAATGTCTTGATAGGGTTTTCATATCTTCTGAATGGGCTGAAACTTTCAATTCCACAAGAGTTAAACACATTGCTAGAACATGCTCAGATCACAATGGTCTTCTCACTATATTCTCATGAAAAAGCTCATTCTGCTTCAAGTTTTCAATTCCAACACATGTGGATGAGGCATAATGGTTTGAAATCAGGTGTTCAAAAAAGTTGGAAAATCCCTATTAGAGAAAGAGGCATTCTAGGCTGTTCTTAAAACTTCTCAGATTAAAAAGTGTTCTTACAAAATGGAACATAGAGGTTTTTGGGAATGTCTTTTCCAAGGTTAAGGAGGCTAAAAATGCTGCTAAAATTGCTGAGAAAAATTATGATGAAGCTCCCTCTATCCAAAATCTGTTAACCCTCAAGAAGAGAATGCTTTACCTACTAATGTTCTTGCCATGGAGGAAGATTTTTGGCGTCGAAAGGCTGCCTGCAAATAGGTTCAAGAAGGAGAAAGAAACACTAGTTTTTTCCACAAAATAGCTAAAAAGAAACAGCTTAAGAGCAGGATTTTTGAGATATATGAACAGGGATCGATTCTCATGGATAATCATAGCATTAGCAAATCAGCAGCTGATTTCTTTGAACAACTTTTGACTGGTTCTGAAGGTGATGCAACGGCTAATTTTTTGGACTGTATTCCAGCTTTATTATCTGATGAGGACAGAATCTTATTGACTAGTTAGCCTTCTTCCGAATAGAACAATCAGGTAGTTTTTTGGGATTGATCCTGAGAGTACCACGGGCCTGGATGGATCCAGTGTTAAGTTTTTTCAACACTTTTGGGATGATATTCATAAAGATGTAGAGGAAGCCATTTTGACTTCTTTCACGGCTCCCCTTTACCTATAGGATTCACTACTACCACCATCATAATTATTCCAAAAACTGACACCCCTCATCTTGGAAACACTTCAAACCTATTAGCCTTTGCAACATTACCAATAAAATCTTCTCTACGTCAATGAGCCTCAAGCTTGCTTCTATTCTCCCTAAGATCATTTCTCCTAACCAAAGTAGCTTTGTTAAGGGCTGCCTCATCCAAGATAACATCCTTCTAGCCCAAGAAATTATTTGTGCTCTTAACAAAAATAAGGAGAATGTAGTGCTGAAATTAGACATGGAGAAAGCTTATGATAGGTTAACTGGCAAGTGCTTTTTGATGTTCTTGACAGATTTGGCTTTCCAGCTTCTTGGATTTCTTTGGTGAAAAATATGGTCAGCAACTGTTGGTTTACGGTCCATGTAAACAGCTAAAAACTGTGGTTTCTTCTTATGCTCCAGAGGTTTGAGACAAGGGGATCCTCTCTCACCTAGTCTCTTTATTATCTTTGTTAAGTTGTTTTCTAGAAGTCTTGAATCTCTCTTTTGTAGGCATCCTTCCATGTTCTTTGATGTGGGAAGAAGCATTTGGCTCAGCCATCCCACATATGCTGACGATGTTATAGTTTTCCTTCAAGCTAACCGTCAGAATTTACAAATTTTCATACACATCTATACTTAGTTGGAGGAGGGTTAGGACAGTTGATTAACTCTCTAAGAGTACATTTATCATATACAAAGGAACTAAGGAATTGATTGATTTGACCTTGGATATCTCAGGCTTTTCTCAAGTCCAGTTACCTTTCATTTATCTTGGCACCCCTCTCCACAAAGGTAAGCAAGCCGGCCACATGTATGACTTTATTTTCACCAAAATCCAAAAGATGATGGGGTGGGAACATAACAAACTTTCTATTAGTGGGAGATTAACTTTGATTAAGAGCACTCTTATGCTAAATTTGATCCACATTCTCCAAGTTATGAACCCCTCGAACAATGTTATTCTCCGGATTGAGAGATTGTTAAACAAATATTTTTGGGGTTCTACGTTCACCAGGAAAAAGATTCATTGGAGATATTGGTGCAGGATGAGCTTTTCATATAATGAAGGAGGGATTGTGAGGAGCTTGTATGATATTATCAGGACTTTTGCCTTCAAACTGTGGTGGAGATTTAGAAATCAATAATCTCTTTGGGTCAAATTCCTTTAGAAAAGGTATTGTGGTGGATGTCATCCAATCTCTATCAAGGTTTTCCCTTAGAATTCATATGTGTGGAAGAGACTTTATGCAATTAGATATGAAGTAGAGAAGCATATTTTTTGGACCATTGGTGAAGGAAAATTATCATTTTGGCATGATTGTTGGGTTGGAGAAGATTCTCTTAATACTCTGATGAACACCAATCATTTTTCCAATATTTTGATCAACGCTTTCTGGGAGAATGGTGAGTGGTGTAGATCTAAACTGGAGGATGTGCTTCCATCAGATTTAGTTAACTGAGTCTGCTGTACCCCCATCCTTCTATCCTCCAAAGACTCCATGTTTTGGAAACTTTCTCCTTATGGTAACTTTTCTTTCAAGAACACTTGGCACAATATCAGACAATCCAAACCTCCTTCCTTTCTTTGTAAATTAGCTTGGAACAAAATTCTTAATCCAACAATCTCTATTTTTGCACAACGCTTCTTTAACAACTTCATCCTCCCCAACCAAAAGCTTCAAGAGAAGGGTACACAAGTGCATGTTAGAATCATTATCCCGATTCTTGCCTGTTGATTCTTATGTGCACGAGGAATGATTCTAAGCATAGAGACCTCGGTTGCTCAGCTGATAAGGTAATCTGGAGGATTCAGAAGCACCTTTCAACACTTCACAAAGCCGGCCTCTTCAAATCTTTCCATTGGACGAGAGATTTCTCTATTGCCAAGCAATTCAATATTTTTTTGCCCAACAACTGACTTCAAGGAGTATTTTAGTTAAGTAGCTCCCTCATTGCTAGGGCACTACAAACTAAAACTGACAGAGCTTCTCAAAACAACCTAGGAGTTCTCGGGGCAATAGGGGTGCTAAGGGACAACAACTTCAGAGTGATTTTTGCCTTCATTCATCCTCCAGTACAGGCTTCTAACATGCTCACTGAACTCATAGCTATCTTGAAAGGATTAGAGCTTTGCCAGGAGAGAAATATTCATAATGTTATTGTTGAATCTGATGCTCTGGCGAAAATCCATCTCATCACCACTTGTTAACCCTACAATTGGAGCCTTGCACACACTATTGGAAGGATAAGAAATTACATACAAATCATGGATGTTTCATTCACTCACATATACAGAGAAGGTAACTCGGTTGCTAATTTTCTTGCTAAACAGGCTTATCAAGTCCCTAATAGTATTGTTTTAAAAGAGCACCAATTGCCTAAAAAGGTTCAAATTTTGCTTAGGATGGATGAATTGCAATTAATTAATGTCAAATAATTCATTCATTTTGTCTTGGAGTTAGATTTTGAGAGTTTTAGGTTCTAGAATTATTGTTGGGGCTGTGCTTTTACCATTTTCCTTGCATGTTCAATCTTCCATGGCTATACTCTGGATTGTTAAAGTCTCAATGCTGGTCCATTCGACGACTTCATTGTAGAATTTTTAGATGATCGAGGGGGTTTATGGTCAGATACGTTTTTGCTTCTCTGCTACAGTTTATTGCTCGGCTGGTTTATGGTCTTATTTTTAGGTAGACTATACGCATTGTATGCATGGGATTGTATTTGGGAAATTAAAGAATATTTGGGTCACATGGCAACTCCACAATCATGCTACGAATTTGGCTACAACGAACTCGTGAACAAGCTGCCACGTTGGTCTTCAACTTGCGAACTGGACTTTCATGGGCTGTGCTATTCCACTTCCTTTTGTAAATGCACATTTTGTATGGTATTAGCTTCACACCAACAAACACTTTCTGTAAATGTGCTAATATTGTCATAGCTTTAGATTTCAAGTAATTTGTTTCTCGTCAGTTGTAAGGGATGGAGGTTCATCCTAGCTGTTTCAGCTTCAATTACTTGAACATTGTAATTCTTTTGTGATTTTTAATATATCCCGCAACCATTTTTACTATAAGGTCTTTTATATATAAGAAAAATGATTCCAATCACTGAGCCTAGTTGCGTACTACGCATATGTCCCTAGCGGAAGCAACGTGGGTGTCGAAGGAACCTCAATTACACCAATCCTAGCCCTAGATCGGGGGTGGGTTCGAGGCCGCAGGGGCTACTGAGATCAGATTGAGGACGATTCCCCTGTATTTAAAAAAAATGATTCCAAAAAGATTATAGCAATTTGTAGTGATAATAATTGCCAATGTAGAATATATGCCTCAAGGCATGAAGCTGACAAACTCTTTGGTATTCAAAAATGCAACTTGGAACATATATGTAATGAGCGTAGTCTTCGGATGAGGGGATATCCTAGAGCTGATTCTGGTTGGGTTGCTAATGTAGCGAAAGAAAATTTGAGAAGAAAGCCCTATTACCAACCTATCAACCTAATGGAAAATATTCATAGAGAATTTGGCATAGAAATTTCATACCATAGAGCATGGTTGGCTAAGGAAATAACTATCCATGATATTCATGGGGTGGACAAGGGATCATTTGATAAGTTGAGATGGTATTGTAGGGCTGTGAAGGAAACAAATCCTGCAAGTGTTGTGGATTATGAGATTGACCCGATGACCTTAAAATTTCAGCGATTATTTATCTATTTTAAGCTTGTTCAGATGGCTTTCTCAGTGGATGCAGATCACTGATTTTCTTGGATAGCACTTACATTAAGAATAAGTATAAAGGATGCTTACTTAGTGCTATCACCAAGGATCCTATGATGATCTATTCACATTAGCATATGCAGTTGTTGATGCTAAAAATGATACTAATTGGGAGTGGTTCTGCTTGCAGTTGAGGAGCATTTTATATTCTCACCATAGCATAAGGTTTAGAAGGTTTACTATTTTCTTTGACCGACATATTGGGCTTTTTAAAACCATTCCCGTTGTATTTCCTGGTAGCTATCATGCATATTATTTGAGACACTAGGTGGACAACTTCAGAAAGCAAGATTTTTTTTTTTTATATTTTATTGAAAACTATGTTATGATCTAAATCAATGTCCAAGTAATAGTTCAAGAATTCTAATGATCATATAATTTCAATTTTAGGTAATGAGAAAATACCCCTCACATAACAAGAAACATTAGGCATCTATTTTCATGAAAGCTGCTTATGCTCCAACAAGGGAAGAATTTACTCGGCATATAAACAACATAGTGAATTCCATGCCTCTTGCTAGAGATTTCATCATGCAGTCAAAGCCCCAATGTTGGGCAAACTCTTTATTTGCTGGTGATAGATGGGGAGTTGTAAACAACAATCAAGCAAAATATTGGCATAATTAAATTAAACCAGCACGATTTATGCCCATTGCAGCTATGGTGGATCATATACGCGAACAAATCATGGTTATGATGCATGATCAATGAGAAGAATCTAATAAATTTACTGGAGTATTATGCTTGAAGTAAGAGAAGAAACTTGCAATAAGTTATATGGCCTCTTGTATATTAAAAGTAGAGAAATCCAATGGTTGGAACTTTGAGGTTAGTGATCATGACAAATCCTATTTTGTAGATTTGCAGAGCTAGAGTTTTTCATGTTCGGCCGGGTAAGTTAATAGAATGCCTTGCAAGAATGCTTGTGCGTGTATTAAGTCTAAAGTGTATAACTTTACTGATCAATACTATCAGGTTGGGATGTATCAACAAGCCTACAAACTTGTACTTAATCCTATACCTACTTTTGACTTGAACACATTCGAAGTAGAGGAAGAACTAACCATTTATGCACCTGATGTTAGACCTCAACCAGGTTGTAGGAGGACACGGAGATTTCCATCTCAAGTTGATGTTCAGGCAGTCAGGTGTAAGCAGTATGGTAGAACCGAGCATAACAATCTTACATGCAAAGAAGCTACGACTAGCTAGATTAGCTTGACCTTACTGACATATTTGCTTACTATTATGTTGCATATGTATGCTTGCTATACCTTCTTGTCATTACTGTATAACTAATATCCTTTTTTATTTATTATTAATCCGCAGGAAAAGGGTGCATGAAGGGGATACAATCAATGTAAGAAGGATTGCACGGTGCTTAGAGATTAGTGATAGCTGCTAATTTTTGCTTTTTGAAGGACATGTTAGATCTAGACTATTTAGACCATTATGTAATAATATTAGTTAGACTTTTTGTTGGAATGTTTGGTATATTTTCTGTTAACAAGGATACTGGATATCCCAAAAAAGTACCCAGTTTAGGCATCAGTGTACTTTACAACTGCATTTATGTATTGAAACTGCAATGTTTATGTACTTATAATAAGGGGTTCTATATTGCTTTTCCAAAGAACGAGTTTAACCTCAATTCAAGCTGTGGAGCAACCCATGAGTGATAATACATGTTGGAATGTTTGGTATTGCATGTAATGTAATATATCATGATTTTTATACATTATACCAAATCTATTAGATACCTTAGATGTAGATAAAAATACCATTTTTTGTTAAAAATGATACTGGATATCTCAAAAAAGTACCCAATTTATGTATTTATGTACTTTAGAATTGCTTTTATGTATTGAAACTGCAATGGTTATGTACTTATAATCAAGGGTTCTGTAATTGGTTTTCCAAAGAACGAGTTTAACCTTAATTTAAGTTATGGAGCAACCAATGAGTGATAGTATGTGTTGGAATGTTTGGTATTGCATGTAATGTAATATATTACAATTTTTAGATACTATATCAAATCTATTGAATACATTAAATGCAAATAAAAATACTATTTTCTATTAACAATGATGCTGGATATCCCAAAAAAGTGCCTAGTTACATATTTATATACTTCAAAATTACGTTTATGTACTGAAACCACAATGTTTATGCACTTATAATCAAGGATTCTGTACTTGATTTTCCAAGGAACGAGTTTAACCTCAATTCAAGCTGTTAAGCAACCCATGAGTGATAGTACGCATTAGAATTGTTGGGAACATAGAGACCCACGTTTGACCACTTCTGGTGTTATTCATACTAGTATAAAAGACTGATGCATAAGGCAAATGATCACAGTGGCATCCCCCTTCTACACCATTGAACCTATTATCACTAAATGAGTACTAAGTACAATACGTTGTGCTCTTATGATCATGCAATGGCTAGATTAGGCTGAATGGAAAACGATCCCTCATGCGCTCAGAATAATACTAAAAATCCAAAAAAAAAGTACCCGGTTTCAGCACTTATGTACTTCAAGATGGGATTTATGAACTCATTTTGACTATGTTGTGTACTTATGGTCAGAGACTATGTACTTGTTTTTTCAAAAGTCGATTTTAACCTCAATTTGATGCGTGGAACAACGCATTGGTGACCTTATAGCATCATATGCATGATTTTTTAAATAAATGGTTGTCATAACACGTGTTGGAATGGTTGGGAATGCAAACACCCACGTCCCACCACTTCTGGTGTCATTCCTACTAGTATAAAGCACTGACGCATGAGGTAAATGAATCAAAATGACATACCTCAATTTGATGCAAGGAACAACACATCGGTGACCTTATAACATCATATCATTTGTTGAATAAATGGTCATCATAACACGTGTTGGAATGGTTGGAAATGCAAACACCCACTTTTCACCACTTTTGGTGTTATTTCTACTAGTATAAAGCATTGATGCATGAGGAAAATGAATCACAACGACATTTCCTTCCTACACCACTGAATCTATTATCACTAAATGATTCTTGGGTGTAATACTTCATGTTCTTATGATCATGCAATGACCAGATTAGGTCGAATGGAGAATAGTCCATCATGCCTCAGAATGATACTGAAAATCTAGAAAAAAGTGCCCAATTTCAACACTTATGTACTTCGAGACGGGTTTTATGTACTTAGTTTGATTATGTTGTGTACTTGTGGTTAGGGGTTATGTACTTGCTTTACCAAAAGCCGATTTTAACCTCAATTCGATGTGTGGAACAATACATTGGTGACCCTATAACATCATTTGCATAATTTGTTGAATAAATGGTCGTCATAACATGTGTTGAAATTGTTGGGAATTGTTCGTACTAGTATAAAGTACTGACACATGAGGCAAATGAATTAGTCTGACACCCCCTTATACACTATCGAACCTATCATCACTAAATGAATACTAAGTGCAATACTTCGTGGTCTTATAGTCATGCAATGCCCAAATTAGGCTGAATGAAGAACGTTCCCTCATGCGCTCAGAATGATACTAAAAATCTAGAAAAAAGTACCTAATTTTGGCACTTATGTATTTCGGGATGGGTTTTATGTACTCACTTTGACTATATTGTGTACTTGTGGTCAGGGGTTCTATATTTCAACTTTTTCCTTTTTCTTTTTAATGAATTCTGATTGTTCTGTACATTTTAGTGTAACATATTTCTTACTTTTATACTGATTTCTCATTGTGCATATTACCATTTGTCGGAATACAATACTATGTAACATGTAACATGTAACATGTAACATGTAACATATGACATTTCCTAAATAAATGAAGGACCGAATTCGCAATAACATCCATATGCAAAAACTAACTTTGTAAATAATAACCATCCAAAATCTCACATCTAACCACGCTGTTGTTCTCATCCACACTACAACTCATACCAACAATCAGACAAATAATACTTCATATTTGGTCAAGTACACTGAGAATACAAAGATAAATACTGCATTACTGGAGACTACTACTGAAACTTTATATTAGAATACAGTAAGCCATGCTCATCGCCTAGAAATGTAGCAACTATATGTGCTCAATATGCATCAATGGAACATAAGTTTGCATAGTCCCCAAGAATCTTTTTGGTTCCTTACATAACATTCACCCAAAGACAATAATAAACTCCACAATCCACGTAGCCAACTTGTTGGCGACAGTAGCCATATTGGATGTCACCTTTGCCAGCATCATACTTCTATGAATGGTTGGCGTATCCTTCTATAAACTTACATTGCAAAGCGTAATTAAAATATCATTTATTATGGTTTAAGAAACTCATTTGAATGAATGCTTTTAAAAGTCAAGGAACTTACATAAACTCTTGTGGTTGCCTTTGACATAGGAGACCAAGCAAAGTTCATCTATGTAAACTTCTTTGTGGATGTATTAAAAACTAACAGGAACCAATGGAACTTATACACAAATGGAAAAATAACAAACTGGCATCTAGTCAGGACATCCAAATTGAGAGTGGCTCAAGTATCTTTTGTGAACTAACATTTAGTTTCTTAAGAAACATTGGATATTGCTGTGGCTTTATTGTACATTTTTTGTTCAACGTCTCCAATTTGTTCAATATTGTACTCTTCAAATTGTATTGGTATTAGTATTCCTTTTACCATGTAGAGTGCTGAATATTTTATAAATTATTTACCTGAACAACGATAGACATACACCATATTTATGTTGGAATAATGCTCCCCGGCCAATTAGATTGGCATGTAAACTATTTCACTTGTGATACAATCTTCATTGAATGATATTAATATTTCAATGGCCATCTTCATCTTATGCTTATTTCACTTTACTAGCATTTGGCTGAAGCCCTTAGATCACACAAGACTACGGGACTTGATCATGCACTGGGTGGTGATCATGAAATAAGTTTTACATAGTCATGATCTTAAAATATTCCATGTCGTAGACTTGAACTAATGATGTATAAATCTAAGGGGTTGGATATTGCTCTGTTTCATGAGCAATCCGTATTATACATGGGTGTATGTTAGTGGGTGCTTGTTAGAGAACAAGCTCACTAAAGGCTCACTGAGAGAATTCACGAGATAACTGTAGTGGCAAGTTCTTCAGCTTATGCTAGTGCATATAATTAGTCATTTGACCTGAGGATCCATGGTAATCTTGTGTTTAGGTTCTTATGCTTTGACTCTTCCTTAACCACTTTGCAGGTCATCTAGGTCGAGCTTGGTTATCAGCTACTTAGATATAGAGGTTTGTGAGATCCAAGATGGTATCCATCTCCTCATCGTTGTGAAGGGCGAGTGCAACTCCTATGTATTCTATAATGATCAATTCCGCAAAATCCTTACGCAAGTTAGTATGATAATTTGGAAAAGGAGTTTTCTAAAATTAAGGTCATAAGGGGGAATCGAACATTGAAATAGAAACATAGTTATCAAGACTATTAGGGAACCGATAAATATATTTTCCTATGCCTTTTTCAGGAGATAGGAGACTAAAGGACCGTATTTGCATGGCAAGTGTAGAGCTATAATGGTTATCCAAAAGCATATTTATTTCAACCAATTAGTTGGGCTCAATGGGTTTGAGATTGGACATCGACCATAAACATTGAGTACTCTTCAATTAATAAAGATTAATTGAATTGAGTTATTAGTTTAAATAAGTTTAAACTAATGTGAATATTTCGATATTCTAAATATCACAAGAATTGTAAGCCCATGTCCAATGAATGGTAAAGCCTAATATGTCACACACAAAAGCCAATAGGAAGTTCTATTTGATGAAGGGATTTTTCTAAGAGTTAGAAAATTTCTTAATGACCGATTTGTGGAGGAAATTGGTTGGCTAAATTTTGGTCATTTTGGCTTGATTGATTTAATTATTAAATTGATCAAAATAATTTAAGGAGTTAAATTAGACCAATTAAATTAAGGAGTTAATTTAATTGGTGCCATATGGCTATCAATTGGTTAAGTTAATTTAAGGAGTTAAGTTAACACTTCCTAGCTTAAGGAGTTAAGTTAACACTTCATAGCTTAAGGAGTTAAGTTAGATGACTTAAGGGGTTAAATCAAGACCAATTAATTCAATTAAGAAGTTAATTTAATTAATGTGAAGAATTAATTTTGGAAGGAAATTCAAATGGAGGAGTTCATTTGAGGTGTATTTAGAATTTATTTCGATGACATTTCATGAGATGAAATGAAGATTCTAAATGAAATTCAAATGCAAGTAAAATTAACATTTCACATACCCTATGCCTTGCTTAGGTGGCGCCAACCACATGGAAGGTGTGATGCCAACTTGCATCACATCTCCACCTCTATAAATAGAGGAGTAGGCGGCCAAAGCAAGAGTGCATGCTAGATTCCACTTTTCCCTCCAAACTATGTGATTCACTCATGTGTTGAAGTTTCACACCTCTTCTTCACCCTCCCTTCTCAAATTGGCCTTCATCATTTCTTTTCTCCTTGGTTTTCCATCTAACTAAGGATTGATTAGGATTTTCCTATGTGGATCATCACATTAGAGGCTAGACAATTGGATGGCTTTGCTCTTCGGAGATCCACTACAGGGGCAGAAACTTTGGAGGTGAATTTTAGGCTCTTGCCAATCTTATTTTTTGCTAAATTTTTTATTGGATCTTCATCAAGGTCTTGGTGAATTTGGAGGTTTTTTAATAGGTAAAAAGTTGTCAAGTTGCTGCTGTGCCAGAGGAAGACAACTTTGAAGTATTCAAGCCTTTCTTCCATTCTACCTTGGATTTTTTAGCAATCAAGATATTTATCTTCTTCCAAATCCATTTTACAGCATGATTTGATCCTTGGGAGGTGTGTACAGAAGTTTTGATTTAGCTTTATTTGGTTTGTTTCATGGATTCTTGTGCTACACACTCATTCAAGTGATATTAGAGCTTATTTCATGCTTTAATTTAGATTTTTAATTGATTGATTCATGTGATGGATTGATCTAGATCTCCAAATACTTGATCCAATTTATGGATTCGAGTGTTTGGATGATATTGCTTGTGGCTCCTTTGATGATGAATTGAATTATGCTAATATGTGTTTTAAGAGTTAATTCATATGTTAGTAAGTTTTTTATTCATGGATGATGATGTTAAATTTTGATTTAGCATTGGATGATGTTATATGTTGATATAGCATGTCAAATTTGGCCTTAAGGTGTTTGGTCATTTTTGGATCCTATTGGATTGGAGTTTTGTTGGAGGTTTTTGAAGAATTTTGATTCTTACTTGAACTTGTAGTTTGAAGTATGTTTGAGCTCTTGGAATTCGAATTTTGAAAGGTGTTTTAAATCTGTAGTTTCATCTATAATGTGTGATTTAGTGTTTAGGAGGTATCTTAAATTTTTTGGTGCACAAAAGTCGCACAAAATAAGGTTTGACTCTATCCCTAACCTAAAATAGGCCAAGCTGCTGCGCCGAGCCAGGCGTTGCCTGAGTAGCGGGAGCACCTGGGGCGTGCCTCTGCACAGCCGTGTGTCAAGGCTGGGACAGCAATGCCTAGTCATGGATTTGGGTGAGTTTTGAGCTTGTTTTGTGTTATTTAGCTACTTAGATATGGAGGTTTGTTAGATCCAAGATGGGATCTATCTCTACATCGTTGTGAAGGGCGAGTGTATTCGTTATGTATTCTATAATGATCGATTCCACAAAATTCTTGTGCAAGATAGTATGACAATTTGGAAAAGAAGTTTTTCAAAGATGAGGTCATAAAGGAAAATTGAACATTGAGAATAGAAACATTGTTATCAAGGCTATTAGGGAGTCGACAAATATCTTGCCTTAGGCCTTTTTTGGGAGATAGGAGATGGAAGGACCATATTCGCATAGCAAGCATAGAGCTAGGATGGTTCACCAACAACATATTCATTTTGACCAATTAGTTGGGCTCCATGGGCTTGAGGTTGGACATCGACCATGGAGATTGGGTACTCTTCAATTAATAGAGATTAATTGAATAGAGATATTAGTGTAAAGAAGTTTAAACTAATGTAAATATTTAGATATTCTAAATATCACAAGAGTTGTGAGCCCATGTCCAATGAATGGTAGAACCTCATGGGTCACAGACAAAAGCCTAAAGGAAGTTCTATTTGATGAAGGGAATTTTCTATGAGTTAGAAAAATTCCTAGTAACCGATTTTGTGGAGGAAAAAGGTTGGCTAATTTTTTGATCATTTTGGCTTGATTGATTCAATTATTAAATTGATCAAAATAATTTAAGGAGTTAAATTAGACCAATTAACTTAAAAATAAATTTAATTGGTGCCGTATGACAATTTATTAGTCAACTTAAGGGGTTAAATTAACACCTTTGAGCTTAAGGAGTTAAGCTAGTTGGCTTAAGGAGTTAACTCAAGACCAATTAACTAAATTAAGGGGTTAAATTAATTAATGAGAAGAATTAATTTTGGAGGGAAATTCAAATGAAGGAGTTCATTTGAGGTGCATTTAGAATGAATTTGGATGTCATTTCATCTCATTCCAAATGAAATTCAAATGTAAGTGAAATTCACATTTCACGTACAACTTGCTTGCTTATTTGGCACCAAGCCTTATGGGAGTTGTGATGCCAACTTGCATCACACCCTACCTTCTCTATAAATAGAGGATTGGCCGGTCACATGCTCACTTTGCAAGCTAGATTCTCTTTTTCCCTTCAAAAGTGTGATCCACTCATGTGTTGAAGTTTCACACATTCTTCTTCTCATTCCCTCCTAAATTCGGCCTTCATCACTTCTTTTTCTTCTAGAGTTGTATATTTCAAGAGGCTGATTGGGGTTTGCCTTGGGTGTGTGGATCATTTCATTAGAGGCTAGACATTTGGATAGCTTTGCTCTTGGAGATCCATTGCAGGGGTAGAAACTTTGGAGTCATTTTTCAAGACCTTGCCGATCTTGTTTTCGACTGAATCTTTTACTGGATATTCCTCAAGGTGTTGGTGAGGTGCTTTCCAAATTTCAGCAAATTTGAAGGTGTTTCGATAGGGAAAATATTGCCACATTTCCGCTGTGCCAGGAGGAGACAGCTTGAAGAGTGAACCTTAACTTCTTTCCTATCTTGGATTTTCAGCAATCAAGGTAATTTTCTACAACCAAATCTAAATTAGAAGCATGATTTGATCCTTGGATTGAGTGTAGATGAGTTTAATTTAGCTATTTTGTGCTTCATTAATTGGATCCTTGTGCTACACTTGACTTCAATTTCATGTCCACAAGATGCATTGGAAGAGCTGCTGCAAAGTATCTTCAAGTAATAATCAACCAAATCACCCCTCACCTCCTTACCAAATAACAAATCACAGAAAGTCCCTCCCAAACAATGACACTACAAAAAAAGTCAAGATTATCCGTTAAGATAACTTAAAATTTTTTAGCAATAGGGGAAAACAAGTATAAGAGAATTATTGCTCCAAATTAGGTTGAGAGATAAAAACAAATCAATAATGCTTTGTTGTTTGTCAGGAATGTCATTGCGCCCTCTATAATCTTTTCTTGATTGAAATTCACTTAGGCGAATTCCAAAACCTTCAACACCAACATCTCTGTACACAACTATAGCACCTTATGAGAAATATATAATTTGCATTTAAAAAATAAGAGGCAGTATTCTTTCTCATTAATTTCAGTATTCAACAACCAATTTACTGAAGGAGTGCATAGCACAAGGATCCATGAAATAAAGAAAATAAAACTAAATTAAACTTGTCAACACACCTCCCAAGGATCAAATCATGCTGTAAAATGAATTTGGAAGAAGATAATACCTTTATTGCTCAAAAATCCAAGGTAGAATGGAAGAAAGACTTGAACTCTTCAAAGCTGTCTTCCTCTGGCACAGCGGAAACTCGGAAACTTTTACCCTATCAAAACACCTCTGAATTTGCTGAAATTAGGACAGCTCCTCACCAACACCTTGATGAAGATCTAGTAAAAATTTCAACAAAAACTAAGATCGGCAAGGGCCTGAAATTCGCCTCCAAATTTTCTGCCTCTGTACTGGATCTCCAAAGAGTGAAGCTATCCAATTGTCTAGCCTCTAATGTGATGATCCACACACCATAGGCAAATCCCAGTCAATCCTTAGTCAGCTGAAAAACTAAGGAGAGAAGAAATGATGAAGGCTGATTTGAGGAAGGAGGCTGAAGAAGAAGGTGTGAAACTTCAACACATGAGTGAATCACATAATTTGGAGGGGAAAAGTGGAATCTAGCATACATTCTTGCTTTGGCCGTCTGCTTCTCTATTTATAGACGTGGAGGTATTGCATCACGCCTCCCATGATGTTGGTGTCAACTAAGCAAGGCACGGGGCATGTGAAATGTTAATTTCACTTGCATTTGAATTTCATTTGGAATCTTAATTTCATCTCATGAAATGTCATCCAAATAAATTCTAAATGAACCTCAAATGAACTCCTTCATTTGAATTTTTCTCCAAAATTAATTCTTCACATTAATTAAATTAACTCCTTAATTTAATTAATTGGTCTTGACTTAACTCCTTAAATCATCTAACTTAACTCCTTAAGCTAGAAAGTGTTAACTCCTTAAGTTAGCTTGACCAATTGATAGTCATATGGCACCAATTAAATTAACTCCTTAATCTAATTGATCCTTAAATTTTTTTGATCAATTTAACAATTAAATCAATCAAGCCAAAATGACCAAAAATTAGCCAACCGTTTTCCTATACAAAATAGGTCATCAAGAAATTTTCTAACTCTTAGAAAATTCCCTTCATCAAATAAAACTTCCTATTGGCTTTTGTGTGTGACCCATGAGGATCTACCATTAATTAGATATGGGCTCACAACTCTTGTGATATTTAGAATACCAAAATGTCCACATTAGTTTAAACTCCTTTAAACTAATAACTCAATTCAATTAATCTCTATTAATTAAAGAGTATGTAATCTTCACAGTCAATATCCGACCTCAAGTCCATGGAGCCCAACTAATTGGCCGAAATAAATATGCTCTTGGAGAGCCATTCTAGCTCTACTCTTGCCATGCAAATGCGGTCCTCCCATCTCCTATATCCTGAAAGAGGCCTAGGACAAGATATTTGCCAGTTCCCTAATAGCCTTGATAACTATATTTCTATTCCAATGTTCGATTCTCATTTACGACCTCATCTTTGAAAAACTCTTTTTTTAAATTATCATACTACCTTGCTCAAGGATTTTGTGGAATTGATCATTATAGAATACATAAGAGATGCACTCGCCCTTTACAACAATAAGGAGATGGATCCCATCTTGGATCTCACAAACCTCCATGTCTAAGTAGCTCATACCTAAGCTCAACCCGGATGACCCACAGAATGGTCAATGAAGAGTCAAAGCATGAGAACCTAAACACAAGGTTACCATGGATCCTAAAGTCAAAGGATTAATTATATGCACTAGTGTAAGTTGGAGAACTTGCCACTATGACTATGTTGTAGATTCTTTGGGCAAGCCTTCAGTGAACTTGTTATCTAATAAGCACTCACTAACATTGACCCATGTCTAACATGAATTGCTCATAAAACGGAGCAATATCCAGCCCTTTGGATTTATGCATTGTTAGTGCAAGCTATTCGAATCTTAGATGCCCTGAATCATAAGATTTTATGACTTGGAATATTTTAAGATCACGATTGTGTAAAACTTGTTTCATGATCACCACCTAGTGCATGACCAAGTCTCATAGTCTTGTGTGATCTAAGGGCTTCAATCGAATGCTAGTGAAGTAAATTAAGCATAAGATGAAGATGACAATTTAAAATGAATATCATTTAATCAAGATTGTTACACAGAAGTGAAATAGTTTACATCCCAATCTAATTGGCTGCAGGGCACTATTCCAACAATCTCCCACTTACCTTATAGCCAATTCCCCATAGTCTTAAGACCCATTTTCTTAGGATGTCCTTCGAAGACCTTTTGCTTTAGGGGTTTTGCAGTGGATTTGTTATATTCTCTTTTGAGGCTACCCTCTCCACTCGGATGTTGCCTCTATTAATGATCTCCCAGATCGAATGATATCGCCTCAAAATATGCTTGGATCGCTGATGAGATCTTGGCTCTTTGGCTTGCACCACCGCCCCGTTGTTTTCATAAAAGACAACTACAGGTTGTACAATGCTAGGCACTATATCTAACTCTTGGATGAAGTTTTTCATCCAAACACCTTCTTTTGTAGCTTCCGAAGCCGCAATATATTCTGCATCTGTAGTTGAATCAGCTGTGGTGTCTTGTTTGGAACTTTTCCGACTTACTATGCCGCCATTGAGGTAAAATATAAACCTAGAAGTAGATTTTAGGTTATATATATATCGGACTGGAAACTAGAATCCAAAATCCCATCGAGTTTCAATTCTCTATTACTGTATACCAAAAACAAATCCTTAGTCCTTCTCAAGTACTTAAGGACTGCTTTAATGGCTTTCCATTAACATTCACTGAGGTCGAATTGAAAGCTTCTTGTAACACTTAGAGCGTGTGCTACATCCAGCCTTGTACATTGAACGGCATACACTATGCTCTCTATTGTGGACGCATAGGGTATGTGGGACATTTTGCATCTCTCGTCATTAGTCTTATGGACCATAGACTTGGAAAGATGAAGACCGTGTCCTATAGGGATGAATCCCTTCTTTGATTATTCCATACTAAACCTCTTTAGTATCTTGTCAATGTATGGTGTTTGGAAAAGCCCCAGCATCCTCCTCGATCTATCTCTATTGATACGTATTTCTAATACTTATGATGTTTCTCTCAAATCCTTAATAGAGAATTGAGTAGATAACCATGCGTTAGTACACTCCAACATTTCTCTCTCATTCCCATGTTAGAATAGTAGCCCAAAAGGTAATTAGATTGGCCTTGTAAACTATTTCTTTGTAAGATAATCTTGATTGAATGATCTTCTTTAAATGGCCATTTTCATCTTATGCTCATTATTACTTCACTAGCATTTGGTTGAAGCCCTTAGATCCCACAAGACTACGGAACTTGGTCACGTACTAGGTGGTGATCATGGAATAAGTCTTACACAGTCGTGATCTCAAATCTTCCAAGTAATAAGATCTTATGAGGCAGGGCATTTGAGATCTGGCTAGACTTACACTAACGATGCTTAAATCCAAGGGTTGGATATTGTTTCGTTCCATGAGCAATCCTATATGAGATATAGATACATGTTAGTAGGTGTTAGAGAATAAGGTACTGAAGGCCCATCCAGAGAATCCACTAGATAGCCGAAGTGGCAAGTTCTTCGGCTTATGCTAGTGCATATTATTAGTCCTTTGACCTTAGGATCCATGGTAACCTTGAGTTTAGGTCCTCATGCTTTGACTCCTCCCTAGTTACCTAGAGGTCGCTCGGGTGGTGATTGTGTATGTGCTACTTAGAAATGGAGGTTTGTGCGATTCAAGATGAAATCCGACTCTTCATCATTGTGAAGGCCGAGTGCATCTCCTATGTATTCTATAATGGTCGATTCCAAAAAGTCTTTAAAGGTAGTATGATAATTTGGAAAAGGAAATTTCCAAAGATGACGTTATAAAGAGGAATCAAACATTGAGAATAGAAACATAGTATCGAGGCTATTCGAGAGCTAGGAAATATCTTGCCTTAGGCCTCTTTCGGGAGATAGAAGACGGAAGGACTTGTTTGCATGGTGCGCGTAGAGCTAGAATGGTTCTCCAAAAGTATTCATTTCAGCTAATTAGTTGGGCTCCATGGGCTTGAGGTTGGACATTGACCGTGGAGATTGGGTACTCTTCAATTAATAAAGATTAATTGAATTGAGTCGATTAGTTTAAATGAGTTTAAACTAAAATGAATATATGATATTCAAAAGTCATGAGGAGTTGTGAGCCCATGTCCAATGAATGGTAAAAACTAAATGGGTCACACATAAAACCTAATTGCATTTCCTACTCGATGAAGGCGAATTCTCTAAGAGTTAGAAAATCAATCCTAGTGGACCGATTTTGAGGTTGGCAAAATTGTGGTCAATTTTGGCTTGATTAATTTAATTTTTAAATTGATCAACTAATTTAAAGAGTTAAATTAGACCAATAATTAATGAGTTAATTATTTGTTGCCACATGACCATCAATTGGTCAAGCTAGCTTAAAGAGTTAAGTTAACAATTCTTACCTTAAAGAGTTAAGCCAATTGACTTAAGAGTTAAGTCAAAGGCTAGTTAATTGAATTAAAGTGTTTAATTTAATTAATGAAGAGAATCAATTCTGGGAGGAAAAATTCAAATGAAAGGTTTATTTGGTGTGGCATTTTAATTAATTTGAAATTAGATTCCAAATGAAATTGAAATGCACATAAAATTCAAATTCAAATTTGAATTACAACTTGCCAACTTGCAAGGCCAAGTCGGCGGTCATCTTGAGGAAGGTGTGATGCCACCTTGGCATCACACCATCCTCACTCTATATATAGATATAGAGGGAGAGAGGGGTGGCCACATGACACACATTGTGAAAAATTAGATTCTTTCACATTTTCCCTCCAACTCTCAAGTGTTGCCTTATGTGTTGAAGCTTCGCTTCTTCTCTTCTTCTCCTACCTCAAATCAAGCATTCATCTCTTAAAATCCCCTTTCTATTTTCTAGTTGATATTAAGGAGATTAAGATCTAATATTAGTGTGTGGATCATAATAATTAGATGTAAGACAATTGGATTGCTTGTTTTTGGAGATCTACTGTCAAGGTAGTCTGCTTGGCGATTTTTTTCTGGCATTTCCCTGTAGATTTTGGAGTTAAATTTTTTAAAGTAGATTCATCAAGGACTTGAGCTGATACTATAATTTTTTTTGAAAGTTTTGGAGGAGTTTGGATTGGACAAAAGTTACATCTAAACTAAGCTGCCATTGTGAGATAATTTTTGCCTGTTGGAGTCATCTTCAACATCTCCTAGGTTTTTAAGCGAATCAAGGTAAGCTTCTTTCCAAATATGGATCAACAACATGTTTAGATCCTTGTTAGTATGTATGTCCTAGTTAATTTCAGTTTTAATTATTGGATCCTCGTGCTACATGTGCTTTTAACCAATGAGAAGAATTTTATTAACATAAAGCACAATAAGCTGTACACTACTCCCACTGGCCTTCTTGTATGCACAAGGTTTATTCACATTTATGACAACACTAAATGATTTGATTGTCTTTTCAAAATGTGTGTTCCAACTTGGGATGCTTGTTTGAGTCCATAAATAGATCTTTGGAGTTTGCAAACCTTTTGCCCACTCCCTTTGGATGTAAAATCTTGTGGTTGCTCTATATAGATTTCTTCTTAATGTTTTCATTGAGGAAAGTTGTTTTCACATCCATTTGCCATATCTCATAGTTATAATATACGGCTCTGATAAGTAAAATCCTAATAGACTTAGGCTTAGCAATCGGTGAAAAGGCTTGCTCAAAATCAATATTGGGTCTTTGAGTGTAACACTTCGCTATTAGTTGCGCCTTAAAGCTCATAACCTCTCCATCAACTCTTCGCTTTCGCTTATAGATCCACTTGCAACCAATAGGTACTTTACCCTTTGGTGGATCTACCAAAGTTCATACTTTGTTGGAGTCCATTTCGAATTTTATTGCGTCAAGCCAATGTCCCAAATATATGTCCAACATAGCTTCCTCATAGGTCTTTGGATCACTATCCGATTGGCCCGTTCCATGAAGGAATCCGAACCTTTTGAGTTGTTTCTTGATCGATCTGACCTTCTCAAAGGCTGTATGGAAGGCTCTTGATGTTCACTTGTTTCCACTACTTGTGGGATTTGATGTTCATCTTGAAGTTCATCAAGTTCAACAACAATGCCATTTCTATCTAATAGAAATTTCTTTTCCAAAAAGTAGGTGTTCCTTGAAACAAACACTTTTTGTTCCAAGGGATCATAGAAATAATAAGCTAAAGACTCTATTGGGTATCCCACAAACTTGCACAAGGTGGATCTAGCATCCAACTTGTCTCCTACTAGCCATTTGACGTAAGCGGGAAACCTCCAAACTCTTAGGAAAAAGTAATAGAGTGCTTTGCCATACCGCATCTCATGTGGTGTTTTTGGCACCCACTTTGAGGGTATCATATTAAGTAGCCTTGCCATCGTATCTAGGGCGTATCCCTAAAAAGATATAGGTACATCGAAAAAGCTTATCATGGAACGTACTATGTCCAATAAGGTATGGTTTCTCCTCCCGGCTACTCCATTGTGTTGGGGTGTGCCTAGTGGAGTTTACTGTAAAAAAATCCCATTTTCCTTTAGATAATCCAAAAATTCAGTACTTAAGTATTCTCCCCCTTGATCCGATCGAAGAGTTTAATACTTAGTGTCTTTTGCTTTTCAACTTCATTCCTATACTCTTTAAACTTTTCAAAGGCTTCGGACTTGTACTTCATAAGATACACATGTCCTAATTGAGTACGATCATCGGATAAGGTGATAAAGTAAGAATATCCTCCTTTCCCACTAACTCTTAAAGGGCTACAAACATCCGTATGGATCAAATTCAAAGGACTTGTGGTTCACTCTGATTGTCCTACAAAAGGAGCCTTGGTCATTTCACTACAATAAATCACACTTTTAGTAACAAAAAGTTTCATTACGTTAACGCTTAAATTCGTTACCTTAGGTAATTGGTAACAGAATTTTGGTTACCAAAGTTTTGTGTGTTAAAGCCCGTAACTAAAAGTATTTGTAACAAACATTTTAGTTCGTTACAAATGATGATCTTATGGCGACGAAACATGTCGTTACCAAAAATATGATATTAGTAACAAATAGTTTAGTTACAATAGATTTTTATAGAGTAATGGAATATTTAGTTACTAAAACATTGGCAATTGTGTTTCATTTTATTTTTTCGTTACCAATGCATGATATAATAGTATTATTTATTTGATTAAGTATAGTTACTAATTGTTTATGTGACAAAATATTTGGTTACAAATAGTTAAATAATATTTTAATTAAAAAATAAGCATCTCATTGCTAATGGAATAGATAATTAAGAATTTTGTTATGAGAGAGATTAAGAGTTTTGTTACATTTAATACATATAACTAAATATTTCATTACCTTTGGCTTAGAAGATTATACTATTTTGTTACAGATAAATAATGTATTCATTACAAATAAGTAATTTCTTGATTTGGAATAAATAAATAATTATTATGAATTAGTAAATAGCTCGTTACAAATGAGTAAATTAGTTTGTTACGATTAAGAAAAGTGACAAATAATTTCTGTTACCAATAAATTGTTGTGTAACAATACTACTTTTTTTTTTTATGAAAGTGTTTATGTTTTTCTGTTCGGTAGCTCAATTTGAATATGAAAGTACTGAATAAATTCAAAATGAAGTATTCCAACATCCTAAATATAAATAATTCATAGTTATTCCTTTATGAGCTTGAGACAAAATTTAAGAACCTTCGGTGCCCTTTCCTTTCTTCCTCTAAATTTTCTTCATGTAGAACTCCAATTCCTTACCCTCCAAAATATACCTATTTCGAGAAACAATTTATGCCAAGTTAAAGACAAGCATATAGCAAACCATGTGTATAGTCATGTGATCCATAATCAATTTATTTCATATGGAAATATTCGGTACACATGGCATGTAGAGCGGAATAGAAGATGAAATATATATTGGTATTGAGGATTTAAAGTGGTAAAATTGGCATCACAAACCAAACCATGTATTTTCTTTATCCACAAATCTATACTCCAGAAAATATGTACATATTCTGGATATTATTTAACCAAGGTTTAGTAGTATCCTTCCTAGAACCATTATGTATTGCTGGAAAAGAGAGTTTAAAAAAAAAAAGGCATAGAGAAAACGTACATACCCATTAGCACACCCACATTGGCCAGGATGAGAGGAGATTGCGGCTAACAAACGGTCACCACCAAATTGTTACTCAATGTGTGGATCAATCTTGTGATCTTATTGGCGCTTTTCTAGTTTTATTTGGACATGGTTACTCTTCTTTACCTCTTTAGTTGCAGTAGCCTCAGTCTCCTAAACAAGGTCAAACAAAAATGAACCAAAAGATTCTAAGAGCTAATTCACATTTTATGAAATATTAATTAGACAATTGAAAATCAAATATGGAATTAATAACAATGCTGTCCTAAAGTATTTTGGGGCATCTCTAATTACCAAACATGCTCATCTTGTTTCTTGAGACTTAGCACATAACATAAATGGTGATTGTATAATTCACAACTCTCTTTGTAGCAAAATTGAAAAGCAACCTGCCCTATTCTAGTAATTAAGCCTCCAACAAACTCTATTACTGTTAATGACAACCAAAATCTGTACAGGGGATCAAGTTGCATTTGGATTGAGATTAAAGCTAGCTAACTGCAGTACAAGATTCTGAATTCCAAAAGGGTTGAAGCAAATTCTGATCCAAATTAGTGACCTAATTTCTGAAACACAACCAAGTTCTTGAACAACTCAAAGTTCCAAATCAAAACTTCACTAAGTATCCAAGATACAAATATCACCTTCTGATCCAACATAAATTCCCAACAACTAATGCATGAAGGCAAATCAATATATAGAATTGAGGAGAAAATTTTTCATCCCAGATTCAAAAAGTAAATACAAAACATTAGCCTCAATAGTCTATTAAACAACAATTCAAAAGACTTGATTGAAAGCAAAATAGGAAAAAGCCCTAGGTGAAGGCTAGAGTAGCATTAGGATCCATAAATCTAAACTTCATAACCTTGAAATCAACTAAGCTACTAGAGCTCCCAAGGATCTAAACATGCTATAGATGTGGATTAGGATGAAGAATTACCTCTTGTAGCTCAAAATCAAGGAGAAGATCAACTATCTCTCACGAGTCCAGAAACTGTTTGGAACTGGCACAGCGGAAAGATGACAACAATTTCCCAGGCTAAACTGCTCCAAAATTCACGAAATTAAATTTAAAATACCTAAACACACAGGGGAATCTACTGTGAAAAATTTGAGCTAAAAATTCTTCTGTATCACTCCACACAAATTCTCCAACAGGAAGCTGCTGCAGGTGGATCTCCAAAACTGAGCAAGTCAATCGCCTCACTTCTATTGAAACGATCCACACACCAAACAATCTTCCAATTTCCCCTCACTAGAAGCTGGATTTAGAGAGGATAAAATGAGGTAGAGGAGGCCAATTTTCAGGTTGGGAAGGAGAAGGAATGCAAAGCTTCAACTCATGATGCAATGCATGGAGAGAGAGATTTTGGAGGGACTGCAAGAATCAAATTCTCACACTTTCAGCAATGCTTCATCGAGTTTTGCACACTCTCTATATCTATATATAGAGGGTGGAAGGTTTGATGTTATATGGCATCACACCTTCCTCGAGGTGACCGCCCAAGTAGCATGCCAAGTTGGCAAAATTCAAATTCAAGTCTTGAATTTCAAGTGCATTTCAATTTCATTTGGAATCCAATCCCAAATTAATTAAGATGCTAATTTAAATGAACACTTCATTTAAATTTTCCCTCCAAAAAGTATTATTCCCATTAATTAAATAAAACCCTTTAGTTTAATTAGTCAACCTTTGATTTAACTCTTAAATCAAACAAGCTTAACTCTTAAGCTTAAGTTAGTCAACTTAACTCTTTAAGTCAACTTGTCCAATTGATGGTCAACATGGTACCAAATAATTAACACCTTAATTATTGGTATAATTTAACTCTTAAATTAATTTATTAATTTAATACTTAAATTAATCAAACCAAAATTGACCGTTGGGTTGGAACCTTGAAAAATCGGTCACCAAAGGGTGAATTTTCTAACACTTAGAAAAATTGCTCTACCAATTTTGGAAGCTATTTGGCTTCTGTTTGTGACCCAATGGGTTCTACCGTTCATTGGACATGGGCTCACAACTTTTTCTGACTTTTGAATATCTTATATTCATTTCAATTTGAAACTCCTTTTAAACTAATCGACTTGATTCAATTAATCTCATTAATCGAAGAGTACCCAATCTTCATGGTTGATGTCCAACCTCAAGATCATGGAGCCCAACTAATTGGCCGAAATGAATGTTTTGGAGAACCATCATAGCTCTACGCATTCCATGCAAATATGGTCATTTCGTCTTCTATCTCCTGAAAGAGGCCTAGGGCAAGATATTTGTTGGCTCCCTAATAGCCTCAATACTATGTCTCTATTCTCAATGTTCAATTCCCTTGTGTGACCTCACCTTTGGAAAACTCATTTTCCAAATTGTCACACCACCTTGCACAAGGATTTCTTAGAATCGATAATTATAGAACACATAGGAGATGCACTCGCCCTTCACAAAAATGAGGAGTTGGATTCCATCTTGGATCTCCCAAACCTCTATGCCAAGTAGCTCATACCCAACCTCAACCTGAAAGACCCGCTAAGTGGTCAAGGAAAATTCAAAGCATAAGGACCGCACACAAGGTTACCATGGATCCTCAGGTCAGAGGACTAATAATATGCACTAGCATAAGCGAGAGAATTAACCACTACAGACTTGCCATTACGGCTATCTAGTGGATTCTCCAGAGGGTCTTCAGTGCCTTGTTCTCTAACAAGCACCCACTAATATGCACCCGTATCTCATACAAATTGCTCATGGAGTGGAGCAATATCCAACTCTTAGATTTATGCATCGTTAGTGCAAGTCTATCCGGATCTTAGATGCCCCGTCTCCAAAGATCCTATGACTCGGAAGATTTAAGATCACAACCGTGAAAGACTTATTCCATGGTCATCAAACCAAGTCCTATAGTCATGTGTGATCTAAGGGTTTCATCCAAATGCAAGTGAAGTAATATGAAGCATAAGATGAATGTGGCCATATAAAGAATATCATTCAATCAAGATTGTTTTACAAAGAAATAGTTTTTTACAAGGCCAATCTGATTGGCTTGCCGGACACTATTTCAACACTAGGTTCAACTCCTCGTTGCAACAAAAGTTCAGCAAATATTCTAACTGGTCCTCCCTGCCTTGAAGTGTCAAATAGAAAATTTCAGCGAAGTGCTCTTGTGTTGTAGTAATGGACAACAGATAACAACTTTGATAATTATCTAAATACTCAGTTTCAGAATCCACAAAACCTGCATATTTCCAATAATAAGACCACTTCAGCCGTATAAAATTCAAACAAGCAAAGTAATTTCCTAAGCAAATCAAAACAAAATAACTGCTCATGTTAATTCAAGATAGGCTAAGTTCACCATTCAATCCAAATTGCAGCATCAAAATTCACCCAACTATAAGAAGTTTAAACACTATTATTTAGGGGCTCCATCAAGTGAAATCCAACCAGATTCTGACAAAATAAGGGAACAAAATCTCTATCAAGTAGCAAAATAGATTCAAACAGCAGCATAGCAGAAACAAAAACAACAAAAGATATTCTCAAGACCAAAAACATGTTTTGCTGCAAGTTTCAATTTCTTTATAAGCCTATTCATCCTCAGATTATGCTCTTTGGAAGTTTAGGGTTTCTTGGGTATCTTGAAGGATATCATTAGTTTATAAGGAAGCTGACGAATCAAAGCCAACATCCTTATCAAAGGATGATGGATGATAGTATGTAATATACATGATGTGTGGTATACAAAAAGAAAAAATGTTACAAGATATTCATTATTAATGGTGAATCGCAACCAAAATTTTCTTGTGAAAAGCTCTAAGAGAAGGAAAACCAAGTAATTTTCTGAAGGAATTTACTGATTGCCCAATAGAGTAACGTAGAACCTTTTCAAGCTCCAATTTCGGCTTCAAAGTTGGTTTTTTGATATACATAATAGGGGAGGGAAAAATGGAGATGGATGGAAGAGGTGGGGAAAGGGGCGGCGGATGGAAGGCGTAAGAGGAGAAAAAAGACGGTGTGAGAGAGATAGTTTAGGGTTTAGAGAGAGGGAGAGATAAAACTAACCTTCAGTTTTGAAGCTTCGGATCTTGCTGGAGGGCCCAAAAGTCGTGTAGCCTATTAAAAAATAAATGCAGCAGAAAGTATCAATGAACTTATTCATTATGTGGGAGCAAGCTCTAAGAGCAGAGCCTCTAGAATTGAAATTTGTCATATAAATAAGCTATAGTTCACTATATTTGGGTATAACAAAGCTGCATTTATTTCTATTCAAGACTAAAGCTTCAGATAGAACAATCTCCTTCTATGCTAATTCATGTTCGTGGTAACTTCTAGTACGTTGCAGGATCAATTATGTTTCAAGGATTTTTCCGAAATTTCATACTTAGAGAATGAAAGTTGTGGGTCTTTAATTTGAGAGCGCACTTGCTTTTAGGGAACAACTTGAGTGGAAAGTGGTTAGATACCCCAATTTAGGCAACTTTGAAGGTGTTTATAGGTTTTGGATTGAGGTTTTAGGCCCAAGCACACATTCATTTTGTGTGTGCACATTCTCAATAACAAACTTGTCAAATTTCCCTCTAATCATACTTTTGTATTTAAGGAGGTGCATTCACATCAAGAGCAACTTCTTGGGTAGAAAAGTTGTATTTGGATTCCCAATCAGATTCAATAGTTAAGATTTCAATTTACCTTTTACCAAAACAAGATCTTGGGTTCAACACCATTAGTATTGGGACATTTCTTGATTCACACAATTTATGGTATGCATATTCTATCAACCCACAATGCATTCCAGAAAATAGTTCAAAAATCATCCTATAATCAAGCAACATTTTGGCCTAGAACAAATTCCCATCTCATTTTCAATATTACAAGTCAAAGAAAGAAACAACAATAATAGAAAACTAGTAATAAAAACTAATTCTTGAAATTACAAGGAAAAAAGAGAGAGGATAAGAAGAAGGAACATTCTAGAACACAAGGGAATTGTAAGAGGGTCTTGTGGGGCAGAAGAACAGAAGAGGAGGGGGGAAGGCTTGAACTTGTAATTGTGAATATAAGAAGGTGAAAATGCAGCAGTATGAGTGGCCATGGACATCATGATAGATTACATGTTAGTATATGAATTGTGGGCTTAGACCTTTGAACTCTAGGAAAATCAAATTGATGTTAGCATGACAAAGATTTACCCAACATTAGTGCATCCAATAGTAGATGTAATTCTCGTTCTTTTTTTTTTTTTTTTTTGAAAAAAGTATATGTATTCCAAGACACTAATAAATTATTCAGTTTACAAGTAGGGCATTGTGCTATCATTTTCATTCACTTGCCACAAACATAGTGTCTACACAATAGGTTAGCTTACCACCTAAAAAGCATCCACAAGTCAAAACTACCACTAGTACCAACAACATTATCAAACAATTATGAAAATATCAAAATAAATAGATTACTAATAGTAGCATGATAAAGTTCAACTATTCAAATAAGAGATTGTAATAATTCACAAGAAAAAAACTTCAAACACTTACCACTCTTCTGATCCATAGTCTCGGAGAACTCTTTTGGAGGAAATGTTATATATGTAGTATACAAGAAACAAAAATGTTATAAGATATTCATTATTAATGGTCGATCGCAATATAGTAATGCAAAACCTTTTCGAGCTTCGATCTCGGCTTCAAAGTTGGTTTTCTAATATACATAATAGAGAGGGGAAAATGGAGGTGGACGGAGGGGGTGGGGAAAGGGACGGCAAACAGAAGGGATGGGAGGAGGAAAAAGATGGTGTGAGAGAGATAGTTCAGGGTTTAGAGAGAGGGAGAGAGAATGAGAGATAAAACCAACCTTGTGAAAATTTTGAAGTTATTAGTTCATTGGCGGATTTCTCCGCCAAATAAATTTTTACCCGCAAAAGTTGGAGCCAAAATTTTATTTTATTTTCAAATTTTATTTTATTTATTGGAAAATTAGGAGCCAAAATTTTATTTCACTTTCAGTTTAGTTTTATTTGTTACAATCTAGGTAAGTATATCAAATTTTTTTATGAAAATATATTTTTTAATTATTTAAATATATTTGTTTGAATTTATTAAACGAAGTATTATAGTTGAAATTTTTGAAAAAATGCAGTTGAAAATAAAAAATAATATAGTTTGAGAAAATTAAAAAGAGAAAAAATATAATATGTGGAGAAAAGACAAAAATAAATGTCAATTTTCTTTTTGGCATTTTTTGTCTGAATAGGATTAATTTAATTTAATTAATATATTCAACAATGTATGAAGGTAATTATCCTAGCACACTCCCACTTTATATATTGTATAAATAATAAACTTTTATTTTCAAATCATCATAAAGCAATTAATTAAATATTAATAATAGAGTGGCTCGCTAACCCCCAAAATATCTATAATTTAGATTGAACTCTATTTTATGGGCTTGTCAAAGCTAATGTTCATGATTTAAAATTGAGTTAACTTACACACATGCTTGACTCAAATATTTAGCAACCAAGTGAAGTCGGTTGCTTTGAGTGGTTTCTAGCAACTACATATGTAAATTGATTGCTAAAGTACATATAGAGCTGTGGCACCCCATGGGATATAGCCTGCAAGGCGGAATGCCACTTAGTTCAGTCCCTTAGCATGCAAATATCGTATCCGATAAGCCCATAAAAAATTTCACATATCTCTAATAGACAACAACAATTCACAGCATGCCTCAAACTTAATGCGGATTTAATATTAGAGTGCTATATACCGTACTAACATTTCAACAGTAATTAAGACTAGAATGCCGTCTCCAGTATAAGAACATACATGCCATAAGTCTTAATTCAACCTAACCTATTACAACATCTCTAGTCTAAGATAACCAATGGTGAATTCATATATATATATATATACATATATTCACCAAAATACTATTACAAATCATATCCTTATTAGTTCTGCCATCGATCAGTGTACCATATCTCATACCTGCCTGAGAGAAATCAAATGACACACGAGGATGAGTCATAAAGACTCAATGAGGGGTAATAAGTAATAGCACAAGGATCTGTCGAAGAATCAGTAATTCAACAGAGCACTACTGGCATGAATGAACAAGAAAATCATGAATGCCATATCAAGAATGTTTTCAAACAATTAGTCACTGCTAGTTCGAAGACTGTGACCATTGGCTCATCAGCATGGTCATCTTGACCGATCATGCTCAGGAGGTTTAGGGACATCTCAACTGATCATAGCCAGGAAAAATATCTTCGATCTTGTTCGGGAGGTTTAGGGACTTCTCAATCGATTCCAGTTCGGAAGAAATTTACCATTAGCTCGTATGGCCTGGGACATCAGCTCAATCTAGACTGGGAAACCACTCCAGCTTTATTGCTCCTTGAGCAGAGTACAATTAAGAATAGCAAACCCAATCACATTGGCAACTCAATAAAATAAGCATAGCATGCATATCAGAATACCCTTATACCTTTGTAACTATTCATCAATTCAATCATAACATTTCGATATTAACACTAGTTCGAGCATGAAAACTCGGTAATAATATAGGCTCAAGCATAACTACTTGGCAATAACACTAGCTCAAACATAACAACTTAGCAATGATACTGGCTCAAGTATAACAGCTTGGCAAGGCACTCGACCCATCAATTCTCCTATACAAATCTTTTCGTACAATCAATCGATCAATACGTTCAATCAATTAGTAGCCAACAAGGTGAAAACAGTAACAGTACATTCAATCAATCGATAGCCAATTAGGTAAAGACAATAAACTTCACAATATGATTTCATAATGCCATCATGGCGAACAACGATAGACAAAATCAATCAAGGAAGCCAACACGGCTAAACAACAATACACAGTACGGATTCAATCTGAATGATAACATATGAAATAATGAAATGTTCATGGTGCCAGAACAGTAACCATCAATTAACTTAAAACATTTCGATACACGATTTGACAATGGTACGATTCACATGTTCAATGATTAGCGGTATTCAATAAACAATAATCAAGTCATTAGAACCTCATAGGGTTTAGAAATTAGCAATAAAAGATAACGATAGTTAAGATAATAATTCTCAAGGTTCAGAAAGCAACAATAACCGATAACAATAGTTAAGATAATAGAACCTCACAGGGTTCAGGAAGTAATAATAACTTATAACGATAGTTAAGACAATAAAACCTCACAAGGTTCAGTAGTTAACCAATAACAATAACAATGACAAAGACATGTATCAGAACAATGGAACCTCACAGGGTTCAATCACGATGCAATTACTTTACTAAAATAATTACTAGATCGGTGGATCCTCATAGGATTCAACAATCGATAGCAAATGCTATTCAACTAGCACAATCACCAGGTTGGTGGAACCTTATAGGGTTCAACAATTAACGAATAGCTGTAATCAAAATAATAACCTAAAGTGGGAAACCTTTACCTTAATAACCTCGAAACTGCAAGTCATAGCCTACTGGTCCGTTGGGTCCAACTCCTCGTCACCTAACCAAAAGATAGGTTCATTATCAAATTCCTTATTCAACCTTATAATACGATTATACACTTAATAGTCTTAAATCGATAATTACTCGATTAATAAAGTAATTAGGGTTCATTCGTCTTAAACATCACTGAACGTGCAAATCACACTGGTCTCGATAAAGGATTAATATTGGGTCCTAAATCATCTAGTTTATCTTGCCACAATATACTAAATCAATAACAATGGTCCAATATCCCTTAAAACTCCCAATTAACTCAAATTTATCACATGATAATACAAATTTGAGTTCACTAACTTATAATGGTACATGCATGACCTAAATCTTAGTTATGTATCATCTCAATTAACCTAATTATTGCCACTTAGGTTCCAAATTCATAAAATAAGGGTTTCTTCACCTAATTAGCCTAATTAATGAAAGATCATTATGCGATATGAAAAAATTCGGGTCCATTAACTTATGTAATTATATGTATGTCTAAATTTTTCCTGATCAATTCACATATTCTTCATTTGTCCAATTTATCGCAAGGTTTAGAGGTATATACATACACATGTGGACAATTAAAACACAAATCTGACTATTTATCCAATATCTTCTTATCGGAGCCTCGAAATTACAATTAGCTTGCGTGGATGTGATCATCGCAATGAGACGAAGATTTTGTCCTATCACTGTCGTGCCAAAGATGGTCACCACCACTACCAGAAGATGCGCCTTCGCTCTACGAGTCAAACGCCCAGGTCAATTTTGAATTTCGCTGTTAACAAGGTCCTCAATTGGCCGAAAAATTTGTAGCTCGCCACCATGCTGCAGTGACTGTCTTTCCTTAAATTCATCGCCTTCGGTGGCCAGAATCGAAAATTGAAGATACTAATTTGCTCCTTGAGCTAAACCCAAAAAATCCCAGTACTTGGCCGTGAGTTTTTGTCGCTGAAAAATGGAAACCCATCAAGGTTGAATCTTTGAGCTCAAAGTTCAACTGTTTCGCTGGTCAAACTGGGAAGAAATAGGTATTTTTGTGTTCCTTGTAAGGAGAGGAACAATTTGGTACCAACTATGATAGGTTTTGGTCGCCGAAGGAGGAGTTCATCGGAGAGAGGGGAGAGGGGTTTCAGTGGGGAAGGTGATGAAAATGGGGGGTGAAATTGAAAATTTAATATTTATAAAATCGATCTTTTCTTATTTGCAGATTGACCCCCAAAAGTTTAATCCAATTTTCAACTAAGTCCTTCAAAGTTTGACCCACTTCAATTTCAGTTCCTGGACTTATGTAGAGCCCAACATTCACCCCTTTGGCTAAAAGTATTTCCAATTGGGCCCTCAAACTCTTAAATGTGTTGAAATTAAACTTTTCCTTGATTTCATCTTGACCCCAAAATTTTTAAAGTCAAATAAAATTAATAAAAACTTATAAAAATATTATTAAATGAATAATACGAATAATACGATTTCTAGGGGTGTTACAAGAGCTGTCGATAAATCAAATTTTAATTTGAATCCGATTTGAATCCAATCTGAATTTTAGAATTTTTATCCAATTCAAAATATCTGTTGAATCAGATCCAATTATAAATATTCGTAACTCAAAAAAAATGGATTAGATATGGAATTAAGCAATTTGATCCATTAAAAATTTGAATTTGAACTTTAATATTTTTTTATTAAATTAATACTCTTGTGGATAATATTAATAAAGATTTTAAAATAAAATATATATTATGTTGACCTGATATTTATATTAACATCTATATTACACTATTAATATTGAGTCTTTAGCCTAAGAAATAAGACAGATACTAACAAAATGTCAAATATAAAATGAAATAAGGGTTTAGTATTCAAATATTAACTTTTAGACTAATATATAATAAAAAACTGTTCAAAATTCAAATATAACATAAATCCACTCTATAAATACAATATTTTGAAAAAATTCAAAAGGAAATAAAATTAAATCGGTTGATTTTTTTTATTGAATTTTGGATATCCATCGGATTCGGATATGAATTTTTGATAATCGAATTCAAATTCGAATATAACAAATCTAATCTAAATTCGACCCATTGGCAGCCCTAAGTACATGCCCTACATTAATAATATAGATGATCAACTAGGACTTGTAGCAATTATTTTAAATTTTTTTGTTGAATTGGTTAGAGTTTAATATTTATTTTTAGTGACCATGAAAATTCCTGCTAAAAGTTTTAATTTTGGTCAGTATACTATTTGGCAAGACTTTCAAATTATATTGATCATTTACAGCTACCAAATATTAGTTGGTTGAAAAAGAATTTGTGCAATTTAACTTTAACAACCAAATAACTTTTGGTCGCTAAATGTACATATATAGCAACCATTTTATGATTGTCTCTCATATTTTAGTCGCTAAAGGTAGTTTTTCTTGTAGAGTAGTAGAGTCAAATTAATCAAATTTGTAAATTAATGTAAGACTAGTTCATCAAAGAAAGCCCAATTTACTAATTTACTAAAAAATTGGCCAAGCTTGATTAACAAAAAAATGTTGGTGAAGCCCAATTAACCAAGTCTGTAGATTATGTGAAGACTGATTCATGAACAATGCCCAATTTACTAACTCACTGAAAACTTATCAAGCCCAATCAAAAGAAGAAAAAAAAAGGAAAAAAGAAAAACAAAGAAAAAGAAAAGGAAAGGAAATTGGTGAAGCTTACCTAATCTTGTGCATTAATATGAAGCCCAATTCAATTGGAAGTTTGTCAAACCTAATTATAAAAAGAAGTTGGATGAAGCCAGATAACCAATTTTTTAAATTAAGAAATAAACCAACTATTAAACAATGTCCAATTCATTAAAACATTGGTACAACTCAATTCCTAATTGAAGTCTAATCCACCAATTTATAAAAATTTTGGTCAAATACAATTCTTAATTTAAAAAATTGAAAGAGCACAATAACCAATTTTTAAATTAATATAATACAACATAGTGAAATCTAATTTTTAAACAAAGCTCGATTAATCAATTCACTATAAATTTTGGTGAAGCTCAATTTTTATAAATAAATTAGAAAAAATCAACCAACTAATTCTTTAAGTTAATGTCAACCCCAATTCTTAAACAAATAATACCAATTCACTGAAAATTTGATAGACTAAAATTAATAAAAAATAAGTTGTTAAAACTCAATTAATTAATTCTTTTAATTAATGTTAAGCCTAATTCTTAAGTAACACCAATTCACCAAAAAATTGGTGAACCACAATCAATAAACAAGAAGTTGCTGAAGCCTATTTAATTAATTTAGTCAAAATTTGGACGAGTTGACTGTTAAAATGAAAACCTAATTTACAAGTTAATTCACTTTTAATTTGTTCATCATCAAATTTCTTGACAAAAAAAAAAGACACTTAATGATTTATTCACTAAAATTTTTGTTCGAGTTCAATTCCTTAACGAAAGTCCAACAAACCATTTAGTTCACTTCAAATTTGTTCAGGGCTAACTCTTAAAATAAAATTCAAGTCACCAATTAATTCACTATAAACCAGTCAAACCTATTTCTTAAATAATAGCCCAACTCACATATAATCCACTATAAATATGTTAAACCCCAATCCTTAAAAAAATTTCAATTCAACAAGTAATTTAGAAAAAAATTGTAAAGCCCAATTTTATAAAAAAAATTAGCCCAACTAAGCAGTTATTCACTTCAAATTTGTTCAAACCCAATTTTTATAATAAAGCATAACTCACCATTTTTTTTTTTTTTTTTTTGATAATTGGCATAACTCACCAATTAATTGACTTAAAGATTGGTGAAGTCCAATTATGAAGCAATTTGGTCAAGCCCAATTAACGATTTTTTTGAATTATTGTGAAGCCCATTTCTTGAACCAAAGCCCAATTCACAAATTATGGGTGCAAAATTAAATTAATTTCCATTTCCATTTAGTAACGAAAATAATTGTTACCATATCTGTACAATAGAATCTTGGAGGGAATTGATTTCTTGAACGGTGGAAAATATTATGTGTAACGAAATTGTATTTTTTTTGTAACGAATACTTATTTAGTTGCGAAATATAAAAAATTAACGTAATGGATTTTAGTTAAAGACTAAAGACATATTTTAGTAACGAAAATTAAATTTTGTTATGATAAATGTAACATTTGTAACAAATTTTATCTTCATTGCCAAAAGTTTTGTTATGTGAAGTGCATTTTGTTGTAGTGTTTTTCCCTTCAAAAAGATTCGCAAGTAGGAATATTCTCAATACCACTAACATTTAGTACTTTAGAACTTCTATTTTGTTCATCTTATTTTTAGAAATATGCCCAAGTCTTGCATGCCACAAAATGGCATCTTCTTCGTTATCTAATTTTCTTTTACTTTGTTGAATGTGCATCACTGAAGGTTGATAATCTGATATGTACAATCCATTGTTTAATGTACTTTGTGCAATTAAAGAACCATTCTTTAATGCTTTCAATATCCCATTAGATATAGAAAAATGATATCCTTCATTATCCAAAATAGGAATAGAAGTAATATTCTTAATAAGATTGGGCACATAGTAGCAAGGATCAAGTACAATGTAGGAATTCCCCAAGTCCAACTTGATTATGCCTTCGACCATGGCTGCAACATTTGCTCCTTTTCCAAGGCAAAGGATCATATTCCCTTCACTGAGACTCCTTCTTTCCATCCCCTATAATGAATTATAAATGTGAGAACCCCATGCGGTATTAAATACCCATGGGGAAGAATTTTCGTTTAGTGCACTTCAATAAAGTACATACCCTTCTCAAGGGTACGAAGGTATTCATTGCAATTCCTTTTCCAATGTTTTTTTTCATCATATTGGAAACAAGTAGCATCGGTTTTAAGCTCTTTCTTCTTCTTAGCACCCCTAGGGCCCTTAGACTTCGAGGTGGAAACAATCATAAGAGGCTTGTCTTTCTTCATAGTTGCCTAGGCGGTCACCAACATGTTGACCAATTTATTAACCGTTACTTCTTGCTTTGCTTGTTGAAGTTCATAACGAATTGGTCAAATGAGCTAGACAATAATTGAAGGATCAAATCCACATAGAGCTCATTGTCCATGATAACATCCAATTGACCAAGTTTCTCAATGAAACCGATCATCTTTAGGCCGTGGTCATGGACAGTTGAGCCCTCATTCATTCTTATCCTAAAGAGCTCTTTAGATAATGAGAACCTTTCATGTCTATTTTGAACATCATACAACTCTTGTAGGTGCAAGTAAATCTTGTGAGCATGTTTCATGTGCTCGTGAGACTTTTGAAGCTTATTAGACATAGAAGCTATTATGAGGCATCTAGTTTGTAGATCATCATCAACAAATTTCGTGAACAATTCACGGGCCTCATTGGTGGCATCATTGCCAATGGTGTCTGGCAGACTTTGATCAAGCACATAAGTCCTATTTTTGGCATCTAGAATAATCTTGAGGTATCTCAACCAATCATGAAAGTTTGGCACGATTAGTTTATAGGTTTCTAAAATAGCGTTGAGTGGATTCTTAGCCATTTGTTTTGAGATTTCAAAAATCTACTAATAGGCAAAAAAGAGATTATAAGCATATGATTGAATATTGATATTGAAAAATATGTTTATCGACTTTCAAGCATGTTTTACTCCTACTATTTTATCAAATTCCTCACCCCCTAGAAGAATTATGGAAATCTGATTTCCTAGAGAGAATCAAGGCCCTAAAGACTTGTAAATGGACCCCTATGATGAGTGTATCCACAAACAATCCAAAGGTAAGCAACTTTTGCTAATTGCATCTCTATACAACCTTTGATATATTTTGCCTCACTTTTCATGTAGATCGCCTTAATGAGTGACATCTACATTACTAGGTGTTAAGTTGGACCTACCAATCAAATTTTGATTTGAAACCGCTCCAAATCATGCCACGTGATGTGAGCCGTGCATGGCAAGCATCAAATCAAAGGTGTATCATATGCTAAGTTTATGATCATAGCTTTCTAGCTAAGTGTGACCCCCGTGAAGAGTGATCACACAAAGATAGTAGCATTGTCATGTTATATACTATTGGTAGAAGGCATGAATTAATTAAAACTGCTTTCAATTTTTATCCATTTTGACTTAATATTTTGAAAGCACTTAGACACTTCTAACTGGAGGGATTTTCTTGCTTACAAAGATCTCATCAATTTTATTTTCTTATTTAGGTTTTCTATATCCTAACCATGCATCTCATACGTCAATAGCATAAAGAAAGCATAAATAAGTAAATGTACCTTGCATGCTCCTAGGGTGGGATGACCATGAGCCTTAACCAAGTAGTGCACATAGAGCTATAGGTGCACTACTTAGTTGAATTAAAGTAAGTTGATTAAATCTAGCTATTACATAAATGTATCACCATACATTCTTGGATCTTCATGCCTCCAATGGTCTTCTTGTCTCCTTGCAATATTTACATGAGAAAGAAATCCTCATTCCTAGTGATTCTTCTCTCATAGCATTTACAAGATAGAAATTAAGAGGTATGCAAGCCATAATTTAATACAACCCTTTTCAACAACTTGAAATAAATAAAATCAAAATTAAAGGCTCATGATCATCTCATTCATTCATCATTCATTGAAAAATTAAATGAACAATAAATGAAGAATTGACATTCAATTCCACAATTAAATGCTCATCTCATAAACAATTAATGATGTAGCAAAAATAAGCATAATAATTATGCATCTCATTTTTGCACATAAATGGAGATTAACTTGAACAAGTTTTTAAAAGCATTAAAAAATGTCAAACATAATTTTGAGAACTTGCACAATATTTGTGCATTTATGTAGCATGATTTAGATCACTTTTGGTCACTAAATAACACAAAACAAGCTCAAAACTCACCCAAGCCCGTGACTAGGTGCTGGTGTCCCAGCCTTGGTGCATGCCTGTGCTGGCATGCCTGCTACTCGGCCAACGCCTGGCCGAGCACAGTAGCCTACCCTATTTTAGTTTAGGGATAGAGTCAAGCTTTATTTTGTGCAACTTTTGTGCACCAAAAACTTTAAGACACCTCCTAAACCCTAAATTACATATTATAGATGAAATTGCAGATTTAAAACACCTTCAAAATTGGAATTTCAAGAGCTCAAACATACTTCAAACTATAAGTTCAAGTAAAAATCAAAATTCTTCAAAAACCTCCAACAAAACTCCAATCCAATAGGATCCAAAAATGACTAGAACACCTTAAGGCCAAATTTAACATGCTATATCAACATATAACATCATCTAATGCTAAATCAAAATTTAGCATCATCATCCATGAATAAAAAACCTACTAACAAATAAATTAACTCTCAAAACACATATTAGCATAATTCAATTCATCATCAAAGGAGCCACAAGCAACATCATCCAAACACTCCAATCCATAAATTGGATCAAGTATTTTGAAATCTTGATCAATCTATCACATGAATCAATCAATTAAAAATCCAAATTAAAGCATGAAATAGATTCTGATACCACTTGAAGGAGTGTGTAGCACAAGGATCCATGAAATAAAGCAAATAAAGCTAAATCAAAACTTGTCTACACACCTCCCAAGGATCAAATCATGCTGTAAAATGGATTTAGAAGAAGATAAATACCTTGATTGCTAAAAAATCCAAGGTAGAATGGAAGAAAGGCTTAAACACTTCAAAGTTGTCTTCCTCTAGCATATTGGCACCTCGACAACTTTTTACCTATTAAAACACCTCCAAATTTGCTGAAATTTGGATAGGTCCTCACCAAATCTTGATTAAGATCAAGAAAAAACTTCAGCAAAAAATAAGATCGGCAAGAGCCTGAAATGTGCCTCCAAAGTTTCTGCCCCTGTAGTGGATCTCCAAAGAGCAAAGCTATCCAATTGTCTAGCCTCTACTGTGATGATCCACACATCATAGGAAAATCCCAATCAATCCTTAGTTATCTAGAAAACCAAGGAGAGAAGAAATGATAAAGGCTGATTTGAGGAGGGAGGGTGAAGAAGAAGGTGTGAAACTTCAACACATGAATGAATCACACAATTTGGAGGGAAAAGTGGAATCTAGCATGCAGTCTTGCTTTGGCTGCCTACCTTTCTATTTATAGAGGTGGAGGTGTGATGCAAGTTGGTATCACACCTCCCATGAGGTTGGTGCCACCTAAGCAAGGCATATGATATGGGGCTTGTGAAATGTTAATTTCACTTGCATTTGAATTTCATTTGGAATCTTCATTTCATCTCATGAAATGTCATCCAAATAAATTCTAAATGCATCTCAAATGAACTCTTTATTTGAATTTCCTTCCAAAATTAATTCTTCACATTAATTAAATTAACTCCTTAATTGAATTAATTGGTCTTGACTTAACGTCTTAAGTCATCGAACTTGACTCCTCAAGCTAGGAAGTGTTAACCTAAGTCCTTAAGTTAACTTGACCAATTGATAGTCATATGGCACCAATTAAATTAACTCCTTAATTTAATTGGTCTAATTTAACTCCTTAAATTATTTTGATCAATTTAATAATTAAATCAATCAAGCCAAAATGACCAAAAATTAGCCAACCGTTTTTCTCCACAAAATCGGTCATCAAGAAATTTTCTAACTTTTAGAAAATTTCCTTCATCAAACAGAACTTCCTATTGGCTTTTGTGTGTGACCCATTAGGTTCTACCATTCATTGGACATGGGCTCACAACTCTTCTGATATTTAGAATATCGAAATATTCACATTAGTTTAAACTCCTTTAAGCTAATAACTCAATTCAATTAATCTCTATTAATTGAAGAGTACTCAATGTCCATGGTCGATGTCCAATCTTAAGCCCATGGAGCTCAACTAATTGGTCAAAATGAATATGCTCTTGAATAACCATTCTAGCTCTACACTTGCCATGCAAATATGGTCCTTTCATCTCCTATCTCCTAAAAGAGGCCTAGGGCAACATATTTGTCAGTTTTCTAATAGTCTTGATAACTATATTTCTATTCCAATGTTTGATTCCCCTTTATGACCTCATCTTTGAAAAACTCTTTTCCAAATTGTCATACTACCTCGCGTAAGAATTTCATGGAATCGATCATTATAGAATACGTAGGAATTGCACTCTCCCTTCACAACGATGAGGAGATGGATCCCATCTTAGATCTCACAAACCTCTATATCAGAGTAGCTCATACCCTAGCTTGACCTGGATCACCCACAGAGTTGTCAAGAAAGAGTTAAGGCATGATAACATAAACACAAGGTTACCATGGATCCTCAGGTCAATGGGTAATTATATGCACTAGCGTAAGCTGGAGAACTTGCCATTACGGACTTGCCACTATGGCTATCTAGTAGATTCTTTGGGTGGGCCTTCAGTGAACTTGTTCTCTGACAAACACGCACTAACATGCACCCATGTCTAACACGAACTGCTTATGAAATGGAGTAATATCCAACCCCTTGAATTTATGCATTGTTAGTGAAAGTTTATCCGAATCTTAGGTACCCTGTCTCATAAGATTCTATGATTTGGAATATTTTAATAACACAATCGTGTAAAACTCATTTTATGATCAACATCCAGTGCGTGACTAGGTCCCATAGTCTTGTGTGATCTAAGGGCTTCAACCAAATGCTAGCGAAGTAAATTAAGCATAAGATGAAGATGGGCATTTAAAATGAATATCATTTAATCAAAATTGTATCACAAGTGAAATATTTTACATGCCAATCTAATTGGCTGTGGGGCACTATTCCAACATTTATAGTACTTTTTATTCGCAATTCTTGTACTTTTATGAAGAGATCAAGTACTAAACATCAGATACCATAGTATTAAAACTTACTTCTTCAGTATCAGTCTTCTCCTTTTTAGTATGTTGAACTACTTCTTCAGCATCATCAGATTATTTAGTTGTACCTTGGCTCACCTCTAAAATGTTTTTATTGGAGGCATTTCTACCTCTCCCATGGCCTCTACTAGTGCCAACTTTGGCTTTCTTTGATGGTGTGGAGAGGGTTGGTGTGATGAAGTCTTTGTCTGTTCTCTTTCTCTTTCGATAATCTCTTGTTCTCATATTTCAGACAATAGAAGAGGTATGATCATGCTTCTTTTTGCCTTTTTGTTCGTGTGGAATATCATCATCTTCTTCTTTATCCCCCTCAACATTAGCATCAGCATCACCAACACCATCACCATCATGACTGTTAATGACCATCATTATCACCACTTGGAGTCTCAAACTCATCAACAACAAACTCCAGGTGTGGTTTCTTATAACTGTCTTGAGCACCAGCACCAGCATCATCATCATCACCACTATGCACTTCTTTATCTTTCTCATCTTTATTCCCTTTCTCCTCTTCAGCCATCTTCTTCTCATCGCCTTTATTTCCTTTCCTCTCTAAAATTTTAATTATGTGCTTCAATAGTTCCACTTCTTCATTTTTTTGCCTCAACTAAGCTTCAAAACTTAAAACATCATACTTGGATATTAAAGGAACATGTACAAAGAGTACAATATTATTATTGTAATAACAAAGTAAGCTTCAAGTAGTAATCACGTGCATCTAAATAATTACCTGCGTTGAAGTGACAACTTTTTTCTCCTCAGGAAAGGGATAGATAGGCACGATCTGTTACAATAGGAATTTACACATTTCTTTCAAATGTCAAACTTATAAGGAATCATTCTAAACATAAACAATAAACTTTTACCTTTTCCCTCTTAATTTACTTTAGAGCTTTCTTTGTATCAGCCACATTCCTAGGGATCTTGTTGTCATCCTATCTAAAGAATCGTGGGTATGCACGCAAGCATTTTGGTTTCTCCAAAGAAGGAATGTGCTCATATAGCCATCCTTGTCGTTCATAAAGCAAAAACTTATAGTTATTTACAGTAAATAACAATAATTTTGTAATATAAAGATTCAAAGATACTCACCAAAAGACTAACTGTACAACCATCAAAATATTTCTTCCTGTGCACCTCTTTTGTATCACCTGCCTAATGATTTCTCAGTTCTTGAGCTATAAAGTTGTATGCAGCTTCCCCCGACCCCCATGCATACAACCTAATAGAAGATAGATCATCAACGCAAGAGATGATAAAATAAGGTGTGCAATAGTTGCTCATTGGAAACAAAATATAATTAAAAACAAAAAGTATATGCAATATAACAAAATCTTCAATATCTTGATCACTATGTCTATCCACAAATTCTTGTAACCTTCTAAATATTTGTGCATAGTTGACATTCAAAATTTTTTTCAAAAACAAGCAATCAGCGGTGTTTGACTTTATCTTCAGATCGACATCCACAGGTTGCCCTACACTAGATAACCTAACACTAAACAAAACTCTGGCCCCCAGAAAGGAATTTTGATGTCTTCTCTGAAGATAAATGAAGTTGTTCATACTTTGAATCGTCTTATGTCGCTTGAGCTCTATTGAAACTATAATAATTCAACTGTGGCATATTGTAAAATATATAGTTTGGGGTTTCTTTAAGGGCCTGTATTTGTCAGAACCTAATTTTGGTTCCAACTCCTTCATTGCCATATAAAAATATTTCGGGGAGCAACAACAATATGTTTTTTATTCTATTGCTGCAAATACAGAAGTGATATAAATAAATACTATAACCATCTCCATATATTTTTACATTTAAGGTTTTCATACTTACTAATAGTAAAATAGAGTACTTTTATACTAGATATACATGCGTACGGTATTGAATAAATTAATACTATATTTTTCTTCTTGAATAATAGGAAACGACTAAACATTTTGTAAACCTTTCAAACAAACCATATTTTGAATATAAGCCCTAAAACTTAAGTTGCCAACATGCCCAATATTAATTGTGTTGTAAACCAACTAAATCATTACAAAATTAAGGTATTGTGTAACTCAAAACAAATTTCATAACAATTAAAATAGAAAATTTAAGTACAAATTACACTAAATTAGGTTTTAAAAAAAAAAAAAAGAGATTCTAAATACTATTCATTTAGTACATGAAATACTACCTTTGTGCACAAAAAATATGAACTCAACTACGATTTCATTTCAAATGCATATATAAACAAAGGTTTCAAGTATGTTTCATGAATATATCACAAAAATAGTTACAAACTCAGCATTTTAACATAAAAATACCTTCTACAATATGATGGATGCGAGCGAAATCAAACATAATTGATGGAACAAGAGAAAAAGATGAAAAGGCAGACGGGAATGCTTCAGACGCCAGACGAGAATGCTTCAAAAGACAGCCCATAGTGAACATATACTTTAGTTGAATAGAGAGAAATTGAAGGGAAATAGAGAAAATGGGAATGATGCTTAAGATTAAAAGAAGAAGAAAAAGAAGAAGAAGTAGAAGAAGAAGAAGAAGAAGAGGAAATCTATAAGAAGCATGGATGCGATTTCATCTATTTCAGTAGTAGATACATGGGCAGGTTTTTTGGGCAATTTTGTATTCAACATAGGGTCAGTCTGGTAATTTTGTAGGTACTGGTGACTGAACTCAAAATGAAAAATAAGATTGGGAGATAGGACTAAATTTTTTTATGGGGTTTGAACACAAACTTAAATATGAGTTTGGGGATTTTAAGCCAATTAACCGTAAAAATAATGTATATGGTACTGTTTAAAAATGGAGTTAGAACTTTCTTCGAAAGTCAATGCAATTTAGATAATTTTTGCTCTAGAGTTTGTTTGTTAGAGTCAAAACTTTGTTTTTATGAGTTATTTTCTCTTATCCTTTTGACTTTTGAAATTGATATAGGCTCTAGCTAATTTGGGTTTGGGTGCCTATCCTAATTGCCTCACTGACCTTTTATTTTATCTATTATTTATTTAATTGCAGCTGATAAAACTTGACCCCCTATGATAATCAAAATTTATGAAACATCTCTTGTGATTAAAAACAATAAAATCAAAACAGCACCATGTAGTTTTAAAAACATGCATCTTGCCTCCTAACCACAATGGGTGTTTTGCCTATTTTGACAAACATATGGTGGTATTTTGATACTTTTTTTTTTTATCATAAGAGATATTTTACCTATTTTGATTATCGCAGGAGGGTCAATTTGCACCAGCCATATTTAATTTGTTCATTTTTATTTAGTTTTTACTCTTTAAATATGGGGTTTTATTTTGTCATATCACCAAGCCCTTATATTGAGAGTGTAATATAAGTGTAATTTTTAATTTATGTGGCCTTGTTTTTTTAAAATTTAGTAAATTATTTATATTAGTACATATTTTATTTTTTTATTTTATTTTTTTAAAAAATGGGGTAATTATATCCCATTTTCAAGAAACCCTTGTTGGACGCTCATCGCTAAGCAAGCGTCTGGTCATCATCAGGCACCTGCTTGGTGTTTGGTCTGTAGGCCTTTTCTATGGCACTTGAGCGCTATTATATGTCTTCAACATTTGTTTGTTTATTTTTTTTTATGGACGAACGTGTCTGTTTAGGTATCGACTACTGATGAATGTAGTTTGTCCTTCTTGGTTAGTAAGTATTCTAACCTAAGCTTTATGCCTGGGGAATTGCATAGAATGTTCGATAAAGTTCATGCCCCATGAATATATTAGAACATTTCTTCTTGAAGTGTCTTGTATTATGAAGATCCTTCGAGATCATTGGTAGGGCTTCGACTTCTTGTGAGTGCTTTCAAATTTCTCATGGAGTAATACGCCTTGCAGCCATCTCGATTGCTTTGTCAATCTTTGAGTTTTGGAGGCTACCTTACAATATTGGTGGAGCTTGTCCTCTCCAAAGAACTTAGCATTATTGAGGTATAGAAGTTATCTTTAGGGTGAAGATGATTTCATGAGGATACTCTTTTATGCTTCTAGAACACCCATAGAACTAGTGCTTGTTTCGCAAACAGTCCTAACGTAAGTGGCCTCCTAGCAAGCAGGTTTGAGGTGTGTCTTTGCAGCAGACATCACCGTAGTGAGGGAGTATAAATTAGTTTGTGAGCTGAACTGTCTTACCTTATCTTCTATTAAGGACTATGTTGTTATGCCTTTGCTTGAGTAAGGAGTTAGCTAAATGAAATTTTATTGATAACCAAGTATAGGCTAAACGTAGGTATGCGAACTCATATATTTTGGTAGTGTTGAACCTTGTTTTATTTTTTGATGGAGGATAATTTGACGTACCTTTGAATGCTTAGTTGTTTGGATGACTTTTATTTTTTGCATTCTTGTCTTCGATATCACACCATGTTGATGAATGGTGGTATATTTATGCCCCTATTTTTCTTTCTTTGTCTCCTTATTTTCCTTTTTTGACCTCTTCTCAAATTTGTCGTAACGAGAAATAGGAATGCATAGATTTGAATGCGAGACCTCTTAGGGGTCTTACCACAGACTTAATTTTATGAGTCTTTGTTGAGGGATCTTACTAGAGTTGTTTGTTGTTTGTGGTTGTCCTCCTTAAGGGTATTGTCATTGTCGTAGCTATTGTTGTCTGCCCCCTTAAGGGTGTAGGCATGGTTGTTTGCTTGTACTTGCCCTTAGGGGTATTGTAGTTAGCTTTAATGCGTGTGCCACGTACCTCCTAGTGGGCTTTGTAGTGGCTTTGAGGTGTTTTCCATATGCCTCCTAGGGATTTTATAGTGGTCTTTGTCATGCACTTCTTGGGGGATTTTATAATAGTCTTCACCACGCACCTCTTGGGGGGTCTTGTAGTGATCTTTGTCATGTGCATTGGAGGGTCTTGTAGTGGTTTTTTCCATGAACCAATTAGGGGGTCTTAAATTGGTACTTGTGTAGCTTGATCAATGATCGTTGCATGGAGTTATACAAGTCATAACCAATGTAACCAAAGAGATAAACACGATTATTAGAAGATGTTAAAGAAAATTCATTTAGGTAATCAAAGGAACAAAGTTATGTTCTTAGTATAGATCAACCTTTTCATTTTTTATGCATTAGATCGACTCTTAAATATTAAAGCAGCAACTAAACACTTAAAGTAAAAATTCCTAACTATTGACATAATCTTGAAAAATAAAGAAACTTGTAGAAGTTGTAGAGGACATGTTTATTTATTCTGAGGGCGGTTCCCATCTCTATCGTGAGGGCAGAATAATTGACAAAAATATATTTTAGGTTGAAAGTCTCTCTAGGTACGTGTATGCACATAGTTGGCTCTTTCTCTAGGAGTTAATTTTCGGCGAGAGCACCGAAGAAATATTAATTTCTTGAACTACACATTTGCTTTTCTCTTTCCGCTTTCTATCTTGACATTCCTTGACATTATCTAAACTAGCAGTAGTGACCTTTATTTTCTTTAGGATGCTGGCATAACTTTCTTTGGAGGGGTGCTGTCAGCTTCTGTAGTTCTACTCGAAGTAGGGAATGTCATTTTCATGTGGTAGATGGATACTACTGCTTGGAAGAGGTTCAAGGTCAACATTCCCAATATAACATTATAAGCTAATGGGGCTTTGATAATCGAGAACCTCAGCATCTTCATGACTTGTCGAGAATGAGTGCCTAAGAAAGGGGAAGGGAGATCTTCTAAGTGCCTCAACTGCTTTAGCGGTGAATCCCACTTTGAGCTGCAGAAATGCATCATTGAAGCTTATGTCCACCAAGCTGCTGTTGTCTATTAAGATCTTTTTCATCCAAAAATTAGCAAAGGAGGTGAAGATCACTAAGGCATATTATATTTACCTCGCTTGACCTCTATATGTCTTCCTTTCTAAAAATAATGTTGGCGAGTGGAGGTCGCACATTATATATTCCATATATAGGGTTGATCGAATGAGCTTACATTTGTCTCATTGCTCGCTCCAACCCTTACTTATGTATGATGAGTCGTCTACAGCAAGTCCTTGGGAGATCATAGAGATGACATCCCCAATAGGAAAGTTCTTTGTGTTTCATTAACTCTGCTGCTCCTTTGACTTTGAATATTTATTAGGTTGCTGTCGTCGGTCTTTTCTTCCTCCAACCATAGATTCCCCTTGGGACTATCCTGCTTTGAGGTCACATACTCCTTATGGTATGTTTTCTGGATTAGCCTCTTGATCTCATCTTTTAAATTTTGGCACTCCTTAATAGTATGGTTGTGGTCATAGTAGAAGCGACACCAGTTATTAGATTTATGCCTCTTTGGAGGATGCTAGATCAGACCATGTTGCTTCACCACAACTAAGACATTGACCCTAGATACGATAAGAGAGGTATAGTGGAGAAGGCTCTTGGAAGGCTACGCATTTGGTCTCCAAACTTCTTGGTTGTTACTACTATTTCTTGCATTATGTAGGCTATCACCTCCTCGATCTGTATGTACCTTTTGCTCAAATGCGAAGCTCCTTTTCTTCTCCTACCTTAAAAATCAGCCATCACCATTGATATTCTGCTCATTTGCTCCAGCTAAAAGTGAGTGAAATTTGGAGGATCAATTGGTGTGTGGATCATATCAATAGAGGCAAAGCATTTGACTTGCTAGCTTTGGAGATCCACTGAAATAGAGCAGTCACTTACCGAATTTTTTCCGAGCGATCTAGATTGAGTTTTGATCTGAAGTTTTTGTAAGGACTTCCTTAAGGAGTTGAGCAGTACCAGAATGTTTTTCGTAATTTTTGGATCACTCTAACCGAGATAAAAGTTGCTGTTTCTCTGTTGTGCCAAAGCTTGCCAGATTCTGGATTGGCAAAGTGTTCCCCATTGCAACCTTGGAAATTTGCTTTTTGAGGTAATTCTTCTACTACATCTGAATTTCTAGCATGATTAGATCCTTGGTAGGATGTAAGCACTGGTTATTTTGAGCTTTTGAAGTTTGGTAAATGGATCCTAGTGGCATATCAATCAACAAAGATTTGAAATGGCTCTAGAGAAGGCAATTTGTGAAGATAGCTCATTTGCACAGAAATGGAGAATGCACGAAATCAAGCCTGGAAAGCAAAAACTATAACTATCTTATACGAAAAGGAAAAGTTTGAAGAGGGTCTATACTTGTGAGTAACATCTAGAAATGGCTAGTTTGCCTATAAATACTCCAAGATGGTCTTCAAATAAAGAAGATATATGTTGCAGAAATTTCTAAGCTTGTGAATTCAATTGTATTCAAGATCTCTTAAGTTTCACTCAAGATCTGTCAACTCTACGAGCTAAAAATCCATCTTCATATTTTATAAATTAAAAACTATGAAGAAACTATTGTAATTGAGATTTATATAAGCTTACCTCTTTTCTCATCGTGAATCTTCTGTAAGGTTAAGACTTATCCTTAAAGTCATGGTGCTAAAGGAATTTATTTTCTTGGAACACGTTGTTTTGGTTAAGACCGATCCCATCGACTCTAGGTGATGAATAAATCTATTTCCTTAGGATACACTGTCTGAATGTTCGACATTAGCAGTATAAAAGTCAAGGTTAGGTTATTTACTACCTTAAAGAACAATGACTTTTGGCTAAGCTTGTAAAAGCCAAGAGTTGGTCCATCTGTATCATAAAAGACTAAGTTAGAACTACTCTTGAAAAAGCTTGGTTTATGATTGATCCTGTAAAAGTCTGATATAGGATTGCTGCCACAAAAATCTGTGTAATAGATTAGATTTCATCCTGTGAAAATTTTGATTTAGTGATCTTTTCCAAAATCCTAAGTTGCAAATCTCAGGTAGAGTAATAGGATTTCCTGGTCCGAAGCTATTTAAAATCCTAGTGTTCTTTGCTTACCTTATTCTTTATTATCAATCATTAATTACTTATTGATTCACTCACTTTACATTATTTACTTCTTTGCTACTAATCAATAATTTATTTGAGTGCTAAAAGTATTGAAGTGATAGGATTAGGAAGCAATCATTCTTGATGATATTTTCATTGTGTGAAAAAAGGGTGAAGTAACGTAATTCAACCCCGTCTTATGCTTAACTCTGAAGTACAATTGATTTCCGAGCGAGGTTTACTTTTTATAAAGACTTAACAACTTGAGTCTAAGATCCACCATGGCCACCATAGAACTTAATGTGGAAGGTTTATCTCACAATAGACCACCTCTATTTGATGGAACAAATTATCCCAACTAGAAAAAGAGGATACAAAAATATATCATTGCTCAAGACATTGATCTATGGACAATCATTACTAGAGGACCATTCATTCCAACCACAGAAGATGAAAATGACGTAAGGAACAAAACTTGATTAGAATATAATGCTAAAGATAAGAGACAAAATTTTCTTAATGCCAAAGTTGAAAATATCATTGCTTGTTATCTTACAAAGGAGGAATGCAACATAGTAAGCTCATGTGAAAATGCAAAAGAAATGTGGGATTTGCTATAGGTTACATATTAAGGAACAAATCAAGTTCGGGTTAAAAGGATCACTATTTGTTACATCAATAAGAGATGTTTACTATCAAGCCTGAGGTGAACATCAAACAAATGCACTCAAGATTTATGGAGATCATTAACCCTCTCAATGCACTTGGTAATGTGTTATCTAAAGAAGTGGAAGTAAGGAAAATCCCGAAGGACAGCTTGCTAAAATGATAATACTAGCCAAGGACAGCTTGCTAAAAGCAAAAGAGAGAAAAGTGTCGCATTCAAAACATCAAATGAAGATTAATCTGAAGAAGATGAATAAGACAATAATGATGAAAATGAGGAAGATATTGCGCTTATCACTAGGAGATTAAAATTTCTCAACAGAAGAATGAAAGCTTTTTGAAAATAAGGAAGGATGCAAGCTTAGGAAAAGGGAAAGAGTCAACTAGAATCCTCAAATCCTGTTATTTGCTACGGATTCCACAAGCCTGGATATGTCTGTTAAAAGTGCCTTGAGCTGAAGAAAACTTCAAAGAAGAAGAAGCAACATAAAGCTATGCAGCCACGGGGGATAATGATAAAAGGAATCGAATGAGGAAGGATCAAATGACGAGTTCACAAATCTTTACCTCACGGTACAAACTAAGGTACATTATGACTCTAACTTTGAATATGATAATACCCATGAGGATGATTTTAAAGATGAATTTCTTGTTGCTATTTAGGAATGCAAAAAGACTTAAAACGTCTTGCTGTGAAAAATGATCTTTTAAAGAAAAACATTTTAAATCTTTCTATTGAAAACAAAGCCTTTGAGAAAAGAATATAAGAATTAATGCTTTCTCTTGATGCTTCTAAAATTGAAGTAGAAGTTTTTCAAATTAGAAATCTTTCTTTAAAGGACTAAATAAGTGATTTAATGCTTTCTTTGGCTACTACTGATATTGAGATAGATGCTCCTCTAAAGGAAAAATATTCTTTCAAAGGAAAAATGATTGAATATGACTTTAAAATTCTTGAAGAAGAAAACCTCTTTTTGAAAAACTAAATTTGTGAATTGGAAATGAATCTTGAAAGGTTTACTATGGGAAGTGATAAGTTACTTCGTCTGGAAAATACTTCTTTAAACATGGTTGGAGTTGGTTATGATAGAAATCTTAAGAAATTGGAGAAATGTCGATTATATGCTTTTATTGCGGAACAATTGGTTATATGACTAAGTCATACTCTATCAATGAGGAAAAGGAAAATGTAAACTATGAATGGGTTTTGAAATTTGAATTGACTAACCCTTAAGGACCCAAAGAGCGTTGGGATATCTAAACTCGAAAAATAAATTTGTGATTGCAAGACTTTCAGGATGCTCTAAATGGAAACAAATGGTTCCTAGATAATGGTGCCTTCTGAGATATGACTGGCAAACCAACAAAAATTTTGGAAATCCACAAAGCAAATTTGGGACATGTTTCTTTCACTAAGAACACCAAAGCAAAAAGTTTTTGGAATTGGCAAAGTTGGAAAAGACTCTTCCACTATTATCAATGATGTATGACTAGTTAAAGGACTAAAGCACAACTTGTTTAGTAGAGGTCAACTATTTGATACTTGCTATCGTCTCAACTAGAAACCTGACAAGTACTCTATAATAATGTTGGAATAGTGCCTCAGCCAATTAGATTGGCATGTAAACTATCTCACTTGTGATACAATCTCGATTTAATGATATTCATATAAAATGACTGTAACATCCCGTCTTTTCTCATAAGTAATTTTTTTATATAATAATATGCAATAATAGTTAAGTTATGAAGCTTATCTGGTAACTATAGGCAATCAGAAGTTTAAAATTTTATGTAGTAAATACACTATATTATGAGTTTATCCCCGTTGATTGAGTTAATAGCATTTTAAATTAAACAAGCTAGAAAAAAAAAGATTTTAAAATTCTCTAAATATACCTACACTATGAGTTTTTTCATACACCCTAAGTTATAAGGCAAAACATACATGACTCAAGATACAAATACATCATTATACATATATGTGTGTATATTTATTAGGTATGTAATAAAAGTTTTATAGGCTAATTAAACAAAACAAGAAATCGAGGACTAAATTATAATAAAAATTAGAATAAAGTAGAAACCAAGGGCTTCCCTAAGCAAATAGCAAAAGTTTCACTTTTGTAAATAGGGGCAAATCCATTGCTATCACCATACAATGACTCCACTTTCTCTGCAGATTATCTCAAACCTAGTAATTATCTCTCCAAATCCTCAGCTATTAATCAACAAATTTTAGCCACAACCATTCTAGCTCATCGAAGATCACAACCCTTAGAAAAATCTCCCTAGAACTCCAGTCCTAACCCCAGAATTTGTCTTCGAACCAAGCAGAAACCCTCTAGCTAGTAAGACTGCTGTCCAAACTTAAACTTTCAAAACAAAAAAAAAACTAACCTTCCTGTTACTTGATCAACCATACAAGTATACTGTTAGAAAGCCCTATTTGTGTAAATTATCTTAGTGGGAGGAGATTTTAGAAATTAGGCCGAGATCACACTGAATTATAGCCGGAATTGACACTACCAGAACCAGGCAGAGGTTGGCAGAACAAGAGGTGATATTATTTTGCTTATAACTAGAGATTCCGTCAATAAAATGAAAAAAGAAAACCATGGATAGAAATCCTTCGAATGTAGATGAGATTAGAGTAAGATTTATTGAAATTGATGTGGTATTATAGCCTAAATTGTGTAGGGACCACAACCTGCCATCAGGACGTAGTTGGGGGTCAGAACTCAACTTTGACTAGAAATTAGGAAAAATCGGCCCATTTGATCATCCAATTAAAGTCATAGTTAGAAAATTCATCAAGTTATAATCCATTTTGAGGTAAAAATCACCATTAAACTCCTTTGGAATTGGTTAAAACTTAGCTTTGATGGAAAGTGCCCTAGCTGAGTATATAAGATATAGGTTCTTGTAATGGTCATATTTTGTTGGAGAATTGTAGAAATATTATGATGTTGATAACTTGGTTATTTTCTTGTGGTTGGGTGTGAATAAATGTTGGATCTTGAGGTTATGTTGGATAATTGAATTTTGATTTAGATATAAGTGAGTTATAATTTGTTGTTTTGATACCATTATTTTTTTTAATTCCTAGAACAATGTGAAGAGAAGTGTTAAGATATATTCGATTCATTTGAAAATTAATAAGTAGGAAATATCACTCCTCTCTCTCTATATATATATATGTGCTCAAAGATAGTCACTTGAATTATTGAATAATAATTATTAAAATAATGTGTAGTACCTTAAGTAAACTAATTGTTATTTTATTCTCTCATAATATTATTACCAAAAGAATAATCCATAGTAATTAAATCTTGAATTTAGGTATTTAGGCGTACAAGTTGTTGGAAAATCTTGATCAAAGGAATCGGTGAGGATTTCTATCACTTTTCAAATTTTATTCTGTCACATGTAATTCCTTTTGCCGAAATACCTTGAATATTGATATGTGAGTTCTTTTTTTCATTCGCAATCTCATTCGTTTACCCATTATTATTTCTCTAGAATCATACACCTATTTCTGATTTTTAGGAATCCCTCGATCATTGATATTTGAAGTTTTTGTTCCTTTTAAATTTTTATCTGTTACTGGTTAATCAATACTTCCTAAAATCATATTACCTTTTTGCACTTTCTGAAATGCCTCATTTATGGTGATGATTATTGTCTGATCTATTTGGTAAATTTTAGCATGTTGAAATCCTAAACTACTCTTAATTACATGATCTTGGCATTAATTTAGTTAGTTTCTTTATAATCAAAACTATGCTACTTAAATAAGTAAAGTACTTTCAAAAAATCACAAAAGTTTCGATAAAAAAAGGAAAAGAATATTTACGAAAAAGTCTTTTACTTCAAATAAGTTATAAATGAAAAAGATTCGTGTTTTCTAATAATTATAAATCTTCTCATCCTACTCGTCGAATCGGGAACTAAGTGCCACACTTGCTGACAGGGGGTATGCAGTGGGGGCCACCTCTAGAATCATGAGGTTGACACCTTCTGCTATATTTATTGTATTCTTGACTCTTTTGAATATCTTATTCAGTTAGTATTGTAAAATACGTGCCGAACAAAGAAAAGTGCCACACTAGTTGATAGGGGATTGCAGTGGGGGCCGCCTCTTGAATCTATTGCCATTGGTACCTCTGGATTTTAGTACTAGACATCTTTCAGCTGTGTTTTATACCTTAAATGATAAAATCCTATTTTATTGTTTGTGAAATGAAGTGTAGGGAACTAAGTGCCACGTGCGGTGGGGCCACATCTAGAATCATGTGCACTTAAGTCTGAACATAAAATATGAATTCTCTTCGCTGGTATGGGATAGTGACGGAGTTACATGAAAGGCTTGATATGAATGTGATGCCTTTGATATGATAAGATCTCTTATAAGTAATTTCGTTAAAGCATCTCCTAATGTATACAAAACTTAAGATATCTAAAATATATGTGCATGTAACTCGTAAAGCATTTAGTACAAGGGTTTTTTTTTTTATAGAAATCAAGTTATCCTGGCATGTTTGCTTCCTATTTAATGCGTAATTCTCACTCTATCATCTTCTACTGTGGTATAAGCTCTATGTAGGTAATTCTCTCTAATTGCCCTCATTGAGTCATTCAGACTCACCCTTATACTTCTCTTTATACAGATGAGGCTGGATTAGTCAAACCGGAAGAAGAAACGTGGGATTAGAGAAGGAAGGAATTTTCTTTTCTTTGAATTCCAATGTACCCAAATCAATAAGTTTATGGATATACATAATAAGACTTATAGCCATGGCGGCTTTAATCCCATGCCTCAGGTACTAGTATAAGTGTACTCTTCTATAATTAGAGAAAAAGTTCAGGTTAGTGTACAACGAATAAAATATAAGTTGTCCTTTTTAATATGATTTGTCATTTTGTTTTGTTAGTCTGCGCTTGACACTGGGCCTTGAAAGGAAAATCTCCTAGAAAGGGTTAGTGTCACGGTGTGGCGACTTCGGGACCTCCGAGGTGCCTCATGTAGTGGTATCAGAGCATGTATGATGAAAAAATTAAATTAAAACATTTAGAAAGAAAGTGAGTAAGATTTGTTAAAATTTGAGCTATGCTAGGATAGATTTATTTGATGTTGTTAATAGTTATTTACTCTGATTGATATATATATATGTGTGTGTGTGTGTGTGTGTATGTATGCTTACTAATTTATGATATGACTGGTCTTTGGTAGATGGAGTAGCCTGGGGTGGGCCTAGGTGGATAGGATAATAGGAAGGTTAATGGTCATGCCAATGGTCATATAGGAGGGATGAGATTGGGAGATCATCTAGATGTCCTTTCCATGAGAGTAGATCCCTTGAGTCAGCACTACACCCCTAACTGAGCCTTGGTCGGGCATTTTCCTCATTTTATAATATATCGCCTATATGATGACTGTCATCATGTCATGTAGACATGTAATCATTTAGAGATGATTTGTGATCAGCAGGCTAGTGAGATGCTAGACCTAATTTATAGGTAGGGGAGCTCAAGACCGAGGTTGAGGGGGGAGGTTTAGTGATTCAGGGACTCCAGACCTAGGTCTAGAAGCAGCTGAGCAAGATAGGACAGTTGAGGGAGGAGTTGGAGTGACTGAGGCAGCATAGTACTGTACTGAGTCGGAGTTATGAGAGTATTAAGAGAGATATAGTGAATATAGTCCGATTTTTCAAAGAGCATATGCATGAGGTCAGTCTTGGAGTCCAAGCACTTGATAGGAGGACTCAGGATGCTGTTAGAGGTACAGAAGGACTTGCTAACCATTGGTTAGGTCATAAACATAGACAGTTGATGGAGGTAGGATCCAACAGGTCTGCTGAGAGAGGCCAGGGGGCATTTGATGATTTTTCTGAGGGAGCTGGTTCAAAGGATGAGGATTCAGTAGAGGTTGCCCCTGGGGGGATGCATGATGTCATTAGTACTTTTCTTTTACTAATAGTTCACCCTATTTTTGATATTTGTATATTTGTAAATAACCTTATCATAGCATGCGTAGTAAGGCTAACTGGGTGAAACTAACTAAAGTACTTTTGTATTAAATGCAAATAATACTAATCAACTGATCTTATAACATGTGTCTATGGTTACATTTATGCATCATGAACATATTTCTATGACATAAGCTTGATCATAATATTGAGTATGAACAAATACATGTATGTATGTAGGACGACCTTTTTAGTTTCCAAAAACAAAATGGAGCCATTTCCTGATGATCAACCTCAACAAGAACCTCATGGTAACAATTTAAACTATCAGGGAGCAATGACATCAAATGCTACAGGAATTAATGAAGAAATGAGACCAAGTTCCAATTTTGGCAATAATTCATGCAATTCTGCGAAAATTCACCACTCTAAATAGGGCAAACTATGCAAGGACCCATGCTAGTTGACGAAGATAGGGATTTTGAGAGATTTCTAAGGCTCAAACCCCTAAAATTTTCACGTGAACTAGATGATAGAAAAGCTGAAGCTCGGATTGAGGAAATCCAAAATATATTTAAGGTATTGAAATATTATGATTCCCAAAAGATTACTTATGTAACATACCAATTTGAAAATACAGCAACTTATTGGTGGCAAATAGTAGACTTTGTAAACTTTAGAAATACGAGAAACCACCTCAATAGCTCATAAGGTAACTTTGCTCAATCTCCCAATAAGCTTGAAGTACCTTGCAAATTTTGTGGTCAGCATGGGCATACCGAAGCAAATTATAGGCACAAGAATAGAGTATGTTACCTATGTGGAAGTGATCAACATTATATGAGAGCATTTCCTAATAATGTAAGATCAAACACAAGAGATCCCAACACGAAATCTCCTTCGCGACACCTAATGCTCGACTAGATGGAACAGGCAAAACACCAACCCCCCAATCTAGTGGCAAACCAAAAGTTCATGCTAGGGCCTATGTTACTGAGGGAGAAGATGCGCCAAATCCTTCTACTGTAGAGGAATGTAACATTAAAATTGCTGAAAAGATTGGTAAAGAATTATTTGACCAAGGTGCTACCCATTCATTATATCTACACCATTGGTGTGAATGAATGTTGGATCTTGAGGTTATGTTGGATAATTGAATTTTGATTTAGATATAAGTGAGTTATAATTTGTTGTTTTGATACCATGATTTTTTTATTTTTTATTTGGTTTAATTCCTGCAACAATGTGATGACAAGTGTTAAGATATATTCAATTCATTTGAAAATTAATAAGTAGGAAATATCACTCTTTATATATATATATATATGTACTCAAAGATAGTCACTTGAATTATTAAATAATAACTATTGAAATAGTATATAGTACCTTAAGTAAACTAATTGTTATTTTATTCTCTCATCATATTATTACCAAAAGAACAATCCATAGTAATTAAATCTTGAATTTAGGTATTTAGGCGTACAAGTTGTTGGAAAATCTCAATCAAAGGAATTGGTGAGGATTTCATCCCTTTTTCAATTTTTATTCTGTTACTTGTAATTCCTTTTGTCGAAATACCTTGAATATTGATATGTGAGTTCTTTTTTTCCTTCACAATCCCATTTGCTTACCCATTATTATTTCTCTGGAATCATACATCTACTTCTGATTTTCAGGAAACCCCCGATCATTGATATATGAAGTATTTATTCCTTTCAAATTTTCATCTGTTGCTGGTTAATCATTACTTCCTAAAATCATATTACCTTTTCGCACATTCTGAAATGCCTCATTTATGGTAATGATAATTGTCTGATCTATTTGGTAAATTTGAGCAGGTTGAAATCCTGAAATTATCCTATCTTGGCATTAATTTCCTTTGTTTCTTTATAATCAAAACTATGCTACTTAAATAAGTAAAGTACTTTCAAAACATCACAAAAGAATTGATAAAAAAAAGAAGAAGAATATCTATGAAAAAGTCTTTTACTCCAAATAAGTTATAAATGAAAAAGATTCGTGTTTTCTAATAATTATAAATCTTCTTATCCTACTCATCGAATCGGGAACTAAGTGCCACACTTGCTGACAGGGGGTGTGCAGTGGGGCCACATCTAGAATCCAGAGGTTGACACCTTCTACTATATTTATTGTATTCTTGACTCTTTTGAATATTTTATTCAGTCAGTACTGTAAAATACATGCTGGACAAAGCAAAGTGCCATACTAGTTGACAGGGGATACGCAGTGGGGGCCACCTCTTGAATTTGTTGCCATTAGCACCTCTTGATTTTAGTACTAGACATCTTTTAGCTGTATTTTATACCTCAAACGATAAAATCCTATTTTATTCTTTGTGAAATGAAGTGTAGGCGGGGGCTACCTCTAGAATTTTGTACACTTAAGTCTGAACATGAAATATGAATTCTTCTCACTGGTATAGGACAGTCATGGAGTTATATGAAAGGTTTGATATGAATGTGATGCCTCTGATATGATAAGATCTCTTATAAGTAATTTCGTTTAAGCATCTCCTAATGTATGCAAAACTTAAGATATCTTAAATATATGTGCATGTGACTTGTAAAGCATTTACTACAAGAGCTTGTTACAGAAACCAAGTTATCCTAGCATGTTTGCTTCCTACTTAATACATAATTCTCACTCTATCATCTTCCACTATGGTATATGCTCTATGCAAGTAACTCTCTCCAACTTCCCTTATTGAGTCATTCAGACTCACCCTTATACTTCTCTTTATATAGATGACGCTGGATTTGTCATACCAGAAAGAGAAACTTGGGAATAGAGAAGGAAGAAAATTTCTTTTGTTTGAATTCCAATGTACCCAGATCAATAAGTTTATAGATATACATAATAAGACTTATAGCCATGGCGACTTTAATGCCATACCTCAGGTATTAGCATATGTGTACTCATCTATAATTAGAGAAAAAGTTTAGGCTAGTATACAAAGAATAAAATATAACTTGTTCTTTTTAATATGATTTGTCATTTTACTTTGTTAGTCTGCGCTTGACACTGGCCCTTGAAAGGAAAATCTCCTAGAAAGGGTTACAACCTATTTGGTTTTATTTCCACAACCCCTTTTGATTTATCCAGAAATAAAAATTAAAAACTATCACTCTCTCCTTATTTTCACTCAAACTATTCCTATTTTCAATTTCAAACTCTTTCTAAACCTACCCTATCATCCTATTATCACATCAATCAAATTCAAATTTGATTTGACATAAAGTATCAACTATCATTTTAAAATTAATAAAATATAAATATATTTAAAAAAAATAAATCTTCTTAAACATAAAATAATATAAATCAACCATCTTTTCAATTATATATATATATTAATCATTACCTTCCAACAAATCATCTAAACACATTTTCATTTTATTTCAAATTTATAACTAACTTTTCAACTTTTAGAAATGGCTAAAAATAGGAAATGGCTCTGGAAATAAAACCAAACGGGCCCTTAGTGTAGTGGTGTGGTGACTTTGGGACCTCTGGGGTGCCATAATGGCCATCTTTATTTTATGCTTATTTTACTTCACTGGCATTTGGTTGAAGGCACTAAATCACACAAGACTATGGGACTTGGTCACGCACCGGGTGGTGATCATGAAATAAGTCTCTACGGTCGTGATTTTAAATATTCCAAGTCATAGAATCTTATAAGACATGGCATCTAAGATTCAGATAGACTTGCACTAATGATGCATAAATCTAAGGAGTTGGATATTGCTTCATTTCATGAGCAATCTTTGTTAGACATGGATGCATGTTAGTGAGTGTTCGTTAGAGAACAAGTTCACTGAAGACCCACCTGGAGAATCCACTAGATAGCCGAAGTGGCAAGCCGGTAATGGCAAGTTCTCCAGCTCATACTAGTGCATATAATTAATCCTCTGACTTAAGGATCTATGGTAACCTTGTGTTTAGGTTCTCATGCTTTGACCCTTTCACCAACCATATAGCGGGTCATCTAGGTTGAGATTGGGTGTAGGCTACTTAGACATGGAGGTTTGTAAGATCCAAGATGGGATCCATCTCCTCATTGTTGTAAATGATGAGTGCATCTCCTATGTATTCTATAATGATCGATTCCAAGAAATCCTTGTGCAAGGTAGTATGACAATTTGGGAAAGGAGTTTCCTTTTCCAAAGATAAGGTCATAAAGGGGAATCAAATGTTGGAATTAGAAACATATTTATGGAGGCTTTTGGGGGGCCAACAAATATCTTGCCCTAAGCCTTTTTCGGGAGATATGAGATGGAAGGACCATATTTGCATAACATAGAGCTAGAAAGGTTCATCAAGACATATTCATTCATCTAATTAGTTAGGCTCCATGGGCTTGTTTCTAGACATCGAGTATGGAGATTGGGTACTTTTTGATTAATGGAGATTAATTGAAAGCGCTATTAGTTTAAAGGAGTTTAAACTAATGTGAATATTTTAATATTCAAAATATCACAATAAGCTATGAGCCCATGTCCAATGAATGAATGAACCTAACGGGCCACACACAAAATCCTAAAGGAAGTTTTTACTTGATAGGTGGAATTTTCTAAGGAGTTAGAAAATTCATTCTAGGCATTTTGGAGAAAAATCAGTTGAACAATTTTTTGGTCATCTTGGCTTGATTAATTTAATTGTTAAATTAATCAAAATAATTTAAGGAGTTAAATTAGACCAATTAAATTAAGAATTTAATTTAATTGGTGCCATGTGACTACTAATTATTCAAGTTAACCTAAAGAGTTAAGTTAACACATTAACTTAAACAATTAAGTTAATTGACTTAAGGAGTTAAGTCAAATCAATTAATTAAACTAAAGCATTAATTTAATTAAAATGAGAATTTGGTTTTGGAGGAAAAATCAAATGAAAAAATTCATTTGAATTTAACTAGAGTTAATTTGCATTACATTTCATAAGATGAAATGTAGATGCTAATTAAATGCAAATGTATGTAAAATTCAAATTCACATGCAAGTTGGAAAGTTGCCAACGAGCATGGGAGGTGTGATGACAACTTGCGTTACACTCTTCTCTCTATAAATACCAAGGTGGCCAGCCATGTGATGGCTAATCCATAAGATTCCCATTTTTCTTCCAAAAGTGTGATTTTTCATTTGTTGAAGCTTCACACTGTCCAAACTCTCTCATTCTCTAATTCCATTCCAAATACCACTCCTTCACCTTCATCCTCTCATTATCTGGTAGATTTGAAGCTGATTTAGAGATTTCCTTGGGTGTGTGGATAATACATTACAGGTCCAACACTTGGGGGACTTGTTGCTCCTTGGTGTACCATTCCTGTTTGGCTGTTTGCGTGGTTGATTTGAAGGGCTTAGGAAGTAGGTCCAATACGAGTCCGTGATTGCATAGATTGAGTTAGTATTTGTCAATATTGTGAGGGCAGCCCCCATGTTACTCAGTTGAGGGCTGCAATCTTCAAACGATTTATTTGCGCGAAATTTTTAAAACATCTACCTTGGTGTATGGTAGTGTTCTGTGCCAAATTTGAGAAATTTTGGAGTTATGGAAGGCGTTCAATTGTTAATTGTTTCTCCTATGCGCGAGGTGCTCAATTGAAGAGTTTATTGTAGTCTTCTTCCTCATGCCTTTAGATTTAGGTTTAAAGGTAAATTTTATGGACTTAAATCCTTATTATTAGCATGATTAGATACTTGGAGTGGAGTAGCAAAGTTATATTTAGCCTTTTATGGTTTTTTATTATGGATCTGAAGCTTATTCCTACTTTTAAGTGGTATCAGAGCCTAATTCATACTTTAATTTCGATTTTGGTGGATTGATTCATGTAATGAATTGATCATAATCACCAAATACTTAATTCTGTATGTGGCTCCTTTTTTGATGATGTTATCAATTCAATTGATGAATTTGAGTATTTGGTTGATTTTGCATGTGGCTCCTTTTGTGATGATGTTATTTGTTGATATAGCATGTTTAATTTGGCTTTGGGGTGTTTTGGTCATTTTTGGATCCAAATTAGATTGGAGTTAACTGGAGATTTTTGAATAATGTTGATTCTCACTTAAATTTGATTTTTGAAGCATGTTTGAGCACTTTAATTTTCAATTTTTGAAGGTTTTTATAATCTAGAAATTTGTCAAAATTTGTATGAAATGATGTTATGGACTTGTTCATATGGTTCGGAGTGGCTAAAACACAAAACGGTGCTTAAACGGGTAATTGGTAGAAGTTGTGGCAGGGCTGCTACCCTGCTTGGCAACAGCTAGGCATGATTGTGGGCAAGCCTTGTGCATGCCTGCTGCGTGCCCGACTGGACAGATGGGTAACTGCCCGCCCCATGGTTACCATAGAACCTATTTTTGTGCTATTTTGGTGTTTTTGCCCTATCAAACTTGATTATCTCATTCTTATTTTGATGCACAAATATTGTGTACGTGTTTGAAGCAATATTGGACATTTTTGCACGCTTTTAAAGCCTTTTTTAAAGTAATTTTCAATTAGTGCAAAAATGAGATGCATAAAGAGTTATGCTTATTTTTACTACTTAAGTAATTGTTTATGAGATAAGCTTTCCTCTCTTTGGCCTTTAAAGTTCTCATTTGAATATTTGCTACTACCTTCAAGATTCGCACCTATAGCCATTAGCGCTCGAGCTCACTCCCAAGGTTTTGCAACGACCACCATGCACTTTATTCATTAGGGCCTAGTCCATGCTCAACGACTGGGTATAAGTTGCACGCGTCAATGCTATCCATTTTCTGGGCCAGTTGATTCGGCAGGTGAGTTATTACATACTTCTTAGAGGCTTTTGACTTCCATGACCACCGACTTGTTGTCCTATTCGACCAACACCCTTTGTGGGATCTAGGTTGGTGCGCAATTGGGCATCATAACCTAGCTTCCGATTCATCCCGCATCTCCAATTCTACTTACCAAAAATGGTCTAATTAGAGCTCTCAATTCCTCAACACAGCCCAATGGAGCATCCACACCATTCTACCTATTTAAAGTTTGAGAGTAGGTTGAGGACGTTGCACCCTCAATGCCTCTAATCATTAGCTTTACCCGATGGAACTTGCAATCGAGCTCCAACTATCCTGAGGGAAACTTCAGAGAGAATTAGCTACTATATGGTTCAATTAGTCTTTCGCCCCTATACCCAAGTTAGACTAACGATTTGCACATCAGTATCACTGCGGGCCTCCATTAGAGTTTTCTCTGGCTCTGCTCCTCTTAAGCATAGTTCACCATCTTTTGGGTCCTGACATGTATGCTTACTTGAACCCTTCTCAGAAGATCAAGGTCGGTCTGGTGCACCCCTCGAGGGGGATTGTGTCGGTCAGCTTCCTTGAGCCTTGCGGATTTACTCACCTACTGACTTGCACACATGTCAGACTCCTTGGTTCGTGTTTCAAGATGGGTTGAATTGGGAGCCTGTTGGCCATCACTGAGAGCATACAGTTGTAGAGGCACACACGAGGCGTGCACTATCCACCACGATCAGGTAATGGCATTCGACGAGCATATCAATTACTCGGGTTTTAGCCACTGCCTCAATCGATACCAGTCTGCGTCCTGAGTTGATCAGCGTACTAACTTTTTCCGTACCATATCTGATTGAGATACATCATCGGCCCTATCTTCTTGCCTCTCGATAATTTCAAGTACTCTTTGACTCTCTTTTCAAAGTCCTATTTATCTTTTCTTCGCAATACTTGTTCGTTATCGATCTCTCACTTGTATTTGGCCTTGGACAAAATTTACTTCTTGATTGGAGCTTCATTCCCAAACAACCTGACTCATCGATAGCACCTTGTGGTGCGATAGGGTTCGGGCATAATGGGGCTTTCATCCTCTCCGATGCCCCTTTCTAGGGGACTTGGGCCCGATCCGCTGTTGATGATGCTTCTCCAGACTATAATTTGGACAATGAGGTTGCTCATTCTCAAGTCAGGTTATTCCCAATTTGTTGCCCGTTACTGAAGAATCTTTGTAAATTTCTTTTCCTCTACTTATTGATATGCTTAAACTCAACGAGTAATCTTGCCTGGCCTAGGTTGCAACTAGATACAACATGTATGGATAAGTGTGCACGAGTGCTGTTGGATCGATCATGATGCCCGAGTTAGTGATGCTGTCTCGCTTAATAGCACGCGAGTTAAGGACCCATCACTACTGGTTGTGATGAGTATCACTGTGAGATTGTATTTGGGTCGGCCGTATGCTTGATGCGCATAGGAGGCAAATGTTTAACTTTATCTCACGACCACACAATAGGAATAGGGAGAGGGGGCAACATGATGCATGATGCCTAAGCAGATGTGTCATGGGCCTAATGGTGTTAGGCACATCTTTTGTTCAAAGACTCGATGGGATTCTATAATTCATACCAAGTATTGTATTTCACTATATTCTTCATTGATGCAAGAGCCGAGATATCTATTATGGAGAGTCATTTTGACATTCGAGAGATGCCAGCTCCACCATGCGCACCGAGGAGGCTGGCGCTTCATTGGGTTTTCCTTGGTGTATGCTGCATCAGGTTTCGTTAATAGTTGAGGGGCCACTTCGCGATGGGAGGCTCTCCCCCCAGTATTGGATGATTATGAATGTACGGTCTATTTTTTAGGTTTTGACAATGATCCTTTCATAGGTTCACCAATGAAAACCTTGTTATGACTTCTCCTACTCTAAATGGTAGGGTTCAATAGACTTCTCACGATGACAAGGGCAACGAACCACCCATATCGCCACGATCTAAACACTTTAGTAGACTATTCAATCGATAAGAGCGACGGGCGGGCGTACAAAGGCCAGGGACATTGTCAACACGAGTTGATGACTCGCACTTACTAGGAATTCCTTATTTAAGACCAACAATTGCAATGATCTATTCCTATCACGATGAAATTTTAAATATTACCCAGTCCTGGAGACTAAGGCTATAGACTTACTGAATACATCAGTGTAGTGCACGTACGGCCTAGAACATCTGAGGGCATCACAGACTTGTTATTGCCTCAAACATCTATGGCCTAAAAGGCCATACTCCCTCTAAGAAGCTGGTCGTGGATGGATACCTCCGCATAGCTAGTTAGTAGGCTGAGGTTTCATTCATTAATGGAATTAACTAGATAAATCACTCCACCAACTTAATGTTGGAATAGTGCCTCGCAAGCCAATTAGATTGGCTCGTAAACTATTTCACTTGTGATACAATCTTAATTGAATGATATTCTTTAAATGGACATCTTTATCTTATGCTTATATTTACTCCACTAACATTAGTTGAAGCCCTTAGATCCAATAAAACTATGGGACTTGGTCACGCATTGGGTTATGATCATGGAACAAATCTAATACGGTCGTGATCTTAAAACTTCTAAGTCCTAGGATCTTATGAGACAGGACATCTAAGATTCAGATAGACTTACACTGACAATGCATAAGTCCAAGGAGTTGGATGTTGCTACATTTCATGAGCAATGCCATATGAGATATGTTTGCATGTTAGTGGGTGCTTGTTAGGGAATAAGGTACTAAAGGCCCGTTCGGAGAATCCATTGGATAGTTGTAGTGGCAAGTCGGAGTGGCAAAGTTCTCCAACTTACGCTAGTGCATAAAATTAGTCCTTTGACCTGAGGATCCATGGTAACCTTGTATTTAGGTCCTTATGCTTTTACTCTTCCTTAGCCACATAGCGGGTCATTCGGGAAGTGATTGGGCATGAGCTACTTAGATATGGAGGTTTGTGAGATCTAAGATGGGATCTAACTCCTCGTCATTGTGAAAGGCGAATACATCTCTTATTTATTCTATAATGATCGATTCTAGTGAGTCTTTACGCAAGGTACTATGACAATTTGGAAAAGGGGTTCTCCAAATATGAGATTATAAAGTGGAATCGAATATTTAAATAGAGATATAGTATCGAGGCTTTTAAGGAGCTAACAAATATCTTGCCCTGGGCCTCTTTTGGGAGATAGGAGGTAGAAGGACTGTATTTGTATGGTACACATAGAGCTAGAATGGTTCTATAAAAGCATTCATTTTGACCAATTAGTTGGGCTCCATGGGCTTGAGGTTGGACATCGACCATGGAGATTGGGTACTTTTCAATTAATGGAGATTATAAACTAAAATGAATATATGATATTCAAAATTCACAAAGAGTTGTGAGCTCATGTCCAATAAATGGTAGAACCTAATAGGTCACATACAAAAGCCAATTTCATTTCCCACTTGATGAAAGAAAATTTTCTAAGAGTTAGCAAAACACTCATAGTGGATTGATTTTGAGGTTAGTGAAAATTGAGGTTATTTTTGGCTTGATTAATTTAATTGTTAAATTAATCAACTAATTTAAGGAGTTAAATTAGACTAATAGTTAAGGAGTTAATTATTTGGTGCAACATGACCATCAATTGGTCAAGTTAGCTTAAAATGTTAACAATTCTTAGCTTAAAGAGTTAAGGTAATTGACTTAAGAGTTAAGTCACAGGTTAATTAATTAAATTAAAATTTTTAATCTTATTAATGAAGATAATCTATTTTGGAGGGAAATTTCAAATGAAATGTTCATTTGGTGTGGCATTTTAATTAATTTGAAATTAGATTCCAAATGAAATTGAAATGCATATAAAATTCAAATTCAAATTTGAACTGCAACTTGCCAATTTGCAAGGCTAAGTTGGCGGTCACCTTGAGGAAGGTGTGATGCTACCTTGACATCATACCATCCTCACTCTATATATAGATCTAAAGAGAGAGATAGGCGGTCACTTGATCACATTGTGAAGAATTAGATTCTTTCATATATTCCCTCCAACTCTTAAGTGTTGCATTATGTATTGAAGCTTCATTTTCTCTCTTCTTTTCCTACCTCAAATCAAGCCTTCATCTCTGCAGATATCCTTTCTATTTTCCAGCTGATATTAAGAAGATTAGGATCTAGCATTATTGCGTGGATTATAACAATTAGAGGCAAGAAAATTGGATTGCTTGCTTTTGGAGATCCATTGTCATGGTAGTCCACTTGGAGAATTTTTTTTTGCACTTCCCTGTGGCGTTTTCAGCTGAATTTTTTACAATAGAGTCATCAAGGAGTTGAAAAGATATTGTAGTTGTTTCTGAATTTTTGGAGGAGTTTGGATGGGGCAAAAGTTGCATCTAATCCATCGTGTTGCTGTGTGACAGTTTCTTCTGGTTGGAGTCATCTTTTAAATTTCCTTAGTTTTTTAGTGAATGAAGGTAATCTTCTTTCCAAATCTGAATCATTAGAATGTTTAGATCCTTCGTGATATGTGTAACCTAGTTAATTTCAGTTTTTGCACCTTTAATTATTGGATCCTAGTGCTATATGTTCCTTTAAGTGGTATCGAAGCCTAATTCACGCTATGATTTGGATTTTTGATTGCTTCATTCATGTGATGAATTGGTCAAAATCTCCAAATACTTTGCTTGATGAATTGAAAGCGTGCTAATATGTGTTTTAACTGTTAATTCATATGATTAGTATATTTTAATTCATAGTTGCTAATGTTGAATTTTAATTTGGCATTAGTTGATGTTATATGTTGATATAGCATGTTAAATTTGGCCTTATGATGTTTTGATCATTTTTTGTTCCAATTTGATTGGAGTTTATTGGAGATTTTTTAAGAATGTGATTCTTACATGAACTTGAAGTTTGAAAAATGTTTGAGCACTTGAATTTTCATTTTTAAAAGGTGTTTTAGATCTGGAAATTCATCTATAATGTGTGATTTAGTGTTTAAGAGGTGTCCTAAATTATTTGGTGCACAAAAATTGAGCCAAAATCAACTTGACATGGTGCTAACCTTGAAACAGGGCAAGCTATCGCACGACTACGAACAGTAATCGGGCAACAGTGCCCAGTTTTTATTTTGCACGAGTCATGATGTGCTTTTGTGTTCTTTTTTTGACCAAAAGTGAATTAAATCGTGCTAGATAGATGCACTAGTGTTGTGCAAGTTCTCAAAACTATGTTTGACATTTTTTTATTGCTTTTAGAAACTTGTTCAAGTTGATCTCCAAACTTTATGCAAAATGAAATGCATAAATGTTATGCTTATTTTTGCTTGGCCAATTAATTGTTTATGGGTTAAACATTTAATTGTTGGAATTCAATGTCATTTCTTTATTTATTGTTAATATAATTGATGAATGGATGATGAATGAATGGGGATGATCATGAGCCTTTAATATTGATTTTATTTGTTTCAAGTTGTTGAAAAGGGTTGTATTAAATTGGGGCTTGCATGTCTCTTAATTTCTATCTTGTAAATGTTATGAGAGTTGAATCACTAGGAGTGAGGATTTGTTTCTCATACAAATGTTGCATCAAGCAAAGAAGACCTTTGGAGGCATCGAGACAAACAAAACCCATGAATGTATGGTATACACTCATGTAATAGCTAGGTTTAATCAACCTACTTAAAATCAACTAGGTGGTGCACATATGCTCTAAGTACATCACTTGGTTAGGCTAATGGTCATTCCACCCTAGGAGCATGCTAGGTGTATTTACTTATTTACGCTTTCCATATCCTATTGATATATGAGATGCATGGTTAGGTTATCGAAAACCTAAACAAGAAGATAAAATTGATGAGATCTTTGCAAGAAAAAAAAATCCCTCCACTTAGAATGTCTAAGTACTCCAAATATTAAGTCAAAATAGATACAAATTAAAAGGAATTTTAATTAAGTCATGCCTTTTACCAATAGTATGTGGCATGACGATGCTACCATTTTTTCTGTGATGGCACTCGAAACAGGGTTCATACTTAAGGTGGAAAGCTATGATCACATACTTAGCATATGATGCACCTTTGATTTGAGGCTTCCCATGCATTGGCACTCGAATGGGGGATGTCGTGGAGCGGTTTCACATCAAAGTTTGATTGGTAGGTCCGACTTAACACCTAATAATGTAGAGACACTCAAAGCGGGGATCTATATGAAGAGTGAGGCAAAATATATCAAGGGTTACATGAGATGCAATTAGCAAATGTTGCTTACCTTTTGATTGTTTGTGGATGGCACTTGAAGCGGAGGTCCACTTACAAGTCCTTAGGGTCTTGATTTTTACTAGGAAATAAGATTTCCTGAATTCTTCTAGGGGGTAAAGGATTTGATAAATAGTGGGAGAAAAACATGCTTAAAAGACCATGAGCATGTTTTTATCTATATCAATATTCAACCATATGCTTATATTCCATCTTTCGTGTTGATGATTTGAGAAATTTCAAGAATGGTTAAAAATCCACTCCACATTATTTTGGAAACCAATAAGCCCACTGGGCCTAACTTCCACAGTTTGACTAAACCTTAAAATCGTTCTAGATTCCAAGAAATGGATAAATGTCCTATATCATGGTGCTCCTAATCCCATAGGGATTAATGTAGATCAAGAGGCACGTGAAAAGTTCATAGATTGAGTTAAGGATCGTCCTATCCCATTATCTCATGATAACATCTATAAACTTCAAAAATCTCATGGACACATGAATAGTACCTTGGTTTAAGTTCACAAGAGTTGTAAAGCCAATAGGGTATGAGAAGTTTATGTTTTCAAAGGAGATTTTTCAAGCTAGGATGGATGTGAAGTTATGTGTCATTGACTACGGTCTAAAGATGATTAGGCTTGGAGAAGCTTTTCAACTTAGACATAGTGATGGACAATTATCTCCATGAGGATTTGATCCTCATATCCTCGCCAAGTTTTATTGATCAAAGTGTTGATCAAGATAAAGTCTACCATGACAAGGACAAACCTTTGATGCTTACTTCCTCCTCCAAGTCTATGGGCCCTCGAGGTGCTAGAAAGGGAGGTAAAAAGAAGAAAAGTTCTTCCTCTAAGGGAGAGCAACCATTAAAGGCATCCGGTGGAGTCAAGAATATTATAGTGGAAATAGTTGAAATTACTTATTTCTACTTTGGCGAGATAGGCCATTAGAAGCAGTATTGTAAGGAATACCTTGCAACACTTGAGAAGGGTATGTACTTTATTGAAGTACATTTAAAGATAAATTATTCCTCATGGATATTTGATATCGCATGTGGTTTTTATCTCTGTAAGTTGTTACGAAGAATATAAAGAAGAATAAAACTTAGTAAGGGGGATATGATCCACCACCTTAGCTAAGGAGCAAGAGTTGCGGCCAAAGCCAAAGGTATTTAATAAGTTAGACGTAAGGAACTCTATACTTGTATTGAACCCTTATTATTATGTACCATATATTGTTGAGAACAATATTTCAATTTCCGTTTTGGATAGTGAAGGATTTGATCTTTCTAAATCAAATGGGAGATTGAAGGCATTAAAGAATAGGTTTTTTAGTTGCTTATGGCACACTTAACAAAGGATTATACATTTTTAGGATTCCCAACCATCACCAATGCACATTCAATCAAGTAGAAGAAAATTATAACCAAGAAGATTCCATCCCATGGCATGCAAGACTTGGACATATCTCTAAAAATAGGATGTACGAGTTAGAAGCTCTCAAAGCACTAAATGTTAGTGGCATTGAAGACCTTCCTACTTGTGAATCTTGTTTGAAGGGAATAATGACTAAGGCTTTTTTTGTAGGATAAATGGAGAGCACCACAAGTCCATTGAATTTGATCCATACGAATGTTTGTGGCCCACCAAGAGTTAGTGCGACATGAGGCTATTCTTACTTCATCACCTTCACCGATGATTTTAGTCGGTTCAGACATGTGTATCTTATAAAGTACAAGTTTGAAGCCTTTGAAAAGTTCAAAGAGTATAGGAATGAAGTAGAAAATTAAAAAGGACTTAGTATTAAAGCTCTTCAATCGGATCGAGTAGGAGAATACTTAAGTACCAAATTCTTGGATTATCTAAAGGAGAATGCGATTCAATCTCAATGGACTCCACCTAGCACATCCTAACATAATGGAGCAGCTGAGAGGAGAAATTGTCCCTTGTTGGACATGGTACATTCCATGATGAGCTTTTATGATGTACCCATATCCTTTTGGGAATACGCCTTAGAAACGACAGAGAAGCTACTAAATGTAGCACCTTTAAAGTCGATGCCAAAAACACCACATGAGATGTGGTATGACAAAGCACTCTCTTACCATTATCTAAAGGTTTGGGGGTCTTTCGCTTATGTGAAACGATTAGTGGGAAACAAGTTGGATAGTAGATCTACCTTGTGCAAGTTTATGGGATACCCAAGAGAGTCTATGGGTTATTACTTTTATGATACCTCGAACAAAGGGTGTTTGTTTCAAGGAATGCCACTTTATTGGAAAAGGTATTTCTATTAGATAGAAATGACGTTGTTATTGAACTTGATGAAGTTCAAGATGATCATCAAATCCCACAAATGATAGAAACAAGAGAGCAACAAGAACCTTACATACAACCTCTAAGAAAGTTGGATTGAATCAAGAAGCAACCTGAAAGGTTTGGATTTCTTCATGAGACTGGCTAATTGAATAGTGATCCAAAAATCCATGAGGAAGCTATGTTGGGAATAGACTCGGGACATTGGCTTAATGCCATAAAATTCAAAATAGACTCTATGTGCTCCAACAAAGTATGGACTTTAGTAGGTCCACCAGAGGGAATAGTTTCCATTGGTTGCAAGTGGATCTGTAAGCAAAGGCAAGGAGTCAATGGAGAGGTTATGGCCTTTAAGACGCGACTAGTGGCAAACTGTTACACTCAAAGACCTGGTTCGATTTTGAGCAAACCTTTTCATCGGTTGTAATGTTTAAGGACATTTGGATTTTACTTGACATAGCCGCATATTATGACTATGAAATATGGCGAATGGATGTGAAAACCGCTTTCCTCAATGGAGACATTGAAGAAGAAATTTATATGGAGCAACGACAAGGTTTTACATTCAAGTGGAGTGAGCAAAAGGTTTACAAACTCCAAAGATCCATTTATGGACTCAAACAGGTGTCTTGAACTTGGAACATACATTTTGATAAGATAGTTAAAAATCATTTGGCTTTGTAAAAAATATGTATGAACCTTGTGTATACAAAAAAGCTAGTAAGAATAGTATACAATTTATTATGTTTTATGTCGATGACATTCTTCTTATTGGGAATAAGAGAGAAATATTAGAGTGTACTAAAACATGGTTATCTACTCAATTCTCCACAATAGTTTTGGGAGAAGCATCCTACGTATTAGGAATACATATCTATAGAGATAAATCGGGGAAGATGCTGGGGCTTTCCTAAAGCCCATACATTGACTAGATACTAAAAGGGTTTAGTATGGAAGAATCCAAGAGAGGATTCCTCCCTTTGGGACATGGCATTTGTCTCTCCAAGTCTATGGCCCCCAAGCCTGACGACATGAGATAGAGAATGTCCTATATACTTTATCTATCTGCCATAAGGAGCATAATGTATGCCATTTAATATACAAAACTGGATGTGGCACACACTTTAACTGTTACGAGTTATTTCTAATCCAACCTTGGTGAATGTCACTAGATAACTATTAAAACAATCTTTAAGTACTTGAGAAGTATTTTTGGTATACAGTAATGAAGAAATGAAACTCGAGAGTTTTTGGATTCTAGTTTCCAATTCAATGTAGATAACTTAAAATCCACTTATGGATTTATATTTTACGTCAATGGTGGCATGGTGAGTTGGAAAAGTTCCAAACAAGACACCATGGCTGATTCAACCATAGAGGTAGAATACATTGCGATTTTGGAAATTGCAAAGGAAGGTATTGGATAGAAACCTCATCCCAGAGTTGAATGTAGTGCCTAGTGTGCATGAGCCTATGGTTGTCTTTTGAAGACAACTTTGGACTTGAGCCAAGATCTCATCAGTGATCCAAACACAGATAAATATGTTATCATTTGATATATGATATCATTTGATAGACGCGACATCTGAGTGGAATTTATTGCCTCAAAAGATAATATAGCAGAATTATTACCTTAACCTCCAAATGTAAAAGGTATTTGAAGGACATCTTGAGAACATGGGCCTTAAGGCTATGGGGAATTAGCTTTAGGGCAAGTGGGAGATTGTTGGAATAGTACCCTGCAAACCAATTAGATTAGTCTTGTAAACTATTTCCTTGTAAGATAATCTTGATTGAATGATATTCAATATATGCCCTTCTTCATCTTATGCTCATTGTTTACTTCACTTGCATTTGGATGAAGCCTTTAGATTACACAAAACTACGAGACTTGATTACACATTGGATGGTGATCATGGAATAAGTTTTACATGATCGTGATCTTAAATCTTCTAAGTCATAGGATCTTACGAGACAGGGCATGTAAGATCCTGATAGACTTGCGCTAACGATGCATAAATCCAAGGGTTGAACGTTGCTCCGTTCCATGAGCAATCCCATATGAGACATGGATGCATGTTAGTAGGTGTTTGATAGAGAACAAGGCACTTAAGGCCCGTCTAGAGAATCCACTAGATAGCCAAAGTGGCAAGTCAGTAGTGGCAAGTTCTCCAGCTTACGCTAGTGCATATTGTTAGTTCTTTGACCTGAGGATCCATGGTAGCCTTATGTTCTGTCCTTATGTGTTCTACAATGATCGATTCCAAGAAATCGTTGCGCAAAGTTTTGTGACAATTTGGAAAGGAGTTTCCAAAGATGAGGTCACTAAGGGAATCGAGCATTGAGAATAGAAACACTATATTAAGGCTATTAGGGAGTTGACTAATATCTTGCCCTAGGTCTCTTTCACGAAAATAGGAGACGGAAGGACCTTATTTGCATGGTACGCGTAATGATAGAATGGTTTTTTAAGAGCATTCATTTCAGCCAATTAGTTGGGATCCATGGGCCTAAGGGTGGATATCGACCATGGAGATTGGGTATTCTTCAATTAATGAGATTAATTGAATTGAGTTGCTTAGTTTAAAGAAGTTTAAACTAATGTGAATATTTGATATTCCATAAGTCAGAAGGAGTTGTGAGCCCATGTCCAATGAATGGTAGAACCTAATGGGTCACACACAAAAGTCAAATTGAATGACCTATTGAGGGAAGGAGAATTTTATCAGCGTTAGAAAATTCATTTTGACCGATTTTGAAGGAGGTGAAAATTGGAGTCATTTTTGGCTTGATCAATTTAAGAGTTAAATTGGCCAATTTAATTTAAGACTTAAATTAAGACCAATTAATTAAGAGTTAATTAATTGATGCCACATGACTATCAATTGATCAAATTAATTTAAGAATTAAATTAATTTTGACTAGCTTAAAGAGTTAAGCACTTTGACTTAAGAGTTAAGTCAAAGGATTATTAATTAAATTAAAGTGTTTAATTTAATTAAAATTGGAAAGTTTATTTTGGAGAATATTATTAAATGAAGGGTTCATTTAATATGGAATTAGAACTCATTTGGAAGATATTTCATTAGATGAAATGCAAATTCCAAATGACATTCAAATTCACATTAACACTAATTGTTAGTGGCCACCTTGGCATTGATATGTGGCATTCTCTCCTTGAAGACGATGTGTGACCACACACCATCCTCCTCCTATATATAGATATAGGAGGGGGTGGCCAGGAGGTAATTATTATGCAAGGTGTGCATCATTCTCCTAACAACTTTGTTAGTGGGCATCTAATAGTTAGAATATCCACAAATCTCCCCAACCTCCTTCATCCTCCCCATCCATACTTGGCCTTCTTTCCTTAATTTCTATGCAATGATCTTCAGCCATTTTGTAGAGAAAACATCCATCCATTTGGTGTCCAGACTATATCATTAGAGGCAATACGTTTGGGTTGCTATTGCTCTTGTTGAAGTAGTTTCTGGCAGCCGATTGAACTGAGTTCTGGGAGGACTTATTTTGTTCTAATTGAGCCAAAAATTTTACTGTAGCATCTTCAAGTTGTTTTGGGAGTGCAGTAAAATGTTCAGCTCGAAAGTAGGTGTTTAACTTGGGGAAATCAATTGGTGTTCTTGCTGCTCCAATGAGGAGACAACTTCAAGAGTTGAAGGGTGTTTTCTTTTTCTCCTTGATTTTCGGTTTCATCAAGATATTTCCCTCTCTAAATATGAATCGTATGCATGTTTAGATCCTTTTGGATGTGTTTGGATAAATTTATTTAGTTTATTTGAAAATTATTTGGATCCTAGTGCCATACACATCTTCAACAAACTATTTCACTTATAATACAATCTTGATTAAATGACATTCTTTAAATGGCCATCTTCATCTTATGTTTATTTTACTTCATTGGCATTTGGTTGAAACCCTTAGATTACACAATACTAAAAAATTGGTCATGCACTGGGTGGTGATCATGAAACAAGTCTTACATGGTCATGATCTTAAAGTTTCCAAGTCGTAGGATCTTATGAGGCAGGGCATCTAAGATCTAGATAGAATTGCATTGACGATGCATAAATCCAAGGAGTTGGATGTTTCTCCATTTCATGAGTAATGCCATATGAGATATGGGTTTATATTAGTGGGTGCTTGTTAGGGAACAAGGCACTAAAGGCTCGTCCGAAGAATCCACTAGATAGCCACAGTGGCAAGTCGATTGTGACAAAATTCTCCAACTTATGGTAGTGCATAAAATTAGTCCTTTGACCTAAGGATCCATGGTAACCTTGCATTTAGGTCCTCATGATTTGACTCTTCCCAGGCCACATAGCAGGTCGTTCCAGTGGTAATTGGGCATGAGCTACTCCGACATAGAGGTTTGTGAGATCCAAGATGGAATCCGACTCCTCATCGTTGTGAAGGGCGAGTGCATCTCCTATGTATTCTATAATGATCGATACCAACGAATCTTTGCGCAAAGCAATATGACAATTTAGAAAAAGGAGTTTTCCAAAGATGAGGTCATAAAGTGGAATTATGCATTTAAATAGAGAGATAGTATCAAGGCTATTATGGAGCTAACAAATATCTTGCCCTAGGCCTCTTTTGGGAGATAAGAGACAAAAGGACCGTATCTGCATGCTATGCATAGAGCTAGAATGGTTCTCCAAAAGTATTCATTTTGACCAATTAGTTGGGATCCATGGGCATGAGGTTGGACATTGACCATAGAGATTGGGTACTCTTTAATTAATGGAGATTAATTGAACTAAGTCGATTAGTTTAATGAAGTTTAAATTAAAATGAATATATGATATTCAAAAGTCACAAGGAGTTGTGAGTCTATGTCCAATGAATAGTAGAACCTAATGGGTCACACACAAAAGCCAATTGAATTTCCTACTTAATTAAGGAAAATTTTCTAAAAGTTAGAAAAACACTCATAGTGGATTGATTTTGAGGTTGGCGAAAATAATTGTCATTTTTGGCTTGATTAATTTAATTGTTAAATTGATCAATTAATTTAAGGAGTTAAATTAGACTAATAGTTAAGGAGTTAATTATTTGGTGCAACATAACCATCATTTGGTCAAGTTAACTTAAAGAGTTAAGTTAACAATTCTTAACTTCAAGAGTTGAGCTAATTGACTTAAGACTTAAGTCAAAGGTAAATTACTTAAATTAAAGTGTTTAATTTAATTAATGAAGAGAATCTATTTTGGAATAAAAATTCAAATGAAAGGTTCATTTGGTGTGGCATTTTAATTAATTTGAATTAGATTCCAAATGAAATTGAAATGAACACAAAATTCAAATTCAAATTTGAATTGCGACTTGCCAACTTGCAATGCCAAGTTGGCAGTCACCTTGAGGAAGGTGTGATGCCACCTTGGCATCATACCATCCCCACTCTATATATAGATATATAGAGAGAGATAGGCGGCCACTTGATAACATTGTGAAGAATTAGATTCTTTCACATTTTCCCTCGAACTCTCATGTGTTGCCTCATGTGTTGAAGCTTCACTTCCTCTCTTCTTCTCTTACCTCAAATCAAGTCTTCATATCTGCAAATCTCCTTTCTATTTTCCAGCTGATATTAAGGAGATTAGGATCTAGCGTTGGTGTGTGGATCATAATAATGTTAGAAATGGTGCCCGGCAAGCATATGATTTTGGCTTTGTAAAACTATTTTCTAAATAGACAATCTTGATTGAATGATATCTTGCATATGGCCACATTCATCTTATGCATTATATTACTTCACTGGCATTTGGATAAACTCCTTAGATCACACATGACTACGGGACTTAGTCAGTTCACTGGGTGGTGATCATGGAATAAGTCTTACACGATCGTGATCTTGAATATTCCAAGTTATAGGATCTTACGAGACGGGACATCTAAGATCCAGACATACTTGCACTAACGATGCATAAATCCAAAGAGTTGGATATTGCTCCGTTCCATGAGCAACTGTATATGATACAGGTACATGTTAGTGGGTGCTTGTTAGAGAACAAGGCACTGAAGACCCACCGCAGACTCCACTAGGTAGTCATAGTGGCAAGCTCTCCTGCCTACGCTAGTGCATATAAATTAGTCCTTTGACCTGAGGATCCATTGTAACCTTGTGTCCGGTCCTCATGCTTTGACTTATCCCTGGTCACCCAGCGGGCCGTTCGGGGTATGATTGGGTATGAGCTACTTGGCATAGAGGTTTATGAGATCCAAGATGGAATCCGACTCCTCGCTTTTGTGAAGGGCGAGTACATCTCCTATGCATTCTATAATGATCATATTCCAGAAATCCTTGCGCTAGGTGGTATGACAGTTTGGGAAAAGAGTTTTCCAAAAGATAAGGTCATACATCGGAATTGAACATTTAGAATAGAAGCATAGAATCGAGGCTATTAGGGAGCTGACAAATATCTTGCCCTAGGCCTCTTTCATGGAGATAGGAGACGGAAGGACCGTATTTGCATGGAACGCGTAGAGCTTTAAAAGGTTCATACAGAGACATTCATTTCGACCAATTAGTTGGGCTCCATGGGCTTGAGGTTGGACATCGACCATAGAGATTAGGTACTCTTCAATTGATAGAGATCGATTGAATCGAGTAGACTAGTTTAAAAGGAGTTTTAAACTAGAATGAATATTTGATATTCAAAAGTCACAAGGAGTTGTGAGCCTATGTCCGATGAATGGTTGAACCCAATAGGTCACACAAAAAATCCTTGAACTTTTCTAAGTGGTGAAAGAAGAATTTCTAAGTGTTAGAAAATACGTCCCTCTTAAGGGACCGATTTTGAGAGAGAGATTTCAAGATCAATTATGGCTTGATTGATTTAAGTGTTAAATTGATCAACTAATTTAACGAGTTAAATTAGGCAAATAATTAAGGAGTTGATTATTTGAGCCACATTGATAGTTGAATAATTGAAGTTGACTTAAAGAGTTAAGTTAACTAAAGAAAACTTAAAGAGTTAAGTTTGCTTGATTTAATTGTTAAATCAAGTTGAATTAATTAAATTAATTGGATTAATTTAATTAATAGGAGAATATATTATTGGAGGGAAGAATTCAAATATGATTTGAATTAGTTGGAATTGGATTCCAATTAAGCAAGTTGGCAAGACCACATGATAGTGGAATTACCAACTTACAATTATGCCCTTGGAATTTTCGGTCCCCCCCTTAGCATGGGAGGTGTGATGCCACCTTGGCATCACACCTCTCACACCTCTATATAAGGGGAGGTGGAGTGGCCGAAAATCAGTCTAGATTCATTAGCCAAAATTCTGAATTTTGCAAGTTAAATTCTTCCTCCAAAATTCTCTCAAAAAGTTAGTAGAGATCTAACTTCCATCCATTCTCTCTCTCACTCAAAACCTCCTTCTTCACCAAAAAACTCCATATCTGCTCCAGCTAAAGATCTGGACATTCTAGGATTGCTTTAAGGTGTGTGGACTTGCATTGGAGGTGACACAAGTGAGGCCACTCAATTCCAGAAAAGGTTTTTGCAGAACAGTCCACTTCACAATTTTCTCCTGGAGCGATCCGATGGATATTTGAGCCAATTTTTTTCACAGAAGATCTACATTTGAGTTAGATTTCTGGATAATTATTCCTCATTTCATTTGGAGGTCGGAATTGGAAGATATTCTCCTTTTTCTCCGCTATGCCAGAAACTGCCGGAAATCTGTAATAGGAAGAATCATCCATCATCTCCTTGGATTTTGAGCGATTCAGGTTGGTATCCTCTGATCAATCCATTATGTTGTATGATATATTCCTGGGGATGTTGCTTTGGATCGAGATTTGCTATTTAATTTTGAATTTGTTTGGCTTATCTTGGCCATAGCACTTTCAAGTAATTAGAAGCAAGATAATTGGATTGCTTGCTTTTGGAGATCCCATGTTAGGGAAATCCGCTTGGTGAATTTTTTTTTTGGGCACTTCCCTGTGGCTTTTTAAGCTGAATTTTTTTATGATAGATTCATCAAGGAGTTGAGAAGATACTGTAATTTTTTGGAATTTTGGGAGGAGTTTGGATTGGGTAAAAATTGCATCCAATTCATTGTGCCACTGTGTGATAGTTTCTGCCGATTAGAGTCATCTTCAACATTTCCTTGGTTTTTGAGCGAATAAAGGTAATCTTCTTTCCAAATCTGAATCACTAGCATGTTTAGATTCTTGGTGACATGTGTAGCCTAGTTAATTTTAGTTTTTGCACCTTTGATTATTGGATCCTTATGCTATAAGTGCCTTCATGAGGAACAACCATGCACCACCACCCATAGAATCAAGAAAGAGCACTCGGTCTATCAATCCTTACTATATCTGTACCTGGTAAGTTTCCCCTCATTAAGTTAATTAAGCCGCAAGCTCCACTCCTAATGGTGCCCTTGCTCAATTCCTTTAAGTTTCAACCTTGCAACCATACTCCCCCCGAAACCCAAAGATTTTGGTTTCGCATAAGGTGCCGGTGGAGTCCTAAAAGAAACATCTACCTATCCATGGTTTGCATTATTTTGTTGGAATAGTGCCCCGCAGCCAATTAGATTAGCATGTAAATTATTTCACTTGTGGTACAATCTTGATTGAATTATTTTCTTATTTCAATGGCCATCTTCATCATATGCTTATTTCACTTCAGTAGCATTTGGTTGAAGCCCTTAGATCACACACGACTATGGGACTTGGTCACACATTGGGTGGTGATCATGAAACAAGTCTTACACGGTCCTGATCTTAAAATATTTCAAGTTATAGATAAAGTCACATATAGCACTAGGATCCAATTACCAAAACATGGAAATGCTAAAATGACTAGGCTACATATGAATCCAAGGATCTAAACATGCCGTAGATATAGATTTAGAAGGAGAGTTACCTTTATTTTTAGAAAATCAAAGGAAGGTGGAAGAAGATCTCAACTCCTTGAAAACTGTCTTCCAGCGGCACAAAAGAATCAAAGCAACGTTTGCCTAACCAAATGAACTCCGAATTGAGTGAAATTTGAACCAAAAGAACACCAACTCCTTGATGTATTTCCAATAAAACATTTCAGCTCAAATTGGATCCATCAAGACCTCTGAAGGCCGCTTCATAATCACTGCCCGAAACAGAGGATCTCTAAAGGCTAGCAATCCAATTGTCTTGCCTACAATGTAACAATCCACACAACAATGCACAATCCTTTTCTTCTCAATGTTAGCTGGTGAACAAAGAGATGAATTGCTTGTATGAAAGCTTGATTTGGAGGTAGGAGAAGAAGAGAAGTAAAGCTTCAACACTTAAGGCAACACTTGAGAATTTTGAAGGGAAATTGAGAGAATCTAATTCTGGCTTGCAAATCACACATTCAATGAATGTAGCTGCCCCCTCACATTATATCTATATATAGAAGGGGGATGGTGTGACGCCAAGGCGGCATCACACCTTCGTCAAGGTGGCCACCCACTTGTTCTTGCAAGTTGGCATGTGAATTTGAATTTCATTTGGCATCTTCATGAGATCTCATGAAATGTCATCCAAATAAATCCTAGTTCACATCAAATGAACATTTCATTTGAATTTTTCCCCCAAAACTAATTCTCTATTTTAATTATATTAAACACTTTAATCTAATTGACCTTAACTTAACTATTTAAGTCAATTTGCTTAACTCTTTAAGCAAGTCATTGTTAACTTAAATCTTCAAGTTAACTTGATCAATTGATAGTCATGTGGCATCAGATAATTAACTCCTTAATTAATTGATCTTAATTTAACTCCTTAAATTAATTAGATCAATTTAACAATTAAATTGATCAATCTAAAAATGACTACAAGTTGTATCAATCGGTCAACCTCCAGAATCGGTCATATAGAAATTTTTTCTAACTCTTAGAAAATTCCCCTTCATCTAGTAGGATTTGCATTTGGCTTATGTGTGTGACCTATTAGGTTCTACCATTCATTGGACATGGGCTCACAACTACTTGTAACTTTAGAATATCAAATATTCATATTAGTTTAAAATCCTTTAAATAAATCGGCTCAATTAAACTAATCTCCATAGTTGATGTCCAACCTCAAGCCCATGGAGCCCAACTAATTGGCCAAAATAACTGTTTTTGGAGAACCATTCTAGCTCTACGCATACCATGCAAATATGGTCCTTCCATCTCCTATCTCCCGAAAGAGGCCTAAGGCAGGATATTTGTCGGCTTCTTAATAGCCTCGACTCTATGTTTCTATTCCCAATGTTCAATTCCCCTTTATGAACTCATATTTTGAAAACTCCTTTTCCAAATTATCATACTACCTTGCCCAAGGATTTCTTGGAATAGATCATCATAGAATACATAGGAGATGTGCTCACCCTTCACAATAACGATGAGTCGGATCCGATCTTGGACTTCACAAACCTCTATGTCTAAGTAGCTCATGCATAATCACCACCCGAACAACCTACTATATGAACAAGGAAGAGTCAAAGCATGAGCATCTAAACATGATGTTACCATAGATCCTCAGGTTAAAGGACTAATTATATGCGCTAGTATAAGCTGGAGAACTTGCCATTACTGATTTTCCTCTTCGGTCTAGTAGATCCTTTGGGCAGGCCTTCAGTACCTTGTTCTTTAACAAGCACCCACTAACGACGCACTAACGATGCATAAATCTAAGGAGTTGGATGTTGCTTCATTTTCATAAACAACCTATGTTAGACATGGGTGCATGTTAGTAGGTGCTTGTTAGAGAACAAGTTTATTAAAGGCCCGCCTAAAGAATCTACTAGATAGTCATAGTGGGAAGTCAGCAGTGGCAAGTCGACAGTGGCAAGTTCTCCAGCTTACGCTAGTGCATATAATTAGTCCTTAGACCTGAAGAGCCATGATAACCTTATGTTTAAGTCATCATGCTTTGACTTTTCCTTAACCACTTTATGGGTCATATGAGTTGAGATTGGGTCTGAGATACTTTGACATAGAAGTTTGTAAGATTCAAGATGGGATCCATATCCTCGTCATTGTGAAAGGTGAGTGCATCTCCAATGTATTCTATAATGATCGATTCCAAGGAGCCCTTGCGCAAGGTAATATGACAATTTGAAAAAGGAGTTTTCCGAAGAAGAGGTCATAAATCAAAATCCAACATTAGGAACAGAAATACAATTATCATGGCTGTTAGGGAGTCATCAAATATCTTGCCTTAGACCTTTTTTGGGAGATAGGAGACGAAAGGACCTTATTTGCATAAGAAGCTTAAAGTTAGAATGGTTCACCAAGATATTCATTTTGACCAATTAGTTGGGCTCCATGAGCTTGAGGTTGGACATTGACCATAGAGATTGTGTACTCTTCAATTAATAGAGATTAATTAAATTGAGTTATTAGTTTAAAAGAGTTTAAACTAATGTGAATATTTCAATATTCTAAATATCCCAAGAGTTGTGAGCCTATGTCCAATGAATGAGAGAACCTAATGGGTCACATACAAAAGCCTAAAGGAAGCTCTATTTGATGAAGGGAATTTCTAAGAGTTAGAAAAATTCCTATTGATCGATTTTGTGGAGAAAAATAGTTGGCTAATTTTTGGTCATTTTGGTTTGATTGATTTAATTGTTAAATTGATCAAAATAATTTAAGGAGTTAAATTAGACCAATTAAATTAAGAAGTTAGTTTAATAGGTGTCATATGAAAAATTAGTCAAGTTAATTAAGGGGTTAACACTTTTTAGCTTAAGAAGTTAAGTTAGTTGACTTAAGGAGTTAAGTCAAGACTAATTAATTAAATTAAAGAGTTAATTTATCTAATGTGAGGAATTAATTTTTGAGGAAAATTCAAATGAAGGAGTTCATTTGAGGTGCATTTATAATTAATTTGGATGACATTTCATAAGATGAAATGAAGACTTTAGATGAAATTTAAATGAAAGTGAAATTCATATTTCACATGCAAATGGCCTTGCTTAGTTGGCATCCTACCTCATGGGAGGTATGATTCTGACTTGTATCACACCTCCTCATTTTAAATAGATGAGTGTTCGGCCACATGCACACAAGAGTGTTAGATTCTTTGTTTTCCCTCCAAAAAGTGTGATCCACTCATGTGTTGAAGTTTCACACACTTTCCTCACCTTCTCCACTAAATTTGGCCTTCATATCTTCTTCATCCTTTGGTGATCCACCTGACTAAAGGTTGATTGGAGCTTGCCTTAGGTGTCTAGATCATTTCATTCAAGGCTTTACAATTGGAAAGCTTTGTTGTTGAAGATCCACTGCAGTTTAGAAACTTTGGAGGCGATTTTTGTGCACTTGCCGAATTTTGTTTTTTCTAACATATTTACTGGAGATCCTCAAGGTTGTTGAGGAGTTTCTGTCCAAATTTTGGTCAACTTGGAGGTAATTTGGTAGGCCAAACATAGCTAGTTCTCTGCTGCGCAAGGAAGAGATAGTTTTGAAGAGTTCAACATTGTCATCCTTCCTACCTTGGATTTTAAACAATCAAGGTAATTTTATTCAACTAAATCCATTTTAAGAGCATGATTTGATCCTTGGATTTGGCGTAGCGAAGTTTTATTTATCTAATTTTGCTTGTGCTACACTTTACTTCAAGTGGTATTGGAGCCTATTTCATGCTTTAATTTGTATTTTTGTTTGATTGATCCATGTGATGAATTAATATAGATCTCCAAATACTTGATCCAATTTATAGGTTGGAGTGTCTGGATGATTTTGGTTGAGGCTCCTTTGATAATGAATTGAATTATGCTAATAAGTGTTTGTAAAAGTTAAATCATATCTTATTATGCTTTTGATTTATGGATGATTATGTTAAATGTTGATTTAGCATTGGATGATGTTATATATTGATATAGCATGTTAATTTGACCTTAAGATGTTTTGGTCATTTTTGGATCCAATTTTTAAAGAATGTGATTCTTACTTACACTTGATTTTTGAAGCACGTTTGAGCGCTTAAAATCTCCATTTTTAAAAGGTGTTTTGGATCTAAAAATTTGTCTAAAATGTGTGATTTAGTGTTAAGGAAGTGCCCTTAATTTTTTGGTGCACAAAAGTTCAACCAAAAATAAGTTGACTCGGTCCAAACCATAAAACAAAGCCACTGCCGTGTTGTGGCCAAGTGCTAGCCGAGCAATGGGCGCTCCTGTGGCCCATCCATGCGCCCAACTTGGGCAGCAACACCTAGTTTAGGTTAGGGGCGAGTTTTGAGGAGTTTTTGTGTTATTTTTGTGACCAAAATTAATCTAAATCATGCTATTTAGATGCACAAGTTTTGTGCAAGTTCTCAAAATTATGTTTGAAATTTTTTATTGCTTTTAAAATCTTGTTCAAGTAAGTCTTCAATTTCATGCAAAAAAGCGATGCATAACTATTATGCTTATTTTTGCTAGTTAATTAATTGTTTATTAGATAAGGATTTAATTGTGGAATTGAATGCCAATTCTTAATTTATTGTTTATTTAATTGTTGAATGGATGATGAATGAATGGGAATGATCATGAGCCTTTAATATTGATTTTATTTGTTTCAAGTTGTTGAAAAGGGTTGCATTAAATTAGGGCTTGCATGCCTCTTAATTTCTATCTTGTAAATGTTATGAGAGTAGAATAACTAGGAATGCAAATTTCTTTTCTCATGTAATTCTTGCAAGGAGACAAGAAGACCATTGGAGGCATGAAGACCTATGAATGTATGAGGATACATTTATATAATAGCTAGATTTAATCAACTCACTCAAAATCAACGAAGTAGTACACCTATGGCTCTACGTGCACTACTTAGTTAAGGCTCTTGGCCATCCCACCCTAGGAGCATGCTAGGCACATTATTTATTTATGCTTTCCATATCCTATTAACATATGAGATGCATGGTTAGAATATAGAAAACCTAAATAAGAAGATAAAATTGATGAGATCTTTGCAAGCAAGAAAATCCCTCCACTTAGAGGAGTCTAAGTGGTTTCAAATATTAAGTCAAAATGGATACAAATTAAAAGGAGTTTTAATTAATACATGCCTTCTACCCATAGTATATGACATGATGATGCTACTATCTTTGTGTAATGGCACACGACACGTGGGTCACACTTATGGTAGAAAACTATGATCATATACTTAGCATATGATGCACCTTTGATTTAATGCTTCCTATGTATTGGCACACGACACTTGAGATGACATAGTGAGGTTTTGAATCAAAGCTTGATTGGTAGGCCCGACTTAACACTTAGTAGTGTCGATGGCACACGACATGTGGGTCTACATGAAAAGTGAGGCAAAATATACCAAGAGTTGCATAGATTGAAATTAGCAAAAATTGCTTACCTTTGGATTGTTCGTGGATGGCACATGACACATGGGTCCACTACAAGTCCTTAGGACCTTAATTCTCACTAGGAAATGAGATTTCCTGAATTCTTTTAGAGGGTGAGGAATTTGATAAAATAGTAGGAGAGAAACATGCTTGAAAGTCCATGAACATGTTTTCTACATCAATATTCAATCACATGCTTATACTCTTTTTTTCGTCTTTTAAAGATTTTTAAAATCTCAAACTTAAAATGGCTAAGAATCCACTCAATGTTATTTTGGAAACCAATAAACTCACTGAACATAACTTCCAAGATTAGCTTAGAAACCTCAAAATTATTCTTGATTCCAATAGGAGGATTATGTTCGTAATCAAAGTCTGCCTCACACAATTAGCAATGATGTTGACAATGAGGCATGTGAAGCGCTCACAAAGTTTGTAGATGATGATCTACCAATACGATGCCTCATGTTAGCTTATATGTCCAATGAGCTCCAAAAGTCTCACAAGCACATGAAAATCGCTCACGAGATATGCTTGCACTTATAAGAGTTATATCGTGTGCAAACTAGATATGAAATGTTCTCATTGTCTAAAGAGCTCTTTAGGACTAGAATGAATGAAAGCTTAAGTGTCCGTGGCTATGGCCTAAAGATGATCGGTCTCATTGAGAAACTTGGTCAATTGGACATAGTCATGGACAATGAACTCTATATTGCCTTGCTCATTTGAGCAATTCGTTATGAACTTTAACATGAAGAAACAAGAAGTAACAATTATGAGTTAGTCAATATGTTGGTGATTGCCGAGGTGACAATGAAGAAAGACAAGCCTCTTATGCTTGCTTTCTCCTCCAAGTCTAAGGGCCATAGTGGTGCTAGAAAATGAGGTAAAAGGAAGAAGAGTTCTTCTTCTAAGAGAAAGTAACCCTTGAAAGGTTATGGGGGAATCAAGAAAAAGAAAGGGCCCAAGCCAATGCTACTTGTTTCTATTGTGGCGAGAAAGGCCATTAGAAAAGGAATTGGAAGGATTACCTTGGCACCCTTGGGAAGGGTATCTATTTTATTGAAGTACACTTAACGATAAATTCTTCTTCATGGGTATTTGATACCACATGTGGTTCTCAATTTTGTAATTCATTACAGGGGATGGAAAGAAGAAATAGTCTCAGTGATGGGGATACCATCCTACACTTAGGCAATGGAGCAAAAGTTGCGGCCATAATCAAAGGCGTTATTAAGTTTGACTTGGGGAACTCCTACATTATACTTGATCCTTGGTACTATGTCCCCAGTCGTGTTGAGAACATTATTTCTATTCTTGGTTTGGATAATGAAGGATATAATTTTTCTATATCTAATAGGAATTTGAAGGCATTAAAGAATGGTTCTTTAATTGCAATAGACACATTAAACAATAGATTGAACATTTTGGATTCTTAACCATCATTATTGCACATTCAACAAAGTAAAAGAAAATTAGATAACCAAGAAGATGTCATATTGTGGCATGCAAGACTTGGACATATTTCAAAAAATAGGATGAATAAGTTAGAAGCTCTCAAAGCAGTAAATGTTAGTGGCGCTGAGAATTTTCCTACTTGTGAATCTTATTTATAGGGAAAAATGACCAAAGCTCATTTTTTTAGGACAAATGGAGTGAACCACAAGTCATTTGGATTTGATCCATATAGATGTTTGTGGACCATTAAGAGTTTACGAGATGAGGCTATTCATACTTCATCATCTTCACCGATTAGCATACTCGATTCGGACATGTGTATCTTATGAAGTACCAGTCCGAAGCCTTTGAAAAGTTCAAAGAGTATAGGAATGAAGTAGAAAAGCAAAAAGTACTAAGTATCAAGGCTCTTCGATCAGATCGAGGGGGAGAATCCTTAAGTACCAAATTCTTGGATTATCAAGAAGAGAATGGGATTCTCTCTTAATAGACTCAACCTAGAACACCCCAATACAATGGAGTAGCCAAGAGGAGAAATCGTACCTTATTGAACATAGTACATTCCATAATGAGTTTTTTTGACGTGCTTACATCCTTTTGACGATACGTCTTAATATCGGCGGTAAGGCTACTAAATGTAGTACTCTCAAAGTCAGCACCAAAGATACCACATGAGATGTGGTATGGCAAAGCACCTTCTTACTCTTTTCTAAGAGTTTAGGGTCTCTCGCTTACATCAAGCAGTTAGTGGGGGACAAGTTGGATGTGAGGTACACTTTGTGTAAGTTTATGTGATACCCAAGAAAGTCTTTAGGCTATTATCTCTATGATTGCTTGGAACAAAAGGTGTTTATTTCAAGGAACGCCCACTATAAAAAGGGCATTGCTGTTGACCTTGATGAAGTTCAAACTAATCAATAAATCCCACAAGCGGTAGCAACAAGTGAACACCAAAAGCCTTACACACAACTCTGAGAAGGTTAGACCAAATCAAGAAGCAACCTAAAAGGTTTAAATTCCTTCATGAGATGGGCCAATTGGATAGTGATCCAAAGACCTATGAGAAAGCTATGTTGGACATAAATTCGAGACATTAGCTTTAAGCCTTGAAATCCAAAATTGACTCCACGTACTCCGAAAAAGTGTGGACTTTGGTAGATCCATCAGAGGGAAAAGTACCCCTTGGTTGCAAGTGAATCTACAGGTGAAAGCTAGGAGTTGATGGAGAGGTAATGACCTTTAAGGCGCGACTAGTGGCAATGGGTTACACTCAAAGACCCAGTATTAATTTTGAGAAAAAAATTTCGCTGCTCACTATGCTTAAATCCATTAGGATTTTACTTGCCATAGAGATATGGAAAACAGATGTAAAAATTGCTTTCCTCAATGGAAACATTGAAGAAGAAATTTATATGGTGCAACCACAAGGTTTTATATCCAAAGGGAGTGAGCAAAAGGCTTGCAAACTCGAGAGGTCCATTTTTGGACTTAAACAGGCATCCTTTGGTGAGCAGTGAATTTGGCCTTCATCTCTTCTTCATCCTTTGGTGATCCAACTGAATAAAGGTTTATTGGAGCTTGCCTTAGGTGTGTGGATCATTTCATTAGAGGCTTTAAAATTGGAAAGCTTTGCTTTTGAAGATCCACTGTAGTGCAAAAATTTTGGACACGATTTTGGTGCACTTGCCGAATTTTATTTTTGCTGAATTTTTACTAGAGATCCTCAAGGGTGTTAAGGAGTTTCTATCCAAATTTAAGCCAATTAGGAGGTAATTTGGTAGGGCAAACATCGCAAGTTCTCTACTGCACCAGGAGGAGACAGTTTTGAAGAGTTCAACATTGTCATTCTTCCTACCTTGGATTTTAAGCAATCAAGGTAATTTTTTGCAACCAAATCCATTTTGAGAGCAAGATTTGATCCTTGCATTAGGTGTAGCCAAGTTTTCTTTAGCTGATTTTGATTTATAACTTGGATCCTCGTGCTACACTTCATATTTATGGTTGAGACTAGGATGGTATCTGATCGTTGTTCTTGGTTAATAAAAACTGAAAGCAAGTGAGGCACTAGGATCCAATAATTAAAACTTCAAAAGGTAAAATTAACTAGTGCTTCACAAGAAAACCAAGATCTAAACATGATTGTGATTCAGATTTGGGTGGAGAATTACGTTGATTAGCAAAATCCAAACGAAAGATGAATAACACTTCTTCAATCCAGAAACTGTCAAACAGCGGCGCAGCAGATTTGGAGCAACTTTTGCTCGATCCGAACTCCTCAAAAAATTCTAAAAAACTTCCAGTAGCTTCTCAAATCTTTGATGAATTTTCTACAAAAAATTTAGATCAAAACTCCTTTTGGATCTCCTGAAATAAAATAGCCAAGTTACTACCCTGACTGGTGGATCTCCAAAGGCTTGCAATCCTGTTGTCTTGCCTCTATCAATATGATCCACACACCAATGCTATTTACTATTTCTACTCAATATTAGTTGGATATAGAGAGGAGAAATGAGAGGTAAATGGCCGATTTAGGGGTTGGAGAAGAAGAGAGAAGTGAAGCTTCAACTCACGAGGCAACACTTGAAGGAGGGAAAAATGTGAGAATCTAATTCTTCACATGGAATTCAATGTGCTCCCCATCCTCCCCTCTATATCTATATATATAGGGAGGATGGTGTAATTCCAAAGTGGCATCACACCTTGCTCAAGGTGGGGGACTGCCCACTTGCTTGCAATTTGACAAATTCAAATCAAATTTGAATTTTGTGTGCATTTTATTTACATTTGGAATCTAATTTCAAATTAATGAAAATGTCACACCAAATGAACCTTTCATTTGAATTTTCCCTCCAAAATAGATTCCTCTCATTAATTAAATTAAACACTTTAATTTAATTAATTAATCTTTGACTTAACTCTTAAGTCAATTAGCTTAACTCTTTAAGTTAAGAATTGTTAACTCTTTAACTTAACCAATTGATGGTCATGTGGCACCAAATAATTAACTCCTTAAGTATTGGTCTAAGTTAACTCCTTAAATTAGTTGATCAATTTAACAATTAAATTAATCAAGCCAAAGATGACCTCAATTTTTGGTCACCCCGAGATCGATCACTTGGAGTGAATTTCCTAACACTGAGAAAAATTCCTCCATCAATTAGGAAATGCAATTGACTTTTGTGTGTGACCCGATAGGTTCTACCATTCATTGGACATGGGCTTGCAACTCCTTGTGACTTTTGAATATCATATGTTCATTTTAATTTGAACTCCTTTAAACTAATCGACTCAATTCAATTAATCTTCATTAATTGAAGAGTACTCAATCTCCATGGTTAATATCCAACCTCAAGCCCATGGAGCCAAAATAATTGGTTAAAATGAATGCTTTTGGAGAACTATTATAGCTCCACATGTACCATGCAAATATGGTCCTTCCATTTCCTATCTCCCAAAAGAGGTCTAAGGCAAGATATTTGCCGGCTCCCTAATATCCTTGATGCTGTGTCTCTATTCCCAATGTTCAATTCCACTTTATGACCTTATCTTTGAAAAATTCATTTTCCAAATTATCATACTACCTTGCACAAGGATTTCTTGAAATCGATCCTTATAGAATACATAAGAGATGCATTCATCCTTCACAAAGATGAAGGGTCGGATTCCATCTTGGATCTCATACTCCATGTTTAAGTAGCTCATGCCCAATCACCACTCAAACGGCCCACTAGGTAACCAGGGAGAAGTCAAAGCATAAAAACCTAAACACAAAGTTACCTTGGATCCTTAGGTCAAAGGACTAATTATATACACTAGCATAAGCTGCAAAATTTATCACTATTGACTTGCCACTACGGCTATCTAGTGGGTTCTCCAGGTAGGCCTTCAGTACCTTGTTCTCTAATAAGCACCCACTAACATGCATGCATATCTCATATAGGATTGCTCATGGAATATAGCAACATCCAACCCTCAGATTTATGCATCATTAGTGCAAGTCTATCTGGATCTTGGATGCCCTATCTCATAAGATCCTATGACCTGGAAGATTAAAGATCGCGATCGTGTAAGACTTATTCCATGATCAACCCCTTGTGCATGACCAAGTCCTGTAGTTTTGTGTGATTTGAGGGCTTCAACCAAAAGCTAGTGAAGTAATAATGAGCATAAGATGAAGATGGTCATATAATGAATATTATTCAATCAAGATTGTATCACAAGTGAAATAGTTTACAATGCCAATCTAATTGGCTTGCGGGGCACTATTCCAACAAAAACATTCTTGGCAAATGTTTTAGCAATAAATCCAAGAATTCACCTCTAACTATGAAATACGAATGCCCCCAACTATGTCTGTTAATCATTACTCCGATCCTGAAGGCCAATATAATAGGATAGAAATCCTATAATGTTATCCTATGCTAATGTATTCAGAGTGTAAGGTTGCTTTGAACACTCTAATTTCTTCAAAGAAACATCATCAAAGAAACGGCCAGACCAGTTAAGATTAGAAGCGCATTGCCAGCAGAAGGGACAAGACGACTGGTGCACACCAGAGGTGGACTAATCGGCCTAACCAAAATTCTAACTATGAGCTCTTTAACAACAACAACTTCAATATAGGCTATTGGAGCTAGAATTACTGTGGTGTTGGCACCAGACTTGCCTTGCAATGGATCCTCGCTAAGGGATTTAAATTATACTCATTCCAATTACCAAGCTCATAGAACTCAGTATTGTTATTTATTATCACTACCTTGCCATATCAGGATAGGGTAATTTGCACGCCTGTTGCCTTCCTTAGATGTGGTAGCCATTTCTTAGACTCCCTCTCCGGAATCGAACCCAAATTCTCTGTCACCTGTCACCACCATAGTAGGCCACTATCCTATGATCAAAAGTTGATGGGGCAGAAATTTGAATGATGCGTTGCTGACACGAGGACCGTGCAATTCGTCGAGTTATCATAAATTATCGAAGCAACAGGCAACGCCCGTGTCGTCCTTTTATCTAATAAACACATCTCTTCTAGAAGTTGGGATTTGTTGCATGTATTAGTTCTACAATTACTATGGTTATCCAAGTAGTAGGTACCATCAAACGAACTATAATTGATTTAATGAGCTATTCACAATCTAAATTAGTTTATACTTGGAATAGGTTTAGGATATATTATAAACTCAAAGGAAGATTAGAAGCTAATTGTTTAAGCAAATATTAAATGAGAAAGTACTTACTTCCCTTACAAAGCCATGGCAAAATTAAAGCAAGTACATCTCTTACAAATGTTTGAAATGAAATATAGAATTAATTAAAGGGTAAAAGCAATTCCAGTGATATGGGCTCCCCAAATCATTCAGGGCCCAATCCATAATAGGCCACCCCAAATTTGTTTGCTGCCAAATAAGATGTTTACTGCCAATGTCGATTTGAAATCCAATGTGTGCATCACCTTTGATTTCACACTACAAAAAGTCAAGCCAATTGCACAAAGTCCAAATCACCTGCGGCATTGAAGCATGTGAGTGCATCACAAGCTCAAATCCTCTCTATAGTGAAATTAGGCATAATATAGGTGCTAGCATGAATCAGGAATCGAGACTCAATACCAGCAATTAACATCACAAAATAGGAATTAAGACCCAACATCGAATCCCCCTTGAGCTATAATTTCAGGAGTTTTTCATACCAAATTCAGCTTGGTACAGGGTTCAAGTCCCACTTGGAACAAAATGCCACAAAAGTTCAAAGACTACACGTTCAATAACATAGCAAAACATGCAGCATAATCCAAAATAATGAGTTTAAGCTTGCTTCCAAAAACAGAAGAGCAAAGCCGAGCAAATCAGGATCAGAGAGTTGTTGCACAAACAAAACATGCAAAAAACTTCCACAAAGAAAACACAATCTAGGACAATGAAATCTAAAACATTTGATCTCTGTAGAAAGCCAAATGATGTTTCTGATTTCAAAAGGTTTGCACCATCTATAGCTAAGAAACCTGTGAACAATCTGTTTCAAATTATTGAAAATAAACTGTTCATAAGAAGCTTCCCAATTACAGCCATAGAGAAACATTGTTAGTTCTGTGAAGTATACAGCTATACCTAAACACTTCCCCCATAACTTTTGTGTAACAAAAAAGAACCAAAATAGAAAATGTTGAATTGAGGATCTATTTCTAATTAGTGCAGTAGCTTAAAGCGATTAAAACCAAACTCAGCTGCTGGATCAAGTCAAACTTTAAGATTCAAAGCAAGTAGTTAGGATATGAAGCCCACAACCATCAATTAACAAGTAAAACATGTTCCAACATCAGAGATCAAAACTAGTAACACAACAGCAGATTAACATTAACCATAAGAAGTAGCAGCCAAATAATGGTCTGCTCAAAATAGAAAAGATGATAACCAGATCAGCCTCATTCTTCCCATAGGAGATTAACAATCTATAATAATCTATAATCAGGCCAATCGCACTATAAAGAGACGGGACCTAAGAACCAAACAAAGCTTATCCCCATTCTATAAGCAAATCAACAACTTAGATATCGATATGCAAAACCATCCATCAAAGCTTGCAACAAACTTAAACCCAAGTTACATTAAAAAAAAAAGGAAAAATAGAAAAAAGACTACATCCACAAAAGATGCCACAAAATTATCCAAAAGGCCAAAGTGCAAATCATAAAGTACAATTTAGAACTAGGATCAATGATAAGAAGAACGTTGCCCCTTGCCTCTAAGTCTATGGATCTTCTCCTACAGTGAGATTCAATCTCTTTATGATCCCATTCATCCTCAAATTCGGCTCATGGGATGTCAATGGCTTCCTGGGTGTCCTGAAAGATATCAACAGCTGACAAATATGAAGAAGGATCAAAGCCTGAATCCTCATCAAGGTAAGAAGAAGAATAAAATGTCAAAAAATAATTATGCGGGGGGAGATTTGTAAGGAGTAGCAATCTGGGAAGAGTGGCCACTTTGGCTATCTAGTGAACTCTTCGGGCGGGTCTTCACTGAACTTGTTCTCTAACAAACACCCATTAATATGCATCCATGTCTAACATAGATTACACATGAAACAGAGCAATATCCAATTGCTTGGATTCATACATCATTAGTACAAGTCTATTTGAATCTTAGATGTCCCATCTTATAAGATTCTATGACTTAGAATATTTAAAATCACCACCATAGAGACTTATTTCATGATCATCACCCAGTATGTGACCAAGTCCCATAGAATTGTGTGATTTAGGGGCTTCAACCAAATGCTAGTAAAGTAAAATAAGCATAAGATGAAAATAGCCATTTTATATTAATATCATTCAATCAAGATTGTATCACAAGTGAAATAGCTTACATGCCAATCTAATTGGCTGGGGGCACTATTCCAAAAATCTCCACTTGCCTTAAAGCCAATTCCCCATAGTGCTAAGGCCCATCTTCACAAGATGTCCTTCAAAGACCTTTTTCTTTAGGGGTTTAGTCAGTGGATTTGCTATATTTTCTTTTGAGGTAACTTTATCCACTCAATTATTACCTCTATCAATTGATCTCATAAATTAAATGATAACGCATTCACTTATGTTTGGATCACTAATGAGATCTTAGCTTAAATACAAAGTTGTCTTCAAAAGACAACCATAGGCGCTTGCATGCTAGGCACTACATCTAATTCTTGGATGAAGTTTTTCATCCAAACACCCTTCTTTGTGGTTTTGAAAGACATAATATATTCCGCCTCGGTGGTAAAATTAGCCCGCGGTATCTTATTTGGAATTCTTCCAACGCATCGCGCCACCATTGAGGCAAAATATAAATCCTGAGTTGAATTTGAGGTTATCTTTATCGAATTGGAAATTGGAATCCAAAAACCCTTCAAGTTTCAATTCTCCATTACCGTATACTAAAAACAAATCGTTAGTTCTTCTTAAGTACTTTAGGATTGTTGTTACGGCTTGCTAGTAACATTCACCTGGGTCGGATTGAAAGAAACTTGTAATGATTAGAGGATGTGCTACATTCAGCCTTGTACATTAAACGACATACATTATGCCCTTATGGTGGATGAATAAGGTATATGGGGAATTCTTTCTCTCTCGCCTTTAATCTTAGGGGTCATAGACTTGGAGAGGCAAAGACTGTTCCATGGGAAGGAATCCTTTCTTGGATTTTTTTGTACTAAATCTTTTTAGTATCTTGTCAATGTATGGTGTTTAGAAAAGCCCTAATATCCTCTTTGGCCTATCTCTATAGATCCGTATTTCTAATACAAAGAATGCTTCTCCCAAATCCTTCATGGAGAATTGTGAAGATAACCATGTTTTAGTACACTCTTTCTTCTCATTCCTAATGAGAAGAATGCCATCGACATAAAGCACAATAAACTCTATCGAACTCCTATTAGCCTTTCTTCACACACAAGGTTCATATACATTTTTGATAAAGCCAAATAATTTGACTGTCTTATCAAAATGTATGTTCCAACTTTGGGATGCTTGTTTAAGCCCACAAATAGACCTTCAAAGTTTGCAAACCTTTTGCTCACTCCCTTTGGATGTAAAACCTTGTGGTTGCTTCATATATATTTCTTTTCTTCTTCAATGTTTCTATTGAGGAAAGCAGTTTTCACATCTATTTGCCATATCTCATAGTCATAATATACAGTTATGGCAAGTATAATCCTAATAGACTTAGGCATAGCGACCAGTGAAAAGATTTTCTCGAAATCAATACTGAGTATTTGAGTGTAATCTTTTGCCACTAGTCTTATCTTAAAGGTCATTACCTTTTCATTGACTCCTAGCTTTCGCTTATAGATCCATTTGCAACCAACATGTATTATATCCTCCGGTAGATCTACCAAAGTCCATACTTTATTGGAGTACATAGAGTCCATTTCGAATTTCATGGCCTCAAGCTAACATCCTAAATCTATGTACAACATAGCTTCCTCATAGGTCTTCGGATTATTATCCGCTTGGCCTATTTCATAAGGGAATCTTAGCTTTTCGAGTTACTTCTTGACTCAATCTGACCTTCTCAGAGGTTGTGTGCTAGGCTCTTGATGTTCACTTATTTCTACCACTTTTAGGATTTTATGATCATCTTGAACTTTATCAAGTTCAATGATAACGTCTTTTCTATCTAATAGAAATTCCTTTTTCAAAAAAGTAGCATTCCTTGAAACAAACACCTTTTGTTCCAAGGGATCATAGAAATAACAACCCAAAGACTCTTAGATATCCCACAAACTTGCACACGGTGGATCTCACATCCAACTTATCTCCTTCTAATCTCTTAACATATGCGAGAGACTCCCAAACTCTTAGAAAAGAGTATGAAGGTGCTTTGTCATAACACATCTCATGTGGTATCTTTGGCACCGACTTTGAGGGCACTACATTTTGTATCCTCGTCATTGTTGTTAAGGTAAATCCCTAAAAGAGTATAGACACATCGGTGAAGCTTATCATGGAACATACTATACTAGTAAGGTACGATTTCTCCTCTCGATTACTCCATTGTGTTGGGGTGTACCGGGTGGAGTCTATTGTGAGAGAATCTCATTCTCCTTTAGATAATCCAAAATTTTGATACTTAAGTATTCCCTTTCTCGATCCGATCGAAGAGCTTTAATACTTAGTCCTTGTTGCTTTTCTACTTCATTCTTATACTCTTTGAACTTTTCAAAAGTTTTGGACTTGTACTTCATAAAATACACATGTCCGAACTGAGTATGATCATTAGCTAAGGTAATGAAGTATGAATAGCCATCTCTCGCATTAACTTTTAGTAGTCCATAAACGTTCCTATAGATCAAATCCAAAGGACTTGTGGTTCGCTCTGTTTGTCCTATAAAAGGAGTTTTGGTCATTTTTCCTTTTAAAAAAGTTTAACAAGTAGGAAAATCCTCTATGTCACTAACATTTAGTGCTTTGAGGGCTTTTAACTTGTTCATCATATTCTTGAAATTTTGTCCAAGTCTTTTATGCCACAAGATGGCATCTTCTTGGTTATCTAATTTCTTTTACTTTGTTGAATATGCATTAATGATGGTTGGGAATCCAAAATATATAATTCATTGTTAAATGTACCAATTGCAATTAAAGAACCATTCTTTATTGCCTTCAATTTCCCATTTGATATTGAAATATCAAGTCCTTCGCTATCCAAAATGGAAATTAAAATAATGTTCTTAATAAGATTTGGTACATAATAAAGGATCCAATACAAGTAAGGAGTTCCCTAAGTCTTACTTGTTATACACCTTCGGCTTTGGCCGCAACTCTTGTTCTTTTGCCAAGGCAATGTATCATATCCCCATCACTAAAATTTATTCATATTTCCATTTGTTGTAACAAATTACATAGATGAGAACCATATGTGATATCATATATCCATGAGGAAGAATTTATCCTTAGGTGCAGTTCAAAAAGTTCATACCCTTCGCAAGGGTTGCAAGGTATTCCTTACAATACCACTCCCAATGGCCTTTCTCACCAAAGTAGAAGCAAGTAGCATTGGCTTTATCCTCTTTAATCTTCTTGACTGCACCAGACACCTTAAATGTTTGTTTCCTCTTAAAAAAGAACACTTCTTATTACCCCTTTCTTTCTAGCCTTTAGAGTGAGAGAAAGAAGCAATCATCAAATGTTTTCCATTGTCATGGTTGTCTCCGTCTATACCAACATTTTCGTCAAACAAACTCGGTAAGGATGTGAGGATCAAATCCTCATGGAGATCATTGTCCATCATTACGTCTAAGTTGAAGAGCTTCTTAACAAGCTTAATCATTTTTAGTCAAGGACACATGACCTCTCATCCATCCTAGCTTGAAAAATCTCGTTGGACATCATGAATCTCTCATACCTTGTTTTCCGTACAACTTTTGTAAGCAATTAACTAAAGTATGTTTCATGTATTCGTGAGACTTTTGAAGTTCGTAGATGTCATCTTGAGACTATGGGATATGAGGTAATCTTTAACCTAATTTGTGAACATTTCACGTGTATTATGATCTACATTGATCCCATATAGGATTCAGAGCACCTTGAAATAGGACATGTATCCATATCTCAGAATCTTTGATTGATTTTGAGGTTAAGCGAATTGTGCTAGGTAGGCCCAGTGAGTTTATTAGTTTCCAAAATTATGCTGAGTGGATTCTTAGCCATTTTGAAGATTTCTCAAATCTTCAAAGGCGAAAAAAAAATATAAGCATGTGATTGAATTTTGATATTGAAAACATGTTAATGGACTTTCAAGCATGTTTTCTTTCACTATTTTATCAAATTCCTCACCCCCATAAGGAATTTGGGAAATCTCATTTTCTAGTGAGAATCAAGGCTCAAAGGACTTGTAGCGAACCCATGACTCTTGAGACATACACAAATAATTGTAAGATAAGCAACTTTTTTTAATTGCATCTCTACACAACTCTTGATGTGTTTTGCTTCACTCTTCATGTAAACCTATGACTCGTGCGACTTCTACACTACTAGGTGTTTAAGTTAGACCTACCAATCAATCTTTGATTAGAAACCACACTATGTCATTCCACGACTCATGAGATAATGCCATATGAAGTTTTAAATCAAAGTGCATCATATGCTAAGTAAGTGAGCACAACTTTCCCCCATAAACGTGACCTACAACTTGTGAGATATCACTCAAATGCGGTAGCAACTCATGTCGCAAACTATTGGTAGAAGGCATGGATTAATTAAAACTCATTTTAATTTGTATCTCTATTGACTTAATATCATGAAAGCACTTAGACTTCTATAAGTGGAGGAATTTTCCTACTTTGCAAGATCTCATCAATTTTATCTTTTCTTATTTGTGTTTTCTATATCCTAACCGTACATCCATACATCAATAGGATAAATAAAGCATAAATAAGTAAATATGCCTAGCATGTTGCTAGGGTGGGATGACCATGAGTCTTAACCAAGTAGTGCACTTAGAGTCATTCAATAACAAACCAACCTTTTGTACTAATGATTTCATGAAGTATGATTGATAGAAAAAGAGATCAAAGTAATGGTCTGTATCTGATCCAAATCTTGAAAGGTTGTTTGAAGAAAAGAGTGAATTCTAGTTGATGGGAAGTAGTTAGATTCTATTAGTAACGAAAGGTAAAAAATTGATTTTTCTTGCCTAAATGACTTAGAGGTCTCAATGTTCAAATTTCAAATTTGAATTTAAGATTTGAAATAGCTCCAAAGAAGGTAGTCTATAAAGACAGCTCACTTGCACAGAAATGGAGAACACAGAAAGTCAAGCTTCGAAAGTAATGACTATCTAACATGAAAAGAAAGAGTGTGAAGAGAGCCCATACTTGTGAGTAACGTCCATAAGCAGCTAATTTGCCTATAAATACTCCAAGATAGCCTCCAAATGAATAAGATAGGCATTGCATAAATTTCAAAGATTGTGCATTCAACCACATTGAAGATCTCTCAAGTCTACGTGTTTAAAAACTTGTCTTTATGTCTTCTAGATTGAGAGCTATATTGAAATTGTTGTAATATGCTTTATATATGCTTAACCTCTTTTCTCACTATGAATTTTTTGTATGGTTAAGACTTATCCTTAAAGTCATGGTGCTGAAGGAAATTATTTTCTTCAGATGTACTATTTTTGGTTAAGATTCATCCATAAGGTATGGGTGTTGAAGAAATTTGTTTCCTTAAGACACATTGTCTGAAGGGCTTGAACTTAGCTGTGTATAAGGTAAGGTTTTTGGTTGAGCCCATAAAAGTTACGGTTAGGTTTTTCAGCATCTTAAAGAATCAAGGTTTTTAGCTAAGCCTGTGAAAGCCAATGTTCTATCCCTTTGTACTATAAAAACACCAAGGTGAGGACTCTGCTGAAAAAAGTTTGGCATAGGATTGATCCTGTGAAAGTCTGGGTTAGGATCACTCTCGAAAAAATGTGTAGTAGGTTAGATTTCATCCTGTAAAAAAGTCTATTTAGTGATCTTTCCCAAAATCCTAAGTTGCAAAGCTTATGTAGAGCAGTAGGATATTTGGGTCTGAAGCTCTCTAAAATCTTGACATTCTTTACTTGCCTTATTCTTTATTATCTCTTATTACTTATTTATTGATTTTTACACTTATGCACTTTACATTGTTTAATGCTTTGCTACTAACAGATAATATGTTTGAGTTCTACTAGTATTGAACTGACATGATCAGGCAGCAATCATTCCTGATGATATTTTTGCTATGCAAAAAAAGGGGGGTGAAGTAGCATAATTCACCCATCTCTTATGCTAAACTCTGTACCACAGCTTTGCCTTGAAAAAAATGAATTAATGCTAATGAATAGGGGGCTTTGCGTCAACCTCAAATAATTTCGCTGTATATTACACTCATGATACAACAGTTACTTTAAACTCATGAAACTCACTAAAACGATCACACAACTTGACCAAAATAATTTTCTAAGTTCCAAAGCAACCAACAAAGGCACCACGCCATCAAAAACTCATAAAAAAAATAAGAAAAGCCCTACAATGAATGCCCCGCATAGGCACACAAGACGGATGCCTGCGGCTCGCTATCTTCCTAGGTACTTAAGGATGGAGTCGTCCTGTCTCTTACTATTGAACTCTCAAATTGCAAGTACGCAAAATCAATAGTCATTCCATTGGCTAAGTACTCACATAAACGCAAATAAGTAAAAGCAATGAAACTTTATTGAAACCAAACAAAAAAGGTAAAAAAAATGTCTAGCCAAGTCCAAAAGTAAATAATATTGTGAAAGGAAAAACAATCTGAACTCAAGCTAGCTGGAGAATGCTAAGTAATGACAAAGTCCTAAACATGAATTCTCTTTGTTACCACTATCCTAAGCAGAACATATTCGTTTTTGCTAAGCTGCTTCCGATGCCTCCTCTACTGTAGTCTCTAGCCCAACTTCAAGAACTTCCTCAACCTCTCCAACAGTAAGGTTGACTAGGATAGTAGGCTCTAACATCAACAAACCCTCTGTAGGATACTGCCTGGTCATGCCCAAAAAATAGCAAAAACTCTAGATAGTTTAACCATAGAACGCCATTGCCTCCTATTCAACTACTTCAAAGAGACCATCAGGACTCATGAACTCCTTGATTGCATCTTCCCGAGCAGCATTTACAAGGGTTATTCCAATAGAAGAGCCTATGATACTCTTCTTCAAGCACTCATGCTTAGCGCTTGGTTAGTTCCTCTTTTCTCTGACTTTGTTGCTTAGCTGCTTCAACAACCCTTCCTAAGGCACTTCACCAATACCACAACTCTCTCTGCTCAATGAGACATCTGATCAACCAAGTTTCATCATTACATTCCAAAAATGCAGAAAATACTCAAGAGTAGGAACTTATTGCTATATTATGAAGAAAATAAATGACGAAAAAAGTAATCAAAGTAATAAAACAAGTCATACCCAGACAAAGTCACTAGCAGCTATCACAGCTAATTAAGAAGAGGAAAATAATTATAATTTTCCTTGATCATACTTATCCATTGGGTCTCGCATGCAATCAATAATAAAAACAATCTTGTCCATGTCCTAGTGGGAATCTATCCCACAACTCCACCGTAAGCCACGACGAAAGTCCCACTACAACAAATTGCATTCCATGTAACAAAATCTTTTGTAGCGAAGGTCAATTTCGTTGCAAATATTGTATTTATCATAACAAAGTTGAATTTTTGTTACTGAAATGCTTATCATGAGTAACAAAATAAAAATCTTGTTACCTTTAACTAATATTTGTTACGTTAGATGTTTTATGTTTGTAACTAAATAAATATTCATTATGGAAAATGTGATTTTGTCACATATAATATTTTTTGCCATTTAGGGAGATTTATTTGTAACAAAATTAGATACTTATTGTAACAAGAAAATGTTCGTTACAAATAAATTATATTGTAACCAAATATCTGGTTTCTAAAGTTAATTTAATTTTCCCTCCAGAAATTTGTTTCCTCAAAATTCAATTGTACACAATGGTAACAATTGTTTTCATTACTAAATGTAAATTTCAATTAAATTAATTTTGCACCCATACTTTGTGAGTTGGGCTTTAGTTCAAGAAATGGGCTTCACAATAGTTCAAAGAAGTTGTTAATTGGGCTTGACTTAGTTTTATAATTAGACTTGACCAAAGTTTTAATTGGTGAGTTATGCCTTATTATAAGAATTGGGCTTGAACAAATTTGAAGTGAAAGAATTGCTTAATTGGGCTAATTTCATTATAGAAATTGGCGTTACAATTTTTTTATGAATTATTTGTTGAATTGGAATTTCTTTTAGGGTTCGGGTTTAACAAATTTATGGTAGATTATTTTTGAGTTTGGCTGTCATTTAAGAAATAGGTTTGACTAAATTTATAGTGAATTAATAGGTGATTTAGGCTTTGTTTTAAGAGTTGGTCTTCAACAAATTTGAATTGACTAAATGGTTTGTTGGCTTTCATTAGGGAATTGAGCTTGAGCAAAAATTTTAGTGAATAAATTGTTTTCTTTTTTTTTTTTCCCTTCTAAGAGGTTGATGATGAACAAATTACAAGTAGGTAACTTGTGAATGGGCTTTCATCTTGAGAAATAAGCTTGACAAAATTTTGACTGAATAAATTAATTGGCATTAGCAACTTTTGTTTTATTGATCAGGGCTTACTAGTTTTATAGTAAATTAGTTTATTTGTTTAAGAATTGGGCTTAGCATTAATTTAAAGAATTAATTAATTGAGTTTTACCAACTTATTTTCTATTAATTTGGGTCCATCATTTTTCAGGGAATTAGTATTCTTTGTTTAAGGATTAGGGTTGACATTAACTTAAAGAATTAGTTAATTGGTTTTTCTCTAATTTATTTTTAAAAATTGAGCTTCACCAAAATTTATAGTGAATTGGTTAATTGGACTTTGTGTAAGAATTAGATTTCACCAATTTTTTATCATAATAATTTTAAAATGGGTTATTGTGCTCTTTCAATTTTTTAATCAATAATTGTGTTTCACTAAATTTTTTAATAAATTGATGAATTATACTCCAATTAAGAATTACTTGATTAATGTTTTTAATTATAAATTAGTGAATTGGACTTTATATAATAGTTGGTCTATTTCTTAACTTAAAGAGTTGGTTAATTTGGCTTCACCAAATTACTCTTTTTTTTTTTTTTTTACAATTGGGCTTCACATCAATTTATACTTCACCAATTTTTTTTTTTTTAATCGGGCTTGGTAATTTTTCGGTAAGTTAGTAAACTGGGCATTCTTAGCAACCTAGTCTTAACATAATTTATAAATTCGGTTAATTGGGCTTCACCAACTTTTTTTTAATTATTATTAAGACCAATTTTTTAGAACATTAGTAAATTAGGCTTTCTTCATGAATTAGTCTTCACATTAATTTAAAAAACTTTAGTTAATTGGGCTTCACCAACTTCTTTTTAACTAAATTGGCTTGACCAATTTTTTAGTTAATTAGTAAATTGGACTTTCTTGATGGGTTTGTACTAATCTCTTTTTTGTATAAATAATTTATAGCAAACTTAATTTCTTTAATCTTAGATTATATGACGAATTATATTTTTTTAAATTATTAAATGACTTTCTATTATAGTTAAAGTAGTTAAATAAAATATAATTTCGACTTATAAATTTTGGTGCTTAAGAATTTAGTTTTTTATTATATTTTATTACAATATTCTTTTAGAAAAATTCTAAAAACTTCTTAAAACAAATAGTAACGGTTACATACCCGAATAGCAAAAGAAAAGAAAGAAATTTAGTTTACCATAGTACTTAATGAAAAGAAAACGGTCTCTAAAGTTAAACCTGTTAATGTTACATTTCGTATTTTAATCGTTGTATTGGCCAGTTAAAGATCTTTATAACTTATAGATATTTATATGTTAATTATGTGAATGTTTTATTTACTATCTAAATTGCTAAAGTCAAGATAACTTTCATGGTCTAATATAGTGTAAAGAAAGTATTAACTTATAGTATATTATTAAATGTAATGATTATTAACTTTCATCGATTTGAACAAGCTGTTCTTAAGAATTAGTTGGTCTACACTTTGTATTTCCTTCCAAAAATGAATTCCCCTATTATTTTTTTATTCCCTCAAAATTTTAGCTCCTCCCTCCATTTTGTGTATAAATAGTATATACAAAAATTATTTGTTTTATCTTATATTATAAGATGAATTATGACGTATTACTATAGGGTTAAAAATTTAATTTTGTTCTTTGTTATTATTTAGGATGAATTACAGCTACCCCCCCCCCCCCAAAGGTTTGGTGTAATTACAAAAAAACCCTCATTATTTTGAAAATTACAAATATCCTCCTGAACTTAATCGCCGTCCAACATTTCAGCCCAGCCGTTAGGGTTTTACTGTACAACCGTTAAAAATTTTGGGTAAAAATTCCAAAATTGCCCTTAGGCTAACTGATGGCATCTTTGACCTGGTTTGAATTTTTTTAGTGGACAAAAATACCCTCAGGGGTGGTATTGTAAGATTTTTAATTGGTTAAGGGTGTATTTGTTTTTGTTTTTTTTGTTTGAGGTCTTAAATGTAATAAAACAAAGAAGAATCCAGGATGAATTTAAAATAGTAAATGTATTTAAGATAATTTAATTATATTCAATTTAATTTAATAGTAAGAAAATTAAAAATATAAATCAAATCTATCATCTTTAACATATCATTTTAATAACTGAAATGATATATTCAATAGTATTAAAACTAATAAGCACATCTAAAATAATTTAATTAAATTTATATCATTAAAATATATCATATTAGATTATGTTAGATATAAATTTATATTATTAAAATTATATGATAATATTAAAATAAATAAATATATATATATAATATTTTAATTGAATTCAATTCAATTTAACTAAAAAGTAAAAAACTAAAATAAATTAAATCTATTATGAAAATATATTTTTAATAATTTTTAAAATTAAAAAATAATAATGACATGTAACACCCCTAGATTTGACATTTTAGAAAGTAAGATTTAAAAATTAAAATATTTATTCGACGAAAATTTTGGGGCTCAAAACACAAATAAGAAAGGACTTGATTGTAAGATTTTTGAAAGTTTTGGTGGTTAACAAAATTAATTTTGATCAACCGGGTCAATAGAGTCATTAACTAGTTTGAGGATTTAATTGAAATTGAGGGAAAAAAATTTGGGGTCAATGTGAGGCACTCAGAGAATTAAAAGGATTCAATTGAAATATGAAAGAAAGTATTGGGGTGGAAATTACAATTTCAGAGAGTTGAAAAATATATACACAAGAGCCCTCCTATTGTATCAAATTCTTCCATACTTACCATCGCCATCCTCTCCAACTAGCACCTCTCCGACATTGGAAAAACTAGCAACACGAGGAGTGGGTTTTAATGAACTCAATGAGAGGAGTGTAATGGTAGTTTCAATTTTGTGATTTGACCAACGGAGAAGGAAAATGGTAAGTGGAGGTGCGCGGTGGAGTTGAGCGGTTTTGCTCGAAATTGGCCAATGAAGTGAAGGGGAAAGTTGAAATTGATTTGGGGGGTTTTCTAGAGCGCAAAAAGGTGCACCTTCTGGCGGCAGCAAAACCTAGTTTCGGTGGAGGCGCATGACAACTGTTCGACAGGCAACGACGACGGTCTGGCGAAAATTGAAGGTGATAAAAATATATCAAATTAGCCCTCGTAAATTCAAAAACATTACAAATAGGTCCAAGGGTATTTGTCTTTTGATATTTCTAATCAATTTTCTTTTTTTTTTAATTTTTAATGGAGGGGCATTTTGGTCATTTTACACTTTCCATCAGCATTACATTTAGGTCCCAAAGTTTAGGGGGTATTTGTAATTTTCAAAAAAATGGTTTTTTTTTAATTACACCAAACCTCAGGGGGGTAGTTGTAATTCACCCTATTATTTATTAGGACATTGTTTTGAACAAAAAGATTTTAGAAAAATTGTTTATAAATTCTAAAAACTTTAGTCTTTATGTGTAATTAATTTCATTTTAAAAATTAAAATATTCTGTACTAATAATATATTGATGTGGACAATTTGAACTTGCATTTATTGAAAAATTTCTACACTTAATTAACACAAATTGTTTTGAAATTGATCAACTTGTATAACTTTAATATAGCTGAAAATTTTGAAATTATTTTGATATACTCATAACATTGTAATATAGACTTAGCAATACAACTATAAGTTTAATAAAATTATTTTTTATCCCCATATATTTAATTAAATTTTTGAAGAACTGTTAGCATCCTTAACAAATTTTTAGACGATATTTGAAATTTTATATTAAAATTCAAAAATATCCTTCAAAAGTTGTTTTGATTATTTTTGAGACAAAAATATCCCTAAACTTATTTGTAACTTTAACATAGGGGTTTAATTTTAACATTATTTAAATTACTCAAATTAAATTTAAATAATTTTATTAATAATTTTCTTAAATATTAAATAATCTTTTAATTGAAGTTGAATTAAAAAAATAAAAACTTAAAATAATCTACATATCTAAAGTAATTTAATCAAATTTAATTAAACATATTTATTAATTATAAAATAAAAATAAAAATCAAATCCATCTCTTAATTGATATGATTTTGTTTTTAAATTACATCTCAATAATATTAAAAAATAATCATATCTAAAATAATTTAATTAGATTAAGTTGAATATATTTTGTTTTAAAATCATTATCATATCTAAAGTAATTTATTCTAATTTAGTTAAATTTATTTATTATTAGAATAAATAAGTAAAAGAATTAAAAAGAAAAGTAAGAAATTAATTCCATCTCTTAATTAATATATTTTTATAATTTAAAATTAAATACTAAATAATATTAAAATTATAAATATAACCTAAAATAATTTAATTAGATTGAGCTGAATTTATTTATTAATTAAAATTATAAAATAAAAAAAAAATCTATTATCTTAGATAACATAATTTCATAATTGAGAATTGCGTATTTTATAGTATTAAAATAACATAGTTAAATATGATTAAATCTATCTATTAAATAAATAAATAATTTAAAAATAAAATAAAATCTACAAAAATGTATTTAATAATTTACATAATGTGTGAGATCAAGAGTTTGAACCCTGTGAGGCCTTGATGTGTGTATATACAAATGAAAAAATTAAATTTATTTATTATTCAAAATAAATAATTTAAATAAAAATAAAATTTTAATTTTTATCCTAACAATATAATTTTAATAATTTTAAATAAATAAATATTTTTAATTATTTTGAACAAAATAATGTAATGTTTTTAAATAAATAACATAAGTAAAAAAAATCAATTTAAGCTAATTTGATTAAAATTTATTAATTAACAATAAATAAATAAGTAAAAATGTGTATATACATACATATATATATATTTTCTCCTTCCCCACCCTGCCGTCCCCCCCCCCTCGGACAAGCCATGGCCAGCTAGTAGCTAGCGATCGATTAGCCATGATGGGCCGCTGGTTGTTGGCCATTTTTCCATAGCCAGCGGAAGCAGAGGCTAGACCTGGTCACTGGCCACAGCTAGCGGTTGCCCATGGCTAGGCGGCCGCTTGCCATGGCCGGCGGTGTGGGGTTGAGGGGGGGATGGGTTAAATATATTTATGTATATATATTATGATGTTTATTTTATATATATTTATATTGATATTACATACATATATATATTTATTTATTTATTTAAATGATATTTTTATTGATATATAAAAATTTTAATTTTTTATTAGGATTTTATGTTATATATTTTTAAATTTTTTTTTTTTTTAAATTTTTTAATGAAGGTTGATTGGGCATTTCAAATTTTGTGGAATTTTTATAAATAAATCAAAATTTTGGGGTTGTTGGGTAATTAATTTTTTCTAATTTAATGGTTTTGCCCAAACACTAATGGAAATTGAGGTGATGTCCTAAATGTGTTAAAAAATTTAAAATTTTGGTCCTACAAATGTCAACCTAAGTACCAAAAGTGCAAACCCTCTTATCCAATGTGGCCAAAAATGTAATTTTCCCAATATAATCAAATACTATGTTAGCAAAAAAAAGAAAATTAAGGGCTCCATTGAAATGGTAACAATTTTATTAGGCTAGTTGCAGTTTACCTCCCTGAGATTTGTGAAATAGGTATCAAACCTTCCTGTGAAAAAAAAAAAAAAAAATACAAAATAACTTCCTTATGTTTTATAAAACCATGCCCACGGTCTCCCCTTCCACATTTGTTTCCAATTTAACATAATTTTAATATAAAAAGACCAATTTACCCTTAATCATTTCACATATTTACAATTCAATTTAAATAACTTTTTATTATCATATTTTCTTTTTTTTTTTCTTTTTTTTTTTCATTCTTTTCTTTTCTTTTTGTTCTCATTTCTCTCTTCTTCCATTATTTTATATATTTCTCATTTTATACATGTACATAAATTTATCATTATTTCTCATTTCTCATTATTTCATATATTCTCATTTTATGCATTTATATAAAATTTTAAATAATTTTATTTTTATCTTTTATCTTTCTAATTATTCATACATCTATACTTATTTTTTCTATTTATACTTATTCACATATATATATATATATAATATAAATATATATAAATTTAACAATAAAATTTAAATTAATTTTATTTTTATCTATCTTTTTCTATTTATTCATTTTGAATTAAATAATATTTAATATTTATAAAAATATATATATAATAAAATCTTTTATTCATACTTATATACATATATAGTATATATATACATATATACACTACAAGTAAATAGGTTAATCGCGGCATATATTTTGCGACGATTTGTCTCAACCGCCGCAAAATATTAATTTGATGGTGGTTAAGCGGTGATTTATCCAAACCGCTACTAAATTAGCCATTTACCGGCAGTTTCGAAACTACCGCGGAATTCATAATAAATGGCCGCATTTAGTGTAACCGCCATTGAATGAAAACTTCGCAGCAGTTGTGTAAGGCAGTTTTTCTAAATCGCTGCAATTAATAATATTGTTTCTTTTGCTTATTAGATTTCCCTTTGTTTTCTACTTTAAAGGGTTTTGTCCACAATTTTTTAATAAATATATATATATATGTAATGCCAATTATTTTTTATAAATATTTTTTTTATAAATTCATAAAATATATATTTTATATTATAAGCTCTTCTACAAAATGTAAAGAGGTATTCACTTATTTTTAAAATTTGAACATACTCCTGTAATAATCTGGACCGTATGAATTTTAAGTTTTTATTTTATGCATACCTTGCAAGGCTTATTTTAAAAGATAAAATCAAATATTTTTATAAGCTTAAAAAATTCTTATAATATCTTTTTATTAAAAACTTAGCCAAACACCCACTTAGTCTAGATTTCTATTTGTCTGTTAATATTATATATTTTGATTAATGAAATAAATTGTTATAGTATTTTCTTTACCCAAAACTCACAATGCAAAACTATTACTCCTTTACCTAACAATTTATATATACATATATGTAATAAAATTTCTTTGCCTCATGCAACTATGTTATATAATTATCCCATACTTTCTGTTTATGTATTTTAGTTGACTATTTGATACGCTTATTTTATTTATTCAAACAATTACTGTTTTATTTTTAAAAATAATAATAATATTCTAAAACATTCTAATAAACTAATTATGTCATATTTGATACTCTTATTTTATTTATTCAAACAATTACTATTTTATTTTTAAAAATAATAATATTATTCTAAAATATTCTAATAAACTAATTATGTCATATCATTAATTTTCAAAACTTATTTTTAATAGTGCAAAAACATTCACACCTTTCACTCTTCCGACTAATATTTTTTATAATCTTATTTTATTTACAATAAGAACTAGGGGTGTAAATGAAACGAGACAATTCGCGAACAATTTGAGCTTGTTAGTTAAACGAGCCAAGCCAAGCTCAATAAGTATAAGTATCTACGCATATATCTAAACTAACTAATATCAGCTATAGCCAAGTTGGTAAGTGCCTTGTTGCAGGTATTTGCAGGCATGGGTTCGAGTCCTACTATTGGTAGTTTTGAGTTTCCAGTTCCAGCAACTTAACATGCCAAGGTCCAATGTGCATTGGTCTTTCCAGCCCAAAAATCGTTGGGCCTAGTGTTTCCCAACCATCTGTCGGCTGGCCATCGTGCCATTACTCAGCACGCCTAGGTCCACCATACCTTGGCCCATTCAAGTAGCCTCGGCTACGAAGCTCAACCTTCAATCCAATGCAAAGTCCATCAGTCAAGCACCAAGATTGGGTTTTCGACCAGTTGGAGCGACCCATAGGGAAGATGACCCAGTTAATTTGGGCCCACCAACCAGCCGCCCAATGCCAGAGGCATTGCTATCGTGAAGCCTAGCCCGTGGGGATGTTTCCCTCCTATGTCCTAGGTCCAGCTACCAAACCCTGAAAAGAAGGAAATACTAAGTAAGCCAAGTATGGTTAATTGAGACAACTTAAGGCCCAAAAAATTAATGTATTATATGTACTAAATGTAACAAAACTTTTAATCTCTCTCATAACGAAACTCTTAGTTATCTATTCCATTAGTAACGAAATGCTTATTTTTAAATTAAAATATTATTTAACTATTTGTAACCAAATATTTTGTTACATAAATAATTAGTAACTATACTTAATTAAATAAATAATATTATTATATTATGCATTCGTAACGAAAAAAATAAAATGCAACAAAATTGTATATGTTTTAGTAACTAAATATTTCGTTACGCTCTAAAAACTTATTGTAACTAACACACTTTTTTGTTACTAATATCATACTTTTGGTAACAACATGTTTCATCGCCATAAGGTAATCATTTGTAACGAACCAAAATGTTCGTTACAAATACTTTTAGCTAGGGGCTTTAACACACAAAATTTTGGTAACCAAAATTTCGTTACCAATTACTTAAGGTAAAGAATTTAAGCATTAATGTAACAGAATTCTTTATTACTAAAAGTGTAATTTGTTGTAGTGGATCCCTTGCCCTCACTAGTGTGAAAAGGACAAGTAGCTTGGGAACAAGTGGTGGATCCACGAGCATGTTTTCCTATAAAACCAAAAGGAAACATCTCAAATTCATCATCTGTGATAGGCATACATGTCATTGGTGCTGGCAAAGTGCACGTCTCAATCAGCCACCAGCCTGAGGGGCTGTAACAATGCCCACCCTATGGTGTCTCCTTATGATGCTGCTCCATAATGCGTCTCTGATGTGTTCCTCCTTCTGTTCTTTGAACACAGATCCTAGCAAAATTCATTTTCTTTCTTGATATGAAAGAGAAGAAAAATAAAAAAAACTACAAGTGATGCATGAAAATATAGAGAAACAAGCAAATGAATGCAATTTGACGCCATAGATTAAAGGCAAAATATGTAAATACCAGCAAGAAACATGTAAGTGACATTGAAAAGGGAACTAAGCAAACTCGCTTCAACAAAACTCACGCGAAAGAAGGAGAACTACTTTACTTGCAAAGAGCGTCCGAACCATTGCCATGAACAAAAAAGTACCTATATTTCCAAGGACCCCTAAATGAATGCAACCTACATAGAACCTTACTATTTAATTTAGGAAAAGAATGAAAACATGGTTCGTTTGGCACTCTTTGCACTCCAAACAAAGTATGAAAAATAAAAGATACTAGCGAACCCAACTCTCTCAAATGCTGTTGAGACCCCACAACGGATGCGAAAAAGTTAGGCATGAATTGGCTCAAACACATACTATAACTTAGCACTATATCTAACTCTTTAGGCCTAAGTAAACTCTTGATTTCCACTATCTTAGCAAAGCCACTATCTCCAACAAGAATGCTCATATATTCCTCATCAAAAGAACCCTCATCTTTAGAATTGAAATAAGTTAATGAAAATGACTCATTAATTCTATCCTTATTAGAAGACTTCTGAGGCTCTTCAAAATTTTCTGTGGCCCAGACTAGTAGCATATCTAGTGGAGGATTAATAAACGCTATGAAACCATGAGTAGGACGATCTCCACAAATGTAAATAGTCATGATGCCTTACAAGTGCCTATCCTTGGTGCACCACAAATGCCCAAGGGCGACCCCCCACGAGTGCCTAGGGCGATCGCCTGCCAGGGCTCCCCCAAGTGCCCACAGGTGCTTGGGACAGGTGCCTCATAGGTGCTCAAATATAGTGCTTCACGAGTGCCACAATAAGGCAGCGGTGAGCTGTTGCTTTGGCACCAAGCGAGGCATCCGATGCTGCTGCCATCAATAATCAGCTAGCCGATGATAGGACACCACCATGACTCTTTCTCTACTCCTCCCGCTCGATCAATCAAGGACTCATTTCTTGAACTTGACTTAGAACTAGACTTAATCTCAAACATCTTTTGGCTTGGCGAGAAACCTAAAATTATTATTGACTTAAAAAAAAAAACACTTGTAGAAAAATTTGCAAGTAAGGAAGTTAAGAAGAAGAAATAAAACAAAGAGTCCAAGGAGTAAGAAAGGCGTTACCTTGAGGACTCATCTCAACACCCTTGTTGGAACCTTCTTTCCTCTTTCTTTCTCTCCTTATTTAAGATAAAATTTTCCTTCTTTTGTCAACTCCTTAGGTGCCGACAAAGCCACCTTTATGGAGCACCTCTTAGAAATCTTGAAGATTTTGAGACCTACTCAACCTCAAAGTTGAGAACTCGTAGACACCCAACGCAAGAATAATTGCTCATTTGATGAATACAGTTAACAAATTAAACTCATAATATATTTTAAATATGAAATTAAAAATTCTCCTATGGAACGTAGAGGGGTTTGATGATATTGTTAAAAATTGACTACAAGGACATTTTGGTAAATTGACTAAAATTGACATCAAACATTAAACCTAAAATTAATTAACTAAGCAAAAGGCTGGAGAGCCTAATGGACAAGCTAAGCCTATAAAGAAGAACAAAAAATCCTAATGGGCCTAAACTTATTGAGACTAAAACTATAAATAATGAGTCTTGGAAAGAATTAGGGCATAAGAAATCATTTGTAAAAATTCTCAAAGTCGAAGAACTTTTTAGAAGAGAAGATCTCTCTAGTCGCGATTCAAAAAAAAAAAAAAAGAAGAACCAACACACTACTATTTTCCAGAAAGGACCTTATTCTATTTTGAAGTAGCATCATTTGCTAATTAGGATTTATCTGAATTGACAATTTAGAGCATTTTAAACAGAGTAGTCTATAAAAGACCACAACCCCTTCCCCCCTCCCAAAAAAAAAGGAAAAGGAATAAACTCAATAATTTATAGGAACTTCTCTCGTAAAAGAAATTTTATAGCATAGGTGAAAATTCAAATTTGAAAGAAGCAAACTCGCCTAACACTACTCCATATATAACTAGTTTACACAAGAAATGATAGACATACTAACAATTAATCTAAGCAACTTTCAAATTGTCAGGCTATTTATATTTCTTTTATAATGTAACAAAGGAATAAGTCAAAGAAAAACAGTATAGTCACAAGAGAAGGGAGTGGATTAGATATTTAATTATTCATAACTACTTAATTATCAATATTTGAGGAAAAACTTCCTCGAATCACACAAATGACAAATATTTGTTGAGATTGATGGGAAGGGAATAAAATTCCTCACTTCTCATATCAGTTTTGAAGGATTAGAACTTGTCCTACTTGTCGGGGTTTTAGTGTGTGGAAGTATCGTGAGAGTTTTAAGAATGATAAGAACAATGATGAAAAATTTTAGTAAGAAAATAGATGCAAAAAAATTGTACAAAAAGATGTGGTTTTACTTCAGAAAAATCTAGGTTTTATGTAAAGTTTTTACTTGCTTGTTTTTGCGTATTGCATACTTTTAAATTTGGTGCAATGTACAATACTTTTATAAACATGACTATATATAAGGTATTATGCTGTTATATTTTTCAGACTATTTGAAAATTAAAAGACTCCTTATAACCTAATAAGGTTGCTGCTTAATTACTCGAATAGAACTGACTTTTTTTCTTGCAAGGTTTCTTTATGTCTTCTTTCCTTTCCAAGAACATAGAAAATTATTGTCAACTACTTCTTGAATTTCTTAAATATTTTTAGTTGAGAAGGCCTTGGTGGACAAATCAGCTGCTTGATCATTTATGTTAACAAACTGCAAGTTGATTTCTCCTTTGCTTAGCATGTCATGAATGAAATGATGTCCCAACTCAATATGTTTAGGCCTTGAATGAAAATTGAATTTTTTTCATTGCAATGGTCGACATTTTGTCACAAAAGAGTATTGTTGACTGGTCTTGTTTTTCTTGCAAATACGATAGAATTCGCATGAACCGAACTGCTTCACAAGATGCATCTACCATATCAATATATTCAGCTTTACCTGAGGATAATGCAATTATCTTTTGCTTTTTAGAACTCCAAGCAATCACTTTTGAACCAACATAAAAAACATAATCAAAAGTGCTTTTCTAATCATCCAAAGATCCTGCCCAATTACTATCCATGAAACCAATCAGCTTGTTATTTTGTTCTTTCTCATACTTGATGCCTTGTTCCTTGGTACCTTGGAGATAATAGAGGATCTATTTTTATGTAGCATAATGAGTTTTGCTTGGCTTACTCAGGAAACGAGAAATGTAGCTTAGAGAGTGAACAATGAGGTGTCTTGTATTTGTAAGATAAGTCAAAAAACCAACCAGACTACTAAATAATTTGGAATCAATTTCTTCAGCGCCATCTTCTTGCTACAACTTCTCATTCAAATCCAAAGGTGTTGTTGAAGGTTAGAGTAACAATAGGATCCATAAATTAAAACTTTATAAGCTTGAAAATAACTAAGCTACTCGAGCTCCCAAGGATCTAGTCATGCTATAGATCTAGATTAGGATGAAGAATTACCTCTTGTAGCTCAAAATCAAGGAGAAGATCAACTATATCTCACGAGTCCAGAAACTGTCTGGATCTGGCACAGCAGAAGGATGACAACAATTGTCTAGGCTAAAATGCTCCAAAATTCACAAAATTAAATGTGGAACACCTTTACACAAAAGGGAAGCTACAGTGAAAATTGGAGCTAAAAAGCCTTCTGGATCGCTCCATAATAATTCGCCAACTGGAAGCTACTGCATGTGGATCTCCAAAACTAAGCAAGTCAATCGCCTTGCCTTTATTGAAATGATCCACACACCAAACCATCTTCCAATTTCCCCTCACTAGAAGCTGGAGTTAGAGAGGATAAAATGAGGTAGAGGAGGCCAATTTTCAGGTTGGGAAGAAGAAGAAATGCAAAGCTTCAACTCATGATGCAATACATAGAGAGAGACATTTTGGAGGGAATGCAAGAATCTAATTCTCATACTTTTCAGCAGCTAAATTTGAATTTTGCATGCTCTCTATATCTATAGATAGAGGGTGGAAGGTGTGATGCTAGTTGGCATCACACCTTCCTCAAGGTGACCGCCCAAGTGGCATGCCAAGTTGGCAAAATTCAAATTCAAGTCTTACTTGAATTTCAAGTGCATTTCAATTCATTTGGAATCTTATTCCAAATTAATTAAGATGCTAATTTAAATGAACACTTCATTTCAATTTCTCCTCAAAAAAGTATTATTCCCATTAATTAAATTAAACACTTTAATTTAATTAATTAACCTTTGATTTAACTCTTAAATCAAACAAGCTTAACTCTTAAGCTTAAATTAGTCAACTCAACTCTTTAAGTCAACTTGTTCAATTGATGGTCAACATGGTGCCAAATAATTAACTCCTTAATTATTGGTCTAATTTAACTCTTAAATTTGTTGATTAATTTAACACTTAAATTAAAACAAACCAAAATTGATCGTTGGATTGGACCTTTGAAAATCAGTCACCCAAGGGTGATTTTTCCAACACTTGGAAAATTGCTCTACCAATTTTGGAAGCTATTTGGCTTTTGTGTGTGACCCAATAAGTTTTACCATTCATTGGACATGGACTTACAACTCTTTGTGACTTTTGAATATCTCATATACATTTTAGTTTAAAACTCATTTTAAACTAATCGACTCAATTCAATTAATCTCATTAATTGAAGAGTACCCAATCTCCATGGTCGATGTCCAATCTCAAGCCTATGAAGCCCAACTAATTGGCCGAAATGAATATTCTGGAGAACCATCATAGCTCTACGTGTACCATGCAAATACAGTCCTTCCGTCTCTTATCTCCCGAAAAAGGCCTGGGGCAAGATATTTGTCGGCTTCCTAATAGCCTCGATACTATGTCTCTATTTTCAATGTTCGATTCCCTTGTGTTACTTCACCTTTGGGAAACTCCTTTTCCAAATTGTCACACCACTTTGCGCAAGGATTCCTTGGAATCGATCATTATAGAATACATAAGAGATGCATTCGCCCTTCACAAAAATGAGGAGTCGGATTCCATCTTGGATCTCACAAACCTTCATTCCAAGTAGCTCATACCTAACCTCAACATGAAAGACCCGCTAAGTGGTCAAAGAAGAGTCAAACCATGAGGACCGGACACAAGGTTACCATGGATCCTCAGGTCAGAAGACTAATAATATGCCCTAGCGTAAGCGGGAGAATTGATCACTACCGGCTTGCCACTACAGCTATTAATGGATTGTCTGGAGGGTTTTAGTACCTTGTTCTCTAACAAGCACCTATTAACATGCACCTGTATCTCATACAAATTGCTCATGGAACGAAGCAATATCCAACTCTTGGATTTATGCATCGTTAGTGCAAGTCTATCCAGATCTTAGATGCCCTGTCTCATAAGATCATATTACTTGGAAAATCTAATATCACAACCGTGTAAGACTTATTCCATGGTCATCAAACCAAGTCCCGTAGTCATGTGTGATCTAAGGGCTTCATCCAAATGCAAGTGAAGTAATATGAAGCATAAGATGAAGGTGGCCATATAAAAAATATCATTTGATCAAGATTGTTTTACAAGAAAATAGCTTTTACAAGGCCATCTGATTGGCTTGTCGGGCACTATTCCAACAGTTGTCACTAGTTTGCATTTTTCCATGTGGAACATTTTTTGACAAATCATCAATGTATTTTTCTTGAGAGATGAAGATCTCTTCCTTGGATTGTCTCACTTTAATTCCAAAAACATATCTCATGAGTTCCAAATCTGTCATCTAAATTCTTGCATCATATTTTCTTTAACTTTTCCACCAGTTTCATGTTAGTGCCCATAACGCCCTGAGCGAGAGGTGCCTGCATCCAGCCGAGGTGTTACTCAAACAGTACCACATGTCTTCTTTAGAACAGAAAATATATTTCTCAAATATCCCAAAAATAATTAATTTCTACAATGACCTTCATCGGATGTTCTAGTATGAACTGAGATATGCACTTCTATCACCCTCATTATCTCATGTGTCACCTAGATTAGTCTATCTTCGTCACTCAATTCTATCTGGGGCAAAGAACGAAAGAAACAATAAAACAACGTAAGTTCGAATGACTTAGTAAGATAGTATAGCATTAACAACAAAATGACAATTTCACGATTATGGCATAGGAGACAAATAGAAGCATAAATATTTTCAGAAGTTGTGAGAGAAAGTTTTAGTCAAAGTTTTAAGGTGATCCATCTCACCACTGTCCCATACCAATAATGAGACTTCACAAAATTCCCTATCTCTCACAGAAGTTTAAACATCAACTATCATTAAAAAAGGGGTCGATATGCTATTTGAACTTTCACTAGATTCCGATCAAATAATTGAGATTCAAAGTATAAGTGTTAGGCATACCGAATAAACTAAACATAATTTAACAAAACATTTTCACTGTTAAGCTGTTGGTGGTTTTCCTACCTTATCACTCCACTTTCGAAAATACAAAAATCTTTATCCCTCTAAAGTACCGAGTGGTCAGCTCGAATACTTAAATATTCACTAGGCATGGCTAGCCGCATGCCTAATCCTATTCATAGGCAGCTATCTCCAGCTAGCCTACTGAGTAGGGATTTTGTGTGCATCGCGCAAGGGTATCGGTTGAAAGATATGTCACCGCAGACCATTCCGCCCAGCCGTCTTTCGTAATTGATCCCAAGGCCCACCCCCAAGGGTATTAAGTATAATCATTGATATCAGTGAATGCATCCAACAACATATAACTTAATGTATCACTTCTCCATGTTAAGCATGTAATCATTGATTCAGCCCAAGCTGGTTTTAAACTAGACATGGCAAGTAAAATATATATTTCGAAATCACTTTTTAATTTCCTCAACACAATCGCCAAATATCAAGTAAAGCAATATCAATCAATATTAACAAAATCACTAAGTATAAAAGGGCAATGTGGAGTGCTATTTTCAACACATAGATTAAAAGGAGTCAAGCGATCAGGATTATAACAAGTACATATATTCTTTCCCCCACAAAGAAATGTCATACTAATGAGTATAAACTCACCTAGCAACTGTAGAGGAATTCTTAGTTGTTTAATCACTCAGGTTCTGGCTTCCTTGTCAGTCCGAGAACTGTCATAAGATAACACAAGTTATTATCCGATTAATCTTCTGATTTTTAAATATAAATATAGTTAATATCTTTATCAAACTTAAGGTTACTCTGACACTCGAGTTCACTTAACTCTTATCTTAGATGGCCTTAATCTTCCAATTACATGGTACTTCAATATCGCAAGACTCTATTTGCTCGAACTTAATCATTCCTACTTTATCATCTTAATAGCATCACATGCTCTGGCCAACTCAATCCCCAAATTACCCTCAACAGTACTATTCGTTATTTTACTTGTTTTACAGTACGTAGTGAGGGTTCAAGTTCTTAGACCAATTAGGCTTATGAAATTATTGGGTCCATGTTTGATAACCCATTTTCATTATATCCTTTATATAACTTAATCTTTAGATTAAGCTTAACTATATTTTATCTATAACATATACATTGTCGAGTCTAAGAGTATAATTTTAAATCAATCTCTTCTAATTTATTGAACTTAGGATTATAGTCAATCTTGTTCATTATTCGCAATCAATCTTCATTTCAAGTGCAATTACATTTCAATAATTCTAAATTTTATTGATTTTGAATTAGAAGTGTAAAAATCAATCGAATTTAACATTCGATATGAAATTTACCCAAATTAGATCTGATTAAGATCCAATCTCAAGCCGAAACCAATCCAGACAAATTCAAAATCCTAAACCGAGCTGACTATCCTACAGCTGCCACACGCGCCGCCGTTGGCCGCCACGCGCTATCACCAGAGCACCATGCACTACCGCCGGAGGTGAAGACCGCTTCTACCATCAAGTGTGCCTCAATGTCAGGAACAAAGCTCCCCAAATAAGTTTTGTTCCAATGATGATAGGCCGATCAATTGGCCGTTTGAAGCCGCGGCTAACCCTAACCTACCGTTGTCCTTCACCACCTTCAATTATCCATTTTCAGCCACCAAAACACCAAACTAACACTACCACCAGCCTACCCAGCTCCTTGCGATCAAAACCTAGTAAAGCACGACCCCTTTCTGCCACTGGAAGCGGCAGAACCATTACGGCCGCCGCGGGCTCACCGTCAGTTCTATTTTTTGGCGATTTCATCGGTTGTTTTTGAATAAATTTGGTATGGTTGTGCTCCTCTCAACTAGAGGAAGCCAACCACGATTTTAGTTTTAGGTTTCGTGGCCATTCACCGGTGATTCACCTTTGAGAAAGGCTTGAGCTATTTTTGAGAATTTGAGAAAATTCTGTCCTCAATCTTATATATATATATAAATATTTTTCAGCACCTTTCAATTTGGTCCCAAACTTTCTCACCACTTATAATTAGGCCCCTGAGATTTTAAACCAACTTTAGCTTGGCCCCCAAACTTTAGTTTAGTCCTCAAATTTCTACTTCTTAAACTTTAGCCCCTAACATTCCTGCTTTTGGGTAATTAAGTCCAAACTCAATTATTTTGAGGTCCTCCAACTTTTTGCTCACTCACATTAGCCCCCTAGACTTTATAATTTCAAACAATCAAGTCCTTTCTTTATTTACAATTAGATCCCTCATTCTCAATATTTTTACCTGAACTTTAATTAATTTAATTTAATTAACTTAAACATGTGTTCCAAAAATTGGGGTGTTACATTTCCCCCCTCCCACCTTAAGAGAATCTGGTCCCCAGATTCTCATCTAAAATATGAAAGATCTCATAATTTCATCACATATTATTGGCTATCCTCAAAGAAAATTTTATTGTTGATGCCTATCTCTTTTAGTCCAATTGGTCCCATATATTCTTTTTTCCTACTTCGAGTATCTCTTACTTGCCATAGAAAATTGGGGATCTTTCTTAGTGGAAATTGCTGCTGTGGGTTTCTAGGTGGCTCATACTTACTTGGACAGTCCATATTTTATCAAATGTTTCAGGTTATCTTCTATGTCCTGCAAGATCATCTGCCTTATGCCTCGAGTCTTTCCAATATCTACAAGATTACTTCCGTACGACTCCATATTCATCTTAAGCACAAGTATACCTAGTATTTCCTTAAGTTTCCCAAGGAAAGATAAACTAATGCCAAAATCAGCCTACCTCCTTAATTCTCAACATTTCTCACACATTTCTATATATCTGAAAATTAACCCCTTTTTGATTTCTTTGATCAATGGGTTTACTGCATTAAGAAGATCACATTTAATATGTATTATTAAAGCCTAAGAAACATGTATTCCCCACATGTGCTTCGATTTTCTCCAGTTTACCGTGACCTCAACTTTAGCATAATCAGAGTTCCATTTTCTTCCAAGGAATCATGTGTTTCGCATTTTATGACATAAAGATTGGTTTATCCTATAACTCATGACTTAGATTCCTTGAAATCCTTCTATTTCTTCTCTTCCTTATGGTTCGATGTTGATTCTTTAACTTGATATACTATGGCTATATTTTTCCAAGGAATTCCATGATTAACATAAATAACTCTAATGTAATGAGGCCACCCAAGGTAGCGAATCTATACCCCAAGCGACACAATCCTATTTTCATCACTTAAATTCCTTATGATACATACAATCACCCTTTTTTACAACTAACACTTTGATTGGCATGGATGCATGAAATTGTCCTACACACTCGGTAGGAAGAATGATAACTAACATAAGTTAACCTTGGTCCTTAGTTCACAAAATCGCCTTATGTCCTTATTCATCACTTTAGACCACCAATTCTTTTAACTAGATTAGTCAATGAGCATATTATCACAAGATACTTCAAATACACTTTTAATATTAATTTGATAAGGCCAAAAGGGCTCTGCTCCCCTGAAATAATTACATCCAGCTCTTCTCGATCGACTATAACCATGACCTTGATAAGATCATCCTGATAATCCTTTGTGGCGTCACATACCTTTAAATGTATCTTTTTCCTAATTGACACTCGATTAACTTAATGCACAATTGATATTCTTATGGGTATCTATAACACTTAGTATGAATGCAGTATGACTCTTTCCTAAATTTCAGACCTGCTAATTGTCTTGAATAGATTTGCTAAAACCCAATCTAATAAATCAACACCCTGTATATCATATCTGCAAATGTTGTAGAAATCTGGCCATCCAGATGACATTATATATCAGCTCCTAGTACTTATATTATAAACAAGAGGCAATTCGCAAAATACCTTCTCCATCAACTTATAACTAAGAATAGTTCAGCTTAATCTAATCTTGAATAAATTATACCTATACCTTGGGCCAAGTTATGTGTATGGAGTCAGGTATTAGGATCTCATATTCAATGAGGCTTATTTAGTTCCTATCTTTGTCCCCCAAGTTCTTGTACTTGGATTGCTAACCTTTTCATAAATCTCCGCAAACAACACCCAAGAAATTACTTGAAATACCTTATATGAGATCTTTCACGATACCCTCAGAATTACAGGGTTAGTCATGTTTGTCACCATTACACAAAAGCAGTGTTTATCGCTAATCTATAGAAACATGGTTTCACTAAAGTCAAATTCTCGCCACATCTCTCCCCTAATTCTTTCCAAATCCCACTGACCGGGTTGAGGTTATCAATAAACTGCAAGAGCATCATGTCATCTCTATTAGATTCCATGTTTGGCTCGCTTACTCTAGGATCTTTTCTCAAAGTTGACATAAGGGGTAGTCACTAGCGTCAATCATTTTCGATACATTTCCCACTAAAGTATTCTCCACAGAATGTTAAAATCTATTAGCGATTATTCAATGTGATACAAGTGACCTGAATTTGTGTCCAACTGATACTTTCAATTAGCATTAGATTCTAGCACATCAAAATTATGGCTCGATAGGATAGGCCTAAACCAACCTAACTTGCAGCGTTCAACCTAAAACGTTTATAAGCAATATAGAGATTACTATGTGATTATTTAAGGGCATCCAAGAGTCGCTATCACTTACACACGATTGTTAATACTATAATTTTCTATTTGCATAATACTTACATCAAAAGTGAGTGAGTCCAAACTTAGCATCCTTGAAACGATATGATAAGTTATATATTTAGATCTCATGGACCACCCTCTCGCCTAAACTGTATTAACTTAAACGACATTACTGAAATAGAAGTTACAATATCATTAGCATCAAAGTCTCAGCAACACGGACAAGTACGAACCAAAAAGTTCAGTATAATCACATACCCCAAAAATACGTAATAAATCCAAGTCCACGGTTGTCGTTTGTATCAAACCCACATAAGCATAAACATTTACATATGTCATCCTAAAGTTCAAGCTTACATATATAATATTTCACATTACCAAACTAGGTTCAGTACATCTAGAAATCACTAACGGAATCATTTACATTAATCACCACTTAAGATGTCATAACAAGTAATATGTTTCCATAGAGTTCACTACCAATTTGCAAAACTTATATATGCATTAGGTACAGTCATGGGCAGTACATTTATGATCCTCAGATTCCATCTATGAGATAAGGCCTAGATTATAGGGGACTAGGTCTTTGATTGACATTTAGAACTTAAACAGTACCTTCAACTATCTTTATATGTGAGTTAAAGCCAAAATTTCCTAAGTATCCTTTCAAGTTGATGGGGATGAATATTATAATAATTATGAAACTAATTCGTAACTTGAGCTAAATCATAATTTAACAACCTTAGTTTGTATTATGATCAAGCTTGAATCCAAAACTTCAATCACCTTTGGTAAATTAATTGAATTAAAATTTGAGTACGAAATTTACCGCCTCTGTGGCACCCCACTTAGGATAACCCCAAAGTTGAGATGTCACCAGTTCAATATTAAATCTAATCCTTAAAACAGTCATAAGAAGGAAAATTTCTAAGTCCATCAGAGATAGTTGCAGATTTCAACTTAAATAAATCTCAACACCAGTACTATATGCATACTATTAATGGTCCCACAATATTCATCATATAGTATATACTGCAAATCAAAAATTCAAACCTGACATATCATAATATTTCTAAGTTAAAGCTTAACATTCACTTGAACCCATATACACACAGTACACCTGGTCTATTACAAAACATATTGTCTCTAGCCCAAGCCATAAGTTCGTATCCATCACTTAGTCCTGTCTGAGAAAATCAAAGATAAAGTAGGAGAGTGAGCCCAAAGGACTTAGGGATAGTCTTAATAACAAGTTGGTAGGACCTATGGAGGAGAAGCAATTCGACAGATCATAAAATAACAGTCAGAATATATACATATCTAGGCACAGGCATTAACAATTCAAGGTTACTGGTAGGTGCTAGCTTGGGAGTTGTTACCATCGGCCCGAACAGCTCGGGATCATCTCAACCAAATCAGATCTTGAGAGGAAATGCAGATAGCTTAATCGGCAAACAGCCCAGGATCGTCTCAATTGAATCAGATTGGGAGGAAATACAGATGGCTCGTTTAGCAAATGGCCTGAACAACAGCCTAATCTTGACCAAGAAACTACACCATCCTTATCGCTTCATGGGCAGAATACAAACAATCAGAATATAATCAAAACAAAACAAACACGAGTATATATGCAATCAAAAAAATCAGAACCAAATATCCATATCAGATTCTCATTGTGAGAAATGTTCCCTGTTTCCTTTACAATTACCACAATGTACTTTCACTGATCAATCCTATTGTCAAAATATCAATTCCTCCAAGATAACAATATCGTACGAATCTCAACCAAATGTATAAACCAAAATGCTAGTTATCCCAAAGTTGATGCTTTACCTCTTAAATTCTATTATCAAAAAATATACCCGCACAACGACGCAATACTAAAAGCATTGTTCCACCAAACACTATTGAAGGCATATGCTTAACATCTCAAGAGTCTTGGATTAGATATTAGTTGGCCATTCCAACACCAATCCTTTACTCTTTTAATATCAAGCAATATCCCAAAAGTTCACATCCTAGCTAAATTTTCATGTCAACCTTGACTCCATTAATCTCAATATTATATACACCAAAAAGATTCGAGTAATCAACATACCATTTCTCAAATAACCTTATCTTAAGCCATGACACACTCTTATGTCCAAAGTAATGATCGAATAAGATCTTTTGCTCATCAGTTTCAACTCTATCTAAAACAGTCACAGGCTCATGTATCAGTTATGACGTTCCCAAACAAATTTGCACTCAATATAGGTTCCCAAGGCTTTTATCCTTCCCAAACATAAGAAGTCACATGCTCGATACTTTAGGAGCTACGAATTATACATTGGTTGAGCACCCAATCATAACCCTTCACGTCATTCGGATTGAACATTATTCCCAAAAATTCATGCCCTAGTCAAATTCCAGAGTCAAGCTTAATCTCTACTAGCCGAAACTTTCATATCCAATCCAGATCTCAAAATCAAGCTTACTCTCCACTAATCAAACCTTTCATATACCGAGGATCATATCCTAGCGTAGCTCAGGTTTTCAACCAAGCTCTAATACCACTTCTAACGCCTCGATCGGGAAATGCCTGCATCCGGCCAAGGTGCTACTCAAACAACAACACATGTTATCTTTACAACAAAAAATACATTTCTCAAATTAGTCTATCTTTGTCACTCAATTCTATTTGGGGCAAAGAATAGAAGAAACAATAAAACAACATAAGTCCGAATGACTTAGTGAGATAGTATAGCAATAACAACAATATGATAATTTTACGATTATGGCATATGAGACAAATATAAGCATAAATATTTTCAAAAGTTGTGAGAGAAGGTTTTAGTCAAAGTTTTAAATTTATCCATCTCACCACTGCCCCATACTAGTGATGAGACTTCACAAAATTTCCTATCCCTCACAAAAGTTTAAACCTCAACTATCATTAAAAAGGAGGTCGATAAGCTATTTGAACATTCACTAGATTTCGGTCAAATAATTGAGATTCAAAGTATAAGTGTCAGGTGTACCAAATAAACTAAACATAATTTAACCAAAAATTTTCACTGTTAAGCTGTTGGTGGTTCTCCTACCTTGTCACTCCACTTTTGAAAACACGAAAATCTTTATCCCTCCAAAGTACTGAGTGATCGGCTCGGATACTTAAATATTCACAAGGTATGGCTAGCCACATGTCTGATCCCGCTCATAGGCAGCTATCTCCAACTAGCCTACTGAGCATGGATTTTGTGTGCATCGCGCAAGAGTATCGGCTGAAAGATATGTCACCGTGGACCATTCCGCCCAGCCGTCTTTTGTAATTGATCCCAAGGCCCACCCCCAAGGGTATTAAATATAATCACTGATATCACTGAATGCATCCAACAACATATAACTTAATGCATCACTTTGCCATGTTAAGCATGTAATCACTGATTCTGCCCAAGCTGATTTTAAACTAGACATGGCAAGTAAAATATATATTTTGAAATTACTTTTTAATTTCCTCAATACAATCACCAAATATCAAGTAAAGCAATATCAATCAATATTAACAAAAGCACTAAGTATAAAAAGGTGATGTGGAGTGCTATTTTCAACAAATAGATTAAAAGGAGTCAAGCAATCATGATATATGAAAAGTGCATATGTTTTTTCCCCAGCAAAGAAATCTCATACTAATTACTATAAACTCACCTAGCAACTGTAGAGGAATTTCTAGTCATTTAATCACTTTGGTTCTCACTTCTTTGTTAGTCCGAGAACTGTCATAGGATGACATAAGTTATTATCTGATTAATCTTTTGATTCTTAAATATAAATATAGTGAATATCTTTATCAAACTTAAGGTTACTCTGACACTCGAGTTCGCTTAACTCTTATCTCAAATGGCCTTAATCTTCCAATTACATGGTACTTCGATATCGCAATACTCTACTTGCTCGAACTCAATCATTCCCACTTTATCAACTTAATAGCATCACGTGCTCTGGCCAACTCAATCCCCAAATTACCCTCAACAATACTATTCATTATTTTACTTATTTTACAGTACGTAGTGAGGGTTCAAGTTCTTAAACCAGTTGGGCTTATGAATTTATGGGTCTATGTTTGATAACCCATTTTCATTATATCCTTTATATAACTTAATCTTTAGATTAAGCTCAACTATATTATATCTATAACATATACATTATCGAGTTTAAGAGTATAATTTTAAATCAATCTCTTCCAATTTATTGAACTTAGGATTATAGTCAATCTTGTTTATTATTCGCAATCAATCTTCCTTTCAAGTGCAATTACATTTCAATAATTCTAAATTTTATTGATATTGAATTAGAAGTGTAAAAATCAATCGAATTTAACATTTGATATGAAATTTACCCAAATTAGATCTGATTAACATCCAATCTCAAGCCGAAACCAGTCAAGACAAATTCAAAATCCCAAACTGAGCTGACTATCCTACAGCCGCCGCACGCGCCGCCATTGGCCGCCACACGCCCTCACCGAAGCACCACGCGCTACCGTCGGAGGTAGAGACTGCTTCCACCATCAAGTGCGCCTCAATGTCAGGAACAAAACACCCCAAAAAAGTTTTGATTCCAATGACGATAGGCCAATCAATCGGTTGTTCGAAGTCGAGGCTAACCCTAACCTGCCACCATCCTCCACCACCTTCAATTCTCTGTTTCCAGCCACCAAAACACCAAACTAACACTACCACTAGCCTACCTAACTCTTTGTGATCAAAATCCAGTAAAGCTCGACCACTTTCTACCACCGGAAGCGGTGGAACCACTACGGCTACCTATGGCAATTTTGTCGGTTGTTTTTGAATAAATTTGGTATGGTTGTGCTCCTCTCAACTAGAGGAAGCCAACCACAGTTTTAGTTTTAGGTTTTGTGGTCGTTCATCGGTGATTCACCGTCGGAAAAGATTTGGGCTGTTTTTGAGAATTTGAGAAAATTCCATCTGCAATCTTATATATATATATAATATTTTCCAGCATCTTTCAATTCGGCCCCAAACTTTCCCACCACTTTTAATTAGGCCCCTGAGCTTTTAAACTGACTTCAGCTTGGCCCCTAAACTTCAGTTTAGTCCTCAAATTTCTACTTCTTACACTTTGGCCCCTAACATTCCTACTTTTGGGTAATTAAGTCCAAACTCAATTATTTTGAGGTCCTCCAACTTTTTGCTCACTCACATTAGCCTCTAAACTTTATAATTTCAAACAATCAAGTCCTTTCTTTGTTTACAATTAGATCCCTCAATTTTCAATATTTCTACCTAAACTTTAATTAATTTAATTTCAATTAACTTAAACATGTGTTCCAAAAATTGGGGTGTTACAGCGCCCAAGTAAATAAGATCATTAATATATGAACACATAATTAAGAAATCCTTTGTACCTTCTTTCTTCATACAGAATGAGGGCTTTTTTCTTCAGATAGAGTGAGTGCTTAGTTGAACTTCTTTGGAGCATATTCTTGCAAAAATGTCCATCAATTTGGCTATTCTAGCCTCTTGGTTTTTGTTTTAAGCTATAGAGAGCCTATTTCAATCGGTATACTTTTTTCTCCTTTCCTTTGATTTCATAGCCTTGAGGTTCCTGTACATAAATTTCTTCTTCAAAATCTTCATTAAGAAATACAAATTTTACATCAAATTTTAAGACATTTAACTATAATTGTGGTCCAAGTGCTAGAATGGTGTGGATTCTCTCCATTCTTGCTACTAGTTTAAATATTTCAATGAAATCAATTCCAGACTGTTGAGAATAGCTATTTGCAACCAATCTCACCTTGTGTTTTTGAATTAAACAATCTTCATTCAGCTTGGTTTTGAACACCCATTTCAAAGCCAATTACATCTTTTACTTAGGGTAAATCAACAAGCTCCCAAGTTTTATTTTTCTTAATGATTTCAGTCTCCTCATTCATAGCTTTTCTCCAAACTTTTTCTTTTACAGCATCTTCAAAATTTTGAGGTTCACAACCAAAAAAAGCAACATCACAATTTTCATAAATGTATCTCAAAGATTGTACCTTCCTTGGAGGTGATTTGGAATCCAAACTTTCTTGACTTGAAGTACTTGTTTGTTGTGTTTCTACTGCCTAATTTTACTGCTATAATGGTCTTTGTGAAATTGGTGGCAGCAAAAATTTAATTAATGATGAACTTTATGAAGATTTTTCCTCCCAATCCCAAGCTTCTTGCTCATGAAAAATCATATCTCTTGAAATAATCAATTTGTTAGCTTTTGGATTATAAAGTCTATAACCTTTTGACTCATCACTATACCTAAAAAGATGAGAGTATGTAATGCAACCAAAAGTTTAAAAATGATCAACAACTAATTTTCTTTCATGCCATGCTTTAAGTGGAGTTTTATTTGGTACCGTCTTGGTAGGGGAATGATTGAGAATATAAATGGCCGTGTGAATAGCTTCTGCCCAAAATATATTGCGCAGTCCCTTGCCTTTAAACATGTTTCTATCCATTTCCACACTGGTTCAATTTTTCCTTTTGGCTACTCCACTTTGTTGCGGGCTTCTTCGGATTAGCCGCTTTTAAATGCCATTTTTCTTGTATTCCATGAATGGAATGTGAAGAAATTCTTCTTCACAATCAATCCTCAAAGTCTTGATTTGCGTCCATTATGCTTCTTCACAAGAGCTTTAAATTAGAGAAAGACTTAAACTGCCTTCGATTTTTCTTGCAAGAAATACAATAACATCATTCTTGTAAAATCATCAACAAAGAAAATAAAATATCTTTTGTCACCAACTAATGGAATTCTTGTAGGTCCATAAATATCAGCAAGCACCAATTCAAGAGGAGTTTTGGCTTTCCAAGAGGTTTTAGGAAATAGTAGTCTATATATCTTGCTATAGTGCACCCTTTACAATCTTAATCTTTTTTTTTCAATGGATTGAAGACCAACTACTATATTTTTCCTTTTTCGTAATTGCAAACCCTTGTTATTTATGTGTTCATATCTCAAGTGCCACAAGTGAAATTTATCAATGAGTTCACTATTGAAAACCATGTTTTCTTTCTGAAGGCATAACAAGAGGAAAAATTTTGTTTGAAATCATTTCAATTGTAGCAATTGAAGTATTATTTTTCTTGTCAAAACTTCTGTATTCTTTGTCATCAAAAGATACTCAATATCCTTTTTGCAAGAGTTGTCCAACACTAAATAAGTATTGAGTAAAATTGGGAACATAAAGCACATTACTAATGAACTTTTGATTACCTCTCTTTGAAGGGACTCTTATTACACCTTTCCCTTTTGCATCTTGTATTTTTCCATCTCCAAGCATTATGTGAGAAATGTGGCTAGTATTCAACTCCACTAATATTTTTGAATTTCCGGTCATATGATTGCTACAATCACTGTTAACATATCACACATTTTCATAATAATCATGTTCATTCATATAAGAGAATAATTGATTACCTTCATCCTTGGAGAAATTTGCTTCTTCCTTATAATTTTTCTTCAAAAAATAGCTACAAAAGTGATCCGTATTTTTGTAGCTTTTACATTTAAAAAAATAATACTTTGTCAATTGATTTGATTTTTTTGCAAATAACGTATTTGGATTTAGAACTTCCAAATCATCATTTTCCTCCTTTGAAATTCTTGCCTTGTCTCCTACCCTTATTGAACTTGAAGATAACTTGTTAGTTCGTGTAAGGTATAAGTTGAAAGATCTTTAAATTCTTCAATCACTGCAACTACATGATCAAACTTTAAAGGAAGACTTCTAAGAGCTTTTTCAACAATTTTTTTCTGTTCAATAACACCATAAAGACCTCAAATTTGAGTAATAAATCTAGAAACTTTATTGAGTAATTCTTTCATAACTTCACCTTTTTTCATTGCCATGTTATCAAAACTTCTCCAAATGTGTTTGTAGCTTCAAAGACATAGAGGTCTTTGACCACTTAGCAGGCCTTTCGGGTTGAGATTGGTTATGAGCTAATTAGACATAGAGGTTTGGGAAAGCCAAGATGGGATCCAACTCCTCATCATTATGAAAGGTGAGTATATCTCCTATGTTGAAACACCCCTAAATTTTGGTATTTTTGAAAAAATAAGGATTTAGAAATCAAGAAATTTATTGATTGGGTTTTTGGGCTCGAAAAATTAACAAAAAGGACTTGATTGTAAGAATTTAGAAGATTTGAGGTCAAATTGAAAATATGCAAGACTTGATTGGATCACATTTTAAGAGTTTTGGGGGTTTACATGGAATTATTATTGGTCAAAGGGGTCAATGTGATGCAATAAACAGTCCAGGTGATCGAATTGAAGTTTTTTCAAACTTTGATAACCTAATTGAGAGTTGGGGAAAATATTGGGGGTCAACTTATAATTTCTGGAAATACCTCTTTATATAGCAATTTCACCCCCCCACTCTTTCAAATTTACACATGCAACCATTGTCTTCTTCCTCCAACAACGTTCTTCGATGATCGGCAAAACCCACCATATTATATGTCATTTTACTCCTCTCAGCTCAAGGAATTCAAAATACCATTATCTTGTAGAACTAATTGGTGTAGTGCCTAAAAATGGAGTTGGAAGTTTCGACCATGGAGGTAGTAATCGATTTCGCAGTTCCGACGACTTAAGCTAGAGTTTGAGTGTTGGGTTTTGATGGGCTTGACTCAAGGAAGACAACAGTGTCTTCAATCTGAGGAACTGATGATGGACGGGGAGTAACTAAAGCAAATTGATGTAGTGGCATTGGTTGCAGGCTGGCAATTTTTTGCCAAATTGACCGACCAATTGACGTCCGATCTAAAAATTGATCTGGGGGTTGTGACCAGCGCATCGAGGCGTATCTGGTGGTGCTAGCCACGCACAGCTCCGGAAGGTGGCCAGCGGCGGCGCACGGCGGTCCGACGATTGTCCGGTGACTTTCAGGCAGAATCTTTGGGATGACAATCCAAATGCATATAGGCTAGTTCTAGGTTGTGAATTTACCTCAAACTCGGTCAATTTGGTAAAATTTCAATTAATTAGTTAGTTTGATTCCTGATTTAATCTGAGTAAATTGTTATGCTAATTTCTACTGTAAATTCAGGCTAATTGGACAAACATTGTGATTATTATGTGAAATGATGGTATAAAGAGTTAGTTAGCAATAAGTGATGCATGGACTTGAATTTGATAATAAAATATTTATATTTATCGATTAAGTTAACTGAAGCATTTGAGAAGTTGAAATTGTGGAACAAAAATTGGACTGCTATTAGTATGATTGTGAATGTTAGAAACCATTAGGGTTGAACAAGAAATTTGATGGTAAATTACTCTTTTAGATAGGACGGAAGATTTGGCCCAAGGATCAGTAGATTTTGACTCAAGCTTTGAGGTTATTGAGGTGAGGATCCGCCAATCTAGCACACTTGTTCCTATCGAATTTCCTTAATAAGCCCCTGTGAGGGTTGGTACTGATTTGATTATCGTAATTTGAGAATTATTGTTACCCCTATCAGGGATCTGCAAATTGGTTATTGAGTTGTATGAGTTTATTTCATGTCTATCGTTGAATCCGTTAGGTCCTGCTAATTTGATATCTGCCTCAAATACTGTTGTCGATTATCGAGCCCTATGAGGTTCTCTGGTTTCGAAACTAATGGGTATTTTATCCGTCCTTTCTTAAAAATAACTATTTTTCAATTAAAATCTATGAATCTTTCTGAACTTTAAACTCTATTTGAAGTTGATTGTTCAAGTGTATCATTGATCGCCTTGTTGGCATATTTGTTAAATTGTTTTGCCCTATTGGAAATTGAATGTTGAGAATCTTGACCCTTTTAAATATCTTGTTCGATCAGTACTGTAAAATATGTACTGGACAGAGCAAAGGGCCACGCTAGTTGACAAGGCATGTCCAGTTAGAGGCTCTTCTTAAGTCTGTTCCAGAATAAAGGGCCACACTAGTTGACAGAGCATATCCAGTTAGGGCTCCTCTTGAGTCTGTTACAGAGCAAAGAGTCACACTAATTGACAATACATGTCTAGTGGGGGCTTCTCTTGAGTCTGTACCTGTTAGCACCTCTGGATTTCAGTACTAGACCTATTTATGTCCGACGCTCTCTTAAATTTCATGTGCCTTGTTTATTGGAATAGGCCTTGTTGGCCGTTATTGGAAAATATTTTTCCTTGCAAATGGTAAATCTGGTAAAGTTCTGAAATGTTCATATTATTGCTAGAAAGGTTAAATTCTCCTTTGTTAGCATTATATCTTTTCAACCCATCGAACGCCATGGGTGGTCTTCAACTCATGGGACGCCATGGGTGGTTTTCACTTGGAGGGACGCCACGGGGGGTTTGGGCCCGGGAACTAGGTCGGGAAGACAGCCGGGCGGAACGAACCGATGGACACAGGTCTTTTCGACTAGAGCCCACAAAAAGTCTTGACTTATAGGTAGCCAACTATGAGTGTTGGGATTTGGCATACCGTCAACCATGCTAGAAAATAAGTTAATTGCTCGCCAAGCTGAGTGCTCGAGCATTGGAGTGATAAAGAAGTATTATTCCTACTGTACTGACATCCGGTACTAGTATTATCTATACAGTCTGTTAAATTCATATCATGTGTACCCAGTACAATATTGATTTATGTTGGAACTCTTCCTAGTACCGAACTGTCTTTAATTGTTGTCTATCATTTTCCTTCTTGTTGTTATTAAGTTGTTCATCAATAGTTGTACTTCGTTATCTTTCCTTTTAAATCTTATTAGTTTCTTTTCCCTCACTAAGTCCTTAGGACTTACCCTCTCTTGTTGTTATTTGTTTTCCAAACAGGACTGAGTGAGAATCTAAAGTTCATGTCTTGGGTTTGGATGTTATCTTGTAATAGAATAGGTGCCATGTTGTGTATATAGTCATCACCTGATCTAAACAATTACCTGAATAATGTTATGGGACATACTTATGGAACTTAAGCCACTTGATATGTATATATATTTTGCTCTATGAAATGTTCTTTCGGGCTAGGATGACTTGTTCTCCTTTGAGATGGTTAAATTACAGGTTTCTAGATATTATTTAAAACGTCTTTAAGATTGAATTGGTGGCACCTCAGCTTGGGTGCTGTCCTGAGAGGGGGTGCTACAGAGGTGGTATCAGAGCTTGAGTTTGGAATGCCCGAGCTACGCTAGGACATGATCCTCGGATATGAAATTTGTGGATAATAGATGTTAAGTTTGATGTTGGAATTACTTAACATAGGAATGGGCTAAACTCACCTAGGCTTTGATATAAGAATGATTTTTGTGGCTGGAATTGATAGGTTTACTAGAGACTAAACTTGAATTGGGAATTGATTTGGATGTAAACACTTGGGTTAAGGAAAACCTGAGCTATGCCAGGACTTGATCTCAGGGTATGATTCTCAGATTGTAGGAAATAAGCTTAATTTTGGAAATACTTCAGATGTGTATACTCGAGTTAAAAGATACCTATGATTCTTGAATTGTGAAATCTTGAGCAAGGAAGTTATGAAGTTTAATTGTGAAATTGAATGTGGAATTGAATAGAAAATGGACTCTTGAGATAAAGCTAGACATTAAGGAAGTAAAGGGTTGTGATTGAAATGGCCAACCCATATATAACCTCTTACTTCTGGTATATTAGGTATATGAACGTATGGTTATTGGAAAGGACAATGTCATATAGAATTATGGCATGATATGAGAAGTTTCTGCTGAGGAAGAATATGATGAGCAGATGACTAATTGGGAAAACTTGTACTCAATATGTAAAGAATTACTCTGAAGATCGCCGTTGTGCAAGCAAAATTTGTGGAAGTTTTTTATGTCGAATAAGGATCATTCTCAGAAGATATGTAGTGGCCAGAAGCTCATTACCTTAGGACGAACAAATTTCTGCCATTTGCTTATGGATGAGAATTTAGACCGTATAGCAAACAAGAAAGAGGATTAATGTGGAGAGAAGTACATTTGGGAAGTAAATGGTCCTCAGAAATGCATGATGACTAACTTATGTGTATGATTAAGATTTAAATGGTGTGATTAGGTTGACTAGGGATAACACAATGGAAAAAGATCATTTTTAGGGATGAATCTGGTAGTTGAAATGACATTTAGGAATAATGGTGCTTGGCATGTATATACAGTTGTGGCTCGAACGAAATGACCATTTTGTAAAGAAGCACTTTTGTTGAGTAAGAATTACTTTGGAAATCAATATTGTTCGAGCAATATTTGAGGTAGTTGCATATAACGTGTAAAGGATGGTTCCAGGAAAATATGTACTTGGTAAGTAAATGATTATCTTGAAGTGAATAGTAATTGGTGTCTAAATGTGGTTGAAATTTGGTTGGCATAGCTACGCAAGGAAAGCTAATTACAACAATAGTAGAGGTGATTTGAATGATTGTTGGCCACAATGAAGTTACATGGAATCATCCAAATGAAAGTGGGAAAAATATAAAGGGATAGGAATCAGTGCTATAATGGAATGCAGTTATCTAATTTGAGGATATGGAAGGTGCATGAGAATTAGACCAAAGCTTGAATTAGAGGCGCACAGCTTGCCATTGATGAGAAAAATTAAGGATCATGAGGTGTGTTAATTTGGGAAGTGGTCAAAGGAGTGCATATATGTATATAGGTGACTAATTAGCTCGATAAGTGGAATATGATGAACATTTGAATATCACAATGATATATTGGATTTAGTAAGTTCTACCCCCATGATTTAAATATCAGATAGGTAGATAGATAACTTAATATTCTCAAGAATTACTTGGTAGTCATTATGATATTATTAATATCTAAGATACGGTATGGACTAATTGATCTCGAGCTCGTTCTCTAAGGCCAGGAGTTGCGATACGATGGGATACGAACTACCAGAACACCTACGAGCGTGAATGTGATCCTCAGTCAACTAAATCATAATGGAGGGTCATCAATTAATGAAGCTAAAACACTCGAAGATCGCAATGGGGACGCTTTAAATTAGAAAATCTAATGGGAAGAATTACAGATAATGTTAGGTCTTATTTCTTCCCCGCTAGTAGATCCGAAGACAAGAAGATTGGTGGTGTGAAACTTATCGTATTGGAAAGACAGACCTTATAACTCTTCTGATGAGCAAATCAAGTTAATAATCTGGGAAATACAACAGAGACCATGTGAAGGATAATCTTAAGGAATTTTTTTTAAAAGTTTTATCTCCTCAATCACTGAAAGGGTTAGACTAGTAAACTATAGGAATCTGAATTAAGGAATGCCGAGAAAATTGGAATATAAAGTAAACTTGATAAATAAAGGAATTGAGGATACTACTTACTTTTAGGAAGGGCCTTGCATTATCGATCAGGATTAGTAGAGCAGTAGTAATAGCTCGACAAGACTTATCAAGTTTGAGAAATTGGGGTATCCTATTTCCTCATAAGTTATTTAACCAAATGCATGTATTTGGAGTTCATTTAGAAGCAAAGTTAAGGAAAGGATATTATTGAATGAGAAACTTAAGGAGAATATGGATCAAGAATTGACCTTTTCTTGTGATAAAGACATTATAAATTAAGATGATGTTTTGGGATTGATTTGTAAGGATCTTCTAGAACCTTTGGATTGCTTGGAATTAAGGAATAGCTATATTACATATGTGTTTAGGCTATGATATCCTGTACATTTAAAGAAATAATTTTACCCAAGTTACAAACAATTAAGTACGACCAGAAAATATGTTAGGTACAAGTTTTTGGGGTTCTTCTGATTGGTATAAATAAGTGCATTAATGAGATCAACGAAGGAAGTACTAAATGCATATATGTTTTGTAAAGGACATTTAGAAATATAAGGATAATCTCATACGCTTTAGGAAAACTTAAGTCATAAGATGAACTAGTTAGCTTATGCTTAGGATTGTTGAAATATTGGTGATTGCTAAAATGAAACAGAGATATCATTTAAGAATTGAAGAGAGAAATTCTTGTTGATTGTGTATGCACTAGTAAATATGCTTTCGGGCAACCTAAGATTGACAAAACACTTTGGGATTGAAATGAAATTAATATATTCAGTGGGCGACGAAATAAGTAAAGGATAAGTATAAATATCACAAGGATATGGGGAAACAACTAGTTGAGAGTACTGTATAAGTTTTGAACGTCATAAATGAGTTTGATCCCATAAATTCTTGATTAAATGCCTCAGATGGAACTTAAGGAACAACAAATGGTTGTTCGCGACTATATCTAGTATGTTCAGTTTTTGTGAACCGGTAGCTAACTATTTGGAAATGAATGATAAGTTATGAAGTCTAGCATGTTAAGTTTGAATTTGAATACTCCTTTATGTGAATATCATGTAAGTGTGAACTTGCGATGTTGTTTGTTGTTTATTATCGTAGTGGTTTTACAATCTTTTATATAAAGGTATGTTATGTTAGAGCTAAGATGGAAGATATATATTAAGTATTGAAATGACATGTAATTGAGGCATCGAGGAACAAGAATGTTATGTGCTAGAAGAAATGGAAGAAAGATTGTTAAGTAAGACACACAAATCAAGACACGCATGCATTCGAAAGGCATGGGAATGTCTTGGGACTTGAAGAAGCAATTTTGGCGGAATGTGATGAGAAGAGAATGTAGACTAAGTGACTAAATCTATTTATTTTCTGCCAGTTGGAGCCATACTCAGATGAGAATCTTGGGACCAGATTCTTTCAAAAGGGGGGGGTGTAACACCCCTAAAATTTAGTATTTTTGAAAAAATAAGGATTTAGAAACAAGAAATTTGTTGATCGGATTTTTGGGCTTGAAAAATTAACAAAAAGGACTTGATTGTAAGAATTTAGAAGTTTTGAGGTCAAATTGAAAATATGCAAGACTTGATTGGATCACATTTTAAGAGTTTTGGGGTTTTGCATGAAATTATTATTGGTCAAAGGGGTCAATGTGATGCAATAAATAGTCTAGGTGATCGAATTGAAGTTTTTTCAAACTTTGATGACCTAATTGAGAGTTGGGGAAAATATTAGGGGCCAACTTATAATTTTTGGAAATACCTCTTTATATAGCAATTTCACCCCCCACTCTTTCAAATTTACACATGCAACCATTGTCTTTTTCCTCCAGCAACGTTCTCCGATGATCGGTAAAACCCACCATATCATATATTATTTTACTCCTCTCAACTCAAGGAATTCAAAAATACCATTATCTTGTAGAACTAATCAGTGTAGTGGCTGAAAATAGAGCTGGAAGTTTCAACCATGGAGGTAGTAATTGATTTCTCGATTCCGACGACTTAAGCTAGAGTTTGAGTGCTGGGTTTTGATGGGCTTGACTCAAGGAAGACAACGGTGTCTTCAATCTGAGGAACTGACGATGGATGGGAGAGTAACTAAAGCAAATTGATGTGGCGGCATTGGTGACGGGCTGGCAATTTTTTGCCAAATTGACCCACCAATCGATGTCTGATCTAAAAATTGATCTGGGGGTTGTGACCAGCGCATTGAGGCGCATCTGGTGGTGTTGGCCGCGCACAACTCTGGCAGGTGGCCGGCGGCGGCGCACGGCGGTCCGGTGGCTGTCCGGTGACTTCCTGGCAGAATTGTTGGGATGACAATCCAGAATCATATAGGCTAGTTCTGGGTTGTGAATTGACCTCAAACTCGGTCAATTTGGTAAATTTTAAATTGTTTAGTTAGTTTGATTCCTAATTTAATCTGAGTAAATTGTTATGCCAATTTCTACTGTAAATTCAGGCTAATTGGACAAAAATTGTGATTATTATGTGAAATGATGGTATAAGGAGTTAGCAATAAGCCATGCATAGACTCGAATTTGATAATAAAATATTTATATTTATCAATTAAGTTAACTGAAGCATTTGAGAAGTTGAAATTGCGAAACAAAAATTGGACTGCTATTAGTATGATTGTGAATGATAGAAACTATTAGGGTTGAACAAGAATTTTGATGGTAAATTACTCTTTTGGATAGGATGGAGGATTTGGCCCAAGGATCAGTAGATTTTGACTTAAGTTCTGAGGTTATTGAGGTGAGGATCCGCCAATCTGGCACACTTGTTCCTATCGAATTTCCTTGATAAGCCCCTATGAGGGTTGGTACTGATTTGATTATCGTAATTTGCAAATTATTGTTACCCCTGTGAGGGATTTGCAAATTGGTTATTGAGTTGTATGAGTTTATTTCATTCTATCATTAAATCCGTTAGGTCCTGCTAATTTGATATCTCCCTCAAATATCGTTGTTGATTGTCGAGCCCTGTGAGGTTCTCTGGATTCGAAACTAATGGGTATTTTATCCGTATTTTCTTAAAAATAACTATTTTTCAATCAAAATCTTTGAATCTTTCTAAACTTGTAAACTCTATTTGAAGCTGATTGTTCAAGTGTATCATTGATCTCTTTGTTAGCATATTTGTTAAGTTGTTATGCCATTTTGGCAATTGAATGTTGAGAATCTTGACCCTTTTAAATATCTTGTTTGGTCAGTACTGTAAAATATGTGTCGGGCAGAGCAAAGGGCCACGCTAGTTGACAGGGCATGTCCAGTAGAAGGCTCCTCTTGAGTCTATTCCTAAATAAAGAGCCACACTAGTTGATAGAGCATGTCCAGTTGGAGCTCCTCTAGAGTCTGCTACAGAGCAAAGAGTCGCACTAGTTGACAATGCATGTCTAGTGGGGGCTTCTCTTGAGTAGGTACCCGTTAGCACCTCTTGATTTCAGTACTAGACCTATTTATGTCAGATGTTCTCTTAAATTGTTCATGCACTTTGTTTATTGGAATAGGTCTTACCGGCCATTATTGGAAAATATTTTGCCTTGTAAATGGTAAATCTGGTAAAGTTCTGAAATATTCATGTTATTGCTTGAAATGTTAAATTCTTATTTGTTGGCATTATATATTTCCAACCTATGGGATGCCATGGGCGGTCTTCAACTCATGGGACGCCATGGGTGGTTTTCACATGGATGGACACCACGGGGGGTTTGGGCCCGGAAACTAGGTTCGAAAAACGGACGGGCGGAACGGACCGACGAACACAGGTCTTTTAGGCTAGAACCCACTAAAAGTCCTGACTTACATAGGGGTGTAAGATGAGTCGAGCCGGCTCATGAGCCTCATGAGCGGGCTCGATTATCGCTCGACTCAAGCTCGAGTTTTTCAAGCTCGAGCTTTAACATGAGGCGAGCTCGAGCTCATCTCTAGTTGTTCAAAAGCTCATGAGTCGGCTCATGAGCTTTTTCCTATTTTTAAATATTTTTTATATATAAATTAAATAATTAACATATATAATAATTTACTTTCTTTTTCTAATTTTAAATATTTATTATATATTAATTAATATGTATTAATAATTTACTTTTTTTTTTCTAATTTTAAATATTTATATATATGATTAAATAATTATAATATATTAATAATTTAATAATTTATCAATAATTATAATATATTATAATTTAAATCAATATAGTAATTATTATAATTTCATATATATTTAATTTATAATAATAACTTTAATTATGTTATTAATTATTATTAAATAATTATGATATATTAATAATTTAATATTTTTATTTAATTTAAAATTTTCTGATGAGCTGGCTCGAGCTCAGTATTTTTGAGCTTGAGCTCGAGCTCAAACCCTTAAGAGCAAGCTCGATGAGCTCGAGCTCGACTCGTTTACACCCCTAGACTTACAGGTAGCTAACTATGAGTATTGGGATTTAACATGCTGTCAACCATGCCAGAAAACAAGTTAATTGCCCGCCGAGCTGAGTGCTCGAGCTTTGGAGCGATAAGGAAGTATTATTCCTATTGTACCGACGTCCGGTACTAGTATTAATACAGTCTGTTAAATTGATATCACGTGTACCCGGTACAATATTGATTTATGTTGGAACTCTTACTGGTACCGAACTGTCTTTAATTGTTGTCTACCATTTTCCTTCTTGTTGTTATTAAGTTGTTCATCAATAATTGTACCTCATTATCTTTCCTTTTAAAAAATCTTACTAGCTTCTTTTCCCTCACTAAGTCCTTAGGACTTACCTTCTCTTGTCGTTATTTGTTTTCCAAACAGGACTGAGTGAGAAGCTAAAGTTTATGTCTTGGGTTTGGATGTTATCTTGTAATAGAATAGGTGCCATGTTGTGTATATAGACATCACCTAATCTAGACAATTACCTGAAGAATGTTATGGGATGTACTTATGGAACTTAAGCCACTTGATTTGTATATATATTTTGCTCTATGAAATGTTCTTTCGGGCTAGGATGACTTGTTCTCCTTTAAGATGGTTAAATTACAGGTTTCTAGATATTATTTGAATCGTCTTTAAGATTGAATTGGTGGCACCTCAGCTTGGGTGCTATTCCGAGAGGGGGAGCTACATATGTATTATGTAATGATCGATTTTAAGAAATTCTTGCTCAAGGTAGTGTGATAATTTGGAAAATGATCTTTTCAAAGATGAGGTCATAAAGGGGAATCAAACATTGGGAATAGAAACATAGAATCGTGGCTATTAGGGAGCCAACTAATATCTTGCACTAGGCCTCTTTCGAGAGATAAGAGAAGGAAGGACCGTATTTGCATATACACATAGAGTTAGAATGATTCTCCAAAAGCATTCATTTCGGCCAATTAGTTGGGCACCATGAGCTTAAGGTTTGACATCGACCATGGAGATTAGGTACTCTTCAATTAATAGAGATTTATTGGATTGATTCATTAGTTTAAAGAAGTTTAAACTGATATGAATATTTGATATTCAATAAGTCACAAAGAGTTGTGAGCCCATGTCCAATGAATGGTAGAACCTAATGGGTTGCACAAAAAAAGCCAATTTCCAAACCTACTTGATGAAGAGGAATTTTCGAAGAGTTAGAAAAATTCCTTGATGACCAATTTTGGAGGTGGACGATTTGTAGTCATTTTGTCTTGATCAATTTAATTGTTAAATTGATCTAATTAATTTAAGGAGTTAAATTAAACCAAGTAATTAAGAAGTTAATTATTTGGTGCCACATGACTATTAATTGGTCAAGTTAACTTAAGGAGTTAAATTAACAATTACTTGCTTAAAAAGTTAAGCAAATTGACTTAAGAGTTAAATCAAAAGATTATTAATTAAATTAAAGTGTTTATTTTAATTAAAATGAAGAATTAATTTTGGATGGAAAATTCAAATGAAATGTTCATTTGGTGTGGCATTAGAATTTATTTGGATGACATTTCATGAGATGAAATTAAGATTCCAAATGAAATTCAAATACAAACAAAATTCACATGCCACTTGCTTGCCAACTTGCAAATAAGTTGGCGCCAATTTGAGGAAGGTTTGATATCACCATGGCATCACACCATCCTCCTACTATATGTAGATATAGGAGGGGCGGCCAACTCAAATGTGAAAGCAAGCAATCTAGATCTAATTTTAGATTCTCTCATATTCCTTCTAATTTCTCAAGTATTACTTCCTGTTTTGAAGCTTCACTTTTCTTCATCTCCTACCTCCAAATCAAGCCTTCATCCATGAATTTCTTCTCTTTGCTCTCCAACTAACTTTAAGAAGAATTAGATTGCGCATTGGTGTGTGGATCTTATCGTCAGAGACAAGACAATTGGATTGCTAGCCTTTTGGAGATCCTCTATTCAGTCAGAATCTTTGGAGCATCCATTGGAGACCTTGCCAGAATTATTTTGAGGTGAAAGTTTTATTGGAGCATCATCAAGATGTTGGTGATCTTTTCATCCAAGTTTCACTCAATTCTGAGTTCGTTTGATATGGCAAGCGTTGCTTGGAATCCACTGTGCCGCTGGGAGGCAGATTCTAGGAGTTGAAGTCTTCTTTCTAGTTTTTTTTTATTTTCTGAAAATCAAGGTAATTATCCTACCAAATCTAAATCTATGGCATGTTTAGATCCTTGGCTTTATATTTAGCCTAGTTATTTTGGTGTTTAATGCTTTGATAATTGGATCCTAGTGCTACGTGTGACTTTAAATGGTATCAAAGCCTAATTCATGCTATGATTTAGATTTTTTATTTATTGATTCATATGATAGATTGATCAAAATCTTCAAATACTTGATCCAACCTATGGATCGGAGTGTTTGGATGATGTTGTACGTGGTTCCTTTGCTTGAGGAATTGAAAGCTTGCTAATATGTGTTTTAAGTGTTAATTCATATGATTAGTATGTTTTAATTCATAGTTGCTAATGTTGAATTTTGATTTGGCATTAGTTGATGTTATATGTTGATATAGCATGTTAAATTTGGCCTTAAGATGTTTTGGTCATTTTTAGATCTAATATCATTGGAGTTTATTGGAGATTTTTGAAGAATGTGATTCTTACTTTAAATTTGTTTTTGAAGCATGATTGAGCACTTAAAATTTTATTTTTAAAAGGTGTTTTGGATATGAAATTTCATCTATATTGTGTTATTTAATGTTTAGGAGGTGTCCTAAATTTTTTGGTGTACAAAATTTGAGCCTAAATAAGTTAACTCAGCCATAACTCCAAAATAAGGCTGCTGCCAGCCACTGCTAAGCACTGGCCACGCTGCCCAGCCATGTGCCCAGGCTGGGCCTACAACAGCAGTTTTGGGACTTGGTGAGTTTTGCTTGTTGTTTTGGCTGCTTCAGTGACCAAAAGTATTTTATTTCACACGTAATAGATGCACAAGTGTTGTGCAAGTTGTCAAAATTATGTTTGACATTTTTTATTGCTTTTAAAAACTTGTTAAAGTTAATCTTCAAAAGTGTTGCATAATTGTTATGCTTCCTCTTGCTTGGCCAATTAATTGTTTATGAAATAAGCATTTAATTGTTGGAATTGAATTTCAATTCTAGATTTATTTATTGTTCATTTAATTGTTGAATGGGGATGATTATGAGCATTTAATATTTATTTTATTTGTTTCGAGTTATTGAAAAGAGTTGTATTAAATTAGGGCTTGCATGCCTCTTAATTTTTATTTTGTAAATGTTATAAGAGTAAAATCACTAGGAGTGAGAATTTCTTTCTAATGTAAATGCTACAAGGAGCAAAGAAGACCTCTAGAGGCATGAAGATCCATGAATGTATGGGGATACACTTATGTAATAGCTAGATTTAATCAACCCACTTAAAATCAATTAGGTGGTGCAACTATGGCTCTAAGTGCACCATTTGTTTAGGCTCATGGTCATCCCACCCTAGGAACATGCTAGGCGCATTTATTTATTTATGCTTTCCATATCCTATTAATGTATGGATGCATGGTTAGTATATAGAAAACCTAAATAAGAAGATAAAATGATGAGATCTTTGCAAACAAGAAAAACCCTCTACTTAGAATGTTTAAGTGCTTCTAAATATTAAGTCAAAATGGTACAAATTAAAAGGAGTTTTAAGTAATCTATGCCTTCTACCAATAGTATATGGCATGATGATGCTACTATCTTTGTGTGATATACATCCGGACAGGGGGGTCATACTTAGATGGAAAGTTGTGACCATATACTTAGTATATGATGCACCTTTGATTTTAGGCTTCCCACACATTATACACTCGGATACGAGGGATGTTATGGGGAGATCTCGAATCAAAGTTTGATTAGTAGGTTCGACTAACACCTAGTAATGTACAGGTTGCCCAATTACGGGATCTGCATGAAAAGTGAGGCAAAATTTATCAAGAGTTGCATAGAGATGCAATTAGCAAACGTTGCTTACCTTTGGATTGTTTGTGGATATACATCTGGATACAGGGGTCCACTTACAAGTATTTAAGGTCTTGATTCTCACTAGGAAATGATATTTTTGAATTCTTCTTGAGGGTGAAGAATTTGATAAAATATTGGGAGAAAAACATGCTTGAAAAACCATGAACATGTTTCAATATCAATATTCAATCATATACTTATACTCTTCTTTTTCACCTCTTGAAGATTTCAAAATCTTCAAAAATAAAATGGCTAAGAACAGAATCCATACTATTTTGGAAACTAATAAACTCACAGGGCCTAATTTCCGTGATCAATTGAGAAGCCTCAAGATAGTTCTAGACTCTAAAAAGAGGGCTTATATCCTCGATTAGAGTCCACCGAAGATGATGATCTACAAGTGAGATGGCTCATGATGGCTTCCATAACCAATGAGCTCCAAAAGACTCATGAACATATGAAATATGCTAGTGAGATCAATGCAGACCTACAAGAGCTGTATGATGTTCAAACAAGACATGAAAGGTTCGTTTTGTCAAGAGAGCTCTTTAGGTCAAGGATGGTTGATGGCTCCAGTGTCCATGATCACAGGCTCAAGATGATTTGACTCATCGAGAAGTTCAGACAACTTGAAGTGATCATGGACAATAACCTCTATATGGATTTGATCCAACAGTCATTGCCTTGTTCGTTCGACCAATTCGTTATGAATTTTAATATATCCAAGTAAGAGGTGATGATTAACGAATTGATGAACATGTTGGTGACCACTGAGGCAACGATGAAAAAGGAAAAGCCTCTTATGCTTGCTTCATCCTCTAAATCTAGGGGTCCTAGAAAATGAGGTAAAAGGAAGAAGAGTTCTTCCTCCAAAGGAAAGCAACCCTTGAAGAGTTCAGGGGGGAGCCAAGAAGAAGAAAGAGGCTAAGACCGATGCTACTTGTTTCTATTGCAGTAAAAAGTGTCATTGGAAAAGGAATTGCAAAGCTTACCTTACAACCCTTGAGAAGGGTATGTATTTTGTTGAAGTGCACTTCAAGACTAATTCTTCCTTATGGGTATTTGATACTGCGTGTGGTTTTCACATTTGTAATTTGTTATAGGGGATGAAAAGAAGAAAGAGACTTAATGAAAGGGATATGATTCTCCGCCTAGGAAATGGAGCAAGAGTTACAGTCATGGTCCAAGGCATTGTTAAGTTAGACTTGGGGAATGCTTGCATTGTATTAAATCCTTGTTGTTATATACCCATTAATCTTATTAAGAATATTATTTCTATTCCCATTCTTGATAATGAAGGATATAATTTTTCTATATCGAATGGGATGTTGAAAGCATCAAAGAATGGCTTTTTAATTGTACAAGGTACATTGAATAATGAATTATACATACTTAATTCTCAACCTTCATTAATGCATATTCAATCAAGTAAAAAAATAAGAGAACCAAGAAGATGCCATCCTATGGCGTGCAAGACTTGGGCATATCTCTAAAAATAGGATAAACAAGTTAGAAGCTCTCAAAGTACTAAATGTTAGTGGCATTGAAGACCTTCCTACTTGTGAATCTTGTTTGACGGGAAAAATTACCAAGGATCCTTTTGTGGGACAAATAAAGCGAACCACAAGTCCTTTGGATTTTATCCATACGGATGTTTGTGGCCCGCTAAGAATTAGTGCGAGATGAGGCTATTCTTACTTCATCACCTTCGCCGATGATTATAGTCGCTTTGGACATGTGTATCTTATGAAGTACAAGTCTGGAGCCTTTGAAAAGTTTAAAACGTATAGGAATGAAGTAGAAAAGCAAAAGGGACTTAATATTAAAGCTCTTTGATTGGATTGAAGGAGAGAATACTTAAGTACCCAATTCTTGGATTATCTAAAGGAGAATAGGATTCTCTTTCAATGGACTCCACCCGGTACATCCCAACACAATGGAGTAGCCGAGAGGAAAAATCGTACCTTGTTAGACATGGTACAATCCATGATGAGCTTTTTCAATGTGTCTGTATCCTTTTGGGGATACGCCTTAGAAATGGCAACGAAGTTACTAAATATAGTACATTCAAAGTCAGTGCCAAAAACATCGCATGAGATTGGTTTGGTAAAGCACCCTCTTACCATTATCTTAAGGTTTGGGGGTCTCTCGCTTATGTCGAGCAATTAGTGGGAGACAAGTTGGATAGTAGATCTACCTTGTGCAAGTTTGTGGGATACCCAAGAGAGTCTTTAGGTTATTACTTTTATGATCCCTTGAAACAAAAGGTGTTTCTTTCGAGAAACGCCTACTTTTTGGAAAACCTATTTCTATTAGATACAAATGGAGTTGTTGTTAAATTTGATGAAGTTCAAGATAATCATCAAATCCCACAAGCGGTGGAAACAAATAAACAACAAGAGCCTTACACACAACTTCTGAGAAGGTCGGACCAAATTAAGAAACAACCTGAAAAGTTCGGATTCATGAGACAGGTCAATCAGATAGTGATCCAAAGACCTATAAGGAAGCTATGTTGAACATAGACTCGGGATATTGGCTTGAAGCTATGAAATCCAAAATGGACTCCATGTACTCCAACAAAGTATGGACTTTGGTAGATCCACTAGGGGGAATAGTTTTCGTTGGTCCTAAGTGGATCTATAAGAGAAAGCTTGGAGTCGATCGAGAGGTAATGATCTTTAAGGCGCGAGTAATGGCAAAAGGTTACACTCAAAGACCCGATATCGATTTCAAGAAAACTTTTTCACCGGTTGCAATGCCTAAATCTATTCGGATTTTAATTGTCATAGCCACATATTATGACTATAAAATATGGCAAATGGATGTAAAAATCGCTTTCCTCAATGGGAACATTGAAGAAAAAATTTATATGGAGCAACCATAAAGTTTTACATACAAAGGGAGTAAGTAAAAGGCTTGCGAATTCCAGAGATCAATTTATGGACTCAAACAAGCGTCCCGAAGTTGGAACATACATTTTGATAAGATAGTCAAATTGTTTGGTTTTGTTAAAAATGTTTATAAACCTTCTGTGTGCAAGAAAACTAGTAGGAGTAGTATACAATTTATTGTACTTTATGTCGATGGCATTCTTCTCATTAGAAATGGGAAAGAAATGTCAGAGTATACTAAAGCATGATTATCTACTCAACTCTCCATGAAGGATTTGGGATAAGCATCCTACGTATTAGGAATACGTATCTATAGAGATAGATCAATGAGGATGTTGTGGCTTTCCCAAATTCCGTACATTGATAAGATACTAAAGAGGTTTAATATGGAAGAATCTAAGAAGGGATTCCTTCCTATAGGACATGGCATTCATCTCTCCAAGTCTATGGCCTCTAAGACTGACTACGAGAGATAGAGAATGTCCCACATACCTTATGCGTCCGCTATTAGGAGCATAATGTATGTCATTCAATGTATAAGACCGAATGTGGCACACGTACTAAGTGTTACGAGCCGTTTCTAATCTAACCCTAGTGAATGTCATTTGATAACCATTAAAATAATCCTTAAGTACTTGAGAATGACTAAGGAGCTATTTTTGATATACGACAATAGAGAATTGAAACTCGAGGGGTTTTCGGATTCAACTTTTCAATCTGATGTAGATGACCCAAAATCCACTTCTAGATTTATATTTTGCCTCAATAGTTGGAAAAGATCCAAATAGGACACCACGGTTGATTCAAACACAGAAGCAGAATATATTGCAACTTCAGAAGCTGCAAAGAAAGGTGTTTGGATGAAAATTTTCATCCAAAAGTTGCATATAGTGCCGAGCATTGCTGAGCCAGTGGTTGTCCTTTGTGACAATAACAGAGCAGTAGTGCAAGCTAAAGAGCTAAGATCTCATCAGCAATCCAAGCACAATTTAAGGCGATATCATTGTATCTAGGAGATCATTAATAGAGGCGATATCTGAGTAAAGAGAGTTGCCTCGAAAGAGAATATACAGATTGACTAACTAAACCCCTATTGCAAAAGGTCTTTGAAAGACATCTTGAGAAGATTGGTCTTAAGACTATGGGGAATTGGCTTTAGGGCAAGTGGAAAATTATTGGAATAGTGCCCAATAAGCCAATTAGATTGGCATGTAAACTATTTCACTTGTGATACAGTCTTGATTGAATGATATTCATTAAATGGCCATCTCCATCTTGTGCATATATTTTCTTCACTAGCATTTGGTTGAAGCCCTTAGATCACACAACACTACGAGACTTGGTCATACACTGGGTGGTGATCATGAAACAAGTCTTACATGATCGTGATCTTAAATCTTCCAAGTCGTAGTATCTTATGAGACAGCACATATAAAATTCGGATACACTTGCACTAACGATGCATAAATTGAAGGGTTGGATATTGCTCTATTTCATGAGCAAGCCATATGAGATATAGGTGTATGTTAGTGGGTACTTGTTAGAGAATAAGTTCACTGAAGGCCTGTCGGGAAAATCCACTAGATAGCCGAAGATGCAAGTTGGTAGTGGCAAGTTCTTTAGCTTACACTAGTGCATATAATTAGTTCTTTAACCTGAGGATCCATGATACCCTTGTGTTTAGGTCCTAATGCTTTGACTCTTCCTTAACCACTTAACGAGTCTTTCGAGTTGAGGTTGGGTATGAGCTACTTAGACATGGAGGTTTGTGAGATCTAATATCCGACTCTTTGTCGCTGTGAAGGGAGAGTACATTTCCTAGGTATTCTATAATAATGATTCTAAGAAATCCTTGCACAAGATAGTATGACAATTTGGAAAAGAAGTTTTCCAAAGATGAGGTCATAAAGGGGAATCGAACATTAGGAATAGAAACATAGAATTGAGGCTATTAAAGAGCCGATAAATATCTTGCCCTAGAACTCTTTTGGGAGATAATAGACGGAAGGACCATATTTGCATGGTACGCGTAGAGCTAGAATATTTCTCTAAAAGCAATCATTTCAGCCAATTAGTTGGGATCCATGGGCTTGAGATTGGACATCAATTATGGAGATTGGGTACTCTTCAATTAATGGAGATTAATTGAATTGAGTCATTAGTTTAAAGGAGTTTAAACTAATGTGAATATTTCATATTCTATAAGTTACAAAGAGTTGTGAGTCTATGTCCAATGAATGGTAGAACCTAATGGGTTGCACACAAAAGCCAATTTCCAATCCTACTTGATGAAGGGGAATTTTCTAAGAGTTAGAAAAATTCCTTATGACAAATTTTGGAGGTAGACAGTTTGTAGTCATTTTGTCTTGATCAATTTAATTTTTAAATTGATCTAATTAATTTGAGGAGTTAAATTAAGACCAATTAATTAAGAAGTTAATTATTTGGTGCCACATGACTATTAATTGGTCAAGTTAACTTAAGGAGTTAAGTTAACAATTACTTGCTTAAAGAGTTAAGCAAATTGACTTAAGAGTTAAGTCAAAGGATTATTAATTAAATTAAAGTGTTTAATTTAATTAAAATAATTAATTAATTTTAGAGGAAAAATTCAGATGAAATGTTCATTTGGTGTGGCATTAGAATTTATTTGTATGACATTTCGTGAGATGAAATTCAAAGGCACACAAAATCCACATGCCACCTGCTTGCCAACTTGAGGAAGGTGTGATATCACCATGGCATCACACCATCCTCCCTTTATATATAGATATAGGAATGGCGGTCAACTCACATGTGAAAGCAAGCAATCTAGAACTAATTTTAGATTCCCTCATTTTCCCTCCAATTTCCCAAGTGTTGCCTCATGTGTTGAAGCTTCACTTTTCTTCATTTCCTACCTCCAAATAAAGCCCTCATCCTTGCATTTCTTCTCTTTGCTCTCCAACTAACATTGAGAAGAATTGGATTGTGTATTGGTGTGTGGATCTTATCATTAGAGGCAAGACAATTGGATTGCTAGCCTTTTCGAGATCCTCTATTTAGGCAGAATCTTTGGAGCATCCATTGGAGACCTTGCCGGGATTAGGTGAAATTTTTACTGGAGCATCATCAAGATGTCGGTGATCTTTTGGTCCAAGGTTCACTCAATTTCGAAGTCATAAGATTTAATCTGAACCATTTGTTTCTCTTAAAAACATCTAATGGTTGATTTTAAAATCTAAACCTTTATAAAAAACTGAGGATGAAGGAGGGTAAAGTTGACATTTTAGATGCAAAAAACACAATGTAACTTGCACTAGGTGTGCGTGCAATACACTGCTAGATGAATGGTGTTTAATTGCTATTTTTTTTAAAATCACAGGGTTTAGGTTGCATTTTTATTTTATTTTTCGCATGGAGGTTTTTTGTTCTTTTCCTATATCACAAGGGGTAGAATGCAATTTGCCCGTTTGGTGAGGGTTGATTTTGTGGATGTTTTTAATGCATAATAAGGGTTTATTAATTAATTTAAAATTATTAAATTCACCTTTTTTATGATGTAATTTTATTTTATTTTTAATTTTTAATAGTGTATTAATTATTGATAAAAATAACCAAGGCATTTCACATTTAAAATTGTTTTACTTTTAATTTAATTAGAAAAGATTAATTTAATAAATCAAATTTATTTATACACACGCACACACATCAAGAGTTCGTTTGAGCTCAAATTCCTGACATCTCACCTTATATGGGAGACTAGGGGTGTGCATTGGTTTGATTAACCGGCTGGTTCCGAACCGAACCGAATTAGAAAAATTCGGTCCAAGCCTGTTAAGCAGTGTATTCGGTCCAAACTTGTTCAGGCCCCATTTCATGTCCATTAAAAGTTAAAATAGTTTTCAAAAAAATTAAAAAATTGGTTAACCATAAACCAAATCGAACCAAACTGAAATTTTTCGGTTAAAACCGAAAATCAAGCCATCCAATTTGATTCGGTTTTTTGTTAATTGAATTTTCGATTTGATTTAATTGAATGCACGCCAATATTGAAGACTTATGTCACTGAATTATAGACAACTTGATGAGCCACCTAAAAAAGGCGGTAATAACATATGATTTTGCTCATCCACTGAACTTATGCTTTTGTTCAACCTCGACTGAATCTAATTCACCACTTTTGTTCTATAAAACTCTTTAGATTATATAATAAGTTTATTCAAAATTAAAAACCCCAATCTGTATATCTTATATAGTTTAGTTTAGATATCTTCATTGGAAAATATTCTATGTTGCAGAAGGGACTGCTTTAAATAAATATAGTGAGCTCAACAAGTGTCTTTATTTATTTATTTTTTTAATCTTACACATGTACATATATGTATGTATATTAATTCTATATTTTGTATAAATTGACATAACAGTACCTAATTTGCTATATAAATATTGTTATGCATCTGAAACAATTTTTAGCTTTGAATTCTGATTTCTTTTCCTGTTACCAGTATGGAAGAGGAAATTAATTTTATCAAATTTTAATGTCCAAACAATGATATGAAAAGTTAGTAAGACATAATTGTCTTTCTCAAATTAGAATTCATTCCTTTTGCTTTTTGAATGAAAGAGTGCCGTAACACCCTTCACTAGTTAGTTCAAAAAAAAAAAAAGAGGAATTAATGTATGTATTCAATATTAAATTTATAAAAGCTGATTTAGTTAGTTCATAAAAAATAAAAATAAATTAATGTATTTATTGAATATTAAGTTTATAAAAATTGATTAAGTTTGAACTCGCAAGTTGTGCCTTCATAAGAATAATTTAATTTAATTGAACAAAAAGCATCGACACAAATTTACGAGTTAGAATGTGCATGGCTAATTGAGCAGTTGAAATAATTAATCATTCCACCGCCTAATTTAGACCTATACTTGAGAAGGGTTAATCACATATTTTTTATTTGGCTATTGCCATTAATTAGTTGAAAATTGTTGAGATATGTTAATTTTTTCATAATTGAAGTTGAAATTAGATAATGCGTTAAAAAAGGGAAAAAGAAAAATCAACTGCCCGTTCACTTTGAAAATTAAAGAAATAAAAAGAAGAGAAAAGACGCAAAGAAATCAGGTGAAAAAAAATAAATAGAAAATAAAAAATAAGAAAGTCAATCGTCGACAGCAGGGTTCGAACCTGCGCGGGCAAAGCCCAACAGATTTCAAGTCTGTCTCCTTAACCACTCGGACATATCGACTTTGTTGAGTAGTCAGATTTTCAAACAAAATTGATTAAACTTTTTAATTCCTTTTTATTTATTTACACACATATGTCAAGAGGTCGTTAAACTCAAACTCTTAACTTCATAATTTATGTGTAAAATGTATATCACTGGACCAATGGCCACTCGATACAAAATTCTTATAAGTTCATACATTTTATAAAATACTAGACTTTTTTTTATAAAAAAAAAAAAAAAAAAGCTTTAAATGTATTTGAATAAAATAAAATTTTAGAGTTATGTAAAATATTTAGTATTGTAATTTTAAAATGATATGATTAAAATTAATGAAATTTATTTTAATTTTAAAAATAAATTAAAAACTCTTTATTCTTCTGATAAAAACTTTAGAGACTTGGATAACTTATTCTAAGAGTTTAAAATTTTATTTTTTAAAAGCTTTTATCAAAATATATAATATTGTATAAGGTTTTAATTTTGTAAGATATTTTAATGGTCTCATGGATTCAACCAAATGTCTCTTGCTCAATTTTTGGTTGAATATCTTCCGAAACAGGCCTCAACTTACACTTTATTTCTATAGAGTCCTCCATATATCCGTCCACTGGACACTGCAAAAGATTTGGATTTGTTTAGCTATGTTTTGAGCATTTTTTCACATAGAGAAGGCGTTTTTAAAGTTAAGATTGGAAAATGTATCAAGTGGTTTTTTTTTTTTTTTTTTTTTGTGAGGAAATGAAAAAAATGGTTTGTAAGAGAAACTTTTGCGAATATTTTGTATGAGCCATTTTTTACTGTATATATCAAATGAGTTACTTTTTTATTAGATTTATAAGGTGAAATTGTATTATATATAAAATATATATACGTATTTACAGATGAATGATTGGTGTGTATATATATATATATAAATATGTGTAATGATTGGTATGTGAGTGTAAGGAAATAATGTGTAAATAATTTAATTAATAATTCAATTTAAATATTTTTTAAATTAATTTTTTCTTATTGTGTAATATTCAAACGAAAATATTTATAAATATGAAAATAAAATAATCATAATATAGTAGAAAATAATAATTAAATTATTTAAACTCAGTTATTTAAATAAAAAAATTTAACAATTTATCAGCAAAATGAATAATTTTTATAATTTAGCAAAAAAATTGATTAATTTATACAATTTGTCCAAAAATATAATTTATCCAAAAAAAAAATTGAAAAAATAATTGATTGGAAATTAATTAAAAGCAATTGCAATAATTTATCTTTAAATTCTTGAATTATTTTACAAAAAATAACATGATTATCAAATGAATTTGCTTTGTAATAAGACTATATTAATTTATAAAACTACATTTTTTGATGAAAAAGTTTAAATTATATTTATTACAAAGTTTCTAACCAATTAAAATATTTTAGTATTATTTGAAAAGCTGCTAAATGTTTATTTAATATTTTTTGACAATTAATATAATTAAATTATTTATAATTTATTAAGTTTATTCGACTATAGAATAAAATATGAATAATTTCTATAATTCATCGAAAAAATTGATTAATATATATAGTTTATCGAAAAATAATACATAAAAAAAGATGACTAATGATAACTTTTTATGCATTTAAGTTTAGTTAGGTACTATGATAATACATAGTTCAAAATTACTTTACATTGCTTCTTAAACAAGATATCTTCAAAATAACAATATATGTACTTTGTTTGTTCGATATTTATACTTGATTTTTTGCATATAGTATTGAACCTCACTACAGTTATTATAAATTAATTCTTGAATTGCAGAAAGTATACTTCAACATAATCCCTTTTGTTAATTCAATTACATAAAGTGTACTTCAACATAGTTTTTGCGTTAAACCTCCTACGTATAGCTTCAAGCCAAATGAAGCTAGAATTTGACTTAGGCATATCTATGCATATAAGTTATTTCAAGACAACCAATTTTTCATATTTAATAGTATTTTTTTGATATTTATATGGATACAATCACATTATTTTTAGTTGAGGTGACATAAGATTCAATTATTTCTAATAAAAAAAATAAAAATAAATAATATTCAATCACTTGATTAAATAAATTATTTTTATTTATTAATTGCATAATTATTTTTTAGACAACTTCAAAAGTAAAATTAAAATACTTAATAATCATAATTATCTCTTAACATTGTGACTTACTTAAAAAAATTTAGAACTTATTTGTTGCTTATGAAAGAGGTAAACAAATATTTATGTAAATATGAAATCATCACTTCTTTATTAAAGAGTTAGAAGTTTCAGAAATAAATATTTATAAATTAACTGATATGCAAGTCATCAATTTGTCAACATTGTAACACTCGTAAATTTTTAATTCGAGAAAGTAAGATTTAAAACTTGAGATATTAATTTGACAAAAAAAAAATGCAACTCAAAACATAAATGAGGAGGATTTAATTGTAAGAAATCTGAAAACTTTAGGGCCCAATCTATAAATAAATTAGGTCAAAGGGGCTAATGTGAGGCAATAAACAAATTAAAGGCTAAATTGAAAGCTAAAACAAAAATCCTGGGGTCAAATTGATATTTTTGGAAAAGGCCCTATAAATAGCATAATCAGGCCTTACTTTTCTTAAATTTCCACATGCAACCCTCCCTCATCTTCTTCGGAAATATCCCTCCGGCACCAGTAAATGTCGAAACAAAATATACCATTACCTTCCTCTCAATTCAAGGAAAACATTGGTACCAAGAACCACCACAAATGGCTAGCGAAAATGCTAGAAATTTGCAACTCGAACGGAGCTCTCGCTGGAGGTGGCGGGCGAGACCATTCCGACAGCTATTGACGATAACCAAGAGTTGGGTTTTGATGGGCTCGGCATGAGAAAGACAACGATGTCTTCAATTTGAGGAACCAATGATGGGCGGATGAGTAATTGAAGAAAAATGACATGGCGGCGGTAGAGGACCTTGGTGGCGATTTGCTATTTTTCGGCAAATTGATCAGCCAAATGGCATCCAAATAGAAAATTATTTTAGGCTTTTGATTAGCGCAACAAGGTGCACATTTTGGTGCGGCCGGCTTCCAACTCCAAAAATGGCACACAATAGCGGCGGTGGTCTGGCGGTGCTCCGGTGGCTAAAGGTCAATTTGTTCAAGATGGCAATCGTAGCGCATGCGGCCTACCATCGCGTAGTCAATTTACTTCAAACTCGATTAACCAATTAAATGATTCATGATTTAATTCGATTAAATTGTAAAGCTGATTTTCATCGCAAAATTTAAGTAAATTGGACCAAGAATTGTGATTATAGACTAAAATGATTGGATAGGAATTTGATTTGAAGTATATGTGGACTCGGATTGTAAATTAGAAGCTAATTATCATTAAATTGATTTAGTTGATGTGATTGAGGAATCTATATTGTGTAATGTTGCGAAGATTGATGATGTCAACCCAAAATATTTGGATATATAAGTTGTATGGATTGCTTAGTGGGCCTGGATTGCTAAATTGGACCTGAACCATTATTAATTAAGCTAATTGATGTAATTAATACCTTAAATTTTTGTGTAACGTTGCAAGGATTAATTATTAATGGAATAATATGATTCCTTTTAATTTAGCTAAATTATTATACATGAGCTTGGGAATTTATTTAAGAAATGATCAGTGACTCAGACCAAATAAACCCCTCATTAATCTTACAGTGGCATTAAAGTGATGATTTTGTTAGAATAATTAAGATAAATGGAATATTCTAACCTAAGTTACCTATATCAAAAGATGGGGCAAAAACTCGGGCTAGGTAGATATGCCTTGTAATCAGGAACACTCAATAATAAGGCATAAATGGTTTCATTATTGTTTAAAGGATATGGTCCAAATGTTTTGACATTAAATATGTTCTATTAGGATAGGTGACGAAGAGCCAGTGTCTCCAGGACAGTAAGAAATGATGGCATCTCTGTGGGGTTTTAAGGTGAAGGTTATGATTATCTTTCCTCTAGGAAGTGAATGATTTTTGATGCCTGTATTCCTTGTGTTCATTTGTCGAATTGAATTATATTCGTTCTAGTGCCCAAAACTCTTATTATATTATCTATTATATGTCCTATATACTGTACAACCTTGCCAGCTTCCTTTTATCGTGTTGATATTTAGGTCTTGCCGACTAAATCCATTTTATACTACTAGTTGAATCGTTTTGAATATTTTTTATAAGGCTTTGCTGGCCAATGTTTTATAGACTATCCCTTTGGATCTGTCTATATATATGCTTTTTATTGGTTACTTTGAAATATGGATTATCTGTTGGCATTGTAATAAGTCACCTTGAGGTTGCTCTTAGGGGGATTATCGCCCAATGGGATGCCACTGGTTAGGTTAGGCACAAGACTAAGTCCGAAAAGACGACTGGGCGGTATGGGCCAACGATCACTAGTCTCCCGGCTAGTACCTACTTAAGATCCTGACTTGTAGGTAGTTGGAGGTTAGCTATCTACGAGTGGAAGGATCTGGCATGGCCAACCATGCCACATGTCTACCGAGCCAAGTGCTTGGGTACTGAGCTGAATGCTTGGCTTAATAGATCGAGCTTAGTGCGTGGTATCGAGTTGAATGCTAGGTAACGGAGTACTAAGGAAAATTTTTCATGTTATATTTGTACTCCATGTTATTGTTTATATTCTATATGGGGAGCAATAAGTATAGAATTGCCCACAGTCTGTTAAATTTGGTATCACATGTGCTATGTTACATCATTGCTTCGTATTGCAAAATCTTGCTTGTTATTGATTCTGTTTGTCAATTATTGCACTTTCGATCGTTTTTCCTTGGCTATTGTCATTCCCCCCTCACTAAGTTCGTAGGACTTACCCCCTTCTGTTATTTCTTGTTTTCTTTCCAGACAGAAAGGAGATTAAAGGGCTCTAAGCTTGCTTGAGTAGCTGGTGTATAATTTTTTTTGTAAAAGATTAGGTATCTATGTATGTATATATGTATAGACTCAACTGGGATGCACTTAACTCTTATGCATAGACTTTTGAGTACTTTGTGTAAATGTTTAGGTAAGCTTAACATTTTTTTTATGTGTATGTGTCTGCGAGCCTTAGGTTTAGTGGTATGTAATAGTAGGTTGCAATGAATGGTTTTTAGGTTGCTGTGCAACTTTTTAATTTGGCACTTTGGAGGTGTATATTTTGTTTAAATTAGTGTGAATAAGACTGGAGTAGCACCTCAGCTCGAAGCAGGTGCCTCCCGAGCTGGGCACTACAACTTGGTATCAGAGCTTATGTTTTGAGGACCCAGGTTAAAATGGTAATGATTTTTGTAACTAGAATTAATTAGAGATTAAACTTGAATTGGGAGTCAATTAAGATGTAAACACTCGGGTTAAGTTAAACCTGAGCTATGCTAGGATCTGATCCTAGGATATGATTCTTGGAATGTGAAATTCTTGATTAATAGAGACTAAGCTTGACTTTGGAATTGTCTAGGATGCATATACTTGAGTTAAATATAGGGCTGTAAATGGGTATGGTTTTATCTTACCCAAGCCCATACCCAAACAATACCTAAAACTAATACCCATTTACCTACCCTACCCACTTAGACACATTACCCATTGGGTCTGTTGGTTGGACCCATCACTTTCGAGTCGGGTCTAAACCCTACCCTTTTTTTCTCAGATTCTAATTTTTTTTTGCTGCTATTTTCCAAAAAAATTCTTCACTCAATGTATTTGACATATAATTAATAATTTTTCACTTAATAATGGGGGTGAGGTAGGCCTGTCAATGAAATGGGTAGGGTATTGCCCTACCCAAGTCCATACAATACCCTACCCAAGTTCATACCCTAACATACCCAAATAGTTAAACCCTATGTTTATCCTACCCTAGTCAATCCATAGACCCAATTAAACCCATACCCTAAAATACCGAAAAAATAGACCCTACCCTATCAAACCCATGGCCATTAGGTCTATAGTTGGGTCTAGTTTATTAGACCAAATTTTTTAATTGTGTTTTAATCTGACTAATTTTTTAACTTTCCCAAATTTTCTTATTGTTAATCAAAATGCTAAAACTACCTAATATTTGAATGCTAGAGTAATTTATTAATATTGACTAATTTTTTTGGGCATATTTTAAAAATGTTAACTCGATTTTTTTAAATTAAAAGAGTATACATTTAATTTTTTTTTTGTGTACATCAAATTTATATGGTTTGTATGAAAAGAAAGTATCATCCAAATTGGAATTTGTAAACCAACATGTAAGCAAGAATTTTACTATTTCAGATAAATTAATAAGTACAATAATTACAAATAAATAAATTTAAAATGATTTTAACTTTTTTATTTTATATATATTAAAAATTTAAGTATACACTTCAAGTATGCCATGATTATTAGTATAAATTTAATTTTGATATAACTAATTTGGGTTAACCAATTAAATTTGAGTATTTGGAAAATGAGTAATTTCAAAGTATAGAATATGTAGATAAGTTTTGCATATAAATATAATTACACATGTTCAATTATTTTTAATATATTTTTGGGTTTAGGTTAGACGAAAATAGTATCTAAATAAAATTCTATGAGTAAAAAGATTAAAATTGGGAATGAGGGAGTTGGAACATGGGTATTTGATATTGAGTATTTTTTGTGGTGGCCATCCAGTGCATGACCTCTTACTTTTGGTACGTCAAGCATCTGAACGTATAGTCATTGGTGAGGATGATGTTATTTGGAATTGTAGCGTTATGTGAGCAATAACTATGGATATCGAGTTCGAGGAGCAAATGACTATTTTGCATAAAATTGTATTCGCTGAGTAAAGAGTTTAAAAATCAATATTGTGCAAGCAATAATTGTGGTAGTTGTATTTGACGAGTGGAGGATCGTTCTGGGAAGACATGTATTTGGTAAGTAAATAATTACCTTGAGGATGGATAATGCCTTACACATGTATATGGTTGAAATTTAGGTGGTATAGTTATGTTGGATAAGAATCTTTACGATAATAGTGAAGATGATTTGAACGACTATAGGCAACATTGGGTTAAGAGAGAGAGAGAGAGAGAGAGAGAGAGAGAAACCGTCTGCAAGATATGTATTGTAAGAAATTATATTGTAAGTTCTAGGAAAAATAGTATAGTGCCAGCCACATGTGGCAAGTAACTTATGTGATAAATATTAAAGTCTGAAAGAAGAATATCAATGAGGACATAAAAATAACTGAAGAGGGAGTTGGGGACTTTAAATGAAAATGATGAGATAAAATGGGGATACTAATACAACATAAAGGAAATTAAGTGTAGAGAATGAAAGTCAGCATTTTGATAAGGCACTATTCCTTGATGAAAAGTAACGGTACCAAGAGATTGATGACGATTAAGAACTAATGTTTTAGGGAATAGAAAAACTGTATCCCAATCCTAATGACAGGGTTTTAGGATCATGTGTTACGAAAATCGAGAAAATAATTAATAAGGACTAGATATGTTTCTCTAACAACCAATGTAAGATCTAGTATCCTGGTGATGTCAAGTATATAGCTCTTTGTATTGAGAATATATGTGTTTTACAAGATCTTAGATTTGTAAGTGAGCATTCTCCTGAATAGAATTGCAATTGATGATTTAAAAGGTCATATAGATAGGATAATATTTGATGAAATTGTATGGTGTGACTTAAATGATATAGTTGTCTAGGGAATGGTCGTCGACAATAATGGAGTTATGAGGAATCATATTAAAAATTTAAAGAGAAACGGGGCATAATCAGTTTTGGAATACAAGAAATAATAGATAAAGGTGATGGAGTCAACTAAACGAGAGTTGGAAGAATAGGTAGGAAAGAGGAAGAAGATGTTGTTATTATCATGGAAAATAGAAATGTGGGTAGAAGATAGCAATTGGTGTCATAATGAAATGCAACCCCCTAATTTGAGGATATAGAAGATACGAATGAGAATGAGACCAATACTTGAAATGGGAATGCACACCCTAGCATTGACGAGGGAAACTAAAGAATCATGAGGTGTGCCATTTAGAGAAATGGTCAAGGCGCGCATATATGCATACGAGTAACTAGTTTAGTTCAGTAAGTGGAATATGATGAAAATTTGGTTATAACGATATACTAGATTTAGTAAGTTTTACCTATCATGAATCAAATGTTAGCTAGGTCAACTAACAATTTAAATGTTCTCAATAACTACTAAGTACTAATTTATATGTAAAATAATAATATCGCGCATGAATCTTGTATATAATTAAATTGTATCCTATACATCATATATGTTGATTGAGTTTTAAGGGATCTCAACTTGCGTTTAGATAGCTTATTTTCTTTAGAAGACAACAACCATTTTGATATTGTTAATATTTAAGGTGAATGCTATTAGCTAAATGAACTCGGACCGGTCCAAATGGCCAAAATCACGATACGACGGAAAAATGACATTGGCAGAACATCCTTAAACGTGAATGTGATCCTCTATCGACCAAATCATACCAGATGGTCATCAATCAACAAAACTAATACGCTCAAAAATTGCAAAGAATCTAAAGATAGGGAGACTTGTGACATAAAACTTATTACCATAGGAGAGAGGACTTTATGACCCTATTGATGAGCAAATTAGGTTAGTAATCTTAGGAGTATAACAGAAACCATATAAAGGATAGCCTCAAGGATTTTCTAAAGTTTTACCCCTCAATCACTAAAAGGATCAGATAAGTAAAACATAGGGATATGAATTAAGGAATGATGTGAAAATTGGAGTATTGAGTAAATTTGATGAACTAAGGAATTAAGTATATGTTTACTTTTGGTAGGAATCTTGCATCACTGATAAGGATTTGTAGAATAATAGTAAGAGCTCGACGAAACTCATCAAGTTTGAGAATTGGGATGTCTTTTTCCTCACAAGCTATTTAATCTAATGCATGTGTTTGGGGTTTGTTTAAAAGCGAAGTTAAGGAAATGATACTATAAATAGAAATCCAAGGAGAATATGGATTGAGAACTACCTTCTATTTGTACTACTGATATTATAAATTGAGATGGTGTTATTGAGGTCGATTTAAGTTCTTACAATATTTGTAAATATGACGCATATAAAATTATCCACATTATTGGGATTTATTTATAGTGATCTTGTTGGGAACCTTTAAATTACTTAGAATCAAGGAATTAGCTAAATTACATCTGTATTTAGGCTATAGTCTTACAAACATTAGGGGTTAACTCTATTAGAATTAAGGTTATAGTCAATCGAACATGTCCAGAAAATGTATTAAAGGTACAAAAGTTTACTTGGGTTCATCCAATTGATGCTAAAGGTGTGTATAGGGCCTATCCAAAAATAATGGGCTCCCTAGTGAAAACAACTAAGAAAGATCATTGATTTGAACAAAAGAAGGAGTCTCAGGATTCAGAGAGATAATCAATCATGGTGCTATTCTTATCTTTCTTTAGGAAACTTAAGGAAATGTTAGATATGCCTATACCTCAAAAAGCTCAATTGTTCATGAGAGAGTGATTACTTTAATGAAATAGAGATACCACCCAAGGATGGAGAAAGAGAAATCCTTAAGGAATATAAATGTACTAGTAGGTATGGTTTGAGTATGATTTGGATTGACGAACACTTTGAGTGGAAGGTTCCATCTAAGATTTTGAACATCAGAAGAAAGTCTGATCCCACATATTCTTGGCCTTATTTCTTAGATGGAATCTAAGAAACAGCAAATGGATTGTTCGTGATGATATTTAGTGTGTATAGTTTTTATGAGCATGTAGTTAGCTATATGGAAATGTATGACTTGTTATGAAAATCAGGCATGTTAAGTTTGAACTTAGCTACTCCCCAAAATAGATATCCTATAAATATGAACTTGTGGTGTTAATGATAGTTCATTGCCATAGTGGTTTTGTGATTATTAGGTAATAGCATGTACTCTACCAAGGTGAATTGGAAAACCTTTCGAGTATTGCAATGGTATAGAATGATGCACATAAGGTTTACCTAATTAGATTATAAGCATGAAGAACTCAGTAATTTTATGGGATGACTAAAGAAGTTTAAAATTCCTATTTGGGGTAGTTTAATTTACTTTCTATAAGCTCAATTATGGAAATCAAGAAAAGTTTAAGTGGCGATGGATAATGGAACCATGGAATACGAAATTACTAGTCAACCCCAAAAAAAAAGGTGACACCATGGGCTTTGGTAAGAAAGGATATGTTGGGAAAACCTAGAAAGAGGAGATTTTTAAAAAAAACATTGGTGAAATAAATGTCACTAGGGATTGGGTGAAGTATATTGTGACAATGGGATAAACCAGCATTTGATCGAGATAACGTGGGAATGAGACCATATATGCACCAGTATTAACCAAAGTTCTTCCAGTCAAAGATGAGAATATAGGGATTAGATTCTTTTAAGAGGGGAATAATGTAACACCTTTAAATTTTTAATTAGAGAAAGTAAGACTTAAAAATGAAACATTAATTGGACCAAAAAAAGATGGGGCTCAAGATAAAAATAAGAAAGATTTAATTGTAAGAAACTTTGAAATTTTAGGGGCCAATTTGTAAATAAATTGTGTTAAAGGGGCTAATGAGAGGCACTAAACAAATTGAGGGCTAAATTGAAAGCAAAAACAAAAATACTGGGGTTAAATTGATACTTTCGGAAAATGCCTTATAAATAGCAGAATTAGCCCTCATTTTCTTAAATTTCCACATGCAATCCTTTCTCCTCTTCTCTGATGATATCACTGCGGCACCGGCAAACCTCGAAACAAACTATACCATTGCCTTCCTCTCAGCTCAAGGAACATGCTTGTGCCAAGAACCACCAAAAAAAGACTGACGGAATGCTAGAAATTTGCTACCCAAATGAAGCTTGTGGCGGAGGTGGCAAGCGCGACCATTCCACTTAATGGTGGCCAAAAGGTAGGTTTTTATGGGCTCGGCACGAGGAAGACAACGGTGTCTTCAATTTGAGGAACCAACGATGGACGGAGGAGTAATTGAAGAAAAATGGCAAGGCGGCAATGACAGAGGACCTTGGTGGCGATTTTCTGTTTTCTGGCAAATTGATTAGCCAAATGGCATCCAAACGAAAAATTATTTTGGAGCTTTTGATCTGCGCAACAAGATGCGCATTTTGTGTGGCCAACTTCCAACTCTGAAGGTCAGTTTGTTCAGGATGATAATCTGGGTGCATGCGGCCTACTATGGCGTAGTGAATTTACCTGAAACTCAGTAAGTTTGGTAAAAATCTATTTAATCGATTAAATGATTCATAATTTAGTTCAATTAAATTATAAAGTTGATTTTCATTGTAAATTTAAATAAATTGTACCACAAATTGTGATTATAGACTAAAATGATTAGATAGGAATTTGATTATCAGTATATGTGGACTCAGATTGTGAATTAGAAGCTAATTATCATTGAATTGAGTTAGTTGATGTAATTGAGGAATCTATATTGTGTAATGTTGCAAAGATTGATGATGTCAAGCTAGTTAAGTTTTATGCATTGCTTAGTGGCCCCAGATTAGTAAATTGGACTTGAACCATTATTAATTAAGCCAATTGATGTAATTAATACCTTAATTTTTGTGTAACTTTGCAAGGATTAACTTTTAATGGAATATGATAATTCCTTTTAATTTAGCTAAATTATTATACATGAGCTTGGGCATTTATTTAAGAAATGATAAGTGACTCGGACCAAATAAACCCCTCGTTAATACTATAGCGACATTAACATGATGATTTTGTTAGAATAATTAAGATAAATAGAATATTCTAACCTAAGTTACCTATATCCAAAGATAGGGCAAAAACCCGGGCTAGGTGGATATGCCTTGTAATTAGGAACACCTAATAAGAAGGCATAAATGATTTAATTATTGTTTAAAGGATACAATGCAAATGTTTTGACATCAAATATGTTCTATTGGGATAGGTGATGAGGATCCAGGGTCTCTAGGACCGTAAGAAGTGATAGCATCTCTGTGGAGTTTTAAGGTAAGGGTTAAGCCTATCTTTCCTCTGGGAAGTGAATGATTTTCGATGCCTGTATTCCCTGTGTTCATTTGTCGAATTGAATTATATTCGTTCTAGTGCCTAGAACTCTTATTGCATTATCTATTATCTGTCCCATATACCCTACAGCCTTGCTGGCTTCCTTTTATCGTGTTGATATTTTGGGTCTTGCGACCAATTTTGTTTCATACTACTGGTTGAATCGTTTTGAATATTATTTATAAAGTCTTACCAACTAATGTTTTATGGACTATCGCCTTGGATCTGTCCACATTTATGTTTTTGATCGGTTACTTAGAAATACATAGTATCTGTTGACATTATGACAAGTCACCTTGAGGACGCTCTTTGGGAGATTACAACTCGATGGAATGCCATGGGTCTGATTGGGCTTGGGACTAGGTTCGAAAAGACGATCAACAGTATGGGCCGACGGTGGTTGGTCTCTCGGCTAGTACCCATTTAAGATCCTGACTTGCAAGTAGTTGGAGGTTAGCTGCTTGCGAGTGGTACGATTTGGCATGTGGCCGGCCATAGCACATGTCTATCAAGCCGAGTGTTTTGGTACCAAGCTGAATGCTTGGGTTAATGGACCAAGTTGAATGCTTGGTAATAGAGTAATAAGAAAAATTTGTCATGTCCTATTTGTACTTCATGTTATTGTTTATGTTCTATTAAGGGAGTAGTAAAGGATAGAATTGCCAACAATCTATGTATCACATGGCTATGTTACATCATTGCTTCATATCATAAAATCTTGCTTGTTGTTGATTCTATTTGTCCATTGCTACACTTTCGATAGTTTTTATTTGGCTATTGTCACTCCTCCCCCTCCCCCCGCCCTCACTAAGTCCTTTGGACTTACCCCCCTCTATTATTTCTTGTTTCCATCCTAGACAGGATCTGAAGGAGATTAAAGGGCTCGGGGCTTGCTCGAGTGACTAGCATATACAATTTTTTGTAAAAGATTAGGTGTCTACATATGTGTATATCTATGGACTCAATCGGGATGCATCTAGCTCTTATGCTTAAGCTTTTGAGAACTTTGTTTAAATGGTTAGGTAAGATTGACATTTTCTTTTTACGTGTATGTGTCCATGAGCCTTAGGTTTAGTGGTATGTAATAGTAGATTGCAATGAATGATTTTTGGGTTGATGTGCAACTTTTTGAATTGGAATTTTGGAGGTGCGTATTTTGTTTAAATTAGTGTGAATAAGACTGGAGTGACACCTCAGCCCGAAGCAGGCACCTCCCGGGTTGAGTGCTACAAACATCTGTAAAATTCAATTATTATTTACCATAATATTTTTAGATAAAATTATATATATAGAATATAACAAATAATTTCATTGAAAAATTTATTTCAAATACAAACAGTTGCTTCCTACAAAAACTATAAACTCTGGACTTTATTTTTATATTACTAATTTAAATCATTTTAGTTTTCTAGCAATATAATAATGGAGAACTCATTTTTAATTATTTGAAATAAATTCTTTTATATGGACACATATAGTTAACATAGTTGAAAATTTTCAAAATTTTGATAAATGACCACTTAAATAGAAAACGGTATCAATTTATATCTTTTTCAATATATGTAGTTACACTATTTTATAATTATATAGCATGCATTTATTTTAATATTTTTGCTCATAATAATTCATAAAAATATTTTTACATGGATAACTGATGTGAGATAAAAATATTGTGACTGAAAGTAAGTATTTATTTAATTTTTCATAATTTTTATATTCTAATTATAAAACAAACTTATCAGAGATTAATATTTTATTTTAAACTGAATATTAAAAATTTACTTATTATTTTATTCATGTACATAATATATGTTAATTGATAATTTCAAAAATAATAAAATAACTACATATATAAAAAATAATAATAATAAATTTTTAGTTATCAGAGTTATTTGCAATATTAAGAGATATTTTAGCTTATAAAAATTAATGTTACAAGTTACTTATTAAATTAGTTATCAAATAAGTAATAACTTAATGTAAGCTATTTTCATAGATAAAGTACAAAGATATTATTTACTTTAACCAAAAATATTTAACATTTAAAATTGTCAAATGTCATGAAAATTGTAATTATAACTTCCACATTATTAAGAATCATACAAAAAAGAAGTACAATATAAAAAAAAATTATTTACTTATTTATCATATCAAAATATGCATGTATGAATATATGTATATCTTCTTTTTTTTTGAGAGAGAAAATATATATCTAATTTAAAAAATGTATTTAGGAAAATATTCTATGCTATTTTTATTTTCTTAATTTATTTATGTTTTTAATTTTTATCATTTTATAAATTTTTGTACAATTTATAAACTTAACATGAGCAATTTCTAATATTCTACAACTTATTTAAGTATAAAATGTCTTTCAATATAATATTTTTAATTAAAATATTCATATTATTTTATTTAATTAGAAATAGATTTTCTTTCATTAAATGCTAAAAAAATTACAATTCATATTTTAATTACATGAACTAAATAAGTATTATTACAAAATAAATTATTCAATCATAAAATTATTTTTGGTACATCGCATCAGACACATGCTAGTTATATTAAAAGTAAAATAATTTTAAATGTGAAATACCTAAATTATCCTTATCAAACATTAATATACAATTAAAAATTAAAAACTTAAACATAAGCAAACATCCTCCATTCCCAAAGCCGTCGGAAGAGCCCAACTGGATCAAAATTTATGTAGAAGAAAAACTAAAAAAGTAGAGCGGTAGAGAAAGAAAGAAGGAAACATAGAGAGTATTCTAGAGAGAGAAAATGAGGGGATGTCTTCGAATGTCCTCCAAATTAACCAAAACCCACCTCACACACAACACCGAAAAAGCAGATAAATTGCTAGTTACAAATGCCATTCTGAAATCGCACCAAATTGAGTGACTAATTCTTGAAAATAACAACCTAACCAATAAGCACAACCAAGAATCTCAAAAGAAATAGTTCAATGGATGTGGGTCTCTCGATACGGTGCCGACGATGAAAAATCGTTTAAAGAATTAGGTAGATATGGGTCACTCAATTGGGTGCCGGCAAAGAAGAATGGATTACAGAATTGAGGGGGCTAATCTATCAGGATGAAGGGTTTTTGCTTATGTTTAAGTTTTTAATTTTTAATTGTATATCAATTTTTGATAAGGATAGTTTAGGTATTCCACATTTAAAATTATTTTGTTTTAATATAATTAGAAAAGAATAATTTAATAAATTAATTTTATTGTTAATGATTTAAAAGAATCATTTGTACACATATTAATTTTTTAAAGGATATAGGATGTCAAATAAAATCATAGTTATTGGATCCTAATTCCTAGCCAACCTGCAAAAACCAATCTCTTGCCTCTTCACTTCAACAAATACCAGTCCATTCATCCTTCTTTTCTCAAATCCAAACACAGCCCTACCCACCACTAATGGAGATCAACTAATCTTCATTAACGCCACAAACCAAGCACCTATCAAGCTTTCTATTGATAACTATCATTCATGGTTTCATTAGTGGGAAACCATTCTTATAGTCTATGATTTCTAAATTATATTGAGAATCCACCACCAGCTGTTGCATCCCCCTCTATATCCAATAAGATCACCTTATTCGAAGCACAATTGTTGCCCCTCTGTCTCGTGAAATTATTCCCGTCATTACTAATGCCAAAACAACCTTTGACCTATGGAAGTTTTAGCTAATACCTATGCTAAACCTTCCCATGCCAGAAATATATGAGTCTTAAAGAATCCTTGAACAACATACAAAAAAGGTACTCCATCGATCATAGCATATATGCAAAAGATAAAATAAATCTACTCAATTCTAGGAGCAGTTGGAGTTCAAATCTCTCTACTGATGAAATTTTTCTACATGTTCTCTACGGCCTCCCTCTCAAGCACAACAACATTGCATCATCTCTACGTGCCCGATAGACTTCTGTCTCCTTTGATGAACTTCATGAGAAACTTCTCGACATTGAACAACATCTTACCTGCTCTGCACATGAGATTCTGAATTCCATCATTGTGAACTTTGCAACAAAACTGTCTTCTCTAGCTACAGGAACCCAACACGCACAACTAATATTTCTTGTGCACTCGGCGAGAACAACAATTCAAATCAATGCAAATTTAATCCATGCTGGCATTCTGGCAGTAACACGAATTCTCCCACTAACAAGCCTCGCATTACTTGCTAGTTGTGCCACAAAGTTGGCCATTATGTGAAGCAATGTAGGAAGTACAGGCCATTATCCCTCTTATCACCGGAAATAGCAGCAGCACTCCCACAACCAACAATCGGCCAGCCTCCTCTCCACGGGTCAATTTTGCTTCTAAAAGCTTTAACCGAGATTCCAACTAGCTTGTTGACTCTAGCACTTCCCATCAAGTGACCTAAGATCTTCAAAACCTATAACACATGGGTTCTACCAGTTTCCTTATGTCTAATTGGCCACTTACTCTCTATAATGTCCTTTATGTAACTAAGACAAAAAGGAACCTTGTTTATGTTTTTCAATTGCTCAATGATAGTAAAGTTTCAGTGGAATTCTCACCCATCTCTTTTGTTGTGAAGGACTAGCAAATTGAGGTACCTCTGGTAGCGAGACAGACCTAAATATGGTGTGTATCCTTGGTCAACTTCAACCTTATCACTGTCACCTCCTAAACTGTAGCTTCACTTTATCTCCGCCTCCACTGCTCTACAATGACAACCTCTCGAACATCCATCTTCCTCTTCTCTTCTCAATGTTATAAAACTTTTAGACAATCCCTCTTTTTAATAAATCTTTCTTTTGTAATTCATGTAAATGCAATAAAATGCATACATTTCGATTCTATCAGTCTTCCATATACAAGCAATGCTCTATTAGAATTTATTTACTTTAATGTTTAGGATGCACCTCCAGAAACTTCAATTGATGTTTATCAATATTATTTGATTTTTATTGATCACTTCACAAAATACATTTGGTTCTTTTCTCTTAAATGAAAATCTGAAGTTTCTATCATCTTTGCCAAATTCAAAAAAAAAATGTTGAAAATTTCTTTCAGAGATCAATTATTTCATTTCATTTTACTAAGATAACGGTAGAGAATTCATTCACCTTCGATCCTTTCTTGAAGAACATAACATCTCTTATTTTCTCACCCCACCTCATACTCATGATGTAATGCTACCTTCGAGCATCGGTATCGCCATATCATGGATAGGGGTGTAAGATGAGTCGAGCCGGCTCATGAGCCTCATGAGCAGGCTCGATTATAGCTTGACTCAAGCTCGAGTTTTTCGAGCTCGAGCTCGAGCTCAACATGAGCCGAGCTCGAGCTCATCTCTAGTTTTTAAAAAGCTCATGAGCCGGCTTATGAGCTTTTTTCTATTTTTAAATATTTTTTATATATAAATTAAATAATTAATATATATAATAATTTACTTTCTTTTTCTAATTTTAAATATTTATTATTTATTAATTAATATGTATTAATAATTTACTTTTTTTTTCTAATTTTAAATATTTATATATATGATTAAATAATTATAATATATTAATAATTTAATAATTTATCAATAATTATAATATATTATAATTTAAATCATTATAGTAATTATTATAATTTCATATATATTTAATTTATAATAATAACTTTAATTATTTTATTAATTATTATTAAATAATTATGATATATTAATAATTTAATATTTTTATTTAATTTAAAATTTTCTGATGAGCCCGCTCGAGCTCGACTCGAGCTCAGTATTTTTGAGCTTGAGCTCGAGCTCAAAAAGCTGGGCTCGAGCTCGACTCGTTTACACCCCTAATCATGGAGATAGGTTTAGCCTGTTTACACAATTTTCAATTACCTTTTATCTTATAGTCCTATGCTTTCCCAATTGCAGTTTACTTAGTAAACTAGATGTCCACCAAGATTCTAACCAATGACTAGCCATATCACCATTTCTTTGGGAAACTACCAAACTATAATAAACTCCATGTCTTCGATTGCTTGTGTTATCCTTGACTTCGACCCTACAATCAACACAAGCTTCAATACTGCTCTACACTTTGTGTCTTGTTAGGATACTCTAAAATCAAAGTGCACATTAATGTTAAGATCCAGTCATGTCTCAACTTTATCTATCCCGACATGTTTATTTTGTTGAGTAGTATTTTCCCTATACCTCTCTTGAGCTTAAAGCTGCTTGACCACACCCAACTACCACATATACATAGTCTCCATCTAACTATTTAGTTCTCTATTGTCTACCGCAGATTTCCAAAGACACACAAATAGCCTCGACTCAAGATACTATGCCGTCAACATCTTTGCCATCCAGAGGTACCACTGAGCATGGTTCTTCATCAAAAGAAGGTAAAGCTAAATCCTTTCTAATGGAATCAGGTTTGTCTATAAACCCAGCTCATGCTATCTATTTACCACCGGCCTTCTCTTCTTTTGAGCCTTTATCTTCCAACCAAACCCAACCTGATATTGGTACCTCTATTGCTCCACTCAGTACCCATCCCATGACCTCCCACTCAAAGAATATTATTAGAAAGCTAATCTATAAGCTCGAACTGCCTCTAAAAATCTATCCTTACCTAAAAATCACAAATCTATAGAACCTCATACCTTTTGCCGAGTCTTAAAATATCCTTCATGGGTTGCTGGTATGAAAGAAGAGCTTGATGCTCTTCAAACTAAGTGCATTTGGAACTTAGTTCCATTGATTGCTCATGTCAAACCTTGGGAGTTTCGAGTAAAGTATAACCCATATGGCAGTATTGGGTGGTGTAAAGCTTGTCCGGTGGCCAAAGACTTCTTGCAAAGGCCTAGCACTGACTATGGTGAGACATTTTCATCCATAGCCAAAAATCCAATTGTTCGCATAGTTCTTGCTGTGGCGGTCTCTAAAAATTGGCCTTTGCGACAGTTGGATATCAATAATGCATTTCTTCATGGTATCTTGCAAGAAGAAGTTTACATGTTTCAACCACGTGGCTTCATTGATGATCACCATCTTACCCACATATGCCGCCTTCACAAGGCCATTTATGTCTTGAAGCAGACTTCACGAGCATGGTATGATGAATTAAAAAATTATCGCATTTCTTTTTGTTTTTGTACTTCACAGTTGGATTACTACCTTTTTATATTTTCAAATTTTGGTGTGGTTCTCTATCTTGTGGTTTATGTTGATGATCTTATTGGCTAGCGGTTCTCTCTAGAGAACCTTGTGATCACTTACACTTCTTCTTAGTGTTGAGGTGATTCGCACTTTTCTGTGTTATTTCTAAACTAACAAAAGTGTATATATGAGCTTTTTGAGCACACTAATATCGCAGATGCCAAAGCTATGCGCACGCTAATAGCAAATGGAACATGCCCCAAGTTGACTAATGGGTATCTCTTGAAGATCCAAAAGATTATCAACATGTTGCTGGTAGTTTCTAGTGTTTGTCCCTTACTCGTCCTAATATTGCCTTTATTGTGAACAACCTCTCCCAATTCATTAGTGCTCCAACTGATGTTCACTAGAAAATGGTTATGCGAGTTTTGAGATATTTGGCAGGTACATTAGATTATGGTATATATCTTCAGAAGGATTCACCTTTCACTCTTTATGCCTTCTCAAACTCAAATTAGGTTGGTAATCAAGACAATCGGTCTTCAACTATGGCCTACATTATATTTTTGGGTTCCAACTCGATATCATGGAGTTCCGAGAAATAGCGTTCCATTGCTTGTTCTTCGATAGAGGTCGATATAGAGAGCTAATGCTGCCAATGTTTTCGTTTATGCTACATTGAAAACTTGCTCCATCAGCTCTCCTCAATCTATCTCAAAAATCTATCATATATTGTGACAATCATAGAGCAACATACATGTGTGCCAATCCTATTTGCATTCTAGAATGAAACACATTGAAATAGACTATCATTTTGTGCGCAATCTTGGCCACGTCTTGTTCAACGTAGCTTTCTTCACGTTTGTCATATGAGCACTCATGATCAACTTGCTGATTTGATGACCAAGCCTCTTCCGAGCAAGGCATTCAAACAACCCAGATCCAAGATCGATATCTTAAGCCATGATACCATCTTATGGGGGCATATTAGGGAAATAAATCATAATAGAATATTGTAATTGGTGATATGATTTAGTTTCTCTCTTTCTTGCTTATTTCTTATTTATTATGTTGATCAACTTTCCTATTTTTGTAGCCTCATAATGTGTATAAATTGATTGTTTGCCCTGTCAATACAAGTATGGTTTTCTCTCAAATTTTCCTACTCTATACTAGCAGAGCTTGACTATATTAACCAAACATATTATTCATACATATTTTTTAAAATTGATTTGAATACTTAGAGGCAGATTGGTGGTATTTTTATTTTATTCCCTATTTTCGTAATTTCTAAATGTGTTTTGATTTTATTATTATTTTGTGTGTGGAAAGGAAAATGTGATCGGATGTACTATGAAGAGTTGAAAAAAATTGGATTGAATAACATTTTATGGTAATAGAGTTATATATTTTTATGTAATAGTACTAATTATTATTTAACTGATTATGGGCTTCACTTTTTTCTTTAAGTTCCATAAATCAAATTATTTTACAATAAAAAAAATCAATAAATTTGAAGTGGGCCCTATTGTCTTGGGATGATAGAGGAGAAAATAATTATTTAATAAGTTAGTATATTATAATGTAATTAGAATATTATTATTAAATTAGTAGGTATTATAGGTTTGGAAATGATAAATATAGGTAGAAAAATAAAAAAAGATGATATTTTTGTTGAAAATTATATAATCACATTTTTTATATTGAAAATCGAAATAGTGTAAAAAACAATATTGTTTTAGACTACAACCATCTAATACTTATATGGTCACTTGGCAACGAGAATAATTATTATCATATATAATTGCATATATATTTTATGATTTTGCGATGAAAATAATTATTACTGTCAAGTGGTCAGTTAATTTAATCATATTCTCATACACATAAATGTAAAGTGAAGGATTTATATTCTAACAAACTCTTGATGTTGCCTCTCATTGTATTTTGATGGACATTTAATCCTCCACTATTGTCATTTCAATCACATGCTCAAAATAATTAGCATAAAAGTAATGTCCTTGACCTTTTGCCACCAAGAAAACAATTGGAAACATTATTTTGTTTACTTATAAATAGGCTGCATTCCAACAGAAGAATTTAAATCTAAAAAATAAATATAATCTGAGGAAATTTTAAATGGATAAAATGTTATTAGATTTGAATTATATAAATCATAAAATTATTGAAAAATAGTTCATTTATTTATTTATTTGCTAGATACATACTAAAATTTTATACTAATTAACAGGTATTGAACCATGCATGTTCACCTTGTTTACATAATGAAATTATCTTCACCATTATGTAATACCAACAAATTTTATTTTTGAATGTTAATAATTAATCATTAAACAAATTAATCATGAATTAATTCTAATTTAAACAATGACAAATTATTATTTTAAACAAGATTATATAGACATATATGAATTATTACATATCATACTTTTTTAATATTGATGTGGACAATTTTGACTACGAGAGTAATAAGGTCAATTGACTAAAAAGGCCTAATAGGCTAAATTAACTAATTAAATAAAAGAGCTACAAAACCAAAGGACAAATCAAGCCCATGAAGAATAGCAGCAAAATCCTAATGGGCCTAATTCTATCAAGAAAAAACTATAAATGCTAAACCTCAAAAAGAACTTGGGCATAAGAAATTGTTCAAATGAATCATGAAACTTCAAAACTTTTAAGAGCTAAAAATATCTCTATAGGCGTTTTAGAGAAAACGAACCAGCACATTGCTATTTACCATAAAGGATCTCGCTCCAATTCCATGTAACATCATTTTGGTGCTATCTATGGGCATCCCTAAACAATGAAGGAGTAATGATGAAAGTACATATGAGATCTATGAAGTGAACTTCTTATGCCAAAGTGACCCCCAACATGAGAAAGAAAGAAAACAGCCAAGACATGTCTCCCCCCTAGCAAAGGGTGAAATCACTAACACTAGAGACTTCATGCCCTCCAAATCCTGGAATAGGAAAAAAAAAAGGTTACAAGATAGAATTTGGAGCCAAAAAAGAACTCAAGGCTATGGAAATCTTCCCTGGTGATCCCTTGAAGATGACCAAGATTGGAGCCCTCCTAAACCCAAACTTTGAGAAGGAGCTTGTACGCTATCTAAGATAAAACTGCAATGTGTTTGCATGTAGTGTGATGGACATGTATGGAATCTCCCTGGATATCATTATGCACTACCTTAGGGGGATCCAAATGCACGACCTGTGCAGTAGAAGAAAAGAAACTTCAGAACAGAACAAAAATAAATAATTAAGGAAGAGATGGAAATATTCTTAATGGTGAAATACATCCGTCCAATCCAAAACCCTACAGGGTTAGGTATTGTGGCACCAATGCCCAAGCCAAATGGGAAGTGGAGAATATGTATTGATTTCATAGACCTAAACAAAGTTTGCTCGAAGGACCCATTCTCGCTCTTACGCACTAATGCATTAGTGGACTCAACAATTGAGTTTTATTGATACCTACCAAAGGTATAACCAAATTTGTCTAGCCCTGGAAGATCAGGAGAAGACGAGTTTCATAACCACTCATGGAATCTATTATTACAACATGATGCCTTTTGGACTTAAGAACACAGGCGCCACATACTAGAGATTAGTGAACCACATGTTTCAAGATATGACAGGAGGAACATAGAAGTGTATATTGATGATAAGTTGGTCAAGATCCATGAGTAGAGAGTCCACCTCCGCAACCTTAAAGAGTGTTTTAACATTCTGAGGAGATTTAATTTATAGCTTTACCCAGCAAAGTGCACTTTCAATGTGCATAGAGAGAAATTTTTTGGATACATGATGTCAAGGTACATAATTAAAGACAACCCCAATAAGATAAAGGCGGTACTACGGATGCCACCTTTCCACAGCATCAAGGAGGTGCAGATGCTAGTAGGATGCCTGGATGGATTAAACTACTTCATTTCCCATTCTACCGAGAAGGGATTATCTTTCTTCAAGATCTTGAGAGAAGCTAAAGCCTTCAAGTGGATTGATGAATGTGACAAGGCTTTATTACAATTAAAGAAGTACCTGATGTCACCACCATTTCTAAGAAAGCCGAGGATGGGTGAAGCACAATACTTGAACTTGGCCATTACTGAAGTCACAGTCAGCGCCGAGTAAGAAAGAGAATATCAAGTGGTTTATTATGTTAGCCACCTCATGTGGGGTCTTGAAATACGATACTCTCTTATTGAGAAGTTGGCCTTGGCAATGGTGATGGCCTCTCAAAAGCTTTTCCAATACTTTCAAACTTACTAGATCATAGTATTCACCAATTACCTATTGAAAAGAATACTCAACAGTCCGGAAGTCTCAGAAAGACTTATCAAGTGAGCAATAGAGCAAATTCAATATGAGATCGAATATCACCCTCGACCCGCTATCAAAGTACAAGTTTTAGAAAACGTCCTGGTTAAAGGTACAAGAGAAGATGCGGAAAGCTCCCTTCCTTCTTATGCTCTTTATGTAGATAGATTGGCCACAAGATCCGATAGTTGAGCAAGGATAGTCATTGTGGGCCCCATGGCAAAAGACTAGAGTACGCAGTAAGATTCACATTCTTTACCAGTAACAATGAAGCTCAATATGAGGCATTAATCACTGGGATGAAGCTAACCTATGCAGCCGAAGCGTGGCATTTACAAGCACATATTGATTCTCAATTGGTGGTAAACTAAGTTATTGGATGCTACAAGGCCAAAGAAGATAGCACAGCAAAATACCTAAGCTGAGTGGAAACAATTAAGCAGTTGTTCGAGAGCTTCACCCTCGCCCAAATTCTGTGTGAAAGGAGTGCAAATGATGATTGACTAGCCAAAATTCCTAACTTACTAGTAGTTATGAAGAACGGCTGGATCATGCTCTTAACTTGGGTTGCTTCAAACTAATAACTCCGTGAGGGCGAGACTAGCTTCCTCCCCATGGTGATAGATATAGAAAATGGTCTTATTACATAGAAGACCCCATCGTGAAGTATTTATGGGATGACGACCTCCTGAGTAACTTAAAGAAGACACGCCAAGTGAAGGTACGAACGGCCTAATTTGTCCTGATAGACAGAGACCTATACAAAAGAGGTTTCTCAGAACCCTACTTGAAGTGACTATCGTCCAGAAATGGCAGAATACATGCTAAGAGAAATACACGAAGACTTGTGTGGAAATCATTTAAAAGGATGATCTTTAGCATCCAAAACTCTTCAATAAGAGTACTTATAGCTGACCATGCAAAAAAGTGCTCAAGGAGTGGTGAGGAGCTATAAACCTTGCTAGGAATATGTGCTTTTGAATCACCAGCCCGGTGTACTTCTTTAGCCAATCAACAACACTTGCCCATTCCTATAACACGGAATAAACATTATAGGGCCTTTTCCCTAAGCCACCAACTAGAGAAAATTTCTCATTGTAGGTATTGACTACTTCTCCAAGTGGTTGGAAGTAAAGCTCTAGCACAAATATCTGAAAATGAAGTAATAAGATTCATTTAGAGGAATATCATATGTAGATTCGGGATCCTTCGAGCACTAGTCTCTAATGAAGGAACCCAATTTACTGAAGCAAAGCTCAGGGAGTGGTGCTAAAAGTTCTCTATCAAATAATTCTTCATATATGTCACCAACCTGTGAGTTAATGGACAGGCTGAGGTCACGAATATGACCATCTTTCAATATCTCAAGCCATAGCTTGGAGATGCTAAAGGAGCATGGGTGGACGAACTCCCTTCAGTACTATGGGCATACCGAACAATACCTTAAATGCTTACTGGAGAATTAATGTTCAACTTGGTGTATGGAATAGAAGTAGTAACTCTAACAGAAGTCGAAGAAGTTAGCTGAGGAATAGAAAATTACAACATTACCCAGAATGTTAGAGTGCTAAGAGCCAACCTCTACTTGCTTTCTAAAGAGATGGAAGAAGCGTTTGTCCATACAGAAATGTAGAAGACCAAGATGACTAAGGCCTACAATGCTAGAGTATGTCCCAAAGACTTTCAAGTTTGTGATCTGGTGACGAGGAAAGCAGAAGCATTTGAACCCATTAGCAAATTTGACGCCAAGTGAGAAGGTCCTCATAAAATAACTGAGATTGTTAACCCACAAGCAGATAAGTTACAGATAATGGGAGAAAGAAAAGTGCCTAGAATATGGAATATCTCCAACTTAAGAAAGTTCTATATGTGAAAGCTAGGAACCATCCCTGTGTTACTTAAGCACACTACCTATGGTACTCTTTGTTGCCTTACATTTTCTTATAACAATATCTTATTCCATAAATAACACTTAATCTAAAGCATTACTTCATTTCTAAGTAGAAAGTTAATTTCTATTTTGATCTGAATAAGGCTTACCCACTCGGGGGCAGGACCTCTATATTGCTAATATTTACTAGAATTAATGTAGTTTTCCATATGCTACTATCTTTAACTATGAATAGACTTACTTGAAACACTCGCACACAGCTCTTCAGAGCATTATTGAAGACACATCAGCATAATCCCACTATAAAGCTCCATTAGGGAGTACATGATCGCCACCCAGGCATAATCCCACTGTACAGCCCTCTAGGGTGCGTGGTCGCTGCCCACATAAACCTATTATACAGTCCTTCAGGAGGTAAGTGGTTGCCACTCCAAAAAAGCCTGGTATAATTCCTTAAGGGAACTGGCAACTATTCAACAAAATCCCACTGTATGGCCCTTCGGGAGGCACGTGGTAGCCAAGCAAGAAAGCCCACCTTGAATCCTCCCTAAACGAAGCTAATGACATCTCAACACTTTAAAAATTAATACACATTACTATTTAATCAACTAAGCATGAGCCTACTATGAAGTCTCCCAGGAGGCAGGTGGCTGCACGTCGGATCTCAATTATTGAACCCTCTCGAGGGTACAGGTCCATGTGCCATTTTTCATCAGAATGACTTTATAATTGGTAATAAGGCTTCTTGAACAAGGCTCACCCCCTAACTTATCTTACCCCTAACTTATCTTAATACTTAAGCATCAATGATGAAATGTCTCTAAACTAAGGCTTATGATCAAACTTCATCGCTATGATCACTAGTAAAATTAATATCCTTAGAATGGGATCTTATATAAGACTCCATCACGACACTTAGTTTCTAAGTTCTCACGAGTAAGGCACATGAATAAGTTCTAAGTAAACCATTAAGTACTGCAATGAAAACCACACAAATGTGGCACCCAGTTTAAATTGATGCTATCTACTAAATAATACAAAAAGACCTCACGAGTGAGGTACCCCAACTAGTTTAATTTTAATCAACCACTTATTGCGATAAAAGCCTCATCAATAAAACTCACTTGTCTCCTTGCGCACTGCTCTATTCGAGTCAAAAGTAGCCCCTCAAAGGGACTTACTGTAAAGGTTAAATAAAGAAGGCTCTATACTTCCCTCAATAGCGTTGCATTCACATTTAATACCAACTTCTTGAAAATTAATAAATTGAATAATGCATTTGCGAATCCACCAAAGATTTCTCTATGTCCTCGATGAAATGCCAAGTCTTAGACATAAAATCTTAGCTGCTCCCAACAATCTTGGGAGAAACCAAGACATTAAAAATATTTTTTGACGATCGAGTGTTGAGAAGGGTGGAACGAGCATTGAAAACCTCGATTGAGGCAAGCGCCCTCTGCAAGCATCTAAGATACCTAAAACGAATGCATAGCATAGGCACCAAAATATAAGTACCCAAAATGTGTGTCTTCCAGGGGAGACACGAAATGAGCTCTTAGTACAAGTACCTAAGTCGAGCTCACTGGTCGGGCGCCCAGTGAGCACTCAACATGGGCACCTCATATAAGCGCCCAGTACCTCGGCTTGGCCTAGGGCCCAACTGACATCTAACATGCTATAAGCAGTGCAACATTTACTTGAAAAACCCTGCAAGCACTATCTCACATGAACCAACCACATACTTGATGCACAATGATGTGTAAACAACATTGTAAAAATGACACGATCCATGTACAATAAATCTTCTACAACAACTCAACACAAGTACAACAAAATTCAAACTCCTAAAATGAAAGCATGAGGCCTAATAATATTGCAAATGCAAAAGCCACTCTTTGTCTAGCTATTCGAAAGAGAACAAAGGGGCTCATAAAAGTTACAATCGTTGCAAACACCTCTCCCCCAAAATAAACTCAACAAAGAACACTCCTGATCGTGGAATCATAGCCGCACAAAGTAGAAAAACCTCTAAGGTGCAAAATGTCACCTTTCTAAAAAAAAACCTCTGACAGTCATGAAAGATAATATAATGTGATAGCTAAATGAGTGTGTAGCACAAGGATCCACGAAATAAAGCAAATAAACCTAAATCAAAACTTGTCTACACACCTCCCAAAGATCAAGTCATGCTATAAAATAGATTTAGAAGAAGATAAATACCTTAAATGCTCAAAAATCCAAGGTAGAATGGAAGAAAAGCTTGAACATTTTAAAGGTGTCTTCCTCTAGCACAACGGCAACATGGAAACAATTGCTGATCCAAAAGACCTCCAGTCTGGCTAAAATTGGGACACAACCTCCTCAACACATTAGGGAAGTTCCAGTAAAAATTTCAGCTGAAAATAAATCCGGCAAAGTCTAGAAAAATTGCTCCAAATAGACTGCCATACAGTAGATCTTTCAAGAGCAAAGCTATCCAATAATCTAGCCTCTAATGTGATGATCCACACATCATAGGCAAATCCTAATCAATCCTTAGTTAGATGGAAAACTAAGGAGAGAAGAAATGATGAAGGCCAAAATTTACAAGGGAGGGTGAAGAATAAAGTGTGAAAGTTCAACACATGAGTGAATCACACAATTTGGAGGGAAGATGAGAATCTAACAATTAGAATTTGCAAGCCAGCTTGGTCGGCCACCTCACTCCTATTTATAAAAGTGGAGGTGTTATGCAAGTTGGCATCACACCTCCCAGGAGGTTGGCGCCAACTTGGCAAGGCAAGTTGTATGTGAAATGTGAATTTCACTTGTACTTGAATTTCATTTGGAATCTTCAGTTCAACTGAGGAAATGTCATCTAAATAAATTCTAAATGCACTCCAAATGAACTCTTTCATTTGAATTTTCCTCGAAAATCAATTCTTCACAATAATTAAATTAAGGAGTTAATTTAATTAATTGGTCTTTGACTTAATTCCTTAAGTTAACTTGACCAATTAATAGTCGTATAGCACCAATCAAATTAAATCCTTAATTTAATTGGTCTAATTTAAATCCTTAAATTAATTTGATTAATTTAACTATTAAATTAATGAAGCCAAAATGACCAAAAAATTAGCTAACCGTTTATCCTCCATAAAATCAGTCATATGGAATTTTCTAACTCTTAGAATTTTTTTTTCATCAAATAGGACTTCCTATTGACTTTTGTGTGTGACCCATTAGGTTCTATCATTCATTGGACATGGGCTCACAACTCTTGTGATATTAAGAATATCAAAATATTCACATTAGTTTAAACTTCTTTGAACTAATAACTCAATTCAATTAATCTCTATTAATTGAAGAGTACCCAATCTCCATAGTCGATGTCCAACTAATTGGTTAAAATGAATATGCTCTTAGTGAACCACTCTAGCGTTACGCTTGCCATGCAAATACAACCCTTCAATCTCCAATCTCCCAAAAGAGGCCTATGACAAGATATTTACCGATTCCCTAATAGCTTCGATAACTATGTTTCTATTCCAATGTTCAATTCCCCTTTATGACCTCATCTTTGGAAAACTCTTTTTTCAAATTATCATACTACATTGTGTAAGGATTTCGTGGAAATGATCATTGAAGAATACATAGGAGGGACACTCGTCCTTCACAACGATGAGGAGATGGATCCCATGTTGGATCTTACAAACCTCCATGCCTAAGTAACTTATACCCAAGCTCAAATTGGATGACCCGCAGAGTGGTCAAAGAAGAGTCAAAGCATGGGAACATAAACACAAGGTTACCATGGATCCTCAAGTCAAAAGACTAATTATATGTACTAGCGTAAGCTAGAGAACTTGCCACTACCGACTTGCCACTATGGCTATCTAGTGGATTCTTTGGGCGGCCCTTTAGTAAACATTTTCTCTAACGAGCACCCACTAACATGCACCCATGTCTAACATGGATTACTCATGAAATGTAGCAATATCCAAACCCTTAGATATATGCATTGTTAGTGCAAGTCTATCTGAATCTTAGTGTCCATGTCTTATAAGATTCTACAACTTGAAATATTTTAAGACCGCAATCGTGTAAGTCTTTTTTCATGATCACCACCCAGTGCATGGACAAGTCCCGTAGTCTTGTCTAATCTAAGGGTTTCAACCAAATGCTAGTGATGTAAAATGAGCATAAGATGAAGATGGTCATTTATAATGAATATCATTCTGTCAAGATTGTATCACAAGTGAAATTATTTACATGCCAATCTAACTGGCTGTGGGGCACTATTCTAACAATTTTCCACTTGCCCTAAAGATAATTCCCCAAAGTCTTAAGACCCATCTTCTCAATATGTCCTTTAAAGATCTTTTGTGTTAAAGGTTTTGTCAGTGGATCTGTTATATTTTCTTCTGAGAGTACTCTCTCCACTCAAATGTTGTTTCTATCAATGATCTCCCAAATCAAATGATATCACCTTAAAATGCACTTGGATTAGTGATGAGATATTGGCTCTTTAGCTTGCGCGTTGTCATAGAAGACAACTATAGGCTTAGCAATGCTAGGCACTACATCTAACTCGTGAATGAAGTTTTTCATTCAAACTCCTTTCTTTCCAGCTTCTGAAGCTGCAATATATTCCGCCTCTGTGGTTGAATTGGTCGTGGTGTCTTGTTTGGAACTCTTCCAACTCACCATGCCGCCATTAAGGCAAAATATAAATCCGAAAGTGGATTTTAAGTCATCTATATCAAATTGAAAATTAGAATAAAAAAATCCCTCGAGTTTCAATTCTCCATTGTTGTATACCAAAAACAAATCCTTAGTCCTTCTCAAACAAATCCATAGTCATTCTCAAGTACTTAAATATTTCTTTAATGACTTTCCAGTAACATTCATTGGGGTTAGATTGAAAGCGGTTCGTAACACTTAGGATGCGTGCTACGTTCGGCCTTGTACATTAAACAACATACATTATGCTCCGTATGGAGGATGCATAAGATATGTAAGACATTTTATGTCTCTTGTCGTCAGTCTTAGGGGCCATAGACTTAGAGAGACGAAGACCATGTCCCATAAGGATGAATTCCTTCTTGGATTCTTCTATACCAAACCTCTTTAGTATCTTGTCAACGTATGGTGTTTGGGAAAGCCCAGCATTCTCATCGATCTATCTTTATAGATACATACTCTTAATACGTAGGATTCTTCTCCCAAATCCTTCATGGAGAATTAAGTAGATAACCATATTTTAGTACACTCTAACATTTCTCTCTTATTTCCAATGAGAAGAATGCCTTTGACATAAAGCACAATAAACTACATACTAGTCCCACTAGATTTCTTCTATACACAAGGTTCATATATATTTTTGCTCACTCCCTTTGGATGTAAAACATTGTGGTTGGTCCATATAGATTTCTTGTTCAATGTTTCCATCGAGGAAAGCGGTTTTCACATCCATTTGCTATATCTCATAGTCATAATATGCAGCTATGGAAAGTAAAATCCTAATGAACTTAAGCATAGCGACCGGTGAAAAGGTTTCCACAAATCAATACCAAATCTTTAAGCGTCAACTTTTTGCCACTAGTCATGCCTTAAAGTTCATAACCTCTCCATCAACTCTTAGCTTTCGCTTATAGATCCACTTGCAACCAACAGGTACAATACCCTCCAATGATCTACCAAAGTCCATATTTTTTTAGAGTACATGGAGTCCATTTTGGATTTTATGGCATCTAGCCAATGTCTCGAGTTTATGTCCAACATAGCTTCCTCATAGGTCTTTGGGTCACTATCTGATTGGCCCGTCTCATGAAGGAATCCAAACCTTTTGGGTTGCTTCTTGATTCGGTCCTACCTTTTCAAAGGTTATGTGTAAAGCTCTTGATGCTTATTTATTTCCACCATTTGTGGGATTTGTTGATCATCTTGAACATCAAGTTTAACAACAATGTCATTTCTATCTAATAGAATTTTTTTTCCAAAAAGTAGGCATTCCTTAAAACAAACACCTTTTGTTCTGAGAGATCATAAAAGTTAACACAAAGATTCTCTTGGGTATCCCATAAACTTGCACAAGTTGGATCTACTATCTAACTTATCTCCCACTAATCACTTAACATAAGTGGGAGATCCCCAAACTTTAGGAAAGAGTAATAGGGTACTTTGCCATACCACATCTCATGCGGTGTTTTTGGCACTGAATTTGAGGGTACCATATTAAGTAGCTTTCTCGCAGTATCTAGGGCGTATCCCCAAAAGGATATAGGCACATCGAAAAAGCTCATCATGGAACATGCCATGTCCAATAAGGTACAATTTTTCCTCTAGGCTACTCCATTGTGTTGGGGTGTGCTGGGTGGAGTCTACTATGAGAAAATCTCATTCTCTTTTAGATAATCCAAGAATTCGATACTTAAGTATTCTACCCCTCAATCCGATCAAAGAACTTTAATACTTAGTGCCTTTTGCTTGTCTACTTCACTCCTATACTCTTTGAACTTTTCAAAAGCTTCAGACTTGTACTTCATAAGATACACATGTCCGAACCAAGTATGATCATCAGTGAAGGTGATGAAGTAAGAATAACCTCCTCTCACACTAACTCTTAGTGGGCCATAAATATCTATATGGATCAAATCTAAAGGACTTGTGGTTCACTTCAATTGTCCCATAAAAGGAGCCTTGGTCATTTTTCCTTTCAAACAAGATTCACAAGTTGGAAAATTCTCAATGCTACTAATATTCAATGCTTTGAGAGCTTCCAACTTAACTCATCCCATTTTTAAAGATATGTCCAAGTCTTGCATGCCACAACATGACATCTTCTTGGATATCTAATTTTCTTTTACTTGATTGAATGTGCATTAATGAAGGTTGAGAATCTAATATGTATAATCCATTGTTTAATGTACCTTGTGCAATTAAAGAACTATTCTTTAATGCTTTCAACATCCCATTAGATAGAGAAAAAGCATATCCTTCATTATCCTTCAATATGTTGAAGTTCATAACGAATTAGTCAAATAAGCTAGGCAGTGCTTAAAGGATCAAATCTACATAGAGATCATTATGCATGATATCGTCCAATTGACCAGGTTTCTCGATGAGTTCAATCACTTTATGCTGTGATCATGGACACTTGAGCCCTCATTCATTTTTGTCCTAAAGAGCTCTTTAGACAATGAGAATCTTTCATGTCTAGTTTGAACACCATATAACTCTTATAGGGGTAAGTAAAATCTTGTGAGCATGTTTCATGTGCTTATGAGACTTTTGAAGCTAATTAGACATAGAAGCCATCATGAGGCATCTTGTTTGTAGATCATCATCCACAAACTTCATGAACAATTCATGTGTCTCATTAGTGGCATCATCGCTAATGGCGTCTGGTGGACTTTTATCAAGTACATAAGTCCTCTTTTCAGAATCTAGAACATTCTTGAGGTTTCTAAACCAATTCTGAAAGTTAGGCCGATAAGTTTATTAGTTACCAAAATAGAGTTGAGTGGATTTTTAACCATTTGTTTTGAGAATTCAAAAATCTACAATGTCAAAAAAGAGAGTATAAGCACATGATTGAATATTGATATTGAAAACATGTTTGTGGACTTTCAAGCATGTTTTTCTCCCACTATTTTATCAAATTCCTCACCCCTTAGAAGAATTCAGGAAATCTCATTTTCTAGTGAGAATCAAAGCCCTAAAGACTTGCAAGTGGACCCCCATGATGAGTACATCCACAAACAATCCAAAGGTAAGCAACTTTTGCTAATTGCATCTCTATGCAACCCTTGATATATTTTGCCTCACTTTTCATGTAGATCCCCTTGATGAGCGACCTCTACATTACTAGGTGTTAAGTCGGACCTACCAATCAATCTTTAATTTGAAACCGATCCATGTCATGCCACATGATGTGAGCCATGCATAGGAAGCATCAAATCAAAGATATATCTTATGCTAAGTACATGATCACAGCTTTCTACCTAAGTGTGACCCCCGTGATGAGTGTCATCACACAAAAATAGTAGCATCATCATGTTATATACTATTGGTAGAAGACATGGATTAATTAAAACTCCTTTTAATTTGTATTTATTTTGATAATATTTTGAAAGCACTTAGACTCTTCTAAGTTAAGGGATTTTCTTGCTTGCAAAGATATTATCAATTTTATCTTCTTATTTAGGTTTTCTATATCCTAACCATGCATCTCATACATCAATAAGATATGGAAAGCATAAATAAGTAAATGCACCTAGCATGCTCCTAGGGTGGGATGACCATAAACCTTAACCAAGTGGTACACTTAGAGTCATAGGTGCACTATTTAGTTGATTTTAAATAGGTTGATTAAATCCAGCTGTTACATAAATGTATTCCCATACATTCATAGGTCTTCATACCTCTAATGGTCTTCTTGTCTCCTTGCAACATTTACTTGAGAAAGAAATCCTCACTCCTAGTGATTCTACTCTCATAACATTTATAAGATAGAAATTAAGAGGCATGCAAGCCCCAATTTAATACGACTCTTTTGAACAACATGAAATAAATAAAATCAATATTAAAGGCACATGATCATCCTCATTCATTCATCATCTATTCAACAATTAAATGAATAATAAATCAAGAATTGACATTCAATTCCACAATCAAATGCTTATCTCATAAACAATTAATTATCTAGCAAAAATAAGCATAACAATTATGCATATCATTTTTGCACATTATTGGAGATTAACTTGAAATGTTTTTAAAAGCATTAAAAAATATCAAACATAATTTTGAGAACTTGCACAATATTTGTGCATCTATGTAGCATGATTTAGATTAATTTTGGTCGCTAAATAACATAAAACAAGCTCAAAACTCACCCAAACCCTGGACTAAGTGTTGCTACCCCAGCCTTGGTGCACGACCATGTGGCTGGTGCACCCCAGGCATGCCCGCTGCTCAGCCAACTCTTGGCCGAGCGCGGCAGCCTACTTTGTTTTAGGTTAGGGATCGAGTCAAGCCTTATTTTGTGCAACTTTTGTGCACCAAAAAATTTAGGACACCTCCTTGACACTAAATCACATATTATAAATAAAATTTCAGATTTAAAACACCTTTCAAAAGTGGAATTTCAAGAGCTCAAACATGCTTCAAACTTCAAGTTCAAGTAAGAATCAAAGTTCTTGAAAAACCTCCAACAAAACTCCAATCCAATTGGATCCAAAATATGGTCAAAACTCCTTAAGGCCAAATTTAACATGATATATCATCATATAACATAGATCTATGCCAAATCAAATTTAACATAATCATCCATGAATAAAAAACATACTAACATATGAATTGACTCTTAAAACACATGTTAGCATAATTCAATTCATCATCAAAGGAGCCAAAAGCAATATCATCCAAACACTCCAATAAAAAAAATTGGATCAAGTATTTGGAGATTTAGATCAATCCATCACATGAATTAATCAATCAAAAACCCAAATTAAAGCATGAAATAGGCTCCGATACAACTTGAAGGAGTGCTTAGCACATGGATCCATGAAATAAATCAAATAAAGCTAAATAAAAACTTGTCTACACACCTTCCAAGGATCAGTTCATGCTATAAAATGGATTTGGAAAAAGATAAATACCTTGAATGCTCAAAAATCCAAGGTAGAATAGAATAAAGGCTTGAACACTTCAAAGCTGTCTTCCTCTAGCACAACGGCAACACGGCAACAATTGCCTATCCAAAACTCCGATCTAGCTGAAATTTGGAAACAACCTCCTCAACACCATAGGGAAGCTTTAGTAAAATTTTAAACAGAAAATGAATCCGGAAAGGTCTAGAAAAATTGCTCCAAACAGACTGCCCTACAACGGATCTTCCAAGAGCAAAGCTATCTAATTATCTAGCCTCTAATGTGATGATCCACACACCATAGGCAAATACACCATAGGCAAATCCCAATCAATCTCTAGTTAGTTGGAAAACTAAGGAGAGGAGAAATGATAAAGGCTGAAATTTAAGAGGGAGGGTGAAAAATAAAGTGTGAAACTTCAACACACAAGTAAATCACACAGTTTAGAGGGAAGATGATAATCTAATAATTAGAATTTGCAAGCCAACTTGGCCGACCACTTCACTCCTATTTATAGGAGTGGAGGTATGATGCAAGTTGGCATCACACCTCCCATGAGGTTGGCGCCAACTTGGTAAGGCAAGTTGTATGTGAAATGTGAATTTCACTTGCATTTGAATTTCATTTAGAATCTTCATTCATCTCAGAAAATGTCATCTAAATAAATTCTAAGCGCACTCCAAATGGACTCTTTCATTTGAATTTTCCTCTAAAATCAATTCTTCACAATAATTAAATTAACCCGTTATTTTAATTAATCGGTCTTTGACTTAACTCCTTAAGTCATCTAACTTAACTCTTTAAGCTAGAAGGTGTTAACTTAACTCCTTAAGTTAACTTTACCAATTAATAGTCATATGGAACCAATTAAATTAACTCCTTAATTTAACTGGTCTAATTTAACTCTTTAAATTATTTTGATCAATTTAACAATTAAATTAATCAAGCCAAAATGACCAAAAAATTAGTCAACCATTTATCCTCCATAAAATCGGTCATGTGGAATTTTCTAACTTTTAGAAAATTTCCTTCATCAAATATGACTTCCTATTAGCTTTTATTTGTGACCCCTTAGGCTCTACTATTCATTGAACATAGGCTCACAACTCTTGTGATATTAAGAATATCAAATATTTACATTAGTTTAAACTCATTTAAACTAATAACTCAATTCAATTAATCTCCATTAATTGAAGAGTACCCAATCTCTATGATCGATGTCCAACCTTAAGCACATGGAGCCCATCTAATTGGCTAAAATAAATATGTTCTTGGTGAACTATTCTAGCTCTATGTTTGCCATGCAAATACAGTTATTCCGTCTTCTATCTCCCAAAAGAGGCATAAGGCAAGATATTTGCTAGATAACTAATAACCTCGATAACTATGTTCTATCCCAATGTTCAATTCCCCTTTATAACATCATCTTTCGAAAACTCTTTTTCCAAATTATCATGCTACTTTGCGCAAGTATTTTGTGGAATCGATCATTATAAAATGCATAGGAGATGCACTCGCCCTTCACAACAACGAGGAGATGGATTCCATCTTGGATCTCACAAACCTCCATTCCTAAGTAACTCATACCCAAGCTCAACTCAGATGACTTGCTGAGTGATCAAGGAAGAGTCAAAGTATGATAACCTAAACACAAGGTTACTATAGATCCTCAAGTCAAAAGACTAATTATATGCGTTAGCATAAGCTGGAGAACTTGTTAATACTGACTTGCCACTACGACTATCTAGTGGATTCTCCAGGCAGCTCTTCAGTGAATTTTTTCTTTAACAAGTACCCATGTCTAACATGGATTGCTCATGAAATGGAGCGATATCCAACCCCTTAGATTTATGCATTGTTAGTGTAAGTCTATTCGAATCTTAGATGCGCTATCTCATAAAAATCTACAACTTGGAATATTTTAAGATCACGACCATATAGGACTTTTTTCATGATCACCACCCAATGCATGATTAAGTCCCGTAGTCTTGCGTGATCTAATGTCTTCAACCAAATACTAGTGAAGTAAAATAGGCATAAGATAAAGATGGTCATTTATAATGAATATCATTCAATCAAGATTGTATCACAAGTGAAATAATTTACATGCCAATCCAATTGGCTACGGAGCACTATTCCAATAATAGCACGTCACGAGTGGTCCTCTAAAGAAACGCCTTTGTGAGATACCCCAAAAAGATCTTATAGAAAAAATAACAAGTGATATCTAAGACTTATTCTAGCTACGAAAATAACCTCACAAATTTGGGAACCTGCTTAAGTACTTAGGAGAACACTGAACCCATATTGTGATCCTAAATTATTTCTATGCTAAAAAGCTCCTCGACAATGCCTATCCCTTACGTGGAATGCAAAGCAAAATGTGTCCCAACCTTGTTACAATACACAACCTATACAAAGTCTCAACAAGACTTCAAAATTACTCCTTATGTAGAGTAAAGCCAACACAATTTGATGTCCTTAGAGAAAAATGTACACCTTGTAAACATTGAAAAGAACACCTACTGAGACTTGAAACTTGACACAGTTCACCCAAATGTGAAATATTTAAACAAAATCCTCTTAGTCTTTCATAGAATGAAAGCCTTGTTGAACCTCATTCATTCCCCTTAAAACAATAATCTCATTCGCAAAGAATTTTTCAAAGTCCCTCCATGAATTTATGTATTCGTCAACACTCATTTAACCTCTATTATAAGAAAGATTAAGCTTTGTATTCATTAATAAAATGAGCATTTAACTAATTATAATAGAACACCCAAGTTCAAACACTTCGACAAAAGCGCCTTGAGTGAGTGTCCACTGTGTGCAAATCACCTATCACCTAACATAGGCACCCAATATGGCAGATGCCCACATGGACAAGCCACTAATCAACTGCCCTCAATTTGGCCATCTGTCTCCTTTGGGAATTTTATAGTGATCTTTTATTTTTTCATGAGTAGTCGTTCAGGGTCTCTAGTAGAGATATTGCTTTCATGGAGAAAGATTACTTGGTATCTAGTGTAGAGATATTGCTCTACGGGGGGAGACCACTTGGGATCTCTAATAAAAATGTTCTTCAGTAGAAGGAGACCACTTGGGGATCACCTATGGAGATGTTGCTCTATGGAGGGAGTCACTTGGGGACTCCCATATAGATGTTGCTTCATGAAAGGAGATCTAACTAAGATGTTGTTCCATGAAGAGAGACCACTTGGGATCTCACATAGAGATGTTGCTCAATAGAAGGAGTCACTTGGGGACTCCCATGAAAGTGTTGCTTCGTAAAGGGAGATCACTTGGGATCTCTAGTAGAGATATTGCTCTGTGGAAGAAATCACTTGGGGACTCCCATGGAGATTATGTTCCTTGGAGGGAGTCATTTGGGGACTCTCACGAAGCTATTATTTTCTTTTTTTTTGTTGGTTGTATAAGCCCTTTTGGGTCTTACTGTTGATAGGTTATTCATGTATATAGTTACTGCACAACAAAAAAAGGCAAATGTATAAGAGAATCTCATAATAGTTTATTGAATAAGTAAAGAGTTTGTTATCTCTTTAGTTAAACAAGCTTTTGTTCATGATGAAAATAAAAATTGGCCTAAGCTATTGGAAATGAGAGTGGAATAATTAAAAGAAAATCTAGCCTATTAGAAAGAACAACTTAAAAGGAAAAGACATTCCATGGTATCTCAAGGGACAAATTTATTGAGATTGGGAGCATTTCCCACTTCTATTGCATAGATTGAGTTTTGACAATAGTATCTTGTTCCTAAACTGTTCCTTTGAGTTCGACTACTCTAACTTCTCCCTTGACTCCAACCATTCACTGGGTGAGCATCAATGATCTCTATCATGTTTTTGTCTGGACCTCTTCCTGGGATTGTTTCGCCTATAGATCACATATTCTTTTAGATAGCCACACTAGACTAGCTTTGTTATCGCATCTCTCAAATTGTGGCATTACTCAAATTATGGTAGTACAGTACTTCGAGGACTTCTACCTTTTTTAAATTTTCCACAACCTTTGGGGGTCATTTGATCAAGCCTTACTGTTCAACAACCAGGAGCATCTTGGCTCTTGAGACATTCAAGAGAACATAACTGAAGAATGTTTATGGGGGACTATGCCAAGGATCACACAGCTTCTTACTAATGTTGGTTCTATTCTATTGCACATTATGCTTATTAGTGTCTACAGAATCCATTGCTTCCTTGATACAAATGACTTCTTTGCCCAAGCAAGGAGTTCATCAAGAGTGATATACATCTTTTTCGCTAAGATTCTCGTGATTTTTGATGTCTCAAGTTCTATTGGATGATGCTAGATAAGAGCTCCTAGTTAGTGCGCAGGATCTCGTGTACTATTTAGACAAAGCCATTGAGGTAGTCCTTTAGGGATTCTCAATCTTTCTTCTTAACAATAAACATATGAGTTGTCGTCTTGGGGTACTTATGATTGATAGAGAAATTATAGATAAAGTGTTTCACCAACTGCACCTAACCTGTGATGGATCCAAGTAGCGTTTGGTTGAACCATATCAGAGCATGCTCAGAGAGTATAGTGCGAAATATTTTGTAGCAGGCAGCTTCACTCATATCATAAAGCTCTATCCTTGCGAGGTAGTTTTCCAGGTGCTCAGGGATGTGCTATGCCATCAAACTCAAGAAAGTGAGCACTCTTTGCTCTTGAAAGGTGCACCTCTACCAAGATAGCTGGGAAAAAGATTTGCATCTCAGGAGGGCGACAAGTAGAGAGAGATACTGATTTCTTACTCCTTATAGGTTTTGAGGTAGAAGTGATTGAGTATGAACTCCAATGGCAATGGACAGTCTTTGCAATAAGCCAATTAAGAGGGACGATTACATGTCCACCTACTCAGGTAGAGGAGGAGCAGTATGTCATACTAGGTTAATTCTTCTTGCTCCAACGAAAGAATTATGGTTGCTCCTGAGAGCGGCGCTAGTATATTGGATGACTGCTTTGGCTGTAGCTTTTGTGGAGGCATTCTCTAATTACATCTTTAGAACCTTTTGAGTCATTAATAGTACTAGTTCTCAAAGAAGTGGGACCTGCTACACTGGCATTTCCTCTTGTGGCGGGTGCGCTTCAAGTGTTGGCTTTGGCGTGAAGGTTACTGTGCTTCAAGATGGTTGTTCCCCATGTTATTGTCTACAGAGGCAACCTGATTGCTAGAGTTTTAAGCATTGGACCTTGTCTACATTCTCAGCATTCATTTTCCACAGGTAAGAGTTCCCACAAAAGGTGCCAAGATGATGATGCTCGAAAATAAAGTTAGGATCCTTTTTGAAAGTCAACAAATTTAATAAGGTTCTTTGCTCTGGAACATGTTGGCATAGAGTCAGAGCTTTTGACTTTTTGCAAGTTATTTTTCTTGTCGTATGTGACTTTGAAAGTTGATATTTAATGGGGCTATTTTATTTAACTTTTACTTTTCCACTCTTCAGGTTTTATTTTTCCCTTATCAATTAGAAAAAATGAGCATTATATTATGTATAAGAGTTAGGATCAAATGTAATGGCAAATATTGAGATTGGAATGGAAAGGATTATTTTTGGTCCACAGATACTAGCCATAATACTAGTTAATAGGATGGGATACAAAAGGAATAAAGTTCATAGTAGAAGAGGTAGGCCTAGCATAATGGGAAGAAAAATCAAAATTATTATTGAGAAGATTTTGAGAAAGAGGGAGATTAGAACTTGGTGAAACAGAAAGATCTTATAGGGAACTTGATTATTGATAGTAGAAGCAAAGCCATGTGAGGGAAAGTGGGACCGAGTAGATAATTAGGAAAGATATTGAAAAAAGGAAAATATGGAGAGGAAAAATAAGCTAGCCAATCATAATTTGAAATATGCATAGGACTAGAGGCAGATGAGAGGGATGGATAATGAAACTATTACAAATTGGGTCGATTTTTGGACTCTTGACCAATAGACACCCATATTTAAATAGATCTTATCTAAATCTAGATGAGATTATAGTTCTTGTTTGATCAAAACTCTTCCTTTTGTAGAGAGATTAGGCCCATGTCTTGATGGATAACACCATTTGATTGATTAGAAGTCTTATTTGTATAGGAAGTATTCATCCATATCTAGATGCTACCACACACTACCGTCACTAATCAATGACCACTTAGTGATCAACCAATGATCTTGGATATAATATTAAACAAAAAAAAGATTGAGTTTTGTGACTGCTTAATAACCAATCAATGACTACATCAGTGACCACCTTAAAGTGGTCACTAATTGGATTACTAATTAGTGACTGATTTTTATTTCAGTGATTGATCATCACTAATTAGTGACCCAACTTATTATCATTCATTGATGTTAGTGACCGCATAAACGGTCACTAGTTTGATCACTAATTAATAACCGAATTATTTTTAGTCACTAATTTTTTATTAAATTTTTTTATCAATAATAGTGATTGCATTTTTGGTAAGTAATCGGTTATAGATATAACGTTATATTTGTTTACATATTTTTGTGATATAAAAACATAAAATTTATGTAATACTATATCAATACTAAAATATTGTGTTTGTTCAATTACATAGATAAACATAATTATATATATTTATGTATTTTTGGAGATAATAATATGCATATATAAATAAAAAGAATATAAATATATCTATTATTATATATTCATGTATATTTGTATATGTTTATTGATAAAAATATCTCTCTCTATATATATGTATAAATATATAAATATATATAATTTTATATATAAATATCTAATTATTAGATATTTTTATATTATATTCATATAATTGAACATATATAAGTGTATGTATAGATAGAAAAAAAAGAGAATAATATTCATATACAAAGAAAGAATATGAGAAAATTAATACTTATACTTGACAATGATATATATTATACATATATTATGAGTAAATATATATATATATACTAATATATAATATTATATGTTAGTGAATGCATTTATTAGCATATATATATATGTATTACTGTATATGTGTATACTATTTATTAGTATACATATTAATATATATATATATATATACTGTTTTTAATGAGACCATACATTACAATAAATATGCCTAGAATTTAGTGGTAATAGCTACAAATGATAAATATTGTACTTTATAAGATTGAAGAAAAAATTATATAAATATTAGATGAATAATTGTTAATTTTTTTAAATTTTAGAACTTTAAAATAATCATAACTTATTAACAAGAATATTAATTATAATTATTTTTTGATTTGTATATATGATATATCCTATATTGTAGAAACTAATATATGAATTCAGTTTAGTTGTTCAATTCATTTTTTTAGTAATAGGTCACGTACAACACTACAAGAAATATCCTTTTTGCTACAGTATATTTTACTTCACTAAAAATAATGTAGTAAAAAAGGATTATTTGCTATGATTTTACTATTGTAGTATAAAATTCCAAACATGTGGTAAAAGTTATATTAAATACTATACTTCATCTTATCATAGCAAAAAATATATTTATTTACTCCAATTTTTATATGGGGTGAATAATATTGTGCATTTACTACAATTTTACATAAACTGTAGCACAAATTTAATGAATTAACCATGTTTTTTCATTAGTGAAGTAAAAACAATAAAACTTGTGAAATTTTGAAGGCAAAGAATAAAATCTTAAATAAAAAAATTTTCACTGGAAAAGAAGAAAAATATGTTGGAAGTAATGCTTGATAAATAATATTCAAGGTAAATTAAAAATTTGCTTTCAATTTTTATTATTAAAATATTAATTAATTAAATTCTAAATTAACAAATGAAACCCCTAAAAAATTCCTAACTACTCATGGTTTTAATTAATAAAAGTAGAGGTAAAATATCCCTCTATTTTTTATTATTAAAAAATATTTGATTAATTAACCAAATACTTAATTTAGCTAACTAGCAAATTCCTCAAAACAGTAAGAAAATCTCAAATTTGGAGGCAAAATATATATTTGCCTCCGATAACTTTTATTATTAAAAAAATTTGATTAAGTAATCAAATATATTTAAATTAGCTAATTAATAACAAAGCAGCCATTTGCCTACTGGCATCACTTTCACACACATAAGAATAAGGTCAAGAGTTCGAATTCTGATAAGTTCCTAGTGTCTGTGTGTACATAAATAAAAAAGTAAATTCCCCAAATTAATTAGCTTTTACTACATTTAATTGTGGTGAAAAATAATTTAAGTATTTACTACACTATTCAAAATGTGGCAATTAACTACTATATACCTTTTTTTTTTTTTTTTTTTATTGTAGTAAAGGATAGTGGCATATTTGATAGCTTTTTACCACACATTAAATTTGTAGTAATTAAAGATAATTTCGTAGCAAAAATCAAATACCACGATTAAAAAAGTGAGCAAAGCTTTTACCTTGCTCGCAATGCCTACGACTAGAAAAAGTGTAACGCAATCGTAGCTAATAACTTTTTACTACACTTAATAACTATTTACTACACATAATTAACCATAGTAAAAACATTTTTTTAAGTGTATTCAAACCCTTAAGGTTGCATAGTTCAAGATCCTTTTTCTTAGCCACTTAAAATCAATGATCACATTGGGGTCACTAATTAGTGGCCATATAAGAGTTAATAGGCTTTCGTAACGAACATAGAGTTGAAACATGAGTTGGCTATTCAAGTATATATAGAATAAGCACTTTGAACTATTGCCTTCAAATGGATAGGTGAACCTAGAGTGTCACCAACTTAAATAATCACTTTTTACTTACTCTCTTCATATTCATTAGTTTTCTCTCTCCCTACTTCTTAAAAAATCACCAAATTATCTCCAAGGGTTTATGATATATAAATTAGTGGAAGTTTAATTGGCTATTTCATGAGGCAAGTAGGGCGTGCTTATGAGCTGGTCGAATAAAAAAACTTAGAGTCTATGAGGTTCAGAGGCTTGTAGACAAGCTTTGATTTGAGGTAGTGGTTTGGAGAATTGCTATTGCACAAAAGATAATATAGATCCACCAATCTCGATATTCATTATTCTATATACAATTATTTTTCCTACAATGGCACTAGGGAAAATAGAGTCGTTCGTCTATTAATTTGATCGAATCCCATAGAATTGTGGCAGTCATGGTATCCCTATTTTTATTATGATGTAGTTGATGTTGTAGGCTTTGAATAAATTAATCTTTAGAAGCATTTGTTTCGTAATATGTGGATGTTGGAATAGTGCCCCGCAAGCCAATTAGATTGGCATTGTAAACTATTTCCTTGTAAAACAATCTTGATTGAATGATATTCATTATATGGCCATCTTCATCTTATGCTTATTGTTTTCTTCACTTGCATTTGGATGAAGCCCTTAGATCACATTAGACTACAGGACTTGGTCACGCACTGGGTGGTGATCATGGAATGAGTCTTACACGGTCATGATCTTAAATCTTCCAAGTCATAGAATCTTACGAGACAAGGCATCTAAGATCCAGATAGACTTGCACTAACGATGCATAAATCCAAGGGTTGGGCGTTGCTCTATTTCATGAGCAATATCGTATGAGATATAAATGCATGTTAGTGGGTGCTTGTTAGAGAACAAGGTAGTGAAGGCCTGCCCAAAGAATCCACTAGATAGCTGAAGTGGTAAGTCAGTTGTGGTAAGCTCTCCAACTTACACTAGTGTATATTAGTCCTTTGACTTGAGGATCCATGGTAACCTTGTGTTTGGTCCTTATGCTTTGACTCTTCCTTGGTCACTTAGCAGGCCACTGGGGTTGAGATTGGGCATGAGCTACTAGACATGGAGGTTTGTGAGATCCAAGATGGAATATAACCCTCACTTTTCTGAAGGGCGAGTGCATCTCCTATGCGTTCTATAATGATCAATTTCGAGAAATCTTTGCGCAAGGTGATGTGACAATTTGGAAAGGTGTTTCCAAAGATGAGGTCACTAAGAAAATCAAATATTGAGAATAGAAGCATAATATCGAGGTTATTAGGGAACCGACTAACATTTTGCCCTAGGCCTCTTTCAGGATATAGGAAACAGAAGGACCGTATTTGCATGGTATGCATAACACTAGAATGGTTCTCCAGGAGCATTCATTTCGGTCAATTAGTTGGGTTCCGTGGGCTTGAAGTTGGACATCGAACATGGAGATTGGATACTTTTCAATTAATGAGATTAATTGAATTGAGTTGCTTAGTTTAAAGGAGTTTAAACTAATATAAATATTTGATATTCCATAATTCACAAAGAGTTGTGAGCCCATGTCCAATGAATGGTAGAATCCAATCGGTCTCACACAAAAGCCAATAACTTGACCTATTGAAGAAAGGAGAATTTTCAAAGAGTTAGAAAATTGACGACTGAATTATGGAGGAGGTAAAAATTAGAGTCATTTTTGGCTTGATCAATTTAATTTAAGAATTAAATTAAGATCAAATAATCAAGAGTTAATTAATTGATGCCACATGACTATGAATTGATCAAATTAATTTAAGAGTTAAATTAATTTTGACTAGCTTAAAGAGTTAAGCTATTTGACTTAAGAGTTAAGTCAAAAGATTATTAATTAAATTAAAGTGTTTAATTTAATTTAATTGGAGAGTTTATTTAGGAGAATATTATTAAATGAAGGGTTCATTTAATAAGGAATTGGAATTTAATTGGAAGAAATTTCAAAAGATGAAATGTAAGCTTCAATTAATATTCTTATTCACTAATCACTAAATGTTAGTGGCCACCTTGGCATGGATACTTGGCACCCTTTCCTTGAGGATGGTGTGTGGTCATGGTGTGTGACCACACACCATCCCGATCCTATATATACATATGGCATGAGGATGGGAAGCCCCTTAGTCTTGCAAGCAAGGTGTGATGATTCTCCCAAGAAATTTGAGTAGTGGGCATCTAATTTGTTAACATTCCCATTATTCTCTCCAACCTCCCACACATTCCACCTCCATTCTTCCAAGCCTTCTCTTCTCCTCTCTTTGCAAATATCTCCAGCTATATTGTAGAGATAAGGTCCTAGCTATGGTGTGTGGACTATGTCACTAGAGGCCAACCGTTTGGTTGCTATTGCTCTTGTTTGAGGTAGTTTCTGGCAGCCGGTTGTGGGCATTTCTGGGAGGCTTTTTGATCTTCTGTTTTGGATGATTTTTGGAGTGTTATATCCTCAGGGTGTGATGACATTCCAGTAAAAATTTCATCTTATAAGGAAGAGTCTAACCTTGGGGGAAATGTTGGTGAATGCGCTGCGCCAGTGAGGAATTCTTCAACAGTTGAAGTAGAATTTTCTTACTCCTTGATTTTTCTGATTTCACCAAGGTAATTTCCCTCTGTAAATCTGATTCCTATGCATGTCTTGATCCTTGGGGGTGTGTATGGACTGGTTATATTCATGTTTTTTGAAAATATTTGGATCTTGGTGCCATACACACCTACAGTGGACACATTTATTTCTAAGGCCAGTTTTTCAGTACAATGTTAATTGAAGATATTTTTGTTACTCACCATCATTATCAAAAAATTTTAACATGAAGCACCAAATATCAATTTAGCTCACGTTGGACTAATTTTTACCAATATTTGCATAATAAGATGCATATTTTATTTATTTAAATAATATGTTAATTATTCAAGACCAATAAATTTTTATTATGCCTTTTAATTTAATAGGAGATTATTATTAGCCTGATGCAATCCCAATCTCGGTGGGTATGAAGGCAGATAATTAAACTATTTAGATGCAGAATAAAATATTAGATAGTACCAATTTGCGCAACTAGATTAATTAATTCAAAGATCTTAGACAAACTCACCAAATTTGTATTGCAAGTCAATCGAAAACAAAAAATGGATGGGTTGCCTAATATAGTTGCAACTAAGATGGAGACAATGAACAAGCGAATCAAAATTAAATTTGTACTTTAATTGATTTAAGCTGCAAACAAAAGAATTTAATTAAAGAATTCGAGTTGTATTTGTGATATGGTGTACTCGTAAAGAAAAGGTTATAATTATCCATATTCTCTATTTTGAGCAGATTTATGTAAGTGCAGCTTGTGCTATCAATCATATCTTTGATAAAAATTGCCTAACATGAAGCTGATTATGGAAAGTCAAATAGTTACATTTCATTGCTTATGCTAACTAACATAAGCATATTGGAGTGAATGTTGGCACAAGCAAGGATGAGCTACACAAAAGCAAATGCACAAAACTAAAACAATGAATTAATCCAACGAAGTGACAAAAATATGTCATGATGATAAAAGAAACAATCAAAATGTTAACAAATATCAAGTGCTGCAAGTTTTTGAGATTAATCATTCCACTTGTAGGAGTACTGAGATGAAATATGACTGCTGAAACTTTTTCATTACTATGTTTGCTAGTGTTACCGATTCTCTTTTTGTTGAATTATAAATGTTGGCAAAACTTGGCATATAGATGGAGATCAAGCAAATATATCGACTATTACTAAGTGTAGTGCAATGATATTATAATAAGTGTAGTGCAATGAAATTTCAGATATGGTGCAAAAAGAAGAGGTATTATGAGTTGTGAAGTGACACCAAAAGCTCAGTAATAGGCATGAGCTAAATTCTCTAAGTTAAATAATATGTGTGAGCTACTAAATGGAGATGTTGAAAAGACACTAACTACTAGATATAGCTTATTAGAATTGAAGCACTTCTGAGATGCTTTTAAGATATCAATTGACTAGCATATCTTATTCATTTTTCATTTAAGAGATATTTACAATATAGGACATTTTCTTATAAACCAATATCTCTCTTATTTCTTCATTAGTTATGGCATGTTAGTTAGGAGAATAGCCATGCTAGCTAGAGGATGCTTTATGAGTTTACTTTCTAAGGTCAAGATCTCTTTTTTCAAAACTTTCCTAACAGGAAAATCTTACTAGAAAATGAAAGAAGAACATTTGTCATCTAGAACTAGTCCAATGAAATTGAGTATAGACTTACGAATGAGAGACACTAACCTTTCTTTTCGTGTTATTACTACGACTCCTTTCTCATCATATCGAAAAAATTAAGTTGATCAAAGCAATAGTGGAACGGTAGTGAACTAATTGGGACATGGACATTAAGGTTCAAGGTATTGACAGAAAATGAGAGGATCATGTTGATTAGTTTGAAAAATGTTCTAACAAAATAATGGTGTAACTTAAGAAGTAATTCCAAATACTTCGCAGCTAAATAGGCTTTCGAAAATTGAGAAATCAAACACTTCTAGAAACTAGATTTATGGATCTTATCTCATTTGAGGAGATATAATTCTTATTGCAGCTTGTATTGCGGAAAATATGTATCTCAAAATGAATTCTCCAATTTTTATGAGATGACAATAAATTAAAACTAGTATGTGTCTAATTAAATTTAAAAAAAAAATGACCAAGTGTTTCCTCACAAAGTTATGAACAAGATATTGGAAAATGATAAAGATTAAGTCGCATATGAAGATTTTCTCAAGAGGATTTACAAGAGTATATGTGAAGTCTAAAAGAATCTTGAACTATGCGAGTCGCAAGATCCTTGAGGCGCTCATTTTCTCTAGCAAGAGTATTGTTTGTATTGCTTCTTAAAGCTCATCTGGCAATTGTTGAGGACATTGGTTTTGTCATGATGTTACTGAGAGTGTCCCTCTCAAAAAAGACTAATCAAATTTGACAAGGTATACAATGAAGTGTTCCCATCATTTATATAAGATTGAGTGGATGTTGATGAGTCAAGTTGACACTTGTGACTTCACTAATTATTTAAAGTGCATAGCTGCTATAAAGAAGAAGATGAGTCCAATAACTGAGAACAAACTCTAAGAGCTAGTTGATCAGTCTCTAGGTGCAAGACCACTAGAAATATGTGGTTTCTAAAAGTAAGCGTAAAGTAAATGAGTTGATTGGCATGTGTAAAGCTCAAGAGTTGGCAAAATATTCTCCTTAAGTGGTGATATTTATCTCTATCACCAATGTTATTCACTTTCATTTAAGTTAGTCTTGGATAATTTTATAGACATATCCAAATGAGAAATAGAAGATGAGCTTTATATTGATCATCCAACAAATTCAAGTGGCGAGGTAGAAGCACTAAGATTGTTGCTTGAAAAGCTTCATTTGTAGCTTGAACTATTGTCCAAGTAGTGTTACTATCTATTCCATCGAGCTATCATTTGATAGGCTCAACAATTAATCAAATAAGATCACTAATAGTAAGTCAGAATAAGCGAAGATATTTATCTCTCACTATATATTAATAACAATATGATGGTTATAATTGATATGAAGATGTTGCCACTTGAAAGTAGTTGTCCTTTTGAGGTGGACACAGGACAAGGTAGAAACATACTTGGTGCCCATACACCTAGATCTTTCGATAATACTTTCGAGTTTGCTCTTAGAGTAACTATATATGCGTCATAATAATTCTATTCACATTCTATGGTCATGATTATGTTCTGACTTAAAAGAAACTCTTTAAAATTAAAAGAATAAAGAAATGCTAGCTAGTATTGTTTGAGTAACCAATGCAGAAAGTTTGATGTATTCTATGTGTATAATAAACTAGTCATGTTCTTAGTAATTAATATGGTGAATGAGTGTTAAAGTGATCCTTACCTCAAATATTAAGATGCTATCAAGTGGACACTTTGATGTGTAAATAGATTTGTCTAAGTTTGTTGGAAACTATTTGGCTTGATACTTCTCAAGATGATGTGTATTATGGTACACATATGCAATTGTACCATTACCTTTGTGATAATAGAGCTACTTGTATGCTTCGAGCGCCTAATATTGGGGCACTACATCATACTTACACCAGATATTACTTCACTTACAAGAAGTATTACACCATCAAAATATTCTCTAAAATATTTCTACAAATAATGTGATCGCTTATATAGAGATGTGCTTTAAAGGCATACTGAAGCAGGGGATTATGTGGAAATTGATTTATGACTTGGAGAAAATATTATGATTAATTAGACATGTACATGCTAAATATATGATTAGTAATATACTTGTGATATGTAAATGTTACCAAACTTTGATTAACTCACTCATGTAGGAAATTGCCCTGGTGCTTTTATACTAAGTAAGATAAGACTGGGAGATTTGTTTGCACTACTGAGAAGTACATGAATGATCACCTTCATGCTTGGAGCAAGGAGGAAAGTTAAGAATGTATAACTTAAAGTTTCCTTAACCCGAAGGCTATGATGTGATCACGTTTGATCGATTATGAAGTATACTCAAACTTCATAAAAGATATGAAGCCTGTTTGTGACCGAACATACGAACTACTGGAAAGTATTTTGGATAGCAATTGTCTAGTATTCATAGGTTAGGCATTGGATAGCAACTAGACTAAGGTTCATATGATGCTAAAAGCATGATATGCTCAAATTGACTGGGACTCCATCATAGCATGTATCATAGGACATGTGTTTTGAGATAACTTTTGAAAGACAATAATAGTTCCTACTTTGTCCATATATAAGCCCTTATCATTTTTTGTACACTTTGACACTTTAGACTATGTCTTGAAATGTAAACTTGTGACATTATTTTAGTATGTCTCTAATGGCCATGATTAATTTTTCCTATTAGAGCATGACTAGGAAAGCTGTCAAGACTAAGCGAATTGGCATAAGGGGCCTAGAAAAAAGTAATTTGGTGATGCACTCTTGTTTTATGACCCTAAATTGGATGGCTAAGCCAAAAGTGTTTGATATAGTAATGAGTGTAGATACACATTGGATAGAGTTAAACATGCTCTACTTATCATCAAGGAAACTGAGATGCCTGATCTAGTTCGATCATATAGTTTGGGTACATAGCTAATTCTCAATTGTAAGGTAATGTTAGTTTGTACTTAATGTAATTGTACTTAATGTAACCCTCTTTACTTATTCTCTTCTCGCTTGATCGTATGTCTTGTTTCCCATACGAAAGAAAAGATGTGAGATTTGTTAGAAATTTTTTGAGTACGACACTCAAGTAGATTGAGTCAAATATGTATGAGCGAGAGATATCACAAATTGGGTCCGATTTTGGACTCTTGGCCCAATAGACATCCATAATTGAATGGGTCTTATCACATATAGATGACATTATAGTTCTTGCTAGATTAGAGATTTTCTTTGCATAGGGAGATCATTACTACGTCTAAATAGATAACACTCCTTGATGGATTAGAATTCTTCTTTGTATAAGGATACTCTTCCATATCTAGATGGATAAACCTTCCTTATGTGGGAGAATCATTATCCATATCTCGAAATATATTCTTAGTTTGGCTAGATTCTTGGAACACTTGCTTGTGAAAGGGCCTTCTCTTCAGGAATTTACAACACACAACTTGAATAATTACTCTTTACATCCTATCTTCATATTCATTAGTTGTCACTTGTCTCTCACCATTCTTCTTGGAGTATCACCAAATTATCTTCAAAGATTTAAGATGTGTAAATTAGCAGAAGCTAAGCGAGTTATGACCAAATAGTTTTTCAGATAGGAATTTATTTGCAATCATTGTGGAACTTGGAAAAATTTTAATTAAGCGAACAACAGGGTTTAAGGCTTCAACCCTAAATGGAGAAGTAATCGAGCCTAAAAAAAGATGTGTGGACTATATTAAGAATGTTAAGGCTTCTTGTACGGACTAGATAATATATATAATACATAATGGGCCTAAACCTGTGTATTCCACCAGTAAGAAACTGATAAAAGATTGAAACTAATCTTAAACAAAACTCAATTTAAATCTCTTAAATCCCTATATATATGTATATATCAATTCCTATATATATATATATAAATATATATTTCTATGAAAGTAAAACCAAACAAACCCTGTCATTAGTCTCTATGTTGCGTGTTAAAAACATTGCATGACCAATGAACAATCGCAGAATATGAGAGAATAGAATTGATTCTTTTGTTATTTGACAGTGCACCATATTTCTACTTACAGCCATGGCGTCTTTCGTTAGACTTTGGGTCCAGTCCAATACGAATAGCTGATGGGCAAGAAACTTTTGTTCTTCTATTTTCTGGACCATAAGGTTCTACTCAGGGTTGTCAATAAATTGAATTTTAATCCAAATTCAATTAGAACTCACTTTAAATTTTAAAATTTTTAATTGATTAAATTATCTAGTGAATTAGATCTGATTGTAGATATCCATAATTAAAAATAAGTCATCAGATACGGAATTAAACAATTCGATCCGTTTTATAACTTTTATTAAATATAAACTATCTTATATATAATATTAATAAAATTTTTAAATAAGATTATTATTATATTGATCCAATATCTATAATATGTCTATATTAATTATATTATTAATATTGAACCTTAGTCCAATTATAAGGGGGATATCAAAAAGAAAAAGAAAAAAAATATCAAATATAATAATGTATAATATTTTGCCTATGAATAATGAAGTAATATAATGCACTAAAGGCTTGTTATTCAAACTAGTAATGTGGCACTTTTGATGCATGTGCTAAAATTTCTATAGCATTATTTTATATAATAATATTTATTTATTTTTTAATAATATAAATTTGTTTTAATAATATTAATATATTTATTTAAATTATTCGTAAATAAGAATTAAAAGATTATGATAAATTGGTAATTATATTCATAACATAGGTGAATTATAAATGGCAATTATTATATAACTTTTAGTTAGCAGAATTAAAAGAAAGGAGTGAGGCCCTTTTAGACAAATCATTGGAAAACACACTAAAAGAGGGGTATGTGCTTTATTAATAGCACAAATATTTAACTTTTGGGTCAATATATGATAAAAATTATTAAAAAATTAAATTTGATGCAAATTTACTTTGTGATTACAATATCCTTATACAATTCAAATGAAAAAAAAGGAAGAAAAGAAAATAAATTGCGGATAGTTTGTCAAATTTCAGATATCCATAGGATTCAAATATAGATTGACTAATAAAAAATTTATAGGTTATCATGCCAAATTCAAATATAAATTTTGATAATTAAACTCGAATTCAAATATAATTGATTTAATCTAAATTTGACCCACCCTAATTCTGATACTCATGGAAGTAGCCGGAAACCCAAATGGATGGGAAAACTTCAGCATCCATATTATCTACTTTTCTACTTAGAATATTTAAAAGACAAAATCAAATTTTTTAAAACTATATTTTAAGATGGGGATCTTATTTAAAAGTACCAATTCCCACTTCCATTTTAGGAGTTAGTCCTCATCTACTATTTTTTAGTTTTAACTTCCCATTTCAATTTTGTGTTTTGAGCTCACTATCCATGCACTTGGTTTGACCAAAATACCCCCAAATATCTTATTTTCTCTTCTTCTTCTTCGTTTTTTTTTTTTTGGGTTGACATAATTCTTTCTCTTTTCATTCTTTCTTCTTTCTCGCGGCTCACTCCTGCGAACACCTGAAGATAGTTTTTTTTTTTTTTTAATTTTTCACCATTCTAAAATTGTTTCAGCGGGAAAAAGCCCTAAGATCAGTAGCCTCATTTATTGCATTTTATTTTGAGTTGAAGTTTAATAATCGCGTAACAATGGATAGAAGAAGGTAGTCTTTGTCAAATTGGCTTAATAAAAATGCCTTCCGGTGGCCAAGATGCTAAAACTCAACTGTTACGAAGTTCTATAATTGAGAAGTCTAAATTTTGTCAATTTATGAAGGTTTGAGTTTGATAGAGTTATTGTTTCAGATTTGAGAAAAAAATAGTTTGAAATTAATTCTGAGTTCAATACATTGCAATATTTCACTCCACGTCAAAAAATGTATATCACTTTGAATATTGACAATGACATTTTTAATATGATTCGAGTGTATATTTTGTTGAAAATGGGCATTGTTGATATGATTAGTCGTTCGAAAAAATGAATCGAATAGACATGGAAGGAATATCGGCTCTATGTATAGGTAAGTTTCTTCATATTTTTATATTAATATTGCATTAATTCTTCATTGTACTTTCAATGTGTTACAATTAATACCTAATCGTTATATGCTCTGCTTCTTTAATGAGATACTTTCTTTATACATTATCATACTTATTAGTTTAATGATTAATAGCACATTAGTGCAATTTAGTACTTCCACTCTAATACTGCAATACTTCTGCTCAATCTGCACATTAATAGCTGTAGGCGTTTTGAGATGATTGGTAATAATAAATTTTGTGTTGTGGATTTATAGTGTTAGAGTTGTAGGGTAGAACAAGATGATATAACTTATTGCAAAACGATAGAATGCTTTGGAAGCAAGCTTGTGCTTCTATTGAGCAAAAGTCACTTTCTTATCATTTTGTGCAAATTGATATGATAACGGATTTGTTTACTCCTTTATTGTATATTGGTACTTGATTACCATTTGTCATTACTTATTAAGTAATATCCTAATTGATTTTATTTCTCTTCAATTGGGAAAAAGAGAATGCAGAGAAGATAAAGAATGAATGCAGAGAAAATAAAGAATTAAAATAAGTTTGATTAGAAATAGATTGTGTATATGTACTTATGATATCTGTTAAATCCATCCTTATTTGGAGGATATGTTAAGTTGAATTATTTGTATTGTACTATATTTTAATTGGTGAAAATTTATAAAATTATTTGTATTGTATGATTTGTAAAATATGGGCATGTTGTACTATCATTTTATTGTGGAAGGAATCATGAACAAATATTCTTTTTAGCAATTCTAACGATTTATATTGAAGCTATTGTCCAAATTCTTTTTCCATTTTATCATAAACATAATGCCTCATGTTAGTAAGGTAATACTTCATTTTAGGATATATATATATATACTCATCCTTAATAGTATAAATACCTTATATTGAGCATCTAGTACTGCATTAAAGGGATTCTATACTGGTTGGGCATATGAAGTATAGTGTGAAGCACCATCGTAGCTGATAAAATGCTTCATTTGAAAGTCAACAATGTAAGGAGAAACAGGTTATCACGTGGCTATAACAACATCAAAAGGTCTAAAATACTTAAATTGAACGACGGTAAAATGTGTATAATTAATACTGGATAACAAAAAGTAATACCTCATTTCAACAAAATAATACTTCATGTTTGTAACAGAATGCTGGATTTGAGAACAACAATACCTCATCTTCAGTATTTAATGCTGCATCGAAGTGATTCTATACTTAAATGTTTCATAGCCTAATTTGCCTCAAATTACTAGTGTAACTACATATAAAACCATCCAAAAATCATAAAATCATATTTTCTTCATTTAATGGTTAGAATATGCACATGTTGAAATGGTTACATGAACTACTAGTGTGAAGCACCATCGTAGGCGGTAAAATGATTCATTTAGAAGTTAATATTGTAAGGAGAAATAGGATTTTGTGGCTATACCAACATCAAAAGTTCTAAAATACTTAAATTGAATGACGATTAGAATGTGTATAACTAATACTGGGTAATAGAAAAGTAATACCTCATTTCAGTAAAATGCTCTCATGTATTAAAAAAGATACCTTAAATCGAGAAAAAAAAATACTATTTTTATATTCAGAATGGTACCATAATTTGAAAATAAAATACCATTTTTTTTAGATATTTATACTTAATCTTTGCAATATTAGACTGAATTTGCCAATGTTCTGTACTTAATTTGCGTGTTTTTGTACTTACTTTCCAAAGGCCAAGTTTAGCCTCACTTCGATGCTCGGAACAACACATAAGGCCCACTAATACAATAAATCATATTTTCTTCAAATAATGGTCATGATAGCACGTGTTTAAGGGGTTGGGAAAGCAAACATTTACATCTAACCACTTATGTTCGCATTCATACTAGTGTATTCAGGCATGAGCCAAATGAATCTTTTCGACTAATACATCTTGGTTTGATGATCATGCAATGGCAACATTTAGACGAATTTAACTCAATCCCTAATGTACTAAGAATGATACTGAAAATCTGTTAAAAAAAAATATCAATTTTCAGGATTTCTGTACTTACACTCTGCAGTTTTGTACTGAATTCATCCTAGTTTTGTACTTATTTTGCATGTTCTTGTACTTACTTCTCCTTTGACCAAATTTACCTAAATTCGATGCATGGAACAACATATAAGTGATCCTAATACAATAAAATCATCTTTTCTTCAAATAATGCTAGTGATAGCACCTATTCAAATGGTTGGGAAAACAAACACCTATATCTAACCACTTGTGTTCTCATTCATACTACTATGAAACTATTCATACATGATACCAAAAATCCCTAATGTACTAAGAATGATACTAGAAATCCACAAAAATGTACCTAGTTTTGGCATTTATGTACTTCAGAACTGCGGTTATGTACTGAATTCTCCCTAGCTATGTATTTATTTTACGTGATCTTGTACTTGCAAAGATCGAGTTTAGCCTCATTTTGATGCGTGAAACAACACATAAGTAACCCTACTGCAACAAAATCATGATTTCTTGAAGAAATGTGTCATGATTGAAATGCTTGGAAACACAAACACCAACATCCAACCACTTGTACTCTCATTCATACTAGTATAAACCATTGATGCACGAGTCAAATGTACCCTTCTGACACCATCATTGAAAACCAATGAACCTGTCATGACTATATGAGTCATAGGACTAATAGATCATGGTGTTATAATCGTACAATGACCAGATTCAAACAAACTCAATGTAGTCCATAATGTATTGAGAATGATATTGAAAATTTGGAAAAATGTACCTAATTCGATGCTTGAAACGATACATAAGATCCTCTAATACAAAAAAATCATTTTTTCTTCAAATAATGGTCATGATAACACATGTTCAAATGGTTGGAAACGCACACACCCATATTCAACCACTTGTACTCTTATTCACACTAGTATAAATCATTGATACATGAGCCAAATGTACCCTTCTGACACCACCATAAAAAACCAATGAACTTATCATGACTATATGAGTCCTAGGACTAATATATCATGACTTTATGATCATGCAATGGCCAAATTGAGAAAGAACTCAATGTAATCCCTAATGTACTTAAAATGATACTAAAAATCCACAAAAAAATACCGATATTTGGCATTTATGTACTTAACCTCAATTCGATGCGTGAAATGATACATAAGATCCTCCAATACAATAAAATTATCTTTTCTTCAAATAATAGTCATGATAACACATGTTCAAATGGTTGGGAACACAAACACCCATATTCAACCACTTATACTCTTATTCACACTAGTATAAATCATTGATGCATGAGTCAAATGTATCCTTTTGACACCACCATAAAAAACTAATGAACTTATCATGACCATATGAGTCCTAGGACTAATATATCATGGTTTTATGATCATGCAATGGCCAGGTTGAGAACAAACTCAACATAATCCCTAATGTACTTAAAATGATACTGAAAATCCACAGAAGAATACTGATATTTGGCATTTTTGTACTTCTGCTCTAGTTATGTCTTCTCCCTAATTATTTACTTATTTTGCGTGATTTTATAATTGTTTTTCCAAAGGCTGAGTTTAACCTCAATTTAATGTGTGAAATGATACATAAGATCCTCTAATACAATAAAATCATCTTTTCTTCAAATAATGGTCATGATAACACATGTTCAAATGGTTGGGAACGCAAACACCCATATTCAACCACTTATACTCTTATTTACACTAGTATAAATCATTGATGCATGAGCCAAATGTACCCTTCTAACACCACCATAAAAAACTAATGAACTTATCATGACTATATGAGTCCTACGGCTAATATATCATGATTTTATGATCATGCAATGGCCAAATTGAGAACGAACTCAAAGTTATCCCTAATGTATTTAAAATGATACTAAAAATCCACAGCAGAATACCGATATTTGGCATTTCTATACTTTTGCTCTACGATTTTGTACTAAACTCGCACTAGTTCTATACTAATTTTGCTTGTTCTTGTACTTACTTTTATACGCGTATTTTCTTGTACCCAGTATTATCTTTTTCGATCTCTGTACTAGTTATGTAAATATGGTTACTATATACATCTGCAAATATACTGCATTTGAGCTAAGATGTAACATATATATCTTTACCAGTATCTATATATAAATAATTTTTCAAATTATACCATAAATTATACGCAACATCCATTCTGATCATCTAAATACACAAATTATAAATGTTATCCAGCAAGAATGTCAAAAATACTGAAAGAATCACCTCGATATCCATATAGAAAAAGTAAATTCATCCAGTAATAACCATTGAACATCATCATTCAACCTTGAAATACATTAAATCATGCTGATCGATTAGAATTTTTGTAGCAATATGTGCTCGATATGCATCTACAGAATAGTTATCTATGTATTCCTAGAAATCCTTGGTGTTTTTTGCGTAACACTCTGCCTAAAGACATACATAAACTCTATAGTCCAGGTTCCCATTTTGTTGTTGACCAAAACGTATTTGCACTTCATTTTGCGGCATAATATACCGCAATGAATGTTGGAGATATCCAGTCATAAACTTAACCTGCAAAAAGTATTTTTTATTTTTTATTAAAATACTTTGATCAATGTATCACAAATATAAGCGAATTTACAAAAACTTTTATCATTGCTTTTGTTTATGGAGACCAGGATGAGTTCATCTATATGAACTTCTTTTCAATCATGTCCAAGACAAGGATGAACCAGTGAAAATTGTTTTTAATGGGAATATACTAAATTGGCACTTCTTCAGCACATCTAAATTCAGCTCTCCAGTAACTTGTGCATGGTTAATTGACCAATAAATTCTGGAAATTCATCTTGCTTTATGGCACACTTCTTATTTACTTTCTCAAGTTCTCTCAGAATTTCCTCCTGTCAACAACTAATGTCAGAGCTTGTTAAATTAAGTTACTTGTATTTGAAAAGATAAAACAAACACTACATAGCTACACTTACGGAGTCGTACACCAAATATCATGGTCACAATTTTCTCTGAATGAAGGGCTGCACAAGATCTTTATATGGCAATTAATTAAATTTGGCCTCAACTCTTTCCCGAACAACAAACTACACATAACACATATCCTCCAATTTCTAGATTAGGTCCCGCCCAAACAGCAACATTATAATAATAAATCATCATGTTACTCAAATAAAAAATTTATTATAAAAAGAATAATGAGTATTCAATATAATTACTCTAGTTTATCTCGTTGTAAATATAAGTCAATAATTTCTCACTATTTATCTGGTATCTCGGATCACTCACTATAATTTGCTCGTCCTCAAAACTAATTGAAGAAGTCCTTATTATCTGATAAATTGGACTCTGCAGATCCAACCTTTATCACTTTAGTATTTAAGACATCCTTCAGTTTCTCCTATCAAAGATGCAATACATATATCCAATACTTCAATCCAACTATCTAGTACATTTTCTAACGCAATTCAGTCTTTGTCCCACTTACATCAAGTATAAAAAATCATATATTCAGTATTTTGAAACTTGTCAGTGTACACCTTTCTCTTCTTGCCACGGTCCTTACGAGCAATCTGCTTCACTCTAGTCCTTTGTGGTGTCGTGCTGGGGGTGTAACAAAGTTTATTTCTTTTCCTTTTTTTGTTCTGTCACCTCGTTTTCGCACATCTTTAATAATAAAATAAATTGTCATATTCAAAGGTGGAACATCCCCTAAATTAGGACTTTCTGGATGTATTCCACCATCATCACCTTCTTCTTGCTCTTTTTTTTCGACCTCTTCTTCATTATTCTCTTTCTTCTTTTTTTCTTTCTATTCTTCCTCATTCTCTTCCTCTTCCTCTTCTTCTTCCTCCTCTTCTTCCTCATTCTCTTCCTTTTCTTTTTCTTCTTCCTCTTCTTCTAGCTCTCTTTCTTTCGATTTCTCTTCATCTTTCTCCTCCTCAGCCTCAACTCCAATAGAAAATCCTTTATTCCCAAGATAGAAAAGTCTTTCTTTCAGTAATTATATCTCTTTCTCTTTCTCATTCAACATTCTTGCAAGCTATACACATCAATGGTTGGTGCCTCATAATGTATTGGTAACAACAATATCTTCTCATCAAGAAACGGATAAATATGCAGAACCTGTTCAAACAAAACTCTACAGCTTAGTTTGTAATTTTATATGTACACAAACTATTATGAGAATAAAGATATGGAATATAAGATATTACTATATTTCTAGTAATCGTATCGAATTTTTCTTCTGCATCAGCAACTTTCATAGGATCTTACTCTCACACCATCGAAGGAATCTTGAAAATAAATGCAATGAATTTATTGTTCCCAAGCAAGAAATATGCTCATAAACCCAAGCCTATCATTCAAAAAAAGAATTATGCAATATTATAGTTACTCAATAATAATAATAATAAACATTATAGCACAATGCCCATAACTTACCATCAGCCCAATAATGCATCCAACAAAGTTTTTTTTTTTCTTGGACCTTTCCCATTTCACCTCCTAGATGCAACAAAATATCATCATGCAAAAAATTAAATGCACCAACTCCCCATACATAAAGGGTAATGGAAGATAAATCATCCACGTACAACAAAAGAAATTTAGGTGTCGAATAGTTACTAGTTGGAAATAAAATACAGTTGAAAACTAGTAGTATATACATTCTAACAAAAATCATCTATATCCTGATCACTATGTTTTTCTGCCAACTCTCTCAGTTTTTTTACAAATCTCTACTTGAATGACATTCTTATTTTTTCTTTCAAACAGTCATTTTACACTTTCAGACTCTATCTTTATATCAAAATTCACTGGTTACCCTACGTGATGCAACCCCACAACAATAGAAAAGTCCCTTGCAGTAAAAAGAAGTCTAATATCATTACCAAAAATAAAAGAACAAGACCTAATACCAAACCTAACTTCAACTCTAATAACACTCTTACTACTCAATTTAGTTATTTTAAGGTATGCCTAAAATGGGATTCTCTTTAGTGCTTTAGTGTATCTTGGAGAGCACTGAGAATATAGCTTGGAATCTTTATTACCTTCGATGGATTGGTGTATAGGTCCCCAAGTTTTAAACATTATTTTTGTAGACAAGAGAGACATATATAACTACATAAATACTGCATTTGAGGTTTTGAAACTACATCTCACAATTTAAATACTCAAAATTTGAATTTTTATACCAAGAAAACTTGCACAAATACTAAATTGGATGTTTTGTGTAATGCAACTAACAATTTAAATACTGAAAGTTTGATTTTTGTACCAAAAAAACTTGCACAAAATATTGAACTGGAGGTTTTGTGTAGTGCAACTCACAATTTAAATACTAAAAGTTTGAATTTGTGTACCAAAAAAAACTTTAATAGAATACTGATTTGGACGTTTTGTGTACTGCAAACTCACAATTTAAATATTAAAAATTTGAATTTTGCTATTAGAAAAACTGGAATATGATACTGAATTGGAGATTTTGTATACTACAACTCACAATTGAAAAACTAAAAGTTTGAATTTTGTACCATATTATTTGAAAATAATACTAATCATATTAATGATGAGTTTGCAGGAATGTATGCCCAAGAAATGCTTAAACATGATTTATATATATCGTGTATACACCATAAATCAGTACACTACACCTTATATGAATTATATAGTTGCTAAATTCAGATAACTGATAATTGTAATATGCAATTAAAATGACAAATGAAGTATAAATTGACAATATTCAAGTAAGAAAAAACTTACATTAGGGGTTTTTTATTAGTTTTTTCTTAATAAAAAAGAAACTAATTGTGGTTAAAATGAGTATATCAAAATCAGGCCTATAATTAAAACCAAGCTCAGACAAGAAGCAAACAAAAAAATGTATAAAAGTTCTTTCAGTATGTCGATATAAAAACAACATAATAAAAAATTACACAACTTACCTCATAGGCTATACAATTGAGGGGCAAAAATACAAACCTTTCTAGCTTCTACAACACAACGAATAATAAAAAATTAGTCCAAAAATAAAAAAGGGGAAAGAGATGAAGGCGAGTTATTGCAGCACCAACGTGAAGATGGCGAACACAGCGTCACTACAGAGGATGAGGATTGGTTTCGAAAATGGAGGGAATGGGAAGAAAAAAAAAGACCGTGGGCGGGGGGTAGTTACTTTGAAGTAATGTTTTTGTTAGTGGGTGGAGTGGAGGGATTCTTGTTATTTTCAATTTAAGTGAGGTTTTTTTTTTCCTTTTTTTTTCACCCAAATGGGAAGTGAACTAAAAAAAAAAAAAATTGATTGGGGAATGGAGAGAGACAAAATTCAAATGGGGATTGCATCCTAAATTGTAAGTAGCTTTAACTACTTTTCCCCAATTAATCGTTTTAAGATTTGTGTTAGTGTAATTTTGGGAAAAGAAATATATTTAATGGCTCTCTAATAAAAAAATTTTCTGGACAGGACAATAAAAATTAAAATAAAGCATATGATTTTGATTAACTTAATTACAAAACAAACTGTTCCTCTAGTTTTGGTGAAAAATTAATAATAGTTCTGAGGCATGATTTGATGGTTTTCTTCTTAAAAACAAAAATAAATAGAAAAATAAATAAACTAGAGTGTTAAGGCATAAATAGTTATTTAAAAAGAAATATATAGAAGCATATTAACAATGCACAAATAGATGTTTTGTTTTTCTTTTTAAAAAAAAAAAACGAAAGTAAGATATTTATAATAAAATGTATTATATTATTTAAACTTTTTCTTTTTAGGTTTTTTCTTATATTTTACTCTTGAAAAGTATTAGTTACTTATGTTTGTTTTTATAGAACAAAGAAATTTTCTTAAAAAATATAAAGTGTGAGTTATGGTTATTGGTTGTGAAATTAGAGTTTTATCTAAAGGGCTAGTTTGATTGAGATTATAAGGTGGGATACAGTGTTTTTATTCCGCTTTATTATTTATTTGATTGGAGTGATAATAAACACTCAAACCTTCATGAATACTAAAAACCCTATGTGCAATTCCCATGATAAATTAATCTGCCACCCCAATGGGTTTATTATCATGCAAGTCAAACTATACCACAATGATAAAAAATCACACAAATAATCACATGATAAATAATCATGAGATAACTTAAAAATCCAACCAAACTAGCCCAAAGAGTGTATGGATTAAAAAGTGAGCTTCAAATATCAACATTTCTACCTCAAATATTATTAAAACAAATCTAACAAATTACATATTTTATTTATTTATAGATATGCATGTTAAAATATTTTTAAGATTTAAATTTTAAATCCAATACTTTTATTTGTGAAAGCGAACAACTAAATCAATTGACACACACTCAACTCTAACAAATTACATGTTAAAAAGCACTACATTAATCTTAAAAATACACATTAGTTCGTCGATAAATACAAATTCACTTACCATACTAAATTACATCTAGAACCTTACAAGTAGGGATAGAAATATGTTAGTCTAGGCTAGGCTAGGCTTTGGCTTAAATAGGCCAAACCTATTATGTAAATGACAAACTTAAGCCTAACCTATTATCTATGAAAGGCTTTTTCTTAAGGTTATGCCTATCATTTTTAATAGATTCTAAAGCCTTAGCCCGACCTATAAGCCTACTAAAAGCTTATTTTTCACTAAGGTTTTAATTAAGTCAACATATCACATAAATCTAAATTTTTTATATGCTCTAACTTGTAATAGACCTTGATAGGCGATAATTAAAATGATAAATAACAAATACATAATTATGAAACTTCAAATTTAAGTATAAAATAGTATTATTTCAACAAAAAATAATACCAAAAAACATAAAGGATTTCATAAAATACTAATTAAAAAAATCAAATACAATTAGCTATTTAATATTATATCATTATTATATTATTGTGTTTTTTTATGTGAAGAAGATAAACGGACTGACCCGTTAGGCTTTGCAAGCTTTTAGAAGAGTCTAAATATAACATATTTAGTTAAAGGGCTACTTTTTAATCCTTGGCCTAGCCTTTTTGTTAAATAGGCTAGCCTAATTAGACCATAAATAAGTTAGGTCAAAAGTCTCTAACGAATAATTTGACATATTCCCATCCCTACTTGCAAAGAGAGAATAATTCATTCTCATTCACCTAAAACCAAGGTTTTAAAAATCGGACCAGACCAGCCGGTTCGACCGGTAACTGGTGGCTGGTCTGGTCCGAGTCAACCCAGAAAACTGCTTGTGATCTGACCGGCTGGGAACAGGTCAAAAATCAGTTGAACCGATACCGGTTCGACAGGTTCACTTTTTTTTTTTTTTTTTTTTTTGCTTTTTTTCGGTTTTTAAAACATGCTCCACCAACTAGCTTTGACTGTTTACTGTTGATAGTGTTGACATTAGGTCTTAAGTTTAACTTTTCCCAATTTTTTAAAAGCCTAATTCACAAGTTGGTCTCTTTCCTTTCCTTTTTCCTTTCTTTGTCTTCCTCCATTTCTAACCCCCGTTGGCTGCTACTGTTCACTGCTCTCTGCTACAATTTGAAGAGAAAATAAGAAAATATTACAAGATCTCCTCTCCAAAAAAATGACTAAAATATGGAGAAAATTTTCTTTATTTATTTCTATATTGTTGGAATTTTTCTATTTTTTACAATATATTAATTATATTATATATATTTATAAAATTAAAAATAATTATTACGTCATACTGGTCGAACCGGTGGTTCAAGCGGTCCAACCGGTTGAATTAGTAACCAGTAACGTCGCCGGTTCTTTGTCCGGTCCGATTTTGAAAACATTGCCTAAAACAGGTGAACTTGTTAAAATACCAATATGAAGCATTCAAGGCATTTAATTTCATGGTCAAAGGAGGCTAATAAATATTATTGCCCATTAAAATTAATTAAAGTACGATTAAGGTTAAGGTTACCACCAAGGTTGTCCGTTTACCATTGGAAAGAAAAAGTATTCCATCATTATTATATTATTTTGACAACATGTGATTTAGTAGTATAAGTTTTCCACATAATATGAAAGTGAAGAATTGAAATTTTAATAAATTTCTGATGTACAGATATATTATAAATTAAAAAAATTATTAGATGATTGTGTTTGACATTTAGTCATTTTGATAATAATAAAAAAAAAGTTGTATCATTTAAATTTAGCCATAGTTAAGTTACCAACATATATCATGATTAAAAATTAACCATGGTATAATGAATACATAAAATTATGAAAGAAAACCACATGGGAAGACAAGTGGGATGCCCATATGGTCTTTTTCTCTTCAAGCGTTTGTGCCTCTTTTTTTTCTCCACCGGGAAAAGAAAAAAGAAAAACAACAATTTTGCCTCTTGCCCGAGGGGAAGATCTTTATTCCGAAATATCCAATTTGGGGGGAAATTTTGGGGCAAATTCGAAATAATCAATTTATATTTTCCACTGATGGAACTCTGCGCTTCAATTCAATAGAGACCATACTTGTTTCTCTCGTATACGGTAACCCTCTCTGTACTCTACGGCCGTATTCTCTATTTTCTGGTTCTGATAATCGATTTTAGGGTTTTGTTTTTCCTCCAATGAAAATGTGATCTTATTTACCTATTAGTTCTGTTGTATGAACATTTTGATTGCATCTGTCTTGTTTATATTGCCGTTTGCTAAGATTTAGTTGGGGTTTGGGTTATTTGTTTTTATTTTTTTTAATAAGGTAATTTTGTTTCGCTGGTGGTGATGTTTGAACTAGTGATTTGCCTATCAAGAATTATGTTGAGGGTGGATATGTTGTGTATAAGTTTGATTTTTACGATGGTCAGCCAGTGAATATTATTGAGATTTTAAATGACATTTTTTCATTTTGTTGAAGATTTTCTGTTTTCATGAGTGTTTAAATCTTGGTTTTTATTTGATTTTCTCGAATCATTTCATTACTTGATGGAATGTGCCAGTGCTGGAAGAATTTACTGTTTTTTAGCTGTATTCTCATCTTCTCTTGATTATTGGTGTGGAGATCGAATATTTTTCAAATTCTACTTTAGGGAACTGGTCGTTGTTTTTATGTTTTCATTTTTTATGATGCATAGAGGGAAGTGGTAGGGTGAGGCAAAGGGTAGATGGAGTGCAACAGAGACGAGGCCATGAGAGCAAAAGAAATTGCGGAGAGGAAGTTTTTGGCAAAAGACATTAAGGGGGCAAAAAAATTTGCTCTCAAGGCCCAGAATTTATATCCTGAACTAGAGGGCATTTCTCAAATGGTGATGACTCTTGAGGTTTATATTTGTGCTGAAGAGGAGAAAATACATGGAGAATCGAACTGGTATGGTGTACTTGGTGTGACTCCTCTAGCTGATGATGAGACAATAAGAAAACAGTATAGGAAATTAGCTCTTCTGCTTCATCCAGATAAAAACAGGTCTATTGGTGCTGAAGGGGCATTTCAACTTGTCTCACAAGCATGGAGTTTGCTATCAGATAAGTCCAAGAGAATAGCATATGACCAGAGGTATGGTGCGGCATTTCAGGGGAGAAATCAGACCAAGAATGAGGGTCCTTCACCACCACCAACTCAAAACGGATTTTACAACTTTGCAAATACTGCAACTTCACATATGAGGGTTCCAAAGGGTAATATCAGTAAGAGGAATCCCTCATCTGGTCCTCATCCATCTCGTAAGAAGGAACGCCAGACTTTTTGGACTGTATGCCATCGATGTAAGATGCAATATGAATATCTCAGAATGTATCTCAACCACAATCTTCTGTGTCCCAATTGCCATGAAGCCTATTTTGCAGTTGAAATTGATCCTCCATCCACAAAGGTTTCTAAGATATCATCTCAGACAAGCAATTCTCAGCAACGGAGAAATTCAAGCACAAGAAACAACTCAGCCACCCAATGTGGAACTTCAGGGTTCAATCACAGTAATGAGTCCAATCACAATAACTTCCAGTGGGTTCCTTTCTCTGAGGCAACAGGTGCTCAATCTGCTGTTCAAGCTGCAAATATGGTTCAGCAGGCTTATGAGAAAGTCAAACGGGAAAGGCAGAAAGCACAGGCTGCTGCAAGAAGAGAGGAGGCATTACGAAGGAAAAATATTGCCCTCAAAAGAACAATGGGTGTGGAATCCCCTGGGCACTCTGATGCTTCCAAGAGAAGAAAAGGGGTTGAAGATTGCAGTATGAACAAAGAGAAAATGAAACAGGTAAACTGTGAAAGTGCAAAGCTTTGCCAAGTGAACTTGTCGGGTCTTAAACAGGATAGTATTCAGAAATGTACGAGCAAGCGTGATGGTTCTTACCATGTCAACATTAAACTGCTGCTCATGGAGAAGGCTCGTGAGGAAGTAGCTAAGAAGCTAAATGAGCACATCTCAGCTACTATGTTGATGAATGCAACGGGTGAGGATATTCCTGAAAAACCCATTGAAAATGAATCTGTAAATGTAAAAGATGGCAGTGTTGCACATGGTTCCATATGCAATGAGGACAAGCTTTGTGAGTCAATGGAGATTGAGAGTCAATTCCCTCTGAATAAACTGAATTTTGGGTCCTCAGGGCCTTATCTAGACGGGGAACTAGTTGAGCAACTGTCGATCAACGTCCCAAATTCTGATTTTCATGATTTTGATAAGGACAGAACAGAAAAATGTTTCAAAGACAACCAAGTATGGGCTGTGTATGATGATGATGATGGGATGCCACGGCGCTATGCCATTATTCACAATGTGATATCTCTAAATCCCTTCAAGGTGAGGATGAGTTGGCTAAGTTCTGTACCCGCCAGCAGACAGGGCCATGTAAGTTGGTTTCTAAGTGGTTTGTCAAAAACATGTGGGGAATTTGAAGTAGGCAGACTTGAAATTTGTACTTTAACAGAATGCTTCTCACACAATGTCAGATGGATGAAACGCACTTCTAAGACCATTCAAATATTTCCTCGGAAGGGGGATGTCTGGGCTTTGTACAGGAACTGGTCCCCTGAGTGGAATGAGCTCACTGAAGACGAAGTAATTCACAAATATGACATGGTTGAAGTACTTGAAGACTATGATGAGGAGCTGGGAGTAATCTTCATTCCTCTGGTTAAGGTTGCTGGCTTCAAAGCTGTTTTCCATCAGCATTTTAACCCAATGGAAATACAAAGAATACCAAAGGAAGAAATGTCTCGGTTTTCTCACCAGGTGCCTTCCCATTTGCTAACTGGTCAAGAAGGACCAAAGTCGCCTAAGGGCTGCAATGAGCTGGATCCTGCAGCCATTCCTGTAGAATTTCTTCAATTGATATCAAATGTTGCAGAAATTGAGTTTGTGGAGAGTGATGAGGATATTGAGTTTGTGAAGGTGGTTAATTCTGATGGAAATACCCACACCAATATGGTGGAAGGAATTTCCTGAGTTCAGAGAAGTGGAGCGTCCTTAGAGAAATGCAGGGTGAAATCAAGCATGGGGAATCAAATTATGGTCCAAATGAAAGTCAACATTTCTAGCTCATAGTTCAATTGGACATCTAGGTTATATTTGGTGCAAGATAAAATTTTTGGAAGGTGTGATCTCTAGGATAAAAAATTCTGAATATTTATGAGAATAGCCAATGAACCAACATATACACATGGAGTAGGATACTGAAGAGTGACGCTGAAGAGAATGAAGTTGCCGGTATTCTTGAATCCAGATTGTTCTTCTAATGAGGATGCTGTAAAACTTGCAAACTCCAACTTGTGATGTTTGGCTTCCTTGCAAATGAAATGCTGGAACTGCAGTTTTGTTTTGGTGCTGCATGAAAAGTACCTTCCCTTTGGTAATTAAACAGGCATTTAGGTGGGAGCTGTATATTCTTGCTATGACTTCAGGTCCGTAGTAGTTAGTATCTATTTAGTCTGCGATTTACAGACCAGCTTTTTGATTCATCCTATAGTTTGACTGCCATATTTTTCTCTCTTTTAATTGTCAGCATATTGCTTAACCTTTTTTTACTTCCACACGGTTGAAATATTGGTAATGTGATTTCCAGAACTACTGAACTGTGTTAATTCTCAGTTTTGATTATCTTCTCTCATCTCTGAACTGAAGTTGTTTTTTTGCTTCATGCTGGCTGTGTACTTTTATTTTCTTCATTTATTCCCCTTGTTGACTAATAACTGGAACTCTGCAATATAAGGCAATAGCTTGCTGAATGGTGCTTAGGGTGGAAAAAGTCATAGGTCAATGTGCTTTTGTATGTTGTACTCTTTACTTCTTTAGTTAGTGTTTATTGTTTACCCATTATAATTAATAAATCATCATGAAATTAATTAAAAAAAAAAGGAAAAAGCTCAACTAGAAAATCAAATAAGCTTATATCCAATAGAGTGAATTATGGTCACCACCTTAAGGTTCTGCATAATTACGAAAATATTCTTTCTTTTTGTGAAAATTGCAATAATAACTCCTTGAAATTTTTGGCCGTCCTACAATTTAATCCAGTCGTTAGTTGTTGTAAGGGTTTCTTTAATTTTTTGTTCAAAACAACAGGTGAAATTTTATAATTGTCCCTCTAATGATTTGGTTAATAAGCTTATTGTGGAAAGTACAAAAATGCCTTAAAGTTATATATTAAAAAATATGTAAGTATTTATATATACACCCTCCCCCTCCCCTCCCCAAAAAAACAAAGTCTGGTGAGGCAAATCTGGCCATGGTGATGCAGCAGCACACACGACCGTTGGCTCAGTGCCTGTTGCTGTAGCAGCAGGGCAGTGCCCACCTGGTCATGGCCTGCAGAAGAAGGTGGGTTGGAGGAGGAAAAGAGGAGCCCCCTTCCCCGGGATTCATTTTTTTTTTTCTTTTCCTTTTGTGAAAAAAATTATATTTTTTAAATTAATTATTAATTTAGTTAAAAATATATATTTAAATTTTTTTACTTATTATTCTTAATTAATATTAACATTAAGTTTTAATTTATTGTGTTTTTAATTAATAAATACAACTAAATTTCATTAATTATTTTAGATATATTTATTATTTAAATAAATAATTTAATTATTTTAACTATTTTTATTTTAAATATGATTATTATTTTAATAAATAATATAATTAAATTTAAAATTTTATCTTTCTAATTAATAAATAATTTATTTAAAAAGACTTTAAAATTTTTTACTTATATATTCTTAATTAGTATAGTTTTTAATTTTTTTATTTTGATTTTAATTAATTAATAAATAGTATTTAATATGTAACTCAACTAATTAATATATTTTTATTTAATATTATTAAATAAATTTAATTGTATGAATAAATTAGTTTAGACATATATAGTATTCAATATATTTCAACATTTTAAGATGCATAATACATAGAGGGGTATTTAAGTCATTTGCCATTTTACAAATTTTTAGTCTTTTTTATTTTTTTTAATTATTTTGCTTTTAGGGCATTTTTGACTTTTCACATTTTTCATTAACCTTACAAATAAATTTGTCAATTTAGGAAGGTTTTTGTAATTTTTAAAAAAGTGAGGATCTTTTTGTAATTACGCGAAACTTTAGAGGTGGTAGTCGTCATTCATCCTATTCAATATTTTAGGTATATATTCATGAACATGAGTAAGTTGAACCCAAATCAAGAGCATCCAATATTCCAATTGAAGCCAAATACCAAAATTTGAATCTATTTAGAGTGACCACAAATTTGGATTTTGGACGTTTGAAAATTGTTAAAAGAATTCAAAAAGAAGTCTTATAAAAAAGATGATTGTTCAAAATTTTTTATCAGAAGTGATGCATTTCCTTTCTTAAATGGTAGAAAATGTAAAAATAGGCTTTGAAAATGAAACCAAATGGGCCTTATATTTAGGAAGGTCAAGTCATCTATGTCAAAGAAATAATAATCATACAGTCATACACATAATCAAGTGTCTCTAAGACTTAGTTGATGCATATTTCATGATTTACTCGAATATAATTGATGATGGTTGGGATCTGCTTGACAGTATATTGGGCCCTGGCCCAACAGAATCGACTAGAATGGGGGTTAAATGGAGTTTTTAGATGGAGTTGGATCGAGTCTTGCAACCAATAACAAACATCAGGCTCGCTGTAGAGCCCCCAGGTAAGGCATTTTGACGCTCAAGTTAGTACTCAATCGACCAGAAAAGAGAGCGACAAAGTGAAAGTTTAGGTGATAATGAACATCCCTTATTGAAGGGTGGCAATAGGGTATTTATAGTCTCTCTTGAGATGTTAAGATGTTCATAATACCCTTGCTTATGCAGAGAGGGCATTTGTCCTTATTTAATGACCTTTAGGTCTTCTTCCTTTTGTGTACTTCTCTAAGTGGCGCTTCCTCCTACTCTTCAGGACATGTTGGTACAGTAGAGGCATGTACCATTAATGCGGAGGCACGCTGCTTGTTAGAGCATTTAATGTGATAGGGTGGTGGTTATGGCGCATTTAATGCAACTGTGACAAGTGGCAAGGGACTGCTCTATGTTGCTCCGATTGAGCTCTAGGGTCAAAATGTTTCCTTGTCTGCAAGTCATCTATCCACACTCTGGTCGAGATGATGGAAATCTCTTGGATCGAAGTATAATGTCCCAACCGAGAGGTGCCTGCTCCCATAGGAGGCGCTACCCATTCTACACTACAAGTCTTCTAAATAATCGGAAATACATTTCTAAAAAATTCAAAGTATTTAATTTCTACAACAAACATCCAACAAAGGTACAACTATAAATCGAAATATCATGATTCACACTTAGCACTTCTATCACCCTCACTACCTTATGTGACACCCGGGTTAGTCTATCTTCGCTACTCATTCTTATATGGGGTAAAGAACGAAAAATAACAATGAAACAACATAAGTCCGAATGACTTAGTAAGATAGTTTAGCAATAACAATAGAGTGACAAATTTTTAAATATTATAGAGGACAAATAGAAGCATTAAAATTTCCAAAAATTGTGAGAGAAGGTTTTTGCCAAAATTTTAGGTGATCCATCTCACCATTGTCCCATACCAATGATGAGACTGCACAAATATTCGAGTTCTGAGCATAAACATCAAGTTGAGAAATTAATCAATTACAATTTAGTAAATGATTTCAAGCAAAAGCTATTGGTAGTTCTTCTACCTCGTCACTTCACTTTCAAAATCTCAAAATACTTATCCCTCTAAAGTATCGAGTGGCTGGCTTGGATATTTATTTAATTAATTATTTATTTCTTTATTAGGCATGGCTAGCTGCATGCCTGATCCCACTCATAGGCATAGGCAGCTACCTTTAGGTAACCTACTGAGTATGGATTTTGTGCATCGCGCACGGGTATCGGCCGAAAGATCTATCATCGCGGACCATTCTGCTCAGCTGTCTTTCATAGGCATGGCTAGCTACATGCCTAATCCCACTCATAGGCAGCTACATCTAGGTAACCTACTGAGTATGGATTTTGCGCAATGCGCACAGGTATCGGCCGAAAGATCTATCATCGCGGACCATTCTGCCCAACTGTCTTTCGTATCCAATCCTAGGGCCTACCCCCAAGGGTATTATTTATTTATGTACTTCGTGTACCATGTCCAACAACATTTTAATTAACATATAAGTTCGCCATGAAAGCAAGTAATCAATAATTCAACATCCAGTTTATTTTAGGATGAGCATGGTGATGCTTGAGAAATATATTTCGAAATCACATTTCAGCTTCTTCAACACAATCGCCAATATCAGATAAAGCGATATCAATAAATATCGAAAGAAGCGGCCAGTATAAAAGGGCGATGCGAAGTACTATTTTCAACACAAGTTAGAAGAAAGCAAACGACCAGGATATATTAATAAGTGTATATGTTCTTTCCCCAGCAAAGGAATCTCATACTATTGAGTATAAACTCACCTGGAAAAAATGTAGAGAAATTCCTAGTTATAAGGTCGCTTAGTTTGGCTTCCTAGTTAGACGACCGAGAACTATTATAAGATAACTCGAGTTATCATTCTATCAATTCTCTGAACCTTAATTACAAATATAGTTAATGATTTTATCAAGTCAAGGTTATTCCGATACAAATCTAGTGATTGGATTTCATATCCAGATACTTAACATAGTTGAATACGATAATCCTCAGTTGTTTGGAGAGTCCATGTCCTTGCTTCCTAATAAATTCAAGGTTCAAAATAAATAACTTAAATCAACATTGTGTTGATTTCTGAATAATAATTCTCAATGTACTTAAATGTCCTTATTAAGTTCCTCAGTTAATTCATTTGTTTAGTCTTAATTTCCTCAAGTTTCATGGTATGCTGAAATGTTTAACATAGTCATACATTACTGTTCTTAATTTAATGAGTCGGTAATTCAGTTGTTAAGATCTTACTTAAGGTCCTAACGATATCTGATAATCCATTCTAGTCAATTGAATTTAATACTGCAATAATTATTAAATTAATCCATATCTTAGGCCAGACTATAGTATTCAGTTCATACCATAGTTAAGCATTGATCCGAAAATTCAATTACATTTAGCGAATTAATCGAATTAGAATTCAATTGTTGAAAATTACCCAAATTGAATCAATTCGAGACCCAATTTCAAGTCGAAAATAGCCTAGATTAGTCTGAAATGTCATTCTGTATAGACTGCCCGAACGCTGCCGCACACGCCGCTGTCGAAGATAAAGACTGCCACCATAAGTTGGTGCGTCTTAGCTCCAGGGACAAAACCCCCCAAAATAATTTCTTAATTGACCGTCGTTTGGCCAACAACCGCCACGGAACCCTAACCCCATACTATCGCGCCACCACGTCAATTCCTCTGCCACTAGCCATCAAAACCCCAAATTAACACCACCACCAGACTACCCATGCTGCTGCGACCAAAACCTACCAACTCCCAGCCATTTTTCGCCGCTTCTTGTTACCTCCATCGTGCTCCACCATTGGCTTCATTTTTTGATGATTTTGCCAGTTGTTTTCGGGAGTTTTTAGTATGGTAAGGTTCTTGGTGACGAGGGCTAGCTTCCTATGGTGTTATTTTTGAGTTTTCCAGACATGTTCCGACAATACGCCGCCGTGGTAAGAGTTGGGTAATTTTTGGGAATTAGAAAAAATTATGTCCTTGAATCATATATTTGTAACTATATTTTTCAATCTTCTCAGTTTGACCCCAAAAGTTCTTGACCGCCTTCAATTGCACCATGGCTTTTATCTGCCTTTTAGTTTAGTCCCCTAAGTTTTAATTAAATCCTTTAACTTTTAATTCTTGCACATTGACCCCTAAGATTTCTATTTTTAAGCAATTGGGTCCAATTATAATTATTCTGGAGTCCTCAGACTTTTGATTCACTCACATTGACTTCCTAAACTTTATAATTTAATGCAATCAAATCCTTCTCTTATTTGTAATTTAAACCCTCGATTATATATTTTTAATTCTAGATTGTAATTAAATCCAATCCAAAATTAATCTAGCCAAACTTATCACTTTTGTATTTTATTTTATTTAGTATCTCAAAATTTGGGGTGTTACATGAAGGCCTTTTCAGTTGAAGGCTGAATGGTCATTCTCGAGCTGATCAACCATACTTTGGTCGATCGAAAAGGTATTGGTAATTGAATTGGCGAAATAGCCTAATGAGGATTTAGGCCTAGTCGATTACCTAGTTGACTGTTAGTGGGCTGGGCCCATTGGGTTATCCCATATCATAAGTCTCCCCCACTCTTAAGTCCTGATCAAGTTGTTTAACGAGAAGAAATGAGGAATAGCTGACTTGGAAAATTGAAATACGTTCGACTAGGGATTCAACGCATTAATGATCTTTAAATTTCAGAATTCAACCAGGGTTTCAGAATATTTAATGCTTTAGTTACATTGGGCAGCACAATTTTTCAACCGGTGGATGCGTAATAATTTCCCGGTAGCCAGTCAGTTTAATCGGTTGACTTATCCCGCGGATGGAGGCTATAAGGGGTGAAAATTTTCATTTTTCACTTTCAGTGTAATCTTGAGAGGTCAAGGTCTGCAATTTTACCGCAATCTTCTATTGTACTCTTTCGCGTTGTAAGTTCCCTTTGATCTCACCAAGCTTTATTTTGTTATTTTGAAACAGTTGTTAATAGAAAAGGATGCTTAGGGTTTTTGGGAAGGGTAGTGCTAGAGGGAGCGATTCTGAGGAAACCTGATCGGATATAAATTCGACCAGAAGGGTAGGCAACTCAACTAGTGGGACTAGCGAGTCTTCTAATGATAGCTCTAGCTCTTCTAAAAGTTTGAATGGTACTCGAGCTGATGTCAGAGTGGGGCTGGGCCATATGGGGAGGCAAGTCTACCTCTGGTGTCTCGAGGTAGACTATTTACTGCCGATCATTATAGTGACATTATATTTGAGATCAAAGATAAGGACCTAGAGTTGATCAGCCACTTGTATCACATCCCCCCGGAGTTCGAGTTGATTGTCCCTAGACTTAATGATAGGATGCATCAACCTTTGGCTAGTTGCTTAACGATTTTTGAAGATGCCCTTAAGTGTAGGCTTAAGTTTCCTATAGCATAACCTGTAGTCGACCTGCACATGGGTCTTCAGGTCTACATCACTCAATTACTTCCCAATTGGTTTTGACTTTGTACAGTTTTGTCGTTTTGATGCTTATACATTACCAATCTCCTTCTTTCATAAACTTTAGTAACCTTTTCCATCTTTCAATATCTTGAAAGTTGGGTAGTACCGAGGAGTCGGGCTTTTACTATCTCACAGCCCCCCCTAGTCGAAGGTTCTTACCCTTTCATTTTCGCATAGCCAGGCCTGGAGAAAACATTATTTTTTTGTTCGAGCTCCGAGTAAGGTTGGGTTGGGTTCAATATCCCTAAGGGATGGTTAAAGGTGCGAGTCGAGATGCTCAGGAATTGGAACCCCCCATGGCATAATACATTTATTCGAGACTTAGTTGAATTTTGGAGAAGTAGAGGCATCAAGGTACATCGAGGAGAGGAATATGGTGTTAGAAAGCTTATTGTCTGCTCAACTAGATTTGCTAGCTGATGCCCGACTATGTAGATACCACTATTGATTTCAATTAGTTTTTAGTTTTATACTTTTTGGTTGATAATGATGTATTTTCCTTCGTGTCATTTCAGATCGAGCAGAAATCATGAATTGTACTCGCCAGCAAGCCATGACACATCAACAGAAGGCACAAGAGTGCCGACAATTAGCTGCTAGCCGGGAGGCTGCTTCCTAGAGTGCTTTGCAACAACATATACCATTGCTTGCATCTCCTACTGCTCGACTAGCTCCGGTCAAAGCTAGCAGCTCAGTTCCTCGATAAAAATGGGCAACTGTTGATGAGCGAGCTCCTTCACCAAAGAGAACTAAAGCTGAAAAGGAGAAAGGGAAGGTTGGTGAGCCCTCGCTCTTTAGCCCTGACCAGACGATGAGTTATTCCACCTACTCATTTTTCTTTCCCAGAGATTCAGGCCCGAGATCGGGTTTAAAACACAGCGTTAATGCTAGGGGCGGGGTCAGCCGGAGTGGGCCATCTGAAGATCTTGATGGTTAGTTTATTCATGTCCGACCAAAAGAAAATGTTGGATATGGGGCAACTAGAGGCCCTAAAAGCGTTCGCATATCATGCGAACATAGTAAGTTTTTGGTCGAGTGTTATCTGTTTTGATAACTGATTATTTGCATTTGATTTCTAACCAAAATTTCTACTATCATAGGTCAGCCAATTGGTTACAATGGTTATCGAAGGGTCGAATTGGCCTTAAGTGAGGAGCTCCAAAAAGAACAGGAACAAACTGAGATAACAAAGACACAACTCGAGTCTTTATAGTCGAGGGTCGCCAGCTGACCCAACAGGTCGAGGGCAAAGATGCAGAGCTAATAGCCACGATAACTGAGAAGAGTCGGTTGGAGGAGCTGCTGAGAAAGGCAAGGTTGGAGGCGAAAGCAGCTCATAATTCTGGTCAAGCGCTAGGATATAACAGCGCTACTCGATATGCTCGAGATGAATTCTTTAAGGTGCTATCAGGCATTCGCAAAGAACCAGTTCAACAATTTTTTCTATGCTCTGCTTTCCAAGATGCCAACATTGTATTTGCGGTCAACGACGCGAAGGAGGCTTTAGGGAAAGTCGTGAAGCAACTGAAGTTTTTGGGCTACTAGTTCCTACCAGAAGACAAAGCCCATTTGAATGTGTTGCAGAATGAGTAGATTGAGGACTACCTTGAGGTAGCGCCTGTTGATGAGAGCGCACCTATTGAGGCAGCTAAGACTTCGGTCCACCAGAGGGCGGCCAATGTGGTGAAAGAGTTTGCTTTTGCAAGTGATTTTGCCTTCGACGTTAAAGAGGGCAAAGTTGACATTGCAGCCTACTTCCCGCCCATTAATAGAACAGTTTTGACAAAAGAGGCAGGTCCATCTCAACCTACGAGTGCCACGTAACCAACAACAGAGCAGGAGGTCGAAGGTCCCCCAACCATCGTGCAAGTGAGCTCTAGCGACGAGCTCGACCGCATTGTCGATGAGGTGGCGACTGCTCGAGGTGGTGGCGGGAAGGGGGCAGGATCAAGTTGAAGTTGTAATGCTTTTGTTTATTTCATTTGTATTTGAAATTATTTGCCCTGTGAAGTGTACTCTCGACCTAATGTAATTTAATACATTTTCCTCGATGTAACTTGAATGTGTTTTGATTTATAAAATCAACTTTTTTTTATTCTTCGTCAACTTGATCCTTTTACTATTTTTCCTTCAATTCCATTCTTTAATCTGATTGCATGAATGAATGAAGAAATAAACTTTTTTTCCAACTAACTTGTCGAATAGTGCAATCTTTCAATGAAGAAATGAGCAATATTTAATTGGTTTAGAACCAAGTTAATGATCGATTATAAAATCAATTTTAAAAGAATTAATTGGATAGATCTAAGAACTTTCATGTCGATTTGATCCATTCAAAATTGGTTTTGAGATAACCTTTATAGTCGACTGCTAGGTCAACTTAAAATATTTTCGTCTTAGCGAGATGAATAGGCTTGAAGCCGTGGTCGATCATGGGTCGACTTTATTTAATTGATTTGAAGTTGCATGCAATCTTTGGTCGTGAGACATACGATCGTTAGGTGACTTGGAGATGATGATCGACTATGAGGTCAATTTTAAGTTGCGGTCGACTACAGGGTCGACTTTAAAAGATTTTGTCATTTATTGAGTAGGTAGGCTATATACCATGACCGTGGTTTGAAACCAAATTGTGGTCGACTACTGGGTTGACTTTAAATGATTTCCTCATTTATATGATTGGGGTAGAAGCCTTGGTTGCAATTAACAACAAGTGGTTGTTAGAATTTAAATTGCCTTTATTGGTTTGGAACCATGTTATAGAAAAGTTGAATGGAGACTTGGTCTTTTTATACTTAGAATTTTTCAAGTTTACTGCATTCCACAGTCGAGGGAGCTCGTTTCCATCCATGTTCGCTAGTAGATAAGAATTGTACTTTGCCACTTTGACTACTGAGTAGGGGCTCTCCTATTTTAGGTCGAGTTTTCCCACATTTCTCGAATCTTCAACTTTCTTGAGAACAAAGCCTTCCACCTTAAAACTTCTTGGTCTAACTCCTTTGTTGTAGTGCTGGGCTATCTTCGATCTATATCTCTGTATTATTATGTATGCTTGTTGGCGCAACTCATCGATTGTATGCATTCCTAATCGGGTTGTAATGAATTACTTGAATTGTATGTTGTATTAACTCTGTTGGGACCACTACTTCTGATCTCTAGACTAGACTGTAAGGACTATGGCTCGTGGCGATTCTGGGAGTGATTTTGTAGGCCCATAGGACCTTAGGGAGGTCATCTGTCCAACTTGCTCTGGATCTTTCAAGTTGAGTCTTGATGTGGTCCAGAATGGTTCTGCTCGTGACTTCAGTTTGTCTATTGGCCTGGGATTTCCAATCGAAGTGAAATGTTGTCGAATTTCCAAACTTTCACACCAGTTCCTCATGTTTTTGTTTTGGAATTGCGTCCCATTATCTTATATCAGCACTTTTGGCAAACCAAAACAGCAGATGATATTTTTCCACAAGAAACTCCTGATGGTCGAATCAGTTATTTTTGGGGATGCTTCTTCTTCGACCCATTTCATAAAGTACTCGATCGCCACAATCATGTATTTTCTTTAACCTGTAGTTTTTGGAAAAGAACCAACTATGTCTCCTCCACTGATCAAATGGCCATGTGATTTTGACTGGCACTAGCGTTGATATAGGCTGATGAGGCACGTTGGAATGGACCCAGCAAGATGGGCACTTTCTGGTGAAGTCCACCGCATCTTTTAGTAAGGTCATCCAAAAATATCCATGTCTAATAACTTTGTGGTTCAATGCTCGTCCCCCAGAGTGATTACCACATATACCTAAATAGACCTCCTATAAGACCTCCAAAGCCTACTCTGATGTCAAGCACCTCAATGGTGGTCTAGAAAACAATCTCTAATAGAGCTGACGATACTCGTCGAGGGCGAACTTCGTTGCTCGACCTCTGAGCCTGCGTGCTTCTGCTTTATCTTCAGGAATTTTTCCTTCCCTTAGGTAGGCTTTAATTTCATCCTGCTAGGAGGGAGCTGACTCTTAGATTTACTCAATCAGGTTCTAGTCGAGACTACCTATAGTGGGTATGTCAAAGATTAGAAATGTAATAGTTATATCTCTGGTTCCTTTCATCGAGCTAGCAAACTTGGATAGGGCATATGCCCTTTCACTCTTTAATCTCGGGACTTGGCTGAGGGTGAACCTCTTGAATTGTTGCTACAACTTTTTAACCTTGGCTAGGTACTTGTTCATTGTGGTCTCCTTGGCTTCAAATTTTCCTTCGAATTATTCGATAACCAACTAAGAATTCATTATGGCTGTTAGCTGCTAACTGTTTGACTCCCCTATCAATGGCCATCCTCATACCAACAAAAAGGGCCTCGTAGTCAACTTCATTATTGGTCATGGGGTAGTCGAGTTTAATGACAAAGTCATACTCTTCACCCTAGGGAGAGCGCAAGGAAATGCCTATTCTTCCTCCTATAGAAATTGCTGAGCCATCAATATGTAGGGTCCACATAGGTGAATCTTGTTTGATTTCTCCTGGTAGGTCGAGATGTTTAGCTATAAAATCTACTAATAATTAGGCTTTTATGGCGGTTTGGGGCTAAAAAATGATTTCAAATTCCCCTAATTCAATAGCCCACTTGGTCAATCTTTCCGACATGTCTGGTTTGACAATACTTATTTTAATGGCTGGTTTGTTAGGATGACAATGGAGTGGGATTGAAAATAGGGCCTCGTCTCAATTTCCTGGTTGTTGTGACTAAAGCTAGAGCAAACTTTTCGATCATCAGGTAATTATGTTCTAGGTCTTGCAACGCTTTGGTGCTATAATATACTGGCTTATGAGTACCATGTCTAGTCGAGACCAGAACAGAGCTGATTGCTGCCAACGAGACTACTAGATAAATATGCAGGACCTTTCTGACCTCTAGCTTGGCAAGCATCGATGGTGCTAATAAATATTCCTTTAATTCGACCAGAGCTTGGTCGCATTGCTCCGTCCACTGGAACTTCCTTGCATTCCTCAAGATTTTGAAAAATGATAAGCTTTTGCCAGCTAGTCGAACAGCAAACCGACCCAGAGCTAGGATCCTTCCAACTAGCCTCTGCACGTCTCGCACTGTTTGGGGTGGTGAGATGTCTAGAATGGCCTGAATCTTTAGTGGGTTTGCCTTTATATCCCTTTGGCTAACCATATATACTAAAGATTTTCCCCCTCTTACCCCAAACATACATTTATTAGGATTGAGCTTCATGCCCAATGCTCTTAGTATTTAGAAGGTATGGTTGAGTTTAGTTAATAGTTTTGCTCTCTTTCTGTCTTGACAATCATATCACCGACGTAGACCTCCATGGTCCGTCCGATCTCATTTTTGAACATAAAGTTCAGAAGTCTTTGATAAGTTGCACAACATTCTTGAGGCCAAAAGGTATGACCGAGAAACAATATAAACCATCAGGTACCACAAAGGAGGTCTTGTCCTTGTCTTCAAGGGCCATAAAAATTTGATAATAGCTTTGAAATGCATCCATCATGCTTAAAAGATCACAACCTGCTGTTGAATCACCTAGTAAATCTATTCGAGGCAATGGGTAAGCGTCTTTAGGGTAAGCTTTATTCAAATAAGTAAAATTATTACACATCCTCCACTTGACCTCATTCTTAGGGACAAGAACTACATTACAAAGCCAACTAAGATATTGAATTTCCATAATGTAGCCTGCCTCTAAGAGTTTGTTGACCTCTTCCTTGATGATCTAACATCTTTCAGCATTGAAGGTCCTGGTCTTTTGCTTGATCGACTTGAATGAAGGGTCCAAATTCAAGTGGTGGACTATGATGCTGGGGTCAATTCCCTGGAGGTCAGCAGCTGTCCAGGAAAAAACATCAATGTTTTTCGTGAGGAAGTCGACAATCAAACATTCAATATTGCTTCCCAAATCAGTCCCAATCTTCGTAGCCTTGTTGGGATTTTTAGGCTCGAGCTCTGTAATCTTGAATCGCCCGATTGATTCGACTTGAATGTCCTCCAGCTTTCTCTTCTTGCTTTACTGTCCCACTTCAGGTTTCGTTACTAGGACGTGCCCTGAAGGTTTCAGTTTGGGTTGAGTCTTTTGCTTGCTTGCCTCAATAGAGATGGTGTAGCATCATTAGGCTTTCTTCATATTATAAAATAATTCCCCTATTCCAGTAGCTGTTGGAAACTTGACCTTATGTGGTAGGTCGAGACAATTGCCCTGATGTCGTTTAATGCTGGTTGCCTAATTATGACATTGTCGGCAAAGGGCGCGTTAACCACTAGATAGTTGACCATGAGTGTCCTCCTTCTGAGTGTTTCCCCGAATGAGGTAGACAAATTCATGGATCCTTTCGAGATGATCTTAAATCCTTCAAATTCCAGCAGAGGGGTACGAAATAGCTCGAACTAAGCTTTCCATATTTATCCTCTTAAAGCTTGACAAGAAAATTATATTTGCTAAACTACCGTTGTCGATCGGAACCTTTCTGACCTCAAAGTTTGCAATCTCGACTGACACGATGAGGGGGTAATCTAGCTTATTATCAATTCCTTGGTGCTCGATGTGCGAAAGATCAGAGTTAGAAAACAAGATAGGTTTTGCACTAGTGGAGAGTTGGAAAACTATTTCGACTGAAGAAGATTTAGTTTATTCCAATCTCCTCTGGTTTTGTCTTATGGGTGTTTTGGAGTCTTCCCCTGTCAGTCATCTAGCGATAGTGTAGATCACGCCCCCGAGGAGCGAGCGTGGATCATTAACTGGTTTCTTTCCCTTGTCCTTTTTTCTCGAGTTGACCGACCTTTCTCTATAGGGAGTCTGGTCAGTTAGGCCCATCTCCTACCTGGCTTTCTCGTCGAAAAATTTCTTTAAACATCTTTGTCTAATAAGCATCTCAATCTTATCATGTACATTGAAGCAATCTTTAGTGTCGTGCCCTTTCTGTCTGTGGAAGTGACATTATCTTTTAGATCTCTTCATGGCCTCGATTTCAATTAACTTTTTGGGCTTTTTAAAGAGGTTATCATACTGGATGGCAAACAGAACCTCCTTCCTTACAATATTCAATAGGGTTGTGGTTATGGAACCTCTTAATAGGAGATCGATGACCGTCCTTGTGTTGCCTATTATCTTTTTTCTTGGCCTTCTTCTTTTCATTGTCAGGGTTTCCATACTTCAATTTGTTCATGTCTTCTTGGGTTATATACATTTCAGCGAGTTCCAGTAGCTCTTCCATCGATCTTGTTCTCTCTTTAACCAGCGCATTAGCGCACTCCTTGTGCCTGAGACCAAGAAACAACACATCAATCAGGAATTCGATTCGAAGACTATTGATTTTCAATACTTTGGTGTTAAATCTGATGAAGAAATCTTAAAGAGATTCTCCCTCGTTTTGTTTTACTATATGCAAATGAGTATGGGGGAGTTTAGCGTTCCTTCTGCTCAAACTGATGAAGGAATTTGTCACAAAGCTAGTCATAAGAGAAAATGGGCACTGGCTCCAACTTAACAAACCAATCAAGTGCTATGCCCTGGAATGTGGTGACCAACATCTTTGCATAAATGTACTCATTGTGCCCATAGAGGTGCATCATGTGCTAGAATTGGAGCAAGTGCTCATTCAGGTTGGTTGAGCAGTCATATCGGGGTAGACCAATAAGGACTTTCGCATCGACAGTATGCACTCGTCGATTATCTCCTAGATAAATGGTGATTCTCAATCAGAGCAAAGTCGGGACGTGCTATAATGTTGAAGGTTCCTTTCTGTTTCTCTTGGAAATCTCCTTGAGGCATCTGTTCAGCTGCTACACCTGGTGAGACACTTCTTCCCACTCCTCTCGATCAGCTTGCAACATATTTTTGTTTGGTAGAGGTCTCTATCGCTCAACTCTATTGTGCTGCTGGGCTCGAGCAAGGTAATCCACAGAATTAGCTACTTCTTAATCGGGATGTGGGCGAGTCTCTTCCCGTGGAAACTAACCTAGACTATCCTTACGTTGAATAGAGGGTGTCTTGCCTCTCGTCTTACCCTATCCTCCTTCGATGGCCTCTCCTAATGTTGTGAGTGGTGGTTGGCCCTAGCTGGTTATGCTTGCTAAGGCAGCTAATGATTGAGCTGAAATCTGAACTCATATCTGTTCATTGATTGACTGCATAAGTTGGGGCATGGTCAAAGTTACGACTTGTTCTGGCTGGGAGCTGGGTCCAGTCACATCCTATTCTTGTTGGGGATGAGGATGAGAGGTTGGGGACCTTCTAGTCTCCTTTCTCTCTAAAAGGACTTGCCTTGTGTTCACTATTTTTCTCAGTCACGACTTTAGAACTCACAGACGGTGCCAAATTATGATGGTTGTGATATGCTTGATAGTATATTGGGCTTTGGCCTAACGGAATCAACCATAATAAGGGTTAAATGGAATATTTAGATGGATTCAAGTCGAATCTTGTAACCAATAATAAACGTTAGGCCTTACAGAGGAGCCCCCGGCTAAGGCATTTCAATGCTCAAGTTAGTATTCAAACGACCAAAAAAAAAAGAGCAACAGAGTAAGGACTTAGGTAATAATGAACATCATTTGCTAAAAGGTGATGATATGGGTGTTTATAGTCTCTCTTGAGAGGTTAAGATGCCCATGATACCCTTACTTATATAGAGAGGACCTTTGTCCTTATTTGAGGACCTTTAGGTCTTCTTCCTTTTGTGTAATTCTCCAGGTGGTGCCTTCTCCTACTCTTCAAGACATGGTGGTATATTGGAGGCATGCATCATTCTGTAGAGGCAGAATGGTGGTACAATGGAGGCATGTACCATTAATATGGAGGCATACAACTTGTCAGAGCATTTAATGCGACAGGGTGGTGGTTATGGTGCATTTAATGTGATTGTGACCAGTGGCGTGGACTGCTCTATATTGCTCCGATCGACCTCCTAGGGTCAAGATGTTTCTTTGTCTGCAAATCATCTATCCATACTCTGATCAAGATGATGGAACTATCTTGGATCCGAAGGCCTTTCCGAATAAGGGACGAATGGTAATTCTCGAGCTGATCAACCACATTTTGATCGATCAGACGGGTGTTGGTAGTTGAGCTAATGAAATGGCCCAATGAGATTTAGGCTTGGTCGATTACCTGATCGACTGTTGGTGGGCTAGCCTGGTCGATGAGCTTTTCTAATTTGGTTTATAAAATAGCTGGTAAAACTATTGCTAATAGGCTAAAACCTTTTATAAACATAATCCATGTTTGGACATTTTTTTCATAATTTTGATTTGTAGAAATGAATCTTGAAAGTACAATTATAAAATGTGATGAATTTTTATTTATGTTTTTGAAAGAAAAGATAGAAAATATTTTGGGAAGTTATGATATATTTTTCTATGTTATGGGGGATACATTTTTATTATTGATGTCAAATCAATGCTTTTTTTATTAGATAATTGTGGTGAAATTTGAATTGAATATTATTTTTGTATGTATGTATAGTATGAAAAAATATATAATAGATATATGTATGTATATATAATGATTGGAAAAAGGGAAAGGCTTTTGGTTATTTGGAGAAAAGAATGGGGCAATGTGGGCTTTTTACCAAGGCTCATTTTGGAACCAAAACAAGAAACATTTCTGGATATCTTTTCTAGGTGCATTTATGGTGAGGTTTAATTGTACTTCACTTACATGAGATACCTCTTGCATAAACGACATATATTTTTTATAATACGTTATCTCTAATTTGACAACAAGTTATTGATTTATATCAAAAATAATTATAGTGACCTTCTATGAGGTTTAGTGTAATATAGTTAGACCCCTTAGGTTTTAAAAATTGTATCTATCTTTCTAGTCATTAATGAAAATCCAAAAACCCTAACTAAAAGCATTAAATGACCAAATCACCCTTACTAATTTAAAAGTAAAAATAAAAAAATAAAAGAAATTGAAAGATAAAAGTGCCCTTAGCGATCTAAAAATATATTCATATATTTATATATAATACACATATATACACAATATACATATATAATCATATATACAAAAATATTATATATATATGACATATATAACTATACGTATACACACCTCCATATACTTTGAAGGGTGGGGTGGGGGTGGGGGTGGGGAATGATGTGGCCGCCATGGCCTGGGGGATGTGTGTGTGTGCAGTCTCCATGACTACCAACCATGGTGGCCGCTAGCCAGGTCTGGATTGACTAGATCTGGCTACTGAAGCAGCCAACCATGGTTGCCATCTAGTGGTACCCATAGCCATGGTCGACTGCCATGGATAGGATTGAAGTGTGTGACGAGAAGGGGAAGGGTGAAATTAGAGAAAAAACTGAAGAAAAAAAAAATTGTTTGAATAATTTTAAATTATTTTAAAATTGATTATGTAGTAAATTTTATTAAATATTTTATTATGTATTATTTAATATTTATGAAAATTTATTAATATTTATATATATTTAAATTTATTATGAGTAGTTTAAAATTATTAAATTATATTAATTTAGTAAATAATAAATTTGTAATCTTTTAAGAATTATGTTAAAATCGATTATGTATTTAAAATAGCTAGAACTATAATGTAAATTTTTTAACAAGTTATTTAATATTTGTGAAATTTTATTAATATCTAATATGTGATTAATTTAAAATTATTAAAAGTACGTTAATTTAAAAAATAATAAGTTTTTATTTTTAAAAAGAATTACTAGATAAGTTTAAATTATAACAAGTTTAATTTTATTGATCATAAGATATTTAAAAGTACTATATATATGTATTACACATAATCAATTTATATTTTTAAATTGTAAATCTAATTTTTCTTTCATTGTCTTAAAAATGAAGATGTACCAAAAGATATTAAAATACATTATATATGGAATTCAAAAATAATTTGTAGTATAATAAATAGGAATAGACTTATTTGCCTTTTTTAGGATATGAAGAGAAAGTTATTTAAAGAAAAATCCATTCAATAAGTCCAAAATATATACATATACATATATATGCATATATATATATATAAAGTGTTTAATTGGTTGGAGTCCAAATAATAAAAAAAAATCTTATTACATCAAAGACAACCACCATTTTTGTGCAATGCACCATCAACATGCTATTAGAGTCTATTTTAATAGCTCGTACAAGTAGTATGTTAAATATATTTTATTTAATTGCCAACTAATCAACAAAAAAGATTGACTATGGTTTTATATTTTAAATTTAATAGCTCATATTAAAAATATATTTACAATTCCCAAATGAGGCATGTACAATGAGATTTGCACGGTAGAATACTCCATATTTTGTCAGAATGATTTTATTATGTCAAAACATAACCAAACATTACCATAATCATTTTTTAAACCTAATGAGCCTTTTTTGCAGTTTATGTATTTGTAGCATATGAAAATAACCATTTCTTAAAAATAGATAAAAGTAACGAAAATTTAAGAATATAATCTCTTGAAAGAGAGTTTTTTTTTCTTATATTCTTGACAAGTTTTGTTATATTATCTTCTGATAAGTTTTTGCTCCTTTAGTATGGATAATGATTTAGTGAATCAATGTTCTAAAGTTTCTGTTGAAGAAAAGGATGAAGGAGGTGCAGTTTTAGAATAGTCTGATGAGGAGGTGGAAGAATTGGTTCAGCCACAATTGTGTATGGTGGGATGCCTGTTAACAACAAAACATGTTAATTTCATGGCGTGCATGAATACGATGGCATCTGTATGGCAACTAGTGAAAGGCGTATGTATAAAAGAATTGAACTAAACTAGGTACTTGTTCTAGTTATTCTACGAACTTGATATGTAGAGGATATTATTTGAAGGTCCATGGACTTTCAATCAACAACTTGTCCTCCTAAAACATGTCATGCCAGGAGAGCAACTCCAAAATATTCTACTCACACATGTAAGTATTTGGGTTCAGGTTTTTTTATCTCCCAGTGGGATATCTAATAGAAAGAATCTGCAAAAATATTGGGGATTACATTGGAACTTATATAAAATCATATTAGAATAATTTTGGAGGCATTTGGAAATTGTTTATTATGCCTATCCGGGTGAATAGTTTTTTATTAGATTACCAATAAAGCGACGAATAAAAATTAAGAAACAAGATGGTGAATGGTTCTAGGCCAATTTCAAATACTAACGCTTTCCTATATTTTGTTTCTATTGCAGCATTATTGGGCACTCGAACAAGTTCTATGTCAAACTTTATGACAGCAATCAAAGTTCTAATGAATATCCCTATGAAAATTGGTTAAGAGCTCAAGCCCACAAGGTAACAATCAAATATTTGGGAAAGATGGCTTAGATACACGCTACCAGGAGAATGATCAATCGAAAAAATGAGGTAATAGCAACTAAGAACAAGAAGAAGGAAAGGATGAGGTTATGGTGCGAAATTCAAAAATACTTGTGAGGGACGAGATTCTCAAGGATTTTTCATTCTGAAAGAAACTTTTTAACCATCATAGAGGAGGTTAACATGTTAAATGGGAATGAATCTGGATATTAAAGTAGGTAGAGACAAACAGATAAAAAAAATGTAGGCTGGAAAGTGGGCCCTCAAACTGGGTATGTGAGAGTCCTTTAAGCCTAATATTCCTAGAAAGTGAATCATCATAGGATGGACTAAAAAACTTACAACTGGTAGGTACTGGGTTCCAAGCCTACTAGCATCTATCAGTACCTTAAGCTGAAATTATCGTGGGCTTGGGAACCCATAGACAATTCAAGTCCTTAAAGACTCGGTAAAATCTAAGAAGCCCAATATTATGTTTGTTATGGAAACAATGGTTAGTAAAAGCAAAATGGAAAAGGCAAGGATTGAACTCGATTTTGAAGGATTATTTGCAGTAGACAATCTTCGAAATAGTGGTGGCTTAGTAATGTTATGGAGAAAACAAGAGATGGCACGACTTATTAACTATTCTAAAATCATATTGATGTGGAAATTCAGATTGAAGGAGAAGAAAAATGGTGTCTCACAGGGTTTTACGATTTTTTGGAACAAAATTGTTGGAGGGATTCTTAGGAATTTCTTTACAGTCTCAAAAATCAATCGGCACAGCCTTGGTGTTGTATTGGAGATTCCAATAATCTCTTTCATCAGTTAGAAAAATGGGGCCAAAACCTGCATCCCTTTTGGCTTTGCAAAGGGTTCAAAGAATCTATCAATTGCTCCAGGCTTAAAGATCTAGGCTTATGGGATCATCAATTTAATTGGGAATAAGGTAGAGGAATTGATAATTGGGTTATGGAGAAGTTGGATAGCCCATCCCAGCAATAGTTGAATGAATTCAAAGACTCAAGAGTTTTTAATTTAGAAGCGGCATGTTCGGATCATTCCACGCTACTACTTAATCCTATTTGGGTTAAGTCTAGGAAAGCACAACGACGTTTTAGATTTAAGAATGGCTAGCTCAAGAACAATGAATGTGGGAATGTGAATGCTAATAGTTGGAATTGAAGTAAAGGATTTATAATCCAACAGAGACTAAATATTTGTGGTAGGGAGCTGAAGGAATGGGGTGGCAAATTTGTTGTCCAATTTAGAACACATAAAGGATTATAAAGACATTATAAGAAAGATGACGCATCATGGTGATCCGGAATCAAATCAACTTTACTTGAAGGTACAAAGAGACTATATTCTAACACTCTAGTAGCAAGCAGACTTTTAGCGTCAAAGGGCAAAGTAATTTTGGCTTCATAATGGTGACTCGAATTCCAGATTTTTCTACGTAAAGGCATTTGTGATGTGTAAGTAAAATGTTGTCTCTCAGCTGAGGGATTCTTATGGAGTTTGGAGAGGACGGGATGACTGTTTGAGTAATCTTATTCATGATTTTTATATAGACCTATTCATATCCCAAACATGCACTGACTTCTCTGTTTTTGATAGTATTCAGAAATAGGTTATTACTTCGCAAAATGATGATCTTCTTGCTAAGTTATACATGAGGAAATAAAAAGAGCTATTTTCTCTATGCATCTGGATAAATCACCAGGTCTAGATGGGATGAATCTGACATTCCATTAGAATTTTTGGCATGTCGTTGGTGAAGATGTGAGTGATGCTTGCCTATATTATTTACGAAATGGTTATATTCCACTGGGAATGAATGATACTCTTATTACTCTAATTCCTAAGAAGAAAAGTCCTAAGTTTGTCTATGATCTTCGCCTTACAGCCTTGTGTAATGTTATTTATAAAATTATCTCTAAGGTTATTACTAATAGGTTTAAGAAAATCCTACTTCTTATTATCTCTAACAATCAAAGTGATTTTGTGCCGAGTCGACTGATATAAGATAATGTGATGATAGCCTTTGAGATTATGCATTATCTAAAGAGAAAGAAACAAGGAAAAGAATGGATGACAGCTTTGAAAATAGATATGTGTATGTTGGCATTACGATAGATTGGAATTGAGTTTTCTGAGAAGGATTATGGATAATATGGGTTTTGATTAGAATTTCATCAATCTTATAATGATGTGTGTGGAATCAACTAGATATATAGTTCTTCATGATGGGCATGAGATTGGCCTAATTCAGCTAAGTAGAGGATTGAGACAGGGGATCCATTATCACCTTATCTATTTATCCAATGTGCCGAAGGTTTGTCTGCTACCCAGCTTTCCTTGGAGAGATAAGATAGGTTGCACGGAGGTAGAATTGCAAGAACGGTACCAGTAGTAAGGCACTTGTTCTTTGCAAATGACAACAGTATGGTTTTCTTCAAGGCAACGGTCGAAGAGTGAGAAATTATTAAAGATTTCTTAAGATGATGCTTTGCCATATTACAAATCTCCAAAAATCATCAATTTATTTTAGCTCATACAAGGGAAGTTGTGTGTCAAGAAATCATTGGAAGGCTAAATGTTAATAGGCATGAGGAGCATGGTACTTACCTAGGTTTACCTTCTATAATTGAGAGAAAGAGGAAAGAAATTTTTAGTTTTGTAAAGGAAAGGATTTGGCATAGAATTCAAGTGTGGAATAAGAAGTTTTTGTCTAGAACTAGAAAGGAGATTCTCCTTAAAACTATGGCCCAGCCCATTCCAAACTATATTAAGAGCATCTTCCTCCTTCCTAAAGATCTTTGCAAGGAGATTGAAAGGTTAATAAACTGTTTTTGGTGGAATAATATAAATATGATTGCAAATCGGTCGATTGGAATTAGATAGTTAAGTTGGGACCGCTTATGTCAGCCAAAATATAAGAGTGGTCTTAGCTTCAGAAAGCTTCTTGAGTTCAACTTGGCACTACTGGGGGAACAAGGCTGGTTTTTACTGACTAATCCAATCTAACTAGTTGCTCATATATTTCATGCAAGGTATTACACAAGGAAAACATTTTTAGAAACAAAACATGGAAATAATCCCAGTTACTTATGGCTAAGCATCTTGGCTTCTAAAGATATTATTTGTAAAGGTTGTCAGATGAAAGTTGGGAATGGTTAGAATATTGTTATTGGAAGTGATCCTTGGCTGCAAGACTCTTAGAACTCAAGGGTTTCCTCAATATTTCCACAAGAGGTTGGGAATGAAATTGTTTCCTCTCAAATTATCCAAGAACATAACACTTGAAATGTTGATCTGATACATTCTTTGTTTAATAACAGAGATGTTAAGCTTGTTCTTGCCATCCTACTATGCAATAGTCAATGCAATGATGAGTGGCTTTGGTCTAAAGACTCAAAAGGTATGTGCACAATGAAGAGTTGCTATAAAATGCTGATTGAAACTCAAGAAAGTTCTCAAAATAAAGCCATCGCTAGGATGTGGTGGAGGATTTGGAATAGTAAAGTCCCACCGAAGGTTCGCAATTTAGCTTGGCGTGCATGTAAAAATTGTCTTCCAACGAAGGACTCCTTGCGATCAAAATATGTAGATGTTGATCCAGTTTGTATGGTATGTGGAACTGATGCAAAATTAATTATGCACACTTTGGTCCACTGCTCATTGGCATCAAATTGCTGGAAATACTCAAACTTGGGAAATACTCCCCAATCAACAAGCTTTGATTCTTTTGCTTCATGGCTGGCCAGAATATTGTCTACTCTTGATTTAGAAGATGGAAGCAAAGTTTTAATGTTTATTTGGGCTCTTTGGTTAATAGAAACTAGGGGGTTTGGAAGGCAAAAATTGGTTTGGTGAACCAAGTTGTTCTTTTCAGCATACTCTTTGTTGCACAAATAGAGGTTGTCTCAACAGGAGAAAGGGATAGTAAGTAATCAGACTTACTCTAATACAGCTACTAGATGGGAACTTCCTCCTCAAAAGGTATTTATGTAATGTAACGTTTATGCGGCTATTAATCCAAGGGAACAAAAATTCGATTCTAGGGCAGTATTAAGGGAGAATTAAGGGAGAATTTCTACTATGTTGGTTGTGCCGCAGAGAGGAAGTGTTCAGGCATCTTTGACTAAAGCTATTTCTTTTAAAGAAGCTCTCACCTGGATCAAAAATAAAAACCTGTCACAAGTTGCTTTTGAGTTAGATGCTTTAGTCATTGTTAATGCAGTCTATAATAGTTTAGTGAACAATTCTTATCTTGGTTCTGTTATTTTAGATTGTAAAGCTATTTTGTCTGAGCTTACAAATTGTGGTGTTTCTTTTGTCCGTTGTTTAGTGAATCAGGTGGCTCATTGTGTCGCTAGGGTGCAGTTTCTATGTCTGAACCTACAATGTGGGAAGATCATGTTCCTACATTCATCTCTTTTGTAATTGCCGCTGATTTGGAATAAATTTCTTCATCTTAGTGTAAAAAAAAAAGGAGCAATTTCTTAGATCGGAAGAACAATGGAAAAAGAATGAAATAATTTTAACATTGGAAGAATTCTAATTGATATAGCTTAATTATTGATAGTTATTTTATTAGTATACTAGATCTTATCAATTTATTCAGTTACTTAGTGGGTCTACCTGATCAAAGACACTTTTGATCCTCTATTTCATTTCGTATTTCATGTCATATTCCAATGTGATGTATATATGCTAAGTGTATTTAGTTATCAACCAATTATTTTTATAAGGAAATATTCAATACACGTGTCATATATTCATGCAATGGAATAGGAGATGAAACATATATTGGAATAGAGGATCTAAAATGGATCAAAGATAAATAAATATAAATTATAGTCATCTTCATGCCTATTAAAATACACAAAGAAAATTATCCATCAAACGAGAAATGAAGCGGGTAAGGGGGAGAAACCAATTTGTACACAACATATATTGATTTCTGCATCAGAAAAAAGCTAATTACATGAATTGGACCTAGTATTTCTAGTGAGATTACATTATAGTTGGGCATTCCACATTTAGTATGGCTATTATGAAAATTATTTTGCTCAAAATCCTAAACTAGTAACAATTGATGATTGAGTTATGGTTAGTTTTTATGAATGAATTATGTTTCCACCAATGTTGGACAAATTGGACCGTTCATTGAATTGAAAATTTTATCGGTTCACGGTTCATTAGTTCTACTGTTGGTCGAACCGTAATTAAACTGTGACACCATAGTTATGTAATATATATTGTATATTTTATATATTACTTAAAAGTTAATAAAATACCAAACATAAAACATAAAGAGCCTAAATTATATTCAACTTCATAAGTTAGAACTTCTTGAAAGAGACGGTGAAGAGCACATAGGTTGGGTAAGAAACTAATGGTATGATTGGCATGCAGGAATGAGATGAGAATGGAATGGACATTCCCAATTTCATTCCTAAACCCATTATTGGCCATTCTCTCCTTCCCCCATGGGTTTAGCTATTCCTAATCAATCGGGAATGAACCTATATTTTTTCTTTTTTAACAAAATAACACTCCATAATTTAACAAGATACTTTTATATTTAAGAAAAGAAATCTTCACTCTGTAAATATTTGATACTATATTCAAGCTTATTTGATTGCTATGTGTTTTATTTAAATATATATTTTATTCGTATATTTTTTAGTAATATTATAAAAATTATTAAATTATTATAAAAATTAAAAAAAATGAATAATAGAAATAAGAATACTTATGCGCGTCTAAATTTTTATAATAAAAAAGCTAGAAGTATTATTGACTTGGTCCATGCTAATGAAATATATATATATAAATATTAAAATATTATTTATATCCTCATATCTTCGAATGACTAAAAAATGTATACAAAACTAATAAATGAAGAGTTGTCCATTCTATCAACAATTCTTCAAATTAAACTTATAAAAAAGTACAATAAATCGTCCTAACCTTATCATGAAAAACTTAAGCACTTTAGTTATAAAGTATTTTATAATTTTTTTAATTATATTTTATCAAAAAAATTCAAAAGAGAGCTTACTAAATTATAATTTTAAAAATAATAATTTAAAAGAAATTGTGTTTCTACTCTTTTGCGTAAACATATATAACTTGATAACATATAAAATGCATATATTTACTGATGTAATTTGAATAACATTAAAAGTGATATTAAAACTGCATAATTATAGACTTACTCAAAAAAAATATCTACGGTAATATATAAAAAAATATTTTACTAATAAATACTTTTATTTTAATAATTTTTTACAAAAGAGTAGTTTGGTCATTTAAAAAAATTTATTCCATTCATACTGATTATTTTTATTTACCAATCATTAGAATGAAATTAAGGAAGGAATGGGGATTCCATTCCTTTCTCATTCCTTTTATATATCAATAATAGGATAAACTATACCAATATCATTCAATTTCCAACTTCATTCCATTCCTAAGTTTATCCCATTCCCACCTAATTCCATTCCTGCATACTAATCACTATCTAAGGGTTTCTACCTTCTAATCGAATTTAAAAATTAGAATGTTAGATTTAATTTAGGGCTTTTTATTTTCTAGTTTTGATTGAATATTTTAAGCTTTTAGCTTTTTAAGATGTACCTTAGGCCTTAGCCTTAGAGGTTCATATATTAGGCAAAAAATAAAAAATAAAAAAATGTTAATTATGCCAAAAACTAAATGGAAGAAAAGAAAATAAATGAATCGCTCTGGTTTTAATAAATCATAAATCACTCAACGGTTTGAATTATTAGACCACCAGTTTAGACAATTTTGACAAAACAACACGATTTTTTATCAATCAATTCTTACTCAAAATCAGACCAGTTTATAGGGTGGTTGATGGTCGACCCAGTCCAATCGAACCGATGCAATCCGATTTTTTAAACAATGGTTTACACATGGTGTAGAGTATCATGTTTGAACGTATAATTCCTCCTATTATGATTGATTAATTTTTATTATGATCATTGGATCAAATTATTTTCAAGCAATAATTAAGATGATTAGATTAACAGATTATTTTACTGTCACTTGCATGTCTCCTTTTTTCAAACGAAAGTTTTAAGTTTTATGTAGGGAACTATTCTCTTCACTTTTAACTTGGGAACAATTCGCAAAATTGAATTAGAATTTTTATTGGGGATTTCTCATTTGCATTTCGGATCATATTGTTACTTGGATTAGTAATTGAGGGAGGTCATCGAGAAAATTGTAAATAAAAAGACGATTTTTGTGAATAGGTAAAAAGATGAATGACTAAATTGCCAAATGAAGCTAAATTTTATCCTAATTGATTCCAACAACAAAGATTTTGTAATATGTAACACCCCCTCTCGGGACAGCACCCAAGCTGAGGTGCTACACAATTCAATCTTAAAATTTTGCCTGTAACAAACAATAGATCCATAAAACTTGTCTCCAAATCCTTCAAGCCATACAGAATATTAACTCCATATATCCTGGACACAATTACATAATACATATCATTCAACAAAACATGTACTAGTCTCAAGCAATCACCATCATTCATGACCTTTTTCAAGGTTCCAATTTCACCCTAACATACCTGGAACTTCATAAAGGTACAATCAAAAGTCTATACTATTACAAAACACATTCAAGCCTGAGGTCCTTGCCCACCATCTGTACCTGTTTGAGAAAAGTCAAAATAATGTTGGAGGGTAAGTCATAAGGACTTAGTGAGGGAAAAGAGACTAAAAAGATTTGAAGAAAATGAACGTGGTGCAATTATCAGTGAATAGGTGTTAACAACAAGAATGCCCATATGAATCAGCAAGGTATATATTACTCTGAAGATCAAAGTTTAATGAACTGTTGGCATCCTTCCTTATTGCTCCCAAATGAAATTATGGTTGTTAGTACCAGGCATCGATACAGTATAAATAGAACTTCATTATCGCTCCATTGCTCGAGCATTCAGCTCGGCATGTAATAACTTGTTTGTAAGGCATGGTTAACCGCATGCCAGATCCCACCACTCACAGTTTGCTACCTCCAACTCCCTATTGAGTCCAGATCATAGGGGTCCGTTCCACCCAGTCGTCTTTCCGAACCTACCCCCAAGCCCAGCTCCCCCATGGCGTCCCATGGTTAGTAATATGTAATGCCAACGTATATGAGTTTAACCTTTGAACAATCAGTATGAATATAACAAGGTAAAATTTGTAACAATCAATATACTGGCCAGCATGGCCGTTTTGAAATAATAATCCAAGCATTCTGTTGGGATTGGCACTCAGCCTTTACAATCAATAATCAAATATGTCTTCTAGGCCAAATAATCAACACACAAAATAGATTCAAGAAATACAGGGTCAGCTGGCAAGGCTCACAGGTACAAGGAACAGAAATCGACAACATGAAGAGAGTTCTGGGCACCGAAACAACTAAAACAGATTCGATGACAAAGAATAACCCTCATAGGGGTGTTCAAATCAAATGTCAGATAATAAAATGAAATCGATATCAAAAGATAGCCCTCACAAGGGTGCTCCAATCAAATGATAGATAACAAATCAGATTTCAAGCATATTCAGAGTGCGATATAGAAACAGAAAACCCATACAGTGGCTTATCACAAATAACAGATAGTTAGAAAAGGTGCCAGATTAGCAGACCCTCACAGGGTTCAACAATTAATGAATTGCTTTAACCAAAACAATAACCTAAAGTGGGTGATCCTCACCTCTTGTAGTATCAGAGAAAACTATCACAATCTACCGTCTACCGGTCCGTGGAATAGTAATTCTTCTTCACCTAACCAAAATAATATTATTACAGTCAAAATCCATATTTGACTTCCAGCATCATTGTCATGCTTATCATTACTCCAAATTCACCAAATAATCATATTAACATGATAGTTTAAAACTTAAACGGCTCTATCGATCTAATAACAACCAATAAGATCGATTGTATCCAAATTAATCTCGGTTTCATATCAAGTCTAATAACTAAGCAATAACTAGTTCTTAATTACATAATCGTTCTTGTCATATCATCCAAAATTCACAATAATTGTCCAATTACTATCGCTTGGATCTAAACCCATAAATCTACAAGTTAAGGTTCAAAACCTTTAATTAACTCAATTAAATCCAACATAACAAATATCCGAGTCTATAACTTATAGGTACTCCTTTCTTAGGGATCTCAAACACAATCACATTCATATCAATGCATCCTAAATCCGATTCTTAGCATAGACACAATCTAAATTAAGAGAGTACAACATATGTACTATATATATATATAACAAGGTACAACCAATTAAAGTTTAATCCTCACACTCCATATTACCAAAATTGCTTATCTAGGCCTCAGAATCACAAACCAAGAACACCACTGCGATCGTCGGAATGAGAAGAAGAAACTGGTCTGGGGTCACCGGAGCATCGCCGTCTACCATCGTCGGAAAATATCAAAACCAACACCGTTCTCTTCCTTTCTTTCTCCTGAGTCCAACAGTGTGTTTAGTTTTAAGTTTCGAGGCCTGGAAGGCCTTCAACTGAAGATCACAGCCTTAAAACACCATTTATACTACCGTGACTGTTCCTCCATTTTTAGCTGCTGTCGTTGCTCCGATCAGCCATGCAACGGCTCCACCTTGTTCCCCTCGTTGAATAATAGCTAAACCACCCTTTAGATGCTCCATTAGACGCCAGGAAATGAGTAACCCCATTGCTCGCCATCAGATGGTTTTCGATCGTTCTCCATTGCTCTGTTCTGGCGGTCGTCCGCCTTGTGTAGTGGTGCAGGTGGAGTGCTGGAGGTGAGGGGAGTTGGTTTGGGTTGTTGGTTTGGAGAAAGAAGGGTCGCCAGTGGTTGGTGGTTGGCCGCGGGAAAGAGAAGAAAGAAGGAGAAAGAAGGAAGAAGAAAAAGAAAAAGGAAGGTAAGAAAATGAAGAAGAAATGTCTTGCTGCCTGATTTGTTTTTGATTTAAAAAAACTCCAACTTTCCATATTTGCAATTTAACCCTTAAAACAATGACTTTCCTCAATTGAATCTATGAAGTTTTTAAAATCTCTCATAAGTCCCTGTTGACTTTTTATCTACCATGCAAACCCCTCAAATCAAGAAAATATTCAAATTAATCCTTTAAAAATTCGTAATTCAAACCCCCAAATTTTATAAACTAATTAAATTAAATAAAATTTCATAATTCAAGAATAAATAAAATAATAATTTAACATAACTCCCCAAATAATAATTATCATAATTAATAAAATAATTAGGGGTGTTACATAATAGATTAAATGACTAAATTGCCAAATGAAGATACTTTTACTACACAGAGATGTTCTTTTAACATTTTAATCAAAACGATTTGAATAATGCACAATTGTGAAGATTAAAGTCTTGCGTTCAAAATATGAATATTTAGTTGGTTTCAAATAGACAAAAATTCATAGTTTTTATTTTATAATAATATTTATTTTACTTCATGTAATTAAAAATAAATAATATTTTTTAAATTATTTTAAATATCTATACAATTATATATAGCACAATGGTATGTGACCCACAATTGAATAATTTTGACCAAATTCAAAATTCTCAAAATTTTGAGTTTTTTAATTAAATTAAAAAAATTCTATTAATTGTTAATTACTCATCTTTATCTAAGAAAATTCAGAATTTATTTAAATAAGTAACAACTTAATTCAAATTCACATATAATCTATTTTCTTGATTTACTAGATAAATTATTAACAACTGATAAAATCTTTTAATTCTTATTGAGGCATTCCAACCAATAAACTTCAATCTTGCAATCTTATTACCAACCAAGTTCTGGAACGTGATTTAAAATCTTATTGAATAAAAGATTTGATATTATCTTTTTAAAATTATGTATATTGATATGGGATAATATAAAAGATTTTCAAGTAGTTAAAATTTTCTTCTACTTCATATCTATCTATTCTATTATATATAGCACAACAATGTGGAACACACAATTATGTAATTTTGATTCTAATTGTACAATTTTGGCCAATGGCAAATTCTTAGAATATTGAGAATTTTAATTCAATTAAAATATTTTCATTAATTGTTGATTATTATCTCCAACCAATATGATTATATCTTATCTCTAATTTTCTTTTGTTCAAAATTCAAAATTCAAAATATATCTATCTATACTATTATATATAGCACAATGTTGTAGGGCCCACAATTGCTCAATTTTGATTGCAATTTTGGCCAAGCGGCAAATTTTTAGAATTTTGAGTTTTTTAATTAAATTCAAAATTTTTCATTAATTGTTGGTTATTAAATTTGATATTATTTATTTCATTTTTAAAGATATTTATTCTTATTTATCTTTAACTGAGATGGATGTATTATATTTGAAAACAAAATTCTTCATTTCTGTTTTGAGTTTTCAGTTGATGAATCGAAATTGATATTATCTCTTTCATATCATTGATGAGATAATGTTATATATGTTTGGATGTGTTAAAACTCTTCTGTACATATCTATACAATTATATATAATACAACGGTGTGAAACACATAATTGTGCAATTTTGACCAAATTTTAAATTTTAGATTTTGATTTTGTTAACTAAATTTAGAAATTGATTTTTAGTTATTAAATTTGATATTATTTATTCCTTTTAAAGATATCTAATTTTTTGAAAGCATTTTCTTGATTAGAACAATATTCTTTATTTATCTCTAATCTCAAAAAATAATTGTATTTTATCTACAAAATCTTTCTCATCGCTACTTTCAATATATGGAAGATTTCTTGATCATTTGAACTTTATAGTTTGATAAGTCTTTCATGATTTTCTTTTATTTAAATATTTTATCAATATTATTACACTATTATTTCCTCAATATTTATTTAAAATTAAAGTTCTTATGTCTAACTTAGGGTTGTAATTTTTATATTACTGAAAAACATCAAAATGCAGTACTTTTTTAGTTCAATTAATTATATTTTATGTATTTATTTTTAATACAATTTTCAAATATTTTTGTATGTTCATATAAGAATTTATATATCTTTGATATTGAATTTTTATTTTACTATTATTTTAGTTGTAACTCTCTCAATTTATCTAGATAAAATATCTATATATATTTATATATATACTTTATATTTGAGTGATGTACCTCGAATAATGTGATGTTATGAAATGTTTAAAAATATTATAATTTTGTTAAGTTGTTAAAATCATTTCAATTTTCTTATCAAATGAATGAAGAAATACTATATATTTTTCTATAAAATATTCATTAAATTTATTAGCACTGGATTTACCTATTTCTAATTATGTGCATATAAGACAGAATTTTTTATTTTTGTATTATAATATCATGTGCTTTGATAAGTTTATTTCGATTGGTTGAATCTTTACTTATTATAATATTTTTATAAGAAAATTATTTTATTGCTCTTCAATGAAAGAATTATTTATAAAAAATTATGTATATACAACCAAAAATCAAAATTGCATTGCTAAGTAAATACTTTTTCATAATTAATATATTTCATGTTTAGTGATTCATATTCACTTTAATAATATTAACTATAAAAAATTAAATGGATATACAAAGTAATGTAATTATCTAATAAATAGGAGCTAATAAATATTAACTTTTTTTTTCATTTACCGAGTTGGAATTTTTTAATTTAATTATATATTTTATCCAAAACGAAACTTAAAATTTATCTAACTAAGTTATTTCATAACAACAACAAATTTTTCATACATAATAAATTCTTTTATATTTATATAGATATAATCACTTTATTTTTAGTTGAAGTAATATAATATTCAATTATTTCTAATAAAAGAATTATTAAATAAATACAAATATTCAATCATTTGATCAAATAAATTCTTTTATTTCTTTACTAAATTATATTTTCTAGACAACTTAGAATTTAAATATATATATATAACTTTTACATAATTTATATTAAATAGTAGTGCCACCACTCGAGATGACCCTTAGCGGAGGTGCCACCAATTTAAGCTTGAAATCTAAATTAACTAATATCTGAGGAATCAAGAATTTAACCAACTCAGGGGGAAAAAAAAAACTTGCACTAACCCAAAATGTCATTCTATAGCATAATATGTACAACCAAATAGCTTAGGTCTCAAACAAACATCATAGCACCTCTTAGATGGTTGTCTCGATCAGGTATAGACTATATGTACAATCATAACGCCTGATCTATTACAATATAAACTTTCCAAACCTTCATAAGCTCCTACTTCTCACTTGGACCTGTCTAGGAAAAAAGTAAAGAATAGCAAAGAGGGTGAGTCTTAAGGACTCAGTGAGGGAAACACATAATAGGAGATAGAGGAAAAATATTGAATTTCAACGGTAATAAACAAATTTATTGATAATAAATCAAATAATCAATTCATGATTGACAAAAATTAGATTTATACTCATAAAACTTGGAACATGTAAACATTTAGCAGGCCTGTTGGCATCCTTCCTTATTGCTCCTTGATGAATTACAAGATAACTTTACAATAGCATTTAATCTGAACTTGAAAAATTTCTCCTGATCTCTCCATTTGCTTGAGTACATAGTTGGCGTATAACAACTTATTTTTATGGCATGGTCGACGGCATGCCCAATCCCAGCACTCACAATTTGTTACCTCTAGCTACTTGTAAGTCAGGATCGTAGGTGGACACTAGCTGGGAGATCTGTCACAGTCAGTCCATACCGCCCGGCCTTCTTTTCGGACCTAGCCCCGGGCCCAACTTCCCATGGTGTCCCTTTAGGTTGAACTTCCCAAGGGCGTCCCCGTGGGTTGAATGATATAATGCCAACATATATCAATTCAACCTTTCAAGCAATAACATGAACGTTTCAGAACTTTACAATATTTGCAATTTACAAGGTATAACATTTTCCAATAACGGCCAGCAAGGCCTATTCCAATAAACAAAGTACATGAACAATTTAAGAAAACTTCTGGCATAAATACGTCTACCAGATCCTTCCAAATATTACTTTCATAGATATCAAGAATATGGGGTTAACCGGCAAGCTGGGGTATAAGGACATAATCTGACAATGTAAAGAAAGTTCTAGGCACCAGAACAGATTCAAACATATAATAACATCCCAGAATGCAGGCGAGTCATGAAATTCGACAATCAAGAATTAATAAGTTTTAGAATCAAGTCAAATAAAAGCCCTCACAAGGTTTCATCACAATAACAGACAGGTATGAAAAAGTGCCAGAGTGGTAGACCCTCACCTCCAAAGTCTCAAAAGGCAGCTACAATCAACAGCTTACTGGTCTGCTGGTCCTACTTCTTAGTCACCTAACCAAACGAGTATATTTGCAGTTAAAATTCACATTTAACCCTAATAGTCTCAATTAAGCTATTAATAGTCCAAAATTACTAATCAACCATCTAACGTGGTAGCTTTAAGCTTAAATGATACTATTGGCTAAAAATGGCTAATAAAGTCGTTATTACCAAAATATTTTGATTTTCATATCAAGTCCAATAACAGAATATAACTAGTTCTTAATTACACTTTTAACCTTACCTCGTCATCTTAAATTAAGAAACTATCCAGATATCTGAATTGTCTCGGTTATTTCCTCTCAGGTCCCAAAATTTCCAAATTTATGGTTTTTCTAACTCAATTAACTCAATAATTCCCCAATTATCATATTGTGATACAATTTTGGGTCCAAAATCCAACATCAATCATGCATGAAATATCCTTTTTTTACTACCTAATAAAATTCATAATCAATTATTCAAAGATCAAGAGGTTTAAATGAATGAAAATGCACAAAACCCTAATCTCAATATCGATCTTTACCCCCAAAATGCACAATCGAGACCTAAAACCACGAACCGACCACACCACCGCGACCACCGTGATGAAAGGAAGATTCTACCTAGAAGTTGCCGTTGCCGCCGAAAAAATGCAAAACCACTACCGTCCGCCGTGTTTTGTCCTCCTGAGTCTAACGGTCTGATTAGTTTCCAGTTTTGAGGCCAAAATGACCTTCAACGGAAGCCCACAGTCTTAACGTCTCATTCTCGCCACCGCGTTACACCGCCATGCAAGATCACTAGTGTGAAGCGCAGGTCCAGTTCTCACAGAAGCTCTGCCCAAATCGTTCCTCTGACTCCGCCTTGCTATGGATCATAACCTTCCTGTCGCGGTCAGTTTTTGGGTTTTAAAATTTAGGTGACTCACCGGTAATGGTGTGTGTGCATGTGGTGGCGGTGGAGTGCTAGGGGGGGAAGAGATGGATGGTAAGGTTGGATGGTAGAGACAGTTGCCGGGGATGGCTGTTGAGAGTCACTGGTGAAAATGGTGAAGAAGTGACGCAATGAAGAGCAAAAAGAAAGAAGAAAATGGAATGAAAAAAGGAAGAAAAATTGTTTTTATAAAATTCAATTTTTTGTAATTGCAATTTAGTTATCAATTTTTTAATAAGTTATTCAATTAAGTCCTCCTAATTTATGGAAATATGATCTTGACCTTAGCTTACTAGAGTGCTTCCATGCAAACCCTAAGTTTTTAAAAGTGGCTCAATTAAATCCTATCTACTTGCGAATTGACCCCCAAACTCTTGAATCCTCGAAAATCAAGTCCTCTTTATATATGAATTGGCCCCAAGAAATTTAGAAAATAATAATAATATAAAGAATAATTAAATTTTCATAGTTTTTAAATGCTATTAATCATAAAATTTTGAGGAGTTACATAAATATACTTCAAAAGTAAAATTAAAGTGCTTAACAATCACATCATCTATATTTTTTAATAGATTTAATTACTCTATTTTATAATTATATAGTGTACATTTATTTTAATACTTTTGCTTACAATAATTCATAAAAATATTTTTACGTGGATTAATAATGTGAGATCAAAAAAGTTTGACTGAAAGTGAGTATCCATTTAATTATTTTTACATTTTTATATACTTATAATAGAAACCTATGTGAGATTCATATTTTATTTTTAATTAAAAATTAAAAATTTACTTACTATAGTATTCATGTATATAATATATGTTAATAGTAATTTAAAAAATAGAATAAATGCATATATAAATAAAAATAAATAAATTTTACTTATCAATAGAATATTAAGAGATATTTTAGCTCATAAAATTATATCTTACAAACTACTTATTGAATTAGTTATCAAATAATTAATAGCCTAATGTAAGTTATTTTCACAGATAAAGTATAGAGAGGTTATATATTTACTCTAACGAAAAAATATTTAACATTCAAAATTCTCAAATGTCATGAAATAATTGTAACTTAAAAATTATAAAGAAATCATATAGAAATTTTTTTTATATATATATATATTTTTTAAATCATTTGCTTATTTATCATATCAAAATATATAAGTATAAATATACATATCATTTTAAAAGCGTATTTAATAAAATATTCTGCTCTATTTTTATTTTCTTAATTCTTTTATTTAGTTTTGAAATTTTATCATTTTACAAATTTCTATATGATTTTCAAACTTAGAGTTAGCAATTCTTGATACAAACATAATATTTTTAATTGAAATATTTCTATTATTTTATTTAGTTAGTAATAGATTTTCTTTCTCTAAATGCTAAACATAGTTACAATTCATGTTTTAATAACATGAAATAAAATACATATTATTATAAAATAAATTATTTCAATCTTAAAATGATTTTCGGTGCATCGCACCGGGTACAATCTAGTACCTATATAAAGGGGTCATGAGATTTAATACAAATATTATAAGGAAATGCAAATATTTCAATGGAATTTTTAGAGGAAAAATAAAAAAATTTCATTCACGAAATGGAATTCTGATGGACCATTTCGAAAACTTTTCCAACAGTTTTTTTACGGGATATTCTATTGGTATTTATATTTCGAGTTAATATTTTCTTCTCTATGATGAATTTCTATTGAAAAATTTATAAGAAAGTTATATTACTCAAATCCTTTAATTTTTTATTTTCCAAAATTTAGTATTTCATGGACATTTTTATTTATTAAAATATTTGTCTCCCATACTTTGACATGGATTCTTAACTTGATACCTTAATTTTCTTACTTTTTTTTTAACTATAATATAGTTCTAGCATTATTTATATTTTATGAAAAAATGTACATCCTGTGCCTTAACATGAAATTGTAAAAAATTTTAAGTGTTCGAAATTTTTTTATAAATACTTTTGTACTTTAATATAAAATTATATTTTATAAATAATTTAATGTTTCATCCTATAGAAATATTTTAAAGTTTTACTTAATATTAATATACCATATTATTTTTATTCCAATTGATACTATTTGGCATTTTTAGTTAACTGTTTAAAAAAATATCTTTTAAAAAATAATAGTATTTTATTAATTGAATATATAAAATAATATTATATTTGTAAAAAATAATAAATTAATTGTATATTAATAAATTTATTTTACTTGATTTAATTGAGTGATATGCCGTGTATACCACGGGATTTATGCTAGTTATATATAAAAAGAAGAGTTTTGTGAATAGGTTAAAAGATCAAGAATGAAGATAAAAAAAATTTCCTAATTGATTCCAACAACAAAAATTTTGTAATAGATTAAATGACTAAATTGCCAAATGAAGATACTTTTACTACACAGAGATGTTCTTTTTACATTTTAATGAAAACGATTTTAATACTGCACATGTGAAGATTAAAGTCTTGTGTTCAAAATATGAATATCTAATTGGTTCCAATTAGACAAAAATTCATAATTTTTATTTTATAATAATATTTATTTTACTTTATGTAATAAAAAATAAATAATATTTTTTAAACTATTTCAAAAGGAAATTTTATTATGTTGTACCTCTGTAGCACCCCACTTGGGTGGTGCCTGTTTCTGGCTTAGGAACTACTCCAATCTCATTCACAATAATTAAACCTAATATGCACATCCAAAATTCAATTTAAATAGTTGTACTACAAGAAAAAAAGGGATGTTGCTACACAATTTTTCCTCACATTTTTTGCAAAGTGTAAGTACAAGCATAATATTGTCACACTTTAAAAAAAGTGTAGGTATAGATGTTATTATTCATTTTGATAATTATTTTTCCTTACAAAAATGATGTCTTTTGAATGGGGAAGTAAACATAACGCCATAAATTTGGCTCAAAAAAATAAATAAAGATAAAAAATTAAAAAATTCTCCCAATTTCTGCTCGCCAAGAGAAAAGCCTTGCACTCCCAAATTCCCAATCACGCGCCTCTTTCTCTTCACATTCTCTCTGTCTGACTTCTCTCTCTCATTACTCAAACATCAGCCCTAATTTGATTTCACTTTTTGATTTTCTAAACCCTTAAAGTTTTCATCTCTATAACACACACTTTGTCTCTCTATTCCTCTCATTTTCTTTAGTGTCGTTTTCAATATATACCGTATTGGAATTCTACTTGGTGCCTGGAGCAACGATCATCGAAGGCAAGTGGACATAGGTAATTTTTTTGTCTTATCTCTGATTTTTCTTGGCAACGGTAGTTGAGAAGGTATTAGAATAGAAAATGTATATTTTCTGTATTTTTCCAGTAAATAGAAAATATCTTCTTGTGATTAGAAAGTGGTTAGATTAGTTAACTTTTTGTTAACGTTGCTAACCATATTTAGTTAGAGCATTTTATTAAAAGCTGAACACGTGTATATATTACTTAGTTCAAATTTGATGCAGAATCATCTTTTTCTTCTCCACTTTAGCTCAATCATGCGTTGCATGTTTCCATTTGGAGTTTCTGCATCTTCTAATATGGTATCAGAAGTTCATGCCACTGCACATATATAATCTTCCTCGATCCATCATCTTCTTCTATCATTCATTTTTTTTCCTATTCTGCCTTTTCTTCAGCCTTATTCCAAATACTTTCATCTCTCCTACGTCTCTCTCCCATGGATAATCTATCTCTCAATTCAGCCAATTCCACTAGCCATTCCACCATTGATGAAAGCTCCAGCCCTTTCTATCTTCATCACTCTGACAATCCCAGCCTTGTCCTTGTCTCGCAGCCCCTAATCGGCGATAATTATGCTGCGTGGAGCCGTGCAATGACAATCGCGCTATCAGTGATAGTTCCATCTCTAAACTGAGTGCTACTGACCCTGCTCTCTTGAATTCCTAGATCAGGAACAACAACATAGTTATATCTTGGCTGCTCAATTTCATGTCTAGAGATATCTCTGCCAACATCATCTTTTCGGAGTCGGCGTACGGAATTTGGACTAATTTGAAACATCGATTTCAGCAATCCAAGAATCTTTAGTTGCACAAAGATCTATTCAGTCTTCAGCAAGGATCTGTTGGAAATAAGTTTTAAAATTTCTTCAATTTATTTTATTTCCAACAAATAATTTTATCATGTCTTAACATGACAACTAATGTGCCTATGTGTTTTATTCATCTTATATTTATGGCCTCAACATCATTTTATTTAATATGTTTGATCATTTTATTTTATAATTATTGGGCCTAATTATAATTGAATTTATGGTAGTTTTATGATGCTTTTAGTGGCCCATTAATCCTTTTTAAATGGTCAAACTTTTACTATTATATAAAGGGGTCATAATCTTTCTTTGGCACATAGAGTTGGTGTGAGTTTTAGATTATTTTATTTTATACACTCCCCACAAGCTTTTGTATTTTTGGCAACGTGATTATGGACTGGTTCCTAGTCTCCTCGTGGTCGTGCACATGGGATGAGACACTGCTGTGAGCGAATGGGTTTTATCTTGGAGTCATGGTCAGCCACTAATACCCGCACGAAGGGAGGCAATCATGGCTTCAGGACAGCGACAAATGTCGTGACTCTCCATTGATCCAGCTCTAATTTCCTCATTATTTATACGGTTTGGTTGATCACTTTCTTAATTATTATTTTATAAAATTATGATCATGTGAATTATTTTACTTTATTTTATATTTTAACACAAATCACACAATTATACACAGCAATCTAAAGCCATGATTAGTGATTTGTGTTTAAACAATAATAGTCTTGAAATTGACAATTAAATCTAACTAATGATTTGTCATGCTTTCTTGTCAAATGCGAGAGTTTTGCAAGAATTGGACAAATGCAAGCTTCTAATTGCTTATTGAGAAGATGAGCCAACTTTGGTCTTGAGCATAGAAAGAAATTGGTATGAACTATTCTACTGCCGCTTTAATTATGTACAAGATCATGAGAAAATGCTACTTATTTACTTCAAGGGTAAGTATTCTTTAAATTTTATTTTCTTAAACATATATATATATATATATATTAGTGAGATTTAATTCACTCCATGATATTTCATAAGAAAAATATTAAATTGTTGAATACATTATGAAAGATGATTAATTGTTGAATTTAGAATATTCAATTTGCTTGTCTAGCATGATGTCATTTGCTTATTTGTCTTTGAAATATTTGTTATTTCATAAGTCAAAGTGCTTGGTAAGCAAGTATATATTTATCTTACACTATATATATTAATGTTCAATTATATTATTTTGACCGTTAGATAATTATTACATGCATATTTTCCTCCAATGGTTTAAGTGTCTAACGGCTAGTTGGACAAAATTGATTAAGAATAACTAAATACAATTAGTGCATTCAACATACTTATCAATTATGTTTGTGGGTTAATTTTAAAAAAAAAAAAAGAAAAGAAAAGGAAAGGAAAAAATTATAAAGTACAAAATTTCATGCGACTTGCCAAATCAATGGTAAGCTAGGGAAGCCTCCGCATCATGGGTGGAAAGTAAAGACAAAATATTATATATGGTTCACATTTAAATTCTTTTATAATTCTCCTTTTTGTAATATATTTTAGAGTAACATAATTTCAATTCCAACGGCTAGTTGACTAATTGAGTAATTGTCCTTGAATGTGTTTTCAATGCTAGTCAATGATCCATTAGTAAGCTTTAATTTTACAATACAATTTCTTAGTGAGTTTTATTTTCTTCATTGACTTTGATTTATAATTGACCATTAGAAAATGAAGCTTGATGATTTCTCATCCACTAGCAAGTAATAAAATATTCCTTTATCATTTATAACTTGTTACCCTTCCTATAGATGCACAAGACAGACATTTGCACTAGAGTGTAGGGATTTTGGTAATAGGATTTAAAGTGGGTCTTTGATACAAATGGTGATATGTAATTTTCCATCTAAATTTTGTCAAAGCACATAAAGTGTGTATTATTGATTTTTATGATGCTTAAACTACATAAAATGATCTAGCATTACTCATATATTACTTCAGAGTTGCAACAACAAAAAAAAAAATTATATATTTTTTATCTTTCAAATATTATGACAATTTTATAAAAATATTCTATGTTGTCATAATGTGTATATGACTTTCATGATTGCCATCATGGTATGTAGTGATGCTTGACTACAATTGCTGCCATATTAATTCACCCTAAATTCTAGTATAATGTGGGGTGGAAATATTTGTTTAGTTTGCTAATAACATATTGCTCCTACTCCATTAATTCTGTGAGTTTATATTTAAATATTTTTAATTGCAAGTGATTAATTATTGGTCTATATATGAAAGTCCAAAAACATGAAGATAAGAGAAAATTTATGTTCTTCTTTGTTTTCCCAAATTACAAAGGAAATGTGGGGGTTTCAATTTGCAAGTGAAATTTGAAACTTCTTGCTCTTGACTTTTTATTGATCAACAAGTTAATATTTAACATTTTATGATTGAAAGTTCGTTATTGTTGGTATGCATAAGAAAGTTTTTGAAGACTTGAAGAAAGAACAATACTTTATTTTTCATTTCTTTAGTTATAACAAAAAATGTGGGGGTTTAAGTGAATCTAAAAGTTTTATAAAATAAAGATCTATTATTCTTGAGTTTATAAGTCTGCAGGATGTATCAAATATTACTCTTAGAAGAAAGTTCACACTCCAAAATATTTGAAGAATTTACAAGTAATATTTAGATTTATTTTATGGATCTAGTAATATATTATTTGTGGAGTTTATTTATAAAACAGGTCTACGTGCATAAGTGAGTGAATACAAGAAAGGTGAAAAATGAAATAAGAGGCATGTGATGTTATATTCCATGAGATGGAAAAACTGCCTCAGGGGACTAGCGCAGAGGCTAGATCCTTAATCATCGAGGGGGATAGGCTAAGTCCATAAGGGAGTCACCTCCGGGAGTAACCCAACCTTTGTGATTGGAGACCCCATGAAGAAGGTTCAATGGGTAGGAACAACCCGTACTGCGTGACTCGTATATAGCACTAATTTTTAAGGAGTGTACATGAGATATATCCTTCCCATCCCTAAGGTGAAGTGCTATGATAATGTGATGTCAGGCTGGGCTTTAGCCTTTAATGAGACCGAAGCGGGATTTCCGCAAGGTATGGATCACATATACCTTTGGAGGGCTCACCTAAGTGAGAGTTGCCATGGGCCGTGGCTGTGGGTTTGGGCTAACCCTAGAAACCTCATGAGAATCAAGATTGAGCGCAGGGCCATTAACGCGCTAACCCGCTATAACCATGTCCTAAGTCAATATCGTGTGTGTGGTAATTGAAGTTTGGCTCAAGGGACCTAATTCAAGGTTTAGTCCATTATGGCTCCCTCAAACGGATATTGCCAACCCTAAGTGTATGTTCAAGCCCGGAAGGCACATGCACCGATTGCACGGTATAAGTTGCCATCATATTTATTTTATATTAAATTTCAGAAATTTTAAATCTTGTGGGGGATTGTTGGAAATAAGTTTTAAAATTTCTTCAATTTATTTTATTTCCAACAAATAATTTTATCATATGTCTTAACATGACAACTAATGTGCCTATGTATTTTATTCATCTTATATTTATGGCCTCAATATCATTTTATTTAATATGTTTGATCACTTTATTTTATAATTATTGGGCCTAATTATAATTGAATTTATGGTAGTTTATGATGTTTTTAGTGGCCCATTAATCCTTTTTAAATGGTCAAACTTTTACTATTATATAAATGGGTCATAATCTTTCTTTGGCACATAGAGTTGGTGTGAGTTTTAGATTATTTTATTTTATACACTCCTCACAAGCTTTTGTGTTTTTGGCAACGTGATTATGGACTGGTTCCTAGTCTCCTCGTGGTCGTGCATGGGATGAGACACTGCTGTGAGCGAATGGGTTTTATCTTGGAGTCATGGTCAGCCACTAATACCCGCACGAAGGGGGGCAATCATGGCTTTAGAACAGCGACAAATGTCGTGACTCTCCATTGATCCAGCTCTAATTTCCTCATTATTTATACGGTTTGGTTGATCACTTTCTTAATTATTATTTTATAAAATTATGATCATGTGAATTATTTTACTTTATTTTATATTTTAACACAAATCACACAATTATCCACAACAGGATCAAACTCCATAAGTGTGTATTTCACCAAACTGAAAATTGTCTGGGAGGAACTAAGTTCGTTTCGGCCAGCCTGCACCTGTGGCTACTGTACTTGTGGTGGAATGAGAGAAATCTCATAACAGTATCACCGTGAGTATGTAATGGCCGTCCTATCAGGCTTGAATGAAACATTCTCACAAGTTCACAGCCAGATCTTGCTCCTTGATCTACTACCTCATATTAGCTGTGTGTTCTTCTTGCTTCACCAGGAATAACAACAACGGGGCCTCAACGTGAACTCATCAACTGATCTGAATAATAATTCGGCTTTTGCTCTGAAGACTGATAACACTAAGTAGCAAGTAAAACTAACTGATAGGCTTCCTAACAAAGGCAACAAAAAGGAAAAGCTGTATTATATGCACTTGCAATACTATGGTCATATGGTGGATACGTACTATAAGATTCATGGATATCCACTAGGCTTCAAGTTTAAGTCTAAGATATAGTAGACCAACAACTCCTCCCAAAATTTAGCTGCTCCAACCACCACTCCAGTCAATCAATTGTCTGATCAGCATATTGAAGGAGTAGACTCTTTCATTCAAACCCTTAGTTTGAGCCAGTACAATCAACTCATGTCCTTGCTATCAAACTACGTCACTGTTGCTCCTGAAACCACTGATCCAGAAACCTCTTCTACGATTCACTGTACAGGTATCTACTTATCAAAATCACAACAATACATCCCTTCTAATATGTGGATATTGGATTCTGGTGCCTCAAAGCATATGTGCTCTAATGCTTCTATCTTCCATACAGTGATCCTTATAACCAACACCTTAGTCACTCTACCTAACAACACTCATATACCTGTCCATTTCATAGGAGACATTTCCATAAATTCCAGCATAACTCTCCAAAATGCATTATATGTTCCTCAGTTTCAAATTCAATTAATTTTCGTTAATGCTATTTTTCAAAACAATTCTGTAATGATCTCATTTTACTCCAGTTACTTTCTCATTTAGGAACTCAAGACTTCATCTCTGATCCGCAAGGGTAACAAGTATGCAGATCTATACATCTTAGATATTAGCTATCCTTCTAAGAATAATGTAAATCCTATAAATAAAGTCACTGTTCAGATATGGCATAATAGATACGGTCACCCTTCTTACACTAAACTTAGCATGTTACAATCTCTTCTTGAATATAGTAATACTACTCAAAAGAGTCCATGTACTATATGTCCTTTGGCCAAGCAGAAGCATATCCTTATATTTCACATAACAATGTTTCAAAATCTGTATTTGATTTTATTCATGTTGACATTTGGGGTCCGTTGGCCATTCCAGCACACACAGGAGCACAATATTTCCTCACTATAGTTGATGATCATTCTAGGTTTGCTTGGACTTTTCTCATGACTCACAAATCTGATGCCTCATCCATTATTCAAAAAATTTCTACTTTCATACAAACTTAGTTTCATGCTCACATTAAAAAGATAAGATCAGACAATGCTAAAGAGTTTTTACTTAATATTTTTTATAACAAAAATGGCATCATCCATCAATTGTCATGTATAGAAACTCCATAACAAAACTCAATTGTTGAGAGAAAGCACCAACACTTGTTAAATGTGGCTACAACATTATACTTTTAGTTATGTGCTCCCATCACCCTATGGAATGAATGTACATTAACTGCTACATATCTAATAAATAGAACCCCTTCCTCCACTCTCCATAACAAGAGTCCGCATGAAGTTCTTTACAACGCTGTTTTTGATTATTCCTCCCTTGAGTCTTTGGTTGTCTAACATATGCATGTACATTGTAGTCTCACATAAATAAGTTCTCCCCTAGAGCAAAACCCTATGTTTTCATTGGTTACCCCTCTGCCACAAGGGGATATAAGTTGTATGACTTACAAACTCATAAAATAATAGTCTCTAGAAATGTCATTTTTCATGAAGAAGCCTTCCCCTTCAAAGATCACCCTCACACCGAGCTAGTCTTAGATCCCTTCTCAGATCCTATTCTTCCTATACCTTGTACTAAACACTCTTCTACCCCTTACAATGAGTGCATCCTTCCAGAAAATAATTCTCTTCCTACACACTATACTTCTCAATCCTCCAATCCCCCAATCAGAAAATCCTCTTGGGTTGTAAGAGCTCCATCTTACCTCAAAGATTACCATTGTAACATATCCAGGACTCATAGTAATCAAGTACAATATCCCATAGCAAATCATGTTTCCTATACTCATTTCTCTCTTCCACACAAAGATCTCCTATTCAACATTTCCTCTCATGCTGACCCTTAACACTTCAACCAAGCCAGCAAAATTCCTGAATAGTAACAAGCAATGCAAGCTGAGCTACAAGCCTTAGAAAAAAATAAAACATGGTCTATAGTCTCTCTTCATCTAATAAACATGCTATTGGTTTTCATTGGATTTACAAAACAAAGTTCACCTCTAATGGATCAGTTAACAGACACATAGCCTGTTTAGTCGCAAAAGGTTATACTCAGCTCAAAGGAATAGATTTTTTGGACACTTTTTCTCCTAAACCCAAGTTAGTCATCATCAAACTAGCTCTAGCTCTTGCTGCTCAACACAATTGGCATCTTTTCTAGCTTGACATCAACAATGCCTTCTTAAATGGTGACCTCTTTGAGGAGATTTATACGGATTTGCCCCCTGGATACTCACCACACCATACACAGCACACACATCAGAATCCACTTGTTTGTAAGTTGAACAAATCACTTTATGGACTCAAACAAGCCTCACGCCAGTGGTTTTCAAAGTTGTCCAGTGTATTATCTCAACTTGGTTTTAGGCATTTAAAATCCAATTACAGCCTCTTCATTCTTCGCAGTGGTTCTAGCTTTGTCATCCTCTACAGGACCTTCTTTGGAGTCTATTAATAAAGTGAAACAACTTCTTTAGCAAAATTTCAAGCTTAAGGACCTCGGAGCTCTTAAATACTTCCTTGGACTGGAAGTAGCAAGATCAAAATTTGGTATCTATTTGTCACAGAGATATTACAACCTTCCAGCTCCTGGAATAAACAGGATTTCTCGCCTCAAAACATGCTGCCTCACCTATTAAATGTAAAACTTAACTAAATTCCATAGACGGAGAACCTCTTGCATACCAGTCCCAGTATCAGCATCTTATTGGTCGCCTTCTCTACTTGATGATCACAAGGCCAGACATAACCTTTCCAGTACACAAATTATGCCAATTCTCAGCAAACCCTCAAACACCTCATCTTCATGTTGTTCACCAACTTTTGCGTTATCTCAAGGCAACCCCAGGTTAAGGTATTTTCATATCTTCAAAGCCATCCACACAGTTGGGAGCCTTCTTTGATGCAGATTGGGCTTCATGTTCAGACACAAGAAAATCAACATCAAGATTCTATATCTTCTTGGGCAACTCACTCATTTCCTGGAAGTCCAAAAAGCAAACAACAGTTTCCCGATCATCAACTGAGGCTGAATATAGAGCCATTGCCACCGCCACCAGCGAAATCTTATGGATTCAACAGCTCTTTCATGATCTTCAGATTCAGTCTCCATAACCAGCCATCATATTTTATGACAATCAATCTGCCGTTCACATTGCTAACAACCCTACATTCCATGAGATAACCAAGCACATAGAAGTGGATTACCACTTCATCCGGGATCGCATCACCACTGGCAACATCAAACTCCTTCCCGTCAGATCATCCAATCAGCTTGCCGACATCTTCACAAAAGCCATACCGGCATCCTCTCTTCAATCAATACTGTCCAAGTTGGCTGTGAAAGATCTCAACAAGCCACCTTGAATGGGGGGTATGAGAATAGAAAATGTATATTTTCTATATTTTGCCAGTAAATAGAAAATATCTTCTTGTAATTAGAAAGTGGTTAGATTAGTTAACTTTATGTTAGGGTTGCTAACCATATTTAGCTAGAGCAGTTTATTAAATGTTGAACACGTGTATATATTATTCAGTTTAACTTTCATGCAGAATCATCTTTTTCCTCTCCACTTTAGCTCAATCATGCGTTGCATGTTTCCATTTGGAGTTTCTGCATCTTCTAATAGAAGGACAGTGTGAGGTGTTTCTTTTCTAAGTAGGTAGGGTTCATTGTTTGGGTCCTTTGTTGTTTGCACATTTGTTATTTGTTAAAAATTTAATTTACTTGCCCATACACATGGTTTAGATTTCAGCTCTAACTACTCTATATATGTTCTTGTGTAGCGAGCAATAGCTATGTAGCCACGACCACCATGACAAGCATGGCATACTTTCCCCAAAGTGTAGTTTTGTGTGAGCTTCAGCATGATGGATTTGAAGAGTGTGTGCCCTCAGGCCGGTCCGACACTAGTTTAGTCTCCAAATGGTGACCTCAGGAATGAGTAAGCTCGTTTCTCTCTCTTGTTTTTGATCTGGAAATTTGTGTCAATTTATTTTCGGTAGCAGCGCAAATCTTGAGTTTTCTTTCTCAAGTAAAATCTAGTTGATGATAGCATCCTAGGGTCTTGAATCATGTTTCCAACTAAGATGACAAGCAAAAATGATGCATTGGTGACATGATGGAGCAATTGTAGCTTGTTAAATGTGATTTTGTTGGTCACCTTGTTCAGAAGGTGTTGAATTAATAATGCAGTCGAAGAGATGATTGGTGCTAACTTTATGTAGTGATATGATTTTGATAATGGTTGCATATTGGGTATGTGCTTAAACTTACCATGAATATTATTGCTTAAAATGACCGTGAATTTTAGCAAGGATTCAAATGTTATTGTCAAGCATCATATAATCAGATATTGTTGTTTACAAGGGAAATGTTGCCTGATATTTTTGCTGTCAATTGTGCCCTTTCTTGGTATGCTTGGTGGACAGAGAGTAATGACATCATTGGAACTTATTTCTTAGATAGGATTACTTTTTGCTTTTAAGGAGAGGATAATATTAGCTATGCAAGTGTAGGACTATGATAATGACCAATTATTCAAAATGCTTCTTTCTGTCATTTATTTGCTAATATGGTACAAATTCCATTTACCTGAAAAAAATTAATGATATAATCTTTCTTGGGGCTTGGGCCATATCCCTAACAAGTTTTATGAATTCAATATATTTCAGTTCTGGGACATGCAGAGGAAGCTAAGGGGGAAAAATAGCTTTATGGTATTGGTATCTCGTAACATTAGGAAACCACAACTTGTGTTAATATGAACAAGATGAACATTTGATGAAGGACATAAAGCCATATGGTGAAGTTCTGGCTATTTTTCTGTTGTTTCACTTTTTATGAATCTCTAAAACTTCATGTCTCATCTTTTCCATGCATTGTTTGGTTTCTCCAAAAAGAGGGAAGGTATAGGCATAAAGGATACTTCGTTTCTGTTAGTTAAATATTTTGGTGAAAACAAGTTGATATTTCCATTATATAAAGTTGGGGGAAAATGCATTTTTAGTCCTCTAATTATGACCGTCTACGAAAAAATGACATTATGATTTTGCGTTTTTCGATTTGATCCACTCCGGCGATCAATTTCGCACATTTGGTACAAATTTCCGCAATTTGAGGACAATTAGCCGGAATTTACACGAAATTTGGCCGGAAATTCACATGTGCCATGCATGTGGCCTCCAATTTGGGGGTTTCTCGCCACGTGTCTATTATTCGCCACATTGGCATGCTTTGCTGGTCATATGTCTCGCCACATCAGCTGCCACGTGTAATGCACGCCACATCATCTAAAACCATGAAAAATTGATGTTGCCTAGACTCGAACCCCAGACCTTCATCATGCTAAAATAACACCACAACCACTGCACCACCCCAACATATGGTATTGAGGGTCATTTTACTATATATGACTATGTCTGAAAATACATAACACATTTGTAAATTAAAAAAAAATTCTAAATTGAAAGAAATAAGTTTATTACAAATATTTTTTTGTAGATTGAAAAAAATATTTTTTGAAATGGATAAATTTTAAATTTTCATAAATTATCATAAAAATGATAATTTTGTTATAATTATCATAAAAAAGATTTTATAATTTTTATTAAATTAATTCAACAAACGCTGAATTAAAAGGAATAATTACAAATTAATTAAAACAAAGACAAAAAAAAATGTTTTTATTAGTTTAGTTTTCATTTTTATTAAAAATTAAAATTTAATTTTTGTTAATTTAATTTTCATTACCAAAAATTATTTTAATTTTTATAAAATTATACAAATTACTAGTAATTTTTAATTTTTTTTTGGTAATTGTTAAATTTTAACAAAAATTACTGGTAATTGTTTAATTTTTATTACCAAATTAATTAAAAATTTTATAAAAATTAAAAATAATTACTGGTAATTGTTTAATAAAAATAATTTTTACAAACAAAATAATTTTGTTAATTTAATAATTTTTGGTAATTTAATTTTTATAAAAATTAAATTTCATTACCAAAATTTAATTTTTTACTGGTAATGAAAGTTAAATTAACAAAAATTATTTTATAATTTTTAACAAAAAATAATTTTTAATTTTTAATAAAAATGAAAATGAAACTAATAAAAACATTTTTTGTCTTTGTTTTAATTAATTTGTAATTATTCCTTTTAATTCAGATTTTTTTGAAATTAATTTAATAAAAATTATCAAAAAAAATTTATGATAATTATAACAAAATTATCATTTTTATGATAATTTATGAAAATTTAAAATTTATCCATTTCAAAAAATATTTTTTTCAATCTACAAAAAAAATATTTGTAATAAACTTATTTCTTTCAATTTAGAATTTTTTTTTTTATTTACAAATGTGTTATGTATTTTCAGACGTAGTCATATATAGTAAAATGGCCCTCAATACCATATGTTGGGGTGGTGCAGTAGTTGTGGTGTTATTTTAGCGTGATGAAGGTCTGGGGTTCGAGTCTAGGCAACAGCAATTTTTTGTGGTTTTAGATGATGTGGCAAGGCATATGACCAGCAAAGCCTGCCAATGTGGCAAATATGGACACGTGGCGAGAAACCCCCAAATTGGAGGTCACATGCATGGCACATGTGAATTTCCGGCCAAATTTCGTGTAAATTCCGGCTAATTGTCCTCAAATTGCGGAAATTTGTACCAAATGTGCGAAATTGATTGCCGGAGTGGACCAAATCGAAAAACGCAAAATCATAATGTCCTTTTTTCGAAGATGGTCATAGTTAGAGGACTAAAAATGCATTTTTCCCCTATAAAGTTGTGCTTAAGAAGTTTATATTTCAATACTTCCTTCAGCACTTGAGGTATCTGTATTGTGAATTGGGTTTGGCTTCCCATGAAAAGAGAGAAAAAAGATCCGTCCCCCTCTAATCCTCCCAGAAGATTAATCACCCTGGGACTGTCTCCAAATGCCACCCTAGTTATCTAGACATGCTAGATCATGTACATCAATTGAAGTTTAAGAAATTATTTGCTCATTGAAAGATATTTTTGTGCCTTTGGGTTGGACATGGAGCTTTATAATTTCCTTTAGCTGGATATCTGGTACAACGAATGTTTTCTTGAATTCAACTACAAGGGTTCAATCGGCTGCTATATGAAGTAGTTTAAATTATTACATGCATTCACTATGAAAATTGTTTATAATCAGTGTGTTTCAATGTTTGCTAAACTAAATTCTGAATAGAACTTCACTAATCTAAATTCTGAACAAAATTTCTGGCCTTCCGCAATAAATCCGTGGGTCTATGCATCTCTTGGGTGAATAAGGGAGCCATATTGATCCAATTAAATTGCTATTTTATGTCTTGTTGACTTCCCTATCTGGATTTTTTTTCGCTTTTATGTGTTTTTTCAGTATATGGTTCTTTTCCCAAAAATTTTTTGATGAAACAATGTTATGTTGTATAATTGTATGTGTTAAGTTTCAACGTTTATTGCAGATGAAGACGGGATGTGTTGCTCTCGTTTTGTGCTTAAATATTAGTGTTGGTCCACCTGATGTGATAAAGATCTCTCCTTGTGCTCGAATGGAATGCTGGATTGGTATAATTATCTCCTTCCTTCTCTCATTGATTGATAATTAATTAGCCGTATGATGACTACGCTATATTTGTTTATATCTGATTGGTTGTCTTCCAATTTATTGGCTCATGTTGCTCTATCTATAATTTCTCGTTACATTTGATGCCTGAAAGTTAATCATTACATTTCAGATTTCTTAGATCATCTATACACTTTTCTCATTATTGAGAATTTCATATAAGCACTATGTTTATTGTCATTGATTAATTTTCCAGTACCATATTTTATGTACATTCTTACATATTTTCATGTGTCATCTTTTAGCTCTTCATTCTATTTGTATGCAACAGAGCTCTTTTAGCATCGTGCAGTGTCCGAAAAATGGACCGTTTATTGAATCGAAAAACTTGATTCACAATTCACTGATTCAATCGTTGGTTGAATCATAATTGAACTGTGAATTATAATTAAATATATATATATTTATATTGTATATATTACTTAAAAGTTAATAAAACACCAAACATGAAACATAAAGAGCCTAAATTATATTGTTCAATTTTATAAGTTAGAATTTCTTGAAAAAGACGGTCAAGAGCATATGAGTTGAGCAAGAGACTAAGATTTTCTACCTTTTAGCCAGATTTAGAAATTAAAATATTAGAATTTGAGTTGGGGCTTTTATTTTGTAGATTTGTTTGAGTGTTTTAGGTTTTTAGCTTTTTAATATGTACTTTAACCTTGGAGGTTTGTACATTAGGCAAAAAATTAAAAAAAAATTCTAATTGTGCCAAAAATTAAAAGGGTAAAAAAAAGAAAATAAACGAACCAATTTGGTTCACATAAAACCATGAGCTGTTCAACAACTTGAACGGTCCCACCAGTGGTTTAGAATCTTCAGACAGTTTTAGCAAAATAGAACATTTTTTTAGTTTTGCAATAGAGAGGACTAGAACTAAGCACCCCAGTAATGGAAACACATTGCCTCATGTTAGCCATCGAGAGGAAGTACAAGAGGAAGTACAGGTGCATCAATCTGATGATTCTCTACCTAATGAAGTTGAAACAAATAAGCTCCTAATCACTATAAGAAAAACTTTAAAGGTTTTTGGGAATTTTAGTACATTGATAGCTATCAAGATTTCAACTTTGTTCTGCTCAAATCATTTTCTCTTATAGCGATGTAGCTCCTAATGAAACTAATCTTTCAACCATGTTGCAATACTTCAGCGTTTGCCTTCCACTTTAGAGCAAATAATTACAAAGTCCTCCTGGACATCGTACGTAACAGTGAGAAGATGGATTTGGGTTCCTTGATGCTCCGAATTAAGGAATAAGAAAAGCTATAGCTTTTGAATTAATTATAATTTATAATTGAATAAATCTTATGATTTCACTGGTGAAATCATATATCTATGGAAAACATTTGTCAATACATTCAGCTAACTTATTATAGTTCATTTTTACAGGAAGAGTCTGAAAAATAGTTTGAATGTAATACACACCCAAAATAAAATGCTGGGAAACAAGTTTTATTTATTGCAGCTAAACACTTTATATTTTTTATTAATTATGATAAAAGAACACTATCAATTAGATATATATACAAATATTCATCACTATTTATTCTTTATATATATATATATATATATGGAAGGATAAAACTTGAAGGGTAATATTTTATGTTCTTATTTGCCAATTGATATAATTGTTGTACGCATCAAGGTACAAAACCCATTACATGCACTAAATTCCATTCTCATGAAATCTAAAATAGAATTCTATTTATAGTAGATGCTCAAAATATAATCATTTCCATAAATCGAATGCAAATTTTTTGATATAAATAATATTTATTTGTATAGATTATGTAGTGTCCTGCTCGGGACAGCACCTAAGCCAAAGCGCTACTTTGTTCAAGCTTGACATACAGTCAATAAAAGAGCAAATATTCGCACTAACCCAAAAGATCGCTTCTCTAAACGAAATATGTACAATCCAACGTCTTAAGTTCAATATAACATTCACATAACATTGCTTGTATCACTGCCTCGATCAGGTGTAGATTATATGCACAATCGCAACACCTAATCTATTACAAAATAAACTGCCCAACCAAAGCCTGGCTCTTGCTTCTCACTTAGGCCTGTCTGAAAAAAATAAAGAATAACAAAGAGGGTGATTCTTAAGGACTCAGTGAGGGAAACACATAACAGGAGATAGAGTAGAAGTTATTAAATTTCAATAATAATGAACAAGGTTATTGATAGTAATAAGATAAGCAGTTCATGCTTGCTGGAAATAAGAATTTATACTCATAAAAACTTGGAACATGTAAACATTTAGCTGGCCTGTTGGCATCCTTCCCTATTGCTCCTTGATGAATACATGATAACTTTTTCAATAGCACTTGAATTGAGAATGAGAACTTTTCTCTTTATCTATAACTTTACAATAGCAATTAACTTGAACATGAAAAATTTCTCCTTATCTCTCCATTTGCTCGAGCACACAGCTCGGCATGTAACAACTTGCTTTTATGGCATGATCGACGGCACGCCTGATCCCGCCACTCATAATTTGCCACCTCCAGCTACTTGTAAGTTAGGATCGAAGGTGGGTACTAGCCGGGAGATCTGTCATCGTTGGTCCGTACCGCCCGTTCGTCTTTTCGGACCTAGCCCCCAGCCCAACTTCCCGTGACATCCCTTCGGGTTGAACTTCCCAAGGGCGTCCCCATAGGTTGAATGGTTTAATGCCAACAGATAACAATTTAACTTTTAAAGTAGTGACATAAACACTATTCAACAACGGCCACCAAGGCCTATATCAATAAACAAAGCATATGAACAGATTAAGAAGGCTTTTGACAAAATTAGGTCTACCAGACCATTTCAAATATCATTTTCATAAACATCAAGATCATTTTCGAAAAATGGTAACATATCATGCAGTTTCAAATCAAAAAAACCTCATAGGGTTCGACAACTAACAATGATAACAACAATTTGAACAGATATCAAATCAGCAGAACCTAACGGGTTCAACAATGACTATAGATTAGGCTCAACAAATTAAGAACCAATTGGTAGAACCCTCACAGGGATAACAATAATTAACAGAGTACGATAATTAAAGCAATATCAACCCTCAGAGGGGTTCATCAAGGAATCGAAAGGTACAACGGTTGTCAGATTGGCGGATCCTCACCTCTTGTAGTTTTAGCAAAATAAATCTCAACTCACAATCTACGGATCGCCAGGACCCACTTCTTCTTCACCTAATCAGAGGAATAATCCCACAGTCAAAATTCCTATTCGACACTAAACCTTCTAGAATTGCATCAAGCATTCTAACATTATTAATTTATCAATCAACACAATGATATAGGTTCAATAGATGCTCTCTACACAATCATCGCAATGTCAACTATTCCTAAATTAGTCACGATAGTCTATATTGGTTCCAAAATAGCATGATCTCAATCTAAATTATAAGGTCATAATAACATAATCTTAATCCATACAAAATAGTCCAATTCCTGCATAATTAATCCTAATCAAATGCCACTTAGTCTCACATTACAAAATCCTTAGTCAATATTTATTAATTCCCAATTTTGGCATTTAGCATGACACGTCCGGGTCCACAAATTTAATATTTCTCTTTGCATGGGAATTGTACACACACATTTATGTACTAATCTTCCTAACATTCTCATTCTTGGCATACATACATGGCTTAAAATGGAAAGTAAAACATATGCATATATATCAAGGTACAACCAACTAAAGCTTAATCCATAATCTCTATTACCCAAATCGCTTATCTAGGCCTCAGAATCACAAACCAAGAACACCACTGTAATCGGTGGAACGAGAGAAGAAATTGGTCTCGGGTCACCGAAGCACCGCCGTCTGCCGCCGCCGAAAAATCTTGCGGTCACCACAACAATGTTCATCTCGAACTCCTAAATCCAATCCCATAATTAGTTTCCAGTTCCTCAGCCTAGATCACCCTCAACTGAGCTCAACAGCCACCAAATGGGTTTCTCACCGCCGCCTATTTCTCTCTGATTTTCGTCACCGCCGCTGCTCTGATCTCTCATGCAAACCCACCACCGTGATCCCTTTTCGTAGCTCTTCCCAACTATAACCTCATAACTGACTTTGGATGCCAGAAAATCACAAACCCACTAATCGACCGTGAACTCTCTCTCAGTCTCTCTCTCGCCAGAAGCTTTTCAACCAAGCATGGTGGTGTTGCTATGGAGCTAGTGAGGAGGAGAAGAAGATGGTTGGTTTGGTTGGTGAATTTGGCTACCGGAGGAAGCTCACCGTGGAATGAATAGTTGTTGCGGTGAAGTGAAGAAATGAAGAAGAAATGAGAAGAATGAAGAAACAACCTATTTTTCTTAAATCCAATTTTGTAAATTTGCAATTGAGTCCTTAGTCTAATTAAGTTAATTCACTTAAGTCCTTAAGTAATTAAAATAACATATTGGTCCTAGTTGACTAGAAAAATACCATTCAAGCCCCTAAGCTTTCTAATTTATTCAATTAAGTCTTCAAAAATTACAAATTAGCCCTAAGAAATTTAAATAAAATAATAATATGAAAGAATAATTAAATTTCATCAAATATGGAAATTAATAAAAATTTAAATTCTATAACCATAAAATTTTAGGATGTTACAGACCTCTCCCTCTTAAGAGAATCTGGTCCCTAGATTCTTACCTAAATATTGGAAAAGGTTGGGACACAGTTGGCACATGTGATCTTCTTGTTCCCACGTGGCTTCTTCCACATTCTGGTTGCGCCAGAGTACCTTCACTTGGGGAATCTTTCGATTTCTTAGCTCTCGGTATTGCCGATCCAAAATACGAATTGGTTGTTCCTCATAAGTCAAATCACTTCTCAACTGCATGTGCTCAGGTGATATGATATGAAAAGGATTGGGATAGAATTTATGAAGTTGAGATTCATGAAAGACATCATGCATTCCAGCCAATTCTTGGGATAATACAATACGATAAGCCACTGGTCCCATTCTTTCACATATTTCATAAGGTCCAACATATCTTGGACTCAATTTTCCACCTTTTTCTATTCTTCTAACCTCTTTTTATCGATGATACTTTGAGAAACACTTGATCACCAACTTCAAAATCCAAGTCCTTCCTTCGTTTGTCTGCATAACTTTTCTATCGGTCTTAGGCAAGCTTCATCTGTTGCTTAATAATTTGTACCTTCTCGATAGTCTCTTGAATCAGTTCAGGTATTACAGTTCCCTGAGACTTGTCAATCGTACCTCTATATTTTACTAAATCCCAATGCAACGGAGATTGACAATCCCTACCGTATAGTGCCTCGTATGGCACCATTTGGATAACAGACTGATAACTGTTATTGTAAGCAAATTCGATCAAAGGAAGATGTCTGTTCCTCCAACTCCCACCGAAATCCATAATACAAGCCCGTAGCATATCCTCCAAGATCCGGATAACTCTCTCTGACTGTCCATCAGTTTAAGGGTGGGCGGCAAAACTAAATTGTAATCTTGTTCCCAAGTGTTTTTGCAAACTTTTCCAAAGCCTCAAGGTGAATTTTGGATCTCGATCGGACACAATACTGATCGAAATTCCATGTAATATGATGATCTCTTTTATACCTTGTAATCCGTTCTGACTGGTAGAAAATGCGTTGACTTTGTTAAATGGTCTACTACTACCTAGATACTATCATATCCTCCTTTAACCGTCGGTAGACCAATCACAAAGTCCATAGTCACTTGCTCCCATTTCCAGTCACGGATAGGAAGCTGCTGTAATAGTCCTGATGGTCGCTGGTGTTCGGCTTTTACTAACTAGCATGTCAAGCATTTCTGCACATATTCTGATACATCTTTCTTCATCCCATTCCACCAGAATTGCCTTTTTAAGTCCTGATACATCTTTGTTCCTCTGAAATATACGACATATCTTGCTTTGCGTGCCTCATCCAGTAGTTTTTTTTTATCTCTCTAGGCACACATATTCTTTGGCGGAATAAAAGAGTACCTTAACCATCTATACTGAATTCATACTTCTCAAGATTCTCAACTGCTTCTTTCTGTTTTAGTATCCAGCTATCATTACCCTGAGCTTGTCGTATCTCATCATATAACTCTGGTTGTACTTTCACTCCTGCGATCCAGCCTCGTTGTTTCATTCTGATCACCACATCTACTCCTGAACTTTCTAGTGTTTCTCTTTTCAACAGGCAGGTTATTTTAGCCTTTCGGCTCAGTGCATCCGTCACCACATTCGCCTTTCCTGTGAGGTAATAGATAGAGAAATTATAATCCTCTAAAAATTCCATCCACCTTCGTTGTCGCATGTTCAAGTCCTTTTGGGAGTACAAATACTTGAGGCTCTTGTGATCAGTGTATACCTCGAATGTAGCCCTATAAAGGTAATACCTTCATTTTGTTAAGGCAAAAATTACTGTAGCCAACTCCAAATCATAAGTTGGGTAGTTTTCCTCGTGTGGTTTTAGTTTTCTAGATACATAAGCGATAACTCGCCCCTTCTGCATCAACACACACCCAAGACCTTCTTTAGAAGCGTTAGTGAACACGACGAATCCTTCTAATCATTTTGGAAGGGCTAAAATTGGAGCTGATGTAATCTATTCTTCAGTTCTTGGAAACTCCCATCACAACTGTTGTCCAAGTTAAATGGACGGTCTTTTTGAGTCAGTTTAGTCAATGGCCCAACTAGTTTTGAGAAATCCTGTACAAATCTTAGGTAATAGCCAGTAAGTCCCAAGAAACTATGAACTTTCATTACAGTTTCAAGTCTTTTCCAGTTGATTATCGCCTCTATCTTAGAGGGATCAACCTCTATCCCGTCTTGAGATATAATGTGCCCTAAAAACCCCACATTTTTTATCCAAACTTCGCACTTACTGAATTTGGCATACAACTGATGCTCTTTCAGAGTTTTGAGAACTAAGTGCAAGTGTTTTGCATGCTCTTCTTGGGTCCTTGAGTAAACCAAAATGTCATCTATGAAAATGACCATAAATTGGTCTAGATATGGTCGAACACTTGATGCATCAGGTCCATGAATGCCGCTAGAGCATTAGTTAGACCAAACAGCATCACAACAAACTCAAAGTGACCATATCGAGAGTTGAATCGGGTCTTCAAAATATCTTCCTCTTTGATTTTCAATTGATAATACCCTTGTCTCAAATCTAACTTTGAAAAGATTGTAGCTCCTTGTAGAAGATCAAATAATTCTTCCACATGTGGTATAGGGTATTTATTCTTTATCGTGAATTTGTTTAACTCCCTATAATCAATGCACATCCTTAGGGATCCATCTTTTTTGTTAACAAATAACACCGGGGCTCCCCAAGGAGAGGTGCTGGGTCTTATGAACTTCTTTTCTACTAGCTCCTGAAGTTGATTTTTCAATTCTTTGAGCTCTATGGGAGCCATTCTATAAGGAGTCTTAGAAAAAGGCGTTGCCCTAGGAAAAGTGTGAATTACAAATTCTATCTCTCTATCAGGGGGTAACGAGCACAATTCCTTCAGAAACACTTCGGGGTACTCGGCTACTATTTTCACCTCTTCAATCTTAACTGTATCTTGGGGCTTATTAATGAGATACGCCAAAAATCCTTGTCCACCATCTTTTAAAATCTTCCTGGCTTCTAGCACAGATATAATTGGTATTGGGGAAGTATTATTTGTGGAATGATGTGTTGGTACCGATATCTTATTCTCTAGGGTGAGGCACTTGGTGTAACAATTTACCTGTGCCTGATGTTTGTATAGCCAATTCATTCTAATGATCAAATCATATCTTGTATAGGCATTTGTATAAGATCGGCCAAATATACTCTATCCCCAATCATAATTGGACAATCCCGATATATGATATCTATCATTAACCCTATTCCCAAGGGTGTCCGGACTTCTATCTGGTAAGTCATGATTTCGGGATGCATACTTAATTTTTCAGACATAGTTGCAGATATGAAAGAATGTGAAGCACCAGGATCATATAAAATATTTCCACTAATTCCAAGAATAGAAATCATACCTTCAACTACTTCAGAAGGGTCGGGTGTTTCTTCTCCAATCAGAGCATATGCACATGCTTGGACTTTTAGCTTTCCACTCGTTCCTGCAACTTATTTCCCTTTCTCTGTAGAGGCTGGCCTTTTTAGATTGGGACAGTCCTTGAGAATGTGCTGATCACTGCCACAAATTATACATTTACCATGTTTTTCCAGCATTTTGATTCATCGTGGCCTGATTTTCCACAAACCCACATGTCTTTGGTGCTGGATTCATGGCTCTACTGGTCTGATAACTTCGCTAATTGGCACCCCCTATCTGTAACTTTGGTTGCTTTTTCCCAGAGTGGTTCTGCCCACCTGGCGACAACCTCTCATTTTGCCCTTTTTCTTCAATCTTCTTAATTTCCCGCAAATTCGATTCTACCTCTAGTGCATTACTCACCGCACGATTGTAGTTCGAAAGATCACATGAGAGAAGACTCCATCTAATTTTGCGTCGTAACCCATCCACAAATTTGCGAACCGATCACTTCTCATCAGCCAATATATGGGGTGCATACCGGATCAATCGGCTAAATGTAGCTTCATATTGGCCGACTGTAGACGTCCCTTGGATTAACTCCATGAATTCTCTTTCCCTGGCATACTTGGTCACCTCCGGTACATATTTTTCCATAAACTCCTAGGTGAAGTTTTCCCAAGTTCGTTGAGTTCCCTCCGCAGTCCACCTGCGATCGATCAATTGCCACCAATCATGTGCAGGACCATCTAGTAGAAATGTGGCATATCGGATCTTTTGCTTATCTAGATATCGCAAAGTTCCAAATATCTTTTCCAAGCTATTAACCCACATCTCGACTTTTCTGTCATTGGGTTCCCCTAAGAATTTTGGGGGTTGCAATCGGAGAAACCGCTCCAAAGCTAGGTCCTCTACTGGCTCTTCAGCATTTCCTGCTTGGTTACCCTATCTCTGCTGCTGACAAAACTGCATAAATTGTTGCCACATCTGGAACATAGGCTCAATTGGCTAGCCTGTAGAGGGTTGATTAACCAGTGGGATCTATGAGACCTCTTTCTCTGGCAGGGTTGGTTGCTCAATTGGTGTTCTCTACCTAGGAATATGCTATACGATTGCCCGTGGACCGGGTGGTCTCCCTCTCCCATGCCGACCTACTCAAGGTGGGTCAAGTATATAAGAACCTTCACGATATGCCATTGTCTTCTAATCACCCCTTGTTCTTCCTTAACCTGTTATTGTCAAGATTACCCAAGGACATCCCATGTTAAAAACAAAATTGTGATCTTTTATATATAATTATGAAATTTTGATAAATTAACAAGGTTCGGCACGATAAAAGTTAAATTACTAAAAGTCTACATAAAAACTTCTACCACTTTAATCTTATCCATAAACCATCATTAGCCATCGAAAGATTCTCAATCATACCTAAAATAAATCAAAGTTCTCCTCTCAATATAAAGTCTAATATTCATTTTCTGCAAATGGAACTACAAACTAGTCAACTATCCTAGATGTAATCCCCTACTTCCAACAGACTCTCCATGTATCTTCTTAATACCCATTTACCTAGGTCATCACCAAACCTGGGCCTTGATACCACCTCTATAGCGCCCCTGCTTGAGACAGCACCTAAGCCGAAGCGCTACTCTGTTCAAGCTTGACATACAATCAATAAAAGAGCAAATATTCGTACTAACACAAAAGATCGCTTCTCTGAACGAAATATGTACAATCCAGCGTCTTAAGTTCAATATAACATTCACATAACATTTCTTATATTACTACCTCAATCAAGTGTAGACTATATGCACAATCGCAACACATAATCTATTACAAAATAAACTGTCCAACCGAAGCCTGGCTCTTACTTCTCACTTAGGCCTGTCTGAAAAAAATAAAGAATAACAAAGAGGGTGAGTCTTAAAGACTCAGTGAGGGAAACACATAACAAGAGATAGAGGTAAAGTTAATAAATTTCAATAACAATGAACAAAGTTATTGATAGTAATCAGATAATCAGTTCATGCTTACTGGAAATTAGAATTTATACTCATAAAAACCTGGAACATGTAAAAATTTAGCTAGCATGTTGGCATCCTTCCTTATTGCTCCTTAATGAATACAAGATAACTTTTTCAATAGCACTTGACTTGAGCATGAGAACTTTTCTCTTTATATATAACTTTACAATAGCAATTAACTTGAACATGAAAAATTTCTCCTTATCTCTCCATTTGCTCGGGCACACAGCTCGGCATGTAACAACTTGCTTTTATGGCATGATCAATGGCATGCCTGATCCCGCCACTCATAATTTGCTACCTCCAACTACTTGTAAGTTAGGATCGTAGGTTGGCACTAGCTGGGAGACACTACAACAAATTACACTTTTAGTAACGAACAATTTCGTTACCATAAGGCTGAAATTCGTTACCCAAAAATATTGGTAACGAATTTTTCGTTACTTAAGTTTAGTGCCCTAAAGCCCGTCGCAAAAGGTATTAGTAACGAAGTTTATGGTTCGTTATGAATAATGGACTTATGGCGACGAAATGTAATGTTACCAAAAGTTTCGTATTAGTGACAAAATAATGTTAGTTATAATTGATTTGTATAGTGTAACGAAATACCTAATTACCAAAATGTTGGCAATTTTGTTGCCTTTTATTTTTTGTTACCAATGCATATTATAATAATATTATTTATTTATTTAAGTTTCGTTACAAATTGTTTGTGTAACAAAAAATTTGGTTACGATTAGTTAAATAATATTTTTATTTTAATAAGCTTTTCGTTACTAATAGAATACATAACTAATAATTTCGTTACAAAAAATATTAAGAATTTTGTTACAATTACTATATACAACTAAATGTTTCGTTACTTATGACATGTAAGATTAAAATATTTTGTTACAAATAAGCAATGAATTGGTTACAGATAATTAATTTCTTAATTAACATTGAGTAATTATTTGTTACAAATTGGTAAATTGTTCGTTACAAATAAATAAAATAATTCATTATGAATACGTCAAATTAATTTGTTACGATTAAGAAAAGTGACCAACAAATTTCGTTACCAATAAATTGTTTTTGTAACAATACTACTTTTGTTACAAAAAGAGTTCATTTTTCCCTATTCAATAGGTCAATATGGATACAAAATTGCATAAGGAATTCATATTTGAAGTATATCAACATCCTAAACATAGATAATTCATAGTCATTCCTTCAATAAACAAAAGAGTAAGCACATCCATCCATCCACAGACACTACATCAATGACATTCATCTATCTATAGACATAAATATAATTTCAAAACATCAATCCCAAATTCAAACCACAACCACAAGCCATGATAACCAAATGGGTATATCAATCAAACAAAAGTGTTAAGTTTTCAAGAAGTGTTATCGCTCAAGTAACAAAAGATATCTCCAAAATATATTCCTTAATTCTCGTCAACATCATCACAAAGATGGCTACTTCCAACAATCTGCAAAAAAAGATTCCACAACATACTGTGAATATGAAAAACATCAAATTAGGTATTACATATGTTTAACAAGTCACTACACATCTATTTTTTCTTAGATTGAATAAGTATGATATGTTCAAGAAAGAAGTGTCCATAAGTCGTAAAGATGCCCAAATGGAAGATGCTAAGCTTGTGTATGTGACTAATATACAGTCTAATAGGCATCAAAGAACTTTTTTTCAATATATTTAATTGACCTTCTTGTGCAAAAGTTTCTTCCAACTAAAATCAATTCTCTCATTCAGTTCCCACCCATAATTCCTTGTGTCCTGCGAGTCGAAAAGTACTTTACACATTGTTTGAATGGAAATGTAAATTTTCACATACCACTGACAAGTAACTGAAATACAAAATAGAAGGAACAAAGCACTCAGAAATATAGCAAGTATAGAACTAAGTATTCCAAATGTACTTGATTCTAAATAAAAAGTGGATAATCTATTATATCCTAAAACAAGTTAGTAACAAAATTCTTTCTAGCATCCCATACTTCTCAATTAGCATAAATCAGCACAACTAAAAGAATGGTTTCTAGGCATAACTTAAAACTTCCATATTTTAATAGAGAAAATAGGTTTGTAACACTAAAGGTAAGAACTACATATAACTACTTCTCTTCTAAACAAATGTTCAAGTCCAAGTAATATTATCAAAGAAGAAGAACTAGATGATAAATCAACACAAAATAAAAAATCACTACAATAATAATAATAATAATAATAACAATAATAATAATAATAATAATAATAATTTTTTTTAAAAAAAGGGTGGGGGTTGGCCTCCCATCGGAAGACCCTAGCTGCTGCTGGGTCTCCCGACGGGAGGCCAGACCAGCTCTGGCTCTCGATGATGAGCATCTCGTCGGCCGGCCAAGAATGTTACAATAAAGAAAAATAAAAAATGAAGGAAGAAGAGAGAGTACCGAAATGGGTGGGAGGGAAATGAAATGGGTGAGTAGGAAATGAAATTGAAATGCAAAGGGAACAAGACTCTTGTCTTACATTTTTTTTATATATTTTTATTTTGATAATTTTTATTTATTTATAGTAATTAATTTTTAAAATTTAAATTTTAATTATTCATTAGTTTGTTATATATGACTCTAATTCATATTTTGATACTTAATATTTTTACATATTATATTTTAATATAATATTAAAAAATTAAATTTTATGATGATTATTGAATATTTACATTTAATTTTAAAAATGTAGGTATAATAATGTTAATAAATAAAAATATTCTCTATTATTAATATTTTTGAGGTTTAAAATTTATAGAAGTTGTGAGATTTTAGAATTTAGAGTTTAAGTTTTATATTTAGATAAATTTTATTTTTTTTCTAAATTAATAATAGTACAAATCTACAAAATAAAATTATGAAATAATATATTCATCTTCTATTATAGGTATAGAGTATAGTTAGATATTTTAAAACATTTAAAAGTTGTTTGGGTGAGTTTATAAGCTTCTCAAAACATTTTATAAGATGTTTGGTAGCTTATAAGATGTAAAAAAGTTTTTCGTAATCTTTTTTATAAAAAATCTTATAAAGATTCTAAAATAATATGTTAGAGGTTTATAAGTTCTTTTCAAAAAAGTAAGAAGTTCTTAAATTATTTTTAAAATCTTAACAAGCTCATGAATTTTAATTATATTAATTATGAAATTGTCATTACTAATACTTGATATGCTCGAAGATCTTATTATCCAAATACTTTGAAAACTTTTTTAAAACAAAAAAATCTAGCATATTGAAAAAATATAGGATGTAGGAACTTCAAAAATATCTTATAAGATGTAGGAGCTTATAAGACCTTTTAAATAAATTTAGCCCGAACATCTTCTTAATTTCCATTTAGCTATTTATTATTTTTTGTATTTTACTATTTTATTTTAGAATTAAAAAATTAATTATTCTCGATTTAGTTAATTTTTTTTCTAAGTTATTTGCGCAATTACATTTATTTTTGTAATATTCTTTTATACAATATTTAACTAATATATCTAAAAAATTTATATGAAAATTATTTCTTCCATGATAATAAGATTTCAAAAATAAACCTTTCTTTTGTAAATTAAAAAATAAATATAATATTTTTCAAATATAAATTTATGCTTAACATGAATTTGTTTTGTAAATTACAAACTAATACCCACCAACATATTAAATATAAAATTCTTTAATTTGTGAAATAATTCAATGGTTTTATAAAATTTGAAAATAATTTTTTTTCAAAACAAAATCAACTTTTTTTTTAAGTAATAATATTTGAGAAAAAGGTTTTAAAATAGAGACTTATTCACTACAATACTACGTTTATTTAAACCTTTTTAATGAAAATAATTTAATTATTAAAATAAGATTGGGGATAAATTTGATATTTCATATTTATCATAAGTTACAATGTTAAGCATCCAAACAACTGATTGTGCTAAAATTACGATATCCAAATTAGTAATCCAAGCAAACAAATAAAGTATTGATATATTTATTAGCTAATAAATCTTACACTTATCAATCACATTCAAACCTATCATAAAAAGCAAATGAGCCCTTATGGAATACTTGACATTAAATTTACCATTACATATTATGTTAATTATTGTTCAAAATTAATGTACTTAATAATAAATATCACAAAAACATTACCAACAATGTTGTTCTTACTTATTCTTAATAACATTTGATATAAAAGTTAAATTATTGATTCTTAATTAATGTAATTAATAATTATAATAAAAGTTAACAGTGTGACATGACACTTGAGATAATTTTATTCCTATTGATTAATCAGTTATACAATTCATAAATTTATATGTTAGTATCTTAATTAATTTCACTTATTCGGTTCACCCACACATAAATCATATCTTCATGAAATTTCACTTATAGAATATGAGTCAAAAAACATTTAATGAAATAGAACTTATGCTTTGAATATTTAATTATTTCATAATAATTAATTTGTATATATATTAAATTTACATTAATGAATAAAATTAAATTTGCCATACAACATTTACTAAAATAGAACTTATTCTTTCAATATATTTAATTATTTCATAATTTTTTCGCAATTTTGGTCCATTAGGCTAGAAAATTTTTAATTGGGTCCAAAAATTGTCCAGTCATTTTCAATTGGGCCTAATTTTTGGGGATTTTGTGACATGTGTCATCCAACACTACATCCACGTCCACCTCAGCTGCCACATCAACAAAATGACTGAAATAAAAAAGAAAAGAAAAGAAGAGAAAAATGTTGAGGAAAAAAAATAAAAATAATCAATAGAAGTAAAAATTTATATTATCATATATAATATAATACATATGTATCAATAGATACTATATTATTATAGATATAATATAATACATATATAATATATATAGTTTAAATATATATTCTTTTATATTTATCTCCCCCACCCCAACCTACCCCAACCCCCACCCCCTTAATCCCCCCACCCCAACATCACTAGCTACCATGGCAGCCTTGGACCGCCGGCACGGATGCCGGAGAAAACAAAATGGAAAACATAAAAAAAAAAGCTTAGCTGCCAGCAGCCATGGCAAAACCATAATAGGAAAAAAAAAAAAGAAGAAGAAGAAGAGGAAGACCAGATCTAGCCTAATCTGGCCAAATCCGGACAGTATGCTTCCTACCATTGCAGCCTATTTCATTTTATATAAATATATATTATATAATTTTTATATATATGTATATATATGTTTCTTATATAAATATATATATATTATATAATTTTTATATATATGTTTTAGATAGATTTATACATGTATATAAGGCTAAATAAAAAACATTATTAATAATATATAAATTTGAAATGCATAAAAGAAAAAATAAATTATTTAAAATTATTTTAACAATTTATAATTTTCACATACTATTATTTCAAAGAAAAATCAATTTATTTTCCCAGTTGCCATGTTTATTTGGAATTATCTTAATATTTTGTAATTTTTACTTGTCATTATTTTTAAAAAAATTCAACTTTTATTAATTGCCACAATAATGGAATTATCTTAAATATTTTGTAATTTTTTTACATGCCAATATTTTAAATTCATTTAAGCTTTTTTTTTTTCCCAGTTGATTCATATTTAAACATTTCGTATTGATACATATGTATATATTATATATATTATACATATGTATATATATTATTTATTTAAAACCATTACATTATTTTGTTCAAAATAATTAAAAATATTTATTTGTTTAAAATTATTAAAATTATATTCTTAGGCCCTGTTTACTTTGTGGTATGGGATGTGGGGTGATAGGATGAAATGAGGAATGAATAGTAGGATTCTGATAATTTTATATTTTTAATTAGATGTTTACTTTGTGGGTTGATATCAATGATAAAATTGGATTATTGTATTGAGAATGTTTAGATAAACATGAATTATAAAACTTGGATAAATTATTAAAAGACTAAAGTACCCCTAGTTAAAATATTTTTTTATTTAGCATAAAAAAATTAATTTTTCTCCATGTCAATGCAACATCCAATTATTTCTTCTTTTTTCTATTTAGCTTAAAGAATTTTTTTTCTCCATTCTAATACAATATCTTTACACAAATTATATATATCGATTTTTCTTTTAATTATTTTAATATAAATATATTTTTAATATTTAAATTTTTATAATTATTTTTAAATTTTTTGATTGGCGCCGCAACCTGAAATTATTTTAAGTTGCAGCACCAATCAAGTAATAAAACCATCCCACCTCAAAGGTGGGATGGCTCATCACTCATTTTGTCAGCACAGTGACGGGTCGACAGTTTTATACAGGGCTCTAATCACTCAAAGTAAATATGGAATGAGACAGGATATGGGCCTTCATCCTGACGCATCCCTCAAAGTAAACAAGTCCTTAGGATAAAATTTTAGATTTTATTTTTATTTAAATTATTTATTTTGATTAATAAATAAATTTAATTTTTTTTATTTATATATACAGACATCAAGGTCTGACAGGGTTCAAACTCTAAATCTCACACATTTTGACTTATTTATTTTTTTATTAATTAATAAATTTGATGAAATTAGTTTAAATTAGAGCTTGTTTGTTATGAATTGGAGCATTTTGTCAAAATATTTTAGCAAAATGGTTTTTTGGAAGTGGGGTTGGTGAATGTGATGATTGTTTGTTTGTATTTTGGGAGGTAGGTGGAAAATGAATTGGGAAAAAAATATTTATCTATTTTTGTTTTAGGATGGAACAAGATATCATATCAATAACTTTTTTATTGGGTTGGTAGGGTGTGAAATTGACATTTTAAAATTACTATTATTAATATGATATTTTTAGATCTTATTTTTATTCTTAAATTATTTATTTTAGTTAATAAATACTTTTTTATATTTAATAAACATATTCAACTTAATCTAATTAAATTATTTTATATATGATTATTTTTTAATATTATTAAGATGTAATTTAAAAATAAAATCATATTTCATTAATAGATGGATCTGATTTTTATTTTTATTTTATAATTAATAAATATGTTTAATTAAATTTGATTAAATTATTTTAGATATGTTGATGATTTTAAATTTTTATTTTTTAATCCAACTTCAATTAAAAAATTATTAATAAAATTATTTAAATTTTTTTTGAGTGATTTAAATAATATTAAAGTTAAACCCCCATGTTAAAGTCACAAATAAGTCCAGGGTTGTTTTTGTCTGAAAAATAATCAAAATAGCTTTTGAAGGATATTTTTGAATTTTAATATAAATTTTCAACCGACGTCTATAAATTTATTAAGGATGTTAAAAGTTCTTCAAATATCTAATTGGGGGGGGGGGGCATAAAAAATAATTTTATTAAACTTATAACTATATTACTAAGTTTATATTACAATGTCATGAGTATTTCAAAAGAATTTCAAAATTTCCAACTATATTAAAGTTATACAAGTTGATCAATTTCAAAACAATTTGTGATAATTAAGTGTAGAAAATTTTCAATAAATTCATGTTCAAATTTTCAACATCAATATATTATTAGTACAGAATATTTTAATTTTTAAAATAAAATTAATTACACGTAAAGACTAAAGTTTTTAGAATTTAGAAACAATTTTTCTATAATCTTTTTGTTCAAAAACAATGTCCTAATAAATAATAACAAAGAGTAGAATTAAATTTTTAACCCCCTTAATAATACATCATAAATAATCTTATAATATAAGATAAAACAAATCATTTTTATATGTGCTATTTATACACAAAATGGTGGGAGGAGCAAAAATTTGGAGGGAATAAAAGAGTATTAGGGGAATTCATTTTTGGAGGGAAACTTATTTTTTGAAGGAAATATAATATGTTGACCAACTAATTCTTAAGAACAACGTGTTCATGTCCATGAAAGTTAATAATTATTATATTTAATAATATCCTTTATGTTAATACTTTTTCTACATTATATTAAACCACGAAAGTTATCTTCATTTAACAATTTATATAGTAAAACATACACACAATTAACATATAGATATCTATAAGTTATAAAAATCTTTAACTGACCAATACAATGATTAAAAAATAAAATGTAACATTAATAGGCCTAACTTCATAGATAGCTTTTTTTTTATTAAGTATTATGGTAAACTAGATTTCTTTCATTTTTTTTCCCGCTATTCAGGTATGTAACCTTTAACTATTTATTTTAAGGAGTTTTTAGAATTTTTCTAAATGAATATTGTAATAAATTATAATAAAAAATTAAATTCTTAAGCACCAAAATTTATAAGTCCAAATTATATGTTATTTAACTGTTTTAACTATAACAGAAAGTCATTTAATAATTTAAAAAAGTATATGTCAATTCATCATATAATTAAGATAAAAAAAATTAATTTTGCTATAAATTATTTATACCAAAAAAATGGAGGAGCTAAAATTTAGAGGAATCGAAAAAATGAAGAGAATTCATTATTAATAGAAGGAATCAATTTTTTGGAAGAAATCAAGTTAAATTATAATGTCAAACTAATAATAAAAACAATTGTTAACATTTTTTATGGGCCAAATTTTGGAGGGAATACAAAGTTGGAGGGAAACAAAATTGCATTGCCATCCAAATTCATTAAATAAATTTATACATATGTATAAAATAAGAATATATGAAATAATGAGAAATGAGAAATAATGATAAATTCTTCAAATTTTATTGAAATATATATATGTATATAAGTATGAATAAAAAATTATATTATATATATGTTTTTATAAATATTAAATATTATTTAATTCGGAATGAATAAATAGAAAAAAATAGATAAAATAAAAGTAATTTAAATTTTATTGATAAATTTATATATATATGTATATTATATATATGTGAATAAGTATAAATAGAAAAAATAAGTATACATGTATGAATAATTTGAAATAAAAAAGATAAAAATAGAAATTATTTAAAATTTTATAGATAAATTTATATATGTGTGTGTAAAATGAGAATATATGAAATAATGAGAAATGAGAAACAATGATAAATTTATATAAATGTATAAAATGAGAAATATATGAAATAATGGAAGAAGAGAGAAATGAGAATAAAAAGAAAAGAAAAGAATGAAGAAAAAAAGAAAAAAAGAAAAAAAAAAAAGGAGAAATATATGAAGTGCTGGAGGGAAGGGTGGGGATTGTTGTTGTTGTTCTTCTTCTCCCTATAATAATAATAATAATAATAATTAATTAATTAATTATTATTATTATTATTTGAATAATTGAATTATTTTAGAATTTTTTATTTTAATATTATTATGTAATTTATAATTACATAATTAGGATGATAGACTTAAAATTTCATTGTTTAAGTTTTATTTTGTTATATCTAAATAAATAAATAAAATAGATTTATATTTAATAGAATTATTTTAGATGTATTTATCATTTTAATATTATTATATAATTTTTAATTATATAGATAATAGGATAGACTTAAATTTTTATTGGTTAATTTTTATTTCATTTTTAACTTAACAAATAAAGTCAACAAAATTTATTTAAATTTTTAGATATTTTACTATTTTAACATTATTAAATATTTTAACTTAATATTATTAAAGTTATATGGCCTAAAGTGATAAGTTAGATTTTTCAAAAAATTTGATGATAAATTCGTATGAAATAAAATTTTATAAATTTGAAGGATATTGGATATTTTAAATTCTAATGTTTAGAATATTTTTTATTTTAATATTATTATGTAATTTATAATTATATAGTTAGGATGGAGGGAAATACGAAGTTCGAGGGAATACAAAGTTGGAGGGAAACAAAATTGCATTGCCATCCAAATTCATTAAATAAATTTATACATATGTATAAAATAAGAATATATGAAATAATGAGAAATGAGAAATAATGATAAATTTATATATGTATAAATGAGAAATATATGATGAATCTTTTTTAAATTTTATTGAAATATATACATATATATATTTATAAATATATACTATATATGTATATAAGTATGAATAAAAAATTATATTACATATATGTTTTTATAAATATTAAATATTATTTAATTTAGAATGAATAGTAGAAAAAAATATATAAAATAAAAGTAATTTAAATTTTATTGATAAAGTTATATATATGTATATTATATATATGTGAATAAGTATAAATATAAAAAATAAGTATACATGTATGAATAATTAGAAAGAAAATAGATAAAAATAAAAATTATTTAAAATTTTATCGATAAATATGTGTGTGTGTGTGTGTGTGTGTGTGTGTGTGTGTGTGTGTGTGTGTATAAAATGATAATATATGAAATAATGAGAAATGAGAAACAATGATAAATTTATACATATATGTATAAAATGAGAAATATATAAAATAATGGAAGAAAAGAGAAATGAGAATAAAAAGAAAAGAAAAGAATGAAGAAAGAAGAAAAGAAATAAGAAATATATTAAGTGTTGGAGGGGAAGGGTGGGGATTTTTTTTCCGGGGATTCTTCTTCTTCTTGTTTTTGTTGTTGTTGTTGTTGTTGTTGTTGTTATTATTATTATTATATTTGAATTCTTTATTTATATTAATTGAATAATTGAATTTTTTATTTTAATTTTATTATGTAATTTATAATTATATAGTTAGGATGATAGATTCAAAATTTTATTGTTCAAGTTTTATTTTGTTATATATGAATTAATAAATAAAATATATTTATATTTAATAGAATTATTTTAAATGTATTTATCATTTTAATATTATTATGTAGTTTTAAATTATATAGATAATAGGATAGACTTAAATTTTTATTGTTTATTTTTTATTTCATTTTTAACTTAACAAATAAAGTCAACAAAATTTATTTAAATTATTAGATATTTTACTATTTTAACTTAGTAATATTAAAATTATATGGCCTAAAGTTATAAGTTAGATTTTTAAAAAAAATTAGATGATAAATGCATATGAAATAAAATTTTATAAATTTGAAGGATATTTGATATTTTAAATTCTAATGTTTAGAATATTTTTTATTTTAATATTATTATGTAATTTATAATTACATAGTTAGGATGATAGACTTAAAATTTTATTGTTTAAGTGTTTTTTTTTGTTATATTTGAATTAATAAATAAAATATATTTATATTTAACAAAATTATTTTAGATGTATTTATCATTTTAATATTATTATGTAATTTTGAATTATATAGATAATAAGATAGACTTAAATTTTTATTGTTTAATTTTTATTTCATTTTTAACTTAATAAATAAAGTCAACAAAATTTATTTAAATTTTTTGATATTTTACTATTTTAAAATTTTTAGATATTTTAACTTAATATTATTAAAATTATATGGCCTAAAGTGATAAATTCGTATGAAATAAAATTTTATAAATTTGAAGGATATTTGATATTTTAAATTCTAATGTGCAAGTTTTAAATTTTTTTTTAGGACTCAATTCATTTAATTCAATAATTTAGCAAGTGGGATACATGTGTATACGTGTTCATATATGTAAATATATATATAAGTATATAAATATTTTTCAAGATTTATCTTCTTTTTTTATCTTTTTGCTTTTTTCAATTTTTATGTACCTATTTTTAATTTTTTGTGCAAATTTTCTTTTTCTTTTTCTTTTTTGTCGAGTAAAATACATGGCAGGAAGGGGTTGCCACACCACATGCCACGTAGGAGAGAGGATGTGATGTGGCACCACATGGCGCCATGCCATGCGCCACATAGGATCAGGCCTACTGCAAATGAATTCGGGTTGGATTTGTCCTAAAATTGCCAAAATTCAAAAGTTAGTATACCAAAATTGTGGCCCAAAAAGATAAAGTCAAAATTTGCCAGTAAGGTATAGTTACGGGACCAATTTTGCATTTTATCCCTAAATGAAAACTCCCAATTCATTGAATAATTCACAAAACAATTATAAAGCCCAATATTTTAAAGAAATTGGCCCAACTAATGGATTATTCACTTCAAATTTCTTCAAGCTCAATGTTTAAAATAAAACCCAGTTTAATAATAATTCACTAAAAAATTAGTTAAGCCCAATTAACAAATTCTTTACATTATTGTGAAGTCCATTTCTTGAACAAAAGCCAAACCCACAAGTATTAGTAAAAAATTAATTTAATATTCATTTATAATTAGTAACAAAAATCATTGTTACCATATGTGTACAATTAACATTTGGAGGGAATGAATTTTGGAGGGAAGTTAATTAAAATTTAGTAACTAAAAACTTTGTTACAATATATTTTATTTGTAACAAATATTTTGTTGTTACAAAAGGTACCAAATTTTGTTACAAATATATCTTCTTATATGATGGAAAGTGTTATATGTAACAAAATAACATTTTACATAACGAATTATTATTTAGTTATGAACATAAAAAATTTAAGGTAACAAATTTGAGTTAAAGGTAACAAAATTTTTACTTTGTTACTAAAGAAAATGTTATTTGTAACAAAAAATCAATTTTGTTACAATAAATCTAACATATGTAATGAATTTACCAAAATTTTTGTTACGTGAAGTGCAATTTGTTGTAGTGAGATCTGTCACCATCGGTCTGTACCGCCAGGCCGTCTTTTTAGACCTAGCCCCGGGCCCAACTTCCCGTGGCGTCCCTTCAGGTTGAACTTCCCAATGGCATCCCCGTGGGTTGAATGGTTTAATGCCAACAGATAACAATTTAACTTTTAAAGTAGTGACATAAACACTATTCAACAACGGCCGCCAAGGTCTATTTCAATAAAAAAAGCATATGAACATATTAAGAAGGCTTTTGAAAAAATTAGGTCTACCAAACTATTTTAAATATCATTTTCATAAACATCAAGATCATTTTCGAAAAATGGTAACATATCAAGTAGTTTCAAATCAAAAGAACCTCAAAGGGTTCGACAATTAACAATGATAACAACAATTTGAACAGATATCAAATCAGCAGAACCTAACTGGTTCAACGATGACTATAGATTAGGCTCAACAAATCAAGAACCAATTAGTAAAACCCTCATAGGGATAACAATAATTAACAGAGTACGATACTCAAAGCAATATCAACCCTCACAGGGGTTTATCAAGGAATTGAAAGGTACAAGGGTTGCCAGATTGGTGGATCCTCACCTTTTGTAGTTTCAATAAAACAAATCTCAACTCGCAATCTACTAATCGCCAGGACCCACTTCTTCTTCACCTAATCAGAGGAATAATGCCACAGTTAAAATTACTATTCAACACTAAGCCTTCTAGAATTGCATCAAACATTCTAAGATTATTAATTTATCAATCAACATAATGATATAGGTTCACTAGATGCTCTCTACACAATCATCCTAATATCAACGATTCCTAAATTACTCACGATAGTCTATATCGGTTCCAAATAGCATGATCTCAATCTAAATTACAAGGTCATAATAACATAATCTTAATCCATACAAAATAGTCCAATTCTTGCATAATTAACCCTAATCAAATGCCACTTAGTCTTAGATTACAAAATCCTTAGTCAATATTTATTAATTCCCAATTTTGACATTTAGCATGACACGTCCGGATCCACAAATTTAATATTTCTCCTTGCATGGGAATTGTACACAAACATATATATACCAATCTTCCTAGCATTCTCATTCTTGGCATACATACATGGCTTGAAATGGAAAGTACAACATATGCATATATATCAAGGTACAACCAACTAAAGCTTAATCCATAATCCTCTATTACCCAAATTGATTATTTAGTCCTCGGAATCACAAACCAAGAACACCACTGCAATCGTTGGAACGGCGAGAAGAAACTGGTCTCGAGTCGCCGAAGCACTGCCGTTTGCCGCTGCCAGAAAATCTTGCGGTCACCACCAAAATGTTCCTCTAGAGCTCTTGAATCCAACCCTGTATTTAGTTTTTAGTTCCTCAGCCTAGATCACCCTTAATCGAGCTTAACAACCATCGAATGGGTTTCTCGCCGCTGCTCCGATCTCTCATGCAAACCCACCACTGTGATCCCCTTTCTCAGCTCTTCCCAACTATAACCTCATAATTGACTTTGGCTACCGAAAAATCACAAACCCACTAGCCCACCGTGAACTCTCTCTCGGTCTTTCTCTCTCGCCGGAAGCTTTTCAACCAAGTATGGTGGTGTTGCTGTGGAGCTGGTGAGGAGGAAAAGAAGATGGTTGGTTTGGTTGGTGAATTTGGCTACTGGAGAAAGCTCACCGTGGAATGAATGGTGGTTGCGGTGAAGTGAAGAAATGAAGAAGAAAGTGAATAGTGAAGAAATGAGAAGAATGAAGAAACAACCTGTTTTTCTTAAATCCAATTTTGTAAATTTGCAATTGAGTCCTTAGTCTAATTAAGTTAATTCACTTAAGTCCTTAAGTAATTAAAATAGCATATAGGTCCTAGTTGACTAGAAAAATACCATTCAAGCCCCTAAGCTTTTCTAATTTATTCAATTAAGTCTTCAAAAATTACAAATTAGCCCTAAGAAATTTAAATAAAATAATAATATGAAAGAATAATTAAATTTCATCAAATATGGAAAACAGTAAAATTTTAAATTCTATAACCATAAAATTTTGGGATGTTACAGATTATGACGTATTACTTATAAATTTAATTCTAGATTAACTATTCAATTTTGCTTTTAGCATCATGGATCGAAGTGAAATTGTGGTAAAAGGATATTTAAAAAGCATGGACCCTAACACAAAGCTTGGTGGACAAGTGTTGCGAAAAAATTATTATGAAGTTCATATAAATGTGGCAGTGAAAGGTGATGAGGATTTGGTGAGACCTTAAATACACTTCAACACTATTGCAGATGCTCAAGGTGTATTTGTTGCTTGGCCAATACCATTGGTAAGTTTTTTTGAAATATGAATATTTTCTATTTTACTAGAGAAATTTCTTTTATTTCTTTATTTCATTTTACTTTTGACTCTACCTAAAATAAGTTGTAACTTGTAAGATATGTATATATGTTCTCACTACAACAAATTACACTTTTAGTAACGAATAATTTCGTTCCCATAAAGCTGAAATTCGTTACCCAAAATATTAGTAACAAAATTTTCGTTACTTAAGTTTAGTCCCTTAAAGCCTATCGCAAAAAATCTTAGTAACGAAATTTATGGTTCGTTACGAATGATGGACTTATCGCAACGAAATGTATCATTATCAAAATATGATATTAGTAACAAAAAAGTGTAGTGTTACAATAGATTTTTACAGCGTAATGAAATATTTAGTTATTAAAACATTGACAATTTTGTTGCATTTTATTTTTTTGTTACCAATACATAATATAATGATATTATTGTAACACCCCTGAAATTCAATATTTTCGAAAATAAGGATTCAGAAATTAAGATTTTAATTTGGTTGAATTTTAGGGCTCAAAAAAGAATTATAAAGGATTCAATTGCAAGAAATTGGAAAGTATTGGGGTCAAAAATTTAAATTTTGATGACTTATTTGGGCTTCAAGTGGAACTTGAGGGGTTGCATGGAAGAACTATGGTCAACGGGGGCTTAAGGGCAATTTTCAGAGTTTCAAGGACTTAATTGACTTAACTTAAAATAGACAAAGGACTAAATTGCAAAAATGAAAATTTTGATTTTTTTTTTTTTAAAAAAGGGGCAGCAAGATTTTCCTTCCTTCTTCTCAATTTCACTATTCACTATCATCTTCATCTCCATTTTTCTCCCTTCACCCGCACCATTCTCACCTTTTTCGATGGCCATCTGTACCATTCAACCTCACCAACCACCTCTCCTTTTTCCTCTAGCACTCCAGTACTCTTGCATGCACACCATCACGGCGGAGGAAGCTTCCCCGTGAAACCCAAAAAATTGACCGGGATGGGCGACGGAGCCACGGTGGCGAGCAGAAGCTTCTAGGTGGATATTCTAAAAGCTTGAGGCATGAGTAACACAATTGTGGCCTTGCATGGAGGAGTAGCACGGTGGCGACGATAAAAATGGGAGTTGCAGACGCGGCGATGAGAAGGAGATGTTGAGGCTGTGGGCTTCGATTGAAGGTCATCCAGGCCTCAAAATCAAAAACCAATTGGACCGTTGGACTCAGGAGGACGAGATGCAGTGAATGGTGGTGGTCTTAACATTTTCTGGCGGCGACAAACGGCGGTGCTCCAGCGACCTTAGAACAGTTTCTTCTCATCATTTCGACGATCGTAGTGGTTCTCTTGGTTCGTGATTCCAAGGCCTCGATAAGAAATTTTGGGTAATAAAGGGTTAATAATTAAGTTTTAATTGAGTTGTACCTTGATATATATCATGCATATGTTGTTTTTTCCTAATTTAGATTGTATCTATGCTAAGAATAGGATTTGGGATGGATTGATATAAATATGATTGTGATTGAGATCCCTAAGCAAGGAGTACCTATAAGTTGTGGACCCGGATATTTGTTATGTTGGAATTAATTGAGTTAATTAAAGGATTTGAACCTTAACTTGTGGATTTATGGATTTAGATCCAAGTGATAGTAATTGGAGAATTATTGTGAATTTTGGATGATATGACGAGAATGATTATGTAATTAAGAACTAGTTATTAGACTTGATATGAAATCGAGATTAATTTGGATATAATCGATCTTATTGGTTGTTATTAGATCGATAGAGCCGTTTAAGCTTTAAACTATCATGTTAATATGATTATTTGGTGAATTCGGATTAATGATAAGCATGATAGTAATTATTACGAGTTATTAGGGTTGAATGAGGATTCTGATTCTGAACCTATTCTTTTAGGTTAGGTAACGTGGAATTGGAACCTATTAACTCTTAGGCTGCAAATCGTGATTTGTATTTTGAGACCACGAGGTGAGGGTCTGCCAATTTGGCCCCTTTTGTACCTACCATTTTATTAATAAACCCTTGTGAGGGTTGGGATTATTTGCTTATCATACTCTATAAGTTATTGCTTTCCCTTGTGTGGGATCTACAGATCGATTCTTGCTTGTATGTGTTATTCCATGATATCGTTGAACCCGTTAGGTACTACTGATTTTATATTTGTTAAAATTGTCGTTATCGTTGTTAATTGTCGAGCCCTGTGAGGTTTTTCTGATTTGAAACTGCCTGATAGGTTACATTTTCTTGAAAATGATGTTGATATTTATGAAAATGATATTTGAAATGGTCTGGTAGACCTATTTGTGTCAAAAGTTCTCTTAAATTATTCATGTACCTTGTTTACTGGAATAGGCCTTGCTAGCCATTATTGAAAATGTTTTGCCTCGTATATGGCAAGTCATGTAAAGTTCCGAAATGTTCATGTTATTGCTTGAAAAGTTGAATTGATATCAATTGGCATTATATCATGCAACCCATAGGGACACCCTTAGGAAGTTCAACCCGGAGGGATGCCATGAGAAGTTGGGCCTGAGGCTAGGTTCGGAAATACGGTCCGGCGGTACAGACCGATGATGATAGATCTCCTTGCTAGTACCCACCTACGATCCTGACTCAATAGGGAGCTGGAGGTAGCGAACTGTGAGTGGCGGGATCTTGCATGCGGTCGACCATGCCAATAAAAGAAAGTTATTACCTGCCGACCTGAGTGCTCGAGCAATGGAGCAATAAGGAAATCTTGTTTATACTGTACCGACGTCCGGTACTAGCAATTATATATTAATTTGGGAGTAATAAGGATGGAAAGACCAACAGTCTAAAATAGTTGATATCATGTGTACTTTGCAAAATGTTGATCCGCGTTGAAGCTTTTATTGTTATTGAACTGTCTTTGATTGTTGTCTATCATTTTCCTTCTCGTGGTTATTAAGTTGTTCATCGATAGTTGTACCTCATTAACTTTCCTTTTAAATCCTGTCATTTTCTTTTCCCTCACTAAGTCATTAAGACTTACCCCCTTGATATTAATTGTCTTCAGACAGGTCAAATTGAGAAGCAGAGGCATGTTTTGGACAAGTGTGATTTTGTAATAGATTAGGTGCTGCTATTGTTCATATAATTCACCTGATCAAGACAACTACTTGAAGAGTGTTATGAGAATGTTTGTATGGAACTAAGATACTGGATATGTACGTATTTTATGTTATGAAATGATCTTTTAGGATAAATGGATTATTTTCCACTGAGTTGGATTCTGATACTTGGGTTGTATATATTATGCCTTTTGGAATGATCTTTTGGATTAGTGTAGCTGTTTTACCTGTAAGATGGTTAAATTACAGGTTTTCTAGTTAATATTTGAACTGTATTTAAGATTGAATTAGTAGTGCCTCAACTTGGGTGCTGTCCCGAGAGGGGTTGCTACAGAGTGGTATCAGAGCCTAGGTTTTCGATGACCTAGGTATTGAATATCATTAGAATTCATAACTAACCTTCTGTTTAGGTTGGTTGGGATCTGAACTTTGAGTGTTTGGTGTATATTGAAATGTGGCTGACAATTATAGAAAAGGGGCATATAGATTAAGGGAGCAAGGAATCTCTAGTAGAAAGGTTTGAGGTTTAGAATAAGAGAAAGCTAGCTTGCTAAGGACATGTCGGATACTCGAGGATAGGTTATGCGATTAGCATGAGTCGATCATGCCAAGCCAAGCAGAGTCAGCCATTTGAAATCGATGTTTAGTTCTGAGGGCTACCTTGTAGATGAGCTTCTGAAAAACATTGAACGAGAAGGAGAATGAGTTAGGATAATAGAGGCTCAAGTATAGGGACTTCGTGCCGTATGAGTCCAGATGGGATGGATCTAGAGAAGAACTCAGATGATGAGTAAGGATCATTTTGAGAAGGTACATAGTGCCAGAAGATGATTACTTTGACGTGAACGAATTCCTGCCAATTGGTTACGGATAAAAATTTAGTTATGTGGGCATGCAAGAAAAGGATTAATGTGGGTAGCAATATATGTAAGAATTGCATGACGTTTTGGCTTATGCGAAATTCAAAATCTGACAGTGTGTCGAAAGGTAAAGGTTGACATAACTGAAAGATAAATATGATAGATAGAATGTTGTTAAGAAAAAGAGTATTTGATGCTCATATACAGTTCTGGCCCAGATAATATGATTTTGTTGACAAGAGGTATGAAGATAGGAAATTGAGACCATATGCTATAGAAATTAAGAAAATAATTAATGACAAAAGGATAAGTTTTTGGGACAACTAGAATATGATCCAGTAATATAAGAATGTCAAGCTTGGGGCTCTTTGAATTTTGAAAAGGTGAAATTTGGAGAAATAGCTCATGTTTAGACATACTTTGTGAAATTTTAGAACTTTAAGTTGAAGATTCTCCTGAACAAAGTCGCATTTGATGATTTAAAGGGTTATATAGATATATTAATATTGGGTAAATATGTATGGTGTGACTCAAACAACATAATTATCGTGAGATTGGTTGTTGGTAACAATGAGTTATAAGAAAACATTGAAGAAATTAGACAAGTGAAACTGGGTTGAGCAATAAGGAGCAATTGAGGTCACTTGCACTAGAAATATTCTGTGGGAAGATCCGAAGGTGATATTAGGTCTTAGTTCTCCTTTACTAGTAGACCCGGGGATAGAAAGATTTATGGTATAAACTTAGTGCAGCGAAAGGACGTATTTTATAACCCTATTAATGAGCAGGTAAGGTTAGTAATCTTGGGAGTACAACAGAAACCATATAAGGGATAGCATGAGGAATCTCTAGAGTTTCATCCCTCTTCGATCACCAAAAGGATCAAACAAGTAAAATATAAGGGCTTAGACTAAGGACTGACATTTGGAGTACCAAGTAACTTGGTGACTAAAAGAAATAAGTATCTGCTTATTTTTCTTAGGAGGCATCTTACATCATCGATAAGAATCAGTAGAATAGTAGTAAGAGCTCGATAAAACCCATTAAGTTGAGAAACGGAGATATCATTTAAGAGTTAAAAAGATAAATTCTTGCTGATTATGTATGAAATGGTAAATATGTTTTGGGTCACCCTAAGATTGACAAATGCTTTGGGTTTGAAATGAAATTTAATCTTCAGTAGTTGGCGAAATAAGTAAAGGATAAGTATAAATATCATGACGATAGGAGGAAATATCCATATTATATATGTGTTTAAGCCATGATCTCGCGGACATTTAAGGAAACGATTTTATCAAGGTTATAGACAATTAAGTATGATCCGAAAATATAACAAATACAAGTTCTTAGGGTTCTTCTTATCAGTATCAATAAGTGCATTGATGAGATCAACTAAGGAAATGCTAAATGCATATATGCTTTGTGAAGGAAATTTGGAGATACGAGGATAATCTCATACACCTGGGGAATGTATGACTTATTATGAAGGTTAGCATAATAAGTTTGAACTCGACTATTTCTTAGTATAGCTAGTATGTAAGTGTGAACTTGTGGTGTCAATAGCCATATGTGGCCATAGTGGTTTTGTAGGCTCTTGGAAAACCCCTTAAGTATTGAGATGATAGGTGATTGAGGCAATAAGGAACAAGAATATTATAAGTACCGATGCTACTTAAAGTTCAGACACCGTGAATTAGGATTGCCAAGATGATGGTTGGGCATAGATTATATCCAGTTTAAAGTTGAGGAAGTAGAAATGGAGCCAAATACCTGGAGGTATTCCTAAAAGAAGTGAACTCATCACCCCCACCCCACGTAGAAGTATTATTTGACCTTCTGCGGGGACCAGAACCTTTTTTAAGCTAGAGTTGAAGCCAGAGTACTACTAGTTGAAGACTAGAAATGACCACATAAAGTACTTATGCATGGTTCTCGAAACCTTAAGAAAGCATAAGTTGTATGCAAAATATGCAAGTTTGGATTTTTGATAAGAATGTGGCTTTTCTTGGATATGTCATATCTCCAAATAGGGTAGAAGTTTATCCGTCTGGGATAGAGGCTGTAGTCAATTAGAAGGGACCAAAAAACGTGATAGAAGTATGTAGTTTTCTGTGTCTTATCGACTGTTAACGAAGAATTGTATAGCACTTGTCTAAATAGCTGACTCATTGACAAAAGTAACTCAGTAAGGTCAATCATTTGACTAAAATGAGGATCTGAACATAAGACAGCGTGATGGATTGAAATTCTAGAAGACTGTTACTCTTCCATCACCTATCACCCGGAAAGGCAAATGTAGTAGCCAATGCCTTGAGCCGAAAGGCTAGAATGGCTCACTTACTGGAAGCAAAAGCATCAAAAAGCCTAAGAACGGGTTATGTTGAAATTGAAGGAAAGTTGATCTTTCTGGAGAATCAGAGTTCAATACCAATATTCAAGGTATTATTCTGTTCCATAAGAAAACATGTGTGCTAGAAGAAATGGAAGAAATTTTTTTAGATAAGGCACACAAGTCAAGATAAACAATTTATCTGATAAGCATGAAGATATATCAAGACTTGAAAGAACAATTCGGGCATAATGTAATGAAAAGGAGATGTAGATCGACAGACCGAATCTACTCATTTTCTGTCAGTCGGAATAGTACTCATATGAGAATTTGGGGACTAGATTCTTTTAAGGGGGGGTCTGTAACACCCCTGAAATTCAGTATTTTCGAAAATAAGGATTCAAAAATTAAAATTTCAATTTAGTCGAATTTTAAGGCTCGAAAAAGAATTATAAAGGATTCAATTGCAAGAAATTGGAAAATATTGGGGTAAAAAATTTAAATTTTAATAACTTATTTGGGCTTCAAGTGGAACTTGAGGGGTTGCATGGAAGAACTATAGTCAACGGGGGCTTAAGGGAAATTTTCAGAGTTTTAAGGACTTAATTGACTTAACTTAAAATAGACTAAGGACTAAATTGCAAAAATGAAAATTTTGATTTTTTTAAAAAAAAAACGGGCAGTACGATTTTCCTTCTCCATTTTGCTTTCTTCTTCTAATTTTCACTATTCACTATCATCTTCATCTCCATTTTTCTCCCTTAACCCACACCATCCGCATCCTCTCCGGTGGCCATCTCTACCATTCAACCTCACCAAACACCTCTCATCTTTCCTCCAGCACACCATCACGGCGGAGGAAGCTTCCTCGTAAAACCTAAAAAATTGACCGTGACGAGTGATGGAGCTACGATGGCGAGGAGGAGCTTCCGAGCGGATATTCTAGAAGCTTGAGGCATAGGAACACAATCATGGCCTTGCGTGGAGGAGTAGCGCAGTGGCGATGGCGAAAATGAGAGTTGTAGGCTCGGCAGCGAGAATGAGGTATTGAGGCTGTGGGCTTCGGTTGAAGGTCATCCAGGCTCAAAACCAAAAACCAATTGCACCGTTTGACTCAGGAGGACGAGATGCAATGAACGGTGGTGGTCTTGACATTTTCCAGTAGCGGCAAATGGTGGCACTCCGGTGGCCGGCGGCGGTGCTCCGGCGACCTTAGAATAGTTTTTTCTCCTCATTTCGACGATCGTAGTGGTTCTCTTGGTTCGTGATTCGAAGGCCTCGATAAGCAATTTTGGGTAATATAGGGTTAAGAATTAAGTTTTAATTGAGTTGTACCTTGTTATATATATAATTCATATGTTGTATTTTCCTAATTTAGATTATATCTATGCTAAGAATAGGATTTGAGATGTATTGATATAAATTTGATTGTAATTGAGATCCTTAAGCAAGGAGTACCTATAAGTTGTGGGCTCGGATATTTGTTATGTTGGAATTAATTGAGTTAATTAAAGGATTTGAACCTTAACTTGTGGATTTATGGATTTTGATCCACGTGATAGTAATTAGAGAATTATTGTGAATTTTGGATGATATGACGAGAATGATTATGTAATTAAGAACTAGTTATTGCTTAGTTATTAGACTTGATATGAAATCGAGATTAATTTGGATATAATCGATCTTATTGGTTGTTATTAGATCAATAAAGTCGTTTAAGCTTTAAACTATCATGTTAATATGATTATTTAGTGAATTTGGATTAATGATAAGCATGATAGTAATTATTATGGGTTATTAGGGTTGTATGAGGATTCTAATTCTGAACTTATTCTTTTGGATTAGGTAACGTGGAATTGGAACCTACTGACTCATAGGCTGTAGATCGTGATTTGCATTTATAGACTACGAGGTAAGGGTCTGCCAATTTGGCACCTTTTGTACCACCGTTTTGTTAATAAACCTCTTTGCTTATCGTACTGTATAAGTTATTGCTTTCCCCTGTGTGGGATCTTCCGATTGATTCTTGCTTGTATGTGTTATTTCATGATATCGTTGAACCCGTTAGGTACTGCTGATTTTATATTTGTTCAAATTGTCGTTATCGTTGTTAATTGTCGAACCCTGTGAGGTTCTTCTGATTTGAAACTGCCTGATAGGTTACTTTTTCTTGAAAATGATGCTGATGTTTATGAAAATGATATTTGAAATGGTCTGGTAGACCTATTTGTGTCAAAAATTCTCTTAAATTATTCATGCACCTTGTTTACTAGAATAGGCTTTGCCAGCCATTATTGAAAATGTTTTGCCTCGTATATGGCAAGTCATGTAAAGTTTCGAAATGTTCATGTTATTGCTTGAAAAGTTGAATTGATATCTATTGGCATTGTATCGTGCAACCCATGGGGACACCCTTGGGAAGTTCAACCCGGAGGGACACCACGGGAAGTTGGGCCTGAGGCTAGGTTCAGAAAGACGGCCGGGCGGTACAGACCGACAGTGACAGATCTCCTGGCTAGTACCCACCTACGATCCCGACTCAACAGGGAGCTGGAGGTAGCGAACTATGAGTGGCGGGATCTGGCATGTGGTCGACCATGCCAATAAAAGAAAGTTATTGCCTGCTGACCTGAGTGCTCGAGCAATGGAACGATAAGGAAATCTTGTTTATACTGTACCGACGTCCGATACTAGCAACTATACATTGATCTGGGAGTAATAAGGATGGATTGACCAGCAGTCTAAAGTAGTTGATATCATGTGTGCTTTGCAAAATGTTGATCCCCATTGAAGCTTTTATTGTTATCGAACTGCCTTTGATTGTTGTCTATCATTTTCCTTCTCGTGGTTATTAAGTTGTTCATCGATAGTTGTACCTCATTAACTTTCCTTTTAAATCCTGTCATTTTCTTTTCCCTCACTAAGTCATTAGGACTTACCCCCTTGATATTAATTGTCTTCAGACAGGTCAAATTGAGAAGTAGAGGCATGTTTTGGACAAGAGTGATTTTGTAATAGATTAGGTGCTACTATTGTTCATATAATTCACCTGATCAAGACAACTACTTGAAGAGTGTTATGAGAATGTTTGTATGGAACTTAAGAAACTGGATATGTACGTATTTTATGTTATGAAGTGATCTTTTGGGATAAATGAATTATTTTCCGCTGAGTTGGATTCTGATACTTGGGTTGTATATATTATGCTTTTTGGAATGATCTTTTGGATTAGTATAGCTATTTTACCTGTATGATGGTTAAATTATAAGTTTTCTAGTTATTATTTGAACTGTATTTAAGATTGAATTAGTAGCGCCTCAACTTGGGTGTTGTCCCGAGAGGGGGTGCTACAATTATTTATTTAATTAAGTATAGGTATTAATTGTTTATATAACAAAATATTTGGTTACAAATAGTTCAATAATATTTTAATTCAAAAATAAACATTTCATTACTAATGTAATAGACAACTAATAATTTCGTTACAAAATGTGTGTATGTGTGGGCTCCTGTTTGGGCTACTGCATAGGGGCCGCCATGCATATGGATGGGCCATTTGACATCAAACCTTCGCGTGCTAGGATGCTGAACTCTGGGCTCGCCCTGCACCAATACCCATCGACCCACCAATAAGAGTGCAGCAAGGCCCAGCCGGTCGCAAACAAGAGAATATCAGGGTCGACTCACCTGCAAGCTGGCAGCAGGGCCCAGCATCCACCAGCCTACTAGCAAGAGCGCAGCAGAGCCAACCCACCCACAAGCTGGTAGAGTAGGGCCCAGCGCCCACCGACCCACCCGCAAGCAAATTCCTCCCAAACTGCTTGCAGCCCACCCACAAGCAAGCATCTAACCATCTTGGTTGCATCGTCCAAAATTTAACATTTGCGTTTACTCAATTACTTATTCTTCTCTTCCATATAGAGTTCTCAAATAATTTCACGTGTTATCAAGCAAACATTATTTTATTTTTAAAAATAAAATAATAATTGTCATTTGAATAAATAAAATAAGAGTATCAAATAGTGAACTAAAAGAAATAAGCAAAAAGTGTGCGATAATTATATAACATAGCTACATGAAGCAAAGAAATTTTATTACATATATGTATATATAAATTGTTAGGTAAAGGAGTAATATTTTTGTATTGTGAGTTTTGGGTAAAGAAAATACTATAATAATTTATTTTATTAATCAAACTATATAATATTAACAGCCAAGTAGAAATATAGACTAAGTGGGTGTTGGTTAAGTTTTTAATGGAAAGCTATTATAAGAATTTTTGAAGATTATAAAAATATCAAATTTTATCTTTTAAAGTAAGCCTTGCAATGTATGAATAAAATAAAATTTTAAAATTCATACGGTCTAAATTATTACAGGAGTATATTCAAATTTTAAAATAAGTGAATACCACTTTACATTTTGTAGAAGAGCTTATAATATAAAATATAAAATACTTTATTTTAGAAATTTATAAAAAAGAAATATTCATAAAAATTAATTGGCATTACATATATATATATATATATATTAAAAAATTATGGACAAAACCCTTTAAAGTAAAAAACAAATGCCAATCTAATAAGCAAAAGTAACAATATTATTAATTGATGTGGTTTAGAAAAATCAGCGCGAAGTTATTTATTCAAGGAATGTTACACTAACCGCCGCCATTTATTATGAATTCCATTGCGGTTTTTCAAAACTGCAGCTAAATGGCTAATTCAGTAGCGGTTTGGATAAATAACTGCTTAACCACCGTCAAATTAATATTTTGCAGCAGTTGAGACAAATCATTGCAAAATATATGCAACGATTAACCTATTTTCTTGTGGTGTGCATATACATATCCTATATATGTATATAAGTTTGAATATAGACTTATATTATATACATGGTTATAAATATTAAATATTATTTAATTCAGAATGAATATACAGAAAAAATAGATAAAAATAAAAGTAATTTAAATTTTATTGATAAATTTATATATATATGTGAATAAGTATAAATGGAAAAAATAAGTATACATGTATGAACAATTAGAAAGAAAAAAGATAAAAATAAAAATTATTTAAAATTTTATAGATAAATATTTATTTATAAATGTATAAAATGAGAATATATAAAATAATGAGAAATTTTGATTTTGATTAGTTGAAAGGTGAACAACTTTTCTTGTTATTCACTATTTTTTTGTTATTTGCAAAATATAATATGAATATCCAATTATATTTATACAAAGATTTGAGAATGAACACAATAATTTGTTTTTTCTATATTTTATTTTACACTCTAATTTCATCCTCATATTTTATCACTAATTCATATTTTAAAATCAATTTTAAGTTTGTAATTATTTTATCAATTTACTATAGTTTTAACTTTATATGACTAATGTCAAACTCTTTTCTTCACTTAATTATTTGATAACTAAGTTATGAGTCAAATTAAAAGGTTTCTATTAACTTATATATTAATATTGATTTTAACTTTACAATTATTTTATATATTTATTTTGATTTATTTTAATTTTTTTTTATCTTAACTATCATAGTTTTGTCTTAACTTAATTGATTTTTAATCAAAACTTAAAATTAAATAAGATTGTTTTTAAAAAATAATTGGCATTACATATATATATGTATTAAAAAATTCTAGACAAAACCCTTTAAAGTTAAAAATAAAGGGCAATCTAATAAGTAAAAGGAACAATATTATTAATTGTGGCAGTTTAGAAAAGCTAGCGTTAAGTTATTCATTCAGTGGCAGTTACACTAACCGCCGCCATTTATTATGAATTCTGCGGCTGTTTTTCGCAACTGCCGCTAAATGGCTAATTCAGTAGAGGTTTGGATAAATCGCCGCTTAACCACCGTCAAATTAATTTTTTGCAGTGATTGAGACAAACCGTCGCAACATATATGCCTCGATTAACCTATTTTCTTGTGGTGTGTATATATATATATACTATATATGTTTATAAGTTTGAATGAAAAATTATATTATATACATAGTTATAAATATTAAATATTATTTAATTTAGAATGAATAAATAGAAAAAATAGATAAAAATAAAAGTAATTTAAATTTTATTGATAAATTTATATATATGTATATTATATATATGCGAATAAGTATAAATGGAAAAAATAAGTATACATGTATGAACAATACTAAAGAAAATAGATAAAAATAAAAATTATTTAAAATCTTATAGATATTTATATATATATATATATGTATAAAATGGGAATATATAAAATAATGAGAAATTTTGATTTTGATTAGTTGAAAGGTGAACAACTTTTTTTGTTATTCACTATTTTTTTGTTATTTGCAAAATATAATATGAATATCCAATTATATTTATACAAAGATTTGAGAATGAACACAATAATATGTTTTTTTCTATATTTTATTTTACACTCTAATTTCATCCTCATATTTTGTCACTAATTCATATTTTAAAATCAATTTTAAGTTTATAATTATTTTATCATTTTACTATAGTTTTAACTTTATATGACTAATGTCAAACTCTTTTCTTCACTTAATTATTTGATAACTAAGTTATGAGTCAAATTAAAAGGTTTCTATTAACTTATATACTAATATTGATTTCAACTTTATAATTATTTTATATATTTATTTTGATTTATTTTATTTTATTTTTTTATCTTTACTATCATAGTTTTTGTCTTAACTTAATTGATTTTTAATCAAAAAATAAAATTAAATAAGATTGTTTTTAAAAAATAATTGGCATTACATATATAAATATTAAAAAATTATGGACAAAAGCATTTAAAGTTAAAAACAAAGGGCAATCTAATAAGTAAAAGGAACAATATTATTAATTGTGGCGGTCTAGAAAAGCTAGCGCGAAGTTATTCATTCAATGGCGGTTACACTAACCGCCGCCATTTATTATGAATTCTGCGGCTGTTTTTCGAAACTGCCACTAAATGGCTAATTCAGTAGCGGTTTGGATAAATCGCCGCTTAACCACTGTCAAATTAATTTTTTGCAGTGGTTGAGACAAACCGTCGCAACATATATGCCTCGATTAACCTATTTTCTTGTGGTGTGTATATATATATATACTATATATGTTTATAAGTTTGAATGAAAAATTATATTATATACATAGTTATAAATATTAAATATTATTTAATTCAGAATGAATAAATAGAAAAAATAGATAAAAATAAAAGTAATTTAAATTTTATTGATAAATTTATATATATGTATATTATATATATGCGAATAAGTATAAATGGAAAAAATAAGTATACATGTATGAACAATACTAAAGAAAATAGATAAAAATAAAAATTATTTAAAATTTTATAGATATTTTAATATATATATATGTATAAAATGGGAATATATAAAATAATGAGAAATTTTGATTTTGATTAGTTGAAAGGTGAACAACTTTTGTTGTATTCACTATTTTTTTGCTATTTGCAAAATATAATATGAATATCCAATTATATTTATACAAAGATTTGAGAATGAACACAATAATTTGTTTTTTTCTATATTTTACTTTACACTCTAATTTCATCCTCATATTTTGTCACTAATTCATATTTTAAAATCAATTTTAAGTTTATAATTATTTTATCATTTTACTATAGTTTTAACTTTATATGACTAATGTCAAACTCTTTTCTTCACTTAATTATTTGATAACTAAGTTATGAGTCAAATTAAAAGGTTTCTATTAACTTATATACTAATATTGATTTCAACTTTATAATTATTTTATATATTTATTTTGATTTATTTTATTTTATTTTTTTATCTTTACTATCATAGTTTTTGTCTTAACTTAATTGATTTTTAATCAAAAATTAAAATTAAATAAGATTGTTTTTAAAAAATAATTGGCATTACATATATAAATATTAAAAAATTATGGACAAAAGCATTTGAAGTTAAAAACAAAGGGCAATCTAATAAGTAAAAGGAACAATATTATTAATTGTGGCGGTTTAGAAAAGCTAGCGTGACGTTATTCATTCAGTGGCGGTTACACTAACCGCCGCCATTTATTAAGAATTCCACGACGATTTTTCGAAATAGTCACTAAATGTCTAATTTAGTGGCGGTTTGGATAAATCGCCGCTTAACCACCATCAAATTAATATTTTGCAGAGGTTGAGAGAAACCATTGCAAAATATATGCCGCAATTAACCTATTTTCTTGTGGCATGTAAATATATATACACACTATATATGTAAATAAGTATGAATAAAAAATTATATTATATATATACTTATAAATATTAAATATTGTTTAATTCGAAATAAATAAATAGAAAAATAGATAAAAATAAAAGTAATTTAAATTTCATTGATAAATTTATAAATATGTGTATTATATGTATGTGAATATGTATAAATAGAAAAAATAAGTATACATGTATGAATAATTAGAAAGAAAAAAGATAAAAATAAAAATTATTTAAAATTTTACAGATAAATTTATATATATATATGTGTGTGTGTATGTGTGTGTGTGTGTGTGTGTGTAAAATGAGAATATATGAAATAATGAGAAATTTTGATTTTGATTAGTTGAAAGGTGAACAACATTTTTTGTTATTCACTATTTTTTTATTATTTGCAAAATATAATATGAATATCCAATTATATTTATACAAAAATTTGAGAATGAACCCAATAATTTGTTTTTTTTTTCTATATTTTATTTTGCATTCTAATTTCATCCTCATATTTTGTCACTAATTCATATTTTAAAATCAATTTTAAGTTTATAATTATTTTATCAATTTACTATATTTTTCACTTTATATGACTAATGTCAAACTCTTTTCTTCACTTAATTATTTGATAACTAAGTTATGAGTCAAATTAAAAGGTTTCTATTAACTTATATTCTAATATTGATTTTAACTTTACAATTATTTTATATATTTATTTTGATTTATTTTAATTTTTTTATCTTTACTATCATAGTTTTGTCTTAACTTAAATGATTTTTAATCAAAAATTAAAATTAAATAAGATTGTTTTTAAAAATAATTGGCATTACATATATATATATATATATTAAAAAATTGTGGACAAAACCCTTTAAAGTTAAAAGCAAAGGGCAATCTAAGAAGTAAAAGAAACAATATTATTAATTGCGGCGGTTTAGAAAAACTAACGTGAAGTTATTCATTCAGTGGCGGGTACACTAACCGCCGCCATTTATTATGAATTCCACAGTGTTTTTTCAAAATCGTCGCTAAATGGCTAATTTAGCGGTGGTTTGGATAAATTGCCACTTAACCATCGTTAAATTAATATTTTGCGACAGTTGAGACAAACCATTGCAAAATATATGCCGCGATTAACTTATGTTCTTGTGGCATGTATATATATACACACACTATATATGTAAATAAGTATGAATAAAAAATTATATTAAATATATATTTATAAATATTAAATATTATTTCATTCAGAATGAATAAATAGAAAATATATAAAAATAAAAGTAATTTAAATTTTATTGATAAATTTATAAATATGTATATTGTATGTATGTGAATAAATAGAAAAAATATGTATACACATATGGATAATTAGAAAGAAAAAAGATAAAAATAAAGTTTATTTAAAATTTTATAGATAAATTTATATATATATATATATGTATAAAATTAGAATATATGAAATAATGAGAAATGAGAAACAATGATAAATTTATATATATGTATAAAATGAGAAATATATGAAATAATGGAAGAGAGAAGTGAGAATAAAAAGAAAATAAAAGAATAAAGAAAAGAAAAAATAAATGAAATATGATAATAAAAAGTTATTTAAATTGAATTGTACACATGTAAAATGATTAAGGGTAAATTGATCTTTTATATTAAAATTACGTTAAATGGGCAACGATTGTGGAGGGGGAGGCGGTGTGCCTGGTTTTATAAAACATAAGGAAGTCATTTTGTATATATTTTTTTTTCACATGAGGGTTTGATGCTTATTTCACAAATCACATGGGGATAGATTTCAACTAGCCCAATAAAATTATTACAATTTCAATGGAGCCCTTACTTTTCTTTTTTTTGCTAACGTAGTGTTTGGTTGTATTGGAAAAATTACGTTTTTGGTCACATTGGATGGGGAGTTTGCACTTTTGGTACTTAAGTTGACACTTATAGGACAAAAACTCTAAATTTTTTAACACATTTGGGATAGCACCTCAACTTCCATTAGTGTTCAGGCCAAACCGTTAAATTAAAAAAATAATAATTACACAATAGCCCCAAAATTTTGATTTATTTATAAAAGTTCCACAAATTTTGAAATGCCCAATCAACCTTCATTAAAAAAATTTTAAAAAATAATAATAAAATTTAAAAATATATAACAAAATCCTCATAAAAAAATAAAAATTTTATATCTCAATATAAATATATATATATATATATAATATCAATATAAATATATATATATAATAAATATCATATAAATATATACATATATATATATCACCCACGCCCCTTTCCCCCAACCCCTCACCGCTGGCCATGGCCAGCAGCTAGCGGCCAGATTTGCCCACTGATTGCGGCCTGCCATGGCCGATCGGCCGCTGGCCATGGCCTAGCTTGGGGGTTGGGGTTGGGGTTGGGGTTGGGGTTAGGGTTGGGGGGGTGCTGGTTGGAAGAGGCGGGGGTGGGTGGGGGTGTGTGGAAGAATGAGCAAATATATATATATATATGTGTGTGTGTGTGTGTGTGTGTATTTACTTATTTATTTGTTGTTAATTAATAACTTTTAATCAAATTAACCTAAATTAATTTTTTTTACTTATGTTATTTATTCAAACTCATTATATTATTTTGTTCAAAGTAATTAAAAATATTTATTTATTTAAAGTTATTAAAATTATATTGTTAGGATAAAATTTTAGATTTTATTTTTATTTAAATTATTTATTTTGATTAATAAATAAATTTAATTTTTTTATTTATATATACACACATTAAGGTCTCACAGGGTTCCAACTCTAGATCTCCCACATTTTGACTTATTTAATTTTTATTAATTAATAAATTTAATGAAATTAGTTTAAATTAGGGCTTGTTCGTTTATGAATTGGAGCATTTTGTCAAAATATTTTAGCAAAATGATTTTTTGGAAGGGGGGGGGGGATTGGGGAATGTGTCGTTGTTTGTTTGTATTTTGGGTGGTAGGTGAAAAATGAATTGGAAAAGAATTATTTATTTGTTTGTGTTTTAGGAGGGAACAAGATATCAAATAAATAATTTTTTTATTAGGTTGATAGGGTGAAATAGACATTTTAAAATTACTATTGTTAGTATGATATTTTTAGATCCTATTTTTATTTTTAAATTATTTATTTTAGTTAATAAATACTTTTATATATTTAATAAATATATTTAACTTGATCTAATTAAATTATTTTAGATATGATTATTTTTAATATTATTGAGATGTAATTTAAAAATAAAATCTTATTTAATTAAGAGATGAATTTGATTTTTATTTTTATTTTATAATTAATAAATATATTTAATTAAATTTGATGTGACACTTAGGAAGTGTAATAATATGTCTTACATTACACTTTAAAATGTAAGCATTCTGACTTCTATTGTTAAATTAAAATGTGGTGATTTCTATTTTATGTGACACTTAGGAAGTGTAATAGTATAGGTCTAATATTACACTTTATACTGTAATATTAAATTTTTAACTAACTTCTCAAAATAATAAATCAAACACATTAGCGTGGTGTAAGATTTCTATTCTTACATTTGTGTATGAAATCATAGCTTTTACAAGCACCACATCCGTAAGCGTGGTGTGAGGAATAGACCACGACGGATGGTGCCACGCTCAAAAGAACCGTGGTGTATGATTAAGAGTGGCAGTAGGCTATTTATTGTTACATATCGAAATGTGGTTATATCTTATTTTTCTTGCCAGCAAAAACAATTTATCCCAACTTGCTATTACAAAACACCATCTAACATCCTGCAAGGAAATACAAAACCATCGTACAGTTACTAGCACTAAATCTACAATTGATATCTGTATCAAAGCCATACACGCATAATTACCAACATAAGGGGTCTCAAACTTCAACTTACAATCATAATCCATTGCAAAATTTAGTCTAGATCATGTACGTCTGAAAATTAATAACAAAACCATGCATTCTGACACATCCTATAGTGTTCCAGTTGCTACATGTCATAGCCTAGCTGGGAAAAGGAATCGAAAACATAAAAGAGGCATAAGTCCAAAGGACTTAGAGAGGAGGGGGGAGGGAAGGAGACTAATTTCAAAAGCATAAGATCAAGGAAAACCAATAAAAAGGTCTTAATTTAATAGATAAATAATTAAGCAAGATAACAGGAAGAACCGAAACTGCAGAAGTTATAAATTGACATAGGAATAAGCTAGAACACAAATAGACAGCATATTACTGGGATGGAAATCTAATGAAACGCGTAATAGAACAGGGAAGACTTGATAGGACCTAGCCCTAGGCTCATCCCGCATGTAGCGCCCCCACTCGAGATAACCCCTAGCGGTGGTGCCACCAATTCAAGATGGAAATCTAGATCAAATAATAACTTGGGGTTCTAAGAATTTAACCAATCTCAAGGAGAGACAACTTGCACGAAGCCAAAATATCACTACTGCATAATATGTACAACTAAGTATCTTAAGTTCATACAAACATCTTCACAACATCTCTTAGTTATCTCGATTAGATATAGACTATATGTACAATCATAATGCCTGATCTATTACAAAATACAGGTTCTAGACCTCCATAAGCTCATGCTTCCCACTTGGACCTGTCTCGGAAAAGAATAAAGAATAGCAAAAGAGCGAGTCTTAAGGACTTAGTGAGGGAAACACATAACAGGAGATAGAGGAAAATATTGAATTTTAATGGCAATAAACAAGGTTATTGATAATAATCAGATAATCAATTCATGATTGATGGAAATTAGATTTAAACTCATAAAAAAAACCTTGAAACATGTAAACATTTATCTGGCATGTTGGCATCCACCCTTATTCTCCTTGATAAATACATGATAACTTTTCATTAGCACTTAACTTGAACATGAGAAATTTCTCTTTATCTATAATTTTACAATAGCATTTAACTTGAACATGAAAATTTTCTCCTTATCTCTCTATTTGCTCGAGCACATAGCTCGGTGTGTAACAACTTGCTTTTATGGCATGGTCGACAACATGCCCGAGCCCGCCACTCACAATTTGCTACCTCTAGCTACTTGTAAGTTATGATCGTATGTGGGTACTAGCCGAGAGATCTATCACCGTCAATCTGTACCGCTCGGCTGTCTTTCCGGACCTAGCCCCAAGCCCAACTTCCCGTGGCGTCCCTCCGAGTTGAACTTCCCAAGGGCGTCTCCATGGGTTGAATGGTTTAATGCCAACAGATAACAATTCAACTTTTAAAGCAGTAACATATAAACACTATTCAACAACGGCCGCCAAGGCCTATTCCAATAAATAAAGCATATGAATAGATTAGGAAGGCTTTTGACAAAATTAGGTCTACCAAACTATTTCAAATATCATGATCATTTTCAAGAAATGGTAACATATCAGGCAGTTTCAAATCAAAAAAACCTCACAAGGTTTGACAATTAACAACGACAACAACAATTTGAACAAATATCAAATCAGCAGAACCTAGCGGGTTCAACAATATCATAGAATAACACATACAAGCAAGAACCAATCGAAAGATCCCACACAGGGGAAAGCAATAACTTATAGAATACAGTAAGCAAATAATTCCAACCCTCATAGGGGTTTATTAACAAAATGATAGGTACAAAAGGTGCCAGATTGGCAGACCCTCACCTCCGTAACCTCAGAAAACTGCAACCACAATCAGCAGTCTACTGATATGTGGGATCTACTCCTTTGTCACCTAACCAAAGGAATAAATTCGCAATCAAATCTTTATTCAACCTCGGTAACCTTCAATAACTACAATCTTACTATTAACTATTCTAAAATCGAGAGCTATTATCCAATATTAACATGGTACTAACAGAAGGCATAACCCGGTCCTTATTTATATAATTAACCTCGTATCATATCCTAAATCAACAATAATAGCCCAATTAGTTTAATAACCCAAGTATTGCTATTTAGGTACCAAAATCATAACATTAGAGTTTTCTCTTCCAATTAACTTGATAATTCCCAACATTTCATAAAATAATAAAACCCAAGTTTACCAAATTTATACTGCACATGCATATACCAAGTTCTAGTCCCATATCATATCAAATTACCCAATTATCAATTCTCGAGTTCCAATTTCATCAAATCATAGATTAATCACTTAATCAACTCCATTAATCTTAACATTACCTAAAATAATACACTTCTATGCCCACTAGCTATACACTAGTCCATGCATGGGAAAAAATATTCTATATCATATCTCAACTCTTCATTCTTGGCATATTACAACATCCAATGGAAAGAACGGTACATTGCATGTATATACATATACATAAACATATAAATCCAACTCCCTTTCCTTTACCTAAGATCCTGCTATCGAGGTGCAGGAATCACAAACCAATTACGCCGTTGCGATCGTCGTGTTGATGGGAGAAAATTGTATTCTGACCACCGCCGCCGAACGCCACCGTCTGCCGTTGTGCTCCACCACCAGAATTGACTCAACCCACCAACAAAAGAAGCCTTTCAGCTCAATAAACACAACCCCTCGATAAATTTCACCAATCACCGCCGATTTGCCCTTCAATTTGAGCTCTGATCAACCTGCGCCACCTCACGCCACCACTCGATTTAAGCTTAATTCCTCTTCATCCGCTGCACCATACTAAAACTAAGGGTACCAAAATGTTCCTTGAGCTGAGAACTACATACCCCACTACTCAAAACTCAGGTTGGTCGCTGGAACGAGAAACCCATCAACCTCCGCCGAGCTTGAGTTTTCGATCTCAAATTCCGACTGCTACGTTGGTAGGTTTTGGATGAAAGTGGTATGGTTTGTTCCTTGTTCAGAGAGAAACACAACAGTAGGTAATTTGCAAGGTTTCGTTGCCTACCGGAGAAAGTTGCCGGAGTTGGGGAAGAGGTGATGCATGCGAGAGAAAAACGAAAAATGAGGAAGAAGGAGAGGTAGACCAAAACTTTAAAATGCAATTTTTGACAATTGCAGTTTTACCCCAAAACTTGAATTAGGTCCTCTAACACTTCAAAGGTTCTCTTTTTGGTCCCATATTAATATAGTGCTTCATTTAAGCCCCTTTGACCAAAAGAAATTCCATGCAAACCCACAAAATTCTCAAAATGTGGCCAAATCAAGTCTTCCAAAATTCTATTTTTACCCTAAAACTTTCAAAATTTTTGCAATTAAGTCCTTTTTATTTCTTTTTCGAGCCCTAAAATCATACCAATTAAAATCTAAATTTCTAAATTCTTATTTTTTGAAATACTGAATTTCAAGGATGTTACACGCACCATGGTTTCCCATCGGGTGGTAACCACCTAAGAGCGTCCAAGGTGATCAGACATAGTGCCAACAAATGATGCATATTCAAATAACTGATCAAAAGCATATTCGTGAAATTTAACATAACAGTTCAATCTATAACTATTGGCTGGCAAGGCCATATAAACAATATATAGAATGATTTAAACAGAAGCATGAAACAAAATTGATCGACAAGAATCACAATATCAATATGAGTAAGGGAAGCTGGCAAGGCTGTAGGGTATATTTGAGCACCAGAATGAGTACAATTCAGTTTTAATAGAGAAACACAAGAAATTCAAATAATCGAGGAAATTCACTTCCCAGAAGAAAGTTAGGCTAACCCTCACCTTAAAATTTCATAGAGATGCTATCATGTCTTATAGTCCCAAAGACCCCAGCTCCTCATCACCTATTCCAATAGAACATATTATATGTCAAAATGCTTGCTTAGCATACTCTTTATGCTATTGTCGCTACAATAGTAACAAGGGATTTATTTGTTCCAAGGCTCTCATCATTTCTTAAATTAGTAGCCCAAGCTTATGTATAATAATTTAGCTAAATTGTAAGAGACTACTACATTCTATTAAATGATTAATCCTTGCAATGTCACACAAAGTTAGGTATAATTGGACTAATTAACTTAATTAATGATAATTATATTCTAATTACCGATCCGGGCCTGCTAGTACTGTATACAACTTATATTATATATCCAAATATTTTTGCTTGACAACATAAATCTTATCCTGATAGTCCAAAGTTAAAATTCAATTCAACTAGCTCAACTTACATCAATTATCCGTTAAATTAATGATAATTACCTCCTAATTAATAATTTGAGTCCACGCATCGCATATAGACAAAAAAATTTATGTTCAATTGTACACCTTACAAGTGCATATCTCGGTCCAATAACGAATATTTCATATCAAAATTAACTTAATAACTTAACCAAATCAAATTCAAGAATTACTTCAATAGACCAATCATAGTTTTACCCAATTGACCAATTTGAGGCCAAATCATCACATGTTAACAGCCGAATGCGCTTGAATCACCACCCCGAGAAAGTTGGTGGTCAATCGCTGGAGCGACGCCATGTGCCGCAGTGTGCTATCACCCGAACTAGAAGCTAGACCCACTAATCGAATAGTCTCCACACATCCAACAAAAGCCCTAAGTTAATTTTGGATTTCGCAACCATTTCATCAGTCAATTTTGCCAAAAATGGTGCAGCGTCGCCCAACGCCACCGAGTCGATTTTTCCTCGATTACTCATCTACCAGTGGTCCATTCTTGAAATTGAAGCTATTGTCACATTCCTTTAGCTAAGCCCATCAAGACCCATCCCTTGGCCGCCACCAACAGTGGTCGTAACTATTGCGCCCATCACCTATGACGTTGCTTTGCCCCGAGTAGCAAATTCTTGGTGTTTTGCTGGCAAGTTTGAAGCGTGGTGGGTATGGTTGTGCTTGTCTCGTCGAGAGGAAGAAGATGGTCATTTTACTTGTGAGTTTCCCCAACACTGGAGGAAAATCGCCAAAGGGGGTGAAAGTGGGTGTGCTTGCAAAAATTTAATAAAAATGGAGGGGGGAATGCTATTTATATTGGTTGTTTTCTAAATTTCAGATTAACCCCAAAACTGTTTTCCCCAATTTCAATTAAGTCCTCAACTTATTAGTGCCTTAGATTGGCCCATTTGACCAGCAATATTTTCAATTTAATCCCTAAAACTTTCAAATGGCCTTCAATTAACTCCTTCTTGTTTATATTTTAAACCCCAAAATTTTTGTCAAATAAATATTTTGATTTTTAAAATCTTATTTTCTAAAATGGTAAATTTAGGGGTGTTACAATCTCCTCCTCTTAAAAGAATCTGGTCCCCATATTTTCATCTTTGACTGGAAGAACTTCAATTAACACTATCACATATTTTGGTCTCATTCCCAAGTTGCCTCGATCAAATGCTATTTCATCCCATTATCACAATATACTTCCTCAACTTCCTAGTGACATTTATTTCGCTAAGATTTTTAAGAATCAATTTTTTCTAAGTTTTCCCAATATATCCATTCTTGCCAAAACATGTGGCATCACCATATATTTCTAGGATTAACTAATAATCCCATAATCCATGATTCTATCACCCATCATTACTTAAAGTTTCTCTTGATTTCCACAATTGAGCTTATAAGAAGTAAATTAAACTTTCCCGAAAAGGAATTTTAAATCTCCTTAATGATCCTATAATATCACTGAGTGCCTTATGCCCATTGCTACTTATCATTTCCATACTTAAAGGTTTTCCATTTTATCCTGATACAGTGCATGTTGTTATTTAGGATATCACAAAACCATTATAGCAACAAACAACTATCAATATCACAAGATCATATTTACATTAAGGAGTAGCCAAATTCAAACTTACATGCCTGATTTTTATAACAACTTGTACATTTCCACGCAGCTAACTATAGGTTCACAAAAACTGTACATACTAGATATAGTCATGAACAATCCCTCTACTACTTCTTAGGTTTCATCTGAAAAATATAGTCAGAAATATGTGGAATTAGATTCTTTTATGATGTTCAAGAAACTTAGATAGCACCATCAACGACCCATTTCCCTTTATCCTTTTGAGCACTGGAAGTTGCCTGCTTGCTTTTTGGGTAATCTTGAATGAGATGTTGATCGCTGCCACACACTATACACATTCCTAGCTTTTTCTAGTAGTTAGACTCCTCGTGATTTGAACCACTACAAAATCTATAATTCTTTTTTAGCATCCCAGTTTGGACCTTCAGTCATTTCCTACCTGAACCACTTTCCCCGCCAGCAATGATTCTGAGTTTAAAAGTTTTCCCTTAGTTGCTCTTCCTCTCATTTACATATACCTCAAGGGGTTCTTGCTGCACCCGCAAGGCTCTCTCTAAGGCTTCCTTGAAGTTAGATTGTTTGTAAAGCATAAGAGTTTGTCGTATTTTAAATCTTAATCTTTTAACAAATTTCTCTGTCCTACACCCTTTTTTTCTCGGTGTACTGAATTAATCCATTGAATTTAGCTTCATACTGCCACGCAGTCATATCCCTTTAGGTAAGACCCTCAAATTCTTATTTCCTAGCATCTCTTACTTCTCATGGTATGAATCTATCCATAAATTCCCAAACAAAGTTGTCCCAGGTATGAGGTATTTTCTTATACTCCCATTGTTGACTTACCAAGGTCCACTATTGACCTGCAGCTCCTTTCAACAGATAGACGGCAAATATAAGTTTGAGGTCATCCAGGTAACCTAACATTTGGAAAATATCTTCGATCTCCCTGATCCAAGCTTCTGCCTTTTGGTGATCCAATTCACCCATAAGCATTGAAGAGTGAAACTTAAGGAGATGTGCTAGAGTTCCAAACTTTGGAGGGTCTTCGCTTCTCTCAAGGTTATTCAACTGACGTTATTGCTGATGCAATTGCATGAATTGCTGCCACATTCTAATAATCTTTTCTATAACTTCTTCCCTTGCTATTGAGTACACTTGTGGGTCTCATGTCCCTTTCTCAACACTTATTGAACGTCGCCTTTTCGAGTTATCCTCTTCCAGATTTTTCCTAACCAGATGAATGCGTTAGGGTATGTTTTTATGACGCCATTCAATAAGTTGCAAAGCTCCTCGGTAGTAGACCACACTTATCTGTAGTATTTAATGAAATGTTTGTTAATTAGCATCCAATCATTGTTAGTTCTTATTGCTCAAGATTTAACATATATATATATATTTTCTTAAACACATGACACACCAGAACTCAATTAGTATAAACATTAGATGTTCCCTTATTTCTTGCTTTACTCCTTCCACATGTGGTATCCATGAGATGGTTGCTAAACTAACAGATAGTCTAACCTTTAAAGAGGGAATCACAACTAGGTCTAAAATAATTGCAGTTCATCGTACTAATTGGAAGGACCTAAGAAATTTTGTACCTTTGATTCGTTTTCTGGCCACACTTAATTGTTCATAGCCTTTATTTTGATAGAATCATTCGTTTAATGTCCACGAGGCCATAGCCCAAACACATATGTAATATGTTTCATTCCTCAATTATAAGTAATTTAGAAGAATTTCTAACAATATCACTATAAATCAATCACAAGTGTTTGGATGGTTCTATATGTATCATAATTGCAATTTTTGTAAGAGCTTAAGTTGGCCCTCTTAGCGTCTTCTTAATTCATAATATCTATTTGATAAGTGGAATATAGTTCTCAACCCATCTCTTCCCTGAATTTCCATTTGATTGTAACACTTCTTTAGTTTCGATCTTAAACAACTTTAGGACTTGTATTAGGTTAAATAACTTATGAGGAAAAGGCATCATAATTCCTTAACTTGATGACTTCCGTCGAGCTCTTACTATTATTATATCAATCCTCATAAGTGATGCAAGATCCCTCATAAAGTAAGGAGATACTTAGTTCCTTTGTTCATTAAGTATTACGAACCTCAAATTGCACCTTATTGCTCAGTCCGTGCCCCTATATTCCACTTGTCTGATCCTTTCAATGATTTCCTATGTAACCACGTCGTTCAAGTCACTCCATCCTTATGTTCTTTAGGTTCCTTATCCTTAGTCAGTTATCTTTACTCTAATTATCAATCACCTTGTAACTTTGTAGATTCTCTCTCTACCAACATGTACCCTTATTTCTTAAGGGTGTTACATCTTCTTTCCCATAATTCCTTTTTAAACTTTGAGTTTCATATCCTTATCTAGTGTTCTCTTTCAGATTATTTGTACTTATCACATATTTGATATCCCACAATTAGTTTCAGACCCCTTTTTGCTCGGGTTCCTAGGATTTTTCCTCCAAACTTCACCTCCTATGGAAACCAAACCTTCTTTCTTATCTGTTGTCGTCAAGCACCATTTTTTCCTAATGTCATTCTATTTATCAAATTCATCTTTTCCATCATGTTATCCCTTGTCAATATAACGTACCATTTAGACTTCAATTGTACCCATAGGTCAAACATCACTCATCCTTAATAATCATTTTCCTGTGTATCCATACAACCTAATCCTCATCCGTAAATACGTGGCAGGGATTTGTTCATCCCGGGGTAATCACTTTCTAACCACTACATATCTTCTCAAAATGATTCTTACTTGTCACACATGACTTTCACGAACATTGCTTGCACAACGTTAATTGCCTAAGCAACTCTTTTCATACTAAATACAATTTTTCCCAAATAGTAATCTATTCATCAAATTCTACCTTAATAGATATTATTGATATAACACCATAATTCCAAACAACATTATCCTTACTAATGACTATACCTTCATATGCCTAGCATACTAGAAGTAAGAGGTTATACATTAGTTGGCCATCTCGGTCATAACCTTCCACTTCCTTAATGTCGAGCAATATCCTAAAGGTTCACATCATATTCAATTTCATATTCATTCTTACAATAAAACTTCATATTTTCCTACCCAAAATTTTCACATTCCAAGAACCACATCCTAACATAGCTCAGGTATTCTTTAACTCAAGTATACACATCCCAAATCATTCAAGCCAAGCTAAATCTCTATTAGTCGAGAATTTCATATTCCAAGATTCATATCCTAGGATCAGATCCTAGCATTGCTTAAGTTTTTCCTTAACCAAAGTGTTTACATCCTAAATGATCCCCAATTCAAGTTTGATATCTAGTAACCTATCGATTCCAGTTACAAAAATCATTCCCATCTTAACCTAGGTCATCAAAAATCTAGGCATGATACCACTTTTGTATAGCACCTCGCTCGGGAGGTGGTTGTTTTAGGCTGAGGAACTACTCGAGCTTTATTCACAATAATTTAAACCAAATACGCACATCCAAAATTCAATTTAAATAGCTGCATAGCAACCAAAATAATTTATCCCAACTTATTATTAGAAAGCACCATCTAACATTCCGCAAGGAAATACCACACTATTATACAGTTGCTAGCACCAAATCTAAAAGTGCTATCTGCATCAGAGTCATACACGCATAATTACCAGCATGAGGCATCAGACTTCAACTTACAATCATAATGCATTGCAAAATTTAGTCTAGATCCTGTACGTTTGAAAGTTAATAACAAAACCATGCATTCTAACACATCCTGTAGTGTTCCAGTTGCTACCTATCATAGCCTACCTAGGAAAAGGAATTAGAAACATGAAAGAGGCATAAGTCCGAAGGACTTAGAAAAGGAGGAGGGAGGAAAGGTGACTAATTTCAAAAGCATAAGATCAAGGAAAACTAATAAAAGGTCCTAGTTCAACAGGTAAATAATTAAGCAAGGTAATAGAAAGGACCAAAACTGCAGAAGTTATAAATTGATGTAGGAATAATTAGAACTCAAATAGATAGTGTATTAATAGATGGAAATCCAATGAAACGAGACATAGAATAGGGAAGACCTGACATAACCAAATATTTTTAATATGAAACAAAGACATAACACACCGCATGTGATACAAAATTCAATCGACTGTTGGCAACTCCAACCTTATTGCTCCCAAATCAGAACAGACTTCCTTTATTACTCCACTACCCAAGCACTCGACTCGGTACCCAAGCACTTAGCTTGCAGAATGAGGCATGACCGGTCCACATGCTAGATCTCGCCACTTACTAGACAGCTACCTCCACCTATCCGCAATCAGGATCTTAGGTGGGTACTAGCTGGGAGTCCATCTACTGTCAATGCGTACTGCCATGTCGTCTTTTTGGACCTAGCCCTGAGGCTATCCCGCACCATGGTGTCCCATCAGTTGGTAACCCCCTAAGAACGTCCTCAAGGTGATCAAACATAGTACCAACAAATGATACGTATTCAAATAACTGATCAAAAGCATATTCATGAAATTTAACATAACAGTTCAATTTGTAACTATTGGCTAGCAAGGCCATATAAACAGTAAACAGAACGATTTACACAAAAGCATGAAACGAAATTGGTTGGCAAGAATCACAATATCAATACCAGTAAGGGAAGCCAGCAAGTGTGTAGGGTATATGAGACCAATAACAAATATCACAATAGATGTTATGGGCACCAGAACGAGTACAAATAAGTTTTAACAGAGAAGCACAAGGAATTCAAACAATCAAGGAACATTCACTTCCCAGAAGACAGTTAGGCTAAAATTCCACAGAGATGCTATCATATCTTACGATCCTTGAGACTCCAGCTCATCGTTATCTATTCCAATAGAATATATTAGATGTCAAAATGCTTGCTTAACATACTATTTATGCTATTGTTGCTATAATAGTAACGAGGGATTTATTTGTTCCAAATCTCTCATCATTTCTTAAATTAATAGTCCAAGCTTATGGATAATAATTCAGCCAAATTGTAAGAAATTACTATATTTTATTAAATGATTAATCCTTGCAACGTTACACAAAGTTAGGTCTAATTGCACCAATTAACTTAGTTAATGATAATTATGTTCTAATTACCGATTTGAGCCCACTGGTACTCTATACAACTTATAGATCCAAACATTTTGGCTTGACAACACAAATCTTATCTTGAAAGTCCAAAATTACAATTCTGTTCAACTAGCTCAACTTACATCAATAATCCATTTAATTAGTTTAATTAATGATAATTACCTCCTCATCAACAATGCGAGTCCACGCATCGCATATAGAAAAAAAAAAGTTTATGTTCAACCGCACACCTTACAATTGCACATCTTGGTCCAATAACGGATATTTCATATCAAAATTAACTTAATAGCTTAATCAAAACAAATTCAGGAATTACTGCAGTCGATCAATTGGAGTTTTATCCAATTGACTGGATTGGAGGCCAAATCATCACACATTAATAGCTTGCATGCACCCAGATTGCTACCTCGAGGAAGCTGGTGGTCAGTCGTTGAAGCGCCACCGCCGACCGCTAGAGCTCTACTGCGCGCCGCCTTGTGCCATCACCTAATCTAGAAGCTGGACGCACTAATCGACTCGTCTTTACACGTTCAACAAAAGCCCTTAGTCAATTTTGGATTTTGCCACCATTTTGCTGGTCAATTTTGCCTAAAATAGTGCAGCGCTGCCCAACGTCGCCACGCTGATTTTCCTCGATTTCTCCTCCATTGCTGGCCTGTTCTTGAAATTGAAGCTACTGTCACGTTCCTCTAGCTGATCCCGTCAAGACCTATCCCTTGGCCACTACCAATAGTCGTTGAAACTACTGCGCCCATCACCTCTGCTGTTGCTCTGCCTTAGGTTGTAAATTTTCGGTGTTTTGCCGGTCGATTTGAAGTTTAGTGGGTATGGTTGTGCTTGTCTTGTTGGGAAGAAGAGGAGGGTGGTTTTACTTGTGAATTTCACCGATGCTGAAGCAAGATCACCATAGGGGGTGAAAGCAGGTGTACTTGTGAAAATTTAATAAAAATTGGGAGGGGGGGATGCTATTTATATTAACTGTTTTTGAAATTTCAAATTCACCACAGAATTCTTTTCTTCAATTTCAATTAAGTCCTCAACTTATTAGTGTCTTAGGTTGGCCCATTTGACCTACAATATTTTCAATTTAACCCCCCAAAACTTTCAAATGTCCTTCAATTAAGTCCTTATTTATATTTTAAACCCCAAATTTTTTGTCAAATAAATATTTTGATTTCTAAAATCATATTTTTTAAAATGCTAAATTAGGGGTGTTAAAAATGTAAAATAGAGATTTTTTTTGAAGGCATTAAATTTTGAAGGTAAGGTATATAATTTGACTAACTTGAAGAATATTGAGAATTGTTAACTTCAAATTTATAGATTACAAACATGTGCCCCATGCAATGCATGGATTAAATTAATTATAACTAAAAATATAATTTATATATTATTCTAATTTTATGATATAAAAGTGAATTAATTTACCATTTATTTTTTCATTAAAATACAAGGTGGAAATTAAACCTTTTTTTACAAAATTATAATATATAAATATTAAAGAAAATAAAAAGTGATGCTCATCAAATATCATCACATTCGTAAATGCACAATATAAACATATAAAAATACTTACATTTTTTCATAACAAAAAACAACTCAATAAATTTAAGGTAATTCAAACAAAATAATAAAATATAATGCTTGTAAAGCTAAAAAATGATGAACAAATAACAATATATTGTACAATACAGAATCAACCAAAACAAAAATTAAAAATTGTACTGAATTATTTTTAGAAGTTATATATTATACAACACAAAAATTAAATTACACATGTATAGGAAACATATAATCAAATATCAGTATTTGTATTTTTCCACAAATCATTCATATTTGAATTATCTAACTTAAAAACAAAATAAAAGGAAAAAATATTAAAATCTTAATTTATGGTATAACTAATTTAATTTGTCAAAATGTCATTATAAAAGTTCAAAAAAGTTATGATTTTCACTTATGAATATTAAAAGGAATAAGAAATTTATATAAATATATGTGAATATTTCCACTCTATATATTTTTGCAAAAAAAATAAATATTAAAATTAAAAAGATCCACAATAAATTTTATTAAATAAAATTAGGGAAACAATTCTAATTCTCTGTAAATTTTTAATTACAAGTATGTTTTTCTTATTCTTGACCCCTTTCTCATTTTTTCTCTTGGGGGACTTGAAAAATATATTTTCTGATCCAAAAAATAGTTAGGATTTTAATGTCTTCATGAATGAATAATTAATAACTTAAATAAACAATAAAGAAGTTAAATGAAAACACGAAGGATCAAATAGGTTTTGAAATATTTTTACCATTGAGGTGTCTTTTCATATAAACAAAATACTTGATTATATGCTCAATACATTGATAATGAATGTACTTATTTAATTATATTATTTTATTTTTTTAATAATATTCATTTTATTTCATATAACAAAATAACGAAAAATATCCTTTTAATATTTTAAAAAAGAAAACTTAATATTTGATAACATAAATTGGAGATATCATTTGAAAATATTAAATTTTGAAGTATAACTTTATTCTAAAGTATCAATAGTTGCTAACTTTAAATTTATAGATCATACAAATATCATTAAAATTATTAAATTTTAAAAAAATAAGAAAAGTTAATAAACAATGGAGCAAAATATTTTTATATAATATACTTTTAAATTATAAATATAAAATATATTTTAATATGACTATAAGGAAACTATTTTTTTTAATTATAAAAAAAACTTTACTATATATGATCTCATTATAATAATGCAAAAGTTACAAATATTTTTATAGTACTTGAAAATTTAAAATGTTAATTATTTGTCAAAGTAGTAAAATTTATTTACTTTCTTATTATCTGTAAAATTATCAAGCATATTTTGACACATTATATAAATTATTGTAAAATAATAATTAATTTTCAATATTTAACTTAATATAAACACATATCAGTATCTTATTAAATACAAAATATATGAATAATTTAATTTGATTCTCGATTTTATAAATTTTTTATATATTTTGTTATAAATTCTTATTAAAAACATTGTGTAAATAAACATATATGACATAAGTAATTGTCGAAAAAACTTAAAATCTTTTTAGTTGAAAATTTTGATAAAATAAAAATAAAATTGAGAGATCATAGAAGTTGTGAGAAGTAATATTTCATATTTATAATATACTTTATATTCAAATTAAAATATAAATTATACTTTATGTAACACCCCGAATTTTGATGCCTAACTATAAAATTATTGTTTTAGCAAACTAAAATACAAATTCAATAAAGTGAGATTAAAATAATTTTGAGTTGAATTTTATTTAAGATTATGCAAAATTATTGGGAGTTAAGAGATTTAATTGTAGATGATATAAGGACCTAAATGTCCAATATTTTAGAACTTAGGGGCCAATAAGTGAAAGCTAAAAGTTTAAGGACTAAAAAGTAATTAATCAGGATATAATTGTAAGAAATTACGAATGTTCGGGGTCAAAACGCAAAGATAGAATTACTAGAGGACCGTATTGAAGTTAGGGACTAATTGTAAGGCGGACCACAATTCCAATAAATGTTTTTTATATATATAAGGCAGCCCTGAATTTTATCTAATTCTCAAAATGAAACCCCAACCCACCCTGTGCACTGCTGCTAGGAAAATGACCGTAAAACTCAAAACTAGAGCCGTGAACACCTTCTTCTCATCACCAAGAACCCAACCATACCGAAAACACCTTGAAACATAGAAGAATTTCGCTGGAAATTGAGGGCGGCGGAGTGCGAGGCCATGGTGGCGGTTCAACCACCTCCGACGATGCAAACTCAGTGGGTCTTGATGGGTTTTGGTCGGAATTACATGGGCAAGCTACAGGTAATGTCAACTTGAGAAAATAATAGAAGATTGTATGGGAATTGAAGGTAGCAGTGTGACGGCGGTGCTAGACAGCAGTGGTGGCGGGATTTATGATTCCAGCAACAGAAACTAGAACTTGGTTTCGGGTAAATGACGGGCTTAACGAAAGTAGTATGTTGACCGTTCAATTTGGATTTTGAACGGGGGTGATGGAGAAATTGGTGCCTCGGCGAGCAGGTGGCGCTGCGACATCTTGGTTTAATTGATGAGGCTACTGGCGACGGTCGGTGAAATTGACTTGGGGGTTTGGCTCGCCACGTTGAGCCATTTCTCTTGGTGGTGATACTCTTGAGTGCCAGCGGCGGTCGATGGTGGCGCGACGGTGGCAATAGTGAACCTTGATGACACCCTCAAGCCGTAGTATGGGATATGGGATTGCGTCGAAATCTGACCCAACTTGGGTAAATTCATGGGCCATCTAGTTTATTTGATTTGGATTTAATTTATTGAATTGAATTGGGCCTATTAGTTTAGAAATTGATCTAGCCCAAACATTAGACGAAAGGAATCAAAATTGTAGACCGGGCTTCTATCTCAGGCACAATTGGGCTTATTAGTTACTGATTGTGGCTCTAATAACTTGACCTCTTGGACTTACTGTTAAAATAGGATTGACACCCAATTACTGTAAAACTTTATGAAGCCGTGCAATTCAAAAGAACTAGACTTGATAGTTAAAAATGAATAAAGTTGTGTCTATTATTCTGTAATTTGGGTTTGGTGACCTAGGAGTCAAGATTCGTTTAAAATCTCACACAGATATATTACATCACTAAAATTGGACTTTACTGATTTAGGAAAATCAAAAGGACGTAACAAAAAAAATATTCTTATAGAAAAATTGAATATTAAGAGTGTTGATAATTTTCTTATATCATGTTTTGGATCAATTAGGTAATAACGATGTAGATGATTCGAACCGATATGAAAAGTTGTCACTACATATAGTGACCAGGTGAGTTTATACTATATTTCTTTGTTGGGGAAAGTACATGTATATTTGTAAATATATCCTTGTTGCTTGATTCTTTCAATGTTGAAATTCAATAATTACTGTTTGTTCGTTCTATGCCATTCTTTGGCTCTCGTGTTGTATTTGATAGACTGTCTGAACTATTCTTCTTGCCTGTAGTTCTTGACCTGTTGTTATTTAAATTCTCAACTTATATATATATATATATATATTAGTGAATATATCACTAGTTCGATCTTTTCTTCGTTGGAGACTGTTGTTCGCCCATGCTACATTGATCTTTGATTCTTGTATTAATTTTAACAATCTAGTTATACTTCTCTCCTCCGTTGCCCATGATTCTTGAATAATTGTTATTTGAATTCCCAACCTATCTTGAGATGTTGGATTCCTGATCCAAATGATTAATTACATTCATGTTCACACGAGTTTTGAAAAAGTAAACGGTTTGCAAAATTTACCTCACATCGCTACTTTACACTGATTGTGGATCCTATTTGATCATGATTTATGTTGTTTTATCTTAAATTGGAGAATGTGTTGTGAAAACTGAAAAAGAAATTTTGAAATGTATTTTCTATCATCGCCATGACTATTACTCTGGAATGAGCCCGATATTGATTACTTGATTACTCGATTATCATGGCGAATTGACTTGTTAATTGAAAATGCTATCGAATATGTTATACTATTCAGTAGTCGATACATTTGAGGGTAGGTTGTGGGATTGACTTCGAAAGACGATTGGGCGGAGCAAATTGATGGTGGTTGGTCTTTCGATTGATACCCTACTTGTTATAATCCTATCTCATAGCCAGTTGGAGATAATTATCTATGAGCAGTGAAGGTATGTATGGCACTATGATGCATTTAAATTAAAAAAAAAACTGAATAAAACTAGCCCACACACATCTACAAAGATCTAGACATGCATAAGATTCAGATTTAGATAGGAAAATACCTTATTGAAATCGAAAATCAAGGAACAAGGAAAAACACCCTTCAACTTTTGAAGTTGTCTCCTTACTGGCGCAGCATACACACCAACCGTTTTCCCCAAGTTAGATTCCTTGTTTTGAGCCGAAAATTTTACTGTATTCCCTCAACACCTTAAGGATCCTACAACCAAGATTTTAACTCAATCAGAACAAAATAAGTCTTCCCAGAACTCGTTGCAAGCAGCTGCCAGGAATTGCTTTCCAAGAGCAATAACAACCCAAACGTTTTGCCTCAACGAGATAGTTCACACACTAAATGGAATGACCCTTTCTCTACAAAAATAGCTGGAGATAATTGTAGAGAAATGGAGGAAAGAAGGCCAAGTATGGATGGGGAGAATGAAGGAGATTGGAGAGGTTATGGAGAATCTAACTATTAAATGCCCACTAACAAAGTTTGTGGTTGGGAGAATAATTCACACCTTGCCTGATGCGTACGTTATGGCCGCCCCCTCCTATATCTATATATAGGAGGATGATGGTGTGTGGTCACACACCATTTTCAAGGAGGAGATGCCACATGTCTATGCCAAGGTGGCCACTAACAATTAGTGTTGTGTGGTGTTGTGTGAATATGAATGCCATTTGGAATTTACATTTCATATCATGAAATGTCTTCCAAATGAATTCTAATTCCATATTAAATGGATCATTCATTTAATAATTCTCTCCAAAATTAACTCTCCAATTTAATTAAATGAACCCTTAATCTACAATAATCCCCATGGGATTAGGAGCACCTTGATATAGGACATATATCTGCTTCTAGGAATCTAGAACGGTTTTTGAGGTTAAGTCAATCGTGGAAGTTAGGCCTGGTTGGTTTATTAGTTTCTAAAATAATGTTGAGTCGTTTATTAGCCATTTTTTGAGATTTCACAAATCCTCAAAGGCAAAAAAGAGAATATAAGCGTGTAATTGAATATTGATATTAAAAACATGTTTATGGTCTTTCAAGCATGTTTTTCTTCCTATTGTATCAAATCCTTCACCTCCTAGAAGAATTTGGGAAATCTATTTTCCTAGTGAGAATCAAAATCCTAAGCACTTGCAAATGAACCCATGACTCGTGAGACATCCACAACAATTCAAAGATAAGCAACTTTTGCTAATTGCATCTCATAGAACTCTTGATATAGTTTGCCTCACTTTTCATGTAAACCCACGACTTGTGAGACATCCACATTACTAGGTGTTAAGTCGAACCTACCAATCAAACTTCAACTCGAGACGGGCCCACAACATCCCACGACTTGTGTGCCAATGCATGGGCGTTCTCAAATCAAAGGTGCATCTCATGCTAAGAATATGGTCACATCTTTCCACTATAAGTGTGACCTACGACTCCTAAGACATCACACAAACAATGGTAGCATCGTCATGCCACATACTATTGGTGGAAGGCATGGATTAATTAAAACTCTTTTAATTTGTGTCCATCTTGACTTAATATTTTAAAGCACTTGGACATTCCAAGTGGGTGGTTTTTTGCTTGCAAAGATCTCATCATTTTATCTTCTTATTTAGTTCTCTATATCCTAATCATGCATCTTATATATCAATATGATAAGGAAAGTATAAATAAGTAAATGCTCTTAACATGCTCCTAAGGTAGGATGACCATGAGCCTAACTAGGTGATGCACTTAAGCGTTAAGCCATAAGTGCACCACTTAGTTGATTTTAAGTGGGTTTATTAAATTTAGCTATTACATGAGTGTATCCCATACATTCACGGGTCTTCATGCCTCCAATGGTCTTCTTTGGTCCTTGTAATATTTACATGAGAAAGAAATCCTCACTCCTTTTGATTCTACTCTCATAACATTTACAAGATAGAAATAAAGAGGCATGCAAGCTTCAATTTAATACGACACTTTTCAACAACTTGAAATAAATAAAATCAATATTAAAAGCTTATAATCATCCCCATTCATTCATCATCCATTCAGCACTTAAATGAATAATAAATAAATCAAGAATTGACATTCAATTCCATCAATTAAATGCTAATCATAATTAACAAATAATTGGTCATGCAAAAACAAGCATAACACTTATGCATCATATTTTTGCCACAATTGGAAATTAACTTTAACAAGTTTTAAAAGCAACCAAAAGTGTCCAACACAATTTTGAGAACTTGCACAACATTTGTGCATCCATTGTGTGTGTTTCAAAACAAGTTTGGTCACTAAAGGAACCAAAAGAAAGCTCAAAATGCGTCCCAAACCCAACTAGGTGCTGCTGGCCGAGGCTTGCACACAGTTGGGCAGCAACTCTCGGCCACTACCCTATTGTGTGCTACCAAGTGCCGGCAGCTCCCCTGTTTTGGGGTCATGAGCGAGTCAAGCCATTTTGGCTCAACTTTCGTGCACCAAGATTTTTAGAATAGCTTCTAAACATCAAAACACACAATATGGATGAAAATTTCAGATTAAAACACCTTTTAAAGATTGAAATCTCAAGTGCTCAATGATGCTTGAAAAACAAGTTTAAGCAATAATCTTATTCTTCAAAAATCTCCAATTATATCCAATCTTATTGGATCCAAAAATGACCAAAACAATTTAAGGCTATTCACAACATGCTATATCAACAGATAACACCCACCAATGCCAAATCAAAATTCAACATTAGCAAAAATGAATTAAAACATACCCATCAAATGATTTAACAATTAAAGCACATAATAGCATGATTTATTCCATTAATCAAGAAGCCACAAACAAGATCATCCATATGCTCCAATCCATCATATGGATCGAGTATATGGTGATGTTGATCAATTCTTCACAAGAATCAATCGTCTAAGGAAAATCCAAATCCATGCATGAATAAGGCTCTAATACCACTTGAATGTGTGTATGGCACCAGATGCATTTAAATTAAAAAAATTGAATAAAACTAGACCACACACATATACAAGGATCTAGACATGCATAGGATTTAGATTTAGATTTAGATAGGGAAGTACCTTGATGAAATCGAAAATCAAGGAACAAGGAAGAATACCCTTCAACTCTTGAAGTTGTCTCCTCACTGGCACAGTAGAAACACCAACCAATATCCCCAAGTTAGACTCCTTATTTTGAGCCAAAAATTTTAATGTATTCCCTCAACACCTTGAAGATCCTACAGCCAAAATTTTAGCTCAATCAGAACAAAATAAGTCCTCCTAGAACTTGTTGCAAGCGGCTTCTAGAAACTGCTTTCCAAGAGCAATAGCAACCCAACATTTTGCATCTAATGAAATAGTCCACACATCAAATGGAATGATCTTTTCTCTACAAAAATAGCTGGAGATAATTTTAGAGAAATGGAGGAAAGAAGACTAAGTATGGATGGGGAGGATGAAGGAGGTTGGAGAGGTTTATGGAGAATCTAACTATTAGATGCCCACTAACAAAGTTTGTTGTTGGGAGAATAATTCACACCTTACATGATGCTTACCTTATGGCCGCCCCCCTCCTATATCTATATATAAGAGGAGGATGGTGTGTGGTCACACACCATCTTCAAGGAGGGGATGCCACATGTCCATGCCAAGGTGGCCACTAACAATGAGTGTTGTGTGAATTTGAATGTCATTTGAAATTTACATTTCATCTTATAAAATGTTTTCCAAATGAATTCTAATTCCATATTAAATGAACCTTTCATTTAATAATTCTCTCCAAAATTAACTTTCCAATTTAATTAAATTAAATACTTTAATTTAATTAATAATCCTTTAACTTAACTCTTAAGTCAAATCGCTTGACTCTTTAAGCTAGTCAAAATTAATTTAACTCTTAAATTATTTTGACTAATTGATAGTCACGTGGCATCAATTAATTAACTCTTAATTAATTTATCTTAATTTAAATCTTAAATTAAATTGACCAATTTAATTCTTAAATTGATCAAGCCAAAAATGACTCCAATTTTCACCTCTTTCAAATTCGGTCAAGAGTGAATTTCTAACACTTAGAAAATTCCCCTTCCTTCAATAGGTCAAGCAATTTGGTTTTTGTGTGACCCATTAGGTTTTACCATTTATTGAATATGGGCTCACAACTCCTTGTGACTTATGGAGTATCAAACATTTTCATTAGTTTAAACTCCTTTAAACTAAGCGACTTAATTTAATTAATCTCATTAATTGAAGAGTATCCAATCTCCATATCGATATCCAACCTCAAGCCTATGGAGCCCAACGAATTGGCCGAAATGAATGCTCTTGGAGAACTATGCTAGCAATACGCGTACCATGCAAATACGGTCCTCCTGTCTCCTATCTCCATGAAAGTGGCCTTGGGTAAGATATTAGTTGGCTCCTAACAGTCTCAATGCTATATTTCTATTCACAATGTTCGATTCCCTTAGTGACCTCATCTTTGGAAACACCTTTCTAAATTGTCACATCACCTTGTGCAAGAATTTCTTGGAATCAATCATTATAGAACACATAGCAGATGCACTAACCCTTCACAAAAGCGAGGAGTCGAATTCCATCTTGGATCTCACAAACCTCCATGTCTAGTAGCTCATGGCCAATCTCAACCTGAGTGGCCCGCTAAGTGACCAAGGAAGAGTCAAAGCATAAGGACCAGACAAAGGTTACCATGGATCCTCAGGTGACTAATAATATGCACTAGTGTAAGCTGGAGAACTTGCCACTACCAACTTGCCACTTTGGCTATCTAGTGGATTCTCTGAGCGGGTCTTTAGTGCCTTGTTCTCTAACAAGGACCTACTGACATGCATCCATATCTCATATGGGATTGCTCATGGAACGGAGCAACATCCAACTCTTGGATTTATGCATCGTCAATGCAAGTCTATCCGGATCTTAAATGCCCTATCTTGTAAGATCTTATAACTTGAAAGATTTATGATCGCAACTGTGTAAGACTTATTCCATAATCACCATCCAATGCGTAATAAAGTCCCGTAGTCTTATGTGATCTAAGGGCTTCATCCAATATGCCAGTGAAGTAAATAAGTATCATAAGATGAAGATGGCCTAGAATGAATATCATTCAATCAAGATTGTCTTATAAGAAAATAGTTTATAAGGATAATGTAATTGGCTTGTGGGGTACTATTCCAAAAAGTTGGATAAGGCATACGGCTAGCCATGCCAATGCGTGTTTACTTGTCCATGTCGATCACTTAGAACTTGGAGGGATAAGGATTTTTGTGTTTGTGAAAGTGGAGTGAGAAGGTTGGAGACCCACCAATAACAAGATTGCAAAAGTATTTGATGGTTGATACCTATTTCTTGAGACTTGAGTGTTGGACAAAATTGATTAACTGTTCACAAAACATATTGATTGTACCGTCCCCACTTAGGATAGCACCTAAGCTGAGGCGCTACTCAGTCCGGACTTAAATCTCATCCATAATTCAAATAGTAGGCCCATCAGAAAAATTTTCAAAACCATCAAAGATAGCAACAAGCTTCAACTTAAGCAAATCTTAACAAAAGTACAAATTTCATACCATGACAAATCTTATCATTCATCGTTTCGTACATACTACAAACCATAAATTCAAGTCTGACATATCACAACATCTTCAAGTTTCGACTTAACATAAAAGTGATTCGTACATAGATTTAAAACCCTATTCTATTACAAAACATGTATACTTCTATCCAAGCCTGAAGTACGAGATCATCACCAAAACCTATCTGAGAAGGTCAAGTGATACGGGGGGTGAGTCCAAAGACTTAGTGAGGGATAAACATAAGAATAATAGTGGAGATATATTGAGGAAAATTCAACTCAACTGATCATCAATTAAACAGTTAGAACATGACATATCCAGAATCAGGCAGTAACAATAGCAAAACACGAAACTCTCATACCTTATTGCTCCAGGAACAGATTTCAGACAGTTAGATACAATCAAGTAATTCAAACCTGAAGTATATGCATTTCAACAGAATATAACAGGCATGCATATCCGATTCACTTTATACCAGATAGTCAAACAGATTCACCAAAGCGTGACAGCTTAGTACATGGCAGATGCCCATACGGACCATATGGCGCACCGCTGAAGCCTAGGGGGAATCCCTAGTACGTTGTTGATACCTAGGGGGAAATCCCTAGCGTATCGTAGATACCTAAGCGAGTCGCTTAGCGTATCGCTGAGACCTATATGGACCGCATGGCATGCCCCACATAACAAAACATTTCACACGGATTGGCCTCTGACCCTATAAATCCCCGTACATATAACAAATTATGCAGATGCATGGACTGTATAGCGCTCCGCAAATTTTAGATAAACAAATGTGCCGGCGAGGCAACTATAACTGTACAAAACAATTCAGAACAGTATAGATATGCTGACGAGGTAGAACGATAGCAGTAAACAATTCAGATAAGCCAACATGGCCAATTTAAAGCTGTAATAGATAACTAATGTGCCGGCAAGGAAAAAAATAACAGAACATGACGGAATAGATAACAAATAACATAACGGTACAGATAACAGGCAAGAGTTCTAGGCCCCAGAATAGACAGGATTCAGAATCAATAACAAACGATAACCCGCATTGCGGTGAACATATTGGATAAAAAATGGCAATTGAGAACTCAACAGTTCTCAGATTTCAACAAAATAGATTATAGTACAGAAATAGGAACCCTGACCGGGGTTTATCGCAATAATAGATAAGTGTGGGAAAGTGTCAGATTGGTAGACCTTCACAGGGGTCATTCCACAAGAATAGATAAGTTTAATTGAGGCCAGAATGGCAGACCCTCACCTTTGTAGTTCTCAGAGAAAGTAACTATAGTCAGCAATCTTACTGGTCGGCAGGATCCACTTCTTCGTCACCTAAACAAGAGGGTATTTTTACCATTAAAATCCTCATTTGATTCTTAATATGCATAATCATACTATTAACAGTCCCAAAAATCACTAATTAACCAACTAATACGATAATTAGGGTCCGATCAATTCTATCGGTACGAAATGCATTAATTTAGTTGATCACTATAGAAATAGTTACAGGGTTGTTTCGATCCCAATAATAGAATGTAATCTATTCCTTTAACATATAATTCCTCATACATCGTCTCAAATTAACAACAATAGCCCATTCAACAAGATTAACCTCAATGTCAATACTTAGGTCCCAATTTATTTAAATCCTCAAGTTGGGATTTACATACTTTAATACACTTAATTAATCCAAGTTAGTATATAATATGTCACAACTGGGTCCACTAACTATATAATAAATCCAAGCATGGAATATGTATATATATATATGTACCAATCATATGTCATTCTTGCATTCTTGATATAATACAAAGTTCATGAACAATGGGACAAAATACATGTATATATACATATATATTCCAAATATCACATCCAACTTCCAACACAAAATTCAATTATGGGGTTTCTGGAATAACAAACCAAGCACACAAGTGCGATCGTCGTATTGAGGAGGAGAGACTATTTTTCTACTGCCGCCACCATTTGGAAAGTTCAACTCCACCACCCGAAGATGCCTTTCGATGAGGGCTTTCCGACGCCTAGCTTAGTTTCAAGTTTCTCCTCTGGAAAGGCCTCAATCGCCGCTCTGAAGCCCTCAAATCCTCCTTGCTCCACCATGAAGAACTCACCGATTTCTGCCTTTGTCGCTGCGTAAAACTCCCATGCAACAGCACCATCGTGGTCCCTAAGCTGAGAGCTTTCAGAAATGCTGCCCAAAAGCCTGTTTTGGCCGCTATTCCGTTGTCATCCATCGAGTCCGCCGAGGTGTGTTTCTTCAACTCCCATTTTCGGTGGTCCTCTACTCGAAAAGCTATGTATGCAGTGTCAGGTGGTTGCTGGAGATGTGGGGAAAGAGATGATTGACTGGGTTTGGGAAAATTGGGCTCGTCAGAAAATTTCGCTAGATAGAATTGCGGTTGGACGCAAGGAAGAAAAAGAAGAAATGAGAGGGGGGAAGGGAATGAAAATTTTCTATTTATAGGGGTGAGTTTTCAGATTTTACAATTGGCCCCCAAAACTAACTGCTGACTTCATTTAGGTCCTTCACCCTTTAAAAGTTGGAGTTAGACCCAAGTTGACTTAGAATCTTCCATGAAAACCCCTCAAGTTTCAAATGTCGTCAAATTAAGTTCGGTTTATTTTTGAATTGACCCCGAACTTTTTAAAATTCTTGAAATTGGGGGTTTTTTGTTAACAAGTTGACCACCAAAATTTAATAAAATAATAATTTAAGAAATATAAAATAAGATTCATGAAAATTAAATAATGATAAATTAAATTCTATAAATTATAAAAATTTATGGGTGTTACAAACCTCCTCTTCTAAAAAGAATCTGGTCCCTAAATTCTCACCTGAATGTTGGAAGAGTTTGGGATATTGCTGGTGCATGAGATCCTCTTGCTCCTAGGTTGCTTCCTCTACATTATTGTTGCGCCACAACACTTTTACTTGGGAATCCTTCGATTCCTAAGCTCCCAAAATTTTCAATCCAAGATACGAACTGATTGCTCCCCGTACGTTAGATCACCTTTCAATTGCATGGGCTCAGGTGATATGATGTGGGAAGGATCGAGATAGTATTTTCGAAGTTGAGACACATGAAAGACATTGTGTATCCCTGTTATGTCTTGGGGCAGTACAAGACGATAAGCCATTGGTCTAATTTTCTCACTTATTTCATAAGGTCTAACATACCTCAAACTCAGCTTTCCGCCTTTGCCAATTCTTCTGGTCCCTTTCCTCGGGGATACCTTGAGGAACATTCGATCTCCAACTTCAAATTCCAAATCCTTCCGCCGCTTATCTGCATAACTTTTCTATTGGTCCTGAGTAGCCTTCATTCGCTGCTTAATAATCTGTACCTTCTTGACAGTCTCTTGAATCAGTTCTAGCTTCACAGTTCCCTAAGACATGTTAATGGTACCTTTGTATTCTACCATATACTAATATAGTAGGGATTGACACTTCCATTCGTACGGTGCCATTTGAATAACAGACCGATAGTTGTTATTGTAAGCAAATTCAACCAGAGGCAAATGTCAGGTCCAACTTCTACCGAAATCCAAAACACAATCTTGCAGCATGTTTTCCAAAATTTGAATAAACCTTTCCGACTGTCTGTCAGTTTGAGGATGGGTGGTTGAGCTAAACTATAACTTTGTCCCTAAATGCCTCTGCAAACTTTTCCAAAGTCTTGATGTGAACTTTGGGTCTCAATTGGATATGATACTGATTGGAATCCTGTGTAACCTGACAATCTCCTTGATGTATAATTCTACCAGTTTCTCAACCCTGTAGTCCGTTCTAACTGGTAGAAAATGTGCAGACTTTATCAAATGATCTAATATCACTTAGATATTGTCATAACCTCCTATAGCCTTTGGTAGACCGATCACAAAGTCCATGGTCACTTGTTCCCATTTCCAGTCAGGGATAGGAAGTGGTTGTAACAACCCTAATGGTCGTTGGTGTTTTGCTTTCACTAATTGACAGGTCAGACATTTTTGCACGAAATCTGCAATATCTTTCTTCATTCCATTCCACCAAAACTGTTTCTTCAAATCCTGATACATTTTTGTTCCTCCCAGATGCACTGCATATCTCGCTCTGTGTGCCTCTTCTAATAATCTCTCATTCACTTCTTTAGGCACACAAATTCTCTTACAAATAGCAATATGCCTTGACCATCAATACTCAACTCAGATCCTTCAGAACTTCCAACCATTTCTCTTAGTTTTAACATCCACTTATCCTTAGCTTGGGCCTATCGAATTTCATCATGTAGTTCAGGTTGTACTTTTACTCCCGCAACCCAAGCTCGCTGTTTTAATCTTAGCACAACACCCATACTCAATCCTTTTGATGTTCATTCCCCTTGCAAATAAGTCATTCCCACCTTCCAGCTCAGGGCATCGGCTACCACATTCGCTTTTCCTGGATGGTAGGCGATGGAGAAGTCATAATCCTTTAGAAACTCCACCCATTTAAGCTGCCTTATGTTCTAGTCCTTTTGCGAATGTAGATACTTGAGGCTTTTGTGATCTATATATACCTCAAATGTAGCTCCGTAGAGGTAATGCCTCCATTTTGATAATGTAAAAATAACCGCTACCAGCTCTATATCATGAGTCAGATAGTTCTCTTCATGAGGTTTTAACTTTCTAGATGCGTAAGCGATGACACGTCCTTTCTGTATCAACACGTATCCCAGCCCTTTATATGAGGCATCTGTATACACCACAAAGTCCTTTAGTCCGTCCGGAAGAGCTAAAACTGGAGTTGTAGTTAGGCGGTTCTTTAACTCTTGGAAACTCATCTCACATTCCAATCAAACGGCTGGTCTTTTTCGGTTAACTTGGTCAATGGACCAGCTATCTTGGAGAAATGCTGAATAAATCTCCGATAGTAAATGGCCAATCTCAGAAAGCTCCGAACTTCAGTAATAGTTTCAGGCCTCTTCCAGTTGATAATTACTTCCACTTTAGAGGGGTCCACTTCTAGCCCGCCTCGAATGAATACGTGACCCAGAAAGGTTACTTTCTCAATATGGAACTCACACTTACTGAACTTAGCATACATCTAATGCTCTTTTAAAGTTCTTAAAACTATATGTAACTGCTTTTTGTATTCCTCTTTGGATTTAGATAATACCAGGATGTCGTCGATGAAGATGACTACAAACTGGTCCAAATATGGCTTGAAGATCCGGTACATCAAGTCCATGAATGTCGCTGGGGCGTTAGTTAGACCAAAAGGCATCACTAAAAACTCATAATGACTATATTGAGAATTGAAAGTTGTTTTTGAGATGTCTTCCTCTCTGATCTTCAGTTGGTAATACCCTTGTCTTAAGTCCAGCTTGGAGAAGATTCTTGAACCCTGCAATAGGTCAAATAACTCCTCTACATGCGGTAGAGGCTACTTATTTTTGATAGTGACCTTGTTCAATTCTTTGTAGTCGATGCACATTCTTAAAGACCCGTATTTCTTCTTAACGAATAACACTAGGGCTCCCCAAAGGGACGTGCTAGGTCTAATGAACTTTTTTTCTAGCAACTCTTACAGTTGGCCTTTCAACTCTTTAAGCTCAGCAGGTGCCATCCGGTAAGAAGTCTTGGAGAATGGCATAGCCCTCGATAGAATGTGAATGACAAACTCTATCTCTCTATCAGGGGGTAGTGAGTTTAATTCTTCAGGAAATACCTCTAGGTATTCTGCTACTACTTCTACTTCCTTGATCCTGACTGTGTCTTGAGGTTTGTTAATGATGTACGCCAAAAATCCTTATCCACCTTCATTCAAAATCTGCTTAGCTTCTAACGCTGATATGATCGGTATTGGAGAAGCGTTATCTACCGAAAGGTGTGAAGATATTGAGATCCCTTCCTTGAGTGTAATGCACTTGGTGTAGCAATTCACCTGTGTCTAATGATGGTATAGCCAATCCATACCAAGTATTACGTCATACCCTTGGATAGGTATTTGTATTAGACTGGCTGGATACACTCGGCCCTCGATCAATATCGGGCAATCCTGAGACATGGTATCTGTGACTAACTTTATTCCAAATGGTGTTTGCACTTTAACTTGGTAGGTCATGGTTTCAAGTTGCACATTTAATTTTTGAGAAAAATCAACAAATATAAATAAATAGAAAGTACTAAGATCATATAATACTTTACCAAGATTTTTGGAGATAGTAATCATACCTTCAACCACCTCATTGGGGTCCGATGCATTTTCTTCGGTTAGGGCATAAGCATAGGCCCAAACTTTCTGTTTTTCTCTTCCTGTAGGTGTTGGGCCTTTCGCTCCCGGGAAATCCTTTAGAAAGTGTTGGTTGTTTCCACAACGTAGGCACTTACCTTGTTTTCGCCAATAATTTGCTTCTTCGTGGCTGAGTGCCCCACAGAATCCGCATTGCATTGGTGCCTTTTCCCGAGCCGATTCACTGTCTCATCAGTCTTAGGAACTCATTAGGGATATGCCTCCAGCTGGTAGCCTAAGCTATTTCTTGCTAGTTCCACTTGGTCCTTCAGGGGGTGGTATTCATTTCCGACCCATGTCTTCGATTTTTTGAATTTCTTGTAGTTCTAATTCATATTGCAGTGCCTTGCTTACTGCCAAGTTGAAATTCGATAGGTCGAAGATGGCTAAACCCCATCTAAGCTTCGGTCTCAATCCTTGAACAAACCGTTGAATCTGCTGACTTTCATCTTTCAGGATGTAAGGTACATACTGTATTAACCAGTTGAAAGTTGGTTCGTACTGATTGACGAATTGGCTTCCTTGGATCAGATTCATAAATTCCCTTTCTCTCGCCTGCTTGACTACCAGGGGAATATATTTGTCCATGAATTCCCTGGTGAAATTATCCCATGTTTGAGGGGTCCTTGAAGCAGTCCATCTGCGATCGATCATTTTCTACCAACTCCTCAAGATCTGGCCAAGAGAAATGTGGTAAACCACATCTTTTGTTTGTTTGGGCAGCATAGGGTTTCGAATATGACTTCCAAGTTTTCTACCTATTCTTCTGCCTTGCAGTCATCTGGTTCCCCAAAAAACTTTAGGGGCCGAAAACGACGGAATCGTTCCAGTACCTGATCTTTAGTTATCTCATTAACCATTCTTGCTTCACCACCCGATTGTCGAGCCTGTTGCCTAGCTTCAAGCCTTCTTCGAATCACGGGGTTCGCTGGCTGACCTGCAGAAGAGGCTTGTGAAATCTCTTCAACCAGTTTAGATACCTAACAAATAGGTGATTCTTGCCTAGGGACTTGAGGTGCATTAGTCGGTCGACCAACTGGTCTTTCTCTACAGCCTGCTCTTGTCGGAGCAGGTCTAGCAGCACTACCATGAGACGCTATCTCTTACTTCGAGATTTATAGGGTAGTCTCAAGCTTGCGATTATAAGTTCCAAATTAGCACCTTAGCCTTCAAGAATCCTTTAGAATTTCTTGAGCTTTCAAAATTTGAAAAGAGCAAAGTAAGTTTAATAAAGTTCCAATATCTTAAAACAAAAAAGATAGGAAGCTCGACAACAAGATGTGAAAGATAACATTAGCATACTTAGTTAGCAATAGCAAAGTTACAATAGTAAGTTCTAATATCTTAAAACAGAAAAAAGAGAAAGTTCGACAACAAGACATGAAAGATAACTTCATTAGCATACTTAGTTAGCAATAGCAAAGTTACAATAGTAAATACGCAAATTCAAAGTTTTAAAAAATAGCTATGCTAACTATTTACCTAATTGGATTCAAAATGATTAGGCGAAAGAAAAAGAGAGAGAAAATATTAACCGACGCTATGCAATCCTAATAGTCAAAAGTTCTATTAAGTCATTACTTTGCCAAATACATATGCAAAATGCCATCACAACACCAAATCATCTTACCTAACCCTTCGCATCAGTAATGTCGGACTTAACGTCTTCGTTGTTGTCTCCCCATTGATTGAAATCATCCCACATCTGGTCTGGGTTCGCATCATCACTATCGTCCTCATTATTAATATCCAACAGTGCTACCACTAAGGGTTCAGGGATAGGATCTGCATTCAAGATCTCCTAAGCTTCCTCCGGATCCTTCTTGACATTCTCATCTAGGTTCTCTTCCAGATCTTCCTCAGCATCATATGGATCCTCTTCCGAATCCTCTTCAATCTGTGTGCCAAAGCTCTGGAGCTGGACGAATCCCCAATGGTCCTGCTCCGGTGTCAATCCCTATGCCGACTCCTATAACTTGGTCGATTGACCTACCATAATGGGTCATCATCTAGCTTATCTAGTCTATATAGGATGAGGTACTTCTACAGTCCTCTTGTAATCCGCCTCTAACTCTTGGAACGTAGCCTCAATTTGTTCCCTTATGGTATGGTGTCCTTGTACCTATACCTTTGTTATGCTGACCCGCACGCTTTCTCATTCCACGTCTCCTATGAGTCGATCTATGAGATAATCTCTAGCACCTAACATTAACCTCAGTTGGTACGTCTCCGTTCGGTCTCGTATAAATGACTCGCGCTGGTTACTTATCTTGTCTTCCAGTGATTGATATAGCCTCAACAAGCTCACATTTTTCCTCCTCTAAGACTCTGATCGTAAGATTCGAAGGTTTCATGCTTGGTCTTTCTACAGGATCCTTCCCTTTATTGCGCTTGCCAGTCATTCTGCTACAATCGTAAAATCACATAAATCTATTTCGCTAGTATCACACAATAAAATATATATCCTAGTTTCCAAGGTCATATAAGAATCCATTAATGCTTAAAACACTTAAGGTTCATAACCTATCTAACCCAAGCATCAAGCTAGCTATGAATCCCATTACTGTTCAACACCTAGGTCATCGCTAACCTAGGCTTTGATACCACCTCTGTAGCACCCCCACTCATGATAGCACCTAAGCTGAGGCGCCACTCAGTCTAGACTTAAATCTCATCCATAATTCAAACAATAGGCCCATCAGATAAATTTTCAAAATTATCAAAGATAGCAACAAGCTTCAACCTAAGCAAATCTTAACAAAAGTACAAATTTCATACCGTGACAAATCCCATCATTCATCCTTTCATACGTACTACAAACCATAAGTTCAAGTCTGACATATCACAACATCTCTAAGTTTCAACTTAACATAAAAGTGATATGTACATAGGTCTAAACACTTATTCTATTACAAAACGTGTATACTTCTATCCAAACCTGAAGTATGAGATCATCACCAAAACCTGTCTGAGAAAGTCAAGTGACACGGGGGGTAAGTCCAAAGACTTAGTGAGGAATAAACTTAAGAATAACAGTGGAGATCTATCGAGGAAAATTCAGCTCAACAGATCATCAATTATACAGTTAGACCATGATAGATCCAGAATCAGGCGATAACAATAGCAAAACAGAAAACTCTCCCACCTTATTGCTCCAAGAACAGATTTCAGACAGTCAAGATACAGTCAAGTAATCCAAACCCAAAGCATATATATTTCAATAGAATATAATAGACATGCATATCTAATTCACCTTATACCAGACAGTCAAACAGATTCACCAAAGCGTGACAGCTTGGTACATGGCAGATGCCCATAGGGACCTTATGGTGCACCGCTGATGCCAAGGGGGAAATTCCCAGTGCATCATTGATACCTAGGGGGAAATCCCTAGCGTATCGTGGATACCTAAGTGGGCCGTATAAAGTATTGCTACCATCCATGCGGACCGCATAGCGTCCCCACATAACCAAACATTTTTCCCGGATTGGCCCCTAGCCTAATAAATCTCCACACATATAACAAATTTATGCAGGTGCCCATACGGATCATATAGCGCACCGCAAATTTAAGATAAACAAACGTGCTGGCGAGGCAACTATAATAGTACAAAGCAGTACAGATATGATGAGGAGACAGAACGACAACAGTTAACAATTCAGATAAGCCAACATGGCCAATTTAAAGTTGTAATGGATAACTAATGCGTTGGCAAGGAAAAAAGATAATAGAACAGGATGGAACAGATAATAGACAGTAACAGATAACAGAACGGTACATATAATAGGCAAGAGTTCTAGGTGCCAAAACAGAGAGGATTCAGAATCAATAACAAACGATAACCCGTACAGGGGTGAACATATCAGATAACAGATAATAATCGAGAACTTAATAATTCTCAGATTTCAACAAAACAAATTACAGTACAGAAACAAGAACCCTCACAGGGGTCATTCACAAGAACAGATAAGTATAATCAAGGCCAGACTGGCAGACCCTTATCTTTGTAGTTCTCAGATAACGCAACCACAGTCAACAATCTTACTAGTCGGTAGGACCCACTTCTTCATCACCTAAATAAAAGGGTATTTTTACCATTAAAATCCTCATTTGATTCTTAACACGCATAATCATACTATTAACAGTCCCAAAAATCACTAATTAACCAACTACTATGATAATTAGGGTTCGATCAATTCTATCGGTACGAAATGCGTTAATTTAGTCGATCACTATAGAAATAGTTACGAGGTTGTTTCGATCCCAATAATAGAATATAATCTAGTCCTTGAACATATAATTCCTCATACATCGTCTCAAATTAACAATAATAGCCCATTCAACAAGATTAACCTCAATGTCAATACTTAGGTCCCAATTTATTTAAATCCTCAAGTTGGGGTTTACATACTTTAATGTACTTAATTAATCCAAGTTAGTATATAATACATCACAACCAGGTTCACTAACTATATAATAAGTCCAAGCATGGGATATGTATATATATGTACCAATCACATGTCATTCTTCCATTCTTAATATAATATAAAGTTCATGAACAATGGTACAATATACATGTATATATACATATATATTCCAAATATCACATCCAACTTCTAGCACAAGATTCAATTATGGGGTTTCTGGAATCACAAACCAAGCACACGATGCGATCATCACGTCGTGGAGGAGAAACGGTTTTTCTGATGTCACCGCACCGCCTTCGTTCGAAAAGTTCAACTTCAGCCCCCGAAGATGCCTCTTGATGAGGGCTTTCCAATGCCTAGCTTAGTTTCAAGTTTCTCTTCTGGAAAAGGCCTCAATTGCTGCCCTGAAACCCTTAAATATGTCTTACTCCACCATGAAAAACTTACTGATTTATGCCTTCGCCGCCGTGCAAAACTCCCATGCAACAACACCACCTTGGTCCTCGAGCCAAGAGCTTTCTAAAATGCTGCTCAGAAGTCCGTTTTGGCCATTGCTTCACCATCGTTCGTTGAGTCCACTGAGATGGGTTTCTTCAACTCCCGTTTTCAGTGGTTCTCTACCTGAAAAGCTGTGTATGCGGTGTCAGGTGGTTGCTAGAGGTGTGGGGAAGGAGATACTGGTTGGGTTTGGGGAAATGGGGCTCACCGGGAAATCTCATCGGAGAGAATAGTGGGTGGATGCAGGGAAGAGGAGGAAGAAGAAGAAATGGGGAGGGGAAGAAATGAAAATTTTCTATTTATGGGGTGAGTTTTCAGATTTTACAATTGGCCCCCCAAACTAACTGCTGACTTCATTTTGGTCCTTCAACCTTTAAAAGTTGGAGTTAGACCTAAGTTGACTTAGAATCTTCCATGCAAACCTCTCGAGTTTCAAAATGTGGTCAAATCAAGTTTGGTTTATTTTCGAATTGACCACAAACTTTTTAAAATTCTTGAAATTGAGGTTTTCTTATTAACAAATTAACCCCCAAAATTCAGTAAAATAATAATTTAACAAATATAAAATAGGATTCATGAAAATTAAATAATGAAAAATTAAATTCTATAAATCATAAAATTTGCAGGGTGTTACATTGACTCTTTGGTCATACTTGAAATTTATGCCTCTATAAAAAGGCAATGAATTTTGTGAAGTCTCATTACTAGTATGGGACCTTAGTAAGATGGATCACTCAAAACTTAAAAGAAATCTTCTCACACGTTTTGTAGTAATTATAATGCTCATTCTTGTTTCCTGCATAATATGTTTGGATAATTATTGCTCTATTGTTATTGTTAGAATATCTCACTAAGTTATTCACACTTACGTTGTTGTATTGTTTCTTTTTGTTTTTTACCTCAGATAAGAACTAGTGACGAAGATAGCTTAAACCACGTGACACTTGAGATATTAAACCCAATGAATATATTAATATACAGATTGCATTTTTTGAATTACTGACATAGATATGACAAATGGGTTAGAAGTGCTAAGTGTGATCTATGATATTTTGGTTACAAGTTCAACTATTGATGGGTGTCAGTTGTGGAAGTTAAATATTAATCCTCGGAATATGGAAGCTTTGGTTAGCAAAGATTAAGTTTGACCCTGAAATTTGAATAAGTCATGAATTTTGTGAGATATTGTTCGATGCGAGGGATGTGAAGGGTTATGGTTGGGCAACCGATCAATGTATAATACGTAACTCCTAAAGGATCGAGCATGTGACTTTTTATATTTGGGAGAAATAACACTATTGTGACTTACATTGGATACAAACTTGTCTAAAAGCACCTTAACCGGTGCGTAATCCAATGACCTTTTTAGATAGAGGTGAATTTGATGAGTAAAAGATCTTCTTAGATCATTACTTTGGACATAAGAGTGTATTGTGACTTAAATAATATGGATATCTGAGGAAGGTTGTATGTTGATAACTCGACTCTTCTTAGGATATGGAATATTGCGATTACTAGAGGCTAAGTTTGACATTAAAAACTAGCTAGGATATAAACTTTTGAGATATTGCTCGATATTAAAAGAGTAAAGGATTAGTGTTGGATTAGCTAGCCAGTATCTAGTCCGTCACTCTTGAGATGCCAAACATAAGACTTCATTAACGTTTGGTGCAATAATACTTTCAATATCACAATGATGTGTGAACATATATGTGATAATAGAACTTGAAAGGCAAAGGACCATTTTGGAATAATTAGTATTTTGACATATACATATGGTTGGGATTCAAACAATATTGTTATTTCAAAAATCAACATTTAATAGGGAAAACTGACCAGTATAATTGCATTATGGTGTTTGAAAGGGAAGTAGGAAATATTTCCCAAAAGGAAATCTTTTAAGATAATGATGACTGATATGTATATGTGGTTATGATTTAAACGTATGGGGAAATTAGCTTATTAATAGTAGGAAAACTCATCAGTATAATTACAAGATGATAGAAAATAGCAAAGAGAGAAAGATTGTCTATAAGAATAAAGTTATGAGGAGAATACATTATGAATTCAAGGAAAAAGGGATAGCGTTTGTTGAGGAAAGTAGAAGGCATCTATAACTACTACTGAATCTTAAAGGAAAGTAACATGTAAGGATATGGAAATCAATAGAAAGGGATTTCGATTAATTAAATGAAAAATGATAGGATAAAAAGGGACTGCTATTGGAACCTTGGCATTATTTGGAAATATTTAAGTTGAACACTGTAGGCTAAGTTGATCTAGGCTCATTTTCTAATGCCAAAATTTTGATACTCTAGAAACTAATGTCAACAAAAAATATTAGTTGGCTCAACCATAGGTTGATTACTTCATAGCAGACAGTTATCAAATAACCAGACTAATAGGTTCTAACACCACAAAGAGAACATTCTAATTGGAAATATATAGGCAATGATAGACGATGATGCCAAGCCTTTATGTCAATCTAATGAATAGATTCTGAAGCAAGGAGATAGAGGATAGAATTTAGTTGTGCTGACATGATGCTTTTGTGATTTATCAATAAATGCAACTAGGCTAGTAGAATCTGAATAAAATTAGGAAGGCATTTGAATATAATCTGATTGTAGTAAAATGATACTTCTGTAGGTTAATGATAAATGCAACTAGGCTAGTATCTCTAAAAGTATCATAAAAAAAACATTATGAAAAACACCTCGAATAATTTCCTGGATTTCATTCATCGAAGTTTATGAGAGGATTAACAATTAAAACATGAGGGCATTGACTAAAAATGAAAGGGAATCCTTAGAGTAGAGAAAAGACCACATATCATTAATAAGGACTTGTGGGATAGCAATAAGAATTGAATGAGCCTCATTAAAATTAGGATCTAGATACCTTGCCCTACATAAACGACTTGGCTTATTGTATGTGCTTATAGTTTATTTAAGACTGAGCCAAGATAAAGATACCATTAACTAGAAATTAGAGGAAAATGTACATTTGGGAATTACCTCTTATTTGTCATATGGGTACCATGAACTAAAACAATGTCTTTTAGATTGATCATGCTCCTATAGCATTTGCAAATATGATATATATAGGATATTCTAGTTTGTTGGATTAGTTTCTGATGATTCTATTAATAGCATCTTGTATACTTGGAATCGATGAAAGAGTCATACTATATATATGCTTGGTGGTACAAGTACTTAAAGAGATGCAAGTTATATGTCGAGTTAGTAATTTGAGTATCAATTGGGAAAGAGATATTTGGGGGTGTAAAACCTCAAGAGAGACAATATTGTGTTCTTACTAAAGCCAGAATTTTAGACAATTGAAGATAGCTAGGAAATGGGTTAGATGTACGGAGTTCTTTAGGTTCTACCCATTGACACCACAGGTTTATTCAGGATTTTTGCTAGGTGGTAGATTCATTGACTAACTTAAATAAGTAAAATTGGTGATCTTAATACATGGGAAAAGGAATGAAGTGATTTTTTAAAATAGAGAAAAAGATTAGCTTTATGCTACTTATTATTCATCTTATAGAATGTACAGGATTGTTCTATGCATCTACGCTCTAACCAAAGAATAGGTTACAAAAAAGTGATTGATGGTGTCTCAAGAAGACTTTAAGTCGTGAAAGTAGGATTATTTCATTCAGGATGAAGGATTTGTCACCTTAGGTTGCTTCATTAAAATAGAGACACCTTTTGTTAGCCAATGGAATTTCCTGGAAAAAGAATATGGTTATAGTGTGTTCTCCAAGTATAAACACTCGAATAAAAAAGAACAAGTGGAATAAAATTATATCTCCAAATTGTAAATGTGAGGTTCTATCAAGAAATTGAGATATTATGAAGCACATGATTACTTGAGAAGACATAGAATTTAATCCTACTAGAGTTGGGACCGCAGTAATTTGAAGAAGATCAAAGAATATCTCATAAATAAAAGCTTCTTAGGTTTTGACAATTAGAACCACAGATGATTGTCCTATGGTTGTAGATCCATTGATTAAAATAGTTGAAAAAGGACTAATGGTTGAAATCAATGAAGGTGCACAGAGAATTTAAAGAATTGGAGTGACAGATTGTTCTTCTTTTTTTTTCTTTTTTTTTTGACACAAGTAATGGATTGTTCTTATTATTACTTCTTGCCCTTCTTTCGGAAGGTAGGAAAATATCAAATACACCTATGCCTTGAGAGAAGTAGTTGGTCATGAGGGAATGATCTCACATTACATCGGGAGAACTTGAGATATAGGAACATATTATCTTACTCAAAATGTGGAATAAGTTGCAATAGTAATTGCCTTAACAAAGCCAAGATACCATCTACGAACAGAGAAGGAAAAACTTTAATGAGAATTATATTACATTAATAACCATATCTGGGCAAGTTTAAGGTAATGACAAATACTTTGTGTTGGAAAGATAAGTTCTTGTACTTAATGAATGGCGAAATAAGTGAAAAACAAGTACTGATATTATAAGGATAAAAATCTAACTATAGGTTATGATATATGGTAGGTAACCCAAAACACATGATGAAATGCAAAATGCTCATGAGATAGTGAGTAAACGAAGAAACTTGTGACAGTGATTCCAATAAAGAGGATTTTCACCATTCTGCAATAAAGTAAGAATTACTCAAGATAGAAGAAAAGAATATGTAGAACCGATTGGATTAACAGCAATGAGAACCTACAACAGACTTATCTTTGGAAATGATAAGATAGTAAGTGAAGGTATTCCGAACCGATTCCAATTTCAGATGAGAATTTGGGGCCCAGATTATTTTAAAGGGGGAGAGTTGTAAAACCCCGAATTTTGATTCCTAATTATAAAATTATTGTTTTAGCAAAATAAAATACAAATTCAATAAAGCGGGATTAAAATAATTTTTAGTTGAATTTTAATTTAAGCTTATGCAAAATTATTGTGAGTTAAGGGATTTAATTGTAGATAACATAAGGACCTGAATGTCCAAAATTTTAGAACCTAGAGGCCAATAAGTGAAAGTTAAAGTTTAGGAACTAAAAAGTAATCAAGTTGAGAAATAATTGTAAGAAATTATAAATGTACCGAGTTAAATGAAGAGATTTAATCACTAGAGGACCGAATTGAAGTTAAGGACTAAACTGTAAGGCATATATCTAGGGCAACCCTGAATTTTATCTAATTCTCAAAATGAAACCCCAAACCCACCCCAAGCACAACTGGCAGAAAATGACCATAAAACTTAGAAATAAAGCCGTGAACGCCTTCCTCTCATCACCAGGAGCCCAACCATACCAAAAATACCTTGAAATACCAAAGGATTTTGCTAAAAATTGAGTGCGGTGAAGTGTGCGGAAATGGTGGTTGTTTAGCCGCCTCCTACAAAGGAAACTCAGTAGGCCCTTATGGGTTTTGGTCAAAATTACATGGGCAAGCTACAAGTAATGTCAATTTGAGGAAATAATGGAAGGTTGTATGTGAATTGAAGGAAGTGTTGTGATAACAGTGCTAGGCGGCGGTGGTGAAGTGTTTTAAGATTTCGGCAACAAAAAATAGAATTGGTTGAGGGGAAGTAATATGCTTAGTATGTTGATGCATTGAATTTGGATTTTGAAAGGGTGGTGATGGAGAAATTGGTGCTGCGGTGAGTGGGTGGTACTACGATATCTTAGTTCAATTGATGAGGCTACTGGTGAAGATCGATGAAATTGACTTGGGGGTTTGGCTCGCCATGTTGAGCCGCATCTCTTGGTGGTGGTGCTCTGGAGCGCGGGCAGCAGTCGATGGTGGCACGACAGTGGCAGACGAATGCAATAGTGAACCTTGATAACACCCTCAAGCTATAGTATGGGATATGGGATTTGGTCTAAATCCGACCCAACTTAGGTAAATTCATTGGCCATCTAGTTTATTTGATTTGGATTTAATTTATTGAATTGAATTAGGGCTATTAATTTAGAAATTGATCTAGCTCAAACATTAGACAAAAGGAATCAAAATGGTAGACCGGGCTTGTATGTCCGGCACAATTGGGCTTATTAGTTACTAATTGTGGCTCTAATAACTTGACCTTTCGGACTTACTGTTAAAATAGGATTGATACCCAATTAATGTAAAACTTTATGAAACCGTGCAATTCAATAGAACTAGACTTGATAGTTAAAAATGAATAAAGTTGTGTCTATATTTTGTGATTTGGGTTTGGTGACCTAGGAGTCAAGATTTCGTTTAAAATCTCTCACAAATATATTACATCACTAAAATTAGACTTTACTGATTCAGAATAATTGGGCTTAAACTATTAATGAGTTAGGATTATTATAACGGTCCAACTATGATTATTAAGCTAATTTGTTACTTAGTGGCTTAATTACATAAAATTAGAGTTTTAATCATTTAATTAACTTAATTAACCAAGATTTACATGCCATATTACAATTTCGGGTCCACTAAGCTCTTTTATATATACATGCATTAATCAATTCCATTCACATTTCTTCTATATCATACTTTTATACAAGATTTAACAAAGATCAAGATTAATATAGGGTACTTTGAGATAATCCCAATTCCAATAATTTACCAAGATCTATGATCAGGGCTCAAACACTACAAACCAACACCACACGTGAGACCCCCGTGACGAGAGGAAGAAACTGCCTCAGCACTATTGCCACGCCACCGTCGAAGTTAGTCACCACCACTACCATCAGACACATCTCAATGAGAGCAACCAAACCCCCAAGTTAATTTTTCCAATCGTCGCCGAATTTGCTTGTCAATTGGAGTTCTGATCATCCAGCACCACCATTTCCACCGTCGTGGTGTCTCATTAATTCCACCATCACTGGAGAAAGAAATCAAAAACTGAAGGTACCTACTCATTCTCCGAGTTGAAAGCTACCAACTTACCATAATCTTGAGTTCCCGCCGTCGGTTGACGTCGAGCCCACCACCCACCATCACGGCTCATTTTCTTTCCCAAATTTTGGTTGCTCCACTAGGTGTTTTTGAGAAGGGTTAGTATCAGTGAAGTCCTTAAGCTGAAAGGAATAAGATGGTATAGTTTTCTTTGGGTTTCGCCAGTGTCGGAGGGGGTCATCGGAAAAGGAGAGGGACAGGTTGCATGCAGAAAATTTGAAGGAATGAGGGGGCTAGTTTGCAATTTAAGGGACAAGTTTTTGGTATTATAGATTGGCCCCTAGAAATTTATTTTAGTTCTCAATTGAGTCCCTTATATTTTGAGTACCTTACATTAGCCTAGTTGACTAGAAATAATTTCATTTTGACCCCCACAACTTTCAAATGTGTTACAATTAAATCTTTTTCTACTTTTGTTTTCACCCCCAAAACTTTATAAAAATAATAAAAATAATGATAATAATGATAAAAGAAAATTCTACCAATTATATATATATATATTTGGGGGTGTTATAGGTCTCCTACCCTAAAAGAAATCTAGTCTCCATATTCTCACCTCACTACTGGAAAGGCTCGAGGTATTGTTGGTGAATGAGAACTTCTCGTTCCCAAGTTGCCTCTTCCACATTATGGTTGTGCCATAACACTTTTACTTGAGGAATCCTTCGATTCCTAAGCTCTCGAAATTTTTGATCTAGAGTATGAATCGGTTGCTTCTTATATGTTAGGTCACTTTCCAACGGTATGCTTTCATGTGAAATGACGTTGGAGGGGTCAAGATGGTATTTTTGAAGTTGTGATACATGAAAAACATCATGTATCCTTGTAGAGCCTTGGGGTAGTACTAGATGATAAGCTATTAGTCCGATTCTTTCACAGATTTCATATGGACCAATATATGTCGGACTAAGCTTTCCACTCTTTCTAATCCTTCGGATTCCCTTTCTCGGAGATACTTTAAGAATTACTTAGGACTTTTATGGTCTATATATTCCCTGAATGTGGCCCCATAGAGATAATGTCTCCACTCTATCTATGTAAAAATTATAGCAGCTAGCTCGAGGTCATGAGTTAGGTAATTCTCCTTATGTGTTTTAAGTTTTCTGGATGCATAGGCGATAACTCACCCCTTTCGCATCAGTACACATCTAAGCCTTTCTTTAGAAGTGTCTGTATATACAACAAAACTTTTTAATCCTTTCGGAAAGGCCAAAACCTGAGCCGAAATTAATCTATTTTTCAACTCTTGGAAATTTCTTTCAAAGTTCTCATTTAAGTCAAACGATTGATCTTTCTGAGTTAACGTAGTCAATGGGCCGGCTATTTTAGAGAAATCCTGTACACATCTTCAATAATTGCTGGCAAGACCCCAAAAGCTACGAACTTCTATCATGTTTTTGGGTCTTTTCTAGTTGGCTATTATCTCTGTCTTAGAGGGATCAACCTCTATCTCATTTTGGGATATGATGTGTCTAAGAAAAACTACTTTTTCTCTCCAGAATTCACACTTACTGAATTTTGCATACAACTTACTGCTCCCTCAGAGTTCTGAGAACCATGTGTAAGTGCTTCACATGGTCTTCTCTAGTTTTCGAATATACCAAAATGTCGTCAACGAAGATGACCACAAACTGATCTAGATATGGTCGAAAAACTTAGTGCAGCAGATCCATGAATGCTGCTGAAGCATTGGTTAGACCAAATGGTATTACTATGAGTTCAAAATGACCATATCAAAAATTAAACACAATCTTCAGGATATCTTTTTCCCTAATTTTCAGCTGATAATACCCCTGTCTTAAATGTAACTTCGAGAAGACCATAGATCCCTATAAAAGATCAATCAATTCTTCTACATGTGGCAAGGAGTATTTATTCTTGATAATAACTTTATTCAACTCCCTGTAATCAATACACATCCTCAGGGATCCATCATTCTTCTTGACAAACAACACTGGGCTCCCTAAGGAAAAGTGCTAGGCATTGTGAATTTCTTCTCCAATAGTTCCTAAAGTTGGTCTTTTAGCTCTTTTAGTTCTACAGGCGCCATTCGATGGGGAGATTTAGAAATAGGCGCGGCTCCTAGAAGAGTGTGAATAACAAATTCTATTTCTCTATTAGGGGATAATGAATTCAACTCTTTCGAAAATACCTCTAGGTAATTAGCTACTATTTCCACTTCTTCAACTTTGGTTGGGTCTCAGGGTTTATTGATAAGATATGCTAAGAATCCTTGTCCTCCTTATCTCAAAAATTTTCTGGCCTCTATCATAGATATAATCGGTATGGGGAAAGTATTATCTGTGGGATGATGTGTTGGTATTGGTATCTTATCACTAAAAGTGATGTACTTAGTGTAACAATTTACCTATGCCTGATGTTTATACAGCCAATCCATTCCAAACATCAAATCATATTCTTGAATGGGCATTTGTGCAAGATCGGCTGGATATTCACCATCCTTAATCATTTTACTCGGCAAGCTCGATACGTGGTGTCTGTTATTAACCCTATTCCTAAGGCTATCTGAACTTCTAATTGATAAACCATGGTTTCGATTTGTATATTCAATTTTTTTGAGAAAAAGTTGTAGATATAAAAGAATGAGAAGCTCTAGGATCATATAAGGCAGTACCATTAATTCCAAAAATAGAAATCACACCTTCAACCACTTCATTAGGATTCAGTGCATCCTCTCCAGTCAAGCCATAGGCATGAGTTCAAACTTACTATTTCCCGCTGGCTCCTGCTACATGTTTCTTTTTTTCTATAGGTGTTGGGGTTTTTCATTTGGGGCAATCTCTCATAAAGTGCAGGTTGCTACCGCAACCTACACATCTGCCTTGTTTTCTCCAATATTTAGGCTCCTCATGGCCAAGTCCTCCACATAATCCACATTATTTTAGTGCCACTCCTTAAGCTAAATTTACAACCCCGTCAGCCTAGTGTGCTGTTGATTAGTACCTCCAATCTGTAGTTTTGGATATTTTCTCCCAGGATTACTCTGCCTACCAGAGTGCATTCTTCCTTTTTGGCTCCTATCTTCGATCTTTTGGATTTCCTGTAGTTTCGACTCCAACTGCAACATTTTACTCACCGCCTAATTGAAACTTGGTAATTCACAAATGGCAAGGCCTTATTTGAGTTTTGGTCGTAATCCATGCACAAATCGATAGGTCTGTCGGCTTTTATCTTCTTATATGTAGGGTTTATACTGAATTAATCAGCTAAAAGTAGCCTCATACTGACCAACAGATAGCGTTCCCTGTATTAAGTCCATGAATTCTCTTTCTCTTGCCTGCTTGACTACCAGGGGCATATTCTTATCCATAAATTCTCTGGTAAAATTTTCCCATGTTCAGTGAGTTCCCTCTGCTGTCTATCTCAGGTCTATCATCTTCCACCAACTACGTGCATGACCTCCCAGAAGAAACATGGCATACCGAACTTTTTGTTTGTTCGGGTAGCACAGGGTTTCAAATATATATTTTCTAGATTCTCAATCCATTCTTCAGCTTTTCTATCATTTGGTTCTTCTGAGAACTTCGAGGGTTGAAAGCGAAGAAATCGTTTTAAAGCTTGATCCTCTGCAATCTCATTTGCAATCCTTTCCCCACCACCTTGCTGTTAACCATGTTGCCTAAATCTCTGCCTCCGCTGATACATGGGGTCTGCTAGTTGTCCTGCAGCTAATTGATCAATCGAAGGAGTTTTTGAGACTTTTTCGTTCGATAGTGGTTGTTGATAAGAAGGTTTTCCCCACCTAGGAGCCTGTTGAAAACTAACCCATCTACCAGACGGTCTCCCTTGACGACTTGCTCTAGTTGGAGTGGGTATATAAGAATCCTCATGTGATGCCATTACAAGCTTGATATATCCTAGATATTCTTAAGCTTGCAATCATCGAGTAGTAAAATGATATCTAACTTACCACCAATCCTTTTAAATTTCTCAAACTTTCTTAAAAGAAAAGGAAAGTGAACAAAAGTTTAACAAAATTAAATAAAATCCATTATAACAGAAATCTATTCGTTCAACAATCAATGATAAAATATCATTAATATTACTGAGTTATCATTAGCAAGTGTTATGTTAGTATATATATACAAGTTAAAATTCCAAATTTTGCTATGCTAACTATACACCTAGTCATAAATAAAATGACGAGGTTTGTTAGGGCATTACCCTATAAGTCTAGCTAACCTTAGCAGTTTTTATCTAGTCTAATGGTTAAAAGCTAATGCTATATCTTACATATACATCCACATACACAAGGGCCTCTAACTCTAATCCTTAACATCGGTAAGGTCAAATTTTGCATCTTTATCTTCATTCTCCTAATTCATTTCTACATCAATGTCATCATTTTCCTCTTCAAACTCCTGGAATTCATCCTCCATATTGGCCTCTGGTGGTGCCTCAACCAAAGATTCCTGTACGGGATCCTCTTTGGGCTTTTTCTCTGACTCATCCTTAGAATCATCTTCAGGATCCTCCTCAGGGTCCACTACCAGTAATTTCACATGATTTCTTTTGGGTACCTCTTCAATATGAATACCCTGTCTATATCCCGGCTCAGGGGAGGAGCGAACCCTCGAGGGACCGGCCTTTGAGGCTATCCTAACTTTAACTCCTATGATCTGATCAATGGTACTACCATAGTGTGGCATCATCATCTTGACCTCGTTCATGATCATGTGGGTCGTGTTAACTATCTTCTGATGGTCTGACTCCAAAGTTCTAAAAGTTTCTTCCATTTGAGCCTGTGCTGTGCGGAGTCTTTCCACCTATCTTTCGGCTATCCTCACACATTACCTTATCATTCTACATCCTCCATCAGTTTTACTACAATATAGCTCCTAGCCCCAAGTATCAATTTCAAATGATATGTTTCTGCCCGCCTGTCCCTCAGTACCTTATGCATATCATAAGGTTTCTCCTCATGATGTTGGCATAACTCCAGTAGACTTGCCTTTCCTTGCTCTAAAACTTTAATTCTTTCTTTTAAAGATTCTGTGCTTTCCTCGTCCGTAAGTTCTTTCCCTTTCCTATGTTCATCTGCCATCCTGCAGTATAAATTTTATTTCATCAATATCGCATTAATCAAGCACATTTCTAACATGCACAAAGTTCCCAATGTTCAATTCTCATTCTAAAGTTCAATGCTCGATGTTCGAAAGTGAAGATTACAACCTAGTCGGCCGTCCCAGGTACAATCTCCTACTTTCTAGTATCGAACACTATACCTAAAAGTTCATATCTTAACTAACCTTCCATCACGGAGGCTAGTTTCGAATCCCAATGATATTCATTTCCTAGGTCATCAACAAACCTAGGCTCTCATACCACCTTAGTGGCGTGCCGCACAAGGTAATCCCTAAGCTGGGTGTTACCAATTCAAACTTAAATCACAGAATAAGAAATAACTAAAAGGCCCAAAAATTCAACAAATCTCAAAAGGTGGCAACATACTTCTACTCAAAATCACCAAACTTCAAAGGAACACTACAAGGAGTGCAATACACACAAGCTAAAAGTCTCCCATTAACATTAAGACATAACAACAGTCTTAAGTCATGGAACTACGAGTAGGTGAAATCTATATATACGTACATAACACCTAATCTATTACAAAATAGTTTCTTAGGCCAAGCCATAATCCCTCAATCTTCACTTAGACCTATCTGGAAAGAGAATAAAGATAACAAAAGGGTAAGTCCTAAAGACTTAGTGAGGGAAATACAACATTAGTTAAAGGAAAACTATCGAAGGAGTAATAATTTATTAGATGTATCAATAGGCAAGACATCACAATTTGAAACAAGATTATACTAGAACATAACTAATATCAAAATTCAGCAAACAAAAGCATCTCCATCCTTATTGCTTCCTTAATCGAGTATAATTAGAATCAAACCGAACCCAAAGCATAATATGCATAACATATTTCCCTTATTCCTTCGTTGGGCATAACAACTTGTCCTATGCACACAGCAGAGACTAACACCTCATAAATTATTCCGAGAGTTCTAGGCATACGGCTTGTCCCATGCACACAACAAGGACTAAAGTACAATAAATTATTCTGAGAGTTCTAGCCATACGGATTGTCCCATGCACACAGTAAGGACTAACATCTTATAAGTTATTTAGGCATATGGCTTGTTCCAAGCGTAATAGCTGAAACTACCATCCTGTAATTTATTCCTATTTGACAATGCAAAAGATAAACAAATGCCAACAAGGCCATACAAGCGACATACAAAACGGTTTCAAACAGAAGCGCAAAACACAATTTGGTTTAGTAAACAGTTGCTAACAAGGCCAAACAAACAATATGCAGAACAATTCAGTTAAGAGTACACATCACGATTTAGTCGGCAAGACTCAAAGTCAACATAATAAAGGGCAGTCGGCAAAGCTGTAGGGCATATGGAACAAATAATAGATAGTTCAATATGAGTTATGGGAACTAGAATGAGTACAATCAAGTTTCCAACAAATGAAGACAAGGAGTTCAAACAATCGTGGATTTCAAACAAACAAAGAGTATTCAATTCCTAGAAGAAAAGTAAGCTTAACCCTCACCTTAACAGCCATAAAAATGCTGTTCTAGTCTACTGTTCTAAGGGGTTCGGCTCCTCACTACCTAACCAAAAGAATAGATTTATTGTCAAAACACTCATTTTGACCCTATAACAGTAATTAAACTTATAATATCCCACTAACGGTTGTTTTACAATTAATACTATATTTTAAGGTTAAATCGCGAAATCATCGCAAGATATCTTGCTAACTACGTTGTGAATGCTATAATACCACCGATTAGCGAATCAATTTAGGTTCCTATTTTACAATTAACCTTGCAATGTTACATAAAGTTGATTATAACTGTCAGACTTTGATTATTAAGCCAATTTGTCACTTAGTGGCTCAATTACATAAAATTAGAGTTTTAATCATCTAATTAACTTAATTAACCAAGATTTACATGTCATATTACAATTTTGGGTCCATTAGCTTCTTTTATATATACATGCATTGATCAATTCTAATCACATTTCTTCCATATCATACTTTCATACAAGATTTAACAAAGATCAAGATTAATACAAGGTCCTTTGAAATAATCCCAATTCCAATAATTTATCGAGATCTTATAATCGAGGCTCAAACACTATAAACCAACACCACACTTGAAACCAGCATGATGAGAGGAAGAAACTGCCTCAGCGCCGCTGCCGCACAATCGTTTGCCGCCGTCTGTTGCTGCCAAAGTTGGTCAGCACCACCACTGTCAGACACATCTTAGTGAGAGCAACCAAATGCCTAAGTCAATTCTTCTAATCGCCACTAAATTGCTTGTCAATGGAGCTCTGATCATGCAGCACCACGACTTCTGCCGTTGCGGTCCTCCTTAACTCCGCTGTCACCGGATGATGAAATCAGAAATTGAGGGTACCTAGTCATTCTTTGAGTTGAAAGCTTCAAAACCCACCACAATCTTGAGCTCCCACCGCTGGTTGACGTTGCGCCCGCCACCCACCGTCGCAGCTCATTTTCTTGCCCAAATTTCGATCGATCCACCGACTATTTTTGAGAAAGGATAGTATCAATGAAGTCCTTAAGCTGAAAGGAGTAAGATGGTATAGTTTTCTTCGGGTTTCGCTGCTGTCGGAAGTGGTTGCCGAAAAAGGAGAGGGATGGGTTGCATGTAGAAAATTTGAAGGAACTGGGGGAAGGGGGTTTGCTATTTAAGGGACAAGTTTTGGTTATTGCAGATTGAACCCCAGAAATTTATTTCAATTCTCAATTGAGTCTCTTATATTTTGAGTGCCTTACATTAGCCCAATTGACCAGAAATAATTCCATTTTGACCCGCACAACTTTCAAATGTGTTACAATTAAATCTTGCCCTACTTTCGTTTTGACTCCCAAAACTTTATAAAAATAATAAAAATAATGATAAAAGAAAATTCTACCAATTATATATATATATATATATATTTAGGGGTGTTACAGAAAGCTTGTAGTGTAGAATGAGTAGTACCTCAACTGAGCAAACGCCTCTCAAATAGGGCGCTACATTTAGATGTATAATTTTATCTAAATTTTTTTGCATATTTAAAAGAGATTATCTTAGAGCTAGCTAAACTTGAAAAACTTTTGATATGTTTAGGAGTTACACATCAACCAAAGCGATATTATCATTTATTGAAATTTAAACACTTTCACATGATGATGATGATGATGATGAACAAAAATAGGTGTATTATTCTTCTTAGAAAAAAGGGTAAGTTATAAATTTTTTTAAACGAATTATAATATATCAAAGATAATCATAGTTTCTAAGTCGTTTTTTTAATTTTGGAAATATATTGAGTACAAATTATTTAAAAATTATATATATTCAAAATTTTAAGTTGTTGAAGATGTCAATGTTTAATTAAGATATAAATATAATTAAAAAATATATAACTTCAACTGAGAATAAAATGGTATATCTCTCTTAAGTATAAAAAAGCTTATTAGTCAATAGAATATGATAAATTATTTTGTATATTTTGACATATGTAATTTAAATTCTCAATTATTTTGTTTAGATAAATTTTTAAATTGTTAATTAGATAAAAATGTATAATCTTTTCTGGTGATTTTTTTATTTAATTAAATTATTCAACTTTAGCCATACACTTATTGAATACTCTCAATGTGCTTTATATAACATTTTTCATCATGTCAAGACACGAAAAATTATTTTTAAATACTAAAATTATCAAAGTATAAGTTATTAAACTATAAAATATACACATATTATATAAAAGAGTATCCATCTAGTAATGAATTTTAAGTTTCTAATTGCGCATAAGTGAATTTTTGTAGATAATTCACATATATTTCTTTTTATCTATTGATAGAGAAATGAAATATTTTTTTACAAAATATTACAATATAATTAAATATGATATACATACCAAGTATACTTAAATAAATTCCACACAAAAATGCATAATTAAATGGTTAAAATATTATTTGTTTATTAAATCTAATTAATTAACTTTCAGAAAAACTTGTATAATTTTTTCTTCGTTCATTTTGATAGAAAAAAAAATTGGATTGATTTCAACTACTGAGCAAAATCATATATTTCAAAAAAGTCACATTATTCTAGGTATATTATTCAAATATGAAGCATACACAAATTATATTTATTTATCTAGAGAAATCAAAAAAATAACAATAGAAAATAGTAAAAACCAAACACATTTTGAATTTTAAATTATGTGATGAGATAAAATATTAAATATATGATTGTGGATATTTTGAACTTTTATGGTGAAATAACAATGCAATCATAATAAATATTTGATATTATTTCATGATATAAAATATGACACTGCAATTTTGGATAAATACAACATGAAGTTTTAGTTATAATATATAAGTTGGTTTTATTAAATAAAATCAAAAAATAAATTAACAACCAGTGAGAATTTTTTACTATAGTTAAAAAACTCAAAATTCTAAAAATTCAAAATTTAGTTAAAATTGCACAATTTTGATCAACAAATTGTGCTATATAATAGTAGGGTTAATAATAAGTTACCCCCTATAAAATATGAAATGTTCAGAATGCCCCACCCCCCCCGTGAAAAAAAAATACAAAAAACCCCCCTGTGTTTTAAAAAATCATGCACACCACCACCTCCTTCTCATTTGCTGCCCATTTAATATAATTTTAATATGAAAAGATTAATTTACCCTTAATCATTTAATATATTTTCAATTCAATTTAAATAACCTTTTATTATCATATTTTTTTTCTTTCATTCTTTTCTTTTCTTTTTATTTCCCATTTCTCTCTTCTTTCATTATTTCACATATTTCTCATTTTATCATATATTCTCATTTTATACATATATAAATTTATTTATAAATTAAAATCACTTTTATTTTTACCTTATCAGTTATATTAATCTTTCTTTCTATTAATTCATTCCAAAGTAAATTAAATTTAAATTTCATAAAAATATATAACATATTTTTTATTTATACTTAAATACATATATAATATATATACATATATATAAATTTATCTATAAAATTTAAATAACTTATAGTTATATATTTTTTCTTTCTAATTATTCATTTCAAATTAAATATTATATATATTTATTAATATATATATATATTATATACATATATTTTTTTGATAAGATATTTATACATATATATTAGTATATATGATGTTCTTAATATATATATATATATCTCTCTGTGTGTGTGTGCGATAATATATACAATTATTTAATAACATCATCTTGATATAAATTTATCTATAAAATTTAAATAATTTTATTTATATTTTTTTCTTTCGAATTATTTATTTCAAATTAAATATTATATATATTTATGAAAATATATAATATATTTATATACGTATATATTTTTTATAAGATAGTTATATTTATATATTTATTATCATATTTATAATACATATATAATACATATATATATCATAATATATATTACAAAACCCACCCACCCGACCCTCCCCAAACCTTATTGCTGCCATGGCAACATTATGGCCAGATTCGGCCAATGTAGCCATGGCAGCCGTGTTGATGGCGGCCGATGGCCGCCATCCGCTTTTTATTTATTATTATTTTTTATAGTATCGTCTGCTGTCGACTGCCAGAGGTGGCTGCAGGCTGGCGGATGCCGGCGATACTCATTTATATGTATATATACACTTGTATATAATATATATACATTATATATATTATAATATATTATATTGTATATATATGTTTTATATATATTTTTAAAAAAATATAATATGATTTGATCTAAACCGTTGATTTTTTAAATGAGATCCAACGGTTGATGAATAAAGGCATAATTGTCTTTTTGTATACAAAAATTTAAGCCCAGTTGTACGTATAGGCGCATGTTTTACACCCACGCTCTTAGGAGGGTTCGTTGCATGGTTTTAAAAATGATAAGGGGATTTCTTGTACGTTTATTTTTCACGCAGGGGGGGGGGGGGAGGAGGGTGGGCGTTCTGAATATTTCATATTTCACAAGGCGGTAAATTATTATTAACCCTATAATAGTAGTACTAGCATATTCCCCATGCGATGCACCGAAAATAATTATATGAATAAAATAATTCATTTTATAATAATATTTTTTAACTTCAAGTGAATGAAACATGAATTGTAATTATTTTAGCATTTAATAAAAGAAAATAAATTATTAATTAAATAAAATAATATGAATATTTTAATTAAAAATATTATGTTTGAAAATAATTTATACTTAATAAGTTATAGAATATCAAGAATTGCTCACTCTAAATTTATAAATTATACAAATTATAATATTTTTAAATATTTCATCACATTACATTATTTGAGGTATATTATTCAAGTATGAAGTATATATAAATTTTTTTTTATCTCGATAAATCAAGAGAGCTACAACTAAAATAATAGTAAAATAAAAATTTAATATCAAAAATAAATTCTTATATGAACATACAAAAAAAAATTAAAAATAGTATAAAGTAATTAATATATAAAATATAATTAATTGAAATAAAAAAGCAATGCATGATGATACTTTTAATTAATATAAAAATTACAATTCTAAGTTGGTCATAAGAACTTTAATTTTAAATAAACATTTAGGAAATAATAAAGTAATAATATTGATAAATATTTAAATATATTGAAAAAGTATCTAATTAATTTAGAATAAAAACAAAACGAAAACAATATAAAGATGTGTTTCAAAGATATATTAAAAACTTTCTGCGAAATGAACTTTAAATGTAATACCTTTAAAATTCGTTATTTTAGAAAATAAGTGAAAAGGGCTTAATTGCAAGAATTTTGAAAGTTTTGGGGTCAATATGGAATTTAGGAAGACTTGATTGGACTATATCTTGAAAGTGTTGGGGTTCCATGGCAATTATTTTTGGTGAAAGGGGTCAATGTGAGGTAATACACAATCTAGGGGTTGAATTGAAGTAGGGCATAATCTTGGTAGACCTAATTGAAAGCTGAAACAAACTTCTGGGGGGCTAAAACCTAATTACCAAAATTGGTATATATATATATATAGCAATTTCTCCTTTCTTCTTTATTTTGTTCTCCAAACACCACCATGTACTACCCTCTCACCGGCCACTCCTCACCGACAACCAAACCTTAGCAAATTTGGTATCATTTTCTTCCTCTCCACGCGTAGAATACGAATATACCAATTTCTCCCCAAACCTTCTAGTGTACCGGCCAGAAACTGAGCTCAAAGTTTTGGCCATGGTGGTGGTTGATAGGTTTCTCCACTTTGACGACTGAAACTTGAATGTGAGTAGTGGGTTTCGACGGGTTCAGTTAAATGGACCATCATGGATGGAGAAATTAGGAGAAAACAATGTGGAGGTGAATAATAGTGCTGAAGCTTCCAGGCTAAAATTAACCTTCAATTCGACGGTGTTTGGTGAAATTGTTTGCGGGGTTTGATTAGTTGAGCAAAGATGCATCTTTCGGTGGTGTCGATGGCCATCTTCGGCGGCAGCAATGAAGAGACAGAATCTTCATCTCATCACAAGGATTACATGCACGCAAGCTGATCATTCAATAGAAGCTTTGATAAGAAGATATTAGGTAAAAATGAGAAACTTGTGTCAAAGTTGCATGTATGTGTATGTATATACTTTCCAAACCTTATGATGTATTGTATAAATGAGGAATACGCATGATTTGATCGAAAATATTGAGATATGCAAGGAATTACATAACTTAATAGATCCTAATTTTGTCACATTGCATAATAATATTGAAAATTAAGTTAATTAGGTAAAGAAACCCTCATTTTATGAAATTGGAACCTAAGTGGAGATAATTGGGTTAATTGAGATGATACAAAACTAAGATTTGGGTCATGCATGTACCATTATAAGTTTAGTAAACTCGAATTTGTATTATCATGTGATAAATTTGAGATAAATTGGGATTTTTAAAGGATATTGGACCATTGTTACCGATTTAGTATGTTGTGGCAAGATCAATTTGACGACTTAGGACCCAATTATATATCGAGGCTATCGATTTAGCCGATTAAGTATCGATTTTAGGTCGTTAATTTGTATAAATGTGATTATATGATCAAATAGGGATCTTGACTTTGGACCTATTCTTTTGGATTAGGTGACGAAGAAGTATGTCCCGTGGACTAATAGTCAGTGACTACATTTCTGAGACTACGGAGGTAAGGATCCGTCAATCTGGCAATTATTGTACCTATCGATTATCTTGATGAACCCTTGTGAGGGTTGATATTGACTTGATTATTGCACTCTATTATTGTTGTACTCCTATGAGGTTTTGCTAATCGGCACTTATTTCGCATGAGCTTATTCCATAGCTATTTTTGAACCTAGTTAAGTTTTGTTGATCTGACATCTGTTTTGATTTTCATTATCATTGCTATTGATTACCAAACCCTATGAGATTTTCTAAAACTATTGTTTGTATTCTATATCGCTAGATTTCTTGTTATTGTCTTGTTATCGTATGTCTTGCCGACGTACCTATCTGTTCGTATATGGCCATGATGGCTTAATCGTATTTGTTAATCGTTATGGTATTGCCTTGTCGGCAAATTCGATTGATTGATATTGTTCGTATGTTAGCGATAAGCTAGGGAAACTCCTAGGTATCAATATGCCTTGTCGAAAAATTTGATTGATTGATATTGTTCGTATGTTAGTGATATGCTAGGGAGACTCCTAGGTATCAACGATATGCTAGGGATACTCCTAGGTATTGACTGTCTATCTGTGATATGCTAGGGATACTCCTAGGTATCGATATGCTAGGGATACTCCTATGTATCGTTCGTCTGTCAGTAATATGCTAGGGAGACTCCTATGTATCAACAATATGTTAGGGATACTCCTAGGTATAGTCCGTCTATCTATAATATGCTAGGGAGACTCCTAGGTATCAATGATATGCTAGGGATACTCCTAGGTATCGTTCGTCTGCCTGTGATATGCTAGGGATACTCCTTGGTATCGATATGCTAGGGATACTCCTAAGTATGTTCCTTCTGTCTGTGATATGCTAGGGAGACTCCTAGGTATCAATGATATGCTAGGGATACTCCTAGGTATCGTCCTTCTATCTATGATATGCTAGGTAGACTCCTTGGTATCAACGATATGCTAGGGATACTCCTAGGTATCGTCCTTCTATCTATGATATGCTAGGTAAACTCCTTGGTATCAACGATATGCTAGGGATATTCCTAGGTATCGTCCGTCTATTTGTGATATGCTTGGGATACTCCTAGGTATCGATTTGCTAGGGATACTTCTAGGTATCTTCCTTCTGTCTGTGATATGCTAGGGAGACTCCTAGGTATCAACAATATGCTAGAGATACTCCTAAGTATCGTCCGTCTATCTGTGATATGCTAGGGAGACTTCTAGGTATCGATATGCTAGGGATACTCCTAGGTATTGTTCGCCTATCTGTGATATGCTAGGGATACTCCTAGATATCTACCGTCTGTTTGTGATATGCTAGGGATACTTCTAGGTATCTACCGTTTATCTGTTACGTGCTAGGGATATTCCTAGGCATCTTCTGTGTGCTAAGCTGTCACGCTTGTGCGATTGTTATTACCAAGCCGTCGTGCTTGTGCCATTGTTTTTGCCAAGCTATCATGCTTATGTCGTTGTTATTAGCTCGTTGTTATGCTCGTGCTATTGAATTGTTATTGTTGATTGATTGCATTATCATGGAGGCATAAGGGTATTATGATATGCATGTCAAGCTAGTTCTGTTGAATTGCATATGACTTAGGCTTGTTTATTCTGACCGAATCTGATCATTTGTACACTATTCATGGAGTGATAAGGAATGAGAGATTCCTATATGCTCAAACTGTTATTTGTATCTGCTATTGTTTTTGTTCTAAATGTTAACTTATGATCGGCTGAGTTGATTCGTCCTCAATAGATGCCCACTGCTTATGATTAAGATTATACCTCACTAAGTCCTTTGGACTTACCTCCTGTATTTCTTTGATTTTCTCAAACAGGTTTAAATGATGAATTGGAAATCCAGGCTTGGATGGGCGAACATATTTTTGAAATAGAAAACGATTGTATATGCTTATGGGTTCTTTTGGGACATTTTGTATACCCTGGAGATGTTGTGATATGTCTTGTTGATGTTAATAACTTAAGGTATGTAAATGTTTTGTTAAATGTAAGAAAAGTGAATTATGATATGTACTTGATAGTTTGTGGGGTCAGTTAAGTTTGAAATTTCCACTGCTTTGATAAGATAACTTTGAAATCTTTTGGGTTTATTGATTGAATTGTAGGTTCAATTTAAGATTGAACTGAGTGGCGCTTCGACTTAGGTGCTATCTCGAGTAGGGTGCTATAGAGGTGGTATCAGAGCCTAAGCTGTCGATGACCTAGGCATTTGGGTATTATTGGGATTTGTAACTGACTTTTTAATTAGGTTAGTTTTAGTATGAATTTTAGTTGTGTTTTGCATTGAGAAGATTTTGCATGATTTAAGGAATAAAGATGAATTGATCAGTCGGTATGAGGAGATGAGTTCAGTACTATAGGATGTCTATGGGAATTTGTCGTATATTGTAGGATTATTAGACTTGTGTATCCTTGAGTTTGGTTTGATTTCATTTAACTCTTCTTCTTTTATCCTTAGAAGCTTGGAGGAGTTAGCAGAATTGATGGCATCTCAAGGAAGTTCCGGTATACTCGTTCCTCCTAGAGCTGGATGGTGGGAGGACCTCCTGGGCAACGAGTCGGCGACCAACAAGTTCCAGGACAAGAGGCAACTGCTTACCTACAAGCTATGCAAGAAAAAGAGGTGTTACAAAGCCCTTTAGATAGTCAGCTAATAGACCCTATGTATCAGGAAGAATCGGGAATTTTGCCACAGGATCTATAGCCATGGGCTAGAGCAGAAGTGGTTAATAAGATGGCTGAAGATTAAGCATTGGAACGGTTTCTTCGTTTCAATCCCATGAAATTCCCAAGAGACCCTGATGATAGAAAAGCCAAAGAATGGATTGACAGTTTAGAGAATATTTTTGAGACGCTGCGTTATCCAAGTGAACAAATGGTTTGATTTGCCATGTTCTTTCTGGATGGTTTTACCCGAAGTTGGTGGAAGATGATTGATTGAAAGTGGGTGGCTGAAGGAACCCAACGAACTGAGAGAATTTCACCCGAGACTTCATGAGTAAATATATGCCAGAAGTGGTGAAGCAAGCAAGATAGAGAGAGAAAGTTTATAGATCTTCTACATGGTGTACAATCTGTTAGTCAGTACGAGGCTACTTTTAGCTGACTAATACAATATGCTCCCTACGTACAAGATGATGAAGATCGAAAAGTTTGATGATTCGTGCAAGGGCTACAGCCAGAGCTTAGGCAAGCTTGGCCACTTGTGATTTGCCAAATCTCAATTCGGCAATAAACAAAACACTGCAACTTGAGTAAGAGTTGCAGGAAATCCGAAAGATTGAGAGTAAGGGCCGAAAGGAAAAGATGCACCTTGATGGGCAGAGTAATGTTGGAAGGACACAACTGAGGCTTCAGGCGGGAAGCACTGCCCAACAAGCCCCTCAGTCTGGCGAAATGGCACATTTGACTTAAGAGAGACCACAAAAGCGATGTGGATTTTGGGGAGCATCTAGCCACGAGGAATCAAAATGCTGGAAGCAACAGGGCAGATGCTTGGACTGTGGCAGTGATCAACACTACTTGAAAAATTACCCCAATATGAGAGGTCCAACATCAGCGGGAAAAGAGAAACATGTGGTTGAAGGTTCTAGTTGAGTTGTTGGATGTCGAAAGAAAGTCCGATACGACATATTTTGGCTTCATAACCCAGACAGAGTTTAAGGAGCAGTAGGTGTATGGGTTATGTAGATATCTAGTATGATTAAGTTTTTGTGAACCTGTATCTAGTTGCTTGGGAATGTACGATAAGTTATGACATCTAGCATATTAAGTTTGAACTTGACTACTCTTTAATGTAAATACTATGTAAGTGTGAACTTGTGATGTTGTTAATTGTTTGTTGCTATAATGGTTTTATGGTCTTTTAAATAAGAGCACACACTCTATCAGAACTAAAATGGAGGATATTTTAAATATTGAAATAATAGGTGATTAAGGCAATGAAAAACTAGAATATTATAGAAACCAGTATTAATCGAAGTTCATCCAGAACTCAAATAAGAATTTAGGGAACCAAATTCTTTTAAGGAGGGAGGAATGCAATACCCCTAAAATTCAGTATTTTGGAAAATAAGTGAAAAGGGCTTAATTGCAAGAATTTTGAAAGTTTTGGGGTCAGGATGGAATTTAGAAAGACTTGATTGGACTATATCTTGAAAGTCTTGGGGTTCCATGGCTATTATTTTTTGTCAAAGGGGTCAATGTGAGGCAATACACAATCTAGGGGTTGAATTGAAGTGGGGTATAATCTTGGTGGACCTAATTGAAAGTTGAAACAAACTTCTGGGGGGCCAAAACCTAATTACCAAAAATTAGTAAATATATATAGCAATTTCACCATTCTTTATTTTCTTCTCCAAACACCACTATGCACTACCCTCTCACCTGCCACCCCTCTGGCAACCAAACCTTAACAAATTTGGTATCATTTTCTTTCTATCTCATGCAGAACACGAATATACCAATTTCTCCCTAAACCTTCCAGTGAACTAGCTAGAAACTGAACTTAAAGTTTCGGCCATGGTGGTGGTTGATGGGTTTCTCCACTCCGATGACTGAAACTTAAATGTGAGTAGTAGGTTTCGACGGGTTCAGATCAAGGATCATGGCGGTATCTTCAATTTTGGGAATGGACCACTGTGGATGGAGAAATTAGGAGAAAACAACACAGAAGTGAATAATAGTATTGAAGCTTCCAGGCCAACATTGATCTTCAATTCAACAGTGTTTGGTGAAATTGTTTGAGCAGTTTGATTTGTTGAGCTGAGACGTGTCTTTTGGTGGTGTCGTTGGCCTTCTCCGGCGGTGGCAGACGATGGTGGTGCAGCAGCACGGTAGCGATGAAGAGACAGAATCTTCATCTCGTCGCAAGGATTACTTGCATGCACGCTGATCATTCATTCGAATCTTTGATAAAAAAATATTGGGTAAAAACAAGAAACTTATGTTAAAGTTGTATGCATGTGTATGTATATAGTTTCCAAACCTTACGATATATTGTATAAATGAGGAATACGCACGATTTGATAGAAAATATTGAGATATGCATAGAATTACATAAGTCAATGGATTTGGATTTTGTCATGTCGCATAATAATCTTGATAATTAAGTTAATTAGGTGAAGAAACCCTCGTTTTATGAATTTGGAACCTAAGTGGCGATAATTGGTTTAATTGAGATGATACAAAACTAAGATTTGGGTTATGCATATACCATTATAAGTTTAGTAAACTCGAATTTGTATTATCATGTGATAAATTTGAGATAAATTGGGATTTTTAAGGGATATTAGACCATCGTTATTGATTTAGCATGTTGTGGCAAGATCAATTGGACGATTTAGGACCTAATTATATATTCCTTTAATGAGATCGGCACTATTAGCATGTCTTTATCGAGGCTATCAATTTAGCTGATTAAGTATCGATTTTAGGTCGTTAATTTGTATAAATGTGATTATATGATCGAATGAGGATCTTGACTTTGGACCTATTCTTTTGGATTAGGTGATGAAGAAGTGGGTCCCGCGGACCAATAGTCGGTGACTACATTTCTGAGACTATGGAGGTAAGGATCCGCCAATCTGGCACTTTTTGCACCTACCGATTTTCTTGATAAATCCCTATGAGGCTTGATATTGGCTTGATTATTGCACTCTATTATTGTTGTACTCCTATGAGGTTCTACCAATTGGCACTTGTTTCACATGAGCTTATTCCATAGCTATTGTAGAATCTAGTTAGGTTCTGCTGATCTAATATCTGTCTTGATTTTAAAATCATTGCTATTGAATACCGAATCCTGTGAGTTTCCCAAAAACTATTGTCTATATTCTATATCGCTTGATTTCTTTTTACTTTCTTATTATCGTATGCCTTGTCGGCATACTTGTTTGTTCGTATATGGCCATGATAGCTTAATCGTATTTGTTAATCGTTATGATATTGCCTTGTTGGCATTTCTGTACATGTTATCTATTGCCTTGTCGGCAAATCCGATTGATTGATATTGCTCGTATGTTAGCGATATGCTAAGGAGACTCCTAGGTATCAATGATATGCTAGGGATACTCTAAGTATCGATATGCTAGGGATACTCTAGGTATCGTCCGTCTGTATGTGATATGCTAGGGATACTCCTAGGTATTGTCCGTTTGTCTGTGATATGCTAGGGATACTCCTATGTATCGATATGCTAGAGGTACTCCTAGGTATCTTCCTTCTGTCTATGATAGGTATCAACGGTATGCTAGGGATACTCTTAGGTACCATCTATCTATTTGTGATACGCTAGGGATACTCGTAGGTATCTTCCTTCTGTCTGTGATATGCTAGGGGACTCCTAGGTATCAATATGCTAGAGATACTCCTAGGTATCGTCCGCCTATATGTGATATGCTAGGGATACTCCTAGGTATCTACCGTCTGTCTGTTATGTGCTAGGGATACTCCTAGGCGTCTTCTGTGTGCCAAGCTGTCATGCTTGTGCCATTATTATTACCAAACTGTCGTGCTTGTGCCATTGTTTTTGTCAAGCTGTCATGCTTGTGCCATTATTGTTGCCGGCTCGTGCCATTGAATTGTTATTGTTGATCGATTTTATTATTATGGAGGCATAAGGGTATGGTGGTATATATGTCAAGCCAGTTTCGTTGAACTGCATATGACTCGGGCTTGTTTATTTTGACCGTATCTAATCGTTTGTACACTATTCATGGAGCGATAAGGAATGAGATATTCCGATCTGCTCAAACTGTTATTTGTATCTGATATTGTTTTTGTTCTAAATGTTGACTTATGATCTACTGAGTTGGTTCGTCCTCAACAGATCCCCACTGTTTATGATTAAGATTATACCTCACTAAGTCCTTTGGACTTACCTCCCGTATTTCTTTAATTTTCTCAGACAGGTTAAGTGATGAACTGGAAATCTAAGCTTGGATGGGCGAACATATTTTTGTAATAGAAAACGATTGTATATGCTTATGGGTTCTTTTCGGGACATTTTGTATACCCTAGAGACGTTGTGATATGTTATGTTGATGTTAATGACTTAAGGCACGTAAATGTTTTGTTAAATGTAAGAAAAGTGAATTATGATATGTACTTGATGATTTGTGGAGTTAGTTAAGTTTGAAATTTCCGTTGCTTTTATAAGTTAACTTTGAAATCGTTTGGATTTATTGATTGAATTGTAGGTTCAATTTAAGATTGAACTGAGTGGTGCGTCGACTTAGGTGCTATCCCGAGTGGGGTGCCACATTAAATCAATTAAAAAGAAAAAAAGAAACATCATTATATTATGCTAATTGGGAATACAGGTCCTACAATTAAAAATATAGAATTGTACTACCAAAAATGTGGAAACAAAATGTAAAATGAATAATTATAGAATAATAAAATTTATATATAAAACAAATAAAATATTTTATCAATTAACCTTGTGGTAAATTAAATTTATAAGATAGAATTTTGTGATAAGAGTACTTAATATGATGCTTATAAAATATTTTTTAAATTATAAACTTATTTAATGAGATAAAAATATGATTATAGATATTTTTTGAATTATCTTATGAGATAGAAATCTATATTACAATTTTGGATAAACACAACATAATATTTTAGTTATAATAGATAAATTGATCGTATTAAAATGAAATATAAAAGTAAATAAACAACTAATGAAAGTTTTTCAACTAAATTAGAAAACTCAAAATTTTAAGAATTTGACATTTGGCCAAAATTACACAATTAGAATCAAAATTGCATAATTGTGAATCACACATTGTTGTGCTATATATAATAGTACTAGCATGTGCCTGGTGTGAAGCACCAAAAATAATTTTAAATATTGAAATAATTTATTTTATAATAATATTTATTTTACTTCCTGTGATTAAAAATGAACCGTAACTATGTTTAATATTCAAAGAAATAAAATCTATTACAAATTAAATAAAATAATATGAATATTTATGTATGAAGATAATTTGTACTTAAATAAAAAAGTATGCTTAAAATTATTTCTAAGGATATATAAGTGGAAGAGGGTAAAAATTTGAGGCATATCTTAATTCTTCTAAAAGAAGCACTTTATATGCTTTGATAAATTCTTATCAATTAGTGATGTGTTTAGCAAAGTTTAAAAATTGTACAACGGTCTATTTTGAGCTAAATTTTATTTGTATTGTATATTATACATATATCATAATGTTATAATTGTCATCCTAACTAAAAGTGAATCTTATTACATAAAAAAATAAAAAATGAACATCGATATTCAATTAATAATAAAAAATTATTATTATAATTGAGTAAATTGTCTATCCTAGAAAGGTCATAAATGATATATGCTGAAAGATAATATCTTTAAGTAATAAAAAAAAGAAAAGAACAAACCTCATGATTTTGATGCAAATCAATTGTAAATATTCAATATTTTTCTTGATTTTATTGCCGTCTCAGTATTCCCTTTGTTTTGCATATAAATTATATCAATACTCAGAGTCAGTCAATTTCATATAATGAACAAAACGTAAAATTATATAATTAAAACTACAACAATGAAATCAATGAAAGAATAAAACTAAATTTCAATATCTTTCTCTTTACTCGTACGAAAAAAGTCGTATGGAGATACTTGATGATTCTCTTCTTCAAGATGTGAGTTTGGAATATAGGTTTCTTTCTTTAATTAAATTTGGTTTAGGTATATAAAGTAGAAGAATTTTAATGTATCTAAACATCTTTGATATTATCTCATCAATATATAATATTAAATAGACAATATCAAATCCTCTATCAAATAAAGACTATGAAATATTATCAAATATATTTTGAATTTCAAATTAAAGAAAATTAAAGATAAGATACAATCATATCAGTTAGAGATAAAAATTAACAATTACTGAAGTTTTTTTAATTGAATTAAGATACTCAAATTTCAAAATTTTAAGAAATTGACACTTGGCCAAAATTGCACAATTAGAATTAAAATTGCATAGCTAGATAAGCACAAAATTGTGCTATATATAATAGTATACATATATATATATATATATACACACACACACACACACACAACAAATAGATAATATCATATTCTTTATTTAATTTATGGATAAAATAAACATTATAATATTAGTTAAAGTAATTATTTTATTTAAAATTAAATATGATATATTCAAAAATATAAATAGAAGAATTAAATTCATATCTTTTCAAATAAATTGATAATGAGGTGTGCTTAAAATTAGTTATGAAAAATCAAATAAAGACTATGAAATATTATCAAATAGATCTTTAATTTCAGATTGAAGAAAATTATTTACAGATAAGATGCAACTATATCAGAGATAAATAAAGAGTGTTTTATCTCAACCAAGAAACGAGTTTGAAAATCCAAAAATATTTAAATGAAATAAATATTATCAAACTTAATAATCAACAGCGAACGAGAATTTTTTTAATTGAATTAAAAAAATTTAAAATTCTAGAATTCGACATTCGGTAAAAATCCTGCAATCAGATCAAAATGAAACTATGCTATATATAATAACTAGTATTATCCCTGTGCTATGCACGGATTCTTTAAAATTACCATATATTAATGTAATTCTTGAATTATAAATATAATTAAAAATGACAATATAAAAAACAAAAAATCACGAAAAATGTTCAAGTAATTAATAAAATTAAATATTATTTTAAAAAATGATCAAGTAAAAATTAAATTTAAGCTTTTAAATTTAGTATTTAAAAGCTTGGAACATCTAAGGACATTTGATGTCATGCAGTAAATTTCAAGATTATTCAACGAGAAATTAAAAAAAAAATTCAAAATTTTCAAAGATAAAAATCTAAGAATATGATTATATATTTTATTAAAAATAAAAAAAATATTATGCACCCAAAAACTAACAGATAGTTGCATTAGAAAATAAAAATACATGAGAAGATTGATGATTTAAAAGTTGTTGGAAAAAACTTAAAATTATAGAACTTTAAGATTACTTTAGACTTAAAAAAAAAAAAAGTATGTATTAAATTAAAACTTAAAATATAAAATATTAGATAATATATTGGGTTCCAAGAATTTTAAAAAATCTTATTTAATTTTAATTTTTGACTAAAAAATAATTAAGTCATGACAAAACTATGATAGTAAAGATTAAAAAAATAAAATAATCAAAATAAATATATATAAAATAATTATAAATTTAAAATCAATATTAGTATATAAGTTAACAGAAACCTCTTAATTTGACTCATAGTTTAGTTATTAAATAATTAAGTGAAGAAAATAGTTTGATATTAGTAATACAAGTTCAATTATAGTAAATTGGTAAAATAACTATAAACTCAAAATTGATTTTAAAATAGAAATTAGTGACAGGATATGAAGATGTGAAATTAGAATGTAAAATAAAATATGAAAAAATAAATTATTATGTTTATTCTCAAATTTTTGTATAAATATAATTAGATCTTCATATTTATAACGACCCGAGCCAGAGGTGGGTGTCTTCGGTCAAAGTGCTACCACTCTGAGTGATGTTTTTCAATTTACCCAAAGAAATTCAAACATACTAAAGGCGAAAAGTTCTTGATACGCGTTGGTCATTAGCAGTTCACACCTATACAGAACTTTTTCAACCGAAAGGAATGCTATCAAAACATATTATGATATAAGAAGCCTTAGTAGTTTACAACGCCATCTATTTACATCATGAAAAATTATGTACACTATGTATTGTTAAGCCTACTCCTATGTGGCTCCTACGGATCTTTATCTAGGAAAAGAACGAAAGAAAACAATGAAAAACTGTAAGTCTAAATAACTTAATGAGCTGATATTGAATAAATAATCACTGCATACTGAATAATAACAATTAAGCACTGAAGTTGCAAGCGATAACTAGAATGCTCACAAGGGTGCAAGACACATTTCTAGCATGGGGAAATCTATCTACTAAAAAATCCATTAAAAGTAATTAAGCAAACACTTTCATTGTTAAGCTTTTGGTAGTTCTCCTACCTTGTCACTCTACTTTCGAAAACACAGAAATCCTTGTCCCTCCGAGTTCCGAGTGATATTGGCTCGGACACTGAATCATTCACTAGGCATGGCTAGCTGCATGCTTGATCTTGCTTATAGTCAGCTACCTCCAGCTAGCTATAAGATAGGATTATATGTACAACTTTGTATGGGTATCATCCGAAAGATCTGTCACCGCGGACCGTTCTGCCCAACTATCTTTCATAACAGATTCCATGACCCACCCCAAGGGTATTATATATAATCACTGAAAATGCCCAACAATATTTCACTTAATACATTACTTCGCCATGATAAACAAGTAATCACTGGATTAGCACTAAGCTCATTCTAGAACAAATATGGCGATGGTAATAAAATATATTTTGAAATCCACTTTTGTGTTTCCACACACAATTGGCATTTTCAAGCATAAATCACAATTAAATGGGAGCCGTAACCGGTTTAAGGGGTGATGTGTGGTGAACTTTCACAAACAATTTTACTTATCAAACTGGCATAAACATGATACTTGGTTCACGAATTCAACAACTCCAAATGGGTACAGAATTCAGATAAGAATAACTCAAGAGTCATAGATAAAAGATAAGAAAGGTCCAACTAAACTAGTAAGAGAAATACAAGGATAGCAAGTCAATGTTACATAAACAAATGATAGCTTTTAGCAAAGAAAGAGCCAAATAGAACTGATATATATATACACACACACACACACAAGATAAGAAATCATATCAAATAAGATTGAAAACTTTGATAATAATAGCTCATGAGTTTCAGGCAGAAGGAACAACTCAGATAGCTTGTCAAATTCAACATTATAGCCAAAGAATAACATAGAACAAACAAGTAGCAACCACAGAATCTCAGTACAACCAGAATCAAGTGGCAAGGCATAATAACAAATATTTATGTTCTTTCCCTAGCAAAGGAAGCTAATATAAACTCACATGATATTCTCGTGGTAATAAATCCCTATGCCTGAGCAGTGTCCATACCTTCTTCACCTGATGCCATTAGACACAATATAAGAGAGTTGATTATAATGGTATTACATTTTTTTATCTTAATTTATATTGGGTTTGGTGTTTTAGGAACATTTATGTATTTTATACTTAGAAGTAGTTGATCAACAAGGACGTGACAACTTCCTAGTGTTTGTATATAATGCTGCTATAGCTCTTTGGCATTAGCTTAGTTAATTCACTTAATTCCAACAATCAAGTTCTAAGGTAATTCGTATTGCAAGTTTATAATTTTAATCTTTCTTGTAAAACTGATTTTGTTCAATTTATTTTAATTAGGTTCAAGGTATAAACCCAAGTCAACCTAATCTCTTTGATTAAGTCTTATAATTAAAGTCTGAGCAGTAGGGGTATTTAGCTAATTTAAGGCCCAATTCGATCTTAATTTAATCTAAGTTTTAATTTTAATTAGTCCAAGGTAACTTAATTCGATAAAAATAAAAATATACCAAATTAGACCAAGTTTAAATCCAATTCAAGTTCAATTTTAGTCCGGTTGCGTTCGAAACAGAATTCTCAAGTTTCTATCTATAGGTTGCCGGAGCACCACAGCTAATCATTGCTGGGGCTCAACTTGACCTACCGAGAGACTCGCCTCGCAGAGCCCAGATGAACGCCTTTGTCAATTATACCTTTCTCAGCCTCATCGCCAGAGAATTGCAAGAAGAACCGCCCGCGCGCCACCACTTGTTGCTGCTCATTCTTACTCTCAATTCCTTCTTTCCGGCCACCAGACTTCAAATTAAAGCTACTGTTATGTTCCCCACGTCGAGTCCGTTACAACATACCTCTTATTTCCTAGTTCTAACTGGCTAAAACCACCGACCACCTTCAACCACCGGCCAACAAATGATCCTATTTCTCCAGTATTTTCTGGAAAATTTTGGTATGGGTTTGATCATTGCGAGGTAAGGAATATGTTTATCGGGTTAGAATCAAGGTTCGAGGTATAGTAGCAGCAAACCGAGCGTGAGAGGGTTGGGTGCATCTGTGAAATTTTGATATTTTTTCTTCCTTCAACTCTCCACCGCTTTCAGTGTCATCATTCAGCTTTAAACCACCTTACAAAATGACCGCCGACTTTCAGTTAAGCTCCCAAACTTTTGTTTTTGACATATTGATCCTATTAACTTTTGAATTTCTAACACTTAGGTCTAGCTAGGTTATTTTTTTTAGGTCCTCTCAATTTTTGTTAATCTTACTAAGACCCTTATTTGCTTTAAATTTTATTTAACTATGGCCTAATTCCTGTCTTTATTATTTATCTTCCTAAATATTTTAATTAATTTAATCCTTTATTCTTCATTATAACTTAAATTTTAGATTCTTCCGCTTTCATTTATATTTTATGGCTCTGGGTGTTACAATATTATATTTCTCAAGTAGCAAAAAAAAGTGAATAAAAAAAATTGTTAACATTTTAAACAATCAAAATTTAAAAAAAAAAAAAAAAGAAGATAAAATTGAATATATATTTTGATGGATTGAATAATGCTCAATGTTAAAAACCTTAAAATTAATGGGTATATTTATATTGAAATAACCATCTCAGAATTTTTTCAAATAGATCAAAAAAGATCTAAAAAAAATATATTGATGAAGTAGTATATGGAGTTTTTAAAAAGAGTTCGAATTGTGTATACTTATACATACATAATTACATATATATGAACAAAAAAATAAAAATTAAATGTCATACTTTTAAAATTATAAATATTCAAAAAGTGAAACAAGTTTTAAAAATATTAAAACCAAAGGATAGATCATGCTATAAAATTATAAACTTAGATGGAAAAAAAAGAAAGAAAGAGAATTTAAAAGTAAATTGCAAAATTATAACAAATAAATTAATAACTTGATTCAAAGAATGATTAAAATGATACTAAATGCATAACAATTTAAATAAAATAACAGTTAAATAACAAAATTTATCAATAAGTGAAGAGAAAAATGTAACTAATAAAAATGAAACCACATTAAAAAAAATAAAATTAAAAGCAATTAATATATCTCATCGCTTAAAATTATAAATCAAATGAACAAAAAGAGAATTTAAAATTAGAAAAAATTAAATAAACGAATTGATAACTTAAACTAAGTAATAAACAAAAAATATATAAATTATAAATTTAATAACAATAAAAGATAAATGATATACCTTATTTATGATTAAAAAGAAAATTATAGCATTAGAACTCAAAATCTCTCCATCAGCTAACATACCTAAAATAAACAAAAAAAAAAAAATTAAATCAAAAAAGTAAATAGTAAAATCAGACAAACAATAAACAATTGAAGAATGAAATAAAGAGGCACACAGAGAATAGATCGAAAAAAATTGCTAGAAATCAAGAATATTACTGACATGACTTTTGAAATACTCTATATATAATGATATAGATATAAATTAGTTATTAAAGATAAAAGAAAAATTATGAAAAACTTATCAAACTGTAGAGTTCAAATGATTAAGGAATCTTCTAAATATTGAGAGTAAAGATGAAAAAGATTTTGTAGATAAAGTACAATCATTTTTGGTATTAGAGTTGAATAAAGAATAATTTGTTCTAATCAAGAAAATAATTTCAAAATTTTAAATATCTTTAAAATGAATAAATAGTATCAAATTTAATAACCAAAAATCAATTTCTAAATTTAATTGAAAAACTTAAAATTCTAAGAATTCAAAATTTGATCAAACTTGCACAATTATGAGTTTCACACCGTTGTGCTATATATAATAGCTAGCATGTGCCCGTGCTATGCACATATTCAATTAATTATAAGTTAAAATATAATTCATATGCACATCATTCTAATTTCACGTAAAAGTAAATTTAATTCATAATAATTTTTTTAATAAGATTAAAAAATTGAAAAGTTTCTTAAAAAATCATAATATATGAATATCAAGTATAATGAAAAGTTATGCTCATCACAATTTTGTTATATTTGTAAAGGCACAAGGTAAAAAAAAAAAAGCACTTCTACTTTTCCATAGCAAAAAATAACTGAGCAGTATTCTAATTAATTTTTTATTTATGGACAGATAGATATAAGCAGTGCACGTAGACTCTTGAGCATGTTTCATGTGCTCATGAGTCTTTTGGAGCTCGTTGGACATGGATGCCATTATGACACACCTCACTTGTAGATCATCATCTACAAATTTCGTGAACATTTCACGTTGTGCGTCGGTGGTGTCGTCAACAAGTGTGTCCACGGGACTTTGATCAAGGAAGTAAGTCTGCTTTTCGGAGTCAAGAATAATTTTAAGGTTTCTCAACCAATCTTGGAAGTTTGGCCCGGTGAGTTTATTTGTTTCCAAAATTGATATGAGTAGATTTTTAGTCATTTTGTTTGAAGATTTCGAAAATTTATAAGAGGTGAAAAAGAGTATAAGCATGTGATTGAATTTGATATTAAAACATGTTCATGGTCTTTCAAGCATGTTTTCCTCCCACTATTTTATCAAATTCTTCACCTCTAGAAGAATTCGGGATATCATATTTTCTAGTGAGACTCAAGATTCCAAGGACTTGCAAGTAGGCCCCCATAACCGAGTGCCATCCACAAGCAGTCGAAGGGTATGCAACTTTTGCTAATTGTATCTCATGCAACTCTTGATATATTTTGCTTCACTTTTCACATAAACCCACATAACCGTGCGCCATCTATGGTACTAAGTGTTAAGTCAAACCAACCAATCAATCTTTAAATCAAGATGGGTACCACATCATTCCCCGTAATCGAGTGCCAATGTGTGGGCGTTCCCAAGTCAAAGTGCATCTAATACTAAGTGTATGCTCACAACTTGCCTCTTAAGTGTGACCTCCGTAACCGTGTAACACCCCTAAAATTTGGTATTTTGAAAAATAAGAATTTAAAATTTTAGATTTTGATTGGTTGGATTTTAAGGCTCGAAAAATAGACAAAAAAAAACTTAATTGCAAAAAAAAAATTGAAAGTTTTGGGGTCAATATGAAATTTGAGAAAACTTAATTAGATTAAAACTTGAAATTTTTAGGGTTGCATGGTATATATTCTTGGTCGAAGGGGTCAATGTTAGGCACTAAGCTTTTGAAAGGTTGAATTGAATTCTGAGGAAACTTTGGAGGACCTAATTGAACTAACCAAAAGTTTAGGGGCCAAATCAAAAATTTTATAAAGGTTCCCTATAAATAAGGCATTTGCATTTTCCATCCAATTTCATCACATTCTTCACCAAAACACCACCGTTGTCACCAACCTTCTCCTCCCCAGCGATTTTCACCGGCGAACATCCGACGACCAAACAACATCATCTATCTTCTTTTTTTCCTCACGGCGAACACGTCGGTACCCCATGCAGCGTGAAAACACCGATGAACGGTGGAGATGCGAAGGTCCGAAAGTAAGCCACGGTGGAGCTTGATGGCCACAGCATTCCGGTGGCTTCTAGAGGCAGACCAAGAGTGTTCTGTGATGGGTTCAGCTTAACAGAGCATTTGATAAGGTTGGTTTTGGATTTCGACCATTGACAATGGTGAAACAAGAGTGGTGGCGGACGGTGGCGCTGAAATTTTAAGGCTTCGATTGGGGGCTTTTCTGGCGGCGATTCACACAATTAAGGTGTGCGTTGGACAACTCTAGTTGAAAGGCTTCTATTAGTGGTGGTTTTTGCTTTTTTCAACGATGCGGCGGTGGAGCTGGGATAGAATCTTCAGCTCACTGTGAGGATCGTGACAGTGTTCTCGATTTATGAGTTCTATGCTTCTATAGTTGGATCTTAGGTAAAAAGTTGGATTGGAGATTTATATATATATGTACATATGTTGTACCATTATTTCCCAAATCTTGTATTATGCCAAGAATGAGGATTTGAGATATGATCTAGTATATATACATTCCTATGCATGGATTATGACACAGCATAGTAGACCCGAATTATGTATTATTAAATGAAAAGTTTGGATTAATTGAGTTAATTAAGTGATGAAATTATGATTTTATGAAATTAGACTCTAAGTAATGACCACTGGGTTATTTTAGGTATTATGGGACTAAGATTTGAAACATGCATGAGTCAATAAGCTTAATGAACTTAGATTGTATTATTTTGAGTTCATTTTGGGATTAATTGGGTAATTGGAAGAGAAAATTGTAATTTTATAAATTTAAGACCTAAGTAACAATAATTGGGTTAAACAAGATAATTGAGCTATTATTTTAATTGGGAATGATGATATGAGGTTAATTATATTAATAAGGACCTGGTTATGCCCTATTGTTAATACTATCGAACCCTAAAACTGTCATATTAGCAAATAGCTATCAATTTTAGGCTGTTAATAGTAAGACTGTAATTATTGGAGGTTGTTAAGGTCAAATAAAGATTTTTATTGTGAATTGATTCCTTTGGTTAGGTGACGAAGGAGCGGATCTCGTGGACCAGTAGAGTGTTGATTGGAGGTGAGGGCCTACCGCTTTGGTTCTTGTTTTGTATACCTTATCTCATTTTCATTCGAAATCCCTGTGAGGGTTTCCTATTTTTGTACCGTACTGAATTGTGTTTCTTGAAATCTATGGAATTGTTTAGAATTTACTTGTTTTCTATTAATTGACATGTATACCCTTGTGAGGGTTATTTCTTGATTGCAATCTGCTATGAATTCATTCTTGTTCGTTCTGGGGCTCAGAACTTCCGTTTGTTAATTATTAATGTCTCGTTATCTCTTTGTCATGTATCTTCTATCGTCCCATTATGTGGATCCCAGCTATTGAGCTGGGATGAGCCATTAAGTGGATCACAGCTGTTATGCTCTGGACATGCCAATATGTTTGACTGACTGACTGATTGACTGTCTGACCGATTGGCTGACTGCTTGACTGATTGATTGTTCGATTGATTGACTGACTGATTGATTGTCTAACTATTACCTAATTAATCGACTAACTAACTGATTGACTGATTAATTGCTTAACCAATTGACTGATTGATCAACTGACTGACTAATGACTGGCTGGTACAAGGAGAATCTGATATGCCTATCATGTTCTGATTCGTTGGATAGCATATGATATTCAGGTTTGTTTTGTTTCAACCGTTCCCTAATTGTTTGTGTCTTGCTGGTGGAGCAATAAGGATGGTGTAGCTTCTTTGTTAAGGTTAGGCTGTTGTCCAAGCCAAATGAGCTATCTGCATTTTCTCCCAAACTGTGATCGATTGAGACAGACCATTCCTTTCGAGCAGAATTGATTGAGAGATATCGGGCCTTTCGAGTCGATAGTCATAACACCGAGCTATTATCTACTTGAAATATTGAAACTGTTAATGCTTGTTTACCAGACTTGTTAATGCCTATTCCTTGATACATTTTTGTACTCTATATTATTTGACGATCTATTAAGTTGATTCTTCCTCAATAGATCCTTACTGTTTATTATTATAAATATCCCTCACTAAGTCCATCGGACTTACCGGCCCCATATTTCATTAATTTTCTCAGATAGGAATAGGTGGTGAATTGGAACTTTAGGCTTGGGTTAGCAATCACAATTTGTAATAGAGAAATATTTGTATATGCTTATGTAACTCTCGGACATTTTGTATATTTTAGGAATATTATGATATGTCAAGTTTGTACTTAAAGTTTGCAGTATGTTTGAACAATGAATAATAGGATATGTTATTGCAGGTAATTTGTACTTTTGTTAGAGTTGTTAAGATGAAATATGCTACTATTTTTGATGAGTTTGAAAAGTTTCTTATGGGCCTATTGATTATTTATAGGTTAAGAATTAAGACTGAACTGAGTAGCATCTCAACTAAGGGCCATCCCAAGCTGGGTGTTACAGAGGTGGTATCAGAGCCTAGGTTTGTTGATAACCTAGGCATTTGGGTATCATTGGGATTTGTGACTGACCTTTTGTTTATGTTAGTTTTAGTATGAATTTTAGGTATTTTGTGTATTGGGAAATTCCTGTGTGCTTTGAGGATTTAAATTGAAATTGATATTGGTAAAATGAGTTTGAATACTATAAGAACGTTCATGGGATCTTATTGTTTATTTTAGAATGATTAAGATTTTTGTATTATGAGTTCGATATAGTTTTATATTAATCCTTTTCCTTCTTTTATCTTTGGAAGCTTGGAAGAATCGATAAGAGTGATGGTGTCACCAAAGCTTGCCCTAACGCATTCTCCTAGTCAAGAAAATCTGGAAGAGGATACCTTCAAATGGAGATGTCCAATAAATGTTGCGGAAAGGACAAGAGAACTACAAATACATTCAACCGCAAAGGGAGAAGTTATAAAGTAGATGAGTGCAATGCAACAACAACTTCTACAATCACATTAGCAACAAGGTCAGGTAGATAGCCCCAAAAGAAATGAAGAGTCTTCGGAAGTTGGGAGTTGTGTACATCTCCTTAGGTTCCACCCCCTAACATTTATGGGTGAATCGGGCCACCAAAAAGTCAAAGCTTGGATAAGGGAGATCGAAGATATCTTCCAAATGAGAGATTACCCAAATGACCTCAAACTTATGTCTGTTGTTCGTCTGTTAGAAGGAGTTGTAGGTCAATGGTGGACTTCGGTAAGTCAACAATGGGACTATAGGAAAGTCCTTCGTATTTAGGATAATTTTGTGTGGGAATTTATGGATAGATTCATCCCACGAGAGGCAAGAAATGCTTGGAAACAAGAATTTGAAAATCTTACCCCAAGAAGATATGACCGTGTGGCAATATGAAGTAAGATTCAATAAGTTGTGGCGGTGTGCACCACAGATATAGAGGAAAGAAGAGTATAAGATTGAGAAATTTGTTAAAGGATTGAGATCGGAGATACAAAAAATCCTCATGCCTTGCGAGTAGTCTAACTTCAAAGAAGTATTAGCAAGGGTCTTGCGCTAGAACAAGAACTCCTTGAAATATCTACTGATGAAAAGAAGGGCACGCAAGGAAAAATTTTTGAACCAGAAATTGCTGCAAGTAAGAAGAGTGATTCCGATAGGAAACGATTAAAAGTCCAATTGGGTACGCTAAGAATGAAATGTGGATTTTGTCAAGGCTTCAATCATGAGGAATCTAACTGTTGGAAAAAACTAGGAAGGTGTATAGGGTGCAACAGCAAACAACATCTCTTTCGGGACTGTCCTAGAAACAAACGGTCAACCTTAGGTGCTCAAAAGGGAAAAAGAAAACAGGTGGCCGAAGGTTCTATCTAAGTTCTTGATTGTTAGAAGAGAATCTGACATTGCATATTTTGGCTTCATAACCCAGACGGAGTTTTAGAAGTAGTAGGCGTATGGGTTATGTCTGTATCTAGTGTGTTTAAGTTTTGTGAATCTGCATCTAGTTGCTTGGGAATGTATGATAGGTTATGAAATTTTAGCATGTTAAGTTTGAATTTGACTACTCCTTTATGTGAATATCATGTAAGTGTGAACTTGTGATGTTGTTAGTTATTTATTGTTGTAATGGTTTTACTATCTTTTATATAAAGGCATGTACTCCGTTAGATCTAAGATAGAGGATATATTAACATTAAATTGACATGTGATTGAGGCATCGAAGAACAAGAATGTTAAGTGCCCGGTGTTAATTGACGCTCATATCGAATATGAGAATCTGGGAAGCATATTCTTTTAAGGGAGGAAGTCTGTAACACTCCTAAAATTCGATATTTTGAAAAATAAGAATTTTAAAATCTAGATTTTGATTTGTTGGATTTTAGGGCTCAAAAAATAGATGAAAATGACTTAACTGCAAAAAAATTTGGAAGTTTTAAGGTCAATTTGAAATTTGAGAAAACTTAATTGGATTAAAACTTGAAAGTTTTGGGGTTGCATGGTATATATTCTTAGTCAAAGGGGTCAATGTTAGGCACTAAGCTTTTGAAGGGCTGAACTTAATTCTGAGGAAACTTTGGAGGACCTAATTGAACTGACCAAAAGTTTAGAGGTCAAAACACCACTATCTTCACCAACCTTCTCCTCCCCAGTAATTTTCACCGGTGAACATCCTACGACCAAACAACACCATCTATCTTCTTCCTCTCCCCATGGAGAACATGCTGGTACCCTATGCAGCATGAAAACATCGACGAACGGTGGAGACGCGGAGGTTTGAAATTTGGCCACAGCAGAGCTTGACAGCCATGGCATTCTTGTGGCTTCTGGAGGCAAACCAAGGGTGTTCTGTGATGGGTTTAGCTCAACAGAGCATTTGGTAAGGTTGGTTTTGGGTTCCAACCACCTACGACGGTGAAATGAGGGCGGCGGCGGACGGTGGCACTGAAATTTTGAGGCTTCGATTGGGGGCTTTTCTGGTGGCAATTCATGCAATTGAGGTGTGCGTTGGACAACTCTGGTTGAAAGTCTTCTATTAGTAGTGGTTTTTGCTTTTTCTAGTAGCCGGCGGCTAGAGGCGGTGGTGTAGTAGTAGAGCTGGGATAAAATCTTTAGCTCATTGTGAGGATTGTAATGGTGTTCTCGATTTATGATTCTAGCGCTTCTATAGTCAAATCTTGGGTAAAGAGTTGGATTGGAGATTTATATATATATACACACATATATTGTACCGTTATTTCCCAAATCGCCTATTATGCCAAGAATGAGGATTTGAGATATGATTTGGTATATATGCATTCCTATGCATAGATTATGACATAGCATAGTGGACCCGAATTATGTATTATTAAATGCTAAGTTTGGATTAATCGAGTTAATTAAGTGATTAAACTATGATTTTATGAAATTGGACCCTAGGTAATGACCACTGGGTTATTTGAGGTAATATGGGACTAAGATTCGAAACATGCATGAGTCACTAAGATTAATGAACTTGGATTGTATTATTTTGTGTTAATTTTGGGATTAATTGGAAAAGAAAATCCTAATTTTATAAATTTGAGACCTAAGCAACAATAATTGGGTTAAACAAGATAATTGAGTTGTTATTTTGATTGAGAATGATGATATGAGGTTAATTATAATAATAAGGACCTGATTATGCCCTTTTGATAGTACTGATCAAACTCTAAAATTGCTATATTAGCAAATAGGTATCGATTTTAGGCTGTTAATAGTAAGATTATAATTACTGGAGGTTGTTAAGGTCAGATAAAGATTTTTATTGTGAATTTATTCCTTTAGTTAGGTGACAAAGGAGTTGGTCCCATGGACCACTTGAGTGCTGATTGTGGATTATAATTCTAAGACTACGAAGGTAAGGGTCTACCACTTTGGTTCTTGTTTTGTATACCTTATCTGATATTCATCTCGAAATCCCTGTGAGGGTTCCTTTTTTTGTACCGTACTAAATCGAGTTTCTTGTAATCTGTGAAATTGTTCAGAATCTACTTGTTTTCTATTAATTAACATGTATACCCCTATGGGGGTTATTTCTTAATTCCAATATGCTATGAGTTTATTCTTATTTGTTCTTGCGCCCAGAACTTCCGTTTATTAATTATTAATATCTCGTTATCTGTTTGTCTTGTATCTGCTATCATTCTATTATGTAGATCCCAGCTGTTAAGCTTGGGACGAGCCATTATGTAGATCCCAGCTGTTAAGCTTGGGATGAGCCATCATGTGGATCTTAGTTGTTGAGCTTAGGACAAGCCATTATGTGGATCCTAGCTTTTAAGCTTGGGATGAGCCGTTAAATGGATCCCAACGGTTATGCTCGGGACATGCCAATTTGTTTGATTGACTGCTTGACTGATTGACTAATTGATTGTCTAACTGATTACCTGATTAACCAACTGACTGACCGATTGATTGATTAATTGCTTAACTGATTGATTGACTGACCAACTGATTGACTAAATGATTGGCTAGTACAAGGAGAATCTGATATGCTTGTCATGTATTGATTCGTCAGATGGCATATGATATTCGGCCTTATTTTGTTTCAATTATTCCCCGATTATTTGTGTTTTGCTTGTAGAGCAATAAAGATGGTGTAGCTTCTTTGTTTAGGTTGGGCTGTTGTCCGAACCAAATGAGTTGTCTGCATTTCTTCTTGAACTGTGATCGGTTAAGACGGATCATTCCTCTCGAGCAGAATCGATTGAGACGATATTGTGCCTTTCGAGCCAATAGTCACAACACCGAGCTAGTACCTTCTTGAAATCTTGAAACTGTTAATGTTTATTTACCAAATTTGTTAATGTCTGTTCCTTGATATGTTCCTATACTATATGTTATTTGACGATATGTTGAATTGATTCTTCCTCCACAGATCCCTATTTCTTTTTATTATGAATATCCCTCACTAAGTCCATTAGATTTACCCCTCCCCTATGCCCATATTTCATTAATTTTCTCAGACAGGAATAGGTGTTGAACTAAAAGTTCAAGCTTGGTTCGGCGATCACAATTTGCAATAGAGAAATGTTTGTGTATGCTTATGGGTACTTTTGGACATTTTGTATATTTTAGGAATATTATGTTATGTCAGGTTTGCACTTAATGTTTGCAGTATGTTTGAACAATGAATAATGGGATCTGTTATGGCAGGTAATTTGTACTTTTGTTAAAGTCGTTAAGATGAAATCTGCTGCTATTTTTGATAAGTTTGAAAAGTTTTTTATGGGCCTATTGATTGTTTATAGGTTAAGAATTAAGACTGAACTGAGTAGCATCTCAGCTAGGGGCCATCTCGAGCTGGGTGTTACAAACTGAGTGCCATCACACAAAATTGGTAGCATCGTCATGGCATACACTATTGGTAGAAGGCTTGGATTAATTAAAACTCTTTTAATTTATATCCATTTCAACTTAATATTCGAAAAATACTTAGACATTCTAAGTGGAGGGTTTTTGCTTGCAAAGATCTCTTCATTTTATCTTCTTGTTTAGGTTTTCAATATCCTAAACATGCATTTCATACATCAATAGAATATAGAAAGCATAAATAAGTTAGTGCGCCTAACATGCTCCTAGGGTGGGATGACCATGAGCATAACCAAGTAGTGCACTTAGAGCCATAGGTGCACCACCTTTTAGGTAGGTTGATTAAATCTAGCTATTACGTGATTGTATCCCATACATTCAAGGGTCTTCAAAAGTTTCCATGCCTCCATGGCCTCCTTTACTCCATGTAACTTTTACATGAGAAAGAAATCCTCATTCCTCGTAATTCCACTCCCACAACATTTACAAGGCAGAAATAAAGAGGCATGCAAACCTCAATTTAATACAATCCATTTCAACAACTTGAAACAAATAAAATCAATACTTAAATGCTCATGATCATCCCTATTCATTCATCATACATTCAACAATTAAATAAACAACAAATAAATCTAGAATTAGAAATTAATTCTATCAATTAAATGCTTATCTCATAAACAAATAATTGAACAAGAATAACATTTATGCCAAAATTGGAAGATTAACTTTAACCAATTTTCAAAAGCATTGAAAGATGCTAAACATAATTTTGAGAACATGCACAATACTTATACATCTAATATGTGTGATGCAAAAACTCATTGAGCATTAAAGGAGTTGGAAAAACAAGTCAAAGCACACCAAAACCTCAAAAACTGGACTGCCGGTCAGCCTGGGCGCACAACTGGGCAAGCCACGCACACAGCGCCCGGCTGTGAGTAGCAGCCCCTATTTTTAGGCTTCAAAGTGTGCCAAATGCATTTTCCACTCAACTTTCATGCACCAATAATTTTAGCACATGTTCCTAACATTTAAACAAACATAATAGATGAATTTTTAGATTGAAAACACCTTTTAAAAATGGAAATTCAAGTGCTCAAACATGCCTTCAAAAATTTAGAAAAAGTTAGAATTAAATTCTATGAAATCATCCAATAAAACTCCAATCAAATTGGATCTGAAAATGACCAAAACTCTTTTGATTAATGATCAACATGCTACATCATCATATAACATTAATTAATGCTAAAACAACATTGAACATTAATAGCTATGAATTAAAACATACTAATCGTATGAATCAACACTTAAAACACATATTAGCATGCTTTCAATTCATCAATCAAGGAGCATACAACATCATCCAAACACTCCAATTCATCTTATGAATCGAGAATTTCGTGATTTTGATCAATCCATCACATGAATCAATCATCAAACAAATCCAAATGTAAGCATGATTTTGTAGTGCCCCTACCCGTGACAACACCTAAGCCGAAACGCTACTTTGTTCAAGCTTGACATACAATCAATAAAAGAGAAAACATTCATACTAACCCAAAAGATCGCTTCTCTCAACGAAATATGTACAATCCAGCATCTTAAGTTCAATATAACATTCACATAACATTTCTTATATCACTGCCTCGATCAAGTGTAGACTATATGCACAATCGCAACACCTAATCTATTACAAAATAAACTATCCAACCAAAGTCTGGCTCCTGCTTCTCACTTAGGCCTGTCTGGAAAAAAAAAAGGAATAACAAAGAGGGTGAGTCTTAGGGGAAAAGTGAGGGAAACACATAACAGGAGATAGAGGAGAAGTTATTAAATTTCAATAGCAATGAACAAGGTTAATGATAGTAATCAGATAATCAGTTCATGCTTGTTGGAAATCAGAATTTGTACTCAAAAAAACTTGGAACATGTAAACATTTAGCTGGCCTGTTGGCATCCTTCCTTATTGCTCCTTAATGAATACAAGATAACTTTTTCAATAGCATTTAACTTGAGCATGAGAACTTTTCTCTTTATCTATAACTTTACAATAGCATTTAACTTGAACATGAAAAATTTCTCCTTATCTCTCCATTTGCTCGAACACACAGTTCGGCGTGTAACAACTTGCTTTTATGGCATGGTCGACGGCATGCCCGATCCCGCCACTCAAAATTTGCTACCTCCAGCTACTTGTAAGTCAGGATCGTAGGTGGGTACTAGCCGGGAGATCTGTCACAGTCGGTCGGTACCGCTCGGTCGTCTTTCCGGACCTAGCCCATGCCCAACTTCCCATGGCGTCCCTTTGGGTTGAACTTCCCAAGAGGCGTCCCCAAGGGTTGAATGGTTTAATACCAATAGATAACAGTTTAACTTTCAAAGTAGTGACAGAAATACTATTCAACAACGGCCGCCAAAGCCTATTTCAATAACAAAGCATATGAACCGATTAAGAAGGCTTTTGACAAAATTAGGTCTACCAAACCATTTCAAATATCATTTTCATAAATATCAAGATCATTTTCAAAAAATGGTAACATATCATACAATTTCAAATCAAAAGAACCTCACAGGGTTTGGCAATTAACGATGATAACAACAATTTGAACAAATATCAAATTAGCATAACTTAATGGGCTCAACGATATCATGGAATAATACATACAAGCAATAACCAATCAGTAGATCCCACACAGGGGAAAACAATAACTTATAGAATATGGTAAGCAAATAATTCCAACCCTCACAGGGATTTATTAACAAAACGATAGGTACAAAAGGTTCCAGATTGGCAAACCCTCACCATCTCTTGTAGTTTTAGCAAAACAAATCTCAGCTCGCAATCTACTGATCCCTAGGACCCACTTCTTCTTCACCTAATCAAAGGAATAATCCCACAATCAAAATTCCTATTCAACACCAAGCCTTCTAGAATTGCATCAAGCATTCTAACATCATGAATTTATCAATCAACATGATGATATAGGTTCAATAGCTGCTATCTACACAATCATATCAACTATTCATGAATTAGTCACGATAGTCTATATCAGTTCCAAAATAGCATGATCATAATCTAAATTACAAGGTCATAATAACATAATATTAATCCATACAAAATAGTCCAATATCTGCATAATTAGTCCTAATCAAATGCCACTTAGTCTCACATTACATAATCCTTAGTCAACATTTATTAATTCCCAATTTTGGCATTTAGCATAACATGTCCAGGTCCACAAATTTAATATTTCTCCTTACATGGGAATTGTACACACACATATATACCAATCATCCCAACATTATCATTCTTAGCATAAATACACAGCTTGAAATTGAAAGGTACAATATATACATACATTTATATATCAAGGTACAACTCAATTTAAAGCTTAATTCTTAACCCTCTATTACCCAAAATGCTTAGCATAAGAAAACCACCACGATCATTGGAAGGAAAAGAAGAAACTGGTCTGGGGTCGCCGGAGCACCATCATCTGCCGTCGCCAAAAAATCTTGCGGTCACCACCAAAATGTTCCTCGAGCTCCTGAATCCAACCCCATAATCAGTTTCTGATTCCTCAGCCTAGATCACACTCAATCAAGCTCAATAGCCACCAAATGGGTCTTCTCGCCACCGTCTGTTTCTCTTCGATTATCATCGCTGCCTGTTTCTCTTCGATTATCATCGCCGCCATTACTCCAATCTCTCATGCAAACCCACCACCATGATCCTCTTTCTCAGCTCTTCCCAACTATAGCCTCAAAATTGAATTTGGCCGCCAGAAAATCACAAACCTACTAACCCACCGTGAACTCTTTCTCTCGGTAACGGGTCGGAGCAATTTCAACCGGGTATGGTGGTATTGCCGTGGAGCTGGTGAAGAGGAGAAAAAGATGGTTGGTTTGGTTGGTGAAATGGACTACCGGAGGAAGCTCACCGTGGAAGGGATGGTGGTCACAGTAAAGAAAAGAAAGGAAGAAGAAAGTGAATAGTGAAAAAATGAGAAGAATAAAGGAACAACTTGTTTTTCTTAAATCCAATTTTGTAAAATTGCAATTAAGTCCTTAGTCTAATTAAGTTAATTCACTTAAGTCCTTAAGGAATTAAAATAGCATATAGATCCTAGTTGACTAGAAAAATACCATTCAAGCCCCTAAGCTTTTCTAATTTATTCAATTAAGTCTTCAAAAATTACAAATTAGCCCCCAAAAATTTAAATAAAATAATAATATGAAAGAATAATTAAATGCCATCAAATATTGAAAATAATAAAATTTTAAATTTTATAACCATAAAATTTCATAATGTTACAGATTTAGGCTCCGATACCACTTGAAAGCAAGTAAGACACTAGGATCCAATTATAAAAACTGATTTTTCTAATAAACTAGTGCTTACATGCTAACTATGATCAAATCATGCCTAAAATCCAGATTTAGATAGAGTGTTACCTTGAAATGCTTAAATCCGAGGAGAAAGTGGTGAACCTTTCACCAACCAGAATCTGCCTGAAACCGCACAGTAGGAATTGAATGATATTTAACATCATCAAAACTGCTCCAAAATTCATGAAAAAAATATTGCAACCTCTCAACACCTTGGAGGAAACACAGTAGAGAATTTGGATAAAAAAAGTTCTCTGGATCTCCTTGGAAAATTTGCCAAAAGCTTTCGGTACTGCCGATCCAAAATATGAACCGGTTGTTCCTCGTAAGTCAAATCACTTTTCAACTGCATGTGCTCAGGTGATATGATGTGAGAAGGATCAGGATAGTATTTACGAAGTTGATATACATGAAAGACATCATGCATCCCTGCCAATTCTTGGGGTAATACAAGACAATAAGCCACTGATCCCACTCTTTCACATATTTCATAAGGTCCAACATATCTTGGACTCAGTTTTCCAAGTTTTTCGATTCTTCTAACACCTTTTCTTGGTGATACTTTGAGAAACACTAGATCACCAACTTCAAACTCCTAGTCCTTTCTTCGTTTATCTGCATAACTTTTATGTCGGTCTTGGGTAGCTTTCATCCATTGCTTAATAATTTGTTCCTTTTTGATAGTGTCTTGAATCAATTCAGGTATTACAGTTCCCTGAGACTTGTCAATGGTACCTCTATATTCTGCCAAATCCCAATGCAATGGAGATTGACACTTCTTGCCGTACAGTACCTCGTACGGCGCCATTTGGATAATAGACTGATAGCTGCTATTATAAGCAAATTCAATCAAATGAAGATGTCTGCTCCAACTCCCACCGAAATCCATGATACAAGCATGTTGTATATCCTCCAAGATCCAGATGACTCTCTCTGACTGTCCATCAGTTTGAGGGTGGGCAGCAGAACTAAATTGTAATCTTGTTCCTAAGTGTTTCTGCAAGCTTTTCCAAAGCCTCGAGGTGAATTTTGGATCTCGATCGGACACAATACTTATCGGAATTCCATGTAATTTGACGATCTCTTTTATGTATAATTCCGCTAATTTTTCAACCTTGTAATCCGTTCTGACTGGTAGAAAATGTGCTGACTTTGTTAAACGGTCCATTACTACCCAGATACTGTCATATCCTCCTCTAACTATTGGTAGACCAGTCACAAGGTCCATAGCCACTTGCTCCCATTTCTAGTTAGGGATAAGAAGCTGTTGTAACAGTCCTGATGGTCGCTGGTGTTCTGCTTGTACTAACTGACATGTCAAGCAATTCTGCACATATTCTGATACATCTTTCTTCATCCCATTCCACCAGAATTGCCTTTTCAAGTCCTGATACATCTTTGTTCCTCCTATATGTACATCATATCTTGCTTTGTGTGCCTCATCTAGTAGTTTTCCTTTTATCCCTTCAAGCACACATATTCTTTGGCAGAATAAAAGAGTGCCTTGACCATCTATACTGAATTTGGACTTCTCAAGATTCCCAATTATTTCCTTCTGTTTCAGCATCCAACTATTATTAGCTTAAGCTTGTCGTATCTCGTCATATAACTCTGGCTGTACTTTCACTCTTGCGATCCAGCCTCGTTGTTTCATTCTGATCACCACATCTACTCCTGAACTTTCTAGTGTTTCTTTTTTCAATAGGTGGGCTATTTCAGCCTTTTGGCTCAGTGCATCTGCCATCACATTCGCCTTTCTTGGTTGGTAATAAATAAAGAAGTCGTAATCCTCTAAAAATTTCATCTACCTTTGTTGTCGCATGTTTAAGTCCTTTTGGGAGTACAAATACTTGAAGCTCTTGTGATCAGTATATATCTTGAATATAGCCCCATAAAGGAAATGCCTCTATTTTGTTAAGGCAAAAATTACTGTAGCCAACTCCAAATCATGAGTTGGGTAGTTTTCCTCGTGTGGTTTTAGTTTTCTGGATGCATAAGCGATAACTCGCCCATTCTGCATCAACACACACCCAAACCCTTCTTTAGAAGCGTTGGTGAGCATGACGAATCCTTCTAATCCCTCTTGAAGGGCTAAAATTAGAGCTGATGTTAATATATTCTTTAGTTCTTGGAAACTCTCATCACAACTGTTGTCCCAGTTGAATGGTCGGTCTTTCTGAGTCAGTCTAGTCAATGGACCAACCATTTTTGAGAATTCCTATACAAATCATCGGTAATAGCCAGCAAGTCCCAAGAAACTACGAACTTCTATTACAGTTTCAGGTTTTTTCCAGTTGACTATCGCCTCTATCTTAGAGGGATCAACCTCTATCCCGTCTTGAGGTATAATGTGCCCCAAAATGCCACCTTTTTTTATCAAGAACTCGGACTTACTGAATTTGGCATACAACTGATGCTCTTTCAGAGTTTTGAGAACTAAGTGCAAGTGTTCTGTATGCTCTTCTTGGGTTCTTGAGTAAAACAAAATGTCATCTATGAAAATGACCACAAACTGGTCTAGATATGGTCGAAACACTCGGTGCATCAGGTCCATAAATGCCGCTGGAGCATTAGTTAGGCCAAACGACATCACAACAAACCCAAAGTGACCATATCGAGAGTTGAATTCGGTCTTCAAAATATCTTCCTCCTTGATTTTCAATTGATAATACCCTTGTCTCAAATCTAACTTTAAAAAGACTGTAGATGCTTGTAGAAGATCAAATAATTCTTCTACATGTGGTAAAGGGTATTTATTCTTGATCGTGACTTTGTTTATCTCCCTATAATAAATGCACATCCTTAGGGATCTATCTTTTTTCTTAAGAAATAACACCGAGGCTCCCCAAGGAGAGGTGCTGGGTCTTATGAACTTCTTTTCTAATAGTTGCTGAAGTTGATTTTTCAATTCTTTGAGCTCTGCAGGAGCTATTTGATAAGGAATCTTAGAAAAAGGCGTTGCCCCCATAAGAGTGTGAATTATAGATTTTTTCTCTCGATCAGGGGGTAACGAGCTCAATTCTTCTGGAAACACTTCAGGGTACTTAGCTACCACTTTCACCTCTTCAATCTTAACTGTATCTCGAGGCTCATTAATGAGATATGCCAAGAATCCTTCTCCGCCGTCCCTCAAAATCTTCCTGGCTTCTAGCACAGACATAATTAGTATTGGGGTAGTATTATTTATGGAATGACGTGTCGGTACCGGGGTCTTATCCCCAAGGGTGAGGCACTTGGTGTAAAAATTTACCTATGCCTGATGTTTGTATAGCCAATCCATTACAAGGATCAAATCATATCCTTGTATATGCATTTGTATAAGATCGGCCAGATATCCTCTATCCCTAATCATAATCGGGCAATCCCGATACATGATATCTTTCATTAACTCTGTTCCCAAGGGTATCTGAACTTCTATATGGTAAGTCATGATTTCGAGCTGCATACTTAATTTTTCAAATATAGTTGCATATATGAAAGAATGTAAAGCACCAGGATCATATAAAACATTTCCACAAATTCCAAGAATAGAAATCGTACCTTCAACCACTTTAAAGAGGTCGGGTGTTTCTTCTCCAGCCAGAGCATATGCACGTGCTCGGACTTTTGGCTTTCCGCTTGTTCTTACATCTTGCTTCATTTTCTCCGCAGTGGTGGCCTTCTTAGATTGGGACAATCCTTGATAAGGTGATGATCACTACCACAAATTATGCATTTGCCATGCTTTTTCCAGCATTCTGATTCATCGTGGCCTGATTTTCCACAAAACCGCACGTCTTTGGTGCTGCAGTCTAATTTCAAGTCGTAAACCTTCCACAAATTTGCGAACCCATCGTCTCTCATCAGCCAGTACATAAGATGTATACCGAATCAGTCGGCTAAATGTAGCTTCATATTAGCTGACTGTAGATGTCCATTGGATTAACTCCGTGAATTCTCTTTCCCTAGCATACTTGGTCACCTTCGGTACATATTTTTCCATAAACTCCTGGGTGAAGTTTTCCCAAGTTCTCTGAGTTCCCTCCACAATCCACCTGCAATCGATAAATTGCCACCAATCATGTGCAGGACCATCGAGTAGAAATGTGGCATATCGAATCTTCTGCTCTTCTGCATATCGTAAAGTACCAAATATCTTTTCCAAGCTATTAACCTACATCTCGGCTTTTTCTTTTATCGGGTTCCCCGAGGAATTTCGGGGGTTGTAATCAGAGAAACTGCTCCAAAGCTTGGTCCTCTGCAGGCTCTTCAACATTTCCTGCTCAGTTACCCTATCCCTGCTGCTGACAAAATTGCATAAATTGTTGCCACATCTGGAACATAGGCTCAACCGACTGGCCTGCAGCGGGTTGATTAACTTGTGGGATCTATGAGACCTCTTCCTTTGGCAGGGTTGGTTGCTCAACTGGTGCTCTCTGCCTAGGAATACACTGTGCGGTTGCCCATGGACTGGGCGATCTCCCTCTCCCACGCCGACCTACTCGAGATGGGTCAAGTATATGAGAACCTTCATGAGATGCTATTGCCTTCTAATCACCCCTTGTTTTTCCTTAACCTGCTACTCTCAAGATTACCTAAGGACATCCCACATTAACAACAAAATTGTGATCTTTTATACATAATTATGAAATTTTGACAAATTAAAAAAGTTCAGTACAATAAAATTTAAATTATAAGAAGTCTACGTAAGAACTTCTACCACTTTAATCTTATCCACAAACCATCCTTAACCACTAAAATATTCTCAATCATACCTAAAATAAATCAATGTTCTCCTCTGAATCTAAAGTCCAATATTCGTTTTCTGCAAGTGGAACTACAAACTAGTCGACTGTCCTAGATGTAATCCCCTACTTCCAATAGACTCTCTATGTATCTTCTTAATACCTATTTACCTAGGTCATCACCAAACCTAGGCTCTGATACCACCTTTGTAGCGCCCCAGCCCGAGACAACACCTAAGCCGAAGCACTACTCTGTTCAAGCTTGACATACAATCAATAAAAGAGCAAACATTCATACTAACCTAAAAGATCGCTTCTCTGAACGAAATATGTACAATCCAGTATCTTAAGTTCAATATAACATTCACATAACATTTCTTATATCACTGCCTCAATCAGGTGTAGACTATATGCACAATCACAACACTTAATTTATTACAAAATAAATTGTCCAACCAAATCAATGTTAAAAGCTCATGATCATACCCATTCATTTATCATCCATTCAACAATTAAATGAACAATAAATAAATATAGAATTAACAATTAGTTCTATCAATTAAATGCTTATCTCATAAACAAATAATTGAACAAGCATAACATTTATGCCAAAATAGGAAAATTAACTTTAACCAATTTTCAAATGCATTAAAAGATGTCAAACATAATTTTGAGAACTTGCACTTGTGCATCTAATATGCGTGATGCAAAAACTTATTGAGCATTAAAGGAGTTGGAAAAACAAGTCAAAGCACACCAAAACCTAAAAAACTGGACTATCGCCCAGCCTGGGTGCACGGTGGGGCAAACCACGCGCACAGTGCTCGGCTGTGAGGGGCAGCCCCTGTTTTTGGGCTTCAAAATGCGCCAAATGCATTTTCCACTCAACTTTCATGCACTAATAATTTCAGCACATGTTCCTAATATTTAAACACACATAATGGATGAATTTTCAGATTGAAAACACCTTTCAAAAATGAAAATTCAAGTGCCCAAACATGCCTTAAAAATTTTAGAAAAAGTTATAATCAAATTCTATGAAATCATCCAATAAAACTCCAATCAAATTGGATCCAAAAATGACCAAAACTCTTTTGATCAATGATCAACATGCTATATCATCATATAACATTAATTAATGCTAAATCAACATTCAACATTAATAGCTATGAATTAAAACATACTAATCATATGAATCAACACTTAAAACACATATTAGCATGCTTTCAATTCATCAATCAAGGAGCCACACACAACATCATCCAAACACTCCAATTCATCATATGAATCGAGAATTTCATGATTTTGATCAATCCATCACATGAATCAATCATCAAACAAATCCAAATCTAAGCATGATTTAGGTTCCGATACCACTTGAAAGCAAGTAAGGCACTAGGATCCAATTATAAAAACTCTAAAAGCTTAATAAACTAGTGCTTACATGCTAAATAGGATAAAATCATGCCTAAAATCTAGATTTAGATAGAGTGTTACCTTGAAATGCTTAAATCAAAGGAGAAAGTGGTGAACCTTTCATCAATCCAGAATTTGCCAGAAACCGCACAACAGGAATGGATAGATTTTTAACCTCCTCAAAAATGCTCAAAAATTCAAGAAAAAATATTGAAACCTCTCAACACATTTTAGGAAACACGGTAAAAAGTTTGGATCAAAAAGCTCTCTGGATCATCCTAAAAAAATTGCCAAATTGGACTCTGTACAGGTGGATCTCCAAACCGTAGCAAACTAATTTGTTTGCCTCTATTGATATGATGCACACACCAAATAGATCTTCCAAAATCTCTAGTCTATAAGCTGGAATAATACCAAAGATTAAGTATGGTGGAGGTCGATTTTACATTGGGAAGAAGAAGAAGAGAGCAAAGCTTTCAACACATGAATGCAAGCAAGAGGTTTTGGAGGGAATTCGAAAAAGAATCTAATTCTTTCACACTTTCAGCAATGTGCAATCCACACACCCACTATATCTATATATAGGGTGAGGATGGTGTGATTCCAAGTTGGCATCACACCTTGCTCAATGATGGCCACTTGCATTACGAAGGTGGCAAATGCAAATTCAAATCCAATTTGAATTTCATGTGCATCTTAATTACATTTGAAATCTAATTTCAAACTAATTAAAATGTTAATTCAAATGAAAACTTCATTTTAATTTTTCCTCCAAAATGTGTTCTTCCCATTAATTAAATTAAACACTTTAATTTAATTAATTAACCTTTGACTTAACACTTAAGTCAAACAAACTCAACTTTTAAGCTTGAATTTTGTTAACTTAACTCTCTGAGTTAATTTGACCAATTGATGGTCATATTGGCACAAAATAGTTAACTCCTTAATTATTGATCTAATTTAACTCCTTAAATTAGTTGATTAATTTAACACTTAAATTAATCAAGCCAAAACTGACCTTCAAAATTGATACCTTAAAATCAGTCCACTAGGAGATATTTTCTAACTATTGGAAAATTTCCTCCATTAGTTAGGTAGCTAATTGGCTTTTGTGTGTGACCTCATAGGTTCTAGCATTCATTGGATATGGGCTCACAACTCCTTGTGACTTTTGAATATCATATATTCATTTTAGTTTAAAACACTTTTAAACTAATCGACTCAATTCAATTAATCTCATTAATTGAAGAGTACCTAATCTCCATGGTCAATGTCCAACCTCAAGCCCATGGAGCCCAAATAATTGGCCAAAATGAATGTTTTGGAGATCCATTATAGCTCTACGCTCACCATGCAAATACGATCCTTTCATCTCCTATCTCTCAGAAGAGGCCTAGGGTAAGATATTTGTCGACTCCCCAATAGCCTCGGTACTATGTCTCTATTCCCAATGCTCAATTCTCTTGTGTGACCTTATCTTTGGAAAACTCCTTTTCCAAATTTTCATACCACCTTGAGCAAAGATTTCTCAGAATCGATCATTAAAGACTACATAGAAGATGCACTCGCCCTTCACAAAAGCGAGGACTCGGATTCCATCTTGGATCTCACAAACCTCCATGCCAAGTAGCTCATACCCAATCTCAACCCGAAAGACCCGCTAAGTGGTCAAGGAAGAGTTAAAGCATGAGGACTAGAGACAAGGTCACCATAGACCCTTAGGTCAGAGGACTAATAATATGTACTAGCGTAAGTTGGAGAACTTTCCACTACCGACTTGCCACTATGACTATCCAGTGGATTCTCCAATGGGCCTTCAGTACCTTGTTCTCTAACAAGCACCCACTAGCATGCACCCATCTCCCATATGGTTGTTCATGGAATGGAATAATATCCAACTTTTGGATATATGTATTATTAGTGCAAGTCTATCCGGATCTTAGATGCCCCATCTCGTAAGATCCTATGACTTGGAAGATTTAAGATCACGATCATGTGAGACATATTCCATGGTCACCAAACCAAGTCCCGCAGTCATGAGTGATCTAAGGGTTTCATCCAAATACAAATGAAGTAATAAAGAGCATAAGATGAAGATGGTCATATAAAGAATTTCATTCAATCAAGATTGTTTTACAAGGAAATAGCTTTACAAAGCCAATCTAATTGGCTTACCGTGTACTATTCCAACATTGTGTACATACCAAAAGTCTAAAGGTCAAACACTAAACATTACATAACGTTCTCCACTCTCAACGTCACGATTAGGTGTAGTCTATATGTACATACATAATGCCTAATCTATTACAAAATAGTATTTCTTCGGGCCAACCTCAAGCTCGCAGTCTTCAACCAATCTTGTCTGGGAAGAGAACAAAACATAACAAAAGGGGTAAGTTTTAAAGACTTAGTGAGGGGAGAATATAACAAAGGAACAAAGGAAATCGTTGTAGGCATAACAATTGATAAACATATTCATCAACAAGCAAGATTTTCTTTTAAAATGAAATTGTGATGTAACATAACACAAACAATTTCAATTTAACAGGCTATTAACAATACTGTCCTTTTACTCCCAAAATAGAACATAAACGGTAACAAATGGTACACATAACAGGCTATTAACAATATTGTCCTTTTACTCCCAAAATAGAACATAAACGGTAACAAATGGTACACATAGTACAATAATCATAGCATATTTCCCTTATTACTCGGTACCCAAGCACTTGACTCGGTACCCAAGCACTTGACTCGGTACCCAAGCACTTAGCTTGGTATGGCATGGCTGGTCCATATGCCAAATCCTGCCACTTACTAGACAGCTACCTCCAGCTATCCGCAAGTCAGGACCCTAGGTGGGTACTAGTCGGAAGACCAACTACCATTGGTCCACACCGTCTGGTCGTGTTTTTGGACCTAGTCCCAAGACCATACCCAACCCATGGCATCCTATTGGGTTGTAACCGCCGCAGAGCGTCCTCAAGGTGACTCAACATAATGCCAATAGATATTACATTTCAAATAATTGATCAAAAACATATCTATAAAACAGTTCAAATGGTATAGTAGGAAAAATATTAGCCAACAAGGCCATATATAGTACACATAACGATTTAAACTGGAGTGTAAAACGAGATTTGGTTGGCAAGACCCAAAATCAACATGATAAAGGGAAGCCGACAAGGCTTTAGGGTATACATGACAAATAACGGTTAACACAATAAGAGTTCTGGGCACCAAAACAAGTACAGTCAGTTTCAATAGATAAGCATAGGGAACTCAAACAATCGAGGAACATTCACTTTCCAAAAGAAAAATAGGCTTAACCCTCACCTTAAATTCCACAGTAAATGCTACCCCTACTCTACTGTTTTGCAAATCCCAGCTTCTCGTCACATATTCAAAAGAATGTGCTTAATATCAAAACGCTTGTTTTGAACTTTTAAATAATAATTAAGCTATTTATATTCTAATATCGATTATTTTACAGTTAATACAATATTTTAAAGATCAGTTCCAAAAATATCGTAAGGTAATATGTTAATTACACCATTAATGTTTTAACACCTATGAGGGCCATATTTGCTCCGATTAGTGAATCAATTCAAATTCCTACATTACATTAGTCCTTGAAACATTACACAAAGTCGATTATAAGGTTACAACGATCAAATCTAATTACTAATAATCTAATCTTTAACAATTAAGTCTCATATACATAAAACTAGGTTCTAATTACCTAGTTTAGCTTAATTAATCAAGATTTAACATACTATAATACAAATCTGAGTCCACTAATCATTATATATCCATTGTTCAGTTCCAATTCATGTTATTTCATCATTAACAATACAAGAATTGGTAAATCAATTAGAACAATACAATTGAATTGGTAATAACCCCAATCCCAATAATTTACCAAAAATCCTAGTTTCAAAATTCAATCACTAAAAATCAATAGCACACCTGTGACCACCACAACAAAACAAAAATTCTGTCTCAGGGCTGCCGTGTGCCGCCGCCGAAGTTGTTAACCACCACGACCAATCGGTGCATCTTGGAGAGTACAATGAAATGCCCAGTTAATTTCTAGTTTTGCTACCGAATTAGGTGTTAATTGAAGCTACAATCACACAGTGCTACCACCTCCATCACTGCAAATTCTGCCACTACCAACGGTTGAAACCAACAATCGAATCTACCATCTTGATCCCTGAGCTAAACTCTACCAAACCCACCCCGTAGTTTCCATCAATAGCCGCTAGAATGGTCAAGCTTGCCACATCCGCCATGAGCTTCATTCATTTTGCAAGGTTCCGGCGGCTTGGTGGTCGATTTTGGGTGTTCTTGGTATGTACGTGTTCACGATGAAGAGAGAATGAGAATGATTGGTTTGTTGTAGGTTTTCGCCATCACCAGAGTGGATTTACTAGAGAGGGGAGAGGGGTGTGCATTTGGAAATTGAAGAAAACTGGGGAGGGTGATTTGATATTTAGAGAGCAATTCCTAGAAATTACAGGTTGACCCCACAAAGTTTCTTTCAGCTTTCAATTAAGTTCCCTGATTGTTGAGTGCCCTACATTGACCTATTTGACCAAGAATATTTACATTTAAATGCCCAAAACTTTTTAAATGTCCCACAATTAAGTCTTTTTCTATTATTATTATTATTATCATCATCATCATCATTAAATTTCACCAATTAAATTTTTAGGGGTCTCAAAAACAGATGCATCCGAAATAAGATATGGAGGAATTCTTATACAAATTATTGATGAAAAAGAACATATAGTAAGATTCTACTATCAAAAAAGAAACTCTTTCTATAGCACTATGTGTTACAAAATTTCAAGATGACCTGTTAAACCATAATTTCTTTTAAAAGTTGATTGCAAGTCTGCCAAAGAAGTTTTGACAAAAGATGTAAAAACTATTGCTTCTAAACAAATCTTTGCCAGATGGGAAGCTATTTTATCTATTTTTTATTTTGATATAGAATATATCAAAGGTACACAAAATTCAATTACTGATTTTCTTACAAGAGAACTCTCACAGGGCAATGGTTAACAAATCTTCTATGTTGGTTGTTATGCAAGATAAATAATGTAAACAAATACGCAAGTGCACATGTCGCAACAAGTAATAAAGTGATGAGAAGAGTGTTGATCCCACGAGGAACTAAATTATTCGCTACTAATTACTAATCTATCACACACTTGTTTTATTCAGACAAAAATCAATTATGTAAGAAGCAAAACTAAACTAACGAAAATAAGAAAAATTATACTGATTAGGATTTCTACCAAGATATAGAAGCCTAGAATTATGGTTTCATCAATCAAGTAAGTTGATTACACAATTTATCCCTTATGAAATTAATAACAGGTTATTAGTCTTGAGCCTTATGTAATTACGAGGTTCTTCCAGATTACATGTAATCAAATCCCTAATTATTCAATTCACTATATTCCTATGTGAATTAACTAAATTATGGATAAGATTATACCACTCAACTAACTCCCTAGCGCAAGCAGATATATTCATATCATACTCACAAATTAATTAATTCATCAATTTGAACAATTAATCATAAGGTCTTTCATTGTCAATCAATCCCTATATTCTTTTTTCCAATACTCCTTTAGGATTTAAAGATGCACTTGACTGTTGATCAGACAATCAAATAGAAAAAGCACACAATAGAATAAATAACCTTAAGTGCCACTAATTTCATGGAAGAAAATCATACATCAATTTATTCAAAAGAATCCATCATAATCCTAGAGTAACGAATTAGTTCATGATTGAATTGTCAAACAAAACATGAATAAAACGGAACATCGTTTCAAATTCAGAATAAAAAAATAAAATCAAGGGGAGAGGTAGAAACTCTAATCCTAGATAAATTAGATCTCCACTTTATCCTTCTCTGAATCCCGAATTCTCGTGATACTTCTGATTTCCCAAAATAGAAAATCCCAATCTCCCATAACTAAATGTCTGAAAGGCCTATTTATAATTGATTAAAAGAGTCTTCTGATTAGAACATAACTCAAATAAATAAAAAGACTTTTTTGGCCATCCTTGATTAGATCATGAGGTGTCATCCTGTCAGCATTCCCACTAACTTGTGCCAATTTGTCCCCTTTTGTAGCTTCTCCACTTATGTTCCTGTAATTCCAAATTTTCATCAATTGGCAAGGGAATTATAATTTTTTAAATAAGAAAATTATTTGTTAAGTCCTAAACATGATATTACTTTAAATATTAATATGAAATTAACAAATACCCTCAAACTTAATACGTTGCTCGCCCTCGAGCAACGCAAAGAAAAGACTCAAAAAAAAATCAACACAAAAATATGTATACAAAAACATCACTTCTTTTTGCAACTCTCAGAACTACTTCAAAGCTATGCTCGTAGTCAACCACAATTGCAATCTAATTTGCTATGCACAAATAAGCAAATACAATGTTCAAATGAAACCCCCATGTATGTGTTTGCTTTCTCTACAAGTAGTTACTGGCAATTCGGATTAATTTATGTACAAGTACAAGACTCTACTCTAATACTCCATAGGTTTGCTTTTTATCTCTATCTCCACTAATGTAGAATAACTCAATAAAGGATCATTTAGGAATTTCATAGCTTGTAATGTTGGCTTGGGTAAAGGTAGGAAAAATATGGATAATACTGACTCAATACCCAGAACACTTGCTAATCATCACCTCTTAATCCCCCCCAAAATTTTTGAATAGTACTTCCCAATTTCTTTCTTTCTTTTTTTTTATTTTTTTATTTTTTTTTGGACGGTGTTCATGCCACTATGCACACATTTGTGTGTATGAGGCCTTATCTACACCCACCCCTCTTTTTTTTTTAAGAAAGAAAATCAAACTCATGGGCACTATACTGCTTATTCCCATTTCAAATACATCTAACAAGTAATTGTGGGATTTATTTGGAGGGATCGTGTTTCTAAACTAGTTGTTGAGTTAGTTGTCAAATAAAAAGGATGTTTTAAAATAGGCTCAACAAGGGATCCTAGGGATATAATATCATTTGGTGGGCTTGAAAGGCTCAAATGGGTCAAAAATAGCCTAAGTCATTTTCCTTATTTGAGTATTTTCTAGGATTTTGCCTCGATAGGGAATCAAACAATTTCTAGAGTTTAAAGTATCGCTTATATAACTCATGCATAAATATCCTCTAAATTAAACTAATAACTAGAAATGAGAAAGAGAGTGCTCGAAAATAGGGGATGCCATCCTAGTATTGCTTTTACTCAAAGTGCACAGTTCCATTATCACACAATTATAGTTTTCCACGAAACATAAAATTAAAGGAGCAATATTTTCATTGATTCAAGAAGATTCATTTTTATATATGCAAGACATCAACTCAAATATTAAATCCTAATCAAAAACCAAATATAACAAAAAAAAAATAAAAAAAATAAAGGACTAAAAGCTAACGCGCAAAGGCCTCCCAAACTTGAGAGATACTTTGCCCTGAAAGTACTAATACTAAAACTATCAAGATGGAAGGCAAGAGACACTAATATGGATAATGACAAAAAGATCAATGAAAAGAGAAAAAAAATTAAAGCGAGGAAAAAGAAAGAGAGAAGAAAATACGCCTTGATTAATCATCGGCGTCATCGTCTTCCTCAGCCTCTAGGGGTAGAACTACAGTAACAGGAAAATCAAAGTGTGGTGGCTATGGAAAGGTAGGATAATTCTCAGGTGGAATGTTATGATATTGTGCCAACATCGTATACCATTATTGTTGAGTGTCAAGACATGCTTGGTGGTGCTCCTCTGCAGCTTGCTGGTTCGCTAATATCTATCTCATCATATTATCCAACATATCTAGACATTGTGGTATGGATCGATGGTGGTTCTGATGAACTGGATTCTCTTGATGGGGTTGCGGAACTCTCCTCGATTGATCATCATCAATTGTCTGCTCGGGAGGTAGTAATTCCTTACTTGGATCCCATTGAACCCCTACTGCAGTGCATAACTTTGAGATCAAATGTAGACATACTAGGCTATCTCGTATTCCACTTGGTGATGCCTTCCGAATAGTAGGATTAATAATTTGTTCAATTTCAATAGGGATCATCTGATGTATAGCATATAACAAAACGACTCGCTCCCTATTGACATCGCTGTAATGAGAAACTGGTAACAAATAGGCACAAATGAATTTGAACTAATGGTGGGTATGTAGGGATAAACCTACCCTCGAGAAGTGCCTATACTGATTGTTAGCTCCTATCTTCCACTCGACGGTTTGACTACATAAATGATTTTTTCACTGCTTACATATCTATTTCTCTAGTTAGAAATTGCTGGAACTCATCATCATTGTCAATGTTAGGTGTCTCAAAGACTTCATTGATAGCTTCCCGAGAAAATGACACATGTTTACCTTGCACAAATACCGTATCTCTAGTAGTGAATACTAAATTGCTATAGAACTCCCTCACTACATGTATAACTATAGGATTTGGTGTGCTAACAAACTTTTGCCAACCTCTCCGTGTCATAATTGGGCTTCTAGTGGGATCACGATGTCAGTGCTTCCTTAATCCTCTTTCCCTAACAGAGCGTCAATGCATGGTGACTTGTAAATATAGTGTCTCTGCCTCCACTGAAACAAATCCGGTGGTATCAAAAGTTGGTCATCTACTGCTAGAGGCATCTATCTTGTTTCTTTTCCTACTTGTTTTAGGTGTCATCTCAACTGCTATTCCAATTCACAATTATTGCCAAAAAAATCAAACAACATCATTCCAAATTGTCAACAATAATGTCAATAAAGCCTCAAGCCAAAATCTTGAAAAAAAAATTAGTTCCACTAAATAAATTTATCAAACTAAATTTCAATTTTCTCAAGACAATTCAATTCTGCTTTTAATAATGAGCTCAATGTGCCACAATATTATGATTAGTACTAGTTGATAATATTCAATGAATACTTCCAAATAATGCCCAAGAATCAATATCTAAGCATTCAACAATGGCAAGATGAAACTTAGTAATTTCCAAATATTAGATCAATGCCATACTAAGTTTTAGGCTAATCAAACAATATGGTGGAAAACTCAGACAAACCCACAAGATTTTCATAAATCACTTTTACTCCAAACAATCAATCATATTCCACAAGATTCAAGTAAACAATCCCAAAACACCTAAATCCAAAGAAAGTTTATACAAGAAACCAAGCAAACAACTTACTATGAGTATTAGAAGTACCAAGAAGTTTAGCCCAAGGGAGATGAAAAATGTTGAGTTCGGCAGCAAAGGGTTACCGGCGAGAATGGCAGTCACCGGCGGTGGGTTGTTGGTAGATATGGTGATGGTTGGCAGTGGGTAGAAAGAATGGGTAAGGCAAATGCATTTTGTATTTTGAAAGATTTAAAAACAAGAGAATGAGAAAGGGAATGGGGTTTTTTTGTGTTTTTGAAAAGAAAGAGAACACGGAAAGGGAAATGGGGGCTGCAGACAGAATAAGGGAGCTAAAAACCTGATTTTCTTTTTTTTTTTAATTGGGCACGACCCGCTCTTGGGTGCAGGTTATTTGCACCTAGGCGCAAAAATATTGCGCCCGGGCGCATTGCGCACTATCTCAGGATGAAATTTTTATGCCCTTGCGTCAGGGCACAAAATTCTTGCGTCCTGGCGCAAGGCTTACCGCCAGCAAAAAAAAATTATTTTTTTATTTTTTTAAAACAAAACAAAAGAAAGAAATTAAGCACTGGATCATAATTAGATAAAAATAAAAAGAAAAAAATGAATAAATAAGCATTACAACAATAAAGAGAAAATTTAGGTTGCCTCCCAGTAAGCGCCTAATTTATAATCATCGGTTTGACTTTTTCAGGCATCGTTCAGCATCAACCAAGGTGAGTGTAGATCATTGGTGATCAAAATTACCTCCCCAATAGTGCTTGATTTGATGTCCATTCACATTAAATCTTCTATTTGTTCCTTCATCTTCCAGTTCCACTGCTCCATATGGAAAAACTTCAGTAATGCGAAATGGCCCTGACCAACGTGATTTGAGTTTTCCTGGAAACAACTTCAAACTAGAATTAAATAATAAAAACATGTTGTCCCGGTTCAAAATGACGTTCTAAAATTTTTCTACCATGCCACTTCTTTGTCTTTTCCTTATACAACTTATCATTCTCATATGCTTGCATTCTGAAATTCATCTAATTCATTCAACTACAAAAACCTTTTAACCCCCACAGCTTGAGAGTCAAAATTCAATTTTTTTTATGGCCCAATAAGCATTACGTTCCAATTCTACTAGTAGGTAGCATGCTTTCCCAAACACTAATTTGTAAGGTGACAACCCAATGGGAGTTTTATAAGTTATCCTATATGCCCACAATGCATTATCTAACTTCTTAGACCAATCTTTTCTAGTAGCACTCACTGTTTTTTCCAAAATTCCTTTAATTTCTCTATTTAATACTTCAAGTTGACCATTTTTTTGCGGTTGATAAGTTGTGGCAAATTTGTGTTTTACTCCATATTTAGCTAATAGAGCGCCAAAATATCTATTACAAAAATGTTTTCCTCCATCACTAATAATAGCTCTAGGCATACCACAACAAGTGAAAATATTCTTTTTCAAAAGGTTTGTTACAACCTTAGATCATTAGTTGGTAGAGCAATAGCTTCCACCCATTTGGAGACATAATCAACTGCCACAAGAATATAGAGATTCCCAAACGATGGCACAAAAGTGCCCATAAAATCAATACCCCACACATCAAATAACTCAACTTCTAATATTGCATTTAGAGGCATCTCATTTTTTTTAGAAATATTTCTTACTCTTTGACACCTATCACAATATGCAACAAAAGTATGAGCATCTTTAAATAAAGTAGGCCAATAAAAACCTGATTGAAGAACCTTTGCTGCAGTGCAGTTACTTTGATAATGGTCTCCATATAAGGATGAATCGCAATGCTTAAGTATGCTCCTCATTTCTTCTTCTAAGATACAACACCTTAGTATTTGATCTGGACAAATTCTAAATAGGAATGGCTCATCCCAAACATATTTCCTAACTTCTGAGAGAAATTTTTTCTTTTGTTGAGAGTTAATTTCTGGATGGAAAATTCCACTAACTATATAATTTACTAAGTCTGCATACCATGGAACCCCCTTATCTTCTACTATATACAACTGCTCTTGTGGGAATGTTCATTGATCATTATCTTCTCATTTACAATTTCTGTACTTTCTAACCTTGACAAGTGATCAGTAATTTGATTTTCTAAGCCTTTCTTATCCCGAATTTCCAGATCAAATTCTTGTAGCAGCAACACCCATATAATCAATCTTGGCTTGGCATCTTTCTTTTTCACTAGATATCTAATAGCTGAATGGTCTGTATATACTATTACCTTAGTTCCTACCAAATATGAGTGAAACTTATCGAAGGCAAATACTACAGCAAATAGTTCATTCTCTGTGGTGATATAGTTTACCTATGTATCTATTAGTGGTGATATAGTTTACCTATGTATCTACAGCAAATACTACAGCATATGTCCACAGTCAAAATCCTTGTTCAACCCTAATAATCCTTAATAATTACAATCACACTATTAACAGTCTAAAATCAATAGTTATTCAATTAATACGGTAGTTTTTAAGGTTCATTCGGCATTCTCATTACACTGGTCTCTATAACAAGATAATATCATGTCCTTAATTACATAATTGACCTCATAATATTGTGTCAAATCAATAATAACAGTTCAATTATCCTCAATATCCCAATTTTACCACTTAGGTCTCAAATGCACAAAATTAGGGTTTATTCACTTAATTATCTCAATTATCCCAAAGTTATCATATAATAATACAAATTCGGGCCCACTAAGCTATATAATTACACATGCATGATCCATATCATGATTCCCATATCAATTTCTTACATCTTCTTCAACAATATACAAGATTGGGTAAGAAAAATAAATGGTAAAAAGCTTTAAACCCAAATTTGGTCATTACCCAAGATTTCCCAAATGAAACTTTAGAATCACAAACCAAGGGCATGCTTACGATCGTCCTGGCGAGGCAAAAACTCTGCCTCAACACCACCACCACGTTACCACTATTCATCACCGTGTGCTACTATAGAAAATGGTCACCACCACTGCCAAAAGGTGACCCTCAACTCACCCAACACAATGCCCAAGTTAATTTTACTTTTTGCTGCCGAATTGGAGGTCAATTGCAGCCTTAAAGCCACTGCAACACCACCGCGCCTAGTTCTCCTCCACCGCCGACCCATTCACCAAATTAGAGATACCGGGATGCTCCTTGAGCTAAACCCATCAGAAACCCCAGCTAAGACTTCAGGTTCCATTGCTAGAACTGCCATCGTTGCTCATCTTCGGCTTCACGCTCTCGATGGTCCGTTGGCTGGAATGAGATAAGTAAGGTATGGTTAAGTTCCTGGGAGTGAGGAGAAGGTTGTGGAGGGCTTTGTTTGGCAACTGCCAAAGAGGGTAGTTGAGGATGCACAGTGAAGAAATGAAGAAAATTTGGGAATGGAATGTATATAAAGAACATCTTGTCCAACTTCATAGATTGACTCCCAAAACTTCTGCCAAGCTTCCAATTAAGTCTTCCAAGGCTTTGACATTCTTCAATTCAGTCCCCCAACTCCTTAGTGCCTCACATTCACCTAGTTGACCCAAAATAATCCCACTTTGACACACAAAACTTTCCAAAGGTTGGTTGATCAAGTCTTCTCAAATTGCGATTCGACCCCAAAACTTTCAATTTCCATGCAATTAAATTCTTCTTATTTATTTTTCGAGCCTTAAAATTTGACCAACCAATATCTCAATTTCTAGATCCTTACTTTCCAAATACCGAATTTTAGGGGTGTTACAAGACAAAATAGATAATTATATTCTTATTGAATATTTCTGATTTGATTGCTTTTTAGAACCAGAATGGATCAATAATGAGACAAATTCGAAAAAGTTGCTGCAAAGTTCAAGAAAAAAATTATTTATGTATCCCAATTGATGCTAGAAAAACACAAAAATTTTATGAGTTTATTTTAGTGCATTTGGAATCCATTAAAATAACTGAAATTTTTGATAAAAGACAATCCTAAAAAAATTATTTTTAAGAAAATTTAGATCGAGAAAATTATTACCCCAGCACAATGAGGTAATCCTTTCAAAACAAAGAATTTTTCAATTCAACAATCCTCCAAGTTATTCATATTGGGATTATATTGATGCCTGGCAAAAGTTTCTATTTTTCCAAAATGAACAATTCTCCTTATCTTATTTCTTCTATTTTAGAAAATCAGTACAAATAACTATTCCTCTTTGGTTCCTGTCATGGTGGGAACATTTGGATTCAAATCTAGTTATCTTTCCTCCAAAAGTTCTAAAGAGTTTTGACTATTTCAAAGCAAATACCATAATTCCATCCAACAAGACAAATACTTCTTTGCTCTATCTTTTTGTCACTCAGTTTTAATGTTCATGGATATTGATGATAGCACATTTCATTACAAAGTTAAATGGAATTTCTTGTTTGGCCAAGAGAGCAAAAATCAAGTGGTAAAAAAATACCAATCAAGACAATTGTAAAATTCCAGTAATTCAAACATGGATTAAACAACACCCTGAATTCATGAAGAAACAGACGTCAAAGGACCAAGAGCCATTTCAAATGATAAAATAATAATTGCAAGTTTCAATTGCTCAAGCAACAACTCCACAAGAAATGATGTGTCTTATGGCTGAATTACAAAGAAGGATCTATCAAGAAGAAAAATCTCTGCCTGATGAAGGAACCTGAAAGAATAAAAACAAAGATATGCCAACATTTAATCTCAAAGAAATAGATGATGAGTTCTTCGGGTTATGACAAAAATAGTGACGAAGATAATTATTCGGGTTTCATTATAATATTTTGAAGTCCGAAGAATTATTGAAGACAAAAGTAATGGTTATCCTGTTAAAAGACAAAGCAAAAGTGACACAGCCAAAAAGGCAAAAGATTCTTGAAGGACAATTATTTCAAAAGACAAGAAAAAGTGACAAAAGCAAAAGTGACATAGCTAGAAAAAGCAAAAGATTCTTGAAGAACAATTTTTGAAGAAAAATAATTCAAAATTAGCAAATTCACATAGTGAAGTCCGAATTCGAGGTTAGCAAAATCATCTATAAAGCCAAAGACCAAAGATGGAGGAAAGGGGGAGCAATTTCAGCACCAAGATTACTTATAGTCACAAGCTTTCATCTGCTCTACCTTTCATACCTGTAAACACCCTTTTACCAACTTCTTTGTAAATCTTTCCTATTTCTGATCAAATTTCCATTGTATCAAACAAAGCCCAAAATCTTCAGTCTCTTGTACAAATTTATTAATACAAGTAAGTTTTACAAGATTCTTGTACAAATATTTTATATTACTATTTATATTGCAAATATTCTGCTTTATCCTCTAAATATTTCTTTAAAATGTTGTTTGAATTATATGCTTCCTGGGTGTTAGGAGAAAGTGGTCAGTGTTCTAGGTTCAATTTTGAAATTTTTTATTATTTTAAATCCCTTTGTTTGAAGTTATTGATTCTTATGTCGTGTTGAGTTTATTTTCCTTTTTATTTTAAAACTTTTTTAGCTTACTAAATTTATGTTAATGAGTTTGGGTTTTAATTTTTCTTTTGACTAGCTTCTAATTATATTTCTGTAGTTTAGCTTTAAATTTATTTTTTTATTATCCAATTATTTACTAATACTTAATAGTTTAGGGTTTTCAGTTGGACTGTTTTAAATTATTTTCAAATTTTTCATTATGTTGATTTTCTAAGTTTTATTTCGAATGTTTATATTGTACTCTTTTAAGTTTCTATTATAAAATTTTATTATAAGATAGAAAAATTCAAATAATAGTATCTAAATTTTTATTATGTGAAACCACAGGTTTATAAGCAAATGTAGAAAATATATATAAAAGTATTGATTATTTAAATATTGTGTTGATTATCGTTAAAGTAAAAAAAGTTTATAAAAATATATCAGATCTAGAATGTGAATATTCAATCATAATATTATTGAGTCTTGACCTTTCAAAAGTCAATTTATTTGTTATAATATTTAAAAGAGATTATCTTAAAATAATTAAATTTAAAAAACTTTTAATAAGTTTAGGCATTAGAATATACATATTGGTCAACACAAAATTATTCGTTTATCAAATTTTAAACTCTTCCACCCAAATATAATTATAATAATAATTTAATATCCACAAAATTGATGTTTTATCCTTTTCACATGAAATGGATAAGCTATTTTTTTATACTAATTATAATGTAAAAGGTATTCATGGTTGCTATTGTCCTTTTTATATGAAATGGCTAAGTTGTTTTTTTATATGAATTATAATGTGTAAAAGATATTCATGGTTGCTAAGTCATTTTTTCACTTGTGAAATATATTGAATATAAATTATTTAAAAAAATATGTATATATTAGAAACTATAAGTTGATGAGAAGACAATCATTGAACTTCAAATCCAAAAATGTACCTAAATAACGTTTTTTAGTAAAAAAATTAACTTCAACATTTTTCTTTGATTAAATTATTCGATTTTTAGCATACACTTATTAGATAATGTTAATGTGTCTACTTTGTGTATCTTTTTCCTAAAACATGCTAAAAAATGTAAAAAAAATTAATAGATATAATTATCAAAATATAAGTTATTAAGATATGAAATATATACACATTCTATAAAAGAGTATTTTATTTAGCAACAAATTTGAAGTTACTAAAATACAAACATGTGAATTTTGCATAAATAATTTAATATATTTTATTTATCTATTGATAAAGAAATGAGATACTTCTTATAAAAATATTATAAATATAAGAAAATATTCAGTTGATTGAAATATATATATATATGGATAATTTTTTCTTCATTCATTTAATAAAAAAATTTGAATTAATTTCAACTACTTAGCAAAATAATATATTTCAAAAAGTTGCACTATTTTAGGTATATTATTCAAATATAAATCACATATAATAAAGAAATAATAAAAATGCAATAAAAATAATAAAACACAAATTTAATAATTACCAAGTGTATTTTGAATTTTAAATTTATGTGATGAGATAAAATACTAAATCATGATTTTGGATACTTTAAACTTCTATGATTAAATAAAAATCTATCAGTGTGAATATTTAAAATTATCCAATGAGGCAAAAATGAACATTGAGATTTTAGATAAACACAACATGAAGTTTTAGTTTTAACAGATAAGCTAGTTGTCTTAAAATAAAATCAAAAAATAAATTAACAGTCAATGAGAATTTTTTAATTGAAAATTTTTAAATTCTAAGAATTAAGAATTTGATTAGAATTGTACAATTATGAGTCACATACCATTGTGTTATATATAATAGTATAGATAGATATAGATATAGATACTAGCATGTGTCCCATGTTATTCATGAATTTAAATTGTTTAGTGCAATTAATATATGAATGTTTAGTAAAATATATTGTTTAGTAAAATACATGGTATAAAATTGACAATTTTTCATGAAATCACAATGTATGAATGTCAAATACAATAAAAAGTCATGCTTATCACAACATCATCACATCTATAAAGGTACAATATAAAGTAGTATACAAAAATATAAAACTACTTTATTTTTTTCCATAACAAAAAATAGCTCGATAAAGTTAAGATAATTTTAAAAAATAGAAATATAATGCTAGAAAAGATTAAAAAAATGATAAATAAAACTATTGCATGATAGAAAAGGTAGCACCCCCTCTCAGGACGACACCTAAGCTGAGGCGCTACAATTCAATCTTAAATGCAGTTCAAATAATAACTAGGAAACCTGTAATTTAACCATCTCAAAGGTAAAACAATCACACTAATCTAAAAGATCATTCCATAAAGCATAATATAAACAGCCCAAGTCTCAGAATCCAACTTAGTGGAAAATAATTCAATTATCCCAAAAGATCACTTCATAACATAAAATACGTACATATCCAATATCTTAAGTTTCATACATTCTTATAACACTCTTCAAGTAGTCTTGATCAGGTGACTTATATGAACAACAATAACACCTAATCTATTACAAAATCACTCTCGTCTAACACATGCCTCTGCTTCTCAGTTGACTTGTCTAAAGACAATTAACAACTAGGGGGTAAGTCCAAAGGACTTAGTGAGGGAAAAGAAAATGACAGGATTCAAAAGAAAATGATAGGCAACAAACAAAGACAATTCGATAACAATAAAAGTTTCAACGTGAATCAACATTGTGCAAAGTACACATGATATCAATTATATTAGACTGTTGGTCATTCCATCCTTATTACTCCTAGATCAATGTATAGTTACTAGTACCGGACATCGGTACAGTATAAACAAGATTTTCTTATTGCTCCATTGCTCAAGCACTCAGCTCGACAGGTAATAACTTTCTTTTATTGGCATGATCGACAGCATGCCAGATCCTGCCACTCACAGTTCGCTACCTCCAACTCCCTGTTGAGTCAATATCGTAGGTGGGTACTAGCTTGGAGATATGTCACCGTCGGTCCATTCCACGTAGTCATCTTTCCGGACCTAGCCCCTGTTCCAAATCCCTCCCCCCCCCCCCCCCCGTGGCATCCCTCCGAGTGATATCCGGCCCATGGCGTCCCATGGATTAATGTAATGTAATGCCAACAGATATAAGTTTCACCTTTAAACATTCAATATGATTATGACATATACGTAGTTGAACCAATAATGTACACTAGCTAGCAAGACTGTTTAGGGTTCATAACATAAGGCAACCATGCAACATAATAGAACGATAGATCGACATGATCCTTTTTAACAAATAACAGACTTGTAAGAAGCTAGCAAGTTATATAGGGACAGCCAGCAAGGCTGCATGGTACAAGGGACAGAATTCTGATAATGTAAAGAAAATTCTAGGCACTAGAACAATCAGAAAACAAAATTGGTATCAAGATAACCCTCACAGGGGTGTCCGAATCAAATAATGAATAGCAAATCGGATTCCAAACACAATTCAGATTTCAAATAAACAGAGTACGGTAGAAAACAGAAAACCCACGTAGGGGCTTATCACAAATAACGGATAGTTAGAAAAGGTGCCACATTGGCAGACCCTCACCTCTTGTAGTATCAGAAAAAACTATCACAATCTGCCGTCTACCGATCCACGGGACCCACTTCCACTTCACCTAACCAAAATAGTATAATTACAGTCAAATTCCATATTTGACTCCCAGCATCACTATCATGCTTATCATTAATCCGAATTCACCAAATAATCATATTAACATAATAGTTTAAAGCTTAAACGACTCTATCGATCTAATAACAACCAACAAGATCGATTGTATCCAAATTAATCTCGGTTTCATATCAAGTCTAATAACTAAGCAATAACTAGTTCTTAATTGCATAATCATTCTCATCATATCATCCAAAACTCACGATAATTGTCCAATTACTATCACTTGGATCTAAATCCATAAATCCACAAGTTAAGGTTTAAATCCTTTAATTAACTCAATTAATTCCAACATAACAAATATCTGGGTCCACAACTTATAGGTACTCCTTGCTTAGGGATCTCAATCACAGTCATATTTATATCAATACATTCCAAATCCTATTCTTAGCATAGATACAATCTAAATTAGGAAAGTACAACATGTGCATTATATATATAACAAGGTACAACTAACTAAAGCTTAATTCTTAAACCTCTATTACCTAAAATTACTTATCGAGGCCTCAGAATCACGAACCAAGAGCACCACTGCGATCATTGGAACGAGGAGAAGAAATTATTTTAGGGTCGCCGGAGCACCGCCGCCCCGAGAAGCTTTCCAACCTCTTGATCCCAAATATCCAATTAGATTTAAGTTTTGCCGCCGGGAACTGCCTCAAAATCCACCCTAAATCGCTACCACCACCTCACACCGCCACCTATTTTTCTCCATTTTTCGTCACCGCCGCTACACCGATCTCCCATGTAAACCCACCACCGCGATCCCCTTTCTCAAATCTTCCCAACCATAGCCTCAAAATTGAGTTTGGCCTCCAGAAAACCACAAACCCACCAAGCTTCGCTCGGTCCGATGGTGCCTCGTTGCTTCCCGGTAATTATGCCAAAATGGAGATGGCTAAGAGTGGTTTCGGGTTCTGGGTGAGGTGGAGAGGAGATTGTTGAGTTTGGTTTGGTTGTTGGAGTGATGGCTGGAGTCTCGCCAGGGATGGTGATGTCCGCGGTGAAGGAGAGAAAAAAGGAGGAAGAAAATGGAGAAGAAGAAGAAGAATTGACAATTTTATAAAATTCAACTTTAATAATTGCAATTTAGACCTTAAGTAATTAAAATAGCATATAGGTCCTAGTTGACTAGAAAAATACCATGCAAGCCCCTAAGCTTATAAAAATGGCCCAAATCAAGTCTTCTCAAATTGCAATCCAACCCCAAAACTTTCCAATTTCTTGCAATTGAGTCCTTCTCAATTATTTTTTCTCGAGCCCTAAAATCCGATCAATAAATCTCTTAATTTCTAAATCCTTATTTCCTAAAATACTAAATTTCACGAGTGTTACAGAAAATTAACTCAAATAAAAGGTAAAATTTATTGTAAATTATTTTACAAAGTAAACATTATTTGGATTATTTAATTTAAAAATAAAAATAAAAGGAAAAAAAATTAAAATCTCAGTTTATGGTATGACTAACTTTGATTTGTCAACATATTGTTTACAAAAATTAAAAAGAAAAGTTATGATTTACACTTATAAATACCAAAAGAAATAAGAAAATATAATCATATCTTAATATTATCTCGAGCTTGTTATTTTTTATGAACAATTGTTGTTTCTATTTCATCAATTCACTATCTTTTTTCTTTTGCATTTTCCATCATATTTATCACCAATTGAATTTTCTCATTTAAGTAAATTATAGGCTTTTATTTATTATTTCTTAGGTGTTTAAATCATGAGTATTCAAGAAAATTTTGTACAAATAAAATAGTTATTAAAATTAAAAAGTAAATATTCACGAAATAAATTTTATCAAATGAAGTTAGAAGCACAACTCTAATTTTTTGTAAATTTTTTATTATAAATATACTCCCCTTTTTTTTAATCCATAACACATTTCTCGTTATGTTTTTCAAGGGTTTGAAAATCATATTTTTTTTATCCAAAAAATAGTTGATTTTAATGGATCAATAACGAAAAGCATAAATAAACAATGAAAATTTCAAATGAATCACAAAGTATTTGTTTGCCAATAGGGTTTTGAAATAATTTATAAATTATTCCAAAAAATAGTTGAGGTTCATATTATTGCCAATAGGGTTTGAAAAGCATATTTTTCTGATCCAAAAAATAGTTGAGGCTTTTACGGATGAATAACGAAAAACATAAATAGACAACAAAAAATGTAAATGAATCACAAAGTTTTTTTTTTTTTTTTTGCCAATAAAGTTTTGAAATAATTTATAAATTATTTCCATGTCTAACCAAAGAGAGCACTCTTTTTATAAATGAACTCAATAATTACGTGTCCAAACACTTAAAATAAAGTTAATTGTGAAAACACTTTTATTTTTTAATAATATTCATTTTACTTCATGTAATTAAGTAACAAAAAATATCTTTTAAATATTTCAAAATAGAAAACTTATTAGTTAATAACATAAAAAATGGAAATTTCATATGAAAATATTAAAATTTAAAGATAATTTATATTACTTGACTAAATTATAAAATATCAAAAGTTTATAAATTTTAAATTTATAGATTATACATAGATTTTTAAAATTGTTAAAATTTAAAAAAAATAATAAGAAAAGATAATAAACAATTGGAACAAAATATTTTTATTTAATATATATATATATATATATTAATATGATCTAAGAAACACTTTTTGAAACATAAAAAATCTTTAGTTGTGGTCTCATTAATAATGCAAAGATCACAGTAATAATTTTTATAACACTTGAAAGTTTAAAATATTAATTATTTGTCAATATTGTAAGTTTTTTTACTTTCGTTTATGGATTTACTTTATCATTTTTAAAATTATCAAATAAGATATGTAGCGCCCTAACTGAGAGGTGCCTGCCCTATACCACATGCTTCCAAGCTGAAAGAATATACGCCTTTCAAAAATCAAGATGTTTGATTCTCAATCGTGACATCCATCTTGTCACCGAAGTATCATAGATCACACTTGATATTTTCAAACCCTACCTATCATATCCACATCAACAGCTCATCAAGCTACAATCCGCATATTTATATATTCACTGGGCTTATTACCTCACGTGTCCCGTGATTAAGTCTATCTTCGTTGCTCTTTCTTATTTGGGGTAAAGAATGGAAGGAAAAAATACAAATAATGTAAGTGCGAATGACTTAGTGAGTTATTAATGAAGGAGTAACACTAGTAGGCAGAGTGATTCTCCTGCCTTATCCATATGCTTTCACATGAAAATCCTTATCCCTCCAATCCCAAGTGATCAGCTTAGATAGTTAACCAAACAGTAGGCATGGCTAGCTGCATGCCTCATCCCCTCATAGACAGCTACCTCCAGTTGGCTATGAAGCCAGATGCACTCAGAAGGGTATCAGTCGAAAATCGAGCACCGTAGGTCGTTTCACCTGGTCCATCTCCCAAAGCCGATCCAAGGACCCATCCCCAAGGGTATTTAGTAATCAGTATAATATAAGCATCCAACAACATTTCACGTAACTTGTCAATTCTCCATGATAAACAATATTCAATAAATCAACATCAGACTCATTTCTAGGTAACAGTCATAACGATAATGGAAAAATACATCTTGAAATCCTTTTCCAGTTTCCCCAACACAATCTCCAATTTTCAGGTATAATGGCATAAAACATGATCAACCAAAAATTATAATCAATGAAAAAGGGCAATGTGTGGTAGGATTTCACAAACAGTTTACATTTCAAAACTTGTGAAAACATGATATTTGAATCCGGAATTCAACAGCTCGAGATGGGCAGGAATTCAAACAACAATGGTTCAAGAACCACTAACAAAGAAGAAGAGAAGTTCAAATAGTTGTCAAGCAGTTTACTCTCCGAAAACTTGTGTAAACATGAATCTTTTGAGCCAGGAACTCAACATCTCAAGTTAGATAGGGAAATTCAAATAATAATGGCTCAAGAATCACGGCAAGGCAAAAAAGAAGTCCAAACTATCTGTCAAGATTACAACAAGAATCGGAGGACAAACTAGCACAGGCGAACAATGAATTCCAACAAGGATCGAACAATAGGGATATATTTACTAGTATAATTACATAAGATAAAAGTTCATATCAAGACAAGATTAGGAATTTAGATAATAACAGCTCAAGAACTACAAACACAGAAGAATAATTTAGGTAGATTGTTAAATTCAATACAAGAGCCAAAGAGCAAGATAGAATGAACAATAACAATTATTGAATCTCAACACAAGTAGAATCAAGCAGCAAGGGCATAATAACAAATACATATATTTTTTCCCCATCAAAGGAATCTAGCACAAACTTACCTGGTAATCGCGATAGGAGTTCTATAATTGTTTGGATTGCTCGCAACTTTATTTCCTTTTCAATCCAAGGACTTATATAAGATAATCTGAGATGTAAGCAGATTAACTCTCTATAAGTTGTGTATATGAATACAATTAGTTTTCTTATTGAACTATAAGGCCTAATTCATTTTATTAATTCTGGCATATTCCTTTAATCTCCGCTTCATACTTAAATACATAAGACAATTAAATGTGGAAATCCTTAACTAATCTGTTGATGAATAGATTACTAATACAATCTATATCATTGTGGTCTCGTTTAGGGTCCCAATATTCAATAGATATTTGTTGCTATACTACATAAGTTCAATTATATCTCATCTCAAATGACCTTAATCTTTAGATACATGATACTCGTAGAATTATGAGACTTTACTTACTTGATCCCATCCATTCTCAATTCTATTATCTTAAAGTTCTAATCATCTCAATAACTTTACATGCTCCAACTCAATCCTCAAGTTACCTAGCCTACTTTATGAATATTTTACTTTATTTTATTCCATAAGCATGACCTTGGTTATCTTATTCTAAGACTTCAAGCTAGTAATTCTTGAGTGGCTACGCCTAACGACCTCTATTAATCACTTCACTTATTTCACAGTTACGTAACAAAGGTCCAAGTTCCTAAATTAATTAGGTTCTCCAGGTCTATCAAGTTTAAGTTCGATAATTCATTTTCTTTCTGACATTTATATAGTTTAATCTTTAGATTAAGCTTAACTATATTTCATTCACAACATTCTATATTATCGGGTCTAAGAATATAATTTTAAATCAACATTTCTTAAATTTAACAACTTTATTCAATAATTACAAAATTAATCATCGTCTCAAATAAAATTACATTTCAATAGTCTTAATTCAATAAGCATTGAATTAGATTGTAAAAATCAATCGAATTAATATTCGATATGAAATTTACCCAAATTGGGCCAAATTTGGATCGAATCGCAAGATGGGAACAATCCATTTGAACTCAAAATGGAATTTCCAATCAGCTATAGCAAGATCGTCGGAGCACCGCCGTGCCACCGTCGCTTGAGTGTGCCAACCTGACCAAAAGGTGTGTCTCATCTAGCCCATAAAAACCCCTCAACTAATTAAGTGATTCACCGCCATCTCGCCACAATTTGGCCCCCAACCGCCATGAAACCCTAACCTGCCACTGTACACTTCTTATCTCCAATTGTCCCACCACCAGCAGCTAAAACACCAAATTGGCAACACTACTGTCTTGCACATGAGCTCACGACCAAAAGCCCTCTGGTTTTTTACCACGATGAAACCACCACCTCAGCTACTCGTCGCCATCGACCCTCATTTTTCAGCCAATTCTTTTGGTAGTTTTGAATGTTTTCCGTATGGATTTGCTTGCCTCTATAAGAAAAGCTTCGTACAGAGTTAGTCTTAAGTTTTACGATCATTTTTCGAGCATTCACACGTCGGGTGAGGTTGGTGTCAGTTTCGTAAATTTAATTGAATTTCATCCTCAATTGTGTATATATAAATGATTTTCCAACCTACTACAAACTAGCCCTAAAACTTTTTGACCGACTCAAATCTCATCCCAAAGTTTTGGCCGTCTTGCAATTTGGCCCCAAAACCTTAGTTTAGTCCTTAAAAGTTTTATTTGTTGCACATTGACCCTAGACATTTCTGTTCTTGGGTGATTAGGTCCAAAACTAATTATTTTAGAGTCCTTAACCTTTTTAACTTTCCCACATTGACCTCTAAATTTTATAATTTTAGACAATCAAGTCCTTCTCTCATTTACAATTAATTCCCTCAATTGTAAATATTTAATTCTAGATTTTAATTAAATCTAAACCCAAAATTAATCTAGCCAAACTTATCAATTTTATATATTATTTTATTTTAGGATCTCAAATCCGGCATGTTACAATATATTTTATTATTATAAACCAAAAATTAATTTTTCATATTTAACTCAACATATAACATATCAATATCTTATTAAATAAAAAATATACAAATGATTTAATATGATTTTTAGTCTCAATACAACTTTACTGATCTAACATTATTCCTATTAAATATTGTATATATGTATAATATTCTTTTGTAAATTCTTATTAAACAAAAATGCGTAAATAAATGTATATGATATAAGTATTGCAAAATATAAAGACTAACATTCTTGGCTATTTTAAGTATTCATTTATCAGGCTCTCTAAAATTCCAAACTACATACAACATATATTTATGTACCTTAGAAGATATTTTCTTCATATATTTGAGAATAGTTTTCCATTATTATGCTAACTATTAAAAAAAAAATAGTCGAAAACTTTAATAATACAAAAATAAAATTGAGAAATTATAAAAGCTTTAGGAAGTAATATCTCATATTTATAATATACTTTAAGTTTAAACTAAAATGTAACACCCAAAAAAATTTGGTATTTTAGAAAAATAATAATTTAGAAATCAAGAAATTTGTCGATCGGATTTTTGGGCTCGAAAAATTAACAAAAATGACTTGATTGTAAGAATTTTGAAAGTTTTGGGGTCAAATTAAAAATGTACAAGACTTGATTGGATCACACTTTAAGAGTTTTGGGGGTTTGCATGGTATTATTATTGGTCAAAGGAGTCAATGTGAGGTAATAAATAGTCTAGGGGATCGAATTGAAGTTTTTTCAAACTTTGAAGCTGGGGGAAAATATTGGGGGTCAACTTATAATTTCTGGAAATACCTCTTTATATAGCAATTTCAATCCCCCCCTCCCTTCAAATTTACACATGCAACCATTGTCTTTCTCCTCCAGCAATATTTTTCGGCGATCAACAAAACCCACCATATTATACACCATTTTACTTCTCTCTGCCCAAAGAACTCAAAAATACCAAATTCTTGTAGAACTAATCGTTGTAGCGGTGGGAAATGGAGCTGGAAGTTTCGGCTATGGAAGTAGTGATGGGTTTCTCTGTTTCTGTGACTTAAGCTAGAATTTGGGTACTGGGTTTTGATGGGCTTGACGCAAGGAAGACAACGGCGTCTTCAATTTGAGGAACTGACGACGGACGGAGGAGTAATTGAAGCAAATTGATGTGGCGGCATTGGTGAAAGGCTGGCGATTTATGGCCAGATTGACAAGCCAATCAATGTTCGATCCAAAAATTGATTTGTGGGTAGTGACCAGCACATCAAGGCGTACCTGGTGGTGAGAGCCGCGCACAGATCTAACGGCGGCGCACGGCAGCGGTCTAGCGACTTCCGATTAGAATCTCCATGACAATAATCCGAATGCATGCAGGCTGGTTATGGGTTGTGAATTGACCTCAAACTTGGTCAATTTGGTAAAATTTTGATTAATTAGTTAGTTTGATTCTTGATTTAATCTGAGTAAATCATTAGACAAATTTCTAATGTAAATTTCTAATTAGACAAAAATTGTGATTATTATGTGAAATGATGGAGGAGTTGGCGATAAGCGATGCATGGACCCAAATTCGATAATAAAATATTTATATTTATCGATTAAGTTAATTGAAGCATTTGAGAAGTTGAAATTGTGGAACAAAAATTGGACTGTTATTAGTATGATTATGAATGTTAGAAACCGTAAGGATTGAACAAGAATTTTGATGGTAAATTACTCTTTCGGATAGAACGGGGGATTTTGCCCTGAGAATCAGTAGATTTTGACTCCAGTTCTAAGGTTATTGAGGTGAGGATTCGCTAATTTGGCACTCTTATACCTATCGTTTTGATAAACCCCTGTGAGGGTTGGTATTCACTTGATTACCGTATTCTATTAATTATTGTTACCCCTGTAAGGGATCTGCCAATTGGTGCTTACTTGTATGAGCTTATTTCGTATCTATCATTGAACCCGATAGGTTCTGGTGATTTGATATTTGTCTTGATTGTCGTTTCTTGATTATCGAAACTTGTGTGGTTATCTTGATTTGAAAATGATTGGTATTTATCCATTTTCTTGAAAAATGATTGTTTTCAATCGAACTATGTGAAGTTCTCTGGATTTGTAAATTCTATCTGAAACTGAATTATACGCTCGAGTGGCTTGTAGTTTTAAAACTGTTTTGATCACAAACTGATTGACCGTTCTGGCACCATGAACTTTAACAGTTTCATTGTACCGTCCCTATTGAATTGGTATTGTTATTGTCAAAATATCATATTGGCTTCATTGATTTTTCAAGTGTATCGTTGATGATCTTGTTGGCATATTTGTTAAATTGTTATGTCTTGTTGGCAATTGAACGTTTAAAATCTTGACCCTTTTAAATATCTTGTTTGGTCAGTACTGTAAAATATATGTCGAGCAGAGTAAAGAGCTACACTAGTTGACAGGGCATGCCTAGTGGGGGCTGATCTTGAGTCTATTCTAGAGCAAAGAGCCACACTAGTTGATTGGGCATGTCCAGTGGGGGCCCCTCTTGAGTTTGTCCCCGTTAACACCTCTAGATTTTCAGTACTAGACCTCTTCTAGACTTTATTTGGTCATACTCATCTTTATTATTTTAAAAGGGTACATTCTTATCTGTGGCATTATATTTTATCAACCCATGGGAAGACATGGGTGGTTATCAACTCATCGGATGCCATGGGCGGTTGTCACCCGTAGGGACGCCACGAGGGTTTGGTCCCAGGGACTAGGTCCAAAAGACTGCTGGGCGGAACGGACCAACGAACACAGGTCTTACAGCTAGTACCCACATATGATCCTGACTTACAAATAGCTGGAAGTAGCAAACTGAGTGGCAGGATCTAGCATGTGACCAGCCATGCCATATAACAAGTTGTTACCCGCAGAACTGAGTGCTCGAGCAATAGATCAATAAGGAAATATTGTTTATACTGTACCGACGCTCAGTACTAGCAAATATGATTTATCTGGGAGTAATCAGGTTGGAACGACCAACAGTCTATCAAGTTCGATATCATATGTGTCATGTACTCTATTGATCAGGTTAAAAATTCTTGCTTATTACCTAATTTTGTTCATATTGAAAAGTCTTGCTTATTACCAAATTTGTTTGTTGATTTTTGTATCTTAATGGTTTTCCATGAATCCTGTTACTTTGTCTTATCCCTCACTGAGTCCTTAAGACTCACCCTCTTTGCTATTCTTTATTCATTTCCTAGACAAGACCAAGTGAGGAGCAGAGGCTCACGCTTTGGTTGGAAGTCATTTTGTAATAGATTAGGTGATATGATCGTATATATAGTCTGCACCTGATCGAGACAAATATATCAGAGTTGTTCTATGAATGTTTGTATGGGACCTAAGATACCTGGTTGTAGATATTACGCCCCATGTAGCGATCTTTCGGTTTAGTGCAAGTTGCTATCTCCTTTAAGTTGGTTAAATTTCAAATTCGCTAGCTATCATTTGAATTATATTTTAGGATAGAATTGAGTGGCACCTCAACTTGGGTGCTATCCCGAGAGGGGGGTGCTACATAAAATATTAATTATATTCTAGATATGTGATGTTATTTAAAAATATTTGGCATATTTAAACAAATTATATTAAAAATAATTAAATTTGAAATTTTTTTGATAAGTTTAGGACATATATATATCAACCAATTAAAAATTATTCATTTATCAAATTTTAAACTCTTTCAACAAGAAAATAATGATTTGATATTCCATAAAAAAAAGGTATTATCCTTTTGATAAGAAAATTTAAGTTTTAAAGTTTGGGTCAATTACACCCACCTCCCCTAAGGTTTGGCGTATTTACCAAAAATTTCTCGTTGTTTTGAAAATTACATTTACCCCCCAGAACTTTCAAACTAAAATGTAATGCTGACAGAAAGTGTAAAATGACCAAAATGCCCTATCATTAAAAATTAAAAAAAAAAAGAAAAAAGAAAAAAGAAAAAATCTGATAGAAATATCAAAAGATAAAAATACCCTTGGACCTATTTGTAATATATTTGAATTTATGAGGATTTACTTGATATATTTTTATTACCTTCAATTTTTTAAACATATATTTATATATTTATATATGTATGTGTGTGTGTGTGTGTGTACATACACCACCCCACCCCTACCGTCATGGCCACCTTCCCCCCCCCCCACCCATCTGATCCCCATCAGCAGCGATCCACACGTTGCGGCAGAGACAGCAAATTGCTGCTTACTGGCCAAGCTGCCATGGCAGCAGGCGAAAGAAGAAGGGAAGGGGTGGGGGGGTGGAGGTGCACCGGGTGGGGGCAATGGGGTTGGTGGGATAGGGTTTTATTTTAATATATATATATATCTTTTAATTAATAAATAATTTAATTAACATATTATTCAATTTTTTATTTATTGTGCTTTGAATTAATTAATTAATAAATTTATTAGTTTATTTTAGAGAGATTTATTATTTGAATAAATATTTTAAATATTTTTTAATTTAGAGATGATATTATTTTAATAAATAATATAATTAAATTTAAAAAAATTATCTTTTTTAATTAATAAATAATATAGGTTAAAAATACCTATATTAATTTTGTTATTTTTTAATTGATACATAAAACTAATTAAATTGTAAATATGTTTTTAATTTTAATATTATTAAGTATTTAATTAAAATTACATTTTTAGATGATAGATTTAAATTTTTATCTTTTTAATTTTTAGTTTACTCTATTTTTAATTAATAAAAAAATTTAATTAAATTATTTTAGATGTTATTATTATTTTTTAATTTTAAAAATTATTAAAAATATATTATCATGATAGATTTAATTTATTTTAATTTTTAGTTAAACTTAATTTAATTGAATTAAAATATTTTATATATATTACTATTTTAATCTTATTAGATTATTTTAATAATATAAATTTATATTTAACATAATGTAATATGTTATATTTTAATGATTTAGATATGCTTATTATTTTTAATATTATTGAATATATCATTTCAATTATTAAAATTATATGTTCCAAGATGATAGATTTCATTTACACTTTTAATTTTTCTTACTTATTAAATTCAACTGAATATAATTAGATTATCTTAAATACATTTACTACTTTAAATTCACCCTGGATTCTTCTTTGTTTTCTTACATTTAAGACCTCAAACAAAAAAATAATAACAAATACGTGCTTAATTAATTAAAAAATCTTATAATACCAATCCTGAGGATATTTTTGTCCACTAAAAAAAGTCAAATCGAGTCAAAAATGGAGCCAATGACCGTAAGGGCATTTTTGGAATTTCACCCTAATTTTTTAACGACAGTTCCTAATGTTGACTAATGGCTGGGTTGAAATATTGGACAGCAACAAAGTTTAGGAGGATAAATGTAATTTTCAAAACAATGAGGATTTTTTGGTAATTACGTCAAACCTCAGGGGAGGTGGATGTAATTGACCCTTAAAGTTTTTTAACTGAATTAAAATACATAAAAATAATCATCGACACTAAGTCGCTTTTTCACTTGTGAAATATTTTGAATACAAATCATTTAAAAATTCTATACATACTTAAAATTCTAAGTTGTTGAAGAGATTATTATTTAATTAAGATATAAATGCATTAAGAATGTATATTTTAGTCGAAAATAAAATAACTATATCTTTGACATACAAAAATATATTAGGTTAAAAAATTAGTTTGTTTGTTTTAACTTAACATAATCATCAACTACTTTGTTTAGATAAATTTTAAATTATTCTTGAAATAAAAATACATACTCAAATTAAAAAGTAAAAATACTAAATTTTTAACTTAATGTTTTTGTGTAATTAATTATTTAATTTTGAACAACCATTCATTAGATAGTCTCAATGTATACACTTTCTGTATTATTTTTAATCAGGTTAAATCACTGATAATTATTTTTAATTATTAAAATTATCATGGTATAAGTTATTAAAATATGAAATTACACATATTATATAAAAGAGTATGTTACTTAGTAATAACTTTTAAGTTTCGAATTCATATACATGAGGTTTTATTAATATATATATATATTATTTATTGATAGAAAAAATTATTGTTTATAAGCATATCATAAATATAAGTAAATAGTGAGTTGATAAAATATATATGTGCAAAATATAAATAAGTAATTCCATATAAAACATGCACACTTTAGTAATTGAAATATTATATTTTTCATTAAATCTAATAAAGTAAATTCCAAATAAAAAGTATAATTTTTTTCATTACTCATCTGAAGAAAATTGGATTAATTTCAACTGCTTAGCAAAAAGATGTATTTAAAAAAGTCACACTATTCGAAGTACATTATTGAAATATAAAGCACACATAAATGATCTTCTTTTATCTAGAGAAATCAAAATAATTGTAGTAAATAAATAATAAAATACAAATTCAATAACTATACATATTTTAAATTTTAAATCTATTTAATAAGATAAAATATTAAATCTATGATTATGAATATTTTGAACTTTTATAATGAAATAAAAATATATCATTATGTTGAATGAACACCCCTAAAATTTGGTATTTTGGAAGATAAGAATTTAGAAATCAAGGTATTAGTTGATCAGATTTTAGGGCTCAAAAAATTAGCAAAAAGGATTCAATTGCAAAATTTTTGGAAGTTTAGGGGTCAAAGTGAAAATAAGCAAGACATGATTGGATTACATTTTCAAAGTTTTGTGGGTTTGCATGGAATTAGTTTTGGGCAAATAGGTCAATTTAAGGCACTCAACTTTTGTGGGGCTCAATTGAAGAATCAGCAAATTTTGGAAGACCCAATTGGAACCCAAGCAAACCTTCGGGGGCTAAAACTTAATTTTCAAAAGTATATTTATATATAGCAAGACAGCCCCTCTTTCTTTTCCATTTTCACCTCGCACCACCATGAACCTCCTTCTCCGGCGAAGCTCAACTGGCGACCGAACCCTATCACATTTGGTATCATTTTCTTCCTCTCTTCGCATAGAACACAACCGTACCTCTTTCACACAAAACCCATCATTGTAGTGGCCAATAACTGAGCTTGAAAGTGGAGCAGCGGCAACGATGATGGGTCTCCAACCTCCGGTGACCGAAGGTCACCTTGAGGGTAAGTAGTGGGTTCAACAGGCTTGGTGCGAGGAAGATGACAATGTCTTCAATTTAGCAAATCGGTGAGGAATGGAGGAGAAATTAAAGAAAAACCTCACGGTGGCGAGTGGTGGCATTGGGAGATTGAAGTTGAAATTGAAGGCTTTATCGGCGGCAAAACATGTAATTGTCCTAGGTGTTTGGTTAGTTGAGTTGAAAGGCATCTCTTGGTGGTGTTATTGGCCATCTCCAGTGGCGCAGCAGCAGAGTTAGGATAATTTCTTCAATTCGTTGCGACGATCATGACCGTGTAATTGGTTCGTGATTTTGGGAAATCAATAATTAGATTGTGGGTAAACGAGTTGGAATGGAATTATGTTTATGTATATACATATATTATGCCGCTATTTCCATAAATCTTGTATTATGCCAAGAATGATAATTTGATATATGATTTGGCATATATACATTCCATGCATGGACTATTATATGGTTTAGTGGCCCGTATTCGAATTAAAGTATGATATTTTTGGGTAATTGAGTTATTTAAGATGATATGAAATCAAGAATCATAACATGCATGTGCTATTATAAGCTTAATGAACTCGAATTTGTATGTCATATGATAATTTTAGGTTAATTGAGTTAATTAGAGTAAGAAAACACTAATTTTGTAATTTTGGGATTTAAGTGACAATAATTGAATTAATTAAGATAACTGGATTGTTATTGCTGATTTGGGATGACGATATGAGGTTAATTATATAAATAAGTACTTGATTATGTCCTTTTGCTAGTATTGATATAAATCTCATAAATATTTCGTACTAACGGCATAATTAGCCGTACCATAATAACAGTATCAATCAAACCCTAAAACTGCCATATTACCTAATAGCTATCGATTTTAGGTTGTCAATAGTAAGATTGTAATTATTGGAGGTTGTTAAGGTCAGATAAAGATTTTGATTGTTGATTTATTCCTTTGGTTAGGTGATGAAAGAGCGGGTCGCATGGATCAGTAGAGTGCTGATTGTGGATTGCAATTCTGAGACTACGGAGGTGATGGTTTGCCATTCTGGCCTTGCTTTTACCTATATGTTCTTGTGGAATGACTCCTGTGTGGGTTCAATATGATTGTGTACTATACTTGCTCTTATTAATTGAAATCATACTTGTTCTTGTTTTTGGAATCGTACTTGCTTGTGACTTTGCTTGTTATCCATTATTTAACTTGTATACCCCTGTGAAGGTTATTTCTTGATCGTACTCTGATATGACTTGTTCTTGTTCATTCTGGTGCCTAGAACACCTTGCTTGTTATCTATTCATTTTGTTATCATACTTGTTCATGATCAGTACTTGTTATTTGACTGCCTGTTATCTGTTCGTTCTGATATTTGGATATATGCCTGGAAATATGTATCGGCTGATTGATATATGTTATATGTACGGAGATATGCTTGAGTCGAGTGCCAATCCTAGCAGAATGCTTGGGTATATTGCGCATGCTAGGGATACTTCTAGGTATCGGCGGTGTGCTAGGGACACTCTTGGGCATCAACAATGTGCTAAAAATATTCCTAGGCATCTAATGTATACCAAGTTGTCATACTTTGGTAAAAGTATTCATTTGACTGGTATAAGGAGAATCCGATATGTATGTTTTGTTCTGACTTGTTGGACTTCATATGATTTGGGCTTGTTTTGTTTTGACTGTACCCAATTGTTTGCATCCTACTCGTGGAGCAATAAGGGCGATGTAGCTTCCTGGTTTAGGTCAGGCTATTGTCCGAGCCGATCAAGTTGTCTGCATTTCATCTCGAACTGTGATTGATTGAGACGCTCTATAACTCCCCGAGCAGAATTAGTTGAGACGATACTGAGCCTTTCAAGCTGACAGTCACAACCCCGAGCTAGTACCTATTTGAAGTCTTGAATCTGTTCTTGCTTGTTTACCAAACTTGTAATTGCCTGTTTCTTGATATATTCCTGTATTGCATGTTAATTTACAATCTATTGGGTTGTTTCTTCCTTGACAGATCCCTATTGTTCTTGAGTTTATCCCTCGCTAAGTCTTTGGACTTGCCCCCATATCACTTTGATTTTCTCAGACAAGGTTAAGTGATGGATGCGGACTTCTGGCTTGAAATAGGGGAAATTATGTTTTGTAATAGATTAGATGCTTTATGTATATATGGAATCATCTAGATGTTAAGCCTAAACTTGAGATGTTGTGATATGTCATGAATGGTAATGATATCCTATAGGCATGTTTATATTTTGTTAAGTGTTAAGAATCGGACTATGGCATGTAGTTAGGCGTTTGGATGGAGTTTGTTTAAGTTTGAAATTTCTGCTGCTTTTGATAAGTTAAGTTTGAATTCTTTTGGGCCTATTGCTTGTATTGTGGGCTCAAGTTAAGTTGGAATTGAATGGCGCCTCAACTAAGGGTTATCCCGAATGGGGGCGTTACATTGAAATTATTCCATGAGATTTTAGATAAATATATATGAAGTTTTAGTTATAACTGATAAGTTAGTTATAAAAAAATGAAAATAAATTAACAAGCAATAAATTTTTTTAATTTAATTAAAATCTTTAAAATCCTAGGAATTCGGAATTTGGTCAAAATTGCACAATGGTATGCTATATCATTGTATAGATATTAAATATATATATCTTATCTTCTTGTTGTTTTTGTAATATGTTTTTGTATTTTATACGCACATGAATTATGCGCAAAAACTACTAGTACACATAACAAATAAAGAAAAAAAGAAAAGAAAAGCACACACGAACAAATAATAAAAGATATAAATTAACAATGAACAATGAAATAATATCCACAAAATTGAGGTTTATTTCCTTAATTTTGAATATCATTCCAATCAACGACGTACTTGATCAAATCAAAATAAATGAAAAGAAAAGCACCAGCAAATAAATGTTATATATTAATATAATCTTGCGGGCATTCCTTGTACTGATCGAATTCAAAGGAGTGGTTCTCCAAAGGAGTCTGAAGTATCCACCCTATGGGCTTCCATCTTATATAAATTACACAATAAAGTATGATCATCAACATAGAAAAAATTGTTCCCAGAATGAAAATTGTCGTTCTTGTGATATCCAAAATTCTGCTGCTTTTTGCCGTCTCCGATGGATGGCCTCTTCCAATTAAGGGCACATATTGCAATGATCAAAGCGATCCCAAAACAAAAAACAATGAACTCAAATAGTGGCTTTGGTTCCCATTTTGGCCTTTCTGATTTCTTCGTCAGATCCATCATCAAATTGGATTCGGGAGAATTGGATTACTTTGTTATAGTTGAAATAGTGGGTTATTGTAATTCTTATCTAATGTTCGTTTGCATATTTTAAATAATTTAATATTCAATTTTGATTGTTTGTTTGGTATAATTATCCCATTTGATAAGCTATAATTTATTTCTAGCTTACCCTGAAAAACATATCACACCCTAAGGCCTTGATACACAAGTTAAGTTTAGCTTTAAATGCATGCCGAACTCTAATTGTATCAAGGGCTTCTAAAAATGAACCAAACATTAGAATTGAGTTGGATTGTGCATTTATCATGTAATATCAAAGTAAGCAAACGAGCTTTATAATATAGAATACTGGGTTCTTTAAGTTATATATATATATATATATATGGGCTACTTTGCTTGGAGTGATGTGATTATAAATGATATACAAATAAATGAATATGTTTTAAGTCTATCAAGATAAAGTAATACAATTTCAAGTTTGGTTGGTAAGATTAACTGAAAAGTAAATTAAAACAAAACATATGATTTTACGATTATAACTTTTTATTATTTATTTTAATATATCTTTGTATATACTAATCAAGGTTAATGTGGTCTTTTTGAATCTTATCCAACCCAAAAAAAATCACATCTTAATCCATATTCCAACTTAATACAGGGCCAATGCCTTATCATAGGCCCTATATCAAGGCAAATAAACAATAAATTAGGAGTGATTATGCATCTATCAAGTATAATCAATTGAAGCAAATAAGCTATATATATTATATTGTGGTGTATTTTTTTTTTTAGTTTGATAAAAAATCTTCCAGTTACGAATTTAATAAAAATGAGCAATTTTGACATCCTTTTATGTGTGTGCTAAAAATTGAATATTATAAAACAAATAAAAATATTTGATTTTTTCATAGCAGTCGTTTGCACGCAATTCTTGAGCGCATAAAATATAACTATAATTTGCATAATTATGAAGAAAGCACTTACTTAAAGTAAACTTTTTATATTTCATTACTAAATTAAAGAAAAAATCTAAAACTAATTAAAATAGGTACATAGTGGAAGTTTTTGAATAAATGGTGGTTATTTGCACATATAATCTTTTATTGAATATTGAATAAGTAAAAGGACAAATTTGGTATATTGAAATTTGATAAAAATATTCTCACATTCACTATATTAAAAATTGATATACATCACAAAAATATATTTATAATTTGCATAATTATGAAGATAACGCTTACTTAAAGTAAACTTTTTATAATTCATTACTAAATTAAAGAAAAAAAATCTAAAACTAATTAAAATAGGTACATAGTGGAAGTTTTTGAATAAATGGTGGTTATTTGTACATATAATCTTTTATTGAATATTGAATAAGTAAAAGGGTAAGTTTGATATATTGAAATTTGGTATCATAACTTTCATTTTAGACACAAAAATGTCTTCCTTTTTATACTAGTATAGATAATACTATAACTTTTTAATTACTATAGTATATTTAAATAAATAAAAAAATTATTGATTAACTGATAGTAGTGGTTTATGACATTACATGGATGGAAATATGGATTTGGCTTAGATGCATTGATTAATGGGGGTGTTCTTTTTGTTCCATAATATATATAGTTCATTATTATTTTTCTGTTTTTATCTTTTCTTTTTCTTTTTGTTTTCCAACCATTTTTATCATGTTTCCCTTTTTCCCCTCCTTTCTTCTATTTTTTATTTTTATTTATTTGTTAATTTTCTTCCATAAACTTTTGTGATCAAATCGTCTATCCTATCAGATATTGAAATTTCCTACAATAAAACAATTTATTGAGCTTAAAGATGCAACCTGTCTAGAGGTGTCAAATGAGCCGGGTCGAGCCAACTTGGCTAGTTTAACAGACGGTTAATGGCAGTCCTGAGCCGAGCCGGGCCGGCTCGCGGGCCGTTCATGGTCCGGACCGTGACGGGCTGAAAATTGAAAAGTTTGGGTCGGTTCAAAACCAACCTACTATATAGGTGAGCCGGTTTATATATGAGCCGAGCTAGGCGGTCTGGTTCGCGAGCTGGCTCGCGGTCCGGCTCGCGGGTTGGTCCGCGAGTTTCTTTCTTTTTTTCTTTTTTTTTTGAAAATGAATTTAAAATTTTGAAGTTTTTATATTTATGTGATTATTAATGTTTTTTTCAACACTCATACTTTTTTAAAAGACTTAATAATTTATACTTAGGTGATTTTTAATATTTTACAACAGTTAAATTTTTATAAAAACTTAGAAATTTATACTTATATTAATTTTTTTTTATCAATTATATTTTTTCAAAAACACCACCAAATAAGGTGGTGAGGGGTTTGGCATGGACCCCTCTACCCGTCATTAATTTAGAAAAAATAATTACATAGAGGTGGATTTGACCAAACCTCTAAATGAAAGTACATAATAATAACAAAAAATAATAATAATAAACAACTTTGTAATATCTAAACATCTAAACATGTCCAATGATAAACCGATCGTTCACTCAAGTGATCTAAATTGCTCTCGGATTGAGTTGCAATGGTGGATGCAGTTTCAAGCCATTCTTCATCGTCTTCTTCAAATTGAGGCAATATGGTCTTCACCTTTCTCAATTTTTTTTTTATAATTTATAATTTAAAAATTAAAATTTCTTAATTATTGATTTATACATTTATAAAGTAATAAATTAAATTATACATTCTTAATTATAAATTATAAATTTATAATCTTTTAAAATTAATAATTTGTAATTTGTAATTTAAAAATTATAAATTCTTAAACTTTTAAAAATTATAATTTATAATTTAAATTAAAAAAATATTGCGGGCTAAGCAGGCTAGCCCGCGAGCTAGGCTAGCCCACGGTCCGTAGGCCGAGCCAATCCCGAGTTGCAAAATTTCAGCTCAAGACGGGTTTACAAGTGAGCCGTTCCAGCCCAACCCATATTAAAAAATTAAACGAGTCGAGTTGGGCCGGTTATTTTTGCGAGCCAGGCCGAGCTGGGCCGGTCCGCCCGGCCCATTTTGACACCTCTAAACCTGTCCTGTAGCCACCCAGTTGCAGGGTGTGATACACATAATTGACGGCATGTGATGAACATGTGAGAGACGATTAAGATTATCTCTATTGAGACAACCACCCACCACATATCACAATAAGGAGCTTGGCTAAAGGAAAACAAATATGACATTTAGTGGCATTTGTTCGACATAGAATTCCTAAGGGCAAGTTCTCCTATATTTTCTGTATTTTTTGAAAAATATTTTGGGAGAATGGAGTTTCGAGAGAAAGTTTTGGAGAATCTGTCAAGCGTTTCTTTTTATTTTGGGAAAATAGGAAAAATGAATTGAGAATGAGGTGGTTGTTTCTTTTGTTTTGGGAGAGGACAAACATTACTGTAGAAGTCAAATCAGTTGAATTTTCTTTAGGTTTGTGGGGTGAAAGTAATTTTTTTATGTAATGTGTGTAGATATATTTATAGTTGGATGATGTGTATGTATATATATATATATATGTAATAATTGATATATGGTTGTAATAAAATGATGTGTAATTAATTTAATTGGTCACTTATTATGAAATTTATATTTGTTATAAATTTAACATTAGCAAATGATGTCTTACTTGGAAGAAAATACTTATTAATAAATATTAATTATTTATGAGATCATAATTATAACTTAATTATAAAAAATTGGCTAATACCATAATTATGTCATAATTGTTAATATCGGCTTATATTAAAAAAATTAATTATTGTACATTAATTATATACTAATTACTAACTATTAATTAAAATATACTTATTTAACTACTTATTATTTTTATTTATGTGCAAATAAAACTTAATTATTGATTTAAATAAAATAATTTATTTAATAATTTATATATGTAATACTTATAACAATTCATCAAGTTAAAAAAAATAATTTTATATTATATGAAATTAAATCATCTTAAATTATTTATTAAACAAATAAACATAATATTTAAATATAAGTGAATGAAATATAAAACATAATTAATATATAAATACCAAGTATTTAAATAACTAAATAAATTAATTTAATTAATTTAATAAGTTGTTTAATTAATTTAGTTCATTATTTAATTAATATAGTATTTAGTAAATAAATTACTTAGTAACAATCAAATAATTTTTACTAAAATTTAATTAATTTTATTGATAATTATTTTAATTATATTAATATTAGTTTATTAAACTTAATATATTATTAAATAATAATTAAATTTGTTATTATAATTTTAAATAAATCTAAAGATTAATACTTAATGAAAATTATATTTTTTCGAAGAAGATTAACTTATCTGTTATATCAAATTAAAACATCTTAAATTATTTATTAAATGAATAAATGTAACATTTAATTAATACATTAAATATTAAATATAACTAAATATATTATTTAATTAATAAGTAATTTAATTAATACTTAAATTAATTAATTAATTAAGTTAATACGTTATCTAGTAAATAAATTATTTAGTAATAATATAAACAATAATTAATTAAATTTAATTATTTTTTCGACAATTAATTAATTAAATTTTTAAACACAAGTTTTAGAATTTTATAACTAGTAAAATTATATTTTTATATAAATATATATATATATAGATATAGATAAGTGAAGTAAGATAATAATAAATGAATGAGTGATGTGAAAGGTATAATGAGAAAGTGAAAGGGTAGGTGGGGAAGGTGTGGTTTACAGGGTATAACATATTTTGAAATTGTTTTGAAAGGGGTGTATGTACTTTGGGTGTATTTTGGAGTTGAAAAATATTGTGGGAAAAGGGAGAAGAACACAACCTAACGGTTTGGGACATCTGCTACACATATTTGCATTTATTAGCCACGACCTAACAATTTCTGAATACAATGAGGCAGAAATGTATATGAAGGCTTAGCAAAGATATTTAAATTGATTGATTAATATATAGAAAAAGCTGAGTTTTGTCCATAATTTGCCGTTGTTCACTTTCAGCTAAATGTGTGTGAATAAATTTGTATGCCTTGCATGTTCTTGGGTTCAAACACAGGTTAGAATTTTTAAAAGTTAAGCTTACTAGCTTCTTTGAAAAAAAACAAATCGCACAATAAAGATAAAATTCGACAAAAAAATTTCCCAAATTTGACCCGCACGATAGTAATCACAATTACTTTAATTCATCGAATTCTTTAAAAGATAATTGAAAAAAGTTGCTTACAATCGTTACCGGACTAGGGAAGTAAAAAACTTTGTTACAGTCACTCTTATTTTCAAGTTAATTCAAATATACTTTCTTATTCGTTGGAGTTTTGATCATATTGTCTCATTCGAGATTTTTCATGTAAAATAACCTCAAATTAGAACTCCAAAACAACTTACTTTGGAATGAAATACATTATTGGAACTAATAAGAAAACATTAGAAAAGAAAATATAAGCAAATCAAAGAAAAATACTTATATATTCTTGAGACTACCAAAAATTGATTATAAGGATAATTTGATAAGTTGATTAAAGATAGCAATAAATCTAAAAGATTAATTAACTAAGTAAAAAGGTCGGAGTGCCCCAAGGACAAGTTAAGCGTATAAAGAAAAGCAGAGAAACCCTAATGGTTCTAAGCTCATGAAGACTAAAAAATATAAATACTGAGTCCTAAAGACAACTTAGGCACAAAAAATTATTTGCAAAAGTTCTCAAAGTCGAAGAACTTTCGAGAAGAGAATATTTCTCTGTGCATATTCTAGAAAAGATGAACTAATGCTCTGCTGTCTTCTAGAAAGGACTATAGCTCCATTTCCAAGCAACATTATTTTGGGCCCTTCTATGGGAAACTTAGAGGAAGAAGAAGGAAGCCTGAAAATGCAGGTAAGATTTGAAGCTCACTACTTCAACAACCAGTAAGCACCGACATCTGGCAATGTGGAGAGTCGTTTGCTAGAAGTACCATCACAATTAGTACTGGAGCCATACCCCAGCATTCCATTTCCTCAAAGGAAATGCCCGCAAATTAGACACCACTTTCCAGCGACCTTACATCACTGTTAATTCTTGAAGTATTAATGAGTTTGTTGGAGAGTATCAATGAATGAATCCTAGCCAACTTAATTGCTCAGTGCGTGGAGGAGTTACTGCAGCCCTACCATTGGGATTGGGGGGGCCTTCATCCTCCCTGAAGCAGGCTACCCAAAGGATTGATCTTTAGTGAAGCCTCGCTCCTCCTTCTCCACTCTACACAAGAATCTCCAGTCCTTCTCCCAGAGAAACCCTCTCGGACTAGCACCTGCTACCACTGGATGGTAGGATCATGCACTAGTGCTGCAACCCTCAAATGATGTCAAGAGCTTGTTCTTGCCTATAATAGCCATGACAGTGGAGAAGCATGGACCTGATAATGGGCAAGACAATCACAACAAAGGGCCTACAACAAGTAGGTGTAGCCGATCTCGAGTGTTCACTAGCTATACCCTACTTATCATTTCACAAGAAATGGTTCTACATAAAGCTCCAAGACATGGCTTTGTAGCACTTTCCTCAGAAGACAATGAAGGACACAAAGGAATAGAAGACAAAAAAATGGTGCCATTTCCACCAGCATTGCAGACACACCATTAATTGGCGTAGGCACATGAAAAATGAGATTGAGAAATTGATCTAGTCAGGACATCTCGAATAGTACATGATACAGGGACTAAAGTACCCCAAAGACATCTTAGAAGTTATGAAAAATGAGTCATACTGCCACAATTCGATGAGCATCTAAATTCCACCAATCAGTTATATGCGCAAGATGAAAATGGCTTCCCTGTCGCCATGGCATCCTCGATATAACCTGAATGAATTTTCAAGATAGGTGATGCTGACATTTCAAAGGCAACCACACGAAAGTTAGCACAAATAGGAGCCAAGTCATTGACCCTACATTAGGTGCATTTAGAGGTCAACACATGGTGACAACCGATGCTCTAGAAAACCTAAGACATTCAAAGCCACAAGAACCTGCAAATGGTGAACTTCCTACAGTTTCAAAGAAAACCCAAGTGCAAAAAAATAAGAAGAGAAGAAAGCAAAAATTAGCGACTTCTCAGGACACTAGCAAATATAAAGTGTAAAGTTTAGGAACCCACTCATAACAAAAGCAAGCCGTGAGCATATAGTGAGCAGATGGGTAGCGTATCTGTACACACCTATTATAGCCAAAAGAGCATAAATACGGTAAGTTTCCATGCTCTAAGTTTGAACGGATACCTCTTAATGAATGTTGGAAGTTCAAGGAAGCATGAATTTTCAAGATATTGTAGCTTTCATAATTTCAGGGGACATACCGTGGAACAGTGTTGGAACTTGAGGGATAAGATTGAAGCATTGATCCAGTAGGGATACCTTAGTGAATATGTTGACAAGCAAAAGAGCTCCCCTCAGAGAACAACCACGTAGTGAAGAAAGGAAGATTTATGAGAGTCTACCCAAAAGACACCTACAATCAAAAAATGAGCTCTGCTCTAGCTTGCTGCGAACTTGAAATCGATCCTCACGATATGAATTGCCACAACAATTAAAAGAATGTCGTCCAAAGTATAGCACCAAGTGCTCTGTTATAGGAAGCACTTACCTTCCTGCCAATCAGTCTGACCAAGTTATCACACCAACAAGCACACTTCGCTTCTAATCAAAGTATTTCTACTTTTAAGTATCGTTTAGTTTCTCTTTTAAGTTCAAATAAACCTACCACCTTGGAACAACACTTTTTTGTTATTTTTATTTCTTGAATAAATATACAGTTTTTCAACTTCTTCACATATCTTTCTCTTTTCTATTAACTCGAACCTCGTAGCTTCTATAAGGAGTTATTGGAAAGCTTTTAGATGTAATACCATAATAAGCTCTTTAAGGAGTACGAAAAATACATGGTAGCCAGAGGGCATAATCCCACTATAAAGGCCATCCATGGTAAATGGTTACAAGTGTAGTCCCACTATAGGCCCATAAGGAGGTACATGGTAACCACTCTAGAAAAGCCCATTATTAGCTCTCCTCAATAGTACATGGCACCCTCTAAAAAAGTCTGCTATCGGCTCCCTTAAAGAGTATGTGGCACCATTAAAAAAATTCTGTTGTTGGCTTCCCTCAAGAGTACATGTCACTCTCTGAAAAAGCCCACAGGTTCTTCGAGAGTACATGGCTATCTCCTAAAAAGCCCATTATCGGCTCCTTTTCAGAGTACAAGATAATGCTTCTGGATTAACTCACTAAGAAGTAGCTAAAAACACTTATGCAACCAAGCAAAAAAAGCTCACCTTGAGTTCTCGTGAAGAAGAGAGTGACAACCTCTCAACACTTAAGAAAAATATAAAGGACAATTTCTAAGTCCAACGACTCAACATGTTGCATGTTTACTATAAATTTTAATGTGATGGAGATCCAACCTCTCCCTTGTTCTTCGACCGCTTCATCGATCAATCTAGGAAACTAAACTTCATGAAGAGGGACTTGCGACACCCGACCTCAATTAAATGTGGTTATCTTAATGGCAAGCCATCTTTCTTACTATTTGTCTCATTTGAGTGCTGAAAAGACTCTCCACTTCCCTATAAATATATATCCATATAGGAGAAGAGTATTAAATAGCTCAGGGAAAAAGTGGCTAAGAACACTACGGATTGATGTCTGAGAGAACATACCTTCTTGCCCCTTTATCCCTTCCACTTTAGGAAGATCCCCGAGGTTAAAACAGGGAATACATATGAAAAGCACACATAAATAAACCTCACAGCATTCAGAGAAAGGTACACTCATATTTTTGCATTCAATCCAAGCTAAACATCTTTCTCAGTCTCTGTAGTTTATTAACTTAAGCATCAAAGGGTTTTATTCGAGGGCCACCTTGGCTAGCCTAATGAGACTTCTTTGGTTGCAGGTTCAACCTCCGTGCTCATTAGAAAGCTTGAGTTTGACCTCAAAAACATCCATTATCCTTCATTATTCATCTCATATAAAATTTAAACACATCAATGTCTCGTAGGAGACCCATAAACACCTGCGTTCTCATCATGATACTTAAACTCTAATGTCTGCCCACTCAGGCATGAAATTACTTTCTCCTTTAGAGGACACCATTTCACACGAGGCAAACTAGTGCTGATAAAGGGGGGGCTCTAAACCTCCCTAAGATAATTCCCACTACATGATACACTCACATGTTATACTTGCAACAACGATAGTCACTTCTAGTTCATAAGATCCACTAAAATGCCCATGCGATTCTTCTAAACAAATTTTCTAGGTCTCATACCAGTCAACAAAAGCATCGTACCATAAATAAATTTGGTGAAGATAAACAATAAGAAAAAAAAAGAAGAAGAAAAAAGCAAAAAGAAGAGAAGCCCCCATGAGGCGCCCCACGTGGGCACTTGAGATGCACCATCTGCCCCATACTTGATAATGGCATCTTTCGGCCTCTTATCACTCAACTTTCAAAGCACGAAATATGCAGAATCAATAAATCATTCGACTAACTAAGTGTTTGCACAAACACAAAATAAACCGAAAGTGAAGAAACTTTATTGAAACCAAAGGAAAAGACAAAAAATAATGTTCGGCCATCACTTGGCCTCTGAAAGTGAATAACAACGCGAAAGGAAAAACATGCCGATTTACTACTCAAGCTAACTAGAAAATACTAAGTAGTAACAAAGTATTAAATGTAAATCTTACTTGCTACTACTATCCTAAGTAAAGTACCTTCGTTTTTTAGAGGTTACTTATATTAGTTCCTTTGCTATAGTCTCTACGCCATTCTCAGGACCTTTCTTAGGTTTTCCAACAATAAGGTTGACTGGGATAGTGGGATCCAATATCAACAGATCTTCTATAGGGTATCACCCGATCACCCAAAATGCAATGACAACTCCAAATAGTCTACTCATAAATCGTTATTGCCACTACTTCAAAAAGCTCATCGGACCCTTTAAATTCTTTGACTAAATCTTCACAAGCAGCATTTGCAAGGATTCTACCAGTAAAAGAGTCTATGAACTTCTCTCAACTCTTCACCTCCGTACCTCACCTTTAAAGGTTCATGCTCCTTAAGTAGCATAGCCAGCTCTTCCTGTTTCTGAATCTGGTGTTTAACTGCTTCAGTAACCTCTTTTTTAAGGCATTTCACTATTGTCAAAGCTCCCTTTGCTCGATGAGATATTTGCTTAACCAACTTCCATCCCTACGCTCCAAAAATGCAAAAGTTACACAAGAATAAGAAATCGATGCAAAGCCACAAAGAAGAGAACAATGGTGAAAATAAATCAAAGTACTGAAAGAAACTCATACCTGAGCAGAGTTATTAGCAGTTATCTCAACTAACTAAGAAAAGGAGAATAACTCCAATTCCATTGATCATACTCATTCACTACACCATGCATCTGATCAATGCTAAAAGCAGTCTCGTCCACATCCCAGTGAAAATCTATCCCACAACTCTACCACAAGTCATAGTGGAAAAGACCCTTACCCTCACCAGTATGAAAAGTAAAAGTAGCTTAAGGACAAAAGGTAGATCCACGAGCATACTTTCCACAAGGGTCGGAAGGTAACACCTTAAGTTTAGCATCCATAGCATGTGCGCACACCGTTAGTGCTGGAAAAGCACGCGTCTCACTTGGCCACTGGCCTGGGGACTTCGAGCGAGATGCGTGCAGCAATATTTCATCTGTTTTTTCCTTTTACTATCTAATTGCAGATTTTGGAGAAACCAATCTTCTTTTTTGCCATGGAATGGAAGAAAAGTAAAGTTAAAATACAAATAGTGCATGGAAACACGAGGAAGCAAGCATATGTATGCAAGGATAAGCCATGAATCAAAGAGCAAAAAATGTTAAGTACCAGCAGAAAACATATAGGAGACATTAAGAGGGAAACTAAATAACCCCACGTTGGGGAAACTGACGTGAAGGTCATGATAAACTTGACTAGGATGAATCAAAGAAGCAAAACTATTACACTCACAAGGAATGTTCCAACCCTCGTCCAGAATTAAGAAACTCCTATCTTTCCAAGGACTCCTCAATGAAGGTAACTCACATAAATTTTATTATTTAGTTTGAGGAAATAAGAGAAGAATGACTCATTTGGCACTTTACACACCCCAAACAAAGTATGGTAACTGTCTAAAGATATTGGTAAGCCCAAGTCACTCAAACAATGTCGAAAGCCCACAAAAGATGCAAAAAAATAGGCATAAATCGACTCAAACACACACCATAACTTCACATTATATTTAATAAAAGAGGGTTTGGAGAAAGTGAAAACTACAAGTGAAGTAACTATTAAAGACAATAAATTACCTTCTCGGAGGCGGCACCATATTGTCTCAAGATGAATGAAGGATGGATTAGCCTGTTATCCCTAGAGTAACTTTTATCCGTTGAGCGACGGCCCTTCCACTCGGCACCGTCAGATCACTAAGGCCGACTTTCGTCCCTGCTCAATGGGTGGGTCTTGCAGTCAAGCTCCCTTTTGCCTTTGCACTCGAGGGCTAATCTCTGTTCGGCCCGAGGAAACCTTTGTATGCCTCCGTTACCTTTTGGGAGGCCTACGCCCCATAGAAACTGTCTACCTGAGACTGTCCCTTGGCCCGTAGGTCCTGACACAAAGTTAGAATTCTAGCTTTTCCAGAGTAGTATCTCACTGATGGCTCGGGCCCTCCTTTCCTCTTTTGAACCTCGCCCTTATAACGCTATGCCATCCTAAAGTGCTGCTAAATAGATGGTCCTATCAACGTCCATGAATGATAAATCATATATCGAACTGCCGAATCGAAAAAATTGGGTGCTATCATATAGCTTTGTATCGGCTAAGTTCATGAGTTGGAGATAAGCGGACTCGAACCGTAACTTCTCATAAACACAAATCCTATGCTTCAAAATATCCAACTCCTCCAGTCCAACTAACCACTTGATCGCTATCACTTTTGCGAAGCTACTATCTCTAGCTAGAATACCATTAGGTTCCTCATCAAAAGAACCCTTCTTTTTAGAATCAAAACTAGACGATGAACTTGACTCACTAGTTCCACTTTTACTATGAGACTTCTGAAACTCTGTAAAACTTTTTAAAGTTTGGACTCACAACACATTCGATGGAGGAACTTAATCTGTAACACCACGAGGAGGATGACCCCCATAAGCATGAATGAATCTTAGGGCACAGTGGGCTCCTAGCATCGCTATTGCTGGCGATCGACTGACTAGCAAGGAAAGTCCCATGCATCTCTCTCTCTGTTTTTCCTTGTTTGGTTGGTTACTCAAAGACTCCTTATCCAAGTTTGACTCCGAACTAGACTTGTCCTCAAACATCTTTTAGCCTGGCAAACACCTCCAAATTTTTTCATTGACTCAAAGAGATTATGAAAGAATTCGCAAGCAAACAAGCCAAGAAAGAAAAATAAAATAAAAAGTCCAAAGGATAGAAAAGGCATTACCTTGAGGACTTATCTCAACATTCCCACTAAATCCTCCCCCTCTCCCTCCCCCTGTTGAAGATGGAATCTTCTTTATTTTTGTTAACTATCTAGGTGCCAACAAAGCCACCTTTATGGAGCACCTCCTAGGAGTCCTGAAAAATTTGAGACCTACTCTACCTTAACTTAGAAGTTGAAAACTTGAGGACACTTTACTCAAGAATAATTGTTCATACGATAAACCTTACATTAAAATAAAGAAAATTAATAAATTTAATTTATAATATATTTTGAAAATAAAAATAAAAATATTCTTATAAAACATAGGGGGCTTCATGAGACTGCTAAAAATTGATTATGAGGACAATTTAGTAAATTGATTAAAAATTATAATAAACCTAAAATTAATTAAGTAAAAGGGTCAGAGAGCCTAAAGAATAAGTTAAGCCTATAAAGAAAAGTAGAAAAACTCTAATGGGTCTAAGTCTATCAAGGGGTCAACCCTGGGTGCTACTGGCTACTAGCTGTATGGTCAGCCAACAGCAGCACAACAGCAACGGCTTTACTGCCACCTCCCTCCACATGACCATTTTTTAATGCCTTCCTAGAATTTGACTTAGAATATAACATACTCTCCGACATGTTTTAACTGCACAAGATCCTAAAATTTTATTTACTCAAAGAATTTGGGTAAAAATCGTGAACAGGAAACTTAAGGTGAAATCACGATAAAGCAAAGAAGTGATGAAGTAAAAAGGAAGTTACCTTGAGGACTCATCTTAGTACTCATCTTCAAAGCTTTCTTCCTTTTACCTCTCTTCTCAACCCAGTTAAGATTTCTGCTAAATTTTTGTGATATGAGATAGCCCAATAGGCCTAACCTACTAACAGTCAACCAGGTAAGCAATATAATATGGGACAGCCCAATTGGCTATCAGGCCCAGCCCATTAATAATCGACCAGGCCCAAGCCCTCATTGGGCCATTTCACCAACATGAGTGTCGACCTTTTGCCCATTCAACCAGAATGTTATCGATCAGCTCGAGAATAACCATCCAACCCTCAACTAGAAAGACCTTTGGATCCAACAGAGTTCCATCACCTCAACCAAAGTGTTAACAGATGACTGGCAAATGAGGAAAGATCTCAACCCTAAGAGGTCGATCGAAGCAATTTAGAGCAGTCTACACCATTGGTTACAATCGCATTGAATACGCCACAACCACCTCTCTGCTACATTAAATGCTTTGACATGTGGTGTGCCTCCGCATTAATGGTGCATGCCACTTCCTGTACCACCATTCTGCAAAACTAGAGTTGCACGCCTCCACCATACCGTAATGTCCTGAAGAGTAGGAAAAGGTGCCATCTGGAGAAGTATACAGAAGGAATAAGACCAAAAGGTCCTCAAGTAAGGATAATGGCCCTCTCTATATAAGTAAAGGCATCATTAACATCTTAGCCTCTCAAGAGAGACTATAAATACCCCATCACCGCCTTTTAGCAAGGTATGTTCATTATCACTTAAGCCTTCACTCTGTCGCTCTCTTTTTTGGTTGATTAAGTACTAACTTTAGCATCATAGTGCCTTACCTGAGGGCTCTTTGGCTAGACTGACATTAGTTATTGGTTGCAAGACTCGACCCGATTATATCTAAACACTTCCTTCAGACTTCTATTCTGGTCGATCACATTGGGCTAGAACCTAATATACCATCGAGTTGCTCATATCATCATCATTCGGCACTGTTTGTAGGTTTTAGAGCCGTGATTGAGAAAAATGGTAAACACAACTTGAGCTGTTTTAGAGAAAAAGGAGACTAGGAGGTCCCCAACCCTTCCTCCTCGTCCCCAACAAGAACAAGACGTGGCTAGACCCAATTCCCAGCCAAAACAAGTAGTGACTTTGGCCATGCCCTAACTTATGTAATTAATCAGCCAATAGATATTAGCTCAGTTATCAGCTGCCCTTAACAAGTATAACCAGTCTAGACCAGTCGCTAGTGCTAACCCCCACCTTTCACAGCCTAAGGAGAGGCCCCCAAGATAGGATAGGTTGAGACAAGAGACAAGAAGCTCCCCTATTCAACTTAAGGATAGTCCAGGTCAGCTTCCACGGGAAGAAACCCACTCACATCCCCATGAAGAAGTGGCCTATTATGTGGATCACCTCACTCGGCCTATTCGAGCCCAGCAGTGCGATAGGGTCGAGCGGCAGAGACCTCCACAGAACAGAAATATGTTACAAGCTGATTGAGAGGAATGGGAAAAATTTTCTCACCAAGTGCAGCAACTGAACAGACACCTCGAGGAGATTTCAAGGAGAAACACAAAAAGGAACCTTCAACATGACAACGTACCCCAACTTCACTGTGAGTGAGAATCACCATTTATCCAAGAGATAATCGATGAGCACATTACGATTGACGCAAAAGTTCTAACTGGTCTGCCCTAATATAACGGCTCAACCAACCCAAATAAGCACTTGCTCCAGTTTGAGCACATGATACAACTCCATGGGCACAACAAGTACATTCATGCAAAAATGCTAGTCACCACATTCCGGGTGATATGGGATAGCCCAATGGCCCAACCAACTAACACTTGACCAGGTAAGGGATATGGCATGTGACAACCTAATTGGCTATGAGGCCCAACCCATTAATAATCGACTAGGTGATCAACCAAGCCCAAGCCCTCATTGAGCCGTTCAACCAGCAGAATTATCGACACCTTACACGATCAACCAAAGTGTGGTCGATCAACTGGAGAATAAATATTCAGCCCTTAACTAAGAATACCTTTGAATCCAACAAAGTTCCATCACCTCGATCAGAGCATGCACAAATAACTCATAGATGAAGATACATCTCGACCATAAGAGGTTGATCAGAGCAGTTTAGTGAAGCTCCACGCCATTGGCCACAGTTGTATTGAAAGCGCCGCAGCCACCTCTTTGCCACATTAAATGCTCTGACATGTGGCATGCCTCCGCATTAATAGTGCATGTCATCTCTTGTACCACCCGTCCGCAGCACCAAGTAGTGTGCGCCTCCTTTGTACCGCCATGTCCTATAGAGCTCGATGGGGTGTCATATGAAATAGTACATAAAAGGGAGAAGATTTAAAGACCCTCAGGTGAGGACAAAGGCCTTTTCTATATAAGCAAAGGCATGATTGACATATCAACCTCTCCAAAAATGCTATAAATACCCAATTGCCACCCTTTAGCAAGTATGCTCATTATCACTTAAAGCATTCACTCTGCTACTCTATTATCTGGTCGATTAAGTACTGACTTGAGCATCGGAGTGTCCTTGGCTAGCCTGACGTGTTCTATTGGTTGCAGGACTCAACCTAATTAGATCTTCATACTTTTTTCTGACATCTCTTCCGGTTGATTACATCGGTCTAAAGCCCATAATACTATCAAACAGATCTTACCATCATCATTTGGCGTTGTATGTGAGTTCTAGAGTCCGTAACTGCAAAAATGATAAACATAAGGCGATCCATTTTATAGAGAAAGGATAACAGAAAGTCCCCTACCCCTCATCCCCGACCCTAGCAAGAACAAGACGTGGCTACCCAATTCCCAGCCAGAACAAGTGGTAACTTTGATGATGCCTCAGCTTATGCAATTGATCAACAAGCATATATCAGCCCAGATTTTAGCTCAACTACCAGCTGCCCTCAACAAGCACAACAACTAGCCCGGGCTAGCTGCCAGTACCACTTCTCAACCTTCACAGCATGAGGAGAGGCCCTCAAGGGAGGGCAGGGCAAACAAGAGACACAATGCACTCTAGTCCAATGTAAGGATTGCCCAAGTCAGTTCCCATAGAAAGAAACCAAACCAAACCCCTAGAAGGAAGTGACTAATTTCGTAGATCATTTGCTTGACCCATTCGATCCCAGCAGCATGATAGGGTCAAGCGACAAAGACCTCAAATGAACAGAAATCTGTCCCAAGCTAATCAAGAAGAATGGAAAGAAGTGTTACATCAAGTTCAACAGCTAAATGGACGCATCGAGGAGATTTCCAGGAGGAACACAGAAAGGAACCCTCACTATGATAGCGCACCCCAACTTCATCGAGAGCAAGAGTCACTGTTCGTCCAGGAGATAATCAACGAGCGCATAGCCATTGACACCAAGGTTCTGACCGATTGCCCAGATATAATAGCTTATCCGACCATAACGAGCACTTGCTCCAGTTCAAGCACATGATGCAGGTCCACGAACATAATGAGTACATCCATGCAAAAATGCTAGTCACTACATTTTAGGGAACTGCACTCGACTGGTTTGTTAAGTTGGAGCTAGCGTCGATTTACTCATATGACCAAGTTTGTGACAAGTTCCTCCATCAATTTACCAGCCGAAAGAAAGCAAAACTCACCCACACTTATTTTGCATACAATTAAGCAGAATGAGGAAGAGTCCCTTCGAGATTTTTTTACCAGGTTTAACAGAGAGGTGTTGAAGATTGACAGTCCCCGAATAGAATTTTTGATTGATGTGTTGTTCTTAGGTCTTTAACACAAGAAGTGCGCGGCAATACACTGGTCAAAGAAAGACCGAAGACAATGGAAGAGCTATTCGACCTCGCTGAGAGGTACATGACCTAGGAAGACATAAACAGACTGAAATATGGCAAGCCAGATAATGACAAGAAGAAGGCCAAGGAGAAAGATGACAAACAACACAAGGATGGTCATCGATCTCCCATCAAAAGATTTCACAACTACACACCACTAAACACTACGAGGAATGAGGTACTGTTTGCCATTCAGCATGATAGCCTCCTTAAAAAGCCTAGGAAGTTGACTGAAACTGAGGCAATGAAGACATCAAAAAGATACTATCACTTCCATGGATAAAAAGGGCATGACATTGAGGATTGTTTCAACCTACACAACAAGATCGAGAGGCTTATGTGATATGGACACCTGAAAAATTTGTCGATGAGAAAGCCAGACAAGAGATGAGCCAAACAGACCAAACTCCCCATAGAGAAAGATCGGTCAGCCTAAGAAAAGCTGATAAGGGAAAGAAGCCAATCAATAATCTACGCCCACCCTCAGGGGCGTGATTGACACCATTGGCAGAGACATGATGGGAAGAGACTCTAACTCAGCTAGAAGACAGAGCCAGAGGAGGTTGGAATAGTTAAGTCTCTCTTAGCCTAAATAATTTTCTAACTCTCCACTAGCACAGAACCTGTCTCTTTATCTGACTCTGACCTCTCACACATTAAGAACCCAAGGGCTTACGGTAAGCTGGATTGCCCCCTTGTTGTCTCTATTGAGATCACTAACTTTAGGGTCAGAAAGGTTCTGCTTGACAACGGCAGCTCCGTGAATATAATTTTCTTGTTGACCTTGAAGAGGATGAATATGGGAAAACTAAAGTTTGAGCCAATGCACCCGAGACCATCTCTGAAGGATCCATAAACCTATCTACCTTGTTTGGTTAAGCACCCCGACAAAGGGCGCTCATGATCAATTATCTGGTGGTTGATGCACCTTTTACTTATAATGTAATATTTGGTCATCCAGCACTAAACGACTTCAGGGAAATTGTCTCAACTTACCACATGAAGGTCAACTACAACAAATTACACTTTTTGTAACAAATAATTTCATTACCATAACGCTGAAATTTGTTACCCAAAATATTGGTAACGATTTTTTTGTTACTGAAGTTTTGTGCCCTAAAGCTTGTCACTAAAAGTCTTAGTAACAAAATTTATGGTTCATTATAAATGATGACTTTATGGCGACGAAATGTATAGTCACAAAAAGTTTTGTATTAGTTACAAAATAATATTAGTTACAATAGATTTTTATAGCTCAACGAAATACCTAATTACCAAAACATTGGCATTTTTGTCGCCTTTTATTTTTCGTTACCAATGCATATTATAATAATATTATTTATTTATTTTAATTTCATTACAAATTATTTTTGTAACAAAAAATTTGTTTACAATTAGTTAAATAATATTTTTTTTAATAAACTTCTCGTTACTAATAGAATACATAACTAACAAATTCGTTACAAAAAATATTAAAAATTTTGTTACAATTAGTATATACAGCTAAATATTTTGTTACCTATGACTTGTAAGATTAAAATATTTTGTTACAAATAAGCAATGAACTAGTTACAAATAATTAATTTCTTAATTAAAATTGAATAATTATTTGTTACAAATTGGTAAATAATTCGTTATGAATAATTATAATAATTCATTACAGATACATAAAATTAATTTGTTACGATTAAGAAAAGTGACCAACAAAATTTGTTGCCAATAAATTATTTTTGTAACAATATAATTTCGCATAAAGTGTTGTTTTCCCCTATTCAATAGCTAAATTTGGATATGAATTTATAAAAGAAATTAAAATGTGAAGTATACCAACTTCCTAAACATAAATAATTCAAAGTCATTCCTTCAGTAAACAAAAGAGCAAGCACGTCCATCCATCCATCCATCCATCCATAAGCATAACTATAATTTCAAAACATTAATCCCAAATTCAAGCTAGCTACCAAAGCCATGATAACCAGATGGGTATATGAGTCAAACAAAAGTGATAAGTTTTGAAGAAGTATTATCATTCAAGTGACAAAAGAGATCTACAAAACATCTTCCTTAATCCTTGTCAACTTCATCAGAAAGTGGACTACTTCCAACAACCTGCAAAAAATGATTGCATGACACACTGTGAATATGAAGAACATCAAATTAAATATTACATATGTTTAACCAATTAGTATACATCTATTTTTTCTTAGATTGGATAAGGTACATAGGAAAAACAAAGGGTTAATATAATATCAGAAAAACAAGCAAAAAAAATTCCTAAGGAAGTTGCAATACCCAATAAAATATTTGTATAATACCATCTCTTGTCCAACATAAACTACACAAAATATCATAGAAGATAATATTGAACATAAAAAGACATTTCATTTAATTCGTCAGCTATATTACCAAATGAGTAATATTTTTTTCTAATAACACGACTTTAAATGAAAAACCTCATAATAATCTCCAGACTAAAAGTTCTCCCAATTATTTACATATATAAGAACTCACATGTTGAAATAAAGAACGGTAAAATTCTAAAAATTATAATTCTTGTAACTTAAGTAAACTCGGCTAAACATTCTACACATGACAAGTGACAAACTGTCAAACAAAACAACAATATAAGGCCTCAATGTTCATAACTCTAAATTTGTTATTCTTAATTTTGATTATCATATATCACAAAATTCCATATACGCAAAATTCAATTAAAATCATATTACATCAAAAAGACAAACTTACCTTCAAGTGAGTTTGTCTTGCAATGCCAGCAAGAGTTGCTTCAGCTCAGTCTAACTGTCTTCAAAGCTTGCTTTTTTTTGTGACTTGTTGGCATTGCTCTTGTTGAGTTTTGATGAGATCCAATGTACTATCTAAGTTATTTTCAAATTTGCTCAATTTCTCCTTTACGGCTTGAAGTTCTATAGCTTGAAGTGTCATCTTCTTGCTGCCTTTAAACAGTACAACTCCATAACCCATGCCTCTCTCATATCCTGTTCGTATGCCCAATGACTCTTTAATAATGTCCCTCTCAAAAAGTTCCTAGACTCACCATGAATATAACAACAAAAACACCTTTTGGGGAATTTGTTTTCCTTTCCTTTCATGAGGTTTCCAATGAGGCTCTTTGCAAACGGGGCAACATGTTTCATTTTCATTGTCTTTCCAAAATAATGCACAATCATATTTGCATGCATTTATTTTTTTGTACCCCTATCTTATTCCTGAAAGTAGTTTTCTAGCCATATAAAGATTTTTTGGAACCACATTTCCTTCTGGTAGGACCTCTTTGAACACTTCAAGTATTATGTTTATTGCTTTATCAGCATTCTATTCATTACTTTGATATGCATCAATTTCACAATAAAGGTCAATAAAGAATGGTTCTTGCAACCAGGGTATAGTTCACAAGTGGCATCATGTACTAACCTTTCAAATTTTTGTTCGCTTGATTCAGAATAGGATTCAGAAAATTCTACATCTCTAATTTCCCCCTTGTAGTAGCCTTTCAAAATTTTGTTCATTTGATTCGAAATAGGCTTCAGAAAATTCTGCATCTCTAATTTCCCCTATCATTTCAGGTAGTTCATCATTCTCATCACTATCACACTCATCATATTCTTGAGATGAAAACATGCTATCATTTTCAAGAGGACCACTACTATGAGTACTTTGACTATAAGAAACAGGCTGATCTGATTTATGTTCCGTATGATGTATCCAATGTCGATAATATGTATAAGAACCTCTTATATGCAAATCTCTTTTAACCTCAACAAGACTTTTTCTTTTAGTATTTCAACATGTATTGCATGGACATAGAATTTTATTGTCTAAGTCAATTGCTTTTGCCCTTGCAAACTCAATAAATGAATCAACACCAGCAATGAACTTCAGACTGAATCTATCTTTCTCATCTATCCAACTTTTATCCATAGCTACAATACATAAATAAGTTTGGGACTATGTGAATCATATTCTTATTTTAAGGAGCTTAATTTCCACGTTTTTATATTTCAATACTTGGTTTTATTTGTTTATTAATTCTTACATGGAAATAACATGTGTTTAGATCAATGATTTAAAAATATTTACTTATAGAATTAAAAGTGATATTTTAATATAAGATTGATAACTTTTTAATCTAAATATATTCTTTTTCATCAAATCAATTAAATAATATTGTGATATTATTGTGGATCTTTTTATTTTCTTTACGTCCCTCCATTGAAATTATGTTGGGACAAAATTTATTGCAACTTTAATAAGAATATAAAAGAAATTACAATATAATTACTTAATAAATTTTAATTTATTTAAGTTAGTTAAATATGGATTACTTAACAAGTAGGTGCATTAGATTTGAAAATGACAACTAGATGTATGAGGTAACAAAAAATGTTTTTTTTTTGGTTGAAAATGTTAAAAAGAATGACATTTTTAAAGTTATAAATTGTAAAATAGAACAAAAACAAAACTGAAAATGAAAATAAAACTTAAAGCAAACATCAAGTGGGGTTGGTCACCATGAATATGACATCATAAAAGAAAACTCAAGGCAAATAAGGGGGAGAACAATGAGGGACACTAATTAATTTTTTGTAAAGTACATAACTAAAGTTACATTAAATTAACACTAAAAGACAAAGAAAATTCACAAAAATCTTTTTAATATATTCACTTACTTTTGTCCCTTTGTGTCAATATTGTTAAAGTCAAAACAATGAATTAATTGCTTTCCAAGTCCTTAAGGTTCTTTTTAACTAAACCCCTATATATTCTTCTCACACAAATACTATTAGAAAACACTCTAATGGGTTTAAACTAATTAAAGCATTCATTTGGTTACTTGAATGTGATTATAGACTTAAAAATTGATTTTGAGTTTATGGGTTTAACCTAATTAAATTAATTTTTATTGTTAATTAAAAATTAATTAATTTAAGCAATTGCATATATTAATTGCAATTGCACATAATTAATTTTCTAATTTAAGGTCCAAAAAGAAAAGTAAAATCTTTTAAAATTAATGGATGTTAATTACAAAATTAATATTTTAATTAATATGAAATAATATATTCTTTTAATTAGTTCAATTAGCTTTCAAAGGTTTATCTCGTTTCATTTAGCGTGTGAACTTTCGTTTAATTGCACCTTAATACTATTCCACATAGCTCCAGAAATAAAAAGTAAGGCATAAAAGGTACAATTGCATATATTAAAAGAGTAAAGCAATAGAACCTAGAAATTGTGTGAATTCAACCTTTGCCAAAGAGGCTTGAACTGTGTTTTTAATCTCTTCAACTAGAACAGGCCCAAGTAGTTGGCTGACATCAGGGATAGGCAAAAACTCCTTCGTTGCTTAAAGCCTCTGCAAATTTACAAAATTGACACAGAAATTAGGAGTAAAGAAAAGAAGAAAGTGAATGAACTTGGATGAACATTCTCAGGTAAAATTTCAGAAACAATGAACCTGTGATAGAGTGGAAACAAAAATAAATTGGCCAACAAAATGACAAAAAGAAAGCTGCCAAATATTTCAGTTGAAGAAAGTAGAGGTTAGTGCAATTGTTGGAGGGCCCATTCTAACAAAGAGCGGACCCAATAAAGTATATATACTTGTTTATCACACAAAGCAGATGAAGAAGAAGAACAGTGAAGTCTGAGGGTAATTCTGAAGACTGAGTAAAACCTAAGGGATTTGTTTATGTATTTAAAAGAAATCTATCCATTTTTTATTATCTGAAAACCCGAAGTTCCTCTAGGCTATTCTTAACTCAGCTCAGTTGAATCACAGCTGCATAATCATGCAGGAAATATCAAGAAAATAAAGAACGCCACACTTGAAGCATCTTTTCACCAAATCATAGGCATGACATGGAAATAGATAGTACAATAAACTAAATTAAAACAAATGAGGAACCTAAACAGCTGAAAGCTTTGAACTAAACCTCTTTGGGTTGCTTCCTGCGTCTCCTTCGCTTCAAACGAATGTGAAGCTTGTGATCCGCATTTGCATCATCTTCTTCTTTAACCTGTCAACATTAAGGCATAAATCGAAAGCACAGAAACAGGAGTGAGCCCTACGTATACACTACAAAAGTGCCAAAACTAAATGGATGATTCACGGTTTGCTGCATCTGGACATTTCTAACTGAGATGGATAGAAAAGAAATGACCGTTTTCAGGTTATTGCTATCATTTAAAAGGCCTCAGCTAGCAATAGAACAAAATGTGGCAAAAATGGAACTGACTGACCTTTCTAACATTTCTTTTCTGTTCTTCAGTAAGATTTAGGTCTCCTTCATTTGCTATAACATCGGCAACAAATGGACCACTTGAAGTGCCATCAACATCATCAATCTCCTCCACCTAGCCATGTGGTACATAATTTCTTAGGTTTTAATGATCTTGGGGAATTTCCAACAACTCAAAAACATTAGGATATTTCTGAATATATAGTTAAGTTCAAACTTCTAAGAATTTATTTTGAAAAATCAACATAACTCATGCGGAGATAAATGATAATCGATGGACTATCATAATAGAGAAGACATTAAAGCACTTAGAACATACACTCCATTTTGGCCTTCAGCTTTCTCCAGCTCAGTGAGCTTGGCTTTATTGGTGAATAGTGAGCTTGGTACCGATGAACAGTTAGCGATGAGTGAGCAGCCAGACAGTGAACAGTAAGCGATCAATGAGCAAGCAACGCCAGTGAACACTTGGAAACCGAATTCCATGCAACGGCAGTGAAGGGCGAACGGGAGCGAAGTGTTCTTCAAGCGGTGAGTAAGCTTGAAGATGGGGAAGAAAATGAAGACAAATAAAAAAATGCACTAAGTTTGGAGCCTCGATTTCACTACAGTACCGGATTCCAAACAATACTTAAATCTGATTTTATGTTTGTTTGGCCTGTAGCTGGACTGTCTCCCTGCCCACAGGATGCAACCCATGTTTTTATCTTTTCCTCACATTTTATATTTTTTTAAATTCTTCATTATATTGTTTTTCTTTTCCCTGTTGCATAATGGCATTATTGAACATCTAAAAGAAATGACACGTGTATTTTTATGTGGTTTTTGCTAGAGTTTTCAATTTGGCTTTCTTTAATTCGTCAACCGTACTATGAAAAGTGCATATCTTAATTAAACCTTATTATTATTAAAAAATATATTTGAAAAAAAATTAATATGATAACTATGGGTGTAAGATAAATCGAACTGACTTAGCTCAATTTGAGTTTGAACATTTTTTGAGGTCGAATTGAGCTTTTCTACCTCGAGCTCTATAAAGATGGAGCTCAAACTTTAACTTAATTGTTCAAAAGTTCACGAGCTAAGTCGTGAGTTTTTTAAATATACATCAAAATAACTATATTAAGAAAATAATAATATTTTAATATAAAAATATTAAGTCTAATCATAACTACATATTATGATATGATTTCATTTAAATGTTAATATATACATGTAAATAATTATATTATGAAAAAAAATACAAATTTGAGTTGTATGAAAACAAAAGAAATTAAAGAATCTTAATTCTTAAGGCCTTGTTTTGATATAACTAATTAGATGAATATTTTGATATCTGAAAGAGCATAATGAATTTATGCTAGTTTCTTTTCCTTTCCATCAGAGATCTACCTTAGAACCTACTGAAAATTCCTTTGTATTATCATTATTATTTGAAAATTAAAAATTATTAATTTATATGCATTTTTATTGATTTAACTATATTGAAAATCCCTTTATTTTTATTTTTTAATTTATTTAAATATACTTTGTCATCATAGTATCACATCAATTAAATTAAAATTTGATTTAACATAAAATATCAATTATCATTTTAAAATGAATAATCTGTATACATATTTTTATTTTTTCAAAGAGCAAAAAATGTAAATAACCTAACTTTTAAAATATATACTTACCATAATAATTATTTTTTAAAAATTATAACTAATTTTTGAGTTTCATTTACCTTTATAATCTATCATTAAGTTTTCAACTTGAAAAAATATTGAAAAATAAAAAAGATAAAGACATATCCAAATCGCTTAAATGACCCAATGCCGGAAGAAATACTATACACTTATAACTTTAAATAAAAATATTAGTACTATACACTATGCAAAGACACATGAGGGATAAAAAAAGCAACTCATTTTTGGCGGTATTTCTTTTCACTTTCCGCCAAAAATTATTAAGAAGTCGGGAAAATGGCAGTAATTTCTTAAGCCACAAAGATTGTAAATAATGGAGATTGATAATGGATGGAACCTCCTTATGGATTGTTTTGGTTGTATTTGCATTTTTTAAAATTAATATTTGTAAGTTTATGTCTTTTTCTCTTTGTAGAAAGTTAGGACCTGCTCTTTTGGCTTTTGGGTGTTTTGTAGACAATATTTTGCGATAATGGATTTTTGGAAAAAAATTTGTAGAATGTACCATTTTTTTCTTTTTTTGAAAAACATGAAAAATGAATAGAGAATGAGTTTTTGTTCTTTTGTTGTAACACCCCCACTCGAGATAGCACCTAAGTTGAGACGCCACTCAATTCAATCTTAAATTGAACCTACAAATCAATCAATAGTCCATAATCAAATGTTTCAAGCTTACCAGGAATAGCAGCGGATTCCAACGTAAACCAACCTGCCATAAGATAATAAATTCAAACCTTAAACATACAGCACATATGCTAAATACGTGCAACAAAATCTCAAATTCAACTTATCAGAAGTAGCGGAATTTCAAACGTAACAAGCTCGTCAACCCACTAAGTAAATGTCATGATTCACATTCTTAAATAACAAAATATTTACATTCCTTAAGTCGACCATATCAACATGATATATCACCGCGTTTTGAGTCCATGCTTAGCAATCAAATAATTTTCATATATACATTCAACACCTGATCTATTACAAAATATTCATGTCATGCCTAGAGTCCAATCCGTCACTTAATCCCTATCTAAGAAAATCAAAATAAACGGGAGTAAGTCCAAAGGACTTAGGGAGGGAGAAGAAAATAATAGGATGCGAAGGAAAACCATTGGGATACAACAATCAACAATAAAATTCGGTAATAAGCAAGACTTTTCAATAGGAGCAAAATTCAGTAATAAGCAAGAATTTTTAACATGATCAACAGAGTACATGACATACATGATATCGAACTTGACAGACTGTTGGTCATTCCGACCTTATTACTCCTGAATCAAATTATAATTTGCAAGCACTAGGCATCGGTACTGTATAAACAAGATTTCGTTATCGCTCCATTGCTCAAGCACTTAGCTCAGCGAGTAACAACTTGATTATATGACATGGCCGGTCACATGCCAGATCCCGTCACTCATAGTTTGCTACCTCTAGCTAGCTGTAAGTCAGGATCGTAGGTGGTACTAGCCATAAGACCTGTGTCCATCGGTTCGTTCCGCCCGGTCGTGCACTGGACCTAGTCCCTGGGCCCAAACCCCCCATGGCATCCCCCCAGGTGAAAACCCCCATGGCGTCCCATGGATTGAAAAGATATAATACTAATAGATAAGAATTTAGCCTTTAAAGCAATAAACATGAGTATAATCAAATAAAGTCTGGAATAGGTCTAGTACTGAAATCCAGAGGCGCTAATGAAGATAGAGTTAAGAGGAGCCTCCACTGGATATGCACTGTCAACTAGTGTGGCTCTTTGCTTTGTAACAGATTCAAGAGAAGCCCCCACTGGACATGCCCTGTCAACTAGTGTGGCTCTTTGCTCTAGAGCAGACTCAAGAGGAGCCCCCACTAGATATGCCCTATCAACAAGTGTGGCTCTTTGCACTGCCCGGCACATATTTTATAGTACTGACTAAACAAGATATTTAAGAGGGTTAAGATTTTCAAAGTTCAATTGCCAACAAGGCAGAACAATTTAACAAATATGCCCACAAGGCGACCAACAATACACTTGAACAACCAACTTCAAATAGAGTTTATAAGTTCAGAGAAATTCACAGAGTTCGATTGAAAAACAGTTATTTTCAAGAAAATACGGAAAAATACCAAGTAGTTTCAAATTCAAGAGAACCTCACAGGGTTCGATAATCAAGCAACGTTAATCAAGACAGATATCAAATCAGCAGAACCTAACGTGTTCAACGTTAGATACGGAATAAGCTCATACAAGCGATAACCAATTGGCAGATCCCTCACAGTGGTAACAATAGTGAACGAAATACGATAATCAAATCAATACCAACCCTCACAGGGGTTTATCAATAAAATTGATAGGTACAAGGTGCCAGATTGGCAGATCATCACTTTAAAAGTCTCAGAAAGCAACCACAATCAGTAGTCTACTGGTCTATGGGACCTACTCCTTCATCACCTATCAAAGAAATAAGTTCACAATCAAACCTTCTGAATCTTAACTATAAATATAATGAATGTCATTATCAAACTTAAGGGTATTCCAACATAACCTTGATAATCCTTAGATGTTTAAATAGTCCATGACCTTGTTTCCCCAATAGATTGAAAGTTCGGGTTACATAACTTAAACCCGATGTTGACTATGACTTTTGAATCATATTTCTTAATGCACTTAAATATCCTTATCACGTTTCTCAATTATTCTAACTTTTCAGTCACAATTGTCAGATTCCATGTTACACTCAAATGTTCAAGGTAATCACCTATCATAGTCCTTAACTCAATAAGTCGATAAACTGGTTGTTAATATCTTAGTTAAGGTCTCAACAACAATCTGATAATTCATCTGAGTAGATTAAATTCAATACCATATTAATTACAAGATTAATCTATAACCTTAGACTAAACCATGGTCTAACATTTTTAGTTCAGGTCACAATCAACTTCATTCGAAAATCCAATTACATTTGATAATTTAATCGAATTAAAATTTGATTATTGAAATTTACCCAAATTGGGTCGAACCAAAATCCAAGTTCAAGCTAAAAATAGCCCAGATGCATCCGAAATCTAATTTTGCACAAACTGCTTGAACATCATTGTCACGCGCCACCGCCGAAAAGGTGAACCAACACCACCATCTTGTGCGCCTCATTGAGGCGAGCATAATCCCTATAATAATTTCCCATTTCATTGTTGTCCCGACGGCCAATTTGGCTAAAAACTCATCGGCCAATCCTAGCGTCGCCGCGACGCCACCACATCGATTCCTCCTTTGTCCACCATCAAAATCCCAAATTAACCCCACCACCAGACTACCCATCACCTCGCAATCAAAACCCACCCAGTTTTCGTCCATTTTCGCCATCGGAAGCTGCGAAACCGCCACCACCACCTCGAGCTCGCCATCACCCTCATTTTTCGACTATTTTCTTAGGTAGTTTTTGTGCGAAATTGGTATGCTTGCATTCCTTAAGCTGAGAGGAATACAACCATGGTTTCGGTTTCGAGTTTAGTGGTCGTTTTTCGGTGATTCGACAGTAGGGTGAAGTTTGGGCCATTTTTGAGAATTTAAGGAAATTTTGTCCTCAATTCTATATATATAAACATATTTCTCAGCTTCCTCATTTTGACCCCAAACCTTTTGACCGACTACAATTTTACCCCAAAACTTCTAACCACATTTCACTTTGCCCCCTACATTTCAATTAAATCCTTTTACTTTTAATTCTTGTACATTGACCCCCAACACTTCTGTTTTGGGGCAACTAGATCCAAATTTAATTATTTTGAAGTCCTTAAACTTTTATTCTACTCACATTACCCCCCTGAACTTCTAAACTTTTTGCAATCAAGTCCTTTTTATTTATTTTCAAGCCTTAAAATCCGATCAATCAATATTTTAATTTCTAAATTCTTATTTTTTTCAAAATACCGAATTTTAGGGGTGCTACACTCATCCCCCCTTAAAAGAATCTGGTCCCCAGATTCTCATCTAAGTATTGTTTTGACTGGCAAAAATAAGTAGATTCGGTCAGTCGATCTACATTTTTTTTTCATTGCATTCTGCCAGAATTGCTTCTTCAAGTTCTGATGCATTTTCAAGCCTCTCGAATGTATTGTGTCTCTTTACTTGTGTGCCATATTTAACAATCTCACTTCTACGGAATAAAAAAATTACCTTAGTTCGGTATTAAAGTCAGGCTCTCCAAAACTTCCAAATCTTTTTTTCTGTTTCAACATCCATATATCTTTGGCTTAGGGTTCATGGCATTTCATCCTATGATTCGGACTGCACTTATCTCTGCAATCCTACTCTTTGTATTAATTTTAATAGAACACTCGTTTTTAGGCTTTCTGATGCTTTTCTTGCCAATAAGTGAGCCATTCTAGCCTTTCAACTCGAGGCATGGCTACTACGTTCGCCTTTTGAGTTATAGGTGGTGGAGAAATCACAATCTCTAGAATTTTCATCCATCATTGTTGTCTCTTATTCAGATTCTCATTTTGGTCAAATGGTTGACCTTTCTGAGTTAATTTGGTCAACGTGTCAGCTAATTAGAAAAGTTTTTCACAACTTTTGGTAACAACCTGCAAGACGCAGAAAACTACGAACTTCTATCAAGTTTTCTGGTCTCTTCCGGTTGACTACCATCTCTATCTTAAAGGAATCAATCCTTTACCCCAATTTGGGATATTATGTGCCCAAGAAAAACCACCTTTCTTATTCAGTATTTGTACTTACAAACTTTGCATACAACTGATGCCCTCTCTTAAAGCTCCGAGAATCATGTGTACGTGTTTTATGTGGTATTTTCTGGCCTTCAATTGGTAGTATCCTTGCTTCTCCTAACATTCAATCTCCTCTTTCTCTATATTCTCCATTAATCTGTATAGCATATAACTCCTTGCCCCAAGTACTGATTTTAAATAACTTGACTTCGTTCTTCTATCCTTTAAGGCCTCATGCATATCATGCAGTTTTTTCTTAAGACCTTGGCACCATCTTAGAAGATTTTTCTTTCCTCCTTTAGGACCTTATTCTCATTTTTCAAATCTTCCACACAGTCCTCAAATGCAATATTATCTACGATGATTCCTTTCCTACATCTCTACATAACCAAATTTTCTTGCCTAAAATCCACATTCCAAAAATTATATCCTTACATAGCTTAGGTATCCCTTAACTCAAGTGTTTACATTCTAAATAGTTTCCAATTCAAGCTTAATCTCAAGTAAATCCATCAACTCTAATTTCTCTGGACTTTCAAGAATAAAAGGAATAGAAGGATCATATGGGAATAAACCAAACTTAGGGATACACAAGTCTTAATCATTCTATGATATGCGACAAGATCCTATAAGCTTTTTGCAATACTCAAACTAACCTAAATAAAAAGTCAGTCACAAATCCCAATGATACCCAAATGGTAGGCCATCAACAAACCTAGGCTCTGATACCACCTATTACGCCCCCACTCGGGGATAACACCTAAGCTGAAGCGCCACTCAGTTCAATCTTAAATTGAATCTACAAATCAATCAATAGTCCATAATCAAATATTTTATGCTTACCAGGAATGCCAGCGGATTCCAACTTAAATCAACCTACCATAAGATAATAAATTCAAACTTTAAACAATCCTATAACATACAACACAGATGCTAAATACATGCAACAAAATCTCAAATTCAACTTATCAGAAGTAGCAGAATTTCAAACATAACAAGCTCGTCAACCTACTAAGTAAATGCCATGATTCACATTCTTACATAACAAAATACTTACATTCCTTAAGTCGACCATATCAACAGATATATCACTGTGTTTTGAGTCCATGTTTAGCAATTATATAATTTTCATATATACATTCAACACCTGATCTATCACAAAATATTCATTTCTTGCCTGGAGTCCAATCCTTCACTTAATTCCTATATGAGAGAATAAAAATAAACGGGAGTAAGTCCAAAGGACTTAGTGAGGGAGAAGAAAATAATAAGAAGCGAAGAAAAACCATTGAGATACAACAATCAACAATAAAATTCGGTGATAAGCAAGAATTTTTAACATGATCAACAGAGTACATAACATACATGATATCGAACTTGACAGACTGTTGGTCATTCTAACCTTATTACTCCTGAATTAAATTATAATTTGCAAGCACCGAGCATTGGTATTGTATAAACAAGATTTCCTTATCACTTCATTACTCGAGCACTCAGCTCGGTGGGTAACAACTTGATTATATGGTATAGCCGGTTACATGCCAAATCCCGTCACTCATAGTTTGCTACCTCCAGCTAGCTGTAAGTCAGGATCGTAGGTAGATACTAGCTGTAAGACCTATGTCCATCGGTTCATTCTGCCTGGCCGTCTTTTGAACTTAGTCCTTGGGCCCAAACTCCCCGTGGCATCCCTCTGGGTGAAAACTGCCTATGGCATCCCATAAGTTGGAAACCGTCCATGGCGTTCCATGGATTGAAAAGATATAATGCCAACATATAAGAATTTAGCCTTTAAAGCAATAAACACGAGTATAACCAAATAAAGTCTGGAAGAGGTCTAGCACTGAAAGAGATGCTAACGGGGATAGAGTCAAGAGGAGCCCCTACTGGATATGCACTATCAACTAGTGTGGCTCTTTGCTCTGTAACAGACTCAAGAGGAGCCCTCATTGAACATGCCCTGTCAACTAGTATGGCTCTTTGCTCTAGAACATAGTCAAGAGAAACCCCCACTGGATATGTCCTATCAACTAGTGTGGCTCTTGGCGTTGCCATGCACATATTTTATAGTACTGACCAAACAAGATATTTAAAAGGGTCAAGATTTTCAATGTTCAATTGCCAACAAGCCAGAACAATTTAACAAATATGCCCACAAGACAACCAACGATACACTTGAAAATCAACTTCAAATAGAGTTTACAAGTTCAGAGAAATTCACAGAGTTCGATTGAAAAATAGTTATTTTCAAGAAAATATGGAAAAAATATCAAGTAGTTTCAAATTCAAGAGAACCTCACAAAGTTCGGTAATCAAGCAACGTTAATCAAGATAGATATCAAATCAGCAGAACCTAACGGGTTCAACGTTAGATACAGAATAAGCTCATACAAGTGATAACCAATTAGCAGATCCTTCAGAGAGGTAACAATAGTGAATGGAATATGATAATCAAATCAATACCAACCCTCATTGGGGTTTATCAATAAAATTGATACGTACAAGAGTGCTAGATTGGCGGATCCTCACCTTAGAAGTCTCAAAAAGCAACCACAATCTGTAGTCTACTAGTCTGTGGGACCTACTCCTTTGTCACCTACCAAAGGAATAAGTTCACAATCAAATCTTCTGAATCTTAAACATAAATACAACAAATATCATTATCAAACTTAAGGGTATTCCAACATAGCCCTCATAATCCTTAGATGTTTAAACAGTCCATGACCTTGTTTCCCCAATAGATTGAAAGTTCGGGGTACATAACCTAAACCAACGTTGACTATGATTTCTGAATCATATTTGTTAATGCACTTAAATATCCTTTTCACGTTTCTCAAATACTCTAACTTTTCAGTCACAATTCTTAGATTCCATGTTACACTCAAATGTTCAAGGTAATCACCTATCATAGTCCTTAACTCAATAAGTTGATAAATTGGTTGTTAATATCTTATTTAAGGTCTCAACAACAATATGATAATTCATCCGAGTCAATTAAATTCAACACCATATTAATTACAAGATTAATCTATAACCTTAGACTAAGTCGTGGTCTAACACTTTTAGTTCAGGTCACAATCAATTTCATCTGAAAATCCAATTACATTCAACAATTTAATTGAATTAAAATTTTATTATTAAAATTTACCCAAATTGGGTCAAACCGAGATCTAAGTTCAAGTTGAAAATAGCCCAGACGCATTTGGAATCCAATTCTGCACAGACTGCCTAAACACCACTATCACACGCTGCCGCCGGCCACCACACACCACCGTCGGAGAGGTGAACCAACACCACTATCTTGTGTGCCTCATCGAGGCAAGCAGAAGCCCTAAAATAATTTCCCATTTCGCTGCTATCTCGACGGCCAACTTGGCCAAAAACTCATTTGTCAGCCCTAGCGCTAGCGCAATGCCACCACGTCAATTTCTCCTCCGTCTGCCGTCAAAATCCCAAATTAACCCCACCACCAGACTACTCATCACCTCGTGATCAAAACCGCCACCACGACCCCAAGCTCGCCGTCGCCCTCATTTTTTGGCCATTTTCTTAGGTGGTTTTGTGCGAAATTGGTATGGTTGCATTCCTTAAGCTGAGAGGAATACAACCATGGTTCCGATTTTGAGTTTGGTGGTCATTTTTTTGGTGATTTGCAGGGGGGTGAAGTTTGGGCCATTTTTGAGAATTTAAGGAAATTTTGTCCTCAATACTATATATATAAACATATTTTTCAGCTTCCTCATTTTGACCCCAAACCTTTTGACCGACTACAATTTTACCCCAAAACTTCTGACCACCTTTGTTGAAATTTGTTGTAGTGCAAGTTTCCAATAGCTGCTGGGATAAGTGAGTTGCTTTGTAACATGAAAGAAACCTAGAAATGCTACACTATCTTAGTTGAGGCAAGTGAGCAAAAGACTCGACCAAAACTGAAACCTTCACGGGACATCCCAGTAACAGAACACGAAGAGGGACAGCAGAGCAAGAAGAGAAAGCTGGAAGTGATTAAAGTCAAACCAGTTGAGGAGTTCAAGACTATAGAGCTCGAGCTTGGGAATCCCAATAAGACTGCAAGGATTAGGATGAATTTGGGAAGCATCGTGGAGTGTTTAATGGTTGATTTCCTCATAAATAACATTGATGTTTTTGCCCCTGAGACTAAGGGGAAATGGAGAATATGTAATGACTTTACTGATTTGAATAAAGCTTGTTCTAAATAATCTTACCCGTTGCCTCGCACAGACTTTTAGTTGATTCTACTACTGGTTGTGATCTTTTGAGTATGATGGACGCATTTCAAGGCTATTATCAAATTTTTATGGCCCCCGAAGATAGGGATAAGACGTCATTTGTGGTCCCCCATAGTTTATATTATTTTTTGGTCATGCCTTTTGGGCTCAAGAATACAGGTACAACCTACCAAAGACTTGTGAAATTTATGTTCGAAAATGAGATCGGAAGAACCATGGAGGTCTATGTTGATGACATGATTGTTAAAATAGAAAAAGAGCAAAATCATTTAACCGACCTCAATCATACCTTTTTAATATTGAGAGCATTTGGTATAAAGCTTAATCCCAACAAATGCACGTTCGGGGTGAGATGGGGGAAATTCTTGGGATGTATGGTTAGTCATATAGGTATAGAAGCAGACCTACAAAAAATCCAAGCAATTTTGGACATCTCACCACCTCGAATAGTTAAACACATTCAACGTCTAGTCGAAAGGATCATAGCTCTGGGCTGATTCATTGCCCGGCTGACTGACAAAAGCTAATCATTCTTCAAAATCCTCAGGAATGCGCGGAAGTTCCAGTAGATGGAGCAATGTGACCAAACCTTAGTTGAATTAAAATAATACTTGTCAGCACCACTGATGCTTGCTAAGTTAGAGGTTGAAGAGGTCTTTCATATTTATTTGGCAGTCTCGTTAACAGTAATAAGCTTTATTTTGGTAACAACTAGACATGGCACCCATCGCCCTGTATACTACAACAACAAAGCATTGCAAGACCCAAAACACAATTACCTTGAGATCGAAAAGTTTGCTCTCACTTTGGTCACATCAGCAAGGAAATTAAGGCCCCACTTTCAATCTTATTCTATCATTGTCTTGACGAACCAGTCATTGAAACCAGTACTATCAAAGTCGAACACGTTGGGAATTGGATATCACCTTCTGACCTCGAACTACCATAAAAGCCCAAGTGTTAGCAGATTTTGTAGCAAAACGCCTCAACCTGCCTGGAGAAATCGACCAAGATTCACCTATCTGGACCTTACTACTGGAGGAGGAATAAGCATTTCCCTGCACTCCTCCCAGGCTGAAGAGTACGACTTTTTCATAAAACTCGATTACACAATCACCAATAATAAATTTGAGTATGAGGCCATTTTTGCTGGTATGAAGATGGTCGTCAATAGGAGAGTCAAACAGCTAGCAGCCATAACAAATTCCCAGTTGGTCACGGAGCAATTCAAAGGAAATTTTGAGGCCAAGAAGACTACAATGACTAGGTACCTGGCTGAGGTCAAGAAATTGCAACAACAGTTCAAGAAGTTCACCCTCAACTAAGTCCTGAGATCGAAAAATAAAAGGGTCAATGCCCTATCCAAGTTTGCCAACTCGACAAAAGGAACTAGAGATGGAACCATTACATTTCTAGTCTCCAACAAACCCATTATAGCGAGTCCCAACCAGAACCTAATCGGGCAAATCCAAGAACTAGCTCCTTTCTGGCAAGACGAAATCAAAGCTCACCTAAGGAAAGAAAGAGTGCCTAAAGATAAAGCAGAAGCGTGCAAGCTCAATGATCGAGCTGCAAAGTTTGCTTTTGACGAGTATGGTTAGCTCTACAAAAGATCCCTTTCCAAACCACTGTTGAGCTGCTTTACATCAGAGCAGGCTCGGGAGGTCATACAGGAGGTCCATCCAAATATCTATGGTAATCACTCCGGAAGACGAGCATTGGCCCACAAAGTCATTAGGCATGGATATTTTTGGCCGACCTTATTAAAAGATACAATAGACTTCACCAAAAAATACCCATCTTGCTAGTCCATTCCAACATCCCCTATCAGCCCATGTCAACGCTAGTGCCAGCTCAAATCACATGGCCATTCGATCAGTGGGGGATAGACATAGCTGGCTCCTTTTCAAAAACCACAGGCCAAAGAAAATATATAATTTTTGCAGTTGAATACTTCACCAAAAAGGTCGAAGCAAAGCAGTCTTGAAAATAACTAATTTGGCCATTAGAAGCTTCTTGTGGAAAAATATCATCTCCCGTTTTGGTTTTCCAAATGTGCTGATATCAGACAATGGGACGCAATTCCAAAGCAGAAATAGGAGGAACTGGTGTGAAAATTTTAGAATCCAACAATATTTCACTGCAGTTGGAAAACCCAGGCTAATGAACAAACTGAAGTCACAAATAGGACTATTTTGGACCACATAAAGACTCGACTTTAAGGATCCAAAGCAAGTTGGGCAGATGACCTATCTGGGGTCTTATGGGCCTACAGAACCATTCCCAGACCCGCCAGGGACCATAGACCTTATAGTTTGGTCTATGGGTCAGAAGTAGTAGTCCTATCAGAGTTTAGACAACATACAACTTAAGTAATTCATTACAACCCAATCAGGAATGAGTCAGAAAGAGAATTCAACCTCGAGAGAATCTACAACTTACGCTAGCAGGCATACACAACCATGCAAAGGTATAGGTCAAAGATGGCCCAGCAATATAACAAAGAAGTTTGACCAAGAAGTTTTAAGGTGGGAGATTTCATCCTCAAGGAAGTTGAAGTTTCAAGAAATGTTGGAAAACTTAACCCAAAGTAAGAGGGTCCCTACTCGATAGTCAAAGTGGCAAAGCATAATTCTTATCGACTAGTGGATATGGATGAAAATGAGCTCCCTCGACCATGAAATATAGTAAACTTGAAAAAATTCTATGTATAAAGAGGTCAAGGTCTCCATTCAACTATTTTGTAATTTGGTTCCAAACCAATAAAAGTAATTTAAGTTTGAAAGACTGCTTATTCTCAATTGCAAACAAAGCTTCTAGCCCAATCATATAAATGAGAAAATCATTTAAAGTGGACCCAGTAGTCGACCACAATTTAGTTTCAAACCACGATCACAGTGTGTAACCTACATATTCAATAAATGAGAAAATCATTTAAAGTCAACCCAGAAGTCGACTACAATTTGGTTTTAAACCACGATCATGGTGTATAGCCTACCTACTCAATAAATGAGAAAATCATTCAAAATCAACTCCATAGTCAATCATCATTTTCAAGTCGCCCAACGGAAGCACTTCTCACGATGCAAAAATTGCACATAATTTGAAATCGATCAATTAATGCCAACCCATTATTGACCACAACTTTAAACCTGTTCGATTAAAACGTTGTGTTGCGTTGTTCGATGAGTTAGATGGAAGAAAGCTTTATTTCTCCATTCATTTATATGATCAGATTGAAAAATCAAACAAAAGCAACAAGAGGAATCAAGTCGACAAAAGTGATCGAAAAAGAAAATCTTACAAAATAGAATATCAAATTACATGAGGTCATTACAAACGTTCATCAAATAACCTAAAGCGCCTCACAGGACGAATTAAAACAAACATAAACCTGCAAAATGGAGCAGCTTCAACAAGACCTAGCTCCCTTCCCTCCACTACCTCATGTAGCTACCACTTCATTAATAGCACGATCGAGCTCATCTCGAGAGTTCACCTACATAACAATTATGGGACCTTTGACCTCCTGCTCATACGCTAGCTAGGTGGCACCCACAAGTCAACAAGGACCTACCTCTTCTATCAGAAATGTGCGTTTAGCGGAAGGAAAATAAGCTGTCATGTAGACCTTACCATCCTGATGTTGAACCTAAAATCGATCATGAAATCAAACTCCTTTGCCAGCTCGACTATCCTCACATGAATCACAGCACCAATCTCTTCCGTAAGTGCACTCTCGTCGACGGGTGCAGTGTCAAAGGTAGTCATCGAGTTGCTCATTCTGCAGCATATTAAGATGTTCCTTATCCTCAGTTCGAAATTGATATTCTAGGAACTCGAGCTGCTTCACAGCCTTTTCAAAAGCTTTTTGCATGTCATCGACCGCAAAGACAACACTGACAACTTGGAATGCTGAGCACAACATAAACTGTTGAACGGCCTCCTTTCAAATGCTCGTAGTACTTTGAAGAGCTCATCTCGTGCGAATCTAGTACCGCTATTATATCCCAGTGCTTGACCAGCATTATGGGCTACCTCTGCCTCCAACCTCGCCTTATGCAGGAGCTCATCATGGTGACCTTTTTTTAGTTACCGCAGCCATCAGCTGCATGTCCTTTTCTTCGACCTATCAAGTCAGCTCGCCGATCCTCGACTTTAGTGATTAGACATGAGTTTTGGCCAATTTAGTATCATCTCACTTCTTTTGGAGCTCCTCACGATTGCCTAGGGCCAATTTAGCCATTCGATAAAAATGGTAGCCCAGTTGGCTAACCTACAACAAGAGCATGTTTGGTCAAAAGTCAAGCACAAAAAATAAGTTTTTAAGGCTAGTAAAACTCAATCAGAAACTTACTATGTCCATATGATACGCAAACAACTTTAGCACTTCTAGCTGCCTTATCTCAAGCAGTTTCTTTTGGTTGGACATAAATAGTCCAGCCATAAGCACTTTCAAGGGGCCCACTCGAACCAACCCCACCTTCAGCATCGATGTCGTGTTTTGGATTCCAATGTTAATTCTAAACCTTAGGCTTAGGAAAGTGGGCAGTGGGAATAACTCGTCATCTAGTCAGGTATCGGAGAGTGAAGACTCGTCAGCTTTCCTTTTTCCTTTCTCAACAGCTATTCTTTTCAGCGAGGGACGGCCATTGGTCTTTTTGTTGAGATGTTGGGCTGTTGCCCTCAACTGTGGCTAATCAAGCAGAGGGAGGAACAGGCAATGGCGCCTGTGATGGAGGAACACTTTGTGAAGCAGCCTCCCTGCAAGCAACTACTTGTTGGAGCTCCTACACCTTCGTTGACGTGTCATGGCTTGCTGTCGAGTGCGGTTCATGATTTCTACTTGATTTGAAATAAAAAAAAATGCATCATTATCGACCAAAAAGTAAAAAAATAAAAATGACAGAAATAAACAATGGTATCTACATAGTTGATAATTAGCTGGCAAATCCAGTTGAACAGGCGATAAACCTGCTAGCACCGATTCATCTCCTCAACGTACCAAAATGCCTCCATCTGGCCGAATTCGAATAGGTCTTGAATGAATGTATTAGGCCAGGGTATTTTCATTCCTAGGTATCTCGACCTGCCCCCTAAGCCACCCCGGGGTATATTGAACCCGACCCCAAGAGCGCGAATAAAGAAATACCATTTTTTCCATGCTTGACCATGTTGAGAAGTTGAGGTCACTAAGAACTTTCAATGATGGCGAGGTGTGAGATAAAAGCCTAACGCCTCAGTGCTACCTGACTTTCGGGACATCAGGATGTGGAAGAGATTACTAAAATTTGTGAAAGATGGGGGTTGGTTGTGTATGGCCACTAAAACAACAAAGTTGCAAAGAATCGAGAAATATTTGGGGAGCAATTGGGTGATGCAGACCTAGAGACCTGCTAGTAGGTCAACTACAACTTGTGCTATAGGAAACTTAGGCCCACACTTAAGGGCATCCTTAAAAATTATTAGGTAACCATTCACAGGTCATTGTATCCTATCACTGGGCCTCGGGACGATCAACTCGAACTTTGAAGGAACGTGATACAACTACCTGATCAACTCTAAATCTCTATCTTTGAGCTCAAATATAATCTCACTATAGTAATCAACAATAAATAACCTATCGCGAGACACGAGAGGTCAACTTGGCCCTGCCCCACCCCAAGCATCAACTTGAGTATCACTTGAACTCTCAGAAGAGCCAGAACTATCACTAGAAAACTCACCAGTCCCGCTATTCAAGTCATCCAACCTCCTAGTCGAATCCACATCCAATCGGACCTCCTCCAAATCGCTCCCCCTATCACTAATATTCTCCCAAAATCCTTAACATCTTTTCCTATTAACGATAGGTCAAAAGCAAAGAAGAATAAAGCTAGTCAAGATTGAAGAAAACTTACATAGATAGCATGAGTATAAGAAACTCGACTATGAAAAATGCAGTAAATTTGTAGAGCTCGACCTCTCAAATTGTTGTAAAAGTGCAAATGAAAAATTTTCACCATGCTATTTATACGCTCCAACCAGTGGGTAAGTTAATTGGTTAAACTGATTGGTTATCGGGCAATAATTATGCATCCATTGGTTGAATATCCACGTTGCCCTATGTAACTAATGCATTAAATGCACTGAAACACTGGTCGAGTTTTGAAATTTAAAGATTGTCAATGCATTGAATCCTTAGTCGAACAGATTCCAATTTTCCAAGTTAGCTACTCCCCATTCCTTATCATCGAACATCTCGTAGAACTCAGGAGTTGGGGGGACTCATGATATATGATAGCCCAACAGTCCCAACCCATTAACAGTTGACCAAATAAGCGATATGATATGGGACAGACCAATTGGCTATCAGACCTAGCCCATTAACAATCGACCAGCCCAAGTCCTCATTAGGCCATTTCGTAGCACGAGTGTCGACACCTTACCCAATCGATCAAAATGTGGTCGATTAGCTCGAGAATAACCATTCAGCCCTCAACCAAGAAGACCTTTGGATCTAATGGAGCTCCACCACCTCAACCAAAGTGTGCACAGATGATTGGCAGATGAGGAAACATCTCAACCTTAGTAGGTCAATCGGAGTAGCTTAGAGAAGTCCTACGCCACCCATCACAATTACATTGAATGCGCCACAACCATCTCTTTACCGCATTAAATGCTCTGACAAGTGGCATGCCTCTGCATTAGTAGTGCGTGCCACCTCCCATACCACCATTCTACAGAAGTAAAGTATTGCATGCCTCCATCGTACTGCTATGTCATGAAGAGATGAGAGAGCGCTATTTGGAGAAGTACATAAAAGAAAAAAAAGACCTAAAGGTCCTCAAGTAAAGACAAAAGCCCTCTCTGTATAAGCGAGGGCATCATTGACATCTTAACCTCTCAAGAGAGACTATGAATACCCCATTGCCATCTTTCAGCAAGGTATGCTTATTATCATTTAAGCCTTTATTATGTCGCTCTCTTTTCTAGTAGATTAAGTGCTGACTTGAGCATCGAAGTGCCTTAGCCAAGGGCTCCTTGGCTAGCCTGACATTTGTAATTAGTTATAGGACTAGACTCTATCACAACTAAATACTTCCTTCAAACTTCTATTCTGGTCCATCACATTGGGCCAGTACCCAATATACCACTAAGCAGCTCATATCATCATCACTTTGGGTAATGCCAAAACTATCTTACAAAGTAATTCTTAAAAATTGTATAAAATTTGAGGTCTAGTAGGTCTCAACTTAAACAAAAATTGGGCACTCACGAATGCATGCTTAAAGTAAATAATAATAATAATAATAATAATAATAATAATAATAATAATAATAATAATAATAATAATAATAATAATAATAATAATAATAATAATAATAATAATAATAATAATAATAATAATAATAAATTATTATTATTATTATTATTATTATTATCATCATCATCATCATCATCATCATCATCATCACTAAAAAATATATTTGAAAAGAATTAACATGATAACTATGAGTGTAAGATGAGTTTAACCGGCTTGCAATTGTAGCTCAACTTGAGTTTGAGCATTTTTTGAGGTCAATTTGAGCTTTTCTACCTCGAGCTCTATAATAAGTGGAGCTCAAGCTTTAACTTAATTGTTCAAAAGTTCACGAGCTAACTCGTTAGTTTTTTAAATATACATCAAAATACATATATTAAGAAAATAATAATATTTTAATATAAAAATATTAAGTGTAATCATAACTACATATTATGATAAGATTTAATTTAAATGTTAATATATACATATAAATAATTATATTATGAAAAAAATACAAATTTGAGTTGTATGTAAACAAAAGAAATTGAAGAATCTTAATTCTTAATGCCTTGTTTTGATATAACTAATGAGATGAATATTTTGATATCTCAAAGAGCATAATGAATTTATGCTAGTCTCTTTTCCTTTCCATCAAAGAGCTACCTTAGAACCTACTGAAAATCCCTTTGTATTTGTCGTTATTATTTGAAATTTTTTTTTTTTTAATTTATATATGTTTTTATTGATTTAACTATACTGAAAATCCCTTTATTTTTATTTTTTAATTTATTTAGATATATTTTGTCATCATAATATGTAACACCCCTGAAATTTGGTATTTTGAAAAATAAGGATTTAGAAATCAAGATATCGATTGGTCGGAATTTAGGGCTCAAAAAATAAATGAAAAGGACCTAATTGTAAGAATTTGAAAGTTTTAGGGATAAATTTACAATTTTTAGGAACTTGATTGGATCACATTCTAAAACTTTTAGGGTTGCATGGTAAATAATTTAAGCCAAAGGTTATAATCTTATTCACTAACTATTTCTTAGGGTTTAACTGAAGAAAGACTAACTTGGATGGACTTAATTGAATGAGTTTATAACTTTCAGGGGTCAATTTAGAAATTTAAAATTTGGCCCCTATAAATATCTTATTTTTTCATTTTAACCCCATTTCATTTCTCTTTTTTAGCCGCGACCACATCTCATTCTCTAGTGATTTATCCGGCCTTGACTTTTCTTCCATGATCACTCTGATTATTTTCTTTTCCTCTTCACCAGCATCACGCTGATATACCATGCAAGCCATTTCACCAGCGGGACCATTGAATTTTTGAAACTGAAAACTTGACATGAATGAGGTCGACGGGCGATGGAAGAGCAAGGGCTGAACTCAATTTCTGGGCAGTGTTCCTGGTAGCTTTCAGCTCGAGGAAGGTTTTAACATCCTTACCTGGAAGTTTGATACGACAGCGACGACAAAAATGGGAAGAATAAAGGTGGTGGCGTGAGGTGGAGCTGAGGCTTCGGAGCTTCAATTGATGGCCTTCCCGGTGGCGAAACTCAAAATTGGTTGTGGCATTTGGTTCAGGGAGCTGAAACGCAGTTGTTGGTGGTAGTCTTGACATTTTTTTCGACAGCGGCGATCTGAGGACAGTTTCTTTCTCTCATCGCGGTGGTCGCAAGGTACTTTTGGTTCATGATTTTGGGGCCTTGATAATTGGATCGTGGGTAAAGGGGATTGGAATGGAATATGCTTATATATATATACATATGTTGTGTTGTTAATTTCATAAACCTTGTATTATGCCAAGGATGATAGATTAATATATGATTGATATATATATCCCTATGCATGGAGGAACACTTGTGCTTAGTGGACCCAGATATTTTAAATTGTTTGGCATCTTTGGTTAATTAAGGTTAATAAGTAAGAAAACCCTAATTTTATGGATTTAGGACTTAAGTGGTAAGAATTAGGTTAATTAAGATAATTGGACTATTATTATTAATTTGGGATGACGTTATGAGGTTTAGTATGTAATTAAGAATTGGATTATATTTCTTTAATGGAACTAAGGTGAATTATGATTATGACTATTATAGTGGCTTAATTAGCATCATTTGTATTGATAATATCGATTAATGCTACAATTACCGTATTAAGTGGATGATTAGTAGTTTTAGGCTATTAATTGCAAGATTGTAATTATTGGAGATTAATAAGGATTTTAATTATGGATTTATTATTTTGGTTAGGAGACAATGAAGTGGGTCCTGTAGATCAGTAGGCGATGACAGCTTTTCTGAGATTACAGAGGTGAGGGTCTAACCTCTTCGGTGTTTATTCTTATATGCCCTGTGAGGGTCTACCGCTTTGGTTCTTGTTTTGTATACCTTATTTGATATTCGTTTCATAACCCTGTGAAGGTTTCCTATTTCTGTACTTGCTCTTGTTTATTGAAATTGTACTTGCTTGAGATCTTGTTTGATATCTCTAATTGACTTGTATACCCCGGTGAGGGTTATTTCTTGATTGTATCCTAATATGACTTGTTCTTGTCCATTCTGGTGCCAAGAACTCGCAATTGTAATCTGTTACTGCACTTGTTCCTGAACTATACTTTTTATTATCTTGTACTTATTACCATTTTGTTATGTAGATCCCAGCTGTTGAGCTTGGGATGAGCCGTTATGTGGATCCAAACTGTTAAGCTCGAGATGAGTCGTTTGTAGATCCTAACTGTTAAGCTCGGGATGAGTCGTTATATGGATTGATTGACTAACTGATTGACTGTCTGACCGATTGACTGACTACTTAACTGATTGATTGACTGACTGATTGATTGTCTAACTGATTGCCTAACTAGCTGACTGACTAACTGACTGGCTAGTGCAAGGAGAACCTGATATGCCTGTCATGTTCTGATTCATTGGACGGCATATGATATTTTGGTTTGTTTTGTTTCGATCGTTTCCCAATTGTTTATGTCATGCTCGTGGAGCAATAAGGATGGTGTAGCTTCTTTGTTTAGGTTGGCTATTATTTGAGCCGAACGAGCTATATGTATTTCCTTTCGAACTGTGATCGATTGAGATAGACCATTCCTCCCGAGCAGAATCGATTGAGACAATATTAGGCCTTTCATGTCGACAGTCACAACACCGAGCTAGTACCTACTTGAAGTTTTGAATTTGATAATGCTTGTTTACCTAACTTGTTATTACCTATTTTCTTGATACGTTTCTATACTGTATGTTATTTGACGATCTGTTGAGTAGATTCTTCCTCGACTGATCCTTATTGCTTATTATTATCAATATCCCTCACTAAGTCCTTTAGACTTACCTTTCCATTGTTTTTTATTCTCTCAAATAGGGATTAAGTGAAGAATTTGGACTTCAGGCTGGACATGAGCATATTTTGTAATAGATCAAGTGTTTGAATGTATATATGGAAGCACCTGAATGCTAAGCATGAACTCGAGACGTTGTGACATGTTATGTGATAACTGAAGACATGAAAATGTTTTGTTAGATATAAAGTGAATTATGGCACGTATTTAATGGTTTGTTGAGTTAGTTAAGTTTGAAATTTCCACAAATTGAAATGTTTTGGGCCTATTGCTTGTTTATGAATTAAGATTTAAGTCTGAATTGAGTGGCAACTCAGCTAAGGGCGATCCTAAATGGGGGCATTACAATTGGTATTAGAGCTTAGGTTTGTCGATGACCTAGGCATTTGGGTATTATTGGGATTTGTGACTGACCTTTTGTTTAGGTTAGTTTTAGTATGAATTTTAGGTATTTTGCGTATTGGGAAATTCCTATGTGCTTTGAGGATTTAAGTTGAATTTGATCAATTGATATTGGTAAAATAAGTTTGAATACTGCAAGAATGTTCATGGGATCTTATTGTTTATTTTAGAATGATTAAGATTTGTGTATTATGAGTTCGATATAGTTTTGTATTAATCCTTCTCTTTCTTTTATCTTTGAAAGCTTGGAAGAATCGAAAAGAGTGATGGCATCACTAAAACATACCCCAATGCATTCTCCTAGTCAAGAAAATCTGGAAGAGGATACCTCGAAATGAAGATGCCCAATAAATGTGTAGAAAGGACACAAGAACTACAGATACATTCAACCGCAAAGGGAGAAGTTATAAAGCAGATAAGTGCAATGCAACAACAACTTCTATAATCACATCAGCAACAAGGTTAGGTAGATAGCCCCAAGAGAAACAAAAAGCCTTCGGAATTTGGGACTTAGGCACATTTCCTTAGGTTCCACCCCTCAAAATTTATGGGTAAATCAGACCGCTAAAAAGCCGAAGCTTGGATCAGGGAAATGGAATATATCTTCCAAATGATAGATTACCTAGATGACCTCAAACTTAGGTCTGTTGTTTGTCTGTTAGAAGGAGTTGCAGGTCAATGGTGGACTTCGGTAAGTCAAGGATGGGAATATAGAAAGTCCTTCGTACCTGGGATAATTTCGTGTAGGAATTTATGGATAGATTCATCCCACAAGAGGTAAGAGATGCTCGAAAAATAAGAATTTGAGAATCTTACCCAAGAAGATATGACTGTGTGGCAACACAAAGCAAGATTCAATATGTTGTGGCGGTATGCACCGCAGATATGGAGGAAAGAAGAGTATAAGATAGAGAAATTTGTTAAAAGATTGAGATCGGAGATACAACAAATCCTCATGCCTTGTGAGCAGTCTAACTTTTACGAAGTCTTAGCGAGAGCCTTGTGTGTAGAATAAGAACCTTTTGAAGTATATACAAATAAAAAAAAGGGCAAGCGAGGAAAAGTTTCTGAACTAGAAATTGTTGCAAGTAAGGAGAGAGAGTTCCATAGGAAAATATTGAAGGTCCAATCTAGGACGCCAAGAATGAAATGTGGATTTTGTAGAGGTTTCAATCATAAAGAATCTAACTGTTGGAAGAAACTAGGAAGGTGTATAAGGTGCGGCAGCAAACAACATCTCTTCCGGGACTGCCCTAGAAACAAATGGTCAACCTCAGGTGCTCAAAAGAGAAAAAGAAAATAGGTGGCAGAAGGTTCTGTCTAAGTTCTTGACTGTCAATAGAGAATTTGACACTGCATATTTTGGCTTCATAACCCATACGGAGTTTGAGGAGCAGTAGGCGTATGGGTTATGTATATACTTAGTATGTTCAAGTTTTTGTGAATCTATATTTAGTTGCTTTGGAATGTATGATAAGTTATGACCTCTAGCATGTTCAGTTTGAACTTGACTACTCTTTAATATAAATAATATATAAGTATGAACTAGTGATGTTGTTAATTGTTTGTTGCTATAATGGTTTTATAGTCTTTTAGATCAGAGCACACATTCTATCAAAACTGAAATAGATTTTAAGTATTGAAATGACAAGTGATTGAGGCAACGAGAAACCAGAATGTTACAAATACCAGTGTTAATCGAAGCTTATCCAGAACCCAGGTGAGAATCTGGGGACCAGATTCTCTAAATGGGTGAGTCTGTAACACCCCTAAAATTTGGTATTTTGGAAAATAAGGATTTAGAAATCAAGATATCAATTGGTTGGACTTTAAGGCTCGGAAAATAAATGAAAAATACCTGATTGTGAGAATTTGAAAGTTTTGGGGATAAATTTGCAATTTTTAAGAACTTGATTGGATCACATTCTAAAACTTTTGGGGTTGCATGCCAAATAATTTAGGTCAAAGGGTCTAATCTTACGCACTAACTATTTATTGGGTTTTAGTTGAAGAAACACTAACTCGGATGAACTTAATTGAATGAGTTTATAACTTTCAAGGCTCAATTTAGAAATTTAAAATTTAGCCCCTATAAATATCTTATTTTTGCATTTTAACCCCACTTCATTTCTCATCCTTCACCACAATCACATCTCGCCTTTTTCGACAATTTATCCAGCTATGGCTTTCTTCCATAATCACTCCGATTATCTTCTTTTCCTCTTCACCAGCATCACACTGCTATACCATGCAAGCCATTTCCCCGACGGGACCATCGGATTTTTGAAACTGAAAACTTGACACGAAGGAGGTCGACGGGTGACGGTAGAGCAAGGGTTGAACCTAATTTTTGGGCATTGTTCTTGGTGGCTTTTAGTTGGGGAAAGGTTCTAATACCTTTACCTGAAGTTCGATGCGGCAGTGACGGCATAAACGGGAAGAACAGAGGCGGTGGCATGAGGTGGAGTTGAGGCTTCGGAGCTTCAATTAACGGCCTTCCCGACGGCAAAACTCAAAATTGGTTGTGGCATTTAGTTCAAGGAGCTGAAACGCAGCTGTTGGTGGTAGTCTTGAGATTTTTCGGTGATCGATGGACTGCGACCAAAGGCTGTGGCGCGGCAGTTATCTGAGGATAGTTTCTTACTCTCATCGCAGTGGTCACAGTGGTGCTTTAAGTTCATGATCTTAGGGCCTTGATAATCAGCTCGTGGGTAAATGGGATTGGAATGGAATATGCTTATATATATATATGTTGTATTGTTAATTTCATAAACCTCGTATTATGCCAAGGATGATAGATTAATATTTGACTGATATATATCCCCATGCATGGAGGAACACTTGTGCTTAGTGGACCTGGATATATTAAATTGTTTGGCATCTTTGGTTAATTAAGGTTAATAAGTAAGAAAACCCTAATTTTATGGATTTAGGACTTAAGTGGTAAGAATTGGATTAATTAAGATAATTGGACTATTATTATTGATTTGGGATGACGTTATGAGGTCTAGTGTATAATTAAGATCTAGATTATATCTCTTTAATGGAACCGAGGCGAATTATGATTATGTCTATTATAGTGGCTTAATTAGCATCATTTGTATCGATAGTATCGATTAATGCTAGAATTACCATATTGAGTAGATGATTAGTGATTTTAGGTTATTATGACAAGATTGTAATTATTAGAGATTAATAAGGATTTTAATTGTGGATTTATTATTTTGGTTAGGTGACAATGAGGTGGGTCCTGCAAATCAATAGGCGGCAACAACTTTTCTGAGACTACGGAGGTAAGGGTCTAACCTACTAGGTGTTTATTTTTGTATGCCCTGTGAGGGTCTAATGCTTTGGTTCTTGTTTTGTATACCTTATCTGATATTCATTTCATAACCCTGTAAGGGTTTCTTGATTATGTACTTGCTCTTGTTTATTGAAATCGTACTTGCTTGAGATCTTGTTTGATATCTGTAATTGACTTGTATGCCCCGATAAGGGTTATTTCTTGATTGCATTTTGATATGACTTGTTCTTGTCCGTTCTGGTACGTAGAACTCCTAATTGTAATCTATTACTGCACTTGTTCCCGAACTGTACTTGTTATTATCTTGTACTTGTTACCATTTTGTTATGTGGATCCCAGCTGTTAAGCTTGGGACGAGCTGTTATGTGGATCCCAGCTGTTATGCTCAGGACGAGCAATTATATGGATCCCAACTGTTAAGCTCGAGACGAGTTGTTTGTGGATCCCAGTTGTTAAGCTCGGGACAAGCCGTTATGTGGATTGACTGACTGACTGACTGACTGATTGATTATCTGACTGATTGACTGACTGCTTGACTGATTAATTGATTAACTGACTGATTGATTGACTGATTGATTGTCTAACTGATTGCATGACTGGCTGGTACAAGGATAATCTAATATGCCTGTCATGTTCTGATTCGTTGGACGGCATATGATATTTGGGTTCGTTTTGTTTCGATCATTCCTTGATTGTTTATGTCCTGCTTGTGGAGCAATAAGGATGGTATAGCTTCTTTGTTTCGGTTTGGCTGTTGTCCAATCCAAATGAGCCGTCTGCATTTCCTCTCGAACTGTGATCAGTCAAGATGGACCTTTCCTCCCAAGCAAAATCGGTTGAGACAATACCAAGCCTTTCTAGCCAACAGTCACAACACCGAGCTAGTACCTACTTGAAGTTTTAAATTTGATAATGCTTGTTTACCAAACTAGTTATTACATGTTTTCTTGATACGTTTCTGTAACGTATGTTATTTGACAATCTGTTGAGTCAATTCTTCATCGACAAGTCCCTACTACTTATTATTATGAATATCTCTTACTAAGTCCTTTAGACTTACCCTTCTTTATTTTTTATTATCTCAGACAGGGATTAAGTGAAAAATTTGGACTCTAGGCTGGACATGAGCATATTTTGTAATAGATCAGGTGGTTGAATATATATATATATATATATATATATGGAAACACCTGAAAGCTAAGCATGAACTTGAGACATTGTGATATGTCATGTGATGACTGAAGACATGTAAATGTTTTGTTAGATATAAAGTGAATTATGGCACATATTTAATGGTTTGTTGAGTTAGTTAAGTTTGAAATTTTCGCTGCTTTTGATAAGTTAAGTTGAAATGTTTTGGTCTATTACTTGTTTATGGATTAAGATTTAAGTCTGAATTGAGTGGCGCCCCATCTAAGGGTGATCCCAAAATGGGGGCTTTACATAGTATCACATAAACTAAATTTAAGTTTGATTTAACATAAAATATCAATTATCATTTTAAAATGAATAATCTGTATACATATTTTTATTTTTTTTAAATAGCAAAAATTGTAAATAACCTAAATTTTAAAATATATACGTAGCATAATAATTCTTTTTTAAAACTTATAACTAATTTTTAAGTTTCATTTACATTTACAAGCTTATCATTAAGTTTTCAACTTTTAAAAATATTGAAAAATAAAAATGATGAAAACATATCCAAATAGCCTTAAATGACCCAATGCCGGAATAAATGTTGTACACTTATAAATTTAAATAAAAATATTAGAACTATGCACTATGCAAAGACACAAGAGGGATAAAAAAAAGCAATTCGTTTTTGGCGGTATTCTTTTCACTTTCCGCCAAAAATTATTAAGAAGTTGGGATAATGGCAGTAATTTCTTAAGCCACAAAGATTGCAAATAATGGAGATTGAGAATGGATGGAGCCTCCTGATGGATTGTTTTGGTCGATTTATATTTTTTTAAATTAATATTTTTAAGTTTATGTCTTTTTCTCTTTGTAGAAAGTTAGGAACTGTTCTTTCGATTTTTGGGTGTTTTGTGGAAAATATTTTGCGAGAATGTGTTTTTGGGAAAATTTTTGGAGCATGTGCCATATGTTTTTTCTTTTTTATTTTTTGGAAAAACATAGAAAATGAATTGAGAATGAGTTGCTTGTTCTTTTATGTTTTGGGGAGGAGACAAATTTTAGTATTGATGTCAAATCAGATGTTTTTTAGTTGGGTTTATAGGGTAATAATGATTTATATATATAAAGATTAAAATATGATTGTTGGGTGTTTTGTAAATGAATTATGAGGGTCTTTTGGGTAATGAAATTTTATTTTTTGGAAGAAGAATTGGAGAACGTGTGCCTATTTTGTAATTGTTTTGAGAGAATGAATATTTTTTTGAAAAAGCCAAAAGAACAAGCCCTTAATGTTTCAGATCTTTTTCCTTCATAAGTTATATATAAGCACATGATATGTATATATACACACACCCACGCAGACATAAATACATATGTTCCTTTAATGTATGCAATTGTATTTGAAATAGATGTTTACGATTCAATAAAAATATTCCTTTATGTTATTATTTAAAACGATTGCTTGTGAGCATGTCTAAGGGTAATGTTGTCATGTATGTTGCAAGTGAAATGTGTATATTCAATTGACAAATTTTTTAACATTTATTCAATTTAATTAAGATAAAGAAAAATTAACATTTAAATAAACTAAATAAAAGAATTTTAAAGAACTATTATTTTCTTTAATAAATAATTATTTGACAAAAATAGTGAATTTTTCTTGCAGTGTATTTACCTTATATGAAGTATTATTAAATTAAATGATATATATTTTTCTATAACAGGTTATCATTAATTTTACAACAAGTTGTTGATTTGCATTTTATAGTTTTAGTATATTAAGTGCTTGGCAATTTTTTTTAAAAAAAATAATAAAAAGATATTTAAAAAAATCTATTATATTAGATAACATAATTTTATAATTTTGAATTATATATTATAATATTAAAATAATAAATATATCTTAAATAATATAGTTAAATATAATTAGCTTTATTTATTAACTAAAATAAAAAATTTAAAAATAAATATAAAATCTAAAACTATCATCCTAGCAATATGATTTAATTTCAAATAAGCACTTAACTAATGTTAACCATTTCAACATAATTCTAATATAGTTTAAATCAGTTTGAACAATATAAATTAATAAATTTTAAATAAATAAAATAAGTAAAAATTATTTTTTTTCCAAATAATACTTAATAATATATAAAAACAGAGATGTATTTAAAATACTTTGACTAAATTAATATTTAATTAAAAATAAATAAGTAAAAAATTGAAAAATAATAGAGAGAAAAGAAAAAGAATAAGTCAAACTTTCTCCCCCAGCTACTAACACCACAAGCCCCATTCCCCCCCCCCCCCCCCAACAAAACACACACCATCCCACAACTCCCACCCCACCAACCCAATTTACTAATATTCTAAAAAATTGGTCTTAATGGGGGAAAAATGTTGGTGAAGAACAATTAACCGAAAATATAAATTATGTTAAGACTAAATCATTAAGAATGCCAAATTCACTAACTCATTGAAAAATTACAAAAGCCCCATTAAAAAAAGAAAAAGAAAAAAGAGTTGTTGAAGTACAAATTGATGTGAAGCCAAATTCACTTAAAAGTTGTCAAGCCCAATCATAAAAAAGAAGTAATTGGGTGAAGCTAGATTAACCAACTCTTTCAATTGAGAAATAGACCAACTATTATATAAAGTCCACTTCACTAATTTATAATTAAAAGCATTGATAAAGTAATTCTCAATTGAAGTATAATTCACCAATTTATTAAAAAATTTGGTCAAACACAATTATTAATAACAAATTTTGAAAGAGCACAATAACCAAGTTTTAAATTATCATAATTATAATTCTTTAAAAAAGCTCAGTTAAGCAATTCATTATAAAATCTGGTGGAACTCAATTTTTAAAAATAAATTAGATAAAACCAATTAACCAATTCTTTAAGTTAATGTCGCTGACCATGTTTGACCGATCTAGCTACGGCCGGTGGCCCAAAGTCAAGTAGGGGATTTAGCTTGGGTGGTTAGGGATGGGGTTTTATCATATGTGTGTGTGTGTGTATATATATATATTTAAAGAAATAATAGAGCCTTGGTTGCCCTTATCCAATTTTATTGAAATCAAATCAGAAAAATTACAATGTCTTAGGCATATAGGCAATGCAATGGAGTTTTGCAAGCAAAGAGTACATGAGACGGGGCCTGGCAACACTATAAAGTTTTGCAAGCCAAGGGTATAAGTATTTGTGCACATTTGTATCTTAGCTTGTGTGGGTTGTAGCCAAGATGGTTTGAGACATGTTGCAGGATGGCACAAGTACGAGTTCAAGTGCCACTCCGCGCACCATTTAAATTTATTCTCTAGCCTTCAAAGTCCATCACGCGGGGGCCCAAAGTGGTTTGGCCCAGCCCATTTCATCATCAGAGCCCCGGGCTAGCTAGCCCACTGCAGCTCAACTCGCCAGAGTTTGGGCCCAATGCAATGACCCAACAATTAGGCCTACCATTCAGTTATATATATACATATATATATATATTTAGTTTTATATATATATATTTATATTATTCCTAATATAGAGGTATATATATTATTTTAAAATAGTTTTTATAAAGAATTTTTATTGATTTGAAATTTAGTTTTTTTATTATTTTTCTAATTTTTTTTATTGAGGTTAAATAGGCATTTCATATTTTGTGGTTTTTTCTTCATAAATAAACTAAATTTTAGGGGTATGTGGGCTATTAGTCTTTTATATTTTAACAGTTTCCATTAATATTTAACAATGTGGGACCAAAAATATTAAGAAAATTATGAAATTTGAATTAAAAGTGGTCAAGTACCAGTTTTTGAGACTAACAATGCGAATACAGTGATACCATGGGATTAAAAAAGCAATTTTTCCTAGTTGTAACATATAAACTTCTATTTAATTGGATGGTTACATTGATAGAAAGAATTAAGCAACATCAATAATCATGTAGGTTTTTTAATATAAATGTTTAATGAACGATTATTTTAAATTTAATAAATTATAATTTTTGAATAAATATATTTCTTAAATTTTTACATCTGTACAAATTACAATACAATACAAGAAGTTTGATTTTCTAAAATCAAATTAATTAAACAGGAAAATCAAAGTTTTTTAAAATTCATAAATAATTTTCCCAAAATTTTTTATTTTGAGAAAGATATTACAATAAATTATAATAGGGAAACAATCAAATTATTAACCCCTAAAATTTATCCGTCTTAATTCATCGTATAATATAAGATAAAGGAAATAAACTTTGGATAAACTATTTATAATTAGGAGAAGTTAAAATTTGGAGGGAATAAAAATTGGGGGAATTCATTTTTGGAGGAAATTATATTACTTCATTATGTAGAACAAGTATCAAATAAAATTGTTACCATTTCGATGGAGCCCTTACTTTTCTTTCTTTTTGCTAACATAGTGTTTGGTTATGTTTTATATGTTTTGTATTATGTGTTTGGGAGAATGAGTTTTTGAAGTAGACTTGGGTAATGTGATAGTTGTATTCGAGAATATGATGAATATTTGTTTATATTTTGGAGAATAGCTAAGAATTTGTTTTGGAGAGTTTTGGTATATTTGCACTTAAAAATTTCTCGACAATTAGATATTTACACATAAAAAAAATAATAATAAAAAAGTGAAAAATAAATGATATGAAATATAAGTATAAAAATAAAATAAATATATAAAAAAGGCAAACATATATATACACATATATGTACATTTATAAAGTGAACCCAGTACCCCGCCAATGTGGCATTTGAGCTTTCCATTGGGCTAGGTGTGGGTGGTTTGAGAGGGAGGGGGTGCGATTTAGGTTTTCTTAATATTTTTACTTTATTTAATTTTAAAATTTGTTAAATCGATTAATGATTTGACATGTAGATTTAAGTAGATCTAAATAAAGAATAACTTTATCTTTTACTTTTTAGATATTTAATTTTAATTTTTTTTAACTATAGTGAAGGGTGATATGAGCATATAGGGAAGTGCCAATTTTTGGAGGAAATTTTTAATTGTGATGTGATATTAATAACTAAAATATTTTTTACACTTTGAATTAAATTAATTTATGGAGGGAACAAAATTTTGAAGGAAGAAACGTTGGAGTAAATTTGGAGGGAAATAAATTTTAGGTGGGACTTTATTTAATTGTTATTTAAAATTAGTAACAAAAGTATTTGTTACAATTTTCATTTAACAAAATTTTGGAGGGAAAAAATTTTTAGAGGGTAAAATATTAACTATAGAAACAAATATATTTGTTACTATAAAACGTAATTGTAACAAATTTGGCAATGTAACAAAAAGTAGAAACTTTTGTTACAAATATGGCATCCTAAAATGTGGGAAAAATTATTTGTAACAATACTTCAATTTTCGTAATGAAAATTTCTTTAGTTACAAAAGAATAAAAATTTCGGGTAACAAATATTTTTCTTGGTTACCCAAGATGAGTCATTTAGTAACAAAAATCCAGTCTCGTTACGAAAAATCATGATTTTGTAACGAATTTTTTCTTTGTTACCAAAATTTTTATTACAAGAAGTGCAGTTTGTTGTAGTGCAAGTTTCCAACTGCTGCCGGGACAAGTGAGTTGCTTTGTAACATTAAGGAAGCCTAGCAATGCTACACTATCTCAGTCGAGGCAAGTGAGTAGAAGACTCGACCAAAACTGAAACCTTCGGGGGACGTCCTAGTAACGGAACCCGAACAGGGATAGCAAAGCAAGAAGAGAAAGCTAGAAGAGATTAAGGTCAAACCGATCGGGGAATTCAAGACTATAGAGCTCAAGCATGGGAATCCCGACAAGACCACAAGGTTTAGGACGGATTTGGGAAACAACATGTAGTATTTAATGGTCGATTTCCTCAAAAGAACATTGATGTTTTTGCTTGGAAACCAGCTAACCTCCAAGGAATCGACCCTAGTATCATAGTCCACCACCTGAATTTGGACCCCTCATTCAAGTCGATCAAGCAGAAGACTAGGACCTTGATGCTGAAAGATGTCAGATCACCGAGGAAGAGGTCAACAAGCTTTTAGAGGCAGGCTACATTACAGAAATTTGGTATCCTAGTTGGCTTTGTAATGTAGCTCTTGTCCCTAAGAATAAGGGGAAATGGAGAATATGTAATGACTTTACTGATTTGAGTAAAGCTTGATCTAAATAACCTTACACGTTACCTCGCATGGACTTTTAGTTGATTCTACTACTGGTTGTGATCTTTTGAGTATGATGGATGCATTGGAAGGTTATTATCCAATTTTTATGGCCCCCGAAGATAGGGATAAGACCTCATTTGTGGTCCCCAATAGTTTATACTATTTTCTGGTGATACCTTTTGGGCTCAAGAATGCAGGTACCACCTACCAAAGACTTGTGAACTTTATGTTCAAAAATGAGATTGGAAAGACCATGGAGGTCTACATCGATGACATGATTGCTAAAATAGAAAAAGAGCAAAATCACTTAACTTACCTCAATCATACCTTTTCAATATTGAGAGCATTTGGTATGAATCTCAACCTAACAAATGCAAGTTCGGGGTGAGATGGGAGAAATTCTTGGGATTATGGTTAGTTAGAGGGATATAAAAGAAAATCCACAAAAAATCCAAGCAATTTTGGACATCTCACCACCTCGAACAATTAGAGATGTGCAACGACTGGTCGAAAGGATCATAGCTCTGGGCTAATTCATTGCTCGACTAACTGACAAAAGCTAATCATTCTACAAAATCCTCAAGAATGTGTGGAAGTTCCAGTGGATGGAGCAATGTGACCAAGCCTTGGTTGAATTAAAATACTACTTGTCGGCACCACTGATGCTCGCTAAGTCAGAGATTGAAGGGGTCTTGCATATTTATTTAGTAGTCTCGTCAGCAGTAATCAACTCTATTTTGGTATTGACTAGACATGGCACCTACCGCCCTATATACTATAGCAGCAAAGCGTTGTAAGACCCAAAACACAATTACCTTGAGATCGAAAAAATTGCTCTTGCTTTGGTCACAGCAGCCAGGAAGTTATGGCCCTACTTCAATGTTATTCTATCATTGTCTTGACGAATCAGCTATTGAAACAAGTACTATCAAAGTTGAACATGTTGGGAAGATTGACGAAGTGGACCATCGAATTAGGGGAATTGGATATCACTTTCCAGCCTCGAACTACCATCAAAGCCCAAGTGTTAGCAGATTTTATAGCAGAACGCCCCAATCTACCTAGAGAAATCGACTAGGATTCACCTATTTGGACCTTACATGTAAATGGCTCCTCAACTACATGTAAATGGTCATGCTGGAGGAGGAATAAGCATTTCCCTACACTCCTCCCAGGCTTAAAAGTACGACTTTGTCATAAAAATTGATTACACCATCACCAATAATGAAGCTGAGTATAAGGCCATTTTTGCTGGTATGAGGATAGTCATCGGTAGGGGAAGTCAAGCAGCTAGTAGCCATAACAAATTCCCAGTTAGTCGTGGAGCAATTCAAAGGAAATTTTGAGGCCAAGGAGACCATAATGACCAGGTACCTGGCTGAGGTCAAGAAATTGCAACAATAGTTCAAAAAGTTCACCCTCAGCTAAGTGTCGAGATTGAAAAATGAAAGGGCCGACGCCCTATCCAAGTTTGCCAGCTCGACAAAAAGAACTTAGACAGGACCATTACATTTCTAGTCTCCAACAAACCTTCTATAGTTACTCCTGACCAGAACTTGATCGGGTAAATCCAAGAACCAGCTCCCTCCTGGTAGGACGAAATTAAAGCCCACCTAAGAAAAGGAAGAGTGCCTGAAGATAAAGCAGAAGTGCGCAAGCTCAGAGGTCAAGCTGCAAAGTTCGCCTTTAATGAGTTTGGTTAGCTCTATAGGAGATCCCTTTCCGAACCGCCGTTGAGGTGCTTGACATTAGAGCAGGCTCAAGAAGTCTTACAGAAGGTCTATCCAGGTATCTAAGGTAATCACTCTAGAAGACGAGCATTAGCCCACAAAGTTATGAAGCATAGATATTTTTGGCCGACCTTATTAAAAGATACAGTAGACTTCACCAGAAAATGCCCATCTTGCCAGTCCACTCCAACATCCCCTATCAGCCGGCGTCAATGCTAGTGCCAGCTCAGATCACATGGCCATTTGATTAGCAGGGGATAGACATAGTTAGTTGTTGTGGTTGAATACTTCACAAAATGGGCCAAAGCAGAAGCGGTCCCGAAAATAATTGATGCGGCCATTAGAAGTTTCTTATGGAAAAATATTATCTCACTTTTTGATTTGTCAAAGGTGCTGGTATCAGACAATGGGACAAAATTCCAAAGCAAAAACAGGAGGAACTAGTGTGAAAATTTTGGAATCCGACAACATTTTACTTTAATTGGAAACCCCAAGTAGGACTATTTTGGACCACATCAAAACTCGACTTGAAGGATCCAGAGCTAGTTGGGCAGACGACCTACCTAGGGTCCTATGGGCCTACAGAACTATTCCCAGAACTACCAGGGGCATAGTTTTTACAGTTTGGTCTATGGGTCAAAACTAGTAGTCTTGTCAGAGTTTATACAACATACAACTCAAGTAATTCATTATAATCCAATCAGGAGAGAGTTAGGAAGAGAATTCAACCTCAAGATAATCTACAAGTTATGCCAGTAGGCATACACAACCATGCAGAGGTATAGGTCGACGATGGCCCAACAATACAACAAAGGAGTTTGACCAAGAAGTTTTAAGGTAGGAGATTTCATCCTCAAGAAAGTTGAAGTTTCACAAAATGTTAGAAAACTCGACCCAAAGTGGGATGGTCTCTACTCAATAGTCAAAGTGGCAAAGCATAATTCTTATCGACTTGTCGATATGGACAGAAACGAGCTCCCTCGACCATGAAATGCAGTAAACTTGAAAAAATTCTATGTATAAAGAGGTCAAGGTCTCCATTCAACTATTTTGTAGTTTGGTTCCAAACCAATAAAAGTAATTTAAGTTCAAAAGATTGCTTGTTCTCAATTGCAACCAAAGCTTCTAGCTCAATCATATAAATGAGAAAATTGTTTAAAGTCGACCCAGTAGCCAACCACAATTTGGTTTCAAACCATGATCACAGTGTATAGCGTACCTACTCAATAAATGATAAAATCATTTAAAGTCAACCCAGTAGTTGACTACAATTTGGTTTCAAACCACGATCATGGTGTATAGCCTACCTACTTAATAAATGAGAAAACCATTCAAAATCAACCCCACAGTCGATCATCATTTTCAAGTCGCCTAACGAAGCACTTTTCACGACATAAAAATCGCACACAATTTGAAATCAATCAATTAAAATCAACCCATGATTGACCGTGGCTTTAAACATGTTCATCTCATTGCGATAAAGACTATTTTAAGTTGACCCAGTAGTAGGCTATAAATACTATTTTAAGTAGACCTAGTAGTAGACTATAAAGACTATCTCAAAACCAATTTCAATGGATCAGGTTGATAATAAAATCCTCAAATCAATTCAATTAATTCTTTTAAAATCAATTTTATAATCGACCATTAACTTGGTTCTAAGCCAATTGGATACTGCTTGCTTCTTCATTAAAATATTGCGTTGTTCGATGAGTTAGATGGAAGAAAGCTTTATTTCTGCATTCATTTATATGATCAAATTGAAAATTCAAACAAAAGTAACAAGAGGAATCAAGTTGACAAAAGTGATCGAAAAAGCAAATCTTATAAATATAGAATATCAAATTACATGAGGACATTACAAATGTTCATCAAATAACTCAAGGCGCCTCGTAGGATGAATCAAAACAAACATAAACCAGCAAAATGGAGCAACTTCAACTCGACGCAACTCCCTCCCCTATATTACCCCGTGCAGCCGCCACTTCATTAATAGCACGATCAAGCTCGTCCCCAGAATTCACCTACTAGATAGTTGGGGGACCATCGACCTCCTGCTCATAAGCTAGCTAGATAGCACCCGCAGGTTGAGAAGGACTTGACTCCTTTGTCAAAAATGTGCATTCAACGGGAGAAAAATAAGCTATAATGTAGACCTTGCCATCCTTGATGTCGAACGTGAAATCGCTCACAAAATCGAACTCCTTTGCCACATCGACTACCCTCGGGTGGATCACAGCACCAGCATCTTCCATAGGTGCACTTTTGTCGACGGGTAAAGTGTTAAAGTAGTCGTCAAGTTGCTCATTCTGCAGCATATTAAGATGTTCGTTATCCTCATGTCAGAACTGATATTCCAGGAATTTGAGCTGTTTCACAGCCTTTTCAACAGCTTTCGTATCGTCGACCGCAAAGATAACATTGGCATCTTGGAATGCTAAGCACATCATAAATTGTTGAATGGCCTCCTTGCGAATGCTCGGTAGTATTTTGAAGAACTCATCTCATACGTATCTAGTACATCTATTATATCCCAGTGCTCGACCAGCATTGTGGACTGCCTCTGCCTCTAACCTCACCTTATGCAGCAGCTCATCAAGGTGACTTTTTTAAGTTACCGCAGCCACCAGCTACGTGTCCTTTTCTTCGACCTATCAGTCAGCTCGCTGATCCTCAACTCTAGTGAATAGACCTGAGTCTTGGCCAATTTAGCATACTCTCACTCCTTTTGGAGCTCTTCCCGATTGCCCAGGGCCAACTCAGCCCTTCAATAAAAATGGTAGCCCAGTTGGCCGACTTGGGACAAGAGCAAGTTTGGTCAAAAGTTAAGCACAAAAAATAAGTTTTTAAAGCTAATAAAACTCGATCAAAAACTTACCATGTTCGTATGATACAGGAACAACTTTAGGGCTTCCAGCTACCCTATCTGAAGTAGTTTCTTTTGGTCGGACATAAACTATCCAGCCATGAGCACTTTCAGGGGGCTCACTTCAATCGACCCCGCCCCCAACATCGATGTCGTGTTCTGGACCTCGATGTCAATTCCAAACCTTAGGCTCAGGAAAGTGGGCCGGGGGAATAACTCGTCATCTGGTCGGCCGTCAAAGAGTGAAGACTCGTCAGCTTTCCCTTTTCCTTTCTCAGTAGTAGTTCTCTTCAGCAGGGGAGCTCCCGCATCGACCATTGGTCTTTTATTGAGATGCTGGGTTGTTGCTCTTGATCGTGGCTGATCGAGCAAAGAGAGGAATAGGCGATGGCACTTGCTATGAATGAACACTTTGTGAGGCAGCCTCTCTACGAGCAATTGCTTGTCGGAGCTCCTGCACCTTCTGTTGACGTGCCATAGCTTGCTATCGAATGTGGTTCATGATTTCTACTCAATTTGAAACAAAAAAATGCATCATTATCGACCAAAAAGTACAAAAATAAAAAATGATAGAAATCAATAATGGTATCTACTTAGTCGAACATTAGCTGACAAATCCAATTTAGCAGGTGATAAACCTACTAGCACTAGTTCTTCTCCTCAACGTACCTTGATGCCTCCATCTGGCTGAATTCGAATAGGTCTCGAATAAATGTATTAGGCCAGGGGGTTTTTGTTCCCAAGCATCTCGACCTACCCCGTAAGCCCCCTCGGGTATATTAAACCCGACCCCACCCAAAGCGCAAATAAAGAAATAGCATTTTTTTATGCTTGGCCATGTTAAGAAGATGGATCACTAAGAAATTTCAAAGATGGCGGGCTGTGAGATAATAAAAGCCTGACTCCTTGGTGCTACCTGACTTCTATGATATTGGGAAGTGGAAGAGATTGCTAAAATTTGTGAAAGATGGGGCTTAGTTGTGTGTGGCCATTAAAACAACGAAGCTGTAAAGAATCGAGAAATAATTGGTAAAAAACCTAGGCCTACACTTAAGAGCATCCTCAAAAATTATTTGGCAACTATTCGGAGGTTGATGCATCCTATCACTGGGCCTCGGGACGATCGACTCGAACTCCAAAGGAATGTGATACAACTACCTGATCAACTCTAAATCTCTATCTTTGATCTCAAATATAATCTCACTATAGTGATCAGCAATAAATAACCACCACGAGACACGGGAAGTCGACTTGGCCTTGCCCCACCCCAAGCATTAACTTGAGTATCACTCGAACTCTCAGAAGAGTCAGAACTATCACTAGAAGACTCGCTAGTCCCGCTAGTCGAGTCACCCAACCTTCTAGTCGAATCCACATCTGATCGAGTCTCCTCCAAATCGCTCCCCCTATCACTTCCCTTCCCCAAAGGTCCTTAACATCTTTTCGTATTAATAATAGGTCGAAAGCAAAGAAGAATAAAGTTGGTCGAGATTGAAGAAAACTTACATAGATGGTAGGAATATAAGAAACTCGAATATGGAAAATGCAGTAAATTTGCAAAGCTCAAACTCTCAAATTGCTGTAAAAGTGCAAATGAACATTTTTCACCATGTTATTTATAGGCCCCAGCCAGTGGGTAAGTCAACCGATTAAACTAATCGATTATCGGGCAATTATTATGCATCCATCAGTTGAATATCCACGCTGCTTAATGTAACTAACACTTTAAATGCACTGAAACCCTGGTCGAGTTTTAAAATTTAAAGATTGTCAATGCATTGAATCTCTATTCGAATAGATTTCAGTTTTCCAAGTTAGCTACTTCCCCTTTCTTTTCAACGAATATCTCGCAAAACTCGAGAAGGGGGGGACTCATGATATGAGATAGCCCAACAAGCCCAACCCACTAACAGTCGACCAAATAAGTGATATGATAGGGGACAAACCATTGGCTATCAAACCCAGCCCATTAACAATCGACCATGTGATCAACCAACCCAAGTCCTCGTTAGGCCATTTCGCCAGCATGAGAGTCAACACCTTACCCAATTGACCAGAATGTGGTCAATCAACTCAAGAATGACCATCCAGCCCTCAACTAAAAAGACCTTTGGATCTAACAGATTCCATCACCTCGACCAAAGTGTACACAGATGACTAGTAGAGGAGGAAGCATCTCAACCCTAGGAGGTTGATCGGAGTAGTTTAGAGTAGTCCCACACCACCGGTCACAGTCGCATTGAATGTGCCTCAACCACCTCTCTACCGCATTAAATACTTTAACAGGTGGTGTGCCTCTGCATTAATGGTGCATGCCACATCCCGTACCACCATTCTATAGAACCAGAGTATTCCATATCTCCATCGTACCGCTATCTCTTGAAGAGTAGGAGAGGGCGCTACTTGGAGAAATACACAAAAGAAAAAAGATCTAAAGGTCCTCAAGTAAGGACAAGGGCCCTCTCTGTATAAGAAAGGGCATCATTGACATCTTAACCTCCCAAGAGATACTATAAATACCCCATCGCCACCTTTCAGCAAGGTGTGTTCATTATCATTTAAGCCCTCACTCTGTCACTCTCTTTTCTGGTTATAGGACTAGACTCGATTACAACTAAACACTTACTTCAGACTTCTATTCTAGTTGATCACATTAGGCTAAAACCCAATATACCACTGAGCAGCTCATATCATCATCACTTTGGGTGATGCCAAAACAATCTTGCAAAGTAATTCTTAAAAATTGTACAAACTTTGAGATCTAGTAGGTCTCAACTTAAACAAAAATTGGGCACTCATGAATGCATGCTTAAAGTAAACCTCATTTTAATAAATTAAGGTAAGGTAAATATTAAGATTTGGACTTATTATGTAACACCCCTAAAATTTGATATTTTTGAAAAATAAGGATTTAGAGATGAAGATATTGGTTGGTCAGATTTGAGGGTTCGAAAAATCAATAACAAGGACTTGATCGTAAGAATTTTGGAAGTTTTAAGGTTGATTTGAAATTTGAGGAAACTTGATTTTCAAGAGTCATGAAACTTTGTGGGTTAAAATAGGATTATTTTAGGTCAAAGGGGTTAAAATAAGGCATTAAATAATTTTAGGGCCAAAGTGAAGAATTTCTAAAATTAAGAGGACTAAATTTGTTTAGGATGGAGCTCGTCATTGCTCTTTGATAATTTTGGAAAAAAAATTTGATGGACCTATTGTCTGTATTGTAGGCTCAATTTAAGTCTGGATTAAGTGGTGCCTTAGCTTAGGTGCTATCCCGAGTGGGGGTGCTACAGAGGTGGTATCAAAGCCTAGGCTTGTCGATGGCCTAAGCATTGGATATTATTGGGATTCGTGACTAACCTTTTGATTAGGTTAGTTGCATTAATTTTAGGTACTTTGTGTATTAGGAAGTTCCTGTGTTATTCAAGGATTTAGGATCAAATCGATCAGTGGATATTAGGAGGATGAGTTAAAATATTGCAGGATGTCATTGAGATCTTGTCGTTTATCATAGAACGATTAGGACTTATGCAACTATGAGTCTGATTCAATTTCATCTAATTATTCTTCTTCTTTTATTCTTGGAAGTTTGGAGGAGTTAGAGTTGATGGCATTTCAATGAATTTCTGGTGCACCCATTCCACCTATAACTGGATGACGGGGAAGACCCCTTGGGCGACGGGTCAATGACCAAATAGGCTCCAAGACGAAGGGCACCTGTTTATTCCCAAGCCATGCAAGAAAAAGAGGTTTCACAAACCCCTTCGGTAGGTCAGCCAATAGACCTAGTGTACCAAAGGGAACCGGGATTCAGGTAATAAAGTTAACAACCAGGTGGTGGAGTAGGAGTTATTCATGAGACGGCTGAAGATCGGGTATTAGAACAATTTCTTCGCTTCCAGCCCCCGAGATGTTTAGGGAAGCCGAATGACAAAAAAATAGAAGACTGGGTAGAAAACTTAGAAGTTATATTCGAAACCCTACGCTATCCAGACGAACAGAAAGTTCGGTTTGCCATATCCCACCCTGTGGGATCTGCGATGAGCTGGTGGAAAATGATTAACCGTAGATGGACTGCTACAGGAACCCGCTGGGCATAAGAGAATTTCACTAAGAAATTTATGGACAAATATATACTCCTAGTGGTCAAACAAGCAAGAGAGCGAGAATTCATGAATTTAATTCAAGGAAGCTAGTCCATTAGCTAGTATGAGGCAACTTTTAGTCGACTTATACAGTATGTGCCTTATATCCTAGAGGATAAGAGTCAACAGATTCAACAATTTGTACAAGGGCTGCAGCCAGAGCTCAAACGTGATTTGGCCATTTTTGATTTACCAAATTTCAACTTAGCATTAAGCAAGGCACTGCAACTTGAGTCAGAGTAGCAAGAGATCCAAAAAATCAAATATAAGAGTCAAAAAGGAAAGTCACATCCTAAAGAATAGAGTAATGCCGAAAGAAAACAACCAAGGCTATAGGTTGAAAGCAACACCCAAGTAGCCCCTCATTCCGACAAGAAGGCAAATTTGACCCAAGAGAGGGTACCCAAACAATGAGAATTCTGTAGGGGATTTGGCCATGAAGAGTCTGGTTGTTGGAGAAAACAAGGCAGATGTGTGGGTTGCGGTAGCGACCAGCACTTTGTGAGAGATTGCCTCAGACGGAAAGGCCAAACACCTGTAGGGAAAGGAAAGCAGGTAGCAAGAGCTAGTGGGAGATAGAATGTACAAGCTCGGGCATATGCCCTAACAAGAGAAGAAGCACCAGATCCTACAGAGATGGTAGAAGGTCTGGTTTCTATTTTTGAAATCTATGATAATGCCTTACATGATCCTAGTGTTCCATATTCTTTTATACCTATCGTATTTGCTTGAACTACATATGCAATCTGAGACTATGGTTTATCAGCAAGAAGTTCAAACACCTTTAGAAATAGGGTTAATAATAGACACCATGTATCGAAATTTGCCTAGATGATGATTGAGGATGGAGTATATCCAACCAACATCTTAGATATGCTTATCTAAGAGTACAAAGTGATGCTCAAAAGGGATTGGCTGTATAGTCATCAGGCACTGGTGAACTGCGACACAAAATACATCATTCTCATATATGAGATACCAATACCAACACACCTTTCTGCATATAATGCCTTCCAATGCTAATCATATCTGCGTTAGAGACCAAAAAGATTTTGAGAAAAGGCAGGCAAGAATTCTTGGTGTATCTTATCAATAAATCCTGAGATATAGTTTAGAATCAAGGAAATGGATGTGAAAGCTAAATACTCGAAAGTATTCCCAAAAGAAGTAATCATATTACCCCCTACCCCCGTAGTCCTAAGATATGGTAAAGGTTGATCCCTCTAAGAAAGAGGCGGCAATCAACTAGAAGAGACCAAAAAATGTAACAGAAGTTCTTAGTTTTCTGAGTCTTGTTGGCTATTAACAAAGAATGTGCAGAACATTTGTAAAATAGCTAACCTGTTGTCTATATTAACTCAAAAAAGCCAATGCTTTGGCTAGAATGAGAAAGAGAATAAAATAAGAGTGGTAGAATCCTTGTTATAGTTGCAGATTACTGAAGATTTTGTGTGCGCGTATATATATCATGAACCTTGTGTAATAAGAGCTAATACCGATTGGATATCAATTAATAGAACACTCTGTTTAATTGATGCAGGTAAGTGCAGTTTGCCACTGGAAGTTTCCCACCTAGCGAATGGCATCACCAAAACTTACCACAACGCATTCTTCGAGTCAAGAAAGTCTAGAAAATGATACCTCGGAATGGAGACGCCCAATAAATGTTTAGGAAAGGACACGAGAACTATTGGTACATTAGCAGCACAGCAAGATCAGATGAATAGCACTAAGGGAAGCAAAGAACCTCCAAAATTCAGAACTATATCACATCTCCTTGAGTTTCACCCCCAATGTTTATGGGTGAATCGGACCACCAAAAGAACGAAGCTTGGATCAAGGAGATTGAAGATATCTTCCAAATGATAGATTGCACGGATGACCTCAAACTCTATGTTGTTCACTTGTTGGAAGGAACTGCAGGTCAATGGTAGACCTTGGTAAGTCAATGATGGGAATATAGGAAAATCCTTCATTCCTGGGACAATTTCGTGTGGGAATTTATGGATAGATTCATACCACGAGAAGTAAGAAATGCCCAAAAATAAGAATTTGAGAATCTTACCCAAGAGGATATGACTGTGTGGCAGTATGAAGTAAGATTCACTAAGTTGTTGCGGTATGCACCGCAGATATGGAGGAAAGAATAGTATAAAACTGAGAAATTTGTTAAAGGATTCAGATATGAGATACGAAAAATCCTTATGCCTTGTGAGTAGTCTAACTTTGAAGAAGTCGTAGAGAGAGCCTTGCGTGTGGAGCAAGAACTTCTGTAATGGTTTTATGATCTTTTATATAAATGTATGTACTCTATCAGAACTAAAGTGGATAATATTTTAAGACTAAGATCACAAGTAATTGAGGCAATGAGGATCAAGAATGTTGTGTGTATCAGTGTTAATCGAAGTTCATCTAATTAAAGATGAGAATCTGGGGGGAGGTGTGTAACCACCCCAAAAATTTGATATTTTTGAAAAATAAGGATTTAGAAATGAAGATATTAGTTGGTCGGATTTTAGGGTTCGGAAAATCAATAACAAGGACTTGATTATAAGACTTTTGAAAGCTTTAAGGTTGATTTGAAACTTAAGGAAGCTTGATTTACAAGAGTCTTGAAACTTTGTGGGGTCAAAATAGGATTATTTTAGGTCAGAGAGGTTAAAATAAGGTACTAAATAATTTTAGGGCCGAAGTGTAGAATTTCTAAAATCCAAAGGACTCAATTTTAAGTCAGTTATAAGTTTAAGGGCCAAATTAGAATATCTAAAATGCCCTTTATAAATATTGGAATTTTCATTCCCCCCCATTTTCTCCATCTATCTCACCTCGTCCAACTTTTCTCCCCTCCAGTGACTTTCTTTTCCAACGACCTTTTCTCCATACCCCTTATCTTCTTCCCCACTTCATCAACAACCTTCTACACCACGCACGCGGCATTTCGGTTAGCGAATCACTAGGGCTGAAAGCTTCAAAAAACTCATTTCGATGGGCATAGCAGACGATGGTGGAGCGAAAGCCAAACAAGCTTCAGGGCAGCATTTTTGAGAGCCCTCAACTAGAGGATCACAGTGGTGCCACTGCACGACGGAGCAAGGCGATTTTTGGGTTTTTGGGGTGGCAATTCAGTCTTTTTCTAGTGGGGAAACTGAAAATGGAGCTAAGCATTGGATAGCTCTCAGTGAAAGGCGTCTATGGGTGGTGGCGTTGAATTTTTTGGTAGTAGCGGCTGGCGACGGACGCGCAGTGGCAGCAGAGAGACAGCTTTACCTCCTCGATGCGACAATCGCACTCGTGTGCTTGGTTTGTGATTCTGAAAAACCTATAATCGAATCTTGTGTTGGAAGTTGGATGTGATATTTGTAAAATATATGTATATACATGCATATTATACCATTGTTCATAAACTTGTATTATGTCAAGAATAGAAGTATAACATGTGGATTGGTACATATGTGTGTGTGTATATATATATATATCCCATGCTTGGACTTATTGTATAGTTAGTGGACCCGGTGTGACATATTACATACAATTTGGATTAATTAATTGTATTAAAGTATGTAAACAATACTTGAGGATTTAAATAATTTGGTACCTAAGCATTGGCATTGAGATTAATATTATTAAATGGGTTGTTAATGTTAGTTGAGATGATGTATAAGGAATTATATGTTCAAGACCATATTACATTCTATTATTGAGACTAAAACAACATCGTAGCTATTTCCGGTAGTAATCGCCTTAATTAGCACATTTTGTATCGATAGAATTGACCAGACCCTAATTATCGTATTAGTTGGTTAATTAGTGATTTTTGGGACTATTAATAGTATAATTATACGTATTAAGAATCAAAGGAGGATTTTAATGGTAAAAATACCCATTTGTTTAGGTGATGAAGAAGTGGGTCCTACTTACCAGTAAGATTGTTGACTGCGGTTACTTTGTTTGAGAACTACAAAGGTGAGGGTCTACTGCTCTGGTTTTTGCTTTGTACAAGCTACTCCTTATTTGTTGTTCCCTGTGAGGGTCTATCCTCCTGGGTATTTATTTTTGTATGACCTATGAGGGTTTGCTATTATAGCCTCGATTACACTTATCCGTTCTTGTGGAATGACCCATGTTAGGGTCTGCCAACCTGGCATTTCTTTCACTTATTAGTTATTGGGATAAACCCCTGTAAAGGTTTTCTATTTCTGTATTGCACTAAATCATGTTTCTTGAAGTCTATGAATTTGTTCAGAATTTATTTTTTTCTATTAACTGACTTGTATACCCCTATGAGGGTTATTTCTTTTTCATGCTTTGATTGATTCTGTTATCTATTCGTTTTGACTCCCAGAACCTTAGATTGTTATCTATTATCTGTCCGTACTGTTATTTAACCTTCCTGTATTGTTATTTGTTTCCTTGCTAGCATTTTTTACGGTGTGAAATTGTCACCTAGAACACTCTGTTTGTTATCTATCGATCTGTTATCCGACTGTCTATTTTCTATTTGATCTGTTATCCAACTGTCTGTTATCTGTTCGATCTATTATTTGACTGTATGTTATCTATCTATACTGTTATTTTAGGACATTAATCCCTACTATGTTCATGGGATAAACTGTAAGCCTTGGGATGTTAATCCTGCTAGGTGCGTAGGATAAACCGTAAGCCCTGAACTCGTGATTAAGTAACGCAACATTAATCTCTGTTGTGTGCAAGGGATAAGCCGTAAGCCCTGGGACATTAATCCTTGCTAGGTGCATGGGATAAGCCATAAGCCCAAAACTCGTGATATAAGGAAAATTTGATAGGCGTGTTCTGTTTCGTATTCTGACTGCATTCTGATTGTTTGTATCAAGCTCATGGAGCAACAAGGTTGTGAAAGTTTCGTGGTCTAGATCAAGTTCTTATCCAGGCCGGACGAGCCGTTTGCATTTCCTCTCGAACTAATTCAGTTGAGATGGACCATTCCTCTTGAATTAATCCGGTTGAGATGATCCCGGGCCATTCAAGCAACAACTAGAACTCCTGAGCTAGTTCCTACTGATAATCTTGGAATTTGAAAATGTCTGTTTTGCTCAACTGTTTTCTAATTGACTAATCTGATCTGTTTGTTTGTCTGTATCCAGTCTGCCTGTAATCTAATCTGTTTTGCCCGATTGTATCCTGATTGTAATCCCTTGGTAATGTTAATAAGTTGAGTTGATTTTTCCTCAATAGATCCATACTGATTACTATTACAATTATCCCTCACTAAGTCCTTTGGGCTTGCCCCCTCGTACTTTATTGATTCTCTCATATAGGAATATGTTATGAAGATCAACTTCAGGCTTGGATTGAAGTATATATGTTTTGTAATAGATCAGGTGCTTATATCTATGTACGCGATCACCCGTATGTTAAGTTTTAAACTTCGAGATATTGTGATACGTCAGATTAGATCTCAAGGTTTGTAGTGTGTGTGAAACGATAAATGATGGGATTTTTTGTGGCATATAAATTGTACTTTTGTTAAGGTTTGTTTAGGTTGAAGCTTGTCGTTGCTCTCTGACAATTTTGGAAAAAAAAATTGATGGGCCTATTTTTTGTATTGTGGGTTCAATTTAAGTCTGGACTGAGTGGCTTCTCAACTTAGGTGTTATCCCGAGTGGGGGCGCTACAGAGGTGGTATCAAAGCTATGTTTATCGATGGGCTAGGCATTTGATATTATTGGGATTTGTGACTGACCTTTTGATTAGGTTAGTTTGAGCATGAATTTTAGGTACTTTGCGTATTGGGAAGTTCCGTGTGATTCAAGGATTTATGATGAAATCGATCAGTGGATATTAGGAGAATGAGTTTGAATATTGCATGATGTCTTTGAGATCTTGTCCTTTATCATAGAATGATTAGAACTCGTGTAACTATGAGTCTGATTTGATTTCATCTAATTCTTCTTCTTCGTTTGTTCTTGGAAGTTTGTAGGAGTTAGAGTTGATGGAATCTTGATGAAATTCTGGTGCACCTGTTCTGCCTAGAACTGGACGATGGGGAAGACCCCTCAGGCGATGGGTCAATGACCGATGGGCTCCAAGATGAACGGTACCCATTTATTCACAAACTATGAAAGAAAAAGAGGTTTTGCAAACCCCTTCGGTGGGTTAGCTAACAGACCCAGTGTACCAAAGGAAATCGGAATTAGGCAACAAGGTCAACAACTAGGTGGTGGAGCAGAAGTTGTTCATGAGATGGCTAAAGATCAGGCATTGGAATAGTTCCTTCGCTCTCAGCCCCCGAGATTTTTAGGGGAACCGGAGGACAAAAAAATAGAAGACTGCATAAAGAACCTAGAAGTTATATTTGAGACCCTGCGCTATCCAGATGAATAAAAAGTGTAGTTTGCCACATTTCTCCTAGCAGGATCTGCGAGGAGCTAGTGGAAAATAATTGACTGCATATGGACTACTATAGGAACCCGCCGGACATTGGATAATTTCACTAGGAAATTCATGGACAAATATAAACCCCTGGTGGTCAAACAGGTAAGAGAGCGAGAATTTATGAATTTAATTCAAGGAATTCAGTCCATTAGGTAGTATGAGGGGACTTTCAGCTGACTTATACAGCATGCGCCCTATATCCTGGAATATAAGAGTCAACAGATTCAACTATTTGTACAAAGGCTACATCCAGAGCTTAGACGGGGTTTGGCCATTTTTAATTTACCAAATTTAAACTTGGCGGTGAGCAAGGCACTGTAACTTAAGTCGGAGCTGTAAGAGATCCGAAAAATTGAAGATAAGAGTCAGAAAAGAAAGTCACATCGTGAAGAACAGAGTAATGCTAAAAGAAAACAACCAAGGCTACAGGTTGGAAGTACCACCCAACTAGCCCTTCGTTTCAGCAAGAAGGCAAATTTGACTCAAGAGAGAGCACCCAAATAATGTGAATTCTATGGGGGATTTGGCCATGAAGAATCTGGTTGTTGGAGAAAATAGGGCAAATGTGTGGGTTGCAGTAGCAACCAGTACTTTATGAGAGATTGCCTCAAACGGAAACGCCAAACACCTGCGGGGAAAGGAAAGTAGGTAGCAACAGCTAGTGGGAGACAGAATGTACAAGCTCGCGCATATGCCCTGGCAGAAGAAGAAGCACCAGATCCTACAGAGATGGTAGAATTAATGGTTTCTATTTTTGAAATCTATGATAATGCCTTACATGATCCTAGTGTTCTATATTATTTTATACTTGTCGTATTTCCTCGAACTATTTATGCAATCCGAGACTATGGTTTATCAGAAGAAGTTCAAACACCCTTAGAAATAGGGTTAATAATAGACACCATGTATCGAAATTTGCCCAGATGATGATTGAGGATGGAGTATATCCAACCAACCTCATGTAGATGCTTATCCAAGAGTACAAAGTGATACTCGGAAGGGATTGGATGTATAGTCATCAGGCACTGGTGAACTATGGCACCAAATACATCACTCTCATAGATGAGATACAAATATAAACACGCATTTTTGCATATAATGCCTTCCAATGCCAATCATATATGTACTAGAGACCAGAAAGATAGTGAGAAAAGGCGGGCGACAATTCTTGGTGTATCTTATCAACAAACTACGAGATACAGTTTAGAATCAAGAAAATGGAAGTAGAGGCTAAATACTTGAAAGTATTCCCAAAAGAAGTAATTGCATTACCCCATACCCCACGTAGTCCCAAGATGGGGTAGAGGTTGATCCCTCTAAGAAAGGAGAGGTAATCAACTGGAAGAGACTGAATAACATGATAGAAGTTCATAGTTTTTTGAGTCTTATTGGCTATTAATGAGAATGTGCAGAACTTTTCTAAAATAGATAACCCATTGACTAAATTAACTCAAAAAAGTCAACCCTTTGGCTGGAATGAGAAAGAGAAGAAAACAAGAGTGATAGAATCCTTGTAAGAGTTGCAGATTACTGAAGATTTTGTGTATGTCAATGTGTGTGTCCTGAACCTTGCGTAATAAGAGCTAATACCGGTTGGATATCAATTAATAGAACACTCCGTTTAATTGATGCAGGTAAGTGCAGTTTGCCACTGGAAGTTTCCTACCTAGCGAATGGCATCACCAAAACTTACTACAACGCATTCTTCGAGTCAAGGAAGTCTAGAAGAACATACCTCGAAAAGGAGATGCCCAATAAATGTTCAGGAAAGGACACGAGAACTATTGGCACATTAGCTGCAAGGTAAGATGAATAGCACTGAAAGAAGCAAAAAACCTCCAAAATTCAAAACTATAACCCATCTCCTTAAGTTTCACCCCCAACGTTTATGGGTGAATTGGACCACCAAAAAGCCAAAGCTTGGATCAGGGAGATAGAAGATATCTTCCAAATGATAGATTACCCAGATGACCTCAAACTCATATATGTTGTTCACTTGTTAGAAGGAACTATAGGTCAATGGTGGACTTTGGTAAGTCAACGATGGGAATATAGGAAGATCCCTCATACTTGGGACAATTTCATGTGGGAATTTATGGATAGATTCATACTACAAGAGGTTAAGAGACGCCCGAAAATAAGAATTTGAGAATCTTACCCAACAAGATATGATCGTATAGCAGTATGAATCAAGATTCAGTAGGTTTTTGCAGTATGCACCGCACATATTGAGGAAAGAAGAGTATAAGATTGAGAAATTTGTAAGGGATTGAGATCGAAAATACGACAAATCCTCATGCCTTGCGATTAGTCTAACTCTAAAGAAATCGTAGCGAGAGCCTTGCATGTAGAGCAAGAACTTCTTAAAGTATCTACCAATAGAAAGAAGGGCAAGCAAGGAAAACTTTTTGAATTGGAAATCACTGCGAGTAAGGAGATTGAGTCAGATAGAAAGCAATTGAAGGTTTGATCTAGGACACCGAGAAAGAAATATGGATTTTGTGGAGCATCTAGCCATGAGAAATTGGAATGCTGGAAGAAACAGGGCAAGATGCATGGACTGTGGAAGCAACCAACATCTCCTAAAAGATTGCCCTAGGAGGAGAGGCCCAATATTGGCAGGAAAAGGAAAATAGGTGGCGGAAGGTTCTATCTAAGTTCTTGATTGAGAAAAGAGAATCCGACACTACATATTTTAGCTTCATACTCCAGCCAGAGTTTAAGAAGCAGCAAGCGTATGGGTTATGTCTATACCTAGTGTGTTTAAGTTTTTGTAAATCTGTATCCAGTTGCCTGAAAATGTATGATCAGTTATGAAATCTAGCATGTTAAGTTTGAATTTGACTACTCTTTTTAATGCAAATCTCATGTAAGTGTGAATGTAAGTGTGAACTTGTGATGTTGATTAGTTGTTTATTGTTGTAATGGTTTTACGATATTTTATATAAGGTATGCACTCTGTCAGAACTAAAATGGTGAATATTTTAAGTACTAAGATGACAGGTGACTGAGGCAACGAGGATCAAGAATGTTGTGTGTATCAGTGTTAATCGAAGTTCATCTAATCAAAGATGAGAATCTAGGGACCAAATTATTTTAAGGGGGAAGGAGTGTAACACCCCTAAAATTCGGTATTTTTGAAAAATAATGATTTAGAAATTAAGATATTGGTTGGTCGAATTTTAGGGTTTGAAAAATCAATAACAAGGACTTGATTGTAAGAATTTTGAAAGTTTTAAGGTTGATTTGAAACTTGAGGAAACTTGATTTTCAAGTCTCTTGAAATTTTGTGGGTCAAAATAGGATTATTTTGGGTCAAAAGGGTTTAAATAAGGCATTAAATAATTTTTAGGGACGAAGTGAAGAATTTGTATAATTCGAAGGACTCAATTGTCAGTCAGTTATAATTTTAAGGGCCAAATTAGAATTTCTAAAAAGCCCCCTATAAATATTGGATTTTTCATTCCCCCCTTCACCCACCATTTTCTCCTTTTTCCTCACTACGTCCAACCCTTCTCCCCTCCAGCGACTTTCTTCTCCGGTGACCTTTTTTCCAAACCCCCTCGATTATCTTCTTCCCCACTTCACCCGCAACTTTTCAACACCATGCATGCGGCGTTTCAGGCAGCAGATCACCGGGATCGAAAGCTTAAAGAAACCCATTTCGATAGGCATAGTGGAGCGATAGCCAAATGAGCTTCTGGGCAGCATTTTTGAGATCCTTCAACTAGAGGATCATGGTGGTGCCACTGCATGACCTATCCACGTGGCGGCGAAGGCAAAATTCGGTAAAAACTTCACAACAGAGCAAGGCGATTTTTAGGTTTTTGGGGCAGCGATTGAGGCTTTTTCCAGCGAAGAAACTGAAAATGGAGCTAATTGTTGAATAGCTCTCGGCGAGAGGCATCTCCAGGTGGTCGAGTTGAATTTTTTGGTGACGACGGCCAGCATCGGATAGCATAGTGGTGACAGAGAGACAATTTTGCCTCCTCGACACGATGATCGCACTCGTGTGCTTGGTTTGCAATTTTGAAAACGTCATAATCTAATCTTGTGTTGGAAGTTTGATGTGATATTTGGAAAATACATGTATATATGCATGTATATTGTACCATTGTTCATGAACTTGTATTATGTCAAGAATGGAAGTATGACATGTGGATTGGTACATATATATATCCCATGCTTGGACTTATTACATAGTTAGTGGACTTGGTGTGGCATATTACATACAATTTGGACTAATTAAGTGTATTAAAGTATGTAAACACCACTTGAGGATTTAAATAATTTGGAACCTAAGCATTGGCATTGAGATTAATATTGTTGAATGGGTTGTTAATGTTAGTTGAGATGATGTATGAGGAATTATATGTTCAAGACCAGATTACATTCTATTATTGAGATTGAAACAACATCGTAGCTATTTTTGGTAGTAATCGCCTTAATTAGCACAATTTGTATCGATAGAATTGACCAGACCCTAATTATCATATTAATTAGTTAATTAGTGATTTTTGGGACTGTTAATAGTATAATTATGCGTATTAAGAATCAAAGGAGGATTTTAATGGCAAAAATACCCTTTTGTTTAGGTGACAAATAAGCGGGTCCTACTGACCAATAAGATTGTTGATTATGGTTGCTTTATTTGAGAACTACAAAGGTGAGGGTCTACTGCTTTGGTTTTTGTGATGCCCCAGCTTAGTTAGGTGTTATCCCAAGTGATGGTGCTACATATTATCTATTTCAACATGAAAATAAGATTTGAAAATTGAAAATATGAGGGCTTAATGATGTCACCTATTTAGACTACAAGGACAATTTTGTAAAAGAACTAAAAAAGGCCCAATAGATTAAATCAATTAGCCCAATGATGAATTAAACCCATGAAAAAGGGTAGAGAAGCCCTAGTAGACCTAAGCCCATCAAGAAAGAAGTATAAATACTAAACCCCACAAAAAACTTGGGCAAAAAAAATCATTTGCAAAGAATCACGAATTTTCAAGAACTTCAAGAGCCAAGATTTTCTTTGCATGCATTCTAGAAAAAACTAACTTTCTATTGTCTATTGGAAAGGACATTGCTCCACTTCCATACAACATCATGTAGCAATTCCTCAAATTCAAGATACTCTAAGCCCATCAAGCATTAAATTTTTTGTGCTTAACAATTTTTTTTTAAAAATAAATAATTACAAGGTGTGAACTTCTAAGATTTTACAGTAACATTTTAAACACATCAAAGTTTCATAATAAAGTTTATTAATTTGAAATGTTTTTGTTTCAATGAATAAATAAAATTTTAAATTGAATTTATCCTGATTTGCATCTCAATCTAGCAAGAAACTTTTAGAATTTTGTAAAATACAAGAAAAATACTGGAAACATGAAATTTTGCAAATACATTCTAAACAAGTTAAATTTAATTCAAAAAGATTTTGAAATAAAATTGTCATAATTTGACACATGAATGAATGCAAAACTTTTAACCCTAACATTTTGAAAATCAAAACCTAGCAGCAACAACTATTAAACTACGTAAAATTATATGCATACAAAATACAAACATCATAGTTTAAATATGGAGTCATATCTACAAAGAGGGGCAAACAAAAGTAGAAAATGTTGAGATTTTCGAGAGATCTTTTTTTTTTTCCTATTGTTTGGGATCGATTCAAAGGAGAGGAATGAGTTGAGGGCTTCTTAAGAAATATATTTTATTGAAAATTTAACTGAATGTGTATTATAGAAAGGGAGAATTGATTTGAATGTAATATGAAGAATGAGACTTAGAGCAAGTTTTGATATGATTTCAAAGCCATTTTCTATTTTTGGCCAAATTCAAAAAGTGAAAAATTAGTTATGAGTGTAGATTTGAAAATGAAATATTGTTCGGATGTTTTATCTAAAATGAAATAATTGAGTAGAGTTGAAATAGGATATATTTGGACGCTGTTGTGTTTTTATATTAAAAGTTGTGCAAATGAGTGTAGGAAAAAAAAATATAATATATATATAAAGTAAAATAATGTTCAATTCTATTTTAAGTACATTTCTTATGCATGTGGCAATGATATGGATAAGTTGGTTTTGCTCATTTTCGTCATTTCAACGTATTTCCATATATAGTTTGCTATCAAGATGAGCTATTTTATTATTAATATAAAACACTATATTAATTAATTTTTTGTAACTCGATATTTAATTTTGATAAGTACATCAATATATACATATATATATGTGAGATTTTTTATATTCATTTTGTAAATCTCTCTCCCTCTACGTAGTAATATATGTGTAACTTTTCACATTAATTTCTAACTCTTTGTATTAATATATTATCAAATAAATTTAAACCACCAATTCAATACTCATGTCAACATTCTTCAATATTAATACAATATATTTAATTTTTAAAATCAATAATTTATCCTCCATTCAATAAATTATTCCTTTTCATTTTTACTAACCAATATATATTTAATTTGTAATTATGAGTAAATTAAATTATGCTGATAAATGGTTAAATATATTAGCTCATTAATTAATATATTCATATTATACTTGCTCTAACTACTGGATTATAAAAATAACTATGCAAACTTTTATATAATTTTTTTATTTAAAACTAACTCAACTCACAAACATATCTTCAATGGTTCACCCTTATTCTTTAAGGACCGTAGATAATATATTTTATTTGGATAAAAATATGTATAAAAAATATACTCGCATCGCCTACAATGAATTTTCATCACTTTGCCTGAGCAACGAAGAAAGGGTTCTTTTGGATCATTAATACATTATGAGTGCTAAATTAGCATGAAGTCAGCATACTATGTTTGGCACGGAAAATTTTACCTTAATCAGGCACTCCTTAAATTATATTTTATTCTATATTTAAATATTTTAATTAAGTTAAATTTCTTAATCTCAAAATTCCTACAAATAATTTATTCTAAAAATAACCTAAACATACAATTTACTATTAGAAAACAATTGTTTTCCTTTTTTGTTCACCTAATCACCTCTATGGTAGGGATGGCAATGGGGTGGATCGGGTAGGAGATTACTGGTCCCTGTCCCCATCCCAATTTCCCAAATCAATCTCTATACCCGCCTCCAGACCCAATGAGGAGGAGAACTTTGTACCCATTTCTACATCCCATAGATGCCGGGACTTTTGTGGATATTCCCCATTTACCATTCTATTTCCTAAAATATATTAAATAGAAATTATAATTAATTCAAAAGTCCACAATTATAAATTCACTTAAATTAAATGCAACCCAAGGTCACCAAAAATAAATTAGGATTAATACAATTAAATATAATTCAAATCACAGAGAGTTACATCAATCATTTTGTTATTATCTTTGATCTTTAATTCTTCACATCATTAAATTAAATCACATAAGTTTGAATCAAACGCCATTTTTGCAAATAACTGGTTGTTGTGGTGTGCGAAAGGTTTTTGCCTTTTTTCCTTTTTTAGGTTGGCAAGTAATGGCCCTCTACCGAGTCGATTTGTTTTTTAAAAATTCTCTTGAATTGTAGTAGAATATGCATGTAATTTATTAATTTTAAATCTTTATGCTTGTGTTATTTTAGTTAGTATATATGATTTTAAATCTTATACATATTTAGATAAATTATTTAGAATCACGCACAATAAGTATCAAAATTCTTCTAGAAAAAAATTACAAACAAAATTTATTGTAAAAATATATATTAAATTGTAAAATTAATTAAATCAATATAAAATTTATATATACATATTTATGAATTATGAAAGCGGAGGCGGAGGTAGAGGCATAGATTCTCCATGCTCAATCTTCAATCCCTGATTGGTTATCTATTTGGGCAGGCTTGGCTGGGGAGAGAGTTATATCATACCTCTCTGCCTCCTCTTGATGAAAGCAGGTATTCCCCATACCCGATCAACAACTAAAATCCCCACACCCATTGGGTCAGAGCAAGCGGATGCCTGTCGATCGCGGGTTAAATTGCCATCACTACTCTATAGGATCATTTCCTTGGTAAGTTCAATTCTATTTTTGTTAAATATTTCATAATTTTCATATAGTTTTCTAATATTAATAAATCATTATGTTTAGGATCCAAGTTAATTTACCAAAAAAAAAAAAAAAAATGAAGTCCCATTTTCATTGTAAGTTAAAAAATTTATCTTCTACTATTTATCTTTATTTTTTGCTTTTGGTTATTTTTTTTCATTTTTTATCATATTATAGCTTCCTTTAACTGGTGATTTGTTTGCCATTATCATTTTATTAGTTGAATGTTTTGGTGATGCCTTAGAGATTGTTTTATTTATCATTTTTATTAAAAAAAAATTATCCATGTTAAAAACAACAAAATGATAAAAGATCTGTTTCAACTTTGATATTTTTATATAGTAGGAAACCAAACGTGTTTTTGGATTATATTTGAGTACATAAATTTGAAATTAAAAATTTTAAATTTATAATAATAATAATTTTATATTAGTATTCTAGTTATTACAAGGCTCCCAGCATGCTCCTCCAAAAATATTTTCAATAGGCTTATAAGATTTTAGGCAAAAAAGTTTAGGTAATACTATTGGACCATAAAATTGTTATTATATTTATTCAAGAAGTCAAATAATTTTACCCTTTGACTAATTCTGATGCTATTGATATATGTTATTCTATTAAATATTATGTAAATACTTTTAAATAAACTAATCAAATTGTTCAATATTAAATGCAGAAAAAATTAAGTTGACGAATTAAGAGTTGTAATACAATAATAATTTGGGATATAATATGTGCCTAATTAAGTAGGAGCAAAGTAATTCCCATCATTATTGAATTTATATACCATGTTATTGGACCATGATACTAATTACTACTAACTTAATTTGAAGGACAATTCTAATGACATAAATTTAAAATTATTATCCGGTGCAACGTACCAATTTTATATTACACAGTGTGTCACATTGCATAATTATTTACAAAATAATAATAATAATAATATATAAAAAAATATATTAATTTATGGTTTCATAATTTTCTAATCAATATTGATAAATACTCAATATATATATATAAAACAAGAAAATTTATAGGGGATGGTGCAACCCCAAGAATATTTGATCTGATGACATGTAAGCCACTTTCATATGAAATATTGTTATGTTTCAATTATTCATTCATTAAATTGTGTTCAAGAAATTTTTTATCAATTTTTCTTAGTGTTTTTTGTTTAATATTTATAATATTTATAAAGTCAATATCTAAACTATGGCCAAATTAAATATAATAAATTTTTGAATTTAAAATTGTCATCCCATGCAACGTACGAGTTAAGAGCTAGTAGGGTGTGAAAATAAAGAGTGAGTGTGTGTAAAAGTGTATTTAGAAAAATATTTTGAGAATAAAAATATTTATAAAAATGAAAGAAAAATTAATAACTTTCTATTTTTATTTTCTAGAGAAAATAAAAAAGAGAAGTGAAAACAAAATCAAACAGGCACTTAATGAATTAGTTGTTTTATAAAGATTAGAACTATTGAAAATTCTATCTTTATTAGCTTGTTTACTTCTTCGGTACTACTCACTTTTATCTCTTTTTTTTTTTTTTTTAAGCTTTGATTAGGAATAAAAAGCAATCCTACTAAACAAAAATTCAATTACTCCCAAATGATTTGTAACTTGATTTCGATTTGCTTAATAATACCCTTTATTTAAGAAAAATAAATGATTAAATAATTTCAATTAATTAAGATTTGTAATAATGAAAAGAATGTGGAATACTACAATTAAATTTATAGGATGAAGGTTTTTTATAACAGTAAACTATAAAATTTGGCAAATTACAAAATTGAATTCAACTGAAATACATAAGAGATTGATATATACTTGATTTTAATTTTTCCTAATTATTAATATTATTATTGTTTTTATTATTATTAATTAATTTAGTTTCCGGTACACAAACATTTTACGGAGTCAAAGATGTAAGAACCATTGAAAAAGAGATGATAACACTTCGTACGGTAAATATAAAAACAAGGATAAAATAACTGCAACTAGCCCCACCTACACCAGCATAACCCAATCATTGATCGCCACGTAGACAACATGCGCGTTTGACCCAATCACAATCCAGACTGTGACTAGTCCGCAATGGACTCTACCATTTCCTCTCTCTATAAATAACCGTGAACACCTGAATTTCAAAACAATTATAGAGTTGGAGAAAAAAATCAGGGGAGAGACAAACGCAAAAAATTCTGAGAAATAAAGAGATCCGTGCGCAATTGCAACGCCGGAGCTCAATCGACTGTAATTTCTCCGGCAATCTTTTGTTCGAAGCTTTAGCAGCTACCCAATCTCACCGTAATTATGGTAAAATTCCTGTTTCTTACTCTATTTTACGGCTATTTGTCCTCTTTTTTTGCTATTTAAATATGTTATGGTGTTATATTATGTTTATTTTCCATGCCAAGGTGTGTTTGACTTTATTTTTTAGTTTTGGTTTCATGATTATTTGTTCTTTCTGTTTTATCTGATATTTGTGACACTGCTATGTGATCTCATAGTAGAGGATATAGCTTATGAGATTTTCGATGAATTTGAGACATGATCTGTAAATTGCGTTAGGGAATTAAGCAACAGCAAAAGATGTGGTACCATGATTCACATTTATGAATAGATCACTGTGGAGATTTCTGGAAAACTTATTGTGTGCTAAATTGGATGATAAATTAAGAACATAATTTGGTTTTTAGCAGCATCTTAACACCGCCCCACCCCCTTCTGAGAAGGGCTATCCCCCCTATATTCTAAAAAAGCACATAACCCCTTGTATTTCCAAAGAAATGGCAAATAGCACTCAAGTCAACTTTTATAAGTTGTTCAGTTACAATTTTTGGATGATCAATTTATCATTGTATATATAAGATGAAAACTTTCCAATTTTCTTTATTGTTTTTGGCTGTTTTCGTGAATTTTAAAAGTATAAATATGTAGAGTATGTATTTGAAGATGCAATTTTTTTAGCTAGTATAGATTCTTTCAGGATATTTCTAGCGTCCTTATTAATAATCTGGATATTATTTTGAAATATGTGAAAAGGATATTTTTTTGTCAACATTCCTATTATTTTATTCAAGAACTTTTGGGCAACTAAAGAACAAATGTAGTGTTATAAATTTTAAGGTTTTATCTAATAAGTCATCATCAATAGGAGAAAAAATAAAAAAAATAAATAAATAAAGAAAAATGTCAAATATATATTGTACTACATTGGCATTTGAACTCAATACGCTAATTAATATATTTCACTTTTATTCTGAACACAAGTAATAAAATCTATACTTACAGATATGAACATTCTTTTATGTATTTTGGAATTGCGTACATGTTATCACTAAGTATATATTCTAAATATTTATTAAATAATCATTATTTTAGATTATTATAATATGAACCACAAAAAATAAAGTAAGAAATGACTCTCGTATATGATTGTCATTTCTCCAAATTCAATAATGATAATACTTAAGCTGGGTGTTATTTGCCATTTTATTCTTAAAGATAAACAGGAGGGTTCTCTGCCTTTTCTCGAAACACAAGGTGTAATACGCCCTTTTCAAAAAACATGTATAGGAAAAATGCCATCTACACCTTGTTAGGATGCTGATGTCTAATTTCTTGACTGGGTAAAAAGAGGATTTGGTTCTTTGTTCTTTTGAATCTGGTAGGAATATTGTGAAATAGATGTGGTGGTGTCATCAGTAGAGTGAAAGTAAAACAACTTTCTTGCGTTTCATTGATCTGATTGAATATTTAAATGGAAAATATTATTGAATGGAAAGGATAGCCTGTTTGTTTTTATTTTGATCATTTGCAAATTGTTTAAAGAAAAAATCATGTAAGTACATGTGGCTTATTGAAATCTAAAGCTGAACTGCAGCATGTGATTGTGCTTTGGTAATTATCTACCTTAATTATTTGGAAGAAATAAAATAAAAAGGTATATAAATGCATCACTTTGTCCTTCTAGCTGTGTGTTGTGCAAAGAGAGACCATGATTTATCTCCATACAATTTTCTCTGATTTTGCCCCGGGAGAAGGGAAGAGGTGGGATGAGAGTTGTTAACTCATATATCCTTAGAGGCAAGGAAAATGTAGTCACTGAAATCCTTCTTTTATATATTTTAACTGAAATGTCAGTATTTTGTGATCTTCACCTATTGTCCTGTTTCAATTGTTTCCATGTCTGGAGTCTGGACATTTTTCTTATCCGCTCATCCATTATTTGTGATATTTTTCTCATAATCAGACAACTTCAAGGAGGCTTGCTGACAGGAAGGTAGAGAGGTTTGAGAAGAATATTACCAAGAGGGGTGGTGTCCCTGAGACTAGTACAAAGAAGGGTAGCAACTTGGCAGTCGGCCCTGTCTTGCTTGGATTTTTCATCTTTGTCGTCATTGGATCATGTAAGGCTTTTGAAGATCTTGCCCCTCAATTCATTATTTCACTAATTAAATCCGCACACCATTTTGTTTATCCAACTTCTTTCGGTCTTGATATCAAATTGCTTATTGCCCACAACTTTGAGTACTGGAACCTTAATGTTATATCTTTTCTTGTCAAAGAAAGATGTTCTGATGGAGGAAAAGTTGAGTTCCTAACTGAAAATTGTTGAGCTGGTTTATCGCAATTTAAATGTATCTTGATAATTAGTAATTTGCATATTTGAGGTCAGATACTTATTTGACAAACATTTTTCTTTGCTTCGTGTCTAAAAATAGTACTTGATCCAATAACGAATGCCTAGCATGCTAATCTGTTTTATCTAATTCTGGAAATGTTTGTGCCGCGCTTTAAACATTTTTATTGTCTAAGTTTCTATGAAGCCTTTGGACGGCACATTTCTTATATTTTTTTAGGCTTTGAGTATGGACATTAAGTTAAAGCTTAGATATTGATTCATTGCACTTAAAAATAAGTAGCCTGTGTCCGTGTGAACTTTTTTGCTTTCTTTCTGTGAATTTGTAAAGTAACTTATGTCTGTGTTTCCTCAGCGCTATTCCAGATAATCAGGACGGCAACAAGTGGAGGGATGGCTTAACCACACCACTCCACACAAACTTTGGTGTGGAGGGATGGCTGATGTTGGCCCATAGTTTGAAATGCACAACCTTTAGAAGCTTACAGTGCAATTTTTTGCTGTGAAGAACTCCTATAACATTTAATAGATTTCTTTGTTTCTTTTTTGGTACCAATCTGTGCCCTTTTCTTTCCTCTTTAACTTACTATCCTAGCTAGCATTTGTTTATGTTACGAGACATATTCTCTTTGATGTGGACAAGTTTATAATACTAAATTAATTATGGTACATAATGTGAAACAGAAGGTAGAAGGTGAAACATTCGTGGGTGTGAATTGGAATGTTATATATCTATATCTATATATATATTATATATTTTGTCGATATGATAGATGAAACGATGATGATGATCTTGTAGGGAAGATGTACACTATTCTCAAGAAAAACATATAAGGTGCTGCCCTTATATGTGCTACTCAGAAAGCATAAGATAAGACGGTACACTGTTAGGAAAATATGGGGCTTGTTCTTGTGCAATTTGGGTGAATTGAAGAAAATATTTTGGGAGAATGGATTTTTGGGAGAAAATTTGGAGAATGTGTTAAGTGTTTCTTTTTGTTTTAGGAAAATATGAAAAATAATTTGAGAATGAACTAATTGTTTTTTTATGTTTAGAGGGTGACAAACTTTATTGTTGATTTTAAATTAGTTGCTTTTTGTTAGTTATGTAGGGTGAAAGTGATTTTTTAAAGGTAACGTATATGTATATCTTTTGTTGGATTATATATATGTATATATATATTTGTAATGATTGAAATATGATTGTAATGAAATGATATATAATTAATTTAATTAAAACTTTAATTTGACATATTATTTTTTCTTTATTCTAAAAATAATATATGTTGTATGACATTGGGAGGATTATTCATTAATTAAAATTAAAATAATTATTAAAAATAAAATTAAGTATTTAAAATTAAATTAATTAAATTAATCAAAAATACATATTGAATTAAGTATACGAAACATATTAATAAATTTAAAACAAAATTATGATTAATAATACATGTCTACGTACTGTTAAAAAATATATTTAATAGATTCAATTATTTGCAAAAAATAACTTGATATTTTTTTTATATTATTACACTATTTTATAATATATAATTTAGGAATACATTCGAAATTATTTGACTTGCAAATTATTAAATTACTCTATTATTAAATAAATTAGATATAATTATACAGACATAATAGACAACAATAGAGATGGATTATTACATTTAATCAAATGTAATAAAGATAAATTATACAAATATATTAAATAAATTAATATTAATAGAATAATATTCCCTATATTTATTTTCATTTAATGTAATGATTTCTTTAGATTAATAAACAAATTAATCTAAATAAAAAGACCAATCAATTAAATTTTTAGAATACTAATTACCACATAGAGCTATCTATGAATAATAATAATTTATTCACATTTAGTGATAAAACTTGTTTACATGTGCTTTAATAATACGTTACTTGATAAGTTGCAAAGTAATGTTTAATAATGGCATAATTATTACTCTTTAATGTACAATACGAGTTTATTTTAATAATACGATAAAGTGAAGGCGATTCATAGTTTGCTGTACACAACATGAAGAAAGTCGAAACATGTGCATCTAGATTAATCCTATGGCGATGGTAGATTGCGGCCTGCACTGCACGGTGCTGATCTAGCTTGTACTAGTGGAACTAGATGCACATGGCGTCATCAAACGTCGCATGAGTCCACACCGTGTGTGGCTCACCTGACCATCCATTGATGCCCTATCAGTAGGATCATGTTCTTCAACATGTGGTGGAGGTACATACATAGGTACATGATTAGGATCTCTATCCACCCTTGATCGTACTAGCGACTATATGGGTGCCTACGATCCATTGTAATGAAAAGATGTACAAGATGCATTAAAATCCGCAACAATCGAGTGAAGGTAATCCCCACCCAACTGTACTCCAGGACAAATCGTGTCCTCACTATTATCAGTTGGGTCAACAGGTATCAGCTCAACAAAAATCTCCTGTAACAAATCATATCGGGGCTCCCCCTGCTCAAAATATCGCTCGGGTGATGACTTGATTTATATATGAAAATAATTTAGAAAATTATTACATTGTTTTACTAAAAAAAATAAGGAAAGAAAAACAAAAACAACACTAAATGAAATAATTTGGTACATCAAATATTATGCTTACACGAATAAGCCTGTCATGCAACTTAAGCGGTTCATAAATCACCCCCGTACGTTCATTATAATGCACGTTTGGATGCTTCATGATTATGGTGACTGTTTCGTACCTATCCTTCAAGTCGTAAAATTGTTCAGTAACTAACGGTGTGGTGAAAGGCCGTTGGAAGTGTCGCCTCAACTTGTATGCCAACTTTGGCATATATATCTCAATATACATGTAGTTTGTCAATGAATTAATGGCGTCAGCATATATGCTAACACGCAGATAAATCTCTCCTCCACATCTGGCCCCCACACATCAAGGATATGAGAACTAAAAGCATCTAATGAATGGCGTCGGCTTATAGCAACACCTACAGTTGCATAAACAATTAATATTATGCTTTGTACTTCTATACATATATATAAATCATGAAATTATACATATTATATATTGCATGGTTAAGAGAATACATAGAAAGTCATGTAAATCATATATTCGAATTTACACTAGTGCCAACTTCAAAATTGAAACATTAGTCAAACACAATTCAAACATCAATCACATGCTTATCCTTTTAAAACTACCTAAAATATCACACCACTAGTAGCTTAATGAGTATACAGCAACCACAAGGATCAAAATCACAAGTATGACAAACATAAGACATCCACATAATGAGAAAGGCAGTGAAGATCCGATGAAGCTAGAAAATGAATCATAAGATCGGCCCGAGTGAGTGTCACTACTGAATCCCCCGCTCCTGTTGCTCTATGCAGGTGCGCTCGATGACGAAGGCCAGGCAAAACTGCCGGCATCAGAGTGAGACTATGGTCCAGTAAAGGTAGTACTACTACACTATCTGCAAGACCGACCCCTCTACGTCCATTAGTCCACACATATGAAAGAACTTACATGATCTCCTCTATAGGACATCTAAAGAAAAATCGTCCATAATTCGCAGGTGTCTTGGCCATATATACCCACATTGGTCCAGCCCCGCAAGCACATAAAGGAGGGTTGTGTGAACCCATCGTCGGTGACACAAGTCAAATAAGCTACATAAAATTTATGGATGATTAAAATGATAAATGGAAAATAAAAGTCAAAACACGCAATAACGCAACATACAATAGCTCTATCAACACAACATAACAAATCATACAACTTCTGAAATAAATAAATAAATAAGTTATACAATACACCTATCAAAAGTAAAGAACAGTACAATCGGTTTAATACTTAATACCTAGACACATTACATTATTGCTAGAAAGTTTATTTACGTCACAAGTTAAATTAACCCTAGATAATTTCAATTCCCACTGCCATTCCACATTTTCATTGCTATCTCGTCCTTGAAAGCAGCCTGTGCGTTGATCTCTTCTTGACTTGGATGACCATTGTGGTAGAAGGCATGCCAATCAATCTCCTCCTCAATCAACGGCTCGTTGAAAATTTTATCATCACGACTGAACTTTCGAATAAAATTAAGTAAAACACAACAAGCAATGACCAAGTCCCGTTGACGATTGAGGAAGTAGTTAGGCATACCCCAAGCTAGAATAGGAAACCTCTTTTTCAAAACCTCAAATGAACGCTCTATGTGGTTTCTCAATCTTGAATGTGCGTGATTGAGCATTTCTCTGTAACTGTTATACACAACAGAATTTTTGAACTCCTCCAAATGGTAGCGCGATTGTCTACACGGTGCTAGAAAGCACATGTAGTTTGTAAAGCAGTCATCGACAAGGTAGTACTTCCCTGAGATGGTGAAGGGGACAACATTTAAATCATCAATACCAAATTAAAAAAGAATCCTAATGGAATGACACATAATGGGTGATTTGAGTCATATAGGGAACCTGATAGAGGAAATAGAAACCATGGGTCATTTAGAATCGCCATGAGCAATACACATGAGTCATTTGCGCTGCCCTCCCATCCGGTGTTCACATAAGTGAACATAAGGTCAAAATCACATACAGTAAGAACATTCTGGCATGTATTTCCTTTGCGTGACCTGTACACATTTTGGCTATTGTGAGGGACCCAGGCATTGATAAGAGTGTCATCAATTGCTCCTACAACTCCATATGCCATCAAAAAATAATTAAAATTAAGGAATTATTTCGTTGTATTTATAAATTAAAAGAACAATTACCATACGAAATTAATCAAACCTTAAAATAAGGATAAAAATTAGGATTCGACTCAATTTGAGGTAGAACTTCTTCAAATTATGGTCGAGATATAATCTCAGGCGCTAAACAGATCAATGCACGTAAAACTCATCTTATATGGCAATTCACCGTGGACAAAGAATGTTAGAACCTCTCTATTATATAACATTGTCTTTGGTGCATCCCTACTGCTTGCATGAACATGCTACTTCCTCTACAAAAAAATACTTGTGATATAAAAGTCTGAGTTAATAAGCCACGAGATGTCATTAACTCAACCAAAGCTTCAAATGTGGGTTTGGTCATGTGGATATTATCATAAAACTTTTGAGGGTGAGCTTCAATATTTCTGCCACCCAGTCGATGCCTTGCATCCAGGAGTTATTTCGAGGCATCCTTCGTGGTGCAATGTTTGGTGCAATAATCTCCATGATGAAAAATAACTTTTTAGCTCCATCTGAAATGTCACTCCTGGGGGTGCTCGGGCTACTGTCACTTTCACTTTCGGGAGGAAAGTGCATTGAACTTTAGGCGCTCGCCATATTGCTTGAAATCAATGCATAAATTACGTGCACTACACATGTTCGAAAATAAGGAAGTATACATGTATAGAAAGCGAAAGAGTAAATATGGAAATGCTAAGACAGAGAAAATATATCACAAAACTACAAATTCTTAAGCATATTTAACATAGGAACGGACACCATTATCTGGTATAGCATAATAGACTGCATCAATTGAAAAACGCTAGCACGAATGACATAAACAAAGACATAGAGATAGTAGAGCATCATTGCTCAAGGGAATACGAGGGACGATGATCACATATACTCTTGGGATTCAACCCAAATTCACTTTTCACGATCGTCAAGCTGAGTGAAGAACGAACGCATATTGCTACTCTTTAATACATTAATAGCTCTTGCAAAAAGGCTATCAGGAGTCCATCCATTTGCCGAAGCGATTCAATACATATTTCTATTGACTTCTCAGCATTAGCTCCCATCCTGTTCGACTTAGCATCCATCATATCATCCCACTTATCAATTGCCTCAGTCAAACATGTGTCATTCTCTATTTGGGATGTGACTTTCCTACAATGTGAAGAACCTCCAGAGGTGCCGGTTGTATCTATCAGGTCATCACCACGATTAGCTGAATGTCTAAAGCGACGACCTCCTGCAGATTTCATATTGACACTATGAACTATATCCTCGTCAGAGGAATTGACCAGCTACAACGACGATCGAGACTGCAAACCCATTGCCATGGACCTTAGAACATTTTCATACAGTAGTCATAATGTGGCAGGCCATGCCCAATGACATGTACATGATTTAGATGCTCCTATTCCATGAAAAGCGATGTTAAAACACAAAGGAGTAATTTCAGAGGATGTGTAACTGATGAGACAATGAAAGGAATGAAAATATGACCTTCCAATGCTGAATTTAAGTATGAGATCCCGTTACAGTGTTTCTTTCTAATCCCAACCAAAACCTGTCTCCTTTGTAACTAGTTGATGGAATAAGCGCCATGCATTCCGAAATCGATTCAGCTTAGTTTTACACTGTGGAACCACATAATTAAACCCGTTATATGTTCGTGCATTTAATTTGTTGCAAATTCTTTCCCAAGTAAAGGCCGAGAAAGTAGTTGTGAGCAGCTGACCATTAACGAACTCTTAGTAGCATAGCTCAATGAACGCTATCTCATTTTCAAGAGGCCAACGTGTGCTGCTCCACCTTACAATCCTACTCGCGCAAATGTTAGAAGGCGCTTTCCCATTTGGATCCATCTGTGTTCCATGCCAAGTTTTTGAAGATAAAATCGATATTCTTATAGTGAGTCTAATATTAATCTTACTAAAAGCATGAGAATTCAAGATGAAGGGAGCTATCTTGTTAATGTACTTGTGGTTCTCTCTATGGTTCTTTGATAACTTTTTTGGCACTTGAAAACATTCAAACCCCTAATAGTAGTGTAAATCTTGGGACATTTATTCGTGGCATATGATGAAAAAATTATGTTCAAATCAAGAATTTTGTAAAGCTTTAAAAATTGTCCATATTTTGGAAAGCTTATGCGATATCAACACTAACTAATTTCCTTTTAATATTATTATTTGATATTTTCTGAAAAATAATTTTAGTTAAATTTGGAAAAGACATTCAAAAATGTTAATGAAGTTACTTTAAGAAAATTGACTTTTTGAAATGTCCAATAATAGTGTTATGAAATGAATTCACTACTTTGGACATCCGCATTTATTTGTGGTGATTTTTGTAAATCTTTTTGGTCCCTCACATGCTAAAACTTGTAATTAAGTTTTAATTACAAATTAAATTAATTACAAAGCCATCATTTCACAAGTGATAAAAAAATATTTCTTACAAATGTTAAAAAATATGATTTGACCTCACATTAAAACAAATTCAATTAACCACATTTAAAAGCGTTTCATTGCATACACCCCAAATTAACATAAATTCAAATAATTTTTTGCAGTTATCTTAAAATTAAATTTGAACCCTCTATTGGTGTTTTGAAAATTTGGACTAAACATATTTACATATTGTGCACTAACTTTTTAGTTATGTCAATATAATAGAATAATTGAAGTATCAATTATATAAATATATATATATATATATATATATATATATTAGTGAAAAATATTACCTAACAATAAACAAATTGAAGAACATCTTTCCCATATTTTTATAAAATAAAAAAAGTATGCAAGTCAACTTCTAACGTTTTTTTATCTTTTATGAAAAGTGGTTATTTCCAATTCTATACACTACGTTTATTTTCAATTCTAGCATTTGTTGCCATACTCCCATAATTGTATCAATTAACTTGATCTAAAGTTTGGTTTACACATACAACATTAAAAGGGACATTAACAAGCCCATTGGCAACATAATATAAACAAAATATGGGATAATTTCTATAATATCATGCACAAGATATCATGAGGCCATAATATAAACTTAAATTAAAGCTGAAAATTGAAAACAACATCATTTATAGAGATCTTTATAGTTTATACATAACAATAACATGGTTTACACATAATTGAAGGATAATGATGACAACTCTAAGAACTAAGGAAGCTGCCAGAGAGCCAAAAGGAACTGTTTGCTACACTTATCAATTTCAAATGTCAATGGTTGCCTTATGAAAATGTTGGGTGGTGTGCTTGAACAATGACATAAGAAGCCATTTCCCTAGTGACACACTCCCACCCATTTTTTCTATCACCCCATACATGCTAAACTTTTAATGGTTTGACCAAGAAAATGCATGACCAACTATAAGACCAATCCTAAGCATGAAGAAGCAACCCAGAAAATGCAGAACCTCTGCAATGCAAAAAGAAACCAGAATATGCAGAACCCCAGAAAATGTAGAAATAGAAACAGAAACAACAATGTAAGGAGAAACCAGAACATGCTGAACCAGAAACAACCTAGCAACTCCCCAGAAATTGCAGAACCTCTGCAATTCAAGGCTACATTAGGACAAGTCACTACATTAGGACATTCAGAAAAACCTAACATAGAGTGTTAAAAATGCAAGACATACCCCCTTGCCCCAGTATATTAACCAAACATGAACTCAACACAGAGCATATATGGAGTGACAAACAAACAAACTCAATGCTCAATGCTCAGGACTCAAGACCATCTCGGCCTAAAATGCATGAGACTCAGGGTAGTACGCACACAGGCTTACACCAACACAATGAACAACTTTATTCACACTCACCTTGTGTTATATGATAGTAAGATGTAACAGAAATCAAAAAGTTGTGATTGTGAAGATCATATAATGGTCACCATGGAGGTATACTTACTTCTCCACTAAAGGGGTGGAGAAACCCCAAGCATGGCACCTTTACATTAGCTTTATGACATGTAGGTATACTTACTTCTCCACTAAAGGGGTGGAGAAACCCCAATGACTAGTGTTTGTGAAGATCATATAATGGTCACCATGGAGGTATACTTACTTCTCCACTAAAGGGGTGGAGAAACCCCAAGCATGGCACCTTTACATGAGCTTTATGACATGTAGCAAATGTCATAAAGCAAATTACCAACACATTAAAACATTCAAATCAAAATAAGGTGAACATCAGAGTATATAAAATGACCCAAGTGTAGACAGAAAATTTTCAAACAACCAAATAACATATTGAACATGTTAGTAGGCAAATTATTTGAAGCAATCAGCAGGCATTCAATCACCAAGAAACAATAAGCCCAAAATATCATTTTTTTTTATAGGTTACAAACACCAGACTCCAACAAAGGACTAAGTTAACAGAACTCACAATATAGCTAAAGTAGAAGATAGAGTATCCTACAAATCTCTCCCTTTTGAACCAAGCTCTAGAAATTGGTAATCCCCCACATCACCACAGCTAGATGATGTTTGGCCTACCGTTGTGCAGGTGTGTGCAATGTAAGAGAGGTATAATAGTGCTTGTGGTGTCTGTTGTGTGCTATGGGAAGAAGGTGAGTTTGGTTATGGTAGAATGGGTGTATATATAGTGTAAATTGGCTTGAACTTCCAAAGGAAATGCAACCACTATCAATGCAATTTCAATTCCAGAAATAGTATGCATGTGATATAGCAATACCTTTGTCAGCCTTATGTAAAGAAAAGAAAACGCACTACCTCAATCAGTATTCCATTATTGAAAACCATGTGAAAAAAGGGAAAGCTATGAAAGCATAGGTCAGACACCATCACACAGTAAGTTACAGTAAGAACATAACCTAATACCAAGTACAACAGACAAGCGACATAAGTGTTCCACTAATGACTGAAATTGTTATCCTCATACATACAACTAAATAATATGCAAATTGCACTGATAAATTGACCTTGAAACCCAAATCGTACAGAATTACTCCATAAATTTACTGATAAACCACACATCAACAGCAAATGAAAAGCAAAATCACAGTAGCATATTCTGAATTTTCAAAATCATAAAACCATAAGAATGGATAGGCAGCATGTATGTCAATTTCTGAGATGACAACACAAATTGAATGAATTTCAGATCAAGAATTAGATAAAGCACATACGCCAAAACACGTTGTACCCATGTTGTGGAACAAATGCTTCAAAAACTTATCAAAAAAATTGAAAATAATTCAACCTGAAGGAATTGTGACACATGAACCAAGCTTTTGGCTCACATACATAGGAACAACCCACAACCGTGAAGATTACAGAAAAGGAAAAAGTAATCAGGTAAGGAAAATTTTCACATAAATATGGCCAAACCCTAAATTTGGCCTAAACTTGCAATTAACAACAACAATCAATAGATTATGGCATAAGATAAACAACCCAAGCAAGCAGTAATCACTTTTTCCCCAAAAAATGTAGAATAAATCTTGACCAAATTGTAGTTCCGTGATGTTTCTGGATAACCCAATACCTGCATCCATGACTATAAAAAGATCAACAATGTATGAGAATAGCTTGTCGTCAAGGAGGGCGTGAAGTTGGTGTCTGCTATTGGAGGAATTTTTCAACCAAAATTGAGAATGGAATGGGAGACGTAAGCAAACAGAGAGTGAGGGAGAGAGGAGAGATGTGCATCCATGACTATAACAAGATCGACAATGTAGAAGAACATTCAATCGCTAAGGAGGGTGTGATTTTGCTACCTTCTGTTGGAGGAAATTTTAAGGAAAAATGGAGAATGGAACGGGAGAAGCGAGCAGATGGAGATTGAGGAAGAGAGGAGAAGTGTGGGAGATAGGGGTGGGTGGGTGTGTCAGGGTAGGGTTTAGGTAGGATTATGGTGTTTTGTAAATGAATTGTGAGGGTTTTTTGGGTATTAAAATATTGTATTCTGGAATAAAGATTGAAACTCATGTACACATTTTGTATTTGTCCTAAGAGTTGGAAAATATTTTGCGAAACACCAAGAGAACTAAACCTCAGCCTTTTCATCAAGAATGTTCTTTATCTGATAGTTGAGTGAATTTATTTCCTATTGAAGTTCAGCTAACTAATTTTGAAACTCCTCATGCAACCTAGTATTTTCACATTCAAAATCACTGGAACTTGTTTTAGAACGAATAGTTACCTGTCGATCAGCCATAAGACAGTTGTCCTTATTGTCAAATTGATCTAAATTTGAATCATCCCACGTAATAGTCTTTGCTCTGGATTTGGAACTTTTCTTGGTTTTGGAATCTCTTTTGAGCCTTGGGCATTCAGGTCTTTTGTGACCGACTTTATGGCATTCATAGCAAATAATTTGTTTAGGTCGTTAGTAGTCAGTGTTGCTTCTCCTAGAACTTGATTTGTTATCTTTTTTGAAATGATTTAGTGCTTGTATTAATTGTCTGAGATATTTAGTGATCATTGTTATTTTGTCATTTAGGGTATCCTCATCCAGATCCTTTGAATCTTCGTTCTAGTCAACTTGTTCTGAATTGAATGCAATGTTCTTCTTAATTCTACCTTCAGAACTTTCTTCTTTTGATAGTAGTGTCATTTCATGAGAATTAAGTGATCCAATAAATCCCATTGACAGAGTTTCTAGATTTTTGGCCTCGTGTATTGCAATGACCTTTGATGTACTCTCTCAAAGTAAAGATCGCAGGATTTTTCGAACTTGCTCACTTTCTGATATAACTTTTCCTAGTGCAAACATAAGGTTGGCTATCTCTATGAATCGGGCATACATTTGATTGATTAATTCACCTATTTTCATAGAGAACATTTCGTATTGGTAAGTAAGTAATGCAATCATTTCTTGTTTTACCTGAGATGTTCCTTCATGGGTGACTTGAAGTATGTTCCACATCTCCTTTGTAGTGGGGCAAGTGCTAACTCAATTATACTCTTCTTTAACCAGGGCACAAGATAGAATATTTTTGGCTTTAGTATTCATGGATAGCATTCTTTTGTCTTCCATAGTAAGTTCCATTCGGACTTTAGGGGACATGTTCTTAGTTGTTGGAACAAGTGATCCATCAATGACTATATTCCATAAGTCATAATCAAGAGTTATAATAAACTCTTTGATTCGATTCTTCCAAGTAGAGTAATTTGTTCCATCAAACAAACATTGATGATTGTGTGACTGTCCTTCTGCTTAAACATCAAAGCCAGCAATTAGGATCGATTAAGCTCAAGTTGGTTGGAACTTATTTTATGAGCCATAATGGCTCTTATGCCAATTGAGAGTACAGGGGGGGATCAAGAGGGAGGTGAATTGACCTTTTTCTTAGTCAATTAAGTATTTTAATCCCTTTAAAAAATCTATAAAGTATTTGATATAGAATAATTTCAAAGATCCAAAGGGATGAAGAAATAATTATATGAAAGTAGCAAATAGAATGAACATAGAGGATTTATAATGGTTCGGCAAGCCTACATCCACTACCTAAAATATAATATTAGAATTTTAACCTACACTTATATTAAACAAAAGTGAAGTTACAGAGAAGACATAATATAAGAAATCAATAACAAAAAGCAATTTCTTCTATTCGCAGAAACACCTAACAAACTGGATGATGGAATGCAAAAGCAAACTTCCAGAGCAGTCTTCCGTAGAGTTATGAACTTTATAAGAAAAGCTTGATGTTCTTTGTTTGGGACGTCTTCTAATTAAACAGATGAGTCTCGATTTGATATCTTGTCTTCCAACAATATCTTTCCTTCTACAATATGCAGGTTGCGATATAGAAGTTCCAACTATCGTTTCTCCTTTATACTTCTGGATGATTGATGTTTATTCCTTATATTAGACTACAATTTGGGCAAACAAACTGCAGATTTTGTGGTATTGGCTCCACTGAACATTTTCCCTTATTTACAATAAACTGCAATATGGAATGAGAATTGTTAATAAAATTTCATTACAAAAATATCATTATCAAAACTTATTGTGTGGAGATCCCAACATAAACTAATTTATAAGCTAATTGATATTTGATCATAAAGTTGACACATTCAACATTTAACATAAAACACACGTTCTTGGGGTTGGGGAGTCCCCGTCAGATGTCTAATGAGTGAGTATCAATCATAGACTGTATATATATGATGGGGATAAAGCCGCTAAGGGAAGATATTCATAACAAGGTACATGATATATATCATCATAATAATTTAGAAAATTAGATGTAATGTAGGGAATCCTTTGGGCAAAAATAAAATGTACATTGATTATTTGATGCTTGAATAATAATAACAATAATATCCTTCACAAGCCTTCCAGCTATGAACTAACTAGAAACTAGAAATAAGCCATCTAGTTGAAGTTATTCCCTGGGAATCACAAATTCAACATTCTATGACTGATTATACAGCCAGCCATATGAAGACGGCCTACTAAGCCATTGCTGTCAAACAAGGGTGAAATGCAGTCCCACATGCAATCCATTGCCTCTTCCTCCCTCTTGGCACAACACAGCTAGGCACCTTAACCCATTCCCCACTTGATAAATCATACGTAACTAACCTATTCATCTGTCTTGATCTCAGTGATAGCATCAGCAAACCTTTGTTACCTAGGCATGTCATTCTAACGTGCTTTCCGTAAAATTCTAAGCACCATATGTTTGGCATTCTGTCAACCTCCTTCCACAACAGAGTCATCTTTTGCAGCTCCCATATGCACACGCATGTTGCAGCATTCTTGCTCACCAGCCCCACAAGCATTATCCTCCCCCCACATTCGGCCAGTGTGTGATCGCTCAGATGTGGAGGTGCCGGGATTACAAACTGTTTCCATATCCCGTTATTCATGTTGTAGGACAATATTCCCTCAGGGTCTGAACGCATGAAATAGAGCGTTACACCGACCGAAACCGCCTGAGACCGAAAGTTGAGTGCAAGTGGAAGCTTGATGTTCGGTGGCATGCTTCCTGGGCGAGTCCAACAATTCTTTGTGGAGTCGTACACTTCGTGCTCCCCCTCACAACCAACCCAAAGAATCTTATAGCCTGAGCCAGCAGATTCCCCATTCAGAGTCATCCCGACAGCCACACGGGACCAAACCTTGACGGACCTAGCTGGCAACTCTTTGAAGGACCTTGTTAGAGGGTTACAAACATAGAAGCTTCTGTGCCCAATGTCAAGGAAGCAGATGAGACCCCCTGCTGATGCCACTGGCAGCACAATTGATTTTGTTGGCAAGGCAGGCACTGTTGGATGGTGCCATTTCTTCAACAATGGATCGTACATTGCTCCAGTGTTGACATTTTCATGAGTGATGGTGTAAAACCAAGATTGAGCTTGCTTTACCTGAGCACATTGCTGGGAGAAACTTTGGGAAGTCAGCAACGAATTCCACTTCTGGCAAACTGTACGGAAGCGGAAAAATGTTGCTATTGGAAGTCTTGCTATCACAGCTTCAAAGAGGTCTTCTGGAAATTCTTTCCAGATACGCTGCTCCATGTTTTCATTTGACCTTGTAGTAGCAGTTGCTTTTCCTCCGCTGTGCTCCTTTCTAGCTTTCTTTGTGGGTGGAGGTTTGCCCGGTTCCAGCATTTTCAGATTTTCAGATTTACCAGCAGTCATTATGATACTATAGCAACTGTCTTCTAAAGAGCTACTTTCGAGATTAAAATAACACCTGATAAACATAACAAAAGAATCTTCAGAGTTCAGATGCCAAAAGTTTTGCAGAATGACAAGGAACACAATGATGAAATTTCAGTTTTCAAAAGCACAATTCACCGATAAAGGTCATGCAACCAAAATGAACTAAGCATCCTGGATAGACCTTAGTTGACACTACTGCTGCAACTTGACACAAAGGAATTTCCAGTAAAAATAAGGGGGCAAATGACCATGCAGAAAAAATTCTATTTTTTATCTACAACTTACCACAGCTCCTCCAATAATATTTCTTTCCCAATAAAGATTCATTAGAGTAATTCCATCTTCAGAAAATTGAAGTTGTTCATGGATAGCACTTAAATGGTGAAATAGAGTATAATTAATTAAAACGTCCGAAAAATATGGTGTGCAACGAATTAGTTGGCTTTAAACCAAGCTTCATGTTCTTTCCCTTGCTAAAGACGTGGAAATTGATGAACTAATGTTCATGAACGTGTGCCAGAGTGAACAAATTTGTGCAAACGCATTCAGAGAAAGAAAAAAAGAAATACGAGCATTAAAGTCATTCAAAAAAGTGAAGGCATCCAAATCTTTAATACCCACACCACACACTATGGTCTATGGATTAAAGATTTGAATACAACATACCCATTTTAATGTTATAATGTATAAATTGTATGCATATATCTTGTTAGAAGAAAAACGATATTTGAAATATGGTTAGGAAACAAGTAAACGAAGTGATAAAAGTAGCTTAAAAAGTCAGCAAACAGGATAAATAAGAATTGATCCATGTAAAAGGAACATCAAAAACAAAACAAAATAATTGATTAGTAAGGAAAAGACTTAAGATGATAGCATGAAATTGGAAAACTGAAATATTTAAATCTACGCTGGTCCTAGTTGCCAGCTTTAACAAGGATATATGCACCAAACTTGAATGAGACATAGAAGATTGTAATTTGTACGAGCACGCTCAAATAATGTCCAGGTTTCCAATAACCACTATCAAAAAGTGCAAATTAAACTGACTCTACATTTACAGCAGAAATAAGTAACATAAAAACTTTTTGGTAACCTAAGCATATCCATCCTGGGCAGCATAAATTAATGCAAATATAGATCCTACCTCAATATATGTATCTTATATGTGTGTGTGCACTATTCTTTGAACCTTCAACCACTCTCTCGACAATCTTCCTATCAGGCAAGAACTTATTACAGCTATGGAAAATAAACAGGACCCAAGCAAAGTGCTGTACAGAGAGAGAATACAAATCACTATCCCCCTACTGAAGATGCATGCAAAAGTCTTCATGGGATATAAAAAAAATTCATGTAACCAAAATGAAGCATCCTAGACAGACTGCATAGTCAGTTTGAAACTTGACACCAAGCAATTTCTAGTAAAAATAGCAATTTACAAATGATCCTGCAGAAAACTCCACTTTATGTACAAATTATGACAGCTCCTCCATTAATTTCTTTTATTGATAAAGGATGATTAGAAAAATTCCATTTTTAGAAAATGGAAGCTGTTTAAGGTCAACTTTGGCAAAAAGTAAAACGCATACATGGTAAAAGAGAATATAATCATTTTAAACATTTTTTAAAAGTAACAGTACACAGTCAACTAGTTGCCTTTAAACCAAGATTCACGTTCTTTCTCAGCCTAAAACCATGGAAATTGAGGATAATAATGTTCATGAATGTGTAGCAGGAAGGACAAAAGAGTTTGTGCCAAAGTGTTCAGATAACAGAGAACCAGAAAATTCACCCCCAATTTAATTTGAGGGGGGAAAAAATGAAAATATGTGAATAATAGTACCTTAAGAAATGAAATTCTCAGGAATCACATCTTCCATCCATACACATGTAAAAAGAGAGTAAGAAAGAAAGGAAAAAGTAGAAAAAAGGTGTGAACATAATGAGTTCTGTTTTCAATGCAACACAACTGATAACACCCATTTGTGTACACTTGGTTAACCAATCTTGGGAAGGGAGAGTTTAAATTGGAAGTGGAATGATATTATCGCAAATGTAAGAAATAAAAAAGTTTCCCCTGCATAGAGAGTAGTATGAGAAAATCACATATCAAAAAATGGCAATTTAGAAAAAAGTTCGTACAAAACTCTTGGAGTTTTATAAAGACTCAACAAAGGTTATAATATTGCAAAGTCCATACAAATGAAACAAGAAAAAGAAGTTATAATTCAGCTTTCTTAGTTCACCCCAAATAATGGAGTCCACATAATGCACCATGTTTTTGAAATTTCATTTCTTTTGTGCAATTTCTGCGTATTAAGATGGCATGGATTCCTATATCTGTAATTTTCTGGAACATTCATTCTCTTAACCATAGGTGATGACAAAACCCATTCTTCTTCTTTCATTTTATAACCATGTGCTGAAATCTTTAGACTTCCATTTGTTATTTGGGATCCTGCATTTAAATGGCTCTAAAAGATACTTAAATTCCAAAAGTAAAATGCAAAGAGTTTTTAATATTGAAAGTAAGTCTCCTCAACTAAGTTTCAATTTTAATCTTTTACTAACCCAGCATCAACTACACATGCAACCAAAATAAGAAAAGGAATAAGAAAAACAATACATCTATTTACTGCAGGAACACCACAAAATTGATTGAGCAAATTTTTAATCTACCTCCAACTTGAATGGATGTGAACTCAAGAAGAAAAGCTTGAATATGTAAATTCTCCATAGTTATGTGAAAAGGTGTTAAATGTGCACAAAGTAGCTCATATCATCCACGTATTTGAAAGAAATGCATTTACACAACCTTGAACATCCGCTTCACCATGTAGCCACGAACGACCTAAAAAATTTTTATATATTGAAGCACCATTAATATCCCTTATTTGCTTTAAATAAGTGAAAAATATATTGGATAAGATTGCATACAAATGAGTAGCATCTAAACCTGATATACTAGCTTCTAGCTAGGAACACGACCATATGAACCTAAAAAATATGACACTTGTAACAAACCAAAAAAATTACCTCATAATATCATTAAATGCAAATAACAAAGCCGATGCCTTGTATAGGCAGTCGATACAATGTCAAGTAATGAATGATGTTTAACAACTATCAAGGGCACTCATTCAACCTACCCAAGGGATCAGCTTCATACTTATTAACGAAATACATTCCAGCACTCCATGAGTTAAATGACAGATTTAAACGCAATATTGAAAACCCGTTGTTGTCTTGGACTGCACAAAGTGAGCAAGTTTCAGAAAATGGGAACCATATTCTTCTGAAATTGGGAGCCATAAGCCATTAAGCCACATTGGGTTATACCATTAAAGAATAACAGAAGGCAACAACGATAAAATTCTGATTAAAACAAAAACAATTTTTATCCAGCGTAGAGAAAATTAATATTCGGCATAGTGACTCAAATACTCACAATTTCACACACACACACAGAGATAGAGATTAAATCTTTCCTCCATACCAAAACAGTAGAAGTGATAAATCAGAAGCTACGAAAAAAAAAAGAAAAAAGAAAAAAGAAAAAAGAAAAGAAAAAGAATGAAGACTTCAAGGAATTAGCATTTAAACCCCAAAAAATTCTTCCCATTTTTCAACATATAAACATCCAAAAAACAGAAAATCGATGCATATGGTGATAACTCAAGCCGATACTAATAAAAAATAGATAAATATATGATTCCCCAAGAATTAACACTTACACAACCCAAATCCCATTCATTTAAAGCATGAACATCAACGCCGATAGGATACCATATTAAAAAAAAAAAGAGGGGCAGACCAAAAACAAATCGAAGAAAATGGTATAAGAAAAGGATTAATTAGGGACCTGAGGGGATGCTGCTGCGATGAAGGTTGAGGTAGAGCTTGAAACTGAATGAAGTGATCGGAAGGAACCGTAGGAGGAGGGGAACCGTAGAGTTCCAAAAGCTCTTGCGATTGTCCAATAAGTTGCCTTAGCATGGCCACCCCTTCCATCATTCATTCCATAACTATAAGTATCCCCCAACCCCCTTCACCCCATCCCCACCCCCAACCCCCCTCTCGTTTCTCTTTTCTCTATCTATATCTATAGGTTGTATATACCTGTTAGTGTGTGTAGTGTGTGTAGTGATGGAAGGGATTGTGTTGTTCATTTGCTTTGTTTTTATTTTAACCACTCCGGTTTTTCCACGTCATCCGGCCCATACGATCAATTCGTAGTATTGACCGTGTACGCAAACTTTTCCTTTATTTTTTCTTCCTCCAACTTGATTGATATTTTTTTGTTCTCTTTTTTCCTAAATTGCCCCTGTCTCTTTTTTTTTTTTATTATTATTATTATTATTTCCATAGTAATCACTTGCGTGCCACAATCAATTTATTAATTTGTCATTAATTAATTTAATAATTTCATCTTAATAAATATAAATATTTATTTTTAAATTTATGCATACCCTCTTATTAGAATGCGAACGTTAAACCTCACATAGATATTATTAGACTACCTTATTATTCGATACCTTCTTATATATAAATATAAAATTTGTGATTCAAAATTTAACAAACGCCGAATACAAGTGTGCTTGCATGAATAAAAAAATCAATTCATTAGTTAATTTATTAGTTTTACCATCTCTTCTTTTTGTTTTTTTTTCTTAATTTGACAGAGATTTTTAGTTTTACCATCTAATTTTTTTTATATTAAATTGAATAAAATAAAAAATGTGAAAATCATTTTGCGAATTTCACTTCGCAAGAAATTCATATTGTGGTTGTAAGAAATGATGATGTTGCTCCCACTTCTAGAAACTTTTTCTAATTTTAAGCATAAAATTAATCAAATAATTTGTTCTTTGCTTGCATGTGATAAGATAAAAAGGATAAGAAAAGATTTATCTTTGCAAAAAGAATAGCAAGTACTTGGTACATATTTTTGTTAGTATTTTCAATCAGCTTTAATAGAAGCCCACCTGCATCTCTTCACCCACATTCATACAAATCACAAAGAGGGTTGTAATTTCTATGTTAAGAGATGACTTTTAGGGCACGTTTGGATTATTGAATGAGACTTGATAAATTATATTATTAAACCCTATCAAATATTTGGATGAAGTGAAAAAAGTTTAGGATGGATAAAGGGTTCGGTCCACAATGCTATTTTCAATTGATAACTAATCTCCTTGAGATGGCCTAGATTGTGTAATCCAAAATGAGAGTGAGAAAAAGAAATTAGTCATTCGACAATTATACTCATAAATGAAAATATTGGGGTTTGAACTTGTCTTATTATAATGGGTATTTTAGTAAATTGACTAACCCAATTATTTAATCATTGTATCAATACAAAGGATTGGTAAAACAAATACATATCCAAAATATATAATTCTAAGCTCCAAACACAGTATTATCTTATCTTGAACAGTATAATTCCACTGTAGCAATATAATCTTATCAATCTTATCTATATATCCAAACGTGTACTTAGGGTAGAAGTTAATCCAGTCGGGACAAGTAAGCTAGTATTCAATCTTAATTTAAATTTTTATAAAATTGAAAATTGCGTATAATACTGATCTAATTATATATTAAAGAAATCAAGTTTAAACATACTTAAATCAAATTGAAAGCGAGCTCAAGTAGCTTAAGCTATATTTAAGTTTATTTTTGAGTTTTTTTTAGAGAAAATATATTTTGAAGAAATATTTAAAAAAAATGTGTGAAATATATAAAAGTATATTTAATTTTAGTTTAAGGGAATATGTTTTCCACTATAAATAGTTTTGTGTAAATTTTTGTTCAATTAATTGTGTCACATCAAATTTTATATTGTTGTATATAAATTTTTGTGACATTAATGTTATGACATCAAACTTTATATTATTATATGCTATAATTGGAAAATATAAATTACATATATTGATTAATGCAATAATTTGAAATCATTAAACTTTTTTTAAAAAATAAATAAAAAAGTGTATTTTAGAGAAATTATTTGATTTTATTTTCAAGATAGAAAATGCCTAGAAAAATAAAATCAAACATTATCTTGAATTCAAGTCAACTGTGCATATATTTTATCATTTTTTAACTAATTGACTTGAATTCGAACGAGTTTCATTTCTTTTCAAATAAAAAAGTATTTGACTCTAAGTTGCAATGCTTAATGAATTAAATCCAAACAAATAATATTGAGTAAATTGATTTATTTTAAAAACTTGATGCTATCTCATGAAGTAAATATCAATAATTATGAAACTCATGCAATGTGTGGTTTTATTTTGAATATTTTGAGAAACATATTTTGGAAATTATATTTTGGATAGTGAATTAGAGAAATATGATCTATAATACACAGACGCTCCATAAAACCACTTCATCCAGTGTCGAACACCTATTGGTACACGGACACGGCTCCAACATGGTCCCGACACATATCCAACACGGCAATAAAATGTCTGAAAAATTAAAATAAAAAAGATAAAATCTGATACAGTGATTAGGATATGGAGGGACTTATTTTTATTTTGAAAAAATTTAAGAGCTAATAAATAATTACGAAATAAAAACTAAAACAAGGTTATTAAAAAACCTCACAATAATCATAATATCTTAATAAATTTGGATGATTAGATATGCTACAAGAAAAATAAAAATTGTAGCAAAATAGTAAATGATAATTGGAAAGTTGGCACTTATTATGTATATAAATAAATATATTTTTTTTGTTCTATTAACAATAATAATTTTTATAAGTATAGTAGTGGCAAAAATTATATCTAAGTTATCACTATTGATAATTAATGATATTTTTAGTGAAAAACAGAAATTCTTTCAAAAGTCATAGAGACAATTATATTGTGATTATACATATGTCATTAATTATCAATAATAACAACTTAAACCATTAGTTCTTGTCACTATCGAGTCATACAATGACACAATAAAAATTATTGCCACTTAAAAATATCATTAGTAATAAAATAAAAATTATTTTCACATAATATATATTATTAGTTACAATTTTTACATAATCACTTATTTTGTTGTGACTAATATTACGTTTTTTGTATTGAAAATTTCTATTATATGAAGTCTAATACTTATTCCTATTTAGGAATTCATCTTTTATTTGAATTTAGAAAATATTTCATTAATCTTTAGTTTTGATTGTTTCACATTGCTTTAATAAATATTTTGTTACATAATATTATAACAAATACTTATATATATATATATATATATTATGATAACCGTATCAGTGTCATGCCGTGTCGTGTTCTAAAATTTTAAAATCTAGTGTATCCCATGTTCATATCGTGTCATGTCAATATCCATGCATCATAGAATATGATGTTTTCTTATTTTATTTTAGAAGTTGGATTGAAATTATTTTGAAGTAGAATTGTATATTTTGTCTTATCTTAAGAAGAAACAAATTATACTATAGATAATAAATATACTATGTACATGATTACTGAGTGAAAAATATAAATTTATATTATTATTTGTATAGTTTTATTAGACATATGTATGTAACATATATGTAATTTTTGTATCTATCCTGGGGAGCGAGAAAATGGATATTTTGAGATACTTTGTAGTGCCTTGGAAAAAATAAAAAATTTTATTTAATTTGATTTTCTCCAAAAAATATTTTAAAAAAATCAAAACAAAAATAGCCTCACTTTTGTGGGAATAGTAAAAGGCAAAAAGTTTTTTGGTTCCTCATTTAGTGCGTTTAGATTCCTTTGTCTACCCTCCATTTTTATCAAAGCAAATTTATCCTTCTCCATAAAACAAGCAGACAAATTTGTGTGTATCTTGCATTAGATTTTGTCAGCCAGAAAATGATGGCTCATCCGCAGCACCCATAATAATAACATAAAATAAAATCTAAAAACAAAGAATAAAGGCAACATGTGATAAGCCCATAAAATCTTCATGGACCCTAGGCCTAGGGTTGGCATCTACCACAATTGATGAAGTCAATTTTGAAAAATATTGTATAATCATGAAAACCATAGTTAATAAGGTCTATTTTTTAAAATAAATCTATTAATACTATTAGTTCTTGTTTCAAAACTTTATTAAATGTATAAGTAAAGTCTTCATTAATTTCATATCATTTTTCTTTTGTAGATAATGTACAAGTAAAAATAAGATATGATAGCTGGCAAATCAGTAATCATTTCTCTTTTATGTATATGGATAAAATTATCTTTGGAACTTAATGGTCAAAATCTTTTACTTATTGTTTTCTAATTGCATCCAAGGGGAAACTAAAGTAAAAATGAATCCAATCTCTTATATAAAGACGCAATATTTATTGGCAATAAAGAAGGGTATAAATAAGTTGAGAGTTGAGACAAATTGAACATATTACTATATATTTAAGTTTATTTAAAATTTTCAAATTTCAAAAATTGTGTTTTGAATGAACTAAATGGATTTGAGTTTAAACGAACTTTAATCCGGTTAAATACAAGTTTAACTCAAATTACTTGATCTTTTGTAACACCCTTGAAATTCGATATTTTGGAAAAATAAGAATTTATAAATCAAGGTATTGGTTGACCAGATTTTAGGGCTCGGAGAATAAATGAAAAGACTTGATTGTAAGAATTTTGGGAAGTTTGGGGATTGCATGGAATATCTTTTTGGTCAAATAGGTCAATTTTAGGCACTCAACTTTTATGGGGCTCAATTGAAGAATTAGCAAATTTCGGAGGACTCGATTGGAACCCAAACAAATCTTCTGGGGGCCAAAGCCTAATTTCTAAAAGTTGGTAAATATATAGCAATTTCACCCTTTTCTTCTTCATTTTCGTCAAACACCATCGTGCACCATCCTTCTTCGGTGAACCTCTTTGTCGACAACCAACCCTCGAAACTAACCCAACCATCCTCTTCACCTCATCACAGCGAACACGTCGGTACCACCTATAGCCAAAATCGGCGGTGTACGACCAAAAAAACTAAAGCCAGATTAGGGCTCACGGTAGAGGTGATGGGTAGGGATGGCAACGAGGCGGGTCTGGGGCGGGTTTTGCAGGACCCGGGACCCGCCCTGTCTAAAAATTGAGAAACCCAGGACCCGCCCTGCCTTACCTTTGGACCCGGACCCGCCTAACCCCTTTTTTTTTTTTGTATTTTTTTATATTTTTGTGTATATATTTTTTACCTTCTTTTCTTCATAATCACTTGAATATACAGATTTTGCTCTAGTGAGTATCGGGTTTGAAAGAATAAAATTGAAACAAGTTAAAAAAAAAAAAAAGCCCTAATTTTCTAATATAGTATTATAACCTAATAAATACTTATACTTATATATATAATATATATGTTATATGTATTAAAATATATAATATAAATATATATATATGTAATATATATGTTATATATAATATATAATATAAATATATATATGCAATATATATGTTATATATAATATATAATATAATATAATATATAATATAAATATATATTATATAATATAATATAGGATGGGACCGGGGCGGGGCCCCGATTTACCCGGACCCATTGCCATCCCTAGTGATGGGTTCCACTTTCCGGCGACTGTTAGACCCAATCCAAGTGTGGGTTTTGAAGCTTTTAGCTCCATGATCATGCCAGTGCTCTCAAATTCTCAAACGGACCACCAGCGATGATGAAATTTAGCAAAAACCGACGTAGCAGCGAAGGAGACCCAGCAACTTTCAAGCGGCAATTGAAGGTCAATTCGATGGAGAATAATGAAATTAATTGAGGGTTTGGTTTGTTGAGCTGAACCGTGGTGTGTATCTCCGACAGCAGCGAATGACAATCGACAACGACGTTAGGATAGAATCCTCATCTCGTTGCAAGGAACGTATGCACGAAGGCTGATCGTGATGATTTCGGGGCTCCAATAAGAAGAAATTGGGTAAAAATGGGAATTGGGTTTAAATGTACACATGTGTATGTATATACCTTCCAAATCTTACAATACATTGTACCAACAAAATAATGCGAGATCTGATCGAGAAATTGAGACATGCATATAGTTGTATGAGTTAGTGGACCCGAATTTATATTATTATAAGATAATCTTGGGATTAATTAAGTTAATCGGAATAGAAAACCCTAATTTTGTGATTTGGGACTCAAGTGACAATAATTGGACTATTAAGATGACAAGACTATTATTACTAATTTGGGATAATGTTATGAGGTTAACTATATAATTAAGGACTAGATTACATCCTATAATTAGACCAGTAAAACCCTAAAACTGCCATATTAGCAGAGCCGTAGTGATTTTAGACCACTAATGGTGTAACTGTAATTATTAAGGATTATTAGAGTTGAATGGGAATCTTGACTGTGAATATACTATTTTGGTTAGATGACGAAGATGTGGGTCCTGCTGGTAGATTGCTGACGGTGGTTGCCTTTTTCTAAGATTACGGAGATGAGGGTTTGCCAATCTAGCACTTCTTGTACCTATCGATTTTCTTGATAAACCCCTGTAAGGGTTGATACTTGACTTAGTTATCGCCCTATGTTATTTGTTTTACTCCTATGAGGTTCTACCAATTGGTACTTGCTTTGTATGAGTTTATTCCATAGTTATCGTTGAACCTGGTTAAGTTTTGTTAATCTGATATCTGTCTTGATTTCATTATCGTTGTTGTTGATTATCGAACCCTATGAGGTTCCCCATAACTTTTGCCTGTATTTTGTATCGCTCGATTGCCTATTACTATCTTGTTATCTGTATCGTTATCTGTTGCTTCGTCAGCACACTTGTTTTACCGGTATCAGCGATGTGCCATAGGTCCATATAGGCATCTACATAAGTTGTTACATGTACGGAGATATGATTAGGTCGAGTGCCAATCCTAGTGGAATGTTGGGGTATATGGACATGCTAGGGATACTCGTGGGTGTCAGCGATGTGCTAGGGATACTCCTAGGAATCTACTGTATGTCAGCGATATGCTAGGAATACTCCTGGGTATCAGTGATGTGCTAGGGATACCTCTAGGCATCTACCGTCTATCAGTGATGTGCTAGGGATACCTCTAGGCATCTACCGTCTATCAGCGATGTGCTAGGGATACTCTTGGGCATTTACCGTTTTTCTGTGATGTGCTAAGGATACTCCTAGGCATCTACCTTCTGTCTGTGATGTGCTAGGGATACTCCTAGGTATCTACCATCTGTCAGCGATGTGCTAGGGATATTCCTGGGCATCTACCGTCTATTTGTGATAGGAATACTCATAGGCATCTACCGTCTATCTGTAATGTGCTAGGGATACTCATATGCATCTACTGTCTGTCTGCTATATGCTAGGGATACTTCTAGACATCTACTGTGTGCCAAGCTATCACACTTGGATATGTCTGACCGACTGAAAGACTGATTGACTAACTGATTGATTGATTGATTGACTGGTCGACTAACTATCTGATTGATCAACTGATTAACCGACTGACTGACTGACTGGCTGACTAAATGACTAACTGGTATAAGGAGAGATTCCTATTTGGTTATCTTGTTATATTCTAAAATGTTCCTGTTTAATTGTTAACTTATGATCTGTTGGGTTTATTCTTCCTCGACAAATCCCTACTGCCTACTCTTTCGATTATCCCTCACTAAGTTATTTGGACTTACCCCTCTATCTCTTTAACTTTCTCAGACAAGATTAAGTGATGAGCTTGAACTCCAGGATTTGATTGGCGGACACATTTTGTAATATAAAATGGTTGTATATGCTTATGGGTACTTTTGGATATTTTGTATACCCCAAAGATGTTGTGATATGTTAACTCTAGATATAACATCTGCTGGGTGTGTTTTTACTATGTTGGATATTATGGGATTAGTATGGTTGTATATATACTTTTGTTAAGGTTTGCTTAAGATGAAAACCGTTGCTGTATTTGATAATTAGAACAAGTGTTTGTAACTATTATGGGACCAATCGTATGTTAAGTTATGACTTTGTGATATTGTGATATGACATGATGAGATTAAGGTCTATGGCATGTATGAATTGTGTTGCTTATGCCGATATTTTAGTTCTGAATATTGTGGGATTATTATCATGAATTATAGCACTCTGATATTATGGTATTAAGTTTGAAGCATGCTATAAGTTGATGATCATTGTGGTTTATTGAAAATTTGTGAAAATCTTTATGGGCCTATCGAATATGATGTTTGCATGCTATAAATATTTCTGAATAGCTTATTGATTGTATTTTGTGGATTCGATTTAAGATTGAATTGAGTGGTATCCCAACTTGTGGGTTCTCCCAAGTGGGGTGCCACATTTTTTTATACATATTTTATTATATTTTCTATAACTGAGTTGAACTCGAGTTCAATCTCAAAATTTTTGAAACAAAGCATTATATTCAAACTTAAGCTATTATATTTAACAAATTTAACTCACACAAATTGTTAGTGAACGATCTCTAGTTAAATATATTGAATTATTTAAGTTATTTTTCAACCCTAGCCACCAAACCCTCGATCTTAACTTATTTTTTTCCTTTTCCATTATCAAACAATTTTTAATTGATTCAGTGATAGCGAATTTAGGCCAAATTGCACAGCGCCACATGTGATATTCAAAATTGATTCATAGCCCCCTATAAAATAGAGATTAGCTCTTACACCCCCATGTGTTTAAATGAACATACCTCACTTGACCCATGCTCTTGTTTGATGTCTATTAAATATTAAAAAGACAGAATTGTCCTTAAGTAAAATTGAAATTCAAATCATTTTTACTTTTATCTTATATACTATTTATATCATTTTTTTAATTATTTTTTTGTCCATTTCAAACTAAATAATATTAATATTTTTAAAAAAGGATGTATAATATGTGTATGCATAAGTATATACATATATTTTTTTATTTTTATATGTAATATATATAAATTCTTTAATTAAATAATATCAAATATTTAAAAAAGTATATATAATATAATTTTTTATTATACTTATATAATATAAATACATATATAAATTTATCTATAAATATATACATATATATTATTTATTTATAAATATCATATATATCCACATATATAAATTTTCTTTAATTCTTTTCAAATTAAATAATATACAATATTTATAAAAATATAATATATTTTTTATTTATAGTTATATTTAAAATATATGTACATCTATAAATATAAACATATATGTTTTTTAGTTATACATTTAATATATATAATTTTTTTCTTCATTTCAAATTAAGTAATATTTATTATTTGTAAAAAATACAATATATTTCTTATTTATACATATATACATATAATATACATATTTAAATTTATCATAACATGTATATATATGCATATATTAATTATATATAACATACATATAATATATATAATATATTTTATAACATATACACATATCTAATCATCTCCCACCCACCCCAATCACCCCACCCCTCTTCGCCAAACCCCACGGGTTGCCATGGCAGCCGTGCATAATGGCCAGATTTGGCTAGACCCAACCACCAGCCGCCGATCGCTATCTAAATCTTTTTTTTTTTTTTTCGACTGCAGGCAGCCAACTAGCAAGCTGCTGGAGTTGGCTACCAGATTGCCGGTAGCCATGATTGCCATGGCAGCTGGTGGGGTGGAGTGGGTTTGAGGGGTGGGATATGCATTATATTATATATATATGTACGTATTATATATTAGATTATATATATTATATTATATATAATAATATATTATCTATTTTTTTATTTTTTTAAATAATATTATATGATTTAATTTGGACGATTGATTTCTTTAAAAAAAATTAATGGCTGATAAGTGAGGGTAGGATCATCTTTTTATATATAAAAATAAATACTCAATCGCACACATACACGCATGAGTTACAACAATATGCTCAGGGATGCTTGCTGCATGATTTTACAAAACACAAAGAATTTTTTTGTGTATTTTCTTTTTCACATGGGGTTATGATTCAATTTTAAATATCACATGGGGCTGTGCAATTTGGCCGCGAATTTAAAGTGTGCTTGTGTGTGTAAGTTAAAAAGGAAAAAAAAAAAAAACTTCTCTTTTTCCTTTTCATTTTCTGGGCTAAAATGTTTAAAATGGAAGTTCTGAACAGATAAGTAATTGGAGCAAGCAACATTTTTTCCTTTCTATGATTCCCCTCGGCCTTGAGTAAATTCAAGACACTATTTCTCTGGTCGGCTGGTCCAGTCCAGCCTTCATCGGTCAAGGGAGAGAAATTAGAACAAACTTTTCCAACGCGTATAAACGGCCAAAATTTGTCCAGACAAAACATCGTTCGGCTTAGATTGATTCTCGGCATGCTACTTTTTTCCCTTCTTTCCACGCAAATGCTATGATTGTACGACTACTTTTCTTGTGCTATTTATTTTAAGTAGAAACATCAATTTAATTTTCCATTTTATATGGTCTTCTGTTTGTTTTTTTTCTACTTTTTTTTTTCTCCTTCTTCTATTAATCTCTATTTGTTATTTATTTAACTGGTTTTTTTTATTATTTTTTTTTGGCACAACTAGTTGTGCGTGAGAAAATCCTTTGGTATGCATCACTTATCAAAAATATGAACTCATCACGAGATCGTTGAATGGGTATGTAACAACAAATTTTCTTTGTCTATACAATTAAAATTACAAGACAAAAAAAATTGTACAAATAAAATAAAATTGAAATTTATCAGTCAACTGTGGATTTAATCTTTAATCTAATCATCTGATTCTTCCCTTCCAAATATAATCTTGAGTTCCGCAAAGAACTCCTTAAACGTCGTGGATCTCCTTTGAATTTGATTTGAATAGAATAACGCCAATTCGAGGGCTTCGCACTTTAATTTCGAATCAAACGCCAAAAATATATGAATTCCGCGAAGAACGCCTTAAATGTCGTGGATCTCCTTTGAATTTGATTTGAATAGAATAACGCCAATTCTGGGGCTTCACACCTTAATCTCGAATCAAACCCCAAAAATATATGGATTTCGCAAAGAACGCCGTGGATCTCCTTGAATTTAATTGAGATAATTGCTGGACTCCTTCAAAGCTCCTCTCACTTGTTGGAATTTGTGTTGTGTGTTGAATGAGCCTTCGTCACCCCTTTTTATATAGTTGCTTGATGGGAGACTTCCAAATTGACTTGAACTTTTTTGATAAATATCTCTTTGATAAGATATATCAAATATCAAGAGATAATATCAAATATATTTGATTTGATAATATCTAACATCAAAAGATAATATCAATATCAAATATCTTTGATTTGATTGGTTCATAGATGCAGACACTCCATCTTTGACACGTGTCAATGCTTGATTTGAATATAAAATAAATACTAAATTATTAATTAAAATTAACTATTTATCTTTTGGAATTAAATTTAATATATACCAAAATTTAAATAGAATATTTTAAATTAATATTTAATATATTATTTTACATGTATCACTTCTCAATTGGACAAAAATTGATATGTCTACAAATGCCCCCACTTCAAAACTTGGTAAAAGAGTTGTCAATCATCCACGAAAGATGCAAGGCTTGAAATATTTGAGAAGTTTTTCTTTTTCTCCCAATTTTTTTTTTCACATATGTTTGAGATAAGAACATCTTCCAAGCATTCCTCGAGCTATGGTGCCCAATAAAAGGATCAAGTCACAATATAATTCAAAGTAAATATCCTTTTGAAAGGAGTGTCGTACACTGTTTATACTCATGCGGTCCAGGAGTAACATGCAATTTAGGCGTGGGCGTCAAGCATATTTAATTTGAATAGACATTTTATACTCATGTCAAGGGGTTTGGTTGACATTTTATACTCATGTCAAGGAGTTTATTTGAGTTTGACTTAATATATAGTTTACACTCTTATCAAGGAGTACATGGGAAGAATTTGAATATTTAGATAGTTTATGCTCGTACCTAAGAGCCTTATTGAAAGTTTAAGCTCATATCAAGGAGCACACGGGGAGACTTTGAATATGTAGATAGTTTATGCTCGTATCTAGGAACCTTATTGATAGTTTAAGCTCTTATCAAGGAGCACATAGAAAAACTTTAATTTAAAAATTCAGATAGTTTATGCTCGTGTCTAGGAGCATTTGAAATTTGAAGACTTGAGCTTTGGACTTGAAGACTTGGAGATTTGAGTATTTGATTTGGAAACTTGAAAACTTGACTCTTGAATTTGGATATCTGGAGACTTGAGTCTTGAATTTGAAAACTTGAAGACTTGGGTCGTGGATTCAAAGATTTGCAAAGTTGAGTTTTGAATTTGAAGACTTCGAAACTTGAGCCTTGACTTGAATACTTGAGACATGATCTTGAATTTGAAGACTTGGAGACTTGAGTCTTTGATTTGGAGACTTGAAAATTTTAGATGGTTTATGCTCTTATCTGGGAGCATTATTGATAGTTTGGACTCATATCGAGGAGCATTTGTAATTTGAAGATAAAAATTAATTGCCCTTAACATCTTCATTATCATCGGCATCACTTGGGTCTTCTTGTTCATCAAAATTCATGCTCATTTTAATATTATGTGCACGAGTTGCCAAATCTTCAAAAAAATTTGGTTTAATTCCTTGAAGTATGTAGCAAAGACTCCAATGCATTCCTTGGATACACATCTTAATTGCTGAAGCCTCCGACAATTGATTTTTGTAGTTAATGCTCAAATTTCTCCAGCAATTGATGTAGTCAATGACAGGTTTTTCTTTTCACTGGCGAGAGTTGGTGAGTTCAATCATGCTGACTATTCTTTAAGTGATGTAAAAATGATTGAGAAACTCTTGTTCCAGTTGTCCCCAACTACCAATAGAGCCTGCCTCCAATTCAGTATACCAATAAAAAGCATCATCCTTTAATGATCGAACAAATTGCTTGACTAAATGATCTCCATATGTTCCAGCATTATTACAAGTCTCAATGAAGTGAGCCACGTGCTGCTTTGGATTGCCTTTGCCATCAAATTGTTGAAACTTTGGGGGTTGGTAATTGATCGGCATTTTCAAGTTATCAATCCTTTGAGTATATGGCTTAGAGTAAGTCATAGATGACTTAGAACTTCCATTAAGCTTGTCTTTTATAGTCTCCATGATAAACTCCGTCAGTGGGTTGTTGGGAATTAATCCAGCAGAAACTTCTAGTTCTTTTGTTGCAGCCTTTTCATTTTCGGCTTGTTGTTTCTTTATGGATGTCTCATCTTCGTCCTGAGCCTCAATTTGTTTTTCCACCATGCAACTTGCATCAAGATTATCCACTTTGCTTATCAATTTGGAATTTTGAAAGTCTCACTCTTAGACATGCTTCATGAGTCCTTCAATAGCCTTCATCAAATTTGCAATTTGTTCCTCCAAGATTGTAGCACTTGTCACCATCGCCATCGTCATCGCCATGCTCAAGGAATTTGATGTTGAGTGGGGGAATGGATGATGAGGATTCTTCCTTTGAGTCTTCGCCATCTTTATTTATATCAATAAAATGCGGCAACACCTTTTCCACAGCAAGTAAATAAGCCACCTCCGAAGATGATTGAAACTTATTAACACCAACACTTTTTGCTCCAGCACTTGAGGAATTTGAAGTGGTAATTTTCAATGCTATAGTCTTGTTGGCGGCCATGATACTTCAATCTTGATGAAAGAAAGAGATAAGAGGTAGAGATCGTCCCACTGGGTGTGCCAAAATTTGTAACAACAAATTTTCTTTGTGTACAAAATTAAAATTGCAAGACAAGAAAAATTGTACAAATAAAATAAAATTGAAACTTATCAGTCAATTGTGGATTCAATCTCTAATCTAATCATCTAATTCTTCTCTTCCAAATATAATTTTGAGCTCCGCGAAGAACGCCTTAAACGTCGTAGATCTCCTTTGAATTTGATTTGAATAGAATAACGCCAATTCGAGGGCTTCACACCTTAATCTCGAATCAAACGCCAAAAATATATGGATTCCGCAAAGAACGGCTTGAACGTCGTGGATCTCCTTTGAAGTTGATTTGAATAGAATAACGCCAATTTGAGGGCTTCGCACCTTAATCTCGAATCAATTGTCAAAAATATATGGATTCCGCAAAGAACGCCTTGAACGTCGTGGATTTCCTTGAATTTAATTGAGATAATTGCTGGACTCATTTAAAGCTCCTCTCACTTGCTGGAATTTGTGTTGTGTGTTGAATGAACCTTGGTCACCCCCTTTATATAGTTGCTTGATAGGAGACTTCCAGATTGACTTGAACTTCTTTGATAGTTATCTCTTTGATAAGATAATATCAAATATTAAGAGATAATATCATATATGTTTGATTTGATAATATCTAACATCAAAAGATAATATCAATATCAAATATCTTTGATTTGATTGGTTCATAGATGCAGACACTCCATCTTTGACATGTGTCAATGCTTGATTTGAATATGAAATAAATACTAAATTATTAGTTAAAATTAACTATTTATCTTTTGAAATTAAATTTAATATATACCAAAATTTAAATAGAAGATTTTAAATTAATATTTAATATACTATTTTACATGTGTCAATTCTCAATTGGACAAAAATTGATATTTCTATAGGGTAATAATGACATAGTTACATAAGTTAGCTCTGACAATTAATTATAAATGAAATTTATAGTGGTCCAATAAACAGAAACAAGAAAATTTCACGCCACCTATATTAAATATACATAGTCAAATAAATTTTGAATTAATAAATAAAATATGAAATGATAAAGTGAAATATTATATATATTCAAGTGAATAGCATATGAAAGTGTTAGCAAGAGGAATACTCAATCAATAAGAACCAAAATTAAATTACTACAATATCTTCCCCCTTTTGTGAACTCTCTCTTTAGTATTTAATATTTTTGACTTTTCATTTTGCATCTTAATTATTAGCTAGAAGAATTGTAATTCCAATAATGAAGACTATTATTTCTTCTAGGGCTGTAAATTGACGTTCAAAAATTGATTTATCATTCACATTCGAATCTGTTTATAGGGTATATTGTCCGTATCCATTTAAAACAGATATTATCTATATTCAATTAGTAGATATTCAACTGTAAGTAGATACGAATATGGTAATTGTCTATCCGATTCGTTTAATATTCACTTTTAATACATATTCATTGGATATATCTATTTATATATTCGATTATTTATAATTTAATTAACTTCGTTATCCGTATTCAATAAATAAAAGTTAAAAAATTATTATATATGATATATTCTATTTTTTTTATGTATTCTAATATATAAATAATATTTAAAAAAATCTTATCATATGTAATATATTATTATACATAATAAATTATTTTTATTTTTTCAATATGAAATCTTATAATCTATATATGAATGAATATAAGTATAAATTAGTAATTAAAGAATTAATGAGAAAAAAGTAATTAAAGAATTAATAAGAAAAAATTAGTAGTTAAGGATTATGAAGAATCGAGAGACGGTAGTAATGATAATTAAACACTACTAAATCTAGGAAAAAGTTGAAAAATCAATATATGAACAATAAAATTAATCAATATAAAATTACTGTTACTTGACTTTATAATTAATTTATATTGGTGTCATTTTATTAATACTAATTAATCATAAAGTCAATCATTAATTTAAAAAAAATAACCAAATCAAGAATAATTAACTTTTTAATTCTAAAATAAAGTAGTAAACTTTATTTTTAATGAAATTTATTAGAAAAAATATGCATTTTATTACAAGTTAACAGATTCGGATATTTGAATATTTATAAATTAAATGGATGCATCCTAATAATTATAATCGGAGACGGATATATTTGAATTCGGTTAATATATGATGAATACGAATATGAATATAAATACAGATATTATAAAACTTAAACGAATATGAATATGGATACTGATACAAATACATTGCATCCGTACTTTTAATATCCGTTTACAACCAGTGTTCGAAAAATCAGACCGTTATTGAATCAGAGAACTTACCGGTTCACATTTCACTAGTTCAACTGTTGATCGAACCGTAATTGAACCGCAATTGAACCGTGATCTCATAATTAGAAAATATATATGTTTATATTATATATATTACTAAAAAATTAATAAAATGTCAAAATATAAAACATGAAGAGCTTAAATGATATTGTCTAATATCACAATCTAAATTTCACAATTTATATTATAAATGATAAAAACAATTTAAATATCTCAAGTCTAAAATTTAAAGTTAAGAGTATGTGAGTTAATTCTAAAGTCTAAACTCTAAACCAAGGCTTTTTTGAACTTTTAAATAGCTTGTGAGGTGTACCTTAGCCTTCAAATTTTGTACTTAGACGAAAAAAATAAAAAATAAAATTAATTTCATTAAAAATTAAATGAAAAAACCGTTCCAATTCAATTGAATAGTGAGCGGCTCACCGGTTCGACTGACCAGTCTAAACGATTTTAACAAAATAGGATTTTTTTTTTTAGTTTTTTGATTTTATGAAAAAACCGAACCGGTTTGCCGGTCGATCGACGGTCCGACCGGCCAGTCTGGTCCAATTTTTTAAACCATGTTTCCAACCCTAGTTTCTTCATATGCATGAGAAATTTGAATAATTTGTCACATATTTTGGCATTTTAGCAAACATTTGCTTGGGTGTAAAGAAAATCCGTTCACCCCACCATAGATGGAAGGTGAATGAGATGGCATTAAAGTTAAGAAATTGTTTGGAAATAATGATCATCACCCCCAACCAAACATTAGTTTCACAAATGTTGTGAACCTAATCAAGGGGTTGCCCTTGTTGTCCATAAAAGCATGTAATGATGTGACAATTATACATATCAATTATAAGTTTGATTGTTAATTTTATTTATTTTTATATGTTTATAACTTTATATGATATATTTAAATATATTATTATTTTTCAATTAGTTAAGTGTTTTTTATAAAGAATGTGATATGAAAATCAAAATTGCTTGGTGGATAAGGAGTCCACCTCAAAAAATTGTCATATAATAATTAAGGCTATTAATGAGCCTCTTTTGTATTATATTGAGTAGATCATTTTATTTTTCAACTTCTAATTAAATTAGTAAAGTCAACCTTATTTCTAAATGCATTTTAAATTTGTATATTTCAAATCATCTTACTAAATATGCGGACTGACACTTAGTTCAGTGACATTAATCTCACGTATAAAGTGTATATAAGATTGGGGTTCAAATTTAGTGGACTTTTGACATATATGTGCATAAATAAATAAAAATGATCTTGCTAAACATAATTGACTGATGATTAATTGATTAATATAAAATTTTTCATTATTCAAAATAACCATTTGGTATTTCATCATAGCAACCAAAGATGTGTGTGATGTTTGAAGATTAACTTATAAAAAAAATCTCATAATCAAATATCGTTTACGTCAGTAATATCGATGGTATATTTTTAATTTGGACGAACACCATATGATTACTTAGATTGCTAAAAATATACTAATAAAAATATTGTAAATTACATTATAGTGACCAGTATATCATAATTAATATTATTATATGTGTAATACCCCTGAAATTTGGTATTTTGAAAAATAAGGATATAGAATTCAAGATAATGATTGGTCGGATTTTAGGGCTTAGAAAATAAATAAAAAGGATTTAATTGCAAGAAAATTAGAAGTTTTGGGGTTAAATTGCAATTTGGGAAGACTTGATTGGATCACATTTTAAAATTTTGGGGATTTGCATGGAATAAACTTTGGGTCAAAAGGTTGAATGTGAGGCACTAACTTTTTCTGGGGGCTTGATTGAAAAAAGGCCAACCCTGAAGGACTCAATCGAAGGAGGTAGAAAGTTTCTGGGGTTAATTTGAGAATCCAAAAATATTTATTCTATATACCATATTTTCAGTTTCCTCCCTATTTTTCCTTCTTCTTCATCACCGAGGCCCTCTTTTCTCCTTCCAGCGATCACCTCTGGCCACACCCTGAAACCCAAAATTAAACCAACCAACTTCTTTCCCTCATCACCGTGAACACATAGATACCATATGCGCCCCATTTTCTTCGGCGGACCACCAAAAACATGAAAACCGAAGACAATGCATGGCGGTGGTTGGTGGGTTTTCCATCTCCAGCGACCAAAGTTCAAGTATAAGTATTGGGTTTTGTAGCTTTTAGCTCAAGGGTCATGAGGGTGGTTTTAGATTGAAGATTGAGCTGGCGACGATGGAGAAATTAGATAAAAACCTCACGGCGGCGAGTGGTGGCGCCAGGAGACCGAAGTTGAAATTGGCGGACAATTCAGCAGTGAAAGCTGAAATTGAGTTGGGTGTTGGGTTTGTTGAGCTGAAACACTCCTTTTGGTGGTGTTGGTGACTGTCTCCGATGGTGGCAGATAGCGGCGAACGGTGGTCGGCGATGAACGGCGTGGCGATGGTGGAGAGGCAGTCTCTTCAGCTGGTTGCGATGATCGTGGTTGTGTTTTTGGTTTGAAATTCTGGAGCTTCGATAGTCGAATCTTGGGTAATGGAAAAAGGGGATTTTAAGTGTTATGACTTTTGTAATATTTAATCTTCCAAACCTTGTATTATAGCATGAATTGAGATTATAACGCATGACTTGTGTAACACCCCTAAATTCGGTATTTTGGAAAATGAGGATTTAGAAATTAAGATATTGATTGATTGAATTTTAAGGCTAAAAAAAAAAAAAAAGGACTTGATTGCAAAAAATTCAAAAGTTTAAGGGATTAATGTGGATAAGTTAGAAATTGGAAGGCCTTAAAATAATTAAATTTGGATTTGATTGCTCAAAAATGGAAATGTTAGGGGTCAAAATGTGAGAAATAGAAGTTAGATGACCCAATTGAAGGCCAGGGACTAAAATGAAGGCGGTCAAAGAATTTTGGGGTGAAATTGAAGTCGGTCAGAAAGATTGGGGCTAAATTGAAAGGGCTAGAAAATATGTTTATATATATAGTTGAGGACAAAGGTTTGTAAAATTCTCAAAAAAAGCCCAAATTCAACCCCACCGGCGAATCACCGGAAACTGACCGCGAAACCCAAAACCAAGACCATATTCAGGCTCCTCTCAGCTCAGGGAGCAAAACTATACCAAGCTTCATCCAAACCACCGGCGGAATCACTGGGAAATGAAGCTCGACGGCAAGCTTGCGGCGGGGTTAGCCGTTCTCTGGCGTACGACAGTGGAAATGGATGGGCTTTGGTCGCGAGCTCATGGGCATCTCGTTGGTGCCCTCAATTTGAGGTTTCATCAACGGAAGACGGAGGAATTTCCGCAGTGGCGCGACGATTGCGGGTTAGGGCTCTACGACGGTTTTGGGCCAAACGGCATCCAAACCAGAATGTTTGAGGGGTTTAGTTCCTGAGGTTGAGACGCACCAGGTGGTGTTAGTGGTTCCCATCTCCGGCGGTGGCGCGTAGAGCTCCGGCAGCGGTGCGTGACGGCGCTGCTTAGGCAGCTTGTGTAGAATTTGATTCTGGACTAGTTCCGACGTGAGATTGGGTAACGGTTCGACCCAATTTGGGTAAATTTCAAGAATCAAATTTTGATTCAATTAAATTGTTGAATGTATTTAGATTTTCGGACGAAGTTGACTATGATCATAATTAAGATTGTTAAGCTATGATTTAGCTATGATTTAGTCTAAAGTTATAGATTAATTTTGTAATTAATACAGTATCGAGTTTAATTGACTCAGATAAATTATCATATTATTGTTGAGGCTTTAAATAAGATGTTAACAACCAGTTTATCAGCTTATCGAGTTGAGGACTATGATAGGTGATTTCCTTGCACAGTTGAGCGCAACATGGAAATTGAGAATTATGACTGAACAGTTAGAGTAATTGAGGAATGTGATAAGAACATTTAAGTGCATTAAGAATTATGATTAAGAAATCATAATCAATGTTGGGTTCAGGTTATGTACTCTGAACTTTAAATCAATCAGGAAACAAGGCCATTGACTGTTTAAACATCTAAGAATTATCAGGACTATGTCAGAATACCCTTAAGTTTGATAATGACATTCGTTATATTAATGGTTCAGATTCAGAAGATTTGATTGTGAACTTATTCCTTTGGTAGGTGACGAAATGAGTAGGTCTCGTAGATCAATAGACGGTCGATTGTGATTGCTTTCTGAGACTTTTAAGGTGAGGCTCCGCCAATCTGGTACTCTTGTACCTATCGATTTTATTGATAAACCCCTTTGAGGGTTTGAATTGATTTGATTATCGTATTTCATTTATTATTGTTACCTCTGTAAGGGGTCTGCCAATGGGTTATTGCTTGTATGAGCTTATCCTGTATCTAACGTTGAACCCGTTAGGTTCTGCTGATTTGATATTTGTCTTGATTAATGTTGCTTGGTTAGCGAACCCTGTGAGGTTCTCCTGAATTTGAAACTATTTGTTATCTTTCTATACTTTCTTGAAAATAACTGTTTCTCAATCGAACTCTGTGAATTTCTCTGAACGTGTAAACTCTATTTGAAATTAATTGCTCAAGTGTATTGTTGATCGCCTTTTTGGCAAAACTTTTAAATTGTTCTGCCATGTTGGTAACTGAATGTTGAAAATCTTAACTCTTTAAATATCCTGTTCGGTCAGTACTGTAAGACATGTGCCGGGCAGAGCAAAGGGCCACACTAGTTGATAGTGTATGTCCAGTGGGGGCTCCTCTTGAGTCTGTTACAAAGCAAAGAGCCACACTAATTGATAAGGCATGTCCAGTGGGGGCTCCTATTGAGTCTATCCCCGTTAGCACCTCTAGATTTAAATACTAGACCTATTTGTATCAAAAGTTCTCTTAAATTGTTCATGTACCTTGCTTATTGGAATAGGCTTTGCCGACTGTTATTGGAAAATGTTTTACCTTGTAAATGGCAAATCTGGTATAGTTATGAAATTTTCATGTTATTGCTTGAAAGGTTAAGTTCTTATTTGTTGGCATTATATCTTTTCAACCCATGGGACGCTGTGGACGATTTTCACCTGGAGGGACGCCACGGGGGGTTTGGGCCCAGGGGCTAGGTCTGAAAGACAGCCAGGCAAAATAGACTGACGGACATAAGTCTTATGGCTAGTACCCACTTACAATCTTGACTTACAGCTAGCTGGAGGTAGCGAACTGTGAGTGACGAGATCCAGCATGTGACCGGCCATGCCACATCATCAAGTTATTACCCTCTGAGTTGAGTGCTCGAGCAATGGAGCGATAAGGAGATCTTGTTTATATTGTACCGATGTTCGATACTTGCAATTATAATTTGATTCAGGAGTCATAAGGTCGGAATGTCCAACAATCTATCAAGTTCGATATCATTTGTGTCATGTACTCTATTGATCATGTTAAAGAAATTCATGCTTATTACTGAATTCTGTCCCTATTGGAAGGTCTTGCTTATTACAGAATTTATTGTTAGTTTTTGCATCTCAATAGATTTTCCTTCGCATCTTATCATTTTCTTCTCTCTCACTAAGTCCTTTGGACGTACCCTCGTTATTTTGGTTCTCTCAAATAGGAATTAAGTGAAGGATTGGACTCCAGGCGGGACATGAATATTTCATAATAGATCAAGTGTTGAATGTATATATGAAAATTATCTGATTGCTAAGCATGGACTCAAAACGCTGTGATATATCATGTTGACGTGGTCGACATAAGGAACGTAAATATTCTATTATGTAAGAATGTGAATCATGGCGTTTACTTAGTCAGTTGATGAGTCTGTAGTTGATTGAAATTCCGCTGCTTTTGATAAGTTAAATTTGAGATTTTGTAGCATGTATTTAGTATATGTACTGGGTATTACATGATTGTTTAAGGTTTGAATTTATTGTCTTATGATAGCTTTGTTAAAGTTGGAATCTGCTGCTATTTCTGATAAGCTTGAAATGTTTGATTATGGATTATTGATTGATTTGTAGGTTCAATTTAAGATCGAACTGAGTGGCGCCTTAGCTTAGGTGCTGCCCTGAGTGGGGGCGTTAAATTGTATATATATTTTTCCATGCAAGGATTATCGCATGTGCTTAGTGGACCTAGATATATCTATTATGTGTTAACTTGGATTAGATGAGAGTATTAAAGGAATGAAAACCCTAAATTTAGAAATTGAGACCTAAGTGGAAATAATCGGGACAATTAAGATATCTAGACCGTTTATTGATTTAAGATAATGATATAAGGTTAAATATGTAATTGAGGACTAGTTTATATTTCGTTGTATGGCTTGATATGAAAATCGGGATTATGTTGGCAATAAAGGCTTTATTATCCATTTTGGGCTAACAGTACCATTTAAGCCCTAAAATTTTTATATTAATGGTTGATTAGCGATTTTAGGCTATTAATGGTTTAATTGTGACTATTAGGGTTGAATGTGAATTTTGGTTGTGAACATATTATTTTGGTTAGGTGATAACGAAGTGGGTTCCACAAATCAGTAGGCGGCGACAACTTTTTTGAGACTATGGAGGTAAGGGTCTACCATTCTAGCCTTATTTATATCTATCTATTCTTGTGAAATGACCCTTGTGCGGGTCCAACTGGATTGTAGTTATTGTTCTTGATTGTTGAAATCGCACTCGCCTAAGTACTCGTTCTTGTTATTGGAATTGCTCTTGCTCGCATGTTCAATTGTTAATTATTACTTGATACTTGTACCCTTGTGAGGGTTAATTGACTCATACACCCCTATGAGGATTAATTCTTGATCGTATTTTGATATGATTTATTTTTTTCTATTCTGGTGCCTAGAACATCTTGTCTGGTACCTGCCCGATTTGTTATTTGATTGTCTGTTTTCTGCTCATTTTGCTATCGTACTTGTTCTTGATCAGCACTTATTATTATTATATTATCCGTTATCGTTCTGTTATCTGGATATATGTTAGGAATTTATATCGATTGATTGATAGTTGTTATATGTGCGAAGATATGTTAACGGTACATTAGGGGCTTTTCCCTGAGTATCAGCGATACCGCTAGGGGCGTTTCCCTGGGTATCAGCAATATGTTTGGGCTAAGTGTCAATCCCAGCGGAATGCTTGGATATACTTGTACATGTTAGCAGTACATTAGGGGCATTTCCTTGAGTATCAATGATATCGCTAAGGGCATTTCCCTAGGTGTCAACAATAAGTCAGAGGCTTTTCTCTGAGCATCTGCACCCGACGATGAGTTAGGGGTGTTTCCCTGAGCATCTGCAACCTATTGTATACCAAGCTATCACGCTTTAGTAAAAGTACTTGTTTGACAGGTATAAGGAGAATCCGATATGCATGTTTTGTTTTGACCTATTGTATTGGACTGCATATGATTTAAGCTTGTTCTGTTTTGACTGTACCCGATTGTTTGCATCCTGCTCATAGAGCAATAAGGATGATGTAGCTTCCTGGTTTAAGTCGGCTGTTGTTCGGGACAATCGAGCCATCTGCATTTTTTCCCAAACTGTGATCGGTTGAGACGCTGTATACCTCCCGAGTAGAATCGATTGAGACAATACTGGGCCTTTCAAGCCGACAGTTACAACCCCGAGCTATTACCCACTTGAACTCTTGAATCCGTTAATGCTTGTTTCTTGGCTTGTAATTGCCTGTTCCTTGATACGTTCCTGTACTGTATGTTATTTGATGATCTGTTGTGTTGTTTCTTCCTCAACTGATCCCCATTGTTGTTCTTATGTTTATCCCTCACTAAGTCTTTGGACTTATCCCCCCTCCTCCCTGTATTCCTTTGACTTTCTCAGATAGGTTTAAGTGAAGGATATGGACTCTTAAATTGGGCTGGATTAATACTTTCATAATAGACCAGGTGCATGTGTATGTTATTGAGCTCTCTTGAATGTTAACTTTGGTTTTGAGATGATGCGATACGTCGGGACTAATGTGGAGGACTTCAGATCTGTACATGTTATGTTAGATATAAGAAGTTGAATCATGGAACGTCTTTAAGTGCTTGTCGTGTTAATTAAGTTTGAAATTTTCGCTGCTTTTGATAAGTTAAGTTGAAATGTTTTGGGCCTATTGCTTGTTTATGGATTAAAATTTAAATATGAATTGAGTGGCGCCTCATCTAAAGGCGATCCTGAATGGGGGCGTTACAATATGTGTCTTGAAATGAATATCTATAAGTTCTATTGCTTAGTTGACTCGGTTGTTTTTGTAAATATTGTATCAAACAATTTACTTTTTCTTTTGTCTTTTTTTGAAAAAATAATTATTTAGTACTAGAACTAATCAAGTAAAGTATATATATAATTAAAAGCTGTTGCTTGAAGTTTTTCCACACCAAGAAGTCTCTAGTACATACATGCATATAGCATGAGTATTGAGCATTTGGTAAAATAACAACCATTTTTTTGTTTTTTTTTTGGCTGATGATCAGTATAAGAAGCTAAAAGATGTGTGAAACCAAAATGATGAGCCATCACACGTTTAATTTTTATAAGTCGAGATGATATGATAACATTAACACGCCTATTCCTATTCTACCATTCTAATTATAATCAATTAATAATAATGAGATCGCTGGCATGTGGCTAATTGGTAATTCATTGCAATGATTATAGAACCCGCTTGCTTGGCTTCCAAATACTTTTTCCTATGGCATATCAAATGAAAACTACTCTTTCCTTGCCACATGACATGCTTTACTCACAAGTGGGTGGTGTATATATCCGGTTCATAATTCCGTGAGAATTGTTATGATGTATTCTAGAGACAAAGATGAAAAAAGGTGGGTTTAAGAAAAGTAGTTTTTAGTGTTCATTGAGGATAATGAATTTCAAATTTTCTTTTCCTTTTTCTTTTCGTATAAAGTAGAATTTTTTTATGAGAAAAATAAGACTAAATGTGTACTAGACTAATCATGATTGATAATTAGGTCTCATTTACAAAGTGTTTGAACATAAACTTAGAAGCTCCTTAAAATATCTTATAAGACATTTAAGAACTTGTAATGTGCTAGAAAGTATTTGATAATTTTCTTTTATTTTTTTTTTAAAATGAGCTTATAAGATCCAAAATAAGATGCCATATCTTATAAGCTCTTTTAAAAATAGGAAGGAGATCCTAACTTATTTTTAAAATATCAAAAAGCTCTTTTGATTTTAACCAATTTAATTATAAAATTATCATTACTAACATCTTGTAAGCGTCATGATTTTATTTTATCCAAATAATTTAATAACTTATTTTAGAAATAAGATTTAGCATCTTATAAGCTCCAGTAATATTTTATAAGATCTTTTAAATAAGGTTAGGCAAATACCCTCTTAATTTAAATGAGATTTCTATTATAATTTAGAACAGTTAATTGGGGAAAAGTAGCTAAAGCCACTTATAATTTAGGATTCAGTCCTCACTTGCATTTTGTTGGCCTCCACTCCCTAATCAAAATTATTTTTTTGAATTCATTCCCCACTTGAGTGGAAAATACAAAAAAGGCCCTTACTTAAATTGAAAATAACAAGAATCCCTCTACTCCTCCCACTAACAAAAAGGTTGCTTCAAAATAACTCCCCCTCCGCACTTCTTTTCTTTCCATTCCCTCCATTTTCAAAACTGATGCTTAATCTCTGCAACGACGCTGTATTTGCCATCTTCGCGTTGATACTGCAACGACTCGCCTTCATCTCTTTCTTTCACTTTCTTATTTTTGGATTGGTTTTTCACGATTCGTTGTGTTGCCGAAGTTAAATGGGCTTTTATTTTCGCCCCTCAATTGCATAGTTTACGAGGTAAGTTGTGTAATTTTCTTTTATGTTATTTTTGTATTGAAATACTGAAAGAATTTTCATATATTTTTTTATTTGCTTCTTGTTTGATATTGGTTTTAATTATTTTAGGTCTAATTTTGATATACTCGATTCACCCACAATTAATCTCTTATTTTATTAAAAAAACCCTAATGTGAGTTTTTTCATATTTAAATATTGTCAATTTATACTTCATTTGTTGTTTTAATTGTATGTTTTAATTATCAATTATATGAATTTAGTAATTATATAATTCATACAAGGTGTAGTGTACATTAGTTGTTTGTAATTGAATTTGAGGGATATTATCTAATTTATTGTGTATATGATGTGTATAAATCATGTTAAAGCATTTCTCAAGCATCCATTCCTGCAAACTCATCATTAATATGATTATTATTATTTTCAAATAATATGGTATCAAAATTCAAACTTTTAGTATTTAAATTGTGAGTTGCAGTATACAAAATCTCCAATTCAGTGTTATGTTCCAGTTTTTTTTATAGCAAAATTCAAATTTTTAGTATTTAAATTGTGAGTTTACAATACACAAAACCTCCATATCAGTATTCTGTGCAAGTTTTTTCTTGTACAAAAATTGAAACTTTCAGTATTTAAATTGTGAATTGTAGTACACAAAACCTCCAATTAGGGGTGTTCACGGGTCAGGTTGGTTCGGATTTGAGGAGAAAATGAACCCAAACCAATCAGTTTTAATTGGATTGGATTGGTTCGAGTTTTGAAAATTTTAATTGCTAAACCCGATCAAGTTAGTTTGGTTCAGGTAATTGGGTTCGGGAAAAGAAGAAGAAAAAAGAAGAAGAAGAAGAAGAAGAAGGGGAAGGTGAAGATGAAGAAGAAATAGCAATAAGCAAGCAAGCACCGGTTGCAGTTTCTTTAGTTCTTTAACTAGGAAAAAATTGGCAAGCTCTAGCTGCATCGAAATTAAAACTGAATAGATGGTCTATATAAACAATATTAGCATAGTATAATCCTATCAAGACAATCAAATTATTCTCAAAATATTCATCAAAACTCAAAGGCACACAACATTACACTTGGGCACCACAAGTCAAAATTGTTATAAATTATCTCCTTTACTAAAAGCCATAATTGATAATATAAAATCTCAAATTCAAATCTAAGTTGAACATGAAATATAAATATAAATAACAAAAGCCATAATTTAAAAAAAACATTATTATTTATTTTAATTAAATCATCGGGTCGGGTTAGATCGAGTAAGTGAATATGAAATCCGAGAACCAAACCAAATGTAATTGGATTTGATCGAATTTTACCCGATCCAACCCCATTACTCAACCCCAACCCAAACCAATTAGATTGGTTCAATTTAGACCGTTGGGTTCATCGAATTGGATTTATCCGATGAACACCCCTACCTTCAGTTCAGTATTCTCCACAGGTTTCTTTGGTATAAAAATTCAAACTTTTAATAATTAAATTATGAGTTGTAGTTCCAAAACCTCCAATGCAGTATTTATGTAGTTATGCATGTCTCTCTTGTCTTCAGAAATAATGGCTAAAACTCAGGGACCTGCACACCAAGCCACCAAAGATAATAGAGAGACACTAAAGCACGAAAGAGAACCCCATTTTTGGTGTACCTTAAAATAACTAAATTAAGTAAATTATGTATGGATAGTGTTATTAAAGCTGAAGCTTTCTTAAGAAGATTTGATATTAGATCTTGTTTTTTATTTTTGGTAACGATATTAGGCTTCCTTTTATTGTGAAGAACTTTACTATTGTTGGGGGGTTGCAGCACATGGGGCAACCTGTGAATTTTGATATAAAAATAGAATCAAAAACTGTAAAATGATTTTGTGAAGGAAAAAATAAGAATGTCACTCGAGTAAGGACTTGTAAAAAATTGAGAGAGTTAGCAGAAAAACATATGGATTAGGATATAGATGATTTTGTTAGGATGTACATACTACTAGTTTTCAATTGTATTTTGTTTCCAACTAGTAACTATTCGACGCCTAGATTCCTTTTGTCGTACATGGACAATTTATCTTCCATTGGACTTTATGCATAGGAAGTTGGTGCATTTAATTTTTTGCATGATGTGATTTTGTTGCATCTAGGAGTTGAAAGAGTGAAAGGTCCAAGAAAAAAATACCTTGATGGATGCGGTATTGGCCTGATGGTAAGTTAATGGCTTTGTTAATATTAATATTTTTTTTGTATTATTATTGAGTAATTATAATATTGCATAATTCTTTTTTTGAATGACATGCTTAAGTTTATAAGCATATTCCTTGCTTGGGAACAGTAAATTCATTGCATTTATTTCCACGATTCCTTCGATGGTGTGAGGGTAAGATCCCCACGAAAGTTGTTGATGCAGAAGAAAAATTCAAAACGATTACCAGAAATATGGTAATAACTCATATTCCTTATCTTTATTGTTATAATAGTTTTTTGTACATATAAAATTACAAACTAAGCTGCAAAGTTTTGTTTGAATAGGTTTTGTATATCTTTTCGTTCCCTGATGATGAAAAATTATTATTATTGATACATCATAGAGCACCAACCATTGATGTGTAAGGTTTGCAAGGAATGTTGAATGAGAAAGAGAAAGATATAGAATTATTAAAAGAAAGATTTTTCTATCTTGAGAATAAAGGACTTGCTATTGAAGTTGAGGCTGAGGTGGAGAAAGATGAAGAAAAATTGAAATAAAAAGAGCCAAAAGAAGAGGAAAAAAGATGAGAAAGAGAATGAGGAAGAATATGAGGAAAAAGAAGAGGAAGAGAATAAGGAGAGGAAGAGAAAGAGGAAAAAAGATGAAGAAAAAAAGGAGCAAGAGGAAGGTTAAGATGGTGGAATGCTTCCTAAAAGTCCTAAATTAGGGGATTTTCCACTCTTGGAAGTGACCATAGCTTCTATTATTAAAGATGTATGAGAACGAGGTGACACTATGAAAAAAAGAAAAGAAATAGAATTTGTTTCAACTTCTAGCAACACACCATGAAGGACAAGAATGAAGCGGATTGCTTATAAGGACCACGGCAAAAAAAAGAAGATACGTGTATACAAGTTTTAAATATTGCATGTATGAGTTTTTATACTTGATATAAGTGAGACAAATACTGAATAGCATTAGAAAATGTACTATATAGTTGGACTGAAGTACTGGGTATGTGTATTGCATCTTTGATAGGAGAAGATGAAGGATGTCCAAAATACTGAGGTGATAGAGGTTGGATCTACATAGTGCAATTTATCATATAATGATGACTTCTTTAATCAGTTTCGATGATGAGCAGGTTATAGAAGGTGGTCTGAGATACCTGTTAAAGAGCGAGAAATTATTGATTCATATTTGCAACGAGATAAGCTAGAGTAATTATACTGAATACTCATTATTCTTTTTATAGTAAATTTTTTATTTGAGTGATATGATGATTTATTATTGTAATGTTACTATTTGGGTGGGACCTAATTTGGAAATTGGAGGATATGTGTTGTGCAATATGTTGTTTGAGAAAGAGTTGAGGTCAAATTTAATTGATTGCTACATAAAGATCTTGTGCAACCCTTCATTCAAAGAAAAATGTGATCATGATATTTGGTGTATAACTCCGTGCTTGCAGGTATGTAGTGTTTCTTTTGTTTTTTCAAATACAAGTAACTTGATTTAATAAGCTCTAACATTAATTGTTGAAAAGAGGAAATTCTGAGAGAACTTGAGAAAACAAATAAGAAGCATGTTATAAAGCAAGATGAACTTTTAAAATTTATTGGTCAGCTTGCCACACGCAAGTTATTGGAAGAGTTGAATTTAGATGTGCTAAAGAAGTGCCAATTTATTATATTCCCCATTAATAGCCATTTTCACTTGTTCCTTCTTGTCTTGGACACGACTGAGAAGAAGTTCATACAGATGAACTCATCGTGGTCTTCCCAAACAAAAACAACGACAAAAGTTTTTGTAAGTTAAGCATATTTGTGATACATTCATCAAATTATTTGAATAAAAAATAACAAATACTTTTGCAAGCTAACTTTATGACTGGATATCTCCAACATTCATTTGGGTATATTATGCCGTAAAATGAAGTGCAAATACGTTTCAATCGCCAACAAAATAAGGATCTGAACTATGGAGTTTATGTATGTTTTGGGCAGAGTGTTACACAAAAACACCAAGAATTTATGGGAATATGCAAATGACTGTTCTATGGAAGCATATCGAGCACATATTGTTGCAAAAACTATAACCGATGAGCATGGTTTAATGTACCCCAGAGTTGAATGATGATGTTTGGATGTTTATTATCTGGATGAATTTTATTTTTGTATGTGGATATTAAGGTGATTGTTCCAGTATTTCTGACATTCTTGTTGGATAACATTTATAATTTATGTATTTGGATGATCATAATGGATGGTGTTTATAATTTATGGTATAATTTGAAAATTTATTTATATATAGATATTTGCAAATATATTTGCTACATGTTAGCTCAAATGTAATATTTTTGCATATGTATATGGTACCCATATTTGCATAACTAGTATTTAGATCAAAAAAGATGGTACCAGGTATAAGGAAATACGTGTACAAAAGTAATTATAGAAACACGCACAATAAATATATAATTAGGGCTAATTTAACACATAAATGCAATTCTGAAGTACATAAATGCCAAAAGTAGGTACTTTTTTGCATATTTCCAATATCATTCTCAATATAAAAGGGATCATATTCAATTCATCCTAATTTGGCCATTACATGATCATAAAACAATGATATATTAGTCCTATGACTCATATAGTTATGGTAGGTTTATTGGTTTTCGATATGTGTTGGAAGGATACATTTGGCTCATGCATAAATGGTTTATAGTAGTATGAATGAGAACACAAGTGATTAGATATGGGTGTTTATAGTCCCAAGCATTTGAACACGTACTTTCACGAAACATTTCTTTAAGAAATCGTGATTTTATTACATTAAGGTCACTTATGTATTGTTTCATGCGTCGAATTGGGGTTAAAGCTGGCCTTTGGAAAAGCAAGTACAAAAACACGCAAAATAAGTACATAACTCGGGCAAATTCAGTACATAAATGCAGTTCTAAAGTATATAAATACCAAAACTAGGTACTTTTTTGCGAATTACTAGTATCATTCTCAGTACATAAGGGATCAAGTTTAATTTGTCCTAATCTGGCCATTGCATGATCATAAGATCATGGCATATTAGTCCTATGACTCATATAGTCATGATAGGTTTATTGGTTCTCGATAGGGGTGTTGGAGGATATATTTGACTCATGCATCAATAGTTTATACTAATATGAATAAGAGCACAAGTGGTCGGATGTGGGTGTTTATATTCCCAAGCATTTGAACACATACTATCATGACACATTTCTTCAAGAAATCATGATTTTGTTGCATTAGAGTTACTTATGTGTTGTTCCACGCATCAAATTGAGGTTAAACTCGGCCTTTGAAAAAGCAAGTATAATAGTATGCAAAGTAAGTATATAAGTAGGGCAAATTCAGTACATAAATGCAGTTTTGAAGTACATAAGTGCCAAAACTAAGTACGTTTTGCGGCTATCCAATATCATTCCCAGTACATAAGGGATCAAGTTGAATTCGTCCTAATCTGGTCATTGCATGACTATAAAACCATGAGGTATTAGTTCTAGGATTCATATAGTCATTGATAGATTCATTGGTTTTCGATAGGGGTGTCAGAAGAATTCATTTGGCTCGTGCATTAATGGTTTATACTAGTATGAATGAGAGCACAAGTGGTTGGATATGGGTGTTTGTGTTTCTAAGTATTTGAACACGTACTATCACGCCACATTTCTTCAAGAAATCATGATTTTGTTGCATTAAGATTACTTATGTGTTGTTTCACCCATCAAATTGAGGCTAAACTCAGCATTTGGAAAAGCAAGTATAGAAACACGCAAAATAATGACATAACTAAAACTAATTCAGTACATAAATGCAATTTTGAAGTATATAAATGCCAAAATTGGGTACATTTTTGTGGATTTTCAGTATCATTCCCAATACATTAGAGATTTTCAGTATAATGCATGAATGATTTTCACACTAGTATAAATGAGAGTATGAGTTGTTGGATATGGTTGGTGTTTATGTTCCCAACCATTTCAACACATCCTATCACAAGCATTATTTGAAGAAAAGATTATTTTATCATATTAGTGTCACTTATGTGTTGTTCCACGCATAGAATTGAGGTAAATTCAGCCAAAGGAGAAGCAAGTACAAAAACACGCAAAATAAGTACAGAATTAGCACAAATTCAATATAAAACTATAGAGTGTAAGTACAAATTCTTAGTACATTAGGAATCAAGTTAAATTCATCTTAATGTGGCCATCATATGATCATCAAACCAAGATGTATTAGTTGCAAGGATTCTTTTGGCTCATGCATGAATGGTTTTCACACTAGTATGAATGAAAACACAAGTGGTTAGATGTGGGTGTTTGTATTCCCAACCATTTGAACACGTGTCATTACACATATTATTTGAAGAAAAGATGATTTCATTGTATTATGATGTCTTATGTGTTGTTCCAAGTATTGATAGGCTAAACTTGATCTTTGGAAAAGTAAGTACAAAAACACGTAAAATAAGTACAAAACATTAGCGAATTCAATATAATATTGCAAAGATCAAGTATAAATATCTGAAAAAATGGTATTTTATTTTCAGATTATGGTATCATTCTGAATACAAGAATGGTGTTTTTCTTCTTCTTGATTTAATGTATTTTTTTTAATACATGAGAGCATTTTATTGAATTAAGGTATTACTTTTCTGTTGTCCAATATCAATTATACACATTTTAGCTGTCAATTTAAGTATTTTAGATGTTGGTATAGCCATGAAATCCTATTTCTCCTTACCATATTAACTTTCATTTGAAGCATTTTATTGCCTACAATGGTGCTTCACACTAGTTGTTTGTATTACCATCCATTTCAACACGTGCGTATCCCAACCATTAAATAAAGAAAATATGATTTTATGATTTTTGGATAATCTTATATATAGTTTCACTAGTAATTTGAGGCAAATTAGGCCATGCAACATTTAATTATAAAATCACTTTGATGTAGTATTAAATGCTGAAATGAGGTATTGTTCTTCTCAAATCAAGTATCTTGTTGCAAACATGAACTATTATTTTGTTGAAATGAGATTTTACTTTTCTGTTATCCAGTATTAATTATACATGTTTTAACCGTCGTTCAATTTAAGTATTTTAGACCTTTTGATGTCGGTATAGCCATATGATAATCTATTTCTCCTTACATTATTGACTTTCAAATGAAGTATTTTACCACCTATGATGGTGCTTCTTACTATACTCCATATGCCTATCCAATATAGAATCACTCTAATGCAATACTGGATGCTGAATATAAGGTATTATACTATTGAGGATGAGTGTATATATATAAATATATATCTCAAAATGAAGTATTACATTACTAACATGAGGTGTATATTATTTTTCTGATACAATAAAAATCTTCCTAGTAGCTAAAAAGAATGCTCTTCATGATTCCTTCCACACTAAAACGATAGTATAATATGTCCATATTTTACAAATCATACAATACAAATAATTTTATGAAAATTCTCCAATTAATATATAGTACAGTATAAATACTTTAACTTAACATGTCCTCCAGACAAGGAAGAATTTAGTAGCTATCATAAACATATGCACACGGTCTATTTCTAATCCAACTTCTTTGAATTCTTTGTCTTCTCTGCATCCTGTTTTTCCTAATTGAAGAGAAATAAAATCAATCAAGATATTATTTAATAAATAATGACAAATGATAATACAAAGACAAATATACAACAAAATGGTAAACAGATCCGTCATCATTTCAACTTGCACTAAATGGTAGGAAAGTGACTTTTACTCAATAGAAACATAAGCTTGCTTCCAAAACACTATATCTTTGCAATGTGCTTTATCATCTTGTTCTACCCTACAACTCCAACTATGTAAATCCACAACACACAAATTATTATTATCAATCATCTCAAAACTCTTACAATTACTAATATGCAGATTGAGTAGAAGTATTGCAATATCAGAGTGAAAGTACTAAATTGCACTAACGTGGTATTAATCATTGAACTACTAAGTATGCTAATGTAAAATAAAGTATCTTATAAAAGAAGCATAACATATAACAATTAGGTACTAATTAATTGTAACACATTAGAAGTATAACGAAGAATTAATGCAATATTAATATAAAAATATGAAGAAACTTACTAATACATATATATAGCCGATTTTCCTTCCACGTATATCCAGTTTGTTTTTTTGGACAACCAACATATCAACAATGCGCATTTTAAGCAAAATATGCAATCAAATTATGTTGAAAACGTCATTATCAATATTCAAAGAGACATACGTTTTCTGATGTAAAGCAAAATATTGTAATGTATTGAACTCAAAACTAATTCCAAACTATTTTTTTTCCAATCTAAAACAATAACTATATCAAACTCATATCTTCATAAATTGAAAAAAATATAGAGTTCCCCATTGTAGACACAACTTCCTAATAGCTGAGTTTGCATCTTGGCCACTCAAAGACATTTTTATTAAGCTAAAATTGATGAAGACTTTCCTTCTTCTATAGCCACTGTTATGCAATCATTAAAGTTCAACTCAAAATAAAATACAATAAATGAGGCTACTAATCTTGGGCTTCTTCTTGTTGAAACAATTTGGAAATGGCGAAAAATAAAAAGAAAAGAAAAAAAATCTTCAAGTGTTAGATAGAGTGAGCCATGAGAGAGAAGAAAAAACGAAGAGAGAAAAAGCATGACACCAACTAAATTTAAAAAAAAAATAAAAAATAAAATATTTGGGTTATTTTGGTAAAAACAAGTGCATGGATAGTGAACTCAAAATATATAGTAGAAATAGAGAGTTAAAACTAAAAATGGTGAATAGGGATTGGCTCCTAAACTAAAAGTGCGAATTGATATTTTTAAATAAGATTCTCAATTTAAAAGTATTAAAACTTTAAATTAATGGCGGCACAATCGTAGAAATTAATGGGTTGATTTGTTGGATTTATACCTAGTAATTAAAAATCGGACAAAGCTATGGGGCTTGTTTCATAGGCTTGGAGTGAGTTTGTTGCCCTAGTTTGACCTTGTTCAGCTAGCTAAGAGTTCTGCTAAGATAGAGATTGCTCTAGGGTGACTTGTACGGCCTTAGATATCAGCCCCACATAAGTAAGGCATCGCATAAGAATTTTGGTAGAATTTAAGGTATAGTTTGATAGAAAAAAGAAAAGAAGTACAAAGATGAGATCCTGGAGTCCAAGCACAGCCTGAGAATTTCCATTTGAGCAATGTAGAATAACTGAGAAAATTCAACATTTTGAAGTTCATTCCTATCACTACAAGAAAAATTGCATTTAGTGGCATTAAAAAGTGAAACTTAAATAGTATAATGACAATTTTATATTTAATGACATTTTTCAAAAATGTCACTTGTAGCGGTGTAGCTAAAGGTATAAATGTCATTAATTTACCACTATTGTGACATTAACTAAATGCAAGAAAGAATGTATTAGATGGCACATTCAAATGTCACAAAAAATGCATTACATAACATGCCAAAGTGCCATTAAAGAAAATTTTAAGTGGCATGCCAATATGCCACTAAAAATGTATGTAGTAACATATTAAAACACCACCAAAATTCCTTTAAATGACAAGATAATACGCTACAAAAGTACAGTAAATGATATGTTAAAATTTTAAAAAAATAATTTTAAATGACATGCTAATATGCCATAAAAAATGCATATAGTAATGTTAAAATGCCACAAAAAAATTCCTTAAGATGAATTAATAACACGCCATAAAAATTAATTAAATAACATGTTAAATTAAATAGCAAAAAATATTCATTTGAATGATTTCTTAATCTACCACCAATAGCCATATTATGAGACTCCAACATGCTTCAATTGTTTTGTATGAGACTCGAACCTGTGATATTTTACTTGAAAAAATATGAGTTTACCGTCAAGCTACCCACCAAATGTTCATTATAAATATTCAAAAATATTATTATATTCTTATGCTTTAAAAGCATATTTTCTCAATTATTTAAATATATGCTCGAAATTATTATATTGAATAATACATTTGAAAAAGTTTGAGACATTAAATTTAGAGATAGAAAATATTCAAAAATATAATTTATAGGTGAGGAGAAAAAATGGGCAAAAAGTTAGTTTTTAATACTTCGTGAAAAATATGATTAATTTAGTCGATACATTAAAATTATATTTAAGTAGTTAATTTAATCAACGCATTATGATAAGATATAAAATTGTATATTTTACAATTATTAATAACTATATATACTTTATCTATTTCTATGTGATATTTATTTCATATTACACCATAACTAAATTATGAGTTATGTTTTTCTCCTTTTTTCCAAAAAATAAATAAATAGTATTGCTAGTTAAATGCTTTTAACATACAATTATGTTAGTAATTTCAATAAAATTATGTTTTTATAATATTTATTAATCAATTACTACTAAGTAACACTATATTATAAAACGACGTTAATTAGTGCTACTAAGGGCCTGTTCACTAGCATTTTGGCCATTTTCTAGAAAAAAATTTGGGAGAATGAGTTTTTGGGAGAAAACTTGGAAAAAGTGTCAATTGTTTGTTTATGTTTTGGAAAAATAGAGAAAATGGATTGAGAATGAGTTGTTTGTTTGTTAATATTTTGGTGGAGAGACAAATTTTACTGTAAATGTCAAATCAGTTACTTTTTTGTTGGGTTTGTAGGAAGAAATTATTTTTTTATGTAATGTGTATATATATATATATATATACTTTGATGGTGTGTGTGTATATATATATATATATACTTGAGTGTTAGGTAGGGTCAAGGTAGGCCTAGGGTAGTGTGTAGGGTCTTTTTGAGATTGAATTATGAGAATTTTTTTGGTATAATTGTTTTGTGTTTTGGGAAAATGATTGAAAAATGTGTATGTTTTTTGGGATTGTTTTGGGAGTTGGGAAAAATTTCTCCAAAATACTAGTGAACACAGCCTAAATAATTTACTGTACTTTTTATAAATAACTCCACAAATAAATATGAGTAGCATTTTTTTCAAAAAAATTAGTGGCGCTACTTAAATGCCTTACAAATATATTTATGTTGGCATTTTCCATCAAATGTCACTTTTTTTTTTTGTTACTTATTAATCAAATGCCACTAATTATTGTATTAAAGTAACATTTTTCAATAATTATCATCATATTACTCTTATGTGTTATTACACTATCGAATGTCACTAAGTTAGTGGCACTAAATATTTTGTGGCATTTTTTTTAGGTGCCACCATAAATAAATATGAGTGACATGTTTTTAAGAAAAATTAGTGGTACTAAGTAAATGCCTTCAAATTTATTATTTTTTGACATTTTTATCAAATGCCGCTATTTTATATGTCATTTCATAATCAAATACCACTAAATATTTTATTATAGTGACATTTTTTATGACCATCACTATTGTATTTTTGCGTGTCATACACTATAAATGCTACTAACTTAGTGCCATTAAATACTTTATGATATTTTTCTTCAAACGACACTATAACTACATATTAGTGGCATTTTTCTAGAAAAAAAATTAGTGACACTAGCTAAATGCTTTTGAAATACATTTATCTTGGCATTTTTAATCAAATGTCACTATTTTATTTGTCATTTAATAATTAAATGCCACCAAATATTAAATTATAGTGGCATTCTTTTATAACTATCATCATAAAACTTTTTTATATCATTATATTATAAAACGTCATCAATTTAATGCCACTAAATATGAATTTTTTTTGTAGTGTATATTCGTGTTTGATATAAAGATGGAAATTGCCATTCAACAGGTATCTCCATTCATAAAAGTATAAGTTTAGCTATTCCATTGCTCTCCCATAGATTTAACCATTCATCACTATTGGAAATGGACCTAGTTATATTATTCTTTGATAAAATTATCCTCCATAGTTCAACGCAAGATTTTGATTTAAAAAAAAAAAAAATCACTTTGTACATGTTTAGTATTATGTTCCAAATTATCTGATAGCCGTGTGTTTTTATTTAATCATATATTTTATTTATATATACTTCTTATTAACATCATAAAAAATATTAAAATATTATAAATCATTATAAAAATAAAAATAAGAATAATTCTATGCTTCTCAAAAAAATTTAATAAAAAAGTAGAGACACTATTGGCTTGGTCCATGCTCAATGAAATATATATAATTTAAAATGTTAATTATATCCACACATCTCCAAACAATTAAAAAAATAAATAAAAATAATAAATAAAGAATAGTGGATTCTATCAATGATTCTTCAAATTAAATTAACCAAAAAGTACAATAAAGGCGTCCTAATCTTATTGCAAAATATTAAGCACTTTAGTTATATGATATTTTATAAATATTTTATAATATTTTTATCGAAAAATTAAAAAGATCTTGCTAAGTTATATAATGAAAAGAGAATTTCAAAAAGGAATTATGTATATAATTTTTTTGTGTAAAAACGTATATAACATATATAGTTGATAAGATATAAAATACATAATATATTGCTTATATAATTTGAATAGTATTAAAAGTGATATTTAAACGATATAATTATAGAATTAGCCCATAATGTTTCTTAAAATAATATATAAAAAATTAAAAATAAATATTTTATTTTAACAATTTTCTATAAAAGAATAATTTGATCATTCAAAAAAGTTTCATTTTATTCCTATTATTCATTATTAATCAAAAAATTAAAATTAAGAAGGAAATGACGATTTTACTCCTTTAATTTCTTATTCCTTATACACACCCAGTATAAGATAAGTTATATCAGAATTATTCATTTTTATTTCATTTTTGCCTAATTACATTCTCACTCACCAATCATCACCTAATTTTCAAGAGATATACAGAAAGATCCTAACAATTAATTTGTAAGCTTGAGTAAATTGGGAAGAAGAGGTTCGTGGTGCACATACATCCTTCTAGCATCATAAATTAAAACCACTTTTACTCTATCATGATTTACAAAGACGCATAACAAATAATTTAAAATTCTTTTGAATTGTCCAAACATAATAATAATAACTTTTTTACAAAAATTGAAAGGTGAATTCTTGAATAAAGTAATCTCTAAAGATTTTGCTAAAACGATTACTAGAAAATGAATTATGCTATGTTCAGATCAAAATTATTATTGTTATTACTTGTAAAATTAAAATAACAATTTTTCATGAACAACATTATGTTTTCTCACAGCTAAAAAGGGACATTTTGAAAACACATTATTTGCTGTATTCAAATTTTTTTTTAAAATATCCAGTGGCTTGTGGTTCAATAGCATCAATCTCCCATATTATGTAAAAAGTATATAGTTTGAATATGAATGGGCTTCTTATGTGCACTGCATGTACATCTAATTTTGCAGTTGAAAGGATAAATTCGTCATTTGTAATATTCTCTAAAAAAAATATTTTTTTAAACTGATTCCTTAAAATTATCTTTAAAACTAAAAAATAGAATCTTTTTTCTTTCAAACCTCTGTATATGTCAAAAAAAAAAGAAATTTAATTGATTCAAAAGTAAATTGTCTTGGAAATGTAAACTCAACATTAGCTACTGGCCATGACATTGAAATAATCTTATCAATTAATCACATAATGAAACACAATTATTAGTTAAGAAATAAAGCATTAGAGAAGTTTATAGAAAAACCCTAACCCGAGGGGAAAAAAGAAGAAGATTTGAGAAAGTATTCCACGTAAAAGGGTTAAAAAGGAATATTTAAAAAGTACAATAATAATGGTATGACCCCAAACAGTACTTAATTATAAAAATTGATTTTTCCATTATTTATTTTCCATTTTGTGGGTAAGTGTATTTGTAATGATTACGTATGGAGAGAAGAGCTAAAGCAAAGGCAAGAAGGCAGAGAGGCAGAGGGTTAATAAAATGATGATAAGTATTTTTCCCAAACCAAAGTGGGATAGAAATACTCAGTGTAATGGGTAATCATTTCATTTCGTTCTATTTCAGAGATGCATCATACCTTATAATTATTGTCATCATCATATCATATTTATATTTATAGTATATTCATTCTAACTATAAAATCCTTCTCCTACATGTGAATTCCTTTGCTAAATAGAATCTTTGATTATTATTACTGTATATTGTTTGCTTTATTGAATTCCAAACTCCACCTGTAATACCCCCAAATTTAGCATTTTAAAAAATAAAATTTTAAAAATTAAAATATTTATTTGACAAAAATTTTAAGGTTCAAAATATAAATCAGAAGGACTTAATTGAAGGACATTCGAAAGTTTTGGGAATTAAATTGAAAATGTTGTGGGTCAAATGGGCCAATTTAAGGCACTAATAAATTGTGAACTTAATTGAAATTGGGAAAAAGAATTTTGGGGTCAATCTAAAATTTCAAAAACTATCAATATAAATAGCATTCCCCCCATTAAATTTTCGCAAGCACACCTATTTTCACCCCCTCCGGCAATCTTCCTCCGGCGTCGGTGAAACTCACAAGTAAAATCACCCTCATCTTCCTCTCAACGAGACAGACACAACCATACCCACCACATTTCAAACCGGTAGGCAAAACTCCAGAAATTTGCAACTTGAGGTGGAGCAACAACAAACGTGATGGGCGCGGTAGTTCCAGCGACTGTTGGTGGCAGCCAAAGGATGGGTCTTGATGGGCTCAGCTAGAGGAACATGACAATAGCTTCAATTTTAAGAACGGATCACCAGTGGAGGAGTAATCGAGGAAAATCGATGCGGCGGCATTGGGTAGTGCTGCACTATTTTGGGCAAAATTGACTGGCGAAATGGCAATGAAATCCAAAATTAACTGAGTGCTTTTGTTGGATGTGTGGAGACGAGTCGATCAGTGGGTCTAGCTTTCAGTTCAGGTAATAGCATACGTCAGCACGTGGCGGAGCTTTGGCGGCCGCCGGCGACAGTGGTCTGAAGACTAACCACCAGTTATTGGGCAAAACGATTCAGGTGCATGAGGGTGGGTTGTTAACGTGCAATTATTTGACCTCAAATCCGGTTAATTGGGTAAAACTCCAGTTGATCGATTGAAGTAATTCTTGGATTTGATTTGGTTAAGTTATTAAGTTAATTTTGATATGAAATATTCATCATTGGACCAAGATATGCAATTGTAAGGTGTATGATTGAACAAATTTTTTTTTTTCTATATGCGATGCATGGACTCGAATTGTTAATTAGGTGTAATTATCATTAATTAAATAGATAATTGATGTAAGTTGAGCTAGTTGAGTCGAATTGTAATTTTAGACTATCAGGATAAGATTTATGTTGTCAAGCCAAAATATTTGGATATATAAGTTGTATACAGTACTAGTGGGCCTGGATTGGTAATTGGAACATAGTTATCGTTAATTAAGTTAGTTGGTGCAATTTGACCTAACTTTGTGTAACGCTGCAAGGATTAATCATTTAATAGAATGTAGTAATTTCTTACAATTTGGCTGAATTATTATACATAAGCTTGGGCTATTAATTTAAGAAATGATGAGAAACTCGAAACAAATAAATCCCTCGTTACTATTGTAGCAACAATAGCATAAATAGTATGTTAAGCAAGTGTTTTGACATATAATATGTTCTATTGGAATAGGTGACGAAGAGCTATGGTCTCCAGGACCATAAGACATGATAGCATCTCTGTGGAACTTAAGGTGAGTGTTAGCCTAACTTTCTCCTAGGAAGTGAATGTTCCTTGATTGTTTGAATTCCTTATGTTTCTCTATTAAAACTAAATTGTACTCGTTCTGGTGCCCAAAACATCTATTTTGATATTTGTTATCAGTCCCATATACCCTACATCCTTGCAGGCTTTTCTTACTCGTATTGATATTGTGGTTCTTGCCGACCAATTTCGTTTCATGCTTTTGGTTAAATCGTTCTGTAAATTGTTTATATAGCACTGTCGGCCAATAGTTACAGATTGAACTGTTATGTTAAATTTCACGAATATGCTTTTGATAAGTTATTTGAACACATATCAACTGTTGCCATTATGTCTGATCACCTTGAGGACGCTCTTGGGGGGTTACCGCCCGATAGGATGCCCCGGTGTGGGATGTGCTTGGGGCTAGGTCTAGAAAGACTACCGGACCGTATTTGGCATGTGGGCCGGCCATGCCACTGTTTGCAAGCCGAGTGCTTAAGTACCGAGCTGATTGCTAGAGTAGTGGAGTAATAAGGGAAGTATGTTCTAATCTGCGAGCAATAAGGTTGGAGACGCCAACAGTCGGTTGAATTCTGTATCACAACGGTGTGTTATGTCTTTGTTCCATGTTGAAAATATTTTGTTCTGTCAGGTCTTCCTTGCTCTATGACTCATTTCATTGGATTTCCATCCCATTAATACACTATGTATTTGAGTTCTAACTTATTCCTATGTCAAGTTATAACTTCTGCAGTTTTGGTTCTTCCTGTTATCTCGCTTCATTATTTATCTGTTGAATTAGGACCTTTTTATTGGTTTTCCTTAATCTTATGCTTTGGAAATTAGTCACCTCCCCCCCCCCCCTCACTAAGTCGTTCGAACTTATGCCTCTTTCATTTTTCCGATTCCTTTTCCCAGTTAGACTATGACAAGTAGCAATTGGAACACTACAGGATGTGATAGAACGCATGATTTTGTTATTAACTTTTAAACGTGCAAGATATAGACTAAATTTTGCAATGGATTATGATTGTAAGCTGAAGTCTGAGATGCCTTATGCTGGTAATTATACGTGTATGGCTTTGATACATATAGCAATTATAGATTTAGTGCTAGTAATTCTATGATAGTTTTGTATTTCCTTGTGGGATGTTAGATGGTGCTTTGTAATAGTAAGTTCGGATAAATTGTTTTTGGTTGCTGTACAACTATTTAAATTGAATTTTTGAGGTGCGTATTTGGTTTAAATTATTGTGAATAAGACTGGAGTGGTTCCTCAGTCCGAAACTGGCACCTCCTAGATGGGGTGCTACACCACCATTCATAATTTTGAGTTTTTTATGGTTTCTAAATTTGAAGGCTCTGATCTTTAAATAAACAAAATTGTATAGCTGACAATTTCTAATTACTGGGAGTAACTCTGTACCACAAACGACTCCTATTTAGGCATCACATTAAGACATTGACTCGTTCCACCTTCAATTTCTTGCAATTATAATTTATTTTGTTTTTTATTCAATATATATATATATTAAGAATTTGTTAGGGTTTGAACTCCTAATCTTCCACATTATGTGAAAGACTTATCACTTCTGTCACTAAACCACAAATCACTTGGCTCCCAACTATAATTTATAATATCTCAAGCATAATTATCCAACCGTCTGACTTAGTTAAGGGCCTTGCGAATAATTGTTGGAAATATGCATGGGAATGACAATATTTACAAAAATCGGGAAAAAGAAACTATTTGCATAAATTCAAATTTAAACATTGTATTTTCAAATATTTAATAGAAAAAAAAATGATATTTCCTCTATTCCATTTTTAGTGCTCTCACTTTCTTCACACTAACAATTTTGGCACATTGAATGTATGTACTAAAATTTTTGTAGCATAAAATAAATAAAAATACTTATTTCTTATATGATACTAATATTTCAATAATTTTATATATTTATACAAATTTTTACATAAATAATAATGATAAAAATATGATAAAATTATAATTCTGAGTTACAAAATCGTGAATTAAGATGATAGTTATTACATAAATTGTAGTTATGAGGATTAAAAAAAAAAGAAGAAGAAGAAATGAGGGTATTTTGGGCACATCACTTAAAAACACACCAAAAATGGAATAGGTGCTTTGTTAATAATATATATAGATGACATCATAAAATAAGACTTTATATCTTTTACTATATTTTGTTCTGGAATATTGTTTTACTTAGAACTAACAATGTGACACTATTAACACTATTTTAAGGATAATGGTTAAAACTTAATAAAACCTTTATATTTTAAATTCCAACACAGAATTTTATATCAGATCATTGTTATTAGATTCACTTGCATTCTCTCATTTGAGAAACAATAATTAATTCCAACTGATTTTTTTTTTTTTTTAATTGACTAGACAATCACTCCAAAACTTGTTTTAGGGGATAGATGGGTAGAGAACAAAAAATGAAAAAGTAATACACATTTCTCACAAATTTTCTTGATCAATTGAGTTTAAAAGATTAGTGATTTAATCTAGATTACCCTTTAGTAGAATTTAATTTGTCGTTTCCTAATTGCTCACAAAATTCACAATTCTTGAAAAAATTTCATCCCAAACTCTACATTCAAAATCATATCCTCTTAGAGCTTGTTCGCTTGCTTTGATATTGCATGATAGATATACAATGCAATTCAATTCCAATATTTGGTTCATTTTTAAAAGCCCTTGATACAGTTAGGGCCCAGCATGCATTTAAGGTCAAACTTGACTTGTGTATCAAGGCCCTATGGTGTGATATGTTTTCCAACCTAAGTTAGAAATAAATTATTGTTTATCAAATGGGATAATCATGCCAAGCAAACAATCAAAATTGAATATCAAATTATTTAAAATATGCAAACAAGCATTAGATATGAGACATAAGAACTCACTATTTATCCTAATCATTCATATCATGCCTAATCCAAATACACAAAGCAAACAAGCTCTTAAAAAATTAGTGATGGAAAATTGTGACAACTTGATAAGGGTACAAAATTTTTGAGTTGGGCTAAATAAATAGAGCGAGTCAACCTAGGCTGTCAACGAGTCTAGGCTATCAATGGGTCGGATTTGGATCACATTAGTTATATTCAAATTCGATTATCAAAATTCAAATTCGAATCCGACCAAATATCTTATAGGATCTTTTTGTAATTAGTATCATATATGAATCAGATAGATATCCAAAATTCGGTTAAAAAAATCCAATCCTATAACACCCCAACTCGGGATAACACCTAAGCCAAGGCGCCGCTCAGTTCAATCTTAAATTGAACCCAAAATACAAATCAATAGGCCCATAATCAAACATTTCAAGCTTATCAGAAATAACAACGGATTCCAACTTAAACAAAACTTAAACAATCTCGTAACAGACAACACATACACTAAATGCGTACCACAAAATTTTCAAATTCAACTTATCAGAAGCAGTGGAATTTCAAACTTAACAGACTCGATAAACTATTAAGTGCATCCCAAGTCATCCACATCAACATGACATATCACGACATCTCGAGTCCATGCTTAGCAATTAGGTGATTCTATATATACATTCAAACATCTGATCTATTACAAAATATGCTCATGTCCAGCCTGGAGTCCAAATTCTTCACTTAATCCTTGTCTGAGAGAATCAAAGATAAAATGGGGGTAAGTCCAAAGGACTTAGTGAGTGATAATCGTAAGCATAATCAGAAGGGATTTGTTGAGGAAAAATCAACTCAACAGACCGTAAGTCAACAGTTAGGCAGAAACACATCAGAATTCAGACAGGCAGTCAAGAAATAATTGAACAATTAGAAATCGGTCAGATAAAATAGATTAGATAAAAAATGTATCTTATTCCAGTCAAACTAAACTTACTCAAGCATTTTAGCTTGGTACAAAACTTAACCTTATACAAATTGAACTAAACTTACCCAAGTGTGATAACCTAGTACAAAACTTACCCAAGCATGGCAACTTGGTACAAAACTTACCCAACCATGACGACTTGATACAGAACTTACCTAAGTATAGCTGGGTCCATAACTTACCCAGGCATATCAGCTTGGTACATAACTTATTGTTGACAGAACGAACTAATGACATACCAATCGAACTAACTTACCCAGATATAACAGCTTGGTACATAACAAATCACTAATAGAACAAATCAATAACAAATACCAATCGAGAACAACTACAAGACAGGTAACAATAGGAAGTTCTGAGTGCTAGAACGAACAAGAACAAACTCATATCAGAGTGAAATCAAGAACTAACCCTCACAGGAGTATACAAGTTGATTAACGGATCAAAAGCAAGTACACAATCAATTGCAGATTTCAATAAACACGAGCAGGTATAGTTCAAACACATTTAACGCTCATAGGGGTTTTTTCCACAAGAACTAATAGATAAAATCAAGGCTAAATTGGCAGACCCTCACCTCCGTAGTCTCAAAAAAGCTGTGACCTCAATCAGCAGTCTACAAGTCTGTGGGACCTCCTCCTTCGTCACCTAACCAAAGGAATAAGTTCAAAGTCAAATCTTTATTCAATCTCGATAATCTTCAATAATTACAGTCTTACTATTAACTGTTCTAAAATTGAGAGCTATGCTCCAATATTAATACTATACTAATAGAAGGCATGATCCAGTCCTTATTTATATAATTTACCTCGTATCATATCCTAAATCAATAATAACAGGCCAATTAGCTTAATAACCCAATTATTGCTATTTAGGTCCCAAATGTATAAATTTAGGGTTTTCTCTTCCAATTAACTTGATAATTCCCAACATTTCATAAAATAATAAAATCCAAGTTTACCAAATTTATACTGGCACATGCATATAGCAAGTCCTAGTCCCATATCATCTCAAATTACCCAATTATCAATTTTTGCGTTCCAATTTCATCAAATCATAGTTTAATCACTTGTTAACTCGATTAATCCAAACTTATCATTTAATAATACATAAAATCCAGGTCCACTATGCCATGTCATAATCCATGCATGGGAATGTATATATACCAAATCATATCTCAAATCCTCGTTCCTGGCATATTACAAAGTCCAATAGAAATAACAGTACATTACATGTATATATACATATATATAAACATATATAATCTAACTCCCTTTTTACCCACGAATTTGCTTAACCGGACATCGAAACCATGAAACAAGGCCACCGTCACGATCCTCAAGATGAGCTAAAGTTTCTATCCAAAAGTCGTCGGAGCGCTGCCGTACATAATCACCGGAAAAAGCTAAAACCACCATTAAATTGAACCTTTCAACTCAACCAAGCAAACCCCCAAGTCAATTTCACTAGATACCGCAGGGAAAACCTTCAATTTCAACCTCAACCACCCAACACCACCACATCCGCCGCCGCAATTTTCTTCCAATTCTGTCACCAGCGTTGAGCCAAACTTTAATCCAAGGCCACCAATTTCTTCCTTGAGCTGAGGGCTTCCAAACCTACTACCCAAATCCCAACTTCCATCATCGGAATGGGAAACCCCTTACCACCACTGTGGCTGTGTCTTGGAGTTTCAATTTTCGGCAGTTCACCAGTTGATTCGGGGAGAAGAGGGTATGGTTGTGGTCCTAGAAGTGAGGGGAAGGAGATAGATGGATTGGTTTGGGGAGTGTGTGGCTGCGAAGGATATCACTAGTGAGGGAGAGAGAGAAGGCCGCGAGAAGAAGATGATGATGAAATGGGTTGGTGGGGGATTGCAATTCTTCATATATATATAAAGCAAATTCTCCTAAATTACCAATTGACCTCAAAACTTTTCTTCAATCAACAATTGGGTCCTCCAAAATTCCCACAAACTTCAATTCAGCCCCAAGAAATAGTTAGTGCATAACTTTGACCCCTTTGACCAAGAAATCAATCCATGCAAACCCCAAGACTTTTAAAATGATCCAATCAAGTTTCTAAAAATTGTAAATTTACCCCAAAACTTTCAAAATTCTTGCAATCAAGTCCTTTTTATTATTTTTCGATCCCTAAACTCCCACCAATCAATATCTTGAATTCTAAATCCTTATTTTTCAAAATTCTGAATTTTAGGGGTGTTACAAATTCGATTTAATATTTTCTTCCTTTTTTTCCCCTATTTTGTATTGTATAAAAATATTATATTTTTAAATTAAATTTAAGCCATATTTGAATTTTTAACAACTTTTTATTATATATTAGTCCAAAAGTTAAATATTGGAATACTAAACTCTTATTTAACATTATATTAATTCATAAATGAACTATTATATATTATTATACTTGACATTTTATCATTATATATCTTATTTTTTAGACTAAAATTTTAATATTAATAACATATATAGACGTTAATATAGATATTATGTCAATATAATATATAGATTTTATTTTAAAATCTCTATTAATTTTATATATAAGAGTCAAATAATATATTAAATTTTGACTAGATTCCTATTAACATATTTATAGTCACATAATTTACAATTAGGTTAGGCCCATTAAAGCACTCTTAATTTACTTATTAATTAAATAATGTATTAGTCATATTCAATATTTAATGTATTAATGAGATATTACATCTATTCATTTAATAAATAACTTAAAATATTTTAATTTGATATAATAAATAAATTAATCTTCTTCCAAAAATATTCTTCATTAAATATTAATCTTCACATTAATTTAAAATTATAATAAAAATTTTGATTATAGAGTGATATTTATTTAATAATCTATCAAGTTTAATAAATTAATATTGATATGCTTAAAGTAATTGTTGAAAGAATTAATTAAATTTAAGTAAAATTATTTGATTATTACTAAGTAATTTATTTACTAAATAAAGTACTAATTAAATAACTTATTGAATTAATTAAATTTATTTATTTAAATAATTTTTTATTTATATATTAATTATGTTTCATATTTTACCTATAATTAAATATTATGTTTATTTATTTAATAAATAATTTAAGATGATGTAAATTCATATAATATATATTATTTATTTATTAATTTGATGAATCATTATTAAGTCTTATATATAAATTATTAAAATATTATTTATTTAAATAAATAACTAAATTTTATTTATACAAAAATTGTAAGTAATGAATAGTTAAATAATTGTATTTTAATTAATAAATAGTAATTGGTTTATAATTAATGTATAGTAATTATTTTTTTTTATAAGTCAATATTAACAATTATGATATAAACTGATTTTTTTATAATTAAGATATTATTATGATTTCATGATTAATTAACATTTATTAGTATATATTGTTTTCCAAATAATACATCATTTACTAATGTTAAATTTATAAAAATATAAATTTCAAAATAAATAGCTAATTAAATTAATTACACTCATATTTCAATCATTACATATATATATACACATCATCCAACTATAAATATACATATATATAATATATAAAAGTATCACTTTCACCTTACAGACTCAATAAAAGAGCAATTGATTTGACATTTACAGTAAAGTTTGTTTCTCCCCCAAAATATAAAGAAACAAACAACTCATTCTCAAATCATTTTCTATATTTCCCCAAAACAAAAAGAAACACTTTGCACATTCTCCAAATTTTCTACCAAAAATCCATTCCCCCAAAAATATTTCTAGAAAATGGCCAAAACATAGAAGAACAGACCCTAAAATTTTTCTTTTTTGACTTCAACAAGATTGAGACAAAAAGTAAGTGAACATTAAAAAAAAAAAAAAAATTATAATTTTTCTTTATCTTTAACATATATTTATCTCTTCTATTTACTTTGAATAATATATATTGTCATCTTCATTTATAATATATTTTGGGTATTTGTTTATATACATCATAAAATATTTTTGTAATTTATTTTATTTTTTAATTGAAAATAATTCAAAATTAAGTATGCTTTTAAGATTTGTATTTGAACTTTTATATTTTATATTTTTAACCTGCCACAATTTCAATTCTGAATTCGTCTCTGAATAGGATTGGGATTTGTTGAAAATATCAAATGAAATGTAGGTGAGGCGTTTTACGGTATTTTCACTTTCATTCTCTACATATACATATACATAGGGTTGTAAATGGATATTCAAAAATTCGTTTATCGTTCGCATTTATATCCGTTTATACAAAATTTATCCGTATCCGTTTAAAGTGAATATTATCCGTATTCGATTAGTAGATATCTGATTATAAATGGATACGGATATGGTAAATGCATATTCGATCCGTTTAATATCCAATCCGAATATATATTTATTAAATAATATATTATTTATATTTTTCAATAAAAATCTCATAATCCATATATGTGTATGTATATTATAATTGAAGAATTAGGAAGAAAAAAGAATAAATTTAAAAAATTATTGTAATATAGAGAAAAAAAAAATGAAGAATAAAGTTAATCAACATAATTATTGTTGGTTGACTTTATAATTAATATACTTAAATGTCATTATTATTATTAATAAGTACTAATAATCAATTATAAAGTCAATAATTAATTAAAAATTATGCTATTTGTTTGATTGTTTCGTTTTAATGAAATTATATAGTTCCTTATATTAATTAAAATATGTATTTTTCATATGTTCATGGATTTAAGTATTTGGATATTCGTAAATAGATATCTCAATAATTATCATCGAATATGAATATAAAATAATAATTTAAATATGAATAAGTTTAATAAAATATGAATGCATCTAAATAATTATAAACGAATACGGATATATCCGAATCCGATCGATATCCGACGGATACGAATTTGGATATCATTTTTAAATATCCGTCAAATCTGTATCCGTATCCGAATATTCGAAAAGTTAAATGGATACGAATATAGAAACGGTGTATCCGATCCGTTTAATATTCGTTTACACCCCTACATATACATAAAGTACTAAATAAATAAATACAATCATTAGAGTCACAATTTAAAGGCTTTCCTTCAAAAAAATAGTGTAGAATCGAAAACAAATGCCCAGAATTATCGATTGATGGAGTGAAATTGCATCAATACTCTACATATGGAGCTATATTTCAGCTTTTTCAAGCAATTCAGTTTTATATATTTAATTTTGTAAAGAGTTCTACTGTCCTAAATTTTGGTAATTAGTAATATACAAATGGCTTGGCAGGAATGTCCAATATTATGTGAAAATATTAAATTGGAACAAGGATCTATTGGTATACTTTTTACACAAACAAAGTGCTAATCGTGATTTTAAGGCATAATGACACTACTTTTCAAGAGATTTTTGTGTCCACTTTTAAAGAGCTTGTCAACGAATTAATAAAGGCAATTCACCCCCAAAATACAATGGTTGTGTTTGGTTATGTTTTTTGTTTGATTTTGTTATGTGTTTTGGGAGAATGAATTATTAAAAAATATAAAAGTTGTTTTTTGGTATGCTTGTTTATATTTTGATGGAGACATTTTTTACTGTAGCAGTCAAATCAATGCTTTTTTGTTGGGTTTTTGGGGTGAAAATAAAATTGAGTGATTATTTTAATAGTAAAATAATAATAAAAAATATAATATATATAATATGTATGTATATATTAGAGAATGTGCGTTTTGAAGGAAAAATGAAGATATATATTTGGTTATGTTTTCCCAAAACAATATTGTTCTAGAGAAACTTAGCCAAACAAAGCCAATAAAACCACCAAATTTCGTAGACAATGATCTTGAATAGTTCCTTTAAAATTTCTTTTCTGACTTTTACACTGTGTTTGTAAATAATAGTGATTTTGAAAGTATTTTCTCTAACTCATTTTCTTCGTACTTTAAATTCACATAGGGCTTTCTGCATTTATAATTAATGAAACAACACATCCCTTAATTACGAACCAGTATACCATTTAAGTTAAATAACATGTTGTTTAACTTAAATTAAATGATACAATTCTTCATGAAATATCACTAGAAAAATGAAATATTAGGGATAAAAGTAAACAATACATGTCATTAGTGATCAAATTATTGAGGAACAACAACTTTTATTTTGTCCGTAATGATATTTTTTAAGTGATAATAATTTTTATTCTATCACAATATGGCTCAATAATAACAAAAATTAATGTTTTAAATTGTTATGTATCATTGATAATTAGCGACACTCCTTTGGTGACAACCTAGTAGCAATAAAAATTGTCACTATAATTTGTGATAAGACTTTTATTGTCATTAGATTGTCACTATAAGTGTATCATTAATAATCAACGGTGACAACTTAAGTATTATTTTTCCGATTTAGATCCTATATGTCAATTTATATTCCTATTCCATTTCATGAATATATGACACGTGTATTAATATTTTTTTATAAAAATAATTGATTGAGAATCAGATACACTTGGTATATATACATTAAGTTAGAATAGAACATGGAACACCGAGTGGGATACAGGATCCAAAGTGTTATTTTTGTCACCATTTAATTTATAAAAATCTTTAGAGTGACAAAATAAAATCTTTTGTCACTTAATATATATATATAATTATTGATAATTGTTGTATTGTCACTTACTATTTTTTCATAAATTTATCTTTTTCTTATAGTTGATTAAAGCTTTTAAAGAAAAATATACTTCTTGTTTTTTTTTTCATAACTATTAATAATGTACACACACACCACCTCCGCCCCCCCCCCCTGCCCCAAAAAAAAAAGAAAAAAAGAAAAAAATGCTTCCACTTTTTACCTCCAGCGCACTTCATTTAGAACTCTTGTCCTTGAAGTCCTTTATATACAAGACACCACTATCTTTCTTTTCCCGTGTGGGACAAATTTTCAATACACAAGCTAACAGTTAACCTTCCATCAGGATCAAAATTGTACTTTTGCATGTAAGAATAGTAAAATTAGCACTTGACATTTTTGTGTTTTGAGTTGTGGGGATCAGAAATACTTTGTTGAAATCATACCATATTTGCTATCTGTTGTGTTGGTAAGTTGATAAATTCTATCATGTGAATTATGCAGATCAAATGTGACAATACTGCTTCTGCGTTAAAAAGAAAAAAATGCTTCCACTTTTTACCTCCAGCGTGCTTCATTTAGAACTCTTGTCCTTGAAGTCCTTTATATACAAGACACCACTATCTTTCTTTTCCCATGTGGGACAAATTTTCAATACACAAGCTAACAGTTAACCTTCCATCAGGATCAAAATTGTACTTTTGCATGTAAGAATAGTAAAATTAGCACTTGACATTTTTGTGTTTTGAGCTTGTAGGGATCAAAAATACTTTGTTGAAATCATACCATATTTGCTATCTGTTGTGTTGGTAAGCTGATAAATTCTATCATGTGAATTATACAGATCAAATGTGACAATACTGCTTCTGCGTTATTGTATATAGTGTTTGATCTCAAGGAGTTGAAGTTTTCGAATTGAAATTAGACTTTTGTGAATTCAATATGTTTTTTTCATCAGTCTCAATTATTGAAAAAGCCTGATTCTATGAATGCAAAGTATATTATTAGTTTGTTTATTTAGCAATTTGTCTCATCATCTTCCCCATAATGTTGTCAGTTCTTATAGAAAATGGTTAGTACGTGGGATTCATGCTATGATCTTGACATTTGCAGACAGCCAGCAGAATAAATATGAATCCGATGTTTATAGGTTTGTATATTTATCATATGTCCTCGAAGTTAATCCACAAATAAAGTGTTAGATGGCCTATGCCTTATGTGGAAATAAAATTATTTATCTAAATATAAATAAATAAATTTAATGATACAAGACCGTTGATTGTCCACATCTAGAAATGTGATGATGTTTAGAGCACTGATCAGTCCTAGCATGGTCTTTCTCTTCCATACTACAATGTAGATTATATTATAATAAATGGATTTATATTTTTCAGACTCCTTTCTTGTTTATATTCCACCCCCTATTGTACCGTATATTTCTCTTAAAGCAATTCTAATCCCATGAACTAACAGGTTGTGGATAGATTATTATTAGCTTTTCTGTTTCTATAAAGGTCGAATTATGGTTGTGAATTCTACAAACTGGTCATGATGTTATTCTCCAATACTGCAAAATGAATATCTTCTTCCTTATATCTAATCTTTCCTTACTCTTTTTATGAGGATTTTAATGCTCCACCATAGCCATAACTCCACGGGCTCCAAGTCTCTCTTTGTAACACTAGCCTAGCTCGTCATGCCTTTCCATAATCAGTGTTGTAATTTACCCAGTGTCATATTTGACCGTTACAGTGCTTATCTGCTGGCCTGTTTCATCCAACTCTTTCTCGATGTGGCATACCTATAGCTCGGTGAGAACTGCCACCATCACCAGACCCCCTATTCTTACAGTTCATCTTAACAAGGCTAAAAGAAATGTAAGAGTAGCAGAAATGATTTCTCCAGCGCATTTTACTCATACTTTCGGGCTTTGGAATTAGTGTAGGTAGCCATTCTTACACAGCCGCTGATAGGATTCATTGAATCTTATCGTTCAGTGCACCGGCACCTTAAAGAAGCCTTTTTTCCCTCTCGTTCAAAATCTTTATTTTCTTTATTCCTTCCCCTTTACAAAGGCAGAGAATTCCACCTTATTACTTGATCTTCCCCATCTCTCCAATTTGATTTGCAGGAGCATTCATTTGTATATTTTTCGCTTTTTCTTATTGTAAGTTTTCGGTATCCCACCTATATTCCCTCTTTATTTTTGTTAGTTTCCATACCTATATCTTCTTCCCTTACTTTTTGTCTCTATTTTTAATTTGTTCTTCGCATTTAATCTTCCTTCCATTCTCCCTTTTATTTCTCTCTCTTTATTCCTTTATCGTCCTCCCATGGTGTCTTCGTCACCTAGTCGCGCATCTAGTATTGCCCAGTCACTAAGTAACCCGAAACTCCAAGTAACAAATACTTAATAGCCACCAGACCGAGGTTCTTCCACATGCTACATCCAGCTGAGGCGAGGCTAAGGCGCTCGGCCAAAGAAGGGGAAATCCTCAATCTTTGGTATTTTATGATTTATGTGTCTCAAAGTTTACTATTGCAGAAAGAGATGAGCTCTGTCAGACTGTGGCATACTAGAAATATTTGATATAATAGTACCAGGTCCTGATGACAAACCTCACCGACCACCCCCTGGATACCTCTGTTTTTTCTCTAGATAGCTCTATGGTGGACTACATTTCCCCATACCCCCTGTTCCTCCGGATAGCTAAGTCATATGGTGTCCCCCTGAACTAATCGACTCCAAACTTCTTTAGGCTAATGGCTGATTTTTCTATTTTGTTGCAATATTTGGAAGACTCCTTCTGCTGCCCTTTTTTATTCCCTTTTTTTCTTTGAAATCTTCTGAACAAAGATCATTTTATTTCACATCTCAAGGGAATGTAACCTTCTTAGTGGGATATCCAAGCTCTTTGGAGGGCTAGAAAGATAATTATCCTTTTTTTTTCCCCCGAGCCTTGGAATTTTAAGACCCATTAGATCGAAAAGGTTCTTGATAGGGAACCATATAAAACTTTCAGTCATTCTACTCTGCACAGTGAACTTCTAAAGAGGTTTAACAAACATAATTTTGACTTATCTTTTGTTAACAAACATAGGATTTATCTCATTTTGGGTTGAGTCTAGTCAAGAAAGAGCTAACTGAGGACTTGGGTACAATTTAACTCTTCAATTTGTTGTGTCTTTAATCGTGTTTTGCTACATCTGATATTCACTTGGTCGTTTTTCTCTCTTTTGTAGAAGAGTTGATGATTAACATTCATATCTAAGCCGAAGCTAAGAAGACCAAGGAGGCTAAGCAATGAAGGAAAGTGGAGAAAGAGTGTGCCACTCTAGCTCTTTTTCTTTGTTTGTTCCTCCTGACACTCTTATTCCAAGCTCTCCCCATGTGTCTATTCCTTCAGATTTGCCTAGACCCCCCGTCGCCCCCTAAATTGCCGAAGAAACATCCTCCCTACTGCTGAGGATGAGGCCGAAGTGTCCGAAGTGCTATGTAAAAATTTTATAAGAAAGAAGAAGCTAACTTTGAACCTTAGTGCCACTTTTTTTGTAAGTAGATTCGTTCTTCATGATGATAGTCACGTCTTAGGGAGAGATTTCTTGGTAAGCTTGCCTATTAATGCAGATAATACTCAAATAGAAATGCTTTCTAACTCTTCCCTCTGCTCCATGTACTCGTCGTATTTGGCCATCGTTTGCTACTCATTTCATTTTAGATTCTTATTATCTAAAGTTTTACCTTTCTCATTAACCAATTCCTAATTTAAGGCTAGCCCCCTCTCAAGAGTTATGTTGGCAAGGTAGGAATTAACTGAAAAGATGTGGGATGAAAGATATCACCGTCTTCTCCAAGATCATAAGGATTTGAAGGCCAAGATAGGAAAGCTACGTGATCAATTAACCGAAATCTTTCAAAAGCATCAATCTTTAATAGCCGATCATAAGAAAATGGACAATCAGCACTTACACGGTTTACACCTTCGACCAAGTGATTGAGAGAGTTCAAAAGGAGTACCATAAGCATTCCTGGCTTCAATTGAGGGGGACGTGTTCTAGACTCTTACTGACCTAATAAAAAGAAGGACTTTCTCCAATATGATGAGTTTAGTGCTTTGGTCACAAAGAAATCTCTATTACATTATTATCATAGTTTTTAGACTTGCAAGCGAGCTCTCGCTTTATTTTTCTTTCAAATTTCTAGACAAAAAGAAGGGTCTAGAAGACTTGCCAATCGAAGAAGATATTCCGGATGATAGTGGTAAAGAAGACCTGGTTCGAGCCTAGGGATGATCCGATTGTTTTCACTCCAATAGGTGTACTTGACCTAGAGCTATGTCTCCTTCCATCAACTTAGTCCCATTAAGGACTTATGTCCTTTCTTTTTTTCTTTTTCATTTTTTGGAACTAGTTGTTTTCCTATCTTTTGCTATTTGCCAAGATGTACACTCATCTTTATCTTAGCTAGACCAGACCTGTACATCTTTTTATTATCAGCAGTGCTTTCTTGAAATTTCATATTAAGCATTATTTTTATCTCTTTTCTTACTTTTGAAAGTTAAATAATAAGAGTATGAAACACCAAAGAATCTCTTAAATTGAAGTATGATGTTATACCATGTTAGATTTGCTTACCAAGGCTCTAGGCTTTTACAGAGAGTTTGGTTCAAAGGCCATTGCTAAGGCATCCAAGCTACTAGAGAACGACATAAAGATCATTTAATAGGGCACTTAGGGCAATTTCGATGGTCTTGAGACTGTTTATCAAGGCTTAAAGAAAGCTTTTTACAAGGATGAAAGGAATAACTAAAGAACTTGTAAAAGGGAAGGGTATAACTAAAGGATTTGTAACCTTCTAGATGATTGATTCATTTATAGAATCTCTTTAGCTTACAATGTTCTAGAGCCACAGCAATGGCTTTCCATTAAGACCCTCAAGCTCATATGCTCATCCTTGCAACATTTTAACAACTTTAAAGGAACCTTCCCGTCATGGGTCCAATTTTTTGGGAATTTTGAGGATATTTACTCGGCATAATACCAAATCATAAACCCGGAGGCTTCTCATTTTTACCTTTTTATTGAAAGATGCATGTATCCTCTGCTTATACTTAGTTACTTTTGTCATGGCCTCCATCTAGTGTTCCTCAATTAAGTCTAAGGCTTGATTCATTAGCTCTTCATTTTTTCTATGATAACTTTTCACCTTGTGAGTCTTCATGCCAATTTTAGCTGATATAAGGGCGTCAATTCTATATGCCATGGTAAAAGGTCTTTTTCGATAGTCGACCTGGGAGTAGTATGGTAAGACCACAGGATTCCCCGGTAGTTCTTGTACCCACTTTCCTTCGACCTATTCCATTTTCATTTTAATCCCCTAGATTATAATCCTATTAATAACTATGACCTACCTTTTAGTCCGAGGATGAGCTACAAAACTAAATCATTGTTTTATCTTGAACTCCTAGCACCTCTAGAGCTTCTTTTCTTGGAACTAGCGACCATTATCCAAAATCAATTCTTCAGGTATTCTAAACTTGTATACTATATTACGCCATGAGAATCTCATCATCTCTCGCTCATTTATCTTGGCAAAAGGCTCTGCCTCTACCCATTTGCTAAAATTAATAGTCAACAACTATGAGTAAAAACTTTTGCTGCCAAGTGGCAAGTGGAAGAGTCCCATTATATCAATTCCCTACCTAACGAAAGGGATAAGGGAATCCATAGTAGTCATTTGTTCAGCTGGTTGATCCAATACCCTAGCATGCATTTAGCATTATTCATATTTTTGAACTTACTTCTTTACCTCTGCCCTCATAGTAGGCTAGTAATATCCAAGTCTCAAAACTTTGGATGCCAAACTTGATCATCTGATATGACTACCACATATCTTTTCATGGATTTCCCGGAGCACATAGTTTCTTTCTTCTCCAAACAAACATCGTAACAAAGATTCGCGAAGGACCTCTTGCAGAGCACATGTCCAATCAAAATATACCTGGCTAACCATATCTTTTCTTAAGTCAAGTTAGTAATTTCCACCTTAAGGTATCAAGTAATTAGATTTCTCAAAATCCTCAGATTCTTACATTATACCAATCTCTCCAGCAACCGACTATGCAATGATTAACCTTTCCTAGTCCTAGATAGCGGTTTTTCTCATGTCACATCCTTCTACTAAACTTGCTATCCTAGCAGGAAATCTGCCTTGCTATTTTTAGTTCGAGGTATGTGACGCAGATCAAACTTACCGAATTGTACCTTGAGCTCATTCACTTTATCCACATACTTGGTCATTCGTTCCTATCTTATTTTGTATTTACTTTGTTAGTTGCATGAACACCAATTATGAATCAGTGTAAATTGTTACCTTTTAGCTCTAACCTCTAGGGCCATGCGCAATCCCATTACAATAGCCTCATACTCTGCTCCATTATTAGAAGCTTTGTAGCTCAAACACATTGCAAACTCTAGATCTTCTTGATCACCTATACTCATGACAATTCCTACTCTAGCTCTAGCATTGTGGAAGAGCCATCGACATACAAAGCCCATTCTTCTGCCTTGGGCTCATGGTCACTGGTCATCTCAATCACAAAATTCACTAAAGCTTGGGCTTTAATGGCAGTTTAGGGTTCTCATATGATATTAAACTCACTAAGTTCAATAGCCTACTTTATTATTCTCTCCAAAATTTCTAGAACCTAACTTAAAGGGTGACTGTGTGAACCATAAATGAGATAAGAAATACAATTGCAAGTGTCGAGCTGTACAAACCAAGAAAAATATTAATTTCTTAAGCCTTATATATCGCTTCTCAACAACATGCAACACCTTGCTAGCATAGTAAATAGGCTATTGCATTTTTTTTTCCTCTAGAAGTAATATCGAGCTCACAGCTTTCGATCCTATTAATATATACAGAAATAACTTTTTTTATTCCTTTTCAACTCTTCAAAAGCCTTCTGACACTCCTCTCCCCATATGAATTCTTTTGCTTTTCGAAGTACCTTAAAGAAAGGTAGGCTTTTCTCAACCAACCTTAAAAACCTACTCAGAGCTATTAACGACCTGTTAACTTTTGCACTTTGGACTCAATCCGAAGAGGTGTCAAGTCTTGTATAACTCGAATCTTTTCTGGATTCGCATCAATTCCCCTTTGTGTAACCATGTAACCTAAAAGACTTCCCACATTTGACTCCAAAAGTGCACATTGTTGGATTCAACATCATACCATATTGTCTCAGTGTATTGAACATTTCCTCTAGATCGGTAGATGATCTTTCCTTTCCTACTCTTAGCAAGCGTATCGTCCACATATACTTCAATATTCCTCCGTATCTATCTTCAAAACATACGATATACCAATTGTTGATATTTAGCGCCTGCGTTATTCAAGTCGAATGGCATGACCACAGGCAATAAGCTCCTGAAGAAGTTATGAAGTTCACCCTTTTTTAATCTTCTAGTGCTAACATAATATAATAGTATCCTTGAGAGGCATCCATCATGCTCAGTAATTCACATCCCGAGGTGGAGTCAACCAACTAGTCAATATGTGGCAAAGGATTAAAATCCTCAGGACATGCCTTGTTTAAGTCTCTAAAGTCTACACAAACTCTCCATTTATTTGAGCTCTTTAGAACTAGAACCACATTAGAAAACCACTCTGGGAATTGTATTTCTACTATGTGTTCGACATCTAAAAGCTTTTCTATTTCAGCTTGAATGATCTTATCTTTTTATGAACCAAAATTTCTTTTCTTTTGTTTCACATGCTTAATTGAAGGATCTATATTTATTTAACCTATGCTCTATCAATGCGGGATCAATTCCCTTCAAATCCCGAGCTGAGAAAACAAATAAGCCTATATTACTTCTTAAACAATTTACTAACTTTTCCAGGAATTTTTGCTTCAAATGTGCCCTTACTTTGTAACCTTGTGTAGTTTCCTTAGGATGAGCTTGATTGCCCTAAACTTATTAGTGGGTTGAATGTAGCTCTCTGAATGCCATGGGGCATATATATATATATATTGCTCTACAGATGCATGTGTTCTCCCTTTAGGTAGGTTATGCCTCTTTACCATTTCAACATAGCATTTTTGAGATACAAATTGATCTCTTCGTACCTCTCATATTATCCCATCCAAAGGGAACTTAATCTTTATGTATAGCGGTGATGCTACTGCTTGGAAAATGCTTAGCATTAGTCTATCTAATATTACATTATAAGCAGAGAGCGAATTGACCACAATGAACTCCAACATCCTTGTCTTATGAAATACTCCTTCTCCTAAATATAGTGGCAAAGCCATCAATCCTATTGGTGTAATAGAGTCACTTGTAAAATCATAAAGAGTTGTCTCAACTAATTGCATTTAGACTTCACCTAAGTCCATCTTTTTAAAGACATGCAAGAATATGACATCTACTAAACTCATGTTGTCGATCAGTACCCAAGCTATATCATAATTAGGTATTGTGACTATGATCACCAGAGCATCTTGATGAGACATCTACACTCATTCTCCTTCCAAATCAATAGGTTCGAACTGTATAATATGGGTGATCCATTCATTGTGGAATCTATAATATTCATTCGAAGGCTGACGTACTGGTAGTTTCTCGAACTTCCTCGATTATCCTTGGCCAACACAAGAGATTCGAATTTTCAATCACCACCAGAACTTGAGTGGGAGAAACTCGCAAGGGGTTATAACTATCCACTGTAGGTTAAGAAGAGTAATCCCCATGTTACCCTCAGTTTTGGATTTCTTGTTCTCTCTTATCTCTTTTTTCTTATTGTTATATTTTTTTCAACCTCCAACCCCTTCTTTCTTCATCTTACTAGCCTTCTCTAAGTTAATGTACTTCTCAGCTCGAGCCAATAAGGTGTCAAAATCTAAAGTTGGCTCCTTGGCTAGGGATCTAAAGAAATCCCCATCTCGCAACCTTTGTGTGAAAGCAGTAATAAAGATTTCCTATGCAGCAATTGGGAATTCTATAGTTGCTTCCATGAACTTGTGACCAAACAATTCTTAAATATTCTCCCTCTTCTTCTTTCAAACTAAAAGGTGATTGTTGCTAGTGAACTGATAGAGGAACAATACGCTAAACTCCTCGAAAGAATTAATGGACATAGGGAAGAGTTGATCAAACCATCTTTGTGCCGGGCCTACCAGAGTATTTAGGAAGACATTGTATTTAACATCATTCGTATATTGATGCAGCAAAGCTGAGTTTTCAAACTTGGGTAAATACTTTGATGGGTTAGTTGTTCCATTGTACTCGGGAACATTTATAGCCAAACAATTAGCAGAAAAATCGTCCGCCAAGATTTGTAGACCAAAAGGCATATTTTTCTTTAGCTTGATCATTCACTTCCCATCAATCTTGCCCTGACTTTGGCAATTTGGTCCTTAAGGGCCTTGATTTCCTGAGATACAAAAGCTGCTTCCTGCTGAGGTAATTGTATTTTTCGTTCATGAGCGTTAACCACTCTTGGTCGAGCTGGTGATGGTGGATCGAGTTGATTTTGTTCGAACTCCTCTTTGGGAGCTATTTCAGAACCTACGGCTTGCCCATTCTGGGGAATATGCATTATGGCTCTAACTGTTGCCGTGATCATCCTTCAAATCTGGTCCAGAGCAATTGGTCTCTCCTCTACAAGTTGAGAATCAATTGATTCTTTCAGAGCCTGGGATTATGGTTTATTGCTAGCTACTTTGACTAGCCATACATCCTCACACTAGCTAATCTAATAGCTTGATCCTTACGTCTTAGTTCCAAAAGAATTCCCACAGACAGTCCCATTAATGTTATTCTCCAATACTGTAGAACGAATATCCTCTTCCCTATATCTAACCTTTCCTTACTTATAGTACTCAGAAGAGATCCCATCAGTTTTCCTCTTCTTATGAAGATTTTAATGCTCCATTATGGCCATAACTCCATAAGCTCCAAGTATTAGCCCAGCTCATCGTGCCTTTCAATTATCAGTGTTGTAATTTTTCTTTTTAAATGATGTCTTATTCATCCATTACAACAATTATTTGCTGGTTTGTTTTGCCTAGCTCTTTCTCGATGTGACAAAACTGAATAAGATCTGCCATATACATCTCGGTGAGAATTGCCACTATCAAGTCAAATTTCTCAACAAATCGTTTTAATGCCCAGTAAATGTATGCATACTATAAAGCTCTTTGAATTTGATAGGGAGATTCACAAACACTCGTTAAGCACTTGTTTACATTTCATGATTAGGTTATATTGACTATTTAATATGGCCTAATACATTGTATAGTTTATTTAATAATGAGCCCATTATTTAGTAAAGGCCCGACACTATTTTGTATTATTCTCGCTTTTTGCTTGATAAATAATCACACCCTCAAAGGTGTGATACAGTAATCCAGCACATTTCATTTTTGCAATCATTGTTAAAATACCTCATTTATCCATATGAATTAAAATTACCCAACTATCCTTTGTATTTTTTATCCCAATCATCACTTACTACAAGGTTTTTATGTTTTTGCTGTAATAGCATGGGGGTGTTGGTGAAGCTACTATTGGATAAGCAAATTAAAAAGAAAAAAAGACATAAAGCAAAGAAGGTTGGGCAATGGTGCTATTCAGAGTTAATGATGAGAATGAAAAAAATGAAGAAAAAATGAGAAAAATAAAATTTAAAAAATGTAAAGAAAAAGGGAAGCTAGTGGTGGTAGTCGGCATCGGATGGCGGTGGACTAACACGAAAAAGATGACAAAAATAGGGGGAAATATGAAGAGGAAATAAATCTAAAGAAATTATGAAGGACAAATGGAAGAAATAGGGGAACAAAGAAAAACCCTGGAAAAGAGGAGAAGAAAAAAAAAGCGGATAAATAATAGAGAGAAGCAAATAAAAAGAAAAAAATAAGAGAAAATAGGAGGAAAAAATGACAGAGAAAAGGGAAGAATGAATAGCAGTATCAAGTGCACGTAACAAATTACAGATACGAGTGAAGGGATATGTAGAAGAAAAAAATGAAGGAAAAACATAAAAGAAGAGAAACAAAAAGAGAAAAAAAAATAAATGATGATAAAGGGTATTTTAGACAACATAATTTTAGTCACATTATTTTATCCATCAAAGTAAACATATTATAGTTAAACACATTTATATCCTTATGTTATCATATCAAGTAAACATGATATTATTTAAACAAAACAATCACATCTTTCATTTAATCATACATTTTATCAATCACCCATTTATCCCATTTATAAAAGTAATTAAACGAGCCCCAAGAGTATTAAGGATAGAAATCTTATTGGAACAACTCAATTTGGCAAACTTTACTATGGGGGGTTGAGAAAAAGGAAGCAAAGTGAAAATTAGTTTATTGAAGTGATTGAAAAGATAGACTTGGATTAGTTGTGTTTTCATTCTCATTTTCTGTTTTCATTATTTTAGAATGTGTTTTCATTTTATCATTATTTTGCTGTGGAAATGAAAATGTGATTGGATAAGAATTGTGAAGATTTTGAAAAAAGGTAGATTGAAAAAAATATTTTAATCTAATAGTGTTAAATATTTTAATGTAATAGTGTTAATTATTATTGTTTAATTGATTGTAGGCCCCATTGTCTTGAAAAAATAGGAAAAAATAATTATTTAACAAGTTAGTGGATAATGATGTGATGAAAAATTAGTATTAAATTTTAAGTAGGTCCGATTGTCTTGGAATGATAGAAAAAAAATTAATTAGTTAGTGAATTTTAATTATTTTTAAATTAGTAGATATCATAGGTTTTTTATAGGTATGAAAATGAAAATGGATGGTGTTTTCATTGAAAATGGTACAAACAATGACATTTTCTGTCTTTAAAATAATGTAAAATAAGAAAATGGTGTTGTAGAACACAAACACTCCGGCACATAGATTTTTAGGTTAATAAGGGTGCTAAGTACGTTATGACGTCAACCTTTTACTATAGATTTCATATTCTAAACTACCTTTATTAACGTTGTAACTTTTTAATTTTAATTGGAATATTTGGGTTTTCTCCATAAATGTTGTATATACAATTCGTAAGATTGATAAGTAAATGGTTTAATGGATTCCATCTATTCTTGTCCTAGAATCTAGATTATTCTTACATAATTGTATTAATTAATCAGAAATTTATTTCAACTTTAGTGAGTTGGATCTAATGTTTTGAAGTTTGAAACTATTGCTCAGTGGATTTATGGCCTGATACTTCAAGGCTATTGAATTTATGTCTTATTAGAGCTTTCTAGATGGTGTTCTCCAAGTTTGTCAAAATGTGCTTACTTATGTTATGGAAAAAAATGATTGCATTCCCCTGTGAAAAATGAAATAGGCAAAAGACCCCTCCCCTCGGTGAAAAAAAAACATACAAAAAACCACCTTGTCATTTTTAAAACCAGGCAACGAAGCCCCTTCTTTGCTATGGTGATGGGTAGGCACTTGTTCATGCGACTAGTTATGAGTTTATTGTAAGGAAAAGGTCAAGTTTACCATCTTATTATGTAATTTCCTGTAAAAATTCTTCTTCTGCCAAATTTTCCCATCGGCTGCTTCAGACTCCAAGCTACTGTCTTCTCCAACTTTCTTTCTCACCAATTTGAAGAGCTGCAATGGCATCTTCTTCAACAAATACGATGAGGAACAGGTATAGGTTCCATAAATGTAGATGCATGGCTAATGCAGCCCTTCGAGTAGTGGTGAACGATAGGAAAAGCTCGTTAGGTAAGCTCTATTATTGTTGGCCTCTTCAACGTTGCAACTTCTTTGCGTGGTGCATGCCTTTGACAGCAACATGGTCTCCATTTGGGCTTCCAATGACCTATCCACAAGAGCACAGTGGTGATGCATTTTATGGAGGTGAAGAAACTGAACTGCCAGATGCGGATGAAGTGATTTCTTAGGTGTCAAGAGTAGTTGGGTGTAGGAAGGATGAGAATAATGGTCACTTTGTGCATTTCTCTTGGGTTGTAATTTTATTGACAATTTTGGTTGTCATAGTATTAACGAAATAAGCATATGCTTGCAAGTTTTATATGTTGTAAAGAATGAAATTTGCTCTTGAATTTACCCTTATATGTATATTTCTTTGTTGACAGAAATTTGAATCATTCTTCACTGACTGCGGAGGGGGGTAAATTGCCAATTTGAACATAAAAAATAATTTAATAGGGGGGTGAATTGCTAATTTGTCTGGGGAAAAATATTGTAAGAGTTTTCCTGTGCAATCTTAATCCACAACAGAGACACCATGTTGTATGTTTCTTTTTCATATTATAATGTTCTTTACAGTTCGTTAGGAAGGATTTGAAAGCAATTGAAAATGTGCTTCACATCGAAGGGGGTAAACTGCCAATTTGAACAAAACACATAATTTCATAGGGGATAAATTGCCTATTTATTAGAGAAAAAAAATTGCAAGAGGTTAACTTGTACATCCTAAACTCCACAACAAAAACACCAATTGAACAACACTAAATTCGACACCAGTCAATTTATAAAAGCAATTGAAATTCAACAACACTCAATTCAAAATCGCCCAAAAGACCAAAATATAGAAAATGCACACCAAAACTAGATAATGACAAGTCAAAATAAACAAAAAGTAACAAGGCATATTTTAATGCACAAAATAGGGCCACAATTGTCCCATTTCGTCCATACACTTTAAAAACCTCAAAAGAAAACAAATGCATCTTTTCTACATACCAGATGCACTAATACACAATGTTCAAAAAACAAAATACCAACTACACATTCTTCAAAACACATTTATAATGTTCAGTCCTTTCTAATCAAATGAAGAAGAAAATCCATGGCCTAGATGTTCTCCTCTCAGTAGCCATTTTCCTTATATTTTCAGAAACTTAACCAACAGTTTGTTTTTTCACTCTTTTTGCTCTGTGTGTAGGTGTTGGGGTAGCAGATTCACTTGATCCAAGTAGTGGAGTAGCTCCAATAGATTGAGCAAATCCAGTAGTTGCAGCAACTCCATAGGTAGGTTGTTTCTACAACATGACTGAAGTAAAAACATGTTTAATCATATGAAATAAAAATAATAGAAAAAGGGTTATACTCTTGCAGATCTGGAAGATGGGCATGCTGGCTTTGCTTGAGAATCTTGGCTAAGGGCAGGGGCTTGAGAATCCATCTCTGTTTCAGTCTGGCCACTAGCAGGGATACTTATTGTAGCCTGAAAGCAAATCACTATAGGTAAACCACATAAGTATAGAAAAACAATATAAGTGTGCTAATTACAAATTTTACAATAAGATAGGCATCTTTTATGACTTAGCTCAGGTGAGGGGCTTCAGATTCCATGTCCATTTGAAGCTGTGCACTAGCTGGGCTCCTTGTAGCCTGAAAACAAATGAAAACCATGTCAAAATATAAGTACATAAAATCAATTCAAGTGATTTGAATACTAGTTTGATTACCTTATAAAATGTTGACTTGGGGTGAGTGGGGTTCTTGCAAGTGCCTTTATTATGACCTCTTTGAAGACAGTTTTTACAAGTGTGTATGAGGCCATTTCTTGTTGATGTGTTCCTCTATAACTCGTCTGGACCTCTCATTCTTAACTTAGTTGGCTTTCCAAGCTTTCTTCTGGTTTGAGGAGGCTTAAGTGGCACAAAATCTGTCTTGATATAGTTCCTAGGCCCAGGCACTCCATGTATCATATACTCAAACACTTTCAAATAAGTCTCTTTCTTGTAACAATCATCAACAAAATCCTTTAAGTTCTACCTTCTCTCTGAAATTGTAGCTACAGCATGGCAATAGGGGTATGCATTGAGTTGGAACATTCCACAAGTACATGTTTTCTTCTCCAAATCCACTAAATACCTATCATATGGGTTGTCCACCTCAAATTCTTTACCTCCACACCACCTAGCATAATAATGTCTTGTCAAAGACCGCTGCTTGTTAATCTTTTTGAGGACGTTTGGGCAAATAGATCCTGTATACTTCTCCATCCCAACTCTCTTTGTTTGAATCCTTGTCATTAGCTTAGTCCTTATCCCATCAAACATGGAAATAATAGGCTTGTCCATTGCATTAAGGATGTAAATGTTAAAAGATTTAGATAAATTATTAACTATATTATCACTCTTATAACTTGTTGAAAAATATGACCTGGCCCAATGTTGAGGTGGAACACTCATTAGCCACTCCACTGCAATCTGAACATTAGCATCCACTTTGGGACCTTATTTCTCTAACAACTTCATGTAATGCTCAAAATCTGACTTCTTTGAAACTAAGGCTGCTTTCCAAAATAATTCTTTCATTTTCTGGCCACTATATTTTTTCTTAAAATTCCTATACTTGTGCCGCAGGCAGTACCTATGATCACAATCTGGAGCAACATCTTTAAGTGCTTCTATCAATCCTTTCTGTCTATTTGAGATGAAAGTCCATCCCTATTCACCAATATCATCTCTAAGTTCAGCCAAAAACCATGTCCATGGCTCCCTATTCTCCACTGGAACAACAACCATGACTATAGGGACCATGTTCTGATTGCCATCCCTCCCCACAGCAACAAGAAGTTGGCCTCCATAACCTATCTTCAGAAAATAGCCATCTAGACCAATGATTGGTCTACATCCAGCTAAAAATGCTCTTTTCATTGCATCCAAACAAAAGTACATCCTATCAAAAGCTAGAGGATCACTGTCATTCACTTTTCTCAACAATAGCTTGCTGTCGGGATTCTTCTGTCTAATTGTAGCACAACAATCCCAAAGCTTCAAATATTGTTGTCCATCAGTTCCTCTGATCTTATCTAACGCATGCCTCTTTGCTTTTATCACCTTGGATGTGCTCACTTGTACATTCACTTTTTCTCCGAATGGTGTTCTTGAACTTCTCAATAGAAATGCCAAGGTGGTCTTTGATAATGTTCTCCACCCTCTTGCCTAAATATCTAGCCTTTGCAAGGCTATTAGAATCTGTCCTAGGATAAGTGTGCTCTTCTTTAATTGTCTTCACTTGAAATCTAATAAATCCATAACATGGGAGGCATATATTCTCCAACTGCAACTCTGATTCTTGCACTTGGCAATTACTCTAGCATTCTCATTCTTAATCCACTTTAATTCAAAGCCTTCTCTATCTGCCCAATCCCTCAAAGCTTCCCTAAGCACATGTGCATTTGAGAATTTCATTCCAACAACCATTTTAAAATTCTTCATCTCCTATCGTTCTCTAAAATGAGGATGCTTTGATACATCTTCATCAGAGCCACTCAAGCTGACTAGGTCATCTTCCACACCTGGATCACTACACCATTCTTGATCTTCAACATTTTGAGGCATGACTAGTCTCTTTAGCTTAAGGTCATTTAACTTCACAATCTTCTTCAACTTTCTCACTTGTTCTCTTCTACTTTTGTTCTTCTGTAAGAAGATGTCATCATCACTAGAGTCCTCCAAGTCTTCTAACATAAGGCTTGGTGTATCTGAGTCAATAGCATAAGCACTTGGCATGTAATCTTCATCTTCTGAGTCACTTGGATCGCTTGGATCGATTGGAGGAACACATTATTTTCTTTTCTTTTTCTGATTGTTTTCTCTATTCATTTCATTTTTTGTGGTTGTTTTCTCAAGCTGAAGATCACCAACTGCTGCTTCCATTGTATCCTCCATCCAGTTCATATTAGGAGCTTGAAAATCAAACTGAAATGTAGCATCAAATGCCCCACCAAATTATTGATTGTCTTCAACTTGCTGCTGTTCTTCCTCAAGATTCTAATGGTCATGAGCTTGTTGTAGTTCTTCCTCAAGATTCTAATGGTCATGAGCTTGTTGTAGTTCTTCCTCAAGATTCTAATGGTCATGACCTTGTTGTAGTTCCTCCTCAAGACTCTAATTCTCATCAACTTGTTGGGGTTCTTGCTCAATATTTGGGTTCTCATCAACTTGTTGTGGTTCATACTCAAACTGAAATGCACAACCAAACTGATCCACTTGTTTTTGCTATTTATTGTTAATTGCTTGCTAGATTTCCTCCTTATCTGGCTGCATGTTGGGATTCTCTTGCAATTCATTTTTATTTTCTTGCTCAACAACCCTTTTTTTTGCACCTTCTTGTTGCTACTCAGTGTACATGGGATCATGTTCATTAAGCTCCTCCTCCTCAACTGGAGGTTGTGTACCTACCTCAATTTCATCAGCCTCTATTTGTTGTCTAATACCAAATTCATCATTAAAGTTGATTCCAGATGTCAACAATTTAATCCTTGAATCTTGGTCCTTGTTGTAACGCTTGTCTTGCTTTTTAAATAAATCCTCCAAGCTTATTAAATTGCCATGCTCATCCATTACCTGTAGTGGATCACCTAACTCCTCAATATATAGTAAAACAATAAGGTTAATGCCTCTGTATGCCCTTTGCATTTCAATTATGATATCATCAGGCATCTCACTGTTTAACAGGCTTAACCCATACTCAAGTGATTCTCCAGGTCTTTTGTAATAGAAGTTTATAGCCCCTTTCTTGCCTCCATGCATCATGTACAGTTCATTCATCACATCTAAATTGAAATAATCTAAATCAAACTTTGGAATACTAATTAGAGAACCTCCTTTGTATATCACTTTAGGTTTGCGCACAAATTCCCCCCCGTACCAAATCTCCAACCGATGATACTGACTTATTAGTACGAGACTTTGATATTGAATCAACAACATGATTTCGATTGACTCTAATAAGCTTCATATTGACCACTCTTTGACTAATTTAAGTGAATATAACACACTCACAGACAAAAATGATTCTATTTGACTTCAATTGTTAGGTAAATTTTATAAGTTTGGGGACCACAACAAGTTGTATCACATGGACAAAGCTGCATGTTTGGATTTATTACAATTATTGGGGGCCACATCCAATAATTAAAAATAATAATTTAAAATTAATAAATTAAACTAAACTCTACAGTAATCAAAATACTACACTACTGACAGAAATAATCTATCAAAATCCAGTTAGACAACTAGACCAAAAAATTGTAATCAACAATAGTATCAACTTCATTCATAATGTACACAAAAAACTTACCAATAATATATATATACACACATATGTACACACAACAACTACCCACACCCATATATAGTCTGGAAGTTCCCAAAACTTCAAAACATGATAGTAGAAATTTACCAAATCCTAACGCCAACATCAGAAAATAAAAAAGGTATAAGCTCCGTACCTTAAACGCTTGGGAAAAATCGAAATTGCACGAGGAAAATGTGAGGTTGTCGCGAACCCTTAATCCACCAAGATTTGGTCTAACCAATCTTTCAAAAATCCTCCCAAGATCGAGCAAATACACTGGCTGGATACCTTGATGTCACAAGGTTGCATGTAGGGTTTTCGGAATGAGAGTAGGAGTGTTCGAGCTTTGTGTTGGAAGGTGGGATTTCGATTTGAATCTTTGGGAAAGATGAACAAAGTCTAAGATTATTTTACTTGAGGGCATTCCAGTCTTTTCACAAATAATTGTGCACTAAATTGCAGGCGGGATGCAGTGAGCTATATTCTAAATGACGAGGGGGTTTTCGCATTTTTTTTTGCACATGGAGTCATTGTGAACATTTCATATTTCACAGGGAGGCAAAATATTATTAGCCCCTTATGTTATATACGTAAATATATATATATGTATATATTCAACTGTGCATAATTCGAAGTTTCTACAATGTAAAGTTCTTAGGTTTGAGTCCATCATATATGTGGGGATTTATCTATTCCAATAATAGTTGTGTTTTGTGTTAAAATCATTACTTATGGCTGTGTTAGTTCTATGTAGTGAGATATGTGTACTTTGCAGGATTATTTAAATAACATATTAGTCAATTCTAATCATTACATGTGAAGGAATTTGTCTATTTTAATAATAGTTAAATTTTGCTTTAAAATCATTATGTATATATTTAATTTGTATTTGATATTTTGATCGTTATTCGTAGAAGATGTTTGGCAAAAATTTTTTAAAATGTCTTATAAGTTCTTATTTTTATAAAGTTTATAATATGTTAGCTCTTATTATTAAAATTAGTTTTTGAAGTGTTTAGCTAAAATAAGATTTTGGAGCTTATAAAATTTAGTAATAATAATTTTATAATTAAAATAGTTAAAATTAAAAGAGTTGATAAGATTTTGAAAATAAGTTGGGATCTTTTTCTTTTCCAAAGAAACTTATAAGAATCTAACATTTTATTTTAAATCTCGTAGACTCCTTTTTAGAAAAACTTACTAAATACTTTCTAATATGTTATAAGCTCTTAAACATTTAATAAAATGTTTCAAAGAGTTTATAAACTTGCTGCTCGAATTGGATCCTTTCGATTTCTATATATGAAAGATACATTTACGAAGGTGTTCCAATACCCTCTTATATAGATTGTGGATGAAATATAGCTTGAGGTAAAAATAATTTTTGGTTTATTTGCTTTTGAACTTTTTTGGTGGGGAGGGGATAGGGAGGAGGAGATGCTCCTATTCTCTATTTACTTTATTATTATTATTATTATTATTATTATTATTATTATTATTATTATTATTATTATTATTATTCATGTTGTTTATGCCAAGATGGAGATTTAAGAAGTGAAAGTACACATGTGGAACACACAAACGAGGCTGATATGCTCACGTGGTGGCCATAATTAACTATGAGAATGAGATCTTGTAGTTGTACCGCTTCAAATTAACAACATTTGACTGTTGGCCTGCGTGGTGCCAACCTTGGAAATACAATAAATAAAACACCATTTGTTTTGAAAACTGCAATCAAGCAAGTTGTTTTGTAAAATTATATGTCATCTTCATTTTGACGTTAGAAATAAATAAATGTCACCATCTACATATCACACCCTACTCAACCCCTAACTTATTTACTCAGAAATCATTAATTTACTCCAAAAAAAAAAAAAAAAAAACCAATATTTTGTATGTATTTCATGCAAAAAATTCTTTCAGCACAAAAAGGGGATTAACATAGTTAGAGCTCATATAAAATTAATATAAATTGAAGGATACAAGGCTTGCATGTAGTGCATCTTCCTCACCAATCATTCGAGGTATCTTTTTAGAATAATATCCCGGCCTGATCAATATATGTTAGAAGACACAAATGTTCCTACATTATTGGCTTTCATATTTGACAACTGATCTAGTTCATATCACTGATACCGTCAGTAAAAATTAGTAGTTGTGTGTTTTTTTATACTCTCTATTTTAATACCTAATCTTGTCTCCTATTAACCAGTGGGTAAGTATATAATTTGCATATAGGCTCCTCTCTCTTACTTAGCATTACCCAAAAAGACGACTTTTAAGGACAAATTTTTTCATCACCATAATGCAGGCATTTGTATTTGACAATAAACTTAGTTTTTGTCATAAAAAAAACTATAAGCATATTCTTTAATACTAAGTTACTTAGGATGATCAAAATCACAGGAATTTCATATCATCAAAATCATCACAAGATCAAAGTTACTTAAGAAATGAAATAATTTTATTTCATTTTATAGCAAGTTGAGCAATTATTTTACAAGAGAAGGTGTTATATATATAATTTGTGCATCTATTTGTGTGCAAAAATAAAATCCCACCGGCCGACATAGACACTGAGAAGTCCTTCATCCCATATTATTCCCATAAAAAACCTCTATTTTATATCAATAATTAAGTAACAGTTGGATCTCATTTATTTATTAATTGCAGCATCAAATTAAACAGCAAATTGGTCCATCTAATTGTTTGATTAATTAATTTGATAATGCATGCGTGGTTAAACTTTAACCTAGTTTTACAGCCACCTTTGGGTCAAACCCATGTTTTAATTACATGAATCATTAACAAAACATGTAATGTACGTATGATATCAATGTAATTCCCAAGCTGGAAAATAATGAAATGCTACTAAAAGATAGAGCAGCCCTAAGTCTTTATTATACCCCCGGCCCTAGCTATTGGAAGACTATTATTTTTGTTTATTAATACATTAAAATAACAATTAATATATAGTTAATTGAATGTCTTACATACATTAATTGGATATTTATGTACTAAAATCTATTAATACTTCCGGAATATTAAATTAAATTGACAATTCATACTTTTAAAATATTGTTTTTAGAGTTTATGACGCCTCAATTTAATTACCACGTAAAGAAACCTGTTCATCATAAAAAATCTACCAATATAAAAAAGTATAAATATAATTAATTCCAAAAACAAATAAGTAATTTAAGTTTTATATAATTGCTTATTTCAAATATGAGGTTCAGCAATTCAGCCTTTCAATTGCATTAATTTCCAAACAAATTTGTGTACTCTTTTCGACACTATCATAGATATTTATATTTGTTACTTTGTTAAAAATAGTTATGATCATAAATATATTTATTGGCAGAAAATAAAATGGGTCATATATAATCAGATTATCCAAGTCTACTTACTAAATAATGTCTAATTATATATATATATATATCCTCAAAATACAAATTTTATTTCATAATATTGAATACTTTTAAAAATAAATAAATTAGTAGAAGCTGTAATCAATAAGATTAATTAAGCTAATTACCTAAAAGTTCAAATTTTTTTAGGGCTTAGCCATAGTGCTCTTTAATGTTAATTTGGGGTAAAGTTTGGTTGGCATACAAAATGTGATCCCTAAGAATTAGTAGGTCGGTTGGATTTCATTACTCCGCGCTTTACATGCACTTACTGCCCAACAAGTCAACTATTTAGATTTTAGACCCGCCCGCCTAATTTTCCTTTTTTTCTCGCCTTCTTTAGTCACATTATTCCATACATTATCTTTCGAATGTGCGTCTCTAATTAAACACTTACGATAATCTTGAAATAAGCTATTCGCTTTAAAATTTTAATCGTCCTCCTAAGTCTCATATGAAGTGCGTATTATTATCTCAGAATATTAAAAAAACAAAAAAAGTATAATTAATGATTTTAAATTAATATCTATAGTATTATAAAAACAAAGTCTCTTTTTATATCTCAAAAGAGAAAGTTGTGATATCAAATTTTAAATATATCAAATTCATCCTTCTACTTATTCTATATATTCAATAAAATTTACATACATAAATAACCACATTTTCATCAAAAACTTTTCTTATCACAAAGTAACCTCGATATTTTAATGACTTTTTTAAACTTTTTTTTTTTTCCTTCTTATGATAATAGACTATGAATTTTCATTTTATGTGACTGCTATATTCATAATTGTGTAAATTATAAATATATACTTTAGATGCACACAAACTTTTAGCATAACGAATGCAAAAATATGTACAAATGATATGATTACTTTAAAGTATTTTTTATGTGCATAGAAATTACATACAAACGATTGTTAGTATATTAAAAATAAAAGCATTATCAATGTGCACCTAGACTTTTTCTAAGTTTCATACCCAAAATCTTTCAATTGGTCTTTGATTATTCAACTTTACTAGTTGTACCATGCACGTATGCTGCTAGAGAATTGCATTAATTAGCTACATTTGAAAAACTTGATTAGAAACTTTTATTAAGTCTTACTATAATTTCATTTTTTTTAATCTAAAAAGAAATTTATTTTATTTAATATAGAAGAGGAAGAAAATTCACATGAAACCCGATATTCAAAAAAAAAAAAAAAAAAACACGACAACAAGGAAAGAGACAAAAATAGTTGTAAGATACAACAAGAAAAAGACAGTGAGTCGACTCAGTGGAGATGGAGACGTGTCCATTTCTTTCCACTGTTCCACTAATTTCTGTCATGAGCCAGTTGCCAGACCAAAAATCCTGTCCTTTACTACTATACCCATCTCTGCCGTGCACGTGTCCTCGGCATGCCCCCTTCGTCATTCCTTCTCTCCACACCGGTACTCTATTGGAGGCTCAAGTGCCATATCACTTCAATTGGGACCCAATCCAAGCGTTGGAAAAGCACCTCACACTATCCTCAACTACCGGTCCATCTGCACCCTCAATTGGGTCCCATCAGTCACCATTATCATCTTGGTTGATAACCAACGTTTTTAAGTATCGGATAAAGAATCAATGACGTTACTGATTAGTGGTTTAATCGATTGGATCATTAGTTTGGCTGATATAACATCATAATAATATAATAATTATATTTAATTTTATAAATATATATAATATTTTAATATTAACGAAAATAAAACTTTCAATTGTAATAGAAATAACATTATTTGAAAATTTTTCAACTTACTTATTTTTAAATACGTTTTTTAGAAAATAATACTACTTCACAATTAGTCAACTATAAATAAATAAAAAATAATATTTTATATTAATTTAAGTAATTATTCATTTCATGCTTTAACTTCAAGTAAAAATAAATTCTTCTACGCTAAATATTCAATATAATCTAATAGATGTTATAACAAGTTACACATATGTATTTGTATATAACTACCACTTCATTAAATTTTAAAAAAATTCATGTTGCAAAAAATTATATGTCCAAAATCTTTAATCATCATATTCAACTCATGATTTCTCTCTTTTTTTTAATTTTTTTTTTCAAAAAAAAAAGCGAACTGATTGAATCGATATCGATTTTTAACCAATTTTCGACTGGTTCAACCAATTTTTGATCGATTTTGATCAATACCGATTTTTATGCTTCAACCAAACCTGATTGCCCTCCGATTATCGATTCGATTGGCTGGTCTGGTCCGGTCTGATTTTTGAAACCTTGTTGATAACATTTGAAATTCACATATAAAATTGAAATAAATTCATACAATATTTAATTGAGAGTGCAATTTTCTTTCTTTTTTATTTTATGTAATTGAGAACCCAATTATCCGGCTTTAGGTTGAGTATATAATTGCAAACGTAATCTTTCTAAATTACACAAATTGGGGTGGTTTAATATTTTTGTATTCATAAATTTAATTTATCATAATATTATTGTTCATTATATTATAGATTATAAAACACTCATTTTTGATAAAATCAAATCCATCGTAAATATATTCATAAATTGCTCTATCATAATTTTTAATAGATAACTTCAATTTAATTTTAATAGTACTTCTTAACAAAGAAAGATCATAATTGTTTAATTTATCTCTCTCAATTTGAATCTCATGAGACGAATCTTGAAAATTTTTAATATAAATTGAAGGAATTCACGGTTCATATATGATGTAATTAAAAATATAGTTTTAATTATAACTACACGAAGTCACATAAAATTTATTCAATTTAATCAATTATAATTTAAATGGTCGCAATATATTGTTATTCATAAATATGTAATTTAAATGATAATTATTACATAAACATCATAGTTTAATTAAAACATTAATTCATATGAAAGTTTCAATAAAGTAGAAATAAATAAAAGAAAAAAAAAAATCTTGAACTTGAGCTCCGTCCATAACGTCCACTAGCTTGTTTGCAAGTTTGCTACAGTGTCCGCAGAACCCGGACCGTCGGATTCCTGTGGTGCTCACCTGGACGGCTGGACAGTCACACAGAGTATCACAAACAAGGGACCCACCTCCCCAGTATAAAAAAAGGTCACACCATGGTTATTGCCATTTGCAAGCTGCCCCCATTCGCACATCTCTCGACTTTTGTACAATTTTCCCCTCACTTTCTCCATTTGGTAAAACAAATTCTCCTCCACTTCCCATTTCTTCCCCACTTCTCCAAACATTATTTTTGTTATTTATTTTTTCACAGTGGGTAAGCTTAAGCTGCAGCTCTCTTTCATTTTCTTCCTTACCAAGATTATCTTTTCTTTTCTTTCTTTTTTTCGATTCTTTGTCCGGGTTGTTTTTAAATTTTTTTTCTTTAATCATATGCGGCTGCCTGATTAACTAACTCTTCTGCTGCTGTAATGATTACTTTTTACCAAACAGCGGGAGAGGGAAAAGCATTTTCCGTTGGGGTAGAAATAATTAATGAAGACTTACAGTGGGGGTGAAAAAAGGAAAAAGTTCTTTTTGTGCTTGCTATTTTTGAAGAAACAAACGAGGAATTTAATAGCTGAAATCTTTCCCAAAATGTGTAAAGAAAATTGAGAACGGAAAAGATTTCCAGTTTTGGAAATTGGAGATGGAGAAAAAGATGCTCTTTCTCTCCCCCCCCCCCCCCCCCCCCCCCAACACACACCTTTTTTCGTCCATTTTTTTTGGTTGGGCGGGGGGTGGGGTTGTGGTGGTGAGTGATGTGCTTCCACGTCATTGAGGATGGGATGCCGTGGCGATTTGCTTTTATAGTTTCTTCCCTGTGGAGAGGAAGGGAAAACATTTTCTGTGTGCCGAGGGGAAAAACTTTTTTCGGTCTACTTTCGGTTGTTGATTCCAATAAAAAACCCTAAATGGGGGACCATAACTGCCCCATCAACCACCATGATCCTTTCTTCTTATTTAAAATTCGATTGTAGAGGGAAGAAAACTTGTCTGACAAATAAATATGGAGTTCTAGCAGTGAAAGTCATATACTTCTTTTTCTATTAGTTAACCTGTTTTGGGGGGGGGGAGTTAGGTTAGAAAGTTATTGAAAGCGACATATATAGAGGTCTGAAGTTCTTTTCTTTTTTCCACACCCCCCCCCCCCCCCTCATTGGAAGAATATGAGATCTTCTTCTTCTTCTTCTCTTTTTTCTGTCAAGCGTTTTGTTTGGGGGAGTCTTAATCAATCATAGCCATGTATATTGCTATTTTTTGTTATAGGAAAGAAGTAAGCTGGTAAAGAACAGCAATTTGAGTGGGGAAGTAAACGAAAGGAAAAAGGAAGAGAGAAAGTAAAGTCTTTATTGTACACAAAAGAGGTGGTTATATAGTAGGCGGTAAATAGTACAAATTCTTTCAATTATCTGATCTGGTGAAGCAAAGGGGGCTGAAGAGAGTATATTTTGTACCACTTTCTTCTCTTTTCCAGAAAAAAAGAAAGAAATGCCCTGCTTTGGATGATATTAACGTGTAATAAATGTATTAACCAGTGGAGCTGCATCTTTTCTGTTTATCTGTTGTTGGGGACTTAGTCTAGCCTGTTCTCTGGGTCTTGGTTGGAAATTTGCAACAAAGAAGAATTTTAGGAAAAGAATCTGGAACTCTGCTGCAAAGTAAAAATCTTATTTGAATTGAACTTTTGCGTGGCAGAATGGGTTTTTGTTGCTTTGCTTTATCGCATATTTAATTGACTTCTGGAGTCTTTAGTTGTTTATGCCTTACTTTGAATTGTGGAATTTGGGTTTTTTTGAGTATTGTATACTTCTGGTGATGTTGAAGACTGGATTCGAACCTTTGGTTTTCCAAGGAAGAATATTGATTTTTCATTTTGTGATTTCATAACTTCTTAAAACAGGGATTTCTAGCTTCTCCATGGGGTGATTCTTCCCATATCTCCAAAGTAATGTTTTGTGATAAGATCTTCAGAACTGTGATTATGTAAGCTCTTTTTGTTATTTGATCCTTTCTTGAAAACTTGTGTCTCAGTACTGCAGTTGCGTGGAGTTGCTTCTTCATTCTCTTTCTCTCTAAGCATATTTTGAGTGGTCTTGACTTTACACTTTGCAGTTCCAGCATCTAGCTTATGATGCATTCTGCTTACAGAGAATAACTGAGAAAGTCCGTTTAATGAGCCACTTTTCTGAGATGGATTGGAATGCGAAGTGGGATTGGGAGAATTTTGTTGGGTTTGGTTCAAAAACAACTGAAAGTCCCAAGAAGCTGCAATTAGCAGACTGGATGGTTGTTGATGATGGAGAGATCGATGCTGGATCCTTTAATCTCTCTACGTCTGGTGGCAACAGTGGCACCTCTGCCTCTGATGGTGGGCATGTTTCTTCAGCTAAGAGCTCGATATCAGCATCTACTGACTCTTCTATAAAGAACGGGATACGAACACCAAACTCTAGGTTCACGACTTTTGAAGGGTTTTCTGGAAATTTTAGCAAGAAAATGGAAATGAAAGAAGCTGAGGTTTCTGGAACTTCTCCACCTCTTGAGGCTTCTACCGGCTCTGTAGAACCATTGATTGGTCTGAAGCTTGGAAAGCGAACATATTTTGAGAATAGTGGTGCTGGAGGCAATGTTAGGAGTGCAACTTTTTCTGCGATGCCGACTCCATCCACCACTTCATTGAAGAAAACAAAATCTTTGGGTCAAAATCTCCCTGTACCACGTTGTGTGGTTGAGGGATGCAATGTTGATCTTTCGACGGCTAAAGAATATCACCGAAAGCACAGAGTTTGTGACAGCCATTCCAAATGCCCAAAGGTCATCGTTGGAGGTCTTGAACGCCGGTTTTGCCAACAGTGCAGCAGGTAATGCTTTAAAAAGTATTTGTAAATTACTTGTAACTGTTTGTCATCTACCAATGCATGTCTGACTCTAGATTGTATTAGCCACCTATAACATCCAACATGACCTACTTATTCACTGCCTGTTTTTCCATTAAGCACATGCCTTTTAACCAGTTTGGAAAATTTTCAAAGATGTCATGCTCCTTTCTCTTTGAAGGTTCCATAATTTGTCTGAATTTGACGAAAAGAAGCGCAGTTGTAGAAGAAGACTTTCTGATCATAATGCACGGCGCCGGAAGCCGCAGCAGGAAACCATCCAGTTTAATTCGACAAGGCTCTCATCACCATTCTATGGTATGATATCTGTTTGCGATATGTTTTACTTGATAATATAACAAAAGTATTGCCTTGCTGGATGCCTGATTATCAAATAGTGAATTGTCATGAATACAATGCGTATATGCCTTCAATTTTTATTTTTTCATATGGAGCTTACATGACTAGCTTGTGCGCAGATCTATTTCATATCATTCTGTTCAATGAGGATAGAACACATGTAAAACAATGGAGTCAATTGTAATATTTTTATTTCCAAAATAATTAATTGTACTCATCTTGCAAAATCAGGTGATTTGACTTGCATAACCTTGGGAGGGCTTTTATGCTTTCTTTCTCAACAATTCCTTTAGAAAATATGGATGAGTTGGAGCAATTCTATTGGAGAAAAATTACGGTTTAGGTTTTCTGGATGTAGTTCTGATGCCATCTGGCTCAATTATGTCAGAAGATTCACGATGTGAGTAGATACATCAACCAACATCATAAAATAACTAAAGAGTTCAGTCTGCTAAAACAGTTATGTCGTTTATTTTTAGCTAAACTGCTCTCATGCCATTGTAAGTTCTGCCTTGTTCATTTTTGTCCACCCCTATGTGCCACTCCCGAAGACAAAATACAACGGCAGTTTTTACACCCAAAACTCGAAGAAAGGGGAGGAGAATCATGGGAGGAGCCTTGAACAGTGGCTGCTCTCTGTTTATTGTTTATTGAAATTTTTGTCTTCAGCTTGATACATTGATTATTCTGTCTGATTTCCTTTTGCATGCACAGGAGGAAGGCAACAAATGAGTTTTTTGTTGAACAATGCTCCACTTACCCAATCTAGAAATCCTGCTAATACAACATGGCATAGTACATGGAACTCCAAGTTCACCCTAACGAAAGGGTATTCTCTGAAGTCTAATGGAGATGGAGGTACTGATGAGCAAATGCATATGCCAGTGATTGAACTGCCACATGTCATCAATATGCATGGTAATGCAGCCGCCAATGGACTTCTGACATCCAAGAGTTCCATACCTGAGGTTTTGAATCCAGGTCAGTTTTTCTGCTCTAGGGGCTAACCCAAATGATTCATGTTATTTCCAGATGGTGTGCTATAGATATCTTATTCATTAGGGATTAATTTGTTCAGCTTTATTTTATTTTTGAAAAATAAACTTCATTTGGCTCATTCATATATGTTTAATCTTGAGGGAATTTTGTTGCCCTTATTCTTATTGTGATGATTTTTTAAGTTAAAACTTAGATGTCGTCCTAAGCACCTGCTTTGAAAGTTAAAACTTGGATATATATTAAGACAGTGTTTCAATTTAAAGGAGGTGCAGATTAGATGGTCCTCGATTCAAATTAGGTAACTATGGCCAGAAGATTTCATGGAGGTTATGGATAATAACCATTCACTAGTGTGTGTTCAAAATCCATGAGTTTGTTGAATGTGCACGGATTAGGAAAATTCATATGACTTACAGGAATGATAAAATTAGAGGAAGATGGCTAATCTAATATCCCTTGGAAAAGAAAAGAATTTTGATCGTTACATGATTTTGGTTTTAGAGATGGGCCTTGATAGAGAGCGCAAATATGGAACAAGAGTTTCATGGGGGTGACAAGTCGTGGGTGTGAAATTATGCTTTACGGATTTAAGTTGAATTTGAATTAAATCAAAGCGCAATATGTCTGCTGGTTCTGCATATAGTTTCCCTTTAATTGCATAAATATATATCCATACTCCTAGTTCCAGTTAATGTGATTTCTACTAGTATCTTTGTTCTTATTTCATTTGCAGGTCCCAAGGGATGTCCGCTTATCTCTCCCCACTTGGATGATGCAGCACCGGAGTACCATCGTGCTCTCTCTCTTCTGTCAAATAATAATACTAATAATTCCTGGGGTTCAGAATCCATGCCAGTGGGGATACATGGAGATACCACTCAGTCAATGAATATGATGATGCATGCAATCCCAGAAAGTGTGCGCGTCTCTTCTTCTTGTTCAGAATTCTGGCCCTCTCTTACCGCACATCATTCAACTCATCCTCATCCTCGTCCTCAACCATTCGCCACCAACAGTAACTTTCAGGGAATCCAACTTTTCAAAGCGCCATATGAAGAGGCTGCTGCTGCTGCTGCTGATTTCTATTCTGAACATATTGAACTGACCCAAATGTCAAAGAATATCTTGACGCTTAAACAGCAGTTGTCTAGCGTTTAAACTTTGAAAAATACATGTTCCAACGCATTGCAAAAGGATGTTGATTATGGGCAGAGGCTGCCCAATAGAAAAAGCTATGACACGCCGTTCTTTGTTTCTGCTGCTCAACTTTGAAAGTATATATTTTGGTTGTTCGCTTACTCAGAATCATCATATGATGTACCTGATCACATGTTTTGTAATATTCACTCTAAGTTGCAGCCCTCTTTTTAAGTTTGCTTTCAGTAGACATCTAGATTAATAAGCCATACGCCGACACCTCATGGTATGATTTCACATGGCCAATATTATGCAAATTGGTAGTTTGTGTAATCGCGTGAGATAAGACGGCTGATAAGTTGCAGGGGAAAAACATGCTTCAAATTTGCGAACTACACTAGCTTAAATTGTTTATCCCAACATCGGCGCCATCTATGGCCATTGTTTGTTTGTTTGTTTGTTTGTTTGATCGCACATATCGGAACACCTACAGCCACACTTTCTCGATAGAATTTAACATGAATATAGGATTTTCACTTCTTATAAATAATACACCAACAGGAAAGGGCCAAAAAAAAAGGGAAAAACAAAAAAACAGAAAGAAAGAACAATTTTAGGTGCTGTCCCACTCGTTATAGGACCATTTTTGAAACAGGACACGTTTCTTCATACTTGGTATAATGGTTAGTTAACTTTAGGCCCTTCGCATATTAAAACCATCAAAAATTTGTTGAGAAACAGAAAGATATATGTACCTTCCAGCCCCCTTGACATCCCATCTACTAGTTTCTAATTGTCTACATCGTCTTCTTTTTTCAGTTTCCCCCTTTTGACTTGACTTGGTAAACAAAATTTACCCACCAGAACTGGGCCATAAACAGCTGTTAATATCCTACTTCACACTCATCAGGCCACTCAAAGCTTTTGCAAATTTTTTTATAGCGAAATTGAAATTAATTTGGCTGACGCAGGAATGCTGCCTGGTGACCAACACCAACAATCTAGCCACTAGACAAATTTATTTTCCATTACTATTTACTGAAGAAATTGAAAAAAGAAAATCCAAGAACAACCAAAATTAAAACATACGGGATGAAGAACAAGCAGACGGCATACATATTCTCGCACCAATATTTGCGGGCATGGGTACCCAACAGAGCAAACATGCATGAATTCATACAACAATCACCACAGTACAGCCAAATATTAGAAGAGACAATCGTTCTTATGCTTTCACTAATCTTCAGATTTTGAAAGTTCAAGTGATAACAGTTAAAAATTAGTAATAAATGTAAAAAGGCACTGCCCTTTTTCATTGTCCACAAACTTTATTACGGACTAGCTTCATTTCTTCAAATGACTGTAGCACCAATTCATAAGCACAACAAAAGCAACCTGTCTAGTTGCAGATGCACCTCTTTCTTCATAATTGTGTTAAGAGGACAACACCATGCTTGTCAAACAACACATAATTTACCAGGAAAATACCTAAAGCTCCAACACATCCTCTTCAACTCATGGTTTATATAAAAGTACAATTTATCTGTTCAAAAGTAGATGTCAAAAACTTCGTTTTAAATAACTTCCAAAAATGAACTAACTAAAAATAAACGGTTCAAAAATAGTAGTGAGAAACAGGAAAAAGTAGAAGTTGGTGGATCATTGAAAACACAGTAGTTAAGCATCAACTATTTACTAAAATAACTAATATACCTACAAAAGTGCTAAAAATTCTGATTTCAAAGCATAAATGTTATTTTGGAGTTATGAAAATTTGTTGGAGGATTAAAATGCCAAAAGCAACTTTCAACCTTAGAATTGGAAAACCCATGTGGATGTTGCTTTTAGCTTTTAAATTTTTGTTTTTTTTTTCCCAGCTTAATTTTTAGGGTTCAATACAAAAACATCACTTTCAAACACCACCAAAAAGCTAAATTCACGGCTCAAAATTCAAAAGCACTTCAAATGCTCATGCGTTTCCTTGCATTCTTGTTTCAGACTGAATATCTAATAACTTCAATCACATTTTCACCAAAAATGAAAACAAGAAAAAAAGATGCTACCATTCCAAAGTGCTCTCACAGATAAACCGACATAACTGTTCCACTTGAAAATGAAGATTTGCATAAACACAACCCAACAAGCCACTGGTAGATTCCAAGTGCTGAACTTCAGCACCAAAGTATCCTATAAATTTTGCAGCAGCCACCACGATGAAAGGTCAGAAAACTATTCCTAGAGCTACTGCTGTGAGTGGACACACACTTTTCACTCAAAGAACAATGAAAGCTTTAAAAATCTTAAGACTTGTGGGACCTGTGTCTAGAAAAAGGCTCTTCAAGAGCAAAGGAGAATTAAAAACAAATTTAAGATCAAGATTATACAGCTCCAAATGCACATTACCACACCACTAAATATGAGATATGGAAATTACAGAATACTAGAACATAGTAACCAGAACCAATTCAACAATCTAGAGAACAATCTAGCGGAGCAGACACATGATGCAATTTTATAAGGATAAAGACAAATACCATTTGAGTTAATACAACAACTTGACACAATTTGTAAGAAGGCAGAGTAACTCGAAAACCGTTGCAACAGGAAGATGACATGACTGACTTTCAGACACCCACACTGAGCAAAGCTGGACGACAACTCTGGACCTTCTCAAACATGCCTAGTACTCACTGGAACATTAGACAACCGGAATTAATAAATGAAAAGACACATGAAATGGAACAATAATGCACAGACAAACACTTCAAGAATCAAAAGAAGAAAAGAAGAATTACATTGGCAACTCCTTCCATGAAAAGTAAATCCTTACACATACATTGAAACTTCTGAATGTTCATTGAGTTTGTTTTGTTACATAGATACAGAGGGCCAAAGGAGGTAAACAATTTCAAGGCAAGTTTCGTACAAAATAAAAATATTGCACAACAGACCTGATCATTTTCTTCAGCTGCTTCTGCCGGAGACTCTTTTGTCTCGGAAGGTTTATCAGCACCACAATTCTGCCTATTACACTTGGTCCTGAAAGGATAGTTTATGTTGTTGCATTTCTCACACTTCCAGCTCCCCTCTGGCATGTCTGGTTCTAAACCACAATATTATAAGTAAATAATGTATACTTATCAGAAAGAAAGCATATATCTTTATTTTATGGTGTAAAGGAAAGCTATATAAGCATAAATCTTTATTTTATGGTGTAAAGGAAAGCTATATAAGCATAAATCTTTATTTTATGGTGTAAAGGAAAACTATATTTGTGAATAATACTTACTTGACTTGCCTGACTTGGCACCCTGCATTGATCACAAAGAACATTCAGAACATATTTGAAGCTAAAAAGTTCCAAATCAAGTAAACTTGCAAAACCAACATATGGATTCATCCTCAATTTGCCACTGAAGACAATGCATCAGCATCAGCAGATGCTATATGATAGTAAACAGTTTCATGACACCATTGAAAAAATTAGGGATAGAATACCAAATGGTAGAAATTCAAACCTGAGATCCAGGCTTAGGTGTATTGCACTTCCTCATATTGCAAACTGTTCTAAACGAAAAATTGACATTGCCACATTTGGGACACGACCAGTCATTGTCGCGAGTTCCATCTAGCAAACCATAAAACAACTGATAATTCACACAAAAACACTAATTAAGTTCAGAAAAGAGATTTAAAATACATGAGAAATCACATACCACCAGCTTTCTTCTGAGATTTATCCTCAGGGAAAAATCCGGGTCTTGGACCCTGCAGTAAGAATCACTTGACAGTCAAGCAAAGTATCATGTGTAGAAAGACTCATTTCCAAAGTAGAAGAAACGTATTCTTCTTATAGTGTGAAAACAACAGAGCTGGATTTTCTTTGATGAAGCAACAGATTAGCAAAACAAACCAACACTTATCATTTACCATCATCATGTATGATCATGATAACACATGGCTCCTAGTAGATGATCCATGCAAATAAGTACCAGACACACACTTGTATGAGCCGGATGAAAACTCCTTCAGAACTTTTAACATTAAAAACTTACCATAGCAGGGCTCATAGGTAAACCCAGGCCGTATCGATCCACGAGAGGTGGCACACCATAAATACCACCTACAAGGTGGAAAACATACAGGTACATACTAGTCAACCAAAAAATAACAATACTTGACGACATTTGAAAAACATACCATCTTGAAGATGTGCGATAACTGGTAGTACGCATTTTAAGAAACTACAGCTTCTTTTATAATAGGTAAGTTGGACCAACAAAATATTAAGATAGAGAATATACCATTTCCCATCATTGATCCACTTGCGTAGGGAGGGGGGCCAGATAAATGCAAGGGCCTATATGGGCTGCCTCCAGAAAGGCGACCTCCATAATTGTAATGATATGCCGAGCCACCTGAAAATGGCATATCATATGGAGACATTGATGTTCCATTGAATAGAGAGGAGCCATAAGGAGGCACACCCATATACATCGAGGAGGGCGCACCAGAGCCTACATATGGAGCTGCAGCAGAGTAACCCGGAGGTGTTTGCATTGGTTTAATAGCTGATTTCTGAAATGAGAGGTGAGTCTAGTTAGAGCATTGGGTAAAGTGTAAAGACCAAATAAAATTAAGATACTGGTGAAAAAATCATAAAGAAAGAAGTACAAAAATTAAAATGAGTCATATTGTATTCCAAAAAAAAAAAAAGCTCATTCCAACAGTACAAGCAGAGACTGGAGAAGTGACAGGCTACTTTATGCATGAAACTTATTTGATGAATGAAATGCTACACTCTGGGAAGGAAAATTATTATAATTACATATAACCAATTAACTATGATGATGGAGATAGATAGACATGAACTTTGATGAGATACTTGCTTTCTTTACAAAGAAAGAGAGAGAGAGATGCATGAAGATGGTATCCATAATCTTGAAACGATAAAGAAATGCCAAATATATATATATATATATATTGCAGTAATGTGCACATACATATAACTTAACAAAATACTGTTGCAGGTAAGATATCAAGTCCTTAAATTCATGAAAAATGAATACAACCATCTCTTCAGTCTTCACCTTGCAAACTCTTAACAAATTAATGATTAATCATGTGAATTCTTACAGCATTGTGATCAGCAGGCCTGGGCTGAGTGCAGTTGCGCATATTACAAGTTGTCCTAAATGAGAAATTCACATTGCCACAGCTTGGGCAAGTCCAATCATCTTCTCTACGGCCGCCTACAAACCCAACAGGCTCAAATAAATGGCAGAAAAAAGGCTACTATTTCAAGAACTGATGTATAAATGCATGGATAAAATACACAGGAAACAAATGTACACAAAGTCTGGACTTTCCCAAAATTTAGTCCAATTTGAAACATCATATGTTAAACTGTTGGGTCGTTTACATGGTGTACCTAGAGTAAAACTTAAATACCATATAAGAGCAGATACAATTTTTGCATAGCGTAGAGCAATCTAAATATCATATAAGCACCAAGTGAAATGACGGGACACAATTTGAGCCACTGGGAACCATACAAAGCTCATTCGTTACAGAAAATAATTGGACCGGTGCTTTTTAATAGTGAATTTTCCGTTTGACGCTTCTGAGTCGTAAATTTTTCATTTTTTTCCTGTACAAACATAAGAAGAAACATTGACTTCATACGGATCAGGAAATGTGAACGCATGTTTTGCACTTGCATGGCATCTGGTGGCACTGGAAATGAATATACATCACAATACTGAATAATTACACAAGTTCCATTGGAAAATGTTAATAAATCAAGTGAGTGATTTGTCATGATTTAAGTATGATTGCAATGATAGACAAGCTCACAAGCACCAGCAATTCTGGCATATCTAAACATATTCAACAATCAACACATTTGATAAACAACTAATAAAAGTTGAGAACTTGTCACACAAAACAACTAACTTGAAGCAACTGATAACACAATAATATCATGCTTACATGCATATATATAGTATCTTAGGTATGTTAAGGAGACCTACCAGAAACCAGTAAAAATGTTAATTCTGCAAATTTGATATTTCACACGAGCAAAATGTGCATCCATAACCCACACGTTGTAATAATGCACATTTTCTTACACCAGGTAACTTGTAAACACATTCTAAACTTCTCAACCATTTCTTGTTCAAGAAAATTTGAAATTTGAAAGCCCAAGAAGTTCCTGACACAGTACTTCCTAGGCATGTGTTTCAAACTGCCTCTACCGACCCAATTAAATAGATTATCCTGCACTGGTTTCACAAAATCCCAACAAATAAATGCATCTCATCTTTCAAACCATACCAATTATTATCAAAGAATTCTGTAGCTGCAGTACATGTGACACAGTCATAAGAATTTATTCAGTATTTAAATGATAAATACACACAAAATATGACCAACAAAACAGGTGCATTTATGACAAACAGAGAACCACGGTGAATCAAAAAATCAAGGAGATGAAAATTACCATCAGTTCGCGCTCGTTTAGCAGCAGATGAATTTCTGTTATCAACCTAAAATAAAACAAAAACAATAATAATTTCAAAATAAAATAAAATTGCAACAAGATATTATCTTCGATACACAGATCTTAATTGTGACATCATCATGGCACATCCCAAATAGAGAACTTTCATTCGATAAAACCATGACTCCTAATCATTCCAGAAACTTCCAGAGGTGAAAATCACCCAGAATAGAGACGTTTAAATGAACAGTATAATACAATCAAAATCGAATAAAGTTAAATGGAAAAGCCAATAAATTAAAATTACCTGAGACATGGCGAAAATGAAATGTGTTCTAAATTAGAGAGGAGAACCGAAGAAATGAGAAGATCTTTAGCTTTGCTCCGAGTATTTGGCCGCAGGCGTGAGAAACGACACTAGGGCAAGCAAGCTACAATAGAGATACCAAGTACGGGGAGTAAGTATTGATTATTGAAGGGTTTTCTCTTCTGTTACCATTCTAGTTTTCTATTCAAAGAAAAAATAAATAAATAAATAAATAAAGAGCAGTCAATGCTAATCAGTAATCAGTGGCTGTATTGGGCCTCAACTTTTATGCCAGGCCGGGCAGAATAATGTCCATCACGGCCCTTAGCCCTTCATCAAAATTGATACTCTTCTCTAACAGGGCTTGTAGTTTTGGGATTAAATATGGGCCACTAACGTCGCAACAATCAACATTTATAAGCCCCATATCGAGCATTTTCTTTCACTGCCCCAGCCCCGATAGCCGATACTGATTTAAAATTTAGATATTTATGCTGAAAATATATGCACGACGTGAAAATGATATACGTACAATTCAATAGTAATTATTTTTTTCTAGAACATTCTCTTCAAATATTAAGTCTTGATAATAAAATAATTTTGAGTCCAATTGAATATTGCATTTTAAAAAGCTGTATCATAAAAATACCCTTCCTTGAAATATATTCGTATAACAAATCTTATTTAGTTTGTCATCTAGGAAATTAAGTCTCTAAGAGTAAAAAAGGTAAAAATGAAATAAAATGGTCCAATTAAATATATGACAAGTGAAGTAAAGGTTAGAGCCCAAATAACCAGCCCACCAAGATAGGCATTAGTCCCAAATGGACAGAAGCCCATCAAGCATTTAATCACTGAAAATACCAACTTTCAAAGTCAAAAATGAACGGAAAATCATTCCTAAAAATTTGGAGTTTTTGACTCTATGCAAATGCATTCCAGAGTAAGAACTCTATGAAATTCACTAACTTTCGAAAAGGATCCTAACTTCACTTCCAATCAACATCATCTTGGCACCCCGCGGGAACTTTCATCTAGAAGGAGTGTTGATAATGCAGATGAGGTCCCGAGCCCAAGATTCCAGTAACTAAGTCGCCTTAAAAGGTGAGAATGTGGAGAGCAACCAACTTAAAATGCAGTCACGTCCGACATAGGAGCCAACACTTGAAGCGCATCCACTACCAAATGAGACACCTATGCAGCAAGCTCCACCACCTGGAGGAACTAGTGTTGCAGATGACTCAAGAAGCTTTGATAGTATTGTTAGAGAATCTCCACTTAAACTACAAGCTAAGCAGTTGCCCACTTAAACTACAAACAAATTATTAATATAATCACTTTTAAAGTTATTAAAGTTATGTTGTATAAGATAATATATCAAATAAAATTATTAAACTTATATTTAAAACTTTAAAAAACTAGGGTGATAAAAATGTATCAAATAAATTCTCATAAATTCAAAATTATTACAAATAGGTCCAAGGATATTTATGTCTTTAGATATTTCTATCAATTTTCTCATTTTTTTTAACAATTTTTAATGGTAGGGCATTTTTGTCTTTTCATACTTTCTATCTAGATTACATTTAGGTTTCAAATTTTAGGGCAGTAAATGTAATTTTCAAAATAAGGAAGATTTTTCTGTAATTAGGCCAAACCTCAAGGGTTCTGAATGTAATTCACCCTAAAAGATTTGTAAATTATTTATAAAATTTCAACTTTATGTAATTAGAAAGTTAAAAATTTATTATTGAATAAAATACTCTTTTATATAATATGTGTATATTCCATATATTAATAATTTATACTTTGACAATTTAAACAATTAAAAATAATTTTTCATGTCTTGGCATGAAGAAAAATAATACAAAAATTAGATACATTGTGACTATCTATCTAATAAGTGTATGTCATGCCCCAAAACTAAACTATATTATCTAGTCTGAAGGAGTGAAAATTGATCCCATATAAAAGATATCACCTATCCTAAATCATGATCTTAGATAAAAGAAATCCATTCATAATAATCCAAGTAAATCTTGTAATGTAGAAGCTCAAAATGCCCGCTATTCTGACCTCAACTAAAAGTTCATAAAATAAAGGACTAATATGCAACACAGTCATGAATACTAAAGCTACTGCAAAAGTCCTCATCAAGAAAAACCTTGAATTCTGATTCTCGTCAAAAATGGGATACACATCTTTACTAGAGTTAGGTCTAAATCTATCCGAAGAAAGTTTAAAAATATAGAGTGTGTGTAAAACTCAGTGAATGTCAAGTGTATGTAATGTGTATTCATGGACATAACATAATCAAAATGATGTTAAGTTAAAAACATTCGACTAAAAATTAGTGGAAAGCAATTTAGCATTAAGTATCAATAAAACTAGAATATAACAGTAAAGATTTTCAATATGCTAACATTTAAATACGATGGTCAAACCAATGTTTGCTTAAGCCAATCAACCTTATAACTCTTACCATGACAGTCCCTTATCGCTTTAGGTACGACACTACCTCACCAAACAATACCCTTGCCTAAGTCCTTGGGAAATTGTATGACCCACCTCAGCCACAAATGGCTTCTGTTGTGCATAGGGAGGATTAGGCCATGGGGCTTAGGTCTCAACCAGCTAGTCCACTGTTGATCGATGAGCCCGTTGTTGACCAAAGAAGCCCCTCGCACATCCAGACCAAGTTGGATCCAACAAACAATATCAATAATAGTAAATAATTCAGTTGTCAATGTTGATTATTGTACTTAATTGCTAGTTTAAAAAAATAATTAAATTATAGCGATGACTTTAAAAGTAACATGTTTTTCTTGCATCACAAATCAAAATAAGAGAAATTTATGTTCGCAATGGAATATAATTATAATGCAGTATAAAATAAAGAAGAATTACCAATAAATTAGCTTATGGCGTATACCCTTTTGGGTTTTAAAAAATAATACTGATGATTTGCCCCCAATTTTTCTCCAAAATACCCATGCAGGACATGATCCACGCCTTTTTTTACCAGGTCGGATCATAACCTAAAGGAGCCCGACTCGACCTGGGCAATAACCCGGATCTCTAGTTGTTGATCAATTATAGATCTGATGCTCGATTTTTTGCAACGTAGATCTGTACAAACAAGGGCAGTTCGACACCTATAAAAGGAGAAAATCATACAGTTCCAGATCATGTCATCATTTTCAATCTTTTCCCTTCTTTATTTCTCTTAAGCTTACCTTTGAGCTCTTATTTGATCACCTCAACATCACACCAACTTAGATATTAGAGGGCCTTTGTTGAGGGCGATCTCAGCTAGCCTAATGTGCGCTCTTGTGGTTAGGTCGGAGATCCATTTACTTATGCGGAGCGCATGACCCAAGTCGAGATCGAGAATATGAACACGGACAATTTGGGAAATTGAGTTCGAGGTCTAGACCCAAGATCCCGGGTCGCATCAATTGGCGCCATATGTGGGAATTCTGATTTAATTCACCAGCAATGAGAGCGAATAGTTAGTGATGGACAGAACTCCAGGACGAACTATGGACACCCCCATCCCCATATAGCTTATATCCCCATCGCTGCCCATCTCGTCCACATCCCCCACGCCACCCACCATTGTTATACCTTAGAACACTCAAGTAGAAGTGGGATAAAGGACGTCAACACAAGACCCCAGTGGAGCTCAAGTCGTGCAATTGAGTATAGGGAATCTAGAGCGACTAGTCTTTAAGATGAGCTAAAGGTTTTGGGAAGAGCATGAACGTAGAGCCCAAGCTGCTCCGCCTCCGGTGAACAGACCCTTGTTCCAGGACAGGAGATCAGGTACTTCATTGGCTAAAGGTGTGCAAAGACTAAGAATTTCAAAGGGTGAAGAGATGGCGAACTCAGATGATGTGGGAAGTAAGGTAGTACGTTGACCAAGTTACCTACCTAATGTGTACAGAAGAGAATAAGTGTCAAGGTTGGAACTGCTAACATTGAACTGGGATGACCTAGCTCTTAAAAGACCCTAATCATCACTTTCAAGGGAAGAAGTCAACGCTATTAGTGACTAGGTTAAACAATTGAGTTGAAAGATAGATGAACTTAAGAAGAAAGGGACCTCAGCATTGCAGAAAATGATTCACCATTTTCTATCAAAATTTTAGCTAAGTCAATACCCCTCACATTTTAAACTTCCTGATTTGCCAAAGTATGATGGAAGCAAGGACCCATAAGAACATGTAACCGCCTTCGAGAATATCATGAACCTGTATAGACAGTCTGATGCCATGAACTCTAGGATTTTTGTGACGACATTGAGTGGAAGAGCCTAGGAATAGCTTACGGGCCAAGTTCTTGGGATAATTGTGTCATATGTCAGCTTATAAGAAATTTCTTGTATCAGTTTGCCAGTAAGAGGAAGCCTAAGAGGTCTGCTACTTACATGTTCACCATACGACAAAGTGAAGATGAGACCTTGAGAGGGTTCATAAATAAGTTCAACAACAAGATATTGAAGATGCTAATATGATCACGAGCATCCTCATCCATGGGCACAAAAAAGGACATCTGACTTTAGTTCTTGCTAGGGAGCCCCCTGAAAAGGTGGAATGGTTGATGGAAATGGCACAACGCTGCATCTATGAAGAAAAGATCAACACCATAAAAGACCACGAGTGGACCAAAAATGCCCCTCGAAGATCTGAAAAAGATCAAGGACCTCACAAATCTCGATTTGAAAAAGATTGTCATCGTTCCCCACCCTAAAAGTACAACTATTATGCCTCGCTTAACACCATAAGGTCCCATGTGCTTATGGCCATTAAAGGGTCTAAGATATTGCAGTAGCCGAGGAAGATACGAGATACACCAGCAAGGCAGAACTCAAACAAATTGTGTCGTTTTCATAAAGATTGTGGACATGACATGAAAAATTGTATTCAGCTGAAAGATGAAGTTGAAAGGCTCATTAGGTAAGGGTACCTAAAGGAATTTATTACTAGCAAAGGTAGGTCCAAGGTGCATGAGCTCGAAAGGGAACATGAGAAGAAGAGGACAATCCCGAAGTAATTCCCGCAGCAAACAAAAAAAGGCCAAGAAAGTCGCAAAATGACCCAGTTGGGGATTACTTACCAAGAAGAGGGGTCATATACATGATAGCAGGGGGTCCAACCTTGTGAGACTCTCATAGTACGAGAAAGAGGCATGTTGGGTCCATGGAGCCAAGTAAGTTAGGGAAAATGAATCCAATACTAAGTATTGCTGATCATTCTACTATTACCTTTGATGGTAGGGACTCTCAAGTGGTCGTTGGACCACAAAATGACCCCATGGTCATCACAATAGACATAGATAATTTCTCTGTCAATAAGGTCTTGGTGGATTATGGGAGCTCTACGGATATAATATTTCTAGAGGTCTTGAAAAAAATGGAGCTCACACTCGCAAGGATCATGCCAGTTTACACACCCTTAATAGGATTTTGGAGGGGCCGACGTCACGTCGATAGGGACTATTGACCTCTCAGTCTCTTAAGGAATGGAACGTCGAAGGACGCTCATGTTAAAAGTCCTAGTAGTTGATGCACCATTTGCATACAATGTGGTCTTGGAAAGACGAAGGCTGAACTAATTCCAAACAGTAGTGTTGACCTTTCATTTGAAAATGAAATTCCTAACAAAAGAGAGAGTAGGCGAGGTATACTGTGATCAGAATGAGGCGAGAGAATGCTATAACGTGCCTTTGAAAAAGAGGCTCAAGACGGAGAGCTTGGGGTCTAAGGGAGAGAGCTCGGGGTTAAATGAAAAGAAAGTGATTGTTTATTCAGTTGAGGACATAGCGAACTTGAACCCTCATGAGGAAAACAAAAAGAGGCTGGTGGAAGAATGCAGAATAGAACCGACAGAAGGGTTAAAGAAGATCGAGTTAATACCAAACTTGAGTAAGGTCAAATGGATTGGAGCCCAAATGGCCCATAAGCTGGAACTCTTAACCATTGAGTTCTTGAGAAAGAATGCGGATGTCTTTGCATGGAAGCCCTTGGATTTTGAAGGGATAGACCTCTAGGTGATAGTGCATAGGCTAAATGTGGATCCCCAAATAAGACCCATCCAGCAGAAGAAAAGGAATCATGGAGCGATGAAGAATGTGATCATAGAGGAGGAGGTCAACAAGCTTTTGGAGGCGAGATACGTGGTTGAGATCCAGTTCATGAAATGGCTTTCGAATGTGGTGGTTGTACCAAAAATAAAAGAAAGTGGATGATGCGCACAGATTATTCAGATCTGAACAAGGCCTGTCCAAAAGACCCCTACACCTTACCCCGGATCGACGTCCTGGTAGACTCGACCATTGGATGTGTTCTCTTTAGCGTGATAGATGCCTTCCAAAGTTACCATCAGATCTTCATGGCTGAAGAAGTCAGGGATAAAACAACCTTTGTCATCGAAGAGGAGATTTTCTATTACAATGTTATGCCCTTCAGTTTAAATAATGTGGGGACAACTTACCAAAGGCTGGTGAAAAAAATGTTTAAAGACCTCATTAGGGTAAGTATGGAGGTCTATGTGGATGATATGCTGGTTAAGAGCCTAAATAAACCCAGTCACTTGATGTATTTAGAAGAAGCTTTTGCTATCATAAGGAAATATAGGATGAAACTTAACCTGGTAAAGTGCACCTTTGAGGTCAAGGTCGGAAAGTTCTTGGGGTACTTGGTTAGCGAGCGTGGAATAGAAGCCAATCCTGAAAAGATCAAAGCAATAATGGACATGAGCTCACCTAAGTTAATGAAAGATGTGTAGAAATTGACTAGAAGGATCGCATCTTTGAACTGATTCATTTTGAGGTCGGCAGATAAGAGCTTACCTTTCTTCAAAGTCTTGAGCAATATGAGAAACTTCCAGTGGGATGAAGAGTGTGAAAAAGCATTTCAAGACATTAAAGTGTATTTGGCCTCACCACCTTTATTGGTAAAGCTTGTTTTTGAGGAGCCTCTGCACTTGTATTTGGCAACTTCAGAGCATGCTATGAGCTCTATATTAATTCAGAATGAGAACATGGTTCACAATCTAATTTACTATGTGAGCAAAATATTACAAGGAGCTGAAAGCAAATACTTGGAGGTTGAAAAGTTGGCTCTAGCTCTTGGGTGACAGCAAGAAAATTGAGGCCTTATTTCTAATCTCATAAAATTATTATCTTGAGTAACCATCCATTGAAACAGGTATTTGCTGAGCTAGATATTTCTGGGAGGCTAGTTAAGTGGGCAATATAATTGGGAAAGTTTGACTTTGAGTATCAGAGCAGGAGCTCCATAAAAGCATAGGTTTTGGTGGACTTCGTGGTCGATCGAGATGGTTAAGCAAAACCCTGAACCCAACAAAGAAACTTGGATGATGCATGTTGATGGATCGGCAATTTCCCAGCATAGAAGAGTTGGAATTTTCTTTAAAGGACCCGAGTCCATGAAGATCAAGTTCACAATAAAGTTAGCTTTCGAGGTCACCAACAATAATGCCGAATATGAGGCAATGATCAATGGATTGAAGGCAACAAAGTGCATGAACATATAAAAGTTGAATGTTTACACTAACTCGCAGCTTGTAGCACTTCAATTTGAGGGAACATTTGAGACCCGAGAAAAATCTATGACAGAATACCTGAAAAAGGTAAAGGTACTCATGTCAAGCTTTGTATTCTGCCATGTGGAGTAGATCCCAATGGAGGAGAATGAGAGGGTTGATACTTTAGCTAAGTTTGGAAGTTCAACCAAAGGAACTCGAAGCGCATCTATAACATTGTTGGTTGCTGAACATTTTGAGTTGGAGAATGAGGTTTCTGAAAAAGAGGCGATAATGCAGAGAGAGAAGGGAGCAACTTGGAAAGATGACCTGATTCAATACCTACCATATGGAATCATACCAGAGGACCCAAGAGAGGCAAGAAGTCCTTTAGGGCAAATCAATTTACCATGGTTAATAGGGAACTGTACAAGAAATCTATTGATGGATTGCTGCTGAAATGTTTGGTACCCGAGAAGGCTCAATATGTAATGAGGGAAATCCATGAGCGAAGTTGTGGAAATCACTCAGGGGTGAAGTCATTGGCCCTCAAGACCCTGAGGTAGGGCTATTTTTGGCCTACCATAAATTAAGACGTGGCAGCCTTGGTTAAAAAGTGTGAAAGATGTTAGTTTCATACTAACCTCTCATATCGCCCAACTATACCAATGGAGCCGATTCCCGTGTCGTGCTCATTTGACTAGTGGGGGATCAACATACTAGGCTCTTTCCCGCCGGCTAAAGGCCAGAAAAAAAAATTGTGATAATGGCAGTGAAATACTTCAGTAAGTGGTAGAGGCAATTTGTGATAGTTAAGGTTATTGAGAATGAGGTCATCAACTTTCTTTGGAAGAATATTATATGCAGATTTTGGATCCCTAGGGTCTTAATTCTAATAATGGAACTCAGTTTCAAGGGAAAAAGATAACAAGCTGGTGTAAGGAGTTGAAGATCAAATAATGGTTCATGTCCCCGGGGAACCTAAAGGCTAATGGCCAGACATATGTAACCATCCATGACTTCTTAAAAAGTCTCAAAGCTCGCCTAATTGAGGCAAAAAAAGGCTGGGCTGATGAGCTCCAAGGAGTTTTATGGGCGCATCACACTATTCCTAAGGCAGCAACTGGTGAGACCCTATGCTGGTTGGTGTATGGAGCCGAAACCATGATCCCAGTAAAAAATAGGTGAACCTACCAGGCAGGTATTGGAGTATGACCTGGAGGTTAACAGTGAGGTGCGAGAGTTCAAGCTAGAGGTCATTAAAGAAAACAGAGGCCGAGCCTATGCTAAGATCTAGGAATATAAAAACATTATAGCAAAGTATTACAACTAGAAAGTTCGACAAAGAAGCTTCAAGATGGGAGACTGGGTCTTGAAAAAGGTTGAGGTCTCGAAGCATGTTGGGAAGCTAGATCCAAATTGGGAAGGACCTTACTAAGTGGTCAAGATAACCAAACGGGGATCATAAAGGTTGAAGGATACTGAAAGGAAGGTTGTAAAATGTGCAGAATTTGAAAAAATTCTATGTTTAAGAGTGAAGTTAGTTTTGTAAAAGCCAGTATATGGCTAGTGTTCTTATCATGAATATTTAATTATACGAACTTCCTTTCTATTTAGTCACAAGAATTTCCTTTCTATTTAATGTTGTTTATGTCTTCCCTTAATCTAACAGTTTAAGGGACCACTAAAATTCCACATAAGCAAGGAGATCCCAGGTTATGGGATCGAGAACTTACAAGATCTGAAACTCAAAGAGATTCTAGGTCGTGGGATCGAGGTCTTATAGGATCTAAGCAAGATCTAAACTTAAGGAGATCCCAGGTCGTGGGATCGAGGTCTTATAGGATTTGAGCAAGGTCTTAAACTCAAGAAGATCCCAGGTCATGGGATTGAGACCTTGTAGGATGTGAGCAAGATCTAAAACTCAAGCAGATCCCAGGTTATGGGATTGAGACCTTATAGGATTCGTGTAAAATCTTAAACTCATAGAGATCCCAGGTCACTGGGTTGAGATCTTATAAGATCTGAGCAACATCTTAAACTCATGGAGATCCCATGTCACGGGGTCAAAGTCTTATAGGATCTGAGCTAGATCTTAAACTCAAGGAGATCTCAAGTCACGGGGTCGAGATCTTATATGATCTGAGTAAGATCTTAAAACTCAAGGGGATCCCAGGTCATAGGATCAAGGTCTTACAAGATCTGAGCAAGATCTTTAACTCGAATTCGAGAAATATTTTGTTTACAAAGACATTATGGATACATTAAAGTCTGCAAGAGGTCAAATGAATTGCAAAAGAGCCCAACTACTTCATTAAATCAAAATTACTCAAATAGATTGCAAAAACTCGGATACTTCACTAAATTATTGAATCAGGATTACTTAAATGGATTACAAAAAACTTAGATGCTTCATTGAATCATTGAATTAGGATTACACAAGTTCCCTGATCGGGTTCACAATACAGGAATAAAACTACAAAAGGATCTCGAACCCATATTACAGATAGGGACCTAAGGGTCTAGGCAAAGACAAAAAAAAAAAAAAAAATTACAAGTTGAGGGGCTCGAATCTCATGATATTGAACCCCTAATTCCAGCAGTCATCCCAGCATCAGCGGCCTCCTTGGGATCTTCAGTTGTCACAGCAGGAGCCTCGGATGGGATCTCGCCTTCTTCAGGTACTGCTTGAGAGAGCTCGACCTCCTTTTCGAGGGCGAGGAAAGTAAATTCATCCACAGGTTCTTCCTCCTCGGCGATGCCACCGGTGGGATAATCTTTCAGGTCGGCATCCTTAGTGGGATCTGACTGATTCAGATTGAACCCTTAAACGATCCCACCAAGCTTCTTAAGTTGAGTTTGGCACTTCGTAAAGCCCATGAAGGCATATTCGACTTCTTTCTCCTCGACCATAGACTTGAAAGTGCTAGATTTTTTGAAAGCTCAAGACCTCTCCATCCTCATGCTCTAGATCAACTCCTTGAACTCGAAGGAGCTCTCAAATACTGCACGACCCTTTGAGCAGCCTGAAGTCAAGTGTAGCATTAGGATCCAATAAATAAAGCACAAAATTGCTAAATTAACTACGCTACACTAGAGACCAAGGATTCAATCATGCTTCAAATTCAAATTTAGATGAAGAATTACCTTAAATGTTCAAAAATCCAAGGAAATGAGGAAAAACACTTCAACACTTGAAAGCTATCTTCCAGCAGTGCAGCAGAAATTAGGCAACAATTACCTATCCAAATCACCTCGAAATTTGCTAAAAATTGGACACAAGCTCCTCAACACCTTGGGGACATCCAGTAAAAATTTTAGCAAAAAAAGAATACAGCAAGGTCCAGAAAAATTGCTCCAAACTTTCTACCCAAGTAGTGGATTTCCAAAAGCCAAGCAATCCAATCGTCTTGCCTCTAATGTAAAAATTCGTGAATACATACATGGCCAGCCACCTTACCCTCCTATTTATAGGAGTTGGCATCACACCTCCCATGAGATTGGCTCCAGCTTGCCTTGTAAGTTGCATGTGTGAAATTCTTAATTTCACTTGCATTTGAATTTCATTTGAAATCTTCATTTCATCTCATAAAATGTCATCCAAATAAATTCAAATGCACTCCAAATGAACTCTTTCATTTTGAATTTCCCTCCAAATTAATTATTCACATTGATTAAATTAACTCAATTTAATTAATTGGTCTTGACTTAACTCTTTAAGTCAATTAGTTTAACTCCTTAATCTAGAAGGTGTTAACTTAACTCCTTAAGTTAATTTAACCAATCGATAGTCATATGGCACCAACTAAATTAACTCCTTAATTTAATTGGTCTAATTTAACTCCTTAAATCATTTAGATCAATTTAACATTGATCAAGCCAAAATGACCAAAAATTAGTCAACCGTTTCCCTCTAAAAATTGGTCAAATAGAATTTCTAACACTTAGAAAATTCCCTTCATCAAATAGGATTTTCAATCGACTTTTGTGTGTGACCTATTAGGTTCTACCATTCATTGGACATGGGCTCACAACTCTTGTGACTTTTAGAATATCAAAATATTCACATTAGTTTAAACCCCTTTAAACTAATGACTCAATCTAATTATTCTCCATTAATTGAAGAGTATCCAATTTCCATAGTCGATGTCCAACTTCAAGCCCATGGTGCCCAACTAATTAGCCGAAATGAATATACTTTTGGATATCATTTTAGCTCTACGCTTGCCATACAAATACGGTCATTCCGTCTCCTATCTCTTGAAAGAGGCCTAGGGAAAGATATTTGTCGGCTCCCTAATAGCTTCAATAACCATGTTTCTATTCTCAATGTTCAATTCTCCTTTATGACTTCATTTTCGAAAAACTCATTTTTCAAATTATCATACTGCATTGCGCAAGAATTTTGTGGAATCGATCATTATAGAATACATAGGAGATGCACTCGCCCTTCACAACGACGAGCAGTTAGATCCCATCTTAAATCTCACAAGCCTCCATGTCTAAGAAAGTTGGGACTTTCTCTAGGAATTTACACATGGGCCTCGTGGTGAGGTAATAAAGCCTACGTTCCCTAGTTCGGATCGAGGTCGTTATTGAGTAATGGGACTAGAAGTGAGCAAAGCAGGGCTCGACCCCGAAGTGAGACATTATGATAAAGAAGCAAAGAATGTGTCTTACTGCATTGGAATTAGTTGGGCTGGGCAAATATCTAAGCCTAGCAGGATATGCTCAATGGGATTGGGAATAGGGAATCTCAGACCCCCTTCTAGCATGCCCATGAAGAAGGTGGCACAACCAACAGAGGGATATACATCCAATCTGATTTATTGGGAAAGATAATTTCATACTCAGGAGGAATGAAGAACTTGGACCTGACCTCCGAGACTACAAGAGATCCAAAATTTGGAACGATGACTAACCACGGTGATGCGGTAAGGATATATTCCATGGTCTCCAGATCCTATGCTAGTTCCTCCCCCAATGCAGAGGACGGACTAGCCAAGGGCGAGGCCACTTCAAGATCGAGATCCCGTGGATTGATTGAAATTGAGGTCGAGGCCGCACCCGCGAGAGGTATAAGATGAAGAGAGGTCACATCCTCTAAACTCGAGGAGGGGGAGACACTATCACTCGACCCTAATTGACTAAGGCTGCGAGTTTTTTTCAGAAGAGGAACTCGAGTTTGAGCTCATTATTATTAAAAGAACAGACCTAAGAGATCGACATCTCGAGTAAAGAATAAGGGCTTGGGTTTGAGATCTGGAGAGACGTGCTAGAGAAGAGAGAAAGAGAAAGAGAGAGAGATGAAATGAAATGAAGTATTGGGGTAGCACTTAGGTATATATAGATAATTAGAGATGATGGTTCATCTCCTGAGGAAGCATCAATGGCCACGATTTGCAGTGCCCGATCGAATAACTGAGAATATCCAGAGTCTACTTTTTGTAGTGTATAGGTTCATTCCCCCAATATGGGAAAAGAACATACATACTTAGAAAGTAGGGGAGTTAATGATGATAATAATTAATGAACTAGATTAAAAGACCATTTTGTCCCCAGATTTTCATCAAAATACCCATGCAGGACAAGATTTGCCCCTTTTCGGGTCATGACCCGAAGGAGCCCAACCCAACTCAGGCAATGACTTGGATATCTGACCGTTGATCAATTATAGATCTGATGCTCGATTTTTCACCACCTAGATCCGTACAGACAAAGACAGTTCGACACCTATAAAAGGAGGAAATCACACAGTTCCAGGTCATGTCACTTTTCAATATTTTTCCCTCTTTACTTGAGTTCTTAAGCTTACTTTTGAGCTCTCATTTGATCACCTCAGCATCACACTAACTTAGGCATTGGGGGACCTTAGCTGAGGGCAATCTCAATTAGCCTAACATGTGCTTTTGTGGTCAGGTTAGAGATTCATTTACTTATGTGGAGCACGCGACTCGGGTCGAGATCGAGATTCTGAATAGGGACAATTTGGAAAATCAAATTTGAGGTTTAGACCTAAGATCCCGAGCCGCATCAAATACTATATAATATATAGATAGATAGATAGATAGATAGATAGATAGATTTAAGCATTCACCTTTAAGATCGATCCTAGAGTCAAACATTTATTTTAGAGTCAATTAGATCAATTGTTCAGTTACATGATTCATAGGCACATCCAACATTAATCTAGATGACTGGCACAATAAAATTCATTTAGAACTAATCTTATGGATGTCATAAGCCTACATGCCTCAAGACCAACAAGTCTAAATGGGCATTAAAATAATCTACATGCCCCAAGACCACTATTTAATCAATCCAATTCATCTCCTATGCAAGCATTAAATTGAGATCCACTGTCAATAATCATGATTGCCAATAACAATTCCCTCATTAGTGAAATCTACCTGGCTCATACTCATAGTAATATCATAGACTAACCAACAAGAGTAAAATTTACTATAACTAAAGATTAAAGTTTTACTATTGATATAAATTTAAAATCAAATAATGATAATTATCGTTATATGATTAGGAAGGAATTAGATTTTTTTTTTGTTGGTAATTGTATATAGTCTTAAATGAATGATATTTCATGTGTTATTATATCTTAAATTGATATACTAAATAAAATAAATTAAATAAGTTAAAGTAATCAATCAAATAAGAAATAATATTCTAACACATTATAGTGTATGCTTAAAATTGAATAAATTTAACTAAAAAAATGTTAAGGTTAATTTTTAACCAAAAAATTGGATATTTTTATTCCAAAACAATTTAAAAATTTTATATAAACAAAGCAGCTGATAATTTAATTTATGTCAAAATAACAAACAAACTAATTTTTCATTTCTCATAATCCTTTTGCATTTAACAAATATAATCATTTTTTTTTATATTTATAACAAATATAATCACTTTAAGTTAAAAGTATACATTTTTAAATTATATTTATATCTTAGTAAAATAATTTTCTCCTCGACAACTTAGGATTTTAAATACATAATAATTTTTTAAACAATTTATTGTCAATATGTTTCACAAGGAAAAAATGACTTAGCAATCATAATTATCTTTTACATATTATAATTCACTTAAATTTTTTACAACTTATCTATTTTTTATAAGAAGAATAATATATATACCTATTTTTTTGGAATAACAAATCATTATTTTCTTGGTGAAAGAGTTTAAAATTGACGAATGAATAATTTTGTATTGGTCAGTATGTAAGTTTTAAATTTATCAAAAAAAAATTAATATTATTTTTAAGGTAATCTCTTTTAAATATGCAAAGTGTTTAAGCTAAACTTATATGTCCAAAATGTAACTAATATTTTAATTTAAATTAAATATGAGAGATTGTTTTCCACAACTTCTATGATGTCTCAATTTTACTTTTATATTATCAAAATTTTCAACTGAAAAAGTTTTAATTTTTCAGCTAAAAAAAATAGAAAACTCATTATTAAATATCTAAAGCAACTCTTGATGCTCTACAATTTAGTCAAATAATATAAACTATCTTCAAACTTAACATTTTCAAATGAAATCTCTAGTTTATATTATTAAATAATATTCTTTTAAAACATTAAAAAGATATTTTTTGTTATTTATTTATGCAAAGTAAAACAAATATTATTAAAGATAAAAATTATTTAAATAATTAAATTTATTTTCGTGCATCAGGCACATAGAGAGGATTTTGTTTAGGTGAAGAGGCAATTAAATGGTGAGATAGGAGAACAATTTATAAATTACTTCAAAACCTTATTGACAAATAAATACTTTGCCAGGGCCGTCTCAATAAAATTGAAGGCATAAGACAAAACACAAAAATAAGACTTTTAATAAATAATAAAAGAAAATAAATTTTATAAAATTATTAATTTTCTAATACACACGTCTTTTTAGTAAACATTTCATACATTATAGGAAAAATATTTTCCATATAAAATATTACTATCTGAATCTTCTTTCCTAGTTCTTTTATGCAAAATTATTGATTAAATTTTATAACCAATTTCCTCTAATATTTTCTTTTCAATTGATAGTATAACCAACTTATTCTATCTTTCCTGAAATATTATCAACGTTAGGTAAGATTTTATTATTTTCAATTTTACAAAAATTCATTCTGCCGAAGCAAAAGAAAAAAATAATTAAGAAATAAAATTTTAATTTATAGTGAAAGAGAATTGAAGTTAATGTTATTTAATGATTAATATTGAAATATTACTTTGTGAGTATAATTGAAAAATATGAGTTATTTAATGATTAGCATCGGAAAAAAAAGGAAGTAGATAGGATTTTGATAAATAAAGAATAAGAAATAGAAGGATAGAGGAGACTTAGGACAATTAAGAGTACTAAAATTTAAATTTATTCTTTTTTGATTAATTATATTCAATTAATTATTTATTGTAACTTTAAATAATGAAGTCTCCAAATAAAGGCCTCATACATTTTCTTAAGCCTAACTTTTTTTGAAAAAGGACATTTATATGAAGCTTCAACTAAGGGCCTTAAACATTTAAAAAAAAAAAGGGCCATATATTTCTGTCTTTTTTTTTTTTTCATGCCTAAAATGTAAAAGAACAATATATATATATATAGGAGGTTTTCAAATTTTGGAGGTTTAAGGCGGTTGCTTTTCTGGATTAAAGGTAGAGTCACCCCTGTACTTTGCAATTCATTTAGATTTTTTGTTGTTTATTTAAGTTTTTCGTATTTATCCATGCAGACATCAAAATCTCAACTATTTTTGGATCAGAAAATACAATTTTCAAACCTCCAAAAGAAATAACGAGAAAAGAATCAAGAATAAGGGGAATATATTTGTAATTAAAAATTGATATGATTAATTAAGTTCATAAAGGTAAAATGGTAAAAAGACCAAAAAAGTCCCAATGAACTAAAGAAAATAATTGAATAAAAAGGCCAGATAGCCCAAATTAATTAAAGCCATTAAGAAGCATATGAAGACTCTAATAGTCTCAAAGAGAAAAGGAAAAGAAAAACCATTTGCAAGAAATCTCGAGCACTTAAAAACTGAGAATTGTTTGCACAGGTTTTAGAGAAAATGAACCTAATACCTTGCTATTTATCAGAAACAATCCCAACTTTATTTTTGTGCAGCATAAAGAACTTACAAAAAAATTAGAGTTGTATTTCTAATTTATTTAAGAATTTCTTTGGTATATTTTAATTTTAATATTTGTTTTATTTGCACAAATTTTAATAAATATTCATGATCCAAACAAGCACAAAAAAAAAAATAAAAAAAATTGCAATTTTCTTATATGGAAAAATGCACAAGAAAATAGTGGACAGATGAAACGTGACTAAAGGCAACAACAGTTCACAGAAAAGCATATAATAGAAATAATCACATAGGTTTATTTTTTGTCATTCCTTTTTAATATTTATGAATGAAAATAATAACTTTTATTAATTTTTATGATTAATATTTTGATAAATCAAAGTTAGTCATATCATAAATTGAGATTTTGATCTTTTTTCTTTTCCTTTTATTTTTAGATAATCCAAATAAGAATGATCCCTGTAAAAAATAAATAGTGATATCTAATAATTTTTTTATATATAAATTATTTTTTATTTTATGTAATCTTTACTTTATGAAAATATGTAATAAAATTTTCAGCTTTTGTTTGAATTGGTTTTCTATTGTGTTTTATATTCTCAATATTATTTATCATAATTGAACCTCAATACCACATTCATCAAAGAGGTATGGCCATTTATGACATCTTTTCACGTTTTATATTTTTATAATTTTGTTTGAGCTGCCTTAAAGTTTATTGGGTTGTTTCTTGTTATGAGAAAACATAAATATTTTTTATATTTTTATCTTGTGCATTTACAAATGTGATCATATTATGACGAGTATGACTTTTAATTATTTTTTATATTCATAATTGTGATTTTATTTTTTTCTAATTTTTTATCATGTATCTTATTAAAAATATATCATGAATTATCAATACCAAATCAATCAAAGAGATATGACCATTTATGATGGTTATTTATGACATCTTTTCACGTTTTATATTTTTATAATTTTGTTTGAGTTACCTTAAAGTTATTGGGTTGTTTCTTGTTATGAAAAAATATAAATATTTTTATATTTTTTATCTTCTGCATTTAAAAATGATATTATGACGAGTATGACTTTTAATTATTTTTTATATTCATAATTGTGATTTTATTTTTTTTCTAATTTTTTATCATGTATCTTATCAAAAATATATCATGAATTAAATTAATTTTTATAAATAAATAAAAAGTAGAATTTGTACTAAAAATATGAAATTGCGGTAGAAATCAGTGAAATAATAAAGTTATTTTAATGTGTATTTTTATAGACATTAATGGCCATCTCAATTCTCAATTAAGAAGTGTTGTTCAGATCTTTTTGGGCTTTTCTATGAATTAAAATCGGATGGTTTAATTTGCTGAGCCAATTCCAGGCCCATGGCCCATGGCCCATGCATAAATCATAATCTGTAGATAGTTATGGATCAACACCTTGAATTCTCTATTTCATTTCGTGTTTTATCTCTTATTTTAATATGTTATATATATACTAAATGTATCTAATTCTCAATTAATTATTTTTATAAGAAAATATTTAATACACATATCATGTATTCATTCACTAGAATAGAGGATGAAATATATAATTTAAACCGAAACTTGTGAGGTGCTGCCTGCCGCTCCACCGTTGGGGCAGCTGCAGCAATCAATGACGAAAGAGACATAGCACAAACCAAACTTACAATTGCATACAAGTATAGCGATTGCACTTCACTGTTGGTGAGATAACAAGTTGATTGTCCTTGTTAAAATACTTGACAAACAATATAATAGGCTTAAAGATTATATGTTATTCCATAGTTATTATATGGTTTAATTGGTATTATTTTAGAATTAACGTTTAATGTACTCCATCCCCTCCCCTCAAATATTACTTTGCCTCATCCAACTTTATTTAACAAACTATTCCGTTAAATTTTAAAATTTATATTTAAACTAGTTTGATTTATATCAAAATCGAACCAAAACTAGAAAAACTTTGATCAAATTAAACACAAATTGAACTATTTTTATTGATCAAATCAAACTAGACCAAACCAAATCTCGAATCTTTTATATATTCAAAAAAAAAATTATCTGTTCGCTAAGTGACACTCAAACGAGATTTCAGAAGAGATTTTATCCCTCCAAGGGATACTAGCTCGACTCAAATGCCTTTCGCAAATCGAGCACGGGGTTATTTAGCTTGTTTAATTTTTCAATTAACAACCCCTTTGGTTATGTTTTTATTATCATTTTTCATTTTTAATATTTTCAGATTTTAAAAAACTAGAAAAAATAAAGATAAATTATGTAAAAAGTAATGATTATATAAAATTTAATAAACTGTAAATGAAGAAAACAGTAATAATTAAATATATATATAAATTATTAAAGAACGTATTTTGAATTAAAAATGAGTTAAAATTTCCGGAAAAAAAATTGATGATTAATTTCCACATGACAAATATGAATGAAAATAATTTTGAAAATGAAACCTAAGGGGCTAAGGAGATAGGAATGGGTACTCGTGCAATATTATAAATTCAGCTTCCAACTAAGTCAACAAAAAGGTAGAGTGGTAATTAACTATAACTAGAACACACAAATGCAAACTGAATATATTTATATGGTTTAGTTAAGGCATCAAATTAAGAGCGAGAGAGCAAGCTAAGCTAGCTAGGAAATAATGATACGAAAAACGAGCGAGCCGATGGAACCTTTTTCCGTCAATCAAGAAGTCAAAATTAATTAAATTAAAAAGGCCCAGCCGTGGAGAATGGGAATGGGGAATGCGTGGAAGAAGATAGCTATGGCGAGAGTTAAACATCCTGGAAGCTGAGGCTTGTGCCGAAATCCATTACCAGTTGTTGTGGATGCGGCCGTTCCCGGGGTGGCAATTGGGGTGGAAGTGTTGCTGAAGAAAGCCGCATCGGGAGAGTTTGGAGCCAAGTGCAGCAGCTCTGCGCATTGCAACCATCGATTTAATTTAATTTAATTAATTAAAGATGCATAAAATAGGAGTTCGATCAATTTGACTGCATATATTATTAGTGAACCAGAACAAATATTATTATTATTATTATTATTATTTTCCATATATACAAGGCGTGCATGAACTCATTTAAGTTACAAGAAATAATAGAAGGGAACTCATCCGTGAGACCATAGCATTAGTTAGTATATATCTAGTTAATTCCCAGCTAACTATTGATGGATGCTGATAAAGTAATTTGAATAATTACAGTTCAACACTTTTTACTACGACATATATGATATCTATATCTATATCTATATCTATATATGTATGTTAATTTCTCCATCCATCTACAGCTTATATTTGGATTCAGAATGTTTTCGCAATAAAAATGTATTAGCTTAGCCTCATCAAATTTTAATTTGTAGTTTATGTATTATATTTGAGGAAAAAATTAATCATCAATGTAAGATCAATTTTTATATATTTAAGAGAAAGTTTCATGCACATGACATAGGTTCGTGTGACCTTAAAGTATAAGATGAAAGACACACACACACACATATTGATTTATCTCCAAAGTAACTTAACAAACACAGACAGAGCTAAATTACTTACATACATACAATGCATTTACAATGTGACAATATCAACTTTTCATTCATGAATAATTTCAATTAGTATTTGCCCATAACTATTTGATATATTTTTAATATACTCACTAAATTAATCATATTTTAGAAAAAGTCAAAAAATCAAGGCAACGTTACCCATAAATTTTACCAAAATAAAACCATTTTGGCAAAACATATCCCAAAATGCAGTGCATTTTCCAAAATGCACTAAACGAACGCCACAAAACACCTCTGCTAAAGAAGCCCCAATGACCAAAAAACCCCCAATCCTTTGGCTCCTCATTTCCTTGCTGTGTAAATCGTCTCTCTCTCTCTCTCTCTCTCTCACACACACACACACACACACACACACACCACATGAGAGTTCATCTCACACACATACATATATAAGATTCAATTCCCAAAAAAAATACAATCCAAAACTCCCCAAATATTTTCTACCCTTTCCCCGAAATACAAGTAAAAGTCCACATGTTCTCCCATCCTACTTTCACTCTCACTTTTCCGAACCCTACTTCCAAGATTCAATTCTCCAAAATAGACCATCCAAAACTCCGCTCCCCACCCATCAATTATGCATCTCTTCTCTATTTTCTCCAATTATATATATATATATATATATATATTTAATTTTCAAATTTAATCTCCACAAATTTTTAAATGTATTATTATGTATCATAAATCAGACAAATATACTTGAATAATTGGAAAAATATACTTTCATATAAAAGTCAATAAATATTTTTAATTTTAAATATATTAAAATTTTAATGGGTAGCTTGGTTATAAATTCAATTACAAGTAAAGTCCCCTAGTTTGAAACATGTTGACATGTTTATGAATATTAATATGTTATTTAAAAGAACCTTTCCAGACGTTTTATTATTTCATTTTCATATATTATTGTATGCATTTCACATGCAATTTTTAGTGTCATATTAGCATATTCTTTGAAAAAATCTTTTATAACATTTTAACATATCATTTAATATATTTCTTTTGTGATATTTCAATCCATTTTTTTATTGGATTTTACATTTTTATTTTATATTATTAATAAAATAACAAAATAAAACAATTATCTTGAACTACACCGTCAAACCTTTAAAAAATACCACTATATATAAAATTCACTGTAAAATATCATTTATTTTGTTGCAGTCACGTGACATGTTTGCTTTATGTTGTGTCCAGAGTAGGAGAGGCTGAAATTATTGCTTGATCTAACCATAACTCTAATATATCATGCATATATAGGACACAATAGAATGTGCTTATAACTTCACCCAAACCCATGATAAATTAATTAACACTCAGGATCGCCAGCAAGTATGATACACTTGCATGATGTATAGACACACACACACACACACACATATATATATATTTACACACACTAATACACCAAGGGAAACACACACTTACTTGGGCATTCACTGATACTAGCATTAGCCAGCTTACACGTAGACGGCAACTGGAGCAATCGCGATTCTTGGACGCCCATGCTCTTAACGGCGTCGTTCGAGCCGTTATGAATCTGCTGGATTATGTAGCAAAGGCAAGCCGGATCTTTCTCCTTCAGATCCGTCACGGAATCGCAGCAATCCTTGCTCGGCGACGCCGCCTTCGCCGTCACGAACGGAAGGCACTGAGTCACCTTCTGGAACACCGCCGAACACTTTCCGGCGATCGAGTCGTCCGCACCGGCCACTGTACCAAGGATGGCTGCAAAGCAAAGGAGTGTAGCCAAAAACCAGCTGATAGTGCTTGTTTTCTTCTCCATTTTCTTTAATTTTTAGAAATTAATTTAGCGATGGACTTTGGAGTAAGTGTTTGATAAAAGATTGACACATATATTTGAAAAGGGAAGGTGGAGGATGGGTATAAATGATAATTGATGGTGGGAAGGGTGGTGGTAGTTGAGGAGGGGCGTTAAGTGCATTTAAGGTAGTGTGAATCTGATGTATATTTTGCTCTTACTTGTGCGTCTGCCATTAATGAGGTTCCTTGAGCTGTTGGATTTTGATCAGTCTTCACCACGCGGCGTCAATGTCTCCACGTGTAAGAGAAATAGTTCCAGCGGCGACAACTAGGACTTTCAATCTCAATTCTCAAATCGACGTCTCTTGTGCTAAAATTCGGCTACCCATTGTTAATAACTAGCTATTGGTACACATTCGATATGTGTACATCTGAAAATTGGATTACTGTTAATACATATAAAAGTACAAAATTTAATAAAAAAAATTAAATTTACAAAATTAAATTTTTATAAAATCCATTCACAAACAAAGTATAGACACATATATTAAAAGATGAATGATAACCAATTAATACTATTTATTTAAATAATCTTTACATTTTAGACTTTGACAATTATGGAAGATGTGATGATATTAAAATATCTACAACATATCCCACAAAACAAAATGCCACCAATTTGAATGCAAAATTTAATATGAGTATTGGACAATTTCATGCACTACAAACTTTTGTCATGGATAGCCACTAGAAACCTTCAATATTATTGAAAAGCCGCAAATTAATGGGGTGGGACTTTATATAAACTTATGCAATGAGAAAGATAGAAAAAGAATGATAGAAATGCAGACATAATATAAAAGTTAATGTACCTCAAAACAATAACAACAACTATGAATTGAATTCTATAAAAATTGATGATATGTCTATGTAACCACCAAATATCTTTTGTTTATAAAGTGAGAATGAAATTGTGTTAGTGGATGGTAGTGGAATGGTAATGTGATAAAATAATTGATAGTTATTTGTATAGTTATAAGGAATTAAAATAAGAATTAGGGGCATTTTAGTCTCAATATTTGAAAACACACCACTAAGATCCTCATGTTTTATAAATAGTATAGGTAATGTGATTTCTTCTACTCTTTTAGGGCCATTTAGTTATGTTTTCAATTTTATTTTCTATTTTTAGTAAAATTTAACAAAATAGTTAGAGAAAATTAATTCAAAATGAGTTTGTATTTCACTAGTTGGGTAGTATATTGAAAAATAATGATTATATAGGTTTAGTATATTGTAAGTAGAGAGATAATAATAATGAAAATAGAGGAAATAAGATATATAAGTTATTGAAAAAATATATATAGATTATTGAGAATTATGTTTTGAGATAAAAATGAGTGAGAATTTTGATGAAAATGATAATAAGTGGTTGATAATTTATTAATAGTGAAGATCGGTGAAAATGAGTTTGAAAACATAACAAATGGGCCCGTATTCTTTCAAATTATTTTATATTATTTTATTTATACAGATGCATGTTAGAAGTCCATTAAATTCAAATTCTTAACCTCAAATTTTACATGTGATACTAACATTTTTGATCAAATAATTACGTACCACTCGATAAGATTATTTTATAATATCTTACATCATTATAGTAACTTATATCACTGTTGAAAGAAAGAAAATGTAGGATATCTTTATATTCTTTTATTTAAAATTATGGTACATTAATGTTTTTTTGACCCTTACTTTCCATTCAAGAAAGATAAAAATAGAATCTATCAGCCCCATATGGGTAAATGATCAAATTGCCACCCTTCCTTTTAGACTTTCGAAGGAGTTAAAAAATACTATGATGGCTCTGTTGCTTTCTGTTTTAAAATGGATTCATTTTTTTTTTTTTTTTTTGTCTTTGATTCAGCAATCCCAAAATTTTTTTTTGGATCCAACCAAAAAAGGAAAAATCTTGTTTTTTAATGCAAGGATAATCCAAAAAATTTAAAAAAAAAAAAAAAAGGAATTAAATTTTATTTTAAAATATTTTAAAAAATATATAAGATAAAAAATATTTTAATAAATGATCAGAGAAGTTTATGCGTAATATACTTTTGTCATGTGATTCAAATTGACTCTAAATAGATTTTTTTTTTTTAATTGTAAACATGCAAAATATCTTTTCGGAAATATATCTATTGCTAATATGTGCATAAATGCTTGGATGCATCTTATGTACAAAAGCCAAAAAGAAGAGGCACATATGTTTAGGATAAAATGCATGTGGGATTACATTTCCTTTCAGTGACTCAAGTACGCACAAGCATCAATACATGATGAATATCAGTTATCAAAGACCATAACGTCCAGTGATTAAGTTCTTTTAAAGGGTAGGAAAGTGTAATTAATTAACTCTATAAGTAAGTTTACTTTTAGTTTTACATATTGTATTTATCCCTTATTTATGTATTGATTTATCTAAAATTCTCTTTTGGGGTGTTCCAAAATAAGCTTTTGTTTTTCAAAATATACCCCCCCCCCCCCCCAAATATATGCCCTGTTGGCTGAAAAAAATAAATAAATAATAAGCGTAATTAACCATTACTTTTAATTACAATAGTTAAATACACAAAATATTCGACTCTAGTTGGAAGTCATTTCCATTGTCATTTTAAAGAAATATTTTCTAGAAATATTTGAGAAAATTTCATCAGAAAATGTAAATGAAATATGTTTGGACAAATGAATTGCGAAGTTTTACTGACTAAGTTCTCAGGTTAATTTGATGTTTCATTTGAGAAAATATATTTGATTTTCTTGTTTTCAAATTTAAAATAAAGAATGGTTTTGAAAAATTGGGTGTAGACTAAAAATATAATTGAAGAATAAGTTGCAGAGAATTTGAAACTAATAGTTTGAGTCATCTATTTTATTTTATATTTTATCTCCTATTTCATTTATGGATATACGATCCTAAATATATTAAATATTTTCTTACAAAAACAATTGATTGGAAATATTAAATACGATTGACATATATTTATCAAATATAAATATAAAATAAAATAAATGATCCAAACTAGATGTTGAGTATTTGAATTCTAATCTAAACTCACCCATAACAGCAAATTAAGTGACCCATGTGGTTGGTTTTAATATACTTAGGGCTAGTTTGCTTCCATGATAAGGTATGATAGATACATTTTTAAGTCTTATATTTTGTTTGCTTTACATTTTTATGGCCTATGATACCTTTGCGGCCTGACATGGTATCATGAGCCAAGCTGGTTTATGGATCAAGCCAAGATGGCCTGATCCATTTTTTTTCATTTTAAATATAATATGATAAAGAATGAAAAAATCATTCTTACCCCCATATGAAAACCCTAACCATCATTTTGGAAATTTGTCTTCTTAGAGGTTAGGACATTTTGGATATTACAAAGTATAATCATATTGAGTAATCTTGCCAACCAAACATTATATATTGTCAAGTGTGGGATATCACTAATTTCTAAAATCAAAGCAACTATAGATTACATGGTATTGGATACCATTTCTAACTTTTGTATCATCAATATATGAATCTTGCCTAATCCTATATGCCCAAGCAAACAATCCCTTAGTGCAAGTTTGTTTGGAGATATAACTAAGGATTATGAAAATTTATCATGTATAATCCCATATTTGGTTTGTGTATTTGTTTACCTATAGGTCCGTAACTTATCATTAGGCCCTTATATCTAATCCTAACTTGTGGTATAACTAAACCCACCCCCCTAAGGATAACTTATCCCATTTGATAGACTTGACTCCCTTTTGCTGTAAACAGTCTTTTTAGTCCATAAATTATTTTGCAAAATTTAGTTGCTTCTTGACCAATTTAGATTCTAACAACTTGTTAATTAATTATGTCCATGATTGTAAATTAACTGTATAAATTTAAGTATAATTATTTTTAAGATGAGTTAAGATAAATATACACTCTAGCTAATAACATATTGGTTATTTTTATTTTGCGAGGTTCAAGTTAAACTATATAAATTATGTAGTAATCTTTAATTAAATTATATCATGGACTCACGAAATTAAATTAATTACAAATATAAGTAATTAAACCCAAAATTTATAGAATTGCAAACTAGTCAAGGATAACATAGTCATTTCAGGGAATAATCAAATGATAATGACTATTATACCTCCAACCAAACAACAATCATGTGGGTATATTTATAAACAATCATGCAAATCAAACAACACTACAATAGTTAATAATCAAATAACTTATCATGAGATAAGTTATCAAGAGATAAACTCAAAATTCAACTAAACTTGCCCTAGTAATAATTGCTTTTTAAATGTAGGCTCTGATCTCAAAAGGGTAAACGAAAAAACAGAAAAGAAAAGTTAAGGTAGTAATAGTTTAGTCAGATGCTTAAATTTAACTAAACTTGGACACGATTGATTTAATTTGAAGAAAAAAAATCTAGGTAATGTTTGGACATGAATTATATATTTTGGAAAAATGAGTTTTTGGGAGTGGAGTTGGAGAATGTGATATTTGTATTAGGAAATGTGACGTATGTTGGTTTATGTTTTGGGAATAGTTAGAAAATTATTTTGAAAAATTTTGGTATGTTTGTTTATATTTTGGGAGGAGATAAATTCTAATGTAACAATTAAATCAACACTTTTTAATTAGGTTTTGATGGTGTAAATGAATTTTAGTAATATTTTTTATTATGATAATAGTAATAAAATATTGTGATACATAAATATATGTATATTTAAATGTGTGGGGCTTTTGGATTTTTGCCACTTTAATTATAAGGGTACTCTGGACATTTGAGCAGCCATTTTGGGAGAAAATCATGATGCATGTTTGGTTACATTCTGGCAAAATGTAACCAAAATAGCCCTAGGGAATGTTTGATTATGTTTTTTGTGTGATTTTACTATGTGTTTTGGGAGAATGAATTATTGGAGAATGTGAAAGTTATTTTCTGGTATGTTTGTTTATATTTTGGAGGAGATATTTTTTACTGCAACAGTCAAATCAATGCGTTTTTGATGGGTTTTGGGGGGTGAAAATGAAATTGAGTGATTTTTTTTAATGTTAGAATAATAATAATAAAATATATATGATGTATATATATAATATGTATGTATAATCGAAAAATGTGTGTTTTAAAGAAAAACATAAGAATATATTTGATTATATTTTTTAAAATAATATTATTTTAAAAAAATATAATCATATTGTTATGGGAAAACATAAGTAAAATATTCCCCTAATTTACATCCTATTTGATTGCACAAAATTCAACCCAAAAGGTGTATATATGCGAACTGTGCCGACATGTGAATGGTGCCATCGACGACGTCGTAGCAACAATATTAATGCAGTATGCATTACAATATGACACGACTAATCACTGTCAAATTGTTTGTTCATATTAGTGAAGTTTCTTTTCAAACTCAACTAGTAAGAGGGAAAAGACCCCTTCTTTCATAGTTTATTTTGACGTTGGTGCTGTGGATTCACGTGGTCATTTATGGGACCTGCGACGGAACATGATCAATCTTCCACATGGACATGGTAGCGTGGACCCGTTTGAATCTGTCAGGGACACTAATTATTAAACGTTGTTTCTCTTTCTTATGTAAAACTCACGAGTGAGTTTTCGAATTAATATAAAGCTGGAATTGATTGGAGGTTTGATTTATGAGTTTGAGTTGGTTTTGCCGATGGAGTCAATTGAATTTAGAACCTTTAAGATTTGAAAGGACGCCAATTGTTGGAATCATGAGAGGTCGCAACAATCTGAGCTCAGTGGTAATATTTCAATCGATTTGAGGCTTCAGCTGGTGAGTTCCGAATAGACTATAGACCATAGAGTGGTTGCAGAGGGGATTTAATTGAACTCGAAACCTCTAAAGCCTAAAAACAAAATAATTATTAAAGTCGAAATGTTGTCCAACAAAAATCATTTGATGTTTAAATTAATGATCAAATCGATAAGAACAATAATGCGAAGTAATGTGTAACTCGCTTAAGGTTGCATATTTATAAATATGGCAGATATGAGGGAGGCATTTACAGTTTGATACTATTTAGCAAATATGACAATTGATATAACTTGATTTGGGATACCATCCAACTATTGCGATTTATCAGATCATTTGTTGGGTTTGATTGATCTGACCAATGTAATAAGAAAGGATGCAAATCCTTGGCTTTTTCCCATTTGTAACTTTAATAAGGGGTAAATAGGATGCATTTTATGCCCATATAATAATTTTTTATATTTGAATTTTAGATGATATGATAATTTACTATAGGCTATAGTATTAAAATTGTATTGTTGATGAATATAAGTTTTACCTAAAGCAATATGTCGGGTACTCATGATAACTTAGAATCAAAGTAACTTGGGCAGCACGTTGAAAAGCTTTCAGTATGCAGGTGGGTCTAAGAGGAATTCTAATTGGCAAAAGAGAAAAGATCGAGATCGTCCATCTCTATAATCAACTAGTTGAGTGATTTGGACGATACATGTACATTAGACAATGTGAGCTAGTTGATATTAAGACCTTACTGATTTGACATGTCCAATGATATATTTGAAGGCTAATGAAATTTGTTTTTTTTAATTTATCATGTAGTCATTGACACTTTCTAAGTTGAGGAACAACTAGGAGATAAACTTTGACTAGAATTTTTAGCATTTAAGGGATTTTATCTTATCTACTTTTTTTTTTATTAAGCAACTATAATTCTTTTTGTACTAGGTTTCCTAGTTTAAAGTGGAATAGTCGAGTAATTTATTTTCATAAATAAGAGTACTTATTCATCACTCTGAAATTTGTGAGATGTTTATTTTGAGCTATGAGTAGGTTAATATAGAGGGGTTGAAAGTATTTATTCTTCTATTACAAGAGAATTTACCACTACAAGACGAAATTATTCTCTTTCAATAACGTGTGTAATTTGAAGATAAGAAAAGAAGACAAAAACATCATCTTCTATAATCCTCTGATCTCTTGAAAAAGGATCTAACTAAGCTCTTTTATGAAAGAGCCAAAGATAATATTAGGCATTTTTTGGCCATCAAATAATAATAGCTTTTTCTAGGATTGAGAAATAAATTTAATTTTTAAACTTCAAAAGAATGCTTGTAGCATATGGATGCGTTTGCTTCTTATTGAACGAGTTTGAATACCTACAAGGAACTTTGACTGTACCATAAATAAAGAAGAATCGCCATGTGTCAATGCATTCCAAATCTTTCACAGGGGATATCCTTCCCACAGACCTCTTTGTCTTGGTTGTCTATTTATTTCCTCGATCAATCTTTGATTTTCTCACATGCTCTGGTGGCGTGATACCCAAACACTCAAGCGCATGTATCTCCAGTAGTCTTTTGCTTCCAAATTTTCGTTTTTTCATCTTCGCACTAAGTAGAATAGAGGTATGATTGAGTCGGGGGGCTACAGTACACCCTAAACCATAAAACCTAAGGCGAGTTATTGGATGTAATTTGGTTCAAGTGAGTTGTTCGATTTGATGCACGCACATCAATATAATACGAACAATAAAGGAAGCTAACCAAAGAAAATAAGAGAAGGAAAAAATTGTAAAGAAACTAAATTATTATTAATCACAAACAGACGTGAATATTCCATTTAATTTACCAAGGTTAACTTTAGTGAACTTAACCCAGATAGATACATCTATCGCAAGATATAGAGGTAATGTTTAGTTTTATATTGAGTATTCTAAAGATAATATGTTGGAGTAGAATTATATGTTTGATTTTTTTTAGGAGGGATAAATCATATTGTAAACGTCAAATCAATATATTTTTATCTGATTAGTGGGGGTAAAAATATGATTTTGTAATTATTATTTTTATGCATATAATATAATTATGTGGGAGGTCTTGAGTTCGAAATCGAATGGGTTCCTTTGTATACCTTATTTGTGCATGTGATTGTGGAGTTCATACTTTCATTTATTTAATTTGATAATTGAATTTTATTGTCTTATTATAAGAATAATCTTCTTGATTTGATACTTGAATTATATTAATTTATTGTAAGGATAACCTTCGTAATATTCTCTTCACAAAAAAATAATAAAAAACTATATATATTTTTTTCAAAGAATATTTTAAAAATAAAAACAAACATAGCCAGAGGCTCAACAAAAAATATAACTCTGAAGGAAACAAAATCAACTAAATAAAGACTTCTAACAAATAAAACATTAATCTCAAGTAAATAATTAATTTATTAATACTATCGAATATCTTTTCTTTCTCCATCGGAAATTAAAAAGGATTGATTGAGCCGTAGTATATTCCGAAAAAAAAAGAAAAGAAAAGAAAATGTCCTCTAGGACTAGGACAATTGCTCTTACATCATCACTGGGGTTCAACTCTCAAGAAAAGCAGAAAACCTAGCCCCACACAAATGTACCAGCACTCTAATGCGTCATAAATTAATTACATATAAATTGCTATCGAAGTGATTTTGGGAGTGGGACTTATAAGTCCAATGTCCTAAATAATTGTACTATAGCAACATCATCTTTATTCTTTCCACTTGCTCAAACAGATGACTTCTTATTTTTTTGATAGTTGCTCAAACAGATGAATTGACTTGCGTGTTTGACGACATATTTTCAGATTACTAGAGATTTTTGATTTTACGCAAGAATGTTTAGGTAAATTCTTGTCCTGTGATATATTGTTTTTATATTATTACATATTATTAATGTTGCACAAAAATAATGTCAAGAGTTATTTTTAAAATTAGTAAGTAGAGTTTGGCTTCTACTTTTGGAATGTGCTCATCTAGAGTTGGAGCTTGAGTCTTCAAATGATTGCTTAGGTGCCATTTTGGCTTTGAGAATTTAATATTTATATCGCTTAAATTTTTGGTGGGCATCGACCTACTTGGATTTGGGGTGCCCATCTTGGTAGGTTTACGGCCTGTTTGGTTTTATTTCCAGAGCCATTTTCAGTTTTTAGGCATTTCTAAAATTTGAAAAGTTAGTTATAGATTTGATTGTAAAAATAAAAATATGTTTGGATGATTTGTTGGAAAGTAATGATTAAAATATGTATAGAATTGAAAAGATAGTTGATTTATATTTTTTTATGTTTAAGAAAATATATATTTTAAAAATATATGTATGCTTTATTAATTTTAAAATGATAATTGATACTTTATATCAAATTAAATTTGAATTTGATTGATTGATAATAGGATGGTAGGGTCGGTTTAGAAAAAGTTTGAAATTGAAAATAGGAATAGTTTGAGTGAAAAATAGGGAGAGAGTGATAGTTTTCGATTTTTATTTTCGGATGAAAATGAAAAGGACATGTGGAAATAAAACCAAACAGGCTGTTAGTTTGTTGGGTTACTCGCCATTTTCTTATTCATTTATTTGATTAAAACTTTTATTTGCTTTTTCCTTTTTTGTCATTATAATCTTTTTTCTTCAATTTGAAAATTTATTTTCATATTGGAAGTATACCATAAAAATTAATTTTCGTTTACCTTAATAATTAATTTTATTTTTCATATTAATTTACATTTAATCCAATTTTGGAATAATTTGAATTATTTAATAATTAAATAACTTGGAGACTCTCAAGTTCCTTTAGCTTCTTGTCTTCAAGAATTAATGCCTTGCTTAGCAAATTGTATACTCCAACAGACTTAGCAAATTTGACAATTACCTAACTTGTGAAGTAGTCCTTTCGGGTTAGGATGAGTTCTCATGATCATTCTTTACCTTTCCTTTTACTTTTCCTTAGTATTTGCATTTTCTAACTCTAGTGAGTCAAGAATATTTTTCTTGTAGCTTCATCTTGAGAGTGAGATATGTCCAATTCCGAGAGCGTGATGTTGAGTAATGGGATCAGATTTGAGTTAGAGTCCAAAATCTTGGTCAAAGTCATCGGTAGCTAGCGGCAGGGGGCTGGTTGCCACTGTTTAAAAAAATCGGACCGGTCTGACTGGACCGTCAACCCGCCGACAAATCGGTCTAGTTTTCTCAAAAAATAAAAAAACTAAAAAAATGCCATATTTTGTAAAAATCGTTCAAACCGACTGGTTGGGCGGCTGGACCAGTGAACCATTCACGGTTCAATTAAATCGAATCATTTTTTTCATTTAATTATTAATAAAATTAATTTTTTTTAATCTTTTGGTACAAAACTTGAAGGTTAAGATACATATCGCAAGCTATCTAAAAGCCAAAAAAGCCTTAGTTTAGAGTTTAGAATTAACCTACACACTCTCAACTTTAAACTTTAGACTTAATATATTTAAATTATTGTGATCATTTATAATATGAATTGTGAAATTTGGATTGAAATGTTAGATAATATCATTTAAGCTCTTTATGTTTTATATTGTGGCATTTTATTAATTTTTAAGAAATATATATAATATAAATATATATTTCATAATTATGATGTCACGGTTCAATTACGGTCCGACCAATGGTTGAACCAATGAACTGTGAATAAGTAAGTTTTTCGGTTTAATGAACAGTTCGATTTTTCAAACACTGCTGGCTACCTCCATGATGTAGGGGACAATAAGTTTGTTGCCCTTATAGAGGGGTCAACTTCCCCATGCATAGTTGGTTGGGCACCAGCACACGAGGCGCTCGCCTAGTAGGTGCCATCGGTGTGAGTGGCTGCCTAGGTGAACGCCGTCTTATGTGGCTCCAAGGCCAAGGTATCTACCATTTTGGGGGCTACGATTATGCTAAGTTGATTCTTGTTCGTGGGGGTCGTCCTCTTTACGGAGTTATTGTGTTTTCTAGGTTCGTAAGCCCCTTTTCGGGTGCATTATCTAGTCTAATCTTGGATCATAGAGTTGTGCATAACATAGAATTTCTCTTTTGGAGGTTTTTGCTCTAGGTATTATTTATGTTTTCTTACAGAGCTTTACACTCCAATGGCTTCGAATTCTTGGAGGAGCTTTAGCCCTGGAGATTACCTAGGATCTCTGGTGGAGTTTTATGCTTCACAATCATCTTTAGATTTTTCAGGGGTTTGCCTTCATCTTTTTTTTTTCTTCCTCTTTTAACTTTTTCAATGCTCGTCAAGAAACAATGTGTTGATTTTTCTTGAAGTTCCTTTGACTTGAGAGGAGGGTAAGTCCATTATAGATAGCATATTGAAGCTAAATGGAAGACAGTGAGAGTAGGTAGGGGATTGTTGTTTGGTGTTGGTCGGTCGGGATGTCAACTATTATGAGGTATCTATCTCAGTCGGCCTTGATTGGAGGCCACTTAATGGGTGTCTAGAGCTTGGAGACTGCCTATTGGGTGACCAGGACTTCGAGGCCGCCTACTTTTCTTGAAGTTCCTTTGACGAGAGAGGAGGGTAAGTCCAGTGTAGGCAACGAATTGAAGCTAAGTGTAAGGTAGTGGAGTAGATGGAGGATTATCATTCAGTGTTGGTCAGTAGGGATGTCGATTAGTATAAAGCAGCCGCCTCAAGTGGCCTTGATTGGAGGCCGCTCAATGGTGGCCAAACCTTGGATGCCACCTATTGGGCAGTTAGGAGTCATAGACCACCTATCAGGCAGCTGGCTCTTAGAGGTTGCCTACTTGGGCATGGTCGTTTGAGGTACTTAGGATATTCAACAAAGCTTTAGAATCTTTAATAGAGCTTTATGCTCCTGGGATCACTTGGGATCTCATATGGAGATTTACGCTCCTTAATCCACTTAGAATCTTTCCTAGAGTTTTAAGCTTTGCGATTAACTTGAATTCTCTTGCTGAGCTTTATGTTCCTGAAATCTCTTAGAATTGTTAAGGGAGTTTGTGCTCGATGAATAACTTAAATTTTTTTTGCAGAGCTTTATGCTCTAGAGATTCTTAAGTTCTCTTGTAGAGCTAAGTTATTTTAGTAGCCCCTTGAGATCTCTCGCAGAGGTATTTCTCTAGGGACCCTTTTGGGTCTTTTGCTAAGTTACATTATTTTGCATGCCGTAAAGATTTCACATAGTTGTATTTCTATGAGTTCTTAAGCTCTTACCATTAGGAAGTTTTGTTTGCAAGCCCACTTGAGGGTCTTATTGTGGAGATATTCTTTTTGCGAGCCGCTTTGGGGGTCTTATTGCAGAGATGTTCCCAAGATCTTATCGAAGGATACGTTTAGGGTCTTGCTCCTCGGCTGTCTTCTCGCCAGCTCTTTCAAGGGGTCTTACGAAGGATGTAAATTTGCAAGACCTTTTTGGGGGTTTTTCTAGTAGGCTTGATCTTTGCAGGCCCCCTTAGGGCTTATGAAGGAAATATAAGAGGTGGAGAGGAAGAATTTCAAAATTCTAACTAGCACAATGAAAGCAAAATCAAATTTAATCACATTAAATTTCCACCTCAAGGACCATCTCATGCTTCATGCTTAGATTTGGTAGGAAGCCATACCTTTTTCAAGATTTTCTTTTATAGAAGATGTAGGCTCAAAGTATGATCCAAATCACACTCTTTGCGTTCTTCTAGTATTCCACTCCAATAGATTAATAATTGATCTTTAGAACACCAATTTCCAATGGATGAATTGCTAAAACCTTGGCTACATTGGAGAAGCATCGCACTACTTAAAAGATGTGCTCTTCCTCAAATGAAAATCCACACGCTTAGAGCTCTTCACTACTTTGGAAAATGAAGCTAGAATGTATCTTCAAAGTAAGGTAGGAGAAGAAGGTGTTTGAGACTTTTTGGGAGGGAGAAGAAGGCTAGAGGAAAGGATTTTTTTGAAGCTAAATTTTTTTCCAACACACAATCAAGTGGTAGGAGAAGGGGGCGACCCACTAAGGGGTATAAATAGACAATTTTTGGCTCCAAAAATATGACTCTCATACACATACATCTATATAAATAGTGATCACATTTTCCATCCTAATGGAATATTCTCTAGATGGAATCTAAGTGTTCCAAGTGGGGTGGTGGAGTGTGCACCTCCTATACTAGATACCATCTAGTGCGTCACACTTTCCACCTTATGGAATCTTATATATATATATACATACACTATATAAGGGTCATACTTTCCATCTTATTTCCAAATAAAAAGAAGACAGAATTCTAATTTGTATTTAAGAATTTTGAACTTATTATTCTTTTGGTTATTTGAATTTTTTTTAATAAAAATTTAATTTACGGATTTAGATTTTTTTAGGAATAGAATAGAATCAAGAGGTCTTTTGGTCGTTTTTTTATTTATTAGTGATTTAGAGTGGAACAAGCATTCAAATGTAAGAGAATGGATATGTATTTCCATCTCAAGATTTCAAATATCTTATTCTTAGTGTTTATATATTCCATTTATTTGAATCTGGGAGTATTTTTCTCTTGATTGAATACAAAAAAAGAAGATCATCACTTTTTTGTTTTGTTGTACTTCGTTAGGTCTAGGTAAGGTATACGAAAAAAAGCTTACTTGATATTGTTGACAATGAAACTTACCAAAGAGATTTGTTTTTCAACGAACTTTAGCTTGTCGAAAAATACATCAAGTTATTCTCGAGATCTATGTGAATAACTCTTTGGAGTTTTGCACCAGGCTTGTGTCATGATTTTAACTTCTTAAAATCATTAAGGTTAGGTATACCAAAGAGAAAGAGTATCACTAACTTAAAGTGATCCCATTTGACCACTTAGGCGTGGTCTGGCATGAACCCATCACATTACATCACTTTCCTCTAGTCTTGATGGTCCATAAATTGGTCCTAATTAAAATCTAATTTTAATGCCGATTGATTGACCATCAAATTATCTCTACAAATTTTTCTTTTAATTAAATAATATGTTAAATTAATTTAACACGTGAATTAGTTATAATTGACTTCATTCAATTAAATAATCAATTATTTAGTTGAATTAATTTAACTCCTTAAATTAAAAAAGCCAATTAATTCCTTATTCTCTATCCAACTCCTCAGATAATACCATATAACACTTTGATAATATTCAATGTGAAGACATCTTGAATATTGTGTGTGACCCATTGGGTTCACCAATCAATTACACATGGACCCACAACTCTTTCCAATTTAATTGTGAATAATAAAATATTATTCTAGTCAATTAAACTCATTTAATTGACTACTCTTGAATTAATCCGTATTAATTTAAGAGTATCCAATCTCCATGATCAATGTCTAACTACAAGCACATGAAGCCCAATCAACAAGTGAAATCAATTCGCGTGAGCCCTCTCACTTATGAGTATTAAGCAAATATAGTCTTTCTATTTTCTATCTTCCGACTGTGGCTTAGGATCAAGATATTTGTCGAAATCCCAATAGCCTCGATAATTATGTGTCTACCATTAATGGTCGATTCTTTTGCGACCTCAACTTTAGAAACTCATTTCAAATTGTTGCATTGCCTTGCGCAAAGACTTCTTGAATCGAGAATCGTAGAAAATATAGGAGACCAACTCATTCAACAAGATAATCAAATAGATCCTTTGTTGGTTTTCACAAAAAACTTCGTGTACAAGTAATTCATACCAAAACACACACCTTATGACCAGCTAAGTGGTTAGTATATAAATCGTAGCATGAGGATCAGTATATGAGATTGCCATGGAACCTCAAGTCAAAGGATTATTAATATACACTATCATAAGTTTAGAGAATGCCATGGAATCATCCTATCCCATTCGCCACTTTGGCTACCTCGAGGATTTCTCTCTGCTGAGTCCTTAGTGAACCTATCCTCTAATAGACGCCCACTAACGTGAATTGGTTTCCATTATACTGGATGTCTATGAAATGGGGCAACCTCCAACCCTTGGAGTGTATACTGCTAGTGCAAGTCTATTCAAATGTTTGATGCCTTTATCTCATAGATTCTATAACTTGGAGTGATTTCAAGATCACAACCATAGAGACATGTTTCATGATATAGGCACCTATTAACCTACACCATGTCCTGTAGCCCTTTGTGATCTTACAGGCTTCAACCAAATGCATAACAAAGAAGCATAAGATGAAGATGGCCATTTTGAACGATTTTATTGATGAGTAAGATAATATTACAAGAGTAGTTACATGCCAATCCAATTTTATTTCTGGGCTCTACTCTAATAATGTCCCATTTGCCTATAGCCTTAGGGCCCATCTTCTTAACATGTCCATCGAAGGTCTTTTGTGATAGGGGTTTAATTAATGGGTTTGTTATATTCTTTTTTGAGGCAACCCTTTTTGCTCAAATGCCACCTCTATTAATGATCTCTTGGACCTAGTGATACCACCTCAAAATGTGCTTAGACCTTTGATGAGATCTTGGCTCTTCTGCTTGCGCGATAGCTCTATTGTTGTCACAATAAAGAACAACTGGTTCTGCAATGCTAGGCACTACATCCAACTATTAGATGAAGTTTTCGATCTAAATACCCTCATTTGTAGTGTTCGATACTACAATATATTCTACCTTAGTGGTTGAGTCGGCAGTAATTTCTTGCTTGGAACTTTTCCAACTAACCGTTCCGTCATTAAGGCAAATATGAATCTTGACATGGATTTTGAGTTATTTATATCATATTAGAAACTAGAATCCAAAAACCCTTTGAGTTTCAATTCTCCATTGCTAGATGCTAAGAACAATTGTTCAGTTTTTCTCAAGTACTTTATAATTCTTTATGGCCCTCTAGTGATCCTCACTAGAATTGGATTGATAGAGACTCATAACACTTTGAGCGCGAGCTATATCTAGTTTTGTACATAGCATAACATACATTATGCTCCCTATAGTAGATGTATAAGATATGAAAACCATTCTTCTTCTCTCTTCCTTAGTTTATAGGGCCGTAAATTTTGAGAGATGAAGATCATGTCTTATGTTGAGGTATCCTCTCTTTGATTCCTTCATACTAAATCACTTTAGTATCTTGTCAATGTACAATGATTGGAAGAGGCCCAACATCCTCTTAGATCTATTTCTATAGATTTGTATTCCTAATATGAAGGATGATTTTCCTAAATCTTCCATGGAGAATTATGTAGATAACTATGTTTTAGTACACTCTAACATCCCTTTATCATTTCCAATGAGAAGTATATCATTGACATAAAGCACCAAGAACTGGATTGACTCCCACTAGCCTTCTTGTACATATATAGTTCATATATATTTTTGATAAAGCCAAACTCTTGGACTATTGCATAAAAATGTAAATTTTAACTTTGGGATGCTCGTTTAAGTCCATAAATGGACATTTGGGCCTTACAAACCTCTTGCTCACTTTGCTTGAATATGAAATCTTTTGGTTACTCCATATAGATTTCTTTATCAATATCTTCATTGAGAAAGACAATTTTCACATCTATTTGCCATATTTCATAATCATAATATGATGCTATGGCAAGTAAAATCCTAATTGATTTAGGCATATCAACTGGTGAGAAGGTTTCCTCAAAGTTTATCCATGGCCTCTGAGTGTTGTAACCCTTCGCCATTAGTCTAGCCTTATGGGTTACTAATCCTCCATTAATCCAAGCTTTCACTTATAGATCTATTTGCAACCTATATGTACTACCTTCCGGTGGATCTATCAAGGTCTATACCTTGTTTGAGTACATGGAGTCCATATTGAATTTCATGGCTTTTTGCCATTTTCTTGAATCCATATTTGATATGACTTCCTTAAAAGTCCTTGGATCGTTATCTGATTGACCGGTGTCATGAAGGAATTCAAACCTTTCATGTTGTTTCAGATCTTCTTGGAATATGTGTAACAGTTAACTCTTATGCAATTATTTCAATTTTTTGTTGCTTACTATGATCTTCTTGAACTTCATCAAGTTTAACAACAATGCTGTTTCTATCTAATAGAAGCTCTTTTTTCAAAATGTTGGCATTTCTTGAAATAAACATTTTTCACTCTGAGGGACCATAGAAGTAGTAACATAGAGAACAAGTTTGCGTAAGGTGGATCTAGCATCCAACTTATCTCTCACTAGCTTCTTGACATATGTGGGAGACCTCTATACACTAAGGTAGGGATATGAAGGTGCTCTGTTAGACTACATCTTATGTGGAGTCTTGGGTACCGATTTTGAAGGTATTATATATAGTAACTTCGCCATCGTTTCTAGAGCATATCCCTAAAATGAAAGAGGAAGATCCATGAAGCTTATCATAGATCGCATCATCTCCAATAAAGTATGGTTTCTATGTTCGGCAACTTTATTAAGTTGAGGTATACCGGGAGGAGTTTACTATGAAAGAATCCTATCCTCTCTTAGATAATCTAAAAAATCATCACTTAAGTATTCCCCAACTTGATTTGATCAAAATGTTTTAATACTATGTCCTAGTTGCTTCTTTACTTCATTCCTATAAGCTTTGAACTTTTCAAAGGCTTCGCCTTTGTTCTTCATAAGGTACACATATCTGAATCAAGTTATATCATCGATGAAGGTGATGAAGTAAGGTTAGCCTCCTTTTTTACTGACTTTTAGTGGTTCGCATACATCAGTATGGGCTAACTCCAAAGGATAGGTGGCACACTCCAGTCGTCCAACAAATGGTGCTTTGGTCATTTTTATTTTCAGACAAAACTTGTAAGTAGGTAGATCCTCTAGGTCACCAACGTTTAGTGAACTTGAGGCAACTAATTTGCTCATCCTATTCTTAGAGATATGAGCTAGTCTTGCATGCCACAAGCATGCATTGTTTTAGTTATCTAACTTTCTTTTGTTACTTTGTTGAATTGGTATGAGTAATAATGAAGAATCAAGTCTGTATAAACCATTTGCCAATGTACCAAATCCAACTAAAGGACCATTCTTTAATGCAAAACACCGGACATTTGAAATTACAAAATCATATCTTTCACTATCAAGAACTAGAATGGATACAATATTCTTAATAAGGGACAGTACATAAAGGAAATTATTTAATACTAGTCTCGATTTGTATATTACAAGGGTAACTACACCTTAGACTCCGGCTGCAACTGTTGCTTTGTTGCCAAGGAGTATCCCCTTCACTTGGCTTTCTTCTTTCTCCATCTTCTACGATGAATTGCAAAGATAAAAACCACATGTAGTATCAAATACCCATGAAGAACCCTCAGCTGTTAGGTTGACTTCAATAAAGACATACCATTCTTACTGGTTGCAAGATATTTCTTGCAATTCCTCTTCCAATGCCCAATTTTGCCACTATGAAAACATTTTTTGTCTTTTGATCGACTTTCTTTTTCTTGACACCACCAAAGTCTTCAATTGTAACTTGCCTTAAAAGAAATCTTCTTCTTTTTTCCTTTCTTGCCTTGCGGGCCTTAGATTCAGATGAGATTGCAATCAGTAAAGGCTTATCTTTCTTGATGTTGGCCTTCACAATTGCCAACATGTTGACCAACTAATTGATTGTTACCTCTATTTTATTTATATTAAAGTCCATAAAAATGAGCTAAATGAGCTTGGTAGAGATTATAAGATCAAATCTACACAAAGTTCATTATCCATGACCACATCAAGTTTACCAAACTTCTCAATAAGCCTGATCATTTGAGGCCATGTTCATGGACACTCAACCCCTTAACCATCCTAACTCGAAAAAGTTCCTTCTAGGCGGTGAATCTTTCATGCATCGATTACGCACTATACAACTTTTGTAAATGTGTTTGAATTTATGAAGCATGTTTCATATGTTCATGAGACCATTGAAGCTCATTTGTCATGTCTATTAACATTAAGCAATGGGTTTGAAAATCATCTCATCCCACCACGTGAATGTTTCATATATATCTTCTAAAATTTCTTCCGAAAGGGCATCTAGTGGGGGACCATCGAGTACATAAGTCCTTACCTTGGAGTAAATAACAATTTTCAAATTGCGAAGCCAATCTTGGTAGTTTGGTCTAATTAACTTGCTACTTTTCAAAATAGTTGTCAGTGGATTTTTAGCCATTTTGGGATTTTATAGGTTTTCAGAAAATCTACAAGCGCAAAAAAGAAAGTATAAGCATTCATTTGATCAATATGTTTAAGCAAGATATGGACTTTAATCTTTAGTTGCCTCCCACTATTTTTATCAATTCTTGTGTGCTCACAAAAAAAAAATCAAAAAATCATATTTCCTAGAGGTTATTAAGGCTTAAAGGCATTAATCATGAACCAACGCTCCGTAGCCTAATATAGATAACAACTTTACCAATTGCATCTAAATGCAACTCTTAATTTATTTTGCCTTGTTTTTCACATAAACCCATGCCTCGCGGCTATTTATGTTACTTAACATTAAGTCTAACCCACTAATCATCTTCAAAACTACTTGATTGTGAGCATCTCATACCTTATGGCCGATGTCACAATCAAGCAATTTTAAAATGCATCTCATGCTACGGTAGTGATCATAGCTATCTAAGAAGGTATATCCCTCGCCTTATGGCTAATATACCAACCCAGATAGGCCTCATGTCAAACTCCTATTAGCGGAAGGCATGGACAATTAAACCTGATTTAATTTTGCTCATTATGGCATAGTATTTAATACATAAACTTTCCAAGTGAGGGTTTTCACATTGGAAAGATCTCATCATTTAATTATCTTTATCTAGGTTTCTATCCTAAGCATGCATCACCGTACATCAAAGGGTAAGAAAGCATGAATAAATAAAGCCTAACATGCATCTACTAGGATGATCATGAGCCATAACCAAGTGACTCCACATAAAGCCACAGTGGTTCACGTGGTTGATTTAGAGGATTAGCAATTAAATTACTAGATCTTATCTATTACATATGCACTCCATGCATACCTAAGCTCCAAGTCTTCATATCCTCCAAGCCTCCATTTTGCTCCTTGGTATGGCCACCCGTAATAAAGCATGACCTCACCAATCTAATTGAGCCTACTCTCTTTACATGTTTAAAGAAAGAAACCTTAAGTCTTACTCAAAGGGGGTAAATACTCTTTAGAAATTAAGAGGAAAGGTGGGACATGCAAGCCCTGTTTAATTACAATCCATTGAATCAATCTAAATTGAAATTAAAGCTTATGATCATCCGTTCATTCTATTCATCCATTCATTAAATAAATAAAATATAAATTTATCAAATAAATTTATTGGAGTGCCCATCTCATGAACACTGGCCAACAAATTAGAACAAGTGCATCAAATACACATTCTAATTCCAACAAAATGGTAATTGAATTTTGATAACATAATTATTGGATTTAAAGTATTCAAAATACCTCAAATTATATTGGTCATATTTAATAAGAATTATACTTTGAAGAGGAGGCAAAAGATAATCAAATTGACACTAAAAGATGAAACAATTTTATCAAAGAAAACAAGCATAAAGCTATCCCCAATTTTGACCAAACATAGGCAGAGCAAAACAGATTTTTGCCTCTGTTTTCCTTTGATTTTAGGCCCCAAAAATGATAAAAGATACTATACACAAATGTGCTCATGGGCCACACACAACCCACATGCACAACAGGTCATAGCCCGCCATGCGTGCATGCACAAGTTGTGCACTTGATTTTCAAACCTCATTTTTGTCTTTTTTGATTTCTGCTCATATTCCAATCTTTGGACAACCTCCTTAACAAGATTTCTGAACAATACAAAAACATTCAACACACCAGAAATGCATATAAAAAATTGAATCAAATTCAATCATGCAATCGACTCAAATTTCAACCAAATTTAATTTTCTATTTTAGATCACATTTAATCATGCTTCCAACACAAAAATTCAAGCCATATGCACTATACGTATGTCCAAAATCCATCAATTAGATTAGAATCATGTGATACTTTCATAAATTCATCACATGAATCAATGAGTTAAAAATCTAAATAAATATCATGAGATTGACTCTAATACCACTTGAAGGAAAGATTTAGAGATGGAGAGGAAGAATTTCAAAATTCTAACTAGTGCAACGAAAGCAAAATTAAATTTAATCACATTAAATTTCCATCTCAAGGACCATCTCATACTTCATCTTTAGATTTGGTAGGAAGCCATACCTTTGCCAAGCTTTCCTTTTGTAGAAGATACAGGATCAAAGTGTGATCCAAATCACACTCTTTGGACTCTTCTAGTATTCCACTCCAAGGGGTCAAGAATTGATCTTCAAAACACCAATCTCCAATTGATAAATTGCCACACTTTGGCTAGTTTAGAGAAGCACCACACTAATTAGAAGAACGTGTGCTCTTCCTACAATGCAAATCCACACAACAAGAGCTTTTTGCTACTTTGAAGAATGAAGCTATAATGTATCTTCAAACTAATGTAGGAGAAGAAGGTGTTTGGGAGTTCTTGAGATGGACAAGAAGACTAGAGGAGAGGATATTTTGGAGCTCAAATTTTTGCCAACACATGACCAAGTGATAGGAGAAAGGGGAAGCCACTAGGGGTTATAAATATACAATTTTGGCTCCAAAAATATGACTCACATATACATACATCTATATGTATAGTGATCACATTTTTCATCCTAAAGGAATATCCTCTACATGGAATCCAAGTGGGGTAGTGTAGTGTGCACCTCCCACACTAGATACCATCTAGTGTGTTGCACTTTCCATCCCATAGAATCTTATATATATACATTATATATAAGACCCACATCATCCTTCACATGAAATATATATATATATATAATATGCATATATATAACGATCACACTTTCCATTGGGCTAAAATCTTTTTACCCTACCGTGAAATGTGAAATAAGCGGTTTACCTCCATGTGATAAAAAGAGGTTGAAATGCCCCTTTATGGTTTTAAATTGTGGTTCACTGCCTCCTTTAGGGTATTTGAGTTGAATTTTACATTGCATAGACAAAAATACCCTCATATATATAATTATTTTATATCCTTTTTTTTGTTTTTCTTTTGTTTAATTTAAACTAAACAATTTGATATTTATAAAATATAAACATATTTATATAAATTAAATACTATGTAATATTTATAAAATTATATATACATACATATATATAGTTATATACACATAAAATATTACATATACGTATATGTATATAAAATTATTTACAACATATTTATATACATATAATATATATTTCTTTTTCTTTAGTTTAATCAAAACTAAATAATTTCATATTTATAAAATATATAACACATTTATGTAAATTAAATACTATTTAATATTTATAAAATATTATACATATAAAATTATATATGTGTATGTAAAATTACTTATAACATATTTATATACATATATATAAAATGCAACTCCATCCCCTCCACCTCTCCCTCCCTCTTGCCCCCAAACCCCATTGGTAGGCATGGCCGACTGCTAATGGCAGCCTTAAAAATGGCCAGATTTGGCCAGATCTAGATATGGTCAAGTTCGGCCAACGATCACCAAGAGAGTTCTTTCTTTTTTTCTTTTATTTTGTAGCATCGGTAGCTTTGTTGGGTGGAGGTTGGTGGATATGTATATATATGATAACATATATATATATATATTATATAAGGTGTTTATATATATCAATATAAGGTGTGCATATACATAAATATATCAAAAAAAATTGTAATATCATTACATAGTACTAGCCAGCGGGCATGACCACCATGGACAGCCACAAAATTTTAGGATGAGTTGGGATGGTGGATATATATGATGATATTATATATGTATGTATATAATGTGTATATATAAATATATTAAAATTATTTTTTATACTAATACATAGGGTTGTAACTGGATATTCAAAAATTTGTTTACTGTCCGCATTTGTATTCGTTTATATAAAATTTATTCGCATCTATTTAAAGTGGATATTATTCATATTCGATTAGTAGATATCTAATTATAAATGCGTATCCGATCTGTTTAATATCGACTGTGAATATATATTTATTAAATAATATATTATTTATATTTTTCAATAAAAATCTCATAATCCATATATGTGTGTATGTGTATATATATATAAATTATAATTGAAGAATTAGGAAGAAAAAAGAATAAATTTAACAAATTATTATAATATAGAGAAAAAATTGAGAATAAAGTTAATCAACACAATTATTATTAGTTGACTTTATGATTAATATAGTCAAATGCTATTACTAATATTAATTAGTACTAATAATTGATTATAAAGCCAATTATTAATTAGAAATTATGCTATTTATTTGATTGCTTTCTTTTTAATGAAATTGTATAGTTCCTTCTATTAATTAAAAATACATATTTGTTATGGTTCATAAATTCACGTATTTGGATATTTGTAAATAGATGTCTAAATAATTATCACCAAATATGAAATTAAAAAAATAATTCGAATACGAATAAGTTTAACTAAATATGGATGCATCCGAATAATTATAATCGAATACGGATATATCTAAATTCAACATATATTCGATGGATACAAATTTGGATATCATTTTTAAATATCCGTCAGATTCTTATCCGTATTCAAATATTCGAAAAGTTAGATTGATACAAATATGAAAATAATATATTCGATTCGTTTAATATCCACTTACACCTCTATTAATACACAGCGGCCGCTGGCCACTGGAGCATGCAACCACCATTCGCCGCTGAAAGGATCTGGCCAGATTTGGCTAATTCGCATGGCTACCAAATGGGTATATATGTATATAATACTATATTATATTTGTAATATATATGATATGTTATATATATATGTATATAAATATATAAATATTCTTTTATATATTTTTAATATATCTTTTATATATATATTAAATATCATTCCATTTTGATCATTCATTCAAACAAAAAAAATCCAATGATTGATATAAATAAGGGTGTGATAGTCATTTTATATATGTATATATATATATATATATATAAAAGATCATCAAAACTTGCATAAAATGGTGCTGCATGTATTTCACTTTTGGCTTTAAGGTATGTTTTTGCAGCATTTCCAAAGACATTTAGTTGTTTTTTTTACCCTTTTTTTAGACAGGGAGATAAACCGCCATATCCGTATTTGAGAGGGGGGTTGGATTGAATTTTTCCACTTTTCATCTTATGGAAGTGATCCTATTTGACCACTTACATGATCTAGTGTGAACTTATCACACTAGATCGTTTTCCTGTAGTCTTGATGGTCCATAAATTGGTCATAGCCAAAATTCAATTTTAATGCCAATTGATGGTCCATTAATTTGTCTCTACAAATTCTTCTTGCAATTAAATAATTATATTATTTAATTAAATTAATTCAACACTTGAATTAATTATAATTGACTTCAATTAAATAATTAAATTATTTAAATTAATTTAAATCCTTAAATTAATCAAGCAAATTAATTCATTCTTCTCTATCCAACTCCTTGGTAATACCATCTAACACTTAGATAATATTCAATGTGAAGACATCTTGTGTGAGACCCGTTGGGTTCACCAATCAATTAGATATGGACCCACAACTCTTTGGGAGTTAATTACGAATAACAAAATATTATTCTGATCAATTAAACTCATTTAATTGACCACTCTTGAATTAATAAGGATGTATAGCTACAAACCCGCGGAACTCAATTAATAGGTGAAATTAACTCGTGTGAACCCTCCCACTTCATGCAAATCCGGTCCTTCTATTTTATGTCTTCCGATTGCAACCTAGGATCAAGATATTTGTCGAAATCCCAGTAGCTTTAATAACTATATGTCTATCATTAATGATTGATTCTGTTGCAACCTTAATTTTGGAAACTCAATTCCAAATAGTCGCATTGCCTTGCACAAGGACTTCTTGAATCGAGTAGTATAAAACATAGGACATCAACTCATTCAACAAGATGGGCAAATGGATCCTTTGTTGGTTCCCAAAAATTTTCGTTTACTAGTGGCTCATACCCAAAACACACACCTTATAACCCGCTAAGTACTCAATGTATGAATTAAAGCATGATAACTGGTAGACGAGATAATAATGGAATCTCAAGTTAAAAGACTAATAATATGCACTATTGTAAGCTTAGAGAATTATCTTCTCTAACTTGCCACTTCAGCTATCTTGAGTATTTCTCTATGCCGAGTCTTTAGTGAACCTATTCTCTAACAAATAAGGGTGTTCACAGTTCGGTAAATTGGCTGAACCGAACTGGAACAAAAAATTTGGTTTGTACTGAATACCAAACCAAAAATTTCGGTTCGGTATTCGATTTGGTTTTGATTTTTTGTATCAGTTAACCGAAACGAACCGAATTATTGAATTGTTAATTAATATATATATTAATATGTATTAATATTAATATATATTGTTAATTAATAAATATATTACATTAATATATATTAATTAAAAATATATATACTGTTAATAGTATACATATATATTAATTAATTAACATTATATATATCTTGTTAATAGTATTAATAGTGTGTTTGTATATATATATATATATATATATATATTAATTAACAGCAATATATATTAGTATTAATAATAAAAATTGAAAAATTCGGTATTTTGATTTTTAACCGAACCAAATCGATTTTTTTTTATTTTAACCAAACTGAACTAAATAGTTCGGTTCGGTATTCGGTACAATAAATAGTTCGGTTCGGTTCGTACCGAATGAACACCCCTACTAACAAACACCCACTAACGTGTACTAGTGTTCACTATACTGGATGTCTATGAAACAGGACGTCTTCCAACTCGTGGAGTGTACATCACTAGTGCAAGTCAATCCAAATCTTTGATACCCTTATCTCATAAATTCTATTACTTGGAGTTATTTCAAGACCATAGCTCTAGAGACTTGTTTTATGATGTAGCTAACTATTGACCTATGCCATGTTCCGTAGCCCTGTGTGATCTTGTGGGCTCAGTTAATGCATAACAAAGAAGCATAAGATGAAGATGATCAATTGAATGATTATATTAATTGAATAAGATTGTATTACAAGAACAGTTACACGCAAATCCAATTGGCTTTCTAATCACTACTCTAACAACTTGTGTAATAAATTTCCATTCTGTGCATTTGTTCGAGATTGGCCTTGAGGCCATGGCAGAGGATCTAACTATAACTGATCTGTGGCTATGTAGGAGTAAGACTAAGATGTAGTCCTTTCTTTATCATTTTGTTGAGGACAATTTTGTTCTTATTTTTTCTTTGGTAGTATGTGAAATTTCATTTTCTTTTGAGAGGCCAAGTGTAGGCCAAGCATTATTTGCTGCTTGAGCATTCTGACTATGTCAGACTTTGTTTTTTGGATGGTTAGGTGGTGTTTTCACTCTTTTTCATACTCAACTATTTGGATGATTACGTGATTTATGTTAATCTTGATCTTGTTATGTTATTTGCACATTTTTGTATTTATGCACTTCTTTGCTTTTTCCTCGCTACTCCAAACTTAGTTACATTAAGAAGTGGTTGTGAGTCCCCTTAAGGGTTCTAAGAAAGAGGTAATATTTCTGAACCCTCCTTAATGGAATCTTATGGTAAAGCTGTTGTTGTTGATGCGCCCCATTAGGAGTCTTATTTAGTAACAATTGTTATGCATTCTATTGGGCTTCTCAACATAGCTGCTGCGGTATGACACTTTGGCGCTCTTAGTTTGATGTTGTTGATGTGAACCCTCTTGGGGGCTTTATTGTTGTTGTTGTTGCTGCGCACTTTAAGGGTCTCCCGTGGATATGTTCCATGGAGAGAGCTGCTTGGGGTCTCTTGTGGAGAAGTCATTTTTTTTTGTTTTTTCTTTTTGTTTGTATGTTCCCCTTTGGTCTTACCACATAATTTGTTTTTCCTGCGAGGGGTTAGTTTGCAGTAAATAGAGACAAACATTAATAAAAGTTAAATATCTTGTTGGATTCAAAAATAACATTGGCTGCCTCATGTCACATGAGTTTGGAAAGACTTTTTATTAACTAAAAATGGATAATCTAGAACTACCAGAAATGGAATCTGACTCTCCTAGGAGAGGCTTGTTTGATTAGCTAAATTGATAAACTGTTTTAGCAACGAGTTACTGTGGCAAGCTATCTAAGATGAGGGTGCTTCCGACTTTGAGTTTTCTTTTTCCTTCTATGTTTTGCAGCTTACAAGTGTTTGTGTTTATGCTCTCTATCTTTTGGTGGGGTCTTTCCCATCCTGCATTTAGCTTTGTGTTGGGTCAAGAAATTACATTTCTCCTCTCACTTCTTAGGCACACTTAGGCGTCATGTGCCTATGACCTTCTATTTTGGTGCATCGCTTTTTAGATGTGCGTGGTACTGCCCAACACTAGGAGTACTCCAGGGTTTGTCTGCGGATTCCATGAAGTTCAAGAATTTTTTAATACTTCTTCTACCGATTAACTTCTGTGCTTGTAGCCAAGTTAGATAATGTCTCATTCGTAGAAAGTCTAGATGACGACCCTGCATATTCAGAAGGGCATTTAGGCATTTAGGCTCCATCTAAAGTCTAGATGATGACCCTTCATTATTTTTACACCCTTCATATTCAGAATTTATCTCCAGCCTTGTAGGTGTTTATCAGATTACTTGGGGCAATTTTTGCCTCCTTGATGGTTTCTATTGCTTCGAGATTGTAATCATCTGCCTTCTCCTTTCAGTCGTTTGCCTCTATGATTTTTCCATTTGATTTTGCATGAAATGCGTTGAACTTTAGCTGTTAGGTATTGGCCACATTTAGTTGGAGGGATGTATCATGCAGTAAGATATCTACAAAGCTTGGCCGTCTATTAGGATCTTCATCACCTAGGTTAGGCCGAGGAGGCTTGGATTATAAGGGAGTTAGTGTCTACATGTCTTCATTTTCTCCAATGGTGGGGGGCATATTTTTGCGCTAGGTAAAGGCTTGCACTTCCTTTGCAACTTTTATGAGAGGTTTTCGAGCACTAGCGGATTTGCCTCCTGTGGGTCAACTAGATATTATTAATATGGCCCTACGGTGAGTAGGTTGTCAACCTTATGTTGTAGCGATCTCTTTGAGGCCATGATTTCTGCTATGGTGTCTTCCACGATACTTTGTGCTTTAAGTTTGGATAATTTTTTGGGCCATCTTCACACTTGGTGACAATTCCTTAGGGTATCTTTGTTGGATTGATCTTTTGATCTTGCCCTGCAAGTGATTATATTCTTTAGTGTTCTCTTTTGTGGTGATGGAAGTGCCAGCACTTCTCCAGACTTTGCTTCTTGCGATTATTTGCTTTCTTTTTGGTTGCAAGCACAGTTGGAGTTGCTCATCATGAGGTAATCATCTCACCTTTTGGGATTGTCCATCATCTTCTGTGATTCTCCATGGGAGTTATCATTTATCCGGCATGAATATACTTCTCAGGTCGAATTGTGATATAGAGTTTGACCATAAGTGGGGGGTAAGTTATGCATTTTCAACTTTTCTCACGCAACAGATTTCTTTCAAGATTGATTCCTTCCTCATCTTGTAGGTTCAACACTTGCAAAACTCAAATAGACTACCATAAATAGTTTTGTATGTTAACGACACATCTACTTCCAAGTATTTGACTATAAGCATCCTCATTTTCAAGTAGTGCCAAATGAGGTAAACAACTATATAGATCCTGGTGGAATAATCTTTGAACCCCTAGATCCAACAAGTGGTTTTGAATAGTTTCAAACAAAGTTGACCTAAATCTATCTCTTTGGATTTGTATAGAAAATTATATTTAGAATGCTTCCATTGTTGACCAAGATTCCATGAACAACATCAACCAAAGGACAATCGGACAATTCTCCAAGATATATCAAAGATAAATGCTCCAAGTCCTTGTCAGTGACAGAGATCGGATTGGAACTAGTAGAGACATAGGAGAAACTTTCTTCTGAAACCTTGCACCTTTCACTGTTGAGCTTTCTCTCGAGTTGCTTCCTCGAAGATTTTAAATATCCTCTTGCTAGCGCCTCACTATAGTGTCAATTACTCCCCGAAGAGAGAAGTACTCTTTAGTCTTTCAATCTGTAGTTTGGTCTTTTGTGGACTCCTTGATAACTACTTCTTAGGGGGATCGATGTTTATCTTGGGAGTTGGCCCTATTGGCGATGAACTTTTTCAAATAGAGCATTTAGTATTATGCGCCTTTTATTAATGAAAGGCACAATAACATAAAAGTTGACCCATATGAGGCAAATTCTGTAGGTCAAACATTTTGATTGGTGAACAGATTTCACCCTTATGATGTTAGTCCTCTTTGTCATGAATTTTGCCTTTGTTTATTTTTTCTTAGTTTAGGGTATTAAACTTCATCTTATTAATCTCTTCCTCGGTTATGTATTTGTCGACCAGGTCAAGAAAATGCTCCACTATTTGCTGCCTCTCCCAAACCAATGTATTGGCATACTCTTTGTCCTAGACCTAGAAATAACGTATCAACGAGAAAATCACCATGGGATTATTAATTTTTTAATCTTCATTACTAAATTTGGTGAAAAATTCTATGAATAAGGTGAGTGTAAGGAGCTTGCTCTTTCTTTTACTTGTGAATTGGTAGAGGAACTTATCGTACAATTGGTTATAGAAAAATATTGATCTTGGCCTCAACTTCATGTACCAGTCTAGTATTATCCATTGAAAGCTAATAACAAGCAACTATGCTTAGATGTGCTCACTCTATGAAGTTGCATTATGTGCTCAAACTACAACAAGTGTTCATTGGGGTTTGTGGGGCAAACCTATTAGCACTTTGGCATATGGTGTTATTCTTTCATCCAAAATCTCTTGGGTGAATGGAGATATCATATCTTTTTTTCTTTATTGGGTTGTATTGCTCCAAGTGAGAGCTACTCAGATTGACGCTTGGAGGGGTCCTCCAAATGTTTGTTCAGTTGTGGAGCTTGGTCTGAAACTTTTTTCAGTTATATTTCTTAATGTGATGGTAACTTCTGTTATATTGATCTCTTTTTCATCAAGTTGCATATTGTAGTATAGTTGGGCTTCGAAATCTCTTAACCAAAGTCAGCCACTTCTTCATCTTAGCTAACTACTTGATGAGGCTCCTCAATCCTTTCTTTGGGGGCATTGTTGTTGTCCTGATGAAAAGGAATTTCTTCCTCTAGATAGGGTCCTTGTTGTGCTTGTTGATGAGTTCCAAGCTGGGATGGCCAGTGAGTTGTATTTGATGCTGGAACTGCTTATTTCTCTTTTTTGTTGCTTGTGAAGTGCAGCAGAAACTTCCTCATTAATAATCTGGCAGAGTTGAGTGATGGTTAGAGAAACCTTTGGCTTCGATAAGGCATTGGGGCCAGAAACATCATTATTTTGAGGGGATAGGTTTTAAATATGTTTTCCATCGTGGAGAATGCTCGCCTCATATTCATCACTGTTTAGATTATAAGTTCACTTCTCACATACAATGTTAACTAATAATGTAGTATTATAGAATGGTAAGATTGGATAGGAACTTGTGGGAGATTGAGTTTTAAGGATAGGTTTAATACTCAAGCTAGATAGTGTAGGTTAAACCTGTAACTAATATGAAACATGTTAGGTTTGTTGAGGTAGCCCCCAACTAAGGCTTTTCGATGCTTAAGTCAAAGTAAGCTTGTAAGGATAATGAGGTCGAAGTAAAGCTAGAAGAGAGTATAAAAATCATCCATGTAGCTATTTTGATGCATTTTTAGAAGAAGTACTCATAATGGCTCGGATGTAGGTCGAATACTAAAACACCCCTATGAGAATAAGTGATCCCTACTGATGGCATATGGGTACTTTAGGTTTTTTACAAAGTGGCAGACAACAAGCTTTTTAACCGTTTGTTTGGTACAGAGGTGGCTTGCCAATAGGTACCAAAGCTGCTTGGACGCATTAAATGCTAATGAAACATGTTGACAACAACTTTAAATGTGGCTGAAGTTGATGAAGTCTTGTTTATACCAAAGGTGATGATCAACCTGAAGATGGATGATCTAGAAGTTCATTTATCTAGCAAGTGATTTATGTTCCTTCGTTAATAGTGTTGGTCAACTTGAAGACGATCAACTCTATATGATAGTAAATAAAGCAATTAGTATAGTCATCCTATCTTATGTCTTGGCTCGATGAGGCTCACTTGGTTTCCCACATCAAATCAAGTCTTAATTAAAATAGAGCACCAAATCCTATTAGTCTATGACTTTTGACACGCTAGGGAGATGCACACGTGCGATGCACGTGACTTGTTATTTTTTTTAACATTTTTTTGTTCTATAAATTATTTTTTTTATATCTTACTCAAATAGACAAATAAAAAAATAAAAAATAAATTACCATTTGAAGCTGTAACATATGTTGGACCTCTAACATAGCTTAAAAACAATCTAAAGTAATATATTTCTTCTTTTATTTGAGTTGCACTGTGTATGCAATCTATTACTTTTTTTGCTTCCTTCAATCAAATGTCTACATTGTTTGTCCACAAAATAGTCTTTTACTAACATCTACTTTGTTTGAACTCTCAACAAAAGATGTTGAAGAACAATTCTTTTTCTAATTTGACTACCTCTTGTCTCTCCTTTTACGGTGATATCCATAATTCTTTATTGTAATTCAGATCTTGAATTTGATAGGTTATGGAGATAGCAATCATTCTTATAGTTTTCAGTTATATGTCATTAAGTTAAAGAACTACCAATAGAATTTTTTTCCCAAAGAAATTTCTATAGGATTGATAACATAAGCTTGATCTCTGTATAAATAAATTATAATTTGTAAATATTAAAAAATTTCATATGAAAAATATTTAAGATTGTGATAATAATGAATAGACAAATATATATATATTCACATTAATTTAAAATTTAAAATTTTTAATTGTATAAGTGCTTCACGGATTATCTTTTACATTGGTTAAACTTTGTATGCTAATGGCAAAAAAAAAATATATATATAAATAAAAAATAACATATATCTCTTTCCAATATAAGAGTAATAAATAATAGAATAAACTATAAAATAAGATATAAATCTATTTATTATTCTCCAATAATGGTTGCGCTACTTGTAAGAGTCCCCAGGATAAATTCATTCTTTTGGATTGCATTATTGGATGTTTTGGTAAATTTGTTCTTTATATTTAGATATCATCCTATATCACCTCTTTGGAAAAGAAGTAGATATTAAAGTAGGCCGTAATATTCATAATAATATGTTATTCTATATTTATGACCTCAATGTGCATAGAAAATAATATTTTGTTCTATTGATATATTATGATTATTTCCTTCAACCAAAATTGTAGCAACTTAATAAATATTTGGAGAATTATAACTTAAATTAGTCTAATTTTATATTTTTTAAGATATGTATGTAGCTGAATATCGCTCATTGAAAGGTAATAATTTAACTGAATATCGTTCATTGAAAGGTAATAAGTTAACTTTCTGAAGAATTTTGCATATGAATTTATCTCTATAAATATTATAAGTTTTCTCATCATTGCCTCTAATAAATTTGATTTTTTTTTTCGTATTTTCTATTCTTAAGCTCATTTTCTGTTTTAGCAAAATAGAATTGAAAGTTATCATGCCTATTTTCATTTGGAAATTAAACCTAAAAAATCATGATATATCATGCCTTGTATTCAAAAAGTATAACTCCATCATTGTAGAAGTAAGTTCTTTATCTAAGTTCACATCAATGAAGTAAAAGAGAATATGCAGTTCAAAATTCAAATATTTTTTCAAAAGTTCATAACCTCTTCTGATAGAAAACTAAACAACTCATGTAATTCATTTAATATTTAAACCGAGGCAAGTCTAAATCTTAGAGCATCGCAATGGTTGTAGTTAGACCTTATTTAATTCATGAGTTTTCGAGCACATAGGATCATAAATTCTCAACTTAATAAAAAAAGAGATTAAAATTTAAAATTTTAACATGTGACAATATTTGCCCGCATATATGATATTTATTGAAAAATCATAGAGCACATATTTATTGAAAAATTACTAATTTTTGATTGATAAGAAATCGTCTATGCTCTTAGAAGTTATAAATAGGTAAATACTGACAATTAAGTTCTTTATGAATTAACTTTTTTTGTTCAAAGTTATGTCGAAAGAGAGGTGCCAACTTATAAATTTTTAGGTTAATTTCTTATCCTTCAATGATTTAATTGACTTTCTCACATTCTTGGATTCTTTAATTTTATCTATATATACCTTCTCTCTATAGTACTTAGTGTGGCATGTTTGCTCTTCATCTTAGCTCATCTTAATTATCAAAATAAATATGCTATAATAATATTATTAGAAAATTATGTCTACATATCTAAAAATATAGGTAAAATTTTTATAAATAGCCATATACAATGATGTTTTAAATATATATATATCAGAATATCCAATACTAAATCAACTAAACATGAAGTTTATTCAATACAGAAATTTATCGATTCACTACCACTTTAAGACTTTATAGAAAAATGGAGCAATGGAACAATGGAAACTAGTAAATTGAATGATCACTAAAATAAAATATATCTTAAAAAGCTCAACACTAAAAAACATTATTTATATGTATTTCTTATAGTATAATGACTAATAGCAGTCGACTATTGAATTCTTTCATTTTTTGGTGATTTTGAAGAACCTTTTATTTTTTAATTTATTTTCTATCATTCTCATGAATTAAATTCTCATGTTGGGATATTAACCCCGCAAGCCAATTAGATTGGCATGTATAGCTACTCTATGTAACGGTCATGATTGAATGATATTCAATAAAATGGCCATTTTTATCTTATGCGTTTTTTATTTCTTCACATGCATTTGGTTGAATCCCTTAAATCATACAAGACTATGACTTGGTCACGCATATGATGGTGAGCATGAAACAAGTCTCTATGATTATGATTTTAAATATTCCAAGTTAGAGAATTTTATGAGACATGTCATCTAAGATTTGGATAGACTTGCATTAATGATGCAAATTCCAAGGAGTAATAAAAAGTATTGGGGTAAACTGCAATTTGAAGAAATTTGATTGAGCAACCTTTAAAAGTATTAGGGGTTTGCATGGAACCAACTTTGGGTCAAAGGGGTCAAAGTTATGTACTAACTATTTCTTGGGGCTGAATTGAAGTGTTGCAATTTTCTGGAGGACCTATTTGAAGGATGAGGTAAAGGTTTGGGGGTGAAACTGTAATTTCTAAAAAAATTCATTTTTTTAGAAAGCTAGTTAACTCTTTCTTCCATTTTTCTTCTCCATGCACCGAGTTATCCATCCCTCACTAGCTAATCACTTCGGCCATCGAAACCCTTGATATTATATATCATTCTCTTCCTCTCTTTGAGTAGAACACAACAATATAAATTTCTCCTTGAACCACCCAACGAAATGACCAAAAACTTAGATAAAAAATCTAGCCACGACAGAGCTTGGTGGGTTCGTCATTTCGGTGACTTTTTGTGGCGGACCCATGTACCATTTTGATGGGCTCAGCTTGAGGATCACGCCGACAGCTTCACCTTCTCAAATGGATCACCATGGACAGAGGAATTAAAGAAAAACCGCACGGCAGCGAGTGGTGGTCCGGGTGATCGGAGCTCAAATTTAGAAGCAATTCGAAGGTGGATGTAGAAATTGACCTGGGTGTTTGCTTGGTTGAGCTGAAAGGTGCATTTTGGTGGTGGTTTGGGCTTTTTCCGATGACTGTGCACGACAGCGCTTCGGCGGCTGGCGGCGGTCTGACGACTTTCAAGCATAAACTTCAGCTTATCACGAGGATTGTGACAATGGTTTTAGTTCGTGGTTTTGAAGTCCGATTAAGCAAATTCATGGCTAAAAAGGGGGTTAGATTATATATGTTTATATATATGTATATATACATGCAATTTACCGTTATTTCCATTGGACTTTGTAATATGCCAAGAATGAGGATGTGAGATATTATTTGGTATATATACATTCCCATGCATGGATTATAACATGGCATAGTGGACCCGAATTATGTGTTATTAAATGATAAGTTTGGATTAATCGACTTAATCAAGTGATTAAACTATGATTATATGAAATTGGAACTCGAGAATCGATAATTGGGTAATTTGAGATGATATGGGACTAGGATTTGGTATATGCATGTGCCAATATAAATTTGGTAAACTTGAATTTTATTATTTTATGAAATGTTGGGAATTATAAAGTTAATTGGAAGAGAAAACTTTAATTTTATGAATTTGGGACGTAAATAGTAATAATTGGGTTATTGAGCTAATTAGCCTGTTATTGTTGATTTAGGATATGACACGAGGTTAATTATATAAATAAGGACCGAATTATGCCTTATGTTAGTATCGTGTTAATATTGGAGCATAGCTCTTGATTTTAGAACAGTTAATAGTAAGATTGTAATTATTGAAGGTTATCAAGGTTGAATAAAGATTTGATTGTGAACTTATCCCTTTGGTTAGGTGACGAAGGAGTAGGTCCCATAGACCAATAGATTGCTGATTGAGGTCGTAGCTTTTCTAAGACTACGGAGTTGAGGGTTTAACCTCTTAGGTGTAATTAACTTGTGTACCCCTGTGAGGGTTAGTTCTTGATTTCACTCTGATATGAGTTAGTTTTTGTTTGTTCTGGTGCTCAGAACTTTCTATTGTTACATGTCTTGTACTTGTTATTGATTTGTGCTGTCAGCAAGCTGTTACGCCTGGGTAAGTTAGTTTGATTGGTATGTCATTGGTTCGTTCTGTCAGTAATAAGTTATGTAACAAGCTGATATGCCAGGGTAAGTTATGTACAAGCTATGCTTGGGTAAGTTCTGTACTAGGTCGTCATGCTTGGGTATCTGTACTAGGTTGTCACGCTTGGGTAAGTTAAGTACCAAGTTATCACGTTTGGGTAAGTTTAGTCCGATTTATGTAAAGTTAAGTTCTATACCAAGCTATCATGTTTGGGTAAGTTTATTTTGACAGGAATAAGATACGTTTTTGATTTGATCTATTTTATCTGATCGATTTCTGATTGTTCGATTGTTTGATTTTTTTTCTCAACAGATCCTTTATGCTTATGCTTACAGTTATCCCACACTAAGTCCTTTGGATTTACCCCCACTTTATCTTTGATTCTCTTAGACAGGGATTAAGTGAAGAATTTGGACTCCAGGCTGGACATGAGTATATTTTGTAATAGATCAGGTGTTGAATGTATATATGAAAATCTTCTGATTGCTAAGCATGGACTCGAGATGTTGTGATATGTCATGTTGATGTGGATGACTTAAGGAGTGTAAATGTTTTGTTTAATATATACATTGAATTATGGCATGCACCTAATAGTTTATCGAGTCTGTTAAGTTTGAAATTCCGCTGCTTCTGATATGTTGAATTTGGAAAATTTTGTGGTACGTATTTAGTATATGTGCTGTCTATTACGGGATTGTTTAAGTTGGAATCCACTGCTATTTCTTAAAAGCTTGAAATGTTTGATTATGGACCTATTGGTTTGTATTTTGGGTTCAATTTAAGATTGAATTGAGTGGCGCCTCGGCTTATGTGCTATCTCGAGTGGGGGTGCTACAAGTATAAAGTTTAAATAGGATATGGAGGTGTACATTAGCCTTAAAACTTTGTACTTAGACAAAAAAAAATTAAAAAAAATAAATTAATTTCATTAAAAATTAAAGGGAAAAAATCGCTCTGGTTCAATTGAACTGTGAGTGGTTCACTGGTTCGAACGGTCCAATCGCCGATTAGAATGGTTTTAACAAAAATAATGCATTTTTTCTAATTTTTCAATTTTATGAGAAAACCTAACCAGTTTAACGGCCGATCGATAGTCTGACCGGCTGGTTTGATCCGATTTTTTAAACCATGAAAGCAACAAACTTTATGAATATTTCACAAATCATCTTTGACGGTGAGTTTAAAATGGCTATAAAAATGATCCATGCTCTGATTGGATCAGCAAAAGCGTCTTTGAAAGTTATTATTGAGAATACAAAGGCTTTGTTTGTTTATGATTTGGGGCTTTTTGCCACAATGGTTTGTGGGAGGTTTGGTTGGAGAATGTGATGGTTGTTTGTTTGTGTGTTGGGTGATATGTGGAGAATGAATTGGGAAAAAAATATTTGTTTGTTTGTTTGTGTTTTGGGAGGGGACAAAATGTCACATCAATAAATTTTTGGTTGGGTTGGTGGGGTGAAAGTGATATTTTAAAAGTGTTTGTATATATGTATATACAGATGGAATGATTGGTAGTATGTGTATATATTTATAATGATGATACAATCATTGGAAGAGAATTGTGTTGAAATGATTGGGAATAAATATTAATTTTTTTTATATAGAATATATAATAAAAAGTGATTTTTTTTGTTTAATAAATACATAATAAAATATGAAATTTGACATAAATTTTTTTAATTTATGTAGGTTTAATGAAAAAATTATTTTATTTTATAATAATGATTATTTCGGGAAAAAAAATTATGATTATAAAAATCATTTATTACTTTTATATCTTATTGAAATGATTTTTATGTATGATAATATTTTATTCTTATGTTAGCCATTTAAAGTTCATTACCAACTTTTGTGTGTGAAGTTTAAACAAATAGCATCAAGTTGTTAAATTTAAAATCATAAAACTAATAAAATTTCGTTCGACAATAATTTTATTTTATTAAAAAAACTAATCGGATTTTTCTAATTTCCATCTTCATGATTTCCTGAATATATTATTGAAATTTTCCTATTAATAACATAATTTTAAAATATAAATTTTAACATTGCTAAATTAGAAGTCGGCGAAATCATATCCAATTATAAGAAAATAATATTTTTAATTTCAATTTTGAGACTCAATTTTTTCGGACATTTTCGAAAATGTTTGTATAAAATAAGGAAAAAGATGTAATTTAACCCAAAATTGAATTAGATTATCTAACATACTCATTAATAACTTAAAAGCCATGATAACCGAAAGTTTGCCTAGCAGCATTTTATTGTTTAATTAGAAAATAAACTGACTTATTTAACGTTTAATTCATATATGTTGTTGCATATAATTATTGGCCGAATAAAGTAACGCAATAAGAAACATATTAGTAGTTATCACATTACATGACAGAATGGATTAAAGTTTGTGCACACCATAAGCAACAGAAACATGTGCGATAAGGTAATACAAGTACTTGAAAATAGTCTCCTACAAGATTACAAAATACAAAGGTAGAGTCATACATGAAGTTAAATGCTACGGGGAGGAAAGTTGTGCATTCTTGATCGTCCAGTACTCAGATCGCTTGTGTTTGTGGATGATGATGGTTGTGGTCCCCTCAATTGATGTAGGATATTACGCTAGGTACTTGCAGTACCAACTATTGAGCCTCTATTAATATTGAGAGGGTCACGAGCGGTATCAATGAGAGCATGTCATGCCTGGACTTTATGTGTAGAAACAGTAGATACAATATGTTGGCTAGAGTCCTGAAATTGAATCGAGCTCCTAGTTGCATCCGAGTCAATAATGACAATGGGGTGCTGCAGATCATTTCCAACACCCCTACGAATGGCAAGGTGGTCCACAGGTACATGCTCAGTAAATGTCTCACGTAAATGATCAAATCTTGGCTTATCTGCCTCGAAGTACAAAGGCGCCAGTGGTAAAATCTATACGCAAAAAATATTTTGTGCATTGGTCTTTTTATTTGTAAAGCATGCCAGCAAAGTTATAAGTTTTATATTAATAACACATTTATTTCCCTCAGTCAGTCGATCTCATGCTTTGGGAGGCACATACATCACTCCTAAATCTCGGTCACAATACACATCAAGGTCCTTCATTAGCGCATCCACAGTTCTGTACCTTTCCTTTAACTCATAGAACTTTTGAGTTATGAAATCAGTAGTGTAAGGGCGCTGAAAATGTCGGGTCAACTTATACACAAAACCCGGCATGCAAGCCGCAGCATAGACATCATTAGTCAACGATTTTGTAGTGTTAGCATCTAAAAACATATGTATAAAACGCTCCTCCACCTCTGGTCCCCATACGTCAGGGAGCTGACTGGAAGTAGTATCTAATGATCTGCGTGCGTCTACTCATGTCGAGACCTGCATTTGCATAGTTTCTTCAAAACAACAATATAATATATAAAAGAATAGCAAAACATGCTCGAAAGGTTTCAAAGGAATCTATAACATCACATAATACATTGGTCTTCAATATCATCCAAATTTACTTCCAAAACATTAGTAGACATACTAACACATTTAAATGAATGTAACAATCAAGATACTAGTAATTTCACAAGTACAACAATAACAAGGATCAAAATGATGAATATGGCAAATAGGACACATCCATACATGGACATTATAACTGATCTACTGCTGATATCACCGAATGTGTCATGATGAGAAAATCTATCCCTATCATGGTCATCTCGACCACGAGTGCCTGCACGAAATGAAGCATCTTGTACTGACGATGGAATAGAACTACAAGTATCCGAATCAGTGCGTGCAGTGGGAAGGTTGGATGCACTGCATTACCTGTTGTGAGATGCATGCTGGCCCTAGGTATCCACCCACAAGAAGGATCTAAGATGATTCCCACCCATGGGGCACCTGTAAAAGAACATTCCATAGTTCATAGGAGTTTTGCCATGAACATGCGCATTGGTCATGCCCCATGTGCGCACAACGACAGGTTTTGGGCTTCCATCTTAGCTAACACGAGTCATAGAAACTACACCAAACTACTAAAGTTAAGCTCATTTTCGTAATATATACATTTGGTTTATAGTATTAAATCGATATAGCCATAAGGGCAATCAAGAACAACAACAAAATCATTACAATAGATTGAAGCATACATAACATAAATAAAGTCGAATTTAAAGTACACATACGTGGTCTCATATTTAAAAGTCTAAATAATACATAAATCAACAACAATAATGTAGGCACAATAGAAGTCCAACACCACGAAAGCAAATAAACAAATCGATAATGCCTAGTGCATGTTCGCATCGCACATTGACTGTGCTAATTGATCCCTAAATGCTGCATGAGCATTTATTTCTGCTTGACTGGGGTGGTTTTTGTGATAAAAGGTGTGCCAATCTATCTCTTCCTGAGTCAATGGCTTGTTGAATATTTGATCATCTCCATTGAATTTCCTGATGATATTATGCAAAATGCAACAGGCAATGACTAGGTCAGTCTGGCGGTGGAAAAAGTAATTTGGCATCCCCCAAGAGAGAATCTGGAACCGCTTTTTCAAAACCCCAAAACGTCTCTCAATTGCATCTCTTAATATGGAACGTGCATGATTGAACATCTCTTTGGGGCTGTTGTACACTGTATTTCCTCTAAATTTATCCAGGTGGTAATGAGACTGCCTATAAGGTGCCAGGAAGCACATATAATTTGTGTATCCAGTATCAACTAGGTAGTATTCCCTATAATAGATTGAATTAGAGGACTATTATTAATCTATAACAATTACGTTATGATGAGTTAGTATTTAAAAAGTACTTCATCTGGTGGAGGAAATGGGAATGAAGGATCACTCTGAATTGCATTAAATAAGACCTTTGCATAATTTGCACTACCCTCCCACCCATCATGCATGTATGTGAACATCAGGTCGAAATCACATGCTAAGAACATTTTGGCAAGTATGACCTTTTCATGAACGATATGCATTCTTCCTACTGGCCGATACTCATGCATGGATGAGAGTACCATCTAGTGCACCGACAGCTCCCTATTCACAGAGAATTTCTAATGTGGAATAAATATTGCATCCCATTCATAGTCGCATAAAAATCTTAAGGTAGACTTACGACACCATACCTGAAAGTAAGGATAGAAGTTTGAATTGTTCTCAATTTGTTGAGGGACTTCATCGAAATTAGGTCTACATATTGCCTCGGGTGCTAGGTAGTTCAAAGTGCATAAGACCCTTCTGACATGTCGATTAACTGTCTTGAGGGAGTGTTGGAAGTGCTCCATTATTGTTCTTTGTCGTTGTTGGATTCCAACAGTTTGCATAAACATAGCAATTTCTTCAACTATAGACACCTTTGACTTTTTTGACTGTTTCAATAGGCCCCAAGATGTTAACATGTCCACTAGTGCCCAAAAGGTGGGTTTCGTTATTCATATGTTGTCATAGAATCTTCCATCATGCCTATTCAAAACTTCACCCACCCAATCCGATCCTTGGAAAGATAAATTATTTCGTGGTATCCTTTCCCGCGACAGGTTGGGGGCAATCGCTTTAGTAACAAAAAAAAGTTCCTCATATCCATTAGAGATATTGCTTCCTGGGTGTCATGGGTCGCTCATTGGAGAAGAATGGCGACCGTGACTCGAAGGGGTGTTAGGAGCAATAAGGCGTTGTCGGCTCACCCGGTAGGGTGGAAACGGCCCATGAGCAGAGACTCTTGCGAGGTGAAGATTGAAAAATTGTTTCAATGGTATACTCTCAGAGGTATGAGGATGCTTCCCACCAAGTTTGAAGTCATTCCGTGTCCATTTGGGCACCGAACATTTAGGGCGACCGGGAGCGGTCTTGCTGCGCGCAGGTAGCGCAAAGATGCATTGAGCAGAGTGGCTTGGAAAAGGATTTTTGTGAAACTGTTTATGTGGGATGTTCCTTGAGGTGTTGGAAACGTTCCCACCAAATTTCACCAGTATACAATACCGTTTGGATAGGAAACGGCGAAGATGTTAAGAATGCGGCAGTGCAGTGGCATTGTTGTGATTCCAGCTTATTGCGAGGGAAATTACTGTTCCATGGAGAATCGGATGGAGCTGGAACTTGGCAGAGTTAATGTAGAAGCCGAGATCTATCCAATGGTTTAAGCGTCAAGTGATTTGGATGTCGGGAGGAAAAGTTGCAAAAATGTATACATCCTCGGCATTTTAGTGTCTACTGTGGGGAAAAGAGAAAGAGAAATTTTTTTTAAGCCTATTATAAGGGAGACAGGCATGTTTGAAGGGCTGTTGGGACGGTGGGCATGCCATGGTCGGCAACCGGCCGGTCCTCCCCATGCTGTCAAAGCACTAAGTGGGCAACTCCTTGAAGGTGATGGGGAGCCTTCAAGGGCCGGCTCTAGACATCTCAAAGGAGTGTTTAGAGTTCCCGGATGGGTCGGGAACCGAACGGGCGGCGTGGGGCTAGGTGGGCCCGCGTTGGGTCCGGGAGGGTGCCGAGAGGTTTGAAGGCGAAAATGCTATTGCCCCGCGGGCTTCGAAAATTAAGGGGCAAACCTCTAGGCCGATTGAGTGATCGAGACGAACACCCAAATGTCTCGTGAACTAACTCGCTAAGCATGTGCTATGGGTCCGTTGGCTTAAGACATGCGGTCGTGGGGCGATGCCGCATAGCGGGCAAGTTGTGGCATGTTGCTAGCAAGCGGGAAACGATGTCCAATGCTTCGTGCGGGACTAATACAAGATGATGGCATATCACATAAGCCTTGGACTTACATGTGGCCCTACTCGGGCAAGGCACAAATGAAAGGCGCTACCGTTGAGGAAACACGCTCACCGTGACAGACGTGAGCCTTCGATGATTGTGGGCATTTGAAATATGCGAGTACGCAAGTACCGGGAGGCATTCTGATGCTTATGCTAGTAAGCTACTGGGCCGAATCGAGTAACCGGTCATGAGAAAGACTCGAGATGGTTGTTGACGGATCGAAGGTTGGGTGGAACCTGAGATGCCACACGGACATACGATTGTTCCGCTGCATCAGTAGAGTCCGTCCATGACACTGGGGTACCAAGGCTCCCCTCACTCTTAGGGTTCATGGGTGGGTTCTCATGAGCAGATGAGCTTGCCATTCTGACAACTAACAATATCTAAACCATCCATTGCCATACGTATTAATGTAATAACGGAACCTATAGTAAAGGCAAAAATTAAACAAGTAGTGACATGTGATGTAGTTGAAAACATGAATCCATAAGACATATAAGAACATAGAAGAATACAAATAAAAATAAAAGAAGTCTGAGGAAAACAAAGTTAGAAGGTGTTCGACAAAGATACAACATAACTAGATAATGAGTAAAACCAACATATCCTGAAAGACAGGCTATTGATTGAATTCTCATCACTCGTGAGCTAACAATTCAACCTAAATTTGCTTCTCACGATCATCAAGCCTATTGAAAAATGACTGCATGGTGGAGCTCTGCAAAGCATTAATGGCCTTGCCAAAAAGGCTATCGGCCAAACCATTCATTCGCCGTAATGCCTCAACGCACAAATCAATAAATTTCTCGACATTAGCCCCAATCCTGTTGCTCTTTGCCTCCATAAGGTCATCCCATTGGTCCAAGGCTGTTGTTAAACGAGTGTCCTTCTCAGCTACAGGGGTGACCTCTCTCTTACGTGATGAACTACCCTTATTCCTGACTGTATCCGTTAAGTACTCTCCACGACTGGATGATCTTCTTGATTAGCTACGACGACCACTTATAGACGGTTGCGTTGAGGACCTAGACTGTGAGCCTGTGGCTACATTAGGAGCGAACATCTCCGTACAATAGTTGTAATAGGGCAATCCATGCTCGAGGAGGTGTGCATGATTAGGATTCTCCTATAATGTTGGAATGCATGGTACTAATCATAAAATAATGAGCTTAATATTATTAAGTAATAAGTTAATGAGTATTTACTCAAAAGTTATTACCATGACCCATTGCTGGATACAGTCTAGTGGACTCGTAACAGTGTTCCTCTCATAGTCCTATCCATAACCCGTATCACTAGTGACCAATTCATGGAATAATCACCATGAGCGACGAAACCTACACCACTTGGTCTTGCACTGTTGGACCGTGTAGCTGTACCTTATGTACAACCTCTGATTTAGGTTGCATATTTGGTTCCATATGAAAGCGGAGAAGTAGTGGTTAGGAGCTGTCCCTACGTAAACTCCTCATGTGCAAGTTCTAAAAAAATACGTTCACACTCAATTGGCCATCGAGTGCTCGTGGGCCTAGTTGCACCGGCATTAGGGACGAATGGTGCTTCATTTCCCCTCGGGTCCATCTATATGACATCGCATTTATCAAACCTCATAATGGTTATAAATGTAGCAATAAGGGAATAATTTAATTAAAAAGGTCAATTAATATAGCTTAAGCTTATGAACGTATTCTTTAATGTATTATATATTTAAGTATAGATGAATACCTTAGAGAGAATCATCATTAAAATAAACTATTACCTAAGTATGTCATCTTAACTTTTATATGTGATAATTAGGTCAAATAACCACGACTAGCCAAACTATATCAAGTTTGGAATTTGTACTATCTTTTATCCCAACAATTAAGTAACCATTCTTGTACACACACACACACACACACACACACACACACTAAAAAACTAGTTTGGAATTTGTACTATGTTTTATCCCACGAAATTAGTTAAGTAACACTACAAAAAAAATTAAATTTAGCGGGGGTCAAAATTAAAAATAGTGGGGGTTTTTAACCCCTGCTAATTCCTTTAGTGGGGGTATGTCCTGCTAATTCTTAGCGGGGGTTTTGGAGCAACCACCATTATGACCCCCACTAATAATTCAAGGTGATTTTGCGTGGTTTTTTTTTTATTTAGCGGCGGTCACAAAACCCCTACTATTATAAGAAAGAATTATTTGTACTAATATTAGTGGGAGTTTCAAACTCCCGCTATTATTCAAGAGCATTATTTCATATGATTTCAATGGGGGTTTTAAACCCCCGCTATTATTAAAATGTGGTATTTGATCAAATAATTAGTTAATTTTAGTGGGGGTTTACAACCCCCGCAATAATTTTTTTCAAACTAATCTTTTGGTTAATTTTCAATATCCCTATATGCCATTTCATATACCTACTAATAGATTTTCATTATCAAAATATAACACAAACAATTGATTCTAAAATCAATCTATTAAAATCAAGTTTCAAAAACATCAACATTCTCAAAAACATCATCATTCTCAAAAATATCAACATTAACATCTTCAAAAACATCAACATTATAATCCCCAAGTACTAAAACGTTCAACTTAGTTTCCCATGTAAGTAAACACTACAAATAAGTAGCTAGTGAGGAGGTTCATTGTGATCTTGATTGCTAGCACTTGAAGATCTTCCTACTGGAGAAGTAAGCTATTCATGTTGACTACCTGTATCATGTGCTGGTGCTGGTGCCGGTGCCGGTGTCGGTGCCTGTGGGCAGAAAAATGAGTAGACATAATAAAGTGTAACACAATAAATAGACTTGTTCATATCTATGTAATTATTAAAAAAGCTGAAAAAAATAACAAAAACTATTATAACTACCATCTCATATCTTCTTCTTGCATTAGATTTTGATCCGACAATGTGAGACATATGCTAAAAGATAAAAGTTCTTTGGGACATACGCTAGCTAATTTGCATTATCATTGGTGAGTAACATAACAAGCCGTTGTCTACTTATTCAAATAAAATGATGCACGATATACAATGGGAATTAATATTTTTATCAGTTTATTATTCACCTTTTCCTTTGGAGAGGATACTTATATATGACCCTAAAAACTCAATCTCTAGGCCATCAACACTCGAATCTATACCAGAATTTAGATTTTTTTTGCTGGACCAATTCAATGCAATTTGAGAAAACAAATGGATAACAAATGGCAAACATCCTATAATTTCAATTTTCAACAGTAGATCTAAACTATCACAAAAATAGGAAAACAAAATCCCACAACATTAATAAAAATCATGAGTGCAGTGTACACAGAAGCTATGTTTAACCCATTTGCTCTAATTTTCCATTCCTCAATTTCTAATGCCATCAGAAAAACAAAATTTAAGAACCCCAACAGTAATCATCTTCTCCGGATATTGGAACATATGAAAAGAAATTTAAATTCATAAAGAATAATATGCCTCATTAATATTTCAAAAATTAAAAGTAGACCTCACAGAAGAGAAACTCCAAATGCCCAGAATGACTTCCTAGCAAAATCCTAGCTTCTCCTTTGCTTTTTGGTCTGTGATCTGAAAATTTCAGGTAATAGGCAGCTCAGCCTTTTTTATATTATATTGCAAATATAAGAGACATGTTAAAAGGGTTTGATAATAAAGCACCTATGAATTAGTTATTTTGGCATAATCTGTTGCCTTTTCTTTCTCCTTTCTTCCCTTTTCTCTTTCACTCTCTCAATTTGATGATGAAGCTTATTAAAAATAGAAAAACTAACTAAAGAGAGATACGTGTATATATAATAGCATGAAATTCATATGTATACATATAACCATACATGCAGAGAAAGATATAGAGAGAGAGACTCTTACATATCTCTTATAACAAAATTAACTCAAATTTTGACATTGAGATCAAAAGATAAAAAAGGTTAAGGAACAAATAAATTAATAAACTCTATCACTAAGAATGATGTAAAAACGAAAATATACCACCTCATCAAAAAAAAAAAAAAAAATCATTTATTGAGCATATTGAGCACACTCATCACCAACAATAAATAGATTGCAACATTCAACATCTTAGAGGGACAAAAATAAGTCACATTTAGAAATTTAATGAGCATATCAAGTTAAAAATTCTAAACGTTTAATCCGCATAATCTATCCATAGTTTGTACGTTTCAAGGCTTCTAGCACATGTTTCTAAGTAGTTCCTAAGGACTAATAATGACTGTTAGCTGTAGCAGTACTGCGTATGTCATAACAATAAGCTAGACAATCCTAAGATTCCATCTGATTAAATTAAGGTTATATATATTAATTGATGGGTATAGATTTTAGGTAATGATTCACGAAGTCATATATATTAATTGATATAGACCAAAATGTGATAATTATTTTATAATTATTAGCATTATTTTTATTCTTGATTGTTAAAGTTGTTCTTTTATTCTATCTTCAAAATCAAGACAATGGAATAAGTAGCTATATTCAGGAACCAGGAGGAAAGAAGTGTATCATGTTCCCAGGATGGCCCCAGTGCACAGGCCAATCAAGGAGGTTCCCTGATTTCACAAGCTCAACAAAAGGACTAAATAGAGATTCACAGTTGTAGCTGAATTAAGAAGACCAAATCAATAGATTACAAAGACGAAGAAATGAGAGGTAGCTATTATTTTGGTGAAATGAAAGTATATGTATCACAAAATGTGCTCCAGCAGTTAGCCAGCCGCAGGGATATACAGGAGCCAGAAACATATTATATCAACATCAAGGTTTCCTCTATGGAATAGAAAGTCATGTTGATCTTCAAAAGATAAAGGACATGATATGAAGGATGAGTACGTTGGGTTAGATGTCTTTCACATTGAAAAGGTGGCAGTCCGGATCTCATGGTGAAGGTAAGATCTAACTGGTGCACAATGTATTTAAACTATATTCCTTTTCTCTTACTTTATATCAAAACTTAAGTTGATTGGATATGTAATTATTTTCTGCCTTGAGTATTCAATTGCAAATAGAGGCACAAAATTCTAACCCAAGTGGGCATTCAGAAGAAGAATCACTTGGCTATTTAAGAGCATAGTGAAATGTAAACTTCCAAGAAGCCTGTTTCTGAGAAGATTGGCTTGAAGAGAAATTTCTACAGAAACAGCCCCTTACATTCAAGAGTAGATGAAAATAGGATTCATTATTGCCAATAGCCACTTTCAAATTACAAAAACGAGATATCTTGCTTTGCTCGATCCTAGGCATAAACATTTTTATTGATTGCAATATCAACCAACTATTTGCTTGATAGAAAATTAATCCAAATTAAACTAAAATGCAACTTAGACATTTAGTCTTTATTCATGAAGACAACTTTTTATTCATGAAGGTTTTATGTCAAGAAAGTAAGAAAAAGCATTCTTTGATGCTCATAATGTCAGCACAGCCTCAGAAGATAAAAACATATTGCACTTGAGCAGCTAAAAACACATAGTTAAAGAGGATTTTGATGATGGTGCAGAATATACAATTATGTAAGGACCAGAAATTAGCAGGATGGATTGATTTATGCCTACTTTAAAATAATCAAAGCAAAAGAAAAGCATCAGGAAACTTGATTTCAAAATTTTCTAAAATCTTCATGTGAACAGCATCCAGCTTCTTAACAGATGCTAAGAAAAAAATAATGAGATTCCATAGGCATAAAAACACAGCAGCCACCAATTCAACTACACTGTGATTTGTGTGCACTAGAATTTTGTGTAAAGCAACCACCAATTCAACTAAAAAGGATGGTCAAATTAGGGCAGCAAAGCTAATTTTCAAAATAATTCAGCAAGGGTTTGTTGAGTAATTCAGTAAGGACTATACAGAAGAGCAATATTTAAAAAACAAAACCCAATAAAATTGAATAGATGGCAGCAATATTTACCTTATCGGTGAGTACCAGCAGCAATGGCGGTGGAGAGGAGCGGCAGCGGCGAATGGCGGGTAGTGAGCAGCAAGTGGTGATGAGGTGAAGCAATGGCAGGGGAATAGTGAGGGAACGGGGCTGAGGCGTCTCGGTGGAGAACGGTGTCGAGGCGCGGCGGAGAACGGGGCTGAGGTGGCGTGGCGGAGAATGGGGACGAGGGGCGGGGAGAACGGGACCGAGGCGGGGTGTGAAACTATGAGTGCGCGTAAGACTTAGGGTCACGTCGCAGCCGAGAATGGTGCCAAGGCACAGCGGAGAATGGTGCCGAGGCGAGGCGGAGAACGGGACCGAGGCAGCGCGGCGGAGAACGGGGCCGAGGCTGGGTGTGAAACTGTGAGCGCGCGTAAGACTTAGCGTTTTGTTTGCTTTTCAATTTTTAAATAATTTGTATTTCTTTTCTCAAAAGTAAAAATATTATCATTATATAAATTATTATATGTATATATAATTATATATATAAAATAAAAAAGCTCATTTAGGCTCGCGAGCTTTTTGAGCCAAATGCTATTGAGCTCGACTCAGCTTGCTTGATTGGCGAGCTCAGGTTTCGCTCGGCTCGATTAAGATCAAGTCAAATTCAAGCTTTTGTCAAGTCGAGCCCGAATTATTTGCGAATCGTCTCATCTCATTTACACCCCTATTTATGTATAAATTTAAGCCCTAGATAAATTTGAGAATGAAGCACAAAGAGAGAGAGAGAGAGAGAGAGAGAAGAATGAACCTAAACGTTCGAAACTCCAATCTACATGACTAGAGAAACAGCCATGGTTATGGGTTTATTGATGAAATTATGATTTAGGGCTTACGATAATTGTTTTGAGTTGGGGTGAATTATTTGGTTTACAAACTAGATGTATTCCCACCATATAATTAGGAGGAAGTTAAATTTTTTTTAAAAATAAATACAAAACGATGTATGTTCCTACGATCTTTAACTAATTGTTAAGCTAAATACTAAAAAGTCATATTTATTATTATTATTAATTAGTGGGGGTTGTTAAACCCCCATAATTAAACTTTCACTAAATATTAAAAACCCCTTATGTTTATTATTAATTAGGGGGGGGGGGGGTTAACAACCCGCATAAAATAAGATGATTAGCGGGGGTTCATAATAACCCCCACTAAAAAACCCCCACTAATATGTTTTTTTTTTTGTAGTGTAACCATTCTTGTATATATATACTAAAAGCTAGCTTGGAATTTGTACTATATTCTATCCCAAGAAACTAGTTAAGTAACCATTCTTGTATATATACTAAACTAGTTTGGAATTTGTACTATATTTTATCCCAACAACCAAGTTAAGTAACAATTATTATGTATATACTAAAACTAGTTTAGGATTTGTCGTATATTTTATCCCAACAGCCAAACCAAATTAAGTAACCATTCTTATGTATATACTAAACTAGTTTGGATTTTAAACTATATTTTATCCCAACAAACTAGTTAAGTAACCATACTAACGGATGGAAACTAGTTAAATATGTTCTTAATTTTTTGGTATACAAAAATATAAGCTTCAGTACCATGTTTTGCTTGAGTTATTTTGAGATACTAGTTGATCTCTTAAATCTTGTGTGCACAGTGGAGAATAGTGGCCACTTTAGATCAAAAATTCAATTACCAATCTAGCAAGTCTTGTGCCTCTACTTAGAAAATATTCATTTCATGCTGGTTAATTTTTGTAATCATTTCCTAATTACATTTTAACATAACAATAATTGATAAAAATTCGATAATAACTGAATTGCAAAGACAACATTTATAATAAATTTAAAACTGAAATTTGAGGACAACAATATTTTTTTTCAAACAATTGCTATGCCAAAAGATGCAATAATACTAGAGCTAGAGACAATTACAAGAAAAGGACAATAAATAACAACTTTGGTATCTATTTGTGGACAGAAAATTGAAATACAGAAAACTAGTGCATATACAAAAATTCAATTCCTAGTCTCAGTACCAAAACCCAGCCATTTGTCTTCACTGCATGCCTATCCTTCTACAAAATTGTCATCCCCTAACAAATGGTCATCAATTAGCATTCCAACAGTTGCCAGCTCCCACCAATAATCCATTCATGGAGATAACCTCTTCTAAATGTGGGGTTAAAGCATGGAGGAGTATGACACAAATATTAGTCATACTTGGACACATCTAAACCCCGTTATAATTTGTTATAATTATCATCCCAATCAAATGCCCAAAAATGTCATGGAACTTTGGACATTTAGACAGACCAACATTGCAGCTTTGTACACCAAAAGAAAGCTGCACAACCCAAATTTCAGTGGACCACATTTCAACTCAAATCACTCTTTTTTGGGATTGACAAACAGAAGTACTATTTTTAGAGATGTGAAACAGAACCAGAATCACTTTCACTTGAAAAAAGACACTTAGTTGAAAGAAAATCAGCTGAGATACTGTACATGAAACAGACTCAATGAAATAGAATAAGCCGAAACAAAATGAGTCACTTGAAATAGAATCAGCCGAAACATAATGAGTTACTTGAAATAGAATCAGCCAACAAAAAAATGTGAAAACAAAGCCACTATTTTAGGAACTTTGAAATAGAATCATCCAGCACCTATTGTACACTAAAATTTGGCCAAAAACACCCATATCTTCTTTAACAGAGACCAAAAAAAGGGGGATAACTTATGAAATTTAAACCAAGGACAGGAGGAAAGAACACCAATGTGATTTAATGGGGTGATAATATGGACCAGCCATAACTTTATACATTTAAGCTGGAAACATGTATTCAAATAAGAAGAAGCATGAAAACATTTGAAGCATCACATAGATGCACTTAAGCAAGTGAAGCTTATACCAGCAACACTTGATCTCACAATAGCCATGTGAGTTGAGGGTTGTTGGAGAACAAAAGAGTTCGTCAAGAACCACGTTTAACTTAAAAGTCACGTTGGAGGTATACTTATTTCTCCACTCGTATGATGGAGAAATCTCAGTCATGGTGCTATTTCTAGTGTAGAAAATAAAAGAATGAAGCTCAAATCGTATCTGTTAAGCATCAAGGACATCAACATAATCACATAAAGTTTAAAACACATAACTCCACATCACATATACAACATTGATAGCAACAAAAACATGCCAGCATAACATTTATAAAAAAAAAATAATAATAAAAATAATGCACTTAATATGTATGCCACTCACATATGAACTTAAATAGGTTGAAGGTGAGTGAGGTACAACCTCTCTTTCACAGACTCTTTCCCTAAATTGCTCCTCCCTCCAATTGTCTCCACAACTAGATGTATTCCCGTCCGCTGTTGTGCTAGTGTGCCGTGATATGTTTCAGTAGTATTTTTCTTAGTAGCAAGTAAGTGGTGAATGGGGTATGTTCAGTTTTATAAGAAAAGGTTTTTACTGGAACTCTTTAATACAATTAAGTGTGGGTAGATGCACATGCTAAAGGGGTGTGATTTGATATGAAAACAGTAAGTGCTGGCCTTTATAAAGGATGAATGAGGTATCGTGCTCTCATACATGGATGATATGACTATTCAAGTTGTCTACAACACTGCAATAGTACTATTTGTGGTCATATAACACAACTAGACAAAGCCTATTCTGCTGCAAAATGAGAATAGTAAATATAAAATGCATACTAGGAAGTTTTGCCAAAATACATAGGGCAAAGACCAATAGATACTAACATGCAACTCAAGTATTCAAGAAAAATATAAAATGCATACTATTATCCCACCAAGTGTTCAAGAAAAAATTTATGTCCAAGTAATAACAAGCAACAGTCAATTGTCCTTAATTGTTTCAAGATGAACTATAACTGTGAGCATGGGAACTGTAAGTGTGAGCCTCAAAACTCACTTGGCTAAGTGATATTTGCTACTAAAGTTGCATTGGGTGGATGTCAACAGTGGGGATTTTAACACGAATTGCTAGCTCAACAGAAAGCAAATGCATGGTAATAATTTTTGAAAAAATTTCTTTCACTATAATACACAATTTAGGAAAGTGACTATAACTGGGATTAATGTACTCAAAGTGAATTCTTTCACTGTAATACCAAAATTAAATTAGGAAAGTGACTATAACTAGGATGTATTAGGAAAGTGAATTCCTTCATTATAATCCAAAAATTAAATTACAAAAGTGATTATTTCAGAAAATTTAGGAAACATAATGCTTTCTCTGTAATCCAAAAATTAAATTAGGAAAGTGAATATTTCAGAAGAATTGGACGAGTGAATTTGCCTAAAATTTTCAGATGAATACCAGTCAACCAATCTGCCCAAATCATCCTTCTCTGCCGAAACTACAAAACAAATGAACAAATTAATATCACTCAAACAGTATTAATCAACATTTGCATAATACCCATGTCATAGGCCAGCACGAATGGCATAAAAATTCAAAAAACTCCCATCCTTTTTGCCGAATATTACAACACAACCTTTCTCCTCAAACCAGATAACCAACTGAGTAAACCCTAATATGACAGGGCATGTGTAGATATTAGGGAATATCACAAATATTCACCAAATAAGTCACAAGCACTAGCAAAAGGGACTGAATCCCATTACCTAAGTGTTGGGTGACAACACATCATCGATCGTGAAACCCTTTCGAAAAAGAAAACACATACAACATCGAGCACGCATGAGGGAATGATTTGTAAGAATCGATTCCTTTTTTTTCCAGAAAAGCACTCTGGAGTGTGTGAATAAATGGGAGAAGGAGAAATTCATTTCGAGTGACAAAGAAGAGAAGCGATATAACAGTTTCAGCATAAGAGAAATATTTGGGGATAAGGCGCATAAGAGATGGGACGGGAAAGCAGAAGAGAAAAGGTTGGGGGGGGGGGGGGGGGTTTCTGGCACAGAGCATAGGGTAGCGTGGGAAAGGAGACACGCCACTGCCAGCCGTAGACTTGGGGGAATGTGGGGGCAAAATTGATTTGGGGGTATTTTTGGGATTATTTTGGGAGTTGGATTGGGGAACGGGATGATACGTTTATTTGTATTTTGGGAGCTGAAATTTTTTTTGGGAATTTATAAACAAACAAGGCCAAAGTCTTTCTCCCAAAAGAGGAAACGCTGGAACTCAAGTTTATCAAAAGGTAGGCAAATTCTATGGCTTACGCCTTGGCTCAATGGGCCTTCCATTCAAATTGGTCAAGACTAGCGAATTTGAATTTTGTTGTTTTCTATTTTGCCATACCCAACTTAAGTTGGAGTAACTCAATTTCTTTGTTCTTTTGGTCAATCAATGCAAATCTATTTTCTAATAAAAAAAAATCAACAGTTTTTTGTGCTCTCATTATATTGTACTGAGGAATGAATCACAAGGCTTATAGTTTGGAGATATTTTTCTTTCATATTGTTGTTTAGAGAATACTCTTTAGAAGATATTATTAGGAGCATGTGAAATTAAAAGCATGTTCAAAGTAGCAACTTGTAAAATTCTCTTAAAAAATTGAATATGTAATATAGGGCTGTACATTCGGTTTTTTCAAATGCAAAACTGAAACCGAACCGTTTTTTGTTTTAATTTTTTTGGTTTTTTGGTTTTTTTTTCTTCTGTTTTTCGATTTTGGTTAAAACCGAAACCGAATTGGAAAAAAAAAAAAAACTACTTATTTTTTTTACCAAGAAAGTGTTATAAAAGTTTGTTTGACAAAAGTAAGTTAGTTTAATTAAAAATTTGAATTGGATAACTTATTCTTTTAGTGCCAAAAAAATTATTTGATAAAAGTATATTGATAAAAATATTTGTTTTTAGGTGAAAAAATTGATTTAGATTACTTTTTTTTGTATATTGAAAATATTTGTTTTGATAAAATTATAACTTATCTATTCTAAACAAATACATTTAAAATATTATAAATTTAAGAAGATAAATAAATATTTTAATTATTTTATGTTATAAAAATTTTAGTATACAGATTGTGTATGCTAAAATTGCTAGCTTATAATCGTCAAGGCAGATGCACGCGATTTTTGTATATTCAAACCTTAACTACTAAGATCGAATAGCGAATTAAATCTTAAACTCAATCTGCTAAAGTTAAATAGCTAATTGATCCAATGACATCATAATATAGATTGCGGGTTTGTAAATTTTGTAAAAAATACAATTATAACCTTATTAAATCATCATTTCTAAAAGATAATTATGAAATATTGATAAAATTTGTATCCAAACTATCTTTTTTATGTTGAATTCTCCAATTTTTCCTTCAAACTATATTGTCAATTTTTGTTGTTGAAATAATTAAAATGATAAATTATGTAAATGAACAAAAATAACTTCTATTTTAGATACAAAATGGTCTTTGTTTTTATAATAATATAAATAAAATCTTTATTGGTTAGCAGATATAATATAGTACTAGTACTACCACAAGAATAGCCTAATATGATTCAATCCCTTATCCCTTAATTTGCAATTTAAGTTGAAATTTCAATTTTGCTCATCAACATACCCTAGAATATATATAAGTTTAATTAATTAATTAATTTTTTTTTAATATAACATTTTTTGCTGTTCAAATCATAATCATCTATTTTTTTATATGTAACGTGTATTAGTTCATAAAATAAAAAAATTATGCAATTCTACCATTTGAGTTTAGAAAAAAATATCATTTTTGTTCTCTTTGTATTATAACTATTCATGTTTTTATATGTCATATATTAATATCTATATTATTTATAAAACATAGGGTTTTTAATAACTATTTTGATATATTATTTACTTCTTTTTTTCTCAATTATTTCACTTTATCAAATTTTTTTTTATTTATCCCAAAAATTTAAAAATACATTAACATTTACATTATTTAAAAATTTATATTTATTTATCTTAAACTTAAAAAATTTAATAAAAAATGTGAAATAAAACTTAAACTAGTAGTGATTGAATAATAAAATTTTGTACATACATAAAAAAAAAATCGATTTTTTCGATTCGGTTAACCAAACCAAACCGAACCGGTTTTTTCGGTTTTTCGGTTCGGTTTCGGTTAACCGAAAAAAAAACTGAAAACCGAATTTTTTTGAAATGAAAAACCGAAAATTGAACCGAACAATTCGGTTCTATTTTTTCGGTTTTCGGTCGGTTTCAGTTTTTTTTGAACACCCCTAATGTAATATTCAAATAAATTGCAAAAACTAAATTAAGGATAATTTATATTTAAGAAAATTGGATTTTAAAAGACAAATCTCCATCGTTTTGAAATATGCATAGCCTTAGCAAATAAGAATAAAGTAGAAAGTGATAAGATCACCAATGTCATGTCTAATGCCGTGCTCACAAGACAAGCATTTCTTTTTAGTACATAGTTGAACTAGGATTCATTAAATTCATCAATATATATATATATATATATATTAAACTTAAAATTAATTAGTCCAAATTGAAGAGTGTGGATCCACTAGGGCGTACACTTGAAGGGGGTGATTAGCCCAACCCACCTCTAAGTGGATGATATTTGAATTAGATGATAGGATAGAGTAGCATAATTGTTTTTCAAATTTCAACTTAAAAGGGTTAAATCAAAATCAAGTTGCAAAACATATAAGAAAAAGAAGGGAGACCGATGTGTGAAAGAAACGTGTGTTCCACTTCGGGTGGAGGAAGAAATCAATCCCTCACACCGAACTACCACTACTATCGCCCGTCTACTGCACTAGTCTTTGGTCATCAAATCCAACATATTTAGGTCTCTTTTCCTCTAGAATTAACTCTTCTATTTTGGGTCTCTTCATCTTTCAACTCTTTTATCTTAATCCAAACACTACTTCCTTGTAATCTATAAAACTAGATTTCCAATTATCTTTAACTTCAAACAATCATCTTTAAGTTTCCCCAATCCCATGTCTCATTATCCAAGGAAAAATACATAGAAAAGAAGAAAAACAAAGAACAATGCAGAAAATTCACAGCCAAAAGCAGCATTACCAGCACCTAAACCACGAGAGTTTGTGGTTTCTGGGCCTTGTGGTGGTGGGCATGATCGGCGGCGCGTTGCTCATCGCTTCACTTCTGCGGATCAACAGCTCTTCCCTGCTCTTCTGCGGAGGCGCGTGGGATGGTCAACGAACCGATGGGAGCGCGACAACGCTCCAACTAGAAGCTATTCTCCACTATGCGACTTCCCGCGTCGTCCCGCAACAATCCCTCGCTGAGATCTCCGTATCGTTCGATGTTCTCCAGTCCCTCGGCCCGAGCAACTTCCTTGTGTTCGGGCTGGGCTATGATTCACTGATGTGGGCCGCACTCAATCCACGTGGCAAGACGCTATTCCTCGAGGAGGACCCCAAGTGGGTCCAGACAGTGTTGAAAAATGCCCCTACCCTCCATGCCAACACTGTGCGCTACCGCACTCAACTCTTCGAGGCCGATAAACTGCTGCGGCATTACCGTACTGAACCGAACTGCTCGGCTAAGAACTCACTCCTACGGGGCAACGATAAATGCAGGCATGAAAATTAATAATCGTAAATAAAAATCGACTTTTAATTTCATGAAGTAATGATGAAAAATGTCCATAGATTTAATTTATAGTCAACAATACTAATAATCCTGAATTTGTTTCCATGGGTATATGCAGGTTAGCACTGAACATGCTATCAGACGAGGTCTATGATACAGAGTGGGATCTGATAATGGTGGACGCACCGCGGGGATACTTCGCGGAGGCACCGGGGAGGATGGCGGCAATATACTCGGCGGCGGTGATAGCAAGGAACCGAAGAAAATCAGGTGTGACGCACGTGTTCTTGCACGACGTGGACCGCAAGGTGGAGAAAATGTACGCGGAGACGTTCTTGTGCAAGAAGCATTTGGTGAAGGCTGTGGGAAGGCTATGGTATTTTAAGATCCCGCCCCCCGCTAATGTGAACGGTGACTTTTGCTAGGATGCGCGACGCCGAGATGAAGCCATACGAAATGTTTCTGTTACTGATATTATACTCATATAATTATCTTTTTACACACATTTTGAATCTAATGGATAATATTTAGATTTTTGAAATGAAATATTGATGCTTGTCATTTTTGTTTTAAAAATTAAATTATCAAAATCAATTAAAATGCCGTATAATTAAAAAAAATCAAAAGTCTAATAATTTATAAAATATTATAGATTATTATTAAATAATTATTTCTAAGTTGTGTTATATATATAAATTATTTAGTATGATGATACATAAGTTGATATTTTTTATTATTTAAATATAAATGTAAAAACGATGCATTGATAAACAAGGTAAAAACATGTTGTATTTGATGCATAAAAATTCTTTCACATTCACGTTGTAAATGTACGCCTACGCCCACCAATTCATATACTACTTATTTTTGAATTTTTATATTAATTTTTTTATTTTTTGGAGAAAATATAGTATATTTACAGTTTTTTTTTTTTTTTTTTTATCCTTTATTTAACTAATTAAAGTTGAAGGACATGTGGGGTAATGTCTGATTAGTATATATAGACATAAGTAAGATATTCAATAAAGAAATTACTTTTCTTTTTTTTAAAGAGCATAAGCGCTTGTCACTTTGTGCAACGAGAATCTAATTATCATCATATGCTTCTTTCTTTTTCATATTAAATATCTCATTCTAAACTGAAATTCCAACTTACATATGATTAATGGAATGTCATGTAAAGTTTAGGCATTGTTATGGTCTTTCCTTTATAGGCATATATGCAAAATTAGTGATATCAAATTGAAACAATCTTTTAAGAGAAGGTTTTTTATTTTAAAATCCAAACATTGTGTATATATTCTGATATTCATGTCTCAAGTCTTAAATATATAGATATATATATATATATATATGGCCAATTAATTTATGACGAACGATTAACACGAACAAGGATCGAAAAATAACTATTTACTTTAAGACTGCATTTGGTTGTCTATATTAACTATACAATCCAATAGTTTAGTCTAATAATCCATCTCTATTAAGAACAAAATTACTTTTTTACCCCACTTCACTGTAGGGTTTAGAGTTTTTAAAGCATGAGTACCTAAAGCTACCAAAGCTATAACTGATTGTAAGTCATACAATCAAAGACCGTGCAATTTTAGTCTTCAATTTTCTTTAGTTCCCTCTTCATCTTTTGTTTTTATTTTGTACGTATGCAGATTAGGAATTCATTGGGTTTGAACCCCCAATTCATATTTTATATGTAAAACTTATATTATTGGACCTAAACTCAACTTCAGTCCCCTCTTCATTAATAGCCGATCAATAGCATTGAATTTCACAAAGAAAATTATTTATACTAAACTTATGGTGGATCTATAGTTGACTAATGGGATGCATCTTGGTGAAGCTCATTAATTTTTAGATGCATCAAATATTAAATTGTAGGCAACCTAACTGTTGACTAAACACAGATACATAGTTGGCCAGTATAAAATGTGTTGTCAACATTCAACTCTTCTTTCTTTATCACATCTGTAGTTGCCTATAATTTACAAAGAGGTTAAATTTAATGTTTGATGCATCTAAAAATGAACTTGACCAAGATGCATCCTATTAGTCAACTATAGATTCACCATAAATTTAGTATAAATAATTTCCTTTGTGATTTTTTATTTTTATGTATAGTTTCCCTACTTTTATCTTTTGTCTACGGATTTGGCAATTTCAATTTACATCCATCAACTTTGATTGCAGCAAGGAAAATAACCATAGTACAACTACAACTACAACAACAACAACAACACAATAAAGCTCCAACGGGGTGATCTTCAACTCCAAATTTGCCGAATGGATTTTGAATAAAGACTTTAGTTTTTGTTTATCTGGGTATTTTAGGTGAGACACAAATATTATAAGGTTATTTCAAGTAGTTCATACACTACTTAATTATCAATCATACACTACCAAACAATCAAAGCATTTTTAAATTAGGACATCAATGTATATGTTTCATTCAACCAAACATAATAATACTTGGTATTTACACATAATTTGATATACTAATACAATTCACACATATTATGTTCAATCACATCAAGGCAATCAAAATCAAACTAATTGTCTTTGAAAATACTTGATATAAATAAGAATTTTTTTAAAGAAGTTATTATTAATAAATATTAGAGCTATATGTAAATTCCTTCGTTAATGTACATAACATGTACCTACAATTTTACACGAAATTACCTATAATTGAAAAATATAATGAATATAAGTTCTGATTGCAAAGTCAAAAAAGGATTAGCATGAAAGGGTCAGAGAAGCTTCATAAGTGTATATAACTACTCAAAAAATACCTAAACAATCAACTCCGTATGCACTAGTATATCGCGTAGAAGCTATCGTTCCTCTTGAGCAACAAATCCATCACACTACCAAAAATGCGCTTTTTCCAATGAAAATTTCTAATGGATTCCGATATATTCTCGATGGAGTGATGAATTTGAAATGAATTTCCAACGAATTTTTTCATGTCGGAAAAACCTCATTGCAAACTTATTTTTGTTACTTTTCCGACAGGATATTCCGTCTGAAAATTTCTCAATGGAATTGCAACGTATTTGTCTATTTGAGATGGATTCTGGATTATTGAAAATAGGTCAATTTTCATTGAATTCCTAACCGATATAACCCCATCTGACTTCCAACAGTGTTTATATATTTTTTTTACCTTAGTTTTTTTCTTGCATTTGGACAAAATTACGAGGAAATTCTATTAGAAAATTAAATTTTATTAAGAAATCTATTTTTAATTTTCGATGAAATTTCATCAAAATTTTGTCGAAAATTTATTATCTTTTAATATTTTTTGAATTTTATTTTTGATTACGCCAGTAACCTGTTGACTGTATATAAAATATGATAAAACTATAATTAATTTAAATCAAAATTATATTTTAAAAATGTAATTTTATAAACATAAATCTTAAATAGTAATAAATATTCATTATAAATAAAATATAAAAAAATGCATTCTATCTACTGGTCAGTTGGGGGTGGAGAATACTTGACTGATCTTCCGGTGGGGGTGGGACAGATACATGATCAGTTTGCCATCTGTAATACAAAAACAAACATACATCAAAATTCAATATATATATATATATATATATATTATCAACAATAATTTTAATATGACAAATTAATTAACTACATATGTGAATGCATAAAAACAGTTAATGACTAAACTGAATAAAACAAACAAGTTCAAACAACCATGACATCCTACTAATATAATTCAATTTTTGTATGAATATTCAAATCCGTTAGTCTTATAATCATCATCAAATTCATCTTCATCATCGCTAGACCCGGTATGTTCTTCGTCGTGTTAGTAGTATCTATATTTTATGCATCTATTCTGTCAACATATTCTAAAGAATGATTATAATCTATCAAGTCCTCTATTAAATTATTTGAATTCACTAAATCAACATGCGATGGAGTATCGTTCTAATAAGCAACTATTAAAGAATCTACAATTTCTACTCTCCCTCTAGCCTTTGTTTTTCTAACAACCAACTAATTGACATTATTCCTAATTCTTCTGAGCTATAGAACATAGTAAACTTGATGCACTTGTTGGGTAAGGGTCATACTTTCTATACCTATCCTTTTCCCCTAACTTCAACAATTTTATACTTTGGATACACTATATGAGTTTCTCTCATAGGAGTTGTAATGCCTTAGAATTTCTTTTATTTGTAAATAATTATTTTATCCTATGTTTATTTTTATTTTTATCTTTTTTTAAAATTTTATTTACTTATTATATTAGTTATAAGATGTGTTACATATGTGTATATATGTTAGATATTTCAATTCTTAGAAAAAATAAGTTATAATTTCTTATACTAATATTATATTGTTACTAGAAACCGAATCCTTGAGACTTTAGGAATCACTAAAAGGTATTGGAGTTTTTATAGGATTATCCTATCTTTAGGAGAAATAATAAGAGACCTAATTGAATTAAATTACTTCTTTTAGTTATATAAACGGATATAAGTTTTACACTCTAAAACCTTAGTCACACATTCAGATTTCGAAAAAAAAAAGGGAAGAAAGAGAAAGAGAGAAGATGAACGGCAGATGGAGAAAAGGGAAAAGTGAAAGAAGAAAAACCTTCATCTACTAGATGAAATCGCATAGAATTTGGTCAAGTTATTGTTCCTTGATTTTTTTTTTAGGCATTTTGAAGAATTCTTCCCTGGTTTATCTTTCCATGGAGTTACTTTTACATTATTGGGCAGAAACTATAGAGTTTTACTATCTGGGTTTCTAGTGAAAATTGTATGTTATGTATATATATGTATATATGAAGAACATAGAACTGAGAAAGAAGAGAAAAGGCAAATAAAGTGTATATGCCATAATATGACGTGATTCTTGTGGCCCACAACATTAGTGAGGAATTGATTTTGGTGATAATAGTGATCCTTGTCTTCCATAGAATTGTATAAAGGATTCAATTTCTTCATCTTCCAGTAATAAATCGCAATTATTGATCAGAAAATTTATTTTGAAATAGAATTTGATTTATTTTTCAATTAGCAGCAAATGTTGACTCCGATTGCAATTAGCAAGGCCATTTTGAATGAAAAATTAATTCTGGGAGAAGATGAATTTCCTCCCCCCCCCCCCCCCCCCCAAGAAGTTTGATTTCCCTATAGTGATTGGTAGTGGAGGATGTGCTTGTGTAATTGGTAATTTGATTTCCTTAGAGTTTAACGCGTCGGCGGTAGTTTGTTTTCTTCGGCCATTCAAATCAATTGTTATAGCCATGTGATTCTGTTTGTGAATGACCTCCCAGCTCCTTCTTGGTTTCTTGATTTTTTTTGTTTCTTGAATTCAGCATGCCATTGACTTTTCATTCTTGAATTTTTGCGCCCATTGCTGTAATATTTAGGTTGGATTTAGGGAATCCTCTATGAAGATAAATTATACGTTTGGCTCTAATGGTATAAATAGCCCCAATTTTTTTTATTTTTTTTTCAGGCCTATCCAAGGGGTGATTTTGGCTTTGAATCCATAATTGCTAAAAAACCCAGAAAACCAAACAACAATAATCCTATAAGAATGCTAAATGCATTAGGAAACAGAATCCAACACTATTGCAAGTTTTTGCCCTTTATGCTTTTCTTGATTTGCTTGTCAATTGCAATTACAGTACTCATTATGTTGTCAGTGTACGAGGGCCGGCTTAGAATGATGTCTAATTACAAGAAGTTTGAGGGCAATGTGGGTAATTATCTGTTTGCTAACTTTAAGAATATGATTTAGTTTCATACTCAAACTATCTAGAATCATGGTTTGTCACACCTTAGGACCAATGAATGAGATTGTTTTCCTTTAACTTTATACTTATTAATTTATTTCTACTATTTAGTCCTCGCCAAGCAAGTTCTCTAAATAGATTGGATATGAATAATTACGTTTTAACTCGTTTAGGACTAAACCCAAAAATAACGTGGCTTATGTGGCTATTTAAATTAATATAGCTATTATTTGATTTTAGTATCTTTAGGATTAGCCTTGTTGAACAGTTTAGATTTAATAGTCTTAGGAATGAGTGATGTCCTTAACTGTTTATATTAGAGTGCAATTGTGGTTCCATGGATTAGGTGTTAATTAAGTTGAAATGTTAAATTGTGTCAACATGTGGTCAAGGACTCGATACAATAGAATCGACTTTTGATTCCTCTGATAAGTACTGTGAATGCCTAAACCTATATATCTTATACGGTATTATGTTTCAAAACCTAAAAGGATATATGCTATAGTAATTTGATCGTAAATTGTTTTCAGTTTACATTGCACTGACTATATTCCACTGTGTACAAAACTATTTTATTTTGTTTCACGATACAAGAAAACATGTGCTTTATGATTTTTAATGCTTCTAGACTAGCAGTTAAATTCGATGATCAACTGATTCACTAAAATTTTTGTTACTGCTATTGTTACTATTACTGTTTGTCGGATCCAACTTGGTCTGGGAGTGCGAGGGACTTCACCAGGCAACAACGGGCTTGCCGATTGAACCCCAAACCCCCATGGCTTAATCCCCCTAAGCACACAATAGAAGTCGTTTGTGGTTGAAGTGGGTCATAGGATTTCTTGAGAACCTAAGCTCGGGCTCTATTTTGGTAAGGTCGCACCTTGCCTGAAGCGATAAGGGACTGTTATGATGGGAGTCATAAAGTTGACTAGCTAAAGCAAATATTGTCTGATCATCGCATTTAAGTTGTTTGTCTAGAAAATTGTTTATTAAATTCCTGATTTGTTATTACTTGACTGTTTAATAATTTCTATTTATGTTTTTCCTCAAATATTTTCACTATACAAATCATGTTAAATATATGAACTCACATTGCACACACTTGGCATATACTGAGTCTTGAATTCACACTCTTTTCTTTTCTTTAACTTTATTCTGGCAGAACTAGATCCTAGCCTTAGTGAGGAGATGGATCCTGTGTATGATGAGAACCAAGATTGAAGTCTTAGTTTAAATTTTTGCAGTAGACTACTATATTTTTCTAAGTTTATTATTTCTATTTTATTTATTATAGATTCTATTTGTTTTAGTTGAGGTTAGGTAATGGTACTTGAGTTTTTGTGTATAAGACTAGTGTTGGATTTATTTGAGTTCTTGCCTACTTTATGATTTTGGATTATTAATATCCTATATTTGGGATTGAGTTTCACGCCTCGAGACTAGATTGTATGGTCTGATCAAACCATTCACAATGGCTTTCCGCTGGATTTTTTTTAAATAAAGGACGTGCGAGTTCCTTTTGGATTTCCTTCTTGATCAATCACAACTGCAGCATTGTCATCATATCGTATTATCATACCGCTGATAGAACAAAACCACATTCTTTATAGGTTCTTCTAAATATTCTAACTCAATAATCTCCTTCAATATCCCGTAATAGTTTTTCACATCACCAAACCTACTGAATCCCTTCACCCATACACTACTATTCAAATTTTTTTTCATGACTCCATATATCTATGTGAAACTTAAATCCATTCACAAAGTATTTGGGCCATGTCCTAATATGTCTCTTAGGGACCCAAGCTAAGTCATGCAAGCACAGATTTGTTATGCAATTGATCGGGTCATGAATCTACCATTCATCATATAAAGTGTTAGTTCTAATAAAACTTTTTACCAAATCTATCATTGTTCGGGGCATGCATAATGAAGTTAGTGTAAATATACTCACAAATAACTTAAACCAATAGGCAAATTCATTTTAAATCCTCACACTGACATCCTGATCACCAATGCCAGAGTATTTTATAAATTACCTACATCATCATATTTCAAAATATATTAAAAATAGTATCTAGCTCAAATGAAGTTGAAATTAATGTTAATTAGTTGAATGACTTACCCAAGGTATTTGTTGACCTTTTCACAATTAAGCAGGACATGTAGTGTTGCAGCTTTAAGCTCAATATCGCTTAAATACCTAATCATCCAGACACTAGAGGTATGACTGGATTGATCGAAAATAGACAAAATAGGTGGAGAATCATCATTTTCACCATCATCATTCTAGCATATTCTTGTCCTTAGAGAACGTACATGCGACTGGAAGTAGTAGGAGCAAAAGTTGGATATCTCTCTGCAAATAAATGCCCCACAGATAGACCCCTCAACTTCTGTCTTTTGTTTCACAGATTTTTTTTTCTTTTCTCTCTTTTTTTTTTTTTTTTTGCATTTGACATGCTCTCTAAATGTGATATAAATAATAATAATAATAATTCAGATTTATATATTCAATAGTATTAAAAAATTTCAATAATTTAGCATCCAAATAAGAACAATATTTTACCTTTTAAATGGATATATCCATCGATATTGTACTAGCCCTTCATTTCCTGCCTCTTCTATTAAATGGATTGATAAATGCTACATGCAATCAAAATATGCCAGAGGAAAAATCCTTTCTAACTTGCACAGAATTTTTGAAATATTTTTCTCCATTTTGTCCAAGTCATCGTGCCTCCAAGTTGTAGAATATAAGTCACCAAAAAACTACTAAGCTTGGCCAAAGGCTTCCATATATGGCCCTGTAATTCTCTTAATGCAATCGATAGCAATTTCTCTATGAAGATGTGACAATCATGACCTTTAGTCCATAAATCTTATGCCCATACATGTTGACATGCCTAACAAGATTAGAATAATATCTATAAGGCATTTATAATAGCTTCACCCATTCACATATAGTTTTCGTTAGCTCAGTTGTGAAGACATACTTAGCCTTATGCTTGCTCCACTATCTATTTCCTTTTAGAGTTAATTAAAGCTGATGCCTCTTACAATACACATTCAAGTCCAAGCGAGCCTTGTCATTTTCTTTAGTTTTTTCCTTGATGTCCATGACAGTGTTAAAGATATCGTCAAATGTATTCTTCCCAATATGCCTCACATCCAAATTATATCTCAATAAGTTAGTCTTCAAATAGGGCAATACCCAAAATACACTCGGCTTGGTCCAATTGTTCCTCACACCATACACAAGGATTCTAAGAGCACTACCACATTCTATAACCTTAGGCAAATCACATACCAAATCCCATATGCTCTCCTATTAGCAATAGAGGAGGAAGATTCTTCAAGAAACTAGTAGTGTTTTTCCTGAATTGGTGATCATAATCTAAAAATTGCCGATAGTTGTCAAACCAACAATTATTTCCCCTATTTTTTAGAATGAATGCTTTCTAGTATTCCATACAGTAAAGGCAAACCAATCTACCTGTTGTTATCTACCTAGATAGTATACCATAAGTTGGGAAATCATTTATTATCCATAGCAAAATAGCTCTCATGTGAAAACCCTGATGTCCAAAGTTTATCCAATTCATCAATTAAAGGTTGCAAGTAGAGATCTATCATGACATTCATATTTCTAGGCCTGGGAATGATGCTTTTGAAAAACATATATGGTTGTGTCATACACTTTTCAGGAGGTAAATTATATGGTGTTATTATGATATGCCAGCATGAATATGATGATGCAGATTGACTGAAAGGGGTAAATCCATCAACACACAAACCAAGTCTCATATTTCTACAGTCGCTTGTAAATTCAGAAGAGGTTAGATCGAACTATTTCTAAGCATTCCCATTTGATGAATGACACATGACACCATCTGCTTTACAGTTCTCGTGATGCCATCTCATTTAGGTGCTGAACTCATCGACGTATATAGCCTTTTCAACCAAGGAATCATAGACAAATAGTGCATTCTTTTCACTGGCACATCCCAAAGCTTTTCTTACCTTTCATCTGATCTTGAGATTTGTACCTAGGTGCTCCACAAAACTTATATTGATTTTAGTTTGCATTTTCTTTGTAATACATCATACATCTATTGACACAACAATTAGTTTTTTTGGTCACCAAGCCGAGCCTACTGATTAGATTTAGTGCCTTATAGTAATTAGTGGGTACAATATTCCATCAAGGTATGGCCTCACACATTAATTGTAGCACTTCATCCATGGCGTTATGAGCCAGATTATGGTCACTCTTAATATTGAGCATTCTCATAACAATGGGTAAAGGAGAGTGTATTTTGAATCCATCCCACAATAGCCGATTGTACCCAGATAACATGTTGTAAAACCTCTGAGCTTCTTCATTAGGATTTTTTTACCATGTCAGATTAAAATGGTGCACTCTCATACCTCCCCAATTAATCCCTATTTCTTCGTATACCATTTCTGTATATTCATACAGCTCACTAGAATACTGATTCTATTGTCTACTAGTTGATGCACCACAATCAATGTATACTTATGTGTTTCCATGTAAAGATCTAACTCTCCATGGTCTTACTAGTGGTAGTCTTACCAAAACCTTACTTGGTACAAGTGTCCCTTAACATCATTGGGTTTTAACAACTGATATTTGATTTCACACCATTTGCGAGGACACCTAATAGTCCCATCTTTTGCAAATTGAGGCAAACTATATGCATGATTAATAAATTGCTCAAGCCCATCTAAAAACTCTTGCCTAATTTTAGCACAACTAGGATACAACCTATTGTACATCCAAAGCCTATGTGGAGGAATATTATCCATCTATATCCTTAGAATGATTATGTTACCGATCTTAATAGAGTTTTAATATATGATGGATTAATGACTCATGCTTCTTGATCATTATAAGTAGGGTGTTTTTATGATTATAAAAAGGACTAATTGATTTTATATTGTAACCCAAAACTAAAGATTCAATTACTTCATTACTTGCCATATGTATACATAATTTTCATAAATATAAATTTTGCAAGTTTTAAAAAAGAACCCTTCAATCTTTTGTGATGGAAACATTTATAGTCAAAGGGCCATGAAGGGGCATTTTGAAAGATTATTGTATGAAAAAGGAGTTGGGCATATTCCCCCTTTTAATCATTTATTAATTACAAGTTTAAAAAGAGTTTAGTTAATAGGTTATTATATGGAGTTCCATACAATATTTTACCCCCCAAATTTTTTTTGGTAGAGTTCCCATATACCTATAACTATTTAAGTTTTTTTTTTAACCCACAAAGAATTATGAATAAACTATTCAATATCACAACCCCTTATTATTCTGTAACCATGCATGTAAACAATAATCCAACAGCAACAAATTGGTAGGCTTCATCTCTTCTCCCAATTCCCATCCTCCTTCAAAACCACCGATTATATATAATTAATGTATACTTCAAATTAGTAGACAATAATTTTCTAAGAGCACCATATGTAAATAAATTATAAATGCTAACCTCAAAATCAATAGTGATGAAGTCAATTTCGGTGAGGTAGGCTTCTTGAATTTGACCAAGAAGTTCTATGTCAGCCTGAAAGATAGAAAAATGGATAATGTAGGTCGAATCTTGTAGCCAATGAACAAATGTTAGGCTAGTCGACAGGATCCTCTGCTAAGACCCTCCAATGTTTAAGTCACTTTTTGATCTAAGCAAAATTTGACAGAGAAGTGGCTTAGGAAGTGTTTAAAGGCATATCGTTGTCTCTGAAAAAAAGAGGTATTTGTAGTGTTTGGTGAGGAGTGGAAAAGACAAGTTTTGCCTAGATACAAGTCAGGCCTTTCTTTCCTTGAGCATGGGCAATATAGGTCTTTTTGACCAAGCTCAAAGCATTGCTTATGACCGGCCGATCGGAGGGGGAGCCCTTACCATCATTAATATGGAGGTAATGTGCCGTCAAGGCCATTTAATACAGACTAAGGTGGTTCAGATACATTTAATGTGGATGCAATAGGTGGCAGACTTCGCCATTAATGTGTCTCTTGGCTAGGCAGTCACTTTACCGACAACAAGTTTTTGACCTTATTAGGTTGACAGAATTCGACCTTAAAGGTCGATTTAAAATTTCAAAAACAATCTAGAGACATAATATTGTCATGGGCCAACCTGTTTGGGCCTAGACTGTTTACCCAGAGCTTATCTCGTTGGGCTTAATACTAGGTCTGAGTTTTTATTGGGCTTATAGGCTTACTGGTTTACCCATATCATGAGTCTCTCCCATTTCGTAGTCATATGGAGGTTAAAGTAAGGAGTAGCGGGCTGCATTGTTCTGTTATCGACCAGAATGATTATTTTGCATCTCAACCATGGTTTTGAATTGGAGTGAGGAGTAGCATGGTGTTGATATTCATGCGCGGGCGACCGGCGATTACGCATTAATTAGCTAGGGTCCTGTCAAATTAATCGATTGGTATGTTGGGCCTGGCCTATAAATAGCAGTTCTTACCACCTATTTAACACTTTTACCAAACCATTACAAGGTCGAGCTCTAAAGGTTGGTCAAATCTCAGTTTTTCAAAATCCTTGAATTTTCGTGTATATCTTGCGTAAGTCCTCATCTTCTCTTGTGTTTGTTTTCCTATCTATTTTCCAATTGTCTATCTTTATTTATAGTAATGGCTGGGGTTGGTGAGGAGGATAAGGTTGTGAGTTCTAACTCTGAGGCTACGCGATCATTAGATGCCTCGACTAGCGAGGGAAGCTCAAGTGAGATATAAAGTGACAGGTCAGGGTCTTGTAGTAGTCAGTCAGCAGTGGATATACTTCGGGCGGGTTTAGAGGTTGATGAGGGAGTTGGCTCTTCCAGTCCAATTGTCGATGAGGCTGGGCCTTCTGAACCTATGGTTGAAGAGGTAGGGCCATTTGGGGAGGCTGACCAGCCTCCAAGGTCGAGGGGTAAGCTTTTTACCACTACCCATTATAGCAAAATCGTAGCTAAAGTAGCTTCAAATGATTTGAGGTTGATTAGGGCCAAATATCATATTCCTAAGGAATTTGGGCTGATTAAGCTTATAGCAAGGAATATAATGCATACATCTCCTGAGGGATGCAAAACTATTTTTTAGAATGCCTTGAAATTTGGAGTTAGGTGTCCCCTTGCTGAACCTATAGTTGATCTGTTGAGAGGTCTTCGCATTTCTATAACTCAAATTTTGCCCAACTATTTTTCTCTTTTATGTAGTTTGATTATTTTAATGATGATTCATGACCAGCCCCCATTCTTGGGCTAATTTTAGCAATCTTTTCATCTTTCAATGTCCCGAAAGTCAGGGAGCATGGGGGAGTTAGGATATTACTACCTGACTGCTCGACCCCGTTGAAAAATATTTGGAACCTCTTCGTCTTCTCATGGCCAAACATGGAAGGAGGTATGCTTTTGTTTTTGATCTCCTGATGGGGTCAGTTTTAATATCCTAAGAGGGTGGATGATGGGTAAGGTCAAGATGAACAATGATGAAAAATTGACCTGGAACAATATTTTCGTTCGGGATCTGCTCGAGTTTGGAGAGATGGATGTATATGAGTTTATTAAGGAGAGGAATTTGGTGCTAGCGGGACTGTTGACTGCCCTATTGAGATTACACGCCAACACCCGCTTAGGTAGATTTGACTTATCTAACCTTTTATCTGTATGTATTACATGTTTAGTTTTTGATCAATCTGATTTGCATTTTCTATAGGTCAGTCAGTCATGAACCGCGCCAAGCAAATCATGATGTAGAAGTAGTAAAGAGCACAGGAGCACCAGGAGGCCACGACGGCATGTCGGAGAGCTGCGCCACAAGCTGGGTTCAAGCAGGTGTCCCCAAGCTAGTCCATCTCTCATCGCTCAAAGCACAGGAGCGGCAAGCAACCTGGCTCCTTGACAAAAGAGGAATGCGATGGAGTTTGAAGTACAAGGTGCCTCCAAGAAAAGTGCAGCTAACAAAGGGAAGAAGAAAGCTATCGATCCCGATGCGGCCATTACGAAAGGCTTTCTCTGAAGTAATTGTGCAATTTACCTATATTTCCCAAACCTCAATTTGGGCCGAAGGTTGGGGTGCCGAATATGTCGACCATGATGGGTGGTGGTCACACCTCAGTGACCCTATTTGCTATTCTAACCACTAGTCTCTTTCAAAGAGATCAAATCGAGATGTTTAATTATGAGCAGCTCGATGCTTTGAAAGCATTTGCCTGTCATGCAAATATGGTAAAGTTTGGTGTTAAACACACTAGTTGATTTTTATCATCATTGATTTTATAAAATTGGCATTTTCCTAATATGTGCTTACTTTCTTGTAGATCAGGCAATGGCAATATAATCTTTATCGGCGGTATGAGTTATGCGAAACTACCTAACAAAGATTGGAAGAGAAATATGAGGAGTTGGAGAAGGAGAAGAATGATTTGACTAAAGACCAAGGTCTAATCTCTTGAGTCGAGGGTGGCAGAGCTAACTAAGCAGCTTGAAGAGAAGGACGTTGAGCTTTTAACTACTGTCTAAGGTTGGAATCAGGCAGAATAATAGCTTAAGACATCGATGAACTCGATCCAAGAGGCTTCTTTGTCAGGTCGAGCATAAGGGTATGAGAGTTTTCTGCGCTATGCCCAGGGTGAGTTTTTCAAGGTGCTGCTTGAGATTTGAAGGGAGACAGTGCAGCAGTTCATGTTGAGCCCGACGTTCACTATGCTTGTGTAAAATTCAGCATAGATGACGCCTATGATGCATTTAAGAAAGCCTTGAAATAGCTCGAGTTTCTTGGTTATGAGATTCGAGCAGAAGATAAAGCTCAGCTCGATGTTATGAAAAATAGGAACCTTGAGGTTTATGATGAGAATGCCACAGCGGGTGAGGTCCCACCCTAAAGCAGTCGAGGTTGGGAAGGAGTTCGTGTTTGTAAGTAACTTCGCGCTTGACATAAAAAACAATGAGGTTGACATGGTGCAATATTTTCCTGCCATTAAGCGCCCTTTTTTTTGGAGACAAAGCTGGGCCATCTCAACCTGCAGTGTAGTCCTTTCAAGACTGGAGCAGGTGGTTAAGGGCCTGGCATTGACTATCGGTGCTGACACCACAGATGAGTTAGACAAAGCCAAAGATAAAGTTGCTGAAGAGGTCGCGGCTCAAGAGAGCCGAGGAGAGGGTGTTGGCTCCAGTTCAGGACCTTTTTCTTTGTAACCTTTTTCTTTTAAATGATGTAAGGCTCGAATGGGCATTTAAACAATGTAACTTTGTTGTCAAACGTGTTATGTTTTATGTTAATTTTGATGCTTTTGGTCGATTTCGCATTATTTTTGCAAATTTATTTTACGCTCATCATGCAAATCTAGCTTGAATAGGAGGTCAATTTAGACTTGGAAGAATAAATACTTGAAGATTGATGTCGATTTTTATGGTTGACTTAATAATTGTTTAATAATTGATCCAAAATTAATTTGATCATGCGCCTACGGGGTCACTTTTATCTTTATTTAATAATTAATCTAAAATTGATTTGATCATCCAACTACAAGGTTGATTTAATCTTTATTTAATAATGAATCCAAAATCAATGTGATCATGCGACTATAGGGTTGATTTGATTGTTCTTTAATAATGGATTAACAAGAATTTGATCATGCGCTACGGGGTCGCGGTATTATATGCATTAGGAAAACTTGTTCCTTTCATGTGGTAAGGCCTCAATTTACACATAAAACTTCTTAAAGTTGGTTGCATTCCATGGTCGGTGGAGCTCATATCCGCCAGTCGATAGGAGTTGTGTTTTGCCACTTTCACCATCGAGTAGAGATCTTCCCATTTTGGATTGGGTTTCCCAACACTCTTTGAAACTTTGACCTTCTTGAGAACCAGGTCTCCGACTTTGAAACATCTTGGCCTAACACTTTTGTCATAGTTCTTGGCCATGATTGACCTGTACATTTACATTTTTGTGTAGGCTTGCTGATGTAGCTCATCAATTGTCTCGAGGTTGAACTGTCTTTCTACTTCATTCCTGATCGAGCTATAATGAATTACCCGAGCTGTATATTGGATTAACTTCATTGGGACAACTGCTTTTGAGCCATAAACTAGGCTGTATGGGCTTTGTCCCATGGCTGTTCTTGGGGTGGTTCTATAGGCCTAAAGGATGTTGGAAAGGTCATCTACCCAGCTACCTTTAGAATCTTCCAGTTGAGTTTTGATATGATCCAGTATCGTTCTATTGATGACCTTGGTTCGACCATTCGATTAGATTTTCCACCAAAGTGAAATGTTGTCTGATTTCAAGGCTTTTGCACTAATATCTCGTCCTCTTGCTTTGGAATTGGGTGCCATTATCATATATGAACACCTTGGGCAGACCAAAATGACAATGATGTTTTTCCACAAGAAACTCCATATCGCAACATCTGTTAACTTGGGTACGGCTTCTGCCTCGACCCACTTTGTGAAATATTCCATTGCTACTAGCATGTATTTTCTTTGGCCTGTGGTCTTTAGGAAAGACCTCATAATGTTGATTCCCTACTAGTCGAAAGGCCCAGTTATCTGTGAAGTCACATGTAGCACTAGGAAGCTAAAAAAGGCTAAAATAACTAGGCTACATATGAAGCCAAGATTTAGATCTAAACATGCCATAGATTTAGATTTGGAAGAAGAGTTACCTTGATTTTCAGAAAATCAAAGGAAAGTGGAAGAAGATCTCAACTCCTTGAAAAACTATCTCCCAGCGGCACAGCAGATCTGAGCAAATTTGTACCAAATGAACATCAACTCCTTGATGTATCTTCAGTAAAATATTCAGCTCAAAATGGATCCTGCAAGACCTCCAAAGTCACTGCCCGAAATAGAGGATCTCCAAAGGCTAGCAATCCAATTTTCTTGCCTCTAATATAAAGATCCACACACCAATGCACTATTCTTTTCTTCTCAATGTTAGCTGGAGAACAAAGAGAAGAAGAGCTTGGATGAAAGCTTGATTTGGAGGTAGGAGAAAAAGAGAAGTGAAGCTTCAACGCATGAGGTAACACTTGAGAATTCTGGAAGGAAACTGAGATAATCTAATTCTAGCTTGCAAAATTCATGTGACCGCCCCCCTTCACTCTCTGTATCTATATATAGAGGGAGGATGGTGAGTTTGCATCACACCATCCTCAAGGTGGTCGCCCACTTGCTCTTGCAAGTTGGCATGTGAATTTTGAATTTTATGTGAAATTGAATTTCATTTGAAATATTCATTTCATCTAATGAAATGTCATCCAAATAAATTCTAATTCACACCAAATGAGCATTTCATTTGAATTTCCCCTTCTCCAAAATTAATTCTCCATTTTAATTAAATAAAACTCTTTGATTTAATTAATCAACTTTGACTTAACTCTTTAAGTCAATTTGCTTAACTCCTTAAGCAAGATATTGCTAACTTAACTCCTTAAGTTAACTTGACCAATTGATAGTTATGTGGCACCAAATAATTAACTCCTTAATTAATTGGTCTTAATCTAACTTTTTAAATTAATTAGATCAATTTAACAGCTAAATTGATCAAGCCAAAAATGACTACTAGTAGCATCAATCGGTTAACCACTAAATTCAGTCATGTAGGAGTTTTCTAACTCTCAGAAAATTCCCCTTCATCAATTAGGATTTGCAATTGGCTTTTGTCTGTGACTCATTAGGTTTAAACTAATCGACTCAATTCAAATAATCTCTATTAATTGAAGAGTACCCAATCTCCATGGTCGATGTCCAACCTTAAACCCCTGGAGCCCAACTAATTGGCTGAAATGAATGCTTTTGAAGAACTATTCTAGCCTACGTGTACCATGCAAATACGGTCATTCCATATCCTATCTCCCTAAAGAGGCCTCTCGCAAGATATTTTGTCAACTCCCTAATAGCTTCGATACTATTTTTTATTCTCAATGTTCGATACATAAATCCAAGGATCGTTAGTGAAAATATATCTAGATCTTAGATGCCCTGTCTTGTAAGATCTTATGATTTGGAAGATTCACAGTGTGTTTGCTTGTGAGATTTTCTCTCACAAGCCACCCTCAAAAGACATTTTTCTTGAAAATGTGTGGTTGCCTATGAGAATTTCTTTTATCTCATAGGCTGACTTCAAAAAAAAATTTTGCGGCCATGTTTTCTCCTCCTACCTACTCTTCCCCCATCTTTATTTTTCACCTGAAAAATTGCGGTTTTCTATGTGAGATTTCTTCTTCAGATTTCCTAAAAATTTGAGAGAATCTTTGAGAAAAATCTTGAAGGTTGTCTTTTGGGTTGTCAAATTACATAAACATATTATATATATATATGTATTTAATAATATAGTTAAGTATATAGATAAATTTAAGTGCAATGTATTTGTTTATATATAATTACTCTCCAGTAAATAACAAATAGTTTTATTAATATATATTTTAATATTAAAAATAATTATGTGCATAATAAAATTAAAGTATACGTATATACATTGTTTGCATAAAATTATTTTCATATTATAATTAGTTGCACTTCATAATTTAATATTCAAACATAAATTGTTTCACAATATAATTATTTATAAATATAACTTAATATTTAAAAATTAATTCAATTTCTTATTTAATTGTATAAAAGTGTGTAATTTTATTTACACTTTAATTTTTTTAAATGTTAACAAAATAATTTATTATATTAAATTTTATTATGATACAATACATGATTTTTGAGATTATATTTCATTAATGTTAATATATTCTAAAGAAATATATATAAAAAATATTATATAATATTTATATAAATTTACTCAATAGTAAAATAATAAATATATTATATATGCTCGTATTAATATGTATTTTACTATTAAAAATCATCATCTGCATAATAAAATTAAAGTATTATATGTTACATTGTTTATAGAAAATTATTTTCGTATTTTATAATTATATTTTTCATATTATAATTAGTCACAGTTATATTTTAATATTCAAAGATAAATTATTTTACAATATAATTAGGTAAACATATACTTTAATATTTTCAATTTAATTTGGTTTCTCAATATTTCATTATATGAAGGTATAATGTTATTTACACTTTAATTATTTAAAATGTTAATAAAATAAATTATTCAATTAATTCAATATTAAATTTCATTATATATTACAGAATATTTTAGATAATATTAAATTAATACTAATTTATTCTACAACAATGTATATATAAATATATAATATTCCTTACATTAAAAAAACTCATAACCAATTACCATCTCTTATAATTTTCTCGTAAAAAATCTCACAATCAAACAGCTTCTCACAAAAAATTTCATAAACAATCACTACCTCATAACTCTCACATGTCACATCAACTATAATCATTACACTTTTACATCACAAAGAATCACTCCCTCATAAAAAAATTCTCAATTTCATAAACAAAAAAAATCTCACTATTTCCTCTAAGAAATGAGAAATGAGAACACAAGCAATCACACCTTTAAAATCACAACCGTGTAAGACTTGTTTATGATCACCACCCAGTGCGTGACCAAGTCCCGTAGTCTTGTGTGATCTAATGGCTTCAACCAAATGCCAATTAAGTAAATATAAGCATAAAATGAAGATGACCATTTAATGAATATCATTCAATCAAGATTGTATCACGAGTGAAATAGTTTACATGCCAATCTAATTGGCTTGCGGGGCACTATTCCAATAATCTGTACTGGGACGAGAGTTGCAGCTGACTGATGGGAGATGTTGGCATGTACTTGGCAAGATGGGCATTTGCGTGAAAAGTCAATGGCATCTGTGAGTAAGGTTTGCCAAAAATAGCCATGCTTAATGACCTTGTGGGCCAATACGCGTCCCTCCGAATGGTTTCCACAAATACCAGCATAGATTTCCTGTAGGACCTCTTGTCCTTGTTTTGAATCTTAATGGGGGGCCAGAGATGGATCTTTTATACAATTTATCAAACTCATCAAGGGAAAATTTTGCTACTCGTCCCCTCAACCTTCGGGCTCCTGCTTTGTTTTGTAGTAATTTTTCTTTTTTAAGGTAGGATTTTATTCCGTTGATCCAACTGGGGCTTGTCTCTCCGATGGTCAAGATTTGACTTTGGTAGAGGTCACCTATGGTGGGCTTGTCCGAGACCAAAAAGGTTATTATTCTTTCTTTTGTGCTTTTGGTTGAGCTAGCAAATTTGGAAAGTGTATCTGCTCTTTCATTTTCCGACCTGGTACCTAGCTGAGTATACATTTTTTGAATTGTTGTTCCAATCTTTTGGCCTCTGCTAGATATTTATTCATGGTTGTTTCTTTGCTTCAAAATTTCCTCCAAATTGCCTCGTGACTAGCTACGAATCTGTAATAGCTGCTAAACACTCGACCCCCTATCAAAGGCCATCCTTATACTTACGATGAGGGCTTCATACTTAGCCTCGTTGTTTGTGATTGGGTAGTTGAGTTTGATTGTGAAATCAAATTCCTCAACTTGAGGAGAATGCAAGGAAATTCCTGCTCCCCCTAGTGCTTGTGGCTGATCTATCGATGTGCAAGGACCAGACCTTTTGTTCCTGTTCAACTACTATGGGAAGGTTGATACGCTCTACTATGAAATTAGTTAATACCTGTGCTTTTATAGCTGTACGAGGCTGAAATTTGATATCAAATTCTCCTAACTTAAGGGCTCATTTGGTCAATCTTCCCAATGTGTCGGGCTTGGAGAGCACTTGTTTCAATAGCTGATGGGTCAAAACAATGATAGCATGTGACAAGAAATAAGGTCTTAACTTTCGTGCTGTTGTGATCAAAGCAAGAGTGAATTTTTCGATCTTTAAATAGTTGTGCTCGGGGTCTTGTAGAACTTTGCTGACATAGTATATTGGCCTATGCAATCCTCGCTAAGTGGATACCAAAACTGAATTCAATACTTCTCTGATCACAGTTTTTGTGAGCAACGGAGGTGTAGTCAGATACTGTTTGAGGTCAACCAGGGCCTGGTCGTATTCTTCTATCCACTAAAACTTCCTTGCATTCCTGAGGATCATAAAAAAGGTAGACTTTTATCTACTAAAAGAGCTGTGAATCAGCCTAGAGCAATAATTCTTCTGACCAACCTCTGAATGTCTCTTTCTGTCTTTAGTTGTGGGATGTCTTGAATTGCCTGTATCTTTTGTGGATTAGCTTCGATGCCTCTTTGGCTGACCAAGTGCCTAAGAATTTCTCACTCGTTACTCCAAATATACATTTGTTGGGATTACGTTTCATGTCGAATGCCCTTATTATTGAAAATATGTGGTCAAGGTCAGATAAACGGTTTAATTCATTTTCTGTTTTAACAATCATATCATCCACATAGACCTCCGTGGATCAACCAATCTCGTTCTTAAACATGAAGTTGACTAGCCTTTAGTAAGTTGCTCATGCATTTTTCAACCTAAATGGTATGATTAGAAAATAATATACACTATTTGGGACCACAAAGGCGATTTTATCCCTGTCTTTGGGGGCCATAAAGATTTGGTAGTATCCGTAAAAATAATCTATCATACTCAAGAGGTTGCAACCTGTTGTTGAGTCAACCAATATATCTATTCGATGCAATGGGTAAAGGTCCTTAGGGCATACTTTATTAAGATTAGTGAAATCATTACACATTCTCCATTTGCTCTCATTTTGAGGGACAAGGACTACATTACACAACCAACTAGGATATTGTATCTCTACTATGTAACATGCATCTAAAGGATTGTTGACCTCTTCCTCAATGATCTGGCACCTTTCAATGTAGAACGTCCTGATTTTCGATTTGATTGGCTTGAAAGATATGTCTAAGTTAAGATGGTGGACGATGACCTGGGGGTCGATTCTTAGGAGGCCAGTTGTTTTCCATGCGAAAACATCAATATTCTTTCTAAGGAAATCGACCAACATATATTCCATATTGTGTCCCAAGTAAATCCTTATCCTTGTGGTCTTGTCCAAGTTCCTAGGTTTGGGTTCTGTTATTTTGATTTCCTCAACTAGCTTGACTCTGGTATCTTTCCTTTTTCTCTTTTTCTTTGTCTGTCCCTCATTGGGTTCCATTACTGGGATGTCCCTGAGGGTTTCAATTTTGGTCGAGTTTTTTGCTTGCTTGCTTTGATCAAAATGGTGTAACAACGCCATGCTTCCTTCACATTAAAAAGCAACTCTCATGTACCGGTTGTTGTCGAGAATTTGACCTTAATGTGATAGTCGATACTATGGCTCTAAAATCATTAAGTGCTAGTCTTTCGATTATGGTATTGTAAGCAAAGGGTGCATCAACAATCAAGTAGTTGATCATGAGGGTGCACCTCTTTGGTGCTTCTCCAAAAGATATAGACAAGTCTATGGACCCAACTAGTACAATTTTTGACCTACCAAACTCGACTAGTAGGGTACAGACTAGTTCAAACTTCAACTTTCCTATCTTCATTCTTTCCAACATCGACAAGAAAATTATATTACCAGAGCTGCCATTATTGACCACAATATTTCTTACCTTAAAATTTGCTATTTCAACAGTCATGACCAGAGGGTAATCTAATTTGCTCTCCTCCCCTTGACCTCCCAAGTGAAAGAGGTTGAAATCCACAAAGAAAATGGGGCTTACGCTGGTGGAAAGCTGATAAATTATCTTGGTTGGAATTGACTTAGTTGATTTGAGCTGCCTCTATGCTTGCCTCCTTGCTGATTTAGAGTCCCCCCCAGTTGGTCCTCCTACAATGGTGTCAATCATACCTCTTAAGGGGAAGTCTTTCTTCAACCTTTTTCTTTCTCTTATCATCTCTTCTTGGGCTGACCGACAGTTCTCTATGGGGAGTCTGGTCGAGCTGAACCATTGCTTGTTTGGCTTTCTCATCGACAAACTTTTTCAAGTGACCTTGCCAAATGAGTCGTTCAATCTTGTCCTCAAGGTTAAAGCAATCCTCCATGTTGTGGTCCTTCTACCTGTGAAAATGGCAATACTTCTTAGAGTTTTTCATGGCCTGAGTCTCATTAAGTTTCCTTGGTCTTCTAAAGTGGATTGCAAACAAGACCTCTTTTCTGGGAGTATTCAACAGGGCATAATTGTGAAACCTCTTAATTGGAGATTGGTGACCATGTTTCTAGTGCCTATCATCCTTCTCTTTTGCCTTTTTTTATCACTCTCTCCGCCTCATACTTCATCTTATTCATATCCTCTTGGTCATGTACTTCATTTTGGTGAAAACTTCATTTACTTTATCTTATTCATCTCCTTCATTCTACTTGACTGTATAGAGGTGAGTATGAGGTAATTTCTATTTCCTCCCACTGGAAAATTGGTTGAGGAATTTGTTGTATAGTTGGTCATAGGAAAAAATGGATACAGGTTCCAACTTAACAAATCATCTGAGTGCTACTCCCTAGAAACTGGTGACAAGCATTTTAGCGTAGATAAGGTCATTGTGGCCACGGAGCTGCATCACATGTTCGAACTAAAGTAGGTGCTCATTGGGGTCAGCTGACCTATCATATTTGGGCAATCCAGTCAAGATTTTTGCATCAATCGCCACGTATTCCTCAATTATCTCCTGGACGAATGGATTCTTTCAACATGGAATAAATTGTCAAGTTAGATTCTTTCAACATTTCTTCTTGAGATTTCTTCCAATTATTTGTTCAGTTGTTGTACTTAGTGTGACACTTCCTCCTATTTATCTCAGTCCGCTCAAGATAAGTGTTCACTGGGGCAGAGGTCTTTAAAGCTTGATCCTCTTGTGCTGCTGGGCTTGATTGGGTCGAGCGAAGTGCTCTACCAAATCCGCTACCTTCTCACGAGGTTGATGGTAGGCTTCATCTCACGAAAAACAATCAGGGCTCAAATCTCATCTGCTAGGGTTGTGACGAGCTTTATTCATTATTTTGTCCTCACGTGGTGGCCTTTTTTCTTGGTGGGAGGGGTGTGGTGTGGCACTAGTTGCAGCCACTGGTTGGTTGTTGTGCCTTTGCAAGGCAACAGATAAATATGCCGAGAGCTGAGCGAATATTTGATCACTAATCATTTGCATGAGCTAAGGGATGGTCAAAGTGACCACCTGTTCTAGTTGAGAGCTCGGGCCCTCAACTTGTTGGTCTTGCTGAGGTTGTGGCAGCGATCGGGGGTAGCGGTGATCTACAGTCACTCTGCCTCACAAAAATGGTTCGCCCAGTGTTCACCATTTTTCGTGTGTAGATCCACATCGCACAGATGGTGCCAAAAGATAAAGTCAATTTCGGTGAGATGAGCTTTTTTGTTTCGACCAAAAGTTTTAAGTCGACCTGAAAGATAGAAAAATGGATAATACGGGTCAAATCCTACTGCCAATGAACAAACGTTAGGCTAGCCGAGAGGGTCTTCGCTAAGACCCTCTTATGCTTAAGTCAGTTTTCAACATTAGAAATTTTTGATAGAGTAATGGCTTAGAAAGTGTTTAAAGTATTTGGCAAGGAGTAGAAAAGACAAGTTTCTACCTGATACAAATCAGGCCTTCCTTTCCTTGAGTAGGGGCAATCTAGGTCTTTTTGACCTCGCTCAGAGCCTCACTTGTGACAGGCCAGCCGGCCGGAGGGGGACTCCTTACCATCATTAATGTGGAGGTGATGCACTGCACTATTAAGGCCATTTAATGCGGATAAGAAGGTAGTTTAGGTGTATTTAATACAGATGCGACGGGTGGCAGACTTCGCCATTAACATGTCTTTTGGCCAGGCAGTCACCTCACCAACTGTAGGTTTTCGACCTCATCAGGTCGATCGAATTTAACTTTTTCAACCTTAGAGGTCGATTTGAAGTTTAAGAGACAATACTATAGTGGGCCAACCTGTTTAAGTCTAAACCGTTTGGGCCCAGAGTTTATCTTGTTTGGGCTTGATACTAGGCTTGAGCTTTTATTGGGCCTGTGGGCTTACTAGTTTACCCATATCAAGTAGAATCTAGAAAACACTAAAGTAAAAACCACAATGGATTGAGTCAACCTATTGAAAATTTAATCAACAATATCAAATTATTGGTATGAAAATCAATCTTTATACGAATATATGTGTGTGTGTGTAGTTCATATACTATTCTCTATTTATAAATTTTAAATTCTAACTTGTATTTGTAAATAGAAATATTTTCTAAACTTTAATCATATAACTATTTTAAAGTTTAAATTTCTAATTTCTATTTGACATTGAACAAAATGTCAAATGTTAAGTCCAACCTGAACTCAAATTAAACCCTAAAATGAACCCCATCATATATATTTCAAACTTATTAAAAATCAAACTCAAATTCAAATTCCAACTAAAATTAAGAGTCAAATGCAATGAAATTTCACATTGAGACCTCAAATTTCATAAAATTAAATGTAGTATCTCACAAAATTGACCTAAACAATAAATTAAAATATAAAATAAAAAATAAAAAAATGACAGTAAGAAATCCGACAACAGCAGGTGATGACAAGTAGTGACAGGCTTCTAACGACGATTGCAACAACGAGTAATATATACATTACCATAACATAATAAAAAAAATAAAAACAAAATCAAGCAACAAACTAAAGAAAACCAACGATAATAGTTGTGCCAACGAGCTACAAAGGGCGGTAATGGTGTGAAAACAAAGCAACGAAAATGGGTTCAAAGTGAGTGGTAGCAACGGCATCTGGAAGCGGTGGAAGAGACGGTAGGACCAGAAAAGAACAAAGAGAGGAGAAAGAAAATAAAAGAAGAAATAGGGGGAAAGAGTGTCGGTTGTGATCTGAATCAACCTTTCTGAAGGATTTCAGATAGAAAATTCCTTCAAAAATCCTTAAAAAATTAATATGAAATTTACAAAGTCCGTCGAAAATCGTTATGTAGAAGCCATCCATTGAAAATTTCCATCGAAAAAGCAACTTTTTTAGTAGTGTCGTTAAGAATCTCTATACAAGAGGGACTGATTGAAGGAAAAAATACGCGCTTAGGTTTGTAAGAATTGGATGAAGGCTGCAAGTAGAGAAAAGAACTGAGTATTATCAAGCTCAACTTTTTAGGGTTTTTAACAAGATGGTACAATCATGCTCTTTCAAGTCTGAACTTTGGTGCTTTTTGTAAAATGGCCCATTATTACCACTTATTTGACTAGAAATAAGTTCACATCAAAGTAGAATGGTCCCTACATGGTCAAAGAAGTCTATACAAATGGTGCATATAAGTTGATCGCCAAAGATAACTTAAGAATTGCCTGATAAATGGGAAGTTCTTAAAATGCTACTAAGCATAAAGTTGAAGAATGCTCCTTGAGCATGAACCGATACTTCATGTTACTCCTAATCTACATAAGTATAAACTGCGAATGGTACCCAACAAAAGTAATATACACAGTTAAATAGCTAACTTACCTGAAGGTATTTTATGTGGTTAAAATATTAAGTAGTCCACCTACAGTCTAAGGTAATTAAGCAATGAATACTCTTGGTTCACATGAGTATAAGTTGTATATGTTAACCCCCATCAAAAAATTGTTTAATTTTGAACTACATTGTGATTTGATCCTTCATTGGGTATATAGGTAGCTTATATATTTTTCTAAGTTTAATCATGAGTTTGTGATGAATTACGTTTCCATGTGGAATCATTATTTTCTTCATCAAGTAAAAAAAAGGAAAAAAAATAAAAAAAATAGCTTCAATGTTTTTTTAAGCTCCATCATGAATGTAATGTGTTATGTTTTCCATATGGGGTAGTTAATTCATTTTATTTTGAAAACAAAAGAGAAAAAAGAAGTTGTATTTCATACACTTCAAGAAAAACAAACATATTCAAAAGATGCAGGATAAAAAAGAGAAATAATTTTCTATAGTCTAATCTCAAAATATACGTACAATAAAGTTCGTAATAAGAACAAAAAATAAGGAACAAGAAGAAGTTGTAAACAACTCGCAAGCAAAAAGGCTCAAGTTCTTTAATATTTCTTGGCAACCTCTAAATCTTTCATTAAAGTCCTCAAATTTTCAATCTCTTTGTCACTCAACAAAGGAGTACTCTTGATAGTAGCAATGTCCTTTTTCAATCTCATGAACTTTTATTTGGTCACATTGAAGAAGTTGTTGGTGGTGATTCAATGATGAGGATTAGTTTTTCTTGTGTTTCTTCAAATTTTTGAGCTCTTTCTGACATATTCATCTCTTTTAAGCCTTTTCCAGTGATGATTTACATTACTATTGCCACTCTTTTCCAAAGATAACAAGGATTTTTTCTCTCTTCTATCAGAGGCTCGATATCTTGTAAATTTGGATAATTTTGAACATCTTCAGCAAGTGGACTATCACTTTTATCTGGTACTTGTCTTTAAGCAAAATTAACTTAGCTTCAATTTGATCGATCTTGCAACGTTTTCCTCAAAGTAGTTCCTATGGTTTTCGGTCCACCATTTCTTGTAATCATCCAAAGAGAACTTTTTTGCATTTGGGGGCATATAAGGAAACCATGCATTTGATATAGTTTTAGGTAAAGTGCAGAGGCACCAATAGTTAGCAGAATCCTTCATCCAAAGAGGCTTTGCAAATCTTGCACAAGAACTCCTTGTACTTCGTGATAATATCCAATTGATGACTAAACTGATGAGGATTGTAAGGTTCGATGACAATGTGTTCATGTTTCCATGAAAGAAAATAGTTTGAGCGGATGACAATGAAGTAACCTCCTTCAAATTCCTTGGCATTTTCATTATCAACATATAAGGAACTCTTATTTTTGGTGCTCTTGGTGAAGGTCCAAGATACAAAACTCTCTTCGTGAATCCTCTTACATGCCTCATTTGGATCATAATACTTCATATCCCCTTCACTAGAAAATATTGCCATTTTGGGACCACGCACGCCTTGCGAAACTTGGTGATAGTTTTTGAAGTAGTTATCTAACTAAGTAAAAACAAAGTCGATGGAAAAAGAAGAATGGATGCGACTTGGCTTAGGAGAAATTAAAATTTTATTTAAGTCCTTGAATATGCTTGCTTAAACTAGAATAGAGAGACTTACCTTTTGGCTAGTGGCCACGATGCTTGTTATTTTGAAGATATTAGACATATCAAATTAATATCATTGATAGGAAAGACAAATATGCATGGCCAACAAGCCAAGTATGCCACCACATTGGTTTCTTTTCTTAAGTACCCATAGATCAAACTTGGAAACAGTGCTTCCTCCAAAGTGGACCACTTTCTATGAACAATAAAAATACGAGAGATTTATGAGTTAGTTTGGGGCGAATCGTCTTTTTCTCATTGTATGGGGATGGTTGATGGTACTTTATGGCTTTCTAGTTCGATTAAAACTTTCATCTACTTTTTCATAAAAGCTTGAGAAAATTTAACCTTCATTGGCCCTCTCCTAAAGTGAATGATAAGTTTGAAATAAATACTTGTAAAAACAACGAATCTATTTTCCATCTCATCAACAAAGATAAGATCCTTTGCACTAGGAATTACTTTGTCATATAGTCAAGTAATAGAAAGGCCTCCAAGAGTGTGAAATCCAAAATGATGTGCTCCATCTACAATTGTATGGACAATTAAATCGATAAGTGGACACCATATCTCTTAAAATGATTTGATAATATTAGAAGCTCGATCATATGTAAACAACAATGCATACATTGGGCTATACAATTGTGCAATGGTCAACTTGTGCTCGCATTGGCTAAGGATGTCTTCAGTCCACTTCTAATATTCTTTTGTATAATTAAATTTGTTCACAAGATAAAGAGTGTCTTGCTACTTATACTTGCCTTCAATGATATGACGACCCAGTGTTGGCAAGAGAGTTAGTTTGTTTAATTGTTGGTGACGAATTAGTTCATTTGAATGACGATGGTGAGTCTCCCTTAAAGCCAACACCTTGAAGGTCTTGCTCAAAGAGATCTCATGAGACCATTCCTCTGTGTAAAGTGAAGTCATCAACCTTGGCCATTGATTCATGTATCTACCAAAGAGACAAGCATGTGCGGCCAAAAAGTCATTTCTTTCTCCATAGGTTGATTTTTCATTGTCAAGGATGATCAAGTGTTTTACTCTAAAGGAAGAGAAAGTATCTTTAAAGTATACAATGATGAAGTCTATCAAAAAATAAATAAAAAATTAAGTCAAGTTGACATAAAAAAAAGAAAGGAAAAGAAAAAGAAAAGGAATAGTTTGAATTAAATATATGTCCAACTCATCAATTTCCTTCAACAAGTATAACCCTTACAATATTTCTGGAGTTCAAAGGAAAATAACCTTGTTAATAGAGTTGTAAATTATACAAATTGGATCTACTACCAAGCAAAAGAAAAAAAAGGAAAGAGACAAGAAGATTCAGTAAGAAATAAAAATGATGAGCAAATAAAAAACAAAACAGTTCGAAAGCAATTTCTTGAGCTAACACTTTCCAAGAACTCGAATGAGTTTATTATGAGATTCTAAATGAACTTTGTAACAATCCTTGACAAAAATTTGAGTGCTTTTGTCTCGAATGTGACTCGCCAATAAAATACACAAGTGCTTAGCAAACTCAAAGACTGAAAATGCCTCACCAAACACTAGTACTTTGTCATAAACAAAACTTGGGATGTTGAACAAAACTTTGCCTTTGTAGATGCTTGTTTGGAATCTGATGGTAATTCCATTGCATGCACTAAGAATCGTGCGTTGAAAAAGAAAAAGAAAAGGAAATTGTTTCAACAAAGGAAACTTCTACAAAGAACAAAAGAGGAGCAGGTTTCAAATTGGAAGAGAATTGGTGTTAATCCTGTAACTCTTAAATCCATCTACGCCTTGGGGTCCACATAAAATTTAAAGGAAAAAAAAAAGAAAAATGAAAGAAAGATAGAGAGAAAGGAAGAGGAAAATGAAGAAAAGGGAATGAAGAGAAAAGAAGTAATTTTGAAAGCTTCACATTGACAACCATTCTCTAGCACAATTCGAAATGAATTCTTTCCCTTGAAGTTAAAGAGGCAAATTTTGCTAATTTTATGGCCTATTACAGGCCAATAAATGAAAACACACACACACACACATATATATATATATATTATGGGCTACTAAATTTAAGGTAGACTCAACTCTTTAATTATTGGTCCATATGTCCAAGACCAAATATTATTTGACAAAATTTGACAATAAAAAGAAATATGATCATGACTCATCCACTTTGAAATACGTTACAGAAGAAAGAATTTGTGAATGAGTCTCGAGAGGGCAATTTTAGACAAATAAATTTGACTTGAGTCAATTAAATGAGAACACGTACAACATAATATATTAAATATCAATTTATATTTTCTTTTTATATTTGAGAATTTAATTAAATTTAATTCCTAAAGTAAATATTTAATTAACTGATATTTTAACACACACACACACACACACATATATATATATATATATATATATATTATTGGCAACCAAATGGTGCCAAGTATTAAATGAGGATATTTTGAGAAATGCCAATTATGTCTTGCAAGTTTGGCAACTCAAGTCATATCTTGCAAACATGGAAGCCAATTAAGATATTTTGGCAAATCTAATCACATCTTGTAATTAAGAAAACAAATACCAAGCAAATCATGAGGGTCAATTAAATTGTGCCACTTCACCAAATTATTATGGCAAGAGTTCTGATCTTACAAGTATAAATAGGGATCATCTCTAAGAAGCCAAAAAAAAAAAGTCATACCAAATTTTATATTCAAGCAAGAGAGACTTTGAGGAAGTTCCAAATTCTCTCAATCAAATTTAAAGAGATCTACACCCTTCAAGGCATACAAGGCATTCATCATAGAATTCATCAAATTATAGTGTTTGATTCAAGATTGTGGTGTGAAATCCTCAAATTTGCTTTATTCTACCAACTAAATTTAAGGAGGTCCACAATATTTAAAATATTTATCATTGAGCTCATCAATTTATGACATTTATTTTAAGATTATAGTGTGAAGCCCTCAAATTAATTATATAAAAGAACAAAGTCAACTCTAGAGGAGACCAAATCGATGATTTTCACTTTCCAAAGTCCAAGATCATCTTTTCAAGAAAAGAATAATAGGATCTAAATTAGGGTTGTATCCGCATTCATAAGTTCAATAAGTTTTGCTTTGTATGAATTTTTCTTCTTTTATAATTTTATTTTAAATGCAAACATTATGTTACAATATTAGCATATTGATATGGGTAATGTCGATAGGACTACCTCATTTAAACTAGGCTAAATCCACTCATGATATGGGTAAGGTCAATAGGACTTGAAGTCAATTGAGCTAGAAGAAAGGTTATCCTAATAGTCCAAGGACAGAGAATGAGAGGCACTTTTATGGCTCCATGCATCTGGCCAATCCGAACACGCAAAAACTCGACCTCGACAGTCATTACCAGAGGAAAAGAAGATTGCAAGTAGTGAGGCGTGCGCGACCTATCGACCTTATGAGGTCGAGAAGACCTACTTCATAAGCATAATCACATTTAATGCATTTGTTATTTACACTCAACCTATCATCTCTAATAAAATGCAGTCAAATCAACATTCTGCCTACATCAAATGAATCGTCAAACCATCATCACCACATTAAATGCAAAAGATTTGCTACCATATTTCCAGTTGGCGAAAAGCATGTTGATTGATATGTGCCAAAAGGCCTTTAATGGCCCTACAGGCACGTCAAATCACAGTGATCAGTAGGGAGTGGATGGTCATTTCAACCTCCACCTTCACAAGCCAAGTTCCTCATTATAAATACCTCTAATTTGCAGGGATTTCAGGAACTCTCACATATATTCTTAGGATCTCATTCTGCTGCTTTACCCTCTTATTATACTCGACTTGACTTAAGCATCCAAGGGTTTTAGATGAGGGTCACCTCAACAATACTGACGTGCTTCTCTTTAGTTGCACTACTCGACTCATGCCACTACTATTTAACAACTTTAAGGCTCCCAAACTAGAATTAGTACTATTCCATCTTATTCACCCCACTGAAAAATAACATCACATATCATATGAGGGTATGAAAAAATTTCTTGTTAAGAATATTTGAAAAATATTATTAAAACATAAAATATTTTCTTAACTAATAGTCCCTGCATTCCAATAAAAGCATTTCAATTTCTACTTCAATTTGTTCAAAATATTTGTTAAGAAATGTTAATTTGAAAAATTACATAAGCTTTACTGCTTAAACAAGAGCTCATTAGCAACGGTTATCTATACTAATTATATATAACACAGTTTTGTTGACCACGATTATGCAACTTTTACTAAATTCTAATTTATTAGAGTTTTGAGTTTTTTATTTAAATTAAAAAAAATTCATTGGTTTATCATTTGTTTTTTTTATTTTATTTTAATACAACTAACTTATCTGTCATAATTATAACCTCATCTTGTACTTATCAAAACTGCAATATTAATTTTTATCTCATGGGATAATTTCAACTATTCATAATGTTATATTTTTATTTCACTGTAAAAGTTCAAAATATTCATAATTATATCTATACTAATATATACAGCATAATGGTGTCTGACTATGACTGTGCAATTTTGACCATATTTGAACTCTTAGAATTTTATGTTTTTAGTTAAATTAAAAAAAAATTATTGGTTGTTAATTTATTTTCTTATTACATTTTAGTAAAAGTAACTGATATGACAAAATAAGACCCTAATAGAAAAAAAATAAAAAGAAAATAAGACATCAAACTAATTAAATAAGTAAATAAAAAAAGGGGGTCAATGAACCTACTAATTTAAGTCAATCAAGATGTGTTCCCTAACCTAAGTGGGTCGAAGCTCACCAAGGACTTTATCAATATAAATACTAACTCCTAAATTGAAAAAGGCATCTAAGTAATCCTTTGCCAAACTCAAGCTCTGACTCTATACAAATGCATTCCATGAACAAAAGCTTAACATCACAATAATTTTCGCTAAGGACCCAGATCTCATTTCATACAATATCATCTTTGTATAGTTTATGGGAACTCTGAGAAAGTTGGAAGGAGCACTAAGGATGTCGAAGAGATTTAGGGCTTGAGAATCTAGCACCCCATGGCATCCTAAGGTAATAACATAGAGAGCAAACGAATAGATGCGTGGTCCCCTCCGGTAGCTAACCAAGCGCCCGATGCACACATACCATCAAAGGCGACACCCGAGTAGCAGGCTTTGCTTCTCGGAGGACCAATGCTGCAGATGACTTTAGAAGCGCTATTGGACCAGTCGAGAATGCCTCCACATGAGTTGCCGTCAAACTAATAACTGAATAAGTTGATAATCATTGCTAGTAGAACCCCAGTCCTCTTGCTAGAGCCGAGATGTATTATCATCCCAAGAGAAGATAGAACATAGGGCATACAAGGAATTAGGCATTATCCCTTCACTACCTCAACAAGTTGGTGTGCAGTCTTCCCTCCAAGCTAATCTGTGACACCTTACTCAGGGTAACTCTAAGTTAAGATATCAGAACATTCCAAATATAATTCTGAACCCAAAATACTAACAATTGGCCCATATAATTTTTTTTTAAAATTTCAACTCATCAGAAGCAGCAGTAATTCATTCAACTTAACTAATTCTACAAAACATTGGCATACATGCTATGGCTCAATTCTTTTATGTCCAACAAAATTAGATACACAACCTCAAGGTGACAACGTCAGACCTGACATATCATAACATCTCTAAGTTCACATAAACGTTCTAATAACCCACATATACCTATGAACACCTATTCTATTACAAAAGACCCCTTCTTCGTTCCAAGTCAGAACTTTACATCCTTCACTTAACCTTGTCTGAAAAATAAAGGAAAATGGGATAAGTCCAATGGACTTAATGAGGGACAACACAACATGTAGTATTAGAGGTCTGTCGAGGGAAGAACATCTCAACAAATTTTAAATCAATAGCAGTATAAGTACAATTACAATTTAAGCAAGAATGGATATAGCAATCAGGAAACTCTCCTACCTTATTGCTCCAAGAACAAATCACAATCAATCAGGAAATGAGTATGAACAAGCAAACCCATAATATATGCATTTCAACAGAACGAGTCGAGACATGCAGATCAATTCATTTTATTCCAATCAAACATGTACTTCCATAGCATAACAACTTGGCATATAATTTAGTTACCCATACGGACTGTATGGCGCATTGCGGGTGCCTAAGTAGAATGCTTAGCGTACCGTGGATACCTAAACGGACTGCTTAGCATGTTGTGGACACCCAAGCGAACTATAGGGCGTGTCCTAAGTATCCCAGCATTCCGTATAGGACTGGCACTCGGCCCAACTACTATCTCCACACAAGTACAACAAGTATCAATCAAGCAATTGGATTTGTCGATGAGGTGATATATGAACGACTAACAAGTCAGTCAAGCCAACATGGTCAAATAACATGATATAAATAAGCAAGTATGCCGGTAAGGCATCTGATAACAGTTCAAGATGAAAACAAATACCGATCGAGATAAATATAAGACAAGATAGAAGGAAGTTTTGGGCACCAGAACAAATAAGAACAAACTCAACAGAGTGAAACCAAGAACTAATCCTCACGGGGTATACAAATCAAATAATAAAACACAAGCAAGTATTCTATCAAGTACAAATCTCAATAAACACAAGCAAGTACAATTTCAAGCAAATTTAACCAACCCACACAGGGATTTTTCCAAAAGTACAGATAGAATAATTGAGGCCAAAGTGGCATACCCTCACCTCCGTTATCTTAAGAAATACAACCAAGTCAGCAGTTTACTGGTCCTCTTGATCCACCTCTTCGTCACCTAACCAAAAGGCATAATTATAGTCAAAATCCATATTTGACTCCCAGTACATCACTATCGTGCTTATCATTAACCCAAATTCACTAATTAACCTATTAACATGATAGTTTAAAGCTTCAATAGCACTATTGTCCCAATAATCGCTAATATGGTTAGCAGTGCCAAAGTAATGCTCAGTTTTCATGTCAAGTCACTTATTAGGATATAAGCTAGTCCTTAATTACATAATCTTTTCATAATATTAACCTAAAGGCACAATAATAGCTTAATTCTTCATAAGTAATCCCAATAATTACCACTTAGGTCTTGAACCCATGATTGTAGGATTTTCTTAGTTATTAACCTTAATTAACCAAAGATACCAAATAATATATTATACTCGGGCCCACTAGGCACAAAATTCTGACCATGCATGGTCTCATTATATATATATACAATCCATATGATAATCCTCATTCATAACATAGTACAATATTTAAAGTAATACGGTACAACATGTCTATATATATATAATCAAACCCTTTCCCAACTTTTTTACCCACGAATCGATCAACGAGACCCCGAATTCATCAACCAAGACCACCGTTGTGATCGTTGCATCAAGAAGTAGATTCTGCCTCAACATCGCCACCGTGCCGCCGCCGAAAATGTACAAAATCACCACCAAAATGATCCTCTCGGCAAGAGTTGTCCAACACACTGCTCAATAACTTATTTAACTACCGGGAAGGGCCTCAATCGAAGCCTCCAAGTTGCAGCACCATTGTCCACCACCGTGGAACTTCATTCAAATCTCGTCACCGGTAGCTCACCAACTCTCGGTGCAAGTGCACCTTTAGCTCCCTTAAGCTATAAACACCAAAACCTGCCACCCATAACTGTACTCACACCTTTATATCACCGTCGCCCAGTTTGGTCTTCATTTTCTCCGATGGACCATTGGATTTTATGGATACATGATGCATGGATATGTAATTGGGAGAGAGGAGAAGAGAAATATGGCAGTGGTTTGGGTTGGGAGCAGTCGTCGAAATTTTTTCCGATAAGGAATGGAGATGTCTCGATCAAATAGTGAGGAAGAAATGGGGTGGAAAGTAGAAATTGATATATTTATAGGGAACTTTTGCATCCTTTCAATTTGGCCCTGCTAATTATTTAAATTATGGCTGAACCCTGGTTGACTCAAAACCTTACATGCAAACCCCAATTCTCCCAAGTTAGTTCAATTAAGTTTTTTTTAAAATTACTAATTGACCCCAACTATTTCAAATAAGATTAAATCAAGTTTTTTGAAATTATAAATTTGACCCCAAAATATTAAAAATAATTAATAACTTAAAATTCATAAAAATTGAAAAAAAATAATGGCAATTAATCTCACCAAATGCAAAATTTTTAGCGGTGTTACATAATCAGTCATACCAGTTGCCTATTACAACTGGAGTTCTAACTAATCCCAGATACATCACCTTCTGCCCAGCCATCTTCGTGGAGGTGCTCCTCTATGGCATGAAGATCACTAACCTCCTAGAGTTTAATGGCACAAGTGATACCAAGAACACCTTAGACAACTTTTTTGTGGGAATGGAGCTTTACAGCATGAGCGAAGCGCGGTCTTACTTGGTTTAGTTAGATGCCAGCCGAATCCATGATTGGCTGGGAGCAACTAGTGCAACATTTCTTCCATAATGTCTCCATCGACCGCAAGTACCATAAGACAACAGTAGTTTACCATCAAGTGAAAAGATGGAGAAATCTTGAGGGACTCTGTGAATCGATTTCTCTAAGAAATCCATGAGATCTAGTGTATTAGCCATGAGTTTCTACCTAGTATTATTCAATGAAACTTGAAGCATCAAAAATTTTGAGAATACGTAGCAGAGAAGCTATCTATGGTAACTCATCACCAATAAGAGAAGTACATTTGAATGAGGAAGCAATGCCCCAAGGTGTATACTAATAAGCACAAGATGCAGAAAGGAGGCAACACCAACAAGAAACTATAATATCGTCGGTATAGCTCTCCTAGATCATTCTCCAAATATAGTCCTTTGAATGCCTCAAAGGTAAATATACTAGTTGTTGACGAGTAGCAAAGTTTAATCCCCCAAGATGTCAGATAACCCTAAAAGATAAAGGCCTAAGAAGTGGTGTCATTTTCACTGTAATGCGAGACATACTACTGAGGAGTGATGCAATTTGAAAGATGAAATAGAAAAGTTGATCTATCACGGGCATCTAAAGAAATATGTAGCTCGGAGATAAGGTAAGACAACCCCAAGAAGTGGTCAAAATTAAGAAATGATGGAGATTACCCGATGCTAACCTAGCTAATAGTAAGAGTCGAAGGAAAGACAGCACTAACAAGAGACTAACAACTTGCCCACTGCTAGCATCATCTCAGTAATCTTAAGAGGATCTGCAAGAGGTGATTCCTCTAATATGAGAAAGGTGCTTACAAGAGCCGCCAGGCAAGCACAAACTAAGAGAGCCAACTCTGGGCATATATAAAGTGTGCTTTTTACTTTTTAATATCATCTTTAGAGAATAAGATATGGAGATAAGGTGAGGCGAACAAAATAAGGCACAGGTTATCTCAACTGCCCTTGCCAACTTCTATGTGAAGAAAATCTTGGCAAACAATGGTTCAATAGACATCATCTTCCATAATAACTTCCTTCAACTTGGAGTAGACAATGCCAGATTGTAGAAAATCAATACCTCTTTAGTAGGATTCACTAGCGAGACCATAGAGGCGCTCAGAGAAATTTCTCTTCTTTTTTCCTTAGGTACCCATCCCTAAAGTGGTATGAAGATGGTTAAGTTCATTTTAGTCAAGGCCCTATATGTCTGCAACATTATTCTAAGGAGGCCTAGTTTAAACCTTTTGCATGCGGTACTTTCAACCTACTATATGAAGATGAAGTTCCCCCACTCTAGTGGAACAAAAAAATGATTATTGACCAGCGCACTACAAGGGAGTGCTATGCTAATATCTTGAAAGAGGTGAGACTTTCTGTAACAAACCTAGATAATCCCAAGGGGCATCGCATGAGTAGCTCAGGAGATAATGGTAAAGACCTAGCTCTAGAGGCTAATACTATTACAGCATCCCTATAGGAGGTGAGCTCTAGAAAGGAGAAGTTTAAGTAGTGCAATATCATAGTAGAAAAGATCCTCAAAAAAGAAAGAATCTTCCCAGAAACTTAGCCAACATTGCAGAGATTGGAAAAGTCTCCAACCTCAATGAATACGCCCCTTGAGGTACAACAAACGTACTTTTGAAATAAGTTGTCTATTTCAGTAGACTAAATTTCTCTTTTTACTTTTGAATCTCATTTCTAGTAACTTAAGCAAGTTTTCTATTTATCATGAATAAAATACAGTCCAAGCTCGGAAGACAGCACTGTTCTTTTACTACTTCAATAAAATGTAATGTTTCTTCTACATACTTGTCTCTTTTTACTGTGCAATTATTACTTATAAGAATAAGTTATTCATGGTAAAACCCTAAGAAGCATGCCTGTAAGAAAAAAAGTATACCTCTCCATCCATGGAGATACGAAGACTGTTGTAAGAGCCCAAAAGGTCATGTGACATATAAAGGCTACTATAAGACCACCAAGGAGGCAAGTGGCAAACAAAAGATCACTATAAGACCCCAAGGGAGAGCATAGAAAATAAAAGACCACTATAAGACCCTCAATGGTGCCTTTGGTAAACAAAGAATGCTACAAGACCCCAAATGGCAACATAGCAACAAAGACTACAAGAACACCTATGAGGAGGCACATTGTGACAATGGCTATAACAACATCCCTAAGAAGGAATGCAATGGCAAAAGCTGTAGCATAACCTTCAAGGGGGCACATTGACAGCTAACACTATGGTGAGACCCCCAAAGGGGCACGTTGACAGCCAACACTATGATGAGACCCCCAAGGGGCGCACTAATGAAAAATACTATGGTAAGACCCCCAAGGGGGTGCATTTATAATGAACACTACAATAAGACCCCCTGGGGGGCTCGCAACCATGTTTCTTGTAGCAAAGTCTGGAGAAATAGGTAAAAAAGCAAAAAAGGCAAAAAAATGACATAGTGTGAGTAGTATTAGAAGATCAAGCCAAGCATAAACCATACAATCATCTGAACAGTCTAGTTTGATAAATAGCGAAATGACCGCTCAACCATCTATGAAAACAAAAAATAATCTCAAGCAGTCAAAATACTCATGTAGAAAACAATGCCTAGCCTATACTTAGCCATCCAAAATAAAATTCTGACTAACATATTAATGAAGAAAATGGAAAACAAAGTAGTCCTCAACAAAAACAAAAAGAGAACACTAAGTCCTAGTCTAACTCGTACTCAGCCACATGTAGAGCTACAACAGCTAGATCCTCCGCCATGGCAGTAGCACCCTACTCTGAATATCCGCCAACTACTCCAATGGAGAGGTTAATAGGAATAGCAGGGTCAAGTAGTAGCAAGTCTTCTAAAGGGTACAACTTACTTTGACTGAGCACACGGGAACAATCTTGGATAGTCTGCGTGTATATCATTATGGTCACTGCCTTAACTACCTCAGAAAAATCGTTAAAGCCTTTGAATTCTTTAACAACCTCCTCTTGCACAGTAGACACAAGTACTTTCCCAACAAAAAACTCCAAAACGTTCCCCTGATCTTCACCTGCCTCTTTTGCTCCTTCAATTGCTCGTGCTCATTCAGTAGCTTCGTGAACTCTTCACATTTCTAATCTTTCTTTAAGCTTGGCTACCATAGCTATTGTCTTTTTGATATACTAAGTTCAAGACCTACTTAAGAAATAGCAAATGAAGCATTCAAATGACTATGCATAACTGCAACCACAATATGCAAACAAATAAGCTAAGTAAAGGAAAAGCACTTACCTGAGCTAAATCTCAGATAGCAAGCTCTATCAGCTGGAAATAGGAAAATATCTCAAACTTCCCGTAATCATACCTACTGACTCTACCCCAAAGTTATCAATGCCAAAAGTGGTCTCATTATTATCCTAATAAGAGTCATTACGATAGCTCCTACCCAATCTATAGCGAAATAATCCCTTGCCCTTACTAACATGAAAAAAGTAAGAGGATTAAGGGCAAGTAGCCTAGCAACAAAATCTTGAGCTTGCTTGCCAACCAGTCCTAAAGACACTAGCTCATAACCATCACCATGGTCCAACTGAGGTGCTTCAAGAGGAGACAAAGTTGAGATTCTTGAGAATGCCTCTGTAGGGGCTAGGACACCACCCCACTGGGGATGAATTCCCACGTTGCTGCTCCATGGAAGGCCTCTTCTAAGAACAACCATCTACTCTCATAGTGCGGGTCCTCGATAAGCCAATTTCTTCCTCATCAGGAGCAAGTAAATTAAACAAAATTCAGAAAACACGAGGAAACAAAGAAAAATGACACAAGTGCTAAGGAAAAAGTATGAATGCAAGAACAAACACACAAACAAAGAAGAAGCCAAAAAAATCTACTAAGTACTAGTAAGAAACATATAGACATGAAAAGGAGAGACAACTAATAGTAGCCTCTTCAAAGCGCTAACGAAGGTCACGATGAATCTTTTGCAAATGCATCAAAGAAGGCAAACTACTCTGAGTACGAGAGACTCCACATCCCTCGTCCTTCGCCAAGAAAAAGCACCTTCTCTAATGCTCTCGAGAAGATAGTAATACACTCGAAAATTTACAACTTGGTCTAAGGAAGAAGTGGAAGAAGGCCTCATTTGAAATCTTTCTAACTGTGAAGAAAGCGTGAAAGCTATTAAAGAAACATGAAGATCTAACTCTTTAAACTAGTACTGAAATCCCACAAAATACGCAAAGGCGTTGAGAGAAAATTGGCTCAAGCACATCACACAACTCCTGACTACCTCTAGCAATAATAGATTAGGATGAAGGAAAAACCTACTATTAAAATACCTACTGAAAATGGTAAAGTACCTAGGAAGACATAATATGATACAATCTTCTGAAGAGGGAAGAACAAACCCAAACTCATTAATATGATAGACTCCATGGGGTTAGGTTTTAGGGAATGATGGAGCTATTTTCCCAAAGTAAGCAGACAAGACAAACCACCAAGGTCAACATCCTTAGACCTCTCCTCAGAACAGTCATCTTCTATAGACTCAGAGTTTGAATCAGACCTTAACTCTGATGAAGAAAAGACTCAATAACTAAAGACTAATGAATGGGTTCTTTGATGCACAACTGCATGACCTAAAGCTAGATTGGAAGACACGCCCAAATAGGGGCTCATAGACTTAGAGAATGTAATAATGTAGCGAGGGGGATGATTCTCGCGAACACAAGTCAACTTATCACCACCATGACCACCCAAAATGGCTAGCACCCTAGCAATAGAGCTGCTCAAAATGGCACTTGCACTGAGGGTGAGAGCCCCACAATCAATCGCCCATAGGGCAACAAACTGCTCCTTGGGGGCTATACCCCTATCGTATCCTACTCTATAAAGGCAGTCAGCCTCTTGTTATTGATTATTGAAGATTCAAACTGCACATTTAAACTCCAGCTTTAATTCAGTCCCGCTACCCCACATCTAGCTCTCAAGATTGGATATCAACTGAGACTTTCCAAAAAGTAATTAAATCAAAGGTGTTGGTAAATTTGAGTAATAGAATGGAGCAAAGGAAAAGGTAAAATCCTACCGTTCGAGCTCATCCTTACTACAAAGACAACTTCCCAAATTTTGAGAGTTATCAAATTGCTAAGTTTCTTAGCTAATGCAATTTGCTAGCAAAGTGCTACCTCCTTAAGGTAACAAACCAAAAAGATTACGAATTTTCTAATCACTTGATCTTTGTTTGATTAAAATTATTTTAGAATTAAATTAAAGGTGAGTTGATACAAAACAATGAAATTAATTATTATGACAAGGGAAAATGAAATGAACCATTAAGTTATACTTTCAATATGAAATTATAAATTTCCAAATTGAAAGTAGGTGGCTTTATGATATAAGAAAAGAAGATCTTAAGGAAAAAAATGTAAAAAGTAACTAAGAGACCAAATTAAATAAATAAATAAATAATGGGCCAACGAGCCTACCAAGATGGGCTCCCCAATCCTAGTGGGTCGAAGCCCACAAAACATTTAATCAATATAAATACCAACTCCAAAAGTAAAAAGGCATATCTATGTAGTTATTTGCAAAACTCAAGTTTTAACTCTGAGCAAGCACATTACAAAAGCAGAAGTCTAATATCACATTGATTTTTGGAAAGACCCCAACTCCATTTCTATGCAACAGTAACTTATCTGTTATAATTAAAACCTTACGTTGTTACTATCAAGAATTTTAGCATTATTTTTTATCTCAAGGATAATTCCAAATATTCATAATGATTGGTTCTTATCCCATTGTAAAGGCTGAAAATATTCATAATCACATATTTAATATTTTATTTCATCACATAAATTTAAAATTCAAAATGTATTTGGTTATTTAATTTTTATTTTACTATTTACATTTTTTAATTTTTCTAGATAAAAAATATTATTTATGTGTGGTTTACTCTTTATATTATCTACCTAGAAGAATGCGACTTTTTAAAGTATATCATTACTTTTTAAAGTATATCATTTTGGTATGTAGTTGAAATTAATCTGACTTTCCTATCAAATAAATGAAGAAAAAATTATTCATTTTTTATATTGATGAGGGTTCGATTTCGATGATGGATACGGATCCGAGGTATTGATCTTCTGGATTGGTTTGGGATTGGAATCCTGCAATCAAAGCAAACGTTAGGCTAGCCGAGTGGCCCTCGGCTTAGGCCTTCCGACGCTCAAGTCAGTATATATTCGATCTCTCTAATCGAGCAGCGGAATGTATGAGCTTTTTAGTGTATGAGTGCACACCTATGAGAGGCAAGGTTGAGGGGTTTTTATATTCTCTCCCGTGTAGGAAATGTCAGGGAAGCCCTTGGCTTACCCCAAGGACCTCCAGCCTCCTACCGGGGGTAATTGGTCAATTCCCCCATTTGAATATTGCCAGCTGGATGTCCTTTTACGCTGCAGGACAAGATGGTACACTGTTGCGGCGTCTGCTGTGTCAGACGGTGAGGGGAGGGTATGCGCCATTAATGCGGAGGCGTGTTGCCAGTCAACGCATTTAATGCAGTGACAGAGTACTGTGCAGGGCTCGACATGAGAATCAATGAGATGAGGGGTCGATAATGGACGGGCAGCTCCGAGGGCCATGGAGCGCCTTGTGGATTGGTCGAACAGGGTCGACGAGTCACTTGGGCCCTGGGCCGTTGATTGGGTGTTGGGCCTCGCCGATTTGGGCCATTTTGGGCCATCCTATATCATGTATGAAATCTATTAAAAAAATTCACGCTATCAGATTTGTCTATTACAACTTATGTACACATAAAGAGTTATATTACTAATCTTGTATTTATGTAATATCATGTGCCTTGATATATGCGTTTCAATTAACTGAATGTTTACTTTTATTTATAATATTCTAATGAAAAATATTTCACTCTCCAATGAAAAGATGAATAGCGTATATATAAATTATTCGTGAAAATTCACGTACATGTAATTACAAACTTAAAATTTATTATTAAATAAAATACTCTTTGCATAATATATGCATGTTTCATATTTTAATAACTTGTACTTACTTTGATAATTTTAACTATTTTTTATGTCTTGTCAAGTAATCAGTTAGTTCAATGGCATTACCCTTATACATATTCGTGTGAGGTCCAAGGTTCATATCTTAATGAATTATTAATGTGTATTTTGTATTAAAATAAAAAAAAAACTATATTTGGCGTCTTGACGTGCTCAAAAATGAAATACAACATGGACACATTGATGGCTATCTGATAAGTTTGTGTTTAAAGTTGAATAATATAGTTAAACAAAAGCATTGAGGTTGATTTTTCACTAGAAAAGGCTAGATATTTTTACTTTTAATTTAACTATATAATTTTAATTCAAAAGAAGTTAAAATTTATCTAAATAAAGTAGTTGATAATTTAATCTATATCAAAATAAATAGACTTCTTTTTCATATCTAATAATCTTTTTTGTATTTCAGAGATATAGATACTTTTAGTTGAAGCACATTATTGAATAATATTTATATTTTAATTAAATAATTTTCTCCTCAACGATTTAGAATTATAAATATATAATTTCTTAAATAATTTATATTCAATGTATTTACATATAAAAAAATAACTAAGCAACCATGATTATTTTTAAATATTATAAGAAGGATAATACAGCTATATAAAAGAACTTTACAACTTACCTATTTCATATTAGTAGGATAATACATCTATTTTCTATGGAATGTCAAATCATTATTTTTTTGGTATAAGAGTTTAAAATTCGATAAAAAGAAAATTTTTGCATAAGTTGATATGTAAATTTTAAACATCTCAAAAGTTTTTGAAAATTTAATTATCTTTACGATAATATCCCATATGCAAGATATTTTTAGATAAATCATATATTCAGAGTATGACTAATACTTGAATTTGAAGTGAAAGTTTATTATAAATATGAGAGATTACTTCGCACGACTTCTATAATCTCTCATTTTATATTTTCAAAATTTTCAACTAAAATAGTTTTAGTTTTTCAATATTTAGCACAATAATATAAAACCTATTCTCAATTATTTGAAACATATTTCTTGAATGGTGCATAATTATATTGTTGGAGAGTTGAATTAAATTGTCTAAACTAGATAAATGAACAATTAAAATAGTCAATTATGTAAGTTTTTATATTTACACATTTTGTAAATACATGTACATTTTGTGTTTGATGAAAATATTGGTGTGTATAATGTATTAAGATAAACATTGAAAACTAATTATTGTTTTATAATATAAATAATATGTAAAATATGTTATTTGGTAATCTTAAAAATGTTAACACAAATTCATAAACAAAAGTAAATAAATTTTACTATATTGACAAATAATTAAAATTTTAAATCCACAAATGGTAAAAAGGTTTATTACTATGACCTCTGCATTATTAATGAGATAACATCAATTTTTATATTTAAAAAATAGTTATCATATTAAAACATATATTTATGTCCATAATTTAGAGGAATATTAATTAAAAAAAATCCCCATTTTTTATTATATTTTCTTATTTATTTATTAAAGTTTAACACTTTTAAAAATCTATGTTAATCTATATTTTTAAAGTTTGCAATTCTTGATATTTTATAACTTATTCAAGTTATATAGATTGCCTTCAAATTAAACTTAGCATCTTCAAATGAAATTTTCATTTTATGTTATGAAATAATAAATTTTCTTTTCTACAATACTAAAAATTAAATTATATTTTTCCTATTTATATGCATGAAATAAAAGGAGTGCAATAAATAAAAAAATGAATAATTAAATTCTTTGGTATCTATTTAATTAAATATTTGAGTAATTAAGTTTCTCTTATGCAATATTTATTTAAGTTACCAGTTCTTCATCTATCAATACATCAAATCTTCAACTAAAACTTGGATTAAAAAATACACTTTTCAAGTCTCCGAGAGGAAGAACGAGAAATGAGTCAAGAATTAGGGCAATATATTTTGTAACTAACAAATTTACCACCAAAAAAAATAATAATAAAAAAATCTAGAGTTGTATCATTTAATAAAATTTATTTTGACATATTTATTTTTTTTAGTTTCAGTATTTATTTTATTTGCATAAAATTTTTGTGAACACTCATTATTAGAACATGTAAAAGAATAAATAAATAAGAAGCCTATAATTTTATTACATAAGAAAATATAATCAGTGGCAAATATGATGAAAATGCATTAAAAAAAAATGGTGAATAAATGAAATTTGGATAAAGGCAATAATAGTTCATAGAAAATAATATATTAGAAATAATCACATATTTTTATATTTTTTATTCTTTTTAATATTCATAATTAGTATTTTTACGAATCAAAGTTAATTACACCATAAATTAATTGAGATCTCGATCGCTAATATTTTTAATTTTGAAAATAGATAATTCAAATAAGAACATTTTTCATAAAAAGATCATATTTTTCCCATATTGTAATCTTTATTTGTAAAATATTTACTTTTAAATTTTTACTTTTTTATTTGAGTTGATTTTCTATTATATAGTAAATTTTATGTTTTTAATATTGTTCATTATTTTTCATCTTTTCAGGCATTATAATTTTGTTGATTTGTATAAGTTACTTTAAATTTATTGAGTTATTTTTTGTTATGAAAAAATAGAAATATCTTTGTATTTTACCAGTTTTTATCTTTATAGATGTGATAATGTAGTGACAAGCATAAATATTATTGTCATACATTGTGATCTAACTAGTGGAATATTTCAATTTTATTGTCTAATTAAAAAAAATATAACGTAAATTTGATTCACTTTTATGTAATATTAAGAACGATGTCTATAAATTATATTTAAAAATATAATTAATTTAATTTGTATACAAGAGCAACTTCTTTCAATGATTTTTTCCCTTTTTTTCCTCGCTCTCTCTGTAACACGCTAAAATTTGATATTTTGGAAAATAAGAATTGAGAAAATCAAGATTTTTATTGGCCGGATTTTAGGGCTCAAAAAAATAAATGAAAATGATTTGATTGCAAAAATTTTGAAAGTTTTGGGGTCAAAGTGCAATTAATCAAGACTTGATTGGACCATATCTTGAAAGTTTTGGGGTTGCATGGCTATTATTTTTGGGCAAAGGGGTCAATGTGAGGCAATGAACAGTCTAGGGGTTGAATTGAAGTGGGGTATAATCTTGGTGGACCTAATTGAAAGCTGAAACAAACTTCTTGGGGTCAATTTGCAATTTCTGAAAAAATAGCCTATAAATAGCCAAATTTCAATTTGTACCCCATTATTCTTGTTTTTCCTCACCACGTCATCTCATCTTTCTCCCTCCAGTGACTCTCTTCTGCAGCCCCAGAACCTTGAAACCAGACCAACAATTTGCTTCTGCTCATCCCGGTGACCACAACTACACCCGAATCTTCCAGAATCGACTAACGGAGCCACCAAAATTTAAGCTTGAAGAAGACGCATGCCAAAGCTCGATGGCGCGACATCACTACCGACGAAAACAGACTTCTAGGTAGTGGGTCTTGTAGCCCTCAATTCAAGGACCTCACTAGTAGCTTTGATTTTCGATTCCGGCGACTGACCGCAATGAAATTGAAGAAAAACTTCACGGCGGTGTCGAGAAACTAGAGTTGCAATTGAAGCTCTTCCCGATGGAAACTAGAAAAAATTGGTTGGGGTATTTGGTTCATGGAGCTGAAACGCAGCTGGTGATGATGGTATTGAGATTTTTCGGTAACGACGGCAGGTAGCGGGGACGCGGCGGTGATCAGAGGATAGTTTCTTCCTCTCATCGCAGTGGTGCTTTTGGTTTGTTAATTCAAGGTTTCAATTGAGCAATATTGGGTAATGATCAGTATTGGGTTTAGGGTTTCCTGTATCATTTTGATCTGTTTAAAGTTCTTATATTTTGGATGAAATGATTTTTAAAGTGTGTCAATGATAATGATATTATAGCACCCCACTAGGGATATAGCCCAAAAGTTGGAATGCCACTCCAGTTCAGACTTACATCTTAATTCATAAATAAGCAATACAGTCAGTATCCCATCAGAAATTTTTTTTTTCAAAACTATCAGAGGCATATAGCAGCGGATTTCAAACTTAATAACCTCATCAAAATACTAAGTGCATTCCATCAAAGGTCTCATAATATCCAACATAATATATACATGCCTTGAGTCATAATTTTGTTTTACATATCACAACATTTCTAAGATGAGACTTAGCATTCAAGGAAACCCATATACATATACACATCCATTCTATAGCAAAATTTCCTTCACCGATCCAAGTCCATCACCTATTCCTATCTGAGAAAAATCAAAGATAAACGGGGGGGGGAGGGAAAGTCCAAAGGACTTAGTGAGGGATAAATGTAATCACAGGCAATAGGGATCTGTCGAGGATGAATCAACTGAACAGATCATAGTTTAACGGTTCAAATAGAAATATATCAGGATACAGTCAAACGGTCATGAAACAAATCAGACAGTCTGGAAAATAGTCTATCGGTCAGGATACAGTCGAACATCAGAACAATCTTATATCAATCAGACCGAACTATACTTACTAGGCATGACAACCTGGTACGGAACTTATACCAATCAAACTGATTTAAGCTTACCCAGGCATGAAAACCTCGTACAGAACTTACCCAAGTGTGATAACCTGGTACAAAACTTACCCGAGCGTGATAACCTAGTACAAAACTTAACCAAACATAGCTTGGTACATAACTTACCCAGGTACATCAACTTGGTACATAACTTACCCAAGCATATCAGCTTGGTACATAACGTATTACCAACAAAACAATTCAATGACATATCAATCAAACTAACTTACCCAAACACGATAACCTAGTATAGAACTTACCTAAGCACAACTTGGTACATAACTTACCCAGGCATTTTAGCTTGGTACATAACTTATTACTGACAGAACAAATTCATAATAACAATCAATTTCAGACTAGCCAACATGGCCACCTAATGTTGTAACATATAAACAAGTTGCCAGCAAGGCAACAGAAAATGATACAGATAACAAGACAGAAAAGGGCAATCTAGCGACACAGAATACAAACAAGAGTTTTAGGGAAACCTCACAGGGTTCAAATCAAGAGAACCTCACAGGGTTCGATAATCAATAGCAACGATAATGAAAATCAAGACATATATCATATCAGCAGAACTGAATCAGGTTCAACGATAGCTATGGAATAAGCTCATATGAAACAAATGCTGATTGGTAGAACCTCATAGGAGTACAACAAATACTAGAGTGCGATAATCAAACCAATATCAACCCTCACAAGGGTTTATCAAGAAAATTGATAGGTACAAGAAGTGCCAAATTGGCAGACCCTCACATCTGTAGTATCAGAAAACTACATTCACCGTCAACAACCTAATGATCTATGGGTCCCAAATCGTCATCACCTAATCAAAATAATATTTCACAATCAAAATCCTCATTTGACCATATAATCACAATTACGCAAACAACAACCTAAATCATTACTTAATCAGCTAAATCGATAGCCTCGATAAAGATATGCTAACAGCACCGATCTCGTTAAAGGAATATATAATTGAGTCCTAAATCATCCAATTGATCTTGCCACAACATACCAAATCGATAACGATGGTCCAATATCCCTTAAAAATCCCAATTTATTGTCACTTAGGTTCTAAATTCAGAAAATGAGGGCTTTCTCCATCTAATTAACTTAATTATCAAGATTATTACGCGATATGACAAAAATCTGGATCCATTGACTTATGAAATTCTATACATATCTCAATATTTAAATCAAACCGTGCGTATTCCTCATTTATACAATACATCGTAAGGTTTGGAGGCATATACATACACATGCATACAACTTTAACACATGTTTCTCGTTTTTACCCAATATCTTGTTTTTGAAGCTCCAAATGCACGATCAGCTTGTGTGTATGTAACCCTTGCGACGAAATGAAGATTCTGTCCTCTGACCGCCACCGCGTCGCTGGCGGAGATGGTCAACGACACCACCAAAAGATGCTCCTCAACTCCACAAATCTAACTCCTCAAACAATTTTAGATTTCGCTGCCGTTTGGACAGTCAATTGGCCGGAAAACCAAAATCCCGCCACCAATGCCGCCGCTCGGTTTTCTTCCAATTTCTCCATCCACGGTGGTCCGTTTGAGAATCTAAAAGTACTGTCGCGATCCTTGAGCTAAGTCCGTCAAAATGGTACCTAGTTCCGCTGCGAAAAGTCTCCGGAACGGCAAAACCGCCAAGCTCCGCCATGGCTGGATTTTCAGTCTCAATTTCTAGCCGTTTCGCCAGTCAAAGTGGGAAAAAGTGGGTATATTTGTGATCTACGCGACAAAAGGAAGACAATGGTATATAATATGTTGGGTTTCACCACTTGCCAGAGGAGATGGCCGGAGGAGGAAAACAATGGGCTTAAGTGAAGAAAATGAAGAGATTAGGGGCTGAGCTGCTATTTAAAGGCCTACTTTCGGAAATTATGTTTTCACCCAAAAAACTTTATCCCGGCCTTCACTTAAGTCCTCAAAAGTTATTTCATCTTCAATTTCAGTCCCAACCTTAGTTAATGCCTTATTTTGTCCTCTATTAAGCAAGAATAATTCCACTTTGACCCACAAAATTTCCAATTATTGGACAATCAAGTCTCTAAAAATTGAAAATTGACTCCAAAACTTTCAAAATATTTTCAATAAAGTCCTTTTATTATTAATTCTAAGCCCTAAAATTCGATTAACCAAAATCTTGATTTTTAAATACTGAATTTTTAGGGGTGTTACAGATATAGACATACATGGATGTTGTATGATTTAGTGGACCTGGATCTGCATTGATGTATGTTAAATTTGGGATTTATTGAGTTTATTAAGTAAGAAAAATTCTAATTTTGTGGATTTATGGAATTTAAACCTAAGTGGAAATAATCGAGACAATTAAGATATCTAGACCTTTTATTGATTTAAGATAATAATATAAGGTTAAATATGTAATTGAGGACTAGTTTATGCTCCGTCATATGGCTTGATATGAAAATCATGATTATTTTTGTAATAACGGCTTTATTAGCCATTTTGGGCTAGCAGTACCGTTTAAGCCTTGAAACTATTATATAAATCAATTAATTAGGGATTTTAGGCTATTAATGGTTTAATTGTGACTATTAGGGTTGAATGTGAATTTTTACTGTGAACATATTATTTTGGTTAGGTGACAACGAAATGAATCAGTAGGCGGCAACAACTTTTCTAAGACTACGAAGGTGAGGGTTTGCCATTCTGGGCTTATTTATATCTATCTATTCTTATGGAATGACCCCTGTGCAGGTCCAACTTGATTGTATTGATTGTTCTTGATTGTTGGAATCGCACTTGCTTGAGTACTCATTCTTGTTATTGGAATTGTTATTGTTTGCATGTTCAATTGTTAATTGTTACTTGATACTTGTACCCATGTGAGGGTTAATTGACTCGTACACCCCTATGAGGGTTAATTCTTGATCGTATTTTGATATAACTTGTTCTTATCTATTCTGGCGCCTAGAACATCTTATCTGTTATCTGTCCATTTTGTTGCCTGATCTTCTGTTATATGTTCATTCATATATGGTACTTGTTCGTGATCAGTATTTGTTATTGATTGTTATTTGTCATATGTACGGAGATATGTTAGTGGAATATTAGGGGCTTTTCCCTGAGCATCAGCGATACCTCTAGGGGCATTTCCCCGGGTATCAGCAATTACATTTAGGTCGAGTGCTAATCTTAGCGGAATGATGAGATATAATTGTACATGTTTGCGGTACGTCAGGGGTGTTTCCCGAGTATCGAAGATACCGCTATGGGAGTTTCCTTGGGTATCAGCAGTAAGTTAGGGGCGTTTCTCTGGGCATCTGCATTTAGCAATAAGTTAGGGGCATTTCCCTGGGCATCAAAAGTACTTGTTTGGTTGGTATAAGAGGAATCAGATATGCATGTTTTGTTTTGACCTGTTGGATTGCATATTATTTGGGCTTGTATTATTTGACTGTAACCCATTGTTTGCATCCTGCTCATGGAGTAATAAGGACGGTGTAGCTTTCTGGTTTAAGTCAGGTTGTTGTCCGAGCCGATCAAGCTGTCTGCATTTCCTCCCGAACTGTGATCGATTGATTTGCTCTATACCTCCCGAGCAGAATCGGTTGAGATGATACCAGGCCTTTCGAGCTGACAGTTACAACCCGAGCTATTACCCACTTGAACTATTGAATCCATTAATGCTTGTTTATTGACTTGTAATTGCCTATTTCTTAATACGCTCTTGTACTGTATGTTATTTGACGATATGTTAGGTTGTTTGTTTCTCGAAAGATCCCAACTGTTGTTCTCATGTTTATCCCTCACTAGGTCTTTGGACTTACCGCTCGTATTTCTTTGACTTTCTCAGACAGGTTTAAGTGAAGTATATGGACTCCTGAATTAGGCTAGAGAAATACTTTTGTGATAGAACATGTGCTTGTGCATGTTAATGAGCTATCTTGAATGTTAACTTTGGTTTTGAGACGATGTGATATATTAGGACTGATGTGGAGGACTTCAGGTCTGTACATGTTATGTTAGATATAAGAAGTTGAATTCTGGAATGTACTTAAGTGCATGTCGTGATGTTTAAATTGAAAAGTTTTCGCTACTTCAGAAAGGTTTAAGTTTGAAATGTTTTGGGCCTATTGCTTATTTATAGATTAAGATTTAAGCCTGAATTGAGTGGCATCTCATCTAAGGGCGATCCCAAATGGGGGTGTTACACTCTCAACATTCAATTATCACAACTCATTGTCTTTTTATCTTGTAAGGGAAAAGGAAGCTTGAGACTCTTTTGAAATTCAATCGGGCATAAGAACGCATCTGCCTAATTATCATTTTGGGCGACCTTATCAAACATATTCCACCATTAATCTCAATAAATTTACCAGGCCTATATGTCCAAATGCAATAATATTACCTAAAATTATGCTAATAAAATTTACAGTGTTCATTCGATTTTAATTGATCAGTCAACCGTCAACCAAAAAAGTTTGATTTTTCAATATGGAAAATCAAAAATCAAGCATATCACATTTCTATTCAATTCGTTAAAGTAGATCTAAATTTGGTCTAATTTCGATTTTTACTGAAACAAATCGAATAACACATACCAACTACTAAGACCAAACTTTATAAGTCTTTGTTCTCTTGGTATTTCCCAAAATATTTCCTAACTCTCATGACAATTACAAAATGTGTACATGTTCCTCAATTCTTCTCCCAAAACACAAAATTTTAATACCCAAAAAACCCTCACAATGTAATTTCAAAATACACCACACTCTAAAAACTACACCTCCCCCTCATTTCTTACTCTTACCTTTCATATCACTCATTCATTTATTACTCTCTCACTTCACTCATTACACACACACACACACACACACATTTACACATACATATTTACAAATATGAAAATATTAAAATTTTATTAGTTAAAAAATTCTAAAACGTATATTTACAAATTTAATTAAACTAATTATCGAAAAAATTAATTAATGTTAATAAATAATTTATTTACTAAATAACATATTAAATTAATTAATTAAATAATGTACTAATTATATTTAATATTTAATCTATTAATTAAATATCATATTTATTTATTTAACAATCTATTATGTTTAATAAATTAATATTAATAAAATTAAAGTAATTGTCGAAAAAATTAATTAAATCTAAGTAAAAATTATTTTGATTATTACTAAGTAATTTATTTATTTTTAAGAAATGAATTAGAGTAATTAAATAACTTGTTATTTATATATTAGTTATGTTTCATATTTAAGGTATAATTAAATATTATGTTTATTTGTTTAATAAATAATTTAAGATGATTTAATATCATATAATATGAAATTATTTATTTTTTTAATTTGATGAATCATTATTAAGTCTTATATATTATTTTGTTTAAATAAATAATTTAGTTTTACTTATACATAACTTGGAAATAAACAGTTGAATAATTTTATTTAATTAATAAACAGTAACTGATTTATAATTAATCTATAATAATTAATTTTTTTGTATAAGCTGATATTAACAATTATGATATAATTATGATATTAGTCTATTTTTTATAATGAAAATATAATTATGATTCACGAATAATTAATATTTATTAATAAGTATTTTCTTCCAAATAATACATTATTTGCCAATGTTAAATTTTAAAAATATAAATATCAAAATAAATCACCATTTGAATTAATTACATATCATTTTATTACAACCATATATCAATCATTACACACACACACACATCATCATCATCATCTAGCTATAAATGCACATACATATATTATATAAAAAAAAATCAAGTTCACCCTACAAACCCAACAAAACTGCAACTGATTTGACATCTAGAGTAAAGTTTGTCTCCTTCTAAAACATAAATAAGCAAACAATTCATTTTCAAATCATTTTTCATATTTTTCCAAAATAGAAAGAAGCGCTTTGCATATTCTCCAAATTTTCTCCCAAAAACTCATTCTCCCAAAATATTTTCTAAAAAATACCCAAAACATAGGAGAACATGCCCTAAAAATTTATTACAATTAATGTACACAAAATATTAGAAAATTTACAAAAATATTAATCCTAAAGCTACAACAATACAATATATACATGAATTAAGAGTTCAAATCATTTAAAAATTAGTTCTAGATTACCTCCAAATAAAATAACATTCAAATTGTCCAAACTACTAAGTTATATTCAAATGATGTCTAAATTGTTCCAATTACATCTAACTTCAAATTGCCCAATTAAAAATTCTCATAATTTAATTTCTGAAGTTTACCAAATAACTTGAATTTTGAAGGTTTCAACTCCACTTAAGTCCCCCAAGTCTCAACTCTTATGTCAATACGTCATCTTAATATTATATACATGTCAAACATATTAGAACACAGCAGATAACATTATTGATTATTCACTGTAAATAATTAAATAAATTAGGAAAAAAATACAAACAAATAACTTATATGATTAGATTTCAAAAGGATTCAATATTATAAATTAAAACTACACAAAAACTTGGGCCCACATCTATAAACAAAAGTTAAATAGAAAAGATATCAAAACTTAAAATTTAATAAATGAAATGTGTATTTTGATTATTATAGAATAACAAAATTAAATAACAAAAGAATCAAATCGAGCATAAACAACCATATTAAAACAGCACCCCCACCCCCAACAAAAAAAAAAATATTAAAACTAACCTTTTTTCAATTTTTGATTTGATTTTGGTTAACAATTCCAAAAAATTGAATCTAATTAAAAATAAAAAATGTATTAACATAATAATTGACAAATTGTATACATTTCGATTCAATTTGATTATCTGTTTCTAGTTTTTGGCATACCGCTAGGCTTGATTAAAAGGAACTTACAAAGATTGTTGATTATATTAAATTCTTTCTTCTTTTTCTTTTGAATAATGTTAAATTCATTTTCAAAGCTTGATAATTGAGGAGTCATCTGGTCATGTGGAGCAAGTATTAGGCCTCAAAGAAATAGGTCAAGTCATATGGGGACAGAGAGAATCAAGGCATAATTGAAGCAAAGCAAAGTCTGGGGAAATTGCGGGCAATTATCTGCATACTTCCAATTGAAAAACCTCGAATTTCCGCCAAAAGGAAATTTCCAAAATTCAACCAAAATGCCTGGTTGGTGAACGGAAAGACTTTTTTTTTCCCCCCCTTCAAATTGTCATTTTTAATGTCCTTTTTCTTTTATGCAGAATGATATTACATAGTTGAAAGTACCTCTAACTCGAGTCTTGATATAGCATAATCAGCCAATAAAATTGATGTGGACAATTTGTCTTCGTGGGTCTTCCCAAAATTTTTAATTGAATGTTGTAAATTATGGATTTTTGTCCAGTGGATTGTAATCTAATAGTATCAGCCCCCTTATCATTTATGAGGTCTTGTGTTCGAACCTAAATGGACGTCATTGTGCACGTTATGTATATTTGATTATATTGTTTGTACTTTAATCTACTTGATTTGAAAATAGGATAATATTGACTTATTGAAAGGATAAACTTCATCACCTGTAATGTTCTCTCAAAAAAAAATTATGGATTTCTAATTTGAGAGCGTGTTGCATAGATGATTTTCCCAAATGACCAAGCAATTTGGATAGTTTGGATGAGTTCGGGTTGGGCAAGGTATGGGTATTACTTAAATTTGCTCAACCCAAATCCAACCCATTTAATTTTCAGCCCTAAACCCGAACCCAACCCACTCTAAATCAGGTCGATTTGAGTCAACCTGATTATGAATTGGGTTGACCTAATAACCTGAAAACCCACAACCGACCCAACCCATTACGAAAATCATGCTTTTTAACAGCCAAAAAAAAAATTGATAATGTAACTCATATTTTTGCATTGCTTATTGATTTGACTTTCATAGACCACTTTCATTGTGCATTATAAGAATAAAATACATCACATGAACACTTGTACAGCATGAATAATATTTCAATAGGTATTAGCTTTGTGGATTTTCTTATTTATATATATATAAAAAAAAAAGGCAGCTTGGTGGATTTGAATACGCATACTTTTTACATCACAAACTACACACAACCTTTCTAATTTTTTAAGCATAAACTGATATTTGTATATGATAAAAAAAAACTATCATGATTCTCCAACCAAAGCAAAATAAAAAACTTAATACATGAATTGCTAAATACATCATAGTTTAACTAAAATCCAAAAGCTAAAAGCTCTAGTTTGCTATGAATTGAAATCATAAGTTGCACAAAATCAATGGAAACGTAGCTCCAAAAATTATAGTCAATAAATTCAAATTTTTAAATATATAACTTATATTTATTTTTTTATATATGAATTGGGTTGGGTTGATGGGCCATCCAAAAAGTAATTTCAGGTTGGCTGGGTCAACCCATGACCCAACCCAAACCCATCCAAAATTTGTGGATTGTATTTCAAGTCGATCTGATTTCAACCCAACTCAATAAGCCCCAACCCAAACCCTAATTTCGTGTCAAGTTGTTAGGTCGAGTTAGAAATTGCCACCCTTAGACCAAATGCCTTTTTTTTGTTATAAATATTGATATTTATAGTACTTTAGTTTGGTGGGTTGTGATTATTATCATTAAAGGTTCATTTTAATATTTTATACTTATTTCTAAGTGTGATTTGACTAATGTATCCCTACTTTCCATTGAAAATAGGTAGTTTCGAATTAAAAGTATGATTTTTGTCATTATTATTATCTGTATTATTACTTATGTATTCATATGTATCTTCCTTCTTAACTTTATGTCATATTTTTTATATTTTTATTATTATCATTTTTTCACTCACATTTTATGTTTTACCATCCTTGGAGTATCTTTATTCTTTTTATTCTTACCTAATTTTCATTTTATTTAGGATTTCCAATTGGGTGTTGCTTTGGATTTAAGGTAGGAAGAAGGGCTCAAAGGTATGTGTGTACCCGTCCTCTCCTTTTTCCTTTGTTTTTGCTTTCCCTTTTGCCTTAGCTTTTCTGTCTTCTTCCTTATCTTAGCTTTTGCTTTCTCGTTTGACTTAGTTTGTGATTCTTTTGAGAGAAAGAAGGGAGCATGTCTAACAAAACAACGAAATATTGAAGTTAGATATGAGCGGTGATAGAGGGTGGGAGTGTCAAGGGGATAGCCGACCTATGGAGGCCAACTATCATCTGGCATTAGGTGGCTTAGAGGCTAACGTCCGAGAAGGGGTGGCTACCCTCACAATCACTGCTGGGCACCACTACAAGAAAATTGGCATTTATTTAGTGACATGTTTAGTAATATTTTATAATATAATTGCACACAAAAATGATATGATGATAGTCGTAAAAGAATATCACTATAATTTAATATTTGATAGTATTTGACTGTTAAATGACAAATAAAATAGTAATTGTCTGAGCAAAGAGATTTATTCGCACAAAATTTTGTATCTACAAAAAAAAATATCACAAGACAAGAAAAATACAGACAATTTGAATATTTAATAAAAATGAATAGTGGTTAAATCTCTAGAAAAATCTCCGCAATTGAAAATTTCGCTCCAAAATTTGATTTTGGGATTTGATGTTTGTTCTTGAATCAGGTTCATAGTTTCCTCCTAAATTTGTGGATGAAATCACGAGCCACCTTGAAATCAAGTATTTATTATGATATCAAGGTCTTTAGAATTTGGATGCTTTTGAAAAAATATAGAATCCTTGTGGTTGCATCACTTCTTCATGGCAAGGGCCTATACTCGAGAGCTTTGATGCTTGAATTTTTGATGTGTGGTATGTCTTCCAATACCTTCTTTTATAGGTATGAATTAGAGTTTCATTACTTGGAGATTGAATCCTCCCTTGGGCTTGGATACCACTTAAGATGGGTTTAATCTACTTATGGACCACATTTAAATATATTCTAGCCCAACTAGTTAATCCAAAATAAATAAGAATTTTTTAAAATTCATTTTGGATTAAGTCATTCTATAAAGCCCAAAATTATTGTGGACTTTAACTTGGGATCCAAATCAATAACCAATTTATTTGGACTATCAAATAGTGATTTATCCTAATAAAATTTCAATATCAATAATGATGTTTGATTAAAAATATGGAGATAAATATATTTCAAAGACATTTAATTAATGCCATTATTTTTTTTTAGAACAATGACACTAATATATAGTCATGGTGTCATTTAAAAAAAAAAAAGTATCATAAAGCATTTAGTGGCGTTAACTTAATGGCATGTTATAATGTAACGACACACAAAAATAATATGATAATTGTTCGAAAAAAGATATCACTATAGCAAAGTATTTAGTGACATTTGATTAGATGACATATAAAATAGCAACATTTGACTAAAAACGCTAATAAAAATACAATTTGAAAGCATTTAATTAGTGCCACTATTTTTTCTTAAAAAAGGCCACTTATATTTATTTATGGTATCATTTAAACAAATGCCACAAAATATTTTGTGACTTAGTGATATTTTGTAATATAATGAGACACAAAAGTAATATGGTAATAATTATATAAAAATGTCACAATAATATAATAATTAGTGGCGCTTGATTAATAAATAACAAAAAAAAAAAAACAGTGATATTTTACTGAAAGTACCAACGTAAATGTATTAGCAAGATATTTAAGTGGTATTTCTAATTTTTTGTCTTAAAATTTTCCACTCATACTGATTTATGATGTCATTTGTAAAAGATAACGCAAATTATTTAATATACTAATTAATGTCATTTTACAATGTAGTGACACATTAAAATAATATAATGATAGTAATAAAAAAATGCAATTATAATATAATACTTCGTGAAAATTGATTGATAAACATTATACAAAAATAATTTATTTATGGAAAAATACTAGCATAATTATATGTTAAAAAAGCTTTTAACTAGTATCACAACTTTTTTCATACATAATTTATTTATGGAAAAATACTAACATAATTATATGTTAAAAACGCATTTAACTAGTATCACAACTTTTTCTTTGAAAAAAGTTCCACTTATAATTTATTTATGCTCTTATATGAAATAAAATACCACAAAAGTAGAGAAAGTATAGATATATCAATAACTGTAAAATTTGTAAATTTATATCTTATCATAATATATTGATTAAACTAATTAGTTGATATATTTTAATTGTATCGACTAAATTAACCACATTTTTTAAAGAAGTATCATATATATAAGTTTTTCGTCATGTTTTCTCTTCTCACCTATACATCATATTTTATTATTGAATATTTTCTATCACTAAATTTAATCTCTTACATTTAATATAATAATTTCAAGCATACATTTAAATAATTGCTCAAAAAAATATACTTTCAAAGTATAAAATAAATTAATATTTTTGACTACACATATTAGACACTTAATAGACAGCTTGATGGTAAACTCATATTTTTTTAGTAGATGATTGCAAGTTCGAATCTTGTATAGAGCATTTGGGGCATGCTGGAGTCTCATATATGGGATACATGAGGCAAATATTATGTCATTCAAAAGAATCTTTTCTGGCATTTATTTTAACATGTTGTTTAGTTATTTTTTTATTGTATGTTAGTATATCAATTGAAGGAACATTTTGTGGTATTTTAACATCACAATATGCAATTTTTGTGGCATGTTAGCATGTCATTTACAACTAGCCTTATGATATTTTAACATGTCATTTATTGTACTTTATGTGGTTTGTTACCTTGTCATTTAAAAGAATTTTTGTGGCATTTTAATATGCCACTACATGCATTTTTAATGGCATATTAGCATGTCATTTAAAAATATCTTTAGTGGCACTTTGACATGTTATTTAATGCATTTTTGTGATATTTTAACGTATTATTTAATACATCTTTTGTTGTATTTTATTAATGCCACAACAAAGGTAAGTTACTGACATTTATACCTTTAACTACACTGCTACAAGTGGAACTTTTAAAAAATATCATTAAATATAAAATTGCCACGAATATTTAAGTGGCACTTTTAGTGACTTTAATCCTTAATTTTGTTGTAGTGCAAGATCACACTTGAGGACGCCCCTCATCGCGCAATTGTCCACACACTAAAGGCAACCGCCCCTAGGGTGGCCGTACGACATGTCTTCCTCCTCATCTGCTTGTTGTGACTTTAGTTTCATCTTGGGACCCTAACATAGAGATACATCTCTTTTGGCACCTTAGCATCTTATCCTGCATTGTATACCTTCGCACTAAGAGCTTGTAAGCCACTCTCTATAAAATGAGTTAAACTCTAGGAGTTATTTGAGTTAAACTCGAAGAGTGGATGTTTGTCGAGTGAGGGTCTGAGGAAGAGTCCATTCCAAGTGATTTTTTTTTTACGATAACGCTTTGCACACTTCAGCTTTCAACAAAGGAATTAGAAAATATAAGCCATAGTATGAACTTGCTAGTGCATTTGAGTTTTTGTTGCCTTCCCCGGATACTTTACTATTTTTAGCGGTACTTTAGTAGCAGTTTCACTATCAGGCTAGAACCTTTTTAGTTAGATGTCATTCAAAGCTACAATTTATATCTTAGGCAATTTACTCCTAACTCATTTATGTACTTTGTGAGTTTCAATACTAGTTTGTTCAGTTTGCTCTCCCAATGACGGTGGATAACTTTCATTCTTTCAACTTGTTTGCTTGGTGGGTTTGGATTAGGTATGACACACATGACTAAGATAAATAGTGAGTTATTATGCATTCTATCTAATGCTTGTTTCTATATTTTAAATAACTTAATATCCAACTTTAATTGTTTGCTTGGCATGACTATTCCATTTGACAAACTATAACTTATTTCCAACTTAAGCTAGAAAACATATCACACCCTAAGATCTTGATACATAAGTCAAGTTTGGCCTCAAATGCATTTGGGCCATAAATGTATCAAGGACTTCTAAAAATGAACCAGAAATTAAAATTGAATTGGATTGTGTATCTATCATTTAATATCAAAGCAAGCAAATGAGCTCTTTGTTTATTGTTAGGTAGATCTCAAAAAATCTTTTTTCTATTTTTTTTCCTAAGCTTAGTTGCAAGTTTCTTGGTGGTGTGGCATCTTCTCAGGGGGGAGTGGAAAGACCGTTTCTGTAACACCCTAAAATTTTATGATTAATAGCATTTAAAATTTTATCATTTTAAAATTTATGAAAATTTAATTATTCTTTATATTATTATTATTTTCTAAATTTCTTGGGGATCAATTCGCAATTAAGCAAGATTTAATTGAGCAACTCTTGAAAACTTAGGGGTTGGCATGGAAAGAAAAAGTTAACTAGGGTCAAAACTGGATTCCCATAGATCATTATGACTTAATTGAATGACTAACAGGAATTGAAGGGCTAAATTATGAATATAGAAAATTGGATTTTATAAAAATAGTAATTTTCTTCACTTTCCTTTTTCATTCTCATCTTCATCACCATTTTCTCTCCTTCACTGCATCACCTTTCCACCATCTTCACTACCCTCACCGGCAACCATCTTCACTACCCTCACCGGCAACCATCTCCACCATCCAACACCACCAACTACCTCTCCTCATCCTTAGCAACAGCTTGCACAGAGGCTGGACGCGATGGCGGCAGCAGAATCGAAAGTGCAGGTGTGGCTACAAGAATCAAAAATCAAGGCGGTGACCGGCGGTTGAAGGTCATCCAAGCCTCAAAACTGAAAACCAATTGGATTGTTGGACTAAAGAGGTCAAGATGCAGCCAACGGTGGTGGTCTTGTATTTTTTGGGGGGCAGTAGACGGTATGCGGCGGTCCCTAGATAGACTTTTCTCCTCATTGCAGCGGTCGCAATGGTGCATTTGGTTCAGCATTTCGGGGTAAAGATCTGTTTTGAGATTATGATTTTTGTACATTTTCATTTGTTTAAACCTATTGTACCTTTGAATAATTGATTCCGAATTGTATTAGGTAGTAAATGTTCATACATGGTTGATATTGAATTGTTTGATTTAAAAATTGTATCGAATGTGATAATTGGGGAATTAGTGAGCTAATTGAGCTAGGAAAAAAACCTAAATTCTGGAAAATTGGGCTCTAAATGACAATAATTATGTTATTGCACTAATTGGCTTATTATTACTGCTTAGGACATTGATATAGGATTGAATTGATTTTATCTATTCCTCATATCGTTAAGGACCCTATAACCGATAGTAAATTAGCGAAATTATTAAGAGTATTTCTTAATGATAATTCCGAATAAAGTCTTATACATCGAATTAATTGAGTAGTTACTGATTTTAGATAGTTAATAGCATGATTTTATTTATTGGATGTTATTCAGGTCGAATGTGAGTTTTGATAAGTAAATGATTCTCTTAGTTAGTGATGAGGATCAGTAAACTGCAGATCAGTAAACTGCAATCGCATTTCTAAGGCTTTTGAGGTGAGGGTCTGGGACCTTTCTCGTACCTATCCATTGTTGTGATAGACCCCTGTGAGGGTTTTTGTTCATGTATCGTATTTGTTGAAAATTTGTATATTATTTGAAATATCAACGGTTAATTATTTCAAATGTGTACACCCCTGTGAATGTTTTTGCTTGTCTCTGTTTAGGTGTCCAGAACTTTTATTATGTTATTCGATTCTGTCCCTTGTACCTTACAGCCTTGCCAGCTGACCCCATATTACTTGTTCATTTCTTATCATGTAGATTGTTCACGAAATCTTGTCGGTATATTTAAGTTCATTCTATATATCAGTTATTTAGCCTTGACAGCATACTTGATTATCGATTGTACTAGCTGAGTGCCAATTCCAACGGAATACTAAGATTATTATTCCAAAACGGCCTTGCTGGCCAGTATATTAGATGTTCAGATTGTATCTCGTTATATTTATGTTATTGTCTAAAGGTTAAAATTATATCTGTTGGTATTATATTATTCTAACCTATGGGACGCCATGGGCAGTTTCTACTCGGAGGGACAGCGCGAGGGTTTGGGCCTAGGGCTAAGTCCGGAAGATGGCCAAGCAGAACAGACCGACAGATACAGGTCTTACGGCTAGTACCCACCTATGATCCTGACTTACAAGTAACTGGAGGTAGCAAACTGTGAATGATGGGATCTGGCATGCAGTCGACCATGCCATATAAACTAATTATTACCTGTCGAGCTGAGTGCTCAAGCAATGGAGCAATAAGAAAATCTTGTTTATACTGTACCGATACCCGATACTTGCAATTATAATTTGATTCAAAAGTAATAAGGACGGAATGACCAACAGCTTGTTAATTTGATATCATGTGTGTCATGTACGTTATTGATTCATATCAGAAGCTCTTGCTTGTTACTAAATTATTATTTATTGTTGTATCTCAATGGTTTTTCTTTTAGTCCTGTTATTTTCTTTCCCTCACTAAGTCTTTAGGGCTTGCCTTCCTTGTGTACTTTATTTTTTTCAGATAGGTCTACGTGAGAAACAGGGACTTATGCTTTTGTTGAAGGGTTATTTTGTAATAGATCAGGTGTTTTGATTGTATATGTAGTCTGCACCTGATCGAGACAGTTGTCTAAGAGATGTTATGAAAATGTTTGTATGAAACCTAAGATACTTGGTTGTATATATTATGCTATGGAATGATGTTTTAGGTTAGTGCTAGTTTTTCCTTGAGGTTGGTTAAATTCTTGATTCCCCAGCTATCGTTTGATTTAGATTTCGAGCTTGAATTGGTAGCACCTCCGCTTAGGGGTCATCCCGAATGGGGGCACTACAGAGGTGGTATCAGAGCCTAGGTTTGACGATGACCTAGATAAATGGCTATTAAGAGGATACATGGCGAGTTTGTTGGAAGTAAGGGATTATATCTATGATAGTCGACTAGTTTGCAATTTTCACTTGCAGAAAATGAATATTGGATTTTAGATTAAGAGGGAAATTTGATTATTCTAGGTGTGATGAGAGCCTTTCTGTGATTAAGCAAGGGTTGTGGATGAGATTAGAGTGGTGAAAGTTCTTATGTAGACTTTTCATAATTTAACTTTTGTTATAATGAACTTTGTTAATTTGTCAAAAAAATTATAATTATATATAAAAGATTACAATTTCATTGTTAACTTTGGATGTCATTGGGCAATCTTGACAGTAGCAAGTTAAGGAAGAACAATGGACAATTTAGAAATGGCAATGGCATCCCATGAAGGTTTACATATACCTGACCCACCTCGAGCAGGTCGGCGTGGGAAAGAGAGACCGCTAGGTCCATGAGCTACTGCACAGCATATCCCTAGACAGAGAGCAACAGCAAAATCACGAACTCAGATAGAAGAAGAGGTTTCATAGATCCCTCATGTTAACCAACCAGTTGCGGGCCAACCAGCGGAGCCCATGTTTCATATGTGGCAACAGTTTATACAATTTTGCCAGCAACAGGGATAAGGTAATCAAGCAGGGAATGTTGAAGAGCCTGCAGAAGACCTCTTTAGATCGGTTCCTCCGATTGCAACCCCCAAAATTCCTAGGGGAACCTGATGATAGAAAAGCTGAGATATAGGTTAAAAGCTTAGAAAAGATATTTAGAACTCTGTGTTATCCAGATGAAAAGAAGATCCAATATGCTACATTTCTTTTGGAGGGTCCTGCACATGATTAGTGGCAAATGATCGATCATAGGTGGAATACGGAGGGAACTCATTTAACTTGGAAAAACTTCACCCATGAGGTTATGGAAAAATATGTACCAAAGGTGACCAAGTATGCCAAGGAAAGAGAATTCATGGAATTAATACAAGGAGCATCATCATTCAGCCAGTATGAAGCCAAATTTGGCCAACTGATTCGGTATACACCTCACATACTTGCAGATGAGAGGTGACAAGTTCGCAAGTTTATAGAAGGGTTACGAGCAGAACTAAGACGGGGACTACTCTCATGTGATCTTCCGAGCTACAGTCTTGTTTGAAGATAAAGGGCGAAAGTGGAGGTTACCAACTATTGGGCATAACAGCTCGGCGAAAAAGCAGCCAAATAGCAAGATTATCAAATCGACGAAGCCACGAATCGAGCTCCAAAGATGTGTGGATATTATGGAAGACCAGGCCATGAAGAATCAGGATACTGGAGAAAGCAAAGCAAATGTATAGTCTATGGTAGTGATCAACACTTGTTCAAGGATTGCCCAAATCGAGGAAAGCCAGCCTCCGTAGAGAAAAGGAAATAATTTTCAGGAACTAGCGGAAAGCCAAAGGTCCAAGCACGTGCATATGCTCTAACTGGAGAAGAAGCACCCAACCCTTCTAAAGTGGTTGAAGGTACGATTTCTATTCTTGGAATTAGTGAAAATGTTTTATATGATCCTGGTGCTTTGCATTCTTTCATATCTGCAACTATGTCTGAAAAATTAAGTATGCAACCCAAAATCATGATTTACTAGATAGAAGTTCAAACACCCTTGGGAATAGGGTTAATGATAGATGTCATGTATCGGGATTGCTTGATTATGATTAGGGATAGAGTATATTTAGTCGATCTTATACAAATGCCTATATAAGGATATGATTTGATCCTTGGAATAGGTTGGCTATACAAACACCAAGCACAGGTAAATTGTTACACCAAGTGCCTCACCATTGGGGATAAAATATTGGTACCATGCCATTCCATAAATAATATTTCCCCAATACCAATTACATCTATACTAGAAGCCAAGAAGATTTTGAGGGATGGTGGACAAGGATTCTTGGCGTATCTCATCAATAAGCCCCAAGATACAGTTAAGATAGAAAAGGTGAAAGTGGTAGCTGAGTATCCGGAAGTATTTCTAGAAGAATAGGGCTCATTACCCCCTGACAGAGAGATGGAATTTGTAATTCACACTTTTCCAGGGGCAACATCTTTTTCCAAAACTCCTTATCAAATAGCTCCTACGGAGCTCAAAGAATTGAAAAATCAACTTTAGGAGCTATTGGAAAAGAAGTTCATAAGACCTAGCACCTCTCATTGGGAAGCCTCGGTATTACTTATTAAGAAAAAAGATGGATCCCTAAGGATGTGCATTGATTATAGGGAGTTAAACAAAGTCACGGTCAAGAATAAATACCCTCTACCAGATGTGGATGAATTATTTGATCTTGTACAAAGAGCTACAGTCTTTTCAAAGCTAGATTTAAGACAAGGGTATTGTCAATTGAAAATAAAAGAGAAAGATATTTTGAAAAGATAAATGTGAATGAAGTTTCCAAGAACTGAAGAATAGATTGACAACTGCTCCAATTTTAGCCCTTCTAAAGGGATTAGAAGGTTCGTCGTGTTCACCGATGCTTCTAAAGAAGGTCTTGGGTATGTGTTGATGCAAAAGGGGTGAGTTATCGCCTATGCATCCAGAAAATTAAAACTAGACGAGGAAAACTACCCAACTCATGATTTGGAGTTACCTACAGTAATTTTTGCCCTAAGAAAATGGAGGCATTGCCTTTATGGGGCTACATTCAAGGTATACACTGATCACATGAGCCTCAAGTATTTGTACTCCCAAAAAGACTTGAACATGCGACAGCGAAGGTGGATGGAATTTTTGGAGGATTACGACTTCTCTATCTTTTACCACCAGGGAAAGGCGAATGTGGTGGCAGGTGCACTAAGCCGAAAGGCCAAAATAGCCTACCTGAAAAGAGAAACACTAGAAAGTTCATGAGTAAATGGGGTGATTCGAATGAAACAACGAGGCTAGATTGCAGGAGTAAAGGTACTACCAGAGCTCTACGATTAGATACGACGAGCTCAGGCCAGTGATAGCTGGATACTGAAGTAGAAGGAAGCAATTGAAAAACTTGAAAAACCCAAATTCAGTATAGATGGTCAAGGCACTCTTTTATTCCGCCAAAGAATATATGTGCCTGAAGAGATAAAACTACTGGATGAGGCACACAAAGCAAGATATGCGGTACATCTGGGAGAAACAAAGATGTATCAAGACTTAAAAAGGCAATTTTGGTGGAATGGGATGAAGAAAGATGTAACAGAATATGTGTAAAAATGTTTGACATGTAAGTTAGTAAAAGCAGAACACTAACGACCATCAGGATTGTTACACCCACTTCCTATCCCTAACTGGAAATAGGAGCAGGTGACTATAGACTTTGTGACTAGTCTACCAATGGTTAGAGGAAGATATGACAATATCTGGGTAATAGTGGACCGTTTAACAAAGTCGGCACGTTTTCTACTAGTCAGAACGGATTACTAGCTTGAGAAACTAGCAGAATTATACATCAAGGAGATTGTCAGATTACATGGAATTTCGATCAGTATTATGTCCGATCGGAATACAAAATTCACTTCGAGGCTTTGGAAAGGCTTGCAAAAACACTTGGGAACAAGGTTACAATTTAGTTCTGTCGCCTACCCTCAGACTGACAGACAGTCAGAAAAAGCTATCCAGATTTTAGAGGATATGCTATGGGCTTGTATCATGGATTTTGGTGGGAGTTGGAGTAACCATCTTCCTTTGATTGAATTTGCTTACATAACAGTTATCAATTTGTTATCCAAATGGCACCGTACGAGGCACTGTACGGCCGAAAGTGTTAATCTCCATTGCATTGGGAATTGGCAGAGTACAGAGATACCATAGACAAGTCTCAAGGAACTATAAAACCTAAATTGATTCAAAAGATTATCGAGAAGGTACATATTATTAAGCAACGGATGAAGGCTGCCCAAGACTGACAGAAAAGTTATACAAACAAATGGCAAAAGGACTTGGAGTTTGAAGTTGGTGATCGAGTGTTCCTCAAGATATCATCGAGAAAAGGGGTTAGAAGAATCAAAAAAGATGGAAAGTTGAATCCAAGATATGTTGGACCTTATGAGATATGTGAAAGAGTTGGACCAGTAGCTTATCGTCTTATATTACCCCAAGACTTGGCAGGGATGCATGATATCTTTCATGTATCACAACTACGAAAATACTATCATGATCCTTCCTATATTATACCTCATGAGCTTATAGAATTGAAAGGCAATCTAACGTATGAGGAGCAACCAGTTCATATCTTGGATCGAAAATTCCAAGAACTTAGGAATCGAAGGATTCCCCAAGTGAAGGTGATAAGTGCAACCACAATGTGGAAGAAGCCACGTGGGAGCAAGAAGACCTTATGCGCCAGCAATATCCCGAACTCTTAAGAGATGGAGGTTTGTAACACACCGAAATTTTATGATTAATAGCACTTAAAATTTTATCATTTTAAAATTTATGAAAATTTAATTATTCTTTACATTATTATTATTTTCTAAATTTCTTGGGGGTCAATTCGCAATTAAGTAGGATTTAATTAAGCAACTCTTGAAAACTTGGGGGGTTGGCATGGAAAGAAAAAGTCAAGTAGGGTCAAAATTGGATTCCCATAGATCATTAGGACTTAATTGAATGACTAACAAGAATTGAGGGGCTAAATTGCAAATACAGAAAACTAGATTTTATAAAAATAGTAATTTTCTTCACTTTCTTTTTCATTCTCATCTTCATTACCATTTTCTCTCCTTCACCACGTCACCTTTCCACCATCTTCACCACCCTCACCGACAACCATCTCCACTATCCAACACCACCAACTACCTTTCCTCATCCTCACTACACCTTGCACAGAGGCTAGACATGATGGTGGCAGCGGAACCGAAATGTAGGCGCGACGGTGAGAAGAAAAAATCAAGGCGGTAACCCGCAGTTGAAGGTCATCCAAGCCTCAAAACTGAAAACCAATTAGACCGTTGGACTCGGGAGGTCGAGACGCAGCCAACGGTGGTGGTTTTGTATTTTTCCGTCAGCGATAGTCCCCAAACAGAATTTTCTCCTCATCGCGGCGGTTATGGTGCTGCATTCGGTTCGGCATTTCAGGGTCTCGATTCTGCATTTTTTGGTAAAGATCAATTTTGAGATTAGGATTTTTGTACATTTTCATTTGTTTAAACCTATTGTACCTTTGAATAATTGATTCCAAATTGTATTAGGTAGTAAATGTTCATGCATGGTTGATATTGAATTTTTGGATTTAAAAATTGTATCAAAGGTGATAATTGGGGAATTATTGAGTTAATTGAGCTAGGAAAAAAAACCCTAAATTTGGAAATTTGGGCTCTAAATGACAATAATTAGGTTATTGCACTAATTGGCTTATTATTACTGCTTAGGACATTGATATAGGATTGAATTGATTTTATCTAATGCTCATATCGTTAAGGACCCTGTAACCGATAGTTAATTAGCAACATTATTAAGAGTATTTCTTAACTATAATTCTGGATGAAGTCTTATATATCGAAGTAATTGGGTAGTTACTAATTTTAGACTATTAATATTAGGATTTTATTTATTAGATGTTATTCAGGTCAAATGTGAGTTTTGATAAGTAAATGATTCTTTTAGTTAGGTGACGAAGAGCAGGAAACTGCAGATCAGTAGACTATAACCGCATTTATAAGGCTTTTGAGGTGAGGGTCTAGCACATTTCTCGTTCCTACCCGTTGTTATGATAGACCCCTATGAGGGTTTATGTTCCTGTATCGTATTTGTTGAAAATTCGTATATTTGAAATCTCAACTGTTAATTGTTTCTAATGTGTACATCCTTGTGAGGGTTATTGCTTGTTTCTGTTCGGGTGTCCAAAACTTTTATTATACTATTCGATTTTGTCCCATGTACCTTACAGCCTTGCCGGTTGACACTGTATTACTTGTTCATTTTTTATCATGTTGATTGTTCAATAAATCTTGTTGGTATATTTAAAGTTCATTCTATATATCAGTTATTTGGCCTTGGCGGCATACTTGATTATCGGTTGTACCAGTCAAGTGCCAATTCCAATAGAATACTTAGATATTATTCCAAAACGACCCTGCTAGCCAATATATTGGATGTTCAGATTGTATCTCGTTATATTCATGTTATTGTCTAAAGGTTAAAATTATACCTGTTGGCGTTATATTATTCTAACCTATGGGACGCCATGGGTGGTTTCCACTCTAAGGGACGCCATGAGGGTTTAGGCCTAGGGGCTAGGTCTGGAAGACGGTCGAGTGGAACGGACCAACAAATACAGGTCCTAAGGCTAGTACCCACCTATGATATGAGTTACAGGTAGCTAGAGGTAGCAAACTGTGAGTGACGGGATCCGGCATGCGGTCGACCATGCCATATAAACTAATTATTACCTACCGAGCTGAGTGCTCGAGCAATTGAGCAATAAGAAAATCTTGTTTATACTATACCGATACCCAGTACTTACAATTATAATTTGATTCAGAAGTAATAAGAACGGAATGACCAACAACCTATTAATTTGATATCATGTGTGTCATGTACATTATTGATTCATATCAGAAGCTCTTGCTTGTTACTGAACTATTCATTTATTGTTGTATCTCAATGGTTTTTCTGTCAGTCCTGTAATTTTCTTTCCCTTACTATGTCTTTAGAACTTACCTTCCTTGTGTACTTTATTTTTTTCAAACAAGTCTACGTAAGAAGCAGGGACTTATGCTTTGGTTGAAGGGTTATTTTGTAATAGATTAGGTGTTTTGATTGTATATGTAGTCTGCACCTGATCAAGACAACTATCTAAGATATGTTATGAAAATGTTTGTATGAAACCTAAGATACTTCGTTGTACATATCATGCTATGGAATGATATTTTGGGTTAGTGCTAGTTGTTTTTCCTTGAGGTTGGTTAAATTATTGATTCCCCAACTATCGTTTGATTTAGATTTCAAGTTTGAATTGGTAACACCTCTGCTTAGGGGTCATCCCAAACGGGGGCACTACAGATTCTTCTTCTCGAGGTATAAGGGTTGGAACCTTGTCACTATTTGAAGTAGTTCAGCCTCCTTGGTATGATTGTAAAGGTTCCATCATGATCTTCAAGAGCAATTTAAATGAGTGAGGTTGTTTGCTAGTGTCTTTGACATTTCTTATTTGTTTCTCACTACTATTGGTCCGTGCTTCTCCTGCTTGTTGCTTTTCTTTTAGCATTTTTGTGATTGAGTGCTTTTTGTATGCGTTTTTCTCATCCCTTTTTGTTGTCGAGCTCATTCAATTTATTATGTTTCATAGGGAAAAATGTAGACTTGGCGTGGATTTATGGAGCTTGAAAGGACGGAGTCGATGTTTGCAAAGGGCCCTCTTCAAGTCCTTGGCATGTAGTGGGCGGATGTTCTCTTCTTTTGATGTGGCGCTCAGGTCCTTCACGGAGTCAATTTGGGGATGCTCCTCTTCCTCCTTTAGTTCCTCATTCGAGTGTGGGGAGCGATTGTAGCTTAAATTCTAGCACCAACTGGGAAGTGGACTCAGGAGTTTGTTTCTAGCTCGCTTAGTACTTATGTAAGGGAAAGGCCATTTAATTCTGAGATGAAAAGAAGTATAGGCATTGATTCCTATTGAAATGTATATTATGCATCTTACATTTTAGGAAGCCTACAAGGTGGAGTGATAAAGAATTTCAGGCAAGCCGTAGTTCTAATTTTCCCCTCAAGTGATGGAGCTTGTTGCCAAAGACTTAAGTATCATGTTAGTTTTCCTATCTTGGTTTTTTGTTGTTTCTATGCTTATGTTCTCTTCTTAATGTATTATTCTTTGTATTTTTTGTTGCGGGCTCTACTCATCTGTGTTTTCCATTTATTTCTCTCCAACAAACTTTGAGTTTGATGATGCAAGTGTCTCGTTAGGCAAAAAAGATGATGGTTGAAGATGCTAGGTTGAAGGAAGAAGTTGCAAAGTTTTCAAGAGATCAAGATGAAAGAAGGGATGAGGTCAGGAGAGGAGATCAGGATTAACTGAGAGAGGTACAACAAGTAGATCAAACTGACAAGAAGTTTCTAGAGCTTTTTGTGAGGAAGATATTTATTGCTACAATCAAATGAGAGGCCTAAAAGGGTTTAAGGAGTCAAACGGCTTTGAGACTTTGGTTGTACATGAGGCTTTTGTGATATATGGGTAGAGTGCCCAAGATTATCATTATATTTTGAGGGAGATGGGCAGATTTCCTTTTGAGGACCTTCTTTTATTAGACTACGCCATACTTGTTAACCTCCCATTCGAGACAGATAGGGTTGTAAACGTATATTCGAAAATTCATTTAACATTCGCATCCAAATTCATTTATAAGCATATTATCCGTATGCATTTAAAGCAGATATTATCCGTATTCGATTAGTAGATGTCTGACTGCAAACGGATACGAATATGATAATTGTCTATTCAATATGTTTAATATCCGATTTGAATACATATCCGTTGGATATATCCATTTATATATTCGATTATCCGTAATTTAATTAAATCTGTTATTCATATTTGATAACTAATATTTAAAAAATTAGTATATATAATATATTATCATACATAATAAATTATTTTTATTTTTTCAATATGACATCTCATAATCTATATATAAATGAATATAAGTATAAATTAATAATTAAAGAATTAATAAGAAAAAATTAGTAATTAAGGATTATGAAGAATCGATAGACGGTAGTAATGATAATTAAAAGCTACTAAATCAAGAAAAAAATAAAAAATTAATATATGAACGATAAAATTGATCGATATAAAATTATTGTTGCTTGACTTTATAATTAATTTATATTAATGTTATTTTATTAACATTAATTAATCATAAAGTTAATAATTAATTTCTAAAAAATAACTAAATCAAGAATAATTAATTTTTTAATTCTAAGATAAAGTAGTAAACTTTTTTTTTTAATGAAATTTATTAGAAAAAAATGCATTTTATTACAAATTAACGAATTCGGATATTCAAATATTTATAAATGGATGTAGCCTAATAATTATAATCGGATACAAATATATTCGAATTCGGTTAATATCCATCATATACAAATTCAGATGTTATTAAAACATATCCATCGGATACGGATACGGATAAGGATATTATAAAATTTAAATGGATACGGATATGAATACTGCATATCTATACCATTTAATATCCGTTTACAACCCTAGAGGCAAATTTTGGGACTTTCGAGGCTAGTCTCAATGGTACGATTGAGGATTTAAATATTGTTGTTGGTTGCTTTGTTATCTCTCTTTTTCCTTGCTAGTTTTTGCCAAGTGTTAAGGGGATTTCTTATTTTGGTTTGGTTGTGTCCTAATGAGAACATTTTATGTTGGCTCATTTCTTTTGCATCATTTTTATCTATTTACTTGATGCAATTGTTTGTGTTTTTTTTTTTTGGGCACTCACTTCTTCATCTTTTTACTTAATGCTTGTTTTGAACTGGTAGCAAATTGTATCATAAGATGCTTCCAGGAGCATATTTAGGTTTGTTGTGTGGCTTAGGCTAAGAGTTTGCTTAATCGCATCCGATAGGTCCTCTTGAGATTATAAAAGTAACTTTTGCAATATTAAGCTACCATGACTTTATAGCTTGGCATATTTTTTGGGCTCTTATCTATGATCTAGCAATCTATATATACTACTTGACGCCCCTTGTAGCCGAAATTCTCTGGGGCTACCTTGGCGTTTAACCATAAACTTCTTTAGATATCCATTTCGGATTAGTCTTTCAATCTCATCCTTTAAATGGTAATATTCTTCAATCATGTGTCCTCCATGGCAATAGAAATGACAGTATTTCTCCGAGGTATGCCTCTAGGGATTGTTCATCATCTTTCTGGACCTCTCATTTAGCCTTGTTTCTCAACTACTGTGAAGATATCGATCGTGGAGCATTAAGGGCAATGTACCTCGTGAACCCTGAGGGAGCCTATACTTGTGGTCTTCTCCTCTCGTGCCTCTAATGGGCTCTTCTTCTAGTGCTTTTAGATTGTGGTTCTCCATAAGAGTAGTTATCTCTTCATTACAAATGTAACTCTCGACCCAGATCAAGAGATCCTCCAAAGTAGTTGTGGGCTTCCTTGCTAAGGATTCATTGAACTGAGTTTTGTTGTGTGATACCAGGCAAAAGCTCTGGACTAAGGTGGGGAATCTCATGTATAGCCTGGACAAATAGTTGATATATTCTTCCATCCTTCACCTTCCTTTTACTTTATGGTGAAAAATTATGCAATAGTTCAGGGTACTTTTTATTATAGAGAAGTTGTATAGGAAATATTGCTAAGTTGTTTCCATACAATGATGGTTCAACAAGTAGTTACTTGAACCAAGTAAGGATGCACTTCACCAATATTATGCGAGAGATCTTACAGTAGGTCACCTCACTTAGTTCATACAGCTCCATGCGCGCCATGAAGCTATCTAGGTATTCCTGGGGATCGTCAATTCCATCAAAATCTTGGAGGTTAGCCACCTTAAATCCATGAAGGGATGACTCTGCCGTGCTGACAAGAGTGAACGGACTATATTTAGGGACTAGGGTGAGCATAGCAACAAAAGATACTCATCACCAACTCTAAAGGTGTGCTCTAGGAAAATGATCCAATGGTAGATTCCTCGAGACTAGTCCATTGTCTGGAATTATTAGCTGGAAGGAACATTTGAGTATCTATGTGGTAAGACGAATGGGGCATGACTCTCTATCCCTATTCTGGCCTCTGCTCCATTTGCTTCTAATTGGAGGAGACTTCTCAACTTCTATGAGAGGATTCTAGAGCTCTTGTTGAGGATGCTCTGCGGAGAATAGTAGGTAACAACTCAAGTAGATTCATCTTCCATTAATGATAGTAGGGCTTCTTGTGTTAGTTGTAGGATAGGGCAATGTCAGGAACGCCATGAGCGGTTTCTCTAAGGATGGGAGCAATCGTTATTTCCCACTGTCATCACCAACCTCTTCTCTTGAAGGGGCTATCAGGGTGCTGGAATCTCTGACTCTGGGTTTCATTTGCATTCTCAGCATTCAACGAATCATATTGATTTCCCACGAACGATGCCAAAATGAAATTTGTCTTCGAGAGTCTTCTCGAAAATTCGCATTGAATGCTATAAATTATATGTCTCTAACTTAAGAGAGCGTTTGCTTAGAGAATTTGCCAAAGTAGATAATGAATTGACTATATATCTTTTCCAATCATAAATGCTAATATTTATAGTGTTTGGATTTGATGAATTGGGTCTACTATGCTTACTAGCCCACCTTAATATTTTGTACTTACTTTTAAGGATAATTTATCTAATATGCCCCTAAAACATATTCGGAGTATATCAAAGATTTTACTTAGCAGTAACATCGAAGCTTCAAATATCTCCAACTAAGAAAACATCCCAAAGCTTGCTCGCCTATATGTTAGTGTTTGGTTATTTTAATGATAGTTTCTTCCACCAAAATGTATGTTAAATTTAGAGGGTATTTTTATAAGTATATTTTTATAAGTATAAAAACTTCTTAAAAACAATATTTGAAAGTTTATCAAATATTATAAGGTATTTAGTAAAATTCAACAAATAATTTTATAAGATCTCAAAATAAGATCTAAAAATCTTATAAACTTAAGAATTCCTTACTTAGTTTGAAGATTTTTAGAAAAAAGAAAAAGAAAATCTTTCATTTTAACTATATCACTAACATTTTCTAAGTTTTAAGATTGTATCGCATACAAATACTTAAAGAGCTTATTTAAAACAAACTTCAAAAACATCTCTTAAGATGTAGAAACTTATAAAAAAATTTAAACAACTTTAGCCAAATATTCAGAATATAATAAATTAGTATTTAAAATTCTAATCTAATAAAACTACATAATGACATGAATTGAACTGCCAAGAAAATTTTACCAAATGCAAGAACACAAACACATAGGTCCTGTGTAGGGCATGCCATACTAGTCAAGCAAAAGCACAGAACCAGCAGATATATTGTAAAAGGGATACTTCAAATTTATAATCTATGTAAGAAGATGATTTGCTCATGCATCTAAGTATGCAATCCACTATGCTATGCAGAAGTGTGGAATGATTTCTTCCTTACTAAGAGGCAGGTAATACTGGAGGGCTGAGCATGTGTGATATCAACTGTACACATTACAAAATCAGGCCTGTGGAGGGCCAACGCAAGCCGGTCTTTCCCCACATCTAACCCAGTTGCATCAAGAAGCACATGCCAAGAATTCCTGTGAGCTTCTGATATCCAATGCATCGAAGAACGAGCTCCGTTCGTGCAAGCCGGGTAGGCAAAAAGTCCCTTAGGAATATGCTTGCATTTTCTTCTGAAGTATTGGCTCAGCTGTGATCCTTTGATCCTCAAATCCAGCCATGTTTCTGGTGCTGCAATGATTTTTGAATCCTTGTATGACACAAACTCTTTTATTACATCATAGTCTTCTCCAAGAATTGTCATGTAATAGTTCCCTCTGAAAAAGGGGTACGATTCTCCAACCATCATCATCGCCTCTTTTATACTCGATGTGAAGATAACCAAATAGTCTTCTTCTGTCAGGCCACAGTTTTGCAAGGCTCTGTTTCGGGCCTGGATTTCTGGGATCGACATGAAGTTTCCCTGGAAAGAAGTTTTCTTGGCAAGTACGTCGAGCAATTTAGAGGGCTCTAGTTGGATTTTGGAAATATCAGAAGCGCTAAAGGAGGGCGACTCTCGGATAGTAATAGTCTTGGGGGACTTTTTCTTGTCATCTGGTCTGGATTCTGAGGACTCTTCATTGACAGTACAAAGGCTGTATAAGTCAGACTTTTCAGTTTCTTCAACTAGGCCATTGCAATACTCTGGATACTTGGCAAAAACATACTGCTGCACGTACTGCATTTCAGTAGGGGTGATTGGACCTGACCATCTGAGGTCAAGTCCATCAAGTGTTGATATGGCTTCAGCCACAAGATGTGCAGGAATCACCGTATGAGCTTTCTGTTTTTCTCATTCAATTTGATAAGAATTAGACAAGTATAAAATGTTGTCCGAAGACCAACAAGATAGTAAAGATCTATATAGTCGATGTATTTGCCATTTAAAACCATTTGAAACAACCTAGTTTCAAGACATTTATACACACACACGCACAAGCGTAGTTGCATGGAAAATAGTTTAGATCCTCTATTTTATTTCGTATTTCATCTCTTATTCCATTTTATAAATATATGACATGTATATCAAGTATTTTTTTATATAAATAACTAATTGAAAATAAGATACACTTGATATATATATATATATATATATTTATACACACATCAAATTTGAATAGGGGATATACTAGAAAATGAAATAGAGGATCTCAAGTGCATGGAAAAGGGGTTTGAACTTGCCTTAATGACCATGCTGCTTGGTCTGCTGTTTTGGTTTGGTGGGTTGGGAGGCATGGATGATGATGATGATAACAAAGATTCCCCTCCTTCACACTCTATGCCATTCTAGTAGCAGCAGCATAATATATTACCAAAAACAGATGGATAAAAGTGGTTCTTCAGTTGTGAAATTTCAAGAAAAGAAATCATAATTAACAAGATGGATTATATAGATCATATGTACCTTGGATTCTCCATTTAGATTTGTCTCTTGTTCAATGTTTTGCAGCATGATGATGCCTTATTGCCCTTCACACAGAGTAAAAACTAAGGAGACAAAGGCAGAGATGAAGACCAAGCAACCAGATGATCATTAGCTTAAACAATAAAACATTTTTCTTTTTCTTGCTACTGATATAGCACAGGTTTATATATTAATAATACCACGCGACAAACAGCGAAACGCCGCCATTGACGACATAATAACCCACAAACATAGAATCATTGACATATGATTTTAGTTTAATAATATAATATTATAAATAAAAGAATTAATGCGTCCTTGGCCACTAAATTTCTGGCACATCAAATTATTTGGATCGTCACAAAGTGCTAAATAATTGAAAAATATTGATATAATCAAAGTCCTAATTGACAACATGGTGGTAATTAGATCAATTAGAAAAGGAAGCAATTGCTCCAACTTTATTTATTTTTACAGCCAGCTAGCTTAAAGGTTAAGAACTTCCGTGGGCTTTGGATTTAATCATAAGAGGTCTCATCTCATGATCACCAGTCACCAGTCAGGGTACGTAGGATTCTTCAGATTATCAACATCCAACTCAGGATTGCTTCTTATGGTATAGAAACTAAAAATTGTTTGTTCGCTTATACAAGCACAAACCAACTCTAATGGTTGGTATAGTGGTTTTGGATGGACTATTCTCTAATCAAGATTGTGCATATCAAGGTGCCGACTGCAATAATTCTATAAGCAGGGACCAACTAAGGAGAGGAATACTCTATAGTGTGTGTTTATATATATAATTATTAAATTTTAAATTTTATCTCTAAAAAAAAAAATTACCCTTCATATTATATCAAAATTTAATATCACTCCACAAAATAAATAATTAATATTCGGAGAGGAAGGATTTAATGCAATGCTAGTCGACTTTCTTCTTAATTGTTTTTTCGAGTCGTCTGTGGTCCAATTACATAAGTTTTTCATATAATGTGGAAAATAAAAGAGTTTGAATCCTAACGGGCTTCTAATGTGTGTGTCTGTATATAAATAAATTTAAAAAAAGAAAAAGAAAAAAAGTGTTTCTTCTTGATTCTTTTCGCTTAATCATGATTTAATTAACATTTTTACTTGGTTGAGCTTGTGCGTAGCATATATATTCAACTAGACTTGGCGCCTACAACTACCCGTCAAGTTGCTGATTGACTAGAAAAAAATGCACATAGAAAAGGCCGTTTAATTATTGGATTATTTAATTATTAATTTTCATATTTATTTTATAAAAAGGAGAGTTCAACGGCTACAGTATTGAATGTTATTAGAGATAGTGACCTTTTGGGACTACAAGGGGCTGGACCCATCTCACCTGTCGTTGATATTATTCCTGCTAGAAAGTAGAAAGTCAGAATATATTTATCAAAACTCCAATTTTAATGGGTAAAGGAAAATATGCCTCAATACATCAATTACATTACATATATATTACTTATTACTAGTTCAAGAAACATTAGTGATTGGACCCCATAATTAGCTTTTTAAACACAAAAATGAACACTGCATAGCGTAGGACGCCTGCCTATGGGATTGATAGGAAGCATCTTTCATTTTGAGGTGCAGTATGCAAACAGCCAATTGCTCGAAATTGTTTTATATATATATATATATATATTTTTTATTTTAATATTCAGTATTATATTGGTCCGTCTATTATTTCACCATAATCTCAGGTTCGGCCCATCATACTAATGTTTCTGTATTTATTTTACATAAGTTCATAATTTACACCAAATGAATTCACATCTCTTTCGACAGAGCAGAACTCTACTGATTCCTTGTAAAAATGACCTGTTTAGCTTTACATCCATCCCATCCGTCCCAAAGTAAAAGTATCATTTCTAATAGGCCGAATATGCAAAACAATCTATAAAATTCATCGGGTTATCAAAATAACTTGTTTTTAGGTCTTTGTGAAATATTCATTTGGCAAGAGCCTCTAAATACATACTAGAGAAGAAATTCGATAAAATAACAAGATTGGGAAAATGCTGAAATATTGAAGAAGAAGATGATGGAGGCGCCGATGAAGAGTGGGGTTCCTCTTTAATCAGCCAGTCGGTCAAGATTGTTAGGTCAGAGATGCTGACAAGTAACGATGATGACTATAATTTCAATTCTCACATCCTTGGAATTTTGCTAGGCCCGGGGGGGGGGGGCATCTCTTATCACTTGTTTTTTGATGCGTAAAGAACAACAAGATGCTACTTGCTATCAACAAAAATCTACTCCCACTCCCACTCAAAAGGTATTCAATGCACAAAAACGTTACATCAGTAAAAGAAAAAGGGACAAGGAAGCTACTGATAATATGATAAAAAATAGCATATACAATCTGCACAAATAAGCCAAGAGCTGGGAACAAAAATTATATATTCATGAAAAGGAAACCAGTTTACATTGATAGAACAACTTTAACCGGCATATAGATAACCACATACTCCACATTAATGCAGGCATTTCAAACATGAAGACTGAGCTTTGAATACGAAACAATCTTTAAATTAGACCGAAAGATACAGTGAAAGAGAAACATTAACAGCCTGATTGACACGCTTAGTGGCAGGAAACTTTCAAGATGATCCAGACAGGTTCTTTTTCTAGCAGCTTTCCGGGAAGTAGAATGTAGTCTTGACTTGTTATAATTAGTTATGGGCTTAAGCTTAAATGATCAAAAACATATCTGGCAAAGCCATATTACGTTTCTATACAAGTAATCAAATATTTCTGGTAAGCATATCAAGTGTATTAAATAGAGGTTTAATGTTAATATGAAATTACCCAAGTGCTCACAAGGATTTGTATCTTCTATGAACCCTCCTTCTATGCATTCATAGTATAAGAGTCTCTCTATCTTGAAGGCTAGAAAGTGACATATAATCTTGTTTAGATGCCTAAGTATTGGTTCATAGATTGTCACATGCAAGAAATGGAACTTACTAGCTTAGTCTACAAGATGAACAATCGATTGGTAGAAAAGTTAACATTAAAATGTAAATGGGAAAAGAAGGGAACAAGGGCAGCATGCCACTCTAGATGATTGGGTTTCTATACAGGCTCCAACTGGAAATACAATTATAAAAAATATTTCATCCTGTCATCTCTTCTCATAGCATTGTATACCGCTTGGACCTGGAAAACACAATTCAATAATGTTACAAATACATTATATATGCCAAAACGATAAACTTATTCAACAAATCTTTCATTGATGGGCACACAGATTTTCATTTTCCTGACTGCACTATAGAAGATAAATCTTGTATGTAACTATGTCATAGAAATTCACAGATCATCTTCCAAAATGAATCTGAAATTTCAATCACTATTTGACTGTCTTTAGGTGCTTATGCACCAATCCTATCCACATACAATAGCATTTAAAAGCATATTGTTGCTCCTTGTGGACACTAACAATGCACCAGTGCTATAACATCTGTGCATATGTTACCTCAAATACACGCATAATCCACACACAACACATGCCCACAGACTTCCTTTTTCTTTTTTTCTTTTTTTTGTGTGTGTGTGTGTCTGTTGGCTGGTGGGGAGGGGGAGGGGGAGGGGGAGGGGGAAAACACCTGCTCACTGGAAACAACTTGAACGGGTCCAATGTTTACAGATACATATTTGCCACCTGAGGAGATCTTCTGTTTTACTTGACCCTGCAGCAGAATAACAATTAACTCGTGGGGCTTGCATTCCAAGAAGTTGATCAACAAGATCAGTAATGAGATCTAAGCATCTAAATGCATAACGGAATATTTTTTAATCTAAAAAAAAAAAAACGCAACCAAAAGAGAAGGAACAAAATTAACTAACAATAAGAAAAGGAAAAAAAAAAAGTGTCACTCAGCAAAATCATTGAGAAGTTTGTCGAGTATGACCCTTTTAAATAGACGAAGCATAAAAGATTCAGTTATTGCTGGTCAAGAAAGCAATTCAAACTAGGGATGTAAACTAGCCGAGCCGAGCCCGAATCTAGTAGGCTCAAGCTCGGTTTGTCTATTAATTCGCGAGCTTGGTCGAGCCTAAACAACCAAGCTCAGCTCATTGGAATAGACAAAGGCTCGATGAGCCTTATTAAGCTTGACTGGATAACCTTGTCGTAGAGAAGTAGAAAAGCTCGATTTGTATAAGCTCGGATGAGTTCCAGCTCGAACTTGTATAGATTTGGATTAATTCGAGCTCATTTAAATTCAAAACAAAATCTATAATGATAATTTTTTTAAATAATTTTGTTATATATTTTTCTAAAAATAAAAAAACTGAATTATTATTATTATTATTATTATTATTATTATTATTATTATTATCATCATCTTTATAGATTTTATTATATGGGCCTAAATTATAATTATATATGTATATATAATAAAAAAGCTCATTTAGGCTCGCGAGCTTTTCGAGCCAAATACGAGCTTTCATCGAGCCAAACCCGGACTGTTTCGTCTCATCTCTTTTACACCCCTAATTCAAACCAAGAAAGTGAAGCATGCAGCAAGTAGTAATGACATCTTATTGCCGGTCAGGAAGGTAGTTTAACAGATTCAGTCTTTGCTGATCAGGAAAGCAATTTCCAGCCAAGAAAGCGAGTGTGCAAACTAGAAGATAAATAATGGCATTTCTTTGGTATAAAAAGCAAGAGGGAACAGAAAAAACTAACAGCCAAACTTAGCAAATTGGACATTCGCTGTCTAAAGCTTTTCCCTAGTGATCAATTCACCTTCAAACCAAGTCGTAGTTGAACCTAAATCTTCTCAGTATAGGTAGTCGCGTGATATTAACTTTCGGTTCATCTCCAAAAAGGGCTAGAGAATCTCAAAAACAAGCATGAAATCTGAACTTGACCAGGTTCGGAAGCATCTTTAGATGAAATCTTCTAGATCCTCTACCTACATGCACCTGCTTCAGCTCTCATGCATAGCACCTAATATTGTGCATCTCCCGTCAACTTGCCATCTCAGCACCCAAGAAAGTTACTTGAGTAAGAAAGTCAATCAACCAGATGCACGTACATCAGTAGATTAGCTGATCTCAATATATCTTCTACACCACAAAGGAATTGGGAAGTTAAGTTAGGCTTCCTCTGTAACCAGACCAAAATAATCAGGTTACATGCTGATACCCATCTCAGATATAAAAGTGAGCTGAAAATCCCTCTGGTTTGGAAAATGTTAGCCCACCCCTTTTCCGTGGAAATCCCATTACTTACTGCCTTACTAATTAATTCTTAAGGGATTTAATATTCCACTGGCTTTGCATGAAAATGGATTAGTGTTTAAAGCTTGAATTCCTTGTCAAAGAGAAATTCGTCATTATTCAACTCAGACCTATATCTTTACCCCCCCAAAAAGAAATAATAATGATCATGAAACCAAAATTTTTCTTCTTCTCTTATATTTCTCTTCCATTTGTCCCCAAAGACCAGTGCCATTTCTCCAGACATCTGATAGCAGTATCCACCACCAAACACCAACTAAAGCTCCAAACAATGAAGCTCATCTCCATCCTACAAGCTAATTCATCAAACTAATACAATCAAAACTTCATCCCCTTGTTCTTCAAAAAGCAAACAGATTACATCTACCAAAACAACATTTGAAAAGGGGCTCTTATTCCACTGACACATAATGTTCACAAATTTTGAGAGTAAATGTAGATTAGGATGCAACTCAAGGGCATTTGTCATCCTTGTTGTGATCATTGGTTAAGGATGGATCAATGTGAACATAAGTTTTCTAGCTGAATATGCTGAAGTTTAAAAGAGAGATGTTGCAGAAAACTATATAGCTTAGGGCATTTTTTATCTGATAGATTTCCATTTAGGTACAAAAAATTTCCACTTCACAACTTACTCAGTATCACAAACCCGCTGTAGATAAGGCCCTGCAGGAAGATGCTGGAAGTAGATTCTATGGAGTCAGAGATTCAGGTAGAAGTGTGCCACAGGCTCTTGCAGGCTCTCAGCCGAAGCTGTTACTGACCAAAAATGTGATACACAGAGGAGGTTCGCAATTGTTGTGGTACATTACTAGTAATTCTTTCAATAGGCTATTTATTCAAAATCGACATGATTTTCACAGATAAGAATAACTGAATACCTGGATTTATCAGCATCAAGAATCTGATTGACTATTTTCTAGCTTTATATTGAATTATTGTCAAAGGGCCACTCTATTTCAAAATTGAATGAAAACCGTAGGATATGACAAGCATTTTTTCTTTTTGAATTTGATAAGCAACCCAACAGGATGGAAGAGAAGGGAACAAGATTCAAGATTAGGGTAGTTCAGACATTTGATGTCAAAAGTCAGGAATTTATATGGAGTTAATAGCAACATTAATAGAAGAGTTATTATGAGCACAAGGCAGTAATCACAGGTTTTCAACATAAGGCTCTAGCACACTTTGAAAACCACAAAATACAAGAGTGCTTTGGTGGCTGTGCAGCATTTAATGCATCTCAGCCCACAGCACAGAACAGGCCTTTATCATTTTAAACATTATTATGCTAGTGGGAAAAACTTTTTATGGCTAAGTTGTTGTTGGGGCTTGATACCACTCTCCAACTAATTCATGATCATTTGTTAGCCAGTGATATTGTCCCTAATCTGTCCAATGCCTTGTCTCCGGTTGCTACAGGTTCTTCTAGGTCTCAACCCCATAAACTTTTATTCAGACTTCAGCTATGGCTATTTGGGATCGTAATTGTGGCTCTTAGCAAGGCCACGGATCTAGGGCAGTCCGGCTGCTGTTGGATGCAAAAAAGGATGTCAATGCGATCTTTGTGGTACATGTTTCAGAAAAATAATAGATCAATTTGGCAGAGTTCAGTGGGCTAAAGCAGTTTCTAGAGATACTTTCTATGAAGGAGTCTGATCTAGTTACACTAAGTCCAGAGGACCATGAAAAACTTCTGCACCATCCAGCTGACAACTCGGCTACAACAATTGTCTCTCCATCGCCAAGTGCTTTTGCTGTCTCACATGGTGAGTGATTTTAGATTCTGGTGCCACTGCTCATATGGTTGGTGCTAAATCTCATTTTTCTTGTTTGTCATTTCCCAATTTGTTGTCTCCTATCCATACTGCTAATAGTATTTTCCAATCTCTAGTTCTAGTACTGTTAGCCCCACTTGATCTCTTCCTCTTGATGATGTTCTTTTTGTTCCTCACTTACCTGTTACTCTATTGTCTATTAGTTAACTCACTAAATCTAACAACTATTCTCTACTTTTTCCATCCTACTGTATGTTTAGATGATTGGTGGTAGTTATGAGCATGGTGGTCTCTATTATTTGGACAGAACTACTATTTCTGTGGATGCTAGTGATCCTTTTGCTTCTATCTCCTCGTCTGAGTGGCACTTTTGCATAGGTCACCCATCATTATCAAGTTTAAGCAACTTTTGCCATTTGAGTCTCTCATTCCTGTCTGAAAGTCTGAAAGAAAGCATCACAGTGCTTCTTTTCCTTCTCGAGTCAAAAGAAGCAAATTGTCTCCATTCAAAGTTGTTTGTTCTGATGTCAGAGGTCCATGTCCTGTTGAGTCTATTGCTGGGTTTTAGGCATTTTGTCATTTATTGATGATTATTCCAGGATAACTTGGGTATATTTTGCTCAAAAATAAGTTGCAAGTTCCTTATTGTAATCACCTCTTTCTGTAGTGAAATAAAAACTCAACTTTTTATTATTATTCTAGTTTTTCTGGAGATCCTAAAATACATCACTGCCTCTCTTGGTAAAGGTTTGTTATTCAAACAGCATATACACTTGGAAACAAATGCTTATTTTGACACAAACTATACTAGCTCAAGACAAAAAATCTACTTCTAGCTAGTGTACCTACAGGGGGACATCTTGTGACTTGGTCCAGCAGGAAACAAACTACAGTGGCTAATGCCAGTTTGTGACTTAGTAGAACTGGGTTTCACCAATAACAAGCCTTTGCCCATGCATTGGATAATGAGACAACTATCTGTATTGCTAGTGATCAGGTTTTTCATAAACGAACTAAGCATACTGAAGTAGATTGTCATTTTGTTATAATGTTTTTTTGTATCTTGTCATGCTTTATTTATTATTTCAGGTAATTGCTATATATGTATCTATACCTACCCCCCCCCCCCCCGCCGATACTCCTCTAGTACTAAAACACTAATCCACTCTCTGTATATTTGAAGGGATTCCTCAATGAAATCAATCCTAAGTATTTTCTCATCTTACTAAAGATAATGGAAAGGTAAGGGACAAGCTTGGTTTACCGGTTATGAGAAATAAGATGTGAAGGATGGGCAGCGAGTGAAAAGTAATTTGTTTTCCTAATATCAATAAGACTTCCCATTAAAAAGTAAAGCCTTGTTCTTTGAAAATCAATGTCTAGTGATATTTCTTATCATGTAGATTTTATAAACAAAATAAATTGATGCCTTTTACATCTTCATTTTATCATATCCTATTTGTCCTTTTGTTTTTGCATTTCATATGCATGTGAGGACAAAAAGGTACATGCAGAATGCTATTAAATTCAGTTTAGATGACTTTCCATACCGTCACCTTCTTGACATTATTATATGATTAGTGTGCATCAAGTATATTCAGTGATGATAGGTTAGAATAGAATTGCAAAATGATACGGTTTGCATGTGACCACATATTTAGCAGTAGAGGGAAATAACCCTCTAAGCCCACAAAATATGGTCTCATTTCAACTAAACAGTCTTTAGATGATAGATATACCCTATAACAATTCTATTCCCAATTGCCCTCATTCTAGTTACCCCAAATTGGATATTAAAATCTAAATCAAAACCAAAAATAAATAAATCAAAGGATTGCATAATCACATTTAGACCACTCTGCGTAACCTATCACATGGATGAGAGAGCTCGTTCCATGAGCTTTCTCGTGTTCTATAAGGTGCAAGAATAAATTTTCCTTTTTTTTTTTTATTTTTTATTGAACAGATGCAATCCAAGAAGTCTCAAGTCAAGGTAATTTACAGCCTTCCTTTTCTACTTGCTATATATTCTTTCTTCTGCCAGTCTTGTAGCAATTCATCACCATTACTACTTTATTGTCTATTAAATAAGTTATCAAGAGAGTGATGATTGGGCAAGTCTTGTACCTACCATGCAACCTTCTCGTCAAATGAGCATCTCAGTACATATTTACTTGCACCACTTATGCAGTTAACAAACTAGAAGTGTCAGGTTATATATTTACTTGCATCACTTATTAGTTAATAAACTAAAAGTGTCAGTTGGAAGGTTAGAGCCTAGCAGTAGCTCCATTGTCCAGCAAATAGACTTGAACTAAATTTTTCTCTAACTTAGAAATAATCTTTGTTCTTTAGCTGTCAATGTGATTTCATATTGCATGCATCATAAACTTAGAGATTGATCTAATAATAATAGGTATAGTTATTTTACTTACGTGATTTGGCTCCTGAATTGAATTAAAAAGAAGAAATAGCACATACTACATATGGCACTGATGTTTGAAGGGATATTTCATATAATCGTGTCAAACTTGAAACAAATAAAACTCATAATGGGAGAAAAAAGGCACACAATTCAATATATGCATGTGAGTCATAAAAGCCAATCAGATGATCATCTTGACCCAGTTGTTTAAATGCCCAAGCCCCTGATACAAATACCCAAACCAGATGCTTACGTCTGGGATTGGCTGTTGAAGTACTGACTCAACGGCAACAACCATGGCTTGAACAAAATCATCACCTCCAGTTCCAATTGCTGTAAATCCTCTAACTGTTGGATACGAGTTCACCTGTGAGGTAAAACATGCACAAATTTCAAGTCAAGAATCATTCCAGCAAGCTGAAACTAGTTGTAGAACTGGCGAACACTTGTGCCTAGATATTTGTTTAGAAATAATGCAACAACAATCTCTTCCTAATCCAGGGAAGGTAGTCATTTCCTTCTGCCTTCAAAGTCTTTCATTAGATATAGCCAGAGATTATTTAATTTGCAGCCATTGTGCATCAAAATATTGGTTGCTGATATGACATTAAAGAAATTATGTTTCAACTCAAAGAAGCCACTAGGAGGCCAATGATGTATGCAAGACAAAATATAAGAATACCTTCTGATCAAGAGCAAGCCACTCATTGGTCGAATCATCTGTTACTGTACCTCCAATGACTACATTCGTAGTTTGTCCCACCCTTCCTTCTGTCTTTGAAACTTCTGACAATTCCAACAGATATATTCTCAGTTAAACCCATTTCTGGAAAAATACTCATCACACAAATTAAACACAAGAATGATATAGCATCATGGTGAAAGCCCACTCTCTCAGAATTTAACCTGGTAACCTTCCAGGAGATATTCCTACCACAAAAATCTCTACTAACACCAAATGAAAAATTGTGACCTTAATATCTGTTTGGCAAAAAGAACCGAAAATAAATAACCAATAACAGATTAAAACATCTGAAAATATATAAAATTCCAATTCTATTGTCTAATTCCTTGATACCAAACATTGCATAAACACATTAGAAGTTGGACCCCTCTCAGTGTACGCAATATCATCACACATGCGCATGTGCACAGAGAATAAGCCCGAAAAAAGATATCAGAATAAACATATGATTCACGTAATAGCAAACCAATATGAGGGTGAATTAGCAGTATCATGCATCCACTGCTTAATAAACATTTATGACGCATACATACAAAAAACAATATATAACCATGATTCGAAAGAACAAGTAAAACGGGCTGAAAATAAGATTATGCCAAAATGGGCACCTGAAATTGCCTTCAAAACGGCTTCTTGAGGTGGGCCCTGCTCAGAATCATCGTCTGATGAAGATGGGTTTCCATTATTTGAGCAACTTCTAGCAACATGGTAACTCTTAGCATTTAGTGCAATTTTACAGCCACAATTTGGATTCGATTTTGATATTTTCTTATGGGGTGAAATGATTGGCGGATAAATGGATAGTTTTTTGCTAATGAAAGGTAAAGGCAGCCATGGTTCAGTTAAGAAGACGGTCCTCAAAACACTCCGGCACGCCATTTTCGAAAATCTTGGGATTAAATTTTACCAGATTCTCTCTACTGCGAATTGGGTTCTTCCGTTATATATAGACGAAGGCTTGAGCTTATTTTTGTTGGAAATTTTTGGGGCGATTTTTCTTGCTGCGTGTGTAGTGATATGAGCACTGCGTGTTTTGCTCAAATCAAGTGGTTCTTTTATTTTTATTTTTAGGTCAAAAAGACAAAAATACCCTTATCCTTTTAGTTTTTTGAAAAAAATTGGCGTCTTTATTCCTTTTTTAATGGAAAATAAATGTTCAGTATTTTTAAATTTCTACCTATAGCAATGATTTGGTAAGACATCTATTATGGGACTTGATTTTTTCCATATGAGTGCACTAGTATTTACCCACCAAAAATAATTGTAATATTAAAATAATTTATTTTATTTCATGTGATTAAAATAAATTATAATTATTTTTAGTATTTAAAGCTATTACTAATTAAATAAAATAATATGAATATTTTAATTAAAAGATATTATGTTCGAAGATAATTTGTAATTAAATAAGTTGTGGAATATGAAGAATTGCTAACTCACCAAAAAAAATTAAATAATAAAATTTTAAAAAATAAATGAAAGAATTAAGAAAATAAAAGTAGAATGGAATATTTAACTAAATATGCTTCTTAAATTAGATATATATATTTATAAATAAATATTTGATATGATAAGTAAGCAAAATATTTTTTTAAAGTATAAAATTTTTCTTTTTGTTATTTCTTAATGATGTGGAAGTTACAATTATAATTTTAATGATATTTGAGATTTTTAAATGTTAAGTATTTTCTGTTAAAGTAATATGTAAACCTCTTTATACTTTATCTATGAAAATAACTTACATCATGTTATTATTTGATGACTAATTCAGTGGGTAGCTTGTAACATGCAATTTTTATAAAATAAAATATCTATTAATATCATATATAACTCTGATAAGTAAAATTTATTTATATTTATTTATATATGTAGTTATTTTATTATTTTTAAAATTATGAAATAATATATATTATGTACACAAATAAAATAATAAGTAAATTTTCAATATTCAATTCAAAGTAAAATACCACTATCTCTTATATAAGTTTCTTTTATAAATATATAAATATGTACAATTAATTAAACGGATACTTACTTTCAATCAAATTTTTTCTATCTGACATCATTAATTGGTGTAAAAATATTTTTTATGAATTATTATAAGAAAAAATATTAAATAAATTAGGTGATATAATTATAAAATTGTTTAACTAAATATATTAAAAAAATATGAAAATTGATATTATTTGCTAAGTAGTCATTTATCAAGTTTCTGAAAATTTTCAACTATGTCAACTATATATATGTCCCACATAAAAGAATTTATTTCAAATAATTGAAACTGAGTTCTATATTATATTGCTATAAAAACTAAAATGATTAAATTAATAATATAAAAATAAAGTTCAGGATTTATAGTTGTCTTAGGAAGTAACTTTTAATATTTAAAATATGCTTCAGATTAAATTATTTGTTATATCTATATATATAGTTTTATCTAAAAATATTTTACATACCTAAAAAATATTATAGTAAAAATAATTAAATTTTAAAGATTTTGATAAATTGAGCTCTTATATATGAGTTAATTTATAATTATTCATTTCTAAAAAATGTAGCTCTTTAATAAAAACTATGAAATATTATTAAATATATTTTGAATTTTTAATGAAAGAAAATTATAGATAAGATACAATCATATTAGTTTGAAATAATGAACAACTAATGAAAATATTTTAATTGAATTAAAATACTCAAAATTCTGAAAATTTACCATTTGGCCAAAATTACATAATTATGGGTCCCACATTGTTGTGCTATATATAATAACTAGCATGTGCCCGATGCGATACACCGAAAAGAACTTTAGTATTGAAATAATTTATTATATAATAATATTTATTTTATTTCATGTGATTAAAAATAAATCATAATTATTTTTAATATTTAAAGAAGCAAAATCTATTACTAATTAAATAAAATAATATGAATATTTCAATTTAAAGATATTATATTTGAAGATAATTTGTATTTAAATAAGTTGTGGAGTATGAAGAATTATTGACTTTAAGTTTATAAATTATACAAAATGTAACATCCCTAAAATTTAGTATTTCGAAAAATAAGGATTTAGAGTTCAAGAAATTGGTTGGTTGGATTTTAGGGCTAGAAAAATAAATAAAAAGAACTTAATTGTTAAAAATTTGAAAGTTTTGGGGTTAAATTGAAATTAAGCAAGACTTGATTGGATCACATTTTCAAAGTTTTGGGGTTGCATGGCTAATATTTTAGGTCAAAGGGGGTCAAAGTGAGGCATTAACTTAGTCTAGGGACTGAAATTGAAGTGGATTAAACCTTGGAGGACCCAATTGGAATCTGGGCAGAAGTTTTGGGGGTGAAAACACAATTTTCAAAAGATGGCCTTTAAATAGCAAAACTTCCCCTTTTCTTCTTCATTTTCACCTCACACTATCGTGTTCTTCTCCTCCAGCCATTTTTTTCCGGCGAATGGCAAACGCCTTCAAGTTATATACCATTTTTCTCCTCTCCTCACAAGGAACACATTGGTACCATTCTCTTCCAAAACCAAGCGGTGAGATGGCCAGAATTTCGACTCGAAGTTATTGCCGCGGTAGAGGTGGTGGTCGCAAAGTTTCCGACGGCTGAAGCTTCAGTCTGAGCGATAGGCTGTGATGGGTTTAGCTCAAGAAGCATTCCAGTGTCTTCAATTTCACGAACCAACCAACGACGGAAGAGAATTAAGAACGGCAGCGCACGGTGGCAATAAGGTGACCCAGCTCAATTTTTCAATCAATTAGAGGCCTTCCCGATGGCGAAACTCAAAATTGAAGCGTGCTTTGGATTCTTGGAGCTGAGAGGTGTCGATTGGTGGTGGTGTTTCACTTCTCCGGTGACGGTAGACAGTGGTGGAGCTGGGATAGATTCTTCAGCTTGTCATGAGAATTGTGATGGTGTTCTCGATTTATGATGCTGGCGCTTCTATAGTCGAATCTTGGGTAAAGGATTTGGAATGGAATTATGTTATATATTTATATATGCCAAGAGTGAGGATTTGAGATATGATTGGTATATACCTTCCACGCATGGACTATTATATGGTTTAGTGGATCGGGATTTGAATTAAAATATGATGATTTTGGATAATTAAGTTAATTAAAGGATTTAAATCTTAACTTGTTGATTTTAGGGATTTGGAACCTAAGTGATAATAACTGGGTTATTTAAGATGATATAGAATCAAGACTTGGGACATGCATGTGCCGTTATAAGCTTAGTGAACTTGAATTTGTAATATTTTATGATAAATTTGTGATTAGTTGAGTTAATTGATAGAGAAAACCCTATAAATATTTTCATATTAACAATGTAATTAGTTGTACCGTAATTATAGTACTGTTCGAACCCTAAAACTGCCATATTAGACAAATAGCTGTCGATTTTAGATTATTGATAGTATAATTGTAATTAATAAGGTCGAATGAGGATCTTGATATGGACCTATTATTTTGGATTAGGTGACAAAGAAGTGGGTCTCGTAGACCAGTAGGCAGTGATAGCATATCTGAGGCTAATACGGTGAGGCTCTACCATTCTGGCCTTGATTATATATGTTCTTGTGGAATGACCCCTATAAGGGCTCAACGTGCTTGTGTATCGTACTTGTTTTTGTTATTGAAACCCGTAAATTGTTGAGATCTTGTTTGTCGTCTGTTGCTTGTTTCGTAAAACCTTATGAGGGTTTGTTTTATTAGTTCTCGCATCTAATATTGTTCAGTACAATCCATGGCCTTGCCGGCTGACCCCACATTTCTTGTTAGCCTTTTATAAATGTTTGTTTCTTTGATTTTGCTTTTAGTATTATCTAGTGCGATCCGTGGCCTTATAGGCATACATGATTTTGAATTTATTCATAGATACTTATACGAAAAATCTATTTGGGTCGAGTGTCAATTCTAGCGAATGCTTGGATTACTATTCTAGACTTGTATCGCTGTATTGGTTTATTTGGTTGCGATCTTGACTTTAGGCAATCAGGGGTTAACTGTAGCCTAAAGCTTGATCAGCGAGGATCGATCCTACTGATTTGTATGGTTGCGATCTTGTCCTTGGGGGAGGCTTGATCGGCGAGGATTAATTTTACCGATTCGTGCTACAGCGGTTTGGCGAGTTGGCTACTCATCAAGGCGATATAAGGGGGCAGGCCGTTTCACGAACATATTATTTCTACAGTATCAAAGAGGTATAAGGGGAAAGGTCGTTTTACGGTCGTATTATTTATACACAATCGGGAATAAAATAGGAAAAGGCCGTTACACGGTCGTACATGTGAAATATGCTTGTACTAGTGGTTTTATAAAATGTTCTTGTCTAGTCTGTTTTATAAAAGTGAACAAAATCCTAAATTTTGAAACCTGAGTATTTCATGGAACAATTTGTTACTGAGTTCTTTAAAACTAATCATGTCTAGAGTTTTGAGATTTTATATGTAATGTATTTAAACATGAAATGACTCTTCGCTAGTATGGGACAACATTGAGTCATCTCATAAAATATGGTACAAGAAATACTAGTTTCTAGTTTTAGTTCGTAGATTCTGTAAACTCTTTAAATCTTCAAAATCAAGTTATTGTAACTTGTATTTTTAGTTATTTAGATTCAGAGTGACTTCTTGTAGATGTATATTGTATTCCATTTCATTTTGATTCTTTCTATACATGCAAATGCTTGCCTCACTGAGTCATTTGGACTCACCCTCTCGTATTGTCTTTCTGTAATTGGCCCAGATTGAATAAGTAGAAAGCACCCTGAGCTTGGGCTACCTTTTGGCATAGTGTAAATATTATTATCATAACATCTATAACGGTAAGGATGTGAGATGTTATGGTCGTAAGGTAATAGGGGGCATAAGTTATAAGTTAGTGTATTTTCTTCTGCAAAGTGTGATAGGTTAGAGTTCCTGATGAATGATGTATATATGTAAGTTAAATTATGGGCCTTTGAACAATTGTGACTTGTTATGAGAACTTGGGTTTTGCTTGTCATTTTCAACATGACTAGCTTGAATTTTAAATTACAAAATTCCTTAGGTTGAGAATTTTGGATGGTGTAATTGGGTATAATTGGTTTTGAAAGATTCGATTGGAGTAGCACCTCAATCCAAAGTAAGCACCTCCCGGACGGGGCGCTACACAAAAAATTTTAAAATGATAAAAATTTTAAAAAATGAATGGAAGAATTAAGAAAATAAAAGTAGGGTAGAATATTTAACTATATGAGCCTTTTAAATTAGATATATATTTATACATACATATTTTGATATGATAAGTAAGCAAATAAATTTTTTTTTTAAATGTAAAGTTTTTATATGAATTCTTAATGATATGGAAGTTACAATTATAATTTTAATGACATTTGAGATTTTTAAATGTTAAGTATTTTTTGTTATAGTAAATACGTAAACCTCTTTATACTTTATCTATGAAAATAACTTATATCATGTCATTATTTGAAAACTAATTCAATACGTAGTTTGTAATATGTAATTTTATAAACTAAAATATATCTTAATATTCTATATAACTATGATAATAAAATTTATTTATATTTATTTATATATGTAGTTATTTTATTATTTTTAAAATTATCAAAAAACATATATTATGTACATGAATAAAATAATAAGTAAATTTTAACATTCAATTCAAGATAAAATATCACTCTCTTATATATAAATTTCTTCTACAAATATATAGATATATACATATAATCAAATAGATACTTACTTTCAGTCAAACTTTTTTCATCACCATTAATCCATGTGAAAATATTTTGTATGATTTATTATAAGAAAATATATTAAAATAAAGTAAGCGATATAATTATAAAATTATTTAACTAAATATATTGAAAAATATAAAAATTGATATTATTTACTATTTAAGTAGTCATTTATCAAGCTTTTAAAAATTTTCAATTATGTCAAGTATATATATGTCCCATATAAAAAAATCTTATTTCAAATAATTGAAAATGAGTTCTCTATTATATTGCTATAAAAACTAAAATGATTTAAATTAATAATATAAAAATAAAGTTCAGAGAGTATAGTTGTTGCAAGAAGTAACTTTTCATATTTGAGGTAATCTTCAAATTAAATTATTTGTTATATTCTATATATATAGTTTTATCTAAAAATATTTTAAATATCTAAAAAATATTATTATAAAAAATAATTAAATTTTAAAGATTTTGATAAATTAAGCTCTTACATATTAGTTAAATTATAATTATTCATTTCTCAAACTTCTAGATCTTTAATAAGAATTATGAAATATATTTTGAATTTCAAATGAAAGAAAATTATACATAAGATACAATCATATCAATTAGACGTAATAATCAATAATCAATGAAAAAATTTCAATTGAATTAAAATACTCAAAATTTTGAAAGTTTGACATTTAGCCAAAATTGAACAATTAGAATTAAAATTACATAATTGTGAGTCCTACATCGTTGTGCTATATATAATAGTATAAATAGAGATAGATAGCCATACGCTTGACAATGTTTAATATCAAATCAATTTGTTATACGTGTTGCAGAGATATTTAATTGAAAAATGATTATTGATGGTCTAATAAAATTACCACTTTTGCTTTATAGTTAGGTTGATTGTTTATGAAAAAACTATTATTTAAATACGTATTTTAATTTTTATTTATAGCATTTAGGAGTTACACAACAGTACTGAATGCAACTGAAATTTGTTTCAATGTTTAAATTTTTTTGTTTTTATAAGCACAAAAGTTCTTTAATAAAATAAAATTTAATGGAATTTTTTTACACTTTTTGAAATATACAATAATTAATGTATATCATATATTATTTATAAGAAAATCAAATTGCATTTTTTGTAAAAATATTCAGCATCCTATGTTAAAAATAAATCATATATGCGATATTACAAAATAAGTGCTAGTAACATACGTAAAAATAGTTGTTCAATGGTAGCAACTATATAGATGATGCGAAGTAATTTTACACACCAATAAAGTATAAAAGAAAAAAAAAAAAAAAAAAGAAAGAAAGAAAAATTCAACCTGCTAAAAAATAAAATTTCACTAATCTCTATGTCAACAACATTCTTTTTATATACAAAAAATTCTAAATCAGAGAGGTGATAGTCGTAGATGCCCACAATTTTAGATATTGGCTACAACTGCCTACTATCCCAATAAAGTAACGATGGCCTCTGAATAGGAGCCACTCTTTAAGCTTTATCATCCATAAATAAATTTTTCCAAACCATGGAGATTGGAGGTAGTTACTTTTGAGGTTGTTATCATCCTCCAACTCTATATGAGCTCATGATCTTGGCGTGCACTGACAAAAGGGAATACAATGTTTACTCAAACTGTCCCTATTATGCTTTGACTTGATTGCATTCTTCCTCACTCAACTGACATAATCTACTGATTAGTTGGGGAAAGTTTCACAGGTCTTTAGCTCTATGGGAAGGTTGGCTCAGATATACCTGGAATATCATCAATTGACATAATAAAATAATAATAAAAATTAAAGACCTATATGTCAAATGAATTTGAACAGTAGTATAATAAGATTTAATGCATTATTTTCTATTCTTATTTGTACACTAGAATTCAAATTACTACGAGCCCATTTTACGATCAATCTATGAATTTAGAAGTCAATCACAAAAATTCTAACTAAAATTTGATCCTCAGTAATCTCATAACTATTGACATCAACATAAATAGTAGAAAGGAATGGTGGAGATATCCCATAGATTATGAGTGGATAAAAGCATATATGATTTATTAAACAATTATTCAAAATGATTTTTTTTTAATAATAAAAAAAAAAAAAACTATGAGATATAAATTTAACTTCATTTCTCTCCACTGCATGAACATAAAAATAATTGACACATTTATTAAAACCCAATCAATGGGCAAATAGTCCACCCTAAAAGGAAATTTCTTTGGAATTAAACGAAAAAATAAAATAAAAATGTGAAGGAAGCCAGTTAGAAAGGCAAGAAAATTTAATGGAGTAAGTTTTGGGTGGCAAAACTGGAATTTGAAGTAGGGAAATAGGGATTCCAAGAGTGCTCGGAGCAATTGCAACTCATAAACAGTTATCCTTCCCTCACATTGTCGTGGCTAGATTCCATAGGAGATGCAACCAAACGCTCTAAAGCTGCGAAACACCTTATCCGAGCTCAAACTTTAATCTTTTTCCCAACTTAAAAAATAAAAAAAATAAAAGGAGGAAAAGAAAAGAGAGAAAGAAGAAGTTAAACTACAAACCCTAGCAAACAGCGACATACGCGAATTCAATTTCAGAATTTTTACTGTCAATACAGCTTTTGATAATGTACCGAGCAGATGCTATCGAAGAATCAGAGCGAACAGCTTTTCGCAAAGCCGAGAAGAAATATAAAATCTATTACGATAACACCAAAAAGTAGGAATTCTTAGTTCCCATGCACTTATTTTCATTTATACGATTTTTTTTTTAATTGGATGCCTTGGATAGTTGTTGTTGAAATGCACTGCTGTAAATACGGTGTTTAATTATTTTAATAATTTTAGGAAAAGGATAGCGAAACCTGTAGATTTATCAGAGGTTATAGATTTCAAGTCAATTTTTGAGAACTATAATTCCACTGGTGAACTTATGGAAGGAGTTTCGGCACTAAACTGTGATTTTGATCAGCCTATTTTCTGCTTGGAAAGTAGACCAGGTATGCAGGCATTTGTATTATTGGAAAGGTTACTGATCTATATTTGCTAATATGCTCTTGTGCTGCTGATTTTGATTCCAAATGCAGGTTTTTATTTTATTCCTGGTGCATTAAGTGTGGAGGAGCAATGTCAATGGGTAAGGGAGAGTTTAACAAGCTTTCCCCAACCTCCTAATCGGACTAACCACAATGCAATTTATGGGCCCATAGAGGATTTATTTGTTTCTGCTAAAGAGGGGAAGGTTTTAGTATTAGAAGACAAACTTCCAGACAACATTTGTTCGGAGATTAATGTTACCCAGAGTGAAGTGAGTACTCCCCAGTCGAAGTTTGTCAAGGAATTGGATGAATCATATGGGAAAGATGCATGCAAGATGGTGCCAGCTTCTGTTGTGCTGCGTAAGTTAAGATGGAGTACCCTTGGCTTGCAATTTGACTGGTCCAAGGTCTTGCTGGAATCCTCTTTTTGATAGTTTTTGATTTCTTTGGATTGAGCTGTGTGATTGTCTCCATCTCATTCTTCACACTATATTTGCATACCAATGTGTGCTATTTTAATTAGGCACCACACTTGGACTATGATTACAGAAGGCAGCTTAAATGCTTGGATGATATGTTATGGCTTTAATTATTTCTTGTATTATATGTATTACTTATGCTTAAGCTACTATGACCATCTCAAGTAATATGTTAACCACAGTGTCTTGATTAATACTCCATTGCATCTGGCTGCCACACACCTCTTAGGAGATGGTATCTACTTTTGTATGCTGAGGTACATGGATTTGAATGTGCATGTTGCATACAATGGATTTCATTTGTCAACTTTGGCAGAAATCTCTTATTGTATGGCTAAAATGATCCACAGGGTATCGGTTTGTTGTGTCCCTAAAAATAGTACTTGAGCCTCAATATAAGGTTCCAGTCTAACTTCTCACATGCTGAACTAAACCTACTGGAGTTGCTGTAGAAAGTTTACAGGTTATCCTGCTAAGCATATATATTCTATAAACTCATACAGGGAAGCCAGTGCACTATGTAGTTGAATTAATGACAAACAACCTATGACAAGTAACAGCATACATATTCTATAAACTTATACAAGGAAGCCAGTGCACTATGTAGTTGAATTAATGACAAACAACCTATGACAAGTAACAGCATATATATTCTATAAACTTATACAAGGACTATGTCGTTGAGTTAATGACAAACAACCTATGACAAGTGCCCGATCTTAGCACTTTACAAATTTGTGTTGGATAGTGATCATTCTATCTCAAACCTGTCTTATGCACTCTGTTTTCCTCATTACACTTTTTCATTTCCTCTGTTTGGGACTTGTTAAAAAAAATAATGGCAGGCTAACTAGTATTTCGGAGGCCCACTAACTGCTTTTTTCCGTTGTCTAAATTTCTTGTGTTGTCCATAATCCTTCATGTTTATTATCCTTATCACCCTTTATTTAGCTTCTTCTTATGTGCATTGTAATTGCTGAAGCAAGTATTTTTTGTGTTTATGCAGCGGAGCTATAACGTTTCTCTCCCCCACAAGAAGATACCTGATGCACTATGCCAGCTGGCTAAAAGGATGGCAGCACCTGCTATGCCTTGTGAAGAATACCAGCCAGAAGCTGCCATAGTAAATTACTTTGGATTAGGTGTGCCTTATACTTGACATCTTGAAAAAGTTGGCAGAGGTTTCAATCACTCAACCTATATTTTGTTTCTGTTTGATTTATATATTACTTTATAATATGCAAAAACTTTTATATTATATTTATCTGGCTCCCCACTCTCTCTTTCATGAATGAATGAATGGGTTTTTCTGAAGGTTCACAGATAAATATAGTCAGTGTAGCAATGGTGTTTTTTGTATTTTCTTTCAGGTGATATGCTGGGCGGGCACCTTGATGACATGGAAAAAGATTGGAGTAAACCTATTGTAAGCATGAGGTATCATCAACCACTTTATCTTTTTTCCTTCTTTTTCTGGGTCAGAGTCATCTCTCTCTCTCCTGCCTAGAGCATATGCTTCTCTCTCTCTCTCTCCTGCCTAAAGCATACGCTTAAATGTTCTAACATGCGGAAAATGTTATTCACTCATTAGTTTGGGTTGCAAAGCTATTTTCCTACTTGGGGGAAAATCAAGGGAAGATGCACCAATTGCAATGTTCCTTCAAAGCGGTGATGTAGTACTTATGGCCGGAGAAGCTAGGGAATGCTTTCATGGTAATATTATTTTCTAGGCTTCCTCTGTTTCTTTTAGCATGGAACTGTGGTTATTCTAAGTATATAGTATTGAATGTTTGTTGTTGGTATCTTCAAACTATATTGAATGAGTTGCATTTCATACTGACACCTTGATTGAGTGAATGAAATGAATTGTTGTAGGATTGAGATCTTAGTTATCAATAAAATCATTACAAGGATTGATATTATGCTTTTGATTGAGGGATTTTGCCCGTGCATCTGAAGCCATTGTGTTTTATCCATTTGAATAGCCTTGTTATTCTTTCCTCTTATCTTTACATTGAGGGATTTGAATTCTAATTAACCATTTTAAATGGTATTCTATCTTGATGAATTTCCTGTATTTAAAATTGTTTGAATTGCAGGTGTTCCTCGGATATTTACGGACGAAGAGAATGCTGAAATATCCCATCTTGAATCTCAGTTTGCAGGAGAAGATGATCTACCTTACTTGAATTATATCAGGACTTCAAGAATCAACATCAATATCAGACAAGTTTTCTGAGTATACCTTAAATCCTCAGTCGAGCATGTCTGTCTCAAGAAGGCGATTTTGTGACTGGCATTTTAAGGAGGCTTTGTTTTATTAACTTCGCCTTAGTAGCCCGGGCATTATTATTGAATCTGACTAACTTCTTCTGTATCCTATCCTATCCCTCAGTTGAGCCGAATGTGGATTATATTCTATTTCTCAATCTTTCTAACTTGCTTCTACGAAACCAAGGTTGAAAAGATTGAAAAAATAAGTCAATCATAACCACTGATGAAGGATACCTTGAAAAGTTAAGAATTAGTAATCCTTTTTAGAAATCGAATGGATTAGGTCTTATACATATGCGATGAAAGTAATCAAAAAAGAAAGAAGATGAGTTCTTTCTTTTATCACTTAGGAGCCATGAGATGAAAGTCTCATACATGGTTTTGAATGAGAGAAAGAAGTAAGGAATTTTCTTTTCGACTCTGGCTCTCTCACGCCAATTGTTGCTTTTCTTTCTATTACTTTGAAAGTAGCTACTTCAACTTCAGCTATTTGAATTTTCAATATTTTTTTTTATTTATCATCAAATGAATGACATCTTCTTTTGGAAATCAAATTCTATGGACTACTAGAATATAACTCATCATAAAATTTGAGAAAGTCATCAGAAAACTCATCATAACATTTGAGAAAGTCATACGAATGGCTAGAATATCATACTATCGGATTGTTTTTATCAATTTTATCACACAAATTGCAGTTTAAAAATTCATTCAAAATTGTATGTTTTGTATGATTTCATGGTAGTTTAGGATTCAGATAATTTGAACTATATTGTCTATATATATTAGTGGCCGTGGCATACTTGATGTATTATTTTTTATTTATTCAATATATGCGTGATTAAATTTTTAATATACATTAAATTAAAATATTTGTCTATTTTTATATGATATTATATTTTCTTAATTATTTAAATGTATTTTCTTGAATTTATTATACAAAATGATACACTTGCAAAAAGTGCAGAGTAAAGAGAGGAGAAAAACTATAGTTAGAAAAAAAATGAAGAGAGAAAATGCATAATATGTGGGAGATGAGTGGAAAAAATGAAAAGAGAGGAATACAGACACTTAATTCTGTAAATCTATTAAAAACATACGAAATAGTTATTCTAAGATTCTCACGCTTTAAGTAGTACTAGTAATTTTAATACACTCGATATACATGTAAAAATGTTTATAGTATGAAGGTTTATTTACTTTTTTATATAATACATAATTCTTTAATAATCTTAATATACCGAATTTTTAGAATAAATCAAAAGAAAAAGTTAAGAAAGAGTAAGGACCTGTTCTCTTGGCTTCTCCAAAAAAATTTTCATTCTCCCAAACCAATTACAAAATAGGTACACATTCTCCAATTAATCTCCCAAAAAACCCTCACAAAACAAATCCAAAACCCCCTACACCCTAATCTGACCTACGTTGACACCCCACCCCCTTTGTCTCCCACTCTTCGTTCTCTCCCTCATCCTCTCACTCTCTCTTCTCTCACTGCGCCCTTCCCCCTTTTTGTTTCTCCCACTATTTCCTCCACCAAATCACTTCTTCTCCACAACCATCATTGAGCCTTACTAATCCCGTCATCTCTCCCGCATTTGATATGGCTGTTAGCACAATGAATGGGCATTGGGTTGTATTGTTTCGTCTTCAGTTGAATCTGAAAAAAAAATTGTAGGGTTTTCTTAAAACAAAAGATTGATATGTTGATTTTACCATAATAGGGGATTATTGTTGAGTACGATGTTGGGTTCAACTTATAGAAACTACATGGGTCTGATTTTGCCAAAAATCCTTCTAGGGTTTTCCTGCAAAAGTACATTTTGGGATGTTTATGTTATAAAAATGGGGGATTAAAGGTCCGTTGGGATGTTAAATTTGTCTTCGCGTGTGTGATTTTTGTGTATGCGATTTTCAATGATGGGTTTATTTGGACGCACAGCGGTCTCTCTGCCATAGTTGCTTTAACTGTTTGCCTTTTTTTTTTTTTTTTATTGTTTCCTCATGGTTTCCTGTTCTTACTTTGTCTGTTGCCCAAACATCGTTCCAGGGCATGGGGCCATGCTATCTCGGTAAGATTTCTTTATGTGTACTGTGGGTGTTAGACAAATTTCTTACAGGCCATGGGGCCATGCTATCTCTTTGTTTTTTATTTAAATTGGTGGTCAGATTTGGAGGAATGTTGTGTTGAAGTTCTTATCATTTCTGCTTTTGACCTGTATGCGTAGACTATGATCTGGATTTATCCTTCTGCAAATTAGTTGATGATACTCCTTTCTTGGCTTGAAATTTAGTGTATATTGTGTCCTATATTAATTCTTAGTTGGGTAATTACAGTACGGGCTAGTGTTTTGTGTTAAATATATGACTATGATTCACTACATTAGTGAACACCAACTTTACTTGGCTCCTGTATTGGTAGTAGTCTACACTCTATAGGTTCTGGCAGCTTTCACTTTTACCCCCTGCTCTACTTGTTTGGATTCTCTTTCTCATGTGCTGTGTTAACATGTTATCTTTTGATAAGGCTGACATACCTTAGGCTGCTACATCACATGCATTGTAAATTTTGATTTGGAATTGCATTATGTGTGACTGTGGCTCATTTTCGCCATCTAACCATATTTAGACTATATATACATCCCCCTAGAGGATTACCACACTCATCCTCTAAGTATTGCATGAGTCATACACCATATTCACTCTTAAAGTTCTCTCACACTACTACACACACTTTCACAACAGCATACCATACGTCATCTAGCTGTGGTGACAATCTTGGGGATTACAAGTGTGTAGAGGCTGCATTGGAAGGGGGAGTTTTGAAAGAAAATTCATCTTCTGCTTTCAGATGTATTGTGAGTCTTGTTAACCTATTCATATGTTCTCATCTTTGCTTCTTCTAAGCTGCAAATTCTGAAGTTCTTGGCCTATGTATATGTGGAGTTGAATATGTGGTTATTGCTTGAACTTAGTAGCATGATAAGTAGTTTAAATGATTATTTGGTATCTTTAATTATGTTTGCCTATTAGGGAGTGTTGAATTTCATGTTGAATTACCACTATTTGTTCTAATTTGAAGCTTATACTTACTTGGTTGTTTTATGAGAATTGATGCATGTGTAGTGTAAATGCAACGGCGCCATGTTTGGGGTTTCTCCATCCTGTGAGTGGAGAAGTAAGTATACCTCCATGGTGACCTTTACCTGATTGGAGAACACCACCCACTAGTCTTCAGCTTAAACAATCACAGCCTGTGATTTGTGTAGCTTTGAACAGTGATAGAACAGTTGCTGTAGGAGACAACCATTGTTCACTGTTTTGCTGGCAGCCTGTGTGCTTCCTGGCTTGTTAGTCATGCAGTCTAGTGACTGAGGTGTTGAGTTTTGATAGTTGAGTCTGTGTTTTTATCACTCCATATTAAGTCTATGTTGACTTCATAATATCATAACATATAGGGGTTTGTTGGCTACATTGTTAGCACTCCATGCTTGTGCATTTTACTTGTCCTACTGTTAGGTTTGGCTTGTGCCTGGTTTAGGTCCTGTTTTGGGGAGGGTAATCTGTTTGGGTAAGGTCAACCTTGTACGGTGCTATGCCATTTGATTGTAGTAAAACTGCTACGTGTAGGGCTTGTTTTGATAGGGTCATTATGCACTGGTTTTGGGGAAGAATTAGTATGGCTAATGGTCTTCTAAATAGCACTAAATTAAACATGTTTGCATATTATAGCAGTTTATGAGCTGGGATTTCTTATGTAGGAATCTTTTGTGCATTTGTGTCTTATGTGTCATAGGTGGTCATGCATTTTGCATTTATGTCAAACCATTAGGGGTGTGTGTGTATATGAAGTGAAAAGACAAATGAAATTAGGGTGGGAGTGTATAAAGAGGGAAATGGCTTCATATATCATCATCCCTTCCAAACCACCCAACATTTTCAAAAGCCCCCCAATGAAATGTTCTCCCTTTGTAGCAGAAAGTGTATCTGTTTATGCAACTGACTGTAGCAATAGGATGATCAACAGCTTTCTTATGTAGTTGGACTTACATTTATTTTTCTTTCAATAGCATGTAAGGTGTGTTAGTTAAGTTTGTAAATTAAGATAACTTGTATTCATATGTTCTGCTGCCAGTTTCAGTGGTTCCAGTTTGGCTGTTTCCAGTTTATATTCTTTCAGCTGAATGGAACAAGTATAATTTTATTTATGTGTTTCGGAGGTCATAATTTGAAATAAAAGAAGCCTTTTTTTTCTAGTTTATCTGCTGCAAGGTTGACTGATTCTAGTTTTGCACACAAATTTGAAGAGTGATTGATAGGAAAGAAACAGATGGGCGATCAAACATATTTTTTTTTTAATGAAGCTTAAGAGTTTTAAAAATTTCTTCTGACTACTCGCAAAAAATATGGATGAACCCGTAGTAAAGAAATGGGCAAATGGGACAATTATGAAATGCAAGAAGAGGAATGAAACAGTGGAATGAGAAAAATTATTAAACATTTTATAGTTTATTACCTTTGCAATTGACTAAAATTTCTTAAAAAAATGTGAAACATGAATTCTTAAATGTGAACAATGACACATTTTTTACATGAAGTTTTAAATGACACATTTCTTGCACAGATTGCATTAGAGGATTGAGAAATTGTAATATGATACTATTATTAAAAAAACAATGCTTAAATGGTTAGGAATGAAACAATTAAATAAAAAAAATGTGAAAATTTTGTGCAAAAAATGTGCCAAAATAACTTGAAACATTTCTTACATGAAGTTTTACATGTGATTTATTTTTATTTTATTTTATTTTCTGTTTCTGTTATGCCCAACAAATCAATTTTACTATGTACTCTAATTTGTTCATTTTGACACAAGATGAATGGAAAAAGGGTTTAACTGAAGATTAAAATGTTTTGCAATATATATATATATATATATCTATTTTTTTGAAACACATTTGAAAAAATAAAAAATAAAAAAAATTGTGTATGAAGTCAACAACTTGCCTTGCATCTTAAACTTTCTATAGTTCATTAATTTTGATCCTTAGACTACAATTTTTTGTGTCATATTATTTTTCAAGGTGTTGTATGTTAAGAAAAATTGGTATGTCAAATTGCCACATATGAAATGGCCACAAGTAAATTCATCTTAAAAGATTTTCAAATTTTTATGTTATTTTTTTCCAACTATTTAGATACATGGCTCTGTTTATCATAACTTCGTTAGAGACTGTCAATATGTGTTTTTTTAACAACTTTATTCAACTTGTGTTTGTTTGGAGAAAGTGTAATAAAATAAGACGAAAATTACTAATTTGAACATTAGCTTGAATATTTGAAAATTACTAGTTCAAGTATCGCCTTTAAAATTAAATTTGCCACAAACTAACTGCTCTTCATGAACAATAGTAGTAGGGTCTATTTTTTCCCTTCGACACGTAACAATATTGAAGAAATGTTAGTATACAACATAGATAGTTTAACACGATAGGTTTCCCCATGTTCAAAACTTGTGCTTCTTTAAGCTTCCTATTACACTTAGTATAAGAATATCGATATTTCTGCTTCGAACATTTAGCTTGGAACATAGATGGATCCACTTAGGAAAGAGTCATCCAATAGTTCCCAGCGCGGCTATGCAAGGGCGATTTCCACACATTGGCCTCTTGAAAATGAGATAATTTTCATTGAGCTATGCTATGAAGAATTCGTTAATGGTCAGCTGCTCACAACCACATTCTCGACCTTCAGTTGGGGAAGAATTTGCAACAAGTTAAATGCACGCACGCATAGCCAGTTTAGTTATACGGTTCAGCAATGCAAAACTAAGTGGAATCACTTTCGGACCGCATGGCTGTTATTCTATGAACTAGTTACAAAGGAGATCGGTTTTGGTTGGGATTACGAAAGGAATACTATTATGGGATTCCCCTCTCTAATTCAGCATTGGATTATGGCAGGTTTCATCGTTGTTCCTTTTGGTGTCACATCACTTAGCTATATTCTTATCTTATTCCCTTACTACTTTCACAACGTTTTTTATGAAATAGGAGCATCCAAATTAGTCACATATCATCGAGCATGGCCTACCGCATTATGATTACTGTACAGAAATGTTCCAAGGTTCCATGGCGACTAGCTCACGATCTCGATCTTCGTCACAGCTGATCGATCCTTTCGATGAGGATAGGATGCCTAGCGTGAATATGAATTCTGCAAGAGGTAGTCGATCTAGACATTTGGGCAGTCGTGGTGATGACTTAACAGACACAGCGGCCACCTTGGGAGGATGTTTATGTCGTAGGAAAGTGACGCCCCAAGTAGAGAAGGATTTCCATTTGAGTGAGGCACTCGACAAGTGGGACGAATTAATGGAAGCCAAGTTCAATAGGGTGGGGGATAACGCTGAGAGGTCCATAAAGATGTGCATGAATCACTCCGAGGAAAGGAAGGACTCCCCGATAGCCTCTTTGCAAGAGCTATTAATGCTCTAAAGAATAGCACTATGCGTTCTTTCTTCACTAGGCTTGACGATCATGAGAAGCGCATTTGGGTTGAGTCCTCGGAGTACATGTGATCGATTTTGGTGTATGCCCATGGCAATTAACGATCTGCTATCAGTTGTTATTTGCTTCTGAGTGTTATGTGACTAGTGTTATCTTTTTTAAGTTTATGCACTTCATTATGCCATCTTAAACATCATCGTTGTATCGTATGATAAATTTACTAGTATGCTCTACTGTTGCCATGTCTTATAGAAGTGTTTCTATTTCCTTCTTTACTCTTTCTATTTCCATATATGTCTTATTCCCCTATTATCGTATAGGTACAATAACTCGAATATATTTTTTTAATGCATAATTTTCTATATATAATGTTAACCATGCATCATATAATATGTATAATTTCAAGATTTATATGTATGTAGCTGTAGGTGTTGCTATGAGCCGACTTCGATCAATAGATGCTCTTCACATATTCCTGATGTCTGGGGGCCAGATGTGGATGAGAGATTTATCCACATGTTGCTAGATGCTAAGACCATTTCCTCCTTGACAAACGATATGTACGTTGAGTTATGTATGCTAGAGTTGGCATACAAGTTTAAGGCGTCATTTCCAGCGGCCTTTCACCACAGATTTCGTTACCGATCAATTTTATGACTTGAAGGATAGGTATGAAACAGTCACCATAATCATACAACATCCAAATGTGCAGTATAATGAACGTACATGAGAGATGTATGTGCCACCTGATTTGCGTGACAGGCTTAGTCATGTAAAAATATATTCCACTACCCAAATTATTTCTTTAACTGTTCAAATTTATTCATTCCTAAATTATTTGTAAAATAATTTACCTAATTTCCAAAATGATTTTCACATACAGATCAAGCCTTCTTCTGCCCGATATTTTGAGCAAGGGAAGCCTCGATATGATTTTTTATGGGAGATTTTTGCTGACACCGGACTTTTAACCCAAATGATAATAAGGAGGACGAAGTTCGTGATGGATTACAGGGAGATGGGGATTACCTTCATCCGATTGTTGTTGTCGATTCTGATGCATCTCGTACACGTTCTCCTTGTTATGGACCGTAATCACCTACGTGGTTGCCAGTACAATCAAAGGTGGAGAGAGATATGAATCCTGCACCTCATTACGTACCTCCAGCACATCAAGAAGAACGTAATGATAGTGATAGGGCATCAGTGGATGGTTAGGTCAGCCACACACATCATGGACTCCTGAGACGTATGATGAGGCCACGTGCATCTGGTTCCACTAGCACAAGTGAGGTAAGCACCGCTCGATGCAGGCCACGCAATCTACCATAGCCATAGGATTAATCTAGATGCATATGTTTGGACTATGTTTTTAGATTCTACGGTGAACTACGAATCAACTTTTGTTAAGTTTATTGTATTTTTAAAGTAAACCCGTATTGGGCATTAAAATGTATTACTTACTATATATGTTAAACAGTACTTTGTGACTTATCAAGTAATGTATTACTAAACCATAAATAGCTCTATGTGCTAATTAATATTATAAACATTTAATTGATTGGTCTTTTATTTAGATTAATTTGTTTATTTTTCTAAAAAAATCATTACATTAAATGAAAATAATTTTAGGAAGTATAACTTTTAATAATATAATTTTATTTAATATATATGTATGTATAATTTATGTATATTACATGTGATTAAATGTAATAATACGTCTCTATTATACTCTAGTATATTTATATAATTATATCTAAAGTATCTAATAATACTATAATTAAATAATTTGCAAGTCAAATAAAATCCAATTTATTCATAAATTATATATTATATAATATTGTAATAAAAAATATATATATAACGTTATTTTAATTTGGATATCTAGTCTATTAATTTTTTTTTTCGGTATATAGACATGTATTATTAATCACAATTTTTTAATTTATTAATCTATTTTCCTACACGTAATTCAATGTTCATTTTTTATTAATGTAATAGATAATTTTTAATACTTAATTTGCTTTCTAATAATTATTTTAATTTGAATTAATGAATAATTGTTCCAATGTCATACAACATATATTAATTTTATAATAAACAAATGATAAAATATCAAATTAAAAATTTGAAATAAATTAATTATACATCTTATTATTACAATAATAATTCAATCATTACAAATATATATATACACATATATCATCCAACAAAAAATATACATATATATTACATTAAAAAATCACTTTCACCTTACAAACCCAACAAAAAAGCAACTGATTTGATATCAATAGTAAAGTTTGTCTCCCCTCAAAACATAAAAGAACAAACAATTCATTCTCAATTCATTTTGCATGTTTTTCCAAAACAAAAAGAAGCACATGTCACATTCTCCAATTTTTTTTTCCAAAAATCCATTCTCCCAAAATATTTTCTACAAAACACCCAAACACCAAAAGAATAGGCCCTAAATCATTGAAGAAAAATAAAAAATTAGAGAGTAAAAAAGTTAGAAAGAAAAAGTATAAAAGAAAAAATACCATGTCATTAATTTTTAAAGTGGGATTATTTTTGTCAACTCACTTAAAAACATACCACTAAGGTCTAGGTGCTTTATATATAGTATAAATATGTAATAAAGATATTAATTTTTAATATTAAACAATTATAGTTAATTGCTATATGTGTTAAATGTTTGAGTTTAATTTAGTAGTTCTTTTTTTTTTTAACACAAGCATACATGCAAATCAAAAGTTCACTTGAATTTGAATTATAAATCTCATATATAAGTGTAAGGACGATGCCACCGAAACAACTAACTTGTAGTGAATTTAATTTAATAGTTAAGTATATTAACTACTTAAATTAATTCAATTTGAGTTTGAATTAAATGTTTTCTATGATATTTTTAATTTTCTCTACACTAAATCTATTATTATTTTACTATTTATTTTAGCTTATTGAATGTACACTGTTGAAACTTAGATCAAGGGTTCCATTGAGTTTATGAAAATCTCTAAGTATTAGTAAGTTATTTGAATACTGTTGGTATACGGAAATATTAAATAAGTTGTATGATACAATTTGGTCTAAATTATTAATTAATTTTGTGTAATTAGTTTAATAATCTTAAATTTCTGGTCTCGTGAACCATGCACTATTTTAGTTCTTAAGGATGGTATTTTTGCATTCTAAATGATAAATGTGAACATGAATAGTTCCATTATAGGAAAAATGCATGTTTCGTCCACTGAGAAAGGAACATTATTAATTTGTATTTTGGGTATAGTCCATTTCAATAAGTAATTTAGCACATTCAGTACAAATTTCCGCAACTTGAAGACAATTAACCCGAAATTGACCGGAAGTGCGCATGCACTGCGTGTCTCAGATTTGCCATATTGTCACGCCTATGTAGCCATTCCTCCCCACATCAGACTCAGCTACAGCAAAATCTTCGCTGTATTAGACTATCCCAAGCTTAATCGTTCAACCATTTATTTGCCTCATGTAAAATTATTTTAGTTAGTGTGAAACTGTGAATTACATTTTAGTAAGATACATGTATGTAATAGAAATTTCTTTGTAGATAATAACTGAGAGACTTATTATGTGGGTGGGTGTTGTCAGAACATAGATTCAGTAGAGCAAGATAAAATCCTAATACCATACTAGTCGAGTGATTTCTTCGCATGGCTATACTTCTGGTGTTGCTGAGTGGTAAGTTGTTTTCTTCATTTCCTTTAATAAAATGCAAACCACTTTATTTTCTTTAATAAAATGCAAACCATTGGTGGTTGAAGAGTGGAATGGGCCCCCTCCTGAGGCATATCATACTTAAGGACGTGCACAAGTTAATGGATAATTTTTACGTTTTTCCATAAAAAAAAATAATAAATAAATAAAAGAAGAAGAAGAAAACAAAAAAATCATTGGAAACTACATGGAGAAAAATAATGTGGAGAGCACAAGTTAATGGATAATTTTTACGTTTTTCCATAAAAAAAAATAATAAATAAATAAAAGAAGAAGAAGAAAACAAAAAAATCATTGGAAACTACATGGAGAAAAATAATGTGGAGAGTGGGATTTGAACCCACGCCCTTTCGGACCAGAACCTTAATCTGGCGCCTTAGACCAACTCGGCCATCTCCACTCTTGCTTTTGATGCTTAGATTGCCTTCAAATAAGCTATTCGGTTTTATTTCCATTTTCAATTTTCATTTTCATCATTTTTAAAATTTGAAAAGTTAATTAGTAGAAATGAATTGAAAATGAGTTTGCATTTGGATGAAATGTTGAAAATGTAATGATTGTGTTGGTTTTAATAAGTTGTAAGTGGAGAGAGATATAAATAATGGAATAGAGAAAGAAGATATATAGGTTATTGAAAAAAGATATATAGATTATTGAAGAATGTATTTTGAAAATAAAAATAAAAATGATGTTTGGTGAAATTTTTTAAAAAGTGATGATTTTTATTTTTGAAATAGTAAAAAATGGAAAGAGTGAGCGTGAAAATAAAACCAAACAGCCCTAAGTTATTTCGATGGCAAAACACTGTTTTAGCGGAACCTATTTATTTTTATTGAAGCTAGACGGAATGAGGTAATTTTAGGAACCAATTAAAGGAGGATCAACTTATAGAAACAAAATTAACAAAATGTTCATATTTTGAACAAACTTTGTATTTTGTACATATGCGACACTAGATTATTTGAGAGCAAAACATGCATGGAATCTAAGTTTTTTTAATGGTATAATATTTGATGAACCATAACTAAAATTATACTCCCTTTTTTTTTTTTAAATTTAATTTGATGTTGCTCAAAAATAAAGTTGGAGTACTTCTTCGAAGTCAACAAATTAATCCAGAGTTCTTTTTATCAAGAACACGGAATAAAGAGTTCTCACTTCTCGAATTTTTTATAAATAGTTTCTTGTGCTTAATTTGACTTTGGGGCTTGATATTTATAATATATTTTTTTTAGTAGGCTCCAGCCAATTAAAGTCTAGATGTCCTTCTAGGTGGACTTAGTTAGTTGAGCTCTCCAATCTTTTTACTCATTTATTATTTAATTGATTGGACCTTTTTAGTTTATTTTACTTCTTTATTTTTGAGGACTTAATTAGTTATATCATCAATCCCTCTATTTTCAATTTAAAGAGTTGTTTTCATGTTGGAAATAATATAAAGTGAATTTAATATTAATCTTCCCTTAATTTGTTAAAATAAGGTGACCATTAATTAATTTTTATTCATTGCATTTTGAGTACAAACCGTTTAGAAGTGAGGCCCAATTTAAGCTAGAATCCAAGCTAAGTCGAAACACGTAGAAATGATAAAGATGTATGATGGTGGGAGCACCACCACTAAGGAGCCGTTGGTTGCCCAGGGTAGGTTGTTGCAGCAGTGGCAAGGTGGGCGCCTAGGAGGGGTGCCCAGCTGGCTCGATGTTCATTGGGCTCCCAAGCTAGGTGTCTACTAGGTGCTCGATTCCTTCTTAGGTGCTTAAGCTGAGCCTTCGGCATTCTCATCTAGTGTTGAGCGGTCCAAAATTTTTCAATCTTTCGAGGTTTCATTTAACATTTTTAGATGCATTTTCTTTTCTGTGAGTACAATCATTTGTTTTCCCAATGGAAGGAATCATTTGAGTTCGATATAATGGCGAAAATAGCATGATTTCACAAGGGGACTTAGAAAATTTTCTTAGGAATAAGATTTGTGTCTTGAATAAGGACGTTCATCAAAAGTTCGCACTCTACAAATGACTTAAAAAAATTTATTTGAATGTTTCATGTTGAGAACATCCTTCGAGGTCATTAGTAGGAATTATGGTCTTAGCAATCACTCTTATTTTATTCATAGAGGCATTTTATTCATTAGGCAATTGGATGGACCTTACCAAGTCTCAAAAGGTACTTTTCAATGTCCTCAGGGAGAAGGCTTTATCTAAAGGACTTGGAGTTCTACTAATTTACTTTATGTAAGGAATATTTCTAAGAACTTGTAGTGACTAAATATGGGTCGGACGTAAGTACGTGGACTTATATATCGCAATGAAGTTGAAGTATGTCTTGCTTTGTGTTTCGCATAGGACTTCAATTTTTTTTCCCTTTCTTGAAGCTTTTCCTCTCGAAGATCCTTTAGGATATTTGGTGGAGTTTCTGTTCTCCAAAGTACTTAGATATTTTTTGAAACTTGTCGGATTGTCTTCGTGGCCAGGATAAGTTCTAGGGGTTAAACGAGCCCAGCCCACCCCAAATCTAGCAAGCTCAAAGCTTAGCTCATTTATTAACTCGTGAGCTCGAGCTCGGGCCCTAGCCTAGCCCAGCCCAAATCTAGCAAGCTCAAGCTTGACTTGTTTATTAACTCGTGAGCTCAGGCTCGGGCTCGAGCTTAAGCTTGATTGAGCTTAAACAGTTGAGTTCAAACTTGTCTCGTTAAATAGATGAAAGCTCGGTCAAGCCTTATCGAGATGAGCTCAATAAAGCTCATCATATAGAAGTAGAAAAGCTCAATTATTCATATATATAGGCTTGGACAAGCTCAAGCTCATATAAGCTTAGACTCATTTGGCTCAAAACAAAATCTATAATTATAATTTTTTTAAATAATTGTATTATTTTTCTAAAAATAAAAAAATAAATTATTATTATTATTTTTATTACCACCACCACTGCTACTACTACATACGTATCTTGATGGGTTTTATTATGTGAGCCTAGGCTGCAACTATATATATAGTAAAAAGGCTTATTTAAGCTCATGACCTTTTCGAGCCAAATGCTATTGAACTCGGCTTGGCTGGCTCTACTTGCATCGTGCTCAAAAAGATTGAGCTAAATTTGAGCTTTTATCGAGTCGAGCTCGAACTATTCGCTAATCATCTTTTTTCATTTACTCTCCTAACTTCTTATCTTTTGTTTTGGGGCACCTGCAAAGCGAGCGACTGCAGTAAGGTTAACTTTATTTTCATTGCGAGGCTTGTCCTTCTCTCGATGTTATCACATTTTATGAGTTTATGTGCTTTTATTTGGTGTTGGCAGTTTTGTCTTGTGTGTTCACTTTAAAGGAGTTAATCTTGAGGGACATTAGGTTATTCTCTTTGGTAGGTTGGATGTTGTAGGATACGCAAAGACTTAGCCATTTTTGCTGTGAAGTCTTGCTTTAGAGAATCACTTAGGTAGTGTTTGGTTACATTTTATATGTTTTATACTATTTATTTTAGGAGAATGAATTTTGGAATTGAGGTTGGGGAATGTGAAAGTTGTGTTGGGGAATGTGATGGATTTTTGTTTATGTTTTAAGGAATAGTTAGAAATTTATTTTGCAAAGTTTTGGTATGTCTATTTATATTTTAGGGAGAGAATTTTTACTGAAGTGGTCAAATCAATGCATTTTTGTTAGGTTTTTGGGGTGAAAATGGAATTGAGTAATTTTTATGGTAAGAACAATAATAAAATATATATGATTTATATATATGATATATATATATATGAGAAAATGGGGAAGTTTTGGGAATAATGAATGGTAGAAAAGTGTATTTGGGGAAAACTTATTTTGGCATTTTGGAGGAAAAAGGTATGTATATGGTTATGTTTTGGCAAAATAAAATTGTTCTGCAAAAATGTAATGAAACATAGATTTAATGTTTTTGATGGATGTTCATACTCCAAGAATTGTGTATAAGCTCTTTCAAAGTTAAGTTATTTGGGGATCCAAAATACTCAAATTCGTACTAATAATTCTCAAATAATTCATAAAAAAGATCTTTTTTATCTTATGATTCCAGAAATCAATCCACCAAACTCCCACAAAGGATTGTTTGATTGGATGGAAATGAATGAAAAAATGCTAAACCATCCCATATCGAATCGGGAACTTTGGTTCTTCCCAGAATTTGTGTTACTTTATAATGCATATAAAAAGAAACCTTGGTTTATACCAAGCAAATTACTTCTTTTAAATTTGAATAGAAATGAAAATAGTAGTGAAACTAAAAAGATCAATGAAAAGGAGAAAGGACGTTTTTTGATAGCATCGAATAAAAAGCATCGAAATCAAGACGAAAAAGAACACACAAGCCAAGGAGATCTTGGATCCGTTCTCTCACAACAAAAAGATATTGAAGAAAATTCTGCAAGATCAGACATGAAAAAAGGGAAAAAGAAAAAACAATACAAAAGCACCACAGAAGCAGAACTAGATCTCTTCCTGAAACGTTATTTGCTTTTTCAATTGAGATGGGCCCAGACTTTGAATCAAAGAATGATCGATAATATCAAGATATATTGTCTCCTGCTTAGACTGAGAGATCCAAGAAAAATTACTCTATCCTCGATTTACAAGAGAGAAATTTGTTTGGATATAATGCTGATTAAGAAGAATTTACCTCTTACAGAATTGATGAAAAGGGGGAGGTAATTCCTTAGGACCCTTGGAATGTACTATTGCATCGTACCATTTTGTGCCATCACTTTGCACGTTCGCTAGATGGATTTATGATCTCACTGTTCAGAGTGTCGTTTGGCGAGGCACTTTGAGGGGTCTCACAGTAGTTGTGGTTTTTGCAAGCCCCTCTTTTTTTTCTTTGGATAGCTAAGTATTGGCCAGATGCAGGGTGATGTTTGCATATGCCAATATTGTTAGATTTTGTGTCTTTTTATGGGATTTGAGTGCTGTCATACTCTTTCTTTTTTTTTATACTAAGTAATTTAGAAGACTTATCCTTTGTGATTCTCCTTACTTTCGCAATGTCATTTACGCATTGCCTTGTGCTTGAACACATGTATATATATTTTTGTAGTGGTTGCCCACTTAGGTAGGCATTTAATATGCCCAGTTATTTAGCTAGCGCCTGGTGTTTGGGGTGACTGGACACTTGTTGGGTGTCCTTTATATGGGATTCTCGGGTGCTCAACGTCTGAGCTACCCAAGTGCATGTTCTCTTGGCTCTATTAAGTATTTGCCATGTTTGTTTTTACAAAAAATGTAACTATTCTAGTGTCGACTAGTGGCAAGCGTAGTTCGCCCTCTTAGGTAATTTAGAAAAAAATGATTAGATGAAACATCATACTTTAGGAGTTGCTTAGGATGTTTAGTTTGAGTTTGTGTCTCTGCAAATAACTTAGAAAATTCATTTGTTTAGGAATACTTTGTGTTTTTCTTCTTCATAAGTAGTAGTTCGTCTCGTTCTTAGCTTTGCTTTTCTTTCATGAGGCTACGTATCGGTTAGACACCTTTTTACATTCTTGACATTATGAATATTCGCTCTCTTTTTATCATAAGAAAGTTTTTATCTATTCATTCATATTTATACACTTAGTTAATTATATGACTTTCAAGTGTTAATGCGTTCTTGATGTCTGATTGTCACGTGGCTAAGGCGTATGAGCTGGGTGTTGAATTCTTTCTCGTCAAACTTTATTATGAGCCCCCTAAAGGGTTTCATGTGGGGTGTGAGTACAAGTACGAGTATTGTCGAGGGGTCTCTTCACAATACTTTGTCGTTTGAATCGAATGTAATTGCGAGCCTCACTAATGAGGTCTTTAAGCATGCCTTAAGTGGTTTGATGGTATTTTTTCACGAGCCTCATTCAGGAGTCTCAGTACTGATATAAGTGTTGCGATGACGTTTGGATATGAGCCTCATTTAGATATCTTATCGCAGATGTTACGTGTTATAATGATGTTTAGATGCGAGCCTCGTTTAGGAGGGCTTATCGCTGATGTTGAGTGTTACAATGGCATTTGATGTGTTGGCCATATAACTTGGATATATTTAATAGTTTATTTTGATTATGCAGCCACATACCCACTGGGGAACCTCATAGTGTGCTTGCGTGTGGTGACCACGTGCTTCCGGGGCAGTTACATAGTGGGTTTATGCCAAGTCATTTCAATTGTACATGAAATTCACTTAAATGTATTAAGGTACATCCACTTACCTCTAGAGAAGATTCATGGTGAGTTTACGCACAGCAATCACGTATCTCCAGAGGAACCGAATAGTGGGTTTTACGCAAAAGTGATTCACATAGAGATGTGTTGTCATTGACGTCTAGAGAAAATTCATGATAGGCTTATACGCAATAATCACGTACTCCCCAAGTAGCCAAATAGAGGGTTTACGTTAAAATCAATTAAAGGTATTTCTAGTAACCTCTAGGACGATTTCAAGAAGGATTATTATAGGTTTATACTCAACTACCACATACGCTTAGAGGGGCTATATAGCTAGTTCTGCTAAAATCAATCAGAGGTGCTGTCATTAAAGCACTAATCTCCGATGAAGATTTGAGGAGGATTTATGATGGGTTTATGCATTACAACCATGTTCTCCCGAAGGAACCAAATATTAGGTTTATGTCAAAAAGAATCAACTAGAGATGTTGCCCTTAAACTTTGGGAAGGATTTACTGTGAGCTTATACACGGGTACCACGTATTCCCAAAGGAGCCGTATAGTGGGTTTATGCCAAGTTCATACCAAGTTGATGTTGATTCAAGACCATCATGATGTATTGACTAAGATACATGCCTTCGGCATCTTACCGCAGATAAAGTATTCCTGTATGTTATAGTTACACAAAAAAAGGAGATAAGTATACAGAGGAAGTTAGTGTGCTTTACTAAAATAGCAAAAGACACAACTATTGTTTCTTGACTTTGGAATATCTTTTATTTAATTTGGAAGCATGTCTACTTTCCATTGAGAAGCGCATCTATTGAGGTCGGACGCCTTCTCCATCTTCGTAGGGTGGGCAAGTTTGCTAAAGGTGGTTTCTTCATTCTTAAGGGTTCTTTCTCTTGCGGCCTTATATAGCATGGATTTCTTCTTTCTTGGGTTAAGCTTCCACAGGGGTACTGTGATAGTGTTAGCCTCCAGTATCAAACATTCGCCTTCATCTACTAAGCCAATTCTATGCGGGCCTCGAGACTATCTGGGTTGGCAGCAGGAGATTTTACTCCTTGAAGAATATTGGTGTGATTTTCCCTTATAAAGTAGTGATCTCCAATAACATTTTCTATGCTTCGAATGAGCCCTTTCCATCCGGTGTCCAGTTTTATAATGGATCATTAGGTTACAACTCTCCTCTCTGCCATATTCGCATTTTCATAGATTTCTCAGGCTTAACTGAGCTTCGTGCATCTTTGACCTTATGGTTCTGGGCGTCTATTGTAGGAGGTATGTGATCCTTATCTATTCTAGAAGTATCTCGGGACTTATTTTTGGCTTTTGTAAAACTTTGGGAGTTTTCATAATACTTCATCTGTCAATTATCTTTTTGTACTGATGATTGAACTACGTAGCATCTCCTCCATAAAGGTTTTGAGGGTAGTTAGGCTCATGTAGTAGACGCAGCATGGGCTTGTCTTTATGATTTCTTTATTAGATCCAATTAGAGAGAAGTAAATCCTTGTCTATTATGTACTACCTTTGTTCAGTTAAATGAGGCAGCATAGGGTATGATGACTACTGAATTCTTGTTGTCTATTAGAATCTTCTTCCTCTATGAATGGGTCAGGGTGGCCGAGATTATCGGGACATCAGCACATTCATCTTTTCTTTTCTCCAAGTCTCTTTCTTTGAGGGCGACGTCGAAATGTTAGAAGCACACTTTCCATGTACAGGGGACCAATTTCAGTGAATGGATTTGCATATGCCTCAGGGTCATTAGGGGCTTTTGGACACAAATGGAGTTACCTCCTTTAGGTATGCTAACGATCATTAATATATTTCCTCAGCGGATAGACTAACCATATAGGGTTGTGGTCCTCTTTTGGGTTCTTGACCTATACTGCAGCATCTTCCAATGGTTCTTCGTACTCTGTGTTCTGATAGTCTTCGGGGAGTCACCTTCGTCGCTTCGTGACAACTCCTTAGAGTATCCTCGTTGGATTGGTCTTTTGATCTCATTTTTCAGGCGGTTACTTCCTTTGGTGGTTCGCCTTTTGTTGTGATAAAAATGCTATTGTTTCTCCAGACTCCGCATCTTTGGTCCTGTGCTACCTTTCTAGTTATGGGTCATATTTGGGGTAGCCCATTACGAGGTACTTGCTTCATCTTTTAGAATTTCCACCATCTCTCGTATTTCTTCACGGGAGTTGTTGTATCTCTTGTATAGGCGCACTTCCTGGTTCAAGTGAAGAGTTTCTCCAGAATGCTTTGGTGTTTACTGCACGAGTCTGAACTCCAATCACAATAGGCAATCATCATGATAGGTTAGGCTAGAGGAAGGTTTGCATGTCTACTTGTGGAGGTAGAGGGATTGGAACAGTATCTCGCTCTAAGTTGTCCTCTACTTTGTCCTCTCTAGGGATGATAAAGCACCTCGGGCGCGGTGAGAGGACTGCAACTGCTCTTATGGACAACATTCCTCAATATAGTAGCTGATCGCTTTAGCCGTAGCTTGAGCAGAGACGTTCTCTAATAAGGTCTTCAATGCTTTTTGAGTCATCTGTAAAATTGGTTCTTTCAAAGATAGTGCATGGTGTGCTGGCATCTCCTCTAGTGTTGGTTGCACTTTTGGGGTGGGCCTCGAAACTAGATGTGACTATGCCCCAAGCTGGTGTTCTCCATGTTCTTCAACCTTAGGACTGCATTGTTGTTGGAGTCGAGCTTTGGATCTAGTCTGCATTCTTAGCATTTCATTTAGATTTTTCACAGACGATGCCAATATGATGTTGGTCGAAAATTGAATTAGGGTCCTTTTCGAAAGTTAGCCAAATTTGGAGTTCTTTTCTTTTTTTTTTTGGAACATGATGTAGAGAGTTTTTAATTTTAAAATTTTTTTGAAATAATTTTTCGTGCTCAATTCAATTTTGGGGCTTAGTATTTATAGTACTTTTCCTAAGCGCACTTTAACCCACTAGTGGCTAGATACCTTTTTGGTGGACTTAATTAATTGAACTCTTTAATATTTTTATTCATTTATTAATTAATTGATTTAATCTTTTCTGTCCATTTTTACCTTTTGACGATTGATGACCTAATTTAATTAGTCATTTCATAATCCAATTTCAGATTCATAAATTTTATTGTTAAAAGATAAAAGAAGAGGATTTTTTTTTTTTTTTCTTTTTGAGAAATAGCAGTACAAACAAAGCAAAAAAGAAATATCCACATTCTCTCAAAAGTAGAGGACGTGAAATGACCCACGACCAAATACAAAAAGGGCAAGCAAAATAACAATAGAAATCCCCCATTGACATGCCCATTCCCGTTCTTGACAATCTTCACTACACTCCACACAACCCAACGCCACCAACTTGCGTGTCCTGCTCCACCACCAGTTCATAGTTCACATAAACTCCAAACCACACACAAATTTTCTTAAAAAATCACCAAAATCCACCCAAAAGATCTTCCCTCTCTATCCCATTTTCACATCTCTCCCTTCACAACAATCAACAGAGAGAGAATTACCCAGTTATGGGTCCGATCGTGCTGACTCAGTTGGCCACCGGTCTGAGCATTTTGGCGGGGGCGGTTCTTGTCAAACAAGTTATGGACCAGAATCCCATGATGGGTCCGGGTCGGGCTCCCAGATGCCCCAGCTGTAATGGAACGGGACGGGTCACCTGCATGTGCACCCGTTGGTCCGACGGCAATTATGGCTGTCGGACTTGTGCTGGCTCCGGCCGCATGGCCTGCAGCAGCTGCGGTGGAACCGGAACGGGCCGGCCGATTCCTGTTCAGATATCCGTTCGCCCTCCCAACCAGCCTTCATGAGTATATTCAGGTTTGTTGTTTAACGATTTGAAGTAATGTAATATATACGATATTGTTAATTCTTGGAGAGAACGAGTGAAATATGGGGAATTGCCCTTAGGTTGTAATTAAGGTGATGAATTTATGAAATGAAATAATTCTATTGATAATTCTTTTGTGCTTTTTCTTTATTATGAGTTTATTATTGTTTCGGGAGTTAGAGAGTTTTCATCATCTATGTGTGTTTATTAGATATGCTATAAGTTCTTTTGGTCGAAGTTTATCTGGCAGCAGTTATTGTAATACGCAGAGAATTAAACTCAAACTTGAGCTTCTTTCTGTTCCTGCTGCTCTGGGGATATCTGACTATGTTATCTAGTAGGATTTGGTGTTTTTTAAGTTTTAACTGACTGAATTTTATGGTATTGTGGATTTTTTTAACCCCCTTTTCCCCCTTTATCTGTCTATTACATGTTATACTTTTGCTTTTTGCAGTAAAGAATGTATGATAACTAAATTAGATTTTGGAAGTGGTTGTGGATGTATTTATCTTTGAACACAATGAAAGTTGTCCAAACTCCAACGATGATAGCCTTTGGAAGTGGTTGTGGATCTATTTATCTTTGAACACAATGAAAGTCGTCCAAACTCCAACGATGATAGCCATCAGTTAGATGAATTCAGTGAATTGGAAAAATATTCACTTCACTATCGGAAAACAATAAGCAAGAAATGCTTTCTCCTTTCACGACAACTGTTTAGGTTCTGTGAAATTGGTTTGCGTATCTCTAAGGCCAATTCATTTGCAAGCCCTAATTGAACTGCAAGTTCTATTTGGTCTCATTGGCCTCGGGCCATCAAGGACATAGTGTATGAACCAGGTCCAAGGGAAGTAAGAGAGCAGGGATTGAACCCTTTATTCTTATGAAAACTAGAGACCAATTGAGCCAGTTGCTTAATTGGCTTCTTTTCAAGTGCACATGGATATGTGCATCTACTGAACATTCTTTGAAGTTTTTGTTATGTGCCTTTACTTTAAATTAAGAGAATAGTGAATCATGTCTGTCATTTTTCGGATATATAGTATTCATTAAGCTTCTGGTTTGGACTTTCTGCATGATTCACAACTTTATAGGATGCCTGTAAGTGTATGTGTATGTAAACGGCAATGTGCTTATATGACCCAATCATTACAAAATACGATATTCTTTTGAATGATAATTTATTGTTGGTGATAGCTAACTTGTTTATAGTCATATCATGGTGTATGGAATCTTGTAATCTGAGATGGTAGATAACTGAGCATGATTTACCTGGAAAAAGCTATGAGCTTCGGAAAGATGAGCTCCTTTCATGTGAAGGGTCATGGAACAGCTGATAACTAGATAGTCAAAAGCACTAAGGAGTATGGAAAGGGGTGGTCTATATTGTTGGTTAGCTTAGAACTACAGTTTGCTTCATCATGGACAAAGCTCGAATGATAGCTCTTTGATCATCGCTGCTTTGCATTAAAGCATTCAGCTAATTGACCTTGAGCTATGGTTGAGCTTGAATTTGATTTAGCTCAATTTAAACCTGCCAAGCATTCAAGTTCAAGGCTCTTATTACTAAGTTAATTGTTGTGATTTTCTCTCTCATATATATGTGTTGCAAAATATCAGCAACACAGTATTTTATTTTACTTGGATTCAATCTTAAGGCTTTGTTTTTTATATCAAACAAGAATTATTTGGGTAGAGGCTTGAGTGCAAAACTAATAATACACCTTTCAATCCCATTGAGATATAATGTTATTTGCTTAAAGTCTACTTTCACAAGGAATGAAGCTTAGTCTCTAAGAGTAACTACAAGAGGCAAAAACTGAAAGAGATGTTGCCGAAGGAATCTAGGTAACCAAGATACAGCAGCTAAAATGAAAAATAACTAGTGAACTAGAGATAAAGCTTAAGCAATTGTCTTTGTGGATTTCACGGCCTTGAAACTGTTCCAAACTCTTATCTGTCGCAAAACCACCTACTTGAATGTGAGTTAACGATTTCAGGAATTCTAATTTGACGTAGTTAGCTGATCTGAAATTTAGGATCTTTTACTCAAAAACATTCATGGGAAATCAAAAGCGCTTTGAAGAGGTTCTGTGCTTTCTACATCAAAGCTAAAAGATACTTGTGACTAATTCAACTTTTCAAGGTGCCGGAGACCTTACAAAGAAAAGAATTAAAACTTGTAAAAACCTATTTATGTGGTAGCATTGTAGAAGATGTCTTCATTATGGCAATCACTGTTGTGATGGATCTTGATTATTCAAGATTTTAGGCTTTTAGTTATACATTTGAGCTTTGTCAGAGCAATAAAAATTTCAGAAGTTTCTGAAACTGAATTTCAGTGGTAGAACACCCAAAGCTCTTATGCATGGAGTTGGAATTTGATGAATGATTCACTGAAACACTTGATTCTAGGAAGTTTGGATTCAATAAGTGAGGAATCAAATGTAAATATGAGGTTCGACATTTATTTGGTTGTATGGTGCATGTTGGACAATTTTAGAACAAACTCCCTTCTCACCTACAATCTGCCAAAAGAGAAGTACATTTTCTGAACAGGGTACGATGAAAAACGTAGGCCGTAAACAGGGTAAAATGGAAGTCCTAATGAACAAAAAGGGGAGAATAAAAAAGAAAAGCATAACGAGAAGCATGATGTAATCTATTAGATTTTGTTCTTAGCCTGGATATTTTACCTGTATTATATAGTTATATAATTGATCAAAGATTGTGCCTTTTGATATAGTTGTTCCTGTGCCATCATTTCTTTGGTGGATATTGGCTGCTTTTATTTTTGATATTGAAATATCTGGTTCTTTCAATTGGATAAGGATGGGCTGTTGTATGGTAATTCTGGAGCTGACTGAGCTATCTTAAATATCAGAGCCAAATATTGTACTGGTTAAACTCTCCATTCTGTTGCAGTTTAATGCTCAAAAGTGCTTTTCTTTGAGAGGATTAGTAATCTTTCTTTCTTTTTTTTTTTTAAAGAAAAAAGATTATATATCAAGGATCATATTATGGTATCTGTAGAAACCAGAAGTATCAAAGAAATGCTGCCACTCTCCTGCATTTGTTCCTGCACTTGCTTTTTGGTTTTATCTTTTTTATAAATAAGAGAAAAATGATTAAAACATTTTAAATAGTTGTTATTTCATTACTTGACAGTCATTGATCACTGTCACAAATCACGAACCTACTAATGAAAAGAGAGTCTAAATAGATAACTAATTCACATTTGCTACAGATGCTTTCAGTATTTCAATTATTATTCAGTTAATTACCATCTGAAACTTTAGTTATATTCTGTACTCGACAAACTTTGCAATATCTGTCTGAAACCTTAGTGTGCATCCAAAGCTGGCTAGTTTTCACGGGAACTTGATCGAGCTCTCAAGTGGTGAAATATGCAAAAGCAGATAGTCATTCGCAGCATTATCATAAGACCAGTGGTGCAAATGATCATAACTGCCTTTTAAAGAGTGCCAAAGTTAAATTCGTAGCATCTGAAATGATGGAGCCAAGTGTAAATTGGCTGAATCCACCCGCAAATTATGTTTGCGCTTTTTTTGGTTGCTTTTCTATGAGATACACTTTGCTAAGTCACACAAGAGTTAGGCCTTCTAGAAAGCAATCTATTGTCTAATGGATGCCTCTTGGCTTTAGATTAGTCTAGAATTGTAATTTATTACCTTTTAGAAAACAATATATTGTCAAACAGATGCCTCTTGCTTCACCTCTTGCTTATGTTGTGGGTGATTATCTTGTTTCCTGATCTTTTGTTATCTTCTTCTGTTAGACTCTAGTTATCCATTTCATATGCCCCTTTAATATGTGTTCTGTGTTTATGAATTTCTTTATCAATAAATAAACCTAAGATTCAAGGATTTCCTTTCATCATGCAAATCGACAGATTTATGGACATGAAGTGTATATACCAGGTTAGGATCTGTTGAAGGTATTTGTACACTGCATAAGCTCTTTTCTACAGCTCATAAAGATGTAGCAGTACATATCTAACAATGCAACATTAATTGGAAAAACACAGTGAGAATCTATTTCTTTCCCCCAGGATGATGGTTGCTGGTGTTTCTCCAACACTAATGTTAAGAGCGACTCTGTTCCTTCTCTCACTTAGGGCTGAAGGCCTGCAACATTAATAGTCAAACTATTATTAGCAGTCAATTTTACTATGATACAGTCTACAAACTCTATGTTGTCAATTTGTAACAGTAGTATAGGCCTTAGAGCACATGCATTCCTACACGCCATTTATGTGTGACTGATGCTTGAAATCTAATGTTGCACTCACAGCAAAAATGGTAGCATGACCAGGATCAGCAAGGTGAGCAAAGAGGTTATCTATGGGTCCTGTTCCAGTATAGATGTGTTGGAACCATGCTCCCATCACAGCCAACATTGCCAACCTTCCATTCTTGATCTCCTTTGTTCTCAACTCCTTAACTTTTTCAGGTGAACCAGAGCCCCATCCTAGCGGGTCGAACCATAGCCCACCCGGATAGCCAACATCAGTCCCAGTCAGCTTGTTATTGGGGAAGATGGGATCGGTGTTCACACATCCAGGCTTGATGATGTCTGCCCATCTTCTTCCCTCAGCCCAGCCAATAAAAATCAACTCAATAATGAAGAGTGTTGTTGTATCAGTGAAGTACTCTTGTTCGCCAGCAGTGTACCATGAAGGGGTGTTTAGAATGCCAATCTTGGTAAGGAACTCAGGGATGAAAATGCCTGCAGCACCTAACATTGCCCATCTGCAGTGTACAAGCTCTGCCTGCTGGTTCCATCTCAAGCTCTCCGGGTCAGATCCTACAAAAAATTTACATGTTTATTTCTTTGAATGTAACACGTACGACCAAAAACTCTAGCTTTAACTGATGTTTGACGATTAGTACCTAAGCCAAGAGGATCAAAACCGAAGTCTCCAGGAAGGCTGCAAAGCACGATTTAGACTAGATATGAGAACCATATTCATAATGTCCTCTTTTGCAGGGTAAAACTGATATATTGAGGTTAATTGGATCATTAGCGAACCTGCCATCAAGCCATGGGGGAGGGGTGCTCCCAGGGAACCACAGTGGTCTGTCTGGATCAGCTGCAGCACAGACAGCGACTGATCTTGCGCTACTTACTCTCAATTTTCTTCCTCCAAAGAAAGAAGCCTTAGTTGCTCCCACAATCGATCCATTCTTCTGGGAACTGCATTATAAGTTGAATTGTAGTTCATGGTTACAAATTACTATACGGTATGCACATAAACACACGCATAGACGCACATATATAGTTGGTGACATTTCCTAGAATTCTAATGAACAATCATATTCATCGTGTGAAGAGATGTTAGGTAACGGTGATGATTGTTCTTCATGCATACACAGTAGTTATATCTTGGATGATCGTATACAACTTGTTTTTGAAGAGAAAGCAACTTGCCTTGGGGAAGAGAAGGCAACAGCAGCAATGGCTGATGAAGCACATGCAGAAGCCATGTCTACTGATTTTTTTGCAGGTGTCTGATGTGTATATGTGTGTGAGAAGTATAGAAGTTGAGAGTTAATGTATCAAGGGGCTTATCTTGTTAGGATAGGAGTGTGGATGTGTGGTTGGCTGGTTGGGATGCCATGTGGCCAACAGAATCTAATGTCTTTCCCCAAAGCCCAAAGGCCTTCAGCTCTTTGATCTTACCTGCTACAATCTCAAATTGGTGGTGGTGGTGGCTGCTCATTCTTAGTTTTATGTGGCTGCTACTGATATTCTGTCTCTTTCTGGGGCAATTGTTATGTTTTTTATTTATTTATTTCACTTTTGTCTCAAGTTATATATGTATGGTAAACATGTAATAAATATTACTATTTTTGACAAATTTTTGATGGGATCTTGGAGTTTAATGAGAAAAATAATAGAAATAAAAGTATTATAAATAAGATATTAAATTTTGTTATTTGCAGCAAGGGCAATAGTTTTTCTATTTCATGTTGGGATTTTGAATTCCAGTAAAAATAAATGTTGAAAAAAATATCTTTTTTTTTTTTTTTTTTTTTTGTTGGTATGTTGGTTTGGTTGGGGGGGGGGGGGGGTGTTAAATGATATAAGTTTGTGCTATTGTTCTTATTTTTTGTTTTTCATTTCCTTCTTCTCCTTTAGCAAGGACTTTTTAGTTGGACTTATAGTGGGCTACTTGGCTTGGAGTAGTTACCATTTCCACGATGAAGTTCAAAAATTTTAATTGATCAAATCTCCGACAACATGAAAAATTGTTTAAACCTTTGATAATATGAAAAACCAAACGCTTTGGTATATTAGTTAAAATTTATTTACGGTCGTTCATTTTCAAATCTTTCATTACGATGTGATGGAAACTGAAAATGCACCAATTATGAAATACGACTCCATCTTCTTTACCGGACAGTTGGTCTAAGGGAGTCTTCTTTATGTTAGTTATGCAATTTTCATATTCTTACTCAAGTGTTGAAATTTAAAACTAAACAACATTCTAAATTATATTTGGTAAAAAAAAAAAAAAAAAATGAAATACGAGGCCAAGATTCAAAGAAACTAAATATTACTTATTTGAAATGATATAATAAGTTTAATAACAAATTAAATATAAATAAGATATGCAACAAACAGTAAACTTAAATTATAATTATAAGAGATTCCTCAAGTTCAATTATAATAAATTTCAATAAACTAGTAAGAAGTTACATTATTTATATAGTATGGAGGGTGTTAAAGTAACCATCTGATATGTATTCAAATTTCAATGTATTAACTATTTTTTTTTTTAAATGCACAGGTTAACTCAATTTTGCGTACACCGAAAAAAATTCAATATTAATTTAGCATATACATTTAGTTTAGTCACTAGGTTTGATTTAATTAATCTATACAATTAATTTTCATTGGACTAAACAAAAAAATATTTTATCATGTTTATTCTCTACTCTCAATGTATTATTGTTTAACTATATTTTTTCTCTAATTATATTATTTTTTTGTCTATCTAATTTCGTTCTTTTGATTTTTTTTTTCCAAATATATTATTTTATATATTATATTCAAGTAAATATATTTAAATGATCAAAAAATTTACTGCCAATTAATAATTAAATATTTTTAATTTTATATGTATCGAAAAATTAAGCACAAACAATGAGTGTGCATAGGGATGTCAATGGGTCCAGATAAAAAGCGAACCCCCCTAGACCCACCTCACTTAGGGAGAAATTTGAAAGTATAAACGGGTTTGAAGCATGTCTCGAATTTAAAATTTTAAACCCAAACCCGCCTTGAATTTGCTCCATTGGGATATGGTATGTACTAGTTTTATTATTATGAGTATATTTATATCATATGTATTTATATATATTTGGATTTGGGGCAGCATGGTCCTGATTCCTTAAAAATCTTAATCGGGCATGTCTTATGTTTTGGCGAACCTGTCATAGACTCGGCCCATTGCCATCCCTAAGTGTGATGCGGTTTTTAATATTAATATGAATGAGTTTTGGTTTAATTGGTTAAGTTTGGATGTTAATGCATATGAGTAATTTTTGGTTATTAGGGTACATGTAGAGGTGTCAAAACAAGCTGGGTGGACCGGCCCGGCTTGCAAAAAAAATCGGCCCAACTCAGCTCGTTTGAAAACCTGTATCGAGCTGAAATTTTGCAACCCGGGATTGGCTCGGCCCGCGGACCGTGGGCTAGCCCAGCTCACGGGCTAAACGAGCCGGCTAGCGAGCTAGCCCGCTTAGCCCGCAATAATTTTTTAATTTAAATTATAATTTATAATTTTTTAAAAATTATAAATTTATAATTTATAGTTTGTAATTAAGAATGTATAATTTATAATTTATTACTTTATAAATGTAAAAATCAATAATTAAGAAATTTGAATTTTTAAATTATAAATTTATAAAAATTATAAATTATAAAAAAAATAATTTGAGAAAGGTGAAGACCATATTGCCTCAATTGAAGAAGACGATGAAGCATCCACCATCGCATCTCAATTCAAGAGCAATTTAGATCACTTGGGTGAACGATCGGTTTATCATTGGACATGTTTAGATGTTTAGATATTGCAAAGTTGTTTATTTATTTATTTTATTTATTATTATGTACTTTCATTTAGAGGTTTGGTCAAATCCACCTCTATAGAATTATTTTTTCTAAATTAATAACGGATAGAGGAGTCCATGCCAAACCCCTCACCACCTTATTTGGTGGTGTTTTGAAAAATTATAATTGATCAAAAAAAATTAATATAAGTATAAGTTTCTAAATTTTTATAAAAATTTAAGTGTTGTAAAATATTAAAAATCACATAAGTATAAATTATTAAGTCTTTCAAAAAAGTATAAGTGTTGAAAAAAACATTAATAATCACATAAATATAAAAACTTCAAAATTTTAAATTCATTTTCAAAAAAAAAAAAAAAAAAAAAAGAAACTCGCAGGCCAACCCGCGAGCCAGCTCGCAAGCTGGATAGCCTACCTCGGCTCATATATAAACCAGCTCACCTATATAGTGGGTTGGTTTTGAGCCGAGTCGGACTTTTCAATTTTCAGCCCGTCACGGTCCGGACCGTGAACGGCCCGCGGCTCGGCCCGGGACCTCCATTAACCGTTTGTTAAACGAGCCGGGCTAGCTCGGCCCGGCTCATTTGACACCTCTAGGTACATGGGTGGTTTTAGCTATGTAATCTATTCGGACACAGTTTATTTGTTTTAACACATCTACTATTGGGTTTTAGTTTGAGTACAGCCCAATTTTTTTCTTCGATAAGAAAGCTTTGAAAGGAAGAATTCGTACTTGAAAGAAGTGGGACTCTCCTTTCTTTGATCAAGGCAATTTAGAGAATGGGGAGAAAGTCTTCGAATTCCAGAAACCTAGTTCTACTAAATACTTAAGAGTCCGTTTCTCAGGAATTTTGAGATGAAAGATATGTGCGAGACTCATAATAAATAATAATTTGGTCTAGATATGAATAGTTTAATTTAATGGGTTTTGATAGAATATTACGGTACCTATTGACAGACCTAGCAACTAGGTGGGCATACCGCATACATGACTGATGACTCCTAGTAAAACTATTCTCTATTGACTGTAATTGGGCCAACTGCTTGGTTGTCTAATACTCTAATTCGTTTGGACCGCTGGCAGGCTGGCTGTTCAAGCCTAACTTGGTTTTCCACCCCACTCTTTTTGTGTGTGTGTGTGTGTGTGTGTGTGTGTGTGTGTGATGAAATAAGTGCAGCTAGGTAGGACTGTTAATTGATTGGATTTTAATCCGAATCTTATTCGAATTCAATCCGAATTTTAAGATTTTTATTTGATTAAAATATTCGATGGATCATATCGATTATATCCGTAATCTAAAAAAGTAGATCGGATACGGAATTAAGCAATCTGATTTGTTAAAGATCCGAATCCAAATTTTAATATTTTTTATTAAATTAATACTCTTATATATCAAATTAATAAAGATTTTAAAATAAAATCTATTTATTATATTGACTTAATATCTATTTTAACATTTATATTATGCTATCAATATTAAACCTTCAGCCTAAAAAATAAGAGGTATACTGATAAAATGTCAAATATAATAATGTATAATACTTTACATATGTATTAATATAATGTGAAATACAAGTTTAATATTCAAATATTTAACTTTTGAACTAATATATAATAAAAAATTATTAAAAATTCAAATATGACATAAATTTATTTTATAAATACAATATTTTTATACAATAGAAAAGGAAAAAAAAAAAAAAGGAAAGGAAAAATATTAAATCAGGTTGGATTTTTTAATTGAATTTCGAATATCCATCGGATTCAAATATGATATTAATTAATAAAGATCCTATAGGATATAGAATTGAATCTGGATATGAATTTTGATAATCAAATTCGAATTCGAATATGACTGATCCAATCCAAATCCGACCCGTTGACAGCCCTACAGCTAGGTTCACTTGTTTCTTTTGATCATAAGAATGGTGGATTAGTTTAGTGGTGCAGTATCAAATTTTCTTTAATGCTTCTTTTTATTGGGCCCTAACATCTTACAAGGGCTTTAAGTTGGTTCACTTTGTTCTCCTTGTCATGCGACTGTGATGGCCCAAAAACTTCTACGAGCTTGGTTTTATTCCTATGAATCCAACCCAACCCAACATGATTGTTGTACACTGCAAAACTTTGTATTTTTTAATGATGCATGATGATGACATAGAAGATAATTAAGAAAAAATTAATTTTAAATTCAAATTAAGTGGAATATAAGGTGAAATAAATGGTTAGAAGCCACTAAGACCTCAAAAGCTTCATTTTTCTTATTATTAAATCAGTGTCTTATTTTGTCGCAAACCGATAAAAACAAAAAATAGAAAAACAAATTATGGAGTGCTATTGATATATGGTCTGTGTTTATGTTCAACAATCACATCCTGCATAAAAGATAAAACAATGTAATTTTCAATTTCTCGTCTAAGAATGGAAGCCGTTAATTTGTTTGTTGAGAGGAAAAATAAAATAAGAATCTCATTAGCCCACAAGAAGGAAAAATCTTATCCTTTATCCTCTTCTTGTTCTTGACCCCAAAAGCTGGAGGATATCAATCATTTTCAGTGAGTCCTGTGCACTTGTACACTTGGTTTCCCCTGCAAAAAGAACCTATTGGCTATTGCTATTAAAATGGGATTTCGCTTCCTCATCATTCAATCACCTTTGATAGATTCACCAACTTTCACATCACATATTTAATTAAACTAATTAACTTGAATGAGCTATTGCATCTGCCATCTACTAAGGAGAAATTTTTCAATAATTTAAATATAGAAGGTATGAATATAAATTCTTTTATTGATTTCGGGAATAGTTAGGATTTAAGAACAAAATAATTCGGGAAAAAAGATGCCATATTAGCTGTCTTCTCCTAGCTACTTCTACTTCTACTTCTACATTGCCATGGATTGTATATGCTACAAACTAGAAACTACTAATTAATCCTTTTTATTTTTCTAACTAATAACATGAATGATGATTATGATATCCATAAGTATAATCAATAGTTCTAAATAAGCATCAACACTACGTAACAATTAAATTCATAAAACCCGATTTAACTAACAAGAATAAAATGTATAATAATCAATTGAAGGCACTCGATTGATCCAAAAAAAAACAAAGACACTCGGCAAATAATATAATGCGTAATTGACATCTCATTGTTTTCAAGTTCAGTCATACATTTTTCTTCTCATAACTTAACCAAAATCTTATGATCAACATATAGTATTAATGTTAAATCAATCTTCTATAATTGCATCCTCAAGAAATTAGTTATGTCTTAATTGATTATAGTTGAGGTTCTAATTTTTTAATATAAATAAAACAATTAAGTAATGATGTTATATTTATTTATCTGACGTTTGTCTTTTAAAGTAAAAGATAAAGACAGAGATGAAAAACCAAGACAGATGCAGCCAAGTATTTCCATGAAATTGGTCCAAATTAATGATTTGAAGCCAAGTATTTGACCAAACCACAATGCAGCCATTTTGGTTTGGTAAGAGAGACATAAATGAATGTCGATTGTCGAGTAGACCACAACATCAATCTTATCCTGAATTTTGTACGCCAAAAAGAGGTTTAATTAATCAACTTTTTGGACACTTTTTTTTTTTTTTTTTTTCTCCCCTTTCCTGTCCCCAGCGAAAGAAAATATATCAACAACACTTTGCTTTTGGATCATGCAACTGACTAATTATATGGAAGGAATCACACAATATATATGATGATCAATGCGTGCATGCATGCCATCTTCTCATGTTTGCTAGCAAATAATATTTCAACACACATCAATATTATTAATTTGAGGCTATATATATATATATATGTATATGTAATTGTGTGTTAAAATCTGGGTACTTTTTCTTATTGCTCCACTTTAACAAATGCAAACTTAGAATTGGTGAATAATTTTTCATCTTTCTATTTACTGAGTCCTCAATTAAAATGAAACTTGAAATTATTATTATTATTATTATTATTATTATTATTATTATTATTATTATTATTATTATTATTATTATTATTATGTGAGTTGTAGTCATTTTCGTTTGAATGTATACCGATGAAATGCGTCAAATATATATAAAATGGTTCGCATACTGTGTACATAGATATGTAATTTAAATGTGAGTTCAACTCAATCACACAGAATATAGGCAAACTATATATAACATAGAACTTCTTTGTAGGTCCTTAATAGTTTTCAAATTAAATTTCATGAGCCAAACACAACCTAGCTAATTATTAAGACAAATTAAACTAGGTCCTGTGACAATGATTGAGAACAATTGATTAAATGGTATAGAGCCTACCAAACAATATTTGAACTTGTTTAGATCAAATTTTAGCAATTAGGTAGATGTTAATCAATGTGTTTACGTTATCAATCATCATCATACCATATATACTATATAGTGGTTTCATTCTCTACCATTTGACGAAGCATATGTGATGCGTATAATTAGAATCGTGATCATGTGCTACATGAAATCATACCTAGTAATCTCTAATATTAATCATGTGCTCCTTCAAAACATACCTAGTAATCAAGAACTATGGTTTCACAAAATATACATTATTGCAAAGGAAATCTCTAACATGGCCTAATCAACTAATTTTGGTCTTTTAAAAGGTTTTTACATTTAAATACACCATACTTTTTTTTTTTTTTTTTTTTTTTTAAATATCATTGATTTGATTGTCAATTGGATCCACACTCAATTAGAATTCATCATGCGAATCAGGTCTTGTGTAACATCTACTATTATCCAATATTAAATATGCTTTTGCTCTCTCTATATATTTCACAATTAGTTATTTGTTATAGTATTAATGTATCAAGAGCTCGTTTATTTTAGATAACGTGATTGATATGTAAATTTGGAGAAAACATCTGGTTGTAATTTAATCTTCAAAATCAAAACAGAGCTGATATTTTATTCAATTTGAGTAAAAATTAGACTCTTCGTCAGACCAAATAATTAATAAATAAAAAATTGAACTTCATCTAGCTATTCTAAGCCAAGCAAATTTAGCAAACAAGCCCAAAAAAATTATTAGGACTAAGTCGGCAGATGCCCATATATTTAATTTCAAATTAAAAATAATTGGGTCCTCATTGGTCATTCCATATCACCCATTTATAAAATTTCCATGTGTGTGTGTATATATATATATATGTACATACATATATGTATACACACATATACAGAGAGAGAGAGGGAGAAGAACTGTTTAATTGTGATAATTCTATGTTTTCTCCCACTTTTATGGACAAAAATGGAAAGCCGATGAGTTGTGATCATCACTAGGAACACAACTCAATCATGTCAGACAGTACCACATATTTCATTAATGTTTGAAGGTTGCGGGGTCAACAAGCCAAAGGCGCGGTACTCTTTGACATGATTGAGTTGTGTGGAAGAGAACGGTAAAACCAATTGACTCATTTGTATATATTTTGTTCTGAAATTACTAGATAAGGCGTCCCCAGATTCTTGCGGTATTTTATTATTATTATTATTATTATTGTTATTATTTACTAGTAATAAAACTAATGATGGACCCACCAACATCATCCTGTTGATCTGTTTGGGTTTATCTAAGCAGCTTAATTATTATTATTATTATTATTATTATTATTATTCACATGCAAATGGGGTGACTACAGGCACAATGATGAGTATATTACAAGCAAGGCTGAAAGGAAATATTGTGACATTGAAATGATTCGTGTCGATGAAGAAAATGGCGTGAAATTAATAAATGAAGATTAGTTCTTCAGCATAGACAGTGAAAGCATTAATGTATTTTCTAGTCTAAATACTGGAATAAATTATTTATTTCATTCTTGATTCTTTCTCTATTTTATTTCATAAATATACGATATGTATATTAAATATAATTTACATATATACATCAAGTTGAAAAAACTAAAGTAGAGAATGATACAGAGAAATCAATGTGTTTAAATACTGCTTGAAAAATTTTGGGGGAGGGGGCTGGATAATGGATGGAAATTGAATAAGTTACTCAATATTCTATTTAAAATAAAAATATATCTATATATATATATATATATATATATATTTGACCTTGATTCAATTGACACATAAAACAAATTTAACTTGAGTATATTATTTTTTAAATTTTCCAATAGGTTTTGAGAACAAATAATAAAATACGCTTTCAAATATATATATATATATATATATCAAATTATTGGAGCTTCACTAATATTTTAGCTCAAGTAAGGCCTACTGTAGCTCAAATTCTTTCACGAAAGAACTCAATTAAATCAACTAATTTTGCGACTAATCATCGTCAAGGAGATTTTATTCATTCATTTAATTAATTATCTTTTTTAGTACGAGTAATTAAAATGTTATCAATCCTCTTTCTTTTTTTACATATGTTTTCATACAATGGATAGAATAGGAGTGAGACAATTAAATTGAATCCCTAGACCTCTTCTTAATTTATATAGGTACAATCCAGTGCCATTTGAAATGAACATTTTCATCATTTTTGTGGGGTCAATATATTCACATTAATCTGGTTCTCCCTAGCTAAGTATTCTGGGCCTCTCCAAACTGAAGCTGCTAAGGCATCTTCCCTATTTCATTATATATAGAAAATTACAAAATTAAGGCTTTGTTTGGTTATGTTTTCCGGAACAACATTGTTTTGGGAAAACATAACCAAACATATCTTCATTTTTCCTTAATAAATACACATTCTCCAATATATACATACATATTATATATATATATTATTATTCTAACATTAAAAAAATCATTTAATTTCATTTTTACCCCAATAACCCAACAAAAAAACATTAATTTGACTGCTACAGTAAAAAATATCTCATTCAAAACATAAACAAACATACCAAAAAATAATTTTCACATTTTTCAATAATTCATTCTCCAAAAATATATAATAAATACACAATAAAATCAAACATAAAACATAACCAAATACTATCTAAGTACAACAACCGCAGCATTTGAAATTTACAAGTCAAAAACTTATATCGGCCAAAGTTTATACTTATGCATGAACTAAATTATATGTGTGTGTGTAATAGAGAACATTGAACAGATGGTATATATACATCAAGTTGATGGCGGGAGACAAATTAAAAATAGATGACAAAAACGAAAGAAAATTGAATCTAAAACAAATGAGGTAAGAGAGAACATTAAAAGGGTGTTTGGCTAAATTTATTTAAAAAAATTTATAAACTTTTACATCTTATAAAATATTTTTCGAGCTTATAAGATGTCAGTAATGACAATAAATTTATAATTAGAATGATTAAGAACTTGTTAAAATCTTAAAAATGAATTAGGATTTCCTCACTTTTTTAAAAAAACTTATAAAAAATTACCAAACACTTTGTAACATCTTATAAACTCTTTAAAATTTTATAAGATGTTTTAATCAACTTATAAGCTCAGTACCCAAACACCCTCTAAAGGACATCATGAAAATAATTAATAATTAATTAATAATATAAGTTTATCTACCGACGTAACATCATCCTGTTTGTTATAATCAACGTTAAATCATGCCAATTGCCAACAAATCACTTGCCAATTAAAAGAACACTGACCAGCTAATGAAGGCTGAGGGCTGAGGCTGTTTCCAACTTTAAACATGGACGGTCCAATTCTATTAGCATCGATCCATCAATTCTTGTTCCGTCTGAATTAACCAACCTTATCATCTCAGTTAACTATTCCAACAACAATTAATTTCTTGCTACGTATCCATTCCACTGCAATTTAAATAATCAATTATATATTTAACAATATTAGCATCTCATTTTCAACTTGTTCGTCAAATATATTGACTTGGGTAGGTGCGATCATAATTAATTTCCCCCATTGCAAGACCCAAGCCAATATATTATTCCCTAGTGTTGAAAATTGGATCAAGTTATTCAATGATTGACTTAAAACCGGCTGTCAAACGTTGGTCCGTTTTGACTTAATTCTCTAAACATAACAAATTAAATTGAACACTTTATTCCATTTGATAAAATTTTAAATTTGTCTCGAACTCGATTCAATTATTTAAATAATAATAAATTGTATCAAAAAATTATAAGCCAATTGAGTTTAACCCATGTTCATACGCTTGATTAAAACTTATTTGAGTTCAACAAATCTAATAATTGAATCAAAGTTTTGAATATAGAAAAAATTAAAATCAAATTTGAATAATATCGATCTTATTTGACTCGACTCTATTTGTGCGTATATACTAGCTTTCATTTATTGATATGTTGAAAATTGGCATTTATTTTAGAATTTAATTATCTCATCTCCCCGCTAATTAATATCTGTAATTTTTGACACATGCAACAGCATGACCCTCACAATATTTAATTTCCACATATATTAATCATATTATGATCAACACCCGACCCGACGTCTCATAATATTATAATTATCTCATAATATAATTATTTCATTGCAACATCGATCTAATTTTCCAAGTGCAGACAATAATATTAAAGCAACAAAAGAGGGACAAGGAAAGAGCTCTTAACAATTAATGACATATATCATCTGACCTGTTATAATTTAATTAGTCAAACAGTACTACGTACTGGCTGCATATTTAATTAATTCTTTATCCTAACTATATAATCCACCTTAAACATACATACATACATATCTATGTTATATATAGTAATGATTAGCTGAAGTCTGAAGATAATATATTATTATTATTATTATTATTATATATAAACTGGTTACACTTTTTTTCAGTTGTACAATTATTTGTGGTTAGATCTGTATCGGCTGCCGCCGTTTTTGCTGATATTGTACGTACTTACTGATTTATCTTTTCTTAATTATTTTTCTAGCTGTACTTTTGCTTTTATTCTTTCTCAATATTAACTATATATCCCAATAGTTTACTTTGAATTTTTCATAAAGAATAAATTAGGATAATTAGCCTGGATTAATTAGACGTGAACCATTAATAGACATTATATGCTAACAAAAAGTGCATGAAATTTTAATATTGAATTAATAATCTAGATTGATGAGAACTTTTAACTGAAACATACATGCAATGTAAAATATTTTTATACCATCATATCATATATGAGCTGTTACATCAATAGCAAAACTGTGATAATTAGATTTAATTTGTTCTGTTATTCATATATCTTATACTTTTGGTGATATGGGTTAATTTTAATTTAATAGTAATTGGTGAAGATGCAACCTCTTTAATTACTTGAATAATACGGAAGTGATCAATATTTTGCATGAGATCATAAATTCTGATTATGAAACTTTTTCCATTGATCAATTAATTGAACACAGGTGGGAGATAGAGAACATTGTTTGCCTAAGTTTGTTTGATTAGTTTAACCATTAACATTTGAACTATTTATACTGCAAATTAAATGTACTGTTGAGATTAAGTTTTAGATAAACTCAATTATGATCATGAAACTATAAGGGGAGGTTCTGGGTTCTAGTCATCGTTAGAGAGAGAGAGAGAGAGAGAGAGAGAGAGAGAGACTCATATCAAGCTTATAAGTTAGATACCCCACCAAAAGTGATTAAACAATGATGAAGGATTCCCCCCCCCCCCCCCCCCCCCCTTTTCCTCTAATAAAATTAAATAGAACACGCACTTAATATAATGTAAGATGAGTTGTATTGTTTTTCAAGTGGAAATAAATTTGATGGTTTACTTAAACATTTAGTGGAAATTAGGGTTTTTTTTGTCTCTATATTTATACACTCACAGATATCAATGATTAGTTAAAATTCAAACTATAAACCTCACATATATATATAAATTTGAGGATGATTCTATTGAAATAACTGAATTAATTTGCTGCTCTATGTTTCGACTCGAAAAATAAAACCAAATATGTTTACTCATTGTCCATAAGCATTGCCGGAAACATGACAAATTTTTTCCAAAATACCACTTGATATGGGGTGGCCCAAATACCTAGACCCAAACCAAGTTGGCCCAGAGGCGCAGCACCAAGCCCAATCTGGCACCCGTGGCCTATATGCATAATCGACCTCAATCGACCACTCGCCTGATGGTGCCCCATGCACAGAACGGCATTGACCTGCGAGGTCGATACAATACAGTACTTTGCCACCGCATTAAATGCACTGACGGGCGGCACGTCTCCGCATTAATGACGCATACCATCCCCTCATCGCCTGACACAACAGGCGCTGCTACAGTGTACTATCATATCCTTAAAACCTGGAAGGGCAGTCATCTGGAAATATACAAATAGGGGGAATAACTTGGGGTAAGGGCCCCTAGGTGTACCAGGGGCATCTCAGACAATTTCCCAAAGGGAGAAGGATATAAATACCCTCGCTCCAGCCTTTTTGAGGTACGCACTCATACATACAAAAAGCCCTTACTCCGCTGCTCAATATCTCGTTGATCTATACTGACTTGAGCGTCGGAGGACCTAAGTCGAGGGCTCCTCGGCTAGCCTAACGTTTACTGTGATTGCAGAATTCATCCCACCTAAACAAGAATCCCGACCAGCAAGGTCGAGTCTCATTCAAATCAGTTGTTGGACCCAAATCCAGCGAATCGAACCCTCATCAGATACCAAAAAATAACTATTAAAAACAATATAAAATTATAATTATCCGTCCCATATATTTGTGAAAATAAATAAGACTAAAAAATATCAAAGTAGTAATTTTGATATTGCTAAAGCTCAAAATTCAAGTTTTATTTTGTTATTTCATATTTTTACTTCTAAAAAATTTAAATTTTATTTGTTTAATTCGAGTTGGGTCGAGTTGGTTCAAATGGGTTCGTGTTGTCATGTGACCAAAAATCAAATTTTGGATTGTTCATGTAACCTAAAATTCAACCCACCAAAATTCATTTTTTTTGAGGTTTTTATTCGTGTCAACCCTATCGAATCCAAACCCAAAATAGATCGACTCAAACCCAATTTTGTCGTATAAAACTCATCTCGAGTTATCGTGTCGTGTTGGAAATTGCCACCTCTAATTATGATACCATATTTATTATTATATTAATACCTTTACTAATCATCTTGCTCGTCCATTTAAATAAATTTGTTGTTAACGTATATTCGTCCAAAAAGTTCAAAATTGTGATGAATTACTTTAGAATTATTGTTATTTTTTGCTCTACTGAAATAGTTACTAATATTTTTAATTTATTGGTTTATTTGGAAAAGAAAATCTCAAAGATTTAAAAAGAAAATTAGAAATTAAGCAAACTAAATAGTTGAATGTTTTTGGTTACATATTTCATGTATTTTTTTTTTTAAACTTGTTTTTCCCTGGAAATTCCCCACCACAACTTCTGTGAGTAATTACGGCAATTGCTTGGCGACCATTAATTCTTTCTGAAGAAGAAATATCCTTTTACTTATCATCCGAAATGCAAAGTGAGGGGATGAAAAAAATAAAGGTCATCTCATGACTCTGAGTAGCCGGCCGGACTTTAAAATTTTGACCCATGAAGTTGACCTCTGATTATTACACATTTTTCAAATGCTCGTATTTCGTAATTTCCAAAGTTGAGGGATAGAATTGTGTGATTTCTTTTTATTCCAACATTATATTCTTACCTGAAAGGGAACGCACTTTAAACTACCTTCACATACTTATATTTTCTTGTAGAATAATTTCGCATGCACTGGTTGGGGCTGAAGTTCTTATAAAAACACGTTTTGTAAGAAATGAGATCTAGTAGTTTCTAAGTTGTCAAAATATGATATGACATAATGTTATGATTAACTTTCATATTGTGAAATTTGAGAAAGGATATAACTATTGTTTCTATAAATAATGTGATTTGATGATATATTAAGTCCTTCACTAAGTGCAAACTATTGTCTTGTCATCAACTCATATATGGATGTTGGCTTGACATTAATAAGCTTCCTCTGAATCAATGAATAAGTCCTCCACATCCGATTAACAAGTCAGACAGTGAGACTTAAAACCTAGATCATAAAAAGAGATTAGAAGGTCATTGGAAAGATTCTAATTATAACACTTCGATACTTAAGTTAGAAGTTATGAAATCGTAATATAATATAAAGGGAAATGCTCAATTTGTCAACAACCAACTATTTGGTTGGAAAAGGGTGTTTGTAGGAGAAGAAATGCACGGACCTAATACATCAAGGTCAAACATAACAAATAGATGAGATTATTCCACATGTCTCAACTAGACAACTAAGATCTTGGATGGTACTGTGGGTTGAGGTCAAGTTAGATTGATCCCAATAAGAAGAGTGTAGATTTTTCCTTTGAAACGATCTTTTTGCACTTGAAGAATATGTTTAAGTTAGAGAAATAAACTTCTGTTTTATTTAATTTAATTATAAAAGTAACTATAGACTATATAGAATACGGAGATTACTTGGTCCAACCCTCTACTCACTTTCATTTTTCCCTCTAGAATTTTCCTATTATTGCTAATGACTAGTAGGATATAATGCCCAGAAAATTAATGCTAAGATATTGTCCTAGAATTTATTTTTTTTTTCCCGATTTAATTTGCTTCATAAAACTAATGTGCAGCAATGTGTCCCTCGTTTTTCACTATATAGATACAACTTATTTTCTTAGCCAGTAAAAATGTAGGTACAACCCCTCTCTCTCTCTCTCTCTATATATATATATATATATCCACTTGATTAAAAGTAAACCATTGGTCCACAAGGCCAAATATAAAATCGGTAGAGGATTATAGAGATATGTATTGCACCCACTCCTCATCTTCAACCTTATCCCTTGCTTGCCATTTTGCCTCCAATTCAACCCTATCTTATTAAAATGGATATTTATTCAAACATGACCCACCCGCCCATAATAATAATATCGGACCCGAAAGTTTTATCATCTGGGTCACAACAAGAAAAATGATTGCAATTTGAAGTCTACTTTACCCTATACTATGTAGAGGTTGGGTCATTTTGGAAAGCTCACCCACCATGCATGTAAAGGGGGATTAACCAGTAACCACGGATCTCCGAAGAATTAAAGCAGGCAGAAAGCAACTCCGATGTAAATTCGCACTTGGGAGAATAAAATTTCTAAGTTATTTTTCATCAATAACTTAGATATGCACCTCCACGCATATAGCAATATTTTTGAGATATTGGAATACATTAACGTATGTGCAAGGTAGGAATATGTTCACAAAATTTTAATTTAATTTGTGAGGTGAAATTAAGTTTTTATAAAATATAAAGAGTAATTTTATAATTTTTAAAGATGATGATTAAATTTAAAATTTTTATTTATTTAATATATATGATATGACTTTCAAGATAGGAAACGAACTATTGTACCAATTCCCTATGTTTTGTACGTACATGACATATCATACATGCATGGTACATAATAATTCAGGGGAAAAATAAAAATAAAAATAGAGATATACTATTGATCTTATGTCTTATATATATGGAGTGTATGTAAGAGTTTTTCTTCTTTTTTTCATTTTTCATTTTTGGGATCAAGGAGTGTATGTAAGTGCCCGTTTGGTTTTGTTTTTTAAAACTCCTTTTCATTTCCCCCTAAAAATGAAAATAGAAAGCTATTAACGTTTCCTCTATTTTTACAGATATTTTCATTTTCTGTATATTTTTCCAAACACACTATTATACTTTCTCTCCATTTTCACTTTTTATTTTCTCATACTCACATTTGTAAGACTTTTAATATAAAAATATTATATTTTTCAAATACAATTCATTTTCAACCTTACATGATTATTACAATTTAAACAAAACCTTCGAACAACATTTTATTTTTAAAAAGACATTTATAACTAACTTCTCATTATTTCTTTTCATCAAAAAATAAAAATACCTCCAAAAAATAAATCCAAACGGCCCTAAGAGGTACAACTTTCAACTTTCTTACTTTTTGCTAAAAATAGGGTGGTGTGTGTTTTTATCCTCATATTTCGACTAATGCAGCAGTCCCTTCAAAATTTCTAAAATAAGATAGAACTTAGAAGCACTCTCAAGTGTGCTTTTTGCAACCTTTTTACTAAATGGTCTCTTGTTACTTTTTTTATTTTCATAACTCTAGTTTAAAAGATAATTTAGTATTTTTTGCATAAATTCAAATTATCTTTTAGAAAATATTCTTATCCCACTTTTTTATTATTTTTTAATAATCTTTAAATTAATCACTTTTTTCACTATCATTGAAATTATTATTATTATTACTTCTAAAAAGTATCGAATAAATGCAAATAGCCCTATAAATTCATATTTAGAATTAAAGGGGAAAAAAATGAAAAAGAAAACCAAAGATTAAAATAAGACAAAGGGCTAAAGATGGTACATCCAAATTTTAATTAGAAGCTAGCGTGCGTGGTGGACATTGCGTGTCTAAGGCTTCCCAAAAAAAGTAGCAACATCAAAAACAGGTGGGTTTAGGCAATTGATGACATGTCAAGATTGGTCAACCACAAGACACGTGTCATCACTGCCATCAGTTTGAGTGAACGGTCCACATTGCATAATCTTGGCAAGCGCAGCCGGATACTCATCATTCAATGTCGGCTGCAAGCTATTGCAGACATAGCGGGGAAAATGATTCTCCAGATTGGGTAAATTCTCAAATCCAATGGGCCACAATCATTCATGGTATTGGTTTGACCGTAACTGGGGCTTTCCTACCACGTTTTCTTTTTCACGGTAAAGGGACAGGGAAGAGTAATCACTGCAGCAACTTTTGTGTTAGGGTGTTCGCGGATTAGATTGGATTGGATCGATTTTGGGAAAAAAATCAATCGATCCAAATTATATAATTTATATTGGATTGGTTTGGATCAGTTTGATTTTTATTGTAAATCCAATTCAATCCAATCCATTTTAAATTGATTTGGATTGGATTGGTTATTCGATTTTTCAATTTTTTTTTTTTAAGTAAGTAGAAATAGTATCATTTGGCAATAGAATTGAATTAAGTAAGAACACTTAAATTATGAAATTATACAAGTCCACAAAAAGTCAACAATAAACATAATTCATAAATTAAAAAGAGACATTAAAAACAAAGAAATATAGCCCAAGAGAATAAACATAATCCAAGTGCAAAGAAATTAAAAACAAAAGAAACTCTCAAAATACAAAATGAAATACAACCCAGGAGAATAAAAAATAGGCCACAATCTTCGGCCCATATTGAAGATCAATTTTGATTGTGTCAACAGCAGCCAATTTTGACCCTTCAAAAGGCATGAGTTCAAAGGCCCAATAAAGCAATTGGCCAGCACAATAGAAGAAGCTGGGAGTCTGGGATGAAATTGCAGCTCTAATGCAACACAGGTCCGATTCTTCAGCTCCAATGCATCAGCAAAACAGAGAATGTGCAGAAAAGATCAAAAAATTCAATCAGCTTAAAAGTTCTGCCCAAAACAAACTATCCCAACTAGCAAAAGAAATCGGCAACTAGCTGCAAAATTCTGCTGCTACTAATTTAGAGAACTACAAAAAGCTCCCATCAATATGCACAAAATTAATGCACACACTGCTACAACCATGAGGCCTAGAAAATTTGAAACTCCCCAAAGCCATAAAGTGCATTCCAACAGCTAAAAAAGGATCTAAAAATAAAATAAAATATTATTAGGCAAATTATAGTATACAATTGGAAAAACACTAACAAAAAAAATTTGTACCTGAAAGATTGCAAAAATAATATCAACATTTCACTAATCAGCAATCTCCAAAACTAATCAGATTCAGCACCAGAATCCTCTTCATTTGGTTGTGGGATTGGGGCAAGCTCTAAACAATAAATATAACACAATCACCAATACCTATGCCAAAAGTAATATAAAAAAAGAGTGAATTGCATTTTACCCCCCTGTGAAAATAGGAAAAAGCAAAAAGACCCCATATGGAAAAAAAAAAAAAAAGGCAACAAACCTCCTTGTGATTTTAAAAAAATAGCAAATTACCCCCCTCTATCTCGTGGTGTAATTCACGCACGGCAAATGCAATATTTTAGGGTTTTTGCAGTTGAAATGTCAATTTTACCCCTAAATATTAACCGTTGGATAAATTAGAAAAAAATCAATGGCTCAAATTATTTCTGATTATAAAAAAATTATAAAATATTAAATATATTTATTTATATAAATACATAAATATCTAATTAACTGTATTTATATATATAATTAAATATATGTATATATACATACTTATATACAGTGGCCGACTGCTCCTCCACCCCCACCACCAGCCGCCGAAAACGCCGACCGCTCGCTGCTGGCCTCTGCGAGCGGCGGCCATGGCCTCCATGGCCGCTGCAAACACGGCCATGGAGGCCTCACCGCTCGGCCTCTGCGAGCGGCGGCCATGGCCATCGCTCGCAGAGGTGGCCTTCATGGCCGCTGCAAACGCGGCCACGGAGGCCTCGCTGCTCGGCCATGGCCGCCGCTCGCAGAGGTGGCCTCCATGGCCGCCGCTCGCGGGTAAGGTGGGGGGGTGGGGGGTTGGGTGGGTTGTCGGGGGTAGTGGGTAGTGGGTTATATATATATAAATATGTATATATAATACATATACATATATTTTATATATAAATATGTATATGTAGATATATATATAAATAATTATATAAATAAATATATTTTATATTTTATAATTTTTTATAATCAGAAATAATTTGAGCCATTGATTTTTTTCTAATTCATCCAACGGTTAATATTTAGGGGTAAAATTGACATTTCAACTGCAAAAACCCTAAAAAATCGCATTTGCCGCGCATGAATTACACCATGAGACAGAGGGGGGTAATTTGCTATTTTTTTAAAATCACAAGGAGGTTTGTTGCCTATTTTTTTTTCATAGGGGGTCTTTTTGCTTTTTCCTATTTTCACAGGGGGGCAAAATGCAATTCACCCTATAAAAAAATAGACAAGTGAAATAGAGTTTAATAAAAGAAAATAAACAAAATTACCTAGTTCAAGCTTTTCAAATTCTTCAACAAACTCTTCAACATCAATTGATAATGGGGTGGAGCGAAACCAATTTTGAGCACAAATTAAAGCTTCCACCGTCTTTGGAGTAAGAGTGCTTCTATAACTATTAAGTACTCTACCTCTAGTGCTAAAAGCGGACTCTGAAGCTACTGTAGACACCGGCATGGCTAAGACATCCCTAGCTATCTGACCAAGAATAGGATATTTGGTAGAATTTACCTTCCACCAATTCAAGATGTCAAAATTACTAGTAGTCTTCTCCAAGCCCTCCATGAGATACAAATCCACTTCATTTCTATTCATACTCTCACTAAGATTCATGTCCTTCTCAATTCCATAGCAAATGAATTATTACCAAATGCTCCAAAATCTGCCATTTCCACTCCATTAGGGGATTGTAAAGAAACTTTCAATTGATCATGGCTAAAGAAAAGCATATAGCTATGAAACATATTGTTGAATGTCTCCTTTACCTTTTCACTTAAAAATTCAACATCATCCATTTCATAAAACTTTTTAAAGCTCCATTCAACAAATCGAAACTTGTACTAAGGATCAAGTACCACAGCAATAAAAATCATCATGTTGCTATTTTTAAGGCAGCCCCAATATTTATCATGCTTAACTTTCATTTTCTCAACCATCTTCCCAAGCAATTGATCATTACTCCCAATCTAAGTCTTAAATGTGTTCATTATCAAGCAATACTCATGGAAACATTGAGAAGAAGTCACAAATGTTGAACCTGATACTTTCTTAGTGACATCATAAAAGATTTTCAAAAATTTAAGAAAGCATTTTGCATTTTCCCAATCATCACTAATCGGGATGCCACCATGCAACATCACAAATTCAACATCTCTCTCTCCCAGTCTCTTAAATGCCTTCTGAAACTTTAATGCACTTTCAAGCATAATGTAGGTGGAGTTCCACCTAGTAGGAACATCCATTTGCATAGTACAATTTTCTTGTATCCTAGCTTCTTTGATGTAGTTTCTAAACCTTTCCATTCGACTAGGTGAAGCACGGACATATTTCACAGCATTCCTAATTTTGCTAATTGAACTATGCATCTCTTTCAATCCATCATTGACCACAAGATTTAGAATATGAGCACAACATCTAACATGCATATACTTTCCTTTTAATGGATGTGAATTCCAATCATCCATTCTACTTTTTAAGTAAGAAATAGCAAGGTCATTTGAACTAGCATTATCAACCGTGATAGTAAAAACTCTACCAATTGACCAACTTAAGAGGCATTTCTCAATTTCTCTACCAATTGTTTCTCCCTTATGATTCTTGATTAGGCGGAAATTAAGAATCCTCTTTTGCAGTTTCCAATCTTGATAAAAAATGTGCAGTAAGACAAAGATAATTCAAATTTTGCACAGAAGTCCAACAATCAGTTGTCAAGCACACAGTTTGATTTGATTGACAAAATATATTTTTCAACTCACTTTTCTCATTCATGTAAAGACTCCAACAATCTCTGGCAATTGTAATCCTTCCCGGAATAGGCATTTTAGGCTGCAAAACACTCATAAAATGACGAAATCCCTCTCCATCAACAAATTTAAATGGCAACTCATCCACAATAATCATCCTTGCTAGAGCTTGTCTACATGCATCAACATCAAAAGAAATAGCAGATAAAGTACTACCAATCCCTTTCCCATCCTCTTTTTTCAATTGTTGGAAAGTAAGAATCTTTTGACTAGAATCAAGTGACTCTTTTGGGAATTTTTTACATTGATTCAATAAATGGTTTCTAAGATTACTTGTACCATTTTTATGTGAATCACATGCATAAGTCACCCCACACCAATTACATTTTGCTCTAGGATTAGCAGAATCATCTTTCGTAAAATGCTCCCAAGTCCAAGATTTAGGCTTAGAAGGTTTTCTCTTACCTTCATCTTCAACATTGGTATTAGCAGATCTTTCTCCACATTTCCTCTTCTTATCAACTTTAGAACCTTTCTCTTTATCGAGATTACTTTGTGCTTCACTAGGTTCGGTTGTAGACTTTATGGATTCAATATTGACATCTACCATCCTCTCACCACTTTGAGTATTTTCTGTCTGTAAAAAAAGAAATTCAACCTCATGCATATTAATAAAATAAAACAACATAATGATAATAATAGTAGTGATGTGATATTACCTCAGACATTGGAGTTTGATTGTGCTTCTGTCACACTCACAATGTTTAATTCAGTTGGAAAAGACACATTAATTCTGCTGAAAAAGAAGCAATCACATGACATTAGAAACTAATTTAGGAGAGAAAAAGAAATAAGATTAGGAAACAATAAACATCCCATCACCAAGTCATTTAGGAGAGAAAAACTTTATGTTTCAAAATATTAAATGTAAGATTCTATGCTCTGAGCCTTTGAGAATAATTGAGTTGACTCAAGAACCGACTCGATTCATTTTATACTTTTAATTTATATTGTTTAATTCCAACAAATTAGAATACATTTAATTATAAACATGCACAGATGCACCTAAAATGTAAGGAGTAGAATGTATATAGTTTAGGTCCTTAAAGGTAGTCTAGGCCCAGGCCCATCCTTGTTTTAGACACACTGTGATTTCACATGAGATGGGCCTCTCATGGTTGCAAAACAGGCAAACTGCATTTCTTTTCAGACTAATTCAGAACCTTAAGCCTTATATATCCAAACCCATAGTGCTTGTTTTGCTGAGTATGATTTGATTATGATTGACAAATAGATAGATGGACATTAAGACAATTTCACTACAAGACAACATCATTTAATTCAATTCATATTTCTTCACTACATTATTATAATGAAAAAAAAAATAGTGGAAACATCAGAATGCACAAATATCTTACTACAAAATTCTTGCATTCCCACTAATAAAACCAAACCAGAAGTCCTTCTAGAACAAAGTAAAATGGGGCTTTAAGGGCCACAAAAAGTTTTAACTTTGTTATCCTTTGCAAGAAAGAAAAAAAGTTCATAGGAAAGACAAGAAAAAATCTTGCTGAGTTTGCCATAGCCATTGTAATGAATTCTTCAACCACAATTCCTACAACTTCCACAAATGCTTTTGATAATGGAAATTACATTACTATGTTAATAAAAGTTGAACCAAATGCTTCTTCTATTCCTCCTCCAAGGCCACTCTTGATTTGCAGCCCTTCAGAAGGAGGGCTTTTCCCAGTTCTGATATTTCTTCATGGCTATCTTCTTTACAACTCTTTTTACTCTCAGCTTGTCCAGTACATTGCATCACATGGTTTCATCGTTGTTGCCCCGCAGGTTAGTTTACCTTTACTTAGATTAGGTGCACTAATAGGTACAACGCCATACATTTACCCTATCATTCAATATTTTTTGTAATTCTTCCCAACCCCCTTTTTAAAACACTACCCCCATACAAAAAAACTTAGAAATTAGAGTCATAAAGGACAAAGGACTTACATTTAGGGATGTGGGATATGGTGAGCAGAGGCACGAAGTACTGAGAGATTGAGACACGAAGTGGTCGGTGATGACAATGACCGTGTGACCGGACTGGAGTGTAGTGAGGACGTGAAGTGGTGGAGCTGCCTTGATAAGTGGATGACTAGTGAATTTGGGGAGAGGCCGTAGGGACTGGGGGGTGAGAGAAAGCACGGCTGTGGGGTGCGCAGAGTGAGAAGGAGCAGACTACAGAGGCCAGAGTGAGTGTTTGAAAACTGAAAAATGGAGAGGCCGTGGGGACTGCCGGAATGGGGGGTGAGACCGTTAGAGAAAGCACGGCTGTGGGCTGCGCGAAGTGAGAAGGAGTAGACTACAGAGGCCAGAGTGAGTGTTTGAAAAGTGGAGAAATAAGTTTTTAGGGTTTACACCTTTACACATTCAGGTTTAGTTTTATTTAAATATATTTATGTATTTTTATAATTAAAATATATATTTTATATTATTAGTATATAAAATCGGTTCGGTTCGGTTTGGATTGGATCGATTTTTCAAGCTCAAACCGAAAATCGATCGGTTATAAAAAATTAAATCTAATTTAAACAAAAAAATCGATTTTAATCGATTTTTGATTTTTTGGATTGGTTCGTCGGTTTTATTTTGGATTGGATTGCATTTGAACACCCCTACTTTTGTGATTTTAAAAGTTGGTATTTTATAGTTATTCTTCAAAGTATGAATTGAATTCATCTATGATCTAACTAATTATATTAAGATATTGGTGTTGTGGATGCCACAATTCCGCACCAAAAACGAATGATGCAAATTATTCTAAGGAAACAAGTATGTGCATTGTGCCCTGATGTACTCTACTTCAAATCTAATGAGTTAGTTATTCATGTAATTGAAGGTTCAAAAAGCCCTACAATTGAATCACTTATAAATAGTATCCAAATGTACTCATCCCAATCCTATGCATTGAATCAAAGAGTAATAAAAGTACTCTTGTGTTTTCTCTAATGTTCTCTCTTATTTGGTTTGTCACATCGAATATAGAATCTCAAATATTTAAGATATTATTTTGATGTTGTCTACGAGAACATTGCCAAATACAATGATGAGATCTAGTGCAATAGATCCAAATTGCATGCAAGAGAAGAACAACACTAGAGCCCCTCCAATCATGCAACGAGCCAACCAGTAGGGAGACGCATTGCAGGAAGAGCTACCTTACGTCTAGAGTCTCCCAGCTATCAAAAAGGAGAAAGCCCCATTAGCATGCAGTGAGCCAACCAGTAGAGAGACGTTGTATGCATTAGGAGTTACTACCCTAATATCTAGAGTCCTCGGCCCTGTTAGGAAGAAGTGGCGTCTCCGCTTGGGGTAGTCATCTAGTTCACACCATACGCACTCTAAACCATGATTAAGAAAATGCTTCCTTAAGTTGTAGCCAAGGCCATTACTAATGTCGCAAGAAATGACAACAGTATATTTATCGATGGTCGAGAGGTCGATCAAAGATGGGAGCTCGAGTGAGCGTTTTCTGGGTTGAAGGATTTATTTGGGTTGAGGTACGTAGGTCGTTAGGTAGGAGGGTCGAATGCATGACACCTATCTAAAATAGACAGAAGTTCTTTTGGTTGAAGGTCGGGGTTTTGATCTAGTGGGGCGATGTGCTAGCGGCAAAGTGAAGGAAAGAAATAGGATTGGGGTCACCTATTTATAAGGGGTATATTCTCGAAATACGTGAAAAGATCTAACGGCTAGCAGGGGGTAACCTTTGAGATCAACGACACGGATCAACTCCCTCATTCATGACTACCTCTGTCATAAATGAGAGAGTTGGGGGGGAAAAATGATAAGGAAGAATTATTGAAAGACAGAAATGCCCTCATACTTACTTAAAATCCCAAAATAACCTTAAGATCCGCGTCTTTTTTTAACGGGTCAGCCCAACCACCCGGCCCGAGTCCATGACCTGGAAGGATCTAGACCATCCAAGGCAGCCACCTATACGATCAGGAAGATGAACACATGGACCCAACAGTACCCTGCCAACTGAACCATTAACTATAAATACCCATTCATTTATTGCAATAGGGGACTTTTGGCTGAGATAACAAACACACCTATATCGCTTATCTTCCTACCTAACGACCTTCAGCGTGGAAATCTTGATGGAAACATTACTAGCGAGATTTAAGATACACGAGCTTCCAAGATATGAGGGAAATTCCGACCCTCATGAGCATTTGACAGCATTCGAACATGTGATGCAACTATACGGGTTATCAAATGCCATCAATTATAGGGTGTTTATTACCACCTTATATGGTAGAGCGTAAGAATGGTTCACCTCTTTAGTATCAGGAACCATAGTGACATATGATCAGTTGTGCAGGAAGTTCTTATACCATTTTGCTATCAAGAAAAAGTCTAAAAGGCCAGCGACATACTTGTTCACCACTAGGCAGAAGGAAGATGAGACCCTGCGAGCATTTATGAGCCGCTTCAACAATGAGGTTTTGGAGGTTCCCGATCTCAAGGTGGATATGATGGTCAGCATCTTGATTCAAGGTCTTAGGAAAGGACCACTAGCGTCTGCATTGGCTCGAGAGCCACATCTCGATGTGGAGACCTTGATGGAGGTAGCTAAGAGATGTGTGCATGAGGAGGAGATGAACGCGATGAAGGATGAGGAATGGTTGAGGTCGTTGCAGGAGCGAGGTCGCAGAAGAAAGAGGAGATGGGTAAACCTCAGTCTGAAAAAGACCATTGGAGGTCCCCACCCCGACCAAGGTTTAACTATTACACGCCCTTAAGAACCACTAGAACGGAAGCTATGTTTGTTATCGCCTCATCAGACATCATAAGGTGGCCAGCTAAGCAATGGGATACACATAATAAAAGAAATTCGAGATAATATTGCATTTTCCATCTGGACAAAAGCATGACACAGAGAATTGCCGCCATTTGAGAGATGAGATAGAAAGGTTGATAAGGCAGGGGTACCTGAAGAAATTTGTGCAGCACCTACGCGGGGATTCCCGGGAGCAGCAACAGGACAGGGACCGACCCCGTAGCAGGTCGCATAGTCCTCACAAGAGGTATAAGCGAGGGAAATATCAGGATGTGAATAAAGCTAAGGACCCAGGCCACAATAACAACCTCCCAAGGAAAGGTGTGATAAACATGATAGCGGGAGGACCCACTAGAGGGGATACGCGAAATGCTAGAAAGAGGTATGCCCGTGTAGATCGGAGAAATCCCTAGATCTACGTGGTCGAAAAGGACACAGAGCCCATAACTTTCGATCATAGTGATTTGGAGGGGGTTGCATGGCCACACGATGATCCCATGGTGATAACTGTAGACATTGCGAATTTCTCTGCGCAGAAAGACTGGTGGATTATGGTAGTTCTGTGGATATTATATTCATGAGCACTTTGAAGAAAATAGATCTAGATGTCGTGACCATTAGACCAATCAGCACCCCGCTCGTGGGATTTGGAGGATCGGAGGTCGTGCCCCTCGGAACCGTCGACCTTCCTACCTCATTGGGAGTAGAGCCAAGGAGAAGGACAATTATGTTGAAGTACCTTGTGGTAGATTGTCCATTCGCTTATAATATGGTGTTAGGGCGACCAGGCCTCAACCAGTTTCGAGCCATTGTATCAACGTATCACTTGAAGATAAAGTTTCCAACTAAGGCAGAAATTAGGGAGGTACGATGCGATCAAAAAGCAGCACGGGTGTGTTACAACATCTCATTAATAAAACCCAGGCGAGAGTAGAAGGACAAAAAAAAACATAAGAATCGAAGGGGGTCAGCTGTTGGAACTACCTATAAGCGTGGAATAAGAGAACAATAAGAAAAAGGAAGATGGAACCTTTCGATCACAGACAGGTAGAACTCTGACCTGGAGACCTGAGCAAAACCACGCGGATAGGCACGCAGATGAATCCCCAATCGAAAATTTTGATGATAGAATTTCTTAGAGAAAATGTAGATATTTTCGCATGGGGCCCAGTGGATTCAAGGGCATAGATCCAGAGGTAATTGTCCATAACCTCAATGTGGACCCCGACGCCCAACCTGTCCGGCAAAAGAAATGTAGTTTTGGGGCAGAGAGAAATAAGGTGATAGAGGAAAATGTTAGGAAGTTATTGGAGGCAGCCTTCATCGTAGAGGTACAATTCACCAAATGGTTGTCTAATGTAGTGGTAGTCCCCAAAACAGGTGGGAGGTGGAGGATGTGCACGGATTACACGAATCTAAACAAGGCATGTCCCGAAGACTCCTACCTTTTGCCCAGGATAGATGCGTTGGTAGACTCTACGGCAGGGTGTGCCATGTTGAGCATGATGGATGCATACCAAGGTTACCACCAAATACATATGGCTCCTAAAGATATGGATAAAACGGCCTTTGTGGTTGAGAATGGAGTGTATTGCTATCGAGTCATGCCGTTTGGTTTGAAAAATGCAGAGGCGATGTACCAGTGACTGGTGAATAAAATGTTCAAAGATCAGATAGGTCGTACTATGGAGGTCTATATGGATGACATGCTGGTCAAAAGTGCCCAAGAGGAAGAACACATAGAACATCTGAAAGAGGCTTTCGGCATCATGTGCTGGTATGGTCTAAAGTTAAACCCTGCGAAATACACCTTTGGAGCCAAAGGTGGGAAATTTTTGGGATATATGGTTACCAAGAGAGGAATAGAAGCCAATCCTGAAAAGATAGAGGCTATCCTGAAGATGCCATCACCCAAAAGTGCTGGGGAGGTACAACAGCTGACATGTCGGATAGTGGCACTGGGAAGGTTCATAGTGCGTCTGGAAGAAAGAGGGTTACCTTTCTTCAAGACTTTGAGGAACCTTAGGGAGTTCACATGGACGGAGGAGTGTGAGAGGGCGTTTCAAGATCTGAAAAAATATCTTAGCTCTCCACTCCTCTTGGAGAAACCACTCGCAGGCGAAGTACTATATTTATACATGTTAGTAACTGAAGAGGTCGTCAGCTTGGTGTTATCAAAAGCTGTGGGGAAACATCATAAGTTGGTGTATTACATCAGTCGAGTGTTGCAAGGGGCAGAGAAAAGGTACACTGAGATCGAGAGGTTCGCATTAACGTTGGTCACAACTGCTAGGAAGTTAAGACCTTATTTCCAAGCTCATCACATAGTATTTTTGACCAACCAACCCCTAAGAGAAATACTGCAGAAGCCAAATCTGTCGGGAGGTTAGTCAAATGGGCTGTGGAGTTAAGCGAGTTCTGGATAGAATTTCAGAATAGAACAGCTATGAAGGCGCAGGTATTAGCTGACTTCTTGACAGAGATGGGGGAAGAGAAGGTCGAACAACCTCTCGAGGTGAACGTTTTGGAGACAGGTCGGTGGATGGTGCATGTTGACGGGTCGTCGATGTCTCGACGAGGAGGTTCAGGAATGTGGTTTTGGAGCCCTTTGGGTGATGAGCTAGATTTTGCTTTGAAATTGCAGTTCTGGGTAACAAATAATGAAGCGAAATACGAGGTCGTTATAGCTGCACTAAGAATGGCGAAAGAGATGCAGATCAAGGACCTCATCATATACACGGACTCTCAACTTATAGCAAATCAGTTTGATAGCACATACGAGGCAAATGAAGAGACCATGAAGAAGTATTTAGAGAAGGTAAGAGATATGGCAGGGCAGATGGAAAGAGTGCAAATGGTGCAGATACCGAGTGCTCAAAATGAAAAAGCTGACTCTTTGTCAAAATTTGCCAACATGATCAATGGGTTGAGAACTAAAAAGGTAACAATAATTACAATAGAAGAGCCCGCTATTCGCGACCAGAAGACCTCTAGAAAAGAAGTTATGGCCACGAAGGTGGATAGGTCAGAGTGTGATAGGTGGAAGAATGAGATCATATCCTATTTAAAGGATGGGACCTTGCCAAAGGAGTCGATAGCGGCGAGGAGAATCCAAAGACAAGCCTCGAGGTTCACGATATAGAAAGATAAGTTATATAAGAAGTCATATGGTGGGCCACTTTTAAGATGCCTTGATGCGAGCCAAACAGAGTATGTCTTAAGAGAAATACACGAAGGAAGTTGTGGCAACCATTCAGGAGGTTGAGCTTTAGCCCAAAAGGTCGTTAAACAGGGATATTTTTGGCCAACACTGGTTAGGCATGCCATTGAGTTCGTCAAAAGGTGCAAAGAATGTCAGCTATATGCCAATTTGATCCACAAACCTGGTGCAGAATTGAAACCAATAGCTATCACCTATTTGTTCGATATGTGGGGGATAGTTATCGTTGGGTCGTTTCCTCCTACGAGAGATCAGAAAAGATTTATCATCATTGCCGTTGAGTATTTTAGTAAGTGGGTTGAGGCAAAAGCCATGGTTAAGATATCAGAAACGAAGGTCATGAACTTCCTGTGGAGGAACATCTTATGTCGTTTTAGGATACCTAGGATTCTCATTTCAGATAACGGTGCATAGTTTCAGGGTAAAAGATTCTGGATTAGTGTAAGGAGATGAAAATATAGCAAAACTTCACATCTGTAGGGCATCCCCAGGCCAATGGCCAAACGGAGAAGACAAACCAAACCCTCTTGGATAACTTGAAAAAGAGGTTAGATGGTGCAAAAGGAGCATGGGTAGATGATCTGCTAGGGGTGTTATGGGCATATCGGACGACCCCAAGGGTTCCAACGGGTGAGATGCCGTTCAGTATGGTTTATGGGTCGGAAGCAGTTATCCCTGCAGAGATTGGGATGGAGACATTTAGAGTTCAGGAATTTGACCATGCGGGCAATGCTGAGGATAGAGTTTTCAACCTAGATTTTATTCAAGAGGCCAGAGACGTAGCGGCAAGAAGTATGATGTTGCAGAAAAGACAGATGGCAAGAGCTTATAACAAGAAGGTAAAGCTGAGGAGTATGGAGGTAGGAGATTTGGTCTTGTAGGCAAACTGGATACAAATTAGGAAGGACCGTTCAAGGTCGTGAAGATAACCAAAAACAGAGCATACAAGTTGCAATCGCTTGATGGGAAAGAGCTTTTGCGGCCATGGGGAATACAGAATTTGAAAAAGTTCTATGTATAAGCATGTTATGCTGCTTTTTGTTTTCAAAATCACTATGTGACTTGTATGTCCCAAAAGTGTAACGCTAGCACCCATATATATGTCACTGCTGTTATTTCCCAACTATTGTCATAGGTTGCTAAGCATCATAGGATGATCTAAAAGGTCGAGAGGTCCAAAGTTACCCCAAAGACCACAAGACAAAAAGTGCCCTGAAAAAGGTCGAGAGGTCCAAAGTTACCTAAAAAATAGCAATACAAAAAAATAATCTGAAAGAGGTTGAGAGGTTCGAAACTTCTTCGAAGCTCAATAACAGACCGAAAGATTCCAAGGTTAGACAAGAAAAAGGTCCAAAAGGTCTTAACCTGGAAAAGGACAAAGGATCTGAGAATCATCACACGAACTAACAAGTAGCCCAAAAAAAGAAATAACGCCTTATGATATGAAAGATAACGTTGATATGGGAAATTTACTGTACGACATCTATTTTTACTTATGGACTTGCGAAAAGTAAAAGGGAGTCGCAGAGCAAAGAAGTGCATCCAATCGAAAGTGAGATATTTCTAGTTAATATTTCATTTTAATGCTTCGGCTAAAACGCGACCTATTTATAGGATGGATACATCTTAGGGAAGGTCGCGATGTATACAAAAAGGACAAAAGACGAAGCAAATTGACCGTTTACATAATTATCCTATCAAAAACTGGGTCGACATGTTGAACATTAAATAAAAAAGACACAAACGAGTTGGAGATTGATTTCATGGTGCAGGGGTCGCGCAAGAAGGTTCAGCCTCCGATGCCGCGGGAACCTCACCCCCAGGATTTGTCTGCTCCTGGAAGATGTACACAAACTCCTCTTTAGAGAGGTCGGGTAGTGGAACGTCGGGGTAATCCTCAAGGTCCTTGATTTTGCTGGCGTTGAGGAGGTCGATGTCAAAGTCATCTTTTAACCGGCCTAATTTTTCGAGCTGAGACTGACACTTGTAGAAGTTGTCAAGACCTTCAGAACTGGCTTTCTGGGGCACCGCCAAGGTAAAGACTTGGGATTGCATGAAGTCCCTCACCCCATTGTATTGGGTGTCGTGGAGTTATTTCTTGAAGGAAGCCAAGGTCGGATACTCCTCCAGTCCTTTCTTGCGCCCTGCCTTGAACTCCGATTTCTTCACGACCTCCAGTTGAGAGGACAACTCTTTAAGTTCATTCTGGGATGATGGCATGTTAGCCTCCATGTGCTCGGCCTCTCTCTTCAAAAGCTCTACCTGTCGATTCCTCTCGACATCGATAGAATTGTGAGCCACGATCTCTTTCTTTAAATTTCGAGAGTGAGATAGGTCTACAGGTAAGAAGGTCGAATGCACAAAGCCTATCTAAAACGGACAGAAGTTCTTTTGGTTGAAGGTCGGGGTTTCGATCTAGTGGGGCGATGTGCTAGCGGCAAAATGAAGGAAAGAAGTAGGATTGAGGTCACCTATTTATAAGGGGTATATTATCAGAATACGTGAAAAGATCTAACGGTCAGCAGGGGGTGACCTTTGAGATCAACGACTCGGATCAACTCCCTCATTTATGACTACCTCTGTCATAAATGAGAAAGTTGGGGGGAAAATTGATAAGGAAGAATTATTGAAAGACAGAAATGCCCTCATACTTACTAAAAACCCCAAAATAACCTTAAGATCCGCATCTTTTTTTAACAGGTCAGCCCGACCACCCGACCCGGGTCCGTGACCCGGAAGGATCTAGACCATCTAAGGCAGCCACTTGTATGATCAGGAAAATGGACACATGGACCCAACAATACCCTGCCAACTGAACCGTTAACTATAAATACCCCTTCATTTATTGCAATAGGGGACTTTTGGCTAAGATCACAAACACACCTATATCGCTTATCTTCTTACCTAACGACCTATGTACCTCAACCCAGATAAATCCTTCAACCCAGAAAATGCTCACCCGAGTTCCCATCTTTGATCGACCTCTCGACCATCGATAAATATACTGTTGTCATTTCTTGCGACATCAGCCATCATGCAGCCTACTGCTAATTGCTTGTTTAATAAGCTCGTCCATTTTATACACCTTGTTTAATAAGCTCGTCCATTTTATACACCAAGATTAGACTTGTTAGCAATGACTGGAGCACAAGTAAATCAAGAAAAGCTAAATCTAAGGTAGCAAGAGCCAAGAACTGTACCATGAGTAGATAATATACATCAATCACCATTTGTGTCACCACATCATACGAGGGGTGTAAATGAGTCGAGCTCGAGCTCGAGCCCAGCTTTTTGAGCTCGAGCTCAAGCTCAAAAATACTGAGCTCGAGCCAGCTCATCAGAAAATTTTAAATTAAATAAAAATATTAAATTATTAATATATCATAATTATTTAAGGAGGAAGGTCCAAACCCCTCAACCTACGAGGACACAAGAAGTAAATGTAATGACTGATTATCACCTCAACTGGGATGAATGGCTAAGTTACCTAATATCTCACATAGACAAGGTATCCAACCTTTTTTTTTTTGTTTTTGTTTTTGTTTTTCTTATTTTCTTACAATCACTACAAGAAAAATGGCCTTTAGTGGCACTAACTTATTGACACTTTATAAAATAATGTCACATAAGAATAATATGGTGACAATTACAAAAAGTGTCACTATAAAATAATACTCAGTGACATTTGATAATTGAATGACAAATAAAATGGTGACATTCGATTGAAAATGCCACCATAAATGTATTTTAAAGGCACTTAATTAGTGTCACTAATTATTTTTCTTAAAATATCACTCATAGTTAGTTATAATGACATTTGAAAAAATGTCATACAATATCTAGTGACATTCACTTGGTGGCATTTTATAACACAATGACATGTAATATTATTATGGTGATATTTGTTGAAAAATGACACTGAAGGTAATATTTTGTGGCGTTTAACTAATAAAAGTCAAATAAAATAGTGACATTTGATTGAACATGTCATCATAAATGGGTTTTAAAGGCATTTAACTAAGTGTCATCAATTGTTATTAAAAATGACACTTATATCAGGTTATAGTGTCATTTGTAGAAAATGCCACATTATATTTTATTACACTAATTTCATGACATTTTACAATATAGTCACACAATAAAACAATATGGTGATAGTTATAAAAAGTGTCAATATAATATATAATATAATCCCACTATATGGAGGGATTTGACATGACAACATAATTACATGTCAATAGGCACTTAATTAATGTCACTTATATTTTCTTGTAAATGCCACTCATATTTAGTTATGGTATCATTTAAAAATTACTACGTATAGATAAAATACAAGTACAATTAATAACTATAAAATATATAAACTTATATATGTTGTCATTAATATATTGATTAAATTAACAATTTAATATATTTTTTAATTATTAACTAAATTAATCATATTTTAATTAGGTAGATTAAATTTATTATATTTTAATTATTCATTGAATAAATTAATAAACCACCTATTGCCTAGTCACATATTTAAATTAATAAACTACTAATTTTCTTTTTAAAAAAGAAACAAAAAAAGATGAAGACAAGCAAGAGTTTCATATCCCAATTGGTGTAGTTGAGCAGCCTTGCGTGGAGAGGCTCATTTTGGTATGTCACAACTAGGTAATTGGTCATCTTTATACTACCCTTTGCCTGGCTACACTTTCTTGACAATGTGGTGAAGTAAAATATTTAATTTTCTTTATTTGTAGTGATAAGTACAGAAAAACTAAAGATTTTACTATTTGTTCAAAAAAAATAAAATGAAGATTTTAGTAGGTACATTCCTTTAAATTCAATATTTTTAATTAATAATTTATTAAATATTCTTCCATATTTAACAATTTAATCATTAAGGTAAAACAAATTATCATTGGTAACATCCTATTTTATTCCTTTTCTAATGTCAAGGGTATAACAATTAACAAAATTTTGATTTATCTTTTCCTAACCTCAATCATCAATTATGGTAATGTGATAAATTCTCTCAAAATAAAAAATATGTATATATAGGAAAGAGATTATTCAAATTATGACTAAAATAAAGTTGGAGGGAAAACATAGTTTTTTTATCCAGAATTTTTGCAAATTTTCATCATATTCAAATTTGAAGAACTCAATTGTTTCTTGAAGGTTTGGGTCTTCTCATCTGATAGTTCTTTTTTTTTTCTTTTTTGTAATATTATGTACCTTGGGATTTGATGTTAATTTGGAAGAACTAGTATAGAATAGTAATATATATATATATATATATATTTATATACAGTTGCAATACTTGTAAATATATTTGATATAATGATAAGAATATGTAGAACATAATTTTTACTTCGTATGTACAATTGTGATGCAAATCTATTGTTATTGTATTTCAATTTCTCAGTTTTTTTACATTTTTTCAATTTTAATATTAGTGTTTCTTACACTCAATATTGATGATACATTACAAGTAAATACTACTTCATTTCTCATCAATCGTTAGAAGAGATGTAGTAGACTGAAGCCAAATCAAGAAACATTGAAAAGGAAAACTATGATGGCCCATTAGTGTGTGTATATATATATATATAAATACATTAATTCCTCACTTCACGTATTAGGCGACAGAGGAATTGCAACAAGAGTGATTGATTTGTATGTTCTAGGCGAGAGAGGAATTGCAACAGAATAATTGAATTGTATGTTTTGGAGAAGTGGAGAATATATAGCTAAAATATTAGATTATTCATTTATTTATTTATTTTATTTTATATTTCTTTAAGTAAAAATTTAAAATAAATAACCACTAATTTGTTTAAGTAATTTCTCCTTTGTCTAATTCTGATTGTTTTGACTTGAAAAATTAACTGCAAATTTGCTTAAGTAATTTGATTATAATTTCATTTCATATTTTTTTTATATAGATTTTGATAAGTAACCACTAATTTTTTTAAGCAATTTGATTATAGTTTCATTTTTTTTTTAATTTTATATAGATTTAAATGGATCCTTACATGCAATTTCATTTGAATGAGACTACACCGGATGAATTGAAAATGAACATGGATATTGAGCAACATGTTATGAACACGGGTGCAGGTATTTAATTTTTCAAATAGTTTTTTTTTTTTTTTTAAATTTTCATTTATGAGAAATAGGTTTTTGTTCAAATGAATTGACAAATTCTTGTTGTTTTCAATGAAATATTGTACTGTTTAGTCCTTTTTCAATGATATCTTTTTTTAATAATACCATGATGTTTATCAGATGCAAGAATTGTTAGAAATAAGTCTAGAGGCCTTACTCAATTATGTGGTATTTGGGGTAGGCGTGAAGGTGAAGAACGTTTAAAAGTTAGTTCCAATGAATTTGGGCAACCAGATGATGAAAATGCAACAAAGTTATCCAATTTTATTGGAACTTTGATAAGAGTAAAAGTGATGGCTTGCTCTTATTCATTAGTTACTCCAATATAGTTCTTTAAATTGATGATTGTTGCATTTATTTCTTTGTTTCTAGATTGATGAAGTAGTTTATTTGAAGAGTATTATTAAGCCGAGTGAAACAGTTGCTATTGGATTGTTGTATAGTTCAGATGCAATTAATGAAGTAGGTGGCTAAGAACTGGGACCTAATTATTGGGAAATCTATGTGTAAGTTGCGGTAAAGCCAAATGAACGACTAGTTAAATCATATACATAGTGCAAGACTATCGGACAAGTTGTGGAGATAGCATTGCTTGGCCAAAAATTTTTGTGGTATGTACTAATATTATTACAATCTCTTAAATTTTATAAAATATTAATCTTGTTACTTTACATAATTATAACTTTTATACAATAACAATAATTTATTTATAGTATTGTCCTACTTGTGCAGATTTCAAAGGATGTCAATTCTCGCTTTTATGGATGATTCAAATGGTTTTCAAAGATATATCATTTCAAGTCTTGGATTCTCACCTTTATGGTCAATTTTGATGAGCTCCGAACATTCAGTGAATTTGAAGTACATTTGGATTCTAGTTTTCTATTAAAGCTATTTATTTTTGTTAGATTTAGTAAAGTACAATCATTAGATATATTATTGATCAGTAATGTTTCTAAGAACTTATATTTATTTAATGATTTCATTTAATTTGAAATTTCTCCTTTGCTCCATTTCTTTTTGAGTTAATTAAATAATTATGATCATTTATAAGAATAAAGAACATTATGACATTTTATTATTAAAAGAATTTCATTTTTGGCTATTAATAAATAGATAATATTAGTGCTTGAAATAAATATTATGGGTTTATAGTGGGACTATAAATGTCTATTTTTGGGGTTTCTTTGGCACATTGAAATGTCACAAAATAAGTCTTTTGGGACACTACTAAGGTAATTAAATATAAATACTTCGACAAGTAAAAGCGTCAAAAAAAGTATTTTTTGGTGGCATTTTTAAATGCAACAATTTATAAGTATGGTGTCATTTTAAAGTGTCAACTAAATACTTCTTTTGTAGCATTTAAACATGCCACTAATATATAATTTTCTGGGATGTTTACATATAATTTAAAATATCTTTTGTGGCATTTTAGTGTATCACTTATTGCTTTTTTTATGTCATGTTCTATGTCATTTAATGAATTTTTTGTGGCATTTTAATATGTCATCTATTATATTTTCCATGACATTTTAGCATGTCATCAAAAGAAATTTTTTGTGGCATTTTAGTATGTTACTACATCTATCTTTTGTGGCATATTACTATGTCACTTTAACAAAAAAATGTGACATTTTGAGATGTCATTCAATGCACTTTTTGTGATATTTTAAAATGTCATTAAACATATTTCTTGTTACACTTTATCAATGCCACAATATGATTAAAATAGCGATATTTACATCTTTAGCTACACCGCTATAAATGGCACTTCTAAAAAATGCCATTAAATATAGAATTGTCACTATAACATTATTTAAGCGGCACTTTTTAGTGCCATTAAATGCAATTTTTTTTTTTTGTCGTGAATCCACTTTCTGTTCAAGCAAGCATCTTCTCATGGAGCATTTTGGCAAAGTAAGAGGAATCAGGTAAGGTTTGAGGAGATCGAATTTGAAAGAATAACTCAAAAAGACAAGAGCTTGAAGATTTAATTGGATGAGCTGAGAGGTGGGTCCTCTAAGCTTGAGAAGCTAGGAAGTTGATTGTGGATAACGACAAGCTAGATACTTAACTCTCTCAATCATGGTTCATAGGAACTGTTGCGGGGAACGGAACAAAGGCTACCATTTTAGTTCCATTGTAATGTCGCGAAACGATTGCGGGGTTCCATACATTTTACAGTTAAAATACTTAAAAAATTTTAAAAATATTAAAACATGTAAAAATGTCTATTAGCTTTTATATTATGTATTTTGCATTATTTTGAATACCAAATCGGATATATTAACATTTGTAATGATCTAATAATAGTTAAATTTTTTTCTAAAGTCATTTTATTTAAGTTCATATATAATTTAACCATAAACGTTATATTTTCTTTGCAAAGATTTATACCTTTTTTTTTAATCGAAACAAAAAATAAAATATTTTCTATATTAATTCTTTGTAATTTATTTCTCCTTTGCGAATTTGATTTATTCATAGTTATATATAATTAAAAATATAATGTTTCCAAATTATTACATAACAATAAAAAATTATTAGATTTCCATCTAAATATTTAAGTTAATATAATCATGATACTTAAATTATTTGCAATAAATTTAATAAGTATATATAGATTATTAATAAGTTTCATGTTTAAAAACTAGAAAAACAATCTAAATATAATTTTAAATGAAAAAAAAAATAGTAAACCAACATGTTAAATAAAGCAAGACACAAAAGAATATTACAAGAAAACAAATAGAAAATAAAAATAAAAGGTGCTTCTACGTCATCTTCTTCGTCGTGCCTTCTGAGCTTCATTTTCCTCTCTCCCCTTCCCTCATCACTTTCAAGCTACAACTTAACCTAATCTCACCACTCACTACCACCACCAGAAAAACGTGAATTGCATGTTCACAGACTGTGAATCACATCCCACTTCATTTGATCACAGCTTTCCATGGTATTGCCTGTTCACAGGTTGTGAATCACAGCCCACTTCATCAATTCATTAGCTTTTGCCATAGGAAAAGCAGCCACCTCCTCTTCACCTCTCAAAGCCGTCCAATTCTATGTGCAGAAAGCAAAATCAGATTATGTGTGATGACCCATTCCCAATCCATTCTCCGTTCTGTTTCGTTCCACATTGCCAGATCGATTCATCGGTCCCGAACGGCCTTCCGGCGATAAATCAGCCATTTTTCGCCGTCCCAACCACAACCCTGTTCCATGCTGGTTCAACGGAATGCCCATGGCCGATCCAGTTCCGATCCCCCCGTTTAGGCCGATAAAACGCCAGTTCGGCGAACCATGCTCAATGCTTTAAGACCAACCTGAGGAGGTGGAACAAGCTTGAGAAAAGGTTTGTTGAGAAGTAGGGGAATACTTTGATAAATCCTTCTCGAACTCGAAATAAGGCCAGTCCATTTTACAGGCCAATTAGATGGGCAAAAAAGAGGAGGTCCTGAATTCAATGTAGAGATGGCAAAAATCCCCACTAGTGGGATCCCAAAATTTAGGGATTTTTTCCCATGGGGATGGAGATGGAGATGGGGATAAAAATCTCCCTGAAACTAACTTGGGGTTGGGAGCGGGGATCACATTTCCCATTTTGGGGATCCCATTCCCGCTAAATTACTAAATATCCTTAACTATAAAAATATATAAATAAAATATTCTTACTTTTTTCAGTAATTCTCTAATAATAATAATAAAATAAAATATATAATTAAGCTAATATAATAATAAATTTCTATTTCTACTTTCTTACCAAATTAACTCTAACATTTAACAGCCTCCTTAGTTATGACTCATTCTTCTTCGTAGCTCTCCAGTAGTCAGTATTTTTTATTCAATTTTTCATGATATAAAGACTTATTCATAGCTAAATTTTAGTGGCAATAATGTTTCTTATAAATATGTCTATTATAAATTACTGGGGTGCTCTAGAGAGCTATGCACAAGCGCCTCAAATAATTCAACAATAAGAGACAATAATGTAGAGAAAACAACTTTCATTCATGTAATCAATAGCAATATGAGGGTACTACCCCTATGTGGTTGGCTTTATTTAATTCTAAAAAATATACTTCAAACTGGGAGACATCAATATTTTAGAATTAAAGGGAAAACAAATCCTAAACACTTATCACGAATTGATTGAGGAAAAGGAGAGAATGAAAGTGTGCCGAATGTGGCGCGTTCAGACAGTCTGGAAGATGGCTCCTTGTGCAAGTATTACCATGATGTTATCTTCTTGGACAACACCTTTTCCTTTGTCTCTCTTCATGTTATCGTGTAACTTTTTTGTTTGGTCAATCCTGGGGGCAAGACTCTTGTTCTTCGAGGTGTTGGCGAAGTACTCCTTGGCCATGAATAAATCATCAACAGCTTCACTAGCCTCACTTGGTACGGGGAACTCCAACTCTTGTGGTATGCCAACGCCACTACTCGGGATAGATTTAAGATGGGTCTCTCTAAGATGGCGTTATAAGCTGACATGGTCTTGTCCACCAAAAAGTTCACCATCTTTGTTACTCACCTGGGATAAGTACCTAAAGAAAGAGGCAGCGATACTTCTATAGTATCGCTAGTAAACCCTAGTAGAGGGGCGTTGATCTTCTATAGTTGGGTATTATCTATTCATAGCTAGATGAATGCATCGTAGAAAAGGATATCGATCGAGGGTCCACTGTCCATTATTATGTTTTTCATCTGGAAGTTGGCAAGGTATGCGGAGATCACCAATGCATTGTTATATTCTCTTCGTATGGGTTCCATGTACTTCTCTCCAAAGGTGACGTTGGGCATCAGGGAACTTATTTCAAAGACTCATAAAATGGGAGCAACTGTATGAACTTGCATCTATATCGCTATTCACACTAACGCCTTCCCAACATTGGCAGAGTCTCCCCTAGCTAGCCTTCTTGAGATCACCGAGATGGCATTAGTCATATGGAGGTCCTTCGAGTTAAGTTAGGGTTGTTGGTCTTTAGACTCCGAATGTTTATTTGGCCATCGTTAGCCGTCATCACTTCCTTCAACTACTGGACACTTTCTTGGACTACTGTTCCTCTATGCTATATATTTATTGAGGTGCTCTCTCTAGATCAACCTATCCATCTCATCCTTTAAATGTCTGCACTTCACGATGGTGTGTTTGTGATTACGATGGAAGTAGCACCATTTGTCACGTTTCTACTTTATTAAGGTCATTTGGCATCTTGTTTTGATCCTCCAAGGCCAGATTAATCTGGTTGTTCCTCTGGAATGCATCAGGGAGTTTAGCATCTTGCATTCCTTCATACAATCCACCAATGCCTCTATGTATAGGAGCGGGAATGGGTCTTTCAGGCAAGCATTATTTAGATTAGTGAGGTCAATGCACATACTTCATTTTCTGTTGGGTTTGGGCGCTTGCACCAAGTTAACTAGCAATCAGGATATTGGTCTGGCTGGACATACTCTGTCTGTAAAAGCTCATCTACCTGTAGAGGTAGAGGAGGGAGAGTTGTGTCTCGCTCAGAGTTGGTTCTCTATTTAGTTTATTTTGGGAAAGATGAAGCCCTACCGACTCCAATGAGAGGATTGTTATTGCTCTAGGGGTCGGTGCTCCTCTGCATACTGCTTTTTTTGCAGCTTGAGCAGTAGCGTTCTCCACCAGGGTCTTCAACACCTCCTAAATCATCTACAAACCAAGATCTCTGTAATATGGTGCCTACTGTACGGGCATCTCATCTAGTGTCAGCTGTACCTCTTAGGTGGGTTTCGATGCCGGACGTGACTATGCTTTAGGCTGGTGGTTCGGTATATTCTCCAACCTCGAGACCATCTAGTTATTAAGATCTCAAATTTTGGATCTTATCTGCAATTTCGACATACTTTCTTTTTCGTCTAGAGTTCCCCTAGATAGAACCAAGATGATGCTTATTTATGGAAATAGAGTCAAGGTATCCTCTGGTAATCAACAAGATTTGAGGTTTTTTTATCTCTTGAGGGTGGTGCAGAGAGTTCTCAACTCTCAAAGGTCCTCTAGAGTTTGTGAATTCTTGCGAATGATTTTTTACGCCCGATTTCTCTTTGGGTTTAATATTTATAGTCTCTTTTCTTAATGAGCTTTGGTCATTTACGCTTTTGATGCCCTTATTGATGGGTTTAGTTAATTGTCCTTTCTTACCTATTTATTCATTTATTGTTTTTGATCCATTGGGCACGCTTTTTAGTACTTTTTACTTTCTTTTCCCTTGTGGACTTAATATACTAGTATCATTCCTGATATCATACTTACTTTACTTTCTTATACATACCAAGCTTAGAATAAATTATACCAGTATTAGTCCTTTCATATCTTAACTCTATTCCTACCTAATTCGGTTGCCACATGCCAATTATCATATTAATTTGTCATATATATATATATATGTATGTATGTATGTGCGTCACTAACTAATTACCTATATTAATAATTTTTTATATAACTTCTTTGATCCTCGATCATTGATAATCTCTTTTGCACTACTCTCAACGGCATTAAAATTACGACATGGATTTTTATCCATATATGCGTTCGCTTTGCCATCATGTGCGCAGGAATACGCCTGTATCTGACTCAGTTTACGAGGAAGCCCCTAACAAATGCGTTAAGCGATATCCTCTTTCGAGTCAGAACTAAAGAAATCTTAAAGTTGATTTTCCATATTAAAAAAAAAAAAGAAAAAGAAAAAACAAGAAATCTTAAAGTTGATCAAGGAATAAAAATCTTTCACACCGTTCGACATAAGAGTGTAGTTAAGAAGTAGCAATAGGATTGATACATTATTACGTAAGTCACTCGCTTCGCATGTTATCAAACTGATTCTAATCCTGTCCTTAAACATTTATTACACTATTTGATCACGTTTTATTAACTTGACCAACATATAGATTGACTTAGGCAAGAGACTCTAACAGAATAGTATTCCATTATTCTCAATTGAATTCGTGATAAGGATAAATTAAAGTAATACATGCAAGAGTACTACATAATATATGATTATTAGACATATATGCATGTATCTTGTCTCAATGTAACATCAAGAAATTGATTTGCCGGTGTTTTATTTCGCCATCACTCATAATGTGAATTTTTATATTTACATAAAATATATTTTGAGTACCTTACCCTCCAAAGCACACTCGGTCCTTCTTCTTCAAGTATGAATTTATTAGCCCAACCTCTCTTGAGAAAATGTCCTAAAAGGGGAAGAAGTTGCCCATTGGCCACTCCACGAATAAATGCCCATTTTGGAATAAGGAGTTGTTGGGGTAGCTGGATCAGAACGTTTGCCTAGCGCTAGTGTAACCCCCAAACGAGAAGGGAGATTTGTAGGATGTGCTCAATCATTAGACATCTAGATGCAGAGCCATCTCAAGTGTATTCAAGAAAGATTTACGAGACCCTACTTCCCAGAAAATAGAATTTCAATCAAAAACTTTTTCTCAAGTCAGTGGCCGGGACATTACATAGAGCAACCAGGAGTTGATTGAAATCCTCAGCCATATGGACGATCAGAGTCTTTCTTATGATAATTTTAAGCTTTTAAATTTCTTTGATATGAGACAAATTAAATTTAGTATCATTAGAAGCTCTCCGTTTGAGAGATTTTGGAAGAAACACATAGTTGTATTTCACATAAACGACCATCATTCAATAATACTCAAGTTCATTTTCAAACATGAAAGACACAATTCCATAAGGTATTATCCCAACAGTACACACGGTAAGAGATTTTGTCCTATGAAAGGGCACATCAAAGCATGTGGGAGGAGAATAATTTGTAAATTATTTCAAAATCATCGACTCTTCCAATATAGAACGATATATATATATATATATATATTTGGTATTATAAATTATTTAAAAGAAAATTATATATTGGTTTAAATTAAAAAAAATATTAAATATAAATAAGGCACATTTTTTATTTGATGGAAGAATTATAAATGAACCATTCCCCCTTATATTTTACTACCCAAAAACAAGCAAATATAAAGCTGAAAAAAAAAAAAAAAACTAATTCAGAAAGGCAAATCCTTATTTATCAAATCAACTAATTAAAGAATCGTTTGAAACAATCCTCGTACCCTAACATTTACTTGGGTTTCACTTGATCTCTGGTTAAAGCAAGTTAATTAATTGCATTAGGCATAAATAAGCAAGCCGAGAGTGAGCATGAGCCAAGTTGGTCCAACCCCAAATTTGGTTCTCCAAAACCAACAAAGTTGTAGGTGAAGGGCAATCCCATATCTACCCTTGAGAAACAGAATATCAAAACAAGGAGGATCCATACATTTTATTCGTTTGGGTAGAACAGACTTGATCCGACCCAAGTATATAAATTAATAATCTTTTTTCCATTTTCGATCTTCACTGGTTCCAAATCCGATTTGGCTCAATGAATTACTATTAAATCTAAAATATGTAGGTGCTCCAAGTATAATCATGTCATCAATGCTTCAATTGTCAAATAACATTCACGTACAAATACTCACTTATTATTCTACTTTTAGTTATATATACAAATTTGAGTTATTTTTAATATCACATTATGTTATCGATCTTAAATGGATCATTAATTAAATTGTCCATGGATTTTCACTAGACAATCTTAACGATATAATCTTATTGTATATTTTAAATTCATAGCAACTAAGGATCAATTCGACTTAAAAAAGTTTACTACAAAAAATTAGGGTATGGATTGCAATTAATTTGTAGCTTATTCTAAAAATTCGTAATTTTAGCTACGAAATTGAGCTAACCAAATCCAAAGTAGATGCTCTCTAACTAACCCTTATTATGGCCAATCTGTGATTAATGATATTCTTTTCTTTATATATACTATTTGTTCTATGAATAATGCATAGCTAATTTATTGCACTTCGAATATATAAACCTATGGATTGATAGTTACTAATTTTATTACTTGTAACTAAAAATAAAAGATTATTTACTACGAAAATGTATAGTTATAATTTATAGTTATAGCTATAAAATTAATTTCTTACAATATTTTCATAATAAATACATATTTTTTTATAGTGATTAAGCTAAACAAAATTAATTGACAGTGATTAAGCTAGACAAAATTAGTTGACACAACTCGAGCTATTCCAAATAATCTCCGAACTTGCTTCAGGAGAGAAGGGGGGGTTGAGTTCTTTTACTTTTCAATGAAATTCTAGATCCAATTTTTTTCTTTTTTCGTCACAATTAAAATTAAAGGACGCAACTTGAGCCGAGTCAGCTCACGAGTAGGCTCGGCTCAACATAAATAAAAAAAAAAAAAAAAAGCTCGGCAGCCAATCAAGCTCGAGTTTGGAATTGAGTCAAGTTTGAACTTTATTATAGTGGCTCAAAGGCTCATGAGTCAGTTCTTGAGCCTCAATATATATATATATATATATATAAGTATTTAATAATATTTAAAAGTAATACTTACAGAATATATCCCACATATTGAAATAATATTCAAAGAACAATTTATTTATTCACTTATATATTACTTGCCTAATAATAATTTATAATTTATAATATACTAATTTATAAGCTGTAAAATATAATAGCACAATAGGCTTGATGAAAAATTTAAAAAAAAATTATTTAAATATTTTTACAAAAATATGTGTAAGTTTATAATATAATTATATCCCTTTATGAATTAGTTGTCCTAGCAACTCACTGTATCATGTCCGTTCTCGTTACACATATGATATAATACCTATTTATTCTAATATTGCATAATGTACTATATAATGATCAACACATTTTCTTTGAATTTAATACTACAAGTATAAAATAATAATTTATCATTATCTTAAAAAGTCTATTTTTATACTGCAATGTTCAAATTTTAAAAGTTCAAAATAACAACTTAGTTAAAATTTATAAAAATTGATAAATTATTAGTAAATTACTCTATTATAAAATATATGATTACTTTATAAAAATAATATTCAATATAACAATTAACAAGTTATTGATTATGTCTCTTATATTTAATAACATTAGCTCAATATGGATATATAGAAAAAATATCAATATTATTAATATTTTATGTTTTCATTCCAGAAGTTATATTACTATTTATCACGCTATGTATATAGTATGCACAATTTAAACTAATTGATGCATATTTTTAAATTTAATTGTCCAACTTAAAATTCGTCATACTTCATATGCTCGCAAATTCACTTTTATGTTATAAGGTATAATAATGTAATATTTGAGTGTTGGTATGTGTTTGATAAGCTCAAGTTCGAGCTCCATATCTAATAAATTCATCGAGCTCGAGCCCGATATTCGTCAACAAACTTGAGTTCGAGCCTATAATTAAAAGCTCCTTGAGCTTGAGCTTTAAATTTTTGTCAAGTTTAACTCAAACTTGGCTCATTTATTGCTCTAATTAAGATGATTAAAAATAAAAAAATAAAAAAATATGTAAAGCCTTGAAACATCTGATCCACTAAAAATCAACACATTAAACGTGCAAAATAAGTATCCCTACAAATAAAAGTTGGTTGCTTTTCGGCCACAAGCCACAATGCCGTCCAGGGTTTTAAAAACCGGATCGGACCGGTCGGTTCGATTGGTTCGACCGGTGACCGGTGGCAGGTCTGGTCCGAATCATGCCTAAAAATCGGTCATAATCTGACTGGTTGGGAACTGGTCAAAACCGGTCGAACTGGTACCGGTTCAACCGGTCCACTCTCCTTTTCTTTTCTTTTCTTTTCTGTTTTTCTGTTTCTCTGTTTTTTTTTTTTAAAACATAAACCAAGGTCCAAGATAGCATACTAATCGGGTCTACTTGTGACTTTTGAGTAGGGTTTTTATTTTTCACTCCCACTTTTCATATCAAATCCTAATTCCTTGATTTCTTTGCTTGTTTCCTTTCCTTTAGGCTTTCTCTTTCTTCCTCCATCTCGACTGCTCACTGCCCAGTTATTGTTGATGCAGCCTGCAAGTGGAAAAACTTGTTCTATTTTATTAAATATTGAATTTGAAACTTGGAGGGATGACTATTTGTATTAATATTAAATAGTTGTGTGTTAATATTTGAATTAGATTATATATTTGTAATTAATTAATAGAGAAATGATATTTTTTAAAGAAACATTTGAAGGAAAAAAAATGACTAAAATATGGAGAAAATTTTCTTTATTTATTTCTATATTATTGGAAATTTTTTATTTTTTGCAATATATTAATTATATTATATATTTATAAAATTAAATATAATTATTACATCATTATGACATCATACCAATTAAATCGATGGTCAAATCAATTGACCCAATTGAACCAATAACCAGTAAGATCATCGATTATTTGTTTGGTTCTATTTTGAAAACATTGAATTGCCGTCACATTTGGTTGACTTGCATTCTTCAACATCGAATATTCACATTTTCCTCGCCAAATTACAGTACAACTTCGTACTGCATATCTCCCTCTTGTCCCACGTGGCACTTGATGCTTAAGCCACGTCATTAAAGGATTAGAGTGTAATTGGACACGAGTCCGGACGGTAAGAGAGGCGTGCATGCGAGGGAGTACATTTTACGAAGTCGGCTTTTGTTCCCAAACCTCCTCCTAACAAAACGTGGTTCCAAATTCAGTCAATTACATCGTCCCATGCCAACAAACTCTCTATTAGAAGTGTAAATAAGTCGACTTCGAAATTTTTTTTTAGTACGAGCTCAATGAGCCTCCTATCAAAACTCGAGTTCGATTTTGAGTCCAGTATTTTGAGTTTTAGCTCAGCTTAACTCAATAAAATTTAATTATTAATATATAATAATTATTTAATATTTTATATAAATATTTAAAACTAAAAAAAGTAAATTATTAATATAAGTAGTTATTTAATTAATATATAGAAAGTATTTAAAAATAAAAAAAGTAAATTATTAATATATAATAATCATTTCATTTATATATAAAAATATTTAAAAATAAGAAAAGTTCATGGGTTGGCTCGTGAGCTTTTGAACAACTAAATTAACGATCGAGCTCGACTCATTACAAAGCTCGAACTCAAATTTTTTGAGCTTTTGTTGAGCTATAATTGAGCCAGCTCATAAGGTTCATGAGCCGGCTCGACTCGTCTTACACCCCTACTTCTTATTGATAACGATATTTTATGTTGGCTTATGTGAATTTGTTAGATATATACTAGTATGTGATCGATGTAATGCATCAAAAATAATTTTATTATCGAGATAATTTATTTTGCAATGATATTTATTTTACTCAATATGATGAATTGTAATTATTTATAATATTTAAAGAAATAAAATTGATTACTAATTAAAAAAATAACATGAATATTTCAATTGAAGGTATTGCGTTCGGAGATATTTTCTACTTGAATAAATTATAGAATATCAAGAATTGTTAGTTTCAAGTTTTATATATTATACACAAATCTTTAAATTACAAAATTAAAAAAAAAAAATAACTGAAACAATTTTGATAAATAAAATTTATATATTTTTATTTATATATGTTGTTATTTTTATTAATTTTAAGATTGTCAAATAATATGTATTATATAAATGGTCATAAAATAATAAATAATTTTTTAATATTCAATTCAAAATAAAATATCTATCTCTTATAAATTTCTTTTATAAATATAAAATGTGCAAATAATTCAATGAATACTTCCTTCAATATAAGCAAAAATATAAAAATACACATGATATAAATATAAAATTGTGTAACTAAATGCATTGAAAATATAAAAATTGATATCATGTTGATATTTAAATGGTCATTTATCAAACTTTTGAAAATTTTCATATGTGTCAACTATACATGTCCCCTATAAAAAAATACTTTAAATAATTGAAATGTGTTCTCCATTATTATATTGTCAAAATATTAAAATTATTTACATACAAAATAAATGAAAGATTTATATATTAACCTTGTGATTGATTAAATTTATAAGACATAATTTTGTTAAAGTAACTTAATATGGTGCTTATAAAATATCTTTTAAGTTTTAAACTTATCTAATGTGTAACACCCCTAAAATTCAAGATTTCCAAAAATGAGGATTTAGAATTCAAGATATTTATTGGTGGATTTTAGAGCTCGAAAAGTAAATAAAAAGGACTTAATTGCAAGAAAATTGAAAATTTTGGGGTCGAATTGCAATTCGAGAAGACTTAATTGAACATATTCTTTAAACTTTGGGGTTTGCATAGAAAGAAAAAATCAACTGGGTCAAATCTGGATTTTAAAATTTTGATAGGACCCAATTGCATTAATCAGCTTTGTTGGGGGCTCAATTAGAATTTTGCAAAAATAGCCTATATATAATTGGTATTTTCATTTTCCTCCCCATTTTCGTTCCTCTTCTTCCCACGATCCCCTCTACATCTTCACTAGAAATTTCTTTTGGCAGTTGAAATTTTCTTCAACCAACCCATTGTCCTTCTTTTCCTCCTCATTCAAAGCCCGACAACGCCACATGCATGGTGTTTGAATGGCGGCACCACCGAATTTTGAAGCTTGAAGCTCGGCCACAGTAAGATTGACAGACGACAGTGTACTGGCGACAGAGGCAAATTCTAGGTGCTGCAAACTAAAGCTCTCAGCTCGGTGACCTTGTGATAGCTTTACCCATAGGTGAGACGCAGTGGCGATGGCGGAACGGAGGTGATTGGAGACAATGGAGGGTTTGGTGGTTGTGTCTTTCAGGCGGCTTTTGGGGGCGATTTTGGCTGTAAAACTTGAAACTAGTGGTGGTTTTGGATTCATGGGGGTAAGAGGAACAAATTGGTGGGAAGATTGATCTGCTTCAGCGGCGGAGGGTGGCTACGGGAGGACATTTTTCTCCCCTCGACACGACGATCTCAATGGTACTCTCGGTTCATGATTCCAAGGCCTCGATAAGCAAATTTGGGTAATAGGGTTTAAGGATTAAGCTTTTTTATCGTTTAAACATTTTCGAATCTTGTGATATGGCAAGAGAATGATGAAGTGATGTATGATTTGAAATTGCATGTGACATGCATGGGCTATATATATGAGCTAGTGATCTCGGATTCGAATTAAGATGATAACCTTGGATTTATTGAGTTAATTGAAGAATTTGAGATCCTAACTTGTGGATTTATGGATTTGGAACCAAGTGATAGAAATTGGACCCTTTATTTTGATTTGGGATACCAATATAAAGTTAAATATGTAATTAGGAACTAATTTATGCTTAGTTATTAGACTTGATATGAAATCGAGACTATTTTGGAAATAATCGACTTTATTAGCCATTTTGGGCCGGTAGTACTGTTTAAGCCTAAAACCTATCAAGTTAATCGGTTAATTAGTGATTTTGGGCTATTAATGGTTTAATTGTAACTATTTAAGGATTATTAGAGTTGAATGGAGATTTTGATTGTATACCTATTTTTTTGAATTAGGTGACGCGGAATTGGGACCTGCGGATCAGTAGATTGCTGACAGTAATTGTAGTTTTCTGAGACTATAGAGGTGAGGGTCTGCCACTTTGGCCTCGACTATTTCTATTGGTTCTTGTGGAAAAACCCTTACGAGGGTTAAATGTGGTAGAACTGTACATGTTCGTGTTTATTGAAATCTATAATTGATTGCATTCTTGCTTGTTATCTGTTAAATGATTTGTATACCCCTGTGAGGGTTAGTACTTGATTGTTCTCTGATATGAGTTCGTTCTTGTCCGTTTAGTAGTTATTGTTGTTATGTACTCATTCCCTTCCTGTATTGTTATCAAGTGCCTTACCGGCACACTTGCTCGTTCATATCTTGTTATCTGGCCATGATGGCTTAATCGTACTTGTTAATCATTATGGTATTGCCTTGTCGGCAAATTCGATTGATTGATATTGATCGTCTATTAGTGATATGCTAGGGATACTTCTAGGTATCGTCCGTATTTCAGTGATACGCTAGGGATACTCCTAGGTATCAATGATGTGTCAGGGATACTCCTGAGCATCAATGATGTACTAGGGATACTCCTGGGCATCTTCCATCTAATAGTGATGTGTTGGGGAGACTCCTAGGCATCTAATATATGTTAATGATGTGCTAGGGATACTCCTGGGCATCTACCTTCTGTCAGTGATATGCTAGGGATACTCCTAGGTATCGATTGTATGTCAGTAGAGTGCTAGGGACACTCCTAGGCATCTACCGTGAGTTAGCAATGTGCTAGGGATACTCCTAGGCATCTTCTGTGTGTCAAGCTGTCACACTTGAATATGATCGACTGATTGGAATAAGATTTTTCTTGACAAGCCTGTCTCGTCTTGATCTGTTGAAATGCATGTGTTTTATGGGTTACTTGTTCGTACTTGTATCCTCATTGATAATGATCTATTCTTGGAACAATAAGGTAGGAGAGATTCCTATTTACCGTACTTGTTCTTGCTTGATTCATATTTGCACTTGTATTGATATTGAATTATGAATTGTTGAGATGTTTCTTCCTCGACAAGTTCCATTTACTTATTAATATGATATCCCTCACTAAGTCCTTCGAACTTACCCCTTTTCTGCCTTATTTCTCAGATAAGATTAAGTGAAGGAAGTGAAGTTCTTATTGTGAATGAAGAAATGCCTCTTGTAATAGAATAGATGCTCATATGTATAAAGGGGTTTATTACTATGTTATATTTGAACTTAGAGATGTTGTGATATGTCAAGGTTAATGTGGATACCATGAGGTCTATATATATTTTGTTAGGTGCTGAGGAGGTGAACCATGGCATGTATGCAATTGTTTTGTTGAAATAGTTGAGTTTGAACTACTACTGCTTCTGATGAGTCGAGTTTGAAATTTTATGGGCCTTATTGCTTGTTTTTTTTTTTTTAGATCCAGAATATAGCTTGAATTGATTTGATACCTCAGCTTAGGGTTACCCTGAGTGGGGTGTCATATAATGAGATAAAAATATTATTATGGATATTTCTAAATTATTTTATGAGATAAAAATCTATATATGTTGTGATTTTGGATAAACACAACAAGATAATTTAGTTATAGATAAGTAGATTGTATTAACATAAAAATAGAAAATAAATAAACAACCAATGAAATTTTTTTAATTTAATTAAAAATTTTAAAATTATAAGAATTTGACATTTGGCCAAAGTGGCTTAATTAGATCAATGCAAAATTGCAGTATTAATAGTACTAACATGTGCTCGGTGCAATGCACCAAAAATAATTATACGATTGAAATAATTTATTATACGTTAATATTTATTTTATTTCATGTGATTAAAACATGAATTGTAATTATTTTTAGCATTTAATAAAAGAAGATCTATTACTAATTAAATAAAATATATGAATGTTTTAATTAAAAATATTATGTTTGAATATAATTTATACTTAAATAAGATATACAATATCAAGAATTGTTAACTCTAAGTTTATAAATTATACAAAATTCATAAAATGATAAAATTTAAAAGCATAAATAAAATAACTAAGAAAATAAAAATAGCATAGAATATTTTACTAAATAGAAATTTTAAATTAGATATATATACTAATATATTTGATATGATAAATTAGCAAATGATTTTTTTAAAATATAATTTTTTTTGTATGATTTCATAATAATTTAAAAGTTACTGTTACATTTTCATGACATTTGAGAATTTTAAATGTTAAATTTTTTTGTTAGAGTAAATATATAACCATTTTGTACTTTATCTATGAAAGTAACTTACATTAGGTTATTAATTATCTGATAACTATTTCAATATGTAGTTTGTAACATAAAATTTTTATAAGCTAAAATATCTCTTAATATTCCATATATTTCTAATAAGTAAAAATTACTTATTTTTATTTATATATGCAATTATTTTATTATTTTTGAAATTATCAATTAATATATATTATGTACATGAATAAAATAATAAGTAAATTTTTAATAGTTAATTCAAAATAAAATATCAATCTCTCATAAGTTTCTTTCATAAGTATAAAAAAATATATGAATAATTAAATGAATACTTACTTTCAGTCAAACTTTTTTGATATCACATCATTAATCTATGTAAAAATATTTTTATGAATTATTATAAATAAAAATATTAAAATAATGATGTAATTAAATATATTAAACAATATAAAAATTGATATCATTTGCTATTTAAGTGGTCATTTATTAAGCTTTTGAAAATTTTCAACTATGTCAAGTTGTCAACTATACATATGTCCCATATAAAAGAATTTATTTCAAATAATTAAAAATGTATTCTCCATTATTATATTGCTAAAAAGACTAAAATGATTAAATTAATAATATAAAAATAAAATTTAGAGTTTATAGTTGTGTGAAATAACTATTTGTATTTGAAATAAATTCTTCAATGAAATTATTATATTCTATATATATAGTTTTATTTAAAATTATTTTACATATCTAAAAAATATTATTGTACAAATAATTAAATTTTAAAGACTTTGATAAATTGAGGACTTACATATCAATTAGTTTATAATTATTTATTTCTCAAACTTCTAAGTCTTTAATAAAGAAGTGATGATAGGATATTTTACATAAATATTTATTTATCTCTTTCATAAGCAACAAATAAGTTGTAAACTTTTTCTTAAATAAGTTACAATATTAAGAGATAATTGTGATTGTTAATTATTTTAATTTTATTTTAAGTATATTTGATATAAATTATGTAAAAAGTTAGATATATTTAAATTCTATGTTATATAGAAAATAATTATTTAATTAAGGATTAAAAGAATTTATTTGATCAAATGTTTATTTTTTTTATTTACTTAATAATTTTTTGATTAGAAATAATTTAATATCGTATTACTTCAATTAAAAGTAAAGTGATTGTATCTATATAAAAATAGAAGAATTTATTAAGTATGACAAATTGGTTGTTTTTCTTGAAATAGCTAAGTTATCAACTATTTTTTTGGATAAATATTTAGTATCTTTTTTTTGGATAAAAATGTATAATTAAATTCAAAAAATCTACCCTTTAAATAAAAAAATAGATTAACATTTATTAAAACTCATATTTATTGGATAATTTCACTACTTCATTTATCTATTTGGTTTTTGATAGTTAATATTATCAAAGTGAATATAAATTACTAAATATGAAATATATCAATTGTGACAAAGTATTTACTTAGTAATGAAATTTTAATTTTTAGCTTTATATACATAATTTATTATAAATAATTTATTATTGAAGATAAATAAAATGATTTTCTTACAAAAATTTTATAATAAGTAAAGATTCAACCAATCGAAATAAACTTATCAAAGCACATGATATTTTATATATATATATATATATATATAATTCTATCTTATATGCACATAATTAGAAATGGGTAAATCAACTGCTAATAAATTTAATGAATATTTTATAAAAAATATAGTATTTCTTTATTCATTTCATAAGAAAATTAAAATAATTTCAATAATTTAATAAAATTATAATATTTTTAAATATTTTATAACATCTTATTGTTCGAAGTACATCACTCAAATATGAAATATAAAAAAAAATAGTATTTCTTTATTCATTTCATAAGAAAATTAAAATAATTTCAACAACTTAATAAAATTATAATATTTTTAAATATTTTATAACATCTTATTGTTCGTAGTACATCACTCAAATATGAAATATATATACTCTTTTATCTAGATAAATCAAGAGAGTTGCAACTAAAATAATAGTAAAACAAAAATTCAACATCAAAGATAAATTTTTATATGAATATACAGAAATATTTGAAAATAGTATTGAAAATAAATAAATAAAATGTAATTAATTGAAATTAAAAATTGATGTTTTTATCTTAAGTTGGCCATAGGAACTTTAATTTTAAATAAATATAGAAAGAATAATAGAATAACAACATTCATAAAATATTTAAATATATTAGAAAAGTATCTAATTAATTTAAAATAAAAATAATATAAAAATATGTTATCGAAATAATATTAAAAAAATTATAAAATAAACTTTAAATTAATTAAAAGAGAAAATAATTAATAATAAACTAATTGTGGAAAGAGATCGTATAACTAAAAATATAGAATTGTACTATGAATAATGTGGAAATAAAATGCAAAAAGACTAATATAAATTAAATAAAATATTTATCCATTAATCTAGTAATAAATTAAATTTGTAAGATACAAATTTGTGATAAGAGTACTTAATATGGTGCTTATAAAATATTTTTTAATTATAAACTTATTTAATGAGATAATAATATGATTATAGATATTTTTTTTAATTATCTTATGAGATAGAAATCTATATTGCAACTCTGGATAAATACACCATGATACTTTAGTTATAATAGATAAGTTAATCCTATTAAAATAAAATGTAAAAGTACTAAACAACCAATAAAAAATTTTCAATTGAATTCAAAAACTCAAAATTTTAAGAATTTGACAAGTGGAAAAAATTGCACAATTAGAATTAAAATTGCATAATTGGATAAACACAAAACTGTGCTACATATAATAGTACTAGCATCGTGCCCATGCTATGCACGGATTTTTTAAAATACTATATATTAATGTTATTATAAATTATATACATAATTAACAAATAATATAAAAATAAAAATATTTCAAAAAATGGCAAGTAATGAATAAAATTATATATTACTCTAGCATATCAAAATTTAGCAAGTAAAAGCTTCAACATGTAAAGACATCAAAGAATATGAAATCTTACATATACATGATGTCATGGAAAAAGAACCTTAAAATTATTCAATAGGAAGTTAAAAAAATTCCCAACTTCTAAAAATAAAATTCTATGAGTAAGATTATAATTTATCAAAAAAGCAAAAAGAAAAAAATATTATGCAGCAAAAATCTAAAAGATAGTTGCATTAGAAAATAAAAATATATGAGAAATTATAGAGCACAAGATTAATATGAGTTGTTAGAAAGACTACTCTAAACCAAAAAGAAGATGACTATATATTAATATAAAACTTGAAATATAGAGAATTAGATAATAGTATACAAAAATTAAAAGAATATTATTTTGTTTTAATTTTGGTTAAAGATCAACCAAGTTAAGACCAAACTATGATAGTAACGATAAAAACAAAAAAAAAATTGAAGAATCAAAATAAATCTATAAAATAATTATAAAGCTAAAATTGATATTAGAGTATAAGTTAATAAGACAACCTTTTACTTTGATTCGTTACATAGTTATCGAGTGAAGAAAAAAGAGTGACATCACTAATGATAGTTACAAATAATAATAGATTAATAAAGTAATTATAAATTCAAAATTCTTTTAAAATAGGAATGAATGAGAGATATGATGATTAAATTAGAATGTAAAAAATGGACAAAATGAATTGTTATGTTTATTAACAAAATTTCTTTGTATATATATAGTTAGATCTTTATATAATATATTGCACAAACAGTAAAAAAAAGTGAATAACAAAATAAGTTCTTAACCTTTCAAGCAAATTGAAATTTAAAAAATAAAAAAATAAAGTTCTATATATTTTGATGTATTAAATTATAAACTGAAAAAATTCATGGGTGTATTTTTCTATTGATACTGCCATCTAACAATTTTTTCAAATAGATTAAGACTGATTTAAAAAATATATACTAATGAAGTAGTATAAAAACTTTTTAAGAGGAGTTCAAATTATTCATATTTATACATAAATAATTGCATATATATGAGTAAAAACTAAAAACTGATAGGTTTTTAAATTTATAAATATTCAAAAACTCAAAATTCTAAAAATATTAAAATAAAAAAATAGATCTCATCCTACAAAATTTGATGAACAGAAAAGATATTCTAAAAATGAAAATCAAAATTTAACAACTATGCTAATAACTTAATGAAAGAATGAATAAAGAGATACTAAATGTACAACAACTTAAATAAAAATAAAATATTAAATGACAGAATTTATCAATGACTGAAGAGAAAAATGTAGCTATTAAAAAAGAAATAAATTACAAAAATTGTAGCGCCCCCACTCAATTCAATCTTAAAATTGAACCCAAAATACAATTCAATAGGCCCATAATAAAATATTTCAAACTTATCAGAAATAGTAACGAAATTCAACTTAAGTAACCTCAACAAGAATTATCGGAGATAGCAGCATACCTTAACTTAATCAATTTTCACAAAACACTATATACAAGCTTTAGTGATCCCATAATACTCAATATAAGTACTAAGTACATACCATCAGAAATTCCAAATGTTCAACATAATACATACACCCTGCAGATGTCGAATTCAAAATTAACATATCACAACATCACTAGGGTTACAAAATATGCCCAAGTATGCCCGCTAGCAAATATACACAACTATTCCAGTACAAAATCATACTCGCCGATCTAACCGGAAGCCCAAGCTTATCATCCAGTCATGTTTGAGAAAATATACAAGAAACAAGGGGATAAGTCCAAAGGACTTAGTGAGGGATATTCAAAATACAAAAATTAGGGATCTATCGGGAAAATCAACCCAACAAATCGTCAATTCTAAACAAGAACAGAAATAGATCGGATGCAGTCAATCACATATCAATTTACAAATGGATCAACTACAGACAGTCAAGAACGATCACAAGGATTAACAAGTTCAAAGTTATCAGAAGGTACAAGCTCGGGGTTGTGACCATCGGCTCGAACGGCCCGGGATCGTCTCAACCGAACCTGCTCGGGAGGTATAGAGTATCTCAACCGATCACAGTCGGAAGAAAATACAGACGGCTCATTCGACTTGGACAACATCCCAGTCTAGACAAGAAACTTCACTACCCTTGTTGCTCCATGAGCAGGGTACAAACGATCAGACTACAATCAAAATACTGATCAAAGCAGAACAGACTTATCAGATTCACCTTATCATTAGTTTCGGGCTTATGGCTTATCCCATGCACACAGCAGGGATTAACATCCCGTTACTTATTCCAAGAGTTTCGGGCTTACGGCTTATCCCATGCACATAGCAGGGATTAATGTCCCATTACTCAACCAAGTCTCACGAGCTTACGGCTTATCCCATGCACACAGCAGGGATTAACATCCCGTTACTCCTATATATGGTTACAAACAGTAATAGACAACAAAACAGTCAGACAACAATTAGTCAGATAACAGAACGGACAGATAACAGACAAATAGATAACAGGGTCAGATAACAAAATTGACAGATAACGGACAGTTAAATAACAATAGACGGATAATAGATGACAGACAGAAGTTCTAGGCACCAGATCATATAGGAAACAGAGTCATAATCAGAAATCACCCTCATTCAAATTAGATAGCAGATACCAATCGAAATTCAAACACAATTTAGATTTCAAACAATCAGATTATGGTACAGAAACAGAGAACCCATACAGGGGTTTAATCCAATAATAGATAAGTAAAAGGAGTGCCAAGTTGGCAAACCTTCACCTCCACAGTCTCAAAAAAAGCTACTACAATCTGTAGTCTACTGATCTATGGGACCCACTTCTTCGTCACCTAACCAAGAGAGTATATTCACAGTTAAACCTACATTCAACCTGAATTCTTACTAGTATACTTATCAATATTCCAAAACCACTAATTATCCACTAAACATAGTAGTTATAAGGCTTAAGCAGTGCTATCAACACAAATCTACTAATTAAGCCACTAATATATAAATAATCATGAGATTCACCTCAGATTAAAGAAATATAATCTGGTTCCTATTTACATATCATCCACATATCATCATCCCAAAATATCAACAATAGTCCAATTATCTCAATTAACCCAAGTTTGCCACTTAGATCTCAAATTCATGAAATTAGGGTTGTCTTATTACAATACTCGATAATTTCCCATAATCTTCATAAATAATACTATCCAATCTTACTAAACTCATATTGGCGCATGCATACACTGAGTCTTAGTCCCATATCATCTCAAGTCACCCAATTATCATATCTCAAGTTCCCATTTCATAAATCATAGTTAAATTGCTTAATTGTCTCAATCATTCCTAACATTACATAATATAATACAGATTTGAGCCCACTAATTACACTATAGTTCATGCATGGTCTCAATATATATATAATCCATATGATAACCTCATTTCACAACATAGTACAACATGTGAAGTAATACGGCACAACATGTATATATATAACCAAACCCATTTCCCAACTCTTTTACCCACGAATCTGCTTAACTGGACCTCAAAACCACAAACCAAGAACACCACAGTGATCCTCGCGACGAGATGACGATTCTGTCTAGAAACCGCCGCCGAAAAATCTCAACAACCCAGCCAAAGGACACATTTCAGCTCCAGAAGTCTATTTCCCAAGTCAATCTTTGCAAAAGCCACTGTGAAGGGCATCAATCGCGGCCTGAAAGTCGCGGCACCACCTGACACCGCCTTGTTCCGCCGCTCCCGATTCGCCGTCTTCGTTGGTCAATTCTCAAAACGAAGCTCATCAGATGCTTCCTTGAGCTGAACCTAACACGACTCACTACCCAAATACTGCTTTCCACCACCATTTGCTGTCGCCCGTCACACACCGCCACGGCCGAGCTTCGAGCTTCGCATTTTCCGGTAACCCACCGTCCAACCGTCGTGCATAAGGTATCAATGTGAAACTGGGGTCGAGGGGAAGCTAATCAACGATTTAGGTTGGGGTATAGGGCAGTCGCCGACGAGATCACCTGAGGGTGAGAGAGGGGGCTCGGTGGAGAAGATGGAAGAAAAATGAGGGTGGAAATGAAAATTGGTATATTTATAGGAAACTTTTCCAGCCTTTCAATTTGACCCCAGAAACTTTCTGCATTGTTCGATTTAGTCCTCCAAATTTGCTCTTCCTTCAATCAGGCCCCCAGAAAATCTTAGTGCATAAGATTAGACCCTTTGACCCAAAATAAATACCATGCAACCCCATAATTTTTGAAATGTGATCCAATCAAGTCTCTGAAAATTGTAAATTTACCCCCAAAACTTTTGAAATTCTTGCAATTACGTCCCTTGTATTTCTTTTCCAGGCCCTAAAATCAAACCAATTAATACCTAAATTTCTAAAATCTTATTTTTCAAAAATGCTGAATTACAGAGGTGTTACAAAAATATTAAAAACAATGAATATATCTCCTTTTGTAAAATTATAAAATTAAATAAATAAAAATAGAATTTAAAAAATAAAAAATAAATAAACTAATTGATAACTTGAACTAAGTAACAAATAAAAAGATATAAACAATATAAAAAATTAATAACAAATAAAAAACTAAATGATAGACTCTATTCATGGTTGGTGAAAAAATTATAGGCAGTCAAATTCCAAAAATTGTTAATTTCATCATGTAATATAACAAATTTAAACGAACAAAAATAAAATCAAAAGAGTGAATACAAAAAAGCCCAATCAAAAATTAATAAATTAAAGAATGAAATAGTGTTGCATGCAAAGAGAGAGAGGAAAAAAATGCTGGAGAATTGAGAATATTAATAAAATGACTTTCAAAGTATTCTATATATAGTGGTATATAAATAAATTAGTTATTAAAGATAAGGAAAAAGTTATGAAAAGCTTATCGAATTATAGAATTCGAATGATTAAGAAATCTTCCACATATTGAGGTAGAGATGAAAGAGATTTTGAAAATAGAATGCAATTGTTTTCGGATATGATAGGTGAATAAAGAAAGATTTGTTCTAATCAAGAAAATGATTTAAAATAAAAAATGACAGAATTAAACGAAAATAAAAAAAATTAAATGACATAATTTATCAATGACTAAAGAGAAAAATGTAACTATTAAAAAAAGAAATAAATTACAAAAATATTAAAAACAATGAATATATCACTTTTTGTAAAATTATAAAATTAAATAAACTAATTGATAACTTGAACTAAGTAACAAATAAAAAGATATAAACAATATAAAAATTTAATAACAAATAAAAACTAAATGATAGACTATATTCATGGTTGGTGAAAAAATTATAGGTAGTAAAATTCCAAAATCTCTTAATTTCATCATGTAATATTACAAAGCTAAATGAACAAAATAAAATTAAAAGAGTGACTAAAAAAAACAAAATTAATAAATTAAAGAATGAAATAGTGAAGCATGCAAAGAGAAAGAGGAAAAAAATGCTGGAGAATTGAGGATATCAGTAAAATGACTTTCGAAGTATTCTATATATAGTGGTGTAGAAACAAACTAGTTATTAAAGATAAGGAAAGAGTTATGAAAAACTTATCGAATTATAGGATTTGAATGATTAAGGAATCTTCCACATATTGAGGTAGAGATGAAAGAGATTTTGAAAATAGAATACAATTATTTTCGGATATGATAGATGAATTAAGAAAGATTTGTCCTAATCAAGAAAATGATTTCAAAAATAAAAAATGATAGAATTAAATGAAAATAAAAAATTAAATGACAGAATTTATCAATGATTGAAAAAGAAAATTGTAGCTATTAAAAAAGAAATAAATTATGAAAATATTAAAAACAATGAATATATCTCTTTTCGTAAAATTGTAAAATTAAATAAACAAAAATAGAAATTAAAAAATAATAATTAAATAAACTAATTGATAACTTGAACTAAGTAACAAATAAAAAGATATAAACAATATAAAAATTTAATAACAAATAAAAACTAAATGATAGACTCTATTCATGGTTGGTGAAAAAATTATAGGCAATCAAATTCCAAAAACTGTTAATTTCATCATGTAATATAACAAATTTAAACGAACAAAAATAAAATCAAAAGAGTGAATACAAAAAAGCCCAATCAAAAATTAATAAATTAAAGAATGAAATAGTGCGGCATGCAAAGAGAGAGAGGAAAAAAATGCTGGAGAATTGAGAATATTAGTAAAATGACTTTCAAAGTATTCTATATATAGTGGTATATAAATAAATTAGTTATTAAAGATAAGGAAAAAGTTATAAAAAGCTTATAGAATTATAGAATTCGAATGATTAAGGAATCTTCCACATATTGAGGTAGAGATGAAAGAGATTTTGAAAATAGAATGCAGTTGTTTTCGGATATGATAGGTGAATAAAGAAAGATTTGTTCTAATCAAGAAAATGATTTCAAAAATTTAGATATCTTTAAACGGAATAAATAATATCAAATTTAATAATCAACAACTAATTTTAAATATAATTAAAAAAAACTCAAAATTCTGAAATGTCATCGTATTTTAGATATAATTTAATAATCATAATTTTATTTAGATACCTTCCTTTTTTCCCAAAACTACAAATATACTTTTAATTAAAAAGAGTATAGTGTGTTAGAAAAGTTAATATGTATTATTGATAATAATTTTTATTTTTATCATAATAATAAAATTTAAGAAGAATCAGCAACGATACAAGTGCAACTTGGGAGAACGTTTATGATGCTAAATCATGACGGTATAAAAGTTGACATTAATTATATATTAAGTAATAAAAAAATTATTTTGTTTTTATATTAATTTCAAGTTTAATAATATAAAAAATTATATTTAATTTGTAATTATTAAAAATTAATTAAATATATAACAACAACAAAAATTTCATAATAAATAGTGAGATTGATTTGTTGTCATTAGAATATTATCACGTATCGATCTATCATTAATTCTCAATAACCACAATTTAAAACTATCCTTTACGCTCACTTAAATACTCATTTTTGTCTAAGGTCAAACTCTTGTGACCCATTATTATGTCATTATCAGCTAATATTTATTATTAATGCCAATATTCATACACACACACATATGTTTGTGTTACTAATGTTATTTTTTCTTTAGAGCGCACAATAACAATCTAAGTAATAATATTTGTATCGAAACTAATATAATATATATCTTATAGTTTGTAATTGAATTGAGTATAAATGTGTTTGTCCCATATTGAAAATATAAGAATATCTTCTCTACTTTATAAAGAATAACACACTTAAAAGTTCAAGTTAGGACTTGAAGAGAAAATACAGAAAGAAGCCAAAATATATTGAAAGTTATGTCTTCTTCAAATATAGTTATATTTGTATTGATGCAACTGTTGGGAATTAACACAATAATTCTGAAAGGATTTCTTGAATTAACACAATAATATAACTAAAAAGAGTGCTTAGAATACATACAATCTATATAAATCTTTTCTCTCTACTCAAAATTTCTCATATATACTTAAAAGCTTTCTACAGATTCTGATATTCACAAATTTCAAGTGTGCTTTTCTTATATTTGAGAAGTGATTTGTCATTTCAATCTAATAGAAAACTTATAATAGGGATAATATACTTTTAACAAAAAGTGTGTTCATATCTCAAACAACAGAATTCAGTCTCTTTATTTACAACTAGTTTCATAACTTTCCTAACAGAAACTATCATACAATTGATATTTTTTTCATTTTTTCTTCTAGTAGCTTTTACAGATACTAAAATGAAAAAGATAAAAAATATTGGTGTTATTGCCGCTTATAAAAGCTTTCATGATGAAGTAGTACAGTCATAAACCATAATCATTTATATATATATAAATAATAAAAAAATAAAACCAATCATAGATCATAATCTTCATGAAAACCGCATGATTGTACGTTCCGGGTTAAGGACAAACATAACCATGTGGGATTTTACCTTTCAAAGGTACTCTAAGACAAAGTTAGTCGTGCTGGAGTGAAAATTAATTTACCAGTCAATTAATTACAATTTGCATCAGTTTTAATTGAGATGACTTATTGATTACAAAATAGTTTATCACTTCTTAACGCCTTAAGCCATTGTATTTTCTGAGAGATGAATCCTTAAATAAGTAAAAAGTTATAGAAAAAAATTAATGATAGTTGTGAAAAAATAATAGTAATAAATGAGATCTTTTATGATCTTAATTCTTTAATTTTATCCAATCTCATATATATATATATATATATATACTAGCATGTACCCCGTGCTATGCACGGATGGAATTAATTATTATTGAAAATATAATATGTTAGTATTTTTTTAATTTGATGTAAAAGTAAGTTTAATACGTGTTTTTTTTAAATTAGATAAATAATATCAAAATTAAAGAGTTTTTCCCACCAAATCATATGTATTTATATCAATAAAAAGCAATGAAAACTTAAGGTCATCACATTATTATCAATTTTAAAAAGTATGATGTAAAAATACAAAGACTCTTATTTTTTTCCATAACCCAAGACAATTTAGTCAATTTAAAAGAAATTGAACAAAATAATAAAAAGTATAATACATGCAAAGATATGAAAGAAAGATAAACAATATTAATCATATAAAAACTTACTACACAATTAAAAAAAGAAAAAAATCTCAAACAAAAGGTGAATACATTTGAGAATATTTTTGAATTTGAACACCAAATCTTACACATATAAGTGCAAGGATAATGCTATTCGGCCAAATGGGTTGTTGCAAATTTTTATACAATTAGCTCGAAAATTTTGATATCACGTTTTAAAAGGCTAAGCCAAATGGAACACTACATCAACGGAAGAAAATGCTCCTCAAAAGTATTAGAAACCATGTTTTGAAATACTAAATCTAGCATAAATTTAATCACATTTTGAGAAACTACTGATAAAACAAAAGTAACATTATAATAACCTTTTCAAGTTTTACAAATACTCAATCAATAAAAACAAAAATCACATTACATAAGTTATGAGTTTTCTTTTAAAGTAGAAATTAAGACATGATTCATCTTTATCTTGAATTCCTTCGTCACTTGTGAGATTCTATATCAGAAATTGATAACCTTTCAATATGCTTTGAGACCTTCTCAACCTGAAATTGCATTGTAATAAAAAATATTCTCTGTATTCCAAATAATTATTGAAAGTGAACTAATAATAAATAACAGTTTTTTCCACATGTTATTTACCTCCATTTCCCAACTGCATTGTATCGTCATCGTATTAATATAATGGTTTCTATTATTGTTCCATCAAAAATCATCCATGTCAAAACCTCATGATCATTCATATAAAAAAAGTAAAATAAATTAATGATCAATATTTCTCATGATCCTTAAAATATTAAGGTTGTAGCAGTACTCTAGTGGGGGAGGGGGGCAACAAATACATTTATATGATTCGATGTATCTTATACTTGAAATGAACATGAAGAAAATACTACCTGAATCCTTACAATTAAGTCAAAAAAGAATCATTCTTTGATGCAAATTTTCTTGCTCACCCATTTCCTGTGCCCAACTCATTTGTCATACCCTGCCATATTAACATAGAGAACATCAGTTTTTCAGCAATCAAGAAAAGATAATTATGTTTAATTATATATATGAAATCAAAATTTCAATAGATGCCAAATTCCAATAGAAAATGAATTTATTGTGGAAAAATTTATTGATTTCTCCTTCTTTCAGATTTGGAAGACCAAGGCAAAGCTTTTTGAAATTTAAATTTTTTCTATTTCTTCCAGTTTTGTTTGCATGGAATCACATAGCCCCTTTATATAGGTGTATGAAGTAGAAGAGTCTTAACCTACTGGAACATTTTTGATATTATCTTATAATTATATATAATATTAAAGAATAATATTAAATCTTTATTTGATAGAAATTTGATGTCGTCTGATGAAATTTGCTTTATTGTTATATCTTATTAGATTGCATTTTGTTGGTTGAAAAATCTCAACTATATAGTTAGCTATATTAGATTTATTGACTAAATAAATATTTAGAATGTTATTTAAATTAATTATTATATTTAAAATTGAATTTGATACTTCAATACATAAATAAAACCATTAAAGTGATTATGAGTACTTTATTTTACACATAGCCTCTTATAATTAGTTGTAAAATTAATATTTTTTTTTCAAAAAGTTTTCATCATAAACAATTAGGTACAAATAAATTTAGTTATTAAAGCTAAGAGAAAACTTAAAAAAGATCTTTAAAAAAATTGTAAATTAAGAAATATTTGATATATTCTAAGCACGAGATGAAACAAATTTTATAGATAATCGTTTTTCTGATATTAAAGATTAATTAAACAATTATTTATTCAACCAAGAAAACAATTTCGAAACTTTAGAAATATTTATATGGAATAGATAAGTGTTCAACTAATATGAATAGACCAACAAACTACCAAATTTTTTTTTTGATTTAATTAAAAATTTTAAAATTTTAAAAATTTAGTGCGAATTAACTAAAAACGTAATGAATTTATCTTAGAGACTATTGTTTATTTTTTTTCAATGGAGATGTAGCGACTTTATTTTAAACTATTAAAGAACAAAGATTTTATCAATTTTTTATAATCTAGTATTACTATCTAATTGTTAATAAATAAAATAAATTATATTTTAAAATTTGAATTAAGTTCTTACTTAATAGTATAGAAAGATATATTTTAAATTTCAAATGAAAAAAAATTAAAGATAAGATATAATCATATCGGTTAGAGATAATAATCAACAACTAATGAAAATTTTTAAATTTAATTAAAAAAACTCAAAATTCTAAGAATTTGCCACTTGGCCAAAATTGCAATCAAAATTGAGTAATTGTGGGTCCCATACCGTTGTGCTATATATAATAGTATAAATGTATATATTTACTAGCATGTACTCGGTGCGATGCACTAAAATAATTTTAATATTGAAATAATTTTGAAATTATTTTAAGTGCATCACACTAAACACATGCTAGTTATAATATTCATTAAAGTAATTATTTATATTTAAAATCAAATTGATATAAAATATACATAAAAAATTCATATTTTTTCATGTAAATTAATAATAAAGTATGCTTAAAATTAATTCGAAGGATAAAAAGAATCCACCCGCTTGTTACTGCTCATCATCCTTAGTCACCATATATTCAAGTAAATATCTTTATTAAAATTTGATTAGAATCACCAAGTTTCATTAATATACACAAACAATTCCCCACTTATTTGCATATATAAATATTTAAATAAAACTTTTTCTTGATTATTTCAATAAAGTGAATAATTATAAAGTGGACGAACATGACTGAATATGATGTTTAGTTAATAAAAAAATATTATTATAATTGAGCAAATTGTCTATTCCACAAAGATCATAAATTAAATTTGTCAATTAAATAATAAAAAAAACAAATATTGTGATTTTGATGTAAATCAATCGCAAATATTCAATATTCTTCTTGATTCTCTTAGTATTCCCTTTATCCTTCACATGAATTGCATCAATACCTACAGTCAATCAATTTCATATAACGAACAAAACATACAATTAAAACCCCAATAACAAAATCAATGGAAGAATATAACTAAATAGCAATATATTTTTCTTTACTTACATAGAAATTTTTTTATAGAGATACTTAGAAAGTTCCCTTCTTCAAGATATAAAATTGGGAGATTGTATAAGAGTTGTTTAAGATTTGGATGTGTTTTCATTTTTTAAATTGTATTTAGGTATATAAAGTATAAGAGTTTTAATAAATTTAAACATCTTTGATATTATCTCATCAATATATATAATATCATATAGATAATATCAAATCTTCTACCAGATAAAGATTATGAAACATTATCAAATACATTTTAAATTTTGGATGAAAGAAAATTAGAGATAAGATATAATCATATCGATTAGAGATAATAATTAACAACTAATAAATTTTTTGTAATTGAATTAAAATACTCAGAATTCTAAAAAAATGACATGTGGCAAAAATTGTACAATTGGATATGTACAAAACTGTGCTATATATTATAGTACTAGCGTAAACCCCATGCCATGCATGGTATATTCACTTAACTAATAAATTTAAAAAATATAAATATGAACTAATTTTTTGTGATTTCACAGATAAGTTATCACAATTTTTCATATTCCATAAAAAATATTATCAGTTTTAAAGAAAATATTATTTTAAATAGTTAAGTAGTAATATTTAATAGTATTCATTAAAATAAAAATGCTATAGTACTTTAAATAAAATTATCAATGTGAAGAGAGCAACATACAGAACATATGAGGGAATATATATATATATTTATATACCAACACCTTATCCACTTCAAACTTTATCTTGTAGAGAATTAACGACTTTGATTTCAAGTCATGATCTAATTTATTTGGGCCAAGTGGTTCCACATAAAAAATACAAATCTAAACTATTTCAAAATGTCTTTTAGTAATAAAATTATTTTGGTCCAAAATACTAAGATTCTTTATTAGTTTGAATATTCTATATTAAATCAAGAAGCAGTTCATAAATATATAAAATATTATCTAAGAAATTCTTGTTGCTTACAAAAAAAATAATTATAAATAGGGATAAAACTACAAAAATTATGTAATACATCAAAATAGAATATTTATAAAGAAACTTTGGTTATTTAATTAATCAAATAAAAATGATTTGTAATGAATAAATAAGAGTAAATTAATTAATTAAAATGAAAAAACAAATCAAAAAGTAGTCCTTAAAATCAAGTAAATATGAAAAGTGAAAAACTGGTGCATATATACATGTATATGTATATATATTATACATACATTATTTACACAAAGGTAACTTGAAAAAATTGAATTAATTTGATAAAAAAAATGAAAAAAAATCACAACAAAATAATGAAAGTGAAAATAACAATAATAATTTCCAAAATTAGAGTTAAAAGATACCTTTCAAACATGATATTTATGGTCCAAAACAGAGAAAAGAAAAATACATATTAGCTTAGAGAATATTGAATAAAAATATTAACCCAACAAAAAGGAATTATAATAAATTACAAATTAAACCAAATTATTATAATTGACAAAAGAAAGAAAGAAAAAAAGAAAAAGAGCAAAACTTACAACTTAAAGAAATACCTTACACATTCTGGTAAAAGTTCAAAACCCCAAATGACAAAAGCGGATGTGAAAATAAAGGAAAAAAGAAGTAATGGGGTTTGCAAGTAATTGAAAAAAAAAATACTTTCTAATCTTCTAGGTTTATCATTGTTAAATATAGATCATCTACTCACAATTCTGCTATAATACCTTTTATTATCAGTAAAATATTTATTCATCACAATCACACACACACACACACACACACACACAAAGAAAGAAAGAAAGAAAGAAAAACAAAGATTTAAATGATAATTGAGCAACAAATACATCTATACCTGATGCTATGTTTCTCATGTGTATACTGAAAATGAATCAATATAGAGATGAAAAAAATATATGAATGCCAATATGTAATAAAAGTTCACTTGAAAAATTAGAATGCAAGAGTTATCTTGAAGAAGAAGGAGAAGAAGAAGAACTGGAAGAGTGGAAGTAGAGATAGCATTTAATGGGATGGAATTTATTTAAGTTATGATTTATTTAATGGGATGTAATTTATAGAATAACATTTTTGTAGGAGTCCTTAATTTGGTGCTCATAAAACACTTTTTGAATTTTAAATATATTTGTTGAAAGAAAATCAGAGATAAGATAGGATCATATCGGTTAGGATAATAATCAACAATTAATAAAAATTTTGAATTTAATTAAAAAACTCAAAATTCTAAAAATTTGCCACTTGGCCAAAATTGCAATCAAAATTGCATAATTGTAAGTCTCACACCGTTGTGCTGTATATAATAGTATAGATAGATATTTCGATAAGTGGCGGGGATTATTGTAACAAATAATTAAAACAAAAATTAAAATAATTACCATTTTCAAGTCAAATACTTTAATTATCCTTCTAGTTTATTTAATTCTTTCTTAATATTTAATTTTATTTAACGTCTTTCATATTTTGCACTTTCTTTATTTCTAAATTCTAATAATTCTAAATACCATATAATAATTTTTTTATTTTCTATAATAATTCAAGTTTCATTCAAATTATTCATTGATATCATATTATAAAGTAAATGATAGAATAGAATACGTATGAGATTTTATAATAAGGTTTTACTATTTATATTACTATATCTCACCAAATTAATCCATCTCTACATCTTAGTAATTTTAAGAATAAGATAATGTTATTTTTAATAGTCTATGCCAAACATAATTTAAAAATGCATTACATAAATAAATCATAAGACTTATTAATAAACTCCATAACTAAATTTGCCAATAATAAAACCATGTCTCACTTAATATCTGTAAGACCCTGAAAAGTTGGATGCGATCAAGCATGCTTGATAATGTTTGATTGTGAACATTTTGTGTGTTGGGCAAACAAAACAAGCCACGGATGCAAGCTAGGACCGGACAGTGTGCTGTGCGCCAAGGTGCAGATCGAATATACATACCAGACGGACCTTGACGGATTGGTGTGCGCATGAGGCTGGGCCATGTGCACACTTGTGCGGCACTTAATGGGACGGTGCACTCACTTGTGCATGACTTAGCAGGACGGTGCGCACACTTACGCATCACATGATGTGATGGTGTGCAGACTTGTGCAAGAATGAGATGGAACCGAGACCTGGGCGCAGCTGAGCGGAGTAGCGCACATAAGGAACACGCTAGCGTGCATAGTGGGGCGGGAGCACATGGGAACAGGTTAGCAGGACGAGTGACTTGGCAAACAGCCTTGCGGACATTGCTGACATGTGGCGCACATGTTAGCAACACTTGGCAAGTTTATGCTGATGCAGGCAACAGTTAACTGAGTGACTTGGTGGACAATTTACGACAGCAAATGAGCAAAGTAGTGGGATGGTTATGGGCTGACTTTTCTAATAACCGCCTGGGATAGTTGGCATAAGCAAGCTTCACTGCAAATCACTGCTTGGCTCAACCTCTCGGACACCTGGCAACATTCTAGCATAACTTTGCCACTTGTTAACTTTCGATAGGCTAGCTTCCTAGTGATGGGGATGTCCACTGTAGCTCATTATTGTATGTGATATACAAGCCTAACGACCTCACAATTTGCTCTAAGTGTGTTAGATTTGTGGTAGACAGTGTGTGAACACATTGGCATCCTCTGTATTATATTTGTTGGGTTAACACAAGGTTGGGACTGATTCTTGTAAATTCAAGTGCCCCTTTTATTATTTTGTTGCATGCTTAAGTGTTACGATGTTGCCTTGCTTGATCATATGTTGCCTAACTCACACACTTACACTAGATGGAGTGCTTGGACAGGCTGACTACGCCTTTAGCAGGTCCAAGCCGCAGAGAGGTGAGCAAAACTTAGCGAAAATTCTATGTTAAAAACTACCCTTGTGATAGTATCTATAGTAAATTATTTTATTTATGTATTCACCATAAGAAAATGACTCTTCACCAACGGAAAAATCTATCACAAGTTTAACAAAACCCGCAACAAAAAATGATTTGTAATGGATTTATTTCACAAATCCATTAGTATATCACTACAACAAAATCAAGCATTAAAGACACTAAAAAATGCCATTTATAGTGGCAACTTTATATTTAATGATATTTTTTAAAAGTGTCACTTGTAACAGTATAGCTAAATGTATAAATGTCATTAAATTACCTTTGTTTTGGCATTAATAAAATGCAACAAAAATTGCATCAAATGACACGTTAAAATATCATGAAAAATGCATTAATAACATGTTAAAGTGCCATTAAAATATATTTTAAATGGCATGCTAATATGCAACTAAAAATTGCATGTAGTGGCAAGTTAAAACACTACAAAAGTTCATTTAAATGACAAGGTAATATGTCATAAAAAATACAATAAATAGCATGTTAAAATGTGTGAAAAAAAAATACTTTTAAATGACATGCTAATGTGCCACAAAAAATTCATATAGTGATGTTAAAATGATGTAAAAGATTCCTTCAGATGATATACTTGCATATAGTGATGTTAAAATGATGTAAAAGATTCCTTTAGATGATATACTAACATGCCATTAATTAAAAACATACTAAATTAAACAACAAAAAAGATTCTTTTGAGTGGCATCTTAATGTGCTAGAAATGTGCCTCTAATACCCCATATATGAGACTCCAACATGATCCAGTTGCTTTGTATAAGACTCAAACTTGCAACATCTTACTTAGAAATATATGAGTTTATTGTCAAGCTACCTACCAAATGTTCATTATAAATTTTCAAAAATATTATTATATTTTTATGCTTTAAGAGCATATTTTACCAATTATTTAGATATATGCTCAAAATTATTTTATTAAATAATATATTTGAAAAAGTGTGAGACATTAAATTCATAGAGGAAATATTCAAAAAAAATAATGTATAGGTGAGGAGAAAAATGGGCAAAAACTTAAATTTTTTATACTTCTTGAAAGATAAGGTTAATTTAGTTGATACATTAAAATTTTATTAATAGTTAATTTAATCAATACAATATGACAAGATATAAATTTATAAATTTTAAAATTATTAATAACTATATATACTTCATCTATTTTTGTGATATTTATTTCATGTCACACCATAACTAAATTATGAGTTTTTTTTTTTTAAAGAAAAAAGTAGTGATGCTAGTTAAATGCTTTTAACATATAGTTATGTTAGTAATTTCAATAAAATTATATTTTTATAATATTTATTAATCAATTACCACTAAGTATTATATCATCGTGGCATTTTTTATTACTATCACTACATTATAATGTGCCACTATACTGTAAAACGGCATCAAATAGTGCCACTGAAGAATTTGCGGTACTTTTTACAAATGACACAATAAATAAATATGTGTGGCATTTTTTAAGAAAAAATTAGTGGCATTATTTAAATGCCTTGCAAATATAGTTATATTGACATTTTCAATTAAATGTCACTATTTATTTTGTCACCAAATGCTACTAATATATTGTATTACAGTGACATTTTATCAACAATTATCACCATATGACTCTTGTATATCACTATACTACCGAATGTCACTAATTTAGTGTCACTAACTATTTTGTGGCAATTTTCTAAGTAACACCATAAATAAATATGAGTGACACTTTTTAACAAAAATTAGTTGCACTAGTTAAATGCTTTCAAATTATATTTTTGTTGGTATTTTTAATCAAATATCACTATTTTATATGTCATCTAATAATCAAGTGCTAGTAAATATTTTATTATAGTGATATTTCTTCAGACTACCACCACATTACTTTTGTATGTCATTACAATATAAAGTCACTAAGTTAGTGTCACTGAATACCTTATGATATTTTTCTTCAAATGACTCTATAACTAAATATTAGTGGCATTTTTCTAAAAAAAAATTAGTGACACTAGTTAAATTTCTTTAAAATATATTTATCTTGACATTATATCACTATTTTGTCTGTCACTTAATAATAAAATGCCACCAAATGTTAAATTATAGTGGTATTCTTTCACAACTACAACTGTAATACTTTTTTGCATCATTATATATAAAATGTCACCATGTTAGTGCCACTAAATGCCAATTTTCTTGTAGTGTATGATTCATCACTGATTAGTTTTGTAATAAAAATAAAGTGCATCACAAAATTAATTTTATAAAGGAATTTTCATCATGGATAGAAAAATTATTAAGTCACAATATCTAGAGTTATAAAATTTGTAATGAATTTTTCATATCAATATAGACTCTTCATATCCGTCAGACGTGTTATCACTAATATATATTTTTCTCTTTTTTTTAAATTCATTAGTAATCAATCACAAATCCATCACAACTATCTTCGTTCTGTAGTAGAGCCATATTTATCACAAACTTTATATTAATGAAATGTTGTTTTCTTGTAAAAAATTAAATCAAGCATCCATTCAAATATGAAAACAGTAAAGAATTATATTTCACCCTATTAATCAATTTTGAATTTGAAATTTTAAATATGATATCATATTATTCATATTCACTCAAGTTTCATTCAAATTATCCATCGATGTTATATTATAAAGTAAACGAATAAAATAAAGTAAATGAAAAAAACACGTTCAATAATTTTGTATTAATATTTTTCTATTTATATTACATTACACCATCCTACTACTCAATCTCTATATTCTAGTAAGTTTAAGAATTAGATAAAGCCATTTTTCATTCCATACTAAACGAAATTTTAAATTGCATTATACAAGTAAATCATAAGATTTAATAATAAACTCCACAAATAAATTTACGAGTAGTGAAACCATCTATTTATTTAATATCTATAAATTAATTATTTTGCTTTTATAGTTAAATTATATGTCCAAATTGGATATTCAAACATTAATCAATTAGACAAATATGATATTTTATTTCATTTTATACTAATATTTTTTTATTTATATTATGGTATCTCATCCATCAATCAATCTCTAAATTCTAGTAATCCTAAATATTATATAATAATATTTTTTATATTATGTAATAATTTGAGCTTCATTCGAATTATTCATTAGTATCAGATTATAAAATAAAGAAAAAAATATGTAAATTTTTTTATATTAATATAATTTTCTATTTATACTACATTACCCCATCCCATTAATCAACCTCTAAATTTTAGTAACTGTGAGAATTAAATAATATTCATTTTCATGTTCTATAATAATTATAAATACAAATCCAAAATGCATTACACAAGTAAATCATATGATTTATTAATAAACTCCACAAATAAATTTGCCGATATTAAAACCATGCCTTCATCTATTATTTAACATTAAATTATATTATTAAAGATGGGCGGGCAAGATAACATATATAGTTCCCTTTTTTTTTATAGATGATGTTAGAAATAATTGAGCATAAACAATTATTTGATCTTACTTGATCCATATAGAATAAAATTGATGGTTCAATATTACTTTTTAATTAGTGAAAGTTTTCACGAATACCATCCTTGATCGAAGCTCGCCTACAAGCCTCTAACTACACATATACTCCAGGTTTCTTGATTCGATCATCTCTTAGGTATTGGCTTCACGTTCTTTAATCTCGAGCAACTCTCTCAATCTCTACTTGCCTCATGGGATTGCTACCAGAGCTTCCACAAACTTACACACCTTAAATCCTTAGAGACAATTTGGTAATACTCCAAAAAAGATTGAGAGAGAAGAATATAAAGAAAGTACATGGAGAGAGTGAATACTCAAGTTGTGTGTCAAAACACTTAGGAAGTGGACCTATTTATAGGCGAGTCTTCCAAGAGTCCAATCCAACTAGGAGTATCAAAAAATATATAGATAATGTCTATCCCACACAAGAAAGAGTTATCCCCTTAGATATAGATAAGTATTATCTATCACATCTCTCCAAAAGAAGAGTTCTAATCTAATAAGAACCGCGACTCCTTCTAGATGTAGATAAGATTCACTCAAACATGGATGTCTATTGAGTTAAAAGTCCGAGACCCAACCTAATTTGTAACATCTCTCACTTAAACATATTTGACTCAATCTCCTCGAGCATCATACTCATAACATTTCTCAATCTCACATCCTTTCTTTCATACAGGGAATAAGGCGTGCGACCAAGCGAGAAGAGAACAAGTGAGGAGAATTATATTAAGCTATCACCAAACTAACATAACCCACAACTTTAAAAAACTCGCTATATATCCCAAACTATGTAGTCACACTAGATCAAGCATCTCTGATCCCTCAATAATAAGTAGAGCATGCTTGTATCTTTCCACTATGTGTCTATGCTCACAATTATGCCAAACACTTTTGATTTTATCGGCCAGCCTATGAGCCATAGTACAAAAGTGCATTACCAACTTAGTTATTCATCGGCCCTCACACCAATTTGCTTGGTCTTGATAACTTTCCTAGTCATACTCTGACAGATCGAATTAATCATGGCCACTGAAAACATGCTAAAGTAGCATCATGAAGCTTACACTTCATGGCATGGTCCAGAGTCCCAAAGGATACAAGAAACAATAAAGGCTCACATAGTGATGAAGCAAGGACCTATTCAGTCACTCTCCTTCATAGATCATCGCAAAGCATATGTGTATGAATACATGTTATGATGGAGCTCCTACTCAATTTGGGCATATCACGCTCTTAACATCATACAGACCTTAGTCAGTCACTGTTTAAGCACCTGACCTGCGCAACACTAGGCAAACACTTCCAAAATGCCTTCTAGTAGTTTGCATGTTCAGCTACCAACAGGTTTTATAAAGTTGGACACACTTTATAATCGATCAAATATGTTTTCATCTTAGCTCCAAGCTAAGGCGACTTTAAGTTATATATATCTTTCTTAAACTTCTTCACTATTCCAACTGCGAAGGCGATCATTTGCATACCTCTCAACTAACTATGAGAAAAAATCTGTAAGTCTCATCCTGCTCGCTATTAAAGCGCTAGGGTGATTGCCCGTGTGAGTGGGCCAATCTAAACCTTGTGACATTCACATTTCACAAGTATAGTACCAACACATAATGAGCATGCAAACATATTTCATTAATCATAATATGTTCTCACAGGCCATAAGTCTTTGTCAATATAATCCCCTAATGCAATATGCCTTTAGAGAATAATTCTTTATAAAGGCTTGAAAAAGGGTTAAGCAATCACATTGCTGGTAGAAATATGGCCAAGAACAATGCGCAATACTTTTCAATAATGAGACAATATCTGGTATAAGTATGCTTTAGTATCCAAACAAAATTAGGTATTCAAAGCATACAAAGTAGCTTCATTATCACAAAATAATGATAGTCCCACAAATATGCATCACAACATGCATCATTTCTAGAAGTAGCAAACCATATAGTCTCCAACAAACTTAAACCAATTCACTTAGACATCTGGGATCCACTTGACAACCTCTCAATATTTGAGTCAAGGAACACTTTGACATCAATTCACCATTACTAAGCACAAGACTAGTCGAATATACACATAGTATACTTCAAAACTTTCTCCAGCGTTTAAATAATACTTGCTAGCATTTCTTCTTTCTTCAAATTTAAGGCATTTCTACTAAGAACATAATCATAACTATGAAGAGTCAATAGGATTAGCATAATGCAAATATAGTTATTCTTTGAGCAAACTCCAGAGTACTAGTGAATGATCTTGATGTCTAGACACCAAGTGTGCATCTTCCTCTCCTATGTCCATCTCAAAAGGACAACCACTTTCAATTGGCAACATTTCATGTCATTATAGCCATCATAGTAGCATCCATATATAGTCAGAGAACAAATCTCTTTACTTATCCTGACATACCATTAGTGACCTTATTCAATCATCGTTAAGCCTATTAAGAGATAGCTCAATGTAATTGATAACAACACTACTTGGATGGCAACTCAAGCTACAAATGGAGCTTTTCAAGCAATAATCTTACTTCTTTTGCCTCACTACTTGAATTTGTTGGATGATCCACATAGATCCTCGTCCATTTCTCATTTGGATATGTCTATTCAAATCATCTAAGACAAACTTAGACAAAGGTAGCGACAATTGATAGCAATGGTGAAAAGAGAAAAAATCTCACCACTTAGGAAAAATGTTTCACCCTTCTTTAAGCTTTACATATGTTAATCAACTCAGTCACTTAATGGTTTGACCTCAAGAAACCACATATTTCTAATGGTGTTGCACCTAGAGACTAATCAACTAGCTCTTAGATTTTGTTCTTAGCTATCGAACTCACTTTCTCCTTTATATAAGCTATCCACTTTAAATAATAAGTGAAGTCACAAGTGTCATTTTAACTCATCAACATCCACAAATAATGATCATGAAGGATGCCTACTTAATCTCATGTAGACAATAGGAACACTTCATGTTCACCTTTATTTGTGAAAGTTAAGAGTACTTTGTTTAAGTGAGATATTCCCATTAATATTAGAGTTGCTCCTATTATCCAAACGATTACTTGATGAGCTTTAAGATACAACACCTTCGCTTGAAAAATCAGCGCCTCTTCAAGGATCTTGCAACTCATATAGTTCAAGATTCATTCAAACTTCACATATGATCTCGTAAATCCTCCTCAAAGGAAATCTTTTATGCAGCTTAATCTTTTTCATTTTCTCCAATATGGTGTTCATCACCTTGTGAGAACATACCTTGTCAATTCCTTTAGGTGCATACCACAAATTTTAGCTTGCAATCATCTTACAGAAATAGGAGAATCCATTTTGAGACATCTTTATGATATAGGCTACAACCAAGTATTATATATCCTCAAGTGAGATAAAATCAATTTGCGGCATAAATCTAGCTTAACTAGAAGTATTTGACTCCTTAATTTTCACAAGCCCATTTAGCCGCAAAGTGTTTGGAGTCACATCTTAACTTGCACCACTATTTTCTTTAAATATTTGTCCAAACTATTTAGATATGATATTCTCTCTTCTTGTTAGTACATTGAACCTCCATGTTCATGCCCCATTTGATTCTCTATCTTTCTAAATCATTTTGACAAACATAGCACTTTTAATTGGTTAGAAAGGGATTGTACTAACTAATAGCGCAAAAAGTAAGAGAAATAGAGTGCACTATTTAGTGTCTCTCATTCATAAGTCTGCACTCAATTTAGTGGACTAACTTTATAGCATAAGTGAACCTCTCGCATTTTCCAACAGGCCTTTCCCTCTGGAAAAGTTTCTAAAAGTTTCTATTATGGTTATTCTCCTAACATGCTAAAAAATAAATGAAGAACTGTTAAAAATACTTGCTTGAGTCAATTCATGAGAAAAAAAGGTCTCTTAAATGAAAGATGGACAACTACACTCAATTAATGTCTCACAAATGCTTCAGTTCAAAATAGACTATATCGGATAATTTGTGCCTTTTGCACATCTCCAATGGATAGCTCACACCTATTTTTGAGCTTGGAGAAATTAGCACATGCCCATTGCTGAGCTGAGGTATCACTTTGCAATTCATAATACCTCTTTTTTTTTTGCGCCATTCTAGATATATGGTTGCATAATACGTGAACATAGTCTTTATTCTTGCTCAATTTCCAACAATATGCCAAGTGTTGCCAATATCTTATATCCAACAAAAAAATAATTGAAAATACTAGCAAACAAAGAAATGAGAGAGCTCTGAGATTCAAGCTTCATCTCAGTACTATTACAAGTGAAGTAAATCATCTCAAAAGTTTCCAGCACTTAACATTTATTGATATTTCAGTTGCTTCTATTATTGCACATCACTTTGTTAGATCAATTTATGGTTCTAGTTTCACTATTTGCTATTGTCTAGCTTATCCTTGATTGTGCCCACATCATCTTAATGGTTAGCATAAATGACAAAATGCAATTACTTGACTATCCATAATTAGCCTCAATTTGGCAATTTCATCAACAAAAAAAAAAAGAGTATGATTAATAGCACAAACTAAACTTATCCATGAATAGCACAAACTAAACTTATCCATGAATATGCTCAAATAGCGATTGAGGATAATTGAACCTTTTCTTATGAGTGAATTCGTACTGCAATTAGATTATGAGTGAACTCGTATTGCAAATAGAGCTCAAACTCTCTAGTTAGATTTTCTCGTTTGCAACTTAAACAATTTTAAAGCGCAAACTTAAATTTTGATCTATTCACTAACTATCAATGTCTAAATCACGACAATATTAGATAACCTGTCTATTTTTCATATTAAATTGACTTGAAATTAAAACTAGCAAGGTAGTCTAAGATCAATGAAATTAATTGCGCAAATAAGTACTACCTAATATTTTATTCTAAATCCAAGTAAATTAATTATTACTCCTTTATACCCAGCGAAATCGAAAATTTCAAAACTAATCAGGCTAGTAATCATCTCCCATTGAGTTAAAAAGAATAATAAAAATTTATTGATCCTAAATAAAATAACAATTGTCCAAATAAATATGCATGCCATTATTTAAATAACAACAACAACAACAACTACCCCGGTTGGGCTACATTGATATTTGGTGCTTCATGTTGAGATCGTTTGGCATGATGGTAACTAACAAAAATATCCCCTTAAAAGAATTGATTAAATATAGTTCCAAAACAAATTGGTCTAATAAATGCATGCCTCAAAATATTAAAGAATATTACATTGACCTAAGGCCTACTACATCAATCTAATCATAATAAAATTGGGGATACCATCATTGCCGCAATCTATCCCATGAATAAATAATCCATGAATAAGTAATCAAAATAAAGCTCAATTTACATGAGCACCCAAATGTCAATATCTATACATGCATACGATAAAACATCCTATTTGAACAATCTTAATTTCATCATATAAATAATTACGAAGTTGCAATAGCATGCAATTCATAACTATATTGTAGAGCAATTTATCAAACGATCAACCACACAGGAAGATATATCATATCTTTACATATACGTATATAACCATAATTTTGACCCATGTATATTTTCATGCAACTTTTATGCGCAAATATCCCAAAAAATATTTTCGATTAATTCTCAATGAAATTAATAAATTAAAATAATTGGGTCAAAGAAACATATATATATATATAGCTAACCTTATATTCGGTCGAAGTGCATAATTTATTCTTTCAAATAATTTATCACATTCTAAAATATGGTATAAATATTATAATAATCATCACAAAACATATTCCTATTTTAGCCAAAAGAATTTTCGCCGAGAATTCAATTTTCAGACTAAAGTTTCAAAAAATCATATATGTCGCATTTCAAATTTGTTTTTGATGAGTAATATACCGTTTCGAACCTCTTTCAATGCTCTACAAGATAATATATACAAATTATAGTAAAAATAAGAATCTAGGTTTGAAAATTTTAATTTAAGAAAATGAATCTCAATTTTAGATTCAGTTTTTATCTCAAACTACCAATCTGTTTATCACAAAAATTTTACCACATGATACACATGCCAAGATTTACATATGGTGAAAAATTCATGCCAAAATTTCATGCTTTCAAAATTATAAATTTTAAGCATAAAATAATTTTATGGAATTTGATCAAATCAATAGGCGAGAATGAGCCCTATTAGCTCTGATTCCACTATTGGAAATAATTGAGCATAAACAATTATTTGATCTTACTTGATCTATACAAAATAAAGTGGATGGTTCAATATTACCTTTTAATCAACGAAAGTTTTCATGAATACCATTCTTGATCGAAGCTCGCCTACAAGCTTCTGACTGCACATATACTCCAAGTTTCTTGATTTGATCATCTCTCAGGTATTGGCTTCATGTTCTTTAATCTCAAGCAACTTTCTCAATCTCTACTCGCCTCGTGGGATTGCTACCAGAGCTTCCACAAACTTACGGTGTTAAATCCTTAGAGACAATTTGGTGATACTCCAAGAAAGATTGAGAGAGAAGAATATAGAGAAAGTATATGTGGAGAGTGAATGCTCAAGTTGTGTGTCAAAACACTTAGGAAAATGACCTATTTATAGGCGAGTCTTCCAAGTGTCCAATACAACTAGGAGTATCAAAAAAGATATAGATAATGTCTATCCCACACAAAGAAGAGTTATCCTCTTAGATATGGATAAGTATTATCTATCCACATCTCTCCAAAAAGAAGAGTTCTAATCCAATAAAAACTACAACTCCTTCTAGGTGTAGATAAGATCCACTCAAATATGAATGTCTTTTAGGTCAAGAGTCCAAGACCCAACCCAATTTGTAACAGATGATAATATATATAGTTCCAAATGTGTGCAATAGCCAGTAAGTATACTTCAATTTTCCCCAACTTTATTTAGGTATCACACACATTATGTTTCTTTCAAAACTTTCGTCCACATCCATAAATTAAAATTTTAGTTTCATTAGTTACTTATTCTAATTCTTGAATTGTAAATTTTTAATATTTATTATAGGTATTTCTAGGGTTGTAATCAATTGTTTTTGCCTGTTATTATGTAATCACTTTTCTACTGTTGATATTTCATTGATTAAATTTCAACCTTATAAATTATGTTTATTACAAACTAATGTATTTCTCTTCAATTAATTCATTAGTAACTTAATTTAGGGGTAAGTTGACATCAACTATGCATTTCTTTTTTCCTATCCTTGAGTTAGGGCTTGTTTTGTCTTGTCTTGCGGACAAGTTTAGTTTTCTTATTCTACCTATCTTTCTCTTCAAGTCGGCATTCAGCGAAATAGTTATATATCATGGATCAGACTCTGATTGACAATTGTGCAAGAATCACTTTGGATGAAGAAAAGGAAGGAGGCATCATTCTGGAAGGAGAAGAGGAGGAAAACTCAACCAACCAACTAAAATATTATCTAGTTGGCATAATTTTGACAACCAGACATGTTAACTTTGTAGCCTTTAAAAACATGATAGTAGCGGTATGGCAACCGATCAAAGGCATATGCACAAAAGAATTGAACAGGGACATGTATTTGTTTCAACTCTTTCATAAACTGGACTTGCAATGTATTATCTTAGGGGGCCCATGGACCTTCGATCAACAATTGTTAATCTTGAAACAAGTCAAACCAGGGGAACAGCCCTAACATGTTACTCTTACCCACTGCAACATCTATGTCCAAATTTATGATCTTCCAGTTGATTTCCTTTTGAAAAAGGTTTGCAAAAGTATATGAGATTATATCAGCATTTATCTGGAATCCAACAAAAATATTTTTTGTAGGGTATGGAAACTCTTCATGTGAATCAAAATGGCCATAGATGTTCACATCCCTATCAAGCAGAAATGAAAATTAAGAAACTAGGATGAGATTGGGTTTGGGTGAACTTCAAATATGAACGTCTCTCTATTTTTTTCTTCCATTGTGGTATTTTGGGACATTCAGAGAAATTCTATTCAGAGCTTTATGAGTGTGATCATAGTTCAATCAAATTTGCATATGAAAACTAACTGCGAGCCTCTAATCGTTGTCAACAAGTTGGAGTTGGGGAAAGATGGCTTTGTTATCCAATGCTGGAGGAAAACTCACTGAGAAACAAAGAGGAAAAGAAAGTTATAACTAAAGAAGGAAAGGAGGGATTTTCGGCATGTAACCAGATCATGAGATGGGAAGGAAGAAAAACTTCCATTATGTGCGGAACTAACAGAATTATTAGGGAAGCTTTCTATTATGACAAAGTGGTCTCTATAGAAAATGACTATTCCAACACTCTAATAATCTCAGACACAAAAAGGAGAAGAATAGAAGTTGGGCCTCGGGATAAAGAGAAGGAAATCAGCCCAAACCCAACAACAGGCAACCTCATAAAAAATGGACCAAAAAACTTCTTATTGGCAGGCTCTGGTCCTCATGCCCCCCAAAGGTTGTGAATCTAATAAGTTGGAATTGTTGTGGGCCTTGGAACCCATTGACAATTCAGGAATTAAAAGACTTGGTAAAGTTTAAGCGGCCCAAATTCATATTTCTAATGGAGACTATATGGTAGGGAGGGAGAGAATGGAGAAGTTAAACAGCGAAATCGATTTTGAAAGACTGTTCACCATGGATAGCAGTAGGAATGAATGAGTTCTTACTATGTTATGGCTCCAAGAAAGACATAGCAAACGTAATTGATTTTTTGAGAAATCATATTAACTTGGCAGTAAACATAAATGGTATAGAATCTTCGAGATTAACAGGATTATATGGGCCTCTTGGAACGCTCGCGTCGTAGAGATTCATGGGCATTATTGAAAAATCTTAAGAATCTTTCAAATCTTCCATGGTATGTTTTAGGTGACTTTAATGATCTTCATTCACCTACAGAGAGAAGGGATCGGTGTCCTCATCAATTTAGTTATGTAAAGGCTTCAGAGAGGTAGTTGAATTTTGTGGCCCAAGATATTTGGGCATGGTTCATCATCAATTTACTTAGGACAGGTGTTGAAATACCACAAATTAGCTTGAAGAACAGCTGGATAGAATTCTGGTGTCCTATTCTTGGCTTAACATGTTTAAGGAGCAACGTTTTAGATCCGAGAATGCTTGGATTAGAGAAAATGAGTGCTTGGATGTCTTCTTGAATAGTTGGAGATTGAGCAAGGTCATAACATACAAAGCAAACTGAGTAAATATAGTAAACATCTCTCGTCTTAGGGGTAACAAGTTCATCACTCAATTCAAGGAGAGGTTGTACATATGCAAAGCAAGAATGCAAAGCTAAAGAGTAAGTATTATATTAACTCATTGAAGGAATGTGAATATGCCTAAAAGGAGTTTATTTTAACACTTCATCATCAAGAGGACTTTTGGAGACAGAGGGCTAAACGGCACTGGCTTCAGGAGGGTGACTTGAACTCAAGGTTTTTTCACGCTAAAGCCTTTGCCCGCCAAAACCGTAATTATATTACTCAACTGAAACTCTCATGGCAATTGGCACACTAGAATAATGGTCTTGAGTATATCATCTTTGACTATTATACTGAAATGTAGAGCTACTGAGAGATCACGACGCAAATGAAGTGAAGAATGCATTATTTGTTATGCATCATGACAAGGCTCCAGGACCAGACAGCTTTAGCATGGCGTTCTCCCAAAAATTCTGGTATATTCTTGGGGAAAATATCACTAAGATGTGTTTATCTATGCTAAAAAATAGATAACTTCTTCTGGATTTGAATGATACTCCTATCACATTAATTCCAAAAAGGTATCATTTACAGGCCTAATATGGGCTTTGATCAGAGTTTTATTAGCATTATGATGATGTGTGTTGAATCAGTTAAGCACATAGTTGTGCATAGGGGAAAAGAGATCGGCCCTATCATTTCGGAGAGAGGGCTTCGCTAAAGAGATCCATTATCTCCTTATTTGTTTATCTTATGTGCTCAACAACTCTCCTCGATAAGAAGTATGGGATGCAAGGTAAACTTCATGGTTGTAAAAAATTGCTCAGGGGCAACCATCAATCTCTCATTTGTTCTTCGCAGATGATAGCATGCTTTTTCTCCCGAGCAACATTGCAGGAATGTGATGCCATTAAAGAATGCCTAAATGCATATAAGGCTGCTTCTGGACAAGAGATTAACTTTTGGAAATCTTCTATTTTTTTTTAGTTAAAATACAGGGCGGAAGCAAAGAGCTTAATCAGTAACCGACTAAATATGAGTTTAGGCAAATATCTTGGTGTGCCATCCTTGATCAAAAGAACAAGAAAGACGTATTCCGAGTTGTTAAAGAACGTATCTGGCAAGAACTATAAGGCTGGAATAAGAAATTTTTTGTCCAAGGTAGGTAAAGAAATCCTTCTGAAAAATGTAGCTTAATGCATCCTTAATTACATTATGGGAGTCTTTCTCTTGCCTAAAGAAATTTGTACCGAAATTGAGAGGATGATTAATGGATTCTAGTGGGGAAACAGCAAATTTGAGAAACGAGAAACAAAAGGCATTGAGTGGATGAAATGGGAATGGCTCTGCTATCCTAAAAACAAAGGTGGGATGGGCTTTAGAAGGCTACAAGAGTTCAACTTATCACTGTTGGGAAAGCAAGGGTGGCGTTTCTTAGCTAAATTAGAAGCACTTGATCTCTCAAATCTTTAGAGCTAAATACTTCGCCGGTAAGACATTTCTTAAAGCAACTTTGGGGCATAATCTTAGCTTTATCTGGATAAGCATCATGACAACACAGTCTACTATCAAAGAGGGTGTATCCATAAAGTTGGAAATGGGGAAACGACCTTTATTTTAAAGGATTCTTGGTTACCGGATGGCCAAAACCTGTTTATCTCTTTCGATTTGGAAAACTTTGACTCCAATAGAACTGTCTCATCCTTGATGATTTTAGGACCAAGACAATGGAATTTTGATCTTATTTCTTCAAGCTTCAATAGCCGAGATACTTCTCTTATTGTCAACATTCCTTTGAGCCATAGATGGAGTGAGAAAGTGAGGATGTGAAACCATGACCCAAAAGGGAATTTACTGTGAAGAGTTGCTACAAGTAGCTGAATGAAGATCATGTGAATACTCAAAATGAGAATACTACTTCACTCTAGAAGAAAATTTGGCAATCAAAAATCCCTCAAAAAGTCCATAATCTGGTATGGCAAGCATGTCGTGATGTGTTATCAATAGAGGATAGGCTTCTAACAAAGCATATTAAGGTGAACCCCACTTGCCTAATTTGTAATGAGTTGACAAAGTCTACCTAACATGCTCTAATCTAATGCAACTTTGCCAATGACTGTTGGAACCTTACTAATCTAGGCAGTAACCATAGCTTTTATGGGTACGTCCCTCTTGTCACTTGGCTGGATACACTCGCTCTAAAGCAAGTAGTAAATTTTGTAGTAAAGTCTGCATGTTGCTATGGAGTTTATGGACATATTGTAAACAGGTTGTTTAGAATGGTTAAGTTGGAACAGCCTAATCGATCGTCTCTCATGCAACATTCACTCTTCAGTAATGGCAGCACGCCTAAAGAGATGTGAACAAGACTATCACCATACAACAGACAATTGGAAATATATGGACCACTCCTCAACCGAATTGGTTCAAATGCAACAGCGATGCAACTATCAATGTTGACCAAAACAAATTTGGTTCGGGGTGCATCCTAAGAAATAAAGAGGGGATAGTTTGTGCAGCCATGGAGGCCCTGCATAAAGGTGTTGTTGATCCATCGATGATAGAAGCCATTTCCTTTCGAGAGGCTTTTAGCTGGATAAAAGACAAGGATATCTCAAATATAGTTTTTGAGCTTGATGCTCAAATTGTAGTTAAAGCAATAGAGAGGGATAAAGTTGATAATTCTTACTTTGGTTTAGTTATTGCTAATTGTAAAACTCTTCTTGCTGAGCTCACTAGTAGTAGGATTTGTTTCTATCGTCATTCAGCGAACCAAGCGGCTCATAGCCTTGCTAAAGCCTTTGTTTCTAAGTCTGAGGTTATTACGTGGGAAGATAAAATCCCAGTTTATCTCTCTGATGTAATGATCCTTTCTGAATTGAAATGAAATCCCTGTTTTAGTATTAAAAAAGAAAACTTAATTTAGTTGTAAAATTCTAAATTTACCCATTTGTTTCGACTTTATTTAGTTGTAAATTAATTAATGTTTCTATATTCTTTCTTTAACTTATTAAGATGGGATTTGTTTTAGTTTGGCTTTTTTACTTGGCAAGCTATATTGTCCCAAATTGCTTTAGGGGACAACATTAAAATTGAAGACACACAAATCGTTGATTAATTCAAAAGAAAGATCTCCATTTCTTTTGCGAAAGAAGACAATCATACACATAATAGTGCTAATACATTTTGCTTTTCGAGGTTATTAGTTACCCATAGTTAGTTCATTTCTTCTTCACAAGAAAAGAATCCCCTTAACTTCACCAATTTCTTCCAAATCCAAAATTTCAAGTTACCTTCGCTACCACATTTTTAGGACTGTTCTTTTTATTTTCAAAAGTTCGAAAATTGACTCGAATTTATATAAAGATATTTGAATAAACAACCTTCATAACTACAATTGCGAACTATATGGAGGTTATTTAGCGATTAGCTTTCTACAAAACAACAGAGGTAATTTTGTATTTTTAGGAGGTTATTTTATCATAATTTATGAGTTATTTTAATATGTACTTTAGTGCTTAGATCTCTAAAAATATGGGTTGTGTTTGGTTATGTTTTTTCTTTGATTTTATTATGTATTTATTATGTATTTTGGGAGAATGAATTATCAAAAAATGTAAAAGTTGTTTTTGGTATGTTTGTTTATGTTTTTAATGAGACATTTCTTAATTTAGCAGTCAAATCAATATTTTTTGTTAGATTTTTTAGATGAAAATAAAATTAAATGATTATTTTAATGTTAGAATAATAATAAAATATATATAATATATGTATGTATATATTGGCGAATGTGCATTTTGGAAAAAAATAAAAATATATTTAATTATATTTTTCCAAAACAATATTGTTTTGGAAAAATATAACCAAACAAATCCAAGACAATATTTTATAAGGACGATTATATTAAATTATCCACTTAAGTAATCATTTTTAATAACTGTTCTGTTACGTATCTTTATTTATTTATTTCTAATTATTTAATTTTATTGTAGTGTTTGTCTGAGGAAGGATCACCAGTTATCTGCTACGTGTGAGAGAAAGAAAAATATACTACTATAAAAAAGAAAAGAAAGATATTGAGAGAGAATTGCATGCATGCCCGTACATAAAATTGGGAACGTCCCACTCAGAGGCCCCAATTAACGGGGTCTGGAAGTTATTACCCACCTCATCTACCGAGGCCTGGCCTGCAGCCTGCAGCCTGCAGCTAAATTAAAGTAATTTTGTAATTAGTCAAATCCCCCATCTAATCATATTATTAATGCTGATTAACTTTTACCTAAATGTATCCTCAATTAATTAACATAGATTATATATAATATCCTTTGGTAAAAGAAATAGTTTAATCTTTTTTAATTACCTTCTTGATGATGATGAGAAAGGCACGATTTTTGACAATTCAAGAAGAGTTAGAGGGTGTTTGGCTAAATTTATTCTAAAATCTTATAAGTTTCTATATTTTATAAAATATTTTTAAAACTTATAAAATATTAGATTTTATTTTTAAAATAAGTTGTTTAAGTGTTTGAATAAAATAAGATTTTGGAGCTTATAAGTTGTTAATAATGGTAATTTTATTATTAAAATGAAGGAGCTTGTTAAGATCTTAAAAATAAGTTATGGTCTCCTTAATTTTTTTAAAAGAGCTTATAAGCACTTAACATCTTATTTTGAAATTTTATAAGCTCTTTTTAAAAAAAAAATACCAAATACTTTTTATCAACTTATAAGTTCTTAAACATCTTATAAGATGTTTCGAAAAGCTTATAAGCTCACCAAAACACCACCTCTTAATAGAACTACATACCTTAACGACCAATTCATAGAAGAAAGAATTCAATCCAAAAAGATGTGAAAATAACCATTATAATTATTCAACTTTTCTTTGTATGTTATTACAAAATTATTTTATCTCTCAATTGTTAATTTAATTATTAAAATTTATTACCCTTATTTTTCAACATTTGTACTAAAATATATATATATATCTTAAGTAATATTATTAAATTAATTGATCATTAACTGATAAATTACATGATACAATAATTAAATTTAATGATAATTAAATTGACAGTTTACGATAATGTGTAAAATAATATTATTATATTAATTTATAAGATATTAAAGAAAAGAACATATCTAATTTTTTAATTAATTTGACTGTGACATGCAAGGAGAAGTAGTACAATTAGAATTCCCCTCCTTGTAAGTAAAGGAACCAACTACTAAATTAACACTAAGACGCCTTAATCATAGGATAAACCAGGTCAGTCAACATCTTTAAAATAGTATCTAAATTGCAAAATTCAAACCCTAAGAACAAAAGCTTAACGACGTCGTCATGATATATAATCATGCTTATATGGTTCATGGTAGGGATGGCAATGGGTTCAGGTAAATTGGGGCCCCGCTCCGAATGGGGCAGGTTTGGGGTGAAAAAAATGGGGATGGGGCGGGTAGCGGGTCTTGATTATCAAGATCCGCCCGAGTTCAGGGCGGGTTACGGGTCTTGGTGGACCCGTCCCGGTCCCATCCTATATTATATTATATAATATATATATATTTATATTATATATTATATTATATTATTTATATTATATATAACATATATATTGCATATATATTTATATTATATATTATATATAACATATATATTACATATATAATTTATATTATATATTATATTACATATAACATATATATTATATATAATTATAAGTATTTATTAGGTTATAATACTATATTAGAAAATTAGGACTTTTTTTTTTTTTTTTAAACTTGTTTCAATTTTATTCTTTCAAACTCGATACTCACTAGAGCAAAATATGTATATTCAAGTGATTATGAAGAAAAGAAGGTAAAAAAATATATACACAAAAATACAAACAAAAAAAAAAAAAACGGGTTAGGTGGGTCCAACCCGCTGAGTCCGGATCCTAAGGTAGGGCGGGACGAGTCCCGGGTCCTGCAAAACCCACCCCAAACCCGCCCCATTGCCATCCCTAAGTTCATGGAACGATAATTAATTGTTAATTGTTAACGCCGACCATCTTGGAAAGTGGTTTTGATAGGTAATCGGAAACCCTTTTCTCATTAATTAGAAATTTAAATATATATTGTGTGGCCTGTGTTAATTTGCTTATCCTTTTTGCTTAACTGAAAAGTTTCCCACCACATATTGAAAGGGGAGCCTTCTACATTAGATGGAAATTGTCTTTGTATATACAAGCAGTTATTTGCATGTAATTTTCGCACATATATATCATATATTTTTAAGTAATTATATTATTTATATATATATGTTATGTTAAAAACTAACATGCATTTAAAGTATATATTTATAAATTTACATAATTATGTGATAGCAGTTGCATGAAGTAAAATTTTTATAGTTTATTATCAAATTAAAGAAAAAATTAAAGACATTAAAATATTAAACCTACTCTATAATAAGAGAAGATTTTGAATAGATGATGGTTGTTTTAATATATAAATTTTATTAAATATATAGAATAAGGGTAAATAAAAATTTAATATATTTTGAATTTGAATCATAATTTTTATTTTAAAGGTAAATAAGACCTTTTTTTATGATAGTATAGATATTAACGTATAAGAAATTATCAATATATTTTTTGGAATGATATAATACACTATTCACTACATTGTGATATTAAAAATATGTAATTATATATATAGAGAGAGAGAGAGAGAGAGAGATCAGTAATAAGAAATAAAAACATGAAAACTAAATTTTTAATAATAAAATCTGACACCATTTTATAATTATTAGGATGCCGGATCTATTGTTTAGTTGTTTGTTTTGATTTTCTTTATGCAAATTAAGGATCTATTTATATGCATGATCTAAGCTCTCACCAAAAATAATTTTGTGGAATAATTGATTAAAACATTGAGAATTTTTCCAATTTTTCGTAATGTAATTGATTTTTTGTTGTTCCTTTATGTTCTTTTCTATATGTTTGTTTTTCCATTTTATTTGTTACTTATCCTACATCACGCGGCAATTTAGATGCAACTTAACAATTTTTGTAATAATGATATATATATATATATATATTCAATCATTTTTTACCAAAAAAATGTAAAGAAAAACTAAAAGATAATTATTCACCTATTCTACATTTGTTTATTTTTAAAATTTAATATACTTCAACAATTTTCATTTCCTAAAATAATATTATTGCTTATCTGCTGCCCAATGCGTAGCGTAAAGTATGCATATCTTCTTTAAATCTATTAGACTGCCTTTGGATTTGAGTATTAAAATACGAGAGAAGTATCTAAGTCGAGAATTCCATATACATAATAATAATAATAATAATAATAATAATAATAATAATAATAATAATAATAATAAATGTAAATTAAGCAATTTAATATTATTAAATAAGTTATTCAAAAAAGTTCAATAAATAGTATTATCTAAATAGTAATTTTCATAGCGCGATTGATAACGCGGTCTCATCAATCACTATACACATTGATATACATATAGATCTATTGGTTTTACATTTAAACATTCAACGGTCATTAATATATTTATTTAAAACTAGTTAGAATTTATTTACTTAGAGAATATTTTTTTTGCAGGCATAAGAGATTTTTTCTTTATGTTCTACTGAAATCACATGTTATGGTTATACCGTATTTTTCAAAATAAAAATCTGTATTATGCTGCAAGCTTAAGCTTTCAAAAAAAATTATGATATTAGAGTTCCTTAAATCTAAACAGTCTTATCACTTTTAATCATTAAAAAATAAAAAAATCATTACAATTGCTGAAAATAGTATACTAGGCCTGCTAAACATATAAAAATAGAGAAAAAATTGAAAATCATCCTAAAATAGATTAATTCGTTTGAATCCCATTAATACACCTATTTCTTGAAAATAAAATAAACTTTTAATAAGACAATAGATTCCATACAACATGCCCTTGATAATATATCTTGGGCGCAAGAACTTCCTGGGAACACACATGGGTCCCACTTGGTTTGACATGAGTGGTGGACATCATGCCATCTCATCATTCCAACATACCTATGGCTGAATCTCCTCCGTATACAACACAAGGTTGTCTATGACTCTATAGTATTACAATTTACGAAGGGGTCCCCTTCCGGTCTATCCAAAGTTTTTAAAATCGGATCGAACAAACAAACGATGATCTTACTAATTATTGGTTCAATTGATTAAATTGATTGAACCATCAGTTCGATCGGTATGAAGTCATAATGGCGTAATAATTATATTTAATTTTATAAAAAATATATAATATTTTAATATTAACAAAAAATAAAACTTTCAATTGATGTAAAAATAATATTATTTGAAAAAAATTCAACTTATTTATTTTTGAGTATGTTTTTTAAAAAATAATATTATTTCACAATTAATCAACTATAAATAAATAAAAAATAACATTTCACATTAATATAAGTAATCATTCGTTTCATACTTCAACTCCAAGTATAAATAAATTCTTCTACGCTAAATATTCAACATAATTTAAGATGGATTAAACAAAATAAAATAACAAATTAAACATAAGCATTCACATATAACTACCACTTCATTAAATTTTAAGAAAATAAATTCATGTTTCAAAAAATTACATGTCCAAAAATCTTTAATTATCATCTTCAATTCATAATTTCTCTTTTCTTTTTTACTTTTTATTTTTTAAAAAAAGTAATTTTTAAAATTTCCAAAAAACAAAGGGAGTGAACCAGTCAAAAACCGATTGAACCGGTTCAACCAATTTTTGACCCGTTTTCACTAGTTTTGACCGATTTTGACCGGCACTGATTTTCAAGCCTCAACTGGACTGGACTAATCACCGATACCGGTCAGACTGGTCGGACCGGTCTGTCCGGTCCGATTTTCAAAACATGGGATCTATCGAATGTCAATCTAAATTATTGATAACATAATAAAAAATTATACGGCTGTCAACTAGATAACGAACTCAATAAAAATAAAATCAGTGAACCATTCAAAAATGGAGTTGCTGATTAGTGTTGCCACTCCAAATTTTCAATAATTTTTTATTTCTACACATTTAATTTATATTATTTTAAATTAATACTTTAAAGAAAAGTAGTCAATATTTCATAAACCATCTCATAAATATATATATATATATACTATTACGCTCTGTAAATATATATAGTATTCTACATATACTTTTTATGCAATTATGCTATATATATTTTATTAAAAATTAAGGAGTTCCGACTACAGGCAGCAATTCCTTAATTTGTTGTTATTATTGTTGTTGTTATTGTAGTAGTAGTAGTAGTAGTAGTAGTAGTACTAATAATAATAATAATAATAATAATAATAATAATAATATATTATCTTTAAAATGATACAAAAATTATAATATATATTATATAAAGAAGGAGGGAGGGGAAGACGGGTGGGTGCTGCGGTTGGCCGGGGTTGGGGTTGGGGTTGGGGTTGGGGTTGGGATTGGGATTGGGGAGTTGGTCCTTGGTTTTGGTTATTTCTTTTTTATATTTTTTATTTTTATTTTTTTTTTAGTTTATATTTTTAAATTTTTATAAATTTTTAATAAAATCAAAATTAAAAAATTTTTGGACATTAAATATGAATAAAAATAACAAAAAAGTATATTTTAAATTTTAACTAAATTCATAATTACATATAATTTTTTAATGATAAATATTAAATATAATTTAAATATAAATTTTTAAATAAAATTATTCCACAATGAACAAAATCAACTTCTATATTCTAAATATTTAATTTAAAATTTTACATAGAATATATTGCAAGTAAGTAAGAGGGTGTAATTTAGTCATTCTATCCCATTCAAAATGAATTTTAAATCGAGTATAAATTGAATTTTAAAATTCATTATAAGTTCATTATAATTCAAGAAATACAATTACTAAATATTAAACAATTATATCTCTTAAGTTTTTCATAAAATTGTAATTAATAATTGTGCGTTTTATATTTTTTAATTTTATATTTTAAATTATAAGTATTTTTGTGTTACATAATAAAAAATTGTAATTGATTGCTTTCTATATTTTTTTTTCTCTTATTGTAACACCCCAAGTTTTAAATATCATAAAAATTTTAAATAAGATAAATTTAAATTTTTATTTTGGCAAAATACTTTGAGTAAAGGAATTAAATCATAGTCAAACCGTTAATTAAATCAATTAAGATCTGAGTATAAATATTAAAAGTCAAAGGATTGAATATTAATTAAATTTAGGATCTAATTGCACCAAAATAAAAATGTCCAGGGACAAGTGAGCAAGTTAAAAGTTAAAGGACTTCAAAATAATTAAATGAGGACTTAATTGACTAGAATTAAAATGTTATGGGGCCAATGTAAAAAACTAAACCTTAAAAGTCAAAGGATTGAATATTAATTAAATTTAGGATCTAATTGCACCAAAATAAAAATGTCCAGGGACAAGTGAGCAAGTTAAAAGTTAAAGGACTTCAAAATAATTAAATGAGGACTTAATTGACTAGAATTAAAATGTTATGGGGCCAATGTAAAAAACTAAACCTTAAAAGTCAAAGGATTGAATATTAATTAAATTTAGGATCTAATTGCACCAAAATAAAAATGTCCAGGGACAAGTGAGCAAGTTAAAAGTTAAAGGACTTCAAAATAATTAAATGAGGACTTAATTGACTGGAATTAAAATGTGATGGGGCCAATGTAAAAAACTAAACCTTTAAGGGACTGAAATAAAAGTTATGGGGTTGAATTGAAAAGCGGTTCAAATGTCTGGACTTAATTGAAGGAGGCCAGAATCTTTTGGGGTGGAAATGAATAAACCCGAAAATACCTTATATATATAAGTATAAGAACAAGGACTAAATTTTATTAAATTCTCAAAATTTACCCAAACCTTACCCTACCAGCGAATCACTGAAAAATGACCCCGAAACTCGAAAATAAAACCGTACAAGCTTCCTCTAGCTGGGAGGAACAAAGCTATACCAAAAACATTGAAAACCACCAAGGAAATCGCTAGCAACGATGAGGCTGATGGCGAGGCAGTGGCGAGTTGGTGGTTACAACGGAGGAAAGTGGCCAGCCTATTGGTCGGAATCTTATGGGTAAGTGATGGGTGGTGTTAATTTTGTGAAACGAGCAATGACAGAGGAATTGGATGCGGCGGCGACTGTTGGTGCAAGGGTTTTGTTGTGGCTTCGAATGGCCAATTGGCAGCCTAAACAATGGAGATTCTCAAAATTATTTTAGGGCTTTTGTTCCTGGCGACAAGACGCACCGACTGGTGGTGGTGATCCTTATCTCCAACAGCGGCGCGTGGGACAATCTTTAGCAATTTTATCATATAGAAATTTCGGACTCATTTGAGCTAGTTCTAGCATGAAATTGGATCTCGATTTGACCCAATTTGATTAAATTTCATATCAAATATTAAATTCGATTGATTTTTAAACATCTAATTCAATGTTAATTAAAATTAGGATTATTGAAATGTAATTTCAACCAAGATAATGATTGATTTGTAAATGTCGGACAAAATCAATTGTAGTTTTAAGTGTAATAAATTAAGAAAGATTGATTTAAAATTTTACTCTTAAACTTGATAATATAGTATGTTGTGAACAAAATATAGTTGAGCTTAATTTAAAAATTAAGTTATATAAATGTTAGAACGAAAATGAATTATCAGACCTAAACATGATAAATTCATAAAACTCAACTGATTTAGGAACCTAGACCCTCATCATGTACTGTAAATAAGTAAAGTGACGAATAGAGTTTGTCGGGGATAGTTTGAGGATTTAGTTGGCCTGAGCATGTAAAACTATTAAGAAGGTTAAAACATTAAGACGATAAAGTGGGAATGATTGGACTCGAGTAAGTAAAGTCTTGTAATACTAAAGTATCATGTAGTTGGAAAATTAAAGCCATTTGAGACAAGATATAATTGAACTCGAGTGTCAAGATAACCTTAAGTTCGATAAAAATATTAACTATATTTATATTTAAGAATCAGAGGATTGATAGAATGATAACTTGAGTTATCCTATGACAGTTATCAATTTGACTGGGAAACCAGGACCTAAACGATCATATGACTAGGAATTTCTCTACATTTGCTATGTGAGTTTATACTCAATAATATGATATTTCCTTGCTGGGGAAACAATATATATACTTGCTATACATCCTAATCGCTTGATCCTTTTCAATCTATGTGTTGAGAAAAGTATTCCACATTGCCACTCTGTACTGATTACTCATGTTGAGATTGGTTGATATCGCTTTACTTGAAATTGGCAATTGTGTTGAGAAAACTGAAAAGCGATTTCAAAATACGTATTCTATTATTGCCATGTCATTCTTGAAATCGGCTTGGTGCTGATTTAGTAAGTACTTGTTTATCATGGCGAATTAAAGTATTCAATGAAATGTTGTTAAACATATTCAGTGATATTAGTTACTATACTTAATACCCTTGGGGTTGGGTCCTAGGTCGGTTTCGAAAGATGATAGGGCGGAACGAACTGACGGTGATTGGCATTTCGGCTAATACCCATACAAAGTGGATATATAATCCCTACTCATAGTAAGGTAGAGGTAGCCGTCTATGAGCGAGATCAGGCGTGCGGCTAGCATGCCTAGTGAGTGATTAAGTGTCCAAGCCGATCACTCGATACTTTGGAGGAATAAGGATTTTTGTGTTTTCGAAAGTGGAGTGATAGGAGAACCACTAATAGCAAAAGTGTGAAAGTGATTATTAATTTTATTTTGATGCTTTGAAACTTGAATATTTAACACAAACCCAATGGTTGTTCAAGTGACATGTTGACCCTTTGTGGCCATACTTGTGATTTAAACCTCTGTGAGATACAGTGAATTTGTGAAGTCCCATCACTCATAGAGACGGTGGAGAGATGGATCACTCTAAATTTTGATTAAAATCTTCTCTCGCAACCCTTGGAAATTTTGATGCTTCTACTTGTTGCTTCTATAATATTTGAGAAATTTTTACTCTGTTATCAGTGCTAAACTATCTCACTAAGTTATTTTGGACTTATGTTATTTTATTATTATTATTCATTCTTTAACCCAGATAAGGACTAGTGATGAAGATACACTAGCCCAAGTGACACCTGAGGTAATGAGGGTGATAGAAGTGTTAAGTGTGATTCATAATATTTTGGTTCACCGTTGAACCTCTTATGGAAGTTGCTGGTAGAAATTAAATACTTTGAATTTTGAGAAATGTATTCTCTATCATTCAGAAGAACCACTATATTAAGTGGGTAGTAGTTCGAACGGGAGCAAGCGCCTCCTGATCGAAGCATTACACTTATAACTTATAAAATATATATTTTAAAATATTACTTCATATAAAGCATTGCATAGGAAAATTTGATCACTTGACCAAATATGTCTTTCAACTTCAGTGTAGTATTCGTTTTCATTGATTAATTGAGCATTTTTGTTGGTTGTTGTAGTCTAATAGGTACAATTTTACCGAACCATATAACATTTTGCCTTCAAATTTCTCTATAAACATAAAATATCACGTCATTCTTGTATGTATCTATTTTGATTGCCATAATATTGATGTTAATTGTACTCATAAATACAACAAACTCAATTTTCTATATAATAAAAATAAATAATAGTATAATTTTAATAATAAGAATATTGAATGACATACACTATTAATCATTAATTGATTAATATAAATACATATATGACAAATAATTCCTACCTCAAATTTAAAAAAATATAGGATATAATTGCCTAACATTCCATAAATTTTTCCATTATACATGTTTTAACTATATTTTTATTTTGTCATTCATATCAAGTGAGTCATTTTTTAGAACTGAAATTCAAGGATGTTATTGGCAATTCAGAATTTGGTATAATATGGTGTAACCCGCCATTTATGTATGTAAAAGACCTTTTTTTACATAACTAATCACCGTGGCATGTCGTCCAAAATTGCATAAAATAGTCATTGCTTATTTATACACTATTATTCTTTTATTAAATCATACTATCATTTTACTCCAACAAACTAAAAAAAGCAATGAATCGTATATGCCTAAAATTTAAGTTTGAAATTATGAAGAATTAAATTCAAATCTCACCTAAACTAAAATATATGGTCAATAATATAACATTATTGCATTCAATAAATTTATACCATTCTGTGTTGACATATTACATATATGCATATATATATATATGTGTTTGTATATATATTTAGCAAAAATTGAAATGCACTGGGGTTAAAGCATTGACCCCAACTTGTGTATTAAGTCATCAATTCCAAAGAAATTACAAAGACAAGACATTGAGTTAAAAATATTACAAAGGATCCCAAAATAAAGTCCTATAGAGTTTTAAAATATAGATGATGAAGCTCCTCCATGCAGTGCAAGCACTTGATGTCCTGCAAAAGTTGCACGTAAGACAGAATATGCTTGTGCGACGCCGAGCAAGCAGACTCAGCAAGGGCATCAACAATGGCATTTTCCTCTCGAAAGATGTGCTGGAATTTGATGTCCATTTGCTTTGGAAAGCAGCCTAATACAACCAACACAATGAACAAAGGTTCAATGAACCGATTCAGCTTTGGTGATGAGGTCAATCACAATAAGTGCATCTATTTCAATGATAACATCCTTGATATCCTAAGAGCTGATAACTCAGCAAAGATGTTGTTTTAGTTTCCAAAAGGTTCTAAAAATGAGAATAAAATTTCATTCAAACGATTGTGCGCAATATCGCTGGCACTTGTACTACTTGAGTTCCCCTGCGCGGTGCCACCTGTGTTGAGCTTCAACCAACCAATAGGAGGACATTCCCACGGAACCACCCAGAACAAACTAGGTTGTTTAGATATGGGAAAGACATCAAAATAAAAAGCAACAAAAAAATTCCCATTCCATTGTTTTGCCTGGATGATATTACCTTTATCGATCATGAAGATGTAATAGTTGGCACGCTAGATCACCCGTAGTGCCAAAACAACCAGGCATTTATGCTTTTGGTTGTTTCGGCAACACCAAATAATCCAAAAGACCAACATCAAAACTAATGCTCGAACATGAAGTTTTTGTCCTCTTAGGTACACTATTCTTCCTTGCAAGGAGGATCATTGAGATATTGGATGTTGCTGGCATGTTGAAATGGAAGATTGCTGAGTAAAACTACCATATCTCCTTAGCCAAAGGGCATTCAATGCACAAATGCGCAACGATATCTGGCTCTAAGCAAAATTAGCACTTAGAGGCAAGTAGAATTCCCTTCCTTTGAAGCCGATCATCAGTCAGGATCAAATCCTGAAGGAGCCGCCACATAAAAATGGAAATTGTTGGAGTAAGGGCAACGTTCTAGTAATCCTACGCTAAGTTGCCCCGCGTGTGCTTCTACCTAACAATATGCCATGTACTTTTGGTTGAAAACCTACCATCATTTGAAAGCTTCCAATAGCTAACATCCTTAGATGAGTGAAATATAGGAACAAAGCATATGCGCTGAGCAATATTCTCTAGAAGCATGTCCATCAATCTATTAGCGCGCCAAGCCTTGTCCTTCTAAAACTTATGTATTTGAATTGGTTTGCTACCAATTGCATCATGCTATTGAAGTTTATCAATAAACAGTGAATCCCCAATGCAAATATCATGCCAAAAGCATATGTTTCCATCACCAAGTGACCAAAAAATGTCAAACTGCTTTTGAATGAATAAAGCAAAACTTCTTCCAAACAAAAGAATCCTTAGGTGCCACATTGACTATGGACGAATGTTTAGTGCTAAAATACTAGTTCTTCAAAAAATCTGCCCAGAGAAATGATTGAGCCCTAAAATGCCACCATAACTTGTAGAGAAAAGAAGTTGACACATCCCTAAGATTCCTACAATTAAAGCTGCCTTGATCAGAAAGAAAACACATACAAGCTCTCCAATGAATCTTCTTCCTTGATCTCCAAAAGAAATGGTTAAATATCCTTTCAAATATGGATAGGACATTCTTTGGAGGCTGTACAACCTGCAAAATACAAATAGGAATAGAAGCTTGGTTGACGGCTGCCCAAAGAGAGTCCAGAGAAATTCCAACTCAATAATTTCTTCTTGATTTTGGATATGATAGGTTCATAATAAATCCAAGCTTGGTTGCCTTTATGGAGAGGAACTTCAAGATGGGTGAAAGACGGCTACCCTTAAGCAAATCCAAGAATATCGGAAACCTCAACTAAAACCATTTCCCCGTCTTATATATGAAGAAGGAGCACTTTGTTGTGCTTATGATTTGGCATGTATTCTCCACATATTTAGATAAGAAATGCTTAAAAATCTAGAGATTTTCTCGCTTAGCCTTAGAGAAGATAACTACATCATCTGTATAAGGCGAGTAAGACAAATACCCCATTCAACATCAAAGAAAAGGGATAGTTGCTAGGAGAAAAGAGCATATAAACCCCTTGATAGAATTTTTGCAAAAATGATGAAACGGGCGAAGACAGGGGATCACCTTGCTGAAGACCCCTTTCTAAATTAAAGAAACCAAATAAGCCACCATTAATAAGGACTAAGAACTAACAATTCAAAACATGGTTGTGCATGAGAGAAATCAACTGAGATGGAAATCCAAATTTCTCAAGAATTGCAAACAAAACATACCAATTAACTTTGTCATAGGATTTTTGAAGATCAAGTTTGAAGATGATGTTCTCAACATTTCGACTCAACCCATAAACCATCTCTTGCCCAAGCAAAATATTATCCAAGATGAGACGGCCTTGCATAAAACCACATTAATTTGGAGAAATGATAGAAGGAAGATAACCAACAAATCTCTTGCATATAACCTTGAAAAGGGTTTTACAAGTTATGTTGCAAAGGCTAATTAACCAAAAATGTTTCCAAAAGATGGGCGAGTTAATAATTGAAATTAACATAATTTTGGTGGCAGTGAATCCTCTCTAGGCACGTCTGAACCTAAAAAGAAATCCTGAACTATTGCAGCAACATCTTGTTGGAAAATGTTACAAACTGTCTATAAAATTTGGCACAAAACCCCTTTGGTCCTATTGTGCTGTTCAGGCAGATATTGCAAACAGCATCCTTAACCTCCTCGGCAAATCGTAGTTCAAGCAGCACTACCACCTCACGCTCGCCTAGCAAGGACAGAATGCAATCCAGCACATTGCCATCAAGCTGCCTAGCACGACCTGTAAACAGTTGCTGGAAATATGCAATCGTAGAAGCTCGAATGTCATCGTAATGTAACCACTGCACTGTTATCCTCAATTTTGAAAATTCTTAACTTAATGTGCTTTTTCTTCACAAGAGCATGGGAAAAAGGCTGTGTTTCTTTTACCCCCTTAATCCATTTACATGTTGACTTTTGCCTCCAAAATCCTCCTTTATAGTCGAAACAGTTGCCAGGACAGCATTACAACATTTTAGCTCAATCAAGTTAACCATTGACGGGAATACATCAAATACCTCCTCTGCCCGAGACATATTATTTTTGGCTTTTGAAACCCCCAAGTTCTCAAAGTTTTTTAAGACGTAATAATTTGACAAATAACTAGTTCAGACATTGGCCGTTGATGTGCAAATTCCAACATCTCCAAACCACATCAAGAAAATCATAATGTTAGATTTGCATGAGCTAAAATTGAAAGTTAGAAGGTTGGTGAGATGAAGTGCTAGAGAAAGAAAATGGAGAACCAAAAAACTAATATCATGAATCTCACAATCCATGATCATATTGCCGAATTCTTCCATAGTACCCGTATCTGGCTCGGTGACACCTTTTCTCTCCTTGAGCATCAAGAAAATATTAAAATCACAACCAACCATCCAAAGAATGCCTATATCCAAAACTTGTCTAAGCTCATCCCACAACTGCCTTCTTTCAAGTTTATAACACTTCCCATATGCAAAAGAACAAAAGATACTACTTAGCTAAGCCAGGCAAGCAACTTTAACATGAAGTAACTGCTTCAAGTTAAAAAGCACTTCCACTAAAAGATCATCATGTAAAATACACCAAATTTTATTATTAATATTAGCAATTTTGTGGCCTAAACCCAACCAATGAGGCATAAAGGTTGTATCAAGTTGAGCTTTAGGTTCAATAACAACAAGTAACTAAGCATTACAATCTCTAACTAAATCATGCAGCATTCTTTGAGATTTCTTATTACCAATCCACCTAATATTCCAAAAGATAAAGTCACTTATTGAGGTATAAATAATGATGAAGAAAGCTTGGAAGTTTGGGTGTTAGGAAGTTTGGCTTTTTTGTGCTTTTTGGAGGTCTTAGAATTTGCATTGTCATTTAGCTGATATAATGACCTTTCTCCATCCGAATGAGATTTAGGAATATAGTTTCTTGTTTGAGCATCAAGCATGGAGGGGAGTGGTAGCAACTTAGCATGGGCCAGAATTAGGAGGCTCAATTCTAGGTGATCCATAAGTTTGGTTAAGGGTCCAGTAAAGATAAGAGATTTTTTGGATTTAGATTTGTGTTTTTTGGTGGATTGGAGGTGATTTCATTATCTTGGTGAGTATGTTCGGTAGAAACGAAAAGCTTTAGAGGTTTTTTGTGAAGGATGGATGATTTGTGGGAGGTAGAATTAGATTTTTTTTTTTTTTTGTACGGGGAATTGATGGCAGGGGGTCAACATCATTATCATCTAAGCAGTCACCATCAACACCTTTTTGAGAAACAGTAACTATCTCATTCTCAAGGCTAACTCCATTTATGGTATCATCTTGCAAAATCGCAACATTGTTGCTAACTTGGACATCTACTGAAATGGGCGAGATGGGTGTCAAGATTGGTGTTGAAACGAGCACTGAGATAGGTGCAGTAACTGGCATCAAGATAAATAGCGCAACGGCACCGAGATAAATTTCGAGACAGGCGCCAGAATGGCCACTGAAGCTGACTCCGGACAAGGGGACGGCATCAGTTGCTTGGTACCACTTGATCACTCAATTGGAGGAGCGAACTCCACCACCTGCTTTTCTTTATCAACCTGATTGAATTTCTGCAGCCGAGAAAAAATCCTCCTATTCACTAGCCGAGGAACATTACCCTACAAATAACAAGAATCAACATTGTGACCAACATGCTGGCAATATGAATAGTAATTTGGAACCTTCTCATAAACAATTTTAATAACTTTGATATTGTTTCTTTGTTCAACTGAAATCTCTCCTAGTAACCTGGTGATTAGATCTATCTCAACACAAATCCTTGCATAACTTATCTAAGATCTATGAAAGTTACATCATCCAATTTTAATAGCTTTCCAATAAATTCTACAATGGCGAACAAAGATCATCTGCTAAAAAAGATTCAACATAAAGTCCTGGAATGCGAATCTAGAGAGGAATAATGGATGACTCATAGGTCGAATCAAAATTCGATTATCAAGCAAGTGTGCGCCATAGGCAACCCATCAACCATCCATTGTCACTAAAGACGAAGACAAGAATAATCTTCCAGGTTGCTTAGCACAACAACATTATGTCTAGGATTAATCTCTCTCGCTAAAAAACCTCCCCAAGTCTCAAAGTTTCAAAAATTGGATAACAATCGGATATTTCAATAATCCAAATGCAAACTTTTTAATTAAAGCAAATCTAAAATCAACTAAAAGATCCTTAACCTCGTCATCTGAAAAAGAAATATGTGGTCTACCATCCTTGGCCGAAATCTAACCAACCTTTAAATCTTCCAATGAGAAAAACACGAATTCCGCCAGATCTGCGTTTAGAGGCTCTACACGATTTCCACGAATTGCGTTAGCAAATGATTTGGGCATTGGTAGAGCGGCCAACGGCAGATTTGCATCTATCGCATACGAATCGGGATATGAAATATTCCCTAAAGCTACAAGCGGCAGAAAATCTAGAGTCGAAAGGCAAAACTCCTTGCCGGAAGAGGAAGATGAGCGAGGAACAGTCATAATTAGATGAAAGAGAGTCCTTCCCACTGGCAGTGCAAAGTGATGCAAGAGGCGAGTGGTGAGAGACATGGAGGCACGGCCAAAAATTTTGAAAATTTTGAAATCTTACCAAAAATAGAAAAAGGCAACTGGAGATAGGGTAAGAAAAAGGCAGAGTATTTGTTTGTTAGAGAGATAAAGTTTTTCAATGAATTAGTTCATACTTACACATGCACATATATATGTATATAAATATATAATTTTAATTTAGTGCATAGCATGGAATTTATGCTAATTTTGAAAAGATTGAAAAGTTGTTTTGGTGTTGTCTGTTTACATTTTTTAATGGGAATGCATTTCAAAAGAATGTGATGTAGCCTTTTTCATGCTCTCCAGTCCCCATCTCCTTCTACACGCCAGCTAAAGACATATGGGTACCTAATTTTTCAAGCTTTTTCTTTTGTTCTCCAAAAAAAAAAAAAGGAAAGAAAGAAAGAAAGAAAAGAAGAAAGCCTTTAAGTTGATATTGATAACCAAACATTAATTTGAGTGAATTGATTATTTTCAATTATTTTCAATTAATTATTTTATAATAATCATAAAAAGTAATCTAAACAAAAATTGCTATAATTTTGCAAATGTGAAAGAGAACTTTATAAAGTTATGTTGGAATGGAAGTTGAGATTATATTATGTTTGGTTGTTTTAAGGGATAAAAAATAATTTCTATTGTACTTTTCATATGTTTTTCTCTGATTAGTGATGCTACGTTAATTTTTTATATTGTTATATATTATTTTTATAGTAATACAATAATTGACAAAATAAATTTAAACTAAAATAATAATTAGAAGATACATATATACTTTTGATTGATATAATTAATTGAATGATTAAATTTTTTTATAATATTTAAAAAATGAATTTTCAATAAAATGTTTTTGAAAATATTGTGGGAGAAAAATACTCTTAAAATAATACAAACATAACCATAAAAAAATTGAGGCAGCTCGTGTGATCCTTGTCTTGGTGAGACAATAAGTTAGGGAGAAACATAGAATTATCTGAGAAAGATGTGAAGTGTCTTCTTGTTTTTTCTTTGAGACTAAACGCCGCCGGAGGCCACCACCATGGCTACCTCACCCTCAACGGCTTTTGTCTATCTCTTTGGAACCTCTCATTTTCGGCCGCGTTTGATTTTGTAAACTATTAATTTTGAAGAAATGCGGTCCCACAAATATTAAGAAAATTTGAATATTGTGTTATTTTCGGTTCTGTTTGATTGATTAAATTTAGAGCACTAATATGCCTGATAACAATCTAATATTCAAGGCTTCGGTTGATTTGATGGATTGGTAATCTCACACAATTTCAGTCCGAAAAAACTAAGTACATATTGAATAGATTAATATCTTCTTATAATTTCAAATAATACTTAAAATTGTTATCATCATAATCTTATATTTTTATTTAATGCAATAAATTGATTAATACTATTGTTCCTCTTTTAATAATTGCATCATCTTCTATATTTCTAAATCCTAAATTTGAGGGACATTACGATAATTTTTACGTAATCTTTGAAGTGTTGTTATCAACTGCTGGTCAAACCGAAAGATTTGATTGGCACCTAATATCGTGAATAGTCCGAGCTCGGAGCGGGCTAAAAAATAATTGCATCTTGGCCTGTTACTCTAATATCTAACATCAAATGTGTTATTTCATAAAACCAAGGAGTTTAATTTTACCTAATATACCTTATCAAATGAAGCCTTCTTTGATAATTAATATTAAAATGAAGTTTATACTAAATTTTCAGAAGTAACGCAATACCAATTGAAATTTAGAGGATTTATATGTAATTTTACTTTCAAACAGAAGGAGGTGACTAATTAATCTCATGATCTACCTAAAAATTTAATTGACTTCTTATTGAATGAAAAGAGTGGACTTGGAGATAAGTTGTGCTGATGTATAACGACAATTTTCAAAATCTATCCTCATATAATTTTACTTTCAAACAAAAGCGGGTGATTAATTAATCTCATATTCCACCTAAAAATTTAATTGACCTCTTATTGCTTGAAAAGAGCGGACTCGGAGATAATTAATGCTAATTTTTAATTATAATTTTCAAAATCAAACAAATTATTATGATATTACTATTTGGCCTGATATTACCTAATAGCCCAAATCAAACGCAGCAATATTTTATTATTGTTGTTGTTGTTGTTGTTATTGTTCATTGCAGTTAGATATTTTTTTATTCAAGTGTTTGTATTATTTTCTCTTTTTAAATTAAAAAACGAAATATGAAAGACAGAAAAATGAGAAGAATTACTATGAGATTGTCATGGCAAACCGTTGCTTCGGCTAAGGGGGGTTTGGTTTAGTTGTAAGGTTGATGTTCTCAAGTTTCGAAGATTTGAGTTTCAGTTCCTCCAATAATTTGTTGATTTTGATTATTATTTATCTCACTATTAATTAATAGTTAGATGCAATGATATATTTGATTGTTTTACTGAAGTGCATATCTTAAAAGCAAATTTGACTCTGTTTTTATGATTTTTAAATAATTTGATTTTCATATATAATGATACTAGCAGTCTTTTGCACACTATTTCCTGTGCATAAAATATTTTTGAGTAATTATATTATTTATACATATTATCACATTTATTATACTAAAAATTAACATGCGCCTAAAAAATATGTCTATAATTTGCATAATTAACAAAATAAAGATTATATAAAGTAAAAAATTTATAGTTCATTATTAGATTAAAGCAAAAGATTCATAAGTATTGAAACATTGAACTTACCTTGTGATAAGAGAAATTTTTTAGATAAATGATTGTTAGTTGGACATGTAAATTTTGTTCAGTATATAGAATAAGTAGAAGGACAAACTTAAATATTTCAAATTTTGTATCATAATTTTCATTGTAAAAATTATTTTAAAAAAAATATTTTTATAATAATATAGATATAAAATTACCTGTAGAGCGAGCCCAGGAAATTATTCTGTATGCTTACTCGTTAAACGTAATTGTATACTGTGAAGCACGTCTCTAATTGATGTGCGCGAAGTGTTAATTTTACAGGGACGTGACGTCAAGGCGGTGTTGTTATATGCAAATGCGATATATTTATATTTTCACAGTTTCCAGAAATTTTGCTGGCAAGATTTCATGGCAGAGACAAACACGATTCATTCATTATTCTGTATTTTCTTTCCATGTATAAAAGCGAAAGCTTTGGCTTTCATCATAACATTAATTTATTGAGTTATAGGTCAGACTCCTTTTTCTTTTTCTTTTTTGCTTTTTCCCTTTTTCCTTCTGCTTCTGCTTCTTTTTCTTTTTCCTTTTTTTTTTCTTTTGCTATTTAGTTAACTACATCTCGTAGTTATGTCATAAATATATGTCTTTAACTTGTCATTCAACACAACGAATTAAGAGTAGAGGTGGGCATTCAGGTCCGGAATTTGGGTACCCGACCCAGTCCAATCGAGAAAGGTACCACCAGAACTGGATTAATTGGGCTTTACAGGTACCCGGTGGAGGTCCTAACTTATTTTTAAAATTGTAGGAAGCTTCCTTACTTTTAATCACATAACAAAACTACAATTACTAACATCTTATATGCTCTAATGTCATATTTTATACAAATACTTTAAAATTTTATTTTTCAAAAATGATCTCATATTTTATAAGCTCTAAAAACATTTTATAAGTTGTAGGAAATTATAAAATCTTTTAAATATATTTAGCCAAACACCCTTTGAGTCTGATGATTGTGACTCTCCTTTATGATATGTTTGGATTGGAAAATTGGATAAATAATATTTCAGTTTTATAATATATATTTTAATAATTATGAATTTCAAATTAATTTGAATTATTTTTTTCAATTATTAAGTTGGATTTTTTTAATCATTTTAAGATTTATTTAAGTCTTTATTCTGATATAGTTTTCCTCAATTTCGAACTGTTCAATCTAAACACAACTTACAAAAATACCAAGCAAATTATTTTGTAATAGTATCGATGGATAACCAAATAACCAAATAGAACAATAATCCTGTGATAATCAACATATTATTATTCTTGAAATTATTAACATCTAACCAAATCAACATAGGTTGTGGCTTGTTTGTTTAGTTATATACTCTTTTTTTTTTTTTTTTAATCTTTGGAATATTGTTGAAAGTTTTTTTTTTTTTTTAGTTAGATTCTTGGACACGCACAACCATAAAAACCATTCAATTTTGGCAAATAAAATGGAATATATATTGCCTTTTTTATGTCTTGTATGAAATCGATTCTAAAGTAATTATCTTCGAATTCCCCCCACCCTATATATCACGAGGAAAAGGTTTTTTGGGTATATATACTGAAAGTAAATGATCTTCTGCTAAATAAAATTCACATTTTGGTTGGAGCTTTTATAGTAGAGAGAATGTGGATGAGCTTTCATTATATTTTCATCTAACTTTATTGGGATCCCTTGCATTTTGATTCCCCTCTGTACTTGACTATATTTTACATGTATAGATTCAAAAATCAATATTAATTTCAAAAATTAAATTTTAGATTATCACTTGAATTTAGATGCTTAAACTCATTTCGCTCAAAACTAGTTTAAATATAGTAGCTAGAAATTGGCCATTGGGACAAATTTCTTACCTATGACTCAATTAAACATCCGTATTAAAATAAGCTTTAATATCATATTTCGGTGTTGATATTCTCTTAGTATTGAAAGTTTTATTAATATGAAATTTTTTTCCTATGTAGAATGATAGAAACACAATACAAAATTAAGAGTTTTCTTTGTGTAAGAATATTTATTTATGTGAGATGTTTTTCACAATAGAATGATAGATACAGATTACGTAATTATTTCTTTTCAATATTGTGTCCTAAATTTGTCTTTACGCCTTAGTTCTTCTCAATAATTCTTTTTACATTCTTCTTTAAATCATTACTGAAGATATTATTTTATGGATTTGAGGTATGCAGATGTGTGAATTATTAATGTAGTATGTAGTAATTTATCAAAGCAAGTAAAATATTTCGCTAATTTATCTACAACCGAGCTTATAAAATAATTTGATCTAACATACATAAATCAACATAATTTTTTATCCGAATTTTTTCCTTGTTCCTTTGCTTTTTGTCTTAATTCTTTAGAGTATTTCATTTTTCATGTTTCCCGGAAATGAACAAAAGTTATCACTCGTTGAGTTCGTGTGTACCAAATTAATTTAGTTGCCAGAAATCGTAGGTCTGTGAAACGATTGAAGCAAAACTTGAATTGAAAACTATTAGAATAGCCTAAGCAGAAGGGCAGAAAAGGAATCCAAATATTGCCCAAGTTCAAGTTCAGAAAACAAACGGAGAGTGAGTAACCGACGATGAATCACTCCTTTGACCTTAATCAGTGGTTGGGTCATTGAAGAGAAGCCAAGAATTTGCTACCTGAATCTGTTATGTACTGAAATCTACCCCAACTCTCACACATGGCGCGTCATCTCACGTCCACCCCAACACGTTTATCTCCTTCCCTAAACACCGACACGCGCGCCGTGAAATTATTGCACCTACTTTTCTTTTCTTTTTCCTTTTTACAACAAAACCAACACTTTGTTTGATTTTATTTTGAGTTTTCCCAAAATAATATTTCAACAAAATTTTGAAGAATATATGAGAAAGTAAAAGTATGGTTTATTATTATTATTATTTTTTATTTACTTATTTTTATATGAATTTTTAATTAATAATATCAAATCAAGTAGTTATATTGCTGTATGTTATTATAATAGAACTGTAAAAAAAATGTGATTATAACAGCAGCATAATTATAACAAGTTTAGATTTATATTAAAATAATAGTTATAAATGTATAAATATAAGTTTTATTAGAATGATTATTATATACATGGTTCTGGGAAAAGAAAATGCATTTGGGAAGAAATAATTTATTTTAATTTCCAATCAGAAAAATATTATAGGAAAATGAAATAAAATAAAACAGTAATGATTCACAGTGGAATTATAGTGTCATATATATATTCTCATGAAAAATTCTACTATTGACCGAGTTTAAATAAATCAAAGCCAACTGCACGCGAGTTGTACTTATTTTTTGGTTGATGTGCATTTTAAGAAAAATGACTAATCATATGACATATACAATAATAACACTTACTATATAATTAATTTGGCAATGGCAAAACTGATCTACCAGACTACCACAACTATTATAATCAAAATCCAAAAGACGTTTAAATAAAATACCAAAAATTAATAAATATTGATGAGGGTGAATATCGTGTATGTTAATATTCTGGGCTGGAATTAATTAGAATCAATCTGAGAGAGATCAAGAGGTGTGCCTCAAGTGGATCAGGGCAGTTCTGCAATCAACAGCAAACGTCAGACTAGTTGATGTGCCCTCAGTTAAGGCATTTCGATGCTCAAATCAGTAATGATCGACTAAATATATGAGCAGTGGAGTAGGGGTACTAGATAAGAAATGGCATACATTGCTGAAGGGTTGTGATGGGGTATTAATGTGTAAGAATGGCTATTGTCCTTGTTTGAGGATTTTCCCATCTTATCCAGCAACATGTGTACTGTTCCAGGTGGCGTTGCCTCCAGCTACCTAGGACAAGGCGGTACATTGGAGGCGCCCCCAAACTTGACACGGTTGCAGAAGGCGGTACTGCTAGTGGCATACGTCATTAATGCGGCAACACGGCGCCTAGCAAGGCATTTAATGTGGCCAACGGGTTCTCTTTTTCCTTCAACCCCTCTGGTCGAGACCAGCTCGCCAGTGGGAATGTCGCTTAGGATCCTGGCCATTGAGCCCTTTTTTGGTCGAAGTTACATCATTCTGGTCGAAGGATAGGGGCCACCTAAAGGAGATCATCGACCGTGACCGGGATGCTAATACTCATCTCAACAAGCAGGGGTTCAATGATCGAGTTGTAGTCGAATCTCCCAATCAGTCTGGAACGAGTTGGGCTTGGGGCTCCGATCGTAATTGAGTATTATTGGACTGGGCCTACTGGGGCCATCCCATATCAAATATAATTAATATTTTTTTTTTTAAGTCGAAAAACATTACTAAATTATATTAGTACTCTTATATAAGTGTATCTAAAACCCACAACTTTTTGTTAATTATGGAGTTTTCAGCCTTTAACTTGTCTCACTCAAATAAAATCTATTTATCCAACTACAATACAATGATTTGATTGGCATCTTTTGTCACTCAAGAACTAAATTCGCGATATCTTTCTACTTGTGCAATTAAGATATGGTTTGATTTCGTGTTGATGGATAAATAGCCAGTCTTGAATTCTCGTAGTCTGCAAATCCTTTCACCATCTTACTATTGAATTAAGTGTTAAATACACTTTGACCCCTAAACTATTGTAGAAGTCGCAAATACTCCCTAAATTAACTATTAAATGTAACACAAATCCCCCTAATTTTAACGGCAGTTATGTTTTTCTTTAGAGGGTGCTGATGAGACAAAATTATCCATCTATTTCTAATATAAGGTCCTTAATATGTGTGTGATGTATTTTGCACTCAAATTTCTACATTTTCTATCCTCAATTTTCAGCATTTTCTCTTTATTTATATAGTACTTTAAGAATAATTTTAGTTCAAACATCTTAAACGATTTGTTAAACGAATAAATAAAATATTCAATAAAGATCAATATAACATTAAATAGGATTTATTTATAAACTAATTAATATCTTATTTGACAAGTCCTGAATGAATCTTTAGCCAAATTAATTGAAATTAACTTAAATTTATTATTTATCAGATAAATTTCATGATTATTAAATGAATTTTTTTGGACTATAAAATTATATTAATTTATAAAATAAATTTTTTGAACGAAAAAATAAATTTTGTTTATTATAATATTTCTTAATCGAAAAATAATTTTAAACTTTTTTAAAATAACACCTAATTATTTATTTAATATTTTCTACAAATTAATTTTTTATATAATTTATTAATGTATATTTATAGTCAGATGATTGGGACCTCTCTCTCTCTCTCTCTATTTATATATATATTGTAATGATAATTGGTATATGATGGTATATAAGGAATTGATGTGTAAATATTATAATCAATTGATAAATTTAAAAATTATAATTAATACTAAAATATATATGATTTAATTTTAAAAATATGAGGTTAAAAAAAATACATGGAATAATTACTAAATAAAAATATTTATAAATAAAAAATCAATGAATCTTAAACACTATTGAAATACTTATGGAAAATAATTTTTGAATTAATTATTTTAGGCATTATTAAATATTAAATGAACAATAATTAGTAATTTTTAGTGATTATTTGATGAATTAATTAGAATGATTTGATATTACTTCTTAAACGAAATATTATATTTTTTTATTCTTCAATGAACTTAAATGAAAACATAAACTTTAATTTTAATTTTTATAATTCTTCAAATTTCGTTACTTAAATTGCAATTTAATTTTATATAATTTTTGTTTTTTTTGTGAGTAATTTTCCTAGAATAAATTGTGTAAGTAATTTTTCAAGAATAAATTATGTGTATAAACAACACACACATGTACAAAACGTCTTAGATTCCAAATAATCTCGAGCAAAAATTTTGCAGGTTGTCAAAATTGAGATGTAGGTAAATAATTTTTTAATTTAAAAATTTTATAATGTTAATAACTTTTTATTTAATTTTAAAATATTTATTTATCTCTTTTTATTTAAATTTTTTTTTTTGAAACCGCCTTTTTTCTTTTCGCTAAAATTCATTTCTAAACAATTAAAATCTAGTGCATAACTTTTGTGTATAATTAGCTGAAGGGCAGTTTTGGAATATCAAGCAAAATACACAAACATCACATTATGGATCATTTCTTTCCACTTTTTCGTTTAATGCTGTTAAAATTAAGGGGGGTTTTGTTACATTTAATAGTTTAGGGAGTGTTCATAACTTTTCCAATAGTTCGAGGGGGCAAAGTGTATTTAACCCTTGAACTAATTACTTAACGCAATTTCCTGACAATATATACTATTAGTTGAAAAATTAAAAAATTATAAATTCTTATTTGATTTAGTAAAAAACAGTCCTTTCCAATTTCCATCTCAGAAGAAATTTGAAAAGGAACAAATCTATCTATTTATACTATTATATATAGCACAATTTTATACTTATCTAATTATACAATTTTGATTCTAATTATGCAATTTTGGCCAAATGTTAAACTCTCAAAATTTTGAGTATTTTAATTCAATTAAAATATTTTCATTAGTTCTTGATTATTATCTCTAATCTATATAGTTGTATCTTATCTTTAACTTTTTTCCATTCAAAATTTAAAATATATTTGATAATATTTCATATTTTTTATCTGATAGATGATTTGATATTACCTATCTGATATTATATATTGATGAGGTAATATAAAAGATATTTAGATATATTAAAATTCTTCTACTTTATATACCTAAACACATTTTAAATAATGAAAACATATCCATGTCTCAAATAAATCTTCTTCATCTTCCAAATTCCACATCTTGAAGAAGAGAATCACCAAGTATCTCCATTTAGCTTCATTCATTAATTTTTTTGTTGTAGTTTTAACTGTATACTTTTATATTGTTCATTATATGAGGTTGACTAACTTTGGGTATTGATGCAATTTATTTATAGGACAAAGGGAATAGTGACAAGGTAATAGAATAAAAAAGAACATTAAATATTTGTGATTAATTTGTAATTGAAATTACAAGGTTTTTTTCTTTTCTTTTTTTATTACTTAAAGATATTATCTTTTGACATATATAATTTATGAGCTTTCTAGAATAGACAATTTACTCAATTATAATAAAATCACATAGTTGAAAATTTTAAAAGCTTGATAAATGATCACTTAAATAGCAAACAATATCAACTTTTTACATTTCTCAGTACATTTGTTATACACATTTATATTGATATAATGTACATTTATTTTTTTTATTTTGTTTATAATAATTCATAAAAGAAAATCCTTATATAGATTAATGGTGTCAGATAAACAAATTGACCGAAAGTAAGTCTCCATTAAATTATTTGTATAGTTTGTACTTATAAAGGAAATTTATGAGAGATTGCTATTTTATTTTCAATTGAGTATTGAAAATTTACTTATTATTTTATGACTATTCACATAATAGATGTTATTTGATAATTTCAAAAATAATAAGATAACTACATGTATAATTAATAAAAACAAGTAAATTTTATTTATCATAGTTATATGGAATATTAAGAAATATTGCAATTATAAACTACTTACTAAATTGATAATCAAATAATAACCTACTATATTATAGATGAAATACAAAGAGATTATATATTTATTTTAATGAAAATACTTGACATCTTAAAATTTTCAAATGTTATGAAAATTATAATTGTGACTTCCACATTATTAAGAATCATATAAAAAATGCTTTATACTTTAAAAAAATTTATTTGCCTATTTATTATATTAGAATATGTATAAATATATATATATGTGTGTGTGTGTGTGTGTAATTTACAAATTTATTAAGTAAAATGTGCTGCTCCATTTTTTTTCTTAATTCTTTCATTTATTTTCTAAATTTTTATCATTTTAAAAGTTTGTGTATAATTTTTTAAATATAGGTTAGCAATTCTTGATATTCTACAATTTATTCAAGTACAAATTATCTCCAAACGTAATATCTTCAATGGAAATATTTAATTTGTTTTATTTAATTAGTTATAATTTTTTTTTTGTTTAAATATTAAAAAGAATTACTATTATTTTTTAATCACATAAGTAAAATAAATTATTTTAGTATTAAAATGATGCACTGAGTACATGCTAGTAATATATAGCACAATGTTTTGGGATCCACAATTATGTTATTTTAATTCTAATTGTGTAATTTTGGCCAAATGTCAAATTATTAGAATTTTGAGGTTTTTAATTTAGTTGAAATTTTTTTCATTGGTTGTTTGTTTTCTTTTATATTTTATTTTAATACGATCAACTTATCTATTATAACTAAAATATCATGTTTTGTTTATCTACAATTGCAATATAAATTTCTATCTCATAAGATAATTCAAAAAATATTTATAATCATATTTTTATCTCACTAAATAATTTTACAATTTAGAAAATATTTTGTAAGCATCATATTAAGTATTCTTATCACAAAATTTTATCTTACAAATTTAATTTATCACAAGATTAATAGATGAATATTTCATTTGTTTTTTATATAAATTTTATTATTCTACAATTGTTCTTTTTATATTTTATTTATACATTATTCGTAGTACAATTCTATGTTTTTAATTGTAGGACTTATTTCCCCGATTAGGATAATACAATTATGTTTCTTTTTTCTCTTCAATTAATTTAAAGTTCATTTCGTATAAAAATTTTAATATTTTTTTGAAACACATCTTTATATTTCTTTTATTTTGTTTTTATTCTAAAATAATTAATAACTAGACACGTTTCTAATATATTTAAATATTTTACCAACATTATTACTTTATTATTTCCTCAATATTGATTTAAAATTAAAGTTTGTATGCCCAACTTAGGATTGTAACCTTTATATTACTTAAAATATCAACAAGCAGTATTTTGTTATGTCAATTAATTATATTTTATATATTTATTTTCAATACCATTTTCAAATATTTTTATATGTTCATATAATAATTTATCTTTGATATTGAAATTTTGTTTTATAATTATTTTAGTTGCAGCTCTCTTGATTTATCTAGATAAATAAAATTATACATACTTCATATTTGAATAATGTACTTCGAATAATGTGATGTTATAAAATATTTTAAAATATTATAATTTTAATAAGTTGTTAAAATTATTTCAATTTTCTTATAAAATGAATAAAGAAATATTGTATATTTTTCTATAAAAAATATTCATTAGATTCATTAGCGCTTGATTTACCCATTTCTAATTATGTGCATATAAGAAAGAATTTTTTTAATTTTTTTCGATATAATATCATATGCTTTGACAAGTTTATTTCCATTGATTGAATCTTTACTTATTTATAATATTTTTTATAAGAAAATTATTTTATTTCTCTTCAATAAATAAATTATTTAAAAAAATTATGTATATATAGCTAGAAATCAAAATTTTATTGCTAAGTAAATATTTTTACACAATTGATATATTTCATATTTAATAGTTTATATTCACTTTGATAATATTAACTATAAAAAATTAAATGGAAATATGAAGTAATGATTAATGATTATCTAATAAATATGAGCTCTAATAAATGTTAACTTATTGTTTATTTAAAGATTGAGATTTTTTTTTTAATTTAATTATACGTTTTTATCCAAAAAAAAGCTTAAAATTTATCCCAAAAAAGTAGCTAATAACTAAGTTATTTCAAAACAACAATCAATTTTTCATATTTAATAAAAAAAAATTGTATTTATATAGAACAATCACATTATTTTTAGTTGAAGTAATACAATATTCAAGTATTTCTAATAATAAATAAATAAATAAATATTCAATCATTTGATTAAATAAATTATTTTATTTTATTAATTAAATAGTTATTTTCTAGACAACTTCAAAAGTAAAATTAAAATACCTAACAATCATATAATTGTCTCTTAACATCGTGACTTAAAAATTTTACAACTTATTTGTTACTTATAAAAGAGATAAACAAATATTTATGTAAAATATCACTTTTTTATTAAAGAGTTAGAAGTTTAAGAAATGAATAATTATAGATTAATTAATATGCATGTCATCAATTTATCAAAGTCTTTAAAATTCAATTATTTTTACAATAATATTTTTAGACATGTAAAATATTTTTAAATAAAATTATATATATAGAATATAACAAATAATTTCATTGAAGAATTTGTTTCAAAATATAAACAGTTACTTCCTACAACAACTTAAAACTCTTAACTTTATTTTTATATTATTAATTTAAATTATTTTTATTTTTTAGCTATATAATATTGGAGAACTCAATTTCAACTATTTGAAATAAATTCTTCTATATGGGATATATATATATATATATAAATATAGTTGACATATATAGTTGAAAATTTTTGAAAGTTTGATAAATGACAGCTTAAATAGAAAATGATATCAAATTTTATATTTTTCAATATATTTAATTGCACTGTTTTATAATTATGTCACATACATTTATTTTAACATTTTTTACTTATAATAATTCATAAAAATATTTTTACATGGATTAATCATGTGAGATTAAAAAAATGTGACTGAAACTAAATATTCATTTAATTATTCGTAATTTTTATATTCTAATTATAAAACAAACTTATGAGAGATTGATATTTTATTTTATATTGAGTATTGAAAATTTACTTATTATTTTTTTCATGTACATAATATATGTTAATTGATAATTTCAATAATAATAAAATAACTGCATATATAAATAAAAATTAATAAATTTTACTTATAAGAGTTATATGGAATATTAAGAGATATTTTGGCTTGTAAAAATTGTCTATTACAAACTACTTATCGAATTAGTTATCAAATAATTAATAGCCTAATGGAAGCTATTTTCATAGATAAAGTACAAAGATATTATATATTTGCTCTAACAAAAAATATTCAACATTTAAAATTCTCAAATATCATAAAAATTGTAACTATAACTTCTACATTATTAAGAAATCATACAAAAAGCTTTACATTATTAAAATAAGAAAAAATATTTGCTTATTTATCATATTAAAATATGTATGTACAAATATATATAATTTAAAAAGCATATTTTTAGTAAAATATTATACGCTATTTTTATTTTCTTAATTCTTTTATTTATTTATTTAAATTTTATCAGTTTATAATTTTTTTGTATAATTTATAAACTTAGAGTGAGCAATCCTTGATATTCTACAACTTATTTATGTATAAATTGTCTTCAAATATAATATATTAATTAAAATATTCATATTATTTTATTTAATTAGTAATAAATTTTCTTCCATTAAATGCTAAAAATAATTACAATTCATATTTTAATCACATGAAGTATATTTATTTTAAAATAAATTATTCAATATATAATTATTTTTGGTGCATCGTACCGGACACATGCTAGTACTATTATATATAACACAATAGTGTTGAACCAATAATTGTGCAATTTTGGCCAAATGGCAAATTCTTAGAATTTTCAGTATTTTAGTTCAATTAAAAAAATTTCATTAGTTGTTGATCATTAATATATCTAACCAATATGATTGTATATTATTTTTAATTTTCTTTCATTCGAAATTCAAAATATTTTTAATAATATTTTAAAATTCTTATTAAAGAGCTAGAAGTTTGAGAAATAAATAATTATAATTTAATTAATATGTAAGAGCTTAATTTATCAAAATTTTTAAAATTTAATTATTTTTTATAATAATATTTTTAGATATGTAAAATATTTTTAGATAAAACTATATATAGAATATAAAAAATAATTTATTTTGAAGATTACTTCAAATATGAAAAGTTACTTCCTGCAACAACTATAAACTCAAAATTTTATTTCTATATCATTAATTTAAATCATTTTAGTTTTTAGCAATATAATAGAGAACTCATTTTCAATTATTTGAAATAAATTTTTTTATATGGGACATATATATAGTTGACATAATTGAAAATTTTTAAAAGCTTGATAAATGACTACTTAAATAGCAAATAATATCAATTTTTATATTTTTCAATATATTTAGTTAAACAATTTTATAATTATATTGCCTACTTTATTTTAATATTTTTGCTTATAATAAATCATAAAAAATATTTTTACATGGATTAATGGTGTCGGATAAAAAAAGTTTGACCGAAAGTAAGTATCCATTTAATAATCTATATATATCTATATATTTATAGAAGAAACTTATATATAAGAGAGTGATATTTTATCTTGAATTGAATATTGAATATTTACTTATTATTTTATTCATGTACATAATATATGTTATTTGATAATTTTAAAAATAATGAAATAACTGCATATATAAATAAATATAAATATATTTTATTTATTAGAGTTATATAGAATATTAAGAGATATTTTAGTTTATAAAAAGTACATATTATAAGCTACAAATTGAATTAGTTTTCAAATAAAAACATGATGTAAGTTATTTTCATAGATAAAGTATAAAAAGGTTTACATATTTACTATAACAAAAAACACTTAACATTTAAAAATCTCAAACTTTATAAAAATTATAACTATAACTTCCATATCATTAAGAATTCCTATAAAAAAACTTTATATTTAAAAAAAAAAAATTGCTTACTTATCATATCAAAATATGTATGTATAAATATATATGCAATTTAAAAAGCGCATTTAGTTAAATATTCTACTCTACTTTTATTTTCTTAATTCTTTCATTTATTTTTTTAAATTTATCATTTTAATTTTTTTTTATAATTTATAAACTTAGAGTCAATAATTCTTCATACTTCACAACTTATTTAAATACAGATTATCTTTAAATTAAAATATTCATATTATTTTATTTAATTAGTAATAGATTTTGTTTCTTTAAATACTAAAAATAATTACGATTCATTTTTAATTACATGAAGTAAAATAAATATTATTATATAATAAATTATTTCAATACTAAAGTTCTTGCATCGGGCACATGCTAGTTATTCTAAATAGCAAAAACAATAATTCATAACGATTTTAGTTTCAATGAAAATATTACTTGTCTTCTTATTTAATTTAAGCAATGGCTTCTAAAATTAATGGTGTTATACCGAGCTTTTATATTATTATAGTAGTATAATAGTTAAAAAAACATATCTATATTAAAATAATAATTAAAATGTATATGTACTTTTGATGGAGCAATTTTATTTTAAGGGAATGAAAATATTTTGATGGAATAACTTCAAACATAACCTAGAATTTTAAATTTATTATAATAAATTACTTGTGCACTTTTAGATAATTTTAATTGTTATAAATTTAGAAAAGATTCTATTAACTATTATAAAATATCAGTCAATTAGAAAAAAATTCCTAAACCTATTTTTACTTTAGTGTTCAGTCCCCATTTGAATTTTTACACACTAAACTCCCCACTTTTTCACAAAAGTTAGGAATCACTCCCCATATCTTTTAGAAAAACCTATATACCCTTGCAGCTGGAAAAAACAACAAAAATACCTGGAAAATGCATTCTCTCTTCAGAAGAACGCTTTCTTTTTTTTTTATTTTTGCCTGAAATCAACTTCTCCAAGTGCCAAAAGAAAAGGGTGCGAAACCGTTCCTCTGCCACTGACGTGAGAAGAAGAAGAAGATGTGAAAAAAAAAAAGCAACAAAATTTCTGCCATATTTCTGTGACAATGGAAGGAAAAACAGCTGCAAAAAGAAGCAAAGTACAAAACGAAGTGACGAAGAAGAACAAAGGTATGTTTTCTGCATTTGAAACTCCAAATGTCTGTGATTTTTCGGTGTTGCACTTATTTCTTGTCTATTTTCTCATGCTTAGGGTTTTTATTCCTTTTTAGTTGTGAAACACTTGAACCCATTTGATATATGTCTGATTTTTATTGTGAGATGGGAAGTTCTGATTTGTACTTGAAGGTCATGAAAGTTGCACTTCAACTTTTAAGGGTTTATACTTCATTTTAACTGAAATTATATGGTGAAATTATATTATAAAACTATCTGAATGTGGTAGTGTGTTATCTGTAGTACAGAACATGCAAGCATGCAGTACACATTAGCAAAAGTGTAGTATATAATGTGGATAATGCAGTACAATTTAGAAGCAAATGTAGTATAAAACATTAAAATTGGTACTACACATAAGGCATAAATGTAGTATATAATTTGTGTAGGCACTGTACATTTTAGAAGCAAATACAGTATAAAACATTCAAACGGGCAGTGCACTTTAGGCATAGGTGTAGTATATAATATGTTGCTGCAATACATTTTAGAAACAAACGCATGTAGTATATAGCATTCAAGCCTGCAGTACACATTAGGCAAAAGGTAGTATATAATCTGAATAGCTGCAGTACATGTTGGCGTATTTGGAGTACACTTAAGGCAAAAGTGTAGCATCAAATCTCTGTAAATTTAGTATAAAACATTCAAACTGGCAGTACACTTTAGCATAAGTGTAGTATATAATATGCGTTGTTGCAGTACATTTTGAAAATAAATGTATGTAGTATAAAGCATTCAAACTTGCAATACACATTAGGCAAAAGGTAGTATATAATCTGCATAGGTGCAATACATTTTTTGCGCATTTGGAGTACACTTTAGGCAAAAGTGTAGCATAAAATCACTATAGGTGCAGTACATTTCAGAAACAAAGTAGTATAAAAAATTAAAATTGGCAGTACACTTTAGACATAAGTGTAGTATATAATATGTGTTGCTGCAGTACATTTTAGAAAGAAATGTATGTAGTATAAAGCATTCAAACTTGTAGCATACATTAGGCAAAATGTAATATATAATCTGAATAGTTGCGATACTTTTAGAAGCATCTGAAGTACACTTTAGGCAAAAGTGTTGTATAAAATCTCTATTGGTGCAGTACATTTTAGAAGCAAAGTAGTATAAAATATTCAAACTGTCAGTACACTTTAGGCATAAGTGTAGTATAAATCATTCAAACTTTCTGTGGAGATTAGGCAAAAGGTAATATATAATCTGTATAACTGCAGTACATTTATGGGCATCTAGAGTACACTTTAGATAAAAGTTAGTATAAAATCTCTGTAGGTGCAGTACATTTTAGAAACAAGTGTAGTATAAAACATTCAAACTGGCAGTACACTTTAGGCACAAGTGAGGTATATAATATTTGTTGCTGTAGTACATTTTAGAAATAAATGTATGTGTAGTATAAAGCATTCAAGCTTGCAGTATACATTAGGCAAACAGTAGTATATAATCTGAATAGCTGCAGTACATTTTAGAAGCATCTTTGGCACACTTTAGGCAAAAATGTAGTATAAAATCTCTGTTGGTGCAGTACATTCTAGAAACAAATGTAGTATAAAATATTCAGACTGGCAGTACACATTAGGCATAAGTATAGTATAAAGTATTCAAACTTGCAGTACTCATTAGGCATCTGTAGTACATTTTAGAAGCAACTAAAGTATAAAACCTTTAAGCCTGCAATATAAATTAAATGGAACTCTAGTATATAATCTCTGTATCTGCATTACATTTTAGAAGCAACTGTAATATAAAAAATTCAAGCCTGAACTATAGAATAACTGAGAGTGTAGTATATATTATGTGTTTCTAAAGTACATTTTTGAAGCTTGTGTATTAGAAAACATTCAAACTTTTAGTACACTCTATCTAAAAGGGTTACTTTATTATCTGTCTATATACCATTTTTTTTTTTGTCATTGCAACAAAGCCAAGACATTGTGATGTCTGTTCTCGTTGCTCCCCCCAATATTTTCACAGTAAATTAGAGCTTGTGAAGTCCAAGATGGGGTCCAAACATGTTGATGTATTGAAGAAGACCCCTTTCTATATATACATGGATATGCCTAAGTTAAGTTCAAGCTTCATTTGACTTGAAGCTATACTTAGGAGGTTTGACCCAAAAAAGCTCTCATTTCATTTTGCGGAGGGGGTTGAGGTTCCTTTTTCTGCAGCTGAATTTTCAATGGTTTTAGGGTTGCCACATGTGGGGCAATCTGTTGATATAACATTGAAGATGGAAGTCTTCAACCTTTGACCGCCTTTGAAAGCTACAGAATATAACTAGATCCGAAATAGCAAACAAACTTGAGGAGTATGTATATAAGGATAGTGTGGAGGACTTGAATAATTTTTGTAGGTTGTACATAGTTTTTGTTTTTAATTGTATTCTGTTTCCAACATCTAATTATTGGACTACACGATTTCTCCTACCATACTTGGACAATTTGTCTAGAGTTGGTCTGTATGCATGGGGTATAGCTGCATACAGTTTTCTTGTCCAAGATATGAAGAACCATTTAGGAGTAGGTGGAGAAATAAGAAAGAAGTACATTGATGGGTGTACAGTCGGCTTAATGGTAAGTGTTTGCTTTATTTTTCTAATAGCATTGATTATATTTATATTCAAGTGAGTATAATTTTTCGATATATGAATAACAGGCATGGGTTTATGAACGCATCCTATCACTGGCTACAACAGTGAGTTTGTTTGAGTTTCCACGCTTTTACAGGTGGAAGGATAGCAAACTCCCACAAAATGTGGAGCAGGCAGAGAATAAATTGAGTTTCCATTGTAATAGGTTGTAGCCCTCAACCCTGCTCCAGAGGAGTTAGAATTGGCAGATTTGATCAAGAAATCAGAGGCTACCAGTACTGCCATAAGTGAAGTCCATGTCTGTGATCATACGATATATGAAGCAATTATTGCAGCTAAAGGTGAAGAAATTAAATTATTGAAAGAAAAAATTACTTCATTCGAATACATAGCAATGAAGGAGCAGGGTGATGAGGAAGAGATTGATGGGGTGGAGCTTGAGCAGGAAGCTGGTGAGTATGTGCATAATGGGGTACTTGATTTGGTACATGATGCACAGAAAGAAGGGGATGATTCTGAAGACACGGTGGATGAAGAAAGTCGAACCAAAGAACGTCATGATCCTTTAGATTCCCCTACACCTTTGAAGACAGAACATTATATACCAATTCAAGTGGCTGAGTTCGAGGAATCTGAGATTGAAGTGGCTAATGTCATGTCTTCGATTGTGACAAATGTGCGCAATCGAGAAGACAGGAAGCCAAAACAGAAATCTTCAGATTTTGTCAGCCCCCCCAGCACCACACCAGCCAAAAGAGCAAGACAAGTGACAAAAACCTATCGTCCTCATCCTCGTGCACGAAAAAACATAGAACAAGAAGAGAAGAAGGTGTTGTGCACTACTTAATGTTTTATTTTTTTGCTACTTGCATTTCATTTGTAACCTATCTGTTTGTAATAAATGTTATGATATCTTATACTTGATTGATTGACATTTGCACTTAACAGATGATGTCTTATACTTCATGTTGATGATACTTGCACTTATGTGCTAATCTTTTCTACTTCAATAGTTGACACTTTATACCTAATGTGCTTGAGTTTTGTACACCATATTGGTGATGTCTGTACTTCATGTGCTTATCTTTTCTACTTCAACAGTTTGTGCTTGAGTTTTGTACTCCACATTGGTGGTATCTGTACTTCATGTGCTTTTCTTTTATACTTCAATAGTTGACACTTTATACCTATGTGCTTGAGTTTTGTACTCCATGTTGGTGATGTCTGTACTTCGTGTGCTTATCTTTTCTACTTCAACAGTTGACACTTTACGCCTAATGTGCTTGAGTAGAGGGTACACCATGTTGGTGATGTCTGTATTTCATGTGCTTATCTTTTCTACTTCAACGGTTTGTGCTTGAGTTTTGTACTCCACATTGGTGGTATATGTACTTCATGTGCTTTTTTTTTATACTTCAATAGTTGACACTTTATACCTATGTGCTTGAGTTTTGTCCTGCATGTTGGTGATATCTGTACTTCATATGCTTATCTTTTCTACTTCAACAATTGACACTTTACACCTAATGTGCTTGAGTAGAGGGTACACCATGTTGGTGATGTCTGTACTTCATGTGCTTATCTTTTCTACTTCAACAGTTTGTGCTTGAGTTTTGTACTCCACATTGGTGGTATCTATACTTCATGTGCTATCTTTTCTACTTCAATAGTTGATACTTTGTACCTATGTGCTGTGTTTTGTACCCCAGGTGGCAGATGAACCAATCTAGGTGGCAGATCAACCAAGCCAGGTGGCAGATGAACCAATCCTAGTGGCAGATGAACCACCCCAGGCAGCAGATAAACCAACCATCACAAAGACTGAAGTGGACGATCCATATAAAGGAAGGACTGATTATAGAGGACTTGCTCTTATTCCAGTAGAAGAGCGAGAAGTCATCGACAACTTTGTCAAAAAATATAATTTGAGGTAACAAAATTTGCTTATTGTTTTTCTGTTGGATAAATTGGTATCTGACCTAACAATTCACAATTATGTAGGGTGACTGTATGGGAAGGAGCAAGACATTTTCTGGATGGACAAAATCTTTGTGAGCTTTTATTTGGAGGAGAACTTACCGGTGACATAGTGGACTGTTATATGTCGATATTATGTAGCCCATCTTTCGGCAACAAGGGTTACCAGAAGGTGTGGTTTACGTCCTCAATAGCAGGTATATGGCAGTTTCCTAACTTTATTTACGTCACGATGACAAATGAGTCTAACCATTTGTTTTATACTTCATAGGCTGATATATTAGACCGACTAGAGGAATGCAACATCAAGGATATTACGGATGAAGAATTTGTGGAGTTTAAGCTTTAACTTAACAGCTTTACCTGTACAGATTTGGAAGAGCTCACAGTGGATATTTTAAACGAGTGTCGTTACATAATCCTACTGATTTGCCGGCCCCAGTACTGGTTCTTAGTTGTCCTCGACACCTCGACTCGTTTTTTCTTATACATGAATTCAATAATGGCCGCCAGATACAAACCGATAGCTGTTGCCATTATAAGTTTGCTTTCTTTCCCTATGATTTGTTCATAAAGTAGGAGTCAACAACTGATCAATATTTTTGTAGGCTTTATTCTATTCTCGATACCTGAAACTTTCATTGGGGAGTCGGGTGGATGAACAGTTAAAGGTGAGAAAAAGCAGGCAGCAAGTGGGTACAGTGGATTGTGGTGTCTATGTATGCCTTTGGGCAGAATGTTTTGCTAGAGACACCCCCGAGTTCTGGAAGGATGCTAGAACAATTGATATTGATAAATATCGTGCGAATAAGGCTTATAGAATATTAACTCATGAAAATGCCAGGATTTGAATCACTTGTATATAAATACATGTGTAAATTGAAGCATAATTTGTTTATAATATTTTTTTGTATGTAAGTGTAATTTTTCATTAATTATTTATAACTTAAATTCAATTGAAACAGGACAGGGAATTTGAATACAATTTAGGAGAAATGAGGTACAAATTCGGAAAAAAAGAAAGTATAAAATGCGTTTCACTAAAGAACACTCAAATTCAATTGAAATAAGGCGAGAATCTTGAGTACAATTCAGGGGAAACTAAGTACAATTCAGAATAAATAGAGTATAAAATGTGCTTTGTTGAAGTACGCTTCAATTCAATTGAAACTGGGCGGCGGATTTCAGTGCATTTTGAGGGCAATAAGGTACAAACTCGAAAAAAGAAAGTATAAAATGCGTTTCACTGAAGAACACTCAAATGCAACTGAAACAAGGCGGGGATCTTGAGTACAATTCAGGGGAAACTAAGTACAATTAAGAATAAAGAGAGTATAAAATGTGCTTCGTTGAAGTACGCTTCAATTCAATTGAAACTGGGAGGCGGATTTCAGTGCATTTTGAGGGCAATGAGGTACAAACCTGAAAAAAGAAAGTATAAAATGCGTTTCGCTGAAGAACACTCAAATGCAACTGAAACAAGGCGGGGATCTTGAGTACAATTCAGGGGAAACTAAGTACAATTCAGAATAAAGTGAGTATAAAATGTGCTTCGTTGAAGTACGCTTCAATTCAATTGAAACTGGGCGGCGAATTTCAGTGCATTTTGAGGGCAATGAGGTACAAACCCGGAAAAAGAAAGTATAAAATGTGTTTCGCTGAAGAACACTCAAATGCAACTGAAACAAGGCGGGGATCTTGAGTACAATTCAGGAAAAACTAAGTACAATTCAGAATAAAGAGAGTATAAAATGTGCTTCGTTGAAGTACGCTTCAATTCAATTGAAACTGGGCGGCGGATTTCAGTGCATTTTGAGGGCAATGAGGTACAAACCTGGAAAAAGAAAGTATAAAATGTGTTTCGCTGAAGAACACTCAAATGCAACTGAAACAAGGCGGGGATCTTGAGTACAATTTAGGGGAAACTAAGTACAATTCAAAATAAAGAGAGTATAAAATATGCTTCATTGAAGTACGCTTCAATTCAATTGAAACTGGGCGGCGGATTTCAGTGCATTTTGAGGGCAATGAGGTACAAACCCGGAAAAAGAAAGTATAAAATGTGTTTCGCTGAAGAACACTCAAATGCAACTGAAACAAGGCGGGGATCTTGAGTACAATTCAGGGAAAACTAAGTACAATTCAAAATAAAGAGAGTATAAAATGTGCTTTGTTGAAGTACGCTTCAATTCAATTGAAACTGGGCGGCGGATTTCAGTGCATTTTGAGGGCAATGAGGTACAAACCCGAAAAAAGAAAGTATAAAATGTGTTTCGCTGAAGAACACTCAAATTCAATTGAAACAAGGCGGGGATCTTGAGTACAATTCACGGAAAACTAAGTACATTTCAGGGGAACGAATTAAAATCTCAGTACAATTCTGGAGATATGAGGTACAAATTCGGAAAAAGGAAAGTATAAGATTTGTTTTCCTGAAGTACACTTATAGCAACTGAATAATTATTCTCCAATAATTGTAATGATGGGCAAGTACAATAATTTGATATTATCGAATATAGTGAAGTACCAATTTGTATGGATGATAGGGTGGACATCATCGGCAAATTCTCATTTCTTTACATCTTTGAAAGCATAAGTATTCTTTCATTACTGCGATTGATAACATTCATCCGTTGAACACAATTGATTAACAACTTAAAATTTTTAATATTATTTTATTCATATGATAAATATTGAACACTTACTTCAATAATTTGGTTAATAATTACCAAGAATTAAAAAGCAAATCTTTGAACAAATTTCAATTCAAAAATATTACTAAAAACATGCAAGAATGCTAATTTCATGCTATATTAAGTACAAAGTTGCCCAACTAAGGTGAAAATGGGAACAAATCAAGTACAATTAGCCTTGATTGAAGTACAGAAGTTAACTAGTGTACCGAAAACATGCAAGAATGATAATTTCACGCTATATTAAGTACAAAGTTGCCCAACTGAGGTGCAAATGAGAACAAATCAAGTACAATTAGCCCTGATTGAGGTACAAAAGTTAACTAGTGTACCGAAAACATGCAAGAATGCTAATTTCACGCTATATTAAGTACAAAGTTGCCCAACTGATGTGCCAATGGGAACAAATCAAGTACAATTAGCCCTGATTGAGGTACAAAAGTTAACTAGTGTACCGAAAACATGCAAGAATGCTAATTTCACGCTATATTAAGTACAAAGTTGCCCAACTGAGGTGTAAATGGGAACAAATCAAGTACAATTAGCCCTAATTGAGGTACAAAAGTTAACTAGTGTACCGAAAACATGCAAGAATGCTAATTTCACGCTATATTAAGTACAAAGTTGCCCAACTGAGGTGCAAATGGGAACAAATCAAGTACAATTAGCCCTGATTGAGGTACAAAAGTTAACTAGTTTACTGATTCTTTGCAAGTGCGACGATTATGACCTGTTCTACCACACCTTTTACACTTAATTACACGTTTCTCAATCTGTGATGGAATCCTCCGTGTACTTCTACGCCCAGGCTGAGATCGACAATCAGGTGCATGAATGATATCATCATCATCTACAGGGAACATATGCATATCAAACGTAGGAATAGGGTTTATAACTGCTTGGTATGCTTGTTGATACATCTCAACTCGGTAGTATTGATCGGTGAAGTCATACGGTGAAAGTGACTTTGACTCGATACAAGCACAAGCATGTCTGCATGGTATTTTATCAATCTGCCATGCTCTGCATGAACAAACTCTGCTATGTAAATCCACAGCATACAATTTATCTTGCTCAATCACCTCAAAGCTCCAATCGCTAGACATGACAACTTTTAAGTTACGAGAACGCATATGATTGATTGCCAACTTCTTCTCTTGCTTGGGACATAATTGACCAACCATCTTATGAGATTCTTCTCGTCTATCATGCATCATAACCATTATTTGCATGCGTATGTGATCAACTATGGCTGCAACTGGCATAAATCGGGCTGGCTTAACCCAGTTATTCCAACTTTCTGCTTGATTATTGTTTATTACCCCCCATCGATCTCCACTGAATAAGGAATTTGCCCAACATGATGGGTCAGACTACATAATAAAGTCTCTGGCAAGCGGCATTGACTCCAAGATGCTGTCTATATGTCGGGTATGCTCCTGCCTTGTAGGCACATATGCAGCTTTCATAAAAATAGAACACCAATGTTTCTTGTTATGTAGAGGGTACTTCCTTAATACCTGAATTTAAAATAATAGAACAATAATGTGCTTAATGTTATGAAGTAGAGTTTATTTCATATAATTATCTCACAAACAAATATAGAGGAAACTTACCTATTTCTTAAAGTTATCCACTAAGTGTCTCAAGCAATATGCATGGTGGCTATCGGGAAATATCATGGGGAGGGCCTTGAGAAGACTTGGATGTTGATCGGAGAAGAAAGTAAACCTTGATAAACCAGGCAGATATTCAGAATCTAAGACACTTCTCAGCTTAAAGCATAACCATTCCCAATTAATATAATTTTCAGAGTCAACAACTGCATATGCTAATGTGAATAAGTCATCATTAGCATCCTTACTGACAGCGCTGAGTAAGACTCCTTTGTATTTATTTTTAATATGGGTGCCGTCCAAGAATATCAATGGCCTGCATCCCCTAAGAAAACTAAGAAGGCAGGCACTGAAACATATAAATAGCCGACGAAATTTTTGACTGATTGGGTCAATCTCACAGTCTGCAATACTTCCAGGGTTTGTCCTATTCACAGCATCACAATACCACCCCAACTTGTCATAAGATCCTTTCTCAGCTCTATGGATGTCATGCATAGCTAATTCCTTACCCATCCATGCTTTATGGTACCTAAGTTCCACACCATATTCTCTGTGGATATCTTTCAATATGGTAGAGGGTCGATAACATGGCTCTGATCTCAATTTATCCTTCACTACGTTAGCAACCCAAGCGGAATCATCTTTAGGATGTCCCCTTGTCCAAAGATTACCCTCACCACATGTGTGCTCTAGATTGCATTTTCGAATGCCAAATAATTTATCAGCTTCATGCCTTGATGCATAGATTCTCCATTTGCAATTTTCGTCACTGCAAACGGCTATGATTTTTTTGCTGTCATTTTTCTTGTATTTAAATGACTGTAAAGTAGACACTGCATGATTCTTAAGCATAATTCTGAACTCCTGAGCATCCTTGAATGTTTGACCCTCTCCATATATGCAATTCCTCCATGCATCAATTGAGCTGCTAATTAAAGCAAATTCATTATGCGATGCATTGGTCGAACCAATTTCCTCCTCGACTACATCCCTTGAGGTTGACAAATGAAGTATAATTTTAGGTAGAATAATTCATCATTGTGGTATAATTTCAAATACACGAAGTACAATTTCATAACAATATAAGTATAAAACGCAGCAATTGTAGTACAATTTTTTAGATAATTCATTAGTAGAACACTTGAAAATTAAATAAGAGATTCAAAAAATTGAAGTACGAGTTAAAATAAAACTAAGTACAATTTGGAACACCTGAAGTATAGAACTTCAAATGAAAGAGTACAGATCTAGATAAAATGATGTATAAATTTAAGGATAATTTTAAGAAACGGAAGTAAAAGAATTGAAGTACAATTTTGGAATACCTGAAGTATAGAACTTCAATGAAAAGAATATATAGATTTAGGTGAAATTATGTAAAAACAGAAATATCAGTTCAGAAATTCGAAGTGCAACTTTTGATAATATAAAGTATAATTTCAGAACAACTGAAGTATAAAACCTTAGCTCTTGCAGTATTATTTTTGGATCATACATTAGTACACGCTTAAAAGTTAAATAATAGGTTCAGATAATTAAAGTACAAGTTCAGATAAAATGAAGTACAACTTCATACATTTGAAGTATAGAACTTTAATGAATGGAGTACAAGTTTAGGTAGAATGATGTATAAAATGAAGTATGATTTCAAAAAATAGAAGTACAATATTAACAAAGTGAAGTACAATTTCGGAATAACCTGAAGTATAGAACTTCAATGAAAAGAATATACAGATTTAGGTGAAATTATGTAAGAACTGAAATATAAGTTCAGAAATTCGAAGTACAACTTTTGATAATGTGAAGTACAATTTCGAACTCCTGAAGTATAAAACTTTAGCTATTGCAGTATAGTTATTGGATAATCAATTAGTAGTCACTTCTAAATTAAATAATCGATTCAGATCATGACGTACAAGTTCAGATAAAATGAAGTACAACTTCATACATTTGAAGTGTAGAACTTTAATGAATAGAGTACAAGTTTGGGTAGAATGCTGTATAAAATGAAGTATGATTTTAAAAAGAAGAAGTACAATATTAGACAAAGTTAAGTACAATTTCGGAATACCTGAAGTATAGAACTTCAAAGAAAGGAATATACAGATTTAGGTGAAATTATGTAAGAGCTGAAATATCAGTTCAGAAATTCAAAGTACAACATTTGATAATGTAAAGTACAATTTCAGAACAACTGAAGTATAAAATCTTGGCTCTTGCAGTATAATTTTTGGATCATACATTAGTACACGCTTAAAAGTTAAATAATAGGTTCAGATAATTAAAGTACAAGTTCAGATAAAATGAAGTACAACTTCATACATTTGAAATATAGAACTTTAATGAATGGAGTACAAGTTTAGGTAGAATGATGTATAAAATGAAGTATGATTTCAAAAAATAGAAGTACAATATTAACAAAGTGAAGTACAATTTCGGAATACCTGAAGTATAGAACTTCAATGAAAAGAATATACAAATTTAGGTGAAATTATGTAAGAACTAAAATATAAGTTCAGAAATTCGAAGTACAACTTTTGATAATGTGAAGTACAATTTCGAAGTCCTGAAGTATAAAACTTTAGCTATTGCAGTATAGTTATTGGATAATCAATTAGTAGTCACTTCTAAATTAAATAATAGATTCAGATCATGACATACAAGTTTAGATAAAATTAAGTACATTTTCGAAAAACTTGAAGTATAGAACTTCCATGAATGGAGTACAAATTTCGGTAAAATGATTAATAAAATGAAGTATGATTTTAAAAAATAGAAGTACAATATTAACAAAGTTAAGTACAATTTCGGAATACCTGAAGTATAGAACTTCAAAGAAAAGAATACACAGATTTAGGTGAAATTATGTAAGAACTGAAATATATGTTCAGAAATTCGAAGTACAACTTTCGATAATGTGAAATACAATTTTGGAACAACTGAAGTATAAAACCTTGGCTCTTGCAGTATAATTTTTGGATCATCCATTAGTACACACTTAAAAGTTAAATAATAGGTTCAGATAGTTAAAGTACAAGTTCAGATAAAATGAAGTACAACTTCATACATTTGAAATATAGAACTTTAATGAATGGAGTACAAGTTTAGGTAGAATGATGTATAAAATAAAGTATGATTTCAAAAAATAGAAGTACAATATTAACAAAGTGAAGTATAATTTCGGAATACCTGAAGTATAGAACTTCAATGAAAAGAATATACAAATTTAGGTGAAATTATGTAAGAACTGAAATATAAGTTCAGAAATTCGAAGTACAACTTTTGATAATGTGAAGTATAATTTCGAACTCCTTAAGTATAAAACTTTAGCTATTGCAGTATAGTTATTGGATAATCAATTAGTAGTCACTTCTAAATTAAATAATCGATTCAGATCATGACGTACAAGTTCAGATAAAATGAAGTACAACTTCATACATTTGAAGTGTAGAACTTTAATGAATAGAGTACAAGTTTGGGTAGAATGATGTATAAAATGAAGTATGATTTTAAAAAGAAGAAGTACAATATTAGACAAAGTTAAGTACAATTTCGGAATACCTGAAGTATAGAACTTCAAAGAAAGGAATATACAGATTTAGGTGAAATTATGTAAGAGCTGAAATATCAGTTCAGAAATTCAAAGTACAACATTTGATAATGTAAAGTACAATTTCAGAACAACTGAAGTATAAAATCTTGGCTCTTGCAGTATAATTTTTGGATCATACATTAGTACACGCTTAAAAGTTAAATAATAGGTTCAGATAATTAAAGTACAAGTTCAGATAAAATGAAGTACAACTTCATACATTTGAAATATAGAACTTTAATGAATGGAGTACAAGTTTAGGTAGAATGATGTATAAAATGAAGTATGATTTCAAAAAATAGAAGTACAATATTAACAAAGTGAAGTACAATTTCGGAATACCTGAAGTATAGAACTTCAATGAAAAGAATATACAAATTTAGGTGAAATTATGTAAGAACTAAAATATAAGTTCAGAAATTCGAAGTACAACTTTTGATAATGTGAAGTACAATTTCGAAGTCCTGAAGTATAAAACTTTAGCTATTGCAGTATAGTTATTGGATAATCAATTAGTAGTCACTTCTAAATTAAATAATAGATTCAGATCATGACATACAAGTTTAGATAAAATTAAGTACATTTTCGAAAAACTTGAAGTATAGAACTTCCATGAATGGAGTACAAATTTCGGTAAAATGATTAATAAAATGAAGTATGATTTTAAAAAATAGAAGTACAATATTAACAAAGTGAAGTACAATTTCGGAATACCTGAAGTATAGAACTTCAAAGAAAAGAATACACAGATTTAGGTGAAATTATGTAAGAACTGAAATATATGTTCAGAAATTCGAAGTACAACTTTCGATAATGTGAAATACAATTTTGGAACAACTGAAGTATAAAACCTTGGCTCTTGCAGTATAATTTTTGGATCATACATTAGTACACACTTAAAAGTTAAATAATAGGTTCAGATAGTTAAAATACAAGTTCAGATAAAATGAAGTACAACTTCATACATTTGAAATATAGAACTTCAATGAATGGAGTACAAGTTTAGGTAGAATGATGTATAAAATAAAGTATGATTTCAAAAAATAGAAGTACAATATTAACAAAGTGAAGTACAATTTTGGAATACCTGAAGTATAGAACTTCAATGAAAAGAATATACAAATTTAGGTGAAATTATGTAAGAACTAAAATATAAGTTCAGAGATTCGAAGTACAACTTTTGATAATGTGAAGTACAATTTCAAACTCCTGAAGTATAAAACTTTAGCTATTGCAGTATAGTTATTGGATAATCAATTAGTAGTCACTTCTAAATTAAATAATAGATTCAGATCATGACATACAAGTTTAGATAAAATTAAGTACATTTTCGAAAAACTTGAAGTATAGAACTTCCATGAATGGAGCACAAATTTCCGTAAAATGATTTATAAAATGAAGTATGATTTCAAAAAATAGAAGTATAATATTAACAAAGTGAAGTACAATTTCGGAATACCTGAAGTATAAAACTTCAAAGAAAAGAATATACAGATTTAGGTGAAATTATGTAAGAACTGAAATATATGTTCAGGAATTCGAAGTACAACTTTCGATAATGTGAAATACAATTTCGGAATAACTGAAGTATAAAACCTAGGCTCTTGCAGTATAATTTTGGGATGATACCTTATTACACGCTTAAAAGTTAAATAATAGGTTCAGATAATTAAAGTACAAGTTCAGATAAAATGAAGTACAACTTCATACATTTGAAGTGTAGAACTTTAATGAATGGAGTACAAGTTTGGGTAGAATGATGTATAAAATGAAGTATGATTTCAAAAAATAGAATTACAATATTAGACAAAGTGAAGTACATTTTCGGAATACCAGAAGTATAGAACTTCAATGAAAAGAATATACAGATTTATGTGAAATTATGTAAGAACTGAAATATAAGTTCAGAAATTCGAAGTACAACTTTTGATAATGTAAAGTACAATTTCGGAACAACTAAAGTATAAAACCTTGGCTCTTGCAGTATAATTTTGGGATGATACATTATTACACACTTAAAAGTAAAATAATAGGTTCAGAAATTAAAGTACAAGTTCAGATAAAATGAAGTACAACTTCAGATAAAGTGAAGTACAACTTCGAACACTTGAAGTATAGAACTTCAATGAATGGAGTGGTGTTTACATGAAGTACAATTTCAGAACACCTGAAGTATATAACTTCAGTGACAAGAGTACAGACATATATAAAATGATGTATAAAATGAAGTATAATTTTAAAAAATAGAAGTACTGTTTATGTAAAGTGTAGAACAATTTTTGAACACTTGAAGTATAAAACCTTAGCGATTGCAGTACAAATTGGATAATTTATTAACAAAAAATATGATAGTCGAATAATAGATTCAGATAATTGAAGTACAAGTTTTATAAAATGACGTACAATTTCGAACACTTGAAGTATAGAACTTCAATGAAAAGAGTATATGTTTCTGTAAAATGAAATACAGAAGAAAATATCATTTCATGAAATAAATTTATAATTTTAGATAGAGTGAAGTACAATTTCAGTCTCTTGAAATATAAAGCCCTAGCAACTGCAGTGTATTTTGAATAATCGGTATATATAACCCTTAAAATGTAGACCTTCAATAAATAAGTAAAAATTGTGTAAAATAAAGTATAATCTCAAAAGGTTGAAGTACAATTTTAAATAAAAAGAAGTAAAGTTTTTGAACACTTTAGGTATAAACCGTTAGCAATAGCAGTATAACTTTGGATAATCAAATAGTAGAAATTTTGTGAAATGAAGTACAATTTCAGATAACTGGAGTACAAATTTAGTGAAATAATAAAGTATAAATCTTAAATAATAGAGTACAATTTTAGTAAAATGAAGTACAATTTCAGATAACTGAAGTACAAATTTGTGTGAAATGAAGTACAATTTTCGAACAATTGAAGTATAAAACCCTAGCAACTTCAGTACAGTTTCGGTTAAATAAATAATTTCAGAAAACAGAAAGTATAATTTTGAATAGATTACGTACAATTTGGAACACTTCAAGTATAAACCTCTACAAGTTACAGTACAGTTTTAGATAATCCTTTAGTAAAACACTTGAAGTATAAAACTTACATAATAAAGTATAATTTTTGTGAGATGATGTACAATGTTAACTGCAATGAAGTATAATTTAGAACGCTCCAAGTACAGAAAGATTTTCAAATAAACAGAATGCAATTTCAGAACACTTCAAGTACAAAACTTTACAAACTGTAGTACAGTTGAGATTCTGTAGAAGTATTACCTTAAAACATCACTGCTCTTCTTTTCTCTACTGCTTGATTCATCCTTTCGGTTTACCAGGATGTCAACAATGTTCATCTTCAATGTCAAATGCAGTAAGACCATATTCATGACATCATCGTCATCAGTTAAACTCACGTACAATCTTTGATGTGGAGCTATATATTGCAAACTGAAGTGCTCTGCTTTGATTTCACTCCATTTTCTTGCGAGATTAATGTACATATCCATTAAAGTCATACTATCCTTAATTGACATTATATGGAACTGGTCTTTGTAGCGGCAACTCCCCAACATTTGATTGAGCACACTTGTTTCACTATTGGTTGACATTGTTGGAAAAATATAAGAAACTCAGAAGCAACTGTGAAGAAACTGATAAGAAGATGAAACCCGAAAATGATGAAAATGAAAAGAGAAGAAGACAATGCAGCTGTCGGGTTGGTGGTTTTTGGCCCTCGCCGTGTAGCTTGTTGCATTTTTTCTGTTCTTTCTGTTTCTGGTAATGAGTGTATGATAAGGTTTACTGTTTGCTTATCCGGTTGGAGAAGAAGTGAGAAAAAATGTATGAAAAATATGATACTTAAGGGTATTTTTGTCAAATCAAGTGAGTAGAGAGTAATCTCTAAAAATTTAACAAAATTAGGGAGTTTGTTCTAATAAAAATCAAGTAAAGACTGATCACTAAATTGAAAAGTGCATTTGATACTTTTTAATAAGTGCCTCATAAAATATTATAGCTTAATTTTCTTTTCTTTTTTTTTTTTGGCAAAAAAAAAAAAAAGGTTCAGTGATGACAGTAAATTTCTGACGTTAAATTTTCTGTGAAATTGGTTTTTTCACTTAATTTAATTTGCAGTAGGGAGCGATGGTACAGACGAGGGACGTGGGGATCTGGTCAACGACGTTTGACCACGTTCTGTAGCTACATGAAGACAAAAGACGAAACCACGGGGCTAACTCGGTAATTTTAAAATCCCTTCCCTAATTATTTTCTTTTTAGTTTTATTTTCCGGTCGCAGTTGCTGTTGTTGCCTTCTTTTAATTTCCTTCTCGGCTTCTCCCCCTCGGCCCTTGTATTGTATGTGTATATAAAGGAGCTCGTTTCTCGTTTCTTATTTTCTCTTTATCCTTTAGGAGAGAGGCAAAGGAAGAAAAATAAAACAAGAAGAAAGAATCACACACACACACTAGAAAAACGTAGGTGTTGTTGTAAAATGAGAACAAGGAGGGGGCTCTGTTATCCTAATACGTCTGTGGAAAATAACTGTAACGCACTGGTGAAGAGAAGGAAAGTGGAGCTCAACGCCGGAGAGCAAATGGTCTGCCGGAAAAAGTTGAAATTTTCGCCGGAGATCGACGGAGGAGTCGCCGGAGGATGTGATTTCTTTGACGCTTTGCCGGATGATCTTGTTCTTTGTATTCTCTGTAAACTCAGCTCCACCGCTCGTTGCCCTGCCGATTTCATCAATGTTCTAATAACGTATGTTTTTCTTTTTCTTTTTTTTTTTTCCTCCTATCATTAGTTTTTCCCTGTTTTTTTCCTCTCGTACTTGAGAAATATTAAAATTTCTTCAAAATTCAGTTTAACAAAATGCTCTGAGTTTTCTTGCATTTTTTCCCCCAAGAAATGTATTTATCACGGTCGAAAATATTGATTCAAAAACTGTCGTTCTATGTTTTGTAATCATTTCTGGCTATAATCGTGAGGAGTAATGAAAGGGACAAAAAGTGATATGTATATATAAATACAAATACATTCATATGTATATATATATGTCGGTTATCTAATGCAGAGAATTTTTTTTAAGGAAAACAAGAAACTTTAGTCGGATTCTTAATTTTAAAATTTGTGGTTCTATGAATCTGATATTTCTTTTTTGTTTTTTTAAAATGAACAGATGCAAAAGGCTCAACGGATTAGGCCTGAATTCGCTGGTATTATCCAAAGCCTCTCGGAGAATGCTAGCAGTCAAAGCCAAAAACTGGTCGGAATCCGCTCACCGGTTCCTCAAACTCTGCGCCGATGCCGGAAATGTCGAAGCCTGCTATACTCTAGGCATGGTTAGTATTATTTAGCATTTATTTTCGATCTCAAATGTGATAAATTTTTTAAAAATTACATAAAATCATCCCATCACCGAGATTTATTACTCCTGCTGGGTACAGATTCGATTCTACTGTTTGCAAAATCGAGGTAGCGGAGCATCACTAATGGCGAAGGCGGCGATTGGCTCTCACGCGCCGGCTCTGTATTCTCTCGCCGTCATCCAGTTCAACGGTAGCGGCGGCTCGAAGAACGACAAGGATTTGCGAGCCGGGGTTGCGTTGTGCGCACGCGCTGCATTTTTGGGCCACGTTGATGCGCTTCGAGAGCTGGGCCACTGCCTGCAAGACGGCTACGGGGTGAAGCGGAACATAGCCGAGGGGCGCCGATTCTTAATCCAAGCCAACGCGCGTGAGTTGGCGACCGTCTTAGTCGCGTGCCCATCAGCCGTGGTGCCCAGGTCATGGCTGGCGTGGAGCCCCCACCGCCACGCGGGAGATGGTGGGTGCCCATTGTTGAGTGATTTCGGGTGTAATGTGCCTTCTCCGGCGCCCCACCCGGCTAACCAATTCTTATCCGAGTGGTTTTCGGATCGAACTGGGAATGTTCCGGGTCCGGGGCTCCGATTGTGTTCTCATTCGGGCTGCGGTAGACCAGAGACCAGAAGGCATGAGTTTCGTCGGTGTTCAGTGTGTGGAGCAGTGAATTATTGCTCACGTGCCTGTCAAGCGCTGGATTGGAAGCTGCGCCATAAGATGGAGTGTGCACCCGTGGAGAGATGGGCGGACGAGGACGGAGAAAATGACGGTAACGGCAACAACGCTAACGATTACTTTAACGGCAATGGGAACAATAACGATGATAACGTTATCGGCGAGGGCAATGAGGATGAGGATGAGGATGAGGATGCAATGGGGGATAGTTAAGGGTTAGAGTTGAGAATGTGGGACTGTGAATGTGACGGTAACGGCACGGGAGTCTTTGAGCATGAAAGAGAGAGTTTTGGGGAGGAAATGAGGAAAATGGAAAGATATGATGCCAAATTTCGTTGGGGGAAAATTGAATTATCTCTTTTATTTTTTGTGCTCAGCTCAGCTTAAGCTTTATGGAAAATTTCAATTGAACATTTTACTCTTTTGTCTCTCATTTTGTACAATGTAGTTTATTCGGCATTAAATTGGAAAAAGAAAGCCCAAAAAAACAAAAGGAAATATTTTCTAGTGTAAATATAGTAATTATTAATTAGATAATGAGGGGCTTTGGTATATGAATTATTAGTATTTATTGTGGGATTGAAAGGGTGGATGATGATGTTAATGGTAAAAACTTGGGGACCAAATGATTAAGAGATTGTTGATGTTGTTGGGCTTTATTCACACTTTCTCTCAATTGGACAGCATATCACATGAAATGGTGGGGTAGCTCTATCAGAGTTTCTTCATCATTTTCTTGAGAAGAAAGTGAAGCATTGATTCAAAGCGTTGGTACCATATGACACAAGGGCGAAGGGCGAAGGGTAGTACGTAATGCAGCAGCTGATATAGTACAAGATAATTAGGTGAGAACTGAGAAGAGATGAGCTATTGTATGTAAATGCCGAGCTCTCAATAACCAACCACAGAAATCTGCCTTAACTTTAGGGTAAAGACTGACGAGGAGAACGGTCATTTGAATCTTTGATCTCAAACACCAGCAAACATTTCTTCTATGGTTTTGTACTTCTTTTGTTATGGGCCTTCAAAATTCCTCATCAGATAGGGTGTAAAAAAAAAGCCCTCTTGATCTTCAATTTAAATTGTAGGATGCAACTTATGTATTTACAATTTACTTGTTTGAAGTCGATCGAGAAGTTAAATGTAAAAACAAGTTTACTTGCACAAATAAAAAATATATATTTTCAATTTGAGTTGTAGGTGTGAAGTTGGGCAAATAAATTGATTATGAAAAGAATCCATTGTATTAGCATTTAAAACCAAACGTTTTTTTATGAGGCCAACTAATAGCTTGAATATGAAAAAGAGTTAATCATATAGTATTTATCTACCATGAAACCTTGCATCAATGATCCCTATCTAATTCTCAATATTCTAGCATTATACTAATATAATAAAAATTTTAAAAAAATGATTTTTATTAATTTCCGAACTACTTTTGATGGAACTCAAATTTATAATGAATCTATTTATAAGTATGAAAATTTATTATAAATCTATACATTGACATTGGTCATTTGACGCCTGCATACGAGAATAAAGCATTGAATGAAAAGTATTTTCATTATATTGATGCAATTGTTACAGCTAAGAATACATTTTGGGCATATTAATGGTACTTATCAAAGGTCTTAGTGTAAAACAAGTAAGTAATTGGTAATGGTGCTATGTATTTTTTCGGAAAAGAATTAGAGCTAAGCTGGAAGGTAATTTTGCGTAAATGGAAAGATGATAAATATAATCCCAATTCCCAGGGGGAAAAAAAGAAAGAAAAGGGAAAAATGAGTGAAAAATAGGGTGACAGAGGGAATCCTAGGTAGCAAGTAATTACAATGACAATCTGGGCAAGTTACTGCCTTTTTTTCTGCTGTCCCACTTTACGTTTGGTCAAAAAATGTCAGGTAGTAAGAGATTGACCAGAGTACAAAAAGAAAAAGAAGGAAACAAACTATTATTATTAATAATAATATATAAAAAAATGGATTAGAAAGGGGGTAAAGGTAAAGTTTTTATTTATTTATCTATCTATATTATTATATATAATACAACGATATGAAATTCATAATTATGCAATTTTAATTTTAATTGAAAATTTTTGGTCAAATGTCAAATTTTTAGAATTTTGAATATTTTAATTCAGTTGAAATTTTTTTATTGATTGTTTATTTACTTTTATATTTCATTTTAATACGATCAACTTATATCTATTATAACTAAAATATCATATTGTGTTTATCCAGAATGGTGACATAGATTTCTATTTCATAAGATAATTCAAAAAATATGTATAATCATAATTTTATCTCACTAAATAAGTTTATAATTTAAAAAATATTTTATAAGCATCATGTTAAGTAATCTTATCACAAAATTCTATCTTATAAATTTAATTTATCACAAGATTAATAGATAAATATTTTATTTATTTTATATATAAATTTTATTATTCTATAATTTTTTATAACAGAACGGTGTGGGACAAATAATTGTGTAATTTTGATCAAATTTTGAATTCTTAGAATTTTGAGCTTTTTAATTAAATTTAAAAATTGGTTTTTGATAATTAAGTTGACAGTATTATTCCTTTTAAAGATATCTAGGTTTTTGAAATCATTTTATTGATTAGAGCAAATTATTCTTTGTTTATCTCAAATACCAAAAAAATTATTTCATTTTATCTACACAATCTCTTTCATCTCTACTCTCAATATGTGGAAGATACCTGGATCATTTAAACTCTATAATTTGACAAGTTTTTCATAATTTTCTCTTATCTTTAATAACTAATTTATATTTATACAACTATATATAGATTATAGAGTGTTTCGAAAGTCATTTTATTAATACTCTCAATTTTTAGCATCTTTTTTCACTATATTCTTTGTGTGCCTCTTTATTTTATTATTCAAATTATTTATTGATTGTTTGATTTTATTTTTCACTTTTTCGATTTCCTTTTTTTCGGGGGGAGGGGGGGGATGTTACGTACATGATGGAAGAGATTTTTTGGATTTTAATGGTATAATTTTCTTTTCAACCATAAATAAAAGTCTATCATTTGGCTTTTATTGTTATTAACTTTGTAAATTTTTATTATCCTTTTTATTTATTACAGTTATTGATTCATTTTTTAATTTTTAAATTCATTTTTTGTTCTTTTAATTTTATAATTTTACGAGATGAGATATATATTAATTTCTCTTAATATTTTTTAATTTAATTTAATTTTTATTAATTATATTTTTATCTTCAATTATTGCTAAATTTTGTCAGTTAATTTTTACTTTATTTAAATTGTTATACATTTAGTATCCTTTAATTCATTCTTTGAATTAAGTTGTTAATTTATTTGTTAGATTTTATAATTTATTTTTAAATTCTCTTATTTTTGTTTATCTAAGTTTATATTTGTATAGGATAAGATCTATTTTTGGTTTTGGTATTTGTAAAGTTTGTTTCACTTTTTAAATATTTATATTTTAAAAGTATGTCATTTAATTTTTATTTTTATCCATATATATGTAATTGTGTATTTATAAGTATGTATAATTCGTACTATTTTTAAAAAATTTCAATACTATTTTATCAATATATATTCTTAATTATTTTCTTCACTTAATTATTGGATAACTAAACTACGAGTCAATAAAAGGTTTAACTTATTTACTAATATTGATTTTAACTTTATCATTATTTTATATATTTATTTTATTTTTTGAATTTTTTTTCTTTTACTATCATAGTTTTGTCTTGACTTAATTGATTTTTATTCAAAAATTGAAATTAAATAAGAATTTTTTAAAAATCTTGGCAGCCAATATATTATCTAATTATTTATATTTTAAGTTTTAACTTAATATATACTCATTGTCTTTTAAGTCTAACATAATTTTAAAGTATTATAATTTTAAATTTTTTTCCAACAACTTTTAAGCCATCAATCTAGTGTTTTGTATTCTTCTCATATACTTTTATTTTTTAATGCAACTATCTATTAGTTTTTGTTTGCATATTATTTTTTTCTTTTTAATAAAATATGTAATCATATTCATAGACTTTTATTTTTGAAAGTTTAGAATATTTTTTTAACTTCTTACTGAATAATCTTAAATTTACATTTTACTAATTATTTGACCATTTTTGGGATAATTTTATTTTTATATTGTTATTTTTAATTATATTTATATAATTTAATAATTACCTTAATATATAATAATTTTAAAGAATTCGTGCATAGCACGGGAATAATGCTAGTTTATTTATATACATATACATATCAAAAGTTCATTAGAATTTGAACTCCTGACCTCTTATACCATTAGATTACAAGTCATTTGGAGGGGGTAAAGGTGAAGTTAAGATTGGGAGGATACAAGTGCATTTTGCAAGTGGAGAATGTGGCTGTCTGAAGGGAGCTTTATGGTCCTCATCTCCAAAAGAAAGGGCGAGAGAGAGAGAGAGAGATCTAAATTCTAATAAATGGAAGTAATGGAAAAGGGCATGTGTCTAGCTAGGTCATGGTGGGAAGGGCACTTAATTATTCTTTCTTTTATCACCATTATTACCGTTGTTTACTATCTCAGCCCAAATCAATTACAAAATTTCAAACTTAGTCAGAACAAAATGAAGAGGGTGTGGTCCAAAAATGCCCCAAAGCCCAACATCCTATTTAAAGACATCTTTTCTTAGTTGGAGTCGCCTAGTTGTTGATTGATATATAGAATGAGAGGATATATAGCACTATGCTTGGTGCAACAATGGATCACACTAATAAGGTGGTTTTTTTTTCTTTTTCTTTTTCTTTTTTTTTTTCTTCCTTCAAACGATTTAGAGAGTATTTGACTAAGTTTATTTGAAAAATCTGATAAGGTTCTATAAGATGTTTTTAGAGTTAATAAGAAGCTATTTTTTTTTAAACAAGTTCTTAAAGTGTTTGGATATAATAAAATTTTGAAATTTATAAGGTGTTAGTAATGAAAATTTTGTAATTTATATAATTAAAATTGAGGGAGCTTATTAAAATTTTAAAATAAGTTAGGAACTCCATGTTCTTTTTAAAAAAAATTACCTAACACTTTTTAACATATTATAAATTCTCAAACATCTTGTAAAATATTTTAAAAAGATAATAAACTTATCCATACACCCTCTTAGACCCGTCATCTCAATCAATTGATATCGATATAATTCGACTTATTCTTACATTATATTATTAATGCTTTTGACTCTAACGTGAACTCGTAACATTTTCCAAGGCTAACAGATTATGAGATTTCTAAGGTTAATATTTCAAAAATACACATGTTTTTTGCTATTACGTGAGAATATTCGTCACAACCATAAGTCTTCCACTTATAAGACCAATTTCCCATGGATTAACACTATGAAAAACTATACCATTAGTCACAATACAAAAAATTAAGTGATAATAATATTTACTTTGTTATTAATAATAACACTTATTAAATGATAGTAATTTTTATTTTATGACTTGATAATAACAAGAATTGATATTTCATTTTTTACTACTTAATTAACATGTTTAGTGACAATAAAAAAATTGTCATTATAATTTTTGAAAACCTATAGTTATGGAACATATTTTAAATAGTATTAAACTTGTGAAACTGATTGTTACAAAAAATTAAAAATAAATTTTCTATCACTTAATATATATAGTTAGTGATAATTTTTACTTTATTACTTAATATATTAACTATCACTAATTTTTTTTATTTAATATATTTTCATTCACTACAAAATATTAGAGCATCAATTATAATCAATTCGCAACTGATGTTAAAATTTTATAGCTTTAGCTATGAAATAGATGTAATCAAATTTGGAGTAAATGCTCTCCTAACTAATGATCGATACCACTAATTCATAGTTGATGATGATTTATATGTATATATATATATATTTCTTTAAATAATGCATAGTTAATATTTATTGTTTGTTATTTGAAAATATATATTTATTAAAAAAATTTGTAACTATAATTTATAATTATAAAAATATATTTTTCCCCCACAGCTTTAGCAGTAATTAACTCTCATTTGATAACAACTTATAAGAATAGGAGTATAGGACCTTGGCCCACGTGTAGGCAAGTCCTTGTTATGTTCTTTCGACAAGTAAATCATGCAAAATGAATTTGTTTTAAGGAGAAGCCCAGGACCACCAGTCCTTTGATGAGCTCCAATGGATATGAGTGACTTGTATACTTAGTTCTAACCATTTGATACTCTATATACATATTTGTTTAAATACATTGTGTGACCGTGCATTTTACCTTGACGCTATATTTATACTATATAAAAAAAAATTATATTTATAAAATGACGATTTTTATGTTGCTACACTAAATTGTTATATACCATTTATATCCTTAAATATTTAAATGAGTAGAAAAAGTTTTAGGATCTCAAATAAAATTTTACTCCTAAAAAAGGTAAGTACTCAATAACTACTTATAATACCATATTTCCTTTTTTTGCCTCGACTTAATTTTCCTGCCACAATTCCTGAAAAATCGACCATGTAAAATTTTATTTAAATATTGTAATATTTTTATGATATTTGTATCATGGAGATGAATTGTATAGATAATGTAAATTTTTGTGCAGGCAAGGACGGTGTGCCATGACGACTAGTACTATTAAACTTTGTTCCAGTTATATCAAATTTTTATAAGAATATGTTATAAGAATATTTTATAATGGATTTTATTTTTATTAAAAAGAATATGTTAAAGATGAGAGAGTGAAGTAATTTATAAATTATATTGAAAATTTTATTTTATTTTTAAATTTATATAGAACAAAATTTGATATTGTAAAAATAAAAACGAAAGTAATAAATTTGGCAATATCATCACCGACCGACCTCTCAGCAGCCAGAATTAATTAGTTGCGTATTACTCACCACCTTGTCGTGCATGGCTGAACATGTTGAATTCATTTTGCCTTTCCTTCCATTATCTTTATGTTTTTTTTTTTTTTTTTTATTTATACACACGCACATCAAAAATTTGTTAGAATTCGAACTCCTAACTTCCCACATTATGTGGGACACTTATGTCGCTGGGGCAAAGACCACTCGACCTTCCATTATCTTTATGTTCCTTCATCTTCTTTTCAATTTGAAATCTTTGGATCAATGGTTCTTTTTAAGAGTGCATTATTTTTTTTTTTTTGGAACGACAAAAGTCGCTAATATGTTTTTTAGGTGATGATATCAAATTTTATTTGCATCAAAGAAATTGATGGTCTCAAAGATAATTTTTTTTCTTTTTAATTTTTCAAGACATTTCATTTTTATTAAAGCATTTTAGTGGAACAATATTTTAATGTAATTAGGCCCCATATTTGAATTTGACCCTCATCATTAATGTTGTCTATAAGAGCAACAATCATGTGCATCTTTCTAAACTCCTCAATTGACGGTTATACATATAACATAACAATACCAATTTTTGTCCCACATTAAAGAAGTTAGTGATTTTAATACAATTTTTATAAATTTTTTTTCTTCTCTTACCCATTAAAATATTTTTTCATAAAAATAAAATTCTTCATAAATAGATGCAGGTGGGATAATGAATAACTCCACATAAATTTTGTAAATATATATATTTTTGCTAGAGTTAAGTCTATATGGAGCCAAGTGGTCTGTGGCCCAATGACATAAGGCTTCCACATGATGTGGGAGGTCAAGAGTTAGAACCCTAACGGGACTCCTGATACGGGTGCATGTGTATAAATAAATAAAAAATGTCTATCAAAAAATATATTGTGGCACCAATACAACCGACGAGTAAATTTCATACACGTACATTTGGGGCATGAAAAATACCTCATCGTTTACCTACCTAGCCTCAGAAAAAATGGTAAGATTATGTTATCACATTAATTTGAAATTGTACGTCTAAGTCATTCAATATCACATATTTTTCCTGTGCCACAATTAGTCCAACGTTTGAGGTTGCGAAAATAAAGGTAAAAGTAACATCGATCATTAATTAATGTGAAAGATATAAGTTACAAATTAAATTTGTAGAGTGATAGGTGTGAACAAGTCGTCATTACAACCTCTGCATAATTACCATGGTTAGTTAAGAATGCAGCTCGATCTCCTCGTGAAAGGTAACTATATACTAGAAATAAAGGTAGGTTGAATTGCCTAATGGACAGGCAATTAATTAAGACCTCCATCAGTTTTCTTTCACAACTACTAGCTAAGAAATTAGGTATCTGTTGTTGTTGTTGTTGGCTCCTTAAAACTGCTAAAATTGAGTTGCTTTTACATTTGTTTTCAGAAAAATAAATTAGGCCATGCAATTCATTTCGTCAAATAATAGATAAGTTTGAATTAGGTCTGAGTCACTTTTAAATTGCGTTGATACTAATAGTAATAAAAAAATTAAATAGACAGAAACGCTGATTTATTATTATTATTATTTTTAAATTTCACATTCTAGTGCCTATGATTGAAGTAGTTGCAAACAACACATTAACTCATTAGAAATCAATCATTTTGTTATTTTTTCCGCACAAATTTGTTAAAATTTAAATTTCAAACTTCATACATATAAATGTAAGAGCAATACAATTAAATTAATTGGCTCTCAACATTAAAAATCATTGGTATGAGGTAAATCATTTTAGTGTGACCTAAATACTAACAACTCTCATGTGACTTTAGCATTTAGCAAGTTTCTAGGTTCAATCTCCATTAAGTGTGGATATCACCCAAATGTATCTTAATTTTAAAGATGGATTTCGTTATATTAGTTTTAATACTGAGCTTTGATATATAGATAATTATCACAATTAAATAGTTACTGATATTCTAACATACTAACATTATTTATTGATTCTAATAATAAAAAAAAAAAGTAAAAAAAGAAAAGGGAAAAAAAAGAAAGAAAGAATTTTCCACCCACCTGCATTGCTTCTCAAAAATTGCGGGCAAATTTTCTTTTCTTCTTCTTCTTTTTTTATTTTTTATTTTCTGAGAGTTAATCGAGCAATATAAAAAAGATTAATGATGTAAAATCAATAAGTTCAAATGATATTATCTATCTAAATAGAAGAAATTATTACTAAAGTAGATAAAAACATAATGCAACCTAAACCTCTTTTAAATAATAAAATCTCGGAACCTCCAAGTCACCCGCCATGGCAAGACCTTATTGATTCATTATAACCAATATTTATATTAGTTTGGCAATGAATATCAATTTAAAATTTTTACAATTAAATTATAATCAGACACTCTTTTTTTCCCCCCAGAAACTTTACATCATAAAGTCAAGATCAACTTCTCCTAGCGTTCCACTTTCATTTCTCAATTATCAGTCCTTCTTCCCCTTTTAAAATTTTTTTAAGGTTGAGTACTTCTCATAACTTCCAATTTTTTTCTTTTTCCCCTTATTAAATGATTATGGGATTCTTGCATCAATATGAATTATCAACAGACCAAATCATACTACTTTGGGCAAAACATGTTTTAAACAAAATTCTAACTAGTAGCCCAAGTGGGCCCAAATGAACAGAAAGTGTATGTATATATATATGAAATGTAGGCAAATTTTTCAATCTTGGTGGGTGGGCCCCTTACCGCTGTCAAGCCCAAGGGCTACGTTTGGCATCAAATTCTAAAGCACGTTTTTCATTTTATTTTTGTTATAGGCCATCACATCATTAAACCTTGTTGCAACTCTAAATTTTCCTCCACTTCTACAAATCAATTTGACTATTATCACTCAAATCCTTCTCCAAAAGTCAATGTTTCCCATCTGATTGGCTATCAGAGTATTTAAAATCGCAACATATTTACCTAGTTAATTCCCTCCGAATGAAGGAATAAATATTCTTATCCACAACACATTTAAGTTAGGATAGTTGGATGAATACTTATTAAAGTAAAAATTTCAGAAATATGATATCTCTAAACTCCTTTTTTTAATTTTTTTTTTTTTTTTCCTGATAATTATGATACCTATAAACTCAATAAACACATTTTCCTGGTGTGCGAATGAGAGCGAGTCAACTTTTGCGAGTTGAATTAATTTGTGGAGATCTTGATAATCGTAGTTTTAGTAACATTGGTTGTACATTTTTTTTTATCATAATGAAGACTATTTAATGATATGGTACTCTACCGGTTCCATTGGTGGGAATTTCAAAACAAGAATGCATTGTCTAATTGGGCCCAGAATGGGTACATTTCATTACAAAAGCACTAAGTGTACAAGCCCATTCTCTGGAAGGGTTTGGGTCACTTGACTTAGCAATTAGCTTTCAGGTTTGGATTTGTCGATGACATAAATCAATAATATGTGAAAAGATATGGGGTTCAGACCATACTCAAGTCAACGTTCGATTTTGTTATGCCCAATTAAAATCCTAGGAGTATAAAGTAAAAGCCCAAGAAAAGGTCCAAAATGACTAATCAGAATAATTAATTAGGCTCATTCAAGATGATTTTCTAAACTTAGTGGACTTAATCCCATCAAAAACTCAATTAATATAAATTCCAATTTTCATAGCAAAAAAAACATAAAACACTTATTTTTAACTCGATCATTGACTCTACATGGATGCATTTCAAGAGGCAAACTCCACTATTCTATAATTTACAAAAAGAAGCCCATATCCAATTTCGTACAATTTCAAACATACGCACAATCCTAATAGAAAAAAGCACTTAACTCTAAATCTTAACACTAATCTCCTGGGTTTCCAAATAATTTTTCTCATGAAAAGAAAGTATAAAAACGTATAAAGAGAATTGGGCCTCAAACCTCAATGCTGTTAATGTGAAAAATGGGGCCTAATCCAATGAAAGTGGAACAGAGTTTTCGTGCGAGAGCCCACTAAGTAGAGCCACTGACTCGCAACATTATCGGATTAATTTCAGCACTTCTTTCATTTTGCTCGCAGTTTTGGTTTCAGATCGAGCCTCACCCACCAGCAATCAGGTAAATTCCCTTTGTAACTTTTATGTATTTCTTTTTTGCCGATTTCGCATTCTTCTTTTATTCGGGCTTTGATTTCATCTGTATATCCCAATTTCATCTGTTTCTGTAATGCCAAATTCTAGGGTTTGCAGTCTGACCCGTATGATTCAGCATTTTTCATTGAGCTTAGAAGAAGACTAAATTTCTTACTCAAAATTTGGGAACTTTTGTCACATTCTATTCTTGAAAAATAGATAATCAAAGATTTTTCTAGGCACCCCTCAATTATGATTTTCTCTCGCCGTGTGGATCTATTACTTTGTGGAGGAAAATGAAAATGGAAGGTGAATAGTGAAAATGCAGCTTTCTGGCATTTCCCCCTGGAGAAAATAAGTATTAATTTCAATATTTTTGTATATGGTTCGTATTATGTAGGAATTATCAATTTCCATTGTGTTTTTCTTGGAAACTATGTGCAGAAAATATTTAGCTTTGAGTTTTTTCAACTATCCAAGCTCCGAAGATAGCTTTTTGTTTAATTATATATATATATATATATATTTCTTTTAATGCAGTGAGATGGGATTTATAATGGAGTTTGCCGAGAATTTGATATTGCGGTTGATGGAGGATCCAAAGGAAAGGGACAGGAAATTCAGGGAGCATTTGTATGAATTGAAAGACAAGTGCCAGAAGACTAAGGAAATGTGGAGCTTGCCCCTGCGTCCATATGGTTTCTGGACTTTTGAACGCCACAATGCACAGATATTCTGGGATTCTCAGATCAGCCAAGTTCAGGGACGCCGGGACCCATATGATGACCTCCTCCAGGAGCATACTAGTGGTTCCTCATCCTCCAAATAATTGGTCAGTGTTTCACTTGTTTTGCCTTTTTCTCATTTCCTTTTTAATGTCAAACGAAATCTGGGTGTGTGTGAGAATTATGTGTGATTGTGTGTTCATGTACTTTCCAAAAGTTACACATGTATTTTGGAATTTGAGTTCATCTAATTTCGTTCGAGACCATACTTTTTGCACAGAAATAATGAGACTCGGTGGTGTTCCAGCTATGACATTTGTTGTGATTTTTGAATAATGAGATGGCTGAATGCGTAAATATGGCTGTAGCCTGTAGATGCCCTATCCCTTCTTCCATCAATCATACTTTAGTGTTCAGTACTTTCCAGAGTATTTGTGTGTGTGTTATATACACTACATTGATAGTTGGTGCTTTCTATGTGCATCCCTTATTCCTCTTTTTTCTTGGGAAACTGTTTTAGATCACGATTTGAATTGGTTTCTGAAAATGCATTGCCTTAAAAAATACTTTTTCTTGCCATTATTAACCTCCATTTCCATACAGTGCCTCAAAGATAATATTTTAAAGTGTTCAATGATCTATTCTCTTTGATGAAGTTCTTCGCTCTTAGTTGGACAATAGAGATGCTTTGCCGTTTACCCTGATAATTTGTGTACCAAAGATTATCATATAAAGCAACTTCTGGTTGATTCATTATGATCAAATCTTAGCTGTGAGAGACTAGTAAGAATAAAGGAACAGTATGTGCTAGGCATCAGTTACGTCCATAGGCTACTTGTGATATCATTAGTCTGAATATCACAGTGTAAATCTTACTTTGTCGGTAAAGGAGATCGTATCTTGTGATGAAGTCTGATGGAATCAACATAGTCATATAAAAAGAAATGTGAAACTACTGCTGTTTCCGGTGAATTATTCTTTGAACGTTTCTGTAGTATAAACTATTGGCAGAATTTTTTAGAAACTCTATTTCCTGTTAAATATGATTCCTGGAGTTTATGACTGTTTCAAGTTGTTCTATGAAAATCTCAGTTGCATAGGTTTGCTTTCTGCATATGTTAGTATGAATTTTCTGCTAAAGGAAATCATGTGTGTCTCATGTGCCTACCTCTACACCACACCCCACCCAAAAAACCACAAAAAAAAAAAAAAAAAAGCAATTGGCATTGAGGCGCAAGGTTTTCTTGTATGTATCCAATCCTCTTATTCATGAGAGCAGCTATCATAATCTCAGCTTTGACCTGAATGACCAGCAGCCGTTGAAGCTGACCCCTGGAATCATTAAGTTCTCTGTTGGGGAAAGTACCATACTGCTAATCTAATAATAAGTAGCAGGGCAGAAAATAATTCCACTGCCAACTGGCAAGGTAGTCAGCTACTTCCCTTGACTGTGTTTCTTATGACATACACGAGATTATCTTCAGCTTCAAATTTAGAGTGCATCACCTGCTATTCTCTTTTGTCCAACAAGATAGAGCGCGTTCTCTTTTACGGATAAGAAAGAATCAGCAACTACGTCACAAACAAAAAGAACAAATCAACATCGAGAACGTAGCTAGGCCATCATGTGTCTCGCATGCCTAATTTTCAAGGCAATTTTGGCAATGCTAGAATGCTATCACTTGTGTCTATAGTTCTGATTGTTACTAACCTGCTGTCAAGTGGGCTCTTTCGCATCCGCAATGTGACACCCTTGGAGGGGGCTTATCCCCATTTCCATCACAACCACTATCAATCCTATCCCCTCTTTATCAAATCATCACGCCTGCAACCTAAGAATAACTATGCTCTCTTGTCCCAACACCATCTGCTGCTACTTCTGTATACACCTTGTTTTCAAGATGAGCATACCGTCGTCCTTTATAACATTTGCACTTCTATAAATACACAACTCCAGACCTGGACCACTGGGAACACGTGACTAAACTTGCTGCCCTTGCTTGACAATGAAAATCACTGGGCTACCTCCACATTACATTCCCCACTCTTGATGTGGGGAGGTCTGATGAACTGGGAGAGTAATTAGGTTCCACAGACTTAAATTTACTATGATTTGGATGCATCAATCAGTATATGCATTGTGGCAAAATGAAAGAACTAGCAAGCTGGGATGGTATTCATTGCATGGATATTTGAAAATATAAAACCTCTATAAGGGAAATAAAGTTTGTATTTAGTGGCAAATGCGTGCATCTACACTACTCGTGTTCTAAATTCACATTGTAGATATTATATATTGTTTTGAATGTTCTACACTACTCGTGTTCTAAATTCACATTGTATATATTATATACTGTTTTGAATGCTTATATGGCTCCACTGTCTGGATTGTATTCTGCTTTTTTATGTACTGTTTATATGTTTCTGTTTTACTATCTGGCCGTTTAGTTGGTAGGGCGTGGCTAATTTGACTTCCAGTAAAATCAAATACATTTGCATCGAGTCCATCGTATTATTGTCCGAAAATTATACGTCTCGTAATAACTTGGATACGATTATGCACCTAGAACATAAATTGAAGTTTTCTTTTCCAATAATCTTGTCTTAGGATTTACTGTGTTCTGCAGGGAGCAGCAGCATGTAGCTAAAATGCTGAGGCGTCTTGAGAGAGAGAGAGAGAGAGAGCATCAGGACTCCTTACATGCGCCATAAGATTTGTGAATGCTCTTCTTTTTGTAATAATAAATATCCATGCCAAAATTATAGCCATGGAATTGGTTTCCAACGGCTTTAATTTGTTGTTTGTTTTGCATTTCAAATTCTCATATACTCTCTACACCTACTTTTCGAGCCAATGGCAACTCTAATGGCGTGCAAACCCGCTTAGTCTATTACCTTCTTTGCGCGTGGCATTGATCCAATGGTTACATATTCACTTATATGGAACCGAAAACATGATTATGCATCATAATCAAGCATTTCCCAAGTTTCTGCATATGAAGTTCAAAGTAGTACATTGAGGAACAAACTCTGATCACTTTTTAAAGTCTGGATAATGTACAGAAAACACACCAGATGCAAAGCCCGTATTACACAGACCTCAATACAAAATGTACGACATACGTCACACGAGACATCCCTTATATTGTCAGTTACACAGTTTTCAACCCACTTAACCTTTAAAGACAAACACCCTTATCTTTGTTAGTAAGAACAGTAGACACAGACAGCCACCTATTCCTTGTCTGATTCACTTCCACTCGAGCTGGATGTTTCCGCCTTCTTAGCCACGGCCGACTCTACCTCCTTATATGCTTTGGCTATTTCCTCAACCGGAACTAAAGGAACATAGTTGAAGAAACTATAACCTTTTCCCTTCATATCTTTAACCAAGTTATTGTACTTGTCTGACCAGTGCGCCAGCGTGGGAATAGCCACCTCAGACACCCCATGCATAGCAGGATACTCATTAACTCTGTACCAAAGGACAGCCAACTGAGTAACAGCTATATGCTTGGAAATTTTACCGGCGCGACACACGGCAGCAAGTGGACCAGCAACCTTGGCTTCCTCGGCCAAGTCGTGCGCCACCTGCGATGCCTTGTTGACAACTAATTGGGCCTTGAACACAACATTCTTTGCAGCAGGTGGAGCACACTCATCAAATTTGATGGTGGCTTCATCCACCTAAAATAAGCAAACAATTAATTTATATAATAGGCAACACAAGAGTAGATAGCATTCCATTAACACAAAACCAAGCACCAATATGTAGCAGTGTTGAAGCAAGAAACCCATCAAATTGGCATAAATACAGCACCTTGTTATAGTAATTTAATGCTGAATTAACTTGTTTTGCCACCGGGGTGGGGGGGCTACTTTAGCAAACTTCCATTTAAGGATGAAAGCAGATGCATACTAGATTGATCATTACCCACCTAGCAATTGAATGAGGCAATCATCACTAAGAACATTTATCAAAATTGGAAAATTCTGATGGTCGAGGCAATTAATAAACAAGAAATGAATAATCCACATCCAATCAAAGATTAAATTATGAAAATTAAGCTTCAAAAACCAAAATTACATATAACTTTTACAATCACATAAATGAAAACAGACACCCCCTACGCAAAGATTATAGAGAAAACATTAAAAGAGAAGATGAATTACCTTCTTGTCAAGGAAAACAAGGAGATCACAAGGAACGCCCTTCACTCTCTCGTAAACAGGGCCTACAACCGTCTTAACGGCGTTTTCCACCGTATCGACGGTGGATTTGAGCGAACCAGAATTTTGTTTAGTGTAATCGTAGATATTTGACACCAAAACTACGGCGTTCACTGTCAGAATCCATACAAAACCTAGGTGCTTCAACTGTAGCTCGCTTCCCTCCACCTCAGTCTAGTACAATCACAAAATCCAAAATAAAAAAGAGAAAAAGTTCGCGAATCAAAGATCAACTCGAAACAAATTAATTATCAAAAATAAAGATAAAAAAATTAGTTTACCTGAGATGAAGCCATTTCTTATGTTTCTGTTTCTTCCTCTATTCCTCTCTTCAGGTATTCGGTTTTTGATGATCTTAAGTGTTACAGTCAAAAGAAGGACCAGTATAAGGGGTAATTTGGGAAGTCAGGAGACGGTAGAGATGTGGCCACGTTTCGTATGTTGGAGGGTAGCATTAGATTCTCCAAGAGAGAGGTAGGGGATCACTTTTGCGAGGCTTTCCAATAGCCTTTCTGATTTATTGAAGTTTGGTGGAATCTTTGTAGGATATGTTTACGATGAGGTATGCTAGTATTTATTTTGTATGAGATATTATTAAATTAAATAATATATTTTTTTTTATAACATGTTATTATTAATTGTATAATAAATTATTAAAATTTAGTTCATTAAATACTTGGTAAATATTTAAAAAGTAATTAAAAGACATTTTAAAAAAAATCTACTATATTAGATAATATAATTTCATAATTTTGAATTATATATTTTATAATATTTTAAAATAAATATATCTAAAGTAATATAGTCAAATATAATTATCTTTATTTATTAACTAAAATAAAAACTTAAGAATAAATATAAAATCTAAAACCATCATCCTAACAATATAATTTAATAATTTTAAAAATAATTATTTTGGATCAATACTTAATAGTATATAAAAATATAAATGTACTTAAAATAATTTGATATTTTGATTAACTTAATAAATTAATTAAAAATAAATAAATAAAGAATAAAAAGAAAAAATAAACAACAACAAAAAAAAAGAATCTCCTTATTCCACCCCCAGCCCCAGCGCACCACTCTGTCCCACGACTCCTGTTGGCACCCTCCCCTCCTTTCCCGGCCAACACATCCCCCCAAGTCCCACAACTCCTCCACGCCAGCACCCTCCGCTCCTTTCCTGGCTGGGCTAGGCATCTATCCACCTGACGCGCTGCTGCCGGCCATGGGAGTAGGATTTGGTGATGGGGTTTATATATATATATATATATATACACTAGTGTAAAGTACGCCGCACAAAGCGCGGTGCCGTGCCCGTTGAAATGATTAAGTGTATATTTTTATATTGAATATAATTTTTAAAATAATTAAATATAAAATTTGCACAATTTGATAATATTACATGTAAAAGGACTTCGGTATAATGTAATTATACAATTCTTTTTCTATAAAAAAGAAACAACATAGAAAATATAGTTTGTAATAGTATAATAAATTTAACAAAATGGAAAATATGAAATAATGACATTCAATTCTACCAAAAAAAGAATAAAATAGAAAAAACTCAAGCAACAAAAAAAAAACATATCTCTAAAATTTTTCACAATATTCTTATTATAAATAATATAGCTGCTACTTAAATCCTAGGAAAAGTGACAATATAACATAATCAGCATGCTGCAACTAAAATATGATCATTTGTATCACGATGTTTATTATGTTCTAAAAATAGTACTTCTTCAGGCCCATCTTTGGTTTCTATTGTTTTCTAAAAATATTACTTTTTTAGACTTATTGTCGTATTAGGTGATTGGGGCAGGTAAGATAAACATGTACAAGTTACTTTGGGTCAAATATATTTTTTTCTGAATAAACTTTGGTAATGGTTGATATAGGTGTTCTTATCATATTTATTTCAGCATTTTTTCTTAGATAAGACCAGTGTCATGCAATTTGCTTATAATGCAGAAAATACAAGTTTAGTCATTATTGGGGACAATCTATTTGGTGCCCTTAATAACTCATCATATCAAATATCCGTGTACATAGACACAAAATACATTTTGACAAAGATGATCCACAAATTAGTGAAACATGCCAAAAGTTCAAAATAGTGATGTTACCATTAAACATCATCCTCGATCTAATGTATGCATCTTTATATTCTTTCTTTTTTTCTTTTGAATAGCTGCAAAAATCTTTATCCATTACAACTTCCCAATACCACTAAAAAGATTGAGTTTTAAGCTTTTATGGTAAAAATTCTACTGTTGGGTTCTTTCCCTCATAAAGATGGATTTGTAATCAAGTTTGTTATTGGTGTCTACAATCAATAATCCCTTTTCTTCTTACTCAACATCCAACATAACTTGTATTAGATTTATCCATTTGTAATTAAATTTCTATGATTTACGGGTAAAAGCAAAAGAAATAATAGCTTATCTCTTCTTCGCATAACAGTCGGAGGATGTGCATCTATAATAGCTCCTTGAACCTTTTGGGCTCTTCGCTTGCTTTTGACCATACTTGCTCCAATTATATCCATCAGGGGCCTTTTGTATAGACACAAGAATAAAGGTTTCAGGTCTGGAGAATTTTTTTTCTCTAGCGCAAATGAACACGAACAATGATTACTTACAGAGTGAGAACAGGTTGAGGCAACAAATTATGGCCCAGGAATTTGATTTCTACGATTGTTTTAGAACACTTTGCTAGATGTTGTTCAAAAAATGCATGTTAGGAAGACAGTACCAAAAAAATGGCAAACCAGATATGCTATTTAATGAGTAGCGAAAAGCTAGAGAGAAATTAAATAAAGTTAGATTTGTATAAAAAAAAATAGCAAGTCTTCTCTGTCTGCCAAAGAAAACCAGCAACATGACTCGACTGGACCAATAAAATCCCTATGGTGAATCAAATGGCATAACTACTAAGAATGCACATTTATAAGTATATTAAAATGGCAAAAATTTTCTATTCATGTAGTCAGGACTATATCTCACCAGTGCCCAAATTTTCTATTCATGCAGCCAACTCCGTTGGCAGCAGTCATAAGGATTTCATCAGAGTGTAAATGAGTTGGCAAACCAAGTTTTTCAATCTCCACATGAACGCTTCCTTCAAATCTATTATTACAGAGCAACCTAGAGCGATACACAGAAATTAGCTGAGGTGGATAATATTTCTTAGGCCATATAAAACTTATAGTAGTCAGAAGTTTATACATATAAACGTTTTAGGGAATGCAACTGTCCTAACTCAGTAGGCACTTTTTCAATCAACTTATTATCCCTCAAGTTCAAAACTTCTAGTTTTGTGAGCCCTCCATAATCTTGTGGAATGGTGCCAAAAAAATGTTTCTTGGATAGGTCACTTGTGAGACAAGATCAGAATATATCATACTTAAGTGAGGAAGTTCACGAATTATTGAAAAGCAAAAATAAAATAAAATGTAATCAACAGGAGAGGTGTCTAATTCTAATACAATATAAGAGATTAATTTATAGAAAAAACAGTATAAAGCTAACATGATCTGTAGTTTCTAAAAAGGAAATAAAGAAAATCTAAAGAGAAATGCTCCAGTGTGTATCTATAAAGTATCCATTACACATAACATACTTGAGAGAACATAACTAAATTATAGATTGGGTACGAATTCTATGATTGAATGAGGTTTGAGAAAACTAAGACAGATTTATTTTAGGCACATACTAGTTTGAGGAAGAAAAAAAGAAGGATGCATGCCCTATTTGATCTTTTTATGTGGAGTAGATATTTTGATTACATCCTCAAGCAGCCATATGACACTACTAACAGACTTCAAAAAATCATCACCATAGAAGTTTTGAGGCCCTTTCCCTTCAAAGAGTGAGAAAAGAGCTATCATCATGCCATTAACTATTAATCAAAACCTAAGCAACCGTTGATGTGCTCTCATGGTACTTCAACCCAAATTATTTAGGCTGATTAGGATCATTTCCTATTAATTTAATTGTAAAACACGTATTCATAATCCATCTCGTTCGAAAAAATACCAAACTTCCGCGCATGTGAATTTTTCAGTTGAAAATGGAAGGTCTATATTAAAGTTGGTATATAAGCTAGCTCCAATACATAGAAGTTAACGCCTCAATCAGTACTTTGGTTACATCAGTGCCCAATGCCGCCACCACAGGATTAAAGGGAACAACCTCTTCCAATTTTATAAGCATGGATCAGAGAATAACAAGTTGCCTCAGTTAAAATCATACTACAAACTGTTTAATTAACTGCACACAAACAAAGTTGATACTCATAGAACTCTTAAATGAGATAGATTCCCAAGCTCTGGTGCCAATACTCCCTCCAAGTCAAGTCCATTGAGATCTCTTTACCAGACATAAAGATTTATCAATTATGGAACATACAAAATCCTTGATCAACATTAAAAATATCACACCACTCAGGTACAAGATTCATAGTACAATAACTAAAATCAGCATATACAATAAGAACTTACAGCATATGCACTTTACCATCCACACAATGAACACCTGACCACATGCACGACCTATAGTCATTTGGATTCCAATTTGCTAAAGCCCTATATAGATCAAAGTCCACCTTAGCCTTGAATTGTAGCAGCGCTAATCCTGCATTTCCAGTTTTATCAAGTCAACATCACAACATTCTAAACAAAACGAATCAAATCAGCTATTGTTGGGGCCGGTTTGACAGAATCTTAATTAAAGTAATTCCTCATTACCTTCATAATTGAGGGAACAACAACCATGAATCCCAAAAACAAGAATGAAGATAGTGAAACAAGAGAACTAAGCTCCACAAGCGATCCATCTACCGCTAATTGTTAGCCAAACTATTTGTTGTAGTGGTGGAGGCAGTTTTTTCTGCCTACTGTCAGGAATCTATACAAGGCAATACATAAAATCACCAGCTTTTCCAGTGCAAAATAGCCCTCCGAGCAATAAAGAATTACTCAGACAAAACACAATTTTCTTCAGCGCACCAAATCAAGAAAACTATACATACACAAATTCACAACTAAGCACAAACTAAAGAACAACGAAAGATCTATCTTAGCCCTCTTGAAACTATTAACCAGATTGGGGTCCCTCATCTTGAACTATTATTTTTCTTGGCTATAATACCTCCGTTTTCACGACCAACTGCATAAACGGGCTAAATGAACTATCTCCAAGATTGAATCTTTACCTAAAAATGCACAAAAACGTAAAAGAATCAACAAACTAGCAGAAGAACAAGCGTATTCCACAATCCCATGTAGAATCATATTCAAAAAAAGAAAAAAAGAATAACCTTAATAATTTTAAGTTCACCCTGACAATTAGGAACAATTGCAGTGAGAAAGGCTGGAGCAATTTCCTTTCCCAACAGATGAAACTCAGAAGTAAAAGCTTAGAATTACCTGTGCTCCAACCAAAAGATTCTTTGGTTTAATGTCTCTATGTATTACATGCTTTCCATGACAATATATGAGTGCTCAAACTAATGATGCAACGTACTGTTCCACATCCCATAAAAACATAGAAACATTAACCTCGTAGTCAGCCAGTAGCTAAAATGTGTAAAGTTAACTGATCATTCCAACATGGAAACTGTAGAAACTCAATTTGCAGGGCGTAGTTAAAGCTATTTGCAAAGAAAAAGCAAAAGAGGGTTGAATAAGTTTTGAAATTGATGGGGATCCTACCTCAGAACTAAGATATATGTAGATTATATAGAGAAGATTGGAAGTCTGGAGACAATAAAAGGACTCACTGTAGCAGCACGTCTTTCACTGAAATATTTGCACTTCTGCAACTCTTTGTAGAGTTCTCCCTTGGCAGTATATTCCAGAATCAGGTATACTCATTTTTGTAGTTAATAAGGTATAAATAAGTCTAGGATAAAATTATCATCAACTCATAAATAAAAGAAAGCTATCATGCCTGATCGTAAAAGTAACCATAGAGTCGTAAAATGTTAGGATGTCGAAGATGGCTGTGTATTTCAACTTCACGGCGAAGCTGATGCTCACCCTGAGACTGTTTCTACTGGCTCTTAAACAATACCTTTAGTGCCATAATGTGATTGCTCTGCTCAAAAAGAGAAACATGCATTTTAGTTTCATTTCTAAAACAAATGCCAAATAATCCTCATCATCAATCCTTTTTTCTTCCACTTGGCAAATACTACCAATAAGAGAAAATACAGTTCCCATTTGATCTTTTAATCCCTTCCCAAATGCTCTAGTTAGTATTCTAAAAGCCCCTAATTAGCTAAAACCTCAAATACTCAATTTGAAAAATTATTTTTGCAAGATATACGATTTATTTGGCATTTTGTTTGCATGAGGCAAATTCATAGTCTGTGGTATATGCGGTTGCTCAGTAGCTATGATATCCAGATGCGTTAATGGCATCTTAACAGTTCAAATCACATAGTAATTTCCAATCAGCTAAACTAATGTTGTACTAATAAATTGCGGTGTAATTTTAGGATGTTGATTGCCTAGAAAGAACCAACGTGTTTATATGAAACTTGGGATTGGATGATATTAATTTGTTGATGAAAACCTGTGTGATATGAAACTGTATTTTATTTTCCTTCTAAGAGCTTCGCTGCATACTTGGGAAGTCATCAGGAAAGAACTCAAACCTTTCAAATATTCAATAGGAGATGCGTTCAATGCTATAAACTAACATGTTAAGCAAAGAAAAGGCTACAATAATGATGAAATGCATTCTATCAAGCCTGGCAGCATAGGATAATATAAGTTAAGTTGAGATTTTTGAGGTAGTTCTTCAGTTTCAGTGCAGTCTGACTAATAACATAAAAAAGTTTGTCCAAGTACTATATTATGAGCCCATATATTTCTCATGGACTTGATTTCGATGGTCGAATACCTTGAATGGAATTTATGAAGTGTTAATCGAAGTAAAAGTTGAGGACGCTACTATATTTTAAGAAGACATAATCTCATTTCTATTCAGAACTTGCATTATGGGGCAATAATTGATAAGCTAATCTTATAAATCTATGACAATATATGACATCTTTGTTTACAAAATATTGAAGTGGCTGAAGAGATTGTGGAATACTTAAAACAAGCCTCTATAATAAGTTGGAACTATTTTCCAAAATTTATTTAGCAAGTTTCGACTTAACATTGGCTATCTTCTAAGGTTTCTTTGCCTAAAATTGAGAGGGATTGAATTTTGTCTGTGTGTGTAAAAGCAAGCAATCCTAGTGTGCCAGAAGGATAAGAACTTATAACAATTTCCTACGTATACAAGTAATCTAATTAATGATGGAACTCACATATAGATAACATGGATGTTTAACTTGCAAGTGATATAATTGCAGATCATCCTTGTTGGTAGCCTCTGTTGTAAAGTGTTTTGCTTGTTTAGTCTTATACTATAAATTTGGATTTCTAAATAATTTCATTCCTTGCTCTGTTTCATGAAGTTATGTTTCATCTTTGGTGTTTTCTGGATTTTGGAGGAGTTAAAGGCTATATTTCCTCATTAAGATGTTATTAGATGCTTCATTAGATGTCAAAATCATCATAAGCACTATCAGTAAATATGGGAATTATCAGCGGATATAAGGCCAGTTCCATGCCCTAAAAATATATGAATAAAGCAGGAAAAAGGGAAACAAAAAGTGAAACAGATAAATAACTATCGAAAGAAAATAGTATTAGTTCGACTATTCATATAAAACAAGGATGGATGGAGGGACCAAGCATACCGGATGCAGAGGCAGCTCCTAGGGGCTAAAAGCACAATTAGACCTCGATACAACCAATCTGGTGGATGGTTATACCTACAAGATTTAGTCCATATTTTCAACTGAGAAGAAAAGTTCAATCCACACTAATTACGACCAGAAAAATATAAAATTATTAGAAGAATAGGCTATCACATGAACAAGACAATATTGCTCTATACAACACCTCAATCCATGATCAACTATGCATCCCAACTCCACTGCAGATTCCCCAGGACGACCTACTTCAAATGAAGGATAAGCCATTGGAGAGAACTCTATAAATATGGCAAGTGTTCCCTCATTAGGGAGGTCCGGATAAAGTTGCACCAGTTGGGAAGTTACAAACCCCATTACACGAGTCTGGCCCAGCTGCATCTCTGATGAGGCATCTTCGCTGTGCATATACCAACATTTCAAGCCCGTATTGAGATCCACATACCCATAAAGCATCCCAAAAATAGTAAGAAACATCTAGAATTTCAGCATGGGAAAATTTTCATGTTATTCCTCAACAATTTTAATCCTTCATATTTTCATCTTAAATGAAACATTGAAGAGTATGGAAAAGTTAAAATAACAATATACCACAAATTAACCAAAACTTAGGAACAATGACACAGGCAAAATTGAAATATATGTGTGTTTGTAGGAAAGCACATTGCAACCGAAGTTAAGAAGCAATGCTTGTAAAAAAGGCAGATTTGCACCACGCAAGTTTTGTCTTAGGAAAAGTTATCAGTGCAAATATACAAATTTATCGCCATTAAACCAGAAGTTACATTTCTTATAAAAATAAAAAAAACTACTGCTTGTTACGACAGTTGACAAGTGCGATTTAACATGCCAGAGATTCATTAAAAAGAAATGTCTGAAAAATGGCTTCGAGAATTCTTACCTACCAAACTGGATTCTCACATTTCGATAATCAAAAGGCCCACGCCCGTTGATTCTAAGGTCGAAAAGCAACGCTGTTTCCATGAACTTCTTCTCATTTACTGTCATTCGCCACGTATTAGCTAATCTCTGGTCCATTTCTATAGCTTTTGATTCTGAAAAAACACACAAACTGCTTACTTGGAGTGACCCAGAAAAAGTAGAAAAATGAGAAGGAACTAATTTCCTAAACAGAATCCAAAGCCAAAAATACACTAAAAGTTCTAGTCATAGAGGAGGTGAGTAATTAGATTCGAAATTATAGAATAAATTACCCATAATTTCTTTCCTCAATCTGCTCCGATGGCAAGAGCTTCCTCAGTCATCTTCTCAGTAGCCAAACAAAAGTTTTTTGGGGTTTCCGATGACCACACACGCAAAACTTAAGAAAAGCAGACGAAAAAGAAAAATAAGGAAAAGCCAATTTTCTTCTGACCATTTCACAAACGCCAAAACAATATACAATAAATGAAGCCCACCGTACAACTTCGTCAAGCATCCAGACCCAAAAAACGACATGGAAAAGGAAAAATAAAATAAAAATAAAGCTCAAGTGCGACTTTTTTATAAAAAAATTATAAAAAAAAAAATTACAAAAATACGGCACTATTCACGACTTTTACGTTTTTGTGGTAAGTTGCAGTCACATACTGCAACTTTCAACAGTAACTGTTCATTGCTACAGTAATGAACATTGATACTGTTAAAAAAAAAAATTTTAATTTTTAATTTTTAATTTTTTTGTGTGCATAAATTATTTTAGAGTTTGTTCTTCTATATTTTGAAAAAATATTTTTTAGCCCCCCAAAATATTTTAAAATGCACTTACATTCTTCAATTTTTTTTCCAAAATACTCTGATTTTTTATCAAAAAAATTCTATTATAATGCATCCAAAAATCCTACACCCTAAAAAGCACACATATCATCTCATTTTCTGATTACATCTTTCATATCAACTATTCATTTCTTCACTTATATATACATATATATACACACACACATATATTTTACATATATAAAAATATTAAAATTTTGCCTTTTAAAAAATTCTAAGACTTATATTTACCGAAAAAATATTTAATGTAATAATTAATTAAAAATATTAAATGCCTTATTAATTTTTTTAAAAAGTTATTCTAATTTTTTTTTTCAAAAGAAATATTAGTTTAATAGTAATAAAAACCTTTGGTTCATTTTCATTTCATTTGATACGACTCAGGTAACTCTTTCTTTCTCTTCCTCCCTCTCCTCCTCCTCTCTTCTTCATTTTTTTTTCTTTTTTTATTCTTTTTTGGTGCGGCCGGCCGGCGGGGCACTTGCTCCCATATGTAATTACCGAAATATATGGGAGCTCTCCAGAAATGGAATTCAGGAACAGTTGTCGAATGGAGTCATCTTGAAACAGGCATACCAGGACAAAAAATGTTGAAAGGCCCCGCCGGCCGGCCGCACCAAAAAAGAATAAAAAAAGAAAAAAAAAATGAAGAAGAGAGGAGGAGGAGAGGGAGGAAGAGAAAGAAAGAGTTACCTGAGTCGTATCAAATGAAATGAAAATGAACCAAAGGTTTTTATTACTATTAAACTAATATTTCTTTTGAAAAAAAAATTTAGAATAACTTTTTAAAAAAATTAATAAGGCATTTAATATTTTTAATTAATTATTACATTAAATATTTTTTCGGTAAATATAAGTCTTAGAATTTTTTAAAAGGCAAAATTTTAATATTTTTATATATGTAAAATATATGTGTGTGTGTATATATATGTATATATAAGTGAAGAAATGAATGGTTGATATGAAAGATGTAATCAGAAAATGAGACGATAGGTGTGCTTTTTAGGGTGTAGGATTTTTGGATGCATTATAATAGAATTTTTTTGATAAAAAATCAGAGTATTTTGGAAAAAAAATTGAAGAATGTAAGTGCATTTTAAAATATTTTGGGGGGCTAAAAAATATTTTTTCAAAATATAGGAGAACAAACCCTAAAATAATTTATGCACACAAAAAAATTAAAAAATTAAAAATTTAAAAAAAAAAAATTTGAACAGTAACACTGTTCATTACTGTAGCAATGAACAGTGATACTGTTGAAAGTTGCAGTCTGTGATTGCAACTTACTACAAAAACGTAAAAGTCGTGAATAGTACCGTATTTTTGTAATTTTTTTTTTTTTACAATTTTTTTATAAAAAAGTCCTCAAGTGCGGTAGCACTATTCATACGCGCATCCACACTTATATAATATAGTAATAAAATAATATATTTATATTTATATGTATTTAGTTATATGTATAATATAGGTTTTTTAAAAAAAAAATTGCGAAATTTTTTTTACAAAAATATAGCAAATTGGGAAGGTTTACAAATTTATAGTAAGTTGCACTCACCGAGTGCAACTTTCAACAGTACCAATTTTTTTTTGGATTTTTATTATTTTAAATATTCTAAAATAGTTAAATAATTAATATGAAATTATTTTCAATTTTTACATTTGCAATTTATGAATTTATATTACTAATTACAATACAAATTAAAATTTCATTTCTAATATGAGTTAAATATATTTAAGGTCATTTTTAATGCATTTTTGTGCATAATTGAACTAACATTTCTTCTTAAAGAATTTTTTAAATAATTTTTTATTTAAATATTAGTAAGGTATTTAATATTTTTAACTAATTAATACATTAAATATTTTTAACTATTTAACAATATTTTCTTATTTTGAATGAATTAATTTTGTAGTGCCTCGATCGGGAGACACATGCTCCCATCCAACGTGCTACTCAAATCAATACCACAAGTTCTCTGAATTACAAAAAATAGGTCTTTTAAAAACTAAATAATTAATTCCCACAAGTAACATCCATTAAGAGTTTGACTTGTTATCAAATTATAATAAATCACACATAATATTTTCAAAACCTACCTGTATATTGACATCAGTAACTCAACAGGCTACAATCAATATACTCATAAATTCATTGGTTGATCCGCATTGAGTTAAATATTCTTTTCTTCAGCTTTCCTATCTATATCAATCCAATTTAATAATTTCCAAAGAAAGTTGTATCAACTTGAGACTAATAACAAGATCTTGATTAACCGTTTATGTCATTCAACATTAATTTATGCATCTAATTTTGTCATAATATAACTCAATCGTATCAATCAAATCAGGGCTAAAAGTATGATAAAATTGAAATTTTAATTAATCAGGGCTAATAATCTGATAGAATTGAAAATTACCAAATTAAATTGAGTTCGAGTCCAAATCACGTCTCGAATTTAGTCCAGTCGCGTCCAAAATTAAATTTAGAGCAAGCTGGTCACCGCTCCCTTCGCCTCCATCTCCTGTGTGGAACTGCCTGGACCAAAAGGTGCGCCTCGCTGAGCCCGTTAAAACCCCTTAACCAATTTTGCGGTCCGCCGCCTCTTAGCCAACGAATTGGACGACAACCGCCACTAAAACCCTAGTGCCGCCGCCTTCTTTCCGCTTCAATTACTCCTCCGTCAATCGTCAAAACCAGCAATTGAGCATACCAATGTGTTCCTCTCGTCGAGCTTGTCAAAACCCAGCTAACCTTTCAACGTTTCCACCGCCATAAGTGAGCAACCCACCACCTCCGCTGCCTTGGTCCGTTGCCTTAAATTTTTCCGACGAAATCATCGTCGATTTGGTTCACATTTCATATGGTTGTGATCCTTGAGCTGAGAGGAATCCAACCATGGTTTTAATTTTTAATTTGGAGTTGAAACGAAGAAAAACCAAAGGTGGAAAGAGGTTGCAAAGTTTTGAAACTTTTTTTTCCCTCTTCCTTCATATTCTCTATCCATACTTCCGTGTCAAAAAATTTTGGTACTGTTGAAAGTTGCACTCACCGAGTGCAACTTTCAAAAGTAACAAATAGTACCCTTAGCAGACGGTACTATTTGTTACTGTTGAAAGTTGCACGATACCGAGTGCAACTTTCAACAGTACCAAATAGTACCCTTAGCAGACGGTATTATTTGTTACTGTTGAAAGTTGCACGATAGAGAATAGGCAGGAAGAGGAAAAAAAAAAAAATTCAAAACTTTGCAACCTCTTTCCACCTTCGGTTTTTCTTCGTTTCAACTCCAAATTAAAAACTAAAACCATGGTTGGATTCCTCTCAGCTCAAGAATCACAACCATACAAAATGTGAACCAAATCGACGGTGATTTCGTCGGAAAAATTTAAGGCAATGGACCAAGGCGGCGGAGGTGGTGGGTTGCTCACTTCCGGTGGCGGAAACGTTGAAAGGTTAGGTGGGTTTTGACAGGCTCGACGAGAGAAACACATTGGTATGCTCAATTGCTAGTTTTGACGGCTGACGGAGGAGTAATTAAGGCGGAAAGAAGGCGGCGGCGCTAGGGTTTTAGTGGCGGTTGTCGTCCAATTCTTCGGCTAGGAGGAAGCGGACCGCGAAATTGGTTGAGGGGTTTTAACAGGCTTGGTGAGGCGCACCTTTTGGTCTAGGCGGTTTCCACACAGGAGGCGGCGGGGGGGGGGGGGGGGACGGTGGGCGGTGACCAGCGTGCTCCAAATTTAATTTTGGATGCGACTGGACTAAATTCGGGACGTGATTTGGACTCGAACTCAATTTAATTTGATAATTTTCAATTCCATCAGATTATTAGCCCTGATTACTTAAAATTTCAATTTTATCATACTTTTAGCCCTTATTTGATTGATACGATTGAGTTATATTATGACAAAATTAGATGCATAAATTAATGTTGAATGACATAAACGGTTAATCAAGATCTTGTTATTAGTCTCAAGTTGATACAACTTTCGTTGGAAATTATTAAATTGGATTGATATATATAGGAAAGCTGAAGAAAAGAATATTTAATCCAATGCGGATCAACCAATGAATTTATGAGTATATTGATTGTAGCCTGTTGAGTTACTGATGTCAATATACTGGCAGGTTTTGAAAATATTAGGTGTGATTTATTATAATTTGATAACAAGTCAAACTCTTAATGGATGTTACTTGTGGGAATTAATTATTTGGTTTTTAAAAGACCTAGTTTTTGTAATTCAGAAAACTTGTGGTATTGATTTGAGTAGTACGTCGGATGGGAGCATGTGTCTCCCGATCGAGGCGCTACAAAATTAATTCATTCAAAATAAGAAAATGTAGTTAAATAGTTAAAAATATTTAATGTATTAATTAGTTAAAAATATTAAATACCTTACTAATATTTAAATAAAAAATTATTTAAAAAATTCTTTAAGAAGAAATGTTAGTTCAGTTATGCACAAAAATGCATTAAAAATGACCTTAAATATATTTAACTCATATTAGAAATGAAATTTTAATTTGTATTGAAATTAGTAATATAAATTCATAAATTGAAAATAACATTCATAAATTGCAAATGTAAAAATTGAAAATAATTTCATATTAATTATTTAACTATTTTAGAATATTTAAAATAATAAAAAAATTAAATTCATATTTTTGTCTGTATTTATAATTTATATTCATGATATGTTTATTTTTTGTACTGTATTATTTACATGAACATTTATTTATTGTATTTGCATTTTGTGTAGAATTCAAATTTGGAAGGAATTGAACATTTCGATTCAATTTTCTTTTCTACAAATATTCAGGTTAGTGTATAACATTGGTTGATTTTTTTTTTTTTTTATTTTTTATCTTTTCTAATAATATTTTTGTTCATTGTTATATGTAGTGTTGATTAATTTTTATACTGTAGAAATATTGAACAATGTAAATCTTAATATTTTATTAAACTTTATGATAGTTATTAATTAGACTAATTAATTAATATAAATTATTGTAATTAGTAATATAAATTTATAAATTGCAAATAACTTTCATAAATTGCAAATGTAAAAATTGAAAATAATTTCATATTAATTATTTAACTATTTTAGAATATTTAAAATAATAAAAAACCAAAAAAAAATTGGTACTGTTGAAAGTTGCACTCACCGAGTGCAACTTACTACAAATTTGTAAACCTTCCCAATTTGCTGTATTTTTGTAATTTTTTTTACTTTTTATTTAAAAAACCTATAATATAGATGTGTAAATATATACACGCATATTTGTAAATATATATTATTTTAAAATATTTTTGTGGAGAGTTTTTGTGATATTTAATTTTTTAGTTTTTTTAATAATAAAATTTTATTATTAATCGTCACTTTTTTAGTACAATAAACAATTAACATACGATCAAAATCAATTAGCAACCAATCATATAGATAACATGTTAAATGTACTTATTATGTTGCCAACTAATCACTAAAATGAAAGGTTATGATTTTATATTTTCAATCAAACGGTTTATATTAAGTACATTTGTACATCCCTCGTGTGAGGTATGTACAATTAAGATTGCACCATAGACTACTCTATCTTTGTGGGAGTAGAATCTATGGTACGAACTTTTTTTTTAATACACATGCACATCAAGAGTCCGTTATAACTCAAACTCTTGACCTCCCACATTATGTGGGAGACTTATGCCATTGGGTCACAGGCCATAGGCTACTCCTTAATCTTAAGATATATTGTTTCACTGACTAAAAATATTTATTTATTAATTAATTAAAAGATAATTTCAAATTTCTCTTTCTATCATAATTGAAATCATACGTGTTAATATTAATTAATAAAATTACATAATAATTTCTTTCTTATTTTAAAAGATGAATTGTAATTATTTCTAGTATTTGAAGAAAGAAATTTATTACTAATTAAATAAAATAATATAAATATTTTAATTAAAAATATTATATTTAAAGATAATTTATACTTAAATAAGTTATAGAATATCAATAATTGCCAACTCTAAGTTTATAAAATATATAGAAATTTATAAAATGATAAAATCTCAAAAAATAAATAAAAGAATTAAGAAAATAAAAATAGCACATAATATTTTACTAAATGCACATTTTAAATTATATATACATATATTTATACTTATATATTTTGATATGATAAATAAGCAAATGATTTTTTTTAAATATAAAGTATTTTTTTTGGGCATAATTTCTTAATAATTTGAAAGTTACCGTTATATTTTCATGGGATTTGATTTTTAAATGTTAAATATTTTTCGTTAGAGTAAATATATAGCCTCTTTGTATTTTATCTATGAATATAAATAACTTATATTAGGTTATTAATTATTTGATAACTAATTCAATAAGTAAATTGTAATATACAATTTTATAAGCTAAAATGTCTCTTAATATTCCATATGATTTTGATAAGCAATATTTATTTATATATGTTGTTGTTTTATTATTTTTGAAATTACCAATTAAAATATATTATGTACATGAATAATATAATAAGTAAAAAAATTTAATATTCAATTCAAAATAAAATATCAAACTCTCATAATTTCTTTTATGAATATATAAAAATATAGAAATAATTAAATGGGTACTTACTTTTAGTCAAACTTTTTTGATCTCACATAATTAATTCATGTAAAAATATTTTTATAAATTATTATAAGAAAAACTATTAAAATAAATGTAAGTTATATAATTATAAAATAGAGTAATTAAATATATTAAAAAATATTAAAATTAATATCATTTGCTATTGAAATGGTCATTTTTCAAGCTTTTGAAAATTTCAATTATGTCAACTATATATATATATATATATATGTCCCATATAAAGAATTTATTTCAAATAATTTAAAGTGATTCTACATTATCATATTGCTGAAAAACTAAAATAATTAAATCAATAATATAAGAATAAAGTTCAAAATTTATGGTTGTTGTAGGAAGTAACTGTTTATATTTAAATCAAATTCTTCAACCAAATTAGTATATTCTATATATATAGTTTTATCTAAAATTATTTTACATATCTAAAAAATATTATCGTAAAAAGAATTAAATTTTAAAGAGTTTGATAAATCGAGGACTTATATATTAATTTAAAATTATTCATTTATCAAACTCCTAACTCTTTAATAAAGAAGTGATGATTTGATATTTCACATAAATATTTGTTTATCTCTTTCATAAGAACAAATAAGTTGTAAAAGTTTTTAAATAAATCATTATATTAAGAGATAATTATGATTGTTAAGTTTTTTAATTTTACTTTTGAAGTATATTTAATATAAATTATGTAAAAATTATATATATATATATATATGTGTGTGTGTGTGTGTGTATTTAAATTCTAAGTTGTCTAGAAAACAATTATCTAATTAAGACATAAAAGAATTTATTTATCAAATGATTGAATATTTTTTTTATTTTATTTAATAATTTTTTATTAGAAATAATTGAATATTGTATTACTTCAACTAAAAATGAAGTGATTATATTTATATAAATATAAAATAATTTATTAATTATGAAAAATTGGTTGTTGTTTTGAAATAACTTAGCTATCAGCTACTTTTTTGGATAAATTTTAATTTTTTTGGATAAAAATATATAATTTAATTAAAAAAATCCAACTCTTTAAATGCAAAAATAAGTTAATATTTCTTAAAGCTCATATTTATTAGATAATTTCATTACTTCGTATACCCATTTAATTTTTTATAGTTAATATTATCAAAGTGAATATAAATTACTAAATATGAAATATATCAATTAATGTGGAGAAGTATTTACTTAGCAATGAAATTTTAATTTTTAGCTGTATATACATAATTTTTTTTTATTGAAGAGAGGTAAAATGATTTTCTTATAAAAATACTATAATAAGTAACATTCAACTAATCAAAATAAACTTATCAAAGCACATGATATTATCTACAAAAAATGAAATGTTCTTTCTCATATGCACATAATTAAAAATGGGTAAATCAAGTGCTAATTAATTTAATTAATATTTTATAGAAAGATATATAGTATTTCTTCATTCATTTGATAAGACAATTGAAATAATTTTAATAACTTAATAAAATTATAATATTTTTAAATATTTCATAACATAATATTATTCGAGGTATATTACTCAAATATGAAGTATACGTAATTTGTTTTTTATCTAGATGAGTTGAGAGAGCTACAACTAAAATAATAGTAAAATAAAAATTTAATATCAAAGATAAATTCTTATATGAACATATAGAAATATTTGAAAATAGTTTTGAAATATAAAATATAATTAATTAAAACAAAAAAGTATATTTTAAATTAATATAAAAATTAGAAATCCTAAGTTGGCCATAAGAACTTTAATTTTAAATAAATACAGAGGAAATAATAAAGTAATAACATTATTAAAATATTTAAATATATTAAAAAAATATCTAATTAATTTAAAATAAAAACAAAACAAAAATAATATAAAAATGTGTTATAAAAAATATTAAATTTTTTCTACAAAATTAAAAAAATTACAACTACTCCCCAATCTTAACGAAAATCTGAAATGATAATTTTGATCCTTATTGAAAACATTTAAAAGAAAATTAATAAAAAATTAAATAGTAAATGACAAAATACACTTTATTAAAATATATTCAAAATATTTATATATGTACATATATAAATATGCACATATATATATAAATACATAAAATATATACATAGCGCGCGCGCACACACACACACACATATATAACCCCCACCCTAACTCCTCCCGCCCCCACAAACAACCACCATGGCCAGCCCAGCCATGGTTGGCTGTCTCCAGTGGGTGGGGGCGTGGGGTTGGTTGGGGAGAAAGGGATGATGGGGAATGGGGGTTGGGGGTGGAAGGGTGGGGAGGTGTTTGAAGAAGGAAGATATTTTTTTTAATCTTTTTAAATTTATTTTTTAATTAATAAATAAATTTTGTTAAATTAAATATCGTTTGTTATTAATATTATTAAATATGTATTTAAAATTATTCAAATTATATTATCTGAAATAATAATTATTCTAAATATATTTATTTAATATTATTGAATATACAAATCAAATTTGTTAGACTGATATATTTAAATTTACTATTTCTAATTTTATATCTTGATTAATAAATAAATTCAACTGAAATTATTTATATTGTTTTAGATATGTTAATTATTTAACATTATAGAATATGTAATTAAAAATAATTAGATTATGTCATCTAAGATAATAGATTTTATTTTTAATTTTTTTAATTTTTTTTGAAGAATATTATCAAACATTAACTGTATTAACATTTTAAAATACAAAACAATGATTTGTTGTGAAATTAATACCAACTTTTTGTAAATTAACATGTGTCATTTAATTTGAGGATATCTCATATGAGTGAAATACGATAATACCTCATCGTAGACATGCCCATCTTTGTATGCTTTCTCCAACTTCAATAAATTGTTTTGGTTGGTTCTTTTCTTTTGGGTTAATTTTTGCATTGAATAAGGAGAATAAATTGGCATACTATTTTATCTTTGTTGCTCAATTAAATTTACATCAGAATTTTGATATTAAGATATTTTTAATATTTGTATATGTATCTATACTAAAAGTTTGTTAGATAATTTTTATTGTGTTGTGTCTCTAAAGTCCTAATTTGGTTGGGATTTGGCTATCTTAATTTGGTTGAGATTAAATTTGATCCTTGAAGACCCCAGTTCAGATAAACCCATAGAAATATCTAAAATCTCTTGTTTGTACCTCTTTCACTTTAATAATAAAATCTTTTCTGATTACCCATGGATGTAGCCTGAATTAGTGAACCACATAAATCTGTATGTTTCATTTTGCTTTCTTAATTTTGGTGGTGCCATCTTTATAACAAAGTAGTATCAGAGCCCCAAGCATTTAAGCAGATCATAGGGATAAAGTCTGTGAAATACAAGACTGAGAAGTTGGATTAAAAGACTACTTTCCCTTTGTAAAAAAATGAGGCTGTTTGTGGTATTGACATAGATGAATTTGGAGGATGCCCTTTTAGGGAAAGGAAAGATGCCTACGACTTGGTTGGATGAGAAGAAAGACGAAATCAACAAGAAAGTTACTGCGTGGATTCAATTGCACCTTCGAACGAGATTCTACAAGATGTTTAAAAAAGAGGATGTTGCAAGTTTGTAGCATAAATTGGAGGAGATTTTCCGGAAGAAGAACTCGACGAACAAGTTACTATTGAAGCAGCAATTATATTCCTACAAGATGATAGAAGGTACCTCTATTTAGTCTTACTATTGATACATTCAAAACCCTAGGTGCAGATTTAGAAAATCTGGAAGTATATATGATGATAGGATTTGGCTCTATTATTGTTCTGGTAATTGCACCTTATGTATTCTAATTTTCAAGACACGGTATTATATGGTAGAGATATAATTATATTGAAGGACATACAATTATTATGCAAGTACTCAATAGATGGCGAGTTATATTAGAAGTCTTAGAAAATTAGGGTGAGGGCCTTGTTGTCAAGGGTAGACCCAATAAACAAAATACCAGTGATAAAAAACTAGATCACATAATAAGAAGAAAATTAAATGTCATCATTATGGGAAGTTGGGACATGTTAGGCAGAGTGTTGGGTACTAAAGAAGGAGCTTGGAAAGAAGGAAAAAGGGTAAAGCTGCTTAAGCCAGTGTAGTGAAGACTAATAGTAATAGCGGTCTTGTGCTAGTTAGTTCTAGTGGTTTGAGACCAGATGATGTTTGAATCATGGATATTGAATGTTAATTCCATATGTGTCTCTCTAGAGACCGATTTTCCACTTACAAGTAGGAAAATGGAGTGGTTCTCATGGGCAATGGCGCAACTTGCAAGATTACTGAGAAGAGAACTGTTAGAATCAAGATATGTGATGGTGTGGTTAGGACTTTGACATAAGTGAGACACATTTTGAATTTGAAGAAAAATCTTATATCCATAAGATCCCTTGATTCCCTTGGATATAAGTTTACTAGCTCAAATGATTCCTTGAAATTCTCTAAAGGTGCATTAGTCGTGATAAAGGGTAAGAACATTAATGGACATTTATTTTGCAGAGTCTACAATTTTGGGTGGAGTAGAGGTTTCATCATCATCAATATCGGGTTCATACCTCAATTATAGCATATATGGTTGGGGGCATATGAGTGAGTGGAAACTCATTATCTTGAGTAAGCGGTGCTTGCTGTGTGGACAAAGCACCAGTGGATTGGTATTGTGAGCACTTTTTTTGGGGGGAGCAAAAGAAAACTAGTTCCAGTAAGGTGTTTACTAAGTCAAAGGGACATTAGATTAGATTCATTCTGATCTTTATTGTCCATCTCAGATACCTTCAAAAGGTGGTGCTAAGTATGTGCTAATATTCATCAATGATTTCTTTAGAAAGGTCTGGGTACAGTTCATAAAGTAGAAGAGTGAGGTCTTGGCCACTTTAAATCAGTAGAGGATGATGATTGAAAAACAAACTAAAAGAGAGATATAGTAGCTTCGCACTAATAATAGTTTGAAGTTTGCTCCATTAAGTTCGAACAGTATTGCAAAAAGGTGGGGACATCACATGATGGTTAGAATGTCTTAGAAATATAGCGTGGTTGAAAGGATGAATCAAACGTTAATAAAGAGAGCTCATTGCTTTGAATGTTGGATTATCTAGGGACTTTTGGGCAAAGGCAGTTGATTAATTTTAGTCAATTGAGAAGTGACAAGTGTAAAATAATATATTAGATGCTAATTTAAAATTTCTATTTATATTTTGGAATTTATTAAATTAAATTCCAAAATATACTAGTTAATTTTATTTAATACTTTAATATTTATTTTATACTTAAATCTAATATTAACAAGTGTCAAAAATGAAGTGTCTATGAAACAATCAAATCAAAGATATTTAATATTATTTCTTGATATTTGATATTTTTTTATATTTAATATTGTCAAATCAAAGATATTTAATATTATCTCTTGATATTTAATATTATTTTATAAAAAAGATAACTATCAAAGATATTCAAGATTATCTAGGGATCTCCCTACCAAACACCTATATAAAGGGAAATTACAACTCATTTGACACAACAAAAATTCTAGCAAGTGAGAGAAACTCTAAAGGAGTCCAGCAATTCTCTCAAGTAAATTCAAGGAGATTCACAACATCCTTCACGTAGCAAATCATTTTTTGGCGTTTGATTTGAAATTAAGGCGCGAAACCCTCAAATTGACATTATTTTCTTCAAATCAAATTCAAAGAGATCCACGAAGTTCAAGGCGCTCTTCACGGAGTTCATATATTTTAGCGTTTGATTCAAGATTAAAGTGCAAAACTCTCGAATTGATGTTATTTTCTTCAAATCAAATTCAAGGAGATCCATGGCATTCAAGACATTTTTGCGGAACTCATTAAATTTCAAGATCATATTTGGAAGGGAAGAATTAGATGATTAGATTAGAGATTAGATCCACAATAGATAGATTTTAATTTGATTTTTATTTGTACGAATTTTCTTATCTTGTAATTTTATTTATTGCAGACGCTTACAAATTTTTGGCATGTCCACTGGGATAATCTCTACCTCTCATCTCTTTCCTTTATCAAAATTGAAGTATCAAATTGCCACTAACAAGACTGCTGCATTGGAAATTACTATCTCAAATTTCTCAAGTATTGAAGAAAGAAGTATTGGCATCACCACAAGAAGTATGTCCAAAAAGTTGCAATCATATTCCATGGTGACTTCTTCACTTGAAGTTGTGGAAATGGCATTGCTACATACTATTAATACTAATTAAGGCGATGGAGACTCAAAGGAAGAATCAGTTGCATCTATTCCTTGCTCAACATCAAATTCCTCAAGTATGGCGTTGATGATGGTGACAATTGCCACAACTTTGGACGAGCAAATAACTAATTTGACAAAGATTATTGAAGGACTCGTGAAGTATGTCCAAGAGCAAGATTCTCAGATCTCCAAGTTGATGAACAAGGTGGATAATGTAGAGACTAGTCGCGTAATGGAGAAACAAATAGAAGTTCAAGATGAAGGCAAAATATCCACAAAGAGACAACCAGTTGAAAATGAAAAGCCTACAACAAAGGAACTGCAACTTTCCACTAATGGACTAATTCCCGTCGACCAATTGAGGGAGTTTATCGTAGGGATTATAAAGACAAGCTTGAAGAAAGTTCTAAGTCATCTATGACTTATTCCAAGCCATACTCAAAGGATTGGCAACTTGAATATGCCAACTGGTTACCAGTCCCCGAAGTTTTAATAATTTGATGGCAAAGGCAATCCAAAGCAGCATGTGACCACCTATTTTATCGAAACTTGTAATAATGTTGGGACGTATGGAGATCACCTAGTCAAGTAACTTGTACCTAAAGGACGATCAGTATGATTGAACTCACCAATTCTCGCTAGTGTAAAGAAGAGCCATTCATCAACTATATCAATCGCTGGAGAAACCAAAGCCTTAATTGCAAAGATCGATTGTCTGGGGCTTTAGCCATTAAGATATGCATTCAAGGGATGCATTGGCGACTTTGATATATTCTCCAAGGAATTCAGCCTAAAATGTCTGAAGAGTTAGCTACTCGAGCCCATGATATGGAGTTAAGCATGTCTGCTAGCAGAGTTGAGGGACCACCAGTCCAAGAATTGAGGGACCACCTGTCCAAGAGCTTCACAAGTCTAAGGAAAACTAAGGATTCAAGAAAAGGGGCAAACCTCTTGCCAACACTCCAAGTAAAGAAGCTATGGCGGTGAATGCAACACCCATCGGATTTCGTGCAAAGGCAGATAACACAAATGTTGAAAAGAAGGACGTCTCCAAAGAAAGAGAACAAAGAAAATTATCTATGAATGAGATGTAGGCTAAGATATACCTTTTCCTTGATTCAGATGTCTGTGGAATATTCGATAATTTGCTAAATACAAATCTCATCGAATTACTTAAAAATGAAGCGATCTAAATAATTTGAGAAAATTGATGACCCAAAGTATTGTAAGTATCATCGGTTTGTGGGTCACCAATCCATGACTGTTTCGTATTCAAAGATAAAGTGATGTAATTGGCTCAACAAGGGAAAATCTTACTTGAAGAGGATGATGCAGCCTCCAATCATGCTACCATCAAGATTGAAAATGATAGAGTTGGTAATCATGACGGTAACATCGTGTGCAACATGATAAGTGAAAAAAGATTCTCTCTAGCGAGGCATGTCTATTTGATATAGAGAACCATGATGTAATTGAGGAATGCATATTTGCAATGATTTTCACTGATGAAGACTTGTTGCTTGGCTTCAGGCCCACAATCGATTACTGCTTATAATTGGCTATGCTCATGAGCATAAATAAATAGAATCTTGATTGTTGGAGGCTCTGCAGTAAATATATTGCCATTGCGTGGAATGAAGGATCTAGGAATCTCCACAGATGAATTGATAAATAGTTGCCTGATGATCCAATGATTCAATCAAGGGAGACAAAAGGCCCTTGGAATAGTAAGGATAAAGCTACTAATGGATGATATTTTTCCAATGGCATTGTTTCATATCATAGACACCAAGACATCATACAATATGCTTTTGGGCCAACCTTGGTTATATGAAAATGGTATGGTTCCCTTTAATTGGCGCCAGCGTTTCAAGTATTGTCGAGAATTTATGGTAAAAAAAGTGCTTAGAGATAGTAAACATTTTCACTGAAGCTGAATCGCACTTAGCCGATGCCAAATACTATATTGAAAGTATGAAGATTGTTAACGCCAAAGAACAAGAGGAATCCAAGTAGCAAGATGTTCCTGATGGAGGAAACACGGTTAAAAACTTGGCTCTAGCATGTAGTATTAAAGATCACATAAATAGTGAATCATTTCTGGTAGAATTTGAATCATTGAAAGAATTGACATTTCATCTAACTAAGCATGATGTGAAGAAGCCATCCCCTCAGTCGCTGAAAGGGTTTGTTTGCCAACTCAAGGAATCGAGAAGGAACTTGGAGAATCTCTGCAGCTTCAAAATGAGCATTGCTTTGATCCAAAAGCCTATAAATTTCTTGTCAAATTTGTATATAATCCACAAGAACATTCCATCTTGGGAAAACTCCCTTCTAAGGCTACTGGCAAACAAACGTATAGGCTCAATGCTACCAAAAAGATGTTGAAGGAATAGGTCATGCTATTCAAAACTCTCGAATGGCACATGGATTTATTCCTCAGAATCTTATTTACATCACAATTAGAAGAGCCAGCAGGAATCATATAGTTGGAGAGGAATTTTTCCCTATAAATGATATTTTCAATGAAAATGGAAAGAAAGTCCAGCGAATCTCAATTTTTGATAGTCTCAAAAAGTGGAGGCATACAAGAACCTATAATCAGGGTTTGAATATATCTAGAATGCTAAAGTACTTGAAGTGGAATGGTGAGCTGAAAAAGCTTAGGAGTACGATTCCTTCGCGCATGAGGCGACATACTATTTTAAATATATCATGTGATAAAGTCTTGAAGTTTAAGTTGCAAACCACCGTTTCACACAAACTCAAAAGGATGAAGAAGATGACAGAGAAAGTATGGCTTCATCATATCGTGTTGTTTTTAGTAATAGTCAGCCAACTCCCCAGAACACCACAGATCGTCTTTTCAAGAAAATCTCCAAGCTTATAAATAGTGGTTACATAAGTGAGAAAGATGGCATCATGCAGATGCTTCATGTAAGAAGGAGGAATGGACAAATAAAGGTATGTGTGGAATTCAAGAAAATTGAGCCCATGGAAGAAGATATTGTGTCAGCATATCAATTACTTTGAATGGAGAATTTTTTATAGAAGACTAAGATGCTGAAACTGCTCTTCCTGAGTTTGAAGAAGGTGTTAAAGCCACTATTGATCAATTGAAAGAGATTAATTTGGGTGATGCCAATGATCCTCAGTCTATCTACATTGGTGCTTTGTTGACCACTTAGGAAGAAAAAGTGTATATTGAGTTATTTCATGAATTCGAAGATGTGTTTGCATGGTCATACAAAGAGATGCCCAAGTAAGAGCCAAAAGTGGCGGTTCATCACTTGTCAATAAAGAAAGGAACTCGTTTAGTCAAACAAGCTCAACGTTGGTTTTGCCTTGAATCGGTTCCTTTGATTGAAGCTAAAGTGAACAAGCTCATCGAGGTTGGGTTTATTCGAGAAGTCATGTATCTAACATGAATCTCCGGCATTATCCTAGTAAGAAAGAAAAATGGCCAAATTTGAGTTTGCATCGACTTTAGGGACTTGAATGGTACATATCCTAAGGATGATTTTCCATTGCCTATTGCAAAACTCATGATTGACGCTACCATAGGAAATGAAGTACTATCATTTATGAATGGATCATTTGGGTATAATCAAATACGTATGTCACCAGAAAATGAGGAGTTGATGACATTTCGTAACCCCAAGAGAATATATTACTATAAAGTAATGATGTTTAGATTAAAAAAATATTGGTGCTACATATCAAAGAGCTATGCAAAAGATCTTTGATGATATGTTTCATAAGAACATTGAATGTTATGTTGATGTAGTTGTAAAGTCCAAAAAGCAAGAAGATCATGTCCAAGATTTGAGATAAGTCTTTCAGCGCTTGAGAAAATACCAGCTCAAAATGAACTCACTAAAGTGTGTATTTGGTGTTACATCCAGGAAGTTTTTAGGGTTTATTGTTCATCAACGAGGTATAGAGATTGAACAAGGAAAGATTGACGTGATTCTAAATATGCCTGAACCTTGAGACATACATGAACTCAAAAGCTTGAAAGGGAAGTTAGCTTATCTCTGGAGATTCATATCAAACTTAGTTGGTAGATGTCAACTATTTAGCCATCTCATGAAGAAAGGCGTTTCATTTGAGTAGGATAAAGCTTGTAGTAATGTTAAAGCTTATTTGATGAAGCTTTCTATATTGGTCGCACTACTACCTAGATGTCTACTGATTCTTTATATTGCTGCTTAAGAACGTTCCATTGGGGCTTTATTGGCAGAGGAGAATGATGAAGGAAAGAAAAATGACTTGTACTACTTGAGCAGAATGATGACAACAAATGAGTTGAAATACTCGCCAATTGAAAAAATATGTTTAGCTCTAATTTTTACAATCCAAAAGCTGAAGCATTACTGTCAAGCTCATACTATCTGTCTTATCTCAAAAGCAAATCCACTAAAATATGTCATGTCAAAGCCTATCTTCTCTGATAGAGTCGTAAGGTGGTACCTTAAGTTGCAATAATTTGAGATTGTCTAAGTTCTATAGAAGGTAGTAAAAGGACAAGTTTTAGCTGACTTCTTGGTTGATCACTCTATCCATGTTGAGTAGGAGTTATCTGATGATCTATCTGATGAAGATGTCTTGGTAGTTGAAATTATACCTCCTTGAAAAATGTACTTTGATGGAACATCACATAGAGAATGAGCTCGTGCTGGAGTTGTATTTATCATATTACCATATTCCTTTACTTTAATTGAAGATTGTTCCAATAATATTGTTGAATATCAAGCTCTTATTCTTGGGTTGGAGATAGTGGTTGACATAAAATAGTTGCACCTTAAAGTCTATGGAGATTCTAAGTTGATATGAAGTCAAGAAAGCTGAATTACTCCCATACTTTAATTATGCCAAAAGTGTCATTGGATGGCTTGGAGATATAGAAATTGAACATGTGCATAGGAAGGAGAACAAGCAAGCTGATGTGTTAGCTATATTGGCCTCTTCACTTGCCATGCTTGAAAATGATGTGTGTATTCCAATATGTAAAAGTTGGGTTGTATCGTTAATTTTCGAGGATGAGGATTATGAAGAAGATGAAAGCCATGTTGTTCAAGTATTTGAGATAGAGAATGAAGATTGGTGCTAGCTAATCGTGGATTATCTCAAGTATAAGAAGTTACCCAATGATCCATATCAAAGAGTCGATATCCAACGTCATACGGCTCGCTTAATCTATTACAAAGGTGTACTTTATAGACGATCATTTAATGGAATCTTCTTGTGATATTTAGGTGATGATGAAGCCATCCCTGCTTTGGAAGAAGCTCATTCTGGAGTTTGTGGCACTCACTATTCGGATCTAAAATTACATTTTTGAATAAAAAGAATGAGCTACTATTGGCCAACAACAGTAAAAGATTGCATAGATTATGCACAACAATGTCAAGCTTGCCAATTTCATGCAAATCTTACTCACCAGCCGCCCGAGCTATTGTATACGATTGTTGCTTCATGGCCATTTGATGCTTGGGGATTAGATGTGGTTGGACCTATAACAAAGTTTTCTGCTGGACAATCGTTTATATTGGCTGCAACAGACTATTTCTCTAAGTGGGCTAAAACAATACCCCTCAAAGAAGTAAAGAAGGAAAATGTTGTTGACTCTATCACTATGCCTAGATACATAATAACTGATAATGTAAAGTTCTTTTGCAATAGTCTGATAGATAAACTTTGTCAGAAGTTTAATTTGAGGCAGAGGAAGTCTTTCATATACTATGTTGCTGTTAATGGTCTTGCCGAAGTATTCAATAAAACTCTGTGTAATTTACTAAAGAAAGTAGTCTCGAAGTCAAAGCGAGATTGGCATGAAAGAGTCGAAGAAGCTTTATGGGCATATCAAACTACTCATAGAACACCTACACAAGCAACTTCGTATTCAGTGGTTTATAGTGTTGAAGCCATCTTACCTCTTTAGCAGCAAATTCCATCATTAAGGGTAGCCATACAAGAAGGATTAACTGAAGAAGAAAATGCACTCTTGCGTCTTGAAGAATTGGAGGCTCTTGATGAGAAAATGTTGGAAGCACAACACAGACTTGAGTGTTATTAAGCTCGGCTTTCCAGGGCATTTAACAAAAAGGTGCGATCACGATCTTTTCAAGTTGGATATTTGGTGCTCGCTGTGAGAAGGCCCATCATCACAACTCATTGGACTGGGAATAAGTTTACATCAAAAGGGAATGGTCCTTATGTTATCAAAGAAGTCTACACAAATGGTGCATATAAGTTGGTTGCTAAAGAAGGATTAAGAGTTGGCCCGATAAATGAAAAGTTTTTGAAGCGATACTATGCATAAAGTTGGGAGACTGCTCCTTGATGCACGATCTTAAACTGTATGTTACTCTTAACCCGCATGAGTATAAACTGTGAATGGTACCTACCAAAGATATTGCATGTGGTTAAACTGCTAACTTACCCCACCAAATGAAGTGCATGTAGTTAAATTGCTAACTTACTCCATTAAAGATATTTTATGTGGTTAAAATATTAAATACCGCACTTAGTCCAAGGTGGTTAAATAATGGGTACTCTTGGCCCGCATGAGTATAAACTGTGAACGACACCCCCTAGAAGGATGCTTTCTTTGAACTATGTTATAACTTGATCCCTTTATTGGGTACATAGACAACTTAGATATTCTCTAAGTTCAATCATGAGTTTATTTTAAATTATATTTTTCCTTTGTTTCATGAAGAAAAAATTAAAAAAAGTAGCTTGTTTTGAGGTTTTGAATTAATTCATTAGTTTGTTTTTGAGTTTATTTTAAGTATGTTGAGTTAAAAATAAATAAATAAATAATAAGTAGTTTAGTTATCTTTACTAGTTTGTTTTGAATTTATTAGTTTGTTAAGTAAAAAAAAAAATGTAGTACTTTAGTTGTTTTATTAGTTTGTTGTGAGTTTGAGTTTTTTTTTTTTTTTGGAATTTATTCAGTAGTTTGTTTAGTCAAAAAAAGTAGTTTAGTTGTTTTTATTAGTTTGAGTTTTTTTAATGAAAAAAAGTAGTACTTTAGTTATTTTATTAGTTTGTCTTGAGTTTGAGTTTTTTGAATTAATTCATTAGTTTGTTGAGTAAAAAAACAGGTAGTTTAGTTGTTTTTATTAGTTTGAGTTCTTTTTAGTTTGTTGAGTAAAAAAAATAAAAAGGTAGTTTAGTTATTAGTTTATTTTGAGTTTGAGTTTCTTTGAATTTATTTGTTTGTATGCTATATTAAGTTTAAAAAGAAATAAAAAATTAGTTTAGTTAGTTTGTTTCAAGTTATGTTGAGTAAAAAAGAAGAAGGTAGATTAGATGTCTTTTTTAATTTATTTACTAGTTTGTTTTGAATTATGTTGAGTTGGAAAAAAAAAACTCATGAGATTGCAAGATGGAAAAGAAAGAAAATTTCTATTATGTAACCTCAAAAAAAAATAAAAATGCAGCATAATTCATAGGAAAAAGCAAGGAAACAAAAAAAAGAACAAAAAGTTCAAACCAACTTTCAAGCAAAAGGACTCAAGTACTTCAATTCTTCCTTGGCAGCCTAAGTGTTCCATTGAAGTTTTCAAATTCTCAATCACTTTATCACTTAATGAAGGGGTACTCTTGATACCAGCAATTTCCTCTTTAATCTCATGAACTTTGGCTTGAGCACTTTGAAGAAGCTGTTGTTGGCGTTTCAATGATAAATTCAAGTTCTTCGTGCGTTCCTTCAAATTTTCAAGCTCCTTCTTAACACATTCCAAATCCTCTTGAGTGGATTAGATTTGGTTCATTTATTTGCTTTGTCTAGTTTGGGCATCATGGATACGATTTTTGGCCTCATTTAGTTGTTGTGCAAAAAGCACATTGGATGCTTTCTCAAAAGATGGTAACTTTACCTCATCATAAGAGGTGGCCTTGTCAAACAATATTTGCAATAATTTTTCCACATCAGAAGTCAAATTTATTGAAGCCCCTCATTGATTCAAGTATAAATTGAACACTATCTTTGATGGAATTAAGTGGAGTATTTGTTATTCTATCGCGGAGGTCATCCCACAACATTTGAAGATACTCTTTTTGACAATTAAGTACAAATTTCTACTCTCAAATACTAAAATTGGAAGACAAGGAGATGATTGTTTAGCTTTCATCCCACTAAGTGTCTCATTTTTCATTGTTGCATCAATTGGAGTGCCTATGGCCAACAAGTTAGGTCCCATCCTTGGCTACCTTAGGATGCTTTATCTTCATCAACATTAATAATTTCTTTTTCCAACTAAAATGTTACATAATGTGAGTTAGCAAATGACCAAAAAGGGGCTTATTTAAAGAAGAAGAAGAAGAAAAGATAACCTCTTTAGCAAAGTTCTCTGTTGGTGAAGGATCACTTGACTTTGGAGATTTGAGAGCCTTTTTAAGCCTTTTTCAATGGCGATCTGCATTACTACTGCAGCTTCCTTCTTAAAGATAACGATTCCTTCTCTTTTTCATTGAAGACTCAATGTCTTCTAAGTTGGGAGGGTTTTGAATATTTTCAGTAAGTGAACTATCCCCTTTATCATAATCCTTATCTTTAACAAAAATTTTGATTGGTTTCGAGTTGATGAATCTTTCAATATTTTCCTCAAAGTAATCTCTATGAATTTTAGTCCAGCACTTCTTGTAATCATCTGAAGATTTTTTTTTTTTTTTTTGCGTTTGGAGGTACACAAGGAAACCATGCTTTAGACATAGAATTGTGCAAAGTGCATAAGAGCTAATAGTGAAATCTTTCATCCAATGGGGCTGTGCGAATGTCATGAGCAAGAATCCTAAGAACTTCTTGATAATGTCCAAATTGATGGTTGAAGTGATGAGGACTATAAAGTTGAATAATAAAGTGGTTACCTTGCTGTAAAAGAAGATAATTTGAGCTAATAGCAATGAAGTAATTTTGCTCTAATTCCCTAGCCTTCCCATTGTCAATATATGAAAATTCCTTGTCTTTGGTAATCATGATGCAAGTCCAAGAAACAAAATCCCCTTTGTGAATTCTTTTACGCGTCTTCTTTTGATCATAGTATTTTGCGCCTCCTTCATCAAAATAGATTGCCATTTTGGAGCCACATACTCATTACCAAACTTGATAATGTGTTTTGAAGTAGTGCTCTAACCAAGCATAGACGAAGTGGATGGGAAAAGAATAACGGACACAACTTAGCCTTGGAGAACTTAAACTTCTATTTGAACTATTGTAGATGCTGGCTAAAACTAGAATAACAAGACTTACTTTTCAACCATAGGCCATGAGGTATGCTATCTTGAAGGTATTGGGACGTATTGAATTAATATCATTGGTAGGAAGAACGGATGTGTAAAGCCAACAAGCCAAATATGCCACCAGGTATGTCTTTTCTCTTAAGTTCCCATAAATTCCAAGCTTAAAAACAATGCCTCCTCTATGGTGGACCATTCTCCATGAACACCAAAATCGCAAAGAGGATTGTGAGTTGAATTGGGGTGGACCACCTTTTTCTCCTTGCATTGTGGTAGTTGATGGTACTTTGCAGCTTTCTTAGACCAATACTTTACCCATTTCTCTATAGTAACTTGAGAAAATTGACCTCTATTGGCGCTCCTTTAAAGTGAATGATAAGCCTAAGTACTTGCAAGAATAGAGAACAAATTTACTTTCTGTCTACGCCAATAAGCTCCTTGGCATTAGGAATTCTACGTCATAAAAAAGTCTAGTCGTATGAAGGCCTACAAAAGTGTGCAAATTCTACAGTGATATGGATAATTATCTGAAGGAAGTTAGAAGAGTATTTATAAGTGGACACCATGCCTTGCAAAATGCTTTCATAATCTCAGAATTCCGAACATATGTGAATAATGAAGCATACACTAGGTTATATATTTATGCGGTGATCAACTAAGGACAACTTCAGCCCATTCCCAATATCCTTTAATGTAGTGGAATTCACCATCAAATTGAAGAGTTTCTCCCCACTTAATGTTGCCCTCATTAATGTTGCGACCCAATTTTAGTAGAATAATTAGTTCGTTTGATTGTTGACGATGAATTAGCTTGTCTGGAGGATAATGGTAAGTTGCACTTAAAGCCCACACCTTGGAAGTCTTGATCTCCTGGGTCCATTTCTCAGTATGACGTGAATTAGTAGGTTATGGCCATTTTGTTGCGTATCTACCAATAAGGGGAACATATGATAATCAAGGCCAAAGGTATGTCTTTCTCCATAGGTTGATTCTCTTCATCAAGGATAATCAAGTGTTGCATTCTGGCAATAGATGGAATATCTTTAAAGTAAACCATGGTACAACCTATCAAGATGCCAAAAAAAAAATAATGAATCAAATTGTCAAATAAAAAAAAAGAAAGAAAAAGAAAAGGAAGGAGGAGAAAACGTATTTTGCATGCACCAACTGATGGAGAATATTATCCTTAATAAAAAGCTTGATTGATAACAAGATGTTCTTCAAAGAAAATGCAAATATTGGAAGATGATGGATGATGTGCAACAACATATATAATCCCGCAAAGAAGAAAAATGAGAGGGATATTTAATTATATTAATGAATTGCATCCTACCGAGAGAGAATAAATGCAAGAGTATGAGGCCTATGAAGTCTTCTTTCAAACAGGTGGTATGCAAGAGGCTGAGAAGAAAAGCAATGATTAATTGGATGGAAGAATATACCCTGCAGCTCAAATCTGTCAAAGCTTTTAATATAGAGTTTATGTTATGAGTAAAATTAATCCACCATGGCCTGTTTTTATAATGTTTTCGACAAGTATTCTAATCCTAGTAGAATTAGAAGATTGAGTCATGATCGAAAACAATGATTCTTAATGTTGACGATAGATAAGAATCCAACTCCTAACAAAACCAAACTGTTAGAGAAAAGTGCTTGGTTTTTTTCAATTTCCTGTCCGCAATTTAATCATGAGATGAAGTATGATCGGTTTAAATTTTTGTGGTTGGCAATTGTGGTGGGTCTCCTGGCTTTTGAAAGCAACAGTAACACAAGTTTATTTGATAGGCTCCTTGACCAAGATGGAAAATTCTATATGGCATTTAGTGAAGAAAAATGGTGGTTGTAGTGGCCCTGTGACTTAAAGTTGTTGCCATTGAGCCTCATAGCCAAAAGAAATAAAGTTGAAAATCTGTTAGATGTTCGCTTAATTGATCCTTGAAGCGCGAAGTCAAGTTCATTTTAAGGGGGGAAATGTTGACCATGTTTTTGGTCTAAAATGTTAAATTAAATACTTCAAGTCTCGACTCATTCAAAATGGTAGATACATCTTTCTTTAAGCCTTGAAGTAAGGGCATTTGTAGATAAATTAATTTTAGCCAATTGAGAAGTGAACTATTTAAAATAATATAGTAGATGTTAATTTAAAATTTTTATTTATATTTTGACATTTATTAAAATTTAATTTCAAAAGACAAATAGTTAATTTTAATTAATACTTTAGTATTTATTTTATGCTCAAATAAAATATTAATATGTGTCAAAAATGAAGTGTCTATGGACTAATCAAATAGAAGATATTTGATATTTATCTTTTGATATTTGATATTGTCAAATCAAAGATATTTGATATAGTTTCTTGATATTTGATATTAACTTATCAAAAAGATAACTATCAAAGATGCTCAAGATTATCTGGGGATCTCTCACCAAACACCTATATAAAGAGGTAATCACAACTCATTTGACACAACACAAATTCTAGTGAGTGAGAAACTTTGAAGAAGTCCAGTAATTCTCTCAAGTAAATTCAAGGAGATTTACGATGTTGAATACATTCTTCACCGAGCTCATCATATTTTGGCGTTTGATTCGAGATAAAGGTGCGGAATCCTTGAATTGACATTATTTTCTTCAAGTAAATTCAAGGAGATTCACAACGTTCAAGGCGTTCTTCACGGAGCTCATATATTTTGGTATTTGATTCAAGATTAAGGTGCGAAACCTTGGAATTGACATTATTTTCTTCAAATCAAATTCAAGGAGATCGTAACGTTCAAGACATTTTTGTGGGACTCATTAAATTTCAAAATCATATTTGAAAAGGAAGAATCACAGGATTAAATTAGATATTATATCCACAATTGATAGATTTTAATTTTATTTTTATTTATATGATTTTTTTTTTGTCTTGTAATTTTATTTATTGCAAACAAAAAATTTGCGCTTACAGTAGTTTCTACCACATGCTACATGGTAAATCTATCGCTATTGTAACCACTGAATTGAAAACTCTAGAGTATATGTGGTCTAGTAATATTCCTGGTTATTCTAGAGTTGGAATATTTGGCTATCCTATATATATGCAAGTGATGAAAAGTTAGATCCTAAGTCAAAGAAATATATATTCCTTGGTTACCCTGCGGGCATCAAGGGTTTTAGGGTTTGGTGTCTAAAAGCATGCAAGGTCATTACTAGTAGAGATGTTGTTTTTGATGAGTCTGTCATGATTAATCCAAAAGCAGATAATCCATGCTAATGCAGGAACACAGGGATCAACTGAGAAGGTAGAGTCAAGGGTATAAGTTGCTCTTTCCACATTTCAAGAGAATTCTCGAGATGATCAGTTTTCACAGTAGTTGAGACACACTTTATTGTGAGAGATAGGCCAATGAGACAGACTAAACCACCATCTAGACATGCATAGGTTACTTTGGTGGCATATGCACTCAACATTACTAAGGAGACACTAATTCGATGGAAATTATCAATAGAAAAATGTAGGATTTTGATAGATAAGTAGTTTGCTGGAAATCAAATAAAAATGCGTTGGAAAACATGGGGCCTTTATAGCAGAAAATTGGCGCAAAAATTTCCAATGACTAATTCATCGAAAATGCCTCAGAATTAAAAGTTTGACGAAAATGTCCGCTGGAAATTCCATTGAAAATGGAGGAATAAATTTAATTAAAAAAAGTTTAGGGTATGTCCATTTTTTGAGGGTTTTCTGATGGATGACCATTAGAATTTTAAATTTTTTTATTTCTTTTTAAAATTTCAAACTAATTTCTAAAGGATTTCCAACGGAATTTTCCTTTTCCCCATTTCTCATTTTCCCTTTTTCCTTTGGTTATTCTCTGCCTCCTTTTGTTTTTCTCTCCTTTCCTTCCTATTACTCCCCACTCACTGCTTCTCCATCACCCGCCGCCCACAGCTCGCCATCACTGCTCGTATCCCCCCGCCAAGCTCTTCTTTTCTCTCTTTTTTTTCTTTCTAATTTTATTTATTTGTTAATTTTTAATTAGTGATTGGATGAACACATGCTATTATTTAATATGGTGTTTCTAATTATTTACTTTACTTGTTTTGTTTGGCCTCTTGCATTGGAGATAATTTATTTAGTCTGTTTATAGGTCAATTGGGAGCTTGGACTGTGAGCCAAGTAACTACGTATAATTTGTATTTTGCTCTTCCCATCATATAGAATGAAAATGGAAATCTAGAAGTATTGTTTTATTTTGTGCTTTGGATACAGATGATTGATAATCTCGTTAGTGCATATTCAAGTTTTTTTCTGGGCAAATTGCATGGTTCTTTGAGTTCCCAGAAGTTCTATTAACAGTTGCGAGCTTTCAAAGAATTTCATATGGTTTATGTTATCTTTAGATAGTACCTACAGGCCATCTTTTCACATACTATTTTCTTGGTTGTCTACTTGAGCTTTTGGATTTTATTTTCTTTTCTTGCACTTTACAAATCTTGGCTACTTCTATACATTGGCATTTGCTACTATTGCTCTCTTAAAAACTAAAGCTTTAATATTGGTCTTCAATTTTCATTGTCTGCATTAAATATTTTCATCCCTTCATTTGCCATGGACACCACAGGTACTTACGTTATGTTTTTGGAGTGATTATTAGATTATTTGAATGTTATTTACATGTTTTTTTTTTATTTATTGTTCCATAGTCTATATCTTTTGATAATATTGTCAGGGTAGTAAGATTGAGGTCAAACTTGATCCATTTTGCACCATATCTAAGGAACTCCTTATTTCAGACCAAAGAAGCAATATAACCTGAATGAATTGTAATATTTTTTTGTTCGTTAAGATCTCACTAGAGCATCTTTTATTTCTAATAAGTTATGAACTAGGCTTTGATTATTCTAGATGAGTCTATAAGAAGTGATCTCATTTCTTTCATCTATAGAAGACCTTGAGCTGTCGATTCAATAGAATAACTCAAATTAAATTGGTTTTTGGGTTAGGAACATTCTCAAGTTCTCTAATAGTCTTATAGCTAGTTAGATCCACACTCCCAACTTCTAACACTTTTTAGATTTATACTGTAAGCTCTCTCTCTACTGGTATATATGTCTATGCCCCAACTAAGGTACAAATTGAGAAAAACACACAATATACCAACTTTATGGTATATTACTAAGTGTTACCATTGAAAAAGCCTTAAAAGGTTGAGTAACCCTTAGTTTTGTATAGACTATATGGACATGGATATAGATAACATAAAAGCTTTGGTGAGTGGTGTTCAACCATCTAAGATGTCTATTGATGAATATACAATGTAAATACCCACTTAATGGTGTATCCTTAATTGTCAATCAATGAATAACTCATAATTCGATTAACATAAAAAGTCTTGAATAACTCTTATTATTTACATAACATGATGCAATCATCTGAATCTAAATTTGAATAACAAAATTTGAATAACAAATTATTGGTGTCAATCAATCAACTATTGGTTCATCCTTAAATATCTTCAACAATCCCGATAGCTGAAAATAGACTAAACCCTTTGTACATCAGAATGTACATCTTCATGTTTATAACCGAACCAGTTCGATTTCAATTTTAAAGGGAACCAAAATGGTTAAAATCTGTTAAAAACTAAAGCAAACCAAAAAAATTCTATCAAAAACTTCTATCATTCATTTCACAAAGTCTTCAGTCTTTTTGTCTACCTAGATATCTCGATGTAAATGACAAACAATTCGAGAATTAGAATGTCAATGGACCATTATTATTGTCCTTTTATTACATCAACAAATCCAGATAAATTAAAAGACTAAAGATTTTATCAGATGAATGAAATATTCTATCAAAATTTCTATCAAAACTAATATATTGTGTGTTTTATTAAGTTTATTTATTAACTATTTTCATGCATTTCACATATATAGTTAATTAATTTGCATAATAATATTCTTGTCTATATGTGCAGTTTATTTTTATTTTACAAACGACAGACCAATCAGGTGTTCGCCCCTCCCACCACGTGGTTGAGGTTCTAGCTAAGGTAGGGCCATTTCCCCGACATTGCAGATACACGACCCAACTGACCATTATCCCACCATGACGGCTGGTCATTAGCTTATGCCTATTTCACGCCTTCCTCCCACACATCTCCACATTTAGATAGTGTCTGATAAGCCAATCTCATATTCAGATGCCATATCTTGCAGTGAGTCTGCAAAGTAGGATGGTGATATAGCAGAGGAAATTGAGCTACTATACAAGAATGAAACTTAGGAGTTAGTGAATCCTCCAGAGGGTAAGAAGATAGTTGACTATAAATGAGTATTCAAGAAGAAATAGGGAAAGTGGGTGTTGATGGAATGAGATACAAGGCAAGCCTTGTTGGAAACAAGTACTCGCAAAAGTAAGGAGTTGAGTCAGTCGACTTCAACCAAGTATTCTCTCCAATTGTGAAGTATAGCTCTATATAGTTATTACTTTCAGTAGTTGTCAGTTTGATTTGGAACTATAGCAGTTGGATGTGAACATGGTTTTCCTACATAGAAAACTAGGAGACCATCTTCATGGCACAACTAGAGGGTTTCATTGTTAAAGAAAAGAAAGATATGTATGTCTGCTGAAGAAATTCTTATATGGCCTAGGTAATGGTACAATCAATTTGACTCTTTCATAACCACTATTGGATATGTTAGGAGTGAGTGTGATGCTCGTATATATTATAGGAATTGGGTAATTATTCTTTCATCTACTTACTCATTTATGTGGATGATATGCTTAATGCTGCTAAGAGTATGTCCGATATTAATAAGTTAAAGGAATAATTGAGTAGTGAGTTCGAGATGAAAGACTTGGGTAGTGCTAAGAAAATTTTGGGTATAGAGATAAAGTGTAATCGCCGTATAGGGAAATTCTTCTTGTCTCAAAGGCACTATGTTGAGAATGTTTGGGAGGAATGATGTCGAGCTTGTTAGCACTCCACTCGCACCACATTGTATGTTATCAACTTATTTATTACTACAATCTGGTGAGGATGAGGAGTACATATCTTGTGTTCCATGTTCTAATGTAGTTGGAAGTTTGATGTATATCATGGTGTGTACTAGGCTAGATATTGCACATATTGTTAGTTTGGTAAGTTGGTATATAACTTATCCAAGAAAGAAATATTGGCAAGTTGTCAAGTAGATTTTGAGGTACTTGAAGGGTGCTATACATTTTAGACTTCTATTTGATAGTTTATGGAGTTCATCTAGAGGTGGAATTGTTGGCTACATGAATTCAAATTTTGATAGGGACTTAGATAAAAGACATTTCCCTACTAGATATGTTCTTACTTTAATTGGGGATGCCATCAGTAGGGAGGCACTTCTACAAGCTACTATTACTTTGTCAATTACAAAAGCAGAGTGTGTGGCGGCCATTGAAGTAGTGAGGGAAGCTATTTGGTTAAGGGGTTTAGTTCACAGTTGCTACTATTTTCGACGATAGCAGAGTGTGATCTACCTAACTCAAAATCAAATGTTTCATGGGAGAACTAAACATATTGATATTCTAAACTATTTTGTTCATGCCTATATATCTAATAGTGAAGCAACTATTGCAAAGAGTCTACCCAAAATATTTCTGCAGATATGATGACAATGATTGTTCCTTTGTACAATTTCAAGCATTGATTGGACTTGGTGCAAGTTTACAATTGTGCTTGGTCACCTTTAGGGGCATGTGGGAAGGGAGAGACATAGATTATCTGTTATGTCTTGTTTTGAAATGATATTTTTTCTAATAATTTCAACTTTTGAGCTAAGGCAGAGATTCATTATGTTATGTCTCGAAAGTTCTAAGTTGGTTGGGATTTGGTATCCTAGTTTGGTATCAAATTTGATCTTTGGAGAACCCAATTGAGAGAAACTCATAGAGATACTCTCAAATCTCCTAGTTCTACTCTTTCAAGTTAATAATAAAATATCTCCTCCTCACTCATAGGCAAATCCCAAATTAGGTGAACCATGGAAATCTGTGTGTTTTATTTTACTTAATTTTTAAGGTGCCATCTTCACAATAATTTTTTTCTTCTGCAGATTGAACTTTGAATACAAACATTCCCCTCCCCCTTTTTTCTAACCTATTCTTAAAGAAAAATATAAAGTAAATAGACATACCTAATGTTGTGCGAAATGGATCTGGGGTCATTTCCTAAATCAATGAGATGTTGGGCTTCTGCTCCGAAAACATGCTCGCATAGAGTTAGAACTCGACTTAAAATGATTCCTTAAATGCTTTTTAGCTTTGTGAGTTGGCGTTTACACTAGTTGAGCCCTTAGTGGGCTTAGCCCTTTAGTTATGGAGGCTACTTTGAGTGGGCTCAATGGTCCTTTTTATTCAATAAATTTGACCTCTTAATTGGGTTTTTGCTTAGAGTTTAATTAGGCATATCATCTAATCCTCCTATTTCAATTAAAATTTTTTTTTATAAAGAATATGATTTCTATTCTCGATAGTTATTTTTAATTTTACCTTGCCATGATAAATAATTTTATTTCTCGTTTAAACTAGTTAATTAATTTATTGATTAATTAGTTATTTTATTATATTTTATTATTTCAAAAGGTTGTACTTTGTTTGTTACTTGCGCTCTCTATGAGCATAACTCATGCTCTCCACAAGCCTATTTAAGCTCTTTATGAGTCTTGGATATATTGTTTCTTTCATTCCGTGGATCTTTCCGCAATTGTCTCAGAATAAGTTGTTAGCGTTATCCACCCTCTTACTTTCTTTATAACTCTTTTGGTGCTCATTGAATGGTGGCATAATGACTTATTTTGAGGTTCTTTTGATAATAAAAGAACACAAGTCCATTAATATCAGCACATCGAGACTAAGCATAGGGTAGCGAGAGTAAGTGAAGGCTGTCATTGAGAGTCGACGGGAGGTCAATTAAGATGAAGGGCCATCTCTAGGCAGCCATTGAGATGGCAACCCAGATGGCGGTCACCTAATAAGTGGTTAGGTAGTTTCCCTTAGGCTGCCACCTTCTAAGCATAATTGCCCTTAAGGGGTCCGACTATTTGGCGCGATCATTTGAACGGTGTTGCAAGGTTGTTTAGCTTCCCAAATAGAGCTTTTTGCTCTGCGAATGAGTGAGTGCCTTAGAATTTCGAGGAAGCTTTACACTCTGGACATCACTTAGGATTTTCTAGTAGAGCTTTGTGCTCTAGGACTAATTTAGAATTTATTTTTGGAGCTTCATGCCTTAGGAATCCCTTAGTTTCTTATGAGGAGCTAAGTTGTTTCAAATAAATTAGAGTTCCAAGGATTTCTGGTTGAGCTTTCGGCTTCGCGAATTACTTAAGATTTCTCGGTGGAGCTTTATGCTCAAGGATCATTTTAAACCTCTGGCAGAGTTTTACGACTCGTAAAATAACTTCTTATGCGCGTCTTTACAGTTTTTGGATCGCTTGGGATCCCTAAAAAGGGCTTCATGATGTGAATAACTTAGAATTTTTATGGAAACTATTATTTTATTGTATGTGTTGTCGACATCAAAAATGGGGGAGGTCCCAATAGGTCGATGGCCCCTTGAATATTAGGGGTGGTTGAGGGCCGCCCATTTCTTTCATGTCAGTCTTTAGCGGGGTTACCGACTTTAGTGATAGCCTTAAGGTTGCCCCTTTGTGTTCTCCAACCACTTAAATATACACCCAATTAGGAGGCTTCACCGCAAGGTTGCCTGCTACTTTGGGTGGTTGCACAAGGATTGGTTGTATGTCGATTCATAGGGGTCACCCCTATTATGACGTCATGGCATTTTTTGTGTTTAAGGCCATGTCAAAACTTAGCCATTTTGGATGTAGACATCTTTACTTTGTCTTTCCTTATATACATTATTTTTATTTTTTTGATAACCAAGTGTATGCCTGACGCCTCTTTAGTTTCAATGCTTAGATGTGTAGGCTTCGCATGTTTGCATAGATGTTTGGATGTTTAGATAATTTCTAAAATTCTATGTTGTCTTCTGTTAAGTTGGAAGTCTTATTTTATCATTTTTATGATTTGATGGCTACAAATTATTACGCTTTTACATTAATTGCATTTTGTCATACTTTTGGGTCCTTTAGGGTTTTGCAATGAGGTTATTTGCTTCGAGGAGCCTTTAGGATCTATCACTAAATTGTGTCACTTTAGGAGCCCTTAGGGTCTTTTCAATTGATATCTTTCTGCAAGCCTCTTTTGGGATCTTATCATGGAGTTGTTTCTCTATGAACCCTTTGGGGTCTTACTGTAGAGATGTATTTTCACTAACACCCTTAGATGTTTTATCACATAGATGTTGCTCTGTAGAGGAAGCCCCTTAAGGTCTTCCATGTAAATTTTTCACATGCCTCTTGGGGTCTTTCCATGGAAATGTTGTTTAGTGGAGGGAGCATCTTAGAGTCTCTCATTGAGATGTTGTTCCATAATGGGAGCCTCTTAGGATCTTTCATCGAGATGTCTTACTGCAAACCCCATGGGGTCTAATAGCAGAGTTTGTTTCCTGCGAACCCCTTTGGTGGTCTTACAACAAAGTTATCTTTTTGCAAGCCCCCTTAGAGGCCTTATAGCAGTTTTATTTTTGCTCTATGCCCTTCTTTGGAGGTCTTATAGTAATCTTTGTTGGTTTGCATACATCCCTTTATGGCTCTTACAGTAATATTTGTTCGTTTGCATGAGCCCCTTTGGAGGTCTTATAGTAGCCTTTATTTATTTGCCACACGCGCCCTTGGGGGTCTAATAATGGTCTTTCTTTGTTGTTTCATAGGTCTAGGGTCTTATCATAGTGTGCAACTAAAGTCTTACTGCTAAGTTGTCATTTCACACAGCTACGATTTTACTGCAATGCATGCCTAAAGTCTTACTACTAAATTGTCATTTCACGCGCCTAGGGTCTTACTATAGTGAATTACTGCTAAGTTGTCATTTTGCATGCCTATGGAATTACCACTAAGTTGTCCTTTTGTATATTTAGAGTCTTACCACCAATTTATCATCTCATAGTGTGTGCCTAGGGTCTTAACGATAAGTTATTATTTTTTGCCCCTAGGGTCTTACTGCCAGGATATTGTTTCTGCATGCCTCTTGGGGTCTTATCTTGAATATATTGTCTTTGTGAGAGATTAGTCTATAGAGATTAAAGACAAGTATTTATAAAAGTCTAATATTTTATAGAATTCAAAATATACATTGATCACCATGCAAGTTTAGGCGGACTTACTGATAATAAGAAATGGATTATATAAGGAATTGATGATATAGAGCTACTAGAAGTCAAATCTAACATTTCGTGGAAAAGCCAGTCTAGTTAACCAAAATTAACAAACTCTTCTAAAGGCAAGTCACTACGCCTCAATGGGCGAGCCTTTTGAGATAAAGCGCTCCCAGTCCTGAGTGTCCACTCCTCTTCTATATTTTGTAGTTTGCATACTTATATTTGTGTGCTCTATCATTCAAAGTGGTCATCTATATCCTACATTCAACTTTATGATAGGTCATGAAGTTATAGTTCTCTTTTTCAGTAATCTGACCTCCTGGTCTTGTGCACCTCCTTTCAAATATGAGTGGTACTATTCAACTTTAGGAGTACTCTAGGGTTTGTCCCTAGTCCCCTAAACTCCAGAATCTCCATAATCATTCAATCACTGATTAACTTTCATGTTGATGGCTAAGTTGAGTAGCGTCTCCCCCATCAAAGTTCTAAGAGTAGCGTAAGAGCTTTTAAACATGGTCCACGAAGAAAGGCCTTGGCTAAATATCTTCACTAGTTTGGATCTTGCTTCTGAGTGGTGTTTGCAAATGCCTTTGCAAATTTAGCACACAATGTACTATGCCTTTTCCCAGGTCCTTTTGTCCGATGTGTCAAAGATCAGAAGGGTGATCTATTAGTTGTCTGTTGGAACTCAAGTGTTGGCGATCTTGGCCAAGTCTTAAGCATTGGGGTTTTCCTTGTGTGATATCTAGGCTAGGGTGAAGCTATTGAGAATTCCTCCAATATCTTTGATCCGACGGAGGTACTTCATTATACTTTTGTCCTTAGCCTCGTACTTGCCCATGAATTAGTTGACCACTATTGAAGAGTAGCTATGATCGTGTAGTTGTTGCTCACTAACTATAAAGGCCAACTTCGTTCTTATGAGCGGTGCCTTATGCTCAACTTCATTATTCAGTGATTGAAAATTGAATCTCCCATTGAACTCAAGTGAAGAGTTGCTGGATGACCTATCTATATCTAGAGTCCAAGTGAGAAGGGAGCTATTGGTTCCATGCTTTATGACTTTCATTTCTAGCATCTCATCTTTAGCCTTAGAAGCATTTAACAGATTGCTTGGGGTGACTCCCACCTCTTTGGGAATTTCTCTAGCTCCGAACTTGCATTCATCTACCTTCTTCATTCAGTCGCTTACCTCCAAGTCTCCTTTTCAGAAGGTGAAATCAAATGGTAGGGGCACACTTTGCATGCACAAGGACTCCGTTCCAATAAGTGGGCTTGCATCAACCTTGCATGATGGGATGTGGTATAGGCAGTCTTACCTCTTGCGGATCCATCGAAAATATCAATGACCACACAACAAGTAGGTTTTATAGCAATCTTTATTTTGTTGCATGTCCATTTTAGGGTCTTATAGCAGTCTTCGTTTTACTGTGTGCCTCTTTGGGGTTTTATAGCAAGTTTTTTTATGTTGCTTCTTAGAGGTTTTATAGTAGTCCTTTTTGGTTTCCCACACGCCCTGTTGGAGTTTTATATTTGTCTTTTATTTGTTTGCCACATGCTCTCTTAGGGAGTCTTATAGTGGTCTTTTGCCACTAGGCAACCCCTTAAGAGCCTTGTACTAGTCTTTTGCTGCTATGTGCCCTATTAGGGTCTTATAGTAGTTTTTTATTTGTTGTTTTGTTCACCTATGGTCTTAATACTAAGTTGTTTATTCCATGGAGAAAGCCCCTTGGGGTCTCCCACGGAGTGTTATTTTTGCGCCTATAAGAGGTTAATTTGCAGTAAAATTAGACAAGTAAATGGAAGGAACCAAAGCATTTTATTAAACTTTCATAAGAACATACATCATTTCCCAATTCTAAATAGATTTTTATTCATGATAAATAGAAAGTTGGCCTAAGCTACTAGAAATAAAATTCAACTATATAAATGGAAAACCAGTCTAGGAGACTGGAATAATTAATCAGTGCAATAAAGGTCCACAACGCCTCATGGATAGAATTTTCAAAGGTTAGAAATGCTTCACGTTCTGGGTACTTCTCTTCCCTCCATGGTTTGCAACTTGTAGACACTTAGATTTGCAATCTCAATGATCTTGTGAGGTCCTTTCCACTTGGCATCTAGATTGCCAAGTGGAAACTAAAGCTTCCATATTTATCATTATTAAGTCGATTGGGAAGCTCCTTGGGCGTACTCTAGTGTTATTCGCCTTCACCATCCCAGCTTTGTACATCTCCTCTTGAGCATGTGCCACTTTGTTTACTTTTGGAAACAAGTCCAGGTTCATAACTAGCTCCTGCGCACTCTAGGAGCCTTCATAACTCCTCATCCTCCAACTAATTTCCCCCACTTTAGCTGGAGTTATAACTTCTATATCATAGACTAAGTTGAATGATGATTCTCCAATAGGTGTTCTAGCGGAAGTTCAATATGCTTATAACTCAAAAGAGAGTTCGTCCATCCAGGCTCTTTGGGCATCTTTTAGTCATATCTTCAAGTATTAGAGTATAGTTTAATTCACAAACTCACTTGTTCATTAGCTCATAGGTTATCTAGGACGTAAAGAACTGCTTGATAGAGCGCTATTCACACCATTCCCTAAGTTTTGCTCTAATGAACTGAGTTCTGTTATCTGAGATCAATGCTCAAGGAATCCTAGACCTACATACATTATTCCTCTAGATGAATTTTATGACTTTTTCTAAGATACACAAGCTCAGGGCTTAACCTCCACACACTTGGGAAAGTAATCTACTGTGACTATGAGAAATTTTTGTTGACTAGTGGCTTGGGGAAAAGGCCCCACAATGTCCATTCCCTACTGGGCTAAGGAACATGAACTACAAATTGGTTAGAGCATTGTGCTAGGTTGGTGCTTCAAGCTAGCATGATCTTAGTAAGCTTAGCAGTTTCTCACCAAATCTCAACCATCCTTTAATATTGTTGGCCAAAAAAGTATTACCTAAGTGTCTATACTACTATGGACCTTGCTCTTAAATAGTTACTGCAAATGCCTTTGTAGATCTCTTGCATAACATGCTCCACCCTCCTTGGGGGTAGATATTTCAAGCAGAGTTGGGAGAATAAAGGTCTTCGTCCAGCAATGTAAATCTTTTTGCTCTTACCTTAAATCGTTTGCTTCACTTGGGTCACTCAGAAGGATGTTGCCTCAAAGGTAGTTCAAGATGGGGGCCCATCCATGATATGGTGCTATCTTCTATGTCCATTTTCTCGAATAATTATTAAGTTGCACCTCCTAGGATTTCTTGGTCCAGTGCATCAAGAATCAAAAATTGATTTAATGGCTCTTTACCATCGTGACAGCGCTAGCTACTTTAGCTAGGCGATCAGCATCAAAGTTTTCCTCACGCAATATCTATGTTAGAGTGAGATTTTCAAACACCCAACTGACTGCATCCACTAGGTAAAGATATTTCACATAGCTGTTTGATACTTGGTTAATCACTAATTGAGTGTCATTGTGGGCTCGTAGTTGTCATCCCCAGCCGCGAAAGCCAACTTTATTCCAGTGACCATGCCTCATATTTAGTTTTGTAATCTTGAAAGTTGAATCTCATAGGATATTCAAACTTGTTGCCTTGGGAATTATCTAAGATTATGATACCGCCACTTCTAAAGCTATTAGATGACCCATCCACGTATAGGATTCAGGTCGGGATGGAATTTCTAACTTTGTCTCTAGTGCCTTCAGCCATGAAGTTAACTAGGACTTAGGCTTTATGATAGTTGAGGGCAATACTCAATTGCATATTGGATCAACTTAATGACCCATTTAACCATGATTTCCAGATCCTCGTAGCTACTTGGTATCCTTCTAAGTGGTGGTTGGTGAGTACCATAATTTGATGAGCTTGGAAATATGGTCTGAGCTTCCATATGATTATCAATACAACAAGATCTAACTTCTTAATTGAGGAATATCTCATTTTTAGGCCTTGTAGGAATCGACTTACATAATAGACTGATAGGTGCTCTCTCCTTTATTCTCGAACCAGGGTGACGCTGACCACTATTTCTGTGGCGACCAATTACAAGTACATTAGTTCTTCCATCCTTAGCTTCTTCAGCAGTATAGGCGACATCAAGCGTTCATTCAATTACTAGCAGGCTTGTTGACCTTCGTCCACTCGAATGCCTTGGCTACCTACAAGATTTTGAAGAAATGGAGTTTTTTCTCAGCAGATTAAGAAATAAATCAATTAGAGTGGCTAATCATCCTGCCAGCATTTGAACCTCATTGATGGTTCGCAGGGGCGGCTTTTATCTTTTTGGGTACTGCTTTTATCTTTTTGGGAATAGTTTCTATCCTAGTTATGTAATGATATACCCTAGGAATATTTTCCTGCATATGTTGAAGGTGTATTTGGTTAAATTGATTCGCATGTTGAACTTCCTTAAGATGGCAAAGCGTCCTCCAAATTGCATAGGTGGTCACTCTACCTATGGCCTTTGACCAGTATATTGTCTATGCACACCTTTATGTTTCATCTTATTGTATCTTCGAACATGTGGTTAATTGATCTCTGGTAAGAAGCACCATCATTCTTGAGCTCGAAGGACATCGCATTATAACAATATATGTCATGCACCATTATGAAGCTCGTCTTTTCCTGTTCTAGAGCCAAACAGATCAAGTGTATCCTTGGTAAGCGTCCAAAAAACTCAACATCTCATATTCTACTGTGAAATCCACCACTGTATCTATCCTACAGAATGGGATCTTTCAAAAAAGCTTTGATCAAATTCCTAATGTTAATGCTCATTACATCATCCACTTTCTATTTGGCATAGGAACCAACACTCGTTGGCTAGCCATTTAGAGTATTGGATCAATTGAATGTACTTGCTTCCAGCAACTTGTCTATTTCTTGCTTGATTATCCGATTTTGCTCCACTCTAAAATTTCTTGTTTTATAACTTCACCGATCGTGCATTGGGTTCCACTCTAAGGTAGTGCATATTTATGTCGTGCAAAATTCCTCAAAGGTCCATCAAGCTCCAAGTGAAGAGGTCATGTTTGACTTTTAGGAAGCTCACTAGCTCCTTCTCAAAGTTTATAATCCAGGAGGGCTCTGAGTTTAGTGGTTTTCAACGAGTTACCTAAGGTGATTTCTATAGCCTTAAGCTCCTCCATAGCTCCAAATTCAGCTTCATCGGCCTTTCTCTTCTGAATACTTGGCTCCAACTGAGAGGAGTCGGGGTGTCAGCTTCTCGAGTAACCTGCAGCGTTGGGCCTCCCGAAAGCGAGGCTCCTGGATAGAGCTAGACCTCCAGTGCTAGAGGCACACTAGGCACTTGTTCAATCACCTGGAGGGGCTATGTGTCTGGTAGGTTGTTCACTGCATTCGCTCCTCTGGGCACCACTAAGGTGTTGCAGGTTCAAGCTCTAGATCTAGTATGCATTATCAATGTTCATATGTAGAAGGGAGTTTCCCACAAATGGTGCCATATGATGTTGCATGAAAATTGAGTCGAGGTCCTTTTCGTAAATCAGTAAGTGTTGGGCTTTTGCTCTTGGAACACGCTTGTGAAGAGTCAAGCTTGAATGGGAAAAATTATTTCTTAGATTGCATTTTTAGCTGTGAAATTTGAGTTTTCTACTAATTAGGTCTTTGTGGGCTTAGACTCGCTTAGATTGTAGAGCCTATCTTAAGTAAGCTTAATTTGGTAGATTCAATTACTCTTTTTTATTTAATTAAATTGGTCTCTAACTAGATTTTTGCTTTGTTGCCCTCAAGATCCGTTTACTTGGTGAAATGGGATGTAGTGTGAAGGGATGAATTGATGGATGAAGTTAAGGATTAGGATAGATTTATATTTTATAAAATATATTCACTTTTTGGGATAAGAAGAATGATAAAACCAGATATTTTTATTAATTATTTACTTGGATGGATGGTAAGATAGAAAGAGAAATATATATTTCATTTTTCACTTCAATACTATCTGAAAATGGTCCTAATTCACCGCATTTATATGGCCGAGACAGCAACTTTTTTCCATGTTGTGGCGTAGACACCTCAACGTTTGTTGAAACTTCATTGCCTATTTGTGGTTGCGACATGCACTTATTTCTGGCCGTGGCACTTATTTTTGATGATTTCATATCGAGCCTAACTTTATTCGTAAGCTTACAACCAACAAGGAAAAATATGAGTTTATGTGGGATTAAGAGTGTCAACAGGGCGGGACGGAGGCCGGGACGCCGACCCCCACAAGGCCAAATACACCCCCCCTCCCGTCCCTATTGTCACCTCTGCGATGGGTACCCGTCCCCGCAGGAAGATGGGTACCCATGGGTATCTACGGGTTTTGACAAAATTTATAAATAAAAAAATTAATAGTAAAATTTGTAAAGTTTTTCAATAATTTAAATGACTTTCAAAATTAAAAAATTATCATATATATATAACACACTAAATTTAATTATGTATTCCTATAAAAATATTAAAAGGCATAAAATACATAAATATAAATGTCAATAGAGCATCACCAATTCTTCCAAAGAATTCTCTATTTAATGTGGTTCCTACGAAAATATATGTAGTTTATTAGAAGGAAAAATTATTTTAAGAATCACATATATTTTGATATTACTTTAAATATACATATACTGTTAAATTAATTAATGTTTAATGAGTCGTGGGGGTCAATCTTGACCCCGTCCCCATACCCATGGGGAGAAAATTTTCCCCATATCCGCCCATCGCGAGGAATTTCCTTCAAGTACACGCGGAGACGGATAATTTTGACATCCTTAGGTGGGATATGGAGTTATATGCCAACTAACCCTATAAAGTAAACATGTCCTTAATGTCTTAATTTGACATATCAACAACAAAATTTATAAAGATAAATCTAGATGTTAATTTTCTTACTGGAAGCATTTTCTTTAGTTATAATTCTTTAAATTCAAGATTTTTAGGAAGGACAAAATTTAAAAATTCATAATTTCAATCAATTGATGAAAAACCCATTTAAATAAAATCAACCTACCTAAAAGGCTAAGACAAATGCCATCGTCGCAAAATTAACAAGAAGAAAGTTCAACAAATTTAAAAAAAAGACTCAAGTTACCCAACATTTCTTAAATCTTATTTCTCTTATCAAATAATGGAAAAAGGTTTATTTAAATTATACTAAAATATTTTTTTCTTATTTTGCTCAGAAACTCCAAGAATTTAATAAGAAAAATGAAAGCTTGAGAGAAAAATTGCCATAGAACTCAAAAGTTAAAAGTATAAGAAAAAATAGATTTTTTTATGTTGAATGTAATACCGCCTAGAAATTTCAAAATTAATATAAGAATGTTACCTTTAATTTTATTTTATTTTATTTTGCATGAATTTTTATTTATTTTGTATTTTAAAAGTTTTAGGGCCAATTTATAAATTCTAAAAACTTGATTGAGCCAAGCATAGAAACTTTGGGGTTTGCATGGTTATTATTTTAGGTCAAAGGGGGACTAAGATATATTTTATAATGTTTGGGCCTGATTAGAAGCTGACCAAAACGTTGGGGGTCAGTTTGAAATTATCAAAGAGTACTTATTATAAATAGGGATAATTGCATTTTCACCCTCATTTTTCTTCTCTTCAACCGAAGCCTTCTCTTTTTTCTCCAATGATTCTCCACTGGTGGCGACTCAAACCAAAATCTAACCTAGCTAACCTCTTCTCTTCCCTCCCAACTTTGCAATCATACCACATGCACACACCATCTCTGGAAAATCACCAAAAAACGTGAAGGTCGAAGGGAGTGACGGCGGAGCTTGGTGGGTCTTCATTTTTTGGCAACATTTTGTGGTGAATTAAAGGTGTCTTATGACAGGTTCAGCTCAAGGAAGCTTTTGACGAAGTCAGCTTTGGATTCCGACCACCGGTGACGACGAGATGGGCATGACGAATTGTGGTGGCGTGAGGTGGTGCAGCGACTTTGAGGCAAAAATTGAGTGTTTTCTTGGAAATGTTTGGCAAAATTGATCAGAGCATTTTATTCCAGGAACTGAGAGAAGCAATTTGGTGGTATTTTGTGCATTTTTTGTGGCGGCGAACAGCGGACAACGGAGCATAGGCAAAAGCTTCTCCTCGTCGCGATGGTCGTGACGGTACCCTTGGTTTGTGGTTTTGATAGTCGGATCGAGGGTAAAAGCATTTGGTGATATATGTGGTTATATATATGTGTATATACCTACGATGTACCATTATATCAATGATTTTGTAAGATGCTAAGGATGAGAATTGTATAAGATTGATATATATACATATATTCTCTTGTATGGACTATATTATTTTATGTAATGTTAGGATTAATTAAGCGATTTAACTATGACTTATGAAATTTGAAACTTGTGATATGATAATTGGGTGATTTGAGATAATATGGGATTAAGACTCGGTATGTGCATGTGTCAGTATGAGTTTAGTAAAATTGGATAGTATTATTTTATGAAGATTATAGGAAATTTCAAGTATTGTAAGAAGAAAACCCTAATTTTATATATTTAAGATGTAAGTGATAATAATTAGATTAATTTTGGCAATTGGGCTATTATTGTTGATTTGGACAACATTATAAGGATGGTTGAGTAATTAAGGAATGAATTTCATTATGATACTAGAATCGACATAATCTCATAAGTTGTTCATGTGATAAAAATTTGATTAGCGTCTTGATATCAACTATGCCAAAATTTCTGTAAAAGCCAAGAAATTATGATTTTAGGTTACTATTGGTATAATTATAATTATCGAGGATATTTAGAGTTGAAAATGGATTTTGACTGTAAATATGCTCTTTTGGTTAGGTGATGAAGAAGTGGCCCGAGGACCAATAGACAGCTGATAGAAGTTATATCTTCTGAGGTCATGGACCATTCTGGCCTTGTTTATATCTATCTGTTCTGGTGGAATGACCCCTGTACGGGTCTAACTTGATTGTATTAACTATTCTTGATTGTTAAAATCGCACTCGCTTGAGTACTTGTTCTTGTTATTAGAATTGTTCTTGCTCGCGTGTTCAATTGTTAATTGTTACTTGACACTTGTACCCTTTGAGGGTTAATTCTTGTTATACTCTGCCATTAGTTGTACCTATTTGTTCTGGTGCCAGAACCTTCGATTGTTATCTGTTATCGTACTTGTTCTTGATCGGTACATGATATTGTCTTGTCAATTGTTATCGAACTGTATTGTATATGTTATCTTGACGGCATACTTGTTTTACTTAGTTTAGTGGTGCGCTAGGGATTTTCCCCTAGGCATCTGCATAATTGATTGGTACTTGTTAATTGATCGGAGAATTGAATGGCCGTGGGCTTGACTGGTACGCAAGGGATTTCCCTCTTGGTATCAAAGGTACGCTAGGGATTTCCCCCTGGACATCGTAGTGCATTAGATATGCAAGGGATTTCCCTCTTGCTATCAACAGTACGTTAGGGATTTCCCCCTAGGTATCGGGCGTTGCGCTAGGGATTTTCCCCTGGGCATCATTGTGCGCCATACGGTCCGTATGGGCACAACCATGTGCCAAGCTGTCACGCTTGGGTAACTATACTTGTTTGAATGGTATAAGGTGATTATGATATGCATGCTTGTCTAGTTTGTTGAAATGCATATGTCATGCGGGTTGCTTGATCGTACTTGTTTCTTGATCGATTGAAATATGTTCTTAGAGCAATAAGGTATGAGAGAATCTTGTTTGCTTAACTTGTAATTGCTCATACATTGATTGTTCTTGTTTAAAGTTTATAATATGATCTATTAAGATATTCTTTCCTTGACAAGTCCCAATTGTTCACTTTACGAAAATATCCTTTACTAAGTCTTTGGACTTACCCCATTTTATTTCTTTATCTCCTCAGATAGGTTTGAGTGAAGGATTTGGACTTCGGAGATTGGAATGAAGATATGCTTTTGCAATAGAATAGGTGTTGTTATATGTTTATGAGAACTTTTGAATGTTGATCTTGGCCTAGAGACGTTTTGATATGTTATGAATGTTGTTTTGACTTCAGGCATGTAAATATTTAATTAGATATTATATGATGAATCCTGAAATGCAACTAAGAGCATGTCGTGATATTCAAGTTTGAAAATTTTCCGCTGGTTTTGAAAGGTTTAAGTTTGAATCCTTTTGGTACTATTGCTTGTTGTTGGGTCTCATTTAATCTTGAATTGGGTAATATCTCATTTTAAAGCCTATCCCGAGTGGGGTGTTACATTGAACCTCTTATTTTCCTCTTTAGCCTTTATATCAAAGCCAAAAGGCTTAAATTATGATTTATAAATTAATAAAAAAATACAAACTTAAATAATGAACAACAACAAAGTTCAAAGTATAAATAATTTATAGTGTATATATATGTATATACACTACAATTCAATACGATCTTTTTAATAGTATATTTTTAAAATTTATACCATAGCAAAATATTTGCTATGACTTTCGAAGGAAAATTAGAAGACTTTTTTTTATGTTGAGCTTCTCATTTCCTCTAAGCTCTTACATCGAAGCCAAAAGGCTTAAATTGCGATTTATAAATTATTAATACAAACTTGAATAATGAACAACAACAAATTCAATATATGAATAATTTAGTATACACATATATATATTTTTATACTACAATTTGATATGATTTTTTTAATATTATATCATTAAAATTTATACCATACCAAAATATGTGGTATGATTTTCACTAATATTAAACCTATAATATTACAAGGGAAAACCGACACTTCGTATGTTTTGATATGAATTGGTTCGGCTTTACAAATCATGAACACCCCAAACTTCTTTTAATTTGGGGGAAAGAAAAATATCAACTCTTGAGGAAGCTGCCCCAACACACTTCATGTGGCAAAAGTCACGCAAATAAAGTGATTCATCAACTTCCATCAGTCCATCCCATCACTTACAAACGAGAGCTTGATTAAATGTAGCTTGTCGAAAGACAAGAACAATTATTTTCATCTCTGTATCGGCATATATGGAAGAATTGACAACGCACACGCAGACATATAACCGCATAACCCCAAGAGTTTCCACCTAGTGATAACAATGCCGCAAATGGGCATTCTAGACATGCTGCATGGGCATAGTACCTGATTTACTTTACTTTTTCATATGCACATACAATTTCAAGTCCTTGCCACTGTAGTCTCATTTTATGTGCAATTAATGGTGGTTCCCAGCAAAAAAGAACAACAAAGAGTCATAACTGCCACAGATCTGTTTCTGTAGTAGCTGATGTCTAAAGAAAATCCTATAGAACTGATTAAACAGGCAGACGTGAAGGGGAGAAGTGAGGAATAACTGACTCAGAAGACTATGACTGTTATAAGTAGGATCAAACATGAAAATTTTCAGACAGCTTGAGATTTCTGGCGCTTCGTGTATTGTAGGATGGGCTCTTTAACCTGCAATTGTCGAAACTGCTTGGTTAAAATGTATAGAAGAATAAGTTAGAGGGTTAGAGGTTTTTTGAGGAAGCTTATAAACTTCTTGTACCATCTTATAAATGTTATAAAACATTTGATAAAGTTATAAGAGAAAGAGAGAACAAGAGAAGCTCTTAAAATAAAATGTTAAAATCTTGTAAACTCTTTTAGAAAGAGTAAAGAGATTCTAACTTACTTCATATCTTAACAAATACCTGAATTTTAATCATATTAATTATAAAATTGTAATTGTTACCGTATAAACTCCAATAATTTATTTTATCCAAATATTTTAAGAGCTTTTTTTTTAAATAAAATATAATATCTTATAAGTTTCAAAAATAATTTATAATATGAGGATCCTACAAAATCTTTCAAATAAGTTTAACCATACACCCTCTTAAACATATTGAGAAAAGCTTTAGAAGTAAGATGTGTAATCCTTATAAACTCTCTAGGAACATACCGTGCTGGCTTTCCTTAACCGTTTGTCTTGGGTTGACCTGCTTTCTATAACTATGTCCATCTCACCACCGTGATTGGTATTTCCATTAGCTCTGCCATTATCAGCCCCAGGCACAAAACTTTCTCTAGAAGCAGCGGGCCGCTGATTTATCAGGAGCTGTTACTTGTTACTTAGACATGAGAATTTGAATAACGGGAGGTGACCACTGAAAAATTATGTAAAAGAGCTGATAATTTAATCATACCTCAGCCCTGCTAGTCGGAGTATTCCCACCATGTTCCCATTTCCTGGGAACACCCTGTTCTGTCCTTGTAGAGTCATTAATGCATGCATCAGATCTCCCTCTTGTCCGTGTGACATCTGATCCAATCGAGTGGAGGCCACCACACGTGGAAAAGTCTTTCTGCTTGTTACCTAAATCCAAAAACATCTTTGTTACATCAATGATGGAAATCACGTCATTAACTTTAATCATAATTTAGTAAAAAAGGAATATCGTTGAGCACCAGCAGTCTCTGGTTCTGGATGGTTGGACTTGTCTACTGGTTCCTTCATATCCAGGTCCTAACGAACTTGAACCATAATCATCCCGTCCATATAGAAAATCTAAGATTGGGCAGTTATATACAGTAAATAGATCAATTATTACCATAGCATCTATGTTTAAGAGCTTCTTGACTTCAATCAGCTTTTTCTTAGTAAGATCAGAGTGGATCACACGCTTGCCTGGGAAAATAGACAACAGTCTGTCAGTTGCAGCATCTTATCATTGGTCAGAAAATACTTATCGTGACATATATTTACCGAGTCTGCGGTTGCTACCAGCTTCAACAAAGCCATCTTGGGTCATTTTGTCAATAAGCTTACGGATCATAGTCTGGCTGGCTTCACCTTCAAGTTTATTTTGAAGTTTTGCCACTGTTATGTAGTTCATTGGAAGAGTATGATATAAAGCCTGAGACCAAAAGCCACAAATAGTATACAGAGAGATTCCAAATTAATGTTTAAATGCAAGAATTTGCTATCTCAAGGATGCAACAATAATCCGATGGATGAAGAATCTCAATTGATATGTACTCTTGCAAGACTGAGCCTCCAGCTGTAACAACCTTCACAGACATTCTCAAATGCAAACATTCAAAAAGTATAAAAATTCAACTTCAAATTGTCAGGCAATGACAAAATTACTTGAGTAAAGTTCAATTCTGAATATCTGGAGTGAGGTTAATTGTCATTAAAGATTTATAAACTTATCTCTAAAGATGCAACTTGCAGCTAATTAATGCAAAGTAAATTCTGAATTAGAAATAAGGAGTGGCATGACATAAAGAACTCTAATAAGTGACACATTGCAGGAACCAATTATTGCACACAACACAGCTAAGCAACCTCATGCCTGAAACCATGGTAGAAATAAAAAATCAAAGAAAGATCAACCTTCATGTACATGTGATCCATACTCATATTTCCAGCTTTTCCATCAGATGCTACCATTTGACCATCAACTTCTTCTTTCACAGCATCAAACTCGTAGTCAAATTTCTAATAATTTAGATGCAGTTCAGAAGGAGAAAACATGATTTAACAGTTTTAAGATTTTAGTCAGAACATTAGGGAGGGAATGAATGGAAAAGGAAATTAACCTTTTTCTTATTAATGACATAACTCTCTCCTACAGCTTTTGATATAAACCTTTCCTTCACAAGCTTCTCCATAATTTCTGGGCCATAGGAACATTTCATCACACAATAGCCAAATGTTATAGAATTATGACCTTTTCTCTATTAGCTTAAGACAGAAGGATCCTTCAGAGGTACCTTCAATCAAGATCTGCACAGATTGAATCATATTGGTCAAAAGCACAGACTGGAAAAACTTGGATGCTTTATACCAGGGGAACTTGTTGCTAGAATATCTTTTTTCTTTCTTATGAATACATTTAATCATGTAAAGATCCTTACCACTGAGATGTCAGGGAAATTTGAGAGGACATCAGTGAGCTCAACTGTGTCAAGGTGGTACGAGCTGATCCAATCCTTTAGCCGTCCCAACTGTTGTTCATCTTCTGCCGGATCCTGGGTATTGTCTGCATTAAATGAAACAGATTAGAATTTCCTACTGAACTTTCCCTACATAGAAATCCTGCTGGATATTGTAATGAGATTTAAATGGCACCTTCATCAATTGCTCCACTGTCATCTTGAAATTTCTGTTTCTCTGTCACATGAAATGCTACAAGTCTGATTATACAGTAAAACAAAATCAATGAAAGCTACAAAGATTGAATTAAGAGACAAGAACTTACCAATGGGAGCTACAATATATTGATCATCATCTGAATTGCTGATCTGTAGTAAAAGGTAGAAAGACAAGTTATTGACATGTTAAAACAAGATGGTCGCATAATGAAATTGTGTTTACAAGAACCAGAAAGTACTGACATCAAAGGAGCAAATGCAATTAACCCATTACCTCGCTGTCAGATTCACTGTCTTCATCTTTTTGGAGAGAATCAGCTCCCAAGCTCACCCCATCATCTTGATTGCCATTGTTTTCATCTTCACAAGGATCAAGCACGCTCTTAACCTGTTGAATTTAAATGTTTAATAGTGAAGAGAAACTACTAGTCTTGCAAAATGATGTAAAAGTTTCCTGTATTTTGAATCCCATACCTTCAGCGCTAGAACCAAATGCTTGCTATTGACTTTGCCAACTTCCATCTTCAAGGGATTTCTAGTCCAGGGATTATGAGCTTCCTCTTCTGTGCAGCCTCTGAAAAAGGGGGGCTCGTAATCCATGGGCTGATATATCAGGAAAGAGAAGGTGAAAAATCTAAAAGTGCAGTATTTGACTAATGCAATGTGAAAAATCTGGAACTCCCTGAGTCTCACAACAATAATTTACCATTGACAGTAATAAGAAAGCTACACTTCTTCAGTTTATTTCTTTTCTCTTTAATTGAGTTACAAAATCAGTTATCAGCAAGTGGAAATTATAAATCACACACAGAAACCTACTACGGCAAAAACCTACCGTGACATCATCATAATACAGGAGCTTCATCAATACAGTGCGCTGAAAGAATGGGATACACCAAATTAGCTTTATTAGAAAGGCTAGTAGTAAAATAAACTCGATAATCCATGTAAACAATCTCCAGTAATTGCACCTCTTCCGGCATCTTATCCAGAGTTCTCATTAGTTGAATTAGTGTGCGGACCATTTTGCATGCTGAACTCCTGTAAATAAACATTTAAATTTTTATTGAAATAATTAAACCAATTTAGACCCCCAAAAAGTTAGGTGAAGTTGCATTGATCTGACTACCTCATCTGACTAGGAGTTATCTCTGTTGTGGAGTTATACTTGAATGTCCCTCCCTTCTTTGTTCCACTACGATTTATGTTCATTGAAACCCCTTGAGTGTCAGAACTAGAGTAACTGAATGAAACTGCAGGAAAGGCACTATCAATATATGCTTATATCAACATGATATCAAATGACTTATCAAATGTAGAATTGAAAAGATTTAAGCAGAACTTAAGCATTAGGAGTAGTCAAACATCTTTACATTTTTTGATATATTAATTTTATTGGTAAACCACTTATAAATGTTACATAAATATTTTAAAAAACTTAAGCATAACATTGTATTATGACTTTTCAGAAGTAACACAATCTGAAATTATTTTCTATATCTTCTGGGAACAGCAGTTTCTTAAAGACTTACAGGAATATTCCTCAATCATTGGACCATCCACTGCCTCACAGACACAAAACAAGAGTGTTTTCAGATATTTTTTCTGTAAAGCATCATAAACACCTATGGAGAAAGGGAAACACAGAGATGAATGAGCTTCTGAGCTTGGCCGAGAGGGGGGAAGATAGTGCATATAAGCTTTTAATTAAGAACTTTATATGGATACACCTTTCTCCATCCAATCAATGAGCCTACGTGATTCAGCATCCATGGGCATAAGCTTTTTAATCTTCATATCTGTTAAAATTGAAGATTACTTATTTCAATTCAACAGCTGCAGCTTAAATCCAAAATAAATGAGAGTTCGCAACTTACCCAGAGCAGGAACAGACTTGTCATTGAAATATTTCTCAGGGAAAAGGCCTCGGATGTAACTGATGTTGAATATAGCAATTCGTAACAGATTCCTTGTCTGATCAAACAAAAGCAATTTATGAATGCTTGTCATGCATAGGTTGTGGTTCAGAACATAGAAAATGGAAAAAAAGAAATTTTCATTTAACTTGAACAGAGATAACTTAAAGATTGCAAGTGATGTTCAAATTTGAATAAATAGGTCAAATCAGGACTAAGATTAGTCTAATGAACATCAATGATGCATACTTGCATTAAAGCCTTGGGCAATATACAGAATAAAACTTCATCTAAAATCAGAATTTAATAGCACTCTAAGCAGTGTTGTTGTTGATGTTATCAAGGAGCGAAACGAGTTACCAGCAAACATCTAATAAGACAGCATCGTGACAATGCAATTGGGATTGGACAGTCAAAATTTTCAACGTCAACCAATTAAATCCTAGTTCACTGGTATTCTGTGAATTAATCCACACACTTAAAAGGCAATGGAACTTCCAGATGAATCAGATTACGGTCAATTATAAATAATATTTCAAAAATATCAAACACCGAGTAGAGGAGTAACTCCATATACATTTTATTCTTTGAAGAACAAATGTTTCCAAAACTGTCCGATAGTGAGTGTAGCATTATTCCAAATTCTGAAAAATCTGAACCAATCTCAATCCAAGCTACAAAGATCTCATGAAACTTCACCAATTAAGTTACACGGTAGACATATTTTGGAAATAATCTCACAATATAAACAAATATATTGTTTCCACACCAACGCAATAAGAAAATATTGCGAAAAAACACGATGAGAACAGATTGAATTTCATCGTTCAACAGAATTTAAGGAAATACAATAGCTCATTTAAGTTTTTTGACTCGATTAACAGCAAAAAATGTGAGCCTAACAAAAAGCACTGAAAACAAATATTTATATACAAAACATCAATGGACTTCTGTGCATTGCCGTTAGAAACAAAGGGAGCTCAAATAAAAAAACAAAACAAATTTGATCCGCAACAAAATATAGAAACACAGAAAATAGATAACGACTGAGATTTCTCCTGAAACACAATAGCATCAGTATCAAAATTTTAAAGTCGATTAAACTTGTAAGTTAAAAACCGGTGTTTCGTGTGACAAATAAAAGAAACGTACAGAAAAAAGTGAAAAGAAATTAAGAAATCACTTAAGCGAAGGATTAAGCAAAAGAAGCCAGCGAAATTGATTTAGTGATTTACGAGTAGAAGCGAGTCCTGCTCTGTAATCTCCGACTCCTTCACCTTCTGCGCAACCACCTGAAATTGGAGAAAAACAACACAAAGTTTCAGCAATTATTCAATTCGAAGCTAAAAAGTTGAAACAAATGAAAAATGGAGCTGTTTCAATCAGATTTCTCTCAGCTCACCATTGCTTTGAAGAATCAGATAGAAGTGAGAATTTGAATTTGAATTTGGGAAAGTTTGTAATAAGAAAATTGAAAGACCTAAAAGAATGAATTGGCGGGAGGTGAAGGGCATCCAGGCGGGTATATATATGTTGGCGGGTATCAACCGTGGTTTAGCGTCAAGTATACCAGGATTAAAAACTGTGGTTAGTTGAGCATGCGGAACGAGCAGGACTCTGGTAGACCCCGGACAAAAGACGGTTATTTTCTGGCTTCTGCACTTGGCTTGAAACTAATAGGCTGTGTGGCCGACGATCCAAAATGAAACCACGAAAACCATGGTCCGTGGGCGTGCATCTTCAGGCCTACCAATGAAACCACTTTTAGCATTTATTTTATTTTCTATTTTATCTTTTATTTCAACTTATTTTATTTATATCACTTGTATCTATTCTCAATCAATTATTTTTATAAAAAATATTTAATACATATATCATATATTCATGAAATAAAAGAGAAAATCGAATAGTAAATGAAATAGAGAATTTAAATCGAAAATCACTGTTTATTAACTTAAAAATTGGATTTGGAGTACATTCGATTTGGATGTACAAAAATTAGATTTTTTTAATGTTTACCGCTAAAAGTATTTTTGCTTAATTAGCAAGGTTGACATCTTATCATTACAAAATTTGAGGTTCTAATTTTGGCATACTCGAGATATTGTATGTTAAAAATTTTATAATATAAAATAAATAAAGGGCATATTATTTAAAAATACCAAAACCCATTTACGTTTTGTGAATCAATTCCTATCCATCAATTTTGTAGTTTCAATTCCCCATTTTAACTTTGTTCTTTGAGTTTATTCTCCAACCAACTAGATTGTCCACAATGCCCCCCATATATCTTATTCTCTCTCTGATTTTGGTTTAGTTTAGCTCTCTCTCTCTCTCTCTCTACACTTAAAATACTTAACTTGGATGATGTTTAAAATATATAAAATTGATACTACAAAAATCATAAGAGAATACTTCATATTGAAGCAAAATAAATACTTCATTTATTTAACTTTATACTTGATTACTGAAAACAAAATGCTTCATCTTGAAACATAGTACTACAACAAAGTTTTTAATAATGCAACATAATACCACTTATCTTCTCCTTACAATCTAGTGTAGAACATCACTATATGTGATAAATGTATTATTTTGATATCAATATTGTAGCATAAAGAAAGTCACATCATTATATTTGTCCTACGACTAAAAAATAATGATTTGTCAAAAAATAGTTAAATTCAACATATTTTCTAATGTATTAAGAATGATAATATATACACTAAAAATAATACCTTTTTTTATAATTTTAGATATATTATACTTGATTTCAATAATTTAGTATGTCTTTGAAGTATTTTTATACTCCTTTTCTCTTTTGCCGAATTTATCTTTGATGGGTGAAACAACATATAAGACCATCTAATACGATAAAATCATGTTCTCTTCAAGTAATGATCATAATAACACATGTTCAAATGGTTGAGAAGACAACTACTCACATCTAAGCACTTACTTCTCATTCATACTAATTCAAAGCATCAATATACTATATCAATTCTAGGACTAAAAATTCATGATTTGGTAGTCAAAAAATTACTCAAATAATTAAATTCAACATACTTTCTAATGTATTAAAAATGAGACCGTATACACTAAAAATAATATTATTTTTGTTATAAGTTTAATACTAGATATATTATGCTTGATTTCAATAGTTTATTATGTCTTTGGAGCGCTTTTATACGCCTTTTTTCTTTTGCCGAATTTATCTCAATTTGATGGGTGAAACAACATATAAGACAATCTAATACGATAAAATTATGTTCTCTTCAAGCAATGATCGTGATAACAGTTGTTCAAATGGTTGAGGAGATAACTACCTAGATCCAAGCACTTATATTCTCATTCATACGAGTACAAAGCAACAATCCATTTGGTAAATATATCATTTTGACATCACCATCGGTATGTAACAATGTGTCATGAGTCTCATGTCTATAAGTCTCATGACTATATCAATTCTGGGACTAAGAAATCATGACTTGGTAGTTAAACAATTACGCAAATAATTAAAGTCAACATACTTTCTAATGAATTAAGAAGGATACCATATGGGTTGAAAATAGTACCTTTTTTTATAATTTTAGTACGTGATTCTGGATGTATTATACTTGATTTCAATAATCTAGTATGTCTTTGGAGTATTTTTATACTCTTTTTTTCTTTGGCTAAATTTATCTTAATTTGATGGGTGAAATAATATATAAGACCATCTAATACAATAAAATCATGTTCTTTTCAAGTAATAATCATGATAACATGTGTTCAAATAGTTGAGAAGACAACCGCCTACATCCAAGCACTTATGTTTTCATTCATACTAATACAAAGCATCAATGTATGTAGTAAATATAACATTTCGACATTATTTTCGATCTGCAAATAATGTGTCATAACTATATTAATTCTAGGACTAAGAAATCATGATTTGGTAGTCAAACAATTACTCAAATAATTAAATTCAACACACTTTCTAATGTATTAAAAATGATATTGTGTGTGCTAAAAATAATACCATTTTTTTTATATATAATTTTAGTACTTGGTTCTGGATATATTATACTTGATTTTAATAATTTAGTGCGTCTTTGGAGTGTTTTTATACTCCTTTTTTCTTTGACCAAATTTATCCCAATTTGATGGGTGAAACAACATATAAAATCATCTGGTACAATAAAACCATGTTTTCTTCAAGTAATGATCGTGATAACACGTATTCAAATAGTTCAGAAGACAACTACTCTCATCCAAGCACTTATATTCTTATTCATACTAATACAAAGCATCAATATATGTGGTAAGTATATCATTTCGACACCACCATCAATGTGAAAATAATGTTTCATGACTATATCAATTCTAGGACTAAAAAATCATGATTTTGTAGTCAAACAATTACTCAATTAATTAAATTCAACATACTTTCTAATGTATTAAAATGATACCATATATGCTAAAAATAATATCATTTTTCATTAATTTTAATACTTGATTCTGGATATGTTATATTTGATTTCAATAATTTAGTACGTCTTTGGAGTATTTTTATACTCATTTTTTCTTTAGCCGAATTAATCTCAGTTTTTTATGGGTTAACAATATATAAGACCATCTAATACAATAAAATCATGTTTTCTTTAAGTAATGATAGTGATAGCACGTGTTCAAATGATTGAGAAGATAGCTACCCACATCCAAACACTTATATTCTCATTCATACTAATACAAAGCATCAATGTATGTGGTAAATATAGCATACGACATTATCATCAATATGCAAACAATGTGTCATCACTATATCAATTCTATGACTAAAAAATCATGATTTGATAGTCAAATAATAACTTAAATAATTAAATTCAATATATTTTCTAATGTATTAAGAATGATACAGTATATGTTGTAAATAATACAATTGTTTTCAATTTCTGTACTTGATTCTAGACAAATTCATACATTATTGTGCAGTTTAGTACCTGTTTTGAGTGTTTTAATGCTCACATGTCCTTTCACCGAATTTGCTTTAATTTGATTGGTTAAACAACATATAAGGCCATCTAATGCGGTAATATCATATTTTCTTCAAATAATAATCATGATAGCACAAAAAAAAGGTATATTAGCGGAAGTTATTTAGTGGGGGCTATTGTAAACCCCCTACTAGTTATTTTACTCTTGTGGGGGGGGGGGGGGGGGGTTAACAACCCACGTAAATTAATAATAAATAATGGGTGATTTGAGTATTTAGTAGAGGTATAACCCCCTCAATAAATATGCTTTACTTTAAAAAAATTTAATAGTAAAATTTTAGAACCCTCCTAATTTATTAAAAACTAATCTTTTACTCATTCAATAAAGAAGCGGGCTATTCCATCATCTTTTCCCTCTCTTTCCCCAAACCCCAGATCCTAATTTCAACCTCCATTATCGAATTTTCCAACTTACAGCAACACCACCAGCATCTCCCTTTTGCCAATCCACCACCACTACTTTAATCGTGTTGTTGGTAAGTCTATATTATTTTGCCCCAATTTTCTAAATAGTTAGGGATTTTAAATTTTATATTTTCAAATTTTGCAGAAGAAAACTCGATGGAAAGCTAAAAGGAAAAGGAGTTTTGGGATACAACTATTAACACCCTGTTTCCGTGGTGGTTGTTCCAACAACTCTACCCTTAAAGTTGTTGATCTTGGCACAAGGTTGGCTAGTTCTCCTCTTCTCCCTTCCTAGTTTCTGTTTAGTTCTTTTGCTGTTACTTTGCAGGCTTTTGTTTTTTCTTTTTTCTTTTTTCAAAAATATCATATCAATTATTAGCCTTTGTCTCATTTTATGTACTTCGTTGATGTTTATTTTTTGAAATTTATATCAATTTTAGCCTTTGCTTATGAGTTCTGATGATTTTTTGAGTTTCAATGATTTTATAATAGCACCCCAAGCATTGATTTTGTTGTTCTGTTAGTTCTTGTAGTGAAATTGATAATGGGTTGAGGGTTTTATTTATGAATTCAAGGCAGATTTTTGGCATTGTTATATTTAGAATTAACATTTAAGACGTAGCTGGATATTTGTTTTGTTACTTTGTAAATTATAATGTTGACTTTTTGATAATCAATTCTCTAAAATTGATTTTGGAATCTAAGGTCTGTGTTTAATTTTGAGAATGCACTTCATTCATAGGTAAATGAAATGCATAAAAAATTTGGTCTAAAACATATTTGTAGGCATTAAAAACCCTCAATAAAATTTACGTATTAAGGGTTTAAAACCCCCACTAAAACTCTACAAAACAATATAGCTTAATAATAATTGGGGTTTAAAACCTCACAAGAAAAATACAAAATAATACTTTTTAATAATAGCGGGGGTTCCAAACTACCGCTAAATAAAGAAACTACCCCCACATATTCACTTAATTAATAGTAGGGGTCGTAATGGCGGTTGCTTAAAAACCCCCACTAGGAATTAGCATGAGACATAATTGTGGGGTTTGGTGAACCCCCACTAAAGGGATTAGCAGGGGTGTTGAACCCCTACTACATTTAATTTTAACCCCCGCTAAATTTATTATTTTTTTTTTTTTTTTTTGTAGAGCATGTTCAAAGTGTTGGGATGACAGACTACCCACATCTAGCCACTTATGTTCTCATTCATACTAAAATTGATACCACCAATCAGAAATATAGTGCTTCATATTTGATCATATATACTGAAATACTATAATAAATACAATAGTCTCAGTATCTAGTACTTAAATCTAGTATCTAAGAAAACCTTAGACCCTAAATTATTTTTGCCTTCTTGGGGAAAACAAGCTTGGTCTAGCCACCGTAACCCAACAGCTTGCAATCATAATGGCATTTTCCCTCCCTTCTTGTGCTGAGAAGCCATCCTCATATTGTATCAAAACACAGCAAAGCCATGCTCACAATTTAGAATCGTAACAACTATATGCACCCGATATCTTGGTCCATCCCAAATAATGACCCTACAAAAGAATTAAAGATTATCAATTAAGAAATCATTAGATTAATGTAAAAAGGAAAATAAATAATAAATATTATTACTCCAACTTATCTTGAGATAAAAAGGAATCAATAATCTTTTATTATCTATTAGGTATACAACTGCACCCTCTATAATCTATTTTCCCTCAAAATTTACTAAGGGGCTTTCCAGCACATTCAACACCAACATCTTCACAGACAACAATAGCACCTTCTCATACATCATATATAATTCACTTTAAAAATAATTGCATGAAGTGTTCTTTATCAATAAATGCAGTATTAAAAATTAACTTATACAATATTACTTATATAAAAGCCGAGTATTTATACAAAGAGATGAAGTACTAAATATCAGACTTTAGAGTATTTAAACTCACCTTTGCAGCATCAATGGTTTCCTTTCCAATATCCTCACCTATGCAATATTAGTTTCACAGAAAAATCAAAATTTGGTACTGCACATGGGTATAAACATACTGATAATTAATAGTTTAGTAACAGATTTATGTGTAGGTAATAATACATTTATGCAATTGTCAATCATCAACATAAAACTAGCAAAACATGAATTATAAGATTCAAACATCTCTTAATTGACATAACATTAGAAATATTTATAAAATTTACTTAACCAAACAACTAATGTACATTATACTTTATACAAAGTATATAAATACCAAAATTAAACATGTACTAACCGAAATAAAGTATCAAAACAATAAATAAAAGGATCAATATCGCTTCTTCAAATACGAATACTGTAGTGTCCCATATTTTTCTTGTTATTATAAACATAAATTAGTTGAGATTAATAAATTATTTAGAAATAATTAAATCTTATTTATTAGAATTAACTTGGATTCTTATTTAAAGCCAAGAATAAGAAGAAGAAGATGAAGAAGAAGATGATGATGATGATGATGATGATGATGATGATGATGATATACAAGCAAATATATAGATAATGATAGAATTTTCAGCAATTTTAATCTTTGTATAACTCTTAATTTTATCACGTCTCCTCTCCAATCACATTTAAATCACTTCTTTTAGTCTACAATACACATTCAGACCTTCAAAATTTTCAGCAAAATATTTTTCTTAGAAAGCATCAACTCATTCCTCTCCTTCGAAGAAATCCCAAATGATAAAGCACGACAAATATTACTAGAAAATCTCAAGACTCTCGACCCTTGTTCACTCTTTTTAGTAATTATGATTTCATATTTAAACTATAATTAAATATAAAAATTATTTAAATTATATTTTGTAATGTTTATACTTTTAATACATATGATATTTGTGCAATTGAAGTTGTTGCTCCTAGGTTTTGATTTTCAGATTCTAAGGTTATAAGTTTTGTATCAGTTCACGGACCAAATTTTGGTAATTTTATTTCAAAAATTTTCTGTTTGACATTCAATGTGTTTAGAACATATATGTAAAATTTCATATTTAAAGAATTTTTATTGAATTTTATAAAAATCCTAAAAATTTCCTGCCATATTGAGTCGCGAGTCTGAATAGTTTCTTTTTAAAAATTTATTTACCCATTGAAATGAAAGAATTTTTAATTGAAAATTTTTATTATGAAACTTTCTTGTGTTTAAAATATTAGTGTAAAAAAATTAAAGTCTCGAACCCATCCTATAGTTATGTTTTCAAAAATCTTCAAGTGTAACTGCCTTAATACTTAATGAGTTGGATCACTATCTTGAATTTGAGCAATTTGCATAATTGAAGTCATGGTTTAAAAAACCGGATTGGACTGGATGGTTGGACAGGTTGGACCATCGACCAGCCGGCTAATCGGTCCGATTTTCTCATAAAATCGAAAAACTCAAAAAAATGCCCTATTTTGTTAAAACCATTCAAACCGGCTGGTCAGACCAGTGAACTGCTCATGGTTCAATTGAATCAGAATGGTTTTTCCATTTAATTTTTAATGAAGTTATTTTATTTTATTTTAATTTTTTGTCTAAGTACAAAGTTTGAAGGCTAAGGTACACCTTACAAGCTATCTAAAAGTCAAAAAAAGCCTTGATTTAGAGTTTAGACTTTATAATTAACTCACACACTCTCAACTTTAAACTTTAGAATTGAAATGTTTAAATTGTTGTTATCATTTATAATATGAATTGTGAAATTTGGATTGTGACGGTAGACAATATCATTTAAACTCTTTATGTTTTATATTTTGGTATTTTATTAATTTTTAAATAATACATATAATATAAATATATATTTCATAATTATGACGTCACGGTTCAATTACGGTTCGACCAACGGTTGAACCAGTGAATCATGAACTGGTAAGTTTTCCTATTCAATGAACGGTTTCCTTTTTTGAACACTAATTGAAGTATCTTAATTTATTAATTTTTGTAAAATCAATTTCAAATTTGTATAGAATAATCCGTAATATAGAAATCCAAAAAATTATTTTATTTATGAAAGACGTTGATGCGCCATGTTAGAAATCTTTCTACAGAAAATGCCCGCTTTTTTTCATGAGAACATGACAATGCATTTTTCTCTTAGTTCCCAATTGATTTTGAAGAAGTTTTCAATAGATAAATTATATATCTACCTATAGACTTTTATAGGATTTTGAATTACCTTCATCCAAGGCATCTGTTTGTGCACCATTGCTGCCTCTTGAACTTGATTTTTCTCTCTCATATTAACCAATTTAGACTATGACATCAACATAAAAACTTTAGTATTCTTTCTTGGCTTTCTAATGCCACAAGAATCGAGCCAATCGGTAATCTATAAAGAAAGTTATGAGTAAGGGTGTCAACTCGGGTGGGTTAGATGGGTTCGTGTTGGTTGAGGTAGGGGTATAATATAACAATACCCAACTCGAACCCAACCTAACCCAACCCGATGCTAAACCCAAAAGGTTTAACCCTAATCTGACCCACAAAAACTTAAGTCAAGTTCAGGTTGACCTAATTTCAATCAAGTCACCCAACAATCTAATAAACCTAATCCAACCCAACCTGATCTATATATTTTATTTTTCATATTTATAAATTCTAACACTATAATTGAGTAGAAGTTTGACCTTTCAATAAAATCTATAATTCTACATAATCATTAAGGTATAAGAAAATAAGAAACAAAATAATTTTAAAACTTATCATGTCCATAATTACTCCAAATACAAAAAAGTGATAAACTATTGTTCAATAAAAAATTTTAATGACAACCATCAATGCAGAATTAACTACTAAATAGTAAAAATTAAAGTCCAAAGACAATTTATTGACAACCATCAAATTCGAAATCTTCTTTGCACTAATAGCTAGTTTCCTCTGTTAATTCATAGCCCAAAACTCCACAATGAAACATTCTTTTGATGTGTACTGGAGATTTTAAGATTTTTGAAATTTTGGATATAAAACTTTTCTTGGTTTAGATTATTGGATATAAATTTTTTAAATTTAAATTTTATTTTTAATTAGACAATTATTTTTGGGCTGGGCCAGGTTAGGTCAGGTTTATTGGGTCACCCCGCTTGTTATTTTTTCAGCTTTAGCGGGTTGATCCGAAACCAACCCAACCTTATTCTTTTTTCTCAGATCAGTTTAGGGTCCGATCCAATTTGACCCAAACCCAAAAACATTAATCTCGAACCTAATTTTTTCCACATAGGTCATGGTCGGATCATCGGGCTGGGTTTGATTGTGACACCCTTAGTTATAAGCGAATCAACAAAGTATGTACGAAAGGACAAATTCTTAATAAGTTTTGCAAGTACGTATGTACTAGATTAATTACATTTATTAACTCCTAATAATTAACTCACCCCTAGAGTATTTAAAGTGATGAGAAATATATTTAGCATTGGAAATATAATGCTATGATTAGTTAACTCCTAATAATTAACCCCACCCCTAAAGTATTTAAATAGATTAGAAATATATTTATTATTGGAAATATAATGCTATGATTAATCCACTAAGTTCTATCATTTATTATTGGAAATATAATGCTATGATTAGTCTACTAAGTTCTATCCTACTTCACTCTAATGTTATAGAAACTTTTATTAGTATTGGTTTTAGAGTTTCATTGATCATTGTCTTGATTTCTTGGATGAATTTAAAATTGATTTCGTGGATCAAATTAGAATGTTGATTGAATTGAATAATACTTATTATATCAGCAAGTGTTTTGGGACTTAAGATGTTAGGGCCGGTCCTTGATCTTATTGATAAGTAAAATGAGTGCCTAAACCTATAAATATTATATGATAATATATTTCAAAACCTAGAAGGATATATGCTATACTATAATCCACTCGTAACTTGTTTTCAATTTACACTACACTATAATTATATTCCACTGCGTACATAAATTTCTCTATTTCGTTCCGCGATGCAAGAAAAACAGTTTCTTTTAAAGCCATGGTTATTATTTTATCATGTTTTTAGACCCGCAGTTAAATATGATGATCAACACTGATGATTGAATTTACTATATTGATAATGTATGTTGGATTCAACTTGGTTTAGGTATACGAAGGACTTCACCAGGTGGCAGCGAGCTTATCAGTTTAACCCCAAGCCCTCATGGCCTAATCCCCTTAGTACACGACAGAAGTTGTTTGTGGCTGAGTAGTGTCGTAAGATTTCCCGAGGACCTAGGCTCGGGCACTGTTTAGTAAGATCACACCTTACCCGAGCAATGAGGGACTATTATGGTGGGAGTCATAAGGTTGACTGACTAAAGCAAACACTGATTTGATCATCGCATTTAAACGTTGGTTTATTGAAAATGTTTACTGTTCTATTCCAGTTTTATTACTACATACTACTTAACTGATTTTCACTTGTTTCTCTCGAACGATTATAACTGAACATTATTTTGATCATGCTACGTTTAAGAACTCACATTGCACACACTTTACTAAGTCTTTTACTTATACTTCTACATTTTAAATTTTCTTCTGGCAGAGTTATACCCCAGCTCCAGTGAGGAGGTGGATCTCGCATTTGATGGGAATAAGAGTTGAAGGCTTTACTTTTTCTAATGAGGAATTAGCAATGGTTTTATTATCATTACTATGTTGGTAAATTAGTTCTTTTTCTTTTAGTGAGCTTTTTGTTGAAGACGGTGTATTGGTTAAATTGAGTTTCTTATGTTTTGAGACTTATTTGGGTTACTAAAAATGTCTGGAGCTTTATTTATGATCATGATTTTGATTGAGACTAATGTGTTATAGTGTTATGATTGAATTTCACTCCTTGGGGGTGTTTGATACAGAATGTTGATAATAGGTGCTATTGTATTAGTGCCACAATTAGTGAGATTAGAATAGGTAGTAACACGTTTGATGCAGTGAATTGACACCGAGAAAAGTAACCAACCAAATGTAGCATAATCTCACCAACATGTTTGATACACCCCGTTATTCTTCATGTGGACTATTTTACCCTCGAAAGCAATAGCAAAACTTCCTGTCGTGAAAGGAGAATAGTACCAGTGTCCCTAAATTATCAAAACATGGGACTTCTATGATTGAGTGATTCGCACACATTGTTAGGGCTCCAGTTCTTCGATGGCTTCAATTTGTGGGTGAATGGGATTGATTTTTGATTTGTCTGTGGTGGTGAATGAAATTTCGAAGGGCAAAAAAGAAATTTTCCGAGCGCAAAAGCAGGGCAATCTAGACAATTTCATCACGCCTTATGACCATGTGGGGGGTGCAACTAATTAGTCGTACCCCCAAGGACACGATTCCATTCGCTTGTAATAGCTTGCACAGTTACATGCCATTCCAAATTTCGGGCTGGCCCACTTGACTAATATGTTGTATCAAACAGAGGATTACCCTCAGTTTAATGCCACAATAGTGCCTAATATCCCCTATCAAACGCCCCCCTTGAGACCAAACCTTGTGGTTTTGTTTTGAGACGTGACAAATACAGTTGGATTCGGATTTCTTTTTTCCTTTAAAAATCTAAATGTGGGGTGAATTAAATATTATCTAACAAAATATTAAGTAGAATAACCAAAATAAAGTATATATCAAGCTAAAACAAGTATAAAACACACACACACACACACACACACAAAATGAGGAAATTCAACATTAAAACAAAAAAAGTAAAAAAATTTAATCTGAAAAGTTACCTTTTCGTCTTTGCAAATTGGGGTGAAAATTGAATCCTTCTTGCTTTGGTCTTAAAAAATAATGAAATGTGGCTTTAAAAATTGAGTAGGAAATGGACAAATTAAAAATAAAAGCAATAGGACGAAGCCAAAAGGCAGCAAAGAGAGTAATGGCACTATAGTTTCGAAGTGAGAATGCCTTGAGAGGGGAGGAAAATTTATGGAGAGAAAAAAACAATGGGGGAGTAAATTGAAGAGAAATAGTGTTTGAAGAGATTAGCTTAGGTATTTTTGTCTTTTTCATTGAAGTAGGGACTGAACTCAAAATTCAGAATTTGAGTGGGAAGTATAGATTGAAAAAAAAAATGATGAGTAAAGACTTATTCTTAAAATGAAAGTAGTTTTGGCTATTTTTTTCTAATTAAGCGATAAATAAATTGTTTATTTATCTTTTTAAATATTATTATAATTTTTATTATTTTAAGTGTATTTAGTTAAAATTTTAAGATAGATAAAAGAAAATTACTATTAAATAAAATAATAAAATAAAAAAAGAAAGCATAAACAATTGGAGAGATTATTAAAAAAAATAGATAGTAATAAGACATTTTAGAAAGAACACTTGAAAATACACTTAAGAATTTTAGTATTTTATATATATAATTTGATAAATTAATTAATTAATCAATTAATTTTTTTTCTTTATACACATGCATATCAAAGGTTCAAAAATCGTAAACTTTTGTCTGATGAAAATATGAAATAAATACAACTTCTAAAGCAATAAAAACCAAAACCATTGTTACCAAGTAAAAAACATGAGCGCAATTCCGGAGCACAAGGAACGACATAAATAAGCCTGCATGCGGGAATAAGAATGCGACCTACATAATACACGGTTATAAACACCCTGCTCAATATTGAAGAAATAAAGCTTCAAACCAACCAACCCCCATAGCTTCTGAATTGTAAGTGAAACCATCAAAGCCATGCCAGAGTTCTGTAAATCGAATTGAAACACACACACACACACACACACACAAGCTCATAATATCAAAGACGCATGGCAATTGGCAAAGCAGAATTTGACATTCATTGAAAAAGTCAGCAAAAATAGAAATGAATAAAAGCCAACTAAGTAAGTGCTCCATTTAAAAAGATTAAGTAGCAGTTGTATCGACTTAATTATTTGCTCTGACAAATGTTAAATTCCAAGACTCTAGCTAATAATCTCGGTCTACATGTACAGTCAGAGGTATGTCAGATTCCAGAGCAGCAGAATCCTGAAATGGCTTGGAATCACACTGCTTCACCGCTATATTATTTATCTTCTCAGTTTCACTTCCAACTTCAAATTCCATTACTCATCATACTACAGGAAGAAGACGGTTATGCAGAAGCAAGTAGGTAAAACAGTCTAAGGCACTTTGACCAGCACCGAAATGCTCATCTTTCAAATGGATCTCCATTGTTATAATCCATAGGGCAAACTGCTGCTGCTATTTTCTCTCGCAGATTGTATTTCTTGGCAATCTGGGGCCTTACATCTTGAACTCCAACTAAACTTACCAAAAAAGGAAGTAGCGATAACAATTCTGTATCTGAACGGTCGTCGAACCAGCTTTCGATAGGTATTCCATTGTCCACTTGGAAACCAAAAGCCTGAAAAACATGACATGAGCTACTGTGACAAGCCTAAAATGTCAAGTTCACTCGATAATTTAGCAAATCTCAGTAAGAGCAACACATATTACTCCATTCCAAAAAGCATAAGTAATCTAAGTTGGATTATAAATTTTCATCATGTCACAGTCACAAAGCAGAGGGTGTTTGGCTAATTTCATTTAAAATATTTTGAGTTCCTATACATGATGAGATGTATTTGAAACTTATAAGATATTAAATCTTATTCTAAAAATACGCTTTTAAAATATTTGAATAAAATAAGATCTTAAACTTATACAATGTTGATAATAACAATTTTATAATTAACATTATTAAAATTATAAGTTGTTAAAATCTTTAAAATTAGTTTTTCCAAAAAAGCTTATAACACCTTAACATCTTATTTTGGGAATTTATAAAACCTTTTCCTAAAAAATTTATCAAACACTTTATAATATCTTATAATAAACTCACCAAACACCCTCTAAATTAGAATACTTCAGTGATTAAAAGCTAAAGTGCATAAATCAATTGCATCGTAGCATCTCTATACTCTGAACAAGGATATGAACAACTTCATATTGGTGGAGTCAACAGAAAGAAGAAACAAAAATAGAAGGAAAAAGGAAAAAAGGAGATAGAGTAGTAAATTCTGCTCAATTCAACAGAGAGCAACTAGACAATTAAAAAGGAATGAATTGTTTCATGTCAACTTTACCTGAGGAGAATTGTCGATGATGATAACACGTGCCAAATCACGGCCAAGAACAGATAGATCTTTGAGGTAATTTCCATCAACAAACACACAGGAATCACGATAAACACGATGGCGGAATATTTTTCTCTTTGGGTCCAAGACATTTAGAAGTTGCTCGGCATAAATGCTTTGACTGGCAGTAAATATAATAATCTCAAAAAGTCTGGATACTCTGTCCAAGAAATCTCTAAGATGAGGACGGCATCGCACATATACTGTGTGCTCCTTTAAATTAAAATTAACAGAGAATGTGAAATCTGCATCATCACACGGTTCAAGTGTAGAGTGCACCAAGGTCTCTGCCACACATAATAATTTCATTTGAGTGCATCTCACTACTATACAAACAAAAAGAAGATAATATTGGCAGGTACACACTACGGAATATTAACAAGGACACCATAAAAGAAAGACTGATGACAAATTCAATACTTGTTCTCCACTGATTCAATGATATAAGCAAAAACCAATGGACATACAAATAAAAACTACTGCAACAAAAGCTGGTCCAACAATTCAATTCTTCTTCAAGGAGATTATAAAAGTATAAAAACCTTGCATAAAGTACTCTTACACAAATATAACAATATATTAGGATTTTTAGTTTAGATCATTTTGGCAGCTTTATAAGACAACTGATCTAATCACTTCTCAAATTTAGTGAAATGCTTGGTTAAGACAGCCGAAATAATAATTGTAAAATCAGCAACCCCAGAGTTCAAAAATAGTATTAGATTATGTTGTGGTCATAAGTGATTATTGAATAATCAGATCAGTCAAAATGTTTAATAACAAAAGAAATTTTATAACAAACCAGCCATAAGTGAAAAATCAATAAGACCAATTATTTTATCACCCAATCATCGACAATTAGAGTCAGTAGGCAATAGCAGCTTTAATGGAAGATCACAAACTCATCCATTCATAATAATAACGCTGCTTGATGATATAAAACAATGCAAATATGTTTACCATCCAAGTCCAGAACAAGTGTGGTTGATGGGCAGCTTCTTGTTTGTTTAGGCAATAGCACAGGCCGAAATGTTGGAACAACTGATGACAAGTCAGGCAAGTTCTTTATGAAAAAGTATGGATCAAAATCTTCATATTCTTCAGCATCTTCATCCTCCTGACAGACATCTGCTGTTAAGTGATCCTGATTGTTCTCATCAATGCATTCGAGATTTGAATGTTTCATGGAGAGATATATGGCTGAAACTTCAGGTGAAAGACCACCACCATCTAAATTTTCATGAGAGCAAGATCCACCAAATGAATGAAAGAAATATTGGAATTTATGGTATTAAACGTATAGGTATATGTTTTAAATACCAGGGCAATCAATCTGGATGTTCTCTTTCCCACAGTCCTCAAATTGTTGGTTCCCATGCTGAAAGAATTTATAGAAATCTACAGGAAATATTAGGTTGGGGAATTATATAAATATTGAATACTTGAGACATCGGAGTAAATAGACTTCGAAGATAGAGATGCAAACAGAAAAGTAAGACAAGATATTTATCAAATATAAGCACCTTGACTTGAAATTTCTCCTCCAACACTTCTTGCAATGTGAAAGGAAGGAGAAAATATGGTGTCCTCAACACAATTAGTAGTCCCATTGCCATGATCCTAAAAAATGACAAATAAATAAGCAAATGGAAAACTCATTCCCAACACTCTTGTTTGTTATTTAAAAAACATATATACATACATATATATATATATATGTTTTTTCCATAATGACTTCCAACAATAGGACAAGTTCTCAAGAATAGTACAAACACAAAACAACAAAAAATTTGACTGAGGGCTGAGGCATGACAGTAGAGAAATTATACAAGAAACATTGCCGTGTGAAGCAGGCAATTACCTTACTATTTATACAAGAATTACTAAATTCAGGCTCAGTATGGTAGCTCAAACACACATTGGAATCATCAACATCCACCAATCTGAATTTGGTATCCAAATTTGTTCCACCAACAGGCTCCTCGATTGCCTTAGAAAGAGTGCCAACTGAAAGTTGCAAGACGGACCCCAATATGTTAATTATTTGCAAAAACCAAACAAATTAACAAACTGAGTTGCATCAACACATAGGTCTCTTAGCATTTAGAGGAACTGAGGAGGAAAAAGCTACACATAGGATTAATGGCAGGAGATATAGATAAGAACAATTAAAACACTTGATTCTTAGATCACAAAAATGCACCAAGAGAACCAATTTACTGTTTATAGCATAAAAATAAAACCTAGCTGCATATTGATCAAATGGCATTGACTCTTCTGGTTACCATTATCAGCAACAGCAAAGTAAACTCCTTACTATTGTAAAGTTATTAAAACGGAAAATAAAGTTCCTACATTTATCATTTAAGATGCCTCTATGTAAAAAGGGCATTCACCATCTACTGCTAATTAAGCCTCTCTGAAGGCAATAATATCAGATAAGGTTTCAACAACCTACTTACCAACTTTTTTCTTCCTAGCAGAAGATGTAATCAGCTCTGTGACTTTCTTTGCTTGAACCTGCACATTTTCAGCCAGTTTCTTTTGCTGTCTTGAAACCCTTGGACTGGCAAGCTCTCTAGAATTTCTTCCACTTTCTCTTTTCTTGTTCTGCATTGTTCATTTAGGGAAGATTATCCCCACCTGGAGATGTTTCCTTTACACTTCAGCAAAATACTTCATAAAGTTTGAAAAAATAAACTCTTCTAGAGGGCTACAAATTGAAAAAGAACTTCTGGGAGTCATGACGCTAAGAAATATACTAGCCATAGGAAGTCCTTATCCTACAGTGTATGAATGCAACATCACGGGAAATTATTTTGTGAAAACGTAATTGCTTATCAAAACATGAAGCGGTCCTTAGAAATTAGCAATAGGCACGTTTATTACTGAAAACAAGCATGAATCATCAAGCATTCAATTACCTAGCAAAATTACCTAGCAATAAAATCCATAATTAAACACAGAACCCTAATTCAAACAAAGACCCAATACAGGACCAATTACTGACTCCATAAATTTTCATTTTTAAAGGTTCGCTTAATAGTGCAGCAAAAGTTTTGGAACAAACTACAGAGGCTATAACATCTTAAATGAGTGACTGGAGATAAACGCATATGAGAAAATTCGAGGCAGAGACTGCATAATAAATATATTGATTGAGCAGTAATGCTGAAGAACATAGAAATTCTAAAACCCAGTTTAGCAAACTTCTAGCTTATTACTCGATTGCAGCTAAATAAGATAAAATTAACACACCCATTTACAGACAAACGAACCACATGATAATAAATAAATGAACCCATCTTCCAGCAAGTTCGCCATGCAGTTAGTCCCAAACTTGCGCTAATCTAGAACCCTAAAATCAACCAAAAACACAACAGGGGAAAAAATGCAGAAAGATGAAGAAAGAGTAAATTTAAGCATAAAGGAAGTTAATAATTCAGAAACCCATAAAATACAGCAAAAATCTCGAACCTGGAATTCAAAGTTCGGAAGATCAAAAAAATGTGCTGCTCAAAGCAATTTAGTAAAGGGAGAAGTTTTTCTTTTTAAGGTTTAATTCAATTTAACTATTTGAAAATTTTTGGGAGGAAATTAAAATTTTCTTTTCCCTCCAAAGATTGGAAAACGCGAAAAGATAGAGGGAAATGAAAAGAGATCGAAAATTTTTCTAATTTCTTTTTATTTTCTTTCGGTCCGAAGGAAAAAGTTGAAATGAAATACTTCTCTCCATGAAAATTATCTCTTTCCTTAATTTACGATTTCTGTCATTGAATTAAAGGGATTTATTATAAGGATACTTGCGCGTTTTTGTTATTATATGTACTCGCGAATGCTGATATCCACGTAATCCCAAGTTGCTTGTGGGGATTTACACTGAGCGAGTAGAATACCTATTGAGAGGGGCACCTTTTTCTCCAAATTTGCTTAGATTTTCCCATTTTTACTGAAAAGGTCCTTCGATTTAATGAAATTCGAATGAAGTTAAACTCGCTATTTATCTAATATTTTTAAAAAACATTCCAACTATATTATTTAACTTTTAGTTGTACTCATATTATAAAAAATTTATATTAAATGAGTACATCCAGAGTCATTTGAAATTTGGAACGTGTAACCAAATTTCGTCATCAATAAATTTATTAAATCTTCTCTTAATCTTAGCTTCTACATGTCAAAATAAGTTTTATTTATTATGAAAAGTACAAATTTTATTTGGAATCAATATACTTCTGTTAAGATTTTAAACAAGTACTCATGAATAAGAGAGTAAGAAGAGTCGAGTCGGCTCACGAGGTTCGTGAGCTAACTCAATTATAACTCGACTCAAAGTTGAGCTTCGCAAGCTCGAGCTCGAGCTTTAACATGAGCTAAGATAGACTTTTATTTTAGTTATTCGAAAGCTCATGAGCCAGTTCATATGCTTCTTTTTTTTGTAAAAATATTTTTTATATATTAATTAAATAATTAATATATATTAATAATTTATTTTTTTCTAATTTTAAATAATTATTATATATTAATTAAATAATTAGTATATTTTAATAATTATAATTTAAATAATTTTATTAATTATTATTAAATAATTATTATATATTAATAATTTAAATTTTTATTTAATTTAAATTTTTCTGGTGAGCCGGCTTTAGCTTGAGCTCAGTATTTTGGGCTCGAACTCGAGCTTGCAATTTTTACTGAACTCGACTCATTTACACTCCTACTTATGAATGTTAGAAATATGTAATTGAATAGCCATGCCATTGGAAAAGATTTTATGACTTTTATCAAATAGATGTGTATTGTTCCTTTGTATAGATATACGAATATTTTAAGTGCAAATATTCATTTTTTCAAATTTTGTGTAATGTGAATCTTTTACTCTATAATTATCTTTAGACTTCGTCCTTTTAGGACTTGAATCACTTGACATACAATTTGCTCATGGTCTCAAACCCTTTCAACATAAATTTTCAATATATGAAAACTTCATCGATCAATCGTGTCAATTTAGATTACACTATTAGCATGTTTAATTTAACATCCAATCCAATTTTACCTCTCTAGAAAACTTCATGACGTGGTGGACTACTTCGGTTGATAAGTGAACCATCATAAGGTATTTTCTAAAGTAATTAATTAGACTTGAATTGATAAACCCTTAATGTATGTGTGTATATAAATATATATATATATATATATATAATAGATGTCATTCAATATTAATGATATATACTATTAAATAGCTGCATTTACTTTAAAATAATCTAATATAAATCACCTATACTTTAAATTTAACTGTTCCTAATAATATCATGCACTCATATTTGGTATACCATTGCACTATTTATACTTCTTAACAAAACACCATCATTTAGTGTGTTTCGAATGATTTTCTTAAATTTTCTTTATTATTATTCTATACTATCTTTTACACTCTACTATTGCCACTTATAGCCTCACTACTATCACTTTATCGTAATTTTTTCTTTTTATTTGTGTTAAAATTTAATTAAATACATTAACATTACTAAAAACTTGGGAGTAATATATATGGCAATATAAATAAATAGTTTTGTCTATAATATGTCAAAATTGCTTGTTACATATGAAGTCAACTTCACAAAGGTTTTTAACACCAACATAGGAATAAGTATAGTCATGAATTGATTGTTCAAGAAATAATAGAAGTCGTGATTTTTCATAAAGTAAAAGGACCAATAGTTGAAAGTTTGGACATTTTCATAATTTTATCAATCCAGCACACATCGTATTTGCTAGTGAGTTTAAATGGGCCTGGGCCTGGGCCTGGGAATCCAGTCTCACCTCCTGGCCTGGGTAGAACCTTCAAATAGTTTGAAAACATTTTAAACTTAAGCTCCAATTACAGTATTATACACACCCTCACAGCCATTAATTATTATTTATTACACAGTGGAGCGGACGAGATAGTATACTGTGGATTGATTTGTCTCTATCTACTAGATTTGAATTTAAATTTAAATCTGTGCCCAGTCTATGTAGAAGGCGCCGACGTTGATGGAGCCGGGTCGGTTTGAACCCTGCTTATGTTCTCGCCCCAAAGTTGACCATGGGTCTTGAGTTTTTTAATTAGTTTCTACTGTTTTTATTTCTTTCGTCAATCAAATTAAAAGTTTCTTGATGAAGATTTCACTGTTATTCAATTAGTCATTTAATTATAACTTTAAATGTAATTAAGTAATTAAATACATAATAATCAAGCAAATCTATACTACTACATATATAGCATAGTTTTATCATTATCTAATTGCGCAATTTTGGTCAAATATCCAATTCACAGAATTTTGAGCTTGTTAACTTAATTTTTGTTAATTTTTTATAATTTTATTTTAATATAATTAACTTATCATTTATAATTAAAACTCATGTTGTATTTATCTAAAATTGCAGTATAGATTTTTATCTTGTTAGATAATCTCAAAATATTTTATCATATTATTATCTCATCAGATTAATTTAGAATTTTGAAAAATACTTTATAAAAACCATCTTAAGTGCTCTTATGACAAAATTCTATCTTCTACTATTAATGTTTCACAAGATTAAGATGTCAGTCTTTTATTTATGTTATACATAAGTTTTATTATTTGACAATTTTTTTTTTCATGTTTTATTTCTACATGATTTGTGCTACCGTTCTATATTTTTATTTTATTTTCTTGTCTTGTTATTTATTTGTAAAACCTCTTTCTCTAATTAACATAATATGATGGTGTTCCTTTTTTCTTTTTAATGTAAAGTTTATTTTGTATATAAAATTTTAATATTTTTTATAAAACATCTTTATATTATTTTTATTTTTTTATTGTAACTTAATAAGATACTCTGTTAATCTATCAAATATTATATAATTTAGGATTGTAATTTTTATATTATTTAAAAATATTAACATGTAATACTTTTATAATTTTGATTATTTATATCAATTCATTTTCAATACTATTTTCAAATATTTTTATATGTTCTATGAATTTATCTTTGGTATTGAATTTTAATTTAGTATCATTTTCATTGCAACTTTTTCAATTTACCTAGATAAAAAAATTTGTATATATTTTTTTTAAATAATGTACCTCGAATAATATAGGTTGTGTTTGGTTATGTTTTTTGTTTGATTTTATTATGTGTTATAGGAGAATAAGTTATTGGAGAATGTGAAAGTTATTTTTTGGTATATTTGTTTATGTTTTGGGAGAGAGATTTTTTACTGAAGCGGTTAAATCAATGCTTTTTTGTTAGATTTTTTTGGATGAAAATGTAATTGAGTGATTATTTTAATGTTAGAATAATAATAAAGTATATATAATGTATATATCATATATGTAAGCATATATTGGAGAATGTGCATTTTGGAGGGAAAATTGAGATATGTTTGGTTATATTTCTCCAAAACAATGTTGTTCTGGGGAAACAAAACCAAACAAAGCCATACTTTTTTCTTGAGATATTGCAATATTTTATTAAGTAGTTGAAGTTATCCTAATTTTTTTATTAAATGAATAAAAAAAATACTATATATTTTTTCATGAAAAATCAATAAAGTTATTAGTACTATGTGATTTCCCCATCCATAGTTATGTACACATTAAAAAAATTATGTTAATGTAAAACATCATATACTTTTTTAAGTTTAATTTGATTGATTGAATCTTTATTTATTTATATTTTTAATAAATAATAATTTTATTTCTCTTCCAACAAATAAATAGAATATGTAGCTTATTTAGAGAAAATTATGTGTGTAAAATTAAAAATTCAAACTTCATTACTAAATAAATACTCTTTTACATGGCTAAGTGGATGTTTTTATCTGCGGAAGTGAGTTTGTAATAATTTATACTTACTTTGGTAGTACCAACAATTAAAAACAATTTTTGTGATTTTTGATATGATAAAAAATGAATTTACGAAGTAAACACATTAAAATTATCTAATAAATATAATCTTTAAAAAATGCAAAGCTCAAGAGCTTACTATTTTTATTTTTAATTTAATTATGTATTCTATCTAAAAACTTTCACAACTAAAGTGATTGATAACTAAGTTATTTGAAAACAACAATTAATTTTTCATATTCAATAAATTCTTTTTGTATTTATATAGATATAATAACTTTGTCTTCGACTGAAGTAATACACTATTCAATTATTTTTAATAAAAAAACTAATATATAAAAGTTATTCAATTATTTGATCAAATAAATTATTTTTATATCTTATTAAATAATTATTTTCTGAACGACTTAGAACTTTAAAATATATGACTTTTAAAAGATTTATATCATGTATATTTCAAAAGTAAAAATATATATATTTTTAACAACCATGATTACCTCTTAATATTGTGACTTGCTTAAAAAAATTTATAATTTATCTTTTTCTTAAAAAAAGAATAGACACCTATTTATGTAAAATATCAAATCATCAATTGCTTAGTAAAAGTTTGAAATTTGAGAAATAATTATAAATTATTGATATGTAATTCCTCAATTTATTAATTTTTTTATAATTTAATTATTCTTATGATCATCTTTTTTTTTAGATATGTAAAATATTTTTAAATAAACTATATATACCAAAAACAAAAAATAATGTAATTTGAATTTATAATTTATTTCAAATATAAAAAACTACTTCACATAATATCTATAAACTCTCGATTATATTTTTATATTATCAAAATTTTCAACCAAAATTGTTTTTAATTTTTAACAACATAATAGTGGAAAATACATTCTCAATTGTTGGAATAATTTTACTTTTTTTAGAGTGAATATATATGGTTGATGTAGTTAAAATTTTTCAAAAGTTTGATAATTGACCATTTAGATAGCAAATGAGAACAATTTTACATTTATAGTATATTTATTTACATAGATTTATGTTTTATCGTGTATATCTTTTATATCTTTGCTTAATAATAATTTATAAAAGAATCTTTTTGCATATGTAAGTACTAATATTCGGATTTAATAGTATTGGATCAAAAAAATTATTTGAAACTATGTATTGTATTAAATTTTTATACAATTTACACTTATAAAAGAAATTTATATAAGATTGATATTATATGTAGCACCCCCACTCGGGATGACCCCTAACTGGAGGTGTCACCAATTCAAGCTTGAAATCTGGATCAAATAATAAATGGGGAATCAAGAATTTAACCAATCTCAAGCAAAAAACAACTTGTACTAACCCAAAATATCACTCCATAGCACAATATGTACAACCAAGTATCTTAGGTTTCATACAAACATCTTCATAACATCTCTTAGATAGTTGTCTTGATTAGGTACATCTACATGTACAATCAAAACACCTAATCTATTACAAAATAAACTTCCCTGACCAACGTGTGAGCCTCAGCTTCTCACTTGGACCTGTGTAGAAAAAGAATAAAGAATAGCAAAGAGGGTGACTCTTAAGGACTCAGTGAGGAAAACACATAACAGGAGATAGAAGAAAAATATTGAATTTCACGGCAACAAACAAGGTCATTGACAATAAATCAGTTCACGATTGATGAAAATTAGATTTAGACTCATAAAAACTTGAAACATGTAAACATTTAGCAGGCTTGTTGGCATCCTTCCTTATTGCTTCTTGATGAATATAAGATAACTTTACAATAATATTTTATCCTGAACTTGAAAAAATTTCTCCTTATCTCTCCATTTGCTCGAGCCACAGCTCGGCATATAACAACTTATTTTTATGGCGTCGTCGACGGCATGCTCGATCCTGTCACTCACAATTTGCTACCTCCAGCTACTTGTAAGTCAGGATTGTAGGTGGGCACTAGTCAGGAGATCTATCACCGTCGGTCCGTACGGCCCGACCGTCTTTCCGGACCTAGCCCCAAGCCCAACTTCCCGTGGTGTCCATTCGGGTTGAACTTTCTTAGGGCGTCCTCGTGGGTTAAATGATATAATGTGAATAGATATCAATTCAACTTTTCAAGTAATAACATGAACATTTCATAACTTTACCAGATTTGCAATTTACAAGGCAAAACATTTTTCAATAACGGCTGGCAAGGCCTATTCCAAAAAACAAGGTACATGAACAAATTTAAGAGAACTTTTGACATAAATAAATCTACCAGACCCTTTCAAATATTACTTTCACATATATCAAGAACATGGGTTAGCTGGCAAGGCTGGGGCATAAGGGACAGAAATCTGACAATGTAAAGAAAGCTCTGAGCATCAGAATGGATTTAAAAATATAATAATATCCAAGAATGCAAGCAAGTCATGAAATTTGACAATCGAGAATCAATAAGTTTCCGAATCAAGTCAAATAGAAACCCTCACAAGGGTTCATTATGAAACAAACAGTACAAATATGAGAAAGTGCCAGAGTGATAGACCCTCACCTTCAAAGTCTCATAAGGCCATCACAGACAAAAGAGTATACTATTAGTCTAAATCTACAGTTGACCTCAATAATCACTAGTATCCTTATCATTAACCCAAAATCACTAATTCTTGATTAACACGATACTTTTAGGGCTTAAATGGTAATACCGGCCCAAAATGGCTAATAAGGTCATTATTACCAAAATAATCTTGATTTTCACATCAAGTCTAATAACAGAACATAAACTAGTCCTCAATTACATAGTCTTTCTCATAATATCATCCCAAACCACAATAATAGCTTACTTCTTCGTAGTCAGTTCCATCGAATGTCACTTAGTCTTAAATCCATATATTAAGGTTTAACCAGTTAATGAACTCATTTAGTCCATATTTAAGCATGTAACAAGACATATCCGGGTTCATTAACTAGCCAATACTTAATGCATGGGAAATATACATATTAATCGCATTTTAATCTTTCATTCTTGCATAATACAAGGTTTAACGAGACAACGATACAACAAGTGTATATACATATGTATAAGCAAAACCCTTTCCCAACTCTTTTATCCACGATTTGATCAACAAAATCTCGGATTCACGAACCAAGAACACCGTCACGACCATTGCGATGAGAAGATGACATTGCCTTTCCGTCGTCGCCGCACTGCTGCCGAAAAAAGCTGCACCACCGTTCGCTGCATTTTGTCCTCTTGAGTCCAATGTTCCTATTGGTTTTCAGTTTTGAGGCCTGAATGGTGGTCAACTGTCGTCCACAACCTCAACATTATTTTTTCGCCGCCACACCTGCAACTCTCATTTTTGATGCCGCCGCCACGCTACTCCTTCATGCAAGGTCACTAGTGTGAAACCTAGGCTAAGCTCTGCCAGGAACTCTGCCCAGAACACCTCTCCGACGCTGCCTTACCATAGATCGCCACCTTCCCGTCGTGATCAGTTTTTTAGTTTTAAAATTGGGGTGGCTCACTGGTGGTGGTGTGTTCATGTGGTGGCGATGGAGTGCTAAGGTTGATGAGAGATGATTGGCAAGGTTGGATGGTGGAGATAGTTTCCGGGGATGGCTAGCGAGGGTAGCCAGTGAAGATGGTGAAGAGCAAAAAACAAGGAGAAAATGGAATGAAAAATGAAGAAAAATTGTTTTTATAAAATTCAATTTTTTTATAATTGCAATTTAACCCTCAGTTTTTTAATAAGTTATTCAATGAAGTCCTCCTAGTTTATGGTAATAAGATCTTAACCCTAGTCCACTAGAGTATTTCCATGCAAAACCCTAAGTTTTCAAGAGTGGCTCAATTAAATCCTATCTATTTGCGAATTGACCCCCAAACTCTTGAATCCTAGGAAATCAGGTCCTCTTTATTTATGAATTGGCCCCAAGAAATTAAGAAAATAATAATAATATAAAGAATAATTATATTTTCATCAATTTTAAAATGATAAAATTTTAAATGCTATTAATCATAAAATTTTGGGGTGTTACATTATATTTTGAATTGGTATTGAAATTTCCTTATTATTTTATGATTATTTGCATAATATTTAATAATTTTAAAAATAATAAAATAAGTCTATATATAAAAATAAATAAATTTTACTTATTAGAGTTATATCGAATATTAAAAATATCTTAGTTTATATAATGTTGTATGCTACAGATCATATATTAAATTGCTGATAAAATAATATCCTAATATAAATTGCTTTGATTATTTATTCTATTGACAAATACTTGATATTTTAAAATCTCAAATATTATGAAAACTATAACTATGACTTCTACATTAAGCTTTATGTTATGAAAAAATTAGTTTGCTCATTTATCATATCAAATATGTATATATAAATATACCATCCAAGTTAGAAATTACATTTACTTATCAATAAACCATTCTGGTGTATTTTTATTTTCTACTTTTTATTATTTTTTAAAATATTTGGTATGAATTATAAATTTAGAGTTAGCAATTTTTGATATTTGACAATTTATTTAAGTATAAATTATCTTCATATTTGATTTTTTTGAATTAAAATATTCATATTATCTTATCTAATAATAGATTTTTTCCCCTTAAGTATTAAAAATAATTACGATTTATTTTTCTAATTACATAAAGTAAAATGAATATTATTATACAATAAATTATTTAAATATTAAAATTAATTTCAGTGTGTTGCACTGGGCACATGATAGTACCTCAATTAAGTCAATAATTTAATTTGAAAAGGTAAAGTTCACCTCGTTTCATATGAGCTATTGAGCCCCCTTAAATGACCAAGTCCGAATGGGATGCTGGTTATTTTCTATCAAAAAGTTTGGTCAACAGTTAACCCTGATGCTATTTCACTTCTCCTCAAATTCTTTAATGATGGCAACTTTGATCCTAAGTTTAACTAAATGCATATTATTCTTGTTCTGAAAGCAACAAGGCTTAAGTTTCTTAATTAGTTTAGGCCTCTCAGTTTGAGTAATGTGATTAATAACATTGCATAAAAAATGATTGCCAATTGCCTAAAGCAAAATATGGATTTTATTGTGGTAGACACACAATCCACATTCGTCCCAACTCATTTTATCACAAACAATGTTTTGGTGGGATTTGAGATAAATCACTTTTTGAAAAGGAAGAGGAATGGAAATCCGAATGTATGGCTATCAAACTGGATATGAGTAAAGCGTATGATAAAGTTGAATGGTTGTTTCTTCATAGAATGTTAAGTAAGATGGGTTTTGCAAATAAAATTGTTGATCTGATTATGACTTGTGTTGAAACTGTCTCTTATTCAATTATTAATAGGCATTGGTTTGGTCTTTTTCATCCTAAATGGGGCTTGCGTCAAGGGGATCCTTTATTCCCTTATTTATACCTTTTCTACACTAAGGTACTCAGTTCTTTAATTTGGAGAAAAGAGGAAGAAAATTTGATTAAAGGAAAAGCAATATGTATAAATGCACCAGAGGTTTTGAATCTTTTGTTTGCAAATGATACACTGGTGTTCTATCAGGCAACAGGATCCGTAGCGTATTGTATTCATGATATTTTGTAAATATATGAATAGGCCTCAGAACAATAGGTTAATCTAGAGAAGTCTTTGGTGGTATTTAATAAGAATACACCTATTAGTAAGCAAACGACTGTTTAGGGGATTCTTGGCATGAAGGTTGTAAGAAAACATAAGAAATATCTTGGCCTACCTTCAATTATAGGGAAATAAAAAAAAAGGAGATTTTTAGTTATATTCATGAAGACGTCTGGAGCCAAATTAATGGACGGTTAGAAAAGACATTATCACAAGCTTGCAAAGAGTTTTACTAAGCGGTTGCTCAAGTAGTTCCTACACATGCCACGAGCTGCTCTAAATAACCTGAAGGGCTTGTTCATGTTATTGAGTCTATGATGGTGAATTTTTGGTGAGGCAATAAAGAATCCCGAAAAATCCACTGATTGAATAGGGAAGATCTTGGATACTGTAAATGCATTGAAGGGAAAGGCGTTGGAGATTTTTGATCTTTTAATAGAACTTTACAAGCGAAACAAGGTTGGAGATTGCTTACAAAACTTAATCTATTATTCTCAAAGCTATTTAAAGCCAAATGTTTCCCTTATTATGAAGTTATTGATGCTCCTTTGGGTTCAAATCCATCGTTCTCATGGAAATATATATGGGAATCTTTACCTCTACTCTGGGAAGGTTTCAGATGAAGGATCGAGAATAGCTTGAGAGTTCGTATTTGGATGGATAGATGGTCACCACAAGAGTCATTTTTTTGTGTTTTCTCTTCGCATGGACTCTTTTTCTTGATGCCACGGTTTCAAAACTGATTGATTTGAATTTAGGTAGCCGAAAAAGAGTTTGACAGATTCTATTTTTTTGGAATAAAAAAATACAGCTATTCTGGCAATACCTCTTGGAAGCAACAATAATAACAATATGATCGCTTGCCATTACTCCAAGATAGGTACATTTTCTGTTCACGTAGCATATTATCTTGTTATGTCTATGAGGAAACGAGTGGTTGAAGCTGCAAGAGGATCTTATAGTATTATAAGGGATGAGGATTACCATTTTATTTAGGGCATGCAAAGTTCCACCAAAAGTGGAACATTTTGCTTGGCACATAGCGTGTAATTTTCTTCCTTCAAAATGTTCTTTGGTGATCAAAAGACTGTCCTCTAACCCCTCTTGTGATCTCTGTGAAAATGTCGATGATGATAGGGGTGACCAAATCGAAAATTTAGTTCTATGCAGTTTAAGGGTGTAAAGCCGAATCGTAACCACTTAAGGAGGAAAAGATCGCACAATTTGAAATCGGTTATTATAATTCGGTTAATTGATTAACCTTTTTCTAAAATAATTAAAATTTAATCAATAAAAATATTGATTTGGACTTGATTTGGTTAGATTCAATTTTGTTGAATCAAATCATTCAAAAAAGTCAAATCGTAGTGTGCGAATCCCCATCAATTTGATAATTTCTCATCATAAAATCTACAATACAACAAGCAAATATGACTTCAAAATTAATAATATAATATATAATATTCCCATCTCACATCAAATTAACTTTCAAATTAAAAATATATCAAGCAAGTAACATATCCATCTCGTATCATATACTGAATTATTATGTACAATGTAACTTCAAAATTAAGAAGACATCAAACAATCAAGATAAAGACACAAATCAAGCTAAGTCCAAAAATAAATTACTTTCAATCAAATTAATATTCATCCAAATCTCACTAACAATTAATATAAAAACATAAGCTTCCACAAAAAAAAACATAAATTCTTTAAATCAAAAGTTGGATAATTAATTATCTTTTAAATTTTATTTTTAAATAAAAATAGTACGGTTCGATTAACTTTGGTTAACCGTTAACCGAATTGCACATAGTAAGTAATTAATCGAACCGAATTTCACTAAAAGAACTACATTGTTAAGGAATCAGTTCCGAAGGTTCTTTTTTTTTTTCCCTCATTCGAGTCGGTTCGGTTCGGCGATTTGGTTTGGTTTTTTTGCCCACCTTTAGAAGAGGACCCTCTTCAATATCTTTTCGACTATCACTTCGCCTACAAGTTTGGGCTTATCTAATATCCCATTTTCATGATTAAATCATTCTGTTTGCACTGTCTTTGAATAGTTTTGGAAAGTGCATGGATTTTTGGATTATCAACTATTTGATTTCTTTCTTGTCTACTGTTGGAGCTTGTGGTATCGGCAAAAAAATGATAAAATTGGATAAGGGCATTTGTCACCTTTGGAAGCGATCACTTTTGCCTGTTCCATCATTGAAGACTTCAGAAGAGCTACTTCCTTACCTTTGGGTGAAAAGAATTGACTGACAGTGTAACAATATGGGCGACACCTAATGAGGGACACATGAAGGTCAATTTGGATGAAGTTATATTTAAAGATTCATAATCGATTGGTATTGGAGTCATTGCATGTGAATATAGAGGACAGTGCATAGCTTGGCTTTCTAGGGTAGTGAATATGCCTCTCTTGCCAAAAGCTGCAGAAACAATGGCCACAAAGGTAGCATATGAACTATGCTCAATATATGCTTGGCCTAGCATCTAGATTGAAGGTGATTGCATCTCTGTCATTCAATCTCTTCCGAAAGAAATTGTTAATTTCTTTGTTGTTGGACCTCTCATTTCGAATGCTAAAGATTTTCTTGGCCACACCATTTCAATCTCACTTGTCCATGTTAGGTGTAGTGCTAACATTTGTGCTCATTTTATTGCGAAAAATGCTCTATCCATATATATATATATACCTAAATGAAGTAAATAGGGTTGATGTAAATCAAAGGAAATCTCCGGTTCTTTCCTTTGATTTATATTAATAAAATTTCACCTTTTTTTTTCTCAAAAAAAGTCAATAATTTAATTAATTGAGGCCCAAATATCAGTACACAAATTAATAATACTTACTCTATTTAATAGCTTATTAAGGTAATATTGACTAACTAGAGATGCATACATGTATACATACTTGACATATATGCATATATACGCATCATATACTAATTTAATTATGCATTACAATGTAATACATTTGTCTTATTATCTTATAGTAATAGTTTATTTGAATGAACACACAAAAAACTTCCCAACCCACACACAATTTTCTATAGTTATAATAAAGTTTGGTTTAATGACATCCACTTACTTAACAAAAAAATAAAAACCCACTTAGTCTCTCTTATCCTTACTATTCTTAATATTATTATCGTTTATTTGCGATGCTACTTACTAGAAAATTATTATATATAACTTTATATCACTATATATGTAAGTTACAATTATTAATAAGCTAAAATAAGAGGAAATACACTTCAAAATTTCTAATTAATTAATCCAATTATTAGAGAAACTAGACCAACGAGTTGAATCACTTGGTTTGAAAATAACTTTAAGCCTTGTTTATATTCCTGGATCAGTCCAAGTGAAGAGAATTATCCAAGTAGATGTAGGCGTGGGTTGATTCATTTCGAAAAATTGTATCGAACTGAAAATTTAGTTTGATGCAGTTCGGTGGTATAAAGTTGGATATCACTTAACCGTACCAGTTGAAATCGATTATTGTAATTTGATCAATTGATTAACTATTTTTTAAAGTATTCAAAATTTAATCAATAAAAATATTAATTTTGACTTGATTTGGTTCAATTCAATTTTATTGAACCAAATCATTTGAAAAAGTTCAATCTCAGTGGACGAATACCCATTAAATTAATAATTCCTCATTGCAAAATCTATAATACAGCAAGCAAATATAATTTCAAAATTAACAATGTAATATATAATATTTCCATCTAACACAAAAATAACTTCAAAATTAAAAATACATCAAGCAAGCAATATCTCTATCTCATATTATATTTACTAAATCATTATAAATGATGTAACTTCAAAACTAAGAATTCGTCAATCAATTAAGATGAAGACACAACTCAAACTAAGTCCAAAATTAAAGTATTTTGAATCAAACTAACACTCATCCAAATCTTACTAACAATTGACATAATAAGCTTCATCTAGAAAAATTATAAATTCCTTCAATCAAAAGTTGGATAATTATTATTATTTTTAATTTTTAAAAAATTATTAATTTTTATTTTTAAATTACACATTATAAGTAACTAATCGAGCTAATTTTTGCTAAAAGAATCGTATTGTTAAGGAATTAGTTTGGACGATTTCATTTTAATTTTTTTTGTTTTTTGGTTCTGTTTGGTGTGATTCGATGGCTCAGTTTTGGTTTTTTTGGTTCATTATTTGTTTACATTGCACTATTAATGATTAGAGCCCAATAGATTGGGGTCAACCTATCACTGTTTATAAAAGTGAAAGGATGCAAAATCCTAACTTGTGGATCTGGCTAAAGAATCAAAATTAGCCCAAATATGGATATGAGGTCATAAGAAGTCACAAATGCCCCTTAGTATATGTCGCTTTACATAAATATCTTTAGCTCATCCTAAATTAACATCATTTTAGTACGGCCAAAACTCATCTCGTCTGTGAAAATAATGCAGTCACAACAATGTTGGCTAGTCGGCGACATCAAACGGAGGCGTTGAGAAAGATGGGAAGAATGGAAGAAGGGGAAAATAAGAGAAAAAAAGAGGAAGAAAGAGGGAAGAGGGGAATGTTTGATTTTAAATAAATAATAGATAATGTAATATTTTATATATATAAAAGATAGTTTATTCAAAATTCAAATTGAGTGGTCCCATATTTTCTCAAAGGCACGTTTGATGTGTTGTATTAGCATATCTAATCTAGCCTAACATACAACAATCACATGTTTGATGTGGAAGACTATATTTGCGGGCTGGTCTGCAAATTTCAAGAGGCCCACAACTGTAGCAGATATTAGTCCCTACTCAAGTTGCTGGTCTGTGGGTGAGATTAGATAGTCGCTTGTAAGATATGGATGTGGGTAACAGCTGAATTTACATTACTAGCCTCGATTTGCCTCACGCCAATTCTATTTCTGCCCTTTACGAACAATTAATCGAAGATCAATCCCCAAATTGAAGCTAGAAGCAAAATTTCGTCAGGCTCCTCATGGTATTTTCATTGAGCCCTAGTTCCACCTAAAATTTCTCGATTTGCTTGTTGCCCTTCATCTTCCATATTTGGTTCAATTCACGTATACTAGCAAATACACATGTGGAGTTTCATTTGGTTTATGCTTCATAATTTTTTTTCCCATTTCTTCTTCTTAACGCAATTTTTTTTAGCCATTTTTTGTACAACTTCTTCTAGGTTCACAACACATCCTTCTGTTGGTGGTACCATAGGTTGTCGGTGACGGTAGGCTACAACTTAAGAGACCTTACCATATTGTTGCTTATACGCTAAAGAGCTTCGGTTGGTTTTTGTCATTTTCAACTTCAACTTTTATTGACTGTTGTTTATGAGTGGCATTTTTGCACTTCAGAAATCTTAATTTTCCTAAGCATTCTTTGGTACTGATTTGTATTGTTTATGGGTAGCTCAATAAATTTTTCTTTCTACCTAATTTCTCCATATTCTTTTTTATTAAAGCATCCAGGTTGCTTAATGTGTATCATATACTAGCCCCACATTTACCAAACATGTGTTGTCTTCCACATATCTCTAAAATTGTTAAATTAGTTTAGATTGTTAAGCGTTAGCTATGTAGTAACTGTCCATACAAGTAGATAATAAGCTTTTTTAAATGCTTCAGTGTTTTGTCCCTCTTCTTGTAAATAAAAGGAATCAATCTTGTCGGTTTCAGTGAAAAATCCAAACTATTTTGTTTATAACCAGTTTAGCTTGACTTTAGTGGCAGTTTCGTCATAGTTTATACTATGTCAGTAGTCTGGTGGCGCGTTTAATGTAATATCTATTTATCATAAGACTTGTACAAATCTTATATTAGTCACTTGAGTGTTTCAAGAAAGATTATGTCATAAGTAGTGAGAATGCACTGTCATTTCCATACTATGATTGACTTGTTTAATGCTTCGCTTGCTTTCTAATTCATATTCATCTATTTTAATCAAAACTACTTGGTGTCATATTAGGATCGTTTTCGATATTTCCCATGGATTGGAATACCAAAATTCATCATCTGATATGGATTTATGTATTTTTGCTGTGAAGATTTGTTTGTTTTTGTCTACTTTGTAATGCTTACCGTATACATATTGGGAGATAGAGTGATAGACGAAATCGGGTCCTTAGGAGATGGAGTATTATTTCTAAAAAGCCTGATTAGTTAAAACAATTGAGGGAGATCGTGGAACTTAATGATCAAGCTTGTATTGATAATTTACGTATGGATAGGACTGCTTTTTGGAGGCTCTGTTATTTGATATAACACATAGGGGGCCTCCACCAAGAAAAAATTGTTAGCATTCCTCAGAAAATGGCCATTTTTTTGTCTATCCTAGCACATCATAAGAAAAATATGATTGTCAAAGATGATTTTAAAAGATCCAGTCACACAATTAGCAAGTATTTCAAACAACGTCTTAGAGCAATTATCAAGATTAGTCCATTGCTCCTAGTCAAAACTAAACCCATTGAAAAAGATTGTACAAATGATACATGGAGATGCTTTAAGGTGATTTTAAATAGACCAAATATTAACTTCTGTCCAAAGAAAGCATGCATAAACATGATAATTCATTGAAATATGTGTTTATCTCTCATCTTAGGGTTGTCTTAGGGCCCTTGACGGTACACATATCTTGTTTCAAGTTCTAGCAAGCCAGCAAACACGTTATAGATCTAGGAAGGGTGAAATTGTAGTTAATGTTCTATGTGTGTGCAACTGTGAAATGAATTTCATATATGTTATTGTTGGATGGGAGGGCTCGACTGCGGATAGTAGGATGTTATGTGCTGCTGTTAGCAAGCCAAATGGCCTAAAAGTACCCACCGGTATGTGCTATTATGTATTGTGTATTGTGGCACTTACATATATATATATATATATATGTTTAAGCTGACACATTTCTGATTCATTTGCTTTATTTATTTATTTATTTTTTTCTTAACTTTATATTCGATAAGAAACTACTATCTATGTGACGCCAATTATACAAATTGTGAAGGATTTTTGGCTCCATACCGTGGCATTAGATACTACCTAGATGAATGGAGTGACAGAGCATTGGCACTAGAAAACCCTCGCGAATATTTCAACATGACGCACTCTAGGACACGTAATGTTATTGAGAGAGCATCTGGGCTTCTCAAAGGTCAATGAATTGTCCTAAGGAGCACTGCCTACTATCCCATAAAGACTCAAAACATGATAATTTTGGCTTGTGCACTTCTACATAACTATATTCGTTCCCAAATGCCTCATGATTCATTTGAGGATGTCGTATTGGATGGTAATAAGGGTTCTGAACATGTGGATTTCGATCATATTGACGCAATTGAGAGTTCGTTTGAGTGGAGCAACTGGTGTGATAACTTGGCTGCTAATATGTATCAATCGTGGAGAGGGGCTCGTTCCACTTCTTAGATGATATGTTCATTTGGTTGAGAGAAATATGTTGAATATGAGTTTGTCCTCCTATACGCATAACTTCATGTTCTTTATATTATATTATTGTTCTTTAGACATGATAATTCAATAACTTTGGGTGAAGACATAGTGAATTATATTTGGTGTTTCCCAAGTATTTTTCCCGATGTTGATGTTGATACATAACTACAAGGATTGTTGTGTCTGAACTTGTTTGTGATATAAGTTGCATCTTCTATATGATTCTTATAGGTATTTAACTTTTTGGTGTAATTGAGTTCTTTCAGGTTTGCTTAACTGGTGGGAAATATAATCTAACATTGTTATTGATACAGGGTATGGCGTAATCTCATTGCTCTTCGCACAACCCTGATAAGTCATCTAAATTAACTATTGCCCCACGACGTTTCTGGACATATCAAGAGGATGCGGCTCTAATAAATGCATTGAAGCATCTACGATCTGGTGGTTGGCATTGCGACGGATCCTTTAAAGGTGGTTACATGGTCAGGCTTGAATCTATGTTGGGCAAGAAGTTCCCCGATAGTGGAATCATAGTGGAGCACATAAATCTAAGTTGAAGGTTTGGAAAAAAACATATTCCACTCTGAAGGGGATAATCGGTTGTAGTGGTGGTGGTAGAGCTACTATGGACCCTACCTACACATATGATAATTGTGGAGTCCGAAGTAGTGTGGGCTGATTATGTAAAGGTATATATATAAATTCAATTGTTTATATATGCAAAAGTACTTAAACAAATAACCTACAAATATTCCATGTGCTGACTTGATTGTTCAATGGGTGCAACCTGATGCGGCAAAGCTTAGGGGCAAACGGTATCCTTGGTACAATAGTTGGATTGAGATATTTGGGAGGATGGAGAGAAATCGGCTGAGAATGTCGATAACCCGCTGGCATTACTATTGAAAGTCTTGCAGATTATGATGCCGTTTTTGTCATTCCCCCCTCTGGATCGGGCTCCAAGAAGAAGTTGTCTTCCACTGGCAAGCAAAAGAGAGCTGATCCATGTAATATCGAGTTAGAGAAGATAATGGGGACATTGCTAGAGGGAACAAAGACTGCAATTGGAAATATTGAGGACAAGCTAATGTAACCTTCGCCTTCACCTACCGACTTTGAGTCCTCAATGATATCATCATTATTACAAGCACTTGCTGAGCTCCTAAATTTGTCATTGGATGAACAGATCATTGCCACGCATCCTTTGGTGCACAACAAAGTGGACATGGAAGCCTTCTAGGAGATGAACATAGAGGCAAGAGCCCGTTTCGTGCGTATGCTGCTAGCTGAAACATTGAGATCAGATTAAGTCCTATATTTGCATTATCATATTCGATGTTAGTCTTTCAATGCAACTTGAATTGGTGTTTTTAGTGTTTCACATGTATGGGCCTCATTTTCTGTCTGCACTATGATTCAGAAGTTCCCTTCCAATTTTTTGGTATTGTCTTTGGATCACGATGAATGGTCTGGATTGCTTTTGCGACCACTTTGTTGAATGTGAACTTGAATTATAGTTCAGACTCTGGATTGAGATACTAAGTGCTATTTGTGTGTGGCAATTTCGTTTGATTGCAGGATATAATGTTTCTCTGCTACTGGATTATTTTAAATTTGGGTGATGTTGAATGATTCAATAATTAATGAAGTTTTGGAAATGATTCTAGAAAGCTGCTTTCTTGAGTTGGATGCCTTCAGCTAGACTCAACCTGAAGTGAAACTCATTTGTGTAATATAGTTGCTTGGCGCCATCTATTTGTAATAACTGAATAGAGAATTCATTCAAACTGCGTTATTATTATTATTATTATTATTATTATTATTATTATTATTATTATTATTATTATTATTATTATTATTATTATTTATTTATTTTTTATATTTATTTCTTGCTTAAAATTTGAAGCTTATAAGGTTTTTGTGGTTCTTATTGATGACACAACAATTTTTACAAGCTTTTCTAGTTTTTTTGTTGCAAATTTTTGCAACAACTTTTTACCATCTAATTCTTACAGCAATTTTTTCACAGCATGCATTTACAGTATTTTTTATAGCAACATTTGTTGGAAACTAGCTGGAGCAATTTTGTATAGCAGTTTTTACAGGCTTTACCCAACTAGTGAAAGAAGTGTTACACATTATTTACAGGGTATTGTTAAAAATTACAGGCTTTATACAACCATTTCTAATACACGCTCTTAGAAATTAAAACCTACCACAGTTTTCACTAGTTATATGTATATATATATATGTTATAGTTGTTTTGATTTTTTTGCTTAATTGTATTTGGGTTTTTCTAATAATTAGTTCTAAAATTAGTTAATTTTTCATCAAACAAATTCTCATACTACTGCCAAACAACAAGATTTATTGAAATAGTCATTAACTCATTTTTCCATATAGCCAATGCAAGTTGTCTAATGTTTATAATACTCTGATATAATTATATTATTATTTTTATTATAAACCAGAATTTATGATTGAAAAATTTCACATGCAGTGGTGCAATTACCAAAATGCCTTTGGTATATTAATATTTTAGTAGGATTTAATTATGTTATTATTATTTTAGTAGTTTAGCATTTATTATTATTTGTTTAGTAAGTAAATTAATTATAGGAAATCATGTTCAGTATGGTCCAAACCTTTGATATATATATATTAAGAAATAATAATATTGGTAATGAAATAATAAGAGATAATGTAAAAAATTATCATAAATGATATATAATAAGTGACAATAATTTTTGTTTTTTCACTAATGGCTCAATACTAACAAAAACTAAATATGTAATCAAGCCAAATAATTGAAATATGACCCCATCTTTAGTGTACGCGTACTCAATAGTAAGTACTCACGTAATACCTAACTGTAATTCTACATCGTATTAACATTGATTAAAAAATAATCAAACTGGCAATATAGATAACAACCAAATGACATTTTTATGACACAAACAGTGAACCAAATGTGGCAAAAGTTGTAAATGACAAGGGGATACATAAACACAAAATACAATGATAAATAACTTCTTAAATAGGTAGTACACAACATAAATATGCAGAGAGTGCTAAATGCAAACATCACGTCTTGCCATTATGTTTGGGTGCATTGGATGAAGATGCGTAAGAGCTTGCACGACCTCCAATCGTGGAAGGATACAGAAGCCCAAACATTTCACGATCATCTTCTTTTGTCCACAAACTACCATATACCTCCGAGAAAGGAGTGATATTTGGAATTATAGATTGAGTAGGATTGTAGAATTTGACTGAATCCTAAGATGTGTCATCTTGGTCATATACTTTATCCAAATTATTCCAGAAAGAAGATGTCAAAAGGTTCATATCATCATGAACAGTGAGGCATTGTTGTGATTGTGTTGAATTGGGCCAGATTGACTATCATCGAAAATCTGAATTATGTCAGTCTCTCCAAAAAGATTAATCAGATTTGGCGGGCCAAACATATCATATAGTTCCGAGCACTAAGCCTCTATTTTCATCATGTAGGCCTCTGAAATGGGGTACTTCTACAAAAAAAAAAAAAAAAAAACCACTGTAGTTTGTCAAACATTTAAACCAAAAAGAAAATGCGAAAATCATATTTTTGAGTTTGTGACCAAGTAGAACTTGCCATGGTAATATAGTCTCAAATATAAGCATCGGCAAACACAGTGTTGTGTTCCTCATCGTATTTTACCAAGTCTAGAGAGATTAAAAAAACTAAAGATGTTGTGTCTATAATGCAGCTTCTTAAAATGCGTTCTCCTACCCTTTGTGTTAAAACTTGTACCAAATTTTGCGTTAACTGTGTTAATGCATAAACGAAGCACCTCAACATTGGTGAGGCTGATAGGTCTCCCATCCAAATGAGCATACTCCGCTAGTCGATTGATGAACTCTTTGTCTAATTGCTTGCCCTATGGTGCCACATGCAATACCTGTTCCTGCCCTTGGGGATTTCTTGGAGCCATTTCTCCTATCTTGGTTGCTTTGGTAATTGCAGAAAGTGATGATAGAAAGCACATAAACTTATTAATAGCTATGAATTTGCAATTTCACATGCAATTTATTCATGTATATATTGTATTATGCATACCACATCTCTTTTGCATATGAGCTGACACAAAGTATGCATCATCATTTTGTTATCTTCTAAAATGTCATCCTTGATAGAAAAAGGAGCATATAAGCCAAAATAAAGAGTTTTGAAATTGGTAATGCATGTGGTGTAAGGCTGCAAAAGATGTGCGAATATTCAGGAGTGAAGTTGCAGATTTCTATTGCATGAGTTGTTGGTCAAGAGATATTGGTTGGTGTCCACAGGCATTTTGAATGTGTAAATCAGAAATCTTTCCCTTAATTAGTACATTGGAACACTATTGTGTCACATAAATAATTTGTTGTTGGGTTATACAAATTGTTTATTACTTTTCGAGGCTAAGAATGGTCCAAATGATTTCTGTCCATGTATCATAATTGAAGTGCAATTGTAGTCATAATTCAATTTTGAAAGCTAAGATGCTGCTGCCTAGGATGTTCACAATTTTTGGTATCCGTGTGATGATTTACATTTGTGTCTAGCTATAATTCTTTTGACTTCCTATTAATCAAGTGATTGAATTCTCACATTTAGTGGCTCACCAGTTTTTGGCTCGAAAAATGAATTTTCCCATTTAGTTAGACCGTAATGGTACACGAACTAATTTGTGTAATGCATTTTTATCCAAGGTGCATTATTTACATTGAGTTGAGTTCGCGGAGACTGAACTTAAGGTCCTGAAGCAGGATAGCCTAATTGCGGTTGACGATGTGGTCGCTTTAGTTTCATGTCCGCCTTGCTTGCCATAGCCTTTATATGGATCGGGTTTGCCCAGGTTCAAACTAGATTGCAGCTGTAAAGATTTAACATATAGGCACTTACAAGTTATGCAAATTCGTTGGCTTCACTTAACAAGTATAAACAGTTGGTTCATTTTGCAAATTAGAATAACTTTCATACTATACAAATTTTAAAGATATAAGATTCACATACGGAATCCTCCAAAAATTTTATAACTTGCCACATTTCATCACAATAGTTTATTCCATGCTAAAAAGAGGAAGATAATGCCTCAAATAATACATATCTAATTACCTCAAAAATCACATATGGTTCCAAGAAGAAATGAAAAATAAAAATTACATAATTCATTGGAGTACGAAGGTCATAGCTATAGAGATTAGGAGGAAACCATAAACATAAAAAAATATAGTCATACAACATATCCATTTTTCCATACTTGGTTAAACAAAAGTACTTCTACATAACTAAACTTGCATGATTAACTAGGCATATAGAAAGGGGGTCACAACAAAAGCTTTTTGATAAGCAATCCCATCAATATCCCAACAAAGGCAACAAGGATAATGCATCCACACCCAAGACAACCACTAAATATCATTGCAGAGTTCATGTTGCAATTTGGAAGATTAAATATATCTGGTTGTTCATTAAAAGACTTATGAATCGAAGGACTTGTACGTGAACTTCCACTTTGCTCAAGTTGGTCTAGGCATCCGCTTTTAGGTGTTTTTGTGTCTTTGCAATTCGACAGAGTCTGCACATAGGCACTCGGATTGGGAGGACGGAAACATGTTCCATGGGATGGATGATCCACGTACGAATATGGCCATGGAACCCCCCCTAATACACATCCCACCAGATGAAATGACCGTCATGATTATTGTTCTTGGGACATTCGTAAAACCACCTGCCAGGATTCCGTGTTGTGTGAGATTGATGAATCACCATCTGACCTCCACCACAAGGGCATGTTGGATGTGACCTTAGAATTATTGCAAACTGCAAACAGTGTGAACAAAAATTACAAAACATCAAATGGATTCCCAACCTTACCAAAAGACTTCATTCCTAATGAAGGATGAACATATAATATAACATTTTTGTTTGGTATAATGATCTAGTACAATGGCTCATTTAAAACATTAAGCCCAATTCTGTACGCATTGCTACCAAGGTTACTGAGTATAACCAAATAGATATGATATATTCTTGTCACTATCGATTTGGGTTACAAAAATCAACAGATATTCATATTAAGTTCAAATAAATCTAATTACCTCAACAAGTACATGGTAACCACATAACATTATGAAGTTAACCACATTTGTTTTTCCAACTCATTACATATCAACAATTCAGATTTGCATGTATATTTGGTGAAGTGCACAAGTCCCACCACTTAGCATAATAAACGACAAAAGTTTTTGCTTTGAAAATTATGCTGATAAGGAATGATGCAGAAAACATCTCAAGTGTCATCCAAAACCACCTAAAACATCTGAATATCTATCTCTATCTATACTTATTGAGCTAACAAATTATTTGCTAGACCTTTAGAAGGCTTTGGCCTTTAGAAAATTCTAAGCTTGGAACCTGATCAATTTTCAAATCTCTTTCCCATAAGCATTAAAACCCAAGAAAATATAGTTTGTTTTTAGTCTTAGGGGACCTGATAAGCAAGTTAAGCATTAAATATGCATTTTTACATTAAAATGTTCTATCCAAGTTGGATTTAGCCTACTGATGGAGTCCCATTGGACTTTAAAGCTATTGTAGAATAGCACATGTTGTTCATTCCCATTTTTGTTCATTTTTCTGATAATATCTTTCAGAATAATCAACCCCCGATTTTCTGGATTAAAATATAGAACTTCCAAAAGGGTAAACTTTAACAACTATATACAATCAGTGTTCTTTTCAAGAACCACAAATCTAAACTCAAAACACATTAATGATTTATATGCTTGCACTATGGCCTAGTTGGTGTGCAAAAAACCTTGAAAAAGGGGCCTTATTAACCCAATGATGAGCATTAGAATTTTTAAAGTCTTCCACAAGGTTTATAACCTGCTAAGCTCCCAAATTTATCATATTATCTTTGATCGATTTTGGCAAATATGCAAATTCTCCTTGAAGCAGAAACACACAGACACAACAATGTGTACTTTCTGGATTAATGTATTAGCAACTGAAGTTTGACTTTATTACTAACAAGCTTAGGATAGTGCATGTGGTAATCTAATTTCTCCTTTTTGGACAGTATACACATGAAGAAAAATTGGAACATGCTCGAATCTAAAACGCACCCAAGGGAACCCATGGGTAGACACTTGCTATATTATACCCATTAAATTAAAATTTTCGCACCAATTTTACATGGAGTAATCTTAAAAAATCATTTCTAATTCTTCAATACTATTTTCACTTCATGGGAAAAAAATTGTAAGATAAACTGGTACTATTAGCCTTACCTATTTCTATGTGTGGGTCAAAGCTTACATATCTCACAACGTCAGCATGCGCGGCCGAGGAGATCCTGGTTATGTAGATACTTTTTCGTCGTGGATTCGTATGATATTGTCAGGAAAAAAGTTTGATTTGTGTAAAAAACGAAGCAGCCTATTTGGTTTGGGGGAATAAGAAGAAGTGAAGTGAGAGGGAAATGCGACATAGGGCTTTTTTAAGGGGTGTATTTTTGGCCATAAAATAATAGTAGCTAATATCAAATGCCCAATAACGGATTATGATAGATTGTAGTAGTGGCTAATTGAAGGGAGAATTTTTCATATAAAACAAGGCAATAATTAATCCAATCTCACTTAGTGGAGGGTCTATTATAATCAACACTATTATCCATGTATCATATCAAATAATTTCCATATTGTAATAACTACCCATGATAGTGGAATTTTTTTATGGGAAAAAATTTATATAAATAGTGAGTGTGAGTTTTGGTCTCTAAACCTAGCATATATTTTTTGAAATATGCCAGTGTTGGAGATTTGCTTAAGTTTGGAAATATCCAAATTATTTGCAGTAATTCAATTTTATCAATGGTTGGAGGTATGTGATCCACACTCTATTTTGCACTATAGTCTTAGCGAATTTATTTGCACATAAAATAAATCATGTTAGATATAATTTTGAGTTATTATTTATATCATTGTGATTTATTTTACTATTTAATTTAACATTTGGTGTTGGAGCTTTGTTGTATCTCTGTCATAAATATGATATTGCAGTTTATGCCTTCAAAATATATATTTGTACTCCATGATTAAATGCTTGAATTATGAGGAATAGGGAGAGACTAGTGATAATATGCTAGCGTTGGAGATTTGCTTAAGTTTGGGAATATCCAAATTATTTGCAGTAATTCAATTTTATCAATGGCTGGAGGTATGTGATCCACACTTTATTTTGCACTATAGTCTTAGCGAATTTATTTGCACATAAAATAAATCATGTTAGATATAATTTTGAGTTATTATTTATATCATTGTGATTTATTTTACTATTTAATTTAACATTTGGTGTTGGAGCTTTGTTGTATCTCTGTCATAAATATGATATTGCAGTTTATGCTTTCAAAATATATATTTGTACTCCATGATTAAATGCTTGAATTATGAGGAATAGGGAGAGACTAGTGATAATATGCCAGCGTTGGAGATTTGCTTAAGTTTGGAAATATCCAAATTATTTGCAGTAATTCAATTTTATCAATGGCTAGAGGTATGTGATCCACACTTTATTTTGCACTATAGTCTTAGCGAATTTATTTGCACATAAAATAAATCATGTTAGATATAATTATGAGTTCTTATTTATATCATTGTGATTTATTTTACTATTTAATTTAACATTTGGTGTTGGAGCTTTGCTGTATCTCTGTCATAAATATTATATTGCAGTTTATGCCTTCAAAATATATATTTGTACTCCATGATTAAATGCTTGAATTATGAGGAAGAGGGAGAGGCTAGTGATAATAAGAAAAATGACAAAAAAAGAAGAAGAAGAATAGAGTAGGGGAAGAAGAGAAGAAAAGTGGAAGAAAGGAAAAAGGGGGAGGAAAAATAAATGGGTGGTAGGTAGACGTAGTTGTAGCGGTGGAGATGGGAAGTGGGCAGCCGGCAGTTGGGTGTGGGTCATGGCCAGCGGCATTTGACAAGCACATTTTGGGACATTATTTGGGGTTAATTGTAATTGATCCCCCCTTGTAATATGCAAAATGGGCATAATACCCCTTGTAAAAAAAATATATAGAAAAAAGTTCCTTACATTTTTCATATCATGCTCACTACCCCCTTTTTCTTGTTTGATATCCATTGAGTATTAAAAAGTCAGGATTGCCCTTAAGAAAAATTAAAAATTTAAATCACTTTTATTTTTATCTTACTTATTATTTTTATCATTTTTTTCTAATTTTTTGCCCATTCCAAATTAAATAATATTTAATATTTATAAAAATTATATATACATTTACGTATAAGTATATACACATATATTTTTATTTATATACAAATATAAATATATATAAGTTTATATATAAATATATAAATACATATATAAATTTATATACAAATATACATATACATATATATACATAGTTTTTTTATTTAATACAAATTTAATAATATTTAATATACACATGTATAAATTTATTTATAAGTATATACCTATATATTGTTTATTTATACATATCATATATATTCATATATAAAAATTTTCTTTAGTTCATTACAAATTAAATAATATTATATTTATAAAAAATATATAACATATTTTTTATTTATAGTTATACATAATATATACACACATAAATAAATTTATCTTATAAATTTGTACATATATATTTTTTATTTTACATATATAATATGTACAAATTTTCTTTTATTCATTTTAAATTTATCTATTATTAATAATATTTTTATTTATGTATAATGTATTTTTTATTTATACATATATACATATATAATAAAATATAAAATCGACAAGCCCTCAACCCCCCTCCCCCCTCAACCCAACGGGCTCTGCCGTGCATGGTGGCAACATTTTTTTTTTTTCAAATTTTTTTACACTGCATCCATCGGACGCAAGCTCTTTTTTATTTTTATTATTTTTTGTTTGTTTGGCTGCTAGAGCTAGCTGCCATGGCAGCAAAATGGCCAGCAGCCGGTGGTATGGGGTTGGGGGTAGAGTGGGGGGAGTGGGTTGGGGATGCGCGTGTTGGGATTTAATATTATATATATATATATATTATGATAATATATATTTTTAATTTTTTTTAAAAATATAATAAAGTTTAATCTAAACCATTAATTTTATAAGAAAAATCTAACAACTAATAAGTAAGGAAATAATTATCTTGTTATACAAAAAAATACATATTCAGTCGCATACACGTGTGCATGAGTTACACTAACATTCTCAGGGGTGCTCGCTTTATGATTTTAAAAAATATAAGAAACTTTTTTGTATATATTTTTTTTGATGGGAGTATTTTGCTTATTTTACATATCACAGGGGGTTCATTATAATTTTTCCCATTATTTGTATGTGCTTGAACTAAAAATGGGAGCTTTTAGGATCCCACATTTCCACCTGAAGTTGGTAAAAGCTGTTGCTGAATTGGAAAATAATAATATATATATATATATGTTAAATATAATAGAAAATACATTTTTATGTCTGAGAGCATTTTTGTTAGTATACAATTTATTCTATGTTTTAACTTTCATCTACAATGAGAAAATATATTTAATCATTCATTATCCTATAATTTATCGTGAAAAGTAAATGTGATATAATAATTATAAAATAATCATAATCCCTATCATAATTGTAGATTTCGATCCTCACTCTACATTTCATCATCTTAAATAAACAACGCCTTAAATTTTTAGTTTGGTTTTTTGACAACATGCACGCATTAACTAACATAAGGAGGAAAAGAAAAATAAAATGAAAACTAATGTCTGTGCTCATTTTCTAAGAGTACCGGAAAATTATGAAAAGTGTACGATTTTTTAATTTTGAAACTAAACTTGTTGAGCATATAAAATTTAGGACCATATTTGCACATCCCTTGTTGTATAGGACAAAAAATGTAATTGTATCTTTCAGGTGGCACAGTTAAGATTTGATGCCTTGAGTTTGAGTTCTCTTGAAAATTTAGTGACTTTTATCTACTTTAATTATTTGATAGTTGATTATTGGTATTCTATATTAGTTATATTGTTAATAGTTAATTAATTATTAATTGATAATTCATTGTAGTATTTTACTTGAAAATAAAATGAAAAAATAAAATAAAATAAAGTTACAAAACTTATGGGGATGTTATTATTGACAATAATGTAACTCATAAATAATGTAAAAAAGTTATTAATATGGTTTTTTTTTTTTTCTAAATAAAAAATTTGTGAAATGGGTTCTTTAGATTGAAAAATAATTTTATGCGTCTTTTAGATATAAAACTTCATTTTAAGGTTTGTCTAGTAATTTTTTCTAATTTGTATTATCAAATATAACATAAAGTAAATAGTAACCCGACAAATCAGTCAAAAACTCTTGAAATATGGATATGTTTACAAAGACTAAATCTTTTCGTACGAAAGTAAACAATTTTCATTTCTATACGTACAAATCAACATTTTCATGCAAGTAATCCAAGTACATTTTTGTTTCTATATACAAATATTTATTTTTATATTTTAAAATACTGAAAATCACAGAATGAAAATATAATCAAATGCTCCCTTAAAATTTAAAATTTAAGCTCCACAATTGAATTGTCAGTCTTCAACTCTTATGAGATTTTCATTCCGGCCCCGTAAATAGCCCTTAGAACCTTATTTTGAGTTTCCTTCTTAGAGAGGAGATGGGCCCAAGAAAAGAGCCCAAGTGAAATTTAAGAGCCACGGCCCGAATCTACTTGAAACTTTTATGGGCTTTTACTAGATAGGGCGGTCCACACAGCACTGGCCCAATTATAAACAAAAGTGGAGTGAGAGCTTATAATAAAAATCAGTTACAATTCAAAAAGAAATTTTCTATCACCTATCTTTTTGGTTAAAAAGAAATTATGGATAACTAATTTAATCATATTAATAATTTTATGTCACCTTCATCCAATAATTCATCATTATCACTAAAGCTAATCCACTTCATCTAATTATGTATAAAGTAAAGAAGAATGTCCAATTCAACGCAAGACATTTAATGTAATTAAAGTAATTAGATTTATCGAGAAAAAGTAAAAGTAATTAAATTGAAGGGCCAATGTAATAAGCAAATATCTCCATCAATATTTACTTATGATGTCATGGGACCCATGCTTGTGAAAATTAGTATCTCATTTAACATTACATATGTGTGCATCAATGATTCAATATTCATAATATATCACTAATGTATAGTTTATTATGGAATGTACTAATTAAGGATGAAACAAAGAGGGGGTTGATAGGACATGTGCAATTCTTCAAGTCTGTATAAGATAATATTAGACATATATATATATATATATTTATTTATTAAAAATTAAAAAATTATTCTTTTAAAATTAATAAAATTACTATTCATATTTTATGAAAACTAAAATTTTCCCCTTCAAAATTAAAATCTCTAAAATATAGGTCACCATCCATGGTATGGAGAAACTACCAAATCAAGGTTAGATTGGTCATTTTCAAGTCCCTCGATGGATCATTATAGTCTATAGAGCTACAAGTATCTTACTAATGTTGTCTTGTCTTGTCTTGTCTTGTGTCCCTAAAACACTTCCAAAGACCAACATAAAGAGAAGAACGTAGGGGTCCAATTGTAATTATAGCTTTTCATAATTAATTACTTAAAATTTATTTAAAGACGTAGCTAGATTGAATCAATAATTCATTTTTGTTTGGAAAGCTACACAAGGGTCCCCCAAAATAGTTAAGTATTAGATTAATTAGATATGCGGGGACCAAAGCATTTGCTTGGCTGTAATTAAAAGCCTATCATGCTTGCTAACTTTGCCTTTTATGCTTTTGTACGGGGCGAATGGAAGACAAGACATTTGTGTTCCAAAAGCCAAAAGTTTAGCATGGTGTTTGTACGTTTTTTGTTCGCTACAAATTCAGATTCTCTACATCAACACCAAACCAATTGAAATTAAACAGACGAAAATAATAGTCTGATGCATATATTTAATTTCAGCAACAACAAAATATTTTGTCTGTTAAGGTGCTTCGGGCAAAACAATATTGGCAGTTTCTGATTTGATTATTTGAATATCAAAACTTGAGTTTTTTTTTTTTTTCATGAGAAGATTTGATTTTATTATTTTTATGTATAGAGTTATTTGTATTAAATTCTTAGCAAGAGTAATGAAGTAATTTACTCTTACAAAATAGGAATCATTATTTATTATTCGATATATAAACATTTGTAAAATTAAACTAAAAATACTGGTGAAATGTTTATTTTGATTTACGAGTCGGATAATAAAATGAGATTGAGCATTTCTTTGATGATTTTGAGAGTGATCTATAATATATATATAGGCACATATACATATTGTCTTGAGTTTGAGTATATAAAATTCAAAAGATATCTTGTAATACCCTGGATTTTAGGTTGTAAATTTAAAGTTATTGTTTCAATAAAAATAATAAGAATTCACTAAATTGGGTTCGATTAATTCTGATTTAAAATTGAATCGAGGCTCTCGGGTAATTATTAACAAATGAGGGATTTAATTGGGAATAAGATAAGGACTTGATTGCTTAAAATTATAAAATTTAGGGGTCAATGTGGAGAAGTTAAAAGTTTAAGGACAGAAATTCATTTAATTCTTTATATATATACGGTTAAGGACAAAAATTCATTTAATTCTTGAAAATGACCCAAACCTTACCCAACCTTCGGACCATCTGTGAACGGCCGAAAAACACCAAACCAACCTCACAAAAAGCTTCCTCTTAGTCAAGGATCAAAACCATACCAAGAACACCCAAAACCATTGAACAAATTGCGAGAAAATTGAAGATGACAACAGCGAATGGTGGGCTTGGTGGTTTCGCCGCTTCCAGCAGCAGAAATGGTTTGGAACCAGAGGGCTTTTGGTCGTGAGCTCATGGGCATTACGACGATACCTTCAATATGAGGTTTCGACCGACGGCATTGGAGGAATTGAAGTGGGTGGCGGACGGCGGTGGGTTAAGGTTCCACGACAATTTTCTGAGCTATTGGCCAACCAAACGGCGACCAATCAAGAAATTGATTGGGGCGTTTTGTTCTCGGCATTGAGATGCACTTGGTGGTGGTGGTGGTGGCCTCCACCTCCGACGGCGAAGCATGCAGTGGCTTTTGGACAGTCGAAACAGAATTTAATTCTGAACTCGTCTGGCCTATTCTTGACTTAAAATTGGATCTCGATTCGATCCAATTAGGTAAATTTCATATTGAATGTTAGGGTAAATTGCACAGCATCCCCCTGTGATATTCGAAATTGGTTGATACCCCCCTACAAAATAGAGATTTACGCCTGCACCCCTTGTGTTTAATTAAATATTGCGTTCCGCATCCAATTTTAGAATTTGATGTTCACGCGCTAAATTTGCAGTTGTGATTGGATTTTTGTGCATGCTTTCTCTTTTTTGACCCTTATGAACGTTTAGAAAAGTAGCCCATTTTTCTTTCCTTTGCAAAGCTCTTTACCATCCATGGCTACTCCAAGTAATAGCAGCAGCATGAAAAGAAGGAACACAAAACCTTCTTTAGATTTGAGGTACTGCTCTACACCATCTTGCAAATGCTAATTAAAGGCTGCAATAGTGGCAGTTGAAAATGAAAGCAAACCAACGAGAGGAAGGTTATTTTGCTGTTGTCCAATTCAAAATTGCAATTTTTTTGCTTGGTTGAAACTTGAAAGAGCTATGTGGGCGCCATGCGGAACTCCAGTAGAGCTTCCTTCAACGGGTAGCTATGGTGGTGGGTACAGTGATGAGGAAAATGAAGTGGCATCCAGCGCTTCAAGAATAGTTGAACCAGTTGAAATAAATAGGAACTACATACCTATTTCTTGGGTTTTGGCTGCAGCATGTTTTGTTGCTAAAAAATTAGTCTTTTGTAGTTTTATGTTGTCTTGATGTAATTTTTTTTATTAGGTATTTTCTTTTGTTATTTTTAAGGTTTATGTCTTTTTTAATGAATTTTGTAAGATTGCAATTGGCATGTTATGTTTTTATGCTTTGTTTTGTCCTTTCATTTGAATGCTTAATGTTTTGCGATTTAATTGGGAGTGACATACACATAGTTAAGGAATAATTGGCAACCTACTTGATCTACCAAAAATTGATATGATAAAACTAAACAAAAACAAAGCTGCCTATGATAACAACATGGATAAAGCAGCATCTAAAGTATCATAACCATAGGAAGCAAAAAGACAAGCAACCAAAAACTCAAGAAGCAAAGATCATATCAGAACCATAAAAAGGAAAAGCAAGCAACCAAAACCACATCTCATAACTACAAGAACCAAACATTACCTAACGCACCGCAATCCAATATCAGAAGTTGCACTTAAAGTAAATACCAGAAGCTCATATCAAAGCAACTCAAGCTTCATTAGCTCATATGAAACACCACAAGTACCACAAACCAACTCAATTTGCATTTCAAGCATCGCAAGCTCCAGGAGCCCATATCAAGTCAATTTCATAAAATGGTTGTAAATTTTGCACCACAATAACAAATTGCATAACAAAAGCTAGTAATATATAACTATCACCAGGAAGTTCAAATTTAAAACTTAAACATTCTTAAAAATCCTGAACAACCCAAAATAACATCATATTAATTAGAACAAACAATAATGAAGTTTTTCATGGCTTCCTGGCTCTCTGTTTGGCCATCCTTCTAATATTCTCAAACACTCCAGTGAATGTTGCACTTTCAGACATTGAAGGCACTGCTCTACTTAATAATTCAGCATTTCTTCTGCTTTGGTTGGTCTGTATTTAATAGAATGAAGATATAATGAAATAAGAACTTGATACAAACTACCAATATATTATGAAGAAGATTGGTTGCAATAATTACTACCTGCACCTGTGTTCCTTGAGGAGGCTCCATATGCTGCCTTGTGTTCTTAACTTGAATGTGATGAAGCAGAGGCTTGTGACTGTGCACTTGCCCTTGCTTGGCTAAACGGGCCACTTGCAAAGGCATTTGAAAATGCTCTGGTTCCTGCTTGACTTGACTAAGCACTTGAAAATGCATTTGATCTTGAAACTGCTGGATTTGATTGAGCAACTGATTAGGATCTAGCTGCTACTTGACTTGATTGGGCACTAAAAAAAGCACTTGAAAAAGCATGCACTTGTGATTCAGCTCTTGCTTGTGAGTGTGTTGTTATTGTTGCTTGGCTTGCATGACGATCTGAAAAGGCTTGAGATTGGGCTGCTGCTGTTGCTTGGCCTGAATCAACACTTGAAATAGCTTATAACTGTGCTTGGGCTCTACCTGAACAAGCTTGTGATTGTGCTTGTGCAGATGTTGTTGACTGAGTGTTCCTCTGCCTTGAGTGGTTGTTCATTTTCCTTTCACTTCTTTATCTAGCTTGATTCATCTCTCTTTGGATATTTTCAGCTGGAGAAGGATTATGCTGGCCTCAATCACTCCTCATCCTCTACCATGCAAACACAATAGATAATAAACAAACTGTGATCAGAATATAATTTGAAACCATTTGTAAGTACACTTAAACTCATAACCTTGTTCAACTTAGAATTAGGATGAATATGGTTCTTGTAGCTGCTCTTGTTATGTCCTATGCCCAAACACTTGGCACAAGTGTGAGCAAGTCCTCTTCTTGTTGAGGTAGACTGAACTTCATCTATAGCCTTTCTCCTCATTTTCTTTGGCCTTCCTCTTTTTCTGCAGATGATAGGGGGCTGTAGTGGTTCTTGATTAGTCTTGATAAAGTCATTTTTCCCTCTAACTCCATGTATCATATATTGATAAGCTTGCAAATACTTCTCCTTTTTATAACAATTGTCCTTATAATCCTCAATATTATACCTAACTTCTCCAATAGTAGTATGTGCATGTGGGCATAGATAACCATTTAACTGAAACATGCCACAAGTACATGGTTTGAACTCCAAATTCACAACATATTTTCCCAAAGGACACTCTATCTCAACTTCTTTGTGTCCACACCATCTACCAAAAAAACTCCTAGCAATTAGCCTATTCCTATCAATTTTTGCCAATATGTTAAGGCATACTGTACCAAAGTATTTCTCCATTCCATGCCTCTTGACTTGGATTCTTGTCATGAACCTCTCCCTAATCCACTCAAACATTGAGATGATAGGCATATCCCTTGCAGTCAAAATATAACCATTGAATGACTTTGCCAAATTGTTAACCAATATATCAGACTTGCAATTAGTGGAAAAATGGGACCTTGCCCAATGAACAAGTGGCATTTTCCTTAAACATTCTATGGTTGTCTCTGTACCATCATACACCTTAGGATTTAACTTTTCAATCTCCTTCATCCAATACTCAAATTCATTTTTATTTGTTATTGTGGCTGCTTTCCAAAATAACTCTTTTAAGATTGGTTTGTTATGTTTGACCTTGAAATTGGCATACATATGCCTCAAGCAAAACCTGTAATCAAATTAAGATAGAGTATTAGAGATAGATTAGCATAAAAGAAAGACTTTTATAAACCAAATAAATCAACTAACATGTGTTCACAATTTGGCATCAAGATATGTAATGCATCTACTAGTCCCTTCTGTCTATCAGAAATAAATGTCCATTTGTTCTCTTCAACCCCACCATATCAAGTAATAACTTCTCAAGAAACCACAACCATGTATCCTTATTCTCTTTTGGAACAACTGCCATAGCAATGGGGTACATATTATCATTTGCATCTCTACCCACTGCAGCTAACAACTGACCCCCATGTATGGTTTTCAAGAAACGGCCATCAAGTCCTATGATGGGCCTGCAAGCAGCCAAAAATCTTTGCTTAAATGTCCCAAGACTAAAAAACATCCTCTCAAAAGTAGGGATGTTATGTTAGGATGTTTTCTCAAAATTAACTTACTTCCAGGATTGCTATCTCTCACAGTAGCACAGTAGTCCCACAACAGCTTATATACTCTTCACTGTCAGCTCCTCTTATGGACTCAAGTGCACATTTTTTAGCTCTGAACACCTTCCACTTATTGACTTCAACTCCACAATTTTTCTAATCTTTTAGTGAAGTTTTTGCAATCCAATATCAGGATTATCCCTCACAACATTCTCAATTCTCTTAGCCAAGTATTTGTAATTGGCTAGAGCATTAGTATCCCTTCTTGCACATGTGTGCTTTTTCTTCATAGTTTTTACTTGGAATACAATTGTATTCATGACTTTGGATGCAAGGATTATCCAATCACATCCATGGAGGCAAGTTGTTGTTACCCTTATACTCTCATTCTTCTCAAACCGAATTTCCTACCCCTTTCTCACACACCAATCTCTAAGCTTCTCTTCGTATTGAGTGACTAAGGCAAACTTAAGTCCAACATGCATCTCAAAATCCTGCATGTCACACCCTTCATTGAAGAATGGATCCCTAGGAGTAGTATCATCCTCGTCAGACAACTCCCTCAACTCTTCTTCATCACCTGGATCACTGTATCAATCTTCTTCATGATTTGTAGCCACATTTTTGTTTTGTTTTTTGGCCTCATTAGACATCATCTTCATTTTCTTTAATTTTTTTTATTAAATCTCTCTTGTTCTGAAATTTCTTGTTCAAAAAGATGTCATGACCATTCAATGTCTTCCAGTGCCTCATTGGGTGCATCAGACTCTTCCTCATCATTTGTGTTTGATTCTTCAACAGATTCAACCATGTAGTTTGAATCATCAAAATCTGAGTCATCTGTCCACACTCCCTCATTTGTCCTAAAAGCCTCATGAAACTGTGAAGGTGGTAAATCCTCCTGAGCATGAACTGGTGACTGATGAGCATCACCTGCAACATAAAATTTTGTTTCATGTGCAGCACCTTCAGCATGAAATTCTGCTTCATATGTAACATTTTCAGCAATTGATTGATTTGCATCTCTTGACTGGTCTGCAGCGTCCATAGAGTGAACTTCTGACTCATTTACATGCTCATTAGATCCTAAATCAACTTCACCTTCAATTCTTTGATCCCTATTAAGTAAACCATCTATTTGGCCATCTTCATTTTCCTTATAGTTGTCATTGAAGTCAATGCCCAGGAGCAAATTTTCAATATTTACATCTTGACTAAATAGTATATTTCCTTGTGTATCCACTGCTTGTAGTGGCTCACAGTCCACCTCCTCTACATAAACTGTGCACTGCCCCAATCCTCTAAAAGTATTTATGAGGTCCACAATTTCTGTGTCACCAAATACTATCCTAAGTTCAATCTCCATTGACAAACTAGGAATTACATAATAAAATTCAACACAACCCTTTTTGCCACCACTTGCACTGTACATTTCGCACAGTAAATCCATATTCAAAATGTCTATATCAACAACATACTTATATTTATTTCCTCCATCATACTTCAGCACTGGGTGTCTAATGAATTTTCCACCCACCCATATATAAAATTCAACCTTGGAGCTGCATTAAAAAAAGATAAAAAGAGATGATGATCATAAAGGTCTACAATTAGGGACCACTACTATAGAAAAGGGTCAGATATAGTTAAAAAATAGTGTTACATGGATACTAGGACCACTAAAAAATGGATAACTATTTATAATACCCCATTACACACTACAAAAATAAATAAATCATACATATGCATCCATATGTCCCCACCAAAGATTCTTAATGCATATAAATACAAAATGAAATTATAAAGCATATTTGATACATTTAGAAATGTAAGATAGAACAACTATATCCCCCACCACAAATTTCTTCTTCTATACACGAAATGACATATTTTATACCCTACAACACAATCATCACATGGACTTTTACACATAATACACTACAAGCATTTGGGACCAGTAATAAAAGGATAATGAATTGGACAGCCTCCCACATATCTATAGTGTTGCCCCACATATATTCTTCCATAGGATAAAAGGCGCAACTTAGTAACCCGCCAATAGAATCATTTGTTAAATGCAGAAAAGAGTACAGTGATATATTCAAACATAAGCAATCATTTTAGAACAACACAAAATAAGCTATATAGGTTACATAACCATATAAACATTGTTTCAAAAGCATGAAGGCAAGGAATAATTTAAAAATTACAAGCATCATTACAGTCCATGAAAATATCGCAATAAAAAAAGCCCTAAATTACCTCATTATGCAGTCTAACTAGTGTTTCTTCACGAATATGGTGTTCGCCACTCTAATTACAAGTATTCTTCAAAATTTCTTCAGATTTTACACGGCATTAAGGATGTAGATTTTTTATTTATATTTCAATTAGGGTTTTCTAAGCAAAGAATGAACGATTAGTGTGGAGGAATTTTTACAAACTGAAATGGGTTCACTCATATATATACAAGGGTGTTTTGGTCATAACATATTTTAATTTGTGGTCAGATCTAAGATGGGTCGAGTGGGCTAAGTTTAATTAAACACAAGGGGTGCAAGCGCAAATCTCTATTTCATAGGGGGGCATTAACCAATTTCGAATATCACAGGGGGGCACTGTGCTATTAGGCATTGAATGTTAATTTGATTGATTTTTATGATTTTAATTAAATATTTATTAAATTAAGATCATTCAAATATAACTTAAATCGAGATTAACTTAAAATTATGTCCTTAGACTCGATAATGTAAAATGTTGTGAATGAAATCTAGTTAAGCTTAATTCAAAGATTAAGTCATATAAACATTAGAACGAAAATAGATTATCCAACTCAAAACTAATTGAATCGTACCTAACTAATTTGGGAACCTGGACCCTCATCACGTACCGCAAAATAAGTGAAGTAATAAATGAAGTTTGTTGGAGATAGCTATTCAAGAATTACATCCGGTAACCTATAATTGAACCAGCTCGAAGCCTTAGAGTAAGACAATCAAGTATATTGCAAAGCTATGCTTATCAAATAAGATAGAGTAAAATATTCATAAAGTGGATTGGGTAACTTGAGGATTGAGTTGGCCTGAGCATGTAAAGATATCGAGATGGTTAGAATATTAAGACGATAAAATGTAAATGATCGGGCTCAAGTAAGTAAAGTCTTATAATATTGAAAGTATCATGTATTTGAAGACTAAATGAGACCACAATGATATAGGTCGTACCAATAATCCATTCATCAACTAATCAGTTAAGGATTGCCATATTTAATTGTCTTAGGCATTTAGATATGAAATCAATATTATTGGGATTATGTCAGAATAACCTTAAGTTTGATAAAGACATTAACTACATTTATACTTAAGATTTAGAGGATTGATAAGATGATAACTCGGGTTATCTTATGGCAGTTCTCAATTTGACTAGGAAGTCAGGACCTGAGCGACAACACAACTAGGAATTTCTCTACATTTGTCAAATGCGTTTGTATTAGATTTCTTTGCTGGGGAAAAAACATATATACTTGTTAGTATACCCTATTTGCTTGATCATGGTATTGCTCTTAACAGTCTATTTGGATCTTTCTTCTTCTTTACCCGTGATTCTTGAGCTATTCTGATATGAACTTTTTACCCATTTTGAGTTGTTGCATCCTTGAATCAAATATCAAGATTATACAAGTTTAATAAAATAAACTATTTGTGAAAGTTCGCCACCCATCACCCTTACACCGATTACAACTCATGTTTGATTATGATTTATGTTATCTTACTGAAAATGGCAATTGTGCGTGAAAACTGAAAAGTGAATTTTGAAATATATTTTACTATCATCGCCATATCTATCTTGGAATGAGCCTGGTACTGATTTATTGTTTACTTGTTTATCATGGCAAATTGATATGTTAGTTGAAATGCTATTGGACGTGTTATGTGATATTCTTTATAGTGCTTAATACCCTAAGGATTGGGCCCCTGTGATCGAATTTGAAAGACGACTGGGCGAAATGGACCAACGATGAGTATTCTTTCAGCTGAAACCCGTACAAGTTGTACATATAATGTTATCTCATAGCCAGCTGGAGGTAGTTGTCTATGAGTGAGATCAGGCATGCAGCTAGCTATGCCTAGTGCATGTTTAAGTGTTCGAGCCAATCACTCAAAATTTTGGAGGGATAAGGATTTTCGTGTTTTTGAAAGTGGAGCAACAAGGTAAGAGAACCACCAACAACAAGATTGTGAAAGCAATTGATATGCTTAATACTTGTGCTTTGAAACTCAAATGTTGACAAAAATTAAATGATTGTTCAAATGTCACGTCGACCCCTTTGGTCGTATTTGAGATTTAAATCTCTGTAAATAGGCAGCGAGTTTTGTGAAGTCTCATCATTGGTATAGGATGACCTAAAATTTTGACGAAAGTATTATCTCACGACTTCTGAAAATCTTAATGCTTTTACTTTTTCCCTATATAATATTTGAGAAATTATCACTTTGTTGTTATTGCTAAAATATCTCATTAAGTCATTCGGTCTTATGTTGTTTTATTATTATATTCCGTTCTTTACCCCGACCAAGAATGAAGGATGAAGATAGACTAAACCACGGAACACATGAGGTAATAAGTCCAACAAATATATAGGGATTAATTGCACAACGCTCCCCTGTGATATTCGCAATTAGTTCATAACCCCTTGTGAAATAGAAATTGGCAAATAAACCCCTGTGTTTAATTGAAAGTTGCTCACCTGACCCAGCAGCATTCTCATTGTTGTTTGATGCTCATTGAATAGTAAAAAGATAAAATTACCCTTAAATAAAATTATTTTTTTATACATTTCAAATTAATTTAAAAAAGGTATATGTTAGTATTTGTACTTATATATAATATGTATACATATATAAGTCTATTCATAATTTTGAAAAAGTATATAATATAGTTTTTACACTTATATAATATATGTACATGTATAAATTTATCTATAAAGATATTATATATTATTTATTTATACATGTCACATATATCCATATATAAACTTTCTTTAATTCTTTTAAAATTAAACAATACATGATATTTATAAAAATTAAATAATATTTTTTTTATTTATAGTTACGTATAAAATATATGTACATCTATAAATATAAAGATATATGTTTTTTATTTATACATATAATATATATAATTTTTTTCTTCATTTCAAATTAAGTAATATTTATTATTTGTAAAAATATAAAATATATAATATTTATAAAAATTAAATAATATATTTTTTATTTATAGTTACATATAAAAAATATGTACATCTATAAATATAAACATATGTATTTTTTATTTATACATATAATATATATAATTTTTTTCTTCATTTCAAATTAAGTAATATTTATTATATGTAAAAATACAAAATATAATTTTTATTTATACTTATACACATATAATATACATATATATAAATTTATCATAACATGTATATATATTCATATATATAAAATTATATATAACATATATATTGTATATGACTATATATTAATATATGTCATATATAATATATTATATATAACAGATATCTATATATATATATATATTATCATCACCCCCCCAACCCCCCCTGCCCCGTCTTCCCCAAAGCCGACGGGCAGCCATGGCTGCCGTCGGTCGCCATCTTTCTTCTTGCCCGTCGGTCGCCATCTTTCTTTTTCTTCTTCCTTTCTTTTTTCTTGAGCCGCCGGTAACCGACTGGCGAGCTACCGGGGCTGGTTGCCATGTCCACCCCTCCCCCCCCGCGTCTTCCCCAAAGCCGACAGGCAGCCATGGCTGCCTATTCTCCAACCCGACGAGCAGCCATGGTTGCCGTGCATAATGGCCAGGTCTGGCCAGATCCAGACCTGGCCATTAGCCGCCGAGGCCAATAGCGGTCGTCGGTCGCCATCTTTCTTCTTCTTCTTCTTCCTTTTTTTTGGGTCGCCGGCAGCCGACTGGCGAGTTGCAGGGATCTGCCGGCAGCCGGTAGGTTGGGGTGGGGTGGGGTGGGGTGGGATTTACATTTATTATATATATGTATTATAAATATATCTATTATATATTATATATATAATAATATATTACTTATTTCTTTTTTTTTAAAAGATATTATATGATTTAATTTGGACCTTTGATTTCTTTTAAAAAAATCTAATGGCTGATAAGTGAGGGGCTTGATCATCTTTTTACACATAAAATTACATGCCAAATCGCACACACCCGCTCGTGAATGACACCTTCCTCCCCAAGGATGCTCATTGCATGATCTTCGAAAACACAGGGGTTTATTTGCCAATTTCTATTTCACATGGGGTTATGAACCAATTGCGAATATTACAGGGGGGCGCTGTGCAATTTACCCAAATATATAGATATGCAGATTGTGTTTATAGAAATACTGACATTAATTTAAGAATGTGGGAGAAGTGCTAAGTGTGATTTATAGTATTTTGGTTCTAAGTTGAACTTATGATGGATGTCACTTTTGGAAATTAAATACTTTGGATTTTGAGAAATGTATTTTCAGTTATCTAGAAGACTTGTGATATAAAATGAGTAGCATCTCAGACGGGAATAGGTGCCTCCCAGTCGGGGCGCTACATAACTTGTGTTGATAAAAAAGAAAAAAGTCCTATAGATATAGGTATATTTTATCGAACTTAATGTCTGTATTTTATTGTTATTTATGGATCACTTATTTTATCATTAAATTTTTTGGTCTATTTTTTTAATTCCTAATAAATCAAATTTTGTAGTTAAATTGCTACCGTTGCAGGACCAATAAGTGGTATCAAATTATTATTAATTTATCATTCGACGTTGTATTGTAGACAACATTGGATTATGATTCAAAAGATTCAGCATTGAGGTTGTAGGCAAAGTGGGACAAATTTATTTTAGGAAGACTTTGTCTACAAATTAAAGTTACTTCTAAAGCGACAATTATGTTAGCTAAAGATATAAGAGGCTAGTAAACTCATACATCTAATTAATGAATTGTTCATCAACCTCAAAAAGTTGATGTAATCCTTATTATATGAAAATGCCATTTTCATCTCATGAAAATAAAGGCAATCCAAGGGGAGTGATAAAAATTTGCATTAGCTTTTTCGAAAGTGGAAAAAAAATAAATTTGATCGTGGAATTGTGGATAGTAGTTAGGTTCAAAAGCCAAATGAAAGGTAAAAGATGCAATAAATATAACAAGAAAGCTAAAAAAAAATCCTCCTTATCTATATTATTAATAAAGTACATATCCTCTTTTTGGTATGTTTTTTGTGTAATATACAAAAGAAACCCTTGCTTCTTTTCTTCAATCCTCATAAGTACAAATTTTTGTAGTGACTACCATTGCTACCTACATATTCTATACTCATAATTAGTATCTTATCATTTATGTGTCATTATGCTAAAAAATTAAATAAATATCAAATGTTACTTCAAAAACTAATATTATACTGAAAATAAATATATCTTCTTAATATATGCTGATGAAGATGATGAATGTGTCAATTGAGACAATTTGATAGTAGCATGCGATGGAGATATTCCCATAATCTCTACTTGCATGTATACTTCTTGAGAAAATAATTCGATTTTTAGTTGTTGGATGCATAATGCATGTTTCCTCTAGGAAAAAAAAAAAATATGTATAGTACTTTGTTTTGGGTGATGGTTCTATTTGTAGACTCACTAGTATTGTAGTAGTATAATAACTTATACCATCTGGTACCTTGAAGAATAACTAAAAATAAATCATGTCAAAGGACATTTAGAGTACAGATGAGCATAAGAGAAATTTTGTTGGATGAGATGATGGGTTGGGATCATCTTTTTCCCTAGTCAACTAGTAATATCGATTGGGTCACACTTGTGCACTGGCCAATAACAATTATTTGGTGTTAGAACCTTACTAATGTAACATGTAGATTGATATGTTCAAAGGCTAATGGAATTTAGGCCCCGTTTGGTTTTATTTTCATTTTCAATTTTCATTTTCATTATTTCTAAAATTTGAAAAGTTAGTTAATGGAAATGAGTTGAAATGAGTTTGTATTTGGATGAATTGTTAGAAAAGTAATGATTATGTTGGGTTTAGTAGGTTGTAGGTGGAGAAAGATAGAAATAATGGAATAGAGAGAGAAGATATATAGATTACTGGGATAAGATATATAAGTTATTAAAAAATGTATTTTGAAAATAAAGTTGGGTGAAAATATGTAAAAGGTAACGTGTTTTATTTTTGAAACAGTAGAAAATTAAAATAGGGGCTGTGGAAATGAAACCAAACAGGGCAAGCGTTTTGATTTGCGGTGCAATCATGAACAATTATAAGGTGAAGAATCTCCTCAAGGAAGAGATTGTTGGGGCTTGATTTGGTTACTTGAAAACAAAATTTGACTACAATTTAATTACTAAGGGACATGATCTTATCCAATTTTATATTGTTGAATTAGGATTCTTTTCGTATTAGGTTTCCTAATTTTAAGGGGAGTAATCAACTGACTTACTTTTATAAATATGACTGCTTATTAATTATTTGGATATACTGGCACTTATAAGATACTTATTTAGGTTATGGGTAGATCAATATAAAGGTATTGAAAATACTCTTTTGATAACTTCAAAATTGACTGCACAAGGGATAATTTATCTTGAGTTTATGTATATTAAAGGAAAAATTACTCACTTGTACTACACCCCATGTAACACTTTCCCCTATAACATAAAAAACGGCACTTAACCCTCTTACATTAATATATTCGTCAGGGGGTTGATGATGTGGTAGTGAGTTGATGGAAAACAAAAAATAAGAATCATAAGAATTTTTTGGAACAAACTACCATCTTACTCTAAAATGTACAACATTTTTTCTTCACACTCTTCCGATATTTCTTCACTCAAATTTGTGTATTTCACTATAAAAAAATTAAGTATTTGTTACGAAAAAATCATTATGAAATTGATATTTTAACTATAACTACAAAATATAGCTATGAATTTCTGTAGTTAATATACTTTTTTTAATTATAATCAACCAAAACTATTAACTATCATTCCGTAGCATTGTATTTTTGGATCGTAACAGATTGGTTATGCATTATTTGTATGAAAATTAATATATATATATATATATATAATTGAAGAATGATCATGAGCTAGGATTGGTCATAGTAAGGGTTAGCAACGAGAGTATCAGCTTCAAACTTGATTAGGATAATTTCGTAGCCAAAGTTATGAATTTTTAGCATCGGCTACGAATTGACTATAGTTAATGCCCTAATTTTTTGTAGTGTTCTATTTTATATAAATGTGAAATAGTTCTATAAATTCAAACTCTTCTTGTTATTCATGTCAAACTTCTAGTTTCATTTACTCAGATATATGATGATAAAGAGAAGGGGAGCGAAGATAGGATTTAAACTGACATGGGAAAGTAAGTAGAGCCCAATAGGCTCAATAGAACCAGCCCAAACCTAAGAATGCATTGGGCTAGTTGACTAGCATAGGCTATCAGCATTCAAGTGGTCGAAAGAGTATGGTCGAGAGGCCCACGGTCGGGAGGCATCTTGGCCTTAAGAGGCCTTTCATTCAACTAGAGTACGGCCGAGAGGCCTATAGCCAGAGCAACACCTCGACCAAAAGAGGTCGACCTGATAAACAAGAAGGTTTCCCCACCACTGGTCATTGTCGCATTAAATGTAACTTAACCACCACTCTACTGCATTAAATACACTGACAGGCGGTGTGCCTCCGCATTAAAGGAGCATATCTCCACCGTACCACTAGCATGCCTCTGCATTAAATGTGAAAATCTCCTCCATATCCCAAAAGAGATAGAGGTGCGCCACCTGGAAGAGGGTTTTCAGACGAGAAAATACCTAAAGGGCCCTTATACAAAGACAAGAGTTGTCATTGCATAAACAAGGGCAACACAACATTTTAACCTCCCATGAGAGACTATAAATACCTTATTGTAGCCCTCATAGAGGTAGGTTCACTATAGCTTTGGCCCTCACTTTGCTGCTCTAAATTCTGGTCGATTGTGCTAACTTGAGCGTCGGAGTGCGTTAGCTGAGGGCCTCCTCGACTAGCCTGACGTGTGTTGATTGTTTGCAGGACTTGACCCCACTTCCATCCTAATACTCACCTCCAGCCTATCTTCTAGTTGATTACAGTGGGCTAGAGCACAATCTTTTTACTCTCAGATCCAAGCATCATCATTTGGCGCTGTCTATGGAAAACTAGAGTATGTAACCTGAGCAAATGGTAAACACAAAGCGAGCCATTTTTGAAAGGGAGGAGACTAGAAGGTCATCGACCCCTCTCACTCATCCTCAGCAGGAACAAGATGTGGCCGGACCCAGCTCCTAACCTAAGCAAGTAGTAACCTTGACTATGCCGCAACTTATGCAGATAATTAGTGAGCATATATCAACCCAGTTGTCAGCAGCTTTGCAGAAGCAGAAGAACCAGCCCGGAGCAACTGCCAGCGCCACCCCCCATCCCTCTCATTACGAAGAAAGACTCCAGAAGGATGGCAGGACAAGGCATGAGGCGCGTCACCAACCTAACAAACGTGACATTAGTCCAAGTCGATTTCCGTGAGAGAAGACCCGTCCCTATCCTCGGGTAAAAGTAGTTGACGCTGTGGAACACCTTGCTCGATCCATTCGAGGCCAACAACGCAATAGGGTCGAGCGATAGAGACCTCAGCCAAGTAGAAACTTGTCACAGGTGGATCAGGAAGAATGAGAAGAAGTGTCACACCAAGTTCAACAGTTAAACAAGCAGGCCACCTCTTTTTCACTATGCTAGGAAGCTTCAACAGTGCCTGCATGACCACCTCAAAATTGCACCATTTGTTTAGGCTCTAGAGAATTGAACTACAATTGTTGAGACATAATTTGAAGCTCTATTCCATATTAAAGCAACAAGAAAGACATTTTTTCTTTCTCTAATAATGTTTCTCTCATATTATTTCAGAGATTGAATTCATTATGCTTATCTTCTTTAGTTTCCTATTCCTGATACTCATGAAGTAATCGTTCTTTGCAACACCAAACAACAAAGAGACAACAATTGATTGAGGAAGGAATTTTTCATACCTAGAAAAAGTTCACGCTTGTAGTAGTAAGATTCGACGCAAATCATTTGTGACCAAAGAAGCTGAACCAAAAGTAAAGAAAAAGGAGGGAAATAGCAGGACACGCAGAGTGCTTCTGTGGCAGCCGCAACAGCTGACATCTGGAACATCTGTTTGTAATCTTGGGTACTCCTCTTATTTATGAGTTTAATATTCAAGCCCTTTTAATCAAATTGCAGGGTAGTTGTATTATGTCCTCTAGAAAGCATTGCATATTTTGCTTTCATTTTTTGGTATATTGGACTCTCGCTCTAAATTCACATAGGTTTGTGGTTCCTCTTAAGTGATTCTCTTTGTGCTCTCTTTGTATTTTTCTTATTTTGCCTAATACTATCATAATATGATTTGAATGGAAACCAAAAATATCCTTGAGCAAACGATACAACTAAATAGGTTTGGCAGCCACCAATAGAGTCGACCAATGAAATTATTTGATTTCATAAATTCTCTCTTTATTATTTTCTATTCAACCAACCTGGTTGGCCACAACAGGCAAAATTTATATAAACATTGATATTGGAATTATCGAGAAATGAATAAAAAATATGTATAGTTATTGTATTAAGTACAAAATAGAATTTTCTTGGATCAATATATACTTAATAGGTGCTTGTGTGGTCTCATAAGTTACTCAAAATATTTTATAGATGTTTGAAAATCAATAAGATATCATAAAGTATTTGATAAAATATTTAAGTCTTTAAAATAAAAAACTATAATCTCATAAGTTTCTTTTCTGAAAAAAAAAAAGAAGAAGTTCATGAGTACAAAGCTCCTACAAATTCGAAATGAATTTCTAAAGAAATATCCAAAGAGAAATGCAAAATTAAAGAAAAAATTGAAATTCAAAAAATTAAACCTGCACAAAGTATATAATAATCATCTAAGTTGTGAAATACTGTCAAAGTACATAAAATAAAATTTACTATATTAGAATATTAATTATGTTCTATTTTTTTACTATTATAGTAATTTTTTTATTTTCAATGAAATTTTATCAAACGAACAAGCGAACAGAACACAGTACATTTGCTGGGCAATTGAGCACCACGCGTTGGGCGGTGTTCCTATGACTAGTGCGTATATATACATATATATATATATATATACAGAGAGAGAAAGAGGGCATCCCCATGACAAAAGATAATGAAAGAGTGGCGATATTTCAAGATTTGTCCTCCTGACTGGGAACAAATTTCAGTTTTTGGTTTCTGTATGCAGCTCTTTTGGGGGATAGCTAATCAACCTATTTCTCTTTTTTCTTTCTTTTATTTTTGTCCACCAATCAAATCAAACAAATTCATCATTAATTTTGGAATGAAGGAATAGTCACGTGGGCTAACGTAACCGAGCTACAAACTAAAGCTTAATTCATCACTTTAATGAGATTATAGAATTTGGATGAATTGATCAAGTAAATAAAGTTATTTTGGCTCATTCAACTATTTTCCATCATTAAAAATACTCTCAAATTTGATCTTATGGTATATGATCTTTATTATTCAAATACTTCTTTTTGTTTAAAATTCTTTTTTATGAATAAAATACTAATTTAAAGATTGAAGGATTTTTGTCAAAAATCCCAATTGTTTGTTATGGATTTTAGAATCGAATCCTTGAAGTATAATCAAAACTGCCTAAGTTCGAATTAAGAGCAATACTTGTCGTACTTACATTAAATAGTCCAACTCAAATTTGGTGAATTAATTAAGATGAACAGTCATATATAAGTAATTATACATATTCCTGCTGCTTAATTAAACTTGAGAGACCACACACTTAGATATACAAATTTTTAAAGTCGTACAATATCTAAATACCATGCCATAAAAATCTTCACGCGAACGCCATCTAGTACTTAATTAATTAGTACTAAAATCTGATAAATCAGTTTTCAACTAATCGATCCACTGCATAACATAGCAATGGTTTCTTCATTTCAAGAGAAAGCTTTAAACACTCTCCAAGATCAACTGGTTGGGATGGAAGCCACTTGAACTTTTGGAGCATTCTTGCAAGCCACAAGTGAACTGTGGCCAACCCGATCGCCTTTCCGGGGCAGGCCCGACGGCCCGACCCAAAAGGAGCAAGCCTCAAATCGGAGCCCATTATGGAAAAGTCCCTGTCTCCTAGTTTCATGAACCTTTCGGGCCTGAAGGCAGATGGGTCGGGCCATATTGAAGGATCGTGGGCTATGGCCCACATATTAACCATTGCTGTGGTGCCTGCTGGAATAAAGCAGTTGTCCAAGTGGACATCGTGGATTGCTAGACGGGCCCATGAGAGTAGTGGGCCCGGAGGATGTAGTCTCAAGACCTCTTTCACTGTGGCTTCAAGGTAAGGAAGATTTAGAATGTCCGAATCTTGAACGAGCCTATCTTGACCAACAAACTCGTCAATTTCATCTTGCAGTTTGGCCTGAATGTCTTGGTGTAGAACCATTCTAGCCATAATCCATTCAAGAAGAACAGCAACACTATCAACTCCTCTAAATACCATCTCCTGTTGTATATATGCATCAAATTAGTTAATTAATCAGTGAGATACACACACACACACACACACACATATATAATTAGTATTAAATTAATTAAGCTCCTTTCATTTGTGCAAACAAGATTATATTAATCTTGAAATTATTGCTATTTTACATAGATTATTCTTTTGTGTGTGATTGTGCAAATTCACTGCAATCTAATAAAAGATGAATACCAAAGAGAAACAATTACTGGTTAAATGAAATTTAGCTTTTGATTGATATCCAAAGGGTAAATATTTTTTTTCTGTGCTAATGAAAGCTAACTCTACAGAAATAGCTATCTCCGTATGCGTATGTATATGGAGAAGTATGGATGTGGTTGGCTATATATATATATATATATATATAGATCGCAGGTTCATGGCCCATTTGGTTTTATTTTTATTTTTAATTTTTATTTTCATCATTTCTAAAATTTGAAAAGTTAGTTAGTAGAAATAAATTGAAAATGAGTTTGTATTTAGATAGATTGTTGGAAAAGTAATGATTATGTTAGTTTTAATGAGTTGCAAGTGGAGAGAGAGAACGTATATAGGTTATTGTGAGAAGATATATAGGTTATTGGATAATGTATTTTGAAAATGAAAATAAAAGTTATGTTGAGTGAAAATATGTAAAAAGTAATATATTTTATTTATGAAATAGTAAAAAATGTGAAAATAAAACCAAACAGACCCTAAAGAGGTACTCGTAGCATCCATGTTTTCCCATTTTTTCCTTTAGTTCTACCTTTTTGTTAGGTCAACGTGGTTTGAGATCTACTATTAAAACATGCAGGGGTGTGTTGATTACTGTTTTTATGCTTGTTTCCTCGGATTCCATCAATAATTTAATTAAAAGAGCTAGATAGGTTATATATGTATGCTACAACCAAATTATACAAAAAAGATAGAAATATACGCTACAAAGTGCAAAAGTATCACGGATGATTGTGCTCGATCGATCGATCTCTCTCTATATATAGTCAAAGGTTTTGCCAATCATGATATATCTCAACTTTTATCCTTTGACCTCCTAGCTATCCTATACTCAATATTCCGTTCTTTAGACTAGGCAATTAGGGAGCGAAGAATTTCCCACAAGTTAATTGGACCCCAGTAGTAGCTCTTAATTTACCAAGACTTTAATATTAGTTTTAACTTTTAATTTTTTATTTTTTACTTTAATTATTCATCAAGAAGCTAATTAAGTTGGGATAAATAAAATTAACGTACATGAGCACCAATTATAAGTCAAACTAAGGGGCGTGTTTAATTTGGTCAGAGTCAGAGTCAGAGACAGACATGCATTTGGATAATGATATGCAATATGCATGCTTGAAGAGACAATTCTAGCATCAAAATTAGAGGCAGTCCGTACGTACCCAAAGGACAGCCACCATATCTGCACCACTAAGTTGATCCTCTTCAGGCAACGACAGCAGAGCACTAAGAAAATCATTTCTCATTTTAAAATCCTTTAATTTTCTCTCTCTTATTATCTCACTCACCACATCCCTAACCTTACCTGCTAATTTATGGCACCTTCTCTTAACCCCCCAGATGTCCAAAAACCCTAACATTGGAAAGTAATCAGCCCAGTTGAATTGATCTCCTATCACCTCATACCCTTCTTTCACCATTAATCCCAACTCATGACGATATTCCCCACCTTTATTGCTACTTCCAAACACACTCTCCAACACATTATCCAAAGAACCCTTTTGCAATATCCTTCTCAACTCCACAAACCCTCTCTCCTTCATCTCCCGACAAACTTCCTCTATCATATTATCCGCCACCTTGTGCCTCAACCCCTCGAGTTGGGATATTCTCTTAGGAGAAAACATGTGGGTTGAAGCAATTCTTCGAAGGTGGCGCCAATAGTTTCCCGATGGAGCAAATCCGATGGCGCGATCAAACATTAGCAAACGGGTTGATTCTTTTATGGGACGATCAGAGAATGCGTTTGCACAGAGAATTTCTTTAGCCGTTTCAGGGTGGCTACTTATGACCACACGCTCCGAGCCAAGACTAATGGCCATGAGACGTCTTGCTCGCAATGAACAAGCCATGGAGGCTAGTTTTCTATGAGCAAGATGCCCCATTTGAGGTAAAAACCCTACAAAAGGCCACGAAAATTTAGGGCCTCTCAAGTGGCCGCAGCTGCCTTTTTTAGGGTTTTGGTGATAGTTTTTCCATGCAAAGCCACCTGAAGGAACCAAGGATAGGTAATTTAGAAGGGAAGAGACAACGAGGGACAATAGGATCATGATCAGTGGGACAAGATTGAGAGACCATGCAGTTTGGTAAGAAGATGCGAAACATGGGATTGATATCAAGAAAGCAAGCCAAAAATATCTTTCCATTGTTTCTGTTGATCAGGAATTGGTTCAAGTAAAGGTAAATGGAAATATTGTGTGGAGATGGGCTCTCTCTTGTCGTGTGAGGATTGCATGTGGGATGCATGCTCATATTTATAGGACGTGGAAAGTGATGATTCCAATTAATTAATCATTAATTGATCTATCAAACACCTGGTGAGTATAAAAAAAATTTTAATTAACGAACTAAATTATTTTCCTGAGAATACACACACACACACACATACTGCGCGCAGAGAGAGAGAGAGAGAGTGTGCTAATTTTGTGGTGGTTTAATTTGGGATAAGAAATTGTATGACCAATAATTATTGCAGTAACTATATTTAATATTGATTTAAGATGTATATATGGATACACACACGATGATTACGACTATGGAAGGTAAAAAATAATATTTATTACTTAAAAAGTTTTAGGACACAACATAATTTTGACACGATGTCAAATATATAAAATTTTATATTATATATATAGTTTTTTATGTAAATATATACATTCATACATACATATATACTACCAAAAATTTATAGTATCAGTGACAACAAGTTAATAATTGATCATAATTAATGTTAGAATTATTACTAATTACATGTATTAAGGGATAATAGTTTTTATTTTATTATAAATGATCGTGATAAAAATTAATATTTTAAATTGTCAATATGATTATTATTGAAAATTTTATAATTTGTGATAATACTTTTATAAATTATTATAAATGTGTCATTATGTATCAATAAAAGAATACTTAAAACATTTTTGTCACTATTAACTTGTGAAAACTATTATTATGATAAAAAATACTTTTGCCACCCAATGAAATAGTTGGTGATCAACAACTTGCATCGTCTCTTAATGTATAATCACTACTTCTTTTTGATAGAGACATATACATATATATGTAATTTGTAATAAATTATCGTATAGAATTATCAATGCAAGCAAATATAAAAGAAAAAAAAAACTGACTTGGTCAATGATGTTCTTGAATTCCACTTTAGTGTGATTTGTACACTACGTATTTTAGAGAAAAAGAAGTAATTTTATACACATAAATTAGTTAAATAAAGGGGCACTATTTTCTCAAGTATACTTTTATTATTTTTTAATTACTATACTTTCTTAAATGTATATGAAAAAAGATAATTTCTATGTCTGAAATGTATTAAATATGCTGTCAAACACACCGCCAAATATATTGATCACATTAATATAGAAATACTTTGAATCCTTTATTTTATTATCTATTTCATCTCCTATTTCAACTTGATGTATATATATGTTAAGTTTATTTAATTCTCAATTAATTATTTTATATGAAAATACTTAATATACGTGTGTCATATAACTATGAAATGAAATAAAAGATAAAATACAGATTGAAATAGATGACCTAAATTGCAATAAAGTTTCAAAATCTAAGTTCAATTTGTGCTTAATATACTTAATTTAAGTTTGGAATTAGTACCAAAAAACTAACAGTTTGTCTTTATCAAATAATTAGTATGTTATTGAAAAGATACACTCCTTTATGTTGATTGCCAAATCCATTGAGACACTACTTTAGTAATTATTGAGGTCAGCCTGCCAAACAACGTACGTATTTACATAACACAGACTTTGCAAGTGATCCCAATTGGAAGCACAAATCTGTTGACTAAAACAGTGAAATTATAAATTAAAAAAGTAACTTTACACTTTGGATCTGTGCTATATTAATTCATAATATATATATATATATAGAGTAACTATAAAAAGGATAAAATTTATTTTCCTTCCTGAGATTTTAATTCAGTTACAAATTAAATAGTTTCTATACTTTTAATTTGCTTCAATTCCATCACTGTGGCCATATTCCTCCGGTAACACTTATAGCCAGCCAAATTAGGGGGCATTTTAGTAATTCCCCCTTTTTATTTAATAATTAAACAAATTATGAAAAACAGTATCTGAGCATATCAATTTTTATGGAGTAACTTAAACCGTATATATAACTCATTGATATATCAAAATGAATTTGGAGCAAAATTGATCATTTGAGATGAATTTTGGTTTTGGGGCAAATTGGCAAAGGGTAAACGCTCTCCACACCAATTGAGTCAAGCTTCAAAATCAAAATTTTCGAGTTACAGGTGAAGGAATCTTCATATTATTTTGACATTTGAAGTTTTCTTTGAACGCATGTTTATTTTTTACATACTCTTTTGGCTGCAAAACCCGCAATAACAATATGGTCTTAATTAATTTGTGCAGATGAGTTTAGCTAGCTTGTTGGGGGGGGGGGGGGGGGGGGGTTGAAGATTGAAAAGGAAAGGAAAAAAAAAAAAAAAAAAACCCTAAACTTTTAGGGTTTAGTTTGGATTTAATTATAAATTAATTGTACGATGATCTCTAACAAATTAACAATACTGGAAATTATCAACTCCTTCTCGATTGAGCGAGCCTAATTAAGTATTTGAATTTTGTTTTTGAAAAAAGTAATTAAAGCTGTCGATTTCCACTTTGATCATGATTTAACATATGTGTTATTTATTTAACTACTCTCACATCACATATATATGCTTATCTTCCTTATCTCAATTTATAACTTCTTTGCGGAGTTGCTATTCTATTTTTGTGCAGAGTGTGAGAATTAAAACTCATTATTTATTATTCTATTTTGTTGTTTTAGAAAATATAATTTAATTTGGAGTCAATTTGATATATGGGACCATTTTAATTTATTGTACAGAATTTGGATACCACTGGTTATGAGGACTATTGAGGGAGGGAAGGGGAGGGCCTTACTTATTTTTCTTAATTAATACATAACTTTTTAGTTTATTTTTTCATTTTTTTGTTTATTTTATATTTAATTAATGAATAAATATAACCAAATTAATTATTTTAGATACTTTTATTGTTTTAATTATCGAGTATGTAATTTAAAATTACTAAAATTATATTATCTGATATAGTAGATTTAGATTTTTATTTTTTATTTTACTTAATTTATTCCTTAGTTAATAAATAAATTATTAAACATTATATTGCATAAGATAATAGATTTACCTCTTTATTTTTTTAACTTTACTTATTTATTACTAAAAATTTAATTAAATTATTTTAGATATACTTAATGTTTTATCATTATTAAATTTGTAACTCAAAATTATTAAATTGTCTAAGTAAATATATATATTTAGATCTTTAAAAAAATTTAAGGTGACAAATAATTTTTCTTACAAATTCAGAAATATTACACATTTAAGGGTATTTATGTCTTTATACATACCTATTTCACTATTTTTTGGCCAATTTTATTGTGATGGCACTTTTGACTTTTCTCACTTAATTTCTGTTTGTCTTACATGAGTTTCAAAAGTTCGGAGTTATTTTTTTATAATTATGCTAAAATTTAGGAGGTGTGGACATAATTTATCCAAAAAATTAAAAAAAAAAAAACCTATTAACTTTAATAAAATACCAACAAGGGTTTTAGACAAAAACAGAAATCATGCCAAGGACATGACCAAGCAAATCAATCCCATGGGCCATGTCCGTACTACTTTTTGAAAATTTCCACGAATCAATCAATATCTTTAGTTGCGCAAGTTACAAAACAGTGCCCATTCATCCTTCTTATGGTAAGTATATGAATAAAAAATAAATACTAATATTTAAAAATTAAAATTAAATTCGAAGTGGAAAATATTAATAATATCCACTAATCGTGCATGGGGAACATTCCCACCATACATATATATATATATATATCTCATATCTCCACTCCAATTTTGTTGCAAACTATTAAAAAACAAAAAAATATCCAATACGATTCAGTTTTTAGGTAGATGAAATGTGTCGTGTGAATAGTATATATCCAATCGATGGGTGTATATATCTATCTGCATACAATTTTATATAGAAAAAATCAACGTAAAGTGAAAGGAGATATATGCGTGCCCAACTTCCCTCCGCGAATTCTCATTTTCCTGCCTTTATTCTTATTATTATTACTATTATTTAATGAAAGAAACTTTATCAAAGCAATGGCTACAGTTTAGTTTATTAAAATTAATTAAGCCTACCACTAACTCCAATAGTTAACTTGGCAGCCTAATGGCTATGCAAGAATTAAATTAATCAGCACTCAATGATATGTTAAAAATTCATGTCAAAACCACCAATTGAAAATAGGGACCACCACAGCATTTCTACTATATATTGTATGCATTTTTTCCCCTTTTATGTTGAGTGTCCTTTGGCCAACAACATAAGTATCACACATAAAATGTGATATTGTAAGTTTAAATTTAACACACTCTCGACATATATGTGTATAAAATAAAAAAAAATACATTTTTATATTTTTTTCCCTTTTCTTCAAATAATCAAGTGCATCATTTCATAAGCATATCACCAAAAAAAAAAACTAACCAACTACAAATGATAATTATGTATTATTGTTAAAACGACACTACTTATAAAATAAATAATACAATAAATTTGATTAATTCAAAATTGGCTACATATACGGGCGATAAATGGTAGGATTTTGATTACTCATTTGAAAATATGCAAAATCAAAAAATTAGAGTGTTTCCATAAGTTTCACCCAAATATTATTTCGAATAATCAAAGAAGATTCCTGTTTATAGGAGTAAATTAGAAAGGATTGAATCAAAATAATTGACGTCATCTAGGAATCCTAACGAAACTTGATTTTCAAATATCAAAATCAAACTCCAATAGACTAGAATATGAACAAATTAGCTAATACCAAGTCTTTGGAATTTGTTTATTTTCAAAATACATTATTCTAATTTTTGTGTCTAAAAGATAAAAGTTTGTATTGCTAATCGTTGCTAACCTTTCATACATCTCCCTATAGTTAGGTTTGTTAATAACTTTGAAAATTAAATTCTTTTAGAACAATACAACTCTTGGGAAAAGACATAACATTCTTATCTATAAATATTCACATTCCATCACAAAATATTGACATAAAAAGAGCAAGACAAAATCATGTCTTCATTTTCTTTCTCTATAGACTTTTGCAATTTTTATTTTTCTAAAGTTCAAAAAGAGTAATTGGTGCATCTATTCTTAGAGTGCAATCTTGAATAAACGTGATTGGACTTGAATCCTGAAACAGTCAATTTCCAAGAAGGCACTAGCATAGTATGAAAATTATTGTTCTTAAGAAAGTATCTTGAGTGATATGCATAATCCAATAAATTTTAATTATTATTATTATTATTATTATTATTTTTTAATATTCTCCAACAAAATCTTATTGACCAATGCCTTTTGAGACACGCTACCACCTGCATCAAGTCCAAACATGCAAGAAAGAAGTTTAAAATTTGAGAGTAGTTGTTGCGCTACATTTTTATCTTGAATTTTGGAAAAAGGAAAAAGAAAGAAAAGATCAAAGGATAAAGTATAAAATACCATCACTTAAAATGAGGAAAAGAGTTTTTTAATGTTATTTTATTAAAATTCAAGAACCAAATATAGCACTAGGGAAACTCAAACTCTTAACCTAATAATTGCAGGATTTTGACCCTGAGATCTTTAATTGATTAATTAGCCAGAATTGCTATACATAATTAAGACCTTAAAAAGCAAGCAATCTTTTTCTTGTAGATATATACATATATAATTTGGTTACTTGATGCTTCTGGGAGCATCTCCTTGGGAACATAAAGTTTGATTAGTTAGTGGAAGAGTACGTCCAAATCTTTCATTATTTTAATGAATTGAATCCATACATAAATAGTACAATGACCTATGAAAAAATTATAACTGCCATTCTCCACATATATCTTCTCATGATCAGATTTCTTTCCACTAATGTAAAGGTGAGTCTGCCAGCCTGATACCCACCCACCTTCATGTACTTTAAGAGAAAGAAAAGTTGCTGGCTGGTGGGATATAAGTCTGCAGTTTCATTTTTCATTTAATATATTATTATGCCTAGCTAAAGATTCTGGCTTCGAGCCAGATGACTCATGCTATACATTAGCTCATAGTTGATTATTTTATTTGTTTCTAATCAAGTAATTATTCTCTAAGAATCATGATGCTATTCAAATCTAGCTGATGTAGGTCTCTACGTATGAAAAGTCCCTTGTGCCTTGTATTATAAGAAAAATTCTTAATCACTCCATCACCTGCATATCTCTTGTGCTCAAATTGATTTATGATCCAATCTACGCACCTCCAATGTTCGGTTGATTTGGCTCTCAATTTGAGCGACACGGACGTCTTAGATTATGTTACCTTTATGACACGTAATTATTTTCCAAATGATATTACACGCAGTGCCATTTACTCATTTATATATAAGTATGATTTACTTTAAGCACTTGATATTTTAATCAACTCTCATATCTTTTAACTCATGATTGCTTTGAGCATTGCAAGGATTATTGTTCAACTTATTAGAACGATCAGAATATATATTCTTACTTTTAAAATGGGTTTTACTTTGAATCAAATTGACCCAAAGATAATCTATCTAGCCCGATATTCACCAAATCAAACCTTAGTTTAAGAAGACGCCTTTCTTGATTCCAACTTATAAACTTGTTTTAGCAATCAAAGCGCATTTTAGAATTGTATTGAGACACTCATCTCACAGCTTGTGATAGAAGGGAAGCCGTACTAAGTACAATTCCTTCTCAAAAGTATTTTGTTAAAAATTATAGCTATTAGTAACAATATTGTCTAAAATTTTCCAACCTCTTCATAAATTCTAGTGTTAGATGTCTCAATCTATATCTTATGCCTAATGGCACAAGAGCAAACCTCTTTATGACTAATATGGGAGCAAGTCAAAGTATATATTAAGTGAAATAAAGGACTTGGAAGTTGCAGCAAAGAGCCGTAAATGTTATAAGAAAACATAAAGAAAAACATTGATTGCCAAGCAAAAATGTATTAGAACATAGGATTGTATCAGTACAATATATTGAAGTGAATTGAAGGTTTCTAAATAAAAATGTAATATACCTCCATGAAATCATTGACAAGAAAATAATTAGACTGAAAAAATGCAACAGGAGCCCATGTCAATCACATAAATTAATCGAGTGAAATGGAAGTCGCAAGAATGACAAACAAAAAAGGAAAAAATATTGGTGAGTCAAAAACTGACGCACTGAAGTAGAAGGGTTAAATTGCATAGGATACATACGGTATAGGAGTGGAATTGGTAGGGTGGCCATGAAGCACAAAAGTGAAACCTGGAAATAAGTTGGGCATTACTTTAACAATAAAAAGATTCCCAACCCCCACTTGTTTAGTCAGATAACATTGCCAGAATTAGATAATGCTCTACTAAAGACTCAGGAAAATATTGGGTTATGCTCCACTCCAACTCACTATTTTCATCATCATCAAGGATAAAAAATAAACCCATTAAAAAAAAAAAAAACATCAGAACAATTGATTTTAGCATGGAAACAGCCAATACGATGCTGGTTATGTGCACAGCCGCAAAGCTCCTTTCTTTTTCATTTTCCCCTTGTCATGTTATATGATATTACCTTTTATTTCCTAACTTAATGGAAATGGCCAAAGTATAACATGGGCCTCTCAATTACAGCCATATACATATCATCTTCATATCCACCAATTATAGTCCTCGGTAGTTGAGAAAAGCTGTTTGCTTCTCAATATCATGGACGCTAAAAGACAGTTTACTAGTTTAGTCACCCTCAACACAGTCTAAACAACTATATCATGCTAGTGCTAATTTTATAATTTGTTTGTTTGCTAATTAAACAAAAAGCTCAAATGAAAGGAACAACACGATTCATCCGATGAGGCAACATTCTTCAATATTTTCTTCCTAAGATGTCATCATTCGACTGACCTTGAATAGAGGAGAATGTTTCTAATGCTTCTCTTTTGGCCGTTCATCCTCAAAATGCAACATCATATTCCTGTGAACTCCAGAGAGCAGAGTACATGTCTTTCATCTATTTTCTTGTCAAGGCATATCTATCTCCTTTTTTAATCATACACCGTTTGTGAAAGCTCTATTACATCAAAGAGCAGTTGATGCAAGAAATGAACGAATTCGCTGCAGCATTTCTGCTTTCACTGAATCAGGGACAGAAGCTGCATAATAAAAAATAATAATAATGATAATCCAATGTTGCATAACATCAAAGCAAGACAAAAGGTGACCACGCAATGATAGCTTGGTTGAGCACAAATTTGTAACCAAGCATTTGAACCATATGAGGGAAGAATCTCTGATACTTCAACCTATTTCGTGTACACCAAAAGATTTGATCATCATATGCATAATATGATGCGCCTTGACTCTAAGTTGTCAACTAAAAACTTTGTAAAACCCAATTCTAGGACCCTTATTATCAGATTGAACGGAAATTCTTCAACTCTATATACTGAAACAAGGTAAGTCAACATGCATCGATTTACCAAAAAATTTATGCAAGTTCCACAGGAAAGCAAAATTGTGAGATCACAACCAAGAAATCTGGCCTCTTATTAAATAATAAAGTAGGAAGCAAAAACATAATGAAGCTTCCATTTGAAGAAGAAACAATCAACACCACGTGGCATGAAAACAAGCTACAAACAAAATTCGACATGGCCAGGAGAAGAAAGTTTACTTATGATAAGCAACTCTTCTACACCCAAAAGGATGGCACTCAACATACTACATCCTTGCTAGGGCAGCTGTAGAAGATCTTCACATGTACAAATGGTAACTTTTCAACAAGAACACTAGGACATATTCCCTAAAGATGATATAAAAGGAGCACAACATCCAAAGAACATAAAAAACTAAATAAAATTATTGCTAATTCGGTTAAGACTGGGTTTTCTACATAAAAATCTATAAAGTTATATAATCTATTTCAATTTCAAAAAGATAAAATTCTTCTCCTAGTGTAAGATATCAATATATCTGCCACGATCATACAAAATATGCCGGATATATAGTATATGATATTGTGTTTCTGTGTGCAACATAATTTCCCTTAATGTAAGCCACTATACACACAAAGAATAGTTTCTGCACTGTTATGCCTAACCCAATTTTTTCCTTGGTGATACTTCAGTACATCAAAGTTATGTTTGGAGGTCTTGAACTAGATCTGTAGTCACTGAAGAGTTTCTAATGTCATTGATGTTTATTGGCTTGTGATTTGTATGAGCTATCGAGTTTTTATAAGGGAAATTGAACATTTGTCATTTTACAAGAGGAGACAGAGGGTTCCTGGAAAGAAATGTTTCGATGCATTGAGATGATCCCTGTGACACAGGTACTAGTTTCTATAGGAACTGATACAGCTTTGTCTGTTTACTTGTTTTAAATCTATCCATGAGGGAGATATATAGAAAGCATAAGGGTATGTTAAATGAGGGATTCTAATCTTTCCAGTTCAAACAGGTATGAACTGGTAAGATATATAGTTGATTTCTTCAGAAAATCATCATCAAATCTTACTTCTTTCAGCCAAGAAAAACAATAAAATCTGGCGGCAAGAAAGTTCATATTCAACTCTTTTTCTATTCACTACTTATTAGCTATCTCAGAGTAATGTTGGTATCAACAAAAACTCATTTTATAAATTGGAAAACATATTATCTCAAGATATTTGATTTAGAGACCAACTGTCAACATAAGAACATAGCCAACTTTTTGAATTGCCTTTTAAGGAATCCTCATTCTTAAATGGCATTCTTCTTTTTATCAAAAGGAAGAAATATATGGGGCCAAAAAAAAAGAAAAAAGAAAGCGAGATGCTCACATGTGAAAACCAGATAAGCGTAGAAATTACCACATAGCCAAAGGCATTTATAAAATATTATGATATGAAACATTAGTAACAAACTGAACAATAATTTAAGCCCAGAGTGGAACATGCTACAATGACAATATGAAAAGATTAGATTTGGGAATTTTAAGTTAAATAAACAAATAAAACACAGATCAACAACAGTTGGAATTGACTGGAGATGAGCACATGATAAAGTCTTGGGCAAGTATTCTTTTCATTTTTAAGCTATTCAATACATACCCTTGGGGAATTTACAGGACTGGACCATACATAGTCATTACAAAGTACTTCAATCCCTCTTTTTTTTTTTTTTTTTTTTTTTTTTTTTTTTGTTTTGTTGGGTTGGGGGGGGGGGGTGTACATTTGTAATTAAATCTTTATTCCAAAGCATCTTTCTATGGGTTCCAAGATAGCCTTAAAAGCCAATTAGCAATCCTAACTTGTTTGCATCGAATCTGTCAAAATTGATAAAATTCCAAATGCATCAGCTATCTAAAATGTGGACATGCCCAGCATGAACCATGGACCCTGGAGACTGACAGTGTTTCCTAGTTCACAACTAACTAACAAGGATGAGCCCAGTAGTGATCATAATCAGTGGGGTTGCAAGTAATTTTCGTTAACAAGCAACTGCGGACAAGAATATATATAATAAGTTAACAATCAAACTTTTTCGCACTTGTCCTCTGCTACTTTTCATATTTTGAAAGGGCTGCATCATCTTTGCAATATTTTCAGATTGCTCAAACTGCCCAAAATTGAGAGATCACCCCAAGAAGAGAACTATATTAGCACATGGCAACTAGTTCAATTTTTCTTTGCACTGTACTATTCATTTATACCATCCACATTTTAATATGTTTTACTGAGGTCAATTAATATATTCAGCACCAAAAATAATAATTTATATGTATACCCCTACTAAAAAAAGAAACTCAGTGGGCCGACTAACTCTATACTGAGTTCATCAACATTTGAATTCTTGTGAAAGATCAGATGAGCTAACAACTTTCCATATCTCTCTTTCTATTGATTGTTCATGAGTTGCACTGTGTTGACGAATTCCATTGCATTTTAGTAGCCTTGAAGTTTGCAATTTTTTCTAAATTATCAGGTGTAGAAGGTTTTGGGACTACGTATTCGTGATAAAGTACATTGGTTTTCTAAGTACACTTGAAGGACATGTTCACAAGGTCAGATATGCAAGCTAAATGCACTACTTAGCAATTAAATTAAAAAAACAGAATAAGAACGTGCGCAACAGGACAAAGAAGGCATAAAAAATTGAAGATAAAGCAAACAAACCATGAGGTTAACAGAAAATAACTCATGAACATAGAAATGCATAGAGAAGAAGCCCACCTCTTCCTTTTGGGGTTATGACATTGACAAGGTCATCAACAGTTATTCCTTCCCTTCTTCCTTGCAAACTCCCTTGTCAAACAAATTGCAAAGATTTTTTCAAGAAATTAATGCGTTAAAGGTGTTAAGAGAAGCTAGAATCTAATATAGGATGAAAACTAAAAACAACAGACACAAAAGAGGAAAGAAAGAAAGAGGTGCACCCAGCGGTGGAAAATGGGTTGCTGACAAGCGATAGACATTCCCACATTTTGCAAAGTGACTCATGAACTAATAGTGATTCACTCTCACACTCCACATCATCAAAAGGAACCCAAATCTCCATTTTTTAAAAGAATTTCCATAGTTTTCTCCAACCAACAAATTGGTATGGACTAGATATCAACAGTCAATACCATCTTAGTTGGTGTTCTGCAAATGAGATTGAAATGCTCTATAACAAACACCGTACAATTAGAAATTCAAGCAATCAAAATATCAAATTTATTCATTTCAGTTATTCCTGCTCCAAATCAGACCAAACAATAATGATAATTATATGTATAATAAGGTTCTTTTTTTAAGCAATAGAAACCTGCGAAGGGCTTTCATCTCATCCCTCCAGCCACATTCCACAAGCCTTTCTCTTAACAGCTCCTTCAAGCGCTCCTTTTCTCCGCTCTCTGTCAACTAAATAAACGATTAAGAAATTAATACATAAATGTCCCCAACCTCCAAGAACACACACTTTCTCAACTAAAAGCAATCACTGGCCAAATTTTAAATAAATAAAACAAAATTCTCAATTAAAAAAAAAATTAAAAACAAAGTTACCTTTATATTGACGATTTCTTGGAGGGATAGATCGCGATCATGCTCAATTTCTGCATCCGAAGTCGTTGGACGTTTAATTGACGCCTTCCTTTTTCCGACCAAATTTAGAATAAATTAAAAAAAATTAAAAGAAAACAATTTAGCATACATCGAAATGGAGGTAAATCTTAGAACTTATTTTTCCACAAATGGCTATCTCTTAATTCTTACATTGTGTTTGGGTAATCAGTAATGCGCAGAGGATTTTAGCCTGGAGAAGATTTCTTCCTGATGGCCCTTGTTGGTAATTTATCCAATTTGGACTCTGGAAATTTATATTTGCTTTAAGTCGGTTAAATTATGTAATTACCTTTGGTGATTTATCTTTTTTCTCAAAAAATTATTCTATTACACTCTACATTTTAATAATCCACAATCTGGATTACTTCTACTTATTTTTATTGAATTGTTCCACTTCTAAAATAAAAATTACATTATTTATACCAATAATAAGTAATTAATTATATAGTTTTTTACTCTTTTTTATTAATTTATTTATTTTCTAATATAAAAGTGTTACATATATTATTACTTTCATCTATATTATATATGAAGCACTTACCCTTTTTAGTGTGTTTTTTGGCTATCTTCCTAAAATGCTCTCGTTGTTATTTTTGAATTCTCATAACTAATAAAGTAGTTATCTTTTTTTTTCTTTGATATTTTCTTAAATTTTTTTCTTCTATCTTAGTTTTTCTTCTTTTACTTATCATAAAAAATTAAATAAATAGTAAAAATTTAAAAAATTAATGTGGACACACACATCGAATGTGCCAAAATTACTAGTATATAATTAATTACAATCAGTTACTACTTACTAGCAATGCCAACAGGCAACTATTTTGAATCTATTCATTTACGATTAATGTGAATAGATAAAAATAATATCATGACACTATGTTAGTATGTAATGTTTATATTCTCTTACCCACTTTAAATTAAAATTTTTAGACAAATATAAAATTTTCAATGCTTTTGCATTGAAATATAGTTTTCAGACAACAAAATTATGTAATATGTATTTGAAAATTTTGTCATCTACTTTACTTTGAGAGATATAAGATTAAAAGAAGAATAGGTGCAATTTTATGCTATTTAGTTTATCCCTATGTATCATAGGGATACACTAGTTTTTATATAAATACAATTAAAAAGTTGATGAAAATTATCTATAAATTTTGACAATTATAACAACATTGGAATGGCAATTAGATTATTTGTGATAATTTAATATTAAGGAACAATATTATCGGAAACATTAGAGCAGCAATATATTTTATCTAAAAGTGCAACAATCAAGTTAGTTAATTGTAAATGAAAATACAAACCCAAACTTTATTTTAAATGGAAACAAAGTTATCGGAGATGTGTATGGAATGCATTCAGGATATGCTTCAATTACATGGTGTTTTTGATGCTTCTCATGGAAGATAAGGAGGATTGGCATTGCTTTGGCAGAAAGATATTCAGGTTATTCTTCAAAATTATTCCCAGACACATATTGATGTTTCAGCTCATGCCGATGTCTTTGGGCAGCTATTTCGTTTCACAAGCTTCTACGGGAATCCTATTGCAAGTCAATGCAGACATTCTTAACAGTTGCTAAAGCGGCTTAGTACTCTATCAACATTACCATGGTTGTGTGTCGATGACTTCAATGAGATCCTTCGCTGAATTGAGAAGCAAGGCGGTATAGAAGTTCCTAACTGGAGATTACATGCTTTTTGATCTCGCTTGAGCTTCGCCAGACCTCATGATTTGGAATTTGTTGGTTCTCTGTTCACGTCGTGTGATAATAGAACATATCCCAACACTCTTTAGGAGAGGTTGGATAGGTTATGTGCATCATCTGTATGGTTCAACTATTGCTTCTCTTACACAGTCAGTCATATTAGTTGCCATTCTTCCGACCATCCGGCTGTACTTCTTCAGACTAATACAATGGAACATAGTTTTGCTACGCCTAAGCGTCGTGAGTTTAGGTTTGAAGCAGTGTGGTTGAAATCAGAGAATTGTGCTAAGGTAATCGAACAACAATGGGGTGCCTTACAGGCTACTGATCCATGTTTTTGAGTATGGGAAGGAATCATACAGTGTCAGGTAGGTTTGCTGAACTGGAGCTGTACCTCTTTTGGTAATGTTACACTATAGAATGATGGTTTGAAAAATCAAATTGATACCTTGCGACGTGGTGTTGTCACGGACTCATCTCGGGACCAAGTTAATCATTTGAGATTGCAGTTGCAGGACCTATTAGATAAGGAAGAAGTCATGTGGCGATAGAGATACAAATCCTAATGGCTCAAAGAAGGGGATCAAAATACAATTTTTTTTCATGCTAAAGCTACATCAAGACATCAGTTTAATAAGGTCACGGTTTTGCGAGATGAAAATGGTAATTGGTGTACTACTACACAACACATGGAACCTGTCATACTTTCCTACTTTCGGACCATATATCAGCCTAGTCGGCCACCGAGGGATGCTTGTGAGACTGTTTTGAACTCTGTTGAGCAGCGAGTAACCCAAGAGATGAACGAGGAATTGCTTCAACAATTCATTGCAGAAGACATTACTTTAGCTCTCTCTCAAATGTCCCTTCTCAAATTGCCTGGTCTTGATGGTATGCCAGTCTTTTTCTTCCAAAAATTTTGGCACATATTAGGTTCTGATGTCATTGCGTATGCTCTCAATTTTTTAAATCATGGTGTTAGCTTTCTTAAATTTAATTATACTCACATTGTCTTAATCCCAAAATGTGCTAAGTCTGAATCTGTAAGCCAATTCCGTCCTATTAGTCTGTGTAATGTTGTTTATAAGATAGTTTCTAAGGCTATTGTTAATCGTCTTTGGCGTTTTCTTGATTCTATTATCTATAGTACTCAATATGCTTTTGTGCCATCCCGGTTAATCACTGATAATGTATAAGTTGCATATGAAATCAATCATTTTCTTTATGAATAAATCTATAGGTCATTAGGGATATATGCCAATGAAGCTAGATATGAGCAAAGCTTATGATAAGATCGAGTGGTCTTTTCTTGAGAGAATGTTGCATAAATTGAGTTTTGATGTTCGTTTTATTCGCCTTATAATGGATGCATTACCACTGTTTCTCATTGCATAATCCTTAATGGCGAGCAATTTGGATTTTTCTATCCTCAACGAGCATCTAACAAGGACATTCGTTGTCACCTTATTTGTTCCTTTTTTGTCCAGAAGCTTTGAGTTCTTTTATTTGTTGTAGGGTGCAGGGAGGACTTTTATAGGGAGTAAGAATATGTCAGGGTGCGCCTAGTATTTCTCATTTATTTTTTTATAGATGACACACATTTTTTCTAGGCCACGGAGACGGTTGCTCGTATCATCAAAGATATTCTTTATACTTATGCCTTAGCTTCTGGACAACACATTAAATTGCAGAAATCCATAGTGGTTTTTGGCAAAAATACATCTCCAGCTATTTGGATTTTGATACAAGAAATTCTTGCCATGCGGATTGAGGAAAAACATGGTAAATATTTGGGGTTACCAACATTGGTAGGTAAATCGAAGAGGGAGATATTTGCATACATCAAGGAATGTGTATGGCATAAATTGCAGGGTTGGAACGAGATGTTATTATGTAGAGCGGGTAAGAAAATTCTGTTAAAATATGTTGTGCAAGTAGACCTGGCAATTGGGTACCCATGGGTAACCCAATTACGGCTACCAACGAGTTGGGTAAATTTAACCATGGGTAAATTTACCCGTTTTTTAATGGGTAAGAGATAGGGGACCCGTTACCCATGAGGATGGGTAACGGGTAACCCGCAGGTACCCGTAAATTTTTTTATAATTTATTATCATTATTTTTTTATATTATTTAAAGGTAAACTTGATGTTACTCAAATATTAACTAAATAAAACTACAAAAAAAAAAAAAAGACTACAAATTTCAAACATTAAATTGAACAAATACCTAAAGCATAATAATAATATTGTAGTTTAAAACTTATATCTTAAGTATTTAAAATCTACCAAATTTAAAGTACATCACATTCAAAAGTTCAAACTTAAATTCCATTACATGCCAAAAGTTTTTTGAATGGAAAATTTAAATATCAATCAAACATTGTTGTTCTTGTGGAAAAAGATGTTGCATCCATAGGAATATGCACAACAAATTATTTTAGGATATAATTTAATTTAATTTGCTATAGATTTTTAATTTATGAAATCAAAAATTAATATTTAGATTAAAAATATTTATATATGTATATATAATATATAATATATATAAATAAAAAATATATTTATGGGTTACCCACGGGTACCCGCGGGTTGGGCCAAAAGATGACGGGTAAATTTGGGTATGGATAAAATTACCCGCAATTTTTTGGGTAGGAGAAACAATGCCCATTACCCTTATTTTTTTGGGTACCCATGGGTACCCGCGGGTATGGGTTGAATTTTGCCAGGTCTATGTGCAGGCCATTCCAACATATGCGATGAGTTGCTTTAAACTACCAACAACCTTAACATCTGACATTGGATCAATAATGGTGAACTTCTGGTGGAATGATAAAGGTAATCATAAAGTTCATTGAATTAGATGGGATGTCTTGGGAAAAAGCAAAAAAGAACGATGGCTTGACTTTTGGGGATCTCTGGTCATTTAGTTTGGCAATGTTGGCCAAGCAAGCATGGCGATTGGTGAATCATCCTTAGTCACTTCTGAGCCATTTGTTCAAAGCAAGGTATTTCCCTAATTCCTCTTTCTTTAATGCTAGCGGGATTCTACTTCTTCATTCACTTGGAAAAGTATTTGGGACGCTAAGTTTATTCTACGTGTGGGATTGAGATATAAAGTAATGGCCTTATTACTTGAATTTTGAATGATCCTTGGATTTCGAGATCTTCCTCATTTCGAGTTTATTCGGCTTCCTCAACAATATCTAAGGATGCTAAGGTTTTTGAGTTAAAAAATTCTATGATTGGAAGTTGGGATGTTGATTTGATTCATTCTATTTTTGATGATGATGGTGCAAGGGCAATTCTTGCCATTCCTTTGAATGATTTGCGTAGACCAGATATTTTGGTTTGGCATTATGCTAAAGGTGGATTATTTATAGTTAGAAGTGCTTATTTTTGACTCTTTGTTTGCTGCACTAGCGATTGATGGAATTGAGGGGCTCTTTGAGTGATGTACATTGTGGTAATTATCTTTTTATTTGGCCTTCAAAGTTACCACCTAAAGTAAAAATCTTTGCTTGGAGGATGTGTCTCAACACCCTTCCCACCTGTGATAATTTGGCAACGAGAGGTATACAAACTAATGGTTTTTGCTTACTTTGTGGTTATGAGATGGAACTTGCCTACATATTTTCACTACATGTCATTTTTCTCAACAAGTTTGGGCCCTCTCACATATTCCACATTGCACTCTAGGTATCTTGAAGGATGATATTGAAAAATGGTTTGAGGAAGGTTTTCCATAAGCTTGATTCATCCCTCTTCGATATTGTCTTGTTGTGTTGTTGGTGTATATGGTATTAGCGGAATCGAGCTCTGTTTGGCAAGAAGATTAATTCTACATTTGAGACTTTCCAATACACTTATAGATATTTGCCTGAATATTTAATGCTCTATTTTCTCGAGATTTTGTTGCTTTGGTGCACCTTCTTTAACTTATGTTGTTGTCTCATTGGATATTGTATCTTTTGGACACCTTTGTGTGATTAATTGATTCATCGTTTTCTTCAACCAAAAAAAAAAAAATGTAAATGAATTAAGTTGAATTAAATAATTTTTTGTTTATTATTATTATTTTTATCAAACTTAAAAAAATCACATTAAGTATGGTCTAATTAATTGAATCAAAATTGCAGACACTTTAATAAAGTGGAACTTGAACAACTTGACATATCTATAATTTTTTAAATAATTAATTTGATTTTGAATTGAGTTTTAAATTTTATCAAACCTGAAGTAAAACATGATTTGTTATGTTTGATGAATTAAAATTAAATCAGTATTTATTGATTAATCTCAAATAAAAAATTGGGTAATTAAATTTATTTATGTTAGCTCTTGTCCAAACCAACTTTATTTAACTTAATGCGTGCAGCACAGCTGCACAGTCAATTTCATAATTTCAATTAATACCCAAATGACAAAACACCCTTGAAATCTCCCAAATGCCTTCAATTTTTCTAGTTCCCGCCAAATCCCAGCTCCCACATAAAAGCCCTTTTCCTGTTTCCCTTAACCCCAAAGTCCCAAACGATTCGCCTTAACAAAAAAAAGTAACTCCGCAATGGCAGAGCAAGAAGAAGAAAACCCTAATGCCATTGACAAGCCACACAAGGTGGAGATCCCGACTCGCCGAGTGAAGAACATAATGAAGCTCGACAAGGACATCAGCAAGGTCAACTCCGAAGCCTTGTTCCTCATCGCTTCTTCCACCGAGCTTTTCCTCCAATTCCTCGCCGAGCAATCGGGGTACGTCGCGCTGGAAAAGAAGAAAAGAACTATAAGGGTCGAACACCTGAGAGTCGCGGCCAAACGACACCGTCCGACTGGTGATTTTCTACTCGATTCTCTCCCGCTGCCTCATCAGCAGTCCGAAGAAGATCCTCGGAAAGATCGGGCTAAATCGCGTCCAGCTAAAAAGCCCATTCCTTTCGCCACTCGGTCAATTGACGCTTTCTTTCACAAGTTCACCTAGATGTTGTTATTGACATTCTATTTGTGTTTTAGGTTTTGGTTGTAAAGTATTTGAAGTAATTACTGTTGGGGGATTTTGAAAGCTGTTTTTTTATAATATTTGATGTGATTTCTTTAAATGATCATACTTCTGATTCTAGTACTTTAGCCTGGGGAAAGTTGCGGAGTAATTATGTTTTTAGAGGTTATTAGTCGATGGTAAATGCTGTATTAATCATTTCTAATTTGGTATGTGTTTGTTTTCTTTTTTTCCTGCCATTTTTTAGAAGGATAAATTATAGTTTGTTGTCTGATGTTTCTAGTGATTCTTATCTTAATTTATTCCATTATGTTGTTGATTTTGCTCGTTACTGAATGTGAATCTACTCTATGCCTTGGCTGATCAATTGTCATGCATTCAGCTGGCTAATATTCTGTTTAATGCATAACACAAGCTTTTTTGTTTCTCATCCTAAAGCCTCTACTTCTCATTATATGCTAGGCTCTAGGAATAGCTTGTTTCTTTATTAAGGTTTTGAAAATACCGAACGATAAAAGTTTATGTTCTTTCTTCTTTCAAGTTTAATGCATAACACAAGCTTTTTGTTTCTCATCCTAAAGCCTCTACTTCTCATTGTATGCTGGGCTCTAGGAATAGCTTGTTTCTTTATTAAGGTTTTGAAAATACTTAATGATAAAAGTTTATGTTCTTTCTTCTTTCAAGTTTAATGCATAACACAAGCTTTTTTGGTTCTCATCCTAAAGCCTCTACTTCTCATTATATGCTGGGCTCTAGTAATAGCTTGTTTCTTTATTAAGGTTTTGAAAATACCGAACAATAAAAGTTTATGTTCTTTCTTCTTTCAAGTTTCAAGTTTGATTGAAATAAAGTTATTCACTTTAGGCACTGATTTCCTATTGCCTGAAAGAGAGGAAAACATTTCCACATGTGGTTCTGAGAGAATCATACTCTGCACATCAAAGAAATTTAATCACTACTGATTTACAAATGTGAAAAGGTCCTATTATTTGATTTGAATTCCTAACGTATCCTGAGATTGTGTGCAAACTAGAAGTGACCCATATTATTCACATGAGGGGTATATATTTCTTCGCACTAATTGATGATAAGGGGCCATAAAATGATGAGACAACTGAGATTATATCATAAGCGACCCTGTGATGCCCTAGGGTGAAAAGGGGCCAGAAAATGATGAGACAACTGAAACTGTATCTTCTCGAAGATGATAAGGAAATCCTTTTGGAGTGTGTGTCCTTTGTCCATGTGCTTTCATTCCTCCTTTTATGAAAGATATGCCTTGAGTAGACGAGCTAATGCTCTTTGATCCTATCGGCTGAAAGCCCGTGGAAAATTTTCTATTCAGAGGGGTTGCAGTGCTGAAACCTCCATTTGAGCTTTTATCAGAAAGACGACGATTACTGGTTCCTGGCCTTGTTCCGAAGGGGCTCTCCTGCTCAGTTACTACTTTACTTTGTGCCTTTTTCTGCTCCTGCATCAAAGATGTAATCTCATATATTAAGGTAAGCTCTAAGCTGGTATATCCTATTGTGAGTGGTTTGATAGGGAGAGGAACATATTTGTTCCTCATGAATAAGAATGGAAAACATGGTGTTGATAATCACCCTTTGTCTTTGTTTCTCCTCTTCCTTTTCCTTCCTCAACATATTGTACTCTTCAAGCATTGCTAGCAGAGGAACCTGATGTTGAAAAGAATTGCCCTTGTAAGAATGAATCATACAAACTTATAATAGAATGATATCATGTGAATCACCATACAAAATTGGATAATGAGGCATAAAAGGCTTTGGATTTTGTGAATGAACTTAGATGTTTAATTCATCCTAGACAATTGACAGACAGTCCAATTTTGGAATAAAAAGTCAACTCAAATCAGTATATCCTATCTCAAAAGTTTGAAGTCTGCCGTATAGTAATCTATCCTACCATCTTGATAGGATTTAATTGTATCTTCATCAATATTTATGTTTATTCTCTATCTTTAGATATTTAAAGATTGATATTTACTGTTTCCTTTAAACTTATCTTCAGGTTTTTTCTTTTGATTGGTAAACTATCTTTAGTTAATTCTTGCTTGCTGCTAGTGAACTTGTGAAAATAGATTGAGAGTGATTACGAGAATCATTCCTTTCAATAGCTATGGCAGATAAAAAGTATACCTCATCATATAAGAAAACTTTCTTTCTTTCATCTTCCCAGTATTTAGTCTTAGATATCAGCGAATCCACCAAAGCTGCCAGGAAAATGAATGTAAACAAAACGTACTTGTTAGTAACTAATTTTTGCTTTATTGCAATGATGTTGACACTACCAGCACAATATTGATGCTGCAGTAAGTTTGGCTTGAAGATAAATCTACTGAAGGCAAATTAATAACTTTGACTAGATTAACCTGGTATCTTATTGACCATCACTCTTGCACGCTCGGCTCTTTTGAGGTTCTTATGAGCACCTCTGCTAACTGAATAACGATTTTCATCCTGAAATAGTGAATCAATCCCTAAAATTTTCTTCAAGAAAGAAAATGCTGCACACTTTTAGTTGTTTATATGAACAAGAGAAGAATCTCACCCTGCTGTACTCTTCCAACCAGCGCTCCTCATCACGTGCTAATATCCATTTTTCAACCTTCTCCATGATCACCTTTCGGCTAGCAGCTTCTTCTTCAGCTCTGGATATCTGTTCATCCATACTAGTGAGGAGATCGGCGTGATCAATCTCCCCTTTTGTGTATTGCTATCAGTCAAACATGCTTGTTATACTGTAAACAATATCTGGTAAAAGTTATCTTAAAAAAATTTCTACTGACCAGAGTTTATTTGGTTGATTATTTTTTCCATCTCTGATCTTGAAGGTATTTCCATGTGTGATCTACTGCATATCTCTTCAAGCTCTATTTGTTTTTTGAAGAAAAACTCTTTCATCTTGCTTGCTTTTAGCTGATCCAGTCTCTTGACTTCTGTCTCAGCCTTGAAACAATTTTTGATCATATTAAATCATTTTGTGGAACTAAAGCTCTATAGAAGTTTCAGATGGATGTATATCCAAACCTGCTGCACTATATCAAGAGTAAGGCTTCCAGGAGTGGAAATCTCAGCTGCTGCTGCTGCTGATAGACTGGTAACATGGATAAATTGTTGACGGTCTTCGTAGGGTGTATCCATGAGATTCCACAAATTAGCCAATGCTTTACCAAGTTGTTGAAGCTGTTTAGTGACATCACCAAACAGAGTGAATGAATTTTCTCTAGAACAATGTCTATAGTTTTTCCATTTTTTACTGCATTTCATGTTCAACATCTACCCCCGTATTGTCAAAATCCAGTTCCTATTTGAATGAAATTGCACAAGATTAATATAAAACTTACCTTGTCAAGCCGCATTTGTTTTTCTGATTCAAGGGACTTCACTGTGCTATCAAGCTTTTCTAGAATGCCATCACTTATGTTTTTTGACAATCCTGACAATTCATTCAAGCTTGGATGTACTTTGGTGATGATCAGGGAAGAATCCATTCCTAAAGTGGCTGACAAATTTTTGATTGTGCTTATATATTTCTCCACCCTCTGAAGTCTATCACTCTTTGATTCAGACACGAGTGTGCAAAAGAAAAAAAGTTAAAATCATTAGTTTCTTACTTTATATGGCCCATAACAAAACATGCTTATTCACAGTACCTTCTCACTGTGAAGTCTCTGAAGCTCATTCTGGTACTCCTCAAGTTTTTTGAGTGAAAGATCATTCTCATTAACCGAAACTGTGGATGATGAATCATTGTACTCTGTCCGACCTGCTATCTCTGCAGAAATTTTATGAATTTGCCCTTGCACCACTCGGAATTGCTTTACGCGCTCTTCTTTTCTTAGTTGCATCTCTCTTAGTACTGGAGTTATAGAATTTAGTTGCTCCTTCAGTGTTCCTGACATTTTCTCTGGCTGTAAATGAAAAGGCACTTGAATTATCACATGTGTAGTTCATATTTTTAAGCATTTCTCCTGCTAAGTTTGATAATAATTGTTTGTTGTAATATAAAAGTATCAGAACATCAAGCTTCCTGTTTGAGTCAGTCAAACAGATGTATATATCACTGAACTTTATCAGGATCATGCATACATAACTTCCAATTTTCCTTACATAGTGTTTAGGTCCTTGAATCTAGTGTGGAAAAATCATTCCTTTGTGTTTAATTCTTTTAATATTTTTTCTTTTCCTCAACAAAATTGAATGCCAAAACCCAAAACATAGCTAGCTTTCTTTCTATCTCCTTTTTTTCTCTTTCTTTTTTTTTTTTTTTTAATTTTTTTTTTCTCTTGAAATTTTTTAATGAAAGATTGGTCATTTTTGGGAATGTGAGTTCAACATGTCTACAATAGATTGAAGGCTGGCTGCTCTTTGATGCTCAGTAAGTCTGCTTATAGATTATATAAATATATATTGGTTCTGAATTGACTTGATGCTGTATTTATACAAATTCTAACCTTTTTCCTTTACTTGCTAGCTGTTAGAAGATATCCCATCTTACCCGGCCAGGGAGTGATCTTTCTCCAAGTGACAGAAGGAGATGAGTAAATTCAGCCTCAGATTCTGCAAGTTGCTGATGTAGACGAGCTCGTGAAATATTTGCAGTGTCAACCTTCCTCCTATAAACTTCGAGGCACTCCTGTTCAAGTTCCAGCAGAACCTTTTCCCTTTCAAATTTGTCTTCTCCTACTTCATCCCATATAATCTGCTAGAGTTGATATCACAAGTTATCAATCAGGTAATTTGGTATTATCACATTTTAATAAATTGCAGCTTGAGAAACTTGCCTGTAATTCTTGTAGCAAATAACCGCATGAAGTCTCCAGCAATGCTGAACTTGCCATCCCATTTGATTTTTGGAAGGATCCCATGAAAAACTCCTCTCAGAAATGGAAGACAGAAATAGAAAAGCTAGACTTACAATAAAGAGTGCTTTCCTAGAAGCTATTAGAGGAGTTTTAAACGAGAGGTGGAGGGACCATAATAAGGTGGGAGTGAATATTTGCTTAAAAGATAAGACTTCACAGGTGGGAGCACAGTGAAACTTTGGCTTCAAGTTGTTCCCTGTTGCTTTTGATCTTTAAGGTTTGCTTCCTCTACTTTATTTGATATGTGCTAAGTTTATGTGTTGATTCTCTAGAGATAAGGCCATCCATGATTCTCTTATTAGAGTTGAGATTCTCAAGTTGGAAAAATTTTATGACTCTTTAGTGCTTTAACCAGAACTTGATTCCCAAGCAAGCTTAAGAAAAAGGGGAAAAATGCTTGGGGATGAATGTGGTAACTGGTAAGGCAGTTATGTACAACTGATGAAATTAAAGTCATCAGATTTGCTGTGGGAATCTTTATTTGTTATGAGATTATGTCATGCTTTTCACTTTACTCTCAAGGCATTCTTATTTCTTCTGAAATTTCTTCGTATTAACCCTTTATTTCCGGAAAATCTTCCATCTTATGATTTTTTGATTGGTCAGTCATGATCACTAGATCAGTGTAATGAACGGTTTATGTGTAATAAGAGTTGATTTGGATTCGGTGGTCAACTATCAATTATACATGATGATTTTACGGAAAAAAAGAAGAAGGTAATTTGGGGTATTAATGACTGAAATCTTTTGGCATCATGATTACAGGAAAGAGTAGTGATGCCTTTTCCAAAAAATGACGTACCACCTTGTCTACCCTTATTTAGTGCTTTAATAGAAATAAGTAGATTATTTATTATTATGGTCTTGAGAAGTCCATTAATGCAAATTGAATTATATTCTAGAATGCTTGGTAGCCCTTCTTCATCAATATATGCTTTGTTAGGTGGCGCAGATGAAGGAGAAGGATGCCAAATCATGTCGTAATGCTTAAATAACAAGAGGTAGCGGACCACACTGAACTATAGCCACGTCAAATTGGATTTGTCCAAATTTATTCTTATTTGGGAAACACTTTTTACTTATTAAAGAGCCAAAGCCTACCACCAATATTAACAATGCATAAAAGTTAGTTTTATATATACCCTCGATCCTAGAATGATTTGTTAATTTGTACTGATATAGGTAAAAGAATAACACGAAGATTAGACCCTCTCTAATAGCTCACGTAACGATCTGACCGGAGTAAAGGAATTTGGGCGTACCTCCTCAGATCTTGATTCCCAAACATGTGGCATGATCAGCTTAATGGCAATTCTACACAATGACCAAGTACTAATGTACGGCCTTGACGGACGATCGTAGATCTTAAAGACACGTGGCATCATCAGATGATCTAAGGACATGCCTTAATACGCATAATACAAATTACGTCCCCTATAAATACTTGAATGTAATAATTTGTAATGGATTTTAGACGGAATTCAGTTTAAAGAGATTAATTGAGGTCGACATGTTAAGACCTCAACATTAAGTTGTAATCTCACTTTCCTTCGAAAATTCAGAGCCCATTAATAGATTAATTGATTTGTTTAGAATACATCCTCATCATGTACAATTGATTGGATAACTTGGCTATTTAATTAAAGACAATAATAAACAATCTCCTCAATGATTAGAGGTAGACTAATGTTGTCTCCCGCAAGTCAATGAATGTCCTCCACATTATATAGATAAGTTGAACTTTAGGTTTTAGGGCCTGTGCAATATAACCCCTTGATGCTTAAGTCAGAGTGGAGGTTGGTGGAATACATAGTCTATAATGAAAATAATGGTAACAACCTAATAATGAGGAGAGATGAGGTATTTATAGGTAAAGATGTGTGCGGACCTGATTTGATTAAGGGTTGAGATCCTCCCATGTGTTTAGATTGGACGACCTAGATATCAGGTCATACGATAGGTCTCAAGTTGAGTCAACTTATTTAAAAAAAAATGTAGGGCTTAGGTCTATTTGCTCTTTCAAGCACAAACTTAGGATTTCTTATGATTTTCCCACATTATTTAGCTCCCATACTTATCACATCTTATATGTAAATAGGTGATGAGAAGTATTATTGTTTCTTTCGTTCAAGTTGAGATATTCTGTCATTTTTCACAATTTGAATTTTTTTAATTTAATTTTTTTGATAGATTTATCTTTGTCATTGAATTTGAACTGCCTTTTGATTGTCACTATTGGCTATATAAGATAATCTTAATTGAGGATGCAGCACGCCTCCTAAGGCTTACTCTTTATATATGTATCCTCCATCATTTCGTTCTTGCCTTTCTCCTATTTCGCCGACCATAAAATTTCTTTCAAGGTATAATTGAATCTCTACACCAATTGACATTCAAATGATCAACCTCTATAGGTAAAGTTTACTTTAACTTATATCGTCAAGCTCTAATAATTCCAATAGTGAGACTGGATCGTCTAATACTAGCTCCAGTTCTGATGGAATCATTATTTTTAGTTTTGTTAATGTTCATCTTGAGATCGCCCTTCGCAATGTGCCAGAGATATGTAGTAGCTATAGGAATCCTAATAATAGTTGAGGTCAAATCCCTGCTTCTATTATCGACCTTGTAATTCAAACGATTCTATGGCTATTGAATCTCATTTGTCATCTTAAGCTTATGTAGGAGATTTTTTATCCTTCCAACTATAGAATAATTTCACTTGAATCAAGTAAAACTATGGATAATCCACCTCCCAATGGCCTAGCTTTTATTGTGCTTGTTCTAGAGGATGGTCTTCGTTTTCCAATATCAGAGCCTATAGTGAATATCATGTGCCACTTAGGTATTTGTCCTACTAATTGGTCCCGAACTCCACCAGAAATATCTTAGGTTTCAATATTATTTTGCGATATTTTGAGGCTGAACCCTCATTTATTGATTTTTGGAATCTATTACACTTGATTTTTTTTTTCTCATCGATCTAGGAATTGTAGGTTTTACTATCACAACTAGACCTAGAGCTTGATCCTTGAAAAACTTTTTTCATCTTCGAGCTCCTGGAAACATAAATGATTTTATCTCGAAGCCTTTTTCGATAGCCCCTAGAATGTTACTAGAGAGTGGTGTACTGACAAATCTCACTTTGCGACCTCGGAGGAGCCATCTTGGTATGAGGGTTTTTGTCGAAGATCCCTTGACGAAACACCTCTTTGAAGTTCTCACTCTTATAACAAAAGAGACTCTTAAGTTAGCCTACTTATCTCTAGTGCCTATTCGACCTCGCACCACCCTTAGTAATTATTATTTGCATTGTCTATGCTTTATTTATATTTCCTTGTACTTATTGATTCTTAGAGCATACATGGATGTCCGAGCTGCGATGATGACTAACTTAGTGAAGCAGCTTCATGCTTATGTTGAGGGTCCTAATGATCAATTCGATTCACAGGCCCCTAAAGAGCAACAAACTCCCCGAGCTACTCTTGCTTGACCTATAGGTTAGGTACTGGCACTCCTTCTATTCTCTTTTTGATAATGTGGTGCCCGGGCCTTGGAATTGTGGACTCTTTACTTCGAATTGCTTTCCCTACCTATCGACTTTGATCTCCTTTACAACTTAAGGATGATCTTAAGGGGTCTATTGGCATCATTGGAGAAGGTTTGCATATGACGGTCCCTTAACCCAAACTACATTGTGGGCAAAAGAGGTCTCGTGAAGAGAAGAAGGAGAAAAAGAAAGACAAGTCCACGATTAGTGGCAAAGATAAGATTAAAGAGAGTTCAGGTATAGCAACCATGGCCGTTCACCACATTTGTTATTCTAATGACCTGTCCATCGACCTTGGGGCCTTAGACAATGTTTATCATTGGTTTTCTCATCTTGCTTCTTGTAAACCAATAGGAAGAAAATTTCGACCCCTCGACTTGAGTTTTCATTTTTAGGTCCATCAGTATCAACTGGTGCAATTAAATGGATACAGTATATTCAAGAGTGAGATCAGGCCATTTTGATTGATACTTCATTTATAGGGTTCAGAGAATCCATGGCTCATAACCTAATGCAACTCAGTAACTTTTTGATAAGCATGGTTCTTAATGGCATGTCTTTTATTACAAATTTATGTGCATCATCTTTTTAGATTGCTGTCTTTACTTGTCAGCTTACCTATTGATGCTACTTGAAAGTGGAGCGATGCCCTTTTCAAAAATCAGTAGAGTGTTGGTTTGTCTTTTTAGGAATGCGTGTAGAGAGATCTGCTCTTCTTGAAAGCTCTTTTATTGTGAGAAAGTTTGCAAAATCATTTCTTGTGTCCCGTTTTTCTTTAGGATTTGGTATTTATAGATTTTGATCTTGATGGGCTTAGACCTACTAGAAGCTTTTCGACCTCTTACTTATTTAATTAATTGAGGGTTAATTTGTCATATTTAATCATATTACCAAAATACCCTTGAGTCCATTTTTAGTCACATCATTAAGTCCCCTTATTTTTCAGTTGAAAATTGTTTATTTCACATAAAAAAAATATAAATTAAGTTTAATTTGTTAAATTTATCTTAAGTTAATTTTGAGTAATTATTTTAGGCTTGGAGTTTGTAAATTCTCAAACTTTATCTAAGTTGAGTTTAAGTAGTCCTTAGTGTTTATGAGTCTTCTAAGAAGTGCTCCATAAAGGTAGTATTTGTTGGCACCTAGGGAGTTAGCAAAAAAAAAAAAAAAAAAAAAAAAGAAGAATTTTACTTTGACTAAGGAGGAGAAGAAGTGGAGATAGTTCTATTAGAAGTGCTAAGATGAGTCCTCAAGAAAGTCTTCTTTTTACCCTGGACTCTCTAACTTATTTCTTTCTTCTTGGTCCATGCATTTGTAAATTCTATCTATGGTCCTTTAGAGTTAGTGAACACTTCAAGATCCTTAGTTGAATCAAAAAATGTCTAAGTCTAATTTTCAGTTCAATTTAGGAAAAGAGTCTTCAACATATTAGTCGGGTGGGGCTGGAGAAGGAGTCAATGTGGTGACCACGTGGCTGACTAGCCATCCACGTGCGGCAGCGAAACTAGGCACTCGAGGGGGCAGCTCATGCAGCGCTCGCGAAGTGCCTGCTTTTCGCGCCTATCTCAAGCGCCTGCGTGGCGACCAGGCTGTTGTCCTTAGGGTGTCAGCCCTGGGTGTTCGTGAGGCGACTTAGGTGGACGCTTGCAATGTTCATGGGTTAGTTCGTGCTCGTGGGGGTTGTCCTTTCTGTGGTGTTGCAATGTATCTCGGTTCTCCTCTTAGGATGCAGTTAGTTCAAACCTTAGAGAATTTTGAGGAACTTCCTGATGAAATTAAGATTAACGAGTTGTCTTCATTGTCTAGTTTTGATTTCAATGAGGAGGGTTCTTCTGACGAGGAGTTTGATGGTGTTCCTATTTGGAAAGATAATTTTTCAAAAGTTGTAAGAATTATATGTTTACTTGAATCATAGGAGTTAGAACACTTTGTGACGTAGGACTTCTGTTTCTAATGAATTCAAGTTTTTCCTTCCTTTTTCTCAAGACAATATGATGTTGCCTCATAGAGAGCACTTCGTAATTTTTAGTAGTTATTTCGCTTGTGGGTTTTCTCTTCCTTTTGACCCTCTTTTGCTAGATATATCATGCGGCAATTATGTGCATCTAAGCTAGTTCGTGCCTAACATTTTTACATCTTTTTCTGGTTTAGATATCATTTGAGTGACTTGGATTCGCTAATATATTTAGATAGCTACCATACTTTGTTTGGGGTACGCAAGGTGCCAAATGAGCCTTTCTTTCATCCTTTTCCTAAACTGCACAACAAGTTTTTGTGTGGGTTACCTTCATCTAGTGGTACTTGGAAGGATAGATTTTTCTTTGTTAAAGGCAACGGTTGGAACGTTTCTTGCAAGTGGAATAGTTCTCTCTTTTCGATTCGTCTTAGTTAAGTGTCGCGATCTTTGTATAAATTTCACCAAAGTAGGGTGGTTTAATTTTCCTTTTGACGTCACTTATATATTTCCAACTGGTACTTAGCATATTTGTCTTTTGATTCATAGCTCTTGCTTGTGTTCATTTACGCATTTTTAAATGATCTTGCACATTGCTTGTATATTGATTTAGTTTTTCTTCTCTTTGTCGATAGGAAAGAAGATTGATTTTACTAAGATTTTGGCTCAGAGAGCAGAAGATAGAGTAGCTGAGAGACGTATCATGGAGCAGCGCTGTAGAGGGATGCCACTGAGTGGCCGTTTCCCTAGCCCCTGGAGCTGGCGGTTGAATATGGTGACGCCCCACCAGTTTCACTGTTGGGTGCTTCCGCTACATGTGATGTGATTGAGATGTTGCCTTCCGGTCCTGTGAGGAAGTGTGCTTGTGGATCTACTATTTGTATGCAGTCTACTTGTCCATTTCATATTAGCGAGGGCAAATAGCTCTTTTGCTATGGTTTGCAGTGTAGTTGTGTGGTAGACTCCTACTGGGGTGTTGACGAGACCGTGTTTAGTGTCAATGATATGCGGGGTGAATATAATCAAGGAAAGTTAAAGTTATTCTCTTTTTCCTAATTTGTTGAGATAGCTGCTGGTGATTTTACTCGATTATGAGTTCACTTCTTTACTTTAATTCCTTCTCTTTTTGTTTTTTTTTGCCATGACCTTTTACTTTAGATCACTTTTGCATCTTTTTAATGTAGGAATGGAATTTGGTTGAGCAGATGTCCTACTATGACAAAGGAGCCTCAGCTGTGGTGAAACGCTTCGAAGAAGAGACTACCGAAGTAGTCAAGCCGTGTAGCCAGAAAGAGGGGGAGTTGGCTCACCTACTTGAGGAGCACGAGTGCTTCAAGGTAAGGTATGTGAAATAAGTGAAGAGCGGAGAGAAATTCAAGAGTTCTGATGCTGGGAAGATCATTGTCAATGCTATCCTTGGGAGGCTGTTAAGGAGTTAAGAGGTCCTTATGAATTTTTTGAAGTAGTGAAATCGGAGTTGATGGTGATTTATGAGTAAACTATTCAAAATTATCACCGTATTCTGGATCGGATTGGATGATACTCTAAAGAAGATTTATTGATATTGGATCATACCATTTCGGGCAACATTGTTGCTAGAAAGTCTGAGAAAGGTCCCAATAATGGGGCAGAGGTTAGAATAGAGGAGCCAGCTGAGGCGGCTTTGCAAAAATGAAATGTATATTGAGTAGGATTTATCTCTAGTAAGTTTTTTAGTAGTTTTCCTTTCATATTGATGTTCTCCTTTGAAGGATAAGTATTAGCTAACATTTTGATGTTATTTTTATTTGACCGCAATAAAATTTTTGTTCTTTATGTTTATTTTTGCATTCAAGCAAGTGCATAGTTAATCGTATGGGTTACTGACATTGCATATACTCGTACTTTGAGAGTTTAGAAGTGATAGACATGAAATTATCATCATAAATGTTATTAAAAAAATGTGTTGTAAGTGTTAATGTGAAATGCTAGATTCAGGTGCGGACATAGAGTGACAAAGTTAGGTGTTGGCACCAGGGCAAGGGTGTTGTGCCGGGTCACCCATTACGCATCCAGTAAAGTTGTCCACTTAGGAGATCTCGGGCACCCATAGGGCGTTTCCTTGCTAGGGATTCTGGGTGTCTGTTGGGCACTTGACTTGCAGGGGATTTTGGGTGTTCGGTAGGTGCCCTGTTGCGTGAGATCCTAAGTGCTCGGCTGGAGTATCCCCTTATAGAAGGTCCTAAGCGTTTGTAGGGCGCCTTCTTGTGAGACATCTGGGGCGTCCATGTGGCATCCTATTGCTAAAACTCTCAAGCGCTTAGGGCATTCGGTGTTGGGGCAGTGGCTCTTCTTCTTCTCCTCTCTCTCTCTCTCTCTTTCTCTCTGGTTGAGAGTTGCTCTTGTTTTCATTATTTTTTGTTGGGTTTGTGGTAGCATAATCCTTCAATAATTGTCTTGGAACTTAGAGAATTTCTAGCAAATGATGCATGATGTGTACTTTAGCATGTCCATGAAGTTGGAGTAATTATAAACATAATGTCTGACAAGGTTATCTTAGAGTGGTATAGAGCCCCCATTTTACATCTTCATTAGCTCATCTTTCATGAGATAAAGTTCTGCACTGGATGAAGATTATTTTTTTCATGCTCAAGTTGAGCATAGACTGAGTGTCGTGCATATTTATGAATTTTCTGAGAAGCTTGATAGTGAGTATATGTGATGACGTGCGGAGTCTTTAGACTTAGATATTTTTTTAGAATACTTTTTAAGTGCGAAGGCATCACCATCTTTAAGTTGGATTTTCTTTGCTTGATGATGTAGGTGTTTGCCGAGGTGCTCTTTTAGTGAATGTATTTAGAGTGATCGCCACATATTCCCAAATGGAGTTAATAGTGGACTTCTTTAGGACACCACGTACTTTCGAAGAGAGCTGATTGCGGACTTTTTTCAGGACACCACGCACTCTCTAAGCGAGTCGATTGTGGACTTTTTTAGGATGCCACATACTTCCAAAGGGAGCTGATAGTGGACCTTTTTAGGATGCTACATGTTTCCAAAGAGAGCTAATAATAGACTTTCTTAGGATGCCACGTACTCACGAAGGGAGCCGATAATAGACTTTTTTAGAAGGTGACTACCGTGTACCTCCCTGGAGGCTAATAGTGGGATTACGTCGGCTACCATGTACCCTAGGTAGGCTTTTATAGTATTTTTATGCTTGGTGATTGCCATGTAGTCTTTTACTCCTCAAAGAGCCTTGTAGTAGGCTTATGCCTAAAGCTGCTTCCGAGTTATTCCTTTTAAGTTTTGCAAAATTCAAAGTCATAGAAGAGGTGTAATACGAAGAATATGAATTTTTTTGCATTAATCAAAAAATTGTCAATGAAGAACTAATGTCATCCTTGAGTAGGTAAGCATTATTCAAATTTAAAAGAGAAACGAGAAAAATACTTAAAAGTGAAAATACTCTTAGGAGAGGCGGGGAATGCTCTCAAGTGCATCAACCTAGCTAATCTAGCTTGTATGTAGGTAGGTGACTCCTACAACAACAACACTTGGTGCTGAATCTTAGGTAGCATTTTAGGAGTTGCTCTAGTGATGCATATCATGGGTCCAACTTTGTGTTGGCAGTGGAAGCAGAGCTCCTTCTTGTCGCAAATATAGTGGCTCCCCGGGACTCTTCCCTTCTTTTCCATGAGATTGTTTCTATAGGAGTTTTTTTGCTTATCCACATACTCATTGAAGTATTCTTTTCGGATTAATACTTTAATTTAATCTTTCAAGCTCTGACATTGTTCTATGGTATGCTTGCTAGAACTATAGAAGTTGCAATATCGTGACAATCCATGTTTCTTTGGCCTTCTAATGTCCATCGGGAGGTATCCAATCAAGTCTTAGAATGTGGTAGCTTACAGCCTGCTTTCCCATCTAGCTTTTTATGTGTTTATAGCCTGCTTTCGCTCTTGGTTTACTCCTAGGTCTACTACCCCATATTTGCTAGTATCATAAGAAGCTGTTACTTCTTGAATCCTCATCTTTTCATCTTTCGGTGATAGAAGCTTCTTTAGAAGTGTAGTGGGGCTACCCATCATGTATCCTGGTGTATCCAGAGGCTTTGGGTTCTCAAATATTTTCTTCTTCTTCAAGTGCCGACCTTGATTCCTCTTCTAATAGGGTTGATAGTTAGGGCTCTTTCATGTACTGACTCATCTCTTGTTCTTTCCTTGATGGTGGTGTCACATGTCTTGTCAGGTCCTCCAGAGAGCATCGAAAGCATCCTAGCACTGAGGAGGTCACCTTTATCAACTGCACAGTGTTGGGTGGCAGGCTTTTGGTGTTTGCGGAGTGGTGGATAGTTAGACTTATGCTTCTCCACCTTGGAGTATTTGCGGGATTTTTTCGACTCCAACACTATTTATTCTCCAAAATGTCCTGATTGGATTAGCCTTTCAATCTCATCCTTTAGATGTCTACACCACTTGGTGGAGTGGCCACAACACTGGTGGAAATGGCACCATTTATCTATCTTTTGCTTTTCTGTCTTCTTCATCATCTTTTGAGGAGGATGTATGACATAGCTACACTATAGGCCCTCACGTAGAACCTCTTCTCGTGGAATGATGAGTGGGGTATAGATTGTGAATATCGAAATTAGTTGTGCCCATGTGCCTCGAGCATGTTGCTTTAACTATGCTCTCCGTTGTTTGGTGTATGCTTCTTCGACTGAGCAATTATCGTGGATAGGGATAGGTTTTCGACATCATCAGGGATTGTGGTGCTAGCGCTTAAGTCTACCATCTAATCGCAATAGGAATTGAACTAAAAGGGTTTCCTTAGGAGGAGATGTAAAGCTCCATTTAGGGTTGATCCTTTCGATAGTTAGCTCGGTCGGCGAGGGGGACAAAGCCCCATAGTCCCCCTGGTAAGATTGTAGTAGCCCTTCTATGTATTGGGTGGTTGAGTTGGCCAAGATTCGTGCAGGTACTGATATTCTCCAACATGTGCAGACATTGACACTCTCAACACACTTATCAGTATCTCTGGGTTTAACAACATCGTGAGATCTCTAGGAAGTGACGCTTGGTTTGCAAGTGTTCTCCTTGGTAGAATGCATACACTAGGGAGTGGCTCTGACATTGCTTGTGAATTTACCTTTAGCTGGTAGTTCTCCACATCCTTGAACATTTGCACCTCTTTGGTGTTTTAAGAGTGAACTCTAGATCTATCTTGCACCCTTAATGTTCCTTCTTCTTCCATTGAGTTTCCCACAAATGGTACTAAAATGAAGATGATACCAAAATGATACTGCTTGGAAGTGGAGTGAGGTCTTTTCTAGAAAACAAAAGATTGTCAGTGCATCTTCTCAGGAATATGCGTAGAGAAATATGCTCTTCTTGAAAGTTCTCCCACTCTAAGAAAGTTCAAAAAATTATATTTCTTGTGTCCCTTTTCTCTCTGGCATTTGGTATTTATAGATTTTAGTCTTGATGGGCTTAAACTCATTAGAGTTTTTCTGCCCTCTTGATGGGCTTGATTTGTCCTTTAGACTCTTTGGCCTCTTTACTTAATTAATTTTAAGCTTAATTTATCATATTTAGTCAAATTATCAAAATGTCCTTGAGTCCATTTTTAGCCATATCACCATCCAAATTGTTATCTAGAGCGAGTGGAAATGGGAGGTTGATCGACAACTGCAAGTCATTTAGGATAAATATGCTAAGATAAAAAGAGACTTTGAACAACTTACTTCCAAATTGAAGAAAGTTAAAACTGCCCGTTGGTTCTCATGGTGAAGAGATTATTTCTAAGGATTCTGAGATTGCAAAGCTATCAAGGGATGCTGATGTTTTGCGTTCTGAGCTTCAAAAGATCAATAAAGAACTTGAAGTTCTTAAGAGTTAGTATGAGCAAGAAATAACTAATCAATTTGAAACTGGAAAAAAGAAGGGTTTCATAGACTATTCAAATTTCGATTTCTTTCAATTCACACTTCAATGAGCTTGTAATGCTACTGTAGAAGACATTACCCATCTTCTGTCTTTGAATACGTTATATTGAGCAATGCTGCCCAAGATGGTTTAAAGCTAAATGAAAGTTGCAGTATCTTGGTATAGTGAAAGAGGGTTTCATATTCAATCACTTGACCTTTGCAAAGATAAAAAGTTTCAAGACTATCCCAGTACGCTACGTCGAGAGTTTCTAAAGGATAAAGCTCCTATATACTACTTCCAGGGCGAAAATCTTGAACTTCTTAGAGTTTTTACTTTATTTTAGAGGTTGTGCTTATTTTATTTATTGGTCATGTATTTTGTCTTCCAAGGGTTACTTCTTTGTCTTAATTTGTTCCCTCTTGTGTTCTTAGGAAGATTGCATAGACCTTGTGATTGCCTATCGTTTTTTGTTAATGAAATGGAAATTGTTTTCTATTTGCTTTATTTGTGCATGCTATTTCTCAATGTTTTCCATTTCTATCTAACATTCTAGTACACTTTCTCAAAAGCAAATGCTTATTGATCCTTGTATGTGCGTGTGTGTATGTTTTTAGCTACATTAATAACTTGTGGGTCGTTGTCCAAGTCATGAAGAACTCCTTTTAGTTTGTTGTCCTTGCACATTATCAATCTACTTTGTGGTATTGAGGTCATGTTATTTCTCTTTTTTTAGAAACAAATTTCTTCGACCATCTATTAGAGAGGTCGTGACATTTCTCCTTTTTAGAAACAAATTTCTTTGAACATCTTATGACAGATATTGTGATATTTCTCTTTTTCATAAACAAATTTCTTTGACCATCTTTTGATAGAGGTCATCACATCTCTCTTTTTTAGAAACAAATTTCTTTGACCATAGTTTAGTAGAGGTCGTAACATTTCTCTTTTTCAGAAATAAATTTCTTTGACCATCTTTTAGCAGAGGTCGTGACATTTATTTGACCATCTTTTAGTAGTGGTTGTGACATTTCTCTTTTTCATAAACAAATTCCCTTGATCATCTTTTAGTATAGGTTATAAAATTTCTCTTTTTCAGAAATATATTTTTTTTGTCTTTGCAGGTCTTTGTTTTGTTATTTGCTTTACAAGCCTATTTGCTTTTCTCTTATTTCCTGATAGATTCATGGAGAAAGAAAGAACCATTGCACAATGCGCTTGATATTTGCATTCATTGCTTGCAAGAGTATCCCAAAAATACAAAGCGTATTACAACGATTCACATAAAAGATTTAACAAAAGAGAGGTGAACTTACGAAAGGACCTTAAGCATCATTTACCTCTTGCGTAGAATTTTCTTAAGTTTTTAAATGGACCAGAGCCTAGGGAGCTCTTTTCCATCTATCGTTTTAAGCTTGAACATCCCCTTTTTTGTCATTTGGATAACTTCGAAAGGACCTTCCTAGTTTGAATTTTAATTTATAAATGTGGTGAGATACCTAAACCTTATTGAACACCCAATCCCAAACTTGTATATTTCTTGGTTTGACTTTCTTATTGTACGCAGCTACCACAACTTTTTTGTGTGCCAATATCTGCAAGAAAGCTTAATCTCTTTTTCCTTCAATCGCGTATAACTCAACATTTTTTCTGCTATATTTGCTTCTAATTCATAATTATCCACTCTGAGTGAGGGCATTTCGATTTTTGCTGGAATTACAGCTTCTAAACCATATACAAGATAAAACGGGGTCTCACCTCTTGCTGTTTGACGTATTGTTTGACAAACTCATAATACTTTTAGCAATTTTTCTAACCAATTCCTTTTTGCTTGTCCGACCCTTGTTTTAAGCTACTGTAGAATTATCCTACTGGTGACCTTTGTTTGACTACTCACTTATGGGGTGACCTATTGATGTAAAATCCTATCTTTCTCTCTCACTATTGTGCATTAGTTAAATAGAGAAGATGCCCAACTTCATCCTCCTTAATGTGTCCAAGAATATTATATCTTTTGAACTACCACTATCAATAATATCTTATGGACAGTGAATTTTGCAATTTCCGTAGTGATTACCATGGGATCATCATGAGGGGTACACACTCCTTCTAAGTTTTCATATCTAAAAGTGATCTACACTTTACTCTTTTCTACTGTTAAGATTTGATGTCAGGTATTTATCGACCTTGCATAGCATATTTTGGCATTTCTTAAATCTCCACCTGCTGGGCCACCTGAAATTGTGTTGATTATTCCTCATCGTGGTAAATTGTCATTAGCAGGATTTTGCTTTGAATGCTTTTCTTCCCTTAGAAAATTATCTCTTGCCTGCCGACCCGAGCTTCGCAATGGGCTGTGAGACCTCTTCGTTTCTTTTCCCCGTGTATACTTGTTGGAATTTTTTCAAGATGTATATGCTATGAACTCCTTCAAGTATTCAATGAGTCTTTCTATTACATCATTTAATTGGTCAATTCTCTATATTATGTCCTTTATCCTTGTGGAAGATATAGTATTTGTTCAAAATTCTTTTGTTGAGAGTGTGTAATTATTTCTTAGGCCATTGGAGCATATTGGTTGGTGCTATTGCCAACATCACTTGAGCTCATGGTACTTTGAAATGGGTGTAATGATGATATCTAGGGTATGGTGCAGACTTTGATGGTCTTTTTTAGATCGTAGCTTCTATGTTTCTCCCTCTTATCTTTTTTGTTGCTCTTTCTATCGAATTGATTGCTTTTATACCACTCTTCCTCATTCATAGCATTCATTTATTCTTTATGGACATATTGTCATGACATTTTCATAAGCTATTCTATATCGCATGGTGACATTCTTGCTAGAGCCAAGTAAAGGGCAACTTTTTAAGACTATGGATTAAGATCAAGATCTTTATCATCATCTCAATGCTCAAATCCTGTACCTCTAGTATCTTGTTGAATTGATTCATGAACACCCTTAAAGGTAGGGACGGGCGGGGTACCCCTACTGTGAGTACCCGAGGGCTCAGGTATCATTTTTTGGTTCCTGATTCTTGACCCTCATTTGATGGGGGTACACCATCGGGTACCCATTGGGGTCGAGTATCCTCCAGGGGTATCCCCAAAATCCCTCATTATTTATTTTTTATTTTTTAATAGAAAAAAATTAAAATTTTGTTCATTTATTATTTATTTTCATCATGAATCAATTCATAACACTTCATTTGACTGCTCACAAGTTTTCAATCTCACCTAATCTATAATTTTAAAATTTAAATGTAAATATTAATTTTTAATATATGATATACATCTTATATTGGTAATAATATTTTATCAATATCATTGTCATCTTTTATTTATCACAAATTTACAATTCAACTTCATATTTCAGAATATTACAATGGTATTTGATCACAAGTTACAACTCACAAAAGCATTAAAATCCAAACATTCCAACAAATTCGCAAATAAAACCAACAAAGTTTTCAAAAAAAATAATCATTATCCAAATACATTACATATCAAATCAAATATTCGACTAATAAGAGCTTAATAATTTGGGCTCCAAATTTCAAAGGCCCAGAAGATTTTGTGTTTATGGTGTGTTGTGACTTGTAAGTGTTGAATTGTCTTTTATTAGTATAATTATAATTTTTTATTTTATTTTTAATAAAAATAGGGGTACCCGATTGGGTGTTGTGTACTGAAAGGTCTTACCTGATACCCCATCCAAAAATATTGGGTACCCTTTAATTACCCAATCAAGTTTGGGGACTAAAAATACCCGATAGGGTTGGGTCGGGTACTCAAATACCCAAATTTGATTCCCAACCGTACTCAAAGGTTCTTTCTCTCTCTGTCCTATAGTGAAGAGGTATAGTTGCTTTTTTTGGAGTTGTTCATATGACACCAATGTCCTGGTGGAAGAGTTGTGAAACATTATTGCACCTATTCATATAAAGTATTGATTAAAACTTCACAATTTATTGCATTCAATAACTTGTATAACTGCATAATATGCTTGAAGTTCGTTAGATGTTGAATTGGAGTTTCCATCATACTTTGGCAAGTCAGGAACTTTAAATCTTGGTGGAATGACTCCAAACAATATTATTGGGATAGTGGCCCATAGCCAATTAGATTGACATGTAAACTATTTCACTTGTGATACAGTCTTGATTGAATGATATTCATCATCAATGTCCATTTTCATCTTATGCTTATTTTACTTCACTAGCATTTGGTTGAAGCCCTTAGATCACATAAGACTACGAGACTTGGTCACGCACTGAGTGGTGATCATGAAACAAGTCTTACATGATCGTGATCTTAAAATATTCCAAGTCGTAGAATCTTATGAGACAGGGCATCTAAGATTCAGATAGACTTGCACTAGTGATGCATAAATCCAGGGGATTGGATGTTGCTCCGCTTCATGAGCAATTCATGTTAGACATGTGTGCATGTTAGTGGGTGCTTGTTAGAGAACAAGTTTACTAAAGGCCTACTCGGGGAATCCATTGGATAGCCGTAATGGCAAGTCGGTAATTACAAGTTCTCCAACTTATGCTAGTGCATATAATTAGTCCTTTAACTTGAGGATTCATGGTAACCTTGTGTTTAGGTTTTCTTACATTGACTCTTCCTTGACCACTTTTCCAGTCATTCGGGTTAAGCTTGGGTATGAGCTACTTAGACATGGAGATTTGTGACATCCAAGATGGCATCCATCTCTTCATCGTTGTGAAGGGTGAGTATATCTCCTATGTATTCTACAATGATTGATTCCACAAAATCCTTGTGCTAGGTAGTATGACAATTTGAAAAAGGAGTTTTTCAAAGATGAGGTCAAAAAGGGGAATCGAACATTGTGAATAGAAACATAGTTATCGATGCTATTAAGAAATTGGAAAATATCTTGGCTTAGGCCTCTTTTGGGAGATAAGAGATAGAAGGACCATATCTGCATTGTAAGCATAGAGCTAGAATGGTTCTCCAAAAGCATATTCATTTTGGCCATTTAGTTGGACTCCATGGGCTTGACGTTGGACATTGACCATGGAGATTGGGTACTTTTCAATTAATAGAGATTAATTGAATTGAGTTATTTGTTTAAAGGAGTTTAAACTAATGTGAATATTTCGATATTCCTCAATTAGTTTAAAGAAGTTTAAACTAATGTGAATATTTCGATATTCTAAATATCACAAGAGTTGTATGCCCATATCCAATGAATGGTAGAACCTAATGGGTCACACACAAAAGCTGATAGGAAATCTTATTTGATGAAGGGAATTTCTAAGTTCCACTTGACCGATTTTCTGGAGGTAAAATGGTTGGCTAATTTTTGGTCATTTTAGCATGATCAATTTAATTATTAAATTGATCTAAATAATTTTAGAAGTTAAATTAGACCAATTAAATTAAGGAGTTAATTTAATTGGTACCACATGACTATGAATTGGTCAAGTTAACTTAAGGAGTTAAGTTGACATTTTTAGCTTAAAGAGTTAAGTGAAGGCCAAATAATTAAATTAACAGGTTAATTTAATTAAAATGAAGAATTAATTTTGGACAAAAAATAAAAATGAAGGAGTTCATTTGAAGTGCATTTGAATTTATTTGGATGATATTTCATGAGATGAAATAAAGATTCCAAATAAAATTCAAATGCAAATGAAATTAAAATTTCACGTGCAACTTGTCTTGCAAGTTGGTGCCAACCTCATGGGAGGTGTGATGCCAACTTGCATCACACCTCCCTCCCTATAAATAGGAGAGAGGTGGCCGGCCAAAGCATGCTTACAATCTAATTGTTAGATTCCATTTTTTCCTTCACATTTGTGTGATTCACTCTTGTGTTGAAGTCTCACACTTCTTCTTTATCCTACCTCCTAAAAATTGGCCCTCATCTCTTTCTTCTCTCCGTGGTTTTGTAGATAACTAAGGAGTGATTTAGATTTTCCATTGGTGTGTGGATCATCACATTAGAGGCTAGACAATTGGATAGCTTGACTTTTGGAGATCCATTGCAAGGGAAAAAGGTTTGGAGTGGTTTTTCCATACCTTGCCGGATTCAATTTTTGTTGAATTTTTTCATTGGAGCTTCCCCAAGTGTTGAGGAGGTTGTGTCCAAATTTTATCAAAATTTGAGGTGATTTGATATGGCAATTGTTGCCGAATTGCTGCTGCGCCGACTGGAGACAGTTTTGAAGTTTTCAAGCTATTCTTTATTGTACCTTGGATTTTTGAGCAATCAAGGTAATCCTTTATCCAAGTCTGACTTAGAAGCATGATTAGATCCTTTATTTTGAGAGTAGACAAGTTAATTAAGCAATTTTATGCTTTATTTATTGGATCCTTGTGCTACACTGACACAGAAGGGAGGTATTCTCTTTTGCAGAGTGGGTACTTAAGCTCTTTTTCTTCTGACCTCTTCCTATTTCTTGGTGAGTTGGTTGTCACTTTCTTTGTGCTATGTCATTTTGTCCCTTGCAATAACTAATCCTCCTAATGACAATTAGCACAAATCATCATCTATTCCCATCTAATTTTTTGTTGAGGCACATTTTTGTACTTCTTCTGGGAATCTCTCTTGAATGGGAGCCTTTCCTTTACTCTCATTTCTTTAATCTCTTGAGGATTATGTTTTTTGAGAAAGAGCTATTGAGGGTGTAGCGGTAACTCTCCCTTTTTATGTTGTTCGACCATCTTATGTGCTAATGCTTCAACTATAAAGTACAACTGGTCTTGTGTGAGTTGCACGATTGGAGATTGAACTATTGTAGATGGTTGATTTGTGTTTGGTGTGGCAGGGTTTACCACTTTCATAGGTCGTAATAAAGGTGAAGGTGGATATGTGTTTAGGTTATCTGGATTCTATGGTTGAGTTCTGCCATATTTCTAATGAATACCACTTTCTTATCCTCGACCAAGTGTTCCCACAGATGTCACTAGTTGATATGAAGTAGACTAATATTATCTCTTGCAGGTCATTGAATGTCCTATACATCTGATAGACAAGTCAAACTATAGGATCTAGGGCATGCGCAACCACGAATGGATTTAGGGTTGGGGGGGGGGGACAAGGGCTATTGCCCCCAACTTTGTGTGTGCGTAATATATATATATGTATATATATTAAAACGTTTTAGTATTAGTTAATTTAAATTTTAAAAGAATAGATAAAATAATTACTTTTTAATTAACATTCACTAATTTTAAAAGATTAAACTTTTCTTATTTTGCCTTAAAAGAAAAATTAATTATTTACATTTATTGAATTAAATTAATTAATTTTTTATTAATTAATTTAATTTTTACCTCTTTTAATTTTATAAACTCAAAAGTTTTTAAGTTTGTATTCACAAGTAATGAAGAGTATAATTAGGTTAGACCCGTTAGGGTATTCTTATTCTATTTATGTGAGAAAAAGTTATAGGGGTTTAGTTAAAAAGAACATTAAGGAACTAGCGGAACAACCAAGTTTTGACTTTAACAAGATTGAGACAAAAAGACAAAAGTAAGTGAATATTTTTTTAAAGTGTTTTTTGGATTTTCATTGTTTTTCACTAGCCACAAGTGAGAAATTTTTTCCTACTATAAATATTATGAAAAATATGTTCCAAAATAAAATGAAAAATGACTCTTTAGCCAATTATTTAGTTAATTGTATTGAGAATAAATTTCTTCTATTAATTCAATTACTAGTGAAATTTATGGTATAAAATATCATTGTACTCAATTTAGATGTAGATCATGTACCCTGAATTCGTAAATTGTAGAATTTATATTTCAACTTGATGTTTATATAACTTTTGGCCCCCCATACTCTCATTTTTGGATCTGTCAGTGCGCGCAACAGAATCTCATCCAAGAGTCGCTAGGTAGGCCTCGACGATAACCTTTTGATGCTTAAATTAGAGTGGAGGTTAATGGAATATATAGGCTATAATGAAAATAATGGCAACAACCTAATAATGAGAGATGAGGTATTTATAAATAAACATGTGTACAGATATATCACATCAAGATTTGATCAAGGGTTGAGATCCTCCCACATGTTCGGAATGGTTAACCCAAATATTGGGTCATACGACATGACTCAGGTTGGGTCGAGTCGACCGATTTCAAAAAAAAGCACGTCAAGGTCCATTTTGCCCTTTCAAACATATGCTTAGGATTTCTTATATTTTCCCACATCGCTCGATTTGTTTTTTTCAATAAGATTGAATAGTACTCATAACATGGTATTGAAAAAGAATTAAACAATTGTGATCCCAATATCTATATTCACATTGAAAAAGGGTTCCATATAGTTTAAACGTAATTCATATTCACACTAGATAGGACCAGAGATTTGGATATGGTCCTGTATGCAAGGATTAGGGAAGGAGAAAGGGGTTAAGTAGGTCTATTGTCCCCCAACATATGGCTGATTGCTATTCTTATACATATTGCTAAAAGTTTTGATATTGAGAAATGCTTTACTAAAAGTTTTGATAGGCCACTGATTAATTTTGTGATACGAAAGAGCTAGAATCACACTCAATTCGATGAATATATGTATTTCGTATTCATAAATTATGAAATTTATATTTAAACTTGTATGTTTAATAGTTTCTGCCTTTCCTCGCTTATTTCTAGGTCCTTTTCTACATGTATGCTTGGCCAACTACTATCAAAATACTATAAATAGCCGCATTTATTACATTTTAAAAGTATGTTGTTAATCTTACTTTTGATATTGACTCTCCTTTTTGCCTTTGTTTCCTTGAGTTGGACGTAATTGACTAGAAAGTCAAAGGTTTTTCTTATCACAACTTTAAGCTACCTTAATTTATATCTTTGTATTTGAAGAATATTTAAGATCCTACCTAAAATTTCAATCCAAATTACGCAAAGATGCTCGTATTCACATCAACAGTAAATGCTAAGATTCAAAGTTTAGGAATATCAAAATTATTAGAAATGTGCGAAAAGCTATCGAGACTGGAAAAGGAGCTTCGACAAGAGTTGACTTATAGATAGAATAGAAGACAAGAAAGGGAATAACTCTCGCGAATGAATATCATATATTAGTTCAAAGATTAAGCTACTTAACTTTGTAAAATAAAACTATAATTTTGGGCCAAATGAAGTAGATTCTTTAGATTTTAGATTCCTCATATGGATTCGAATTTGGGTAGGATAGTAAGCATCCATCCATAACAGAGTAGAGATTGGTAAATCTAGTAAAATCAATGCGACTGTTGACAACATTTTCATCTTTGACAAGCATAGGTTTACACATAGAGGCACATATAACTTTTACAAAACAAAAAATGAATAAAAACGAAAATAAAAAGCACTGCACATGGCTACACACACAACTGGCTGGAACTTGACTTATAGGGAAAATAATGTCCAAATTCATGTTGGTTAAACTTAATTAATCATATGCTAAATTAATTATTCTTAGTCATCTGCCACTCTAATGGAGAATTAATACGACAAATGTGAAAGATTAGTCCCACACATGTTGTGTAATGTGTTTAGCTCTAACCAAATCGCCTTGAGATTATTTTTCATAGTGATTCCCCATTTGTAGTAATTCGTTAGTTTCATCCACTTTTTCTTTTGAATAAGTTGTTTGCATCTCAATATTGCCGAAAAGACCATCTAGGTAACATGGTACTCATAGGTAAAAGGTATTTTTTAGTAGTTGAGATTTTTCATTCCAATTTGTATTCACCCTCATTTATTTCAGATCATATATAACCATTAAGTGTATTAATATATATACATATATATATATATACATATTGCATAGACATTTGGTTGGAATCATATATATGTAACTTGTATTTGTGAAGTAGAATACCTAGTAAAATATAAATTAGAACAAAAGATCCTAATTGGGAGCCATTCAACATTGGCGGAACGCTTATATATATGTATGTGTATGTTTATATATGTGTATATATATGAACCAAAGAAGTTTGTTTCTTTCTAAAATCATGCTTGGCTGCAGCCTCGAGCATTATACATTAAATTCCACGCTACATTCCAACACTTTAAGCAATAAACAGGCTAAACATCAAAACTCCATTAATGTACTCTTGTATCCTTCATTAAAACCAACAAGAACTATGTTGTCAAAAACAAGGTCAAAGAAATTTGGGCATTTGTCTAATTTCTTATTATATTCTTATGTGCGATTTAATATACAACTGACTTCTTATTCTACTTGTTGTTTATTGGCATTATAGCACACACCATTTCACTCATCAGAAAAATGAAAGAAATGGGGAAAAGAAAAAATGGCGCCATCTTTTCTTGTAATCAATCCATTGTATTAAACCAAAGAAGATGAAATGAGTGATCGATATTCTAAACTTCGGTTTGAATGTTTAGGCCACATTGGAATTGATCAATGCCATCAAGTTTCCTCTGTTTGGTTAATTTGTTGAGGATTTATAGAGGAAATGTTGAATTTTCCATATAACCTCAATAGATATGTCTCTTCTTTGATGAGCAAACATTAATTTACTTCAATATGCGCAAATATAAATATTATACACAATCCACATTCAAGTTCATTTCTTCAAATTCAATGCTCATCCCAGAGGCTTTTTGCACTATTGACTAAACAAAAATAAAAGCTAAAATTAGCACGGCTAGTTTCAATGTGAGATACCACAATGTTCTTGGTGCTCTGGATTTTGAATAAAGAAAATGCAGAGATACACAAAAATGAAACTACCTAAATATATTAAAAACTCAAAATTTTGGTTGTGTCACTAGTGTTGAAGGTCAGATATTATTAAGACAAAAGGCTGTAAGAAGGCATGTCCTTAATTTGTAATACATTAACTATTATAAATTTCTTCTCCGGTTGAGACCGTGTGCACTTCACAATATCCTGTTAAGTACATGCATGGAAGGAAAATTGTTTTAGGTTAAGAATAAATAACCAAGCTATTCAAAGGTTGCAAAGCTGAAGTAACAAACAAACTTAAACTAGTCAGTTTTGGCAAAGAGGTTGCTCACATCGAACTCTATGTATGTAGCATTTTTCTCCGGCCATAGTTTGTCCATTATCATGAAGGCAACATAGTAGAGAATATCAAAAGCCCATTCATTTTCTGCGGAAGCATCAAAACTTTTAGTTTTGAATGTGTATAGAATAATTCCTTGAGGATATATGACATAGAATGCATAAAACATATGCCGATAGACAACTAGAGGTACAAAAATAATTCCTAGTAGCATTTAGTCAAGTAACATGAAGGAGCACCATGTAGACAATTAGATAAAGGATAAACCTTACCGGAAACTTCAACAATAGGAAGTATATCTTGCCTAAAAAAATTGAAAGTTGTATTCCAAAGTGCAGAACTATAGTTTTCATTCTAGCCCTATTAGATTGTAAGATAACTAAAAAAATATGACTTTAGATGTGATTGCTTAACCTGACAATGTTTACTCCATATACCTAATTAGAAATCTAGAGCTTCAACTCTTTTAATGTCTCAAGCTAGCAAATAATAAAAGTTGTCCCAGGAAGTACGAAACAAAAATTTTCATCTTTAACTATTTCTGATCATATAAAAATAAAATGGCTTCACCTGACAACATTTGCAGAAAAACTGCTCCATTGAATGTTCTCAATTTTGTTGCATAGAGTTAAGCTCACATTAGTCCCTAGCCTAGAAATTAAGTCCATTCAACTGAAAAATCTTTTCTTAAATAGGTTAAAATATGAGAAGTCCAACTACAAATGTATCATTCTCCTTATGAGCATCTAGGTCAAGCATTTTCTTGATCGTAAATGTGATATTTACACTAGCAACAACAAATGGATATTCCCAAACAACTTTTTTTCCTATCTGCTTCCTCGATAGACTTTGAAAAGATGTCTGTGGCACAAAATAGTTCTTATAAAATTTCTTGAAAAATAAAAAATATAATAGGGATTAATGTCTGAAAATGCTAAGACCCATAGTTTAGACTTCCCAACAAAAAACACTAGTAAATTATCAGTGACAACTTCAAAAGACATATCTTGAGCCTTAGAACATGTATCCTACTTCATGGAAGGAGTTAATGAAGTAATAAAGGATGGAAGGCCATCCAACACATCATAGGGACAACATCAATTTCCCAATGGAACAAGAGAAAATAATATTACTGAAATTGTCTTGGCAAAAAACAGTAAGTTCTCTAAGCAAATGAACCTAGCTCCTCTACTCAATAGGAAACATAAGGAACACGAATGAATGAGGAATCATGAGAGGAGGGGGGAATAAGTTGCAAAATAGTACTCCCTTCATCTTTCAATAGATCTGTTGATTTCTACTTTGGTATGTCCAAGTATTCTCATTTCATTTCCAAAATAAACAAATAATTGATTTGATTGTCTATTATGCCCCTCCAAAAATCTGATTAATTAAGATATGTGATTTATGTATTCTGTGATGTAGATTGTAAGTAGTTTAGCTATGGTACATAATGATCTAAAACCCGTAACTATGTATTCACATTATTTTTTAAGGCCAATAAAAAAATTATAGCTAATAGCATCATTAGTGGAAAGTTTTAGCATCTTAATTAAATTGTACAAATTTTTACAATTACTACTTTTGAAAAGAATAGCAACTTTCATAGAAAAGCAGATAATCTTATTTTCAGGAAAAAAACTAGACATTTTCTTGTGTGATGGAGGATAAGTAATACAGATCATTAGGAAGAAACAAAAACTTGAAATCTGTAGATGGATCTTTACCCTGCCATCCCATTTATTTCCATTGATCAGATACCAAACTTTCTAGCTCTTGGCCAGGGTATGTAACAGACCATAAGGCCCTCAAAGATTTTTGTATATAAAATTTTGAATGTAATGATGAACAATAACTTCATGAAACAAGGCATAGAAAAGGAAAACAAAATTTTGAAAAATTTCCTCCTGTGAATTCAGATTCAAGCAAGTCACAAGCATACAAAACACTCTGATAATTGTGACACAAAAGACTTGTAGGTTTTGTGATATTTTGGGGAGGCAATAACACATGTTTTCTAGATTGCTATTGCACCTGATGTTTTGGCCTGGATGCATCAAACTGAACTTTAGTTCTGTGTCTTAATGTAGCCTTTCTTCCTGTCTATTTGACGGTAGAGATAATCTGAACAAAATAAAGAAAAAAAATAAAAGTAAAAATTCTTGCAACACGTGACTTGTGATTATCACATGAATTAGTTAACAAGTCATTATGGTTGAGTGAATAAATTCAAAAGACCACATAGTTATTTTAGTACAACTGTCTGATAATGAAAAATAATAGAGAAGAAACAGATTAGTTAAATTTTTCTCCAACATTGTACAAATTCGATATTCCATCATGTTGGATTGCTTGAGAGAGAGAGTGTGTGTGTGTGAGACAGAGAGATTCTCTTTTTAACTTAAGTGTACGGTTAGTAGTCAGTAAATGGACTTGAATCCAGGAGAAATATGTCATGTGCCTTGTGTGGACTTTTGGGTTGTTTTCCTTAATGGTAAGCAGTGTGCACCAAATTTTCTCTTTGCTTTCGATAAAACCAATTGATGTGTTAAAACTACACAAGTACAATGATAGTATAAGAAGAATCATGATATTAGTGCACTTGCCTGTAAGGGGGTGCAAACCCGAGCACAGATTCCCTTAGGCTTAAGCCAAACACAGGTTAGGCACTTTCCCATCCATACTGGTGCACCACAAGTTGCGTCATTTGCAGCCAAAGCAATAGACTTCTGCCTTCATTGAGAATGCTAATGTGGCTATAGTTCATACTACTTTTGTTTGGTAACTAAATTGTTCTCTATTTGATGACAGATATTTTGAACAAAAAGGTAGTTAAAGAACACAATATGAATTTCACTAATGATAAAGAACTAGATCAAAGTAATAACAGTAGAAGTGTTTTATGATTCATATAGATATGCAGTACATGAAGCAATATTTTATCCTAAAGTAGCACATTAGATTTTGCAGCAAGCTCCATGAGATTTGCCATTTATGTATTTATTTATTTATTTTATCACAAATATGTGTGGTGCCCTATTATATTATGATTAGGCACATTAGTGAGATTTGCTGTTTGAATAATTCCTTTTTTGATTACAAAATTATTAAGAAGATGCCTTCAACACTAAATTATAATTTTTTTTTGATCTTGTTTAAAATCCAAAAGAAATGTTCTCCTTTCCTTTGTCACCATTTGTTTTTATTTAGGTAATGCATAGATTTCCTTCATTCTTCATATCTCGTCTGTTTGAGCAAAAGATGAATAACTATAAGAGCCGCTTAGAAGAAGTCCATCTTTGAGTTGCCACTGTAAGCACTAATAAAAACACTTTGTTTCTCTTAGAGAAACACAAACAAAATATCAGGTTTTCTTAACAATGATTTTTTGGAACCGGCCATATTTAAATCAAGCCAAAACTTTTGTACAATTCTAAATTTAAATAAATTTTCAATCCGCATCTTACAAAAGTCAGAAATCTAAAAACCAAAAATCCATTGCAACAACTTAAGATATTAGAATTGACCACAGTAAGTGGACATGGAATAAACCAACCAAAATTGCAAAGATGTTGTCTTATATTGAATACCAAACAATGACATAAAAATTCTAAAACACACACACACACACACATGCACGCGCACAAAGAAACACATTGAAGAGACGAAATGATAGCCCAATTGATCAACAGAGAAGAAGGCTTTATTCATCTGACTAAATTTCAACAAATATTTAGAAAAGGGAGCATTACTTGAAACAAATTAAATTAAAAAAAATGACGGATAAATGACATAAAAATTGACCAATGAAACTACAAATTAATCAAAAAAACAAAAAACAAGAAATTTACAGGCTACGCTTATACATATAAGAAAACAAACATGCATATGCACAAGCATGCATTTTATATATTATGCTTCTAAAAAATCTCTTCAAATGATACCTGAATGCGAAGGGTTAGAATGATTGCATTTAAAGAAAGACGATGAATCTGTAATCGTATGAATGGAAATGTGTCCGCCTTGAGTTCTCAATGGACTCATTTCAACTACAGAGAAAGAGTCGATGGGTCCAGTTACTTATAATCCAATACATGCAATTAAGAAGAGTTTTTCATTGTCATTTTGTTTGTTTGTTTGCCTTTGTATTCTTAGGCCAAATAAGCATAAAGCTAGATGGTCGATGTTCCGATGGAGTTGTTTTTGGGTATCATGGATAGTTGAGAGGACCAAATTGCCCTTGATCTTTTACTCTATCGACTAGTGTGTCTGATTTGTACGGAGTTAATTTAGGGGGATTTACATAATTATTGCCATTAATCTAGTTTAGTGGTTAAAATTAATTAACGAGGTTTAATTTGGTTTGGTTTTCTTTCCTAAATATAGACTTCTTTCTTTATCTTATGGTGATTATGTTGACTGTTAAGCAAAACAATTTTTGTTATATGGATTTATTCAATTCTTAATGGATTATGTAGAAACTGTTTTTTTTCCCTCCAAAAAAAAGTAGTGATGGTGAATAATTTCTGTCAAGTGTCATGATTTAGATATCAAATTACTTACAATGTATTCGGGGATAAGTCGTATAACTTCTTTGTAAAGCTTTAGATTAGACTATTGAATTTCTCAATTTTCCTATTATACTTTACAAGATTCACAATGATTTTACAGATCTAATTTAATAAATAACATACAACAAACTTTCATACTAATTGTTGTGGGTTTGAAAAAAATTTACTCTTGATCCAAATTAGAACATCTTCTCAAATCAACTTTAACTGAATCCTATAAAACTGAAGTAAAGTGTAGGATCCAAATAATAAAGCAAAAAAAACTAAATCAAACTCAGCTACACTCAATCTAAGGATCAAATCATGCTTCTAAAATGGATTTGGTGGCAGAAAATTACCTTGATTGCTTAAAATCCAAGGTAGGAAGGAAGACGAGGTTGAACTCTTCAAAATTGTCTCCTCATGGTGCAGCAGAGAACTGGAAACGTTTGCCCTATCAATTCACCTCCGAATTTTCTGAAATGTGGATAGCACCTCTCCGACACCTTGAGGAATATCCAATAAAATTTTTAGCAAAAACAAAAATCAGCAAGTGCTTCAAAATTGCCTCCAAACAATCTGCACCATAGTGGATCTTCAAGAGCAAAGCTTTCCAAATGTCTACCCTCTAGTGAAATGAACCACACACCTAAGGAAAGCTACAATCAGCCTTTAGTCATCTAGATCACCAAAGGATGAAGGCCAACAAGGGGAGGGAAGGTGAAGAAAAATGTGTGAAACTTTAACACATGAGTGGATCACGCTTTTGGAGAAAAAAAGAGAATCTAACATGAATGTCTTGCATTTGGCCACCCACTCTGCTATATATAGAAGAGGAGGTGTGATTCAAGTTGGTATCACACCTCCCATGAGGTAGGGTTCCAACTAAGCAAGACAACTTGCATGTGAAATGTGAATTTCACTTACATTTGAATTTCATTTGGAGTCTTCATTTCATCTTATGAAATGTCATCCAAATTAATTCCAAATGCACCTCAAATGAACTCATTCATTTGAATTTCCTTCCAGAATTAATTCCTCATATTAATTAAATTAAGGAGTTAATTTAATTAATTGGTCTTAACTTAACTCCTTAAGTTAGAAGGTGTTAACTTAACCCCTTAAGTTGACTAATTAAATGTCATGTGGCACTAATTAAATTAACTCCTTAATTTAATTAGTCTAATTTAATACCTTAAATTCTTTTGATCAATTTAACAATTAAATCAATCAAGGTAAAATGACTAAAAATTAGCCAACCATTTTCTCCACAAAATCGAACTCTCTTCATCAAATAGAACTTTCTTTAAGCTTTTGTGTGTGACCCATTAGGTTCTCCCACTCATTGGACATGGGCTCATAACTCATGTGATATTTTGAATATCGAAATATTCATATTAGTTTAAACTCCTTTAAACTAACAACTCAATTCAATTAATCTCTATTAATTAAAGAGTTCACAATCTCCATTGTCAATGTCCAACTGCAAGCCCATGGAGCCTAACTAATTGGTCAAAATGAATATACTCTTGGTGAACCATTTTAGCTCTACGCTTGCCATGCAAATATGGTCCTTCCGTTTCCTATCTCCCAAAGATGCCTAGGGCAAGACATTTGCTGGCTCCCTAAGAGCCTCGGTAACAATGTTTTTATTCCTAATGTTCGATTTCCTTTTATGATCTCATCTTTGGAAAACTTTTTTTCCAAATTATCATACTACCTTGTGCAAAGATTTTGTGGAATTGGTCATTATAGAATATATAGGAGATGCATTTGCCCTTCGCAACGACGAGCAGATGGAGCCCATCTTGGATCTCACAAACCTCTATGTCTAAGTAGCTCATACCCAAGATTAACCCAGACGACCCACAGAGTGTTCAAGGAAGAGTCAAAGCATGATAACCTAAGCACAAGGTTACCAGGATCCTTAAGTTTAAGGACTAATTATATGCACTAGCGTAAGTTGGAGAACTTGCCACTATGACTATTTGGTGGATTCTTCAAGTAGGCATTCAGTGAACTTATTCTCTAACGAGCACCCATTAACATACACCTATATCTTATGTGGATTGCTTATGAAACGGAGCGATATCTAACTCCTTGGATTTATGTATCGTTAGTGCAAGTCTATATGAATATTAGACTATGTCATATAAAATTCTACGATTTGGAGTATTTTAATATCACGACCATGTAAGCATTGTTTCATGATCACTACCTAGTGCGTGACCAAGTCTCGTAGTCATGTGTGATCTAAGGGCTTCAACCAAATGATAGTGAAGTAAAATAAGCATGAGATGAAAATGGCAATTGAAATATAAATATCATTCAATCATGATTGTCTCACAAGTGAAATAGTTTACTTGCCAATCTAATTGGCTGTGGGGCACTATTCCAACAATCTCCCACTTGCCTTAAAGTTAATTCCCCATAGTCTTAAGACCCATCTTCTCAAGATGTCCTTCAAAGACCTTTTTGGTTAGGGGTTTTGTCAGTTGGTCTGCTATATTCTCTTATGAGGCTACCATCTCCACTTGAATGTTACCTCTATTAATAATATCACAGATCAAATGATATCGCCTCAAAATGTGCTTAGATCGTTGATGAGATCTTGGCTCTTTAGCTTGTGCAACCTTTGTTTTTGTCATGGAAGACAACTACAAGCTCAGCAATGCTAGGCACTTCATCCAACTCTTGAATAAAGTTTTTCATCCAAACACCTTCCTTTACACCTTTCAAATCCACAATATATTTCACCTATGTGGTTGAGTCAGCCATGGTGTCTTGTTTGTAACTCTTTCCACTCACCGCCCCTAATATGAATTAAGAAGTGAATTTTAGGTCATTTACATCGGATTGAAAACTAAATTCCAAAAACCTCTTAAGTTTTAATTCTTCATTGTCGTATACCAAAAAGAAATCCTTAGACCTTCTCAAGTACTTAAGGATTCTTTAACAGCTTTCGAGTGACATTCACTGAGGTCGGATCAAAAGCGGCTCGTAACACTTAGAGCGTGTGCTACATCTGGCCTTGTACATTGAACGTCATTCATTATGCTCCTTATAGTGGATGCATAAGGTATGTGGGACATTTTATGTCTCTCGTCATCAGTCTTAAGGGCCATAGACTTGGAGAGATGAAGACTGTGTTCTAGAGGGATGAATCCCCTCTTGGATTCTTCCATACTAAACATTTTGAGTATCTTGTCAATGTTCGGTGGTTGGGAAAGCCCTGCATCCTCTTCAATCTATCTCTATAGATACATATTCCTAATATATAGGATGCATCTTCCAAATCCTTCATAGAGAATTGGGTACATAACCATGCTTTAGTATACTCTAACATTTCTTTCTCATTCCCAATGAGAATGTTATCAACGTAAAGTATAATAAACTGTACACTACTCCCACTAGCCTTCTTGCACATACAAGGTTCATACACATTTTTGACAAAGCCAAATGTAAAGTGTTGTGGTTGCTCTATATAGATTTCTTGTTCAATGTTTCTATTGAGGAAAACTATTTTCACATCCATTTGCTATATCTCATAGTCATAATATGCGGCTATGGCAAGTAAAATCCTAATGGACTAGGCATAGTGACTGGTGAAAAGGTTTCCTCAAAATCAATACCGGGTCTTTGAGTATAACCCTTTGCCACTAGTCGCGCCTTAAAGGTCATTACTTCTCTATCGATTCCTAGCTTTCGCTTATAGATCCACTTGCAACCAAAGAGTATTATACTCTCTGGTGGATCTACCAAAGTCTATACTTTGTTCGAGTACATGGAGTCCATTTCAGATTTCATGGCATCAAGCCAATGTCTCGAATCTATGTCCAATATAGCTTTCTCATAGTTTTTCAGATCATTTATCTAATTGGCCCGTCTTATGAAGAAATCCGAACCTTTCGGGTTGATTCTTGATTTGGTCTTACCTTCTCAGAGGTTGTGTGCAAGGCTTTTGATGTTTACTTGTTTCTACTGCTTGTAGGTTTTGTTGATTATCTTGAACTTCATCAAGTTCCACAACAACGCCATTTCTATCTAATAGAAATTCCTTTTCCAAAAAGGTGGTATTCGTTGAAACAAACATCTTTTGTTCTGAGGGATTATAGAAATAATAACCTATAGACTTTCTTGGATATCCCAGAAGCTTTCATAAGGTGGATCTCACAACCAACTTGTCTCATACTAGCCGCTTGATGTAAGCGGGAGACCTTCAAACTTTTAGAAAAGAGTAACAAGGTGCTTTGCCAAACCATGTCATATGTGGTATCTTTGTCACCGATTTTGAGGCTACTACATTTAATAGCCTCACCACCATTTCTAAGGCATATCCCCAAAAGGATATAGGCACATTGGAAAAGCTCATCATGGAACGTACCATGTCTAACAAGGTACGATTTCTCCTATTGGCTACTCCATTATGTTGGGGTGTGTCGGGTGGAGTCCATTAAGAGAGAATCCCATTCTCCTTTAGATAATCCAAGAATTGGATACTTAAGTATTCTTTTCCTCAATCCGATAGAAGAGCTTAATACTTCGTCCCTTTTACTTTTCTACTTCATTCCTATACTTTTGGAACTTTTCAAGGGTTCGCACTTGTTCTTTATAAGATACACATATCAGAACTGAGGATGATCATTGGTGAAGGTGATGAAGTAGGAATAGCCTCATCTCGCACTAGCTCTTAGTGACCCACAAACATCTGAATGGATCAAATCCAAAGGATTTGTGATTTGCTTCGTTTGTCCTACAAAAGTAGCTTTAATCATTTTTCCTTCAAACAAGACCCACAAGTAGGAAGTTCCTCAATGCTACAAACATTTAGTGCTTTGAGAGCTTTTATCTTGTTCATTCTATTTTTGGAAATATGTCCAAGTGTTGCATGCCACAAGATGGTATCTTCTTGGTTATCTAATTTTCTTTTACTTTTGTTGAATGTGCAATAATGATGGTTGAGAATCCAAAATATACAATCTATTGTTTAATGTACCTTGTGCAATTAAAAAACTATTCTTTAATGCTCTCAACTTCCCATTAGATATAGAAAAATTATATCATTCATTATCTAATATGGGAATAGAAATAATGTTGTTAAAAAGATTGGGTACATAAAAGTAAAAATCAAGTACATTGTAGGAGTTCCCAAGTCTAACTTGATTACGCTTTTGACTATGGATGCAACTTTTGCTCCATTGCCTAAGTGGAGGATCATATCTCCATCAGTGAGATTTCTTCTTCTTTCCACCCCCTATAATGAATTACAAAGGTAAGAATCACATGCGGTATTAAATACCCATGAGGAAGAATTTATCATTAAGCTCACTTCAATAAAGTGCATACCCTTCCCAAGGGTGCCAAGGAACTCCTTGCAATTCCTTTTCCAATGGCATTTCTCGCCACAATAGAAACAAGTAGCATTGGCTTTGGCCTTTTTTTTCTTTTTGATTTCCCTCGAACCTTTCGAAGGTTGCTTTCCCTTAGAGGAAGAACTCTTCTTCCTTTTACCTCCCTTCTTAGCACCTCTAGGGCCTTTAGACTTGGAGGAGGAAGCAAGTATAAGAGGCTTGTCTTTCTTCATTGTTGTCAACAATCACCAATATGTTAACCAACTCATTAATCACTACTTCTTGCTTTCATTATGTTGAAGTTCATAACGAATTGGTTAAAGGAGCTATGCAATGATTGAAGGATCAAATCCACATAAAGCTCATTGTCCATAACTATGTCCAATTGACCAAGCTTCTCAATGAGATCAATCGTCTTTAGGCCATGGTCATGGACACTTAAGCCCTCATTCATTCTAGTCCTGAAGAGCTCCTTAGACAATGAAAACCTTTCATGTCTAGTTTGCACACCGTACAACTCTTGTAGGTGCAAATGGATCTCATGAGCGATTTTCATGTGCTCGTGAGACTTTTGGAGCTCATTAGACATATAAGCTATCACTAGGCATCTTGTTTGTATATCATCATCCACAAACTTTGTGAATGCTTCACGAGCTTCATTGGTGGCATCGTCGACAATGGTGTCTGACGAACTTTGAGTAAGCACATAAGTCCTCTTTTCAGAATCTAGAATAACCTTGGCGTTTCTAAACCAATCACAAAAGTTAGGTTTGATAAGTTTATTAGTTTCCAAAATAGCATTTAGTGGATTCTTAGCCATTTTGTTTGAGATTTCAAAAATCTACAAAGGCAAAAAAGAGAGTATAAGCATGTGATTGAATATTGATATTGGAAATATGTTTATAGACTTTCAAGCATGTTTTTCTCCTATTATTTTATCAAATTCCTCACCCTCTAGAAGAATTCAGAAAATCTCATTTTCTAGTGAGAATCAAGGCCCGAAAGGACTTGTAGTGGACCCACTGCTTGTGAGACATCCACAAACAATCCTAAGTAAGTAACTTCTGTTAGTTGCATCTCTATGCAACCCTTGGTATATTTTGCGTCACTTTTCATGTAGATCCACGACTCGTGCAACATCTACACTGCTAGGTGTTAAGTTGGACCTACCAATCAAGCTTTGGTTTGAAACTGCACTATGTCATTCCACAACTCGTGAGATAATGCATGGGAAGCGTCAAATCAAAAGTGTATCGTATGCTAAGTATGTGATCAAAACTTTCCACCATAAGCATGACCTATGACTCATGAGACATCACACAAATATGGTAGCATCGTCATGCCATATACTATTGGTTGAAGGCATGGATTAATTAAAACTCCTTGTAACTTGTATCCAATTTGTCTTAATATTTAAAAGCACTTAGACTTCTCTAAGTGGAGGGATTTTCTTGCTTGCAAAGATCTCATCAATTTTATCTTCTTATTTAGGTTTTCTATATCCTAACTATGCATCTCATACATTAATAAGATATGGAAAGCAAAAACAAGTAAATGCGCCTAGCATGCTCCTAGGGTGGGATGACCATGAGCCTTAACCAAGTAGTGCACTTAGATCCATAGGTGCACTACTTAGTTGATTTTAAGTGGGTTGATTAAATTTAATTATTGCATAAATATATTCCTATACATTCATGGGTCTTCATGCCTCCAATGGTCTTCTTGTCACCTTGCAACAATTACATGAGAAAAGAAATCTTCACTCCTAATGATTCTACTCTCATAACCTTTATAAGATAGAATTTAAGAGGCATGCAAGCCCCAATTTAATACAACCCTTTTAAACAACTTGAAACAAATGAAATCAATATTAAAAGCTCATGATCATCCCCATTCATTCATCATCCATTCACCAATTAAATAAACAATAAGTCAAAAATTGACATTCAATTCCTCAATTAAATGTTTATCTCATAACCAATTAATTAGCTAGCAAAAATAAACATAACATTTATGTATCTCATTTTTGCACTAAATTGAAGATTAACTTGAACAAGATTTTAAAAGTAACAAAAAATGTCAAACATAATTTTGAGAATTTGCACAACGTTTGTGCATCTATGTAGTATGATTTAGATCAATTTTGGTTGCAAAAGTAACACAAAAAATGGCTCAAAACTCATCTACACCCAAACTGTGCATTGCTGCCCTAGCCTGGGCGCACAGCTGCGCAGCCAGCACCCTGCTGTGCACGGCAGCACCCTGCTGTGCACGGCAGCACCCTTGTTTTAGGGTTAGGACCGAGTCAAGCCAATTTTGGTTGAACTTTTATGCACCAAAAATTTAAGGACACCTCCTTAACACTAAATAACGCATTATAGACAAATTTTTAGATCTAAAACACCTTTTGAAAATGAAAATTCAAGTGCTCCAACATGCTTCAAAAATCAAGTTTCAGTAAGAATCACCATTCTTCAAAAATATCCAATTAAATCCAATCTAGTTAGATCCAAAAAGACCAAAACACATTAAGGTCAAATTTAACATGCTGTATCAACATATAACATCATCCAATGCTAAAACAAAATTTAACATAATTATCCATGAATAAAAAATATACAAAGATATGAATTAACTCTTAAAACACATATTAGCAGAATTTAATTTGTCATCAAAGAAGCCACAAACAACATCTACCAAACACTCCAATCCATGAATTAGATCAAGTATATGGAGATCTAAATCAATTCATCACATGAATCAATCAAACAAAATATCCAAATTAAAATATGAAATAGGCTCCGATACCACTTGAAGTAAAGTGTAGCACAAAGATCCAAGTAATAAAGTAAAAATAGCTAAATCAAACTCGGCTACACTCAATCCAATGATCAAATCATGCTTATAAAATGGATTTGGTGGTAGAAAATTACCTTGATCGCTTAAAATCCAAGGTAGGAAGGAAGACAAGGTTGAACTCTTCAAAACTCTCCTCTCCTGGCGCAGTAGAGAAACAACAACTTTTTCCCTACCAAATCACCTCCAAATTGGCTGAAATTTGGACAGAACATACCCAAACCTTGAGGAATATCCATTAAAAGTTTTAGCAAAAACAAAACTCGGAAAGTGTTTCAAAATCTCCTCCAAACAATTGGACTGCAGTGGATCTTCAAGAGCAAAGCTATCCAAATGTCTAGTCTCTAATGAAATGATCCACAAACCCAAGGAAAGCTCCAATAAACCTTTATTTAGATGGATCACCAAAGGATAAAGTAGAGACGAAGGCTGAAAAGTAGAGGGAAGGTGAAGAAAAATGTGTGAAATTTCAACACATGAGTGGATCGCACTTTTGAAGGGAAAAAGAGAATCTAGCATGAATGTCTTGCATTTGGTCGCCCACTCCTCTATATATAGAAGAAGAGGTGTGATGCAAGTTGGCATTACACCTCCCATGAGGTAGGATGCCAACTAAGCAAGACAACTTGCATGTGAAATGTGAATTTCACTTGCATTTGAATTTCATTTGAAGTCTTTATTTCATCTTATGAAATGTCACCCAAATTAATTCTATATGTGCCTCAAATGAACTCCTTCATTTGAATTTCCCTTCAAAATTAATTCCTCACATTATTAAATTAATTGGTTTTGAATTAACTCCTTAAGTCAACTAACTGAACTCCTTAAGCTAGAAGATGTTAACTTAACCTCTTAAGTTAACTTGACTAATTAAGTGTCATATGACACTAATTAAATTAACTCCTTAATTTAATTGGTCTAATTTAACATTTTAAATTCTTTTGATCAGTTTAAAAATTCAATCAATCAAGTTAAAATGACTAAAAATTAGCCAACTGTTTTCTCCACAAAATCAGTTATATGAATTTTCTAACTCTTAGAAAATTCCCTTCATCAAATAGAACTTTCTTTAGACTTTTGTGTATGACCCATTAGGTTCTCCCATTCATTGGACGTGGGCTTAGAGCTCTTGCGATATTTTTAATATGAAAATATTCATATTAGTTTAAACTCCTTTAATCTAACAACTCAATTCAGTTAATCTCTATTAATTAAAGAGTGCCCAATCTCCATAATCGATGTCCAATCGAAAGCCTATGGAATCCAACTAATTGGTCAAAATGAAGCTCTTGGTGAACCTTCGAGCCTAGGGCAAGATATTTGTCAGCTCCCTAATAGCCTCGATAACAGTATTTCTATTCACAATGTTCGATTCCCTTTTTTGACCTCATCTTTGAAAACTCTGTTTCCAAATTTTTATACTACCTTACGCAAGGATTTCGTGGAATCGATCATTATAGAATACATAGGAGATGCATTTGCCCTTCACAACGACGAGGAGATAGATCTTATCTTGTATCTCACAAACCTCTATGTCTAAGTAGCTCATACCTAAGCTCAACCAGGATGACCCGCATAGTGGTCAAGAAAGAGTCAAAGCATGAGAACTTAAACACAAGGTTACCATTGACCCTCAGGTCTAAGGACTAATTATATGCACTAGTGTAAGCTAGAAAACTTGCCACTACTGACTTGCCACAACAGCTATCTAGTGGATTCTTCGGGTGGGCCTTCAATGAACTTGTTTTCTAACAAACACCCTATTAACATACACCCATGTCTTACATGGATTGCTCATGAAATGGAGAAATATCCAACTCCTTAGATTTATGCATCATTAGTGCAAGTCTATCTAAATCTTGTATGCCATTCTCATAAGATTCTACAACTTGGAATATTTTAAGATCATGATTCATGATCACCATCCAGTGCGTGACCAAGTCTCGTAATCATGTGTGATCTAAGGGCTTCAACCAAATGCTAGTGAAGTAAAATAAGCATAAGATGAAGATGACCATTGATGAATATTATTCAATCAAGATTGTTTCACAAGTAAAATAGTTTACATGCCAATCTAATTGGCTGCGGGGCACTATTCCACCAAAAACAACAAATTGTTAGGATCGTTAGTGTATTTGTTGAAAAAAATTCTCCGATGCTCAAATTAGTATCTATAAAGAGTGTATTATGCAAAAAATTTAGAGAAAAATAAAAATTGCATACCTCATATATCAAATTTGGGGTATTTATGTTTTATAATGAGAAATCATAGAATCTGACTGAATTTAGATATCTTTAATTGTTGGGCCAAGTTTAATGGTAATCTCTAATTTTCTATGAGTAACCACATGGGATCCAAATGATACCGATATATTGTTAACCAATATCACTAATTATTTATAAAACATAATTCATTTTTTGCAGTTTTCAATAAATAAATAAAATATGTATGCTAAGTGAAATAATGCTTTTTCTTTTCTTCTATTATTCGTGCACAGTTGAGTTCGGGATAAATTATTTAAAGAAAGAGGTGCATCATCAAGTAACACAAAGAAGTAAAATGAAATGAAATGGGTCTAATCTCAAGGAAAATATATTAAAAGAATGTTAGAGAAGAAATTAGTCAGAATCACTAATTTTTATTTATGAATTTAAATTTTTTTGATATCTGGAATTATTCAAAAAATCAACCTAAGCTTGAGTTTGAATAATATAATATAACCTCGACAATGATGAAAATTGGTTTGACTGCTTACAAATTTTATTGTATGAGCTTCTAATTTGGTGACCAAGAATAAGACTAAGAGGTCTAAAAATATGATTAAATTGAATAAGTGATAGTGATACAAGTGACATAACATAAAGATATAAGGATGGGTCGACAAACAGTGAAACATGTCATAGTGGTCATGGCCTTTACAAACACAACTCAATTTATTTAGTTTAAATATGTGTGTTTGGATGCGGACAATAGTTCATTCAGTCTCTCACATGGGCCAACGAATATCTAAATGGTGAATACCAATTATAAGAAATTATAAAAATAAATAAATAAAAAATAATACCAATCCTAAGCCAATATGATTAGCAATTTTAGTATATTTTTATATGTGTATTAAATTTTTTATAATAAAAAATGAATAACAATATAAAAATAACAAAATTTTTTTTTGAAGAAAGACAACTAAAATTGAAGAGAGGAAAAAAATGCCAAAAGAGATAAGAAAATTGATATGACTAATTAAACTTACAAGGGTGAAAAAGTAAAAAAATTATAAAGGCATAATGGATCAAATAAATAAAATGAATTAATAGGTTAGAAAGCCCAGTTGACTAAGCCCATTAGGAAGGGTATCAAAATTTTAATGGGTTGTGATGCTGCATGGAAATACAGTAGAGTCTTTTTTAGTAGACAATGATTCTTATTAGTTCTTTTTCTCTAGAATGCGCGCAGAGAGATATTTTCCTCACGAAAGTTCTTCGAGTTTGCAATTTTTTTGTGAATAATTTCTTCCCCCAAGTTCTTTTAGGGACTCAATATTTATAGATATTAGTTTCGATGGGCCTATTAGCGGTTTTCTACCATGTTTTATGGGCTTAACTTGTCTTTTGGGCATTCCAAGCTTTTTACTTGGTTAATTAATTTTAAGTTATTGAGCCAATTTTGGTTAATTTATTGAATTGTCCTTATAGTCAATTTAGCATATCATCATTTAAGTTCAATTTTTAATTTTTTCTTTAATTTACTTTCTTAAAATAAGTTGTTAATTTGATCAATTTTTATCAATCCTATTAGGTGTACATGGGCGCATGTTTGTGTTTTGGTGAGAGACTTGAAAAAATTTCGCATCGATATTGTCTAAGGAGGCAAGAAAATTTCACGTTGTATTTGTCTAAGGACTTAGATGAATTTTCAAGTGGAATTGTAAGGATTGGAATGTAGAAAGGAGGACGTAATTCAAGTTACGATTGTGATTGAATCTAACTTTGAGAAGGAGAGATAGAGGAGGAGTATATGTGTTGGGCACTCGATCGGTTATTTGCATCAGTGCCCGTGTTAGGTGCCTGCCAGACCTCGCATTGGGTGTCCTATCGGGCCCCCGCATCAGGTGCTTGGGTACCCCTATTGGGCCCTTGTCGGGGTGCATGTTGGGTGATTTTTGGGCCCTCGCTAGGCGCCTGAATTGTGCTCTATGTTTGCATAGGACTTAGACTTTGCCACAAAGTTTTTCTATTTCAATTTTTTTTAGGATTGCCAATAGTGTTCTGCATTTAATGGAGACTTGACATGTTATGAAGTTGTCTCGTGACTAGGAAAAGTTCTCAAGAAGACTTGCTATCCTTTATTTTAGATGTTTGTATGACCATTTTTGTAGTGGGCAGTGGCAATGGGGTTATCTAATTTGTAGCGAGGGTTGTCCTCTTGATGGGGTCATTGCATCCTCTGAGTTTGGGAAACTTTATTTAGCATTGGTGGTTCTGTCTTGTGTGTTCATTTTAGGGCGATTAAATCTTGATGAATTTGGTGCGACCTATGATGGTATTAATGTAAAGAGGTCATTTCGTGCTTGAGGGTTGGCACACTTATGAATTGTTATTTAGGGGTATCTCTTGATAAGTTTCATTAAGAGGGCTCGTAGCGATTTTGGTCTTCATGATCCCCATTGTCTTTTATAATTGGCTAACTTTCAAACAGATGTAGGGTGATTATTGTCTCTGTCATACTATTAATACTTGTGTCTTTGTCTTAAAGGTTAGAGTATTCTTGCATTCTTTTCAACGCCTAGCTACTTGGAAGATTAATTGTTCATGAGTTGTTGCTCTCGCAATGTTGGGCACTTTCAATAGTATGTGAGTGAGATTGCCTTCAGTTTTGATCACATGCAAGACATGGTGAACGAGCATGATCGAGGAAAATTTGAATTACACAATCCTTCTCCACTAACTGAGGTAGCTTTGGAGATTTTGCGCTGGTAAGTGTTTTGTTCCAACACTTAGTTTATATTCGTTGTTCTCTTTTTCCTTTCTACTAGTGTTAGATCATGGATCTCTACTTTTCTCTTTTCATGATTTTGAGTGCAATATTGGAATTTTGTGGAGTAGATGCTCCTTACCTCAAGGGGGGTTGTAGCGACGGGGACTCACCTTAAGCAGAAGATTGCTGAAGTAGTTGAATAGTAGAGTCTAAAAAGAAGGACTCCTCATTTATTTACATTTGTTCAAACACTTGGCAAAATGAGTGATCATCAATTGATTTAGTGACGTTTTTATTTTGAATGCATGCAGAAAATATTTTTGAATATAAGCATATAAAATTTGAAATTTGAAATACTTCAAAGTTTTATTTTAAAAGGAACATCCAAGAAATTTTAGTGTAATCATTATGGAATTGAACGTATCCTTAAATCCCACTAAATGATGAAAAATAGAGTCAAAATATCATTATGAATAATATGAAATGAAAATCGTAAGAGATATATTATCTAAATATTCATAATCTAGTATCTTTTCCTAATTGACATAGAATGCAATATTTAGAACTAATGCAAGAACAAGTAGATGTCAAGGAACCTAAACATAACAACATACTAAGGATGGCTAAGGTATCCAAGCAACTAATGCTGTCGAGCTGGAGTGATGCATTTAACAAGCAAACCATTAGGAATATGTGACATAGTGAAACAAATAGGATATGATTAGAGTAGTCCACGACTATTGCACGTTAGAAGAGATTTCTTCATTAGATTATTTTTAACATAAAAACCCGAGGAATTAAAATGAATTGAACATTTATTATCGAATGTAAATTGATGAATATATAGTAAATCTTTTGTAAAGAAGGAACAACAAGAACACTAGAAAGAGAATATCTTCAGAGAATTCTAAAGATCCAACATAAGACACTAGCAAAATATTTGGGTTGCGCCCACAACTTGATTAGAACCCCGATAAAGAGATATAAAAAATAGATTAGTGAGATTAGGAGTCAACTCAGTTGGGCCTAGGTCTGCATACTATGTAGTAGTGTTGTGTTGAAGGCAATTAATCGCTTAGCCGTATCTGATGTTGGGTTTGTATTCAAATGATTAAAATATTTCCAAAAAAAGATAATAAATGAGGAAAGATGAAAAAGATGATTTATATACTGAAAACCTTGTTTTTCTTTGTTTTCTCCATACCCCTAGCAACTTAATAATGCCCACTATTTATAGGAAAACTTGAAGTTTTTGGCACAATGTAGTATGGATTTTCATCTTGCAACTAATCAATTAATGCAACAATTATTTAATTCAGCTTCCAACAATTACTAGTTAATTAGGCATTACTAACGAAGATCTTAATTAAGCATATTGCTCAACAAGCACATTACTCAACATTTTCGTCCTTAATGTGTTGTGGTAGTCCCGTAACATCTTGAAAATAAAGGAACTTTTATTTCGGCATGGCTTTAGTGACGATGTCTAGAACTTATTCCTTTGTTCTACAAGAATTGAGTTCCACTCTTCTTCTTCAATTGCTTCTATAATGAACTGATGCTTAAAACTTGATTATGATATACTGGATTTTTTGCCATTAAAATTGCCGGCTTATTATCACAATTGAGGCTAGTTCCTTGCTCTTACTTTCCCCAATACCTTCAAGAATTGTCCTTAGGCAAATAGCTTGAGAAGTAGCAATAGTATTTGACTTCTGTAGATGATTGGGTAATATTTTTTTGCTTCTTTGACAACCATGAATATTGTAGTTCCAACACTGAAATAGTATCTTGAGGTATTCTTCATATCATCTTTGCATCCTGCAAGATCACTATCATAAAATCCAATCAACTTCACTTCAGGATTCCTGTTATACTCTATTCCATTATTAATTGTTCCTTTTGTAGGGTAACACTCTTTTAGTTGCTTCGAGATGAAAATAACTTGGATCTTGCATAAATCTTGAAAAAAAAGACTTGCAGCAAACATTATATCAGGTCTTTTGGCATTGAGATAAATCAAATTTCCAATCAAACTCCAATAATTTGTTGCATCAACTTTGTTTCCACTGTCACTCTTTATCAATTTCTCTCCCACAACAAGATGAGTAGTTATTAGATTTTATCCAAACATTTTAATTTCTTTAATACTTTTTGTCAGCAAAGTTTTTTTGACTGATGAAAACTCCACCTTCTATTTGGTAGATCTCCATTCCAATAAAATGTTTTAGAGACCTTATACCACACATTTCATACCTTCTGATTTTCTTCTTTAAAGTTTTCAATCATCTTCTCATCAATTCCAATAAAAACTAACTCATCAACATAAAAGAGCAACAATTAGAGTCTAACTAGTACTTTGATGCTTCATGTACAAGATAGGCTTGCTTTTGCTCTGATTGAAACCTTGTTGAATAAAATAACCATCTATCTGGATATATCAAGCTCGTGGGGCTTGCTTCTATTTATAAAGTGATTTCTTCAACTTGTAAACTTGTCTTCCATCCTTTATACAACATAACCTCATGGTTGATCAACATAAGACTTCCTCATTTAATTCTCCATTTAGGAAGGTTGACTTCACATCAAGTTGGTATAATAACCAATTCTTTTATGCTATGATAGTGATGAGAGCTTTAATAGTGTCCAAGCGAGAGATCAATGGAGCAAATGTTCCATTGTAGTCAACATCTGACTATTGCGAATATCCTTTGGTGACAATCTTACTTTGTTCCTTTGGATAGATCTATCGCATTGTATTTCACCTTGTAAATCCACTTGACATCGATAAATTCTTTGTCTTTTAGTTTATTGACAAGTTCCCATGTCTTGTTCTTCTTGATCACTTGGATCTCTTCTCCTATAATCTTTGCCCAAGTTTTTTCTCTAACTGCTTCTCAATTTTTTTTTGTTCAATAGTGCAAAAGTTGCATCTAATATAAATGTCACTTAAACTTGTTTTCTTTGGAGGATGAGGATTTAATGATGTTTCTTTTTCATTGGTAGACTTTTGAATTGGAATTTGTTGTATGATCGGGATAGATGTTGCTTGCTTTTGCTCCTTGACCTCTTCCTAGTTGTATGTTGCATCTCATCAAATGTAGCATTATTGAAGATTCTCAAGTGATTGGTTGATCTCTTCATGTCGCTCAATGTTCATGAGGAGTCTTGTTCCAAATTGCATTTGTTGGACATCTATTGATAAGATAAATAGTTATACAACTACTTTCACGAATAGTTTGTATAACTCCTTGGCAAATTCTTCTCAAATAGCATTAATTTAGCTATCTCGATCACTGCAAGAAACTCTATTTTGTTGAGGCGTATAACCAATTGTGAGTTACCTTATAACTCATCATTTATAAAATCCATCAAACTCCTTGGAACTGTACTCATTTCCATGATCATTTCTCAAGACTTTAATTAATCAACCACTTTGATTTTTGACAAGTGCTTTAAAATTTTTAAATATGTCAAAAGCTTTAGATCTTTCTCTCATAAAATACAACCACATCATGTGAGTGAATCAATAATGGCAAGTGAAGTCCCTTATAGATCCATTACATTGATATACACTAGTTCAAGCTTGCCTTTTGCTCTCCAAGCAACTTTTTTTGAAAATGGTTTTTGCTGATGCTTTCTAAGTGTACACCCTTCACAAATGCTAAGTTTCTCTCTAATCCATGCACCATGTTGTTTTTCTAAAGTATTTTGAGGCATTTGAGATTCAAGTGTCCAAATCTTTTATGCTATAGCCACATTAGATATTCAGTCTTGACGGTATGAGCAACTAGAATTGTTTGGTGGGATGAGAGAGGAAAAATACCTAATCTTGGATATTTTTACTTCAGCAACAAGATGCCCTCACTTGTATGAGATTTTGCACTCCATGTTCTCAAAATGTAGAGTTTATCCATGCTCTACTAGTTTCCTGCACTAAGTAGATTTTTCATTAAGTCAGGTATAAAATAGACATCTTGAATGAATTTCCTTCCTTGCTTCGTCTCTATGCTAATGACTTCCTTTTATTTCAACATCTTGTTCTTTTATTTCAACATCTTGTTCTTTCCCCAAAATGACTTTGGAGTTGTAGTTGTCATCAAGATACAAGAATGCCTCTTTGTTGCTTGTTATGTGGTTACTACATCCATTATCTAGATTCCATACTTTGTCTTCTTCTTTTGAAGTTCTTTGACAAACGTAAAACATGCTATCTTAAGTTCCATGTCTCTGCATCAAATTTGCTTGTTGCTTGTTCTTTGTTTTGCAATCTTTCTCTTTGTCTTCGAACTTTTTGCAGTTGTAGTATTGTGGTTGCCTTTCGTACCAACGATCCTTTTATTCATGTCTAATCATCATGCAATTGTTACACCATCTTGAAATTACATTGTCATTCCTTTGGTTAGAATTGCCTCAACCTCCAAAAAATCTGCCTCAACCTCCTTTTTTGTTTTGCCATGTCTACCTCTTGATGCTCATCTGTTATCATTTTTGGAGTTCTTATTCAATTTTGACTAAAACACACTTCAATCTTTGCTCGCATGATTTTAATGAACCCATTTAACTCATTAAGTGTTAGTTGATTGAGGTCCTTTGTTTCCTCTATTAAAGCAACAACAGGATCAAATTTTGGAGGTAAAGAAATCAAAACCTTTTCTATGATTCTTTGGTTGCTGATGGAATCACCATAACTCCTTATATGGTTAATCAATTCAGAAAATTTTGTTGAAAATTCATTTAAATTAAATTTCATTATCTTTCATTCTCTTGTTCTCAAATTCTATTTTTAGATTTTGAAGCTTGTTAGTTTGTACCTTCATATCTCCTTGAAACTCTTACTATAGAATATCCCAAGTCTCATTTGCCTTCTTTGCCATCATGATTCGAGAAAATATGGAGTTTGACATGGCTCTTTGAATCAAGCTAAGAACTCCGGAATTAATTATTTTCTTATCTTTGATTTCTTATTTTATTTTTGAAGTAGATGTAGGATATGATTTTTTAAACCATTTTTCATCAAATCCAGAATCTTAAGTTAGTTGAATGAGGTCTCTATCTTGACTGACCAAAACTCATAATTTTTAACTTCAAAAATTAGTGGTTTCACATTGTTGAATGTAGCACTATTGCTGGCTATTTTTGTGCTCCTTAGCTTCAAATCACGATATCTCGTTATAGGGAATCTAAAATTGTTCTCTATTTTTTTCTTTGAAACTAGATAGAGAAAGATTTTCAAAGACACCTTACTTGCACCATTTCACCTTGTGAGTCGAAACAAAATATTTGCCAAATTTACTAGACAGTTTCTCGTGGTTTTTATTGCAGTTGGAACACTTTGTCTTTTTCTATATATGTCTTTCTGTAGGAAGCTCAGATTTCAAAATAGTTTTTCTTGGTCAAACTAGGCTTAAAGGGCTTCAAGATGGTATCCTCTTTCGATCAAAATAATGAATCTATTAATGCCGAAAATTCTACAAAATTTAAGCAGTGGACTTATGTGGCTTTCAATGACTGCTCTTGATTTTTCTTTAAGTGTAGCAACCTGGCTCTGATGGCAGAAGTTGGATTTGTATTCAAATGATTAAAATATTTTCAAAAAATATAAAGAAGGAAGAAAGATGGAGGAGATGATTTATATATTGAGAACCTTATTTTTCATTATTTTCTCCAACCCCCCATGACTCAATAATGCCCATTATTTATAAGAAGGCTTAAAGTTTCTGGTACAATGTAGTATTAATTTTTATCTTCCGACTAATCTATTTATGCAATCAATTACTTAATTTAGCTTCCAACAACTATCCGTTAATTTGGCATTATTAACAAAAATTTTAGTTAAGCACATTGTTGATCAACAATCACATTACTCAATATTTGAGAAGTAAGATTTTGGAGACAAAAGGACACTCATAGCATGTGATAAAGACCAAAACAATATGAACGATGAGAGGAAGAGTAGAGAACACTTGATACAGTGGAGCACCATGAATTGAGGGATTATGAGCACGGGAACGTATTAAAGGTAGAGAGGACTGATTGTGTTGAGTGTGATACTCATTCTTGGTGGAACAACCATGACCATTATATGCCTGGTAATGACCACGTTGGAGATTGGTGGACTATTTGGTAGCAATTACTTGTACCTTAGTTGAATTGGTTGGAGTGTGAGGCAAAGGGGCTAGTTACTTTTAAGAGACAAGAGCATTAGTTGCAGAAGTAAACTGCTCAGAAAGAAAGGAGTTTAGCTTTGCAGTTGTGGTTCATGAATATAAGCTTTTAATGGGCTTCACTAAATATAGGTAGAGGGATATGAGATTCTAAGTTAGAGTCATAGACATGACTGTATTCAAATGGAAGACCTGATCAATAAGATTAATGAATGTAAGTATTTAATGGGCTTCACTAGATAAAAGTTCTAACATAAGATTAGTCTTTGTGTATGACTGCTAATATATTAACAATAGACTCGAGATATAGGGAATAGTCAGTGATGGAAAGGTCTCTCTCGCTCTCTCTCTCTCTCCCCTCCCCCTTCTTTCTCTTTTCTTTTTTTTTTTTCAAATAAAATTATGAAGTTGCATCTTGAGTGAAGAGCGTGAGATGTGACTTGATCAAGAAAGAGATACTTAGTCTCAAGCCATGTGTCTCGAGTGGTGCGAGAGTAATTCAAGTGGATTATTATTTGTAAGATGCCAATGGAGATCATGGTCTAAATCTAGGATAAGAGGACAAAATTAACTTTTTACCGCAATGCATAGTTTGGGTTGGGATTTTTGTATCGCCAATGAAGGTGAGGGTAAGAGGTGGATAGAAATTGGAGCAATCAATATGGTTGAAAACTCAATAGCCCTTAAAAATAAAGGAGAAAGAGAACTGTCCAAAGTAAATAGTTGGAGAAATCTAAAAGAGTGTGGACATTTAGTTTAGGATAAGATGATGGAGATACATAACAGAGAGAAATGGAAGAAAAGAATGACTGAGATGATGATTGAAGAAAAAATTAGGACTAAAGGATGAAAAGACTCTTGAAACCATGAATATGTTGAATGATTCTATACATTATATAAGAATATATAAGGAATTTACCAGAGAGATGAGGATTCAACTCCTCTGTAAGAAACTTTTTCTCCGCAATACACAGGTTGCTATATCATACAAAAATTAATCTAATAGTAAATATGATTTTTCATTGACCATAATTTTAATTCAAGTTAAATTCAACTATTTAAGCAATAAGAAATTTTAAATTAAGGAAACTCAATAATCATTTCTCAAATCACTTGAGCTAAAAAAATGAAATTCAGATTTATCCTCCTCCTAAGCTTTCAGTTTGCTTCCCGCTATTCTCTTAGTTTTTCCACCATCTCTATTCTAAATAACATATGTCCGTTAATCTATAATTTTTCAATCAAAAACAAATACACTTTCAACTCAGGTACGCAACTGCAAATTTCTTTGTAGTTTGGCTATCACTTTTATTTTTCATAGAAAAGGCTTTCGTGAAGGATTGTCAAATGGCAATGTAATTTTAGTTCTTTCTTATAATTGATATTGATAATATAATATAAATATATGCATGTAAATTTTTGTTACATTACAAGTGTTCGATAAATTGCTTAGCTAACAAATTCGAGTGAATAAGAACCGCACTTGTGTGTTCCATGAGCATGAAAAGTGTAATTCAAGTAATTAATGTTATTGTGTAATTAAGTGTCTAAAGTCACCAATTATAAAAGAAAAGTGTTTAAATCTACCACTAACCACTAGTTAAAGGAATTAGACTTGTTGTTATTAGTGGGTGTAGTGGAAGGTTTTCGAAAGTGGAGTTTAATCAGAAGTTCTTTTGTGTTATTCATAAAATGACATAAGACCACCTTGATTTTTTAGTTCCTCTCATGGCAAACTAATTTTTAATAAATTTAACTCTTAACATCTATTTCAAGTGTTTTAGCAAAAAATGATGGTATGTTAGATTTACCATGAACTATGGTGTTTGATTTAGCTATTATATAACCTATTTAGCTGTGGCTTAAATATTGTGCAAGGTTATGCATGTTCTTTATTTGAATTTTTGAATTTCTCAAGTGGAGCTTATCATAAGTGTTTTTCTTTAAGCAAATTTCGATCTTGAAGCATATGGCATAACACTTATTTTTCGCACATGAAGACTACAAATACTGGACCTTTTTTGCAAATACTACAAATGCTCTGGTGTAATTCTTTCTTTATATGTTGTATTTTTAGTGATGGATGGTCCATTGGATGAAACTTTGAATACCTGTTGAATTTGTGTTGTGCAAAATAAATAGTGCAAATAATTACGCAAGTGCACGTGTCGCAAAAAATAATAAAATGATGAGAAGAGTGTCGATCCCACGAGGAACTAAATTATTTACAACTAATTATTAATTTATCACACACTTGCTTTATTCAAACAAAATCAATTAAATAAGAATTAAAACTAAACTAATGAAAATAAGAAAAAGGTACTGATTAAGATTTCTATCAGGATATAGAAGCCTAGAATTATGATTTCATCAATCAAATAAGTTGATTACATAATTTTCTCCCTATGAAATTAATAACAGGTTATTAGTCTTGAGTTTTATGCAATTATGAGGTTCTTCCGAATTACCCGCAATCAAATCCCTAATTTATTCAATTCACTATATTCCTATGTGAATTAACTAAATTATGAATAAGGTTGTACCACTCAACTAACTCCCTAGGGCAAACAGGTATATTCCTATCATACTCACAAATTAATTAGTTCATCAATTTGAACAATTAATCCTAAGGTCTTCTATTGTCAATCAATCACTAGATTTTCTTTTCCAAGACTCCCTAGGGTTTAAAGATACACTTGATTGTTGATCAGGAAATCAAATAGAAAAAGCACACAATGGAAGAAATAACCTTAAGCGCTATTAACTTCATGAAAGAAAATCATGCATCAGTTTATTCAAAAGAATCCATCTTAATCCTAGAGTAACGAATTAGTTCATGATTGAATTATCAAACAAAACATGAATAAAACGAAACATCGTTTCAAATCTAGAATTAAAAACAAAATCAAAGGGATAAGAAGAAACTCTATTCCTAGATGAATCTAATCTCCACTTTGTCTTTCTCTGAATCCTGAATTTTCGTGATACTTATGATCTCCAAAATAGAAAAAATCCGCCTCCCTCCACTAAGTGTCTAAAAAGTCTATTTATAACTGATTAAAAGAGTCTTCTAATTAGAATAGAACTCAAATAAATAAAAAAACTTTTCTGCCCATAATTGATTAGATCATGTAGTGTCATCCTGTCAGTATTCTCATCAACTTTTGTCAATTTGTCCCCTTTTGTAACTTCTCCACTTATATTCCTATAATTCCAAATTTTCACCAATTAGCAAGGGAATTATAATTTTTTAAACAAGAAAATTATTTGTTAAGTCCTAAACATGATATTAAAATTAATACTAAAATGGACTTAACAATAACTATATTGACACTCCACAATCTCAATGTCATGTTGCGATGAAACTAGGATTGGAGTTTGGAAATGAGGAAGATGTATATCTCTACTATAATGAGTATGTAGGTGCTACGAGATTTAGTTTACAGAAGGAAGTCATAAAGCAAAATGGGATCCATGTCTATGTGACTATAAGAAAATTCACTCTTTGGAAGGAGGGTTTCTGAGAAAAGGACAAACACAATGCTTTGGCAAAGAAACATAGGAAAGAGACTGGAACTGGTTGTTTGGCACACATTGTCATACGTCGCCAACTAAATGGAAAGTATCAAGTTATCTTTTTTGAAATTGAACATAATCATCCCTTTGCACCTTCCAAGCTTTCTCATATGCTGCCATCATAAAGAAAGATTAAGAATGTTCAAGCATGTGAACTAGACATGGCTGATGATTCAGAATATTTCCTAAAATTAGCTTGACAATTGCATGTTGACAAGCTGGTGGTCCATAGTGCTTAGGTTATACAAGAAGAGATCAAAAGAATTATTTGTGTGATAAAAGAATAACTAATTTGGAACATGGGAAGTTACTAGCTTGTTGGAGTATTTTGAAAATCATAAAAGATTTTGTCTTTCATTTTTCTATTCTACTTGATGAAGAGGATTTAATAACTAATATTTTTTGGGCACATGACGATAAAATATTATAATTTCTATGGGGATGTAGTATCATTTGATACAACATATGGAACTAATAAAAATTATAGACCTCCTAGCTTATTTGTTGGAATGAATAATCATAGACAAATGGCTATGTTTGGTGTATCTTTATTATACAATGAGACCACTGAGTGGTTTAAATCTCTTTCTGAAGCATTCTTGAGAGCTATATCCAGAAAGAAGCCAAGAACTTTCTTAGCAGATCAAGATCTAGCTATAAGCAAGGGAATTTCATAGGTGATGCTATTACTAGAGACATATCATTGACTATGCGTTTGGCATTAGCACTTAATTACTTAAGTCATGTCTATAGATGTAATAGTTCTTTTGATAATAATTTTAAGAATTTGATTAACAACTACAAATATGAGGAAGAGTTCCTTGGTGCTTGGGAACTTATGTTTAATAAGTATGATTTAGGAGAGAATGAATGGCTAAGCAATACCTTTAAGTAGAGAGAAACATGGTCAATAGTGTATGGAAGAAATATTTTTTTAGTTGGAATAAAATCCACATAATTAAGTGAAAGTTTTAATGGAGATTGATGAGATTACTTGAAGTCTGATTTGGATTTAATATAGTTTTTTAAGCATTTTGAAAGGGCTGCCAATTATAGAAGATATAGAAAAATGGAATCTAATTATGCCATGACATAATGGATTCCCATTTTGATGGTTGACATTCCTTTGTTAAAACATGCAAGGGATGTTCGCACTTCAACAATGTTTGACTTATTTCAAGATTAATGGCAAAAATCTTTACTTATTGAGGTAAATGATTGTGAAAAAAGTGGACAACTTTGCACATGGAACTTCTAGTTGTGTGCAGCTGCAAGTTATTTGAATTTATTGGCATACTAGACCGACATGCATTGAAAGTCCTTGACTTGATGATGTGAAGATGAAAATTCCTAACCACTATATCTTGAAGAGGTGGACCCAATATGTGTCAATTATAGACTTTGTCAGTGAAAAGGAATATGAAGTATCTCAGAAATCAATGACCGTTACTGAAATGTATGTCCAGCTTTGTTTCAACAAGCAACATAGGTAGTTGAGTCTAAAGAAAGATATGAATTAACCAAAATATGTGCTACTGAATTTGCTATAAAGTTGAAAGATATCAAGAAGAGAAAGTTCACTAGTAATCTAGAAAAAGTGATGCATGTAGCACTTTAGACCAGTGAAGGTACTAAAAGAAATGACCTCATTGTGGATAATGCCAATGCTACAAAGTAAAAGGAATTATAAAGAAAGAGCCAACACATTGAAGAATTACTTGGCCAAAAAGTTTTCTAAAAAGGTCCACAATGAGAAAGAGACGCTCACCTAAACAACCTTATTCTTCTATACAATCTAATAGCCGACAGGTTTTACATTCTACTCCAAATCAACTGGTCAATGATTGTGTTATTCATTAGTTGATATGTATACATTTTTCATTTTGTTATAGTAATCAAGTTGTAATGATGCTAATTATTTTACTCTTTACTTTTTATTTAGGGACTTATGGATATTACTTCAAGTGGCCTCACTCAACAATCTCAAACGGTTCCATAAAGAGAATTTTCTTGACTTTTGAGGGTTGATATTTGTTGGCTTATATGAACTCCAAGAATTCTTGTTTGATCAAAGGTATTATATATGCAATACTTAGAGGTGTTTCTCAATATGCATTTTAATTATCTTGTAGGAATTCTCATGTTTTAATTCGAACTTTGATTTGTTCTGATCATCTATTTGCACTAGATTCAGGGACTTAAAAAACTTATATAGCTATCACTTCTCCTTCATCTCAAAATGATTGTATCAAGAATTCTTTTACCTTTTGTACCTATCATGCTAATCTACTATGTAATTTTAAGTGGGGGATGGTACAATTTTGGAAAGCATTTTTAGAGTGGTGTGAATCCAAGATTCAAGCGACTATAAAGAAAGATGCAGAAGAGAAAGTTGGCCTTCATTTTTTGTTTTTGTTTTGGTTTTTGAATGTAAGTTAAACTTTTGCACAAAAACTCCATGGATGCTTCTGATTTTATTGCAATCACAATGCTTTGGATATGTTGAGCAATCGCAAAGTTATTTTCTATTTCAAAATTATTATTGCAGTTAAAATTAATAGTTGAGAGTTAAGGTTGTGAATGTTTATACATTGAGTTTTATAAATAGTATTTTATAAAGCACAAATTTTTTGTTGTTTTTTTGTGGAAATCGCGACATACTAATGAGGACCACATTTTGGAGTGGTTTTAAATATGTTTGAGCTTTGGGAAGATATTGCATATTTCCTTTTCCCCCAATTTTTGAGGTAGATTAATGTTAGTACATAGCAAATTACTTGTTGAAAATGAAATCTCATAATTTTGTATTGCCGTGCTTTGCGTTTTGCTCTTTGCCAGCAGAGAGAGCTTCCTTTGGTCATTTTTACCTCATTCCTACACACATGAAATGAAAATGATTTGGCCATCATAACTTGTTTGTCTTTAGTTGTTAGGCCAATTAAGTAATTTGAAAGGCAGGATGCAAATTGAAAGCTTGGGAGAAGGAAAATTCTAAATTTCATTTTTTTTGGCCCAAGTGATTAGAAAATTGGAGTGATTTGAGAAATAATTATTGAGTTTTCTTAATTTAAAAATTCTTATTGCTTAAATAGTTGAATTTTACTTGAGTTAAGATTGTGGTCAATGAAAAATCATATTTACCATTAGATTAATTTTTTTGTAACATGACAATCATGTATCTAATTGTGTATTAGGTGTAATTGAGGAAAAGGTGTACTGGAGAGGAGCAAAATTAGAGAGAAGGCTTGTAAAAGTCCATTTGTATAAGGAATGAGATCGCTATGGATCATATAAAAAAATATCATATCTATCAAGAATGTCATTATGTTTTCAAGAATGTCATAGTTAAATTTGTTTTTATTTTTTTATTTTTCCTTTTTTGTTTCTACATCGCTACAGATCACATAAAAAATATCCTATCTATCAAGTATCAATGATTCAATATGTTTTCAAGGTATACAACCATATAGAACACAGTTGAATTTTATTTTCATTTTTTTTCTTTTTTGTTTCTGCTTTTTTCCCTTTTGAATTAGTGAATCTATGTTAAGCATTTGATGAATATGATTACAAGTACTATTGATTCTTTTCATAACAAACTATACAGAAAAATGCATAATAACTTTTCCTTGAAACTAAAGCAATTAAATATATACCTTATACCCATATTAGCATGCATAGAAAATATACCCCCCCCCCCCCCCCCCCCCCCAAAAAAAAAAAAAGTAACTTGAAACCGCAAATATTCATTAATTAGAAAAATCATACACAAGTAATAGCATAAAATATTCAGGTTATGCATGCATATACTGTCACACCCAATTATTAGGAGGCAGCGACCATCAACTAGCGATCATTCTTTGTGCGCCACCAACATTTTGCAGGATTAATTCTAAAAGGCTAACTAGCAAAATATTGCATTTCTAACATGCATGTGGTCTCCATGAACCACTGATCATTCCTTAAATTTTGTAGCATCATCGGAACTGTTGATGATCTTTCACCTACAACCATTGATTGTTGTTGTTGTTGATGATGTAATAGTTGCTCATTATTATTAATAAACTCTTCATCCCTCTGTTGAAGCTTTTTCAGCATCTCATCTACATATGAGTTCAACCCATTTAACTGATGCAAATTAAGTTCATACAAATTCTTTTTATCTTGAACTACCTCATTCATTAATTTCTGAGACTCTTTCAGGTCGATCCGCTCCTTAGATTTCAACATTTTTTCTGTCTCCTTGCTCACTATTTCCTCCACGAATTCCTCATGTGTCACCATTTTTCTGTTTCTTTCCACATTTGGAAATTTCAAAAACTTTTGCAGCCTTTCCCTAAATATTTTAGGAGATGGGCACAAGATAGTATTGTTGTCTCCTCCTTGCTTGTGGACTACTATGCGCATCTCAACTCCACATAGGATGGAGAGATCATTCGCTTTCTTAAACAAACTACCCACCCGTTTATGAAGAAAAAACTCCTCTTGCTCTCAATGGGTAGTTTCTCATGCTTGATCTTGTTTCCACTCATGTTCTTGGGTGCCTGCATGGGTACTATATAAACTACAATTTTTTAGTTCTATAACTAATTACTAATTTTCTTCACAAGTATTTAATTTTTTTTTGGATGTTTTTAAACAAGAGAAAAACAATTGCCTTCAGTTATAAGTGTATATAGCTATATCACTCAACGTGTAGGTAGTGAAGAATTGACTGTTAATTTCAAGAATATTTTGGTGATTGGATAAGGCAATCCTTAATTTCCACAAATGATATATGATTACACAATTTCTACATTCATTTTAGTAATTTAAAAAAAATAAATTAAATAGCCAGTTTTACCTTAACAATCAATTACCATAATCTATAGACAACTGCCCTATTTTATTGAATATTTTATTTCATTAGTCAAATTATATTAAATTGAAAAATTATTATTTAATTTATGATGAATCTTATTATAGAAAGGGAATTCATTATTTAATTAATTAATAAATTTTGATTACTTAAAATAAATAAATGACATATATATTTTTGGTAAAAATTTAAAATTAAATAGCTAGATTTATTTCTAGAACTAGGTACCTCATGAAAATTGTTAAATGAGAAATTTATTGGAGTGATATAATATTTTATAGTAAAATTACTTATTAATTTGTGGGTTTTATTACCTTCTTTATGTTTTATTAGTCAAATTACATTGAGTTTAAAATTTATTATTTAATTTATTATGGGCTTCATTATAGAAAGAAAAATAATCATTTAATTAATTAAGAATGAGTGAAATAGCATACACCATACATAAATAATGTCGGTCCTACTTTGATTGATTAAATATGTTTTTGGATTTGAAATTGAAAATTGTAGGTATGAAAGTAAAAATAAATGGTAGTTTGGTTGAAAATGAACAAAACAAACAATTTTTCTATATTTTAAATAGTAAGAAGAAAAAAGGAAAAATGAAAATGAAATAAAAAAAGGTCTCATAATTTCATTTTTATAGGGGGAATTGAGATGGGATTAGATGATTGTTTCTGGATATTCTATTAAAGGTGTCTATTAATTTCCTATTTTATATCTATGTATTTATTACCTTGATATGTGATATTAAGCAAATAAAATGAAGTGGAAAAAAAAATCAATTGCTCAAGAAGATTATTTAAACAAACTATTTTTGCCCAATGCATGAAAACTTTTTGAAAAGTATTTTAAATTTTATTTTCTAAATATTAAATAAAGACAAATTAATTAAAAAGGTTACCAGTATTCCGTTAGTGTAGAAAAATAATAGAATGTTGAACATATTATGATAAAGACAACTCGCAAAGATCAAAATTTTATCATCTTGACTATATTCCTAGTGGAATTGGATTTACAAAATCTCGTACACTTGACATAGGATCCAAATAAGTAGTTTATTGTGAAAAATATTATTTTAACTGTTTATACTTTATGGTGATTTTCAAGTATATTTATTAGGAATCCTTTAAGAGATTATGTCCAATGACTCTAGTGAAAAAGCACCCTTCAGATCCCAATGATTTTTCTAATTTATAATGGAATAGTACCCGATATTTACCTTTCCTATATTTTTGAGGTCATTATTAAGAAAGTTGTACTGCATCCATTTTTTTTTTTTGTCTTTTATATACATGCCCCCTCACCCTCCAACTTTCTTCCTCTAATTTTTATCTTGGTGCATATATCGTTGCACTTGCAAAGAAGATGGAAATATCCTTCGCACTTCAATTTTACTAGATGGTCCTGTAAGTGGAGTGGTACTCTTAATTTATGCCTTCATGTTGAATCTTTTATAAGAGAATAGTACTCCTTATTTAAACCTTTTTGACTAGATATAACTCTCTTGCAATGGAGTATTGCTCCATGTTTAACAACATTATTGATGTAAAATCCTGCACTATTTTTTTTTATTTATTAATATACATGGTAGGGGATAGTAACAGACTCCTTACTTAGGCATACATCTGACTAGGACAGAACATTATAGTCATATATCGGAGATTGTGGCGATGTTGTCAAAGGAAGTGGGTCAAAGGCAAGAGGAAGAAGACAAAGTTGATAGTAGGAGGAAGCAACACATTATAAATATTTTCATCTTCATTATGCTATTGAAAGGAAAAAAATTGTACATGCACCTCTTTTTGTTAAACCTAGGATGTGGAATTATTTGTCAAACTATAAATTTTACTAACATAAAGGCCTTATGACTTTCAAGGAATCGAACTATACATCAAAGTACAAATAGTCATGCACAATATTATCATGGAAGATCAAGTCAAAGAATATGTAGCTTATTTCACAATTAATTGTTTCCCAACCAAAATTCTAAGTTAGGGTTGTTAAGTGAACTTTTTATCTAACAAGCACCCATATATTGAGATATCTTATGTGATATCACTCGTTAAATGTAGTTATGTCTAAGAGTTTAGTTGCATTTCCTAGAATTTAATATTAATAACATCTATCTTGGTTTCTGATTAATTTTAGTGGAGTTGCTAATTTTTAAACCAACATTATGTACTTATTGAGTATTTATATAAGGTTAGTAACTTATTATCTTGATCCTTTAATTTACTAAAGGTATAATTTTGGAAGAGACACATCAACTTACTAAATGTTTGAAGTCTATGAGCTAAGTTGAACCAAGGCTAAAGAATCCAAAAAAAAGAATGAAAATAGTGCAGAAAAACTATAGGGCTGGCATTCCTCTACCAACACTACAAAAAAACTAGGTGACCACATGCCAGTATTGCAGAAAGAAACTAGAAAATAGAGATGTTGTCCCTACGCCATCCTCGTGAAAAATTACTAACATTGCAAGATTAAGGCCGGGGGAGGGGGGTGTCAAAGATATAAGGTTGGGGTTCTCGCATATGGAAACTGAAAATAAACCTCAAACTTTAGGGTTTTGAGGACATCCAATTATACTTGATATTTGGTGTCTTTTTTACACTTCTACAGTTGAATTAATGCAAAGTAAGAGAAGCAAACAATCATGTCAGGGCTAAAGTTGGATTGAAGCAAAAAACTTGGGCAACATCTCCAGTTTTTCTTTAACTTTACTCTTTCTTTAGTTTTGGCATGAATTTGCTATCGGATACATTTGGAATTATTTTTGTTCTATAAAACTTCTTCTCTACTTGACTGAATTCCTGAACTATTTACTGAGTTCTCATTCATTATTGCTAATTATCTAATGACCAATTAGTTAGAATAGGGAATTTCTTTGGTAAATGAAATTTAGAGTTAGACTTGGATTAGTATCCATGTTTAGGGTGTAGAAATGATGACATAAACTGATTTACATCTAAAATAATCATATATTTACAATCCATAGGAAACAAAGTTTAGAGCATAAGCTTAATACATTGTTCTTAATTTAATTCTCATAGGAGTATAAGGAGTTAATTCAGAAGAATAGGTTTATAAGTAACTTGGAAGATGCTTATAAACATATTAGGACTCTAGGTTATTAATTCAATTCAAGAGAACAAAGTAAGAACATATAGAGTGAATTTGGCTAAAATATTAGGGGAAATCATAATCTTAGACCTTCTTGCATTGTTCACACATCAGTTTTTCCTGATTTTATTTATTTCAACATATTCAATTAATTTTTCTAGAAACGTTAGACTGTGTCAAGTTGGTAATCAGTATAATTTTAGTGTAGGTTCTCAGTGGGGCACATCACTCATCATTCTATTATACTTATTACAACAATGTACTGTTGTATTATAAAATCTCATAACAAGTTTTTGGTGTTGCTGCTAGGGAATTTGTCTACAAAAGTTATTTTATTAATGACCAATGATCACACATGCAATTTCGAAATAATTTAGACAGCGGGTTAATATAGAAATTGTTAGAATGAGTGTTGTATCCATAGGGAATGTGGTTGAGTACATAAATTCTTGCTACTGCATTATCTAGACAACCAAATGATTTTGAAATGGTATTGGATAAAAACATAAAAGAATACTAATCATGAATTAAATATACGTGTTTCTCTAAATTAATCCTCTATGTGGTTCAATTAAGTGTTAATTCAATATTACTTGCCTAAAATTGTTGGATTAAAAGCTAGCTAGGATAATCATTTTTAGTACCTAACTATCACATCTCAGACTCAGGTTACCATATTCTCAATCGGCTTGTAAGTCGAAGACTACTAAGTACATCATAAAGTGCTATATAGCCTCATCTATCATTTCTCAGTCTCAAGGTTTAGGAAAATTTGTTTATCCTATGTTAGTTACCAACTTTTCTTCCTCGAACTCAAATTTATAAATACTAATTCAATCCCATGGTGGTCAATTATAGGATGACATTGAGCACAAGATAAATTACAATCACCAATAAAATTCAATAAAAAAAATTTCAAATTAATCCAACAATCTCATCACAACAAATTCATTAATCCTAAAAAATGTGAAATCAAGCTAGTCTAGAGTGACAACCACACAATCAACAATTGCTCAACACATCCACAAGAAATTCAAAAAATTGATGTAGAAATGCATCTGAAATAAATGTCGATCTTTTTCTTATCTGGAAATCTAGATGTTCCATGAAGAAAGTAAACTCTATCTACCAAATCCTCTAAATATGTGTTTTTATTTTTTTTATTTTTTTGTATTGGTTGAGTGCTTTGGCTCTAAACTTAAAAGGAAATTTAAGAAGATTTCTCTTCGAGGTAGAGAGAAATTCTACAAAATAAAAAATTTGTGTGGTATATTTTGAATCTGCTGAGCCTTAAGGTAAAATAAGTCTTAAATTACAAAATTTCCCTTAACAAAGCCACATTTCCATATTAGCCTCTAGTAGTGTGGGCTAAGTTGGTTGAAAGTTGTCTTCTCATCTAAGGAAGACAAAGAATTGATGTACAAGGATATTTGAAATAAATATTAATCTTTGTCTTATCTGGATCATGTTCCATGAAAAATTCAACCTCTCAGTCTACCAAATTATCTAAAATATATGTTTTTTAATATATTGATTAAGTGATTTGGCTCTAACTAAAGAGGAAATTTAAGAAGACTGCTCTTCAAGGTAGAGAGAAAAGTTTTACACAATGAGAAAAAAGAATGTGGTGTATTTTGAATCTACTAAGCCTTGACCTTTAAGATAAAACAAGACTTAAATTACAAAATTGCCTTAAAGAAGCCATAGAATCTAGCACTGTGGTGCTAAGCTAGCTGAAAGTTTTCTTCTCATTCAAGGGGCCGTGGATCTCACTCCAACACCATGGCCATCGATTAGCTCATTATTTACTTGTAAAAACAAAACAAACACAATTTTTTTTAACTTAGAGTAAAGTAACAAATGAACACTAAAAAATGCAACAAAAAATTACAAATAATAAAAGTGACTTAAATAAGAGGAAACATTCAAAATAAGTGATCTTTTAGTATAAATGATAAAAAAAACTAGCATATTCTGAATAAATTATAAATAAAATAACTCTCTCCTGAAGAGTTATCTGTTAATATCGACCCCAAGCACATATAGGTTTACTTCAGATTCATGTTCATTTTTTCTTTTTTCTTTTTACTATATTTTTTCAATTAGTGCATGCTACTAATTAAGTTTGAGATTGAGAAGTTCCACAAGTAGATAAGACATCGAGAGAACAATTTCATTATGTTTTGAGAGAAAAGTACAAGTGCCCTTAAAAACTTTCGCTTGCCACCTGAACTCCAAAGTTGTAGTGCCAACATGGATATGTGGCAAGATTTGTACAATGTGTGAGGTTTTGAGGCCGTGGTGCCCTGGCATGACTGAACACAAGAACAAGAATTTGAAAGAGAAAGGATAATAATGGATTTCACAAATCATAGCAAAGACAGGCGCAACAAAATCTAAAATTTTTTTATCACATGAAAATATATATGAGCACTTTATATACAACATAATTATCATTCTTGGAACCTCTCATGCCTCATTAAATTAGATCTATTAGAAGAGAGAAGGACCTTATTTCAATGGAGGTGAGATGAATATTTATAGGCTCTTCCAACACCTTGAAGATTCTTTCAACAATCTTCAAGCCTTTTCAACTCCTTGATTTGCCAGCACCAAGAATCTACTTGTAGCCTTCAAGACCACCAAATAATCTTTAAAACCGAGAGCAATTTGGAGTATCCAAGTGACTTCTTCTCAAAAAACTTTGATCCGGCCCTTGGTACTTGTGGCTCTTTAACCTTTTAGAAGAACGCAATCTAGAGATCCAAATATATTTCCTCTAAAGTATAATGCACATTCTAAGTGTTTCTCATTAAATAAATGAATAGGATAGAGAGAATCTTATCTTCTTGGAGTAGAGAGAATGAAGGAGGAATATGATAAGCTAGGAGAATTTTCCTAGAGCAAAAAAGGAAATGGAATGGCAATCTCCTTCCAAGTGGCTACCTACTCTTATGTATATAAGAAGAATTTTGCTCCATAAATATCTAACTTATACATACATATGTGTATCTATATATTAACTTACTAAGAACTCTTATTAATTGGTTAATCTTATAGATACATATATATGTATAGGAGTCACACCTTTTATTACATGAAGCGTCACTCTCCTATATTTAGTTGGTCCAAGTGTGATGGTCTAGTGTGGACCATCCAGACTAGATCATCTTTTAGAAGTAACACTTTTCATCTCATGGAAGGTTCTACTAATAATTAATTGGTCTCATTAGGATGGCTAGGTGACCATCTGCATTAAGTCATGTCTATGGATTTTATGTGCCTAATTAATTTGGGTTGTAATTAAAATTCAATTTTAGCTATCCAATTAAAGCCCATAAAATATCTTTTTCCAATTTGCCCTAGTTAAATATCTGCTATATTTAATTGGATTAATTTAACTCATTAAATTAATCAAGCCAATTCTTATTTTTAATTAATCTATATTAATTAAAAATAATTTTTCATTCATTTATTTTTGATTAATCTCCAATAATAAAAAATCCACCATCTAACAATTAGATGTTATTATCTAACAATTAGATAATATTCCACATGCTTATGCGGGACACCTAGATTTATGTGTGACCCCTTAGGTTCACTAATTAATTAGACATGGGTCCGCAACACTTGCAATTTAATTTATGAATCATTATAATATTATTCTGGTTGATTAACCACCATATGAATTAATTTTCATTAATTGAAGAATACACAATCTCCATAATCGATGTCTCACCATAAGCCTATGGAAGCCAACCAATGGATGAATTAATCGAGAGTAAACCCTTATGTTAATGAGTACCATGCAAATATAGTCCTTCCATTTTCTATCCATTGATTAAGGCCTAGGAAGCAAGACATTAGTCGATCTCCAAATAGCCTCAATAATTACACATCTATTTTTAATGAACAGTTCAATTGGAACCTCAACTTTGGAAACTCCTTTTCAAATGTTGCACCACCTTGTGCAAGAATTTTACGGGACCAAACATCATAGGAAAAATAGGAGATCAACTCATTCAATAAGATGAACAAATGGATCCTCTATCAGATTTCACAAATCTCCACCACAAGTAGCTCATATATGAAATATGCGTCATTGGACTCGCTATGGCATTGGCACATAGATCAAAGTATAAAGATTGGTGCATAAGATTACTATGAAGTGTCAAGTCAAAGGACTACCTATTAGCACCATCATTGACTAGAGGATTTTCATCATTTACAAGCCACTAGAGTTATGTCATGGATTATTCTCTAACCAGAGCATTTAGTGAAGTTGTTCTCTAACAAATATCCATAAATGTATACTAGTTTCCCTATACTTATGCCCATGAAATAGGAAACCCTCCAATTGTTGGAGCATGCATCATTAATACAAGTTGATCCAAATTTTTTATTTTCTCAAAAATTGTACGACTTGATATATTTAAGATAAAGATCATATAGAGATGTTTCACGATTACCATCATATGCATGACCATGTCCCCTAGCCATGCATGCCCTAAGGGCTTCAATCAAATGCAAAGTTAAATAACAAGTGCATAAGATGACGATGTCCAATAAAATATATATTGATTGAATAAGAATGTTCATACAAGCGTAGTTTATATGCCAATCTAATTGGCTTGCTAAGCACTAAACTAATAGAATTAGCATTAATTAGGTTTCTTTTGCCTCTTCAATGCATCCTCATAGCTCTTCCTTGAGCCTTTTTGCTACTTAGCAGTTAGCATAACATTGAAAAAACAAAAAGGATAAGCCATATTTACAATAAAAACACATAAAACAAGGCAAAAATCACATAAATTATAAAAAAGATTCTAAAAGAAAAAAAATGCAAAATAAGTATTTCTTTTTCTTTTTTTTCCTGAAATATTTTTTTCTGAAAATTTCTCTCAGACTAGCACTTATGCTCCTAAAACAATAGTAAAATAACTTTTTTCTTGAGAGTTATCAAAGCACAGTCCTTTTATCAACTTCTCCCAATTGTAGCCATGGACTTGTGGATTACGACATCATGTTAGCCCCGCTAGCTATGCATCCATTGCTAACAACTAATATAATTATGAACTAATTTTTAGGAATTCTTTCCTACATTGTTGAATGCCTTGTGCAAGGATTTCTGTCAATCATCATGGAACATATGGGAGACTTTCCATTTGAATAGAAGGGTCAACCAATTCTCTTTTGTTCCATACAAGCTTCCATATATAGGTAGATTATAACCAATACATATCATACAACCCATTAGAATATGGTGGAATCATTCGATTAACTTGTTCTCTAATAAACACCAAATCAAACATTATTACCATACACTAATGCCCATGAAACAAAGCATCGATCCTCTAACTTTTGGATTGTGTACTATCTATGTAAACCTTTGTGAATCAATTAATGCCCCATCTTGAAAGATTCTATAATTTGGAATAATTGAAAAGCACAATATAGAGATATGTTTCATGATCGCTATCTCTATGCTCAACCATGTCCCGTAATCATAAGTGATCTACAAGCTTCAATAAAATGCATAATAAACATAAGTAAAGGTGGATAATAAAAAGGTATATCAATTTGAATAAGAATTTCTGCATAAGAGTAGTTTGTCTGGCTAATTGAATTGGTTGGCCAAGCATTATTCCAACAAAGGGAACGGTCAAAATGAGGGAATGAATGAAATTATACTTATTGTGGAAGTTATGCATAAATTAGTGGAGTCCTAGCCCAACTAAGTAGCTTTCTCTTGATAATTACCACAAAGACAACTTTCACTTAATAACTACAATAACCAAGTTAATTTTGGATAATTAAAAACACATTTGCTTACGCTACTATGTCATTGTTATCACAAAAGATAACCATCGGATAGATTATGCTAGGTACTATATCTAACCTTGGATGAAGCTTTGCACCCAAACATCCACCTTTGTGCCTTTTGTTGCCACTTTATATTCTATTTCTGTGGTAAAATTAACAGTCATTTCTTATTTGTAACTTTTTCAACTAACCACCTGACATTGAAAAAAATGAATTAAATATCCCGACTTGGGCTTGATACCATCCACATCACATTGAAAAGTTATTTAAAAAACCTTAAAATTTCAATTCTCCATTTTCTTACACTTGAACTTGTGAATAAGTTTGATGGCAATCCACTGACTCTTAACTTTGGCCCAGTGCATAGCATAGCATACATTATACTACCAATAATACAGACATAAGATATATGACATATCTTTCGCTTTCTTCATCCATCTTAGACATCATAGACTTAGAAAGAAAAATTCCATATCTCATTGGTAGATATCCTCTTGGACTCTTCTGTACTAAAACCTCTTTAGTATTTTATCTATGTTCTCTGTTTGAGTTAGCCCCTGTATCCTCTTTGATCTATATTTGTATATTTCTATTCTGAATACAAAGGATGCTTCACCAAATTCTTCAAGGAGAATTATGTGGTCAACCATGTTGTAGTTTGTTCTAACATGCCTACATGATTCTTAATAAAAAAGATTTCAATTTAAAGCACTAAAAACCTTACCTAGCTCCAACTAATCTTCTTGTACATATATGGGTCTACACATTATTTATAAAGCGAACCCTTTAACTGTCTCATCAATACTTATGTTTCAACTTCAAGATACTTGCTTGACCATAGACATTTGAAGTTTGCAAACCTTTTGCTTACTCTATTAGATATGAAGTATTTTGGTTACTCCATATAGATTTCTTTATTAATGACTACATCAATAAAAGTAGTCTTCACATCTATCTGTAACATTTTATAGTCTCATAATATGTGACCATGGCAAGTAAAATTCTAACAATAAATAAGTTTCCTGAAAATCAATATTTTTGTTATTTTAGGGTAATCTTTAGCTACTAGTCATACTTCATAGGTTACTACCACTCCATCTACCCCAAGGTTTTGCTTATAGATTTATTTGCAAAAAATGGGAACTATACAGTCTAATGGATATACTAAGATCCATTCGTTACATAAGCACAAAAAGTTTATTTTGAATCTCATAGCTTCAAGCCAATATTTTGAATCTATGTCATATAAAGCTTCCTGCAGGTCCTCAAACTACTACCTAAATGATTGATTTGTGTAGAAAATAAAACTTTTTGAGTTGCTTTTAAACTTGGTCATACATTTTAAGAGTGGGCCATTGGATGATTCATCAGACCCGCATGCTTTCGTTGTTTGTTCTATTTGATTGCTTTGCACACTTCATTATGTGCAGCAACACCAACATTCATATTTAATATAAATTCTTTCTCAAAGAAGATATCATTCCTCAAAACAAACTTTCTTTCTTCCGATTGATCATATAATTAATAACCCATAGATTCTTTAGGGTATCCTATAAACCTACATAAGGTCACTTATGTCTCCAACTTTCCCTCATGTAAGTAGAAGATCCCCATATCTTCAAGTAAGAGCATAAAGCTCCATTGCCAAACTACATTTTATGCCATGTCATCTCAAGGACATCTCAGAAATGGCAGAGTTATATTTATGAAAATCATGATGGAACATATCATATCTAAATGAGGTATGATTTTCCCTTGCTCACTCTTCTAGATAATCAAGGAAGTAGTTAGTTAAATATTCACATCCTAGATCTAATCGACAAGTTTTAATAAGGCTAAGATGCTTTCCTACTTTAAGTCTTTGAATTTTTTGAAGCCTTAAACTTCTTTTTTACACTAAGGCTTCATTGGTTGCTATGATTGGATTGGACATAATATTTATCCAACCCAATTTTTTGTTTGGTTTAAAAATGTTGGGTCCTTTATAATTTTGTGGCCCGATTTCTTATCTAACAAGGGAAGGGATTATGGATTCACCTAGGAGGTGAGATGTATATCAAGGGCAATAGTTCCAATTGCAAAAGATATGAAAAAGACATATTTGTCCCTCGATTATAAATTGTATTAATTAATGTGCGAGTTTCATTTTATTATTTAATTACTAATTATATGATTTTTCATATAATTTTCATTAATTATTTAAAAAATATAAAATTACCTAATAAATATTTCATATATTTCATATGTTGGTGTATTTGGAATTTTAAAATATTCGACTTAAAAAAGTGTTATTAATATGAACTTAGTATAGTGAAGTGGTTGAACGCGATATGATGAAATATCTATACTATATATAAATCACCTACCCATTTGTGGTATATTTTTGAGTGGATTTCCTAAAATGTCTCATTATTATTTTTAAACTTCATAACTACCAAATAATTTCTTTTTCTCTTCAAATATCTACTTGTTTTCTTTTTCCTTCTATCTTCACTTTTTTTTTTACTCATCTAAAAATTTAAATAAATATATTGAAAATATCAAAATTATAGTAATATATAAAATAAATTAATATTTTATTTAAATTCTACTATAAAATCTTGGCACATATTTTGAGTGTGCCAAAATTACTAGTATAAATAATCCCTTCAAGTTTGGATGTGTTTCTAGTTGCATGAAACACATCATTTATGCAGAAAATTCAAAATTAAGTTGCCATTTCAATTTGCTCAATCTAATTCAAACATAAATAATAATTATTTAAAGCATTTTCTTTGTTCTTCAAATGTGGGTTTGTCTACTATGTTTTGATGGAGGAAAATTGTTGGTATTGTATGCAAAATGCATCTTATATTGTTTAAAGTTATAGATGGGTATTTTAGTCATCACAATAGATCATAAGGTTAGTTTAGTAAATTTATGCATATCCTATATTATCAATACTTAACAATCAAACAACAAAATTTATTTTGTTTGAGATATCCATACTCTCAAATCTAGCAACTAAACAAAATGTTAGATGGTATTCACATATTATATAGCTTATATATCCACCCCAATCTTATCACGCTCAATCTCATCATTGCAACTGAATACAACATAAAAGAAAAATATACCATCACACATCAAAAGTAATTACATCATATAAATATGTAGGAATTTAATCTTTTCACATAGCAACTTTAGATATAGAAACAAAGACCCTAGCAATACCATGAGTTGCCTGCTTTGCTGAACGAGGAATAGAACTAAAACAACAATTTGGTAGCTCATCAAGAGAGCTTTACAATCTATAAACGATAAAAAATATGAAACATCCACACATTTAATCAATATTGCAGGCACAAAAACTAAAGCATCTAACTCAAAAAGTACTTTGAGTAGTTCCTGTTCTTTATCTAACAAAGGGCCTCAAGAAATGAAACAACTTTTGCTAAAGAGGGAGAAATAGCACTCCTGTGTAAGGTGGCAAATGCAGCACATACTGCCTCTTCTTCATTCCTGAGGATACAACCTACAGCATACTTTTAACAACTTGAAACAATTGTTGCATCAATGTTACATTTGAGCAAGCCCTGTGGAGTAGAACACCAACAAACATTAGTAGGTGGACTAGAGGTACACGAACTCAAAACTATATCATGTTGACAGGTAAACTATTATTGAAAGGAGGATATTGCAAGAAAAACTACTGAATTGTTAGTCACTACTTTCTCTTTCCATACGACTTGGTTTCTGCTGTGCCACACACTCCATAAAAAGCATAATCCCTTTGCACCCTTCATCTATACTATGCTAGTAATGACTTTTTCCAGCCACATAGCAAAAGTATCATCACCTGTAGGCTAGCAGCTACATTCCAGGAAAGTCTAGTTCCAACAATTATTAGCAAATAGGTCTTACACAGTACATGCAGCATTGATTCCCTATTGTCATGGCAGATTAGACAAAAGGGGTTGATTTCAATATTTTTTTTGAGATCAAAGGATCCTTAGTGGGTATGCAATTGCTGCAGACATGCCACACTATACTGCGAACCTTAAGGGAAACTTTTGAAGCCCAAAATTTTTGCCAAATACTAAAAGAATATACTATTTGGGTATGAATTTTAACTATATACATTTCTTTTGAATCTCAATTCCATAACCACAAATCATCACACCATTTGCTACATAGAGGAATACTGAGAATAAGGCTAGCATCATGATCATTAAATATAGAACAAATCATATCATTATTCTATTGTTTCTGACCTGTTATTAGTGAAGAAATTGTTATATTAGAGTCATTCAAACTCAAAATCGAAGATACAAAGAGTTTTTGACCATCCGATAACCAAGCCCACAAAGATGCCACCACCACTATCAACTTTTAGGCTATATCTTCATTGGATGATGGATTGAGCTACCAACATGCTTGGCAAATATAACTTGGATCTAACGTTATGTCTAGAAATGTCTTACTAGAGTAGTGTCTAGCTCGAAATATTAGTGATAGTAGTGCTTCTGGTTTTGAAATCAAGTAGCCAACCTTGTTTTCCTAAGAGGGAAAGGTTAATCGTGAAGTCTTCTGAATCTAATATCTCCATTTAAGCACACAAAGTTGTTCCTATCTTATCTATCGGATCCCTTTAGTTCCATTGGTACCTGAACAATTGTTTTGACACCAGTAAGCATTCTAATTCGCTCAATCTCATCACAAAGGTCTTGAGGGAGAAGAAAGACACCTATTACAAAATTTGGGATAGATTGAGCCACATATTTTATAAGGATCTCTTTGCCTGCTTTGGAAAGAAATTTTATATTCTATCCTTTTAGTCTTTGCCAAATTTTCTCTTTCACAAGTTAAATACTTCCTTATTTTTTGCCCAATTAGGATGGTAGTCCAAGATACTTATTATGTTGCTCATATAAACCTACATTTAAGCAGCAACAAATATCTTCCCTCACTGTTTTCCCAGTATTTGAGATAAAGAAAATTGAAGATTTTTGGAAATTAATAAACTAATGAGAAGTTGCTTCACAAGAATTTAAGTAGCCCTTAATGGCCCTACATTTCTCTAAAGCTGCCTGAAAAAGAGCATACTATCATTTGCAAAGAAAAGATGTGTTATGGGTGGAGCTCCTCTTGCAACTTTATAGCCGTGTATCTTACCCTGTTGCTCTAATTTCTTAAGGATAGTAGATAATCCTTTTGCACACAAAATGAATAAATACAGGACAAAGGATTCACTACAAAAAAATGTGTTATTTGCCACCCCATTTTTGTTTACTCTTGCTAAACCGTAGGGAATAAATTTTTACCCATGCTTTAAACTGCGTGGGCATTAAAATTTATTAAATCCTTCAGTTAAGAGTAATCCGTAGGCATTACGTTCTTATTACTTACGCTTTTTCAACTGTAAAGAATAAAATTTTAATTTGCCTATGCTTTAGAGCTAAATCGTAGGCAATACTTAATTATTACCTATGCAGTTTTAATCGTAAAGAATAAAAATTTAAATTGCCTACGCTTAAGAATTAAAACGTAGCCATTACTTAATTATTACCTACGCTTTTATGATAGTAAGTAATACAATTATTTTCTTTAAATTTTTTTCCTCATAATTTTTTCTTGTTTAATTACCAACACTTTTAAAGTCTTTCTTATTATTTTGTTTAACAAAAACAAAAAGTCCTTTGATTTATTTTTTAATCTCTCAATTTTTTTTATTAACAAGAATTTATTATTTATTTATGTAAAGAGTAATTTATTTATTAACAAAAATAAAAATAATAATAAATAAAAAAGTTTTTTTAAATTATATGCAAATCAATTTTATGTAAATCTGCTTCTGCCGCGCCCTAACAAAAAAAATAATTCTAACTTCTCTCGCCTAACGCTGCCGCCGCTGCTGTCGACGCCATCTCCTACTCGCCGAAATTTTTGGGGATTTAGAGGTTATACCCTCAAGCCTTTGCCGTTTTCCTCACATTTTTGAAATTACAGGAAAAATAGCCTGTCTTTATTCAATACTAGAAGAATGAAAAGAACTATACTCCATCTAAGTTTATCCCCGCAAGTATTCCTTATTTTTTCTCCTATGTTATCTGTTTTTTATTTACTTTTGATCTTGTAGAATGTTAGATTTGGTGTTGTTTTCTGATCGATCGTATGTTTTGATTAGGATCAAATGTAGGCAGATTTACTCTTGGATTTTTTTCTACTTCCATTCTTGAAATCGACGTATCTGTTTTACTTCGGATGATTTTCCAAGTTTGCTGTTATTATATGCATTAAAGACTGTGTTAAAGAATGATTTTCAATGTCTCTGAAATATATATGAGTACATATTTGTCTTTCAATTAATGTAATACAGTCACATGTTGGGATTGAATACCAAATTCATGATTCGATAACCAAACTTAATTCACAAATCATATTTTTCAAGCTTTCTGATGAAATTAAGTGAAAAATTAATCAGTTCAAAGAATTAATTAATAGATACCAAATCAAGAATATTCATCACATATATCAGCAACAGGCAACTTGTTTGGCATTTTCATTTTTGTGGTAGTTAGATGTTTCATTCTGAGAACTGGCAGCTGGTTGATGCTGTTTGTGAATTAGTTAATAAGATTGACCCACCTCCTTGCGCTTGCAATCACAGTATACTAAATATTATTATACTAGTTCTAATGTGTGTGTGTGTGTGTGTATACACACACATAGGTGTTTCCAGCTTTCATTTCAAACATACAACCTTACACTTCAATAAAGTCAGTGGGGATTGGTTATTCCTTGTGATCTTTAATCCTTTTATATATATCTCAAAGAGTGTGGGGTAGTTGCCCTGAAAATAAATTTCAAAATATTAAGCAAACAGAACATGTGGGTTTGTGTGTGGATGTAAAAGTAGGATCGTGGGATGCCTTGATGTGTGCTTTTTTTTCTCTTTTAATTAAATGTATTAGTTTTACTTATATGCCAATGAAGCAATGATGCTTGATATTTTTGCACCACGTGATAGTAAGCAAAGAATCTAAACACATGGACTAAGGGCTATATTTTAAGGCCTCTTTGAGCTTGCAGAGTTTGTAATGGTTGTTGATGAATAATGTGATGAGGTGACTAATTAAATACTCGATGATTCATTGTGCTTGTTTTCATTGGTCGTTGTTAGTTAAATATAAGATGAGAAATTCTTAAAATTCAATATCTATGAATATATTATGAATTTCTTAGTGACAAAAGATGACTCATATAGTAATAGTACGAATAAAATGTGAATATAAATAAATTTTTTGGAAGCAAAAATGCGACTACTTTTACATTATTTTGTTTTGCATAGTATTTTACTTCTATCACTGCATAATTTCAACTGTTATTATGTGTATGTCATAGAGGTACTTGATATTTTTATAGCTATCACGGTTTTTTTACAAATTATTATAACTTTTATTTTTATAAGTGCATAATATTCAATAAAAACATCTGAAAATATATTTGCATAATTTACAAAAGTGAGGGAACAGATCTAATCATCTTCAATTGTAATTACTGGGTTAGACAAGAACTGGGCTTGTAAATTGGGCCAGCAGATTTTAATTAAAATCCCAGTTCTTAGTTTAGTTACTGGGTTAGACAAGAATTAAACATAGTCATGCCCACATGATATATAACTAGTGTTTATCTGCTGCTGCAGCTGCTGCATGTTGATGTAGGTTTAATTATATATAGTTATTTCATCTTAAATTTTGTATATATTGTCGAGATCCCATGCAATTAAGTTAATTATAGGGTATTTTGTTACATAAATCAAATATATAATAGCACTTTTTATACTATCTTGGTCATGTATAATTGAGCTTGCATCAATCAGAGTTGAGCCGTTTGTTTCAAATACTATCTCAATTACTCAGTTATTGTAGGAATCCTTAGATTATATATAATACTTTTAATTTTGAAAAGCAACTAGCACACATAAATGAATAAATAGTCACTATTTCCAATGTAATGTGGGTTATTTCCATAGTCCAGCAACATACTTAAGTTTTTTTTATATATACATGATATTTGAGTTTTTTTTTTTTTTTTTTTTGAATATGTATGTTGACTATGTCTTCTGCGTTCGCAATGTATTAATCTCACTGCAGAAACTTCTATGGACCCTTTTTGGACTTCTGTTCAAGATCTAAGGTTCTCTCTCCTTTTTGTTCTTTTTGGATTAGTATTCATTTATTTGACATTATTACATAGTACTATTTTGCAAGTTTCTAGCCTAAATATATGTTAGATGTGCCTTTGATTTGTTTGTTAATAAGTTGTTAGGAATGAGATAATAAATAAGTATCTACATTTTATTTTTGTTTACATAGTTTGCATATAATAAGTTGTTTTATTCAGAGTTTGATACCGTACCAGGCCTATTATGCCCGGATGAGGTGTGAAACGAAGACTCTAAGACCTCATCGGTCAGAACAAATTAAAATTGAATTATTATGCTCGTACCAGACCTTATTCATAACTTACAAATATGGTTTTTATATTTGTAATTATTGCAGTCATCACACATAATGGACAAAAGTTGGATTGGTTTGTCAAAATATGGTCTAGAATGTGTCTGGTGTTGGTAAATTTATCGATTTTGCATTCAAAGATAAGGCAACTAATGCAGTAGTCCGTTGCCTCTGTAAGGCATGTAGGAACCGATTTAACAAGTCTCAAAATGATATTTTAGTCCATTGTGTAATGAATGATTTTTATACAAACTACAATAATTGGGTTTATCATGGGGAACCACTGAATTTGCAAAGCTGTGATAATGAAAGCATGGATCAGAATCTAAGTTTGAATGATGCAAGTGATGATATGAGTCAAATGGTGTATGATGCAATGGGCTTTCCTAATATGGAGACTGATGAGATGGATGAATTTTTATATGCAAATGAACATGCTAATGAAGCAAATGAAGAAACTAAAAAGTTCTTCAAGTTATTGGAAGATGCAAAGATAGAGGTATATGTAGGGAATAAAAGTTCACTAAGTTGTCTTTCATTGTTCGTATTCTTCAAGCTAAGGCATTATGTGGGTGGACTGATAAATCAGTTGATATTATACTTTACTTATTAGAGGATTTACTTCCTAATGGTGCAAAAATTCCTAAGTCATGTTAAGAAGCGAAGAAGCTAATCAATGACCTTGGATTTACATATGAGACATGGGATGTATGTCCTAACAATTGCATGTTATTCAGAGGAAAATATAAAGATAAACATGTTTGTGACATTTGTGGCATTTCTCATTATCGAGATGAGGTGAAAAAGTTGGCAGCGAAACAAATGAGATACTTCCCGTTGAAGCCAAGATTGCAGAAATTATTTATGTCACGTAAGACCGCATCAAATATGAGATGGCATGCAAAAAATTGAAAAGATGATGGTGTGTTAAGGCATCCTACTGATTCTCTCGTATGGAAAGAATCTGATAAGAAATTCCCAACTTTTGCTAATGATGTACGAAATGTTAGACTTGGTTTATTGGCAGATGGTTTCAACCCATTCAGAACTTTGGCATCAAATTACAGTATTTGGCCAGTGATTCTAATGCCATATAACTTGCGGCCATGGCTTTGCATGAAACAACCCTATTTTATCTTGTCCACCCTCATTGATGGGCCATTAAGTCTGGGTTAAAGGATTGATGTATACTTGCAGCCATTAATTGAGGAGTTACGAGAATTATGGGAGGTTGGGGTTTCTACTTTTGATGCTTTTAGCAATCAAATGTTTCAAATGCATGCAGCATTATTATGGATGATTAGTGACTTCCCTACCTATTCAATGTTATTTGGTTGGTGTGTCAAGGGCAAGCTTGCATGCCTTTATTGTGGAAGGAAGACATGGCATAAAAGATTAGATGATTGTCGTAAAGATTGTTATATGGGTTATCGATATTTTTTGCCTGCAGGCCATTGATTTTGAAGAGATACTGTGTCATTTGATGGTAAAAGAGAATTAGGAAGGGCTCCTATTCCTCTCATGGGGTCACAAGTATTGTAAGAGCTTGATAAATACCAAATATTAACTCAATACAAAAAGAAAACCTGTTGAAAAGAGTGACTGGAATTGGTGAGGAGAAATCAGATGAGCATAATTGGAAAAAAAGAGTATCTTCTTTGAGTTGCCATATTGGGAGTATAACTTGATTAGCACAATCTTGATGTAATGCATGTAGAGAAAAATGTGTGCGACAATATTCTTTGGACCACATTAAGTGATAAAAAGAAATCAAAAGATCATCGACAGGCTCAGATACAACTGAAATCAATGAATATTCCCAAGCTTCTATGGCCAAAACCACGACCTTCTGGGAGAGATAATCTCCCCCTTGCTACATTTACAATGGGTAGAAAAGTAAAGGATATATTTTGCACAGTATTGAAGAGCATTAGAGTTCCAGATAGATATGCATCTAACATCGCATGTCGTGTTAACATTGCATCTAGAACTATAAATGAATTGAAAAGCTATGACAATCATGTTTTAATCCAACAATTGCTTCCTATCGCAGCTCGTAGAGCACTACCTAATGAATGTAGTGAGTATGTTAATTGAATTAGCAAATTTTTGGAAGCAGTTGTGTTTTAAAGCTAATACCATACTTGTTCTAGACAAATTAAAAGATCATATAGCTCTTATACTGTGCAATCTAGAGAAAATATTTGTCCCATCTTTCTTTGATATTCTGGAGCATCTTCCTATCCATTTAGTCGATGAGGTTTCAAAAGGTGGCCTAATTCAATTTCGATGGATGTATCCGATCGAAAGGTAATTTGAGAATATATAACTTTACTTTGATCTACACTTGAGTTGCATATCAAAGTTATTTTAAATGTTTCAATTTAATTATTTTAGGTACTTGCTTACCTTGAAAAAGTATGTTCACAATCGAGCATGACCGGAAGGATCTATAGTTAAAGGTTACTTGATGGATGAGTGCATGAACTTTTGTGCTTGATATCTTGGGGATATTGAAACTAAAGAAACTAGACCTTTACGAAATTGAGTTGGAGATAATCCTATGGGTCGAGTTTTAGGAAAGGGAAAGCAGAGGATATTTGACAATCCCACACAAATTCAAGCACATTGATGGGTTCTTGCATATGTTGAATCAGTCGCTCAATACAAGTCGTAAGTTATGTTAATATAGAGGTAATTATCTATAGATTTATAAAAAGATTTAATAAACTACATAATATATGATGCAACATCCATATTGGTTCTATTGCAAGGGAGAGATGAATAATATCATGAAAGGAAATCGATAGAATCCACAATGCAACATTTCATGAGTGGTTCAAATCTTATGTAAGTATTGGACTATACAAGTTACATGATATGATTATTATTTAATAAATTTCAAAGTTTTCACCATTCAATTTTCTTAAATTCAGGTACATGATAGGGAAAATACAACCTCTTTTTCAGATGAAATTTGAAGGTTGGCTAATGGTCCCATGGCACATGGGAAAGTTATAATGCATGCATCATGAATAGCTTTCGCTTTCGTACTAAATCTCATGATGAAAGCAAAGGAATTCAAAATTCTGGTGTTATCATTAAGGCTACCATGAATAGCTATGCAAGTGTAAAGGATAGAAACCCTTGTATGGGTGAAGTCTCCTATTACGGCATCCTAATTGATATTATTGAAATATATTATGCCCACAATTTGAAGTTTATACTATTTAAGTGTGATTGGATTGATAATGATAAGGGAGGGTTGATGGAAGATACACATAAATTCAAGCTTGTGAACTTTAATCGATTAATGTATAAGGACAATCTTCCCAGTGATGAGCCCTTTATCTTATCTAATCAAGTAGAGCAAGTGTGGTGTGTTGCTGTTCCTGTGAATTATGAGTGGAAGATTGCAGTACCAATGACAAGAAGAGATGATTTTGATGTATATTCACGAATGTATGAAGCAGAACCCTACAACAACCAATTATTGGATGATCATATTCCTATAGATGACGAGGGTGCTAATTGGGTTCGAGATAGAGTTGAAGGAACTTTAGTTGATGTGCATGATAATGAGCAATTTGATGAAAATGATGATTACGATGAAATAGATTATGGCAATATGAAGGTTTATGTCAGTAAATTTTATGTACTTTTTACTTGTCATGAATGGTATGTATATGCTTATCTTAAGTTAGTTTTTTCCTTACTTGTCTTTGGATATGTGAATAATATATTTACATTTTCATTCTTAAATTTTGTTACTTGAAAATTGAGTTAATGATTTTTTTTGTTTTATGCATATTAATTTGTATTTTAGGTGTCGTGATGGGAAGACCATTAAAGCATTCGCGTGGGACCATGATAGGTGGAGATATTGATGCTATTGCAGGAGTAAGTGGTACAAACAACAATGTTTTATCATCTCAGTCATTCAGCCTACAAAGTTACAACAAGAAAGTGAATCTCATGGATCTACTAGACCAACCACAACCACATCAGGCATTAATTCACCAATAATAAAAATCTACACATATTGTAAATATGTTTTTATTATATTTTATGATACATTTTCTTTTGGCAGGATCATCAAAGAGAAAAGGTAGAGGTTCCTCACACTTACCAGCTAAGTGGAACAGTGGTACACCATTGGAAGTAGAGCTTAATGAATTTGGTCAGATTGTTGGCAAGGACCAAGCACAATTGAGCACCGCTTTTGGGGTCTTTGCAAAAATGGGGAATTTGTTGCTTTTAAACTATGAGAAGTGGTCTGACATGCCAAAATCAAGACTTTATGATATGTGGAATGAAGTTCAAGTAATGAAATTTGTGATATGATGCAATATGTTATATTCTGTATTTTATTCTTTTCTTTATTGCTCATATCAATAATTGGTATCCATGCAGGCTAACACTACATTGCCCCCAGAAGCAAAGAAGCATGTGTTGACAAATTTGAATTCTTTATGGAAAGGTTGGAAGAGTATTGTGAAGTCTTCTTATAATGAGCCATATAAGGATGATCCAGAGTATCTCGCTGTGGTGCTAGATGAGCGATTAGAGCTTAGGCAATGGCTTGCACTTGTGGATTATTGGAAAAAAGCGGATGTGCAGGTAATTGGAAAATAAAAAAAATCCTAAGTTAAAGATTTCTGGAGTTCGTTTATATTATTCATATGCTTATTATAAGATAAAAATTTTTAGTGGTACATCTATTTTAAATTTGATATTAGAAAATATTACTAATTCAAGATATTTAATTATTGTAGGAACGAGCAAAAAGAAATGCAGAGATTAGGAACACTCAAAAACATCCACATAGAATGGGGAGAACATCTTTTCCTGTGCTACGAGAAGAGGTCAGTATCAAATTGTGAATAATTACATATTGTTTTATAAGGCATTATATATGTCTTATTTGTTAATTTTTAACATTGAATAATCAGCTTAAGGAGACCGGGATATCTAATCCTACAAAGTTAGATTTATGGTTGGCCTCCTGTTCAAGAGGGCAAGGGAGGAATGCAAATCAAGAGACTGCTGAGTTATTTGTGAGAATTATATAAACTTTATATCATCATATCAATTTTTTACATGTAATATCTTTTTAAGATAGTATCTTTATTTTTCTGTTGAATTAGGATGTGATAGAGGAACAAGTCAATCAAGTGCTAGAAGCTGAGAGGACGAAAAAGTTCAAGGATGAATTGTTTGACAATGCTATTAGAGTTGATTAGCATGGACGTGTCAAGTGTACGGGGAAAGGGATTACACCTACATATTTAGTGGAAGTTCTTCTACTTCTGGATCTCATACGCGAGAAGAGCTTCATGAAGAGATTCGTGCTGAGGTGTAGAATGAGGTAAAGGTCGAGATGACTCAAGTTCGCTCTCAGATGGATATAATGCAAAAAAAGGTGGATCTTTTTAGTGAGTTGTTGGATCCCTCTGCATTGCAAACATTTCAAGTAGCTTGTAATAACATCCATGGAGTTGGTTCTGTATCATCCCCTTGTGAAAGATCAACTCCAGCATGTACATCTAGTGCTTAGGTTAGCATTATATATACATATATATATATTGATTATTTTCATGCATTAGTTAGAAAAGATAAAATACTTATAATGGATTCTTTTGTAAGCAATATCTGGGTCTAGTGCTCATTTGGAACATGATGATGGCTTTCATGCTACACCCGACCATAGCCATGATGATTAGGTAATTGTGTTATGGCATAATATATAATTTTTAGTTATATTATAATGTTATGTATATTAGTCTAAACCAGTAATATGCAATTTGTTTCATTAGTGTTTCATAAAAATGATCTGATGTAAAAGTGTGTTTGTCTCTTATGAACTGTTGAGCTTTAAGTAAGTCTGGATGTTCCAGCCAAGTATTTTTTGTGTCTGATGTTCTATTTATATTATAATATTCTACTATAAATTGAGTTTTTGGTGTGATTGAATTATACCTGATAATTTCACGTTGGACAAAATTTGTGTTTGCTGTCTATGTAATGTGTCAGAATATGTTCATTATCATCACCAAATAGGTAAAAAAACTTTGAATAATTTTGTTGTGCTATGTTTATAATTGAAACTATTATATATATGGAATGGTGATTACTATGTTTTTAGTTTGACATAATGTTATTTTTCTTGAAATAATTGACATATTAGATTATTTATTATATTGTTGTACACAATTTCAAGTAGCTCGTGCATTCTTTCTTCATGGGGATATGGGGATTTGTGATGAAGATGCTCTGGAACTTTCAGAAAGAAACAAGAAACTGATGTAATGGATGGTTGTCTTGATTAGTGATACTTTTTTCTTTTTACTCGATTGGTTGTGTAATGTCAATTTACTCGTGGAACTATTATTGGACTTCGAGTTGATTTTAGGATGATGAACTACATTAGTTATGACTCTATGCTTTAACTGATTTTCAATGGATAGTAATATTGAATGTTTTCTTGAATCAGTTGGTGTTGATTGTTGAATATTAATATATTTGAAATTTATTATTTGAATGAATATGTAAACAGGTATAAATAATATTTTTATAATGTAAAAATAAGGGTAATTTTTTTAAAATATTAATTAGAGTATTGGCTATGGTTAGGAGACCGCAGTCAAAATGCTTGCACTTTTTCGCTACTATATACTTGGACAGTAAAGAATAATTATAATATTGCCTACACATTTCTAGAGCGTGTCCAATAGGGGTGGCTAATAAATTAAGGTATTGCATATGGTTTAACCAAAACGTAATCAATAGGTATAATGGCTACGATTTTGTATTTCGTAACCATTATTTGTAGAATTTCACCTATTTCTAAAAAATCGTCGCCAAAAAGTTGCAAAACCGTAGCTAAAGCTTTGGCAACGGTTTCCAAACCATGGCAAAGTATTCGCCACTGCTACAAGCGTTATGGTTGCCAAAGCGTTGCATAACGATCGCAAATAAGTTATTGCCTATGCTTTGAACTTTTTCGCCATGGTTAGGCAACCGTGATAAGCTATTTTTTTTGTAGTGATTCCTTTGCCAAAGTCCTATTCTTGGTTGAATTAGCCTAATCTCATATCCATCATGAATCATCTTATAGTAATTGAATCCACATATATCATAATAAGATTAATATATCTTTGATCAAATTTCAGCTTATGTATAATACAATTTAAAAAACTCCATTTAATTCTATTGTATGCCTTGTTTATTTCTATTTTCAAAGCTGCCATACCTATTTTCCCTTGTGATTTTCTCATAAGATAATGCATAGCTTCAAAGGCAATCATCACATTATCCAAAATAAGTTGACTTGGTACAAATGCAGTCTTTGCATTCAAGATTTTTTAGGCAACACCTTCTTAAAGTGGTTAGCAATAACCATTGAAATAATTTTATAGAAAACATTACATAATGTAACAGGGCATAAATCAATAATTACCTCCAATTTTTTTTTCTTTTGGACAAATCAGCCTGAAATACATATACTTGTATTATAGAAAGTCATTGGTAAATATAATAAAGTAAGAATAACCTCATCTAGTAGTAACAATTAGCCGGCCATATGCTTTCGGATGGATCAGATCCAAAAGATTTGCGACATGCTTCTATTCTCCTACAAATAGGCGCTTAGTCTTTTTTTTTTCAAGCAAGATTCACAAGTGTGTAAGTTTTCTATATTACTAACTTGTACTAGTAAGAATTGACGAACTTGTTCATCATATTCTTGAAAATATGACCAGGGCTTCATGCCAAACTATGCCAAATCTAGATTATCTCTTTGACCTTGTTACTTCATTAAACATGCAACAAAGAGATTGCAGATTCAATCCTATATAATTTGTTTGACAATGAACCAATTATAATTGAAGAAATATTCTTTATTGCATTAAAATTTCAATTTTCAATGGAAAAGGCTTACCCTTCCATATCTATACGAGTATGTATGATTACTATGTTTTTCTATTAGGAAAGGTACATACAAAAAATATTCAATACTGAAACCTCTACCTTGGCATGACTTAAACAAACTTAACCAATAGCTTTGGCGGCCAATTTTGCTTCGTTGACAAGTTGAAGGGTCACCTCTTTTTAACTCAAAGCTCTTACTTCTTTCCATCATCTACAGGTTATTGTAAGATGAGAATTGCATGAAATATCCAATGCTCATGATGTATAAGATTAAGTCCAAGAAAAAACACACCATTTTCAAAAGATTTGAGACAGGATTATTTATATGATTTCTCTTCAATGGCCCGATTTTTTGAGTCATAGCACATGACATCACTTTGATTACCTTTTTTATGTTTCTTTTTGACCCCACATAATGCCTTTAATGGTTGCTTGCTTTTAAGAACTCTTGTCTTTCTCTTTTTGAAACCTTTTAGGCTTAGAATGAGGTAAGCTAGAAATCATAACGTGCTTATCCTTTATTATCATCACCTCTGTGTTTTTAATGTTAATCAACTCACTAGTTGACATTTCCACTATGTGTTTGTTAAAATTCATGAAAATTGATTGAATAAACTAGGATGTGTTTGATGGATCAAATCCTTATAAAGCTCTTGTCCAAAACTACATTTAAACTATGTTGATGAAACTCAAGCCTATAGTGATTCTTACTCTAAAGAGTTCTTTTGATACAATGAACCTATCCTGAAAAATTTGCACTCGTTACGTAAGTGTAAATTACCAACCTGATGCACATGCTGATGTTGTTTCTGTAGCTCATGAGACATTGATGCTATTATAAGACAACGGGTCTAGAAATCATCCTCCACCATTTTTTTTTAACATTTCTTGTATTTCATTTAAGACATCATTGGGCAAGATATCAAATTTTGAGTAAGGACATAAGCAAAATGTTCTTGAGTTAAGAATCTTAAGATTTTTTAGCTAATTATTATAGTTGGGTTGGTTGAATTGTCACATTCAAGTCTGAAGGTGAGAAAATTTTTAGCCATTTTGTCTCTACAAAATTATGCATATATTTAATCAATATTATAGAAATGATATGGTACTTAATCAAATCTCCCTCATACTACTTATTCAAATTTTATGACTCTCATATGAAATGTAAAAAATTATATTTTCTAATGGGATTGAAGTCCAAATAGCCTTATTCATATTCTAATGATATGAGCCCATGATTAATTTATGGGCAAGAAACTCCTTATCAATTACTCCATGTTCAACCTTTAAGATATTTTGCTTTACTTTTCATGTAGACACTTGACTTGTGGCCATCTATACTACCCCATATTAAGTTGCATCTGTATATCATCATGAAATTAAATCAATTTTGACATTCCACACCTCATAGCCAATGCCAAACCAAATTAATTCTAGATGCATCTCATGTTAAGGTAGTAATCATGACTTTCCACAACTATATGTCCTACAACTTGTAGCTCACACATTATTATGGTTGCATCTCACACCACACACCTATTGAGGGAAAACAAGGACTATTAGACCTTATTTAATTGTTTCCACATCAGCTTAATATTTTTAATAGTTTGGATAATCCAAGTGAAGGACTTTGGTTTCCAAGCCTCCTCATTTTTCTTCTTTTGTTTAGGTTTCTTATTCTAAGCATGATCATATACATCAAAGAATACAAAAACAAAAAGGTAAAAGCTTAGCTTGCCTCTAGGGTGATGGATAATCATGAGCCATTCCTACTGATGCACTTGAGCCTTTAGTGCAGTTATTGATCAATTCACATGTAGAAATTCAATGATAATAGATATAATCTATTACAAGTGTCTCCTAAACTCCTTGTAATCCAAAATAAAAATAAAATTTCTCATCAACCTAACACACTACTCTCTTTATAATATGTCAAATACATAAACCTTGAAATTATCCCAAGGAGAGGTGTAAAGGGAAAAAAAAATTCACATCAAAGAATTAAAAGAGAGATAGGACATGTAATTATCATTTAAATTACATGAGCATTCAACTAAGTAAAATTTAAAATAATTACATAGGTCCAGTGCTCAATGACCATTTATGCATTCATTTATCATTTGAATGCAAAAATTAAATTTAATATAAATTTAAATATAGTGCTTATCTTGTAAATACTAGTTTGGATAAATAAAAATTATGTATCTCAAATACAATCATCAACAATCAGAAAATTATGTCATGTATGATATCCACAATTAATATTTCTAATTGGATCTATGAATTTTATAATTAGTTCAAAAAGCAGATTGAAATCATAATTGAACACTCCAACAGAAAAAAAGAACACATTGAGCAAACACTAGAGGGAAAGATGTTTGATGCTCTCAACATTAATTAGGTTCAAGTCATTTAATGCAAAATCAAATAAATGATTCAATATCAACTAATTATATAAATTGCAAATCAACTCCTTCCAAATAAAATTATCTATTAAATCACTTATAACCAACAAACTATCCATCTCACAAACAAAAAATACAATACATAATTATAACTCATTCATAATGAATTAAAATTATGTCGAGAATGTAAAATTCATATTGAATTAGTATAATTACGCTCTAATATCACTATTAGATTTGTGTAAGCTCCTAGATGCAATCAAAATGGAACTTTAAAGTTTCGTAATAATAACAATGAAAAAATTGAAAATTTCTAATTATATCACATAATGTGGAACATTTATGTGAATTAACAAAATAAATTGAAGAACTAAAGCAACACTTACCTCAAATGAACACATCAATACTTGAAGGTTCAAACAAGCTCAAATTGAACACGTTCAGTCACTAAAGCTTATGATCCAATTATTAACCGAGTAATCAATAAATGCTACTCCAAAATAGCTCCAAATCAATTTTAGAATTTTTCTCATATATATGCTTTTGAAAAATGAACCAAAATAGCACCTCTCCAGAAAATAGAGGCATTGCAAGCACTATCCAGAAAAGACCTTGAATCTCTATCGGTTGCTCCAAATTACCTAAACTTTATATAGATGGAAACTTTACTAATTTATATCCTCCAAAAATATACTAGGTCAAAAAGTAAATGGTCGCTCAAAAAACTATTTGAATAGGTTATAACAAAATTTCACCAAAGATGTCTATTGGCTCGCATCACGTTGGATTTTGATACTTTCTTTACTTGATCTGCTTGTCTGAATCTAATCTTGAGATAAATTAATAATTAGATCGATATTTGATCTAATTGATTCAAATCCTTTGAATTCGTAGGATCACCAAAGGAACACAATTGTCTTCATTCTAAAGTTAGTCTACACACCAATCGTCTATTAGCTCTCCTTTCTATGCTAGACAAAAGAAGACTATAAGAAACTACTGGAGGAAGAGAAGAAGAAGAAGAAGAAGAAGAAGAAGAAGAAGAATTGGATATGATACTAGGAGAATCAAAAGTATGTGACGAGCCAAGCACTAGATGAGTAGAAGAAAGATTGAAATGTGTGTAGAGGGAGAAAGCTGTTGGTCACACCAAGGCCAAGAGATGAAGGTAAAATATAGATTGAACCATTCAATACATAAAATCATTTCGAAGACCAATAATGGATCCTTATGCTATTGAAATAGATTAAAGGATGTAGGAAGCTAATATATCTCAAGCTTCTAATTGAGTGGATGTAGACCAAGTTGTCTTTAAAACCAACCCTTGAACTATTCAAGTGTTCACTCTAAGTAGGTGAAGAAGAAGAAGAAGAAGAAGAAGAAGAAGAAGAAGAAGAATTGGACATAAAACTAGGAGAATAAGGAGTATGTGACGAACCAAGCACAAGATGAGTAGAAGAAAGATTAAAATGTGTGTGGAGGGAGAAAGCGGTTGGGCACACCAAGGCCAAGACGATGAAGGTAAAATGTAGTAGAAAGAAATAAAACTGAGTTACTGACTTGGCATTAGATTATTAGACCATTCAATACATAAAATCATTCCTAAGATAAATAATGGATCCTCATGCTATTGAAATAGATTAAAGGATGTAGCAAACAAATATATCTCAAGCTTCTAATTGAGTAGATGTGGACAAAGCTGTCTTCAAAAACAACCCATGAACTCTTTAAGTGTTCTTCTCCAAATAGGCCTCATTGTTCTATTTGAAAAACTTCAATGCGCTACTATATTTCTTTTTCTGAAAAGAGAGAGCCTACATAATCTATAGGGACCCAAGTATTTCCCCTGTAATATAATCCACACCTAAGCACACACTAAGAATACATCTTATGCTAGAGTAGGAATATTATTACTTGAATATGTAAAGAAGAGAAAGAGAGAAAAGATTAATAGAGAGAGTTTTCCTTGCAAATTGAGCAACCAAAGATGCTTTTTCACAAAGAAAAAATCACCAAGGAGAGAGCAAGCAAGTGGATGTATACATATATATGTATTGAATAAATATTCCATCTTCACTTCGAACATGGATAGTAGGGGAATATTATATGGATAAACTTATATTTGACCGTCATATTTTCCACTTCCATGGGACACTTGTTCTCATCATATTAATCTAAGTGGCATAATTTTCGACACACTTGATTATGTCTTCTTAGTGGCATGGGTCTAATAAATTAATATTGAATTAAAATTAAGTTTTAATTTAAAAATATTGACTAAGTGATCTAAACCAAAATTAATTGGTCTCTACTAATTAATTATATCTTCATGGCATAACTAAATAAATTATTTATTTACACATGTCCTCAATAATTATTAATAGGGAGTTCCTCAACATATCAAAAAGTGTATTAATTTAATTCCTTAAATTAATCAAGTCAAGAATTAACTAATTCATTTAATTAATTTCTCTCATCTAACTCCTTAGATGATATTATCTATCACTTAGAAAATACTCCATACATACCATATGGATTCTTTAATATTTCGTGTGACCTGGCAAGGTCATTCGTTAATTAGACATGAGCTTTCAATACCTTGTGATTTAATTTATTAATAATTAATTTAATTATTTATTTCAATTAATTAAGTTCCTTTAATAAACTGTGCTTGAATTAATCTATTTTAATGTTAAAGTACCCAACAAAACCCTATACGACCCATTGCATGGTTGGGTAGGTGCCAAAACATAAGAATCAATTCACATGATCATCATGGACCTCTCTAAAGACTAATAATACGTAGTATAGTAAAAATGGGAATATCCATCACTGATATGCAACTATGGCTTCCTCGTGAGTTTTCTTTAACCAAAGCCATGCAGTGCATTAGTGTCTACATTGTTTGCCCATGAAATGAGGCATCCTCCAACATTAGAATGTGAAACATAGTGTAAGTCTATTTGAATCTATCGATGCTATGTCTCAAAAAATTCTACAACTTGGAATGATTTTAAGATCAGGACTGAAGAAGCAAGTTTCATGATTACCCTCGTATGCATGATTATGTTCCATAGGCATACATGATTTAAGGGCTTCAAAAATTTGATTGCTTAAGTAACAACATAGAGTGCATAAAATGAGATAGTTAGTAAAGCATATATTGATTGGATAAGAAAGTATGAGTAGTTTACACGCCAAGCATATTACTTGTCATGCACTACTCTAAACAAAAGTTGGAGGAGGATCTAGTTCCCCCAACTTACTAACTGACTCACACATGTAACAAGCTGAAGATTTCACCAAATGCAATTCTAAATGGACATTCAAATGCCCCTTTTATACAGATGTCAGAATGGAAGTCTTCACAACATCAAGCTAGCTCCTTCTCGAGTATTTCATGATCTTGTAAATTTAGCTCCAAATTTACTAACTCAGTTGAATAAAGGACTCAATCGAACTCTTCAAATAAGTCTCCTTGCAAGTTGAATTAATAGTCGTACTAATCAATTTAGCACTTCAAGTTAACTAGTAATATATCATGCGCTCAATAAACTCAATTATTTAATTGGATTAATACAATGTTGAATTAACTAAGCTAATTAATTAGTTATACCAATTAAATTTTTAGGCTAACTAAATCAAATGTGCTTAATTTAATAGCATCAATTTAACACTTGAACAGTATAAAAAAATAAAAATAAATGACACTTGGACAAATTGAGCCTATTATTGATTTGATGATATTAATTAATTTTTTGTCTAATAGTTTAAACAAAACTTATAAGTGCCATAAACTTAGTTGGCTATTATGTGCGATTTGTTAAGTCCACCAATCAACTAGTTATAGGCCCAGAACTCTTGAATTTAATATACAAATAATTATGTCATAATTAGTTTAGTTAATCAAACTTCTTTAGTTAACTGCATAAAAGGCAATCTCCATTGACTCAAGAATATCCTGATGATTGATATCAAAGCAATAAGCCATCACGCCTAATTGAATAGTAAGATAACATGGCAAACCTTCCGTTGGTAAAGTACCATCAAAATATGGTCCTTTTGTCGATTAATCTCACAATTGTGTTCTAGGTCTTGGAGATTATGGCACCCTATAAGCATTAGTAGCTATGTATTTATTCTTAATAATTGATCTAAATTGAATTTATATTTTGGAAAGTCCTTCTAAATTATCACACATGTTGTTAAGGATTTTCATGAATCAATTATCAAATAACACATAAGAGATTCACCCATTCTACTAGATGGGTTAATGAATCCTTTCTTGCTCCTGATATACCATGTATATAAGTATATTATACTCAACACAAGTCATATTGCCCCACTATGGCATATTGCATTGAGCTGGGAAAATATGTCAAAATATCAAGCCTATTCACAGGATATTTGATAGAATCTCAAGTCAAATAACTAACAATGTGCCATTGCAAGTATTGGAATATCCAAAGCCAACTTTTACATGATTGAAATCTTAGCAAAATTATTCGGTGATCGTATTTTCTGACAAGCACCCATGAATATATTTTAATATCACATATCGATGCCACTTAAACGAGGCTCCTCTAATCTTTGAAGCATATACCCTCAGTAGGAAGATTTTATAACTTAGAATAATTAATGACCACAATAATAGAGATATATTTCATGATTGCTATCTCTATGGGAAACCTTGTTCCCTAGTCATAAATGACCTATTTCAACTCAATACATAGTAAGCATGAGATGGAAGCGTCCAAGTAAAAATTATATTGTTCTGAATAAGAATGTCCATATAAGAATAGTTTATTAGTTAATCTAACTAACTTGTTCGGCGCTACTCTAACAATATGTACATCTACAGAAAAGTAGTTTATTACCTAATTAATTAGTTTTCTAGGCAATACTCTGAAAATATGCATTAATGTAAGCAAAGAGAATCTATGTACTAACTTGCAACTTGTGCTCTTATATGGAATTCTCTTTGATAGGATCCTTCAATGAACTCACGTTCGCTAGTGTCCCCAGACCAATCACCCATGAAATAGGACATCCTCTAAGTATTGGAGAATTTAATATGTAAGGCAATTTAAATCTGTCAATACACTATCTCGTCAAATTCTACAACTTGAAAAAAATAAGACTTATGATGTGCAATTATACCCCATAGCCGTGTATGTTTTAAACACTTTACCAAATATAGTTGACAATTTTTCGCCATAAAGTAAAGATAGCCTAGGCTTTAATGAGCAAAAGCATAAGATTGTCTTGTCTCCATAAGATTAATTTATTCGATAATCCCAATTGACTCATTTAACACTACTCTAAAAGATTATAATGAAATCAACTTTATAATTAAAATTAAATGCATCATATAATTAGATTTTATGCATAAAGTTATCCTTTTAACACCATATTTGTTGGATTCTTATTTTAAAAATTTTTGGACTTGCATTTTCATTAATATCTTCTAAAATTAATCCAAGCAGACCTATTTTCCTAGCTAACCAAATATTACACTGGCTCTTGCTTACTTTCCATACTTAACTTGCACCAACAGATAGGTTTAAACAACAACATCGAACTCAAAGCCTAACATATAATAAAGCTAACTGACCAAGGAAAAAGACTATGAAAAATAATCATGAACTAAAATAACTTGAGGCACCTATTGTTTCTATCCTCACAGTCAATTCCACCATTGATGCACATAAATTCCCTCATTACTAACTTTTTCGTCCAATACGAAAGACTGCCCATAAGCACTTTTGCTACCTTTCTCTTTTTTTTCTTCCTGCCATTGACTGTTGCAGTTAAGAAAAATACATCAATAAGATATAAAGTTCTATCTACAATCATTGCCTCCACAACTTTTGGTTCTGCCTTCATCAGGACATAGTCCTCATACTTAAAGTTCTTTCTTAGCCAAGCCGATACCCCTATTTCCTATGACATGACTCTAGTTAATGATCCATGGTTATTCCTTACTTCCACGTCATAAAACTTGAATTCTATATTCTTCATGCCATATTTCTTGTGTAACTAATTGATAGCATTGGAGTCATCTGAGATGAAAACTTGACATGGATAGCTCCCTAAATAATCCCTCAAAATATTAGTAGGGAACTTGAATTTCCTTGATGTAAAGTTTGATTTGGCCAATGGGGACCTTCTTTTGTCTCAGGCTTGTTAGGTGATATCTCAGCTTTCCTCATTTCCACCACTACGTTCTTGAATATTTGGAGGTATACAATCCTATAATTTTCAAGCAAATGCAACTCATTCAATGGATTGTTGCTTAATGGAGAGATAGCCACGCCACCATTCTTCACAGAGCGATCATCCAACTTGATTCCAATCAAGCTTAGCACAAAAACAAAATCAAACACATCATTTTCAATCACCTCCTTCTCTTGCAGACCATCTTCAATCATTAAATCGACCCCAACATTTTTAACATCTTTTAGGAAGAGTATGTAATCATTATCAATATCTTTAGTATCTATGCCCATAATGAGGCCCTTGCCTTTCTTGATTAGACCTTTATCTACCAAATCACAACAAAGAATTGGCAAAATCTTCAAGTAATTGTTGATTACTGAACTAGAATCAAGCTTGTATAGGGCACTGCAAGAAGAAATTGATCTCATAATAGAGACGAGCTAAGGTAATGACAGGAAAACCATTACCAAGAATAAAAATCTAGTCAATACATGCACAACCCGCCAATGGATAATCTCGATGATCATGATGCAGTAGAAATTTGCCTTCTTGGCTATGCAGCTATGGGCCTCATAGCTACTAGCCATTTTGTCCATCCATTTCTTAACACCCAACAAAACGTCCATGAAAGGTAAAGTAAGATTTTTATTTTTTATTTTTGGGTAATTGTAAGAAATGGAGTTTGGTTATTCACTAGAACTAGCCTTGGGTAGAGAGAATCGATTATAAAATAGAAAGAAAACTAGTAAAATATTACAAAGCAATTAAACTTTTAGCGGGTACAAAATCTAGCAGTAGTGTGATTTCCACCCACAAGAGATACACAACTTCTTTTGATTCTATATAGGAATAGCAAGTATCTAATCCTTGAAATTTCCATATTTTTCTTATTTTTCCTTTTGTTCTTCTCCTTCCTCTCTCCCCCCACCCCCAGTAAAAGTATTCTCTTTTACATGGAGAGACAGAAAGAGAGAATTTTGATAATGATAGAAACAAGAAAGTTTGTGCTATGGAAAAAAATGTAGAGATAGATGGAATGATACAATGCAAATTAAGAATGATTGTGAATGTGTTAAAGAAAGAAAGAATAAATTACCTATTTTAGTGAAGTAACGGTGCTCTAATACCACCTCTGTAGCACCCCTCTCGGGATAGGGCCTAAGCTGAGGCGCCACTAATACAATCTTAAAGACAATTCAAATAGTATCTGGAAACCTGTAATTCAACCACCTCAAAGGAAAACAAGTCATCCTGGCCCGAAAGAACATTTCATAGGCAAAATATATATACATATCAAGTGATTTAGGTTCCATACATACATCCCATAACATTCTTCAGGTAATTGTCTAGATGAGGTTATGACTATATACACAACATGATACCTAATCTATTACAAGATAACATCCAAACCCAAGGCATGGACTTTAGCTTCACACTCAGTCCTGTCTGGAAAGTAAATAACAACAAGAGAGGGTAAGTCCTAAGGACTTAGTAAGGGAAAAGAAAATAATAAGATTCAAAAGGAAAGTTAATGAGGTACAACTATCGATGAACAATTTAATAACAACAAAAAGGAAAATGATAGGCTACAATCAAAGACAGATCAGTAACAATAAGAGTTCCAACATAAATCAACATTGTATCGGGTACACATGATATCAATTTATCAGACTGTATAGATACTAGTACCGGACGTCGGTACAGTAGGAATAATACTTCCTTATTGCTCAAATGCTCGAGCACTCAGCTCGACGGGTAATTAACTTGTCTTATGGCATGGTCGTCAGCATGCTAAATCCCAACACTCATAGTTAGCTACCTGTAAGTTAGGACTTTTGGTGGGTTCTAGCCGGAAAGACCTGTGTCCATCGGCCCGTTCCGTCCAACTGTCTTCCAGACCTCGTTCTCGGGCCCATACCCCCCTGTGGCATCCTTTTGGGTGAAAATCGCCAATAGCGTCCCATGGGTTGAAGGATATAATATCAATAGATCAAATTGTAACATTTAGACAATAACATGAATAGAACGAAATGTAATCTGAACATCAATATACTGGCCAGCAAGGCCGTTCTGGAATAATAATCCAAGCATTCCGCTAGAAGGGGTACTTAGCCAATACAATCGATAATCAACTATGCCATCAAGGCCAAATAATAGAGATATAGAATGAACTTAAATGTACTGACACGAATTCTTGAACAACCAAGATGATAGAAATTGAATAAGTGATGCGGGGTCAGCCAGCAGGGCTAAGGGGTACAAGGAACAAAATCTAATAATATGATAAAAGTTCTAGACACTAGAATAGATAGAAATTGAAATTTATAACAAGCCCTCACAAGGGCGTTCATATCAGATAATAGATAACATATCAGATTTCAAACAGTCAGAATACGGTACAGAAATAGAAAAACCCACACAACAGCTTATCATGAATAACAGATAATGAGAAAAAGGTGCCGAATTGGCAAACCCTCACCTCTTGTAGTTTCAGTAAAAACAAATCTCAGCTCGCAATCTACTGATCGCCAGGACCCACTTCTTATTCACCTAATCAGAGAAATAATCCCATAATCAAAATTCCTAGTCAACACTAAGCCTTCTAGAATTGCATCAAGCATTCTAACATTATTAATTTATCAGTCAACACGATGATATAGGTTCACTAGGTGCTATCTACATAATCTTTCTAAGATCAACTATTCCTAAATTATTCACGATAGTCTATATCAATTCGAAAATAGCATGATCTTAATCTAAATTACAAGGTCATAATAACATAATCTTAATCCATACAAAATATTCCAATTCATGCATAACTAACCCTAATCAAATGCTACTTAGTCTCACATTACAAATTCCTTAGTCAATATTTGTTAATTCCAAGTTTTGGCATTTAGCATGACATGTCCGGGTCCAGAAATTTAATATTCCTCCTTGCACGGGAATTATACACCCACATATATATATATACCAATCATCCCAATATTCTCATTCTTAGCATAAATACATAGCTTAGAATGGAAAGGTACAAGAAATATATATATATATATATCAAGGTACAACTTCAATTTAATTCCAAATTCCACCACCGGAGTTCTGAAACTACAAACCAATTACATAGCACATCGAGGAGATCAAACTGGCTCTCCGCTGTCACCGGCCGCCATTCTCCGGCTACCCTTGCCACCAAAATATTCCTATCACCGCATGCTTTCCAAATCTTAGCTTAGTTTTTTGTTTCTCTGTCGGGAAATGCTCCAAATGCCATCCCAAAACTTAACAACAACCTTGCTCCGCCGTTCTCCGCCTTCGCTACCAAGTAGATCGATCATGTAGCGCTTCCACAGTGACCACCGAGCTGAGGGCTTCAATATTTATTGCCCAGAAACTCCTTCGATGCCACCTTACCACTGGTCTTGCTTCTCGTCGCGCCCCATTTCTGCCTCAAAATTGTGAAGCTGCCAGTTGCTGGGTTTATGTGTGTGAGTGTGTTGGGGTGGTTGGATGGTAAGGAAAAAAAGAGGTGGTGATGAGGTTGATGGTGTTGATGGCCAGAGCCAGAGATGGTGAAGGTGAGAGAGAGATGACGCGGTTGAAGGGAAGAAAGAAAAATGGGAAAAATGGAGAAGAAGGAAAAGAATGACAATTTTTATAAAATCAATTTTTTTATAATTGCAATTTAGTCCCTAGTCTACTTAAGTGAATCAATTAAGTCCTCTAATTAATTAAAATAACATGTGGGTCCTAGTTGACTAGAAGAATACCATTCAAGCCCCTAAGCTTTTCTAATTTATTCAATTAACTCTTCAAAAATTACGAATTAGCCCCAAGAAATTTAAATAAAATAACAATATGAAAGAATAATTAAATTTCATCAAATATGGAAATTAATAAAAAAATTTAAATTCTATAACCATTAAAATTTCAGGATGTTACAGACCTCCCCCTCTTAAGAGAATTTGGTCCCCAAATTCTTGCCTGAATATTGGAAGAGGTTGGGATACTGTTGGCGCATGAGATCTTCTTCTTCTTCCCAGGTAGCTTCTTCCACATTGTGGTTGCGCCGGAGTACCTTCACTTGGGGAATCTTTTGATTTCTCAGCTCTCGGTACTGCCGATCCAAAATATGAACTGGTTGTTCCTCATAAGTCAAATTACTGTTCAACTGCATGTGCTCAGGTGATATGATGTGAGAAGGATCTAGATAGTATTTTTGAAGTTGAGATACTTGAAAGACATCTTGCACCCCTGCCAATTCTTGGGGTAATACAAGACGATAAGCTACTAATCCCACTCTTTCACATATTTCATAAGGTCCAACATAACTTGGACTCAATTTTCCACCTTTTCCAATTCTTCTAACCTCTTTTCTCGATGATACTTTGAGAAACACTCGATCACCCACTTCAAACTCCAAGCCTTTCTCCGTTTGTCTGCATAAGTTTTTTGTCGGTCTTAGGCAGACTTCATCTGTTGCTTAATAATCTATTCCTTCGTGATAATCTCTTGAATCAATTTAGGTATTACAGTTCCTTGAGACTTGTCAATGGTACCTCTGTGTTTTGCCAAATCCCAATGCAACGGAGATTGACACTTCCTACCATACAGTGCCTCGTAAAGCACCATTTAAATAACAGACTGATAACTATTATTGTATGCAAATTCAATCAAAGGAAGATGTCTACTCCAACTCCCACCGAAATCCATAAAAGAAGCCCGTAGCATATCTTCCAAGATCTGGATGACTCTCTCTGACTGTCCATCAGTCTGAGGGTGGGCGGTAGAACCAAATTGTAATCTTGTTCCCAAGTGAATTTTGGATCTCAATCGGACATAATATTGATCGAAATTTTGTGTAATCTGACGATATCTTTGATGTAAAATTCCGCTAATTTTTCAACCTTGTAATCCATTCACTGGTAGAAAATGCGCTGAATTTGTTAAACAATCTACTACTACCCAGATACTATCATATCTTTCTCTAACCGTCAGTAGACCAGTCACAAAGTCTATAGTCACTTGCTCCCATTTCCAGTCAGGGATAGGAAGCGGCTGTAATATTCCTAATGGTCGCTGATGTTATGCTTTTACTAATTGACAGGTCAAGTATTTTTGCACATATTCTGATACATATTTCTTCATCCCATTCCACCAGAATTGTCTTTTTAAGTCCTAGTATATCTTTTTTCCTCCCGGATGTACGACATATCTTGCTTTGTGTGCCTCATCCAGTAGTTTTCCTTTTATCTCACCGGGCACACATATTCTTTGGTGGAATAAAAGAGTGCCTTGAACATCTATACTGGATTCAAACTTCTCAAGATTCCCAATTGCTTCCTTCTATTTCAGTATCCAGCTATCATTAGCCTGAGCTTGTCGTATCTTGTCATATAACTCGAGCTGTACTTTCACTCCTGCGATCTAGCCTCGTTGTTTCATTCTGATCACCTCATCTACTCCTGAACTTCCTAGTGTTTCTCTTTTCGACAGGTAGGTTATTTCAGCCTTTTGGCTCAGTGCATTTGCCACCACATTCGCCTTTCCTGGGTGGTAATAGATAGAGAAATCGTAATCTTCTAGAAATTCCATCCACCTTTGCTATCCCATGTTCAAGTCCTTTTGGAAGTACAAATATTTGAGGCTCTTGTGATCAGTGTATACCTCGAATGTAGCCCCATAAAGGTAATACCTCCATTTTGTTAAGGCAAAAATTACTGCAACCAACTCCAAATCATGAGCTGGGTAGTTTTCCTCATGTGGTTTTAGTTTTCTGGATGCATAAGATAACTCGCCCCTTCTGCATCAGTACACACCCAAGCCCTCCTTTAGAAGCGTTGGTGAACATGACGAATCCTTTTAATCCCTTTAGAAGGGCTAAAATTATAGCTGATGTTAATCTATTCTTCAGTTCTTGGAAGCTCCCTTCACAATTGTTGTCCTAGTTGAACGGACGGTCTTTCTGAGTCAGTCTAGTCAATAGACCAGCTATTTTTGGGAAATCCTGTACAAATCATCAGTAATAGCCAACAAGTCCCAAGAAACTACAAACTTTCGTTACAGTTTCAGGTATTTTCCAGTTGACTATTGCCTCGATCTTAGAGGGATCAACCTCTATCCCGTCTTGAGATATAATGTGCCCCCAAAATGCCACATTTTTTTATCCAAAACTCGCATTTACTGAATTTGGCATACAACTTATGCTCTTTCAGAGTTTTGAGAATTAAGTGCAAGTGTTCTGCTTACTCTTCTTAGGTTTTTGAGTAAACCAAAATGTCATCTATGAAAATGACCACAAACTAGTCTAGATATGGTCGAAACACTCGATGCATCATGTCCATAAATGCTGGTGGAGCATTGGTAAGACCAAAAGGCATCACTACAAACTTAAAGTGACCATATCGAGAGTTGAATTCGGTCTTCGAAATATCCTTCTCTTTGATTTTCAATTGATAATACCCTTATCTCAAATCTAGCTTTGAAAAGACTGTAGCTCCTTGTAGAAGATCAAATAACTCTTCCACATGTGGTAGAGGGTATTTATTCTTGATCGTGACTTTGTTTAACTCCCTATAATCAATGCACATCCTTAGGGATCCATATTTTTTCTTAACAAATAATACCGGGGCTCCCCAATGAGAGGTTCTGGGTCTTATGAACTTCTTTTCTAATAGCTCGTGATGTTGATTTTTCAATTCTTTGAGCTCTGCGGGAGCTATTCGATAAGGAGTTTTAGAAAAAGGCGTTGCCCCAGGAAGAATGTGAATTACAAATTCTATCTCTCGATCTAGGTGTAACGAACTCAATTCTTTCGGAAACACCTCAGAGTACTCAGCTACCACTTTCACCTCTTCAATTTTAACTATATCTCGAGGTTTATTGATGAGATACGCTAAGAATCCTTGTCCACCTTCCCTGAAAATCTTCCTAGCTTCTAGCACAGATATAATTGGTATTGGGGAAGTATTACTTGTGGAATGACGTTTCGGTACCGGGTTCTTATCCCCAAGGGTGAGGCACTTGGTGTAACAATTTATCTATGCCTGATGTTTATATAGCTAGTCCATTCCAAGGATCAAATCATATCCTTATATAGGTATTCGTATAAGATCGGCCAAATATACTCTATCCCCAATCATAATCGGGCAATCATGATACATGATATCTATCATTAACTCGATTCCCAAATGTGTCTAAACTTCTATTTGGTAAGTCATGATTTCAGGTTGCATACTTAATTTTTCAAACATAGTTGCAGATATGAAAGAATGAGAAGCACCAGGATCATACAAAACATTTCCACAAATTCTAAGAATATAAATCGTACCTTCAACTACTTCAGAAGGATCGGGTACTTCTTCTCTAGTCGGAGCATATGCACGTGCTCGAACTTTTGGCTTTTTGCTGGTTCCTGCAACTTGTTAACCTTTTTCTGCGGAGGCTGGCTTTCCTCAATTTGGGCAGTCCTTGAACAGATATTGATCACTACCACAGACTACACATCTGCTCTGCTTTCTCCAGCGTCCTGATTCTTCATCGCCTGGTCTTCCACAATATCCACACATCTTTGGAGCTGGATTTATGGCTCTACCGAACTGATAATCTCACTAATTGGCGCCCCCAATTTGTAACTTTGGCTGCCTTTTCCCAGAGTGGTTCTACCCATTTGGCGGCAACCTCCCCTTTTTTCCTTTATCTTCAATCTTTTTGATCTCTTATAAATCTGATTCTACTTGTAGTGCCTTACTCACCACACGACTGTAGCTCGGAAGATCGCATGAGAGTAGTCCCCGTCTTAGTTCTGGTTGTAACCCTTCTATAAACTTTCGAACTTGTTACCCCTCATCTGGAAGTATGTGAGGTGCATATCGAATCAGTCAGCTAAAAGTAGCTTCATAGTGGCAGACTGATGATGCTCCTTGTATTAACTCCATGAATTCTATTTCCCTAGCATACTTGGTCACTTCCGGTACATATTTTTCCATAAACTCCCAGGTGAAGTTTTCCTAAGTCTGATGAGTTCATTCCGCATTCCATCTATGATCAATCATTTGCCACCAATCAGGAGCAGGACCTTCTAATAGAAATATAGCATATCGGATCTTCTAATTGTCTGAATATCGCAAGGTTCCAAATATTTTTTCCAAGCTTTTAACCTACTACTCGGCTTTCCTGTCATCAGGCTCCCCTAGAAATTTTGGGGGCTGCAACCAAAGGAATCGTTCTAAAGCTCGGTCTTCTGTAGGCTTTTCAACATTTCCTACTTGACTATCTTGTCCTTACTGCTGGTAGAACTGCATGAATTGCTGCCACATCTGAAATATTGGCTCTACTGGTTGGCCAGCAGCTAGTTGATTAACATGAGGGATTTGTGAAACTTTTTGTTCTATCTGAGTTTGTGGTTCAGCTGGTGCTCTCTGCCTAGGAATACATTGTGCATTGGCCCGTGGACCAGGTGGTCTCCCTCTCCCACGTCGACCTGCTCAAGATGGGTCAGGTATATGAGAACTTTCATGAGATGCCATAGCCTTCTGATCACCCCTTGTTCTTCCTTAACCTGCTACTGTCAAGATTACCCAAGGACATCCCACATTAACAAGGAAATTGTGATCTTTTATATATAATTATAAAATTTGGACAAATTAACAAAGTTCAGTTCAACAAAAGTTAAATCATTAAAAGTTTACATAAGAACTTCTACCACTTTAATCTTATCCACAAATAGTCCTTAACCACCGAAAGATTCTCAATCACACATAAAACAAATCAAAATTCTCCTCTCAATTTAAAGTCCAATATTCATTTTCTGAAAGTGGAACTACAAACTGGTTGACTGTCCTAGATGTAATCCCCTACTTCCAACAGACTCGCCATGTATCTTTTTAATACCCATTTACCTAGGTCATTGCCAAACCTAGGCTTCGATACCACCTCTGTAGCACCCCCTCTCGGGATAAGGCCCAATATGAGGCACCACTAATTCAATCTTAAAGATTATTCAGATAATATCTAGAAACCTGTAATTTAACCACCTCAAAGGAGAACAAATCATCCTAGCCCGAAAGAACTTTTCATAGAGCAATATATATATAAATATCAAGTGACTTAAGTTCCATACATACATCCTATAACATTCTTCAGGTAATTGTCTAGATCAGGTGATGGCTATATATACAACATGGCACCTAATCTATTACAAGATAACATCCAAACCCAAGGCATGAACTTTAGCTTCTCACTCAGTCCTATTTGGAAAACAAATAACAACAAGAGAGGGTAAGTCCTAAGGACTTAGTGAGGGAAAAGAAAATAATAAGATTTAAAAGGAAAGTTAATGAGGTACAACTATTGATGAACAATTTAATAACAACAAGAAGGAAAATGATATACTACAATGAAAGACAGATTGGTAACAATAAAAGTTCCACCATAAATTAACATTGTACCGGGTATACATGATATCGATTTATCAGGCTGTATAGATACTAGTATCGGACATTGATACAGTAGGAATACTACTTCCTTATCGCTCTAATGCTCGATCACTCAGCTCAGCGGGTAATTAACTTGTCTTTTGGCATGGTCGACAGCATGCCAAATCCCAACACTCACAGTTAGCTACCTGTAAGTCAGGACTTTTGGTGGGTTCTAGCCAGAAAGACCTGTGTTTGTCGGTTTGTTTCGCCCAGCTATCTTTCGGACCTAGTTCCCGGGCCCATACCCCCCGTGGCGTCCCTCCTAGTGAAAACCGCCCATGGCATCCCATGGGTTGAAGGATATAATATCAACAGATAAAATTGTAACCTTTAGACAATAATATGAACATCAATATACTGGCCAGCAAGGTCGTTCTGGAATAATAATCCAAGCATTCCGCTGCAAAGGGTATTTAGCCAATACAACCGATAATCAACTATGTCGTCAAGGCCAAATAACTGAGATATAGAACGAATTTAAATGTACTGACAAGAATTCTTGAACAACCAAGATGATAGAAATTGAACAAGTGATGCGGGGTCAGCTAGCAAGGCTAAGGGGTATAAGAAACAAAATATAATAATATGACAAAAGTTCTGGACGCGAGAATAGATAAAAATTGAAATTTATAACAAATGATAGCCCTTACAGGGGTATTCGTATCAGATAATAGATAACAAATCAGATTTCAAACAGTCAGAATATGGTACAGAAACAGAAAAACCCACACAGGGGCTTATCACGAATAACAGATAATGAGAAAAAGGTGCCGGATTGGCAGACCCTCACCTCTTGTAGTTTCAGCAAAAACAAATCTCAGCTTGCAATCTACTGATCGCCAAGACCCATTTCTTCTTCACCTAATCATCGAAATAATCCCATAGTCAAAATTCCTATTCAACACTAAGCCTTCTAGAATTGCGTCAAGCATTCTAACATTATTAATTTATCTGTCAACACAATGATATAGGTTCACTAGGTGCTATCTACACAATCTTCGTAATATCAACTATTCCTAAATTATTCATGATAGTCTATATCAATTCGAAAATAGCATGATCTTAATCTAAAGTACAAGGTCATAATAACATAATCTCAATCCATACAAAATATTTCAATTCCTGCATAACTAACCCTAATCAAATGCCACTTAGTCTCACATTACAAATTCCTTAGTCAATATTTATTAATTCCAAGTTTTGACATTTAGCATGACATGTTCGGGTCCACAAATTTAATATTCCTCCTTGCACGGGAATTGTAGACCCACATATATATATATACAAATCATCATAATATTCTCATTCTTGGTATAAATACATAGCTTATAATGGAAAGGTACAACATGTACATATATATATATATCAAGGTACAACTTCAATTTAATTCCAAATCCGACCACTGGAGTTCTGAAACTACAACCAATTACACAGCTACGTTTATCGTGTCGAGGAGATCAAACTGGCTCTCTGCCGTCGCCAGAGTATACCCTATTGCCACCAAAATGTTTCTCCCACCGCGAGCTTTCCAAATCATAGCTCAGTTTTCTGTTCCTCCATCGGGAAATGCTCCAAACGCTGCCCCAAAACTCAACCACAACCTTGCTCCGCCGTGATGTTTTCGCCATTCTCTGCCTTCACCGCCCGTGTAGATCGGGCATGCAGCTCCTCCACGGTGACCACCGAGCTGAGGGCTTCAATATTTACTGCCTAGAAACTCCTTCGACGCCACCTCACCGCTGGTCTCGCTTTTCCTCCGCGCCCCGTTTCTGCATCAAAACTGTGAAGCTGTCGATTGCTTGGTTTGTGTGTGTGAGTGTGTTGGGGTGGTTGGATGGTAAGGAAAAAGAGAAGTGGTGGTGAGGTTGATGGTGTTGATGGCCGGAGCCGAAGATGGTAAAGGTGAGAGAGAGATGACGCGGTTGAAGGGAAGAAAGGAGAATGGGAAAAATGGAGAAGAAGAAGAAGAATGGCAGTTTTTATAAAATCAATTTTTTTTTATAATTGCAATTTAGTCTCTAGTCTACTTAAGTGAATCAATTATGTCCTCTAATTAATTAAAATAACATGTGGGTCCTAGTTGACTAGAAGAATACCATTCAAGCCCCTAAGCTTTTCTAATTTATTCAATTAAGTCTTCAAAAATTATGAATTAGCCTCAAGAAATTTAAACAAAATAACAATATGAAAGAATAATTAAATTTCATCAAATATGGAAATTATTAAAAAAAATTTAAATTCTATAACCATAAAAATTTCGAGATGTTATAGTTTTTCTTTCTAAATTCCAAGTTGTAGATATCACGAAATGAAAAAGATTAAGAAAAAAGAAATTTGGCAGGTGGTGGCCGCTAGTCTGTTGATTTCGTTCTATCTCCGCTCTTCAATGTGATTCTGATGGCATTTTTTCTTATCTATTCAGGGTCACAATGATGTCATTTTTTTGACCCTTCTTAAATTTTTATTTTATTTTAATTAAGGAAAGGATAGGGTTTTTTTTTTTTTATATTTAAATACACACATTAAGAGTATGCTAAGATTTGAACTTCTAACCTCTCACGTTATGTGAGAGATTCATGTCATTAGACCACATGCCACTCAACTGAAAAAATATTAGTTTTTGCTATAAGTGGATTTAAACCCCATCTATCAAATAGAGTTCTAGCAACTTCACCAATTAATTGAACTACCATCAAAGCTTGTATAGTAATATCAAAAATTTCCTTTATTTATATTTATACTATTACATATAACATAACAGTATGGGATCTGTAACTTTGCAATTTTGACCAAATTTTTAATGCTTAAAATTTGAACTTTTTAATTAAATTTAAAAATTTTCATTTGTTGTTGGCTATTAATTTGATATTAATTCCATTTAAAGATATCTAAATTTTTGAAATCATTTTTTGATTAGAATAAATCATTCTTTATTTACCTTTAATACCAAAAAAAGCTCTTTCATTTATACTCTCGATATATGGGAGATTCCATGATTATTTGAACTCTATAATTTGATAAATGTTTCATAATTTTTCTATTATCCTTAATAATTAATTTATATCTTTATTGCCATATATAGAGCACTATCATGTGCGTGCGATGCACCGAAAATAATTGAATAATTTATTTTATAATAATATTTATTTTACTTCATATGCTTAAAACATAAATTGCAATTATTTTGAGCATTTAGTGAAAGAAAATCTATTACTAATTAAATAAAACAATATGAGTATTTCAATTGAAAATATTATATTCGAAGATATTTTTTTTTTTAAATAAGTTGTAGAATATCAAGAAGTGCTCACTCTAAGTTTATAACTCGTACAAAAATTTATAAAATAATAAAAATTAAAAAAATAAACAAAAGAATTAAAAAAAAGTAGCACAAAATATTTTACTAAATACTCTTTTCAAATTAGATTATATATTTATGCGTACATATTTTAATATGAAAAATAAGAAAATAATTTTTTTATAATATAAAGCTTAATTTTTTGTATGATTTCTTAATAATGTGCAAGTTATAGTTACAATTTTCATAACATTTGAGAATTTTAAATGTTAAATATTTTTTGTTAGAGTAAATATATAATATTTTTGTACTTTATCCATGAAAATAGATGCATTATGTTATTAATTATTTGATAACTAAATCAATAAGTAGTTTGTAATGTACAATTTTTATAAGCCAAAATATTTCTTAATATTCCATATAACTTCAATAAGTAAAATTTATTTATTTTTATTTATATATATAGTTATTTTATTATTTCTAAAATTATCAATTAACATATATTATGTAAATAAATAAAATAATAAGTAAATTTTCAATATTCAGTTTAAAATAAAATATCAATCTCTCATAAGTTTATTTTATAATTATAAAAACTGTGAATAATTAAATGGATACTTACTTTCAGTCTTTTTTTTTTTTTTTACCTTACATCATTAATCCATGTAAAAATATTTTATTATTATAAGAAAAAATATTAAGATAAATGTATGGGTTATAATTATAAAATAGTGTAATTAAATATATTGAAAATATTTAAGTGGTCATTTATCAAATTTTTGAAAATTTGCAACTATGTCAACTATATATATGTCCTATATAAAAGAATTTATTTCAAATAATTGAAAATGAGTTCTCCATTATTATATTGCTAAAAAACTAAAATGATTTAAATTAATATTATAAAAATAAAGTTCAGAGTTCATGGTTGTTGTAGGAAGTAACTGTTTATATTAAAACAAATTCTTCAATGAAATTATTTGTTATATTCTATATATATAATTTTATTTAAAAATATTTTACGTATCTAAAAATATTATTGTAACAATAATTAAATTTTAAAGACTTTGATAAATTGAGGACTTGCATATCAATTAATTTATAATTATTCATTTCTCAAACTTCTAACTCTTTAATAAAGAAGTGATGATTTGATATTTTACATAAATATTTGCTTATCTCTATCATAAGCAACAAATAAGTTGTAAAAACTTTGAAGTAAGTTACGATGTTAAAAGATAATTATGATTATTAGGTATTTTAATTTTGCTTTTGAAGTTATCTAGAAGATAATTGTTTAATTAATAAATAAAAATAATTTATTTGATATAATGATAGAATTTTCTTATTTATTTATTAATTTTTTAATTAAAAATAATTGAATATTTTATTACTCCAACTAAAAATAATGTGATTGTATCTAAATAAATGCAAGAAAAATTAGTAAATATTAAAAATGGATTGCTGTTTGATTAACTTAGTTATCAACTACTTTTTTTGGATAAATTTTAAGCTTTTCTGAGTAAAAATGTATAATTAAATTAAAAATAAAAAATTACACTATTTAAATAAAAAATAAGTTAAAATTTATTAAAGCTCATATTTATTAGATAATTCAATTACTTCTTATATCAGTTTAATTTTTGATAGCTAATATCATTAAAGTGAATATAAATTACTAAATATGAAACATATCAATTGTGTAAAAGTATTTATTTAGCAATGAAATTTTGATTTTTAGTTGTATATACATAATTTTTTATAAATAATTTATTTATTGAAGAGAAATAAAATAATTTTCTTATAAAAAATATTATAAATAAGTAAAGATTCAACCAATCGAATTAACTTATTAAAGCACATGATATTATATAGAAAAATAATTTTTTTTATATGCACATAAATAAATTTAATAATATTTTTATAGAAAAATATATAGTATTTTTTCATTCATTTGATAAAAAAAATTGGAATAATTTCAACAACTTAATAAAATTAAAATATTTTTAAATATTTTATAACATCACATTATTCGAGGTACATTATTCAAATATAAAGTATATATAATTTTTTTATCTAGATAAATCGAGAGAGTTGCAACTAAAATAACAATAAAATAAAATTTTAATATCAAAAATAAATTCTTATATGAACATACAAAAATATTTAGAAATAGTACTGAAAATAAATATATAAAATATAATTAATTAAAATAAAAGTACCGCTTGCTGATACTTTTAAGTAATATAAAAATTACAATCTTAAATTGGCCATAAGAACTTCAATTTTAAATAAATATTGAAGAAATAATAAAGTAATAACATTGATAAAATATTTGAATATATTAAAAAGGTATCTAATTAATTTAGAATAAAAACAAAACAAAAAAAATATAAAGATGTGTTTCAAAAAAATATTAAAAATTTTCTACGAAATGAACTTTAAATTAATTAAAAAGAAAAAAGGAACATCATTATATTATGATAATTGGAGAAAGAAGTCCTATAATTAAAAATATAGAATTGTACTACGAATAATGTAGAAATAAAATATAAAAAGAATAATAGTAGAATAATAAAATTTATATATAAAAAATTAAATATTTATCTATTAATCTTGTGATAAATTAAATTTATAAGATGGAATTTTATGATAAGAGTACTTAACATGATACTTATAAAATATTTTTTAAATTATAAACTTTATTTAGTCAGATAAAAATATGATAATAGATGTTTTTTGAATTATTTTATGAGATAAAAATCTATATTGTAATTTTGGATAAACACAACATGATATTTTAGTTATGATAGATAAGTTGATTGTATTAAAATGAAATATAAAAGTAAATAAAAAATCAATGAAAAAATTTCAATTGAATTAAAAAACTCAAAAATTCTAAGGGACCGTTTGGTTTTATATTCATTTTTAGTTTCAGTTTCTAGCATTTCTATTTTGGTGAAAATTAGTTATGTGATGTAATGTGAAAATAAAAATGTGTTTGGATGAAATGTTTGGAAATGTAATGATTATGTTGGTTTTAATAGGTTGTAAGTGGAGAGAGATAGAAATAATGGAATAGATAGAAAATATATATAGTTAAAGGGACAAGATATATAGATTATTGGATAATGTGTTTTGAAAATGAAAATGATATTGGGTGAAAATGTGTAAAATGTTATGGTTTTTATTTCTGAAATAGTAGAAAATGTGAAAATAGGGTGTGGAAATGAAACCAAACGGTGCCTAAGAATTTGACATTTGGCTAAATTTGCACAATTGCAAGTCTTACAATGTTGTGCTATATACAATACTATAGATAGATATATTTTAAATTTCAAATGAAAAAAAATTAGAGATAAGATACAATCATATTGGTTAGAGATAACAATCAACAAATAATAATTTTTTTAAAATGAATTAAAATGCTCAAAATTCTAAGAATTTATCATTTGGCCAAAATTGAACAATTAGAATTAAAATTGCATAACTATAGGTTACACATTGTTGTGCTATATATAATAGTACATATTTCAAAAGTCATTTCGTTGCTCTTCTCAATTTCTAGCACTTTTTTCCTTGATTCTCTTTGTGCGTGTCATTATTCCATTCTTCAAATTATTTATTTTTGTTTGGTTTTATTGTTCACTTTGTTTTATTTCATTTTTGTTTATTTGATTTAGATATGTACATGATGGAAGAGATATTTTAGATTTTAATTACTAAGTGTCTTTTCAACAACAAATAAAGTCTATCATTTAGATTTTATTTATTATTAAATTCAAAAAGTTTTACATGTATTGTTAATACTTAGTTTAAGTTATCAAATCATTATTTAATTTTCTATTTTTATTTTTAAACTCTCTTTTTGTTCATTTAATTTTATAATTTAACGAGATGAGAAATATTAATTGTTCTTAATATTTTCTAATTTTGTTTCATATTTATTAGTTATTTTCTATTCATTAACCTTTGATAAATTCTGTCATTTAACTTTATTTTATTTAAATTTTTGTACATTTAGCATTTTGTTTTACTCATTCTTTACATCAAATTATCAATTTATTTGTTAAATGTTATAATTTATTTTTAAATTCTCTTTTTTCATTGATCTAATTTTATAATTTTATAGGATTAGATTTATTTTTTTGTTTTAATATTTTTAAATTTTATTTCACTTTTTGAAAATTTATAATTTTAAAAATATGTCATTTTATTTTTACTCTTTATATATATAATTATGTATGTATAAATATGTATAATTCAAACTCTTTTTAAAAATTTTATATACTACTTAATCAGTATATATTTTTAAACTTTTTTTATCTATTTCAAAAAATTATGAGATGATTTGTATCAATAAAAAATACACCCATTAATTTTTTAACTTATAACACTAGACATAGTTTAATCAATCAAAATATATATTCAAATTTTTTGTTATTTTTTTAAAATTTTGATTTTCTTGAAAAGTTAACAACTTTTTTTGTTATTCACCTTTTTTCCTTGCTATTTACATAATATAATATGAAATTTTAATTATATTGATACAAAAAAATTCGAGAATGAATGTAATAATCTCTCTCTCTCTCTCTCTCTCTCTCTCTCTACATTCTAATTTGAGTCTTATATCCTCTCATTAGTTCTTATTTTAAAATTAATTCAAGTTTGAATACACCCATTAATTTTTTAAAATTAATATATAAGGCATAGTTTAATTCATCAAAATATATATCCAATTGTTTTGTTATTTTTTCAAATTTTGATTTTCTAGAAAGATTAATAACTTCTTTTGTTATTCACTTTTTTTTATGCTATTTGTACAACATAATATGAAAATCAATTATATTTATATAAAAAGTTTGAGAATAAATATAATTGTTTATTTTTTTATATTTTCTTTTTACATTATAATTTCATCCTCATATTCTTTCACTAATTCCTATTTTTAAATCAATTTTGAGTGTATAATTACTTTATCAATTTATTATTGTTTTTATTTTGTGTTTAATGTCAAACTATTTTCTTCACTTATTTCATGATTAAGTTAGGAGTCAAATAAAAAAGGGGCAAAATTGCATCTTTAGTCCCACAAAATAGGGAGGATTGTAAGAATAGTCAAAATTTTAAAAAAAATAGAGAAATCCTTTTTCCGTTATAAAATTAACGGAGCTAGTCAAGTGCACTGTGCATGGCCGTTAGTTAGCACCTTTTGAAAGAAGGATCACTGACAAAGTTGTTATTTTAGTCTCAAAATATGAAGATTTGCATAAATGATCCCTCATTTTAGAGAATTTTAAAAAGCCCCAAATTTTAAAAATGGAAATTGAAAAATGGGTTTTATAAACCTATTTTTCTTAATAATATCTAATGGAGTTTGCTCATGTAGCCATTAGTTTGCAGCTTCAAAAGGAGTACAGAAAGATGCAACTCACATGACAACAATTTTCTATTTGTAATCCTCAAAACTTAACAATTTATTTCTTATCATAAACACTATTTCACTTTTAAAAAAATCTCCAAATTTATTTTTCATTTAAATATTAATGATATGGGATGGCCCAATGGGCTCGGCCTAAACATACTCAATGATATAGCATTAGGCCCATCTCATTCTTGGGGCCCAATTGTGCTACCGACTTCAGGTAACCCAAATCGACCAAATAGATCGACTTGTCATACTCTGGCGAGCGGGCACTCGACTGGGTTACAGACAAGACCGCTGGTCAACCCCTCGACCATGACACTCGGCCACCTCTAACGCCGTACGCCAACCCATCATAGGGTTGACCCTATCACCGACCATGGAGGTCGACGCAGTGCAGAATCAACTCTGCCGCATTAAATGCCCTGACAGGCAACATGCCTTCGCATTGATGGCGCATGCCGCCCTAGTACCACCCATGCTGCCGCACTAGGTAGAAGGTGCGTCTACAGTGTACTATTCTGTCCACGAAACCTAAAAATACAGCCACCTGGAATAGTACAAGAATGGGAGATAACGTATGACCCTCATGCAAGGACAAATATCCTTCCTACATGTCAAGGGCATTCAGACAAATCCCCACTGAGAGAAGGCTACAAATACAAAAAGCCCTCACTCTGTTGCTCATTATACCTTGTTGATCTTATACTAACTTGAGTATCTGAGTACCTTAGCCGAGGGCACCTTGGCTAGCCTGACGTTTGCTCGTGATTGCAGGACTCAGCCCAACTAAATTCATAGATCGACCACAGAGTTCGAACCTTTCCAATATATCATTTGATTCGTTACAAGCGGATTTCACCCTCATCAATTAACAATATTTCTTACTTGATAAACAATCTGAGTTACACTAACAATATTCCTAGGACTAGCTAGTGCGGCTATTCAAATATTGTTCAAACCATGACTAAGGTGGGAATCATCTATTTCTAAATTGGTTATAAGTATTTTCTTGAGGATTTTTTGTTGTCGTGGTTCATATACAATGATTTAATTTTTTTTTTTTTGAATGAATACATATGAAGAAAAACTATATAATATTTTCTTTTCTATTGATAATTGGTTTATTTACTGATATATGGTCATGGAATGATTAGTTAAATTAAATTATTGAAAGCTTTTTATAATAAAATAATTGAACTATTCTTTTTATATGAATAGGATACTATTTTAGCTGTTTTATTTTATTTAAATGTTCAGCCCCTTTCATTGAGGAAATGATAAAAGAAAAATAAATATATAAATTAAAAAGAAATTTTTTTCTAAAATAGAAATTAGGATTTATGATAGGAAATGGATCATCTGGATTTGAAGATTGCAAATAGGAAGTTGTTACCCCACGTGTGTTTGTTACCTTAAATAGGAAGTTGTTACCCATATGTTTCTTTTCTCTTATTGAAGATGTAGACTAACGACCACGTGCAGTAATCTCCATTAGAATTACAATATAAATAGATTTATAAGGTTAATTGTAATTTCTTTTTTAAAAGATTCATGTGGTTTTTAGATTTTCATTAACTAAGGATCATTTCTATAAACTTTCTTATCTTGTGGGACTAAAAAAGCAACTTTGCATGTGATCTTTCGTTCAAAAAAGCTGACTAACAGTCACATGTGGGAAATGTGACCAACCCTGTTAAATTTTTTAATGAAAATAGAATTTTGGGACCAATCTTGTCAAATTTTTTTAATTTTGGGATGTTTTTGAAATTCTTGTAAAGGAAAGGATTATTGTTGCAAACCTGCTATTTTGTGGGACTAGAAAAGTAATTTTGCCTCAAAAAGTTCCTTATTAACTTATATTCAAATATTGTTTAATTATTTTAATTATTTTAATTTTTTGTATCTTCAGTATTGTAGTTTTGTCTTGACTTAATTAATTTTTAATAAAAAATTAAGATTAAATAAGATTTTTTTAAACTTTTTATTTTAAGTTTTAACTTAATATATACTCATCGTCTTTTAAGTTTAAATTAGTCTTAAAGTATTATAATTTTTTATTTTTTTTCCAACAACTTTTAAGCTATCAATTAGAGGGCGTTTGGGTGAGCTTATAAGCTCCTCAAAATATCTCATAAGATGTTTAAGAAATTATAAAATGTTAAAAAGTGTTTGGTAAGTTTTTTAAAATGAGTGTAAAGATACTAGGATCTTATAAGTTCTTTAAAAAAAGTACGTAGATCCTAACTAATTTTCAGGATCTTAACACTTACCTTTAGTTTTAGCCACTTTAATTATAATTTTGCCATTATAAATATCTTATAAAGTTCAAAATTTTATTTTATCCAAACACTTCAATAACATATTTTAATAATAAGATCAACATCTTATAAGCTCCAAAAATATTTTATAAAATGTATATGCTTATGAAATCTCATAAATAAATTTAGCTAAATACCTTCTTAATCTCGTGCTCTATCTTTCTCATATATTTTTATTCTTTAATGCAACTATTTGCTAGCTTTTGGTTGCATAAGTTTATCTATCTTGGCGATATATACCCTATCTATTTTCTAGATGGGTAGAGTTCCTTAAATAAAGTATTTAAAGGAAAATTTGGTTTTATTTTATTTTATTTTTTCCTTTCGTTCAATTAAAAAGGAATTTTAATACTTCATACACATTTGAAAGGTTAAATTAGTTGGTTGAAAGACTAAAAAGTCGAAGTTGAAATAGACAATATTCGATTCAAAATAATACAAATAAATTGAATTCGATACCCTTTTATTTCTTTGTATTTTTATTCCATTTTCTTTTTTTTTCTCTATGAAGTATAAAATCATATTCATAAGTTTTTATCTTTGAAAGTTTTGAATTTTTTTACCTTCTTGTTGATAATGTTGGAAGTTATTTTCCATGACATCATGTATATTAGATTTCATATTCTTTAATGTCTTTATATTTTCTAAGTTTTTAAATACTAAATTTTGATATATTAGAACAATATTTAATTTTACTCATTACTTAATAATTTTTGTAATATTTTTATTTTTTTATTATTTTTAATTATATTTATAATTTAACAATTACATTAATATATAGTATATTATTTTTAAAAATTTCATGCATAGCATAGAAACAACACTAGTCCATAATTATATATATACATATATAAATAAAGATTTGAAAGGCCAATTCATAAATTATATTAAAAAAGCAAATATTTGTGTGGCCAAGTGGGTCGACCTACCCCACTTGGTCTTATGTGGATCTGCCAATAATGGTTCCTATTATGTCACGTAGTACAAATTAAGGAGGAAAGAGATGAGGCAACTCTATGTTGGGTTCCCGAAACGCCACGATAACGTTGGAGGAATATTTAAATTCTTAACTTCGGAAAAAGTAATTGTATATTAAATACAAAAATTATATTATTTTAATTAATAATTCTAATGTATTCTTTCTCAAGATGCTCAATTATGCATAAATTGATTTAATCAGCTGTTATAAATTTGATGACATGGACAAAGTTAAAACCTAATGAAATTTCCATGTGTTTAGAGTGTCCAATTTAGTAGGCTTAATTTTGTGCTCAGTTGTTCTTTTCTTAGTTATTTATTTATGTAATTAAACCTCTTATTTACTTTTTGTTTGTTTACCCTTAGGTTGCTATCTCTATGGAGGGGTCGACAATCCAATGGGCGGCTGACGGGACACCTTTGGCACAGGGTGAACTTCGTCTTTGGCGGCTCCAGCACCTGGGCATTCGCCATTTGAGGGGCTATAGTTGGCTAAGTTTGATTCGTATTCACAGGGGTCGCTCTCCTCAAGGAGTTGCTGCATTTTCTGAGTCCGTGTGCCCCTCTCGAGGTATCATCTAGTCCAGTCTTGGATCATAGAGTTGCGCATTAACTGCAAGTTTGTCAGTTTTTAGTTCTTAAGTCATCTTTTTCATCAAAGTTATGGCTTGATTTCGAGTCTAAGATTAGTGCACAGGACTCTTCTGAGGAAGGGCCTAAGGACGCTTCAATTGTTAATGGTAGTCTTGCTGGCATTGGTGATTTATCTTGTTTTCTTCCTTTGGGAGTTTTGAGATATAGAGACATATGATCTGTAGCTCTATCAAGCTTGAGTTTCTTCTTCCTTCTTTGGGGGATTTCATTGTGTCACCTCCTAAAGAGATGTTAACATTTTTAATAAGTACTTTAGCAGTAGTTTATGTGTCTGAGTAAGTTTGCTCCGAACTTCTTTACGTATTTTGTGGGATTTCAGTACTACCTTAGGGATTTGTATCTCCCATTTTCTCAGATAGTTTTCATTCTCTTTTCATGGCATGGAAGGTTCCAACTAAGGCCTTCCTTTAATTTTTCCTAGGTGATTTCAAGTTTTTGAGTGGGTTGGAATCCTCCAGAGGGCTTTGGAAATGTCACTTTTTTGTGAGAAATGAGAGTTGGGGGTCCCTCATGTTTGGAGTAGTTCATCTTATTGGTGCGTCTATGAAGGTTCATCATTACCTTCCCCAGTACTTTGATGATGCTAAATTGTTTGCCTCCCCTTTTAGATGTCACATATATGCTTCTTACCGGTACTTAGTTCATTGTTTGGCTTCTTGTTAGTTTGTGTGTTTGTTATTGTACTAGCATTTTTTATTATTTTTCTTGGTTATTTCTTGTATTGTTGAGCTTAACAAAATTAGTTTGCTTTGTCACGCTCCAAAATCAAACTATGCAATTTAGTCTCGATGCGTGAAACTCAATCCCAAAAATAGAGTTCATCTTACCCAACATCATAATTTTAAACAAAAGAACACTGAGTAATCAAAATAAATTTAATAAATCTTGCAACATGAAACTCGAATAACAATACTCAAACCTCAACTAAAATCCATAAGGGAACTAACAAGCTAACATCATCAAATGTTAAGACTACTATAAAAGTCACAAAATACTTCAGTTCTGATTCTCATTGAAAGCGGATCCACCTCCTCACTAGGACTAGGCAAAGGTGTCAAATGAGCCGGGCCGAGCTAGCCTGGCTCGTTTAACACACAGTTAACCACGGTCCCGGGCCGAGCCGAGCCGGCTCACGGGCCGTTCACGGTTCGGACCGTGACGGGCTGAAAATTGAAAAGTCCGACTCGGCTCAAAACCAACCTACTATATAGGTGAGCCGGTTTATATATGAGCCGAGCTAAGCGGTTCGGCTCACGAGCTGGCTCGCGGTCCGACTAACGAGCCGGCTTGCGGGTTGGCTCGCGGGTTTTTTTTTTTTTTTTTTGAAAATGAATTTAAAAATTTGAAGTTTTTATATTTATGTGATTATTAATACTTTTTTCAACACTTATACTTTTTTAAGATTTAATAATTTATACTTATGTGATTTTTAATATTTTTTTCAACACTTATACTTTTTTAAAAGATTTAATAATTTATACTTATGTGATTTTTAATATTTTACAACACTTAGATTTTTATAAAAACTTAGAAATATATAATTATATTAATTTGTTTTTATCAATTATATTTTTCCTAAAACACCACCAAATAAGGTGGTGAGGGGTTTGGCATGGACCCCTCTACCCGTCATTAATTTAGAAAAAATAATTACATAGAGGTGGATTTGACCAAACCTCTAAATGGAAATACATAATAATAACAAATAAATAAATAAAAAACTTTGTAATATCTAACCATCTAAACATGTCCAATGATAAACCGGTCGTTCACTCAAGTGATCTAAATCGCTCTCGGATTGAGATGCGATGGTGGATGCGGTTTCAAGCCATTCTTCATCGTCTTCTTCAAATTGAGGCAATATGTTCTTCACCTTTCTCAAATTTTTGTTTCTATACTCTTGGTCTAGCCAATCCTTCCAAAGAATACAAAACTTGATCGAGTCGGGTTTTAACCGTGATCTTGTATCGGTCAATGTGCGCTTGCCCGCACTAAAGGCACTCCCCGATGCCACCATTGACATTTGAGGTGCAAGTACGTCTCGAGCAATGCATGAAAGAATTGGATACACTTTAGCATTATTCTTCCACCACTCTAACACGTTGAATCCTTCATAGTCTTCTTCACATGCGTTTTGTGAATATAGCGATATCTCCGCGCTACTTTCGGGTATTGAGCTTGACAGTCTTTCATTCATCAAATTACCTAAAGATGCAAACATTCCTTTTTTGCTAGTAGATGGCCGTTGCGTACCTACATGCATTTGTCCTATCCCACAATTTTGACTATAAACACTATACAAGTTTTTCAAAATATCTAACATTCTTGTTTTTTCTTCTTCATAGTTAAAATCCTCATGAAGTATAAAATCATTATATTTTTGCATTAATACAACACACATATCTAACTTTAATCTAGGATGTAAAACACTTGAAATAATTGCTATGTAGGGTATTTTTTCATAATACTTAAGAAATTTTTTTTCCATTGCACAAATTACTTCACTTAAATGTTCATCATATCTATGATTATCAAATAATTGAGCAATTTCATATAGTGTATATAATAACAAGTTAGATGTTGGATAAAAATGACCGGACATAATTTTGGTTTTATCATTAAATGTTTGAAGAAGTGGAGCAAGAACTTCCACAATATCCCAATCCGCATCATGCAAAAATGGTTCACCATAATCATCAAATATTTCTTTATTACAAAATTCACTAATTATTTGACGATAAGGCATTGCCTCACTAAGCATTCTATATGTAGAGTTCCACCTATGTTGAGTATCTAAGTAAGGAATTACAAATATTGTCCTACGGTCTTGACAAAATCTTTTATATTCTTGTGTTCTAACTGATGAAGCCATAATATGTGTTAAAGCACTTCTGATTTTACCTACCGAAAAATCCATTTTTCCTAAACCATCTTTACAACATAAATGAATAATATGACAAAAACATCTAACATGGAAAAAAATACCATTTTTTAAAGGGTCTATTAATTTAACTAATTCCCTTACGGCAAATGTATTATTAGATGCATTATCAAAAGACATAGACATAACTTTATCCATTAATTTCCAACCCCTAAGGCAATCTTTAATTGCTTCATAAATATGAATACCCGTATGGGGATGATCAAGTTGTTGAAATTCAATTATTCTTTTTTGCATGCACCAATTATCATCAATCAAATGAGCCGTAACACATAAATAATGCAAATTGCCTCTACCTAACCACATATCGGATGTAAAAGAAACTCTACATTTCAAATTGTCAAAAATTTCAGTTAAATTTAAAATGTTTGCTAAATATTGTTTATACCCATCATCATAGCAAGTGTTATGTGAAATGGGTTTATAAGCTGGTTGTAAATACATTTGATTATATCTAGTTACTAATTCATTTTTGGCATAAGTAAAAGGTAACTCATTTTGTACAACTAATCTAGATAAGCCTATTCTCATATTTTCTTGACTATATCTCCAACTTTGTAGCTCGCCCGATTCATGTCGATAAAGTTGTGATTGACCCTCTACCCCCACACCCTCTTCATTCCAACCCGGATGATGAGTGTCTAAATGTCTTTTAATTGTACTCGTTCCACCTCCTTTTTTATGTTTATAAACTGCACGACAAATTTTACAATGCACCGAACCGGGTGGGCCAATAGCTATACATTTCCATACATCACTAGTTAATCTTCTTTTTTTATTCCCATGTGTATCATTGTGTGTGTCACTATCATCGGGTGCTTGTGTGTCACTATCATTGGGTGCTTGTGTTTCATCATAGTGGGATGATATTGTTCTTGTGATTTGGTATTATGCAAAGATGCGGGTGTTTGTGCAATAAAATTATATTATTCCGTATTTAAATTACATTCCATATGATATCAGGCCGTAGAACTAGAAGAAGAGGGAGGGGTAGTAGTAGGTCTTACGGGCGGGTCTATAAATTGATGACTAGTACTACGCCTAGCGGGTTGAGTGGAGGGACGAATTGAGGGGTCATTTAAAGGAGAATGTTGATCTACCCTCGGAGGGGCCGTAGAGCAACTACTAGTTTTTTTATTTTTAGAACTACTAGCAAGATTCAAAAATTTCTTCATTTTTATAATCAACTAAATATGAACAATTAACAATTAAAATTCACAAAGATTAACACACAAATTAAATTGTAAAAAAAGGATAGATGTTACCGTAAAAGACGTAATAATAATTAAGAAGTCGCAATTTGATACACCACCATTCACGGCTCCACGAAGTAGCAAATTGATAGACCTCTATTCAAAGCTCCACCAAATAAATTTAATAATATGTACGAAATTAATAAAAGATATAATTTATTTATAAATTATTAGATTAGAGAGAAATTAAGAAATTGTAGAATAAGAGATTTGGGAGAAATTGAGAGATTTGATAGGAAATATTTTTATTACAAATGACCACTATTTATAGTGGTCATTTGTTATTTTTGGAAAAAAAAAAAAAAAAGGGGAGCAATTTTTGCTACTGCTGCAGCAATTGACCGTTGGCCCCAACGGTCAATTAAAAGGGCATGCAGCCATTACAATTTGTAACGGCTACATTCCCTCTTTTTTTTATTTATTTATATATATATAATTTATAATTTTTATAAATTTATAATTTATAATTTAAAAATTAAAATTTCTTAATTATTGATTTATACATTTATAAACTAATAAATTATAAATTATACATTCTTAATTATAAATTATAAATTTATAATTTTTTAAAATTAATAATTTGTAATTTGTAATTTAAAAATCATACATTGATAATTTATAAATTAAAAATTATAAATTCTTAAATTTTTAAAAATTATAATTTATAATTTAAATTAAAAAAATATTGCAGGCTAAGTGAGCTAGCCCACGAGCCGGCCCGCGTAGCCCGCGAGCTGGGCTAGCCCACGGTCCTTCATGGTCTGCGGGCCGAGCCGATCCCGGGTTGCAAAATTTCAGCTCGCGACGGGTTTTCAAGCGAGCCGGTTTAGCCCAGCCCATATTAAAAAATTAAACGAGCCGAGCTAGGCCGATTTTTTTTTGCGGGCCGAGCCAGTCCGCTCGGCCAGTTTTGACACCTCTATGAAGCCATAGTATTTATCAAGCCAATTATTTGATAGAAATTTTATTTATTAAATTTTATGTTCATGATTAAGCTAGCTTCTATAGTAATCAATTTAAAATTGTACGTGTTGGAGCTATAAATTAGTCTTGCATTGAAGGTTGTTTGACTTGACACATTACTAGGCCATAATTGTATCTTCGTATGTGAACAAACATTGAAATTGGAAAAAATATGGCCGAAAGATTGGGTTTCTTTTTGGGAATTAACTATATAATATAACCCCATTTTTTTTCTTTATAATGAAGGAATATTAATCTTAGGGCCCATATCTTATTTTAAGTTAATCAATGACTTAGATATATAAGTCAACCCAACCTGTTTAATTTTATTTTGAGTCATTATTAAGCCACTTTTAAGTTAATCAATGACTTAGATATATAAGTCAACCCAACCTATTTAATTTTATTTTGAGTCATTATTAAGCCACAACTAGTATAGAATAAGTCTATAAATCATAATTGTGTTTAGTTTGGTTTTAAGCCCATGATTGTCAAATTAAAGATAACTAAAAATATTTATTTTTTTGTAATTTTTGGATATATGGATAGATGGATAATTTTGTAGGTCTTCCCATCACTTTAAAACTCTATTTAGATAGTTTTGACAAAAACCTCTACAAGATATCCATTCATATTAGTTTACTAAAATACCATATAAGCAGGTGATATGGAACCCTATTAATGAACTTTTCCTTGTGCCTTCATCTTCTTCACATGGGAATTCTCCTCAAACAACTAATAGTTCCCTATAAATATATTAAGTTTCTTCACAAAAACAATCTTGCGTTAGAAAGATTGCAAAAGGAATGGTGAAGAGCCTAAGGACCAATTCATTCAAATTATTGAGGCGGTATTTGGATCTTTAGTCAATTTTTGATTCATTTAATTATATTTAGGTTCTTAACTTGTTATCATTTATAATGTATTGGATTTGGTATTATGGATCAATATATATGAATCGATTGAGGAGGTAGTAACCGAGTTTTTAATCAATTGTACTAGATTATATTTCGATTTGTTTGCATATGCAGGACTTTGAATCATTCATGATTTATTTGCATGTAGGATTTAGGTAACTCGAATTGATCCGTAAATTAAGTGAAAGAAAGATTTGAGATGAGTAAGTGAATTTCTTTTATTCTTCTACTGAAAATATTTTCTTTGCATAAATTATTTTTGCATGAAATCTTAAGGAATTTGCATATTGTGAATTTGAATTTTAAACCCAACTATTTATTGAGTGCCAAGATTATTTCGTTCGAAGCCACTTAATGATACTGTAGTTATGACCCTCCTACAGGTAATAATAGTAGTGCATGAAGCCACTTAAAGGTGATGTTAAGATCTTGGCTAAGTTAACCCATTAGAGTCTCGAAAGTTCATGATTATGGTTAAATAAAAAGTTGAACATTTATCATAAAGCGTGTAATTTTTGTTCTGAATTATTCCAATACCATGTTCTGCAAATATTTTGTTAAGAAGATTTTTTATTTTGTATTTGATGATTTTTTTATGGAACAAAACGAAAGATTCTTTTCTTTAGACATTTTAATTGTTCTGACACTTATGCATGTTCAAATTTGGTAGAAGGTAAAGAAAATTTATTTATTGGGCGAAATATTGCTCATACATTATTGTTTTAACCCTTTTGCAGAAGACTTGATTGAGAACTAAGAGGACGATCCATTTTGGGGTTGTTGATATGATATTGAAATGTTCCTTAATTTCAATTAAAGTTGAGTTATTGCTTAGAAGCTATTGTTTATAATTAAAGACAATTTTCTAAGGATTGTAATAGTTAGAATTGATTCCTAAAGATAATATTGATTTTGAAGTTTTAAAATTTGAATTATCTTCCACTGCGACAATTCTTTGAAGTTTTGTAATAATATCTTGTGGATTCTAAGTAAGATCTTATTTCAGTAGCTTACTGTTTTGGAGTCCTTTGCGCTTGGGAGCTCTACCGTGTTATGTCCCGATAGGGTATAACAGATATTGGTTGTTTTTGTTGTGAATTATTGTTTAATAAAATATTATTTTTAATATATTTATCTTTAGTTTTTAATGTTTACAAATAACTGATCCATCAAATAGCTAACCCCATGTTATTGAATGAGGTAGGGGCACTAGCTAAGGTAGGTCCATCGGTTGAGGTAAAGATACCTTCTCAAACTTGACTACTAGTAAGAAACCTCAGCCTAATCATCTACCCCACCACCCCACCTATCCACAGACGATGGCATTTATGACTACGCCTACCCTACACTTTCCTTCTCTAGCACACTTATCATAATCCTTTTCATCAACATGGACCTCTTTTTTTGTGATAAGGTCATCCACCTTTCATACCCCACAATAATATCCCCTTCACATCATGTCCCACCTTCCTCATCATTTTCACACTCGTTCTCACCATCTTCACCACTATTAGGATCTAAATTATCCCTTTTTGCATATATTCCCCCCTCTACTACTGTAGAGGGTGTATCTACATGCCATAATTTAGGAAATGAAGGATTGCCACCCCTAACCTAAGGTTTTGGCAAGGTATACTTGTGTCCTAAAGAACACCATAGGCAAGTGAAAATCTAAATTATAATATATAATGTATTATTTATTTCATTATATATATATATATTGATTTGTGTAACTCCCCAACTTGTGATAGCACTTAAGCTGAGGCGCCATTCAGTTAAATCTTAAATTGAACTGACAATTTAATAGTCCATAATCAAACGTTTCAAGCTTATCAGAAAATAGCAGCGGATTCCAAATTAAACAAACCTGTCATAAGACAATACATTCAAACCTTAAACAATCCTGTAACATACAACACATATACTAAATACATGCCAAAAAAATATCAAATTCAACTTATCAGAGGCAGCAAAATTTCAAACCTAACAAACTCGTCAACCGACTAAGTAAATGCCATGATTCACATTCTTCCATAATAAAATATTTGCATTCCTTAAGTTGACCACATCAACATGATATATCACAGTGTCTTGAGTCCATGCTTAGCAATTAGATAATTTTCATATATATATTCAACACCTGATCTATTACCAAATATTCATGTCCTGCTTGGAGTCCAATCCTTCACTTAATCCCTATTTGAGAGAATCATAATAAAAGGGGGTAAGTCCATAAGATTTAGTGAGGGAGAAGATAATGATAGGATGTGAAGGAAAACCATTAAGACACAACAATCAACAATAAAATTCGGTAATAAGCAAGACTTTTCAATAGGAATAAAATTCGGTAATAAGCAAGAATTTTTAACATGATCAATAGAGTACATAACACATATGATGTCGAACTTGATAGACTGTTGGTCATTGAAACCTTATTACTTCTAGATCAAATTATAATTTCAAGTAGCGAGCGTTGGTACAATATAAATAAAATTTTCTTATCACTCCATTGCTCCACTCAGCTCGGTGGGAAATAACTTGATTATATGGCATGGCCGGTCACATGTTAGATCCCATCACTCACAGTTTGCTGCATCCAACTATCTGTAAGTTAGGATCGTAAGTGGGTACTAGCCGTAAGACATGTGTCCATCGGTCCATTTTTCTCGATTGTCTTCTGGACCGAGTCCCTGGGCCCAAACCCCTAGTGGCATCCCTTTGGGTGAAAACTGCCCATGGTGTCCCATGGATTGAAAAGAAATAATGCCAAATTGAGTATAACCAAATAAAGTCTGGAAGAGGTCTAGTACTGGAATCCAGAGGTGCTAATGGGGATAGACTCAAAAGGAGCCCCCACTGGACATGCCCTGTCAACTAGTGTGACACTTTACTCTGTAACAGACTCAAAAGGAGCTCCCACTAGACATGCCCTATTAACTAGTGTGGCTCTTTGCTCTGGAACAGATTCAAGAGAAACCCCCACTAGACATGCCATATCAACTAGTGTGGTTTTTTGCTCTGCCCGGCACATATTTTACAGTATTGACCAAACAAGATATTTAAAAGGGTCAAGGTTTTTAACGTTCAATTGCCAACAGGGCAGAACAATTTAACAATTTTGCCAACAAGGCAATCAACAATACACTTGAACAAAAAATATGTTTATAAGAAACTAACAAGTATACTGGCCGGAAAGGCTATTCTAGTATATAAATCCAAGCATTCTGCTGAGATTGGCTTTCAAACAGAGTTTACAAGTTCAGAGAAATTCACAGAGTTCGATTGAAAAATAATTATTTTCAAGAAAATACAGAAAATACCAAATAGTTTCAAATTCAGAAGAACCTCACAGGTTTCGATAATCAAGCAACGTTAATCAAGAAAGATATCAAATTAGCATAACCTAATGGGTTCAATGTTAGATACGAAATAAGCTCATACAAGCGATAACTAATTAGCAGATCCTTTACAGGGGTAACAATAATGAACAAAATACGGTAATCAAATCAATACCGACCCCCACAGGGGTTTATAAATAAAATTGATAGGTACAAGAGTGCCAGATTGGTAGATCCTTACCTTAAAAGTCATATAAAGAAACTATAATCGGCAGTCTACTGGTCTGTGGGACCTGCTCCTTCGTCACCTACCAAAGGAATAAGTTCACAATCAAATTTTTTGAATCTTAACTATAAATATGACGAATGTCATTAGCAAACTTAAGGGTATTTTCAACATAGTCCTGACAATTCTTAGATGTTTAAACAGTCCATGACCTTGTTTGCCAATTGACTTAAAGTTCAGAATACATAACCTAAACCCAACATTGATTATGATTTCTCAATCACAATTCTTAAAGCACTTAAATATCCTTATCACGTTCCTCAATTACTCTAACTGTTCAGTTATAATTCTCAAATTCTATGTTACACTCAACTGTGCAAGGTAATCACCTATCATAGTCCTTAACTAGACAAGTTGATAAACTAGTTGTTAAAATCTTATTTAAAGCCTTAAAACAATCTGATAATTCCTCCGAGCTGATTAAATTCAATACTATATTAATTATAAGATTAGTCTATAACCTTAGGCTAAATCGTGGTTTAACATTCTTAGTTTAGATCACGAGTAACTTCATCCAAAAATCTAGTTACATTCGATAATTTAATCGAATTAAAATTTGATTATTGAAATTTACCTAAATTGGGTTGAACTAAGATCCAATTTCAAGTTAAGAATAGCTCACATGAGTTCGGAATTACATTCTGCGTAAACTGTCTAATAGCCGCCGTCACGCGTCGCCGCTCGAGGTGGAGACCGCCTCCATCATCAGGCGCGCCTCAATGTCAGGAACAAAACACCTTAAATAATTTTCGATTCTGACGACGATAGGTTGGCTAATTGGCCGCTTAAAGCCAAAGCTAGCCCTAACCCGCCACCGTCCTCTGCAACCTTCAATTCTCTATTTCCAGCCACCAAAACACCAAACTAAAGCTACCACCAGCCTACCCACCTTCTTGAGATCAAAACCCACTAAAGCAAGACCACTTCCGGCGGCGGAACCACCACCGTCACCACGTGCTCGCCGTCAGTTCTATTTTTCGACGATTTTGTCGGTTATTTTTGGATGTTTTTGGTATAGTTGAGTTCAACGCAACGAGATGAATGTTTTTGTCATATTGGTTTTGGGTTTTATGGCCATTTTCTAGCGTTTCACTAGCAGGATTGAGTTTGGGCACTTTTTGAGAATTTAATAAAAATTCGTCCTTCAACTATATATGTAAACCAAGTTTTGTTTAATTGCATTCAGCCCCCATGATCTTTCACTGCTTTCGATCAGAACCCTAAGCTTTTAAACCGCCTTCACTTTGGTCCTGGCCTTCAATTGAGTCCTCTAACTTTTAATTCTTGTACATTGACGCCTAATACTTCCATTTTTGGGCAACTAGATCAAAATTTAATTATTTCAAAGTCCTTAAACTTTTATCCTACCCACATTACCCCCTAAACTTTTGAAATTTTGGCAATCAAGTTATTTTTATTTATTTTTTGAGCCTTAAAATCCAATCAATCAATATCTTAATTTCTAAATTCTTACTTTTACAAAATACCAAATTTTAGGGTTGTTACACTCCTCCCCCTTAAAAGAATTTGGTCCCCAAATTCTCATCTGAGTACTGTTTCGACTGGCAGAAAATAAGTAGATTTGGTCAGTTGATCTACATTCTTTTTCTTTTTTTTTTCATTATATTCTGCCAGAATTGCTTCCTTAAGTCCCCGATGCATTTTCATGCCTCTCGAATGCATCATGTCTCTTGACTTGTGTGCCATATTTAACAATCTCACTTCTACGGAACATAAAAAATACCTTAGTTTAGTATTGAAGTCAGACTCCAAAACTTCCAAATCTTTCTTTCTATTTCAACATTCATATATCTTTGGCTTAGGGTTCATCACACTTCATCCTATGATTTGGACTACACTTATCTCTGCAATCCTACTCTTTGTATTAATTTTAATACAACACTCTTTTTTGTTGTCAATAAGTAAGCCATTCTCGCCTTTCAGCTAGAGGCATGGCTACTACATTCGCCTTTCGGGTGATAAGTGATGAAGAAATCATAATTTCTAGAATTTCATCCATCAGTGTTGTCTCCTATTCAAATTCTCATTTTGGCCAAATGCTTGACCTTTCTGAGTTAATTTAGTCAACGTGTTAGCTAATTAGAAAAGTTCTTCACAACTTTCGGTAACAGTAGATAAGACGCGAAAAACTACAAACTTCTATTAGGTTTCATGGTTTCTTCTAGTTGACTATCGTCTCTATCTTAGAGGGATCAATCCTTCACCCCATATCAGGATATTGTGTGCCCAAGAAAAGCCACATTCTCTATCTAGTATTTGTACTTACAAACTTTTCATACAACTGATGCCCTCTTTTAGAGCTCCGAGAATCATGTGTAAGTGCTTTACATGGTCTTTCAACTGGTAGTACCTTTGCTTCTCCCAACATTCAATCTCCTCTTTCTCTACATTCTCCATTAATCTATCTAGCATGTATATGCTTGCCTCAAGTACTGATTTTAAATGGCTTGACTTTGTTTGTCTATCCTTTAAAGCCCCATTCCTATCACGTAATTTTTCTTCAAAATCTTGGCACTATCTTTGAAGATTTTCCTTTTCCTCATTTAGGACCTTATTCTCATTCTTCAAATCTTCTACACAGTCCTCAAATGCAATATTACATGCAATGATTCCTTTCCTATATCTCCACTAACCAAATTTTCCTGCCCAAAATCCACATTCCAAAAATCATATCCCTACATAGCTTAGGTATCCTTTAACTCAAGTGTTTACATTCTAAATGATTTTCAATTCAAGCTTAATCTCAAGTAAGTCCATCAACTCTAATTCCTCTAGACTTTCAAGAATAAAAGGAATAGAAGGATCAGATGGAAGTAAACCAAACTCAAGGATACACAAGTCGTAATCATTCTACGATATGCAACAAGATCCTATAAGCATCATGCAGTACTCAAACTAACCGAAATAAAAAGTCAGTCCCAAATCCCAATGATACCCAAATGCCTAGGCCATCGACAAACCTGGGCTCTGATACCACCTGTAATTCCCCCACTCGAGATAGCACCTACGCAGAGGCGTCGCTCAATTCAATCTTAAATTGAAACTACAATTCAATTAATAGTCCATAATCAAACGTTTCAAACTTATCAGAAATAGCAGCAGACTCCAAATTAAGCAAACCTGTCACAAGACAATACATTCAAACATTAAACGATCTTGTAACATACAACACATATACTAAATACATGCAAACAAAATATCAAATTCAACTTATCAGAAGTAGCGGAATTTCAAACTTAACAGACTCATCAACCAACTAAGTAAATGCCATGATTCACATTCTTACATAACAAAATATTTACATTCCTTAAGTCAACGACATCAACATGATATATCACAGTGTCTTGAGTCCATGCTTAGCAATTAGATAATTTTCATATGTACATTCAACACCTAATCTATTACCAAATATTCATGTCCTGCCTGGAGTCCAATCCTTCACTTAATCCCTGTCTCACATAATCAACATAAATGGGGGTAAGTCCAAAGGACTTAGTAAGGGAGAAAAAGATGATAGGATGTGAAGGAAAACTATTAAGATACAACAATCAACAATAAAATTTGGTAATAAGCAAGACTTTCAATAGGAACAAAATTTGGTAATAAGCAAGAATTTTTAACATGATCAACAGAGTACATGACACATATGATATCGAACTTGACAGACTGTTGGTTATTTCGACCTTATTACTTCCAGATCAAATTATAATTGCGAGTACTGGGCGTCAATATAGTATAAATAAAATTTCCTTATGACTTCATTGCTTGAGCACTCAGTTCGGCGAGTAATAACTTGATTATATGGCATGATCGGTCACACGCCAGATCCCATCACTCATAATTTGCTACATCCAGCTGCCTGTAAGTTACGATCGTAAGTGGGTACTAGCTGTAAAACCTGTGTCTGTCGATCCGTTCCACCCGACCATTTTTCGGACCTAGTCCCTGGGCCCAAACCCCCCGTGGTATCCCTCAATGTGAAAACCACTCATGGCGTCCCGTGGGTTGAAAAGATATGATGCCAACATATAAGAATTTAACTTTTAAAGCAATAAACATGAGTATAACCAAATAAAGTCTAAATGAGGTCTAGTACTAAAATCTAGAGGTGCTAACAGGGATAAACTCAAGAGGAGCCCCCACTAGACATGCTATGTCAACTAGTGTGGCTCTTTGCTCTGTAACAGACTCAAGAGGATCCCCCACTGGACATGCCCTGTCAACTAGTGTGGCTCTGGAACAGACTCAAAGAGAAGCCCCCACTAGACACACCCTATCAACTAGTGTGGCTCTTTGCTCTACCTAGCACATATTTTACAGTACTGACCGAACAAGATATTTAAAAGGGTCAAGATTTTCAACGTTCAATTGCCAACAGGGCAGAATAATTTAATTTTTTTGTCAACAAGGCGATCAACAATACACTTGAACAAACAACATGTTTATAAGAAACTAACAAGTATACTGGCCGGCAAGGCCATTCTAGTATATAAATCTAAGCATTCCACTAGGATTGGCTTTCAAACAGAGTTTACAAGTTCAAAGAAATTGACAGAGTTCGATTGAAAAATAATTATTTTCAAATTCAAAAGAACCTCATTGGGTTCGATAATCAAGTAACGTTAATCAATACAGATATCAAATCAGCAGAACTTAACGGGTTCAACATTAGATATAGAATAAGCTCATACAAGTGATAACCAATTAGCAGATCCCTCACAGGGGTAACAATAATGAACAGAATACGATAATCAAATCAATACCGACCCCCACAGGGGTTTATAAATAAAATTGATAGGTACAAGAGTGCCAGATTGGCGGATCCTTACCTTAAAAGTCTTAGAAAGCAACCACAATCGGCAGTCTATTGGTCTGTGGGACGTACTCCTTCATCACCTACCAAAGGAATAAGTTCACAATCAAATTTTTTGAATCTTAACTATAAATATAACGAATGTCATTAGCAAACTTAAGGGTATTTTCAACATAGTCCTGATAATTCTTAGATGTTTAAACCGTCCATGACCTTGTTTCCCAATTGACTTAAAGTTCAGAGTATATAACCTAAACCCAACATTGATTATGATTTCTCAATCATAATTCTTAATGCACTTACATATCCTTATCACGTTCCTCAATTACTCTAATTGTTTAGTCATAATTCTCAAATTCCATGTTACACTCAACTGTGCAAGGTAATCACCTATCATAGTCCTTGATTCGACAAGCCGATAAACTAGTTGTTAAAATCTTATTTAAAGCCTTAACAACAATCTGATAATTCCTCCGAGCTAATTAAATTCAATACTATATTAATTATAAGATTAGTCTATGACCTTAGGATAAATCATGGTTTAACATTCTTAGTTCATATCACAATTAACTTCATCCAAAAATCCAGTTACATTCGATAATTTAATCAAATTAAAATTTGATTATTGAAATTTACCCAAATTGGGCCAAACTGAGATCTAATTCAAGCCAGAATAGTCCACATGAGTTCAGAATTAAATTCTGCATAAAATGTCCAATCATTGTTGTCACGCACCACCGCTGTCCGCCACGCTCCACCTTCAATTCTCCATTTCCAGCCACCAAAACACCAAACTAAAGCTACCACTAGCCTACCCACCTCTTTGTGATCAAAACCCACTAAAGCATGACCACTTTCTGCCGCTTCCATCATTGTCGCCGCGGGCTCGCCGTCAATTCTATTTTTCAGCGATTTCATCAATTACTTTTGGATGTTTTTGGTATAGTTGAGTTCTCCACGATGAGAGGAACGTTTTTGTTCAGTTGGTTTTGGGTTTTCTACCCGTTTTCTGGCGTTTCACTGACGGGATGGAGTTTGGGCACTTTTTGAGAATTTAATAAAAATTCGTCCTTCGACTATACATATAAACCAAGATCTTTCACTACTTTCGATTAGACCCCTGAGCTTTTAAACTTCCTTCGCTTTGGTCCTGGCCTTCAATTGAGTCCTCTAACTTTTAATTCTTGTACATTGACCCCCAACACTTCTGTTTTGGGGCAACTAGACCCAAATTTAATTATTTCGATATCCTTAAACTTTTATTCTACCCACATTACCCCCTAAACTTTCAAATTTTCAGCAATCAAATCCTTTTTATTTATTTTTTGAGCCTTAAAATTCGATCAATCAATATCTTAATTTATAAATTCTTATTTTTTCAAAATACAGAAATTTAGTGGTGTTACAATTTGTCTATTATTGTTATGAATTTTATGTAGGTATATGCTTCCACTTGATGGTACTAAGTTCTTTACTAGAGTCATAAAGAACAAAGTATAGGAGTCGTATAAGACCTCGTTAGATATTCCCTAGAGCTTTTATCTGATCATGTTCCGAGAGTAGGAGTTATTTGTTTGTTATTATAGTTACAAGTACATATATCTATGCATGCAATAGATTATACTAACTTTATTATTTCATTTGTTTCCACAGTGATATGTCTATTTGGACCTCTAGCATGAGGGCCTTCAAAATGAAAGGGGGTCACCGATTGAGTGATATATATGGCCATGCCTGAAGATAGGCAAAAGGTCAGATTAGATTGGCGAAGACACTTAGAATGCCCTTGGTAGTTATTCAGCATCCTCAAATTTTTATATGTTTTCAACCCAGGCCAAGGAAAATTAGGCTTTTGAGACTAGAGAATTCCTTTATACTAGAGGTTGCATATCTTCTGCAACACATGCCAATAGACTAGTAGGTTTCTAAACTTATAATATTTCATACAAATACTTAGAATATGTTTAATATAGTTAGAATGTATGGAGGAGATGGGTTATAGGGAAAGGCCAAAAGGGTAGAGCCCTTTCTTTTTGGTGTCGATTTGTTATATTTGATTGTTGATTCGTTGTATTTGCTTTATTTGGTATCTTTTCATATCTGTTTGTATATCAATTTAAGAGAATCCTGCCAAATTTTTTCTGTTTAAAATTATAATTTTATAATATACATAATGCTTGTTTTAAAGTAGTTATGTAGGCTAAGAAGTTGTAGAGGCTACCTATGGCAGAGGAGATTTTCGCTTATACCCACTAGAGGAAGGTGGATAGCTGCTTGGTTAATAAGGGGATGAGGAGAGCTACTGTAAGTTTCTATCCAATTAATTATATTCAATTCACTTAACTCAGTAGTGCATGATTGTAATTTAAAAAGTTTATTATTTTTTCATCTTGTAGAAGAGATGGCAGCAGACAAGTCTTAGTCCCCAGGACTGCTGACACTCAACAATTGAAGGCCAACTTGTGGATGCAGTTTTTTGAAGGCCCCAACAAGAAAGGCTGAGCATATCCATTCAGTTACCATCAATCGTCTACCAACTACTATGTACCCCCAGGAGTCTTCATTCGCAGCTGAGGCCTGTTCCTAAGCACAGCTCAAGGAGATACAGGTGAACATATATGGTGGAGCTGGGTCAGGTCATCCAAGAGCAGGTCGGTTGTGATCGTGATTGTATGGTGCAACCTACTAAAGATGTTGTAGATGAATTACGATGGATAATAGAGAGAGTCGATGTGACTGATGATCTGTTTCAACAGCAGCAATAGATATTAACCTTGCTCGTGACCCAAATGCAGCTGATTCACGTTACTTATCCTTCAACCTTTTATGTCTGACCTCTAGCTCTGTCTCTACCCGCACACAAGCAGGCCAACGACTATATAGATGAAAAGGATGCTAATGGTGGCTTGTAGTTTTGATAAAGTTGAACTATGTCATATTGTACTTTGATTAATTGGGATGCATTATGATACTGGACATTTATAAAATTCTTTTCTTGTTATTTCATATGTTGCGAATAGTTTATAGATTTAATAAAGTAAAATAAATTTAAAAATTTTATTTTTTAAAAATTAAACTTAGTCGATGAAATTGCAACTACAAATCGATTGAAAATATTTAAATAATAAATTTAATCTAACAAAATTCTGGCAAAATATCCACAAAAAATCTAATGCAAAACAATTTTAGCCTAACATTCACTGGAAATGTTTGTGTTAGATTTAGGATATTTTGCTAAAAACTTTCAAACTTCAATACGATGAAATGATAAAAAGTCGATGCATCCTTTGCAGGAACTCCATCGAAGATTTTTCCTGATGGATTTTTCTCTGAAATTCTTTTTCCGACCACATGTTCTTCGACAGAACATTTTTCATTGGAGATCTACCAGGAAGAATTCATTGAAAATCTCCTCCAGAATAAGCAGCTTTTTCGTAAGGATAATTGTTCCACCACGAGAAAATCACATTTTTTATCCCATAACTTAGGATCATTTTCAATTGAGTCCAATTTATTTTGAAATTATCACATCCGGTCCCATAATTTAAAATTTTTGTCACATTTGGTCCCACCTCCCTCCTTTTGTTAAATAATTAACAAAAAACACACCTGCAAAGCATGTGCACCGTTATAGTTGGATTTTGGGAGGAAATTTGGCTTGATACTGTTCACTCTTCATTTTGGAGGGAAAATCAATTATAAAAAAGAAAAAAAATGAGAAAAAGAGAAGAAAAGGGAAATATATTATAAATTTTTTAATAATTTTATAAATTTAAATTTAAGATATTCTAAATTACATAAAATAAATATCCAATTTTCTAATTATTATAAATTGAAGAATTTATTTTTATCGTGTAAAATTTTTCAGAAATTCTTTTATATTTCTTTTCCAAACATGATAAAAATTATAATTTATATTTCATAATTTTTCTTGTTTGGACATTTATTTAGTTATTAACTTGTTAATTTTTTTTGTTTTTAAAAATTAGTTAATTTGGAATAAATTTTAAAATTTAAATTATATTTTTAATTTAAATATGGAATGATTATTTTAATTTTAAAATTTAAATTAAAAAATTATTTTTAATTTCATTATTTCTAAATATAATTTAAAATATAGTTTACATTTAGAAAAAACTTGCTTAATAAAACATAATTTAAAATTATATCTAGACATTAATTTGGAAACAAGCATGGAAATTTAAAATTTTCAAATAGTTAATTTTTTGTTATTACAATGAAAACTTAAAAAATAGCAAAAAAAATCATAAATTTAAATATTAATTTATAATGAAAAGTTATAAATTATAAATTTTAAAATTTATTTTAAAATTAACTAAGTTTAGAAATAACAAAAAAATTAACAAGTTAATAACTAAATAAATTTCCAAACATGAAAAATTAATAAATACAAATTACAAGTTTTCTCATGTTTGGAAAAGAATTATTTAATTTAATTTTTTAAATACTTTTGAATATTTGAAATTTTTTACACAAATAAATTCTTTAATGTGTAATGTTTAAAAAATATTGAATATTTATTTCATGTAATTTAGAATATTTTAAATTTAAATTTATGAAAATTATTGAAAAATTTTATGATAATTTTACCAACTACATTAATTAATATCATTTTATAAAGATCAAAAATCAATTTAAATTAAAAATTATTTGTAATTTTATTATTTCTAAGTATAATTTAAAATTATTAGAATTTAAAATATAATTTAAATTTAAACATGACTTGTTTAATAAAATATAATTTAAATTTTTTTATTAAATTTTAAATTTTAATTTGAAAATAAGCATTGAAAAGTGTTTAAAATATAAATATGAATAGTATCCGAGAAAATCGCACTTTTGCTCCAATAACTTAGGCCTAGTCAATTTTCCCCCCCAAACCCACCTGTTAACAGTCACGTGTATGTCACATGCATTTTCCGTTAATTATTTGACGAAAACAAGGAGGTGGGACCAAATGTGAGAAAAATTTTAAATTATGGAACTCAATGTGATAATTTTGAAATGAATGGGACTCAATTGAAAATGACTCTAAGTTATGGGACCAAAAGTGCAATTTTCCCGTTGGACCACCAATAATCATTGTTTTCCATTTTCGAACTACCAAACAAATAATATAAATAAAACTAAAGTAAAAGAAAACAAAACAAAACAAATCAAAACAAACAAAAACTAAACTACTAGTGTAGTTTAACATTACCAATTTGGATAAAACATCAATATATCATTTATCGGCAACAACGCCAAAAACTTTACCCTCATGCTTTGCAAATATACACAACTTTAATTGATAGAAAAGAAATATGCAACACTCTAGTATCTCAAAACATTGAAACAAATATTAAAAACCAAACTTGATGATGTATCGCAAGTAGGTCATGTTTTAATATAGTCTCGATAGTCCCAAGGTTGTATGCATAGGGAAAGTGGTTGAGTACTCTATCCTCTTTACATATACTAATACTATATAGTTCACATCAATTAGCTCTTAATTTCATGAATTAAGTAAATAAGATTATTCCTAAGTGTACCTTCAAAGTTAAAATATATCTTAAAATGATAAAAGTCTAAAACACTTATATATATCGACAAAATAAAAGTCCCAAATCAAATTTAATATTCTAATTTTTAAATCCTACTAGAAGGTTGAAACGTTTAATCCCTTACCCAACCTTTGTGCTCTTGGCTATCTTTTCCAAGAAGTTTTAGCTTATGAAATTGAACAATATAATTTAAACTCTCTATGTTTTATGTTTGGTATTTTATTAACTTTTAAGTAATATATAAAATATACAATATATATTACATAATTATGACTTCACGGTTTAATTGGGGTTCAATTGCGGTCTGACCAACGATTGAACCAGTAAATTATGAATCAATAAATTTTTTGATTTAATGAACGATTCGATTTTTCAAACACTATGTGTGTAAGTGGCTAGGCAATGTTAGGCGACTTGTACCACTTATTAGAAGCAATTGACTTTGTCAATTGAGGTAAAGATTATAATTTAAATTTGCACTTTGTTTGGGAGTGTTCTCCCAAAACATGCGTGTTCGGGGAGAACACTCCCAAACACTTAGCAGTAAAATCCCCATAGGAAAATACCTAGAAACCCCTCAATATCCCTCCCAAATAACCATTATCCCCTTTCATTTCACATTCCCCTAAGCGTCTGACCCCAGAATTTGTCCCGTCTTTCCCATTAGGGCCATCTGCCTCTCTCTCCCTTTATGTCTTTCTCTCTTTCTCATCGACGCAAACACAGGTTTTCCCTTCCCCCGTTCTCCATTTCATGGGTTTAATGTCCACAAATATCTTGCCTATTAACAATACTGGGTGCGTTCTCACCTCTGCGTGAATGCTCCTTAACCTACAGTCCCCATTTTTGCGTTGGGCAAGCTTACGGGTTTCATAACCCTTATGCGTTTTCTAGGTTAAGGTTTCTGATTTTTTCTGTATGAAACATGTATCTGCAATAGATGGGCCCTATCTTACTTAGATCTATGCTATGTAAAATCTGGCATGGTGTGCGTATGAGGTTGTAGCACATTTTGGTATTCCAATGGGTTTTTCGGTACTCTATTCCATAGTGCCTTGAACCGCATTTAGAGGGGTGGTTCAACTGCCACTGCTGTATATTGGGGAAACTGATACTCGATTTATTTGGGGTGAACGGTATTATGCTTTTATTTTTAGAATTTGTTGGAATGTGCCTCTATTTTCTGCCTACAGAATGTGTTTTCTGTTGGTTAGCTTGCACTTGTAGTCTTCTTTGTGATGTTGGAGTCCGCATGTTTGGGTGGTTTCCTAGGTTTGTAATTTCCATTTTTCGTTTTCTCCACATCATTGAAGGTATTTACTTTGAATGCAACTGGTTATGCATGTTGAAATCGATTATTGGGGATTTTGGCCTTTCGATGTGTGTCTTTGGTTTATTTGCCAATTGTTGGGTTTTAGTCCTCTTGACGTTCTTGTTTCCCAAACTGAAGCTCTACATGTTTTAATGTTCAATGGGACAAATTCTTTGTGAAACAGTTGTCCGATTTTCATTAGTATACCATGAATCTGTAGGGGTCTTAGTCAAGTTTTTAGGAGTATTTTTTCTGAAAATTTGGGCCTGCATGTTTTGGCTGGCATTTTGCTTGGTTCCCCAATGCTTCTGGTTTGATATCCTACATCAATATGTCCATTGGCTGCCAATGTACTCTGCTCCTATGCTGGTTTGTATGTATTCTGTATGTGGGAGTTGTAACTATTGTAGTTTTAGGTATAAGTGATGCAAACTGTGCATAAGCATTGACCATGTTATGAGTCAATGATTGGCTTTTATATTATTGTTGTATGTGAATGTACATCCAGATCGTGTGTTTCTTTTGTTGGTTATCTGAATACTGTATTGCAGTCTGCCTTTATCGGTTGTAAGGCTGCAGCATGTTACTGTTTGGTTGATTCCCTCTTCTGCCTAGAATGCATATGAATTAATACTATGCTTGACTAGCTTTTCTTTCTCATGACTCTGTCATGCATGCATCTTTTGTGTGCAATCATATCATTTCCGTATTGATTGTACTACATTATTGAGGAATTGCCTTATAAATTGAAGCCAACCTCATTTAGCTTTATCCCCTGACCATGTAAACCTTAATTTCTATCTCCTTCATTCCTACACACTTGCACACACACACACACAAAAATAATGCTACCTTCTTGTCTTCTCATTCCCATTTTGCCTCAACTTCTATAAACTGCTTCTAGATTATCCTACTGTCCAAGTAAAGTCTACCAAGTTTTCTATTATCCAACAAATTCCTTTCAAAACGGCAGGTAAATCCATTCTTTACAAAAGCATCCCGTATATGTATATTACATGCACCTCTGTCATAAGTATTATAGTTTAAGTATTTGATTTACCTCTTCAAAATTTCACCAGCTATAAGCTCTTTCGAGGACAATTTCTACACATCCGATACCCAATCCAAGTCCCAATTTGTGTCAATTACTCTTGTACAATCCCCAACCCAAAGCTATAGTTCTTCATCAGTAAGTGAATATGTGGCAATATGTGTTATGCCTCTGTTATGTGGCCCTTTTGATTGCATTAGATACAGTAAACTGCACTTGAATTTCTTATGTGATGTTCAGTGGATTCAGTATATGGAAATGTCTTATGTGCTTGATGCTATGATGTTTACTATTGTCTGCCCCGGTTGATCCATTTTAATCGTTAGCATCACGCTTGGGGTTTCTCCACGCCATAAGTGGAGGAGTAAGTCATTCCCCCATGGTGACTACTAAGGTTTTGATTTTTTTAAGATATTTTATGGATGGTTAATGATGTGGTACTGAGTGAAGCCAAGTAATGATGTTGCATTACTTAGCCTGAAATGGTTATGAACCATATTGGTGATTGTTGTTAGGCTACTCTGGTTGTTCCTGTGTGTGTTTTCTGGGCAGCATTGTTCTATTATGACAGCTTGGTTTCCTGTCCACATAAGGTCTTCTGTACCATGGTTGTCACTCCCTATATATTGGTCCCCTTTTCTGTTAAACCATTGTCACTCCCTTGTGTGGTTCTAGTCAGCTTATTTCCTGGTTTTTGAGGCTATTCGTGTGTGTATTTTCCTATGGATCACAACTGGTTTTTTGGTGTTGAGTTAGGATTAGGTTTGTTAAGTTTAATTCACATCTCCTTTATAATTTTTTTTTTTAATACAGTTTGGGCCAAGTGCTTTCCTTTTGACACACACATATTATGTTTCTCATCACATGTAATGTGGGATAGTTGTAGTTGTACCCTACTCCCTACTTAGTCATATCTGTGCACCATAACAGTTTCTCTTCGTCTTATTCTCCTCCATCTTCTTGAATTTTAATCCATCTCAACTATATATTGATGTTGTGGTGGATGGGAGTGACAGTGGCTAAAAAACAAGGATGGTGGTTTGAGTTGGATCACATCATATTCTATTGATGTGTTCCCAAATATCCCCATCTCACATTTTATGTTTGTTAATTTTCCTCTTGGTTTGTTGATGGCACACAAGACTTGTAATCACCCATCATAGCTCGTGAAGATGTGTATACATTCTTCCAAAAAATTGGGAGTTTGTAATCATATTGTCAATTATTTTGATTTGTAGTATGCTTTGAAAGATTACTTTACTATGCCAATTGTTAGGACAACTTAAGCAAAATTTGTATTAGGTCTAGTTGTTGCAAGACTTGTGATACCTATGTTAGTTTATGGGATTAGCTTCTCGGGCTACATTTATCCTTCCATGTTTATTAGTTCTTGCTAATTTTAGCATTAGAGGTTGCTTTACATTCTATTGCACTCTTGGATTTTGTTTCACAAGGAATGCATTACTGTGACGTTAACGGTTGTATTTTTATAATTTCTCCCAAATTTGACAATGTGGTCTATGAAATCCGAGATGACACACTAGGTCTTTTTTCATAAATATGAAATCAATCAAGTCATAGTTTAATTGATAGGCTCGTATGTTGACTAAACGTATATTTAACTTTAAGCTGCTAAATGTACCATATACTATTATATATGTTTATAAATATGTGGGATTACAAAAATTTTGATTCCACAATGTCATCAAACCTCCCATTAACTTTGAATTTACTTCCCACTTCAACAAAGCATACGTAAGTAGATATCTTAACCCCCTTGGGAAAGTTATTCTCCTCAATGACATGACTAAACATATAATTAATTACATTTTAATGCTTATGCTGCTGAGGGTTTTTTGAATAAGTATTTAGATTAGTTGCATGTTGTTTCATTGTGTATTTCATTTAACCTATAACTTAGTGAGTACATCTTATGTAAAATATAAAATGTATATATATATATTTACACGTACGTATAAAGTTTTTATCACCCTACAAGTAAGATTTATAAAAACTTGTGGGTTGGGACAATCAGAATTGCTTTTGTTGGGCCTTAAAAATATGAATTAAGTGTATTAAAATATAGCAAAAGCTACTTATTGACAGAATTAGTTGGGAGGGCATTAATGTAGTACATAGCACTGGTGGGTGGCTTCCGTATTACCACATGTTACGTATATAATTTAATTGTAAACTATAATTAGATAAGTTAGGGGGGATATATGTTTATAAAGTATAGGGGTTAATATATAAAATATGTATGTGTAAAAATATTATATAATTCGATCATTCCCAAACTTTATAATTTTAATTGACAAAGCGCTAGCGAAATAGTCAGAACACTTGGAAATAAATAAAAAATTATTTTGTACAGATGTTGAAAAATACTATTATTGATAAAGTGAAAAAATATTGTCATATATATACATCGTAATGCTCGTAAAACATACTTTACTATTTACGTATTATTCAACATTATATAATATAAACAACATACATGAAAAATTATATTCCCAACTATCGAAACAAATCAACATTATTATAATCAAGTAACAGTACTAATATCTAATATATATATTTAATATTAAACAAAGAAAAAAGATATGGAAAAATAAATTTGATAGTAAAAAATGTTAAATATGTATGAATATTTTGTTTGCCTATTTAAATAATATCTCAAGTAATTGCATTGAAAAAAAATTGATTAAATAAATTTTAGTTAGAATTAACCTGTGGAGGTCATGTACAATATATATAAGTATTTATATAGAAAATAGTACTAAATGGACTACATATATATTTATGTGATGATGGGTGTATATATTTTGTATATTATTTCACATACTACACAATTAGACTATTTAAATAGTGCTTAATAACAAAAACTGATAAACACAAATACACACAGGTATACATTACAAATGATTGTTATCTGGTGGGTAATTAATAAATCTATTATTTACATATACAATATATATATATTTGATCTATTTTTCATATATACTTTATATATACACACATTTATGTTGCTTCATACGTGTGAAGAATATTATATGTGTTTATCATCCTACATGTAATCTGTATTTCATGATGGTCTGATAGCAAGGCAGCTTACCTCAACTTCTTTTATGGTTTCACTTTAGTACCTTTAAGCTTGAAACATGCGGCACATTTGATGATGTCAGTGGCATTACGACACGCATATAATATATTTGTATGCTTTATTTACTATCACGATTATATATGTCACTTGCTTGATTTAACGTTGCTCACAATTTATTTTAAGTGTAATTTCCTAGGGCACGTGATATAATAAACTCGTTCATAGATGGATCCTTACGGTCACAAACCATCGCATCGAAATGATGCAACATATAGTTCACAAACTGGGGGTACTCGGTCGGCATACGTACGTTGGCCTTTCAATAATGAAAGACAGTTAATCGAGTTTGCCTATGAGGAATACCAAGTCGGTCAATTACTTTCAACCACGTTTTCAGTGTACACTTGGAATAAGATTTTCCACAAGATGAATGTGGAGCTACAGCCTGCGTATACGTACACTGTGAAGCAGCTCAAGCAAAAATGGATTAGGCTCCGTGCATCGTGGTGAATGTTTCATTCACTGATAACCAATGGTACAGGCTACGGATGGGATTACGATCGAAACACGATCACTGGTAGCAAGGATCGCATCACACACTGGCTTGCGGTATACTTATGTTTTAATCTAAGTAAACTAGATATGAATTACTATTATGTTAAAGCGATATTTGGTGTTTTAGGAGCACCCGGACCGTGTCTCCTTGATGGACCATGGCTTGCCATGCTACGATTACTGTACCGAGATGTTCTTGAAGAACGTTGCTTTAGGATCTAATGCCAGGTCTTCGGCTATGCCACATCTAGCCACAGATAGTACTCGGAGTGGGAGCAAAAATATGACTAGAGGCAGTACTAGTGGGTCAAAACGTTCAGCTTCATCACGTGATGACATTGATGACACGGCTGGTACTCATGGGGAGGGTTCATCCCGATGGAGAAGGGGCAAAGAAAGAAAGTTCTATGCAGGAGATAGGCAAGATCGATTGGAAGATGTCCTTAACAAATGGGATGGAATGATGGAGGCAAAGTCTGAGAGGATTGGGCCCAAAGCCCAGGCCTCTTTTTTCGAATGTATTGATGCACTGCGTCGCCTAGATGGGCTACCAAATCACCTATTTAGAAGGGTTATCAATTCACTTCAGAGTGCGGCAATACGGACTTTCTCCCTACAACTGGATGATAGAGAGAGACGCCTTTAGGTGGAGTCACTAGGCAATTAGACCACCTGCCACCTTTTTTATTCCCCACCTATTATGTTGTTGTTAAGTACTTATGTTGCTTGTCTATGAGATTTTTAGTTGTATGCTTTATTTACTTATGTTGCTTGTCTGTGAGATTTTTTGTTGTATGCTTTATTTACTATCACGATTATATATGTCACTTGCTTGATTTAACGTTGCTCACAATTTATTTTAAGTGTAATTTCCTAGGGCACGTGATATAATAAACTCATTCATAGATGGATCCTTACGGTCACAAACCATCGCATCGAAATGATGCAACATATAGTTCACAAACTGGGGGTACTCGGTCGGCATACGTACGTTGGCCTTTCAATAATGAAAGACTGTTAATCGAGTTTGCCTATGAGGAATACCAAGCCGGTCAATTACTTTCGACCACGTTTTCAGTGTACACTTGGAATAAGATTTTCCACAAGATGAATGTGGAGCTACAGCCTGCGTATACGTACACTGTGAAGCAGCTCAAGCAAAAATGGATTAGGCTCCGTGCATCGTGGTGAATGTTTCATTCACTGATAACCAATGGTACAGGCTACGGATGGGATTACGATCGAAACACGATCACTGGTAGCAAGGATCGCATCACACACTGGCTTGCGGTATACTTATGTTTTAATCTAAGTAAACTAGATATGAATTACTATTATGTTAAAGCGATATTTGGTGTTTTAGGAGCACCCGGACCGTGCCTCCTTGATGGACCATGGCTTGCCATGCTACGATTACTGTACCGAGATGTTCTTGAAGAACGTTGCTTTAGGATCTAATGCCAGGTCTTCGGCTATGCCACATCTAGCCACAGATAGTACTCGGAGTGGGAGCAAAAATATGACTAGAGGCAATACTAGTGGGTCAAAACGTTCAGCTTCATCACGTGATGACATTGATGACGCGGCTGGTACTCATGGGGAGGGTTCATCCCAATGGAGAAGGGGCAAAGAAAGAAAGTTCTATGCAGGAGATAGGCAAGATCGATTGGAAGATGTCCTTAACAAATGGGATGGAATGATGGAGGCAAAGTCTGAGAGGATTGGGCCCAAAGCCCAGGCCTCTTTTTTCGAATGTATTGATGCACTGCGTCGCCTAGATGGGCTACCAAATCACCTATTTAGAAGGGTTATCAATTCACTTCAGAGTGCGGCAATACGGACTTTCTCCCTACAACTGGATGATAGAGAGAGACGCCTTTAGGTGGAGTCACTAGGCAATTAGACCACCTGCCACCTTCTTTATTCCCCACCTATTATGCTGTTGTTAAGTACTTATGTTGCTTGTCTATGAGATTTTTAGTTGTATGCTTTATTTACTTATGTTGCTTGTCTGTGAGATTTTTAGTTGTATGCTTTATTTACTATCACGATTATATATGTCACTTGCTTGATTTAACGTTGCTCACAATTTATTTTAAGTGTAACTTCGTAGGGCACGTGATATAATAAACTCGTTCATAGATGGATCCTTACGGTCACAAACTATTGCATCAAAATGATGCAACATATAGTTCACAAACTGGGGGTACTCGGTCGGCATACGTACGTTGGCCTTTCAATAATGAAAGACTATTAATCAAGTTTGCCTATGAGGAATACCAAGCCGGTCAATTACTTTCGACCACGTTTTCAGTGTACACTTGGAATAAGATTTTCCACAAGATGAATGTGGAGCTACAGCCTGCGTATACGTACACTGTGAAGCAGCTCAAGCAAAAATGGATTAGGTTCCGTGCATCGTGGTGAATGTTTCATTCACTGATAACCAATGGTATAGGCTACGGATGGGATTACGATCGAAACACGATCACTGGTAGCAAGGATCGCATCACACACTGGCTTGCGGTATACTTATGTTTTAATCTAAGTAAACTAGATATGAATTACTATTATGTTAAAGCGATATTTGGTGTTTTAGGAGCACCCGGACTGTGCCTCCTTGATGGACCATGGCTTGCCATGCTACGATTACTGTACCGAGATGTTCTTGAAGAACGTTGCTTTAGGATCTAATGCCAGGTCTTCGGCTATGCCACATCTAGCCACAGATAGTACTCGGAGTGAGAGCAAAAATATGACTAGAGGCAGTACTAGTGGGTCAAAACGTTCAGCTTCATCACGTGATGACATTGATGACACGGCCGGTACTCATGGGGAGGGTTCATCCCGATGGAGAAGGGGCAAAGAAAGAAAGTTCTATGCAGGAGATAGGCAAGATCGATTGGAAGATGTCCTTAACAAATGGGATGGAATGATGGAGGCAAAGTCTGAGAGGATTGGGCCCAAAGCCCAGGCCTCTATTTTCTAATGTATTGATGCACTGCGTCGCCTAGATGGGCTACCAAATCACCTATTTAGAAGGGTTATCAATTCACTTCAGAGTGCGGCAATACGGACTTTCTTCCTCCAACTGGATGATAGAGAGAGATGCCTTTAGGTGGAGTCACTAGGCAATTAGACCACCTGCCACCTTCTTTATTCCCCACCTATTATGCTGTTGTTAAGTACTTATGTTGCTTGTCTATGAGATTTTTAGTTGTATGCTTTATTTACTAATGCTTTGGTACGTACGACCTTAATGTCACCTAACTTAGTAGCATATGATTGCATCTCATATGAATTTGTATGACATGACCACTTTTTGTATGTTTACCAACTTTCACATTATCTGTCATGCCTATTTTCTTTAAATAGATGGCTAGTGGATCAAGCTCGATGCCACCACATGACAATGAGTTGGAGTTAAGCGAAGGATCACCTGGCACCCCTGGCAGTGATGTGTTCGACGGTGCTAACGATGTATTATTCATTGTAGATGTAGTGTTGCCTAACCTGTATGTTGACAAATTGCCACGAAACACATCTATGCTCCGTGGAGTGGATTGGATTGGCGAGATAATGAATGGCCATCCTGACCGATTCTACGATAACATGCCACGAGATTGGTCCATGAATTAACCAGTTGTGGGCTTTTACCTCAAAGACAACAGTGTCGAATATCACCAACTGAGGAGGTTGCAATGTTTATACAAACAGTTGGTTGTTATCAGAGACAGAGGATTACCATGGAACGTTTCCAACACTCATTGGAGATGGTGAACTGCTATATATGTCGTGTGATTAGGGCACTGAATATGTTAGCGCTTGAGCTCATAACTCTCCCAAATTTTAACGAGGTGCCCAACCAGATTCAAAACAATCCCGACTTCTTCCTGTATTTTCAAGTATTGAATCCTTAAAAGATCAGACGGGACTATGCAATCTATCTAATAATAATTTGTACCTGAATTGTTTGCCTTTTATCCTTAGGCACCCTAAGGATGGGTACCCGCTCGCAGACAGAATGCATATCGTTCCCGGAAAGGGAACATATCCCAAAATGTCCTTACCATAGCTGACTTTGACCAAATATTTATGTATGTGTACGTGGGTTGGGATGGGAGTGCCAATGATGCAGGGGTCTTACTGAACGCAATCCAAAGTGACCCTGCATTTCCCTTCCCCTCACCAGGTATCACGGTTCGATTCTAATAACAGTACATATTCGTATCTATATGTCGTACAAGTCTACATTGTTCAACTACTGTCTCGACTACACTAACCTATTTAGATATTCTCATTTAGGGAAGTATTATCTCGTTGATGCTTGCTTCACGAACTATATGTGCTTCTTATCTCCATTTAGACAGTCTCGGTACCACCTCCAGCAGTTCGATGGTATCCCCATATATAGTGGGCCAAGGGAGCTGTTCAACCATTGACATGCTCGATTAAGGAACACCATAGAACGGACGTTCGGGATTCTTAAGAAGCGATTCCCAATTTTAGCTTGGGGTATACCGAGCTACATGGTCACCCAGCAGACTGATATTGTCATTGCATGTTGTGCGCTGCATAATTTCATCTGTAATTATAGTTAGGATGACAACATTTTCGCGACCCCAGACCCTAAACTTGACCCCAGACTGGGAGACCTTCTACCACTGTGGTCACCCGAGACAGCAGGAGATACATGCACAATCTGAATTTTGGGATGGTCTAGCACAATAGTTGTGGGCCGACACGCATTGATCAATTTAGATTGAATACTTAAATCCACTATATCATCCTATATGTGTGTTGCTGCACATGTACTATTTTAGAACTACTTGTTATCACTTAATGTTTTGAACTGATAATTTATGTCGCTACATTATCACATCTCTTATGTACTGATATCTTTGTATTTTTTGTCGCACTGTAACATGATAAAAATATTATTCTGTAATTTATTTAATGAGATGTGTGCTATAATTTTGGTGAAGGATGAGTAGGTTCGATCCTCCCTTGTGCGCATGTGGTGCCGGTCCCATGTGCGTCCTTATGTCCAAGACAGAGAGGAGCTACGGACGTTACTTTTTCAAATGTCCAGCTTCCATTGAGCACCCACGCAGTTTCATATGGGCAGACAGTGGATGTAAGGATGCTGCAGGTATGTATAGGCAGCGTCAACCATTTGGCGCTGCCTCATCGCATGGTACTTATAGCACATCTACATCCACAGGTGGTTCTTCTGGGATTGCATCATCGAGTGGCCCTCCTTGCGATGAGCATAGCTCTGTGCGCACTGACCAGCACACACTACCCCATTTAACATACCATACGGGGCCACTCTTGCTATTGTCCTTATGTGGATGTTGTATATGTATTTTATTACTTGTGTTGTTGCTGTTACTAGCAGTCTTACTTAAGATATTATATGTATGACCACCTACTTTGGGTGGAAACAGACAGGTATATGTATTAACGGAGCACTTATAATTATCATTTTGTATGGTTCCGTAACATACTCAAATATATTATATATGTTATTTTTTAATATTCATTACCACTGGGTACGGTCCTCGTACCATACAGGTACGAGTCGTGGTGCATCGATGGACGGTTCTAGCAACAGCACTATAAATGTATGGGGACTCGACGTGGAGAAACGCTTCATGCATATGCTACTGGATGCTAACACAATTGACTCCCTAACGGATGAACGGTATTTACAGATATGCATGCCCGACATAGCTAAAAAACTTGGCTGTCACTTTCAACGTTCGTACACGACTCATTTTGTAAGGGAGAAATTTAATGAGCTTAAGGAGCGCCACGACACAATGAAGCCGATCATTGAGAATCCCAACGTCTTCTACAAGCCGACAACCGGTGATATTTACGTTCCTACTATCATTCGACTGGAGCCAAGCGGTAAGGATACTGTACACTACCATCTTCATCTTAATCTTTTATACGGTTATATGCGTTCCATAACCAATATTGTTCTTTAATGTTTGCGCGGAGATACCGACTTGCAGACCGCTATTGGTGGTATGCGGAGACTAGATATGACCTACTATCTAAGTTATTTACACCGCGTGGAAGACCACGACGAATCAAAAATCGCCCGAGCCAACACAACAGACACGACGATCTATTATTAAATCAGTAGGAACGCGATGTCACCCAGTCAGGTGCAAGCGCATCCCATAGTTCTTTGTGCCTACAGGGGTCATCTTGGCCCGACAGGCTACATTCTCGTTCGACTCGAGTTAGAGCAGACATGCCCGCTAGCTCAGACGGCGGAATCGATAGAGGTTCGGGTGTTGGGCCTATCATGTCATGGTCTGAGATTGTTCAACAAATTGGCACGAGACTATCGAGATGGCGTGGCTTGCCTCACACTAGCCAAGTTAGTATGGGTCACACACCAGACCGACCACCTACATCATCTTGAATTTACTTTAATTTGAATGTATTATTATTATGTATCGTACTGATTATACCCTGGATGACTTTATGTACTATAGAATTCTTGTTAGTGCTGCTAATGAGTATTGTACGTGATGCATATACATACCATGTATGATTTAAGTTTTATTTGTTGACATCTTTACATGTATCACAATATTAACACTATGACCATAGACTATGCCATGATTATCCAACGGGACACCACCGACTCGTAATATGCCTGTGCATGGTATATTTCATGATCACCACTGGAGGCCTCAGGAAGAGGCTGTCCTAATCACTTACATGATGAATACTGTGCCCTCTCACGACATCTCTAATAGGAAGGTCCTCATAGATTAGTGCTCTTACATTGCACAATGTCTGTCTAGGACGTTTGGGAGGATGATAACTGTTGATGAAGTTAAGATGAAGATTCAGCTGCATGGTCGATACTACGTATTTGTGGAGTACATGACTATACCTGGGGTGCAGTACAACGCTGACACCATGGTGGTGCATGTTGGCAATGTGAGTTAAGTTTACCAAGTTTTCCATATCAATTAATATACGATACATGTACACACAGCTCACATTACACATTGAAACATGTAATGTACCTCGTTCAGGAGATTATCAGGCAGAGCTATTTTCGTGTATTTGGAGAGCCCTTATACCTCCCGCTACAGTACATATTCACCAACGGTCGTGCAGTCGACCTATCTGATAGTGGGACAGCAAGAGATGCATCAGCGCCCCCCACTGGTACCTAGGACACGTGGCAAGTTCCATAATTACACGGATACGTGATGGCTCTACCTTAGAGTGCATCCCCCTGATATCATGATATCTTCAATTATTTGTTATGTGCCATTTACAGACATATATAACATTATTAGAACACTCCCATCTTTTAATTCTATGTGCGATATGGACGAATTCTACATTAAAAAAACCACCTACTTTGGATTGATTTATTATGTTCTTTCTACCGGCATAAGACATGCTTCCTATACAGTACAAATACGACTTCCTTTTTAATCCAACACACTCAAACGTGATATACAAACTTATATTGATAATATTAATAATGGTAATAATAATAACAACAACAATATTAATAGTAATATAAATATTAATAATAACATTTACTAATTCTATTGCCACGGTTCATATTCATGTATACGTAATTATTAATTTCCTCCACCCCATATTGAAGCACAGTTAGATTTTAATTTCAATTTTTTTTTTAGATTTTCATCACATTTCTTTGTCCAAGTGTCTATAAAGACGAGTTGCTTTTCAATCTAAGACACTCATATATACCGTATAAAGTGTAATAATAGTAACAGTAATAACAATATTAAGAAAATCATAATAATATAAAATTAGCAATAATAAAATGTAGCAATTAGAATAGAAATACTAATAGTAACAACAACAACAACAACAAGAATAATAATAATAATAATAATAATAATAATAATAATAATATTTTATATGTATTATTATTATTATTTTATATGCATTTTATTATTATTATAGTAATAATATTATTATTACGTTTGTATAGATATTATTATTATTATTATTATTATTGCAAATACTATAATAATAATAATAATAATAATAATAATAATAATTAAAAAAAATTCCAACTAACAAACAAACTCATAAAATATTATAATATAAACCACTTAATCATTAAATCAATCATTACAAACTTACAACATAATTATATCTCTTCAATACATATACAGACATATATACACAATATTTTTTATTATTATCCTTACAATTAAAAAAATTCTTTAATATTAATTTTCACCCCCAAACACCAACACAAAAGTAATGATGTGACATCTACAGTAAAAAATGCTCTCTAAAAAACATAACCAAACATATCTAAACCTCCAAACCCCATTTTTTACTATTTTTAAAAACAATAACCAAACATCAATCATATTCCCCAACTTTCATTTCACATTTTCCCACAATGCCTTTATTATTCCTTCTCCCAAAACACACAATAAATACATAATAAAATCAAATACAAAACACATCCAAACACTACCTTGATTTTCGTAGTTATTGAAAAAATAATAATAGTTCTTTTTTAGCAGCGGTAGCACATGAGTAGCAGTGGATTGGAAGGTTGGTAGGGTTGAAATGCATTTTGTCCCCCTGTGTTATTCATAAGTTGCAAAAATTCCCCCCAAGAAAAATAAATAGGCAGTGACTCCCCTTATACTTTTAAAAAATAGGCATACCGCCCCCTCTTCGTAATTTGTTGCAATTTTATCCTAATTTCAATATGTAAAGACTATACTACCCCTAATGATTTCATATATTTTCAATTTTATTTATTTAGTCATTTTAAATATATTTTTATACATATTTTTTCTTCTCCTTTGTGCCATTTTTTTATTTTTAAATTTAAAAACTATTTTTATTTTATTTTATTTTCATCTTTCTAACTTATTCTTTTTTATTTATATATAAATATAAAATATGTAATATAATAAACATAAATATATAAATATATTATAAATACATAAAAACATAAATATATAATATAATAAATACATAAATATATAAATAAAAACTTTATTATATTATATTATCTTTTTTCATCCTCTTTATACCAATTTTTTTATTTTTAAATTTTAAAAATATTTTTAATTTTTTTTATTTTCATCTTTATAATTTTCTTTATTTAAATATATATTATATAATAAATATAAATATATAATATAATAAATATAAATATATTTATGTATATATTTATAAATAAATATTTTATATTATATTATTTACCCCACCCCCACCCCATCTTACCGTGAGCAACGGCCATGGAGGCCACCTCTGCGAGGGGCCAAGCAAGCCGCTCGCACAGGGCGGCCTCCATGAAGGCGACCATGGAGGCCCTACGAGTTGTGGCGGCTCGCAGATGCCGTCGGCCAGTGTTCCGACGACTAGTGGTAGGGGTGGAGGAGGGGAAAGATTGGGTGATTTGATGGGGGATGGGTGTGTATATATACATATATTTAACTATATATATAAATATAGTTAACTAGATATTATGTATTTATATAAATAAATATATTTTATATTTTATAATTTTTTATAATTAGAAATGATCTGAATCATTAATTTTTTTCAATAGATCCAATGGTTGATATTTAGGGATAAATTTGATATTTCAACAACAAAAATCCAAGACCAAACGCACTTACCATGTGTGATTTGCACCAAATGATAGAGAGAAATCATTTGCTATTTTTTTAAAAATATAAAGGGGTCATTGTCTATTTATTTTTTTTTGGAGGAATTTTTACAATTTATGAATAACACACGGTGCAAAATGCATTTCACCCGGTTGGTAGTGCAAAGTAACAAAGAAATGAAATAATAATAATAATAATAATGATGATGGCAGGTTGAATTTGAAAAGCCTGAAATGGGCACCGCCGCAGCCGCAAATTTTGACGGTGGTGGTGGTCGGTGTTCGGGGCATAAAAAGCAAAGAGTGATGTCAAATCGGCAGTGGTCCCCGTCCCTCTACACTCACGCCGGCATTGGTATTAACGCCTCCACGTCGATCCGCCATCACGCCCACCGGCTAAAAGAGTATCATTTATGATTCTCACTTGTTTTTGTTTCTAATAAAAGGAGAAAAGGACAACAATAGCTACTGTAGCTGATGAAATTTATGTATAATTATAATATAAAAACGTAGTGAGAATTGAAACATTTTTTTGTCGTACCCTTATAGCGGTCGTTTGGATCTGTGCTTATTTTAATTTTTTTATTTTTAATATTATAAAAATTAAGAAAATAATTAGAAATAGTGAATTGGAAAATAATTTTATATTTACATATATTGTATTTCAAGAGGTGATTGTATAAAATTAGCAAATTGTAGGTTGAGAGACACAATAATTCTAAAACACAATATATATATATATGTAAGTTAATGAGGAATATATTTTGAAACTAAAATAAATTGAAATTGTGATAAAAATGAAGAAAAATTATTCATAAATTATTCTCAAATTTGAAAATAAATCCAAACCGATGTTAATATTATGACACTACAAGAAGAGTGAGAATCAAATAAATCTTAAGGGTAAGAATCAATTTTGGGAATGGTTGTGCGTGGGTAACTATCTGTACAAGTAGCCCAAATCTGCTTTTTTGGGCTTTTGTATGATTTCTTTGTTGCATGGTAAGACCCACAAAACATCTTCTTTGCATGCGTAATCTTCACGAGAGGAGGCCTATCCTTAATTATTTGTCCTTTGTGTTTTTCCCAAATTTAAATCTCAGGACACTGACATTACTATCTTTACGACAGGTCGCAAACGGACCGGAGTACTGTTGGATTAGGACAAATTAAAGAGTCCTACAACTTATTATAATTTCTAATTTAATAATCATTAATTATTAGTTCATCGATTGGCAACATGTATATTTTGATCAACAAATTAAATAAATTGATCCTGACAGAATGTTTGATTGAGCTTATAAACTTTTTAAAATATTATCTTATAACGTATTTAGTAAATTTTTACAAATCAGTACTTTATAAGATTTTAAAATAAGATGTTAGTGTCTTATTCTTTTGAAAAAATAAGGAGATTCATACTTATTGTTAAGATTTTTACTAACTCATTTAATATTAATAATTTTTTTTATATAAAATTATCATTACTAACATCTTATAATTAAACACTAATTTCCATATATATATATATATATATCTATCAATGGTGGTCATGCATGTATGGTTATGTGTAAAGCGTTGAACGCTTTAGATTTTCTTTTTCTTGAAAAGTTTCTTTTTTATGCTTTAGTTTTTCACATCCTAGAGCACGCTTACCTTGCTATTAGTATATATAAGACTAACTTTACTTTGCATCCATAGCAACAATTAGAACTTTCCAAGCATCACTTATTATATTGTCAACATTAACATATATAGGTTAGTCCCCCATTCTCATAAGTTCAAAAGTAGAAGAGAATTCTACTTTTTGATCATAGTGGTCCTGACCGAACCAATTAACTTTAATTAAGGCATTGGATTTGACATAATTACTAACTATAATATATATATAATTATATATATATATAGAGAGAGAGAGAGAGAGACGGGGGGGGGGGGGGGGGGGGGGGGGAAGCATGCATTAATTTGTGTGATTCTATGATTGAGCTCCACTTATGAACAAGAGAATGATTCCATACAAGTTGGATTTACGTTTATAAATGCAAATCTTTTTGACATAATTAGCTCACGCATGGTTCCATAATAGTACCCTTTGTAGGCCCATGGTTTTTCAAAAGTGCACACTTCCTCTTTTTCAAAACTTGCCTTCATATTTTAAAGATTTTTTATGCTTGTTCCATTCTAAGTACTGCGAACAACCTTGGCCGTCCAATAGCTAATTTACCTACAAAAGTAAGGGCTACTCATAAAAAATATATAGCGTGAAGTGTGAACCAAACCTTTCTATCCATTTCTTGCTTCTAGCTGAAGATACGATATATAATAATATTTATTCCAATCTCATTCTTCACCCTTGTGTCCGTGAGATCTATAATTCAAATTTTAATATATTTTTAGTATACATGTATGTGTAAATTATAATATATATTTATATGTTTTTAGAAAATTACATATAAATTTATTGTAGTATGTGTCTATTACACGTTTCAATCTAATTAAATTTAGAAGGACTGAATTAATTTAATTGCCATTATACCTTTCTAAGAAAGAACCTTTTTTTGTATATGGATTCATATACAGAACCGAATAGATACTCATAGATATAATCAGCAACACAAATTTCTGGTTCTCTTTCCACTCAACTTGTAGTTTCCATATACAGTACCCACCCCATTTAATTTAATTTCAGAATTAAACTATAACAAGATATTTTTGAAAGAAAATGACAAAAAGTTAAATTTTTTTTTTTAATCCTTAAAAATTAAAGTCAAATGGGACATCTTTATGGGGTGAAGATAATTCTTTTTAATATATATAATCTTACTGATAAGAGTCACTCAATTCAATGTGGTATCAAATCGAAGGTGTAAAATCAAGAGTTATGACAAAAATTCGCATTGGACAGGTAAAAACAACATGCAAGCACTTGAAAGGCATAATTTTGTAATAAAATTTTAAGTTTAATTTCAAATAAAAGTGGTGCAGGGTTTTCACTTGTCCAATCATTGAATGATATTCATATATGCATGAGCAAGTGTGCGATAGAAGTATCATAACATGCATGTCGTTAAATTCTTCAAATTGAAACCAGATGTGCCTATTTATATATATCTAAATGAAGTGTAATAAGAGGCACGTGCATGTAAATATTTTTTAAAAGGAATAAATTGCAGGCGGCATCTATACTTTTAATGAAGTAATGGTCTAACAATTAATTTGACGTGCATGTTGACCCTGACGACCAACTATATATATTCAGTAATTGGTTATATTACAATTTCAAGCTCGTGTATAATTCTGCGCAAATAGCCTCAATTAACTGGCAAAAGTGTAAGGAAGTGGACACTACCACAGATGGATTGATTTTGGCAAATTAGCTGCGTGCTGCAGCTTCATTCCACCATCGATCAATAATCCTAGCTAGCTCCCATGAGTATAGTTTTCTTTTCTTTAAAAATAAAATAAAAAAAAAAAAAAAAAAAAAAAGAAAAACAGCCTGCCGTCATGACTGGAGTTTGACTTGAACCCCTACCATGCATATTTATATAAAAAAAAATTGGCACATAGTACGTCATATTTCAAAAGCATAAATGAAGAGTACCGACTCTCATAAATATAATTAAACTCATTGCAATTGCATATATATATATATATATATAAAATATATTCTTTGAATGAATATCAAATGCTTTGCTGACGACAAAATATCAATATATGTTATTCATATGAACCTTCCAGTTGAGGGAATATATATATATATATATATATGTGCCGCTAGCTTATTCATGCTCACTAAATCTTATTGCTAACAAGGATACATAGATATATAGCGTGAAGGGGAGATATTTTAAAATCTGACCATCTCTCCTCATGATGACTCTGAAGCAGAATACATATGTATATAAATTTTTGGGCACGCAGATCATGATGATCATTGATAGTTCATACATATAATACGTACTCATTGGACTCTTAACTACATTAACCTTATACTCATGATATAGCTTCTGACAATGTGACATACTAATTCACTGAAAATCACTACAGTGATCATCACCCATTGGGATTACTAGGGTCGTCCAAGTAGTTGCCATAATTCATAAAATCCGAAGAACTAGAAAAGCTTCCATACTGATCATGAGCTGATGAAAAACCTGCCGGAGGAAAATCTTGATGCTGTTGTAGCGGCATTGATGATAAGGATGAGGAATTATAAGTTGGCGGTAACTGCTGATCATTCATGTTATAATTAATATTGCAAAGGGCTGAGGTGAGATAAGGGAATTCAGCATCATCGCTGGATAGTAGTTGTGCATACTGCTGAAGCCCTGGAAAAGTATTGTGCTGCAATATTAAGGGATCTGAATTAATTGGTACTTGTGGAGGAGGAGGAGGCATTTGATGTGCTGAGAAACTGCTGCTGGATGAGTGATCTCTAGTGCTGCTGCTGCTTAGATAGCGTAGTTCGGTCTTGCCTTGAACTCTTTCTGGGAAATTAAGTTTGGCTTTGGAGCCTTTGAACTTGAGAGCAGCTTCATCGTATGCAAGGGCTGCATCCTCAGCTGTGTCGAAAGTGCCAAGCCAAACACGGGCCGCCTTCTTCGGGTCTCGTATTTCTGCTGCCCATTTGCCCCATGGTCTTTGTCTCACTCCTCTATAGTGCTTCTTCACAGTTCCTTAATTTCATCAAAACCACACAATATTGCACTTGTTAGAATGCAGCTTCTTAATATGTTTATGTTGCAAATGTAGTGTAAGATGGATGTCTAGTTCGCTTCACTTGTTAACTTATGTTAATCCTCTTTTTCAGCAATACATTCCAACACCATTCAATCTCTCTTTGTATCTATATATTACTCCACAATTGATTTTCTTCTGCATATACTACCAATTAATATCAACAACATACTTAGCATTCTATATATTACTTCAAAATCATGCTTACGAAATCCAATTATTAGCAAGGGGATTTCAATACTATCATCAACTTTTGAACACAAACCAAATCAAATAGTGATCCTCAAGAAAAACATTATCCGCATTCCTGGAGCACTTCAATGACTCAATTAACAACTTGATCACAATGCTGTTATCAAAGGTTTAAGCCAAAATAGAACATAGGAAAAAAATGTGTATATATAAAGCAAAGGTTGGATCTTGTCAAAAAACTGCAATATATATACTATTTTTAGGCAGACAATTGGCAGTATCTCAAGAAACCAAGTGCTAGCTAGAACGATCGAAAATGACCAGCATATGTTAAACATGATAAATTATGTGTTAGATTTTGGTTGGTGCAAAGGGTTTGACATCTGACCAAATAATTGAAAAGATCAATCCACCTACACCGCATTCAAAGTAATAATATCAAGACGTGTCTGCTTGACTAAAATCAGCAAGAATTATAGATATAAGCGTGTGTATGTATATGTGTGTTAGATTCTTAGAGTGGTAGTGTGGAACCCCTTGTCAAATTTTCTGAAAGAGAGATCTATCTAGAGCTATCGATAGAGGAAGTGAGATACTACTTTACGGAAAGTAACATACAATGAACTTGCCCAAAGCACAAAATCTTTGCCTTTTTCCTCATTCTTTTTCCACTCTAACTTGACAACTACTTCCTGTCTTAGGCAAAAAGTATATATAATTAAACACAAATTACTAGAAAAATTACATATAAATAAATATGAGGTGAATAAACCACATATTATTGGTAGGTTTTGAGTTAGTTTATGACCGGCTATACATGTATAATTTATCCAAAAACTATGTTAAAAAAAACGACCCTCATAAATATATAATATATAGTTAATTATATCTTAAAAAAAGTAAAAACAAAAAAGAGGGGGGATAATGGGGTTGAAGTATACCTTGACCTTGTTGAGCTTCTTGAGTACTCTCCGGCGTCGGCAAGGCGGCAGCTGGGCTGCTATCTTCTTCATGGGTGGCGCCCAAAATTCTAGCGAGACCTGAAATCATGTTGGAAGTATCTTTTTCTCCAGCGGAAAAGGCATATGCTCCGCCTTTCTCCGCCGATGCTTCCATAGGAAGTGGCCTCTTTCCATGCCTTGGATCCACCTTGCAGCCCTTTTTCTTGAATCCCTCGTTTTGTACTGTGTTGTCTGTCTTTTATTACAAACAAATCTAAGATCAAATATATTTCATAAGTATGTCAATTTTCTTTTCTTGTATATATATGTTCTTGTCAAGATCAACTAGGTGAAGTTGAAAGGAAGAATTGGGATGGCGACATGGAAGGTGTCTCTTTCTGTAGGTGTAGTAGAGGCAAGTGAGGAGAGGAAAATAGGGTTGGAAAGCAGGGTTTTTATTGGCATGTGGGCTTTTTTCCTATTTATTTTAGCAAGAAGAATATTGCTATAACTCTTTTTAATTAATGTGAAGACAAAAAATAAAAAAATTGAAAAAAAGAAAGAAAAAGGAAAAAAGAGGAAAAAGAAAAGAAAAGAATGATTATATATCAGAGAAATCCTGGCTAGGATTACGCAAATTCGCCTTTAAATGAGATGGTTGGAGACAAAAGTGTGTGATGCCAGAAGAAGACATAGAAGTGATAAGAATAACAGATATACATTAGCTTGACTTGATCTGATCATCGGAGGAAAAAGAAGAGATAAAGTTTAAGGTACCAGATTTTAGATCTATTACATAAGATTGGCCATTTGTCTTGATCTTGAGATGCATGTTGCACATCTGGTGCTGATGCTCGCTTGGCCGCTTTCATCAGTAAATCAATCTTGTATATTTGTATTTATAAGTATTTTTTAATTCACACACAAATTTGTAGCATATGTAAATTAATTAATACTTTATTTATGGTAGGTAGATATATATACATATTATAGATATATGGCTGCACTTGTTGGGCACGTTGGTTATAATTTGGGACTGATGACCAAATTGCTCATGATTATCTTGCTTCTTGTGTTATCTTTTGCTCACATGTTTAATCATTTAGATATACGTGGCCATCTTGATTTGAGGTTGATCACCAGATATATATATATATATATATATGGGTAGTAAAATCATAAAAATGAGGGCATGTATATAATATACATCAATAACGATCACATCAATTTCAGTATATTAATCACAATAACTATATATTTAATTGGCTACCACTATAAATAAATAAATAAATAAATTGATGACAAAATAATGAGTGACAATGCAAAAGTTGTCACTAATTATGTATATTAGGTGTTGAAAGATTTAGTTTTTTCACTTTAATGATTTTTACAAACTAAATAATGTTTAAGTTGTTCAGTGGCCCAGTGGCATAAGTCTCTCACATAATATGGGAGGTCAGAAGTTTGAGCCATAGTAGGTTCTTGATATGCGTGCACACGTGTGTATAAATAAAAAAAAAGGTTGCACCATAGACAATATGTGACACATTTATAGGAACGAATTGATGACAATAAAAATCTTGTTACAAATTATAGTGACAATTTTTATTGTCACTAGGTAGTCACCATAAGGGTGTCACTAATTGTTAATGGTGATAATTTAAAACATTAATCTTTGTCACTATTGAGTCATATTATGACAAGATAAAATTATTATTAGTAACAAGATAAAAGTTATTGTCGCTTAATAAATGTTATTAGTGACAACTTTTACTTTGTTACTTATTATTATTATTATTATTATTATTATTATTATTATTATTATTTGGGGGGGGGGGGGGTAATGTACAATATTGTCTAATAAATTTGATGGAAAATAGTGATAGTAATACCACAACAAATTATATATTTAGAGTCAAATAAATAGAGGCGCATTTTAAAATAGTTATCAATGTAATTTCATGGGCAATTTAATATTAATTGCACTTATAAAGTGTTATATTTTTTGAGGCATATGTATTGAAGCACATATTAAAATAGCTATAAATGATGGTAAAATAGCCTAATGAATAAAAGTTGTCTCTATTGCTTTATATAAATTAAGGTAATATTTAAATAGCCTCTATATATTTCGACTACAGTTGTAGATCTCTATTTTCCAAATATCTCCATAAGTGTTGGAGGCAATTTTCAAGCTTTCAACAAAAAGAATCACCCTCAAAGTCCTATATATATATATGTATATTTATATATATATAATCAGTCCTCTATTGTAGTAGAGTAACAAATATAAAATTAGTCCAACAGTAATACTATTAATTAGCATTGCCCTTAAGATCTTGAACATAATTGCGCTTAATAAATTTGACTAATCATAAGCTAAGAATTGCAATAAACTATTAGATACACTACAACAAAATTAATTAATAAGAGGCAAATAAATAAAAGCACATGTCAAAATAGTCACTAATAATGATTAGAACAGACAATATAATATTAATAGATGTTATAAAGTATTATCATATTTGTGGAGGCTTATATAGCATAGCATATAATAGAATAATCCATAAATGATAGTGAAATAATCCTTGAAGAATAAAAAAAACTACCTTTTTCTTGTTTTATATGAAGACTATTTTTAAAATAGCCTCCTCATACTACAAGAAAAAGATAAGTGAGTGACAATATAAAAGTTGTCACTAATTATATATTATATAATAATCTTTTTTTAATTTATCACGTTAATAATTTTTACAAATTAAATAGAGGCAATAATAGTATTTAAATTGTCACAACTGGCAATTAGTGACACATCTATATTTGGTGACAATTTAGCGATAACGAAAATCTTGTTTCAAACTATTGATAATTTTACTGTTATTAGATTGTCACTGTAGAGATTTCACTAACAGTGGCAACTTAGTAAATTAATAGCTCTAAAAATCCTTTGTTTTAGTAGTGATATAAAAATGTAGAATTTAATTCTTTACTCTAGCTTAGTGGTATTTAATTAATTAAATTGAACTCACAAGTATTCAAATGTGGAGAGATGAACTTCAGGTCAGATTGAATATAGCAATAAAGTTTATTTGGCAAATTTGACAATTAATTTCAACTCGAGCTCAAATTAACTGGATGAGTTAGACCACATATAACATTTTATATGTTGCATATATATATATATATATATGTAGTATTAAGTAAATCACTTGACAGAACTAATAATTAGAGGCAAATCATAAAGGAACAATATTGCAAAAATATAGTCATCAATAATAATTTAAGTAGAGAATTTAATACTAATTATTCTTATAGAGTGTTGTCATATTTTTAGAGATTTATGTATTGAAGTGTATATTAAAATAACCCATAATTGCTAGCAAAATAAAGGCCAACTTTAAATTGGTCTCCATATATTTTGTGGCTGTAGCTAACAATGAGGCTATTGTGCAAATATCTCTATAAATATATCGAAGACAATTTTTAAATTTTTTTAAAAGTAAAAAGAATAACCATGAAAGTTTTTCGATTGTAGTGGTGAACTTTTTGTTTTACAACGGGAAAGTGTCTTTATATGTTGTTCCAGAGATAAGACTTTCGTATAATTAGTCCAGGTCAACCAAAGAAAAGGTTTGCAGCATTTGGAATTTTTTAAATCTGTATTTAATTTCCTAAACGATTGTAACATTATTTACGAGGCTAAATTACTATTCATTTTCTTGGAAATCTTTTGTCGAGATGTGAATTCATTCTAAGATGATCTCGCGTTCTATCTAAAATCAAAGTTCTCTTTGATTTTGTTTTGAGTGTTGTGCGGAAAAATATTGTGAAAAAGTATTGGAAGAATAGATAAATAATAAAAGTATATCAAATTTTATTTTTTAAGAATATATTTTTTATTGTGTATATATATACATATATATTTTCATACATAGTTAATGGTGTTACATTAATTTGTTTTATTATTATATTTATATATATGTTATTATTTTTAGCAGTGTAATAATGAAAAATAAGTACATATCAAAATAATAATTGGTGGATATAAACAAATATATATATATGTGTGTGTGTGTGTGTGTGTGTGTATATTGAGGAAAAATATTTGGTTTATTTTCAAAAAATGAAAAAATCTTGGAGAAACAAATCAAACATAGCTAATTCTTTTATTTTATTTTTTTTGAAGTAGTAGTCTTAACATCTTTTTAAAAAATTGATAATCTTACTAATGTGTTGATTAATATGATATGTAAAGCATATATAGTGTATTTCTTTCCAAAACTATAAATTATAAAAAAAATTAGGGTAAAAGAATATTTTTTTAAATACTTGCTTCTAATTAGGATATCCAAATTTTGAACAAAGGTGTTTAATGGTGTATTTTCAAAGTATTTTTGCTAACGAACTGAAAAAAAAAAAGAGAAAATGGCAAACCTAATAGATATATTCTTTTTGAAAACATAAGATGACAAACATATTCTTACTAATTGAAAATATGCAATTTAAAAAGAAGTCAAGCATAATATATATATATATATATATGGCATGTTCTTACTTATTGAAAACGAAAAGCGTTGTATAAAAATAATCCAAACTGAATTAACCTCAAATTGCAGTAATTTAGTCAAACAAATAAAGCCATTCTATCCGCTTCCAGATCATACAATCAATTGAATGAGGTATCTCCCAGCGGTCGAGTTTGAAGTCAAATGCTATTTGCCTGGTCAAACACAACCCTTTTGTGAAATGTCTTCAACATTTCCTAATGTACCTTAAGTTTATTTTATTATTTTAAAATCTTACTTTCATATAGTGCCATTGCGTGCTCAATATAATATCATGGAAATCTATAAGCTAAAGGTTTCTCCACGTAAACTCGTTCCTCACCTCATTACTCCTAATTATATTTTATATAGCGGTTGTTTGGTTATAATTGTGTGAAGTTAGCTAAAGTTATAAATATTAAAATTTTGAAGTTTTTAAATTAAATTAAAAAAAATTCTTTAATTTTTAGTGATGCTGCTCGAAAGTGGAACGTGGTCTTTTTTGAAAAACAACATAATGTCCGTTTGTCTTTTGAGGAACGCGTGTACAGAGATCAATTCTTCTTCAAAATTCTTCTACTCTTAGAATTTTTGCAAATGATTTCTCATGTCCAATTTTTTTTCAAGATTTCGTGTTTATAGATTTTAATCTTGATGGGCCTTTATCCATGAGGATTTTTTCGCCCTTCTTTATGTGCTTGGCTTATCATTTGGGCTCTAGATCCATTTACTCAATTAATGAATTTTAAGGCCCATTTGCCTTTTTAGTCAATTTACCAAATTGCTCTTATGTTTAGTCTTAGTCATTTCATCAAGCCCCTCTTTTTTCAGTGGAAATTTTTCAATTTTACATGAAAAATATTATAAGCTTAATTTATTAAATTTTTTTATGTTAATTTGAGTAATTATTCTTGAATTAAGAGTTTGCAAATTCTCAACTGCTGTCCAAGTTGAGGTTGAATAGGTCTCAAAGTTTTTAAGTCCACTAAGAGGTGCTCTATAAGAGTGGCCTTGTTGGTACCAAGGGAGTTGGCGAAAAGAGGGAAAGTTCCATATATAAGGAGAGTTGAGATAAGTCAAGGTAATGTCTTCTATATCCTTTGAGCTTCTCTTTTAATTTCTTTCTTCTTGACCCCTTTGCTTGTGCATTCTTTCACAATTTCTTTTGATTTAGCAAGAATTTTGTGGTCTAAGTTGAGCCAAAGGATGCGTAAGAGCAAGTTTAATTCTGAGTTGAGTTCAGGAAACGAGTATTCGAGTGATCAACCGAATGGGAGCGGAGGACGAGTCGAGGTGATGGCCCCTTGCCAATCGATTGTCGTTCATCATAGTATTGCCGAGCACCCGTCACAACAGCTCAGGCAATGCCCCATTATGGCGCTCATGGGGCGCATGCCTTGGGTGCCTAAGTGGTGCTCGTCCTAGGTGCTCACGTAGTGCCTGGCGCTAGGGCTCGCTAGACGTTGCCACGGGCACTCGTGGTGGGCTTTCCTTAGGTACCCACGTGGCGCGGGGGCTAGTTCATGTTCATGGGGGTTGTCCTCCGCACGATGTTGCAGCATATACTAATGCTCCTCTTGATGTGCGGTCAGTTTAGGCTTTAGAAAATTTTGAAGAATCACATAGTGAGATTAAAACTAGGGAGTTGTCTTCATTATCTAATTTGAATTCTAAAGAAGAGAGTTCTTTTGACGAGGGATTTGAGAGCATTCCCGCTAGGGTTAATAGCTTTTCAAAGGCTGTAGAAATTAAGTGTTTGCTCGAACTAGATGAGTTAGATATTTTGAGGAGTAGGATTTATGTCTCCAACGAATTTAAATTTTTTCTTTCTTTTCCTCAAGATAACATGATGTCGCCTCTTAGAGAGTACATTACAGTCCTTAGTAATTACTTCACTTGCTGGTTTTCTCTTCCTCCCGACCCTCTTTTGCTAGATATAGTGCAAAAATGTGGTGTGTGTCTGAGCTAACTCGTGCCAAACTTTTTGGTATCTTTTGAAAGGTTTAAACATCACATGAGTAAGTTAGATTACCAATATCTTTAGATAGCCATCACACTGTATTTGGGGTAGTAAAGTGCCTAATAAGCCATTATTCCATTCCTTCCCATACCAAATAATAAGTCTTTATGTGGGTTACTTTCATCGAGAGGTCATTGAAAAAATAAGTTCTTCTTTGTTCAAGATGATGGTTGGATCCTTCCTCACGAGTGGAGTAGTTCTCCTTCTTTTATTCATCTTAGTTAAGTTTACCACAAACTTCGTGTGAGTTTTGCTGAAGTAGGGTTGTTTGATTCTTATCTTGAAATCAGTTATATCTTTCATGTTAGTACCTAGCATTTTTTTTTCCTATTTATGGCTTTTGTTTGCGTACGTGTATTATTTTTCACATGTTTCTATACATCACTAGTATTTTGAATTTGTTTTTCTTCCTTCCCTTGGCAGGAAAGAAGATTGACTTTGCTTAGGTTTACACTCGAAGAGTAGAAGGAGGAACACATATGAAGCACATTATAGAGCAACGTTCGCAAGGAGATGTTGTGAGTAGGTGCCACTCAAGCCCCCCTAGTCAGCAGCTAAGGGAGGTGCGCGCCTTGCCAACATTAGTGATGGGTTCGCCTGCTACAAATGATGAGGTTGAGGTGTTACCTTCTGATCTTCCGAGGAAGCGAGCTCATAGATCCACCACTTGCTCACAATCTACTTCTCTTTTATATATTGGCGAGGTAAAGAACCCCTTCGTTATAGCTTGTGATGGATTTGTAGTGTTGCTCCTATGACTACTTTTAATGTTGATCGCATGCGGGCTTGATGTACGAGTATGATAAAAGGAAGTTAGAGTTATTCTCCTCTTCTCAGTTAGCTAAGATAACTGCTGGCGATTTTGCATGGGTATGAGTTAGCTTTATTACTTTGACTTATTTTTTGTCACTATTTCTCTTCTTTGCTGCTTCGCAATGATTTCTTACTCTTGAGTGTTTTTCACAATTTTTGAAAGCAACATTGGGGCTTGGTTGAACAAATATCTTGCTGAGTAGAGAAAGCTTTGTTTATAGTGGAACATCTTAAGGAAGACGCTGCTGAAACCGCTAAGTAGCAAAGTCAGAAAGAGGATGAATTGGGCAAACTACTCAAGGAGCAAGAGCATTTAAGAGCGAAGTATGTGAAGAAGGTGAAGAATAGGGAGAAATTAATGGACTATACTATTAGGAGGATCCTTATTAATGTTATTCATGAAGAAGTTATCAAAGAGTTTAAAGGTTTTGATGAGTTTTTTTAAGGCGATCGACGCAGAGGCGATAGTTCTAACACCCCACCCAGGAGCTACTTGCTTTGGGCCGAGGTGCTACTCCAATCTTATTCATGAGAATTTAAAACAATTACGCATCCCTAAGAGTTTCACAATTTTCAATAAATCCACGACAACCCAAAAGTAAAGAAGATTAAACTCTTTAGCACTTCAACACCATAAACTTATATACATCAGTATCAAAATTATAATCCACCTAAGATAGCACAGTTTCCACTTACTGTACAATCTTAAACTTACCACAAACAATATTCACTCACAACAGCAGAATATATATGTACTTTGCTTATAACTTCTCACTAATCAATCCTCAATCTGGGAAAAGAACAAGAAAGAAACAATACAAGAGGCGTATGTCCCAAGGACTTAGTGAAGAGTTCTCCGTGCTTCCTACATGATGAGCAAGACAAGTTTTGTAGAAGGGAAGCCTGCTATATGGGTGCCTCCTCAAGTGCTGGTCGTGCATCAAAGGTAGGATTTGGCATTAGACCAAGTGATACTTTTTGTTGGTGACTTTCCACATTCTCAGAAGCTAGATCACTTGATTGTTAGGTTGATAAGTTCTCAATTTTATCTGCATCCTTAATGTTCTTTTTTCTTCCTTTGAGTTTTCCGCAGACAAAGCCAAAATGATGCTACTAAGAAGTAGAGCTAGGTCTTTTCTTGAAAATATTATAGTGTCGGTTTATCTTCTCAAGAATGTGCATAGAGAGATCTGCTCTACTTGAGAGTTCTTCCACTCTGAGAATTTTTATAAATGATTTTGTGTCGAAATTTTCTCTAGGACCTTGTATTTATAGATTGTAGTCTTGATAATCCTAGGACCAGTAGGGTTTTTCTGCACTTCTTATGGTTTTGCCTTATCCTTTGGGTTTTTTGGCCTATTTATCCAGTTAATTAATTTTAAGGTCCATTTTCTATTTTTAATCAATTTACTAAATTGTCCTTATGTTCAATTTTAATCATATTAGTTAATAATTCAATTTGATATTATTTATTCAATTTTCAAAATTATTTTTTAATTGAAATACATTATTTTTTATTTATGTCTAATTGAATGTTTGTATTTTATCTGCAAGAAAATTTCTCCCGTTCTAAGTTCAAATATGTAAAAGTTTTCTTAAGTATTAGAATTATTTAATTTGATATGATTTTCCAAATGTTTATTGAATCTTTAATGACTATTTTTAAGGCATGCCTCACGGATATGACAAATTAAGTCCTTAGTGGTAAAAAGTAAAAATTGAATGAAAGAGTCCAATTAAATAAATAAGTAAAGTAAAAGGACAATGAGCTAAATTAATCAAGCCCACTAAGATAGGCATTTAGACCTAAGTGAGCCAAAGCCCACTGAGCATTTAATCTCCATACCAACTCCTAAATTCAAAAGAGATATGAAAGAACTCTCTGAATCTTGCTAATTTCTAGAAATGACGTTAGCTCCATTTTTGAGTAGTATCATTTTAATGCCATACGTGGGAAACTCCTGTCTTTCCCAAGAGGTGAAAATATGGAGAAAAACAAGCCTAAAATGTAGTAATGTCGGTCGCAACACCTAAAACACGTTTGCCATCAAAAGAGACACCAACGCAATAAGCTCCACCTCTTGGAGAACTAATATGGCAGATGGCTCAAAAAGTGTCGATAGCTCTTTGTAGAATGCCAATGGCGCAAGCTACTGCTAAAGCGGTCGCTCAGTATGCTAGAGAGTACTACCCTCACGAATAACCTAAGTCCTCTCGCTAGTGCAAAAAAGCCTAATCATTCCCAGAGAGGACAAATGAAGAACTAACCCAGAATAAGACACCACTCCTCTGCCACCTCAATAGGTGGACGTGCAGTCTTCCCTCCGAGCTGATGCATCATGGTGACTGCCCAATGTCACTGAAGTTTAAATTCACTCGAGCACACATTAATGCTCAAGAAAAGTAGAAAGCGAGTACCTTCACATAGTTGTCATCTCACGAGATGCAGCCCGTTTGGCCTAGCCATCTTGGCAGAGTTGCTTCCCTTGGGCATGAAGATTGCTAACTTATTGGAGCTTAATGGCATAGAAGATCCCTAAGAACACCTGGAAAACTTCCTCATGAGGATAGAGCTCTAAGATTTGAGTGAAGCTGCCTACTGCAAGGTATTTTGCACCATCTTCACCAAGCATGCTATGACATGGTTCAACTAGGTGCCAACTAGATCTATCATAGGCTTGGAGCAACTGGCACGATACTTCTTCTTAATTTCTCTATCAACTGCAAGTACTCCAAGAGAATGACTCAGTTGTTTACTATTGAGTAAAAGAACGGAGAATATTTGGGAGACTACCTCAACTACTTTGTCTAAGTAGTGCACGAGATCCTGCAAACCAGCCAAGAACTCTTACCTAGCATCATCTAGCAAAACGTAAGGTACTAGGAATTGTGAGAATTCATAGCGAGGAAGCTGCCTGCCACCCTAGAGAACTCCTCGTCTAAGTAGAGAAGCACATCTATATTAAGAAAGCAATGGTTCCCTCATGCTAATTCCTTAATATTATTAATTTTAATATCAATTTTAGGACTTAAAAAAATAATCTTTTTTTCTAAAAATTATAATTCCCTTGATAATTGATGAAAATTTAAAATTTCAGAAATAGAAGTTGAGAAATTATAAAAGGGGATTACTTGGCACAAGTTGGTGGAAAGCTAGCATGAATCATTGTGATTTAGTTAAGGACGAATAAAAGAGTCTAATTCTTTTTAATTTTTTCAGAAGATTTTCTTACATAGTATAAATAAGTTTTTCGAACACTTAATTCGGGTTCTGATGATTTTCTATATTGGAGATTAGAAGTTTCCATAAATTCGGGGTTCAAATAAGGACAAAGTGGAGATCATATTCATCTAGGAATACAATTTCTTCTTCCTCCAATTTTCTTTTTAGAGGGTGTTTGGCTAAACTTATTTTAAACATCTTATAAGCTCCTACATCTTATAAGACGTTTTTTGAGCTTATAAGATGTTAGATCTTATTTCTGAAATAAGTTGTTGAAGTGTTTGAATAAAATAAGATCTTGGAGCTTATAAGATGTTAATAATGACAATTTTGTAATTAAAATTATTAAAAATGAAGGAGCTTGTTAAGATCTTAAAAATAAGTTAGGGTCTCCTTACTTTTTTTAAAAGAGCTTATAAGCTCCTAACATCTTATTTTAGGATCTTATAAGCTCTTTTGAAAAAAAAAATTACCAAACACTTGTTATCAACTTATAAGCTCTTAAACACCTTATAAAATATTTTGAGAAGCTTATAAGCTCACCCGAACACCATCTTAATTCTAGATTTGATACGTTGTTTCATGTTGTTGATATGTTGTTTGACAATTCAATTAATTACTCTAGAAATATGATGATCATTTCGAATAAATTGATGCTTGATTTTCTTCTATGAAATCAATTAATATCATTTTAAGTTATTTCTTCTATTGTGTGTTTTTTCTAATTGATTATCTGATGAACAGTCAAGTCCATCTTTAACCCATTGAGGAATATTGAAAAACAAAATCAAGGGATCGAATGACAATAGATAAGCTAAGGATCACTTGTACAAGTAGATAAATTAATTAGTATGTGAGTAGGATAAGAATATTCCTGCTTGCCCTAGGTAGTTAATTGAGAGGTAATAACACCACCCGTAATTTAGTTAATTTACATAGGGATATAATGAATTGAATAAATTACGAACCTGATTGTGAGTAAATTGGAAAAACCTACAAATGCATAAAACTTAAGACTAATAACTTGTTATTAATTTTATAGGAAAAAAATAATGTAATAAACTAATTCGACTGATAAAATCATGACAGAAAATTTAATGAGTAACTTCTTTTTGTTCATACTTTTATTAGTTGCATTTCAGTTCCAACACAATTAATCATTATTTGAATAAAATAAGTGTGATAAATTAGTACTTAGTGGCTAGTAATTTAGTTCCTTGTGTGATTGATTCTCTCTCATCATTTTATTACTTGTTGCGACCCGTACACTTGCGCGATTGTTTACATTTTTCGTTTTCCACACCAACAAGTTTTTATTGTCATTGCTGGGAAATTAAAATTATTTTATTTATGCTAATATTTAATTTTAAGCACCAAGCTTTAGTTCAATTTTCTTTTACTTATTTATTTTATTTTATTAGTTTATTGCAAGAATCTCTGCAATTATGTGCAAGATCATTAGGACCCCAAATTTTGCCATTTTATTCAAAGATTGAGAGAATCTTTTCAAGACATAGGCGAGTGCTTCAGCAAGCAAATGAGGTTACTACAGAGGAAGTTGGATATGTATGAAAATATCTATCCCACAAATTCAAGGCTTTCACACAAGAATAGCTAGACCAGTTCTTCAGGCAAATAATTTTGAGATCAAGCCAACCATCATTCGGATGATAAAGAGTTCAGTACAGTTTGGGGTTTCTCCAACAGAAGATCCAAATGCTCATTTGCTGAAGTTTTTGAAGATCTTGATACCTTCAAATGCAATTGAGTTTTTGAAGATGTAATCCCATTGAGGTCATTTTCATTCACTTTGAAGGACAACACAGAGAGTTGGTCAACATCCTCGCTAGCAGAGTCCATTACTATGTGGGAGGTTTTGGCTCAAAGATTCTTGGGTAAGTTTTTCCCACCATCAAGAATAGTTAAGTTGAGGAATGATGTTATTTCTTTTGTTAATTTTGAACACAAAATATGTTAGAAGGCTTAGGAAAGATAGGGGGAAATGCTCAAAAGATGTCTTCATCAAGGATTGAAAAAATGGCTTAAAGTGCATGCATTCTATAATGGATTATTCGCGCAAATTAGAGGTATAGTTGATGTAGCTGCAAGGAGTACACTTATAGGTAAAAAGATTGGGGAAGAATTTTAGTTATTTAAAAAGATAACAGCCAACAATTATTAGTGGCCAACTGAGAGATTAACCCAACGTGAAAAAACTATAGGAATTTCTGAGGTAGATGTTGCTACATAATTGACAACAAACTAGTAACTCAACCAATGCAGCAAGTGGAATTAGTGGAGCGCCCATTTATTACTTGCAAAACTTGTGGATATACACATTTGACTGATCAGTGTCAGCATACTTTGAAAATAGTGTAATTTGTTGGAAAATTCAATAGGAATCTATGCAATCCATACTCAAATGCTTAAAATCTTGAATGGAGACAACACCCCAACTTTTCATGGGGCAACAACCAAGGACAAAATTCAGCTCTTAAACTACTTCCACCGCCTAGATTTTAGCAACAAGGAAAGAAACCATCTTTAGAGGAGATGTTCATACAGTTTATGTTGAAGAATAATGAATATATGGCAAAGACTTGATGCAGCTCTTCAAGGCCAATCAACTTCAATCAAAACACTAGAAATGCAAATGGGGCAGCTGGCCATTATATTGATCATAAGATAACATAGAGCTTTTCCAAGTGATACTGAGATGAATCCTAAATAGGAAGGCAAGGAATATTGCAATATTATTACTTTGAGAAATGATGCAGAGCTATTGCAATTTTAAAAGGTCTCTCAATACCTAAAGGAAATGAAATAAAAATCACAAGTTAAGAAGAGAGGATGAAAGCAAAAATTTAAATAATTTAAAGCTATCACACTACCTTCACCCTTCCTTTAGAATATTAAGAAGGAAAAGTTGGACTAGCAATTTTAGTGATTTTTAGATGTTTTCAAGAAACCCTACATAAATATTCCATTTACTGAAGCCATAGAATAAATGCCGACTTATGTGAAGTTTATGAAAGCCATTTTATTTAAGGAAAAAAGGCATTTGAGTATGATACAGCTCAAGTGGAGAGAGGTCTTTTTAGGAAACAACAGAGTGTCGGTTCATCTTCTCAGGAATGCACGTAGAGAGATCTACTCTTCTCGAGAGCTCTTCCACTCTGAGAAATTTGGAAAATGATTCTTTATGTCCCATTTCTATTCGGGACTTGGTATTTCTAGATTTTATTATGCCCTCTTTATTGGCTTGGCTTGTCATTTGGGCTCTGTGGCCTATTTACTTAGTTAATTAATTTTAGGGTTTATTTGTTTTCTTTAGTCAACTTACCAAAATGCCTTTAAGGCCAATTATAGTCACACCATCAAATACACATATTTTTTGTTGGAAATTTTTAGTTTTACATCAAAAATATATTGTAAGTTTAATTTATTAAATTTTTTAGTATTATTTGAGTAATTATTCTTAGCTCAAGAGTTTGTGAGTATTCAACTGCTACCCAAGTTGAGGTTGAATAGGTTTAAAAGTCTTTGAGTCTTTTAAGAGTTGCTCCATAAAGGTAGCCTTGTTGGCACCCAAGAAATTACCGAAATGAGAGAGTTACCATCCTGGGTAGAAAGAGAAGAGAAGACACTCTATTAGGAGTTCAAAGATGATTCCTCAAGGTAAGATCTTTTAAATAGTTTGGACTCTTTGACTTATTTATTCCTTCTTGGTTTCTTTGTTTGTACATTCTTTCTCAACTTCCTTTAAGTTAGCGAGAACTTCGAGATCTTAGTCACGTGAAAAAATGTCTAAGTCTCATTCTCAGTTGAGTTCAAAAAAGGAGTCTTTAGCCAATCAGTCGAATAGAAATAGAGGAAGAGCCAAATCGAAGGTCTTTTGGCCAACTAGCCACCTGTACATAGCAGTGCTCAAGGTAACGGCTTGCTCGAAGCCTAGTCGAGGTGCCCACGTGTCAAAGGGCACTCCTCAAGTAACTAGGAAACTACGCACTATGCGGCTAGTAGCTTGCCACATGTTAGCTACGTCCACCCAAAATACAACAATCGTCAAACATCTTAGTAACTGTCAAGATCTCAATAACCGTCGAAGCTCAATAACTGCTGGGTAATTATGTGTTGCAATCGTGCCAAACGGTACTCACACACATGCCGGAACACTTTAGAGACACAATTTCATAAAAAGAAAATTCAATTTCATTGATAACAACAACAGTACAATATCGACAATCGTTGGAGCAATGCTAGACCTTAAGGGCAACTCCAACAAGGCTCAGTACAACTCAGCTTCGACTACTCATTCCTCCCTATAATAGGTTTAAAAAAGAAAAATATTGTAACAACACTAGTTATTGAAAAGCGGAAAATTACACCAAAACTGCAGCATCCTGCATACATATGTACAATAGGGAAAATAAAAGAAAAAGCCTACACCTAGGACATAGTAGATGAACTCTTTGCACTGCAAGTCCATTGATGTAGGCTGTGAGGGGCAATCGAGGTGGCTCGGATGCCTTGTAGACGGTCAAGGGGCTCGATGGCGAGGGCGATCCTTGACACCACAGAAGGCCACAGTTGCCCACACGGTGCTCGAGGCTGACTTCTATGGCAGGTCATTCTCTGGTGCCACACAGCACAGAGGCTAATTAGTGCTCACAAGGATCATCCTCCATATGTTGTTGTAGCGTATCCTAGTTCTCTTCTTAAGTTGCAGTCAGTTCAAGCCTCAGAAAATTTGAAGAATTTCCTAGTGAGTGTGGTGCTAGGGAGTCGTCGTTATTGTGTAGTTCTTATTCCCAAGAATGAGGGTTCTTCTGATAAGGAGTCTGGAAGCATTCCTTCTAGGGATGATAACTTATAAAAAGTAGTAGAAATTAAGTGTTCATTCGAGCCGCTGGAGTTATATATTTTGAGATGAAGGTTTATATTTTCGACAAATTCAAGTTTGTTCTTTCCTCTCCTCAAGACAACATGATCTCGCCTCCTAGAGTGTACTTTAATGTCTTTAGTAGATACTTTATTGGTGGATTTTCTTTGTCTCCTAACCTTTTTTTACTAGATATAGTGCAAACCTATGGTACATGTCTAAGCCAATTCATGCCCAACTTTTTTGCATCCTTCACAGTATTTAATAGCATCTAAGTCAGTAGAGTTTGCCAATATGTTTAGATAGTAGTCACACCTTATTTAGGTTACGTAAATTGTCACAGTAAATTTCTGTGTGGGTTATCCTCATCTAGAGGTTCTTGAAGGATAGGTTCTTCTTTGTTTGAGATAAAGGTTAAGAAGTTCCTTCCGAGTGGAGTAGTTCTTTTTCTTTGGTTCGTCTTAGTCTAGTTCATCACATCCTTTGTGTGAATTTTTTTGTTGAGTAATTGTTTGATTCTTCTATTAACATTACTTACATGTTTCTTGTTGGTACTTAAGCATATTTCATTTTATGACTTGTGGCTCTTGCTTGTGCTTATGTACATATTTTTACATATTCTCATGCATTACTTGTATTTTAACATGGTTTTTTTCCCCTTGTTGGCAGGGAAGAAGATCAACTTTGCTAGGATCTATGCTTGGAGACTAGAAAGAGGAACACATAAAAAACATATTATGGAGTAGCTTCATAGGAAGATGTTGTTGAATGGGTGTTGTGCCTCAACCCTCTGCGTTGGCGGCTAGGCGAGATGCACACCCTGCTAGCTCTAGCAACTAGTGCCTGCTGCAGGCAATGAAGTTAAGGTGTTGCTTTCTGGTCCTATAGGGAAGCGTGCTTGTGGATCTACCACTTGCTCACAGTCTACTTGTCCTTTTCAAACTGGCAAAGGTAAATGACTCTTTCCTATGGTTTGCAGCGGAGTTGTGGGGTGGACTCTCACTAGGATGTTAACGAGACTACTTTTAATGTTGATCACATGTATAGTATGGTGTGAAAGTATGATGAAAAAAAGTTGGAGTTACTCTATTCTTCCTAATTAGTTGAGATAGATGTTGGCAATTTTGCCTGGGCATAAGTTTGATTATTTATCTTGATTTCTTCTCTTCTTTTTTGCTTTGCAATAACTTTTTTTTTGGGAGCATTTTTGCATTCCTTTTTGATATAAAGGTTGAACTTGTTTGAGCAGATGTCTCATCGGGCAGAGGGAGCCTTGTTTGTGGTTAAACACTATAAAGAAAAGACTTCTGAAATAGTTACGTAGCATAGCCAGAAGGAGGAGGAGTTAGCCCAACTGCTCAAAAAGCACGAGCGTCTGAAGTCAAAATATATGAAAGAAGTGAAGAGTGGAGAGAGATCTACGAGCTTTGAGGCTTGAAGGACCTTCAATTCTTGCTACTCGTGACGGAGCTATCAAAGAATTTAGAGGTTTTGATAAGGTTTTTGAGGTGGTCGAGGTGGAGGCAATGGTGATCTACGAGCAAACTATTCAAAGTTATTGCTGCATTTTGAGTTAGACCGAGCAATATCTTGAAAAAGATTTATTAATGTTTGATCCCACTATTCCAGAAACTAGGGCAAAGGTTACAACAAAAGAGCTAGAAGAAGCCGCTATGCAAGAAACAAGATACTAAGTTTAGGATAGCAGTAGCGAGTAAAATTCTTGTCAAAAGATTTGTTTAGTATTTTCTTTTCGCATTGATGTTTACTTTTGGAAGCTAAGCGTTTGCCGAATACCTTTATGTTTTTCTCAATTAATTTTAATTAAATTTCTTCTTTGTTGTTTTCTTTGTGTTCATGCAAACACATAATTAATTATATGACTAACTGACTTTACATACTTATACTTCAAGAATTGAAGAATTAGAGATGCAAAGATGTTATCATAAGTGTTAGTAAAAAAATACATCATGAGTGCCCGCATCAATGCGTGGGGCATCGAATTTTGGCACCCTGCGCATGGGTGCTAGGGCCAGGTGCATGCACTATGTTGGGTCACCCGTTAGGCTCGCAACTTGGAGACCTACGAGGCGCTTGATGTTGGGGTGTTCGTGAGGTGCCGAATGCGGGATCGCTTGTTTTGTGCCTGGTGCTAGGGTGTTTTTCTTGTTTTTTAACTACTTTTGTTTGCATGATTTTTATTGAATTTACTAATGGTGCAATACCTTCGATGGCCACTTGGGGATTTAGAAAATTTTAATTGATGAAATACTATGGGCACTTTAGCATGTTTATGAAGTTGAAGTGATGATGAGCATAACATGTGATGAAGCTTTCTTAGGGAGGTATGGAGCCTCTCTCTTGTGTTGGTGTTGGTCTGCCTAATGTAAATTAAAGTCTTCCGAAGGAAGAAAGTTGATTTTGCACTCAAGTCAAGCATAACTTAAGTGTTAGAATGAAAACAAGCGTACTGATGGGTCTCCCAAGAGGCTTTATAATAAGTGCACAATAACGTACAAAGTCACAAGACTTATGTATATTTGTTAAGTTTTGAGACATAGCAATCCTCCTCTTCGTGAGAACTGAAGGTGGGCTTATTTTGCTTATAGATGTAGGTTTCTTCCAAGATATTTTTTGGCAAGTGTCGCTAGAATGGTTGCCATATACTCTTGAAGAGTGTTGAGAGTGGGCTCTTTTAGAAGATGCCACGTATTCCCAAAGGGAGCCAATAGTCGACCTTTTAGAGGACGCCATATACTCCTAAATGGAGCTGATAATAGACTCTTTTTAGAAGATGCTATGAACTCCTGAAAAGAGATGGTTGTAGACCTTTTGAAAGAATTTCCATAGAAAGGTCTTTCCACGGAAAAGAGATACTGTGGGACTCCATAAGGAAAAGTTCTTTCCATGGAAAAGGTCACTTCATGACCCTAGCAGAAAGGTTCTTCTTGTAGAAAGATTCACTTCAGCACTCCAGCAATTTTTTTTTTTTTTTTTGGTGGAAAAAGCCACTTCAGGATTCTAGTGAAAAGGTTCTTTCCATGAAATGGTCAATTTAGGACTCTAGCAAAGAGGTTGTTTTGTGAAAAGAGCCACTTCAGGATTCCAGCGAAAAAGTTTTTCCTATGGAAAGAGCCACTTCAAGTCTCCAACCGGAAGGTTCTTTCTGTGGAAAGAACCACTTCAGGATTTTGGCAGAAAGGTCATTTCTATGGAAAGAGCTACTTCAGGACTCCAATGGAAAGGTTTTTTCCGTGGAAAAAGCTATTTCTAGACCTTGGAGAAAAGGTTCTTTCTATGGAAAGAGTCACTTTAAGACTCCAGCAGAAAAGTTATTTCTATGGAAAGAGCCTCTTCAAGACTTCGATGAAAAGGTTTTTTCTGCTTTCTACCACATTATTTCAAATAAAGTCTTACCATAATATTCTTATGATTTGGAATTGATATGGAACTAATTAAATTATGGAATCATGAAGAGGCATTTCAGGACTTCGGCAAAAAGGTTTTTTCTATAAAAAGAGCCACTCTAGGACTCCAGCAAAAAGGTTGTTTTTGCAAGCAAATGTTGTTCATCAAGGAGCGATGAATGTGTATGTGAAGGAAACTTCATAATACTTCATAACTTTTATTTATGATGCAATTTTTTTCTAAATTAATGAAAAAAAAACTTCACTTACTGGATAAAGGGAAAGAAAATTACTGCCAAGACTCTTAGAAGGGACGTGCTTATTGGAACTAAGGGTACCTCCTACTTTTCCTGCATAGACTAAGTTGCTAATGATGGCATCTCTATCTTTAGATACTGTCTTGAGTATGGTTTCATGCTATACAGATGTTCTGTTTGACAATAGTCCTTTGTCGAGTAAGCCTGGGTGATTGTCGCCCCCTTTTTTTTGTTTAGGTTGCTTTTTATGGAAATTCCATCTTTGGCCTAATTATTCTCTCAGATAGCTGCGTTGGATCGGCTTTACTATCTCATCACTCCAATTGTGGCATTCTTCAGTAGTTGCAGTTCCTCAAGATTTCTATCCTTTTGGATTCTTGAATACTTTTTTGTTCGTCAACTACTAACCTTTGAGTCCTTCCTTAGCAAGGTTGATAACTGAGGCTCATGCAAATACTAACTTCCATGATGCTTCCTCTTGATGGGGGTGTCATTATCTTGGTGGGTCCTTCAGAGAGGGTCCTTGTAGTACAAATAGTTGCCTTCATCACCCCTATAGTGCTAGTTAGTGTGCTTTAGGTGCTTACTGAATTATGCATAGCTAGACTCATTATTCTCAACTTCTGCAGCATTTATGAGATCATTAGGCTCCTTCACCATGTACTCCCTTGAATGCCCTACTTGGATCAGCCTCTCGATCTTGTTCTTGAGGTATTTACACTACCCAATAGTGTCCTAAATGCTAGTAGCGATAGCACCATTTTTGTCTTCCACTTCTTACCTTCTTCATCTTTTTCTATGCAAAATGCATGACGAAGCCACACCATCGAGCCTCGTGCAGAACCTTTTCTTGTGAAATGATGAGCGGATGTAAGCAGTGAACGTCTGGGACCGATTGCACTCGTGTCGCTTGGGTACTTTGCTATGATTATTATTTTCATTGGCTGGTCCATGTTCATTCGTCTTTGCAATTGTCACAAGCATGGGCAGGTTCTTGACTCCATACAAGTGGTGTAGTGCTGGTGCATGTGCCCACTATCTAATAGCGGTAGGTATCAATCCTAAAGGGCTTCCTTAGGAGGAGGATCGGGAGTCTTGGGCTGAAATAGAGGAAGAGGATGAGCTCTACTTAGGGTCGATCCTTTAGGTGGTCAGTTCTGAGGATAGCGAAGCCTCATAGTCCTCCCGGTAGGATTACAGTGACTCTTCCATGTACTGAGCAGTTGACTTGGCCAGAATTCGAGCAATGACGCTCTCCAATAGGCTTGTTAATTTTTCTAGAGTTAGCGACAACATAAGTTCTCTGAAGAGCAGCGCCTAGTTCACAAATGTTCCTTTTAAAGGAATAAATGTACTAGGAATAGCTCCAACATCTCTTGTGTGGGTGCTCTTGGTTGCTAGCTCTCCATACTTTTGAATGTCAGTGCCACCTGGGTGTTGAAGCGGTGAGCTCCAAATCCCTCTTGCATCCTCAACACTCCTTTTTCCTTTGAGCTTTCCACAATGGTGCCAAAATAATGCTGCTTAGAAGTAGAGAATGGTCCTCTTTGGAAAACAGTAGAGTGTCGGTTCATTTTCTTAGGAAAGCTCGTAGCTAAATCTGCTGTTCTCAATAGTTCTTCCATGCTAAGAAATTTTGCAAATGATTTCTTATGTCCTACTTCTCTTCAAGACTTGATATTTATAGATTTTAGCCTTAATGGGCTTAAGCCTATTAGGTTTTTCTACTTTCTTTATGGGCTTGGCTTGTCCTTTGGGTTCATTAACCCATTTACTTAGTTAATTTTAGAGTCCATTTGTTATCTTTAGTTAACTTACCAAAATAACTTAAGTCCAATTTTAGTCATATTAGAGTGAACTTGAGACGTGGCTCTCATAGAGAAATGCAATGCAACTATTCAAAAAAATTTACCTCCAAAGTTTAAGGATCCTAGGAGTTTCATCCTACCATGCAAAGTTGGTACTTAATTTTTAAGAGCACTATACAATTGAGGGACAAGCATAAATTTGATGCCATATCCCATCTACTTGTGACTTGGATTAGTTGAGATCAAGCAAACTAGCATAGCCTTGCAACTTTCTAGTAGAACACTAATGTATCGTAAAAGGATAATTTAACATGTATCGACAAAAATTGATAAGTTTATTTTCCTTGTGATTGTATTGTGCTGGACATAGAGGAGGATACTGAAATGCTGATCATCCTTGGGAGATCATTTTTGGCCACAGGTAAAACTATTAGACATGTGCAACAAGGTGAATTAACTATGAGGATTCAAGATGAAAAGGCGACTTTTAATGTATTCAAAGTATTTGATTTTTTTTAAGCTAAGCCATGTAAAGGAAAGACTAAAAATAAGAGTGACCAAAAACTTTTAAAACACCATTTTGAGCCAATCAATTGTTGTTATTATGCAAATCTCAATTTTAAGGTTATCTAAACTAAAATCATGATGGTCGAGACCATTTTGCACCACTGAAGTCCTTCCACATGGAGTGCTAAAGTTGGAAGAAGTTAGTTTAAGAAGAAAGCATAAGACAAACTGGGAAAAAATCGAACACTATTGGGAAAGCAATCTTGATTAATTACTAGCGATCAACACAGCCTTGACCAACATCAAGTAAAGCACAAAAACTCAAAAGTTGGAAGAAGTTAGTTTAAGAAGAAAGCATAAGACAAACTGGGAAAAAATCGAACACTATTGGGAAAGCAATCTTGATTAATTACTAGCGATCAACACAGCCTTGACCAACATCAAGTAAAGCACGAAAACTCAAGTTAAAGACTATAACTCAAGCGCTTCTTGGAAGATGACCTAAGTTTTTAATTACTTTTGATTTTATTTTTCTCTTAGTTAGTCTTTCTCCTATTGTTGCTTTAATTTTTTTTTATCTATTTTGTGCTCATTTTATGTTTTGTAAGATATGGCATGAAGACAAAAAAAGGAGTAAAAAGGGTGCAAGGATAATCCCTTGTGCACTGCGACGCTAGATGTGAACTTTCATGTTGTGGGGTAGTTTTTCTTGTGCTAGGGCACAAGAAATTTAGGCCCTAGCACAACAAATTATTAATGTTTATAAAAAACAAATGAAGTGGTGGGACAGTAGCCCATGCTCTGGGCACTAACCAGCTATGCCCCTGCGCACAAGGCATCCTTAGATGCTACGGCATGTCCACCAACGATACACGAGAAGCCTACATCTGATGTAGTAATATATCTAATTTATAAATAAAACAATGAAAAGCCAAAAAAGAGAAAAAATAGTAACTTGCCATAAAACAATCCAACTAGCTTGACAATCCCTTCCTCTCCCCTACAAACCCTAATCCTTTTCTCCTCTCTCTCTCTATATCACCCCCTCTCTACATTACCTTTCCCCAAGTATGGAAATAGGCTAGGCTAGGTTAGGTTTTGACTTAACTAGGCCAAGCCCGTTGTGCAAATGACGAGCCTGAGCCTAACATATTATCTATGATAGGCTTTCCTTTAAGGTTAACCCTAACATTTTTAATAAATTCTAAAGCCTTAGTTTGGTCTAAAAGCTTATTTTCTATTAAGGCTTCAATGAAGTCTAAACATCACATAAATCTAAATTTTTAATATGTTCAAACTTGTAATGGACCTTGATAAGAAATAATCAAAATGATAAATAATAAATGCATAATTATGAAAGTTCAAATTTAAATATAAAATAATATCATTTTAACAAAAAGCAATATTAAACAACATAACGGATTCCATAAAGGATTAATTAAAGAAATCAAATACAATTAGTCATTTAATATTATATTACTATTATTATACTTTTTATGTAAAGAAGGATAAATAGGCCAGTCTGTCATGTTTTGCAAGATTTTAGAAGAGCCAAAGTCTAGTCCATTTAGTTAAAAAGGCTACTTTTTAAGTCTTAACCGAGCTCATGATTAATAGCCTAGCTTATTCCCATCCCTACCTTTCCTTTAAATCTCTCTTTATATCACATTCCCCCTCTCTACTTCTACCCTATCTCCAATTTTTCTTTTTTCTTTTTTCTTTTTTTTTCCTCTCTACACCCCCCTTCCCCCCAACATCACCATCCTCTCCACTCTGTGAAATTTTAGGCATATTATTTTTTTATTTAACTAATTTGAGTTTTTAGGCAATTATGATTTAGGAGGGCCATTGTATTGAGTTGGTAAATCAAAATTAGGATTATTGACTATAAATTAAAATTTAGTGGTTATTTGTTTAGGATTATTGTTATAACTTGGTTAATTATTTGGATGAAATGTTGGATATTTAAATCTCACTTGAGTTAAAATTTCTTAAATATTGATTAGAATTATTATTGAAGGTTTAAATATAGTGATGAGTATTTAAGATTATCGGCCAACTATTTTGTTGATTGTTGGGTAAAGTGTTGGATATATTGGAATTTTGTAGTATATTATTGAGATTTTGCTATAATAGTTGTAATTGAGTTGAAATTGGTTAGTTATGAATTGGTTGATTGGAATTTCTAGATTTTTAGGTATAATTGGAAATAATTTTGATTGATGTTATTTCTCACCAGCGCCATATTTCTACTTTACTGCTACAATTCCAACCTAGAGACATGGGAGGATGATGACGTCGATGATTGATTAGGATGTATTTTCTTCATTTTCTATTTTTTTCTTTATTTCTATTTTCTTCTTTTTGTCATCGTATATGTTGGTGTCTTTTAGTTTCTTTTATTTTTGTAGATGTTTATCTTGTCTTCTTCTGACATGTTTTGGGTTCTCTTCATACATTTTAAGGGCAAAGTATCCCTCAAGTTTGGGGGTATTCTGCATGTTAGTTCTTAGTCTTTTTATTTATTTATTTTTTTGTTACTTTGGTTATGACTAGAGTCTAGCAATTAAGTCTATTTCTCATATGTACAAAAAATTGACCTTCTTGAATCAATGAAGATATTGCTTCTTCTTTTTTAATTTGTATTTCCTAAAAAATTATAATTGTGTGATGTTGGAATTATGTATTTTGAGTAGAAGTAATGCTATGATGTAATCTCCTATCTTTCAGCACTCATTTTCTCACCTTTTTAGTTAATTTTTCATTGCACTTGGTGTCTTGAATTTATCTTTACCCTCAACCTCTTTAGAGACTTCTTGTGGAGTTTCAATCGTAACTCCATTGGCTCTGCAATGCCTTTTTGATTGCTCTCACCTTGTTTGTTCCTTCCTTATCAGGAAAACTCATGAGACTTTACATCTTTGCTCATGATAAGCTTGGAGGACTTGTTATCAGTATACCACAATTGGTAACCTTTAATTCCATTTGCATATCTTAGAAATATACTCTTAATCACCCCCAATTTAAGCTTCCCATCACAGACATGAGCGTAAGCAAGATATCTAAATACTCTCAAATTCAAGTAATCAACCAACTACTTATTAGAAAGAGTTATACAATCAATAGCAGTCGGAGGCAATTTGTCCACTAAATGGCAAGTTATTTTGATATGTAGCTTCAGCCCAAAATTTTTTAGATAATTCGTATTAAAGAGCATGCTCCAAGCTCTCTCCAAAATATTTCTATTACACCATTCTACTATGGTGTGTGTACAATCGTGCAGTACCTCACAATCCTTTCCTTGTTGCAAAACTCCTAAAATTCCTTATGCCAAAATCCCAACCCATCGTTAGTCCTTAAGTGCTTGACCTATTTGCCAATCTACTTTTCAATCATCGTTTTTCACTATTTGAACATGACAAAAAATTCATCCTTGTACTTCAATAGATACACCTAAATCCTTGCAAGAAGTCATGACTAAATATCAGCATGTATCTAGTACCACCCTTAGAAGAACTTAAGAAGGCCCTGATAGGTCTGAATGGATGTAGTTTAAAAATGTCATTGGTCCTATGAACTGCCTTACCAAATTTTAGCCTATGCTGCTTTCTAATAATAACTGCTCATAGAAGTCCAACTACCCAGTCTTTTGACCACAAACCAAAACCCGTTCACTTAATGCTCACGTCCATTTCCCATTCATACATCATAGGCACATATGCTATTAACTAGTACTATCTCTGTTTGTATCATATGATGAAGCTATTGCATCGCTTCTAACTTTATTGCCTAATAGAATATAATGGCCATTTTATCTCTCACCTTTGATGACAGCCAATACATCCTTTGGAACTCGAATGGTTCCACCTTAAGTCCTATACTCACTGTTGTTCTTATCCAATATGCTCAAAGAACTCAAATTCTTTTTTCAAATTAAAAATCTGCCAAACATCAGAAAAAATTCTCATTATGCCATTCTGCATTAGGATACTAACGGTTCCAATCCCACAACTCTACAAGGTGCACTATTCCTTCTAAGAACTTTACCACCATCATTGTTTGTCAGTGGTAAACTAATTTTATCAAGATACACGTGGTATGGGCACCTAGAATCTAGAATCCACATCAAATCCGAGTGACCATGAGCAAAATTGAGAGCAATACCTTCAAACTCATCCTTGCCAATCCCAGCTACATCAATTTTATCTTGAACTAAAGTTTCACTTAGAATCTTTCCTTTCACACACAATGAAAAATTTTATTTCCAGTGCCCCTTGTAACCACAACCAAACTATTTATCCTCTATTATAGCCTTCCTTTGGGACAGAGAACTACCTCTACTACCCTTTTTCCTTATCCTTCTGCTTTCCCCTTTTCCAGAAACCCTTCTCTATCCTAACCTTTATTACTGTTGAAGATCGTTTTTCTCAATTCATTTGAATTCAATGAGGTTTTAACAACCTCAATTGAAATCATATCCCTCCTATACAATAATATAGTAACCAAGTGATGATAAGATTTAAGCAAAGAAAACATAAGGACCAAGCTTGGTCCTCATCATCAAGGTCACATCAATATTATCTGAATCTAAGATTATTTTATTGATATAATCTCTATGTTGCTCAATAGGTGTACCTTTTTACATATTGAGCATATATAAGCATTATTTCAGATATAGATGATTTGCGAAGGGCTTCGCCATGTCTAAGCTTTCCAACTTCAACCATAGACATATAGGTATTTTATCCCCAACAACCTTTCTCAGAACATTACTTGCCAATGAAAGAACCAACGAACCAAAATTCTTCTTTAGAAATTCATCATTCTCTTTATTTGAAAATGTATCTGGTAGAAATTCTCAAGCCTTGAGTGCTTTATGCAAGCCATGGTAATTCAAAACCCTTACATGTACAGTCTGCACAATCCAAAGTCATTTTTTCCATTGAGCTTTTCCAAAATGCAGTTCATGAGGGACATCCTTTATGGTCAAACTAGCCTTGATACTAGTTTGGTGTGTCCAATCTGATCAATAGATGTGGAAGTATGAATAGACAAGAAATCATATACAAAACGACGAATCAAAACAAGATTTAACATGGTTCAACTTCAATTGCTAATCTACATCCATGGTGTGAAGAGAAAAAGAATTCAATATAATCAAATTTGAGGAGTGTAGAGATTTCTTGATTTTGGATTTCAATTTCACAACATCTATCTCTCTCATTTGGTTTAATTAGCCAAAACCCAACCTTAATTGCACCTTAAAGTATTTCCTATGCTCAAAATTGATTTCACAAGAAAAGGCCTTCATACAAGAGCCTAGGTTGAGTTCTTTTAAGAAAAAAGAAAAAATGAGGAAAAAATTACCTCGGGTGCAGAAATTTGGGTTACTCCTTTGTTTCTTAAGTTTTTTTTTTTTTTTTAGCTTTAAAAGCTTAAGGCACAAGTACATCGAAAGGTATAATTGATATATTAAATTGATTATGCGATGGCGATAAAATCACCATTTCGTGAGTATATATTTTTCTTAAAAAAATATAATATAGATAATATATAAGATCATGCAATAATCAGTTGTTACTTAAAGTACAAATTGCTCAGAGCTCCACAAGACTGTCTAATTAACATGAAAATGTCTGAAGGTTAAATGAATTATAGATGGATGCTTCATAAATATGTCAAATCATGTGTAGTATATATTCATCAGTAATTGAAACATCAACGAATCTATGCCAACCACATGCTGCATCCATGTAGTTTTTGAAAAAACAAAAAAGCTATCTTCCATCCATGTTTCTGAAAAAAGTTATCTTAGGTAACGATATCCAGTTTTAGCAGCAACGTAATATTAATAATTACTTTAAGAGATTAAATAAATAATAGTAGAAATTAAAAAGTCAAAAAGGCAATGCGAACGAGAAACAAGGCTCAGCGAACTCCCAGCTATACAAATACCTCTGAACTTTTATCACAACACATTCTATGTCATCAATGTGTTCAATATACTTTTTCTGTATCTTGTACCTTTCTGGCTTTAGATTAATTTGAGCATAAGATAATTATAACAAGAAATCTTCCACTTCCTTAATTACTTATTTGTATTGTAGATCAAAACATTTTCTTAGGCTATGTTCACTAGCATTTTAGGGAAAAAATTTCTAACTCCCAAAACAATTCCAAAAAACTTACACATTTTCCAATCATTTTCCCAAAATACAAAAAATTTATACCCAAAAAACCTTCAGAATCCAATCTCAAAAAGATCCTACACACTACCCTAGCCCTACCTAACACTCAAGTATATATATACACACACCATCAAAGTATATATATATATATACACATTATATAAAAAAATAATTTCTTCCTACAAACCCAACAAAAAAATAACTGATTTGACATTTACAGTAAAATTTGTCCCCCCACCAAAATTTTAACAAACAAACAACTCATTTTCAATCCATTTTCCCTATTTTACCAAAACATAAACAAACACTTGACACTTTTTCCAAGTTTTCTCCCAAAAACTCATTCTCCCAAATTTTTTTCTAGAAAATGGCCAAAATGCTAGTAAGCAAGCCCCTAGTTAATGTGAATTCTCAAGAGAATATTAAATGCTTGGAATTCTATATTTGAAGCGACAAACTAAATATGAAAGATAATTAAAGAAAATATAAATAAGAGTATGTTTACTACTCTTGATTTAATGTATGAGGTAAATATAGTAAAGCACTTATTTTGAATAATTGGAATAGATGGTTTTGATTGGGAAAAGCACTGGAAAAGTCCCAATTTGCCATTAGTACTATTACAGAATTTACTGATCCAGATTGATCTATGATTATCCCTAAGTTTGTAGTACGTAACATTCTTAGAGGAGGCTTCATGATAGTTTAGATTATCAAATTAAGGACAGGTTGATATTGTTGTTGAATTTTAAGTGTGCTTAAAGTAGTCATGTTAATTAAAATTAGGACTTAAAGTAGGACTGAAAATCCTCGTGTCACCTGTTCAAATCTGGTTCCTGGCAAATGGCTAATTTGTATGAGGTCTTTCTTTTATAAATTAATTGATATGAAGTGACATGCATATATATATATATTGATTTCGAATCTGGATCCTAATACATACTTTTATCTATCTTGGCGAGATATACCCTATCTATTTTCTAGATGGGTATAGTTTCTTAAATAAAGTATCTGAAATAAAATTCTATTTTATCTTCTTCTTTTTTCTTTCGTTTAATTCAAAAAGAATGTTAATACTTCATACATATTTGAAAGGTTAAATTGGTTGGTTGAAAGACCAAAAATCGAAGTTGAAATAGACAAGATTCAGTTCAGATACAATACAAATAAATCGAATTCGATACCCTTTCATTTCTTTGTATTTTTGTTCCTATTCGATTTCCTAATTCATCTCGACATGACTTTCTAGAACCGGTCTAAGCAATAGGCGCAGTACAAGCTTCATGATGCAAAACTCGTTTGATTCATCCTATTAGTTCAACTCATACGAAATAAGTATCTTCCAAATAAATGTAAGAATCCCAACTAATCCCTAATTCTACCTTTTTTGTTAGCCTATCCATAATTCCTTAATACAAAAGAGACTTCCATTATTCTGGTTAATCTAGAACAAAAAGTCCAATCCTTGAATCTTTGAAATTGTATAAGTGGAAATTACTTTTTTATCATTCAATGAGCATATTGTATTTCATAAAAATTGGGGGCAATATAATCCTTACGTAAGGGCCATCCTATCCAACTTTTAGGCATTAAGATACGTTTCAAGCGCGGATGATTATCATAAGAGATTCTCAACATATCATAAGATTCTCGTTCTTGAAAATCCACAATTTTCCAAACCCAAAAAACAGACAGAATTCTAGGATTCCTCCTTGAGGCAAATACTTTTATGCATACCTCTTCTGGTTGATCCACACCATACTCTATTTTGGTAAGATAATACACACTAGCTAACAGTCCGCCAGGTGCTACATCATAGGCACATTGGGAACGTAGATAATTGTAACCATATATATATAAAATGACAGAAATAGAATGCCAATGCTCGGGCTTTATTTGTAAAGCCTCTATTCCTTGATAATGAAAGCCCAAAGATCTATGAATTATCCCATGCTTGACTAGCCAACCAGACAAACGACCTTGCATCTTTTTTATCTCCTGTATTTTTATTTAGAATATTTCACGGTCTTGATCAAATTGATGAAGATTGACCTGCTACTTGTTATTCCAGCACACAACCAAAGAATATTACCAATTGAAATATGAGATCAAAAGATTAATTGGGTTAGGATACCTTACGGAGTTTGACGCCAAGTGATAAGATAGCCCCAAAAAGTTATCCCAACTTCGAGATCCAAAGGACCATCGAAAAAGACAAGAACAATGATATGAGCCTCAAAAAGAGTCACACAAACATGAGACCAACAACCAACGAAACAGGACATCATCTTAGTGATCTTTGATAAACCTATTGAGGTGAATTTGCAAATGCCCCAAAGTCCATAGTGAGGGTCGCAAGGCAAATACACAACTACTCACTTGAACTGACTTTCAATATATATAAAGTGTGGTCTAGCATTTTGACATGACTTTTGGAGAGATGGATTTGGAGGCGGGAAGAGACAAACACAATGATGCCCTAGTAATTTTGGCCTTCTTAGCTAACTTTTGGGTAAAAAAGATCTTCATATACAATGGGAGCTTGATGATTCATATTCTATGATGCTTTTCTGCAAGTAGGCATAGCCAATGCACATCTCCAGAAAGTCAACAGCTTGCTGGTAGGCTTCAATAGAGAAATAGTAGAAGCTATGGTGGAAATTCATCTCATTTTATCTTTAAGCACTCATCAGATACATGTTACAAAGATTGTGAAATTTTTGGTGGTAAAGGCCCATTAGTCAACAATGTTATTTTGGGTCAACCATCTTTGGGTATGAAGATGAAGTTTCCTACCTTTGTCGATCCTAGGGAGATAGTAGGAGACCTAAGGATGGGAAGCGAATGTTGCAAAAACTTTAGAGAGCTAATGAAATAAGCAAACACTAGTAGATACCAAGCCTAAAAGGGAAAATAGGTACCAGAGGAGACCAACCTAGCAAAAATAATGGTCTTGGAGCAAAGGCGGTCTCCCTTAAAAGGGACTGCACCCAAATGGGCGGCTGGTAAAGTGCGATCGCCCTCAAAGGCGGTCTTGCCAAGAGCCTTAAAGGAGACCGTCTAGAATCCAATAATGAGAACATCGAAATAAATAATGATCCTATAGCAATGAGCTTTTAAGGTGAAAGAATACTAAAAGCTTGATGATTGAAAAATATTTAAAGCCTACTAAGTAGAGAAATTTGCTAGCTAAAAAAAATGTAGGCATATCCGTATCTTTTATTTCTAGAACTATTTTGATCATGTTTGCATTTTTTTTTCTTTCCAAAATCAATCAGTTGAATAAGGTTGCCCATTAAGCAGCCCGCATGCATCTATATTACCTTTAGACTTAGTTAATTAAATAAAGATGCCTATTTGGTAACTCTAATATTTTCTCTTCTTTATGAATGGATAAAACTTTGCATTTTCAATTATTAAATATCAATGCACATTTCAAAAATCATAAAGTACTATTTGAAAATCTGACAAGCCCAAGTGACATTAAGATTTGTAAACCATCATAGTACAACATATCTTAAGTCTTTGAAGTTGGTCAACTCCAGCTTATGCCATCTAAAACATAAAGTTCTGCATGAGATCCTAGAGGGTGCCCAGAACAACTTAAATCCACATGAGATCCTAAGGAGTCCTCGGAGCAACTTAACTCTGCATGACATTATAAAGGGTCTCCGAACCATGTGAGGTCTTAAGAGGTGCTTGATAAAACTTAACTCTACATAAGATCCTAAGGGGTCCTAGAAGCAACCTAATTATGCATGAGATCCTAAGGGGTCCCCAAAGCAACTTAGTTCCACATGAGACCCTATGGATTCCTTTGCACAACTTATCTTTGCATGAGGCCTAAGGGATTCCCAAGCAACATACTACTAGTAATGGATTGGAATAATACTAAACTTACTATTGAACATGGTGAAGTATTCTAGAGAGGGCATGTCATCTAACAATCTCTCAAAAGTAATAGGAAATCATACTCATTTGAAGGCAAATGGACTTCTAGATTTATCGATCCTTAATGACTCAATAAGAAGCAGAATGATCAAATAGAGACTGATAAATTCACTCTCGATGCAAACCACATATTGAAGACTAGAGCAATAAGACGATGTTAAGCAAGGGTTCTCTTACCTTGAAACAGAATTGTAACTACTGCTACTATGGCCACTCAACTCCTTTATGGCCCTCTTTAAGGGTGGTCGTTCCTTACCAAGGAGCATGCAATTTTGCTACAGATCTTAAGTGATTCTTAGAAGTATAAATCTCCATAAAAAATTCTAAGTGATTCATAGAAAGTGAAACTCTGTCGAAGATCCTAAATGACCCATGAAGCATCCTTGTATCTCAAGAAATAATTTATTCAAATATTTATACATAGAGTGTAAGGTTTCCCGAGGGATCCTATGCTATCTCCAAGATGTAAAGCTCCATATGAAATCCTAAATGGTCTTCTAAACAAAATCACTCTTAATAGGCATGAGCCAAATATAATCAAAAAATTTGCAAATAAATCTATGAAAAAATATAATCAATATGCTCTCGAAACCTGAGCGGCCATGAGATATATATCTCCAATGTTAAGGCCCTAAAAAGAGGTCAATGTTCAAAAAATGGATGAGGAGAGAGACATTTTGCTTAACCGACCGTGCAAGGGCAGTCGACCTCAAGGAGGACAACACCTAACAAGGGATCGCACATAAGGGAACAGTCACATAGCAAATGGCCCCTTTAAGAGCCCTACAAGAAGTTGCCTCGCTAGAAGGTCGGTCACCCTCTAAGTAGTTGCTCCAATCGCCCCAATTCAAAGATGGCCACCCTATCCTAGTCGACCTTTAAGTAGGCCGACACTGAATAATGGTTGGTCTCTTTAGGCTAGTAGCCCCCTTCAAGCTCCCATCTACTATCACCTTACTTCAATGTGTTGCTCTCAAAAGATTTGGTCCCTTCTCTTCCCTCAAAAGAACCATAAAGCAAAAACTAATTAATACCCTATAAGAATGGTTTCTCACAACTCCTTCATTGAAGTACTCTACTCAGCGCCTTAAGTCTCAACTCGCGTTAGGGATTACTACTCTCGATTGCACCTAAAGTTCGATGCCTGAATGGACACGAAATAATTTCAAACTCGGAGGGAGGCATCCTCATATCTCAAGAAATATTTTATTCAAATACTTTTATAATTCGCACCTTGTAAGAGTTTCTGCTCATGGGTTAAAGTCCTCACAACTCTTTTGTTGAAGTCCTCTACTCAATGCCTCAAGTCTCAACTCATGCCAAGGACAACTACTCTTGATCACACCTAAAATTTGATGCCTCAATAGACACGGAATAATTTCCAACTTAGCGGGCGACATCCTCATATCTCAAGAAATATCTTATTCAAATACTTTTGTAATCCACAACTTGTAAGAGTTTCTGCTTAGGGTTGTTTATGTCCCAATTTGTTAGATGATAATTCCATGTTGCTCTTGCGCCACCTCAAGTCACGATCACCACTCTTCTTAGAAATATGACCCTAGCATCTACTTTGCTCAATTCATTAATGTCCTCATCTACACATACATGAAGAAATGAAGTCTGCAATGCCAAAACTCAATTCTAATAATTGCTACACAAGACGATTAGTAGCTTCTCTAAGCTCTCGAAAGTGCCTATGCACAACTCCTTTATGTTCTCCAAACTATGCTCTCTTGCATAATACTAAACAAGCCTATATAACTATTGGATGATCACTAAAACAAGGCATTTACTTGGCCAACTATGCTTGATATATACAAACTTGAAAATAGAGAAGTTCGCATAAAAGAAATATGAATAGCCACATTAAGTGAATCGGCTAAGTTAATCCAAAGGAAGTAAGCTAATGTAGTAAAGCAAACATCCCATAATCTTCCAAAGGAAAGGTGAGACGGTAGTATGTAAAGCCTCAACAAGAAAAGAAAAGAAAAGAAAAACTAGCAATTTCACCTAACACTCGGTGGAAAATAATAAAACTAAAAGAAAATACAAAAGCTAAGAAAGGGGCTCCTGGTTGCCCTCATGGGTGACCGGTCCATGCCGAGCGACCCTTGGTGACCCCAAGGGCACCCGACGCAAGAGACATCCAATTACCTTGATGGACGATTTCCCTGAGCAACCCCAAGGGCACCAGCAAGAGAGGCATCCAATGAGGCGACCCTAAAGGCGCCCAACATGAAATCACCAGCATAGCCAAAGCTTCTGAGGAACACTATTTAACAAAAGCAATACTAACACTTTAAAAAGGCAAAATAAAAATAAAATAAACTAATAATAATTACAAGGTAAAATTTAAAAATAATGAGAAAAATAGAAACAATACTTTCAATTCAAAATTAGCTATTTCCAATCAAAAGTGGGGGAGAGAGGTATGGCTAGATGATATAGCCCACATATGTTCTAGGGGTGCATAAGTAAAATTTATGACAAAAAACAGACATGGCTTATTGGGATGAGTCATTGAACTTACTAAAATGGGTTGTTGAGACTAATTAGCTTGGTCCACTAAAAACTCAATCACTATAAATATCAGCAATCATAACCAAAAAAACATCTAATTGCGTTTTAATTAACTCGAGCACTCTATAAAGGCAAGTGCATTCTGAAAGTAGAAACACATGCTATAAGAAAATTTACATTTAGGGCACTAATTTGGTGACATTTTATGATATAATGGCACAAAAAAGTAATATAATGATAGTTCTAAAAGAATGCCACCATAACTTAATATTTAGAGGCATTTTATTATTAAATGAATAACAAAATAGTGACATTTGATTAAAAATGTCGAGATTAATGTATTTCAAAAACATTTAGCTAGAGCCATTGATTTTTTTTCAAAAAAATTGTCATTACTATATAGTTATGATATCATTAGAGAAAATGTCATTAAGTATTTAGTGGCACTAACTAAGTGGCATTTTATAGTGTAATAATCCACAAAAGTAGGATAGTGATAGTCAAAGCAAATGTCACTATAATAAAATATTTAGTGGCATTCGATTATTAGATGACATATAAAATTCTGGTATTTTATTACAAAAGACAATAAAAATATAATTTGAAGGCGTTTAATTAGTGCCACTATTTTTTCTTAAAAAATACCACTCATATTTATTTATGGTGTTATTGGAAATTTTTCTACAAAATATTCAATAGCATTTGATTAATAAATGACAAATAAAAATAGTGAAATATGATTGAAAATACCTACATAAATGTATTTGTAAGGCATTTCAATAGTACCATTAATTTTTTGTAAAAATATATTTCATATTTATCTATGGTGTCATTTGTAAAAAGATGCCACAAATTATTTAGTGGCAATAATTTAATGCCATTTTACTGTAGTGAAACATTAAAATAACATACTTATACTAATTAAGAAAGTCACTATAATATATTAGTTAGTGTCAATTGATTAATAAATGTTATAAAAATGTAATTTCTTGAAAATATTAAAACAACTGTATGTTAAGGGCTATTAACTAGTATCTACTTCTTTTCAATAATAATAATAATAAAATCTCATAATTTAGTTATAGCGTGACATGAAATAAATATTATAAAAGTAAATAAAGTATAGGTATATTAATAATTGTGAAATTTATAAATTTGTATCTTATTATAATGTATTAATTAAATTAACTGCTTGATATACTTTTAATGTATCAACAAAATTAACCATATTTTTAAAGAATATCAAAATTTAAGTTTTTGCCCATTTTTCTCTCCTAAACTATACATTATGTTTTTTGTAAATATTTTCTATATCTAAATTTAATCTCTCTCATCTTTTTAAATATTTTATTTAATATAATAATTTTGAGCATATATTAAAAAATTGAACAAATATACTTTAGTATAAAATAAATTAATATTTTTTACTATATATATTGAATATTTGATAGATAACGTGATGATAAACTCATATATTTGCAAATAGATGATCATAGGTTCGAGTTTTATATAAAGGAATTAGGACACGTTGGAGTCTTATGTATATGGGATACTAAATGTATATTAACATGTCATTCAAAAGAATCTTTTGTGTCATTTAATTTAATATATTTGTTATTATGTCATCTAAAAAAAATTGTGTCATTTTAATAACATTATATGCATTTTGTGTGACATATTTAACATGTCAGTTAAAATGATCTTTGTAACATTTTTAACATGTCATTTATTATACTCTTTTGTCGCATATTACCTTGTCCTTTAAAGGAACTTTATGAGCGTTTTAACATGCTGCTATATACATTTTTAGTGGCATATTAGTATGTCATAAAAATATCTTTAATGCCACTTTAATATTTTATTTAATAAATTTTTTGTGACAATCTAATATATATTTTGATAGATATTTTATTGCATTTTTTAACATCAAGATAGAGGTAAATTAAATAATATTTATATTTTTAACTATGTTGCTATAAGTGATACTTTTTAAAAATACCATTAAGTATAAAATGATCACTATACCACTATTTAAACGAAACATTTTAATGTCATTAAATGCTATCTTTTCTTGTCGCAACACAACTTCATAATAAACAAAAAGATCTCCGAATTCAAACTCGGACAACACCAATAAATATAAAAATAAATAGCACTGCATACATATAGCAGACTGTTTGAACGAATATGCGCATACATGCATCTAACTCCTAACTAGCTGTATACATTTCTATTTAAATAAGGATATAGAAACAATGAGGAATTAATTATGGTTCCAATTAAACTCAAAATTTTGATGAAAAATTAAGCGTGTAGGAGAATAATGTGTGTGTATATATGGGGAAATTTAATCAAACAACAAACTAATAATAAGTCCTCGAACTCATTAATGTAATATGCACCATAAGAAAATTAGCATTTTGTGGCACTAATTTGGTGGTGTTTTATAATATAATAACACAAAAAAATATTATGGTGATAGTTGTAAAAGAATGCCACTATAATTTAATATTTGGTGACATTTGATTATTTGACATTTGATTGAAAATGTATTTCAAAGACATTTAACCAATATCACTAATTGTTTTTAGAAAAATATCACTAATATGTAGTTATAGTACCATTTGAAGAAAAATGGCATAAGATATTTAGTGACACTAACTTAGTGGCAGTTATAGCGTAATGAAACACAAAAGTAATATAGTGATAGTTAGAAAAAATGTGACTATAATAAAATATTTAGTGGCATTTGATTATTAGATGACACATAAAATAGTGACGTTTGATTAGAAATACCAATAAAAATATAATTTAAAGGCATTTAATTGGTGCAACAAATTTTTCTTAAAAAGTGTCACTCATATTTATTTATGATGTCATATAGAAAACTGCCACAAAAAATTTTGTAACACTAACTTAGTGACATTCGATAGTGTAATGTCACATAAAAGTAATATAGTGATAATTGTTGAAAAATGTTACTGTAATACAATACACTAGTTGTTAGCCCATGTATTGCACCAGATGATAAGTTTAAAATTTTATTTTATTTAACTTTAACCACTATTTAGATATTAATGCTTTTTATAAATATTACAAGTATAACACTTAAAAAATTAAGAATTTTATTGATATAATATAATTGATTATGTAAATGAGATATAACAATATTTTATATGAATATGGTTTATGTATCATTAGATCAAATCCCATTCATTAATCTATTTCTATACAGAAATTTATGATTAAATGTTAAATAACTTTATAAATTCAATAAATTACTCATAAAATATAGTAGAAGATAAAATAATGAAAATCACTTTAACATTGACTTAAAAAGTTTGAAGAAACTAAAGAATTCAACATTGAAAAATAAACTTAAGTGATAGAAGATAAAATATTTAAATTTGCCATAAAATTGGGATTTCAAATTTCCTTTTTTATAAAATTATCTTAGTTCATTAGTGTAAAAATTAAGACTTTAGAAAAAGATACAAGCATTACACATACATACATCTTCAAGAAAAAAATAACTTTAATATGCCAAGAAAATGATCATATAGAGTTGGAGAATAAAAATATTTTTATATTTTTAAATAGTAAATTGTATGTTGAGAATATTTTAGTACATATATTTTAAAGATTATTAGGTTAGATTTAGGAATTTTCCCAACTATGATTTAACTTAATTAAAATGTTATATTATGAAATAAAAAATAATTCATGGGATAAGATAGTATACTACTTAAAATTAAATTATAATAAATTCTATATTAGTATAATACTACATATATAAAAAGTTTATATATGCACAATATATATGGAGCAAGACATATTATTTAAATTATAATATTGATAAATACACCTCTATATATACACACATATGTATATGTTCATCCATAATTATATTAAAAAATATAAATATTAGACAATATCAGGAGTTATGAAAAATATATATTAATAAAAAGAATTATAAAAATTATTCAAAAATTTACATATATGTTAATATATATATATATACACACACATATTGGGTATTTACTAAAATTAAGCATGTAGTTATAAAAATGTAAAAATATATTGACATGGAAAAAATAGATAAAATTAACTTATCCACATCACTTCCAAATAAAAAAGTAATACTTAAATCAAGACTCAAACTGTTTTTTAAATTTTCCTGATTCATAAATATAAAAATAAAAAATATTAGAAAATAATATAAATATTATAAAATATATTCATTTTCAAGAAAAATAGTTTAATTCACAAATAAGATTTTATAGAGGTGGAGATAAAAAAGAAAAGAAAAAAAAGGACAAAAGTAACTCTATTTTGAAATAATAAATTGTATGTTTGAACTATGGTTAATATAAACTATTATTAGGACTTCTATCTTAAGCAAGACATGTCGTTTAAATTATCTTGACAAATAGACTTATGTATATAACTAGTCACACACACACACACATGTGGGGGTTTGTGTGTGTATTTGTCCCTTACTATTCAAAAAATTAATTTGAGAATGCAAATGATAAATATTAGAAGAAACTATTAGACAATATTTATAGAAAGAAGTACAAAAGCAACCTATAAAATAAGGAGTTATAAGTATTAATATAAAAATTAGATATATTAATATACATTGAATATTTATCAAAGATATGGAGTTACAAAAGATGAACTAATATGATCTTTTTATATTAATATTAAAATAAATATTGATAGAATATTATTATTTGTAGATATACATATATATATATATATTGATATAGGCAAAAGGAATAAAATTAACAATATAGAAGGAGTTACAAAAATTATATATCAACATAAGGAGTTACAAAAATTAATATAGAAAGTTACATGTATATTATGTATGGAAACATGTTGACATAAAGAAAAGAGAAATATGGAAATATGTTATAGGGAGTTACATATATTATATATGGAATATATTTACATGGCAAATATGAACAAAACTAACTTATCCACATCATTACCACATAAGAAATATACTTAAAATAGGATTGAACACCATTTTACTTTATATATATTAGATTAGTGGCGTTTGATTAATAAGTGACAAAAAATAGTGACATTTAATTGAAAATACAAAAATAAATATATTTGCAAGGCACTTAAGTGGTGGTTATTTGTCCAAAAATTCCAAAACCAACTTACATTTTAGGGACCAGTCCCCAACTACCATTTCCTTAGTTTTAACTCCCCACTTCCAACTTTAGTTTAGAGGTCACTCCCCACTTGAAGGAAAAAGACAAAATAGCCCTAGGTTAAATTGAAAATGACCAAAAGCTCTCCCATTTCCCACTGACAAAATCGTTAGTCTCATAACTCCTCCCACAACTCATATTTTCTCTTCCCATTTCCTCATGTTTTTCTCTTCCTATTCCCTTTGTCTGTGCAAATCCGATCAACGCAGCAACGACGCTCTACTTGCCATTTTCGCGCTGGTGTTGCAACGAAATCTTCATCTCTTTCACTTTCTTGTTTGGGAACTGGCTTTTCTTCATTATTTTTGTGGTCATAGCTAGAAGGGTTTTTATTTTTGCCCCTCAATTGCATAGCCTATGAGGTAAGTTGTATAATTTTCTATTTATTATTTTTGTATTGAAATACAGTACATTACTTTGTTTGCTTCTTGTTTGATGTTTGTTTTAATTATTTTAGGAAGGATTTTGATACACTCAATTCACCACGGTTGGTCTTTTCTTTTATTAAAAAATTTCTAATATAAGTTTTTTGGTACTTAAATAATGTTAATTTATATTTCAATTGTTGTTTGAACTGTATGCTTCAAATATCAGTTATCTAAATTTAATAATTATATAATTCATATAAGATGTAGTGTACATTAGTTGTTTGGAACTAAATTTTGGAGATATTATCTAATTTATGGTATATACGATGTGTATACATCATTTTTAAGCATTTCTTGGGCATCCATTCCTACAAGCTCATGATTAGTATGATTTAGTATTATTTTCAAATAATATGGTATGAAAATTCAAAATTTCAGTATCTAAATTGTGACTTGCAATATAGATCTCCAATTTAGTATTATGTTCCAATTTTTTCAATAGCAAAATTCAAGTTTTCAGTATTTTAATTCTGACTTTGCAGTACACAAAACCTCCAAATCAATATGCTATGCAGTTTCTTTTTTGTTTTTTCCACAGAAGTTGAAACTTTCAGTATTTAAATTGTGAGTTTCAGTACACAAAACCTTCAATTCAGTATTCTGTGCAATCTTTGTGGTACAAAAATTCAAACTTTCAATATTTAAATTATGAGTTGTAGTACACAAAACCTTCAATTCAATATTCTTTGCAACTCTTTTTGGTGCAAAAATTCAAACTTTTAGTATTTAAATTGTGACTTGTTCCAAAACCTCCAATGCAGTATTTATGTAGTTATGTATGTCTCTTTTCTGCAGAAATAATGGTTAAAACTGGAGGAAGTGCACACCAAACTACCGACGGTAGCAGAGACTTTGAGCTATATTCTTGGTGCTCTCTAGGCTACTTTAAAAATATTATGAAAGAGTTGGACGGTGAGATGAGCTTCAGACACATTTAAGCACTAAAGAGAACCCCATTTTCTACATACCTTACAATGACTAATTTTGAGTAAATTGAGTACTAATAGTGTTATTAGAGTTGAAGCTCTTTTAACGAGGTTTGATATTAGGTCTTGTTCTTTTATTTTTGGTAACAATATTAGACTTCCTTTTACTGCGAGGGACTTTTCTATTGTTGTGAGGTTGCAGCATGTAGGGCAACCTATGAATTTTGATATAAAGATAGCGTCAGAAACTATTAAATGATTATTTGAAGGAAAAAATAAGAAAGTCACTCGAGTGGAGATTTGTAAAAGATTGAATGAGTTGGCAGAAAAATATAATGATCAGGATATAGATGATTTTGTTAGGATGTATATATTACTAGTTTTCAACTGTATTTTGTTTTTAACTAGTGACTATTCAGCACCTAGATTCCTTCTGCCGTATGTGGATGATTTATCTTTCATTGGCCTTTATGCATGGGGAGTTGGTGCATTTAAGTTTTTGCATGATGAGATTTTGGTGCATCTAGGGCTGAAACAGGGGAAGGTCCAAAAAAGAAATACTTTGATGGATGCAGTATTGGTTTGATGGTAAGTTAATGACATTGTTAGTATTAATACTTTTTATTACTATTTTGAGTAACTGCAATATTGCATAATTCTTCTTTTGAATGACAGGCTTGGGTTTATGAACAAATTCCTTGCTTGGGAACGAAAAATTCATTATGTTTATTTCCACGATTCCTTCGATGGTATGAGAGTAAGATCCCCATGAAAGTTGCTGATGTAGACAAAAAATTCAACACGATTACTAGAAATATGGTAATAACTTATATTCCTTATCTTTCTTTTTATAATAGTTTTATGTGCATATAAAATTAAAAACTAAGTTGCTTATTTATGTTTGAATTGGTTGTGGATAATTATCCGTTCCCGATGAGGAGAAATTGATGTTACCAATACATCATGGAGAAGCAACTATTGATGTGTATGGCTTGCAAGGAATGTTAGGTGAGAAAGAAAAAGAGATAGAATTATTGAAAGAAAGACTTTACTTTTTTTAGAATAAAGGACTTGCCATTGGAGTTGAGGCTGAGAAGAAGAAAGGAAAAGGAAAGTTAAAAGAAAAAAAGGAAGAAGACGGAAAAGAAGAGGAAGAAGAAGAGGAAGAAGAGGTGGGAAAAGAGCAAGAGAAAGATGAAAAACATGAGCAAGTGAAAGAGCAAGACGAAGGTGATAACAGTGCAATTCACCCCTAAAAGTCCTAAATTAGGGGATGTTCTGCCCTTGGAAGTGACCATAGCTTCTATCATAAAAAGTATGTGAGATCAAGGTGAGATGACCCAAAAAAGAAATAGCTCCACACCATGAAGAACAAGAGTAAAGCAAATTGCTCATAAGAACCGTGGCAAGAAGGAGAAGGTATGTGTATACAAGTTTTAAATACTACATTTTGGAGTTTTTATAATTGATGTAAGTGAGACAAATACTAAATTGTATTAAAAAAAAAAACTACATAGCTAGATTTAAGTACTGGATATGTGTATTGCATTTTTTATAGGAGAAGATGAAGAATGTCCAAAATACTAAGTTGATAGAGATTCGATCTGCAGACTCCAACTTATTAGATAGTGAGGACTTCTTTAATTAGTTTTGAGGATGAACAGATTATAGAAGACGGTCCGACATATCTGATAAAGATAGAGAAATTATTGACTCATATCTATAATAAGATAAAATGGAGTAATAATAGTGAATACACATTATTTTTTTTATAGTAATTTTATAATTTGAGTAATATGATGACTTATTGTTGTAGTGTTACTGTTTGGGAGGAGCCTGATCTTCAAATTAGAGGATATGTGTTTTGCAATCTGTTGTTCAGAAAAGAGTTGAGGTTAGATTTAATTGATTGCTACATGAAGATCTTGTGTAACCCTTCATTTAGAGAAAAATATGATCACAATATTTGTTATCTGACTCCGTACATGCATGTATGTGGTGTTTGTTTTGTATTTCCAACTACAAATAACTTGATTTAACAAGTTCTAACATTAATTGTTGCTTGGAGGAAATTCTGAAAAAACTTGAGAAAGCAAATAAGAGGCGTACTATGAAACAAGATGAAATGCCAAAATTTATTGGTCAACTGAGCACGCGCAAGTTCCTAGAAGAGCTGAATTTAGATGTGCTAAACAAGTACCAATTTATTATATTCCCCATTAACAGCTATATCACTAGTTCCTCCTTATGTTGGACATGACTGAGAAGAAGTTCATACAGATGAACTCATACTGGTCTCCCCAGACGAAAGCAACTACAAAAGATATTATAAGTTTGCTTATATTTGTGATACATTCATCCAAGTATTTGAATAAAAAGTAACAAATACTTTTGCAGGCTAAGTTTTTGACTGGATACTAAAACACTACTTTGGGTATATTACGCTTCAAAAAGAAGTGCTGATACGTTTTAGTCACCAGAAAAATGGGGACCTAGACTGTGGAGTTTATTATATCTTTGGGCTGAGTGTTATGCAAAAATCATGAAGGATTTCTGGTATTATGCAAATGAATGTTCTATGGATGCGTGTCGAGCAAAAATTGCTATAAAAATTCTTACTTATGAGCATGATTTAATGTATTCTAAGGGAGAAGAATGATGTTCGAATGGTTATTTTCTGGATGAATTAACTATTTTGTTATTTTGTATTTCAATATTTCTAAATTCTTTAGGGATAATATTTATAATTTATGCATTTTGGATGATTAGACTTGGATAGTGTTTACAATTTATTGTATAATTTAAGTATTTATAAATAAATGGATGCTAGTAAAAATATAAATGTTACAGGTTAGTTCAAAATAATTTCATAAGTAATAGAACTCAACATGCATGAACGCAGAAAAATTAAGTACATAAACATGAAAAATAAGTACACAACATTAGTAAATTAAGTACATAAACGCAATTTTGGAATACATAACTTCCAAAAATGGGTACTTATTCACGAATTTTCGGTATCATTCTCATAACATAAGGGATCTAGTTCAATTCAGCCTAATATAGCCATTGCGTAATCATAAGACCATGACGTATTAGTGTTAGGACTCATATAATTATGATAGATTCACTGGTTATCGATGGTGGTGTTTGGAGGATTCATTTGGCTCATGCATCAATAGTGTATACTACTATGAATGAAAACGCAAGTGACTGGATGTGGGTGTTTGAGTTCCCAACTATTTCAATATGCATGTACTATCATGCACGACCATTTCTTCAACAAACTATAGTTTTGTCGCGTTAATATGTCTTATGTGTTGTTCCACGGATCGAATTGAACATCATCTCTGCCTTTGGAAAGCAAGTACATAAACATGAAAAATAAGTACACAATATTTGCAAAGTAAGTACATAAATGCAGTTGTGAGTACATAACTGCTAATTGTGGGTACTTTTTATCTTAATTCTAGTATCATTCTCAGTACATAAGGGATCGAGTTCAATTCGGCCTAATCTGGCCATTGCGCGATCGTATGACCATGGCATCTTAGTCCTAGGATTCATAAAGTCATGATAGGTTCATTAGTTTTCCATGGTGGTGCTAGGAGGATATATTTGCCTCATGCATCAATAGTTTATACCACTCTAAATGAGAGCGCCAATAGTCGGATGTGGGTGTTTGAGTTCCCAACCAATAAACCACGTACTATCACAACCTTTTCTTCAACAAACCATGGTTTTGGAAAAGCACGCATCGAATTGAGCCTCATTGCGGCCTTTTGAAAAACAAGTACATAAAACATAAAAAATAAGTACACAACATTAACAACTTAAGTACATAAATGCAGTTACAGAGTACATAACTACTAAAACTTGGTACTTTTTCACCGATTTTCATTATCATTCTCAGCACATAAAGAACCTAGTTTAATTTGGTCTAACGACCTGGCAATTGGGTACCCATGGATAACCCAATTACGGGTTGGGTAAATTTACCCACAGGTAAATTTACCCCTTTTTAATGGGTACGAGATATGGGACCCATTACCCATGAGGATGGGTAACGGGTAACCCACAGGTACCCGTATTTATTTTATTTTATTTTATTATTATTTTTTTTATAATATTTAAAAGTAAACTTGATGTTACTCAAATATTAACTAAATAAAACTACAAAAAAAAAGACTATAAATTTCAAACATTAAATTGAACAAATACCTAAAGCATAATAATAATATTGTAGTTTAAAACTTATATCTTAAGTATTTAAAATATACCAAATTTAAAGTACATCACATTCAAAAGTTCAAATTTAATTTATGAAATCAAAAATTAATATTTAGATTAAAATATTTATATGTAAATATATATAAATATATAATATATATTTATATGTATATATAATATAATATATAAATATATATATATTTACGGGTTACCCACGGGTACTCGCAGGTTGGGCCAAAAGATGGCAGGTAAATTTGGGTACGGGTAAAATTACCCGCAATTTTTTGGGTAAGAGAAACAAGGCCCATTACCCATATTTTTTTGGATACCCACGGGTACCCGCGGGTATGAGTTGAATTTTGCCAGGTCTAGTCTAACCTGGCCATTGCATGATCATAAGACTATGGCATATTAGTATTAAGACTCATATAGTCATGATAGGTTCATTGGTTTTCAATGGTGATGTCGAAAGGATTCGTTTAGCTCATGCATAAATGATTTATACTATTATAAATGAGAGCTCAAGTAGTTACATGTGGGTGTTTGAGTTCCCAACTATTTCAACATGTACTATCACGACCTTTTCTTCAACAAACCATGGTTTTGGCACGTTATTATGCCTTATGTGTTGTTCCATGCATCGAATAGAGCCTCAGCTCGGCCTTTTTAAAAGTAAGTACAAAGCGCATACATAATCGGTACACAACATTAATAAATTAAGAACATAAACACAGTTACGAAGTACATAACTGCCAAAATTGGGTATTTTTTTACCAGTTTTTAGTATTATTCTCAACACATAAGGGATCTAGTTCAATTTCGCATAATCTGGCCATTGCGTGATCATAAGACTATGGCATATTAGTCTTAAGACTCATATAGTCATGATAGGCTCACTGGTTTTCAATGGTGGTGTCGAGAGGATTGGTTTAGCTCATATATAAATGATTTATACTACCATAAATAATAGTGCAAATGGTTGCATATAGGTGTTCAAGTTCCTATCCATTTCAACATATCCTATCATGACCCTTTCTTCAACAAACCATGATTTTGGTACATAGTATGCCTTATGTGTTATCCATGCATTGAATTGAGCCTCAACTCGACCTTTTTAAAAGCAAGTACAGAACACATGCATAATAGGTACACAAGATTAACAAATTAAGTACATAAACGCAATTACAGAGTACATAACTGCCAAAATTGGGTGCTTTATCACCGATTTCCAGTATCATTCTCAGCACATAAGAGATACAGTTTAATTTGTCCTAATCTAGACATTGCGTGATTATAAGATTATAGCTTATCATTATCAACACATTAGGAATTTTTGGTATTATACACAAGCGGTTTCACACTACTATAAATGAGTGCGCAAGTGGTTGAATATGTGTGTTTGAGTTGCCAACCATTTCAACATGTGCATATCCAAAACATTTTTTTAACAAACCATGGTTTTGCTACTTTTGGGTCACTTATGTATTGCTCCACACATCGAATTGAGCCTCTTTGGAAAAGCAAGTACATAAACACAAAAAATAAGTACATAATATTTGCAAACTAAGTACATAAATGCTGGTTTGGAGTACATAACGGCTAATACTAAGTACTTGTTGATTTTTGGTATCATTCTCAGCACATAAGGGATCAAGTTCAATTCGGCCTAATCTGGCCATTGCGTGATCATAAGACCATGGCGTATCATTATTAGAACATTAGGGATTTCTAGTAAGAGCAAGTGGTTGAATGTGTGTTTGAGTTCCCTACCATTTCAACATGTACTATCATGACCATTTCTTCAAAAAAACCACGATTTTTTCATTAAGGTGTCTTATGTGTTGTTTTACGCATTAAATTGAGCCTTATCTTAGTATTTTAAAAGCAAGTACATAAATACGAAAAAAAGTACACAATATTTGCAAATTAAGTATATAAACGTAGTTCTGGAATACATAAATTCCTATAATAGGTATTACTTTGTGAATTTTTGGTATCATTCTCAGCACATAAGGGATCTAGTTCAATTCGGCCTAATCTGGCCACTGCATGATCATAAGACCATAGCGTATCATTATCAGCACATTAGGGATTTTCAGTACCATATATGAATGATTTCACACTATTATAAATAAGAGCACAAGTGGTTGAATGTGTGTGTGTGTGTGTGTTTCCAACCATTTCAACATGTATATATCTAAACTAATTTTTCAACAAATCATGGTTTTGTTGCTTTTGGGTCACTTATGTGTTGTTCCACGCATTGAATTAAACCTCATCTCGGCCTTTGGAAAGCAAGTACATAAAAACAAAAAATAAGTACACAGTATTTGCAAATTAAGCACATAAACATAGTTCTGGAGTACATAAATACCTATAATGGGTACTTTTTGTGAATTTCAATATCATTCTCAGCACATAAGGGATCTAATTCAATTCGGCCTAATCTAGCCATTGCGTAATCATAAGACTATGGCATGTCATTATCAGCACATTAGGGATTTTTAGTACCATATATGAACTCTTTCACACTACTATAAATAAGAGCGCAAGTAGCTGACTGTGTGTGTTTGAGTTGCCAACCATTTCAACATGTGCATATCTAAACCATTTTTTCAACAAACCATGGTTTTGTTGTTTTTAGGTTACTTATGTGTTGTTCCACTCATTGAATTGAACCTCATCTCGGCCTTTGGAAAGCAAACACATAAACACGAAAAATAAGTACACAATATTTGCAAATTAAGTACGTAAACATAGTTCTGGAGTACATAAATGCCTATAATGGTTACTTTTTTATGAATTTTTTGTATCATTCTCAGCACATGAGGGATATAGTTCAATTCGACCAACTCTGGTCATTGCATGATCAGACGACCATGGCGTATCATTATCAACACATTTGGGATTTCCAGTACCATATCTAAATGATTTCACACTACAATAAATAAGAGAGCAAGTGGCTGAATGTGTGTGTTTCAGTTGCCAAGCATTTCAACATGTGCATATCTAAACTATGCCTTCAACAAACCATTGTTTTGTTGTTTTTGGGTCGCTTATGTGTTGTTCGATGCATTGAATTGAACCTGATCTCGACCTTTGGAAAGCAAGCACATAAACACGAAAAATAAGTACACAATATTTGCAAATTAAGTACATAAGCGTAGTTCTAGAGTACATAAATGCCTATTACATGGTACTTTTTTACAAATTTTTGGTATCATTCTTAGCATATAAGGGATCTAGTTCAATTCGGTCTAATCTAACCATTGCGTGATCATAAGACCATGGTGTATCATTATCAACACATTAGGGATTTTCAGTATTATACACGAGCGGTTTCACATTACTATAAATGAGCGCACAAATGGTTGAATGTAGGTGTTTGTGTTCCAAAACATTTGTACATGTGCCTATCCAAACTATTTCTTCAACAAACCATGCTTTTGTCGTATTAGGGTATCTTATGTGTTGTTTCACATATCGAATTGAGGCTCATCTAGGCCTTTGAAAAGCAAGTACATAAACATAAAAAATAAGTACATAACATTGGCAAACTAAGCACATAAACATAGTTTTGGAGTACATAACTGCTAATATTGGGTATTTTTCTCATACAATGAAAAATAAATCTTGATAATAGGTCCAATGTAAGCCTTTCCAATTGTTGAAAAGAATACTTGTTCATGATTTCTTTCACATTGAAATGATAATACAATATGTCCATATTTACAAAGTATACAACACAAGTAATTCTATAAAAATTCTCTTATTAAAATACAATATAGTACAAATGCTACAACTTAACATGTCGTTCAGATAAGGACAAACTTAGTAGCTACCATAAGCACATGTACACTGTCTATTTATAATCCATCTTCTTTTAAATCTTTGTCTTCTTTGCATCCTATTTTTCCTAATTTAAGAGAATTAAAATCAATCAAAGTATTATTTAATAAGTAACGACAAATGGTAATATCAGTATAAATATACAATAAAACAGTAAACAAAATTGTCGCTATGTCAATTTGGACTAGACGGTAAGAAAGTGACTTTTATTGAATAGAAGCACAAACTTGCTTCCAAAATATTGTATCATTTTGTAATGTGTTCTATCATCTTGTTCTACAACATGCACAATTTATGTAAATCCACAACACACAATTTATTATGATCTATTATCTCAAAACTCCTACAACTACTAATGTGCAGATTAAGCAGAAGTATTGGAGTATCATAATGGAAGTACTAAATTGCACTAATCTGGTATTAATCAGTGAACTACTAAGTATGATAATATATAAATAAAGTATCTTATTAGGGAGGAAGAACATATAACAACCACGTACTAATCAAAACAAATTGGAAGTATAACGAAGAATTAATGCAATGAAAATATGAAGAAACTTACTAATACATATAATAGATTTTCCTTTCACATCTTTCCGGTTCATTTTTTCCGACAACCATCATATCAACGATGCCCATTTTAAGCAAAATATGCAATCAAATCATATTCAAAACATCATTATTAGTTTCCAAAATGACATACATTTTCTGATCATGTGGAGCGAAATATTGCAATTTATTGAGCTCAAAACAATTCCAAGCCATTTTTTCCCAATATGAAATAATAATTCTATCAAACTCATACCTTCATAAATTGACAAAGTATAGAGTTCTCCATTGTACATACAACTTCCAAATAGCTGAGTTTTAGCATCTGGGCCACTCAAAGACATTCTTATTACTTTCAAATTCACAAATTCTTACCTTCTTCCACAAGCAATTAATATACTCTACCTCAAAATAAAGCAGCGATAAATGGAGATAAAGTAGCCTTGCTTGTTGCTAGTATGTTGTAGTCAATTATAGAAAATTTGAAGAAAAAAAAAACGGAGAAATAAGCTTCTTCCGCCACGAAAAGATGAACAGAAAACAGAAGGGACAGAGAGAAATGGGTCTTAGGGTTTAGGAAATAAGGAAAGAAAAAAAAGGCCATTTTTGTCATTTTAAGTGGGTGGGGAGTGAACTCAAAATTGAACTTTGAATTGGGGAGTTAAAATTAAGAAAATGGTGGGTGGGGACTAATCACAAAACTAAAAGTGAGTTTGGGGATTTATCAATAAGTTCCCCTTTAAGTAGTGCCACAAATTTTTTTCTTAAAAAATGCCACTCATATTTATTAAAAAGTACTACAAAATTATGTAGTGGCACTGATTTGATGCCGTTTTACAGTATAGTGGCACATTATAATATAATGATAGTGAAAAAAATGCCATTATAATATAATACTTAGCAATAATTGATTAATAAATATTATAAAAATATAATTTTATTGAAATTACTAACATAACTATATGTTAAAAGCTTTTAGCTAACACACTACTTTTTTCTTAAAAAAAATCACTCATAATTTAGTTATGGTGTGACATGAAATAAATATCACAAAAACAAATAAAATATATATAGTTATTAATAACTTTAAAATTTATAAATTTATATCTTATCATAATGAATTGATTAAAATAACTACTTAATGTAATTTTAATGTATCAACTAAATTAACCATATTTTTCAAGAAGTATAAAAAAATTAAAATTTTGCCCATTTTTTCTCCCCAACTATACATTTTTTGTTTTTTTTGAATATTTTCTCTCTAAATTTAATGTCTAACACTTTTTCAAATATATTATTTAATAAAACAATTTCAAGCTATATTTAAGTAATTGATAAAATATGCTTTTAAAGTATAAAAATATAGTAATATTTTTGAAAATTTATAATGAACATTTGGTAAGTAGCTTGGTGGTAAACTCATATCTTTCAAAATAAGATGTTGCAGGTTCGAATCTTATACAATTGGATCATATTGGAGTCTCATATATAGATGCTAAAGACAGATTAAGCCACTCAAAAGAATCTTTTTACCATTTAATTTAGCATGTTATTTAATTAATTTTATGATATGTTAGTATGTTATCTAAAGAAATTTTTTGCGATATTTTAGCATCACTGTATGCATTTTTTGTGGCATATTAGCATATCATTTAAAGTATTTTTGTGATATTTTAATGTGCTATTTATTTTATTTTTTATGATATGTTACCTTGTCATTTAAATGAACTTTGTAGTGTTTTAACATGCCACTACATGCAATTTTTAATGGCATATTAGCATGTCATCTAATATAATTTTTAATGACACTTTAACATGTTATTTAATGAATTTTTCATAAAATTTTAACGTGGCATTTAATGTAATTTTTGTGGCATTTTATTAATGTAAAACAAAGGTAATTTAGTAACATTTATAATTTTAGCTATATCGCTATAAGTGACACTTTTAAAAAATATTATTAAATATAAAATTATCACTATAACATTATGTAAGTGAAATTTTTTAGTATCTTGGTTTTGTTGTAGTGATGCTGACCTAAACGATTACATAATACATATACATGAAAAATTAACAAGCTAGCCATGGTCAATGCATCTCATTAATTCTTCACCAAACCATTAATGTATTGAATTAAAAATCGATATAAGAAAATAGAAGACCAATTCCAATAGATTTATGCAATGTTGTTCTAGAAACTTAAGAATTTAATCACTTAACAGCAGATTTGAAAGGATGACTTACTTATATCATATACATTACATACACACATATATATATATAGATATAAATGCACCGATTTGAGAAGGGAATATGCGTGCATCAGTCAAACAAAGATAATAAATTAAAGAAGCCACATTTGGTGAGAGTTTGTCGCTGACTTTTGGTGCCCACTAGCCATGCACATAAAGTCGTTGTACAAACTAGGAACCTGACACGCACTGACCAAAGCAGTCATTAACTCTTTTAACAACTGTAGGAAGTTTCTCTCTGGATCACTCTCTCTCTCTTCCCTTTCCTTTTATTTTTTCAAAATATTGTCCACCGGACCACTAATGGGCCGTTTCGATTTATTTGCTGAAAGTGTTTTTATTTTTTTGGTGAAAAAGAATAATAAAAAGTTAGTTATAAAAATACTTTTAAAAATAAAATATTATTTGAATATTTTATTTAAAATATAATAATTATGTAGGGTTGTAAATGAGTTGTATTTGAAAAATATAATATTTTTATATTAAAAGTCGTGCAAATATGAGTAGAGAAAAATAAAAAGTGATGAAAAATGAAAATGGAAATAGAGTGTAAGAGTTTATCTGAAAAAATTATTTTGAGAATGAAAATGTCCATAAAAATGAGAAAGAAGTTGATGACTCTCTGTTAGACCTATCAATGGGTAGGGTTTTACCATATCCAAATCAATGATATTAGTACAATACCCATATTTATACTCAATAAATAGATATGAGACTCGGATCTTACCCAAACCTATTAAAAAAACAGAATGGGTAAGGGTAGAGTCTATATTCATAGAATACCTAAATACCCAATACTCAAAAAATACCAAATATCAAATATCCATGTTCCAATTTCCTCCTTCCAAACTTTAATCTTTTTTAGTCATAAAACTTTATTTAGTTACCATTTTCGTCAAACCTCAACCCAAAAATATATTAAATAATAATTGACTTTGGATTATGAATATTTATAATTAGATCTAATTAATCAGATATTTTAATCGAATAAAAATTCTAAAATTCAGATCGAATTCGAATTAAAATCCAATCAATTGACAGGCTTATCTCAAAATTACTCATTATCCAAATATTCAAATTTAACTAGTTAATTCAAACTACTTATATTAAAATTAAATTTATAATAATAATCGTGGCATATTTGAAGAGTATATTTGAATTTTTAATATATATAAACTAAAATAAAAATAAATTATTTTGAATTTATTTATTTTTAGTAGCTTTGGACAATGAAGAAAGAAAATTTTTTATATTTTTTTGCTACATATTCAAATTTTCAATAACATAAAATTAAATTTTTTCTACTATTTGCGTATATTTTATTGAATATATTACATGAAATAATAATATTTCAAAAAAATGAAAAAAATAAAGTTAAAGAAAGAAAAAATAATATGTTAGAGGAAAAATAGAGAGAGAGAAAACATAATATGGGGAAGAGAGAAAAAAAGTGATACATACTCTTGTGGTTCTTATTTGTTTAATATACTAAAAATTAAATTTATAAATTAACTAAATTAAATTAAGCGACTAAAATTAAATGCATACTCATTTTTAATATAAAAAAATTGAGTTAACTTTTTAAAATATGCCAAAAAATTAGCCAATATTAATAAATTACTCTAGCATTCAAATATTAAGTAGTTTTAACATTTTAATTGACACTACAAAAATTTGAAAAAGATGAAAAAAGTAGTCAAATCAAAACACAATCCAAAAATTAGATCTAATAAACTAGACCCAACCATAGACCAAATGGGTCTTGGGTTTGATAGGGCAAAGTCTACTTTACAATCTATTATTTGGGTATTTTAGGGTATGGGTCTATGGGTAAAATAGGGTAGGATAAATATAAGGGTCTAATTATTTAGGTATATTAGAGTATGGGTTTAGAGAGGGCAATACCCTACCAATTGATAGGCCTACTCTTTGTTTTTATTTTCAGCAGAAAATGAAAATGGATCCTGAAAACAAAAACAAATGGCCCTTAAGATGCTCACCAAATTGACTATGGGGTTGAACCCCTTGGAGGTATCCAATTCTTTGGAAGGGTAAGACCTATATGGGTGTAGGTTTGATTTGAAGAACACACACGCGTGCACGTCGTCTGGTTAGCTGGTTCGACTCGAGGTGTAGGTGCAGTGCGGTCAAGACTTATATTTTTTTTGAATCAAATTAAAATAATAATTTAAATTTATTTTGATTAAATGTAACCTTTCCAAAATAAATTTAACTTACAGCAAGGATTGTGCTTCGTCTACCAAAAAAGTGTCATTAGTGTCTCTTATAGCTAACCAATTCAAAATTTTGTTTGTTAGTCAATAGTAATAACTCTACATAAAGTCAGCACACTACCTATAAATAAGAGTGTTTAGAATCAAATCTACCCACTGAAAAATCTGAAGTATTCATAGCATGATATCTGTTTCACTACACTATACACTCATAGAGAAAGTTATCGTATCTTGGGAGGTAAATTACCAAAAGCCTTCTAGCACTATGCAAGGAGCAATATAACTTTAAGAAGACTATTAGAGCAATAGGCCTGGACTTGCAATTTTTTTATTTTTGCATTTAGTACTAGGGGTGTAAATGGATATTAAATGGATCAGATACACTGTTTTTATATTTGTATTGGTTTAACTTTTTGAATATTCAAATACGGATACGAATTTAACGGATATTTAAAAATGATATCTGAATTCATATCCGTTGGATATCAATCGAAATCGGATATATCTGTATTCGATTATAATTATTTAGATTTATTCATATTTTATTAAACTTATGCGTATTCAAATTATTTTTTTATATTCATATTCGATGATAATTATTTAGATATCTATTTACAAATATCCAAATACGTGAATCTATGAATTTATAACAAATAAACATTTTAATTAATAGAAGGAACTATATAATTTTATTAAAAAGAAAGCAATCAAACAAATAGCATAATTTTTAATTAATAATTAATTTTATAATTGATTATTAGCACTTATTAACAATAATAATGGCATTGGAGTATATTAATTATAAAGTCAACTAACAATAATTATGTTGATTAACTTTATTCGTCAATTTTTTTTCTCGATATTACAATAATTTTTTATATTTATTCTTTTCTTTTTTTTAATTCTTTAGTTATAATTTATATACACGTATGGATTATGAGATTTTTATTAGAAAATATAAATAATATATTATTTAATAAATATATATTCGAAGCAAATATTAAACGGATTGAATACGCATTTACCATATCCGTATCCATTTATAATTGGATATGAACTAATCGAATACGGATAATATTCGCTTTAAACGGATGCGGATAAATTTTGTATAAACGGATACGAATGCGAACAATAAACGAACTTTCAAATATCCATTTACAGCCCTATTCAACACTTGACAAGTAGATCTTTTCATTTATTGTATTGATTTACTCTACTGAGAGTAATTTTATATTATAACAGTAATACTTGTTAAGATTCTGTAAGTCTCTGTTCATTATAAAATTTAATACTTGTTTAGTTTATGTGTTTTTTTATTTATTATATGTCCTTTTATTTTATTTATATTATATAACACAAGAACACACGGTATTATATTCTTACAATAAGTTTTGAATATAGAAATTAAGTTGTGATTGCTTGTGAGGCTGGTTTCATGTTTTTGTATTTTAGAGATTTTGGGAATATTTTGGTGTTTAAGAGATATGAGAATGGGATATGAGGCTGTGATTGGTTGTAAAATAAAGTGTAATGATTATAGTGATGTGATGGGTTGATGTGATTTGAGATTGTGATTGGTTGTAAGGTTGTTTTTAAGATACGTTTAAGAGATTTGTATGAGATATGATTATTGTTTTGTGAGTTTTGATTTTTGGTTTTGTTTGGAATTTTAATAGTTAAAAAAAATATAAATTAATAAATATAATAAGATAAAAAATTATAAATATAATTTCGAAAATAATACAAAAAAATTGCGTGAAGTCCAAAATAAGTGCCGTTAAATTTGTTATTTTTCCTTTTTTGTTAATTTAATTTTACAAAAAAATATTTTGCCGAATTAAATTATAAATTTAATTCATAGAATTTTTTAATTTTAAAATATATTATATATATTCATTCACGAATCTAATAGTATATCCTGCAGAAATTAATATTATATTTTCAATCAATCAATTTCACAATGTTTTTACTTTTTAATTATGAAATAAAATTACAAATTTGCGTATTGTCCAAAATTAAGCTATAGTATTTATTATTAATTTTATATGTTAATGTCTTATTATAAAATTTAAACACTTAAAAAAATATAATTAATTAAAAAATATACTAACTTTTAAAATTTTAATAAATTATAATTTTATAAAAGTTTAGTTGGACTTTTTAAATTTTTTTTATAATTACAAAATTAAATGGAACACACATATTGTCGAAAATTAACTTAGAAGTTGTTATTTATTTTATACTTACTTATAAATTATAAATAATTTATAAATCTATTTTTGGGTTTGTTTTATAATTTTTTTTTTTTTGTTTAAAACTTCTATCCAGAAAATTTGATTTTTTTCAAATAAATTAGACAGAAAGAGAGAGAGGAATATTTGAAAAATGTGTGATGTGAGATATATATATATATATATATAGAGAGAGAGAGAGAGAGAGGAAAAGGTTACCCATGAGGAGAGAAAATTGCAATAGTAAAAGAATGAGCTAGGGTTTTAAAATTTGTCGGCCCTCTTACCCCTTAGACATGAGAATGCCTTACAACCAAACACATATCCTGATGTGTTTTAGGTTTTAAAGATGCGAGACATGAGAAAAATCGAACAACCAATCGGAGCCTAAAATTTTGAATTTGTAATCTTACATCTAACTCACACATATCACATATGCTCTCTTTTTTATCATCGAGTTTAAGGGTACTGGGAGGTCCAATATTAAAAATAGTTTCACAGAATAAATTAATGGAAAACCTATAATTGGTGCCGCTCAATTTGATATAATATATATATATATATATATATCAATATATCAATCATTAAGTTTATCTATGAATTGAAAGTATCACTGGAAAAAAAAAAAAAAAGAGTATTAGTAATCTTTTGAGTGGTTACTAAATAAGCAGGAATTGATCACTAATGGGTTTAATGGCCGATTTAGTAATCGCTCACATCGAGTTAGCGATTGATTTAGTGACCATTTGCGTTGGTCACAAAAATTCTCATCCTAATTTATGTCAGTCACTAAGGGGTCACAAATTAGTAATCGCTAATTCAATAACGAAAGTTTCTCCATGGAGCTAGTGTAGACAGGGGATTCTTTCCATATTAATATCTATTTAGTGACCTCCTAGTGACCGCTTGTAGTGACCTCAATACACGATCATTGATTTCAAATGAGCAAAAAAAGAAAAAAAAAAAATTACTTTGAACTTTACACCTTTTTAGGGAATACTTGATCTATTGTTTATGCAATAACTTACTAATCACTGGACCAAATATATTTTCATTCACTTATTTCAACAATATAATACATATCATATATACAAATTAGAAATAATTATAAATAACATTCTTATAAATAAGTTACTATTATTTTATTTTTTAAAATTTAACAAAAATAATAATTGTTCATTTAAATTTGTATAATGTTTTCTTCAATATAATAAGCACAATATTTATTATTTATAACTATTACCTCCAAATTTTAAGCATGCTTATCATAAATATATTATAATCACATTATGAATGTACCTACTAATATATATTAATAAATATTGTAGACATACATATAGTAAAATATGTAAACGTTAATATATACTATTATATATATTAGTATATATTTACTCATAAAATATGTATATAATATATGTTATCGACATGTATATATATTAATTAATTCTCATTTTCTTTCTTTTTGAATAAGAATATTATTCTTATTTTAATTCTTTGTGCATACATACATACACTTAAATATATTAATAATTATAGCATACATACATACACTTAAATATATTAATAATTATATACCTATGTATGAAATTATGTATATTTATATATTTTTTAGACATATACACATCTTATTATCATAAAATTATAGTAATATATGTATATAAACAAACACAATATTTCATTACTAATTATATGGGTTTACATAAATTTTATGCTTTTAATTACAAGGATATGTAGAAAAATAAAACTTTATGTTTGTGACCGTTATTGATGGAAAAAATGCGGTCGTTGATTATTGACCGCATCAATGACCGAAAGAAAATTTTATTATAAATTAGTAATCAAGAAATAATTCATTCATTAATTAGCAATCATTTTATGAGGTCACTAATATTAGTGACAGAAAAAAGAATTCGGTGACTAATGGTCACTAAATGGCCACCAAGTTTTTTCAAACTTATATTTGAATCGATCATTGCTAGTCATTAAATGGTCCCTGATTAGTGACCGTAGTGTGCAATCATTGAAATTCAGTCAGTAAAGCTCAAACTTGTTGTAGTGAGGCAAACGTGATAGTCAACTTGTAAAGATAGGGTGGTCGATTTATACTAGAAAAATTGGTCGAAGGGTGTACAAGGCAACTCATTTATAGATTGGATGTAGGTCGAATGATGTTCACTTTCACTTATCCCTTAATGACTAACAGCATGGGTACTTTTGTTTTCTCTTGAGGTGTCTTGGTACTATTCATCTTAGGTAATAATTCCAAATGTAACCCCTGTTCTCATCCAACCCTCATAAAAAGACACAGACTCTATGGAGGTTTGAGTATTTTGGTTATATTTAATGATAATTTAGGCCTTTTTTGCTTTAACCGACATTATTAATCCCCCAACTCTAGTATTTAGGAGAAATTTTAACAATCATAAATGGCAAAGTTAATCCTAGTCCTTAAACCTAAATAGCCATTTATTGTAACCCCTTAGTTGTAGAAATCTTGATGGACTTTCACCCATTGAATGCACCACACAAATCCATGCAAACCTATTATAAAATCAACCCCTTCGTCTCACTCCTTACTTTACTTTCACCTAATATAGCTCAAGATTTTTGCTTTCACCTAATATAGTTCGAGCTTTTAACTAGTATATCATTTTTTTTACCTTTGATAATAGTGAATTATTGAAAGATGTATTGGAACAATGCCCCACAGTCAAATATATTAGTGTGTATCATTGCTCATGTGGAATAATCTTGCTTCATTGATATTGTATAAATGACCATCTTCATCTTATGCAGTTTTGATATTCTTCACAATACATTTGGTTGAAGCTATAAAATGATACAAGATTATGGGACTTGGTCATGCATATAATGGTGATCATGAAACAAGTCTTTTTGATCATGGTTTTAAAATATTTCAAGTTGTGGAATCTTAGAGATAGGGCATTAAGATTAGATAGGCTTGCACTAATTGTACATACTCCAACGAGTTGGATATTGCCCCGTTTCATGGGCAATCCATGTACAAGACATATGCACATTAGTGAGCACTGGTTAGAGAACAAGTTCACTCAAAATTCACTCAGACAATTCATAAAATAGCAAAAGTAACTTAGTAGTGTTGAAAAGTTCTCTAACTTACGATAGTGCATATAATTAATTCTTTAGACTTAAGGTTCCCCAGCAACCTTGTGCTTAGGTCATTGTGCTTTGATATTTGTTTCGACCACCTAACAGATTGCAAGGGACTTATAATGGGCACAAGCTATCTAAATACGGTGGAGAGAATCTTTGAATTCAATGAAATTCCTGAAGACTGCAAAGTCAAGCTACTTGCCATCAAGTTGAAGAAATATGCATACATTTGGTGGGAACACTTAAAGAAGTAATATGTGCATGATGGAAAAAGAAAAATCAAACTTAGGAAGAGATGAAAAGGAAACTTTGTAGAAAATTCTTGTTGGAAAATTATCGTCAAGATGCATTTTTTAAGTACTATAATTTCAAGCAAAAAGATCTGTCCGTGGAAGATTACATTACTGAATTTGAAATACTCATGATGAGATGTGACGTTGTAGAGCCGGAAGAACAAACTATTGCTTATTTTCTTGGAGGACCCCCTAATGACATCTGCAATGTGGTACTACTATAGACTTACTGGACCTTTAGTAATGTACGCAAGTTGGGTTTTAAGGTGGAAAGACAACAAAAAGAATCAAGTAGAGGTGGTGTTTGATTTTCTTAACATAGAGGTATTGGAATAGTGCCCAACAAGCCAATTAGATTAGTGTTGTAAACTATTTCACCTGTGATACAATCTTGATTGAATGATATTAATAATATAACCATCTTCATCTTATGTTTATATTTACTTCACTAGTATTTGGTTGAAGCTTTTAGATCACACATGACTATGGGACTTGGTCACGTATTGGGTGGTGATTATGGAATAAGTCTTACACAGTTGTGATCTTAAATTTTCCAAGTCATGAGATCTTAAGAGACAGGGCATCTAAGATTCGGATAGACCTGCACTAATAACGCATAGATCCAAGGAGTTGGATATTGCTCCGTTCCATAGGCAATACCATATAAGATATGGATGCATGTCAGTGGGTGCTTGTTAAGGAACAAGACATTGAAGACCCATCGGAGAATCCACTAGATAGCCGGAGTGGCAAGTCAGTAGTGGCAAGTTCTTCCGCTTATGCTAGTACATATAATTAGTCCTTTGACCTAGGGATCCGTGGTAACCTTGTGCTTAGGTTCTCATGCTTTGACTCATCCTTGGTAACTTAGCAGGCCGTTTGGGTGGTGATTGGGCATGAGCTACTTAGACATAGAGGTTTGTGAGATCCAAGATGGAATCTGACTCCTCATCATTGTGAAGGGAGAGTACATCTCCTATGTATTTTATAATGATCGATTGTAAGAAATCCTTACGCAAGGTAGTATGACAATTTGAAAAAGGAGTTTTCCAAAGATGATGTCATAAAGTGGAATCGAACAATGGGAATAGAGACACAGCATCGAGGCTATTAGAGAGCCGATAAATATCTTACCTTAGGCTTCTTTCGGGAAATAGGAGACAGAAGGACCGTATTTGCATGGTACGTATAGAGCTAAGATGGTTCTCCAAAAGCATTCATTTCAGCCAATTAGTTGGGCTCCATGGGCCTAAGGTTGGACACCAACCATGGAGATTGGGTACTCTTCAATTGATGGAAGTTAATTAAATTGAGTCATTTAGTTTAAAAGGAATTTAAACTAAAATGAATATACAATATTCACAAGTTACAAGGAGTTGTAAGCCCATATCTAATGAATGATAGAACCTATCAAGGCATACACAAAAGCCAATTACATTTCCTAAGTAATGGAGGAACTTTCTAAGTGAGAAAATTCTCTCCATGGAGACCCATTTTTGGGCAATTAAAATTGAGGTCAATTTTGACTTGATTAATTTAAATGTTAAATTGATCAACTAATTTAAGGAGTTAAATTAAATCAATAATTAAAGAGTTAATTATTTGGTGCCATGTGACCATCAATTGGTCAAGTTAACTTAAAGAGTTAAGTTAACAAAATTAGGCTTAAAGAGTTAAGCTAGTTGACTTGAATGTTAAGTCATTAATTAATTAATTTAATTAAATTATTTAATTTAATTAATGAGGAGAATATTCTTTGGAGGGGAAAATCAAATGATAAGATCATTTTAGTGTGGCATTTAATTAATTTGAAATTAGATTTCAAATGTAATTCAAATGCACACAAATTCAAGTTAGATTTGAATTTGCCAACTAAGCATGCATGGCATGCATGTTGGCGGTCCCCCCCTCCTTGAGGAAGACTCTATATATAGATATAGAGTGAGGGGGCGGCACACACAATTTAGCAAGTGAAGAATTAGAATCTCACTGTCCCCTCCATTTTCAAAGTGTTCGTTCATGTGTTGAAGATCACCTTTTCTCTTCCTCTCCCTACCCAAAAATTGGCCATCTCTCTATCAACTCTCCTCTCTTTCTCCGGCTAAAAGTGAGGAGTAGTAGGATTTGTATTGGTATGTGGATCATTTCAATAGAGGCAAAACAAATAATTTACTAAGCCTTTGGAGATCCACTTGCAAGACTAGTCTTTTGTAGATTTTATTTCAGGAGATCTAAAAGGATTTTTGAGCTAAAAAATTTTCCAGTAGTTTCCTCAAGGAGTTGACCATCTACTAGAATATTTTCATCATTTTTGGAGAGTTTTGAATTGGTCAAAAATTGCTTACTTCCGGCTGCTACACTATCTGACATATTTTGTTTGAAGAAGGAATTCTTCAATCTACCTTTGGATTTAAGCTTTTAAGGTTAGTTTTCAACCAAATTTGAATCCTAAAGCATGTTTAGATCCTTGGTTGCTTGTAAGCACTAGTATATTTAAGTTTTTGAAGTTTTATTATTGGATCCTAGTGCCATACTTGCTTTCAAGTGGTATTGGAGCCTAATTCATGCTTTGATTTGGATTTTTTGTTAGATTAATTCATGTAATAGATTGATCTATATCACCAAGTTCTCGATTCAACTGATGGATCAGAGTATTTGGATAATTTTATATGTGGCTCCTTGATTGATGAATTAAAACCATGCTAATATGTGTTTTAAGTGTTGATTCATATTATTAGTATGTTTTAATTCATAACTATTAATGTTGAATAATGATTTGGCATTAATTGATGTTATATAATGACATAGCATGTGTTGATTGACCTTAATTTTTTTGAGTCATTTTTTGGATCTAATTTGATCGGAGTTTTGTTCGAGATTTTCGAAGAATGTGATTCTTACTTAACTTGTTTTTGAAAGCATGATTGAGCACTTGAAATTCTATTTTTAAAAGGAGTTTTGAATCTAAAATTTCAGCTATAATGTGTGTTTTAATGTTTAGGAAGTGTCCTAAATTTTTTAGTGAACAAACGTTGAGCTAAGATGGACATGACTCGGTTCCAAAGTGAAAATAGGGCAAGCTGCCCAGCTTGGCCAGACGCTCACCTACCGCGTGGCAGTGTGCCTAGCTTGGGGCGGGTGGCAACACTTTTTCATTTGGCATGAGTTTTTGTTGTTTTTGTGTTCCTTTGTATGACCAAAAGAGTTTTGACTCACACATAATAGATGCACAAGTGTTGTGTAAGGTCTCAAAATTATGTTTGACATTTTTGAATGCTTTTAAAAATTCATTAAAGTTAATCTCCTACTTATTGCATAAATGTTATGCTTGGCCAATTATTTTTTTATGAGATAAGCACTTAATTGTTGGAATTAATTGTCAATTCTAGATTTATTTATTGTTCATTTAATTATTGAATGGATAATGAATGAATGGGGATGATCATGAGCCTTTAACATTGATTTTATTTATTTCAAGTTGTTGAAAAGAGTTGTATTAAATTGGGGCTTGCATGCCTCTTTTGTTCTATCTTGTAAAAGTTATGAGAGTAGAATCACTAGGAGTGAGGATTTCTTTCTTATGTAAATGTTGCATGGAGCAAAAAAGACCATTGGTGGCATGTACTCTTATGAAGACCTATGTATGGGGATACACTAATGTAATAACTAGATTTAATCAACGCACTTAAAATCAACTAACTGGTGCACCTATGGCTCTAAGTGCACCACATGGTTAGGCTCATGGTCATCCCACCCTAGGAGCATGCTAGATATATTTACTTATTTATGATTTCCATATCCTATTGATGTATGAGATGCATGTTTAGGATATAGAAAACCTAAATAAAAAGATAAAAATGATGAGATCTTTGCAAGAAAAACCCTCCAATTATAACGTCTAAGTGCTTGTCAAATATTAAGTCAAAATGGATACAAATTAAAAGAGTTTTAATTAATCCATGCCTTCTACCAATAGTATGTGAGATGTCAATGCTAACATCTTTGTGTGATATATATCTAGTCATGGGGGTCACACTTAGGTGGAAAGCTGTGACCAGATATTTAGAATGAGATACACCTTCGATTTAAGAACGCCCACACATTATACACTCGGTCACACGGGATGCTGTGGTGAGTGTCTCAAATCAAAACTTGATTGGTTAGTTCGACTTAATACCAAGTAATGTAGAGGTTGCCCTTATAGGGGATCTACATAAAACGGTGAGGCAAAATGTATCAAGAGTTGCATAAGATGCAATTAACAAAAGTTGCTTACCTCTGGTTTGTTTGTGGATATACATCTGGTCACAAAAGGTCCACTTACAAGTCCTTAGGGTCTGATTCTCAATAGCAAATGAGATTTCCTGAATTCTTCTAGGGGGTGAAGGATTTGATAAGATAGCAGGAGAAAAACATGCTTGAAAGGCTATAAACATGTTTTTTGCAATATCAATAATTCAATCATATTTTTATACTCTTTTTTGGCATCTTGTAGATTTTTGAAATCTTCAAACAAAGAAAATGACTAAAAATCCACTCGCAAGCATTTTGGAAATCAATAAACTCATCGGGCCTAACTTCCATGATTGGTTAAGGAACTTTAAAATCATTCTTGACTCCAAAAAGAGGACCACATGCTTGATCAATGTCCGCCAGACACATTAGGTGACGATGCCACCGATGAGACACGTGAAGTGTTCGCTAAACTTCTGGATGATGATCTACAAGTAAGATACCTCATGATGGCTTCCATTACTAATGAGCTTCAAAAGACTCACAGCATATGAGATATGCATGTGAGATCTATAAACACTTACAAGAGTTGTATGGTGTCCAAACTCGACACGAAAGGTTCGCTTTGTCGAGGAGCTTTTTAGGACATGGATGGATGAAGGTGCTAATGTCAATGATCATAGCCTCAAGATGATAGGGATCATCGAGAAGCTTGGACAACTAGATGTAGTCATGAACAATAACCTTTACGTGGATTTGATCCTCCAATCGTTGTCCCCTTCGTTCGACCAATTCGTTATGAACTTCAATATGTCCAAGCAAGAGGTCACGATTAACAACTTGGTGAACATTCTTGTGATCACTGAGGCGACAATGGAAAAGAAAAAGCCTCTTATGCTTGCTTCCGTCTCTAAGTCAAAGGGCCCTAGGGGTTCTAGAATTGAAGGTAAGAAGAAGAAGAGTTCCTCATTGAAAGGGAAGCAACCCTTGAAAAGCTCGAAGGAGTTAAGAAAAAGAAAGGTGACGAGACTGATGCAACTTATTTCTACTGTGGCAAAAAGGGGCATTGAAAAAGAAATTGCAAAGAATACATTGCCCTCTTTGGGAATGGTATGTACTTCATTGAAATGCACTTAACGACTAATTCTTCCTCATAGGTATTTGATACCGCATGTGGTTCTCACCTTTGTAATTTGTTATAGGGGATGGAAAGAAGAAAGAGTCTACGTAAAGGGGATATGATCCTCTACCTCGAAAATAGAACAAAAGTTGCCACCACCGTCCAAAGCATAGTAAAGTTAACTTGGGGAATGCTTATATTGAGTTAAATCCTTGTTATTATGTACCATAACTTGTTAAGAACATTGTTTCAATACCCGTTCTTGATAATAAAGCATTTGATTTTTCTATATCGAATGGTGTATTGAAATCATTAAAGAACGGCTCTTTAATTGCACATGGTATATTAAATAACGGATTATACATACTAGATTTCCAACCTTCACTAATGCATATTTAATCAAGTAAAAGGAAATTAGATAACCAAGAAGATCTCATTCTTTTGCATACAAGACTTGGGCATATTTCTAAAAATAGGATGAACAAGTTAGAAGCTCTCAAAGCACTAAATATTAATGGTATTGAGGAACTTCCTACCTGTGAATCTTGTTTAAAGGGAAAAATAACCAAAACTCCTTTTATAGGACAAACGGAGTGTACCACAAGTCATTTGGATTTGATCTATATAGATGTTTATGGACCACTAAGATTTAGTGCGCGAGGATGCTATTCCTACTTCATCACCTTTACCGATGATTATTGTCGATTCAAACACGTGTATCTTATGAAGTACAAGTTTGAAACCTTTGAAAAGTTCAAAGAGTATAGGAATGAAGTGGAAAAGCAAAAAGGACTTAGTATTAAAGCTCTTCGATCGGATTGAGGAGGAGAATACTTAAGTACTGAGTTCTTGGATTATCTAAGACAGAATGAGATTCTCTCACAATAGACTCCACCCGGCACACCCTAACACAATCGGGTAGTCGAACTTTGTTAGACATGGTACGTTCCATGATAAGCTTTTTCGATGTGCCTATATCCTTTTGGGGATACTCTTTACAAACAACAACGAAGCTACTAAATGTAGTACCTTCAAAGTCGGTGCCAAAAACACCGCATGAGATGTGGTATGATAAAGCACCCTCTTACCAATACCTTAAGGTTTGGGGATCTTCTGCCTACGTGAGACGGACAGTGGGAGATAAGTTGGATAGTAGCTCTACCTTGTGCAAGTTTGTGGGATATCCAAGAGAGTCTTTGGGTTATTACTTCTATGATCCCTTGGAACAATAGGTGTTTGTCTCAAGGAACGCCTACTTTTTGGAAAAGCAATTTCTATTAGATAGAAATATTGTTGTTGTTGAACTTGATGAAGTTCAAGATGATCATTAAATCCCACGAGCGGTAGAAATAAATGAGCAATAAGAGCCTAACACGTATCCTCCTAGAAAGTCAGATAGAATCAAGAAGTAACCCAAAAGGTTTGGATTTCTTCATGAGATGGGCTAATCGGATAGTGATCCGAAGACCTGTGAGGAAGTTATGTTAGACATAGACTCGGGACATTGGCAAGATGCCATGCAATTCAAAAAGGATTCCATGTACTCCAACAAAGTGTGGACTTTGGTAGATCCACCAAAGAGAATAGTTCCCATTGGTCGCAAGCGAATTTATAAGCAAAAGCTTTGAGTCAATGGAAAAGTAGCGATTTTTAAGGCAAGACTAATGGCAAAAGGTGACACGCAAAGAAACGATATCAATTTTGAGGAAACCTTTTCACCGGTTGCAATGCCTAAGTCCATTCGGATTTTACTTGCCACATTCGCATATTATAACTATGAGATATGACAAATGGATGTAAAAACCACTTTCCTCAACAGATACATTGAAGAAGAAATTTATATGGAGCAACCACAAGGTTTTACATCCAAAGAGAGTGAGCAAAAGGTTTGCAAACTCTAGAGATCCATCTATGGACCCAAACATGTGTCTTGAAGTTGGAACTTATGTTTTAACAAGACAGTCAAATCGCTTGGCGTTATTGAAAATGTATATGAACCATGTGTATATATGAAGGCTAGTGGGAGTAGTGTATAGTTTATTGTGCTTTATGTCGATGACATCTTTCTCATTGGGAATGAGATAGGAATGTTAAAGTGTATTAAAGCATGGTTATCTACTCAATTCTCCATGAATGATTTGGGAGAAGCATCCTACGTATTGAGAATATGTATCTATAGAGATAGATCTAGAAGGATATTATGGCTTTTCCAAACCCCGTATATTGACAAGATACTAAAGAGGTTTAATATGAAAAAATACAAAAGGGGCTTCATTCCTATGGGACATGGCATTCGTCTCTCCAAGTCTATGGCCCCTAAGACTAACGGCGAGAGATAAAGAATGTCCCACATACCTATGCCTCTGCTATTAGGAGTATAATGTATGCAGTTCAATGTACAAGACCGGATGTGGCACATGCTCTAAGTGCTATGAGACGTTTCCAATCTAATCCTGGTGAAAGTCATTGGATAGTCGTAAAAGCAATCCTTAAGTACTTGAGAAAGACTAAGGACTTATTTTTAGTTTACGGAGGTGGAGAATTAAAACTAGAGGGGTTTTTGAATTCGAGTTTTCAATCCAATATAGATGACCTAAAATCCATTTCTGAATTTGTATTTTGCCTCAATGACGGCGCGGTGAGTTGGATAAGTTCTAAACAAGACACCATGACCGACTCTACCATAAAGGTAGAATATATTATGGCTTTAGAAGCTGCAAAGGAGGGTGTTTGGATGAAAACTTCATCCAAAAGTTGAATGTAGTACCAAGCATTGCTGAGCCTGTAGTTGTCTTTTGTGATAACAATGAGGCAGTTGAGCAAGCTAAAGAGCCAAGATCTCATCATCGCTCCAAGAAGGATCAATTGATAGAGGTGACATCCGAGTGGAGAGAGTTACCTTAGAAGAAAATATAGCAGATCCACTGAATAAACCCTTATTACAAAAGGTCTTTGAAGGACATCTTGAGAAGATGGGTTTTAAGGCTATAGGGAATAGGCTTTAGGGCAAGTGGGAAATTGTTGGAATAGTGCCCAGCAAGCTAATTAGATTGGCATAGTAAACTATTTCACTTGTGATACAGTTTTAATTGAATAATATTAATAATATGGCTATTTCATGTTATACTTATATTTACTTCACTGGTATTGGGTTGAAGCCCTTAGATCACACAAGACTACAGGAATTGGTCACACAATAGGTGGTGATCATGGAATAAATCTTACACGATTGTGATCTTAAATCTTCTAAGTCATGGAATCTTAAGAGACAGAGCATCTAAGATTCAGATAGGCTTGTACTAGCAATGCATAGATCAAAGAAATTGGATATTACTCTATTCTATGGGCAGTACCATATAAGATATAGATGCATGCCAGTGGGTGCTAGTTAGGGAACAAGGCACTGAAGACCCACTGAAGAATTTACTAGATAGCTGGAGTGGTAAGTCGATAGTGGCAAGTTCTTCCTCTTACGCCTGATGATCTATGGTAACCTTATGCTTAGGTCCTCACGCTTTGACTCCTCTTTGGTCACTTAGTAGGCCATTCGGGTGGTGATTAGGCATGAGCTACTCAGACATGGAAGTTTGTGAGATCCAAGAAGAAATCCAACTCATCGTATTTGTGAATGGCGAGTACATCCCCTATGTATTTTATAATGATCGATTTCAAGAAATCCTTGCGCAAGGTAGTATGACAATTTGGAAAAGGATTTTTCCAAATATAAGGTCATAAAGTGGAATCAAACATTGGGAATAGAAACATAGCATCGAGGCTATTAGGGAGCTGGCAAATATCTTGCCCTAGGCCTCTTTCGGAAGATAGGAGATGAAAGGATCGTATTTGCATGGTACGTATAGAGCTATGATGGTTCTCCAAAAGCATTAATTTCAGCTAATTAGTTAGGCTCTATGGGTCTAAGGTTGGACATCGACTATGGAGATTGGGTACTCTTCAATTGATGGAGGTTAATTGAATTGAGTCATTTAGTTTAAAAGGAATTTTAACCAAAATGAATATACGATATTGAAAAGTCACAAGGAGTTGTGAGCTTATGTCCAATGAATGATAGAACCTATTGGTTCATACACAAAAGCCAATTACATTTCCTAAGTATGGATGAACTTTCTAAGTGTTAGAAAATTCTCTCCATGGAGACCAATTTTTGGATAATTGAAATTGAGGTCAATTTTGGCTTGATTAATTTAAGTGTTAAATTAATTAGCTAATTTAATGAGTTAAATCAGATCAATAATTAAAGAGTTAGTTATTTGGTGCCATGTGACCGTCAATTGGTCAAGTTAACTTAAAGAGTTAAGTTAACAAAATTAAGCTTAAAGAGTTAAGTCAAGAATTAATTAATTAAATTAAATTATTTAATTTAATTAATTTAATTTAATTAATGAGGAGAATATTCTTTGGAGGGAAAATTCAAATGATAGGATCATTTTAGTGTGGCATTTAATTAATTTGAAATTAGATTTCAAATGCAATTCAATGCACACAAATTCAAGTTAGATTTGAATTTGCCAACTAAGCATCCATGGCATGCATGTTGGCGGTCCCCTCTCCTTAAGGAAGATGTGATGCCACCTTGGCATCACACCATCCTCACTGTATATATAGATATAGAGTGAGGGGGGCGGCACACACAATTTAGCAAGTGAAGAATTAGATTCTCACTTTTCCCTCAATTTTCAAAGTGTTCATTCATGTGTTGAAGCTCACCTTTTCTCTTCTTCTCCCTACCCTAAAATTGGCTATCTCCCTATCAACTCTCCTCTCTTTCTCTAGGTACAAGTGAGGAGTAGTAGGATTTGGATTGGTGTGTGGATCATTTCGATAGAGGCAAAACAAATTGTTTGCTAAGCCTTTGGAGATCCACCTACAAGATAAGTCTATTGTCGATTTTATTCTAGGAGATCTAGAAGGAGTTTCGAGCTGAAATTTATTCTAGCAGCTTCCTCAAGGAGTTGAGCATCTACTGGAATGTTTTTAGTATTTTTGGATAGTTCTGAAGTGGTCAAAAATCACTTGCTTCCAGCTACGCCACTGTCTGGCAGCTTCTATTTGAAGAAGTAGTTCCTCATTCTACCTTTGGATTTAAGCTCTTAAGGTAATCCTTCAACCAAATCTGAATCCTGAAGCATGTTTACATCCTTGGTTGCTTCTAAGCACTAATTTATTTAAGCTTTTGAAGTTTTATTATTGGATCATAGTGCCTTACTTGCTTTCTAACTGAAGAAGTACATCTACTTCTAAGCATACACCCACACCAAAACAGGCAGAACAAAATTATGTTATAAATCCAAATGGTTTTAATACTCAAAAATCATGCTTTAAGTGTAAGGGTTTTGGACGCTTTGCTAAAGATTTTCTAAATCGCAAGATTGTCACTCTTGTGGAAGAGAATTGATGATGAACCTTATGTGATAGCACCTTGTCCAAATCCCAAGATTATCACTCTTGTAGAAGATAAAATTGATGATGAACCTTATGTTAAAGCACTATCTATGATGAATCTAATGAAAAGGAGGAGATTATCTATGAAGATCATAAAGAATTTTTAGTCATTCGATGCAACCTCAATACAACCTATGTGGAATATGATTCTTGGCTCCACAACAATATATTCCACACAAGGTGCACTTTTTATGGCAAATTTTGTAATGTCATCATTGATAGGGGAAGTTGTGATAATGTTGTTTCTATTACAATGGTGGAAAAACTAAAATCGGAGATGGATGATTATCCTCAACCGTACAAGCTATCTTGGTTTTGCAAGGGGAATGAGGTAAAAATAAATAAAAGATGTCTTGTTTAATTTTTCATTGGTAAATACGAATATGGCGTTTAGTGTGATGTTGTTCCAATAGATTCTTGCCATTTTGCTTCTTGGTAGACCTTGACAATATGATTGGAAAACTTTACATAATGGTTTGAAAAACACTTATTCTTTTGTCAAAGATGGTGAAAAAATTATTTAGGGCCATCTAAGATGAGGAATGATCTTAAACCTTCAACGCGGGGGGCGGGAGGTGGGTGGGAATAATTTTCTCTCTAAATCTCAAGTGGACAAGATGATCGGTGAGCCTGTGGAGGCCTTTGCTTTGGTGGTTCTTGAAGAAAATGAGAAAGGTCATATTGTCACATGGCAAGTACAGTTGCTGCTGAGGAATTTCAGGATGTGGTACTTGTAGAAATTCCACCCGAACTCCATCCAATGCGAGAAATTCAACATTGGATTGATTTAATTCCTAGTGTATCTCTTCTAAATAAGGCAACCTTTAGAATGAGTCCAAAAAGAGCATGCAGAGTTGCAGCGACAAGTTAGTGAGCTTTTAACTAAAGGCTTTATGTAGGAGAGTAAAAGTCTATGTTCTGTACCAGCTCTTCTTATGCCAAAAAAGGATGGTTCATGGTGAATGTATATTAGTAGTAGAGCAGTAAATAAAATCACTATTAGGTACCACTTTCCTATTCATCTTGATGATCTTCTTAATCAACTTTGTTAAGTTGCATTTTTGTCTTTTTTTTCGTATAACTTTCCCTTGTGATTAATAATAAAAATGCTTAATTATTGGGTTTTATTTTTTTTTTTTTATGTTTTGTGAAGCAAATTGAAGATTCAAGCTATATTCAATTGGAAATCGAGTTTTTGACGTGCTTCGAGCAAAGATTGGATTCTCGAGGAGACAAGAAATGGAAGAAGGAAATAATTTGAGTGTGGACATATTTTGCCAGTTGTACATTCCTGGAATATTTTAATTTTTATTTCTTTAATTAGGATAATTTTAGTTTTCCTATTCTGGTAGGACTCTTATTAGTTTTTCAATTGCATTAGAAGTAGTAGGCTATTTATAGGGAACTAGGTTTCTTTCATAGATGTTTTTTTTCATTTCTTTTGTTTAGCATATTTTTAGTTTTCTACGTTTTCTTCTTTCCATGAGTTGCTAAACACTTCTTCTAGCCTAAGGGATTATCAAAATTTTGGTCCTTCAATATTTGTGAGATCTAAATAGTTTATGCTTATTTCTTATATCTTGAGTATTTATTTATCTTCTATTTTCATTACGATTATTCAGGTTTATTGAATTTGGAGCCCAAATTTGATAGCTTAGAATAATTGTTCTGTCAATTAGAACATTAAATCTGTGATTATTTAATTGTTCTAATATTTGTGGCAAATAACATAGTTATGTGTGGTGACCACATGCATGATTTATGTTATGTGGATAAATAATCTAGTCTAAATAAACCCCACTTGTGTGTGTTTGTTGGCTAGAGCTAGGTCTCTCTAGTTTTTAATGTTGTTGATAAATTAAATCCTAGGAACGTTTCTTTAGGGTTGTTTATCGGCAAGGAAAATAGCTAATGAGCTTCTGTTAGTTATCGAGATAGTAAGGAGATATTGGTTATTGGGGCGTTTGAATAACTATAACCAATCTGTTCAAGAAAAGATGAATTAATCTTTGCATCAATGATCAAATCTGAGAACTAAACTAAGATTTTTACCTTATGCTAGATTTTATTCTTATTGATTTATTATTTTATTTGTGATTTATTTATTTTTAAGATTCTAGGTTTTTGTTTTCATAAAAATCCCCCTTTCTAATTTATTTTATTTTGCAAACATGAAAGAAACAAAATTTATCAATCCTTATAGAATCGACCCTACTCACCAGTGATTACAAATCATACCTTTAGAGTAGGAATTTATTTTTGTGGGATTCGACACCCATCAAATTTTGGCGTTGTTGCCAGAGACTGGTGTCAAATAATTTTGTTTCTTTTTAATGCCTTGATCTTCTCGTACAGGTGAACTTCAATACAATCTTGAGATTGAGAAGACTACTCATAGATTGCAGAAGAAAACTAGATTACAAAAGAAAGGCAAATCGTTACCTTTAGATCTCGATCTAGATACATCCAGCTTAGCCAGTTCAAGCGAATCTAAACAAGAGAAAATAATGGCTCGAGAAAGAACTTTAAGGGGGTTAGTTTTTCGAATTTGACTCAACGACCGCTTTACATTAAATATCCAGAGTTGAAACACCTTTTGAGTTAAAATCTGGGTTGATCCATCTATTACCCATTTTCCACTGCTTGGAGAATGAAGATCCCCATAAGCATTTAAAGGCACTTCATATTGTGTGCTCGACTATGAAACCTCAAGGAGTATCTGAGGAGGAAGTGAAGTTGCGAGCTTTTCCATTTTCCTTAGCAGATAAAGCTAAGGATTAGTTGTTTTACATACCCCCTGGTTCTATCACTACATGGACTAAAAATAGGAAGATTATTTCTTGAGAAGTTTTTCCCTGCTTCATGCACTACTAGCATTAGAAAAGAGATCCGCGGGATAAGACAGAGAGATGCGGAGAGTCTTCATGAATATTGGGAAAGGTTTAAACAACTTTGCGCAAGCTGGACACAACATGCTGTTATTGAGCAACTTCTCATTCAGTACGTTTATGAAGGACTTCTACCCATGGAAAGGAGGATGATGGATGCAGCAAGTCAAGGATCCATAGTGAACAAAACTCCAAGTAAAGCTAGAGAACTAATTTCTATATGCCAACTCCCAACAATTTGGATACTCTTGGGACCCTTCTAGAAGGGTCAATGAGGTAAGTAATTCATCCCTTGAGCGTCAAATTTCTATTTTAACTTCTCTTGTTCAACAATTGGTTGTAGGAAATACATAGCAAATTAAGGCTTGTGGGATTTGTACTAATGTTGTTCATCCTATGGATATGTGTCCTACGCTCCAAGAGAATTCATGCGAACAAACTAATGCAGTAGGAGGATCCCTTGGACCACCGCAAAGAAAGTACGATCCCTATTCAAACACCTACAACCCAGTATGGAGGGATCATCCGAATTTTAGCTACGGAAGGAGATCGTAAAACTACCAATACTTCCAACAAAAGCCGCCCCCTCTGCAACAACCATCTCCTCAAATATAGGTATGTCTCTCGAAGATATTGTTACATCCCTTGCAGCTAACACTCAACAATTTCAACAGGAAACGAGAGCAAGCATTCAGAACTTGGAGAATCAGATGAGTTAGTTAGCCACCTCAGTGAGTAAGATAAAAGCCCAAGGGAGGCCATCCTCTCAAACAGTTGTCAATCTCAAGCAGAACGTTAGCGCGATTACTTTGAGGAATGGTAAGGAGCTAAATGAACCCAGCAAGAAGACATGAGAAAATACTATTATGGAAAAAGTGAAGAGAGCGATTGTCATGCCTTAAGATTCTATTGAACATTCACATGAAACCAACGGTAAGGTGCAAGCTCATTGGTTATATACCCTCCATTCCCAAAATGTTTGTTAAATCCAAAATGCATGAAGAGAAAAAGGAGATTTTTGAAACTTTTCGTAAGGTCTAGGTAGATATCCCACTACTTGAAGCAATCAAACAAATACCTCGTTATGCTAAATTTCTCAAGATATTGTGCACAAATAAAAGAAAATTAAAGGATAATAAAAGAGTAAGTATGGGGGAAAATATCTCAACAATGATATAAAGGAAATTACCCCCCAAATGTAAGGACCCAGGTATGTTTACTATCCCTTGCAAAATTGGTAATGTTGGAATTGAAAAAGCGATGTGCGATCTTGGTGCTTCAATTAATATCATGCCTCTTTCCATCTACTCTTCCTTGAATGTTGGTCCTTTGAAAGAAAAAGGATTAGTTATTCAACTTGCTGATAGGTCTGTTGTATATCCCAAGGGAGTCCTAGAGGATGTGTTAGTACAAGTTAACAAATTAATTTTTCCTGCTAATTTTTACATACTTAACATGTCTAAAGATAACTCTCCTAATTCATTATAAATACTGTTGGGAAGACCTTTCCTCAGAACATCTAGAACGAAAATTGATGTGCATGATGGTATACTAACTATGGAGTTTGATGGTAATATGATTAAACTCAATATTTATGATACCATGAAATATTCTAGTAATGAGTCTTGTGCTTTTGTTGTGGATAATATTGATACTTTAACTCACAAAATCTTGAATTTGAATGATGATAATTTTGTAATATGTGTTTTTTGGGAGGCATCCCAAACTTTCAATTTGCTGTTTACATTTCTCAAAAAAAATATTAAAAAAAATTATTATTTAGTATCTCTAATTAACTTTATATTTTTCGGATGCAGGAGATGTTTTAAATTAGTCTGTGGACACAGTTAATTTCGACAGAAAATAGCTTCAATCTACCCGTGCCCACACCTTGTTCAAGGACCTCTTCAGACATGTTAGAATTATTTAATAAGAAAAGCTCTTTAATCTACACATGCCCACGCCTTGTTCAAGGACCTCATTTGGTACGTTGGAATTATTTAGATAGAAAAGCCTTTCAATTTACTCGTGCCCACGTCTTGTTTCATCAACTCTCCTGCCATCTGAATCATTTTCACTATTTTATTTATTTTTTATTTTTTTATTATTGTTTATATTTTTTATATTTATGTATATATTAAAAAAAACTAAAAAAGAAAAAAAGAAAAGAAAAATAGAATCAAAATAGGTAGACTCCAATTTTGACTCAAAACCTACTATTTACTTTCATCCTTACCAACTCGCCACCATTACTACCTTCTTCAAAACCTCCCATCACCGTCACCATCCTCTCCAACACCAACCCACGTCCTCCAAAAAAAATTAAAACCACCTTCGATCAACACCTATCTCTATCTCCCACCTTCAGCCACCGCTACCTTCGACCATCACCACCTACCATCATTTTCACAAACCTATCTCCACCTTCACCATACCTGCCACCTATCACCATCCTCTTTGCCTTCACCATCACCATTAAAACCATCCTTGGCCACCATATTCCTCTCCAACACAAAACCACCACATTCGGCGACCATAAAACCGCCACCATCTTCATAAACCCAACACCCATCTCCATCTCCCACCTTCACCCATCGCCACCTTTGGCCATCACAAACCCGCCACCACCGCTGCCACCATCAACACCATCATCTTCTTCACCATTCCCGCCACCACCATCATCACCATCACCATCACCATCACCATCCTTTCCAATACTATTAAAACCACCTCCAGCCACCAATATCTCCAACACCACCAATAACCACCATTCTAGCCACATCTTTCTTCCAACTACCACCAAAGTTGTTGCCCTCTCTCTTCCGGCCGACATTGCCACTACAACCTCCCATCACCGCCGAGCCATCACCATTACCATCACCACCAACAAACCTATCTCCATCACCCCCTCTCCAACACAATTCCCGCTGCCACCATTACTTTCACTATAACCATAACCACCACAACCACTTACCTAATCATGAAAGAAAAATAATTTGCAAGCCAAGAGCACTCAGGTTACTCGTCCACATTCAATCAAATCTCTTTTGGAACCATCTCAACTACCAAGCACTTCTACTATTAATATTTTGCCATCTGCTTCATCCGAATTTTGATATCATTCTAGACTTGGAAAAGAAAAAAATGTCCTTCCAACCACATAATCTGATTTGCGCGGATCTCTCCAGTTCACCACACCTCATGAATGGGATACGTATATTGACATTTGCTCCAAACAAATCATCCCCTGTAAGTATATTCACTATCCCACTCTTGAGATTTTAAATATTCATGCTAATGTTGATAGATTAATTAATGGTATTAGGTGGCACCCTTATTTTTCCATTCGTTATCCGGCATATGTTGAACTTGTGCATGAATTCTATACCACTTTTGAGTTTAACTAACCGTCTAATATCTCTCTGGATACTCATAGTGTGTTTGCATTTCGATTAATGGGTCAAAGGTTTAGCTTATCTATCACTGAATTTAACTTAGCATTTGGTTTTATCATACCTGATTATGCACATTTTGATGAATATTTGAATAATATATGTGATTTTAATGCTGAGTTTGTACCTCAACCGCTTTTCAGATTTTTGACTCAAAACACAGTTGTTCCTTATGATCCTAGCAAATCTAAAGATACTTTTCTTGTTGATCCTGCCTTGAAATATGTTCATCATTTTCTTGCATTTTCTTTTTTAGGTAAGAAGGATTCTGCTGGCGTACCGTCTAAAGTTGAGTTTTATTTTCTGTGGTGCATACTTAACAATGTAATAGTTAACCTTAGGTGTTAGTTGGCTACTCAGTTTGCTAGTGTCTTGGCTAACAAACGTGCATTAATCTTGGGATCATTCATTATACATTTGGTCATACATGAGCACTTGATCACTCCTGATGATAACGCATTACATATTGCTTATGATACCTTTGGATTTGAATTGTCTAGAAGGGATAGGCATATTTGGCAGACGGAATGGTGTGCTTTATTTTTGCTCTCCAGGACCTAATAAGCATGGGAGGATTTTTTATGATGATGGGGGAACCTCACCCATCTCTAACTAAAGACTTGTGACGATGATCTTCATGCTCTTCGATGTCAGCTTTCACGCATAGAGACCAATCTTATGACCTATTTCGCTCATGTTGATTTCTCACCCCCAGTTCCACCCAGTCCTTGAAGCCATGCGGATCTCGTCTCCTCAGGGGAGTCTCTCTTCCACCTTATGCATTTAAATTCTTATTTTGAAACATTAAGGCCAATGTTTGGCTTAAGTGTAGGGGAGAAAATTTTAGATTCATTTTTCTTCAAACATACATGAAATGGCTCTTTATTCTTCTTATTTGCTTTCAAAGTATCTTTTAGTTCTTGACTTGTTAATTTTTCTCATTCACCTTTCGCCTCTTTTTGATGCTTATTCCTGAGGTAACACTTAAATAATTGGGTTGAACTAGGACATATTGTAAGAATGACATTAGTAGTTGAGTTTTTATTTATTGCACTTTGACTTCTTACCTTGTTGGTCGATTTGGATGAAAAATGTATGAGGGAATTAATGCATATCACCCTAATAATTGTCATGCATAGCGGGTTAAATTTTCTAGTGCTTGTCTTGATGAACGTATTTGGGTTGAATTGTTGTGTTGAATGTACTAAGACAACAAAGGTGACTGGGTTTGACCATTTAATCTCTCTCTAAAAAAAAAGAAGCACTAACTTGATTACTCCGCTAATCACTGAAATTAAGTGATTATGAGTAGGGATAATAACCATTAGGTTTGTGATTGGCTGAGTAACCGGGTGCATTCATTACCAATGTATGCATTCATGTAAAAAGGTTGGATGACATTCTAGACAAATTGTGGTTGGCTTAGTAACTGGGTACATTTATCACCAATGTTTGTATTTGCGTAAAAATGTTAGTCCATGCGTTGAATTTAGTGCCAAAAAAAAAAGAAAAGAGAGAAAAAAAAATATCGAATAAGGTTTTTCCCTTTCATCCTTTATGTTTTCTTGCATTTGACTTGCTATTCTTCCATGAATATGTGATATCATTGCATATTTTTGATAATTGTCCTTCTGTGTCTTGGCTTGAATTGAATTTAATCAAAAAGTGCTAAATCCCTTTTACATTTCAAGTTCGAAGAAACTGCCAGAGTGACAGATATTTGTGTGATTTATAAGGGTTCTTTCTATGAAGTGCATGTTCTTACTTGTGTCTTGATTCGACCCTTCAAAATGTGATAATTTGAACTATTTGGCAGCAAGTTGAGAAATAGGAAGAAGGGTTTGTAAGAAAGGTTGATAAATTGGAGCTATTATATGCTTGAGGACAAGCATAGTCTAAGTGTGGGGAAATTTTTTAAGTTGCATTTTTGTCTTTTTATTTATATAATTCTCCCTTGTGATTAATTGTAAAAATGCTTAATTATTAGGTTTTAAGTTTCTTTTTATGTTTTGTGAAGCAAATTGAAGATTCAAGCTAAATGCAGTTGGAAATCAAGTTTTTGATGTGCTTGGAGCAAAGATCACATTCCCAAGGAGACGAGAAATGGAAGAAGGAAATAATTCGAGTGCGGGCATGTTTTGGCAGTTGTACATTCCTGGAATATTTTAATTTTTATTTCTTTAATTAGGATAATCGTAGTTTTCATATTCTGGTAGAACTCTTATTAGTTTCTCAGTTGCATTAGGAATAGTAGGCTATTTATAGGGAATTAGGTTTCTTTCATAGCAATTTTTTTTTCCATTTCCTTTGTTTGGAATATTTTTAGTTTCCCGTGTTTTCTTCTTTCCATGAGTTGCTAAACTCTTCTTCAAGCCTAAGGGATTATCGAAGTTTTGGTTCTTCAATATTTGTGAGATCTAAATAGTTTTATTCATATTTCTTATTTCTTGAGTATTTATTTATCTTCTGTTTTCATTACGATTATTCAAGTTTATTGAATTTAGGGACCAAATTTGATAGATTAGAATAATTGTTCTATTAATTAGAACATTAAATCCATAATTATTTAATTGTTCTAATATTTGTGGCAAATAACATAGTTATATGTGGTGACCACATACATGATTTATATTATGTGGATAAATGATCTAGTCTAAATGAACGCCACTTGTATGTGTTTGTTGGCTAAGGCTGGGTTTCTCTAGTTTTTAATGCTACTAATAAATTAAATCCTATGAGCGTTTCTTTAGGATTGTTTATTAATAAGGGAAATAACTAATGAGCTTCTGTTAGTTATCGAGATAGTAAGGAGAGATTGGTTATTAGTGTGTCCGAGTAACTATAACCAGTCTATTCAAGAAAAGAGAAATTAATCTTTGCATCAATGATCATATTTGAGAACAAAACTGAGATTTTCACCTTAAGCTAGATTTTATTCTTATTGATTTCTTATTTTATTTGTGATTTATTTATTTTTAAGATTCTAGGTTTTTATTTTCATAAAAATGCCCCCTTCTAATTTATTTTATTTTGAAAACTTGAAAGAAGCAAAATTTATCAGTCCCTATGGAATACGACCCTACTCACAACTGATTACAAATCATACCTTTGGAATACGAATTTATTTTTGTTGGATTCAACACCCATCAAACTTCATAATTTCAAGATTGGTACTAGGATTGATCTTAGAAGTGGCTATTGTTGAATTCGCATGAGACTCGGAGATGAATGGAAAACAACTTTCAAAACAATAGACCCGGCTCAAGAACCATATTTTTAAACCTTTCATTGGGAAGTTGTGGTTTATTTTAATGATATTCTTGTCTATAACTATAGCCTGTAGGAACATTTGAATCACCTTCAACAAGTATTTAAAGTGCTAAAAGGAGCAAAACTCATATGCAAATGTGAAGAGGTGTCATTTCTTCTCAACAAGCCTGGTTTTCTTAGGCTATATTGTTTCTTCAGAAGGCATTAAGATAGATGAGAATAAGGTTAAGAAGCTGACCAACTCCTAAATTCATTCATGCTATTCAAAGTTTTCATGGCTTAGTTTCCTTATATGCAGATTTATCAAAAACTTTAGTGCTGTAACAACACCTATCACTAAGTACTTGAGCGGTGGCAATTTCACATGGACAAAAAATTTGCAAAAGAGCTTTGATATTCTTAAATGAATGGTTACCGAGGCTCCAATATTGCAGCTACCAAATTTTGAGAAGGTTTTTGAAGTTGATTACGATGCTTCAAATGTAGGAATTGGTGCCATTCTTAGCCAAAAAGGCAAGCCCATTGCTTTCTTTAATGAAATATTGAACAACTTTCGTTGTAATTATTCTACTTACAACAAGGAGTTCTTTGCTCATTCATCCTTTGGATCATTGGCAACATTATATTTTACATAAGGAGTTTATTCTCTACTCGGATCATGAGGCATTGGCGTACTTGAATTCTCGACATGCTAAGTGGGTTGAATATCTACAAGCATTTACTTTTGTCATGAAATATAAATTCGGTGTTCTTAATCATATGGCCGATGCTCTTAGGCAAAGACATTCTTTGCTATCCACTTAAAGATCTTTACAAAGATAATCCATACTTTGGCAAGATTTGAGAATAATGTTTGAATGGTCCATTTAATCATTTCTTGATTCAAGATAGCTTTTTCTTCTATAAATTTTTATGTTTCCCAAATTATTCCTAATGCAGGTTATTTTTGAAGCACATAATGGAGGCCTTTGTGGACATTTTGGGAGAGATAAAACTCTTGAACTTGTTTAAGAAAACTTATATTGGCCTAGGATGGAGTGGGATATCAAGCATTGTGTTGAGAGGTGTAGAACTTATCACATTGCTAAGAGTCATGGGCAAAGAACTAGTTTGTACACTCCATTGCCAATTCCAGCAGCTTCTTCGGAAGATGTGAGTATAGATTTTGTGGTTGGCTTACCTGCACTCAAAGGAACAAAGATTCAGTCATGGTGGTTGTTGATTAGTTCTCCAAGATGGCACATTTTGTTCCTTGCACCATGAATTTGGATGCTACGTATATTGTTGATCTTTATTTTAAAGAAATTGTGAGATTCCATGGCATTCTAAATACTTATATCTGGTTAGGATTCAAAGTTTATGAGTTATTTTTGGCGCACACTTCGGAGAAAGCTTGGAACTAAGCTTCAATTTAGTTATTCTCATCGTCCTCAAATGGATGGACAAACGGAGGTTGTGAATAAAAGCTTGGAAAATCTTTTAAGAAGTTTGATTGGTAAAAATATTCATTAATAGGATATGGCTTTAGCCCAAGCTGAATTTTCTTATAATTGGTCTTCTAGCCAAACAACTAGGAAAAGCCCTTTTGAGATAATCTACAGCAGTAATCCTATTACTCCATTGGATCTAGCTCCTCATCCAATTACTCAACACTTTAGTAGTAGTGGAGATGATCATGTTAATTACATCAAGAAGTCGCATAAGCAAGTTCGGTGAGAAATTTTCAAGCACAATGGGAAGTATCAAAACATTACCAAAAAGCATCCAAAGCCGGTAGCTTTCAAAGAAGGTGACTTAGTTTGCAATCACATTCACAAAGGGTGTTTTCCTCGTGGTAGTCATGAAAAATTACAGCCAAGAGCTGATGATCCTTTGAATGTACTATAATAAATTGGTGAAAATGCTTATAAAATTGAATTACCTGAAGATTATGGAGTTTCAGCAACCTCCAATGTTGTAGATCTTTCTCCTTTCATTGATGATGAGTTTGATCGAGATTCGAGGGCGAGTCTTTTCCAATCAAGGGAGAAATAATTCAAAATGAATTATGAGATAACGATACAAGTCCTTGTGAGAAAAGTAGCCATTTTTATAAGAAAATCATGCCTAATGATGTTATATCTATTGGTGTACTTGGAATCAATTTTCAAGGTAATGTAACATATTTCGAGTTAATTTCTCGAAATAAATTGCTTTCATTGGGGATGAACTAGGTGGTGAGCCATATACCATTGGAAATCCACGGGTGCTTAGATTTTAACGTGACAAACAATTCTTGAAAAATATTTTTCGAAAGAGAGTTATGATGAAATTATTAAGGGCTGCTAGATTGAGGGCTACCAGATTGTGTGCTGTTACATCTACTTTCAAGAATATCGAAAGGCCTTCACTTTAGACCAATTTTAGTGGTTATTTTCACTTTGTTTCTTGGTTATTGAGTTATTTATACTTGTACTTAATATTTCTTAGCTGAGCTTATTGTTCTTTATATTTCCTGGGTTATGATAATTGTGTCTTACTTCGGAAGTCATCTTATGCTTGAAGAATTATTCCAAGCCTTATAAGGTCACCTTTTGTAGTTATTTCTATAGACTATTTTAAAGAATGCAAGTTATATTTTGAGCCTTTGTCTTGTTTTCTAAGAAGAAAAATCTTCTGATTGTTACTCTAAACTCGTAGGTGAATTCCTAGAGAGAAGAGTGTCATTACACAACTTGAGTTGTGCCTTGTGGTTCCTCTTACTTCTACATACATTTTTTGTATCAGTTTCAATAGAGGATTCGTTTACTTCTCGCGAAGGATGAGTTTATCTCCTTTCTATTCTATGCTAACTGGTTCCAAAAAATCCTTGCGAAAGATTGTATGGCAAGTTTGAAAGGTAGTTTCTAAAGATAAGATCTTTTGGAACCACTTGTTAATAATAGATGCATAGTTATTGAGGCTGCTAGGGAACCAACAAATATCTTGCCTTAAGAATCTTTTAGGAGATAGGAATAGAAAGACTGTATTTGCATGGCAACCGTAAAAGAAAATGTCTACACTAATTAATTCATCTAATTGATTAAGCTCCATAGACTTGTAGCTATATATTGACTTGAATATTGGGTGCTCTTCAAATAATGGAGATTAATTCAATAGGGATTAGTAATAAGGAGTTTTAACAAATCGGAATATTGATATTAAGTTAAATAGCAAAGAGCTGCGAGCCCATGTCTAATTGATTGGTGAACCTAATAAGTCACACACAAAACCTTAAACCATTATGGTTAGATTAATTTAAGGAGTTAAACTAATCAATTAATTTAAGTAGTTAAATTGGACCCATTAAATTAAAGAGTTAATTTAATTGAGCTATATGATAAATTAAATTAGTTTTGTCAATTTAAGAAGTTAAATTGGACCAATTAGATTAAAGAGTTAATTTAATCAATAAAAGAGAGCTTCTAATTTTTGGAGGAATGAATTAAATAAAGGAGTTTATTTAATTATTTAGGAATAATTAATTGACCAATTAAAAATAGATATTTTAATTGGTGCAATAAAAGTTCACATAGGAATAGCAAAAGTGAATAGGATCTATCTCTAGAGAATTATTTAGTATTTTTTCTTTCACATTGATATTCTCTTTTGCAGGCTAAGTATTAGCTGGACGTATTACCCTTTTTTCATTTAATTTCAATAAGATTTTTTTTTTGTATTTAATTTGCATTCAAGCAAATATATTGTTAATTGCATTGCATAAGCATACTTCTCGATTTTGAAAGTAAAAGATATCAAATCATTAGTAGAGTGTTGCAGGAAAAATGCATCATGAGCATTCATTATTAGATTTAGTTGTGCACACAAAGTGCAATGAGAGATGCCGGCGCCAAGGCATGGCACCATGCCGATGCATCTTCTGGGCGCCTGATCGAGATGCCCATTTGGTGCCTGATCGAGATGCCCATTTGGTGCCTGATCGAGATGCCCATTTGGTGCCTGCTGCACAAAGGGCCTCGGGCACCTATTGGGCACCTTTTTTGCTTGGAATCTTATGTGCTCTCAGGGCACGACCTTGCATCTGTCACGGGCGCCCCCTTGCAACTATATCCAGGCACCTCTCTTCAAGGACACTCCTAAGCGTCCATGCACAGAAGGTCCCTGGGTGCCCGGCTTTAAAGTAATTTTTTTTAGCTTGTACAACTTTTTGCTAAGTCTGCAATGGCACAATGCCTTTAATAGTTATATTGAGACTTGGAGAATTTTAAAATAACAAAGCATGATGAGTACTTCAATGTGTTCATGAAGTAGACGTGATTATCAACATCAAGTGAGATGAGATTATTTTGGAGTGATATAAAGCCCCTTTTTAGAATCTTTGTTAGTTCGTTTTTACTGAAAGTACAATTTTCAATGGAGGAAGGTTGTTATTTTCATGCTCAAGTTGAGCATAGATTGGATATTGAGACGAGTACATGTGTACTCATGATTTTTTGAAAGGCTTCATAGTAAGTGTATGATGATGAACAGAGTCACCAGACTTAAGAATTTTCCTTTAAAGAATTCTCTGAGTGTTGCATTGACTTCCTTTATTGGATGATGTAGGTATCTTTCAAAATGGTCTTCAATTTATGTGTTTAGAGTAATTGCATTCAGGAGTCAATAGTGAAACTCTTTGAGATGCCCCGTACTCCAAAAAAAAGTCTTTAGAGGACTTTTTTAGAATGCCTCGTATTCGGAAAGGGAATCTTTAGAGGATTTTTAAGAATTTCCTATACTCCCAAAAAGAGTCTTAGAGGAATTTTTTAATATGCACTGTACTCCCAAATGAAGTCTTTAGAGGATTTTCACGAGGAGGACTACCACGTACCTACCAAGGGCCAATAACGAGAATACATCAGATACCACATACTCCAGGGGGCCTTTGTAGTGGATTTATGCCCATGATTGCCACGTACTCCTCAAAGAGCCTTATAGTGAGGCTTATATAGTATGCATTAATTTCTATGAGAAGCAAAATCATAGAAGAGGTGTAACATGTAGAATATGAAAAAACTTGCATTAAGTAAAGAAATCAAGAACTAATGTTGACTTTGAGAGGGTAAGATTTAAAAGTTACTCTTAAGCAAGGTGTGGAGCACTCTCAAGCATAGCAGCTATGTTGAGCTAGCGAGTATGCAAGTAGCACTTGGTGCTCAATTTCGCTGACATCTCCTAGGCTACTCCAATAATACATGTTGTTGGGACCAACTTCATGTTGGTAGTGACAACATAGCTCTTTCCTTTGTCATAAACATTCTTTGGGTGGTTCTCTATGACTTTTCCCTTCTTCATTATAGGATTGTTCTCCCAAGGCGTTCTTTTGTTTGTCCACATATTTGGCCAGGCATCCTTACTAGATCAGCGCCTCGATCTGGTCCTTCAAATTCCAACATTGTTCTATGGTATGCTCGCCGAGGTTATTGAAGTTACAATACCCCAAAGATCCGTGCTTCCTTGGTTTCAAATGTCCATTATGGGGTATCCAATTAGCCATTGAAATGTAGCAGCTTGCAATATCTCCGCTTTTTTAGTTGTAAGAGGCATGTACGGAAGCGCGCCCATCTAATCCACTGCGTATTTGCAACTTACTTCTATTTTGAGCTAGCTCCCAAGTCCATTATGTATGCTTGCTAATACCTTAAGGAGTCATCACTTCTTGTTTCTTTCTCTTCTTCTCCTTTTACACTCGGGGTTTCTTTGAAAGTGTGATGAGGCCACCATCTGAGGTCTTTATGCCTCCAAGTGCCTTGGATTCTCCATTTTTACTTTCCTCACCCGCGGTCAGCCTTTGAATTCTTTTATGGCAGGATTGATAAGTGAGGTTGGCGGGTGTATTAACTCCTATGCTGCTTCTTTCTTAATGGTGGGTAAGGATGCTGCTGTTTTAGGATATTTGCGGTTGACAAAAAAAGTTGTGTGTTGTGTCAACATTTCTCATCTAATGATGGATCCATCTGGTATCAGAACGAACCTGTATCTGGGCGTGTTTAATGAGTATGGTACGAAACAACTTGTAATATATAGCTTCGCTCAAGTTGTAGAGTTCCGTCCTCACCAGAAAGTTGTCAAGTAGTCTTGTGGATCTGTAGTGCCATCATGCTCCAGTAGCTGGGCTATCTCTACTCTTATAAGAAGAGCTTTTACTAAGATAGCTAAAGAGAAAGGGAAGGGAAAATGGCTGATAAAGGGTGATGTTGTTTCCTACTCTTCTATATGGTTGTGGTATCGAAGAATGTGTTTGAACTCCAACATTTGTAGGCACATATACTGTGAATTCCTTTCTGAGTGAAGAGTGTATGTTGTCTTGTTAGGGTAAAAAAGAAGAAATGACGTCATGCTTAGAGATAAGTCCTTACTTAATCCTATTCAGGGAGAAATTAGGCCCCCTTGGGGATGGTGCCTCTTATGGGCAATTGCTTTGGTCATAGCTTGAGCGGCACTATCCAATATGATCTTCATCATCTCCTGGATCATAGGAAAATTAGGATCTCTAGAAGGAAGTACCTATTATGCGCGCATCTTCTCGAGCGCGATTGGTATATCAAGATCTTGCTCTAGCTCTAATCGTGGCAGTGCTCCAAGTGGATGACTTTTCGCAGCCATAAATTCCTTTAGTGCTTCAACTTCTCATTTCGAGTTTTGGCGAGTGCAAGGTCTTCTACACCGGCATTCTCCTTCCTAGTTTGCAATGAACAAAGGTTTTGGTGTCATCTGCTTCAGCAGCATCTTGGGCGGTAACATTCTCTAAGAGGGTTTTTAATGCTTCCTGTGTGACAAGAGTAGTTCTATAAGAGAAGGAACTTGCTATGCTAGCACTTGCTCGAATATTGATTGCATGTTAGGAGTAGTGTCTGGTGTTGAGCCAGTAGAACTTTTTGCTAGTGGCTCTTCACATTTTTCGATGCTGGGATTACTTGATTGCTAGATTCATGAGCTCTCCATCTCGTCTGCCTTTTCAACATTCATTCTTCTTTCTTTGAGTTTCCAATAGATGGCGCCAAAATGATGTCATTTGGAATAAGAGTAAGGTTTTTTTCGAGTGTCGATTCATCTTCTCAGGAATGCAGAAAGATCTGCTCTTCTCAAGAGTTATTCCACTTTGAGAAATTTTACAAATGATTTCTTATGTCTCATTTTTCTCTGGGACTTGATATTTATATATTTTAATTTTGATGGACTTAGGCCTATTAGGATTTTTTGGCCCTATTGGTGGCCTTGGCCTGTCTTATGGACTCTCTTGCCCATTTGTTACTTAATTAATTTTATAGTTAATTGGTTATATTTAGTCAAATTACCAAAACATCCTTAAGTCCATTTATAGTCACATCACAATTAGAATCACTTTGTATTTTATACCATTTTTGTTTGAATTAGTGTAGTTATTGTTAAAGTTAGATTATTGCATATTTATTTGTACTATTTGCAAAATTAAATTCTTTATATTATTTATTGTTACAATTAATTTTAATATCATAAATGATTAGATATTTTATGCATGCAGGGATGATATGCCGTCTCTATTAATTTTTAATTATATGAAACTAATAAATAATGAATTATTAGTTAACCAAATAATTAAGCCAAGTGTTCTATAGGCCACAGTAACATTACTCCCACAATGTGAGGTTCGAAATTCAAACTATAACAAAATTATTGTGTGTATCTATGTAAATAAAAAACTAATCAAATAATTAATAATTAATTATTGCAGAAAGCGCATAATATAATAAAATTTTAATTAATCAAATAATTAATTTTAGCAAAATTGAATGACAATTTTTATTTTACTAAAAAATAATCAAATTGAATAGCAATGGTTAGCACTTAATCTAATTTTTTAGGATACTGTGTAATTTTAGCTAATTGAATATTTAATAATAATAACATAATCTATATTATTATAAAAAAAAGTCTACTTTATCTCTATAATGGAAGTTATTTCTGCACTTTTATAAATTTTATTCTTTAGCTTTTGTTAACAGAAAAATTATAATATTAAGGGAAAATTTGAAATTTTGTGTACTTTTAGATAGTTCTTGTACCAATTTTCAGATGTACCAAATTACCTTTTACACATCCTATACATTTAGTGAAACCAATAATTATAATAAGCTTGTCCAAAAACCATCCGTGTACTCAAAAACACCTATATTACTCCTTATCATTTTTCTCCACATCTAAATTCAAACCAAAATCTCTATTAAAATTTCTTCAATTCATTCCACTCATAAGTTTTCATTTCATCCATTTTATTTTAGAAGAATCAAACAAATTTCTTTATTTAAAAGTAAGAACAAAATATCAACACTTTAATTCAATTTTTCTTAAAAAATAATGGATATGAAGAAAACAGTCCTCAACTCACCCAAACCTGTCAATTATTGTTGGGATAATGTTGAGAATAAAATTGCATTGTTGTATATTTATTTCTATTATTTGTAAAATTAAGTTTTTTTATTGTTTATAATTAAGATTAATTATAATATTATAAATAGTTAGAGAAATGTATGCGCGCGGGGAAGGCGTGCACGACTGCTATAAAAAGGAATAAACATATACAATAAAATCCATTTTTTCCTTTTTCTTCTTTACCCAACCCACGCACCCGCCACATTGCCCCCCCCCCCCCCCCCCCCCCAACCAAAATAAGAAGAGCAGCCGGCCAATCGGCCCCGCCTTAGGCCCCCCACCTCCATTTCCCAGATAATCCTCTCTACGTATTAGAATTTATACGAATGAAAAGTTTAATTGGTGGAATAAAAGTTTCTAATTGAATTTATTATGTGAAGATAAAAATAAAATGAATTAAGGGGGGAAAAAAAAGGAAAAAGAGGAATTCATACTCTCAATAAATAAAAATCTATATAGTAGTTCTGTGGCCGGAATAAAAGAATATAAGGCCCTATTTGGTTTTATTTTCATTTTCATTTTCTATTTCCATTATTTTCAAATTTTGAAAAATTAATTAATGAAAATGCATTAAAAATAATTTTGTATTTGGATATGTTGTTCGAAAAGTAATGATTATATTAGGTTTAATAGGTTGTGGGTAAAGAGAAATAGTGATAATAAAATAAAAAGCAAAAATTTATATAGGTTGTTGGAGAATGTGTTTTGAAAATGAAAATAAAAATGATATCGTGTGAAAATGTGTAAAAAATGATATGTTTCTATTTTTAAATAGTAAAAACTATGAAAATGATGTATGAAAATGCAACCAAACGGACCCTTAAGTTGTCAGACCCACCATGACTAATTTCACAAGACCAATCTCAATTCTAATTTGCACCCAACGTCGGAAAAATTAATAGACAACCTACGAATGTTACTGATAGGCCCAAACCATAGAATCCAAAAAATGCCCAAGCCATATTTTATGCATAAACCCATTATTCCAACTAAGGCGCAAACCATAAATTCAGAAGTCCAAAGACAAATTGTAAAAAATGCCCAAGCCATATTTTATGCATAAACCCATTATTCCAACTAAGGCGCAAACCATAAATTCAGAAGTCCAAAGACAAATTGTAAAAAATGCCCAAGCCATATTTTATGCATAAACCCATTATTCCAACTAAGGCGCAACCCATAAATTCAGAAGTCCAAAGACAAATTGTAAAAAATGCCCAAGCCATATTTTATGCATAAACCCATTATTCCAACTAAGGCGCAAACCATAAATTCAGAAGTCCAAAGACAAATTGTAAAAAATGCCCAAGCCATATTTTATGCATAAACCCATTATTCCAACTAAGGCGCAAACCATAAATTTAGAAGTCCAAAGATAAATTGTGAAAAATGCCCAAGCCATTTTCTATGCCTATACCCATTATTCCAATTAAGCTCCTATTTGGTTGGCCACTAAACAAATGAGATTTATTTCTATAACATATGGGAAGCCCCATAAATAGATATGTTTATCCAAAAGATAGAGGTAATAGTTTCAATAACTATTTCTTAGTATGCCATTACTATATTATTCTCTTTTTAGAATTATATTCTTCATTACTTATTACTAATTTAAATATTAGAGGGTCAATGTTGGAAAACACACCAACACATTTTAACCCAAACAATGTTTGTTTTAATTTCCCAAAATATTTTCCTTTTGAGGAAAATAAAAGCAAATATAATTTTTTCATTTCTCTCAAAACACTCAAAATAATATTAAAACATCCTAAAATACACTTTTTTCACATTACAATTATACAACATACATATATAAAATAATAAAATAATATAAAATTATATTTTCATCCCAATAACTATAGAGGAAAGCTAGTGATTTAATATTTACAATACAATTTGTTTCATTCCAAAATAAAACCAAACTACCATTCAATCCAAAACAATCTCTAACAAATTTTGAAAACAAAACCAAATATACATCACATTTCGCCAGCCCACTTCTCAAAACATTTCCTCCAAAATGTATGTATTCTCTAAAACACCGAAAATAAAACCAAACACTACCCTATTTTTTGAATCTTTCTCTCCGGAAAAATAGAATATTCTATTGAAGCTATAAATTTATGGTATTATAACTTTAAACAAGTATCATCGGCATTCTTATGGGAACATTGGGATTGAGACATGAGCTTTTCCTCCATGACCATGAGGAAAGAAAGCAGATATGCCTTGTTCAATTATGTAGCATTTCCCTTTATTTACTCTAGCTAGGGATCTGTTACCGCAATTAATAGAAGGTAAACCGGGATACACCTATTACGCCAAAATAGTTAATTAGAGAATAGAAGATGGTAGGATTAGCAACATAGTCGACTTCTCCACCACCATCCTCTGCAATTAATTAACTACAGAGCCTGGAGGAAATGTTGCCTTATTTTCAAATTAACTTGTATCATCATATCTAAGTGTAATCCTACGTAAAACGCTCCAGAATATTTGCAGAAAGTCGAGATTCAATACGATTTTCCCGCTGCATTAGTAGATTCAAGTGTAGAGTACTTTAATTTACTACTACCTCGGAGATGGTAGCTTAAATAAGTTTTTCTTAGTTAGGCTTAGATCTTTTTGTTTACCCTTGACTAGTCGTATAAACTTGTTAGCTAGAAGTGTTAATTTGTTATGAGATGCGGTCAATATTATTATTATTAAATTATTGCTTTAGTTATCTATGCAATTCTTTATTTCTAACGCAAAAAAGTTGATGTTATAATATCACCTACTAATGAAGAAGAAAATTAGCTGATGATGTTTTGTGAACAGATACACTTTATGTATCACCACCTACCTACCGATAAAGAAAAGCTCATATAGTATTACCTTACCTACTTAAAATAAAAAAAAAAATTAAAGACTTCAGCTCATGCTCTATTATTCATTAATTATAATTTAAGACAAGCTTATGCTCCTAAATCTTTTGCTGATGAATAAGGTCATCATTTATTGCTTACTAATGACGACTAAACATGTTCCACCACACATTGATTATAACCAAAGAAGAGCTTATGATTTCTTATTACTTGCAAATAAAGACAAGCCCCTACTTTATCACCTATTAATAAAGAACATGCAACTCAGACTGTATTACCTATTAATAAAGTGCACGTTCTATTACCTAACATCTTGATTACAACTAAAAAAGAAATTATGCTATGTCACTTGATAGCTTATAAAAATGAGCCATGCTCTATAACTTGTTAATAAAAAATTCCTCATGTTCTATTACCTTCTAATGAAGAGGAGCTCATGCTTGATCACTTACTTATTGATTACTAGCTAGTAAACAAGAGCTTATGATGTATAACCTACTGATAAAAAAAAAAAAAAAGAGCTCATACTCTATCATATATTGATGGAGCAATGGAGGAGGAATTAAACTCTATCACCTATTGCTTATAAATAAAGAACAATTTATGCTCTACTAATTTCTATTAACAAAGAGCTCATAAAAGAATAGCCCATGAAATATCACATATTGATGAAAACAAGAGTTTGCTTTTGCATATATTGGTTACGAGTATAAATGTAGAACAACTCATACTCTATCATGCGTTGATTACAAGTGAATAAGAGCTCACATTATATCATTTGTTTCATCATAAGCTTGACACTGTTTATGATTGCTCATCAATCATAAGTCGTGATAAGTTGATGACAATTTATTAATTACAAGAAATTTGATTTTTGAGAATAGCTTGTTGATTATAAACTGTTGATGACAACTTGTCATTTCAAACTATGTTGACTTGAAGACAGCTTAGTGATTAAAAGTCATGAAATAACCTAATGACAACTTGTTGAAAAAACAAGTCATGATTATCTTATGGTAGCTTGTTACTTACTGAGTTATGATGCAATAATGATCTAGCACAAGCCATGGCAACTTGTTGATAGCTTGCTGATTACAAGCCATAATGACAACTTGATTACAAGTTTCGATGATAATTTGTCCATGCCTTGATGACCTATTGACAACTTGTTATTACACTCTATCATGGAAGAGCTCATTAATTATGAGACTATTTCTTACATGAACCACTGATTGTGAACAGATTTTTCACTTGAGCTTACTGGTTATAGGCGAAATTTTCTTTTATGAGCTTCTTGTTTACAAGGTAGAATTCAGAAGAGCTTATTTGTTATAAGCAGATTTTCTACATGATCTCACTAATTATAAATGAAGATTTGCCACCTAAGAGTATTTTTTGTCAAGGTTTAGTGATCATAAACAAACTTCCTACATGATTTAGTAAATTATAAGTTGGGATTCCCTACCTAGTTAAAAGCATAACTCTCGCCTAAGATGGATTAGTTATGAGCATATTTTCTAACTAAATTCATCAATCATGAGCAACATTTCCTACCGAAACTTATTTACTATGGGTAAATATTATACCTAGACTTATTAATTATATACATACATCATATTTGAGCCCATTTATTATGAGAAAATGTTTCTTGCTTGAGTCAATTAATTATAAGCAAATTTTCTATCTAAAATCATTGATTATGACCAAATTAGGGTCTGAGTTATTAATTATGAGAAGATATTTTCTATATAAGTAATTGATTATAAGGAGATATTTCTGTCATAAGCTCATTGATTATAAATAGAATTGAAGATCAACTCATTAATTATGAGTGTCTTTCTTTATTGACTTGTTGCTTATAAACTGAAATTCTGAATGTGCTAATAGATTTTCAGCAAATATTCCCTTCACTAGTCATTGACTAGAAGTTGTACGTCAAGATGAGCACATCGATTATGTAACGTCTCGCCCGAAAGGTGCCTACTTCTGGCCAAGGTGCTACTCTAATCTCATTTACAATGATTCAAAACAAAGTATGCACCCCCAAAGTACCAAATTTAAGTAATATTGTATCAACTTGAATGCTAACCATTTGAACATAATTGTTACATTGTACTATACATGTTGGAATAGTGCCCCGCAAGCCAACTAGATTGACCCTGTAAAATATTTCCTTGTAAGAGAATCTTGATTTAATGATATTCATTATATGACCATCTTCATCTTATGCTATTTATTTACTTCACTGGCATTTGGATGGAGCTTTTAGATCACATAAGACTACGGGACTTGATTACGCATTGAATGGTGATCATGGAATAAGTCTTACACAGTCGTGTTCTTAAATCTTCCAAGTCATAGGATTATGCGAGACAGGGCTTCTAAGATCCGAATAGACTTTCACTAATGATGCATTAATCCAAGAGTTGGATGTTGCTCCGCTCCATTAGAAATCACATATAAAATATGAATGCATGTTAGTGGGTGCTTCTTAGAGAACAAGGCACTTAAGACCCGCCAGAGAATCCACTAGATCGTCGGAGTGGCAAGTTGGTAGTGGTAAGTTCTCCAGCTTATGCTAGTGAATATAATTAGTTCTTTGACCTGAGGATCCATGGTAACCTTGTATCGGATCCTCATGTTTTGACTCCTCCTTGGTCACTTAGCGGGCCCTTTGGGTGGTGATTAGGCATGAACTACTAGACATGAAGATTCGTGAGATCCTAGATGGAATCCGACTCCTTGCCTTTGTGAAGGGCGAAAGCATCTCCAATGCATTCTATAATGATCGATTTCAAAAAATCCTTGCGCAAGGTGATATGACAATTTGAAAAGGTGTTTCCAAAGATGACGTGACAAAGGGAATCAAACATTGAGAATAGAAGCATAGCATCGAGGCTATTGGGGAGCCGACTAATATCTTGTTCTAGGCCTCTTTCGTAGAGATGAGAGATGGAAGGACCGTATTTGCATGATACGCTTAATGCTAGAATGGTTCTCCAAGAGCATTCATTTAGGCCAATTAGTTGGGCTCTGTAGGCTTAAAGTTGGACATCGACCATGGAGATTAGGTACTCTTCAATTAATGAGAGATCGAATTGCTTAGTTTAAAGAAGTTTAAATTAATGTAAATATTTGATATTCTAATAAGTCACAAATAGTTATAAGTCTATGTCTAATGAATGGTAGAACCTAATGGGTCACACACAAAAGCCAAATGCATGACCTATTGAATGAAAGAGAATTTTCTAAGAGTCAGAAAAATCATAACCGAATTGAAGGGGAAGAAAACTGAAGTCATTTTTGCCTTGATCAATTTAAGAGTTAAATTAAGATCAATTAATTAAGAATTATACCTTTGACTTAAGAGTTAAGTCAAAAAATTATTAATTAAATTAAAATGTTTAATTTAATTAAATTGGAGAGTTAATTTTGGAAGGAATTATTAAATGAAGAGTTTATTTAATATAGAATTAAAATGCATTTGAATGACATTTCATAAGATGAAATGTAAATTTCAAATGACATCAAATTCACACATCACTATGGACCAGATGCCACTTGGCATGGCTAGGTGGTGGCCTCTCATTGAGGATGGTATGTCCTTCTATATATAGATATAGAAAGGGCCAGCCACTAGGAGCATTTTTTATTCTCCCAACAAATTGTTAGTGGATACATCTAAAATTAGATTCTCCACAAATCTCTCTAACCTTCCTCATTTTCCACTTCCATTCTAAGCTTTCTTTCCTCAATTTCTCTACAATTATCTCCAGCTATTTTTGTACAGAAAGGGTCTTTGCTTTGGTGTGTGGACTATATCGTTGGAGGCAAACCGTTTAGGTTGCTATTGCTCTTGGAGAATAGATTCTGGCAACCGCTTCCAGTAAGTTATGGGGGACTTTGTTGTGTTCTGATAAGGATGAAATTTTGAATGTAGAATCTTCAAGGTGTTGAGGGATTCCAAAAAAAAATTCGGCTAAAAAACAAGGAGTTTAGCTCGGGGAAATCTGGTTATGTTTCCGCTGTGCCAGTAAGGGGACAATTTCAGAGTTGAAGGGTGTTCTTCCTTGTTCCTTGATTTTTGGTTTCGTCAAAGTATTTCCCTTTCTAAATCTGAATAATATACATGTCTAGATCCTTGTGGGTGTGTGTGGGCTAGTTTTGTTCAATTTTTTATTTTTTTTAAATTTTATTGGATCCTAGCGCCACACATACCTTCAATACAACATTCCACAACAACACTAGCTCCAAAACCTATATATACACAAGACAATCACATGTTCCGTATCAGCTTCAAGCTTACATACTCGAACTTTACATAATAGGTCTAAGTCTACTTTTGTCACTAGGTCTTTACATAACAAGTCTAGGTCCTATAAAACTAGAAACCAGAAACAAAACTATTTATAGTGACACAACCTGCAATAGTCCACTTGTTACCTGTCAAGTTCAATCTAGGAAAAAGAATCGAGAACATGAATAAGGTGTAAGTCCTAATGATTGAGTGAGGAGAAATACCAGTCAATTTAAACATAAAAAGAGAAGAAAACTAAAAAGTACGCTGGTGAAGTCTAAATGAGACAAAATATAGGAAGAGCGATCAAACAAACCAAAATTCACTGAAAGAGATAATGATAAGATAAGTTTAAGCCTGTGATACGTATAACTAGGGTACAAAATTCCAGGCAATAAAAAATAGCACAAGAATGAATATAGCAATATCAATTTAATAATACAATTGACACAAATGAACTTGTCAACAAGAATTGAAGTCAAATAGTCAAAGAGGGCTATTGGTGATCTCCAACCTTATAACTCCCTAGAGTATAAAAAAAAAAGGGGTTCCTTATTCCTCCATTGCTCGAGTGATCATCTCGGCTTAACACACACACGGCATGGTCGACTTCATGCTAATCCTTTGCTCATGGACAAATAACCTCCAACTGCCATGAGACAAGATCACCAATGGGTATTACTTGGGAGACCAGCCACCATCGGTCCATTCCGCTCGATCTTCTTTCCAAACCTAGTCCAAGAGTTCAAAACTCCCTAAAGGCGTCCCCAACAGTACCGACAAAATAAATAAATTCCAACAGCTAAAAAAAGTTCAAACAATTTATCATCGATTGAAGTAACTATTTCAATAATAATATAGCATAACAGTTCAGAAGAATGAAACAAATGGTTCATAAGACCTTTCCAATACAATGCCAAACAATGACCTCAAAAAATGTTCAGACAATCAGTTGGCAAAACCGTATCAATGGCATTTCCAAACGAGATTCAATTAATAAATGCGGGATCAGCCGACAAAAGTGAGGGGTACAAGGGACAAGAGTTTATAAATGCAATAGAAAGTCCTGAGCATCAGGATGATTGCAAGTAGGCACATAAGAATTGACAAGTCGAGATTTATGAATAACAAATATGATCCCTTTTCCCAGAAATGGTATAGGCTAAACCTCGCCTTAGTCTCAGCGCCATACCAAAGGTCCTTTACTGATCAAGGATGCCCAATTCCTCGTCACCTATTTTCAATCAGACGAATGTAAGTATTGACACTATCGAATAGCATTTACTATCAATAACTACAATTGTTTGAACATTTTAGTTATATTCATTCATTTATTCCTTCGCAAGTTTTCATCCTATTTTAATATCCACATTGAGGTATTTAGATATAATAGCTTTCTTCTTTCCGACCATCTAAATCTAAATATTAGGGTTGCTCGATAACGAGCCCGTTTAGACAATTAAAAGTTCTATCATATCGTTAAGGTTCGAGTCTATTTTCTCTAATTTATCGCACTTAACTATAATCAATTCTTATGTCAATTTATGACTTTAACTTCCTAGATACGCCAATTTCGTCAAATAATATCAATTTCAGGCCTATATTTCAATTTCATTATTACTACTCAAGTTAATGTCTTAATTCATTACTAATAAATTTATCCCATACTCAAAGATTTGGTATATATATTCCTCTGTGATGGTAAATTTTTATCCTTATTTCACTAATTAGACATCCTAATGTGTTGATTTGGGCTTCTTTATTATTATTATCTACTACTACTACTGCTGCTGCTGCTACGTAATTTTTATTTATTTCCAGGCCAACACATCCCCTTACAATTAAAATTTTTACAAACAACTTTAGTCCATGACCATCTAATTTAGTCCATTCGTCTCGAGTTTACAATAACAATCAATTTAATATTCCATCGAATTGGATCAGGAAATAATTCAACTGATTGAGCTGAATCTTTACCTAATTAAATCGAGTTCAAGTCGATTTGCTGCACGAATTAGTCTGTATGCGCTCGGAATACAATTTCCAAGCTTTTGTCCTAAAGTCGTCGGAGAGTTGTTATCTGCCGCCGCCAAATCTGGGTTCCGCCACCACTAGACAATGCGCCTTGTTGTACCAAAGCAAATCCCTTGACTAATTAAACATTTTGACACTATTTTGCAAGTCAATTTCGGTCAAAATCGCCACAGTGCCGCCCAACGCCACGACTCACCACTACCTTCAATTCTCTTCCTCTGGTGGTCTAATCACTAAATTGAAGCTATAAATGTACTCTCGATTAACCCATCAAATCCTATCAGTTAGTTTCCCCTATCCGCTGCTCACCATCGTTGAACCCCTAACTCCAAAATCTACTGCCATCGAGCTCCAATTCCTAGCAATCCCGGTGGTTTGGTTAGTTATTGGTGTCAACGTGTTCCTTTCCACATGAGGAACAAAATAGTGGGCCTAGTTTGGTGTTTTTGGGTCACCATGCAAGGTTGATTTGAAAGAAGAGGCTAGGCTGCAATATGAAAATTAAGCAAAATGCAGGGTGACCTTTTTATAGAATAGAGTTTTTCAGAATTCCAATTCGACCCCAAAGCCTTTTCATCATTTGAATCTCATCCAAAACTCTTCCAACACTTGCAATTTAGTCCAGCAACTTTTGAGCGCTTTACATTTTCCCCCCAGTTTCCAATTAAACCCTCCAGCTTTCTTTTCTTACACTTTGGGCCCTCACATCATGCTTTTTGGGCTCACGGGCTGGGTTTGGTTGGGCCTCCTAAGGCTCTTGATGCAGGAAACCGCCCTTTCTGGTGGTGGATTGAAATCAAGCTACCCTCGACTTATCGGATGGGATGCTAGATTCAGTATGTGGTCCAGGGGCTACTATAGACTATTTTAATTAGTTAAGGGGGCCCCATAAGAATGCCTATAACTCAATCATACCCATATAGTAGAGACCATTAAGGATAGAGCTCAATAACTCCTTAGCTCCTTAACTTATAACTCAATAGCTTAGTTAGCTTATTAGGTACAGAAGCTCAATAGCTATAGGAACTACAAAGATCAGTAGCTCAATATGAATCGGTAGAGCCCTTACGCCACTCCTTCAGTACCCTCAGGAATGGTTGGGCTCGATGTCTTAGCTTTCAGCCGCTAATCGATAGACTAGCAATTCTATTTCCCTCATCAGATTTGACAAATAGTGCTAGTCGGTCTCCTCTTTCATCGAGCACTTGCTCTCCTCCATTTTCAATTTGTGTGATTAAATCCTCATTTTATAATATTTTGGTCCTTATAATTTCTAACATCACACCAAAGCCTTAATTAATTTTAATATGTTTTATTAAGACCCATTTTGATTTTGTTATTATTTTTATTATTTAAAATCTTAACATTCCAATTCATTTTGAAAATTTTGAAATCTAACAAAAATTTCATACCCACGATTTGGGGTTGTCACAGATTATGAAGATATGTTTCTCTCCTAGGCTTATTAATTGTGAGAGTGAGTTCATCTAGAGATCATTAATTATGAGATATTTTTCACGAGCTCTTGATCAGAAGTTGAAATTATCACTCTAAGCTTATTAATCATGGGCTAAGATTTCATTTGAAGTTCTCTAATTGTGAGTTCAACCAAGCCACGTTCATTAACCCACCTATAACATTGAAAATAAGTTCAATCAAGAATGCCTCACCTAATAGCATTAATACTACTTCAGCTACATCTCATCAAGTTGTTGAGTAGGAGGAAGTGATGATGCTATAAAATAAAAGCTTAAAAAAATGGCAATCCTCTCAAGTTAAATGATTCTACTAACATAACTAATCTTGCTTTGTTCCTAGCATTGGGATACAGGTCCCTGTCAAATATATTGACAAGCCTAAGTCATCAATTTAGAAGCCTAGGAAAAAGTTAAAGTATATGAAGAAAATGCCCACACATGATTCATGTATGAAACATCCGTCACGTATCCATAATTAATCCAACTACTCCCTAATTTTGTTGGCCATTACACAAAATGCAATTCATTTCCCTAACCGACAAAATAGAGAATAATTTCAAGAATAATTTCTTAGTGTAATTCATAATTCTCTATTTTGGGATTATATTTTCATGATTCATTATCGATTTAATTATCATAGGAATTTTGTTAGGAAAGCACAGTACTTTTAATCCATTTTTGCAAGATTTTCCTCCAAAACAAAATATTAAAGTACAAATTCATGGTGTAAAAATTAGAAAAGTATTAAGTTGCAATGCTACTCCTTAACCAGCTTAGCACACAAGCACATATAAATATATACAATAAGAGGAGAGGGATAAGAAAGGTGGAATTTTACATATTATATTTATATTTTTTTCACCTATTTCTTTCTTCTTAGAAAGGGGGATGAATATGTTATTTTGGAGGTGTCAAATGTTCCAGGCTAAGACAGCTTAGACCATTATTGACATTTAAGATGTGAGTACGTTTTGAGCAATATATGAAAGAATTGGACAATTTTTGATATTGTTATTCAACCACTGCAACACGTTGAATATGACGAATATAACAAAAATATCTTACATGAAAAAAAAATATATACCATTTTCAAAAGGTTCTAATAATCTAACTAATTTCATATTTGTAGTGCTACTATTAGATGTATTAATTATTATCAAAAGACATACTCATAAATATAAATATCTATATGAGGATGACCAAGTTATTGAAATTTAATTTTTCCTTTTTGCATGCACCAATTATCAAAAACCAATGAGCTATAACACAAAATAAATGAACATTGTCTTTATCTAACCATATATTGGATTTAAAAGAAACTTTATATTTTAAATTGTAAAAATTTCATCTAAATTTAGAATAATTAGCTAAATATTGTTTATAACCATCAGTATAGTAAGTATTAGGTGATACTGGTTTTATAAGTTGATTGTAAATATATTTTGTTATATCTAATTACTAATTCATTTTCGACATAACTAAAAGATAATTCATTTTGTATAACTAATCTAAATAAATATATTCTCATATTGTCGTGACTATATCTCCGACTTTTGTACTGCTTTCAACTCATCTTGATAAAGTTATGATTATCCCTCTATCCATAAGTTCGATCCTTTCCAACTTGAATGTTGACTCTCTAAACGTCTTTTTATTGCACTTGTTCAACTCTTTTTTAACTTTAAAAACAGAATGATGTTCATACGTTATTTTACCAAGTTCCTGAACTATATATTAGTTATATACTCCACTAGTTCTTTTCCTATTCCTCTTCTCAAGAATCTCATTAGAATTACTTTGCCACTGTTACGAGGAAAATCTGCCATGAAAAAGAGCTTAGCTGAAACTGGAAGCTTTCTGTAAAATGTGAAGTGTTGCATGGCAACCTTTAATGCTGCATTTATATACAAGAGTGCAGAAAGTAAAGAAAGAGAAAAACTTAATTAACCACCTAACTATCTGGCTAACTAACTTGGTAACCAATTAATTTACAGAGTAAAAATCTTCTAACTAATGGCAAACAGAAAAAATGTTACAGCTGGATAAAAGGGAATGGTTACAAGCATGATTTATATACACTCCAATACCCCCCCTCAAGGTCCTTCACGGCCAGCTTGGACAATAGCGAAAAATGAGCAACAGTACGAAGCAGCTTGGTGAACACATCGACTAGCTGAGCCTGCGAGCGAATGGGCATCAGGCGGATGGAACCATTGTTTACTTTAACATGAACAAAATGGCAATCAATTTCTATATGCTTGGTCCGTTCATGGAAATGGGGTTTGTGGCGATGTGGAGAGCTGCATTGTTGTCACAGAAGAGTAAAGCGGGAGTGTGAGACTGTGTATGAAAGTCCTTGAGGAGTTGTTGTAACCATGTGACTTTAGATGCTGTTGTGGTAAGGGCTCGATACTAAGCTTCGGCAAATGAACATGAGATGGTTGATTGTTTCTTAGACTTCCAGGAGATGAGTGAGTGATCAATAAAGATGCAAAAGCCTGTTGTGGACTTACGGGAATCCCTACAAGACGCCCAGTCAGCATCTAAAAAAGGTATTAAGCTGGAGATTGGATTTGGCAAAGTAGAAAATTCCTTGACTTGGGGAGCCTTTGAGGTACCGAAAAAGGTAGTGAGCTGCCTATAGATGAGGTTGTCGTGGTTGCAAAACAAACTGACTCAATTTGTTCACAGTGAAGGTGATGTCCGGGCGAGAGACCGTGAGGTAAAGTAATCTACCAACTAGTCTGCCGTACTAAGCTAGGTCCAATAATAGGTCACCAATATCTGATTGTAGATGAATGTTGGGATTCATCGGAATATGAGCGGGTTTAGTGGCTAGTTATCCAGTTTCTTCAAGCAATTGGAGGGTGTATTGGCGTTGAGTAAGTACTATTCCTACTGGTGATCGAGCAAGTTCCAAACTGAGGAAGTATTTCAATTGTCCGAGGTCACAAAGTTTGAACTGTTGTTGAAGAGTTGAGGTGATGTGGGATATAGAGGTCTAAGAGGGTCCAACTAGGATGATGTCATCGACTTAAACCAATAATGCCACGAAAGAAGAACCAGAACTATGAACAAACAAACTGTAATCTAATTTTGATTGAGTAAAATTGAGTTGAAGAAGAACTTGAGTGAGTTTGATGTGCCATTGTCTAGAGGCTTGTTTGAGGCCATAAACGGACTTGTGCAACTTTCTTACAAGTGGTTGATGATGCTCTATATTGGTTGGAGAATAATCTAGTGGGAGCTGCATATAAATTTCTTCAAAGAGGTCACCATATAGGAAGGCATTATTGATGTCTAGCTAGTGTATATGCCATTGATTTATGGTAGTAGTTGCTAGAAGCAATCTAATAGTAGTTAGCTTGGCAATCGATGAGAATGTCTCAATCAAATCAACTATTTCCTGCTGGGTGAACCCACGAGCTACAAGTCTAGCTTTATGCCTGTCTATAAAACCATCATTCTTACATTTTAACTTGAAAACACACTTACAACTGATAGGATATTTGCCGAGAAGAAGAAAGACAACATACCATGTGTTGTTAGCTTCCAGGGCAGCAAGTTCAACTCTCATTGCTTCTTGCCAAACTGGGATTCGGGCAGCCTGTTTGTACGATTGGGGCTCAAAGTTGGCTTAGATGTTTAGGAGAAGGTTTCGATGATTTTGTGAGAGAGATGTGTAGGATAGATTTTGGGAGTTGCTTAACTTGGTGTGTGAGTGTTTTGTAAAAGATTGCAGTGGTAACCTCGTAGGTAAGATGGTGGTCTGATTGTTCTGGCTGACCTTCTGGGAGGGTTAGAAGGAAGGGAAAACAATGTGGTAGACTAAGAGGAGACTCGAGTAGTTATAGGAGATGTGGAAATATCATTAGAAGGTATGGGAAGCACTAGATCAGGGAATGGATCAATGAAAATGTGTGATGGTGAAATGGAGTGAAAAGGAAATGTATTTTCATGAACGGTAACATGCCTAGACACAACGACCCGTTTAATGGTGAGATCAAACAATTTATATCCCTTAGTGCCATTGGATTATCCTATGAAGATGCAAGGAACTGCCCTGGCATCAAATTTTGTTCTATAAGCCTATAATGTTGAGCTATATGCAAGACAACCAAAGTTCCTTAAAATATTGTAGTCAAAAGGGGTTTTATATAAAAGTTCAAAAGGAGTTTTATTTTGAAGGATCTTAGAAGGGGTTTTATTTATAAGAAAAGCTGCAGTGAAAGCACATTCATTCAAAAAATGTAAAGGTATTTGGCATTGAAAATAGAGTGCTCGAGCAACATTTAAAAGGTGTTAGTGCTTTCATTCAACAACAAAGTTTTGTTGCAGTGTTTCCACACAAGCTAATTGATGTAGTATGCCGTGTTCATTGAATAGTCCAGTTAATGCAAATTCTTTAGCATTATCAGATCTGAATTGCTTTATAGTAGCATGAAATTGAGTTCGAATCATTTTAAAAAATTTGGGAAGAATAGAGATAACATCAAACTTTTGTTTCAATAGAAATATCCATCTGAAGCACGAACAATTGTCCACCAATACAAGAAAATATTTGTGCCTTGTGTGTGCAATTTAGTGAAAGGGTTCCCATACATCATCATGAATAAGATCAAAGGGAGCCTTGGACAGTATGTTGTGTGAAATAAAGTGCAAGCATTTTTGTTTTGCAAGTGGACAGATATTACAATTGGTATCTATGTGAGTGGTGTGACAATGTAATAGTGATTTCATGCTAGCTAAAGTTTGAAAAGATGGGTGACCTAGTCTACTATGCCACAAGTAAGCTAGTGTGTTTGTGTGTGGCTGGTGAAAAATTTTATTTAGCAATGTGATGAGATGAGAATATAGAGAATGACTCAACATGTGAATGAAATTTCCAATGCTGTCGCTGGAATTATTTTTTGTAGTGTAATTGATAGTGTTGATATGAGAGGTTTGGTTGACACTATGAGTGAATGAGGATGATGGAGATTAAGATGCATTAGGATTGCAAGGCTTGTGCTTGAAGCCAGTAGGACAACTATGTAACTTGTAGCAGGTTTCAACCATATGGCCATGGTAATTACAATGGGTGCAAAACGGTTGTTCCTTCTTAACTCCTTTGTAAGCTACTATATTTGAGTTCTGAAACCTTTCATTATGCTTAGGAGGATATTTTGGAGGCTCAGATCATGCTGCAAATGCCATTGAGTTGTTGGATTCAGTGGTAGAAGAGATGCCGACTGCATGTTGTCGTTCCTCTTGAACAACAAGGGAGAATATCTTGCTGATGGAAGGAAGAGGGTCTTGTAGGAGGATTTGACCTTGAATCTAAGCAAAAGAATCATGAAGCCCCATGAGGAACGCAATAACATATTCTCGGTTGTAATGCTCTTGAATTTTCTGCAAGCCTCCGCAAGTGCACTATCCATAGCTATAGTTTGGCCAAAAATTGCTCAGCTCTTCCCAAAGAGCTTTGAGCTTTGTGAAATACACTCCGACTGACAGATTTCCTTGAGAGAGATTGATCAATTCCTTATATAGTTGAAAAATTCAAGCACTGTTGCTCTGCTGGAAGCGTTCCTTGAGATCATTCCAGATTTCTTGAGCAGATTCAGAAAAAATGATGCTAGCACTGATTTCCTTATAAACTGAATTAAGGATCCAAGAGATAACTATGTTGTTATTGCGCATCCATGAACAGAGAAGTTGAGGGATCGTCGGCTGAAGGTTTTTCAATAGATTCATCTATGAAATCGAGTTTGTTCTTCACCAATAGAGCAATAATCATAGCTCTGCTCCAAGACGGAGAGTTTTCACTAGTTAATGGTTGTGAGACAAGGAATCAATCCTAGATTATCTGAGTGATGAATGAAGAACGGGTTGGAGACATTGTCCATGGCAGATTAAGTGTTGGATGTCCCAAAATTTGCTGAATAGGGGATTTCCATAAGGAGAGACACGAAGAGAGAATAGGAAAAGAAGACTACTGGAAGAAAGGAGGAGAATGGAGAGCTTAGAAAGGTGCAGAAGCTGCAAAAAATTTGACTGCTGATACCATGTTATAAGGTAAATCTACAATGAAAGAGAGCTTAGCTGAAACTAGAAGCTTTCTATAAAATATGAAGTGTTGCATTGTTGGAATAGTGCCTAGCAAGCGAATTAGATTGGCCTTGTAAACTATTTCATTGTAAGATAATCTTGATTGAATGATATTCATCATATGGCCATCTTCATCATATGCTCTTCATTTACTTCACTAGCATTTGAATGAAGTCCTTAGATCACACAAGACTATGGGACTTGGTTTGGTGACCATGGAATAAGTCTCACACGGTCGTGATCTTAAACCTTCCAAGTCATAGGATCTTAAGAGAACAAGGGCATCTAAGATCCGAATAGACTTGCACTAACGATGTATAATCCAAGAGTTGGATATTGTTCCGTTCTATGAGCAACTATATGAGATACGGGTGCATGTTAGTAGGTGCTTGTTAGAGAACAAGGCACTGAAGACCCGCTTGGAGAATCCACTAGATAGCCCAAGTGGCAAGTTCTCCCGCTTATGCTAGTGCATATTATTAGTCCTTTGACCTAAGGATCCATGGTAACCTTGTGTTCGGTCCTCATGCTTTGACTCTTCCTCGACCACTTGGCGGGTCTTCCGGGTTGAGATTGGGTATGAGCTACTTGGCATTGAGGTTTGTGAGATCCAAGATGGAATCCGACTCTTCGTCTTTGTGAAAGGTGAATGCATCTCCTATGTGTTCTATAATGATCGATTCTAAGAAATCCTTGTGCAAGGTGATGTGACAATTTGGAAGGCATTTCCAAAGATAAGGTCACAAAGGGAATTGAACATTAAGAATAGAACCATAGTATCGAGGCTATTAAGGAGCCGACTAATATCTTGCCCTAGGCCTCTTTCGAGAGATAGGAGACGGAAGGACCGTATTTGCATGGTACGCGTAACTCTAGAATGGTTCTTCAAGAGCATTCATTTCAGCCAATTAGTTGGGCTCCATAGGCTTGAGGTTGGACATCGACCATGGAGATTGGGTACTCTTCAATTAATGAGATTAATTGAATCGAGTCGCTTAGTTTAAAGGAGTTTAAACTAATGTGAATATTTGATATTCCAAAAGTCACAATGAGTTGTGAGCCCATGTCCAATGAATGGTAGAACCTAATGGGTCACACACAAAAGCCAATGACATGGTCAATTGAAGGAAGTAGAGTTTTCTAAGAGTTAGAAAATTCATAACCGTTTTGGATGAAGCAAAATTGTAGTCATTTTGACTTGATCAATTTAAATGTTAAATTGGTCAAATTAATTTAAGAGTTAAATTAAGATCAATTAATTAAGGATTAATTATTGGGATGTTGTGTGGGCTAGTTTATTCAGTTTTTTTCTTGAAATATTTGGATCCTAGTGCCACACATACCTTCATGCATGGCAGCCTTTAATGCTGCATTTATATACATGACTGTCGAAAGTAAAGAAAGAGAAAACCCTAATTAACCACCTAACTATCTGACTAACTAACTTGGTAACCAATTAATTTATAGAGTAAAAATCTTCTAACTAATAGCTAACAGGAAAAGGGTTACAGGTGGATAAAAGGGAATGGTTACAAGCATGATTTATATACACTCTAATAGTCACTAGCATCAAATGGTCATGTTTCATCATTCATGGGTTCGTCCTCATTTGTTATTTCGGGTAGTGGAATGATATGGTTATTATGCTTCATTAATATGGAGTGACACAGGTGATTATGTAATAAGAATTGTATTCTTTTGGTATTCAAATTACATTCTAAATAAAATTAGGTTGTAGAAAAAAAGAAGAGAGCACCGACAAGGTCCAATTTTTTTTTATTTTTGTAATAAATTCAAACTCAACAATTAACAAGTAAAATTCTAAAATTATTACACGATATAAATTACCAAAAAAGGATTAGATGGTACTATAAAATCATTTTAATAACAAATATGAAGTTGCAAATTAATTTTACCTCACGTGACGGCACCACTTAAACCCATTTTACAAATAATTTGAATTTATAATATAAAAGGATTAATAAATATAGTTATATATTAAAAAATAGATTAATAGAATTAATAAATAATTAAGAGAATTGAGAATTGAGAAAGTAGTAATGAGGAATTTTACTTTGAAAATGGAGTAGAGAATGAAAACTATCACCACTATAAGATATAATAAAAAGAGAGGAAAAGAAAAAAAAAAAAAAATAGAAACCAAACAAGCATAGTAATCATTTGGCTTCAAATGGTGCATTTACATATTACTAGATAATGGTACATCGCACAAAGCGCCATGTCATGCCCTGAAGAATATAGGTAAACATAGTATTTTTTAATGTTAAATATGTATGTAAGAATATGTAAGTATATAAACTAATAATGGACATTTATAATAGTTAATTACCATCATTAATTTAAAAATACCATCAACATAAAAAAGTAAATATAACTACTAGTATTAAATGACACATGGTTTACAAAATAAAATTAGCTAAAAGTTGATTAAGAAAAGAAAGGAAATGAAATTTCACCAAACATCAATATATGTTTTTACTAATGGTAGTAGAATGCTGGGAAAGTATGCATATAGCATAAGAAATATAGATATATTCATATATAAATATTTATGAATTCTTTAGCATCATTGTTCATCTTTTTGTAACTTGCTAAAACTACTATACTAACTGAAGTGAGAATTTCTAAATTAAAATAGACAATACAATTTTGTTGCATTTACATATGCTAAAACACGTATTATAGGACAAGCGAAAAAAACAAACAAAACAAAACAAAAAGTATAGTATTTGTCTCCTACAAACAATGCATAAACATGAATGTAACTCCAATGTTTTCAATTCAAAGATCAACAAATGACAACTTATAATGAATATGTACGCTAAAGTATAAATAACCTCAATCTACCTGTTGAGACATATCCCAGACGAAAACTGGACACCAATTACGATTAATTCTACTCCTTCAAGTGCAAACATGCGAACATACTACTTATTAGGTTCAGTTTCAATACACATGACTCTTTTAGCTGTTTTTTGGTTAACCTCATGAAGATACACTCACTTTACTTCTAAATAGCATCACTCAAAAGAGACATAACTATCGCACCTATACCATATGTTACCAGCAGGCACCTAATAATAGATTTTTAAGTTATTAAAATTCATATAAATTTATGTTGCATACATATTTAAATTTAGCACAATATTACACACCTTATTCCAGTTGTGGATTGTGCAGTCAGTCCACCATACCTGCATTTAGTAAAACTTGACAGCTGACCTTTGTTAAATTGCTCCACAAACTTTTATAGCTGGGATTTCTAGTTGCACTGTAAGTGAGAGAACCAAAAAAGGTTTAGACAGTGTAGAGCACAAATTATATAATAATAAAAACTAAGTTTCTTGTTGTAACCTATTTATTGCCTCGAAAGACTGTTCATAGCTTAATTTAGATTTCCGCTGTTAATTTCTTCATTCCAAGGGTAGTGAACTTCCTTCCCTTCGTTATTGAAAATTCTACAATCTATGATATTTTGCCTGGTATGCTAAACTAAAATTCTATAACCATTCTGCAACTAATGCGCTCTAACAAAATTGCTCCAATCACTATGACTTCTGCTTTGGTTTATTGAGCCCACCCATGCTCTCTTACCACAGCAGCTTATGCATATTTCATTGTCCACGAAATTTGATAAGGACATTGTAAGCCCTAATGGCAAATCCTGGATAATAAAAGATTTTGAGACAGGATTTTTTTTTTCTTACATTATACAATATTGAAAATTGTAAATGTGAAGCTGATGTACAGAGATTTCACTTACTACATAAAATCTGCCAGTTTGGTGTAGTAAACAGAAGCTCATGCCTCAATGAATGGTCAATAAACAAATTAGTGTATTTCTTGTTATTAAAATAAATTTGGATTGGAAAATTAATTTTAGCAATATGAGAACTTACCTGGAATCTCACTGGTACCATCTCTTGACTCTAGATAATATGATAAACAATAGATTTTTAGTTTCTTAAATATAATAGTTGGATGATAATTCGAAATAAATTGGAAGTACATAACCACTGTTTCATCTAAGTTAGCCATCTAAATCTATTTCTTCAATGTGAAAGTTCTTCCTCTGTTACTGTTAAAGTATAAACAATAAAAAAAATATTTTATGAAATTAACATATGATTTTCAATAATTTTGTTATATTTTTATTCTAATAAACATACCTTCAGAAGTTCTCTACGTAGGCATAGCATCCAACCAATCTTTTACTTGATGCATATCTCTCCAAGACTCAAATGAACAAAAGTAATAGAGATGATTGTAAGTTTTTGCAAAATATGGTTCAGTATCAAAGGAAGAGTGATGTGTTGTTCTCACTAGACCAATAACTGCTAAAATTTTATGTCCTCAAGTACTTTTTAAATAGTAATTAATTTTCATTATTTCACTCAATTTATTCCTTGACTGCACTTTAATTTTTTTCATCAAATGTAGCCAGCGTTATTTTCTCCATTTGAGCCTGCATTTGATTTATTCTCGTTAGATAGTTTGATAAATGAACCTTAGGTCTAACTCAATCCCAAAAGCTAGCTTATGAAGTGAGGTTTGTCCAAACTCATATATCTAGTTCAAAACACATCTACTCAACCGATGTGGAATATGTAACACACGCCCCGCATGTCCATGAGCTGGAGCGTGAAATAAATGGATGTCCAAACATCTGGAATAGCCTTGGCTGTGATGCCATGATAAATAGACCTTAGACCTTACTCAACCCCAAAAGTTAGCTTGTAAAGTGAGAATTGTCCAAATCCATACATCTAGTTCATAACACATCTACTCAACTTACGTGGGACATACCTATATTAAGTGATTGAACCATAAAATAATATTATCTTTGATAAAATATGTGATAACACACAAATACAAAGTATTGTTTGAACTCGGCAGGAAGGTAGCTGTCTGAAATGAAGTTAAAAAAGAAAAATAGAATGTTTAAAAAAAATTCAAGAATGGACATATTTATTGATTACTTCGAAGAAAAAATTTTAATATACAAAAAAATATTAAAAAGCAAATATTTCAGTACTACTTGAAAGAGGACTGAAGGAATATGTTCTTAAATAAGCACAGTAAACATCGAAAGCAAAATCTATAGTACATACGTATAATTAAAAAAAAATGGCCTTCACATTTTCGCACAAAGATGAATAAATGAAGCAATTTTTGTTTTTTTCAAATCAAGTTCTTACGTTTAATCTAATTAAATTGAAATTGTAAAACAATTTTGTAAAATCAACCTAAGAAGTATATGAGAATGTAGATCAACCAGAATGCTGAAAGGATTAGAAACTTCAAGAGATACTAACTTGTAAAACTCGTTTCCTCTGAAGTATTAAGGTGAACCCAGGCCAAAAGATGTGTTTCTTGAAGTCTCTGGTTTTCAAAGAGTTCTATACTTTTAGCCCTTTAATTTTTTTTTAGCAAAAGATTTGTACAGGCATTGTTGCTTCCTGTACGTCTGTTGCCTATTATATTGTACTTTTATTTTATTATTATTATTTTATTTTTTTTATTCCCTGTTTGTTTATTTATTGCCATCAATCTTCAAAGCTAATTTTAAGTCAAGAAGGTTTGGGTGGGAGATATCTATACCAGAAAAATAGTGCACCACGCAGCCCGTGGATTTGTCCTGTAAATTTTTTTATATTCATGTATTTTTTTGTATATTATAATTGATAAAATTGATATGCAACAAACAATAATATATTTATATGGTGGAGATTATCATTAAATGTTGATAAAAAAAAGATTGAATAAGTAACATATCAAAAAGAAGAACATGAAGGAAAATTTTCTTTCATTTTTAAATTAATCCTGCATTGAAAAAGAAAAAAGCCTGATAGCATGAAATTATATCATTAGTTATTTGCAGCACTGAAAGATTTAATATTTCTCAAGCCAAATATTGGTAATTTTTTGGCTTGTCAATCTAATAATGTTGATTTTGCCTTAAAATTTGAGCTATAAATTACAAGAAACAGAAGAAATGATGCAAAATAGAGTCGAGCGGACGAAACGGGCACTAGAGCACGTCCTACTGCGTGTTGGCAGCACACCACGCACAGGGGCGTGAGGAAATGTGCGCTTTGGGCAGAACGGGGGAAAGAAACACGTGTCACGCACTAACGCGCGAGCAAGCCGCGCCTTGGTGCGGCACATTCTGTGATCGCACGCCCTAGCGCTAGCGCGCAATGTATTGCAATGTTGAGCCAGGATAGTTCTACCTGATTTGTGTGCCCTAGCATGGATAGTTCTACCTCAGGACAGTTTCTATGCACCGAGGCACAAGTCATGCATGCCTCGACGCGAGTCGCAGGCCCATAGGCCAATCTTTTCGATTTTTGTGTGTATTTAAACATGTTTTCTTCTAGGAGTAAGTGAGACAAACCCTATACGATAGTTTCTATACTACTTTAGAGATAGTTATCTCGAAATGAAGTTTCGAATGAGAGTGTTGGGTGTTCTCGTGTGGAACTCAAATTGTATTTGTTATTTTAATTTGGAATTAATAAAATTATTTTCTTTGTCTGGTGGATTAGGCACATCACCGAACCACATTAAATCTTGTTATTAGTTTCATCGAATTACTTTATTTTTATTTCTAATTATTTTATTGGATCTTTCTGGGTTTCAACAAATTGGTATCGAGAGCTAGGATTGATCAAATAGCAGCCATGAAGTAGGAGGTAAAGAAATTCAATGGGAAGAACAACTTTAGGTTGTGGAAGATGAAGGTTCACGCCCTCTTGTGTCAACAAGATTTATAAAAAGCATCAAAGGGCAATGAATTCTTGTCGGAGACTATATCAGATGTGGAGAAGGATGAATTCATTGTGAAGGCCTACGATACTTTAGTGTTATCATTAGCAGATAATGTACTGAGAGATGTTGAAACAAAAAGTATGCCAGTGGGATTATGGTCAAAGCTGAAGAGTTTCTATATGATGAAGTCCCTCACAAATCGGCTGTATCTGAATAGCAGTTATACATATTAAAGATGAAGGAAGGTACATCTGTTACTCAGCATATTAATTATTTCAATAAAGTGATTACGGATCTCGCTAGTATAGATGTACAAATTGAAGATGGGGATCAATCTTTAATTCTCTTGTGTTGTCTGCCCAAATTCTTTGAGCACTTGGTTACTACTTTGCTGTATGGAAGATATTCGATTTCAATGGAGGATGTGAAGGCTTCATTGAATTCCAACGAATTGAGAAAACATGTCCTGGGCAGCAATGATAATGAAAGTAAGGAAGGATTGGTTACGAAGGGGAGACCAAGATAAGGGGGAAGGAATAGAGGCCGATCGAAATCTCAAACCAAGTCTAGAACAAACGATAAGTGTTTTAGGTACGGAAGAAAGGAGCACTAGAAACGAAATTGTCCAGAACGTGGAAAGGTGAAGGATGCAGGTGAATCTTCTAATCAAAATGGGATGATGTTGCAAGAATTGTTGTGGATGATTCTGATGGTAGACTTGTTCTCAACATTACTGAGAGTCCTCTGAGTTCAAAGCAGATTTTGGATAGTGGCTGTTCCTACCACATGTGCCCACAAGAAGATTGGTTTACTACTTATCAGAAATACGATGGTGGTAAAGTGCTCATGGAAAATGATGTTTCTTGCAGAGTAGTAGGGATTAGCACAGTGAGTATCAAAACGCATGACGGTATGTGTGCGTCATGTTTCTGATCTAAAGAAAAATCTAATATCACTGAGTACTCTGGATAAGAATGGTTGTGAGTAGTTCTACAAGTTTCCAAAGATGCACTGCTAATTATGAAGGGAGACAAGAGGAATGGCGTTTACATTTTGCAGAGCAGCACAGTTTCTGGTACTGCAGCGGTTTCTTCATCAATCAATGATACTACGAGATTGTCGCATATGCGACTCTGGCATATGAATGAGAGGGGAATGTCAGAATCGAGCAAATGGGGTTTGCTTTGTGGAGAGAAGATTGGAGAGCTGGATTTCTGTGAGTAGTGTGTTCTTGGCAAGCAACACAAGGTGAAATTTGGCATCGCAGTTCACAAGACCAAAGGCACCTTGGATTACATTCACTCAAATCTTTGTAGGCCTTCTCAAGTCCCTTCAAAGGGTGGTGCTAGATATATGCTGACATTCATTGATGACTTCTCACGAAGAGTATGGGTATACATGCTGAAGCATAAGGATGAGGTCTTTGTCAATTTCAAGTAATGGAAGACTTTAATCGAGAGGCAGATAGGCAAGGGGATCAAACGCTTGAAAACTGACAATGGCTTGGAGTTCTGCAATAAGGAATTTCAGGAATTCTACGATAAGGAAGAAATTGTGAGGCATCGCACAATTTTACATACACCACAGCAGAATGGAGTTCTAGAATGAATGAATAGGACTATCTTCAAAAAAGCTAGATGCATGTTCTCTAACACTGGATTGTCCAAGGATTTTTTGGAGAAGCAATTAATATTGTTTGTTGTTTAGTGAATAGGTCACCATCAACTACTTTGACTGTAAGACACCGATGGAAATTTGGTCTTGGTCTCCTACCGATTACTTAAATCTGATAGTATTTAGGTGTCTAGCCTATGCTCATGTTTGGGATAGGAAGCTTGAGCCGAGGACTAGGAAGTGCATATTCTTAGGCTATGCAAATAGAGTCAAGGATTATCGTTTGTGGTGTAATGATAACAAGGGCTCCAAGGTGATTATCAGTAAGGACATGACATTTGATGAGTCTGCTATGATAAAAAAGGTAGAGTAGGGTGAAAGTAGTCAATAGGGCATTAAGGAGAAGGTGGAGTTTAAAATTAACACTCCACAAGGTTCAAAGGGGAAACAGAAGGTGATAGATGAAACTGATGAAAATCCATTATCACCTAATCAGCAGCAGGAAAATGATTCACTATAGAACTATCGTTTGGCTTGCGATAGAGAGATGAGGCAAATCAAACCACCACAGTAGTTTGCATATTCAGATCTGGTTGCTTATACTTTGAGTTTGACCGAGGAATTTGAGGATGATGATCCAGTCATATACAAGGAGGCCATTTCTCGCCCAAATTCTAATAAATAGGTAGCAGTTATGAGTGAAGAGACGGAGTCTCTACCCAAGAATAACATATGAGAGTTGGTAGATGTATCTAAAGCGCAGAAGATTGTAGGTTGCAAATGGATCTACAAGAAAAATAAAGGGATTCCCGAGGTTGACGATGTGAGATACAAGACGCAATTGGTTGCTAAGAGTTTTACTCAAAAAGAGGGAATTGACTTCCATGAAGTGTTCTTCCCAATTGCAAAACATATTTCCATTCGTGTGTTACTTGCCATGGTGGCTCTATTTGATATGGAGCTTGAGCAGATGGATGTGAAAATAGTATTTCTACATGGTCAGTTGGAGGAACAAATTTAAATAGGTCAACTAAAGGGATTCATTGTTTCCAAGAAAGAAAATCAAGCATGTCTTTCAAAGAGGTCTTTATATGGCTTGAAGCAGTCTCCCAAGCAGTGGTATAAGCGTTTGATGATTTTATTACCAAGATAGGATATACTAGAAGCATTTATGATTGTTGTGTATATCATAAAAAATATAGTAATGGTTTTCTCGTATATTTGTTGTTGTACATTGATAATATATTGATTGCCTCTAGAAACATATCTGAGATCAATGTTTTAAAGGCTCGATTGAGTGATGAATTTGAGATGAAGGATTTGGACAGTGCAAAGAAGATATTACGCATAGAGACCATCCGAGACAGATACTCGGGATTGTTGTAGTTGTCTCAACAATGTTATGTTTAGAAAGCACTAGAGCATTTTAGGATGGATAAATCCAAGCCAATTAGTACGCCACTTGCAGCTCATTTCAGGCTCTCATCAGATCTATCATCGAATATTGAGGAGGAGGTGGACCACATGTCAAATATGCCATATGCTAGTGCAATGGGTAGCTTGAAGTACACCATGGTTTGCACTAGGCCAAATATTTCACATGCAGTCAGTGTTGGGAGCACGTATATGCACAAGCCAGGAAAGACTCATTGGCAAGCAGTGAAATGGATCATGAGGTATCTAAAAGGCTCTACAGATAGATGTTTGAAGTATAGTCAATTGAATTCTACTGCTAGAATTATTAGCTATGTGGATGGTGGATTATGCCGAAGATTTGGACAGTAAAAGGTCCATGACTGTATATGTGTTTTGTGTTTCGAGTTGTATGGTTAGCTAAAATGTGACTTTGCAGTCATCAGTTGCATTATCCATAACAGAAGCTGAGTACATGGCTTTAGCTAAATGAGTGAAGGAAGGCATTTGGCCAAAGGGGCTGATTGAAGATATATGCGTATGAATTCTGATATTACTTCAATGTTTTGTGATAGTCAGAGTGACATAAACTTGTCAAAGAATCAAGCTTTTTCATGAGAGAACAAAACATATTGATGTGAGGTATCACTTTGTCCGAGATATGGTGTCTCAAGGTGTCATTTTGATTGACAAAGTTGGGACTAAGGATAATTCGGAAGATATGTTGACAAAGATTGTTCTAGGAACAAATTCGAGCATTGCTTGGATTTAATTAACAGTTGCAGACTCAAATGATTGCCCTTTTAGGGGTAGGAACAAAGAAGATGGATGAAGAATTTCAAGTCAAGGTGAAAAATTGTTAATTTTGCCTTCAAATTTGAGCTACAAATTATTTGAAACTGAAGAAATGGTGCGAAACGGAGTCGAGTGGACGAAATAGGGGCTGGAGCATGCCCCAGAGTGCGTTAGCAGAACGCCGCATGTCGAGGCGCTAGGAGATGCGTGCCAGAGCGCACAGCTGGGTGGAACAGCGAAAAGAAACACACATCGCACGCCAGGGTTCGAGCAGGCTGTGCCTGAGAGCGGCATATTTTGTGATTGCATGCCCTGGCCAAGTTCTACACGCCAGGGCGTGCAATGTATTGCAACGTTGTGCCAAGGCGCAAGATTTGTGTGCCCTGGCGCGAACCATTCTACCTCAGGACAGTTTTTGCGCACCGAGGCGCAAGTCATGCGCGCCCTGGGACGAGTCATAGGCCCATAAGCCAGTATTTTTGATTCTCATGGGTATTTAAACATGTTTTCTTCTTGGACAAAGTGATACAAACCCTAAATGATAGTTTCTATACTGCTTTAGAGATAGTTTTCTCGAAACGGAGTTTAGAACGAGTGTATTAGGTGTTCTTGTGAGATTTGTGGGACTCAAATTGTACTTGTTACTTTGATTTGGAATCAATGAAATTCATTTCTTTGTCGGGTGGATAAAGCACATTGTCAAATCATGTTAAATCTTATCGTTAGTTTCATCGAATTACTTTTTTTTACTTCCAATTCTTTTACTAGATCTTTTTGGGTTTCAATAGATAATCTTGGCAACAACTATTACATTTTTTTAACATTTTCTTGGACAGCTGACTCAAAAGGATTTATCCCTCCAATTAGTCATGCAAATAGATGCACGAGAGTTCCTTTCAAAAATTGGACTTCTTAATTTTTACAAGATTAGAACTTACATAAAACCCCATCACAATAACATAAACATTCAAAAGCAAATTTCAATTTGCAAAATAAGAGTCTACCAACTTCTTAGAACATGGAAAAGATAAGGTTTAACATAACTATATGTATTTACAATGAATTGTTGCTCTATAGCAATCTAAACCTATAGAGCTCAAAGATAATTATTTTCTTCAATTTTCTCAGTCACTAAGTCATTTTTGTCATTTATGTTAACATACTTTATTTTATGATGATGACTGATTTGTTATATTTTGGTTTCAGAAGAAGATAAGAAAAAAATTACTCGATTTGGATAATTCCAGGGCAATATGAGAGAGAGAGAGAAAGACAGAGTATTGAGTATCTTTATGCTATTTCAAAAATTTTATGTTCACCACTTAAATATATATATATATATATATATATATTCAAGTGAATATTGAATCATTAAATGGAAATACGAAGATGTCGTGAAATTAAAGTAGATGTTGGTCGATGATAATTGGGTCTTTCATTCTTCCCTTTCCTTAATAAAAATGTCTCAGATGAATGGCTTGTATATTAGCTAGTCTGACTATCCAAGTGCGTAATTCGATTGACACATGCAGAGTATTTAAAGCCTCGTTTTGACATATTGGGAAGCCACAGAGAATTAAGCAACCTATTTCAATACCTAATACGTGTTATCTTAATTGTTAATGATATCCAAAAGAGATTACATCATGTGAAAATGTTTTTGGAGTAAAGAATCCTTTACAAAAATATGGGGAACATATCTAATAATTGCTATCAAGATGATCAAAATTAGATATCTAAAAATTGCCAAAAGTGGCTGATTGTTTATCTTATAATATGAATTCTTTTATCCCATATTTGTTTCCTCCTCTATAATTTAAATAGAATTTAGAAACAAAAATATCTATCATTTAAAAAAAAACGAAGGATAAAATTTCTATATTTCATAAGGTTCACAAACATAACATTGCGCATTGTGCGAGTGTGTCTTTTCTAGACATAACATTGCGCATTGTGCGAGTGTATTTTTTCTAGTAATATATATATATATATATGGAGATATCTCTATATATAGAGACACACATGTACGGTAAATTCACTTTGTACAATCATTAATCTTGAATTAAAAACAATTCTCTTCCAACCTTAATAAAGTTTACATAAATTCATCTTAGATTAGTTGCACTGTAACATCTTAATTATTAAATACTTACATGTTACAAAGTGACTTATAGATGCATTAAAATGCTTGATTCGAAATCATTTAATAGGTCCAACTCAAAATCAACGTATTGTCTTTCGTTGAATTATTATTATGTTACTAGTGAAATGAATTTGGAATCTAACCTAAAATTGCTACATAGGTCCCCGATAAAAATCTATTTACAAGTTCAACAGTCGAAGAAGAAATAAAATAAACCATAAGTCTACATTTGATATTACATGAATGAGAGCATTTATATGGAGCTGTTGAGTTGGGCATATACTTTCTAAATTAGTTGGCTCGTACATATGATGCCACATATCTGTAATCAATGGTTAGTATCATAAACAGTCATTCTAAATCTCGTGACATCGGTTTCAATTTGCTAATAAAGTGCGGAACTGTGACTAAGTTACTTTTTAGTAGCATGACCAAAATGGAATTTTCATTCATCTGTGAAGTCAATTTTTCTTTTTAAACTGTTTGACTAATATTTATTATACCATTTGGTTGCTAATTTTAGTATGTTATAATATTTTATTTATTAAAATAATGTCTGAAAAAACCGTCAAATTAATAAATTGTTATGCTTAAAAAATACCAAATTGTTAATGTGAGATCAAAAATACCAAAATAGCATTTATTCAGAGATAGATTACTATATAATTACACAAATTTATACTAGACTTGCGCGATCTTTAAGATAAATAAAGAACTTATCTCAAGTACTTAATCAAGTATGTATTTTCAAGATCTAGAATGTTGAACAGAATGTTCCACAAAAACGCTTCAAATTACTAAGCAAATTTTAATAGATTTTAAAATGTTGAGGAAATGATGTTAAAATTCTATGTATTACAGAGATAACAAAAATATAATCATAAAGTCATTGTTAACCATTCTTTTTGGTCTCTAAGTCACCACACACGAGCCGATAAATATTAATAATAACAATGTAATTTGTATTATTATTAAATTTGTTAGAATTATGTTTCAATAAAAAATATATTACCTAATAAAAATAGTTAATAATAATTTCAATACATATCCTCTATCTCTACGCTTGCCCCACACACCCGTCTCTCCCCCAACCCTAACACCCAAAGTATAGAAGAAATTACTCAATTGAACACAAAAGAGAAAAATAGAAACTAACCCACATGCATATGTAGGAAAAAGAAGTTCATATTAATTAATGATAGAATTATTACTACTATGAATTATGTATTTTAGGACAAAAAGAGGTGGGAAAAAAAGTCATTTATTTTGAATGAGGTAATATTATTTATTTAAATATTTTTTAGTTAATTTTTTTATAACTCATTTTTTAAAAATATATGAAAATTAAAGATCTCATATGTCCAAAATACACCAAACATGTCATTGATGTTACTTTCGAAGTTCGAGCATGAAGAAAAGGAAGATGCATATGATCTCATAAAATAGGAATGCAAAAGTAAAACTTGAAGACAAGAAAGGTGGAAAAGTGAGAGTACAATATATTTCCATGTATTTTTCGGAGATTGAGCATGAAGAAAAATGGGAGATGCTTTATATGGTAAATGATTCTTTTTCTTGCTTATGTTGCCCTAATTGAAATTATTTTTTGTGTAAAAGGAAAACTTGGAATATTGTAATCCCTTTTTAGATAATTCCTTTGCTTTATTTACTTTTGTCAAAGCTTGATAAAAGATGAACTACTATTTAAATACTTCTACCTTTCTTTTAGGGATCAACCACTATTTTTATTTAAATGGATGCAAATCACTCAAATACTTAATGAGACAATTAGCGTTGCAAGAACGTCATGTAGGATCTATTTGTTGAGTGTTCAAATCTATTAGGTAATGCTCCATTATATTCCTTAGGAGGCCTGTTCTGTTATTTTTTGCTTTGATTACTTCTCACATTTGGTAGTAGGATATGAGTTCTACTTATATACTATGTTTATATTAGTCTATTTTAAATAGTAATTTATTTTTCTTTTTAGATTTCAATGTTATCCTTTATATTAAATTAGTTTTCGACATCTTAATTTATCAAATAGAATAATAGATATTTTATTTTAAGAAAAAGGAAAAAGAAATGCAAAGTTATAAAATTAAAGCCTCAAGACTCTACATTAATTAAAATCTCTTGTGTTTGTCATAGTGTGGATATTTGTCTATTTAGGGATTTTTTTTTTATATGTAACGTTACATTGAATCATTCATTATATTAATTAATCCTTGATATCTTGATCTAATGAATTGTCTAATGAATTATTTTCTTAAATAATTGCAAAATTATGATCAGGTAAAATAATATAATTATATTGATTAGGTGTTTTGTTTTTTCCTTAATGAATGTTGCAATTAAGAAAAATGCCAACTCAAGACTCTTGTGAATTATTGCTATAAATATTTTTTTAAATGAAAAACTGCGTGTTAGCGGAGGGTTTAGGCAATCAACCCCAACCTATAGATTACGAATCAAAAGCAAGTTGGTACAATGCAAAATCTAAGAATCTATTAAAGACCTAAAAAGATTCCCTCGGCGAGAGGAAAAAAAATCAGCCAACCATAATTCATTGTAGGTCAATCTGTACAAAGAGAGTAATAGGTGTTTGTACAGCAGACCATATGTGTATACAGGGTGCAAAGTTCCAAATTATTGTCATTTTCATAAGACATGTTGCATGCATTTTCACAATATATCCTCAAATCGAGCAGATAACAGCAAAACATATTCAACATATCAAACCGGACCGGTAGTATCTCATTCGGGATTAAAAACCTTCTTTGTGGCATACTCGGCAAAATAAGAAATAGATTCCAGCAATTATATATATATATATATATATATATATATATACTCATCCTATTCTTCAAAGTGCATCCAGGCAGCCGCATACCAACAGACATGATCAATGTATCCATTCAAATAGGGAGCAAATACCATCACTGATAATTTGCATGGACAAAATTAAAGCAAGAACTAACAGTACCAGAACCAACATGACCAAAACATTAAAAACAGGAGGTCCAACACCAATCTCAGCAAATTTCCGGCATTTATAATACAGGCAGTGAAAATATATAGACTGATTCCATGGAGACTGATATTTAAAACTGCACTTTTCTAAGTGCAAAGTAGCATCAAGTTCTGTCGAAATCAAATGCAAGAATAGCAGTGTTGAAGAATGGACCTTGGGCCTAACTTAACCCCAAAAGCTAGCTCAAGAGATGATGATTGTCCAAGACCATATATAGAGACCACAATTTATTTATTTCACCGACGTGGAACACTAACAAGCAGGCCTCCATCAGTCAAGAACAACAGTTTCCAGAAACTTATTCTAGCAATAAAGTTCGGGTAATTCAGCCTATCCATTCTTAAAACTAACTGAACCTCTTTGAGGAGTTGATTGTGGTGGAAGGTAATACTTTGTGCAGCAAAGCAGATGATTTTGGCAAGTATATCAGCAGCTCAATTTTCTTCTCTGTAGATGCAGTTTATGGTGACATTGAGAGGCTGTAACAGGCCCCCTTATTCTCAGAATTAAGTGCGCAAAACTCCATTGGTGAGGCTGGTGATTATGAATAAGTTAGATAGCAGTTTTGGCATCCATCTCAACCATAATATTAACAAGATTTCTCTTGGGCACCCAGTTTAAGACCCCTTAAAACAACAGTAAGTTTAGCGATCATGTTTGATGAAGTTCCAAGGGGTTCCACAAACAAAATCTTGCACTCCCAATTTCTAATACTTTCAGCAACTCCAGTAGGTCTACGGTTACCTTAGGATTAACCGTCCATGTTAAGCTTAAAATAACCTTGGGGAAGAGTAGGCCTGTAAATGGGTAGGGTATCATCCTACCCACACTCATACCCTAAAATACCCAAAATGATGAAATTCTAATCCTATCTTATCCTAAAAAATCCAAAAGGATGAGATTATAATCCTACCCTATCCTATCTAATCCAACACCCATTGGGTCTAGTTTATTGGACCTATGTTTTTAATATATATATTTATTTTCTCAATATATATTAAAAATATTATTTGGCATACGATAACAAAAATTAAATTTAAAAAATTTAATTTAATTTAATCATTAAATTTAAATTATGTAATTTTAAACTTTTTGCTAATTAAATTAAATGTTTTATTAATATAATTAACAATTAAACTTTTTCCTAATTAAATTAATATAATTAAAAAAATAGTTTAAAAGCAAAAACTTTTTTCTATATTTAATTTTATAAAAACAGTTAATTTCAATATTAATAAACTTTATTCATTAAAAAAATTAATTTTTATAAAACTTATTTATTCCACTATTAATTTTAATATTATTAATTTTATTAATGAAAATGCTCAATTGTTGCTATTGCTATTCCAATTTTAAAAAAAAAAATTGCTATCCCAATATATTAACTTTATTAATTTTATTAATTCAGTTTAATTTTTAATGAAAAAATTATTTAGTTGTTACTGTTCATTCACATATTTGTAATTTTTATATATAAAATTTTTATCATTAATATAAATTTGATTTGGGTATAAACAATTTTTAGGTTCATAGATTAAATTCAAGTATAAAGTAATGAGTAATTTTTGGGTATGGATACATAGGTAATTAATTTATGGGTACAGACCTACCCATATCCACTACAGTATCTTTAATAAGTATAGGTATGGGTATTGACATTTTAGGATTGGATTGGGTGTTACCCTACCCATTTACAGGCCTAGAAGGGAACACCATCTTATAACCTTGCAGGAAGGGGCAACTTGACGAGGGAAGAAGATTTCTAATGAGCAGTAGTCAACCAATCTCCAATCCAATATTTTAATTTGAAGAGACTTGCCTTAGCAGCAATGAAGATGTGATGATGGACTCTCCAGATTAATTGTTTTTTGAGTGGGGACAATCAAATGTTTGTGCTCCGAGTCATTTCTTGCGCACCACAAAAACCAATAGATTAACATTGGCATGATGGACTTGATGTGCATGCACTTTCGACCTATAGAAGAGGAACTTTTCCGAAGCTACAGATTTAGAGTATAATCATCTTAACCATCAAAATGACGAGATGGTAATGGCTAGCAGCCCAAACAACTTAAATAGTATACCTTGTGCTACAAAATTATACTCTATAGAAAAGAAAATCAGTCCTTTACACAATAACTAAAATTTGTGAAAAAAACTAGAACTGCTGAGGAATAATTTGTGCTGAAGATTAAATAATTCAACAGAACCTCTTTGACGTGTAGATAATCATAAAACAGAAGCAAATTATCAAGTTAAAATAGCTGCCAAACCTACTATGGGTTTCAAATATATGAGCCTAAGAAGACAAAAAAGGCATATAAACTAGCAAAACACTTTAGACCATAAAACATAATCATTCCTCAACCCTCATTATCTGAGGAAGAAGAACAAAAACTAAACAGTGAGATTTTGTTTACCAACCAAGAAGGAATAATTAGAAGTTTCTCAAGTCGGAAAAAAGAAATAGAATGATTTACATCTGGACAGTAAACACCTGCTACTACTGTATAGTTCCCAATGACGCACATGCGGGCTCCAAGTAACAGAGATGTGGTTAAGAGTTCATATTGACATAACATCACTGGTAAAACAAATATGAAACCAAAGGAATACATAAGCACCATAGAAAATCTGCGACCAAGTTTGTCCACAAGAATTGCTAATAAAATGAGCCCAGGAAGCATATACTATAACTATGAATGCCACTTATAAGCAGCAATGTAAGAGCATTCAAAAGTTGCATCCAACTACAAAACTTGTGCTGAACTAATCTTGCAATTTGAAATAATAGCCAAATAAAGATTACAAATACTTCCACAACAATTGCATCGTATGATAATAAAAGCCAGTAGTAAGAATAGATGGCAAAGCAAGTTCACCATAGCCAAGAGAAAGTTTTAGGATTATCTACTACATCTTGATTTAGTTACTAACATTTTAACATCCCATTCACAAAACTTTGACAATAGCCAATCCTTCTCCTCCAAGTATAGATAAAAGTCAATACAGAACTCTAATTGGAATATGCATGAAAATTTTGAAGCCCAAATTAATTGAATTTATAACTCAAATCTTAAAAATTAATTATTTAAGCTTCAATTTACATCAGAAATAAAGGTAAATTACAATTTTCGAGGCTCTGCATTCAGAGACTTGATCTATTATAAAAATGCAGAAACCCCATCAATCAAATGCTGAATTTATTCACTTTTCCTGAATACTTTCTAAAACATTGCATGACAAGCATGCTCATGATCTTAATAACATTGCTTAAAAAATGGTGGGAGTATACTATTACAATCTAGCACATTATATCAAGGAGTATAAACATATGAATAACATCAAAGAAGGTTCCATTGAAGTATTCAATATAGAATGGAAAAGTTGAGAGACTTGAGACAAATATCTATGAAACAATACAAAAACAGTAGAAGAGAGGTATAGACACCATCTAATCTAATCTGATGTTCATGCCAGTTATAAAACCACTGCAGTGTAATGATTGTCAGTCTTTAAAAAGGCTTTCTACATAAATTAAAGAAAGCATGTAATAAAAGCATCAAGAAAAACTTACAGGTATACTTGCTGCTATAACAACATAAGCACTTAATGTAAAACATATAACAGAGACAATAGCTAAGTCATCAACTTGTATTCAGATGGAACATGACAAAGATAGATTTGATTGGAAAAAATAGATAAATTGGTTCCAGATAGAGGAATTAATTGAAGAGCACACAAGTATAGAAGGATATAACAAAGTTGTCCTATAATTCATCACCAAAAGCTTGAAAATAAGAAGCGAAAGAGGATACGATACCTAGATCAGTAGTATCCATCAAGAAAAATACAAGTTAAAATATTAAACATGAGTCCACTCAAATATGTTAGCACATTTCAGACAAATTTGCATACAAGTTCAGCGACATAAATAAATTCAAATGATAACAAATTTACTCCAGTAGCATATACATTCATTACTTTCTCTAACTTCAACATGCAACAAAAGTTAGTCATTGCCATGTAAAACCTTAGTAATACAAAAAGGTAGAGCTGAATTGTTACCTTCCACATTTCTGTTGAAGCCCGCTCAAATCGCACTTTTCTCCTTTTCAAGAGTAATATAAGTCCTGAAATCAAAAATCAGAAAGGAGAAACATATCAAAAGGATATGAGTTATTTTCAATTCTTTGAATAGCCACACAAAAGTCTAACTCTAATGGCTGTAGAACAAACCCTAGACACCCAAAACCACCCCCACAAAATTAAAAATATATTCATAAACAGCAAAATTAGACAACACCCAGGATGAATATATGACAAGATCATTTAAACCCAACATTTCACTAAAGCAAAAAAAATTCAAAAATCAAAACTAGAGATAATAAAATACCTAACCAAAACCCAAAACACCAACATTGCCTCTTTCTTTCTTCAACAGAGAAATAGTACAAAAGATCATTTAAATCCAACCTGTAACTAAAGCCAAAACAATTTTCAAAAATCAAATCAAAGAGAATAAAATACCTCACCCAAACGACAGAGGCTGTATTTTTTTACTTTCCTTGTTTTCGGGTTTTGGTTGCTCAAATGTTTCAATAAAAAGATGTTCTTTTGAGATGCATTCTAAAGTAAGAACACAAAAAAGAGCATGGCACACAACTTTCCTGCAGCGTACGATCTACAACATTAGTGATTATAAGCCTACGATGGGGTGAATTAGGCCCAAAAAATTTTAATACAGCAAAAATTTATTACTTAAATACTTTTCGACTTTTCAAAATAGTTTAAGTCTTTTGCAAAAAATAGTTTTAGTTACTGATTGGAATTCAATTTTAATGCAGAGGAAATTTATCACTTAAATACTTTTCGACTTTTCAAAATAGTTTAAGTCTTTTGCAGAAAATAGTTTTAGTCGCTGATTGAAATTTGTAAGCACCAATTAAAAAATCAGTCAGATCAGTGATTAATAAAGTAGTAAAAATAGAAGTAAATAGACACTGGTATTTATAAAGGTTTGGCAAGCCTACTCCTCTACCTAAGTTTTCACTTAGGATTTTGAACCTATCAAATTAATTAAAGTATAAGAATGTTTTATAAGTAAACATGGTAATTTGATAGTATGAAAGTAAAAGATTGGAAACACCTTAGCATGGTGAAAAACAACTCTTCGAAAGAGCTGAATCGAAATCCTAGACAGGATAAGGCAGATTTAGAGCACTGGGAAATCAGCTTCTTTGTGAACATGTCCAGGGGAAGTTCTACTAAATTCACTTGCACAACCTCTATGGACTGATGCACAAGTTGCTGCCTCTCTATACGGCAAGATCTAAACTCTTCTTCTAGACTGCAACCACCAGAACACTACAAAAGATTACAAACAATACCGCTCTACTGGTACCTTTACCTAGCGATTCTTAGAGCAATCAAATGCCGATTTGTTCTCTTCATGGGGTCCCTCGAGTCGTACCTCTTCACTACTAGGTCCTTCGAGACACGAATTGCCTTGTCCTTGTCTCCCCAAGGTCTATCAAAGGTAAGCTCTCCTTGACCTTCTTCACCACAAGGTCCCTCAAAAACACACGTAGAGCAAGGAATCAGGAACATTTAAGCACAAAACGTGTAGGAGAATATCACACAACTCCTCAAAACACTTAACAATCATCTTTTCCCAACGAAGTGATTCTCACATAACAATGCTGCATATTTTCATATTTAAATGCTTATGTCCAACGGCTATGAATTCTTATTTAGGTAAGTGTCTGTTGGAATCAAATAAGAAAACATGATATTTAAGAAAATATGTATTAGTTCCATAAATTGCGAAACAACTACAGCAGGATATAGTTTCTATCCTAAGTTATAGAGATATGAATCAAGCTAGAATCTTCAAGAGATCTTCTAATTATGGAAAGTAAGTTCCAACGCATAGACAGATTCCAGCAAATAATATGAAAAGATATTCATAATTCGATTACATGCTTTCAACACATAATTTTAGGAATGTAATTTTGTCATAATCAAAATAATGTAAATCATCAAGGAATTAACAATCTCCCCCATTTTGATCATGACAAAATTTGAATAGAGAAAAAGGATATCACCTGAGCTTCTCTTATCTATGTGCCCGATTCTGCTAGCTTGTGCTCCCTTTGTTTAAGAGCGATTTGTGCTCCCCCCCTGTCTATGTACTCAAGAAACCAAAAAAATAACAAATACCAGCAGATACTAGATAATTGATTAATAACAGGCCTAGTCATCAAAAACTAATCATCCAGAATAATAAGTTTACAGGCCCATAAAATTTTCATCATCCAAGCAGATAAAAGTTACAAAATAAGTTCTAGCAGACAAAATAATAAGAGAAAGAGTTTCAAATTTTCACTTTACTATTCTCCCCCTACATCATAAAAAAGGACCTAAGAAGCATTCATATAAGCTCAACTTTCTCCTTCAATCAAATAACACTAGCACCAGTGTGACTGGATTTGCGAAAAAGAGGCTCCAGCTTGTAATCCATGGAATCAACAAGGGTTTCCAATAGTCTAGCAACAATCTCCACTGCCTTACTAAAATCATTTATCTTAGCTTCAAGTCGAACATCCACTTTACCAGCTTTCCCTTGAGCCCTTTTTGGTGTTTTAATAGGAGTGGGGCAAACAGAGGCTGAATTCTTCAGATTCTGAGCTAAAGGATATTGGAATTTTGGATTTATAGGGACGAAGCTTGATACTGCTAGGGGCTCTACCAACACCTCCAAACCATCAATTATCCTCAATATACTAAATATGTTTTTTTCTAAGGATAGCAAGGTCTAAGATTTTATGATCATGCTCTCCCTCAATCCATGCATCCGGTAAGAAAACTCCCTCATGCTTAAAAATATGAGTAAGGATCATAGAGTAGGGAAGATTTTTAGCTTGATGGGAGAAGGAATAGGCCATGTATTTCAGAATTACAAAGCCAATATTGACCAGTTTTTTCCTAACTGCAATAGCCATCACATAGAGGCTCATGGAATTAAGATCAGTAGAATAACCACTACTAGATACTGAAAGAAGAGAAAACAATATAGCCGAGCATTTTATGAAGCTGAATATGTTCAATCTTCAACTTGTTTAAAGCAGCCCCACCAGATAAAGTATATTGTTTACCACCCAAAAACATTGTGTTGATTTCATCATAGGCGATACCATCATCAGATTCTCCAAAATTAAAAAACTTAGTACCATTATCAGGAAGATCAAGTATAAAATTTAGTTTTGATGAAGACAGCACAATCATTTCCCAAACATATAGGATTCGATGGAAACATCATTTTTAGATTCAATGAAGGTAAGATTAGAATAAAATAGCTTCACCAGATATGGATAGGATCTTTCATCAAGTTTCATAAAACTATCCTATTTTAGATTACACACAAGATTAATAACAAAAAAATTTAGCAACGAATCAAAATTAAACGCTCTTTTCCTATTCAAATTTCGGCCAAAAATCTTTTGATGAAAACATTTTTTAGCTTTAGCATAGTGGAATTTAAGAAATGAGGGGACCTTACCAAAATTCCAGTCGGTAACTTCTTCAAGATTGTCCAGAATAGGGGACTTAGGGCTTAACAGGCCCTCATTTGAACCACTTAGTTTTTCAGGAGAGCCCATGGGGGTGTCCTTAATACCAGGTTCCTCAAACCCTAAAACTTAAGTTTATTAGAGGAAGATGAATTTTCATTATTAGAGCTAGAGTCATTATACCATTTTAGCAGAAGAGGAGCTTCAAATACTTTAGAGAAATTCAAAGGAGGATGAAGGGAGTTTCTTTTTCTTTGAAGAAGAAAGTCCAACAGACTGAGAGCTTCCCCTCTTTAGCATTTGGGAAGAAAAAAAACAAAAGAGAAATACGAGAATGGGAGTTTCTACTGTAAAAACTTGGAAGAATAAAAAAATGATGAAGAAGAGAGTTTCTACGCATAAAAGAAAATGATGAATCAGTTAGAAATAATACAAAAATAAAAAAAAATCTTGAAAATGTGCTTTTGGAAAGTGGATCAATTTAACTATCATAATGGACAAGAATTTTGGAAATAAAAATGGTAATGGATGATGGAAAATCTAACAATATTAAGCAGTTTTCAAGAGGAAATAACTGCCAAGATTAATCATGGTTTATTTCTCCCGCTAAATCAAAATTTGATTTTATTCATAATTTATTCCTTATATCAATGAATTTCGTTACCTCCAATGTTTTAGTAAAAATATCTGCAAGCTGATTCTCAGTAGACACAAGACTAATTGATATGTCACCTTTATTTAAATGATCAATGATGCTTAATTTCAATATGTTTTGTGCGTGAATGTAAAACTAAATTTTTACAAATGCTAATAGCATTAGAACTATCACATAAAACGGGCACGCAAGGCACATTAATACCAAAGTTATGCAAGATATGCTTCATCCATAATACCTAAGTGCAATAATTTCCCAAGGTCATTTATTCCACCTTAGTTGTAGATAATGCAACTATACTCTGCTTTTTACTGCACCATGAAACTAGGTAATTTTCCAATAGTTGAAAACCACCACTGGTACTTTTCTTGTCTATCTTACAATCAGCATAATCCGTATCAAAATAGCTTATGAAATTAAAAGATTTAGAATGTGGATACCATAAGCTATAGTTAGACGTTCCCTTAAGATATATCAATATTCTTTTAACAGCACTTAAATGGGATTCCTTTGGGTCAGATTGGAATCCAGGATATAAGCATGTTGACACCATATTATCTAGACAACTTGCAGTTAAATAAAATAAACGATTAATCATACCTCTGTAGACTTCCTCGTCTTCACTCTTATCATCCTCATCAAGTTTTATTCTGGTATTTGTACTCATGGAAGTGGTTGAAAGGTTGTATTCACTCATTCTAAACTTCTTTAGAAGCTCCATGATACACTTTTATTGCGAGATGAATATCCCTTTCTGAGTTTGCTTCACTTGAAGTCCCAAGAAAAAGTTGAGCACTCCCATTAAGCTCATCTCAAATTCATGTTTCATTTTCTCAGTAAACTCTCGACAAAATAGATCATTAGTAGTGCCAAAAATAATTTCATCGACATAAATTTAAACAATAAGAGAACCATTTTTTTGATACTTAGTAAACATTGTGGTATCTAAAATTCCAATAGAAAATTTTTTGTTTATGAGTAAGTTGCTCAATCGATCATACCAAGCCTATGGGCTTGCTTTAGTCCATACAAAGCCTTTGTCAGTTTAAAAACATGATGAGAAAAGTTTTGATTTTCGAAACCAGGGGGTTGCTCAACATAAACTTCTTATTTTATGAATCCATTCAGAAAAGCACTTTTTACATTCATTTGATAGAGCATAAACTTTTTATGCAATTTAAAGGCAAGAAGTATTCTAATTGATTCTAATCTTGTAACTGGAGCAAACGTTTCATCGTAGTCAATGCCCTTTTGCTGACTGTAGCCTTTTGCTATGAGTTTGGATTTATTTTTGCTAATTTTATCAGTTTCATCCAGTTTATTTCTAAACACCTACTTGGTAATAACAATTAGATGGTCTGATGGTCGTTCTATCAACTTCCAAATTTCATTCTTTTCAAATTGAGCCAGTTCTTCCTTCATTACTTCAATCCAAAATGGATATTTTAGTGCTTCTTTGACATCTTTAAGTTCAATCATTGAAATGAGGACATAGTTGGATTCACTCGATGGAACTTGTCTGGCTATGGATCTGATAGTTATTCCAGCTTGAGGATCTCCAATGATTCTATCAACAGGGTGACTGGAAGCATGTTTAAACTTTCTAGTTCTTTGTTCAGTCCTTTCTACTGACTCATTGGAATCAGTTTCAATAGTAGGATTTGTTTCCTAAAAAAAAATTGGTTCTTCTTGATTTGATGTTAATGGCTCAAGGTCCGGAATCTTAACTAGTCGAATCCTGCAACCTCTTTGCTCAAGGTTTCCTTGGCACAAGATGGGTTAATTCCATCAAAAGTAAGATGCATGGAGTCGTGAACTATTCTTTTCCTCTTGTTAAATACCCGATAAGCTTTACTATGCATTGAATGACCAACAAAGATAGCCTCATCAACTTTGGAATCAAACTATGTCAAAACATTTGCAACTAAAGACACAGAAATAAGAAATATTTGGGACTTTACCGTACCACAATTTATATGGGGGTTTTCTCAAAAGTGGTCTTAAGAAAACATGATTTGACATATAACAAGTCATATTCACGGCTTCACCCCAAAAGAATTTTGAAAAATCATATTCATTAAGCATGGTTCCAGAAATTTCTTGCAAAATTCAATTTTTCCTTTCAACTACCCCATTTTGTTGGGGAGTCTTAGGAGCAGAAAAACCGTGAATGTAATCATATTCTTCACAAAACAAAGTAAAGTTTATTTCATCAAACTCAGTTCCATAGTCACTTCAAATTTTCTTAATAAAATAACCCTTTTCATTTTGAAGCCTTTTAGTGAGTAAAATGAAAGCATTTAAAGTATCATTTTTATGAGCAAAGAGTAGAAACCACGTAAAACGAGTATAATCATCTACTATGACAAACACATATCTTTTACCTCCAAGGGAAGCATTTTTATAGGTCCGAATAGGTCAATGTGTAGAAGTTCCAGTAGCTTGGAATGTGTGATCTCATTCTTTGATTTGAAAGATATTCGGATTTGCTTTTCCTTTTGGCATGCATTACATATCTTATCCTTGGAGAAGTTAAACTTTGGTACTCCTTTGACACAATATTTCTTTGTGAGATGAGATATAAGCTCCATGTTTACATGGCCCAATCTTCTATGCCATTTCCAGCATTCTTCATCTAAAATTGCTGAACACTCCACATTTTGAAAAGTTAAATCATCAAAAGTTTTACAATTAACATTTCTATCCCTGTTAGCAGTAAAAACCAATTTTTCATTTTGCTTAATGACACAGTGAGTAGGATGAAATTTAACCTAATAACCTTCATCGCATAGTTGATTGATACTAAACAAATTATACTTAAAGCCCTCAACAAGCCATACATTATCAATAGTAGTACCAGTCTGCTTACCAATTGTACTTTTACCCATTATGCATCCTTTGTGTTGTCTACATAGAGAATATTTCCTGCAAGATAATTGTTAAGCTTAAGGAACATGGACTCATCCCCCGTCATATGCCTGGATCATCCGCTATTGAAGTACCACTTCTATTTTCGGGATTTCTTGGCATGAACCCACAAAACATTAGTTTGTTTTAGATCCCCCAATTGTGTTGGGTCCTTCATGGTTAGTAGTAGATAACTTTCTTACCCAAAAAAACTTGGTACCAGTGAGTTTCTCAATCGAATATTTATAATTGACATGACCAAGTCTACCACAAGTAAAGCAAGTTTTTTGAATTGGTTTGAAATTCTTTCTGGAAGTTGTTGAAACTAGTTTGATATTTTTTTTATTCATCCAGTTTCTAAATTTTTGACCTTTTAAGCACTATTTCTAGGTGGAATCGGCATATGTGTATGTTTAATACTAGTAGAACATTCACCTAGATCATGCTTAGCATGACAATGTTCTTCAACAACCTTTTTTCCTTTAATTTCACAGCTCATATTCTCAATTTGTTTCTTCAATAAGTTATTTTCTTTAGTGAGCCAATCTTTCATTTCCTTTTTGCATTCGGCATCAAGACTATCTCTATTTCTAGCTAATTACATTTCAAATTTTTCTTTACGAGCTCTATCCAGTTCTTCCTACAAATAATCCACTTTATCTTGTAAAGCTTAATTTTTATCAACAAGTATTTTAACGCAAATTTCATAAAGTTTAAGCAATTTTTGCACATCCTCATCAATGTCAATTTCATCATTAGAATCATAATCAGAATATGAAGAGGTACTTGATTTACCATGAAGCTATTCTCTTCATTGTCAAATCGTTCACCATCGAATTCGTCCCATGTAATTGCCATTGCCTTAGCTTTAGCTTGTTTTGTATTTTTCCTCCATCAAGGACAATTTGGTTTTCTATGTCCGATTTTATTACATTTGTAGCAGCGATATGGCTCAGTACTTTGAGTTTTCGGACTAGTTCTTTTCAGTTTTGATCTTTTGTTCCAAAATTTTCTTTTGCGGTTTGTCAATTACTTTAATCTCCAGGAAATCATAATGATTTCGTCCTCAACATGGTCCTCATCAAGATCTTCTTGAAGTTTCGAATTAGAATCATGATCTGTATTAAAAGCAATATTCCTTTTAGCTTTTGTTTTAGTACCTTCATCTTTATTCAGCAGCGTAATCTCATAGGATATGAGAGATCCAATAAGTTCACCTATGGTCATCCTGCTAAGATCATGAGCTTTCCGAATAGCAATAACTTTTGCCATCCGTTCCTTGGGAAGCGATCTAAGAATCTTTAGGATTTGTTCATCCTCGTTTATAGTTCTACTGAGTACGAATATAGGATTTATAATTTTCATGAAACGCGCGTACATCTGACTTATGGACTCATCAGCTTTCATCTAGAACATTTCATACTTGTGAATGAGAAGAGCAATCTTTTCTTTTCGAAGATGACTGGTACCTTTGTGGGTTACTTGCAACATTTTTCACATTTGCTTTGTTGTAGTGAATGTACTAACTCAATTGTACTCCTCTTTTGTGAGAGCGCATGACAGAATATTTTTTGCTCTCGCATTCATTGAGATAGCATTTTATCATCATTAGCAAATTCTCGTTGCTCCTTTGGAACCATATGTCCATCAACCAATTTCATTAGAACCGAGGGCCCTTCATTGACCACGTCCCATAGATCAAAATCCAAGGTAATTATGTATTCTTGCATCCGATTTTTCCATGTAGCATAATTGGAACCATCAAACAGTAGAGGCCGGTTGTGTGATTGCTCTTCTACAAAGACACCAAGAGTGTTAGTGGCTATAGAATCTTTTACTCTGGTATTTACAACACAATATAGAGAACCAATACTCTGATAAAAATTGTGAGTGATTATAAGCCTAAGAGGGGGTGAATTAGGCCCAAGGAATTTTAATGCAGCAAAAATTTATTACTTACATACTTTTTGGCTTCTCAAAATAGTTTAAGTCTTTTGCAAAAAATAGTTTTAGTTACTAACTCGAATTTGTAAGTACCAGTTAAACAACTAGTCAGACTAATGATTAATAGAGCAGCAAAAATAGAAGTAAATAGACACTGGTATTTATAGAGGTTGGCAAGCTTACTCATCTACCTAAGTTTTCGCTTAGGATTTTGAACCTATCAAATCAATTAAAATATGAGAATATTTTACAAGTAAACATAGTAATTTGATAGTATGAAAGTAAAGGATCAGAAACACCCTAGCAGGATGAAAACCAACCCTTTGCAAAGAGGTAAACTGGAATCCCAGACGAAATAAGGCAAATTCCAGAGCCGAAACTAGCTATTTTATGAACAGACCCAGGGAAACTTCTACTAAGCTCATTTGTACAACTTCTGTGGATTGACGCACGAGTTACTGCCACTCCATACGGTAAGCTCTAGACTCTTATTTCAGATTGGAATCCAGAACACTGCAGAAGATTACAAACAGTACCACTTTACTGGTTTCTTCATTTAGAAGTCCTTAGAGCAACCAAGTGTTGATTTGTTCTCTTCACGGGGTCCCTCAATAGCAGGTATGACTCCCATCCCTCTTCATCACTAGGCCATTCGAGACACAAACCGCCGTGTCCTCTTCTCTCCTAGGTCCGTCGAAGGAAAGCTCCCTTTGACCTTCTTCACTATAAGGTTCCTCGAAAACACATGTAAAGCAAGGAATTAGTAACACTTAAGCACAAAAACATGTATGAGAATATCAGACCACTCTTCAAAACACTTAACAAAGATCTTTTCCCGACTAAGTGATTCTCACATAATAATGTTGCATATTTTCATATTTATATGCTTATATCCAATGGCTATAAATTTTTATTTAGGTATGTGTCCTTTAGAATCAAATAAACAAACAGGATATTTAAGGAAACATGCATTAGTTCCATAAATTGTGGATGTATCAGTAATTATAGTACAACAGGATATAGTTTCTTTCCTAAGTTATAGAGATGTGAATCAAGCTTGAAATTTCAAGGGATATTTTAATTATGAAAAGTAAGTTCTAGCGCATAGGAAGATTCCAGCAAATAATATAGAAAGATATTCATAATTCGATTGCATGCTTTCAGCACATAATTTTAAGAATGTAATTTTGTTATAATCAAAATAATGTAAATCATCAAGGGGTTAACACACAAAATCTTCAATCCCATACAACCACCATTATAAGCCAGAGCTAACAAATCCACCTAGATCCATAAATCTTCCGGGCATAAATCCACTCTTTGTTTCTCGACTATCAGAAGAAAATCTCTCCACTTTTCAATAAGAAACATAGCAAAAACATGTTTCTTCCATCCTCGCCAACCAAAGAACGTTTCTGTTAATTTTCATTTACACAAAAGGATAAAATTATCCAACGCACAACCAATAAAGCAGTGAGTACAAGTTCATGAAATACAACACCGCGCGAAATGGCGTCTTTTTTTAGGCAAACTAGGGGAAAAAATTAGAAAATTCTGTGCACGTGCGGTGCCACTCTTGCCACGCGAATCCAGGTTTGTAGTTTAGACTAATATATATATATATATATATATATATTAATATGTGGGCCAGAGAAGTTTTAGTGGGCCTATATAATTTAAGACTTGATATGTTTTGTTTCTATACATATAAATGGTTTCTTTAAGTTTAACTAAATTCTAATGGGCTTTGTTTTCTACACTTGGATATACATACAAGGGCAATTACCTTTCTTTCTAATTACTTAATAGCTAACAACCATTTCTTTTATTCTAATGAATTATGTGAGGGAAATAATTTTTTGGGCATTGGTAGGTGAATTGTAGTAGTTTTTAGTTGTAAATATTAAATTACATTAATAGCAATCAATGTGCTTTTTATTATATAAATGTATAGATATATGAAAGATACTCCATAACAATACACATATTTTTTACACTTTTTTTGTATTTTACTTTAGGAAGAAGAAGTTATTTGTTTATTTTAATTTTACTGCAGGAATTTTTTTTCCAGAAAAGTGAACAATTGCATATCATGAAGGGAGAATTGCCTAGTTGTATAAAGACACCATAGATTTTGGAACGACAAGCAATATATGAAACATCTATTGAGCAAGGTAACATTTTTTTGTTAATTTTTTTCTTTTTTTTGCTTAAATATTATGGCATCCAATATATGTATATCTTTTATTTTAGAAGTGGAGAAGTTATAAGATGAACTTTTATAATATTCACTGGATATTTTGAAGATGAATTGAAGAGAAAAGATGTTGAAGAATGGTTAGATTTTTTAGCTATGAGACACAAGGGGATTTATTTGAAGTCAATTTTTTATTATGCCATATATATATGGTTCCTCTCTTCCTCCAATTACAAGATTGACAAGTTTCACACATTTGTGAGTAAATTTTTTTTTATATTTTTGAGTTTTTATGGACTTATCTATACTTAAAAAAAAAAAAAAAAAAGAAAGAAAGAAAGAAGTTTTGCATATGTTGTGAAGTTCGATCGCTATTCAGTAAGCTTCAGAAGAATTCAAGATCTATGCATGTTATTGAGCATTTGATCTTGAAAAATAATATAATTTAATCTTTAAAGCATATCTGTGCGAAAGTTGTAATTTGCAATCCAAAATAGTTAACATATATATGTAATGTGAAAAAAATATTCTCCATATGTATTTATATAGAATTTTTTTTTAAGTACTGCAATTGACAAATAGAATTTGTTTAACTCTATAAGATATGTAATTTAACTATAGGATAAAATCTTCAGAATAATGTATTTTATTATATCTTCCCTTAACTGATTAGTCCATGGAACAAATTTGCCTTTGGAATAATTTTTTCTTGAACAGTATTATTTTCTTGTTAATCTATTGTTCTTAAATCCAATTTTAGAATTTTTGGAAATGTGTTAGGATTATATTATTTTATTATTTTTTGAATAATTATGTGAGTCCATTACTTTAATTTATAGTAAATAAGTTGAAGTATGCATTTAAACAATCTTGAACAAAAAAATTTCTATAGCATTATAGTGCTATCACTGAAGATAAAAAAATATTTATAGAATATGTTAGTTATGATGGATAATATGCATGGGAAAAATAAAATAAATTAAAATTTTGAGAAAAAAAAAAAAAAAAAAAGCATAAAGAACAAATAAAAGTAAAAATAACAACAAAAAAGTCATTAATCCATTAGTTCTTTCCTACTCAAAGTAGCAATAGGATACGATTCGTAATTTATTTCATTCTTTTTGTAAAGTGGATTCAGTGGAAAAAAAATCCATATAATATTTATTCATAGGTGGTCGTTATTTATCTATACATGAAATTAAATCTAAGAAAGCAAAGGGAAGGAACACAAAAGAAAAATAGTTTCAGACATTATTTACATGAAGTCGATCATCCATATATGTCTTCAAAAGTTCAAAATCCCAACTTAATTCACCCAAAAACATATCAATCGATAAACATTAATGAGAAACTAATTTTATCAGTAAAATAAAAGAATGATAGATGGCCTATTCAAATTAGCAAAAGTTAACCTTTAGTCAACAAGTAGCACCTCATCCCATTTAACAGGAGTATAGTCTCGTAGATTCATTACAGTACCACTTGAGTCAAACATATGAATACTATATGTTTGAAAACTAATTTCAATCCATAATACTTTCTTGGCAGTTTTCGTATATATATCATCACAAATAGACTCAAATTTTTCTTCCCAAAATTTATCATCAAACAGCACCTGAGCAGAAATGATTTCAATCCTGGATCTATAACAAAATCGAGAATCTAAAATTGGTCATCTTGGAATTTTTTTCTTAAGTTTCATAGGCACCTAAAATGTATGAACAGAAATTTAGCATATTGTATAAAAATTAAAAGAAAATAATATATAGTTTCATTACTTATTGTATAAAGAAAAATAGGTACCTTGAATTTCGTATCATATTTAATTGATTACTTTACCGTATTTATTTTATCCTATTTAATACATCATTTAAGATGTAGAAAGGCATAAAACACCATTCTTTTAAGAATATCCCTCCCAATCATATAACGATAACTAATATATGCGATCTTAAATTTATTATAAAAATAAAACATTATTTATTTGGTTATAGAAAATTTTACACATCTTGGTTAGTATATATAACATTACTAGGAGCATGAATAATTAATGAAAGGACTTGATAAATTTTTATGGAATTAGAATTAATAGCAAGTAATTATCCTAGTCCTAGAGGAAATATAATTAGAGTCCTCTTGAATTAAATCACTTCTTTCATATGTATATGTATAGTGCCTGAAGTAAAGTCCTAATCATAAAATACTACAAAAAAGGAAAAGGAGAAACAAGGATGGCAGTTTGGTGGTAGAAAAGACAAGGAAGAAGATCAAGACAGAACAAGAAAAGTGGATGAAGGAGAAAAAACAAGAGCAGTGCCATTAGAATTGCATGGCTATATATACACATTAGATAACTTTATTAGTGAGGGAATTATTTTTACTATATTGATAGTGGATTTAAATTAATGCTTGCATACGAGATGAATTTGTTTAATGAAATAGGATCAACGGTTTATACCATAAGAGAGGATGTTTCTTTTGTCATAGTTTTTTCTTCTATGGGTGTGTGTGCATAGTGGTACTTTATTCATTATTTGAATAATAGTGCTGGAAATGTAGGAGATGCACATGGGTCTTATTGGTCTTTGATTAGAGTTAAAAATAAGGGGGAGATGGGGGGCTATTGTAATGTGAAATGGATTTTAGAATTATATGTATTGTTGCTGCTGTTGGATTTTGATTTTTAAATTCTAAGATTAAAGGTTCTATATTAGTTCGTTAGTCAAATTTCATTAATTTTACTTCAAAAAAATTTTGAGTGAATATTAATTAATGTGTCTACAACATTGTCGAAAAATTTTAGGTCTTAACTATTTATATTGAATTTTATAAAAATCCAAAAATATACCCTGCCAGACTAAGTGACAAGTCTGGGCAGGTTCGGTTTAGAATTTCTTTTGCCCACCCAAACGATAGTATTTTAAAGTGATAAATTTTATTAAGAAACTTTGATATGTTAGTAACATTAACAGAAAATTTCATGAATGCAAGCTATGTAGTTATTTTTCGAAAATTCAGCAAGTTCAACTGCCTAAGTATATATTGGGTCTAGATTGTTTTTAATTTGAGGAATTTATTACCATGATAATGGAAGTGTTTTGATTCTTTCATTTTAGTACATTACCTTGAATTATTTTAGACAAATAACAAATAAAACACTAGAACCTTATATTATTTATTTTAGTTATTAACAGTTATGAAAATTCACTACTACGAAATTGTGGCCTAACTACTCCTAGAACAATTTTGATTTCAGAAACTTGCAGTTTAGTTAATGATATTTCTCTAATCTTGAATGCTACATGAGTATTATAAATTTTTTTCTAGTTTTTACACTAATATAAAAGTTACTCTTAGATAAGGATTATTTTTTTCTTGAAATCTTTGAAGTTCAATTTCTAATTGGAAAGTTGAGTACTGTATTGAGCCTATAAAATCTTTAAGTGGTGCTTGCGAGTTCATGATTGTGTAATGAGTACTTCTGACAAGGACAACAAGAATGGTTTCCATTAGGGTTTGTTACATTAAATTTAGGAAGAATTAATCACATATCTAGGCCCTGGGAGATCATTGATCATATGAATGCCGAGTATTATGAGTACCTAAACGTATAGATATTATATAATATTATGTTTCAAAACCCAGAATGATATATGTTATAGTATAATCCACTTGTAACTTGTTTTTAGTATACACTGCACTATAGTTATATTCCACTACGCACATAAAATTCTCTTATCTTGTTTCATGATACAAGAAAGCATTTTCTTCTACAATCTCATTTTATTTCATAATATTTTAGACTAGCAGTTAAAGACGATGACCAACACTGATGACTGAATTTACTGTTATTGATATTGTACTTTGGATCCAACTTGATCTGGGTATGAGAGGGACTTCATTGGGTGGCAGTGGGCTTGCCGGATGAACCCCAAGCACTTAAATGTTGGTCTATATAAAATATTTATTGTTAAATTCTTGTTGTATTACTGCTTAATGCATGACCTTTTTTCACTTATTTTCACAAATATTTTTAACTGAATGTTTACTTGATCATGTTACATATATAAACTCATGTCTCACACACTTAGCACTCACTGAGTCCTTTACTCACGCTCTATTTTATTTAATTTTTTTTTGGTAGACCTAAACCCTAGCTCTAGTAAGGAGGGCAGATCCCGCTTTCAATGAGAATCATAACTGAAGTACTATTTTGGGTCTATGATTTGTTATGGTGTTAGCTTATTAGTTTCTTTTATGGATTTCTAATGGAAAAATCTATGTTGCACAATTTGCTTGAAGTTATTATGAATGCTGGAGTTTTTTTTATTTAAGATTGTGATTTTGATTGGTGACTCATTTTTATTTTTATTTTTTGGATTGAGTTTCATGCCTCGAGACTAGATTGCATTGCACGATTTGCTTGAAGTTATTATGAATGCTGGAGATTTTTTATTTAAGATTGTGATTTTGTTTGGCGACTCAATTTTTTTTTTTTTTCAGATTGAGTTTCACTCCTCAAGACTAGATTGCATGGCTCGATTTTGGGGCATAACAAAGTGGTATCAAAGCCTAGGTTTTAAACTTAGGATATGTTAGGATAAGATCCTTGGACTATGAAATTTGGGCTTAGAACTCTTAAGAATTGATTTGAGTGTTTAGGTTTAAGCACTAAAAAGATTGATCAAATTTCACATGATATCGAGGTTGTGAGGTAATGTTATTTGGTGAACTAGCTGCTATGATTAAATATTTTGGTATTTGATGATATAATTCATGACATACTATGAGACTTAGATTGAAAACACTCTAGGATTTAGTGGTTTTTCTCCCCTTAAGAATTGTGAATCCTTCGCTATCTTCCTTTAAAACAACTGCTTAGAGTACTTTGATATTTTTTCTTTCTCATTGCTGATCTAGGATTATGTTGGTTTTGTACGATAAAATGGTAAGTCAAAATCCACCTAAATTTGTACATCATTGAAATGCCTTACCTCTTACAATTAATGTTAAAGGAAGTGAATGATACAATTCTAGTCGCATGCTACTATTGTATGCTAAAAAATTAATAGATTAGATGAGAATTTTTAGATCGATAAAAATAATTAAATTAGTTAATTAATTGAATGTACATATTAGTTTACAGTGCTAGATTCCTTTGACATTAGGCACATATTCCGTTTTACATTTCACAAGTTATAGATTTAGTGATAGAGATCGCATTATTCTAAAATGGATCCCTGACTTGGAGTTCATTATAGAAGACCGCCAATTAATGCTTCACGAAATCAATCTAAGAACAAATAAGAAACCCCTAGATATATTCATACCAACTACCTAGGAGTAGGGAATAAGCTACACCACTAGTGATCGATAGGAGACAATATGGTGGCGGCAACCAGACAATCTCATGCAGGCACCTTCAAAACCACCAACAACATAGAGGATCGCCCACCACCTCCTAATTTAGCACTTGACCAGTTCTTATGTTTCCAACCATAACATTTAACTAAGGAGACTGATGATCGAAAGGTTGAACTTTGGATAGAGGGCATTAAAACATCTATAAATACTAGACTACAGAGATAAGCAGAAGGTCAATCATGTCGTATTCTTTTTTGAAGGTTCGACGCGCTACTGTTAGAACTCAGTAGAAGTATCGCCTAACTAAAGCCAACTAGTAAAGAGGGAAGACCCAATGGTAAGGACGAAAACAACCATGATAACAGTTTAATAACCCCACTCAAAAACCAATTAGAGCTTCAAAATTAATCAATGCTAGAAAATTGGACATAATGTTTAATTACAATGGATACACTAAATATGAGGAATCTTAATGTTTGATGAATTATCATATGACTTGGAAATGAATGCTCATATGGATTCAACCATATTGATGAGTTGGTTTTGTAAGACTTGTGACAAACATATAGGTGGTAGAGATTTCCCTACAGACTTAATCTTACTACCCATAGAAGGCTATGATGTTAGCTTGGGGATGGAATAGTTATCTAATTACCATGCACGACTTGGCTGTCATTCTAAAGAGGTTAGTTTGTGTAAGCCTAGGAAACTCACAATAGAGTTGACTGGGGAACAAAAGCCAATTGGGACGACATTAATTTTTGCAACTCAAGCTAGAAAGGTGCTAAGAAGGGGTGAGATAGGATATTTAGTCTACTTGATTAATAAACCAATTAAAGGATAAGGTTAAGATCGACAGTCCTAATAGTCATGAATTTTTCTAAGGTATTCCCTGAGGAATTGACTTCCTACACCAAGATCGTGAAGTGAAATTTTCCATTGAGGTTCTTCTAGGAACAAACCCCAATATCTAAGGCACCATGCAGGATGGCAGTAGCAGAACTTAAGAAACATAAGGTGCAATTACAAGAGCTACTCAAAAATAGGTTTATTTGGCCAAGTTCATCTCCTAGAGAAACCTAATGCTTTTTTGTAAAGAATAAGGATGGGACTGTGAGGATGTGTATAGACTACTAAAGCTTGAATAATGTTATAATTAAGAATAAATATCCCTTGCCCAAAATAAAGGAAAATCTTTGATCAATTATGAGGATCTCGGGTCTATTCTAAGATAGATCATAGACAAGGCTATTACCAATTAAAGATTAGAAAGGAGAATATACCAAAGACTACACTAAACTTTCGATATGGTCTTTTTGAGAACATGGTGAAGCTATTTGGGTTGATTAAAGCACGTGCAGCATTTATAGATTTAATGAACCGTGTGTTTAAACCATATTTAGATCAATTTGTTGTTGTCTTTTATTGATTATATTTTGGTCTATTGAAAGAATAGAAAGGAACACGAAAAACACTTGAGGATAGTATTTGTAGACACTTTGAGAACGTAAATTTTATGTTAAGTTCAATAAGTGTGAGTTCTGGCTTGATAGGGTAGTCTTTTTAGATCATATCATTTTTGGAGATGGGATCATGGTTGATTCGTCCAAGATTGAAGCGGTAAGAGAATGGAAAAGGCCGAAAATAATTATTGATGTGAGAATATTTTTTTTAGGGCGGAGGGGGGTTGCAAGTTACAACAGGGGGTTTGTGCAAGATTTTTGGAGAATTATTGCCCCGTTATCTGGACTAACTCAGAAGGAGATACCATTTAACTGGACCAATAAATATGAACTTAGTTTTAAAGAGTTTGAGAAAAGGTTGATGTCGATACCAATATTGGTGCTACCTGAGGGTATTGAGAACTTTGTGGCATATATGAATACTTTTAAAAAAGGCTTGGGATGTGTTTTGATGCAAAATGATATGGTGATACCTATGCCTTAAGAAAATTTAAACCATACGAGCAAAATTACCCTACTAAAGACTTCGAATTAGACCTTTCGAAAAAACGGAGATAATTGAAGCAGTAGCTTATCGAATTCTTCTATCACCAAACCTTACGGGGATACATAATGTCTTCCATGAGTCACAATTAAAGAAGTACCACCCAAACCCCTCGCATATCATTAAGTACAAGGATCTGCCGCTTCAAAAACATCTGATGTACAAAGAAATACCATTCTAAATTCCAGATCTAAAAATACCAAAGTTGCATAATAGAGAGATCTTCGCTAGTAAAGATTCTATGAAGATAACATAATATAGAGAAGGCGATGTGGAAACGAGGAGAAAATATATAATATCACCCAGAACTCTTCATTAACTTAGGTTAGGATTTGGGGACCAAATTCCTTTAAAGGGAGAGGATGTAATGCCTTAGAATTTCGTATCGTATTTAATTGATTGTATTACCTTATTTATTTTATTTTATTTAGTATATCAATTAAGATGTAGAAAGGCATAAAACACCATTCTTTTAAGAATATATATATTAAGAAAATAGAAAACCAAAAAAAGAAGTTTAAATTCCCTCCCAATCATATAACGATAACTAATATATTCGATCTCGAATTTATTTTAAAAATAAAACATTCTATCTTTGGTTATAGTAAATTTTACTCTTCTCGATTAGTTTATAATATTACTAGGAACATGAATAATTAACTATAAGATTGTTAAATTTTTATGAAATTAGAATTAAGGGAGTATAATTAGAGTCCTCTTTGGATTGAATAACTTCTTTCATATATATATATATATATATAGCCTGAAGTAAAACCCTAATCATAAAATAGTACAAAATAGAAAAAGGAGAAACAAGGACGACAGCTTGGTGGTTGAAAAGAAAAGAAAGAAAATCAAGATGGGACAAGAAAAGTCGATGAAGGAAGAAAAAATAAGAGCAGGACCACTAGAATCACACAGCTATATATATGTACACATCAAATAACTTTATTAGTGAGGGAATTGTTATTCAATCATGTTTATTGATAGTGGATTTCAACTAATGCTTGCATAGGAGATGAATTTGTTTGATGAAATAGGGTCAATAGTTTACACCATAAGAGATTATGTTTCTTTTGTTGGTTTGTGTGCATAGTAATACTTTATTGATTATTTGAATATTAGTGCTGGAAATCTAGGAGATGCACATGGTTGTTATTTGTCTTTTGATTAGAGTTTTAAAAAAAAAAGAGAGAAAAGAAAAGAAAGAAAAATGGACTATTCTAATGTGCAATGGATTTTAGAATTATAAGAATTGTTGTTGATGCTAGATTTTGATTTTTAGATTCTAAGATTAAAAGTTCTATATTAGTTAGTTCATAGGACAAATTCTATTAATTTTACTTCAAAAAATTTTTGATTGAACTTTAATGTGTCTACAACATTGTGGAAAATTTTAGTTCTTAACTATCTCCGTTGAATTTTATAAAAATCTAAATTTATACCCTACCAGACTAAGTGGCAAGTTTGGGTAGGTTCAGTTTAGAAAAAAAAAATCACCCATCTAAACTGGTGGTGTAAATGAGTCGAGCTTGAAAAAAAATTTGGGCTCGAGCTCGATTGATATTGCAAGCTCAAGTTCGAGCTTAGCTCAACTCAATAAAATTTAATTATTGATATATAATAATTATTCAATATTATTTAAAAATAAAAATAAATAAATTATTAATATATAATAATTATTTAATTAATATATAAAATATTAAAAAAAGCTCATAACCCAATTTGTGAGCTTTCAAACAATTGAATTAAGGCTCGAATTTAGCTCATTATAGAGCTTCAGTTGAGCTATAATTGAGCCGGCTCATGAGCTAACTCGACTCATCTTACATCCCTAATCTAAACGATAGTATTTTAAAGTGACAAATTTTACTAAGAAACTTTGATATGTTAATAACATTAATGAAAAGTTTCACAAATTCAGGCTATGTAGTTATTTTTCTAAAATTCATCAAGTTTAAACTGCCTGAGTACATGCTGGGTCTGGATTGTTTTTAATTTGAGATATTTATTACCATCATACTGGAAGTTTTTTGATTTTTTATTTTAGTACATTAACTTGAAATTTTTTAGAGAAAGAACAAATAAACTAGCAAAACCTTATATTATTTATTTTAGTTATTGAAAGTTATGAAAATTCACTACTGCGAAATTGTGGCCTAGCTACTCCTAGAACAATTTTGATTTCAAAAACTTGTGGTTGAGTTAATAATATTTCTTTAATCTTGAGTGCTACAAGAGTATTATAAATTGTTTCTAGCTTTTACGCTAATATAAAAATTACTCCTAGATGAGGATTATTTATTTCTTGAAAAATTCAAAGGTCAATTTCTAATTGGAAAGTTGAGTACTATATTGAGCATATAAAATCTTTAAGTGGTTCTTGCGAGTTCATAATTGTGTAATGAGTACTTCTAACAAGGATAACAAGTACAACTTCTATTAGGGTTTGTTAAATTAAATTGAGAAAGAATTACTCATGTATCTAAGCCATTCTAGGAATTCATCATAAAAGTGTTGTATGGGTATTCTAGAATGAGTGTGAAAATTTAAGCCTTGGGTGAAGTGTTCATTAGATGAAATTGGTTTAATTATTATCATTACTCAGCAAGTTATTCAAGCTTGCTTCATGGAGATCATTGATAAGATGAATGGCAAGTATCATGAGTGCCTAAACTTATAAATATTATATAATATTATGTTTCAAAACCCAGACAGATATATGTTATAGTTCAATCCACTTGTAACTTGTTTTCCGTATATACTGCACTATAGTTATATTCTACTGTTTTATCTCATGATATGTGAAAGCACGTTCTTTTATAATCTCGCTTTATTTAATAATATTTTAGGGTAGCAGTTAAATACGATAATCAACACTGATAAATAAATTTACTGTTATTGATACTGTACGTTTGATCCAACTTGATCCGGGTATGTGAGGGACTTCATCACACTGCAGTGGGCTTGCCAGATGAACCCCAAGCTCCTAAGGCCTAACCCCCTAGCACACAACAGAAGCTATTTGTGGCTGAGGTTAGTCGTAGGATTTCTAGAGGACCTAGGCTCGAGTACTATTTGGTAAGATCGCACCTATATGGAGTGATAAGGGACTATTATGGTGAGAGTCATAAGGTTGGCTGTTGCAGCAAACACTTGTTCGATTATCGTATTTAAATATTGCGTATATAAAATATTTACTATTAAATTCTAGTAATATTACTGCTTAACACATTATTTTCTTTCCACTTATTTTCATAAATATTTTTAAGTGAACGTTTATTTGATCATGTTATATAGATAAACTCATGTCACACACACTTAGCACTCACTGAATGCTTTGCCCACACTCTATTTTTTTTAATTTCCTTTTAGTAGACCTAGATCCTAGCCCTAGTGAAGAGGCAAATCCCGTTTTCGATGAGAATCAAAACTGAAGTATTATTTGAGGTTTATTATTTGTTATGATGTTAGCTTATTAGTTTCTTTTATGGATTTCTAGTTGAGGTTAGAGATTTGACATTTTGAATTTCTATGTTGCAAGATTTTCTTGAAGTTATTATGAATGCTGGAGTTTTTTTATTTAAGGTTATGATTTTGATTGGCGAGTCATTTTTTTCTTTTTTGGATTGAGTTTTACGCTTCGAGACTAGATTGCATGGTTTGATTTTGGCACATGACACATATCATCAAAAGTACTCACATTTTTCTTGCCAAAATTTATCATAAAACAGCACCTGACCATAAATGATTTCAATCCTAGATCCATAACAAAATCGAAGAATCTTAAGCTGGTCATCTTGAAATGTTTTCTCAAGTTTTATAGGAACCTAAAATGTATGAACAAAAATTTAGCACATTTTATAAAAATTAAAAAATATATAGCTCTATTACTGATTGTTTATAGAAAAATATATACTTTATTCCACCTCTAAATAGTATATTTGGACAATAAAACTTCCACTGCATAGAAATCAATAGCTAATCTTTGTCGTTGTTCTCCATATATCTTCATCACAGGCTTAGATAAGTGAGTTGCAACCAATATATTAGTTTTCTTTTATTAGCTATTAAAACGAATTATAATCATTTAATCAACTTAATTATATTTACTTACTTCAGTAGTCCAGAGTGAAGTCACCAATTACTTGGTTCAAATTCGTTCTTGAAATTTAAGTCATCCAGGGGAATCAAAATTCTTTTCTTCTTTTGATAAAAATACTCTAGCATCTATTGCATTAAGCCTTGTGTGCTAAACCAAAATTTGTTATCCATCTTTTAGCTCATGAACTTTCACAAAAGCACTCCACCCATTGCAAATTTTTCCATCTGTAGACCAAGCTATCCACAATTGACTGCCACATCTAATGAATACATCTTTACCTAGAAAATATGCTAAAGATTCGCTAGTGCAACAAGCACATCCTATATAAATAAAGATCATTTGTCATAAAATTAGAACTTTTAGTTTTAATGCATTATATAACATTTTAAAGAAATACAAAGCAATATATCTTACAACGTAGTACTTGTTGTACTGTTTTAAGAAGTATAAACTACTCCTGAAAATAAGATATTCTAATGAGTTAGTTGAAATAGCAATGAAAAATATAACCAAAGAAATGAATTACAAAAAGAAATTGTCATACCTAGTAACTTTTCCATCTACAGGCCTTTTTTCTATTATTATTTCGGCAAGAGCAATAAAAAGAATTCTTTTAAACCAAAAAAATTGGCATATACTAATAACATTTGAGAAATGCAAAACATAAGCATCATATAATAAATTATTATGATTATTATTGCTAACCAGATTTTTCGTCATAACATTAATAGGCCTTTCTTCAGTTCCTATTATCAAATATTTTCAAAAAGATTAAACAAGTGAGTAAGTAATGATTTTTTTAATTAATTACAAGTACAAAAATTAAAAAAGCAACTACAAACTTTTTTTCAGAAAAGTCACCTCTATGTAAACCTTGTAAAAATGTTTTGTCCGACCATTCTTTGACTTAGTTCATTTCTTTCCAAGATGTATCTCCACTGAAATTATATATATTTTTTACAAAATTGCAAAATATGGTTCAACTGTAAATGTATGATGGTGTGGCCTTCTCATAAGTCTAACAACTGCCACGATAGTGTCATCATATATATTTTTTATGTAATACTTAGTTTCCGTTGTTTTAGAAAGATCATTTTTCACTTGCACCTTAATTTTCTCAATAAATTAAGTCTCCACAATATACTCCATTATTCTACACAGACATTATAAATTTATTTATCAAATTTTGATGCAAATACTTGTATCTAACATTTCATTTGATAGCATAATGATAAGAAGACAGTATATATCACACAAGAAGCATATATGAAAACTTTCATTAAGTATTTGTTTTAGTGCAAAAATTATTTTGTATTAAAATGTTAATGTATATAAATGTTTAAAAAAGATAAATTCACTTCATATATTAAAATAGTTGCTATCAAAATGCGACTGTAATAGTATAGTTTCCAAAGATGTTAACTTTTTTGATAAGCACTATAAAGATAAAAATGACGACAATATTAGAAAAATATAAAAAAAGTGAGCACGTGTGAAAATAGAATCTACCAAAAATTAAAATTATAAAATGAAAGAAAACCATATCCGACTAGAGGGAAAAGATAAAGCAAGATTTTTTATTTTTTTTTGAGTTTCTTGTTTGCAAAAATCTAATAAAAGATGAAAACTGACAGTCCAATATTGTTTATAATGCCTCACTTGAAAAAAAAGTAACTTTTATAAATCATGTGAATATGTTTAGAAATCTTGAAAGTTGAAACTAAATATAATGAAATGCATCAATATATTTTATGAATATAATCAATCTAAATGTTACCTAAATTCAGAGAATAACATATAAAACCCATGAGATTTATACAAAATAGCAACAATGAGCCAACATTTTGAAACATTTTGAGTGGAACTATTAAAACCTTAAAAAATAAGTTTATACCATTTCATCAACCAATATAACATGCTGGTATTTCTTTAGCCTGCAATTGGACTATCTTTCAGTACTTTTTGATTTAAGTAAGACTTTGACACTCCAACTATTCGACACAGGAGTTATATCATTGATGTGTAGGAGCTATTGCGTCATTTACTCCTATTATTGAATTATAATAGTGGTATATTAGTAAACTACAATAGTAACAAAAAGATTGCAAATTTAGTAAAAAGATCACATGCTCAAAAAGAAGAACATGCACTATATTTACTTAACATCAAAAAACAAAAGAAAAATAGAACATCAAAAATGATCATAAATACAAAATTAAACATAAAAATATAAACATCTATCAATTAGCTCATAGATTTCTTAATAAATAATATTTTTCATGAATTATTAGTGTACTCCCTCATCTATTGATAGCTCAATTAGAACTTTAACTGCAACATAGAGCTAACCATGAGAAAAATTGGTTGAAGTAAATAAGTTCCTACAGAATTAAGTGTTTGCCCTTGAACCTTATTAATTGTCATAGCAAAGCATGGCTTAATGGGGAATTGAAATCTTTTGAAAAGTATTAGGAATTTGTCTTTATTCGTGCACTCCAAAGGAATTCAAGGTATGAAATAAAATTTTCTCTTAATCTATGGCAAATTAATCGGGTTCCATTACATAGACCTTAAATAGGATTTAAGTTTCTCAAGAGCATTACTAGGCATTTTTTCCCAAAATTAATTCATGAGGCAAACTAATAGAGACAACAACACTAAAAAATCTTCATATTATACTTGATCCTATATATTACAAGATTTTTTATAACTAATATATTGTCTTGTAGTTCCAGGAAGCTTATTAAGTATATTATTTATCTCAATCGTACAATCATTCTTTGGAGTAAGTATCACTCTACTTATCAGATCATAAGATTCGTACTAGAAAAAATTTATAGATGGGACTACATAATTAAGTAATGCTCTATAGATGTATGTTTATTAATGAATGGCAAAACAATATCATTCCAAATAACAATATTATCCTCAAACATAAAAGGTTCAGTATCATTACCAACTCTTAATAAAAACAATGTAAATAAAGGTTCACCTTGGCATCGTTTTTTCATCCACATCAATCGGTAACTTGAATTTAGAATGTGCAGTTCGAACACCAAATAATAAAGATACATGAACTCCAAAAGTTGAAACAATAAAAGTAATGAGCCCTTTGTTCTAACATATGCAAGTAACATTCTACACAAAAATATTTTCCCTATTCCTTGGCCCATCAATAAAAAATGCATCTACTATATTACTGTTAATTTTATCAATCACAGCATTAAAAGCAACTTTTGGCATGTCATTTACTTTTGTACATTCATAAGGTCATCATTGGATGGAATAATACCTTTTTCATAAGCTGATTCTCTTGCAAACCATTCATCTTCTGTCAATCTTTCAAAATAAGGAGCTAACAAATAATCATAAATAGATTTATTCATTGACATAAGAAATCCATCTATACTTTGCAATGTTTTTTTTTTTTCAATTTCAAAATCTATTAAAGCATGATTCCTTCTAAAATCATCAAATAGAATATCATAAAACTACTTTAGGACCTGGAGGTGAATAATAAACCAACAATATCACAAAACATTTTCGTATCTTAAAAGGCATGTGAAATTGAGAAGCTTTCTCTAAGCACTGTACTGCATAAATATCTGATTCATGCAAACCACAATGTAGTGCACTGATATTCATAAGATATTGGAGCTTTTTACATTAGATAACAAAATTTTTAAAAATTAATGCTCAACTTCCGATGGATCAACAACAACAATTCTCCTGATAACCATTTGTTTTTTTATGAGATTTCCTCTTTCTATATTTTTGCTCCCACACGAAAATGTTCGAAGAATTCTTTATATTTCGCATTCATCTAGAAAAACTTAGTCAACATTGTTCTTCCTGTAAATAGATTTGAAATAATTTCATTCAAAGATGTATTCCTTCCAAAACTAATATACTGGCTATTAGGTAAATGTATAGGCATAACTATTACAGGATGATACATTTGAGTAATATCAAAAGTATAAATTCTTCAGAAAGCTTCAACAGCAGAAATCCACTTATCTTTTTGGAAATATTTTATTTCATCAATGTTATCAATAAAAGAATCACCAACAATATTAAAAAATATTATGTCATGATCCTTATATATGTACTTATAAAGATACTTAGCAAGTTTAAAATTAGAACATGCTTTTACATTTATATGGCAATTAAAATTTGCTAACAAGTAAGGACAATAAGGGATACCAAATCTATTATCTAAATACACATTGCTAACAAGCACCTTTTTTCCATCATTTCTTCTTCTATAATTAGGATAAGAATATTGACCATAACATGTAAATTCACAAAAGTCTTTAGGATACCGACTTTTACATTCACCATCTTTCATGCAAATACTTTTTGAATTGCTCAAACCACAAGGACTAGACAACATATGAAGAACAACATAATGAAATAACATTGAATTAGGATCATTAGGTATCTGAGCACTTATAATATTATCATATAGTTCTGGTGAACTTAATTTATATTGTTGTTTTAAAATAAGAATCCAATGAGTATGTGGCAAAGCACATTTTTGGTATTCAACAACATATGCATATATCGGAACTTCTCCAAATAACTTTTTTTTTAGATAACCTCATCTTAGAATTCATCAAGTTTAGACCGAAAAATATGTGATCTGGCCTATCATGAGGTTCTTCTATTGGTAAAAGATTATCTTTAGTATCTTTTCAATTTGGATTACATGTCATTGTAACAAATAAATTAGGATTTTCATACCTCTGACACAAAGCCATCATATTAACATATATTTTCATCATATCTCTAACCCCACTTATGAAAGACAAAGGTAATATAATATGACGACCTATCTTTGTAGGATCATTCAGCCCTCTACTCCTAAAGCATCATCAATACCTTATAAACTTTTAGTCCTAGCATCAAACAATTGTTGTTTCGTTCTATAATAATATAAACTTTGTGTCTCAATCTTTATGTATGAATGAATACTAAATTGTTGGCGTAACCTTTCGGAGTGCAACATACTATTAAGTTTATTTTTACAAACATGGTACCTATATGCAACATATTCTCTGCACCAAACATCGTCTTCTTGTTTCTATTTTGGTGGTAGACTACAATAGTAAGATCAAACTAGATACAACATTAAAAAAAAAACTACCTTAGTCCAATTTTTTTTCTTTTTTGGTTATTATAGCACACCATACCTTTATTTTCAGCTTGAATAATATGTTAAGCAAATTGCTCAATAACCCCTACATTGTGTCTTACATTCTTAAATACTAATGTGCTCTATGTCAGCATGCCATCCAAGCTCACCGAGAGGAAATAATAAGGATATTGCAAAGAATCATAACAACCATAATATAATATTAAATGGCTATGGTCGTCTGTTCCATCAACTATAATATCATGATTCACATCTTCAGGCTCATCATTCGTTTCATCGCAAATCCCAACAACTTCTTCAATAGTTGGAATGTTATGAGTTTTTTTATTCAATTTACGATTAGCACACATAACAATTTTAAAATTCTATAGGCTACTCCAAGAACACAATTGCTTAAAATTCTAAAGTTCCAGTTATCAACTAAAGCTTTCAAAAGCAAATCAACAATATCTACCTCAAGATCATACTTTTTCAAAGATTCAGAGCCTATGTCATCAATAAGAAAAATAATTGCACTCATCATGGAAGCTCAAGAGAGTTACTGAATGCTGCAAGTTTGTGAGATACTTGCCCATTAACTTTTAATGTATGTATACCTTGGGTATTCCAACAAAATCTAGGATCAGTTTAAATGTTAATAGACATCAAAGCAAAATAATTATTATGCATGAAAACTCTTGGTCTAAATCTAACCCCAAGGCCTGTAGTATCAATGGAAAAAGATGATGCAATATGGGATTAAAAGAAATTAACGCCAAAAGCACATCGCCATTTCCGCAACAAAAAGAGATAGGCCTGTAGTAAAACTTTTTAGTAAGACAATATTGACATAATGGAGACAAAGGAAAAAGCCATAGTGTAGTCAGAATAGATAACAAATGCTAATAACGAGTAGATCTATGAATAGAAGCAAGAGGAACTAGTTGTTATCCATTCAATTCATTAGCTTCCATAAATGTGTTTTTGCAACATTATCTACCTAACTACTACCTAAAGTTTTAATATCCAAGTGCCTTCCTCTACCAATCAAACCTAACCTTAACCTTTAATACAATCCTGATATTATTTTCTATGTCGCTCCAACAATTTTACTTTATCTTCTGGTCACATATTTTGATACACTTCTTTTGCCCTCTCTCTAGCTTTTCTTTTCCTTTCTCCACCAAAACATATCCCAAAGCAATACCTTTTTATATATTTAATAATTTTAAAAAATATATATTACCAAATTTTTAAACATAATAAACTAACTGAAATTTACATAATCTTTTAAAACATAGCATAGTAACACTTAAAAAATAAAAATTACAAACGAAAAGTAATTAAAATAAAACAACACAAGTTCTCTTGCAGCATTATGCAAGTTTATCTTCTTGCCATGAGCAAGTGACGTCTCTACTTTGTTAAAGTTTTTGTTTTCCTTCTTTTTTTGTTTGTCTATATTTTCTGTTGACCTGTGGAAGCCGATATTTCTTCCATTTCATTGGAAGATGACAAGTTAGAAAAGTTACAAGCAATTGCGGAGCAAGATTCAAAGAGACAAATCAATTATGAGTTATGTTTGATAGGCCGCTTTATTCTCCATGAAAGAATTAATTACTAGAGCAACCGTCTAGCAACCAAGTAGAGGAGTTTGTATCAAGGAAATTGAACCATCAATCTATATTTGTTAGTTCTTTAACAGATTTGATTATCAGCGGATTTTGAATGGAGGTCTATGGTCATTCAATAACAGCCTACTAGAATTGAATCAATTCAGACAAGGGATTCCATCAACACTTTCTTTCTCTAAAGTGGCTTTTTAACTTCAGATTCATGATCTCCCGTTTGGGTATTTCTCTGAAGCTAATGCTAAGTTCTTTGGTAATTTTATTGGCCACTTTATTGAGTATAATGGGATTAACAGAAGTGGAGCCATTAGATCCTTCATGCATATCAGGATCCTTGTTGATGTTGGTTTACCATTGAAGAAAGGGAAAAAAATGAGAACATAAGGAGGAAGGAATTTCATTGCATCTTTCAAGTATGAGAAACTCCCCACATATTGTCATATCTGTGGAAAATTAGATCACTCAGAGTTCCAATGCCACATCCTTTTGGATAGTAATAGGACTTTGGTTGAATGGAGGTTTGCCAATCTTCGTGCTCCAGCGTGAAATAGTGGTGCTAGATATGGAAACCCATGGATTAGAGATATGCCATGGATTCAAAGGGCAAAATTTTCTGTCATGAATCAAAGGATTTGAATGTTTTTAAAATTGGAAAGTGCGAGCTCTATTCTAATTCATAATACTAGGCCTAATCAATCTTCTCATGTAAGTATTTCACGTGGGAAAGAAAAAATGGATGTAGATATCGATTGTAATTTCATTGGGTCATCTCGATCTAATGTATTAGACTTTGATAATAAAGAAGATCCTATTACAATTACTGAAGAACCAAAAATAGGTCAAAGGGAGGAAGGACAAAATGCAGTCGTGGAGGGATATGTTCTCTCAAGTGATGGTATTTTAACAACTTCTGATGTATCTCCACCAAATCCAGCAGTAGGACCTACTAGGCAGACATGTCGAAGCTAATTATTTGTCTCAGTTGGAACTGCCAAGGGCTTGGCAACTCTCAAATAGTGTTAGCGCTTAAAGAGATGGCATATTCCTCACAAGTTAAAGTTTCTTTTTCTGATGGAGACTCTTGTTATAGGTCAAAAAATTGAAAAAGTTGCTAGGATGCTAAAATTTGATGCTTGTTTTTATGTGGATAAGCTCGAGCATATAGGAGGTTTGGCTACACTATGGAACAACATAGACTCCATTTTAGTTATTCATTACTCAAATAATCATATTGAGCTGTCCATGGAAGATACTATTGCTGGAAATTGCCGACTTATATGGATGTATGGCTTTCCAAAAAGAAATCAAATGAGGAAATCATGGGTGCTTATTGAGAGGCTGGCTCATCAATCTTCTAAGCCATTAGTTTGTATTAGTGATTTAAATGATATCAATTCAATGGATGATAGATTAGGAAGTAAGCCATATCCAGTCAATTTGTTAAATGGTTTTCATGATATTATAAAGAATTGTGGGCTAATTGATTTGCCAATTCATGGTTTCAACTTCACCTGTGAAAGAGGCAGAAAGTCAGGTAATCTTGTTTTGGAGAGGTTGGATAGGGCTTTGGTGTCTAGGGGCTTGATTGAGATGTTTATTGACTGCAAATTAATTAATTTGATAGCATGTGTCAACGAACATAGCCCAATTTTGCTTCAATTTGCTAGAGGTACTACTCGTCATCATAGAAAACACTACAAGTTTGAGAATAATTGGCTTTTGTGGGAAGGGATTGGTGATGTTGTTAGGAACAGCTGGCAAAATTCAGAGCATCGTCAGTTGAATGATAAATTTAAGGAATATGCTACAACTCTTCAATATTGGAGCAAAACCTAAAATAGCAACTTTAAAGTGAAAATTAAAGAATTGTAGGTAAACTTGATCCAAGCTAGGAAAGCTGGAATGACATGTGTGGAATGGGAAAACAATAAGGAATTGAATTTATTGTTGGCTTAAGAAGACATATTCTGGATACAAAGGGCCAAGAATTATTAGCTAAAATATAGGGATTTAAACATCTATTTCTTTCATGCTCAAGCCACTGATCACATACGGCATAATACCATTAGAATTTTATTTGATGATGCTGGGTGCAACACTCATTCGATGAGACCATGGGAAAAGTAGTGCTTAATTATTTGAATAATCTATCTTCTCCCTCAACTGGAAGTATCGGCAGAAAATAATTATAAGTTGTTGAAACCTTTTCAAGCAGATGAATTTAAAAAGATTTATTTCAAATGCATCCGGATAAAGCATCAGGTTTAGATGGAATGAACCCAACTTTCGTCAGCACTTTTGGAGAATAGTGGGTCAAGATGTGGTAGCCCATTGTCAATCTTGGTTGGAAACAGGCACTTTTCCTGACTATCTAAATAATACTATTATCGTACTTGTGCCCAAGAAGGAAAATCCTTATTCTATAAAAGACCTTAGGCCAATCTCTTTCTGTAATACGGTGTATAAAATTTTGGCTAAAGTTCTAGTTAATCAGCTAAATAGCCTTTTGCCGAATATTATTTCTTATTCTCAATCCACTTTTGTTCTTGGCCGATTAATTATTGATAATGTCGTGGTTGCTTTTGAGTGATTCATTACTTAAAAACTAAGACTAGAGGCAAAAAGAGGGAGGTACCACTTAAAATTGACATTAGAAAAGCTTATGATGTAGTCGACTTCATGTTTTTGAAGAACATTATGCTTATTATGTTGTGTGTCACTACAGTCAAATATGATATTGCTTTTAATGGTAACACTCTTGGCCCTATTGTTCCCCATAAAGGATTGAGACAGGGTGATCCCCTCTCTCCTTATTTATTTATTATCTATGCAGAGGGTCTCTCTTCTTTACTTCAAGAAGTAGAATGGAAGGGTGACATCCATGGGTGTCAGATTAATAACCGATGGCCCAACATCTCCCACTTATTCTTTGCTGATGATAGTTTCTTTTCTTTAAAGCAAAGGAGAAGAATGTGCTTAGATAAAACATGCGCTTTCTATTTATGAAAAAGCTTTAGGCCAGGCTGTCAACTTTTAGAAATTAGGAATTTTCTTTAGTTCTAGTGTGTTTTTTGATTGCAGTAACAAGATTAAAGATTTATTGCAGGTCCATTCAACTTTAGATCTTGGTAAATATTTAGGCTTACCCTTTCTCTTTAGACAAGGGAAAAAATAAATCTTTTCTTTCTTAAAACAAAAGCTCTAGAAAAGGGTGAGAAGTTAGAAGAATAAGTTTCTTTCTAAAGCAGGATAAGAAATCTTTTTGAAGATTGTAGCCCAGGCTATTTCAACGTATTGCATTAGTGTCTTTCAAATTCCTGTCTCAATCTATGATGATTTGCAAAAATGATGAATTCATTTTGGTGGGGATGAAGAAGAACAGTGATAGGAGTTTGAATTGGCTAAATTGGGATAAATATGAGTGAGCAAATAACTTGGAGGTATGGGGTTTGGCAACCTCCGATGCTTCAATTTAGCAATGCTTGGCAAAAAATGATGGCAATTGCTGTCTCATACTTCTTCTTTAGTGAGTGGAGTTTTCAAAGCTAGATATTTCCAAGGAAGTCTTTTCTTGAAGCGAATGTGGGTTCTAATCCTAGCTTCATTTGGAGAAGTGTTTCGAGTGCCAAGGATTTGTTGAAGAAGGATATCAGATAGAGGGTTGGAACTGAGTCTAATATCGACTATGGAAGGACCCTAGATTCCTGATGATACAAATTTTTATATCAGTTCTATTATGGGGATAGGTTTGGAGGGCTTAAAGGTTTTTGACATTATCAATCATGAGTCTAAGGTGTGGGACTTTGCTAAATTATATACCTTTTTCACCCAAGTTGATTTTAATAGAATTTGTCAATTTCCTTTATCTACTCGGGATATGGAGGATAAACTTATTTGGCACTTTACAAAGAATAGGCAATACACTATTAAATCCCGTTATCATGTTGTTGTTGGTCATTTTACTAATTTGGGATCTCTTAGAGCCCAAGGGCATTAGAATATGCTTTGGAATTTGAAAATAAGCCCTAAGGTCCATGATTTTCTTTGGAGGACAGCTAGAGGTATTCTTCCTTCCAAATTTAATATTGCAAACCAAGGAATTAATTTGGATGTACACTGCCATTTCTATGGAGATAATGAAGATATTACTCATGTTCTTTTTTATTTCTCTGTAGCACATGCCACATGGAATATTTTGGATATTGATTTTAGTGATGCTAGTGTTGAATATTTCTTACATGCTCTTTCTAATTGTCAGCTTCCTCATAAGCAACTTCTTATTGCTATGGTTGCATGAAGCCTCTAGTATCACAGACATATTGCAATATGGAAAGGAAGTCTGGCCTCCCTACTACTATTGTTAACTTTGCTAATAAATCACTTAAAGATTGGCAAAAAGTGCATAACAGAAGCTTGAAAAATGAACACCAAAACTTAACTTTTGGTAGTATATGTAAGTAGGCCAAACTAACACTTGGGAGATTAAAATGTAATGTGGATGGAGCCATTTTCAATGCAGAAAATCAAATTGGATTTGGGGCTATTTTTCGATATGATAGGGGTCAGTTCATCAAGTGCATTTCTAGGCATCATCTGGGCTCTTTTCTCCAATGATAGTGGAAGGTATTGCTCTCAGAGAAATTCTTAATTGGTTACACAATAATTCTTGGAGAAATGTTGATATTGAGGTTGATATCAAGAAGTTTATTTTGCTGCCCATTCTGCTAATATAGATCTTTCGAAGTTTAGATCTATTATTGAAGATTGTCGTAGCATCCTTTCTCAACTACAAGATTGCAATCTTGTTTGGGTTAAGAGACAAGCCAATAAAGCAGCCCATAGTTTGGCTAGAGCAACTTTATTTCATGCTAGTTTCTGCTATTGAAGTGAATCTCCTAATTTTCTTTCTTATGCTCTTTTGTATGACACTCTTGACCAAGGCCAATAGGTTGGAGATTAGGAGTTAGCCTACCGGATATAGTTTTGTATTTGTCCTCTGGTTTTCAAGTTCTAATGTTTGTTTTTGATGAAGCATTAGTTTTCACAAATATCTATATATATATAAAATAAAATAAAAAATAAGAAAACAACAACAACAACAACAACACCACCACAAAGCAAAACAACTAAACAAGCCATCAAAAAACATAAGAAAAATAAGCATAAAAATACAAAACAAATAATTAATGTATGCTTCACTCATTTAATAACGTTGTAAAAGTAGAGAATAATAATTCAAAAAAATGAAAAAGCATATGGAAACGAACTAAAAAAAATCAACAAAACTTAATATTTTTGAAGCAGAAGACAAGATTAATCTTTTCTCCAACTCTTTGAACTAGGCAATAACACTACAATCAAAGCATAAAACCATTAATATAGAAAAGTAAGTTAGCAAAAAGGATAGAGAAAGAAATTTAAACATAGTAATTGTAGATTAAAAAAGAATAAACCTATATAAAAAGCCAACAATCAATAAATTACCAAAACGAATAAAAATAGTAGCCTTACCCAAAAATCAACTTTATTAAACATAAAACAAGAGTAAATCACAAAAACTACCACTGAGGTTTGCCTAAATACAAAATGCCCTTGTTGTTTCAGAAATTATCAATACACCCCTAAGATATCATGATGTCCAACAAGTGAGCCTTGACGTTAAGAGCCGTTAGGGTTTCCAACTCTAGCCGTCTAAAAAATTAAATAATGAAAATATCCTTCTGTATATTTTGACCAATTTTGACCTTTGTTGACCAACTTTTAATAATGAAAATACCTTTTAAGGGGTTAGTTTAAAGCCATTTGATATGCAAAAGTTGTTATATGTAACTTATTATAATTTGTAGGTATGTGTATGTAAGATTTATTATTTATAAAGGGCTTAATTGTAAATGTTCTATCTAGTTATGAAAGTAGCCATTTATATCCATTGGTGGATTTTTGCTATATAAACCCTCTCATTTAGGACATTTTTAACTAAACTAAGATGGTTTCTTCATGGAGCACTTCTTGTACTAATGTAGGTGTGTTAAAATATAGAAACGAGATGTGCAAAAAGATAAATTGTGGGAGGAAGACATCTATAATAATATCCGAGACAAGCAATAATTGGGGAAGGTTTTTCTACTGTTGCACCAAGCATGGACTTTCACATTGTTGTGTATCTATTGAAGAGGATGTACGTTAAAGTTGTAGTTGTGGTCATGGTGAAGTTCATGAAGAATTTGAAGCTACAAGCTCTAATAGTGATGTAATAGGCCTAAGAAATGAGGGTTTACTGTATAAACTTTTAGTTGTAAACATGGTACTTTTTAGTGTTCTCTTTTTATGCCAACTTCTATAAATGTTGGGAAAGTAGAGAGTAATGTAATGCATGAAATTTTACTATATGTGTAAGTTGGGGTATCTTGGTTTTTTAATGCATTGTGACTTGGATAATGTAGTACAATAGTTCTGAATTTTGTATACCATTGATCATAGTGGCAATAAAACAAAGGCATTACATTATATACATTGTATACTTGTATAGTACTAACTAAAAATATAGAAGAAAGATAGCCAAAAGATATATAGAAAAAGAAGCAACAACACTCATAGCAATACTTGGCCAAAAAATATTACTTAATCATATCTATTTCAACAAACCAAGTTATAAAGGCATTCAACTAACCAAAAATCCCAACTAAGCTGAACTCACAAATGGTCTGCTCAATCCACCAAACATAATTTAACCAAGTCATCAAAAGTCAATTAAAAACCACCAAAACATGTCGAGCAATGTACTAAGTATTGTTCAACCAACCAAGCCAAAAAAATTATCAAGTAATCATATTAAATCTATTACATCTAAGGGCATTCATACTGAAAGATTTCATTTGAGACTATGGTCTCCATAGTTTTGGATATTGTTGCACTCTTATTAAGTGATGGGCCTGACTTTGGTACAACTGGTGGGGTTGCCTCCTGCTTAGATGATGGGCCTTCCTTTGCAACACTTGGAGGGGCTACCCTAGAGGCTGCTCTTGATGGTTTCTTCTAGGGGATGAAGCCTTCTTTGCTACCATTGGAAGGGTTGCCTCAGTGACCGCTCTTGCTGCTTTCTTCTTTGGGGATGAGGCTTTCATTACAACACTTGGAGAGGCTAATTTTGTTGTCTTTGAAGGTGGTGGGGCTGCATTAGATAATACCTTAGTCTTCTTCCTGGTGAAAACTGGAGGGGGGTTTTCCATAGGGTGTGGCGTTATTCTCTTCGTCCTAGCTAGCACAACCTTTCCGACATGAGGCTTCCCATGTTGTTCTTTAGGCTATGAGGTGTAAACTTGTGATTGGTTCACCTGTGCGTATATATAGACGTAAATGAATTTACTTAAGTCTTCTTCAATGCAAAATAAAGTAAAAAAATTCCTTAAACTAATCAATTGCTTAAAACTAACTTAAATCAATTTCTTAAACTAACTAAACATACTTGTCCATCTCTAATAGGTTGCTTTCCTTTTTTCTTCCTTGTATTAGATGGTGAAGCTGGAATAGCTAGTGCACTTGTAGTTTGTGATGATGCAACTTCCATGGATTTACTAGTCTCTTTTACAACCTTGTTCTTGTTAAAAACCATATTAGTTGATTTGTCAATAACACAATTGGAGTTATGTTGTGATTAAATCACCTAACCTATCTTATTTACATACATTAAGGTACAGTCAAGATAGGAAGAAACTAAACAACTTCACAAAATAAAGAATTACCATTTTTACTTCAGTAGCACTTCCAAGATTGTTAGTGATCTCGTTAAGATCTCCAACACTCCTAGCAGTCCTCCCAAAGGCCCTCTTAAAATTCCTGTCAACATTCTTACTAGCATTTCCAGCAATCTTTATTCCAGTCCCAGTAGCATTATTACTTCTTGATTGTACATTCACCTAACACATAAAATAGATTAGATAGCAGTGGAATTAATGCATAAAATGTCAAAAATAATGAACATGTAATTAAACTCATAGTTAATTTGACCTCTTTACAAGTTATAGTGTCATGTCCTACAGCATTACATCTCTTACATCGTATAAAACCTAGCCTCTTTATAGCAGCTTTTTCACCTAGCACTCTTCTTCTACTTTTCTTAGGTCTCCCTGGTGACATTTTCTTGAAGGGCAGTAGCAATTCATTAGGAGTTATATCCATATCTTTCGGCCAAAATTTTGGATCAGTGGTTGGATGTATCATGTGGCGTTATGCTTGCATGTACTTCTCTTTAAATAGCTATAATCTATGTAATTCTCAGCCTTCTCCCTTCTATAAGCTATGGCTATTGCTACATGTTTACAAGGTATCTCACAGATATCCCACATCTTATAATCGCATGTTCTCCTAGTAAGTTCAAAATATAGTGAATTGACCCATCTTAAACTTCGAATTCCCATTGGCCAGCTAACAAAAAATGACACTTTCTAGACTCCTAAACATTTGCATTCAGTGTTTTAACAACATTTGGAACAATTACATTAGTCCATTTCATTCCCTTTTCGTGTCTTTTTTGGAGCATTCTCATCAATTTAGCCCTCAACCTATCAAGCAAAGTCAATACAGGTTTGACCCTAAGGTCACCTACCCAGTGATTAAAAACTCTGAGATATTGTTAGTAACATGATCATTTTCAGCCTAAGGCCAAAGGCATGCCTTGACCACATTTCACATGGATTTTTAAAAGCCTATCATATGCAACAAACTTCAATTCCTTAAGTTTATACACTGCAAAATTAAAGCCTGCTGCATTATATGACATGGTTGCTTTCCAGAAATATCTTTTCAATGCAACACCAGCAAAATGACTTCTAAAATTTGCATGGATATGCCTTGCATATCTTCTATTAATGGCATGAGGGACCAACTCATTTATGGTCTCCACAAGGCCCTGAAAACACGGCCAAGAAAGGATAGTAGCATGAAGATAAAAGAGAATAAATTTTACTAAATCAAAATATTATAAATAGATATATTGCATAACTTAGTATAGTAAAATGCATACCTTCTATATGTCACTCATGAAGCTCCAAGATAGGCCAGGAGAGAACCCTCCAAGTATGTCTTATAAGTTCTCGAAGAAATACATCCATGACTCTTTACATTCAGTCTCAGAAATAGTAAAAGCCAAATGGAATAATCTATTATCTCCATCTAACCCAATGGTAGCAAGCACAACCACTTGGCAACCATCAAAACCTAGAAATGGACTACACCCCCTCCTCCCAAGAATCAATTCGTCAGAGCAACCAAACCCAAGAAAAAAAATTTGGTTTCATCATTTGCTTCTACATCACATTGCAAAGCTACATAGCTTCCCTCATTTCAAAGACACACTAATTTTTCCATAATAAGGTAACAATCCATAAGACTTAGAATGACTACCCTCAATCTCCTCTAAAGCCATATTCCTAGCTCTATAAATCTGCATATATGGTGGACTCGCACCAATTATTTTTCATTATTTGGAAGCCATCCTCTTGGCAGAGGCCTACTTAGTGTAATTTGTCCTCTCACATGTGTGTGTTGGTTGATAAGTTTTTATTTGAAATGTGACACCATCTCCAATTTTTGAAGCATGAATTCTCCAAGAATAATTTTTATCAACACAATGAGCAGGGGAAAATCACACTTTTGGTCCCATAACTTAGTGTCAGTTTCAATTAAGTCTCATTCATTTCGAAATTATCACATTGAGTCCTATAATTTAAAATTTTTCTCACATTTGGCCTCACCTATCCCCTTCCGTTAAATAACTAACAGAAAATGCACGTGCCGTGCACGTGGCAGTTAACAAGTGAGTTTTGGAGGAAAATTAACGAGGCCTAAGTTATGGGACCAAAAGTGAGATTTTCAGAAAAAAAATATTTCCAAAAACTAAATATTCAAGAGTTTTCAAAAAAAAAAAAAATTAATATTTCTTTTCCAAACATGATAAAAATTTATAATTTAAATTTTATAATTTTTCTTCTATGGAAATTTATTTAGTCATTAACTTGTTAATTTTTGTTATTTTTAAATATTAGTTAATTTGGATAAATTTTAAATTTTAAATTATATTTTTAATTTAATTATATTTAAAATTTTTAATGGTTATTTTAATTTTAAAATATAAGTTAAAAAATTATTTTTAATTTCATTATTTCTAAATAAATATTAAAATTAATAGAATTTAAAATATAATTTTGATTTAGAAAAAACTTGGTTAATAAAATATAATTTAAAATTATATTTAAATATTCATTTGGAAACAAGCATGGAAAGTTTAAAATTTAAAATTTCTAAATAGTTAATTTTTTGTTATTACAATGAAAACTTTAAAAATAACAAAAATCATAAATCTAAATATTAATTTATAATGAAAAATTATAAATTATAAATTTTAAGAGTTATTTTCAAATTAACTAATTTTTACAAATAACAAAAAATTTAACAAGTTAATAACAAAATAAATTTCCAAACATGAAAAATTAATAAATACAAGTTAAAAGTTTTCTCATGTTTGGAAAAGAATTATTTAATTTAGCTTTTTTTAAATCCTTTTGAATGTTTGAAATTTTTTACACAATAAATGTTTATGATAATGTTACCAATTACATTAATTAATATCATTTTACAAAGATAAAAAATTAATTCAAATTAAAATTTAAATTAAAAATTATTTTTAATTTTATTATTTCTAAGTATTATTTAAAATTATTAGAATTTAAAATATAATTTAAAATTAATTTTTTATTAAATTATATTTTATTTTATTTTTTGAAAACTTTTGAATATTTAGTTTTTAAAAAAAAATCTGAAAATCTCACTTTTGGTCCCATAACTTAGGCCTCGTTAATTTTCCCTCCAAAACTCACATGTTAATCGCCACGCGTACAACACGTGTGTTTTCTATTAATTTTTTAATGGAAGGGGGAGGTGGGACCAAATGTGAGAAAAAATTTAAATTATCGAACTCAATATGATAATTTCAAAATGAAAGGGACTCAATTGAAACTAACCCTAAGTTATGGGACTAATGAGCAGTCAACCTGTCCTTCTCATTTTTTTCCCTAATGAATTTAAAGCATTCTTGAATTGCAAACTCTCTCAAAATTTCTCTAAAAACATACACATCTATGAAAATCATATATTGCTCTGAAATAATTTTTTCACCAAAATCAACAACAAAGTGCACAACATCTCTATTCAAATATCCAGGTAATAGATTATTTTGAAACTTTTCATCAATCGAGTTGTGACTCTCACAATGGTTGTCAAAGTTATAATTTGGCAACTCATCATTTAAACTATCTTCTGTAACTAAGAATGCTCTCATCATCCCCACCCTCACATTAGGTTGATATAAAGAGTCATCTTCAGTTATCATCTGCTAAGAATTGGGCATCCTCAACTATGGGAGGAACTCCACTGTCTATACTCCTATACTCATACACAATCTCCCCTTCAATACCTGTCCCACTCTCACCTCCATCAACCCCCTCACCACTTAAGTTATTGTCATTCTCCTCCAAACTATCTACAAACACATTAATTGCATTTGAATTCGCATTCATATCAAACATCTTCATTACATCTTTATCATTTAATATTGTGAAATTCTCTTGACTATCATTAATAGTACATCTTATTACAAAAGGCGAACTTTGTAAATTATGTCACTCCCTTATGCCATCCAAAAAATCAAAATAGCTATACCAATCTGGGGCTAAAATCTTTTTATACCCCGATGAGATGTGAAATGGGCGGTTTAACAACCCCCCCACCCCGCGCGTGAGAAAAAGAAAAAAGGTTGAGACACCCACTTATATTTTTAAAATGTGGGAGGCTCACTACCTCATTCCATCTATTTGAGTTGAATTTTGTATTGTATGGATAAACATACCCTCATATATATATATATAATTATTCATATTTATTATATTTTTCTTTTCATTTTGTTTAATCTAACTAAATATATTTATATAAATTAAATACTATTTAATATTTATAAAATTATATATACATACATACATATAAAATTATATATATACATATATGTATATAGAATTATTTGAAACATATTTATATACACATATAATATAAAATATATATTTCTTTTTCTTTATAAAAATAAAAAAGATATTTTTATATTTCTTTTTTATATTCTTTTTTATATATGCATATAAAAATATTCTTTTTATATTTTAATAAAATATATATTTCTTTTTATACTTCTTTTTCTTTATAAAAAATAACATATATATTTTTATATTTATTTTTTATATTCTTTTTTATATATGCATATAAAATATTCTTTTTTATATTTTAATAAAATATATATTTCGTTTTCTTCATATATTTCTTTTTCTTTATATATGCCCCGACGGCTCCATCCCCACCTCCCACCTACCCCCTTCCCTAAAATAATTCCATGGCAGCCCACAAAATGGCCAGACCCTGCCAGAGTTGGCTAGGCCCGACCATCAGCCATCATGGCCGGCTGCATCAGGCATGGCAGCCAACAATATTTTTTTAAAAAAAATTATTTTTTTATGTATATATATGTACACTTGCAGACACAAACATATATAAATCTTGTGTATATATACATATATATTGATTTTTTTGGGCGACACTGGCGATCATGGCCATGGCTTTTTTAAGGCTGGCCATATATATATATGGTGATGTTATATATAAATACATTAAAAACTTATTTTTTTTATATTAATACACGTCAGCCACTGGGGAGTGCAGCCACCAATGGCCGTTGAAAGAAACTAGACAGATTCGGGCAGTTCGCATGGCTGCCGTGTAGCCAAATATATATGTATATAATATATTATATATTATATAATACTATATTATTATAATATATATTATATAATATTGATAAATATATTATAATATATATGATATGTTGTATATAAATGTATAAATATTTTTTTATCTTTAATAAATATTAAGTATTATTCCATTTGGGGTGTTCATTTAAACAAAAAAATCCAATAATTGATATAATAAGGGCATGATAGTCATTTTACATATAAAAAAAATCATAAAAACTCGCATGAAAAGGCGCCTGCACTTCACTTATGGCCTCAAGGGGGTTTTTCATTGCATTTTCAGAAAATATGCGATGGCCTTTTTATCCTTTTTTTATAGAAAAGTAAACCACCAAATTCGTAATTTAGAGGGGGGTTGGATTAAATTTTCCCTACCAATGTAGGTCAATATCACTTAGCTTAACATTTCTATGATTATAGTGAATAATAGGGCTGGGCATTCGGGTCTGAATTTCGGGTACCCGACCAAACCCAATCAAGTAATGTTGCGTTGAAACCTGATCAATAGGGTTTTACTGGGTAAAAAAAAAGGGGGGAATCTTAATTTTTGAGGATTGTACACCTAAAATAGAGGCAGACTTTCTGCCTCTGTTTTAAGTGAAAAATACACACACACAGCAAGAAGCAAGCATTCCCATTTTGCATTCCCGTGGCCAGCCTCCCCAACTCCCTCTCACATCTCAACCTCTCTCTCTAGTCGCGACGCCTACCTGACCTAGGTAATAAGTTGGAATATTTAATTTTATTTGTTATGTAATAACAGTTTAAGGTTTCTCCACAAAATTTAGGCTTTCTTAATTTTTTTATTTTTCTTGTAAAATTCTTATCTATTCCACGAATCCATGTATATATACTCTATTATTATCTATTATATATGTGTTTGTTAATTATTTAATCTTATGTTTGTAATTTGCTTGAAGAGTTGAGTTAATTTCAATTAGTTTCACATGTGCCAACAAATTTACATTTCAAAATTCACATTCTCAAAAACACAATTCATATTAGAGGGGGGAAAAAATTAGGTCAACCCAAGTTTTGGCTAGATCTTGAGATTCAAAATCTGGCCTAATTTAGCTAGATTTGAAGCTGCAGAATCTGGCCCAAAACAGCCCAGTATATGGGCCAGAAACCCAGTACCCGCTCCTAGTACCCATTTTCGGGATCGAGTAACGGGATATCGGGTACCCGGTCTTCAATCGAGCCAAATCGAGTAGAAAAAAATGAGGCCCAGTGCCCAGCCCTAGTGACACAAGGAAATATACTTTATCAATCATGCGTAATTTAATGAAAGATAACAAACCAACTATATCAATTACAAACAAAGTTAGACAAAGTGGACATGCAATGTAAATAGTAATCAAAGTACTAAACAAACAAACAAAGAACATCAAACTATTAAGCCTAGTAATACACTCTAATAAGACTAATCACATGATCATGCACATATCATAAACCCTAATCATACTACTAAGCATACCCAATGTCAAAAGATAAAAAATAAGGCAGCTTACAAAGAGAGAGAGAGAAGAAACATACAGAGAAACACAAAAACCCTAAAAAAAGATGTCCAGATGCAACATAGACATAAACCCTAACCCCAAGTTGGGGATTTTCACAATAGCGCAAAGAACAACAAAATATATGCACCAAAAACAATACATAATAAAAAGGGTAAATAGCAGACATCCCCCCGACGTATAGGGTCATGTAAGTTTACCCCTCAACCATTGCAAATATGTGGAATGATTATCCAACATTTGCTAAATGTGCCCAAATATCCCTTCGTTCCTTTTTTCGGTAAAATATTACACCAGAGATGCTAAAATACTTTGATGACTAGTTTGGTTAGGGTGATAAGGTGAGATACAATGTTATTATCCCATTTTATCATTTGTTTGGTTTGAGAGATAATAAACACTTAGGCCCACATTAATATCCAAACTCCCGTGTTTATATATGCAACTTCCATGATAAATTAACCTACCACCCCCCGTGGATTTATTTATTGTGTCAATCAAATTATACCATAATGATAAAAAAAATCATATAAATTATCACATGATAAATAATCATGAGATTACTTAAAAATTCAACCAAACTAATCCTGAGTATATTGCACTTTACCTCCTAGCTTTAATAAAGTGTGCATTTAAGAACCTAATCATTCTAAATGTTGTACTTTTATCATTAAATTTTTATTTTTGTGAAATAAGCTAAAATATTGTATAGAAAAAATTATCAAGCACTAGTCACTTGTCAATATATATATATAGTTAAATTAGTTTGAGCTATCATATAATTCCAAATTAATTTTATGATTATATTTTACTTAATTTATATGCATGAGATGATTAAAATTAATTTTATCACTATACCCTAATTGATTTTTATATCAATGTAAAATTAAGTATATTTGTTAGCAAATGACATTTAAATATTTTTAATTTGAATATAGTAATATATGAGAGAGATAATGTTAATGTTTAGATCTGCATTATTTGCTGCCAACATTCATCCGACTAGCGTCATCTATCTTATTTTTATTCAAATTAAAACCTCAAACTACTTACACTTTTAATTAAACAAATAAGCACAAATTTATAAGTGCGCCATAACAATTATTTGGTAATAGAACCTTAAAAATTATTTTTAATTATCTTACACACATGAATTTAAGAAAATTTTAACTATTATGTTGGTTTATACATTTCAAATGACTCAAATTGACTAAACTAGTAATATATTGATAATTAAATAATGTATGATAACAATTTTTGACAAAATATTTCACTTTATTCCACCAAAATAAGAATTTAATACTAAGGATTACATTTTAAAGTATATAAGGTGGCTGAATGTAAATTTTTTAAAACAATACGAGGCAAAGTGCAACAATTTTAAAGTATATAATTGGAAAGTCGGGACATGGGATATTTGTGCACATTTAGCAAAGGTTGGGTAATCGTTCCGCACACTTAAAATAGTAAGGCGGCAAAGTGCAAATGACCCCATACGTTGGGTGAATGCCTGCTATTTACCCTAGTAAAAAACAAGAAAAATCATAAAAACCCTTACCAACACTTCTTCTCAGTCGCGAAAAAAGTAAAATCAAGCGAGTTTTTGTCAAAATATTTTAGATATCTATAAAAAAAAATGATTAATACTAATGGGTCATGAAGGTCAAGTGGAAGAGGGTATTAAATACCTTTCTCAAGAAAATACCATCAACCAAACTACCATCTGAATCGTGATATTAGTGTGCAAACTTATGGTTACTTAAGATTGTGCTTTTTATGAGAATTTCGCCCCTTAAAATGGCTGAAGATGATGGAAGGCGAGGGGTTTCAAGGGTTCTCTCTCTCTCTCTCTCTCTCTCTCTGAAAAGTTACAAAGGCATAAGAATATGCCTTGTGGAGAGGGGCCCGAAAAGTATCATCAAGCACAACGAGTGTTTTGGTCAATAGCCAAACTGACCATTTTTCTTATTTCTTTTTTTTTCATAACGTCAACATTAAGGGTAAGACTAACTTTTCTCATTTTCAATTTTTGTTACAAAAAACTTATTAACCTCAAGGGTGTATTGGTAATTTTAGAAACAACGAGGATTTTTTATAATTTAGGCAAATCTCAGAGGTAGTTTTTGTAATTTACTCAAAAAAAAGTCAAGCAAACTATAAATGAAAAAATAACTAAACATTTTAAAAATAAAAAATATATAAGAAAATCATATGCTTGTTTATTTTATTTATTTATATATATATAAAGCAACATCAAAACACAAAAAAAAAAAAAAAAAGAAAGGCAAATAAATACAATTACATAAATCTTATAACACAAAATAGAGATAATAGATGTGCACTACATTGCAGTAAATGATAATCTAAAAACATAGGATAATGATATATATATATATATCACTCAAAAAGAATAAAATAAACATAAACTAACAAGAAACAACAACAAAACTTATAGAATATTTTTCAAGTGGAAGAAAAGATGAATCCTTTCTCCAATGCTTCAGCTAATTAGCACCACTACAACACAAATAACAAAAAATTTACATGAGCAACAAAACATAAAGAAGTAATGCACACAATAATCTAAATAGAATCAAATGGGATTAAAAACAAACGGAACTCCATAAAGAACCAATACAAAAAGAGGTGGGGGGAATAGAACAAACACAAAAGCAAAACAACCTTATCCAAAAGACAACCCTATTAAAAAATACAAGAACATGCACGAGCAAACAAATCATAAATGCGAACTCTTTCAATCATATATCCTACCAACACCAAAAATCCCTCTACAGAAAAAAAATCAAATAAAAAGAAAATGATACACCAAAATAAAAACAAAAGCAAGATAACTAAATGAACAAAAGAAGCTCTAAACAAAACCACATCATAAATAATAATGAAATCTGAACCCAAACCATATAAAAGGAGACAAAATTGACAAAACCCACTAAAACAGTACAATTCAAAAAGTTCCATTAAATAAGAAGGATTAAACTGAAAGAACACTAAATAACAAATACATATGTTCAAACATCAACCTCTGATAGCACTACAGAAAGCAGTAGAAAAGCCTAATCCTTCTCCATATCCATATATATATATATATATATATATTATATGTGTGTGTGTGTGTGTGTCTGAGAAAAGTAGTCAAGTAAAATAATCCAACCCAAACAAAAATTATCCTTCTCAACTACTCATCGATAGAGGAAAAAACAAATTGCAATGAAAAAAAGAACTCACAAAACCCTAACCATTGCAATCTATATATATATATATATATATAGAAAACTAAAATATATAAAAGAAAACATAATAGGAAAACTAAGTCCCCAAAAAAAATAGAAAACTTATCTTGTGGCTGAAAATCTCCAAGTATTGTAACTAATATGTGACCGGCAATACCCTTTCAACAAAACCCACAGCCTTTTTTTTCCTAAAAAAAACTTCACAAAAAGAAGCGACTCTCTCTATTTAAGTAGGATCCCTGAAATCGAAATAAGAAACAAAAAATATGCAATCAAAAAAGATATTAAAAAAACAAAAAGAAAAAGAAAAGAAAAAAAAAACGTTTCTTTTTTATGGTTATAAAAGTAGTAAAAGTGGAAATACAACCAAATCAATTTAAAAAAAAAAGAAGACGAAGAAGAAGAAAAACAAAGTCCAAAGAAAAAGAACAGATATCTATTTTTTTTTAAAAATAGTTCCATCATAAAGTCCAAAAAGCTGACTCCAAATAGCTCAATCCCCAAAAGGTCCAGTAACAATATCTCTAAAAACACTTAATTGTGGCCCAAAAATAAAAGAAATAAAAGAGCAACTCAATCATGCACAACGTACAAACAGAAAGTTTAAGGATCAAAATGATTTTGTTTCGCAATACTACCTTAACAAAAAAGAAAAAGAAAAAAGGAAAAACACAGAATCTGGTAGCATTAATTACACATCTTGGAAACCAAAACCCATCAATTTCTTCTACCATTTAGATAGTGCCCTCCCCCAATGCAAACAAGTAAAACAACTAGCACGGCTCCCAAGTGCCCACACAAGCTTAATGCAATAATTGATGTAAAAAATAATGTAAAACAAATAGTAAATAACTTATGAAGCACAAGGAACAAAAACAAGCAGTAGGAAACTTCAAAAATAGCACCATTTCAATAACAATAATAATAATAATAATAATGGAAAAAGCAACATAATCAACCAATTTCTTCTGACCCTTTAGGTGAGACCCACCACCAACATATAAATAAATAAATAAAAACACCAAACAACCTTTGAAGCATAAAGACCAAACACACACACAGTAAGATAAAAAAAAATAGTGTCATTTCAAGTGCAGCACAATAAAAAATAAAAAAAAATAAAAAAGAAAGAATAAACCAGCCAAGCGCCCAAACAATGCAAAAAACACACATCGACACTTACAAGATATAGTAATGTATATACATACACATATGCGTATATATATATATATATATTGGTAGGCCATGCGGGCTGGTTTAGAATTGGCATACATGATTAGTAGGTTAGATCGGTCTATGGCCTATCATGAACCACAAGTCAGTAGGGTTTCGAGTTGCCAATAAGCAGCCCAAAAAGCCCGCCTTTTGATAGGCCAATTTAAGCGACCTACTAGAAGTAGCTAATTGAGTCGATTTTAACATGCCTACCTGGTGGTTGGGCCCGGGCCCGGATCAATTTAGTGCGACCCAATTTTACATCTCATGTTATTTCTCTATTTTGATTCACCTCGGGCTGCCAAATACTAATAGAGGGTAGAAGAGGGTAATTAATGCAATTTTCCAAACATAAAGGATATCAATACAATCACACAAAACCTCAGGGGTATTTTTATAATTGTTGCTATCAGTTTTTTTTTGCAGCACAATAAATTATTAGTCACATATGGCTTCCGCTGGCCCCTACCCCATCGGCCACTGCTGGTGTTATCGTTGAGAATTGAGAAAAGCAGCCCAGATCAAGAGTCTCTTCCTTAGCCTCTCAAAAGATCCACTTCTTTTCTCTATTCATTCTGGTCGGTACATTTTCTTTCTCCTCTTCTTCAATTTTCTGCATATACAGGAATTTGCCTGTTATTTGTTTTATATTCTTCACTCCAATCCTTCTTTGCCTGGAGAACTTCTGTTCTCTGTGTGTTTTTGCTTTTTGTTTCTTAATTTGATTTTCTAGTATATTTCATTTTAAAGATTTTACTGTTGATATTTTCTTTTTGTAATGAACAGTGATAGACAAGAAAACTTATCATATCTAACTTTTTTTGAAAATCCTTTTTGTTATTCTAAAAATAGGTTCACCTAGAGTAAAATTGGCATATGGGAATTATAATGGAGAGTGATTTAAAATAGAAAATTACAGTAAGGATTATATATTTGTAACTTTGGCTTTATCTCGTGAGTAACATGCTTGTGATATTTGCAGATGGAATGATTATTAATGGAGGGCATAGGGTTTTATCCTTCCTTTTTCTTGAATTTTTTTCTTTTTTACAAGTCTTTCCTCTATTTTAGTTCAGATGCTAGAATGGTAGAAAAATGAAAATGATTTTGAGAATTCAGATGCCTACGCCTCCTTATTAATCTATTTTCAGCACATGGTCTAATTTATAGTGCTTTGAGTTTTACTTTTTTTTTTTTCTTTTGAATAGTTGGTTTTATCTAGTTCCCTGCATATATTTCTAATGTATGTCACATAATTCTGCATTTTCGTTTTCATTTGTAAGGTAATTGTGAGAGATCATGCACAATGGTAGAAGAGTATTGTACGGTCCAGTACTGGAGTATCTGGAGTGTATCAATTGGGGGATTGATTGTGGACCATTAGTCAACTATTTTCTCTACATAGGCTATTTATTATATTTGCAGTATATGGCGACCACATTATGATATTCGTCATTAAGTATGGTATCTGGTTGGAAGTGGGGAATAGCGTGTTATTATGTGATGGAGTCTTGAAATGTCTTATGCTCTCTCATTTGCATTTGTGATGACTCATGATACTTCAATGACAAATATTTCAATGTTATCCATGCTTTCTGGTGGTACAGGCTGTTTCCTGGATATAAAGCCACAAGAGTAGCCTGCAAGAATAGTTTTACTGAAGATTTATTGAGGAATACTAAATCCTCTTAGAACAGTGCACTAAAGATGCAGACTGAGGATGGGAATGCTGTGAAGCCTGAAACGGAGACCATAAGATCCACTCAAACTTCTGAAGTTGATGACTGGGCAAATTTCAGGGATGATGGTATCATGCAGCAGCAATCTGCCATCCAGGCTGAGGAAGCTGGGAAAATTCCATTCGTTGGCGACAAGGCAAGCAAGCCCCTAATTCTTGGAAGAACAGTTTTTACTAGATATACACATTATGTGTTTATAATCTTATGGTTGCAATCAGTTGGCAGTTTTTAGGTGATAAATGATATTTAATACTTATTTTCTTTCAACAATTGATTCCATAATTCTATTTTCTGAACTTTTGTACAACCCATAACTCACAGAACATATCCCTTTATGGCATTAGAAAACAATTTATGGTCTTAGAAGTCATTTTCTCCAACTGTCGATCTTGCTCAGGCAACTATTTCAAAATCATAAATCACCCCTTTCCTGATAGAGTTGTCACAAAATGGTTAGCGCATTTCTTTGTGTAAATTATTGTCCAGTGATGATGTGAAATAAAAATGATTCCCTCTGATTGAATGAAGATTGTTATTGTTTAAATTTGTTGTAAAGCATATTCTGAATGCTTGCTGGACTTGACTGGTTTTTGATGGATTTTGAAGGCAGAACATATTTTAGAATTTCTAGAAGGCAATAGTTTTTTGGTTTAGTTCATCTAATCTAGATGTAAATCTTAATATTTGTCTTGAATATGTAGCTGGATTGTCTGCTTACCTTTGGTGGAAACTTTTCATGAATTTACTTTAAACTAGATTTAGTTACTGGGACAGATTTGAGAATATAAAATCATATCCATTTGTCAACACTTTAATGTTAATTTTTTGGTTTGTGCCATGTTAGACTTGAAATTTAAGAATTCCATACCAAAAATCCAGGTTGCTTTAAGATGCTAAACTTTATGCTTGAGCTGTTACAAGACCATTCTTTGTAGGCCCTGAACATCCAACTGCTCTCCCTTTTAGTTGATTTTATTGATCACTTAGGAATAATGTTAGTAGTGCTATTTCAGGAGCCACTCTCGTCTTTATCAGCTGAATACAAGTCCGGGAACCCAATTTTGCTGGAGAAAATCAAGGTCTGGATATTTGTTAAACATTTCTTTCTGTTGAGGCTTCTCCTTAGTAGCTAGTAATTGTAATAACCTCTGCAGGTCCTGACTGAACAATATGCTGCCATCAGGCGAACACGGGGAGATGGGAACTGCTTCTTTCGTAGCTTCATGTTCTCTTACCTCGTATGTCACATTATTTGCATTCTTTCTCCCTTCTATACAATTTTTATCCCTGTGCACTTGGACATTGGGGTTTGGCATTTCTACTTTAGCTACTGAAAGTTTATGTGTTCCAACAAATTTAGGAGCATATTCTGGAATCTCAAGACCGTGAAGAAGTTGATCGTATCAAAGTCAATGTGGAGCAATGCAGAAAGACACTTCTCAGCTTGGGCTATGTGGAATTTACCTTTGAAGATTTTTTTGCGGTACTGATGTAGTTGTCTGGATAGGCATGGGATTTTACTATGTCAGTTTGGCTATGGTTATATGAGTCTGCTCCTAATATATATACATTTTTTGTCATGCCATTCTACCCAAAACTTTCATAAATTTACTAGTGTAAAATCCTCCATTTCTTCATATAACATGTGAGCTATTCTTAAGATTTTGTCATTCACCAATGTGAGACGACTGAGTGATGTCAATTGATTGCTCTCAGATACAAAATACCCCCACACCCACACATAGATAGATCACATCTAACAAGATGAAATTTTTGGAATGATAGTGGAGACAGCTTTTATTTATGCAAAAAGTTTTGATTACTTGATTGGTGTAGCTTCCTGAAGCGTAACTTTGAGTCAATCTACTTATTTTCAGCTATTCCTTGAGCAACTTGAAAGTGTTCTCTCGGGGAACGAAGCTTCCATGAGGTTCAGAAAACTTACTGCTTATTTGCAACTTTTTCTTGGTTATCAATATCCTACGATTTTTCCCTTTTCTTCGTTTCATCAGATGCAAATATGGCTAATATTTGGTATCATGGTCACAGCCATGATGAACTTATACAGAGAAGTAGAGATCAGTCAATATCTGACTATGGTGAGTGGCACTACCGATGGAACATTTCTAGAATATCAGGAGAGACATCCAATATGAACTTTTGATGTTTTTTTTTTCCCCCTTTTACCCCTTAATTTCTCAACTAAAAATATTTGTTGTCTAGTTGTAATGTTTTTCAGATTTATTACCTCTGGTGAAATAAAAAAGCGCTCAGAGTTCTATGAACCATTTGTTCAAGGATTAACAAATACCTCAGTGGAGCAGGTTGGTTTTCTAGAACTTTAATCATATTGTATGTCTGCTCTCATATCTAAGCTGCAGTACATGTTTTAGATGGTGATGACCAAAATGTAGTAGGGAGTGTTATAACTTGTTAATACTATTGATTCTCTTTTGGCTGCAGTTTTGCAAGTCATCAGTGGAACCAATGGGTGAAGAAAGTGATCATGTTCACATTACAGCTTTGTCGGATGCATTGGGTGTACCGATCCGGATAGTGTATCTTGACAGAAGTTATGATGATAAAGGCAGCATCAGTGTGAACCATCACGATTTCACCCCTCATCTCACCGATGCCAATAATAATGCTAATACCGGTGGCGCTCAGGCACTCAGACCATACATTATGTTGCTATACCGGCCAGGTCATTATGATATTCTGTACCCTAAGTAACTTCTTCTGGGTTGATGATTCTAATATTGCAAATCAATCTTTTGTTTGGATTGGATTGGATGGGATGGGATGGGATGGGATGATATGATATGATGTTTTGTTTGAATGATAAGACCGCTTTTTAAGACGTCAGAATACTGCTCATTTCATTTTTCACAAGGCCTCAATTCATGTTGCACAAGGTTATTTCGCCCTCTTTGTTTTTGTGTCTGCATGTCATCCTACTTGTCTTAATCATTCATTTCTCTACAGGTCTGTCAATACCAATCTCTTATGTTTCATGTTATCTCTTGCTCACATTTCATTAACAGACATTTTGCCGAGTTTATTAGAGAAAATAAAAATAAAAAGTTTATAATTAATTACAAAGAAAGTTCTAATAAGAATTTCCTACATCATCAGTCTTGCAGTAAAAAGACCTTATCGCTTGGCCGTGTTTCTAATATATTGTCTAATACGATATAATACCTATATAAAAAGAGAAGTTCATTTACACTCATAAACAACAGTTTTCAAACTAAATTTTGATTTACCAAAATTGTTCCTACAATTACTTCATAACTCCTGTCCGTTTATGCTAACAATTTTCCAATCAATGCTCTTAGGACTTGTTTGCTTTGAATGATATAATTAGAAGTGATATATAAATAAATATATACATTTTAAATCCATTAGAATATAATATTTTAATTTTATATTTTATTGGTAGATCTAGCAAATGGGTACTCACAGGTAACCCAAGAGCGGGTAAGAATGGGTTGGGTAAGTTTATCCGCGAGTAAAATTATTCATTTTTTATTGGGTACCAAATAGTGGATCCATTTCCTGTGACTATGGGTAATGGGTAACCCACGGGTACCCGTACTATTTTTTTTTTTTATATTGAAAGATTTTTTTTAAATTTATATAATATTATTTAAATGTTAGTTGTTACCTAAATAAAATTAATAAAAGAGGCTATAAATTTCAAATATTATATTGAACAAATATTTTAAAGCATGTCAAATGTTTTGGTTTGAAAACTACAACTTAAATATTTAAACATATATTAAATTTAAGTTATATTACATTTCGAAGTTTAAATTTAAATTTCGTTATATGTCAAGTTTTTTGAACTAAAAGTTTAAACACCACTTAAATATTGTTGATACCATTAACAAAAAAAGTGTTATACCTTGCAAAATAGTTGCAAAAATTAGAGAAAAATTAAAAATTAAAATATAAATAATTATTCACGGGTTACCCGTGGGTACCCGCGGATTGAGCCAAAAAACGGTGGGTAAAATTACCCGTATTTTATTGGGTACAGAAAATGAGGCCCATTACCTGCATTTTTTTGGGTACCCGTGGGTTTGGGTAATTTTTTGCCGGGTCTATTTATTGGTAAGATTAATATATAAATAAATTAAAATATAATATATAAATTTACTATTTTATTCTTTATACTTTTTAATAAGTTTTTTACAATTTCCTCATTCTTCCCCATTCTTAGGAACAAAGTTTAATTGAAAATAAGATGAAAAAAAATAAACCTTATTTGATCTTTGTAATTTTAATTACACCAAATCAAGCATTCCCCCCCCCCCCCCCCTCCCAATCCATTTTTCAAAACCAACAATAAGTAATATTGAGCCTAGAATTTATCAAGAATTTTTATCAATGAAAATAAATATTAAAAGAGGCTTGATTAGGTATATATCACACCTAATCAAACTAAGCAAATAAGGCCTTAAAATAGTCCATTATTACGATTGTGTGCCAGAATGACTAGTATAAAAAAAAACACATTTAACAAAATAAAAGCGATGATGACACCATCTTACACCAAATTTTAGACTACTATTTACATCCATAATTTTCAATTTAATTTTAAAAGTACTTCATATGAAGTGACAGGACAAAATACAAGCAATATAGACAAATATAATTAAAAAAAAAAAAAAGTTATAGAATGTGCCAACACATATTTTTGAAGTTTTGATGTCATAATTATTTCTCATATATAAATTTATATTAATCGTTAATCAATATTTTATATTATTCCATATGCTTATTATGAATTCTACACCATTATTTACTTAAAAGATTGAATGTTTTATTATTTATTAATATAATTAACACCTGTATTATAGTAATTTAATCCATGAACGCACAGACATGTCACGATGACTAGTACAAAATTATATGTAGTATATACTGTTATGAATTATATACAGTGAATATTTTAAAAATAGAATATAAATTAGAATAATTGTTTTAAAGTGTACAATAAAATAGAGATAGAAAATTCAATTATCAATAAACATTTTTCCGTCTTTCTAAGACATGAGACCACTGCAGCGAGATATAGAGACCCAAGTTGCACTTTGTTAACAGGCAAAGAAACCATAGAAAATGGAGTAGGAATGCAAACGAATCAAGTCGAGTTGAACCAAACTTTGACCATTTTTTAAAACTCGAGCTCAAATCAAATGAATCGAACTCTAGCTCGAGCACTTGTTCGAGCTCAGCTCAATTCATTAGGCTCAAACTCAAAATCAAGTTATAGGCTCGAGTTCGACTCGAGCTCCAACTCAAAAAGTTAAATTATTTTATAAAAAAAAATTAAAATTAATATATATAATTATATTTTTTATATATAAATATTTTTTAAAATAAAAAATATAAACTCACAAACTTGCGAACAAGAATTATTTGACTCAAAGTCAGTTCGAAACTCACACAAGCTCAGTCGAGCTCAAATTCTTCGAACTCGAGCTCGAATACTTTTCGAGCCAGCTTGTCAAAGCTCGCGAGCTGGGCCAATTCATTTGCAACTTAATGGGGCACTCCAGAAGTGAGAGCGATGACTGACAGACAATACAGCTTAAAAAAAGAGATCCTCGAATTAAAAGAAAGAAATGATACAACAAAGTCTAATCATCAATCAAAACAAAAATTCTCTAACAGCTTGTTTCTGACTTCTCTTAGCAAACTGCCCAAAAAACAAGAGAAGATAAAATTAAAGGGGCCAAAGGAGGAGGAACAAAAAGTTGCCACTATAAAAACAAAAAAGGTGATGGAAGGAGAGCTGAAGCCTCCTCCATATAGCATATTTTGCTGTCGCTTGGAAACTCTATACATATAGAATCAAACTCCTCAAAATATCACATCCAAAATTTTGAAGCTCCACATGTTGCTCCTGGTAACAGCACGACAAGTGAACAATTCAATGCTTTGGTCAGGCAAATCTGTTGATTTCTAGAGGTTTTCCGAATTAACCAGAAAAATTGCTTCGTTACGACCCCTCTGCTGTTCTGTTTACCACCGCCTTAATATACAAATAACAAATTCTCGGGTGAATTACTAGGCCATACTCATGAGCTAGAAGGTTTGTTAGTAGTGATCACAAAAAAAGGAGGCAACAATTCAATCTGAATCTTTGCCCGAACCGGAAGATGAATCTCCATTGGAATAATCCTCCCCAATTAGAGAATTTTGTGGGTTTTCTTGATTGTTTTCCTCAGAGGTGCTGTTTCGAATTTTGCTGGGTCTAGGTCGAATATTAGTACCCATTGGGAAGGGCACCTGCATTGGTAATAGGCCAAAGATACAACTTAATTTTTTTGTTTCCTTTCAAAATGCAAGCTCACATTTCTATGTAAAGTCACACAAGCTACCTGCACCTTTGACAAACAAAAGTAAAACGATTTTTATCAAAATGAATGAAATTCATGCAAGCGGTGCAAAGTTTATATCAAAGTTGTATTTGAGCTTTTGCAAGCTAAAATCCCCATCCAACCAATACTTATGTCAGAGCATACCAACGGGAAGGACTGAAAAGTCAACTCATGACACAGTAAGTCATACTGCCTCTCTCATATAAAAATGGATAAGATCAATAGAACTCTGAAAACAGAGATCTATCATACTCAAGGGGGGATAACATGAATTTTCTCAATAATTCAGAGTGTAGGCAGTTCAAACCTGATCGCCTGCATTAGGACCATCTGTATGGAAGAGTATAGGACGGCATCTCTTGTCTTCATTCATCAAGCTTGAATTCTGGAAGTGTGCAATGAGGGCAGCCTTTCCCTGGATTCGAGCATATGCCAAAGATGCTACTTTTTCACTATTAAATTTTTCCCATTTCTTTCCATTGAATGTCTGCAAGGACAAAAGGAACTAACTGTAATTGTGGTTTCAATGTAATACAAGCAATAACAAATATATGAAGAATCTCATTCGGTATACCTGATAAAAAGGAACTATGAGGGAAGGATCAGTCATGTTTATAAATGCATAGCCTACATTGCATTTGTTCTGCCACGAAAAGGAAAATCAAAGAATCAAAACATGGAAGATGCTGCCAAATTAATACCATCCAGTAACATCTGGCTAGAAAAATAATATAACTTCGGAAGTAAAAGTAAACTTGCCTTAAAATCAATGGGTAAGTAAATGAAATCATAAGTCCCTCTATGACGTTCATCAATTGCAGCCAAAAGCATCTTTGAGGTGTACCTGTTGCAACCACAATGCAATTGAGTATGGAATCACAGCTGTTAGGACAAACCGACAAAAGCAAAATAATCTAAGTGACTTGGTTGTACACATAACAGTAGTAAGATTATGAAGAATCTCTTAAAACATGTGTAGCATGAAAATTACTTCTATGACCTACATGGCCTGGTTGGGAAGATCAAAAATCACAGAAATTTTGATATTCAGATCGAACTCAGATGAGTAAATCGAGACCGGTGCTTAAGCATATATGCAATGCAAATAAACAGTAAGGCACAGCAATATAGAAAGATTATGTGAATCCAGGATATTATCAGTGCATTCCCTGGTCAACAGAATTAGAGGATAGCAGGCTCCAGTGCATAAGACCTTTGAATAAGCATTTCAACCTCAAGTTGGTCTGGACAGTGATATTACCTCTTCCAACACATTAAAGGGGAAAGACATGATAAAACCTTCAAATTCTTCGTTTACTCAAAAAGCATGCAGCTAAGAGTATATCTATTTGTTTGTGAGTCTACCAGCTTGACATATGCAAAATATTTATCAATGAAGGATCTAGGAGAGAATTGTCAGCTTGGACACGAATATACGACCTCCCCATTTAAAGGATTACTACATACTTGTTAGGAATGTTCTTTATCATGAGGGTTGTCCGCTTGTCTTCTCCTCGTACAATTCGGTCTATATCAAGCTCAAATTGTTTCTTGTTGTCAGCTTGACTTGAGCTGCCTTCGTTTCTGCGATTTCTAGTCCGTTCATTAGGAGAATCAAATGAACTCATCATAGGAAGCATTTGCCCTCTTGCAGGAAAAATCATGCACCTCTGGTGATGGGGATGTAATCCCATATTTTTGGAAGGGATTGGCGCGTCAATGCAATTTCCGCCAGTGCGAGGAAAGATGTTGTGAGGTACAAACTCCAACGGATGTGGTGAATTACCAGAAATTCTCATATTCCCAAGTGAACCTGGGTGAAATACAGTAGCATCAGGCGATTCCCCAGCATAAGCATGTCGTTTGTCCCAGAGAGAAGGATTGACAGATGGCGCCGATCCCACATGATGGTTATTCAGAGGTAGGAGCGCATTCAGCATATGAGATGGTGCTCTAGGAACGGCATGCAACTGCTGAGGATGAGCAGCACCAATCCCATTGACAAATGATGGTGAACTAGGCCACAGAACGGCCTGAGGTTGTGGATGATGTGAATTACTCCACATGTAGTGACGCCCAGGAGGAGGACAGCTCCCATTTCCAGAGGAACCAAAAACTGAAGAGAGCAAGAATATGAATCAGTATGTCAAAGGATGTGATAGCTTGAAAGCTATACGTTAATTGTCACAGCTTGGAAGTTAGGTTAAGTATGGCATTTAATAAAGAACTATATGCGGAGGAGTTAAGGGGATGATATTGCACATAGCTATGATGTTGTATAACAGGGAAAACAAAGAGTTGCACAATGATGCAGATTACAGTATCAGAATACAGTTCTACCTGTTATTTCTTCCAGTTGTTCAAATATTTGCTTATGAGTAAAAAGATCAGGGACACAAGTGGAGTTCTCAGTGTTCAACCTCTTAACAATTCTTTTTTAAAGATTTCAACCTAGATATTTGTTCCAGTAACCACTAACTCACAAAATAGAAATTTAGGGAAGATGCATAAAAAAGGCAAGGCCACGAGATCTTGGCAATTATTACCTTCATTTAACTCAATTGACTGCCCATTAGAGCTAACTCTGCGAAACTGTGGGCTATCAATGATTTCTGATGGTCGGGAACTAATATTTGCAGCCATAGTACTTGGAGAAACAAAGGGAGGCCCATTTGCTAAACCATCATGATATTCAGGAAGTGAATGTGGATGAAGATTCGGCATCCCCTGGAGCTCAAATTTCAGGTGGTTCCGTAAGTGGGCAGATTCAGTAATACTGGATGGATTTCCAGGTTCAACTCTTACTAGAGATGGTAAGCTGTTAGGTACACTAGATGATACCCCAGGGTGAAGCACATTATCCAGGAGTGTACTAATAGGGCCTCCATTTGTTGAGATGGAACCTAGCATTGTTCCATTATCTGTACTGGTCATGGTCCCCCCAAGTGAAAGTGATCCTGGTACAATTATTACAACCACATCATCAGTTATTAGTTAATTGAAAGCCCATGCCTTCTTTACAATGAGAACCAAAATTACCAGAAAATCCAGTCGCCAAGTTATTGGAAGGGCTATGCTGTTGCAACACAAAACCAGCTTCTTCCTGCTCCAGCTCCAAAGAAAAAGGCTGCATCAGTCTATACATGGCACAGGTTAATTCATTAGAGTCAGCAGAAAGCAATATTTGCTACAGAGCCTGTCAACCAACTGGTTGAACTCACTAAAATCAACTAAAATTTATTTCCTTACGAGTAAGGTTGGTTTCATAAATGAAGCTCATAAAGAAAGAGTGATAGATATGACAGTGGAAACATATAGATAAAGTAAAGGGATGATTCACCTTTTGAAGCCACCAGGTCGGCCCGGTTCAAGTTTAATCTGCTTTCCAGCAATGTCACTCCTGTTCAATGCATGAAGTGCAGATTCTGCAGCTCGTACATCATAGAACTCTATAAATTTGAGATGAGATCTATGTGGAGTCTCACGAATCTACAGCCCAGAAACAATAATTAATGGTTCTATTTGAATGTGAACTAAAAGTTATTGATTAAGCTGGCACTGAAGCTCACCTCCTTGATTTCACCATAGACACCAAAAATTTCACGGAGTTCATCATTTGATATAGAGGAATCAAGATTGAAAACCACCAGGGTTCCCTGATTTATATCCTTCTCGGATGGATTTTCCTGACAAATGTAGTCAGCAAAGAACAGTTCAGAGAATATAGTTTTTGGGCAAAAGATGGCACAGAAGTTTGAAAGCGGTGTTGGAAAGTGTAAGATCACAGAAAATCACCTTAGGAATTGAGAAATGTATGTCCAGCTTCCTACGCCTTAATGGTTTATTTTGTAGAGCTTTCATGGCATTGCAGGCTGCCCTTATATCATAATATGAGATCATAACAAACCCCCTATGCTTGCAAGCTGTATAAAGAGTGCGGATGTCTCCATATTGCTACAATTACAAGATTTGACATTAAGCATTCACCAGTAAGTTACAGGAATATGTTTGAATTAAAACTTGAAATGCCAAAAGAAGATATCACTGTACCTCAAAAAGTGTTCGTAATTCAGAATCTTCAACATTGCTATTTATATTTCTAACAAAGAGCGTCCTAGAAGGGTGCTCCCCAAAAGGGTGTTCCCCACCATTCGAGCCCACAGCTATTGCCATCTGATTATTAGAATTTACATCAGAAAGTTCAGAATTTCTTTGAGAGAAGCCATCTTCTCCAAGTTCCAGTCCTCCAACACTGCTAAACAGGTCTAGATCTTCCATATCTTCCCCATTGTTAGGCTTGATAATGCTGTCAAAGCCATCAGTCACACCAGACAGCAAGTCATCATCATCAGGGAGAAGATTACCAATAGTTTGAGCCTCAAGTTCTTCAAGCGATTCAAAAGCCTCCTCTTCCTCATATTGGGAGGTAGCAGCGACAGAGTTACCATATGCAGAATTATTTGATGATAATTTTACTGCAAGAAATAGATAGATAGAGAGAGAGAGAGAGAGAGAGAGAGAGAGAGAGCAGGGAAATTAAATGACATGGTTCTTATAATTATCTAGGCACGAGTTTCAGATATTGGATAACACTTAAGAATTAGCTGGATAGGGGAAAAGAGAGGACATACAGTTTGTACTAAATAAATCCGACAATGAGCTTGAAAAGAGACCGTTTTCATAGTGAGCACCCATGAGATTTATTTTATCTCCATCAAAAAAATAGGACTCAGCCTCCGCATTCGCATGAGTTCTAGAACCCAGATCATGGTCAACAGCACTCGGCAAGGAACGACTGGTTGCTCTTTCTGCTCCAACAATATGCTTTCCCAACGAAAGGTTAACATTTCGAGCACGGCTGAGATAATAGTCAGGAAGAGCAAAACCCTTTGCCATCTCCGGATCCAATGGGATTCTATTTTCAAGAGGTGATGAAGCAACAGCTTCCGTTCTTAATATTCCATCCGACTTTAAACCTGCAAAACATTCAAAAGTTTAGCACAAGCATCAGAAAGGCTCAAAGAAAACCATACATGGATACAATAATTTCACGAGAAGTGTAACAATTCTATATAAGCACTCTTTCTCAAAAGGCAAATGGGCATTAACAACAAACAGCTGGAGTTTGACTTTTCTAGCCCAAAGAGCAAATTGCATGGTTCATGTGCTCGAATTACGGAAAATCTTTATAATTTGAAAAATGCAAGCAATTAAGACCTAAACAATCAACTTTCTTAACAAATCAAAGGAACTCATGAGATCAGATCATTATCAACAGAAGCAGACACAAATTTGAACCAGGGGGCAGCTAAAAAATTTACCAAATTTCTTCTTGTAGGCCTAATTAAGAACAGATTTTTTTACATAGATCCTTGAGCTGTTCATTAAAGTGGTATATCAAAATGGTGTGCCAGAAACCTAGTAATGAATTTAGAATGTAACCTTTGCATTGATGAATTCTTTATTCTTTTTCACCAAAAATTAGGGAATGATATTGTCGCAAGCACAAGCAATAAATGACTGATAGCATATTATCAATACCTAATGTTATTGCAAGCACAAGCAATAAAATAACAAATAGCATATTATTAACCATCATGACCTATCTAAACCTAGTCCTAAATGAGCCACATGACTTAGTTTATTGAATTGATACAAGTATATAGACAAATATGCAACCAGATGTCAATTTTGTAACTCGGTGAAGAATCCCTGTAATATGCACCCAACACAAAAGTATACAAAACTGCAGCCTTTAGCCTGCAGTCTTTGCAGCACAAATGTCTTAATGTTTCTTGACATGATTACCAACTTTTTTGTGCAACAATCTAGCAGACAAGTCATAGAATCCCCAAGAGTGGTCATGCAGCACTGCTAGTACACTCAGGTGCTTCATGTTGAATGACCCTTTGCTTCTTCCACAGCTTAACATCATGTTTTACTCGTGTTATATATTCAAAACGACGGAGAATTAAAATTATAACTACAACTTTTTATTCTCTGTATTTTGGACTCAGAGACCACGACAAACACGTAAAACATTTCTGACATAGGAAAACCAAATCGGATAGTATCAAGACCAAGGGAAAATCATTTATTCTTTCAACAGAATATATTGTCAAAAATAATATTCTCAAACCCATGAATTGCTCTGCAGATGAGAATCCATCTTTTTGTGAAAGATAGAGTTTGAACAGTCAATAAAAACTCTATTTTATATGAAGGCTGAGAAACATCTTCAATTAACTCCAAGTGTGTTATGAGAAAAACTCTCATGTCAAAATGACATATTATATTAATCATCCACATGCAATTATGTTTATTATATGTTCCTCCCTTAACACTATCATGTCAAAAGTTCAACTCAGATTGACTGAGACTATTCTTAACATTTTCGACACCACTATGAATTTTTTTCTCCATTTTACTTCTGCATTGGCAGTTGTTTAATTCAAGACTATTAGTGCAAGAATATCTTACTATTAGTATAATCCGAATGAGAGAACCATCTAATCCAGTGACTGTCAGTAGTATTTGGAAATATATGTCTTTGTTGACCAATAAAAGACTAAAAATGTTACAAGTGCAGGAGGATGATTTCCAAACATAGATTCAAAGTTATTTAGTATCACGCTGATGTACCTTCATTCATTAAAACATCAGGGCATCCTGTGCACCTCGTTATACACTTATACTTATTACTGTTATAAGCTATTTCACTCCTGCTCTTGGCTTTTTCATCGCTCAATATCTCAATTCGCTTCAGTTATGACTCCTAACTAAGTTAAATCATGGCATCTCATAAAAAAGACTGACCCTTAGATCCTATGGAAAACTGAAACTGTGAACATATACTGTCCCTTAGGTTCATGCATATATTGAATTCAGTTAAATTTCAGAATTGACCAAAAAGTCATGCCGCCACAAAATTACTGACATATGAAAATGCAAAACTACTTGATATCTTGAGGCTATAAGGTATCATCAGAGATGGTAGGCATAGCTGACCCGGAAACCATTTTGGCCAATTTAATTCATTTCTTAAGACATCAACTGAATTCATCAATCAGAACAGAATCTAAGTCAATTATAGTGCATGAGCTGTCAATTAAATTTTGTCTAACAGCAATGAAACTATAAAAGAACTCTGTCGAATGCATAATCATATGAGATAACAGTAATAATTTAACAGAAGTTGAATCTGTCCGTCGCGTACAACAGTTGGTATCAAAACATACTAAGCATGCACACTAAAATTAACTTCCAAGACCGAAATGCAGATCATACTAAAAGACAACAAATCAGATCCCATAGGACTGTTACAGTGACTTTTCTTGAAAAGAAGTGACATGAAATGGAACCTAAACGGATCTCTTTTTACATTGGCTCATAAAGCAAAAAAGATATCCTCAAGGCCATTTTCCGTCTCCGTTATTTTCTCTTTAAAAGGGGGGAAATGACTAATTTGGACTGTGTTCAATCTTGCCTAAGCAGAAACCTTACAAAATTTTTGTATCATGCTTTGTGTGAGCATCACCATAACTTGCAACTAAAAATAGCATAACTACTCACCAGAGTAACCAGTCATGTGGCCCATCTTCTTTACACCAATCTGTCTCTGCAAAGAATGGAAACAAGCAATCATGTCTAATCATGACATGGCACAAATATAAAAAAGTAATGACACAGTTTTTCTTTGTGTGTGCTATGTGCATCTATCGTCTAAGGTGGCAATTAATTGTGACGCAAATTGTACCACCAAGTGATAGAATCCCTATTTACTCTGGACTTCTCTTAAAAAGGCATATTCAACATTGCATGGGCAATCAATACCTCATCAGACAAACACACCTCCTCAGAAAAGAAGGATGAAGGAGAAAAACCCCGAGGATTCATCATTTCAGATATTTTGATCTTCTTAAAATAAAGCACGTCCTTGGTTTCCACCAAAGCACAAACACCTCAATACCGTAAGAAAGTTCCAGAAGATCCCGCCTCAGAGAAAACCTGGGCAGACAATTCAGAAGATGATACATGTGTTCAACAAAAAGAAAAGGGAAGACTAGACACCTGAATATAACCTGACAAGCTCAGAGAAAATCAACAAGACAAGTAGTAATCTAGCACTTGAAACCAAAAGAAGGACAACTTCAGCGTGCATAAAACTCAATCAATTTTCAGTTACAAGTAAAGTAGGTTCAATTGAGAATTTCAGTTTGATAAATGGGTTTCCAAAAACTGGTGCTAACGCACACCTGTTTTCCAACAAAATTCACATGATAACAGTTGCATTTAAGATCTCAAGGCTGAAAAGGTCATTAAATTTGGAACAAACATTTACTCGGGAAAAAAAGGCACTTTTCTGAAATCCATCAACCCCCGCCCCCCCAAAACAAAATTCTTAAATTGAGCAGATCGAACAAAAGGAAAGATGAGTTTAAAACTCCTCTTAAAATTCAGGTGATTAAACCAAAATTCAACCTCGGATCACGGTAAAAACCCTCATACATCCAAAAGTTGCAACCTTTTGACTTAAAACGCCAAAATCCTCAAAGGATCAAGTTTAGACGACTCAAATTCCACAGAAGTTCAAAAACAAAACTCACCTCCAAGATTAAAACACCATCTCTCAGAACCCTGAACCAAACCAGAGAAAGCAACAAAAAATACTCAAAAAAGAAATAGGAGGCAACAGAAGGAGGATTTTTAGAAGGCTAGAGCAATTGAGCGAGAGAAAAAAAGGAGAGAATCAGCTGAGAATTTAAGAATGACAAGAAAAGGGAATAAATTGCGGCAAAAGGCAAGGTTAAGGGAGATTGAAGAAGAGATCTAGGTATCTGTGCCGTGCAAATAACCTCCTCCAAAGCTTCTTCGATGCCTTTCTCTCTCTTCATTTTTTCCTTGCTGTTTTCCCTACATTGCACGTTAACCACATGTATCATCTATTCTCTCTCTCTTATTTGAATTATTTCTCTATAAAAAATACATATGTACTCTCTCCCTCTATCTCTCTCTGTGTCTCTGTCTATCTCCCCCCTCTGTCTGAGTCAGACGAAATCGGCGGTTTACCTCTTGCTTTGTCTCTCACCTGCCGCACTTCCGACCGGAGATCACGTCACTTTCCGGCCAGCCACGGCGGAGATCCTGATCTCCACCGCCCGGTCTCGGGCACTGAAGAATTGAAAAAGAAAAAGGAAATTCAAAGGTAGAACAAAGAAACCAGGAAAAGGTTGAGAGAGAAAGAGAAATGGAGATCGGTTTTTGTGGAGGGCTTGAAGAGAGAAGAAAATCGAAAGAAACAAGGAAGAAAAATGAAATACCAAAAATTAGAGAGGGCCAAGGGGAAGAACTATAAGAATTTAGAATGAAAAACACTCCCTTATTATTCTCTCTCTCTCTCTCTCTCTCTCCTTCTCTTTTTTCTCTTTTCCTTACAAATACCAAAAATAAAAAATAACAAACTCTTCTCGGATGAGTTAGGCCTATCAAATTATTGTATTTGTGTAAATGATATTATGATTATTGTCTATATTTGGGTCCCACAGCAACACTATTATTACAATATCTCAATAAAATGAGTTTCTATTGTCTACGACATCATCCAAGGTCTGCCTGACAAAATTAGAATCCTTCGCTCCTAATTTTAACATTTTCTGCAATTAAATTAGTTTTATTATTCATTAATTTTGAATTAAATTATGACAGATTTCTTATAACCAAGCCTCAGTCAATTACAATTTTTGAGATAATGAAAAAATATAATATAGTACGAGTTACAATATAAAGATGAAAAGTAACAAAAAAAAACTACGGTGTAGTGTATATGGACCAGATGTAGAGAATAGACCCCCGTGGGGTAGGAGAAAAAGCGGCCGGTTGCCGTCAGAGTTAAAACGGCGTCAAGTGCAACATCCGTTGTAATCGGGTAAGAAACACGCTGGCCGTTTGTTAGTTGGATTGTTATCAGTTTTGATTTATCTAATCTGCGTTTGTGAAAAGACGAAAAAGGGTTTTGGAAATTATTGATTTGGTTGATCACTTTTAGGTAATTAAAAGGAAGTTTAGGTGAGAAGAGCAATACTACAAACACTGCCTATAATTTTGGGAGTGGGCCTTGAAGTATGTGCTGTTTCGGAGATAAGGATTTGTTGTTACCCCACAATCCCATGTTAGGGGTTGCCCCTCGGCCCATAAATAATTAATTTTTATACATCTACTATACATATATATGTATATCTTCAACCTTAATTAATATTTAATAGAATTTTTTATTTAAAATTACGATATATTACTCACATATATACATGATATGGCCTTTGCGTGTAATCCTTTTTTATTTTAAATTTAGTGCTTACATAGTTACATATTGATATGCCCAATTAAGATTTGGAAACATAAAACTAAAAATTAAATAAATAGATCAATATAATTAATTAAAAAGATCATTGACCCACTTGATTAAGCTCATTTAAAATGAACCCCATAATTCAAATAAATTCAAATTTATTAAGTTTTTAGCTAGTATAAAAATCAACTTTTGTGATAAAACATATAAGACTCATTTTTCAACTCAAACACTGACTCTACTTAGATATATTTCAATAATAGAAACCGATATTTTATCAATTTATAGAAAGAATTTCAGCCAAAATTTTGAGCAACATCACATAATTTTGGCAGGAAGGTGATTTATGTATATATTGTTATCCCCAAAACTTTTTTACTTTTTTAATATATATAATATCTTGAAAAATAAAAAAAATTTGAGGATAATGAAGGATCAAAGAAAGCATTTTGAAAAAACTTAATTTGATATTTTAGAAAAATAAATAAATATTTGGTTATGTTTTGGCAAAACAAAATTGTTCCACCAAAATGTAACCAAATATAGCCTAAATATTTTTGCTTTTGTTTTCCTAACTCTAATTTAATTTCCTTTTTTTTTTTTTTTATCCAGGGTCAATATAAAAAGTAAGATTAGGGGTGATGTGGGAAATGAAAATATTTTGGAGTTGATGGAGCAGGTCTTGATTTCGGATTTGTGGATTATGGGAGAGAATGTGGGTCCTATCTCCGTGCCACGTGTTGAGATACTAGTGGACTCAATAATTATCTCCTTGACACTTTTGGCAGTGCGTACAGCGTACACCAGCGTACATCAGAGTGCAGACCATGTCAAGAAGATTCTTACTTTATAATTACCTGCAAACAATCATTAATCTTTTTGTTATTTTCCTAATTATACAGTAAGGATAACCTAATGATCCTAATTTATTCCAAATAATTTTTATTTTTCCTAATGATAGTGAAATAAGAAAAAAGATAGCACAGTGAAAATTAAAAGGTAAATAAATATCATTTTCCTCTATTTGTTCTTTCTCTGTTTCGTATTAGACATTTAGCTTATGAAAAGTTTCTTTCATATATATATAATTACCTAGGGTTTAATGTAAGCCTTCCTTAGTGAAGTTTGGGCAGAATATGCGAGCAAATACAAGTATTAATAGCATAACAAAAATGTCTTCCTCGTCATTGACATGTTTGCTTGCGGCAATTGTGAATCTCTAAAGAATCAATGACTGCATCAAAATTGCAGCTCTTTTACATTTGAGAATTTTTAATTGGCTAGTTATAAACAACATCGATGTTATAAAGGAAAGGATTATTCAGAACTACATTGAGGTATTATTGACATTTCAAATCTTGCAAAATAAAATGGGATATGATGAGATAGAAACAAAAGCAGTGTTTCAAACATACTCTTAACGATCAAAGTGAACTCATTTATTGTGAATCTGTTAATTCAGAGTGAATCAAATCTCTTTAAGTAGAATTCGAATCTATAACCAATCGATCAACATTTAGTCGCTCTACCATTGAACTATTGAAAAACAATAAGAGAATACATCTCATCTAATTTAATTTTCATTTATATAAAAACTTAAATGATTATCACTAGTTGTTCAAATACTTGTTGTCAATTAAGATCAAATGCAAGTCGAGGCAAGAGTTCGTAACTCTCTTTCCTTAAAGCAAATTAGCCCCGCTACGGTGCTCACAGTTTATAGCTATTGCCTCCCAAGATACAACGACTAATGTTCAAGCAGTAGTAGCACTACAAACTGCTTGATTCCATCGAACTTAAAGAATGCTCCAAACTCTCTTTTACAGAATATGAGAAATGAGGAAGAAGATATGAAAAATGCTATGAAATGTATAGTATTTCAGTATCTAATGCAACAAGTGAGGGGCTGAATATATAGATGATCAAGAGTCACATTGTACGGACATGTTAGTTCAACATGTCCCCTGGTTATGCCTTTGCAGCTACTGGACACAACCCTTAACTGTTCAGAGTTGCAATTTCAAACCGGAAAGGTACTTCCAGACTGTTCTGGAATTTAAACACCAAAAATTGTGTTTCTAAGATGAAAAGACATTTCCAGAAAAATCTGGAAATTAATTTAAAATCGGAGGTAATTAAATCCGAATGGGCTTTAATTGATTGGACTTTTAATTAAATAATACAAGCCCAACTGTATTTAATTAAATGAAATAAGCCCAACAAAACAATTAATTAAATCTGGCCCAAAAAGATAATGCCTGAGCCAAGCCCAAAGCCCAAGACCTAGACCCAGGCCCGTGCACGTGTCGTGCCGAGCCGACCGGCCGCGGCAGCGCGCGCTTGTGGCTTGGACCGAACCTATAGCCATCTAGGTCCTCTCCCCTCCAAAGACTATTGGTACCCCAAGGGGCCCAACCCTATAGTCCAAAATTGAGCTATATAAATAGGTCAATTTTTTATTGTTTTTCCAACGTGGGACTCCTCATATTCCCACATTTTCATCTTCTCTTAAACCCCACAATAGTCAACTCTTAGGGGCTTACTTTAGGCATTAATTTCTCATTCATTCAATAATGAATTTGAACAATTAACGACTCTGTCATCATCTACGTTCAACGTAGATTACATTAATCACAAGAGCCTCCAAATATTCTATTTGATCATCATTAATTAATTGGTCAAACTTACCAATTTCCAACAATCCCCCACATGAATGCAAATTAATGCATGTGACAATGCTTATACAGACACAGAGAGTTTAGACGGAAAGTTATCGCATCAAGAAAGGTGGCTTGTGGCTTTGAACCTTCCTTAAAAGAATGCTATCGGACCTACTTAGCTGTACAGTGAACACAATGTCTTGAATTGTCCAGCCGTTGATGTAAGCCTAGTCAACAACACCCCCACAATAACCTTCCTTCCGTCTTTAGTTCTTTCGGTTGGGTCCGTTTTGGCCTTGGACACCAATCTTGGTTTCATAAGTGTTTACGATGAAGCAGCCCGTCTTCACACTTACATAGGTGATCTCCCATTAACGAGTACCCTGCAATACTCCTTGGGAATCATTAAGAGTCTATGCTCAACTTCTTACCCATTAAACAGGTTGCACTCTATGCTATAGGAATGGGTTGGAGTTTTGCTCCAGAGTGCTAACTTCAACTTCCATAACTTAGTTGTCCCATTGAACCAAGTTCTTGGGATCTCCAGTCACCTTGGTTGGGTTTCCATTATGTCAATTCTTATTTTAAGGGTTTTAATCCCATTCCCCTTGACAAACATTGAATTTGATCTCTAGATAAACCTTTTGTTAACAGATCCGCTATATTTTCCTTAGACTTTATATAGTCTATGGAGATTATTCCATTAGAGATCAATTGCTTAATGGTATTATGTCTTCGTCGTATATGACGAGATTTACCGTTATACATGCTACTTTGAGCTCTTTTTATTGCCGACTGACTGTCACAATAAATTGTGATCGGTGGTACCGGCTTAGGCCAACATGGAACATCTTCAAGAAAGTTACGAAGCCATTCTGCTTCTTCTCCTGCCTTATCTAAGGCAATGAACTCAAACTCCATTGTCGAACGAGCGATACACGTTTGTTTGGAAGATTTCCATGATACAGCAGCTCCAGCTAAAGTAAACACATATCCACTTGTGGATTTTGTGTCTTTAGTATCAGATATCCAATTTGCATCAGTATATCCTTCTAAAACAGCTGGATATCTCGTATATGAGGTATCTCAGTACTCTAATTAGAGGTTTCCAATGGTCGTTACTTGGGTTACTTGTGAACCTACTAAGTTTGTTCACAGCACAAGCGATATCGGGGCGAGTGCAGTTTGTTAAATACATTGAACTGCTTGTTATTCTGGAATACTTGACTTGGGATATGGGCTCCCCCAAATTTTTGCTCAGACTTGTATTTGGATCTATAGGCGTTTTAACTGGGGCGCTATCAAAAGCATTAAACTTCTTGAGAATCTTCTCAACATAGTGAGACTGTGATAAAGTCAAGCCTTCTGAAGTTTTCATTATTTTTATACCCAATATAACATCAGCCACGCCCATGTCCTTCATGTCAAAGTGCTTCATGAGCATTTTCTTAGTAGTTATGATAACATCACAACTACTCCCAGTGATTAACATGTCATCTACGTATAAACAGACCATGACAAATTCTGTTTGGATGCCTCTCACATATATGCACTTGTAGTACTCATTGATCTTGAAACCGTTTGACAGCATTGTTTTGTCAAATTTTTCATGCCATTGCTTTGGAGCTTGTTTAAGTCCATAGAGAGACTTAACAAGTCTACAAACCTTCTTTTCTTGTCCGAGAACAACAAAGCCCTCGGGTTGCTCCATATAGATTTCTTTATCTAACTCACCATTCAAGAAAGCCGTCTTTACATCTATTTGATGTAGTTCTAGGTTATGTAGCGCTGCAATGGCAATCAGCGTTCTAATGGACGTGATTCTTGTCACATGTGAGTATGTATCGAAGAAATCAAGGCATTCCTTCTGTTTGAACCCTTTAACTACTAATCTAGCTTTATATTTGTCGATCGAGCCATCAGCCTTGTATTTTCTTCTAAGAATCCACTTGCAACCTAGAGGTTTGTGACCTACTGGGAGATCCGCTAGTTCCCAAGTATGATTTTGCATGATTGAATCTATCTCGCTGTTTATAGCTTCTTTCCAGTACGGAGCATCTGGACTGGATAGAGCTTCACTGATAGTTCTGGGTTCACTTTCTAACATGTAAGTTAGAAAATCTGGGTCAAAAGATTTGGCTGTTTTGGCCCGTTTGCTACGTCTTAGCTCCCCAGTGGGAGAATCATTAGTTGATTCACGAGTTCTTTTCTGAGAACTCACTTCTTCCTTCTCACATTTGTTAGGAAAGATGTTTTCAAAGAATACAGCGTTCCTTGATTCAATAATTACTCCCTCATTTAAATCGGGAATTTCTGACTTATGTATTAGGAATCGATAGGCACTACTATTGTTTGCATAACCGATAAAAATGCAATCAACTGTTTTTGGTCCTATCTTAACCTGATTCGGCTTAGGTACCTCTACCTTAGCCAAGCACCCCCACACTTTGAGGTATTTGTAGGAAGGTTTATGATATTTCCATAACTCATATGGGGTTTTGTTCTCACTTTTATGAGGTATCTTGTTTAAGATATGATTGGCTGAGAGAATTGCTTCTCCCCACATATTCTGGGGTAACTCAGAGTTGATTAGCATTGCATTCATCATTTCTTTAAGCGTTCAATTTTTACGCTCAGCAATGCCATTTAACTGTGGTGAATAAGGAGTCATCGTTTGATGAATAATGCCAGACTCTGTGCAAAATTCCTCAAACGGTGCTCCGTATTCTCCACCTCTGTCGTTTCGAATAACTTTAATTCTTTTGCTGAGTTGATTTTCAACCGTAGTCTTATAACACTTGAATGCTTCAAGTGCTTCGTCTTTGCTTCGTAACAAGTATACGTAGCAAAATCTTGTGCAGTCATCGATAAAAGTAATGAAATACTTTTTCCCACCTTTAGTTTGCACAAATTTTAAGTCACAAATATCACTGTGAATTAATTCTAGAGGTGATGTGCTCCTCTCAACTGAACGAAATGGAGCTTTCGTCATCTTTGCTTCTACACAAATTTCACATTTATGATTTGTGTCGATTTCAAATTGAGGTAATACTTCTAAATTTACTAATCTTCGTAATGTGTTATAATTTACATGTCATAATCTAACATGCCATAAATTAAAACACTCAATCAAGTAAATAGAACCATTCACTTTATTTATTTCAATGTTTCTGAGTACAGGCATTACATTGAACTTAAACAACCCCTTTTCCACATAACTTCTACCTAGGAACAGGTTGTTTTTGGAAAGTACAAACTTGTTTGATTCAAATACAAGTTTAAAGCCACTTTTAACTAACAAGGAACCTGACACTAAGTTCTTCCTAATATCTGGTACGTGCAGTACATCTATCAGGGTTAGTTCTTTGCCGGAAGTAAGCTTCAACACGACTCTTCCCAGTCCGACAATGTCTGAAGTAGCCGAGTTTCCCATATGTAGTCTCCTCCCATTTATGGGAATATAAGTGGAGAACATAGACCGATCAGAGCACACATGACGAGTAGCTCAGGTATCTATCCACCACTCCCTTGGGTTATCAACCAAATTGGCCTCAAAGACAACTGCCGAGAGGTTTAGATCAGACATATCCATAGGAACGGTCTTTTCCTCTGACAGATGGGCTTGATTTTGTTTGTTTTTCTTCGGAAGCCGACAGTCTTTGGCCCTGTGCCCTGGCTTGCCACAGTTGTAGCAGCTTCCTGCAAACTTCTTGAGTTTCTTGGCCTTATTACTTTGACCGGCATCTGCACGCTTTCGCTTCTTGCTTGTATTTGACTTTTGCTCTACCAAATTCGCCTTGGCCTCCATCTTGAGCTTGCCTGTCTTAGCCTCAGAGGTACGATTATCTTCCTCAATTCTCAGCCTGACGATTAGATCTTCAAGACCCATCTCCTTTCTCTTATGCTTCAGATAGTTCTTGAAGTCTCTCCAAGATGGTAGTAGTTTCTCAATCATTGCTGCCACTTAAAATGACTCACTCAGAGTCATGCCCTCTGCATGAATCTCATGCAGGATAATCTGCAATTCTTGAACTTGGTTCATGAGTAGCTTTGAGTCCACCATTTTGTAGTCCAAGAACTTGCCTACGACGAATTTCTTCAAGCCGGCATCCTCAGTGCGGTATTTCTTGTCCAAAGAATCCCACAACTCCTTGGCCATTTTCAAAGGACTATATACGTTGTACAACGAGTCGTCTAACCCGTTGAGTATATAGTTGCGACATAGGAAGTCACCGTGCCTCCATCATCATAAGCCGCCCGTTTTTAGGGATCGGTGTCATTTTCAGGCACCGACGGAGCATCCTCTTTCAGGAACCGTACAAGGTTCAGAGTTGTCAGGTAGAACAGCATCTTCTGTTGCCATCGTTTGAAATCGATGCCCTTGAACTTTTCTGGCCTTTCTCCATGCACCGGTGCTGGCGGCATGGTAGATGGTGGAGCAGCCACTGTAACAACTGATTGAACACCGATTGGTACTTGAGATGCCATTTGATCTATATATAATTTGCCTTAAGATTGTTGTCAATTAAGATCAAATGCAAGTCGAGGCAAGAGTTCGTAACTTTCTTTCCTTAAGGCAAATTAGCCCCGCTACGGTGCTCACAGTTTATAGCTATTGCCTCCCAAGATACAACGACTAACATTCAAGCAGTAGTAGCACTACAAACTACTTGATTCCATCGAACTTAAAGAATGCTCCAAACTCTCTTTTATAGAATATGAGAAATGAGGAAGAAGATATGAAAAATGCTATGAAATGCATAGTATTTCCGAGTATATAATGCAACAAGTGAGGGGCTGAATATATAGAGGATCAAGAGTCACATTGTACGGACATGTTAGTTCAACATGTCTCCTGGTTATGCCTTTGCAGCTACTGGACACAAACCTTGACCGGTTCAGAGTTGTAATTTGAAACCGGAAAGGTACTTCTAGACTGTTCAGGAATTTAAACACCAAAAATTGTGTTTCTAAGATGAAAAGATTAAATGAAAAGTCCAGCTATATTTAATTAAATGAAATAAGCCCAACAAAATAATTAATTAAATCTGGCCTAAAAAGATAAGGCCTGAGCCAAGCCCAAGACCTAGACCCCGAGCCTGTGCACGTGTCGTGCCGAGCCGACCGACCGACCGACCGACCGACCGCGGCGGCGCGCACGTGTGGCTTGGACCGAACCTATAGCCATCTAGGTCCTCTCCCCTCCAAAGACTATTGGTACCCCAAGGGGCCCAACCCTATAGTCCAAAATTGAGCTATATAAATAGGTTAATTTTTTATTGTTTTTCCAATGTGGGACTCCCCATATTCCCACCTTTTCATCTTCTCTTCAACCCCACAATAGTAAACTCTTAGGGACTTACTTTAGGCGTTAATTTCTCATTCATTCAATAATGAATTTGAACAATTAACGACTCTATCATCATCTACGTTCAACGTAGATTACATTAATCACAAGAGCCTCCAAATATTCTATTTGAACATCATTAATTAATTGGTCAAACTTACCAATTTCCAACAATACTATTAACTACATATGATGTCCAACAATATAATTTACACGCAGCTTTCATTATATATATAAAATTTAAGATTTGAATTTCAATAATCTTAAATGCATAAACATACATTCAAAGTAAAAAATTGTCATCCAAGGCATGTCCTAGTATCTAGGCTTTATGCATAGCCCATCACTTTATTGCCTATGCATATTGAAACGGAGCAATTTCTTATGTTCCATATTAGAGACATTAATTAATTTTGACATTCAAAATGTAAGGCTATACCTATATTTTAGTTATACATCTTGTTGGCAAATTGAAATCCCAACTTTAGAAAAATGGATGTTGTAGTTGTTTATCAAAATCAAGTTTGGAGTCCTTGATTGTAATATTATTGTTTAGTTTGCATTATCATCAAGTAATTGAAACTTCACTTGCACAGTGCTCAAATAGGGTAACATAACTTCCTCATTTTATACACAAAAAATCCCATTTACCAATGCAAAGCCATTTTTCTTTTCACTCTTTCTCTTTCTTCATAATTATACCTATACCTACTACATATTATTTCTCCCTCCTTTACAATAATGTATTATAATCCAAATTTAATAATTATTTTATGTTATTCATTCCGATAATTATTATCAACTTTTATATTATCAGAACATCGCATCGACCCCATTTGAAAAGAACATATGATATTAAATTTTATATTATTTAAAACTAAAATTAAATATTTTTTTTAAAAAAACAACTTTACCATGCACATCTTTTACTCATAAACAAAAGCTAAGTCAATGTTTGGTTTATGTTTTTTGTGTAATTTTAATATGTGTTTTGAGAGAATGAATGTTGAAAGTGAGATTGGAAAATGTAAAAGTTGTGTTAGGAAATGTAATGAATTTTTAATTATGTTTTGAGAAGTAGTTGAACAATTTATTTTGGAGATTATTGATATGTTTATTTATGTTTTGGGGGGGGAAACGTTTTTTTACTGTAGCTATCAAATTAATGCTTTTTTGTTGAGTTTTTTTGGATGAAAATGGAATTGAGTAATTTTTTATTGCAAATATAATAATAAAATATATATGAGATATATATATATATATATATATTGAAAAATGGAAAAGTTTTGGGGATAATGAAGGATAAGAGATGATATTTTGAGAAAATTTATTTTAGTGTTTTGAAGGAAAAATAAGTGTATGTTTGGTTATATTTCTCCAAAACAAAAAATGAAATTTTTTTGGGGATAATGAAAAATAAGAGAGGGTATTTTGAGAAAATTTATTTTAGTGTTTTGAAAGGAAAATAAGTGTGTGTTTGGTTATGTTTCCCCAAAATAATTTTTGTTTTATTTTGGGGAAACATAACCAAACACTCCCTAAAGATCTTTTGTATACTTTTCCTTGGATATTGATATAAAACGTTTTGATAACAGTGTATAAATTACACTGGCCACATTTAATATTGGAGATTATCCAGCAAAACTAATTTGAAATTATGGTGATTACTCTTTTATTTAATGTTGAAAGTTGGAATGTTGAAAGTTGGAATGCCCAGGCCTGTTTTCTTGTGTTTTGGCTATTTTTTAGAAAAAAAATTGGGGGAATGGATTTTTGGAAGAAAATTTGTAGAATGTGCCAAGTATTTCTTTTTGGTTTAGGAAAATGATTTGAAAATGAGTTGTTTGTTTTTTTATATTTTGGGAAGAGACAAACTTTATTATTGATGTCAAATTAGTTGCTTTTTTGTTGGATTTGTAAAGTGAAAGTAATTTTTTTATATAATATATTATATATATGCATGTATATTTATAGTTGAATGATGTGTGTATATATGTAATAATTGATATATTATTGTAATAAAATAATACGTAATTAATTCAATTAGTGCTTTATTTTAAAATTTATATTTTTATGAATTTATTAATAAATATTAATTATTTATAAATTTATAATTATTTCATAATTATAAAAAATCACCTAATATCATAATTATTGATATAAGCTTATATAAAAAAATTAATTATCGTATATCAATTATAAACTAATTATTGTTTATTCTTAAAATATAATTATTTAACTATTTATTATTTACAATTTATGTATAAATAAAACTTAGTTATCTATTTAAATAAAATAAAATATATATGAAACTTAATAACGATTCATCAAATTAAAAAAAATAATTTTATATTATATGAAACTAAATCATCTTAAATTATTTATTAAACAAATCAGTGTAATATTTAATTATACGTGAAGTATGAAACATAATTAATATATACTTAATAAGTCATTTAAATAATTAAATAAATTAACTTGATTAATTTAATAAGTTATTTATTTACTTTAACTCATTATTTAATTAATATATTATTTAATAAATAAATTACTTAGTAACAATCAAAAAGATTTTTACTTAATTTTAATTAATTTTCTTGATAATTATTTTAATTGTATTAATATTAATTTATTAAACTCAATAGAATATTAAATAAATATCACACTATATTAATTCTTTTATAATAATTTTAAATAAATGTGAATATTAATATCTAATGAAGATTAATTTTTTGAAGAAGATTAATTTATTTATTTTATCAAATTAAAATATTTTAAATTATTTATTAAATGAATAAATATAATCTTTAATTAATACATTAAATACTAAATATAACTAATACATTAGTTTAATATGTTACTTAGTAAACAAATTATTTATTAAATTTAATTAATGTCCCAAACTCTTAATAAGTGAGGATGTGCCTAAAATTTCTCCTGAAGTCAGAAGGGTACGGACAACATTTTATATTGGCCAAAAATAATATTGGGGATGCAATTACACAACCTCACTCCCATAATCAAGATGTCAATAGACCCTGATATACGCTACAGGACCAGGCTGCAACTAACGGCCATTTGTTTGTGTTTTCAAACTCATTTTTATCTATTTTCATTATTTAAAAATAAATTATCAACAACTTATCATTATTTTTACTAAAATTTCAATACATTTTTTGTGATTTTATCTCAAAACACATTTATCAACAACACATATATTTTCTTTTTATTTTCATCATTTCTACCTATAACCTACTAAACCCTATATAATAATTACATTATCAACAATCAATTTAAATATAAACTCATTTTTAATTTATTTTCTCTAACTACCTTTCTAAATTTTGAAAATACTGAAAATAAAAGATAAAAATGAAAACTTAAGCAAATAGTCGCTAAATTTCGGACCAGCCTGCATCTTCAATCGTTAATTTTAAATAAATACTTAACACGGCAATTATGGATCATAATCTCAACGAATCATTGACATAAAACGTGGCCAATATGTATTTTAAAATTGTCATTCCTAATTTTCTTTTTCGCTATGCCCATCGCAAGCTAATATGTCCCCAGTAGAGACCAAATTTACAGGGAAAGAAACCGCCGGGGGGTTGTACCGTACGGCGACCAGTGTCCAGTTCACATTAGCTAGGGCGAAGGCAAAAATCCCATTATTGTTGTTGATTTTGATGTGCTTATGCAACGTATCACCATAAATATTGGCCCCATTTCCATTATTTCAGACTCTATCTGGCTTACGCTTTAGTAGGAAAACAAAACGCTCTGAAACTAATTTCCACATGTTTGTGTTATATGGACAAATTGAATATTAAGTTTAAAACTCTTTATAAATTTGAAATTAGTATTTTAAAAATTAAGTACAAGGAATGTATATTATATCATCAACAAGTACTTTTTGTAATTGTATATGAACATAATCATTTCATTTGAATTTTCCTTCAAAATCAAATGAATTAATTTAATTTCTATGTATTTGATGATATATTTTTGTCCCATAATGATGTTTATGGAACTAGTTTGTTTTTGAAATATGAACAACCAGATCTGCACAAATAAATGGACAATAATAATATGAATAACGAAGAAATCATCTGATAATTTTTTTTTTTTTGTAATTAACCACTGGTGTCACACACTACAAAAATTAAGTTTTAGTGATTAAATTTATGAGCGGTCACTAATTAGTGTCACTTAGTGACCGATTCAAATATAATTCTTTTAAAAAAATTAGTTATCACTTAGTGACCGATGATCACTAATTCAATCATTAATGAGTGAATGAACTCTTTTTAAAGTCACTAATATTAGTGACTGTACAAAGTAGTCACTAATTAATGATCGGATTATTTTTCAGTCACTAATTTATGATTAAATTTTCTTTTGGTCACTAATTAATGACCGCATTTTTCGATTAATAATTGATTACAAATATAAAGGTTTTATTTTTTTTACATATTCTTATAATATGAAAGCATAGGATTTATGTAACACCTAGATAAATAATACAATATTGTGTTTGTTTATATATAACTATATATATAAGTTTATGATAGTAATATGTGTATATTTAAAAAATATATAAATATACATATTTTCATATATATATAACTATTAAATGTTTTTATATTATATTGATATATATAATTGAACATTTAGAAGTGTATATAGAGATACACAAAGAGTAACTAATAATATTATTATTATTTAAATATAGAAAATAAGAATTAATTAATATATACATGTCTTTTTTTTTTTGATCCAGCAATTAATATATACATGTCAATAACATATATATATATTATATATACATATATTATGAGTAAATACATACTAATATATATAATATTATATATTTGATATGTATTTATTACTATATACATGTATTACTATGTATATATTATTTTTAATGTGTTTATAATCTATTATGATAAATATGTCTAAAATTTAGAAGTAATAATAATAAATAATAAATATTGTATTTTATTATATTGAAGAAAAAATTACACAAATACTAAATGAACAATTGTTATTTTTGTTAAATTTTAAAATACAAAATAATAGTAACTTATTTATTAGAATATTATAATTATTTTTTTTCCTTTGTAAATATGATATATATTATATTGTTGAAGTAAATGCATGAAGATGTATTTGTAGCTAGTGTCTAATTTGAATGTGTAATAAATTTTGTGTTCAAATCCTAAAAGATGCAAAATTCAAAGTTTATTTTTTTTAGTCACTTAAAATTAGTGACCGTATTTTTTTGTCACTAATTAGCCACTGATTAGTGACAATTAGAAATTAGTTACTAATTAGTAACCGATTAGTGAATTGATGCAAATTAGTGATGAGGGTCTTTATGATGGACCCGAGCAATCACTAAATCAATTATTAAACCTATTAGTGATTGATTTTTGCTTATTTAGTGATCGTTGGAGCGGTCACTAATATTCTTTTTTGGGTAGTAATAATTAAAAAAATTATATGTATTTTATATGAGGAGTAAACAAAATTATATACTATTAAGAATATGTAGAGTATTCCTTTAGAGTTTTAATATATACACCATATCAAAAAGGACAAAAGGAAAAAAAAAGAAAAGAAAAGAAAAGAAAAGATCAAATCAATGAATAAACTAGAAACAATCAAACGATGTCTCAGTCCATGTTCAATTGGAACTTAGGTGACAGATAAAATAGCTCACATAAAATTAATAAACAAAATATGCTTTCAATATATAAATGTTTCAAAAATCTTTTCGAAATTTTTATTCTCAAAATTCAAAACACCAACAGATAATTACTTTTTAAAGAGGAAATACATAGTTAAGAGGCAAAGAATCGTACATTTTTGTAACTTAGAAGATAATGGAAATGGGTATAAGAGGATCTTACTGGAAATGTGGAAGAGTTCCATAAATGGATGGTGGAGATGGAAAAGCACGTAAATGAATACAAGCTCCCAAAATTCATTGCAAGGTATAAGGACACACGATCTAATTTCCAACATAGCTTATATAAAAAGATAAGAGACTATACAAATGAGGCGGAACTTGGATTCGATTGAAGAGTTAAGTGAAATGCGTGCTTAAAGCATAAATAAAAGACGCTGAAAAATTGTTAGAGAATAATAAGTTCACCTCAAGCTTAGCTAAAAGGGATAGCCTAAGTTTTTTAGGGAAAGCATGATAGTAACAACAGGTAATTGCGACCCAAAATAGTTAAATTTTACAAGTACTATTATTGAAAGAGTATGCCTCCATTTCCAGTTATAATTAAAATAACTTTCTCATATTTAAATATTAGATCTAATGCAATTGTCATTTGGAAAAGACTATAGATGAATGTTCACACATTGATTATTTATTCTAATACACAACATAGAGTCATGATGAAAAAGATTTAAGTTCATCATGATGAGCTTGTTCCAAATGATATGTTGATAACTTGTTTATTATAAGTTGTGATAATAATATTCATTACAAGCCGTGATGACCTAATAATAATTTGTTATTTATAAGCTGTGATGACTACTTGTTCAACATAAGTCCTTATGCTTTGATGCCAAAATTTGCTCATTATAAGTTGTGATGATGATGGCAATTTATTCATTACAAGTTATAATAATAGAAGATAGTTTATTCATTACAAACTGTTGGAACCTGATACAGCTTGACTACAAGCTATGAGAATAACTTGTTCAACAAGCCCTAGTGGATGGATGACAACTTGTTGATTCAAGACTTTTATAGAAGAACTCATTGATTATAAACAAATATTTCTGATGCAAAATAAAATAGCACCAATAAAAATAAATTCACTCAAAAAATTGCTTTAATCTTTTGTGTCCAGAAAAATGATCAGATGATACTTCTAAATTACATTATGGCTTAAATATGTGAAAGACCCCACTCTCTGGGCTCAACTACCCCATATTTCTATCATCTAGCCCACCACTTATCATCATCTTATTAAAGGCCAGCCTTGCTGACACATGTGTGTTAACTTTTTGTCACTTGGGATCATTCTGGACCCTCATTTATACATGCTTGGCTTGAAACTCTATTGTCTAGCTGGTCTTAACAACAGGGTATAGCTCAGGCTTTTCTTCACACCTGGCTCTAGTTGTGGATCATCTCCTAGCTTGGTCTATCTTCCATGCCTAATTCCAATTACGCTAGCTCGGTTCCAATTTGTATGCTAGAGGGTAGAGGTTCCACTAAATCATCTCGTTTATAGGTTAGCTCGTACGGACAAATTGGGAGGCATCATCACTTCCCCCCTTTCAGTCTAAAAAGTATTTTTGGATTTCTCAATTTGAGATGGCCTGTAACCAAGCTAATGAGCTATTCAGATAATAAACTAGATCTATAATCTCTGATCATTGGGATGGATAGCTGCACTACTGATATTATCGACTTGATGCTTAAAAGAAAGTGTAGCTGTTCTAATTTTCTTGGAACGTAGGTAGGTGTCAAGAGTTGTTGTGTATAAGTCCAATGCCCAAGTGAAGGGCCGAGCAATTTGGTGCCAGTTTCCTATACTCTTGTCCTTGAATCCTATTGTTTGAGAAGACGTGGTAGCACCCGCAATAGATGTGACGTCTTCTACCCTTCTCTAAGCAATGATGACCCTTTCAAATTTCCATCTTTATTGATTCAATTGCTTGTCCTAATGCCCATTGTACGGCTATGATTGCATCTTAATCTTTCTTCCTTTTCGTATATAGATCCTTCTTCATTTTAAAAAAACTTCTCTCATACCATCCTTCTTATTTCTTCCTTTCCTCTACAACGACTCTTTTTCCTTCACAAGGCTTCTTATCTTTTTAGATTCTTAGCTGAAACTAAGTTCTCCCCAATTCCGATATTTAATTAGGTATTTCTACTTTTTCTTTATTATTTCATCCCCTTCTTGTATATGCATTTTCTAGTTTTTGCAACCCAACATCCTCATAATAGTGAAACCGTTTTCAATACTTCGACCGTCCCATAGCATAAGAGTTCATGCCCCAGAGTACCCATTCTTTGGGAGATTTTGATTTGGTTTTAAGTTGGCCTCCTCGGGTTTTGAGCGAAATTGAGAAAGGAATGCCTGAGTCTAATGCAAATTTAGCTCCTTACAAAATTTATCATTCCCGAATGACCTATAATGAAGGTAATGGCTTCACAAGAAAATGGGTATTCCTCCAAAATACCAAACAGTAGTACCCCATTTTTCCAATCATCCTCACCTACCTCATACCGGATTTCTATGTTTCTACCCCGAGCAATTACGTGGTAGGTTGCGTTTCTCCATATTAGAATTATTAGTCTTAATCTCCAGGGGCTTGGGCATTCCTCTTAACCAATTCACTCCTAATTCGTTCAGACTGATGATAGGATTCCTTATACATTGTCGATATCTCCAAATAGAGCCTACAACCTCTCTATTTCATTCTCTCTTCTTTCCTAAAGCTCAAGGCATAGGCTTTTTCTATATAACCTCCCAAAGGATGTGAGATTCCTTTCTAAATACCCTGCCTCGGTGAAGCAATGGAAAGAGATATATTTTTTTCATATCTTTCCCTGATCTTTAGGGTTTCCCTAACACTTGAATAGATGAATCACCTAACTCCAACTCTTCTCGCCATCGCTACCTATTTGTAGGTCTGCAATCCCTCATAGATAGGCTAAATAGTGTGCAATTGCAATTGTCTTATTTGGAATAGAGGGGATTTCTATATCACTTTGCAATCAGTACTCCTAAAGCTGAAGAGCTCTCAAAGCCATTTGGTATTTTTCTCCTATCTTATTTCATTTTTAAGATACTAAACAGTACACTGACTTTGCTCTTGGCAGATCAAATGTCAATGAAAGCTTTTTTTTTGTTGCAGCAGCTGAGCAACAACCAGGTTGCACTAAAGAATAATGACCTATTAAGCGGAGCAATGGAGCCAGTTCTTTTTCTAAGCGTCCATTTCATTCAGCCCATGATGCTTCCCCTATTAAACAACCTATACCATCGACTCCTGAGGTGATCTCCGTACCAGTCGAATCGGAGTAGGTCCTAGAAAAATTGAGCTCCTTACAACTAGGAGGAATCGTCCCAACATTTACTTGATGGCGGGCAGCTCGATTATATTAGATATTTCCTTCTCTTTGGGCAGGGATTTTCTAAGTAGTTTGGCAAGTAATTCTAATCGCCAAAAAGTAGACGAGATGCCCTTTGAGGATCTTCGAGCTTAATTTGCAACTTACTTATCTAAAGTAAGGCATCTTATTCATAAACTCTTTAGTTTATTTTGTTATTCATCTCCTTCATTATCTATTTCCTTTATAGGCTAGTATTATGGTTGTAGGGCTCTTAGCTCGATGGGAGGATGAGCAGAGTAATATGATGGAGAAGTTCCAAGAGTTGAAAGAGCAGCTAACAACTTTGCAATGAAAATATGATGAAACGACAGCAGCTTTCTCTAAAGCAGAGGTGGAAATGGCTGAGCTAATGGAGTCTCATGAGGAGAATTTGGAAAAGGCTAGAGAGAAGGGTTGCAAGGAAAGTCAAGATTCTTTTTTGAAGTTTTTCACACTACTGAGGAAGGCAAACAATACTTAGAAGCTTGTTGGCAATCTCGTCAATTAGAGTATAGAAAGAGCTCAAAGTACAAGTAGGACTTAGCCCAGAAAGCCTTGAAATATTAGAATTATGGAATAGATGTGTGAATTGATCAACCAGAGGCATAAGGCATTACTAAGATGGGCAACTCTTAGATTGTGGCAGATAGGATGCTTGGTCTTCAAAGCCTCCCTGATTCAGATGATGAACAAGAAGTAGATCAAGAAGAAGATGAGTCGACCAATCCCGCTGAAAGGACCGAGCAGAAGCAAACTGAGTCCCTCAGTGCTACAGGAGCAGTGGCTCCTTCTAACTGAGATGGTAATTTCGCAGCCTGATCCAATCGTGTTATCTTTGCTTGGTGCTTGGCCTGAGCTGTGGGCTTCTTTTTTGTTTATGTATCAAATATGCCGAGATTGCTTGGGCATAGAATGAACATGTTTTGTCCTATTTTTTGCAAAGATCAAATGAAATTTTTGTAATATCGAGCTCGTTTATGTGAATGTGTATGATGCCTATTTCATAAATTTTCTTTAAATTTCTAATGTTTGAAATCACTAAGCAAATCCAAGCTTTCCATACTGGTTGTGCTTGCTAAAATGTTTCACTTAAAAGCTTAACAATGTGGTGATGATCCATTTCAAACTCATTAGTATCTTTTTTTACCGAGCTTATTGGAGCTTTCAAACTCATTAGAGTTTCTTCTTGCTGAGCTCATTGGAGCTTTTCTAAGAAGAACGAGGGCTTAATCGAGAATGGAAAATACATTTTTATTAATCAAAGATAAAAACGCAACATGATCATAAGAAACTAAGCCCATTAAAGGGCATCCACAAGTGACAATAAAAAAAGAAGTTAAATGACATCAAAAAAAGAAGTAAAAAGAACATTTATGTGTAGAAACACCTTAAGTTTTGAATGTTCTAGGGCCAAGCTAACTTCTTCCTTTGATTATCTCCAACTCGTAGGTTCCTCCAGATATTACTTTGATGACTTTGTAACCCTTCCCAATATGAATCAAGTTTTCCCACATTTCCACAAACACTAGCTTTCCACAACACTAAGTCTCCTACCTGCAGTGATCAAGGTTTAACCCTGTTGTTAAACTCCATTCGTACCTTCTGCTTGTACCTAGCCATCTGCAGGCAAGCATATTCTATTTTCTCCTTGATCAAGTCCAAATGGTTTTTGATTAGCTTGTTATTAGCCTCCTCATTATAAGACAAGTCTCTGTAGGACTCAATACCAATTTCTATAGGGATCACAACATCCATTCCATAAACGATGCTAAAAGGTGATTCCCCTATGGGCTTCCGCGGAGTGGTTCGGTAAGCCCATAACACACTAGGCAGCGTTTCTACCCAATTACCTCCAACACGATCCAACATTGCCTTTAAGCTTTGTACTAAAGTGTGATTTGTAACTTCAACTTGTCTGTTCATCTGCGGATGGGCTATTGAGCTGAATCTTTAAGATATCTTCATTTCCTCACAACAAGCTCTTATCTTGCTTCCCTAAATTAGCCTCCCGTTGTTCGATACAAGCTTGCAAGGAATTCCATACCGATATACTATATTTTTCCATAAGAACTTCAGGACTTCTCCTTCACTGATTTTGGTAAGCGCTTCTGTCTCTATCCACTTGCTGAAATAGTCTACGACTACTAATAGGAACTTCTTTTGCCTCACTATAGTTGGGAATAGCCCAATAATGTCCATCCCCCACTTCGCGAATAGGTATGGAGAACTCATGGTATGTGGAGGCTCAACAGGTACATGACTAACTTAGGCATTCTTTTGACATCTTTCGTACTTTCATACTACTGCTCCAGCATAAGCTCTTATAGTAGGCCAAAAATACCATACTCTAACAACCTTGCTTGCCAATGCCATTCCTCTGACTTGATTCCCTCAATACCCTTCATGTATTTCCTTGAGGATATACTCACCTTCCTAGGGCGACAAATATCGCAATAACGGCTGGGAGAAAGACCTTTTATAGAGCAATCCATTTAGAAGGGTAAATCGAGATGCCTGATTCTGAGTTTATGATCGGCATCCATGATCTTCCCTCTAAGATATTGGCAAATAGGTGTTCTCTAGTCTAGTCCTTCCTCTATGGTGAAGACATCAACCTCCATTCCTTCCTTATCTAACTCCTGGATTGCCATAGAGCAGGCTCCATATTCCTCCAAAGAGTCGGTGATCTTTGCTAAGAAGTTAGTTGGGTGTTTTCCTCTTTGAGCACCTGGATTACTTGCTGCTTGGTTAGCTGATATTTCAATTGCTCTACCTGTTGGAAGTAATGCTCCATGCACTGCTTTTTTGCTTCGTATTGTCTTATTATCCGATTTGCAACCAGCTGAGAATCAGTATATACTTGTATTCGCCTAGCTCCTCATCTGATGGCCATTTTGATACCCTCAGTCAAAGCTATGTATTCAACCTCATTATTAGAAGCTTTAAATTAGAACTTGATTGCGTACTCCAACTTATATCCTTCCAGGCTAATCAAGATGATTCCCGTTCCATTGCCAGTTAGGCCCGAAGAATCATCCACATATACTTACCATATCTTTGCCTCCTCTTATGGTAGGATAGCATCCACCATGAATTCGCCAAAGCTTGTGCCTTGATAACCCTCATGGGAGTATACTGGATATCGTACTCTTCCAATTCTACTAACCACTTGATTAACCTTCATACTGCATCTGTCTTCCCAAAGTTTGCTTAAGTGATTGGTCAGTTCTGATTACAATTGAATGCCGACAGGAAATAGGGCAACAGGTCTTCTAGCAATGACCACCAATGCCAAAGCTAGCTTTTTTATCCCGGGGTACCACAACTCGGCTACATACAACAACTTACTCACATAGTAGATGGGCTTTTGGCTAGATCCTTCATCTTTCACCAAAATTGAGCTTATGGCTTGTTCAAAAATTACCAAATATAGAAAACTAGTCTCACTAGGTAAAGACTTGGTTAACAATAGTAGCTCGGTTAGGTAGGCTTTGAGCTCCTTACAAGCTTTCTGTGCTTTCTCTCCCCATTCAAATTTTTTAACTTTTCTTAATATCCCAATGAAATGCAGGCTCTTATCTGCTGCTCAAGATATAAACCTGCTTAGGTCTGCAATAGGCGCTATGAGTTTTTGGACTTCTTTAAGATTTTGAAGAGCATGTATGTTTAGGATAACTTGTATTTTTTTGGGTTGGCTTTTATACCCCTTTCCATCATGAGGTATCCCAAGAATTTCCCTCATGTTACTCCAAAAGCACATTTATTAGGGTTAAGTTTACTGTACCTCTTCAAAGTTTTAAGAGTCTTCCTCAAGTCCTTTATATAGTTAGCTCGGCAAGCACTCTTCACCAGCATATCATATATATAAACTTCCACATTCTTCCCAATCTAATTCTTGAACATCTGGTTTACCAGATGCTGAAAAGTGGCACCTACATTTTTTAGTCTGAAAGGCATGACTACATAACAATAAATATCTTTAGCTGTGATGAAACTTACTCTCCTGCAATCCTCTGACTGAGGGGATATCTGGTGATATCCTTATGAGGTATCCATGATACTAAGCAGTTGGCAGCCCGATGTGGAATCTAGTAATTGGTCAATCTGCAGCAACTGGTAGTGATCTTTGGGACAAGCTTGGTTCAAATCCCTAAAATCTATATGCATTTTCCACTTATCAGCATGTTTTGGAACCAACACCACATTGGATATCCACTCCAGGAATTGGATCTCCACTATGTGCCCCGTATCTAGTAGCTTTTCAATTTCCCTCTATATGATAAGATCCTTCTCTAGCCCAAAGTCCCATTTTTCTCTGCTTTATCGGCTTCGCAAGAGGATCTATGTTGAGCTTATGTACCACTATACTTGGATCAATTCCAGTTAAGTCCTTTGCCGAAAAGGCGAATACATACACATAATCCCCCAACACTTGAGTGAGTAGGGTTACATGCTCTCCATCAAGATGTTCTCCCAATTGTGTAGTCTTCCCATGGTCCCCACTAGCTCTATCGTCATGAGTTCTCCAGTAGGCTTAAGACGATCCTGTAGCTTAGCTACCCCAAGTACACTAGAATTTCCATGCCTTTGCTGGTAAACCGCTTTTCTTGACTTTCGGTCTCCTTTCCTTACTACTTCTATGTAGTATTTTTTTAACGTGCATTGATCTCCCACCATTTCTCCCGCTAAATTGCCAACCACATACTTAAGCTTCATATGATAGGGTGAGGCTATTGCTTGGAAAAGCTGTAACATGGGTCTGCCAAATATAACATTATAAGCAAATGGAGAACAAGCAGTAACATAGGTATGCCAAGTATAACATTATAAGCAAAGGAAACATCAACAATTAGGAAGTTTACCATACATGTTTTGCGATGTATCCCAGAGCCCAAATAGATAGGCAAGGTGATCTGTCCTGAAGGTCACACTGCCTACCTAGTAAACCCAAACAGTATTGTTTCTACTGGCTCCAAGAAAGTGTTGCCTAGCTCTATCTACTGGAAGGTAGCTGAGAACAAGATATCGACTGAGCTGCCACCATCCACAAAAATTCGTGCTACTTCATAATTAGCTATGGAAGCTGTGATAACCAAAGCATCTTGGTGTGGCAACTGCTTTTAGGTATTTTGGCCCAAATTTAATCACAGGCACATGCTCTTCTATATTGGCCACTATTACTACCCTATTTTTTTGATGGATTAAAGCCTGAGCTTGAGCCTTCCTAGCTCGGTGAGATCTTTTCCTGTGGGCTCTCCTTAGATTATATGGATTACTCATTTAACTGGAAGATCTTTTTTGTTATCCCTTTCCATCCCCGGCCTACCTCTTTCAATTTGTTCTTTATGTTGAGCCTTATCGGGTCGACCACCTTTAACGTTCACAGGGGCTTGCAGGAACTCTTCTAGGTATCCGCCTCTTTCCAGCTCTTCCAACTCATTCATTAAATGTTCACATTCCTTTGTCAAAAGTCCATATTTGTTATGAAACCTGCAGTATTTGTCTGACCTGGGTCGTCAAGGTACTTACAAGACATGGCCACCGTAACAGGTCTCTATGCTCAATGGCTTGCATCACCTACTGTCTTGACATTCTTATAGGTGTGTAGTAATCAAATCTGGGAGCAAATTGGCCTGGCCTCAGCTATAATGCATCTGGTAGTTGAGGTTGCGGTACATTGGCTGGCTAAGCTCTTTCATCTTGCTTGGGATATTTCATTATACTGCCATCCTCTTTCTTATCCTTGCGTTTTTCTCCTAGCTCATTCTCCTTAGCGTCATACGTCTCTTCTTCATGAATATACTTTTCGGCCTGATGTAGCATTTGTCATAACTATCATCTGGCTTTCTACTCAAAGATCTAGAAAATGAACTAGGCCTGAGTGCCTGTGTAAAAGTACTGGCTAGCACCTCTAGCATGGCAAAGAAGGCTTCCAACAGCATGTGAAAAATTGGACCATTCATTAAATCGAAAAACTTATCGATTCATGGTTCATTGGTTCAACTATTGGTCGAACTGTAATTAAATCGTGACATCATAATTATACAATATATATTTTTATTGTATATATTAGTTAAATAATAAAATGCCAAAATATAAAACATAATGACTATAAATGATATTGTCCAACTTCACAATCCAAACTTCACGATTCATATTATAACATGATCCCCACAATTTAAATCTCTTAACTCTAAAGTTTAAACACAACAGTAATTTAATGATGTCGAAACCCTTCATTATCGTCTTTTCCATCCTCATCAAGGTTTTTATGGATGTGGTTGTTATTTTCAGCACTAGTATCAATACTAACAGCAACATCATATTTAGTTTTTGACTTCCTTGCAGTAGTAGATTTAAGAAATTGGAGCTTTTTCTTGTATACATTTCATTAAGTGTTTTGAATAGCTTCCTGAATGTACTTTAGCATTTGGGGTATGTAATTAGGCAAAAAAATTTTTAAAAAAATGTTAATTTTGTCAAAAATTAAATGGAAAAAAATAATAAATGAATCGATCTAGTTCAATTAAATCGTGAGCAGTTCACTCATTTCCAATGGTCCAACCATTGGCCTGAACGGTTTTCACAAAATAAAGCAATTTTTTTATATTTTTCAATTTTTACATAAAATCAAACCAGTTGAGCGGGCAATTGAAGGTTCAATCGGTGTGACCGCCAGGTTCAGTCCAATTTTTTAAATACTGGCTTCCAAAGCAGCTGTAGTGAATCTCTTAACAAATCTTCTTAGCATCTTATTTTTTCCTTGTTGGAAAGAAAGTAAGCTTTGGACACTTTGTCGGTATTGCTTATTACTGGTGAATTGATGCAAAAATTTGCTAGAAAAATCCTCGAAGGCGTGTATGGAGCAGGGAGGTAATTGCCCGAACCATCTCTGAGTTACTCCTTCGAGAGTAGTTTAAAAGGTTCGACACTTCACTCCATCTGAAAATTGATATAGCAAGGCTAAGTTCTCAAAATTCACATAGGTGATCAGAACCTCCGGTGCATTTTTGCATGGAAAAGGACCTATGATTGTCTGGGAAGGGGTCAAGCAAAATTGAATCCCCAAAATGGAGAAACCTTCACACTTTTTTTTCTTCCCCGATCAATTTCTTTTTCATCTCTCTCAATTCCCTTCGCATATCCTCTCTTTCTACAATAATATCGGCTAGCACTTTTCTTCCCTATTGTCTAACAGGGCATATGTACATTTGATTCTTAGCTACCTCTTCTTTTTGTACCGCCTGTCTGCCAAGACTCTTAACTTCACATTTTTTAGGCAAGCCACGTGTTGCTGGCTCCTTCTCTGGCTTGTTTGGAGGAGGCATGGTAGGCCCTACAGTAGGCTCCCATCCTATAGGAAAACCTATACCTAGCTAAGCGGGAAATGGGGATTCTGCCACTATAGTACCTTAAGCTACCATCTCTAACATGGGCGCCATGATAGGAGAACCTGTCACTTGACTTCTTCCTAAGGGCGGTAGAATGAATAGGATCTTTGCATATCTAACCTGCCTAGATACTGGTATGCGTGGGACTCCTATTGCAAATACAAGTGCAGTAACCACTAGTAGTACTAGGAAAGATACTGGTACAGGAACAAAGAACTGTAAGCCTGATGACAGCATCCCTGGTACAAACAGCATGGCTAGTAGGGATGTGGTATGGCAGGGAACACAGCTTGCTCCATTCCTAGCTTCTGTACAACTATGAAAGGATTAATTGCAGAGCACAAGAAACTCCATTGTTCGGGCCTATGCTAGGGGGTATGATGGGGAATCATCTTCCCTTCGGCAGTACTGACTCCCCTGGCGGGCTTGATAATCCTCCAGTCGGTGATGCTCTCGCCCACTCAGCCTATGGTGCACTTAACATCTCACCATCCTTATTTCTTCCAGACTCACTTGTCTTCTCACCCCTCAACTCAAAAGTTCCCACAGACAGCTTCAATTGATGCAAAATAAAATAGCACTAATAATAATAAATTTACTCAAAAAATTACTTTAATCTTTTGTGTCTAGAAAAATGATTAGGTGGTATTTCTAATTATAAATTGGCTTAAATATGTGAAAGACCCCACTTTCTAGGCTCAATGACCCCATATTCCTATTATCTAGCCCACTACTTATCATCATCTTATCAAAGTCCAGTCTTGCTGACACATGTGTGTTGACTTTTTGTCACTTCCGATAATTCTGGACTCTCCTTTATACATCCTTAGCTTGGAACTCTGCTCTACTAGCTGGTATTAGCAACAGGTATAGCTCGGGCTCTTCCCTATGCTTGGCTCCAGTGGTGGATCATCTCCACAGGTTGGCCTCTCCTCCACTCCTGATTTTAATTACACTAGCTCGATTCCAATCTCATATGCTAGAGGGTGGAGGTTCCACCAAATCATCTTGGTTATAGGTCAATTTGTACGGACAAATTGGGAAGGCATCAATTTCATACATGAGTCCATTGATTATGGTGAGGTGTTTTTTGTTTATTGTTTATGAGCATATCTCATATATTAGCTCATTGATTAAGGATATATTTCTATTAGGAACTTGCTAGTTATGAGTGAGTAATTCTTATTTGAACTAATTATACGAGAAGATTTCCTACCCAAGCTCATTAATTATCAACAAATATTATCTCTTACTAGTTGAAATTCAAGAAAAGTTAATTGATTATGAATGGATTTCATATATGAGTCTATTGATTATAAGAGAAGATTCCATCTGAGCTCATTGATTATGATCAAATATTTACTTCCTGAGCTCGTCTTTAGTGAGTATTCAAGATAAGTTTTCATTATGAGAAGATTTCTTATATGAACGTATTGATGATGAGAAGATATTTCCTACACGAGCTTAATGATGGTGATTATTTCTATTTAAGTTCACTGATTATGAACAGAAGTTTTCTACCTAAACTCATTAATTGTGAGAAAATGCATGTTTCCTACAAAGCTCATTGAATATGAAGTAGATTTGATGAACTCATTGATTAAAAGCTGAAATTATCATTCTAAGCTCAATGATTGGGATGATGTTTCTATTATGAGTTCAACCAAGTTGAACTATTGATTGACCTTCGATATCATTGATTATGAGTTCAACGAAACATGACTCATTGATTATCAAAATCTCACTCAAAGAAGATTATACTTTGGCTACCATGAGAATAAATATAATGTACAACATCATGAGTTGAATTGTAAGATGAAGGAATTACTGCTGAGCTGTTAAAAATATTGAGGTATAAAATTAAATAAGCTCGAGGAATAAGTTTAAATTAGCAAAGATTATAGAATTAATATGTTCATCCAACAGATATACACTAAATGATGCGCACATTTGGTGATATACAATTTGTAATGATGCTTATTGAGGTTGGATTTATGGTTTAACAAGTCGGATACAGTTTAGAGGTTGATTTGATCATGCTTGATGGAACATGGGAAAAATGGCTAATAACCACGCATGTTGCCTTTTCTTTTATGTTTACCTATTTTTCCATGTTTTACCCGTTCATATTTTTGTTAGCCATTAGTGTGAATGAGATCCAAGTAACAAGTAATCTTTCTCTAATCTACACAAGGAAGTCTTCCATCAAATTTGAGGTATGTCATTAATTCTTCAACTTTCGATGATATTGCTCATGATCCATTATCAAACTTAGTGTTAAAGAATCTTTCTTGAGTAAATCTAGTACCTAAAGTTTCTTTCCCTCTAAAGTGGAATATCTTTGGTCAAGCTACAATTTGTAGTGCTAAAAATTTCAGTAAACATTAAAGGTTTGGATGCTTTATCAATTAAATATGATTAATAAAGTGAATGACTCATTATTTAGGATACATATTATAACCTATAATATTTTGTTCGCTTGCATGTATATGACAGAATATCCTACATCTTTATTCATTCTCTATTTAGTTGCTTATAACTCTTAATTTATATTGGGGCAAATTGGGTTTCATCCCCACTATGAAAATGGAAAAAGGCAAAATACCCCTTATGAAAAAAAAAAAAAAAAAAAAGACAGTGACCCTCCTTATGCTTTTGAAAAAATAACACATTGTCTCCTCCTCCTTATTTGATGCAATTTAACTCTAATTTTCATATATATAAAAACTATATTACCCTTACTCATTTAATCTATTTTAATTTATTTAGTATTTTTCATATATTTTTATACAGCTTATATCATTCTCTTTCACACTAATTTTTTTACTGTTAAATTTAAAAAGAATTATTTTTAATTTATTTATCCTCATTCTCTAATTTTTTTTATATATTTAAATATAAATATGTAAATATATAAATATATAAAAATTATTTAATAATATTTATGGATATATTTATATTTTTGTACATAAATATACAAAATTTATACGTAATATATTATATATTTATGTTTAATATACAAATATATTTAAATTATTTAATAATATTTGTGTATATATCTATATTTTTGTATACAGATATACAAAATTTATATGTTATATATTATATATAAAGGTAAACATAAATATATTGATATATTTATACATAAATATTCATATATTATATTTAATTTCTATAATTTAGTTATTTTTATTTTTGTATATATTTAAATATAAATATGTAAATATATAAATATATATTATTTAATAATATTTATGTATATATTTCTAGTTTTGTATACAGATATACAAAATTTATATGTTATATATTATGTATAAATGTAAACATAAATATATATTCATATATTTATAAATATATTTATTCTAATTTATTCTATTTTTTTCATATATATATATATATATTATATACAAATATATAATATACTATAAGTATAAATATAAAGTATATAATATAATACATTATAACTACATAATATATATATTAATAAATAAACATAAATATATAACTATATTATATTTACTTACCCCACCCCCACCCCACCTTAGCACCCCCACCCCCCACTCGTCGCCCAACACCCTGGCCCAGGTAGCCACAAAAACTGCCATACCTGGTCAAATCTGAATAGATTTGGCCATGACGGCCGACGATATTCATTTTTTTAAAATTATATATATATATATATATAACGACAGGCATGGCCGCCCATTTTCCCCCTGCAAGGGGCGGCTGCAAAGGAGGCCATGGACACATTCGCTGGCGGCCATGGCTGCCGCTCGAGGGGTGGGGTAGGGTTGGTTGGTTGGTTGGTTGGTTGAGGGGGGTGGGTCATATTTATATATTTTATATTTTTTTATAGGTAGAATAATCTGAGCCATCAATTTTATTCAATACATTCAACGGTTGATGTTTAGAGGCAAAATTGACATTTTAGTAGTAAAAAATCCTAGGCCAATTGCATTTGTGGCGTGTGAACTGCACCGCGATATGAAGGGGGTAATTTGCTACTTTTTCAAAAATATAAAGGGGGTCACTGGCTATTTATTTTTCTTAGAAGGGTTTTTGCAACTTATGAATAACACAAAAAGGTAAAATGCAATTCACCCCTTATATTGTGAATGTAAAATTTTATCTTACCTTTATAATTAATCAATTCTAACCTTATTTTAAATCCAAGATCAACACTTTACACCAAAAAGTCAAACCATTTTGAATCATAGTCTATTTTGATAGGTATGGCTATGAAGCCTCCACCTCCATCGCGGAATTTATAATTAAACATGGCCAGAGTCTTTTATATTTAGGGGTAATTTCATCTTTTTATTAACAGAATGTTAATAGATTGTGATATATATATATATATATAGTCTTTTATATTTAGAGACAATATTGTCTTTCTACCAACTAATTCTGAACTCTTTTACTCTAGGTGTTATGAATTAGACAATTTGTATGTGATACATAGTCCAAAATTAACCTTGATAAAATACAGGATCCTATGTTAATTAATCTTGAGTTGTTAATATGCCAATCAAACTTTCAGTTAGTTAAGATTATAAATTTATCCTATACAATTCTTACAAGCAAATTAGTCCTAATGATATACTTTTGGTGAAATCTCACTTGTTACAAGAATATTAATCAAAGATGGATACAAGATGAGATTCAACCTAAATTATCCATTATTCCATGTGACCAAATTCAAATGGATTATTAAATTGATGAATTAATAATGTGATGAAACAATTAAACACAATGAAAACTAGATATAGATAGGAGTATAACAAATTGAGAACAAATGATGTAAGTTTTTAATATTTAACTCAGGCATGCCAAGATACCTTTGATGCAATGTTAGAAGAATAATAAAAACAGATAAAAATTATTGTCATTTATAAGTACAAATTGAGTTGTTATGATGATTGCCTGTGTACTTGGAGTACATCAACTGATCAATTTTTTCTTTTTTCTTTTTTAGAAAAAAAATCCAATTTTGTCGAAAATAGTACTAAGCTATAACTAAGATATTATAAATAAACATAATTATTAAGACAAGATATACAATAATTTAAATAAATTGAAAGAGTAATTTGAGAATGGAATTGAAGAATGTATTGAAAATGAAATTATATTTGTTTTTATTTTGGAACAAAAGATAAACTTTATTGTAGATATCTTTTAATATAAATTTTTGTCTGATATCAAATTCTCGCTCGATGTGTTCCTCAAAAAATTTGTTTCATGCAGATTCTTTCCTAACTAATGAAGAGATCTTGTCAAAATAATTATCACATATGAAATTGAGAACAATTTTACAAAGAAATAGCCACTTATTTTTTGAGAAGAGATGAGAAACATGCTTAAAATCATTTGATTAAATAATTGACCTAACCCTTTGTTGTTTAAAGAAACATTCCACAGATAAGGAATCTAGTGTTTCACTAAGATTTTGAATAGTGTCGCACCAAGTTTTTATATTATTATACGCTATTTTTATAGTGATATAATAATTAACACTTATATATTTATATTTATATTAAAATAATGATTGGAAGATATAAATATATATTTTTTATTTGTATAATGGTTTGAGTTGATTGGATGTTTTTAATAATATTTTGAAAGAAAAGAATTGAAATTTGAAAGAAATAATTTATTTGCGTTTTAAAAATATTTTCGGAGGATGAAAACATTCTCAGAACACATCCGAATACGGAGAACGATTTTCTTGTTTTTTGTTTGATGGGTAGGAAATCTTGGCGAATTATTATGATCATAGAGACTTCCTAATAAAAGCTTAGATAAAGACGTTAAACAAAGTTTGCAACTACCATAGGCTGACAGCAGCGTTTTTAATTAAAGCTTATTTAATGTATTTATGGACCTGGTCATGATAAAATTGGCAATGACGGCCTACCAAATTATAGTTTGACGCCCCAAGATTAATCGATTAACAGATTTTTATTATAAAAAAAAAGAGTATTAAACGGATACTGATTTCCTCATGTCATTTATTTTCTTATGCTTTGATATAGAATTATTAGTTATATATACTTAATTAATTATTTTTGGTATTAAACATAGAATTAATTTGCCTGAAAGAAGGTATTTGTGTTTTTATTTTCTTTTCTTCCAATTGTTTTCTTGGTAGGTCATTGTATGTTACGAACATGGGCTGCCCACCCGGTACCCGGTAGAGGTTGGCAAGAAAGGACATCAATTATACACCTTTCAAATCAACCCTTTTCCTTTTCTCTCTTTTTTTTTTTTTTTTTTTGGAATTATATATGTATTTGAAAATAAAAATCTCTAATTAACAATAACAAGAAACAATCGAGCTCTCATTTAATAATAATAATAATAATAATAATAATAATATTATATTATTATTATTATTATTATTATTATTATTATTATTATTATTATGGTGGATTTAAAAGTTCACCTAATATGGAGTAATTTGAAATAATTTCTTTCAAGTACTCCTGAATCCTAATTATTTAATCAAAACGGAAGTTTCAAGAACCTTTTATGATATCAAGATAGAGGCAAAATTCTAGCTCAATGACTATCTATTTTACATGCTGAATATTTATTATCAACCTCTTTTAAGTATTAAACTATTACTATAAATTTTAGTGACCCTATTTCAATGGTTACACACCACAATCATTAATTAATGACTGATTAGTAATTGATTCAAATATAATTTTAAAAAAAAAAATTAATGATCCCTCAGTGATCGCATCAATGTAGTCACTAATTAGTGACTGACTTTTATTCTAGCCATTGATTTGATATCTAATTAATAATTGAACTTTTTCCTGTCAATGATATTAGTGATCATATAAAGCGGTCATTAATTAATGACTGAATTATTTGATGGTCACTAATTTGTGATCAAAATTTTTTGGTCATTGATACCAAATTTTGTGTCTGTATTTTTTTTTTTTTTTTGTCAATAATCCGTCACAAATATAAGATTTTATTTATTTTTATATATTTTGTAATATAAAAGAATAAAGTTTATAGGATGCTTATATAAGTAATAAAATATTATATTTTTTTAGTGAAGTTGTACCGATCTATCCCAGATTAGGCTTAATTGCTTTTAGGTATTGTCTTGTTTGCACGCATATGGTGGAGGATTTGCCCTAAAAAGGCCTCTCGAAGTGTGGGAGAGATGGAATAACTTATAAACTATCTTAAACCTTTGATTTTTTCTGATGTGGGCCATTGGATATCATCATAGCCCCTCAATCGAGAAACTTGGGATTAGGAAGAGGCACATGGTTGTCGTTCTTGTAGATGACGCTAGATGATATTGCACAGATCGATCCCCAATTGTAAAAGCCCAGTTGCTTCGAGATATTGTTCCGCGGGTATGCATATGGTAGGGGATTTTGTCCTGAAAAAGCAATTGAAGTATGGGAGAGGGGGAATAACTTATTAATTATTTCAATCTTTCGACCTCTTTTGATGTGAGACATTGAATATCATCACTTAAATACATATATAAATATAATTGTATATATATTTATGTATTTTTAGATATAAAAATATATATACACACCTAAAAAATATATAAATATATCTAATTATAATATATATTCATGTATATACATATATTTAGTGATAAAAATATCTCTAAATATATATATGGAAAAATATATAAATATATATAAATTTAAGCATAAATATATTAATAAAAATGAAGCTTCAATATCCACAAATTTATTATTTAAATTAGAATTGGGAAAAAAATATGCCTATTGTTTCTCATGAATTTTCATAACCTTGATGGGCAAAAATGAATCATGCATTCTAAATGGATGTCAAACTAATAATTTATATTATGAGCGATATGACCAATCAATCTTTAACAACTATTATAAAAATTTATAATCAATTGATCAACTACTATGAATATAGACAAGTACTAACCAAACCTTAGATTTTGGTGCCTCAATCTTGATACTAATTATATTCAATATTAAAGTTTCAAAGGTCTTGATACAATTTATAAACTATTCTCTTTCTATTATACTTTAAAGCATTTTTTTAAGATAGATCCTCCTAATAAATGTATATCAGCAATGTAATAGTTTGAAGTTGTTGGGTCTTCATATTTGGCCATGGATTTGATTATCATCAATATTGTTGTCATCTGTAAGAACGACAATCTTATCTTCTTCCTAAGCTGATTGGAGATATGATAATACCTAGTATTGTCTCATATTGAAACAATCAAGAGTTTTGAGACAATTTACAACCTGCTTATCTCTCTCACCATTCAAGATGACCTTTTAGGACAAAACTTCCAACTAAAATTGTGTTAGTTGGACAATACCTATATATATTGAATGTTGCATTGTATATTAATGCTGCAATTCTAGTCAATTTTTGTTGTAATCAATCAATTATTAATGATTATAAATAATTAGTCAGTAATATATGAATGCAATGATTTCGTTAATTATTTGTTTCGTTGTAAAAGAAAATTTTGAAATTTGAATTTCAAGTATGTCAGTATAAACACAATCTTAGTGAATTAATCCACAAGATAAGCATTCTCTAATGCATACAAGCTGAGATAATTATCATTAGCATGAGATTTTGAATGAGGAAAAACAAGTGGTTAATCATATAAATTTCAAATGTGATGAGTTATTTCATATCTTCTCTTTGGGTTCGAGTCTAATAAAAAAGTATTTAAAATTTAAAAATCTTGCATTTTCTTTTTCTTTTTCTTTTCTCTCTCTCTTTTATTTTTTTGCACGGCCACACGAACACAAATTTCAACTATAATAAATTATGACGTAGGCTCAATCATTTTGATCAATCTTAGGCAAATTTCCCTTCAAAGTGTAATGAAGGTCGCCTTGCTGTCCATTGATCCCACCCAGATAAGTATTTTCGTGTGTAATTATGTAACATTTAAGCGTAGGAAAAGGCATAAATATTTTTCAGTTGAGGCACAAGGTTTTAAAAATTGGAGCGGATCGGTAACCGGCAACTGATCCGGTCCGAATTGCTCCCCAAAACCGGTCGGGATCGGACCGGTTGGGAACCGGTCATAACCGGTCAAGAACCGGTCGAACCGGTCCCGGTTCGACCGATTCTTGACCGGTTCAAATTTTTTTTTTTAGGATTTTTTTATTTTTTAAATTTACCTACCAATTTTGACCGTTTGACCAATTTTAAAAAATAAAAATTAATTGGCTAATTGACTAATACCTTATACCTTCGGACCGGTCCTTTACTCCTTTCCTTTCCTTCCTAAGTTTCCTTCCATTTCCTTTCCTTTTCCTTGCCTTTCTTCCTCTTCTTCTCTTCTTGGTTCCTGCCGGCTGCTGCTACAGTGCTCATGCTACTATTCTCTGCTGCAAATTGCAAGATCTTCATTTTATAGTTCATTATCTTCAACATTTGAACAAGAAAATGGTAATATATTGGACATTTAGCGTAAAAAAATATGTTTTATTTTGTTAAATATTAAACTTGAAATTTAAAGGGATGACCATTTGTATTAATATTAAATAGTTGTGTGTTACTATTTGAATTAGATTATATCTTTGTAATTGATTAATAGAGAAATTGTATTTTCTAAAGAACCATTTGAAGGGAAAAAATGGCTAAATTATGGAGAATTTTTTTTAATTTTTCAATATTGTTGGAATTTTTCTATTTTTTACAATATATTAATTATATTATATATTTATAAAATTAAAAATAATTATTACGTCATTATGACGTCACACCGGTCGAATCGGTGGTTCAACCGGTCCAACCGGTTGAACCAGTAACCGATAGCGTCGTTGATTCTTTGTCCGATCCGATTTTGAGAACATTGTTGAGGCAAAATGCATTCACACCCCAAGAAAGTTAAATACGACTCTCAATGGAGAAAAATCCCTTGTGGATTTTATTCTCACCGCGCAATCTAGATGATAATGCTAATTTATGCCTATAACACTCCTACGTTACGCCACTTAGTTGGCTTCTCCTTTTCTTTTGTTCTTTCTGAATGTAGTATGACAAAATTAACCTTGTTGGGTCGCTGGATCAACCCATCATGTAAAGACAAAACTAGCACGGATCTGGTCCCACAAATTAAGGGAAGAGAGGGCCATGAGGCCTCATGCACTTTCTTATTTCAAACTCTACGCAACCTAAAATTTGTAAGTCAATGATTGGATTTTAATTTTATTTTAAAAAATAAAATTATACTATTTAATGTTTGTGACCGTTTCTTAAATTTAATCTATTGTAAAAATAAAGTACAAACTTGTATCATTTGAATTGCGGAAACACTTGTATATAGGGTTTTTCTAATTAAACTATATGATTTTCTAACTAAACTATATGATTCTAACATAATGTTAATTAATTTGTTAAAGTACGAATTAATTTTATTTTCTTTACATTTTATTTGGTTCCATATATTCTACTAAGACCATAAAAGCATATATAAGAGTGTAAATGAGTCGAGTTCGAAAAAATTGTAGAGTTTAAAATACTGAGCTCAAGCTCGATGAGCCTCATTTTAAAGGCTCGAGCTTGAATTCAATATTAGTCTTGGTCTCGAGCTCGATCTCAGTATTGGTCGAGTTGGAGCTCAACTCGATAAAATTTAATTATTAAAATATAATAATTATTTAATATTATATATAAAATATTTAAAAATAGAAAAAATAATTACTAATATGAATAGTTATTTAATTAATATATAGAAAGTATTTAAAAATAAAAATAAGTAAATTATTAATATATAATAATTATTTAATTAATATATAAAAAATATTTAAAAATAGAAAAAAGCTCGCGAGCAGGCTCATGTGCTTTTGAACAACTGAATCAAAGCTCGAGCTCGAAAAATTATAATTGAGCCGAGTCGACGCATCTTACTCTCTAGGCATATAGGTAAAAAGTCCAATTAAATAATTAATATGATTGACCAAAATGATTTACTAAGCCACTTAAAATGGCCCCATAGCCCAAACGGGCTCAATTCCATCAATAATTCAACTAGTATAAATATCAACCCGTAATTATTAATAAAGACATTTAAGTATTTATTTTTTAAATCGAGCACTGTCTCTATATGGACGAGTTCTTAAAGTAAAAACCCACTATTTAACAATTTTCGAAAAGGACCTCGATTCCGATTCTGTGCAACACCAAGTTCAAAAATTTTGATGAGAAAAACAAATGTTAGAAAAAAGAAAAATAAAATTATAATTGAATTAAAAAGAAAAAAAGAAAAGCTTGTTTGGGTTAAATAATAATAATAATAATGATGATGATGAAGTTTTAAGTTGCTAAAGTTGATTTGACTGATCTCCTTTTGGAGCAATGTCAAAAAGGAGAATAAGCAGAAATTAAAGAGGAGCCAATTCCAATTTAAAACTGTTTTTTCTGGGAGGCAACTAATAAGTGCTTTATAACAATCATTCACAACCCAAAAGTATATTTTGTTGTGTCAACATTTAAAGTAAATCATGGATACTGCAGCCAAAGTACATAAAATATGTAAAAGAGAAATACCTATATTGTATCAGCTCGAATTCCCATATTATTTCAAATGTAACTAATCCGGACAGTGTTTAAAATATGTTGTAAAATATTTCGTACTAGCTTTATGCATTTACAATCATCTGCGAACAAATTTAAAAGAAAAAATTGTTTAAAATAAAATATTAAAATTTTATAAAATTATTTGAAAAAAGTTACAAAAAAGTTTTAACTTATTCTTAAGATTTTTAATATGTTTAAATTCTTGAAAATATTTTATTTGAAGAGATAAGTTGTTTATTTTGCCTGAATGACAAGTAACAATATTGTCAATTACTGACAGTTAACGTTAACTATTGGTGAAGAGATTATAAAATTGATAGGGAAAAAAAAAAAAAAGAAAAAAAGAAAAGACAGATGATGAATCACGAAATGCAGTAGTATTAAATTGTAAAGGGAAAACAACAAAGTTAGAAAGATGGAGAATGATTGGAGGAGCAGCATGTGGATGTAATGAATTATAGGATGTTTCAGCGCTTGTTCCTATTTGCTGAGCGGCCCTATGGGGGTATGGCGGAGATTCTCTCCTACGGCTGCTATTCCTATTATATTACACACACACACACACACACACACACACACACTATAATGTCACTACTCCAAATCCAATCCACGCTTTTACTTTCGCGCGTGTCCTTTTCTAATCAAATCCTTGCTCATAATTTCCTTATATTCCGGACATGGGGAGCTCCCCCCTCTCCATATCCCCATCACCCCCACAAAACATCCTTTCTTGTCTTTTTTCCTCTATGTTTTCAATGAAAAAAGAGAGCTTGGATCTAAGTACGTAATTTGCGGAAACACATATCAATGGGGAGAACAATGGGAGCTGGGATATGAGGGCTTGCTTATTTGTAAATTTTAGTTGCAAGAGTATCCATAAGTTGATAACAGAGAATATTAAAAGCAACATTTGAAATACATATATGGGTCAATCACATCTATCTTCCATGAGGTTTGGTTTAATTACAAAAAAATTCTCGTTGTTTTGAAAATTACAATACCCCCTTGAACTTAAGTGCCATCCAACATTTTAGCCCAACTATTAGTTGCTGTTAGGGTTTCATCAAACGACCGTTAAAATTTTTGGGTGAAATTCTAAAAATGCGCTTAGGCTAACTGATGGCATTTTTGATCTGGTTTGACTTTTTTTAATGGATAAAAATACCCTCAGTGGTGGTATTGTAATATTTTTGAATTTCGTAAGGATTTATTTGTTATTATTGTTTTGTTTGGGGCCTAATTGAAATAAAACAAAGAAGAATCCAAGGTGAATTTAAAATAGTAAATGTATTTAAGATAATTTAATTATATTCAATTGAATTTAATAAGTAAGAAAAAGTAAAAATATAAATCAAATCTATCATCTTGGAATATATAATTTTAATAATTGAAATGATATATTCAATAATATTAAAAATAATAAGCATATAAAAATAATTTAATTAAATTTATATCATTAGAATATAACACATTAAATTATGTTAAATATAAGTTTATATTATTAAAATAATATATTAATATTAAAATAGTAATATATATACAATATTTTAATTAAATTCAATTCAATTTAACTAAAACTAAAATAAGTAAAAAATTAAAATAAATTAAATCTATCATGATAATATATTTTTAATAATTTTTAAAATTAAGAAATAATAATGACATGTAAAATAATTTAATTAAACATTTTTATTAATTAAAAATAGAGTAAACTAAAAATTAAAATTAATGTTTAGAGTCAATGTGAGGCACTTAGAGAGTTGAAGGATTCAATTGAAGTTCGAGAGGAAGTTTTGGGGTGGAAATTACAATTTCAAAAAGTTAAAAAATATATACACAAGAGCCCTCATATTGTATCAAATTCTTCCATGCTTACCGTCACCATCCTCTCCAACCAGCACCTCTCCGACGCTGGAAAAACTAGCAACCAAACTAACCATTCTCTTTCCCTCATCACAAAGAATGCATTGGTACCAAATTTGCCTAGAAACAACCGGCGAATCGCCGGAAATTAAGCTCCAAACGGAGTATCACGGCAGGTGGTGACGGGACGCTTAGTTCAAGCGGTGGAAACTCATAAAGAAAGAGTGGGTTTTGATGGGCTCGACAAGAGGAGTGTAACGGTGGTTTCAATTTTGTGATTTGACCAATGGAGAAGAAGAATCAAAGGTAGAGGCACGCGGCGGCGTTGGGTGGTTTTGCTTGAAATTGGCTGACGAAGTGAAAGGGAAAGCTGAAATTGATTTGGGGGTTTGATAGAGTGCAACAAGGCGCACCTTCTGGTGGTGGTAGAACGCATTTCCGATTGAGGCGCACAGTGGCGGCGGTCCGGTGAAAATTGAAGGTGATAAAAATATATCAAATAAACCCTCATAAGTTCAAAAATATTACAAATAGGTCCAAATGTATTTCTGTCATTTTTTTTCATTTTTTCACTTTTTTTAAAATTTTTAATTGAAGGGTTTTTGGTCATTTTACACTTTAGGTTAGCATTGTAATTTAGTTTGAAAGTTCAGGGGGGTATTTGTAATTTTCAAAACAATGAGGATTTTTTTGTAATTAAGCCAAACCTCAGGGAGGTAGATGTAATTGACCCTATATATATATGATGTAGGGATGAGACTAGTTCTTCACTAGGCCGAGTCTATTGGTACAAGTTGTGTCAATATTCTCCATGGTCTAAAACTTGCAAACACAAAAAAATTGTTAGGATTGTTTGGAGGGGTCTCATTTGAAATCCTTCGACACTTAAATCAAGTTGGGAATATTAAAAAAAATAATGAATATGGTGAATCTAGTGAGAGAATTCTTAATATTGCATACTTTTTAAATATAGTGATGGTGATTATTTATACTTGTAGACAATTGGCAAATGTTAGGGAAGTATTGATTGCCCAATCAATGTCATGTCACATGCTTTAAAATCTTGGGCATCGATCTTGGGTCTCCATAATTGCGCTTGAGATTTGGGCCTTTTATCCATTTATCTTTATATAAATAGGCAGAGGGCCTTCTTGTTTGCCCTTTCACTCATCTCATTTGAAATTTAGTTTGCTATTGAGGTCGGAGCAACAACTGCTCCAATCTTTGTGATCTCTCAATGTAAAACGACCTCCATCCCTAGGCATTACTTCTTTTTTTGTTTTTTTCTATGGCTTATAAGACACTAGCGATCATAGCCACAACCGTTATAGTTGTGCAAATAATAATTATATTGCTTTTGAGGAAGCAACTCTAGGGTCGGGCTTGATGGATACATCAGAACATGCATCCCAACCCAATTCACAACCATCAAACATGATTGAGTCTCAACCTGTAGAGCAACCTAGAGAGTATCCAAAACTCTATGCTAACTACTTATTTGAGAAACCATTCTACTTTACGTTAGAATGAAGCCTCTAGAATTTGATTTCGCTGCTCCATTTTACTTCATTATGGGATAATAATCCCAACCAGCAAGCAGTGAGTGCATGATCCTCCATATTATTGTTGCACTTTTCACTTTATGATCTTAGCGTAGGTTTGAGGTTCCCTTTAGATGTTCCAGGTTGAGAATATAGTTAGAAATTTTGGGATCTGCTCGATCTAACATCTACTTCATCCTTTTCATCACATCATAAGCTTTATAATAATGATGAAACATTCTAGAGTTGGAGCATCATTCAAATTTTTTTGGTCATTATATTCCCTTACTTCTTCGGGTTATAGTACCCACGAAAGGTTCTTTTACATCACTACAAGAAAGGATTGTAGGCTTGTAGCTCGCACGATCTCATTGGGTTGTAGAAAGATAAATTTTTTCTTTCTTGAAGCTCCCTCAGATTGACCTTAGCCTATTAAACGCACATAGGTTACAAATAAGCCTAACTCTCGATCTCTCGAGCCTAGTTGGGATGACTGGGTACACAAAAACCTTTTGACCTAACTTGGTATGATGCTCAAGCGTTTTTAAAGGATGAAGTTCTTAAGATCGTCGGCCTAACCCCAACTCTAGTACGCATCACTGAGACAATAGGTAATTGATGACATTTTTGTTATAGTGCTTTGGCTTTTCAACCTCTCTAATTGGCTTGTTTCTTGTAACTATGGTAATAAAAAAGAGCACATGCACCAACAGAATTCGTGAAAGGCTCAAGGGGAAAGAGGGGAATTGTCACAACCTTTAGCTCCCCTTGCTCAAGGGACACCACCCCAAGCTCAGATACCTATCCGTGTAGAAGGGTCAATGGAACTTGGTGATCATATCATAACAACTTTTCCTAATCTAACACCCATTTCAACCTCTCTGCTAACAAGTCATCGAGATAAAGAGCTTATGCCTTTTGAATATCACAAATAGGGATGGCAATGGGACATGTCAAAACTCGAACCCAAACTCAACTTGTCCTGAATGAGACATGTTTGGGGTGGCTTAACGGGGTATGGGTCGGGGTATGAGGAATGGTTTTCATAACTCGAAGTATTTTTTTTTTTTTGGGGGGGAAGGGTATGGGGTTTACCTAACCCGCCTCAAACATGCCCCATATAAATTATACATATAATAATAAATATATTATATATAATTTATTTTATATTTTTCAGATGAAGAATAATTTAGATGTTGTGTTGTTTGTTACTTAATTCTACTTTTATCTCCTATTTTGCTTCTAGAATCTTGTCTTATTTGCATGAATTTTTTATTTTTGTACATGAAATTTGAATTTTAATTACCGTCAAGTAGTTCTGATTTGATGCTTTCATTGATTAATTCTGATTTTTCTAATTCTTTTCAGATTGGTGGGTTAAACTTGCCAACCGAACGGGATGAGATGAGGCGGGGTGGGGCGGGATAAGGTCTAGCGGGGCGGGGTATGGGTTCAGCCAAACCCGCCTTATTGTCATCCCTAATCATAAAGTCCACAAGAAATGTGCCATTACTGTCCTATTTGACGCTAAATCAAAGGGACATCGTCCATCTTCAACTTTCTGAATGCCCATCGTAATCACTCGAATCAATTCCTTTAATGATCCATCATGCACCCGCTCACAAAAACTTTTAACTTTGAACGAGACTAGATTATGCTGAGCCCTTAGCTATCAAAATTCCTACCAAGAGCCTCCAATAAATCCTTTGGTGCCACATTGGAGTTTGGCCTCTAAATTTAATGTAGTTTTTTCCAACATTGGAGAGATGCCCTTTGAGTTCTATGAAGCTTGCTTGCTTACAGCCAAATCAGCCTGGGGAATGACCATTAGCCAACTAGAAAAGTATATTGCCCAGGGCCCTATGAAGGTGAGTTTGATTATCTTAAAATACTCATCGTTAATGTTCTCATGTCATGAGCTTGATCTTTCTTTTTATTTTGCTTCTTTATTAGACTTTAGCTTCAATCTACTACGTCGCACTAATTGTTGCTCATCCCCCCACTAGGAAGCTAGCAAGCTAAGCTTGCAACTTTGCTAGGTCGAGCTTGAACTAGAATAACTTAAATAATCCTCCAATAATCACGCCATAAACATTGCTTTCCTTACCTCAAGTAACTGTAATCCCCAAGAAGCAAAGGGAAGAAATGGCTATAGCTTGAAAAAGTGCAAAAAGAGTTAGAGTGCATTAAAGCTAAGGCCAACTCCAAGGTCTCTAAATCCTTTGACAATGGCAAAGCTACTAGAGAAATTAAGTTCTTACAATCTAGTCGATAAAAAGAAAGCATTAAGTATTGTCGTTTACAAGGGCTCAAGATTTAATCACTTTAAAGCCTTTCAGTGAGATATTATGGGAAAAACCTACTGATGAGAGTCTCGATAACTTTTGCAAGTGTTGAGATTAGGTCGTTCGTTTGGGAAGTGTAGCTCCTGTATTTGATGTGACCATTGATTAAAAAAGGGACCAGACCGGACCGGCCGGTGGCCCGATCTGATTTTTTGAAAAAACCGGAAAAAACAAAAAAATGAACATTTTTAAGAAAATTGTCCGGTCCTAAATGGTTCGACTGTTGAACCGGAACGGTTTTTTTTTTTAAAATTTTTTTAATGAATTTTTTTTTTTTGGTGGTGGTGTTTGGCCTAAGTACTAAATTTAAAGACTATGGTACAAGATAAAAGTCAAAATAGCCTAATATTAGTTAAAGAATATCATTTAAACTCTTTATGTTTTATATTTTGGCATTTTATTAATTTTTAAATAATATATATAATATAAATAGATATAGCGTAATTATAACATCACGGTTCAATTACGGTCCAACCAACGGTTGAACCAGTGAACCGTGAATCGGTAAGTTTTCCGGTTTAGTGAACAGTCCGATTTTTCGAACACTGGATGTGACACAACTTGACCCTTGAATGAAGTATATGATGAAGCAAGGATCCAGTTGCATAAAGGAATTTCAAACTTTTATCACATGAAATAACTTGATTAATCACATACTAAGGATCTTATTTTATGTCTTAAAGATGGATTTAGGGAGAAGAATTATGTACCTTAGATGATTATTCAAAGATCAAAATGTAGAGACTCCTTTTGACACCTCAATTAAATCCCCACATCTTCCTTTTCTTTGGCACTTTCTTGGTCACTACAATCAATCCTAAATTGAGCATGAGATAGTCTCGCAAAACTAACACTTCATCTTCGAAGTTGTTTGGAAATTTCAATTCCAACTTAGAAGCCTATCCATAAAGCTGTTCTACCAAATAGGGGGCCTCCAGTTGGCCAGGTTGACCTTGCCTCCTCTCTAGCTTCTATGGAGGTCAAACCTTTTGCCTCTAGAGGTTTGATGTACACAAATGTTTTCATCCAATCTTTTCCATAGGAAGATAAAGGGTCTCGGGAATGTTCCCTTGGGTCGAGAAGTTAAGTAATAAAACCTGGTGTTTGGGGAGTTTCTAGAATTTGAGGATAAAGGGCAATGAAAAAGTTTATACAAATTGGCAAAGGTAGGAGGATGATTATGGATCCCCATTACAACTATGAAGCTATGAATCAGATAGTAGGTTTTAGGAAGGAGATAGAAATCAAGGCTGACAAGAATTGCTCACCTCTTTAGAGATTGGAAACCTAAGCCTACAAAATAGAATTGGTGTACATACCATTAAGTAGTTGGTGGATGGACAATATATTCTTCGATTAGGTTTGGGGGCTAGAGGTTCATATTCTAGAGGGATGAAGAAGGTCTTGCGAATCTCAACAAGCTTATTGGATCCCACTTTGGACCTAATTTCACTAAAATGCTTTGCGTGAAATAGGAGGAAGCTCTAAATACATGTATCCTAGGAGTGCCCTTTCGACCTCAATTCAAGCATTAATAGATGGAATGTCACTACTATTAATCACCACTTCATTAGAGAAGCGTGGCCTAACCTAGCTTCACTGATAAAACCCTTATCCTTTTTATTAGATTGGTGACTCATTTTCTCAAAAAGGTTCCCAAAAAAGTGCAAACCTAGAAAATGTCAAAGGAAGGAAGAAAGAAGAAGAAATGAAGAGAGTAAAGAAATAGAGGTTAAGAGAATGGCAATACCTAAAGGTAGGAAAAAGAAGATGGACTATCTTGAGATTCCTCAATGCCACGCGGTGCACTAAAGCTCTCAGGATTTTTAAATAATGTTTCATGCTTAAATTTGCTCTAAATGTCCAGAGAATACAAAAGTATGAAATATGGCCTTTTGAACCCCTTTTATAGATCAAATTGGGTAGGAATAGCTTGCATCTCCTAAGAGATAACAACCTAGTAATTAACCACAATTAATGCGCATGCACCATGACACATGAGACATGGAACCACGTGGAAATCATTGCAACTAAACAAGATGTTTTGCCTATCTTTAATGTGAAATGATGCTTAAAAAGCACATTTTATATTTAGGTTGAAGCTAATGGTGAATTTCAATAGTTTGATTTTTATCACTTCCCAACTCAATTGTCAGGTTGATTTCTCTACATTCTATTTTGAACTAGGATGTGGGAGAACTCCTAATGTGGGAGATCTCACCTGTTTATCGAGCTAGGAGACTAGTTTATCCAATGGAGAGGAAAATTCCCATAACACTTGCCATCAATAGCTTGTCCATAAGGTTGATTGACCTCAGGTACCAACATTATCAATACTATAACATTGACTAGTCCCAACTGGTTTCTTTTGGATTGAGGCAAACAAGGGGATCGATTTGCATACACTTGGTGTGGGCGGCCTCATTAAATACAATGCAGGCCCTTTGATAGCAATCTACATCCGCATATAATACAGTCATCAATCAACTTCAACCATATTTAGTGTTATTGTCGGCTTACCTCCTCCATATTTAATACATCCAAGCACTTTTGTGTGAACTAAGCGGCTATAAAATCTTATTATCCACCAATTTGCAAAAAACTTAGAGCATCCCTATGCCAACAATAGGAGTCACTTAGTCTCATAGGGGTTTTCTAGTAATTTTGATCCCATGTCCCAGCTATTATAAATATCTGCTTCAAAGACTGCCATAAGTATGCATTCTTATAATATCTCCTAGCTTAATCGGCTTCATATTTTCTCCAAGATTATTCTAACTTAAATATCAGAAAGTCTTGGTTGGGGCTATCTCGGCAAGCTTATTGTGCTTTACTTTTATTGTAAGGCTGAGCTACATTGTTTAGCTCAAGTTTTGATCCCAACTTGAAAGGAAAACAACTTCCATGCACTAACCACCACCAAATTCATTCCCAATTCTATAACTCCCAAATAGTACATCATCAAGCTCGAGGTTTTTTACGGACAATATCTTAGCTTGTCTTTATAGTCACAAACTTACTTTTTCTTTTATCTTTTAGATTTGTTTACCTTGGTCATATATCTGAGGTATCAGCTTGATCTTGAGTCTTTTTTTTTTTTTTCAAATGCTTAAAAGAGAAATTTCATTTCATATCAGTTGCGATTACATTTGAAAGGAAAGTAGGAGCATGATCTTCCCACACACCAAGATCAGATATGGAATCCACAACCCTGGCTACACAGTGAGCTGCTTGATTCGCTGATTGCCTAACAAAACAAACATTACAATTTTCAATTTCATTTAAAATGACTCTGAAATCAGAAATAACTAGCCTAAAGTAGGAACTATCATCTATCTCATTCAAAACCGCATTCACTACAATTAGAGTATCTAACTTAAAGTAAATCTTTGTCAGGTTTCTACTTTTAATCCAAGCAAGAGCCTCTTTAAAGGATGTAACTGTTGCTAAAGCAACCTGCTCGCTTCTTTAGTGTGGAACAACAATTGCTGCTTTAAAGTCTCTAGTATCGTCCTTATTATCCATCTTGATCCAAATGTTTGATTGTTGGCTTTGACTGTTGGCCTGAGCAGATGCATCAATATTACACTTAAGCGAGCCTCTTGGGGGGAATCTGCCAGTTTGTAGCTGCTTCCCTTTGATTGAAACTGAGATTTTGTTTCTTCTACTGCTGTGTAGCATTCCATTGATAAAGGATGGACATAGCGGAAAACACCACTTGGTTGACTGACCCTATTTTCTCCTACCAAGCAACTTGATTTCTGTTCTTCCAAATGCTCCAAAGAATCATGAATAGTTTATCTTCATTCTCCTTACTTTTTCCTGTAAGACACACCTCCAGCCATGAAGAAGACGAGTTAGTATTATTCACTTGCACCATCCTCAGAACATTTTCATGGTCCCGAACAGCCTTTGCAAATGGGTAGCTAACCAAAATATGCTCCGTTGTTCCAATGTTACTTCCACAGACCACACAAATAGGATCGAGATTCACCTTTGTGGCCAACAAATAGTTCTTTGTTGGGGGGCAACTTTTGTTGTAATTGGCAATAATTACAAGTTTAATTATTTGGATGGATGCCAATTTTGGTTGGAATCCAAAGATAATTAAAGGGTAAAATGGAGGATGTGCAAATGGTTAAGTGTTGGATTGTCCCACATTGATAAATTGAGAAAGAGGAGACTTGCTTGTGAATTATAAAACCAAGTGGAGGAGTTGAAGGGTTATTCCAACCTTTCACGTGTCCCATATTGGTTTTATAAACTAGTGTGGACTAGTTTATATTGAACTCTAGTAAGAATGTTTGATAAAGTGTTCTTTAGGGGGTTCATATGAGTGGACCACACGCGCGCCGCCGCCGCCCGGCCCGGCTCCAGATCCGGGTCGCGGGCGTTAGGGCGAATGTCTCAGTCTCAGTCTTATCTTTTTGGATGAAATTCAATTAAAAATTTTGAATTTTGAATTTTAAAATTTAAACTACTTAACCGGATAGGGATAATTGGATAAGGGCTGACTTGGTCAAGACTCGTTGGAGACTACCCTGATATGTGGGATTTGACCAAGATCATGGGATGATGCTGGTGGAGACGTGGGACACGTGGCGTAATGCTGTGAACGTGTGTGACGTGTGAGGGCCAAGTGGCAGAACGCCATTGGCTATTGGTGGACGTGTGACGTGTGTGGTTGACGTGGCGGAATGCCATTCACCGGGGTGACGCGTTAGAGGTCATTAACTGGCAGACTCTAACCCTAATCCCGCCTATAAATAGAGTGCCTCTGGCAGTCTTCTAAACACGCAACATTCGCCATCGTTCTCAATTTATTCTACACTGTTCACGTTTACGCACACTGCCGCCGTTCTTGATCCCGCTCTCATAAATTCCTTCCTTCCCTTCTCATATTCTGATATTCTCCCCACAAACATTCCCTTTCCCGAATCTTGATATACGGACTGTCTCATTCTGATCTAGGGCAACTGAGTACTGTTCGAGGTGAACGAGACGGAGTGCACCTGATCGTTCTGGACCATCTCATTCTGGGAGGAGCTGCGCTATACCCATTGCATTGGTGAGTATGGGCGGCTCGTTTCTTCAAGGCAAATAGAATTTCTTTGTGATTTGGTCGTCCTATTGATTTTGTTACGATACAGAATCCTTAAGATAAGTTTACTTTAAAACTCAGTATTCATTAGATAAATCTGACAGCATGTTTTTATTGTTTAACTGTTTCGGTTGATATATGAATTTTGGCTTTTCCTGAACACGTATCTGGTTAATTACATGAAATTCTGATTTGCCTTGAATTTGACGTATATTCTGATCACGCATGCTGTATGTTTAATTCTGATCACGCATGCTCTATGTTTAATTCTGATAACGCATGCTGTATGTTTAAATTCTAATATCGCATGCTTTATTTGAATTTCATATTGATCAAACGCACGTATTGCCATAACTGTGATTATCTGATCTATTCCTGATAATCTGACTTGTAATATTTGTTTATTGCTTTAGATTACTGCATGTTGGCATAAATCCTGTAGACAACAACTTTTACAGGCTTGCCACACTAAATGTCTGACCATGGGGGGAACTTTTTGATTCCAAATCTTCCTCTGGACAGTAGAGGAATCCGTTAGGATGCTCATATGATCTGCCATAATCATTTTGTAAGAGCTCTTGACTGTATAACATCTTTTGGATCAACATTCCAGGCCCAAACAGTGTTACTCCATTTGTTACTAAAAGGAATACTAAGGATGAGATTAGCATCTCTCCATTGAACATAGAAAGAACCATATCGATGTTACAACTTTTTTGATCTTGATTTAGTAGGGCTGCCACTCATCTACTTCTGTTCGCTGCTGAGACATGAAGAGATACGAGGATTATTGGAATCTGAAAGCCAGGTATTTGTTTCTATCATGATGTGCATCCCATTACCCAATTTCCTATAACAAAACTTGAGATTTTCTACATTTGATTCTCTTTACTTGGCCCTCTTAACTTATACTAGTCTGTGATAAGACCTCGCTAGTGGGTAAATAACATTTTAGCTAGTGTATTTTTTAAGAAGATTAATGTACTAAGCTTCATATTAAGAAAGATACAAAATTATCTTCTATTTTTAGAAAATACAGCCGTCTACACCTAAAAGTTAGTCTGTCAATTACACATGCCCAATACAATAGCGTGTTGGCCATTTTTTAACTTTTTTTTTTGGGACACTTATTTAAAAGTACCAAACACACTTTTCACTTTTGTGATCAATCCCCACTTGATTTTTGTTAGAAAAAACTCCCTAGTTCTGTTAAAAGTTTAGAGATCACTCCCCACTCACTTAATTTGACAAAAATACCCTTAAAAATAATATTTTTCATTAATTTTTTCTCACTTCTTCTTCATCCGGACAAGCAAACAGTAAACCCTATCATACCAGAAACAGAAAGAACAGAAAAAATGCAACAAGCTCCATGGCAGGAATGAGAATAACGTTAGAGCCAAAAACCACCAACTCGATAGTTGCATTGTCTTCTTCTCTTTTTATTTTTATCATTTTCGGGTTTCTTCTTCTTCTCAGTTGCTTCTGAGTTTCTTATATTTTTCTGACAATGTCAACCAGTAGTGAAGTTGGAGTGTTCAATCAAGTTAATGGACATATACATTAATCTCGCAAGAAAATGGAGTGAAATCAACGCTGAACACTTCAGTTTGCAATACATAGCTCCACATCAAAGATTGTACATGAGTTTGACTGATGATGACGGTGTCATGAATATAGTCTTACTGCATTTGACATTGAAGATGAACGTTGTTGACATCTTGGTAAACCGAAAGGATGAATTAAGCAGCAGTGCAAAGAAGAACAGTGATGATTTAAGGTAATACTTCTACAGAATCTAAACTGTACTGCAGTTTGTAAAGTTTTGTACTTGAAGGGTTTTGAAATTTGTACTCTATTATGTAAGTTTTATACTTCAAGTGTTCTATTAATGGATAGTGTTCTATTAATGGATTATCCAAAATTGTACTGCAACTTCTAGCAGTTTATACTTGAAGTGTTCCTAAACTATACGTCTTCTATATAAAATTATTCTTTTGATTTTCTGAAATTATACTTCATTTTATCAAAGATTGTACTATATTTATTGAAGTCATATACTTTAAGTGTTATATTTATCAATTAACCAAAATATACTGCAGTTGCTAGGGCTTTATACTTCAAGTGTTCTGAAATTGTACTTCACTTTATCTAAAATTGTACTTTTATTTTCTGAAATTATACTTTCTTTTGTACTTTATTTTATCTAAACCTGTATTTTATTCATTGAAGTTCTATACTTCAAGTGTTTCGAAATTGTACTTCATTTTATCTAAACTTATACTTTAGTTATTTGAATTTATTATTTAAGTTTAAAGTGTTTTACTAATGGATTATCCAAAAATTGTATTGCAATTGCTAAAGTTTTATACTTCAAGTGTTTTGAAATTGTACTTCACTTTATCTAAAATTATACTTCTATTTTTGAAATTATACTTCATTTCATACATTGTTTTACCTAAACATGTACTCTATTCATTGAAGTTCTATACTTCAAGTATTCTGAAATTGTACTTCATTTTATCTAAACTTGTACTTCAATTATCTGAATCTATTATTTAAGTTTTATACTTCAAGTGTTCTACTAATGGATTATCCAAAATCGTATTGCAATTGCTAAGGATTTATACTTCAAGTGTTCTAAAATTGTACTTCTTTTTATATAAAATTGTACTTCTATTTTTTGAAATTAGACTTCATTTTACATAAACATGTACTCTATTTATTGAAGTTCTATACTTCAAGTGTTTCGAAATTGTACTTTATTTTATCTAAACTTATACTTCAGTTATTTGAATCTATTATTTAAGTTTCAAGTGTTCTACTAATGAATTATCCAAAAATTATACCGCAATTACTAAGGTTTTATACTTCAGGTGTTCTGAAATTGTACTTCACTTTATCTAAAATTGTACTTTTATTTTTTAAAATTATACTTCATTTTATACATCATTTTACCTAAACATGTACTCTATTCATTGAAGTTCTATATTTCAAGTGTTCCGAACTTGTACTTCAGTTATCTTAATCTATTATTTAAGTTTCAAGTATTTTACTAATGGATTATTCAAAAATTGTGTTGCAATTGCTAAGGTTTTATACTTCAGGTGTTCTGAAATTGTACTTCACTTTATAAAAAATTGTATTTCTATTTTTTGAAATTATACTTTATTTTATACATCATTTTATCTAAACTTATACTATATTCATTGAAGTTCTATACTTCAAGTGTTCCAAAATTTTACTTTATTTTATCAAAACTTGTACTCTCGAGTCAAAGTTACTTTCATCGTATGACTTTACCGATCAATATTACCGAGTTGAGATGTATCAACAAGCATACCAAGCAGTGATAAATACTATTCCTATGTATGATATGCATATGTTCCCTCTAGATGATGATGGCGTCATTAATGCACCTGATTGCCGATCTCAATCTAGGCATAGAAGGACACAGAGGTTCCATCACAAATTGAGAAACGTGTAATTAAGTGTAAAAGGTGTGGTAGAACAGGGCATAATCGTCAAACCTGCAAAGAATCAGTAATCTAGCTAAATTTCGTACCTTAATCTAGGATATTTATACTTGATTTCATGACATTTGTACTTTATTTCGGTAATTATGTACTTGATTTAGCGTGAAATTGGCATTTTTGTATATTATCCGAGATATCAGTTATTTTGTACCCCAATCTGGGAGAACTATACTTGGTGTCATGACAATTATACTTTATTTCGGCAATTATGTATTTGATTTAGCGTGAAATTGGCATTTTTGTATGTTGTCGGAGATATCAGTTATTTTGCACCATAATCTGGGAGAATTATACTTGATTTCATGACAATTGTACTTTATTTCGGCAATTATATATTTGATTTAGCGTAAAATTGGTATTTTTGCATGTTGTCCGGGATATCAGTTTTTTTGTACCCCAATTTGGTAGAATTGTATTTGATTTCATGACATTTGTACTTCTTTTTGGCAATAATGTACTTGTTTAGTGTGGAAGTTAGCAAATGGATATTGTCCAAGATATCAGCGCTTTCGTACCTCAATCTGAAACATTTATACTTGATTTCACGATATTTGTATTTCATTTCGGCCATTATGCACTCTATTTCTTAATATTTTTACTAATATTGTTGAATTGAAATTTGTTCCATGATTTGCTTTTTAAGTCTCAGTAATTAATAACCAAACTCTAAAAATGTGTGTAATATTTATTATATGAATAAAATAATATTAAAGTTTTAAAGTGTTAACCACTAATGTTCAACGAATGAATGTTATCAATCGCAGTAATGTAAAGAATACTTATGCTTTCAAAGATGTAAACAAATGAGCATTTGACAATAATATCCACCCTATAACCCGTACAAATACGTACTTCATCTGATACGATAATCTCAAAATATTGTACTTAACTATCATTACAATTATTGGAGACTAATTATTCAATTGCAATAAGTGTACTTCAACATAACACCATTTATACTTTGTTTGTTCTACGTTTGTACTACATTTTCATCATATTGTACTCAAATTCACTATCCGATTTCAATTGAATTGAAGTGTACTTTAACATAACACCATTTATACTTTGTTTGTTCTATATTTGTACTTTATTTTCATCATATTGTACTCAAATTCACTGCTCGATTTCAATTTAATTGAAATGTACTTCAACATAACACCATTTATATTTTGTTTGTTCCATATTTGTACTTTATTTATATCATATTGTACTCAAATTCACTATTCGATTTCAATTTAGTTGAAGTGTACTTCAACATAACACCATTTATATTTTGTTTGTTCTACGTTTGTACTTCATTTACATCATATTGTACTCAAATTCACTGTCCAACTTCAATTTAATTGAAGTGTACTTCAACATAACACAATTTATACTTTGTTTGTTCTACGTTTGTACTTCATTTCCATCATATTATACTCAAATTCACTGTCCGATTTCAATTTAATTGAACTGCACTTCAACATAACAATATTTATACTTTATTTGTTCTACGTTTGTACTTTATTTTCCTCATATTGCACTCAAATTCACTGCTCGATTTCAATTTAATTGAACTGTATTTCAATATAACACAATTTATACTTTATTTGTTCTATATTTATACTTCATTTTCATCATATTGTATTTAAATTCACTACCTAATTTCAATTTAATTAAAGTGTACTTCAACATAACGCCATTTATACTTTATTTTTTCTATATTTGTACTTCATTTCCATCATATTGTACTCAAATTCACTGTTCGATTTCAATTGAATTGAAGTGTACTTCAACATAACACCATTTATACTTTGTTCGTTCTACATTTGTATTTCATTTTCCTCATATTGTATTGAAATCAAAATATTATAAATACTTGATGGAAAATTATACTTACATGCAAAATAATATTATAAACAAAGTATGCTTCAATTTACATATGTATGTACATACAAAGTATGATTCAAACCCTACAGGCTTAAATATTTTGTACTACAATTGCTTCTAAAATATACTATAGATACACAAGTTATATACTATATTTTCAGTTAATGTATACTACATGCCTGAATGTTTTTGTACTATAGATGCTTCTAAAATGTACTGCATATATACAAATATTAAATTATAATTTAATTTAATCTACATGCTTAAATATTTTGTACTACAGATGCTTCTAAAATGTACTGCAATTACATAGATTATATGCTACACTTTTGCCTGATGTGTACTGCAAGCATAAATGTTTATACTATATTTGCTTCTAAAATGTACTGCAGTTACACAGATTATATACTACACGTTCATTTAATGTATACTGCAGGCTTAAATATTTTGTACTACAGTTGCTTTTAAACTGTACTACAGATACACAGATTATATACTATATTTTCAGTAATGTATACTGCACACTTGAATGTTTTTGTACTACAGATGGTTATAAAATATACTGCATATACACATATTATATACTATAATTTCATTTAATCTATAGACTTGAATGTTTTGTACTACATTTTCGCAACTTCCTCTCTCGGCGTCCAAATCACTTGCCGCTTGAACCGTTGGATAGCTCTCGGCTTATACATTAACTCCACAAAATTCCAGCCCCGTCCGATTCTCCATGGAACAGTAATTGCCCTCGCAATAAGCTGGAATTACAGCATTGCCACTGCACTGCCGCATTCTAAATATCTTCGCCGTTTCCTATCCAAACGAAATCGTCTACTGGTGAAACTTGGTGAGAACGTTGCCAACACCTCAAGGAACACCCTACTGAAACAGTTTCACAAAATTCCTTTTCCAAGCCACTCTGCTCTATGCATCTTTGCACTACCTGCGTGCAGTAAGACCACTCCAGGTCGCCCTCAATGTTCGGTGCCCAAACGGACACGGAATGACTTCAAACTTGGTGGGAAGCATCCTCATAACTGAAGGAATATGCCATTGAAACAGTTTTTCAAACCGAATCTCGTAAGAGTCTCTGCTCACGGGCTTTTTTCACCTTACCGAGTGAGTCGACAACGCTTTGTCGCTCCTAATGCCCCTTGAAGTCAAGGTCGCCATTTTTCTCCAATGAGCGACACATGACATTCTCTTCCACTCGATCCATTGACGTCCTTGTCAACATATACATAAGGACTCGAAGTGTATGCGGTGCCCCAACTCAACTCTGATCTCTTTTTGCACCGTATGAATTTAGCTCCTCTTTACACATATTATATACTATACTTTCATTTAATGTATACTACAGACTTAAATATTTTGTACTACAGTTGCTTCTAAAATGTACTACAGATACACAAATTATATACTACATTTTCAGTTAATGTATACTGCATGCTTGAATACTTTTGTACTATAAATGCTTCTAAAATGTACTGTATGCACACAAATTATATACTATAATTTTATTTAATCTGCAGCTTTGAATATTTTGTACTACAAATGCTTTTAAAATGTACTGCAGTTACACAGATTATATACTACACTTTTGCTTAATGTGTACTGCAAGTTTGAATATTTATACTACATTTGCTTCTAAAATATACTACAGTTATAAAGATTATATACTACACTTTTGCTTAATGTGTACTGCAAGCTTGGATGTTTTGTACCACAAATAATATACTACCACTTTCAGATAATTTCCCCGTGTAATTTCAAGTAAAAGGAAGTATAAACCTCAAAAAAGTGAAGTACAACTTTCATACCTTTCAAGTACAAATCAAAAACTTCCCATCTCACAAATAAAATTATATATATCAATTGAGTTCAAGTGTTTAACAATTAAAAAGGAAATAAAAACCCTAAACATGAGAAAATAGACAAGAAATAAGTATAACACTGAAAAATCACAGACATTTAAAACTGTAAATACAAAAAACATACATTTGTTTCTTTTTATCACTTCTTTTTTGTATTTCGCTTCTTGTTGCCATTGTTTCTCCTTCCATTGTCACAAAAAAAATGGCAGAAATTTTGGTGTCTTTTTTTTTTTTTTCCTCACGTCAATGGTAGATGAACGATTTCATGCCCTTTTGTTTGGCCGCTTGGAGAAGTCGTCGATTTCAGGAACAAAAAATGAAAGCATTCTTCTTGAAGAGAAAAATGCATTTCTCAGGTATTTTTGTTGTTTTCTCTAACTACAAGGATATATGTGTCTTTTTAAAAGATATGGAGAGTGATTTCTAAGTTTTGTAAAAAAGTAGGGAGTTTAGTGTGTAAAAATTCAAATGGGGACTGATTACTAAAATGAAAGTAGGATTATGAATTTTTTTTCTAATTAACCGTTTTTTTTTGTCTGTTTCTTAAATTAAGTGATGAAATTACTGCCAACACATTTACCGATGCATGAAATTCTAAAATGAAAACTAGCAAACCATTAAGTATAAATACGACTATACTTGTCCTCTTTCATTAATTTTATTCCTCTGAGAAAATGCGTTGTAAAGCTATCAAAATTCATGATTGTGATGAATATATATATATATATATACATACATGTTATTTACGTTAAAAAGTTTGTCGTTGCAGGTAAGATTAATAAACGTGATATAATTTCTTTTATTATATTTATATATCAAAAATTTTCAACACAAAAGAAAATATTATGAAATTTTATTTGTGAGGAATTATTTAATCACAAGTTCTTTTTTTTTTTTTTTTTTGTCTTCATTGATGCGATGAACAATAGGCGAATTTGTTTTATCAATAAATAATAGGCGAATTTTTCATTTTATAAAGCAAAATGAGTATTTGGAAAGACATGGGAAAAGTTTGCTATGTACATTTATACGTTTTGTAAGGCAGGGTGATGCACATATCTCATAATTTTAGCTTATTGTGGTTCCATATTAATTATGATAGTAATAGTAATGATGGTGCATCATGTGCTGCAAAACCCTGGCTGATTAGCTTTTTAAATTATTAGTGAAGTATTATGCTAATTACATTGTATATCTTGATTAATCCTGTGGTCCACCAACTGAGCTTGAGACACCCACATTTATACCATCCTGCAGGTTAATATTTTCCATGGATAGATAGCCATGGTGATAAAAGAGTAAAATGATTTTTCCTTTTTCTTTTTTTTTCTCTTTTTCCTTTTTAATTTCTTTTCGACAAATGCTTAAAGTTATTGATTGTCTATGAGTAGGATATTATTTTATTTAAATTGCTACCTAAAATATTGTAACAATAAAACACTCTGTACTTTAGTCTACTTACTCAATTCACAAAGTCAATTAGATTTACACCTTAAATAATTCAAACAATAAATCCTATAATTTATCCCATCATATCCATTTCAAGACTCACTGAGTCTTTCTACTAGCTAAGCATAGCTTATCAAACCCACTATTTTTATTTTATTTTATTTATCTCAACAAGGAATCATCATTTTGATATAATGTTTTCAGTTCTCAAATTTTCATACTACTAGTCAAAACATTAAAACTTAAAATTGCACAATGCTTTGAACTAGATTCACAATAAAAAATCATTTTGGAAATGTCATACTTGAGATTTGACAAAATTTAATGCTGATTACATAAAATTTTTTAAAAATAAAATAAGAGAAATTAAAGTATGATAAAAAGCTTTTGTAAATACGAATTGTAATTGGATGGATTTCTTTTTTGTGTTTATAATTGCAATTTTTGCCAATCGAAGGACGACATTCTGTGACATCGAGCACAATTTTGAGATGACTTATTTTAATTCTATCTATTTTGATAGTAGTATCATATTTTGACTATATATTTTTGATAAAAATATTAATTTATTTAATTAATATCTTAGATATATCTTGATGGAATGAATATATAATTGACCGATTCTTTTTAAAAAGATATATAATGCAAATATCTGTCATAAGAGCATGATTAAAGAAAACCATGTCTAAATTGAACAGTATTAAATACGAGATTCTGCGATGCTTTAGAGCACATATTTTAAAAATAAAAATACAAGTTGTAAGTGGCCATTTAGAGGAAAAATAAAAAGATAAAATATTCAATAGAAAAAATTTAACATAAAATTTATAAAGTGTGAGATGGAATAATTACTTAATATATTTCTCAATGTACTAACTAAGTTTTTTGTTATATGCTAAAATGATAATTCAATTTTTCACATACTAAATCAATAAATTCCCACTTTTAATTTAATGTATATATTTAGATTAATTAAGTTAATCTATACATTTAATTTTCAATATGCTAAATAAATTAAAATAGAAAAAGATAGATAATTTTTCTCTTTCCTCCAAATATATTACGCTTTTCTCCCGCACTTTTTCTCTAATTATATGATTTTCTCTCTCTTTAACCTTTTTTCACATTATTTTTTAAATAGTGATATTTCATGCAATATATTCAAACAAATATATCTAAATAGAAAAGTTATATTATTATATAAAAATTAATAAATATTATATATTGAAAATTTAAACACAAACATTGTGTAGAGGGTATATAGGTAGCTTTTGAGCGTAGGCTTATCGAAATCCAATATTTTATTTTTAATGGATTTGGGGTTAGGTTTAGAATTTTTTTTTTTTTGCTCCCACTATATTATATTTTTTTCCTTTGTTTTTGTAATTATATTATTTCTTCTTTCTTTAATTTTATTTTTTTATTCTTCAAAATAGTGTTATTTCATATAATATATCTAAGCAAATATATGTAAATAGAAAAAGTATACTATTATATCAAAACTAATATATATTTTTAATTTTAGATAGTGAAAATTTAAGCACACAACACATTGCCTATGTCACGATGACTAAGTATAAATTCTATTTCAGTATAAGTAATTTGTGTTAAACGGTTCAATTTGAGTATTTGAATAATGGGTAAAGTTTGGATAGAAAGTACATATTCTGAGTATAAACCTTACCAAAATTCGTAATTATTTTATTTTTAATTGAATAGGTTCTGAATTTTGGTCTAGTAAATTTCAATTGAATCTAAGTATGAAACATTTTAATTTTTTAAGAATTTAAGTAGAATAATACGCTAGTCACAACCATTGACATGCTTAAAACATAAAATATAAACTATTCGATAAAAAATGTATGCTGCTATCGATTGTAACTTGTAAGGGTTCAAATACAAGTTACAAATTCTTGACAATTGTAAATCACAACTAAACAGAAAGTAGAGAGAAGGAAGCAAGAAGTAACTCAGAATTCAAAGACTAACATTAATTTGAAGCACTACAAATCTTATGCCAATTGATTCCAGCGTTATCATTCAACTATTATAACAAGGATAAGAATGTTCCCGTGGGAACATCCAAATTGATTCCAACAATTACTACCCAGAGCGGTTAGGTAATGTCGTTCTAGCAGCAAAAAAGAACAAAAAATAGAGATTATGCATTGATTTCACAGATCCAGCAAGGTGTGCCCAAAGGATCTGTTCCCCCTTCTACAAATTGATATGCTTATGGATTTGACAGCTGAATGTGAGATGCTAAGTTTCCTTGATGCTTACCAAGGATATAATTAAATAATATTGGCCCTATAGGACTAAGAGAAAACTAGTCTCATGATGTGACACGATATTTACTGCTACAACTTGATACTTTTTGGCTTGAAGAATGTAGGATGACATACCAAAGGTTGGTCAATCACATGTTCCAAAACATGATTTGGCAAAACATGAAATCTACACCAATGACATGTTAATAAAGAGTAAATTCTAGGTCGATCACCTTTGAGATTTGCAAGAATGTTTTAGCATATTGAGAAGGTTAGCATAAAGTACAAGCAGTTAAATATGCCTTTGGCATCTGGGTCGAAAAGTTCCTAAGCTTTATGGTGTCCCAGTGAGATATAAAGGCTAATCTAGAAAAGATCAAGGCAGTCTTGGATATACCCCCTTCATGCTTCCTAAAAGAGGTATGGGTATTAGGTGGGAGACTAACAACACTAAATAGATTCTTATCAAAAGTGGTTGAGCAAAGGTTCTCTTTCTTCAAGATCCTTAGAAGAGCTAAAATATTTGACTTGATGGGGGAATGGGAACACATTTTCTTCAACTGAAGCAGTATCTAACATTTCCCATATTATTGTAAAAGCAAAGGAATGAAGAGATATTAATACTTTATTTGATAGCCACGAGGTTAGCTATGAGAGCCTTGCAAGTTAGAGAAAACCTATACATATATTATGTCAGTAGGTTATTATAGGGGCAAGAGTTACAATATGCCCCAATTGAGAAGTTGGCCCTATCACTAGTAGTTGTCACTCAAAAATTAATACTGTATTCAAAAGCTCATGAAATATTAGTGCACATTGGTCATCCTCTGAAGAAAATAATTAACAATCCTGAGGCCTCCGACTGTAGGCTGTGATGGGCAATTAAGTTACGTTAGTATGCATTGTAGTTTCTTCCTTGTTTAGCTATCAAGGTGCAAGTCATGACAGATTCTCTAGTTGGAGGAATAGTTGATGAAACTTCCAATTCCATAGCCACCTGGCTTTGCAAGTTGATGGCTTATCCACCTATACACACACATCAGAGCAGGCATCCCATTTGGAGACCCTAATAGGAGAAAAGCTGGAGTGCATGGTAAGATTTGAATTTCTTGTCTCCAATATTGAAGCAAAGGATGAGGCCTTGATAGCAGGAATGAGATTAGCTTTGGTAATCAGGGTTGGAAGACTCTAGGCTTACAATGACTCCCAACTTGTAGTTCAACATGTAGTGGGAGCATTAGAATCTAAAGAAGACTTATGATGAAATACTTAAAAAAGTGGAGGAAATTGAGAAATAAGTTCAAGACCTTGTCTAAGTTTAGTAAGAAGACAATCCAAACATCAATAAACTAGCCAAGTTGGCTAATATATTGGTCATCATAAGGAGTATGAATGTGACCACCCTGATTTTCACAGAAAAAAAAAAAAACCTAAAAGCTTGAGCAACCAAATAATAGTGCTTCACAGACTTAATAGATGTGATTTAAAGCACTCACACGTGGATGGATCCTATCATGAGATACCCCAAGAAAGATAATTTACCCCAATATCCTAGGAAGGCCAGGCAAGTGAGAGCGAGAGCTTTTAAGTGTTTGCTTTTTAATGTCAAACTTATATAAAAATAGATTCCCGATATCATTCCTAAAATGCTTAACCCCCGGAGATCAAATTATGTGCTTAGAGAAATATATGAAGATAGCTATAGAAATCATTTCGGGGAAAGATGCTTAGAGAAATATAATGAAAAGTTTTTCTCTAGCCTACCATGGTAATAGATGAACATAAACTTGTCGATAGCTGTAATATGTGCTAGGAGAATGCGATTTCACACACCAATCCACTATCTGCTTTAGGCCTTAGATAATCCATATCCTTTCACCCAATGGGCCTGCACACTGTTCAGCCTTTTCCCCTGCTTCCAAATAATGTTACTTCTTAATTGTGGTCATGGATTACTTCTCCGAGTGGGTAGAGACAGAGCCTCTAGTGCAGATATCAGAAAAGGAGGTGATGGGCTTTTCTCAGGAAAAAATATTGCTTGTAGTTATTGGATTCCCTACTCACTCATTTTCGACAGCGGGACCCAATTCTCCAAAGAAAACTCAAATTTTGGTGAAGGGAGTTAGCGATTAAATAATTCTTTACCTTAGTAGCTAACTCCCAAGCTAATAGCTAGACGAAAGTTATTAATCGCACTATCCTCTAGAATAAAAAACTAGATTAGGCAATGCCAAAGAAGCCTGGGTGGAAAAACTCCCTTTTATACTATGGGTGTACCACGCCATACCCAAGGTCACTATTGGAGAGTTACCCTTCAGTTTAGTTTATGGCACTTAATTAGTTTTCTCGGTAGAGATAGGCAAAGTTAGCTGCAGGGTGAAGGACTATGAAGAGACCTAAAATGAACAAAGGCTGCGAGTGAACCTTAACTTAGTGGATGAACTCAAAGAAAGAGCTCATGTCTGAGAACAACATATAAGTCTAAAATAGTGAAGACGTATAATTTAAGTTGCAAATGTAATATTTTCAGGTTGGTGATTTGGTATTGAGGAATGCAGAAGCCTTCGGACTAACAGGCAAGCAAGATGCCATATGGAAAGGTCCTTACATGGTTAGAGAGACTATAAATTACAATTCTTACAAGGACCGACGAAGATATTGGAACATGGCAAATTTGAAAAAAACTTTATGCTTAAGTCTTTCTTAGAAAGTAAGTTGTTAGTTCTTTTGAGCCACTATTCCCCTTTGTGCTGGTGGCCACTGGCACCATGCCAAGATTGACACCAAAGGCAAAAGAATAATTATTGTTCATCATATGATTTTAATAAGCTGAATTCTAATTCTCTGTACATAACTACTTAGGTTACGAGTTCTCTATGTGATTGATTTCTGAAATGGTCAACAAATAAGCAATCTCATAGAAACAATAAGGCCTTAAATATCGCCCATGGATAGTCCCCTATCATCAAGCCAAAATGTTTTCAGAGATTTTAGTAACCCCCTAAAACTAAAGATAGTGGCAACTCAGAGACTGGTCAGGATCAGCGCAGCCATGACCGAAATGTATCTCGCATGAGTATTTTAGAGGTCCCTGAGACGTAACTCATCACAACACCAGAGGTCAATCCCCAACAAGAAGTACAAAACAAGTCTCTTTACGATGATACTAGATATAAAGTTTAATATTTATTGGGCATAAGGTCATCCAAAAAGAAAAAGAAAAATAAGAATAAGTGATTGAGCCAAACTATGTCCCAAGAGATATATCAAACATAGTCAAGTAAAAAAAAAAAAAAAAAAAGTCATTGAACAAGGAAACTATATCCGAAACCACATGGATTAAGCAAAACATTAGTAGAAGACAACTCTTCCCCAAACAGATAACTAAAAAGAAAACTAGTACGATCACTGAAAAACGAAAGAAAAACAAAGATGCTCAAAAGCTAAAAAACAAAATTAGGAAAGACAAATTCAATTTGGTCAAAGTACAAATATTAGAACATGAGTCCATTAAATGTAATGATGAACCAAGGAGACACCTAGAGCATATAAATTGGACCCCAGGAAAGTGGATGTTCATTCTTTTTCTTTTCCTAATCAGCAAAAACATCTTACTTTAGAATTATTATAGTTTGACCGAAGGTCTATGATGCAAAAAATATTAATTCACATTAATAATATTGAAACATGTGAGGAGCTGAATCAATTTTCAATTAAAATTATTTATCAATATGACACACAGTCGACTTCTCACTTATATATATATATATATATATATCTATATTTAATTAAGGTTACATCAGAACTTAACAAACAACTCCTCATATGGACACTTGAAGTTAGTTCTTATCGAACCACAGAATGATTTCGTTCACACGGTCTTTGGATTGCCATGGCGGATTGAAATCAGCAGCACTGAAATCTGTTGATGCCGCAGCAGACTGCCAGGGTGTGCCCTGCAAGCTTTTCTTCAAGGCCACCAACTTCGTCGCAATGTCTTCATCATTGAGGTAGCCACTAAATCTTATCACGGCAGCATATCTTTTTCGAGGTAATATCACTGACTTAATCTGTTGGCTCTCATAGGGGGCAGGAGGGTTCTTTTGGAAATTCTTAGGCAGATAAAGGTACACTTCGAATGAAGATTTAGGAAGAATGTCAATTAAAACTGGCGCTGTCATATTCAAAATCACTTTATCACGGTTGTAGCCTTCAATGTAGTTAAGTAGGCTGCCAAGAAAGGGAAAACAATGAAGCTGTAACAATCGGACTAATTATGATATATGTGTGTGCGTGTGCGTACATGATGTGTAATTCAAACATAAACTAAGAATTATCGCTTAAATATATATTGAAAGATTATGCTCAATTTTTCATTTTTAAATTATGAATTTAAAAATGTTTTTTGTATTTATTATAAAAAATAGGAGCATATATGTTGAATTTCTTACGTGATAAAACCGTCACGAACTGCATCATTGTAAGACTTTGAGGTGATGATAGGACTTGAAATCCATGTAGACTTATTGTAAATTCTAATTTCAAATTCTTTCTGGTTATAAATCACTTGATATGGAGCACATTCATAAGTTGCACAAGTCACTGAAGGTTGATATCCCTTAACCCCTTGCATATTTCCCAAACCTTCTACGTGAAACAAGAACAATGACAAAACTACAAGTACTAGAATATTTACTTGTTCCCTATGTGAATCCATTTATGATGGATAGGCGAGAAGGTTTTATGAATTTCTTATGTAATCATGAAATTGCACCATGTTATAGGTGTATATATATACAAGTTGGATGGGAGTGAGAAAATGAAAATTGGTGCAGTGTTGTGTAATAATATTTTGTGTAATATATTAATCATGACACTTTTGAAGAAAAACTACTGCATAATCTACAATGTTATTACATTAGTCTCGATACCTTTGAAATAAATTGCTTTAAAATCTACAATATTATTACATTAATCTTGACAACTCTAGAAGAAACTGTCCCATAATCTATAATTTATTATTGCAATGTAATTAAATTAACAGAATTAGATTGCAACCATCAAATTATGGGGTTTTATGGAGGTCATTATAATGCAAATAGCTTATTCTTGTAATCAAGTAATAATATCTCATTCTAATTATTAATAATTTTTATTTTACTTAAATTTGTCTAATTCTTTAACCTATATTTGATCTTTAGTCCTTTAATTTTAACATAACTAAAATCACACATATTCTCCCTATATTTTCCCAACATTCTAGAAACTCTCTAGAGGTTATTATGATAAAGTGAAAAGATCCAAATCATGTTGTAAATGAGTAGGTTCCAAAGATCTAGTATAATTAAGTGAAATAGATAAAATTTTATTTTATTTTATCTATTTCACTTAATTAATTTCCTACTTATACTTAAAATTGAATAGTATGTAAATGTATTCATTTTCTCTGCACTAATATGATTGATAATACAATCATAGTGAAATAATAGATCTAAAGAAAAGTATAGCTAGGCTAAACTAAATTAGTAGGAAAAATTGGACTTTTAGTCCCATATGTTAGGGGTGAGTGCAACTCTAGTCCCATACTATTGCAAAACTTAAAAAATGTCCTAGAATCTCAAAAATATTGCAAAGTTAGTCCCATAAGTCATTTTCCATCCACAATTTAATGGAGAAAGCGCGTGTGATGAGCGTAGCTATTTGGTAATAGAATCTGGTGGCAATTTTGCCATGTGAATGCCATGTGATGTGGGATAAGAAAACCTCACTCCCAGTTCAGAATTGACCACATTGTTAAAACCTTAAATTCTTTTGCCCCAAATCGAAAATTCTCTTAATTCAACCTCATACGCAAGATTGAAGTTGGTTTTTTTGACAAATTTCCAAGTAAGCAAGATAGTTGATCGCAATTTTTTTGAATACTAAAGATGCCTCTATGTTAAGCACATTTGATTGATCAGCCACACTACGGTAAGTATCTTTGACAAGGAAAATAGTAAATCCAGCACACAAAGTTACTAGACAACATTCTGGATTAGTTTCTAAAAGAAATGTATAAATGTTAAACAATTTTCTATAATGCTTTCTTGTTTATTTTATGTTTTATTCTTTATTCTAATGTGAGTTCCTCAATTTTATAGGGGACAAAGAACAAGAGATCTTATTAAGGAGTTGCAGCAGCTGGGGTTGAAGAACTAACACAATCTGTTAGTTCTAGAGCTGTAAATCTACCTTTTGTATTTGTCCCAACGCCAACTCTAAATCCTCTAATGCAAACCATAGTGAATATCATAACATCTCCACCATATTCACAAGATTATCGATCAATTTTACAAATAAGAAGTTGTGTTAGTTTACAAGTGAGCACAGTTGGAGGGAATGTACCTGTATTTGCGAGAGGTGTTACTATGTCAAACTTACGTGCAGCAGTTGCAGCTACATGTGGAAGTGGAAGTGTGAAGAAGTCCAAGACTAATAAGCATAAGCAGGGTTAAGAAAAAGTCCAATGAGAATGCAATTTTTTTGTTTGTTTTGTATGTGGAAAAATATAGCGTCAAATTTAGGAGTTGTTTTGGATTTAATGTTTTGGATGATACATTGCCAATTTGTTGGATTTCAATATTTTATTAAAATGCATTGCAATCTTTTTGTATGTATCTTAGTGTTGTAGATTGGTGATAGATTGAATGTACAGATTAAGGGATTGATGATATTTGTATTCTGCTTTGCTTAAAATCTAATTTGGTTTCTTGGCTATCTGTTTTCATCTTCTTTATGGAAATTATATGGATCACGTGTTCAGGTTTTGGGATGGAAGTTATGAATTTGGGTATCTAGTTTGCGGTTTTATTTGCTTGGGAATTGGAACCAATTCAGAAGGCTTTTTTTACTGCTTATGAATTGTCTCTTTATACTGTTGTTCAGTAGTTTTTTCTGGCAGTTATTTCATCCCCTGTAAGTTGCTTTATTTCATATCCTAGTGGCACACATTATCTGATGAAAAGCTAATAAATTTTGCCTCATATTTTTTTGGTAACTAGCCCCAATTCTATCTATGTGCACAATCATTAGAGCCTTTTTTGTTAAGGCACTATTTTGCCCAATCAATCATAAATTGGTCTTGTAACTTATTCTAAATATATATAGTTTTCCTTAAAAAGGCCCCCAGAGAGAGAGAGAGAGAGAGAGAGAGAGAGAGAGAGTATTATAGACAAAATATACAACATAATTTCCTTTTCCATTAATAACACAATTCCATTCCATTACAATTCAAAATCAGGAGCTTATGTTTAAACTTACATTCCTACACCTATACCTACAAGCTCCGATCAAGATACAAATATACAATACAATAAGTAGCGTTTTCCTTCATTTTTGCAAAATAATAGCAGTATCCTTCTTCAACTAACACCATAACACCAAGTCAGATAATACATTCCCTCCAATTTTGCCTCTAGCTCTCCTATGAACGAATTCGAATCAACAACATTACCATCAACAAGAAGATGATAATAACCTTGGAAATTTTGTTCCTTTTCTCAAGTGTTGCATTTTCGTTCTCCAACGCATTTAATCGGCATAAGAGCCCAGGAATAATGACTTTTACACTTGCACACATTGGGGCATCTTCCTACTAAAAAAAAGGCACCCTCCATCTCTGTTTGCACATGAAAGATAACGTCTTCCTAGGTTTTCTTTCATCCAACTTGTTCGAATTTTTGCTAAATTCCCACAAAAACAGGTTATACCACCCCGCACAGATATTTTTAGGTGAAAAAAAAGGAATTTTTGGGCGAATCTCACTGTTGATTAAAGAGGGAGAAGAAACTAGGGCTTGTTGAAGGATAAAATTGGGGCTTCTAATGCTTCAGTTAGGGATTGTGGTATTTTTATCCTGCATCACGTGTCATTCATGTGGCAATTTTACCACCAAAATTGTTACCAAACATTTTTTGTTAAATTGTGGATGGAAAATGACTTATGGGACTAACTTTGCAACATTTTTGAGATTTTGGGATGTTTTTTATGTTTTACTATAGCATGGGACTAAAGTTGCCACCCCCAACGTATGGAACTAAAAGTGCAATTTTGCCAAATTAGTACCAAGTAAAACCTTTTTGTCTGTATCTCCGACTATTTTGGAGATAACATAGTAATGGTAAAGTCTGAGATGACCAAGAACGGACTTGACCATATTATGATCAACTTGGTTTGCCGACTTGGGTATTGATTATTTACTTAGTCTTAGAACTGAATTCTTTGCAATGTATAGTTGCAATTCCAGAAAGGATTGTCCTAATATTCAATGAATAGGCTTATTACATTCATTAAAAGTTTGAGAATTTACCCTGAATAATGAGTGTGAGAGCCAAATAAGTCAAATAATTCAAGCTTCACTCAAAAAAGGATTATGAACATTTTAAATTTTTGATTAAATTTAGATCTTCTTGATTATTAAATGAATTGACATTAAGTAGTCTTAGTTTTTAAACCTATTTTAACTTTTCTCAACTAATCAAGTTGAGCTTCAAAACTTTTAGTGATTTGTTTCAAGTTAAATATTAAGTTATTTTGTTTATTTTCAACCCTACAATGGTAACTTGAATGATAAGTACAATCACAAGTATCTTTTTTTAAATAAAATGCTAGACTTAACAAAATATTGAAAATGGTTATTTTAGAATACAAAACGATAGATTTACTAATAGTCATAAAAACACAAGAGAGTGAAATTACAATCTAGCCCTCCTTAATCCAATGATTATGGATAAACCTCATCAACTGAGGCCATAAGATCATATAATGATGGACCCTCTTTTATTCAGTCATAAATACAAGAGCCTAATATGTTATTTTATCCAAAAATTTAATCTAAAGAACCCACATGTGGCTAGAAAAAATGCAGCCAGTAACGTGTTCACATTGCCCTTGATACCTTTATACTATTGTAATATTGCCATATTGATCTAAATTAGAACAACTTACATGATGTATGTTTCTTTGTTCAAAATTTTAAGTTATATGGATAACTAAATGTGTCAGTTTATGTGTATGCATACAGAATAGTAAATAAGATAACAATTTGTAATATAGAATGAGTCAATGCCATTAATCCTAGAACTTCATCAAACAACTACATAAAGTGAAATAAACTGACACCTTTAAGGTTATCTGCTTAACTATATGTAGGACTTTTTCTATATAAACTAACTCATGTGTGTACTCTCAATTTTTAAATAGGAAAAAGGGACCGCATAACAAAATTGAATAAGAAACAAGGATTTAAGTACAATAGAATTAAGATTTGAGACTTTCTATTACTTTATTGTAAAATTATGGCAGAGAGAAAGAGTGTCAAATCAAGATGCATAAAATACAGGGATCTTTGATCTTTAGATTGTGGAAGAACTATTGTTGATTGATTGATTGATTGATTAAGTGTTCATGAGTTTTATGTTTGTGATACATACGTTTTTGTGCTTAAATAGGCCTATAAAGATGTAGCGTTTGCTTGATGGTCTTCAACTAAGATTCTCCCTTACCTTGGTTCTCCATATCACTTTGAATTATTCTCTATTTCTTGATAGGTTATCATAGCGTGCTTTTTTGGTCTCTTCAATTGGTTGGGGTGCATGGGTTGTCAACGTGGATTAGTTTATTAGACTTTCGTATCCTTGTCCTCTAATCTTGCTAGGCCTAGGCCTAGGCCTTTATTCATTAGGCTTCTTTTTATTATTTTTGGGTACAATAATGTCCTTTGTTAGTCTTGATTGAAAATCCAATTCGATCTAGACTTAGTTTGACCATTGCTATTTACTGGACTATTATTCAAAATTTGCCCTTCCTTTACCTCCCTTTTTTTTTTTTTTTTTAATTTGGCGCCAAGCATATAAATAAGATAAGTAATCTAAAAATATACCTCTTTGCATACCTATTTCTTATAATCAGTTTATTCATGGCACATATCGGGTGAGATGCTGCTCATTACATTCTTCCTACTTTCTCTTTTCAATCACTCATGACCACTAATCATTTCAGTTTCTCTATTTTCAATTCTTCTTTCTTTCACTCCCAAGTAAATATCTACTGAAAAAGGAGAAAACCCTAAGCCACAGATTTTCTTCACAACATCTATCCCTAAGGCTCTCTTCAAGTATGAACTCATGATTTTTCTTGGGAGACCTTCATTGTTAGAATAGTACCCGGCAAGCCAATTAGATTGGCCTTGTATAAGCTATTTTCTTGTAAAACAATCTTGATTAAATAATATTCTTTATATGGCTATTTTCATGTTATGCTCCTTATTACTTCACTTGCATTTGGATGAAGCCCCTAGATCACTTATGACTATGGGACTTGGTTTGGTGACCATGGAATGAGTCTCACATAGTCGTGATCTTAAATCTTCCAAGTCATAGGATCTTATGAGACATGCATCTAAGATCTGGATAGACTTGCATCGACGATGCATAAATCCAAGAGTTGGATATTGCTCTATTCCATGAGCAACCATATGAGATATGCGTGCATGTTAGTGGGTGCTTGTTAGAGAACAAGGTATTGAAGACCCACTGGAGAATCTACTAGATAGCCTGTAGTGGCAAGTTGGTAGTGGCAAATTCTCCAGTTTACGTTAGTGCACATTATTAATTATCTGACCTGAGGATTTGTGGTAACCTTATGTCTGATCCTCATGCTTTGACTCTTCCTTGACCACTTAGTGGGTCTTTCGAGTGAAGGTTGGGTATGAGCTACTTGGCATGGAGATTTGTAAGATCCAAGATGGAATCTGACTCTTCACTTTTGTAAAAGGCAAGTGCATCTCCTATGTATTCTATAATGATTGATTCGAAGAAATCCTTATGCAAGGTGGTGTGACAATTTGGTAAAGGAGTTTTTCAAAAATGAGGTCACATAAAGGAATCAAGCATTAGGAATAGAGACATAGTATCGAGGCTATTAGGGAGCCGGAAAATATCTTGCCCTAAGCCTCTTTCAGGAGATAGGAGACGGAAGGACCGTATTTACATAGTAAGCGTACAACTATAATAGTTCTCCAAAACATTCATTTCGGTCAATTAGTTGGGCTCCATGGGCTTGAGGTTGGACATCAACCATAGAGATTGGGTACTCTTCGATTAATGAGATTAATTGAATTGAGTCGATTAGTTTAAAAGTATTTTAAACTAAATTGAATATATGATATTCAAAAGTCACAAGGAGTTTTGAGCCCATGTCCAATGAATGGTAGAACCTATTGAGTCACACACAAAAGCCAATTAGCTTCCTATTTGATGGAGAAAATATTTTCTAAGTGTTAGAAAATGTCTCCTAGTGGACCCATTTTAAGGTGCCAATTCTTAAGGTCAATTTTGGCTTGATTAATTTAAGTGTTAAATTAATCAATTAATTTAAGGAATTAAATTAGACCAATGATTAAGGAGTTAATTATTTGGTACCAATGTGACCATCAATTAGTCAAGTTATCTTAAAGAGTTAAGTTAACAAAAGTGAAGCTTAAGAGGTAGCTTGTTTGACTTAAGAGTTAAGCCAAAGGTTAATTAATTAAATTAAAATATTTAATTTAATTAATGAGAAGAACACATTTTGGAGAGAAAATTCAAATGCAATGTTCATTTGATTTAGCATTTTAATTAACTTGAAATTAGATTTCAAATGTAATTAAAATGCAAATGAAATTCAAATTAGATTTGGACTTGCATTAAATGCAAGTTGGCTGCCCTTTTTTTCTCATGGAATGTGTGATGCTACCTTGGCATCACACCTTTCAGCCTCTATATATAGATATAGAGAGAGAGGGCTGGTCATTATGTCAAAAGTTGTGAAGAATTAGATTCTCCACCATTCTTTCCAAAACTCATTGCAAGAATTGCATTTTTATGTTGAAAGCTTTGGTCTCTTCCTCCCTACCTAAAATCGGCCTTCACCATAGCTAATCTCTAGCCTTTTTCTAGCTTATAGACTAGATATTTTGGAAGATCTATTTGGTATGTGGATCATATCAATAGAGGCAAACAAGTTAGTTTGCTACGGTTTGGAGATCCACTTCATAGAGTTCGATTTGGTGATTTTCTGCAGGGAGATCCAGAAAGCTTTTTGATCTGAATTTTTTATTGAAGTTTCCCAAGGTGTTGAGAAGCTCTAGTAATTTTTTTTATGATTTTTGGAGGAGATTTGACGCTGGTAACAATCACTCCATTCCTGCTGCACAGTGTCTGGATTGGTGAAAGGTTCACCACATTCTTCTTGGATTTTGCATTTCAAGGTAACACTCTATCTCAATCTGAAATCTTAGGCATGGTTTGATCATAGTTAGCATGCAAGCACTAGTTTATTAAGCCTTTGAAGTTTTCATAATTGGATCCTAGTGCATTACTTGCTTTCAAGTGGTATATGAGCAAAGACTCCAATCCATTGTATGAATCGACCAACACTCCAATCCATCAGATGAATAGAGAATTTGGTGATCTAGATTAATCCATCACATGAATCAATCATCCAAAGGAAATCCAAATCTAAGCATGATCTAAGCTCCTTGATTGATGGGTTGAAAACATGCTATTATATGTTTTAAGTGTTGATTCATGTTCTAGTATGTTTCAATTCATAGTGATAAATGTTGAATGTTGATTTAACATTTATTGATGTTATATATTGATATAGCATGTTGTTGTTTGATCAAAGAATTTTGGTCATTTTTGGATCCAATTTGATTGAAGTTGTATTGGAGATTTTGAAGAATATGATTCTTGCTTTTTCTAATTTTTGGAAGCATGATTGAGCACTTGAATTTCTATTTTGTAAAAGAGGTTTTAAATCTGAAAATTCATCTATAATGTGTGTTTAAATGTTGGGAACATGTGCTAAAATTATTGGTGCATGAAAGTTGAGTGGAAAAATGGCTTGACACACCTTGAAGCCCCAGAACAAGGGGCTGCCAAGCATTGCCTGGCGTTGCGCACTCTGTGCGCATAGCCTGCCCAACCATGTGCTTAGACTGGGTGACAGTCCCATCTTTGGGGTTTTGGTGAGTTTTGAGCCTATTTTCCAACTCCTTTTGTGCTTGAAATATTTTTGCACCACACATAGTAGATGCACAAATGTTGTGTAAGTTCTCAAAATTATGTTTGACATTTTTAATGCTTTTGAAAATTGGTTAAAGTTAATCTTCCAATTATGGCATAAATGTTTTGCTTGTTCAATTATTTGTTTATGAGATAAGCATTTAATTGTTAGAATTAATTGTTAATTCTAGATTTATTTATTGTTTATTTAATTGTTGAATGGATGATGAATGAATGGAAATGGTCATGGGCCTTTAATATTGATTTTATTTATTTCAATTTGTTGAAATGGGTTGTATTGAATTGAGGCTTGCATGCATCTTTATTTCTACCTTGTAAATGTTATGAGAGTGGAATTACTAGGAGTGGGGTTTTTCTATTCATGTAATTGTTGCATGGAGCAATGGAGACCATTGGAGGCATGGAGACTTTTGAAGACGCATGAATGTATGAGATACACTCATGTAATGGCTAGATTTAATCAATCCACCTAAAATCAACTAGGGGGTGCACTATGGCTCTAAGTGCACCACTTGGTTAGGCTCATGGTCATCCTACCCTAGGAGCATGCTAGGCGCATTTACTTATTTATGCTTTCCATATCCTATTGATGTATGAGATGCATGTTTAGGATATAGAAAACCTAAATAGGAAAATAAAATGATGAGATCTTTGCAAGAAAAAACCCTTAACTTAGAATGTCGAACTGCTTTTCAAATATTAACTTGAAATGGATACAAATTAAAAGAGTTTTAATTAATCCAAGCCTTCTACCAATAGTATACGCTAGGACAACGCTACCGAATTTGTGTGATGGCACTCGAAGTGGGGGTTACACTTAGGAGGAAAGTTGTGAGCATATACTTAGCATGTGATGCATCTTTGATTCGAGAACCTCCATGCATTGGCACTCGAAGTGGAAAATGACATGGAGCCATCTTGAATCAAAGTTTGATTGGTAGGTTCGACTTAACACTTACTAATGTAGATGCACTTGAAGCGGGGTATCTACATGAAAAGTGAGGTAAAATATATCAAGAGTTGTATGAGATGCAGTTAGTAAGTGTTGCTTACCTTTTGATTATTTTTGGATGGCACTCGAAGTAGGGTCCACTTACAAGTCTTTAGGATCTTGATTCTCACTAGGAAGTATGACTTCCCGAATTCTTCTTGGGGGTGAAGAATTTGATAAAATAGTGGGAGAAAAACATGCTTGAAAGACCATAAACATGTTTTAAAAGAATCCACTAGCATCAACTTTGGAAACCAATAACTCACCGGGCCAAACTTCCAAGATTGGTTAAGAAACCTTAAAATCATTCTTGACTTTGAAAAGCGGACTTATGTCCTTGATCAAAGTCCAGTGAACACACTTGGTGATGACGCCACCAATGCACAACGTGACATGTTCACAAGATTTGTAGATGATGATCTACAAGTGAGGTGTGTCATGATAGCATCCACGTCCAATGAGCTCCAAAAGACTCATGAGCACATGAAACATGCTCGAGAGATCTATGTACACTTGCAAGAGTTGTATGGTGTACAAAGTAGACACGAAAAGTTCACTTTGTCCAAAGAGCTCTTTAGGACAATGATGAGTAAAGGGTCCAATGTCCATGACCATAGCCTCAAGATGATTGGACTTATCGAGAAGCTTGGACAGTTAGATATGGTCATGGACAATGACCATTTACATGGATTTAATCCTACAGTAATTGCTACCATCATATGATCAATTCGTTATGAACTTCAATATGTCCAACCAAGATGTACGATTAATGAATTGATCAATATGTTTATGACCGCAGAGGCGACTATGAGAAAAGAGAAGCCCCTTATGCTTGCATCCTCCTCCAAGTCGAAGGGCCCTAGTGGTCCTAGAAAGGGAGGTAAGAGGAAGAAAAGTTCTTCCTTAAAAGGGAAGCAACTCGAGAAAAGTTTTGAGAGGGTTAAGAAGAAGGTTAAAATCAAAACTAGTTGTTTACATTGTGACGAAAAAGGGCATTGGAAAAGAAATTGCAAAGCTTACCTTGCAACCCTTGAGAAGGGTATGTACTTTATTGAAGTACACATGACGACTAATTCTTCCACATAAGTATTAGATACCGCATGTGGTTCTCACATTTGTAATTCATCACAGGGGATGGAAAGAAGGAGTCTTCATGAAGGGGATATGATCCTCCGCTTAGGAAATGGAGCAAAAGTTGCAGCTACTTTCCAAGGCATTATCAAGCTGGACTTGGGGAATGCTTGCATTGTACTTGATCCGATTTATTATGTACCCCATCTTGTTAAGAATATTATTTCAATTTTCGTTTTAGATAATGAAGGATTTGATTTTTCTATATCGAATAGGAAGTTGAAGACATTAAAGAATGGTTCTTTGATTGCTCAATGTTAATAAATGGATTGTACATACTTGATTCTCAAACTTCACTAATGCACGTTCAATCAAGTAAAAGAAAGTTAGATAACCAAGAAGATGCCATTTTATGGCATGCAAGACTTGGACATATTTCTAAAAATAGGATGAACAAATTAGAAGCTCTCAAAGCAATAAATGTTAGTGGCATTGAGTATCTTTCTACTTGTGAATCTTGTTTAAAAGTAACAATGACCAAGGCTCTCTTTGTAGGATAAACGGAGCGCTCCACAAGTCTCTTGGATTTGATCCATACGGACGTTTGTGGACCCCTAAGAGTTAATGGGAGAGGAGGCCATTCCTACTTCATGACTTTCACCGGTGATTATAGTCGGTTTGGACATGTGTTTTTTATGAAGAACAAATCTAAAGCCTTTGAAAAGTACAAAGAGTAAAGGAGTGAAGTGGAAAAGCAATTGGGGTTAAGTATTAAAACTCTTCGATCGAATCAAGGGGGATAATACTTGAGCACCGAATTCTTGGATTATCTAAAGGAGAATGGGATTCTCTCTCAATAGACTCCACGGCATACCCCAATATAATGGAATAGCCGAGAGGAGAAACCGTACCTTGTTCGACATGGTGCGTTGCATGATGAACTTTTTTGATGTGCCCATATTCTTTTGGGGATACGCTTTACAAATGATGGCGAGGTTACTAAACATAGTACCCTCTAAGTCTGTTCCAAAGATACCACATGAGATGTGGTTTGGCAAAGCACCCTCTTACCAATATCTCAGGGTTTGGGGATTTCCCGCTTACGTGAGACGGACAGTGAGAGATAAGTTGGATAGTAGATCCACCTTATGCAAGTTTGTGTGATACCCTAGAGAGTCTACGGGTTATTATTTCTATGATCCCTCGGAACAAAAGGTATTTGTTTCAAGGATGCCCACTTTTTGGAAAAGGAATTTCTATTAGATAGAAATGACATTATTGTTGAACTTGATGAAGTTCAAAATGATCAAGAAATCCCACAAGTGGTGGAAATAAGCGAGCAACTAGAGCTTTGTACACAACCTCTACGTAGGTCGGACCAAATCAAGAAGCAACCCGAAAGGTTCGGATTCCTTCATGAAATGGGCTAATTGGATAGTGATCCAAAGACCTATGAGGAAGTTATGTTGGACATAGATTCGGGACGTTGGCTTGAAGCTATGAGATCCGAAATCGACTCCATGTACTCAAACAAAGTATGGACTTTGGTAGATCCACCAAAGGGAATAGTTTCCATTGGTTGCAAGTGGATCTATAAGTGAAAGCTTGGAGTAGATGGAGAAGTGGTAACTTTTAAGGGGCGACTAGTGGCAAAGGGTTACTCTCAAAGACCAGGTATCGATTTTGAGAAACCTTTTCATCGATCGCAATGCCTAAGTCCATTTGAATTCTACTTGCCATAGCCGCATATTATGACTATGAGATGTGGCAAATAGATGTGAAAATTGTTTCCTTAATGGAGACATTGAAGAAGAAATTTCTATGGAGCAATCACAAGGTTTCACATCCAAGGGGAATGAGCAAAAGGTTTGTAAACTCTAGAGATCCATTTATGGACTCAAACAAGCGTCCCCAAGTTGGAACATACATTTTGACAAAATGGTCAAATCATTTAGCTTTGTCAAAAATGTGTATGAACCATGTGTATACAAGAAGGCCAGTGGGAGTAGTGTATAGTTTATTGTGCTTTATGTCGATGACATCCTTCTCATTGGGAATGTGGTAGGAATGTTAGAGTGAACTAAAATATGGTTATCAACACAATTCTCTATGAAGGATTTGGGAGAATCATCATATGTATTGGAAATATGTATCTATAGAGATAGATCTAAGAAGATGCTGGGGCTATCCTAAGCCATGTATATTGACAAAATACTAAAGAGGTTTAGTATGGAAGAATCCAAGAAGGGATTTCTTCCTATGGGACATGACATTCGTCTCTCCAAGTTTATGGCCCCCAAGACAGAGGAAAGGAAATGAAGCATGTCTCACATACCTTATGCCTCTACTATTGGTAGCATAATTTAGGCATTTCAATATACAAGATCGGATGTGGCACACTTGCTTAGTGTTACAAGTAGGTTCCGATTCAATCCCAGCGAGAGTCATTGGATAGCCATGAAAGCAATCTTTAAGTACTTGAGAAGGACTAAGGACTTGTTTTTGGTATATGACAATGGAGAATTGAAACTAGAAGGGTTTTCAGATTCAAGTTTCCAATTCGATATAGATGACCTCAAATCCACTTCTGGATTTATATTTGCTTCAATAGTGGTACGGTGAGTTGGAAGAGTTTAAAAAAAGACACCATGTCCGATTCTACTACTGACGCAGAATATATTGCTACTTCGAAAGTTGCAAAGGAAGGTGTTTGGATGAAAAACTTCATTCAAGAGTTGAATATAGTGCTTAGCATTGTTAAGCTAGTGGTTGTCTATTGTGACAACACCGGGGTAGTGGCACAAGCCAAAGAGCCAAGATCTCATTAGAAATCCAACCACTTTTTGAGGCGATATCATTTAATCTAGGAGATCATTGATAGAGGTGACATCTGAGTGGAGAGAGTTGCATCGGAAGAGAATATAGTAGGTCTACTAACAAAACCCCTGACGCAAAAGGTCTTTGAAGAACATCTTGAGAAGATGGGTCTCAAGGCCATGGGGCATTGGCTTTAGGGCAAGTAGGAGATTGCTGGAATAATGCCTATCAAACAAATTAGATTGGCCTTGTATAAGCTATTTTCTTGTAAAACAATCTTGATTGAATGATATTCTTTATATGACCATCTTCATCTTATGCTCCTTTACTTCACTTGCATTAGGAGGAAGCCCCTAGATCACTTATGACTATGGGACTTGGTTCGGTGACCATGGCATGAGTCTCACACGGTCGTGATCTTAAATCTTTCAAGTCATAGGATCTTATGAGACAGGGCATCTAAGATCTGGATAGACTTGCACTGACGATGCATAAATCAAAGAGTTAAATATTACTTTGTTCCATGAGCAACCATAGGAATATTGGTGCATGTTAGTGGGTGCTTGTTAGAGAACAAGGTACTGAAGACTCACCAGAGAATCCACTAGATAGCCGTAGTGGCAAGTCGGTAGTGACAAATTCTGCAACTTACGCTAGTGCATATTATTAGTCCTCTGACATGAGGATCCATGATAACCTTGTGTCTGATCCTCGTGCTTTGACTCTTCCTTGACCACTTAGCGGGTCTTTCGGGTTGAAGTTGGGTATGAGCTACTTGGCATGGAGGTTTGTGAGATCCGAGATGGAATCTAACTCCTCACTTTTGTAAAAGGCGATGCACTTCCTGTATATTCTACAATGATTGATTCTAACAAATCCTTGCGCAAGGTGGTATGACAATTTGGAAAAAGAGTTTTCCAAAGATGAGGTCACATAAAGAAATCAAGCATTAGGAATAAAGACATAGTATCGATGTTATTAAGGAGTCGACAAATATCTTGCCATAGGCCTCTTTTGAGAGATAGGAGACGGAAGGACCGTATTTGCTTGGTAAGCATACAACTATAATGGTTCTCCAAAATATTCATTTTGACTAATTAGTTGGGCTGCATGAGCTTTAGGTTGGACACTGACCATAGAGATTGGGTACTCTTCAATTAACGAGATTAATTGAATTGAGTCGATTTGTTTAAAAGTGTTTTAAACTAAACTGAATATATGATATTCAAAAGTCACAAAGAGTTGTGAGCCCATGTCTAATGAATGGTGGAACCTATTGGGTCACACACAAAAGCCAATTAGCTTTCTATTTGATGGAGAAAAGATTTTCTAAGTTTTAGAAAATGTCTCCTAGTGGACCGATTTTAAGGTACCAATTATGAATGTCAATTTTAGCTTGATTAATTTAAGTGTTAAACTAATCAATTAATTTAAGGAGTTAAATTAGACCAATGAAAGGAGTTAGTTATTTGGTACCAATGTGACCATCAATTGGTTAAGTTAACTTAAAGAGTTAAGTTAACAAAATTGAAGCTTAAGAGTTGAGCTTGTTTGACTTAAGAGTTAAGCCAAAGGTTAATTAATTAAATTAAAATATTTAATTTAATTAATGGGATGAACACAATTTGGAGGGAAAATCAAATGAAATGTTCATTTGATTTAGCATTTTAATTAACTTGAAATTAGATTTCAAATGTAATTAAAATGCAAATGAAATTCAAATTAGATTTGGACTTGCATTTGCCACCTTGGCAAAATGTAAGTTGGCCGCCCTTTTTTTCTCATGGAAGGTGTGATGCCACCTTGGCATCACTCATTTCAGCCTCTATATATAGATATAGAGAGAAAGGGCTGGTCATTATGTCAGAAGGTGTGAAGAATTAGATTCTCCACCATTCTTTCCAAAACTTCTTGCAAGCATTGCATTTATGTGTTGAAAGCTTTGCTCTCTTCTTCTTCTTCTTCTTCTTCTTCTTCATCCCTACCTAAAATAGGCCTCCACCATAGCTAATCTTGGCCTTATTCCAACTTATAGACTAGAGATCTTGGGAGATCTATTTGGTATGTGGATCATATTAATAGAGGTAAACAAGTTAGTTTGCTACGATTTGGAGATCTACTTGCACAAAGTCCAATTTGGCAATTTTCTCCAGGGAGATCCAGAAAGCTTTTTGATTTGAATTTTTTACTGAGAGTTTTGCAAGATGTTAAAAAGCTCTAATAATTTTCTTGTGATTTTTGGAAGAGATTTGACACTAGTAAAAATTGCTCTATTCTTGCTGTGCAGTTTCTGGATTAGTGAAAGGTTCACCACATTCTCCTTAGATTTTGCATTTCAAGGTAACACTCTATCCAAAACTGAATCTTAGTCATGATTTGATCATAGTTAGCATTTAAGCACTAGTTTATTAAGCTTTGAAATTTTTATAATTGAATCCTAGTGCATTACTTGCTTTCATTCATAATTGGCTTACTCATAAGGCGGGTTCTTTTTTTGGCCAATCACTCAAGACTCTGGGCAAGTGCATCCTTAAGCACCTTAATATAAATTTGGCATAGATTTTTGTAATTAGTTGTGGTTGACTATATCCCCATTTCACAAGAAACACGTTTATTGGAATTGAAGGATAAATGAGTCCTCTGCTAGGTCTAAAATAAGACATGTATTTTAGAAATGATATGTGCCAGATGCTCAATATACAAGCTACATTTTTCATCATTCAATTTTCTTTATTCTTTTGAAGTATTTCAGACAATTGCTTTTATTTCACTATAGGGCTTGCGACCCCAACTCTGTGAAGACCCCAACTTTGTTAAATGTTGAAGCTATCATTGATTTTTCTCCAATTGGGTTGTTTTATGATATTGAGATGGCCATTTTGAATGAAGATCGGGATTTCAATTTTAATTATTTATAACAAGTTAATAATAAGTTATGGTCCCATTATTGATCAATTTTAGAAAAGGCAGGCTCCATTAGTGTAGAAGGATGTTCACTTTATATCATTGTAGTTACTAAGATATGTTTGTTATGTTAATACATACTCGCAATAGTTGATTTTTTTCTATGGCTCTCGCCAAAGTAAGAGCAATCCTCAAGGTCGGATTGTGTTGGCATTTATTTACAAGAGAATGCATAAGATGGTAAAAGCGTGGAGCATCTCTAAGCACGGCATCATTAGGCTAGTTCAAATTTGATTACAATCGTATTTTCCCTATTTATGTGTGTAGAATTATTTTCTATTCTTATTGCAACAATTAAGGACAATCAATGGTAAATGCCAACAAGCATTTACTCACATTTTATAATCTTCAAGAAGAAAATGTCTCGTGTAAAGATTATATTTTCCATTGAGGAGGAGATGAGGACAATGTTAAGGAAATGATATTCCGTACAGTTTCAAATTTGCCAATATGTTACAAACATGGCAATCTCTCATTGCCTTCAATTTGCTACTAGACAATTTAGACTATTTTAGTATTTCTATGCGCTTGCAGCCACCTTTAATTTTGATCCTTTCAAGTTGAGGCAATTGAAAGAGGTCAATAGTGAGGTCTTTTATGGCCTGCTGTGAAGACTTCAACTTCCTTAGACATTTTAAAATTTTCCCAAACTCTTCATATTTTATTTGAGTTTATAACTGAGTTGTTTTTGTAGATTGCAACATAAACTTCTTAGGCTAGTGGATTACCTATATAACTAGCACCTGAGATAAACCTGTGAACCAAGTGCTTTCACATTTTAGCATTTCGGAGATCTATGAAGATTGCCAACAATGTGCCCTTTCTTAAGGAATTGTAATTCACTTGACTGTTTCATAGAGAATGGTATAGCTTCCTAACTTTCTAACAAGTACTTTGGTTTTCCTCTAATATAGGACATTGATCAAAGCTATTCAAAAACCTTTTCTCCAAGAAAGATGTTGTGTTAAAAAGACAATGGGAGGAAATTTAGAGAGACCAAGAAAGATAGATTTTGAGGGAGTTCCTAAGTGGATTGTTTTGCATAAGCCAATAGGGCTTAGCCTTCCACCCCTCCTTGATAGTGGCTAAATGCCAGTACAATCCTAAGTACATAGCCTCCCTTGTGGTCACCATCAGTGGTTTCTTCACCTTGAACCTAGGGGAAAAGGTTAAGCTTGAGTTTTTAGCAATACTACCATAGACAAATGGTGCCTTTGACTATTAAGCCTTTCTTATTCTTGGGATTGCACAAAGTTGTGTGATTACTTTTGTGTTAAGGATCTGATAAATAGGTGAATCATCTATCTCATTAGCTATTCCTATGGTGATCCCTGTCGAGGCCAACTTGATGAAAACCCTCAAGGTAAATTAGCTCGTGCATCATTCCTCCATCTTCGAAGTGAATTTCAAAGTGGTGAGGTCATTTAGGTATTAGATTTAGAGAGTGAGTGGATGGCATGGCTTGGAGAGGTATTTTTGAAGAGTGCAAGCAAATTCTTTGGTTCTCTGCATCATAGTGAGGCATATTAGGAAACCACCTGGCTTCACAGCTCAGGTGGTGCCTTTTATACATACTCCTTCTAAGCCTTCCCCCAAAACTATCAAAAAATATTCATGCCACCAAGAAGAGCAATGGGGCATCTAGTGCCAAGATTATAAAAGTGGCACCTGTTTTCACATTTTTCTTAAGCTTTCACCTTTTTGATCTCATAAAGTTGATTGACCTCAGGTATTAATGTCATCATTACCATAACATCGACCAGTCCCAACTGGTTTCTTTTGGATTGAGGCAAACAAAGAGATCGATTTAGATGCACTTGGTGTGGGCGGCTACATTAAAACAATGCAGGCTATCTGACAACAATCTACATCCGCATATAATACAGTCATCAATCAACTTCAATCATATTTAGTGTTGTTGTCGACGTACCTCCTCCACATTTAATTCGTTCAAGCACTTTTGTACAAACTAAGTAGCTATAAAAACTTATTATCCAGCTATTATAAATATCTGTTCCAAAGCTACCACAAGTATGCATTCTTAAACTATCTCCCGACTTAATTCGGCTTCATAATTTCTCCAAGCTTATTCTAACTTAAATATTAGAAGGTCTTGGTTGGGGCTATCTCGGCAAGCTTATCGTGCTTTACTTTGATTATAAGGTCGACTCTACACTGTTTAGGTCGAGTTTTGACCCCAACCTGAAAGCAAAATAACTTCCATGCACTAACCACCACTAATATCATTCCCAATTCTATAACTCCAAAATAGTATATCATCAAGCTCGAGTTTTACTTTTACATACAATATCTTAGCTTGTCTTTATAGTCACAAACTTGCCTTTTCTTTTATCTACAAGATTTGTTTTGCTCGGCCATATATTTAAGGTATTAGCTTGATCTTGAATCTTATTATTATTTTTAACGCTTAAAAGAGAAATTTCATTTCCTATGAGTCGCGATTACATTTGAAAGGAAAGTGGGAGCATGATCTTCCCACACACCAAGATCAAATAAAGAATCTGCAACCCTAGCTACACAGTGAGCTGCTTGATTCACTGATTGCCCAACAAAACAAACATTAAAGTTTTCAATATCACTTAAAATGACTCCGTAATTAGAAATAACAAGCCCAAAGTAGGAATTATCATCTATCTCATTCAAAACCACATTCACTACAATTAGAGCATCCAACTCAAAGTAAATCTTTGTAAGGTTTCTATTTTTACTCCAAGCAAGAGCCTTTTTAAAGGATATAGCCTCTACTAAAGCAACTTACATGCTTCTCAGTGTGGAACCACAATTGCTACTTTAAAGTCTCTAGTATCATCCTTATTATCCATCTTGATCGAAATGTTTGACTAGTGGCCCGAACAGATGCATCAACATTACACTTAAGCCAGTCTCTTGGGCGAATTTTCCAGTTACTAGCTGCTTTCCTTTAATTGAAACTGAGATTTTATTTCTTCTCCTGCTGTGCAGCATTCCATTGATAAAGGGCGGACATAGCGGAGAACACCACCTGGTTAACTGACCCTATTTTCTCCTGCCATGTAACTTGATTTCTGTTCTTCCAAATGCTCCAAAGAATCATGAATAGTTTATCTTCATTCTCCTTACTTATTCTTGTAAGGCACGCCTCCAGCCATGAAGTAAATGAGTTAGTATTATTCACTTGCACTATCCTTAGAACATTTGCATGGTCCCAAACAACTTTCGTAAATGGGCAACTAATAAAAATATGGTCCATTATTTCAATGTTGCTTCCACAGACCACACAAATAGGATCGAGATTCACCTTTTTGGCCAACAGATGGTTCTTTATTAGGAGGCAACTTTTAAAGGCTCGCCACACTAAATTTCTAACCACAGGGGGGGCTTTTTGATTCCAGATCTTCCTCCAGATAGTAGAAGAATCAGTTAGGATGCTCATATGATCTGCTTTAAGCATTTTGTAAGAGCTCTTGATTGTATAAAAACCTTTTGGATTGCCATTCTAGGCCCAAACATCATTATTCCATCTGTTACTAAGAGGAATACTAAGAATAAGATTAACATTTCTCTCATTGAACATAGAAAGAACCATATCAATGTTATGACTTTTCTGATATTGATTTAGTAGGGCTGCCACTTATCTACTTCTATTTGCTACTAAGACATGAAGAGATATGAGGATTATGAGAATCTTGAAGCCAGGGATTTGTTTCTATCATGATGTGCATCCTATTACTCGCTTTCCTGTAACAAATCTTACATTTGATTCTCTTTGCTTGGCCATCTTAACATATACTAGTCCGTGTAGTTGATTTGAGCTTGATCGGTGCTATTTGGGCTTCATGCCTAAAATGTTGGCAAGCATCATTTATGAATTCGATAAGACCTCGGTAGTGGGTAAATAACGTTTTAGCCCATGTATGTTTTAAGAAGATTAATGTACTACCCTTTATATTAAAAAATGTTACAATTTGGATTGGGTATTGGCCCGTGGCCCAAAATTGATTGATCGAGTTTTAACCCATGGTTTAAATAAGCATCCATATTTGACGGGCTTATTGGATAAGCATGACCTTTGGATAAGTATGACTTTTGGATAAGCATAAGCTTATGGATAAACATTATCCATTAGCTTATGCATAAGCATCATCCATTAGATTACGGATAAGCATTATCTATTAGCTTATGGATAAGCATCATCCATTAGCTTTTGGATAGGGCTAAAGGATTATCTACCTCATTAAGCAAGCTTCTTTGTGAAGCCCATCTTACCCTTATAAATAGAGGCCTAGGGTCTTGAAGAGGTATGCATGTGAAAAGATACAAAACATAAGAGAGTGAAGATAAGTTTAGAACTCTCAACATCCTCTCCAAATCTCTACAGTACTTTCTTGGGTAATCACTTAGAGACCCAAGGTTTTGAAGTGTGAAAATAATAGATTGCTCTAGTAGTAATCTGTAAAAGCAAGGAAATTCTGCTTTGGTATAAGAAAAGGGGATTAACACGTGGGGAAAACAAGTAAGAGGCTAGTAACCGAGCTAAATCCAACGAGGGTCGTCCTTTATTCCGCTGCTATAACATGTGTGTTTTGGCCCATATAAATTAACTATGTGTTAATTAATGAGCTAATAAAACCAACAGTGGTATTGGAGCCAAGAAAGCTCGGTCTCGCCAATTGATATGTTCTATGTAAACATAGTATGTTTTATGGTAGACATGCAATCCCCATGGTTAGATCTAGAACCAATCGGTAAAGAAAAGCTAATTTGAGGCTTCTGCTGGTAAAGTTGAGTTGTCGATGTTGGTGCGATAGTAATGTCAGCACTGCACTAGCGTGGTACTAGCAGAATAAGGTCTCATGATGCTGGTTGAATCTGAAAAAAAATGATTTGGTGCCTATATGGTAGCCACATGTATGCTTTTGTGGTGGTTCTTTTGTGCAAAAATAGACCCATGATACTTATGTAATGTCTATGTGGCATGACATGTGACTGAACATGGTTGAAACGTTCATGAGCATGCGTTAAATTGCATAATGTTATTCTAATGAAGTTATTATGCAATCTTAGAAATTGCAATATGAATGAGCTATTATGATAAATATTGATGTATGGGTGCTCATGGGGAATTGTCCGTTCATTTTCCATCATTTCTTTATGATTATGAGAGATAATTAAAGCGATGGATGGTAATAAAACATCCATGTTTGTTTATTCCATTAGATTGATGTAGTATGAATATGTCTCATGTAAATTTTCTATTTATGAAATATGTGTTTATTTGAGAACATATGATGTATATGGTATAATTTCGTTTCTACCACCACGAGCTAAATTATCTTGATATGATGCACCAAACATCTGTGAGCCCATGTAAGGCAGTTATTTTCATATTGCATAGATGCTTATGAATTTGTGGACGTATTGGTAATTTTATTCAGGATTGGTAAATTTCATTATGAGTTTTTGATTCAGTAGGATATGATTACTAGCTGAGCGCGAATTTTTCGATCTCACCGGATTAAAGATAAATAATGTAAATTTACTTGGATCTAGAATAAAATTGTTCTTTGACTGGTACCTAACATCCTTGTGCAATAGTAATGGACTCCCAATCAGCTTATTTTGACCTCCATGGTACTGGGAAACTTGATGGCCGAAATTGGTCTTTGTGAATCATGATTTTTCAATGTTAGAATTAACCAATGATAGTGTTTCTTATGCTTCTTCTTCTATGCATATTACTTTTGAATCTGTTAAGTGGCATGCAATGTTGGGACACATTAGATAAGAAAGGATGACTAGATTAGCTAGAGAAGGCCTTTTGGGTCGACTCGCTTAGGTCAACCTTCCTGTGTGTGAACCATGTCTAGCGGGTAAGTCCTGCTAGAAGCCTTTTTGGTAAGGCTGAAAGAGCTACTCATCCTTTAGATATAGTCCATTCAGACATATACGGACCAATGAATGTGAAGGCATAGCATGATGCATCCTATTTTTCACCTTTATTGATGATTATTCATGCTATGGATTAGTATATCTCCTATCTCATCGATCAGAAGTGCTGGATTAGTTTAAGCACTTCATGATGGGGGTTGATAACAAAAAGGAGAGAAACCTTAAGGTTCTACGTACTGATAAGGGGGCAAGAATATTTGTCTGATGAGTTTAGACAACTGTGTGAGGAAAGAGGAATAATAAGGCAATTATTGATTCCTAACACTTTGCAACAAAATAGTATTGCAGAAAGAAATAATCGCACGTTACTGGATATGGCCAGATCGATGATGGCGCAAACAAATCTTCCAATATCTTTTTGGGGAGAAGCAATTTTAACTGCTGCCTATATCTTAAATCGGGTGCCTTCTAAGTTAGTTCCTTTGACTCCCTATGAGTTGTGGCATGGTAAAAAGCCTAATTTAGAAGGCTTGCGCCTATGGGGATCAGCGGGTTTGTTCATAACATTTCTCATAAATATGGGAAGCTAGGTCCTAAAGCTTGCAAGCATATCTTTATAAGGTATTGTGAGCATTCAAAGGGCTATGTCAAGTACGGTGAACACCCTAATGGAGAAATAATGGAAATTGAGTCGCGCGATGTTGATTTCCTCAAATAGGATTTTCCCAGCATTGGTGAAGTGAAAGGAGACCTGCGGCTGTACGAGCTGTAAGATCTCCAAGGGGACACATCCTTAACTAGCGAGGGTAAGGTTTTGCAACCCTATCCAACAATCGCTGAGTATAATGATAGTGTGCCCGTGGTTAGCGGGAGTGTTCCACTTGATGAAAGCTCTCAAAATCCACAAATATGTAGAAGTGAGCGTGGAAGAGTTTCTCGTCGACATTTTGAGATTGAGGGGGAATCTTTCATGTGTGCCCCTATGGATGATGATGAGCCGGCTACCTATGAGGAAGCCTTGACTTCTCAAAGTGCCAATGAATGGATAGCTACTATGAGGGAGGAAATGAGCTTAATGGCTAAGAACCATGTTTGGGAATTGGTAGTCTTCCACCTGGGCGTGTGACCATTGGGAACAAATGGGTTCTAAAGGTTAAATGCAAGTCAGATGGGACGATTGACAAGTATAAAGCTCGTCTTGTAGCGAAAGGCTATACCCAAAAGGAAGGTATAGATTATCATGAGACATTCTCCCCTGTGGTGAGGTTTGCCTCTATTCGCCTTATTCTAGCCGTAGTCGCCCACCTTGATTTGGAATTATTCCAAATGGATGTGAAGATAGCATTTCTCAATGGAGATCTAGACGAAGAGATCTATATGGATCAACCTAAGGGTTTTCAGGAAATGAAACAAACGCATAAAGTGTGCTGCCTAAAACGTTCCATATACAGCCTGAAACAATCGTCTAGGCAGTAGTATAAAAGATTTCATCAAGCAATAACCTCGACTGGCTTTATGATGATCGAGGAAGACCACTACGTGTATGTCAAAAGGAGTGGAATGAGTTTTTTGATACTCTCACTATACGTGGATGATATCTTGTTGGCTGGAAATGACATGGAGTTGATTGTCGCCACTCAAAAGTGGTTGTCCTTTAACTTTGAAATGAAGGACATGGGGGAGGTTGAATACTTACTTGGTGTAAGGATACATCGAGATCGTTCTATAAGGCTCTTGAGTTTGTCTCAAGAGACTTACATGAAGAGGATCTTAGAACCATTTCGTATGCAAAATGCCAATCATGTAGACACATCCATGGACAAGAGTTGTGTTCTTAGCAAAGAATTTTGATGTCTGATGTATGCAATGATGTGTACTCGACCAGACATGTGCTTTGCAGTTGGAATGGTGAAGCCGATATCAAAGTAATCCTGGACCCAAGCACTGGAATGCTGTCAAAAGGATACTTAGATATCTGAAAGGGACTACTGATCTTACCTTGTGCTACTATGGAGGTAGTTTGAAGCTAGTCGGATACAATGATGCTGATGGTTCAGCGGACAGAGATGAACGCAAATCCATATTGGGATATGCAATTTTACTGGGAGGTTCTGCCATCACTTAGTGTGATAAAAAACAGCCTTATATCTCTCTGTCCACTATGAAAGCTGAACATGTTGCTTGCATATCAGCAGTCCAAGAAGCTATTTGGTTGAGGAGATCTCTCCAAAGCTTGCGGATTATGCCGCACATTGATAATGCTGTTGTAGTCTACTGTGACAACACAACCGTTTTGGCTTATGCTAAAGATCCCAAATAACATGGGAGAACTAAGCATATCGATACCAAATATTACTTCATTCGAGAAAGTATTGCGTAAGGTTTAATTGTTCTCAGGCATATTTCTACTAGCGATATGATCGTTGATCCTTTTACTAAACCGTTGTCTCGAATGTGTTTTAGAGGCACGTTAGTTGTATTGGATTACGTAGAGTTTGATTAAAACAACCTGTATGAACGTTTTGACAGATTAATAAGATTTGAAGTTCTTACTAATTTTGTTAGTGTACTATGTCGTTTGTGAGAAGATGTCACAAGGCTCAGATTGACCCACTCACACGGGCAATCACCCTGGCACTTTAGTAGCGAGCGGGATGAGATTGCTCACCTTTGCGCATGAGATAGCGTAGAAGGTTGGAGCATAAAGAGTGACCTTAGCTTGTGGGCTAAGATGAGATCATGAACTGATCGCATAAAGTTATGTCTAAACTTTATAGAAGCCTTATGGAAGCCGAACATGCGACTATGGGTTCGTGCGCAGGTCAAACGCTTATGTGGCGAATGTACTCAAGTTCGTATGATGTTTTCTAAAGTGTGACACGCCCATTTAAGTGGGAGCTCCATCATAGCATGTATTCATACTACATGTGCTTTTGGAAGATCATATAAGTAGAGTGACAAATGGATCCCTAGTTCGTCATTGTGTGAGCACTTATTAATCAATGTACCCTTTGGGACTTTGGACCATATCATGAAGCGTAAGTTTGATGTCGCTACTTTAACAAGATATCCAAGGGCCAGGTTTACATTCGATCTGTCGGAGCTTGTCTAGGAAAGCAGTTAAACCCAAGCTGATTGGTATGTGAGGCTAGAGAAAGAACCATATTTGTTATATAAATTTATTCTATGGCCTATAGGTCGACCGGCTGTGTTAAATGTGTTCTGACATAGTCATAGACATAGAGACAAATGTGAGAAAGTCAAGCATGCTCTATTTGAGGGATCAGAGATGCTTGCATTGGTTCGGGGTACAGTGAGATTCTATGGAAGTTGTAGTGTCATGTTAGTTTAGTGATTACTTAATATGACACTTCCAAATTTTTCTCGCTTGGTCGCACACTCCATTTCCTATATGAAAGAAAGTTGTGAGATTGAGTATCTCAGAGATTGAGATTTGTGGAGAGTATGTCAAATATGTCTGAGTGAGAGATGTTACAATTTGGACTGGGTATTGGCCCGTGGCCCAAATTGGGTATTGGGCCATAGCTCAAAATTGATTGATCGAGTTTTAACCCATGGTCCAAATAAGCATCCATATTTGACGGGCTTATTGGATAAGCATGACCTTTGGATAAGTATGACTTTTGGATAAGCATAAGCTTATGGATAAACATCATCCATTAGCTTATGGATAAACATTATCCATTAAGCTTATGGATAAGACCATAGCTTATGGATAACCATCATCCATTAGCTTACGGATAAGCATTATTTATTAGCTTATGGATAAGCATCATCCATTAGCTTACGGATAGGGCCAAAAGATTATTTACCTCATTAAGCAAGCTTCTTTGTAGAGCCCATCTTACCCTTATAAATAGGGGCCTAGGGTCTTGAAGAGGTATGCATGTGAAAAGATACAAAACATAAGAGAATGAAGATAAGTTTAGAACTCTCAACATCATCTCCAAATCTCTACAGTACTTTCTTGGGTAATCACCTAGAGACCCAAGGTCTTGAAGTGTGAAAATAATAGATTGCTCTAGTAGTAATCTGTAAAAACGAGGAAATTCTGCTTAGGTACAAGAAAAGGAGATTAACACGTGGGGAAAACAAGTAAGAGGCTAGTAGGCGAGCTAAATCCAACGAGGGCCGTCCTTTATTCCGCTACTATAACAGATATGTTTTGGCCCATATGAATTAACTATGTGTTAATTAATGAGCTAATAAAACCAACAAAAAAGATGCAAAATCATTTTCTATTTTTAGAAAATACAGTCATTTACACCCAAAAATTAGTCTGTCAATTACACATGCCCAATACAACAACGTGTTGGCCATTTTTCTCCCATTTTTTTTTTGTCTATTTCATAAATTAAGTGATGAAATTACTGCCAACACATTTACCGATGCATGAAATTCTAAAATGAAAACTAGCAAATCATTAAGTATACTATTTCATTAAGTGATGAAATCCTATTTCATTAAGTTTATTCCTCCAAGAAAATGCGTTGTAAAGCTATCAAAGTTCATGATTGTGATGAATATATATACAGGTTATTTGCATTAAAACGTTTGTCGTTGCAGCTAAGATTAATAAACGTGACTTAATTTCTTTTATTATATTTATATATCAAAAATTTTCAACCCAAAAGAAAGTATTATGAAATTCTATTTGTGAGGAATTATTTAATCACAAGTTCTTTTTTTTTTTTTTCTCTCTCTCTCTCTTCATTGATGCGATGAATAGATCTCAGTAGGGAATTAATTAAGCCATTTGTTTTGTCAGTAAATAATAGGCGAATTTTTCATTTTATAAAGCAAAATGAGTATTTGGAAAGACATGGGAAAAGTTTGCTATGTACATTTATATGTTTTGTAAGGCAGGATGATGCACATATCTCATATTTTTAGCTTATTGTGGTTCCATATTAATTATGATAATAATAGTGATGATGGTGCATCATGTGCTGCAAAACCCTGGCTGATTAGCTTTTTAAATTATTAGTGAAGTATTATGCTAATTACATCGTATACCTTGAATCCTGTGGTCCACCAACTGAGCTTGAGACACCCACATTTATACCATCCTGCAGGTTAAAATTTTCCAAGGATAGATAGCCATGGTGATAAGAGAGTAAAATGAATTTTTTATTTTTTCTTTTTCCTTTTTTTTGTTTTTATAATTTCTTTTCGGCAAATGCTTAAAGTTATTGATTGTCTATGAGTAGGATATTATTTTATTTAAATTGCTACCTAAAATATTCTAACAATAAAAGACTGTACTTTAGTCTACTTACTCAATTCACAAAGTCAATTAGATTTACACCTTAAATAATTCAAACAATAAATCCTATAATTTATCCTATCATATCCATTTCAAGACTCACTGAGTCTTTGTACTAGCTAAGTATAGCTTGTTAAACCCAATATTTTTATTTTACTTTATTTGTCCCAACAAGGAATCATCATTTTGATACATTGTTTTCAGTTCTCAAAATTTCATACCATTATTCAAAATATCAAAACTTAAAACTTCACAATGCTTTGAACTACATTTACAATAAAAAATCATTTTGGAATTGTCATACTTGAGATTTGAAGAACCTTAATGCTGATTATATAGAATTTTTAAAACTAAAATGAAAGAAATTGAAGTACAATAAGAAGCTTTTGTAAATACGAGTTATAATTGAATGAATTTCTTTTTAGTGTTTATAATTGCAATTTTTGCCAGTCGAAGTACGACATTTTGTGATATCAAGCACAGTTTTGAGATGACTTATTTTAATTCTATCTACTTTGATAGTGGTATCATATTTTTGGCTATATATTTTTGATAAAAATATTAATTTATTTAATTAATATATTAGATATATTTTGATGGAATGAATATATAATGACCGATTCTTTTTAAAAAGATATGTAACGCAAATATTTGTCATAAGAGCATGATTAAAGAAAACCATGTCTAAATTGAAAAGTATTAAATACGAGATTCTGCAATGCTTTAGAGCACATATTTTAAAAATAAAAATAAAAGTTGTAAGTGGCCCTTTGGAGGAACAATAAATAGAAAAAATTTAACATACAATTTATAAAGTGTGAGAATATTGGAGTAATTACTTAATATATTTTTCAATGTACTAACTAATTTTTTTTGTTATATGCTAAAGTGATATTTCAATTTTTCACATACTAAATCAATAAATTCTCACTTTTAATTTAATGTATACATTTAGATTAATTAAGTTAATCTATACATTTAATTTTCAATATGCTAAATAAATTAAAACAGAAAAAGTTAGATAATTTTTCTCTTTCCTCCAAATATATTACGCTTTTCTCCCCCACTTTTTCTCTAATTTATGATTTTTTTCTCTCTTTAGCTTTTTTCTCATTATTTTTTAAATAGTGATATTTCATACAATATATTCAAACAAATATATGTAAATAGAAAAATTATATTATTATATAAAAATTAATAAATATTATATATTGAAGATTTAAACACACACATCCTGTAGAGGGTGTATAGGTAGCTTTTGAGCGTAGACTTACCGAAATCCATATTTTATTTTTAATGGATCTGGGGTTAGGTTTAGAAAAAAAAATATTTTTCCTCTCACTGTATTATGTTTTTTTTCCTAGTTTTTTCTAATTATATTATTTCTTCTTTCTTTACTTTTTTTTTTTCTTTTCAAAAATAGTATTATTTCATATAATATATCCAAGCAAATATATGTAAATAGAAAAAATATACTACTATATCAAAACTAGTGTATATTTTTAATTTCAGATAGTAAAAATTTAAGCACACACAACACATTGCCTATGTCACGATGATTAAGTATAAATTTTATTTCAATATAAGTAATTTGTGTTAAATGGTTCAATTTGAGTATTTGAATAACAGGTAAAGTTTTGATAGAAAGTACGTATTCTAAGTATAGACCTTACCAAAATTCATAATTATTTTATTTTTAATTGAATAGGTTCTGAATATCGGTCTAGTAAATTTCAATTGAATCTAAGTATGAAACATTTTAATTTTTTAAGAATTTAAGTAGAATAATACGCTAGTCACAACCATTGACATGCTTGAAAGATAGAATATAAACTATTCCATAGAAGATGTATGTTGCTTTCGATTGAAAGGGTTCAAGTACAAGTTACAAATGCTTGACAGTCGTAAATCATAACTCAACAGAAAGTAGGGAGAAGGAAGCAAAAAGTAACTCAGAATTCAAAGACTAATATTAATTTGAAGCACTACAAATCTTATGCCAATTGATTCCAGCATTATCATTCAACTGTTATAACCAGGATAAGAATGCTTCCATGGCGACATCCAAATTTGTAATACGAAGGAATACAACTATTTACATCAAATTTTTATATAGTTTAAAGAATATTTTCAGATAAGTGAATCCCATTAGTAATAAATTATTGGAAGTCCCTAGGGTAAAATTAATTTATGAAAAAATAAAATTAAATCAAAACATGACAGGAAAAGTACTTCCAAAAATGTGGCAAAAGCCGTCATTATTTTGATGGTAGGATCCATTAAAATTAAAAAAAATAATTGAGCAAAATTAGTCCACACACATCCACAAGGATCTAGACATGCATACGATTCAGATTTAGAAAGGGAAATACCTTGATGAAATCGAAAATCAAGGAACAAGGAAGAACACCCTTCAACTTTTGAAGTTGTCCCCTCACTAGCGTAGCAGAAACACAACTAGATTTCCCCAAGCTAAACTCCTTGTTTTGAGCCAAAATTTTAGCCCGATCAGAATAAAATAAAGCCCCCCAGAACTTCTTGCAAGCGGCTGCCAGAAACTACTTTTCCAAGAACAATTGCAACCCAAACGTTTTGCCTCTAATGATATAGTCCACACACCAAATGGAAAGATCCTTTCTCTATAAAATAGCTGAAGATAATTGCAGAAAAATTGAGGAAATGAGGCCTAGTATGGAAGGGGAGGATGAGGGAGGTTGGAGAGATTTGTGGAGAATCTAACTTTTAGATGTATCCACTAACAATTTGTTAGGAGAAAATATTCCACACCTCACACAAAATGCTAGTGGTGGCCGGCCCCTTCTATATCCATATGTAGAAGGAGGATGGTGTGTGGTCACACACCATCCTCAATGAGAGGCCGCCATCTACCCTTGCCAAGTGGCATGTGGGCCAAGGTGGTGTGTGAATTTGAATGTCATTTGGAATTTACATTTCATCTTGTGAAATTTCATCCAAATACATTCTAATTCTATATTAAATGAACTTTTCATTTAATAATTCCTTCCAAAATTAACTCTGCAATTTAATTAAATTAAACACTTTAATTTAATTAATAATCCTTTAACTTAACTCTTAAGTCAAAGTGCTCAACTTTTTAAGCTAGCTAAAATTAATTCAACCCTTAAGTTAATTTGACCAATTGATAGTCATGTGGCATCAATTAATTAACTCTTAATTAATTGATTTTAATTTAACTCTTAAATTAATTTGACCAATTTAACTCTTAAATTGATCAAGCCAAAAAATGACTTCAATTTTCTTCCCCTTCAAACTCCTTCATTCAATATAGGTCATGCATTTGGCTTTTGTGTGTGACCTATTATGTTCTATCATTCATTAGACATGGGCTCACAACTATTTGTGACTTATTGAAATATCAATTATTCACATTAGTTTAAACTTCTTTAACCTAAGCAACTCAATTCAATTAATTCCATTAATTGAAGAGTACTCAATCTCCATGGTCGATGTCCAACCTCAAGCCCATAGAGCCCAACTAATTGGCCGAAATGAATGCTCTTGGAGAACTATTCTAGCATTACGCGTACCATGCAAATATGATCCTTCCGTATCTTATCTCCACGAAAGAGGCCTAGGATAAGATATTAGTCGGCTCCCCAATAATCTCGATGCTATGCTTCTATTCTCAATGTTCGATTCCCTTTATGACCTCATCTTTGGAAACTCCTTTCCAAATTGTCACATCACATTGCTTAAGGATTTCTTAGAATCAATCATCATAGAATACATAGGAGATGCTCTCGCCTTTCACAAAGGCGAGGAGTCAGATTCCATCTTGGATCCCAAAACCTCCATGTTTAATAGCTCATGCCCATTCACCACCCGAAGGGCCAGCTAAGTGACCAGGAGAGGAGTCAAAGCGTGAGGACCAAACACAAGGTTACTATAGATTCTCAGGTCAGAGGAATAATTATATGTACTAGCATAAGTTGGAGAACTTGCCACCACCGACTTGCTACTTCGGCTATCTAATGGATTCTCTAGCAGGGTCTTCAGTGCCTTGTTCTCTAACAAGCATCCATATTTCATATGGGATTGCTCATGGAATGGAGCAACATCCAACTCTTAGATTTATGCATCGCTCGTGTAAGTCTATCCGGATCTTAGATGCCCTGTCTCGTAAGATCCTCTGACTTGGAAGATTTAAGATCATGACCGTGTAAGACTTATTCCATGATCACCGTCCAATGTGTAATCAAGTCTAGTAGTCTTATGTGATCTAAGAGCTTCATTCAAATGTTAGTGAAGTAAATAAATAACATAAGATGAAAATGGTCATATAATAAATATCATTCAATCAAGATTGTCTTACAAGGAAATGGTTTACAAGGCCAATCTAATTGGCTTGCGGGGCACTATTCCAACATGTTTCATTTTCCAAAGGCTTATGTTGTAAGAAGTAACGATGTCATTCCCATGACAATCAAAAGGTTTTACTCTATGATATGGTAAAAATATGACTAAAGGGTATATTGATAAATTTAATGTTAATGAGGCATATTCTTATACAATGAATCCTCACACATGAAAGCAATACCCATCTTATGAACATAAGTTTGAGTTAAAAACCCTAACTCAATGACTATAAATATCCCAAAATCGGCAAAAAAGGGGACATCTAATCATTCTTTTACTTGAACAATTTCTTTAATCAAGCACGTTCCTTGATTAAGGACCCACTATTTTTATTCTCCAGTATGAAATCTCAAGGAGATTCTCGTGACAGAACATATCCCACATTATTTTGGCATCATCCATGGAAAAAACTTAATCTACTGAATATTGAGAATGTAGACACGATTTAGAGCTTGAGATTTTAATTCACCCATGCCCCCTCAAGGAGGTAAAGGTCGAAGATAACGGATTAGAGGCCCTCAGTCTTGAACTTGATAGGACCTTCATTGTGCCTTCTGTGGTGGAATCCGTGTAGGTCTTGGAGAACTTGTAGCCCAAAGATTTAATGATGTAGGTCTTTCACTTCCAGCGCCACTAAAGTTGTCGCTCAGTATGTTGTCGACCATACATAGCAAGATCACCATAATCCTTCTACTGAAGTTGCGAAGCCTCATAAATCCTTAAGGAAGTCAAGTCGAGATATGGGGTCGTGCCTCTTATGCTATCTCCTTAAGGCAGTTAAGCCATTTTTCGTGCCACCCACTCTAGGCAGCCTGTTTATGCTACTAAGACTACCCTACCTATAGTAGTGCTTGAGTACACTCGAGAAGGTGTCGACAAGTACCTTTATCTTGCAATGTCTCCTTTTTATTGCTGTCTATTTTTTTTTCTTTTTTGGCAATACTGGTATAATCTATTCCCCGTGGAGTGAAGTCTCCAATTTGCCAGAAATTGATTGTATAGAACACCCCTAAGAATATCTGGATAATTTTCTCACAAAGATAGAGTTGTACGGTTTGAGCAAAGTCACGTACTACAAGATCTTCAACATGACCTTTATGAAGTGTGTACTCACTTGGTTCAACCAATTGTCCCCCAAACCATAATCAACTTTGAGTAGATAATGGATAGATTTCTTTATAACTTCTCCTTTAGTCGAAAGTACCTAAAGACCGTGCGCTTTATCTCTATACCATCAAATAAAAGGAAGGAGAAAGAATTTATGAGCACACTGACCATTTCATTCAGTAAGTCCATGAGATTACCCATATCAACTAAGTGCTGGTCCCTAGCATTATGTAGTAGGGTTTGAGGTACAAGTGTTTCAAGAAGTCCGTAGTGGGGAAGCCCCCAGTCACCTTAGATGAGCTCTTAATTTGCATAGAGAAATACATCTGCATTGGGAAAATTGCCGCACTACCATAAAATAACAAAAAGAAAACTAGGAAAAAAGAAGCTAACACGAGCAGAAGAAATGATAAGCAAGCATATACCTCTCTCTAGGTTCACCAACTACACCCTTTTGAACACGTGGTTGCTGAACAATAGGGTCTAGTCGAGAGGCATAAGAAGATGATCAATAATCCAAAGTGATAAAAGTCAAGAGATACTACCATTTCTATTGAGATAAAGGGGTACAATAGAAGAGTGCTATCACTTGATAAATGAAATTGAGAAGTTGATTTGCTAAGGTTACTTGAAGGGATTAGTGTATAAGAAGCACATCAATCCACACAACCCCCAAAGGCTAGGGATATTTAATTACAAGCACTACACTTTACAACTCGGGTCGGATGGCAAAAGGGACTCCTAACCATGAGGCACTGAAAACCTACCTATTGCAGGTACCATAACAATGATAGTTAGAGGACTTGACGGAGAAGACTCAATAAATGCTAGGAAACCTCTGGTTTGTGTCTGATAATGGGCACAATCATATGCCTCGAGCTACGCTCTCTACATATATAAAGTGCATGCTTCCCAACTTGAGATCTCTTTTGGCAACAAAGATATGGAAAGAGAACTGAGGACAACACAATGATGCCCTCATTAAGGATGAAGAAGATTTTGGTGGATATTATAGCTTGATAGATATTATTTTGATAATGCATTCCTATAGCTAAAGTTGACGATGCCCAATTGTAGAGGTCAATACCCTATTTGTTGGCTTCATTGAGGAAACAATGTATGTACTAAGGTAGTTCACACTCCTATTCTCTTTGGTTTCCTACCCACTTCACATGACTAAAATAGTGAAATTTTTATTGGTTGAATTCCTTTTTGCCTACAACATGATTCGAGTTGCTCAATGTTAAATCTTTTCTGAGCCATAATCTCAACATTTTATATAAAGATAAAATTCCCATCTCTCATGGGTTTAGAATAGGTGATCGAAGACCAAAGAATAGCATGAGATATTTTAAAAATCATTGACATAACAAGATGCAAAACAACCGAGGAGCTTATGCATGGACAACTAAAAAGGGAAAATGGTAAATGCCCTGTCATGGAAACTAATTTAGTGGAAGCTTCTACCTTAAACCAAGACCACTTGAAGATGCAAAAAGATGAGATTATGATCAAGCTTGTTAAAGAATGAAAGATAGTTGAGATTTTCTTAGGTGAGCCATCTGAGGTCATGAAGATTGAAATATGTCTAGACCTGAGAACAGAAGAAATCTTAATTGACTTCTTAAGGATTAATGTGGATGTGTTAGCTAGAGCATGATGGATTGCAAGGCGTACCTCTAGAGATCATGATGCATTAGTCAAATGTATAACCTAATGCCAAATCAGTAAAATAAATGAAGAGTTTTGACTTACAGAGGAATCAATAATTAAATAGGAGGTGGAAAAACTTCTAAAGGCAGCGTACATAGACCCGGTTTACTACCCAAAGCGGTTAGCTAATGTCGTTCTAGTAGCAAAACAGAACAAAAAATAGAGATTATGCATTGATTTCACAGATCTAGCAAGGTGTGTCCAAAGGATCTATTATCTTTTCTACAAATTGATATGCTTATGGATTTGACAATCGAATGTGAGATGCTAAGTTTCCTTGATGCTTACCAAGGATTAGCCCTAAAATTTAAGTGATTAGCCTAATGGTTAATTCCTCCTCTTAGGAAAGATCACGAAAATATGTATTTTATCAGAATTTCACCCAATATCATGAACACCTAGGTGTGTAGCATGCAATGCCACAAGTTGATACAAGCAAACTATAGTGTTAAACAAAACTTCTTGGTAGGATTATTCATTTGTTTTATTTCTACAAACCACTTGAGGCCTTGATTATTACCTTAGGCTATGAAAGTCGTGCTTTTATGTTATGCAGCTAACATGTACAATGTGAGTGAGCTCTCCCTTTTGAGGTAGCATCATGAGTGAAAGAGTGATCATTAATCATTTTTATATTCTCAAATGCTTAGTTGTATTCCTCATTACATATAAATTCATCTTTTTTTCTTTAGTTTTAGTAATGTAGAGACTATTTTTATTCTACTTGTCAAGTTAGATGTGAACCTTCTAAGACAATTTACCTTTTTCAAGAAATGTTGCAACTCTTTTTTTATTACTTGGAGGTTTGGCCAACAATGTTGCTTTGACATTATTTTCATGTATCTCAATGCCCTCCTAGCCTTTCACATTTGCTCGACAGTCTTTCTTAAGTGCTCCAAGTGTTACTGATGTTCCTAGACTTGATTACTATGCTATTAATTAACTATGTTAAAATCTTTAATATAGTCATAAAGAATAGTATTTATCACTAGTAAGTTCCTCCAACATTTTTCATACCAAATAATATCACCTTCACTAGGAGGTACCAATACCCTTACATATTGTAAGGTCATATTAGGCACATCTTCCTCAACCACAAATTTTTTATTGTAGCCTACATTTACATCAACACAAGGAACTCATCACTAGCAGTGCGATCAATTAGCATTTCTGCTGTTGACATTGAGTATTCATCCTTAAGGATGCTATGTTTAAATCCTGAAATCTATGCAAATTCTAGGATTCTTATTCTTCTTTATCACTAGAACTATGTTGACTTTCCATTTTGGTTATCTTGCTACCTTAATAGAGCTAGCTTTAAGCAACAACTCTACCTTTTTCTTTAACGAGGGTGAAAATCTCTTTAAACATTTGATTGAGAAGCAATTTATGTGCCTTGAACCCTGGTAAGATATTAATCCTATCGTAAATTCCATGCAAAGTAGTCCATTATTACTCTAAATGTTCTATAAGATCTTGCTTGTCTTCTTCACTAGGAAGAGCACACATGTAAGTAGGTCTATGATCGTTCTCACCACGTAGCTCTACCTTGATGATGGGGTCCTAGACCTAGATCCTTAAATCATCAAGTTTTAATGGCGTGCCACTTAGTTTGCTAATTGGATCTCGTCAATAAAACTTGGAACTGATCTTTCTGATAAATGACATCAGTTGATTTTTGTAGAATAAAAGGAATAAATTTTAGTCGGTAATTAATCAAGAAAATTATAGGTCTTTATGACTAGTCATAATATCTTTCATTTATATATATTCAACCATTAAAAATGTTAATAGGTATCCAACAGAGTGTCTTGAACATTGCAAAGCCTAACAATTCCTTTGAAACACACTTTAGAGTTAATATGATGAATGGATGAGATGACATGGAATAGGTGGCCATAATTGTCCTACCCAATAAATTGATATGTTCTCTTGGTAATATCTAGCCTCTATTGCATTGATCTTGATCATGAATGGTTTCGCCTCTTAGTGAATAACTTCTGGCTTACTTTTTAGGTTGCATAACATTATCAAATTTTGGTTCAAAGAAAGCGACAATATACAAATAGATGTATCAACTCCATCCCCAAAAGCATATCATAAGAGGTCTTAGCATTCACCATGAAATAAAGGACCTAATTTCTTGCTCTCGATTGTGACACCATTTTCAAAATTCCCACTATTCGCTACACTACTAGTGAAATTACTCATTACAATGTTAGCCTTCATCGAGTCGCTTAGTTCTCCTAATCTACATTTTGGAAAACAACATGATTTGAACAGTTGGCCTATTATCAACCAACAACCTACTTATAAGTTTGTAGTTGAGGTGTCATGCCACATATAACAACTTCACATGCCTAGCTAGCAAGGGATTAGCTTGCTAAGAATTGTTTTAATCTCGTCTACAGTATCTCTTTTCTCAATAAGGCCCTTCTATTTGATGGTTTCTCTAACACTTTTTCAATGAGGCAAGCGACTGGCATATTTTTGTCCTAGATTGTTGTCTCCTTTCATATAATATTTGTTTGAGCAATAGGCCCCATGGAAGAGTTATATGATAGCTTGAAATGCAATGAAAGTAGGCCTTTCCAACATAACATTATAAGAGGCATTTAGCCTTAAAAGTGAGGAAATAGGTTTTGTCCTGTGATGAACTACTTCTCCAGCAAAGCCACATAGAAAGTCTCTAATTTTAAAACATTACGCATCCCCATTTGTTTATGTACATCATAAGATATCTAGAGAACTTCTATTATCTACAAAGATCTTTTCTATAGTACAGTAGTTAATATAATTGAAATAACAAATATATCATGAAGAGGCATATGTAGCCCTCGTATGTCTTCAAGTCCAAATTTAATAATAAGGATTGCACTCCTTATGCTAACTTCTTCATCAATTTATTTATTTCACATCACTCCTCAACTGGTGTAGCATGTGTTCATCGAGCTCTACTTGAGTCCCCATTTGTAGGCTCTATTTAAATTATATGAATAACTTTCTTGTATGCATTATATCTTCCAACACCTTTTTTCTCCAACTCATGCATAGGTTTAGAACTAAATTTCCTCCAAAAACATGTCCTGAATTGTAACATTATCTTTATATCTTCCTAAATGATTGTTTTTTCTAAAAGGTTTGTCTTCTTCACTTTATGTTGTACATAAACCCCTTCATGTGGCATTTTCAAATTGATGTGTTGACTTTATTTCACAAACAATAAAGCTTGTTAGCAATGTTCATATTTATTGTAGAACATACAAAACTTTTCCATCTCACATTGACTGTGTCTATCTTAAAACTCTTCTTGAACAATTAGTCGATTATTTCCATCAATTGCCACCTCAACTTGTGAATAAGGAATGCTTAATAGGATATAATGTTGAAACCTATATGTGAGAATTATTTAAATCAAGTCAAATACAGGTCAGTTCTGTGAAGAACCTACTTAAGCAATTTTTGCCCTATTTTTTAACCTTTTCTTTTATTGTCTAGATATATTTCATTCTTTTCTTTTATCTTTCTTATTATCTATATTCTTTATTCTCTTTATACTTATGCTTCTCTATGTTCACAGACTTATCAACTCTCAAGATCTTTGGCCAATGACTTAAAGAATTCTCCATGTAGTACTATTTGGGCTACAACATTGATTAATATTTTAGATATAGTTGTAGGCAGCTCCATAACTACCACATAAGATCTTTTGTATATAAATCTTTATAGAGGTTTATTCACATGTTGCTTGCTTGATGTTGAAGAAGTTTAGGGCAACATTCTAATATCTTTTACTACTTTCAAGCTGATAAGGCACCGTCAAGTTGAATTCTTAAAAGGAATGAATGGAGCTCTATTGCAACTAGTTGAATCACTATCATATCGTTCTTACCAACAATGTCAGAAAAACATACATTTAACTCCATTAGTAGTAGAATTGTATTTTTGTTCAAATGCCTCCCATGGGTTCAAGGTGATATCACACTCAAGTATGCTTCCTAGTGTATGAAAATGAAAAGTCAACTTATCTATCGTCACTTTCTTGCTAACTTGGACTCCATTCTTCACTTCATAAGTTTCTTATGCAATATTCTTTTTCATTTTCTTTATTTCTTGGAAAGGATCTTTAGCTCTACCTTGGAGGTTGGCACAAGTTATAGCCATGTAATTTTTGCTTGAGTGATTCTTCATAGATAAGTAACTTTCAGCTCCTTGATACTAGGATTCTTTTCAATATGTTCCTCAGTTAGTTGTACTTTAAGCATTGATATGCCTATCATTAGAAGGAGAGCATCCTGCTTTGCAAATAACCCACACTTTAGACGACGCGTTGTAGTCTTATCGTGATCATCCTACTTAATTGCTCCATTGCTAGTTGCACTACTCAATTGAGAGATGATGTCTTAGCATGATTAATTAGAGGTCTACCAATAGGGATCTCAACTTGCTTCTAATCTATAATCCAACTATCATTAGGCTACCTTCATAACATATGTAATTCCACAACTTAAACTTCAATTTGTCTCATTAGAACCTATTGTCTAGTAGTGAGAACCAAGAGCTTGTTATCCAAAAGTATGAACTTTAACTTGTTTGCATAGAATATATTGTCCAAAAGCGGAAACTATTGGATATAATTCACTGCGATCCTTCAATATTTAATATCATTGGAGCAAGAGCTAAACTTTTTTCTTTAACATAAATGTTTCTCACATTGGTGCTCATAGGTGATTGCAATAGTCTCCCAAGATAAAATGATCAACAAAAGTAGAATGTATAGGGTTGTTTCTCAAAGTAGAATTCTTGGAATACTCTAAACTCTGTATGCTTTTGAAGAATGAAATGACTTACTTTGGGGGCCTATCTAATTGGTGCCCAATTGAGGCGACTAGATAGATAGGTGAGTAGTGCACTTTCGTGTGTGGGCTTTGCTTCGAACCTAGAAATACTAGGAAATACTTACTTGGGTGGCTTGTTAGGGGCTTAGATCCAAAACTCCCATCAATGCACTATAAAAAGGTTTAGCTTGTAGTTGACTTCCAAGGTGGGATAGAAGACTCTTCATCTTTCTATCTTTCCCACTTCTAACACATGAGTCCATTTTAAATGGTTCTCTTTGTGCAGTAATTTCTTATTCATCCCAAATTAGTTTTAAGTAGTTATATGAATTACCAACATCTACCTGTTACCAAGCTGTCCAACACTTATTTTCCAACAATCCCCTACATGAATGAAAATAAATGTATGTGGCTATAAAAATCTAAAAAATAGCTCAAATGGAAACATCTGTATCAGGATAAGTAGCTTGTTGTCTTGAACCTTCCTTAGTGGAGCACTATCGAATCTACCAGTTGCTTAGTAAATGTGATGTCTTGAACTAATTAGTTATTCGTGTAGACTAAGACAATAGTATCTATACAATAACTTCTTTTAAATCCTTTAGTTGTTACAGTTTTGTTCATTTAATGGACACTATCTTAGATTTGTAAGTATTTACATTTGAAGTGACATATCTTCACACTTATATAGTTGAAATCCTATCAACAGTATCTTGCCTTACTCTGGTTCCACAACTATGGGCATCATTAAAAATCAATATTTAACCTCATATCCTTCAACGAGTAGCACTTTTCTTTATCGAAGAAATGGGTAAAGTGAACCCCTAAGTGCTTGTATGAACCCACATAAATTAGTTGACCCATTAAACTACGTTCTCAAGATCTCTTGTCACATGATTGGAATTCGACTATGAAAGTCTATAATTTATGGGTTTTTAGTCCATTCTCCTTTACAAACATTTTGTTTAATCTCTTAGTAGCCTTTTTATTAATAGATCCACTGTATTCTCCATAAACTTCACATAATGGATGAAAATTACTTCATTAAAGATCAATTATTGAATGATATTGTATCTTGTGTTGGACTCACCATTACACATTTTACTCCATGCCCTCCTAATAGTCGATTGGTTGTTAAAATGTATCATGATATCAGCTACAAGCTTAGGTCAGTAGAGAATGTCCTTTTAAAAGTTGCAAAGCTATTTTGCTTCTTGTCCAATTTTGTCAAAGTTATAAACTTAAATTCCATTATAGATCGAGCTATACATGTTTGCTTAAAAGACTTCCAAGAGACTGCAACTCCACCTAAAGTAAACATATATTCATTTTTAAACTTCATGTTTTTATGTATGATATGTAATTTGCATCACTGTACCATACGAGTGTAATTGGATGTATGTTCTAGTGTAATCGATAGTTCAAGTTGTATTAAGGTATCTCAAAATCTTTATCAATGCCTTATGTGGTAATTGCTTGGATTGCTCATGAATTGACTTAACTTATTAACCACATATGCAATATCGTGATGTGTGCAATTCATTAGGTACATCCTTGAATGCTCTATACATGATATGGGTTCTCCATGGTTTTGGCTTAAGTTCTTAATTAAGTCTATTAGTATTTTGATTGGAGAACTATTATATTCATCAAACTTTTAAATGTTTGCTCAACATAATGGGACTACGTCAAAATACATTAATCTAATGTCCTGATAATTTTAATTCCTAAAATAACATATGCAACGTTTGTATCCTTCATGTCAAAATACTTTGTTAGCATTTTCTCAGTAGTCATTGATAGTATCATGATTACTTTCTATAATTAGCATGCATCACACATATAGACATTATAACGAATTCATTTACAACACCTTTCACATATGTGCATTTGTTGCACTCGCTAATCTTGAAGCCATTTGACAACAAAAACTTGTTAAATTTTTTGTGCTTTTGCTTTGGAGCATGTTTAAGTCTATATAGTAACTTAATGAGTCAGCATAATTTTTTGTCTTGTTTTGTAATGGCAAATCCTTCGGGTTGTTCCATGTGTATTTCTTTTTCCAATTTGCAATCAAGAAATGCAATTTTCACATTCATTTAATGTATTTCTATGATGTGCATGGCTTTAATGGATATAAGTATTATAATAGATGTGATTCTTGTTGCTGGTAAAAACGTGTTGAAGAAACCAACGCCTTCCTTTTGCTTGAACTCATGAGCTACCAGTCTGGCGTTGTACTTGTCAATAGACCCATTATCTTTATATTCTTTTGAGAGTTGATGAGGTTTAGTTCAAGGTGGGAGATCAACTAACCCCTAAGTGTGATTCAGCATAATGGAATTTGTTTCACTATTGATAGCTTCTTTTCAAAGCAAAGCTTCTAGACTGGATAATGCTTCACTTATTGTCCTTTATTCATTTTCTATCATGTATGTCATAAATTTGGGAACAAATCATTTTATTTTTTTTGCCCTCTTGCTACATTTGGGTTATCTATTTGCTTGGGAAAATCATTTGCTAATTCATGTGTTATTTTAAGAGAACTTGTACCTTCATTTTCATTGCAAGGAGTGATGTCTTCAAAAAATAAAGTGGTCCTTTATTCAATGATCATACCTTCATTGATGTCTAGAATTGCTAATTTCTTCACTAAGAACCATAGGCATTACTATTGTTGGCATATTCGTTGAATACACGATCAATAGTCTTAGGTATAATTTTCACTGAGGTACTTGGACTTTGGCTGAAGACCCTCACATTTTGAGGTATTTGTTGGAAGACTTATGGCCTTCTTTAGCATATAAGGGGTTTTATTTTTGCTCTTGCATATAATCTTGATTAATATGTAGTTCTTTAAAAGAATAGCTATCCGCACAAATTCTGTGGCAGTCGAGAGCCCCCACAAATTCTGTGGTAGTCGAGAGCTTACCAACATAGCATTCATCATTTTCTTGAGTGTGTGATTTTTTCTTTCCACTAGACCATTATATTGAGATTAATAAGGAGCTGTTATTTGATGAATAATTCCAGATCTTATGCAAAATTCTTCAAATGATGCTCCATATTCTCTACCTTTATCACTAAGAAGCTTTTATTCATTTTCTAAGTTGATTTTCAACTTTAGTATTATAACATTTGAATGCTTATAAAGCTTAAGATTTACTACGCAATAAGTAGACATAGCAAAACTAGGTGCAATCATCAACAAAAAAGTTATGAAATACTTTTTCACCTCTAGTTTGTATAGACTTTAAATCGCAAATATCTATGTAAATTAACTTTAGACGTTCAATTTTCCTTTCAATGGAGTGAAAAAGAACTTTAGTCATTTTGGGATCAACACAAATCTCACATTTGTAATTAGGATATATTTTAATTGAAGGCGATAATTCCGAGTTCATTGATCTTTTTAAAGTGTTGGAAATTTACATGTCCTAATCTAACATGCCATACATTGAAATACTCAACCAAATAATTAGAACTCATTATTTTATTCCTTTGAAACCTATGATGCACAAGAATTACATTCATTTTGAATAGTCCTTTGTCAAAATAACTTTTACCTATAATTTTTTTCCCCCCACTTTTAACTAGCAATGGACCTTAACATTGAATTCTTTTGGATGTGTGGAACATGTAGCACATCGATCGATGTTTGCTCTTTGCCCAAGGTCATCTTTAACACAAATTTGCCTAAGTCGATGATCTATAGAGTTGTAGAGTTTTTCATAAATAACTTTCACCTGATGATCACAATATATATGGAAAACATTTCCTTATTAGAGCAGATGTGATGCGTTACACCTATAACAACCCACAACATTTTGGGGAACTAGGTTAGCTTCAAACACTACTGTTGTGAGGTTGAGGTCAAACATATCTACTAGTATGTACTTCTCTTCCCTCACGTGTTCTTGGCATGGCGAGTGTTTCTTAGAAAGCTGAAAGTCTTTCACCTTATTGTTTAGATTTCCATTGTTGTAGCAATTTTCCTTGAACTTATTGGCTTTTTGTTTGAGCTTGGTTTTACCAAATAGGTCTTAGCCTCAACTTGACCTTTCCAGTCTTAACATTAGACATCCGATTATCTTTTTCAACCCTTAATTAACATAAAGATCAAGTCTTCAAGTCCCATGTCCTTTCTTTTTTGCTTCAGATAATTCTTAAAGTCTTTCTAAGATAGTGGCAGCCTCTCGATTATTACTGCTACTTGAAATGTTTCGCTCAAAGATATGTTATCTGGATGAATCTCATTTAGATAATTTGTAGTTCTTGGACTTAGCTCATTATAGATTTTGAGTCCATCATCTTGTAGCTTAGGAACTTTTCCACTGTAATTTTTTTCAAACTGGCATCTCCAGTCCAATACTTTTTATCCAACTCATCACAAACTCTTTTGCTGTCTTGATTGGACTATAAGCACTGTAGAGAGTCTTGCCCAAGCAATTCAAAATATAGTCTCTACATAGGAACTCATTATAGCTCCAAGCATCATGTGCCACTCTTCTTTGGGCATCTTTTTCATCTTCATATAGAGTTAGAGTGTAAACTTCGGTAGATTCAAAGTTGCAGACAGAACCAATTTCTTTTGTTGCCATATATTGAAGTTCGCCACGCTAAAATCTTTTGGCCTTTCACCATGAATAGAGGCTTCTAGTGCTGCAGACACAAAGGTTACATGTATTAGTTTTGTTGGAGTATTTGATGCTATTGATCATAAAGCCAGAAATTCATCTCAAACTTGTTGCAGTGATGGACTAAGATCCTTCAATATTCAATATAGTCGAGGTAAGAGCCAAACTCTATTTCTTTTATCACAATGGTGTCCAGGATTGATAGAAATCATCTTCTAAGATACAATGACCAACATTTGAAAGATAGAAGCACTTCAAATCTTTCAAACCAACAAATTTAGAATATATGCAACTCTTTCGAAGTTGAATGCTCTAAGTGCTACATGCTTTTGAAGAATGATATGACTGACTCGAGAGACTTATTTATATTTAGTGAATAGGTGCATTTGAATAGACATGTCCGCTAACATATCTAGTGGTGACTAAATACAGTGATAACTGCTGATAGGCCACAAGTTATAAGGGTGGCACCCTTCCGTTGAAAAGATTTTCTAGATACGCTATAGTCACCATGTGTTGCAATCTTGGTAAGGCCATGTGTCCAAATCTAAGAGAAATATTAGTTCAATAATATTAATTTCATACAAAAACAATTAAGAAGTAAATATTTAATTATATTTTATCCAAAAAGATAATTATTTCTAGACAAATCTAAGCCCAAGCCTAGGCCTAATCCAGTCATGCTAATTGGTTAGTTGGCTTATGCATGCATTTGCATAAGCATTGCGTTGAACCTAGCAATACCTAGGTCCTCCCCCCATTTGAACACATGGGTTATCCCTTGGGAAACCCAAATATCTCACCATATACCAATTTCTCATTCACCCCAAATTAGTTTTGAGTAGATAGATATATGATAACTACCCGCAATGTTGATTACAATAATCCCAAACACTTATGTTGATTGACATTATGTGTAATTATTTGATTTGAGATGGATAGCCACATAACTGTCCAACACGTATTTTCCAGTAGAAACTTCTTTATTGTCTCTAAAAAAGAGTTATTTGACTCTGTTTTAAGGCATATAATTGCTGTTTTGAAGTGATTTCATAGAGAAAATTCTTTTTTGGCATATTTTTAGTGTTTTGAGTTGTTTTGTAGTTTTTATGTGTTATTTTATTTTTAGTATATTTTTTTGTGTTCATCTTCATTTTTTTTTATGTGTTATTATTATTATTTTTTTTTTTGGGTGCTTTTCCTTCATTCTTTTTTGTTTTTCTTACCGTGTTTTAGCTCCAAGAATAAGTATAAGGTAAGCCAAATGCATGAAGTCAGCAAATAAGGCATGAAGAATAAAGGAATTTTGGTTGTTGTGCAGCTAGAGCTACAGTGCTATACGTAGGGCCAAAACCTCAAAGCATGTAGAGGAAATGTTGCACGGGTAAGTTGAAGCCATGGCATTGGCCTTAGCACTAATTAAGGAAACTCATCTTTTTACCTCCAATTACTCTATTAAGTGTTTTTTTTTATTGGCATTCGCTATATTATTGTGAAGAATGCATTGTAGTTTACCGTATTTGGCTAATTTAGGTTTTCTCACTTCTTTTCTAGCTTAGGTGCTTCTTAGGCAATCAACACCCTCAATCCATATAGTTTTTATGATTTTGGTAATGAAGATAATCAAGGTTTAATAGGGGTGAACCAAAGCTTATGGAATTAAATCAAACAAATAAAACATTGCTAGGGTTTTGTTGAGGAAGAAGAAGAAAAATGTTAAAAAGTGAATATATATGAACCAAAAATTAGTTAGGAAACTAATGATTGAGAGATTAAGAATGATTTCAGGAAGGATTTTGAAAGGCATTAAAATCACATTGCTATAAATGTCTAACTAATAAAATGTATCATTACAATTTAAAAAAATAATATTAAGATCAATATAAACAAAACCAAATATTTTATTTCTGTATATAATAGTATAACTTAACTCATTGCTTGAATGCCATAGGATTCTTGACAATTGAGCCTTAGTGGGGTATATCATCTAACTTCTTACTTTCGATTGAAATCTTCAATTTCACACTGAAAGTATAGTGTCTATTTTCAATTACCATTTATTTTAAATTTACCTTACCATGGTTGTTTACTATTTTACATTACTTGGATAACTTGATTAAACTTATCCAATTATTAATTAATAGTTTAATGTTGAAAATTTTGATGACTGGTTAATTAATTAATTAATAGTTTCATTTTTCATTCATCAACTTTTTTTGGTGGTTGCATTTTACTTTTACTCACACTCTTCATAAGCCTAACTTTTGCTCTCCGCAAGCCAATACTTAATTCCTTCTAACTCCCTCAGTGTTCATTGAGCAATTAAGTATTGACTTATCTTAAGGTTCCTTTGAGAAGAGAAGAGGCAATAGACAATAGCACATTGAATCTAAGTGTGGAGCAATGATAGTAAATGGGAGTTTATTGTTTAGCATCGATCTTTCAAGAGGCCAACCAAGATGGAGTGGTCACCCTTGAGATGCTAGGATAAGGCCACCTACTTAAGCTCGATTACCCTTTAGGGTCTCCATTTGTGGGGCAACTGCACACTCACACATGGCTGCCAGTTGGTTGTGGTTGTACAAGCGATGTTATAGGGGTTATTTAATGTCTTCGATAGAGTTTGTACTTCATAAATGATTTAGGCTATTTGATGAAGATTTACACCCCAAAAATCATTTAGGATCTTTTGGAAAAGCTTTACGCTTTGGCTGACTAACTTAGTATTTTTTTGTAGAGACTTAGTGCTCTGGAGGTCGCCTAAAATCTATGTTAGAGCTTTGTGCTTAGCGAACAATTTAAAACTTTTTTGTGGACTTTCACACTCTAGAGGCTGCTTTAGATCTCTAGAGAAGCTTTGTGCCCACAAAGGTTGCTCATTTATTGTACGTGTAATAGGCAATCGATGGTATAACAAGCGCCGGGTGGTAGCGGTAGGCTACCCATCAATCATTGGTGGCGATTAGGGTGCCATCTTTTTCTTTCATGCCAATTGGCGGTATGGTTGTCCACTTGTACTCCTTGGGTGCTCGGTGACCAACCGCCGATAGGTTGGCTACCGTTTAGATGCCTAGCCATAGGGTGGTCACTTATGAGCAACCACCATTTGGTTAGACGATTGCGCTATTGAGTCGTCCAATTCTTTGGGGTCATACCGAGGTTGGTCTAGTGCACATATACGGAGGTCATCCCTTTCGCAAAGTTGCTTCGTGAAGTTTTGCACTTTGTGAATATGTTAATGTTTTTATTGAGCTCTACACTCTATGAATAACTTGGAATACTTTCAGAGCCCTACACTTCATGAATAATTTAGAATATTTGTTGAGCTTTATATTTTGGAGATCCCTTGGGATTTGTGTAGAGTTTTGTTGTTGTAAGACTCTTTGTGGTTTCCCATAGAGATACAATTCTTTAGAGGGAGCCCCTTAGGGACTCGTAGTTATCGTGCTTTAACATCAAAAGCTAACTTCATCCTTGGGATATGCTCCTCATAATTAGCTTCACTATTAGAAGCTTAGAAGTTGAATGTCACGATGTACTTGAACTTATCACTTGCGGGCTTTCTAGAACTATGCCAGTACTACTTTCAAAGCTGATATATAGCCCATCCACGTCAAAAGTCCAAGTGGGGCTGGAACTTTGGACCTCATCTTTGTGTCTTTGGCCATGAAGTTAGCCAGTGCTTAGGCCTTGATTACTGGCCATGGTTATGACTTAACTCACTAGTCTACTTGACCATTCTTCCCAAGGCCTCTTCAACAAGTGATTGGTGAATACTATTTGGTAGGTTTGAAAGTAAGGTTTAAGCTTTCACATGTCTGTCAGCACAATGACGCTAATTTCTTGACAGAAAATATCTTACTTTTGGGCCTTGTAGGAGTCTATTGACGTAGTAGACTGGTTGGTGTTGTCTCCTCTGTTCCTAGACTAAGGCAACACTTACCATTATCTCATTAGCGATTATAAATAGGTACAATGGTTCTCTTATATCGGCTTCCTTAGAAGTACAGGTGACGTTAAGTGCACTTTCAACTATTTAAAATGTCTTTTTAGCATTCTGCGACCTACTCAAATGCTTTGGCACATCGCAAAATTTTTAAGAAGGGAATTCCTTCTATACGAACTTAGAGATGAACTGATTCAACATGCTAGTCACCTGCTAACATTTGGACCTCCTTAATGGTTCACAGGAGTGGCGTTTAGAGTACTGCTTTTATATTTTCGGGGTTGGCCTCTATCCCGTATTATGAAGCTACATACCATAGCAACTTTAGCCCTATATATGCCAAATGCTTTTGGCTGGGTTGATTCAGATCTTAAATTTCCTCAAGATGGAAAATGATTCTACCAAGTCATGCAAATGGTTATTTTGTTTGCGACTTGTGGCCAATATGTCATCTATGTGCACTTTCATATTCCGACCTATCATATCTTCAAATATGTTAACCAATTTCTAGTAAGTTGCACGTCATTTTTTGGCCCAAAGGGAATCACATTGTAGCAGATATTCTATATGCCATTATGAAGCTCACCTTCTCCTAGTCTTTTGGGGCTAGAAAAATCTCATTGTATCCTTCCTACGCATCTAGGAAGCTCAGCGTCTCATATTATGCGATCGAGCCTGTCAATGCATCTATCTTAGGGAGTGGAAATGAATCCTTAGGGTAACCTTGTTTAGGTCCTTAAAATCAAAGCACATTCTCCACTTCCCATTTACCTTGGGTACAAACACCACATCAGCTAGCCACTTGAGGTACTAAACTGGTTAGATGCGTTTGACCTCCAACAGCTTGTTCATTTCTTACTTGATTATCTGGTTTCACTTTGCTTTAAAATTTTTCCTTTTCTGCATTACTAGGAGCACATCAAGGTCTACTAGGAGGTAGTGTATAATCACATCTTGTGAAATTCCACAAAGATCCACTTATAGTTTACTTTCAAAAAGCACACTAACTTCTTCTCAAAGTCTGGGTCTAAGAGGGCTCTAAGCTTGGTGATCTTTGTTGGATCCCTGGGATGATTTCTATCATCTTAAGCTCTTTTTTGGCCCTGAATCTAGCTTCATCGGCTTTCCTCTTCTAATTACTCAGCTCCTGCCAAGGGGACTTGGCAACACTAGTCTCTTGGTTAATCTGTGGTGTTAACTCTTCAGAGGGATGGATTTGCAGGCTTCATGGTACCTCTAGTGCTGGGGCGCATCACTGCTTGTTCAGTAGTCAGAAGTCACTATGCATCTAATCGGTCGCTCTCCACATTCTCACCTTAGGGTGCCATTAAGGCGTTAGAATTTCTAGCTCTGGATTTCATCTGTATTTTTAGCATTTCATGCATTAAAAAGGTATTTCCCACAAATATTGCTAGATAATGCTGCACGAAATCAAATACAAGGTCATTTATGTAAATTATTGATATTGCTAAAATTGACTAGAAGGGTAATTTGCTAAAAATAAGCTAAAAATAGCAAAATAATCTAAAATTAATTAATCAATTAAAAATGCTAGAAAGCCCAAGAGATAAGTCAAGCCTATAAGAAAGGGCATAAAAATTCTAATTAGCTTAAGCTCATCAAGACTAAAATCTACAAATATCGAGTTCTAGAAAGAACTTAGGCACAAGAGATCATTTGCAAAAAACTAAAAACTCAAAGAACTTTAAAAAAAAAAATCTCTCTATGTGCATTTTGGAGAAAAAAAACTAACAAGAATCACTGTCTATGAAAAAGGACCCTGCTACATTTTCGTGCAGCATCATTTTAGCACCATTTATGGGAACTCGAAAAGGAAGTAGTAATGTTGAGAATGCATATAAGATTTGAAGCTCATTACTTTAACGCGAAGATAACCCTAACGTCTGAGGATGTAGGGAGCCACCAACTTGAAGCACTAACATGACCAATACTGGAGCCACCTTCTAGCACATCTATTCCCCAAAAGGACATATCTATAAACCAAGTACCACTTTTTGGAGTTGCTGCATTGCTGTTAACACTAGAGATATTGACAAGTCTATTAGAAAGTGTCATCACTCAAGTCCTAGCCAACTCAACCTTTTAATGTGTGGAGGAGTTGTTGGAGCCTTATTGCTGGGATAGGGGGCTTCGTTCTCCTCAGGCCAAACCACCCAAAGAACTAACCCTCTACAAGGTATTGCTTCCCCTTCTCCATCTTTGCAAGTGGATCTTCAGTCCTCCCCTTGAGGAGATTCTTTTTGGTTGATGCCCACTATAATCAAAATACATGCACATGCACTGAGGCTACAACCCACAAGTGGGGTTAAGTTGCTCCTGCCCATGATCGACCTAAAAATTGATAGGCACGACTCATATAGCAGAGAAAGTAACAATAATAGGATGCCAAAGGCGCACTGATGTAACCAATCCCGAGTGTCCACCACCTATACCCCACTTGTCGTTCCATAAGGAGAGATTCTAAGTGAAGCCCTACGATACTGCCTCATCCTACACCCTCTTCAAAAGAAGACAAAAGACATGATGAAGCAAAAATTGAGCAAATGGTACTACTTCCACCACTGTTGTGGGTACACTATAAGTGGTGTAGGCACTTGAACGATTATATTGATAACTTGGTCAAGAGGCAATAGCTAGACAAACATCTAAAGCTTACCAACTAGTAGTATTTATGCAAAAAGATGATTTCCCCACTATTGGGCACCATTGATGCTTTGAGAAAGAACCACTAATATAGGCGATACACGCATTAAAAAGGTAATAGCACAAGAGATAGAGAGCAGGCAAGCCCATCTATCAACCTTATGCTGGGCACCTTCGAAGGCTAACCCCTGATAATAAGCGATGCTTGAAGGAATCTAATGCACTAGAGGCCACATGAAGCTGCAAGCTGCAATCCTCTTGCAATTCCAAAAAATCCATGCATGAAAGAATAAGCAAAGAAAGAGACAGGAAATGGTTATTATCCAAGATACTAATGAACTTAAGATATTGAACTTAAGAGTTAGCCCTGAGGGCAGGGCTTGAGTACGCAACAAAATGGAGAACACTCCAGTACACACCCCTTACAATGATGAGATTCGAAATATTTCAGGTTTCCACATTACAAAGCCTGATTGAGTACCTCTAATGGACATGAAAATCCAAAAAGGCAAAGATCGCTGAAGTTTTATCACTCTCATAATTTTGGTTGATACACTATGGAAGAATGTTAGAATTTGGGAGATAAGATTGAAGCATTGATCAAATAAGGGTACCTCAATGAATATATTGATGAATAAAGAAATTCCCTTAAAAGGCAATGTCATAATAGAGAAAATGGGAACTTGGGAGTCCACCTAAAAAGTGCCCACGTCCAGGAGTGGAGTTCTGCACTAACCATAAATGGTGTTGATCCCTATAATCAAAGCTGCCAGAACAACTCAAAGAGCTCTACTTAAAGTTCGTCCTCGAATGTTATTATTGCAGAGAACACCAACCATCCTATTGATATTACTAACCGAATGACAACATCATAAAAAGTCATCGAGGAGAAAAATAAAGCCAGTAAACTCTAAAATTTTAAGATTTTCACTAACTCACACCTAAAGGTTATCCAATGCGTCATTTGGATGCATCGCCAGCTGAACCTGTGGTGAATTTCTATTTCATCTGAGAGTATTCTTACTTATTTTAAGCAAATTTTAGTTCTCTTTTTTTTATATATGAATAAGACCTACCCGCCTGAGAACGACACTTTTTTTTATTACTAATAAGTTCTTGAATAAATGCATCTTTTACATTGTGGTTTTCTTTTTTATAACTTTGACCTTTTCAGCGACTGCAGACCCTCCTCGGAAGCACCCTCGAAGACCTTTTTGCATAATCCCACAGTAGGCCCCTTAAGAAACACGTGGTAGCACTCAACATAACCCCACTATACAGCCCTCTAGGCCCCATGGTCGCAGGCATAATCCTACTATAGGCTCCTCAGGGAGGCATGTGGTAGCTACTCTAGAAAAGCTCACTCAAGGCCTCAAGAAGCCAAGTGGAAACTCCTCTAAGAAAGTCCACTAAAAGCCCCCAAGAGGCATGCAGTAACTCCACTAAAAAAGCCCACTGAAGGCCCCCTGTAAAGCACGTGGAAACTTTTCTAAAAAAAGCACACTAAAGGCTCGTTGGGAAGCACATGGTAGCTAATCTGAAAAAGCCACTAAAGGTCCCCTAGGAGGCACTTGGCGACTTTTCTTAGAAAATCCACTAAAGACCCTCTGGAGGCATGCAATATTTACTTTAAAAAAATATCCACTACACTACTCTCCAGGAAGTACCTGCACAATTAAGCCAAAAAGCCTGCCTTGAATCCTTGCAAAGAGGAAGGTGATAATACCTCAACACTTAGAGTAACAAAAAATTCTCTAAGTCAAATGACTCCTTGAGTTATTACACGCTCATCATAAGCCTCCCAAGAGACCCATGAATATGCCATCCTTCACCTCAGCACTTAAACTTCAATATCAATGGTCGTTCAACAAAAGCCCAAGATAAAATATTTATCCTTAAAGAATTTTACTTTACAAAGATAGTAATGACCCTCTTAAAAAAATGAACAAATGATGAAAGGAGGACTCTATACCTCCTTAAAACAATTTCACTATATACTACACTTGTGGCTATAATAGTCACTTGAAACTTACAAGATGGATCAAGTACCTACGTAACCTCATCAAATAATTTCTATAAGTTCTTGAATAATCGATAAAAGCACCACACCCTCAATAAGCTTGGAAAGAATCTAGGCCTAAAAAAAGATTTGATGGGTACCTCAACGAAGGTGCCTTCAAAGACCTAAAAGAGTACCCTGCACAGGTGCCTGAGGTAGGCGCCTAATAATGGGGGCCAATCTAATGCTAGTGCCTTAACAGGGGGACTAGATACAAGAGCCTTAAAATAGACATCCCACATCGATGCTTGAGAGGGGTATCCCATACGAGCACCCGAAATAATAGTCCACCATGGAAACCCAAGGATAGTGCCCTTTGTGGACACCCCAAGAACATAAAAGATATACGACCTCTACGCTTCGACTTTCAAAGCATGAATATGCACTCTCCACAAAAAGGTCTGTGCATAGAACATAAAGTTCTAAAATATGCTTAATATATCACAAAGATAATGAAATTCGTGAAAAATAAGCTTAGTGCAGGGCACATGATGTGAATTGATAGTCATTCAATTGGCTAAGTGGTCATACAAACTTGAATGAGCAAAAGTAGAAACACTTCATTGAAACTAAATGATGAAAATAGAATGATGTTCGGCTACACTTAGCCTCCTAAAAATAAATAGCAACATGAAAGAATAACATGCCAAAACCCTACTTAAGCTAATTGGAAAATGCTAAATAGTGTCAAATCCTAAAAAAAAAACACATAAGCTCTACTCACTATTACTACCCTAATCAAAACATCTTTATTCTTGTGGAGTCGCTTTTGCTGGTTCATTCGCCATAGCTTATGTCTCAACTTTAGGACTTTTTCCAAACTCTCAAACAGCAAGGTCAACCGAAATAGTGGAGTCTAACATCAATAAATCCTTAGTAGGATACTGCTCGATCTTGCTCAAAATATGGCAACAACTCTAGATGGTCTGCTCGTATATCGCCATCACCATCGCTTCCACCTCAACTGCCTCAAAGAACTCATCAGAACTCTTGAACTCTTTCATCAAGTACTCGCAAGTAGCATTCACAAGGGTCCTCACAGCAAAAGAATCCAAGAACTTCCCCAGATTCTTCACCTCCTTAGCATATTCCATCTTCAAGCGTTCATGCTCCTTCAACAACTTAGCTAGCTCCTCATCTTTTTGACTTTGCTGTCAAACTACTTCAATAGATTTCTCTTTGAGATGAGCCACCATCACCATAACCCTTTCCACTAGGCAAGATATCTGCTCCACTAAATTCCACCCCTTGTGTTCAAGTACGTAAAAATACACGAGACTCAAAAATCTATGCAACACTATGAAGAAAAAAGAAAGAAAGAAAGAAAATAGAAGTAAATCAAAGGGATGAGATAAATACTCACCCGAACAAAGTCCACGATAGCTAAATTAGTATGTTGAGAAAAGGATAATACCTCCAACTTCCCTTGATCATACTTATTTACTACCATTTACATGCGATCAACACTAAAAGTAGTCTCATCCACATCCCATAGGAATCTACTCCCCAAGTTCGCTGCAAGGCATAGTGAAAAAGTCCTTTGCCTTCGTCGGCATAGAAAAGACAAACAGTTTGTGGACAAGTGGTAAACCCACAAGTGCAATTCAAGTTCGGAAGGCAACACCTTTATCATTCACAACAAGCACACACGTCACTAATGCTACCAAAGCACGTGCCTTACTCGATTGTTGGCCAGAGGACTCGAACCATGCCAACTTATTGGTGTCTTTTTATGTCATTGCTCTGCGCCATGCCTTTTATGCACTCTTCCTTTCACTATCCCAACATGAATGCTAACAAAATTAATTTTCTTACCTGCCAAGAGTGGAACAAAAATAAAGTCAAAATACAAAACGCATAGAAACATAAAAAAAGAAGTACATGCACACAGATAGAAACTATGAAATTAAAGAGCAGAATATGCCAAGTACCAGCCAAACACATATAAGTGCCATTGAAAGGGGAGCTAAACAACCCTGCTCTAACAAATCTCATATGAAATTAAGTCATGATGAACCTGGACCAAACGAATTAGAGAAGGAGAACTACTCACTAACGTGGAACGTCCCAACCCTCGTCTCAATAAAAAAGTACCGTCCTTCCAAGGACCCTTCGACAAATGTAACTCACATAAAAATTTACTCTTTGGCTTAGAAAAAGAATAAAAGAATGATTCATTTGACACCTTGCGTACCTTAAATAAAATATGATAACTATATAAAGATATTGGCAAGCCCAAATCCTACAAATATTGCCAGAACCTAGCAAAAGATACAGAAAACTAGGCACAAATTCACTCAAATATACGCTATAATTCCTCACTATACCCAGTAAAAGAGGATGGGGAGAGCAAAAACCTAAAAGTAAAATAACTGTTGAAAATAGTGTCATACCCTGTAGGAGGTGACACCATATTGTCCTAAGGTAAAGGAAGAATGAACTGGAACTCATCGGAGATGCATATTTTACGTCTCAAGACATCTAATTCTAAGTGAACGCTTGACATACACCGCTCTAGCACAGTTTCTATCCACAACAAGGATGTCTTCAGACTCATCATCCAAAAAAACCTTATTTTCAATGTCAAGATCAAACAATTAAGATGACTCATCAGCTCTACCCATACTTTTAAATTTAGGAGACTCATCAAATATTTTTAAGTTTTAGACTAATGACATATCCAACAAAGGACCAATGCACTCAAAATATGTTGCAACACCATAAAGAGGACGACCCTTAGGAACATGAATAAACTCGATGATCGGTGACTGCTCAAAGCAACACCCTTACGCCGGTGACCAATCAATGGCTGGCAGCGCCTAGTCCTAGATGTCCGTACACAAGGGCTCAACCCTGGTGCCCTACAGCACTTAGGATAGTTGCCTTGCGGGTGCCATGCTAGCACCCACCTCAAGCACTCGACGAAACCACTGCTAGTGACTAGCTGGGCGGTGAAAAACTGATGGCCACGACTCCTCCTTTGCTTCCTCATATTTGATCATCTAGAAACTTTTTCTTAGGGTTGACTCAAAATTGGCTTACTTTAAGACATATTTTGATCCAAGAAACCCCCAAGATTTTCATTGACTCAAAAAGATTGTGAAAAAATTTGCAAACTAGAATATCAAGATGGAGAAATAAAGTAAGGAGATCACAGAATGAGAATGAAGCCAAGTCCTTAACAGGCTTGAGTCCCTTAACAGGCTTGAGTCCTTTAAGCTTATAGGGCCTAACCCAAATGGACTTAGTTAAATGATTTAGTAGTCTTTTTTGATTAATTATATTAGTCTTCTTATTAAACTTTTTATTTATAAATCCTTAGAACCTCAATGGGATATATCAATATGTATACAAGGGTCAATCGAATCAAAGTACAGTTACTTATTCTAGTTATTGTTATTATTTTCTTTTGAGGTAACAAATTCGAAGTTATGACGTTGCAAGAAGTCTACAAAAACTAGTTCACTGTCACATAGTTATACTCCAAAAGATAATTCATTGTAAGATGGTGTAGAAAAGTTGGCAAGCCATTTGGTAGGTTGGTCCCCACAGTATCACAAGGAGAATATGACATTGTACTAACCCCTACCCTTAGTGACAAAACTTGTGAGAGATAAAATGCTTGGAAAGACGAAGACCCATTCCTTTGAAAGCTCCCATTTTTCGTGATTATTATACTAATGGCAATATGCACTGTTTCCTTGGGGCCAAGAGAGGACGTATGAGTATCACAAGAAAATAAATAAAATGGGTTTGAGAAATAATAATGATAATAATAACAATAATAATGGGAATATTAGTTGTTCCTTTGTCCAAAGACTTCAAACAACCAAAACTGGCCCTTCCTTTCGTGAGGGACCATTTATTGGCATTAGGCAAAAAGATTATAGGGCTAATGATTCTTTAAGATTTTGAAGGAGGAAAACAAGGGGAAAAGTGGTGAAAAATTAACTTAGTGAAGATAGGAGGATAATGTCCCACTCCCATCCATAACCTCAAATTTCCATGCCATTTATTTCTGCCTCTACTCCCCATTGACTCTCAATTACCAATCATATTTATTTCTTCAGAATTTTATTTTGTAACATCTCAAATTAAAAGACAATAATTAAAAAGTGATTCAAAGGCATATTTTGACTAAAAGGTTAGGTAAAAAAAAAAAAAAAGATAAAATCCCTCTTTAAACTAATTAAAATTTTATTTAATTCTATTGGAGAAAAAGCATAAGTAGAGCACGGCAAAGAAAAATCTCCAACTAAAACGCGTAAGCTCACAAATTCCACCAAAGGGAAAGTGACTCTGAAATAGTAAGACAACAATTGTTTTTGTCAATTGCTTAAGAGAGTGCCCTTAATGTAAATGTCCATTGGAGCCTCAAGTTGAGAAAGTAATCTCATCATGGGAATAATTATTGAATATCAAACCATTCATTAGCCCAAAGATTAAAGTAAAAGATAAGCCTAATCTTAATCATCATCACTAATACAAAATCAGCCCCCCCTATTAGTATCATCATTATCTTGTTTAAGGTTCTCTCTCCTCTTTTGCCCATAGATTAAAGTCCAACCAAGGAAAATAATAAAGGAAAAAGGAAAAAAAAGAAAAGGAAGACCTCTTTCTCCATCTCTTCCTCTCCCTGATGAAGAAACGCCGTTAAGAGAAAACGCCGTTCCTTTAAACTTAGTCTCGTAACCCACGTGACTTTGAAAACTAGTTAAGTTTATAAAGTTAAAAGTCACGTGATCCTCCCAATGGCGTTGGAGCAACTGAGTTTAGGTCCGGGGCCCGTTGACGGCGGAGCAGACGGCCGTCAACCCTCCGGCGAAGGTGGGGCCGGCGGCGGCGACGAAGGAAACAAAACAGCCCGGCTTCCACGTTGGACTAGACAAGAAATCCTCGTGCTCATTCAGGGTAAAAGAGTGGCAGAAAATCGCGTTAGGAGAGGCCGGGCATCCGGGTCTGCTTTTGGGTCTGGTCAAATCGAACCGAAGTGGGCATCGGTCTCTTCCTACTGCAAGAGACACGGGGTAAATCGGGGGCCGGTTCAGTGCCGGAAGAGATGGAGCAATTTAGCCGGAGATTTCAAGAAGATAAAAGAGTGGGAGTCAAAGATAAGAGAGGAGACAGAGTCGTTTTGGGTGATGAGGAATGACTTAAGGAGGGAGCGGAAGTTACCTGGGTTTTTTGATAGGGAGGTTTACGATATCCTGGATGGCGGCGGCGGCGGCGGCGGCGGCGGCGGTGGTGGTGGTGGTGAAGAGGAGGTGGAGGTAGGTGGTGGGTTGGCTTTGGCTTTGGCACCTGCGGCAGCAGCAGAGGCCGCGGCGGAGGGTGGTGAAGAGGGGGAGCCCGAGGCGTTGTTCGATAGTGGGCGCAGCGCGGCAGCAGACGATGGACTGTTCTCGGATTTCGAGCAGTCGGGTCAGGAGGAAGCGGGTCGGAGCCCCGGACAAAGTAAGGAGACTCAGGTTAGAGATATACCCGCTCCGACTCCGATTTCAGGTAACTGATGGTGCCAAGATTGTATCTTTATAAATTCCAAGGATTGCTTTGTTAGTTTTGTGCATGTACGCATGCAGACTTATAGAGTGGTGGTGTATGCCAAGGATTTTTAAAAGGATGTAGCAGCAGAATTCGACGGTTTAATTTGATTCTGTATCAATGATTGTTGAAACTGAAACATGATTGAAAACATTTTCTGTGGGGATCATTTTTACATTTTTCTTATGTGTGTGCAAAAGAGTCGGTAATAAGCAAACAAGAATGTTTTTCTGTGGCGAAATATGCAAGACTGATGATGCCTGTATGCATGTGTATATGCGAGATTATAAGCGGATGAACCAAGATATTAACTTGGACCACTGAATATTGCAATTGTTCTAGTTCAATTATAAGACACTGAAGGCTGTATTTCTGGTGGTACATGGATGTATATTGAGAGTCCTCGCCTGTGCGGACTTTTAACTTGAATATTATTTTCTTTTATCTTTTTATTTTTTTTGCTTATTGGTCTGTAAACGAAAACAAAGAGCTAGACCCTCTTAAGCTTTATAGCAGTATGTTAAAAGTTAATGATATGTTATACCTAGTATTCCTTAACATACTTGTATGTCTGCCGCTCTACAGAGTTATTCATGTGAATCAGCTCCTTGTTGATTCTGATTCCCGTGAATCAGCTCCTTGTTGATTCTGATTCCCGTGTCATTAAGTTGCAAATACTAATTACCATAGTCCTCTCCCTGAAAAAAAAAATGTTTTCTTTGGCACTTTTCTTCTTGTCGTTGATTTTCGTCTTTGTTTTTCTGCAGTTGCTGAGAAGCAGTATCAATCATTTCCCCAAGAATCTCCAGGGCAAGGTACTTTCTTCTCGCTTGCACAAATCGTTTTGCAGTAATAACTTACTACTGAAGCTTTTTTCTATGACATACACAATAGATGTGCATAATTGTTGGATGGGAAGAGAAGCTTTTGTCGTTCTCATACTATTGTATTGTTGGTGCAACCTTTTTCTAGCAGAACTGATTTAGATCTTGATTTTCATATCATTATCATAGTAACGATTTCAAATACTACGACGGTGTAATTAGGCTTTCATGCATGTGGCCTTTTAATTTAGTTTAAATTTCTCCTTGCATATGATTTGGCTTTAAGCACATGCAATGCTCGCAACTGAACTTATCAGCCAAGAGAAAAAGGACCCATGAAATTTACTGTAATTACATGTTAAAAACTAAAAGTCAAGTTTTACAAAGATGGTATTAGGCAGCCAGAGTACTGGTTCAGTTACTCAAGTTTCAAAATATATGGGTACCTATTTACATATGACTAAACATAATGCAATCTTGCATGTCTAGATCAATATTCTCTTTCTATGCATGTACATACACTAAATATAATGTCAATCTTCTATCTTCCAAGTCTAGATAAATATCCTCTCTTTCTTGAATTCAACTGTACTGCAAAGTAAGCAGCTTAATACCAGTTCATCCCTATTGGGGGTCAGGTTACTAGCGAATAGATGTTGGTTGCAGTTGAAAACTGCTGTAGTTATAACTGGATGAAATACAACCATAATGAAGCCCCTTTTGCCTATTTATTTGAACTTTGATATAGATCTGAATCAGAATTATTGCTTCCTCTTTTTTCCCTTGTGAAATTACGAATATGTCCCTTGATTTGATGGGAGGTGATCAATTTCTAGTGGACCATCACTTCCTTCTGTATCAGTGTATACCTGCCATTTCTGATGTATAGATTTCTGCATCTGTTGCTTCTTCTCTCAGATTGGTCATTATCACCCACTCTTGTGGAAGTGCAATAAAAAAGTTAAAACAGTATAATTAATTATTTAAGATCGCAAAGTTGGGGATTATGAGGAACTGTTGATATGGCATTAGTAATCATAGGCTTATCCAATTGGTCAATTCTATGGCTTCTCGAAAATGGAATGGTTTTTGCCTGGCATGTAAGAATATTTGATTTAGATAAATTGAAAAAAAGGTGTGAGCACCAATAAAAAGAAATGGTTTAAAGTTAGTCCTTAGCTAGCCGGAAGAGGTGCTTGTCTTTGCACCTCTAGACCTGGCAAAAGATTATTCATATCCGTAGGTACCCATGGATAATCAAAAAAATATGAATAATGGGCTTTATTTTTTTCACTCAATAAAATATAAGTAATTTTACCCGACACCTTCTTATCCAACCCACGGGTACTCACGGGTCACCCATTAATAACCATTTATATTTATTTTATTTATTTAAATTTCTCTCTAATTCTCACAAATACTTTGAAGGGTATAACATTTTTTTCTATGACAACAACAATATTTAAGTGGTGTTTAAATTTTAGTTTAAAAAACTTTTGATATATAATGAGATTTAAATTTTGAATTTCAAAGTGTAATATAAGTTAAATTCGATGGATGTTTAAACATTTAAGTTATACTTTTTAAACTAAAACACTTAATATGCTTTAATTACTTGTTCAATATGATATTTGAAATTTGTACCCTTTTTTATTAGTTTTATTTAGGTAATATTTGAATAATATTATGTAAATTGAAATATATATATTAATTTACTTTTAAATATAAAAAATAAAAAATAAAAACTTATTATGGGTACTCGTGGTTACCCATTACCCATAGTCACGGGTAATGGGTCCACTATCTCGTACCTAAAAAAACGAGTAATTTTATACATGGGTAAATTTACCTAACTTGTCATTACCCACTCTTGGGTTATCCACGGGTGCCCATTTGCTAGGTCTAGATATGAGTAACTTTCTCTATGATATGCACAAAACTCGAAGATTACTTTTTCCTTGGGCAAAGCTATAGGGGTGTAAGATGAGTCGCTCAACATGAGCTCGAGCTTTAATTAGGGGTGTAAATGGATATTAAACGGATCGCATATACTATTTCTATATTCATATCCATTTAACTTTTCGAATATTCGAATACGGATAGGGATTTGACGGATATTTAAAAATAATATCCAAATTCATATCCATCGAATATCGGTCGGATTCGGATATATCCGTATTATATTATAATTATTCAGATGCATTTATATTTTATTAAACTTATTCGTATTCAAATTATTGTTTTATATTCATATTCTATGATAATTATTTAGATATTCATTTACAAATATCCAAATATATGAATCTATGAACCATAACAAATATATATTTTAATTAATTGAAGGAACTATATAATTTCATTAAAACGAAAGCAATCAAACAAATAACATAATTTATAATTAATAATTGGCTTTATAATTGATTATTAGTACTTATTAATAATAATAATGGCATTTAAATATATTAATTGTAAAGTCAACCAACAATAGTTATGTTATTAACTTTATTCTTCAATTTTTTCTCTATATTACAATAATTTTTTAAATTTATTCTTTTTTCTTCCCAATTCTTCAATTATAATATATATATATATATGCACACACATACATAAATGGATTATCAAATTTTTATTGAAAAATAAAAATAATATATTATTTATTTAATAAATATATATTCGGATCAGATACACATTTACCATATCCGTATCATTTTATAATCGGATATCTACTAATTGAATACGGATAATATCCGCTTTAAACGGATGCAAATAAATTTTGTGTAAACAAATACAAATGCGAACGGTAAATTAATTTTTGAATATCCATTTACAACTCTAGCTCTAATTTAGTTGTTCAACATCTCTCTAGCTTTTATCTATTTTTAAATTAAATATTTTTTATATATTAATTAACTAATTATTATATATCAATAATTTACTTTATATATATTATTAAATAATTATTATGTATTAATAATTTAATATTTTATTTGATGTTGATTTATTCAGTGAGCTGAATTCGACTAATACCAAGCTCGAGCTCGAGTTTTTTTTTTTTTTTTCCCTTTTTCTCGAGCTTGACCTTGAACCATTAAGAGAAGGCTTTTCGAGCTTGAACTCGAGGTTACAATACTCATTTACACCCTACAAGGCCAAACGCACCAATATATGATCATCACAAACTTGGCAAATGTAATTTTTATGGATGGCAATTTAACCCGCTACCCATGGGATCCACCTGCTTCGACCCGATGAGTTTGTAGATTTTATTTATTGATCGGGTATGGAGGCGGGTATGGGAAATACCCACTTTGATCAGGAGGAGGCAGAGGCAGAGGCATATGCGGGTATGGTATAACTCTTTCCCCAACCCAAATGCGCACGAATAGACACCTAATTGGGGATTGGAGATTGGTATGAGAATCTACGCCTCCATAATTCATAAATATGTGTGTGTGTGTGTGTGTGTGTGTGTATATATATATATATTTATGTTGATTTAATTAATTTTTCAATTTATATTAAATAACTATTTAATTCTTAATGTTGTATTTTATTTCTTTTATCAAAATAATGATGTGTGAATTATTTACTTTAAATCAAAATAACGTAATAAGCATAATATTAAGTTTCAATTTCAATTGTAATCAATAACAACACACACAATATATATTTGTATAACAAAGTTTTATTTGTAATTTTTTTCTGGTAGGATTTTGATACCTATTGTGCGTAATTCTAAGTGATTTATCTAAATATGCATAAATTTAAAATCATATATACTAGCTAAAATAACACAAGTTTAAAGATTTAAAATTAATAAAATACATGCATATTCTATTATAATTAAAGAGAAGTTTTAAAAATCAAATCGACTTGGTAAAGGGCCATTACCTACCAAGCCAAAAAAGGAAAAAAGGCCAAACACCTTTTGCTCGCCACCAAAGTCAGCGGTTTGCAAAGATGGTGGTTGATTCAGACTTGTGTGATTTAATTTAATAATATGAAATATTGAAGATCAAAGAAAGTAACAAAATGATTGATGTAACTCTTTATGATTTGAATTATATTTTTGGTAACCTTATATTGCATATAATTTAAGCGAATTTATAATTGTGAACTTTTGAATTAATTATAATTTCTACTTAATATATTTTAAAAAATAAAATGATAGATGGGGAATGAGAAATATCCGCAAAAGCCCCATATCCATTGGATGTGGAGATGGGTACAAAGTTTTCCTTCTCGTTGGGTATGGAGGCGGAGATGGAGATTGATTTGGAAAACGGGGATGGGGATGGGGACCAGTAATCTCCTACTTGGCCCTTGTCATTGCCATCCCTAGTCATATCAACCCCTAGCAGACTTTAGGCAACTACTTCTTGAATTATCACATACTGGACATTTTTGGTTTAGACACAACATCAAGAACTTGTATATATTTCCATGGTCTTACTTGCATCTTGTTGAATATTTGCTTTTTGGTGCCTACCCCTCTACCGGCACCCCACAGCCCGATGCCACCAAGGGAGACTAAGAACTTGAAAGATTTGTGAATATGGATGGGTTTATTTGCAGGCACAAACAATGAGAAACAAGCTGGCACAGAAGCTGCCGAGGCTCAACACACTCAACAAGGACGGAAAAGAAAGCGTTATGCAACAGATGGAGAGGGGGAAACTACAAACTTGGAGCATCAGCTGATTGAAGTTTTAGAAAAAAATAGCAAATTATTGAGCTCACAACTTGAAGCTCACAACAACCATCTTCAGTTGGATAGAGAGCAACGCAACGACCATGTGAATAGCTTGATAACAGTCCTCAATAAGCTTGCCGATGCCTTGGGAAGAATTGCTGATAAATTGTAGCCAAAAGGTCTCTTCTTCCTCGTTCTAGCTCTGTACAGAGAACAATTGTTTTGCCTAAGTATACAATAGCAAATTGAAGGATTTGTTAATCATTCATCCAAGACCAAATGCAACCACCACTCCCAAGATTTGTTACTTTAATGTCATTTTTCCTTCTTCTTTTTTAATAAACTTTTTGTCATTTTACTGGTGATTTAGGTGTACACATAATTTTATAGTATTAATGTAACAAAATAGTTATTTTCTTTCTTAACTCTGTTATATATACACATTTACTGTAATCAATTTGTTTCTGCTATTAGTCCCAAGTAGCCTGTGGCCCTGTGAGAGATCAGGAGTTCAAGTCCTAACAAGCTCCTAATATGTGTGTGTTAAAAAATGGACTTTGGGCCTAACTTAACCCCAAAAGCTAGCTCAAGAGGTGAGGATTGCCCAAAACCATATATAGATACCACAATTTATTTATTTCATCGATGTGGGACACTAACACACCCCGCGCACGCCCAGGAATGAACATCTGGAGCGTGAAATGACATGAAATGAGTGGCCCAACAATACTAGGTAGCCCAACATCGGGAATAGGTAGCTCCGATACCATGTTAAAGAATGGACATTGGGCCTAATTCAACCCCAAAAGCTAGCTCAAGAGGTGAGGATTGCCCAAGACCATATATAGATACCACAATTTATTTATTTCACCGATGTGGGACACTAACAGTGTGCGTGTGTATAAATAAAAAATAAAAATAAAAATTCTGCCATTAGCACCTGAAGAAGAGCGAGTGATACGGTTTGATATCCCTTGCTTTTGTGGTATGATATCCTACTTTTCTATTAATTGTACCATTTATCTCCATGATTAAATGTCACCTCCGCTGCCACTGCTAATCTTCTAAACAATGGCTTTTTTCAGAGATGTTTTAAGTAGCAACCACAATTAACATATAACTATGGTTGGGTTATCAAACACACGAGTGAATTATAAGCTGGACCCATCTATGAATTGAGCAAGCACCCTTTACATACTATGATGTGGTGAACTTCTCATTTTAGTTTAGTGCTCTTCGAATTGGCCGGGAAGGTTTCCCTTCACCCGGCTCACCAACTTAATCTACTGCGCGTCTATCCGAATATGCCTAAAAATAAAAAAGGTCAACCTAATGGATTACCTTTGCCACTCCAATGGACAGCATTTGTTCTGCTTAGAGCCTTTCTTCCCTTCCAACATGAAAGAGTCCACTGTCTGTCTTAGTAATTATGATTATTAGATTGAGAATAGCTATAAAAAGACCATTACCCCGAAACATAATCGTGTCTGAATAATCCCGACCATATTATTCAAAATATTTGAGATTTTATAATAAATATTTGAGTATTTAATAAAGATTTTACAAAGAAACCTGGATTAAATCGGGGGTGGGCTATTTGCAGGGAGATGAGTTCGAATTCTGTGACTAGATCAAAAAAATGTTTTCAGGCTGCTCTAGGGAATCCTGTGAATTAGCTATCATGGTGTGTTGGAGCATCTGGAATAATAGAAATAATGTAAACTGGAAGTGTGAAGGAAGGACTGGAACGAGCATTGCTCATTTTGCTACATCTACCTTGGTCAATGGAGACAGGCGTGGAAAAGAGCTATTCCAGAATTAGAGGGAAACCAAAAATCTCAATCTGAGGCAAAATGGTGTAGACCAGAGGCTAGCTGCATAAAAGTTGACACAGATGCTGCCGTTTTCAAGAACAAAGGAATTTTTTGATGGATTGCACGCGACTTTGAAGGGTAATTTGTTAGTGCAGGATATAGAACTTTCAAAGGAGCATTTGAAGCTGGCGCAGCTGAATGTTTGGGAATCAGAGAGGCTTTGAGTTTGATCAAACATTCAGGCTTTCAAAAAGTGGTCCTGAAGTCAGATGTGCAAGAAGTAATCTATCTTATGAATGTTTGTAAGGAGTTTCCTTCTTTTCTTGGTATGGTTATTGATGATTGTAGAAATTTAAAAGAAGAAGAGTTAACTTATCTTCAATTTTCTTTTGTGAAATGATTTACAAACTCTGTAGTTCACTCTATTGCGAGGGTTGCGGCTTCTATGACTGATTGTGGGGTTTGGAATGTTCGCCCTCCCCAGTTAGCTAAAAATCCAGAATCATTAAATCATGAAAAATTAGGATTTCTGATATTTAGTAATGAGCTTGGAAATTCAGTAACTATCTAATCCTGATGAGTTAAAGATTCTAGGGATTTTAGTAACTGCTCAATCCTTATCTTTGTGACTTTGAGTTACAGTATCTAGGATTGATACCGATCAAGTTTGGGGAAGTTAGGAACTAGAGTTATCTTCTTATCTCAATAAGATATGAATTCTAGTTTATCCAAAATACCTAGCCTAGTAGTATAAATACCCATACAATAGGAAATAGAGAAGTCATATGCAGAGGTTAGAAAATATCAATTTTTCTATTTGTTGTATAAAAATCCATAGGAAATTTTATTCTAAGGTACTAACATCCTATTTTTTTGTTGTAGAATTAGCGGAGAACAGTTAAGTGGTAGATCATATCTGAGAGAAACTTTAGATTTTAAGATTTTGGTATAAGTAAATTTCTTTCTTTCTTCTGTACAAAATATTCTCTTTGCATAAACGTTTTTTTGCATGAAATAGTAAATAAATGTCTATTCTCTTTTTATTGAAAATAAATTTTCTACATAAATGATTCCTGCATCAGAATAGATAATTTTGCATATTGAATTCTTAAATCTAACGGTTTATTTGTTGAAGAATTATTCCGTCTGCAATTATTTAACTGTTCATAAAACTTTTTCTTCTCATGCATAAAACTTATTTTTAAGGATTCAAGCATGTAAAAAATAAAATTTTCTAAATCTTGCATGAAACATAGTATTCTCTATTGAAATAAAAATAATAAAAATGATCTATGCTCTGAATAATCGAGAAGCTATCAGTAGGAACGAGTTTCATAACTATGCTAATGAGTTACAGTAGTAAAAGGTTTCTAAAGCCACTTAATGGCATTGTAGTTAAGAATTTGGAAGCCCTTTAATGTTGTAATTAAGATTTCTGAATCCACTTAACAGCAGTGTAGATAAGATGTAGAAAAAATCCATTCAAATATTGATGTCTATTGGGTTAAGGATCCAAGACCCGACCCAATTTGCAACATCTTCCACTCATATATATTTGACTCAATCTCCTCGAGCATCATACTCATAACATTTCTTAATTTCATATCCTTTCTTTCATACAGAGATTAAGGCGTGTGACCAAGCAAGAAAAGAACAAGTGAGGAGAGTTATATAAAGCCATCACCAAACTAACACAACCTTATAACTCCAAAAACTCGCTATGTATCACAAACTATGTGGTCGAACTAAATCAAACGACTTTGATCCCTCAATAATAAGTAGAGCATGTATCTTTCCACTATGTATCTATGCTCATGACTATATCAAACACTTTTGACTTAGTCAGTCGGCCTATGAGCTATAGAACAAGAGTGTGTTACCAACTTAGTTCTTCCTAGGCCCTTCATGCTAGTTCGCTTGGTCTTGACAACTTTCCTAGTCATGCTCGACAGATCGAATTAATCATGGCCATTGGAAACATGCTAAATTAGCATCATCAAGCTTACACTTCATGACATGGTCAAAAGTCCCAAAGGATACAAGAAATAATAAGGGCTCACACAATAACGAAGCAAGGACCCATTCAGTCATTTTCCTTCATAAGTTGTCGCAAAGCACATGTAGTATGAATACATATTATGATGGAGCTCCTACTCAATTTGGGCATGTCACGCTCCTAACATCATACAAACCTTAGTCCAGTTGTTGTTCAAACGCCTGACCTGCGCAACACTAGACAAACACTTCCAAAATGCCTTCCAATAGTTTGCATGTTCAGCTACCGACAGGCTTTATGAAGTTGGACACACTTCATAATCGATCAAATATGATCTAATCTTAGCACCAAGCTAAGGCAACGTTTAGTTATATACATGTTTCTTAACCTTCCTCACTGCTCCAAGTGTGAAGGCGATCATTCATATACGTCTCAACTCTCAACTATGCGAAAAGATCTCTAAGTCTCATCTTACTCGTTATCAAAGTGCCAAGGCGATTGCCAGTGTGAGTGGGCCAATCTAAGACTTGTGACATTCACATTTCACAAGTACGATACCAACACACAATGAGCATGCAAACATGTCTCATTAATCATAATATGTTCTCACAGACCATAAGTCTTTGTCAATATAATTACCTAATGCAATATGTCTTTAGAGAACAATTCTATATGAAGACATGAAAAAAGGTTAAGCGATCACATCGCTTGTAGAAATATGGCCAAGAACAATGCACAATACTTCTCGTCAATGAAACAATATATGGTATAACTATGCTTTAATACCCAAACAAAATTAAGAATTCAAAGCATACAAAGTAGCTTCTTTATCACAAAATAATGATAGCCCCACAGATATGTATTACAACATGCATTATCTTTAGAAGTAGCAAACCAGAAATTCTCCAACAAACTCAGACCAATTCACTTAGCATTTAGGATCTACTTGATCGCATTTCAATATTTGCGTCAAGGATCACTTTAACATAAATTCATCATTACTAAGCACAAGACTAGTTGAGTATACACATAGTATACCTCAAACATTTCTCCAATGCTTACGTAAATAATAATTGCTAGATTTCTTCTTTCTTCAAATTTAAGGCATTTCTACTAAAAACATAATCATAACCATGAAGTGTCAATAGGATTAGCATGACATATATATATATATAGTTATTCTTAAAGCAAACTCCAAAGTACTATTGAATGATCTTGATGTCTAGATACTAAGTGTACATCTTCATCTTCAATGTCCATATCAAAAGGACAACCACTTTCAAGTGGCGACATTTCATGCCACTTATAGCCATCATATTATCATCCATATATAGTGAGAGAACAAATCCCTTCACTTATCCTAACATATCATTAGTGACCTTATTCAATCATCATTAAGTCTATCAGGAGATAGCTTGATTTAATCGATAGCAACACTACTTGGACGGCAACTCAAGCTACGAATGGAGCTTTTCAAGCAATAATCTTACCTCTTTTATCCTACTACTTGAATTTGTTGGATGATTCACATAGATCTCCTTGTCCATTTCTCATTTAGATATGTCCATTCAAATCATCTAAGACAAAGTTAGATGAAAGTAGCGACAATTGATAGCAATTGCGAAAAGAGAAAAAAAAAATCACCACTAGGGAGAATATTTCACCCTTCTTTACGCTTTACATATATTAATCAACTCAGTCGCTTAATGCTTTGACCTTAAGAAATCACATATTTCTAATGGCCTTGCACCTAGAGACAAATCAACTAGTTCTTAGATTTCATTCATAGCTATCGAACTCACTTTCTCCTTTATATCAGCTATCCACTTTAAATAATAAATAAAGTCACAAGTGTCATTTTAACTCATCAACATCCACAAACAATGATCATGAAGGATGCGCACTCAATCTCATATAGACGATGAGAACACTTCATGTTCACCCTTATTTGTGAAATTTGAGAGTACTTTGTTTAAGTGAGATACTCCCACTAACATCAAAGTCACTCCCACTGTCCCAACGATTACTAGATAAGCTTTAAGAAGCAACACCTTCGCTAGAAAATGAATGCCTCTTCAAGAATCTTGCAACTTATATAGTTCAAAATTAATTCAAACTTCACATATGATCTAGTAAATCCTCCCCAAAGGAAATCTTTTTATGCGACTTAATATTTTTTATTTTCTCCAATTCCTTGTGAGAACCTACCTTGTCAATTCCTTTAGGCGCATACCACAAATTTTGGCTTGCAACCATTTTATAGAAATAGGAGAATTCATTTTGAGACACGTATTTTTATGATATAGTACAACCAACTATTATATCTCCTTAAGTGAGATAAAATCAATTTGCGCCATAAATCTAGCTTAACTAGAAGTATCTGACTCCTTAATTTTCACAAGCACATTTAGCTGCAAAATGTTTGGAGTCACATTTTAACTTGCACCACTATTTTCCTTTAAATATTTGTCTAAATTATTTAGACGTGATATTCTCGCTTCCTATAAGTACATTGAACCTCCATGGTCATGCCCTAATTGATTCTCTACCCTTCCAACTCATTTTGACAAACTTGGCACTTTTGAATGGTGAGAAAGGGGTTGTACTAACTAATAGCGTGAAAAGTAAGAGAAATAGAATGCACTATTTAGTGTCTCTCATTCATAAGTCTGCACTCAATTTTAGTGGAATAACTTTAGAGGATAAGGGATCCTCTTTCATTTTCCAACAGGCCTTTCCCGCTAGAAAAGTTTCTAAAAGTGGAGATTGACTTTAGCGAGTAAGCCCAGTGTCCTCTAGCTATTATGGTCATTCTCCTAACTAACATGCCAAAAAATAAATGAAGAGCTATTAAAAATACTAGCTTAAGTCAATTCGTGAGAAAAAAAAAAGGTCTCTTAAATGAAAGATGGACAAACTACATTCAATTGATGTCTCTCAAGTGCTTCAGTTGAAAATAGACTATATCAGATAATTAATGCCTTTTGCACATCTCCAATGGATAGCTCACACTTAATTTTGAGCTTGGAGAAATTAGTTCATGCCCATTGCTGAGCTAAAGTATCACTTTGCAATTCACAATACCTCTTTTTTTTTTTTTGCGTCATTCTAAATATAAGGCTACATAATACTTGAACATAGTCTATATTCTTAATCTCCAACCATATATGCCAAATGTTACCAGTATCTTCTATCTAACAAAGAGAGAATTGGAAACACTAGCAAACAAAGAAATGAGATCTCTAAAAGTCAAATTTCATCTCAGTACTATTACGAGTGAAGTAAACCATCTCAAAAGTTTCCAGCACTTAATATTTGTTGATATTTTAGTTGCTTTTATTATTGCAGTGACACACCACTTTGTTGGATCAATTTATGGTTCTAGTTTTGCTATTTGCTTTTGTCTAGCTCATCCTTGATTGTGCCAACATCATATTAATTGTTAGCATAAGCAACAAGCGCAATTACTTGACTATCCCTAATCAGCCTCAATTTGCGATTTTACTAAAGAATATGATTAATAGCACAAACAAAACTTATCCATGAATTGGCTAAAATAGCGATTGAGGATAATTGAACATTTTCTCATTAGTGAACTCATACTGCAAGTAGAGCTCAAACTCTCTAGTTAGACTTTCTTGTTTGCAACGTAAACAATTTTTAGAGTGTAGATTTAAATTTTGATCCATTCATTGAATGTCAATGTCTAAATCGCGACAATATTAGGCAACCTATCCATTTTTCATATTAAATTGACTTGACGTTAAAACTGGTGAGGCGATCTAAGATTAATGAAATTAATTGTACAAATAGATAATGCATAATATTTTATTCTAGATCCAAGTAAATTAATTATTGCTCCCTTATATCCAGCAAAATCAAAAAAAATTGCAACTCAGGCTAGTAATCATCTCTACTGAGTTAAAAGGGATAATAAAAATTTACTGATCCTGAATAAAATAATAATTGTCTAAATAAATATGCATGCCACTATTTAAATATAAAAATAACATCAACAACATTTGGTGCCTCATGTTGAGATCATTTGGCATGATGGTAACTGACAAAAATATCCCATTAAAAAGAATTGATTGAATACAGTTCGAAAATAAATTGGTATAATAAATGCATGCCTCAAAATATTAAAAAATATTATATTGATCCAAGGCCTACTACATCAATCTAATCATAATAAAATTGGGATACCAATATTATCACAATCTATCTCCCATGAATAAGTAATCAAAATATTAAAAACTCAATTTGCATGAGCACCTAAATGTCAATGTTTATGCATGCATAAGATAACACATCCCATTTATACAATTTCAATTTCTATGAATAATTACGAGATTGCAATAGATCATGCAATTCATAAATATATTATAGAGCAATTCACTAATGGTCAACCATACAGGACGATATAGCATATTTTTACATATACGTGGATAAACATAATTTTGACCCTTATGTATTTGCATGCAACCTTTATGTGCAAATATCCCAAAAAATATTTTCAATTAATTACAAATGAAATTAATAAATTGAAATAATTGGGTCAACGAAATATATATATATATATATATATCTTATCTTATGCTTGTTCTTGGTGCATAATTTATTCTTTTGAATAATTTATCACATTCTATAAAATGATATAAACATTATAATAATCATCACAAAACAGATTCTATTTTAACCAAAAGAATTTTTGCAGGGAATTCAATTTTCAGTCTAAAACTTCGAAAAATCATATCTATCTCATTTTAAATCTGTTTTTGATGAGTAATATATTGTTTCGAACCTCTTTTAATGCTCTGCAAGATAACCTAAACTACTAATAGCAAAAATAAGAATCTAGGTTAGAAAATTTTAATTTAAAAAAATGAATCTCAATCTAATTAGATTATGTTTCTCTCAAACTACCTATCTATTTATCACCAAAATTTAACCATATGATAGACACGCCAAGATTTACATATGGTGAAAAATTCATGTCAAAAATTCATACTTTCAAAAATTATAAATTTTAAGCATAAAATAGTTTTATGGAATTTGATCAAATCAATGGGCGAGAACAAGCCCTATTGGCTCCGATACCATTGTTGGGAATAATTGGATATAAATAATTATTTGATCCAAATAGAATAAAATGGATGGTTTATGTTACCTATTAATTAGCAGAAGTTTCATGAATAACATCCTTGATCGAAGCTCACCTACAAGCCTCTAACTGCACATGGACTCCAAATTTCTTGATTCGATCATCTCTCAAGTATAGACTTCACGTTCTTTAATCTAAAGCTGCTTTCTCAATCTCTACTCATCTCGTGGGATTGCTACCAAAGCTTCCACAAACTTACACACCTTGAACCCTTGGAGACAATTTGGTGATACTCCAAGAAAGATTCAAAGAAAAGAACTATGAGTATAAAGAGAGTGTATGGAGAGAGTAAATACTCAAGCTGTGCATTACTCCCTTAGGAAGAGGCCCTATTTACAGGCGAGTCCTCCAAAAGTCAAATCCAACTAAGATGGATAATGCTTATCCCACATAAGAGAGAATTATCCTCTTAGATCCTCTTAGATATGGATAGGTATTATTTATCTACATCTTTTCACAGGGAAGAGTTCTAATCCAACAAGAACTGTAGTTCCTTCTAGATATAGATAAGATCCATTCAAATATGGATGTCTATTGGGTTAAGGATCCAAGACCTGACCCAATTTGCAACATCTCCCACTCATACATATTTGACTCAATTTCCTCGAGCATCATACCATAACATTTCTCAATCTCACATCCTTTCTTGGAGTATCAAAATTATCTCCGAGGGTTTAAGGTCTATAAGTTTTGGAAGCTCTGGTAGCAATTCCACAAGACGAGTAGAGATTGAGAAAGCCGCACGAGATTAAAGAATGTGGAGTTTGCACTTGGGAGATAATCAAATCAAGAAATTTGGAGTCTATATGCAATCAGAGTCTTGTAGGCGAGCTTCGATCAAGGATGAGATTCATGAAACTTTAGTTGATTAGTAGGTAACATAAACCATCCATTTTATTCTATATGGATCAAATAATTCTTTATATGCAATTATTTCCAACATGATGACTAAAATTACTTTATTTCAAAAATAAATAAATAAATAAAAATTTTACAAGAGAAGTAAAAAATCCAAAAATAAGAATATAAAATTTGGAAGAAAATGAAGTGATAGCTTCTTTTTTTTTAAAATTTAACAAACCACTTGTTATTCTTTTCATCGAAATTTAATAAAATTAGGGCAACTTAATTAAAAATTCATAAAGTTACTTTTCATTTGGCATTCGGTCCCCACTCGAGCAATTCTTATTTTCAACTCCCCATGTGAAGTTTGATTTTAGCCTTCACTCCCCAACCACTTAAAATCATGGAAATGGCCTCACTTTAATATTTGTTTTCCCTTTATTCCTTCCTAACCCTGATGTCCCAACTCGTCTCCCTCACTCCTTTTTCATTTGTTTTCTCTTTTTCTCCAGCGATGGAACACGATGCTTCTCTGTCCATTTTTTTTTTATTTTCTACAATCGGCTACAATATAGTAGCAAGAAGGAAGCCTACTTTGTCTCCATTGTTTCATGGTAAAGCATCATTGTAATCTTTGGCGATCAATAGTTTTTTGAATTTTTTTTAACCTTCAAATATCGGGTTTAAGTTTAGGGTTTTAGAGAAAAACCTCAAATTCAACTATTAGGGAGTTACATATATATATAATTGGGAACTATATATCATGTCCATTTTTGAAAGTATAACTCTGGTGGGATTGTATATTCAATTGGAGAAAAAATGGTGTGAAACTTTCCCTCAATTCCACATAGTACAATACCTTGCTCCCCATCAAAAAATGTATGTGACTTTGAATGTTAATGAGGATGTGTCCAACATGATTCTCCTGTGTTTGTGTTAAAGATGACCTTAGTTGACATGATGGTTGTCCGAAAAAGTGAACCTAGTGGACGAGAAAGGCAAAGTAGCTATACAAGTAGGTAAATACTTCATATCTTCAATTTTGTACTGCCTTTATTGTTTAGCATACGTCCATTGTCCCAATTTGTATCTGTCTGCATTATTAGTTATATACAGTTGTCTTAGAGAATAATTGTTCTTATGTGTTTTAGTACTTAGGTCTTACGTGTTAAATACTGAATTTATTCATTTCAGTACTTGTGCTCTTCTACATTGAATACTAGATATTTGTGTTTTAGTACCCAGGCCTTCTATATTAAATACTAAATTTGTTCCTTTCAACACTTACATCTTCTACGTTAAATACTGGATTCAATCATTTCAGTACTTATCTCCTTTATTTAAGTACTTAAATTATTTATTTTGGTACTTACTTCTACTATGTGAAATACTGATATTGTTGACTTAAGTACCTAGTTATCTTGTTGTTGAATACTGAAATTACATAATTGAGTGCTTATGTACTGATCTTGCATCACTTTATTGACAATTATTATATATTTGACTATGTTATTTCATTGCAATGAACACCAATTTAGGAATGAAATAGAGGAGGACATTCGAAGCAGAGGAAAAACCAACCATTTATGCATATGATGTGAGACCTCAACCAGGTTGTAGGAGAACACAGAGATTTCCATCTCAAATTGATGTTTGAGCAATCAGGTGTAGGCGGTGTGGTAGAACTAGGCATAGCCGTCGTACATGCAAAGATGCTACGACTAGCTAGATTAGCTTGACCTTGCTAACATATTTGCTTACCATTATGTTGCATATATATGTTTGTTATACCTTTTTGTGATTACTGTGTAACTAATATCTTTTTTTATTTATTATTAATTTGTAAGAAAATGGCGCATCAAGGGGATACAATCAATGTAAGAAGGATTGCATGGTGCTCAGAGACTAATGACAGCTGCTAATATATCGCATTTTTTTTTCTATTAACAATAATACTGGATATCCTAAAAAAAGTACCCAATTTAGTCAAATGTGTAATTTAGAACTGCATTTATGTACTAAAACTGCAACGGGTTATGTACTTATAATTAGGGATTCTGTATTTGCTTTTCTAAAGAACGAGTTTAACCTCACTTCAAGCTATGGAACAACACATGAGTGAAATACGTGTTGCAATGTTTGGTATTGCACATAATATAATATATCATGATTTTTAGATACTGTACTAAATCTGTTGGATACCTCAAATGTAGATAAAAATACCATTTTCACTTAACAATGATACTGGATATCCTAAAAAAAGTACCCAATTTAGGCATATGAGTACTTCAAAACTGCATTTATATACTAAAACTACAATAGCTATTTACTTATAGTCAGGGGTTCTGTACTTGCTTTTCCAAAAAATGAGTTTAACCTCAATTCAAGCTGTGGAGCAACCCATGAGTGATATCACGTGTTGGAATGGTAGAAGAACACAAAGACCCACATCCTAGCACTTGTGGTGTCATTCCTACTTGTATAAAGCATTAATGTGGGGCAAATGAATCACAACAGCACCTTTCTCCTACACTACCAAACCTATCATCACCAAATAAGTCCTGGGTGTAACACTTCATGGGCTTACGATCATGTAAAGCCCAGATTAGGCCGAATGGAGAATAATCCCTCATGTGCTCAAAATGATACTGAAAATCCAAAAAAAGATACCCATTTTTGGTACTTATGTACTTTAGGATGGGGTTTATGCACTCACTTTGACTATATTGTGCATTTGTGATTAGGTGTTATGTACTTGCGTTTCCAAAAGCTGATTTTAACCTGAGTTCGATGCGTTGCACAACACATTGGTGACCGTATAACGTCATATGCATGATTTGTTGAATAAATGGTCATCATAGCACGTGTTGGAATGGTTGGGGATCGATCGTACTAGTATAAAGCACTGAGACAAATGAATCACAATGACCCTCATACACCACTGAACCTATCATCATCAAATGAGTTTTAGGTGCAATACTTCGTGCTCTTATGAAAATGTGAAGGCCAGATTAGGCCGAATAGAGAATGGCTCCCTATGTGCACATAATGATACTAAAAATTCAGAAAAAAAAATACCTAGTTTAGGTACTTGTACTCCTGGAAATTGGGTTTATATACTCACTTTGACAATATTGTGTACTTGTGGTAAGTGGTTATGTACTTTCTTTTCAAAAACCTGATTTTGACCAGAATTTCACGCGTGGAACAACATGATGGGGATCCTATAACTTCAAAAGAACGAATGGAGAATGTTCCCTCATGCGCTGAGAACGATACTAAAAATCTGGAAAAAAAGTACCTAATTACGGCTCTTAGGTACTAGGGATAAGGTTTATGTACTCTATTTGTACATGTTGTGTACTTGTGGAAAATGATTATGCATTTGCTTTTCCAAAGGCCAATTTTAAACTCAATCAATGCGTGGAACAACCTCATAGTTATCCCATATCTTCAAATGCATGATTTGTCGAATATGTGGTCATAATAGTACGCATTGGAATAGTTGGGAACACAAAGACCCATATCCCACCGCTTGTGGTGTCAATTTTCCTAGTATAAAACCCTTATGCATGAGGAAAATGCATCACTCTGACACCCTCTCAGTACCATCGAACTTATCATCAATAAATGAGTCTTGGGTGCAATACTTCATGTTCTTATGAACATGCAAAGGCCAGATTAGACTGAATGAAGAATGATTCCCCAGGTGCAAATAATGATACTGAAAATTCATAAAAAAAACCCAATTTAGGCATTTATGTACCTGTAAACTGGGTTTATGTACTCACTTTGTACACGTTGTGTACTAGTAGTAAGGGATTATGTACCTACTTTTTCAAATAACAATTTCGACCTCACTCGACTCATGGAACAATACATTGGTGACCCTCGAACTTCAAATGCATGATTTTTCAAATATGTGGTCATGATAGTATGTATTGGAATGGTTGGGAACACAAAGACTCATATCCCATCGCTTGTGGTGTCATTCTTTTTAGTATAAAGCCCTTAAGGATGAGGCAAGAGCATCACACTGACACCCCCTCCTACACCACCCCCCTACACCACCAAACCTATCATAAATAAATGAGTCTTAGGTGTAATACTTTGTGCTCTTATAAACATGCAAATGCCAGATTAGGTCGAATGAAGAATAGTCCCCCATGTGTACATAATGATACTAAAAAGCAAGAAAAAAGTACCCAATTTTGGCATTTATATACCTGTAAACTAAGTTTATATACTTAATTTGTACGTTGTGCACTTGTGGTAAGAGATTTTGTACTTGCTTCTCCAAATAACAATTTTGACCTCACTCGACTCGTGGAACAACACATTGGTGACCTCATAACTTCAAATGCATGGTTTTTCGAATATGTGGTAGTATATGTTTCAATAGTTGGGAACACAAAGACCCACATCCCACCACTCGTTAGGTCATTCTTCCTTGTATAAAGACCTTACGGATGAGGCAAATGCATCACTTCAACACCCCCTCCTACACCACACCCTTCACCATCGAACCTATCATCAATAAATAAGTCTTGGGTGCAATACTTCATACTCTTATGAACATGCAAAGGCCAGATTAGGCCAAATGAAGAACGATCCCCTATGTGCACATAATAATAATTAAAATTCAAAAAAACATACCCTACTTAGGCATTTATGTACGAGTAAATTGGGTTTATGTACTAAGTTGGTACATGCAGTATACTTGTGGTAAGGGATTCTGCACTTACTTTTCCAAATAATGATTTTGAACTCACTCGACGTGTCGAATAACACATTCATGACCCCAAAACTTCAAATGCATGATTTTTTGAATATGTGGTCGTGAAAGTACGTGCAGGAATGGTTGGAAATACAAAGACCCACATCACACCACTTGTGGTGTCATTCTTCTCAGTACAATGCCCTTACGCATGAGGCAAAATGCATCACTCCAACACCCCCTCCTACACCACCCCCTCACACTACCAACCTTATCATCAATAAATAAGTCTTGGATGCAATACCTTGTGCACTTATAAATATGCAAAGGTCAGATTAGGCCGAATAAAGAACGATCCACCATGTGCACTAAAAATCCAAAAAAATACCCAATTTAGGCATTTATGTACCTATTAATTGGGTTTATGTACTCAGTTTGAACAAGTAGTGTACTTTGGTAAGGGATTCTATACTTACTTTTCCAAATAATGATTTTGACCTCACTTAACGCATGGAACAACACATTGGTGAGCCCATAACTTCAAATGCATGATTTCTCAAATATGTGGTCGTGATAGTACATGTTGGAACGGTTGGGAACACAATGACCCACATCCCACCGCTTGACCTGTCATTCTTCCTAGTATAAAGCACTGACGCATAAGGCAAAGGAAACAAAAATGACACACCCCCCGACCAACCAACCTATCATCACCAAATGAGTTTTAGGTACAATACTTTGTGCTCTTATGAACATACAAATGCTAGATTATGCTGAATGAAGAATGACCCCCCATGTGCACAAAATTATACTAGAAATCCAGAGAAAAGTACCCAATTTAGGCATTTATATAACTGTAAACTAGGTTTGTGTACTTAGTTTGTATATGTCGTGTACTTGTGGTAATGGATTCTATATTTGCTTTTCCAAATAACGATTTTGACTTCACTCGATGCATGGAACAACACATTGGTGACCCTATAACTTCAAATGTATAATTTTTCAAATATGTGATCGTGATAGTACGTGTTGGAATGGTTGGGAACACAGAGACCCACATCTCACCACTTGTGGTGTCATTCTTCCTGGTATAAAGCTCTTACGCATAACGTAAATACATTACTCTAACACCCCTTCCTGTACCACCCCTCACACCACCGAACTTATCATTAATAAGTGAGTCTTCGATGCAATACTTCGTGCTCTTTTGAATACGCAAAGCCCATATTCGGCTGAATGAAGAATGATCTCCCTTGTGCACATAATGATACTAAACTTTCAGGAAAAAATGCCCAATTTAGGCAATTACATACCTTTAAAGTGGGTTTCTGTACCTAGTTTGTTCATTGTGCTCTTGTGGTAAGGGATTATGTACTTGCTTTTCCAAACAACAATTTTGACCTCACTTGACGCGTGGAACAACATATTGGTGACCTCATAACTTCAAATGCATGATTTTTTGAATATGTGGTCATGATAGTACATGTTGCAATGGTTGGGAACACAAAGACCCACATCGCACCGCTCGTCGAGCCATTCTTTCTAGTATAAAGGCCTTACGCATGAGGCAAATGCATTACTCCAACATCCCCTCCTACACCACACCCCTCACCATCGAACTTATCATCAATAAACGAGTCTTGAGTGCAATACTTCGTCCTCTTATGAACACGCAAAGGTCAAATTATGCCAAATGAAGAAAGATCCCCTATGTGCACATAATAATGCTTAAAATAAAGAAAAAAGTACCTAATTTAGGCATTTATGTACGAGTAAATTAGGTTTATGTACTCAGTTGGTACATGCAGTATACTTGTGGTAAGGGATTTTGCACTTTCTTTTTCAAATAATGATTTTGACCTTACTCGATGTGTGGAACAACACATCCGTGACCCCAAAACTTCAAATGCATAATTTTCGGATATGTGGCCGTGATAGTACGTGTTGGAATGGTTGGTGATACAAAGACCCACATCCTACCATTAGTGGTGTCGTTCTTCTTAGCACAAAGCCCTTATGCATGAGGCAAATGCAACACTCCAACACCCCCTCCTACACTAACCCCTACACCACCGAACCTATCATCAATAAATGAGTTTTCAATGCAATACTTCGTGCTCTTATGAACATGCAATGGCCAGATTAGGCCGAATAAAGAATGATCCCCCATGTGCACATAATGATACTAAAAATCTATAAAAAAAAAATACCCAATTTAGGCAAATATGTACTCAGTTTGTACACGCAAAGTACTTGTGGTAAGGGATTCAGTATTGACTTTTCAAAAAACAATTTTGGCCTCACTCGATGCTTGAAACAACTCATTTGTGACCCTATAACTTCAAATGTATGATTTTTTGAATATATGATCATGATAGATTTTTCGAACATGTGGTCGTGACAGTACGTGTTAGAGTGGTTGGGAACCCAAGGACCCACATCCCACCGCTTGTGGTGTCATACTTCATAGTATAAAGCCCTTACGCATGAGGCAAATACATCACTCCGACACCCCCTCCTACACCACCACCCCACACCACTGAACCTTTCATCAATAAATGAGTCTTGCATGCAATACTTCGTGCTCTTGCGAACATGCAAAGGCCAAATTAGGCTAAATGAAGAACGATCCCCCATGTGCACATAATGATACTAAACATCCAGAAAAAATACCTAATTTGGGCATTTATGTACCTGTAAACTAGGTTTATGTACTAAGTTTGCACATTATGCACTTGTGACAAGGGATATTGTACTTGATTTTCCAAATAACAATTTTGACCTCATGCGACGCATGGCACAACACTTTGGTGACAAATATGTGGTCGTGATAATACGTATTGGAATGGATGGGAATACAGAGACCCACATCCCACTACAAGTGGTGTTATTTTTCCCAATATAAACCCTTTACGCATGAGGCAAATACATTACTCCAACACCCCCTCGTAAACCACCCCCAATCCCACCAAACCTATCATCAATAAATAAGTCCTAGGTGCAATACTTCGTGCTCTTATAAACATGCAAAGGCCAGATTAGGCCAAATAAAGAACGACCCCCCATGTGCATATAATGATACTGAAAATACAGGAAGAAAATACACAATTAAGGCAATTATGTACCTATAAATTGGGTTAATGTACTCAATTTGTATACATTGTGTACTTGTGGTAAGGGATTATGTACTTGCTTTTCCAAACAACAATTTTGACCTCACTCGATGTATGGAACAACACATAGGTGACCCCATAACTTCAAATGCATAATTTTTCGAATATGTGGTTGTGATAGTACGTGTTGGAAAGGTTGGGAACACAAAGACTCATATCCCACCGGTTAAGGTGTCATTCTACCTAGTATAAAGCACTTTCGCATAAGGCAAAGGAATCAAAATGACACACCCCCGCCACACCAACAAATCTATCATCACCAAATGAGTCTTGGGTTCAATGCTTTGTGCTCTTACAAACATGCAAAGGCAAGATTATGTCGAACGAAGAATGATCCCACATGTGCATATAATGATACTGAAAATTCAGAAAAAGTACCAAATTTAGGTATTTATATAACTGTAAACTGGGTTTATATACTCAGTTTGTATACATTGTGCACTTGTGGTAAGGGATTCTATACTTGCTTTTCCAAATAACGATTTTGACCTCACTCGATTTGTGGAACAACACATTGGTGACCTTATAACTTCAAATGTATGATTTTTTAAGTATGTGGTCGTGATAGTACGTGTTGGAATGGTTGGGAACACAGAGAGACCCACATCCCATCGTTTATGGTGTCATTCTTCATGGTATAAGGCCCTTATGCATGAGGTAAATGCATTACTCTGACACCCCCCTACACCACCGAATCTATCATTAATAAATGAGCCTTTAGTGCAATACATCGTGCTCTTATGAACATGCAAAGGCCAGATTTGGCCGAATGAAGAACGATCCCCCGTGTGCTCATAACGATACTAAACGTCCAAAAAAATACCCAAGTTAGGCATTTACATACCTTTAAACTGGGTTTATGTACCTAGTTTGTTCATTGTGCACTTGGGGTAACGGATTCTGTACTTACTTTTTCAAATAATAATTTTGACCTTACTCGACACGTGGAACAATACATTGGTGACCTCATAACTTCAAATGCATGGTTTTTCGAGTATAAGGTCGTGATAGTACGTGTTGTAATGGTTGGGAACACAAAGACCCATATCTCAACGCTCGTCGTGTCATTCTTCCTAGTATAAAGACCATACGCATAAGGCAAATGCATCACCTCGACACCCCTCCTACACCATACTCCATACCATCGAGCCTATCATCAATAAATTAGTCTTGGGTGCAAATTTCATGCTCTTATGAACATGCAAAGGCCAGATTAGGCCGAATGAAGATCGATCCCCCATGTACACATAATGATACTTAAAATCCAGAAAAAAGAAAAAAAAAGTACTCAATTTAGCCATTTATGTTTGAGTAAATTGAGTTTATGTACTCAATTGATACACGCAGTGTACTTGTGGCAAGGGATTTTGTACTTGATTTTCCAAATAATGATTTTGACCTCACTCGCCGCGTGGAACAACACATTAGTGACCCTATAACTTCAAATGCATGATTTTTTGAATATGTGGTCGTGATAATACGTGTTGGAATGGTTGGAAACACAAAGGCCCACATCCCACCACTTGTGGTGTCATTCTTCCTAGTATAAAGTACTAACGCATAAGGTAAAGGAATCAAAACAACACATCCGCCAGCAACATCGAACCTATCATCACCAAATGAGTCTTGGGTACAATACTTTGTGCTCTCATGAACATGCAAAGGCCAGATTACATCGAATGAGAACAATCCTACTTGTGCACATAATGATACTAAAAATCCTGAAAAAATACCCAAATTAGGCATTTAGGTACCTATAAAATAAGTTTATGTACTCAGTTTGTACACGTTGTGTACTTAAGGTAAGGGATTTTATACTTGCTTTTCCTAATAACGATTTTGATCTCACTCGATGCATGGAACAATATATTGGTGACCTTATAACTTCAAATGTATGATTTTTTGAATATGTGGCCGTGATAGTACGTGTTGGAATGCTTAGGAACACAAAGACCCATATCCCACCGCTTGTGATGTTATTTTTCCTAGTATGAAGCCCTTGCGTATGAGGCAAATGCATCACTCCAACACCCCCCTACACTACCAAACTTGTCATCAATAAATGAGTCTCCAGTGCAATACTTCGTGCTCTTATAAACATACAAAGGCCATATTAGGTCGAATAAAGAACAATCCCTCATGTGCACATAATAACAATAAACATCCAAAAACAAATACCTAATTTAGGCATTTACATAACTATAAACTGGGTTTATGTACTCACTTTGTGCACGTTGTGTACTTATGGTAAGGGATTATGTATTTACTTTTCCAAATAATGATTTTGACCTCACTCAACTCGTGTAACAACACGTTGGTGATGCCATAACTTCAAATGCATAATTTTTCAAATATGTAATCGTGATATTACATATCGGAATGATTGGGAACACAAAGACTCACATCCCACCGCTCATGGTGCCATTCTTCCTAGTATAAAGCTCTTACGCATGAGTCAAATACATCACTATGATACCCCCTCCCTCACCACACCCACACCATCGAGCCTATCATTAATAAATGAGTCTTGGGTGCAATAATTCATTCTTTTAAGAACATGCAAAGGCCATATTAGGTCGAATGAAGAACAATCCCCCATGTGCACATAATGATACTTAAAATCCAAAAAAAAAAAAAAACCTAATTTAAGCATTTATGTGCCTGTGAACTGGGTTTATGTACTCAGTTTGTCCACGTTGTGTACTTGTGGTAAGGGATTCTATACTTGCTTTTTAAAATAACAATTTTGACCTTACTCAACACGTGGAACAACACATTCGTGACCCGAAAACTTCAAATGCATGATTTTTCGAACATGTGGTCGTGATAGTACGTTAGACCTAGCAATTGGGTACCCATGGGTAACTTAATAATGGGTTATCACAAGTTAGGTAAATTTACACCAGGGTAATTTACCCGTTTTTATTGGGTACAAGATAGTGGACCTATTACCCATCCTAATAGATAATGGGTAACCCCGTGGGTACCTATAATAATTTTTTATTTTTTTAATATTTAAAAGGTAAATTAATATCTACCTTGCAACTTACATGATGTTACTAAATATTAACTAAATAAAATTAAAAAAAGACAATGAATTATTAAATTGAATACGTGCTTCAAGCATATTAATAACGTTGTTGTTTAATACTTACAACCTTTGTTTTTTTTTTAAAATCAGTTCAATACTTACAACTTAAGTATTCAAAATCCATCAAATTTAAAGTACGTTACATTTAAAAGTTCAAATTTAAATCTCATTATATGTTAAAAGCTTTTCGAATTAAAAGTTTAAATATCACTCAATCATTGTTGTCCTTGTAAAAAAAGATGTTACATCTATGAAAATATGTACAACAAATTATTGATCAATTGACTACATAGGTGGTTGCTATTTGTGAAAGATTTTTTGTTACACATAATTTTGCATTTAGGGTATTGCTCTATGGTATTAGTATGTTGTAATTTTTTTATTTGTAAAATTTAAAAATTAAAAGTAAGATTAAAAAAAATTTAAAAATAAAATATATATATATATATATATACAGGTAACCCATGGGTTGGGCCAAAAAATGACAGGAAATTTGGGTGTGGGTAAAATTACCCACATTTTATTGGGTTGGAAATATAAAGCCCATTACCTGTAAATTTTTGGGCACCTTTGAGTATTGATACTATTTTACCAGGACTATTGTACGTGTTGGAATGGTTGGAAACACAAAACCCACATCCCACTGCTTGTGTAATTCTTCTTAGTATAAAGCCCTTACGCATGAGGCAAACGCATCACTCCGACACCCGTTCCTACACCACCAAACCTATCATCAAGAAATGAGTATAGGGTGCAATATTTCGTGCTCTTATGAACATGCAGAGGCCAGATTAGGCTGAATAAACAACGATCCTCCATGTGCATATAATGATACTGAAAATCAAGAAAAAAAATCCAATATAAGTATTTATATACCTGCAAATTGGGTTTATGTACTCTATTTGTACACCAGCGTAATTGTGACAAGGGATTCTGTACTTAATTTTCCAAATAACGATTTTGACCTCACTCGACGTGCAGAACAACACATTGGTGACCTTATAACTTCAAATGTATGATTTTTCAAATATGTGGTCGTGATAATACGTGTTGGAATGTTTGGGAACCCAAAGACCCACATCCCACCGCTTGTGGTGTCATTCTTCCTAGTATAAAGCCCTTACGCATGAGGCAAATATATCACTCCGACACCCCCCTCCTACTTCATCCCCCTACACCACTGAACCTATCATCAATAAATGAGTCTTGGGTGCAATACTTCGTGCTCTTGTGAACATGCAAAGCCTAGATTATGCTGAATGAAAAACAATCCCCCACGTGCACATAATGATACTAAACATCCAGAAAAAATACCCAATTTAGGTATTTATGTACTTGTAAAGTGAGTTTATGAACTCAGTTTGCACATTGTACACTTGTGGTAAGGGATTCTGTACTTACTGTTCCCAATAACAATTATGACCTCATGCGACACATGGAACAACACAATGGTGATCCCAAAACTTCAAATGCATGATTTTTTAAATATGTGGTCGTGATAATACGTGTTGGAATGGTTGGGAACACAAAGACCCATATCCCACCCTTCGTGGTATCATTCTTCCTAGTATAAAGCCCATACGCATAAGACAAATACATCCCTCCGACACCCCTTCTTACACCATCGAACCTATCATCAATAAATAAGTCGAGTGTAATACTTCATGCTTTTATGAATAAACAAAGGCCAGATTAGGCCGAATGAAGAACGATCCCCCATGTGCACAAAATGATACTGAAAATTAAAAAAAAAATACCCAATTTAGGCATTTATGTACCTGTAAGTTTGGTTTATGTACTTAATTTGTACGCGCAGTGTACTTGTGGTAAAGGATTCTGTACTTACTTTTCAAATAATGATTTTGATCTCACCCGACGAGTGGAACAACACATTAGTGACTCTATAACTTCAAGTATATGATTTTTTGAATATCTGGTAATGATGGTACATGTTGGAATGGGTGGGAACCCAAAGACCCTCATCCCACTACTTGTGGTGTTATTCTTAGGCTTTGTACACATGAGGTAAATGCATTAATCTAACACCTCCTCCTACACCACCCCTTACACTATCGAACTTATCATTAATAAATGAGTCTTGGGTGCAATACATCGTGCCTTTGTGAACATGCAAAGGCCGGATTATGCCAAATGAAGAACGATCCCCTATGTGCACATAATGATACTAAACATCCAGAAAAAATACCCAATTTAGGCATTTAAGTACCTGTAATCTGGGTTTACATACTCAGTTTGCACATTGTGCACTTGATGTAAGGGATATTGCACTTGCTTTTCCAAATAACAATTTTGGCCTCATGCGAGGCGTGGGACAACACATTGATGACCCCAAAACTTAAAATGCAAGATTTTTCGAATATGCAGTCGTGATAGTATGTGTTGGAAAGCTTGGGAACACAAAGACCCATATCCCACTATTTGTGGTGTTATTCTTCTTAGTATACATCCCTTACGCATGAGGTAAATGCATCACTCCAACACCCCCTCCTACACCACCCCCCATACCACCGAACCTATCATCAATAAATGAGTCTTGAGAGTAATACTTCATGCTCTTATGAACATACAAAGGCCAGGTTAGGTTGAATGAAGAATGATCCCCTGTGTACACATAATAATACTAAAAATCTAGAAAAAAAGGGTACCTAATTGAGGCATTTATATACCTATAAACTGGGTTTATATATTCAGTTTGTATGTTATGCACTTGTGCTAAGGCTTTTGTACTTGCTTTTCCAAATAACAATTTTGACCTCACTCGATGCGTGGAACAACACATTAGTGACCTTATAACTTCAAATGCGTGGTTTTTTGATTATATGTTCGTGATAGTACATCTTAGAATGTTTGGGAACACAAACATCCACATCCCACCACTCGTGGTGTCATTCTTCCTAGTATAAAGCCCTTATGCATGAGGCAAATGCATCACTCAGACACCCCCTCCTACACCACACCCCACACCATTAAATCGATCATCAATAAATAAGTATTGGGTGCAATTCTTCGTGCTCTTATAAACATTCAAAGACCAGATTAGGCCGATGAAGAACGATCCCCCATGTGCACATAATGATACTAAAAATAAAAAATAAAAAAGTACCAATTTAGGCATCTATGTAACTATAAACTGGGTTTATGTACTCAGTTTGTACATGTTGTGTACTTCTGGGAAAGGATTCTATATTTGCTTTTTCAAATAATAATTTTGACCTCACTCGATGCTTGGAACGACACATTGGTGACCCTATAACTTCAAATGCATGATTTTTCAAATATATGGTCGTCATAGTATGTGTTGGAACTGTTGGGAATACAAAGACCCACATCCCACCATTGTGGTGTCATTTCTCCTACTATAAAGCCCTTACGCATAAGGTAAATACATCACTCGAACACCCCTTCCTACACCACCCCCCCACACCACCAACCCTACCATCAATAAATAAGTCTTGGGTGCAATACTACGTGTGCTTATAAACATATAAAGGCCAGATTAGGCCGAATAAAGAACAACCCCTAATGTGCAAATAATGATATTGAAAATATAGAAAAAAAATACCCAATTTAGGCATTTACGAACCAGTAAATTGGGTTCATGTACTTAGTTTGAACACGCAATGTACTTGTGGAAAGGGATTCCGTACTTGCTTTTCCAAATAATGATTTTGAAAAACACATTGGTGACCCCATAACATCAAATGCATGAATTTTCAAATATATGGTTGTGACAGTACGTGTTGGAATGGTTGGGAACCCAACGACCTGCATCCCACCGCTTGTGGTGCCATTCTTCCTAGTATAAAGTATTGACGCATAAAGCTAAAGAATCAAAACAACACACCCCCTCGCACCACCTAATCTTGCATCACCAAATGAGTCTTGGGTGCAATACTTCATGCTCTTATGAACATGTAAAGGCTAGATTGCGTCGAATGAAAAACGATCCCGCAAATGCACATAATGATACTAAAAATCTAGAAAAAATGGTACCCAATTTAGGCTTTTATATACCTATAAACTGGGTTTATATACTCAGTTTATACGTTATGCACTTGTTGTAAGGATTATGTACTTACTTTTCCAAATAATGATTTTGACCTCACTCGACGCGTGGAAAAACACATTTGTGACCTCATAACTTCAAATGCATGATTTTTTGAATATATGGTTGTGATAGTATGTGTAGGAACTGTTGGGAATATAAAGACCCACATCCCACCACTTGTGGTGTCACTCCTCCTAGTATAACGTCCTTACGCATGAGGCAAATGCATCACTCTAACACCCTCTCTGACACCAACCCCCACACCACCAACCCCATCATCAATAAATATGTCTTGGGTGCAATACTACGTGCGCTTATAAACATGAAAAGGCCAGATTAGGCCGAGTAAAGAACGCCTCCCATGTGCCAATAATGATATTTAAATATAGAAAAAATACCCAATTTAGGCATTTATGAACCAGTAAATTGGGTTTATGTACTCAGTTTGAACACATAATGTACTTGTGGTAGGGGATTCTGTATTTGCTTTTCCAAATAATGATTTTGACCAACACATTGGTGACCTCATGACTTCAAATGCATGAATTTTCAAATATATGGTCATGATAGTACGTGTTGGAATGGTTGGGAACCAATGACCCACATCCCACTGCTTGTGGTGTCATTCTTCCTAGTATAAAGCATTGACGTATAAGGCAAAGGAATCAAAACAACATACCACCCGACATCACCGAAACTTTCATCACCAAATAAGTCTTGAGTGCAATACTTTGTGCTCTTATGAACATGCAAAGGCTAGATTACGTCGAATGAAGAACGATCTCGCAAATGCACATATTGATACTGAAAATCTAGAAAAAAAATACCCAAATTAGGTATTTATGTACATGTTAACTGGGTTTATGTACTCAGTTTGTACATGTTGCGTATTTATGGTAAGGGATTCTATACTTGCTTTTCCAAATAATTATTTTGACCTCACTCGATGCGTGGAAAAACACATTGTCACCCTATAACTTCAAATGTATGATTTTTTGCATATGTGGTAGTGGTAGTACATATTGGAATAGTTGGGAACACCAATACCCATATCTCACTGCTTGTGGTGTCATTTTTCCTAGTATAAAACCCTTACACATGAGGCAAATGCTTCACTCTGACACCCTCTCCTACACCACTGAACCTATCATCAATAAATGAGTCTTGGGTGCAAAACTTCATGCTCTTGTGAACATGCAAACACCGGATTAGGCCGAATGAAGAACGATTCCCCATGTTCCCATGAAGATACTAAACATCCAAAAAAATACCTAATTTAGGCATTTATGTCCTTGTAAACTAAGTTTATGTACTCAATTTCCACATTGTGCACTTGTGGTAAGGGATACTGTATCCAAATAACAATTTTGACCTTACGCAACTTGTGGAACAGCATATTAGTGACCCTAAAATTTAAAATGCATGATTTTTTTAAATATGTGGTTGTGATAGTACGTGTTGGAACTGTTGGGAATACAAAGATCCACATCCCACCACTTGTAATGTCATTCTTCCTTGAATAAAGCCTCTACACATAAGGCAAATGCATCACTCCAAAACCCTTTCGTACACCACCCCACATGCCACCAACCCTATCATCAATAAATAAGTCTCGGGTGCAATACTTTGTGCTCTTATAAACATGTAAAGGCCAAATTAGGCCGAATAAAGAACGACCCCAATGTTCGCATAATGATACAAAAAACACAGAAAAAATACCCAATTTAGGCATTTATGTACCTGTAAATTGGGTTTATGCACTCAGTTTGCACACGCAGTATATTTGTGGTAAGGTACTTTGTATTTAATTTTCCAAATAACGATTTTGACCTCACTCGACATGTGGAACAACACATTGGTGACCTTATAACTTCAAAAGTATGATTTTTTGAATATGTGGTCGTGATAGTAAGTGTTGGAATGGTTGGGAACCCAAAAACTCACATCCGACCGCTTGTGGTGTCATTCTTCCAAGTATAAAGCTTTTACACATGAGGCAAATGCATCACTCCAATACCCCTTCCTACACCACCCCCCACACCACCGAACCTATCGTCAATAAATTAGTCTTACGTGCAATACTTCGTGCTCTTATGAACATGGTGTAAATTGCACAGGGGCCCCCAGTGATATCTAGAATTGGCTGATAACCCCCTGTGAAATAAAAATTTGCTCCTATACCCCCTATGTTTAATTAAACATTGCACACTTGACCCAATAGTCATTTTATTGTTGTTTGATATTCATTGAATAGAAAAAAGACAAAATTACCCTTAAATAAAATTGTTTTTTTTTTACATTTCAAATTAATTTAAAAAAGGCATATGTTTATATTTATACTTATATATAATATGTATACATATATAAGTCTAAGCATAATAATTTTGAAAAAGTATATAATATAGTTTTTACACTTACATAATATATGTACATGTATAAATTTAACTATAAAGATATTATATATTATTTATTTATACATGTCACATATATCCATATATAAATTTTCTTTAATTCTTTTAAAATTAAATAATACCTAATATTTATAAAAATTAAATAATATATTTTTTATTTATATTTACATATAAAATATATGCACATCTATAAATATAAACATTTATGTTTTTTATTTATGCATATAATATGTATAATTTTTTTCTTCATTTCAAATCAAGTAATATTTATTATTTGTAAAAATATAAAATATATAATATTTATAAAAATTAAATAATATATTTTTTATTTATAGTTACATATAAAATATATGTACATCCATAAATATAAACATATATGTTTTTTATTTATACATATAATATACATAATTTTTTTCTTCATTTCAAATTAAGTAATATTTATTATATGTAAAAATATAAAATATAAAATATTTATAAAAATTAAATAATATATTTTTATTTATAATTACAATACATAATTATAGTTACATATAATAATTACAAAAATTATTTAATATTTATTATTTGTAAAAATATAATTTTTATTTTTATTTATATACATATAATATACATATATATAAATTTATCATAACATGTATATATATGCATATATGTAAAATTATACATAACATATACATTGTATATGACTATATATAATATATTATATATAACATATATATTTATATATATTATCACCACCACCACCCCCCAATCGCCCCGCCCCCCGCGCACCCCCCCCACCCGTCTTCCCCCAACTCGGCGGACAACCATGGCTGCCTCTTCTCCAAACCTAATAGGCAGCCATGGCTGCCGCGCATAATGGCTAGGTCTGGCCAGATCTGGATTTGGCCAAACCTGGCCACTGGCCGCCGTGGCCAATGGTGGCCGTCGGTCGCCATCTTTCTTCTTCATTTCATTTTTTTTTTTTTTGGCCGCCGGCAGCCAACTGGTGAGCTATTGAGGCTGGCTACCGAAATGTTGGTAACCATAGCTGCCATGTCAGCCGGTGGGTTGGGGTAAGGTGGGATTACATTTATTATATATATGTATTATATATTGATTATATATTATACATATATTATATTATATACATAATAATATATTACTTATTTTTTTTATTTTTTTTATAGATATTATATAATTTAATTTGGACCATTGATCTCTTTAAAAAAAATCTAACGGTTGATAAGTGAGGGGCATGATCGTCTTTTTGTACATAAAATTACATTCCAAATTGCGCACACCCGTGCGTGAATGACACCTTCCTCCCCAAGGGTGCTCATTGCATGATTTTAGAAAATATATAGGGTATAGGAGCAAATTTTTATTTCATAGGGGGTTATCAGCCAATTCCGGATATCACAGGGGACGTTGTGCAATTTACCCTATGAACATGCAAAGGCCAAATTAGGCTGAATAAAGAATGATCCCCCATGTCCACATAATGATACTGAAAATTAAAAAAAAAAACCATTTTAGGCATTATGTACCTATAAATTTGGTTTATGTACCCAGTTTGCACACGCAGTATAGTTGTGGTAAGGGATTCTGTACTTGTTTTTTCAAATAACGATTTTGGCCTCACTTGATGCATGGAAAACACAATGGTGACCCCATAACTTTATATGCATGATTTTTTGAATATGTGGTTGTGATAGTACGTGTTGGAAGGGTTGGGAACACAAAGACCCACACCCCATCGCTTGTGGTGTTATTCACCTTAGTATAAAGCACTGACGCATAAGGCAAAGGAATCAAAATGACACACCCCCCGCACCACGGAACCTATCATCACCAAATGAGTCTTGGGTGCGATACTTTATGCTATTTTGAACATGCAAAGGTCTGATTACGTCGAATGAAGAACGATCCCGCATGTTCACATAATGATACTGAAAATCTTGAAAAAGTAACCAAATTAGACATTTATGTACCTATAACTAGATTTATGTACTTAGTTTGTAGATGTTGTGTACTTATGGTAAGGGATACTATACTTGCTTTTTCAAATAACGATTTTGACCTTGCTCGACGCGTGTAAAAACACATTAGTGACCTAATAATTTCAAATGTATGATTTTTTGAATATGAGGTTGTGATTTCATAAAGACACGTGGAATAGTTGAGAACATAAAGATCCACATCCCACCGAAGCCTTACACATGAGGCAAATACATCACTCCGACACCCCCTCCTACACCACCCCCCCCACACCACCAAACCTATCATCAATAAATGGATTTTTGGTACAATACTTCATGGTCTTATGAATGTACAAAGCCCAAATTAGGCCGAATAAAGAACGATCCCCCATGTACACATAATGATACTAAACATCCAGAAAAAAAATACCTAATTTAGGCATTTACGTACTTGTAAATTGGGTTTCTGTACTCACTTTGTACACTTGTTACTTGTAGTACGGGATTATGTACTTACTTTTCGAAATAACGATTTTGACCTCACTCGACTCGTGGAACAACACATTGGTGACCCCATAACTTCAAATTCATGATTTTTCGAATATGTGGTCGTGATCATACCTATTGGAATGGTTGGGAACATAAAGATCCATATCCCATTGCCTGTGGTTTCATTCTTCCTTGTACAAAGCCCTCACATATTAGGCAAATGCATCACACAGACACCCCTTCCTACACGTCCCCTCCACACTACCAAACCTATCATCAATAAATGAGTCTTGGGTGCAATACTTCATGCTCTTCAGAATATATAAAGGGCATATTAGGTCAAATGAAGAATGATCCCCTATGTGCACAAAATGATACTAAAAATCAAGAAAAAAAAGTACCTAATTTAGGCATTTATATACATGTAAATTGGGTTTCTATACTCAGTTTGTACGTTATACACTTGTGGAAAGGGATTCTATACTTAATTTTCCAAATAATGATTTTAACCTCACTCGATGAATGGAACAACACATTGGTGACCTCATAACTTCAAATGCATGATTTTTCAAATATGTGGTCGAGGTAATACGTGTTGGAATGATTAGGAACACAAAGACCCACATCCCACCGCTCGTGGTATCATTTTTCCAAGTATAAAGCTCTTATGCATGAGGCAAATGCATCACTCCGACACCTCTTCCTACACCACACCCCACACCATCGAACCTATCATCAATAAATGTGTCTTAGGTGCAATACTTCTTGCTCTTATTAACATTCATACACCAGATTAGGCTGAATGAATAACAATCCCCCATGTGCACATAATGATACTCAATTTGTACACGTTGTGTACTTATGGTAAGGGATTCTATACTTGCTTTTTTAAATAACAATTTTGACCTTAGTCGACATATGGACAACACATTCGTGACTCCAAAACTTCAAATGCATGGTTTTTCGAATATGTGGTTGTGATAGTACGTTAGACCTAGCAATTGGGTACCTATGGGTAATCCAATGACGGGTTGGGTAAATTTATCCCTTTTTTATTAGGTACAATATAGTGGACCCATTACCCATGAGGATGGTAAATTGGTAACCCGTGGGTACCGTAATAATTTTTTATTTTTCAATATTTAAAAGATAAATTAATATTCACCTTGCAACTTACATGATGTCACTAAAATATTAACTGAATAAAATTAAAAAACAACAACAAATTTCTTAAATTGAGTAAGTACTTAAAGCATATTAATAACGTTGTAGTTTAATACTTACAACCTTTTTTTTTTAAATCAATTTAATGCTTACAACTTAAGTATTCAAAATCCATCAAATTTAAAGTACATTACATTTAAAAGTTCAAATTTGAATCTCATTATATGTTAAAAGTTTTTTCAGTTAAAAGTTTAAATATCACTCAAACATTTTTGTCTTTGTAAAAGAAGATGTTACATCTATGAAAATATGTACAACAAATTATTTATCAATTGAATACATAGGTGATTGCTATTTGAGAAAGGTTTTTTGTTATACACAATTTTGTTTTTAGGGTACTGCTCTATGGTATTAGTATGTTGTAACTTTATTATTTGTAAAATTCAGAATTAAAAGTTGGATTAAAATTTTTAAAAACATAACATATACTAGTAACCTGTGCGTACCTACGGGATGGGCCAAAAAACGGCTGGTACTTTGGGTACGGGTAAAATTACCTGCATTTTATTAGGTTGAAAATATAAAGCCCATTACTCGTAAATTTTTGATTACCCATGGGTATAGGTACTATTTTGCCAGGTCTATAGTACGTGTTGGAATGGTTGAAAACACAAAAACCCATATCCCACTGCTTGTAGTGTCATTCTTCTTAGTATAAAGCCATTACGCAAGAGGCAAATGCATCACTCCGAAACCCCTTCCTACACCACCCCCCACACCACCAAATTGATCATCAAAAAATGTGTCGTGTGCAATACTTCATGCTTTTATGAACATGCAAAGGCCAGGTTAGGATGAATAAAGAATTATCCCCCTTGTACTCATAATGATACTGAAAATTCAGGAAAAAAAATGCCCAATTTAGGCATTTATGTACTTCTAAATTAGGTTTATGTACTCAGTTTGTACACACAGTGTACTTGTAGTAAAGGATTTTGTACTTACTTTTCCAAATAACGAATTTGACCTCACTTGACGTGTGGAACAACACATTTGTGACCCTATAACTTCAAATGTATGATTTTTCTAATATGTGGTCGTAATAGTACGTGTTGAAATGGTTGGGAACCTAAAGACCTACATCCCACCGCTAATGGTATCATTCTTCCTATTATAAAGCCCTTACGCATAAGGAAAAAGCATCACTCCAACACCCTCACCGACACCACCCCCACACCACCAAACCTGTCATCAATAAATGAGTCTTGGGTGCAATACTTTGTGCTCTTGTGAACATGCAAAGGCCAGATTAGGCCGAATGAAGAATGATCCCCCATGTGCACAAAAGATACTAAACATCCGGAAAAAATAACCAATTTAGGCATTTGTGTGCCTGTAAACTAGGTTTATATACTCAATTTGCACATTGGGCAATTATAGTAAGGGATATTGTACTTGCTTTGTCAAATAACAATTTTGACCCCAAGCGAAGCGTGGAACAACATATTAGTGACCCTGAAACTTCAAATGCATGATTATTCGAATATGTGGTCACAATAGTACATGTTGAAACAGTTGGGAACACAAAGACCCATACCCACTGCTTGTGGTATCATTCTTCCTGGTATAAAGCCTAACGCATGAGGCAAATGCATCACTCCAACATCCCTTCCTACACCATACCTTACACTGTCGAACTTATCATCAATAAATGAGTCGAGTGCAATACATCATGCTTTTATGAACATGCAAAGGCCATATTAGGCCGAACAAAGAATGATCACCCACGCGCATATAGTGATACTGAAAATTTAGAAAAAAGTACCCAATTTAGGGATTTATGTACAAGTAAACTGGGTATATGTACTTAGTTTGTATACGATGTGTACTCGTGGTAAAGGGTTCTATACCTGCTTTTTCAAATAACAATTTTGACCTCACTTGACACGTGGAACAATACATTAGTGACTCCAAAACTTCAAAGGCATGATATTTCGGATATGTGATCGTGATAGTACGTGTTGGAATGGTTGGAAACATAAAGACACATATCCCATCGCTTGTGGTGTCATTCTTCTTAGTATAAAGCCCTTACGCATGAGGCAAATGCATCACTTTGACACCCCTTCCTACACTACCCCCCCTACACCATCGAACCTATCATCAATAAATGAGTCTTGGGTGCAATCCTTCATGCTCTTATGAACAAGCAAAGGCCAGATTAGGCCGAATGAAGAACGATCCCCCATATGCACATAATGCTACTATATCAAGAAAAAAAATAGCCAATTTGGGAATTTATATACCTGTAAATTTGGTTTATGTACTTAGTTTGTACACGCAGTGTACTTATGATAAGGGATTATGTATTTACTTTTCCAAATAACAATTTTGACCTCACTAGACGTATGGAACAACACATTGGAGACCCCATAACTTTGAATGCATGCTTTTTTAAATATGTGATCGTGATAGTACGTGTTGGAATGGTTGGGAACACAAAGACCCATATCCCACCGCTCATGGTATCATTCTTCCTAGTATAAAGCCCCTAGACATGAGGCAAATACATCACTCCAACACCCCTTCCCACATCACAACCTACACCATCGAACCTATCATCAATAAATAAGTTTGATGTAATACTTCATGCTTTTATGAATATAGAAATGCCAGACTAGGCCGAATGAAGAATGATTTCCTATATGCACATAATGATACTAAAAATTCAGGAAAAAAAAAACCCAATTTAGGCATTTATGTACCTGTAAATTTGGCTTATGTACTCAATTTGTACACGCAGTGTACTTGTGGTAAGGGATTCTATACTTACTTTTTCAAATAATGATTTTGACCTCACTCAACGTGTGGAACAACACATTGGTGACTCTATAACTTCAAATATATGATTTTTCGAATGTGTGGTAATGATAGTACATGTTGGAATGGTTGGGAACCCAAAGACCCTCATCCCACTGCTTGTGGTGTCTTTCTTAGGCCTTGTACGCATGAGTTAAATGCATCAGTGTGACACCACCTCTTATACCACCCCCCACACCACCGAATTTATCATCAATAAATAAGTCTTGGGTGCAATACTTCGTGCTCTTGTGAACACGTAAATGCCAGATTAGGCCGAATGAAGAACGATTCTCCATGTGCGCATAATGATACTAAACATCCAAAGAAAATGTCCAATTTAGGCATTTATGTACCTATAAATTGGGTTTATGTACTCGGTTTGCACATTGTGCACTTTTGGTAAGGGCACTGTACTTGTTTTTCCAAATAACAATTTTGACCTCACGCGACACGTGAACAACACATTTATGACCCTAAAACTTAAAATGCAAGATTTTTCAAATATGTGGTCGTGATAGTACATGTTGGAATGTCTGGGAATACAAAGACCCACATCCCACCACTTGTGGTGTCATTCTTCTTAGTATAAATCCCTTACGCATAAAGTAAATGCATAACTCTGATACCCCCTCCTACACCATCCCCTGCACCACCAACCCTATCATCAATAAATAAGTCTTGGGTGAAATACTACGTGCACTTATAAACATGCAAAGGCCAGAATAGGCCGAATAAAAAATGACCCCCCATGTGCAAATAATAATATTGAAAATATATAAAAAGTACACAATTTAGGCATTTATGAACCATTAAATTGGGTTTATATACTTAGTTTGAACACACAGTGTATTTTGAAGGAACAATCGGCATTAGGATGCACAATAATTCAAAATTAAAACACCAAATCCAAGTCCAATCGATCATCCCAGGGTCATACCATGCAGTATATTCAAAATTAGAAGAAGATACTTACCTTTAGAAGCAAGATCCAAGGAAGAAAACCAAATCTCCAAGTGTTGGCAGATTTGCAATTGGATCTGGCGCAGCGGATTCAGAACCGAATTTGACCAACCAAAACTCTCAATAAATTCAAACAAAAAATCTGGGAGATACCTAAAACCTTAGGCTATATTCAATAGAAAATTTGGATCAAAAATCACATCACAGCTTCTATAAAAAAATTCGTAAAGTTAGACGATCTGCAAGAAACTGTGAAATAGCGATCTCACGCGAAATCGCCTCCAACGTTGATCCACACACCAAAGATGAGATCCTAAATCTCCAGATCATAAGTTGGATTAGATCTGAAAATGGAGATGGAGTATGATCGGTTTTTGGAGAGTTTTGGTAGGGAAGAAAAGGATGAATTCAACACATGAATATCTTGCCTAGAAAGGTTTTTCTGGAGGGAAAGCATTTAGAATTTGATTTTCTAATGCTGAAAATTACACTAAAATTCGTCTAGCTCTATATCTATATATAGAGTGTGTGAGGTGTGATGCCATCACACCTCCCATGAGGATGTGGGGACCGAAAATTAGTTGTGTGCAAGTTGGCAAATTAAATTTCAATTGAATTTGAATTTGAATTTCATCTTGCCAACTTGGAATCTTATTCGAAATTAATTCAAATCCAATTTGAATTTTTCCTCTTAAAATCCTTGTTCTTCCATTAATTAAATTAATCTAATTAATTTAATTAATTAACCTTGACTTAACAATTAAGTCAAGTAAACTTAACTCTTTAAGTTTACTTTAGTCAACTTAACCCCTTAAGTTAATTTTGATCAATTGACGATCAATGTGGTACCAAATAATTAACTCTTTAATTATTTGCCTAATTTAACTCCTTAAATTAATTGATTAATTTAACACTTAAATTAATCAAGCCAAAATTGATCTTCAAAAGTCTCCCAAAAATCGGCCATGGAAAAAGGTTATCTTTCTAATACTTAGAAAAATTTCTCCATCAATTAGGAAGGTCTTTTGGCTTTTGTGTGTGACCCATTGGGTTCTACCATTCATTGGACATAGGCTCATAACCCGTTGTGACTTTTGAATATTTAATATTCATTCTAGTTTAACACTCCTTTTAAACTAGTCGACTCGATTCAATCGATCTCATCAATTGAAGAGTACATAATCTCCATAGTCAATGTCCAACCTCAAGCCCATGAAGCCCAATTAATTGGTCCAAATGAATATCTATATGAGAACCGTTTAAAGCTCTACGCGTTCCATGCAAATACGGTCCTTCCGTCTCCTATCTCCCGAAAGAGGCCTAGGGCAAGATATTTGTCGGCTCCCTAATAGCCTCGATTCTATGCTTCTATTCTAAATGTCCGATTCCTTTGTATGAACTCAACTTTGGAAAACTCCTTTCCCAAATTGTCATACCACCTTGCGCAAGGATTTCTTGAAATCGATCATTATAGAATGCATAGGAGATGTACTCGCCCTTCACAAAAGCGAGGAGTCGGATTCCCTCTTGGATCTCACAAACCTCTATGCCAAGTAGCTCATACCCAATCTCACCTCGAACGGCTTGCTAAGTGACCAAGGATGAGTCAAAGCATGAGGACTTAGGTCAGAGGACTAATAATATGCACTAGCGTAAGCAGGAGAACTAACTACTACCGACTTGCCAGTACGGCTACCTAATGGAGTCTCCGGTGGGTCTTCAGTGCCTTGTTCTCTAACAAGCACCCACTAACACGCACCCGTATCACATACGGTTGCTCATGGAATGGAGCAATATCCAACCCCTTGAATTTATGCATCGTTAGTGCAAGTCTTTCCGGATCTTAGATGTCATGTCTCTGAAGATCCTATGACTTGGAATGTTTTAAGATCACGACCGTGTAAGACTTATTCCATGATCACCACCTAGTGTGTGACCAAGTCCCGTAGTCTTAAGTGATCTAAGGACTTCATCCAAATACCAGTGAAGTAATATGGTGCATGAGATGAATGTGGCCATATACAAGATATTATTCAATCAAGATTGTTTTTACAAGAAAATAGCTTTACAAGGCCAAATCTATTGGCTTGTCGGGCATTATTTCCAACATATTTGTCATAAGGGATTTTGTACTTAATTTTTTGAATAACGATTTTGACCAACACATTGGTGACCCTATAATTTCAAATGCAAGAATTTTCGAATATATGGTCAGGATAGTACGTGTTGGAATGGTTGGAAACCCAATGACCCACATCCCACTGCTTGTGGTGTCATTCTTCCTAGTATAAAACACTGACACATAAAGCAAAGGAATCAAAACGACACACCACCCTGCACCACCGAATCTTTCATTACTAAATGAACATGCAAAGGCCATATTACGTTGAATAAAGAATGATCTCACAAATACACATAATGATATTGAAAATCTAAAAAAATACTTAAATTAGGCATTTATGTACTTATAAACTGGGTTAATGTACTTAGTTTGTACACGTTGCGTACTTATAGTAAGGGATTCTATACTTGCTTTTCCAAATAGCAATTTTGACCTTACTCGACATGTGGAAAAACACATTGGTTACCCTATAACTTCAAATGTGAGATTTTTCAAATATGTGGTAATTATAGTACATATTGGAATAGCTAGGAACACCAAGACCCACATCCCACGGCTTATGGTGTCATTCTGCCTAGTATAAAGCCTTTACGAATAAGGCAAATGCATCAGTCTGACACCCAGTCTTACTACCGAACCCATCATCAATAAATGAGTTTTAGGTGCAATACTTCGTGTTCTTGTGCACATGCAAAGACCAAATTAGGCCAAATGAAGAACAATTCCCCATGTGCACATGATGATACTAAACATCTAAAAAAATACCCAATTCAGGCATTTATGTACTTGTAAACTGGGTTTATGTACTCAGTTTCCACATTGTGCACTTGTGGTAAGGGATACTGCACTTGCTTTTCCAAATAACAATTTTGACCTCACGCAACTCGTGGAACGGCACATTAGTGACCCCAAAACTTAAAATGCATGATTTTTCGAATGGCCGTGATAGTACGTGTTGGAATGCTTGGGAACACAAAGACCCACATCCAACCCCTTGTGGAGTCATTTATCTTAGTATAAATCTCATACACATGAGGCAAATGCATTACTCCGACACCTCCTCCTAAACCACCCCATACCACCGAACCTATCATCAATAAATGAGTCTCGAGTACAACATTTTATGCTCTTATGAATATACGAAGGCCAGATTAGGCCAAATGAAGAATGATCCCCCATGTGCACATAATGATACTAAAAGTATAGAAAAAGTACCCAATTTAGGAACTCATATACTTTTAAATTGAGTTTATATACTCTTTTGTACGTTGTGCACACGTTGGTGACCTCATAACTTCAAATGCATGATTTTTCGAATATCTGGTAATAATAGTACGTCATGAAATGATTGGGAACACAAAGACCCACTTCCCACTGCTCGTTGTGTCATTCTTCCTAGTATAGGCAAATGCATCACTTAGGCTCCCCCTCCTACACCACACCCCCACCATCGAACTGATCATCAATAAATGAGTCTTGGATGTAATATTTTGTGCTCTTATGAAGATGCAAAGACCAAATTAGGCTAAATGCAAAACGATCCCCTATGTGCACATAATAATACTGAAAATCCAAAAAAAAAGTACCCAATTTAGGTATTCATGTAACTATGAACTGGGTTTATGTACACAGTTTGTACACATTGTGTACTTGTGGTAATGGATTCTATACTTGCTTTTTCAAATAACAATTTTGACCTCACTCGATCTTTGGAACAACACATTGGTGACCCATAACTTCAAATACATGATTTTTTGAATGTATGGTCGTGATAGTACGTGTTGGAAATATTGGGAATACAAAGACCCCACATCCCACCGTTTGTACTGTCATTCTTTCTTGTACAAAGCCTTTACGCATAAGGCAAATGCATCACTCCAACACCTTCTCCTACACAACCAACCCTATCACTAATAAATAAGTTTCAGATGCAATACTTCGTGCTCTTATAAATATGCAAAGGCTAGATTAGGCTGAATAAAGAACAACCCCCCCATGAGCACATAATGATACAGAAAATACAGAAAAAAAAAAACCTAATTTAGGCACTTATGTACCTGTAAATTGGATTTATGTACTCAGTTTGTACATGCAGCGTATTTGTGGTAATGGACTTTGTACTTACTTTTCCAAATAACGATTTTGACCTCACTTGACGCATGGAACAACACATAGGTGACCCTATAACTTCAAATGTATGATTTTTTGAATGTGGTCCTAATAGTAAGTGTTGGAATGGTTGGGAACCCAAAAACCTACATCCGACCGCTTCTAGTGTCATTCTTCCAAGTATCAAGCCTTTACACATGAGGCAAATGCATTACTCCGACACCCCCTCCTACACCACCCCCACACCACTGAACCTATCATCAATAAATGAGTCTTGGGTGCAATACTTCGTGCTCTTATGAACATGCGATGGCTAGATTAGGCTGAATAAAGAATTATCCTTCATGTGCACATAATGATACTGAAAAAAAAAAACCATTTTAGGCATTTTTGTACCTATAAATTTAATTTATTTACTCAGTTTTACATGCATTATACTTGTGGTAAGGAATTCTGTACTTACTTTTCCAAATAACGATTTTGACCTCACTCAATGCATGGAACAACACATTGGTGACCCCATAACTTTAAATGCATGATTTTTTGAATATGTGGTCGTCCGTATAAAGTACTGACCCACAAAGCAAAGGAATCAAAATGACACACCTCCCCGCACTACTGAACCTATCATCACCAAATGAGTCTTGGGTGCAATACTTCGTGCTCTTATGAACTTGCAAAGGCTGGACTACGTCGAGTGAAGAACAATCCCGCATGTGTACATAATGATACTAAAAATCTTGAAAAAGTAACCAAATTAGATATTTAGGTACCTATAAACTGGGTTTAAGTACTCAGTTTGCACACGTTGTGTACTTATGGTAAGGGATATTATATTTATTTTTCCAAATAACAATTTTGACATCACTCGACGCATGGAACAACACATTAGTGACCCAATAACTTCATATGTATGATCTTTCGAATATGTGGTTGTGATAGTACGTGTTGGAATGGTTGGGAACACAAAGACATGCATCCTACTGCTTATAGTGTCATTCTTTCTAGTATAAAGCCCTTACGCATGAGGCAAATGCATCACTCCGACACTCCCTCCAGTACCACCCCCACAACACTAAACCTATCATCAATAAATGAGTTTTTGGTGCAATACTTCATGGTCTTATGAATGTGCAAAGGCCAAATTAGGCCGAATGAAGAACGATCCCCCATGTACACATAATGATGCTAAACATCCAAACAAAATGATTTTGGCATTTACATACCTGTAAACTGGGTTTATGTATTCACTTTGTACACGTTGTACTTGTGATAAGGATTTATGTACTTACTTTTCCAAATAATGATTTTGACCTCACCCGACTCGTGGAACAACACATTAGTGACCCCATAACTTCAAATTTATGATTTTTCGAATATGTGGTCGTGATCGTACCTATTAGAATGGTTAGGAAACACAAAGACCTATATCCCATTGCCTGTGTTATCATTCTTCCTAGTATAAAGCCCTTACACATGAGGCAAATACATCACACCAACACCCCCTCCTACATCACTCCCCACACCATCAAACATATCATTAATGAATGAGTCCTAAGCGCAATATGTCGTACTATTATGAACATACAAAGACCAGATTAGGTCAAATAAAGAATGATCCCCCATGTGCACAAAATGATACTAAAAATCAAGAAAAAAGTACCCAATTTAGACGATTATATACATGTAAACTGGGTTTATATACTCAGTTTGTACGTTATGCACTTGTGGTAAGGGATTTTGTACTTACTTTTTCAAATAACGATTTTAACCTCACTCGACGCATGGAACAACACATTGGTGACCTCATAACTTCAAATGCATGATTTTTCAAATATGTGGTTGAGATAACACGTGTTGGAATTATTGGGAACACAAATACCCATATCTCACCAGTCGTGGTATCATTTTTCCTAGTATAAAGCCCTTACGCACGAGGCAAATGCATCACTTCGACACTTTCTCCTACACTACACCCCACACCATCAAACCTATCATTAATAAATGTATCTTGGGTACAATCTCCTATGTGTACATAATGATACTTAAAATCCAGGAAAAAAAAAACACCAATTTAGGTATTTAAGTACCTGTAAAAAGGGTTTATGTACTCAGTTGTACACGTTGTGTACTTGTGAAAAGGGATTCTATACTTGCTTTTCCAAATAACAATTTTGACCTCACTCGACATATAAAACAACACATTCGTGACCCCAAAACTTCAAATGCATGATTTTTCGAATATGTGGTCTTGATAGTACGTCAAACCTAGCAAATGGGTACCCGTGGGTAACCCAATTATGGGTGATCACGAGTTAGGTAAATTTACCCATTTTTTATTGGGTACAATATAGTGGACCCATTACCCATCCTCATGGGTAAAAGCTAACCCGTGGGTACCGTAATAATTTTTTATTTTTTTAATATTTAAAAGGTAAATTAATATTTATCGTGCAACTTACTACACGATGTCACTAAAATATAACTGAATAAAATTAAAAAATGACAATAAATTTATTAAATTGAATAAGTACTTAAAGCATATTAATAATGATTTTGACCTCACTCGACGCGTGGAACAACACATTGGTGACTTTATAACTTCAAATATATGGTTTTTCGAATATGTGGTAATGATAGTACATATTGGAATGGTTGGGAACCCAAAGACCCTTATCCCACCACTTGTGGTGTCATTCTTAGGCTTTGTACACATGAGTCAAATGCATCACTCCGATAGCTCCTCCTATACCACCCCCCACACCACTGAACATATCATCAATAAATGAGTCTTGGGTGCAATACTTTGTGCTCTCTTGAACACATAAAGGCTGGATTAGGCCGAATGAAGAACAGCTCCCCATGTGCACATAATGATACTAAACATCCAGAAAAAATGCCCAATTTAGGCATTTATGTACCTGTAAACTGGGCTTATGTACTCAGTTTTCACATTGTGCACTTGTAGTAAAGGATAATGTACTTGCTTTTTCAAATAACAATTTTGACCTCATGCAACATGTGGAACAACACATTGATGACCCCAAAACTTAAAATGCAAGATTTTTCAAATATGTGGTCGTGATAGTACGTGTTGGAATATTTGGGAACATAAAGACCTACATCCCACCACTCGTGGTGGCATTCTTCTTAGTATAAATCCCTTAAACATGAGGTAAATGCATCACTCCAACACCTTCTCCTACACCACCCCCCTAATACCATCGAACCTGTCATGAATAAATAAGTCTTAAGAGTAATACTTCATGCTCTTATGAACATACAAAGGCCAGATTAGGTTGAATGCAGAATGATCCTTGATGTACACATAATGACACTAAAAATCTAGAAAAAAAGTATCCAATTTAGGCATTTATATACCTATAAATTGGGTTTATATACTCAGTTTGTACGTTATGCACTTGTGCTAAGGGATTCTATACTTACTTTTCCAAATAACGATTTTGACCTCACTCGACGCGTGGAACAATACATTAGTGACCTCATAACTTTAAATGCGTGATTTTTCGAATATATGGTCGTGATAGTACGACTTGGAATGTTTGGGAACACAAAGACCCATATCCTACTGCTCGTGGTGTCATTCTTCTTAGTATAAAGCCCTTACGCATGAGGCAAATGTATCACTCTGACACCCCCTCGTACACCACACCCCCAGCATCAAACCGATCATTAATAAATGAGTCTTAGATGCTATACTTTGTGCTCTTATGAACATGCAAAGACCAAATTAGGCTAAATGTAGAACGATCCCTAATGTACACAAAATGATACTGAAAATCCCAAAAAAAGTACCCAATTTAGGTATTCATGTAACAGTGAACTAGGTCTATATACTCAGTTTGTACACGTTGTGTACTTGTGGTAATAGATTCTATACTTACTTTTTCAAATAATAATTTTGACCTCACTCGGCGCGTGGAACAACACATTGGTGACCCCATAATTTCAAATGCATGATTTTTCAAATGTATGGTCATGATAGTACGTGTTGGAACTGTTATGAATACAATGACCCACATCTCACCGCTTGTAGTGTCATTCTTCCTAGTATAAAGCATTTACGCATAAGGCAAATGCATTACTCCAACACCCTTTTCTACACCACCCCCACACAACGAACCCTATCACTAATAAATAAGTCTCGGGTGCAAATACTTTGTGCTCTTATAAACATGCAAAGGCCAGATTTGGCCGAATAAAGAATGACCCCATATGTGCACATAATGATAATAAAAATACAAAAAAAAACCCAATTTAGGCATTTATGTACCTGTAAATTGGGTTTAAGTACTCAGTTTGTACATGTTGCGTATTTGTGGTAAGTGACTCTGTACTTATTTTTTCAAATAACGATTTTGACCTCACTCGACGCGTGGAACAACACATTGCTAACCCAATAACTTCAAATGTATGATCTTTTGAATATGTGGCTGTGATAGTACGTGTTGGAATAGTTGGGAACACAAAGACCCACATCCCACCGCTTGTGGTGTCATTCTTTCAAGTATAAAGCCCTTATGCATGAGCCAAATGTATCACTCCGACACCCCCTCCAGCACCACCCCCACAGCACTAAACCTGTCATCAATAAATAAGTCTTCGATGCAATACTTCGTGGACTTATGAACGTGCCAAGGCCAAATTAGGCCGAAAAAGAACGATCCCCCATGTGGATATAATGATGCTAAACATCCAGGAAAAAAAATACCCAATTTAGGCATTTACGTTGCTGTAAACTTGGTTTATATACTCACTTTGTACATGTTATGTACTTGTGGTAAGGGATTATGTACTTACTTTTCGAAATAATGATTTTGGCCTCACTCGACTCGTGGAACAACGCATTGGTGACCCAATAACTTCAAATTCATGATTTTTTGAATATGTGATCGTGATCATACCTATTGGTATGGTTGGGAACACAAAGACACATATCCCATTGTATGTGGTGTCATTCTCTCTAGTATACAGCCCTTACACATGAGGCAAATACATCACACTAACACCCCCTCCTATACCACCGAACATATCATTAATAAATGAGTCTTAGGTGCAATACTTCATGCTCTTATGAACATACAAAGGCCAGATTAGGTCAAATGAAGAATGATCCCCCATGTGCACATAATGATACTAAAAATCAAGAAAAAAAATACCTATTTTAGGCATTTATATACCTGTAAAATGGGTTTATGTACTCAGTTTGTACGTTTGCACTTGTGGTAAGGGATTTCGTACTTACTTTTCCAAATAACAATTTTAACCTCACTCGATGCGTGGAACAACACATTGGTGACCTCATAACTTCAAATACATGATTTTTCGAATATGTGGTCGAGATAATACGTATTGGAATTATTGGGAACACAAAAACCCATATACCACCGCTCATGGTATCATTTTTCCTAGTATAAAACCCTTACACGTGAGGCAAATGCATCACTCCGACACCCCCTCCTACACCACACCCCACACCATCGAACCTATCATCGATAAATATGTATTGGGTGCAATATTTCGTGCTCTTATGAGCATGTGTAGGCCAAATTAGGCCGAACGAAAAACAATCCCCCATGTGTACATAATGATACTTAAAATCCAGGAAAAAAATATTTATGTACCTGTAAACTAGGTTTATGTACTCAGTTGTACACGTTGTGTACTTGTGATAAGAGATTCTATACTTGCTTTTTCAAATAACAATTTTGACCTCACTCGACGTATAGAACAATACATTCGTGACCCTATAACTTCAAATGCATGATTTTTCAAATATGTGGCGTGATAGTACGTTAGACCTAGCAATTGGGTACCCATGGGTAACCCAATTATGGGTGATCATGGATTATGTAAATTTTACCATTTTTTATTGGGTACAATATGGTGGACCCATTACCTATCCTCATGGGTAAAAGGTAACCCATGGGTACCGCAATATTTTTTTATTTTTTTAATATTTAAAAGATAAATTAATATTTACCATTCAACTTACACGATGTCACTAAAATATAACTGAATAAAATTAAAAATGACAATAAATTTATTAAATTGAATAAGTACTTAAAGCATATTAATAACATTGACGTTTAATACTTACAACCTTTTTTTTTTTTTTTGAAATCACTTTAATACTTACAACTTAAGTATTCAAAATCCATCAAATTTAAAGTACATTACATTTAAAAGTTCAAATCTCATTACATGTTAAAAGTTTAAATATCACTCAAACATTGTTATCTTAGTAAAAGAAGATGCTACATCCATGAAAATATGCACAACAAATTATTTATCAGTTGACTACATAGGTGATTGCTATTTGAGATAGGTTTTTTGTTATACACAATTTTGTTTTTGGGGTATTGCTCTATAGTGTTAGTATGTTGTAATTTTTTTATTTACAAAATTCAAAAATTAAAAGTTGGATTAAAAAATTTTAAAACATAATATATACTGGTAACCCGTGGGTACCCACAAGATGGGCCAAAAAATGGCTGGTAATTTGGGCATAGGTAAAATTACCTGCATTTTGTTATGTTGAAAATATAAGCATAAATTTTTGGGTACCCACAAGTACACGTGGGTATGGGTACTATTTTGCCATGTCTATAGTACGTGTTGGAATAGTTGAAAACACAAAGACCCATATCCCACCACTTGTGGTGTCTTTCTTCTTAGTATAAAGCCCTACACAAGATGCAAATGCATCACTCCGACACCCCTTCGTACACCACCCCCCACACTACCAAACCTATCATCAATAAATAAGCCTTTAGTGCAATACTTCACGCTCTTATGAAAATGCAAATGCCAAATCAAGCTGAATAAAGAACAATCCCCCTTGTACACATAATGATACTGAAAATCCAGAAGAAAAAAATACCTAATTTTGCCTTTTATGTACATGTAAATTGAGTTTATGTACTCAGTTTGTACACACACTATACTTGTGGTAAGGGATTCTGTACTTACTTTTCCAAATAACGAATTTGACCTCACTCGACGTGTGGAACAATACATTGGTGACCTTATAAATTCAAATGCATGATTTTTTGAATATGTGGTTGTGATAGTACGTGTTGGAATGGTTGGGAACCTAAAGACCCACATCCCGCCACTTGTGGTGTCATTCTTCCTAGCATAAAGCCCTTACGCATTACGAAAATGCATCACTCCCATACCCCCACCTACACCATCCCCAAACACCAAACCTATCATCAATAAATGAGTCATGGGTGCAATACTTCATGCTTTTATGAACATGCAAAGGTCATATTAGGCCGAACAAAGAACGATCCCCTATGCGCATACAATGATACTAAAAATTTAGAAAAAAAGTACCAAATTTGGGCATTTATGTACCTGTAAACTGGGTTTATATACTCAGTTTGTATACATTGTGTACTTGTGGTAAGGGGTTCTATACTTGCTTATCCAAATAACAATTTTGGTCTCACGCAAAGTGTGGAACAACACATTGGTGACCCCAAAACTTTAAATGTATGATTTTTCAGATATGTGGTAGTGATAGCACGTGTTGGAATGGTTGGGAATACAACAACCCATATCCCACCACTCGTGGTGCCATTCTTCCTAGTATAAAGCCCTTATGCATAAGGCAAACACATCACTCCGATACTGCTCTCCTACACCACCCTCCCCACACTACCGAACCTATCACCAATGAATGAGTCTTGGGTGCAATACTTTGTGCTCTTATGAACAAGCAAAGGCCAGATTAGGCCGAATAAGGAACGATCCCCCATATGCATATAATGCTATTAAACATCAAGAAAAAAAAACCCAATTTAAGCATTTATATACCTGTATTTTCTTTTTCAAATAACAATTTTTACCTCACTCGACGCATGGAACAACACATTGGAGAACCCATGACTTCGAATGCATGATTTTTCAAATATGTGGCCGTGATAGTACATGTTGGAAGGGTTGTGAACACAAAGACCCATATCCCACTGCTTGTGGTGTCATTCTTCTTAGTATAAAGCCCCTCTACATAAGTCAAATGAATCACTCTAACACCCTATCCTACACCCCCTCCCCTCACACACCACCGAACCTATCATCAATAAATGAGTATTAGGTACAATACTTCACGCCCTTGTGAGCATGCAAAGGCCAGATTAGGCCGAATAAAGAACGCTCCCCCATGTGCACATAAGGATACTGAAAATCCAAAAAAAAGTACCCAATTTAGTCATTTACGTAATTATAAACTAGGTTTATGTACTTAGTTTGTACACGTTGTGCACTTATGGCAAAGGATTGTATACTTACTTTTCCAAATAATGATTTTGACCTCACTCAACACGTGGAACAATACATTAGTGACCCTATAACTTCAAATGTATGATTTTTCAAATATTTGGTCGTCATAATACGTGTTGGAAGAGTTGAGAACACAAAGACTCTTATCCCACCACTTGTGGTGTCATTCTTCCTAGTATAAAGCCTTTAAGCATGAGGCATATGCATCACTCTGAATCCCCTTCCTACACCACCCTCCAAACCACCGAACCAATGATTAATAAATGAGTTTTCGGTGCAATAATTCATTCTCTTATGAGCATACAAAGGCCAAATTAGGCCAAATGAAGAACGATCCCCATGTGCACATAATGATACCAAAAATCCAAAAAAAAAAAGGTACCCAATTTAGGCATTTATATACCTATAAATTGTGTTTATGTACTTAATTTGTACACGTTATGCACTTGTGGTAAGTGATTCTACACTTGCTTTTACAAATAACAATTTTGGCCTCACTCGACATGTGGAACAACACATTCATGATCCCAAAACTTCAAATGAAAGATTTTTTGAATATGTGGTTGTGATAGTACGTGATGTAATGGTTGAAAACACAAAGACCCACATCCCACCGCTTGTGATATCATTCTTCTTAGTATACAGCCCGCCCTTATACATGTGGCAAATGCATCACTCCAACATCCTCTCCTACACCACCCCCTGCATCATTGAACCTATCATCAATAAATGAGTCTTGAGTGCAATACTTCGTGCTCTTATAAACATGCCAAGGCCAGATTAGACCGAATAAAGAATGATCCCCCATGTGTACATAATGATACTAAACATCTAGAAACAAATACCCAATTTAAGCATTTATGTACTTGTAAATTAGGTTTATGTACTCAGTTTGTACACGTAGTGTACTTGTGGTAAGGTATTCTTTACTTCCTTTTCCAAATAACGATTTTGACCTCACTCGACATATCAAACAACACATTGGTGACCCTATATCTTCTAATGTACGATTTTTCAAATATGTGATCATGATAGTATATGTTGGAATGGTTGGGAACCCATAGACCCACATCTCACCGTATGTGTTGTCATTCTTCCTAGTATAAAGCCCTTACACATAAGGCAGATGCATCACTCCGACATTGTCTCCCACACCATCGAACCTAACATCAATAAATGCAAGATTTTTTTAATATGTGGTCGTAATAGTACGTGTTGGAATGGTTGGGAACACAAAGACCCAGATCCCACTGCTTGCGGCGTCATTCTTTCTAGTATAAGCACTGACATATAAGAGTAAGGAATAAAAATGACACACCGCTCACACTACCGATCCTATCATCACCAATTGAGTCTTTAGTGTAATACTTCGTGCTCTTATGAACATGCAAAGGCCAGATTAGGTCAAATGATGAACGATCTCCCATGTCCACATATTGATACTGAAAATCCAAAAAAAGTACCCAAATTAGGCATTTATGTACCTATAAACTGGGTTTATGTGCTCAATTTGTACACGTTGTGTACTTGTGGTAAATGATTATATACTTACTTTTCCAAATAATGATTTTGACATCACTTGACATGTGGAACAACACATTGGTGACTCCATAACTTCAAATGCATGATTTTTTGAATATGTAGTCATGATAGTACGTATTGGAATGATTGGTAATACAAAGACCCATATCCCATCACTTGTGGTGTCATTCTTCCAAGCATAAAGCCCTTACGTATGAGGCAAATGCATCACACCACCAACCCCTCCTACACTAGCCCCCACACTACCGAACTTATCGTCAATAAATGAGTATTGGGTGCAATACTTCATTCTCTTATGAACATACTAAGGCCAAATTCAGTTGAATGAAGAAAGATCCCCCATGTGCACATAATGATACTAAAAATCTAAACAGAAGTACCTAATTTAAGCATTTATATACTTGTAAACTAGGTTTATATACTCAGTTTATATCTTGTGCACTTATGGTAAGGGATTTTGTACTTGCTTTGGCAAATAATGATTTTGGCCTCACTCAACGCATGGAACAACACATTGTTGACCTCATAACATCAAATGCATGATTTTTTGAATATGTGTTCATGATAGTACGTGTTGGAATGATTAGTAATACAAAGACCCACAACCCACCGCTCGTGGTGTCATTCTTCCTAGTATAAAGCCCTTACGTATGAGGTAAATGCACCACTCCGACACCCCCTCCTACACCATCGAATCGATCATATTAAATGAGTCCTGGGGGCAATACTTTATGCTCTGATGAATATGCAAAGGCCATATTAGGTCGAGTAAGAACAAACCCACATGTGCACATAATTATACTAAAAATCCAAAAAAAATGCCCAATTTAAGTATTTATGTAACTGTAAATTAGGTTTATGTACTCAGTTTGCACACGTTGTGTACTTGTGGTAAGGGATTCTATACTTGCTTTTCCAAATAACAATCTTAATCTCACTCGACACGTGGAACAACACATTGGTGATCTCATAACTTTAAATGCAAGATTTTTCGAATATGTGGTCGTGATAGTACGTGTTGGAATGGTTGGGAATACAAAGACCCACATACCACCACTTCTGATTTCATTCTTCCTAGCATAAAGTCCTTACGTATGAGGCAACTGTATCATTCCAACACCCCTTCCTATACTACCCCCCATACTACCGACCTTATCATCAATAAATAAGTCTTAGGTGCAATAGTTCGTGATCTTATAAACATGTAAAGGCCAGATTAAGCCGAATAATGAATGAACCCCCATGTGCACATAATGATACCGAAAATCCAGAAAAAAATACCCAATTTAGGCATTTATGTACTTGTAAATTGGGTTTAAGTACTCGATTTGTACATTTGTGCACTTGAGGTAAGGGATTATGTACTTGCTTTTCCAAATAATGATTTTGACCTCACTCGCTGCATGGAACAGCACATTGGTGTCCCCATAACTTAAAATGCATGAATTTCAAATATATGGTCGTGATACTATGTGTTGGAATAGTTGGGAACACAAAGATCTAAATCCCACTGCTTGGTTTGTCATTCTTCCTAGTATAAAGTACTGACACATAAGGCAAAGGAATCAAAATGACACACCCCCAGACCACCGAACCTATCATCACCAAATAAGTCTTGGGTGTAGTACTTCATGCACTTATGAACATGCAAAGGCCAAATTATGTCGAATGAAGAACGATCCCGTATATGCACATAATGATACTAAAAATCCAGGAAAAGTATCCAAATTAGGCATTTATGTACTTATAAACTAGGTTTATGTACTCAGTTTGTGCACATTGTGTATTTGTGGTAAGGGATTCTATACTTGCTTTTCCAAATAACGATTTTGACCTCACTCGACATATGGAACAACAAATTGTGACCCTACAACTTCAAATGTATGATTTTTTGAATGTGGCCGTGATAGTATGTGTTGGAATGGTTGGGAACACAAAGAACCACATCCCACTCCTCATCATGTCATTTTTCCTAGTATAAAACCTTACACATGATACAAATGCATTACTCGACACCCCTTTCTACACCACCCCCCATACCACCAAACCTATCATCAATAAATGAATCTTGGGTGCAATACTTTGTGCTCTTATGAACATGTAAAGGCCAAATTAAGCCGAATAAAGAACGATCCCCATGTGCACATAATAATACTGAACATAAAAAAAAATACCCAATTTAGGCATTTATGTACCTATAAATTGGGTTTATATACTCAGTTTGTCCACGCAGTGTACTTGTGGTAAGGATTAATAACGATTTTGACCTCTCTCAACACGTGGAACAACACATTGTGACCCTATAACTTCAAATGCATGATTTTTTGAATATGTGATCGTGATAATACGTGTTGGAATGGTTGGAAACCTAAAGACCCACGTCCCACCGCTTGTGGTGTCATTCTTCCTAGTATAAAGCCCTTACAAATGAGGCAAATGCATCATTCTGACACCCCCTCCTATACCAAGCCCCAACACCACCGAACCTATCATCAATAAATGAATTTTGGGTGCAATACTTCGTGTTCTTGTGAACATGCGAAGGCCAAACTAGGCCGAATGAAGCATGATCCCCCATATGCACATAATGATACTAAACATCCAAAAAAATACCCAATTTAGGTGTTTATATACCTGTAAACTGGGTTTATGCACTTAGTTTGCACATTGTACACTTGTGGCAAGGGATTTTGTACTTACTTTTTCAAATAACAATTTTAACCTCACTCGACGCATAGAACAACAAATTGGTGACCCCAAAACTTCAAGTGCATGATTTTTTGGATATGTGGTCATGATAGTACGTGTTGGAATGGTTGGGAACACAAATTCCTCATATCCCACCACTTGTGGTATCATTCTTCCAAGTATAAAACCCTTACGCATGAGGCAAATGCACCATTTCGACACCTCCCCTCGCACACCACACCCTACACCATCAAACCTATCATCAATAAATGAGTCGGTGCAATACTTCATACTCTTATGAACATGCAAAGGCCAAATTAGGCCAAATAAAGAACGATCCCCCATGTGCACATAATGATACTGAAAATTAAAAAAAAAAAACCCAATTTAGGCATTTATGCACCTGTAAACTGGGTTTACGTACTCAGTTTGTACACGTTGTGTACTTTTGGTAAGAGATTCTATACTTGCTTTTCCAAATAACAATTTTGACCCTACTCGATGCATGGAACAACGCATTGGTGACTCCAAAACTTCAAATGCCTCATTTTTTGAATATGTGGTTGTGATAGTACGTGTTGGAATGGTTGGGAACACAAAGACCTACGTCCCACCGCTTGTGGTGTCATTCTTCTTAGTATGAAGCCCTTACGCATGAGGCAAATGCATCACTCCAGCTCCCCCTCCTAGATACCCACCCATCCTACCGAACTTATCATCAATAAATGAGTCTTGAGTGCAATACTTTGTGCTCTTATTAACAAGTGAAGGCGAAATTAGGCCAAATAAAGAACGATCTCCCATGTGCACATAATAATACTGAAAATTTGGAAAAAAAAGTACCCAATTTAGGCATTTACATACCTGTAACCTAGGTTCATGCACTCAGTTTGTACACGCAATGTACTTGTGGCAAGGAATTTTGTACTTACTTTTCCAAAAAATGATTTTAACCTCACTCAATGCAGGGAACAATATATTAATGACCCCATAGCTTCAAATACATGATTTTTCAAACATGTGGTTGTGATAGTACGTGTTGGAATGATTGGGAACACAAATATCCACATCCCACTACTTGTGGTGTCATTCTTCTGAGTATAAATCACTAACGAATAAAGCAAAGGATTCAAAATTGCACACCCCCACCCCACTGAATCTATCATCATCAAATGAGCCTTGGGTACAATACTTCACGCTCTTATGAACATACAAAAACCAGATTAGGTCGAATGAAGAATGATCCCCTATGTGCACATAATGATACTGAAAATCCAGAAAAGTACCCAAATTAGGCATTTATATACCTATAAACTGGGTTTATGTACTCAGTTTGTACATGTTGTGTACTTGTGGTAAAAGGGTTTTATGCTTACTTTTTCAAATAACAATTTTAACCTCACTAGATGCATGGAACCACACATTGGTGACCCTATACTTCAAATGTATTATTTTTGAATGCGTGGTCGTGATAGTACGTGTTGGAATGGTTGAAAATATAATGACCCACATCCCACCATTTGTGGTGTCATTCTTCCTCGTATAAAACCCTTACACTTGAGGCAAATACATCACACTAACACCCCCTCCTACACCACCAAACCTCTCATCAACATGCAAACGATGGGTTAGGCCGAATGAAAAATAATTTCCCATGTGCACATAATGATACTGAAAATCCCAAAAAAATACCTAATTTAGGCAATTATTTACCTGTAAACTGAGTTTATGTACTCAGTTTGTACGTTGTGCACTTGTGGTAAGAGATTCTATACTTGCTTGTCCAAATAATAATTTTGACCTCACTCGACGCATAGAACAACACATTGGTGACCCAATAACTTCAAATGCATGATCTTCTGAATATGTGGCCGTGATATTATGTGTTAGAATAGCTGGGAACACAAAGACCCATATCCCACCGCTCATGGTGTCATTCTTCCTAGTATAAAGCCCTTACGCCTAAGGCAAATGCATCACTCCGATACTCACTCCTCACATCCCACACCACCGAACCTATCATCAATAAATTATTCTTGGGTGCAATATTTCGTGCTCTTATAAACACAAAGGCTAGATTTGGCCGAATGAAGAACGATACCTTATGTGCACATAATGATACTGAAAATCCAAGAAAAAAAATATACCAAATTTAGGTATTTATGTACTTGTAAACTGGGTTTATGCACTTAGTTTGTACACGTAATGTACTTGTGGTAAAGGATTATGTACTTACTTTTCCAACGACTTTAACCTCACTCGATGCACAAAAAAGTACATTGGTGATCCCATAATTTCAAATGCATAATTTTTCAAAAGTGTGGTCGTGATCGTATGTGTTGGAATGGTTAGGAACTCAAAGATCCACATCCCACTGCTTGTAGTGTCATTCTTCCTAGTATACAGCACTAACGCATGAGGCACAGGAATTAAAACGACATATCCCCCACACCACCGAACATATCATCACCAAATGAGTTTGGGAGATAATATTTTGTGCTCTTATGAACAAGTAAAGGCCAGATTAGATCGAATGAAGAACATCCCCCATGTGCCCATAATGATATTGAAAATCCAGCATATGTGCCCAAATTAGCCTTTTGTGTACCTATAAATTGGGTTTATGTACTCAGTTTGTACCCGTTGTGTACCTGTGGCAAGAGATTTTGTACTTACTTTTTCAAATAACAATTTTGACCTCACTCGATGTGTGGAACAACACATTGGTGACCTATAACTTCAAATGTGTGATCTTTTGAATATTTGGTCGTGATAGTACATGTTGGAATGGTTGAGAATACAAAGACCCATATCCCACCGCTCATGGTATCATTCTTTCTAGTGTAAAGCCCTTATGCATAAGGAAAATGGATCACTCCAACACCCCCTCCAACACCACCCCCTACACCATCAAACTTATCATCAATAAATGAGTCTTGGGTGCAATACTTCGTGCTCTTATGAACATGCAAAGGCCAGATTAGGCCATACAAACAACGATCTCCCATGTGTACATAATGATAATAAAAATCCAAAAAAACAAATCCAATTTAGGCATTGATGTGCCTGTAAATAGGGTTTATGTACTAGTTAGTACATGTTGAGTACTTGTGGTAAGGGATTATGTACTTACATTTTCAAATAACGATTTTGACCTCACTCGATGCATGGAACAACACTTTGGTGACCCTGTAACTTCAAATATATGATTTTTCGAATATGTGGTCGTGATAATATATGTCAGAATGGTTAGGAACATAAAGACCCACTTCCCACCGCTTGTGGTGTCATTGTTCCTAGTATAAAGCACTGACGCATAAAGTAAAGGAATCAAAACGACACACCCCTCCCACACCTCTGAACTGAACCAATCATCACCAAATGAGTCTTGGGTGTAATACTTCGTGCTCTTATGAACATGCAAAGGTCAAATGAGGTTGAATAAAGAACGATCCCCCATGTGCATATAATAATACTGAAAATCTAGAAAAAAAGTACCTAAATTTGGCATTTATGTACCCATAAACTGGGTTATGTACTTAGTTTGTACACATTGTTTACTTGTGATAAAGGATCTGTACTTGCTTTTTTGAATAACTATTTGACCTCACTCGACGCGTGCAACAACACATTGGTGACTCTATAACTCCAAATGTATGATTTTCGAATATGTGGTCGTGATAGTACGTCTTGGATGGTTGGGAACACAAAGACCCACATCCCACTGTTTGTGGTGTTATTCTTCCTCATATGAAACCCTTACGCATGAGGCACCCTTCCTACACCATTAAATCCATTATCAATAAATGAGTCTTGGGTACAATACTTTATGCTCTTATGAACATGCAAAGGCCATATTAGGCCGAATGAAGAACGATTCGCCATGTGCACATAATGATACAAAAAATCCAGAAAAAATATCTAATCTAGGCATTTGTGTACCTATGAAATGGGTTTATATACTCAGTTTGTACACATTGTGGACTTGTGGTAAGGGATTCTATACTTTTTTTTTCCAAATAATGATTCTGACCTCACTCAACGCATGGAACAACACATTAGTGACCGTATCACTTAAAACATAAGATTTTTCGAACATGTGGTCGTGATAGTACGTGTTGGAATGATTAGAAATACAAAGAACCACATCCCACCCCTTGTGGTTGCATTCTTCCTAGTATAAAGCCCCTATGCATGAGGTAAATGCATTACTCAGACACACCCCTCCTACACCACCCCCCAACACCATTGAACCTATCATTAATAAATAAGTCTTGGGTGCAATACTTCATGCTCTTATGAACATGCAAAGGCTAGATTATTCTGAATAAAGAACGATCCCCCCCATGTACACATAATGATACTGAAAATAAAAAAAATACCCAATTTGGGCATTTATGCACCTTTCAATTAGGTTTATGTACTTAGTTTGTACACACAGTGTACTTATGGTAAGAAATTCCATACTTGCTTTTCAAAAAAACAATTTTGACCTCACTCAATGCATGGAACAACACATTGGTGACCTTATAACTTCAAATGCATGATTTTTCGAATATCTGGTCGCGATAGTACGTGTTGAAATGGTTGGGAACTCCAAGCCCCACACTCCACACTTTTGATGTCATTCTTCCTAGTATAAAGCCCTTACGCATGAGGCAAATACATCACTTGGACACCTCCCTACCCCACCGGACCCATCATCAATAAATGAGTCTTGGATGTAATACTTCATGCTATTATGAACATGCAAACTTGGTTATGCTGAATAAAGAACGATCTCCCATGTGCACAAAATTATACTGAAAATCAAGAAAAATAAATACCCAATTTGGGCACTTATGCACCTTTAAATTGGTGTATATACTCTGTTTGTACATGCAGTGTACTTGTGGTAATGGATTTTGTACTTGCTTTTCGAAATAATAATTTTGACCTCACTCGACGTATGGAACAACACAATGGTAACCCCATAACTTCAAATGCATGATTTTTCAAATATGTGGTCGCGATAGTACGTGTTGAAATGATTGGGAATACCAAGTCCCATATCCCACCACTTGTGATGTCATTCTTTCTAGTATAAAGCATTGTCGCATAAGGTAAAGGAATCAAAACGACACACACACCCCCTCCCCCCACATTACCGAACGTATCATCACCAAATGAGTCTTGCGTGCAATACTTATTGCTCTTATGAACATGCAAAGGCCAAATTAGATCAAATAAAGAACGATCCCCATGTGCACATAATGATACTGAAAATCCTGAAAAATACCCAAACTAGGCATTTATGTACTTATAAATAGGGTTTATGTACTTAGTTTGTACACGTTGTGTACTTATGGTAAGATATTTTATACTTACTTTTCCAAATAACAATTTTGACCTCACTAGACGCGTAGAACAACACATGGGGATCCTATAACTTCAAATGCATGATTTTTCGAATACGTGGTAGTGATAGTACGTGTTGGAATGGTTGGGAACACAAAGACCCACATCCCACCGCTTATGAAGTCATTTTTCTTAGTATAAAACACCGACGCATAAGGCAAAGGAATGAAAATGACGTAACCTCCACACCACCGAACCTATCATCACCAAATAAGTCTTGGATACAATATTTCATGCTATTATGAACATTCAATGGCCAGATTAGGTCGAATGAAAAACGATCCCCCATGTGCACATAATAATACAGAAAATTCAAAAAAAATACCAAAATTAGGCATTTATGTACCTATAATTTGGGTTTAAGAACTCAGTTTGTACACGTTGTGTAGTTGTGGTAAGGGATTCTATACTTGCTTTTCTAAATAACGATTTTGACCTCACTCGACACGTGGAACAGCACATTAGTGACCCTATAACTTCAAATGTAAGATTTTTGAATATGTTATCATGATAATACGTGGTAGAATGGTTGGGAACTCAAAGCACATCCCATCATTTGTGGTGTCATTCTTCCTAGTATAAAGTTCTTACGCATGAGGCAAATGCATCACTCTGACACCCTCTCCTACACCACCGAAACCAACATCAATAAATGGGCCTTGGGTGCAATACTTCATGCTCCTATGAACATGCAAAGGCCAGATTAGGTCGAATGAAGAATGATTCCTCATGTGCACATAATGATACAGAAAATTCAAAAAAGTACCCAATTTAAGCATTTATGTACCTGTAAACTGGGTTTATGCACTCAGTTTGTATACATTGTGTACTTGTGGTAAGGGATTACATACTTACTTTCCAAATAAGAACACATTGGTGACCTCACTTGATGCGCGAAACAACACATTGGTGACCCATAACAAAATGCTTGATTTTTTGAATATGTGGTCGTAATAGTTCGTATTTGAATGGCTGGAAACACAAAGACCCATATCCCACTACTTGTAGTGTCATTCTTCCTAATATAAAGCCCTTACGCACGAGGCAAATGTGTCATTTCGACACTCCCTCCTACACTACCCCCCTCCACACGTCCGAGCATATCATCAATAAATGAGTCTTGGGTGCCATACTTCGTGCTCTTATGAACATCCAGAAAAAAGCACCCAATTTAGGCATTTATATACCTATAAATTGGGTTTATGTACTCAATTTGTACATTGTGCACTTGCGGTTATGGATTCTATACTTGTTCATCCAAATAACAATTTTAACCTCACTTGACACATGGAACAACACATTGGTGACCCCATAACTTCAAATGCATGATTTTTTTGAATATGTGGTCGTGATAGTACGTGTTGGAATAGTTGAGAACACAAAGACCCACATCCCACCGCTCGTGGTGTCATTCTTTCTAGTATAAAGCCCTTACTTAAGAGGCAAATGCATCACTCCAACACCCTTCCCCTACACTACCGAACCAATCATCAATAAATAAGTCTTTGGTGCAATACTTCGTGCTTTAAATTAGGTTTATGTACTCAGTTTTTACCCGCAGTATACTTGTGGTAAGGAATTCTGTACATGCTTTTCCAAATAATAATTTTGACCTCACTCGATGCATGAAACAACACATTGGTGATCCCATAACTTCAAATGCATGATTTATCAAATATATGGTCGCGATAGTACGTGTTGGAATATTTAGGAACACCAAGACCTACATCCCCTCGCTTATGATGTCATTCTTTCTTGTATAAAGTACTGACGTATAAGGTAAAGGAATCAAAACGACATCTCCCACATTACCGAACCTATCACCACCAAATAAGTCTTGGGTGCAATACTTTGTGCTCTTATGAACATGCAAAGGGCAGATTTGGTTAGGTAAAGAATGATCCCCATGTGCACATAATGATATTGAAAATTCAGAAAAAGTATCCAAATTAGGCATTTATGTACCGATAAACTGGGTTTATGTACTTAATTTATACATGTTGTGTACTTGTGGTGAGGGATTCTATACTTGCTTTTTCAAATAATGATTTTGAACTCACTCAACGTGTGGAACAACATATTGGGGACCCCATAACTTCAAATGCATGATTTTTCGAATATGTAGTCGTGATAGCATGTGTTGGAATTGTTGAGAACACAAAGTCTTACATCCCACCGCTTGTGGTGTCATTATTTCCAGTATAAAGTACTAGTGCATAAGCAAAATGATACTAAAAATCCAAATAAAGTACCCAAATTAGGTATTTATGCAACTATAAACTGGGTTTATGTACTCAGTTTGTACACGTTTCTTTACTTGCTTTCCAAATAATGATTCTGACCTCACTCAATGCATGGAATAACACATTGGTGATCCTATAACTCCAAATGTATGATTTTTAGAATTTGTGGTTGTGATAGTACGTGTTGGAATGGTTGAGAACACAAAGACCCACATTCCACTGTTTGTGGTGTCATTCTTCCTAGTATAAAACCTTTACGCATGAGGCAAATGCATCACTCCAACACCCCCTCCTACACCACCAAACCTATCATCAATAAATGAGTCTTGGGTGCAATACTCATGCTCTTATGAACATGCAAAGGCCAAAGTAGGCCAAATGACGAACGATTCCCCATGTGCATATAATGATACTGAAAATCAAGAAAAAGTATCAAATTTAGGCATTTATGTACCTATAAACTGGGTTCATGTACTCAATTTGTATACATTGTGTACTTATGGCAAGGGATTATGTACTTACTTTTCCAAATAACGATTTTGAACACATTTGATGCGTGGAACAACACATTAGTAACTCATAACTTCAAATTGCTTGATTTTTCGAATATGTGGTCATTATAGTACGTGTTGGAATCATTGGGAACACAAAGACTCATATCCCACCGCTTGTAGTGCCATTCTTTCTAGTATAAAGCCCTTACACATGAGGCAAATGCATCATTCTGATATCCCTTCCTACCCTACCCCCCACACGATCGAACCTATCATCAATAAATGAGTTTTATATTCAATACTTTGTGCTCTTATAAACATGCAAAGGCCAGATTAGGCCGAATGAAAAATGATCCCGCATGTGTACATAATGATACTAAAAATCCAAAAAAAAAATGCCCAATTTAGGCATTTATATACCTGTAAACTGGGTTTATGTACTTAGTTTTTACGTTGTGCACTTGTGGTTAGGGATTCTGTACTTGCTTTTCCAAATAACAATTTTGGTCGCGCTTGACACGTGGAACGACACATTAGTGACCCTATATCTTCAAATGCATGATTTTTCGAATATGTGGTCCTAATAGTACGTGTTGGAATGGTTGGGAACATAATGACCCACATCCCACCACCTGTGGAGTCATTATTCCTAGTACAAAACCCTTACACATGAGGGAAATGCATCACTCCGACACCACATAACCTATCATCAATAAATAAGTATTGGGTTCAATACCTCATGCTCTTATGAACATATAAAGGCTTGATTAGGCCGAATGAAGAACGATTCCCATTGTGCACATAATGATATTGAAAATCCAGAAGAAGTACCTAATTTAGGCATTTACGTACTTGTAAACTGGGTTTATGTACTCAGTTTGTACACATTGTATACTTGTGGTAGGGGATTATGTACTAACTTTTCCAAATAATGATTTTGACCTCACTCAAGGTTTGGAACAACACATTGGGGACCCCATAACTTCAAATGCATGATTTTTCAAACATGCGGTTGTGATAGTACGTGTTGGAATGGTTGGGAATACAAAGACCCACATCCCACCGCTTGTGGTGTCATTCTTCCTAGTATAAAGCCCTTACGCATGAGGCAAATGCATAGACCTGGCAAAATAGTACCCATACCCATGGGTACTCGTGGGTACCCAAAAATTTACGGGTAATGGGCCTTAGATTACCAACCTAATAAAATGTGGGTAATTTTACCCATACCCAAATTACCCGCCATTTTTTGACCTATATATATATATTATGTTTTTAAAAATTTTAATCTAACTTTTAATTTTTGAATTTTACAAATAAAAAATTTACAACATACTAATACCATAGAGCAATACCTTAAATACAAAATTGTGTATAACAAAAAACCTTTCTTAAAGTAGCAACCACCTATGTAGTCAACTGATAAATAATTTGTTGTGCATATTTTCATGGATGTAACATTTTCTTTTATAAAGACAACAATGTTTGAGTGATATTTAAACTTTTATTTCAAAAAACTTTTAACATGTAATGAGATTTAAATTAGAATTTTTAAATGTAATGTACTTTAAATTTGATGGATTTTGAATACTTAAGTTGTAAGTATTAAATTGATTTCAAAGAAAAAAAAGAGATTTTAAGTATTAAACCACAACATTATTAATATGCTTTAAGTACTCATTCAATTTAATAAATTCGTTGTCTTTTTTTTTAATTTTATTTAGTTAATATTTTAGTGACATCATGTAAGTTGCAAGGTAGATATTAATTTATCTTTTAAATATTAAAAAATAAAAAATTATTATGGGTACCCACAGGTTACCTATTACCCATGAGGATGGGTAATGGGTCCACTATCTTTTACCTAATAAAAAATAGGTAAATTTACCCAACCTGTGATTATCCGTCATTAGGTTACCCATAGGTACCCAATTGCTAGGTCTACAAATGCATCACTCTGACACCCCCCCCCACACCACCGAACATATCATCAATAAAATAAGTTTTGGGTGCAATACTTTGTGCTCTTATCAACATATAAAGGCCAGATTAGGCCAAATAAAGATCGATCCCCCATGTGCACATAATGATACTGAAAATTCAAAAAAAAATACCTAATTTAGGCATTCATGTACCCGTAAAAGGGGTTTATGTACTCTGTTTTAGACGCAGTGTACTCGTGGTAAGGGGTTATGTACTTGCTTTTTCAAATAACGATTTTGACCTCACTCGATGCTCGGAACAACACATTTGTGACCTATAACTTCTAATGCATGATTTTTTAAAAATGTGGTTGTGATAGTATATGTTGGAATGGTTGAGAACATAAAGACCCACATCTAACCGCTTGTGGTGTCATTCTTCCTAGTATAAAGCACTGACGCATAAGATAAAGGAATTAAAACGACATACCCCTTACACCATCGAACCTATAACCACCAAATGAGTCTTAAGTGCAATACTTATTAGTGCAGTTATGAACATGCAATTGCAAGATTAGGTCGAATGAAGAACAATCCGCCATGTGCACATAATGATATGGAAAATCCAGAAAAGTACCCAAATTAGGCATTTATGTACCTATAAAGTGGGTTTATGTACTCAATTTGTACATGTGTATTTGTGGTAAGAGATTCTATACTTGCTTTTTCAAATAACAATTTTGACCTCACTCGACGCATGGAACAACACATTGGTGACCCTATAACTTCAAATGTATGATTTTCAAATATGTGGTTGTGATAATACATGTTGGAATGGTTGGGAACACAAAGACCCACATCCCACCTTTTTGGTGTCCTTCTTCATAGTATAAAACCCTTACGCATGAGACAAATACATCACTCTAACACCCCGTCCTACACCACCGAACCTATCATCAATAAATGAGTCTTAGGTGCAATACTTCGTGCTCTTATGAACCTGCAAACGCCTGATTGGGCCGAATGAAGAACGATTCCCAATGTGCAAATAATGATACTGAAAATCCAAAAAAAATACCCAATTTAGGCATTTATATATTTGTAAACTTGGTTTATGTACTCAGTTCATACACATTGTATACTTGTGGTAAGGGATTATGTACTTACTTTTTCAAATAATGATTTTGACCTCACTCGATGAGTGGAACAACACATTGGTGACCTATAACTTCAAATGCATGATTTTTCAAATATATGGTCGTGATAGTACGTGTTGAAATTGTTGGGAATACAGAGACCCATATTCCATCGCTCGTGGTGTTATTCTTCCTAGTACAAAGCCCTTACACATGAGGCAATGGCATCACCCCGACACCCCCTCCTACACCACCACCCCATACCACTGAATCTATAATCAATAAATAAGTTTGGGTGTAATACTTCGTGCTCTTATGAACATGCAAAGGCTAGATTACGCTAAATAAAGAATGATCCCCTATATGTACATAATGATATTGAAAATCTAGAAAACAGATACCCAATTTAGGTATTTATATATCGGTAAATAGGGTTTATGTACTAGTTAGTACACGTAGTGTACTCATGGTAAGGGATTTTGTACTTGTTTTTACAAATAACGATTTTGATCTCACTTGATGCATGGAACAACACATTGGTGGCCCCGTAACTTCAAATGTATGATTTTCTGAATATGTGGTCTTGATAGTACTTGTTGGAATGGTTGGGAACACAATAACCCACATCCCGCCTTTTGTGGTGTCATTTTTCCTGGTATAAAACCCTTACGAATGAGCAAATGCATCACTTAGATACCCCCTTCTACACCACCAACCCTATCATCAATAAATGAGTCTTGGTGTAATACTTCGTGCTCTTATGAACATGCAAATACCATATTAGGCCAAATAAAGAATGATCCCCCTTGTGCACATAATAATATTAAAAATAAAAAAAATACCCGATTTAGGCATTTATGTACCTATAAATTGGGTTTATGTACTCGGTTGGTACACGCAGTATACTTGTGGTAAGGGATTCTGTACTTGCTTTTCCAAATAATGATTTTGACCTCACTTGATGCATGGAACAATATATTGGTAGCCCCATAACTTCAAATGCATGACTTTTTGAATATGTAGTCGTGATAGCACTTGTTGGAATGGTTGGGAATACAAAGACCCATATCCCACCGCTTGTGGTATCATTCTTCCTAGCATAATGCACTAACACATAGAAATCAAACCGACACACCCCCCACACCACCAAACCTATCATCACCAAATGAGTTTTGGGTGAAGTACTTTATGCTCTTATCAACATGCAAAGGCCAGATTAGGTCGAATGAAGAACGATCCCCCATGTGCACATAATGATACAGAAAATCCAAATAAAATACCCAAATTAGGTGTTTATGCACTTATTGTGTACTCAGTTTGTATACGTTGTGCACTTGTAGTAAAGGATTATGTACTTGCCTTTTCAAATAACTTCAAATGTAGGATTTTTCGAATATGTGGTCGTGATAGTACGTGTTGGAATGATTGGGAACATAAAGACCCATGTCCCACCGTTTGTGGTGTCATTCTTTCTAGTATAAAATCCTTACGCATGAGGTAAATGCATCACTCCGACACCTCCTCCTACACTGCCCCCCCACACGACCAAACCTATCATCAATCAATGAGTCTTGAGTGCAATACTATGTGCTCTTATGAACATACAAAGGCCAGATTAGGTCGAATAGAGAATGATCCCCCATGTGCACATAATGATACTAAAAATCCAAAAAAGAGTACCCAATTTGGGCATTTATATACCTTTAAAATGGGGTTATGTGCTCAGTTTGTACGTTTTGCACTTGTGGTAAGGGATTCTGTAGTTGCTTGTCCAAATAACAATTTGACCTCGCTCGACAAGTGGAACAACACATTGGTGATCCCATAACTTCAAACACATGATTTTTCGAATATATGGTCGTGATAGTACGTATTAGAATGGTTAGGAACACCAAAACCCATATCCCATTGCTTGTGGTGTCATTCTTCCTAGTATAAAGCAATGACATATAAGGTAATGGAATCAAAAAGACATACCCCCCACACTGCCAAACCTATCATCACCAAATGAGTCTTGGGTGCAATACTTTGTGCTCTTATGAACATGCAAAAGCCAAATTAGGTTGAATAAAGAATGATCCCCATGTGCACATAATGATACTGCAAATCCAAAAAAAGTACCCAAATTAGGCATTTATATATCTCTAAGCTGGGTTTATGTATTCAGTTTGTACACGTTGTGTATTTGTGGTAGGGGATTTTGTACTTGCTTTTCCAAATAATGATTTTGACCTCACTCAATGCATGAAACAACACATTGGTGACCTCATCACTTCAAATGCATGATTTTTCGAATATGTGGTCATAAAAGTACGTGTTGGAATAGTTGGGAACATAAAGACCCACATCTCACCGCTTGTGGTGTCATTCTTCCTAGTGTAATGCACTAATGCATAAGGCAAAGGAATCGAAACAACACATCCCATGCACCTCCAAACCTATCATCACCAAATGAGTTTTGGGTGCAATACTTCATGCTCTTGCAAAGGCCATATTAGGCAGAATAGAGAACGATCCCTCTTACACTCAGAATGATACTGGAAATCCAGAAAAAAGTACCCAATTTTGGCACTTATGTACTTTATATAGGATTTATGTACTCGCTTTGACTATGTTGTGTACTTTTGATTAGGAGTTATGTACTTACTTTGCCAAATGTCAATTTTAACCTGAATTCAATGCATTGCACAACATACTGGTGATTCTATAACATCATATACATGACTTGTTGAATAAATGGTCATCATAACACGTGTTGGAATAGTTGGGAATTGTTCGTACTAGTATAAAATACTGAGGCATAAGGCAAATGCATCACTCCGACACCCCATTCCTACACCACCAAACCTATCATCACCAAATGAGTCCTTATGATCATACTTTGTTATCTAATGATAGTGAAATGGGTAGATTAGGCAGAATGAAAAATGTTCCCTCATGCACTAAGAATGATACCGAAAATCTGGAAAAAAGTACCCAGTTCCGGCACTTATGTACCTATAAACTGGGTTTATGTAATCAGTTTGTACAAGTTGTGTACTTGTGATAAGGGATTCTGTACTTGCTTTTCCAAAGAACGGTTTTAACCTAAATCGACGCGTGGAACAACCTAATAAAATATTTTGATCATACTTCGTCGTCTGATGATCATGAAATGGGTAGATTAGGCATAATGGAGAACATTCCCTCATGCACTGAGAATGATACCAAAAATTTGGAACAAAGTACCCAGTTCCAGCACTTATGTATTTGGGGACAATATTTATGTACTGATTTTGTATATGTTGTGTACTTATGGTAAGGGATTTTGAACTAACATATTTTGACTTTTTTTTATGAACTCCAATTTTGTACTAATATATCTAACCGCATCATTCTCATCCATGCTACAATTCACTATAGTAGATATATATATATAATTTGCATTAAAATAAAAATAGAAAACAGTGTTATTTCTCAATAATTTCAGTATTCAAAAACTAATTTACAGTACTTTTTGTTCACACTTCTGGTACTTTTACAAAGAAATTAAGTACTAAACATTAGACACCACAGTATTTAAACTCACATTTTCAGCATCAGTCTTCTCCTTTTCAGTATGTTGAGTCACTTCTTTAGCATCATCAATGTCATTAAATATACCTTGGCTCACCTCTACAACCTTTTTCTTTCAGGCCTTCCTACCTTTGCCGCGGCTTTTACGGGTGCCAACTTTGGTTCTCTTTGGTGGTATGGAGTGGGCGGTATGATAAAGTCTTCGCCTTTTTTCTTTTTCTCTCGATCATCTCTTAATCTCACACCTCAAAAATAGAAAAGGTATGATCATGCTTCTTCTTGCTTTTTTCTCCGTGTGGAATATTATTTTCCTCTTTTTTATCCCCTTCAACATCAACATTAGGATCACCATCACCATCACCATCGCCATCACCATCATGACCGTTATGACCATCATCATCATCACCCAGAGTCTCAAACTCATCAACAACATACTCCAAATATGGTTTTTCATAACTGTTTTCAGCATCAATAACATCATCATCATCATCACTATCCTTCTCTTCATCTTTCTCATCTTTATTCTCCTTCTCCTCTTCAACCATCTTCTCATCATCGCCTACTTTGCTCTCCAAAATTTCAATTCTATGCTTCAATAGTTCCATTTCTTTATTTTTCTGCCTCAATTGAGCTTCAAAACTTAAAACATCATAGTTTTGACATAATAGGAACGTATACGAAGAGCATAAAATTATTAATGTAATAACAAAGTAAACTTCAAGTAGTAATTATGTGTATCTAAATAATTACTTGTGTTGCAACGATGAGTTTCTCCTCCTCAGGAAAGGGATAGATAGGCACGATCTGTTACAATAGGAACTTACACATTTCTTTCAAATATCAAGCCATAGGGAATCATTCTAAACATAAACAATAAACTTTTACCTTTTCCCTTTTAATTTGCTTCAAAGTTTTCTTGGCATCAGCCACATTATTTGGGATCTTACTGTCAGCCTATTGAAAGAATTGTGGGCATGCACGCAAGCATTTTAGTTTTCCCAAAGAAGGAATAAGCCCATGCAGTCATCCATGTTTTCATAAAGCAAACAATTATATTTATTTGCAATAAATGACAACAATTTTATAATTTAAAGCTTCAAAGACACTCACCAATAGACCAATGTAAAACCATCAAAATATTTCTTCCTTTGCACCTCCTTCGTCTCACCTCCCACGTGATTTCTTAATTTTCAACTAAAAAATTGTATACAACCTCTCCCCATGCATACAACTCAACAGAAGATAGATCATCAGCGTAAGGGATGACAAAATAAGGCGTGCAGTAGTTGCTCACTGAAAACAAATATAATTAAAAACAAAAAGCATATACAACCTAACAAAATCTTCAATATCTTCATCACTATGTCTATCCACAAATTTTTGTAACCTTTTAAATATTTGTACACGATTAACATTCAAAAAAAAATTCGAAAACAAGTGATCAACAATGTTTGACTTCAGCTTTAGATCAACATTGACAGGTTGCCCCACACGAGACAACCCCAACACTAAACAAAACTCTGGACCTCGAGAAGGAACTTCAATATCTTTACCAAAGATAAATGAAGTTGTTCGTACATTGAATTGTCTAATGATTGCTTGCGCTCTACTGAAACTATAAAGTTCAACTGTGGTATATTGTCAAATATATAGAATGGGGTTTGTTTAAGGGTATGCCTGTGTCGGAACCCAATTTTGGGTTCCAACATCTTCATTGCAATATAAAAATATCCCGAGGGAGCAACGACTGTATGCTTCTGATTCCATTGTTGCAAATACAAAAATCATGTAAATAAATATCTTAAACATCTCCATATGTACTTACATTTAAGGTTTTCATACTGAAAATGTAAACAAATTAAAAATACTAAAATAGAATATTTTTATACCAGATATACATGGAGACTTTACTTAATAAATTAATACTATGTTTTTCTTCATGAACAATAGCAAGCGGCTAAACATGTTGTAAACCTTTCAAACAAATCATATTTTGAATATAAGCCCTAACTGACAACATACCTTCTATTAATTGTATTGTGAACCAACTCAACTATTACAAAATTAAGATATCGTTTAACTCAAACAACTTTCATGAAAATTAAAACAAATAATTTAAGTATAAATTTGACTAAATCGGGTTTCAACAACAACAACATATTAAGGTTTCTGAATACTATTGATTTTAGTACACAAAATATTACCTTTAAGTACAAAAAACATGAACTCAAGTACTTTTTCATCTCAAATGCATATATAAACACATGTTTCAGGTATATTTCATGAACATATCACAAATATACTTGCACACCTAGCATTTTATTAAAAAAAAACCTTCTATAATCTGAAGGAAGCGTGCGAAATGAAACAAAACCAATTGAAGAAGAGAAAAAGATGAAAACGCACCTTTCAAACTCAAACACCAAATGGGAATGCTTCACCTTCTAGTCTATAGTGAATGATTGCTTCAATCCAAGACAAAAGTCGAAGGGAAATTGCTTCAGTCCACAATAACGAACAATTCGTCTGACTTTTAGGGGGAAAAGGGGGTGAGAAATTGTGTAAACGTAGGCATGATTTCATTCAGCAGTGGAAGAGAAAGGGTCACCAAGTTGCTTTACAATTTTTTGTTCAAGTGAATGACATTTCAGTAATTTTACAGGAAGTGGGAAATGATTTCTAAATGAAAGTTGAGATTGAGGAGTCCAAATTAAGATATATGTGTGGGGACTGACACTAAATGTAACTTGGTTTTGGGGATTTTTGCCCAATTAATCGATAAAATTATTACTATTAACATTTACAACCTCAGCAATTTTATTTTATCCAAATAGAATTCATTTCTTAATATAAAATTTCATATTTTAGAAGCTCTAGAAAGACATCCTCGAAAATGCTAGAATTTTAATTAAATTTGTTCACGCATCCTCCTATATATTGCACTCTTAGCTCAAGTTTTATGTTTATTCAGAGAAGAAAATCATACTGGAATTCCTGAACACTGAAATCCCCAAAGGCTCAAGTAGTTGTAGTGTCAAATTGTGATATAAACTGTGTTAAATTGTGATATAAACAAAAGGAGACCTATCGAATACGCTTGTTGCTTTGACATCCATTTGCCTGTTTATCAATTTTCGCTCATCCCTCTTCCCTCAAAGCCCAACCAACTCTGGAGTCAGTAATCTGATTCAGGCTTCTCTATTCGCAGGCAAGACTATAGTTTCTTTCACCTTTTTTGTAATCTTATACTGTATTTTCGTATGACGGTAAGAATATTTGTAATGGGTTTTCCATCTGGCTTCATTCTTGAATTTTCAGTTAGCCCTTATAGAGTTTCTTTTTTTTTTTTTCTTTTTTTTTTTTTTTGGTGGCATGTTGGGAATGTTAGCACTAGCATTTTTGCATCTTTTTTTCTTTTCTTTTCTTTTTATTTCATTTCCCCTATTAGTTTATTTTAGCTGGTCTTGCATTTAGTTTTTAGCTAATCGTTTTCTTAGATATCTTCATCTTTTTTGGATGAAATCTATACTTTCTAATCTGTTTTACAAGAATATTTTTTTTTCTTATGTGAATTACAGTAATAGAGTGTGGATGCATATGTATTATCTACAAAAAAGCCAATGGCTTGATTAATTAAGTATTCAGACTGTGAATTTTCTTCAACTGAATGTCAGTTTGATTTCCTGTCTCTCAGGGCTTAATATCTAATCAAGAAAGAAAAATATTGTAATGGAAGTTGTGGGTAATCAAATTAGAGTGCAGTCATTTGTGCAAGATGGTAAAGTGGTAGTGCCACCAGAGTATCTGCAGCCACCTGAATGCAGACCTTATGATAATGTTGAAAAGAGAAATGATAATAATATGCCAACTCCACCTGTCATTGACCTTAGCAAAGGCAACTCTGTCCATAAACAATTGGACCAAGCCTGTCGGGAGTGGGGAGCATTCCATGTAATCAATCATGGGGTTCCAGTTGAATTATTGGATGAAATGAGGAGACTGGGCCGCTCGTTTTTTGAGGACTGCAATATGGATCAAAAGCTCCGTTATGCCTGTGACCCCAATTCCCCTGCTTCCAAGGGATACGAGAGCCACATGCTAGTTGCATCAAATGACATAGTGTTAGATTGGAGAGATTATTATGATCATCATACTTTGCCCATTTCCCGCCAAAATTCATCCAAATGGCCCGACTTTTCTTCCAATTACAGGTGAATTATTAATACCTCCCATATTAGATGCAACTAGTAGTATCTTCTCTTGATTATGCTGATTGCTTCATTCCGTATGTGAAATGACTTAAGTAAGAACTCATTCACAGAAAAGTTGTAGCAGAGTATAGTGATCAAATGAAGACCCTTGCTGAAAAATTATTGGGTTTGGTCTCTGAAAGCTTAGGAATGCCGTCTTCGTGCATCAAAGATGCTGTTGGTGAATTCTTTCAGAACATCACTGTGAGTTATTGCCCTCCTTGCCCACAGCCTGAGCTCATTCTTGGTCTGCAATCACATTCTGACATTGGTGCCATTACGCTTCTCATCCAAGATGATGTAGGGGGCCTTGAGGTCTGGAAGGATGGAGAATGGATCTTTCTGGATCCATTATATGATGCAATCTTTGTGATTTTGGCTGACCAAACCGAGGTACGGATCAATTTGCTACCCTTTTATTTATCTTTAGATGCTGCTAGCATCTGCTTCACTAAGCTCTTGTGAATGCTTCATTGTTTTTATGCAAGTTTCCTATCAAAACACGCTAAACACCTAGATTATGAAGTTGAATTGGTGAAATAAAAATAATAGCTCATTAGATGCTGGAAACCATTAATACCTCATTCTGCATAGTACAATGGTTTCTGTTTCTCTTGCATCTCTAAGGTATCTTGCATTTCCTGATGCTGGAAAATGTGGATACCCCCTGCTATGTGCACGTTATTTGTGTTTGTCTATGTATATACTCGTAATTAATATATCTATACGCCATAGGCTGACCCCTCATTGGTTCTCATCATAATTTATGATGCTCCTTTTTTTGCTATTTCTTGAGAGCTGGTCTTGATGATCTGGCTAGCAACGTTGCTGTGAAATGATTTAGAGTTGGAATTTGAGCTTGGTGGAAATGAAGTTATATATATTCAATAGGCTTTGAGAAATTAACAAAGTCTATTTCAGGAAATGGTATTACTGGTTCACAACGCAACGAAATGAACTCAAATATAAACTATATTTGATTAAACTAACTTTTGGAGGGGCACTTATACTCTTTTTGTAAATATCATTATTACTATTGAGTTTCATCCATTTGTTAGCCAGAGGTCCTCAAAATTAGAGAGGCAGTATGCAGAAAAGAGAAGTGTCTTATAGCTGATTGGTTTGATTGTTATCATTGCCGTTTAATGTTTAATGTATACCTGTAAATCCATGGACATGCATAGCTGCATCTGCACATGCATATATGTGAACATTGAAGCAATTACATCCAAAGAAAGTTTCAAGTCTGAATTTGATTCCTTTGCTGACAACGTCCTCTGCCTTTTTCTCAAATCATAACAAATGGACAATATAAGAGCGCCCAACACCGGGCCATAACTAATGCCAGGAATGCACTGCTCTCTATTGCCACATTTCATGACCCTGCGAAAACAAAGACAATATGCCCAGCTTTGGAGCCGCCTAAATACCGTCAGGTTGTTTATGGTGACTATGTTTCATCATGGTACACAAAAGGGCCAGAAGGAAAACGGAACATTGATGCTCTTCTGCTTGGGAATGATGTTGTGGATAACTAGAATTGCAAGCGCAGGCACTAAAATTAATAATATACTTCTTATGCTATGTTTGGATCAAGGAAATTAGTGAGGAAAATGTAAATGTGCAAACATTAAAGCATAAAAAGAGACATTATTTGAAGTATGAAAAACATTTTCCTTAGCATTTTTCTCATTAAAATCTTAGGTCCGAACATAGGTTGATTACTTGTTCTCAGTCTTGGTGAGATTGATACTTATGTGTTCTTTTATTTATTATATCTTTTATATGGAGTTCATCATGGTGGTTATATGGAACTGTAAACAAATAGAAATGAGTTTGGCTTAGTTTTTTCATCTTTTCTACCAAGTGAAGGTGTGGGGTTTTATCTTATGTTTAGGCCCAAATGAAAATTTGAGTTTAAAATTTCATTGTGGTGCAAAATATATTCCTCAGCATTCAGCATTCAGCATTCAGCAATTAGCAATGAAAGGGAAGGAAAAAAGCATGGCATTGTCTGGGCTTTGGTGTCTCCTTGTTGTCAAGTGTCCCCATCTGTCTCCCCTTTTGCTTTATCTTTTTTGCGCTCTTTCTTTCTATTTCATTATGATTACTTTAGAATTCATCTCCTATTTCTTTTTCCTTTTTTTTTTTTTTCCTGTTGCACTTAATGTTTATTTATTCATTCAGCCACTCTTTTTCTGTCCTATTGCAATTTGGAAGCTTATTTATTTATTTATTTATTTATTCATTTATTTTTCTTTGTTTGGGTTTCTCGGTTGGCAGTTGCTACATTGCACGTGCATGTTGTTCCTTGTTTTGCAATTCCGAGGTCATCATCATTTTGCCAAATTCAACTATATTTATGCTCATTTTCTTCTAGAACTTTATCTTATTTATCCCTCAAAATAAGATTTTACTTAAAAAATCAAAAATATTTTTCACTCAGTTACGGTATAATGTTATACAGGTAACTTCAACCACTGTTTTGTGTATAGCCATATCAAAATGTACAAAATATTTATAGATTTTTTTAATTTTTAATTTAGAATTTTTGCGTAGAATTACATAATGGCACGGAGAAAATAGTAGTAAATGATTACGTATGTCAAATGCTTTCCTGAAATTCAAGAAATATATTAGTGTTAGGAATATTAGTGTTTTCCTAAATATAAAAATTTGTTATTCTTTTTCCTAATAAAATTCAACTTCTTTTATGTGTAGAATATAGTTTTTGTTGTCTTTAAATTTATCTTTTCGTCCAAGGATATTGTACATATTTTTTGAAAGATTAGTGAGAATTAGGATGTACATAAATAGACATATAAGAGTTTCGAATCAAATTTTTTAGAAAGAATATCTTTTGTCTTGTGGTAGGCTGCTCCTATTTTTTACGAGTTTAATATTAAGAAGAATGTTTAGTATAAACAACTCACTTCTTGGTCTTCGACCCCCTCAGTCACTACTTCTGGCTTTAAGCTTTTTCCTAGTTAGTTCTAATAAAGTCCTCAGCAACGTTTCACGTCGAATAGAGCTTGTTGTTGTCAGAATTTTTAATTCATAAATTGGAGATATCAAAAGAAAAAAGAGGAAATTGTTTTATTTTGTTCACAAAAAGAGGGGAACACAGTCTATGGATTATAAATATCATATTTCTTATAAGCAATAATAATTTAAGTAAAACCACTCAAAAATTTATGGTGTTGAATCATAGAATAATTATTTTGACAAGAACAGTATGAATATATATATTTTTATATTATACTATTTAAATTTCGACAAACAAAACTGATTGCAAAAAAGAGAAAATCAACCATATTAAAATTACCTTATGGGTGGTTAACGTTTGAAATGATGGTACTAGAATGAATGTCCATTTTATTTTATACATAGGTTGGCCCTTAGACTTGTACTTCTCCTTTTGCCTGTCGAGCATAACGGCCATCATCAATAATCTCCCTCCATCCCTCAATTTTTCTTTCTTTTTTAGTTTTTGTACTATTAATTGTATCCATGCCATCCTATATATTTTTCATACCAACTAAAACCAAACCTTTTTTCAAGAAATTCTTTTACTATGCATCTACAATTGATAAATGAAGGTAGGTATACATATAAAAATATAATAAACACACACACACACACTATACGTATGTTGCATAATTTTTTATTCTGAAAGAATATTCATTTTATGTGCTTGAGTTCATGGTTTATTTTGATTTTAACTAACAAAATAGTCAAAAAAATATATTTCTCATTACTTTAAAGATACATTTAAAAAAAAAAAAATTATTGTGAAAATATTTAGTTAAAAGAAAAAATTGTGTGCATGTGCGCATCCAAATTCATAGACATGTAAGTTTAATTTAAAGCCCGATGCCTGACCCTCCTTTTAGGACATATTTAATTACACTTTTTAAAGTTGATTTTGGATAGGTATCGACACTGTAGATGTTGTTATTTAAATTTGATTTGATGAACAAGTTATACCAATTAAAGCTGAATATATTCTTTGGATTAGATTGATTGATTGATAATTGAGTTTTATATTTCATGGTTAAGAAAGTTGTGTGAACAAGGAAAAGAAAATTACTGCAGTTTGACATGTTAGATTTCTAGTGACATTTTACTGTATTTGAAAACCAAGTTTAACTATATATACCAGCACCGCCTAATTCAAGAAACCTATTAAAGTTTTAGTACAATGAAGTTTGAGTATCTCCTTTAATATAAGTATATTCATCTGTCATATATAGTAATTGAGCTACATAAATATATTATCCCTACTAAAATAAAATAGTAAGGATTCTTGTCATTAGAAAAAGATATTTCAAAAAGTAAGAGAGAAACATTATGCAAACTATTCCAAGATTATTAATTCTTTTGATATTAACATAAAAGTAAGATTAGGTATCATTATAATCTTCAATCAAGGGATTTGAGACAAGACATTTGATCATCGTTTCCACGAGTTATTATTTAAATTCATTTCTTGACATGAATAACTTTCCACCACGAGCATCAATGAAATAATATACCTTATGAAACTAACTTTTTATATTCAACAATGAATTTAGACATTATCAAATTCAAAAAAAAAAAAGAAAAAAAAAGAAGAAAGAAAAACAAAGTTGTTTGGTAATTTTCTTATAATTTAACATAATTTTTAGTTTAGTGTACATATAACAGGTTCAATATTTGACTCTAAGAACCTAAAAGGAAAAAACGGAAAGAAAAATAAGCAAGCAGTCACATTTTTTCAATAACTTGTGAAAAGATAATTGAGAAAGAGGAAAAAAGAAATTGAAAGTAGTCAAAAAGAAGCAAAGCTTAGGCCATAGGCCATAGCTGCTGTGTTAAAGTTTTCATATTCACCACTGTTCTTTTCACTTTTTTCATTTGATCTGGGAGCCCCCCCTTCATTCATCTTGTATAGGAGCACATTAATATAATTCAATTGATAATTCCAACCCCCAAGATCCACACCCACGCCCATCCCCATCGAACCTCCTTTTTTGTTTTATTTTATTTTTTATTTTTTTGAAGAGCCTGCAGAAATATTTGTAAAGCTAGATATGCTTCCTTTGTCCACAGTGGTTGTCCACTAGTGTAATTAGTTAATTTATTAATTTGGTCCTTACTCCTCTAATAAAATATTTTCTCTAAATGATCAAAGTTAGGACTTGCAGAATCTTTTATTTTTTTGCTATAGAGAGGCATGTCCCATATGTGATGCAATCACAAAATTGGTCCTGTAAATTATTGAAACCCTTGTGGTTCCAACTCACTCAAGACATCTCATCTATCTCAATTTTAGAATTGTTTTCCATTACCTCACTCCAACTAACACACAAAATACAATTAAATACTATAATTTCATGTTATCTATGCTTGGAACCATTTTGGAATAAATTTTTTAGAGTTTCCTTCTGATTTTGAACTTTAGATATAAGAGTTATTTATCACAATATAGATGTAAATTAATTAATAATTGGTATCATATGTTATTCATTGTGCTTGTTACTAAAATTAAGTAGTATATAAAGAATTAAATATTTTATAATTTATGCACATAGCAAAGATGTCCTGCGACAAATAGAAGTTCTTGTACTTAAAGCTTGAGCATATTAATTAAGTTAAATGACCCCATAACATGATAGATCCATATTTAGAGAATATTCTAATTATATCTAGATCTGATTCTTTTTTAAGCGTGTCCTGGGATTAAAATATAAATGCTGAACAATTTATAATTTGTTTTTCAATAAATTATCTATGTTGAATTAGATTGTCATTTTGGGCTTTGGGTAGGTGGGGCTTTTGCTATTGCACTAAGCTTAATTTGGGGAGGGGGAAAAAAGGCCAAAAAGGAAAAAAAATAAAATATGAAAAAACAAAAGAGTCAAAAGCCCAAGCGCAGCCCTATTAAATGGAAGACAATGACTTGATGATCATCAAAGACAACCAGAATGTGTGTTGTGTGTTGTTATGCTATGGCCTATGGGACTATCCATATTTAATGTCTCATTCCACCACGCCACAAACCTTAACATTGCAAGAGAAAGCAGTACAACCAAACAATAGCAAAAATCCAAAAGCAAAAATAGATTAAATTAAAAGAGGTGGACCTCTCACTTCTCAATCTAAATATTCAACACACCTCATAAAAACTCCTCAATTTCATTTTCATTTGCATATAAATTATGTATAGATGCATATAAATTTATTTCGAATCAAAACATACATAGTCTTATGACTTTCTTCGTTCATAATTTTACGATAAGAGATTTAAGTAACAACAAAAAACAACTTATACAATTATATAATATATAACTAAAGAATTCATCCGAATATCAAGAATGTTTGGTTTATTTATCAAAAATAATTTTATCCTCCAAGAAAATAAAATTAAACATTTTCCCGTAATAATTTTAAAAAAATCTATCTATTTCTAATAAATACATCCATAAAAATATAGATATTTTTTTTAATTATTATTTTAATATAAACCTATATCTTCTAAATATTATACTGATTTAATAACAATATAGAATAATATAAACTTTTGATATAATGATTGTCAGATAAAATCTTGTATAAAAAAACATTTACAGTTAAAAAGTGTTGCGAAAAAATAAAAGAGAACGTACTTTTTATTATTTATACACTCCTCAATAATTTTTCTGATATAATTTCAAAACATTTCTCCTACAAAAATAAAAAATGAAACCAAATATTCTCATAAATATGAGTAAATGAATACCAGAAAGAGATCCAGAAAAAAAATGGAAAATTTCTGAAACTGTCTCAGTGTCACCTGTGGCTTGTGGTAAGTGTGCGCCCATTGTCCTATGTCTTTCTTTCTTAGAACACACACGCATTGTCCTCAACTCTGAAAACAACAATTTTCAGGTTCCACTTCTAAAGTTTTCTGCTAATAATATAAAAAAGAAAAAAAAAATCCCTCCAAATATTACAAAAATTACTGAAATTAAAATAAATAGAGCTACTTATTATTATACTTTAGAAAAAAGGCCCCCATAAATTGACAACTTTTCTTGATTCTTCAACAAAACATTCATCAATTCCCAAGACTTCTCCATTAACAGACGCAAACAATCTCTCTATCTCACTTGGTCTCCACTCTCGCTCTTTTTCACTTTCCTTTCCCCTAGGGTTTGGGTTCCTCTATGCTTCTCTCCTCTAGGGTTTTGTACCAACAGAATTTTGATTTTTATAACCCATTTAGTGTACAAAGTATTAAATTGGAAGAAAAAAACCCACATTTTATTTTTGAAGAAAAAGAGAAGAAAGCCCATCTCAAAAAAAATCTTTTCCTGTGTTTTTCTTTTTTCTTTTCTTTTTGGTTTTTGCTTATTGGAGCTGGGATTTGAAGATAGGGTTGGATCAGTGGTATTCTGAGATCGCGGCCAAAATGCAAGTTTTTTCAAAGATAGTTTAATCTTAAAGAGGCAAAGATCGAGTTTTTATCACTCAATGGAAGTGTGATGTGAATTAAGAGTTGTCAAGTAAAGGAAGAGGAAAAAGAAGTAGAAGAATTGGGTTTGCAAACATGCATTTTGCTAAGCTTGATGACTCTCCTATGTTCCGTAAACAGGTTGGTTTTCGTGGTACTTTTTATATTTATTTTTGTTCATTTGCTCTTAGCTTTTTACTGTAAATGAGCTAATTTGAGTTGGTACTTAGTAGTGTAACTTAACTTTTTTGGCTGATAAATGAGTTGGTTTGTTGCTCTTTTGCCTGGTTATTGAAAACTGAGTTGAAAATTATTTATCTGCCCTGGATTTGTGCTTTTCTGATAGAATAAACTACTGCCCCTAATGAGCTAATGAGCTGTGTGATCTTGATTGTTTGGAATTGTTTTATTATCTGTTTATACAAAGGTTGAAATCTTTAATCCTCTATAAGATTTAATGGAATTCCTATAAAAATTTGTGAGTTATACTCATGTCTTAAAACTATTTGAAGAAAAATGTTGGCTTTTCTGTGTTGATGCTAGGTATCCACCACCTAACATAGAAACCTGACAGTAATATAATTTTAATCTTCTCAATTATAAAGTAAAATTTGTCTCATTTTGCAATTGTATACTTATTTTTGTCCATTTTCTTTTAGTCATTCCCGTTCAAGGAAACACATGCAAAATTCTTAGGATTGTGAACTTCTTCTTGTCACCAGTATGATTCTTGTTGCCAAAAACAATGCATGCTTGACGAATGTGTTTGTGAGGATGTGAATAGTTGTTATTTTATTATCGATGGTGATCAAATTATGGGCTTGCATTGAATTTTTGAACTATTTTTAACTCATCATATTAGAAAATTCTGTCGAGAATGATTTGCATATACGCACCACTTCTGAAGAAAAACTAAGATGATTCATGTCTTGAATTTTGCAATTCTTCAACAGCTGATCCGTTGCTTCTGCACAACTGAGCTCATTGTGTTGGCAGTTTATTAAGTGATCTTAGACTTAGACATGTGATCCACAAACTTGCAGTTTGATTCATTTTCCTCTCCTTTTTCTTTTTTACCTATTCTTTTGGGAAGTTTTCTAAGAACTACGCTTTCTTGTTGAACAGATACAGACCTTGGAGGAAAGTTCTGAGTCCTTGGGGGAAAGATGTCTGAAGTTTTACAAAGGATGTCGGAAATACACGTTAGTACATAATTGTTATGCTTCAGCTTTTTTGACTTGATGTTTTCGTATCTTTTTTATGTTCATATTTTCAGTGATACACATGGGTAATACTTGGTTTTTATTTGAGAAATTACTTTGGGCAATTTTTTTAACACAAGCTTTTTTATTTTTTAAGTTCAAAAAATTATTATTCCTTCTTTTATTTATTCAGTGTCCAATACTGTCAATTTTTAGTGGTAGCTTGAACTCAAGCCAAGTACAAAATGTTATCTGCTATATGCAAATAAAGATCTTCTCTACTTTTAGTTAGCAAACTATGCTGTGTTGTTCCTGAAGACCCATCCTTTTCTACAATCTTGTTGTGGTATTAGTTGAAAATTTTCAATGCAAGCAATGGAAAGTACTTTTAGTGTAGTCTTTCTGTATGCAGGAGGGGCATTTCTTTTAATGGCCATACAAAATCTTCTTATTTAAGATAATATTTGTCTTTCTAGCAATTTGCACCGTTCACCTACTCTTCCAATGACTGGGAAATTAATAAAAATTAGTTGATCTTGGACATATTTGTCTTATATGATTTTGTGGTTTCTGAGAGCTTTTGACCATCAACTATCTTATTTCACTTGCAGTGAAGGACTAGGCGAGGGATATGATGGAGACATAGCTTTTGCTAGTGCACTGGAAACTTTTGGTGGAGGGCATAACGACCCTATTAGTGTTGCCTTTGGAGGTACGAATAAATGTTCTAAAATTTTCTGTTTTGGGTCTTTTGGCAATGTAGATATACAGCATGTATAAAAACTTCTGTTTGCTCAAGCATGGAACCTAGTTTCTCCTAGTATCTCCTTTTTGTGGACTTATGCAGAGCAGTCGTAATGCAGGTGTAACAGCTATACTTGTAAGATCCTCAAGTATCAGTCCACTGTTCTAATCTCTCTTATGATAGCTCTAATTGTTTAAATTGCATGAGATAAAAAGCTTAGTTGTTTCAAAATTTCTTTGGTTTCATCTGATGTGACGGAATCTTATGAAACCTTTCTGTAGATTAGGATTACCTTCTTTTTTTCTTCCTGAAACTTTTTTTCAGCGACTCAAATCATTAGATCTGGATTCCATAGTTGAGGCTGTAGTTAATATTTGGGTTATAACTTAAATATGAATTGCGTCTTTTTAAATTTTATTCCTTTTCAAATGCTTATTCCCTAGTTGGGGTGAGGTACTTTATTATGTTAACTTGATAAAAAATTATAAAGTTACATTAGCTTGTCATTATTTCTCGAATCCCGTGATAAACTGTTGAAGGCATCTTAATAGCTTTTGGTATTGGACTTCAGGTGTTTGAGTTTCTTGTGGTGGATAATGATTATTGAGGCTGGGTTTTTATGGTCTGAAGTGATATCATGATGCCTTGTCCGTAAGGACATTGGTGGTGATCTTGTGATAGCTGTATGAAGATGTGGGGCTAGTACTTCTTTTCAGACCTTATTTTACCATTTCCAAGTGTTACATATGCAGTGAGATTTCAATTGAATAAGTCTGTTGGTCGATACTATTGGTATGAACAGTGAACTGAGATCATATGGCCCAGCATTATTCTTAGATACCTCAAGAATATACTTGCCGTTATGGTTGTTTGCACATCCTAATATTTTTCATTTCTGTTTGGGCCAAGTGCTTCTCATCTTCTGGATTGAGCTTGTTCCACAATTTTCGTTAACTGATCCTACTGACGAAAGATCTCCTAATTTCATCTTTTATATGGCAGATAAGCTTCTTTCAGTACTTTGATTAAAATTGGTGCTTTAAAATTAAAATCTGTTACTTGTAGGTCCTGTTATGACAAAATTTACTATTGCATTGAGGGAAATTGGAACATATAAAGAAGTTCTTCGGTCTCAGGTAACTCATCAACTTGGTCTGTATTTTCTGACATTTTCTGCTTTCTTCCCATTTTCTCTGTGCCCAAAAGTCCGTTTTATGAGCCCTTTTCCTATTCTCGCCCAATCTCATGAGAAGCAAACCCAAGAGACCTGCCTTAAATCTGTCCTCCGACAGCCAGTTCTGACCACCATATGGACAGGCCAAATGTTTTTATAAATACAATAAAAGTTCTATTTATTTGTTTGAGAGATGAGGGATGTAACAAAAGAGGTTTCTTAACATTTTTCAGTTTTTGGAAACTTCTTTGGGCAATAATGTTATACTCCCACTGTAGTTTTTGTTGTGTCATGGCTGTATCAAATTTAATGTTTATACTTTTGAATGGTCATTTTGTTTTCAATCACGTAGCTAAAATGTTGATTGACAAACTATGTACATTTGAATGGCCATTGAAAACCTTTTTGTTCTGGGTAGTTGATGTCTTTTTACCATTTTTTTTTCCTTTTCTTTTCTTCCTTATTTCTGTTTTTCTAATGTCACAAGGCCCTAACAAACTTTAGGATTTGTCATCCCTTTTGACTAGGTTGATGTCTTGAATTATTGAGGTAAATGAGTAGAAGAAAGGCAAACACATAGGCAATTGATGTATTGTGCATCCATAATTCCATACATCTACTTGACTGTCTGCCTTTTTTTTTATTTTTTTTTTATGTACAGGTTGAGCACATGCTAAATGAGCGATTGCTACAGTTTGTGAATTTAGATTTGCATGATGTCAAGGTACCATATATTTTAACTCCTTTCACTTAAAATTGTATTATCATGTAAATTGATTGAAAGGTGATTGAAACGCCTGCAATAGTTGCTTTGCTGGCTTGTTATTGTTTCTCGCTTAGAGTTAATTATCTATGTATTCTACTTAGGCATCTCTTTCTTTCAGTAAGTGTTATCCTTTTATGGAATGCCAATTGAATGAAGATGTAATATTCATCTTGCTTAGGCCCAAACTGTTCCCACACGTACATGCTACATTTTAGACTCGTTACCTATATTACTTATGCATCAGAGTTCTGTTGTATGTCCCGATCTTTTTATGCTTACATTTCTGAGCTACTTCTATGTGTTCCTCTGACTGATATATCCTCTGAATTTGACATATTTCCTGCAATTCTTCATGGGTTATCTTTATCTTTTTTTTTCTTCTGTTAATTAAGTTGTTCTTTTTATCATTTCACTAATGGATATTAGCATGCAGGAGGCACGAAAACGCTTTGATAAGGCTAGTCTTCTTTATGATCAGGTGATATTTCATTGCAGATCCTCTATCCGTGCTTTTGTATTTAGTGGCCCAACATATTCCAATCAGGCACCTTCTGGGATGAAAGGGTTGGGACTGAGTAGTTCAAATACTAGCATTGTGGCAATCACTTGAGATAGCAAGCAGCCAAATATGATCTCATCCATAGTAAATTAAATGTGTCGCCATACCACTTCAAACCTTCTTGAATTCAGCGCTGCAAATCTATTGTGGATATTTGATATCTAACAAATAACATTCAGTAATACCAAATGTGCCAGATAGAATTACCATTATGAGTTACTGGATGAGTAAAAGTAAATCAGTTGCTTAAAATACCATCATACGTTTCTAGGGACGGGTTGGTTTTTCCAATTTTAATGCAAAGAAATTTCCTGTAGCATTATGTCTTTAATGAGTGGGACAAAATAGATTTCTTTGCATTTTGGTATTTCTTATTGTTTATTTTATTTATAAACTAGTGTGGCATCCCAATTTTGGTTTATAGGTGGGTTTAATTGACTTCTCTAACAACTTGGGTTAAGCATTATCCAAGAAAACGACGAGTGTGAACTAGTTGCTACCTAAGCCTCACTTGTTGGTCTTGCTTGGATGGGCCCAGGACATGCTAAAGGCTTTGTTATTATATGTATTGTAGTTCTGATATATGGAATGTTGCTACAGGCTCGTGAGAAGTTTTTGTCATTGAGGAAAGGCACAAGAAGTGATGTAGCAATTGTCCTAGAGGAGGTAAAATATGAAACTTGAAGCCATAAAGCTAAACTATGGAGTGGTATTAACTCCCTATGCTACATATTCTAATCTTGTCTGGGATGTATCCAGGAGCTTCATCATGCTCGGTCAACTTTTGAGCAGGCTAGGTTTAATCTGGTGGGCAATATTTTCCACTTTCTGATTATTGTTACATTATTCTGAAGCCAATTGCGATTCTGTAAACACACATGCTTATTGAATGTTAATCATCCAGGTGACTGCTCTTTCAAATGTTGAAGCAAAGAAAAGGTTTGAGTTCTTGGAAGCAGTTAGTGACACAATGGCTGCTCACCTTCGCTATTTCAAACAGGTGAACTAAATGGTATAACCTTTTACTTTATTGTTACGTTCTTATTCAAGTCCTTTAATGACTTCTTTTCATGCAGGGGTATGAGCTATTACATCAGATGGAGCCATATATTAACCAGGTTCGTCTTAATTTCTGCTTTCTATTGGTTGCAGAAGTATTTGAGTATTGAAGATTATTTGCTCTTCTTTAAATTCAAAGATTGTTGAAGAAACAACAAGAACATACTCATCTCTTACTTAGGGGGTGTTTGGGTGAGCTTATAAGCTCCTCAAAACATCTTATTGACATGTAGCTTATGAGATGTTAGAAAGTACTTGGTAATTTTTTTTGAAAAGGAGCTTATAGGATCTTATAAGCGCTTTTAGTAAAAGTGAGAGGATCCCAATTTATTTTCAAGATCTCAAGAAGCTCCTTTAATTTTAACCATTTTAATTACAATATTGTCATTACTAATATCTTAGAAGATCCAAGATCTTACTTTTTATCCTAACACTTTAATAATTTATTTTAAAAATAACATCTAGCATTTTATAAGCTTTAAAAACGTCTTATAAGATTTTCTAAATAAGCATAGCCAAACACCCTCTTATAAGGCTTTGAAAATAGCATACAGCAGCATCATTAGTTCCTTGCTATTTTACTCCATCCACTGATTTTGGAGCAAGATGTGTATTTCCTAATCATTAGTTTTTTGACACCATGTGAGTTTGATAATGAGATGAGAAATATTGAATAGATGATGTATGTATGTTGTAGGTCTCAACTTATGCTAAACAATCAAAAGAGAGATCCAACTACGAGCAGGCAGCTCTTAATGAGAGGATGCAAGAATATAAAAGACAGATTGATAGAGAGAGCCGGTGGTCTTCAAATGGTTCCAATGGCTCTCCAAATGGAGATGGAATACAGGCCATTGGGAGGAGTTCGCATAAGATGATAGAGGCTGTCATGCAATCTGCTGCAAAAGGAAAGGTCATGGAGTATTAACATTTAAAATGACACCTGAATTGTCATATTATGTCCTTTGTCTCCCATATTCATTTCCCTTTTCATTCTTTTATTTGCATACCTTTCTGAAGCCTAGAAGATCTTTCAGGTTCAAACAATTAGACAAGGTTATCTTTCAAAACGTTCCTCAAACCTGAGAGGTGATTGGAAAAGAAGGTTCTTTGTTCTTGATAGCAGAGGAATGCTGTACTATTATCGCAAAAGAAGCAGCAAACCATCTGTGAGTGGATGTTGAAAACATATCTTGTAATAATAAAATGGTATATGAGACCTGTTTTTCTCAGGAGATTTTGTCTTCTTATAACCCCATTAAGTATCATTCCACTGCAGAGCTCGGGAACTCAACTTTCCAGTCAAAGGAATAGTTCTGAATTGGGTTCTGGATTGCTAAGTCGGTGGTTGTCTTCTCATTATCATGGTGGGGTACATGATGAGAAATCTGTTGCTCACCATACCGTGAACCTGTTAACTTCGACGATAAAAGTTGATGCCGACCAGTCAGATTTAAGATTTTGCTTCCGAATCATATCCCCAACAAAGAACTACACATTGCAGGTCTGCTTTTGTACCAGTTAGCTTGAAATTTAGTATCTCTCTACACTAATGATGCTATTTTTCTATTAAATACACATTTGGTAGCCTCCTCGTGGTGATAGTTTGTATGGGTAAAAATTCTTCCTTTTGCTTGTCAGTGCAGGCAGAGAGTGCCCTGGATCAAATGGATTGGATTGAGAAGATTACAGGTGTGATTGCCTCATTATTGAGTTCTCAGGCTCCTGAAAGGGTAATTTTTCTATGACGGTTTATACTTCAGTTCTGTTATTTTGTGATATTCTGATGATTGAAAATTTGTTACTATTGATTCAGTGTTTACCTGCGAGTCCAATGGGAAGTGGCCATCATCGATCCACCAGTGAGAGCAGCTCATTTGAAAGTGCTGACTTTGATCATGGAGCAGTTGAAGAATACACATCTGAGAGGTTTGCCTCTTTGCAAATAGACCGTCCACTAAGAAGCTCACAACAGCAAAGAAGTGGTCTAAAAAGCGAGAAGCCAATTGATATATTAAGAAAAGTGTGTGGTAATGACAAATGCGCTGATTGTGGTGCCCCTGAACCAGATTGGGCATCCTTGAATCTTGGCGTTCTAGTCTGTATTGAATGCTCCGGTGTCCACCGTAATCTTGGTGTACACATATCTAAGGTATAGACAATATAGGTCTTACCATTGATCTACTATATTCAGTCTTATGAGTATAACTAGTAAATCTTTGAAGGGCTCTTAAGTCTTCAAAAATGGAAAATAATTTAGGACATCATTATTCAATATCACAGTTTATCATGATATAGCTTGATGCATTTACTCTTATACCCATATCTTAATTGGCTCATAGAACATAGGAACTGAGGTAGTTAGACACCTGTGGCTTCCACAATTCTTTCTGTTATTGGTTTTCTTTGAAATGCTATGTATACTATACATTTTTATGCTTTGTTATAATAAAGTATCTGTAGTCAGTTTGTTGTTCCTTTGTGCAGGTAAGATCACTGACTCTTGATGTCAAAGTTTGGGAGCCATCTGTTATAAATCTATTTCAGTCTCTGGGCAACACATTTGCAAATTCAGTATGGGAGGAATTGCTGCAGTCAAAGGGTGTCTTCCAAGTCGATCTTGGCCCCACAGGGTAAAGCTTCTCCATTGTTGAATATAATTATTATGTACTCAAATAAGTTACTCTGGATTACATTGTCTGGATGTCACTTATCTATTCCTTTCCTGTGAAGCTTGTACAGGACTAATAAGCAACAAGTGCTTTACTTCAGCAAGCCCAGCCCTGCTGATTCAATTTCTACAAAGGAGAAATTTATTCATGCCAAGGTGACTTTCTATATCACTCTTATTTTCGTAATTGATTTTTTTGTTTTTGTTTGTTCTCTTTGAGCATGACAGCTACGTTTGGTGTTGCTTTGGAGGGTTTCAGGAAATGTATTTTGGGAACATGTAACAGGAAATATGAAGCATCTTTGATTTTGTTTAGAAAATGGGTTATGTGATGCACTTATACAGAAAAATATGTTGTTGTTTCCAACACCCCCCCCCTCCCCCCTCTTCTTCCCTTCAATTTATAATTTGTGGATTGTGGGGGGGAGCTAGCAAATATTTGATTTCATATCTAGGATAATGAAAAACATTCTCCTAAAAGAAAACCAAACATACCCGAAATTTTCTGCAAGTTTGGGGAATAACTATTGGCTGACTCCATTATACTTTCTCATTGCAAAGATATTTAAAAGCAGCAACAAGATTTTGAGATTTACCTTTGTTCTTGAAGATCTTCACAAACCAAATTGCTGGCTTAGCTAACTGATTCTAGAACTGATTTAGGGGGTTGAAGAACTTTTCCACTCATTGAGTGTCGTCTCGATTAGTAAAATGGGTTTAAAGCACCAAATTTGTGTTCGGGTTGCCTTGTATCTTACCTGAACCAAGTAAATAGGATTAACAGTTAAGCATGAAATTGTGGTACAAAATTTTATCTGGTTTTGATGTCTAAGTTTGTGATGCCTGCTGGTGGGTAACTTTCGAAAATGTATATATTCAGTACGCAGAGAAACTATTTGTGCGGAAGCCCAAGGAAAGTTATTCGGTGGCCCAACAGATGTGGGATGCTGTTCGTGGGAATGACAAGAAAGCCCTGTATGGGCTAATTGTTAACTCAGATACTGATATAAATGGTATTTACGAACAAGGAACTAGTACAAGTAACTCTTCTCTTACCCTTGCCAAAGTAATGCTGTTGCAAGAGCATCAAACAAGTGGTTGCTTGGACGGTGAGGAGGTTTTGCACAAGACATTTTCAGCATGTTTAAACCCAGCAAGTACAAGTGGAAGCAATAATAATAATAATAATGCTAGTAATATTGAGGATGTTGTTGACGGATGGTCTTTGCTTCACCTTGCTTGTGAAACGGCGGATATTGGAATGATGGAGCTTCTTTTGCAATATGGTGCAAACATAAATGCTACTGATTCAAGGGGACAGATGCCGCTTCATCGTTGTATCATTAAAGGCAAAACTGCATTTGCAAAGCTTCTCCTTACAAGGTAAATAAATTATATATATATATATATATATATAGTTGGTAAATGGTCTAAATAATCATTGTTGATGACTGTTTATTTAATATTTTTATTTATACACACGCGCGCCAAGAGTTCATTAGATTCAAACCCCTGACTTTACACTTACATCATTGGGCCAATGGCCACTTGTTTTGATTGTTGATAATTGTTGCGACTTTTTCATTCATGCCATGCCATGCTGTTCTACTTGTACATTTTTAATGTGTTTTGGTTGTTATGGAGTTTGTGTCCTTTTCTTCAGGGGAGCTGACCCACGGGCTGTTGACGATCAAGGTAAAATTCCTTTCGAGCTTGCTATGGAATCAAATTTTGATGATGGTGAGGTCCTTGCATTACTCTCAGATTCGCATGGATGATGCCTATGCCCATTGCTAAATAGTACTCTTAAGACAAATAAGGATTGTTTGAAGTGGTGATTGGGCTTGTATTTTAGGAGTAGTAGTGAGTGACTACTGTAATTATGTACTATAGCTTGCTCTGCTCCGCTCTGTGGTTGAAGAAGGAACGAAGAACCAATGCCAATCACAAAACATTAATTTGGGATTGTGGCAGGAAATGTGCATGTCTGAGTTGAGTGATTGTGGTGAGTTCATCATCATCATCACCATCTTCAAGTTGTTAATTTGGCCATTGTTATTATTTTTTGATGTTATTATGGTGAGAGTTTAAGTGGTAGAAGCTTTAGATCTAATGGACTTTGTAATATAATGTTGACGATCAGTTATTATTTTGTTGAGGTTTTTTTTTTTTTTTTTTTTTTGGTGTGTGCGCGCGTGTGTATGTGTGTTGTACATCAATCAAAATGAGCTTCAAGTTGGTTGTGGTATTCCTAGTTAGAGGATGTGAGGCTTTACTGGGGCATATGACTATTACTTTTCTTGTGTTATAGCTTACTAGTTTGGAATTTTGAACATCATTGAGTTTTTCCTGGCTTCTATCTTCTTCTCTAACTACTAATACTACTATTCACTTTTATTCTGAACAACACTGTTTATTGGTTTAGGTAACAGCTTACAGGGAATTGATGAATAGGCCAAAAATGCAATTTTACATGTTATTGGTATCAAATAATTTATGTATGGAATCAAATTTTAAAATATCAATAATTTCATGTTTGCTGCTGCTTCATTAATTTTTTAAAAAATTAATCAAGCAACGACAATAATAACAAGAAAATCAATTTTTCAGGACATAGGGAAGGGTCGACATGTATATGTTAGGGCATAAACATGTCATTAGAGCAACATCAGTTTGTTAAGAGGAAGTGTCGCACTGTTAGCAGGAAATTTCATTCCAAGTGTATAATCGACAAGTATAATAAAAAATTAGAATTATTGATATTTAATATTAATAATTTATTTAAATATACGTACGAATGAATGAAATAACACGAACCTGACCCCAATTCCCCACCCCCACAAGAAAAATATTCTCATTAATACGCACACACTTTTTCAGAGAAAAAAGGAGAAGAAGAAAATCGGTAAAAAGAGAGAAAGGAATAAAGAATGAAAGCATGGTAACATTATTGCAGGCTAAAAGAAAAGCAAAATTATTCCAAATGATCTCTGATAAAACTTTTACTAATCCCACCCCCCCCCCCCCCCCCCCCCCACTCTCTCTCTCTCTCTCTCTCTCTCTCTATATATATATATATATAAAATAAAATAAAATGGCATAAAGTGCATAAATTCCCGTGTAGTGGGATCAACGGCCCAGAATCTGTCTGCAGGAAATGTAGGGGGGAGATGGAGTTGTCCTTGCTTTGAGCACAAGGTTCGATGTTTGGCTTTCGGCCTCAGACAGGGACACCAGCTAAGCTATCTTTGCCTACGTGTTGGTGGGTCCCACTACACTCTTCCACCCAGTCACCCACTCCTCTCCGCTCCGCTCTTTCTCTTGGCGCGGGAAATTATAATTGTAATGTAACACACTCCATTCGTCTCATGCCTTCAACAATTCTCCTGTCATCTATTTTCTCTTCCCACCTTTTCAATTATTACAATTACAATAATTCTTTGTCCCATTTCCCCTAATATTATGATGATAATTAATTTCATATAAAAATTTTAAAATATTTTTTTATATTTTTAAAAATAATAATAAATATTAACAATATTTCATTTGGGGGGAACATTACAATTTCATTAAAAGATTTAGTTTGAAAAATAAACTTTTGACCTTACATTACACTAAGTAATACATTCATAATGTTTTGCATAAAGGGAGAACTAGAGCAAGTATTTTTCATATTAATTTATAAGTTTTGACGCAAATCTTTTGTCAAGAAACAAAAAAAAAACATAGAGATTTAAGTTATACGATTGCATATAATTTTCTTACACACTGACTCTCATTTTTGGTAGAAACTACTTTGTTTGATTTAGTCCAATATATAAGATGCGAGTCAATGAATTCTCCCAATTTATACAAAAAGATCTTAAAAAGCTCCAAAAAATCTGGTGGGTTGGGGTTCTTCATTGATCTTTAGATTTTATCGTCATATGAACAAAACCCTGAAAAGAAATAGCATCTAACTATTTGCTGAATTTAGTAAAATGTGAAATTATTAAATATTTTTCACAATACATTGAAAAAAAAAAAAAAAAGGTGTGCTTTATGCATATAAATTTAGTTATCTTGAAGAACTCTATGAAACTAAAAATAGAAAATTCGTTAGCTTTTATTTATTTTTGCTTTTCCCCATTTTTGCACAAGAAGTTAAGAACAAATGAACAATATCCCAAGTCTAATTATTGTACTTTGTAAACATGTGATATATACATGTGTATGTACATATACAACCAAGATTGAGATAATGAGACAGACGTAGTCTTTTTTCTTCCTTTTCTTTTGGTCTAATAATAACAATGATAATTATGATTTTTATTCTTTTTAATTTTCTGTTTGGTAAAAGGAGCGAGATTTTTAATTAGAGACTTGAGCGGGGCCGCGTTTCTGTTTTTACGACTACTTTTGCTAGTACTAGCTTTCGCATCAGAATTTACAAACAGTTTCTGGATGAAGTCTTGTTTGTTTGTGTGTGCATTTCTACTTAGAGCTATTTTTTTTTCAGGATATTCACTTGAATATTTAGGGGTTTGTTACAGTTTCATATTTTTCTCTCTCTCTTTTTTCTTTTTAAGAAAAAAGGAGAGAAACTGTAGTTGTTCTTGGGAGTCTCAGTTTGAGGGAAGAATACAAAGAAAAGAAAAGGAATAGTTGAGCTGAAGGTGGATGCTCTTGTGAAAAAGTTGGAATATGTGATGTAATGATTCCATTTCTCTTCAATGTGAAGATTTTTCTTGCGACATGCTATGATTTTATCTGAGTCTCGCACTGTTTTCCAATCAAGTTTTGAAGGTTGGTACTTGGGGCAATTTGTGGGGTAGAGTTTCAGTCTTTGCTCATTTGGGTTTTCAAGATTCCTCCAGAGAACTGTTAAAAATTGGCGACTTTCTTCAAGAATGTGACTTTCTTTACCATTTCTTGGGGAAATGTGGTTTCCTTTCAGCTTCTTGCTTTATTTCAAGTCTTAGCATACTATGTTTCTCTAACCTTCTGAATATGCTCGAGTTTTTTACTCATGGTGGGAGCTCATAGTTATAGGGGATTGTTTGTTTCTTGAGTTTCTTCTTTCTTCTTTAACAAAGAACAAGGTTTGAGCTTTCCTATGGAGGACAGAGGGCATGTACTTGGTACAAGCAGCAGTAAAGCCTTGAATCTTAATATGTTTGTCTTGTTTATTTTCTTGTTGAATATCTCATCTGCTGAAAGCTTAGGTAGGATGAGCAAAAATATCACCAGCGAGCCTCCACCTCAGCTTGACCCACCCCACTTCAAGAATAAGCTCCGGAGGATTTTTTTGAGCATAGTGTTGGGAATCATAACAGGATTGATTTGTGCCCTTCTCTTTGCATTGCTAGTCAGGTACTTTGTCAAATACATTAACAGGACCCCAATTCTCAAAGGCCCTCTTGTGTTTTCTCCCAAGATTTCTTCCAGAACACTTAAATCAGCTCTTTCTAATGACCCCCAGTTGCTTGGGTCAAGCTCTAGTGGTAAGTACTACAAGGCTGTCCTTGACAATGGCCTAACCGTTGCGGTCAAGAGACTCGAGCCTGAGCCCTTTGGGGATTGTTCTCCAGGGGTTCAGAACAAGGGAGTGAAGAAAAAAATACAGCATGAACTTGAGATGCTTGCTAGCCTAAGACATAGGAATTTAATGAGTTTGAGGGCTTATGTCTGTGATTCTTGTGGATGCTCTTTGGTTTATGATTATGTGCCTACTGGGAGTCTTGAAGATGCAATGAAGAGAGTGAGGGAGAATCAGTTGGAACTTAAATGGGAATTTCGGCTACGAATTGCTGTTGGAATAATTAAAGGGCTGCATTATCTTCATTTCACTTGTGATCCAAGAAGATTGCACTGTAACTTGAAGCCTTCAAATGTCATCTTGGACTCAGAATTTGCGCCAAGATTAGCAGATTGTGGATTGGCCACAATTCTTCCCAATTTTCACCGAGCAGCATCAGGCTATAATGCCCCAGAATGTTTTCAGAGTTGTAGGTATGAAGTTCAGATTACAGGTTTCAACTATGATAAATTGGCCTTTTTATAGTTTAATGCACGTAGCAAGAATATCAATCACAATTAGATTTTGAATAAATTTCTTAGCTGCTTTCATTGGTAGATATCGATGTCAGACTGGAACAGTAGCTTCTATCACATGGAATTTATTATCTATATATTAAGATGTATTGATCAAAAAAATATATATTAAGATGTATGAAGAGTGCCAAAATAATGACGATTGTTGCGTTAGTTTTACCCTATAATTATATGTATTACACATCTTGGCTTCTCTATGCATCTTTTTCACTTGCAGGTATCTATTTGTTTGAACATGCCTGCTTACTTGCTTAACCTTGAACGTGCTTGAGGACCATAAGAGACTTGTTTCCTTTTCTTGCCCTCTCTGTGTATTGTGGTATGATAACTCCGAAAATCTGCAGACAACTAAAAGTGCTTTAAGCTTTATGAAAAAGCTGAAGCATCTATTAGACAAATGTAGATTTCACGTTGATTGTTCATTAAAGCTAATGTTCATTCACTGTGGCGGAAGATTGAAACTCATTAACTCAACAAAGTGCTTTGGTTATGTACCCAATTTGTTACTTAAAAAACACAAGTATTGTGGCCAAACCTTGGACATGTTGGTGGTTCTTTCTAGTTGATCCGTTGCTTGATAACTGCTATAATTATAAAAAAATTATTTGATTCTATTTAGGTTCAAGTGGAGTTATAATTTTTTCGTATTTTGTTTGGTGCACTAGGCATACAGATAAAAGTGATGCATATAGCTTTGGGGTGATATTGGGCGTTCTGTTAACGGGTAGAGACCCGTTGGACCCATTTTTTGGTGAAGCAGCGAGTGGGGGAAGCTTGGGGCAATGGCTTCGGCAGATGCAGCAAGCTGGTGAGGCTCGGGAAGCACTAGACAAGAGTATCCTTGGAGAAGAAATGGAAGAAGATGAGATGCTAATGGCTGTGAGAATAGCCGTTGTATGCTTATCAGACTTGCCGGCTGATCGCCCCTCAAGCGATGAACTTGTTTCTATGCTTACTCAATTGAATAGTTTCTGATCACAAGAAAACTTTGGCAACTAAGAAGAGCTTTTGGTTGTCCCTGCGGCTACAAGAAGAGCATTGCATAGGTTTGCCGTGGGAGCAACCGAAGAGCCTCCAGCCCCCACCAAAATATATCACAAAAGACATATCAATATTTTTGATGGTACTGTTTTGGATGTGTTATTATTATGTATGGGATGTAGAGAGTTTTTGGTTCATATTTTTAGTTTCTTGGCTTGGCTGACTCTGACTGTCGTTTAGATTGAAGCAAAAATTCCTTTACTTTCCTTTGCAATGTGGTTGGAGAGGGAGACGAGAGACATCTGCGTTAATGTTGTAATTTGTAAGGTGGTAATGGTGGTGGGGTCTTGTTTGCTTTGTTTTTGTGGACACTTATTTTGAAATCAGAGGTCCTCCCAGAAGCACGTTGCATTGTTCTATCTATGTGTACCTAAACAATGGACAAAGGTTTGAATTTTTATTTTCCAAGGGATTGCTTTTCTGTCTCATGTTACCATCATCTTCTTAGCTTACTTTGGGATGGGTTAGTCTCACGCTTAATGGTGAACAATGGAAGTTAACACAAGAAGAATGGTTACCTTGAATGGTTCTAACTGTACTCTTTGGTAGCAAAGATGGAAGAATTGTTTTCTGTGAAAAATATTTGTGAAGCAATATGCTCTACTAAAATAGCGTAGGTGGAAGATTTATTTTATGTGAAAAATTTTCATGAAGCAATATTATTCTCTACTCTAAAACCTGATGGTAAAACGGATAAGAATAGAAGTTGTTATATATACAGGTAATTTAACAGGTGTGTGGGTAAATCATCAAACAATGGGTAGACGATAATGTTGAACCATATTACTGGAGAGACAGATGCATGCTCGGACCCTGCGGATGCAGCTTGAACAATTGTATGCATGGAAGATTGGAAACAATGACATGTTGATAAAGTAGTTGTTGGCCTTGAAATATCCAGATTGGACTCGTATAACAACTCATTTGAACACCATCTAGGAAATTATCAGTCGGTTATTTTGCCATGGGTATAAAGTTTAATGAAGAAGTTAAAGGATTCTTTCTCCTTGACTTTTTACCAAAATCGTAGGAAACATTTATTAGTTTTTCATTATCCAATTCTGCTCCGAATGGTGTGATTTCTGTGGATCTTGCCAAGAGCAGTGTTTCTGAATGAAGAAATGCATAAAAAAGTCACAAGATGTGTTCTGGTAACTGGATCCATGGGGAGAAAAAAAGGTACAAGTCTTCAGCAGATTCAAAAGTAGATACAAGAATGTTATGAGTTGAGTGCCACAATTATGGTGTGAAAGGTCACACTAAACAATTTTGCTGGAAATTTAAAAGGAAGAATAGTAATAAGACAGAGAAATCAGGAAGATAATACTAATAACGATCGATATTGTTAATGTAACTTGTGATAATTTCTTTTTGGTCCAAGAGTATAAATATATATGAGAGCTTTACTGATAATTCAACTTATCAGTTGGGTGGTTGATGTATAGTGGTGCTCCATTCATGTCACATGCATCACGCATCACGCATCACGGAGGAATATATTTACTTAATCTCAGTAATTTGGTGACATGAGAATGGTTCGTGAGGGCGGGTACTATTAAATAGCTGATATAGGAGAAGTTCGCTTGGAGACTTCTGCAACTGTACCATATTGTTCCTTAAAACATGTGAAGCACGTTCTAGACATTAGGTTGAATCTACTTTTAATTAGTTGGTAAATTATGTGTGAAAACTATGATAGTTTGTTCTCACATGATACTTGGAAGCTCAACAAGGGTTCCATGGTTGTGGTTAAAGGTTCTAAGTACACACTATACTTTATACGGCTAAAGCAAAGTTATCAAAGATGTTGTTAATGCAGTAGAGTCAATTAATGGAATTGAGTTGTAGCATGATAAGAGGTTGATATGAGCGAGACAAGGAGTAGAATTTGTTGTTTGGTTTGAAGAGTACAAGATCATAGAAGTGCTCTCATTGCTTTGCTGGGACATAAAACAAAGTTTCTTTCAAGAATCATCCTGCTTCTAGGAAAACTAGAGATACTTGATTTGGTGCATTTTGATGTACGTGGTCCTATGAAGATTTCAGAACACTTGATGGTTCTCTCTATTTTTGACTTTTTATTGATGATTACTCAAGGAAGATGTGGTTCGCAAATTGAAGACTAACTAGAAGTTTCATGCTTTAGTTGACAGAGAGATTGAGAAGAAGTTGGCATACATCTATCTATACAGATAACTATGGTGAGTATGTAGGATAATTTTTCATTTTTTATTTTTATCAATAGTATGTAGGATGATTTGATATCAATACAAAGAGCATGCACTTAGACATTAGAAACCTCCTCCAAAGACTCTACAATTGAATGGCGTGGTTGAAAGGATGAATAGAAGAAAAGTGAATTGCTTGTGTTTTGGTTTCTCATTTTTATTTTTTAGAGAAAATAGTGAGATTTTTGTGTTTATGAGATTGAAATTTTTTTTATGAGGGAATGATAATTTGTGAGGTAAAAGTGTAATGATTACAGTTAACGTGATATGTGAAAGTCATGAGATGGTGATTGATTGTGAGAAGGTGTTTGGTTGTAAAAATTTTTATGAGAGAAATTTGTGAAGTGGTAATTGATTGTGAGGTATGAGTTAAAAATATTGTATATGTAATACTTTTTATATAATATTTATATATATATTTTTATTAGGATAAAATAGAATTAATAAAATATCCTTTAGAATATCTTATAATGCATCTACTAAAATATAATAATGAATTTATGTAATAATTTAATTAATTAAAATTTTAAAAATTTTAAGTATATACTAAAATAAATGTGTATATAAAAATATTACGTTTATATGTAATTATTTATTACAAAAATAATTCTATTTAAATATTAAAATATTACGTATAGATATAATTACATACTATGAAAATAATTTTATTTAAAATGTTTAAATATATGTCAAAATAACTATCTTAAGAAAATAATAATATTTTAATATAAATATAATATGTGTAATTATAACTATATATACTAAAATATAATAATGAATTTATGTAATGATTTAATTAGCCAAAATTTTACATATTTTAAGTATATACTAAAATAAATGTGTATATACACTTATATGCAGAAAATCATTTTATTTAAGTATTAAAATATACATGTAAATAATTATATTATGAAAAAATAATTTTATTTAAATAATAAAATATAACGCGTAAATATAAATACATATTATGAAATAACTTTATTTAAATAATACAATATAATGTGTAAATATGATTATATATTATGAAAATAATTTTGTTTAAATAATAAAATAATTTGTGCAAATATAATTATGCATTAGGAAAATAATTTTATGTAAATATTAAAATATGCATGTAAATAATTATAAATATTATGTGCAAATATAATTATATATCATGAAAAAAATATTATGAAATATTAAATATAAGTGCTAATACTTAATGATATGGGATGGCCAAATAGACCCAGTCCAAAAACTATCGACCTGAGAGTATATTATCAAGCCTATTTCATCCTTGGAGCCCAATCACGTTGTCGACCTTGGTTGACCTCTCACACCTCTTTTCCGATAGCATACTAAGCAATACTGATGTCATTCGACTAGGCCGTGAGCCATAGTCAAGGTGCTTGACTCATTCGACTATTCTATTTGACTGCCACATCCATCGGTCTACCGGCACATCCAGAGCTAGCTCTGTGGTCGATCTATCATGTTGAGCAGGCAGGTCGATTGATTGCAAAACCTTTTCTCTGCCACATTTAATGCCTTGATAGGCAGCATGCCTCTGCATTAATGGTACGTGCCACCCCAATACCACCTTTGCTGTCGCTCCAAATAGGAGGCGCGCACTAGTGTACTATTCTATCTATGAAAGCTGGAGATGAAGCCACATGGAATAGTATCGATGTGTGAGATTTCCTAAAGCTCCCCATATGTGGACAAAAGCCTCTCATACATGCTAAGGGCATCTTGAACATATCAATCACATGGGGAAGGCTATAAATACCCCATTGCCAGCCTCTCACAAGGTGTGCCATTCTATACTTAAAAAGTCCTCACTCTAATGCTCGTCTTATCTGGTCGTTCTCATACTAATTTGAGTGTCAGAGTTCCATAGCCGGAGGCACCTCAGCTAGCCTAATGTTTGCTTGTGATTGCAGAATTCAGTTTAGCTACTTATTACTCGACCAAACAGGTCGACACACCCATATTCTATCCCAATCCAAGTATATACAGTTTTTACCCTCATCATTTTGGCGCCGTTTATGGGAAAGTTTGAGTCCGCGATCGAAATGGTGAACACCAAGTGAGCTACTTCGAAAGAGAAGAAAATAGGAGGTCTAGCACTCCTAATCCTCTTTAAGCTCAGCCAGAACCTGGCACGCTAGGGTCTAGCGCCTAGCCAGAACAGGTGGTTACCCTGACCATGCCCCAATTAATGCAGTTCATTAGCGAGCAGATATCAGCCAAAATTTCTGTCTAACACTCCGCTACTCTGAATTGACATGCCATCCAACCAGAATAGGTAGCTAGCGCTACATCGCAACTAGCACCCATTGAGGAGAGACCGCCTAGAGAGAATCATGGTTGACCAGAGTCCAGATGAACTCCCTCAAGATGTGAAACTAGTCCATGATGTTTTCCTAAGGAAATGGTTCGACCTGCCCCATGCGGAGAAGTGGCGGATTTAGTTGATCATGGCGTTCGACCCATTCGAGCCCCGCAGTGCAATAGGGTCGAGTGCTCGGGACCCCAGTCGTATAGAAACGTGTCACAAGCCAAAAGAAAGGAGTGGGAGGAGGTGTCTCATTAAGTACAGCAGCTGAATAGGCATTTGGAGGAGATTTCGAGGAGAAACACCGAAAGAAACCACCACCTTTAGGGGCTGCAGAGATTTTGATGAGAAAGGGAGTTGTCTTTTGTCCAGGAGATCATCGATGAGTGAATTACTGTAGATGCTAAACTCTCGATCGGTCTGCCTTGGTATGACGGCTCGTAGGACCCAAACGAGCATTTGATGCAATTCGAGCACATGATGCAGCTGCATGGGCATAATGACTACATCCATGCTAAGATGTTGGTGACTACTTTCCAAGGGATTGTGCTCGACTGGTTCGTTAAGCTTGAGCCGGCATCGATATATTCGTACAACCAGTTGTGTGATAAATTTCTGCACCAGTTTTCCAGCTGGAGAAAGGTAAAGCTCCCTCATACCCACCTGCATACAGTGAAACAGAATGAAGGGGAATCTCTTCGCAATTTCTTCACTAGGTTTAATACGGAAGTACTGAAGATTGACAGTCCTCGGATCGAGTTCTTGATCGACGTACTTTTCTTGGGCCTTAAACACAAAGAATGGGCCAACGTATTAGTGCGTGAATGGCCCCGATCGATGGAGGAGTTGCTCGACCTTGCGGAAAGATATATGACTCAGGAGGACATGAACAAACTTAAATATGGCAACCCAAAGCTCGATAAGAAGAACAAGGAGAAATGTGATCGTCAGCACAGGGAAGGCCGTTGATCTCCCATTAAGCACTTCCATGATTATACCCCGCTTAATCTCCTGAGGAAGGAGGTGTTGTTCGCCATCCAGCACGAAAACCTCCTAAAAAAGCCTAGGAAGCTGATCGAGATGGAAGCCATGAGAAAATCCAAGAAATACTGCCATTTTCACAAGCAAAAGGGCCATGATACGGAAGACTATTTCAACTTACACGATGAAATTGAGAGGTTGATTCGACAAGGCCATCTCAAAAAATACATTGATGAACATGCAAGACAAGAAGAAGATAAAGGAAAGAAACTTGCCTAAGATCTCCACCCACCCATTCAGGAGTTATCGATATAATTGCTGGAGGGCCTACTGGGGGGGGACTCGAAGTTCGCCAGAAGGTAGACCCAGCGGCGACTAGAATCGACCAAATATAGTCCGGTCAAAACGATTTTCCAACTCTCAACTAGTGCAGAGCCAATTTCTTTCACCAATGCCGACCTCGCCCACCTCGAGAACAAAGAAGCTGACCACAAGATGGATTGCCCAATGGTCGTATTAGTCAAAATTGTGAATTTTGAAGTAAGAAAGGTCCTCGTCGACAACGTTAGCTCCGCTAACATCATATTCTTATCAACCTTAAAGAGAATGAATTTGGGACAACTAAAATTTAAGCTAATCCGTACTCCATTGGTTGGGTTCTGGGGATCGAAAATCATCCCAGAAGGATCTATCAACCTATCCATATCATTTGGAGAAGCCTCCCTCAGCAGAAACCTCATGATAAACTACCTGGTCGTTGACGGTCAATTTGCCTACAATGTCATCATTGGTCAACCTGCTCTAAATGACTTCGTGGCCATCGTCTCGACCTACCACATGAAGATCAAATTTTTGACTCCAGTAGGCATAGCAAACTTTTGTGCAACATTAAGGAAGCATGGCGCTGCTATTCCATTTCAGTCGAATCCAGTGAGTAAAAGACCTGACCCAACTGAAGCCCTCGAGGGACGCCCCTTGCAGTGGAACCCGAGAAGGGGCAGGCATGCAAGAAAAGAAAAATAGAGGACACCCGGGTCGAGTCGATCAGGGAGTTCAAAACAATCGAGCTAGAGCATGGAAACTCCGATAAGACCAAAGCGATATGGACCACCGTATGAAGTGTCTTATAGTCGATTTTCTTCACAGAAATATCGATGTGTTTGCATAGAAAGCTTCCGAATTCCAAGGAATCAACTCCAGTATCATTGTCCATCGCCTCAATGTGGACCCCTTGCACAAGCCAGTGAAGCAGAAGATGAGGACTTCAATGCTGAGATATCCTAGATGATCGAAGATGAGGTCAACAAACTCTTAGAAGCATGACATATTGTAGATATTCAATATCCCTCTTGGCTTTGCAATGTTGTACTCATCCCCAAGAATGAGGAAAATTGGTGGATGTGTAATGATTTTACCAACTTGAATAAAGCTTGCCCTAAAGATCCTTACCCCTTGCCTCGCATAGATTTACTAGTAGATTCTACAGTTGGTTGTGAATTGTTGAGTATGATGGATGTTTTTCAAGGCTATTACCAAATATTTATGGCACCAGAGGATAGGGATAAGACTTCCTTCATCGTCCCTAATGGGGTATACTATTTCTTGGTCATGCCTTTTGGGCTAAAAAACGCAGGGGCAACTTATCAGAGATTAGTCAATTTCATGTTTAAGAATGAGTTTGAAAAGTTTATGGAAGTTTATGTCGACGACATGATTGTCAAGACAGAAAAAGCTGAGGGACACCTAATCGATCTCAATCACACCTTTTCGATACTGCGGGCATTCGATATGAAACTAAACCCCAATAAATATACCTTCGGGGTTTGAAGAGACAAGTTCTTGGGTTACATGGTTAGTCAAAGGGGGATCAAAGCAAACCCGCAAAAGATCTAGGCAGTTTTTGATATCACCCTTCCCCGAACAGTCTGGGACGTACAACGCTTGGTCAGCAGGTAATAGTTCTTAACAGATTCATTACATGATTACCCGACAAGAGTCTACATTTTTTCAAAATACTCAAGAATGCAAAAAAATTAGGATTCTAGTGGACGCAGTAGTGCGACCAGGCTCTGGTTGATCTCAAGTAATACCTCTCCTCGCCACCCATATTCACCAAACTTGAGCTGAGAGAAGTCCTGTACCTCTACCTAGCTATGTCTACCACCTCGATCAGCTCGATCTTGGTCTCGATGAGAGAAATATTTCATCGGCCTGTTTATTACTGTAGTAAAGCACTGTACGGGCCTGGGCACAATTATCTGGAGATCGAGAAATTCGTCATTGCCCTGGATACAGCAGTACGAAAGCTGCGACCTTACTTTTAGTCTAATGTGATCATAATATTGACAAATAAGCCGTTAAAACATGTGCTATCGAAGCCAGACACATCGGGAAGGTTGACTAAGTGGGCCATTGAGCTTGGGGAATTAACATCACATTTCAACCTCAGACGGCTATAAAAGTACAAGTTCTAGTCGATTTTGTCGCCAAGAGGCTCTACCTCCCTAACCAACATGACCAGAACTCATCTGTATGGACCTTACATGTCAATGGATTAGCGACCACTTCGGGAGGTGGAATTAGTGTTTCACTCTGCTTCCCACTCGTGGAGGAATACGATTTTTGCAATCAAACTCGACTTCCCAGTCACCAACAACGAGGCAAATATGAACCCTTCATCGTCGACATGAACATGGCAGTAGCTCATGGCATCGAGCAGCTAGTGGTGATCATCGATTCCCAACTGGTCGCAGAATAGGTTGAAGGAAACTTCAAGGCTAAAGAAACCAAGATGAGTCAGTACCTCGCTGAGGTGAAAAAATGACAATAGCTATTTAATAGTTTCACCCTCAGCCAGGTACCCCGATCAGCAAATGAGCAAGTTGATGCCTTTTCCAAATTTGCAAGCTCGACAAGAGGGACCAGAGAAAGGACCATAAAATTTCTGGCCACCAGCAAACCCTTTATAAATACTCACGACCAGATTCGATAGGGAGCATCGAAGAAGCACCTCATTCTTGGAAAGACCTAATTAAGCTCCATTTAAGCCAAGAGACAGTCCCTAAAGATAAAAATGAGGCTCGTAGGCTCTGAGGTCAAGCAGCTAAATTCGCCCTCGACAAGCATTGAGAGCTCTACAGGAGGTCAATGAAGTCCTTCATGAAATCCATGCAGGAATTTGTGGAAATCATTCCAGAGGTCGATCGCTGGCGCATAAAGTTATTCGGTATGTGTATTTCTGGCCCACGCTATTAGAAGATTCGATCGACTTTGCTAAAAAGTGTCCATCCTGTCAGTTCCACTCAAACATACCGCACCAACCAACAGCATCAATGATAAACGTGGAGATCGTGTGGCCATTCGATCAATGGGGTATCGACATAGTCGGCTCATTACCGAAAATATTAGGTCAACAAAAATTCATCATTATCGCAGTCGAATACTTTACTAAGTGGGTCGAGGCAGAAGCAGTTTCCAAAATAACTGATGTGGCCATCAAGAGTTTCATTTGGAAGAACATCGTTTGTCGTTTTGGTTTACCTAAAGTTCTGCTCTCAGACAATAGAACCCAATTCCAAAGTAAGAACACAAGAAACTGGTGCGAGGCTTTAGGGATCAGCTAACACTTTACTTCAGTCGGAAACCCAGGCTAACGGTCAGACAGAGGTCATGAACAGAACTATCCTCGACTGTCTCAATGCTTGACTAGCAAGAACATGAGCAAGTTGGTCGGATGACCTCCCTAGGGTGCTATGGGTATACAGAATGACCCTGCGAATAGCCACTATTCGCAATCCCTACAGCTTGGTCTATTGCTCCGAAGCAGTCATCCCATTTGAATTGATACAACAGATAGCTCGGGCGATCCATTATAACCAAGTCAGAAATGTTTCCGAAAGGGGATTTGACATGGAAACCATCAATGAGCTGCGACATGAAGCTTCTAATACGATGCAACGGTACAGATAAAAAATGACAGAATATTATAACAAGGCAGTTTGATCGTATAGCTTCAAAGTTGGGGATCTTGTCCTCAAGAAAGCGGAGGTGTTGAGGAACGTAGGCCAACTCCAACCAAAATGGGAGGGGCCTTATTTCATGGTCAAGGTGTCGCAGCACAACGCATATCGACTAGCGAACTTGAATGGCAATGAGCTCCCACGACCTTGTAATGCTATAAATTTGAAGAAGTTTTATGTATAAAATGGCCATTGGTCCACGGTGTATTCTCTCGTGTACACGAGATTTTTCAATATTTCTATAGTTATTTGCTCGTGTTACCATAGGGTATCTCTTCACCTAAATCAGAGAAAATGAATTATGCACTTATAATCAACCCCAAAATCGAATCCAAAGGGCTTTGAGCCACCAAGTCAAGGCTTTTCAGTCCAAATTAATAAACGGGTTAATCGTTTATAGTCGACCTCGCAGTCGACCCCAAAGGGGTTCGAGCCACCAAATTAAGGCTTGTTAGCCTAAATCAATAAACGAGTTAATCGTTTATAGTCGACCCCGCAGTTGACCTCAAAAGGGCTGCGAGCTACCAAGTTAAGGCTTTTAAGCCCAAATCAATAAATAAGTTAATCATTTATAGTTGACCCCTCAATCTACCCCAAAGGGCTGCGAGCCACCAAGTCAAGGCTTCTTAGCCTAAATCAATAAACGAGTTAATTGTTTATTGTCGACCCCAAAGGGCTGCGAGCCACTAAGTCAAGGCTTCTTAGCTTAAATCAATACACGAGTTGATCCGTTATACTCGACTTTAAAGTCGACCAAGCTGGGAGCTTCAAGCTGCAAGACCAAAGCTCTTCAGCCCTAGCACGTGTACAAGCAAATTGCATATACTCGACCCCAAAGTCAACTATAAACGAACCTTACAATGAGTGAACACATTAATATAATAAATACACTTGATTAAAAACCCGACCCCATAGTCGAAGACAACCTCGTCAAAGGCATTAATTAAACTAATACGACTGATTTAACAAAATCGTCCGTTTCATCGCAATGGAAATAGTCCTAAGGAACACGACAATTACTGATCACTTGTATTACTTCCATTGTGTTCACTACCAACCTCTAATTGAATCAAGTAAACTGTTATTCACTAACAATTGACATTTAGCACGAATAAAAGTGTTGAGAGTAAAACAAAATGCAATATCCATTGATGAGCAGAAAACGCAATTTTACTGAATTTAAAAACTGTTCATTAAATTATTACAAAAGGGGAAGGAAGATTATAAAACAGCGCTTCGCAGGGATACTAAATAGATTCAAGGGTTGCTCGATCCAACCCCCTCAGCTTGCTAAGGGCTGGCCACACCCTCCTCTTGAAGCTTGGAAGGTCCGGCTTCCTCGATTAGGAAAGGGTGTGGACCAGGAAGAAAGTATTCAACCACATTAATCTTGCCATCACGGATGTCGAAGGCAAAATCATTGGCGAAGTTGAATTCAGTGGTAACCGCCTCGACTTGGGGTTGATGAACAGGAACAGCAGCAGGAGAAATATCCGCTGGGGCCGTCTCGTTGGCTTGATGCCCCTCAATCGCAGCAGGGTCATTAGGATACATTTGCAGTAGCTCGTCGAGCGTATAGCTCAAGTGCTCCTTATCTTTGGCTCTGAACGAATAGCTAAGGAACTCCAGTTGTTTGATGGTTTTGTCAAATGCATCCTTAGCATCGTCAAGAGAAAAGACAATGTTGGCATCCATGAAAGTGGAGGTTAGCATGAATTGCTAAATGGCCTCTCGTCGAATGATGGGCAGCGTCCTACCAAACTCACACCGAACAAATTCTAGCGCGGATTCATACCCCTACCCTCGACCATTGTCATAGTAGGACTGTGCTGCCACCTGGGATTTCTTCAAGAGCTTTTTGGCCGTGTTCCTTCTGCTAATAGTTGTCATCAGCTCGGCATCTTTCGCCTCCAACTGTGCATGCCTCTCCTCTAGCTGCTTCGTTAGTTTTTCGACCTCCGTCTTAGTAGAATCGAGCGTAGCCTTTATCATCTCTATGTCTTTATTGACCTCCTATATTTGATCCACCTGGTTGAGGGCCAACTTTGACTTGCAGAACAAATGGTAGCCTAGCTGGCCAACCTGCAAGTTTAAGTCGACTAATGAATGAGTAAAGTGTGGAAAGTGCTATGAATCATTCGACCACAAGTTTAAGTCGACTAAGATCCTTACCATATTGGTGTGATAAGCTAAGGCGTTCATCACTAAGCCTTGACTCTTCTCTATCATCTTCTGCTGGTCCGATGCAAACAAGCTGGCCATTAAAACCTTTATAGGCAAGGCCTCAGTCTCCCCCGCCGTCATTACTAACATAGAATTGTGCACTGCCAGCTCAGTCCCAAACCGGGGCGATGGCAAGGCAGTTAGGTCAAAGAGTTCTGCATCATCACGACGACCAAAGAGGTCGAATCCACTAGCTGCCCTAGTCTTCTCTTTGTTGGGGGTCCTGCCGTGTAGTTGCTGGCCTCTTTCCTCTACCAATAGGACTGCCACTTGGGGATACCGATTGTCAAGCAGGTGCGGCAGTGGTGAGAAGCATGGCGGCAATGGGCCACACCACAGCTGGTACAGCTAGCTTTGGTCGGGGCCCCGCACCTGCTCAACACTCACGATTTTCTCATTCCTCTCGATGCAAGTAATAGCCTGGGCGCATGTTTGACTCATTATTTCTTTTCAGGCTGCACAAAAGCAAACGACCAAACATATTAAGCACGACCAAACAAATACAACATAATAGTTAACATCAGCGCATAAAAGTATCTCCCTAATTGAGCATCCGCGGGCAGGTCGAGCTAAGCAGACAATAGGCCTGCCAACACAAGATTTCTCTCTTTGATACAGCCTGATGCCTCCATCTAACCAAACTCAACTAGATCCCACACAAAAGTGTTTGGCTAGGTCAGAGTTTGGTTCCCTGGCATCTCAACGTGCCTTCACATCTAACCCCTCGGGATATTAAAGCCCACCCCATCAGGAGCCCTAACATAAAAGTATCTATTTTTCCACTTTTGACCAAAGGAAAATGCAGGGGTTACAAGGAATTTTTGACGAGGACGGGCGGCCATGTAATAAAAGCCCGACTCCTTGGTAGTCCCCAACTTATGGGACATGGGGAGATGAAACAGGTTGTTGAAGTTAGCAAAGGTATGAGGTTGATTGTGGACAGCATCAAACGATGAAACTGTATATCGTCGAAAAATAATTGATGAGGAGTTAGGTAAAGCAGACCCGTACACCTCTTAATGGGTCGACGATCAGCTCGGCTAGGGGAAATCTAAGCCCGCACCTAAGATCATGCTCGAACACAGTAATGTAGCCGTCGGGTGGTCGGTGTATCTTAGCTTCAGGCCCTGGGATAATAAGCTCATAATCTGGAGGAATATGGTATACTCCCATAAACATATTCAAGTCCCCTTCTACGACCTCAGACCTAATTTCACTGTAGTGATCGGGGGTAAACAGCCGACCACGTGACACCAGAGGTTCACTCGGACCAGCCTTGACCCCAACGCTGACATGCTCATCATTAGAATCACTCGAGGTCAAGTTGTCACTCGACGATCCCTCAGATTTGCTAGTTAAACTTTCCCCATGGCTAATCAAAAGCCTATCTAACCTGGTAGCCTTACTATCGCTCCCCTGATTACTCTCATCATCCTTGAAAACCCTCAACATAATTGCTATTTTATAAATATCAAGGAGGAATAGTTAAAACACACTTACGTGATGTGAGTGTGTGGAAGTAGAGTGCTGATTGCAGTAAAATACTTGTGTCGACCTCACACGATGATGTAAATGTAAAAATGAAAATTCTTACCGCATCTGTTTATAGGGCACAGTGCGCGGAACCCTAAGCGGCTGCAATAATTGTATAACTGCTATTTGGCGCTTCTCCGCCTGACACAATGCAACTACCTCTGGTCGATTCCTCCAGTCTCTCATCGAGTAGGCCCAGTTTCCTATTTCTTATACTACTTCCATTTCACTCTTGCCGAAACTCTCGATCAGGAATCGAAAGTGGGGGGGACTCATAATATGGGATGGCCCAATGTGCCAAACCCAAAAACTATCGACCCAAGAGTATATCATCAAGCCCATTTCATCCTCGAAGCCCAATCACGTTGTCGACCTCTCACACCTCTTTTTTGGTGGCATATTGAGCAACACTGATGTCATTCGACTAGGCTACGAGCCCAAGTCAGGCGCTTGACTCATTTGACCATTCCGTTCGACTGCCATATCCATCAATCTACCGGCACATCCAGAGCTAGTTTTGAGGTCGATCTATCATGTCAACCAGGCAGGTCGACTGACTGCAGAACCTTTTCTCTGCCACATTTAATGCCTAGACATGTGGTATGCCTCCACATTAATGGCGCGTGCTACCCCAATACCACCTTTGCTGCCGCGCCAGATAGGGAACGCACCACTAGTGTACTATCCTATCCATGAAAGTTGGAGATGAAGCCACCTGAAATAGTACCGATGTGTGAGATGTTCTAAAGCTCCCTATACGAGGACAAAAGCCTCTCATACATGCTAAGGGCATCTTGGACATATCAATCACTAAGGAAAGCTATAAATACCCATTGCCAACCTCTCACAAGGTATGCCATTCTATACTTAAAAAGCCCTCGCTCTGCGGCTCATCTTGTGTGGTTGTTCTCATACTGATTTGAGCATCGGAGTGCCATAGCCGAGGGCACCTCAACTAGCCTGACGTTTGCTCGTAATCTCAGGACTCATTCCAGCTACTTGTTAGTCGAACAAACAAGTCGACACACCCAGATTCTATCTTAATCCAAGTATATACATTTTTTACCCTCATCACTTATATTATCAAAATAATTCTATTTAAATATTTAATTATGTGTAATGTAATTATTTAGTACAAAAATAATTCCCTCTAAATATTAAAATATTACGTATAGATATAATTACATACTATGAAAATAATGTTATTTAAAATGTTTAAATATACGTCAAAATAACTACCTTAAGAAAATAATAATATTTTAATATAAAAATATTATGTGTAATTATAGCTATATATTATCATATAATTTAATTTAAATGTTAATATATACATGTAAATAATTATATATGAAAAATTATTTAAATATAAAAATATTACATGTAAATATAATTATATATTATGAAATAATTACATAGAATTAAACCTTATGTATACAAGTGGATGAAAAATCAAGAGAGAAATTTCAAAATTTTGCTTGAGAAGCATAATTCAATTTTTGAGAAAATTAAAAGAAACTCTCTAAGAGGAGAAGAGGCACATTTCTCAAAGATGGGATAAGGAAGAGAGGAGAGTTTTTGGACAGTGAGAAAAATTCTCACATAACACCACTCAATTTTTTTAACTCAAAAAAATAAAATTTGGGAAAATTTTCCACAACCAAGGACAACCTCGAAATATTTGCTTTCACAAGTAGGATCACCACAATCCTCCAAGGTGAAGCTCTAAGCACAATTGTGCATGTTTTAAATTGCTCACATTTGTTCCTTCACATCGTGAAGTGCTAGAGAAAAGAGGTAATTTTTTTTTTGTCAGTCACTTGCTAGTCTTTGGGTGTAGAGCCTTTGTTAAACAATGTATCTTTCTAGTTATGGCGTAAATCATTTTAGCTATAAACTTTATGATCCTCTTAATGAGAGTATTCAAAGTAGAGATGTGATATTGGTGGAAGATTATCCAAAGATTGGATGATAAAAAATAGGGTTGATTACATGGGCCTCCCTTGAGGTTTGGGCTAAATACAGAAATTACCCACGAGGTTTGCGAAATTACAAATACTTCCCTGGCGTTAACAGTCATTTAAAAAATGATGGAAGGTGTGAAATGGCAGTTATACCCTTACTTATTTAGAAAAAAAAAACTAAAAAAATAAAAAGCCGTTTCTACCCCCCTGTGTATGAAGAACCCAAAGGGGCAGATTTTTTTCCCTCCATTCAGTCACTTCTCCTCTGAAAACACACCTTCTTGCTACCATGCCCTCACTGGTGGTTCATGGTCATTTCCTAGCGAGAATACTAATTAGAAAAACTATGGAATCTTCTTGATCGTGCATACCAACTGACTGGATCATGAAGTTTTGGTGGCATTTCACTTTTTCAAGTGAAAATGGTTCCTAAAGGTAAGGGCAAGTTTTTTCACAACTTTTTTTTTTCCTTATTTTTATGTTAGATCAAATTAGTTTTAGTTGTATTTCATGTTGGGTGTTAATATTTTGTGATTTGAAAGTGGTGGGTGACTTATTTGTTTCTAAAATGTGATTTTTGTGTTTTTTGACATAATATTATGTGTTGGAATGTTTATTGATGAATGTATAGTTTTATTTTGCATAATTTGATGTCTTTTGTGAAAAAAAAGAAATCCTAATTTTTTATTGTTGCCATCTAAATAAAAACCCTATCTTTGGATTATTATATCAATTTTTGTTTGTTTTAAAATTTTTTGAAGTTTTTTATGAAGAAACCCTACCTTTAATGCCATGATTTTGTATTTTTTGGACTATTCTGTAAACCTTTTGTTATGTTCCATATGTGTACTGGAATCTGACTAAGGTGTCAATTGAATTGAATTTAAGTTGCAATGGTTGCATTTGTATTGTTTCAAATCTTGCAAGGGTGCTATTTGTAATGTTTAAAACATTGTAAGGGTGCTACTTGTAAGTTTTAATATTAATTGAGAGTGTTATTTATAAGGTTTCTTAGTTGATTTTCTGATATTGTATATTGGTATTTATTATAATCAAGGGTCTTGTAGAGACAATCAGTGAATTGGTGCCACACTCAATTAATAGAAAGTGTATAAGGAATATTTACTCTAATTTTAGACTTTCCTTTTCTGGAGCTTTCCTCAAAATTACTTCTGGATAGCTGCAAGAGCTTACCATGTACAAGAGGGCCATGTTGTACTTGTTCACGAGGGTCTTTAGACTTGTTCATTATTTAACTATTATTGTACTTAATTATTTGATTTATTTTTATTTTGTATTCTTTTTTTTTTTTCTATTTCAGGAAGATATTCCTCTGGCTCAAATGTTTAGTATAAGGAAAAAGAAGCACGAGTCAGGAGTTGGAGCTGGAACTGCTGCTATTCCTTGTTCACAAAGGTCTACTACTGCCCCTGATGAACTTCCTGTTGTTTCTGGAAATGCACCAGCTGGAGATGGACCTACTGCTGTTTCTGGAAATGCAGCTGTTGGAGAGGGCTATGTTGCTACTGAAGAGAACTTCGTGGTTGCCTCTATTGGAAATGCCCTTACTATTGGAGGACTTGCTGATGACAATATTAACTTTGATGATGGGCTTCGTGCTACTTTTGATGGTATTGTGGAATATATTGTGGCAAGTGCAGTGGAGGTAGGGGCTATATAGATGGTGTAGTTGGAGGAGGTGATGATGCATGAATTGGAGGAACTAATGAAGTTGGAGGGGTTTTTTGATGATTATGTTGGAGGACACTGATTAGTGCTCATTATTTTTTGTCATTTTAAACTTGAGATTCATGAACTAAGTACACAACTTTTGCTTGATGTTTTGTGTAGTCACTTGATCTTTTCGAATAGCCCTTTAGAGTTATATAGGGCTTTATTATGTGAAGAAAATTTGTGTAGTTTATAACATTTGAATATCTGATTGATTGGTTAAATGTGAAATAGTTTATTGGATTGTTTTGTTTTTTCCTACTCAAAGGGACCATATTTCAAGTTATTAAATTGACAAGGAAGGGCTAATGTAATGTAGGATTTGTTCAAGAGGGGTATATGTAACAATTCATTCATATCAGAGTGTTATATGTAACTTCAAAGTTTACAATAAAAATTTAAATAATAAAAAATTATATTAAAATTAAAAAAATAAAGGTTGATATTTATTAATTTTAGTTAATATAATAATAATTAATTATTTTAAATTTATCATTTTACTTAATTAATTTTCAATCGTTACATTAAACAATTAGTTTAATTTCTTACAATAAACCCCCTTTAGTGCTTTTAATATTACAAGTAGATCCACACATGCATGACACGCGTAAGGGTATTTTGGTCCAGTCACATGGCCAATGATCAAATCCAGCCAAACCAAGGGCAAAATTGGATTTTCAAAAAATGCAACGCTGATATCAGCAAAAATCATTAGTTTAACTAAAGGTTGGGTCTACTTGTTAAACGGAAACAAACTATAGGGGAGGTATTTGTAATTTCGCAAATTTTAGGAGTGGTTTCTGTGTTTAGCCCAAACCTCAGGGAAGATCTTCGTAATTAACCCTAAAATATATTAATAATACAAAGAAATTAGTATCTCAATCAAGTGAAGAATGATCTAATTTTAATGTTTTTTCTCCTACATCAAGAGAACAACACGTTCAGAGTTGAGATTTAAAGCGATCAATAGGATGTAGATACAGGTTTGACAAATGAATGAAATGATGATGATCATGTCATTATGGTGAACAACCAAAATTGGAGATTCCAATGTATACAGTTAGGAGGTTTGTATGAGTTAGACGGCCTTATCAAGGTACCCTATAAATGAATTTGTTTTCTTAACAGATGGGGGAAAACCTGAGTGTTTTGAAGAGACAGTGGAAGATAAGCATAAAGCTCAATGGATTGAAATTATGCAAAGACAAGATGAAATTTTTGGATGAAAATCATACCTATGAATTTGTGAAATTACCTAAAGGTATGAGACCTTTGAAAAACAAATAGTTATTCAGAAGTAACATTGAAGAATATAGTTCGGCTTCGGAGGCTCGATATGAAACTCTGGGCTAATTAGGTTAGATTTTTCATTTATCCCATGATTGTTAGTATCATGATAAATAATGCAGTATTTTATGATTATGTAATGGTTTTTAAATTTATCTAATTTTCATGATAAATTTGTTTCATTTTACAAATTGGTGTTTGGTTTACTATTAGTGCAACATGATAAAAACCCAAAAAATTACATCTTTTTCCCTTATAATCTGTTCGTATTGTTATTAAGTTTTATCATACTAACCAATTATCTTTGAAGGGTTTCAGACATTTCAAATCAAAACCCACATGACCTTTAACCAAGGAATAAATTAACCCAGGGGTTGAAATAAGTTATCATTATTCTCGGTGTGCAAAAGTCTTTATGAATTGAAGTATATTCCCAGACAGTGGTATAGAAAGTCTCGAGTTTGTTATGGAGGAGTATGGCTATAAAAAGACATCTTTAAATACTGTGTGCGTATGAAAATTCTCTGATGACAGTCCTATCGATAATCTTATCTAACGCAACATATCCAATTCCAGGATTCCCATTGTATTTACAGTTTAAAGAGTATCAAGTAACACATTAGATTTTAAATAAGTTGATTAGAATACAATTCTCATTAAAATAATGACTCCAACTCTATTTTACAAGCTGCAAAAGGACATAGAATAATAATATGCTCTCCTGATTGAATTCCTTTTAGTTTATTCATTACTTTTAACTTTCAAACCACAAATTAGGAAGAAGCCACCAAAGACAGCTCCACAATTGGTTGTCACACGGCATCTTGACTACAACAATGTTAAAGAAGAGAATAAAGCAGTAAACATCTTTCACCTTTGGAGAAACATGCCATAAATCGTGATCTTGGCAGAGTTCGATTATTCTTTTTAAATTTCTACTTTATGATGCTATAAAGTGAGATACTGATACTATATGACGTATAATTCAATAGTTTCAAGCTCACTTGAATAGGTAGCATTTCATGCCTTACCAATGTATGGTGCACTACAAAAATCACTTACATACAGATGCACAACTTCTAACATTCTTCTTTTCCTTTTTTGCCTCTGGAGTTTCCATCTAATTCTACATTATACTCATGGACTAGCAGTTAGTTATAAACAGAAGTAGGCATCCAATACTAGGTAATCATCGATACAACATATGACTAGCTTAGCTAAAACATAACAAACCCAAATTGAAATAATTTATCAGTTACAACATTAATGTTTAAAGGCTGGTAAGAGATGAACACCATTAGATAAGGACAGGGTATTTGAGCAGTTCAACAGTTAATTCGAGGGATACGGTGCATGGCAATTCCACTACTTGCTTTGGAGATCAAGAATTAGCTTGTAAGTTGCACCTCAAAACCATGGTTTTCACATATCTTGAATGAAGCCAATAGAGTTTGCAGATTTCCTAGCCAATCAAGGTTTTGGCCTGTGGAGAGGGGCAAATGTTCTAAAAGGCAGAGCATGCATTATAAGAAAGCACAACTCTCCGCTTAATTTTTTTCAAGTTTTTCACATTTGTAAAATGTAAATATATTTACACCAATATCGAATAATTTGCTAGAAAAAACACTTTGCTTCTATGCTACATATATCTATGCATTATACAAATGCATTAGCATTGATATAGAATCAAAGATAAACTTCCCAAGTATTTCACCTACTACTAATATCAGATTATAGGGGCAATATGAGGTCAAAAAGATGCACATTGGCAATTTCCGTCCATATCATAAGAGCTAGTGGATGGAGGGGTTGACTGTATTTTCGTAGTTTGGGGGATAAAGAATAATCGTTGAGGAGGGTTAAGTATACACTTAAGGAAAGAAAATAACGAAAAACCTAATGAAGATTTTTAAAACTCCATATGAAACATGGATATTTAAATATGAGATACAAACTGCCTCCATGTATTATTCTTACCTCTTTCCCTAAGCAACCATGGTGAAAATATGCAAACACTAACTGAGTGTTTGGTTATGTTTTCTCATAATAACATTGTTTTGGGAAAACATAACCAAACATATCTTCATTCTCCCTCCAAAACACACATTTTTTAATATATACATACATATATTATATATTTTTTTATTATTCTAATATTAAAAAAATCACTAATTTGATTTTCACCCTAAAAACCCAATAAAAAAACATTGATTTGACTATTACAGTAAAAAATGTCTCCCCCAAAATACAAACAAAAAGGTTAAATTCATTTTACCCTCATGTACTATGGGGTATGTATCAAATACCCCCTTATACTTCCAAAACCTTTAAATACTCCATTCAAAGTCATTTGCCGTTAATAAAATAGCCGACAGTGTCAAAACTTTACAGTAAATTATTGATTTAACCTCATAAAATAACTAAATAGTATAAAAACCTAGAATACATGATTGTTTCTCCGCACAAGCAGCCTCTATTTTGTTGGTCTCATATGTCTTGTATTAGAATAGGATTGTTTAATGTTCTTTTAAATAAAATGAAATAATTTAATATTTTTGTTGGATTAGGAGTTAGATGATGTTTTAAATCATAAAATGAAACTAATAAAATTGAAGTAAGAAACTTGAGCATTATAGAATAAATCACAAGGGTATTTTGGACATAAATTTTTTCAATGATCATATGTATAAAGGAAAGATAATTTTAGTGCTACATCAGCCAACCAACCATTCTAAAGGCAAAGAAGTTTGAATGGGTTATTTAAAGATTTTGGTAATACAGGTGCCAAGTATAGATTTGTCTACATATATAAAAAAAAAAATAAAAAAAAATGCCATGTCGCCTAGGTTTTTATACTATTTAGTTATTTTTTGAGGTTAAATCAGTAATTTATTGTACAGTTTTGACACCGTCAGTTATTTTACTAAAGACAAATAATTTTGAGAGGGGTATTTGAAGATTTTGAAATACATGGAGATATTTGATACATACCCCATAATATAGGGGGTAAAATGAACTTAACCCTAAACAAAAATATACCAAAAAACAACTTTCACATTATTCAATAATTCATTCTCCCAAAACACATGATATGCACATAATAAAATCACACAAAAAAATAACAAAACATTACCTAAAACTACTTCAACAGAAATAAACTTGGCAACTACAGTGGGCCAAAGGTGATATAATAACATCCAACACATAAAATCTAAATTGATCAATGACAAAAAAGGAGTAATTTTGAAATTTAGTTTAGTGTTCAACTCCTTCAACAAGACCCTCAAGTACCAGATACTGAAGTGCTAAAGAGTACTTAGCAGATCTCATCCTTTTCGCATTTCCAGTGTCTGAATACTTTTTCTCCAGAATAAATGATCTCGAACCGTCATCTTCTACGAGGAGAAATGAAGAATAGAGAACCATTACTATAACACAAAAATCAAAATATCAAATGGGATGAAATTGCTTATTCTTAAGCTCCATCTCCATATGCAGCTTACTTTTTGTAGTGTAAATGCAGGAGACCCATCTCTTGTAAATATAGAGCAGCCTCGGGGAGTCACGCTTGTGAGTGTCGGACAATAGAAGTTCACAAGGACCTCTTTTACTGACATGGAAGAAATTTACACTCAAATAACAGAATTGTGGTCCATGGCATTGAGTAAGAATGCCAAAGAATTTGAGTAATGAACAAGACATGAAGAAACAATTTGCTCACCTCGCATGATCAATGGCATTTCGGCAAAGTGCTAAGACTCGGACCATTGCTAGGTCTCTTCCTCGAGGGTTGTTGTATCTCTCTTGGCATTTCCTTCAAGAAATCGAACCAAGGAGCTCATTACATTTTTGAAATCTCAGAGTTGGAGGATTGAAACTAGAATTTGGAAACCTAATTACACCAAATAATATGCCAATTACAAAAATAAGAAAATCTAGAGAAAAGAAAAGGCAAAAAATACCACACATATAAAAAAATATTTGCCGGCACAAAGACAAAAAGTAGAACTCCAAATACATTAATACGGACAAACAAAACTGAGGAATTTTTACCTTTCATCAAAAAAATCCGCAAAATCATCTACAATAACCGATACAGGAAATGTATCATGCAAGTGGAATGCAGCAAAGTAGTTCTTGATCCCTTCACCATCATCCACATATCTTCAAATAAATGTCAATACAAACTGTTATCACTACTCGATTAATCAAAGCAATAGTTACGCCAACAAGAATTTAATTATTCGCGTACAAAATTTACATACATACATACATATATCTCTATATATACCTAGAGAGAGAGAGGGGGGGGGGGGGGGCTTATTTCACTTACTTCACTTCAATTCGTTGGAATATCTCGGAAGATGGATCAACACCCTGGAATTATTAGTCACCAAATGGGCTATATCGAGAAAATAATAAGCCGAAAAAGAAACTGGGAAACCTGAGATAGGAAAGGAGGATTGATTTCTAGCCTCCGCCGGTTGCACAGCATAACCACCGCACCATTGCTTTCCGTTGCGGCGTTGAGTGCGAATTGGAAAAGCAGTGAGGTTTTACCACTGAAATAATTGAGAAAAAATACCTCAAATTAATCAGCTTATGAGTGAAAACAGAAAAATACGATGAAAATAAAAACGGGCAAAAATTTTGTTGGGAGATTACGAGGAAGGCGGGCCAGAGAGAAGCATAATCGGACAGGGTTCACACGGAAGCTGGAAATTTTTATTGCGAGTTAAGAAAAACCTCTCCACCATTTTTGTTGACAGAAAATCAGCAGCAGCTTCAATAGGTTTGTATCACGCGGTTGGATTTTTTTTTTCAAAGAAAAAAAGAAAAAGAAAGAGTGGATATCACACGGGCAGTAAATATTTGAGTTAATGTTTTTAAAGTCGCACCAGATAAAGAACCCACATTATTACTTATTATTGATTTAATTGGTTCCACCGGTTGAACAAAGTACCGGCATCGTTACTAATTATTGGTTTAATTAATTTGATCAGTTGGACAACCGATTCGACCTGTATGATGTTATAATAACATAATAATTATATTTAATTTTATAAATATATATAATATTTTAATATTAATAAAAAATAAAACTTCCAATGATATAAAAAGAATATTGTTTGGAAAAAATTACAACTTTCTTATTTTTAAGTATATTTTTTAGAAAACAAAATATATTATTTTACAATTAGTCAATTATAAATAAATAAAAAATAATATTTCACATTAATTTAAGTAATAATTCATTTTATGCTTCAATTCCAAGTAAAAATAAATTCTTCTACACTAAATATTAAACATAATCTAAGATATGTTAAACAAAATAAAACAACAAATTAAACATAAGTATTCATATATAACTACCACTTCATTAAATTTTAAGAAAATAAATTCATGTTTAAAAAAATTACATGTCCAAAATCTTTAATCATCATCTTTCAACTCCTAATTTATTTATTTTTTGAAAAATTAATTTTTAAATAAAAAAAAAGTAAGTGAACCAATCAAAAATCAATCGAATTGGTATTGGTTTTGACCGCTTTTGACCTGCACGATCGGTCACTGATTTTTATGCTTGAACTGGATCGAATTGTTCTCCGGTCACCAATTGGACCTATCGAACTGACTGGTCCGATCCAATTATGAAAACACTGATTTTAGTTGAATATAAAATGTTATGACTTGTAATACTTTGTTATCCTGCAAATAATGATTCCAAATGACCTCTTAATGCAGATTCCAAACGACCTCTTTTAATTTTGAAAGAGACCTAAGTATTTGCATAATTTTGTCTTTGAATATTTTAACATACTTGATTATAATTTTATAGTTTAACCCATCATATGCAAATGCGGACCTTATTTCCTCGTTTTTCTGTAACAAGATTTTACTGCTCTTTATATTTTGAAGTTATCTGTACTTAGTTTACCATACAGCATTTACTTGATAGACCCAAAACGAAGAATGTTTCACAAACAAATGACATTGAATGGTAATATTGTTTTTAATTTTCATGAAAATAATAAATTGGTTACATTGTTGCCACTTGCGAGTATAGAAAATAAGCTTTTAAAATTAATATGCTTTGCTTTAGTACTCTCTCTAATTAGGATAAAATTAAACTAAATTTAGAAATTCTTATAATTCACACTATAGTTAAAGCCATATGTTACTAGTATTTCTAGGTTGCATCTTTATAAAATTATAAATACAGCTTCGAGCAATATATACTATAGGGTGTAGCGTGTAGGGTATTCTGCTACTGTTTTAATTTTGAGAACATAGAGGAAACATGAGAAGATATGCATGATATTGACACTCAATTAACTCTATTACAACAATTATTATTTGGGGTAGTTTTGGATACATAACAATAATGTTGATGGCGCAAATAAACAGAGTACGGATATAAATGGAAAATATATATATATATATATATATCAAAAACTATTTACTTGAATGGGCTCAACTTTTCCATTATCAGATGCACCACCCAAGTCCATTTCCGAAACTTCATCACTCTCAAAGAAGGAATAGTGAAGAGCCTTCACGCACTGTTCTGCTTCACTATCGTTAACTATTAGTGACATGTTAACCTGGACAAAAACATATAGCTTTTGGTTAGAAACCATAAAATGGCTGCAAATTTGTTTTGCTGTTTCTATGCATGGATTGTGATCGAGATGACAACCTTGGAAGCTCCTTGAGAGATCATCTGGACATTCACTTTTATTCTCCCAAAAACATTGAAGGCCTGTCAATCAGAATTTATAAATGAAACAACTTCCAAACAGAAGAAATGGTCATGCTTTGGGACACTTGATATCCAAGAAATACCTTTTCCAAAATCAGTGAAGAATACTGGACGTTTCCAATGAGGGAGATAATTGATCTGTGAGGCAGAAGTTTTACAACCGCAATTTTCCCAAGTTCTTCAACCACACGGTCAAGTTCCTGCTCATTATCAACAAATATATTCATTATCATCTTACATGTTAGAAAGGCAAGAGGGGTAGGACTAGGAGTTATTTTCCCTATAATAAGGTGGTGAAAAGCTGTACTGTGAGCCCCACTAAACGAAACAGCAGGAAACAAAAAATCCAAACTATCAGAAAGCAGGGAATTTTGCAGCAGAATCATATTTGGCAATAAAAGCACTCAGTGTAGTCTTCTTCTCTTGAATGAATAATCCGTACCCTGGGTACTGCACTAATGACAAAAATTTGACTAGAACAGTAATGTCTGACCCACCGACAAACACAGGATAATTTAACTTGCCTGCTTAATTAGTTCTCTGCTCCAAATTTTTGATGGATCAAGTGTTAAAGAGATACTAACTTCACTAGTTGCAACAACATCCACAGAGATACCCAGATCTTCGAATATAGCAAATACCTGATACAGAACAAGATTAAATATTTTGTCATATTGATAGGTTCCAGCTTTAAAGAAAAAATCATATAGTCAACAAATAAAGATTGAATTTAACCTTGGCAAGGAAGCCAAACTGGCCCAACATGCGAGTACTAACTATATCCAGCATGGTGACATTCTGCTTTAGGACAATACTGGTAAGCAGAGCCTATCATTTATTTGGCATTAAAAGGTCAATGTTTTGAGCACTTCCATCTAAATCTTGATTCAGATTCAAATGCAAACCTTGGTCATGTCTCTATTTCCAGTGATGAGAGTACCAGGAGCTTTAGGATTATAAGAGTTCTTAACCCTAACTGGAATATTTCCATCCATAGCTGGCCTCATGGATTGTGGGTGCAAGACCTGCAGAAAATTGGCTCCAGATCAGTAATGCAGAAATTTTATCTTCCAGGTTGCTTTTCTAAACAACCTTCAACTCAACTAAAATAGAAGGACATTAATCTAGGTCTCTAAGTACTACTTTTTTTGTTTGCGGCAACACCATTTAAGGACTAAAAAGAATTGAGTTTCATGGAGTCATGTAGCATCCAGGTAAAGTTTGGTCAACCTGAAATCTTGGAAGAGAAGGGAGAAAATGAGTTCATCCCAATCAGAAACAGTACACATATCATTGTGATGCATGGCACCCACCCTCCAAATCAAATTGAAACAGAAGATCACAAGAAGATAGCTATCAGGACTATAGGAGTGGGAGAAAGCAAGAATTGATTTTTCTTGTTTAACAATTTCATTTAATTTGTCTATTAAATATTTCTGATAAAATACAAAGCACAAAATATGCTAGGCAATTTTATACTGCCAACTCTTGAATGGTCAAACCAATCCATGGATTCACCACATTACTGCTTTTAGTAAAAGCTTGACTTTTATACCTGCTACAAAGATCAGCTTGCTTTTGGATGGGCAATGGACCAATCATATTCTGAAAACTCAATTTCTACAACTACACAGTGCTACAGTCCTTTAAGAGCATAAACCGAACAGCCATTGATTTAAAGGTATTCGCTAGGTTGCTCTGCTCACTAGTATCTGATAGCAGCTATAGTAATACCAGCAGCAGCATTCAGTGCTTAAAGGCCTACACATCCTAACGAAAAGCAAGGATCTACAAGAGTATAACCTGCGCTCCAAAATAAGCAAGCTCTGTTGCCTCTTCAAATGTCAAATAGGGCACAGGTTTTGCACCTGGATGAATAGTGGGATCACAGGTCAGAACACCATCAACATCCTTCCAGACCTGTAAGAATTTGAAGCAGAGCTGAGAAATACTTTTATTTCATCAAACAATAACAACAGTTACCATAAGGTTATCCTTACAACTCAAGCTCACCTGAATCTCTCGTAAACCCAAAGCTTTGCCAATGGTGGTAGCAGTCAAGTCACTACCACCTCTGCCCAAAGTCGTAATTTCACCAGTGTTACATCCCTGCAGATGAAACTACATCTTTTAAAAATATTGCTGCTTGAATTGGTGAGTAATATCAAATTAATTCTTCAAATATGCAACTGTTAATTAGGTGACAGACCTTTCCAAGGAAACCAGTAACTACAGGAATTGCGGGGTTGTTGGTCCAGTCACTGTATAATTTACTGGCAACAGCAGGATAAGTTGCTTCCAGAATTTCTGCATTTGTGAAATCATCTGTTGTGACAAATCCAATGTCAAATGCATCATACTGCAATAACATGGACCATTGTAAGTTCAATGGATTATAAGCAAGCATAGGAAACCTAAAGCCTTCAGTTTCACTTATAAATTGAAAGCAATTCTAAATTGGATGAAAGCTTGCTACCAATCAAGCACATATTATTGAACAGATGAAGTAAAAATCAGTCATTGAAGACTTGTCTAGTGTACAGGACATTATAGCAAAAACTACAGTTTCCAAATTCACCAAAAAAGGTAGGTGTTCAAACACTTCATATTAGTAGACATGCATACAAACTTATCCTCCACCCTGCCCCCATTGGGCAAAGGGAAAAAGAAAAAAAGCATCCTTGTTCTTTTTCCCCTTCACTTCTACCAAATCAAGCACACAAGAGAAAGAAAGAATCAAAATTTTGGAGGGCCACACTGCCACAAAAGCTGAGTAATTGCCTTCCTCTGCAGCAATAATACTTCTCACTTCTTTACCAAGAAAAGAATGCAAATTTTCAGTTGTTTTGGGTTCCTTATAGGCATGAATGGAGCATGAACTCTTTAATTAAGATTCAATAACCATGTGGCGGTGAGAAAGTCAGGTTAGGTTGTCAAAGCTTCTGCCTATTCTGGGTTTGGGTCAGTTAGATAGTTCTCAACATGGAAAAGTAAGAAACATACTTGCCGTGCTTTACTGCCAATGTTGTTTAGATAAGCAGCAAAAATTCTTGTAGACATGCACTCTCCAAATGACACGAGTTTGTCTTGAGTCCGAAGAGTCAGCTCCTTCAATCTAGCAATTCCATTCAAAAGCAATTCCAGTTCTTCCAGCTGTCCTGGAAAAGGTATATGGAAGATAATGCCAAAAACAGATGGTGATAGCACAATCGCTTGCTTACATAAATTCAATCTGATGTAGTAGCACATGGGTGGATTATGGGCATAATGGGTGGTCTGAATGTGCTGTCATTGGCTAGCCAAAAAAATTATTCTATGAAAGTTCTATTTCACTTGCATTTTTATGACATTGATTCTCAAACATTCCAACTGCACGGAGATTCTCAAGATTGTCAGAAAACAATGCGTCAGTAAATTTTCTTTATGTGTTAATATGGTGTTGTAGGATAAAGGCTAGTCAAAAACTAATTGGTGGTCCTAGGAGCCAAAAACAGCCTAATCCTTTGCCGGTTAAGAGAGTTGCAACACCCAGCAAAAAATAAAATTCTAGAGCAACTCATGAGAAATTTTAAATATGGAATGACAATTTAGTCAAGCTACTTTGACCTCAATCCGAAAGATAACTACATATTGAACTTTTTGTGGCTGACATCAATTATCAGTCTTAACCACCAACTTTTGTTTAACACCAAAATATGAAGTTGAAATGAAAATATAAATGCTCATCATCCTCCCGTTATACCTTAATTCTAATAAAGGAAAAGTAACATCACAACCACAATCCAATTCTTACCAGAAATCACAGAACCATCTATTCCGAGCTCTTTTAGTGTCCTGAAACCCCAAAACCAAAACCATTATAAGCAAATCCAACTAACTGAACGCCTATGCAACAGCCGCTCAAATGTGTCTCATGCCTCTCTATCACACATTGAGGTGCAATGTTGTGGAAGATACACACGCAGTGTCCTTAATGTTGCATAGAATTTCCATAAGAAAAAAATTATTATATTGAACAACAGCATCTCATCGACACAAGTAAACTATCAATCACCTTAGATGCAATTCTTTAATAAAGGTCAACTCTTCAATCTCCGACACATTACTAAATCCACAGCTCACGGCCTTCTCTCCTGCCTAACATCCATCATTTAATCACTTAAGATTAAAACCAATAAAGCTACTTTTACATGATCAGGAGAAACCAAAAAAATAAATTTTGCATGATTGCATACGCGGAGGAGATTATTGGTAGTCTTTCCCATGGCAGAGAGAATAATGATCGGATTTTCCTCGGGTAAGCTGCGGATGAGATTAGCCACCTCTCTCATCCTCTCCGCCGACGCAACCGATGAGCCGCCGAACTTCATGACGCACGTCAATGCCTCGGCGGCAGCTTTCCGACTGGAAAAACTCGCTTCTTCAAATGCTGCAGCATCCGCATTTCTCTTGTTGTAGATCGTGAATAATGCCGGCTTTTTCTGGTCAACGACGGGGAATATTCGGGAAGGGGCAGTGAAATCGACAAGTTGGAGGTGATTGCGGAAATTGAATGCCGAGTGTGAGAAATGAGGGTTTTGTTGGCTAAATTCATTGTTGTATCTACAGCATAAAATTCTGCAATTACATGAGTGAAATGAAATCGACATTTTTCTATCCGATGATATACAGAATTCTCGATTCAGTTACCGATACCAGTCTCGAACGTTGCATACCTCCACTCGCTAATCAAACTTACCCCCAAAAGAAAAACGAAAAAGAAATTCCGAGGCTGGGATTGGACGGACACTTTTATGAAAAACCAATCCGAATAATTTTTATTTTTTTTCCTTTTTCTAAAAGTACATTAGTTTAATTTTCCAATTTCAATTCAATAGAAATTTTGTTAAACTCCTAAAAATTTTATTTTCCAAATAAATAGCTATAAGAAGACGTTAATCATGTTAGCACCTCCTTCAAAAATGATAAACTTATTTATTACTGACTAACTAATAATAAATTTCTATGCATATATATTATGTATTATCTATTACTATTATAAAAGGTAAGGCCTTCTTGTCTTTGAAATGAAGACTCTCGTACAAATTTTTGGATGTCCAGTTATTCATTTATCATCACATAGAATGAAGTCAAAGTTGTAAATTTAATTTGACATTACCCGCAATCCACTTCCCTCACAATCTCTATTCTCGCTTCTATCTAGTACCTCAAACGAAAGCTACCATGATAGTTTCTTCATTCTTCAGAAATTGATTTTTATTCAAACATAAGAAAACATAATTTCTATCTACAAAGGTTAGTAAAAAAGAGAAGGAAAAATATTGAAAAAATTTCCCCTACCCAGCGTCTTGCTAGGTATTCAAAATCGGTGTAGTGTTGTCATAGAATTTGCTCTTGCTGGAGGTGCTTTTGGTTGTGTCGTTATCCAAAGTATGTTTCGACAAGGAGAATAAGGTATCCTCTATGCCATTGGGATATAAGTACCACTTTCGTTAAACTTAGAGGTTAATCACCTTAAAAATTTGTAAATCTATAGTCTGTTCAATAATGAAGACTTCTTCAGCATTCTAAATGTTATAAATGTTATGTTTGGTTATAAAATTACTAAAATTCTTTGGTTTGAATTCTTCACCTATTATTCCATCTAATTTTCCTTTAATCCAGTTTTCATCTTTGAGGTAGTTTTAAGTGGCTGCAATCTTGGTTTTAATTTTTTGAACAAGTGTTGTTTTCGAAAGTTTGTTTTCTCTTCTTCCTACGTAAGCTTCTTAATTCTCTTTTTTATGCATTTTGTTATAAATTTTTCATCTGTATATGGGTTTTCTTTTGTTAGATCAGTGCAAAATGATGTGCAGCTTTCAGGGTTATATGTGTTTTGATATGCATTTGTTGTGGTTTTCAATGCATTGATGAGCACTTTATGATAAAATTAATAGAGGATTGAAGTATAATTTCGTATATGTCTGAAAGCTATGTATATATTACTTTGTGTTTGAGATGGCCATTTCTAAGGCTTTTTTATAAAAAAATTGCAAAAAATAAAATAAAATTACAAAAATACTATCAAAATTGACGGTTTTACAATTTTATAGTAAGTTGCACTCTGTGAGTGCAACTTTCAACAGTAACCGAATTTTGTCCCCAATTGCCGTTTTTGATCGGAATAAAAAATTATGGGTACTGTTGAAAGTTGCACTCAACACTCTTTCAACAGTATCCATAATTTTTTATTCTAAAATTTTTTATTTCTTTGTGTATAAATTCTTTTAGGGCTTATTCTCCTATATTTTGGGGAAATATTTTTCAGCCCCCAAAAAATTTCAAAATGCATGCACATTCTCTAATCTTTTTTCCAAAATACTACAATTTTTTACCCAAAAAATTCCCTCATAATTCATCCAAAAAACCCTACACCCTAAAAAGCACACCTATCCTTTCATTTTCTCACTCCATCTTTCACATCAACCATTCATTACTTCGCTTATATATATATATATACACACACATATATATTTACATATATGAAAATATTAAAATTTTACTATTTAAAAAATTCTGAAACTTATGTTTACCTAAAAATATTTAATGTAATAATTAATTAAAAATATTAAATACCTTAATAATTTTTTCAAAAGAAATATTCGTTTAGTAGTAATAAAAACCTTTGTTTCATTTTCATTTCATTTCATTTGATATGACTCAGGTACTCCCTCCTCCTCCTCTTCTTCCTTTTTTTTTTTTTTTTTTTCTCTTTTACTTTGGCCGGCCGCACCAGAATGCTGCTGGCCGCACTAGCACCCGCAGCCGGTCGGCCGGCGACCAGCGGCCAGATCTGAATTATTTTTTTTAAAATTAGTTATAATTAAAAAGAAAATTAAAATGGTTGTTTGGGTTATTGTTTCAGTTTTGAAGGGTGTATACTTGTGTATTATTTCGCTTGATTGAGGTAATTTTTTTAATTGTGCTCAAATTTAGTTATGTTTTAGTTATGTTCATTATGTTTTAGTTAATTATCTCCATTAATTAAAATTTGATTTATGTTTTAGTTATATGAAATATGTATTATATAATTTGTCTCAATTAGTTAAAATTTAATTATGTTTTAGTTAAAATTTGATTTATGCTTTAGTTATATGAAATATGTATTATATAATTTGTCTCAATTAGTTAAAATTTAATTATATTTTAGTTAAAATTTGATTTATGTTTTAGTTTTATGAATTATGTTTTTTATAATTTGTCTCAATGAGTTAAATTTTAAATATGTTTTAGTTAAATTTTGATTTATGTTTTAGTTATATGAAATATGTATTATATAATTTGTCTCAATTAGTTAAAATTTAATTATGTTTTAGTTAAAATTTGATTTATGTTTTAGTTTTATGAATTATGTTTTTATATAATTTGTCTCAATTAGTTAAAACTTAATTATGTTTTAGTTGAAATTTGATTTACGTGTTGGTTAAACTCAAATAATAATTTATTATTTTTGGTATAATAATTTGATTTAACAAAAATAATGATTTATGTATTAGTTGAAATTTGGATTACATTTTATGTTAGTTTTATATGTTGTTATATTTGCTAGAATTATGTTTTTATTTGAATTAAAATTTTTATTAGAATTATTATTGAGTTAAATTTTCTGGTACTACATATTGAATTGTATTAAAATTTTAAGTTTTCATTCAGTTTTTGGAATTATGATTTATTAATAAATATGTGCGCTTGTAACATGTGCCTAATGATGTAGGCTATCTTGACTTGGTGGAAATCTTTTGTCAATGTTAATTTTAGTGGAGCATTTAAAGGTAAGATTGGATATCTTGTTTTAATTTTGTAATATTTTTATAGTACAATACATTAGAAATGTTTAGAATTTGTGGATTCATGAAGGAGGATGGGATGTTGGGTGAAGGGGTGGAGCCTTCTCATTTATTGCTGATTGGTTTTTAATTGATTGCATGATGATGATGGACATAAGGGGGAGTGTTTATGTGTCATTATGTGTTTACTAATATTATTAATTATAAATGCTAGTTTAAAATATGATTTATTATGTTAGCTTAAATTTAATTTATGAATTAGATTAAATTGTATTAGTTTAAATTTGATTTATGTATTAAATGTTGCTATATAATGTTGGATTTGTGTTTTTATGTGAATGAAAAATTCTATTAGAATTTTGATTGAGTTAATTAATTTTTTGTTAGTATATGTAAATTTACTTTTTGTGTACTGTAGAAATGTTGAACAATGTAAATCTTAACATTTTTCAAAATTTTATGATAATTATTGATTAGACTGATTAATTAATATAAATTATGTGTGTATTTGTGGAAGGTATGTCGACTTCGAGTACCATTGTTGTTCTAATATACTTTGGCAGAAATATTACTAGAGATTCTCGCTCAGTGAATTATGATCGTCCAGCATGCAGTATCATTAGAGTATCTTGTGAAATAACATATTCTGATCTGTGCCACGAAATCTATGGAGCGACATCTATTGATAGCAACAGCTATAAACTAAAAATTCAAGCAAAATTCTATTTGGATAAACAATACGGGATATCTACACTTGTGGAAATACAGAATGATGATGGTTTATCTATGTTGTTTGATCCACAGTGCCAACTTGATAATGTGGAATTATATGTTGAGACAGAAGCAATAAGTCAGACTAGTGTTGATAATACTTTTGGAGTGGGGTCTTACATGGGGCTTTTGATGCAACCCGAAGGTCAATTTGCCTCTCACCAAGATTTTGGATGGGATCAACAATACCCAACTCAATCAGAAATAAATGTTCCTGTGGTTACGCAAGGGTTTGCAAATGTTGGGATTCATGATTTTAGTGAAGGCCCTTCTACCTCTCATCAAGTTTTTGAAGGAGAGCAAGATAACCCAACACATTTCGTTCATGATGGTGAACCAGAGCCACAAGTAGATAGTTTTCGTGATGAAGAGTTGAGGGATTCAGAACCAGTTGAAAATGATAGTGATGATTTTAATGGTAGTGACGATGATGAGGTAGATATTGATACAATGGAAGAGCTATTACCTTCACACGTCGAGGGAACATCTTCTCAACAACTACCATATAAGACGAGAAGAAATACATCCACGACTCCGCAACCAAGTTTGTATTCTGTATATCCATTCTTCTCTGCAATAGATGATAATGATATATTTATACATGCAGATTCTGTGGATATTCCAACCCGTGGTTGGACTGAGTTTTACGACTCAAGTAAAAGAGCACTCCACGTGGGAATGGTATTCAAGAGTAAGAAGCATCTTATCACTTCTGTGAAAGATTATTCCGTGCGAGTGGTGAGACGAGAATATCGGGTTCTTGAGAGCACACCAAAGTTATGAAAAGTGGTATGCAAACATTAAAACAGAGAACAACCTTCTTGTCCATGGAGTGTGAGGGGAATATTTAAAGAGAAAAAGGGATTGTGGAGAATTACCAAGTATGGAGGCCCCCACACATGCCTTATGGATGAGGTTTCAATAGATCATCGAAATTTAAGTAGAAATATGATTGCTTTCGACCTATTGGACACTGTTCAAGGTAATCCAGGTTATGGGATTGCAAGTGTGCAAATGATGGTAAAAGAAAAGTACGGTTATGAAATCTCTTATGCTAAGGCATGGAACAACATGAAATGTGCGAGGGAAAAACTTTATGGGACTTGGGAGACCTCGGTAAGAAAATTACCCAAATATATGGGAGCTCTCCAGAAATGGAATTCAGGAACAATTGTTGAATGGAGTCATCTTAAAATAGGCATACCAGGACAAAAGATGTTGAAATATGTCTTTTGGGCATTTCGACCATGTATAGAAGGGTTCCAACATTGCCGTAAACTTATCAGTGTAGATGGAACTCATCTATACACAAAGTATAAACATAAAATGCTTGTTGCCGTAGTCATGGATGCAAATCAGAATGTTATGCCTATAACTTTTGCCATAGTAGATGAGGAAACTTTGATGTCTTGGAGATGGTTCCTTCAGATGTTGGCGAAACACATTATCAGAGGGGTAGATGGCTATTGTTTACTTTCTGATCGTCACCGTAGTATTTTGGCTGCTGTAGAGAGCATACCTGATTTCACGCCCCCTCGTGGAGTACATCGATTTTGTTTGAGGCATGTGTGTTCAAATTTCAATAAACATTTTAAGAATGTTCAATTGAAGGACATGTGTTGGAAAGCTGGTGCTGCAGTTCAAATCTAAAAATTTGAAAAAAGGATGGACGGCATAAAGATTATTAATGAGCGTGCTTACTCCTACTTGGAGTGGATAGACAAGAGCCAATGGACATTATCTCATGATAGAGGATGGCGGTTTGGCATTTTGACAACAAACATGTCCGAATGTATAAACGAGGTGTTAAAAGGTGCTCTTCGACTACTAATTACAACTATTGTTCAAACAACATTTGATCGTTGCGTGAAATATTTTCTTCGTCGGATCACTAATGGCCGTAGGATGAGGCAAAATGATCAATTATGGGTTTATTATGCTTTTAACATATACACAAAATGGCAGCACCATTCTGTTAATCACTTTGTGCAAAAGGTTGATTACGCTCAACAATTAGCTTCGGTCATTACTAGAATGGACACATCACGTGGGAATCATACTCATGTTGTGAAGCTTCGGACACGAGAGTGCTTATGTGGGAAATGGGCTGAATATGGAATTCCTTGCTCACATGCAATGCAAGTATGTCGAACATTTGGGGTCAACTGTGCATCACTTGTGAAGAAATATTATAAAGTGGAACATTACATTGCAACTTATAAAGGGAGATTTGATCCATTGTGGTCGGAGGATTATTGGGATGATCCTAAATTTGAGTTAGTTCACAACTCTGCACGTCGAGAGCGACGTATTGTAGGTAGAGACCGTACCAGTCGAATTCAAAATGAAATGGATTGGCCTCAAGCAAGAGCAAGACAACAAGCACGTCGCCTTGATGAAGTTCAAAATGCACAACAAGGCCCTGGAAGATTGAATCCCTAGCTTTTTTATAGTTAGTAAGTTGTAAGCAAAATATATGTGATTTTTGTATGCTGTCTTTGTAATTTATGTGTGTCTTCTTTATTACTTATTATTGTGCGCGTTCATTGTAATTTTTTTGTATTCTTTGTTACTTGTTATGTGGAACCAATATTTGCAGTAATTGTCGTGATCCTGATTCAAAGCATCGAAATACAAATTTATAATTTGTATTTTATGAACCAATGATATTGATACACAATATTCTAAAAGGTAGCCCTAATAATGTCCTCTAGTACCACAACCTCGTCGTTGTCGATGTCTTCGTGCTCGTCGTGCCCTTTCATCATGTGCAGCATCATGTGACTGATGATGGCTTGGACCAGTATCATGGTGATCACGATACTCTGTACTATCTAGAAAAGGTAATAGCGAGATATGAAATGAGTGGTGTGCTGGTAATGAATAATCAAACTTCGTTGATCCCCATCCTAGACCAAGATCAATATCTACTAGTCCGAATACTGATTGTCTGCTTGCCGACATATATGGTGTTATAGGTGTTAACTCTGGATCTCCTGGTGGTTGACATTCGTAGCTGTCGGCAAACAAGTTATGCAGCCTATTAATAGGACCTCCCACATCACTAGCACCACCTGACCTAAAAGAATGAGTATCATCATCAGTCGTGTTGTTGGATCTAATGCTGCATCTCCTCATTCTCGTATGTGTACTACCACTGACTTCTTGTTGTTGAGGGACTTGGCTTGGAAAGCATTGTCTAGATGCCAACTGATGAACGTTATCAGCAATTAATCTATGATCATTCCTCATCTGAATGAAGTCCATAACCTCGGCATCATCGGCAACAGTATCACAACTGATAATCAAATTGTGCATTTGATCTATCTGCAAAAAATATAAATGTATCATAATGTTAAATATCATTTAAATAACTAAAGGATGTATTGCATGATTTATATACATACCACATGTTGCCAAGTGCGTGGATCTTCTGGATGGTACCCCATTCGTGTGTTCTCATATGATGGACCTATTAATCGAATTTTTATTCGATCATACCATAACATGTATCTATTTTCCATAGTGATTGATCCGACAATAGGAGGTCCATGCACAACAAGCTGCTCTCTATTAGCCCACTGAGCGATATAATCCATGTGATAAATGGACCAATCTTGCCTAGGATGACCTCTACGTGATACGTCATGTAATATTGAACCTCTCTCAGCCGGTGGTGGAGGAATATGTTGTCGCATCGCAAATTACCTTAGGACTCGTTCTGGATGATGCATCTCAATTATAGCAAAGTTGATTAATGGACACGCTGCTGTCCAAAGGCTCGGGGCACACTGGACTGGCAAGGTTTGAATGTCTTGGATCGGGTCATATGGTTGCCATATAAACTGCATATAAATGTATTGAGCCATGTTTATATAGATAAATAGCTTATCAGAATATTTGATGTAAAAAGTATTATTATTATACAATTTTTTACCTCATTTGCCGACATTCTATCAAGCATATCTCTTATGATTCGTACAGAGTGACTTGCTGTTTGCGTGAAAGAATTATAATGCCACCACCTAAAAATCCATTCAATTGATATTAATATAACAATTTATATTATCCATATACGCAAGAAACAGTTGCATGAAAATGTTAATAAACTATAACATATATTATCTTACCGAGCACCATACGGAGGAATTGGCAGTCCATCAACTACGACTGGAGCTTCATTGTCATCTACACGAGAAGCTAATCTTATAGGTGTCAATGTTGTAATGCGTGACCATGCCCAAATCTACAATTAACAATTTTTTAGGCATCATACCTAATTGCAAGAATTAACATAAAAGCAAAATAATACTACTTCACCTGTAACAACTGCATCGTTCCACCAATATTTGATCTTTCTCTACGTGATGCAGTGCAAAGCTCACAATACATGAACGATAAAACTGCACTACCCCAACTAAAGTTACGGACTTCATCTATTTGCTCCATATGTTGTAAGTAAACCAATGATATTGCAGAACCTGATGAGCTTGGGCACATAAGACCTCCAACAAGTATCAACGCACAGACACGTGCGTATTGTTGGACCTCAAAAACTGTGCTATGATCCGTAATTCTATTATTATGAACATGGTCCGTAAGAGCAGTAAGATGAAGTTGTGACCCCCTAAGGTCTCGCTCTTCTGGAATGAATCTGAGATAACGATGACAATATTCTTGCCATTGGGTGAGGTTGTGAACATAGTCTATACTTGTAACAGCAATACCGTCTATCGGTAATGCCCAAATAATTGCTATGTCTTGCAACGTAATTGTAGCCTCTCCCACACGTAAATGAAATGTGTGAGTCTCTGAGCGCCACCTCTCAACCAGAGTCGTAATCACATGAACATCAGTCTCAATATTTCTACAACTGTAGACACCATAGAATCCCATCTCATTTAATAAAGATAATACACGAGGGTGTAGAGCTTGGCATCCTATAATTCTCCAAAATCTTCTATCTCTTCGTCTAACAACTAAAGTGTCATCTATATCTCCAGCTAATATACTCTCAGATCGATGGCCATCTTGCATGTATAAGACACTGGGATCATGTGGACCATATATATCTCTAATATCCATCCTGAAATATTTGCTGGAAAAATAAATAAAAATAATATGATTAGGTACATCCAAAATATTTATTGGTATATTAATGTGAATGACAAACAAATTGAGGATTGGAATGTCTACAGCCCATTTATAGTCCAATTCTTAATTTTTTTATCATTACATCAAACATATCCAAGTAGATAAAAATACCAAAGATTTAATATGATTAATGATACATTCTATTAAAAAAATCCCTTAAATAGAAAACTTCAAATTGCCTAAAAAACAAGACTCAACAAAATGTAAACCGTTACTTCAATTAAAAACAACTTATAATATTTATAAACACAAATTACATATATGTGTTCATTACTATAACGAAACAACATATATCATAATTAATAAAGTGATTATCAATCTAAAATTTTCTTACAACTGCACATATTTATCTATAAATCCTAATTCTTACAAGTGCACATAATTCTAATAAAATTTTTAATTCAAATAAAAACATAACTCTAACAAATATAACAACATATAAAACTAACATAAAATGTAATCCAAATTTCAACTAATACATAAATCATTATTTTAGTTAAATCAAATTATTCTATCAAAAATAATAAATTATTATTTGAGTTTAACCAACACGTAAATCAAATTTCAACTAAAACATAATTAAGTTTTAACTAATTCAGACAAATTATATAAAACATAATTCATAAAACTAAAACATAAATCAAAATTTAACTAAAACATAATTAAATTTTAACTAATTGAGACAAATTATATAATACATATTTCATATAACTAAAACATAAATCAAATTTTAACTAAAACATATTTAAATTTTAAATAATTGAGACAAATTATATAAAACATAATTCATAAAACTAAAACATAATTAAATTTTAACTAATTGAGACAAATTATATAATACATATTTCATATAACTAAAGCATAAATCAAATTTTAACTAAAACATAATTAAATTTTAACTAATTGAGACAAATTATATAATACATATTTCATATAACTAAAACATAAATCAAATTTTAATTAATGTATATAATTAACTAAAACATAATGAACATAACTAAAACATTATTAAATTTTAGCATAATTAAAAAAATTACCTCAATCAAGCGAAATAATACACAAGTATACACCCTTTAAACCTGAAACAATAACTCAAGCAACCATTTTTATTTTCTTTTTAATTATAACTAATTTAATTTTTTTTTTTTTCAGATCTGGCTCCGATGCTGGTGCGGCCAGTAGCCTATTGGGCGCACCAGCAATGGTCGGCCGGCTGGGCAAGTGCCCCGCCGGTCGGCCAAAGTAAAAGAGAAAAAAAAAAAAAAAGGAAGGAGAGGAAGAAGAGGGAGTACCCGGGTCATATCAAATGAAATGAAATGAAAATGAAACAAGGGTTTTTATTAATACTAAACTAACATTTCTTTTGAAAAAAAAAATTTAGAATAATTTTTTTAAAAATTAATAAGGTATTTAATATTTTTAATTAATTATTACATTAAATATTTTTAGGTAAACATAAGTTTCAGAATTTTTTAAATAGCAAAATTTTAATATTTTCATATATGTAAATATATATGTGTGTATATATATATGTATATATAAGCGAAGTAATGAATGGTTGATGTGAAAGATGGAGTGAGAAAATGAGAGGATATGTGTGCTTTTTAGGGTGTAGGGTTTTTTGGGTGAATTATGAGGGAATTTTTTGGGTAAAAAATTGTAGTATTTTGGAAAAAAGATTGGAGAATGTGCATGCATTTTGAAATTTTTTGGGGGTTGAAAAATATTTTCCCAAAATATAGGAGAACAAGCCCTAAAAGAATTTATACACAAAGAAATAAAAAATTTTAGAATAAAAAATTATGGGTACTGTTGAAAGTTGCACTCACCGAGTTCAATTTTCAACAGCACCCATAATTTTTTATTCCGGTCAGAAATGGCGGCTGTGGACAAAATTCGGTTACTATTGAAAGTTGTGCTCTGTGAGTGCAACTTTCAACAGTAACTATTCGTCACTATTGAAAGTTGCACTCGGTGAGTGCAACTTAATACAAAATTATAAAATCGTCAATTTTGGCGGTATTTTTGTAATTTATTTTTTTTTTTTGCAATTTTTTTATAAAAAAGCCTCATTTCTAATGATAGCTATAAAGCCAGTGCCACAAACATGCGGTGGAGAGGATTATGGATAATCTATGGTGATAGCCCCCAAAGAGGAACCGTTTTATCATGGGCTTTTACGAATTCAATTATTTTGGAGAATTTTTAATTCAAAGTTAACGTATATATTACTTTGTATAAATATATTAATATTACCGCTTCTTAATAGGTGCTTGAGTTTGTTACTTTTATGTTAAGGAAATTTGTAACATTGACACTTTTGAAAATGGAGCCCATAAAAAATTTCTTCATTTAATAGTATTTGGCTAAACTTATTTAAAAATATTTTATAACCTCCTACATCTTATAAGTTGATTTTTCAGCTTATAAGATGTTAAATATTTTCTTAAAATTAGATTCTTAAAGTATTTGGATAAAATAAAATCTTGCAGCTTATAAGATGTTAGTAACAATAGTTTTATAATTAATATAATTAAAATTAAGTGAGCTTGTTAAAATCTTAAAAATAAGTTAGGAACTCCTTACTTTTTTTAAAAAGAGCTTATAGGTTCCTAACATTTTATTTTAGGAGCTTATAAGCTCTTTCTAAAAAAAAAATTACCAAATACTTTTCGACATCTTATAAGCTCTTAAAACATCTTATAAGATATTTTGTGTAGCTTATAATAAGGGTGTAAATGAGCCAACCCGAGCCTGAACTTAATAAGCTCAAGCTCGACTTGTCTATTAATTGTTGAGCTCAGGCTCAGGCTCAAGCTTGACCGATCCTAAACAGATGAGCTGGAGCTCAGCCCATCAAATAGATGAAGGCTTGAGCGATAAGCTCATCATAGGAAAACAAAAAAGCACAATTTATATAGGTTTGGATAAGCTCGAACTCATTTAGGTTTAAAACAATGTATAATTATAAACTTTTTAAATAACTTTATTATTTTTCTAAAAATAAAAAAATATTATTATTATTATTATTATTATTATTATTATTTTTGCTACTACTACCATTACTATTACTACTACTGCTATTGTTGCTGTTGCTGCTGCTACTACTACACACTTATCTTTATGAACCTTATTATATGAGTCTAGACTATAACTATATATAAGCTAGAGTGATAGTGAGAATGCGTAGGTGATTTAAGAACTTCAAGTAGAGATTGAGGATCTTGGGAGTGACTTCGAATCAACAGACCATTTTACAGGTAGCTTTAGTTTTGGGTGAGTTGAGGTCCAAGGGGTCGAGGGCAATGGCAAGTTGAATATAATAGGGGAGACTAGGGATGTAAATGAGATGAGACTATTAGCGAACGGTTCGGGTTTGGCTCGATGAAAGCTTGAATTCGGCTTGAACTTAAACGAGCCGAGTCGAGCCCAAGCTCGCCAGTCAAACAAGCCGAGCCAAGCTCAATAGTATTCGACTTGACAGGTTCGCAAGCCTAAACGAGCTTTTTATTATATAATAATAATATGATGTTTATTATTATAAATTTTGTTTCAAGCCTAAACGGGCTCAAGCTCATCCGAACTTATACGAATCGAGCTTTATCGAGTTAGAACAATCTCATCCAAGTTTATACGAATTGAACCTTATCGAGCATTGACGAGCCGAGCCCGAGCTCGAGCTCATGAATTAGTAAACGAGGCTCAGGCTCGGCTCGTTTACACCCCTAGGGGAGACTAATAGGGAAGACCAAGGCCCTGTAGTTAGAGAAGAAGCAAAAAACTTGTTGGTATGTAAAATAAATGATGCAAACAATCACGAAAGTTTACATGTTACAAAAAATAATACGTAATTAAAAAAGTGTCAATTCCATAAGGAATTAAATTATTAGCCACATATTACTATTCTATCACACATCTATTTTTTTCAAACAAAAATTAATTGTATTGAGATTAAAATTTAACTAATGAAAATGATAAAATGTACTCTTAAGTTTTCTATCTTGATATAGAAGCTTAGAATTATGATTTCAACAATCGAATTGGTTAATTACATTATATTATTTGCTCCCTATGAAGTTAATAACAAGTTATTAGCCTTGAATCTCATACAATTGCAGTGTTCTTTCAAATACAAGCAAGTATATTTCTATCATACTCACAAATTAATTAATTCATCTACTTGAGTAATTAATCCTACGCTCTTCTATCATCAATCAATACCTATATTTTCTTTTACAAGACTTATTTAGAATTTAAAGATATACTTGACTGTTGATCATACAATCTAATAGGAAAAGCAAACAATAAAAGAAATAACTTATAACCATTACTAATTTCATGAAAGAAAATAATGCATCAATTCATTTGAAAGAATCCATAAATTCTAAAATAACAAATTAGTTTATAATTGAATTGTCAAATAATATATGAACAAAATGAGAAATCATGTCAAATCCAAAATTTAAAAGAAAATCAAAAGGAGAAGAGGAAACTTCATTCCTAGATTAATCTGATCTCCACTTTGTTCTCTTTTATATTACAAATTCTCACAAAACTTCTAGTATGTAATTCAAAAAATCCAAATCCTCTAAGTGTTTGAAAGACCTACTTATATTGGGTAATAGAGTTTTCTGAACAAAATATGTATCTAGAATGAATTGAAAAACTCTTTTTTCTATCCTTAATTAAATCACGAGAAGTTATCATGCTAGTATTCCCACCAATTTGTACTAACTTGGCCCTTTTTACAATTTCTTAGCTCAAATTCCTGCAATTCCAAAACTTCATTGATTAATAAGGGAATTATAGTTTTTTTAGAAAAGAAAAATTATTTGTTATGTCTAGAATATGATATTAAAATTAATAGTAATAATGACTAAACAAAGGCCATGTTGTTCCATTTCAGTATAATTAGCTCGATATGAAGTTGGGGGAACTCGCTTGGATTAGGTACAAAGACTTTATCCTTGTGGAATTTGAATTAATAGTTCGCGAGCCTAATGATAGGATGGATCAACCATCCCGCAGGTGCTTCATAGTCCGAATGTCTACAACAACGCTATGTGGCCTTTAATTCCACAAAGCCAAGGAAGTCCATGACATCCTAGTCGGGCTTGGGCTTTGCCCAACCCAACTCTTATTCACCTCATTTTTAAGTTTGTTGTTTTGATGCGCATCTATAAACAACCTCTTACATTTGTAAATTTCTATTATTTATTCCAATGTTTGATCTCTAAGAAGTCAGGACACTATCCTAATATGGGCTTCATCTATCAAACTTCTCATCCAGTTGAAAGTTTCTTGAAGCCTCACTTTCTTTCTATGAAAAATATTGAAAAATGAGATTTGTTTGCATTTGACTCCCTCATGGGGCTTGTGGTTGGCTTTGAATATTTTGAGATGGCCATGTTGGATCAAACACCCAATTTTTTCATGAAATTGGAAGCAATCTTCTGTATCATGTCCTTTCTACCGATGAAAAGTATAATACTTTTTGGAGAATTTTATGTCTAGTTTGTCAAGTATCCTTCTGGGTCTTTTCAATATGTCCTCATTTTACATCACCGTTAGCACTTGTTTCCTTGTTGCATTTAGCAGTGTATAGTTTTGGAACCATCTAATAATTGACTGGTTACTATCTTGTTGATGTCAATCCTCTTTGTCGTTGCCCTTGTCTTGTTCTTATTTTTCTAGTTTGGGACCCTATGTTTCATCATGTTCATATTTTCCTAGGTCATATTCATTTGCGTAATCAAGTAGCCTCTTTATTATCAAGGTTCACTCTTGAGCCAATGCATTGGCACACTCTTAGCCTCAATCCCCAAAACAAAACATCAATCAAGAATTAACTTAAAGCTTACCAATTTTCAGAACTCATTATTGGACCTCGTAAAGAAATCTCAAAGGGCTTCTCCTCATTTTGTTTAAACGTGTGTAGGTAGGTGTGCAATAGCTTGCTCTTTTTTCTATTAGAAAATTGGTGGAGTAATTTATTATATAGCTGATCTTAGCAAAACATTGATTGTGGCTTGAGCTTAACAAACTAGTCAAGGGGCACTCCCTTAACATAGCTACCAATATCTTAGCATGAATGTAGTCATTATGATCATGTAGCCATATTATGTTCTTGAATTGAAGCATGTTCTCCTTATATTGTAGAGCATTTAAATATGCACAAATCGATGGGAACTTTAGCATATTCAGCTATCCACTCATCAATAATCTCTTGAATGGAAGTGGATTCTCATTTTCTGCTCTTGTGAAATCCAAAGTCAGTTTCATTAGGAGTTTCTATAAGTATTGATACGATAAATCATCTAATTTTTCATTTAGCTGATGAATTTGATGTGACATTTTTGTCCAATTGTCCTTTTTAGAAGGATGATAGTGTGTACTGGCTCAGGCTTTCAATGGCTCGGCCTTTTCGCGCATTAAAGCTTGTGAGATTTGAGAGATAGTTCTTCAACAGAGTATGCTACATCTTTCTCTAAGAAATATTGGTTCATATTTCGATCAGACCATTCACACAATGCCATAGTGAATTTGTTGCTAAATCAACTATTGCCTCTTCACAACGGTATTATTTGGCCACCACCTGCTAAGGTGGTGCTATTGTATTAGATAGAGGAACTAGTTGGGGTGGTTGCTTTTGATGCCTGTGAAGGGCCAAGGGGACTTCCTCATTTATGAGCTAGAGAGCTTAACTTGTGGACATGGTGACCATTTTCTCCAGAGGCAATGGGGTCTTTAGTATCCTAATGGTTTTGTGACTGTATGAATTGTGGTTGTGGTGGTAGTGTTGATGATGATGATTTTCCATGTTAAATTTTTTTTTTTCTTAATATGTTCGCCCAGTGTTAATCATTTTCTTCAACATTGTAAGTTTCAACATGGCATGGGCGATGGCAACTAATAATGCAATTTTTGTGTGAATGGATCTTAGGAGATCGATATATATGGGGATTATAAGACTCAAGTTGAGAGATAATGGGGACTCAAGTTGAGAGATAATGGGTGGGACCTGCAATGAAAAAATCGCATTTTTGGTCATATAACTTAGGATCATTTTCAATTGAGTCTCATTCATTTCGAAATTATCACATTAAGTCCTATAATTTGAATTTTTTCTCACATTTGGTCCCGCCTTCCCCTTCTGTCAAATACTTAACGGAAAACATACGTGCCATACGTGTGGTTATTAACAGGTGGGTTTTGGGAGGAAAATTGACAAGGCCTAAGTTATGAGTCCAAAAGTGTGATTTTCTTGGGGACTGTTCATATTTATGTTTTAAATATTTTTCAATGCTTATTTTCAAATTTAAATTTAAAATTAAAAAATATATATAATTTTAAATTATATTTTAGTAAACAAGTTATTTCTAGATTTAACTTATATTTTAAATTCTAATAATTTTGAATTATACTTAGAAATAATAAAATTAAAAATAATTATTAATTTAAATTTAAATTTGTATTGATTTTTGATCTTTGTAAAATGATATTAATTAATGTATCTAGTAAAATTATCACAAAATTTTTTCAATAATTTTCATAAATTTAAATTGAAAATATTCTAAATTACATGAAATAAATATTTAATTTTTTAAACATTATATAATAAAGAATTTTCTGTGTGAAAATTTTCAAATATTCTAAAGTATTGAAAAAAACTAAATTAAATCATTCTTTTCCACACATGAGAAACTTGTAACTTGTATTTGATAATTTTTCATGTTTGAAAATTTATTTAGTTATCAACCTGTTAAATTTTTTGTTACTTTTAAAAATTAATTAATGTGAAAATAAAATTTAAAATTTATAATATATAATTTTTCACTATAAATTAATATTTAAATTTATAATTTTTCATTTGTTCACACAAATTTCGAGTTTACAAAAAAGAACAAATGAAAAATTATAAATTTAAATATTAATTTATAGTGAAAAATTATATATTATAAGAGTTTACAAAAGAATTACAAGACAAGAAAAATATGGACAAATTCAATATTTACTGAAAATAAAAAGTGGTTACAATATCTGAAAAATATCTCCGTAATTGAAGATTAATCCTTTGATTCTTTTTCTTGGAATGCGATAAGAGCTTGATGCTTGTTCTTGAATCGGATGTGTAATTCTCTTCTAAACTTGTGGATCAAATCACGATATTATTTGAAATCAAATATTTGTTTTGATATCAAGGTCTTTAGAATTTGAATGCTTTTGAAGAAGATGTAGAACTTTTGTGGTTGTAACATTTCTTCAGGGTAAGAGTTCGGACTTGAGAACTTTGATACTTGAATTTCTCTTGATGTGTGGTATGTGTTCTAGTGCCTACTTTTATAGGGACAAATTAGGGTTTTATGACTTTGAGCTTGAGTCTTCTCTTGGGCTTGAATACCACTTGAGATGAGTTGAATTTACTAATAGGCTATATTTAAATGTAGTCTGACTTAATTAGCTAATCCAAAATAAAATGAGATTTTATAATTCATCTTGGATTGACCTATTATATAAAGCCCTGATTTGTTATGGACTTTAATTTGAGATCCAATCTAGTAACCAATTTAATTGGGCTATCGAATGGTAATTTATCTCAATAAAGTTTCAATATTAACAAATGCCCCCACTTCAAGACTCGATGAATAACATGCCAAATATGATATGAGGCAAGATTTGAAGTAATTATCAATTTTTTTTCACCAATTTATTATTTAATGGGGCATGGATTAATGATCCTATCACATTTTGATAACCAAATTAGATAAAAATGTTAAGGGGTGGAAAGGACGCAAACTTAACACCATCAGGACCTTCTTTGTTTCCTGGCAATTGAAAATGAATTCATCCTTTCTCTTTCCTTTCAAATTCATGGCTCCACTTCCACTTTGAACTTTGAAGTCTCAAAAGGAAAAAAAAGGCAAATTATGGATTTTCCTTTGATGAACAACAAGTTTCCTTCCATAGCAGCATCAAGCGAGATTTGTTTATTCTCCCCAATTCTTTCCTTTTTTGTTTTTTCTAATATAAAACAAAAAAGAAGGCATGGCTCATGTGAGACAACTAAACTAGATTTTGACGTTACTTTCAATTGATGATACCTTACTTTGTCTTCATTTCTAAAATCAATATCACTTATTTTTGATCTTGGCCCATGCTATGCTTTGCAAGAAAAGCAAAAATTGATTCAACTGGCTTTGCAAGGTACCAGCAGCAGTGGCTATTAACAACTCCCCTTAATTTTTTTGGTTTAAATATGAACACATGGCCCACATTCCTATCTTTTGGGTAAAGAGAATCAGCCGTGGTACAAGATCACCTTGCAGCTACAATCACAAGATTTCATGTTGTATCCTCCTTCCTTCATTTTTTTAAAGAAGCATGGTCCCGACATAATCTTCATGCTTGACCCGCAAAAGTCATCCAAACTTGACAGGAAGAGAAAAGGAGATCACAAGAACAACAATAAGAGTTTACTTTGTAACTAATTCTTTCCTTCAACAAATTTAAGAGAATGATTTAATGAGTTGGCAATTTTTGTCCTATTTCCTTCCAAATTCTAGACGCAAAAGCCACAAAATCTCATACTTATCAGAAACTTCATTCTTTCAACAACGGGCATATCAGCAACCTCTCATCATTTTAGAGAAGAAAAAAAGAAATCTCCGGCTTGCCTTTTCCTTACTGTAGTAAAATCATCAATGATCCTTGGGCCGTATATTCATGAAAATCAATGATCCAACTTCCATCATTATATTTGTTTTCTTTTCCAAGCTTTCAGATGGAAGAAATTTACCAACTTTATTCCTATATTGGCACCTATATATGAGTGACTTTAAGTTCTTCATTCTTCAAAGAAACAAAGGTTGAGCAGAGGCATATATAGTTTCACTGTGGCTATACTTTTTCTGGAGATAATCTTGTTGAACTGAATAATAGGTCGTTGCTACTCTTCGGTTCATTTGTCGGGGACTGATAAGGATCTTTGCTCATGGTTTATACCATCAATCTTCAAGTTTATGCACACTATATGGTTGACATATTGACACACCTACTATTTTCACCATGCAACACAATGCCACTTCCTCTTGTGCACTTATCTATATACTGTGTGAGATTTTAAAGCATGAAACAACATTCTTTCCAGTTTGTTGGTAATTTTTTAGTGTACAACATCTTGGTCTCTTCTTCTTCTTTTTCTTCTTCCTCTTCCTCCTCCTCTTTTTTTAATCCCAAAGTAAATGGCTGTGCATTAAATACTTTGCCACAGACGCTATTTGGCTCAAGAATTTTCTTCAAGAAACTTATCAATTAGTGCATAATATACTACAAAATGTAAGCACTGTTGTCTTCCTTTTTTCTTTGTTTTCCTCAATAAAAGTTCAAGGCTTATCCCATTTCTACTATTTTTTTTAGCAAAACTATGCTTTCATTAAGATAAATAATGGATATAGCTTGCCTTTTTACTCAAAATTTCAGCAAAACCATGAAAGTAGATATCAAGGACTATAGTGAACCAACTCCATACATCATGATTTGAGGTGACAAAGACTCCTCCAAAGCCAAAAACACTACTTTATGTGTGTGTGGGTGTATAAAGCGGTCATGGATGCTCAATCCTCTTATGCTTGACCAAACCACTCTATGCATTTTGTTGAATGGTCTGAGGAGACAACCAAAGAGATAATTGATCAACGTTTTGATATTTCCACTCATTCTAGGGTCTTATTGTTGAAATCATCACTTCATGACATCAGAGCCATGCATACAGAGTTCTCACTTTTGAACCACCATCTCGGCATCAATAGAGGCCCATGCAGAATCCCAACATCCAAGTTTGGTAAGGTATCCTTTCACACTAGCTACTAGGAGTAGGTTGAAGATGTGCTGGGTCATCATACATACACTCTTCGTCGATCTAAGATCTATCCAGCTATTCATGCCTCTCTTTTCATGTATATCTGCAACACGACTATCCTCTAAGCATTTCTTGAGTTATGGTGTCCTTCTACATACATGGTGCATACTGCCATCGAAAAACTGTCGATCTCTTTATGGGGTCTTCATGTTCATGGACTTTGTGGGTTGCCGATACATGAAGACTTCTGCGATAAAGTTGTCCCATTTTCCAAGGTGCTGCTTGGTCCCAACACTTGCCAACCTTCTCTACTGCGAAGCTGCAAGTATTTATTGTGGCATACCACACACTTTCTAAGGACTCCAATGGCGTACCTATTTTAGATTAGATTAGCTTTTAGCTTAGAGGCTCAATCAAATATGCACAATTGCCTTCAAGATCATCCCGAAAGAGGCTTGTCAAGCCGCGATTATCTTGTAATCCTTGTAGAAACATCAACATATCTCTTTTATCACATACCAAGGAATATGATGAAATATTTTTAATGCTAGAGATCGAGGAAGACATCAGGGATGAGACTTATTTGGCTGTTTTCCTTTCATATTGGTTATACAACTTGTTTTACCATATTCCAAAGCTGATAAGGTACGTGCTTTTGTTTTCAACGCTTCAAATAAAATGGTACGTGGCAATTGTTTTTCTTTAGCAGTTCCCATATTAGCAAACATTTACCATGGTTTGAGAGATGTATATGCCTTGAAGAGTTTAAGGAAGTCCACTGCATCTTTCTTATTCATTACGTATACGACTGGATTGGACGCTATCTTCAAACATATTTTCCATCTAAACTTGAACCAGTTGGAGCCCAGATGGTGAAATACGTGGGAGAGAATATGACCAAACACTTTGAACTTGCCAAGGCACATGAATTATTCCAAAAGATTAATCCTTTAAAGCTTCAAAACTTATGCACACAAGGGCAAATCTTAGTGACAGATGATACTTCCATATCTAATACTTATAAATATCTTTTTGTGGCTTTGCGGTCTAGTTTCTTGACATTCCAAAGTAGAGCAATATGTATTGTTGAAGCATATAATCCTCATCGATTCAGCCGACAACATAGTTTTTGTCAAGATATTCCTTGCCACCTAAAGAAAAAGATTCTTAGTTATGAGTTGGTTGAACTTATTCGACTTTGGCAATCTTGCACTTTGTTGGGCACATTCTCTAAGCTAATTGTGCCATGCAATGCTTCTTCATCACCTTTGGTCCAAATTGGTAAGCTAAACATTGGAGGGTTTATTCGGGGAAAAACACAAAAATCATTCTCAAACTTAATCAACCTACAGATGTAAATCCCAAGAGATCTCAAAGGACTTTAAGGCAGGGCTCCAAGGATGCCCCACCTCCTCAAGATTCAGCTGTTGACATGGAATCAACAAAAGTGCCTTCTAAAAAGCAACAAACTCTTCCTGCAGACTCGACTTCCAAGCTTGTCCCTACAGCTAGTCCAACCAAAGGAAATGAAGTGATTTCTACCTTGTCACTCTCAAATGATGAATCTACTAACCAATACCAATTTAAAAACAAATCAAAAATTCTTGACTTAGATAATATTAATGCGAATTCCACATCTTTTGCAGATGCTCCAAGTTCTTCATTGCCTTTAGAGGAATTAGCAGAATACGTACATTATTTACATTACTATTCTCTTTCGCCCATCTTATATCCTCTCTTTTTTAGCTTGCAGACCTTGAGAAAGAAATCCCCATCACTTCTTAGGGCATGCATGGGCTCAATAAATGGACTTAATCCTTTTGGTTTATGTGGAGAAGGTACTACTTTCCATCTTTCTGGTAATAATTCGTCAACCATCACATCTTTCTCTTTATGAAAGTAATGAAATTGAGACCTTTTGCAAGTATTCCAAATCACATTGCCTATTTTTTATTGCAGAGAAGTTTGTGATGAGGAAAATGTTCCCAAGAAACCCAAGAAGACATTTGAAGCCCCATCATGGCCATTCCCCACTATAAAAAAATATGCTTTTTACTACAGTTAAATATGTATAGTCAACAGAATTAAGTGTAGTAAAAAGTTATTAACTACGGTTGTGCTATACTTTTCTAACTGTAGACATTGCAAGCGAGGTAAAAGCTTATCTACATATTTTCAACCATGGTAATTGTCTTCTGCTACGAAATTATCTTCAATTACTACAAATTTAATATGTAGTAAAAAAGCTATCAAATACACCACTATTTTTCACCACAATTAAAAAATTGTAGTATATGATAGTTAATCATCACACTTCGAAAAATGTAGTAAATATTTTAATAAATTCTCACCATAATTAAATGTAGTAAAAATAAAATTATTTTGGGGGGCTTTTGAGGAATTTTACTAATTAGCTATTTTTTTATTTATACACTTGTGGACCAATAGTTCATTAAGACTCGAACTCTTGACTTTACACTTTTGTATGTAAAGATGATGCCACTAGGCCAATGGCCACTTTGTTGCTAATTAGCTAATTTAATTATATTTGATTAATTAATTAATTTTTTGATAGTAAAAATTATTGGAGGCAAATTTTTATTTTACCTCCAAACTTGGATTTTTTTACTTTTTTATGGGACTTTTCTAACTAGCTAAATTAAGTACTAATTCATTAGTCAAATATTTTTTTTTAATAACAATTGCAGTAAAACTTTTTTTTTGCCTCTAATTGTATTAATTAAAACCATGAGTAATTAAGAAATTTTTGGATGTTTTATTTGTTAATTTAGATTCAATTAATTAATCAAATAATTTTTTAATAATAAAAATTGAAAGCAATTTTTTTTTTACCTTAAATATTATTGATTAAACATAACTTCGAATATATTTTTCCTTCTTTTTTTTTAGTGAAAAAATTTCATTTAAGATCTTAACCTTTGCTACCAAACTTTCACAAGTTTTGTTGTTTTTACTTCACTAATGAAAAGGTATGGTAAATTATCATCTTTCTGCCACGGTTTATGTAAAATTATAGTAAATGTAATATATTTTTTACCACACATTTGAAATTTTATAATACAATAGAATAATCATAGTTCCTTTTTTACTAGATTATTTTTAGTGAAGTAAAAAATATTGTAGAAAAAAGCATATTTTCTTGTAGTGCCTATGTGTTGAAGTTTCTGAATTTTATCCCCGAGTTATAAGGACTGAAGCCGAGTAGATATTGATCAAATTTTACTGGGAGCGAATATGTCAAAAGATTATGAAAATTTCATTTGAGCAGCTTCCAAGGGTAAAGCCAGCAATTGATGATTTGATCGTGGAGATATGGACATATATGAAAGATACATCATCTTTGGAGAGTCATCTAAAGTCTTTATTTGATGGTGCTTCTAACTACACAAAGGTCAAGCTTGGATTGCATCTAAAGAAAGACGCAAGAGGCCCATGAGAAAGCACTTTTTCTTGCACAACAAGGTCTTTTAGAATTCGAGGCAAAGAAAATTGAACAAGTTGAGGAGGTGAATGGTCTAAAGACAAAGCTTATCCAAATCACCAAACAACATGAAGAATTGAAGGTGCAACTGGTCGAGTTGAATAGCTAAGAAGAGCTTACAAGCTTATCACTCTATAAAGCTGAAGAAAACCTATCCATCATTCAAAAAGAAGTAGCCACCAAGAGGGAAGAAGTCTCAAAGCTCGAGAGCACTCCATTTTTCAGTGACAAAGAGGCTGAAGCTTTGAAGAGGATAGAGACATTGCTTGAAGAATCTCGTCATGATTTAGCAGCCTTTGATTTGTTTGCTTGAGCATTTAACTTCTTAGAATTTTTTTTTCTTTTTCATAACTGATGTAAAAACTATTTTCATGTCTAATGAAAGTTCTATTTTTTCATCAATTTTTTTCTTCTTTTTTTTTATGTTATATTTTATGTACTTTTCTCAATAATACAAACTAAGCAAAGATCATACACATGCTTTCAATGATTGAATGAACTGGCTTGAGCATACAAACAAAATTGGTGATCTCCAAGACAAACCAAACTTATTTAAAAATATGACCGAACTTAGAAAATAAATTCCAAGCAGCCTATAATCCCATTAAGGGGGTGAAGTCATCATGCAGTTCAAAGAATTTTATTTTGAGGGGGGTCGTACACATTTTATACTCATGCAGGCCAGGAGTATCCATTGCTTAAGCACCCTGGACGAGGTGAAGTATTTCTACATTTTAGCCATATGAAATACTTTCAGTGGAGTAGGTTAGTAGTTTACCCACATTCACTACCATTGGTAGGGTATCGTAAATAGTATATATTCGTGCAGGTTAGGAGTAACATACAGTTTAAGCTCGTGCATAAAGGATCAAACTTCTCCATGGATAGTTGTCATTTATAGGTCCAATGCATAGTCCATCTTTATCTACCAACCTTTAGACATCATTTGTGTAAGCTTCTTTCACCACATAAGGGCCATCCCACTTTGATATAAACTTGTTTCCCATTCGCTAGGTGATGGTGTTCTGCTTTCTTATTGTCAGGACCAGATTCCCAACTTGAAATGACCAAAGGCGGACTATTTTATTGAATATCCTCGTCATAAGAGCTTGGTAGCACATAAGTTGCTATTGTTCTTCAAGCATTTCTCATCCAATGCTTCTAGTTCTTCAAGTTTGAGATGAGCATTATCTTAGGTGGTGAATCTTTCTTGAATTGTGATACGGAGTAAAGGTATCTGACTTTTAAAGGGGAGAACAACTTCAACTCCATACACCAATGAATATGGAGTGGCTTGACTAGTAGTTTGGTGTGTCGTTCTATATGCTCAAAGTGTTTCTCCAACTTTCTTGTGCCGGTCTCTATTTGAGTTTGTCACCACTTTCTTCAGGAGATTGCACAGAGTTTTATTGAATGCTTCAACCAAACCATTTGTTGTTGCATTATACATTGAGGAGTTATGCTTCTTGAACCCAAACTGTGCACATAACTTATCCATCAATTTGTTATAGAAAGGCTTTTCATTGTCGGTGATAATGTAGCGAGATACCCCATATCGAAAAATAAAGTTTGAACGGATGAACTCAACCACTATTTCCTTTTCTATTTCTCTAAGAGGAATTGGCTTTGCTCATTTGGATAAGTAATCAATAGCTGCCAATATATAAACATGATCAGTAGATGACTTTTGGAGTGACAGGTCCTAGTATATTGAGACCCCAGGCATCAAATGACCATGAAGTGATAGTAGGAAGTAGAGGCTTTGGAGGCTGGTGTATGAAATTTGCATGTAGTTGGCAAGCTTCACACCTCTTTGCAAATTCCAAGCAATCTTTGACCATCATCGGCCAATTAGTAACTCATCCTTTTGATCTGGAAATGGAGCTTAGGACCGGATTGGTGAGCAATACAGACCCTAGAATGTGCTTCAGTCATAGCTTCAATTGTTTCTTCGACACTCAAGCAATGTTGGTAATTACCTTCAAAAGACTGATGATACAAAGTATCTTTATATCTGATAAAATGAGACGGACTCCTTCGTACTTCCATCTTACGACGAGGATCATTTGGCAATTTTCCATGCTTTAAGTAATCAACCAATGGACTCATCCAATCTTGATCATCATTAATCAATATTGATATGGCGTTTGAATTTTCATGATTGTGTTCAGTAGAAGGTGGAACGATCCAAAAATACATATAGGAACATTTGTTTTTTTTTTTTCCTTTAGATAGAGCGAGAGTAGTTTTAAGGTTAGCTAATGCATCAGCTATTTATTTTTCTTGCTCGGGATATGGTTTAAGCTGACACTTTCAAATTTCTTCAATAAGTTCGAGGTTTGTTGAAAGAAAGGCACGGGATCCACTTTCTTAACTTCATATTCTTTCAAAAGTTGGTTGACGATCAATTTCGAGTTGCCATAGATCTCAATCTCCAAAATCTCCATTTCTAAGGCCATTTGAAGTCCAATGATCAAAGCTTGATACTCAGCAATGTTGTTGGAGCACAACTAACCCAATGCAATGGAATATGTTAATACCTACTTTTCTAGCGAAACGAAGGCAATCCCTGCCCCAAATCCATCTGATCCAGCTGCTCTATCATTGAACAATGTCCATATCGGGAGAACTTCAACATATAGAACATCTTTATCGAGGAGGCCATTAGATAACTCATACTCTGTAGGGATAGGATGGTCAGCCAAGAAATTAGCAAGGCTTGGCTTTTGACGGCTTTTTGTGGAGTGTAGGTGACTCATATTGGTTGAATATGACAGACCACTTCACTAATCTCCCAGAGAGCATAGGCATTGACATAAAAAACTTGACTGGATTAGCACGAGGGATAAGTTGTATAGGGTATGCTTCAAAATAGTGTTTCAACTTCTTAATGGCGTAGAATGAGTATTTTAGTTCATTTCTAGTTAAAGATCTACTCAGATAGTATAATGGTTTTTCTTTACCCTCTTCATTTTCTTTAGCCACAAGAGCGCTTATTGACCTTTCTTGTGCTGCAATATACAGTATAAGCGGCCTTCCAAGTATAAGGGCTCCCAACACTAGTGGATTTAAAAAGTGCCAAAAATTATTTTGGCATCCTTCGTCTTATTTGAAAGGGGCATCTTTCTTCGTAAGATGATTGAATGGTTGACACCTTCTAGCAAGGTTTGGTATGAGTCTTCTTATGAATGTGAGTCTACCTTGCAAGCTCTGTAGTTCCTTTAAGCTCCTTGGTGCGAGCATCTTCTGGATAGCATCTATCTTTGTTTATTCGACCTCAATGCCTCAATGACGAACTATAAAACCAAGAAACCTACTTGATGTGACACCAAATGCACGTTTAAGGGGATTCATCTTCAAGTTATATTTTCTTAACCGATTAGATACCACTCAAAGATCTGGTAAGTGACCACTTTTTTTTTTTAATACTTTTGACAACCAAATTATCCACCTAGCATTTAACCTTTTTATGCAGCATGTCATCAAATATGTTTTGCATCGCATGTTGGTAAGTAGCACCTATATTCTTTAACTCGAAAGGCATCACTTTGTGATAATAGATTCCCTTCAGAGTACGGAAAGGTAGATACTTCTCATCTTGTAGTGACATCCTGACTTAGTTATAGCGAGAACACCATTCCATAAAAGATAAATCTTCATGACCATTAGTTGCATCGATCATGAGCTCGATGATAGGCAACATAAAATCATTTTTTAAGCATGCATTATTTAAGTCTCGGAAGTCAACACAAATGTGTATTTTGCCATTTTTCTTCTTAATAGGTACGATGCTAGATATCCACATTAGATACTTGAGTTTTTTGATAAACCCAACATCAATGAGCTTGTTTACTTTAGCTTCAATTTAAGGGACAAGCTCTGGTCTAAGAATTCGTTGTTATTGTTTTATTGGAAGCACTCCATGCCTTATGCCAATGTAATGAATCACGACTTTAGGATCCAATCCCAGCATCACTTTATATGTCCAGGCGAAAACATATTTATACTCACTTAAGGTTTTGAAGTATTGTTCTTCCTCTTTTGGACTCAGCTGAGAACTCACGAATATAGGATGTGGGTTATCTCACTACAAGAAAATTGTATGTCAGTGGCATTAAAAAATGTCATTTAAATAGAATTATAGTGACATTTTTACATACAATGGCATTTTTAGGAAGTGCCATCCAGGTTGGTGTAGCTAAAGATATGAATGTCACTATTTTATTTTTTTGTGGCATTAATAAAATGCAAGAAGAAATGAATTAAATGACAAGTTAAAATATTACAAAAAATACATTAAATGACAGGGCTAACATGCCACAAAAAATCTCTTAAATGACATTATAATATACCATAAAAATGTGATAAATGACATGTTAAAATACCATGAAAGGTTTTTCTTAGTGACATATTAATATGCCACAAAATAATATATTAATAGAATACTAAATATTAGAAAAGATTTTTTTAGATATATATACTAACCTACCCCAACTCCCATATATATGTTAACCTACCTCACTCCCTAATTGTGAGACTCCAACATGAATCCATTGATCTTTATAAGATTCGGACCCACAACCATCTGTTTACAAGAATATGAGTTTACCCATCAAGCTATCCATCAATGCTCAATATAATTAAAGATATTAATTTATTTGTATAGTTTGGAAGTACATTTACTCAAGCATTTAAATATATGCATGTGCTCAAATTTATTATATGAAATAACACATTTAAAAAAGTGCGAGAGATTAATTATTTTAGAGATATAAAATATCCAAAGAAATAAAGAGAGACAAAACATATAATATATGTAAGGAGAGAAAAAATCGACAAAAACTTAAATGTATTATACTTTTTAAGTATATGGTTAATTTAGTCAATACATTAATATAAATCAAATAGGGCATCAATACGTTAATGATAAGACACACACACACACACACACACACACAATATATATATATATATAAATTTGTAAATTTTATAGTTATTGATATACCTATATATTATTTATCTACTTTGCAATATTTTTTTATATTGTAGCATAATTAAATTATGAGTGTATTTTTTTTCCTTTTTTTCCAAAAAAGGGTATTGATACTAGGTAAAAGCCACTGATACTAGGTAAAAGCCTTTAACATATAATTATGTTGGTTGTTTCAATAAAATGCCACTACGTTTTTATAATATTTATTAATCAATTGACACTAAGTATTATATTATAGTGATATTATTTTTACTACTATCACTATATTACTTTAATATATTACTATACTGCAAAATATCATTAATATACTAGTTAACTATTATGACATCTTTTTTATTATATTACTTTTATCACTATATTACTTTTATGTAGTGTCACTAAATAATTTGTGGCATCTTTTTCAAATGACACCATAATTAAATAACATTAAAAATTAAGAAAAAATTAGTGGCATTAGTTGAATGCCCTTGAAATACATTCATGCTGGCATTTTCAATCAAATGTCATCGTCTTTATATGTCATTTATTAATCAAATGCCACTAAATATTGTAATATAGTGGCATTTTTCAATAATTATCACTATATTACTCTTGTAAGTCACTACACTACAAAATGTCATTAAATTAGTGCCACTAAAATATTTTGTGACTTTTTTTCCTAAATGCATGCAAAATACATTTTTGTTGGCATTTTAACCAAATGCCACTACCTTATATGTCATTCAATAATCAAGTACCACTAAATATTTTATTATAGTGGCATTTTTCTAAGACTAACACTATCTTACCTTTATGTGTCATTATACTAGAAAATGCCACTAAATATTTTATGACATCTTTTTCAAATGATTCCATAATTACATATTAGCGGCATTTTTTTAGAAAAAATTAATGGCACTAGTTAAATGTCTTTAAAATAAATGTATCTCGATATTTTCAATTAAATGTCACTAATTTATTTGTCATGTATAACCAAATGCCACCAAATATTATACTATAGTGGCATTTTTTTACGACTATCACTATTTTAATTTTTTGAGTCATTATCTTATAAAATGCTACTATGTTGATGCCACTAAAGATCATATTTGTTGTAGTATTTATTGTGTCAAGATTCAATTCTTTAAGTTTATCTATAGTTGCCTGTCCACTGTCTTCAAGTTGTGGAGGGGCATATTGAATCTCATCTTCAGAGATGTCTGAGTTATACTCTTCACTAACAACAACATGATGACATGAGTGCGGCTCATAGTCTTTTTCATCATAAGACTGCATAGTGTCTAGGACCTCTGCCCTTTGAAATGCGACCCACCATTGTATAACTCCATTTGCTTTCACAATGGGGATAATTGTTGTTCTCAACGCAGGATAACTTGTATTTAGTTAGAGCTTATGGTAACCTCTACTTCGTTCTTATGTCCGCCATCTTCATCAAATGAATGTCTCATGGTACATCGCTTTACCTTCACTGGTCTATCCACATTGATGATCAGAATCGAGGATTTGGCTCTATTCAATTAAGGTAAGCAAATATTCTAACCTTTAGTTTTCAACTCCATCATGTCGGTCCCATCATAGTTACTTCTTTTTCTTGCTTTTTGTACAACATTACTTCCAAGTCAATTGAAGACTGGACCTTATGGATGATGACTTGTAATAGGACTTCTACAAAATAGTAGATTCTAACCAAGTTCTTCAAAGATAAAAGGACAGGTGGTGTGAGTGCTTAGCCGATCGAATACAAAGATGCGATGACAACTTTTTTTTTACTTTCATTATTTCTTTCTTTCTCAGTTGTAATATGTTGGATACTGACGCATTTATCTTTCCTCATCACACATATTCTAATTGGTTCACTTGCTGCAAATCCTAAAGCGGTCCTTCGCTATTCAACATGAAACCCTTGATTCGTAACTTTTATTGTGCTTTGTTGAGCCCATGGATCTTTTCTCTAATCAACTCGAGTTTCAACTTCCCTAGCTCAGATGGATTGGAGAAGTTGTATCCAGACTTAGCCAAGAGACTATATGCTTTTAGATCAAAAGTCCCACGAAATGTTTTATGTCGGGTTCTACTAGAAGAAAATTTGGCTGAAGCCTTCGAGTTCAGACCGACAATATACACGATTAACTCTTTCATCATAACTTGGTAGTAATCAGATCCTATCTTCTTTGCTTATTCTCTTTTATTGTTCAATGATGGAGTGTATGCTTCAGAATACTTATGTCCCTCTTTTCGATGTGATCAATGGGTATACCAAAAATACTGGCAGATCAAGCATTCCCAATCATTCTTTTAGACCTTTCATCATCAGACTCCAGAATCATTAATTCAACATGCTTTCCTTTAATAAGATGATTACTTAGAGTATTTGAAGGAAATGTTTCTTACACTAAACTCGGGTCTAGATATAATTTTGTATCCGCAAAGTATGATTCTGCCTCAGTAAATGGCTTTGTATTAGTATCGACCTTTATTATCTCACCATTCCTTGAGTACTTGAAGCATTAGTGAAGGGTGGGTGGAACAACTCCATTTTCACAAAGCTATTGTCTTCCCAATAGCAAGTTGTAAGAAGTCCTTGCATCATTGACATAAAACAAAGTATTTGCTTTTAACTCTCCAATAGTAACGTCTAGGCATATCATTCCAGTAGCTTATTGTACTCTCTGATTGAAACCTTGAATTGTCAAGCGGCTGTGAGATAAATCCTTATATGTGATTCCCAATTATTTCATAGTAGACTTTGGCATGATGTTAGCCGTTGATCCTACATCTATAGCAAGTGATTGACTTTCTGATCCTGCATAAATCCAGAAACAAAGAGTAGTCGTTTGTGGGGCTTTGATCCCAGTAATAAATCTTCATCTGTAAATGTAATAACAACACACAAAAAGTAAAATGCTGGCCTTCCACTTCGCCAGATGCAGTAAATGTCATTTTAACCTTCTGTTCAAAAAATCTCATAGGAAAAAATTCTCCTAGAGCAACAGAATCTGGATGACTTCTTCTCAATTTTCTCGGCTTACCATGAGAAGCTTTCATATCTCTCACTAACTTTGGTTGAGGGCACTTAGTGAGATGTTGTCTCTTTAAGAGTGATGGATGAAGCTGGTAAACGTGTTGCTTTTGCCTTCGTTGGCGTGTTACAAGAATCCACTCACCATCATTTTCACTTTCAGAAACAGAATGTGTATCCGACTTTTCTTTTTCATCAGTGGACAAAGTTTTGAATAGGACTAGGTCTATACTTCCAAACTGAAGCATCTTTGATACCCATATGAAGGAGAAAAGAACATTTTTCTCATTACAGGTGGCATTTGTAGTAGTTGTGATACTAGCAATATTTGTATCCGCCGCATTCTCAATATCAAGGATGAGTTTTCCATCTTTTTCCAACATCATGATTTTCTCTTTAATCACAAATAATTTTTCTATAGGATGGCTAACAACTTGATGATATGTATAATATTTTGAGTCATTCACATCCCAACTTCATCAGGATGTTTTCGCTTGGGCAACTTGATCATTTTTCTTGCTAATAACTCATCAAAGATTTGAAAGATGTCAGAGTTAGGGAATGGGTATTCCTTTTCCTGTAGCTCTTGTAATGGAGGTCGACTCTTTTAGTTGGCATGAGTTGATCAGGATTTTCACCTTTGTTACCACTTGTGAAGATTTTGATAGAAGCTGTTTTAATTGCCATGGACTCCTTCATGATAACTTTGGCAAATTTCTCATTCCTCTTTAAGTCTTTTCTATCTTTCTTTTGATTATCTACAGGAAAAGCAGTTTTATGATTTGTAATGCTCAATTCCATATCATGAGCATGAGTAGCAAGTTGTTCAAAACTTCAGGGTTTGATCCCTTGTGGGATGTAGAAAAGCCCCAAATTGCATCCCTTAAATGCACATCTCTATTACTGAAGCTTCTGATAGCGTATCCTTGCAATTCAAACTTAGTGCACACCAACGATTGATGTAGTCAATGACTAACTCATTCTTCCACTACTTTGCATTGGTGAGCTCAATCATGCTCATAGTGTGATGGGTGTTGTAGAAATGGTTAAGAAATTCCATTTCCATTTCTTCTGAACTGTCAATTGACTCGGGCTTCAAGTCAACGTACCAATCAAATGCATTTCTCTTGAGTGATCTTACGAACTGTTTTACAAGGAGGTTACCATCAGTTCCTGTATTATTGCATGTTTCCACAAAATAGGCAATATGTTACTTTGGATTGCCTTTCCCATTAAACTGTGGGAGCTTTGGTGGTTGGTAGCTCATCGACATCCTTAATGCGTCAATCCTCTTAGTGTATGGTTTTGAGTATATGAAAGAAGTTAGCAAAAGTCTACTATACTTGGCTATGATAGTGCTAATTATCATCTCTTACAATTATTGTATGAACATCACAACAACGAGTGCTGTAGAGTGATTAGATTTCTGCATTGAGTCACGCTTGGGTGGCCTCTGATTCTTCTCCTTAGAATGCGATTCAAGAGCTTGACGCTTTTTCTTGAATCGGATGCGTAATTTCCTCCTAGACTTGTGGATGAATTCACAACCTTTCTTGAAGTCAAATATTTGTTTTGATATCAAAGTTTTCAGAATTTGGATGCTTTTGAAGAAGATGTAGAACCTTTTTGGTTACAGCATTTCTCTGGGGCAAGAGCTCGTACTTTAGAGCTTTGATGCTTGAATTTCTCTTGGATGTGTGGTAAGTTTTCTAGTGCCTCCTTTTATAGACACAAATTTGGGTTTTATGACTTGAAACTTGAGTACTCTTCCCTTGGTCTTGAATACCACTTGAGATGGACTTAAACTACTAATGGGCTACATTTAAATGCAGTCTGGTCTAATTAGCTAATCCAAAATAAAATAAGATTTTATAATTCATCTTGGATTGGTCTATTATATAAAGCTCATATTTGTTATGGGCTTTAATTTGACACTACAAAAAAAATTAAATTTAGCGGGAGTCAAAATTAAATATAGCAGGGGTTACAGTGGAGGTTCAAGAAACCCCCATAGTTACATGTCCTACTAATTCCTAGCAGGGGTTTTTGAGCAACCGCCGTAATGACCCTATCTAATAATTCAAGTTATTCTGTGGGGGTTTTTTTTTTTTTATTTAGCGGCGGTGGCAAAACCCCCACATTTATAAAAAAGAATTATGTCATATAATATTAGTGGGGGTTTCAAAGTCCCGTTGTTATTCAAAAATATTATTTCATATAATTTTAATGGGGGTTTTAAATCCCCGCTATTATTGAAGTGTGGTATTCGATCAAAAAATGAGTTAATTTTCATGGGGATTTACAACCCCCACTAATTTTTTTTAAAACTATTTTTTTTTCAATTTTCAATATCGATATATGCCAATTCATATACCTGCCAATAAATCTTCATTTTCAAAATTCAACACAATTAATTGATTCTAAAATCAATCTTTTCAAATCAAGTCTAAAAAACATCAACATCCTAAAAATATCAACATCAACATCCTAAAAAACATCAACATCCTCAAAAACATCAACATCATACAAGTACTAAAACATGCAACTTAGTTTCACATGTAAGTAAACACTACAAATAAGTAGCTAGTGAGGTGTTTCATTGTGATCTTGATTGCTGGCACTTGAAGATCTTCCTACTGGAGAAGTAAGAGATTCATGTTGACTACCTGTATCATTGCCTGTGCCTGTGGGGAGAAAGGTGAGTATTTCAAAAGATCAAAAGATCAAACTTCAAGCTATAACTAGCCATGCCAAAATATGAACAAAAATGTAAACAAATACCTGTGGAGGTGGATCAAAAATAGAAGCGAGCTCATCAGGAATCCGTCCTTCTTTAGTCAAAATGTCAGTCTTGACTGCATTTATAGCGATTTCAAATGGGACTCCAATTGAACCAATCTATCTTGATTTTGGGAATTGCTAGTTTCACCATTTGATGAAAAGCCACTCAAACCACGTATTCTCAAGCTTGTATCCACAAAGGAAGATGTAGGTGTCACTCCTAAGCCCATACATCGAACTCGTCTGGAGTACTCCTTTCCTAAGGTCTTGACAACAACATCATTAGATGAAATAACATAATTGGCAGCAGGATCGTTACTCATTTCTTTCTCAATTTGCTCCTACAAGCATAAAATAGTTATAAGATGCTTTTCATTTGATTTCTATCTTCTATGATGTGAGTTGGTAATAGAAACTAAATAAATTAAATAAATAAAACTTACTCCTTGTTCCTTTGTCGTGTCATTCAACCATGATCCATCCCAATACTTATGAGTTGCAAGTAATAGATGATCATGACCCACGGGATGTCCATATTCAATTTCCTAAAGTGTTCAAATGCAACACAGTAAATAAACTTATTCATATCCATGTAATTTTTAAAAAAATAAAAAAATAAAAAAATATTATAATTACCATATCATGCCTTCTTCTTGATAAATTTCAGAAGGGCCTTTTATATACTTCATATTTATATGTAGACTTAATTGTCTTAATATATATGTAGCTTACAAACATTGTTTCTTATGCCCATGAAAAGATTAAAGTACTATTTGGGTTCTCATTGAGCCTAAGCAATCATCTGTTTTTGTTCTCTTACAAATGAATATATATATATATATTTTTTTACTATTTTTGTATAAATATATTTGCTTCAAATACACTTATATTTAATACTTGATCTACTAGTTTTATGAGCTTAACAAAAGCTCTTTGATTCGAAATATTTAGATTTACATGAAAAAGTTATATATATAGATGAAAATGAAAGTTTTTTGGAAGCAAATTTAGCACTATATATATATATATATTATGTAGCAGATACTTTCTAGAGTAGATATAATAAATTGCGGTTTTCTGGTTCTTGTGTTAATTTTAAATTCAAACCTCAATTCCAGTGCTGTAACCTATTCTTACAATTTCTTTTGAATAAATTAACCTATCATTAATCCTATGGAAACTGCTTATCAATTTCAAAAGAAAGGAGTGTGTGTGTGTGTGTCTGTGTGTTCATTAACAGATGAAGATGCTTGGGTTCATTAATACCTAAAACTGAGACAAAAATCAGGCTTGTTGTCTGATTCATTGTTTCAGCATTCAGATTCGGTGCAGATGAGTAGGCAATTTCAATGTACAAGACATTTTTCTGATCATACATATATGGACAAAAGATCAGACAAATGACAAAAATCCTTGTACAAAGAAAAGGGCTAGGAATTGTAGTGTTCAAGGTTTATAAATACTGACCAGGCCCGTGGAGTAGTACAGAATTCCTCGGGACAGAGAAATGACACAGAAAAGAAGAAGAATCTCTGTAGTGACAGATAGACTTGTTTTGGAGTGAAGATCAGAAAAATGCAGGGAAAGTATCTTTACTATCTAGTACCAAGAATAACATCAAATAAAATTTATGAAGAATGAAAATTTTTAGGCACATGATTCTGTTATTGCTGTATCACTATCATTATTATATCATGAATATCAATTTATTAATAATTACGATAATATAAATCAGATTCTAATAATTAGTAAAAGTTCAGTAATCAATTAATAATTAAATAAAAGTAGACAAAGACAACATTTTGATAAAATTTAAACTCAGTACCTTATAATTTTAGAGAAACTCCAACTTTAACAATCACGAATGAATTTTGAATTTAACTAGACCAAAATTATTAGCATTATAGGATGGAGTGGTTGAGAATGTTGCTAATTCTCATACTCACGTTGAATACAGTCAGACAGCTCCACAAAGAGCCTACAAAATTATACACCTAATTTCCTGGCCTATATCCAAATTCTGATTTTGCTCTGCCAAACAAGAACAAGCACATAATGCGCCCCCCCCCCCCCCCCCCCCGCAATCACGTCAACTAACGAGTTTAATTAGGAGACAGTCTTAGAATTAAGCTTCATCCAAATTTATCCAGAAAAAACAACAAAATAAAAAGGCCCTAAATACAATGATTAGACTTAATCACCCGCCTAAATTTCCACAAAATAAGAAACCTATCAACTGAAGATTGATCTTTTTGCCATTTTTCTCAAAATAACCTCCCCTCAACTTTCCTTATGCTTCCCAACGAGTGCAAAGTATCCAAGAACAGCACAAACCGTAGCCACATTTTCACATCAACGCACATAAGTGAAATTCATCCAAGACATATGACCAGAGCAGCAATCAAGAAAAATTCTTACCCACACACAAAAAAAAAAAAACCAACAAAATTGAATTAGATGGCAGCAATATTTACCTTTATCGGCGAGTATCAACAGCAATGGCGGTGGAGAGGAGCAGCGGCAGTGAATGGCAGGTAGTGAGCAGCAAGAATCGCGGTGATGAGGCAAAGCAATGGCAGGGGAATAGTGAGCAGGCGTGGCGGAGGAGAACGGGGCCGAGGCGCAGCGAGTGCATGGTCTGGTAGGAGTGTGAGGTATGAGCGTAATACTTAGGCTATGCTTGCTTGTGGATTATTTTCTCAAATCTTGTTTGGATGTGAGAATTCACTCTTCAAAAAATACTCCTCTCCTCCTTATTCCATCTTTGAGAAATATTCCTCTTCTCCTCTTAGAGAATTTCTTTAGATTATCTCAAAAAATGGATTTTCTTCTGAAGTAAATTTTTGAAATTTCTCTCTTGATTTTTCGTCCACCTTTATACATAAAGTTTAATTCCACATAATTATTATATAATATATAATTCTATTTACCCATAATATTTTAATATTTATTTAAAATTATTTTCTTCAATATAATTATATTTACACGTAATATTTTTTATTTAAATAATTTTTTATAATATAATTATTTACATGTACATATTAACATTTAAATTAAATCATATCATAATATGTAGTTATAATTACACATAATATTTTTATATTAAAATATTATTATTTTCTTAAGATAGTTATTTTGACATATATTTAAACATTTTAAATCAAATTATTTTCATAGTATGGAATTATATCTATACGTAATATTTTAACATTTAAATAGTATTATTTTTGTAATAAATAATTATATTTACACATAATATTGTTATATTTAAATATAATTATTTTGATAATATAGTTATTCGCACGTTTTTAATATTCATAATATTATTTTCATAATATATAATTATATTTACCACATAATATTTATTATTATCTACATGTATATTTTAATATTTACATAAGATTATTTTTCTAATTCATAATTATATTTGCACATAATATTTTATTTTTTAAACAAAATTATTTTCATAATATATAATTATATTTACACATTATATTGTATTATTTAAATAAATTATTTCATAATATGTATTTATATTTACACGTTATATTTTATTATTTAAATAAAATATTTTTTTGTAATATAATTATTTACATGTATATTTTAATACTTAAATCAAATTATTTTCTGCATATATAAGTATATACACATTTATTTCAACACATACTTAAAAATTTTAAAATTTCAATTAATTAAATCATTACATAAATTCATTATTATATTTTAGAATATGTATTATAAGATATTCTAAAAGATAATTTATTAATTCTATTTTGTTATCATAAAAATCTATATATAAATATTATATAAAAAGTAATACATACATAACATTTCAACTCATACATCACAATCAATTACCATCTCACAAGTTTTTCTTAAAAAAAACCTCACAACCAAACACCATATCACAGTTTTTTCTCACAAAAAATCTCACAACAAATCATCATCTCATAACTTTCACATGTCACATCAACTGTAATCATTACACTTTTACCTTACAAACAATCACTCATTCATAAAAAAAATTTCTACCTCATCAGCACAAAAATCTCACTATTTTCTCTCAAAAATGAGAAATGAGAAATGAAATCACAAACAATCACAGTTAGGCTTTTGTTTGCTTTTTAATTTTTAAATAATTTGTATTTCTTTTCTTAAAAATAAAAATAAAAATATTATCATTATATAAATTATTATATGTATATATATAATTATATATATAATAAAAAAAAACTCATTTAAGTTCGCGAGTTTTTCGAGCAGAATGCTATTAAGCTCGGCTCGGCTCGGCTCGGCTCGGCTCGGCTCGGCTCATTTAAGATCGAGCCCAATTTAAGCTTTCGTTGAGTAGAGCCCAAACCGTTCGCGAAGTGTCACATCTCATTTACACCACCTATTTAGGTATAAATTTAAGCCCCAGATAAATTTTGAGAATGGAGCACAAAGAAAGAGAAAGAAGAGTGAATCTAAATGTCCAAAGCTCTAAATCCACGTGTCCAGCGTAAGGAGAGGCAGTAGAGCGACAACCATGTTTATGGGTTTACTAACGAAATTGGGAGTTAGGGCTTACGGTAATTGTTTTGGGTTGGGGTGGATTATTTAGTTTAAAAATTGGATGTATTCCCACCATATAAATAGGAGGAAGTTATTTTTTTTTTTAAAATAAATGCAAAACGATGCCTGTTCCCACCATCTTTAGTTAATTGTTAAACTAAATACTAAAAAACCATATTGTTTATTATTATTATTATTATTATTATTATTATTATTATTATTATTAATTAGCAACCTCCATAGTTAAACTCTCACTAAATACTAAAGACCCTTGATGTTTATTATTAATTTGGGTAGGGTGGGGGGGGGGGGGTGGTAACAGCCCTTACAAAATACGATGATTAGCGGGGGTTCATAATAACCCCTACCAATATGTTAATTTTTTTGTAGAGGCCTAATCTAAGAGCCAATTTAATTGGGCTATCAAATGGTAATATATCTCACTAAAGTTTCAATGCCAACATCATTTTTTTAAAGTTTTCATTGAAATAACGAAAAATTAACTATTTGAAAATTTTAAATTTTAAATTTTACATGCTTGTTTCCAAATTAATATTTAAATATAATTTTAAATCATATTTTATTAAACAAGTATTTTCTAAATCTAAAATATATTTTAAATTTAAAATAATCATTCCAAATTTTAAATTTAATTAAAATACATTTAAATTAAAAATATAATTTAAATTTTAAAATTTATTTCCAAATTAACTAATTTTTAAAAATAACAAAAATTTAACAAGTTAATAACCAAATAAATTTTGAAACAAGAAAAAATATGAAATATAAATTTTATTTTTTATCATGTTTAGAAAAGAAGTATTTAATTTTTATTTTAAACTTTTGAATATTTCTAAAAATATTTACACAATAAGAAAAAATTCTTTAATTTATAATAATTAAAAAAATTAGTTATTTATTTTGTTTAATTTGGAATATTTTAAATTTAAATTTATAAAAATTATTAAAAGAATTTTATAATAATTTTCCCTTTTTCCACATTTTCTTTTTCTCTTTTATAGTTGATTTTCTCTCCAAAATGAAGAGTGAAAAATTCCAGGCCGATTTTCGCTCCAAAACCCAACTACTGATGGTGCTATGCACGTGTTTTTTGCGTAATTATTTAACGAAAGAAGGGAGATAAGACTAAATGTGAGAAAAATTTTAAATTATGGAACTCAAAGTAATAATTCCAAAATGAGTGAGACTCAATTAAAAATGCTCCTAGGTTATGGGACAAAAAATGCGATTTTCCCAACCTACAATTATAATGATAACACGTTAGGTCGGGGTGAGCAAAATTATCCATTAACCAATAGAATCGAAACCGGATTCACCAAACTGATTTGTCTAATTGATTTTCAATTTAATTAATGGTTAGTTTTTTATGAGTTTTTGCTTTTTGGTTTGGTTCGGTTAATTTTTACAGAAAATCTACTAAAAATTGATTTAACCTAATTTTTCAAAATAGAAATATTATGTGCTCTACATCAACACTAATCTTACTTAGTTTCATGATGTTTGCTGTTGTTCCATGCATCTACATTTATGTTAATTTTATGGTTGATTTTATTGGGTAATCTAGACCAATTATGTACATATAGGGTTTGGCTATACTTTATAAACTCCCATTTATTTGGAAAGTTTTTCATGGATCATTATTTACATTAAAAAATATATTGAAGGCCATTGTAGGAAATAGTATGAAAATTCAGTGTAGGTCATCAGATTGCTTGGATGGAACTGCACTATTATAGTTTTTGTTGAATAATGATGTTGAGAAAAAAATTTAAATAGTATATTGATTAAATGGCAAATTATCCAAACCGAATCAAAAAAATTTCGGTTAATTTTGTTGGTTAAACAAAAAATTCGGTATGATAAATGGTTATCAATTTTTATACATTTTGGTGAATTAACCGATTGGTTCGATCTGTTAATTTACCGAACTGATTAATGCTCTCCCTAATGTTAGGATTATCAGGTTGGCTTTCAATTAAAACCATTCAATGCTTAAGTTAGGTCAATCAAAGGAGTACATATAAGAGGTCAAGTATAAAATTCAAGAGTAATTCGACATAATAAAAGCATATTTGATTAATAAATGTAGCCAGGTACTTATAGTGGATCAAGGATGAAGATGAAAAGACTAAACAATCCTCATGAAGTCGTATAGTTCCGACTGAACCTATAGTGCCACTTTATGTCATTTGTAATGTGCCAAGTAATAACCTTTATGGACGTAGCCTCTCGAAGACATTAAATGTGGATAAACATGACTAACGTAGTTTCTATAGGGCACTACATGCAGTTGCGTATGTCATGAATGAAATGTCGAACTAGAATGGTTGTTGACTTTTTCATGCGGACAACTTGATCAGATTTAGGATCCATTTGATTATAAGGATGACCGATCTGGAGACGGCTGAACTCAATGATGGTGCTTTTCGAAGGACAGCTTGAGATTGACCATCTTTATAGAGCCAAATACAGTTTTGCCTCCAATGATGCAAATGTGGCTTTTAGATAGTTAGGTCAAATGAAGGCTTTTCAAAGCAACTCAACTTCTCGTTTGCCATACCCCATGCCAATTGAATTCAAACTCTTTGCTACATGTAAGTATTTTTTAGAAGTTGAAAATTGAAAAACCTGAAATTCATATTACTATTTTTCATGGTGGAGGGCAGTAGGGGTGTAAACGGATATTAAATTGATCGAATGCACTATTTTCATATTCATATCTGTTTAACTTTTCGAATATTCGGATATAGATACGGATTTGATGGATATTTAAAAATGATAACCGAATTTGTATTTGTCGGATATCGGTCGAATTCGAATATGTTTGTATTCGATTATAATTACTCAGATGCATTCATATTTGATTAAATTTATCCGTATTTGAATTATTTTTTTGATCTTTATATTCGATGATAATATTTAAATATCTATTTACGAATATCCAAATACGCGATTTTATGAACTTATAAAAAAATATATATTTTAATTAATAGAATGAACTATACAATTTCATTAAAAAGAAAGCAATCAAACAAATAGCATAATTTCTAATTAATAATTAACTTTATAATTGATTATTAGTACTAATTAATATTATAATGATATTTAAGTATATTAATTATAAAGTCAACCAACAATAATTATGTTGATTAATTTTATTCTTCAATTTTTTTCTTTATATTACAATAATTTTTTATATTTATTCTTTTTTCTTCCCAATTCTTCAATTATAATTTATATATATACACATATATGAATTATAAGATTTTTATTGAAAAATATAAATAACATATTATTTAATAAATATATATTCGGGTCGGATATTAAACGGATCGGATACGCATTTACCATATTCGTATCCGTTTATAATCTGATACCTACTAATCGAATACAGATAATATCCGCTTTAAACGGATGTGGATAAATTTTATATAAACGGATACGAATACGAATAATAAACGAATCTTCGAATATTCATTTACAATCTAAAGGGCAAAGGAGGCAGGAAAAATAGTACTAATAGCATCTTTTCTTAGTGTTGACTCATTCCAAATTAGACCAATGTATAGTTTTCAAAGATATTCAAAAAATTTGTTCGTAAAAGTCATAAATAGAATTTAGCAGCCAAAATCAACCATCCATTTGTTATATAATCATCCAATCAAGAAGAGTACCCGAGAAAAGGCATATCCAATTCACATCTCAGAAATGGTACATCTCATAAATAGCATAATTTTTTCTTATTATTCTCCACATACACTATATAATTCGGTCTTATTATTCTCCATATCATTAAAGAAAAAATCATCCAGATAAAATTCTTTATTCCAAATGTTTATTGGAAACCACCTTATTCCCGAATCCATATGTAAATTCTCTTAGTGATCGCAGTGGTCCTTCGCATCAACCTCCCATCATTTTTTTATGGAGGCCACTGGTTAAGAGGACAAAAAGAGAGAAAAGTGGTGCTATAGGGTGTCGTAGTTGAGAGGGAGAAAAAGTTGGATAATTAGGTGAACCAAATTAGGGTATTTTTGCCAAATTAGGTAGGTAGGAGCTGGAGTACTCTAAAATGAAACTTGAATTACGGAGTTTAATCTGTAAAGGTAATATATGGACTAAATCAAAAAATGAGAGTAAGTTTTGATATATATTTTTTTTTAACAAGCTGCCCCTTATTTAATTGTGTCAAGAAAATAATATCTTTTTCTTAATTGAAACAAAAATAATGAGGGTGTTTTAGTAGACAATGCCTTTGAATGAAGATTTAAAAGGAAAAACATGTTAGTGAAAGTATTTTAACAAGCAATTAACGCCTTCAAATGCATAAAAAGATAAAATAAAATCTGAAGGCATTCAAGTGGATTAAAAAAATATAAAGAAAATATTTGAAGTCATTTGTGGTGGAAACAACGTCAATTAATTATTTATATATAATTTCTTTTGTATGTAAGTGTCTACATATCTATATTATTATATCTAGATTAATGGTATTTGGCAAATTGTATAATTTTGACTAAATCTAAATATTCTATAATTTTAAATTTATTTTAATCTCATTGTTCATTTATTTATTTTGTTGAGATTTTTAAAAGTTTGATAAATGAATACTTAATAGCCAGTAATATCAATTTTATACTTTTTCGAGTATATTTATTTGCATATTTTTTAATGTTCATATAATTTATTTATTTACACATATATTTAAAAAGAATTTATAAAAAAAAATAGTTTTGTTTAGGCATAACATATAGTAAGAATAGTGTTAGATCAAGAAAAAAAATTTGAAAGTAAGAATCGTATTAAGTTATATGTATATTTTATTTATAAAAAATTTATGAGATACTTACATGTTTTTATATTAAGTTTAATATTGAACATTAATTATTATGCTATCATAATTTACATATATTTTTTGTAAACAAAATATTAATCTACATATGATAATTTACATATTATGTAAAATATTATTTTATATTTTAAAAATGATAAACAACTCCATAAATAAAAATAAATAAACCTTAATGTTTTGACAGATAGTTATCATTTTAAATGTTGAAGTGTTATAAAAATTGTTATTATGACCTACATTATTTTATGAGATTTTACTAAAGTAGTAATATTTTTAAAAATTGGTTTTGCTTCTTTTCTATTACTTTTTCTCATTTGTACTTTCTAAACATTATAACTGATATGGGATGGCCTAATCAGCTTGGCCCAAACAATGTTGGCCCAAAGATGTAGAGCCAGGCCTAATCTTGCATCCGAAGCCCATGGGTGCGATCGACCCCAGTCGACCTCTTTGCTCGACCCGTGCTGCTAATCCGCTCCTAGAGCGTTGTCAGGTCGACCTTTGGGTTGACTAGAGAGGTTGGAATAGCGCAGTACCACCTATGCCGCATTAAATACACTGATAGGTTGTATGCCTCCGCATTAATGGCGCATGCCGCCCCATTACTGCCTGACACGGCAGACACTTCAACAGTGTACTACCCTGCCCTAGAACCTGGGGAGACAGCCATCTGGAATAGCACAATGAGGGAAGATGACTAATTGCCCCTCATGCAAGGACAAAGGCCCTCTTTACACATCAAGGGAATCACAGACAAATCCCCAAGTAGAGAAGGCTATAAATACCCCCATTCCGGCCCTTTAAAGGTATGCTCTCATATACACAAAAAGCCCCCACTCTATCGCTCTCATTATCTGGTCGATCTGTACTGACTTGAGCCTCGGAGTGCCTTAGCCGAGGGCTCATCGGCTAGCTTGACGTTTGTTAAGTGATTGCAGGACTCAACCCATTCATAACAGGTAGTCGACTATACAGGTCGAACCATACCCAGAATTCCCTTTGATCCGACCTCCCAGAGATCGAACCCTCATCATTTGGCGCCGTCTGTGGGAATCTCTAAGTCTTCTATCAAAAAATGGTGAGCACCAGACGAGCCCCCTTGGGAAGGGAAGAAAATAGGAGATCCATCTCTCCCCCACCCAGACCACAGCAAGAACTAGACGCCCTAGGGTCCAGCGCCCAACCGGAGCTGGTGGTAACACTGACCATGCCTTAGCTGATGCAGCTCATTAGTGAGCAGATTTCTGCACAGATTTCAGCCCTGCCTCGGCTGCCTCGAATCGACTTGCCCTACATCTAGAACCGACTGCCAGTGCGACGTCGCAACCCGTGGCATCGGAGAGGAGGCAACCTGAGGAGAACCTCGAGCGGCCGGCATCTTGCAGGCTCCCGTCAAGGCGAGAAGTAAGTCCAGGCCATTTTCCCAGAGAAATGACTCGCCCTATGCCTAGAGAGGAAGTGGCAGACTCTGTCGACCACGGCGTTTGACCCCTTCTAGCCTCGCAGCGCGATAGGGTCGAATGCTCGAGACCTCGCACGAACAGAAATATATCTCAGGCGGATAAGGAGGAATGAGATGAGGTATCCCACTACGTGCAGCAGTTGAACCATCGATTGGAGGAGATTTTGAGGAGAAACATGGAAAGGGTACCCCATCAGGATGAGCCGCAGAGGTTTCGAAGAGAGAGATATTCCCCATTTGTGCAAGAAATCATCGACGAACGCATAGCCATCGACGCAAAAATCCTGACCGGACTGCTGAGATACGATGGCTCGACTGATCCAAATGAACATCTACTGCAGTTCAAGCATATGATGCAGCTGCATGGACACAACAAGTATATCCATGCTAAAATGCTGGTGACTACTTTTCAGGGGGTAGCACTTGATTAGTTTGTGAAATTGGAACTTGCGTCGGTATTCTCATATGACCAGCTGTGTGACAAGTTTTTGCACCAGTTTGCGAGCAGGAGAAAATCTAAGCTTCCCCACACACATTTGCACACAGTAAGACAGAATGAAGGAGAATCCCTTTGAGATTTTTTTGCTCGTTTCAATACAGAAGTGCTAAAGATCGACAGCCCAAGAATAGAATTCTTGATTGATGTGTTATTCCTAGGCCTGAAGCATAAGAAGTGTGCCAATGCGTTGGTCCGTGAGCAGCCCAGGTCGATGGAGGAGCTACATGACTTCGCGGAGAGATACATGACCTAGGAAGAGATAAGCAAGCTGAAATATAGTGGCCTAGACGTCGACAAGGGGAAAAACAAGGAGAAAGATGATCGTCAGGTTAGGGACGGATGTCGATCCCCCATAAAACGCTTCCATGAGTACACTCCGCTCAACCTCCCGAGGAATTAGGTGTTGTTTGCCATTCAACATGATAATCTGCTCAAGAAACCCAAAAAGCTCACGGAGACTGAAGCTATGAAAAAATAAAAAAATACTGCCATTTTCATCGACAAAAGGGTCATGACACCGAAGACTGCTTTAATTTGTAGGATGAGATCGAGAGGCTGATCAAGCAAGGTCATCTAAAAAAGTATATCGAAGAGCAGGCCAAGTGTGAGGAGGGCAAGGCAGACCGAACTCCCCGTAGAGAAAGGTCGACAAGCCCGAGGAGAGAAGACAAAGGAAAAAAACCAGCCCAAGACTCCTACCCGCCCATTCGAGGAGTCATTGACATGATTGCGGGAAGACCTACTGGGGGGGACTCCAGATCCACAAGGAAGCAGACACAAAGGAATGTTCAATCGACCAAATCAGCTCAGGTCGAGTCAGTCTGTCAGCTCTCAACTAGTACAGAACCAATCTCTTTCATCGACTCTGACCTCGACCACATGGAAAATAGAGGAGTTGATAGAAAAATAGACTGCCCTATGGTGGTAGCCCTGCAAATAGCCAATTTCGAGGTCAGAAAGATACAGGTCGATAATGGCAGCTCTGCGAACATAATATTATTGTCTACCTTGAACAGAATGAAGCTTGGGGAACTAAAGTTTGATCACGTTAGAACGCCTTTGGTCGGGTTCGGAGGGACTGAGTTCATCCCGGAAGGATCCATCAATCTTACCACAACATTTGGACACGATCCTTGGAGCAGAACTTTGATGATCAACTACTTGGTGGTCAATGCCCAATTTGCTTACAACGTCATTATTAGTCGGCCAACACTAAACGACTTTAGGGTCGTCATTTCCACATAACATATGAAGATTAAGTTCCCAACCTCCACAGGAGTAGGAGAACTTTTGTGCAATCTACAGGATGCATGGCGTTGTTATACTATTTTCGTCGAGGTCAATGAGCAGAAGAGGAGGCCCCGGTTGAAGCCCTCGGGGGACGCCACGGTAGCGAAACTCAAGGAGGAGGTGCAGGCATATAAGAAAAGGAAACCCTAACAAGACCACCCGGGTCGGGAGCAATATGGGTGATCGCCTGGAATGCCTTATGGTCGAATTCCTCCGTAGGAACATCGATGTATTTGCTTGGAAAGCCTCCGACCTCCAAGGGATCGACCCAAATGTCATCGTCCATCGACTCAATGTGGACCCCGCCCATAAACTAGTGAGGCAAAAGACCAGAACTGTCAATGCTGAAAGGATCCAAATCATTGAGGAAGAGGCCAACAAGCTTTTAGAAGCAGGATATATTGTAGAATTCAATACCCTTATTGGCTTTGTAATGTTGTACTAGTCCCTAAGAATGAGGGAAAATGGCGAATGTGTAATGCTTTCACTGATTTGAATAAAGCTTGCCCTAAGGATCCTTACCCCTTTCCTTGAATAGATTCATTAGTTGATTCTACTGCTGGATGTCAATTATTGAGCATGATGGATGCCTTCCAAGGCTATTATCAAATATTTATGGCACCTGAAGACAGGGACAAGACCTTTTTTGTCGTCCCTAATGATGTATATTGCTTTCTGGTCATGCCTTCAGGCTCAAAAATGTGGGAGCGACATACCAAAGGTTGGTCAACTTTATGTTCAAAAGAGAAATCGGAAGGTCGATGGAAGTTTATGTCGACGACATGATAGTGAAAACTGCAAAGGCCGAAGACCACATCGCCGACCTCGACCACATATTTTCAATTCTATGGGCATTTGGCATGAAACTCAACCCCAATAAGTGCACATTCGGAGTCCACAGAGGCAAGTTTCTGGGATATATGGTCAGCCAGAGGGGGATTGAGGCAAACTTACATAAAATCCAAGCAATATTGAATGTGGCCCCTCCCCGCACTGTTCGAGATGTTCAAAGATTGGTCAGGAGGATCATAGCCCTCGGCAGATCCATTGCGATGCTGGCCAACAAGAGCCTCCCTTTCTTCAAAATACTCAGGAATGCCAAGAAAGCAGGGTTTCAATGGACCTAGCAATGTGACTAGGCTTTAGTGGAGCTCAAGTAATATTTGTCTTCGCCACCTATCCTCGCTAAGCCCGACCTGGGAGAAGTGCTGCAACTTTACTTAACTGTATCCGCTGATTCGGTCAGCTCAGTTTTGACATCGACTAGAGATGGGGCTCATCGCCCAGTGTATTATTGCATCAAAGCTTTGCACGAACCTAAGCATAATTACCTTGAGATCGAGAAGTTCACTCTCACTCTTGTTACTGTCGCACGAAAGGTGCGACCTTACTTTTAGTCACACGCCATCGTGGTGTTGACGAATCAACCCTTGAAGCAAGTACTGTCGAAGCCCGACACTTCAGGGTGGCTCACTAAATGGGCTATTGAACTCGGAGAGTTCGACATTACATTCCAGTCACGGACGGCCATAAAAGCACAAGTCCTGGCCAACTTAGTAGCCGAAAGATTCGATCTGCCGAACCAAATCGTTCAGAACTCATTAGTATGGACACTGCACATCGACGGTTCGGCAACCTCTTCAGGAGGCGGAATAGGTGTCTCTCTTCGTCCCCCACTTGCCGAGGAATATGACTTTGCAATAAAACTTGACTTCACCGACAACGAAGCATAATATGAAGCTCTCATCGCTGGAATGAACATGGCAGTAGCCCAGGGTGTCGAGCAGCTTGTAGAGATCACAGACTCCCAACTGGTTGCGAAACAGGTCGAAGGCAATTTCGAAGCTAAGGAGACCAAAATGACCCAATACCTGACTGAAGTAAGGCAATTACAACGGTTATTCAAAAGTTTCACCCTGAGTCAGGTCCCCCGAACAGAGAATGAGCGAGCAGACGCACTTTCAAAGCTAGCCAGCTTGACGAAAAGAACTAGGGAAAGAACCATAACGTTCTTGGTGGCCAACAAACCTTGTATTCAAGCCTTCGACCATACTCTCATTGGATGGGTCAAAGAGACAGCTCTGTCCTGGCAAGACCCAATCAAGCTGTACCTAAGTCAGGGGACTACCCCCGACGACGAGAAGGAAGCCTACAGGATTAGAGGGCAGGCAGGCCAAATTTGCCCTCGACGACCATGTACAGCTCTACATGAGGTCGATATCAGGACCTCCACTTAAATGCTTAACACCCGAAGAGGCAAATGAAGTGCTACAGGAGATTCACGCCGGCATCTGCGGAAACCATTCCGGTGGTTGGTCTTTGGCACATAAAGTTGTCCGTTATGGTTATTTTTGGCCCACCTTATTACAAGACTCAGTCGACTTCTCCAGAAAATGCCCGTCATGTCAGATCCACTCGAATATACCGCACCAACCAGCCGCATCGATGGTCAACGTTTAGATCACATTGCCATTCGACCAATGGGTGATCGATATAATGGGATCTCTCCCGAAGACGTCGGGTCAACGTATGTTTATGATAATGGCGGTTGAATACTTCACCAAATAGGTGGAAGCCGAAGCAGTTCCAAAAATCACTGATGCGACCATCAAGAGTTTCATTTGGAGGAACGTAATCTGTCGATTAGATTTACCTAAAGTCTTAATCTCGGATAATGGCACTCAGTTTCAAAGTAATAGCACGAGAAAATGGGAATCACCCAACACTTTACGTCGATAGGAAATCCCCAAACTAATGATCAGACCGAGGTCACAAATAGAATAATTCTCGACCACCTAAAGGCTCGAATAACAGGGACAGGGGCTAGTTGGGTAGACGACCTCCTAGGGGTGCTTTGGGTATATAGGGACCACACCTCGAATAGCCACGGGCCATAGCCCGTATAGCTTAGTCTACAGATCTGAAGCAGTAATTCTGTCTGAGCTGATACAACACACAGCTCGAGTAATTCACTATAATTCGATCAGAAACGCGATGGAGAGAACCATGGACCTAATCACGGTCGACAAACTGTGCCACAAAACTTACAATACAATGCAGTAATACCGGTCGAAAATGGCGGAACGTTACAACAAAATAATACGACCCCAGTCATTCAAGGTTGGCGATCTAGTCCTAAAAAAAGTGGAAGTATTAAAGAATGTCGGAAAACTCGATCCAAAGTGGGAAGGACCTTATTTAGTGATCAAAATGTCAAAAAATAATACATACCGACTAGCGAACACAACAGGCAACGAATTGCCACGACCTTGGAATGCCATAATCCTAAAAAAGTTTTATGTATAAACGGCCATTGGCCTTCTTTGTACCGCCCACCAGCAATAAAAGCTACGACACACATCAAAAACATAAGATTTGCACAAATCATTTCCTTTTACTCGACCCGTAGTCGACTAAATAGGCTATGAGCCGCCAAGGCTAAATAGTCGACCTCGTTGTCGACTAAACAAGCTATGAGCCGCCAAGGCTGAACAGTCAACCCCATAGTCGAGACTCATCAGCCCATGCCCAATAGTCGACCCCGTAGTCGACAAGGTAGACTTCGAGACAACAAGTCGAGGCTACTCGGCCAAGACCAAACAATCGACCCCGTAGTCGACTAAACAGGCTATGAGCCACCAAGACTAAACAGTCGACCCCGTAGTCAACCAAGCAGGCCCTAAGCTGTTAGACTAGGCTTTTCAGCCATTTCTCTATCGTCGACCCGACCGTCGACCATGCTGTCAAATTATGGAAAGTTTATTATCTACTGGATGATTACCTGTGTAGTCGCAGAATTACTTAAAAATCTATCATCGAGTGATTACTTCACCTAACCATGTAATCCGTACAGCGGTCTGCAATTCTAAAAGTTGATAACTTTTTCAATTAAATCGTGCCCACCAGATAGCAGTTTGCCATCTCACGTTAGTTATATTGTGTATTATTTATGATCTACTCGACAAGGTCCTTGAATTAATCTTAGCTAAGTGTAAGAGCCATATATGAAATAAAATAAAGATAGTTAAGGTAAAAAGGATAGTAAAACTTGCTAAAAGAAGCGAAAAATATTTGTTGGCACAAAAGCCAAAATGAAATCAACCAAAGTACAACGCCTCATTGAGGCATTTCCATTATACATCAAGAAAAAGAAAAAGATGCAACAGCTAGATAACAGCAGGCTTAGCTCAATTCGGCACCCTCATCACCATCCGCTCGAGCACCCTCCTCAATGGCTTGCTCGAGTTCGTCACTTGAAGGAATGGCTATCGGTGCGGGCTTTAGCAGGGCAACGACAACAGGCATAGCAGCAGTCGCCAGCTGAGAGAGGCCAGTCGCATCATTGAGGAATCGCTTATCTGGAGTAGGAAAATATGTTGCTGCTTTGACCACCCCCTCCTTGACCTCGAACGCGAAGTCGCCGGCAAACTCAAACTCCTGGGCGACAGCCTTCAACCTCTACTTGACCTCGACTCACCTCCTCTGTTCATCTGTCAACGTGGTCAGTGGTGGAGCCTCCGCGATACCCTCTGCTGCAAGATCCTCGGCGCCCAGCCCTCTGCCCCGCCGTCGTTCTTCGTATAGTGTTGTAACTGCTCGTTGAGCAAGTGGCTGAGGCGATGTCTATCTTCTGGTCAGAAGGCATAGCCTAGAAATTGCAGCTGTTTAAGTGCCTTGTTGAAGGAGTTGCGGGCGTCGTCTAGAGCGAACACAACGCTCGCATCCTGGAACGCAGGGCTCAACATGAATTGCTGCACCGCCTCCCTACGCATCAGCGGCAGTATGCGGTAGAACTCAGCTCGAGCCTCATCAAGACCAGCATTTCGGCCAGCGGTTTGACCAAAATTGAACGCGACCTACCCATCCAACTATACCTTCTTCAGCAATTCGTCCATCTTCGTCCTCTCTTGGATAGAAGCAACCAGTTGGTCATCCCTTAGTTGGAGCTGCTTGTTCAGCTCCTCGACCTGCTTGCTGAGCTCATCGACCCTCATTTGTGAAGACCCGAGTTGAGCCTTCAGAGTCTCCGCATCTCCGCCAGTGTCCAGCTGCTCCCGATTAGCCAGGGCCAGCGCCGACCTCCTGTAGAAGTTATACCCCAGCTAGCCGACCTGAAAGACAATGCTGTTAGATAATCGACTAGCATGCAATAACATAATAGACTTTTGGAAAACCTTACCATATTGGCATGATACGCCAATGCCCGAAGAGCAGCGTCTTGGCTCAACCCTATTAGTTTTTTTTGGTCGGCCAAGAACTGACCAGCCATAAGCACTTTGAGTGAAGCCATCCCTGACCGCCTAGCCGTCTCCATGGAGAGGGAGTTATGCACAGCCATGCCCAGCTCAGTCCCGAACCTGGGCGAGGGTAATTTCGACAATTGGAACAGAATATCGTCCCTGCATTCCCCGAACAGGTCATCTCCCGTCTGTAGAGCCAGCCCCGCGATCTTCGACTTTCCCTTATCGGCAGCAGCCCTCTTTGGAGCAGGTCCTACCTGCTCTAGTATCGCTCTCTTCCCCCGACCCGCGGGGCTACTACCGGTGGTTGCAATAGGTCGAGCGGGCGATGACGTTGGTTAAGGTGTAGGCGTCGCGGCCTCCTGGCGAGGCGCCTCGATCACAGTGGCCGCTTGACGAGCTGCAGTGGTCTAACGGCGGTGTTGGATCCTCTCCGCTCTTGCCAAAGCCTCGGCCCTCGACCGGTTCATAATGTCCTCGCGATCTGCCAAATAGTAAAATAACAAAGGTCAAAACCGACAACTAGGATGGAAAAACAACAAATTAAAAGAATCATAGTCTACCTAGTCGGTCATCTGCAGGCAAATTTAGTGCCGAGCGATAACCCAACCAATACCAAATTCCTCTCCTCAATAAACATCGAGGCCTCCATTTGGCCAAATTCTACCAGGCCCCGAATGAAGGTGTTGGGCCAGTTCGGGGTAAGGTTACTTGGCATTTCGACATGCCCCATCCACCAGCCCCGAGAAATATTGAAACCCCCTAGCCACCCGAACAAACAGATACCATTTTTTCCATTCTTGCCTGTAAGAGGAAGCCGGGGTTACAAGGAATTTATGAATTACGACATGGTCGAGCAGTTAAATAGTAAAAGCTCGACTCGTCGATGCTACCCGACTTGTCGGACATTGGAAGATGAAAAAGATTTGAAAAGTTGTCAAAGTTGGCTAGCTGATCGAATAGGTGCATTAAGACAATGAAGCTGTAGATGGTCGAGAAACAATTGGGAAGTAATTGGGTTATACATACCTGTAGGCCCCTCAGCAGTTCAACCATATGAGCACTTAAAGGAAACCTCAGACCACATCTAAAGGCATTCTCAAAAATAGTGATACAACCTACGGGGGGACGATGCATTCGACCAGAGGCCCCAAGGGTCAGTAGTTCGTATTTAGCAGGAATATGGTATAATTGCCTAAGACGTCTTAGGTCAACAGGGTTGATGGTTGACACAATCTCGCTATAATGGTCAGGGGTGAATAGTCAATCCCGCGAGGGAGGAACCTGATGGGGCCCTGCTTCATCCCCCCGCGGTTGCCACTCGAGCTACTGGAGCTCGAGCTACTAGAGCTGGAACTGTCACTCGAGGACTCATTTGACTCTGTCGATGAACCCCCAAGCCTACTAGACTGGGTAGCCTCACTATATCCCCCTCGACTACTCTCCAAACCAGATAAACCCAACATCATATCAATAAAGTTAAATAGCGTTCAAAAGAAAGATAGGAAGCACTTACTGAATTGAAGAACTAAAAGTAGAAAGTATTAGCAGCAAATGCAGTTGACTAAGCGCTCGACCAGATGCTAAGGCAATAAAAGTAAAATATTTATTTTAACTGCGGATATTTATAGACATGACTAGCGCGGGAATCCCAGCGGTTGTAATAATGCTGTAACCACGCGCGCCGCCCCACGCGCGCCACGATGTAACTGCTCATTAAATACGCTAAACCCTAGTCGATTTTCAAAAACCCTGGTCGATTCTTGTAACTGTCCATCAAGCTACTTCCTATCGCTTCTTGTCGATCCCTCGTTCAACCTCGGGAAATGGGGGGGACTCATGATATGGATGGCCCAAGCAGCTCGGCCCAAACCATGTTGGCCCAAAGATGCAACGCTAGGCCCAGTCTTGCATCCGAGGCCTATGGGCGCGATCGACCCAATTCGACCTCTTTGCTCGACCAGTGCTGCTAATCCGCTCCTAGAGCATTGTCAGGTCGACCTTTGGGTCAACCAGAGAGGTCGGAATAGCACGGTGCCACCTTTGCTATATTAAACGCACTGACAGGCTGCATGCCTCCACATTAATGGCGCATGCCGCCCCATTACCACCTGATGTGGCAGACATTTCAACAGTGTACTACCCTACCCTAAAACCTGGGAAGACAGCCACCTGGAATAGCACAATGATGGGAGATGACTAATTGCCCCTCATGCAAGGACAAAGGCCCTCTCTACACATCAAGGGCATTACAGACAAATCCCCAAGTAGAGAAGGCTATAAATACCCACATTCGGCCCTTTAAAGGTATGCTTTCATGTATACAAGAAGCCCCCGCTCTGTTGCTCTCATTCTCTGGTTGATCTGTACTGACTTGAGCGTCGGAGTGCCTTAGTCGAGGGCTCCTCGACTAGCCTGACGTTTGCTAAGTGATTGCAGGGACTCAACCCATTCATAACTGGAAGTTGACCATACAGGTCGAACCACACCCAGAATTCCCTTCGATCCGACCTCCCAGAGATCGAACCCTCATCAATAACTTTAAAAATCTACGCATAACAAATTTAGAGTTAACTTTTGATACTCTACAATGTAGTTAAGTTATAAATTTTTCTTCAAAATTTAATATTTTCAATTAAATCTCCGTTTTATGTTATTCAATAATAAGATTTTTAATACATTAAAATATACTTCTTTGTTATTAACTTTTTGATTTAATATTTTCAAATTAAATCTCCATTTTTATGTTATTCAGTAATAAGATTTTTAATACATTAAAATATACTTCTTTGTTATTAACTATTTGAAATAAAATGAAAATGTTATAAAATAAAAACATTTCAATAATTAAAATTATGTTTGATGTGTTGGGTGCACACTACTAACACCCATAGTGAGGGATTTTGCTTTTATGAAAAACAAATTTCAATGGTGTGAGGAGGGAATAAGTTTTATAATTAAAAATGTATTACTAATTTTTTTTTTCAATAAATTTATTTTATATGTTATTTTTTGATATTATCTATCCTATTAATAAAGTATTTACCCATTTTTTGGTGTATTTTCAAATACCTTCCTAAAATGCCGTTATTTTTATTTTTTATTCCCATAACTATATAATAACTGCCACACCATTCCTTCCTCACTATTATCACTTAGTTCCACAATATTTTGATGAATGTTATATATATTTTCATTTCTCTGAAAATCTTTTACTTTTCAGTTTTTCTACAATTATGTTATCTCTCATTTATATTATTTTATTATTTTTATTTATTAATAATAGCACACACATCGAATGTGCACCAACTACTAGTATTTATTATTTTCACAATATTTGAGTGATCACTCATTATTCAAACATGCCAAAAAAAGCAATTGAATTTCTTAAACAGAAAATGCAATTAGGTGGAAAATATGACAAAAAATTAAAAAAAAATTATGGATAGATGAAACTTGGATAAAACCATTAAAGGTAATAATAGTTCATAAAAGATAGTATATGTTTGAAATAATTGCATATATTCATAGGGTTTTCTCTTTTTAATATTGATAAGTAAAAGTCATTATTTTCTTTTTAATTTTTGCAATCAACATTTTGACAAATCAAAGTCAATTACACTGTAAATCAAGGTGTAGATCTCTTTTTTTTTTTTTTTAAATAGATTATCCAACTAAGAACAATTTGTTGACAAAAATAAATAGTGATATTAGGATATATTTTTTCTTTGTATATGTAATTTAACTTTTATTTTGTTAAATATATGTTTGCTTTTTTCAAATAACTTAATAATGTTTTCTACTTTTTGTTTTAGTTGATTTTCTATTGTATAATAGAATTTTATGTCCTCAATTTCTTTTAACTTTCTCATCTTTTCAAGTATTATATTTATTTATTTTTTATTTAAGTTTTCTTAAATTTATTTAGTTATGTTTTCGCCAACCAAAAATATATAACTATTTATACTCTTCTTATTATTCCATTTAGATGTGATGACGTTGTTATGGGTATAAATTTAGATTGTCTTTATTGATATTGTGATTTAGTGAAAAATCCATCAATTTTGATTTAGTGAAAAAACTATTAATTTTGTATTATTTATCTAATCAAAAAAATATCACGATTTACATTAGCTTTTACATAAAATTCAAATAATATATAAAAGTTATATTTTTAATTATAATTAACGCAATTCGCACATAGCGCTAGATGCATACTAGTACAAATATAAATATATCAGAATTATATAAAGAGTTATTTTGGTGCAACTTTAATTGATGGATTAGACATCTTAAAGAGAGTTATTATGAGATGTAATAATTTGAGATGTACACACAATAATTTATGAGTTTTCACAGTTCAAAATAATAATGATAAAAATATAATTACCTTGATTTAGTTAAAATTACAAGTTCTAGATTAATTCAGTAAATACAACTTCTATTCTATAGAAAATCTTTCTAGTGTAGAGTCATAACTACTATTGTTAAATATTTATAAGTACTAGAATTATTTATTTGTATAAATACATCAAAAGCATAAATTTTACTATATAATTGTTTTCATAAGTTGATGTTTTGAATAGGCAGCCCTCGGCTAATTTATATGAATATGGTGGGAAAAAAAAAAATTACAAAAATACCGTAGAATGAAATTGTTCATAAAACTATCATAAGGCATGGGTACAAGTCCCGCCTTTAATTTATATAAATATATATATATTTTCAACTGCAAATTGAAAGACGTGGGTACGAGCCACGCCTTTCAATTATTTCTTGGGTGGCCTTTATTCTTTTATTTTCAATTATATTAGTTTTATTAATTTAAAAAAAGAAAAAAGAAAAAAAAGGGTGGTGTGCTGTGGAGCGTAAGGCGGCGCAACACAACACATCTTCAAGGGCTGATGCCAGCCCTTAATGGCTAGCATCAACCTATTTAAAATATATCTATATATATATATATACTAGTATAAACCCCATGCTATGCATGGTATATTTACTTAATCAAATTAAATTGAAAAATATAAATATGCAACTAATTTTTTATAATGAGGGGAATAGATATGAACACCTTATCTACTCCAAACATTATCTTGTAGAGATCCACGACTTTAGTTTCAAATCGTGATCTAATTCATTTGGGTCAAGTGAATCCACATAGAAAATATAAATTCTATACTATTTCAAAAATATTTTTTACTGATAAAATTATTTTGGTCCAAAAAACTAAGATCCTTTATTAGCTTGAATATTCTATATTAAATCAAGAGGAAGTTCAAAAACATATAAAATATTATATAAGAAATTCTTGTTGTGTACACAAAAAATAATAAATAGAGATAAAACTACAAAAATTATGTAGCGCATCAAAATAGGATATGTTTGAGAAACTTGGGTTATTTAATTAATCAAATAAAAAAGGATTTATAATGAATAAATAAAATTAATTAATTAATCAAAATGAAAAAAAATTAAAAAGTAGTTATTAAAACAAAGTAAATCTGAAAAGGGGGAAAATGGTGCACATATGTATATGTATATATATTATATGCATATTATTTTCACACATTTAACTTGAAAAATATTGAATTAATTTGATAAAGAAAAAATATGAATAAAAATCACAATAAAATAATGAAAGTGAAAATAATAATAATTTTTAAAAATAGAATTGCAAAAACTATCTTTCAAACATGATATTTATGATCTAAAACATAGGAAGAAAAATGTATGAACTTAGGTGGAAATAAAGAGGAAAAAAAAAGGTTGTTTGCATGTAATTAAAAAGAAAAATACTTTGTAGTCTTCTAGATTTATGACTATTAAATGTAGGATACCTACTTACAAATTGCTCTAATATCTTTTATTATCAACAAAATATTTATTCATCACACACACACACACAAAAGGGAAAAAAATAAAAAAAAGAAATAGAAATCTAAATGATAATTTAGCAACAAATGCATCAATACATGATATTACGCTCTCATTCATATATTGAGAATGGACCAATATAAAAATGAAAAAAAAAAATGAATGCAGATACATGATGTAATGAACATTAACTTTAGAGTTTAGGATGAAAGAGACTATGTTAGGGTTACCTTAAAGAAGAAGACAAAGAAGAATAGAGAGGATAAAAAGAACTAATCCTTTCTTGGTAGTATAGAAAAATAAGAAATGATTTGCTTTATGGAATGAAATTTATAGGATTTTTTTTTTTTTTTTTGTAGGAGTACTTAATTTGGTGTGCATAAAATATCTTTTGAATTTTAAACTTATTAGTTGAAAATTTTTTTATGATTATGGATACTTTGAATTATTTGATGAGATAAAAATATATGGTTCAATTTTTGGATAAGCACAAAATCATATTTTAGTTATAATAGATAAGTTGATTGTATTAAAATAAAAATAAGAAAAATCAAAATAACAACCAATGAGATTTTTCTTAATTTAATTAAAAAACTCAAAATTCTAAGAATTTAGAATTTGGTCAAAGTTGCACAATTGTGGGCCCACACCGTTGTGCTATATATAATAGTATAGATATATATTTTAAAATATTATATAATTTTTAAAAAAGTAAATACAATTTATTTGAAAATAATAAAATTTTATTGTAAAAATTTAATTTAGAATATTTAAATTTATATTTAAAAATTGATAAATTATTTTAAAAAAAAAATTAAGACATGAAAGAGTTATGTAAAGAATGTACTATAAATTTGAACTAAATTATTATTTAAAATTAGATTTTTTTTTTTACAATTTGAACTAAATTATTATTTAGTTCATAATGTCCCCAAATTTACTTGAATGAATACCTAATTGAAGACTGGAGATCGGGTATGGAGAATCTCCTCTTCTACCTCCATAATCATAAAATGTGCATATAAAAATGTACAAATATTGATTGAATATTTATATATATACATATATATAAATTTATATTGATTGAATTAATTTTATAATTTAAACTAAGTTATTGTTTAATTCATAATGTTGTACTTTATTTATTTTATCCAATTAATAATGATGTATGAATTGTTTACTTTCATTCAAAATAATGTAATAAGCATGAAAAAATTTGAATTTTAATTGCAATCAAACAATATATATTTTTGTAACAAAGTCTTGATTTGTAACTTTTATTGTGACAGGATTTTGATACTTATTGTACGTGATCATGAACTGTTTATCTAAATATATATAATGTTTAAGATTATATATTACTTTATACTAACCAAAATAACACAAGTTTAAAGATTTAAATTTTAATGGAACACTTGTATATCATATTATGATTTAAGAGAATTCTTAAAAATCAAATAGAAAAAGAAAAATGGATAGTCACCTTAAGAAATAAGAAAATACGAAAATGGTGGTTGATTCAAATTAGTGCAATTTATATTAATAATGTGAAGAATTAAAGAATAAGAAAAATGTTTAGTTCTATTATATTAATTTTTATTAATGTATTAAAACTCATACCTTGTTCTTTAGTTAAGTAGTGAGTGTTACCTATTATACGTATGAAAATTAAATAATACAACGTAACTAATCATATAGAACACTACATATGTAGAACACTCGGATCACATAGACCATACACACTTTTAGTATCCATCCTATGAAAATTAAATAATACAACGTAAATAATCATATAGAACACTACATATGTAGAACACTCGGATCACATAGACCATACACATTTTTAGTATCCATCCTACAAAAAAAAAAAAAAAGAAGAAAAAAATAATCGTGCCATGATCTATATAGATTTAAAAAAAAGAAAAAGAAAAAGAAAATAATTGTGTCGTGATCTATATAGATTTAAACGTAAATTGAAAAAGATTGTGCATATTTTTACTGAAAATCAAAATAAAAAAAATAAAAAATGTTTTAATCATGTAAATTTTATTAAATAGCAAATTTATAAAGAAAATTCAAAAATTTATAGTACATTTTTAACATAACTCTTTCATATATTTATTTCTAAAAAAAATTAATTTATCAAGTTTTAAATATAATTTAAATATTCTAAATTAAATTTTTATAATAAAGTTTTTATTATTTTAAAATAAATTTTATTTACTTTTTTAAAAAAATTATATAATATTTTAAAAAATATAATTTTTTTAACTATAGCACCTTAAGCTGCACAACACACCACCCTTTTTTTTAAATTAATAAAATTAATATAATTAAAAAATAAAAAGATAATTTCCACCAAGAAGTTAAAAAAGCATAAATTGCCCCTCCTGCGGCATTTTTTGTGATATAAAAATGCAAATATTGAAAGGCATGGCTAAATTTGCAGTTAAAAAAAAATACAACTTAAAGGTGTGGCTTTTCAATTTGTAGTTAAAAAGAAAAAAAGGAAAATATAATTTAAAGGCGTGGTTACAAGCCATGTCTTACCATAGTTTTACAATCCTTTCCGATCCATGGTATTTTTATAATTTTTCTTTTCTCCCACTATATTCATATAAATTAGCCGGCATCCCTCGTATTGTTGATATAGTCTCGAAATATAGTTAGTTTCTTATTCCTGGTCATGTTACGTGTTTTCATGGCTTTCATTCTCATCTAAGATACCAATTGAAATCTATGGCAAGTCTCCAGACACTCAATTCAACATTTTCACATGCATGGCTTCCACACACTGACAAATTATCAAACGAAAGAACAACAAATTACTCCCAAATTCCTTCATGGGTTTCCCTCAAATCCAACTATTTTCCACTCAAAACCTTCGACACCCAGCACGACAAACTAAAAAACGTTCATTTAGTTGCCCTTGCCAAATAGGATAAACTTAAGGAAGCCCATGAATTCCTTCTCAAAGTAGACCGTTGTAATATTCCTGTCTATCCTCAATCATACAAACATTTGCTTGAGACATGTTCAAAGTTGAGGTCCTTAAGTTTTGGAAAGCTAGTTCACCAATGATTGGCAAAAGATCCACCTGGCTTTCTTTTGAATTTTATTCTTCAAATGTACTGTGATTATGGGAGCTTCTCCGATGCTCGGAAGTTGTTCGATGAAATGGGTGAAAGGACAATTGGTTCATGGGTCATAATTATATCTGCTTACGTAGATGAAGGGCTGTTAGAGAATGCTCTGGAATTGTATTTGAAAATTCAAGATTCAAAATTTAAATCGAACCCTTCCATTTATATTAGCATTTTGAAGTCTTTTTCAGATTCTTCTTACTTGGTGATAGGTAAACAGATCCATTGTCATGTAATTAAGGCTAGGTTTACTAATAATGTGGCCATGGACACTGCCATATGTAATATGTATGTTAAATGTGGGCATTTGGAGAGTGCCGAGATGAATTTTAGTTTGATGCATGAAAAAAATGCTGTTTCTTGGACAACAATGATGGTGGGCTGTACTCAAGCTGATAAGCATGAGGATGCCTTGAGATATTTCGGGAGGATGGTGGATGAAGATGTTGATTTGGATGAGTTTGTGTTTTTAATAACTCTAAAGGCTTGTGCTGTGCTAGATGATCGAAAAATGGGAGAGCAAGTTCATGCTTTGATCGTTAATCATGGGCTGGAAAGTGAGGTTTCTGTTGGTACACCTATTGTCGACTTTTACGTTAAATATGGTGATGTGGAATATGCTAGTCGAGCACTTGAGGGGATAAGTGAACCAAATGATGTCTCTTGGAGTGCTATCTGATGTGGCTAGGCTCAAACTAGTGAATTTGAAAAAATGTGTTAGAGTTTTTAAGTCTTTAAAAAGTGAAGGTGTTGTTTTGAATGAATTCATATACACAAGCATTTTTCAAGTGTGCTCAACATTTGCTGACTTCAATTTTGGTTCTCAAGCACAAGGAGATGCAATAAAAACAGGTCTCATTTCATGTCTTTATGGCGAGAGTGCCATGATTACTATGTATGCTAAATGTGGAAGGTTGGATTATGCCTATCAAGTGTTTGAGTTGATGGATGAACCTGATACTGTGGCTTGGATAGCCATGATTGTTGGTTATGCTTATCATGGCAATGCTTTTGAAGCCCTGAACTTTTTTAAAGAAATGCAGGCTTCTGGTGTTAGGATGTATGCAGTTACGCTAGTGGCAGTTTTTACTGCTTGTAGCCATGCTGGTTTGGTTGAAGAAGCAAAGCAGTATTTAGATTCAATAGGTAGTGTATATGGTGTAGAACTAACTATTGACCACTTCAGTTGTATGATTGATATATACGATAGAGCTGGTTTATTGAATGAGGCACTTGATTTGATTAATTCGATGCCATTTGAACCTGATGCAATGAGTTGGAAAAGTCTACTGGTTGGATGCTCAATCCACCAAAAATATGAACTTGGGAAAATTGCCACTGAGAAGCTCCTTCAATTGGATCCCAAGGACACTACTGCTTATATTCTCTTGTTCAACTTACATGCTCTATCTGGTAGGTGGGATGAAGCTGCACGTGTTAGGAAACTTATGGTTCAAAGAGATTTAAGAAAAGAGATTAGTTGCAGCTGGATTACTGTTAAGGGCAAATTGCACCGGTTTATAGTAGGGTGATCAACACCTTCCTCAAACAAAAGAGATCTACTCAAAATTGTAGGAACTAAAATTCTCTAATTCTCGCAAAGAAAATGAATTTTTAACTGAAGATGATGTGTCAAATATTTTTCCAGAGAGAAAAGAATAGCTTCGTGTGCACAGTAAGAGGCTTGCAATTACATTTGGCCTAATTTCAGCACCAACTATTGCTCCTATTGTGGTTTTCAAGAATCTTAGGGCTTGTAAAAGTTGCCATGATTTTGCAAAACACGTTTCTTTTTTTACAGGACGAACAATTGTTGTTAGAGATTCTAATAGATTCCACCACTTCAAGTCTGGAGAGTGTTCCTGTGGGAATTACTGGTGACATCAGTCATTACTTAAAATGAGAGCTAAGTTAAATGTTCTTGTATCATCACTCATATGTATGTATAATTTGAAGTTTCTCTTCTAAAATTCAAAGTTATGCCTAAAGAAATGCACACCAAATATACCATGACATTGGTTGGTCATTGTTGTGGTAAATTACTATTGGAACTATCTTGAAGATTAGGACTTTTTAGTCTATGAGAAATTTGATTTTACTTTCTTCTATATTATAAAATTAGGATTGTTACTTTTATGAGTAGTAATCAAATAATTTACAACTATAAATGGGAGTGTTCTTTTATTATGTAGAAATACTGGGGAGACTTCTGAAATAAAATACAAAGGGGTGTCAAAGTATTCTTCAATAATTCTTTTTTTTTTCTTTTGATAATTGTATTCTTCAATAATTGGAAAGTGGTTGTGCAAGGAATTTTGTTTTCTTGGGTTTAGGTATTAAATTTAATGATGAACCCGTTTATTGCAATTGATTAAGAATATGCCCTTCTTTGGCTTCTAGTTTCTAAGACCTTTCTTACTAATTGGAATTAATAACTTCTTTGGCTTCTAGGTGTATATAATTTTCTTTTTAACGGATGAAAAATTCTCAGAGACGAAAATTGATTTTCCCAAATCATGTAACTTTGTATGTATTTATTTTGATACATATATATGGTATTATTCTTACTATTAAATTTATTGATCTAGTTTGTGAATTTTTAAAAAATTAAATCTTGAATTTTTATTGCTTCATTGCATTCCAAACAAGTGGTATTGGAATTTTCTTGGTGTTACAATAAGATTTATATTATTTTAAGTGAACAATATGTCAAGGGAAATCATTATTCATTTTAAGGTTTAACAATTTAATGGCATAGGGAATAGCTCTTTGGTAGAAAAAGGTAAATGGTGTTTTGATTCAATAAGGACTATCAATGAAATTAAAGGGGAAGTGAGGCGAAGGTGACATATATCGTATTCATGATGAAAAGATTTAGAACGGCATATGCCAGCATGACCAATTTTGTATTTTGAACCACATTATCGATAAAATTATCAATAATGATTTAGAAGATTTGAGAAAAGTTTGTGAACAAAGTTGGAGATGTATTTCACGAGGACTTAATAAAGTTGGAATTATACTAGTTAAAGATGCTTGATGGTGTTAATCTCATGGATTACACAACTAGTTTTAACAAACTAGTGGATCAGCTACAACAAGTTGATGCGAAGATGAGGAAGAAGTGTTTTGCATTCTTTCTTCAGCTCTAGATTTACATGAAAGTTTGGTAATGTCGTTTATAGACTTAATGGAATTTTTTATTGTGGATTTACCTAAAGACTCAGATGAATTTCATGTCTTGAATGACTAAAGGCTTAGGAAAGTTTCATGTCATAGTCATCAGAGGACTTAGAAAAATTTCAAATGTGATTGTAAAGAGCGGGAAGCTGGGGAACAAGATTCAAGTCTGATTAGTGTCGAACTTAAATCAAACTTCATAGAAGAGGGAGAACATAGGCAGTTTTAAGAATGCTACCATCATTGAGGCGTCAACTGGGCACTTGTGCTAGAGCTCCCGATGGGCGTCTACATTGGGATCTATGTTAGGCATCCATTAGGTGTCCACTCTAGCTTAGGGTTTTAGAGGTGCTCATTCTAGGTGCTCACTTGGGGTGTCCGTGGAACACCTATCATTGGGTACACGTTGAGCATTTATTAAGCGCTCGATGGGATTATCAACTATGGGCTTGCTTAGTGTTTGGCATTTTCTTAAATATTTAAGTTTGACTTTCTATTAAAAGTAGCTGGATGCTTATTTTCTTGATGAATATGGAGCTCAATCTTTGTCATGATAGGGATCAGATGAGTATTAGATAATAGCATAAGATCAAGGGGACTTATAAAAATTCTTTGGGAATGAGATTAATACTTTGAAGTGAATACAGAAAGGATGTTTATCCAAGGTTTGCACTCTACGAACGACGCAAAGGATTTTATTTGATTGTTTCATGCTCAGGCAGACTTTGTCAAGTCTCAAGTCTCGGCGGGTGTTTTTCATTGTTTACAAAGAGTAGGTTTTCTCTAAAGGGCTTAGAATTATGTTGGCTCGACTCCATGCGAGGAGCAATTTTGAAGTATTGTAGAGAGTGCAAATAGGCCGGATGTAGTTGCATAGATTTACGTATTATAATGAGTTCAGAACATATTTCAGTTTGCATTTTGTGTGAGGTCTAGGTGTTGTTAAAGTCTTCCTAGCTCGGAGATACCTTAGGACCACATTGTGAAGTTTTGTGTTCTCCTAAGTATATAAGCATTTTCTCATATTTGTGAGGTTATTTTCTTTAACTTTTTATTTTTTTGTTTTTGGGTACTCATAAAGTAGGTGTTTTTATGGTGGGTGGTAGCAACATAACCTATTTCATTTACATTCACGGGTGGTATTATTTCTGTGTTGTGTCGTTTTCTAAGTTCATAAGTCTTTATTTAGCATTAACATTTTTGTATTGAGTGTTAGCTCCTGCCTGGGGGTTTAGACCTTTTGAGACATCATGTCATTCTTTGCAAATGAGTTAGAGTCTCTAACTAAATTGAGCCTAGACTCATTATGTGTAAGGAGCCAGCATTTGGGTGCAGGGGAAGACATTTAGGCGATTGACATCATCCTTTGGTGCCTAGTGTGTGTCCAAAGATGTGTTCAAGCATAACTTGGAATTCTTCATAGAGTTTTAGCATTTCCTACACTTTTTATCAGGTTTTACAAGGCAATGCACCTAATCATATGCTCCAAAATTTTGTTGGAAGGGCTTTATGCTCTAAATTTCCCTTGAGGGAGTGCCTCGTAGATGCATTTCTTTGAGAATCCTTCAAGATATATTATTGCATCATATCACTTTTTATGACCTTTGGAGGTCTTTGCTATGAAAACGACACTTTGCACTCCAATGATTCTTTCGCTTTGCATGGCTATGATCCCTTTATATGAGCATCCCTTAGCGAGTTTCCTTGAGAACGCTCATAATAACTTAGGTTTTCAGGAGCCTCCTTAGTTCCTCTTTAGATAGCTAAGTATCAACTATGTGTATAGTGACTCTTTTACATTCACAGTATTATACTACTCATCATTCATGGATCTCTTTGCTTTTGCGATGGCATCTGTACATTATCGTGCTTTTATATTTCATGTGTGGGGTTTGCTTGCATGAAGCAATTATTGTGGACCCATCGAGTAGGTTCCCTACTACATTAGTTTGCACCAAACATTAATTGGGAACTAAGCTAGTCTAAAGGTCCTAATTAGGGCTTATCTTGGGCGTATTGGGCACTCGTGTTTGGTGGGCCATTAGCGCATGGCCATTAAGTTTCTCTCTTTTTTTTTTTTTTTGGAATGTCTAGGTTTTTACTAAAGTTGTTGGGGCACTTTAGATTTTGTTGCCGAGGCTTGGCATTTAACAGAGGACTTAGAGAAACCTTTGTTTGCTTCACATAAGTGCTTAGTCAATTATTCAAATTCTAAGTAATTTTCGTTGTTGATATATGTTTAATGCATGGTAGGGATGTGTGGGAAAGTGTGGAACATCTTTTTATTAAGTTTTATCATAAGTCCCTTTAAAGGGATATTATTAACTTGCATAGAGTAGCATGTGAGAATACAAGTAAGTTCTCACTAACACTTCAACAACTCTTCTGCTTATCCGAAAAGTTGAAAATCCAAGATGTTGGCCGAAATTTCTCCATATATGTCTTTACAAACATGATCAACGAAATAAGTACAAAGATCTTGAATACCAGATTACTATTCGGTGAAGGATTATCTCTCCGAATCAAAATGGCTCCTCTCAGGATGGAAAATAGCTGAAAAAATACATATGGCAATAAAAATATTACATGATTTAGGCATTAAATCAAAGGAGGAAACTTCTTGCTTAAGCTAGACATGACAAAAGCATATGATCGTGTTTTGATGGTTGTTCTTGTATCAAGTAATGTAGAAATTTGGCTATCAAATAGCTAGATTGGTATGATCAAGAAGATATTGAAGAACTGCTAGTTTTCTACTTTGGTGAATGGGCAATGCAATGGCTTCTTCATTCGACTTGTGGCCTTCATCAAGGAGATCCTATATCTCTGAGACTTTTTGTTACTGCTGTAGGGGCCTTTCTAGGGGATTGGAATTTACCTTATATAACAATCCAAGCATGTATTAAAAAAAAAAAATAATTGATGCATATTGCTTAGGTAGATGTTGTCATCTTCACATCCTCGAACAATGAGGGCTTATCAAAATTCAGAGTTTACTTACTATTATGAGCATATTCAGACCAAATGACTAATGTAGATAAGAGATTCTTTTTGGTTGATAAAAAACAACATCAAGAAAGGATGGCACATATTAGAGGATACAGTCAGAAAAAGTTTCCTATTAAGTATCTTGGTGTGTCTCTATACAAAGAAAATAAATAGGAATCTTCATTTAAGAAGCTTTTTGGCAAAATCAAGAACTATATCTTTGGATAGGAAAAGACCATCTTATCTCATGGAGGTAGACTTCAATTAACTAAAAGTGTGTTATGCTCTACAACTATCTATCTCTTATAGGTACTGTATCCTCCAAAGTACATCACTCAACGCATTGAAAAGCTCATCAACAGTTTCTTTTGAGGCTCTATGAATACACACAAAAAAATTCTTTGGCCCTATTAGAATAAGTTGTGCTGCCCAAAAAAACAAGATGGATTAGGTATACGTTTCTTGGAGAATATTGTTCATGGCTTCTCCATGAAAATATGGTGGAATTTTCGTACTAGCTCATCTATATGGGCAAGATTATTGAAGAGAAAATACTGTAGACTATTTCACCCTACAATTAAGAAAATTACTGCGCATGATTCCAACATCTGGAAGCGATTGCACAAACAAGGTGTTCAGGTAGAATCCCATATCTTATGAACCCTTGGAAACAAAATGGCATCATTTTTGTTTGAAAATTGGTTTAGGGACAAGCCTCTTTCTGAGCTTCTACTAAACCAAAATCATTCCCATTCAGCAGTTTGGCACTACTGGAAAAGTGAGGAATGGGATACTTATAAGCTTGAAAAGATTATAGCAGAAGAAATGGAGCTAAAACTTACTATGGTTTCTTTTGATCTAAGCCAAGAGGATCAATCCCAATGGAAACATACGCTTAATGGGAAATTCTCCACTAAGTCTGCCTAGAGTATAATCCGCAATAGAAGAGAAGAATAAATTGAATTTAGTAAGATATGGTTCAAGTACATTACCTCAACTTTGTCAGTCTTCTATTGGCGCCTCATGTAAAAATGGATTCCTCTTGATATAGTGTTGCAAAATAAGAGAATTGCCATAACTTTGCTATTAGTGTTGTCAAGAAAATGAAAGCCTCCTTCATGTTTTCCTTTGCTCACACATTGCAAAATTGAAATAGGAATTTTTAATAGAAACTTTACAATATCTATATCTTATTCAAGTAAAAATGAGCAAGAAATTAAGGTATAGAACTCATCATCCTCCTTCCTTTTAGTCTTCACATTTGGAATATTATTCCTTTATTAATCATGTGGCTTTTTTGGTGTGCACACAACAAAAACCACATACCGAGCTAAGTCAATGGATCATAGAAATATCATTTGGCATGTTATGTGAGTCTCATCCACAATCTCCACAAAGTAAATATCATGTTGAGTTAATTATGAAATGGAGGTGAAGCTATTGGATAGCAATTTGGCATACAAATTTGGCCAGCAAGAGTACAATAATAGAAACTGGTACATTAATGTAGTCCAGAACATGGTCAATATTATCTCAATACTGATGGGGCATTGCGAGAGAATACTAGTGAACCTAGTGCGGTTGATGCTTGCATGCTTCATATTTTGGATAAGAAGATAATGTTGATGCTAAACTTCATGTAGTGTGGAGAGAGTTGGAGCTCTGTCGAAGCAATGAACTGATGAAAATATGGGGAGAACTTGATGCTACATATATTGTCTAACTTGAAAAAAGTGAACACCTGACCCATAGTACTATTAAGATATTAAGCAACATTAGGAATATCATGAAAGGAATGCAAATCAAGATCTCACATATTTAGCATGAAGGGAACTAAATTGTAGATTAGCTTGCAAATGAAGCATGCAACGCCAAGTTATCAAGAGTTATTCAATCCAATGAATCCAAGTCCATATTGTTGGATATATTAGAATTGAAAAAGTTCATATTCCTTATGTTAGAATACATGATAATTAGTTTGTTGAAACAAAAGTGTACCTTATGCATCTTTGTTAGGACCATTTGTATGGCGTGTATCTTGCTTAAAGACTTTGTATCTTGATTGTCATTTATAAAATTTAGGGGGGTAAACTATGCTGGAAGTATATGGTGAACTAAGGATCCAATTGGATAACAGAATTTAGAACTTTTATCATATGAAATAACTCAATTCACCATATACTAAGGATCTTATTTTATGTCGTAAAGATGGATTTACGGAGAAGAATCATGTACCTTAGATGATTCTTCAAAGATCAAGATGTAGAGACTCTGCTAGATGCCTCAATTGAATCTCCACCTCTTCCTCTTGCTTGGCAACTTCTTGCTCACTTTTTTAAACCAAAGAACAGTAGCTAAAGGCCTCCAAAATACCTTAAAACCATGTAAAAATGGCAGCAAAAAGCGGCCTCAAAACAGTCTCCAAAACTGCCATTAATTGATGATGAACTCTTATGTAATGGACTTATCTTTATATGGTATCCACATACCTTACAAGCACTCTAACTCTTTATTCTTAGGCTAGAAGAAGGATGAAAAATGGAGGAGGAGTTTTGGAGGAGAAGGGAGAGGTAGTATAGAAGAGAGAGTATTGAAGAGAATCTAGGGAGGAGTTATTTTGTTTACAACAAAAATCAACGAGGAGGGAGTTCTTAGGTAGTGATGGTCAGCCACATGAAAAGGGAGGAGACCTTTTAAAAAGTGTGATGGCTGCCTCTAGATGAATCCTTCAAACCTTCTTTTCTTGTGATGCCAACTTGCATGCCAAGTAGAATATTTAATTTCCACTAATTAAAATTCTATTTCAATTAGTTAATTAAAATTCATACTTAATTTTAAATGAAATCTTCCATTTAAATTTTTACTCCAAAACTAGATTCTCCAATTAATTAAATCAACCCCTTAATTTAATTAGATCAACTTAACTCCTTAAGTTAACTAGACTAATTAAATTGTCATATGGTTCCAATTAAATTAGCACTTTAACTAATTTGGTCAAATTTAACTCCTTGCATTATTTAATTAATTTAACACTTTAAATTAACCAAGCTAGCATGATCAATTCTTAATTAGTTAACTTGGTCTCTTCCAAACTTGGCTAATTTAATTATCTAATTTCTTAGATGATTTCTCCAATTCCAATTAGAGTGGCTAAGGCTTTCATGTGTGATCTATTAGGATAACCAATTAAATAGACATTGGCCCGCAACTTCTGGCAGTTTTTTGAATATCAAATATTCTGATTTGCTTAAACTCTTTTATAATAATTACTTTTTCAATTAATCTCCATTAATTGAATAATATCCAATCTCCACAGTTTATGTCTAGCACAAACCTATAGAGCCTAATCAATTAGATGAATTAATTTTTGTGAACCTTTCCACTTGTGATTGCCATGCAAATATAATCCCTCTGTTTCCTATCCCAAAAAAGGCATAGGACAAGATATTTGCTAATTTTCTAATAGCCTTGATAACTATGCATCTATCTTTGAAGCATTCTTCCAATTTATGACATCAACTTTGGAAAACTCATTTTCAAATTGTCATACCATGTTGCGCAAGAATTTCCCAAAATTGATCATCATAGAATACACAGGTGATCAACTAGGTATTCACAATAAGTGAAACGGTTCTATAGTGGAACTCACCAACTTCCATATTTGGGTAACTTGTGCCCAACCTAAGCCCCAAGCAATTTGTTAAGTAGTCAGGACAAAATCAACGCAAAAGGACTTAAATACAAGGTCACTATGGAACCTTAATTTAAAGGACTAAATTATATGCACTATCATAAGCTAGAGAATTTTTTATTATCGATAAGCCATTTCAATTACCTTATGGATTCTCTAAGTGAGTCTTCAGTGAATTTGTTCTCTCACAAGCATCCACTATATGCATGTCTTACTAGAATTGCCCATGAAATGGGGCAATACCTAACTCCTTGGAGTATAAATTTTTAGTGCAAGTCTATCCAAATTTTAGATGCCCTATCTCTTAAGATTTTATGACTTGGAATATTCAAAATTATGATTATAGAGATTTGTTTCATGATTACCATCATATACGTGACCAGGTCCCGTAGTCTTGTATGATTTTAGAGCTTCAACCAAATGCATGTGAAGAATATCATAAATTGCATAAAATAAAGATGACCATTTTATAGAATATCATTCAATCAAGATTGTCATATAAGGAGTAGCTTTACATGCCAATTTAATTGGTTGTGGGGCACTATTCCAACAATGCCCTCTTTTTTTTTCTTTAGAAAAAATGAGAGAAGACTGCATTGTGAATCAAAAAAGGTCTTTAATTGAAGCTTGAAGAAGAAGGTTGATTTAAAGAAGGAATAGCTTGGGGATATCTTTGGAGATTTTATTTCTTCATCATCTTATTAAAAAAAAGAAATAATTCTCTCATCTTCTAATCCAATTACCATAGGCATAGGAGGATCTTTTAATGGTAATTGTTTAAATATGAATTAATTATGTTTAATTATTCAATTATTGAAGCTTTAACTTCCGTTTTGCCTTGCTTACATTGAATTTTGGTTTGGAGACCAAATCACAAACTATAATCTTCCACAAAAACTACAAACCATTGCATTTGTTATTTTTGCAATAGCCTCAGCTTCCGCCTACTTGGTGAAATACTTTACTACTAATATCAAGAACTTACGTTAGCCTATTATCATTAGGAATGGGCCAATGATGTCAATACCTCATTTGTTGAAAGGCTAATAGATATAGATATTTGTCATCGACACTACTAGTTGATGAGGTGTGTTCGAGTAGAACTAGCATGTGGTGCATCCTTGTCTGAGAATGTTTCAAGAAAAAGCTTGACCTATCAAACAATTTTCACAATTCTCCAAGTACTTCCTTGAGGATAGTTATTGTTTAGCTTAGGATTTGACATCGAAGCAGGGGTCCCAAAAATGCATGTAGGAAACTTGACTTTGATGTAATATACTAATACAATAACTCAAAAATCATTAAGCAGTGACTTGTATGGCATTGTAGGCCAATAGAGCATTGGCCATAAGATATTTGATTATCAATGTGCATCTCTTTGGAGCAGTGCTGAGTGAGGCTGCGAGTTTAATGGATCTAAAGTGATTTCTTTTTACCCTCAAAATTTGACTATAGGTGTTTAGACTGGTTCAAAGTACAACTTTCTTAATCAATCTTGTCTCATGTTAGTAGAAGATGACATCACTTGAGTTACTATTATCGAAACGTATCTTGTGGATAATATAGTTTATAATTTTGAGTGTAATGATGGTGTGATAGTCTAGCTTATTCTCAATTTTAAATAGTGACTGTAGCTTAAATCTTTATCTTCAACTCTCAGTTAATGGAGATGTGAAAATCTAGCTTCTTCATTTCTTGAATTCTTGGTGGGTATAGTTGACCTTCTTCCTTGGTACCTTCAAATTGCTCATCTAGGTCTTCCCACGATTGTATCAATTACTTCTCTAAGTGGCCGATTCTATCCCTCAAGTGAATGAGATGGTGAATCAAGGATTTAAAGTTCAACGAAATTTAAATTTTTTCTTCAAATGAAATTAACTTGATTCACTATCAACCAATAATCTATTTTATGCCAAAAAGATGAATTTAAAGGAATAAGCAATTACTTAAAAGATCTTCTAGAAAAGAAAGAAGTAGTGCAACCGAATCATTCTTTAATGATTCACCAACACTTCTCCAATAAAAGCCAATTTTCGCCCACTATTTTTATTCAATTTCAGCATCAAAATTAGCCCCCAAGACAGCCTCAAAGCCACCCAAAAACAGCACCAAAACTGGTGCAAATATCACCCCAAGGTGCTGCCTAGAATGAAGGATTTTTCTTTAACCTGGACTCCTTCATGTTCACCACAAAGCACCACAATTGTGATGCCTCCAATAAAATTCACACGTCTTTAGATCACTCTTAGTACTCCTGTCTTTTGCTAGGATAGATGGAAGGGAAGAAGGAGGGTTGGAGAGGAAGAGAGAGATTGGAAGAGGAGAGGTCAAAGAGAATATAGGAGGTAGTTTTTGATCAAATCAAAACAAAGAGGATGGAGAGATTTTTTATGCTTAGTGGCCAGCTACTTAAGGCTTTCTTGGGCCTTTTGTATTAAGTGATGGGTGCATTAAGGAATCCTTAGATGCACCTCTCACACTATTAGTCCAAGTGATGTCACTTAAGTACCAAGTAGGATTTTAATCCTACTAACTAAAATCTCTATTTTAATTATCAATTTTAAATGGACTCTTCTATTTAAATATTTCTCTGAAAAATAAGTTATCTAATATTGATTAAATTGACTCTTTAATTTAATTGGTCCAACATAACTCCTTAAGTTGGCAAAACTAATTAAACTTGTCATATGATCCAATTAAATTGACACTTTAATTTAATTGGACTAATTTTAGCTTTTTAAATTAATTGAATAATGTAACCTCTTAAATTAAGAAAGCAATTGTGATTAATTTTGATTAGTAAATTGGCCTTTTTCAGTCTTGACCAATTTAACTATTTAACTCCTTAGATAATTTCTCCAAGCCCATTAGAGTGCCTAATTTTTTTTTTCTTACGACCCATTAGGCTCACCAACAAATTAGACATGGGCCCGAAACTTTTTGCAAGTTATTGAATATCAAATATTCCGATTAGCATAAACTCCTTGAAGCTAATTACACTTCAATTAATCTCTATTAATTGGAGAGTATCCAATCCCATAGCCGTTATTTAGCATAAGCCTAAGGAGGCCAACCAATTGGACGAATTAATTAGTTTAAACCTTTTCGCTTACAACTACCATATAAATCCGGTCTTCTCATTTCCTATCTCCTAAAAGGGACCTAGGGCAAGACATTTGCTAGTTCCATAATAGCCTTGATAACTATGTATCTATTCTTAATGTTTAATTCCTTATTATGACATCAACTTTGGAAAACTCTTTTTCTAAATTATCGTATCACCTCGCGCAAAGATTTCTTAGAACCAATAATCCTAGAATACATAAGAGATTAACCCGTTCTTCACAGATGGGCGAAATGGATCCCATCTTGGAACTCACCAGCCTCTATACTTAGGTAGCTTGTGTCCAACCTAAGCCCTAGGCTACCCGCTATGTGGTCGGAGCAAAATCAAAGCATAAGGACTTAAGTACGAGGATATCATAACCTCAAGTTAAAGGACTAATTATATGTACTATCGTAAGCTAGAGAATTTTCCACTACCAACATGCCACTCCAGCTACTTCTTAGATTCTGTATGCGAATCTTCAGTGAACTTGTTCTCTAACAAGCATTCACTAACATGCTGCCATGTCTTATATAGATTGCCCATGAAATGGGATAATATCCAACTCCTTGGAGTATGCATCGTTATTGTAAGTCTATCCGAATTTTAGATGTCTTGTCTGTTAATATTCTATGACTTGGAATACTTAAAATCGTGACCATAGAGACTTGTTTCATGATCACCATCATACGCGTAGCCAAGTCCCATAGTCTTACATGATTTAAGGGTTTCAACTAAATGCATGTGAAGAATATCATAAATGCATAAGATGAAGATGGATTCAGTCAAGATTGTATCACAAAAGGAGTAGTGATATACGCCAATCTAATTGGCTACAAGGCATTATTCCAACAGTCTCTCACTTATCTTATTGCCAATAAGGGCTTAGACAATGGATTTTCTATATTCTCTGCAAAGGCAACTTTATCCACCCTAATGTCCTCTACTAATGATCTCTTAGATCATGTCCCTTCCATTTGTGGAATAGGTAAAACTTGTTGGACGTCTTCATGTTGAGCATTTCTAGCACCTTTCTAAGCTTCTTGAGGATACCACCATGCTAAATGACCACGAAGACCTCTTTTTTGGTGGACTTTAGAAGAGTGTATAATGGAAATATGTTATTAAAGATCAATTTCCTTCCCTCAAGAGCTTGTCTTCTATCTTTTCTTTCTTGCTTTTTCATTTGTTGTCCTAGTTAGGTGCTCCATACTTTATCCTATTCATATCCTCTTGTGCCATATATCTATCAGGGAGATTCAGAAGAGCCTCCATAATGCGAAGTCTTTCTCTGAACAAGGAATTGGCGCAATCTTTATGCCTCAAAATAGGAATAAGACTATATCGTTGAGGAAATCAACTAAGGGATTGTCAATTTTTAGGACCTTATTGTTGAACCTTGTATAAAAGTCTTTTCGCAATTTGCTCTCATTCTAGTTGATCGAGTTAAAATAAGTATAGAGGAGCTTGGTTTTCTGTTTACTAGCAAACTAATGTAGAAAAGTTTCACATAGAAAGATTCAACCAAGCCTAGTTTGAGAAGAGCTATTTCTTAAAAAGTAGTCATGAGAAACTTTGCACATTCGTGGTTGTTATGTTCGTGCATCTACATAATATGTTCAAATAGACACATGTGATTGTTTAAGTTGGTGGAACCGTCATATCTTGACAAACCTATAAGAGCTTTGGAGTCAATAGTGACTCACTTATTGAGAATTTCCTTGACAAATGACAACTCTCTTTAATAGTATTAATGTTGTACGAACTCCTTATCATGAGAAACATGATTTTGAATATCGATAGAAGAGGTCTTCTAATCTTTCTTTTAATTACTAAACGTGATAGGACACTTTTTCCCAACCATTTTTGTCAGGTCAGCAAAATTAACTAGGTTGGACTTAGGGCTATTCAATCATGTTATGCATCGGGGTATGTTGGGGTTGAGGACCTCTTACATTGTAGCATAGTTTCGGTTGAATTAGTCACTAATCTGATTGCATGGCTTGGTGCATGACAGAATTAGCCTTGCCTTCCTCTAGTCTAGGTAGCGTTTCCTAAAGTTGTTGAGGTTTGTGTATCGTGCTCATCTTTAAGGAGAGTTGTAGTTTCAGTTTCTATAGTACAACTAAAATTCAGTTGCTAATAATTTACTCTAGCTGGGTCATAGTGATGGTGACCGTTTATTGTGGCTGAGTGCTTATTCCTGGTATGTTATGCTATTGATGCAGTGGAGGGAATAGTGGTGGATTTTGCTCATAGTCGAGAAGATATTTCTCAAGTTGCCTATTGTACACAATTTTCATGTTGTAAGCTTATTTGGTCATGTAGATGGCACTAATTAATAATGCAAATTTTAGTAAGAGGTTTTAGTAAAGGATGCCAAGATGCGCCATTCGAGCTGTTACGTGCGTCGAACTTGTAAAATAAGGGAATATGTCAGGCTTGTTAAGGTGGCTTTTAGCTAAAATCCTCTGATGCTTAAGTTAGATCAAGCTCTAAGGAGGTAATAGAGAAAGAGAGCAGACAATTAATGAAGCTATTAAAGTGTGTACCTAAGGCATTTATGAGAGGTTATATTTATTGTTATTAGAGAGTAGGCTTGAAATGGTTGATTTTCTCTTCATAGTTTTGTGATGTCTGTCATTATTATTGGGGCATAGTAGGTTATTTTGAAAGTCCTATAGACATGCTTCTCTGCCACTTGAACATTACTTTTGGCCACCTCTCGGCTATAATTGCTATGGAGATCTATGTTTAATGTAGTAGAGTTGATTGGTGGATAATTTTTAATATAGTGGAGGACGCTTGCAACACATTTGAAGTAGCCATTAGGTCTTCAACCTCTCATTGCCGACAAACCAAGGTTGGTCATAATAGCTTGGGTTACTTAACATTTTAAAGGTGAGTGAGGACTAAATTATAACTGCTAGCCTTTGGGATCCTATGGAGTTGACTGACCTAAGGCCAATCGATACATGGGACGAGTTCGTGAAGGGGCCCTTTTAACACCCTACAAGTAGGCAAAGCTTAATGGTAGAATGCTAGTTTAGTATAACTATAGAGCTAGTCAACTTGAAGTCTATCGATTTGACAAGGGGCTTTGTGGTAGGTCATGTGAAGGTGGTGGCCTTTATGATGAAGTCCAATCTAAAACAAGGTGTTTGTCGATGTAAGGATCTTAATAGCTTTTGTAGGGTTAGGTCACTAAGAGATAAATAGGTCGATCTGACTTCATCCACTCTATTTTCTGTGCCATGCTTGAATGAGAAAGTCCATTATGATTCCTTTTGCCAAGCACAAAGTGAATGAATTAATACAGATTTCTTAATAAGAAAATAACCCAAGAATAATAAATAGAAGTAATGAATGATTTGGTTAACTCCTCCATCTTTTGGTTGAGACCAAAATGGAATAGCAAAACCTATTTAATTATATAGTTGAAAGCTCAAAACTGTACTAGTTAAGCTTTTTGGACAATTCTCTATTGAAGCCACGTCTAGTGAAAGTTCTGTACAAACTTCGATTGGAGAGTGATCCATCCATTTAGTTCAAAAATCTCATGACTTGGTAGAAGAAATAAAAATATATTTCTTTCTAATGTTTAATTGAACTAGGGTTCATAGTCAAGAAAGTTACATCTTTGTTTGATGTGAAATGACAAAACCCAATCTGGGGACTTGAGACATAAAAGTGAATAGAGTAAAGAAGAGTTATGAGCCTTATCTACATATTGGAAAGCTATTGCAAAGAGTAAAGAAAAGTTGTGAGCTTTAGCTACATACTACAGAGCTATTGCAAAGCCTACCATGAGAAAGAAAAAGCTGGGAGAAGTTAGTTAGGTAGAACCCTAGTGCTCCTAGCTATCTATATATATATATATATATATATATCTTAGGGGGATTGCAAATCTTTTGCCTTATAACCAATTGTTCAAAATAAAAGTAAAGAGTGCCAAGGGCTAGCTTGTTTGGATGATTTGTTGAAGATAGAAATATTATGTCAAAATAAGGGGAATACAAGTAATCTCTCGAAGTCTCTCATTCTTAGCTCCGGTAAAACTCGACTAAAAATATTATCGAAAGCTAACGTGCCAAGCTTAAGCACCCCCTCTCTATGTCTCCAATCTCATCTTAGATTAGCTATACACTAGAACTACTAGCTTGGGAAGCTACATTACCTATAGCTATCATGCCTAAATTAAGATACTACATAGATTCAAACTTGGGGAGGGATTAAGGTTTTGATGAGAAGATGAAGCCATTTTGTCAAAAGAAATTAAATAAGAGGTCATAATTTGAAAATAGAAAAGATGAGATGGGATCTGATAAAGAGAGAACAAAAAAGAAAAAAAGGAACAAGCGAACCAAAAAATGTGAATAAGGATAGAGTCAAGTGACAAAGAGATATTTAAGTATTAGGTAATTGATGTACTTAATAGAAACAATAAGGCATAGTTAGCGCGATGGAAGTTACTTGACATGAGAAATGGAACCTTTCAATAGGTAGTCATTGTGAAGAAAGGTGAAGAGAGGTTCGTAACCATAAAGAATCATAATAAATTGAGTAGGAAATAGGATGGAAAATCAAAAGAATGAATAACTAACCATGCATAATAGGAACATGCACTACAAAAAATATAAACTATTGTGACGCATTTAATATAACGCTTAACAGGGAGCGCCACAATTTGGGCTTTTCGCGGCATTGGATTTTTGGCTATTTAAATTTATTAAGAAAGGAAAATAAAATTGATGTGTACGGTATCGTTTTAATATTGCACCCAATTTTTGGCACAGAGAAATTCTTCCCTGCCTCTTTTTTGGCTCACAACTCTTTTATTCCTTATCTATTTTTTCCTCTTTTCTTTCTTAGTCTTTCAAAACCTTTCCAATTGCCCTCCCTATCTGATATTGTACCTATTTTTCCTTTCAATTTCTTCAACCATTTGCACTACCCATCTTCAAGTAGTCATTCAATCATTCTTTAAAGGTTTTTGTACCTAATTCTTCTCTCATTTTCCATTTCATGTATCTTTCTTTGCATGGAAATAATTTTTGTAGTTTTATTTATGTTGTTCTTATTTTTGTTGTGGTTATGGATTTATTGGTATATCCCCTCTTTTTTTCCAGCTTTCTTTTGTCAATTCATCTTTATTTGTGGGTTTTTTTTGCTCGATTTTACATAATATATTTTCTGTTTCTTTTAGGGTCAATATAGCTTCAGTTGGAGACATTGTGGGCTTTTTTCCAACATTTCGGCATTCCTAAATCTTGGGTAACACTGACATATTAACGGTTGCCACCAAATTGATTTGTCACCCTTCGTCTGCGACTGCTGCCAACAGGTATACTTGTGATTTCGTATGTATTACGCAATAAATTGTTTTTGTTTAGTTTTTGGTTTTGTAGTGGTATGGTTCTACTAGAAGCTCAAATTTTAATTGTTGAGTTGTTGTCTAATGTGTATAAAGAAAGATGTTATGAATTTTTTGTTTTGAAATAGAATATTTTGGATTTTCTTTTCTTTAGATGTTGAATTGTATGTTAAATTGTACAAAACCTCAAATGACGTAGAATATTTTGGATTGAATTGAAAAAAAGTAGCATTAATGTTTTGCTCACTTATGATAAGTTTGACAGGGGAGAAAAAGTCTGCATTTGCTATGAGTTTCCATGTTTTTGTATGTGCATGGAAGTTGGCACTGAAAAGTTTGCATGATTCAGTGGCCGGGGTTGAGCTTTTAGTTATAAAAAAGGAGCTTGAGTTGGAAATAGTGTGCATGGTTTTTGTCTTGCTATACAAAACTAAAGCATAGATGCCATGAAATTAACTAGAAACTAATCTGATGTGATCTCTACCTGATGTTATACTAATGCTTTACTTATGCTACATAAAGGTAAGCACTAATCTGGTGTGACCACTACCTAATGTTATACTAATGCTTTCCTTATGCTACATACATACATATATATAAATTAATATTTTTTTAGTTTTATTGGATGGAATACTTACATTATTTTATAAAAAGTATTAGTAAACAAGAAGTAATTAATAAATATATAATTTATTTTTAACAACTATTACAAAGGATAAAAAAAATATTAAGCTATAATAATTTTCTCCAGGATTGTGCTATAGGGTTTAACACAAATACTATCAAAAGTGTAACTACTTGATGATATTGGTGGACCACATTGGACAACTGATTAAATTGGATTGGTAAATTCCTAATTAGTACACTTATACAGAAAATTAAAGAACTTGCTAGTAGTTTGAGAGATATCTCTTGGCTTCTCTTTTCTTAGTTTTGTTTTATTATTATTATTATTATTATTATTATTATTATTATTATTATTATTATTATTTTTTTTTTTTTGTGAGTTTTTATAATTGTATTAGGAAGATGACCTTTTTCATCTTTTTATTAATGAATAGAAAAACTTCCAAAGATACATAAGAACCAATCAATTATGTTTTTCCTCTTCTTCCCTTATTTACTATGTTTTCTCTTATAAGAAGGTAATAAGGAAACTTTGCTGTGCCAAGTTGAATTTTCATAAATAAAAGGTACAAACAAATCATGCTTTAATTTTCACTTCTTGTTCTCTCTTTTGTAGTCCACATTTATTTTATTAAAACATACCATTAGTTCATAAATTTCAGTAAGCTATCAACTCTTAATGTTATGAATGAGTGGGCTAAGATCAAAAGCTACCATAATTCTATTTCCATTTTATCATATTTTTTAATGATATAGTTTGTTTCTAACTTGCTTCTCTCTTGGTAGGAAAATTGGTGTTGAACAAGTGCTTGACATTACTTCGAGGTAATCATTTTAATTTTACTGACATTAATTGTGTATAATTTGAAGCATGCGGTTTAGTTTAGTTAGTCCATTTGAAGTGTTTCAACTGTTGTTTTATTTTCTTTAAACAATTATTTTATTTTTACAAAAGTAAATAAATATTTAAATTTATGATAGAACTAGTAGTATTTCAATTTATGATTTAATAAAATCTTTGGAACTCTATCTATAAGCTAAATCTACTACTAGCTTACGAACTTAGTGTATTCATATTAGTATAATAATGAGTTGTTATAAAGATATGAGATAAAAGTACGAACCAAAAGAAGGCCACTTAGTATAGCTTAATGAAATCTTATGACCTAAATAATTTTAGATGAGAAGACCACCCAGTGCAGCATAATAAATGGATACTTTGACCTAAATAATTCAATTGTTTTCTATTTATTTATAGTTTTTTAGCCTCTTTGTATTCATCTATGATAATCATGCTTGGTAGATCATTTTTGACATATATATAGAATTTTCTAGAGTGTTTCATTTTATCAATTGATTGATTGCCTAAACTTTTTGTTTGGATTTAATTTTTATTAATGCAGTGAGTCATAAATATGGATAAAAGTTGGATGAATTTGCCAAGGACAAACAAATTGTATAAGATTAATGGCATGACTTTATTCCTTGATTTTGCTTCAACTTTTGCTTATGGGAGTATGGATGGATTAATATTATGTCCGTGTGAAAGCCGTTGTAATGGAATATAGGCATTAAGAGAAGATGGAAATGAACACTTGATTTGCGATGATTTTATCAAAGGTTACAGTAAATGCGTAGCGCATGGTGAAACATCATGAAGAACAAAATCTAATTCTAATCCACTAAGGGATCTAAATGTATTTGATGACATGGAAGGGTTATTGCATGAGCATTTAGAATACCAAATGAAGACTATGTTATGGAAGATACATCTAATGCTCGAGTGGAAATGTCTAATGAAGAGGCTAAGAGATTTTGTTCTTTAATAGATGACTCCTGACAACCACTATACTCTGGATGTGAAAACTTCACAAAACTTTTGCTTTTTGTCCACTTGCTTCATATTAAATGCACTGGCAATATGAGTGACATTACATTCACAAGGGTATTATTCCTAGTAGAGTAGAATTACCTAAATTATATTATGACACCAAAAAGTTCATTAAGAAAATGGGTTTTTGTTATGAGAAATATGATGCTTGTTGAAATGATTGCATGCTTTATTGGGGAGTAAACAAAAAAAAGAGCATCGTGATACTTGTAAGGAACTTAGGTGGATAGGACCAGTACTAAGGACTTTAGATGAAAATGGTTCAATTGAGAATTTATATGGAATGGGCAAAAAAAATAAAAAAGTTGTTGCTAAGGTTGTCTGGCATTTTCCCATAAAACCTAGGTTGTAACGATTGTTTTCTTCATAAAAAATATCATCTTTAATGAGATGGCATGCTGAGGGTCATATCAAAGATACTAAAATGAGATACTCTGCAGATTAGCTTGGAATACATTTGATTTTCATAACCTAGAGTTTGCAAAAGACCCAAGAAATGTAACATTAGGTTTAGCAAACCGATGGGTTTAATCCATTCAAGAATATGATTATTAATAATTCTGCATGACTAGTTGTCATGATGCCATACAATTTAACACTAGAGATGTATATGAAAAAACCATTCTTTATGTTTTCTTTATTGGTTCCTAGTCCTAGTGAACTTGGCAAATAGTTTGATGTCTATCTCCAATATTTGATTGCTGAGTTAAATGAATTATGGTGTGGTGGTTTAACAACATTTGATGCTTCAATTAATCAATCTTTTAACATACGTGCAACACTTATGTGGACAATTAATGATCATCCAAGTTAAAGTATTATTTCAGGTTGGAGTTGTAAAGGATATTTAGCATGCCGTGTGTGTCATAAGTTTACATGCTTTGAATATTTAGTCAACTCACATAAGAATATTTATTTAGGCCATAGAAGGTTTTTGGAAGAGGATCATCCTTATTGAATAGATAAATATTTTAATGGAGAAGAAGAACATGGAACTCCACCCTCAAACTTATGGGGTCTATGATGATGGTTGATTTAGAGGTGTATCATATAAGATTTGGAAAAGGTATCAATGACAATCCAAACTTACCAAATAGCTGGAAAAAGCCGAGTATATTCTTTGAATTGCCGTATTGGGAAAAGAACTCATTGCACCACTATCTTGATGTCATGCATATTGAAAAAAAATATTTGTGACAACATTCTCGGCACCTTATTAAATATTAATGGAAAAACAAAAGATCACAAGGAAGGACGCCTTGATTGCAAATTAAAAGAGGTAAGCCAGAACTACATCCTAATGAAGATGGTAATTGTCAAAAGCTTTATTTTTCTTGAATACGGAAAGAAAAGAAAAGATTCTACAACATCTTAAAGAATGTTGAACTTTTAGATGGTCATGCATCTAATATTTCTAGGTGTGTGTAGGTGAAGCCACCTAAGTCTTTGGTTTTAAGAGTTACAATTGTCATATTTTGATGGAACAATTGTTCCTCGTGTATGCATAAAACACTACTAAAGAATGTTCAATCTCCTTTGATCAAATTCTATCGGTATTTTAAATATTTGGGCTCTAAAGAACTTTGCCCTCGTGAATTGATACAGCTTGAAGGAGAGATAGCAATAATACTTTGTGAGCTTGAGAAGATTTTTCGACTCTTTTTTTTTTTTACTTGATGGCGCATTTGCCAATCCATTTGGCAATAGAGTCTAAGATTGCATGTCCAATCCATTATCGATGGAGATATCCTATCAAATGGTAAGTGTATTTCTTATTTATTTTTTGCAGAACTTTTACTTTTCATAATTCAACTCTAAATATTAATAAGACATAACTATTCTAGGTACTTGTGTACATTGAAATCTTATGTTCGTAATAGAATCCGACCAGAAGGTTCAATAGTAGAAGGCTACTTAGCACAAGAATGTTTGGATATTTGTTCCATGTACTTGTCTAATCAAGTGGAAACAAGATTCAATAAAGTGGGTAGAAATTAAGATGTTGGAGGTGGCTCTAGAAAAGACCTAAATATTTTTTCCACAATAGGACATCCTTTAGGGAAAGTTATTGTTAGAGAATTTGATAAAAAATCCTTAGAAAAGGCACATCGTTACATACTTTTCAATTGTGATGTAATATTACTGTATATTCAATAAGTTTCTCTAACTATTAATTTGAATAAATAAAAGTTCAATTGGTTATTCATTTAAAGAATAATTACAGGAAACACAATGAAATTATTGAAGATCAACATTTTCGATCTACAAAACATCAAAGAAAATGTGCTCATAGCAAAACATTTGCAACTTGCTTTACAGAACATATAAGTAACAACAAAAGCAAAAAGGAAATTAACTAATTTTCACATGAATATATTATAACTATTAATTGCTTTTTGTTATTAGGTTGAAGAATTACCTTTAGCAGAAGATAATCCAATTATGGAAGATATTAAGTTTTTGGCTAGGGGTCCTAATTATGTTGGGATTGTATATAAGAGATTTATCATAAATGGTTATAGATATCGTATAAAAGAATGGGAAGGGAAAAGAAAGACATAGAATAGTGGGATAGTTGTTAGGTGCAATAGCATCTAGCTTTTCAAGTGTTAAAGATGGTAATCCTATCTCAAGTGATTTAGTTTATCGTGGGATCTTGAAAGACATTTTTGAATTAGATTATATGGGAGGGAGAAAACTCATGTTACTTGAATGTGACTGGGTTTCTAAAAGCAAAAGACTCAAGAAAGATGATAGTTTCATTTGGACTATACAAATATTAGGCGTCACAATGAACCTTCTGTATATGTGGATGATCCCACTGAAAGGGGTGATGTGTTGTAGTAGCTTTAAGATCCAAAGATGATACAACATAAATTTTTTTCTTCTCTTTTTTAACTTATGTTGATTTTCTAAGTACTTAAGAAAATATATTGACATTTTAAGTTTGTTAAGCATCTAGAAATGTTTGGTGTTTATTGTGTTCTACTTTTTCTATTACCATTATTGTATTTGTTAGTAGATTAATAATTACATACTTTCACTTGAAAATTGCAAACGTTAGTTGTGCATTATTAAATGCAGGGAATTATTTATACAAATGGCTACTATTACCAAAAAAAGAAGTTATGATGTTAGTAGCTCTACAAGATAGCCACATGAACCACCCTCAAATAGTTAACATCAAGGTTTGAATAAATAACTTGTAATTTGATACTTATAATTATCTCTATCAATTTTTATTTATCATAATAATCTAGCTTTAAATTTGTTTATTGATTTTAATTATGTTTGTGACCTTAGTCTCGAAGCAAGAAGACTGTTGAAAATAGAAAAAAAAAAAAAAAAGAGGAATCATGTTATCGGTCAAATAAGTTTTGCTGACATTGAAGATGAAATGATATTTTCTTCCCCATAGAGAAGATAAAAGTATCCCATAATGTTAGTTGTTTTATTAATTTTTGGTTGTATTAATTTTCTATTTGATCTATTTGCAGATAAAGGAAAAAAATAAAGTACCTTCAAGAGCATAATTGTTTGAGAAATGCTTTTCAAAAAATGGAGTTCCATCAGGTCCAGAAGTTGGAAAAACATTGGTAAATAATTGAAACTGTTATTGATTACTACTTTTACAGATTGAGTATTTTTTGTAGATGGTCATTAGAAGTAATCTTCATTCTTAAAATTTTTGAATATTTTTACAAGAAGAAATTATATGTATTAAATAACATACTTATAGACTGAAAAGAAAGATCGAACTGAGTTGTCTTCCTGAAGGTGCAAAGGACATTCATAGTCCTAATGATGTGTTTGGACAAGTTACTAGAGAAATGAGTAGTGGAAAGGCACTTCTGATTGGTTTTGGCATTACCCAAAATGATGTGTTGGAAAACACAATACCTACTATAAGACCGAGCTATCGTAACATTGTGCAACATGAAGAGCATGACCAAAATGCAAGAATTTGTGGAAAATCTACCAAACAAAATATCACAATTAGAGGCAAAGTTGGCAAGAATAGGGAGGGTATGTCATGTTAGTACTCCATCAGAACTATCTGGAGCTTAATCAATAGAGCGTGATAATACTTCGCCAGAAGTAATTTGAATGCAATCAATGAGACATGGAGTTCGATTGTCATCTAATGGATGCTCTCCCCCAAAATAATGCTTGATCATTGCATGTAAGTTATATTCCATATTGCAATAGAAATTTTCAATCTTATAAGTGTTTATTAGTGTTTAATGTTAACCATGCCTAGAGAATGTATCTGATGAAATTTAATTTGTTGTTGTTAAATGTCAATGATGACTGATGAATGAGTTTTAATTGATTATGGTTGATGAAATGTTGATATAGGCACACTGTTAAAGATAATTTGATTCACTTGTGACATGTATACTTAGGACTTTGATGTTATTACTTTATTATTGTTGGTTTCTATGGCTGGTTATGTTATTTTAAGTTTCTTCTTTGCTTTTTTCTCAAAAGTTATCAAAGTTGAGTGTTATTTAATTGTATTGATTTGATAAACAATATTGTTGATATATAGGTTGGAGCTATAGCTTCTATGAGAAGTAAGTTTGATTCTTCAAAAATTGTGGCAACTGAAAATATTACTAGCTTAGATTCAAATCACGTAGTTGGTAGATAATGCCTTGGATTGAATTGGTGTGAAGTTCATGTTCAAGTTATTATTGAAAGGGATGAAAAATTGCTTAGGCCTTATTCTATAATGAAAACTATTGGAGATGCATATGAAGCAACAATTGCCTAGTCTTGTAACCTAGTAAAGTGTTGTAATGTTTGTTTACATGTACGTACTTATGGTTACTTGTGAAATTTATATAAAAGGAGTTTTTTCATTTCATTTATGCAAGTGGTATGAGAAGAGGAAGAGTGAAGTTGCTTGCATACCTTTTGCACTATTTGATGCATTCTCAAATGATCATCAATCAACTACATGCATTTTGTACAAGCTTAGACTTGTAAATCAAGTTTTTTAACTTGTAATTTAGGAAGAATATATATAACAACTTTGTGACTCTATTAACTAACATACTTGTTGCAATGAATGGCTATTTGAGAATTCAATGTATAACTTTTTATTAGTATTGAAGCTTCAGTTCAATTCAAAATTTCTTTTGATAGTTTACATTTCTTGTTAGTTATGGCCTTGCTAATGAAGACAAATAGAAGGTATCTCTTGTTATGTTGTGTCAAGCTTGTATAGTGACACTTATAGTGACACAAGTGAGTGTTGCAGGTTTTTCATTTTTTGACACTTAATATTGTTCAATAGATAATTTCATGACATTTTTAAATATCACATTAAGCATCTAGTGTGATATACTTAAGTGTAAAAAATAGTTCCAATTGTGACTCTTAACTTCATCTCAAACATGGATTGCTGATTCTTTTAAATATTGTATTAAGCATTCTATGTGACGGATTTACCTACGGTAATAAGAACAAATCATGATGCTTATCATTGTCTCAATATATAGCTTCCTAACACGTTTAAATGCTACAATAAGCTTTTCTGGTGACAGATCTAAGTGTAGCAAGTTCTTTATATTGTATCTCTTAATAGTGTCTCAATAGTTATCAATGAAAAGTTTATTTAATCATTTAAAAGTGTGACTTTTTGTACCATTATTGATGCACTATACAACATCATTATAACTTTGCTTTTATAACACATTTAAGTGTCACAAAGGCTATTGCAACAACTCTTTTAGAGGCGCAATTACAAAGCACCACAACAACTTAAACACTACTATAATATAGTTATTGTGGCATTATTTTATGTCACTATAGCTTGTTTTTCTTGTAGGGATAAAATGATACATGTTGGTAGAGTATTTAGAAAATGGGAAATCGAGGCATAAATACTAATGATGAGTTACCTCTTGACGGTGCACTATTATAAAAGAGGAAATTTACAAGGCACAATGGAGAAGATATTCCTTCAAGTTTTAATTAGGCATAAAATATGTCATACAATATCACTTTCATGCACATCCACTCCCCTAGTTTAGTGGGAATTCATAGAAAAATGAGCTACAAGAGTGTGGGATAGTGATGTGAGAGAAAATCAAGGATAATATCCATGTGTGGAACCCAACCTCACATAGAGTCTTGGCTAGTAGCCTACATCTCTTTCCTGACTTGGCTTAGACCTATAATGTTATACATTTGAATGTGTCTACTGTACACCAAAATATTGATCTAATATGCTAAAATGGTATCTTTCCCTAGTTTAAAGAAAACTCTCATGTATGAAAAGAGGAGTTGTTACATCAGAATATAAAAAATGCACCCCTATTAGGATAGTCACAACAGTCCAAATGGAAAGAACATGGTCACTTGTGAAAGAATATGGGATCCCAAAGGGGAGTAAAAAGACAAAATAAGTTTTAGAGATATATGTTGGGAATATGCTATAACCTTAAGTTCCAAAATAAAAATGCAAGAAGATAAATGACATAGTTATTTATTGTGATTCGGTAAGCCTACATTCACTACATAAGTGAAACACTTAGAATTTTTAGTATGCACTTAAGGTAAATAGATATAAATACAAGTTAGCAATCCTTTCGTTTTTTGCTACTGGATTTATTGTAGCTACTACATTGACCAAATCGCAGTTAAGCAACTCAATAAAAAATCTAACCTAATTATAAACTATCTCTAGCTATGTAGAATATTGTGAGACACACTTCTTTTTTTATGCTACACTTTTGTTAAATACAAGAAGTTGGTTGATCATTTCCTTCAATAATCTAGCTTGATTAATGGAAGTGATTTTGGAATATTTCTTTCCTTAAACAACGCCAATTGCATCATTCTATCTTTGTAAGCATGTGCAATGAAAAGAAAGATCCTAAGAATATGCAATGGTCACTTTCCATCCGTAAATTTGTAAGGTAATTGAGGCAAGAATAAAATTGTATAAACAAAGACAATATTTGCAAATTGGTGATAATCAAAACAAGTAAAGGTAGATCCTAAGAACTTCTAAGGTTAGGTCATTGAAAAGATATTATATTCAAGATTGCCTTTTTCTAAAGTCTCAAGCAAGGTGAACGGGCATTTACCAATTATAGAAGAGCTTGTTGGACAGGTATAAAGGTAAGACTTTCTTCATATTTCTATTTGAAAATAAAACTTCTAACTTAAGTGTCAAAGAGTATATGCTAGAAATATCTAAAGATCCACTAACTTTTGTTCATGTGCATAGTGGCATTTTGAGGTGTTTCCAAGTCTTTTTATGGGAGATATAATATGGATTTTAGGTCAAATCCTGTTTCTCATGACTATTCAATATTTTAACATGCATATAGAAGTACAAAATTGGATTCCTTGAAGTGTGTTTCATTGGTTTGACAAAATTAAAGTTGATATAAAAATATTTTTGTTCACTATAAAAATATAATGTTAACTTAAAAAAATAAATGAAAATGTAAAAATTATCACTAATGATGTGTACGATTAAATAACAATAATTTTATTTTGTCAAAAATAATACTTTTTAAATAACAATATGTACTTTTTTTAATAATATTATGATCTAATGACAAGAACTAATATTTAAATTGCTACTGCTGATAATTATTAATATATGTGTAATGATAATTTTATTATCAATATAATTTGTACTAGAATTTTCATATAATAAGAGATTGTGCTTTACTTAATAAATTATCAATAATTTCATGTTTTTCTTCTTGTTACTTTATGTAGAACCTCAAACTCTATAGCTACATTAGTATATCAGAATATATAATGATGTATTTGTGGTAGATAATTTTGTGATTTGTGTTAGTATTATAAAAATATAATTATATAATCATCACAAACATAATTACATAAAATATAATGCGTAAAATAGTAGATCAAACCGTATAAAAGATTGAAGAAAATGGAGTTGGATCAATGGAGAGTCACAACACTTGTCGCTGTTCTAAAGCCATGATTTCCTCCCTTTGTACGAGTATTAATGGCTGATCATGACTCCAAAATAAAACCCTATTAGCTCTTAGCGGTGTCTCATCCTGTGTGCATGACCACGAGGAGACTAGGAACCAGTTCATAGTCACATTGCCAAAAACACAAAAATCTTGTGGAAATGTATGGAATAAAATTGTCTAAACTGGAGTGTATGAAATATAATTATCTAAACCCACACATTTTATGTGCCAAAGAAAGGATTATGGTTCCTTATATAAGACTAGAATTGACCGTTAGAAAGGATTAATGGGCCACTAAAACCATCATAAAAACACCATAAATTCAATTATAATTAGGCTCAATAATTATAGAATAAAATGGTTGAAATTCTATTAAATAAAATGATAAAATGATTGATGAGGCCATAAATATAAAATGAATCAAATAAATAGGCACATTAGTTAAGACATTAAAACACATAATAAAATGATATTGTTGGAAATAAAAATAAATTGAAGAAATTTTAAAGCTTATTTCCAGCAATCCCCCATAAGATTTAAAATTTCTGAAATTCAATATAGAAGAAATATGATGGCAACTTATACTGTGCACTCGGTGCATGTGCCTTTCGGGCTTGAACATACACTTAGTGTTAGCAATATCAATTTGAGGGAGCCTGTAATGCCCAAGAATTCCGTATCATATTTAATTGATTACTTTACTATATGAAATTTATTTTGTTTAGTATACCAATTAGGACATAGAAAAGTATAAAATACCATTCTTTTAAAAATATATAGATTAAAAGAAAATTAATTTATTAGAATAAAAAAAGGAAGAAAAATCAAATTCCCTCCTAATCAAATAATGATAAATATTATGTTCAATCTTGAATTTATTTTAAAAATAAAAAAATAATTTTTGGTTATAGTAAGTTTTACTCTGCTTGGTTAGAGTGTAATATTTCAAGGAGCATGAATAATTAATTATAGGACTTGTTTAATTTTCTTATAGAATTAAAATTAATAGCAAGTAAATATCCTAATTCTAGAGGGAGTATAATTAGAGTTCTCCTTGAATTAAACTACTTTTTTCATATATATAGTCCATACAATCCGAAACCCTAATCATATTAGAGTTAAAAAAAAGATAGATAGAGACGAAGATAGATGGAAAAAGAAAACGGGACCAGTGGCTGCAACTTTTCTGAAGCAAAAACATCAAGGTAAAGAAGCAATTTTTCATTGAAATTTCTGTATAAGAATGTTGTCTATGGAGTCGGTGGTTTTTCTTAACTTTCTCAACCATGTTAACTCACCTTGTTCATTTAATGAAAAGAAAAGAGAGTGTCTTTCTCATCATGTATGTGGGCAGAAATTATAGAGCTTGAAGGGTGGAAGTTTGACCTTCGAAAAACCATGCATGCGGGTTGTATTTTAAGGTATAAGTGGACCTTTCATGGTTTTCTTTCTTTTTTTTTTTTTTTTTCCGGGAAATCTAGTAAGGAATTTATGTAGTATTTAAATTGTGTGATGGGTAGTTTAGGTGCCACCTTAAGATGAAACAACATCAATCTAAAGGGGCTATTGTAATGTGCTATGAATTTTAGAATTACAAGAATTGTTGCTGTTGTTGGGTTTTGATTTTCAGATTCTAGGATTAAAAGTTCTACATTAATTCGTGGGTCAAATTTATTTACTTTTACTTCAAAATTTTTATGTGTGAACTTTAATATATCTACAATGTTATGAAAAAATTTCAGGTTTTAACTATCTCTATTGATTTTTATAAAAATCCAAAAATGTAACCTGCCAGACCAAGTGGCGAGTTTAAGCAGGTTAAATTTAGAATTTCTTTTGCCCATCTAAATGATAGTATTTTAAAGTGATAAATTTTAATAACAACCGTCAATGTGTCAGTAACATTACTGAAATGTTTCACAAACTTAGGAAATGTAGTTATTTTTATAAAATTTATCAAGTTTAACTACCTGAGTACATGCTAGATTTGAACTATTTTAATTTGAGGGGATTTATTACCATGATAATGAAAGTGTTTTGATTTTTTGTTTTAGTTTTTACAATAACTTGAAATCATTTTAGAAAAAGAATAAATAAAATATTAGAACCTTATATTATTTATTTTAGTTATTGAAAGTCATGAAAATTCGCTACTGCGAAATTGTGTCCTACTCCTAGAACAATTATGATTTTAGAAACTAGTGGCTAAGTTAATTATATTTCTCTAATCTTCAATTCTACATGAGCACTTCTGGTGAGGATAACAAGTGTGGTTGCCATTAGGATTTGTTACATTAGATTTAGGAAGAATTACTCAAGTATTTAGGCCATTCTAGGCATTTGTCATAAAAGTATTGTATAGGTCTTGGGTATTCTAGAATGAGGGGGAAAGTTTAAGCATTTGTTGAAGTGTTCATTAGATGAAATTGATTTAATTATTATCATTACTTAGCAGGTTATTTAAGCTAGCTCTTGGAGATCATTGATCAAATGAATGTAGACTATTGTGAGTGCCTAAACTTATATGTATTATATAGTTTTTTTTTTTTTTTTAAAACCCAGAAGGATATGTGCTACGTAATCTACTGATAATGTTTTTATTTTACATTGCATTATATATATATATATATATTTATATATATATTCCATTGTGCATTAAAAGAAAGTTTTTCTTATTTTATTTCTAGATGAAAGAAAACATATGCTTTTATAATTTTTTTTTTTTAATGCTTCTAGACTAGCAGTTAAATTCGATGATCAACTGATGACTGAATTTACTGTTACTGCTACTGTTACTGTTAGTTGGATTCAACTTGATCTAGGTGTACAAGAGACTTCAATGGGCAGCAGCGGACTCGCTAGTTCAACCCCAAGCCTCCATGGCCTAATCGCCCCAACGCACAACAAAAGTTGTTTGTGGCTGAAGTAGATCGTAGGATTTCCTGAGGACTTAGGCTCAGGTACTGTTTTGGTAATATCACACCTTGGTCAGAACAATAAGGAACTGTTACGATGGGAGTCATAAGATTGATTGGCTACAACAAATACTGTGTGATTGTCGCATTTAAATTGTTAGTCTAGCTATAACCATGTTTACTAAATTTTTATTTCATTACTGCTTGACCGTTTATTGCTTTTCAATGATATTCTTCTCAGATATTTTCACTGAACTAACATGTTAAATTCACAAACTCACATTGCACACACTTGGCATTCACTGAGTCTTTTACTCACACTCTACCTTTTTTTAACTTCCTTCTGGCAAACCTAGAAACTAGCCTTAATGACGATGATGAACCCGTCTGTGACGAGAATTAGAGTTGAAAGACTTCTCAGGAGGAATTAGAAGTATTTTAGTTTTATTTGTCATGTTGAGGACTTAGTTCTTCTTGTACTTTTATTGTTTATTAAATTTGTAGACATTTCGAATTTTTCTATGTTTAAGATTTATTTGGACTGCAACATGATAGAAACACATATAATTTGTCAAACTCAACAATAGAGTGGTTATTTTCTAAGTCAATAATCAGGTTCAAAATAAAGCCACTTTAAGAATAAAAATGACTATTCAAAAAATTCAATTAGTGGCAGATTTTCTTTTTCTTTTTCATTTTTTCCCCACAAATCAGTAGTTTGCAACTCTCAAGAAATATATAGGTAATACTATATCATTTTATGTAGTTTAAGCATCACAAAAATCATAACATAAATTAATAATACACACTTTATGTGCTTTGACAAAACTTAGGTGAAAAATTACATACTGCCATTTGTATCAAAGACCCCCTTTAAATCCTATTATCAAAATCCCTACACTCTGGTGCAAATGCCTGTCTTGTGCATCTATAAAAAGGGTAACAAGTTATAAATAATAAAGCAATATTTTATTACTTGCTAGTGGATGAGAAAGCATCAAGCTCTATTTTTAATGGCCAAATTATAAATCAAAGTCAATGAAGAAAATTAAACTTACTAAGAAAAAATAACTTCCTACTAATGGAGATCATTAATTAATGACTAGCATTGAAGACATATTCAAGGACAATTACTCAATTAGTCAACTAGCCATTGAAGTGAAGATTATGTAACTCTAAAATATGTTACAAAAAAGGAAAATCATAAAAAAAATTAAATATGAACCATATATAATATTTTGTCTTTACTTTCTACCCATGATAAGGAGGCCTCCCCAGCTCGCCGTTGATTTGGCAAGCCACGTGAAATTTTGTGTGTGTTTTTTTTTTTTTAATAATTAACCCACAAACATTTTGATAAATACTGTTGAATACATTTTATATAGTTTGGAAACAACACCAGCACTTACACTGTTTATATTTCAACACAATCTCTAAACTAATGAAATCACTTCTTCCATCGAAAATAAGAGGTAATGGAAATAAAATATATAGCTTGTATATACTGTATATTTACGAGAAAGTAGTGATCAATTACGTACATCATAAGTCATGACAATATATTTTTCTTTTTCCTTTTCCTTTTAGAAAATAGAAATGCATGATTTTCTATTTATTTTAATTTATAATATTGTTATAATCAACCAAACCATGCATTCTTCTAACATGTAAAGTCTTAAAATCTAAAATACTAAATATGGAAGCAAGAAATTGTACCTCCATCTCATAAGATACATGCATTTTCTTAGAAGTTCATACCTTTGTTCACTGACTTGTACACATCTTTGATATCCTTTGCAGCTAACAAATAATTTGACTTGAACAAAAATTCTCAGTGGGTTTCATATATGCAAGGAAAAGGCATCATGTTAGATTTGTATAAATATTCAAACACTAATCACACATTCATGGCTTTAGATTGTTGTGGATAATTGTGTAATTTGTGTTAGTATCATAAAAATAAAATTATATAATTATCACAAGTATAATTACACAAAAATATAATGTGTAAAATAATAGATCAAACCATATAAAAAATTGAAAAAAATGGAGTTGGATCAATGGAGAGTCACGACACTTGTCACTATCCTAAAGCCATGATTGCCTCCCTTCGTGTAGGTACTAACGGCTGATCATGCCTCCAAAATAAAATCCCATTAGCTCTCATAGGTGTCTCATCCCATGTGTATGAACACGAGGAGACTAGGAGCCAGTCTATAGTCAGATTGCCAAAAATACAAAAATCTTGTAGGAATGCATGAAATAAAATTGTCTAAACTGGAGTGTATGAAATAAAATTGTCTATATGCCAAGAAAGGATTATGGTCTGTTTATATAAGAGTAGAATTTGACCGTTAGAAAGAATTAATGGGCTACTAAAACCATCGTAAAAGCACCATAAGTTCCATTATAATTAGGCTCAATAATTATAGAATAAAATGGTCAAAATTCTATTAAATAAAATGATAAAATGATTGATGAGGTCATAAATATAAAATGAATCAAATAAATAGACACATTAATTAAGAATTAAAACACATAATAAAATGATACTGTTGAAATAAAAATAAAGGAAATAAAAACAATTAAAGAAAATTGAAAGTTTATTTCCAAAAGTATTCATCACTAACATCTGACAATGTTTAAACACATTTAAACACCTATATCCACTTTAGTAGTCGCCTCGAGTTTTTTATTGTTGTTGTTTTTGTTATTATTATTATTATTATTATTATTATTATTATTATTATTTTGTTGCTTGTTTTTTTTTTCCTTCTATCAAGTCACGGAGTTGTTAATTATTCCTAACATGATGCTTCCACTCTTATTAATTGTTAGTTCTTTTCCATCACTTCGGTTGAACAAAAAGTTCCGTTTATGAAGACCGTGGATAAAAAATGGCTCACCTCGTGGGGGGAGATCATGTGAATCTTCACCATAAATGTCCATCAATCTCAATGTATATATATATATTTCTTAATATGAACCGTCTATTAATTCAATCTGATATTTTCAAGGCTCTTCCGTAAATTACGTGCAGGTCATATATATATATATATATATATAATGACAGCTATATATGCTACTTGATTTTGATGATTATTTAACTTCAACAAACGAAGTACCATAAGTTGGATACACACACGCAGATTGTTTTCCTCATGGGAACTGTTATGGTAGCATCAGGATTTGAGAAGCCTCCGTTGATTTTTAAGGGGAGGTAAGCTAATTTTAATCCGTATTTGGACTTTCCTAATGTTAGTTATAAGCATAAACTGATCATAATTAATATTTTATGCAATTTATCATTTTGGATATTTCAGTTCCCTGTACCAAGTTCATCTTGTAAAAGCGGAGACGATACGACCTTTCATCCCCAAAGAGTTGAAAATACGTGAAACTTTAGGGTACTTATATAGTTTATTAACAGTCGCTTTTTCTTTTTATTATTTTTTTATTTATTTGATCGTATCAGTTATTATCAAGGTTTTATTTGTTTTGTTTTTTTTATCAATAATTATTATCAAGTTCGACAAGTTCAATACGAGTATATATGTTCTGCAGATACACTTTTGGTGGATTCTTTCTTTCCAATTATGAAGACAGCCCTTATGGTGCTTTTGATGAGGTTAATAATAAGCTCTTGCATATATATATATATATATATATATATTTGTGCTTTTTTTTTTTTACTAGGATGAACCCTTTTCTTGATTTACTACTATTTATACAGCTAATGGTCATTGCTGGGATTGTGAGGAATGATCGATCATCCTCAGCCGCCGCGTAAGTTGCAGCTTATCGCTTGAGCACTTTTTGTCATCATTAATTCTACCATCATAAGCAGCTGATGTATATAATAAAAAACTTGTAATATACGGAAAGAAGCTGTGGAAAGAGATAGAGTTAGCTGTGTATTCAGGTTATATATATATAATAAGACAATTTGAAAAAGGAATTTGGTTTATGTTATAACATGATACTATATTTATTCCTATTAGTTTTCTTACAAACAACTTATAATGTTGGTGAATAGATGGGCTGCCAAGGTACTTGTTAGCAGTGAGGAAGCTCGCGACCATGGCCGAAAGGTGGGTGAATTTTTTTGATTAATCGAGAGCATGGCATTCGAATATTCAATTAATCAATTCTGGTTGTACTGTATGAATTTTCATTAATTATAATTTTAACTCAAATTAAAAAGTAGTAAAAAAATTTTAAGTAAGAAAACTCAATATTCACTCTTCAAATTACTCCAACTTTCCAGTCACTCCTTACTAATATGCTTAATAAAGTATCCTTTGCTTCATAACTATTTTTCTTAATTATCTTTAATTTTGGTACAAGATTAAATTATTAAATTATTTTTTTTATATATAAAGAGTTGTCCTTGTAAAGATATCTTTGTAATATATAGTAATTAATTTTATTGCATAAAAATTTCAAAATATTTCAAATGTAAATTGGATTTTGAAGTTGAATTTTTGGAATAGATTTAGTTCATTTTCTTTTTTCTTTGGACCTAGCTAATTGTAGAGGTGCAATCCCATTGAATCTTAAATAGGCTTCCTTTCCCCCTTACCACATCAATTTCCTCTTCTCCCCTCTCTCTACCAAAATCATAACAATGGGGAAGGTTGGTAAATGTTTTTCTAGCAATTGTGGAAGATGGAGGGATTGAATTGGTAATTTGGTTTGTTATTTTAAAGAGGGGATAAGTGTGATTTACTCTATATTTTTTATTTCTCTAATTACACTCTTTGGTTGTAGTGATTGGAAAGTTAGAATAATTTGAGGAATGAATATTGAGTTTTCTTTGTTAAAAAAAATCCGTACTACTTTTCAACTTAGGTTAAGATTGTAGTTACTGAAAATTTATACTTACTATTAGATTAATTTTTTTATGACATGATAACACCTAAATGTATTGTGTGTAATTGAAGAGAAGCAAAATCCACATTGAATGATTTGCCAATGGCATATGGCCAAATGACATAAATTTCTCACATAATGTGAGTGTTTAGAAGTTTGTATTTTAACAGATTTCTAATGTGCGTGCATATATATATATATATATATGTAAAGAAACATTGAATGGTTTTAGTTAAATCTCACAAATTATTTTATGGTGCTTGAATAAATGGAGCTTCAACGAATTTCATTTTCTTTTCCAATTATTTGAGTTATTCACTTGCTCAAAGGAAGCATGCAGTAGTTCATTTTCTCTATGAATAAAAAATTCAATTTACTTTTTTTTTTTTTTTTTTTTTAATATAACATTCAGTGTTTTACAATTAACAATAACTTAAAAAGTAAACGAGTGGATTCTCTACATTTACTTAGAAAAGACATTTTATTTGAGCAAAGCGATTTTCTAATAGCCACAAAATTAACTCCTAAAATAAAGTGCGCATTTATAGAAATTTTATTACTGAGTTAAAAGAAAGATTTAATCAAGTTTTTACATGTCGAACATATATAAATATTTATTGGCAAAAAAAAATTAATTTTGACAATGATTTCATTTAAAATATTTCACTAAATTTAGATTAAATATATAACAAAAATGCTTGTAGGTATAGGACAAGGAGTTTAGACAAATAATAATAAAAATATCCAATCTTTGATTCGATGGGAGGATAAGTTTTTTTAATATTGAAGTCTTCCAATATTAGTTTGTAAATGAATAATTAGGTAATGAAAAAGATTGAAATATATCTAGCATTATGATGTTTTAGTTGGAGTCCGAATTGCCATATATATAATGTATACATATCTCCTTATCATGTTGCAATATTATTTCTGGTAAATTTAAATCTTTGACCTTTTGTACTCTATGTCTCAGGAATTTGGACTTTCAAGTCAAATTGCCAAATTTTCAAAGGTAGCCCCCATATATATCTTGGAAATTGCATGTTCATCTAAAACATCTAATAAACTCCTAATATATGTATGTATGTTTTCTGTTGAACCAGAAAATTAATGAAATATCACATGAAAGAAAACCAGGAGGCTTTCTGAATATAAATGGCTTAGAAGTTAAAGAAATGAAGGATGGGGGACCAACAGATTGGTGCAACCTTGGAATTAAAATTGATGCTAAATCGGTCAGAAAATTCAACTGGATTAAATCTTTTTGTAATTTCAGTTTATTTTTCTTATTCGCGCACGTACGCTTGATTTAATTTGTTGTCCATTCAGAGGATGCAGCATCCCATATGGACCAATTTGAACAAGCGTATCACCAGTCCCCATATCAAAATGTCCCTCCCAGGCCTCAGGTGAATTGATTTTATGTTCACCATTTACTTTCAAACCTTTAATATATGTGGAATTAAACTAGAATATAATGATTAATGGTAATTACTAATTAGTGGGTTTCTTGCACTCTTTTTGCAGCGGTCTCACGGAATACAATCCGCATCTTTTTGAATACAGCTGCCAGATTGAGACCAGGTTAGTTATTTATGCAGTGATTGGTATGTTTCATAGTTATATATGTAAATGCCACTTTTAGACCTCAAGTCACTGAAAAAAAACTCGTTCTCTTCGAAGAATTTGGTAGGAAATTCATCGGAAATGGAAAATTTCTTTGAGCCTACGGAAAAAAGCCCGCCCCATACTAATTTTTTTTTTTCCATTCCTTTTTCGACGGATAAATTTTTCGGAGGAATACTGATGTGTGTTTTAGATGGATTTGCTAACCTGTTGTAACTGAATATATTTTCATTCAGGGGTCAAAGGAAAAATTCATTGAAAAATTTCCAACAGCTTTCACTTAGATTTTCAACTGATTTTTAATTTATTATTTTAAATATTTTCCAACAAAAAAGTCTCGCAATTTAATTGGAAACTATTAAATTTTCTGACCCTTCTGTTAGATTTTTGACAAAATTTTATTTATTTTAAATATTTATTATAATATTTTTCGGTGAAGATTCATCGTAGTTCCTTTGAAAATTTATTTTTTTAATAATTTTATTTATTTTTATTTGATTAGACCTATAACTTGCTCATAGATCTGTTATATATATATATATATATAATTCGATAAAAGTACGGAGCAATAAAATTTATGAATAAATAGACATAAAAAATTAAAAAATATAATTTCATAAATATTTATCTTAGAAAGTATTAAATCTTCATTATAAATAAAATATTAAAATTTACTGACCAGCAACAATAGCATCGCAGTTGAAATATTCATCATGAGAAAATTAAAAAAGTAGGACTGTATCTATAGCCATTTCGCATTATAGGACCGAAATTTGGGGTCATAGTAGACTAGGACTAAAACTCATAAAAATTCAAAGAAAAAAAAAAAAGGACCATGCTCATCGAAAAACACAGTCAGCATAAATGACTGCATGCTCACGTGTCACTGATGTGGCGTTGATGTATAAAAAATCCGGTGAGCTCAATCCTAGTAACCTTGGGCTCTTTTCCACGTTGTCTGCCACCTAAAAAAAATGTGCCACGTCATATAAATTATCCACGTAGGAATAATTTGATAAAAAAGAAGAAACCCCCCAAATAAGAATCCTAAATCCCTAAATCTCCCTTTCGACTTCACACTTCCTTCTCCTCCATCTTCTAAGTATTTCTATTGCAAAATCCAAAATAAAATAGTAGCATCGAATAATCCATGCATTTGTGAGCACCAAAAAATAATAAAAAATGGTATTCAAGCATTGGCGATGATATATCAACTTTCCACCCCCATTTCTAATTACTTTTTTTGTGTCCTTATATGCCGGTACGTCTCTTCAACTATTTTTCTCACAATGAAAGTGTTGACACCAAAATTCTGAAGAATTGAAATCAACTCAGACACAAAAGTTCAGCTGATGAAGGTAGTTGATGCCATGACTAGCACCTGCTTAGTAGATAGCCAAAAGAGCACTAGTCGATCAGCGATGATCTCGAAGCACCTCCCAATAAATGCCCAAAATAATGGAAACTTGGTAAATCCTCGATTAGAGCGTGTTTATGATGGGATTGTCATTATGCTACGGATCACGGTTAAAACATGCCCGACAAAGCTCTATAACCTATGTTTGCTAGCCCAACCAAACAGCTAATTATTTACATAATTAGTTGAACTATTCGCTGATCAAGGAAACGGGCTGAATCAAAATGGCCGCATGCTATCACCATTTTGACCACAGTACCCTCAAAGCATAAGCCATGAAAGAATAACACTACCAGATTTGTGGGCAACAACTAAAGTGCCACTTAATAGCAACCCCTAACCCTATAAACACAATAATTAAGAAGGATAAAAACACACTCAAAATCAAACACTTATCAGCCATTTATCTTAATTTTATATTTCCTTTAATTTAAGTTCTTTACATTTTTCAATCATTTTGTATTACTTTCTAGCTTAATTCGTTAATACAATTTCAGCATATTATTTTCATTTATCCTCATTTTCTTTCCTAGCTAGCATTTTTAACAACTTTCTTTAATTACTAGCTTTTTCATTAGTTTCCTTAGCTTAGTTTAGATTACCTAAATCTGTGCGTGTTCTTAACTGAGCCTAGGAATCCACTTTCTAAAGAGCAGAGACCCCTTTTCAAAATAACTGCTTGGTTTAGGGAATCAGTTGAGTGAAATAACTAGCTCAGTTAATCAATACAATTGAGTCGCAAACAAAATTAAATTTTACGTATCTTTTTAGTGGATGTGAGGTCTCCAAAATACATATCAAATTTAACTTGGGGTTGCCTGATTAGATCACTTGAGCCACAAGCCATATATATTTAATTGAAGTCAGATGCAAACGTAATAAAATATATGTGAAAATTCTTCAACATTAATTAAACCACTTGTTGAAACTCAGGAGGATCTATTGCGGAAACAATAAAATAACAGTAAAATAATTCAATGAAATTATGACAACAAGATTTAACGTGGTTCGGCGATGTGCCTAATCCATCCAACAAAGAAAAGAAATTTTATTGATCTCAAATCAAAGTGCAAGTACAAACTTGAATCCCACAAATCTCACGAAAATATCTAACACCCTCGTTCTAAACTCTGTCTTGAGAGAATTACTCAAAAACAGTAAAGAAGCCCTTGTTTTATGTTCGTGATACTTTTCCCGGAAGAAAAAACTGATATTTATAGTCGAAAACCGAAGCCCAAGGTCCATGGGCTTGCATCGCGCGCCGGGGCGCACAAAACTTGCTCCCTGACGTGCACAAAACTGCTTGTGCCAAGAAAAAACCAAACATGGGCAGAAACTTTGAGGTGGGGCGCAAAACACTTGAGCCCTGGCGCAAGTTACTATTCACTACGCGCCAGGGTGTACGATGCGTGTTTTTATGCCTTTTTGCCTATGTACACGTCTTGGCGCACCTTGCCTTGCGCCCTAGCATGCAACGTCCTTCCAACAAGCAATGTGGTGTGTTCTCCAGCCAATTTCGACCACTTTGCTCCGTTTTGCTCCATTTCTTCCGTTCCTTGTGAATCTTACCTCAAATTTCAAGGCAAAATCAACAATTCTCCACCTTGACTTGAAATTCCCATTCATCTTCTTTGTCCCTGCCCCCAATAGGGCCTGCTATCTGAGTTTACAAACATTAACCAAATCCAAGCAATGCTCGAATTTGATTCCTGGAACAGCCTTAGTCAACATGTTTGTCGGATTATCCTTAGTCCCAACTTTGTCAACCAACATGACTACTTGAGACACCATATCCCGAACAAAGTGATATCTCACATTTATGTGCTTTGTTCTCTCATGAAATGCTTGATTCTTTGACAAGTGTATGGCACTCTAGCTGTCACAAAATGCCTTAGTGATCTCAGAAGTCATACCCACATCATCGATAAGCCCCTTTAGCCAAATGCCTTCCATGACACCTTCAACCAAAGCCATGTACTCAGCTTCTATTGTGAACAATGCAACTGATGATTGCAAAGTCGCCTTCCAGTTAACTGTACAACTCAATACACAAAACACATAGCCCGTCATAGACCTTCTGCTATCCAAATCTCCTGCATAATCCGCATCCACATAGCCAATAATTCTTGTAGTAGAATTCTATTGACTATACCTCAAACATCTATCTGCAGAGCCTCTCAAATACCTCATGATCCATTTCACAGCATACTAATGAGTCTTTCCTGGCTTGTGCATATACCTGCTCACAACACTGACTGCATGTGAAATGTCTGATATAGTGCACACCATGGCGTACATCAAGCTACCCACTGCACTAGCATATGGCACATTTGAGATATGTTCCACCTCATCCTCAATACTCGGTGATAGATCTGATGAGAGCCTGAAATGAGCTACAAGTGGCGTACTAGCTTGGACTTATCCATCCCAAATCACTCAAGTACTTTCTCAATGTAATGCTTTTGAGACAAGTACAACAATCCTGCGTGTCTGTCTCGGATGATCTTCATGCCTAATATCTTCTTTGCATCGCCCAAATCCTTCATCTCAAATTCTTCACGTAACTGAGCTTTTAATTAGTTGATTTCAGATATGCTTCTAGAGGCAATCAACATATCATCAATGTACAACATATCATCAACGTACAATAGCAAATATATGAGAAGACTATCATTACAAATTTTGTAATATACACAATAATCAAACTTGCTTCTAGTATATCCTATCTTGGTAATAAAAGCATCAAACCTTTTATACCACTGTTTGGGAGACTGTTTCAGGCCATATAATGACCTTTTCAAAAGATATGCTTGATTTTGTTTCCCGGGAACAACAAATCCTTCTGGTTAACTTATTTAGATTTGTTTCTCCAACTCACCATGCAGAAATGTTGTTTTCACATCCATCTGCTACAGCTCCATATCAAACAGAGCAACCATGGCAAGTAAAACATGAATGGAAGTATGTTTTACAATTGGGGAAAATACTTCATGAAAGTCAACTCCCTCTCTCTGAGTAAAACCCTTAGCAACCAATCGCGGCTTGTATCTAACATCTTCAACACCGAGAATCCTTTCCTTATTCTTGTAGATCCAATTGCAACCTACAATCCTCTGCCTTTTGGGTATATTAACCAATTCCCATGTGCTATTCTTGTGTAGAGACTCAGTCTCTTTACTCATAGCTGTAACCTATTTATCAGAATCTGGCCTGGAAATTGCCTCTTTGTATTAGACTGGGTCATCTCCTACAAACTCCTCAGCTAAACTCAAAGTATAAGCTACCATATTTGAGTAACCAAATCGTTGTGGTGGTTTGATCTGCCTCCTTTCCCTATCGCGAGCCAAGCAATAATGGTTCATTTTCCTACTATTGATTAGGTGGTAATGTGTTCTCACCAGCTTCATCTACCACCTTCTGTTTCCCCTTTGAAACTACTGGAGGATCAATATGAATCTCCACCTTCTCCTTAATGCCCTTTTGACCGCTTTCCTACTGCTCCACCTTCTTCATCATTGCAGACTCATCGAATGTCACGTCCCTGCTAATGATAACTTTTGATAATCATCTTGGAGCCCTTGTCATCATTACACCACAAATGATAACTTTTGACTCTATCTGCATAGCCTAGAAATATACACTTCCCAGCCCTTAGCTCAAGCTTCCCATCCCGAGCATAAGCATAAACTGGACACCCAAATATTCTCAGATTTGAGTAATTAATAGGAGACCCGAACCAAACTTCCATTGATGTCTTGCAGTCCAAAGCAGTTGATGGTGACCTATTAACCAAATAACACGCATTGTTAATTACTTCAGCCCAAAAATCCTTGGACAATCCGGCATTAAAGAGCATGCATCTAGCTCTTTCCAAGATAGTCCTATTCATCCGTTCTGCAACTCCATTCTGTTATGGTGTATGTACAACTGTGCGATGCCTCACAATTCCTCCCTTATCGCAGAGTTCCTGAAATTCCTTGTTGCAAAACTCCAATCTGTTGTCAGTCCTCAAGCACTTGATCTTCTTTCCTGTTTGCTTATCAATTAAGGTCTTCCATTGCCTGAAGTTGACAAACACCTCATCCTTATGCTTCAGCATGTACACTGATACTCTCCGTGAGAAATCATCTATGAATGTCAGCATGTACCTTGCACCTCCCTTTGAAGGAACCTGAGAAGGTCCCCAAAGATTTGAGTGAATGTAATCTAAGGTGCCTTTGGTCTTGTGAACTGCAATGTCGAATTTCACCCTGTGTTGTTTGCCCAGCACACACTGTTCGTAGAAATCCAATTCTCCAGTCTTCTCCCCACAAAGCAAACTTCGTTTGCTCAGTTCTGACATCCCCTCTCTCACTCATATGCCCAAGCTGCATATGCCAGAGTCTCGTAGTATCATTGACTGATGAAGAAACCGCTGTAGTACCAGAAATTGTGTTTCCCTGTAATATGTAAAGGCCGTTCCGCTTTTCTCCCTTCATGATAAGCAGTGCACCTTTGGATACCCACAGAACTCCATCTCGAGCTCTATACTCACAACCATTCTTGTCCAGAGTACCTAGTGATATCAAATTTTTCTTCAAATCTGGAACATGACACACATTTGTTAGGGTCCTTACTATCCCATCATATATTCTAATACAAACTGAGTCAATTCCTACAACCCTGCAAGAAGCATCGTTTCCCATAAGCACTTTACCACCAGCAAATTTTTGGTATGTGGTAAATCAATCTTCTCTTGGGCACATGTGGTAGGAATAACTACTATCCAGAATCTATTTAGAGCTTAGTAAAGTTTCGGCAACGTTGAGAACAAGCCCACCATCAGACTCATCCTCAACAATTCCTGTGACGTCATCCCGTTTCTGATAAGAAGTTTCACCTGTATCCTTCGCCTTTCCTCGTTCCGGACAATTCTATTTCCAGTGCCCCTTTCCAATGCACCTAAAACACTTGTCACCGTTTCTAGGCTTGGTTCAGGACTTCGATCCGCCTCTACTCCTTTCCCTTTCTCTTGGTCTTCATTTCGCCACCAATCCTTCCCCATTTTCACCATCGTTGCTGCCCAAGACATGTTTTCTCAACTCATTGGAATTTAATGAGGCCTTCACATCCTCCATTGAAATTGTATCTTTCCCGTACAGCAAAGTAGTAACCAAGTGCTCAAAAGATTTTAGCAGAGAACACAAGAGAATTAAGGCTTGATCCTCATCGTCAATTTTGAGATCTATATTAGCAAGATCCAGAATCACCTTATTGAAAAAATCAATATGTTGACTGATAGATGTACATTCTTTCATCCTCAATGTATATAATTGCTATTTCAAATACAGTCAATTTGTTAGGGACTTCGTCATATATAGACTCTCTAGCTTTTCTCATAAATCAGCTGGCGTACTTTCTGTGGCGACCTCTCTCAGTACACTATCCGCCAATGATAACACCAGAGTACCATAAGCCTTTGCCATGAAATCATCCTTCTCTTTGTCCTTCAGCGTTTCTAGTAAGGACTCTCTGCCTTTTAACGCTCTCTGTAATCCTTGTTGACACAGGAGGGCGTGAACCCTTATATTCCATAGCCCAAAGTCGTTATTCCCATCGAATTTCTCTACCTCATACTTCATTCCTAACATTTGATCCAACCTACTTTGATACCAATTTGCTGAAACCCAAACCCAGGAGGATCTATTGCGGAAACAATGAAATAATAGTAAAATAATTCAATTGAATTGTGACAATAAGATTTAACGTGGTTCGGTGATGTGCTTAATCCATCCAACAAAGAAAAGGAGTTTTGTTGATTTCAAATCAAAGTGCAATTACAAACTTGAATCCCACAAATCTCACGAAAACACCTAACCCCTTCATTCTAAACTCCGTCTTCAGAGAATTATTCAAAAGCAGTAAAAAAGCCCTTGTGTTATGTTCGTGATACTTTTTTCGGAAGAAAAAACTGATATTTATAGTCGAAAACCAAAGCTCAAGGCCCGTGGGCTTGCGTCATGCATCGGGGCGCACAAAACTTGCGCCTTGTCGCGCACAAAACTACTTGTGCCAAGAAAAAAATGAACATGGGTAGAAACTTTAAGCTGGGGCGCAAAGAGCCCCTATGCAAAGTTACTGTTGACTACGTGCCGAAGCGCACGGCACATGTTTTTATGCCTTTTCGCCCATGTACACCCCTTGGCGCACCTTGCCTTGCGCCTCGGTGTGTGGCGTCCTTCCAACAAGCGTCGGGGTGTGTTCTTGAGCCCATTTCGACCACTTTGTTCCTTTTCGCTCCATTTTTTCCATTCCTTGTCAATCTTACCTCAAATTTCAAGGCAAAATCAACACCACTCATTTTGGCATTTTATTTTGATGGATGAAAATTCTTTAGCATTGATTAAACTACTGTTTTATTTTCTCTGACATTTTATTTCGATGGATATAATTTTTTGTTATACAGAGTAAGATTGGTTTCAACAGTAAAGGTTTCAAAACAATTTGCATTAAATAGTAGCGAAGGATGTGCTTCACAACTCCAAAGTACTCACCAGATGGGCTCATCAGATATGACAAACCACTTGATCACGATATTGATGCAATCAAAGCCATTTGTTGCTCTTGAGTTCAGTTCCATGAAAATGATAGTTGATTATCCAGTCAAGCTCTCCTGACACTAAAACCTTCCTATATTAATTTTTTCCTAATAATTGTCCTTAATTTATACTGTTAGAAATTTATTTGAAATTTTCAGTATTGCTTTTGATTACTTGTTTGAGTTTGATTTATTTAATAACTATTTAGTTGCATTTGTATTTAAACTTATATATATATATATATTAGAATAAGCAAGGCACAAATACTTTGTTGCCCTCATCCATATATAACTGAATATAGCCTTAATTTATATTATTAATGGTCAATTAACAGTCCGTGTTCTTTAATCAATAACAAATGATAGTCCGTGTTTTTTAATCAATAACAAATGATATAGTTAAATTTTAAAAACGATTCAAATAATATTAAATTATTTTAAAAAAGATAGGCAGAATAGTTACCTTTCATTGGATAGTCCTAATTTACTAGTCCAACTAATTTTGCCTTGGTAACCAAATGTAGGTCAAATGTACTTTGACGCTAAAAAAGCTGGAGAAAACTTTTTATCAAGCTAATAAAGTATTGGAAGAATTTCTTATTTCAATTGGTACATAGTAGTATGATGTAGGCTTTTAGAACACAAGTCCTGAGGTAATGCACAAAAAAACAAAAAATCAATAAATAAAAAAAATCCTAATTTAGACAACATTTTCAAAAAAGGATCGGGCATAGCACTAGTGGCTTTGCTGTTGTTGATTTGACTGGTTCAACGATAATCCAATCTGTGTAATGTCATACATATTAATTATATTTATTTCATAGTTGCATAAAATATTACAAGTATTGACAAAGAAATAGAAAAAAATTCAATAATATACAACAATAGAAGAATTTTTTTTTCTTTCCAATTTTAAGTTCTTATTTATTTATTATTTTTTCTTTTTTTTGCATGTTGTTCTTTAAAGAATATGAAAGTATTTCATAATTAGCTAGTACAAATATATCATTCAATTTAAAAAATGTAATATGACTATTTAACATTAATTCAAGTGACCATCCTTTCAAGTTTTTGAATACTGCTTTATCACACTAAATGATCAAGAGAAATTACAAAACAAAACAACAAATTCAACCATCAAATATCTAAATATAACTACTACATCAGCGAGTTTCAAGGTATAAACTCATGTCTAAAAAACTACAATGTGCACAAAATCTTTAGTGATCAACCTCATGAATGAGGTCATTCATTTGCTGCCCTTAGACATGATTTATCACCATCATTAGCGCTCAAGCTCATTCCACCAATTTCAACAAAATAACCTAATCATTTGCTATATCCATATCATCTTCATTACCAAAGAACTATAAAGATCATAATACAATTGATGAATAAATAATCTAGTGTACAACCTCTAGGTGTGTGTAAGTTTTCATTACATAATCATTCTCAAGTATTTCTTTCAACTCATCACAATCAAGCTCTCTATTTGACTGCTCCTAAGTTACCAACAACTCCACTTTTTCAATACATTTATAAATTGTATGACATTTTTCTTTGTTTACTACTATGAAGTACCATAATATTTGAAATATAATTTTTAGTTTGCTAGTACTAAAATAATTAAAATATGAACAATCATTGCAATTATAAAACATAAGTAAATGCATAAGAAAAGTAGAATCCAGAGCTCTTACTGATGTTGCAAGCACAAATTATAATGAACAAAGATAAGATCAACAAATTTTCTTTTAGTATGAATGCATTTAAATGTACTCCAATTACACTCATATCTAGAATTGGTATTTTACTCATTATATTTATAGCAATTTTCTATAAGTTAGGTGCATTACTAGCAAAAATTCTCCGCTATTCATCTTTAAAAAATAATTATACACCATATACGAGAATTAGTTCGAAATCACATTATATTGATAAAATATCAATGACTAAGCCATAAATAATAAAATACATAACAAGCCAAGTAATTTTGGCATTGTTCATTGCTAATTTCTTTCCAAATCTTTTCTATACTCCAAAACATACTATTTAATTTCATCCAACACATTATCTACTTCTAGACGAAGTTTTTCAATGACATGAAATAAACTATTCATAGCTTTGGCACTTTGGGAAGAACTATTTGGATCATATTAAAGCGTAAAATAGAGTTCAAGTAAAATGCAATTGTCTGAAGATGTTTGTGCAACATGTTATCACAACTATCATTGATAATATAAATTTAGGTATTGTACAAATGCTCATTATTTCTAAATAATACCTTTATGCCTTTCGCTTCCTTCAATATCCCAGCATATGCATAGCCTGATTGAGGCTTCTCCTGAGAATTGCACATGTGCAATATTCTCATAAATGGGCCCATAATCTTCACAACAATTGCAAAATTATTTTAAAATGTACTACCTAGAACAATTTACTTAACTTCTCTACTCCTTTTATTCATCAGAACTTTTTTGAACCTTGTACTTAAAACTATAGCTTTTAAAGATTTTTTATGATCATAAAAACCATTGAATGCTGTGAAAGTTGTATCAGAGCAGTAACCTTTGGGAAAATAATTTCAACCATCCAACCCATTTCTTGTAGCATGCAAGAGGTGACTTATGATTGTATATAAAACTATGATCTTTAAAGCAAGAACTACTGTTGTTTCACTAAGGCCAAATGTATAATATCCCTAATTTAAAGTACTATAGATTTAATAAATGATATCCCATATGGATAATGAACGAAGAAATTTATTAATGAACTATTACTTTGATCGACTCAGTCATTACCCATAATTGTGCAACTCTTTCAATCTATTTAGTTTGAACATTATGTTTGAAAAGAAAAAAAATCCTAAAATCAATATATTATATGGTTCAATTAAATTGTTTTTTAGAAAACTGCTATTGTGAATTTATGATGAGAATTTCTTACTTCTATTTAATTTATTAATAATTAAGAATAGATAAAATTAAAAAATAAAAATACCAAAAAATTTCTAAAAATTAAAACAAATATTTGAAATAATTATTTTAAATTAGGTTGGCATGTTGGATTAGGTAGATTTAAGTTACCTGGGTTGACCTAATAAAACTCAGGTCGACCCGAACCTGACATGATATAATTCAAGTTGGATTAGGGTTGGGCATTTTCAGGTTATCATGAGGTTAGGTTTGGGTTTGGGTTCGGGTTGAGAAAATTAATGTTATACCTCTACTTTAACTCAATCCAAACCCATCCGACCCACTCAAATTGCCACCCCTACACACAACCTCCTGGAAGGTCGGACCAAATCAAGAAGCAACCCGAAAAGTTCAGAATCGTTCATGCCACGGGGCAAACTGATAGTGATCCTAAGATCTATGAGGAAGCTATATTGGACATATATATATATATATATATGGGTCACTGGTTGAGGCCATGAAATCTGAAATGGACTCCATGTTCTCCAACAAATTATGAATTTTGATAGATCTACCGGAGGGTAAAGTAAGCGTAAGCTAGGAGTCAATGGAGAGGTGATGACCTTTAAGGCTAGACTAATGGAAAAAGGTTATACTCAAAGACTCGGTATGATTTCGAAAAAATCTTTTCACCGATCACAATGCCTAAGTCCATTAGGATTATGCTTGCTATAGCCACTTATTACAACTATGAAATTTAGTGAATGGATGTAAAGATTGCTTTTCTCAGTATAAACATAGATGAAGAAATTTACATGGAGCAACCACAAGGTTATACATCAAAAGGGAGTGAACAAAAGGTTTGCAAACTCCAAAGGTCTATTTATAGACTAAAGCAAACATCCTAAAGTTGGATCATATGTTTTGATAAGATAATCAAATTGTTTGACTTTGTCAAAAATATGTATGAGCTTTATGTGTATAGAAAGGCTAGTGGGAGTTCGATTCAATTTATTATGCTTTATGTCAATGATATTCTTTTCATCGAGAATAAAAAAGAAGGGTTAGAGCATACTAAAGCATGGTTTTCCTCACAATTCTCCATGAAGGATTTGGGAGAAACATCTTACGTATTAGGAATACGGATTCATAGAGATAGATCAAATAGGATGTTGGGGCTATCCCAAATAGCATACATTGACAAGATACTGAAGAGGTTTCGTATGGAAGAATCTAAGAAGGTATTTCTTCCCATGGGATATGATCTTTCTCTCTCGAAGTCTATGGCCTATAGGACCGAAAATGAGAGAAAAGAAATATCTCGTATACCTTATGCATCTGCTATAGGGAGTATAATGTATGTTGTTCAATGTACTAGGCTGGATGTAGCACACGCTCTAAGCATTACGAGCTACTTTCAATTGGATCTTGATGAAAGTCACTAGACAGATATAAATACAATCCGAAAGTACTTGAGAAGAACTAAGAACTTGTTTTTGATATACGGTAATGGAGAATTGAAACTTAAAGGGTTTTTGGATTCTAGTTTCCAACCCGATGAAGATGACCTTGAATCTACCTTAGGATGTATATTTTGCCTCAATAGCAGCGCCGTGAGTTGGAAAACTTCCAAACAAGATACCATGGCCGATTCCACTACTAAGACGGAATATATTGCAGTTTTGAAGACTACAAAAGAAGGTGTTTAGATGAAAAACTCATCTAAGAGTTGATGTAGTGCCTAGCATTGCAGAGCCAGTAGTTGTCTTCTGTGACAACAATGGAGCCGTTATGCAAGCAAAGAAACCAAGATCTTATCAATAATCCAAGCACATGTTAAGGCGTTATTATTTGATCCGTGAGATTATTAATAGAGGCGATATCTGAGTGGAGAGGATAACCTCAGAAGAGAATATAGCAAATCTAATAACTAAACCTTTATCGCGTAAGGTCTTTCAAGGATATCTTGAGAATATGGGCTTAAAGGCCATGGGGACTTGGCTTCAGGACAAGTGGGAGATTGTTGAAATAATGCTCTGTAGCTAATCAGGATCGGTGTGTAAATACTACTCCAATTGTGATACAATCTTGATTGAATGATATCTTATAAATTGGTCTTCTTTATCTTATGCCTTTTAGTCTTCACTTGCATTTGGTTGAAGCTCTTAAATCATACAAGACTACGGGACTTTGTCACACATATGATGGTGATCATGAAACAAGTCTCTAAGGTCATGAATTTAAATGTTCCAAGTCATAGAATCTTATGATAAGGGGCATATAAGATTGGGATAGACTTGCACTAAGGATGCATACTCCAAGGGGTTGGATATTACCCTATTTCATAGGCAATCTATATTAGACATGGATGAATGTTAGTGGGTGCTTGTTAGAGAACAAGTTCACTGAAGGCCCGCTTAGAGAATCCACTAGATAGCTAAAGTGGCAAGTCGGTAGTGAAGAATTCTCAAAGCTTATGATAGTACATATAATTAGTCCTTTGACTTGAGGATCTATAGTAACCTTATGTTTAGGTCCTCATACTTTGACTTTGCTCTAACCACATGGCAGGTCATCCCGGGTTTAGATTAACATGAGAATCTTAAATATGGAGGTTTGTAAGATTCAAGATAGGATCCATTTCCTTATTGTTGTGAAGAATGAGTGCATTTTCCTATGTATTTTATAACAATCGATTTCAAGAAATCCTTCCGTAAGGTAGTATAGCAATTTGAAAAAAATGTTTTCCAAAGTTGAGGTCATAAAGTGGAATCAAACATCAGATGTAGAAATATAGTTATCGAAGCTAGTAGGGAGCATATAAATATCTTGCCCTAGGCCTCTTTTAGGAGATAGAGATGGAAGGACCGTATTTGCATGGTAGGCATAAGCGATAAAGGTTTATCGAGATATAATCCATTCATCTAATTAGTTGGGCTCTATGGGCTTGTTGCTAGACATCGGCCATACTATTCAATTAATAGAGATTAATTTAAAGAGTTATTAGTTTAAATGAGTTTAAACCAATTCAAATATTTCAATATTTGAAAATATCACAAAGATTTGTGTGCCCATGTCCAATGAATGAATGAACCTAATGGGTCACATGCAAAAGCTTAGGGGAACTTTTATTTGATAGGAGGAAATTTTTAAGGAGTTAGAAAATTCATAAGAAGCATTTTTGACTAAAGAAGAGAGAACAAGTTGACTAATTATTAATTAGTCATTTTGGCTTGATTAATTTAAGCATTATATTAATCAAAATAATTTAAAGTGTTAAATTAGGCCAATTAAATTAAGGAGTTAATTTAATTGGAGCCAAATGACAGTTTAATTAGTCAAGTTAACATAAGGAGTTAAGTTGAATTAATTAAATAAAAATTTAACTTAATTAAATAAAGAATTCAAGTTTTGGAGAAAAATAAAATGGAGTCGTCCATTTCAATTAAGTAAGTTGGCATTTTAATTTATAAAATTCAAATGCAAATTCAAGCTAGATGAAACTCTAGCAAGTTGGTATACGTGTGGAGGGTGTGAAAGGTTTCCATTCTCTCCTATAAATAGACCATATGGCCGGCCACATCATGCTTAATGAAGAGCATTCATTTTTCCCTCCAAAAATTAGTGTAACTCGTGTTGAGTAACTACATCCTAGATTCCCTCCTCTCTCCTCCTCCAAAAGTCGCCACCTTCTTTATCTTCTTCCCCCTCTCTTCTCTATCAAAGAGTGTATAGATTTGAGAGCATTTCCAAGGTGTCTGGACTTGCATTAGAGGCTTCACACTTGAGAAGCTTAGAGTTTGAGATTGAACCTTCTTTTGGCCAATTTTTGGAGCTTTGATTGCATGACCTTGGAGCTGTGTTTCCTCTTGGTTTTCGGCCACAATAGGCTGTATTTAAGGTGATATTTTGTGCAAAAGTTGCTGATTTTTTGAGGCCTTGGAGTGGAGGAATTGGATCAAGGAAGAGAAGCTTGTTTGATCTTGATTTGGAGGTATCCATTGCAAGATCTTCATCATTCCTTTAATTCTTTTTAAAGGTATTTTTCTAGTCTTTAAATCCTAATTTAGAGCATGTTGATAGATCCTTGGGATAGAGATAACTAGTTAGATTTTTCCTTTAATTTGGTTTTAATTTATGAATCCTAGTTTATCTCCTACCTTCACAATGAGTGCTAAAGTTGTTGGAATAGTGCCCCGCAACCAATTAGATTGGCATGTAAACTATTTCACATGTGATACAATTTTGATTGAATGATATTCACATTAAATGGCCATCTTCATCTTATGCTTATTTTTCTTCACTATCATTTGGTTGAAGCCCCTAAATCACACATGACTATCGGACTTGGTTGAACTCTGGGAGGTGATCATGAAATAATTTTTACACGATCATGATATTAAATATTTCAAGTCATAGAATCTTAAGAGATGGGGCATCTAAGATTCAGATAAACTTGCACTAACGATTAATAAATCCAAGGAGTTGGATATTGGTCCGTTTCATGAGCAATCCATGTTAGGTATAGGTGCATGTTAGTGGGTGCTTATTAAAGAACAAGTTCACTAAAGGCCCACTAAGAGAATCCACTAAATAGTCAAAGCGGCAAGTCTGTAGTGGTAAGTTCTCCAACTTATGCTAGTGTATATAATTAGTCATTTGACCTAATAATCCATGGTAACCTTGTGTTTGGGTCCTTATACCGTAACTCTTTCTTGACCACTTAGCAGGTCTTCTAGATTGAGGTTAGGATGAGCTACTTAAACATGGAGGTTTGTGATATCCAAGATGGGATCAATCTCCTCGTTGTTGTGAATGACAAGTGCATCTCCTATGTACTTTATAATGATTGATTCTTACAAATCCTTGGCCAAGGTAGTATGACAATTTGGAAAATGAGTTTTCCAAAGATGAGGTCATATAGAGGAATCGAAAATTGGGAATAGGAAAATAGTTATCGAGGCTATTGGGGAGCTAACAGGCCTCTTTCGAGAGATAAAAAACTAAAGAACCGTATTTGCATGGCAAGCATAGAACTAGAATGGTTCACCAATAGCATATTCATTTCAACCAATTAATTGGGCTCTATGGGCTTGAGGTCAGATATCGACCATGGATATTAGGTATTCTTCAATTTATAGAGATTAATTGAAGGACTTATTAGTTTAAAGAAGTTTAAACTAATGTGAATATTTCAGTATTCAAAATATCACAAGAGTTGTGAGCCCGTGTCCAATGAATAGGAGAACTTAATGGGTCACACACAATAGCTTAAAGGAATTTCTATATGATAGGAGGAATTCTCTAAGGAGTTAGAAAGTTCTTCTTTGCCGTTTTTATGGAGATTTTGATTGACTAGATTTTTAGTCATCTTGGCTTGATTAATTCAAACTTTAAATTAATCAAAATAATTTAAGGGGTTAAATTAGACCAATTAAAAAGGAGTTAATTTAATTAGTCCCATATGGCTATTAATTAGTCAAGTTAACTTAAAAAGTTAAGTTAGATGACTTAAGGAGTTAAGCCAAGTTGATTAATTAAATTAAAAAGCTCATTTAATTAATGAGAGAAATTTATTTTGGAGGGAAATTCAAATGAAGGAGTTCATTTGAGGTTAATTTGGGACTAATTTGAAAGGCATTTCATGAGATGAAATGTAGAGTCAAATTAAACTCAAATGCAAGTGAAATTCACATTTCACATGCAAGTGGATTACCAAGTTGGCAAGCCACCTCATGGAGGGTGTGATGCCAACTTGCATCACACCTCTCACTCTATGTAAAGAGTGAAGTGGTCATCCTTGAAGATGGCAAGCAAGTTGCTAGATTCTATTTTTTCCACCAAAAAGTGTGATCCACTCATGTATTAAAGTTCCACACAATCCTCACCATTCTCTCCATATTTTTTAGCCTTCCCTCTCTTTTTCTTTCTCTGGTTCTCTAGCTGATTGGAAGTTGATTTGAGTTTTCCTTTGGTGTGTGGACCATAACATTAGAGGCTTCACACTTGGGGAGCTTTGCTCTTGAAGATCCATTATGGTGCAGTAAATTTGGAGGCTGATTTGGAGGCCTTGTCGTACTTGGATTTAGCTGAAATTTTAACTGGAGATACTAAAGTGTGTTGAGTAGATCTCTGTAAGTTTTCACCCTATTTGGAGTTGATTTGCTTGGTCAATTTTTGGCATTTTTCTGCTGTGCACGGATTGACAGTTTTGAAGAGTTCATTGTTGTCATCCACATCTTCCTTGGATTAAACATTCAAGGTTAGTTTTTTACCATTAAATCCATTTTAATTGTATGATTAGATCCTTGAATTTGGAGTTGACAAGTTTTTTTTAGCCTATTTTTGGTTTTATAATTGGATCCTTGAGCTACTCCTTACTTCAGGTGGTATTGGAGCCTACTTCATGCTTTAATTTCAATTTTGTTTGATTGATTCATGTGATGAATTGATCTATATCACCAAATACTTGATTAAAATTCATGGATTTGAGTGTTTGGTTGATGTTTCTTGTGGCCCCTTTTTTGATGAATTGAAATATGCTAATATGTGTTTTAAGTGTTGATTCATGTGTTAATACAATTTTAAATTCATTGTTGTTAATGTTAAATGTTGATTTAGCATTGATTTATGTTATATGGTGATATAGCATGTTTAATTTGGTCTTAAGGTGCTTTGATCATTTTTGGATCCAATTAGATTGGAGTTTGTTTGAAGATTTTGAAGAATGTTGGTTCTTATTTGAACATGATTTTTGAGGCATGTTTGAGCACTTGAATTTCCACTTTTGCAAGGTTTTTTAAATCTGAAAATTCATCTAATATGTGTGAATTGGTGTTCAGGAGGTGTCCTTAAATTTTTGGTGCACAAAACTAGGCCAAAAATGGCTTCGGTCCAAAGTCAAAATAAGGCAAGCTGTCACGCACAGCAGGGAGTGCTATGCACATGCCTGCCACACGGCGTGCGGCATGGCCTGACAGTAGCACCTGTTTATGGCTTAGATGGGTTTTGAGGCTTGATTTGTGTTGTTTTGTGCTCAAAACTAATTCTAATTCATGCTAATTAGATGCATAAATGTTGTGCAAGTTCTCATAATTATATTTGACATTTTGAATGTTCTTAAAATCTTGTTCAAGTTAATCTTCAATTTTGTGCAACAATGAGATGCATAATTGTTATGCTTATTTTTTGCTACTTAATTAATTGTTTATGAGATAAGCATTTAATTTGTTGAATTGAATGTGAATTCTTATTTATTATTCATTTAATTGTTGAATGGATGATGAATGAATGAGGATGAACTTGAGCCTTTAATATTAATTTTATTTATTTCAAGTTGGTGAAAAAGATTGTATTAAATTGGGGCTTGCATACCCTTAATTTCTATCTTGTTAATATTATGAGAGTAGAATCATTTGGAGTGAGGATTTATTTTCTCATGTAATTGTTGCAAGGAGACAAGAAGACAATTGGAGGCATGAAGACCCATGAATGTATAGGATACATTTTGTAATAGCTAGATTTAATCAACCTACTTAAAATCAACTAAGCAGTACACCTATGGCTTTAAAGTGCATTACTTGGTTAAGGCCCATTGTCATCCCACCCTAGCAGCATGCTAGGCGCATTTACTTATTTATGCTTTCTTTATCCTATTGATGTATGAGATGTATGGTTAGGATATAGAAAATCTAAATAAGGGAAGATAAAATTGATGAGATCTTTGCAAACAAGAAAATCCCTCCATTTCGAAGAGTCTAAGTGCTTTCAAAATGTTAAGTCAAAATGAATACAAACTAAAAAGAGTTTTAATTAATCCATATCTTCTATCAATAGTATGTGACATGAGATGCTACTACATTTGCATGATTTCTCACGAGTCATGGGTCACATTTATGGTGAAAAGCTATGCTCACATACCTAGCATATGATGCACCTTTGATTTGATGCTTCCTATGCATTATCTCATAAGTTGTGGAATGCCATAGTGCAGTTTTGAATCAAAGATTAACTGGTAGGTTCGATTTAACACCTATTAGTGTAGATCGCATGAGTTGTGGGTTTACATGAAAAGTTAGGCAAAATATATAAAGGGTTGCAAGGAGATGGAATTAGCAAAAGTTGCTTACCTTAAGATTGTTTGTGGATGTCTCACGAGTCATGGGTGGGTTCCACTACAAGTCTTTTTAGGCCTTGATTCTCACTAAGAAATGAGATTTCCTGAATTCCTTAAGGGGGTGAGGAATTTGATAAAATAATGGGGGGAAAATATGCTTGAAAGTCCATGAACATGTTTTCAATATCTATATTCAATCACGTGCTTATATTCTCTTTCTCGCCATTGATGATTTGCAAAATCTCAAGAATGGCTATATATCCACTAAGCATTATTTGGAAACCAATAAACTAACTGGGCCTAACTTCCATGATTGACTAATCAAAATCATTCTAGATTCCAAGAAATGGATATATGTCCTATATAATGGTGCTCCTAATCCCATGGGGATTGATGTGGGTCAAGAGATGCGTGAATAGTTCACATTAAAGGGTTGAGGATCTCCTCATAACCATAATCTCGTGATGGCATCTATTAACTTCAAAAGTCTCAAAGACATATTAATAATACCTCGATTAAAGCTTATAAGAGTTGTAAAGCAAATAAGGTATGAGAGATTCATGTTGTCCAAGGAGATTTTTTCAAGCTGGGATAAATAAAGGGTCATGTGTCCTTAACTGTGGTCTACAGATGATTGGACTTGAGAAGCTATTCAACTTGGACGTAATGATGGACAATGATTGTATAAGGATTTGATTCTCACATCCTTGCAGAGTTTATTTGACCAAAGTGTTGGTCTAGGTGGAGACAACCATGACAAGGGCAAACCTCTAATGATTGCTTCCTACTCCCACTCTAAAGGCCCTAAAGACAAATAGAAAGGGGGCAAGAATAAGAAATGTTCTTTTTCAAGAGGAAACAAACATTTAAGGAATTCACTGGAATTAAGAAGATTATAGAGGATATAGTCAATGCCACTTGTTTCTACCTTGGTAAGAAAGGCCATTGGAAGCGGTATTGCAAGGAATACCTTGCAATCCTTGGGAAGGGTATGTACTTTGTGAAGTGCACCTAAGGATAAATTATTCCTCATGGATATATGATATCACATGTGGTTGTCATCTTTGTAATTTGTTACAAAGAATGGAAAGAAGAATAAATCTTAGTGACAGAGATATGATCTACTGCCTTGGCAAAGTAGCAAGAGTTGTCAAAGCCAAAGGCGCCATCAAGTTAGACTTGGGGTACTTCTTTATTGTACTTGATCCTTGCTATTATGTACCCAATCTCGTTAAGAACATTATTTCAGTTCCCATTTTGGATAATGAAATATTTGATTTGTCAATGTCTAATGGGAATTTGAAGGCATTAAAGAATGGTTCTTTAATTGCTCAAGTTACATTAAATTAAATAATTGATTGTACATTAAATTAATTTGGATTATCAACTATCATTAATGCACAATCAACAAAGTAAAAGAAAATTAGATATCCAAGAAGATACCATGCTATGGCGTACAAGATTTGGACATATTTTCACAAATAGGATGAACAAGTTAGAAGCCCTCAAAGTACTGAACTTTAGTGGCATAGAGGATCTTCCTACTTGTGAAACTTATTTAAAAAGAAAAATGACCAAGGCTCTTTTTGTAGGACAAATGGAGCGAACCATAAATCCTTTGGGTTTGATCCATACAGATGTTCATGGACCACAAAGAGTTAGTGTGAGACGTGGCTTTTCATTCTTCACCGATCTTTACTGATGATCATACTCAGTTCAGACATATGTATCTTATGAAGTATAAGTCCAAAGCTCTTGAAAAGTTCAAAGAGTAATGGAATAAAGTAGAAAAATAATTAGGACTAGGTATTAAAGCTCTTCGATCAGATCGAGGAAGAGAATACTTAAGTACCGAATTATTAAATTATATAAAAGAGAATATGATTCTCTCTTAAGGGACTCCATCAGGCACACCCCAATACAATGGAATAGCCGAGAGAAGAAACTGCACCTTATTGGACATGGTACATTCCATGATGAGCTTCATCGATGTGCCTTTATCCTTTTGGGGATTCACCTTAGCAACAGCAACAAGGCTACCAAATATAGTACCCTCAAAGTCAGTGCCAAAGACGTCGTATGAAACGTGGCATGGAAAAACACCTTCTTACTCTTTCCTAAGAGTTTGGGGGTCTCCCGCTTACCTTAAGCGGTTAGTATGATAGAAGTTGGATAGTAGATCCTCCTTGTGCAAGTTTGTGGGATACCCAAGAGAGTCTTTGGATTATTACTTTTATGATTCCTTTTCAGAAAAGGAATTTTTATTAGATAGAAATGGCGTTGTTATTGAACTTGATGAAGCTTAAGATGATCAAAACATCCCACAAGTGGTAGTAACAAGTGAACATCAAGAGCCTAACACACTACCTCTAAGAAGGTCGGATCGGATCAAGTAGCAACCCAAAAGGTTCGGATTCCTTCATGAGATGAGCTAATTGGATAGTGATCTAAAGGCCTATAAGGAAGCTATGTTGGACATAGATTTGGGACATTAGCTAGACACCATGAAATTCGAAATAGACTCCATGTACTCCAACAATGTATGAACTTTAGTAGATCCACTGGCAGTTATCGTACCCGTTAGTTGCAAGTAGATTTATAAGTGAAAGCTAGGAGTTGATGGAGAGCTTATGACTTTGAAGACTCAACTAGTGGCAAAAGGTCATACTTAAAGACCCAGTATTGATTTCGAGGAAACCTTTCCCCGATTGCTATGCCTAAGTCCATTCATATTTTACTCGTCATAGTTACATATTATGACTATGAGATATGACAAATGGATGTGAAAATTGTTTTTCTCAATGGAAACATTGAAGATGAAATTTATATAAAGCAATTACCAGGTTTACATCCAAATGGGGTAAGCAAAAGGTTTGCAAACTCGAAAGGTCCATTCATGGATTTACACAAGTGTCCAGAAGTTGGAACATATATTTTGATAAGACGGTCAAATCATTTGGCTTTATCAAAAATGTGTATGAACCTTATGTGTACAAAAAGGCTAGTGGGAGTAGTATATAGTTTATTGTGCTTTATATCATGACATTCTTCTTATTAGGAATGAGAAAGAAATGTTAGAGTGCATTAAAGTATGGTTATCTATACAATTCTCTATGATAGATTTGGGAGAAGCATCCTTTATATTGGGAATACGAATCTATAGATATAGATCAAAGATGATGCTGGGGTTTTTCCAAACACCATAAATTGAAAAGATACTAAAGAGGTTTAGTATGAAGGAATCTAAGAAGAGATTCATCCCGATGGGATATAGTTTTTGTCTTTCCAAGTCTATGGCTTCTAAGCCTGACGACGAGAGAGAAAAAATGTCTTAGATACCTTATGCATCCGCTATAAGGAGCATAATTTAAGTCGTTTAATGTATAAGGTCAGATGTAGCACATGCTCTATGCTACTTGGTTTTGATGATTATTTAACCTCAACTAATGAAACAAAACTTAGATGCACACAGCTTGTTTTCCTCATGGAAAGCGTTATGGTAGCATCTGGATTTGAGAAGCCTCCGTTGGTTTTCAAGGGCAAGAAAGTTAATTTTAATCCATAATACCATATTCTTACTTGTTGGAAATAATTGCACATAAATAAATATTTGATTCATATAAAATAAAATGAATGGTTCAATGTTACCTTCTAATAAGCGGAAGTTTCATAAATATCATCCTCGATCAAAGCTCTCCTACAAGCCTCTAATTGTACATGGATTCTAAATTTCTTGATTTGATCATCTTCCAAGTATAAACTATTATTCTGGTGGTATAAATTTCTTTCATCAATAAGAAATAAGTAGTCGAAGCGAGAGTGGAGCCTTTTATCTTCAAAACAAATCAGCCCCGCACTAGTGCTAACGGCAACTAACTATCGTCTCCCAAGATACAACAATTAATTCATACGGTAGTAACACTACAAGCCTCTGATCTCTTGAACCTTGAGCGTACTGAACTCTCATTTGGACTCTAGATTATGCAGAATTTTCTGTAAGAAAATATGATGATTGTGTTGAATTATACAATTCAAGACTTATATAAGTGCCAAATGAGCAGTTGAAAAGTGTTCAAAAAATGGTTGCTATGTTCCCAACACGGTAGGTTGAAAGATGCAGCCCAAATACATCCGCTGGAGATAAGAAAATGTGCGTGCAGTCCGAATACATCTGCTTGAGGATTTATCTTGCTCGTTTTCAATTTCCAAAAATTCATGCTAGAAATTTAATGTCTGGTAGAAGAAGTTTGAAGGTTTTTTCGGCCAAATAAAATTCAGATTAAATTTGGTCCAATAAGTTAATATTAGACTGAAGGCCCAATTTAATTTAATCCAAGCTTAAGCCCACGACCACGCTATGCCAAGCCAAGTCCAAGGCCCAACTCAGTTGAGCCTAGCCGGACGGGCGAGCAGCGGCATCCATGATACGCGTATGTGTTGGTTGGATTGAACCTTCTACCATGTAGATTCTCTCCCCCCCCAGTCCATACTTGAGATATTTATTTTAGTTCAGCTTTTATTCATTTTCCAATGTGGGATAGGGTTTCTCTCTTCCTATTCCTTTGGCTCATTCTTTAGTCTTCTTAGCCAAACATCAAGTAGCTCACTTTGACCATTAATTTCTCATTTGCTAGAAATTGGTTTTGGCCAATTAAACACATTATCGTCATCTACCCATGGTGTAGTTTACCAAGGTCACTAATTTATTACAAATTATTACTTAGAGGCCACTTAAATATTTGGTCAAAAAAGACTATTTCCATTAGTCCCCCACATGAATGGAAATTAATGCGACTGATGATGCATATGTGGATGCAGACACAAGAGAGTTTAGGCGAACAACTATTTCATCAAGATAGGTAGCTTGTGGCCATATGATGTCTTGAACTATTTAGCCGTTAGTGTAAACCAAAATAATAGTACCCACACAATAGCTATCTTTACACTTTTTAGTTTTTTCCGATTGTATCCGTTTTGGCCATGGACACTTAGCTTATATTCATAAGTATTTTCGATGAAGTAGCTGATCTTCACACTTATATAGGTGATCTCCCACAAAGAGTACCCTGCCATATTATTCTATTCTAGCTCCACGAATCATTAAAAGTCGAGACTCAACCTTATACCAACTCAACAGGCAGCACTTCCTTGTCATAGGAATAGGTTGAAGTGCTCACATGAACCTTTTTAACTTAGTTGTCACATTGAACCTAGTTCTTGGGATCTCCAATCGTTATGGTTGGGTGTCTACTATGTCGGCTCCTAAACTTATCGGTTTTAGTCCAATTTCTCTCGACAGACATTTCACTTGATCTTTGCATAGGCCTTTAGTTAACGAATCCGCTAAATTCTCCTTGGACTTCACTTAGTCAAGTGAGATTATCCCATTTGAGATCAATTGCCTTATGGTATTATGTCATCATCTAATGTGACAAGATTTACCATTGTACATGTTATTTTGAGCCCTTTCAATTACGATTTACTATCACACTGAATTGTGATGGTAGAAACCAGTTTAGGCCAATAAGAAATGTCATTTAGAAAATTTCAAACCCATTCTGCTTCTTCTCCTGTTTGTCTAAAGCAATTAATTTGGACTCCATCATAGAACGAGCTATACTCGTTTGTTTAGAGGATTTTCATGACACAGCAGCTCCACTTAAGGTGAAAACATACCCACTTATGGGCTTTGTGTCTTTTGTATCTGATATCCAGTTGGCATCATTGTATCCTTCTAATACATCTGGATATCTAGTGTAGTGCAACTCGTAATCATTATTTACTTAAGAAATCTAAGTACTCATGTCAATGCTTTCCAATGTTCATTGCCAGGATTACTAGTAAATCTACTTAGCTTATTGACCTAGCACGCAATGTTGAGGTGAGTACAGTTTGTAAGAAACATCAAACTACCTATTATTCTCGAGTATTCCACTTGAGATATAGGTTCACCAGCTTTTTTTGCTCAAATGTTAACTGGGATCCATGGGTATTTTTATAGGAGTGTTGTCATACACATTGAATTTCTTGAGAATTTTCTCAACATAATGGGATTGAGTTAGAATCAGTCCATCAGATGTTCTAATTATCTTAATCCCCAGTATGGCATCCACTACACCCATATCTTTCATATCAAAATGTTTTATAAACATTTTCTTGGTAGTCAAGATGATATCTTGATTGCTGCCCATTATCAGCATGCCATCAATAAGTAGGCAAACCATCACAAATTCACTTTGAGTACCTTTGAAGTAAACACATTTTTCGCACTCATTTATCTTGAAATCATTTGACAACATTATTTTATAAAAATTTTCATGCCATTGTTTTGTCTTGGTTCTTCATTGGTTTCAGAACCACTTGTTGATTCCAAGGTTCTTTTACAAGAACTTGATTCTTCCTTATCTTTTCAAGGAATGATATTTTCAAAAAATACAGCACTCCGGGATTCAATTATCATTCCTTCATTTATATAAGAAACTACTGATTTATGCACCAAGAATCAATAGGCATTGTTGTTGTGTGCATATCCAATGAAAATGCAATCAATAGTTTTTGGTCCTATTTTTAACTATTTTGGTTTACGTACCTCCATCTTAGCCAAGCACCCCAACACTTTCACATATTTGTAGGAAGGTTTGTGATCTTTCCATAATTCATACGGGGTTTCATCTTTCCCTTTGTGGGTTATTTCATTCAGGATATGATTAGCCGAAAGTATAGCTCCCCCCCATGTTCTGAGGTAATCCAGAATTAATCAACATAGCATTCATCATTTCCTTAAGAGTTCAATTTTTACATTCAGCAAATTCGTTTATTTGAGGTGAGTAAGGAACCGTGGTTTGATGAATAATGCTAGAATTTGAACATAATTCTTCAAATGGTGCTCCATATTTATCACTTCTATCACTCCTGATAGCTTTAATTTGTTTGATAAGTTGATTTTCAACCTCAGTTTTATAGCACTTGAATGCTTCTAGTGTTTCATCTTTGCTTCGTGAAAGGAATATGTAGCAAAATCTTGTGCAATCACCAATAAAAGTAATGAAATACTTTTTCCCACCTCTAGTTTGCACAAACTTCAAATCATAGATATCAATGTTGATTAATTCTAGAGGCGTCGTGCTCATTTCAACCGAGTGAAAAAGAGCTTTAGCTATGTTGGTTTCAACATATATTTCACATTTATGAGTTGTGTCAATTTAAAATGGAGGCAACAATTCCAAATTTACTAATCTGCATAAAGTGTTGAAATTAACATGTCCTAATCTAACATCCATAAATTACAACACTCAATCAAGTAAGCAGAACCAGAGGCTTTATTTTGATTACAAGTATTACATTGAATTTGAACAGCCTATTTTGCACATAACTTCTGCCTAGAAAAGGCCTCCATTTTGTTCTTGCCTATCTTCAGACATCCAATTGCCCTCTTCGACCCTAAATTAGACAGTCAAATTTTCAACACTCATCTCATTTCTTTTATGTTTGAGATAGTTCTTGAATTCCTTCCACGATGGTGGTAGCTTTTCAATGATTGTAGCTACTTGATAGGATTTACTCAAAATCATATTTTTAGCATGAATTTCACGCAAAATAATCTACAATTCTTGGACTTGGCTCATGATGGATTTGGAATCTACCATCTTATAGTCCAGAAATTTGGCCACCACAAATTTCTTCAATCTAGCATCCTCTGCCCAGTATTTCTTATCAAGAGACTCCTACAGCACTTTAGTTGTTTTAATAGGGTTGTAAACATTTATAGCGAGTCATCCAATCCATTTAGAATATAGTTTCAGCACAGGAAATCTCTTTAATTCCAAGCATCCAAAACTACCAATTTTTGGACATCAGTATCATCTTCAGGTACGAAGGTGCATCATCTTTAAGAAATCGGACAAGACTCAAAGTCATTAGGTAAAATAGCATTTTCTACTTCCACCTCTTAAAATCAACTCCAGTGAAGTTTTCTAGTCTCTCTCCGTGAGTAGGAACTGGTGCAGAGACTGGAGCAGCAGTAGTAATTGGACGAACAGTAAACTGGTTTGATGCCATGATCGTAGTAACTGTTAATTTATCTTAAAATTATTATTCAAGTAGTATAAATTTCTATGATAGGTAAGAAATAAGTAGTCGAGGTAAGAGTAGAGCTCTCTGCCTTTAAGACAAACTGGCCCCATACTAGTGCAAATGGAAATTGGCTATCATTGGCTATCATCTTCCAAGATACAATGACTAATTCGGATGGTAGCAGCACTACAAACCATTTGATCTCTTAAACCTTGAGTGTACTAAACTCTTGGTTGGACTCTAGATTATGCAGAATTTTCTGTAAGAAAATATGATGATTATGTTGAATGATACAATTCGAGACTTATTTAAAGTGCCAAATGAGCACAAAAAAAGTGGTCAAAAAATGGCTGCTATAAGTTGAAAGATGCAATCTAAACACATCTGCTGGAGATAAGGAAATACATGTGTAGTCCAAATACATTTGCTAGAGGATTTATTCTACTCGTTTTTCAATTTTCAAAAATTTATGTTGGAAATTTAATGTTTGGCAGAAGAATTTTGAAGGTTTCTTGGGCCAAATAAAATTTAGACTAAATTTAGTCCAAAAAGCTAATATTGGACTGAAGGCCCAATTTAATTTAATCCAAGCTTAAGCTCAAGCCCACGACCAAGCCACGCCAAGCCCAGCCCAGCCCAGCAGGCTGGATGGGTGGCTGGCAGCGTGTGCGTGTGGGTTGGATTGAACCCAATACCATGTAGGTTCTCTCCTCTCCAAACACTTGTGGTACTCCTAAGGTGCCCAACTCTTACCTCCACACTTGAGATATTTATTTTAGTCTACCTTGTATTCATTTTCCAATATGGGATGGAGTTTCTCTCATTCCATTCCTTTAGCTCATTCTTTAGTCTTCTCAGTCAACCATTAAGTAGCTCACTTTGACCATTAATTTCTCATTCACTAGAAATTGATTTTGGCTAATTAAACATATTATCGTCATCTACGCATAATTTAGTTTATGATGATCACTAATTTCTTAGAAATTAATACTTTGGGCCCACTTAAATATTTGGTCAAAGAAAACCAATTTCCAACATAAACTCTACGCCCTTTAACTTTGAACGCCGTATTCTATCTTTACTTGCCTCGTGGGGTTGCTACTAGAGCTTCCACAATCCAATCTTACACACCTTAAACCCTCTGAGACAATTTGGTGATACTCCAAGGATGATTGAGAGAGAAGAACTATGAGTATAAATATAATATATGGAGAGAGTGAATAATCAAGTTGTGTGTTAAACTCTTAGGAAGAGGACCCATTTATAGGTCAGTCTTCCAAGAGTCCAATTCAACTACGAGTCAATGGAGATATGGATAATGCTTATCCCACACAAAGGAGAATTATCCTCTTAGATATGGATGATTACTATCCTGCACAAGAGGGAGTTATCCTTCTAGATATGGATGGGTATTATCTATCTACATCTCTTCAGAAGGAAGACTTTTAATCCAACAAGAATTGTGATCCTTCTAGATGTAGATAAGATCCATTCAAATATGGATGTCTATTGGGTTAAGGGTCTAAGACCCAACCCAATTTGCAACATCCCCTACTCATACATATTTGACTCAATCTCCTCAAGCATTATACTCATAACATTTCTCAATCTCACATCATTTCTATCATATAGGGAATAAGGCGTGCGACCAAGCGAGCAGAGAATAAGTGAGGAGAGTTATATTAACCAAACTAACATAACCCTACAACTCCAAAAACTTGCTATGTATCCCAAGCTATGTGGTTGCACTAGATCAAGCATCTCTGATCCCTCAATAATAAGTAGAGCATGCTTGTATCTTTCCACTATATATCTATGCTCATGATTATGTCAAACACTTTTGACTTAGTCGACCAGTCTATGAGCCATATAATAAGAGTATATTACCAACTTAGTTCTTCCTCGATCCTCATGCCAATTCACTTGGTCTTGACAACTTTCCTAGTCATGCTACGACAGATCGAATTAATCATAGCCATTGGAAACATGCTAAAGTAGTGTCATCAAGCTACACTGCATGACATGGTTTAGAGTCCCAAATGATACAAGAAATAATAAAGGCTCACATAGTGATGAAGCAGGGACCTATTCAATCACTCTCCTTCACAGGTCGTCACAAAGCACATGTAGTATGAATACATGCTATCATAGAGCTCCCACTCAATTTGGGAATGTCATGCTCTTAACATCATACAAACATTAGTCAAATCACTATTCAAGTACCTGACCTGCAGCACTAGGCAATCATATTTGAAATGTCTTCCAGTCATTCGCACGTTCGGCTATAAACAGGCTTTATGAAGTTGGACATACTTCAAAATCGATCAAATATGATCTCATCTTAGCCTCCATGCTAAGGCAACTTTTAATTATATATACTTCTTAACCTTCCTCACTACTCCAAGAGCAAAGGCCATCATTCACATACCTCTCAATGATGCGAAAAGATCCCTAATCCTCATCATGCTTGCTATCAAAGCGCCATGGCGATTGATTGTGTGAGTAGGTCAATCAAAGCCTGGTGACTTCACATTTCACAAGTACAGTACGAACACATAATGAGCAAGCAAACATGTATCATTAGTCGTAATATGTTCTCACAGGTCATAAATCAATTTCAATATAATCCCTTAATGTAATATGCCTTTAGAGAACAATTCTATATAAAGGCTTGAAAAAGGATTAAGCAATCACATCGCTTGTAGAAATATGGCCAAGAACAATGTGCAATACTTTTCATCAATGAAATAATATCTGGTATAAGCATACTTTAGTACCCAAACAAAATTAAGTGTTCAAAGCATACAAAGTAGCTTCATTATCACAAAATAATGATAGCCCCACAGATATGCATCACAACATGCATCATCTCTAGAAGTGGCAAACGAGATTGTCTCCAACAAACTTAGACCAAGTTACTTGGACATCTAGGGTCCAATTGACCACATCTCAATATTTGCATCAAGGATCACTTTGACATCAATTCACCATTACTAAGCACAAGACTAGTTGAGTATACACATAATATACTTCAAAACTTTCTCCAACAATTACTTAAATAATACTTGCTAACATTTCTTCTTTCTTCAAATTTAAGTTATTTCTTCTAAGAAAATAATCATAACCATGAAGTTTCAATAAGATTAACATAATGCATATATAGTTATTCTCAGAGCAAACTCCAGAGTACTATTGAATGATCTTGATGTGTAGACACCAAGTGTGCATCTTTCTCTCCTATGTCCATCTCAAAAGGACAAACATTTTCAAGTGGCGATATTTCATGTCACTTATAGCCATCATATTAGTAATCCACATATAGTGAGAGAACAAATCCTTTCACTTATCTTGGCATATCATTAGTGACTTTATTCAATCATCGTTAAGCCTATCAAGAGACAGCTTGATGCAATCGGTAGCAACACTACTTGGACGATAATTCAAGTTAGAAATGGAGCTTCTCAAGCAATAATCTTACTTTTTTTTTCACCCCACTACTTGAATTTGTTGGATGATCCGCATAGATCTCCTCATCCATTTCTCATTTGCATATGTCCATTTTAATCATCTAAGACAAACTTAAATGAAAGTAGGGACAATTGATAGAACTAACGAAAGTAAGGAGAATATTTCACCTTTCTTTGAGCTTTACATATGTTAATCAAATCATTCACTTAGTGCTTTGACCTTAAGAAACCACATATTTCTAATAGTCTTGCACTTAGAGACTGATCAACTAGCTCTTAGATTTGGTTTTTAGCTATCTAACTCACTTTCTCTTTTTTATCCACTATCCACTTTAAACAATAAGTGAAGTCACAAGTGTCATTTTAACTCATCAACATCCGCAAACAATGATCATGAAATTTGATAGCAGACAATGGGAACACTTCATGTACACCCTTATTTGTCAAATTTGAGATTACTTTGTTTATGTGAGATACTCCCACTAACATTAGAGTCGCTCCTACTGTCCTAACAATTACGAGATGAGCTTTAAGAAGTAACACCTTTGCTAGAAAATCAGTGCCTCTTCAAGGATCATGCAACTCTTATAGTTCAAGATTCATTCAAATTTCATATATGATCTAGTAAATCCTCCTCAAAGAAAATATTTTTATGCAACTTAATCTTTTTCATTTTCTCCAATATGGTGTTCATCACATTGTGAGAATAAACCTTGTCAATTCCTTTAAGGGCATACCAAAAATTTTAGCTTGCAACCATCTTCTAAGAATAGCAAAATCCATTTTGAGACACATATTTTTATGATATAGGCTACAACCAAGAATTATATCTCCTTAAGTGAGATAAAATCAATTTGTGCCATAAATTTAGCTTAACTAAAAGTATTTAACTCAATTTTCACATGCCTATTTAGCCGCAAAGTGTTTGGAGTCATATCTTAACTTGCACCATTTTTTTCTTTTAAATATTTGTCCAAACTATTTAGACATGACATTCTCACTTCCTATTAGTACATTGAACCTCCATGTTCATGCCCCAATTAATTCTCTATCCTTCCAAATAACTTTGACAAACATAGCACTTTTGATTGGTGAGAAAGGGGTTCTACTGACTAATAGCATGAAAAGTAAGAGAAATAGAGTGCACTATTTAGTGTCTCTCATTCATAAGTCCACACTCAATTTTAGTAGACTAACTTTAGAAGATAAGTGAACCTTTTTCATTTTCTAGCAGGCCTTCCTTGCTACAAAAGTTTTTGAAAATGGAGATTGACCTTAGCGAGTAAGCAGCATCCTCTAGCTATTACGATCATTTTCCTAACTAACATGCCAAAAAATAAATTAAGAACTATTAAAAATACTAGCTTGAGCCAATTCATGAGAAAAAAAGGTCTCTTTAATGAAAGATGGATGAACTACACTCAATTAATATCTCACAAGTGCTTCAGTTCAAAATAGACTATACCAAATAATTAATGTCTTTTGCACATCTCCAATGGATAGCTCACAACTATTTTTGAGCTTTGAGAAATTAGCTCATGCCCATTGCTGAGCTGAGATATCACTTTGCAATTCATAATACCTCTTCTTTTTGCGCCATTCTAGACATATGACTGCATAATACTTGAACATAGTCAATATTCTTGCTCAATTTCCAACCATATGCTAAGTGTTGCCAATATCTTCTATCCAACAAAGAGAGAATTGAAAACACTAGCAAACAAAGAAATGAGAGAGCTCTAAGAGTCAAACTTCATCTCAGTACTATTACGAGTGAAGTAAACCATCTCAAAAGTTTACAGCACTTGACATTTGTTGATATTTTTGTTGCTTCTAATATTGCAATAACGCATGGCTTTGTTGGATCAATTTATGGTTCTAGTTTTGCTATTTGCTTTTGTCTAGCTCATCCTTGATTGTGCCAACATCATCTAATGGTAGCATAAATGACAAATGCAATTACTTGAGTATCCATAATCAGCCTCAATTTGGCGATTTTATCAAAAAAATATAATTAATAGCACAAACAAAACTTATCTGTAAATTGACTCAAATAGCAATTGAGGATAATTGAATCTTTTTTTATGAGTGAACTCATATTGCAAATAGAGCTCAAACTTTCTAGTCAGATTTTCTTGCTTGCAGTATAAATAATTTTAGAGCACAAACTTAAATTTTGGTCCATTCATTGATTTTCACCGTCTAAATCGCGACAATATTAGGCAACTTATCCATTTTTCATATTAAATTAACTTAAAATTAAAACTTGTGAGGCAATCTAAGATTAATGAAATTAATTGCGCAAATAGGTACTACCTAATATTTTATCCTAAATCCAAGTAAATGAATTATTTTTCTCTTATACCCACCCAGCGAAATTGAAAATTTTTGCAACTCAAACTAGTAATCATCTCCCACTAAGTTAAAAGGAATAATAAAAATTTACTGATCCCGAGTAAAATAACAATTGTCCAAATAAATATGCATGCCATTATTTAAATATGAAAAAATAATAATAATCCAACTTGGGCTACATTGACATTTGGTGCTTCATGTTGAGATCATTTAGCATGATGGTAAATAACAAAAATATCCCCTTAAAAGAATTGATTGAATGCAATTCAAAAATAAATTGATCTAATGAATGCATGGCTCAAAATATTAAAGAATATTGCATTGATTCAAGGCTTACCACATCAATCTAATCATAATGAAATTGGGGATGATATCATTGCCACATACTGTCTCCCATTAAAAATAATCCATGATTAAATAATCAAAACAAATGTCAATATCTATGCATGCATAAGATAAAACATCCCATTTGAATAATCTCAATTGCATCATATAAATAATTTTGAAATTGCAATAGAGCATGCAATCCATAAATATATTGTAGAGCAATTCGTCTAATAATCAACCACACAGGAAGATAGAGCATATCTTTACATATATGTATATAACCATAAGTTTAACCCATATCTATTTGCATGCAACATTTATGCACAAATGTCCCAAAAATTATTTTTGATTAATTCTCAATGAAATTAATAAATTAAAATAATTGGGTTAAAGAAATATATATACATATATATCTTATCTTATGCTCATTCTAGATGCATAGTTTGTTCTTTTGAATAAGTTATCACATTCTACAATATGATATAAATATTATAATAATCATCACAAAACATATTCCTATTTTAACCAAAAGAATTTTCTCTGAGAATTCAATTTTCAAGTTAAACATTCAAAAAACCATATATATCTCATTTCAAATCTGTTTTTGATGAGTAATATACCATTTCGAACTTCTTTCAATGCTCTATAAGATAGTCTAAGAATAGTAAAAATAAGAATTTATGTTCAAATTTTTTAATTTAATAAAACGAATCTCAATCTTAGATTCAAATTTTCTCTCAAACTACCAATCTATTTATCACCAAAATTTAACCACATGATACACATACCAAGATTTACACATGGTGAAAAATTCATGCCAAAATTTCACGCTTTCAAAAATTATAAATTTTAAGCATAAAATAATTTTATGGAATTTAATCAAATTAATATGCAAGAACAAGCCCTATTTGCTCTGATACCACTATTGGAAATAATTGCACATAAACAAATATTTGATCCATATAAAATAAAACGAATGGTCCAATGTTACCTTTTAATCAGCGGAAGTTTTATAAACACCATCCTAGATCAAAGCTTGCCTACAAGCCTCTAACTGCACATAGATTCTAAATTTCTTGATTCGATCATCTCCCAAGTATAAACCCCACGCTTTTTAACTTTGAATGCCTTCTTCTATCTCTACTTTCCTTGTGGGGCTGCTACCAGAGCTTCCACAATCTTACGCACTTTAAACCTTTGGGACAATTTGGTGATACTTCAAGAAAGATTGAGAGAAAAGAACTATGAGTATAGAGAGAATATATGGAGAGGGTGAATACTCAAGTTGTGTGTTAAACTCTTAAGAAGAGAGCCTATTTATAGTCGAGTCTTTTAGACGTCCAATCTAACTAAGAGTCAGATATTGATAATTCTTATCCCATACAAAGAAGAATTATCCTCTTAGATATAGCCCATTACTATCCCACATAAAGGAGAATTATCCTCTTAATTATATCTAAATCTCTTCACGAGGAAGAGTTCTAATCCAACAAGAATTACGATTCCGTCTAGATGTACACGAGATCTATTCAAATATGGATGTCTATTAGGTTAAGGGTCCAAGACCCGACTCAATTGGCAACATTAATCATATGAGAGATAAAAGTGATCTTAATCACGAGCATATATATATATACACACATTGATAATTAATTTTAATGTTTTCTGCAATTTACGATTGTGGATGCTTAATTCAGTGCCCTATACTAAGTTCATCTTATCAAAGCAGAGATAATACGGCCTTTCATCCCCAAAGAGTTGAGAATATTTGAAATTTAGGGTATATAGTTATGAGTACATTAACAGTTATTTTTTCCCTTTCTATATTTGATTTTATCAATTATTATCAAGTTTAATACAAGTCTATATGTTGTGCAGATACACTGCTAGTGGATTTTTTCTTGCCAATTATGAAGACAACCCTTTTGGTGCTTTTAATGAGGTTAAGTATATATGAGCCCTTTTACTTTTTTGATAAGGATGAGATTTTCTGGATTTTACTACAATTTGCATAGCTATTGGTCATTTTTGGGAATGTAAGGAATGAAGGATTATCCTCATCCTACACATAAGTTGATTAGCTTATTGCTTGAGCACTATCATACAATACCATCATTAATTCTACCAATTTATTATGCGGCCAAATTGGGTTTTACCCCCTTGTGAAAATGGAGAAGAGTAAAAAACACCCTTATGAAAAAAATAGGCAACCCACACTCTTATGTTTTTAAAAAAGTAGAAAGTTACCTCCCTTCGTCTGGCAATGTAGCTCACTCATGGCAAGTACGGTTGGTTTTACATCTTTTGCTGCTTAAATGATAATTTTGCCCTAAATATCAATCATTGGATCATTTGAAAAAAATTAATGGTTCAAATTTGTTCTATATATAAAAAAATATAAATTATATAAATATATCTTTATATATACATATATATACACATATTTTGTTAAATATATCCTCACCCCTACCCCATCCCTATACCACCATCCCCCCTCCACTTCTTTGGTTGTTGCCATGGCCATGGCAGCCTCAACAGCAGCAGCTGTTTCTGGCCAGAACAATCGCACGGCTACCAAGGGGTAGGAGGAAGAGCAATAGGGGAAGGGTGGCTGTGGGGTAATAGAATGAGAGGGTGTCTGTAGGGGTTATATATATACTAGTGGGAAGAGCACCGCGCCTTGCTCGGATTGTAGAATAGATGCTTCTATTTATATTATAAGTATTTTTGAATAATATAATTTTTTAGACGATAGGATGAAAGGCCTATATTCGATCAAGAGTACATTACTTATTAATGTGAATTTTTTTTTAAATTCCCTAATATAAGAATGTTAACATGAAAATAATCTTTTGAAGATTGCTGAACTAGAGAATATAAACTTTTGAAGGATTCATAAAAAACTGTCTATGTTATAAAAAGAAGTTTTGCAAGATATAATGAAACAATCTAAATTCAGTAGCATGAACACAACAAAGAACATACACCAAATGGTTTTTTTTCTAGCATCATTCAAATGTTTAAATTTTAAAAAAGGATTTTTTTCTTGATCAAACTATGACTATAGATCTTGAATGGAGAAGGAAAAATGAGAGTTGCATTTTTTCTAGTCAACTAGCTATTCGTTGTTCCAAACAACAATTGTAGAGTACTTTTCTTTGATCCTTGTGTTGCTAGATGAAAAATATGAATGCTAGCCCAAAAAAATTTCTTAGCAATCTTTTTATTGAAACCATAAAAAAAACTCTTTACTTTTTCCTCGAAAGCTAATCATTAAATGAACTTTCATTAGAGACATTTTCTTGCCTTCAAGCAAAGCTAATTTGCAAAGGAGTTGAGAGCTGATTTTGATATTTTGTTTTCAATTCAGTAGAGGTATAAAAGTTCGTGTTGCATTTTACTTTTTTCTTTAAGAAAATGAATGTAGCAATGTTGATAACGATTTATGCAAATATACGTGCTTTGTTCCAATTGTTGATGACATATTTTCCACACAAAAAGCTTCACTGTGTAAAACTCAAGTGTAGTTCTCTGCTTGTTCCACATATGTCCACTAATGACCTGCATAAGTTGACTACAAGCACTTTTTTATAAATATTAAATGTAACGGAAGGTAGAAGATTTTTATGCAATTTTTTATAAGCTATTTTATTTACCTAGTAGATCAATGTTGGCATTGTCAATAACTTTATTTAAACTAATCCTAGAAATTGCAGCTCTCTAGAAATACTTCAGTTCTATTTTGGATCAAATATCCTTGTTCTATTATGTTTAGCCAGCAAGAATTTAGCATCATAGGATCATTGTTTGTAGAGAAATTTGGCCTGAGGTTTGATTGATTGAGGTTCATAGAAACAGTGGTCATATAGCTCAATAGATAAGGATAGTGTTTTCCTTTTTCTTATTTCTCCAATCTTATTTTGGATGCCCAATAAATTGGAAAAAAAAAAAGAAAAAGAAATAGAGAGATAGGCTTGAATCCTGATCATTGGGATCCAACCATTATTATGCTAATTTAGTGTCATTAGACTAATTTTATTCTCTCAAAAAGATGTTATGATGCTGACAAATATAAAAATATTTTGACTCAAAAAAAAAAAAAAAAGAAACCCATAGGACTTTTTTTTTATTAGAAACCCATAGCTCTTGTTCTCCTATGTTTTGACTACTTTCTGTAAAAAAATTGAAAAAATGGGTTTTTGGGAGAAAATCTAGAGAATGTGCCAACTGACATAATTTGAGCTCTTTTTTCATACTATCAGGTCTGGGATCTTGGTGGGCAAAATAAGCTAAGGACATCATGGACAACTTATTATCATGGGACACATGTTGTTATAGTGGTGATAGATAGCACCGATAGAGCTAGGATCTCCATAATGAAAGACAAACTATTTAGGATGCTTCCAAATGAAATCTATAAAGTGCAGTGGTACTCATCTTTGCAAACAAATAGGATCTCAAGGACGCTATGATACCTACGGAGATAACTGATGCACTGTTTCTCCATAGTATCAAGAACCACGACTGGTATATCCAAGCTTGCTGTGCTCTCACTGGAGAAGGTCTATATGATAGTCTGGGGTAGATTGCACAGAGAGTTACAGGAAAAGCAACAAGCTAGAAGTGGTGAAAATACAAAAGAAAGATTCATCTCTATGATTCAATGTTCAGTGAAAACAAATAATCTTATGTGTAATCTAATTGCCCAAATCCTGCAACTAAATATTCTTGTCCAGTTCTATTATTTGGTTTTGTTAAAGGCAGGTAGTTGGGAGCACATCATTTTACTTTGTTTGCTGAAATAGGTCATACTTGTTGTCCTAAGCATATTTATAAATGATACAGAAGGGCTTTCTTAATGGAGAAGTAGCTAAAGTTTTGATTCCTTTGTAGGTGCAAGTTATTGTTCACAAACAAGCAGTTTACTTCAATACATCACTTGTTTTTAAGGAAATGCCATGTTTGGATCTTGGATAGTAGTGATGACAAAAATGTCAAATGTTCTATTTTATTTTTGGATCTTGAATTTGAGTGATAAAAAATACTTGTATTTAGAACTTGAATTACAATGAAGAGAAAAAAGTCAAATGCTCTGTATTTGGAACTTTAGATCTTAAATTTTAGGTGACAAAAACTCTTATATTCGAAATTTGGATTTTAACAACCAAAAGAAATTGCATTTGACTCTTGAATTTTAATGCCGAAATTTTTTTATGGCTTTTGAAGATAACTTTGTATATTAGATCTTAAATGGGTATATCTCAAAAAGAAACTAAAAGAGAAAAAGCAAAAGAAAGCTATAAGAATTGGTAGGTGCCTGCTATATGGTTACCGCTCTCTATTTCAGAAAGTTGAGCGATAAATTGATCCAATAGTATCATCCTCACACCTTTGTGTATGATGTTCGAGATCTTAAGCTTAATGAACTCTTGCCGTGTGTCAATAATTTTTTTTTAAAAAAAAAAAAGAAAAAAAATTCTTCTTTCCAAAAATAAGACACATGGGATAAAACAAATAGCAAAATGGAGAACATAATATTAATCAAAGCTATCATTGAAGTGCATAAAATTTGCAAATGGAAATTTTTGGTGAACTAACAAACATCATTCAACACCTGTTGTTCCTCTGAATGCCATCTCAATACCCAAATCTAAATCGTAACAATCCACCGGAATGAGATTGTCTACATATTGGAAGCTTTTGCTTTCAACATATGTCTAATAGTATTTCCTATTGTAAGATAACATTTCCAGAAAACCTCTCTTTGAGAAAGTGCAATCTCAAAGAAACAATTGCAAACATCATAGTATCCAACACTTGCATCCTAAAGAATCTTGTGGTCGTTAAAACCATCTATCCAAGATTGGATTTATTGGTCCATTTATTCTGGAAAAACACATATAAGCAAAACCTCGAAGACATTGTCACTAAAATATTCTTAAGCACAAAATTTTCTAGTTTTTGAGAACCTCACATGCAAAAAGCATAATTAAATATAACTTCTTAGAGACACATTTAAAAGAAGATTTCCTCTCTTTCTACTTCTTTAAGCACCAAATTTCAATTGCCTACAAAAATTACCTACAATTTTTAGAAACAAAAGAAATTTTGTAGATACCTAAATCAGTCATTGCTTATTCCATAGTTCCACCCAATATGATAATTGAGTACTCCCAAAAGATCTTATCTACGTAACTTGTACTACAATCATGTTTTATGGGGGCAAGTCACTCAAACAAATCTAGACATGGCAACTTTTTAAGACAATTTAGCAATAAATAAATAAAAACTCAGAAGCCAAGTGTTTCTTTTAAGTTGACCAAAATTAATTAGGATAAAAGTAGACATGTTTTGCTCATTGTTACTCATCCAAAACAAAGAGGCCCTTCTTTGTGGACTTGAAGAAACTAACACATCAAATATGAAAGGCATGATATAGATATATAAACTTACACATACACATATACAAATACCTACATTGAAATAATAAACATTCTATATCAATATCCAATTTTGCATCTACCTCAGGAGCCTATCAACTAACATCTTGAACTTAATTTGCCTAAATTAAGACAAAACCTAAAGATATATAGTAAGATGAATATGATATGTATGTACTAACATTTCTCAAATGGCATTAGATGGTACAAATAAAGAAGTTCACACAATTTAGAAAGAAACACTGAATTTTACTTAATAAACCAAGATGAACAAAACTATACTCCTTTTTACAACCATAGAAACAAAAGTAGCATAAATCATAATACATATGCACAATGCATATCAAGAATATTAAGCCAAAATAAATATACTAGCAATAGAGTTGTACATAGTAGTAATAAATCTAAACATAATTTTGAGAAAATAAAGCAAAAAATGGGTAGTAATATCAGGAATATCTAATCAGCCAATGCACCACATTAACCAACAATTCCACAAAGATTCGAGAAAAGTGCATCAGACATATATTGCACACACAAAGGTAGAGACAATATACAACATTGGCATCAGAAATTGCTCTTGGAAAAACCACACTGGTAGGAGTCAATCTGCACATGTTCTTTTCAAGATTAACACACACAACATCCCCAAAGAGCACCCTAAACTTTAACTAAAAGCACCAAAAGAAAAAGAAAATGGAAGAGAGTAAAATACCTATAAATCCTACACTATAGCAACCATAGGATCAATTATAAGAATGAAAATGAAACAAATTCATAAAACCCATCATAACCTAGGCTTGCCTCGAGGAAGCTGTAGCAACCAAGAAGATACCTGGGTTTGCCTCGTTAGATACTGTAGCAATCGATGGAGTAAAGCAAAAGTTTGCAGGAGCCTGGGTCCTAAGGGACTGTAGCAATCGAGCAAATACACAAAACCCATTGCACTCTGGGTTTCCCTCCTTGCATGTTGTAGCAAACGATGGAGCAAAGCAAAATTTGGGCAAGAATTTTCTTTTGATTTTCTCCCAAAATTAGAACCTCCTTTCAATACAAAGCACAAGGTATAAGATATTTAAGCAAGAAAGACAAAACGATGTCGTTTTGAAAGGGAATTAAGGCAAAAAAAAACAAAAACAAAAAAGAAGTTAAAAGAAAATCACGCAGTGCCACGCGCATCGACATATATATAATATTGTAATATAGTAATATATGTATATGTATATGTATTTATATTTATATATATTATATGTAGTTATATATATATTTATATAAAAAATATTGAATATCTTTATGTATATTTATACATAAATATATTTATATATTTATATATTTATGTATAGAAATATATAATACATAACATATTTATATATAGATATATAAAAATATATAAAGAAATAAAAATAGTTTCTTTTAATTTAAAAATAAAGAAATTGGTGTGAAGGAAATGAAAGAATATATATGAAATTAGAAATTTGGCACATTTAATGCATTTGCTAAAATTTTTATAGAAGTTTTTGCATGATAAAAATATTTATTTATTTATTATATAATGTAATTTTGTTTTAATTATTTTAATATGTTTATTTATTCATTATAAATAAAAATAAAAAAGTTATAAGAAAATGGTAAATCTAGGCATAAAATAGATGAGTTAAATTTTAGAAATTTTAAAAGTTTGGGGTCAATCTAAAATTTATCAAAACATGATTGAACACTTTTGAAAATGTTAGGGTTTGCATGGAAGGGTCTTCGTCGATAGGGTTAAAATTGTAAATTTTAACAATCTCTAGGATCTAATTCGGGCAGATTGGAAATCTTGGGGCCAAATTGCACAATGGCAAAATTGGATTTTGAAAAAAAATACTAGCAGACCACTTGGAGTCTTCATTTTCTTTTCCTTTCTTCTTCCTTTCTCCTCCACCCACGACCACCATTTTTCCCCCAGCGATCTCCCTTCGGCGACCACGTTTCACAAAACCAAACCAACCAAAACACTCCCCACACCTCCGACTACACTCGCACACCACATGCACAACTGAACCTCACTCTAGCGAGCCACCACGAGAGAAGACCAAGAACAACTTCACGGCAGGCAAGTGGGTTTCCCATTTTTCGGTGACCAACTTTGACTCCAAGGAGTGGTTTGGGTAGTACTCGACAGGGAGAACACCATGGAGGCATTGCATGGCGGTGCAAATCAGTGGTGGTGACGAAAAATGATGATCGGAGCGGCGGAAAAAAACTCATTTTGAAGGTTGTTGAGCTCGATTGAAGGTGATCTAAGTTGTGAAACTTGAAACTGAAGGCAGCATTGGATTCAGGAGCTCGAGAGGAGCATGTTGGTGGTGGCATAGAGCGGCGGAGAGGCAATTCCACCGCCTCAATGCAGCGAATGCACCTATGTCATCGCTTCGTGGTTTCGGAACTCCGGTGGCAAACTTGGATTTAATTGGTTGTACTTTATATATATATATGTATATGTATATAGTATACCTTACCTTTGGAGACTTTGTATTTCATGCCAAGATTGATGATATGGATAATTGATATGTATTTACTGAGGTGCAAAATGCAAGATTCCCATGCAAGGAATATTGAATAGTGGACCTAGACACATCATGCAAAATGCCAAAATTAGATTTAATAATTGTATTAAGAATTATGTAATGAGACTAAGTGGCATTTGACTAAGAATAATTAGTTGTAGAGATTGGACTATTTGGTATGGATTGATTAGGATAATGATATGATACGACTTTGTAGTTAAGAATGAGATATCATGTTATTTATGGGACCAATATAGAACCTCTTGATAAATTCTAGAATAATCGATTTACTGGAAGTACTTTATGTAGATACTACCCATTGAACCTATATCATCATGTTGATTTAAGCTAGTAATGTTAGAATACTTATGAAGCAATTCTAGAAGGTCACTAGAGTCGAATAGGAATTTGACTTTAGAAATATTCTTTTGACTAGGTGACGAAGAAGTAGGTCTTGTCGACCAATAGATTGCAAGTTGTGGTTGTGTTGCTGAAACTACAAGAGATGAGGGTCTGCCAATATGGCACCTTTCCTAATTATCTGTTATTGTGATAAGCCCCTGTATGGGTTTTCTGTTTCTGTACCGTACTCTGTTTGTTTAAAATCTGAAATGTGTTGGAATTCTAATTTGCTCTCTGTTATCTAATTTGAACACCCCTGTAAGGGTTACAATTGATATCGATTCTATTTCTATCTATTCTGGCGCCCAGAACCTTATCTGTTATTTGTATTTCAGTTGTCTGTATGTTTGTCTCGTATATGTACTAATCTGTACCGTTCTCTGTTACCTCGTCGGTATATTTGTTTATCTGTTCAGCTTTATTTGGCCTTGTTGGTTTATCTGAATCTGTTAGTTGCTATCATGTTGCCTTGACGGCATTTTTGTTCTGTTCTATTCTGTACTATTTTGTTTTGGGAACTGGCGGTGCACTAAGAACTTTCCCTTGGGCATTTGAACAAATGGTTGTGAATTCTGTTATGTGTACAGAGAAAATGGAGGCCAAGGGCCAATCCGGGTGAAATGTTTGGTTACGTGAGGCACGCTAGGGACTTTCGCCTCGGTGTCAACGATACGCTGGGGACTTTCCCCTCGGTGTCGGTGGTATGCTAGGGACTCTACCCTAGGTATTAGCAGTGTGCTATACGGGTCATATGGGCATCCGCCATATACCAAGCTGTTACGCTTAGGTAAACTATTTGTCTAACTGGAATAAGGTGATTTTGCAATGCATGTCTGTAGTTCTCTTGGAATGCATATGCTTTGGGTTTGTTTTGCCTATCTGAATTCTGTCTGTTTGAAATATGTCTTGGAGCAATAAAGCAGGAGTGTTTCCTGTTTTGCTATGTTTACTGTTTGATTCTGAATCTATCATGTTCTGTATATTTAATTGATGATCTGTTGAGTTGAACATTCCTCAATAGATCTCTTCTGTATTTCTTAAGTTATCCCTCACTAAGTCTTTGGACTTACCCTCAATATCTCTTGACATTTTTAGACATGTTTTGGTGATGATCTTGTACTTCAGGCTTGGAAGGATGTAAATATTTTTTGTAATAGAATAGGTGCTTAAACTTGTGTATGGATCACTTTTATGTTTAGTGAGAACTTGGAGATGTTGTGAGATGTTTGACTTGAACTTATAAATTGTAGTAGGTATGAAATGATGAATGGTGAACTTGTAATGGTTTGAAATTTGTACTTTTGTAAGACGTGCTTAAGTTGAAGCCTATTGCTATCCTTGAAAATTTTGGAAAAATTTTCTGATGGACCTATTGTTAGAATTATGTATGAGATTTAAGTCTGAATTAGAGTGGTGCCTCAGCTTAGATGCTATCCCGAGTAGGGGCGCTACAAAAATATACATAATTATACTATATATTTTTATAATATATATATTTATTTTTATATAGTATATATTTATATATAAAATATATAAAAGAAAAAAAATAAATTAGAAAAATGAAAATACAAAACTTAGGATTAATCTTTTTAAATTTAAAAGTTAAAAAAAAATTAGTGTGAAGGAGATGAAAGAAGATATATAAAATAAACTAAAGATATATGAAAAAAAAAATTATATATATATTATATAAATTAAATTAAAAGTATATGAATTAAGTAAGGGTAGTATAGTCATTATACATTAAAATTAGGAATAAATTGCAGTAAATAAGGAAAGAGATGCGGTATGTATAATTTTCGAAAGTAGAAGAAGGTTTTTTGCCTAATTTTTTTTCACAAGGAGGTTTTTGTTCTTTTCCATTTTTAAGGGGGGTAAAATGCAATTTGCCCTTTGTTATGCAGCTGATGTATAGAATAAAAAAGTACTTAATCTTCTAATATAAAGAAAGAAGAGAAAAGAGCTAGAGTTAGCTGTATATTCAGGCCAGAGATAATAATACATAATCTGAAAATGAAATTTAGTTTATGTTACTATATTTAATCATTCCCGATTGTTTTCTTACAAACAACTTAAAATGTTTGTGGATAGATGCGCTGCCAAGGTGCTTGCTGACAGTGGCGAAGCTCGCGACCATGGCCGAAAGGTAGGAGAAATTCTTGGATTAATTAATTATCGAGTGCACGCGTTCCAGCCTTAGATTATTCGATTGTCATGGGTTAAATGATAGGTGGAAGATATAATAGATGCTATGATCCAATGGCAAATTACATTTTTCATTTTACAATTTGCAAAATTATAATTTTAGTCTTGCATATATAAAAAATTTATCACTCTTAGGCCCATTTTTGCTGGGATTCCAAGCATTGACCGCAAATGCCAAGTGGTGTGCAAACAAGACAAAAAGCACCAAATTAATCCCACTTCAATGCGCCAACTCAGCATTTCTAGCTGATATTTGGAATATTTGGGGAAAATTGGGCTAAAAGTAATAATTTTTTTATACATATAAGACTAAAATTATAATTTTACAAGTTATATGATTAAATTGCAATGTGAGCAAAATTATGGTAAAGAAAAAAAAATTGCAGTCTTCCCTATGATCCAATGACTGCAATAAACTGTGTACAAGTACTGTAAAATAACCTAAATAGTATATAATTTGTTAGCTGCAAGTTACCTCACACTATCTTGACGTTGAATGATTTATGAAACAGTCGGATTAAACCTAACAAATTACTTTCAGTTGTTTGGATAAGTTGAGTTTTGATGAGATTTCATATTATTTTTCAATTGTTTGAGCTAGTCCCTCTCTCACAAAAAGGATGGTGGTGTAATGGTGGTGTACATTTTCTCTGAAAAAACTTCAATTTGTTTGTAATTTTTTTAATTTTAACATTCCATATTTTACAACTTGCATTGACTAGAAAAACTAAGTTCGTGGAAACTCTACATTTTACTTAACAGCCTTTTATTTGAACAAAGTGAATTCCTAATAGCCACAAGTTAACTCCTAAAATAAAGTGCATTTATAGAAATTTATTGTTGAGCTGAAAAGAAATTTTAATCAAGCTTTTACACGTCAAACGTATGTAAATAGTTATTTGTCCAAAAAGTTAATATAATAATTCTTTCTTTCTTTTTTCTTCCTTTTAATTGTGCAAGCAGTGGATTGTCACGACAAAGATTTCTTTTCCATTCCACTAAATTTGGGTGACAATATATAAGAAACATGCTTCATAAGGTATAAGACAAAGACTTTATACAAATAAAAATAAAAATAAAAATTTAATCATTCTTAATTTGATTTGACGGGGAATAACTTTTTTTATATTGAAGTCTTTCAATACTAATTTGTAAGTGAGCCTAGTAACCAATTTTTTTTTTAAATATATCAAAAATTATGATGCTTGATCAGTTACATGCAGTGGTAATTGCCATATTAAAACAAATTACTCCATATGCATATAATATGTATGAATATATTCGTCATATATATATATTTCGAATTCTTTTCCTAAACTAAAATCATCAACTTTTGTTTATATGATATAATAGTAGGAATTTGGACTTCCAAGTCAACTTGCTGAATTTTCAAAGGTAACATATATATTTTTGAGAATTGCATGTTCATCTAAAACATATAATAAATTCCTAATATATGTTTATGCGATATATATATATATATATATATATGATTTCTGTTCAAGAAGATCATTACAGCAACGGCACATGAAAGAAAGTCAGGAGGCTTTCTCAATATAAATGGCTTAGGCAATTCTAACGACATACAAATAAGAGAAATCAACGACGGAGGACCAACACATTCGTGCAACCTCAAAATCAGAACTGCTGCTAAATTGGTTAGAAAATTCAAATCATTTAAATCTTTTTATTTTTAATTTCAATTTCTTTTTCTTGAATATTCTTGTATGCGCACACACATTTGATGTTGTCTATTGAATGAATGCAGCACCCAACTTGGACTAATTTGAATAGGTTTATCATCAGTCCTCCCCCCCCCCCCCCCCACCAACATTTTGGTGGTTTTTCTTTGCCCCCACGCCCACACTTATATATATATAAATTTTTGTAATAAGTTTTAGTTTGTATATATTTAATTATCTAGTAATAATTTTTATTAATTCTTTACTTATTTTAATTTTGAAATATTTAAACAAATTTTTAGGCCCATATTTTCAATTAAATAATTTACAATTAGGTTATAGGGCACTTCTATTTTATTTGTTTGAGAATATATTTATAGGGATCTAGCCAAAAAAAACATTTACAACTTTGTAGGAACTCATAGAACAATTAAAATTTCGCCCTTTTAACTATAATTAGATTGAGGCAAAGAGACAAAATAATCATGGGGCAAGCTTAGAAATAAGATAGAATATGATTTTTCAGTTGACTGTTTAGTTGCTTATATTGAAAAAGATATTGCTAAAATTTTTGACATTGATTCGATCATTGATGAAAAAAACCCTTTAATACATGTGGAATATAAGTTGGTTTGTTGCATTCTTTTTGCAGTGGGCTCGCGGAATATAATCCACATCCTCTTGATTACACTTGCCAGATTGAGACCAGGTTAATCATTCATACATTGAGTTGGGACATAAACATTATTGTTAGACCTCAAAATTAGGATGAAGCAAGTGATGAGATCAAAATAATCAAACAAGTATGACATATATTTTATAGAATTATTTGGATGCTATATTAATCAATTTTAGACATTGTTTTTGTACTTTGATGAATTATTATATTTATTAAATATATCTTGCGTTTTGATTGGCAAGATATGTTTTTATTATTTGTACACGCACTTATAGCGTTTTAATTGAACTTTGCTACACTGTCTATGAGAAACAGTTATCTTTTTATATCTAAGCAAATGAAAATTTTCATATCTACATAATTTTTTCTGCTGATAATTATCCATCAATTTAGTTTTTATTTAATTATAAAATTATATATTATTTATTTTCGTACTTGATTTGAAAGAATCAAGTGATGTTCTATTGGCAAGATATGTTTTTATTATTTGTGATTCTCTTACAAAGATTAATGAAAATACTTTAAATTTCATAGACAATTTGAACATTTTATTATTAGTGATAACAAATAGTGGGAGTTAGATAAAAATATCATACCTAAGAAGTGATATGTCTCATCTTAGGATCAATGATTTTTCATATCGAACTACGATTATGATCATGATTCATGAGTTTTCAATTTTCAAAGTATATGTATACTAAGTTGGATTAAATAGTATATCTAATATGATCATAAGTTGGATTGGTCAAGGATAGTGAAATGTATAGCGAACACAATCTTGGATTTTATGTAGGAATATTTGAGGTAGTTTTAGATGTATTCTTTGAAATATTTCATTTTCTTTTGTCTTTTCAAGAAAGACATATATAATGTCACCTCAAAACACTCGTGTCGATCAAAATTAAAGACAATTTTTCCAGCCCTATGTACCTTAAATAATGAAATTTCAAACATTGTCCCAAATAGATTTCTGCCCTAATTGTTCATAGCAATGTTCCTTTGTGCTCAACTCAACTTTTTATTTATTAATTTTGTCTTGAGGGAAAAATGGAGTGTGTAGCACAAGGATCCATGAAATAAAGCAAATAAAGTTAAATCAAAACTTGTCTACACACCTTCCAAGGATAAAAGCATGCTATTAATAAGGATTTGGAAGAGGGCAAATACCTTGAATGCTCAAAAATCCAAGGAAGAATTAAGAGAAGCTCGAACACTTCAAAGCTGTCTCCAGTAGGTGCAGTAGAATTCCGGCAACTTGTGCCCTATCAACCCACCTCCGATTTGGATGAAATTTCGACAGCACCTCTAGAACACCTTGAAGAATGTCCAATAAAAATTTCACAAAAATCAAAAATCGAAAAGTGCCCCAAATGTGCCTCCAATCGGACTGTCCTGCAGTGGATCTCCAAATAGCAAAGCTATCCAAAATGTCTAGTCCATAGACTAGCTCCAATCAATCCTTAGTCAGCTAGGAAACCAATGTATGAAGAAAAGATAAAGGCCAGATTTAGGAGGAAAGGTGAAGAAGAAGATAGTAAACTTCAACATATGAGTTAATCACACAATTTGGAGGGAAATAGGGAGTCTAGCATACATACTTGCATTATGGCTGCCCACTCTCTATTTATAGATGAGGGAAGGTGTAATACAAGTTGGCATCACACCTCCCATGAGGTGAGGCATCGTCTAAGCAAGGCATGGAGCGTGTGAAATGAAAATTTTACTTGCATTTGAACTTCATTTGGAATCTTTATTTTATCTCATAAAATATCATCCAAATAAATTCTAAATGCACCAAATGAACTCCTTCATTTGAATTTCCCTCCAAAATTAAATTTTCATATTAATTAAATTAACTCCTAAATTTAATTAATTGGTCTTGACTTAACTCCTTAAGTCAACTAACTTAACTCCTTAAGCTAGAAAGTATTAACACCTTAAGTTAACTTGATCAATCGATAGTCATATGGCACCAATTAAATTAACTCCTTAATTTAATTGGTCTAATTGAACTCCTTAAATTTTTTTTGATCAATTTAACAATTAAATCAATCAAGCTAAAATGACCAACAATTAGCCAACTGTTTTTCCTCCATAAAATCGATCACTAGGAATTTTCCAACTCTTAGAAAATTTCCCTCATCAAATAGAACTTCCTATTGGCTTTTGTGTGTGACCCATTAGGTTCTACCATTCGTTGGACATGGGCTCACAACTCTTGTGATAATTAGAATATCAAAATATTCACATTAGCTTAAATTCCTTTTAAACTAATTGGCCGAAATGAGTATGCTCTTGGAAAACCATTCTAACTCTATGCTTGCCATGCAAATACGGTCCTTCCATCCCCTATATCCCAAAAGAGGCCTGGAGCAAGATATTTACCAGTTCCCTAATAGTCTTGATAACTATGTTTCTATTTCAATGTTCGATTCCCTTTTATAACCTCATATTTGGAAAACTTCTTTTCCAAATTGTCATAGTACCTTGTGCAAGGATTTCATGGAATCAATCATTATAGAATACATTGGTGATGCACTCGCCCTTCACAATGACGAGGAGATGGATCCCTTCTTAGATCTCACAAACATTCATGCCTAAGTAGCTCATACCCAAGCTCAACTCGAATGACCCGCAAAGTGGTCAAGGAAGAGTCAAAGTATGAGGACCTAAACACAAGGTTACCATAGATTCTCAATTCTAAAGACTAATCATATGCACTAGCGTAAGTTGGAGAACATGCCACTGCCAACTTGCCACTATGGCTAGCTAGTGAATTCTCCTAACGGACCTTCAGTGAACTTGATCTCTAACAATAACCCATTAACATGAACCTATGTCTAACATGGATTGCTCATGAAATAGAGCAATATCCAACCTCTTGGATTTTTGCATCGTTAGTGCAAGTCTATCCGAATCTTAGATGCATTAGCTCATAAGATTCAACTTGGAATATTTTAAAATCACGACCATATAAGATTTATTTTATGATCTTATTTTATGATCACCACCCAGTATGTGACTAAGTCCTATAGCCTTGTGTGATCTAAGGGCTTCAACCAAATGCTAGTGAAGAAAAATAAGCATAAGATGAAGATGACCATTTATTATGAATATCATTAAATCAAGATTGTATCACAAGTAAAATAGTTTGCATGCCAATCTAATTGGCTACAGGGCACTATTCCAATAGAAAAATCATTTTTTTTTCAAAATAAAAAAAGTCCTACTTATTGTACCTAATGGTTTTTTTTTCTTTTTTGAATTTTTTTAACTACAATAATGGGCATATGTTGGAAAAATACAAGCAAATTAGAAATTTAGCTTTTCTATTTTATTATAAACAAAGGCTTAAGTGATGATAGTTAATTGACTAATTTGATCCTATCCTTTTTCTAAGAGATTGAAAGGCATCATGCATAATATTGGTTTTTTCCTAAAAGACATATATAATTTAGATGTTTTATGAAATAACTAATGTCAAATAACAAAGTTTTATAATTTTACTTCCAAAAAAAGACAAGGCATTCACTATGAAAATATTTATATAAAATGAATTTCGTAGTTATACTACAAATTGTAACTACTAGTTTTTTTATAGTAAATATATATTTTAAAATAAGTATGCAAACTACAACTAGGATCTTTTAAGATAGCCACACCAACCTAGAGGATCATGGAGTCAGTATTCAACTAATTGTAACCACCTAATAATTAAACTATCTCGTAGCTTCATGTCCTAAAATCCCTTACTTGATTTTAACCTCGAAACTTAAGAAGACTTTCGGGCCCATCAAAGCTAATGTGCTATTAGTGGAAGAAGACCAACAATACTTGATGGAACTAATAAAATAGTACAAAACTGCTTCTTATGGGGATATAACGATATGCCAAGTTTATTGTGTGAACTAATCCAATCTAGATATTCTTTGAAGAAAACTTTTAAGCTCTATGAATAGCTGCCAACACTTTTCCATACTTTAAGAAAGAAGTCGAGATGTTACTTAATGCTAAATTCATTAGATCTGCTAATGCATAGAGTGGTTCACTAACATAGCCCATGTTTACATTAAAAATTAAGCTGAGGATATATGTTGACTACAAAAACCTCAACTTCCCCACTCTAGAAGGTGATCATGTAATTCTGATTGCAAACATATTTGTGGATGTTGCTTCAAAACATAATGTCCTGTCCTTTATGGATAGAGTTTTGCACTGTAATTAGATTTTTGTAGCTGAAGAAGATATTCACATAATTGTATTTAGCTGCCTAGAGTCAATTGACATATTCTAATGGTTGCTCATCTGTTTTGGACCAAAGAATGCCGGAGTGACTTATTATAAAACCATGAACTAGATTTTTCATAACTTGATCAGTTGTAGCTTAGAAGTTTACATTTATGACCTTGTCATCAAATCAATAAGTTTTGATCAACAATTACCAAATCTATAGCAGGCTTTTAAAAGAATTAGGATGCACAACTTAAAAATAAATCTAGCCAAATATTCTTTTGAAATATCAATTGAAAACTTCTCGCATTTTTTCATCCATAAAAAATGCATAGAAATAGACAACGACAAAGACAAAGCCATCCTCGAAGCTAGGCCGGCCTCAAAATCAAAAAGAGCTATGGAGCATAATAGTTATATTAATTTCCTTCAAACATTTATTGACCTAATTAGTTGGAAAGATGAAGGTATTTTTACCTCTTCTCAAGTAGAATTAATGGTGTCAAACAATTCGTATGGAGAAAATATGCCTTCAATCAAACCAAATAATGCTTGGAAAATCCACTACTTTTCACACCACCCATACTAGGCAAACCATTAAAGCTCTATATCTCAACTACTAATAAGTCCGTTAGTTGCCTAATAGTCCAAGATTCCAAAAAGGAGATAGAGCGGGTCATTTCTACCTCATTTGGCTGCTAAATGACGTTGGACTAATTTACACACTTATTGAAAAATTATATCTGTCCTTATATCAAGATTGTACTGAGCTAATATATTATTGTTGCCAAAAGAAGATTGAGTTATATGTAAAGTGGATCAAGTCAAATATTTGCTTAATCAACCATTTTTGTAGAGAAAGTTAATTAAACAAACTATCAAATTGCATGCTTTAGATCTAAAATACATACCTTTAAAAGTTGTTAAAGGACAAATGATAGCTAATTTGTAGTACACTGAAACATAGATGTGCAAGACCAATTTGTTGAAGACACCAATTATCTCTAGATCAAACCATGAGTTGTTGCTCTCAACGGGTTAAAGACATAAAATGGCCGAGAGCAAGGATTACCATCACTAGCCCAACATGAATGATTGATAGATTCTCGTTCCAATTAAAATAATATAGCTCCAAGATTAAGCTATATGTCAGACACTTATCATCAGCTTATGATAACTCATGCCCCTAGTGGCCAAACCATATGCTCAATAGGCAATTTATAGTTGGCCAATGGAAACTCAAGGGAATACTAGTTTAACAACCTAAATTTATTGCTTTATTATAAAATAATCAACAACCTCATTCAATAGTTTATCAATCTAATAAACATGCACATTCAAAGGCAGTATAACCAAGAGGCTAACCAAGAGGCTAACAACCTTACTCAATCGACATGCATCGGCATTCAAAGAACTGCACATTAGCTACTATGAGGAACCACTATAGATTGTGGCAACAAACTTGAATGACCAATAGTCGTTAACTGAAAATTGGAGAGTCAAATGAATTAGTCAACTTAAAGACTAATCCAAAAGGATGTATGTCAAGCTAAAGTAGGAAGAGATAATAAACTATGTGCTACTAGACAAGGTGATGTACAAAATTGGACTTTAGGACAATTGTTGCAATGCTTGGACAAACCCCAAACCCTTCTTGTCATGTCAAAAGACCATGGAATAATCTAAGAAACTCATTAGTCTAGCCTAAAGATGAGGTTGATCCACCATAGACATAGATATTATTGGTCTACAATAATGGCTGGTTGCTACAAGCATGTCAAAGGTTGGAAAGTGTGTTAGATGCACGGCTCATTAAAGAAGGCCTCAGCTAAAGGACTCCATCTAACAATTAACCTATGACTTTTCAAGGGTTAGGTAATAGATATTATGGGAACAATATTCTACCATCATCTAGGAATCATGAATATTTCTTCGTGGTGATTGGTTATTTCACAAAACAATAGACGCTTAGCTAACGATGGCAAATTGTATAGAAAAATGAGATTAAGTTGACAATAAGCAAATTATATTTAGGTCTAGAAGGCCATAAATCATAATGCCTAACCAGATAACTGTATTCATAGGTTACAAAGTGATAACGTTTTTCAAACAATTCAACATCTAAAAAATCTAACTCTTCACCATATTACACTAAGGAAAATAGACAAGTTGAGATTATTAATTCAATTTGGATCAATATGATAAAAGAGGTTGTGGAAGACAAGTCAATGAAATGGTACATAATTCTACCAAAAGTACTTTATGCCCATTGAAATTCAATAATTGCACCTCAAATAGGTATCACGCCTTTTGTTGTATGATCACAACACCATATTGTCACTAGGGTACAAGTCAAGTCACTCAGGGCATCCAAACAAAAGAACTTGAACATCGATGAGTATCTTCAAGCAATGTGCATGAGGTTGACTAGTTGAAAGAAAATAGACTAATGGTACTCAACAATATTCAGTACATAAGAAGAGGATAGCTAAAGCCTACAAAAAATGCATAAAATCTAAAAAGTTCAACAAGGGAGATCTTGTATGGAAGACCATCCTACCTATTACATCAGGAGATAACAAGTTTGGCAAATGACTATCTAGCTAGGAAGGTTTATTTATTATCAGCCAGGCTATTCCTGGAGATGCCTATCGAATAATTAATATAGATGATAAGGAAATAAAATAAAGTAATCAATGAAAAATATCTAAAATAACACCACTGATCCATCTGAGAGAAAACATAAGGAAAATTGTAGTAGGAAATTCAAATATTCAAGGCGACCAAAAGCCGGCTACCTAGCTCCATTAGTAAAGTGTTTCAGAAAATTCTTCATCATTCTAGAATAATTTTTTTTCATTTGGAGAAGCAAGTTGAATAGAAGAAAGGCCTCCCCCCCACCCCACTTGAGCATCAACTATCTCAAAAAGAATAGGATCAAAGTCTTCATGTATTTTAGCAAAAGTGTGCTATCAAACATAACACTCGGGATTGTATTGTTTGTTCAAAAACCTAAAATTAAAACCTAGTAGATGTTTCATGCAGGCTAATGTAAATGTGTATAAATATATAACAAAATTAAGTATAAATTTTGTAAATTAAGTTCCATGAACCTAAACCTCTTCAAACAATTGAGAAAGAGAAACAGATTAACATCTATAAAATTCTCTGTATAACTGACCACGGGACTTTTCAAATAAGTTAAATTCAACGTCAGTGATTTTTTCTCTTAAAAATATGCAAAAAAAATTGAGTCGGTTTTGCAAGAAGTCACTTAATTAAATGTAGGAATATCTTCTAGGGAAGTAATAAAAATATAATCGAGATGCACTAGGTCCTAAAATAACTTCATAGCACAAAATCATTAAATTAATTAATTGTGAAGTTTTTTGTGTAGATTGAATGTGTTTGTTGAAAAGATTACATCATTTTATATAGTACAAATAATTATATAACAAATTGAGTCATAGTAGTCTATGTTTTTTTTAGATGAGGCTTATTTTTTGAATACTTTAACATCTTTATAAAACTATTTAGATGGATGCCAGATGATATCTAGTAAGCTTAGTCATCTCTCTCCTTGTGGCTTTGTTCATGAGTTTTGGAGATGGATCAACCTTGCAAATATTTGTGCATGAATTTCACTGATTCTTAGACTTTTGGGCCTTAAAAAGAATTGATCTTGATACAAACAGGCATCTACTAAACTTGACACGTTTCTTGCTTCTACCAGCATATCTCTCAAAGATGCCCATTCTTTCTCAACATTCTTCAATTCCAATCTAGTTAGAGAAGGATTCGCTTTTGATAATTCCTTTTGGGCATTAATAAGTTAACATCACCATGTAAAGACAAGGACCGATCATATATGGTTATTTTTATTTCAGAATGAGACTTGATTCCAGCTATCTCCTAATGGCATTAGGGTTCAACATGTGTAATCGCAATGTTGATCCCCTTATGTTGTTCCTTTAAAGTTAATAAGTCTAGAAGAAAGCTAATTTTTTTCAAACATGCATTTTTGCAAATCCTATTCAATAACTTCAAGCTCAGACTCGTAACATGTTTTCAATATATTCAGATCAACCAGCCTACCCAACTTAGAAGCACTCACTTCTTTTTTCTTTTTATTTAACCTAAAGCTGAAAGCCAAGTCGTTTATTAAGGCAGGCATACACTCTAAGGCCATCTTCTCAGCCATCAAGATGACAATTACATTGACAAACTTGGCTAGTTTCATCATAAAATGCTAAAAAACATGAACCACTTTCATAAAAGTCCGTTACTATTGTCTTCCACAAACTGCTAATGCATGGGAAAAGGGTAAGAGGAATGCACATTTGGACTGGAGAAGATACCGTGTACTTAGCTTGAAAACAGTTACAATGCTATCCTTAGAGACCTAAATAGAGGAGAAATTGTCTCAGAGCTAATGAACTTTATCGCAATCACCTTAACAGACTTGAGATAAACATCATTTTTAGCTTTTCCACAAAATGGGGCAATCTTGAGGTAAGTAGCCAGAGTAACAATAGCATTTCTTCACTTGGATAATGGATTTAGTTTTGGTAAAAAAATCTTTCTAATTTAGCTAAAATTGAAGGAGATGTATCTATCTTTGTTGTAGCTGGAGTTGCCTGATGAGTTCTTCTCTTGAAAGGGCAAACTAAGTTGCCTCCATAAGTCATCTTAAAGTTCTTCACATTAATATCAAGCTCAACAATTTTACTTGAAAATTTGGAAAGAGAAAGGTAATATAAGTAAACCAAACAACACAATTAACTGACTTTTATATGAATATTGTAAGTTTACATTTTAAAAAAGAAATATTAGGATGCATTGAACTCGTATGCACCAGCATATTCTCTTTCCCAATCAAATGTTCCCTAGGCATGAATGCAGCTATGTATGTCTCAACACTAGCTTGGAATAAAAAGTAGTCAAATTAAACCAACAGACTCCAACTTAATTGTTTCACTTGTAAGAGTTTCAAAAGGAAAAAAAAATTGAAAGAATTTAGCTTTTCAGTATTTATTTGGTCAAGAGCTTCTATTTCAGGAGCACCTGAAGCAGGTTGGTTTCCTTTACTCAATGCAGGATGGTATTATCTTAGGATGCCCTGCATCAAATCAAACTACCTAGAAAAATATTTAGGGTTGTAGAGCACTATTGAGATAACATTGTTATGAGCCATAAGGTTCATCTTCGAGAACAAATCTTAAGCTAAGAGGTAACTACACCAGCTTTGCAGCATTTAACAGAGCAATTCAATGATGGGAAGATTGGCAAAATCAGTGAGAAACCATTCTCGACCATATTCCTCGCTATGTAGAATATAAAAATCAACCCTTTTTCTTTTTTTGTAGCAAAAAAACCTCTTAAACAACTTCATCAGTGGCTCAAATTAGCAAAAGACTGCAACTGCAAAAGCTTATTATAACAAGATCATATTGCATCCCAATTTATTAACCGTTTCTTTTACAAAAAGCTTAAGGAAATAAAAATGAATCTACAATTGGAGAAACCACAATTGTCTATTTATAATTTCACATCATTACCAGCTCAAATTTTATGAACTATCAAGACATGCAACAATAGAAAAAGGCAAGAAATAAAGAACTCAGGCCAATGAATGAGCAAAATCAAAGGAGAAACACAATAGGAGTACTTAGCAATAATAAATACAACGTTCATAGAGATAAATATTTTCAAAGCCAATACAATAAAAATACTAGTCTTAACACTAGGGATTTCTTTTACTGGTGAGTGACTTAGCAAAATAAAGGAGAAATAGATGGAGACTAACCTCAATAGCTTTGGACCTGGGTGTTTCAGTTGCTCATAGCACAATGGAGCTATCTTATTGTCTTTCACATGAAGACAATCCACCACAGTAATATCCAACAAAGTAGGGCCCATTATCGCCAATGACAAAATGAAACTATTGATGTTAGTTGCCTAGAAATCCAAGAAACCAATCAACAAATCCATATCGCTAGGCATGTCTTTCTTGGAAAATGTAAAGCATCAAAGATACCCGAAACCTTCAATTCATTTTTGTTGGCAACTGAAACCTTTTCCAACCAAGTTAGGTATTCATATGATTTCTTAGGCTATGCGCGGAGTTCAAAAGGAAAAAACCTGATAAAAAACTAACCTAAAGTAATATGAAGGACTATACTTTTTCAATTCAAATGAGACTTCAATAGCACAACTCCTGAAAATATGGCCCAAGATAAAGAGTTTCTAGTCTTCAACAAATGGACTAGATCCTTAGTAAGGTTTTCTCCTAAATGATCAGCATCAACAGATATAGAGAGTCAGTTTAAAAGCTCATTGAAGTGATAAACTTTTTCTAGAGTAGAGATAGGGACTAATGGAAGAGAAAAAAGGAGAAGGGTGAAGATTCAAGAAAAAGGTTTTTTTTTCTTGAAATACAAAGTAGAAATTCTAGGAGTGAAGATCTTCGACTATACTTAAGAGTCCTAATTATCAAAAATTAAATCATGACTATCCTAATATAAGACTCTTGATATCTTTTGTATCCCTAGGCTAGTACAACCCTTAAGCTATTTTCCTATGCCTTAATAGCTGAAGGTTGTAGAGAGGCAAAGTATTCATAACACCAAAAGTCTTGAACAATTGAAACCAACTCAACTACAGAAGATCTGCTGCTGATGGTAGCTAACTCCACAACTCACACATGTTTTCCAGATAGCTGAGGTGGACTAGCTGATTAGTGAAGATCTCGAAGCAGAACCTAGTAAAAGTCAAAGATCAAGCAAATTTGGTGAATCGTTGAGAACATGTGTAGAACAAGATTATGGTATGAATTACACTTAAAATAAGCTTTAATAAACTCTAGAACCCATTTTCACTCATAACTACTCATAACCTGAAACTAGGTGTCCAATCAAATTGGCCAACATGTTGGGTATGTTAGGAAATTGGAGTTAGAGATTTGGTTGGTAATATGACGGAAGATAATGTTGTGAAGAAAAAATGATTGTCTTATATTTTTCTTTCAAGGAATCAAATAGATTTGGTGGGTTTGTTTTGATGGCTAATGGTATAGGAATGAATGATGTGAATAGGCAAGCTAGATGTGGATAATAGGTAAACTAGTAGTAGAGAATAGTCTGCCACTTTTTATTTATTTTTTTCATGATTACAAAAAACTAAGCTTACAACACATATATATAGATTTCCACCACCAACATTCTTCCTTCACAAATGTCAATTCCAATATTTCTAGACTTTTCTTTGTTTGATATTTTAATATTCTTTTCTTGATTTTTTTATTTTCTAATCTTCTATAAAAGTGTATTATCTCTAACACTCTGATTTGTAAAGATGTCTGCAAGTTGTTCCTCGATTTTGCAATGCTTTAGTTGAATGCCTCCAGTTACTTATTTCTTTATGAGAAAATGATATCATGTGTCAATGTGCTTTGTTCGATTATGGTGTATAGGATTTTTAGCAATTGTTATAGCAAATTTGCTATTGCAATATATTATTATTGTTTCCTTCTGTTTTTCTATCATATCTTCAAGTATTATTCTAAGCCATATTGCTTGATAAGCTACACCTGCTGCTACTACATGTTCTACTTTTGCTGAAGATTGTTTCTTAGAAGCTCATGAAAATATTGCAGACCCAAGTGTAAATGCGTATCCTGATGTGCTTTTATTGTCATCTATTGATCTGGCCCAATCACTATTCATATATCCAATGAGATTTAAGTCTTTCGTAGGCTTGTACTATATGCCGAAGTCTATTTTTCCTCGCAAGTATTTGAGCATTCTCTTGGCAGTTCCAAAATATTATGGTCAGACTTTACATGAATCTTGATAGTAAGCTAGTTGCATCCATGATGTCAGGTCGAGTAGCTATTAAATATAGTAAACTTCCAATAAGACTTCGGAACAGTGAGGCATCCACTTGTTTTTAATACATCTTCCTTTTTGAACTTCTTTTTCATAGCAACAATCTTGTAGCTTTACATTTTGAACTCCTTTTGTATGTTCTCAGTGTATTTCTTTTGTGTTATACAGATACCATCATTTTCTTGTGATACTTCGATCCCCAAGAAATAGTACATCAATCCAACATCGTTTATTTCAAATGTCCTCATCATGTCTTTCTTGAATTCTTAAATTTTAATTTCATTATTTCTTATGAATATAAGATCATCAACATATAAGGAGAAAATAAGTATATCATGCTTACCTTGGTTCTTGATATAGAGAGTTGGCTCGCTTTGATTCATCCTGAACCCTTCACTGACAACATAGTTATCAATTTGACTATACTAAGCTTATGGTGCTTGCTTAAGGCCATATACAACTTTCTTTAACTTAAGAACTTTGTCTCCATTCCCATTAGAGATGAATCCTTGTGGTTGTTCCACGTATAGTTCTTCTTCAAGAAATCTATTTAGGAATCTGATTTTACATCGAGTTGATAAATTTTCTAGTTCTGTTGTGCAGCTAATGCAACAAGAGCTCTTATGGTGTCTAAACGAGCAATTGAAGCAAAAGTCTCATTGTAATCAATGCCCAGTAGTTGTGAGTAACCTTTAGCCACCAATCGTGCTTTATGTTTTTGAATAGATCCATCAGGATTTATTTTTGTCTTGAAGACCCATTTGACTCCGATCATCTCTTTGTTGGGAGGCCATTTAGCTAGTTCCCATGTTTGATTTTTTTCGATCATATAGATCTCCTCTTGCATTGCTTTTTTCCAAATCTTGTGCTTGGATGCTTCTTCAAGGTTTCTAGTTCTGATGTTGTAAAGTTGCATGTTTCATATATCTCATTGAGTGGTCTAGTTTTTTTAGGATGTCTCTCGAAAGATGATGCCTTGTCGTTTTCATTTCCAAGAGATGCAACTGATGAGTCAGATCTTGGAGTTATTGGTGAACTAGGTGGGAACTTTTTATCTCATTTGTCTCTCCATTATTATCTTATGTTTTTCTTCTTACCTTGGTGATGGTGTCTCTTTGAATTTGTTCTTTTTCTCAATTCCAAGAGGCATCTTTATCAAACTCCACACCTCGACTGATAATGAGCTTTTTAGTTTTTAGGTTGAAGATTCGATATCCTTTAGAATGAGAAATGTATCCAAGAAAGATTCCTTCCTTGGTCTTCTCCTCAAGCTTGTGCTTTTTTTTTTGTTGGAATATAAACATAACAACCGCATCCAAAAACCGCAAGGTGTCAAGCTGATGGCTTTCTTCCACTCCAAGCTTTGATTGGAGTTTTGTTTTTAACTTCTTTGGTTGGACACCTGTTGAGTAAATAGACCGCAGTATATATTGCCTCCGCTGAAAATATCTTTGGCATGCTTTTTTCTTCTAGCATAGTTCTGGACATTTTCATCATAGTTCTATTTTATTTTTTTTCAGATACTCCATTTTGTTCTGGAGTGTAACCAACAGTGAGTTGATGATCAACTCCTTCTTCTTCACAAAACTTGTCAAATTATCTAAAGTTATATTCTTTCCCCTTGTCACTTCTTAGGATTTTTATTTTATGGCCACTTTGTTTCTCAACAAAGTTTGTAAATTTCTTAAATATAATAAATACTTCTGATTTTTCATGCATAAAATAGACCCAAGTCATTCTAGAGTAATCATCAATAAAGAGAATAAAATATTTGTGTCCTCCATAAGATGGAGTCCACATAGGTCCACAAACATCGATATGTATGAGTTCCAATACTGCTTTTGCACGCCAAGATTTCCCAAAGGGTAAGGACTTATGATGTTGTTTTCCTTGTAAAAAGCTTTACATATTTCTTCTTTTCCTTGAATTTTCGGCAAATCTTTCATTATGTTGTGTTAATAAAGAAATTTTATTCCTTGAAGATTAGTGTCCCAACCTTTGATGCCAAAGCCATGAATCATCTTCCTGAACCTTTTTTTTTTTTTTTTAATAAACATCTTCTTGAGTCTTCATGGCTATATCTTTTGGGCAATCCCATAAAATAGGGAAATTCCTTTGATTTTGCATTTTAATTTTAGCAACGACTGTTGTTTTATTTTTATAGTCAAATATGGTACGAGAATCTTCTTCAAACTGTAGAGTGTAACCTTTTCCCATTCTCTGGCCAACACCTAGTAAATTTGTCTCCAACCTAGGAATAAATAGTGCATCTTTGATGAATTTAGTACGTTGATTGCTATATTGCCGTTCCCTTCAGCATTGACTACTGTGCCATTACTAAGCTTGACTTGTGATTTTCTAGTTGTAGCTATTTCAGTAAATATTTTCTTGCTACAAGTCATGTGGTTACTACAACCACTATCAAGGAACCAAATATCTTTCTTTGGTTCTGAAGCAGCCTGACTTATGTAAAATAAGTGATCCATTTTTTCTTGAAAGTAATTAGCATCATGTTTTTCTTTGAATTGACAATCCTTCTCTTTATGTCCAAATTTTTTACATTTTTGGCATTGAGGTTTTTCACAAAAATAACATTCTCTAGATGAGTAGTCCTTTTACAATATCGGCATGGTAGATATTTTTCTATTCTATTTTTCTGAAAATCTCCTCCATTTTCATTTTTTTTTAGAACTTCCCCAGTTCTAGAATTTGTTTTTATATTTCTTATAATAATTTTTAGATTTTTGAGATTGGAATTTGAGTTTGGACTGAAAGGTATTTTCCAACGAACTTTCTTTGCGCCTACTCAGCCTTTTTTCATATGCTTCAAGGGAACCCACGAATTCTGTTAATGTCAGTGTGGCGAGATCTTTTATTTCTTTAATAGTTGTTACTATCGGATCATATTTTTTAGTAATACTAATTAGTTTTTTTCTCAATGACCTTTTTATTTGAAATATCTTCACCATAGCCTCTTAATTGATTAACCATCTCAGTCAGTCTAGCATAATATTTTTCCATGGTTTCTGAATCCTTCATTTTGATATTCTTGAAATCTCTTCAAAAAGTTTGGAGTTTGAATGAACGTACCTTGGAATTGCCTTCAAACTCCTCCTTCAATGTATCCCATGCTTCTTTAGAACTTTTAGCACCTTTGATTCTTGGAAATAATTGATCTGCCAATGCCATTTGAATGTCATAGAGAGCCACATAATCTTTCTTCTTTAGTTCCTTTAATGTTCTCTGATTAGCTTCTGATGTAGCATTTTCTAGGATAGTAATTCATTCTTCAACAATGTCCCATAAGTTTTGGGATAGAAAATACGTTTTCATTTTGATTGCCCAATAATCATAATTTACTCCATTGAAAAGTAGTAGTGAAATATTGTTGCTTGAAAAAATGATTGCCATAGCGAAAGCAATATTTTGTCACCTTGCCTTTGAATGTAATTGAGCTATGTTTACCAGAATGTTGGGTATGTTATGAAATTGGAGTTAGAGATTTGGTTGGTTATATAGTAAAAAATAATGTTGTGAAGAAAAAATGGTTGTCTTATATTTTTCTTTCAAGGGATCAAATAGATTTTGTGGGTTTGTTTTGATATCTAATGGCATAGGGATGAATGTTGTGCATAGGCAACCTAGTAGTAGAGTATAGTCTGCCACTTCTGTTTGTTGTTTTCATGATTACAAAAAACTAAGCATACAAAACACACACACATATACACATACATATATATAGATTTCTACCACCGATATTTCTTCCTTCACAAATGTCGATTCTAATATTTCTAAATTTCTCTTTGTTTGATATTTTAATACAACATTCTAGTTCTTTTCTAGATTTTTTTTATTTCCTAATCTTCTAGAAAAAAGTTTTATATCTCAACACAACAGTTAAATTAACATAACAATTGAATAATCAACCAAACTATCCATTCATCAAGGAAACAAACAGAAGTAAACTAACCAAGCATTGCTCACATCCTCAAAGCATAGGTCCTGAAAACATAGAACACTAAAAGATTTTGGGTAACAACTAAAGTGGGAGGTGATAGCTGCCTAGACACTATAAATAGCTACAACAAAGAAGGCTAAATACACACTAAAATCAAATACCTGCATCTTAATGATGTCTTTCCTTTAATTTAAGTTCTTTACATTTTTCAATCACTTCATAGTAGTTTAAAACTTCATTAATATAATTTTAGTAGATTATTTTTATTTATCATCTTTTCCTTCACTGGCATTCTTTAACAAATTTTTCTGCTAGCTCCTTACTCAATTTCTATAGCTTAGTTTGAGTGACCTAGACTCGGGAACGTCTTTAATAAGTCTGACAATTCGCTTTACCCTCATTAAAATATAGCTTGATTTTGAGAATGCATTTTGCAAAATGATTAACTCAATCAATTAATACACTGAGTCATAACAAAAATAAAGTTTCACATCAACACCATCGAATGAAATTAAGGCTCAACTAGCCTTTCTAGAGGATGTGAGATCTCCGCAATGCGTATCAATTTTATGATAAGGTTGCTCGACTAGTGCACTTTATTAAAATATTTACTAAGCATGTAATAGTCTACTAAAATACTTGTGTGATGGACAAATAGACTAATGAATCATTCAACTTATTCCATGAAGTATATATGTATTATACATGTTTAATTATTCAATTTCAACCACATATTTTATTGTACTTTTCATTTAATATTCTTCACCACATCAAGAAATAAACAGCACCTATTTATGATCATGTCTAAAACTTTTTTATTCTAAGAAGCCACGAATAATATTGAGATAAAATATTATCTTTTTAATTATTATGCAATCCATTGCTTTTTTATGTCTCATTAAATAAGAATGTTGGAATAAAAATTAGTATTAAATTTAACGTGAGTCTTATTATTTAGAAAGAGTGAAAGAAGAATTATTATTTAATCAGCTAGTAAACTTTAAATATTTTTCAATTAATGAGTATTATATGTTTGAAAATAATAATTGTAGGTATAAAAACAAAAACAAAATTAAAAAACTTCATTGAAGTTGAATGCAAACATAAAACGCAATGTAGGAAAATTCTTCAACTTTGATTAAACCGCTCATTTATTTTCTATGTCATTATATTTTGATGGATATCCATTTGTTATATAGAGTGAGACTAGCTCCAGTAGCAAAGGTTTTAGAGCAAATATTATGTTAACCCTTTGATGATTTACACTGTTTTGATTATGACAAAATTACACTCCTATGATTATGTGCTAAAAGTATGCAATCCAATAATAAAATATCTTTCCATATTATCTGTTGAAATATGTTTATGTGCTAGAATTTACTATCCATAATTATAAAATATCTTGAAGATTCTAGTTTGATTAATATCTTGATAACTTTGGAAAGAAATGATGTCATGTTAGTGTCATTTTATTTCTATTTTACTGCTTTATTTGTCACTGGTCTGACTAATAGTTTAACTGGTATTTACAAATTTTAGTTAGTAATTAAAACAGTTTTCTACAAATGACTTAAAATATTTTAAAAGGCTAAAGAGTATTTTGAGTGATAAACTTTTGATGTAATAAAATCCCTTAGGCCTAATTCACCCCCCCTCTTAGGCTTGCAATCACTCACAATTGGTATCGGAGCATTGGTTCTTTATATTGTGGTGTAACTACCAGAGTAAAAGATCATGTGGCCACAAACACTCTTGATGTCTTTACAGAAGAGCAATCGCACAACCAACCTCGACTGTTTGATGGTTCCAATTATGCAACATGGAAAAATTAGATGCAAGAACATATAATTGCCTTGGATTTTGATTTATGAGACATGGTCAATGAAGGGTCGACGGTTCCAAAAAAATTAGTTTAAGGATAGATAATTTTAAAGGAGCGACATGAATTTACCAATGATGATAAAAGGCCATCTCAATGAACGCGAGGGCCAGAAAAATTCTATCATGTGCTCTCACCAAAGAAGAGTACAATCAAGTTAGTGCATGCGCTACAACAAAGTAAATATGGGAAATATTGCAAGTCACCCACGAAGGAACCAGTCAGGTTTGACAAGAGAGGATTGCTCTTCTCATTCAAAAGTACAAAATGTTCCAGATGAAACCTAATGAGACCATAAGTCATATGTATGTGCATTTCCTAGAAATTATAAATCCTATGTTCGCATTTGGTAGAACTATAAATGAGCATGAGGAAGTTCAGAAGATTCTTAGATTGATTCCCAAGGAATGGACGCTAAAAGTTACTACTATTCAGGAAACTCATGATCTTAGTAGAATGAACATGGGTGAACTGATTGGATCTCTCACATCTCATGAGATGACACTACTAAGTAAAAATGAAGGCTCGAAAACAAAAGCCAAAAAAAATATTGCTTTTAATACCGATCATGATTCTGATTCAAAACTTCAAGAAGATCTTGATAAGGATCAGGTTGAGGATGAAATCATTCTGATTTCCCAAAAATTAAAGCAACGAACGAACCTCAAAAGGAAATTCCTGAACAACAGGCCAGAATCGAAAAGAACTAATCCAAAAACTCAAGTACCAAGCTACCTTATTGCTACGAATGCAATGAAATCGAACACAGAAAACTTTATTGTCCTCGATTAAGGAAACATGCAAAATAAGCCAAAGCTGAGGCAATGGCAACCATATGGGATGAATTCGATGGTGAATAATTTGAAAATGGAGAGAATTGCATCATGGTAAATCAAGTAAGTACCTTTTATGTTCTAATTATGATTCCAGTGATGAAATTGACATTGATGAGGATGTGCAAAAATTATTTAAGTTTTATGAAATTCATGTCAAAATGCTTGTTGATAAAAATAAAAACCTGCAAGAAAAAATGGATTTTTTGTAGGAAAAACTAGATAGGGTTCATAAAGATAAGTTTGAAATACAAATGGTGAAAAATAATGAGACCCTTGATGTTGAATGCAAAAAGAAAATGAATGATTGGCTCATTAAAGAGAACAATTCTGTAAAAAAACAAATTGAAAACATGAGCCATTAAATCAAAGGAAAATGATTGTTGAAGAATGCTTGCATGCTAAGGATATTGCAATAGTGCCCCGTAGCCAATTAGATTGGCATGTAAACTATTTCATTTGTGATACAATCTTGATTGAAAGATATTCATTATAAATGGTCATCTTCATCCTATGCTTATATTACTTTACTGGCATTTGGTTGAAGCCCTTAGATCACACAAGACTATGGGACTTGGTCACGTACTAAGTGGTGATCATAAAAAAAAGTCTTATAAGGTCGTGATCTTAAATCTTCAAAGTCATAGAATCTTATGAGACAGGGCATCTAAAATTCGGATAAAATTGCACTAACGATGAATATATCCAAGGGTTGCATATTGCTCCATTTCATGAGCAAGCCATGTTAGAATGGGTGCTTGTTAGAAAACAAGTTCACTGAAGAGTCGCCCAAAGAATCCACTAGATAGTTGTAGTGGCAAGTTCTATAGCTTACGCTAGTGCATATAATTAGTCCTTTAACCTGAAGATCCATGGTAACCATGTGTTTAGATCCTCATGATTTGACTCTTCCTTAACCACTTTGCGAGTCTTTCAGGTTGATCTTAGGCATGAGCTACTTAGACATGGAAGTTTGAGAGATCCAAGAAGGGATCTAACTCTTCATCATTGTCAAGGATGAGTGAATCTCCTACATATTCTATAATGATCAATTCTAATGAGTCCTTGCGCAAGGTAGTATGACAATTTAGAAAATGAGTTTTCCAAATATGAGGTCATAAATCGGAATCGAACATGAAGAATAGAAACATAGAATCAAGGCTATTAGGGAGCTAAAAAAAATCTTGCCCTAGGCCTTTTTAGGAGGTAAGGGACGGAAGAACTGTGTTTGCATGGTAAGCATAGAGCTAGAACAGTTCTCCAAGAGCATATTCATTCAGCTAATTAGTTGGACTCCATAGGCTTGAGGTTGGACATCGACTATGGAGATTGTGTACTCTTCAATTAATAGAGATTAATTGAATTGAGTCATTAGTATAAGCAATTTAAACTAATGTAAATATTTTGATATTCTAAAAGTCATGAGAGTTGTGAGCCAATGTCTAATGAATGGTAAAACCTAATAGGTCACATACAAAAGCCAATTGGAAATCCTACTTGATGAAGGGAATTTTCTAAGAGTTAGAAATTCCGCTTGACCGATTTTTGGAGAAAAACGGTTGACCTATTTTTGGTCATTTTAGATTGATCAATTTAATTGTTAAATTGATCTAAATAATTTAAAGAGTTAAATTAGATCAATTAAATTAAGGAATTAATTTAATTGGAGCCGCATGACTATCAATTAGTCAAGTTAACTTAAGGAGTTAAGTTAACATCTTCTAGCTTAAATAGTTAAGCTAATTGACTTAAAGAGTTAAGTCAAGGTTAAATAATTAAATTAAGGGGTTAATTTAATTAATGTGAAGAACTAATTTGGAGGAAAATTCAAAAGGAAAGAGTTCATTTGGTGTGCATTTGAAGTTATTTGGATGACATTTCATGAGATGAAATGAAGATTCCAAATGAAATTCAAATGCAAGTAAAATGTGGTTTCACATGCAACTTATTTGCTTAGGTGGAACCTCATGGGAGGTGTGATGCCAACTGGCATCACACTTCCCCTACCTCTATATAAGGATATAGAGTGGCCAGCCACTTAAGAGCTTAAGTTGGCAAAATCTAGATCTAAAAGTTAGATTCCATTTTCACTCCAATTTTGTAATTCTCTATTATGTTGACACTTCACATTTTCTTCACCTCTCCGTCTTCCTAAATTTGGCCTTCATCTTTGCTCTTCTCTCCTTGATTTTCCAGTTGATCTTGGTGAGAATTGGATTTGCTATTGGTGTTTGGACTATCACATTAGAGGCAATACACTTGGATTGCTTGTGTCTGGAGATTCATTACAATCTAGTTTGTATGACGGCATTTTTGGAGTGGCTTTCGAGTTTCTGTTTTGGCTGATTTTTTTACTGAAACTTCATCAAGTTGTTGATGATCTTATGTCCAAATTTCAGCCAGTTCCGAAGTGATTTGGATAGGCAACTGTTGTCGTGAATTCGTTGTGCTATTGGAAGATAGTTTTTCAAGTGTTGAAGTGTTCTTCCTCATTTCCTTAGATTTTGAACATTCAAGGTAATCCTTCATCCAAAACTAAATCTAGAGCATGATTAGATCCTTAGTTTCAAGTGTAGCCTAGTTTATTTAGCAATTTTTGTGCTTTATTTATTGGATCTAGTGCTACACTTGACTTCAAAGGGTGATCTAGGTGAATGTTCCACAAGTGTTAACACACACATACGCATGTTCCACCTAGACATAATGCTAAAAAATGTCAGAATTTAGAAACCACATGAATCAAAAAATACCAAACTAATTTCAACAACTTCCAGAATGAGTTTCAAACCAGTTGAAAAATATGCTTTACTTGTGGTAGATCTAGTTGTGTTAATTATAAATGTCCAATGGAGAAACTCATTGGTACCACGTTTGTTTGGGTTAAAAAATTATGTGTTAGTAACCATGAAGAATCCAACATAGTTTGGGGACCTAAAACAAACTGATTTCTTACAGGTTCATGCCAAGGAATATTCCCAAAAACAAAGTGGTACTTAGATATCAGATGTTCCAGGCACATAACAGGGGATACGTCCATGTGCCTTAAGCATAACTTGCTTAGTATCAGTCAACTATGCGATGAAGGTTATGAGGTTAAGTTCCATCCTTCTCATTGTATTATTAAGCAAAATGAGAAACTGGTTCTTACTGCTACTAGGGATGGAAATGTTTATTGTATAACCCTTAAAGATTTAACCTGTCAAAATGTGGAGCTTTTAGCCATTTCAGATGAAGAATGTTGGAAATAGCAAACGAGATTGGGCCACGTAAACATGGAACTTATATCTCATCTCTCAAAGAAATATTTTGTCATAGAGGTACCAAAATTGAATTTCTCCAAAGACAAGATATGTGATGGATGCCAAAAGGGGAAGCAAATTTGAACATCTTTCAAAGTAAAGAGCCACTGGAACTTCTATTCATTAACCTATTCGGGCCTATGAAAACCACTTCTCTTTGAGGTAAAAGATATGTGTTCGTCATAGGAGATGGTATACTTATTTTACGTGGGTTCTATTTCTTATTCATAAAGATGATGCTCTAAATGCTTTCATTCCATTCATTAAAAGGCTTCAAAATAAATAAGGTTATTTCATTAAGAAAATTCGGAGTGACCATGGAACTGAGTTTGATGAAATAAACTTTACTTTGTTTTGCAAAAGAGATGGCTACGCTCATGATTTTTCTACTCCTAAGACTCTCCAACAAAATGGGGTGGTTGAAAGGAAAAATCAGATTTTGCAAGAAGTTGCTAGAACCATGTTTAATGAATATGATCTTCCAAAATCCTTTTGGGGTGAAGCCGTGAATATAGCTTGTTATGTGTCAAACCGTATTTTCTTAAGACAACTTTTAAGAAAAACCCCATATGAATTGTGGCATGGTAAAGTCCCAAATATTTCTTATTTCTGTGTCTTTGATTGCAAATGTTACATTCTTAGTGATAGAGATTATTTAACAAAGTTTGATTCTAAAGTTAATAAGGTTATCTTTGTTGGTTACTCAATGCATAGTAAATCCTATCGAGTATTTAATAATAGGAAAAAAAAATAGTTCAAGAATACATGCATGTTACGTTTGATAAGACTAACCCATCTTGTGCCAAGGAAACCTTGAGCGAAAAAGTTGGAGGATTCGAATAGCCAATCAAGATTCTGGACCTTGCGCTTTTAACATAAAATAAAGCGGAACCAAAATCATTTGAAGAAACAAATCCCACTATTGAAACTTATTCCAGTAAGTCAGTAGAAAGGATTAAATAAAGAACCAGAAAGTTTAAACATACTTCCAGTCACCCTACTGACAAAATCATTGGAGATCCTCAAGCTAGAATAACTATCAAATCTAAATGCACATAATTCCACTAAATGAATCCAACTGTCCTCTCATTTCAATAATTAAACCTAAAGATGTCAAAAAGACACTAAAAGATCCATTCTGGATTGAAGTAATCAAAGAAGAACGAGTTCAGTTTGAAAAGAATAAAGTTTGGAAACTGGTAAAACGACCACCAGACCATCCTATCGTTGGTATCGAGTGGGTGTTCAGAGATAAACAGGATAAAATTGATAAAGTTACCAGAAATAAAGCCAGACTGGTAGCAAAAAGCTACAATTAGCAAGAAGGAATTGACTACACTGAAATGTTTGCTCCAGTTACAAGGATAGAATCAATTAGAATGCTTCTTACCTTTCTATCTCATAAAAAGTTTATGCTCTATCAAATGGATGTAAAAAATGCTTTTTCTATATAGATTCATAAAGGAATAAGTTTATGTTGAGCAACCCCCTAGTTTCGAAAACCAAATTTTTCCTCATCATGTTTTTAACTAACAAAGGCTTAATATAGACTAAAACAAGGCCCTAAAGCTTGGTATGATCGATTGAGCAACTTTCTTATAAACAATAGTTTTTCTATTGGAATCTTAGATACCACATTGTTCACTAAGCATCAAGAAAATGATTCTCTTATTGTTCAAATTCATGTCGATGACATTATTTTTGGTACTACTAATGATCTACTTTGTCAAGAGTTTGCCAAGTAAATGAAACAAGAATTTGAGATGAGTTTATTAGGAGAGCTCAACTTCTTCTTAGGACTTCAAGTGAAGCAAACTTAAAAAGGAACATTCATCTCACAAGAAAAGTATACAATGGAGCTCCTAAAGAAGTTCAGAATGAATGAATGCAACCTTGCAACCACTTCGTGAGTATAAGTACCAGACTGAAACTTGATGAGGACGATAAAAATGTAGACGAGAAATTCTATAGAGATATGATTGGTAGTTTACTCTATCTAACTGCAAGCCATCCATATATTATGTTTTCAACATGCTTATGTGCTAGATCCAGTCTGATCTAAAGGAAACCCATTTGGAAGTTGTTAAAAGAATATTGAGATATCTTAAGGGAACATCCAAATATGGCTTATGGTGTCCACATTCTAAATCTTTTAATTTCATAAGCTATTCTGATGTGGATTATGCTGGTTGCGAGATAGATAGGAGAAGTATCAGTGGTGGTTGTCAACTACAAGAAAATTGCCTAGTTTCACGGTGCAATAAAAAACAAAGCATAGTTGCATTATTCACAACCAAGATAGAATACATGGCCATGGGCAATTGCTGCACCTAGGTATTATAGATGAAACGTGTCTTGCATGATTTTGGCATTAATATACCTTGTGTGCCTATTTTATGTGATAGTTCCAGTTCTATTAGCATTTTTAAAAATTCAGTTCTATATTCATGCATAAAACATATTGAAATTAAACTTCATTTCTTGCATGATCATTTGAATAAAGGTGATATATTAATTGATTTTGTTTCTACTAAAAATCAACTTGCAGATATTTTTACCAAAGCTTTGGAAGGAAAGAAATTTGTGTGCATTAGAGAAAGATTAGGAATTAAATCAATATATGATTTTGGCAGGATTCGTTAACTTATTTAAATATGGTAGTTACTCCTTCTTGAAAACTACATGACAATGTGCTTAATTTTCCTTCCCCCGTTACCATTTTTGTTTCCTAAATTCTCGGCCATTATGATTAATAACTGATTCAATTTTCAAGTCTTCTTTATTTCTAGACTAATTCTTCATCTTCCTTTATGCGTCAGAACCCTTTTCTCGTACTTTCTTCCTTCTTTCAAAATTTTTGTAGCAGAAAAATTCCTTTTCATCTTTATCTTTGGATTTTCTTAAAAAATACCAAAAAGAGGAAGCTCTCATTCTGCTGGGCTTTCTTCTTCAAAAAAAAAGAAACCCTCTACTATCTCCTCTAAACATATTCCTCTTGAAGTATCCGAGGCCCCTCTTTTGCTAAAATGGTACAATGATTCTAGTTTTGATGATGAAAATTCATTCTCTTCCAATAAGCCTGAATTCTTAGGCTCTGAGGAACCTGGTATTAAGGAAACTCCCATGGATTCTCCTAAAAAACCAAGTGGTTCAAACGAAGTTTGTGAAGTCCTAAGTCCTCTAATCCAATCAATCCTACAAAAATTACCAATTGGAATTTTGGTAAGGTTTCCTCATCCCTTAAATTCCACTCTACTAAAATTGAAAAATAATTTCATTAAAAAATCTCTGGTCACAATCTGAATAGGAAGAGAACGGTGAACTTTGATTCTCTACCAAAATCTCCTGCCATTGATCTTGTGTGCAAACTAAAATGGGGCAATTTTATGAAAGTTCCTATCCATATCCTATGAAATTATTTTACTCTAACTTCACCTTCGTTGAGTCTGAAGATGATGTTTCAATTGAATCATATATGTTTTGGAAAGGAATTGTGTTGTCTTCATCAAAACTAAACTTTTTACTTGATCTTCCTGATGATGGTATTAAGTTTTTCAATTTTGGAGACTTGTCTAATGCTAACATTTCCTATGATGAATTACCAACTTGTTTTGGGTAGTAAACAATATAATTTGTCTGGCAAGGCTACTTTAAACAAATTGAAGATTGAACATATTCTACTTCATAAAATGCTCAGTTGTACTGCTTTCTCCTCCTCGGTAGCTAGTGGTGGTCACTCCACTAATCTAAATTCCATAAGTCTGTATGCGATGACTAAGGTTGTTAAGCAAGAACTAGTCAATATTGGCTTTATTATTCCAAAATACATGGTCTATTCCTTCTCCCATCAAGCAAACAATCTTCCCTACTCCATGGTCCTTACTCATATTTTTAAGCATAAGGGAATTTTCTTACCATCGGCATGGATTGAGGGGGTTGTGGTCATAAAATCCTAGACCTTGCTAGCCTTAGAAAAATGAAAATCTAATATACTGAGGATAATAGCTGGTTTAGGGGTGTTAGTAGAATCCCTATTAGTATGAAGCTTCGACCCCAAAAATCCAAAGTTCTAGTATCTATTGGCTTAGAACCTAAACAATCCAATCATGTTCGTCCCACTCCTATTGAATCACCAGGAAAAGCTCAAGAGAAAAGTGGTAAAGTGGATGCTAGTCTTGAAACTAAGATAGATGATATTAGTAAAGCTGTCGAGACGCATGCAGGATGCCTAGACCTTTGTTAATTCCATGAATTACAAGCTCAAGTGTCTTCTTCGCAAATCTAGTCGCACTCGTGAAAATGTTACTCAACTAAAAAAGAAAGTTAGAGCTTATCTGAATGCTTCTTAAGCTCTTTTTGATGATAAAGGATGAAAATAGTGAAAATTTGAAACTCTTATCCGCTAAAACTCTTATTATTTTAACTTTTATTAGCTGGAACTCTTGTTATTTTGTCCGTTGGAAGTAATCTCTGTCTTTAGACTTTTATCAATTTTATGGGTCTGTAAACTTATTATCCTGGATGATCAATTTTTTTATGATTGGGCCCGCTATTAACGAAATCAATTATCTACTGGTACTTCTTGTTTCTCTTGTTTCTTGAGTACATGAATAGGAGGAGTACAAATCGCTCCAATACAGGAGGAGCACAAACTGGCAGAACCAGGCACATAAACAGGGGGAGCTCAGGTGATATCCTTCCTATTTAATCAAATTTTGTCATCATCAAAAAGAGGGAGATTGTTAACCCCTTGATGATTTACACTATTCTGATTATGACAAAATTACACTCTAAGATTATGTGATGAAAGTATGCAATCGAATTATGAAATATCTTTCTATATTATCTGCTAGAATCTGTTTATGCGCTGGAATTTACTTTCCAAAATTATAAAATAACTTGAATATTCTAGTTTGATTCACATCTTTATAACCTAGAAAGAAAATCATGGCATGCTGCAATTATCCACAATTTATGGAACTAATGCATGATTGCCTAAATATCTTGTTTTCTTATTTGATTCCAACTGACACTTACCTAAATAAGAACTCATAGCCTTTGGACATAAGCATATAAAAATAAAAATATGGAGCATTGTAAACAAGAATCACTTAGTCAGGAAAGAACTTTGTTCAATGTCTTGAAGAGTTGTGTGGCATTCTCATACAAGTCCTGTGCTTAAGTGTTGCTAATTCCTTGCTCTACGTGTGTTTTCAAGGGATCTTATGGTGCAAAAAGTCAAGTGGAGCTTGCCTTTAATGGACGTTAGGAAAACGAGGATAAGATGATTTATGTCTCGAAGGATCTAGCGGTGAAGAGGGACAGGAATCGTACTTGCTCTTAAGGGACCCTATGACAAGTCGGCACTTGGTTGCTCTGAGGACCTCTAAATGAAAAAATCAGTAGGGCGGTACTGTCTGGAATCTTCTGTAGCGCTCTTGGTTCTGGTCTGGAAGGAGAATCTAGAGTTTTCCGTACGAAGTGGCAGCAACTCATGCATCTATCCATAGAGGTTGTGCAAGTGAATCTAGTAGAAATTCCCCTGGGCTTGTTCATAAAGTAGCCAGTTTTACAGTGCTCTGGAATCTGCCTTATCCCGTCTGGGATTCCATTTTAGCTCTTTCCGAAGAGCTAGTTTTTCACCCTGGTAGAGTGTTTCTAATCCTTTCACTTTTCTTACTGTCAAATTACTGTAATTACTTGTAAAACATTATCACATATTAATTAATTTGACAAGTTCAAAACCCTAAATGAAAACTTAGGTAGAGGAGTAGGCTTACTGAACTTCTATAAATATCAGTGTCATTTTACTTTTGTTTTATTGCTTTATTTATCACTGGTCTGACTGATAGTTTAACTAATACTTACAAATTTCAATCAGTAATTAAAACAGTTTTCAGCAAAAGATTTAAACTATTTTGAAAGGTCAAAAAGTATTTTGAGTGATAAACTTCCGTTGCATTAAAAACTCTTAAACCTAATCCATCCCCCTCTTAGATTTATAGTCACTCACATATTCACATCAGGCAGTAACGAAAAATGTGAATCTTCACAACTCCAAAGTATTCATCACACGGACTCACCAGATATGAGAAACCTCTTGATTAGAATAATCATGCAATCAAAGCCATTTGCCGCTTTTGAGTTCAACTCCAGGAAAATGATGGTTGATTCTCCCATCGTATTCTCCCGATAATAGTACGGGGTGCCCACCCTTTTTTCCTTGGTTTGTCCCTTGCACTGTTAGAAATTAATTTAGAATTTTTATTATGGATTGAAGTTTAATTGTTTATTTAAGTGAGATTTATGTAACAATTATGAAAATAGAAAGACAAAATTGAAAAAGTCTGAAAAATTGAAATATTGTTTATCTCATCTTAGAAATTCAACCACTTAATGTCGAAGGATAGGCTTGATCAAGAGATACTAAATTACTATAGTTTATAATAGTGTTTTGAAAATTGGATCGAACCGGTCAATCGGTCAGACCAATGACTGAAGGCCATTTTGATCTAGTTGAAACTTAAAAATCAGTGGCCTTCTGAACTGGTCAAAAATCAATTAAACCAGTGGTGGTTCGATCGATTGACCATCATTTCACTTATTTTTCTATTTTTTTAAATTTAAAAATTAATTTTTTTAAAAAAATGAAAAACGTTAAAAAAGAAAAAATAGTTATGAGTTGAAGATGATGACTAAAGGATTTTGGCAATATAATTTTTTGAAACATAAATTTATTTCTTTAAAATTTAATTATATGTGGATGCTTATGTTTATTTTGTTGTTTTGTTTTGTTTAATCTCTTTGAAATTGTGTTGAATATTTAGTGTATAAAAATTTATTTTTATGTGATTTTAAATTATGAAACAAACGATTACTTAAATTAATGTTAAATATTATTTTTTTTATTTTATCTACAGTTGACTAATTGTGAAGTTGTCTTTTTTTTAAAGAGCGTACTTAAAAATGAGTAAGAATTGAAATTTTTTCAAATAATATTTTTTTATATTATTGGAAGTTTTATTTTTTGTTAATATTAAAATATTATATACATTTATAAAATTAAATATAATTATTATGTTATTATGATATCATATCGATTGAATCGATGGTCAAATCAGTAAAATCAGTAATCAATTATGTTGTAGATTTTTTGTCCAATTCAATTTTAAAAACATTGATTTTTTAAAAGAAGCCTACCTCCGTCCTAGTGGATTCAGATCAAAAGCACACAAGAAAACACATGGTGCAATCGGCGCATCTCACACTCGGCCTGTATGAGCCCAAGATTTAGTTTTTACAAAGTTATATAAGCCCAAGATTATATAAATCGTTTGTTTAAAAATTAAAAATTAAGAATTTCATTAAATCCAAATATTACAAGTGATACGACATGGTACAACAATTAGTGAAGTGTTTAGCTAGATTTTGAATCAATATTGATTATAAAATAGGACAGACGTGATTTATCCAATCAACGTCATCTATATGGGTTCATGTGTCTATTCAATTACCACTCTCTAGTAATAAAATAACACTCGTTGATTAGCATCATCTTTCTAATAGTTATATGGTGTCAAATACAACTTATCAACAATTATAAATATATCCCCAATAAATTTCGCTCATTTTTATACATGCATTCTTTTATCACTTCTCAAGTATTTCAACTCAAATTCTAAATTTCTTTTAGTTTGTTGTTCTTGAAATTTATTATACTACTATATTAACAGGTCATGGTATATATATCTCGGAGGGAATTACTGAAAATGTTTAGCACTTTTTATCGTAATCAAAGACAAGTCTAACCTTACCTTGATCTATTGCCATTTTGCTAAAAATTTCCATCCTACATCGTGCAGTTGCCAGTTGTTACTCTGTCCATTCAACTAATGAAATTGCACTCCCTACATTTGCACCCATATATATATATATATATATATATAGAGAGAGAGAGAGAGAGAGAGAGAATAAGCATTGTATATATATATATATACACACACAATGCTTAGAGAGAGAGAGAGAGAATAAACCTTGTGTATATATATATATACAATGCTTATTCTATATATATATATATAGAGAGAGAGAGAGAGAGAGGGAATAAGCATTATATATATAAGCCTTGTTTGCTTGGCTTGATTGGGTATGATAGATACATAATCAAGCATATTTTAATATTTGTTTTAATTGGTAAAAGTCATTGATAAATCTTAGGCCTAATATTATTTATTATTGCTTTTAAAAAATGGATCAAGGAAGAGAATGCTTGATTTTGTGTGATAAAAATTACAAGATCAAATAGGGCTTATTTTTTATCTTATTTTCAATTAAACCCTATTCCTAAGAATGGGAAAGAATGAGGAAATTGTGAAAAAACTTATTAAAAAGTATAAAAGATATAATAGTAAATTTATATATTATATTTTAATTTGTTTATATATTAATCTTACCAACCAAATATAAAATTAAAATATTCTATTTCAATGGGCTTTAAATGTATCTATTTGCTTTTATATTACTTCTAATCTCGTCATTCAAAGCAAACAAAATGAGCCCACACTATGCTGCTTTCTTCAATTTATAATATGGTCAATTATCCATCTATCTGTTTTCTTAATGCAGTAACGGATAACATAGTTTTATTTTAAAAAGTACTAAAATAGTATTAGAGCACATAATGAATATTAATTTCTAACAGGTTATGACCTCAAAAGGTTTAATAATACCAATATAAAGCTAGCTAGACAAGAAATTATGCAGTTCAATTTGCATACTATAGTATAAACGTCATTTCCTGTAGACAGAAAGTACAATGTGCTTTACTCTGATTATTAGTGGCATGATAAGAATTCTAAAATTGATTAAATAAAGGAGTAATAAAGGAAGAACTTATCAAAAATGAAGATTAAATGGACTATTGAAAGTTAATTATTGCTAAAAAATAGTGGATAAATGTTAAATGATTGAAAGAATCTAATTCTAATCACTGTAATTACGCGTTATTCGGCGTAGGTTGGGGTGTTCAAGTTGGGCCCTCTATCACACCGTCCCCATACTGTCCTCAATAAATATGAGTGGAAACGTGGTGTAGAGCCCATTGTTTCAACCCAATCCAAATGGATTGGCTTGGACTCAGCCTTCAAATTTTAAAATGGATTAATGTATGTTGAGTGTAGGTGGATTTTAGTAAATTTAAATTTAAAATAAATTTACGTAGGAGTTTAAGTAGGGTCAAAATGAATTTATTTAAAAATATTAAGTAAATTTGAATTAGACCTCAACTTTATATTATTTTTCCTTTTTTATTTTTTATCACAATCTCATACTTTTGAACTGTTAATAATTTTAAAATTAAAATATACATCTTGATGAATATATTAATAAATTAGTTGTCTAAAATTCTTTCGACATATAAATATTACTGTATGAATAATATCTCAAAGTCATTCTATTAATTCAAATAGAAATTCTAAATTTACTGCTTAGCTAATTATAAGTACTACTTATAATTAATTTTTAATGCAACTAAAACTTAAAAAGCTTCGGATAAAACGTAATTGGAAGAGGTGAGATTTTAGTTTGCTCAAAAAAAAAGAAAGGGAAAGAGTAATGGCTGAAATGGCTAAACGATTGGGATGCGGAAGATTGGAAAATGTTGAGGAGAGTAACAACGAGAAATAAGTAGATAGGTAGGTCCAAACTAGTCTTTAAGGTGAAATTCCCTAGACTGATATTAATAGGTTTCCCGCAATTATATTCCTAGATACAAAATACAAACCGACTATTTTAAAAGGATAGTAATACTACACATTTCAAGAATGAGCTAGATATATACTCAAACTCAATATATAGAGTTTGCAACTCATGAAATGTCATGTTTGCAAAATTAACTAACTAAAATTTTATCAAATTTGATCAATTTGTGGGTATAGTCTCTATTTTGGATTCTTTAGTTCTTCTCTTTATAAACAATTACTACCGGACAAAAGATTTATTTAGGCACATTTTAAGTTGCACTTTAGGGAAGAAAAAAAAAAAAAAAAAAAAAGGAAAAGGTCTCAATAACCTTTCTATTGAGATTTGGTACAAAAATATTTAAATACTTTAATAATTAAAATTTTTATTATGATTCTCCAAATGTGTTTATTAACACATTTTATTAGAATACTCTTTCTTAAATATGACTTAATCACAGTAGTATTTATATTTTATCATGGAAATTTTTCAAAGGTGCGTTGCTAATAATTTTTAATTATAAAGATATTGTCGTGTGGCCAAATGGTCCAATTGCATCACCCGCACATATAAGCACGTAGTTATGAGGTTCAAGATTCAACACTAACGAATTCTTGGTAAATGTGTGTTAGAAAAAATAATTTTAACATACATATATATATATATATATATTTAGGAGTTTCTCGTTCAACATAAAGAATAAATACAATAGAGTATTGGACGCCTGTTTCCTATAATTCTTTGCTAAATTTGGTCTTCTCTTTATCTCGCTTTCAAATACACTCCCAAAGAGAGGAACCCCATTTCTGCACCAAATCCATACAATTCGAAGTAAAGAAACTAACCCAATTTCCCAATCCAATGTCGCTGGAGATTATTATATTGTAGCAAAATCTAATATGATCTCTCGCCCGCGCGCGCGCGCGCACGCACGCACATACGCACACATTTGCTTAGAAAATTAAATAGGCGCTAAGGTTTGTGGGTAAGGAGAGAATAGAATAAATGATATATAGGGAGAAACTTGATTGATTTATAGGTAGATTTGCTATAAAAAAACTAGGTCTAGCATTCTCATATTTCTAAACCTTCCCTCAAGAAGTTTAACAATCGGAAGAGTTCTGTTACTTACATGTGGGCTAATAGTAATTTACTCCCTGTATTTTAAAAAATAAACAATATATCCTTTTATGAAAAATAAAATTTTAAAATACTTTCTTGTGTTTTAAAAAAGCATGCACACCGCCTCCCCTTCTCATTTGCTTTCTATTTAATATAATTTTAATATGAAAAGACTAATGTATCCTTAATCATTTAATATTTTTAATTCAATTTAAATAACTTTTTATTATTATTTTTTCCTTTTCTTTCATTCTTTTTTTTTCTTTTTATTTTTCATTTCTCTCTTCTTCCATTGTTTCATATATTTCTCATTTTATACATATATAATTTTATCATTATCTCTCATTTCTCATTTCTCATTATTTCATATATTCTTATTTTATACATATGTATAAATTTATTTACAAAATTTAAATCACTTTTATTTTTATCTTATAAATCATATTAATCTTTCTTTCTATTAATTCATTCCAAATTAAATAAAATTTTCATAAAAATATATAACATATTTTTTATTTATACTTAAGTACATATATAGCATATATAAACATATATAATTTATCTATAAAATTTAAATAAATTATATTTAAATTTTAAGTAAAGTATAAATATAACTTAAATATTAAATAAATTTATTCATTTTAAATTAAATATTATATATTTACAAAATATAACTTATATACATAAATATATTCATATATTTAAATACAAATACATAAACATATTTATGTATATATTTATAAATATATTCAATATTTATTTATAATATGTATATACATATATATAGGCACCCCAAACACCACCCCCACCCCCGCCCCCGCCCCCCACGCCCGATCAGTCCCGCACCCTCTACACATGGCTGCCATGGCCGCCGGCCGCCTTTGTGAGGGGTGCCATGGCCCCCGATCGCGACCCCGCAAACCCCCAGCGCCCCAACACCCCCTCCCGCGTCCTCTGCACACAGCCATGGCCACCCCTGCGAGCGGCGGCCGTGGCCTACTCTGCAACTGGCAGCCATGGCCACGGCCGCCCGTGGCTGTGGTTACCGCTCGCACACCCAGCAGCCCCCACACCCACACCACCAAAATCTGGCCAGATCCGGCTGTGTTGATGGCTATGAAACTTACTTTTTTTTTTTTTTTTTTAAATTAGCTGCCATGGCCATGGCCAATGGGTGTGGGTAAGGTTTGGGGTGGGGTGGGGTGGGGTGGGGTAGTTATATTCTATTTATATTATAGTATAATATATAATATATACACATTATTTAATGATAATTTATTATGCTGTATATATTTTATATATATATTTTTTAAAAATATAATACGATTTGATCTATACCGTTCATTTCTTAAGAGGAAATTCAACGACTGATGAATAAGGACATAATTGTCTTTTGACATACAAAAATACATGCCCAAATGCATGTCTCCATACGTGTTCTACACCCATATTATTAGGGGGTTTGTTGCATAATTTTTTAAAATACTAGGAGGTATTTTGAATATTTATTTTTCATAGACAAGTAAATTGACTACTTTTTAAAACACAAGGGGTTATTTGTAAAAATCCCCATGTGTTTATGTGGTAATCTCTTTGTATATTTGTTTTTTGGATCACTATTTTTTGGTGTCCAATTATAATGCTAAATATTGATCTTTTCCCTTTGTGTGTGGAATGATGAAAATTTGGTCTTATGATCTTCATTTTGAAATTCTGTAATATATATATTTATTTATTATGGTAGGTTGTTTTGTGGATCTTTTTTTGGTTTTTGTAATGTTTTCAAAATCGAACCGGACAAAGAATCGATGACCTTACTGGTTACTGGTTCAACCGTATAACGTCATAATGACGTAATAATTATATTTAATTTTATAAAAATATATAATATTTTAATATTAACAAAAAGTAAAACTTCCAATTGATATAGAAAGAATATTATTTGAAAAAATCTCAACTTACTCATTTTTAAGTATGCTTTTTAGAAAATAATACTATTTCACAATTAATTAACTATAAATAAATAAAAAATAATATTTCACATTAATATAAGTAATCATTCGTTTCATTCTTCAATTCCAAGTACAAATAAATTCTTCTACGCCAAAAATTCAACATAATCTAAGAAAGATTAAACAAAATAAAATAACAAATTAAATATAAGCATTCACATATAACTAACACTTCATTAAATTTCAAGAAAACAAATTCATATTTCAAAAAATTACATGTCCAAAATCTTTAATTATCATCTTCAATTCTAATTTCTCTTGAATTTAGGAAGTTATTTTCCTTGAATTTAGGAAGTTATTTGTAGAGTTAGGAAGTTTTTTGGTGACTCTACAAATAACTTTTAGCAGGATAAAAAAGTCCCATGCAAAGAAGAAGGTGAGATCATGATTAACCATGTTAATGCTGGCTATTCGTAACAGACTGCCCTTTTATGCATGCCTGGAGGTTTCTTGAGAATGAGCATCAAATTAGGCAGTGTCGGCTTAGTGTACATGTCCAAAGTTAGAGACATGATCTTCTGAATTTCTTAAAGTAGAAGAGAATAATTGCATTTGTAATTCTGAGGTGATAAAACTACCCTAGAAAAATTATCAGAACCTACGGACATTTTTTTTCTTTTATATATTTTTCATGCACTTAATAGTAATCAACAGAAATGATTGCCCCCTATGATTTCTGGAGATACAATATGACATGATTCTGACTTGTAGAAATCTAATATTGAAGTTGTATAAATTCTAGATGAAATAAAGAATTCTAATAACAGATTTTGCAAAAATGTGCGTATTTAGATTTATCTTTCAGTTGGAAAAATATGTATTTCTTTAATTTTCCTTTTGAGGAAAAAACTTGTTGCATCTTGAACTGATGCTATGCTTGTTGATAAAAGAATGTATATAACAAGGTCATGTATATATTATTGGACAGTAATAAGTTAAAGGACAACCACATAGCACGCTCGAATATGAAAGATTTAGGCACAAAATCAGAACTTTGACCCCTCTTTTACGAGTCTGGTGTGAAATATTCTATAAGGTTTCAAAACTAAAAATGAAATATTTTATAAGATTTTGAAAGTTATAAGAGTTCAAGTGGATATGCTGCAAATGTGTCAAGGTTGTGCATCTTAAGTTGGCCAAGATTTTTTTTGCCTTGAAAGTTATAATAACCATGTCTTGATGTAGCAATTACTTTAGATTTTTCTTTGCACAAGTTATTACCTAAATTTAGAAGTTCTCAAAATCGAACCAAACCAGCTAGTAGAACACGTCATTAACCTAAAGCAATCCAATTTGGACGAAGGTAAAAATCATATACTAATTAACCAATAAGGGTTCTGCTAGTGACCCACCAGTTCACTCCTTTATTAATTTGTTTCTTTGAGAGAATAAATTCCACAAAGAAAAAATCTAAAAATCATAAGAATTAGAAGAGGAATTGAGAATCAGGGTTTAGGGCTTTCCTAAAGCTTATTTGCTTTATAGTTCAACCACTTCACTTGCTTAAAGTTCACTAGCTTCAAATTTTGGTCACTTTGTCGTTGTTGCTTCCCTAAATTCTCTACTTTTCCTTGGCTCCTTCACCACAGTCATACTTGATCTTTCAGCCCCTCCACCTCCTCTATCCTCTTTGGCGATTTGAATAACAGAGTAAGCCCATTTATACTCCTAATTATCTTATATTCCTAGCAATTATATTCTTTATTTATTATATACCTCACTTATTAGATTTCTAATTTTTTATAGCATGTTCGTATCTTAATTTCTAGTAATTACCCTACTAACATGTCTAAATAAGATTAGCTAAGATAGGAATGTGAGTATGAATATGAGTATTAAGGCTATTCCCATGGCAAGAAATAGTTTAGAAAATTGGAATTATGCACATTGTTTATAATCCCATATGTTGCTATATGGGTCTAAGGTTTTTTATATGTTTAATTGTTGGTGCAGTAACTAGATGTTCGTTATAGTTAGGCTTTTAATTGCTTCAACCTTTTGTAGGTAAAGATGAATCTTGGTTCCAATCACAAGATTGATTATTTATCAGGGTTAATTATCCAAACTCCCTGAGGTTTGATCTATTTACAACAAGGTCCAAAGGTTTGAGGAAATTACTAATACCCCCTGAGGTTTTGCTACGTCTTACATTTTTGAAAGTCCGTTACACTCCATCAAAAAAAATGCTGACGTCATCAAAAAATTTACATGAAAATCCAAAAATGCCCTTGGTTACTGTTACGGTTATTTTTGAGACAAAATACCCTTGGACCTATTTACAATAATTTTAAGACTATAAGGTTTTATTAGTTGATTTTTTGTAAAGCATTGCAATTGGCAATTTGACAAAATTTCCAATAATTTTGACTTGTTTAATGTTTGATTTTACATTTTAAATATAATTTTTTATCCCCTTAAGTTGCACTATGCAATATTACTTTTACCTCCCTAGAAAAATAAAAAGCTTACATAAGTTGAATAACCCCCTGAACTTTGAATAAAAGTACGTAACATGTTAGAAAAGACTAAAATTTGTGCACCAACTATAAATACCGCAAGAGCCTTACATGTCAATCCTTCAAAAATTCAAAGTTTGACAGATTCATCATCCAAATACTTGCAAAATATAGTAAGAAAATTATCCACCAAGACAACAAAAACATTCATTGTAGGATTCCAGTACAGTTATAAAACAACAAACCCCAACATAGAGTTTTTCATAAATTCATATTGACAAAAGAAACACAAGGACATACTTAAGCAACCTCTCCAGACTATCCTCCACCCCTCATGTGCACATGTGCCTCAGCAGATGTAAAGCTAGTTTTAGACTTCTTTTTCTTCTTCATTTCTCTTAGAATTTCGGCTAAAGGAATGTTAGCATCAAACTAGACAGATTTGTCACTTCTTCCCTGTAAAATGAAAAGAAAATATTAATCGACAAGTTTCAAAAATTCAAATATGCCTCAGTATCTTCAGTTAGAGACTTCAAACCTTCTTCCTATTCTCAGAGGTGGATTGAGATGCCTGTTTGCAAGTCCTTTCGTTGTGCCCATATGACTGGCAAGCGCTCCATCTAAAAGCACATGATCTCATGCTTTGTATGACATTTGGTGCCTCACCTGGCTCTCTTCTTCTACTCTTCTTGGGCCTACTTGGCAGCTTCTTCATTTTAGGAGAAAAAATTTTTTGTGACTGTGGAATCAAGTATGATGGTCAAAAGGCAATATTCGGATTTAAATGTATCACCTCTAAGTGGGCCTTCAAGTAAACAGTCTTATAGAAGCTAATATCTGAATAAAGCTCTACTGACTCTCTCCTATGGGACATGACTAATATAGCATGCTTGCATGGAATGCCAGAAATATCCCATTCTCTGGAATCACAGCTCCTATCATCAAGGTTGACAATGTAATGCATCCCTTTATCTAACACCTGGAACTCATATGCACTACTAATTGTCAACTAACATGATATAGCTTCCTCTTTCAAACTATTGATCTTTGAGACCACATTCTCACAGACATAATTAGTCCACCTCTACCATCTCTCAAACCTCAACATCAGCCTAGTCATTAACTTTGTTCGAAGACCATCAAGAAGGGTTAAAATTAGTTTTGACCTCAACTCACCTATCTAGTGGTTGAAAGATTTAGAAATATTTTTTGTGACATGATTATTTTTCAACCTTGAATCATAAGCATGCCTTGCCCACAGCTGAAGAAGAATTCCCATCAATCAATCATGTGCAGCTACCTATGCTCCCTAATCTTAGACATTGCCTAATTGAAACCCTGGGCATTGTAAGAACATGTAGCCATCTAAAAATACTTTTTCAAAAACATTCCTGGAAATTTGTCTAAAATTGGCATAAATATGCCTGCAACACTTCCTATTTACTGCATTAGGAGCAAGCTCAGTTATAACTTCAATGAGGCCCTACCAATAGAAAAGAAGAAGTCATCAATAATATCACAAAAACCCTTTAACGTTCTAACACATAACAAAAAAAAAACCTTTTACTTAATGTTACTATTACATTAACCCCCTTAAGGTAATTTTAATATTACATTTACTGACAAAGACTCAATCAAATTTGCATCAATAGACATCACCTGGAAGAGTCTATGATTTTGTAGATACATATCAAGGAAACCCTTAACTATAACAAACATAAAATGCACATCCTTCAAATAATTATAACCTTATCTTACCCTTCTTCATATTTTATAGATGTAACAAACAAACAATTTGAAATGCAATCATAGTATATACTTTTGAGAAAGCTACATATGATATTACATTTACCCCCTTAAAGTTTTACAGATCTAACCGAAAATGCAGTTAAGTCAATCAAAGATAACAAATAAAACTATTTAAATTGTAGAAATACAACAGAATATAGGAATACCTTATGTCTATCAGTCATGAAGGTCCATGGCTTGTCAGTATCAAATCCCCCAAGCATATCCCTCAAGCACTCAAAGAAAAATCCCCTACTCTCTTTGTATTCAGTTTCAACTACTGCAAATGCAATTGGAAATAGCCTGTTGTTCTACTGGCAGTAGTAAGTCTTGATGGAAACTACTTAAAAGTACATTCATATGGTGTTAAACTACTTCCAGTACCATCTTCAAACTCCACTTCTCTTTCAAATTACAAGCTAAATATGGAACCAAGGTTCTTCCTCATTACCACCACACCACATGAAGGCAGTTGAGCATATGACTCACTGTGGTTGCCCTCAATATCAGTAAGTGTCTTTCTCTTGGCTCTGTAAAGCTGCATATAAGTAGCAGTAACCCCATATTTTTTCAGCCCTGTCCTGAGTCCTCTAGGCCTCATAGTGGGATTATCTCTTAATACTTCTTTCAACTTCCCAGCCATCTACTTAGCAGAGGCTTCTTTAGTGCAATCAACTCTAACACATGTGTGATCTGGCACTTTTCTTTTGATTGAAAATGTAACACCATCTAGCATGATGGAGGCATGAATCCTACAAAGGCAACCATTAGTAGCACACTTGGCAATCACTCTACTTCTATCATTCTTGATCCTAATGATCTCAAATCCAACTCTTATGATATACTCCCGTAATGTATCTTTGAAGGCAAACACATTAGAGAACACCATTCTCTTCTGAAGTTTGATTTCTAATGATGAGTCTTCTAGAATGGTGAATTCCTCTCTGTCCACTGTAGCACCTCCCAGAGGATCATCTAGAATCTCCTCATCTGATGAGTTATGAACCTCACAATAGTCATCTAAGTAGTAGTCAGACAACCCAGAGCCTGAACAATCAACAACAGTAAACTCCTTATCATATTCACTTAGCTCTTCCTCATCTGAGTCTTCTTCACTTTCCTCTTCCTCATTTTCCTCACTTTAACTCTGAGGAACTTATCTCTAACTTACAACCATCATTGGGATCATCAGTTGTATTATTTTCATCTTTATTCAAACCCTAGTCCCAAAAAAAAACATTAGTAGCAACCTCATTCAAGAAATCTTGATCAACATAAAGTACATTACAATAAAAAGATAAACAATACTTCATATTATGTATAAAGGACATTAGTATCTAAAATAACTAAAATAAACTCCTCCAAGTTTACATAAACTTTCAATAAACCTCATATTGTTTACATAAATCTATAATAAGCCCTCTAATCTTTATGTTACTATTACATATTTATCATTGAATTTCCTCAAACATTACAAATGCATCCTCATATTACATATTTAATATTGCCCAAATTACTGAGTACCCCCACCTATTTTACAAATTACAATCCTTGATATTACAATTAACACTTGAAAGTGCAGCTAACTTACCTTCTCTACATTTGACTCAGCTTTAGCATTCTCCTTCTCATTTTCATTCACATTATCCCTCTCATCAACAATGTCCTTCATTATCTCCTCAATACTCTAGAGCAAAAAGGGAAATGTTACTAAGTATATGCTACAAAACATACATAGAAAAAATATTTTGATAATTTACTTTCGTAGTGACATCAACATCAAAAGTATCATCACCAGTTTGATGAATAATATAAAATTCAGATGCTTGGTTTGTAGTCTCATGAACTTGGGAGGCCTCACCAATAGGCTCCACCACATCTTGTGCAGCCACAGAACTCTTAGCCATAGGCTCCACCATATTCTCTGGAGATGCAGCTGGCTTACCAATAAGCTCCAACACATCTTATGGAGCTGCAGAACCTTCACCAATAGGGTCCACTACATCTTTTGGAGCTACAATAGCCTCACCAACAGGCTCTAGCACATCTTGTGGAGCTACAGAACCCTCAGTCACAGGCTCCACCACATCCTCTAAAGGTGCAGCTACCTCACCAAAAGGCTTAAGCACATCTTGTGGAGCTTTTAAACTCTCAGCAACATGCTCCACAACAAGTTCTAGAGCTTCTACACTCTTATTACTAGGCTCCACCACAGTTTGTGGAGTTTGTGAATCATCAATAATGGCCTTAACACCACATTTAGAACCCTTAATAATATGCTGCTCAATAACTTCAACAATGTTACCCTCACCAACAAGATCTCCACAACACTTATCATCAACAACCTAATACAAAGCAACGTATCCAACATACTTATAAATATGTCCACATACTTCAAATAAAACTTCAGCATGCACCATTAACTTATGTATATTACATAAAAACCCCTTAACTAACACAATCCTAACATTCATTTGTAATTTAAAAAATATCCAAAAAAGTTACACTTTCATTCTATTCATTCTTAGCGCTCTTACCAGCTAGATCAACTTCTTCCCCTTCTACCTAACTAAAACCTTCTCCACCACCAGTTTTGTCAATGTTGCACCCCTTATCAACATGAGCAACCTCCAACAACTTCTCAAATGAACAATCAATAGCCAGAGAAGGTTCCTCTTCTTGTAGGAATAAATCTATCAATTTCATACCTTGATTGAACTTAAACATATTCTATAAAAACCTAACATCACATATAATCATCCTTTCCCTAATACCAATATGCACCAAATCACACCCAAACATAAAAACTAAATTTCCAGAAGAAGCTACACTCCTTAGCATACCCTCTGTTTCACCACTCAATTTTTCATAAGCGTAAGCTTGAGGATCTACATTTTCAATCTTGTAAGGGAAGTCAAGCACGTGCACAACAAGGTCAATAGTTCCAAAACCCATATCTGTAACAAAAAAATTGAAAAACACAAATTACTAAAATTAGTAAAACATTACATTTACCCCATTTTACTTTTCTGATATTTACATATAATGGCATCTAATTTTTCATAACAAACAGAACAATCCAACATTCTATTACAGCAAAAATCAGTCCAGTAACATCAGTTTTATCACACCATTCATCAGTAAACTAAAAGCTATCTATATGCCTAGACTAAATCATGTTTAAAATATCGATTCAAGTTTATTTTTGGTGAAAAAATAGAAAAAATGTACATACATTATGATAAAAAATAGGAAAAAAATGATTTTTTTTCAACAGATTCTGAAGAAATATATAACGTAATAACAAGATCTAACAAAAATAACAGATTATAGAAGAAAAAATATACCTTTCTCAAAGTTGCAAACCCTAGCCTTTTGGAACTTCTCCCTTGATAGTGAACTCCAATGACTACCGATCAACATCTAGAATGGGGAATACAATGACGGGTTTGAGAAGAAGGTGGGTTTTGGGAATGTAGGCCGACAGTTTTTTTAGGATTTTGAGAAATTTCTATTTCTTTTAATGAAAATGAGAAGAATGAGGAAGACAATCATCTTACTCTCTTCTTTACCGCCAATACAAGGGCCTTTCAATCATTTTCACAAGTAAGGGTCATTTTAGTCTTTGGCAAGTTTTAGTCTTTTTTGGGTTTTTTTTTTTGGGAGGGTGGGGTAAGGGTGAAATAGATATCTTACTAAAACCATCCAACTTAACAGCCATCCAAGGGGGTTTTGGTAATCTCCTCAAACCTTTGGACCTCGTTGTAAATAGGTCAAACCCCAAGGGGGTCTTGGTAATTAACCATATATATTAAATAGAATTGTTTGCTAGTGAAATTACATTGTACATCAATTGTTATAAAATAATTAACTAATTTTTATTTTATAGTAATGCAAGATTACAATAAGTTTTTGCATAATATGGGTATATTAAAAGTTGAAAGTAAGAGCTCTATTAAGGGGAAAATGAACTCAAAACAACTGATGTTGCATTATTTGGTAGAGGTACTAATATGGAGGTTTTGGAGGGAAGAGATAGGATCTAATGATAATTTTGTGGAATAGCCTGAGGTTGATACTTGAGTTGATAAGTGTAAATGGAACTTGCAACCATACTAAGTACATTACGCTTGCCGAGATGGTCCCTTAGCTAAGAACCTTTGATACTTAAGTCATGATAGGCATGGTTGAGATAATAAGAATACTAGGTAGCCAGAAGCTGTAAGTATTTAGAGAGCATACCTGAGGTAAGTGCTAGATTGGAGTATTTACAAAATTCTTCCATGAGATCAAAATTAATGTAAAGCCTTTACTCGGGCAAATATGCCCTAGAAGGCCATAGGTTTAATTAATTTGTGGTCCATTGAACTTGAAAGATCATAATCAGTTGGGTAGATTATTTATTACTGGGTTCAGGTCTATTTTGCTTATTCGAGTTGCTCTGCCTCGACACGCCACTAGAGAAGATGAACAAGAATACCATATTACTACGGGTGGAACCAGAAGGCCACATCATGATTTCCCCTAGCTATTTATGAATTAAAATAAGAGATCTTGGCAAAGTGTTGCCCCAACTCGTAGTTTGGATTGGGAAGTAGACCATTTTTTGACGCTCAATAGGTTGATTGAAAGCCTAAGCATTTTTAATTGAGCACAACCTAGAGAAAATGTTTTAGGGTATTTAAGGCACAAAAGTTTTTTGTATGGCTTAAAGCTTTGGAATTTGCGACGCATAGCTCAAAAGGTACACACGACTGCAATGTGGTTACTTCTTAAATATGCCAAAACTCCCACATGTTTTTACCTTTGTAGAAAAGGTAAAAGAGTTCCTCATTCTTACTTTCCAAGTTCTAGAACATGAAAGCCTCTGTAACATTTGTGAGGTTGAGTGAAATTCTGCAAGTATTTTATGAGTACGCTATCACGAAGCTCCTTTTAGCTAGGAAATGGTTTTGCCTTTATCTTTCTGAATTTTATGAGTAAACCTTAGACATTTTTCTAGTTTCTCTCTTTGCCCTTGTGGGGCACACTCCTTGCTTGTTGTTAATGGCTTTGTTATACTTATTTTTATGACAATTTTCAAAGTTCCGATGGAGTACTTTATTTTCTCCAATTTTTAAGATAACACCTCAAAAGATGACAAACAGTGACATGAGGTTGGCCAAGTCTTTGTCAAGATCTAGGGGGTGGAAGACAGCACTAGGAGGGGGGCAAGTTTTGCTTGGCACCGTCAATAGGTACCCCTCATGTTCCATCATCATCTACCATGCCTTCCCCTCTTCCAGAACCTTGTAGATCAAAGGAGAAGAGGCCATAGATGCAAGGGCACTAGTTCTTGCACCCAAAAGGCCCATTGCCTCAAGATCTAAGACCTCAAACTAAGAAATACTGCTTAAGGCCCATAATCTGAGGCCAATTGCTCGCCCGATAAATCAACTTGCGGCCATCAATGCACTGATAGGGGAGGCATCATTCCCTTCTCTAATTCATGCTTTTTTCAATGTTAGTAATGGAGATGGCATGCTTTTGGAGGGCCCTTAATAAATGATGTAATAGAAATCTTCAAAAAACATAAGTTTTTCGACAAAATACGGACAAGATAACACATCTTCTTATATCAAGGGCCATTCAAACCTTAATGTACTACCATAATCTCATAAGTCTTTCTTTTTATTAGTTTTGATTAGCTTTACATGCTCAATTTTATTTTGTTGAAGTTTGTCATTTTTGTGGCAGTGTGCCTAAACTATTTATGCTCTTTACCACTGATTTGTGGTGGTGATACAAGATAAGCATAGGTGAATGCCCTAATGTGATAATCTGGGATTTTGATTCATGGATGAGTTTGGCCAAAAAGGCGGTGGAGGTGGATTTATTTCATTTCAAGCTAAAAGAGCTAACAATCGAGCTCGTCGTACACCCAATCTTTGAAACTTACCTTCAAATCATTAAGGAGAACACTCGCTTGACAACTAAGATTGGAGAACTCCACCAAGAAATACTCAGGTTGAAAGGCAAATTGGTGGAGGTTGAGTGTCTAGGTCGATGGTTGGAGAAGGGAAGGCCTTCGACGATGTTAAACTTAGCTATTTTTCAAAGCTTTTAGACAAATAGGTCTTTGCAATTGCTACTTCACCAACTTGCTTTCTTTTAAGGATCATGCATTCAAATAGGCAAGGAGGATGTCAAAAAGGTCTTTAATAAAGCATTGAATCAACCGCAAGGAATAGATGTCAAATTTGACAAGTCCAAGCTTGACGAACTCTCCACGATAACTTTCAACCTTATTTGAACTTAGAGAGGAAGAAACTAAGACTCTTTTTACTAAGTACGACTTTGGTCCCCATCCTTGATGAACTTATTGAAGATCAAGGAGCTAGGGAAGTCAAGAGAAAGCATAATGAGTCTCCAAGTTCCTCTAAAGAAGTCAAGATCATAAATAAAGAAGTAGACACCATTAGTCCCCCCTGACCTCAAGTGTTGGAGGGAAGACATAGACCCTAGGTTGAACTCAATGTAATAGAATTATTATGGCACATGTTTCTTACAGAAAATTTCTATCTTTAAATGAAATTCTCTTCTTTTGCTATTTAGCTTTTAGATATGTATCATTACCCTACTTCCACTTACTTCTTGATAAAATGGTGCTAGAGCAACTTTATCAATAAGTAAAGTTATTCAAAAAGAGGACACCGGCAATAATTGTAGGTTATAGAGCTCGACTTTGACAATTGAAATCTCTATGAAATCTATGCATGCAAAGAATAATTAACTGTAATAAGTTCGGCGTCGATATTGTAAAAGTCATTATAAGATATGATAAGACTTATATTTGAGATGGCAAATGCCAATTATCTTCTAGGATGAATGGTGATTAGCACCAAGTCTGACATTGATATGCTATGAAGTTGATTCAGGAAATAATATTACTGAGTCAACTATCATAGATGATAAAAACCTGAAAGTGATCAAGTGGTTTTAGGGCTTGGAGGCAATTTAAAGAGTGATATGGACTAGAGGAGGTCAAGTTAATTAGGACCTATAAGTAGTCTATTTATACGAGACCTTAAGCCAATCAAGTAGTACAACTATGGCTGTAAATGGATATTCGAAAATCCATTTACCGTTCGCATTCGAATCCATTTATAGGACTATCATCCGTATCCGTTTAAAGTGGATATTATCCATATCCGATTAGTAGACATCCGACTATAAACGGATACGAATATGGTAAATGCCTATCCGATCTGTCTAATATCCACTCCGAATACATATCCGTTTATATATCCGTTTATATATTCGATTATCCGTAATTTAATTAAATCCGTTATCCGTATCCGATAAACAATATTTAAAAAATTATTATATATAATATATTCTATTTTTATGTATTTTAAAATATATATATAAATATAATATTTTAAAAAACTATCATATATAAATATTATTATACATAATAAATTATTTTTATTTATAGATTATGAAATTAGTAATTAAAGAATTAATAAAAACAATTGACGGTAATGATGATAATTAAATAGTACTAAATCAAAATTTTGAAAAATTAATATATAAATGATAAAATTAATCAATATAGAATTATTGTTGCTGTGTTTTATAATTAATTTATATTGGTGTCATTTTATTAGTATGAATTAATCATAAAGTTGAATCAACAATTATAAAAAAATTAATTAAATTAAGAATAGTTAACTTTTTAATTCTAAAATAAAATACTAAAATTATTAACTAGCTAAGGGGACATTAAGATTTAAGAGGGTATTTGGGTGAACTTATAAGCTTTTTAAAATATCTTATAAGATATTTGAGAGTTTATAAGATATCAAAAAGTATTCGGTAAATTTTTTTAAAAAGGAACTTATAAGCTCTTAAAATAAAATGTTAAGAGTTTATAAGCTCTTTTGCAAAAATTAGGAATTCCTAACTAATTTTTAGGATATTAACAAATTTTCTTAATTTTAAGCATATTAATTATAAAATTACCATTATTAACACCTTATAGGCTCCAAAATTTTATTTTATCTAAGCACTTTAAGAAATAATTTTAAAAAAAGATCTAGCAACTTATAAGCTCCGAAAATATCTTATAAGATACAAGAGCTTATAAAACGTTTTAAATAAGTTTAGTCAAATACCATCTTATATCATACATGAACTTTTTTAAAACGTCTTATAAGCTCATGTATGTTATAAGATGGTATTTAGCTAAACTTATTTAAAAGCTCTTATAAACTCCTACATGTTATAAGATGTTTTTGGATCTCCTGCATCTTATAAGATATGTTTCGAACTTATAAGATGCTAGGCTTTTAAAAAAAAAAAAATTCTCAAAGTGTTTGGAAAATAAGATCTTGGAGCTTGTAAGGTATTAGTAATAATAATTTTATAATTAATATGATTAAAATTAAGGGATCTTGTTAAGACTTTAAAAATAAGTTAAGAATTCCTTACTTTCTTAAAAAGTGCTTATAAGCTTCTAACATCTTATTTTAGAAATTTTATAAGTTATTTTTCTAAAAAAATTACGAAACACTGACATCTTATAAAATATTTTGAGAAGTCTATCATCTCTTACGCAAGAAACTTTTAAATATTTTACAATATCTAACATATACATAAAATATAAGGTGAAAATATCATTTCATAATTTTATTTTATAGATTTGTACTATTATTAATTTAAAAAAATAATAAAATTTATATAAATATAAAACTTAAACTCTAAATCCTAGAATCTCACAACTTTATAAATTTTAAATACCAAAATATTAATAATAGAAGATATTTTTATTGATTAACATTGTTATATCTACATATATAAAATTAAATATCACTATTCAATAACCATCGTAAAAATTAATTTTTTAAAATTATATTAAAATATAATATATAAAAATATTAAGTATCAAAATATAAATCAAAATCATGTGTAATAAATTAATGAATAATTAAATTTTAAAATTAAAAAATTAATCAGTAAAATTAAATAAATATATATAATTTTTTTTGGGACCAAATCACTATTCACTAAACCCTACCTCTCATTTATTTTAATTCATTTCCCTCTTCATTCTTCCTCTCCGCCGTCACTCCAGCTCTAGGTAGTCTTTCTTCCTTTCTTTCATTTTTTTTTTTAAATGTATGTTTTATACAAATCTCGCTAGCAGAAGCACCGGCGAGATCCGTCGCGAAGGCCCGCTGGCCTCCGCGACAGCAAAGCCGAGAGCTAGCAAATCTGTTAGCTCTTGCGACGGGGTCGGCCTCCCTGCCGCTAGAGCCAACAGATTTGCTGGTTCTAACGGGCGGCGATGGGTCTGGCATGCTCGTCGGCCAGCCCCGTCTTGTATGCTAGAGCCGCGACCAATTGCGGCCAACAGCAGCTGGTCGCGGCGACGGGGAGGCTGGCCGTCGTGAGAGCCAAAAGATTTGCTGGCTCTCGCGGGCGGCGATGGGGTTGGCGTCCTCATTGGCCAGCCCCGTCGTGTATGCTAGAGCCGCGACCAGCTGCGGCCAACAACAACTGGTCGCGGTGACGGGGAGGCTGGCCGCGACCAACCTCCCAGTCGCGAGAGCCAGCAGATTTGCTGGCTCTTGCGGGCGGTGACGGGGCTGGCGTCCTCGTCCGCTAGCCCCGTCGTGTATGCTAGAGCTGCTGTCCGGCGACAGAGAGGCTAGTCACCAGCGACAGGAGCAGCGCCCCCCTACCCACCCCAAAACATTTTATTTCTGATTTTTTTTATCTCCCCCACTCCTATTTTTTATTTTTTTGTAATTAATAAATTATAGTAATATTTTATTTAATTGTGCAGGTTTGAAAATTTGTATTTTTGGACATTGTAAAAGGTAAATTATTTTAGTATTATAATTAGATAATTGTGATTATGAATTATGTAATCAATGCTTTAAGTTATAATTATATGGATTATGCCAATATTGTGTTACTTTGTGTTAAAGATTGGTTGCCAACAATTAAAAATGATTGTAAATAATATGTATTTCTTTCATTTATTTAGTTTATTTATTTATATATCAACATATAAATGTAGACTAATATATACTTTTTTATGGGTATAATTGATTGAACTTTTGGAGTACATGGTGCAAATTATTGTGATGCTTCAATGGTTGCTTTTGGTGTATTTTCTCTTTACTTTTTTTATTTTTTGACATTATTTGTAAAGTATATTATAAGTTCTTATAGAGTTCCCCCTCCCCCATCTTTAATAGATAATCTCTTAAACTTTACCACTAATATTTTGTTTATTATGTTTTGCAGTGTTAAACAGATGAGAAATTCAAGCATGTTCGTGTCGTTGGACTATGTGAAGATTTTTCTTGTATTGAAATGAACTTTTATTTTGGTTTTTTTTTAGATTGTTGTATTATGTATTGAAAATTATTATTTCTTGTGATCCTTGAGACTTGTATGCTTGTTTAATATTTGGAGTATACTGATTTTGTTGTTTTTTTTTTATTGTTTTTTCCCCCCTAGATTTTATTATGTTATTTGTATGATTATTTTTTTAATGAAATTTATTAGAAAAAAAAAATATGCATTTTATTATAAATTAACGGATTCGGATATTCGGATATTTATAAACGGTTATTCGAATATTTATAAACGGATATTCGAAATAATTATAATCAGATTCGGATATATCCAAATTCGGATAATATTCAGCGGATACGAATTCGGATATTATAAAAAAATATCCGCCAGATACGGATACGTATACGATAAAATTTAAACGGATACGAATACGGATACAGTCTATCCATTTAATATCTGTTTACAGCCCTAAGTACAACCTAGAGGCAGCCGGCTTTATGGAAAACCTAAAAGCGTCTTGGATGAGTTGATTATGAGATTCATATTGGTGAAGAATGAAAGAAAGCCTTCATATCTAGAAAATCGGATTACATAGTTGCATTAATGGGGATGAGAGACATCTATAGTCATGTTAGACATAGACTTTCCTTGCACTGATGGCATTCCATGACCAAGATAGCTCATTTCCATTAGGTCCTTGAGCCTGTAATGGTTACGTTTTTCAACTTCGGTGATTTGACAGGATCTTTCCTAATTTTGGTCGAGTTTGCCTACGTATTTAGGAATGTCAGCCCTCTTTAGTACAAGATCACCGACTTAGACGTTCATGTGTCGAATGGTCTTATTCTAGGACTTGGCAATCGAGGCCTTATAATGTTGTATCTTCATATAAGTTTCCTGTCTTCTTTCTTCTAAGATGTTGAGGTCGAAATACCTGAACTTTGTATTATCCTTCGAGTCATAATTGAGGACCCTCATCACTTCCTATAGTGTTTCCTCTAGAATCACTACTTTAGGGCCATATACTAAGTTGTAAGGACTCTTCCCAATCGTCAATTTAAATGTCATTCTATATGCCCATAATACTCTTGAAAAGTCATCTGCCCATTTTTCTTGACCTCTTCTAATCGATTTTCAATACTCTTGACTACGGTTCATTTCATGACCTTGGTCTAGTCGTTGGCTTGTGGATTTCCAACAAAAAAGAAATGTTGTCTACTTCCATGCTAACCTCAATGCTCCTAGATTTTGTTATTTTGGGATCCTGACGCTAGTCCTAAAGAGGCCAAATATGCAAATTATATTTTTCCAAAATGAACTCTCACACGGCAACATTTGTGATTTTAGGAACTACTTCAATTTCAACCCACTTTACGAAATATTCTACTGTGATTGTGAGGAATTTTCTTTGTCAAGGGGCCATAGGAAAAGTCCCACGATGTCTATGCCACATTGATTAAATGACTAACATATATTCATGTTTATCATATTTGCTATAGGTTAGTACAGTGTATTTGAGTGGAACTATCATATTCACAACTCATTAAGAAATTGATGGCATCCTTGTGTAAAGTCAGCAAAAAATATCACCTATGTATAACCTTATGTGCCAAAGATTGACTTCTCAAATGATTACAACAACTTCCACCATGAACTTCTTGGAAGATTGATGCAGCCTGTGTACGTGTTAACACCTAAGCATCGGCCCAAGGAAAGATTTTTTTGAAGAGAAAACTGGTCGTATGGAGAGCATATTGGGATGTTTTCTATTTAAAGTGTCGGGCAGTAACTTTATCTTTTGGCAGCTTGCCGTCTTTAGGTAATCCACTATTATCCTGCTAAATTAGCTCATATCTTTCCATGGGTAAAACAAATAGAGTGTATGCCTCGATAGTGTTTTGATCAATTTTAAGGTTATCAACAACTAAGAATGTGACCTTTTTTCTGCCGTGCCCTTGGTAGTGTTGGCTAATTTAGAGATTAGGTTCATGCGCTTGTTTTATGATATAGGCACTTGGCTAAGTAAAAATGAATTAAACTTTCACTAGAGTTTTCCTAGTCTAACTAAGTATTTGATCATAGATGCTTCTTTAGCTAGATAAGATCCATTGAACTAGCTGCCACCAATTAGGAGTTAGTGATAGCTATAAGGGACTAGACCACATTATCAATGACCGTTTTTATTCCCATGACCAACACCTCAAATTCTGCTATGTTATTTTATATTGAAAAATTTAGCATGACCTTAAAGACCAATTCGATTCTTTTTAAAGATCTAAAAGAAATTCATTCATCTTCTCGCTGTTATATAAGATACATCAATTGAAAAGGTCTATAAGATGGAGCAATCATTCTCATTGATGAGTCCGATATGCTCCACTAAAAAGTTTGCCTAGACTTGAACTTTGATGATTGCCCTAGGCTAAAAATTAGCATCAGATTCACTTAACTCAATAGCCTATTTTGTTTGCCGTCCTAAAGTATCAAGCTTTGACAGTACATACTTCAAGGGTAGGTTACTTAGAACAATTATCGTATGGGATTCAAAGTAATTGCATAACCTTCTTGTAACCGTGATGAGTGCCACAACGAACTTCTCTACATCCATGTAGTTATTTTTAGTGCTTTCAAATACCTTACTAATATAATAAATAGATTAGTGATAGTGCCATTGGTCAAATCCAAAGATAATAGCATCAAGCAAAATAACTAAAAATATAAATGAAAACTCTCTCCGAACCTAGATTTGGCTAAAAGTAGCAGGGTGGTAAGATATTGTTTGATGTCAGCCGCTTTGTCACATTCCTCTATCCATTTGAACATTTTAGTATTTCTCAAGATTTTGAAGAAAGGTAGACTTTTATCTGCCTACCTGGCAATAAAGTTGTTGAGAGAGAAAAAAATCCATCCAACGAAGTTTTGGACTTCCTTTATGGAGTCACAAGCTAAGATATCTTAAATAGCTTGGATTTTTTGAGGTTTTGCCTTGATCTCTCTTTGATTTGGCCATGAATCCTAAGAATTTTCCATCACGAACTCTAAAGGTGCACTTTGTTGGGTTCAACTTCATTCCAAAACTATCTGCGAATGGAAAACGTGCAGTCAAGGTTAAGGATATGGTTTGTTTTCCTAATACTTTTCATAAGCATGTTCTCTACATAAACTTCCATTATTTGCCCAATCTCATTTTTAAACATATGATTGACCAGCCATTGGTAAATCTCATCCACATCCTTTAATCTGAAAGGTATGAAGAAAAAATAATAGACACATTTCTCTATAATGAAGGATATCTTATCTCGGTCTTTAGGTACCATAGAAATCTTATGATAATCTTGAAGAAGTCTAATGTACTCAAAAGTGCCCAACTTATGGTGAAGTCAACTATCAACTCCATTTGTGTAGTAGATATGGGCTTTTCGGGCATGCTTCGCTGAGGTTAATAAAATCATTACACATGTGCCATTTTCCCTTAGTATTTTGAACTAGGACCACATTGCAAAGCTTATTTGTCTTGTAATTTCCATGATGTAGCCTATATCAAGGAGCTTGTTGACGCCTTCTACAATGATTTTATTTGTTTGTCACAAAATATATATTTTTTCACTTGATTAGCATAAATGAAGGGTCGACATGAAGCCTATGCACAATCACATTAGGTTTGATATCATGCAAAATAAGGTCTAACAAAAAATATTCTTAAGTTTTCCTAAAAAATCAATGAGCACAAGCTCTGTGCATGGCTTAAGCTGGGTCCTTGAAAGTTTATAGAATTCAAGGAGGGAGAAATAAAGAAATATGTAACAGAATAAATTACTAGAACTTAAGATAAGAGAAGTACCTAAAGTAAGAGATACAAGAATTTATAGTGGTTCAGTTAGCCTACATCCACTACCTAAGTTATAACACTTAGGACATGCTTGTGAAAAGTATTTGCAACCATTCTCCAAATGCAAAGATTTTCACGTCAAAACTTTCACAAGCACGAGATAAATTAAAGGTACAATCATAACACCCTTCTCCAAATGCAAAGAGTTTCACATCTGTATTTTCCAAGACCAAGTATTGATTAATTTTCACAACTGTGAGAGTGATAGGAGTGCCCAAGACATTAGAGTGAAGAACTAGAGAATATGTTACTAGATCCTCCTTAGAAGTGAGGTCAATGTAGAACAAACGTACCAAGAGAGGATAAGCAGGCTCGTCAATGCTCATCAAGTTCCATCATCCCATTTGGTCAACTCAGTCAAGCACGGGAAATGGTGGTATGTGTGTGAAATCAATCACTCACACCCTATTGATGTTGTGATTTTTGATATGGAAAGTAAAGGCATCAGAGGCACGAGCAATCAAAAACTTGATTTTTTCTTAAAGAAAGATGAAATCCTAATTTTGGTAGGAAAAATCGGTGAGGGTTTCTGGAGAAGGTGAAAAGGATTTTACAAAGGGGTTCGGTGATGGCATATGCCCCAAAGAGCAAAGAGTGGGGGATTTGCGATAATGAAGCATGGTGGAGTAGAATCGGTAGAGGAATAGGCATCCCAACAGGGCGGTGTATGGTGGGATAGCTCGGACTCACTTTTGGAGACAGTAAGGCGATAGTGGCTTGTGGTTTCAATTTCCTTTTATGATGAACAGAGAAGTGTAGCCTTTCAAAAACAACATTGGAAAGAGGGATGAGCTATTTTTGGTGAAATGAAGTAATGGAAAATGCTATGGAAGAGATAACATAGAAGTAATAGTCGACTTTAAAGGGGCAAGGAAGAAGATGGGTGTGGGAACATGAAAGGCCAATTTTGATTTTTTGAAAGTTGATTTATGCCAATTCTAATTTTTTGAGAGTCAAATTTGATTTGTGATGAGACATATTGAAATGTAATTAAGGATGCGGTTGAAGGATTAGTGGGATTTTCTAAGGAAGTAAGGAGGAATTCTTGTCAAGTTTAGGATAGAGATTAAATATGGCATGTATTCTTTCTACTAATTTTTATATTCAAATTACGCGGGAAAGAAAGTGATTCTTAATTTTTCCCTTAAGAAAGTAGAACTTTCCTCAGATAGTAGTTTAGTAAAAATATCAACTAGTTGATTTGAGGTGTCCACACGATTAATGCATGTATTTCCATTATTGACATGATCTTTGATAAAAAAGGTGATGTATTTCTATGTGTTTAGTGTGAGAGTGGTGAACGGGGTTTTGAGTGATACTAATAGTACTGGTGTTATCACATTGAATAGGAATATAGGAAAAATCTAATCCGAAGTCACGAAGTATTTGTTTCATCCAATTGTACTTTTGCGATTAACTTTGATCAAGGGTACTAAAGGCCCATATCATAGGATCCTTTTAAATATCGGAGAATTTGCTTGATCGCTTTGAGATGAGACTCCTTAGGATTCACTTGGAATTGTGCATAGAGGGTAGTAGCAAAGACTATATTTGGTTGACTTGCAATGAGATATAATAGACTTCCAATTATCCCCCATACATTGATTCATCAATAATATTTTCAAGCAGATCAAATTCCAATTAGTATTTGGAGCAATAAGAATAGTTGATTCTTTACAATTTTCCATTCCAAACTTTTTTAAAGTTCAAGGGGCGTAATTTTCTTTACACAGAAAAATTCCTTTGGGAGTTTATTTAATTTGAAGACTAAGAAAGAAATTAAGTTGATCCATATGACTCATTTTAAATTCGGTTTTCATGCATGAGATAAAATCTTTACAAAGTTCAGCTTTCATTCCTCCAAAAATGAAGCCATCCATATAAATTTGAACCTGCAAAATGTCACTTTGAGAGTGTTTGGTGAATAGTTGACAACTTAAAAACATGATTTGACAACTTAAGAACATGATTTGGAAAAGTTGAAATTTTAAAACTTGGTGGTTGCTCTATAAAGACTTCTTATTTTATAGATCTATTTAAAAATGCACTTTTTACACCCATTTGAAATAGTGTAAAATATTTAAGAGATGCATAGGCCAAAAGCATACGAATGGACTCAAAACATGCTACAGGGACATTTGTTTCATCATAGTCGATACCCTCTTGTTGAGAGTGTCCCTTAGCAACTAAACTTGTTTTATTTTTTATGACATTACCTTTTTCGTCCAGCTTGTTGTGATATACCTACTTGGTGAGTGGCCGAATGGTCTTTCAACCAAGTTCTAGACTTTGTTTCTATCAAACAGTGATAGTTCCTTCTTCATCGCCTTTGCCCAAGATTTATCTTTTAATGCTTCTTTGATGTTTCCTAGATAGAAACACAACAATATTATAATTTGAGGTTTCTTCTCTTATCTTAGATTGTGTGGTAATTCTTGCCTTAGGGTCTCCAATTGTGTTGTCTATTGAATGGCTGTATATATGTTTGAATTTCCTCAATTTTTCATTGCTTTGCTGATTGGAACTTCTAGTTGTGTAACTTGTGATAAGTTCATTATTTTCATATTCATTTTCAATCTATTTCTTCTAAAGAACTTCAATAACGTACAAATTCAATGTTCAAGGTTTCTTTGGTAGTTAGTAGGTTAGTTTCATCAAATACAAGATGTATAATTTCTTGATCTACCCTTTTTCTTTTGTCAAATACTCTATACGCTTTACTAGCTATGAACTAAGTAGCAAACACAAATACCTTCGTCATATTTTAAATCAAATTTACCTCATGGACATCTATCATTAAGAATGTGGCAGGCACTTACACCCAAAGCGACAAAAATAGGAGATATTTGAAACTTTTCCATTCCAAAGTTCACAAGGTATCTTTTTGATAAATGGTCTCAAAAACACCCTATTGATAATGTAGTATGTTGTGTTTACTGCTTATCCCCAAAAAGACTTTGAGAGGTTGTACTCATTCAACATTGATTATGCCATTTCCTGGATAACCTTGTTCTTTATTTCAACAAACCCATTTTGTTGGGGTATTCTAGGAGCAGAGAAATTATGAGTGCATCCAAATTCATCACAAGAAGTACTAAAATCTATATCAACATATTCTCTTTCGTTCTCACTTGTTATGGTACTAATCATGTAAACTTTTCATTTTGTATTTTCTTTGTGAGTGGAATAAATGAGTTTCATGCTTCATTATTAGGTTAGAAAACATACCCAAGTAAATGCGAGAAGTACTCATCGACAATTACAAAGACATACTTGATTCCTCTTAATGATCAGTTTTTCATAGGTCCAAAAATATCTAGATAAAGAAGATCTAGGGGTTTAGAAAATGATACATCATGTATAGGTTTAAATGAGGTTTTAATTTGTTTTCCTTTAACACATGCATCACAGATCTTGTATTTGCTAAAGTTCAAATTAGAAATTCCTCTTATAAGATTCTTTTTAACAAAAGCAGTTTAGTAATTTCATGTTTGCATGACCTAAGCATTTATGCCATGTCTAATTACGATCTTCTGATGCAATAAGATACTTTGCTTTTTGGTTTGAGAGATATTCCAGTTTGATGCAATAAATGTTTTATGTCTAATAACAGTAAAGATTGTTTCTTCATTTTTTGCAGCAATACAATGTGAGGTTTTGAATTGTACATGGTATCCTCCATCACAGAGTTGATTAATACTCGGTAAATTATGTTTTAGTCCTTCTACTAACCAGACATTCTCAATGGAAAATTTCAGTTGCTCCGTCCTATAGTTCATTTTCCAATGATTTTACCATATTGCTATTTGCGAATAATACATTTCCTCCATTGAACTCTTGTGGATCTTAGAAGAATGAATTATCTCATGTCATGTGTCCGTAACATCTATTGTCCAGCTACTATTTTTTGCTTGTTTTCTATGTTAGATCCTACAACACTGATGTTGATGTCTTTAGGTACCTACATAGTAGAGGGTCCCAATTTGTTAGACTTTTTGACTGATACATATTTAGTTCCAATATCCCTCTTTTTTGGACACTTACAAGATATGTGACCAACACAATTATAGGGAAAAACTTTAAAGTTTTGAAAAGTTCCGTCCATCAAGTATTTTTCCTTTTTGTCTTCTTTTTAGTGAGTAATTTTCTTCAAGAAAATTTTCAATTTATTTTTCTAAGTCTTCACTTTTTGGACAGTCCTATTTCTTTCCTCCAATCCTTTTCTAATGATATTTTTATAGACACAAACTACTTTTGTTTTTTCATCAATAGTTTTTTGCAATTGTTCCTTAAGACAATTTAATTAATTTCCAATCTGGTTAATTGATTATGACATTCAGAATATATATTGAAAGAACTGGTACTTTCACGATCAAAATCAAAGCTTTCAGAATAATCTTTAGGACTAAAGGTTACCTATTTGTCCATCATGAGATAGTTGTATTTATTGTCGAATTGATCAAAATTGAGATTGTCCTAAGTTATCATCATAGCTCTCTATTTGGAACTTTGTTCAGGTTTAGGACTTTTCCCAATTTGGGACAATGTGATCTCGTGTATGCAAGCTCATAACACTCATGGCATATGATTTCATCAGGCTTTCGGTACTCAATGTTGTTTCTTTTGAAGTTGAATCTAGAATCTTTTCTGAATTCTCCTTTTGCTTGAGTAAGTTGCCTTTATCATCTTGTTACCATGGCAATTTCCTCATTCAATGCTTCTTCATCAAATCTCCTAGATCCTTATTCTAATCTTTATTTTCCGCACTAAAGGCTATGTTTTTTCTTATGTTTGCTTTTTTAGCTTTCTTATTTTCTAAGTAGTGCCATCTCGTGCAATGTGAGAGAACAATAAGTTCGCATATGGTCATCTTTTCCAAATTTTTTCCTTATGGATAATAGTAACTATTGGTTTCTAGTCCTTGGTTAAGGAGCATAATATTTTTCTAACTTGTTCACTTTCTGATGTGGATTTTCCAAAGGCAAACATTGGATTCACAATTTCCACAACACAGGCATATATATTTAACTTATTGATTCTCTCATTTTAATAGAAAACATTTTAAATTGATGAGTAAGCTAAGCAATTCATTCTAATTTTACCTACGAGGTTCCCTCAAAGGTGACTCATGCCTCACATTTCTTTTGCTGAAGAGAAAATATTGACACAATTGTATTCTTCTTTAACAAGGGCACAGGATAGGATGCTTTTTGCTTTAGCATTCATTGAGAGGATTTTCTTGTCCGCCATAGTAAATTCCAATCGACCTTTTGGCGACATATCTTTGTTGGTTAGAATGAGGTGTCATCAATGGCAATGCTCCAAAGATCATAGTCTAGAGCTACGAAGAACTCCTCAATTCTATTGTTCTATGTAGAATAGTTTGTGCCATCAAATAGAGGTGAATAGGTATTGGATTGCCCTTATGCATAAATGCCAAGACTAGAAGTGACCATTAGTAGCTTTTTAAGTTTAAACATAACCTTGGCTTTAATGCCAATTCAAAGTTTTAGAATTCAAGAGAGAGAAATAAAGAAGTATGTAACAAAATAAATATTGGACCTTAAGATAAGAGAAGTACTTAAAGTAAGAGGCACAAGAATTTGTAGTGGTTCGTAAGTCTATATCCACTACATAAATGATAACACCTAGCATTTTAACTGGCACTTTGTAATCAAGATTAAATAGATACAAGATACCACTTAACTAGCTAGAACTTCTAGTGCTAGATTCTTCAGAGATGAATGCTTGATTGAATCATAGCAACTTAGTGTGCTCACTCAACTATTTGCAAGCTAATATAAGCCTTTCAGTTTATTGTGCGACATACTATTTTGCTACAAGTTCTACAACTTAAATAAGCTATACTAAAGTCAATATTTTCCATGTATACAAAGGTTTAATACATGCAATCAATTTGTAATTTTCCTTCTTCAAGTGATAGCTGTATCTTTTCTTTTATCCTTCCATAGACCAGTTGGATGAGTGCATAAAATAATGCAATGATCACTCCCTATGTTTAATTCTTGCCAAAATTGAAGAAAAGCATTAAGATGAACAAAGAAAGAAATAAATGTAAATTGTTCATTATCAAAATAAATTCGGAGGAGATACTAAAATGCTAACTTTTGTGATCTTGTTCGGGTTCCCTTGTTTAGCTTAATTGTCTTATACTCCTCTATATGCTGAACTCAAATGTTACTAGTTTCTATCTCTTGTTAAAATCTATGCAGAGGTAAAGCAATATCATGTCTTGTAGTTGAGTGGGCTTAATATTTCATAACATTTTCAAGCCTATTCAACATCATATAACAATTCCTCTATCACCACCGGGGTTGGAAATTTCAGTTTTTAGTGATAGGTCGAAACTATAGCATGAAGTCATTTAATTTTGGTCTTTCGAAAATCGCATTATAAAGGCAAGATGCGTCGAACATCAGGTAATTAATCATGAGGATCTTTCTTTTGGGATAGTGTTGAGTAAGGTGGACAATTGAATTGATCTAATAGTGCCTAGCAAGCCAATTAGATTGGCATGTAAACTATTTCACTTGTGATACAATTTTGTTAGAAAGATATTCATTTTATATGGCCATCTTCATCTTATGCTTATATTTCGTCACTGACATTTGGTTAAAGCCCTTAGATCACACAAGACTACGGGAATTGGTCATGCACTTGGTGGTGATCATGAAACAAGTCTTACACGGTCGTGATCTTAAATCTTCCACGTCGTAGGATCTTATGAGACAGGACATCAAAGATCTGGATAGACTTGCACTAACAATGCATAAATCCAATGGTTGGACATTGCTCCATTTCATGAGCAATCCATATAAGATATGGGTTCATATTAGTGGGTGCTTGTTAGAGAACAAGTTCATTGAAGGCCTACTTGGTGAATCCATTAGATAGTCGTAGTGGCAAGTTCTTCAGCTTAAGCTAGTGCATATAGTTAGTCCTTTGACCTGAGGATCCATGGTAACCTTATGTTTAGGTCCTCATGCTTTGACTCTTTCTTGACCACTTAACGGGTCTTTCGGGTTGAGATTGGGTATGAGCTAATTAGACATGAAGGTTTGTGAGATCCAATACGGGATCTGACTCCTCATTGTTGTGAATGGCGAGTGCATCTCCTATGTATTCAATAATGATCGATTCTACGAAATCCTTGCGCAAAGTAGTATGACAATTTGGAAAAATGAGTTTTTCAAAGATGAGGTCATAAAGGGAAATCGAACATTGGAATAGAGACATAGTATCAAGGCTATTAGGGAGCCGACAAATATCTTGCCCTAGGCTTCTTTCGGGAGATAGGAGAAGGAATGGCCATATTTGCATGGTAAGCGTAGAGCTAAAATGGTTCTCCAAAAGTATTCATTTCGGCTAATTAGTTGGGTTGCATGGGCTTGAGGTTGGACATCGATCATGCAGATTGGGTACTCTTCAATTAATGAGATTTATTAAATTGAGTCATTAGTTTAAAAAAGTTTAGACTAATGTGAATATTTGATATTCAATAAATTACAAGAGTTGTGAGCCAATGTCCAATGAATGGTAGAACTAATGTGTCACACACAAAAGCCAATTGGAAATCCTACTAGATGAAGAGGAATTTTTTAAGAGTTAGAAAAGTTCCACCATGACCCATTTTTTAGGTAGGTGCATAGACACAATTTTTGGTCATTTTGGCTTGATTAATTTAATAATTAAATTGATCCAAATAATTTAAAGAGTTAAATTAGACCAATTAAATTAAGAGTTAATTTAGTTGGTGCCACATTACTATCAATTGGTTAAGCTAGCTTAAAGAGTTAAGCTAATTGACTTAAGAGTTAAGTCAAAGATTAATTAATTAAATTAAAGTGTTTAATTTAATTAAAATGAAGAATCCATTTTGGAGGGAAAATTAAAATGAAATATTCATTTGGTGTGAAATTAGAATTTATTTGGATAACATTTAATTAGATGAAATGAAGATTCCAAATGAAATTCAAATTCACATTAAATTAACATGTAACTTGCTTGCAAGTTGGCTAGCCAAGTTGGCGCCCCACCCTGAGAAAGGTATGATGCCACCAAAGCATCACACTTACCTCCCTCTACATATAGATATAGGGAAGTGACCGGCCATGCATGTTAATCACACACAAAGCATCTAATTGTTAGATTCTCTCATTTCCTCCAATTTTGCATGTGTTGCTCATGTGTTGAAGTTTCACATTTTTCTTCGTCTCCTACCTCCAAAATCAGCCTTCATCCTCTATAATCTCTTCTTTATTCTCTGACTGGCATAGAAGAGATTTAGATTGTCCATTGGTGTGTACAACTTATCATTATAGGCAAAACAATTGGAGTGCTAGCCTTTTGAAGATCCTCTGTTTGGGCAAAAATTTGAAGCCATTTCTAGTGGCACTTTGGAGTTTTTGGTTTGGATGAATTTTTACTGTAGCTTCATCAAGGTGTTAGTGATTTCTAGTTCAAATTTCATCCGATTCCGACAATATTTGGTTCCGTAAAAGTTGTCCACAATCTGCTGCGGCGGTGAGGACTGCATTGATGGAGTTCAAGCATCTCTTCACATTTTCAGTTGGATTTTGCTTTTGAGGTAATTTTCTGACCTAAATCTACTTTAATTGCATGAATTAGATCCTTAAGGAGTTGTGATCAAGTTAGATCTGAGTTTTTAAAAGTTCTACAATTGGATCCTTGGCTCACACCATCCTTCAAGTGGTATCGGAGCCTAAATTCATGCTTTAATTTGGATTTTTGGATGATTGATTCATGTGATGGATTGATCTAAATCTCGAAACACTTGATCCAAGTTATGGATTGGAGTGTTTGGATGATGATGTGTGTGGCTCCCTTGCTTGATGAATTGAAATTTTGCTAATATGTGTTTTAAGTGTTAATTCATATGTTGAGCATGTTTTAATTCATAGTCTCTAATGTGGAATGTTGATTTAGCATTAGTTGATGTTATACATTGATATATCATGTTAAATTTGTCCTTAAGATTTTTTGGTCATTTTTGGATCTAATTTGATTGGATTTTATTGGAGTTTTTTGAAGAATGTGATGCTTACTTGAACTTGAAGTTTGAAGCATGATTGGGAACTAAATTCCATTTTTTGAAAGGTGTTTTAAACCTGAAATTTCATCTATATTGTGTGATTTGATCTTTAGGAGTTGTCTTAAAATTTTTGGTGCACAAAAATTGAGCCAAAATTGCATTGACTCGGTGCTAAGCACAAAACAGGGTTGTTGCGCGCCCAGGCAAGGCGCGTCTACCGTACACCCAGCACCGGGCAGGCAACAGCTAGTTTGGTTTTGCTCAAGTCAAAGCTTGATTTTGTGGTCTTTTTTGTGACCAAAAATGTATCAAATCGTACCAAATAGATCCACAAATGTTGTGCAAATTCTGAAAATTATGTTTGACATTTTTTATTGCTTTTAGAAACTTGTTCAAGTTATTCTCCAATTTTGTACAAAAATGAGATGTATAAATGTTATGCTTATTTATGCTTGACCAATTAATTGTTTATGAGATAAACATTTAATTATTGGAATTGAATGTTAATTCTTGACTTATTTATTATTCATTTAATTGTTGAATTGATGATTAATGAATGGGGATGATCATGAGCCTTTAATATTGATTTTATTTGTTTCAAGTTGTTGAAAAAGGGTTTATTAATTGGGGCTTACATGCCTCTCAATTTTTATGTTGTAAATATTATGATAGTAGAATCACTGGGAATGAGGATTTTTTTCTCTTGTAAATGTTGCAAGAAGCAAAGAAGACTATTGGAGGCATAAAGACCTATTAATATATGGGGTTACACTCATATAATAGTTAGATTTAATCAACCCATTTAAAATCAACTAGGTGGTGCATCTATGGCTCTAAGTGCACCACTTGGTTAAGGTTCATGGTCATCCCACCATAGGAACATGCTAGGCGTATTTACTTATTTATGCTTTTCATGTCCTATTGATGTATGAGATGCATGTTTAGGATATAGAAAACCTAAACAAGAAGATAAAATTGGTTGAGATCTTGGCAAGCAAGAAAATCCCTCCACTTAGAAAGTCTAAATGCTTTTCAAAATATTAAGTCAAAATAGATATAAATTAAAAGGAGTTTTAATTAATACATGCCTTCTACCAATAGTATATAGCATGACGACGCTACCATCTTCGTGTGATATACATCCGATCAGAAGGGTCACACTTAGGTGGAAAGTTGTGATCATATACTAGTATATGATGCGCCTTTGATTTGAGGCTTTATTTGCATTATACACTCGGTTACGGGGATCTTGTGGAGAGGTCTCGAATCAACATTTGATTCGTAGGTTTGACTTAACACCTAGTAATGTGGAGGTCGTCCGGTCACGGGGGTCTACATGAAAAGTGAGGCAAAATATATCAAGAGTTGCATGAGATGAAATTAGCAAAAGTTGCTTACCTTTCGATTGTTTGTGGATATACACTCAATTACGGGGCTCTACTTACAAGTCCTTAGGATCTTGATTCTCACTAAGAAATATGATTTCTCTAATTCTTCTAGGGGGTGAAGGATTTGATAAAATAGTGGGAAAAAAACATGCTTGAAAGACCATAAACATGTTTTCAAAATATCGAAATTCAATCACATACTTATATTCTCTTTTATCACTTTTGTAGATTTGTGCAATCTTCAAACTCAAAAATGGCTAAGAATCCATCAATGCAATTTTGGAAACTAATAAATTAACCAAGCCAAACTTCTGCGATTTGTTGAGAAACCTCAAAATAATTCTTGATTCCGAAAAGAAGACTTATGTTCTTGATCAAAGTCCGCCGGACACTATTAGTGATGATGCCACCGATGAGGCCCGTGAATTGTTCACAAAGTTTTTGGATGATGACGTACAAACAAGATGTCTCATGATGTCTTCCATAACCAATGAGCTCCAAAAGTGTCATGAGCATATGAAACATGCTAGTGAGATCTATACACAACTACAAGAGTTCTATGGTGTCCAAACTAGATGCAAAATGTTCACTTTGTCTAGGGAGCTCTTTAGGTCAACGATGGTAGAGGGTTCAAGTGTCCATGATCATGAGCTTAAGATAATTGGACTCATCGAAAAGCTTGGATAATTGGATGTGATCATGGACAATGACCTCCATATAGAATTAATCTTACAATCATTGCAAAGCTCATTCGATCAATTCGTTATGAACTTTAATATTTCCAAGCAAGAAGTAACGATTAACGAATTGGTGAACATACTATCCGAGGCAACAATGAAAAAGGACATGCCTCTTATGCTTGCATCCTTCTCCAAGTCTAAGAGCCCTAGGGGTCCTAGAAAGGGAGTGAAAAAGTTCTTCCTCCAAATGGAAACAATCCTTGAAAAGTTGAGGGGGAATTAAGAAAAAGAAAGAGGCTAAAATTGATGTGAGTTGTTTCCATTATGACAAAAAGGGACATTGGAAAAGGAATTGCAAAGCTTACCTTGCAACCCTTGAGAAGGGTATGCACTTTATTGAAGTGCCCTTGACAACAATTTTTTCCTCGTGGGTATTTGATACCGCATGGGATTCTCACTTGTGTAATTTATTATAAGGGATAGAAAGAAGAAAGAGTCTCAATGAAGGAGATATGATCCACCGCCTTGGAAATGGAGCAAAAGTAATGGCCATGGTCCAAGGCATAATCCAATTAGAATTGGGGAATGCTTGCATTGTACTTGATCATGTTATTATATACCTTCTCTTGTTAAGAACATTATTTCTATTCCATTTTAGATAATGAAGGGTATGATTTTTCTATATCAAATGGGATGTTGAAAGCATTGAAGAATGGTTCTTTAATTGCAAAAGGTACATTAAACAATGGATTGTACATACTTTATTCTCAACCTTCATTAATGCATATTCAATCAAGTAAAAGAAAATTAGATAAACAATAAGATGCCATCTTGTGGCATGCAAGACTTGGACATATTTCTAAAAATCGGATGAACAAGTTAGAAGCTCTCGAAGCACTAAATGTTTGTGATATTGAGGACCTTTGGATTTGTGAGTCTTGCTTAAAGAGAAAAATGACCAATGCTCCTTTTGTGGGACAAATAGAGCGACCACAAGTCCTTCGGATTTGATCCATATGGATGTTTGTGGCCCACTAAGAGTTAGTGCAAGATGAGGCTATTCTTGCTTCGTCACATTCACCAATGATTATACTCGATTGGGACACATATAGCTTATGAAGTATAAGTCCGAAGCCTTTGAAAAGTTCAAAGAGTATAGAAATGAAGTAGAAAAGAAAAAGGGACTAAGTATTAAAACTCTTTGATTGGATCGAGGGGAAGAATATTTAAGTATCGAATTCTTGGATTATCTAAAAGAGAATAGGATTCTCTCTCAATGGACTTCACCCGGTGTACCCCAACATAATGGAGTAGCTGAGAGGAGAAATCGTACCTTATTGGACATGGTACATTCTATGTTAAGCTTTTTCTATGTGCCTATATCCTTTTAGGGATATGCTTTACAAACGGTGGCGAGGTTACTAAATGTAGTACCCTCAAAGTTAGTGCCAAAAACACCACATGAGATGTGGTTTGGCAAAGCACCCTCTTACTCTTATCTAAGAATTTGGGCGTCTCCCGCTTACATGAGATGGCTAATGGGAGACAAGTTAGATAATAGATCCATCCTGTGCAAGTTTGTGGGATACCCAAGAAAGTTTTGGGGTTATTGCTTTAATGATCCCTTAGAACAAAAGGTGTTTACTTCTAGGAACGCATACTTTTTGGAAAAGCAATTTCTATTGGTTAGAAATGGCATTACTGTTGAACTTGATGAAGTTCAAGATGATCAACAAATCCCACAAGCAGTGGAAACAAGTGAGCATCAAGAGCCTCACATACGACCTCTAAGAAGGTCGGACCGAATCAAGAAGAACCCAAAAAGTTCGGATTCCTTCATGAAATAAGGGAATCAGATAGTGATTCGAAGACATATGATGAAGCTTTATTGGACATAGACTCTGGACATTGGCTTGATGCAGTGAATTTCAAAATGGACTCCATGTACTCTAATAAATTATGGAATTCAGTAGATCTACCGAAGGGAATAGTTCTCGTTAGTTGCAAATGGATCTATAAGTGAAAGCTAGGAGTCGATGGAGAGGTAGTGACCTTTAAGGTATAACTAGTGGCCAAAGGTTACACTTAAAGACCTGGTATCAATTTTAAGAGAATCTTTTCATAGGTCACAGTGCCGAAGTCCATTCGGATTTTACTTGCCATAGTCACGTATTATGACTATGAGATATGGCAAATAGCTGTGAAAATTGCTTTTCTCAATGGAAATATTGAAGAAGAAATCTATATGGAGCAACCACAAGGTTTTACATCCAAAGGGAGTGAGCAAAAGGTTTGCAAACTCGAGAGATCCATGTATGGACTCAAGCACGCATCCCAAAGATGGAACATACATTTTGACAAGAAAACAGTTAAATCATTTAGCTTTGTCAAAAATGTGTATGAACCATGTGTGTACAAAAAGGCTAGTAGGAGTAGTATATAGTTTATTGTGCTTTATGTTGATGACATTCTTCTCATTGGGAATAAAAGAGAAATGTTATAGTGTACTAAAGCATGGTTATCTACTCAATTCTCCATGAATAATTTGGGAGAAGCATCCTACGTATTAGAAATACATATCGATAGAGATAGATGGAAGAGGATGCTAGGGCTTTCCTAAATCCCGTACATTGACAAGATACTAAAAAGATTTAGTATGGAAGAATCCAAGAAGGATTCCTCCATATAGGACACAGTTTTCATTTTTCCAAGTCTATGGCCCCTAAGACGGAGGAAGAGAGACGTAAGATGTCCCACATATCTTATGTGTCCACCATTGGGAGCATAATGTATCAATGTACAAAAAAGAATATGGCGCACGCTTTAAGCGTTACAAGCCGTTTTCGATCTAACCCCCGTAAGAGTCGCTTGATGGCTGTTTAAGAAATTCTTAAGTACTGAAAAAAGGACTAAGGATTTATTTTTCGTATATAGCAATGGAGAATTGAAATCTAAGGGGTTTTCGGATTCTAGTTTCCAATCCGATGTAGATGACCTAAAATCCACTTTAGGATTTATATTTTGCCTCAATGGCGGCACGATGAATTGGAAGAGTTCCAAATAAGACACCATGACTGATTCAACCATCGAGGAAGAATATATTGCAACTTCAGAAGCTGCAAAGGAATGAGTTTGGATCAGAAACTTCATCTAAGAGTTGGATGTAATGCCTAGCATGTATGATCCTATAGTTGTCTTCTGTGATAACAACGGCGCGGCTACACAAGCTAAGGAGCCAAGATCTCATCAGCGATTTAAGCACATTTTAAGGCGATAACATTTGACTCAGGAAATCATTGATAGAGGCGACATTAGAGAGGAAAAAGTTACCTCAAAAAAGAACATAGCAGAACTACTGACTAAACCCCTATAGCAAAAGGTCTTTGAAGGACATCTTGAGAAGATGGGTCGTAAGACTATGGGAAATAGGCTTCAGGGCAAGTGGGAGATTGTTGAAATAGTGCCCCAGAAGCTAATTAGATTGGCATGTAAACTATTTCACTTATGATACAATATTAATTGAATGATATTCATTTTACATGGCCATCTTCCTCTTATGCTTATATTTCTTCACTGGCATTTGGTTGAAGCCCTTAGATCACACAAGACAATGGGACTCGGTCACGCACTGGGTGGCGATCATGAAATAAGTCTTACACGGTCGTGATTTTGAATCTTCTAAGTAATAAGATCTTATGAGACAAGGCATCTAAGATCCGGACAGACTTACACTAATGATGTATAAACCCAAGGGTTAGTACGTGCTTGTTAGAGACCTACTTAAGGATGACCTCTCTATTACTTGGTGTTAAGTCAAACCTACCAATCAAGCTTTAATTCAAGACAGGCACCACAATATCCTCCATGACCAAGTGTATAATATGTGGGCGTTCTCAAGTCAAAGGTGCATCTCATGCTAAGTATATGGTCACAACTTTCTACCTAAGTGTGACCCCCTATGACCGAATGTATATCACACAAAGGTGGTAGCATCGGCATGCCACATACTATTGGTAGAAGACTTGGATTAGATAAAACTCTTTTGATTTGTATCCATTTTGACCTAATATTTTAAAATGCACTTAGACATTCTAAGTGGAGGGTTTTTGCTTGCAAAGATCTCATCATTTTATCTTTTTATTTAGGTTTTCTATATCCTAATCGTGTATCTCATACATCAATAGGATATAGAAGGTATAAATAAGTAAATGCGCCTAGGTCGCTCATAGGGTGGGATGACCATGAGCCTAACCAAGTGGTGCACTTAGAACCATAGGTACACCACATAGTTGATTTTAAGTGGGTTGATTAAACCTAACTATTACATGAGTGTATCCTATACATTCATGGGTCTTCAAAAGTCTCCATGCCTCTAAACGTCTCCTTTGCTCCATGTAACATTCATATGAGAAAGAAATCCTTACTCCTAGTGATTCTACTCTCATAACATTTACATGGTAGAAAATAAAAGGCATGCAAACCTTAATTTAATATAACCCTTTTCAACAACTTGAAACAAATAAAATCAATATTAAAGGCTCATGATCATCTCCATTCATTCATCATCCATTCAACAATTAAATGAACAATAAATAAATTAACAATTAACAATTAATTCCAACAATTAAATGCTTATCTCATAAACAAGTAATTGGTCAAGCATAACTTTTATGCCAAAAATTGAAGATTAACTTTAACCAATTTTTAAAAGCATTCAAGAATATCAAACATAATTTTGAGACTTTGCACAACACTTGTGCATCCAATATGTATGAATCAAATCACTTTTGAACACAAAAGGGAGCAAAAATTAACAAGATATTCAGCCACCACCTTGGACCGGCCACTACCTGCCCAGGCTGGGCGCACAGCCGCAAGGCAAGCTCGCTACCAGCCAATGCCTAGCCGAGGATTGGCAGCTTGCACAGTTTGAGATCTTGGCCGAAACAAATCCATTGAGCTCAACCTTTTGTGCACCAAAAAATTTAAAACAACTTCTAAACAGGATTTCACACATTTTAGATTAATTTTCATATTCAAAACACTTTTCAAAAGTGGAAATTCAAGTGCTCAAACATGCTTTCAAAAATTAGTATGAGTAAGAATCATATTCTTCAAAAATCTCCAACAAAACTCCAATTAAATTGGATTCAAAAATGACCAAAACTATTTTAGTCAATCAACAACATGCTATATCAACATATAACATCAATTAAAACATACTAATCATAGAAATTAAAACTTAAAACACATATTAGCATGCTTTCAATTCATCAATCAAGGAGCCACATACAACATCATCCAAACACTCCAATCCATCATATGAATCGAGAATTTGATGATTTAGATCAATCCATCACATGAATCAATCAAAAAAATATCCAAATCTAAGCACAATTTAGGCTCTTATACTACTTGAACGCAAGTTAGGCACTAGGATCCAATAATAAAATTTCAAAAGCTTAAATAAACTAGTGCATACAAGCTAACAAGGATCTAATCATGCTATGGATCCAGATTTAGGTAGAGAATTACCTTGAATAGCAAATTTCCAAGGAGAAAATGGTGAACTCTTCACCAATCCAGAATCTGCCAGACAGGGACGCAGCAAAAAGAAAGAAACTTTTTCCTTGGTTAAAATTCTCCAAAAATCACCAAAACATTATTGTATCCTCTTAACACCTTGAAGAAGATACTATGAAAATTTTGGATCAAAATACCATTTGGATCTCCTAGAAAAAGTTCATCAAATCTCTGCTCTGTTTCAGTGGATCTCCAAAGCTAGCAAACCAAGTGTTTTGCCTCTATTGTGATGATCCACACACCAATTGAACTTCCAATTTTTTTCTCATTTTTAGCTGGAGTAAGATAGGAGAAATACAATGGGGGAGGCCAATTTGAGGTTGGAGAAGAAGAGTGAAAGCAAAGCTTCAACATATGATGCAATGCATGGAGAGAGTTTTGAAGGGAAATGTGAAAGATTTTATTCTTCACACCAATTATGCTTAGTGGCCGATGCTCTCTCACCTCTATATCTATATATAGAAGGAGGATGGTGTGATGCCAAGGTGGCATCACACTTCCTCAAGGGGTAGCCACTTGCCTTGCCAAGGTGGCAAATTCAAATTCAAATCTTATTTGAATTTGTGTGCATTTCAATTACATTTGAAAGCTAATTTCAAATTAACTAAGATGTTAACTCAAATGAACCTTTCATTTGAATTTTTCCTCCAAAATGTATTATTCTCTTTAATTAAATTAAACACTTCAATTTGATTAATTAACCTTTGACTTAACTCTAAGTCAAACAAACTTAACTCTTAAGTTTAATTTTGTTAACTCTTTAAGTTAAGTTGACCAATTGATGATCATTTGACACTAAATAATTAATTTCTTAATTATTAATTTAATTTAACTCTTTAAATTAATTGATTAATTTAAATTTTAAATTAATCAAGCCAAAATTGACCTTCAAATTGGACACCACAAAATTCGATCCTATGGAGTAATATAATTCTCTAACACTTAGAAAATTCCACCATTAACTAGGAAGCAAATTAGATTTTGTGTGTGACCCAATAGGTTCTACCATTCATTGGACATGGGCTCACAACTCCTTGTGACTTTTGAATATCTTGTATTTATTTTAGTCTAAAACACTTTTAAACTAATTTGACTCAGTTCAATTAATCTCATTAATTGAAGAGTACCCAATCTCCATGGTCGATGTTCAACCTCAAGCCCAGAGAGCCCAACTAATTAACTGAAATGAATGTTTTTGGAGAACCATTGTAGCTCTATGCTTACCATGCAAATACAGTCCTTTCGTCTCCTATCTCCAGAAAGAGGCTTAGGACAAGATATTTGCCGGCTCCCTAATAGCCTCAATACTATATCTTTATTCTCAATGTTCATTTCCATTGTATGACCTACCTTTGGAAAACTCCTTTTCCAAATTGTCACACTACCTTGCGCAAGAATTTCTTGAAATTGATCAGTATTGTATACATTGGAGATACTCGCCCTTCACAAAAGCGAGGAGTCAGATTCCATCTTGGATCTCACAAACCTCCATGTTTAGTAGCTTATGCCCAGCCTCAACCCGAAAGGCTCACTAAGTGACCAAAGAAGAGTCAAAGCATAAGGACTAAACAAAAAGTTACCATGGATCCTTAAGTCAGAGGACTAATAATATACACTAGCGTAAGCTGGAGAACTTGCCACTCCGGCTATCTAGGGAATTCTCCCGATGAGTCTTTAGTGCCTTGTTTTGTAACAAGCACCCACTAACAAGCACACATATCTCATATGGTTGCTCATGGAATAGAGCAATATCCAACTCTTGAATTTATGCATCGTTAGTGCAATCCTATCTGGATCTTAGATGCCCCGCCTGTACGATCCTATGACTTGAAAGATTTAAGGTCATGACCGTGTAAGATTTATTCCATGGTCACCGAACCAAGTCCCATAGTCATGAGAGATTTAAGGGCTTCATCCAGATGCAAGTGAAGTAATAAAGAGCATAAGATGAAAATGGCCATATATAAAGAATATCATTCAATCAAGATTGTTTTACAAGAAAATAGCTTTACAAGGCGAATCTTATTTGCTTGTCGAGTACTATTCCAACAAGAGGGAATCTACATTATAACTAAATCACACTAATAATATGTCTTTCAAAATTTCAACACATTAAGCTCTTATAGCACCCTCATTTCCATTACCCTTTAGTTGAAGATATAGGGTAAGAAAAGTTGTGCACAAAGGCACAGGGTTGTATAAGAAGATGTGTCACGCATCAAGTAGGGGAAAATATTGTATTAAAACTCCATCACCTATTTAAGTCTCTAAAGGGTTCAACCTATTAAATGATTAATTTATTTGTGCTCTCTAATTAAATAAATTGCAAGACTAAGCTAAATTAGTCGTGCTAATTAACTTAACTCTCTAGACTTAGCTTGACACATTATGTCCAAGTAATTTGTTACACTAGTTAATCATATCTCTGCAATTATTAAATTAATTCAACTTCTTGAATTGATCAAGTAGACTAATTAATCATACTAGATATAATCAAGTGATTGTAGGCATCTCACGCATTCAATTGAGCAAACTTTTTAATTTATGTGTATTGATTACACTTGAACTAATTTAGTTAATTGAATTTTCCAATCCATTTGCATATATCTTAAATGTCGAATTGAATAAACACATTTATTCAATTGAATTAATTCAACTCCTTATTCAATTTACTAATTTCTTTAGCTAGCCATCCACTGCCTCAATAGCAGTGACTAATTTAGCCAAGTATCCTGTGTTTGGGTTTCCCTTCCATAGATTTCGTGTTAGAGAGAAATCCTTGAACATTCCTTTGATCATTTTGATTCAATAAAGGTACTCTATCATACTTGTTTTCCCAACATCATAGCATTTGTAACTTGGTCAACCACCAAAAGGGAGTCACTATTGGGCCATGCTACCATGTACTAGCCACAAAGGCCAACTTCATTCTTGTTATTAATGCCTCATTATTGGAGCCTTGGTAATCAACTCTTATAGTGAATTCAAACTTGCATCCTTTTGGACTCCTCAAGACTATTCTGATGCCGCTTCTAGATTTAGTGGATACCCATCAACAAAAAGGGTCCAAGTGGGGACAAAGCTCCCGATCCCATGTTTTGTGCCTTCTATCTCCAGAATTCATCTCTAGCCTTGGAGGTGTTTATCAGATTGCTAGGGATGACTTTTATTTTCTTTGCAGCTTCTCCAACTCCAGGCTTGTACTTATCTACCTTCTTCAGCTAGGAGTAGTCTACATCATTGACTTCATGGACTCTAGTAAGACCCTCAATGACTACTTCGGCTAATAAAGGGAATTATCACTTTCTTGAGGATGATAGCACAGCATTCTCTAGCCATGCGCTAGTCGCCAATTGTTTTCCTAGTCCATTGGGAGTAAAGAACTATATCTTTATGTGGTAGATGAATATGATAAAGTGGAAAAAAATTTAAAGTAGGCCTTCTAAGGATGGCATTATACACTGAAGGGGATTTAACCACCAAAAACTTCACTTTCTTTTATGACTCTCCCAAGGTAGGTGCCAAAGGAAAGTAAGAAGGAGATTTCTCCAAGCACCTCGACGGTTTTGCCAATGAATTCGACTAAGAGGTGTTGATCTTTTGTAGTCAGGTATTATCTATACCAGTTGAAGGAACACATCATGGAAGATGATTTTTGGGGAACTTCCAGTGTCCACTAGAATCTTCTTCACTTGAAAATTGGCAAGAAAAGTCGAGACCACCAATGTATCATTATGTTTACTCCTTCTTATTTCTAAGTCTTCTTCTTTGAAGGTTAGGATGGGAAGTAAGGTCCATACTTCATATACGCTGAGAACTGGCACATATCTCATAGCTTCAAGGCCTTTCACACATTAGAGGAGTTATTTTCCTACAAATCCTCTAAAAATCACTAAAATAACACATGTAGTAAGGGCAATTATCAATTGTCAGTCTCCTGCAGATGTGACTCTTTTTAGAATCTAACTATCACTTAGGTAGTCATCGATGGTCTTTGGTGTCCCATTATTGTGATGTTTCTTGGGATTGTCCTGTCTTTCGACTAAGACCTCCTTCAAATATACCGACTAGATTACCTTTTCAATGCTATCATTTAGATTAGGGCACTCGTCAATCGTATGCCCCCTATCATGATAAAAGCGACAATATTATTGCAGGACCAAATTTGGCAAGAAAATTAAAACCTTAAAAAAGACTTGTTACGCAACTAGAACCCTTAGGGTAACTTAAGTTCATGCACTTGACACTTCCTAGGGCAACCAAGCCTTATTGTTCAACAACTATTTTTGGGGACATCCAACCAAGCCTTATTGTTCAACAACCAGAAGTATCTTTGGCCTTAGGGTGTTAAGGGGGGCGTATTTAGAGAACCCTCTTAAAGTGCTATATAGTTAGTCATCGCACTTCTTCTCTATGTTAGCCTCTTTTTCATGTGTTTTTTGCATACGGTTATCTGCTGGAGTTGTTATTTCATTGATCCAGATGTATTTCTCTACTTAAATAATGAGTTGTTCAAGGGTGGTTGGTGGCTTTCCTATAGATTTTTTGAACTTGTGAAAGCTCATGTTCTGCTGAATTGTATTGGGTAGTAGCTCATGATTAAGATAAGAGATCTCATGGACCACTTGACAAAGCAATTAATGTACTCCATCAAGCCTTCTTTATCCTTCTACTTAATAATGAACAGGTGGGCTGAAGTTTGGTATACTTGCAGTTGATGAAAAAGTTGTGGAGGAAGTGTAACGCCAATCACCCCTAGTTGATTGAACTACGCCAGGCATGCTTGGTCAATAACATATGGAATATATGCTGCTTTACTCAAATCATAGAGTTCCATATAGGCCAAGATGTTGTTCGAGTGCTCTTAGGGATCTCTCGTACATTTAAACTCTAAAAGATTCTCGACTTTCACGCTATGAGGGAGTAATTCTCAGGATAGCTGGGTAGAAAAGGTACAGCCAGAGTAAGGTACTTGTCTCTTGTACCTATCATGCATTAGGGGATCGCTGAGTGAAGAACAATTTTACCAACAGTTTGTTGTTGTTAGTACTGATTGGTGTGGGGAGAAAATTACACGCCCAAGTTCTGGGATAGTAAAAGAATGTGTGCCTCGTCCTTTGTCTATCCTCTGTCTAATTCTCTCAAGAGATGAGGCGATTGTTGGCTCTAGCATAATATTAAGGTAGCTCTTATCAGCAGTGTTCAACAGCATACTGAGCTACTGCTTTAGCTGTAGTTCATGTTGGACTATCTTCCACCAATGCTAATAAAAGCTTTTGGGTTATCTACAGTGTTGGCCCTTTGGAAGGCAATGCTTGCAGCCCATATGGGATCTTTGGTGTTTGTTGGGGCACTTTGAGCCCTTTGCTACTATGAGATGTCACAATTGAGCCAGTTATTTTCTATGTTCTCTATTTAAGGTACCATTGGATGCAGGAGTCTCGAGTTCTAGATCTTGTTTACATTCTCAATGTTTTATAAGTTAGAGACATTCCTCGCACATATGGTGTCAAATGTTGTTCCATGGAATTAAATCTAAAGACCTTTCTAAAAATTATTGAGTTGTGGGTTTCTAGTTTAAGAATAAACCCACAAAAAGATAGAGCTTGTGTCAAAAAAATACGTTATTCAATGCCTCTTTTGGCTATGGAAGATAGTAGGTGTATTAATTAGGTCCTTAATAGGCTAAGCTTAATAAGTTTAAGGGCTCATCTTTGAAAGAGAAGAAGAGATGACAAAGGATAATTTTAAAAATTCAAGATATGCGGAAGCTATAAATCAAATTTAATCACATTAAATTTTCACCTCTAGGATCTGCTCATGTTTTTTACTTTAATTCAAAAGGAAATCATATTATATTTGTCTAGCCTTTCTTTTGATGAAGATTAGGATTCAAATGTGATCCAAATCACACCCCTTGAACTCTTCAAGTGTTCCTCTCCAAAGTATTAACAATTGGTCTTCAAAAACACCAAATGGTTGCCACTGTCCAATGATTGGAATGCCAACACCTTGAAAAAATTGAAGAAGTTCCACACTACCAAAAGATGAAGTGTTCTTCCTCTAATGGTGATCTATATTCCAAGAACACTTCACCTTTGAAGATTACAAGCTAGAATTGAACTTCAAAAGAAAGTACAGGGAAGAGGTGTTTAGGAATTTTGAGGGAGAAGAAAACTAGGGCTAGAAGATATTTTGAAGTGAGAATTCTCTCATTAAGAGAGGTGTGGATGGCCACTATGCCTATTTATAAGTAAAATTTTACTCCAAAAAGTGACTCATTTATACATACACATATATGTATAGTGAATAAGGGTTTCAATATTTGACATGACACGATAACATGATAGAATCAACATGATATTATTGGGTTAAGGTTGGGGTTATTAGGTTGAGTCTACTGAATAAGCAACATGAAAATTATGGGTTGGTTTACATTGGGTTTCAAGTTACCCGATAAGCAAGATAACTTTATTTGGTACCCACCAACCTGATTCAACCCAACCAAACCCGATCCAAATTTTTAAGAGGTAAAAAAAAAAAAATCCAACTACTAAAACCTAAAAGAAAAGAAAATTAGAAAAAAAAATCAAAAACAAACAAAATTATGAAAAAAAAAGGAACTTTTTTGAGTTTTTTAGGTTTCACAATTCATATTCACTTTTTTCAATTCCATTCTCCCTCATCAACTCTCACTATTGTCTACCATCTACCGTCTCAACTTTTTCCTCAATCCCGTTGTTCACTAAGCTCTACGTGTAGGTTTATTTATTTTTAATCCTATCTCAAATGCATAAAATTGAAACAAACTAAAGTAGAAGGGGATGTAATTCTTTTTTACTCTTTTTTTAATTTATTTAAATCCTTCAAAATTTGTTACTGAATAATTCTAATTTCCATCTTTTTTCATCTTTACTCAAAATGCTATTGTTGTAAATATTAAATTTTAATTCTAGATTCAGATTTTCCTATAATATATATATATATATAACACCAAAAATGCAGGGTTGGGAATAAGGCTGGGGCTGGGGCTGGGGCTGGGGTCGGGTTTTGTGGGGGATGGATTTAAGGTAGGGATGCAAATGAGTCGAGCCGAGCCTAGTTTTGACCATTTTTTCAGGCTCGAGCTTGACAAGCTTAGAAAATTGAGGCTCAAGCTCGGCTCGGCTCAACTCGATTCATTAGGTTCGAACTCGTAATCAAGCTATAGGCTCGAGTTCGGCTCGGGCTCGGGCTCGGGCTTAGGCTCAGGCTCGAAAAATTAAATTATTTTATAAAAAATTTTATTTTATTTTATTATATTTAAAATTAGCTATAAACTCGAGTTCAACTAGGGCTCGATCTTGAAAAGTTAAATTATTTTATAAAAAAATTTTAAAAAGTATATGTTATTATATTTTTATATATATATAAATATATTTTATGCTCCCGAGCCGACTCACAAGCTTGCGAAAAAGAATTATTTGGCTCAAGCTCAGCTTGAAACTTACACGAGCTCGGCTCGAGCTCAAACACTTTTTGAGCCAGCTCGTCAGGCTCGTGAGCTGGCTTGATTCGTTTGCATCCCTAATTTAAGGGTGCTTAGATAACAAAGATAGGATCCAGACCTATGTTTGGGTGCCCATTAGCAAGCGTGTGCGTTGTGGGGAAGATATATTGGCCATGTAATTAAATCTCCTTTGGCACATTTTTGGCTTGTGGTTTAAATTATTTCCTTGTCTGCTTATTCATTTAACTAAAGTAAAAAGTTAACCTCCTGGCTATGGTTCCGAAATGAATGCCTTTAGCCCTTGTTGGTCAAAGCCAATAGCCAACTTCTATCAATTTCCACTACTATTGGCTATAGTGGAATACATAGAATGCCAACTTCTGTCAATGTACCTACTGGCTATAGTGGAATATATATTCTTGACATTCCAATTTTGACATGGTGAAGATTATGAAATGATATTTGTAAAAAAAATTGTATAATAAGATTCATGGGTTCCTTTGTGTTGTTTTTATAATTCTAAATAGGGATAGTTGTTATGTAATAGATGCTTTGAGCTAAGCAACTTAATACTCTAGGGGGCTAAAATGACACATGTGGGAACTACTTTGATCTTATTCAATATTTATCTGTTGTCTCTATTTTATAACATTTTCTAGAATTATATTATCTTTATTGTGTCATTTTAAATGTCTCGAATTTTTTTGATATGGCAGAAATTAAAATAAAGAGATAAAGTGCTGAGGCAGTTGATATGGATAACAAAGATGAAGAAGAAAACAATATGGAAGTAGTGATGTTTTCTTTAGGGGTTGAAGGAAAACAAACTGGCACAAGAACCTCTAAAGTCAAATGGAAGAAGAGTTCAAAGTGGTAGGCATATTTTGATGTGCTCCAAAAGAAAGAGAGAGACCTAAATACTGCAAGTGTAAAGAATGTGGACAAGTATACAGAGGTAGCGTCTATGGTATAGATAATTCGAAACGTTATGCACTTCTAGTTGTCTAGGAGGCATACTCGTGATATTGGTCAAGCTTTGTTAGAACAATGTGAAAAGGGGCTATATATAGATCACAAAATTTTAACCAAGAGAGGTTTTGAGAATTAGTGATTTTAGCACTAATCGAGCATGAATTACCTTTTCAGTTGGTTTAGCATGAAGGAATTAGGGTTACTTTTAGTTATTTAGAGTCTCACTCATTTTACTAGGAACACTGCAAAGGTAGGTGTTCTTAAGTTGAATAAAAGGGAGATGACTAAGTTTCAACTGAATTGTGTGCTTCTCCTAGTAGTCACTTCAAATTTGTGGACATCATTATTGATGATTATTTGTGTTAACTGCACATTTCATTGATTTTGACTAGAATTTGCAAAAGAAAAACTTAAACTTTTCTTGTATGCCTCCACCACACTCTAGTATTGCTTTGTCCAAGAAAGTTAATTATTTGTTGACTAGTTGGAGAATAAAGAGAAAAGTTTTCACAATTACTCTAATAATACTTTTTTCAATGATGTATGTGTTAATATTTTGAAGATCCATTTTATTTTGAAATTCTTTGGTTAGTGATGGTAAATTCTTACATGTCCATTGTTGTGTCCATATCTTTAATTTTATTATTCAAGAAGGGTTTAAGAAGATTAACAGTTCTGTTGATAACAATATGTCAAAGGCTCTCAAGTTAGAAAGTAAAAATTCTTGCAATGTGTAATACAAATGTCTCTTGATATGGACAAAGCTCTTAGGCAAGATGTTCCAACAAGATGGAACTCCACATATTTGAAGCTTTCATGTACATTGTATTATCATCGAGCCTCTGACCATTTGAGGTCAACTAACTCGAACTTAATGCATTGTCCATCAGCTGATGACCGGGGAAGAATGGAAAGAATATTTAAGTTTCTTCAACTTTTCTATGACACAACGAATCTTTTCTCTGATGTTAAGTATCTCACATCCAATCTATACTTTTCTCAAGTATTTTTAATATTATTGACTTTTAAGTCAAGAGCGCTTGAACGTACATATGGTTTCATGAGACAAATTACTCCTAAAATTTTTTAGAAGTTTGACGGGTACTGGAAAGAATTTAATCTTCTATTAGCTATTATTTTTATATTTTATTAAAGGTATAAAATTCAGTTCGATGAATTTTGTTACAACAAATTGTATAGTATTAGGTCTAAAGAATGAGAAGATGTTAAGGCAGAAATGTTTTCTATGTCTAATGAGTACATGAAAAATGCTATAAAGCCAACTTCGAGTTCTCAAGGCATGGTTGAGGATAATATTTTTAATCCTCAAACTTAAAGTAATGTGTTAAAGGTATTTTAAATAATAAGTATTTTATTTAAGCTAATTAGCATTTCGTCATTTAATGTTCTCAACTTATTTGATTTATAACAATAATTTGACTTATTTCAGAGCTCAAAATTTGTCACAAATGCTCAAAAAAGTCAATTTGACTTGTGTTTGGATGAACCAAGACTTGAAAGAAATACAAAGTTTGATATACTTAGTTCTTGGAAAGCACACTCATTTAAATATTTTGAACTTGCTCAAATGGTAAGGGATATACTGATTGTGCCCATTTCTACTATTGCATCTAAGTCAGTTTCGGCACTGGTGGAAGGATTCTTGAATCTTGATCAATATAGGATCTCACTGAAACCAAATATTGTTGAAGCACTAATATGCTGTGGGGATTGGCTTTTCGAACAAAAAAATAAGCTTTTTCTATCCCTACTTTGATTTTGGGGAGTGTTTAACTATAAACTAATTATCTTTCTTGTTTGTTTGCTATAGTGTCTACTGAAGTTAAATGGATGAATTGATTAAAAATATTATGACATGTCAAAATGAAAATGATGCCAGGTCGAATATTGCGGGTAATAACTCTTATGTTGTTGATCTTGATATAGAAGATCATAATCTTTAATCTCTTGAATTTTGGTAAGTGTTTTTAGTATTTTATATGAAATTTATCATTATATAATTATATATATCTACATATTTTTTTTATGACTAATACATCATGTACTTATTCTTTGCAGCAAAAATCAATTAGAAGAAAATGATAGCAATGAAGAGATATAGCTGAAATATTAATGTTGGAATATGCCAGGCTTTTTGCATTTTTAATTAATGAATTGATATTATTTTTGAACAATTTAACTCTAAATCGGTTTATAAGAATTAATGATTACTACATACTATTTAAAATTTGACTACTTGGTGTTGTTGGGATGATTACTAATCATTGAATGGGAGGAATTATATTTCTTTGGTGGAATTCAACTTCATGGTTGTTAAAATTGAGTTCTGCATAAAACTTTTGGTTTAGCATTGAAATTTGTATATTGTTGATTTTATAGAGGAAATCGCATGAAATCCAATTATTAAATTACTACATAGTACAGAAGTTGGGCTGCGGGAGTATAATGTTGAATTTTTTCTAAAATTTTGGTATAGGTTGTCTTTTTTTCAAAATCTTGATATAAGTTGATTTTTCTATTAAGATTTTAGTTGAACGTAAAATGTAGTAGATTTTTTAGATGAACTATTAATGAAAATTGAAAAAGTAATCATATGTTGAAATAAGTTGGGCTCGGCTTGACACAAAAACTTTCAAATTTGGTGTAGGTTGAAGCTCATTGAGTTGAGTACTTTTTCGATTGGATTTGGGTTGAGCAAAATTTTGTAATATTTTCACTTCAACCCCACATGAAACAACTAAACACGAAACAATTGCCAACACTAATAGTGAACACATTTTCCATCCCGTGGAATATCCTCTAGTTGGAATTTAAATGGTCCAAGTGGGATGGTGTAGTGTGCAACCAACCACACTAGATTCTATCTAGTTTGTCACACTTTCCATCCCGTGAAATCTTATATATGCAAAGTATATATATAAAAGGAAGGATAATGTTTTTCATCTTATGGAAGCGACCCTATTGGTCCACTTGGAGTGGTCTAGTGTGCATCCAACACAATATATCATAATCCACTAGTCTTGATGGCCCATGAATTAAACTTAATTAAAACACAATTTAATGTCAATTAATGTTCCATCAATTTGTCTCTACAAATTCTTCTCTCAATTAAACAATCATATTATTCAATTAGCCTAATTCAACACTTGAATTAATCATACATGGGAAAATAATCAAATTATTTAATTGAATTAATTTAACTTCTTAAATTAATTAAGCCAAGTTTGATTAATATAAATTAATTATTTCTTCTCCATCCAACTCTTTAGATGATATTATCTAACACTTAAATGTGAAGATATCTAAAATTTTGTGCGTGACCCATTGGGTTCACCAATCAAATAGATATGGGTAAGCAACTCTTTGCTATTTAAAATATGAATAATGAAATATCATTCTAATCAATTAAATTCCTTTAATTGACCAATCTTGACATCATCTTTATTAACTCAAGAGTACCCAGTCGCCATGGTTGATGTCTAACTACAAGCCGATGGAACCCAATCAACAATTTAAATTAATTCGTGCAAACCCTCCTACTTATGACTACCATGCAAATGCAAATACAGTGCTTCCATCTCCCAATTAAGGCTTACGATTAACATATTTTTTAGAATCCCAATAGCCTCAATAATTATATATCTATCCATAATGATTGATTTGCTTGTTACCTCAACTTTGGAGGGTCATTTTAAATTGTCACAATGTCTTTATGCAAGGACTTATTGAGTCAAGCATTGTAGAAAATGGATCCTTTATCTCATTCATCCAAGTGAGTAAATAGAGCCTTTATTGGTTCTTACAAACCTCCATGAGCAAGTAGCCATACCCAAAACATGTGCTTTGTGACCCTCTAGATGGTATGTACATGTATCAAGGCATGAGAATCAGCAGACAATGCTATTATGGAACCTCAAGTCAGAAGACTAATAATATGCCCTATTGTAAGTTTAGAGAAACACGTTACTCCAACTATCTCAAGGACTTCCCTATACCGAGCCCTCAATGAACTTGTTTTCTAACAAATACCCACTAACATACAATGGTGTCTTTTACATCAGATGCCCACGAAACGGGGCATCCTCCAACCTATGAAGCATGTAAGTTATTGCAAGTCTATCCAAATCTTTAATGCCTTTATCTTGAAGATTCTATATATGATTTGGAATAATTTTAACATCACAGCCATAAAGATATATTTCATGATGTAACCAACTATTGACCTACTGTATGTCTTGTAGCCATGTGTAAAACATAACAATTTTGAAGCACAAGATGAAGTTAACCAATTGAACTAATATATTGATTGAATAGGAATGTCTTTACAAGAGTAGTTACTTGCCAATATAATTGGCTTTTGGGGGCACTACTCTAAAAATCTTAAGTGGGCTTTGTAGTCCGCTTTATTATGTCATGTTGATCCTTTCATTGAACTTTTTTAGTTATGTATCCTAGGACATTAATGAGGTATATCAAAAGGTATTTATATATTATTTACAAAAAAAATATTAATTTTGTAATCGTACCAACAACCTTAATTTTCAAATTTAATTACACCTATTTTGTTAAAATCAAACAATATTATTAAGTCTGACATAAGATTTCAATCAATTCAGAATAATTAAAATGCACAAACGAAATAATTTCTACTTGTATCCTCACAAAATAAAGGTGCTCACGGTAGTTAAATAATAATTCTTAACATATCAAATTTTTTACTTAGGAAAAATTGGATTGGGTTCAATTATAAAGCGAGAAATTCAAGCTAAGCAGGCTAAGGGTCAGTTTGGTTATGTTTTATTTTTATTTTCAATTGTTTTTACTATTTAGATGAATTATCAAAATTTTATCATCATTTTTACTAGTATTTCAACTCATATTCATCTCAAAATACATTTTTCAACAACCTACATATCTTCTTACAATAACATATATACATTTTCTCTCTTTCTCATTATTGTTATCTCTCTCCACCTGCAATTTACTAAACCTTATATAATCATTACTTTCCCAAGAAAACTATCCAAATATAAATCTATTTTCAATTTATTTACTCTAACTAACTTTTTAAAATTTAAAAATATTAAAATTAAAAATTAAAAATAAAAACACAACCAAACTTCCTAGAGGATTACGTGCTCCAAGCACTGATGTATACGTTCTCCACCTAATAATTAATAATTAGTGTGGCTTGGTGGGAACCAATTAAAAGTTGGCTGATTATTAATTGAAGTAGAAAGCGCAAAGCAGTGGGCTTCCATGCTGACACGTTAGTTTATGTTTAACCAAAAAGATGTGAATAATGATTTGATTTGGGCCTTGGGGGGATGAGATACTGAGACGAGATGAGAGGAAGCTTCCTCTGCCAGCGTGGCACCTGTCGTCACATGTCAGATTTTGCATTAAGCCTATTAATTTCTTTAATACCACTATTTTGCTTAAGACAGAAATTAACAGCAGTCCTTATCTTCATTTTTTATTTTTATTTTTGGTTTAAATTAGTTTCATGATGGACATGGATTCAAAGCCAGCCCCATGTTTCTTGAAGGAACATTCCCTTTCTCCTACAATCTGACCTAAGTTCAGCTGAATTCTCTGAAGATAAGACATCCCATCTTGTGGTCCCCGACCCGATGAAGCATATTTATTACTCTATCTCAAAGCAAAATGAACTTCCATTTGAAATTAATATATAAAGACCCTGAGATCATTGGCAAAGTAAACCCGAGCACTTTGGACAAATACAATTATTTTTGTACCAAGATCAAAAAATACATTATGCGAAAGTTGAACATAACAGTGAAATGGGATTAATGTTAATTGATCTTAATGTGATAATTGAAATAAGTAAAATACATCATTTAATAAAAAAATTAAATACCAGTATTTATTTATAGAAATAGAAAAAACACCATCTGTTGTGAAGGATACAATGTGCATATTTTTAAAAATAAATAGTGGTGTTTTTATATTTTTTGAATTATATGGAGATGTTTTGGGCTTGTTTTGTTTGTTTACATTTTGGGATGTTTTGTCAAAATATTTTTGGGAGAATGATTATTGGGAATTGGAGTTGGAAAATGTGATGCTTGTTTATTTGTATTTTGGATGATAAGTGAAAAATATTTTGGAAAAAAATTATTTTGGTTGTGTTTTGGAAAGGGACATGCTTTACTATAAATATTATATCAATCACTTTTTTGTTGGGTTGTGGGGTAAAATAAATATTTTGATATTATTTATAGATATGTATATATATATATAGATTGTGTGATTGGTGTATGCATGTGTGTGTGTATGTAATGATGAATTTTATGGTGAATTTTTAAGGATATTTTGGGGATTATTTTATGTATTTTGGGAAATGAAATTGGAGAATACGATGATTTGTTTGTTTAAATTTTGAGAGTTAAAAAATATTTTAAAAATTTGTAAACAAGCAAGGCCTTTGTCTATTTCAATTATGATAGGAGATCAATTAATCCTAACCCCAATAAAATGCAATAGATACTACATATCTACCAGACCAATTAAGTAGATATATGTATATATAACAGTGTATTCACTAAAGCAGGCGCAGATAATAATGAAAGAAACAGGAATGAAGAAATAATAATAATAGTAGCATGTAATCTTGAAAAACATGAGATGGGTTTTGTCTTGTGAAGTATTATGTGGAGTGGTGAAAAACATCAGTTGTGTTAAGTTGGCGCCAAATGGAAGCTCGTGGGGACAAATATAAAAGCAAAGTACTTTCCTTTCCTATGTAGCAACTACTCTTTTAGTTTTCAAAGTAGTTTCTAAAGTTTTTAGTTTATCCACTTTTCTTTTTGGCTGATGATGTCATGCCTTTCACCAGCCATTAGCTCTCTCCGTCGGTCCATTTCTTCTCTTATCTTTTTTTATCCGCCCATCGAAACTGAACTGGCCCTTTTAGCACCCCCTTTGTTTCGTCCTTTTTTTTTTTTTTTTTTTTTTTTTAATTTCTTTTTGGTCATTATCACACACTGCACACAAATTTTGTAGATGTACATATGTGTTTGTCTATGGTGTATTTGAATCACAGTCAGTGAAGTTAAACTAGGAAGTTGGAACAAATTCTTTCTGGGATTTCCACGAGAAGGTTTGATTTTCGGCTTCCAATTATAGCATCTGTTCTCTGTACGTTAACTGCAAACTTGTTCCAGTGTTGAGTTAGTCCCTTTACCCTTGCCCTCTTTGAATTTTTGTTTGTCTTGAATATGGTGGTGGTTATCTTTTTGCATTAGCCATTATTAAGGAAAATCAAGTTCAATGTGGTTTTGCTTCTTTCTTTCTCTCTTTCCTTTTTTTTCTTTTTTTTTTTCCTTTCCTTTTTTTGCTTCCTTTTCTAGTTTGGTTTCCGCCATTTGTATTTCGTGTTCTCCTCAATATATGTTAATTTATCCTTAAAAGTTTACAAGATTTTGATGCCCGCGCATTGTTTTGATGCACGAGTCTTGGTCACATAAAGATTCAAGTTTCTTTCTTGAAACCTTGAAAATATTATACTTATGAGAAATATGCTTAGATTTGACAAATAATGAAGCACGGCATCTTTAGTTTGAAGTTAGTACAGAAAATTAAGTTCAAAAGAAGCAAGGTAGTACAGTTTTCAATTATCACAAACTGAAGAGAGCTAACTTGTTGGTTAGAAGCATTTAATGCTTGCTGCCCCCTTTGGCCAAATGACTACTCGAGACCATCGTTGTAGATCCAATTATATACTGGTGGTTACAGGGAGTGAGCTAGCCATTTCCATTCCATTCCATCCATTGAAATGATATTTTTGGATGGGCATTCAATTTATATGGTAGGAGGAATCCTTGTAATGGTAATAAGTGGCTAAGTTCTGGTCTTTCCCTTTCCATCCATTTGGAGAGATGATAATTAAGGATTGGCATTCATCAAGCCTTTATCGATAAGAAGACTCCTTGTAATGGTGGCAAGTTGAATTCAATTTGCTAGATGTATTCTCAACCTTTACGGGTGGGGAAGTTGGCTGGAGGAGTAAGGCTTAGAACTCAGGGATAGGTTTATTGCATGTTGGCTCCAATTTCTCAGGCTTGTAGTTTCTGGTGAAATATATATCCATATGTTTTGGGATTTTGGTGGATAGAAATGATTTTATCTTTTTTCTAGGGAAGTGGCTCTGGTGGGTGGTGAGGTAAAAGGGTTGTAAGTGGTGGATATGGCTATAGCATGCATTAGAGGCTTTCTGATGAGTCTGGAGAATAATTCATGTGATTTATTATGTTAATGTGAAGTATTTTCTCAGATTAGACTCTTTTCTTTATTCAAAGATCAGCAAATGTGATATGTCCTATATAGAAACAAATCAAAGTATAATGTGCAAGGTTTCATTAGCATGTATGATGATGATGCCTTCATGTTTGGTGCTTATTTTATGCTAAAAAATGCTATATTTATAACTGGTGATGTGATTCCTTCAGTTAGCATGTGGCAGAATTCTGCACAGAAGGCCAGCCAATTAAGCAATTTGAATGCTATATTTTAGTGATAGTATAAAATATTATATTAACTTTCGCAACTTGCTTGTCCTCGGAAAACTATGGTCTGTTAATAAACAGTGTTCAAGCACTTTTCTATATTGTTGGCAGATAAATGTTTTTAATCTCCAGATATATTATAAAATCTCATTAATTTAATTCCAAGTTGCCCAACTTGCATGGAGTTCTCTGCATGTAGCTAAAGAATCTGCTAGTCCTATGTGCATGGAATTGCTGGCTCTATCTTTTGCAATTTTACTACTAATTCTTGGGATTCACAAGGATAATCAAATTATTGGGAACCTATGCTGAACAAAGAAAGAAAATTCGGTCTTGGCAGTTCAATCCAAAGTGGTTAAGTTTCCGATCTTATGATACAAAGTGCTTAAGTTTTCAATCTTATGATATGTTGATAATGTTCAAGTAAACTGCACTTTCTTTTTCGCTGTTCAGGTGTTTTGCAGGTGAAGCTTGGATTCAATTTTTGTTTTGGCATAGTTATTTCTGGTGTTTTGACAGTCCTATGATAGTAAATACTAGCTTTCTCCCTTAAACAATGGAAACTGCTGAAGTGAATTCTGCGTTAGGGTACGGAAAACCTCCATGGGTGTTCAAAGGCAGGCAAGTGATATCCCATTCTTTGAGAAAGAACATTGATTCATTGTAAGAAAAATATTGAAAATTACACTAAGCACTCTGTCTTGACATTTCAGTGCCTTGTACCAGCTTCATCTTGTCAAGGCCGAGACAGCTCGTGCCTTCATTCCCAAAGAATTCAGATTAGTGGAGGCATTTGGGTACTAACCAGTGCTGTCAGAACTTGTATCTTTAAATATTGAGAAAAAGGGTGTAGATACATGTCATGGTTTAGATTTCCACCCTCTTTATTTAATACAAGTTGGTACTATGTACTTTACAGATATACTCTTGGTGGATTCTTTCTTGCCAATTATGAGGACAGTCCTGCAGGGATATTTGATGAGGTTGTCTTTGTTTTACATTGTTTCCCTCAGTTATTTATTTCTGCTAAACCCCATGTGAGATCACTATGATTTCAGAAGATATTCTTGAAAACTATAAAGCCAAACTAACTGAATTTTTAAATGAACTATATGTTTAGCAGTTTCTGGGGATTTGCATTTTTTCTATTACCTAAGAAAATTAAAATAAAAATAAAAAAAGGAAGAAAACAAATGCTACATTGAGCTTTATTAAATGTCAAGTTGCATTAACTTTATTTTTTATGACATATTTTTCAGCTTGTGGTCATAGCAGGAATTGTATGGAATCCACCTACGTCCTGTGCGTAAGTTTCCTGCCAGTCATTTAATTCGTGTAAATATAATGGAAAAACTATTTTTTCAAGCTTCTTCTCTATCAACTTATGTGCAATGACAAGCTCACCTATATGTATGTCTTGTTGATGAAACATCCATAACTTGTATCTGTGTTATGATTTATGTTGGATATTAGACCTTAATAGTCCCTCTATAATCTTTTGTTTCATTTTTGCCTGCCTTCATTTTACTTATTTACTGTTTGGGCAGGAAAACAAAGGGGACGAAAATTTAATTTTGTTCTGGAGGATGCATTCATATATAACTTTTACACTTTAGCTGATAGATTTGTTTCAATCAATATTACCTATAATTGTTTGAAATGCAAAGACAAGATTTTGATCATAACATTATATTGATCAACTGTTGGTAACAGAAAGCTATCAAGTATCTATGTATTTGCATTGACAAGTCGCCTTTTACATTCTTTGTGAATAGATGGGCTGCAAGAGTGCTGGTGAACAGTGACAGAGCATGTTCCCATGGAAGAAAGGTAGCAGTTTGAATACCAAATTTTAACATTATTGTGTTATCATTCATAATAGAGAGCTTCCACTTAGGATCTAGTTTTGATTTAGGAATAACTTGAAGAATCCATAAATGCAAATTCGATCTTATGTGGTGATCTAATTTCATGTCAAACAATATTCCCACAATTATGTTTATACATTCTCCAGCAGCAGTATGTTCTTATGTGCTTTTGCAGGATGTTGGACTTCCAAGTCAAGTTGCCAATTTTACAAAGGTGAGCTTCAATTGGTTTCTGAGTACATATGTGGCTGTAGTATTTGCATAATAAAGTATTAATGCGACTAAAGTTTCTAAGTTGAATTGATCTTCATTCTGGGAAAAGTCTAAAAATTATCTAACTTGTTCTGTCTAGTAGAGTTTCTTTCCACAAGATTTCTTTAGCTTATAAGCCTAACACCACCAGAGATGAGAGGAATAAGCATGGGACTCTGGTGATGGTGTAGGGTTGAATGTTCTTTTCTTAATATGCTTAGAAATATATTACACAGCTATATATTAGTCCTCATGGTAAAGAACCCGATACTAAAAGGCAAAAGCATTTTCATTTTATGAAACCAGAGCATTACAGCACTTCCTGGGACAAGGAGAAGTCGATTTGGTGGTTTTCTGGACAAGATTGGCGTGGCTGATTCTCCTGATAATGTGAAGAATTGTATGGATATTCAGGTGAAAGAGATGAACAATCATACAGCAATGGATATATGCAGCCTCAACCTCACCTCAGCCGGTCGGTAGTAGGATAGAAAGACAGATATTTGGGAATACGCCGATAATGAATTGGGTTAAATGTTTAATGTGTTGCATCTCTTGTATCAATGTTTTGGTGTCTTCGGTGATTTAATTATATATTTTTAGTCATTGGTTTTTCTTTCAGCTAATGTTTTATTTTCTCCACAAAGCAATGGCAGCACCTCAAAATGACACAAAAAAATGGATGCAACCTACAGTCAAAATCTCCCTTCCAAGCTTTAGGTATTATTTTATTATCTTCTTTTTTTTTTTTTATTTACTTATCCTAAAGTTTCACCCCTTTCCAATAAATATTAAAATTGGAATTTAACAGTTTTTGGCTTTTCAACATGCAGCGGGCGCACAGAGTACAATCCTGACCTCCTCAAGTACTCTTGCCAGATTGAATGCAGGTTTACTCATTAACTAGAATGTTGGTTCTGCTTAGTAGTTGCTGATTCAAAATTCCCTAGCGCATAGACTTCTCTGTTTGTGCCATAACTCTGTTTTCTTTTCTTTTTTCCTTTTTCTTTTTTTTTTTTTTTTTTTTTTTTTTTTTTTTTTTTAAGTTGTATTCTCTGATTTTGGAGTGTTAATTTGAGTATGTAGAACATGGTCAAGTTAATGGTATAGTTTGTATGGTTTGGTTGATTGATTCCTTTCAGGTTGAGAGCAGTAGCACCAGCTAAGGTGTCAGGACCATCTAGTGAGATTACCCGTGAATGCGGAAGTAGTTCTGAGACGGACGATAAAAGAAACCTCAGCATATCTGTGATGCTGTCAAAGCCAATTTTAGCCCTGGAGTTCAGTTGTCTTAAAATGACGGTTGAATCTCCCTCCGTGATTTCTCAGTAGAAAGCAGGTCTGGTTTTTACTATTAATGCAGCTGTAATTTGTTTGCAAACATTGTTGTTATTGTTCATTCTTTGCATTTCCAAGATAGTCTTGTTATTGTTTACTCGTCTGCTGTTGCTTGTTGTCTTTGTTAAACACTACCAGTTCAGTTCAGTTTCAAAAAAGTTTTTGTGCCAGTTCTTTTTATTTCTTTCTTTCTTTGGGGTCAAAGGTTCTGCGGAAACATTATGTTATACTTTTAAATTCAAACTAACTAATGACATATCAAATGACAGAATGCTAATTTTCTGATGGAAAACATTTCATTCTTATGATCATGACAACATTAACTCTTACACAAAATTTCTGATTTCAGCCTGGGAATTCAAACAACAACAACAACAAACGAACAAATGTAATTCTTTACTTTTTTTTTTTTTTTTAATTCTCTCCAGGAGATATATATAGTGGCCTTAACATTTACTTACAATTTAATTTGAAACTTGCAAGGCTTTCCCGGGGAAGTAGATGAGAAGTCATGAGAATTCTTGTGGTAGAGGCCTTCCTTCCAAAAATGCCTTGAACAACACAAGGGATCTCTCCGGCTGAGAAAATGGAGCTTCATGAGATGCCCCTCTTATGGTCGCAAATGATAGGATATTACCATACACCTGAGTCCACCCACCCACCTGGACCAAAAAAAAAAAAACCACATACATATATTAATAATTTAGTCCTTCTCGATCCCATGCCAATTTTGCATCAAGAGAATGAACTTACCTGCATCCCAGCAAACCACACTCTGTATGGTGTACTTGTTTTCAATCTTAATTCACGAGCCAGTCTATGAACCAGTTTTCGACTTCCAGTTAACGGTATGACCGAATCTTGATCCCCACTGTAACGAGGAACACGGAAATTAGTTGAAGTAATGAGCCTTCCAAAGCTAGAACTTTGGCTAGGAAATACAAAAGTACTGCACGTGTTTTTTTTGAAAAGATTAGGGTCAGCATGATTGGAAGAATTTCTTATGTCGGTTCGGTAGACAAGAAAGAGGGAATGCTGTGATGGAAACAGTGGCTCCATACTGGGTACTACCCGTTTGGAGAAGTGATCCATCCGTTTTTCCCAATGGGTTTAACTCTTGCTTTAAGCGGATAGGGGCGGGGGAAGGCAGTATTTTACTACTTTTATAAAGTACAAAATCATCATCCAAGTCTTGAATAGATCAAGGGCTTGTCATATACCTGTAGACCAATACTGGGATTCCTGCCTCTATTATTCTACCAACAATGTTGATCGTCGGTATCTCTAGATCAAGCAGTTCATAATCCAAAATGCTGAAACAAGATTAACACAACTCTTCAGAACCTATTCAGAGTATCCACTATACATTTATCATGATATATATCTTCTAGCAAGAAAACTGTTAGCCTAGTTTCTCAGCTTTCTGCAATACAAGTTCAGGCCTGAGAAGAAGAAATTGACATGATAATATCAAGCTCATGCATGTTTGGCAGAATTATTAAGTGTTTGCCTTAAGTTTTACATGCAAACAAAGGACTAAGTTAAATTCTGTGGCAGGATATATTTATTTACTTGCTGCAGACAAGCCATCGGTTGACTCCTACAAGACGGGCATGGAGAGCCATTTGGACATCTCGTCTGTTCAAGTAATTTACCGTTTCATCCTCCACACATACATCTACATTCTCAGTGACTTGCTGCACCTCAAAGTACAAGGAAAATACTCAATTAAAAAAACTCGTATAATATTGACTAATTTATTGAAAAAACACAATGGCAATACCTGAGGACTAAGAGCTTGGGATTGAGAGAGCACAGATGATATACAAACATCAAGAGTGACGTCATATTTGTCTACGAATTTGCTGGTTTCCGTAGTAACAATGCTCATCACCTTGGAACAGATTGGGGATAGAGAACCTCTGTAGTATTCACTAACATATCGCGAATAGTTGCAGGCAGAAGTGAACACTCTGTATGTTGTATCTGATATTAGTCCATGGGACCAAAAGAACTCGGCCCTTGAGTTGAAATCAGTAGCAAATTCCAGTACTGGATTTCCTAGCTGCAGTTAGTAACAAGACATAATTTAAGGTTTTGAATCACAAGAAAGATAGACACAAAGAGATTCATTTGTAACAACCCTTGTTTTCATCCCTCTCCAATTATTGGAAAGAGAGAGATTGTCCTAACTTTTCTGTGCACAAGTGCTCATAAAAAGTGAAAGAACTTACTGCAATTCCTTTCAAGTTGAACATCTTTTCCTTCTTGTTGAATTGGAGCATCAGCTCTGCCAGCTGAGGAATGTAGTGTCCTAAGAACAGTAGAACCCTTGTTAGAAATATTGCCCAATTCCTGTCAATTGAAAAAGGATTGAAATATTTGTTTAAGGGACATACCAGCATAGCTTTCTCCTGCAATATACAAGCTTCTGTTTTTGTATTGTGGAAACTTCAGGAACCAGTTTTGCAAGAAAATCAAGTTGTCCCGGGCTACAAGATAAAACAAAGATGAAGCCAAAGTTTCAGAATTTTAAGGAAAAATGTAAAGATTTGATTATTCCCCAACTCCAAATGGAAACCAAATATAGTAGAAGGAAAGAATATATAAATTTAAAGCCAAGCTCAAATGGGAGTACTGGTCCATCTTATAATCTTTGCCTCTTCTCAAATGCAAAATCAACAATTCACCAAAACTAAAAGGTCGTTTCATACTTAATGCCTTTTTTTTTCCTCTGAAAATGCATATGCATTGTAGAGAAACCAACCGTTCTTCTGTTCATCCAATGAAGGAACCAGAGAAAGAATGCACTTTTCCTATATGTACCTGTGATCTTGTCATTTACACCTTCATAAGAGGAAGAATTTGCAGAATAAGAAAACCCCACTCCAATTGGTGACTCCAAATACAACATATTTGCTTCTGCAAAATTAATCATAGGAAAACAAAATGTTAATCACCAATTTCAAATAGTTCACAAAGCAAGCATTATTTACATTAAAACTTGTACATTTTCTAAAATGGCAATGTCCCATAAAATACCTCTGTTCCAGCTATATTCATTCCTGGCCGGCGCATTCCCCCTGGGTCTGAATGGTCCATTTTCAGAAAAAGCCCCAACCCCCAACGATGAACACCCAGGCCCTGCAAATAAACAATCAAGAAAAATATTAAAACAAAGAATATCAAGAATTCTATTTCTCGTATTCTTCTTCCCTCTCTTTCAAAGAAAAACAACTTTTTCTCCTTGTGGGAAGGACAATGTGGTGAGAAATTGACCTCCATTTAACCAGAGAACAAGAGGCTTTGAAGCTGGATCAAGTTCAGCTTCAACAAAGTAGTAGAAGAGAGCTCTCTCCTTGCTCTCATCAACACTCACATAACCAGCAAACTGCTGGAAGCCGACTTGGGGTTGCCCAGGTAACTGAGATATTCTGTCAGCTGCTGACAGAGAAGAGAAGGAACCATCCCACTTCATGGAAAAGCATACTTGTGTAAGTAAAAATAAAGCTAAAGCTATCATCATCCTTACAATGGGTGCCATAAGAGTAAACAAGCTAAAGGGCAATAAGATAGAGTAGAAAGAAAGATAGTTAAAATGTAACTCAAATGGGGAGGGCATTATATAATAAAAGGTGAGAACTGAGAAGCCGTGTTCTTTTCTTGTCATTATTGTATTAACTTTTGTCGTTTCAGACAATTTGTGCTGAGGTTTTTTTCCCCCACCTTTTTTTTTTTTTTTAAGGGGGGTGGGGGGGTGTTCTGAATCGATAAAAGAGAATGGAAAATCTGGCCATCTGAAAATTCTGCAGAGTGCAATTGTAGTCCCCCTTCCCCCCTTGTTCTCTTGTAGTCTTCGTGGAAAAAAGTGATATTTACAAGATTTTACATACTTATTGTAGTCCCAATAAGGCTTAAAGTTGTGTTCCACAGAAAGGATCTTTAATTTTTTTTACCAGAAAAATATGGTGGCATGTGACAGCTGGGGTAATTATTTCATTCAAGAAAGACATGTTTGCTTATGTAACAAAATCATTTCCCCCAAGAAGTAAAAACCTTCATTTGTTGCTTTCAGTATCAAACTATACAGAGAATAATAATTAATAATAATATCTTTTCGTTGCTTCTTTGTTTGTTTGTTTGCCTTGGAAAATTGAATCTACTTTCACATTCCAGAGAATTTGACTGCCTCTAATCTGCTTTTAGAAATCTTTTTGCGCAAGTGGATAATCCTTTTTTCTTTTGGGAGAAACTCTCATTCTGCAGGATTGATAACTGGTTGTATTTTGAAAATCTTTTAGACTGCACAGTGTATCCCAATTTTCTTTTTTACTTTTTACAGTCCAACCCCAAACAATCCTATATTCCTTAAGCAGTGTCTTTGTTACTTAGGGGCAGTTTGATTATGTTTTATTTTCATTTTCAGCTGTTTTTATTATTTAGAAATGAATTATCAATAACTTATCATAATTTTTTTCAATATTCCAATTCATTTTCATCTCAAAACACATTTTCCAATAATCTATATATATATCCTCTCTCTCTTCTTCATTATTATTATTTCTCTCCACCTACAATCTACTAAATCCTATATAATCATTATCTTCCCAACATACTATTCAAATATAAATTTATTTTCAACTTATTTACTCTAACTAACTTTTTAAATTTTAAAAACTTTAAAAATGAAAATTGAATTTGAAAACACAACCAAACCCCCTATTAGAGTCTCTTTGGTTATGTTTTCAATTTCAATTTTTTATTTTTAATATTTTCAAATTTTGAAAGTTAGTTTGAGTACATGAATTGAAAATGAGTTTGTATTTAGATAATTTGTTAGAATAATGATTATACAGGATTTAGTATATTTTAAGTGGAGAAAGATAATAATAATAATAATAAAATAGAGAAAAAAAAAGATATATAAACTATTGAGAGATGTGTTTTGATATGAAAATAAATTAGAATTTAGTAAAAATAATGATAAATTATTAATAAATTATTTAAATATTAAAATATATATGAAAATGAGTTTAAAAACATAAAGAAAGAGGCCCTCGGAGAAAAGTGCCCCCCACCTTTTTCTCCTCTTTATCCTTTCTCAACAGAAGAATAGCACATTATGATGAGCAGATTTGGAGTCAAGCGAGCTTCTAAATTAATGAGTTTTTATTCCGCACCCCCCCCCCCCCCAACCGGGTTCTGTAGCTTTACACAACTTCTATTTCCCGTTTATTGCCCTAAAAGACAAAAATTGTGAAATTAAAAAATAAATAAATAAAAAGCAGAGCAATTAAAACACATAAAAAATAGTAGAATATGATTACTTTTTTTCTATATCACATGATGGAGTAAGATAAAGATGCTAATTTGTGCCTCATATATGTGTATTTCTATCATTGCTAACTCAGTCTTTTTGTATTTATTGCTTCATTTGGCCCTTTTACTGTGTCCTTTCTTGATATTTAAGCTGTCAATCCTCTTTCCCTCACACTTGACACATATTTTTTTGCCATCTTTTCTGCCAAGGAAACTAAGCAGCTCTTTCAGAGCAAAAGGTGTTATGTTTTCAAAGAAAAAGTTGGCCTACACTCTTTACAAACCCACTCCCACGTGGATATAGTGCTTTATTGTGAAGGGACAAAAGACACATACATTGAATTTTTTGAAAAAACTAATGAGAATCCCTCAAAATAAATTTTATATCCAAAAAATATCCATCATTTTTTTTTTCAATCCCAAAAAATTTTAACACCAATTTTGCATTTCAAAAAATTCAGAGAGTATTAGGTTAAATTTATTTAAAAGATCTGACATAGAATATGATCAAGTTAATGGCATACTTTGGTCAAGCTAATTGTTACACTAATAAAGGTAATGTTTAATTATTTTTTAAGTATATTATCCTTGACTTAGATTTAAAAATTAATGAATTCTTTTTCAATAGAATTTCTCTTGGGCTTTCAAATTCATACATCATATCAATTTACGATTTTAAATTTTTGTTTGTTAGATATGAATTATTTTATGTGAATAATAAAACGTTTTGAGTTAATTTGTATACAAAATTTGATAGTAGATATTAAATTTAAAAGGCAATGTTAAAGAAATTGTTTCTCTTAATTGATTAATATATATATGTATATATTAAAATAGTTTTCAATGTAATTTTATCTATTCTAAGTAACTTAAGAAAATGTTTTGCCCTAAAAATCAGCACATAAAAATTGAAAATTGCCATCAATATAATTTATTAATTTTAAAATTAAAAAAAAATTCAATAAAAAAAATTGGCTGATTATTTTCTTTTCAAATCTAAGAAGCCGATAATAATTTAATTCATAAATCATTAAACTTTAGTATAAAAGTTAACAGTTGAGTATTTGGAACTGAAAAATATTTTAATGGAACTTTTGAATATTAAAATTACCTTTAGTAAACCTTTATTAATTTTTTCTAAATCTTTTCATCGAAAAGAAATTGAAAAATGATCGGTCAAGAGTGAAGCCAGATTTTACAATTGGAGGGGTGGGTAAATGATAATTATATATACTTGGGTGTTGTCCCACATTCATTAACGAAGGTGTCCCAATAGCTTCACGTTGAAATTAAAGCAGGACGAATGCGAACATTTTTAAAGGACAAATTTCATTTTTCATAGAATTTACTGTAATTGTAGAGGTTTCCGGTACCCCATCGTCAAAATTCTTTCACTTGGAAAAAGAAAAAAGAAAATAAAATAATATATATATATAATCTTTTTTCTAAGTATTTTTCTATTTTCTAAATATTTAAATATATAAATTATAAAGATGAATCAAGTATATAAAAATACAAAAGAACATGTAATTTTCAAGATTAGGTAAAAGAAAAGTTCAACCATGAACCATAGTACTAGGAACTAATAAAACTATAAACCAAATAAAATTCAACACAACCCATATTGAATTTAAGCAATAAAAAATAAAAAGGTGACATAATTGACATAACACAGCACAAAATTCTAAAGTGATGCGAATCGTGATGCATTTTTGTTTAACCACGTCATAGACATTCTTCATCACCTTCATTCACGCCACCACCACGATTAATAAATTTGAACTTTTGTAAAGCAAATTAATCTTCTCAACAATTATAATATATATATATATATATATATTAATTAAATAGACATATTGTTTATAAATTTTTAAAAAAGATATCACACATAAAATATTTTAAGTATTTAATATAAAAACTAAACTATAATTATCTAATTTTCATAAGTAAAATATGAAGTTAGGAGTTCAAATATGGCAGACATACGATGAATGTATGTATAAATAGAAAAGGAAAAAAACTTGCTTCATTTTTATTTTTTTAATGTAAGAAATCTAATAGCAATTTAAAGAAAATCATTATTTTTAGTGGTGTGCATGTAAAAGATTAAACAGTTGAGTTTTTGAAAATTGAAATGAAGAGATGATGAAATGAATTTCTTAAATTAAAAAATATATATATGTTTTTTTAACATCGAAATTTATTTTAAGTAATTTTTAATAATTTGTGAAACTTTTGTGAAGCAAAAGTATCAAATTAAAAACTTTGTTACAAAAGAAAGAAAGAGAAAAAATAAATAAATAATGAAAACCATAAAATATCAATTTTCTTGACCTAGTAATCAAGTGAAGTCAACTAAAGTAGTTATGAGTCTGTGTTTGGTTTTTCTGGTGTAACGGTCAGTTTTCTTAACCGACCTAACCGGCGACTTGGTTGGAATTTCAAAACCTAGCCTATCGCCAACTATATATATATATATATATATATATATATTATATACCATATGGTTGGTTTTCCATTTTTTTTTTTTTAAATAATGGTTTTCCATCTATAAATGCTGAATTGTATTTGTTTCTGAAATAGTTGGAGTCAACATAAATCATAAGTGAATTTACACTAAGGTTTAAGGATTTTGAATAAAAAAAGAAAAATATTAGAAAAATGGAAAAGAAAAGAAAGAAATATAAAATATCAAAATTGTTTGATTGTTTAAGAAAATGAAGAAGAAAGAGATGGGGAAAAGATGAGTGATGAGTTTGTTGGAGAATAAGGCAGAATTCAAATAAGCCTTTCCCTCATTTTCGTCATCATTTTGTGAGGAAAATTTATTTTTATTAGACACACTATATTTTTTCCCAAATTTTTTTTATTATTATTTTCTTTACCGACCAAACAATTAAAAATATTTTTCTTAATATTTTCTTGTCTTTTCTTTTTCTCACCAAAATTCATGAATCAAACATGGTGTTGATGTAATTCATAATTTCAATAATTATGAGAAGATGTGACCATTAAATTAAAATTGCCCAAGAAATTAATTTCTTTATTTGATGTCCTAGTTGTTTAATGGTAGGCGAAATATCATCATTTGTAATTATATATAAAAAGATTTCACATCACTCTCACTCTTTTAAGTTTTAATTAATGGGAGATTTATCCCCTACATTCTATTACATTTATGCAATCTATATTATATTAAAAAAAAGGTATTTTTTTTCTCTATAAGGAAAATAATAATACTAACTTTTAAATATACTAAATTTATCTTTTTATTTATTCTATACATTCAACAAAATTTACATATAACCATTATATATTCAAAAACTTCCTTTTATCTCAAAATAAGTGGTCAATAGCTTAATGACTTTGTTTAATTTTTTTTCTTTATTCTAGTAATGAATTATAAAAATTTTACATTATATAATTGCTATCTTCATAACTATGCAATTATAAAACATGCATTCTAGATGCATGCAAATTTTTAGTACAATACAAATAATACGTGTTATTTAAAAGTGTACTTCTGAATTTTTTAATTTGGTAATGAATTATAATTTATTTTTCATACAATTTATTTTCAAACCACTTTCACGACTATCATATTAAATTTTAAAAATAATAAAAATAAAAACAAAAACAAAAACATGACCAATAGGGCTTAGGGTCACAATCATCACCAACCTGCTTGTCCCCACTGCTAGAAGACTCCATGTATAATATATATCAAGAGGCAAAATCAAAAGTGGAGGTAGGGATATTTTGATTTGACTATCGAAATGCATAATCACCCCCCTAATATATATATATATATATATAGATCTAGGTAGTAGCTAGTTGGTTAATATTGTCTAAAGTAATGCCAATTTGTCAATAGACACAATTATAGTTGCAAATCAACACTTTGGTCAAAACTTCTCTTTTCTTTTTCTTCTACTGCAGCAACAGCTCTTTAGAATTAATCCAGTTTCCTTTTTCTTTTCTTTTCTTTTTTTTTTTTTTTTTTCTTCTTGTTTTTATCTTTTTCCTCTAAAGGCTGATGAATGTGTACTTCTATTCATCATTATTTAGTTGAAAGTTTAACACAACAATTGAATTGAAAAAGAAGATATACATAGAGGTACAGGGAATTGGGAATTGATCTGAGGTGGTGCAGTGGAGGGGGTTGTTGGAAATTGTATGCATTTTCAACTTTCTTTTCATTTTTTATTTTCTTCTTTTTTTACTTAATTCATCAGTAAAGCTAATTAACTTTTAATTTTCAGTTAATGATATGATCCTCTCCTCTACTTAATTTATGTGATCTAACTAGGTAGAGCCTAGTCCTAACTCCTACCTAGATATGCATGCTTAGACTACCCATCCACCCACTCAAACAATTCACTAGATAGCTTACATTAATTCATATATGCACTACTAATTAACCTATAATTAATCTTTCTCTTAAATATGTCAACATTTCTTCTTTGTAATGCATTATATATTACCTCATCTATAGAAAACTGTTTCACTTGTGAAAAAATGGATGAACTGTAACTCATCTCATGTGAAAATTAAAATGGACAAAAATCTCCCTACAATAAAAAATAAAAAATAAAAAAGAAAAATAGGCACGGAATCCACGTGTGAGAAAAAGAAAGGAACATTTTATCTCCCTCCATCACAACATAGAGTCCACTGGTGTGTTTTACAACTGAAGAATGTATTTTGGCATTGTTATCTTCTATTTTATCCTTATTATTAATTGTATAAAAAATTGGGCATGCTATGTTTCTTATTTTTATTCTTTTGTTCTCTTATATACTAATTTCTTAAAATCAAACAAAATATCAATTTATTAATTTTATATATTTTAACTTTAAAATATTAATTCTAACTTTATATTCATATATTCTTATGCCTTTTATTTTCTTCTATTTCAGTATGTTAATATAACTTTTTGAATATTAATAATTAATCATTTTAGTTATATTAAGTTTATTAATTGAATTTATTTTTTATTTTTTTATTCTGTAATTTAGTTACCAAATATTTTTAATATGAAAAATAAATAATTTAAAATTAAAGAATGAAAATTTTTAATTCGATAACTAAAAACATAAAAAATAGTATGGTAATAAAATAATAAACAGAAATACATAAATATAAAATTATGAATTATGAATTTAAAATTAATATATATATAATACAATTATATTTTTTGGCACGATTTTAAAATTAAAATCCAACAGATCATCAAAATTTTATATGACTAACAATTATATACCAAAATAATATTTTAATTGAATTTTCATTTACACCAAACCCTTTTTAAAAGTTATATATTAAATTGTTTATAATACAAAATTAGATATCAAAGTAATAAATAATGTAAAATTAGTTCATTTACATGACTAATAATTAAATATCATAAGATTAAATCATTTATATGTCTAACAATTAAGTATCAAAATAATAAATAATTTAAACATAAAAATAAAATAACATTTGCATTTTATATTTACTAATTTTTAATTCTGTGACTAAAACATAAAAAATAGTATAGTAACTAGATAATAAACACTATATATGTATATAAAATTTAAAATTTAAGAACATAAATTAAAATATAAATAATTAACAAGTTTATATTAGGTATGATTGAAAACTAGACTAATAATTTGATATGAAAAATTAAGTTCACAAAGGTAAAAATGTAAAACGAAATAAAAAAAAGGTCCAATCAATTAAATATAAATAAATGAAAAGGTCAGAGAGCCTAATTGATTAAACCTACCAAGAAGGATATCTAGATTCTAGTAGTCAAAGTCCACCTAAGAAAAAAAACTATAAATACTGATCAACTGCAAAGTTGAACTAGATATGAAAAATTATTTGTGAAAAATCAACAATTGATAGCTCTCCGCTTCGCATTCTAGATAAAAGAACTTTAAAATTTGCTGACTTTTGAAAAAGATCCTAACTCCATTTTTTAACAACATCACAATTAAATATCAAAACAATATTATAATTAAGTTTTCATTTATATCAATTTTTTTTTAAAAATTACATATGAAATTATTTTTTCCAATTTCGTCTGTCTGTATTGCATTATTTTAACCATAATAAAACAAGTAAATAGATACATTTTACGAGGGCATTTTTATCACAATCAAAAACTATAAGCAAATGGTATGAGGGAGACTATAAACTACATTTTCAAAAACACAAGGAATGCAGTACTTATTATTATTATTTTTTTTTTATGGGGATTCTTCTACCTTTTCAATTTTCATAGAGAGTTAAAATACAATTTACGAGAAGAAAAAATATTGAGTAAGTCATATATATTATGTAGCACCCCCAACGGGGAGGTGTCTACTTCTGTCTGTGGAGCTACTCGATCTATATACAAGTTCTCTGGATGAAACCACTCTTTCAGAATTCAAAGCATTTAATTCAAACAACCAAATTTTAACAAAAATCAACCTATCATCAAAACCTATGAAGTTACACTTAACATAGCCATCATTCCTCCAAACATACCCACAACAACACCTAATAATCATGATGAGACAAAATTACATAAACTTCAGTCATCTGCAAGTCATGTCCAATTTCATGACATCATGAGTCCTATATAACATTTCCAAATACTCCCAATCTTATTTAAATCAACACTTTGCAGATATAATATAACAAAATTTCATAAGTAACAATCTTCGACAATTTAAACATATCCTCAAACTAACAGAAGTCATGCTGCAAGCTTATCCATTATATTCACGTAACCACTCTAGTATATTACAACCTATACATTTATATACTTTCGCTAAACCATATACCTTCTGTGAAATGTTGCTCAGCTCCCCTTATAGCTTGCTCCTATTTGGGGTAAAGAACAGAAAAAATAATATAGAAACAATCGTAAGTCCGAATGACCTAGTGAGTTGACATGCTATTAGATGTTTTAAATATTTTCTTATGTCAATCACAAGATAAAATATAAATAATTTATTTTTCATTCGAAAAGAATTTTCTTCATATCTTAAATGTTCCATCTCAACACCCTCCCATACTAGTGTTGAGACTTCACAAATTTCAAGACCTTTCTTGAAGAAGTTTTAAACCTTAAGAAGAGAAATGTAATGATTGACATGGTTTTTAGACAATCAATCAACTTTCATAAATTACTCAAGTTCAAAACATAAATATCAAAATATACCAATCAATTTCGCAAAAGATTGTTAGAGGTCTCCAACCTTATCGCTCCATTTTCAAAAATACTGAGATCCTTATCCCTTCAGATTCTAAGTGATCGGCTCGGACATAACTAACTTATATGGCATGGTCGACCTCATGCCAGATCCCGTCACTCGCAAACGGCTACCTCCAACTATTTGTGAGTCAGGATTGTTAGTGGGTACTAGCCGAGAGACCATCACCGTCAATCCGTTTCACCCGGTCGTCTTTCTAAACTTAGTCCCGGGCCCTAACTTCCCCTAGCGTCCCTCTGGGTTTGAACTTCCCAAGGGCGTTCCCAAGGGTCTTATGAATATATTATATTAGCATAATTCATGTCATAACACATTCGCCATACTTAAAATCAATATTGTAACTAAAAATCGAATATATTGTAATTGAATTTCAATACAATAACCAATTGGGGCGATGTGATTATTTCATATATCAAATTGTATTTCAAGGTTTAATAACCAAGAAAACCAGATGTTGAAAATGAATATCTCTCGAGTAGAACCATGCAAGCTTGACTTTCAAATATATATGAAATATTTATTATAATAAAAATATCAAGAAAACATGTATTAAAGATCATTAATGATAGTCATAGATATAGCATATAGGTTCTTTCCCCAGCAAGAAAATCTAATATTAGCGAGTATAAAGCTCACCTGACAGATGCAAAGGAGTCCTCTAGCAGTTTGAGTGGCTCACGTCCTCGTTTCCTAATCAACCCAAGAATATATCGTAAGATGAATGAAATCAATATCATATTAATTCTTTAAACCACTTAACATTGCTATACCTAGTGTCCTTTTTATACTTTAGTGCTTAATGTATTTTAAACTTATCATGTTTCCTAATCTCGCTTTTATATTAAGATACCTAATTAATTAGTTCGAGCATGCCCGATTTTGCACCAATGTTTTCTCAACAATCCCTTTGAGTACTCATGTATCTAAATATTACTCATCTAGTTTGGATCATTATCTGAATTCGTTACAATCTAAGCAAAAAGCTCATGTCCATAATTATTCAATACGTATAACTTTATATAATTCAACTTACTATGGAGGATATTCTGGAATCTTTCAAAGTACTAGCTTCTATGTTAATTATTATCCTTTACCAAAACCTCTAACTCATACTTCCATTATGTAGCCCTTTCAATTATATCAAAGGTTCTCACTTATTCATTTAACCTTTTGTATTTTAATTTGACTAAATATTTTGTCATCTTGTCTTTTCACAAATATCTAATTTGATTATTTAATCCTTTCATTACCCAATAGCAACATGTTCCTGTCCAATATTATATGTCCCCAATTATTAAACTTGACCAATATTTTAATATCTATTTCAATTAGCTCTTATTTTAATGGCCGCTTCGACCAATCAATTCTAAGGATAGCTTATTTTCATGTTCTCGTACTATACTTTCTAGATAATTATTCTATCCAGCTCTCAAGTTAGGTTAAGCTAGAATTTAACTGTTGTATTTGTGGCTCAAAAGTTTTTTGAATTGAGTGTTCGGAGCTCCAACTCAAGGTTTTTTGAGCTCCAGCGCATAATCCTGCAAGATTGACGAAATGAAATTGAAATGTTCTATGCCCTGGCTCAAAAATAGTAGAGCCTAAGCACAAGTTTAAGCCCCGGCTCAAATTTGTATGAGCCCATGCTCAACGGGTTTTTTCATTTTAGAAACTTTTTTATATTATTTTTTTTAGAAGGGTTTCTGTAGCAGCAAAAATACAAAATTTAGAAAGCATTTTTGTTCTTCTTGTTTGGCTTTGGAAGATCCTTTTGTAAGCCTTTTGGCACTTCTAACAATCTAGTGAAATTCCTCTCTTCTCGCTCGTGGATGTAACCCAATTGGGTGAACCACGTAAATTTGTATCTTGAAATTTTCTTTTATGTACTCTATTTTGTGCTTTATTCATAACAAAGTGGTACCAAAGCCATATTGATTTTGAGATAGCTTCCATCAAGCATGAAATTGAGCAACTTGATCGTAAGACTCAATTTCCTTTGTGGAAAACATGGATGATGGTGATTCTTACACAAATGGATTTGGAGGATGCTCGGTTGGGGAAATCAAAGATGCCTGCGAATTGGACTGATGAGAAGAAAGATAAAATCATCAAGAAGACTATTGCGCAGATACAATTACATCATTCCAATCAGATTTTATAGGACATTTTGAAAGAAGATGATGTGGCTGGATTGTGGAACAAGTTAGAGGAGATTTGTATGAAGAAGAATTTGACCAATAAATTGCGATTAAAGCAGCAACTTTATTCCTGCAAAATGGTTGAAGGCATTTCTATTCAAACTCACATCGATAATTTCAAAACTATTATTATTGATTTAGAGAATCTTGATGTGAAATATGATGATGAGGACTTGGCATTATTACTGTTGTGCTCGTTACCTTCTGTTTATTCTAGTTTTTAGGATACACTCTTGTATGGTAGATATACTATTACATTGAAGGTAGTTCAGGAAGCCTTATTGAGCAAATACTCTCAATTGATGGTGAAATTACAGCAAGTGTATTTGAAAATCAGGGCGATGGACTTGTTGTTAGGGATAGAACATAGAAGAAAAACTCCCATAACAACAAACAGATAGGTAAATTGCATTCAAGTAAGCCAGTTAGATACAACTAATGTAAGAAGAAAGGACATGTCAAGGCAGACTGTTGGAAACTAAAAAGAAAATTAGAGAATGAGAATAAATAAAATCGATAAAGCTAGTGTTGTTGAGACTAATAGTGAAGGAGGTGTACTTTTGGTTAGTTTTGATAGTTTGAAATCAGATGATGTCTGGATTATGAATACCAATTGTTCCTTTCATATGTGTCCTAATAGAGACTAGTTTCCAACATCTGAATAGCTCAGTGGGTAGTCCTTATGGGCAATGATGCTACTTGCAAAGTTGCTGGGAAAGGGACAATGAAAATCAAAATGTATGATGGTATTGTCAAGACTTTAATAAAAGTGAGGCACGTTCCAAATCTGAAGAAGAATCCTATATCCATGGGTACTCTTGACACTCTTGAATATAAGTAGACTGGTTCAGATGGTGTGTTGCAAGTTTCCAAAGGAGCTCTTGTTGTCATGAAAGCCGTTAAAGCTAGTGGTAGTTTGTACATTTTGCAAGTTTCTACTATTTCAGGTAGAGCTATAGTTTCATCTTCCACATTGTCCAAATCTCAAATTACAAAATTGTGGCACATGCATTTGGGACATATGAGCGAGCGAGGACTCACTATTCTGTGCAAGCGAGGCTTGCTTTGTGGGTAGAGTAGTTCTCAGATGGATTCTTGTGAGCATTGTGTCTTTGGGAAGTATAAAAGAACTAGTTTCAACAAAGGAGTTCACAAGACCAAGGATAGGCTTGATTTTATTCATTCAGATCTTTTGGGTCCAGCCAGGGTACCCTCTAAGGGCGATGCTAGATTTACGCTGACTTTCATCGATGATTATTCTAGGAAAGTCTGGGCATTTTGTTTGAAGCATAAAAGTGATGTTATTGCTATCTTTAAGCAATGGAGCACGATGATTGAGAAACAGACAGGAAAGCAGATAAAGTATCTTTGCACTGATAATGACTTGGAGTTCTGTTCTAGAGATTTTAAAAATTATTGCAAGGAAGCTGGCATTATGAGACATTGTACAATTGTCGGGATAACACAACAAAATAGTGTTGCTGAGTGGATGAACCAAACTCTGATAGAAAGAGTCAGTTGTATGCTTTCTAATGCTGGATTATCTAAAGATTTCTAGGTAAAGGTAGTTTCTACTGCTTGTTACTTGGTGAGTCACTCTCCATCTACAGCGATTGATTTGAAAACTCCTAAGGAGGTATGGTCTAGTAATACACCTAATTATTCTAATATTAGAATATTTGGTTGTCCTGCTTATATACATGTCAACGAAAGAAAACTAGAACTTAGAAAATGTATTTTTCTTAGTTATACTTCAGGAATTAAGGGATTTAGGGTCTGGTGTCCTAAAACATTTAAGGTGATTACTAGTAGAGATGTTATTTTTTATGAATATGCTATGATTAGTCCTGAAAAAGACAATGTAGTTGTGTTTGATATAGGTACTCATGGATCACCCGAGCAGATAGAGTCGGAGGTCCACATTCCACCTCCTATTCGAGCAGGTTTTCCACTTCTGATGATTCAGTTCCATGTGAGACACCTACTATACATATTGAGTCATGATCCATTGTCAGAGATAAGCCAAGGAGACACATTAAGCCACCTCTTAGATATGCAGTTGCATATTTGGATGTATATGCTTCGACTGTTGCTAAGAAAATAGTTTTTGATGAGCCGATTTCATTTTCGGATGCTACTTTTCGCAAGGAGTCAACACAATACACTGGAGCTATGGTGGAGAAGATTGAGTCTCTACAAAAAAAAAATAAGACATAGGTTTTGGTGAAGCCTCCAGAAAATAAGAGGGTTGTTAGATACAAATGGGTGTTCAAGAAAAAACAAGAAACACCTAGCGCTAATGATGTGATATACAAGGCAAGGTTAGTTGCCAACGGTTACACATAGAAGTATGGTGTTGATTTTAATCAGGTTTTCTCTCCAATTGTGAAACATAGTTCCAAACGTTTATTATTGTCTGTGGTTGCCTAATATGATCTTGAACTTGAACAGTTGGATGTCAAGACTGCTTTCTTGCACGATGAGCTTGAAGAAACCATATTCATGAATCAACCAAAGGGATTCATTATGGAAGGTAAGGAAGATCATATTTGCTTACTGAAAAGTCTCTTTATGGTTTGAAACAATCCCCAAGACAATGGTATAAGTGTTTTGATTCTTTTATGATCACTATTAGATTTACTATGAGTGATTTGATACTTGTGTCTACTATCAGAGATTGTTTGATAATTCTTTCATCTATTTGCTTCTTTATGTGGATGATATGCTTACTGCTACAAGGTATATTTTTGAGATCAATAAGCTTGAAGCTCAGTTGAGTAGGGAATTTAAGATGAAAGATTTAGGTAGAGTAAAGAAAATTTTGGGAATGGAAATACATTGTGATCGTTGTGCAGGAAAGTTGCTCCTATCTCAAAAATAGTATATTAAGAAAGTTTTTGAGAGATTTGGGATGAAGGATTCTAAGCCTATCAGCACTCCACTTGCATCACATTTTAAACTATCAGCTTCATTGTCACCTCAATCAAGCGAAGAGGAGGAACACATGTCTCGTGTTCTATATTCTAGTGCAGTTGGGAGCATGATGTATGTTATGGTGTGCACTAGGCCTGATATTGCGTAAGCTATCAATATGGTAAGTTATTATATGGCTAATCCTAGTAAGGCGCATTGGCAAGTTGTCAAATGGATTTTTTGGTACTTGAAAGGTACGTCGAATTTGGGTTTGTTGTTTGATAGTTGTGGGAATTCATTTGGAGGTGGAGTTGTTGGATATGTTGATTATGATTTTGCTAGTGATTTGGATAGAAGGCATTCCCTCACTGGATATTTTTCACTTTGTTTGGAGGTGCCATTAGTTGGAAGATTATTCTTCAGCCTACAGTTGTCTTATCAACTACAGAAGTAGAATATATGACTACCACTAAAGCAGTAAAAGAAGCTTTGTAGTTGAAAGGTTTAGTTCATAGTTTGGGACTTGAAGTCGAGGTTTCTTCTGTATACTGTGATAGTCAGAGTGCTATTCATCTTACACAGAATCAGATGTTCTATGAGAGGACCAAGCATATTGATATATGGTACCATTTGGCTCGTGATCATATATCTAGTGGTGAAGTTCGTGTTGTTAAAGTAGCTCGTGAAGACAATCCAGCAAATATGATGACGAAGCCAATGCCTATGCACAAGTTCAAGTATTGCTTCGATTTGGTGCCACTGAGTCGTTTTGATTGATTACCCTTAGGGGTTTTGTGAAGAGTTAGAGAGGATGTTACTATTTTGTTTTTTGGGTTGAGGTGCATTTGTAACTTAAACTTTTGATCCAAGATGGAGATTGTTGTATTTGTAGCTCAAAAGTTATTTGGACTAAGTATTCTGAGCTCCAACTCAAGGTTTTTTGAGCTCCAGCGCATAATCTCGCAGGATTGACGAAATGAAATTGAAATGTTCTATGCCCTGGCTCAAAAATAGTAGAGCCTAAGCACAAGTTTAACCCCCGGCTCAAATTTGTATGAGCCCATGCTCAACGGGTTTTTTCATTTTAGAAACTTTTTTATATTATATTTTTTTAGAAGGGTTTCTGTAGCAGCAAAAATACAAAATTTAGAGAGCATTTTTGTTCTTCTTGTTTGGCTTTGGAAGATCCTTTTGTAAGCCTTTTGACACTTCTAACAATCTAGTGAAATTCCTCTCTTCTCGCTCGTGGATGTAACCCAATTGGGTGAACCATGTAAATTTGTGTCTTGAAATTTTCTTTTATGTACTCTATTTTGTGCTTTATTCATAACATTAACAAACATTAATCCATGCTATAATTAAGGTTAAGCAAAAGTTATAATCGAATTTGGGAAACGAATCATATTGACATGTGTTTATAACAATCTACTCAAATTAGATCGAATATGGACCTAAGCTGGAAACAAGCCAGACGAATTTGGGATCAATTTTTTGACCTTATGTTCGAAAGCAATCGGAGCACCAACGTCGGTCGCCATCTACTGCCGTCGGAAACAGACATTACCACCACTAGTACAGTGCTTCGTTGCACTGATCAAAAGCCCTCAACTAATTTCAGTTTTCACCAAGCACTCGCCGGTCAATTTTGAGCAAAACCCCCCACAACATCACCGTCCACCGCTGTGTGCCGCCGCCTTCAATTCTCCTCCTCCGATGGTCAAATCATGAAATTGAAACCACCACTACACACCTCTCATCGATCCCGTTAGAATCCATTCCCTGTTTACTAGATTCAGTTGCCAAAAATTAGCAACCAGCTACCTCTGAAATCCACCGCCATCGAGCTTAATTTTCAGCATTTCACCGGTCGATTCAAGGTGTAATTGGTATCATTATGTTCGCCTTGATGAGAGAAAGGTGCTGGTCGATTCATTTTGGTGTTTTGGGCTGGGGTGACGGTAAAGGGGGATGAGGGAGAGTTGGGTTGCATGTTGAGAATTAGAAGAATAGCATGGAGCTTGTTTTATATTGTTTGATTTTTCTGAATCTCAATTTGACCCCCCAAATCTTTTCCACTGCTTTCAATTTAGTCCCTCAATTCTTTGAGTGCCTTACATTTGACCGTAATTTTTCAATTGGATCTCCCCTCTTTTCTTATTCTCACATTAGCCTCGTCCAGCTTTCTAATTCTTGCAATTGAGTCCAATTTTGTTAATTTTTTTCAATTACCTTAAGTTCTTTTCACTTTTATTGTTCTTCCACCAGACCCAATATTAAAATTCAATTAATTAAATTCCGAATTATTCTTCTTTTCTTTTCTTTTTTTTTTTAATTAATTACTTAAAATCAAATTAGGTTAATTATCAATAATTTTCAAATTTCATTCCAAAAGTTGGGGTGTTACATATTAATTTTAGTACGGTTATAATCTTGAGATGATCTATAGTAATAGTGGTCAAAATCTTAATCTTTTCTCTGTGGCAAATATGAGGGAGCGAAAAGACTAAAGGAGAGGAAAAGGATAGACACAAAGAATGGATTTAAAAAGTGACAAAAAGGACTGAAAAAATGGGTTGGAAATTGGAATAACTACAAAGGGAAGTTGCAAAGAGGTGAGTTGAGACGAGGGACTTGATGATTGTGTCAAGATGGAAATGATGAACACTTGAGAATGTTGGAGAAATAAACGTTTTATTTTGAAACCCACGCCTGGCGGGACCCTGCACCCAAACATTTTGTCATCTTATATATTTTCCGGGTGGGACCAACCATTTTTCTGGGGAACAAAAAGAAAAAGAAAAAGAAAAAAAATGAAAAATAAAAAACTCAAGAGGGTGGGGATTAAAAAAGGGTGATGTTTGACAGTAGGGTACCTCCTCTTCTTGACCCCTTTTACCCTTTCATTTTCTATGAATTATGAACCATCTCTCAACTATGAGTCCTTAAATTCCATTCACATTTCAAATCTTAACCACAACTCTCTGCCTTACATCAACTCTCACATAATCTTTTTCTTTCTTTTTTACTTTTAGTTTTTAGTTGAACTTTAGTAAAACTAGATTGTTTGCCATGGGGTGGCTTTTACTTTCAACTATTTCAAATTAAGTTCATGAAGTTTATATTTTAAAAATAGCTTGATCCAACAACTAGTGCAATTTTTTTGGGTATTTATGTAGACTTCTTTTTTATTTTTTGGGGGTCATTCAATTGATTTTTTTTTTTTCCTTCCAAACACTTAGCAACCATTTGGTTTCATTTTCACACCTCATTTTCACATTTTTTTTATTACTAGCGGTTGTTGCAAGCAATTCTGGATGTATAATTTTTTTTAAGTATTTGAATGATATAATTCTTCTGGTATTTAAATGGATGATAAAATTACAAGAATTTGGGAGGTGCAGTTTTTGTAAGTGTTTAGTAGGTTAGTGAATTTCATGAAAAGTACAATTTTATCTTTTTTATTAAAATACTTCTAAAGGAAAATTCAAAGGATAAATTTAAAATATTAACAAAATTGATATCCAAACTATTTTTATATGTCAAGTTCTCCATTTTACCCTTCAAATTGAATTATCTATTTTAGTTGTTGAAATAAGATAAGGGTATTTTTAGTAAACATTCAAAAATAACTTTCAATTTAGACACAAAAGCCCTTTCTTTTTATAATAGTATAGATATTTAAAAATTGAAATACATAACTTTTTATACATTTTCACCTGACACCATTATTATTTTTATTCTCAACAAATATTTCTCAATAACCTATATATCTTCTCTCTTTATTTTATTATTTCTACCTCTCTCCACCTACAACTTACTAAACTAAACATTATCATTAACAATCTATTCAAACACAAACATATTTTCAACTCATTTTCAGTAACTATTTTTCTAATTTTAAAAATGATGGAAATAAAAATAAAACCTAACGAACACTTAAATTACTACTTTTAAATATTAGTTTCAAATACTTCCAATTTTGTTATTGTTTTAATCTAGTCAACTTTTTCTCAAACAGTCAAACTTTTGAGAACAACCTTAAAAAGAAAAAAGGAAGAAAAGAAAGAAAAAAAAAAAAAAAAAAAGGAAGAAAAACAAGCATGAAATAGCCGATTTTGTGAGAGTTGAAATAGTGGGGAAATGAGGGGAAATAGGTCAATAGGACACAATAGCATGAGGGGGGAAAGGGCTCATAAACAAGCAATAAAATCATCCATTTCTGTTCTTTCTTTTCTTGTTGGTAAGCAGTGTTTTGTGGAAACCAAGGAAAAAGAATATCTGTACGTGCAAACAATAAAAGAGTAACTTGACTTGATCACTCAATATGTACATATATTATTTTCAACAATGGAAAGTGTTTAGCTGTTAATATGGATATTGGACCAAAATTACCTTTACATTCATTACCAATTAAAAGTCTCTCTCTCTCTCTCGATCTCATCTCTCATGTCTTGTGTTGTATGTGCTAAGTACCTTTTCAGCAGAAGAAATTGGTCTTCTCCTTTTGGTGCGTGCCCACTAATTACTATTTATAATTTAGAGTCACATGCTTCATTTTGTCGTCGACCACTCTACCCCCTTTGCCTTTTCACTCTCTTTCAATTTCCAAGAGCCCACCCCATACTACCCATAGACTAACGGGCCACGCACGCACGCACACACACACACACACACACACACACATATATATATATCGGAATACATACAAAAAACTGCAACGCGTGCAAAATTCCATAAGACGCGTGATTAGACCCACAACGTGAAAAAACAACACAACCCGGCAACCGCACAGCTTCAGCCTTCACTCTTCAGTATTGTTTCTTTCTTTAAAATGTTCTCTGCAAATTCTTAGTTCCAATGGCTATACATCACAACCTTCCACTCCAATAATGACAAAATATTTCCACTCTTATTCCATCCCTTTTATTCTTCTTCTTCTTTTCTTTTCTTTTCTTTCTTTTTTCTTTTCCTGTAGTTTTGTGCTTGTTCTCTGCCTTTATTGTTGGTTCTTGTTTTGGGAGTTTGTACAGTGACAAAATTGATTTCGTTTTGAGAATTGAACTAGCTGGGCTAGCTTTATTTGTTTTCAACCCTTTTTCTAAGTCTACCTAGCTAGTTTGTGGCAACTCAAATATCCAATCCTGGACTTGGAGGGATTTATGGCTATCCTTTTCCTAATTAAATCAAACCTCGTCATATAAAGCAATGGCTAAAAAAGAAAACCAATAAACCACCAAGAAGCCTAGCTATATAACTGGATCGATGCACCAGAGCCGTGTCGCATTTCGTACTTATTTTGAAATCATTCGAGTTTCTTTATTCTACTTAATTCAATGAACAAATTACAATCAATAATGAAATAACAATCAACACAAGTACAATGTACTTGAATTTTGATGATGAAACTTGGAACCCAACTACACTCATGCAAAACTTGACTCCCCTTCAGCAGTTGCAGTTATTCTCCTCTTTGAAAACTAAGGGCGGCTAGTTCGATTGGATTTTTCATTTATCCCATGATATTGGTATTTTATGATTATATAATGATTCTAAATTTGTCCGATTTGCATGATAAATTTATTTCACTTTTTACAACTTGGTGTTTGGTTCACCATTAGTGCAACATAATAAAACCCAAAAATTTACATACTTGTCCTTAATGATTTATCCATATTATTTTTATCATACTTACCAGTTATCTTCCAAGGGCTATTTCAAACATTTCAAGTCAAAACCTACATGGTCTTAACCAAAGGATAAATTGACCTAAGGGTTGAGTTGAGTTATATCTGAACGCCAACTAATACTTAATCCAATTGTATTTTATTAGAATTCAGGCAATGCTACGCCTTGAACCACTCGGCCATGTCTCCTCATAATAATTATGAACCAAAAATTTAGTGAAATACAAGCTGGTGATTTTCACTTAGGCCAGAGTGCTTAATATCATACAAACCAAACATTTCATTCGTCATAACAAAATTGCTTTATCAAACATTTTCCTTCTAACCAAACTAGGCCCAAAAAGTTAAGAAAAAGCTTCTTTTCCAACATACTGAGAATGGATATCAGGGCGGAGATAAAAAGGTTAATTATATTTTAAAGTAAGAACACAATCTCCAGAATAATGTTGAACAATATTATTTTTGTGGCAATCTCACAGGTACAATAAGATACTGGCTGTAATTTTAAGAGCAATTTACACCATGTAGCATGCTGTAGTGAAACAATTGATAAACCCTACTTACAAAATGAGGATAACAACTCACTCAAGATATATTTTTAATATGGCAAACTTACATCTCTGGTAAATAGCATTAGTGGGAACTTTAGTAGAAAACAGAATGTTTTCAATCTCGACTGGAGAATCAGCGACTATCTCAGGCTATGCAGCAGATTTTCTTCCATTAAGAAGGGAAGCAGCATCCTGGTCAATTTCTTTGCGGGATGCTTCCCAGAGTCGTCGCTCGATTTCCAATTTCCGCAGCTCCATTAAACCTTGCTCAACTGTTGTATAGAAATAGCAGTCTCTTTTAGTGCCAAAGCAGAAGATGGTCCCAATTTACTATTTTATGGCATGTTTATATTCATGGTCAATCCACCAAAAGAACCTATGATCTATGGCGGATCGGAACCAGCTACATTGACCAGAGGTTAACCTTAGAAATACAAGTCAAAATAATCGATATGGTTATGCAAGAGTCCAATAATATCAAAAAGAAAAAGTCACAATTAGAGCATCGACATGTAATAGTGATATCAGATTAAAATGCAACTCAAAGTTCACCTCTTGTTTAGAACAATCTGCTTAATGAATTTCAAGAGCAAATACCATTATGCTAATTAGAACTGAAAGAATTTTGATTAAAGAATGCGCATCAAAGAATACATACAAAGCAGATATCCCATTGAAGTTCTTCCGAAAACAATATATACAAAGCTTAGCAAGAACATTATTCAATTATGGTGGGCAGAACACAAAAGGACTTACCATCAACCGCATCATGAGAAGTTGGTGCTTGCCCACTACGGCTGATCCAAAATTTCAGTCTCTTATTGGCTGTTTCCTCCTCTATATTATAAGCTTTAGCTCTTCTCCAAAAGTATGTGAGCCATGCCTATGTTATAGGGTCGTAATAATTAGACTCCATGGAATGGAATCCAATCAGCTCAAGATATAATACATACGAATACAAGAAAAAAGATGCAATAATATAAGGTCTTGACAACAGCATACTCATTGGTGAACATTAAATCATCCCCATTTTCCAGGAGACAGGTTGATATAGGTTTGTACTTTGACTCACCATGGCTAGAATGAATGACAGATGTAGCTATAGTAGATATTAATATTTCCAATTTTCCTATTTGGTAAACATTTAGGCGAAATTATAATAACTATCATACTTCCCAACAAGATAGGTTTTAAGTTGATAATTTGATAACTAGTAACATGCTTAATTTCAAACAATGATTATCAACAGAATGGCAAGGAACTGCAAACAATGTGGTGATAGATCATAATAAGACATGACAAAAGGAAATGAGGCAAACAGACAAACCTCCTTGAAGAGGACATCCTCAGATTCCTCCGGGCTGAGTTCTGCAAAACAAACAGAAAAAAAGAAAAGAGTTCATATATATGTTTCTTCTGGAAGATTTTCTTATTAGTGGAATCACCAATTATCAGCAATCTATCTCTCTGTATCTATACTGTTATAAAGTATGGATAATGGAAAGTCTGCATGAGGAAATGCAAAAGTGTCCTCACTTAACTCCTTTTATTAATAAATAGCCAAATCATAATTATTAGGAGAGCAAAAAGTTAACTATGATATTGTTAGGAGAGCAAACACCTTAAGAAAACAATCTCTAGGATCAATTGATTCCCTTGGTTAATAAATGATAACTATGACAATAATGAGTAAAAAAAAGGCCTGGAGAAGACCTTTAGATGAAGGGGGAAGAAATATGGCTTCAAAACAAATGTGTACAATAATCCAACAGCTTTGAATGTATTCTCAACTTCTCAGTTATACATTAAATAATGTGGCCAATTGGCCATGTCTTCTAAAATTCAAAACTATTTATTGTTATGAAAGAAAAGAAAACATTCCTATTTGCTTTTTCACCGACCTAAGTGTTTGACACAAAGACTTCTATGTGGGCTACACCTTTCTTCCGGGAGGTGCTCGACCACATAAGATCAAGGATTTCTATATTCTGCTACGCGGTATAGGGGTTGTATAAAGGTTTTTGTGTTTTCTCATTGCCTGTTTACGGGAGAGAGCTTCTGTTACCATACATAAATGAAAACCAATAGAAGACGGGCATATTAAAGAGGCCATAGATGATTTGTATATCAAAGTCTGATCATAGTTGTCAGGAGCACAAAGCGCAGCGACGTGCAAAGGTGCCCTAGAGCTATAGCGCATAGCGCGCACTTTATCGAAATAAAGCGCACCATATATATATATGTACATATTTTTATTATGCACCTAAAATACCAATATATTTCACCACACATATATATATGTACATACTGAAGCCCTAAAACATTTTTGCCCATAAATTAATAATCACATTTTTAATAGTAAAATAAATTAATGGAAAGAACAATAACATTTTTTAGTTGCACAGAAGTTAAAAATCACATTTTTAGTAGGAAAATGAATTAATGAAAAAAATCCATATATTAACAATCACATTTTTAATAATAAAATAAAATAATTAAAAGAATAATGACATTTTTTATCTGCCCATGCCCCATTAGTCAACAAACAAAGTAAAATAAAGGATAAAAGAGAGAGAGAGAAAAAAAAAAAAAAAAATACAAAGCAAGCGACTTTCCTGGGGAAGTCAAACCGACCAACCGAACGTTAGTGAGAAGAGGCTGGAGGTAGGTCGGAAAAGAGGCCGGAGGTGGGAGGAGAAGTTGTTCGCCGGCGGAGAAGACAGAACGGAAGGGCCCGGGCTGCTGTTGTCGCTCGCACAAAATGGGCAAAGGGACAGCAGGTTTTGAAAGTGAGTTTTTTTCCTTTCTGACCTACTGGGCATATGCTAGAAATGCCAACACGTTTCTGTTCCACGTTTTGCTTCTACGATTTGGTCTTTTTTTTTTTTTTTTAAATAAAAATGGGGTGGGTTAAGTGTAGCACACGCTTCGCCGCGCTGCGCTACTGCGTGATAGCGCAGAATGCGCAACGAAGCGCGCGCTTCATGCGCGTTTGACAACTATGAGTCTGATCCCTATTTTCCTATGGCTAAAAAGATGCCTTTGGCAGCACAACAATGTAAGCAAGTACCAAACTGAAAGATGCAAAAAGAAATTCAGCTCCAACAAATATGGACAGGACCTCCGAGTTCATAATGATAATAAGCCTCTGAAAAACGTTCATTGAATGGTTTCATGATGTTATTGAAGTGTCTAAACATTTAAAGGTGAATATTAGGAAAGGCCACAAATGCAAAGTAGAGGTAAGTCCACTAATTTGATATTTGTGTCAAATTTTGTTAGCTAAAAAAGATGGAACATAAAACAAATGCAGTTCAATTTATTATATGTCATTGTTTTGATGGCAATGTATATCAATATACGATACCAATTTGTTCTCCATTTTGCATCTCCTTTGTGTTCCTTTAGAAAGCAAAGGACCATGACATCTCCATTTATTGGAATATTTATATGATGGCTTCTAAATTTGAGAAGATATTCTGCCACAAACTTAAAGAGTTGTTTGTCAAAACTACCACCATGAGATTCAGAACTACTTTCTAAACCCTTTTTGGTTTTACATTAAAAATTTCAACCATTCAGACAGAAGAAATGTGGGGCAAGCATGGCCATCACTCCACCCTCAAGTTCCCACATCTCCATTTGTAAGTGGTGTATAGTCAAAATATAATGGATCAACTCTATTGTAATTGGAGAATATACATACTCACATTATTTTATCTACTTATTATTTTGATAACCATTGATATAATTCAAAATAATTTCAGTGTGAAATTTAAGGAAATACATGCCAATTGCTGCTTTTGTCTAATAAAAGAATAAATAAATAAATAAAGTTACAAATGTCAACCAATGTATTTGTGAACTGGTATAAGATGTAAAACCAATTTATCACATAATTACCTTCCATATTAAATCTTTTCCATTAAAGCATCATAGTTTAGCAATGTGGACAATCATCAAATTCTAATTTAGAACTGACATGACATCAGCTATCAAACATTAAATCAAGAAATTCTGAAAAGGAAGGCATAGGAAAGGGAAAAAGAGGGAAGAGAAGGTGTAGAAGCAGAAAAAGAAGGAAGGACATGATTTACATCTTTAAATTAAAAGCTTTACATAAAGCAATTCCCATATATGGATAAAAGGAAATTTCAGAAATAAACAAATATACGTGTGTGTTGTATCCTTTCATTATTGATTACCATTTAGATAGCAATATTGTTTAAATTTTAGTAAAACAATATATCTTCTTTGATACTTTTGATAAATAATGAAATCAAGAGTAGCAGTGACAAACTATATTATCTTAAGTATGGATCTATTTTGACTTGCTACTTCATATAAGAATCCTCATTCCAATAGAAGTACAAGTTAAAGAGAGAATCATAATGGACTCATAGAATAGTCAGCATGTACTAAAATATAGCTTTAACATATTATGATGCATATAATAGCACAAGTTTCATCTCTTTCCTCCACTTTTTTGTTAGATAAAATAATTTTACAGGATTATTTATCTTTACTTGCATGTTCGAATCCTTTACTTTTACTCAAGATTCATCTATAACCTAAAGTTCTACTTGTCACAATTAAATGAAAATCTTAATAGAAACTGTCCAATATGATGATACCTTAATCAAAAGAAAAGATACTTTTCTTCATTTTCTCATAGAATTTTTTTTATGCAAAATATGGCAAAGTTATTTTAATTTTTCAAATTTCTTCATGTAAAAATTAGTTCCTTCTTTTAAATCATAAGTTGTTTTCCTTTAATAATTGAATAAATTTAAATAAATATATAGCAATAAAAAGAAAATTGTGAATTGTTATTTGTCTCCTAACTATCATTGATAGTTCAAATTAGTTGTGCATGACCCCAAATTACTGCCTCCACTAACCATACAAAGGAATATAATGAGAAACCTGAGATGAATCAGAAATTTTGAATCCATTAAAGCCACAAAGCTCAAATTTTTGTATGGTTAGTAGGGTCAAGTTATTTTTACCAATTTAGAGGATGTTTACAATAGCAAGACCTTCTAGTTTTCTTCTGTTTTTTTGCCTAAAAAACAATTTTCAGAGTGTTTTCTTCACTCACTTTTGCTTCTGCTTAACTTTAAATAAGCAAAAAGTAATCAAAAGTTGAATGCACCTAAGGAGCTGGTTTTTTGTGTTTTTGGCATTTTTAAATATTGAAATTGTTAGGCATGCAATTTTATCCTCTTGTTCAAGAACCCAAATTTACCCATCAAACAGCACAAGTGTAAGGGCATTTTAGTTGTTTTTATAAATAATTTCAAGCATGAGTTCTTCAACCAAACATTCTCATCCAACTATTTCAATCACATTCCCCACTTTTACTACTAGCTACTTTTTTCAAAATGTCTAAAATTTGTCACTTTAAAAAAGTTGCAGCTCTTACAAACGCCCACTTATTTATATTCTCCAGAGTTCTTAATTTTCTTAATTTTTCTAGTATATAAATGCATTTTCTAAGCTTATGAATATTTAATATGTAAGAATCAACTCCTCTTAACTTGATATCTATTCATTGCAATACTAGTTTTCATACAGATCTAAACGAAGTAATGTGAAACAAAATTGGAGTTTTATAGCATAGCAGAGCAAAAATAAGAAAATCTTAAAAATATGTTCTGTTGATGACAGCAAATGAATTAGCTTGTAATTCAAGATGATGGCCAACTCATGTCATCGGAAGAAAAGATAGTAAAAGTTAAGAGGAAAAAGAGAACAAGAAAGAAGATAGAAGAACAGAAAAGTTTAAGAATGTTATTTATTTTAGTTTATTTATTTGAAGATCTTTTTGATGTATGAACTTTTTGACATGTCGGAAGGATTATGTGATCCACTGATCTGCTATTTTTGTTATTAACTTAATTATTAAATCACCTTCTTTACAATTAGTTTGTGAAATACAAAGAAACTTCCTTCATTGAAATGTACTTTTAAGATTAAACACTATCTTATTGTTTCATACACAACATGTTCACAATTGCATGTGCTTTTTGCTAGCGAAAGGAAAAGTCCACAAAGAGACCAGCTTTAATATTGTAAGCTAAATGAGAAACCTATGAGCATGCAAAAACTTGAAGTGTATTTGTTGAAAGTAAAAGGCACTAGTTTACTTGCATGTCTTGGCAAATTATTTTTGAGGAAGAGAGCTAATAAAAGAAGACTAGGTGAGTTTAGATTCTCAAAAAAATGCAAAAATTGCATATGAGAACTGCCAACATATGAAACAGAGGACCAATCAAAATTTGAAATTAACAGCAAAAGTTGTTCTTTAAATGTGCAATAAGAGTGAGAACCAAGTAGAACACAGTAGGAAACATGACGTGAGGAAACACACACTAGGAAAAGATTTGAAAGCCTTAAACAAATAAACGTAGTAAAACCAAATAGAAAATACTTTCATGCCATCCTAACAAAAACAATTACTGAATCTTCCTTGAGGTTTGATCTAAATACAAGTAGACCTAGACCCCTCTAGTTTTTAATATTAAATCCACCTCCCCTCACACTAATGGCCTTCAGAAATACTAACATTTTTTAGAACACTCTTTTATCAATGTTGGTACAAAATTACAAAGATCCCTGTTGAGGTCAGTTCAAATCACAATGACCTCCCCTAATGTTTGTCTTTTTACAATTACATCCCTTGAATTTTTTTAATTTCACAATTAGAACCGATGATTTATCCTAATAGTAAAATATAAAATATCTTAAACATATAAAGACTCATTTAACTATAAAACAAGCTAAATGGCAAAAAACAAATTCAGGTCCATGAAATTATACTCAGATGTAGATATAAATTTGAGTTGTTGTATCTTCTTTTCAATTGCAAACATCACGCTCCCTATCAAACATAAAACTTCAAAGTTAACTTCCAAAAATGGAATTCTTGGATATTTTCTTTGATTATGTTTTGGGTGTTTGGGGGAAAATATTTCGGGAGAATGTATTTTGGTAGTGGGTTGGGCAGTGCGATGTTTGTTTATTATTATTTTGGAAGTTACTGGAAAATGTTTTGGAAGAACATGGTTTACTTGGAAATGTTACGAAGACAAAATTTACTATAAATGTCACATCAATCCAATTTTTTTGGGTTAATAGGGTGAAAGTGAATTTTTTATTTATTTATGTAATTGATCAATTAGTTATGTGTACATCTATGTAATGATTGATTTGTTATAGATGTGTATGATTGTAATATGTTTTGGGAGAGTATCTTGGGAAAAGAAAATGTTGTTTTGGTAGTAACCTTTGGGAATGCATAATATCTTGAGAATTGGAGTTTGTCCAAGGGAAATATAAACAAACTAGGCCTGATTGATTGTTCGTATGATGGTGTCCATAGCACTACAACGCTCAATAATTTCAAAAAGTAGAAGATAAGGTGATAGGTAAAAACAAAAAAAAGGTATAAGAAATATATGTAATTAATTTCATAATTATTAAATAATTTTAACTAAAGTAATTTAAATGCATTTATTAATACTATAGAATCTAATTTCAAATTTTATCATAAGAACTATTAAATCTCAATGGAAGTCAGCATCAATAAATTGGATATATCTTCGAGGGAATTTATGTAAATACAGACGTCGTCATAGATGTTTCTGTAAACTCACATAAATATCAACAGTTTTAAAATTTGTCAAATTTCACAAAATAAAGACACCAATGCTATAAAAATGGCTAGGCTTGTGTATCAGCTAACAACTAAAGACAAACATCAGAGGAATTAGATTAATTTTAGAAACTTAAGGGGTCTACCTATATGTCGATCAAACCTCAGGAGATTTATGTAATTATCCTTAAGAATAATTTGGTCCCAAAAATGGTCAAACCCTTGAATCAATCAACATATAGGTAAAATTGGATTTTTATTGATTTTTTGCTAATTCCATCATTTTCCATCGAACTGTAATCACCGGGTCCTTTTAGTTAGACGGCAACAAAGGTCAAGGTGGTGGATGTAATTATACAAACCTCAAGAGGTGCAATTGTGGCTGCACCAAGCCTTAGTAGAAGTCTCTGTAATTATCCTTAAATGTAAAAGCTCCTTATATTATAAATTGCAAGAAATTTCACATTGTTAGTCTAAGACTTAAAAGAAAATGAAAAATAAGAGACCATGGGGCTTACCAAATGCTTCCATATACTTCGGATCAGTTGGTGACTTGAAATCTGCCAAAATATATAGGTTTAGAAAATGGAAAACACAATTATAGAACAATAAAAATAAATTTAGGTTTAATGTACTTGCTATAATATATGAGCTGTGTGCCTTAACTAAGAGTCCTAATAAAACTCACAAAAAATCATGTTTCTACATACTTCCGAAACCAACAATGGCAAATAAAACAAATCATAAGCTAGTCTCACTGAGACATCACATGAGAAAAAAATACTTCCAAGGTGAATATTTGCCCTGGTGTTTGGTGGATCAAAAGAAACAATTCATTATGCAAAAAAAGTTCACACAATATCTAGTGTTCTTGAAGACGGAATATTCATAGAATAAGAACCCAGGAAGAAAAGGGCTGCATGAAAAATATTGAAATTGAATTGAAGAGGCAGTTATTAGAGAACAAAACATGCTTTGATACCAAAACAGAATCTTTAAACAATTAGATCCTAATTCAATCATAATCTTCCAAAAGTATAAGATTCAGCCATTTAGCCAATAGAAAACCTACACCGCAAGAGATAGGGCACTAGGCAATGAAGATGCTTTGAAATAGATGAGCTGTACTCAGTGATCAAAATTGCTGATTGCAACAGTTAATCATCATTCTAGCAAATTATTAAGAACAAACCTTGGATTGATGTCCTAGCTGAGTTCGGACGTCTTTGTTGAGCGAATGCAAGAACAATAGATTCTTCAACCTAAAGGAGAAGATATAATAATTAATATTATCCTACTAATCCCCAAAATTGAGATGTGAAGTGGAGCATGAAACTGCGAGAAGCTTCATTCAAACTTAAGCACGTAATACATTTGAAAGGAAAAGGAAAATACTCCTTTAAGCAACCATATTTGATAAAACGTACTATCTCCGTCACAATATTATGACTCCTATTTGTTTTGGTAGTGTTTATATAAATGTAGGAAAAGTGAAAGCTTTGAGCTTCTTTACAATGTTTCCCCTCAAAAGTTGTGCTGATGAGTTACGTACATTATGTCGTTACTTTAAATGATTGAGCGGATACTAATGGGGAACAACTTCCATCTCAAGAAAGTCTTATTTTGGGGCATCCCATTAAGAGCAGTAAATTGGAATCGAGCTAGGAATAAATTTATAAGAAATCAACAAGTCTCCAATGAGCTAAACACTACAAGTGTTAACAAATCTCCAAAAGGAAAACCTTCAATGAAGCTAGTTCTTTTAAACCCATTTCAATTGTTAGCATGCTCTCAATGTTTCCTTCTCCTGTGAGATCATTAAAGTCCTCAATAAGTTTGTCCCGTTGTGGAGTGCTATCACCTGCACAATGTCAGGGAGGAAGACCATTGTTAGATTCCAAATGTACAAGGTAAAGCATAAAAAGAATTCAATTTTAGTTTTGCTTTTAGAAGTCAGAAGTTGGGATCAGCAACAGGTAACTAGCCTTTCTTCCAGCATTCTTCCTTAGCCTTCTGTCCAGCAGATAGAACAACTTCTAAAGGAAGAGGTGCCAAAGACGACCAATATTCATGCTTTGATACGGCAATATCCACACAGATGCCTGAATGGGACCAAAAATGTTGTGATGAAGAGTTTAAAACGAGGAATATAAGTTATAGAATTATATTTTTAGTTTTATTCATATAGAATTAAAATAAACAGATAAGAAACTGGGTAAATAATAGGGTCACTATATAAAACAGATCGCAGAACACCTAAATAGTACCCCCCCCCCCCCGCGTCCTTGTTTAAATTGACAGTCTTCATTGAATTGACACCAAATTTCAGGTGGGAGTTGATAATGTGCATATGAAGTGTAATTTTAATTTTTACTTTCAAAGTATTAGCCAAGTGTTTTATCAACTCATGTACTTCAAGAACGGATACTTTTGGAACATGTCTTTTAGAAAATGAGCAATTTTCCTGGACAAGCCAAAGACCGTGTGGCGATAGTCCTGGATAAAGTACACACAAGTCTAGCAGCAGGTGCAGGAATATTTCTTTTCAACTCCTCTGTACTATTTGCACCAGATGAAATAGTCATACTATAACCCAAAAAAGAAGAACAAAAACAAAAACCAAAAAAGCTGATGGTAAATAACATTAGACTTTCCTCTCTCCTGGGGGTTATTCCCTAAGCTATCTCCAAACATATTAGGGTCCAAATTCAAGTTAGCCATTTGTTTTAATAGGCATAGGGAGAGTGTACTTCAACCTAATAACATTGGGTTTAACAATTGAAGATAAACTTAATTGAACACAGAAGGGTACAGAAAGTTTAAAATCTCCATATTATATAACTAGTATCTTGCATTCATCGTATGTCCTTGAAAACAAAACCAAACATATCCCATACCAAAGCAATAAACACATATTGGATATACGGATTACCAAGTTGAGCAGCTAAGCCCCAGTATCTTGCAAGCCAGCACCTTTTAAGAACAACTTCTTCCTGCAAATGTAAACTTTTCAGAAAAGCAACTGTAGGCATCATTAGCAGCAACTCAACAGTTAACCACTGCTATTATTCATGCAACATGGGCCACCCACCATTTCATGTTGGGTCAACACCATTCTATGGGTCATAGAGCGAAGAGCTTTAACTTCAGATTCAGTTCCATGCAGTTGTTCAACCACCATTGCAGCCTTATTTCTTGCAATCTGATTCAGTCAAAGTATCGCCTTGGTAAAAGCAGTAATTTGAGAACTACTCGTAAACACATAGGAATTGATCTTACTCGCCTTAACATCAGAATGCAATAAAGACATTTCCACATCTACTCCATCTTTAGCTAGCTTAGCCTCTTTAAGTGCAGCCTTCACCAAGTTCACCATAAACAAGAAAATGGTAAAGGCACAGATAAAAGAATAAGTCGTGAATCAGTCTCCAGGTGACTGACAAATACTTTTAGTATGTTATGCCTCCCCTCTATCATTCTCTGATCTTAAGAATCTCAATGATTCTATCATAGAGGATGAAACGTGATACATGACAAAGTCAAAGTCCAGAGACAAATAAAAACAAGAATTACCTCTCTTTGACGCAATGCAGCTTCTTTCCTGCAATTATTGAGATGAAGCTTCAGCCTACTCAGAATTGGTAATAAGAAGCCAGAAAGAAGGTCTTTGTGCCTTTCATATACCTGCTCAACAGTTTAGCTTCCAAAGAAACTCCTTCTCCAAGAGCAGCTACCTGAAGAGCAGGCCATTCTAAAATGTTAAGGAACTCATTTACACACCAATTAGCTACAAATTCGAAGTTCCACTGAGATTAAACAGTCTGAAGGAGATGTGGAACTTGTATTGTAGAGTAAATAGAAGAATGAACAATAATTCAGAAAAATCTTGTTGACTTTGTTTTGAGCAAAATATGACATATTTGGATAATTAGGGCACATTTTGAAGGAGTAGCAATAGCCTAGTGAAGCCAATGCGCAAAAATATTTAAAACAAGTACCTCCGCTTCAAATTGAACATCATTGTTTTGACCAAGCATAATTGTCTAGCTGAGCTAAAAATTCTGGACCTAAAACAATTTGAACCTGAAGCATGCTAAAAGTTGTATTACTGTCTCCTAGTGGAGAAAATAACAGCTGATAAAGTAGACAAGTGACTTGCAAATATCTGGGATCATTTTGTAAGCAGATTCTTATAGATGATTAAAAGATTTCAATTAGAATTTAAATCATGGCTGATGGCCCATACATTTGTGATTTTCTTGTGCATTTTGTACGAAAGTTAAACATAATGTGTCCCTGCCACATGCATTTCCTACACTTGGGTTTTGAAGCCTTCTAATTCTGGACCAAGAGTGTTTTCATTCCAGGAAAGTGGAGAATATTTCAGGGTCGTATCACTCCAAAATGGCAAAATAACAGTCTCAATTTAATAAGGAGCTTGTGAGTGCACGGAACTTTTGCTTCATGGCAGAAATATGTAACATGTTCATTCTCGGTCTCCTAAAACAGGCTATCCTAACAATGGTTAACATTTATTACATGGATTAGCTCAGAACCTTGGGTTTGCATGCACGCACAGAGAGAGAGAGAGAGAGAGAGAGCAAATCAGAAAGGAAAAATGACGTACAAAGACAACATGGCTTACACCTTTTTGAGTGTTTCTAATTAGAAGCCAATGGAAAACATGTACTTGCAAAATAGGTAAAAGAATGATAGTGGATAACCTGTTTCTCAAGCTCCCTAACTCTTGCTTCAGCTGCCTCACAACTCTCCTCTGCAAGTCGGAGCTGTGGGATCAGAATCAGACACCATGAATAAGTATAGATTTGCAGGTCTCATACTGGGAAGTGGGAATGAACAGCAATGCAAGGAATAAAAGAGAAACACACCTTTTCGAGAATATTCTCATTTTCTTCTTGTAGCATGTCAAGCTGTCAAGTGATTAGTTATTAGCTTGAGAAGAAAGCAGAAGAGACCCTTCCGCTCTAAAGAGTAGAAAGAAATCAGAGTGTTCTTTAAGATTTCAACAGCATAATGTTCAAACAATAGTCCAAACTTTCTACACATAAGCAACGTACTTCATCACGAAGTGCAGAAGAAGCACGCCCATCTCCTGCGTCTTTTAAATTTAGCTGTCCTAAATCTGGTGAGAACCTGCAGTTCAAGTTGATACCTGTCATTTTATATCCAATAAAGTGTGCAAATTGCAATTATATAATGAGCCATTGCATTTTATGTTATTAAGAAAATTATGCAAGCAATGGCACATGTTCAACTGAATGCTACCTTCAAGTTAAATTCAAACAATGCATTATTTTCAGAGGTAAATTACTACTTCAATTGCCATGTGCCAAACTATCAGCATTTAACGACAAAGCTAATGAGCCAAAATTCTGATTTTGGGAAATCTGGAAACACTGAAATGTAAGGGATAGATTTTGAGTACTTCTTTTCTCTTTGCCAGTTGCTAGGAGGATCAATCGGTGGAATAGGCACAGGAGTTTTCAGTGAAGCCCTACTAGGAGGCACAGAGGGTGTTGTTCTACTTGACATTGATGGCCTTCCTGTTGAAGTTGAGCGAGCTGGTAGAACTCCATCCAGTAAGTTCTGGGTGACCTGAAAAACAGATGCAGTGGACGAGAAGAAAAAAAGGATACCAATTAGCCTTCACATTATGCTTCCAACCCATAAAATGCATATCTCATATACACAAACTAACATAAAATTTGACAAATCTCACTAAAAGTTCAATTTCCATAACTTTTTCCAGGACAGTAGGTGGCCTAGTCACATATCATTCACCATAACCACAGCGTAACATTTCAACTCAGAGAACATCATATTCACATGAATAAAATTCATTGATCCATAAGATTGACGTGCCAAACCACTGCCAATATTAATATATTATTATGATGATAATTCACTTCAATATACAGCTAAAACACACAATGCGCTGCAGGAGAACAAAATTTTTAACTTCATTTCAAATTAAATCAACAAACTAATTCCCTATTTGCAGTACACGCAACGCGAGGTACTTAAAATTACCGCATCGGAAGAAGATCTACTAATCTTGGGAGACGGAACCATAGGCTTAACGGCACCACTGCCGTTATTAACGCCGTTGGTCTTGACAGGCGGCCTGGAGAGGGACAGCGGAAGAGGAGGATTGAATCGGAGTCCTAAATCTCCATCATTGTCTATGTCACCAGCGTCATCCTCATCGTCGTCATTGTCGGCGGCGGCTTGCGAAGCCATGACCTGAGCCAGCCGCTGAGCCGCGGCTTTAGCGGCATAGTTCTGGGTGCGCTTGATGTTCGAAATGCCGCTCACAGATGACGACCGCACGTGATTCCCACGCGCCGGCGATGCGCTGCCGGACTCACTGCTCCACTGGCGCATTTTCTCCATTTATTCAAGTGAAAAATAAATTCTGAAATTCAACGGGTTATAACGGAAAAATGTGAGTTGAAGAAGATGAGAAGAAGGAGAGACTGTTGTTGGTGGGTGCCTAGATCTTCGCGTGGAAAATGGTGATGTTCTTTGGGTGTTGGAGAATTTTAGGGAAACTTGCAGAAAAAATTTGTACACTGGTTTAGTATGGTATAGCGACTGCTTTATTGAAGAAATACTATTTATGGTACGTAATTCATTGCATTAAGATGACAATTAAATTTAAGGGTAAATGGCACCCCACCCCTCAAAATTAATTGATTTGACACATTACCCCCTAAAAATAAATAAAAGATACTTTATCATCTTATATAAATTCGAACAAATTATAGGGTTGAAGAAAAGACTAATCTTCTCATTTTCATTTTCCCCCCATCTTTTTCCACTCATGAACTTAACTACTATTGTTATTTTTATATTTTCAACTCAAAAATAAAGAAACTCATTTATCAAGAACAATAGGATACTGTGGTTCTTTTTTTTTTTTTTTTTTTTCTTACATTCAATTAGCTCGTTTGCCTTTTCCTATTCTTTAGGAAATTAATTGTTAATTGAAGTACAACTAAATGAGTTTTAGTACATGTATTTTAGTTAAAAGTATTTTTAGTATTTTATTCATATGATTGAGCTGTAATTTATTTTCAAATGATTAATTCATTTTGTTATCTGATAAGGTTGTTCTGTCTACCACATCAAAGAAGCAAAATCACTAATCTTATTATTACTCTAAAACAATATTTTCTTACCTTATAAAAGATATTTTTAGGAAATAGTAAAACTCATGCTTTATTTTAGTAATGCTAAGATAATCTAATCCATCTTTAAAGAATTAGAATAATTAATTTTATCATTCATGTATACTATGGTCATGTTGGTTTGGAAGAAAAGAGGAAAAAGTGTTCACCTAATGCATATATATTTTAGGTTAACAGCTAATTCAACATTTCGATTACAAACATAATTAATTAGTTTAACAAGAAATGCACTTTACAAACTAATAGTCCTATTAAGGGAATATATATACAATACATTGCGTAATGTGTCACATAAATATGTTGAGGAAGGTGGAGAAAAGTAAAAATGACAAGAATAGCCTTTTTTTCCAGCTACATAATCTGTCAGGAATTGTATTTTGTTTGGGGGGGGGGGGTAAAGTGTTCAAATAACTCTAAGTTAAAAGAATGAAGTGTCTTTTAGTTATTTTTGGGGGGTAATGTGCCAAAACAATCAAATTTGGGGTATGAAGTGCCATTTACCCTAGATTTAATGAACTAGTAATAAGTAATTAATGAGATTGTTGCGTTTATTTTGGCTATGTTTGGTTGCATTTTAGATGAATTTTGAAAAATATTTTGGATAAAAGTGTTTTGGGAGTTTGAATTCGGAAATTGTCCCATTGTTTGATTTTGTTCTAGAAAAACACATAAAATGAAATTGTTTGTTTGGAATTATTTTGCAGGAGATAAATTTTACTGTTGATGTTAAATCGTTAATTTTTTGTTGAGTTTGTAAGGTGGAATTATATTTTTAAATTGAATAAATATATGTGGATATATATGGTTAATTGATGTATGTATGCATGTATATATTTGTAATGACTGACATATGATTGTGGTGAATGATAAGTAATTAATTTAATTTTAGACTTCAAAAATGTATAATTAAAGAAATTATTATGAGATAATAATTAGATGAAATGAATAAAAATTATGAAACGAAAACAATATTTAATTATAAAACTTTATTTAATGATAATTAAGTAAAAAATGGATAAATGTATTATTATACACTATTAATTAAAATATTTTTTTAAATTTCTATAGTTAATAAATTAATAGTAATTAATTAAGTAAAATTCAAAATAATTTTGATAATATTTTAATTGGGGTGTAAACATTAATATATTTATTAATGTAAATAAGATTTTAATAAGATTTTAATTAATAATATATTTATTAGTAAATATATGAGTTAACAAAATATTATTTATATTTTAATAAATATGTAATTATTAATATATTTACTATTTAAATAAATGAATTGATGCGTGGAATGCTAAACCCAATGTAAATACATAATAAATAGTATAAAAACTTGTAAAAAAATAAATAAAATAATACAATTATATATTAACTTATTAAATAAGATAACCTACCTATGAAATATACTTAACATATTTATTTTGTAATTAGTAAATAATACATTGAATTATAAATTAGTTATTCATAAATAATATATTTTACTAAAAAATGAAAAATAAATAAAACAATATTTTCAAATTATAGTTAATTTTTTAAATATTTTTGGATGATTATGTTAATTTATTTGATTAATATTTTATTGAATATTTTAGATTATTTAAAGAATTATCACATTATATTTAATTTTAAATTTATAACTAAATGCAAAAAGAAAATAAAAAAATTAATTAGTAAAGTTTTAATATTTTCATATAATATATATGTGTGTGTGTGTGTGTGTGTGTGTGAAGTGAAATGAGAGAGTGAGAAATGAACGAGTGATGTGAAAGGTAGAGTGAAAAAATGAGGGGTAGGTATGTTTTTTTTTTGCTTTTGGGGGGTATTTTGGAAATAAAAAAAGAAGAAGATGTTTTGGAAATTAAAATTGGAGAATGTATAGTTCGTTTGTTATTGTTTTGTGCAGTTGGAAAATGAAAATGTTTTCACAAAAACTAAACAAACATAGGCTTTACTTTTCACTTGTTAATCTATTATTTTTCTTTTAACTTAATGAAAGAAATTGCCAACTATAAAACACCTAAATTCACCTTCCAGCAGATCCAACTCTGGATGTTCATATTTGATTTGAAGCTTAAAATAAGAAACGTAGGGGGTGGCAAACAAGAAAATTTGGGGTGGGTTTAGCAAAATTCATACCCTATATTCAATACTATTATCAAATAATTTGATAGTCCAAATTTTCAAAACAAGAAAAATTTTCTAGTCACATTTGACAGAATATATTTTGATAAAAGGGCTGGAGAATGTGTTCAGAATGAAGTTGTATTTAGCAATATTTTTCGTTTGGAGGGGGAAGGGGGGGGGGGATATAGATTTTATTATAAATATTTTTTATGCAAGTTTTTGTCTCATAAGTGAAGTCACATGGAGTTGTATATCAGACTCAATCAGTGATAAATTCCCATGTCTATTTTCAATTTGTGAATTAGTTTTCACTTGTTTTTCTCATTCTACACTCATTAAAGTTTACATTTTGGTTTCACTTAGCAACTGCACTAAATGTACTAAAATGCCCCTATAAAAAAAAAAAACCCCATTAACTCCATTTCTTTTACCTTTTCTCTTATTTTCCTCCATTTGTCTCTTTCTTTCCTCTCCTCACACAATGGTTTTCATCATTATTAATACTCTCAACTTTTGTCTCGTAAGACTAAAAAATTCTCCACTATTTGCACCCATCGTCTTCCTGGTGGGAATTATAGTTGTGTTCATATGTAGAGTAGCCCGTTTATTTCACTCGTCCAATTCCTCGTCTTAAAATGTATTTTTGTCATTAACCCTAACATGAAATTTTTTATACTTGAAGGATATTATTTGTATGTTTTTTTTTTCCGCTTATTATGCTGTGTAAGCGATTTTTTATTAGAAAATCTAAATTTTTAAAGCTATTTTTGTTATAAACTTTATACATGAAAATTGTTATTTGTATTTTTCCTTTTGGTTCAATACTTGCTATCCTTGTGCCCAAAAATATTCGAAGTTTGAAAGATTTTCTTACTATTACTTCAATCTGGATTTTTCATACTTGAAAGATGCTATTTTTACTTCAATTTTTGGATATAATATTTGTTGTTATGTGGTTTGATTCGTTCCCACAAAATTCAAATTTTGAATTGTTTTTATTATTAAACATAATCTCAGATTTTTCATGTTTGAAGCATGCATTTTGTACATTATTTTTTGATTTAGTATTTGATGTTAATTCAATATGTAATAAATTTTTAGTTATGGTTAATTACCTACACCCTCTAAGGTTTAGGCCTATTTACAAAACAATTCACAATAATCATAAAATTACATATACCCCTGAAACAACAATCTGCTGTTAAAATTAACAAAATTGGGAAGAATGTACATTTTAGCCCTACCTTTTAAAATAAAATAAAAAATAGCAAAAAAATCAGAAAAACAAAATAATAAAAAGATGTGATCCAACTAGATCAGAACACCTTGGATGATGCTCCAAAATATTTCCAAGTGGTGGGCCTATCGCACAACCTAAGGCTAAATGACTTCAAGAAGCTTCATATAGAATAATTGGTAGAAGTTGTTTGCACCAGAGGCTAAGCTTGAAGATGGTGTAGACTTGGACTTTGGAGAGGACGTGGGCTTCAATAGCTAACTTGCTTCAAACCTATGAGTACCTTAGTTATTTGGCCAAATTTTGTTAATTAGGCTTTTCATTAAACTAGGTATATACCTTATTTTATTAAGTAGCACATGACTGTCACGTGTTATCTTAAGTGTTTGTATTAATAGTCCATGCATTTGAACACTAATTATTAAAATTTGGGCTCTATTTTGACTTATCTTTCTGCTTAAAGGGTCATATGAGTTTTACTTGTTTGGTGGGCCTTATGATTTTGTCTTTTGGCTACAAATAAACCATTTAGTTGTTGAACATAATTTTGGTTACTAAAGAAAATTGTCTTTTTTATGAGATGAATTCCTTGAATTCTTCTTTGGACTCTTTCAGATCTTATCAAGGCTAGTTTAAGTTTATAGTGTTTTGCTTTTATATTCTTGATTTTGCGTTTGATACTAAAGCATCAGGTTAAGTTTCAATTGTTTTGGTATTCTTTGTCTGTATTTTGTATCTAAATCATCGAGTCAAAAATCTCCTAATATTTTTTTTTTTTTTTTTAGTTCTTTCAAGATCCGAACTTTATTTTGGGAGCTTTAAAACTTAGATCTTAGGGTTTTTACATCCTAAAATTGACCTCATGATTTAATGAAACTACAGAAATGCCCTAAGTCCCATTTATGAAAAATTATATTAAAAATATTTATATATATATAAACAACATATATAAATATATCATATATATAAATATAATATATATAGATATATATTTATAAACCCCTACCCTACCTCCTATCCTTACGTTGCAACTCTTCATAGCTGCCATGGCCATGGTCAGCCATAAGACTTGCCAAATTAATTTAACTTGTGACCACCAAGGTAGCAATTGCATGAGCTACCAAGTATACTGGTCAATAATTCATGATTACTTTGTCCCTATTAATACCTCTACAAAAAATTGATCATCACATTAGAACGTTTTCGAGGTCAAATCCACTTTGTATTTGATTAATGCATTGCTTGTGAAGTATGTGTTCATGTGTGTCCTATGGATCTAGACACTACCATCGTGGCAGGGAATAGGGGTGGGGGTGGGGGTGTGGGTGTGGGTGCATGAGGAAGATGATAATTTTTAGTTTTTTTTTTAATCTTGTATTTATTTTATTTTTAATATATAAATAATTTAATTAAATTCAGTTAAATTATTTTAAATATATTTTAATATTATTAAATATGTAACTCAATTAATAAATAAGTTTACTATTTAACATTATTGAATAATTAATATTATTCTAATTTTTTATTATTTATTTATTTTATTTCTTAATTAATAAATACTTCAATTAAACTTGATCAACTTATTTTAGACACGTTTACTATTTTAACATTATTAAATATGTAACTCAAGATTATTAGAGTTATATTGTCTAAGGTGACAAAGTTTTATTTTTTTAAAAAAACATTATGGTGGTTAATTTGTATCAAATAAATTCTTATAAATTTAAAAATGTTACAAATAGTCTATGGACTTTTGTGCCTAAGTAAATTAGTTGAATAGTACCCTAAGGGCATTTTTGAATTTTTAGAAAAATTTTCTGTTGGCATCATCATTTTTATTAATAGGAATTAATGATTTTTGAAAATATAAGATGGAAATGATATTTATAATTTCTTGACAGTTATGAACTTTTTTTTCCCCCTTTTTTGTAAATGATACAAACCCCAAGGGTGGTCTAGGTAATTAACCTTCTAGTTGTTATGAAATAACTTTTAAGTATGGTCGACGAATACTATGTTTATTGTATAATAATTTTAAATTATATCAATTCATATTTTGTCAATCTTTTTGTTAAATTATTGTTTGAATATAAGTCTAGTAAAATTTTAAGTTTTTTATGTACTAATATGTAGCACTAATGTAGCACCGCCCAGGAGGTGCCTTCAGACTGAGGTGCTACTCAAAACTTATTTACAAAAATTCATACAAAATACGCACATCCAAAATATTCAATCTAAATAATTTTATATAAACTCAAAGTACTATTCATTAGCACTTAATTCATTACACCGCCAGGCAAATGATCACAATAAATATTAGCTACAAGACCAATAAATACACAAAATATTTACATATGGTACGATAGTTTCAAGCTTACATATCCAATCTTGACATTTCAAGTCTGGAGGTTCTGCCAGCTAATGGCTAGTTACAAAACTATTTACATTAGTCCTGAGGATGGTTGGACCTCTTGCCCTTCTTCAGACCCTATTTGGGAAAAAGAATAAGGAAATATGCAAGACGTATACGTCTTAAGGACTTAGTGATGGGTCAAAAACAGGAAAAGGCATTTAAATAGCAAAATCATCGAACTATCATTAGAAAAACTCATTCAAATCGAAATAAGCAAAACTAGTTGACAAAAATCAGAATTGATCATGAAAGTCTCACAAAGTACGAGAATAAAGACAGTAATGCAAATTTAACAATATAAATGACTAAATAGAACTCGTCAACAAGGATTAAGGCCAAACAATTAGAAGGGTTGTTGGTGGTCTCCAACATTATGACTCCCCAGAACATATAAAAAAGGATTTCGTTATTCCTCCGTTGCTCGAGCGATCAACTTAACTTAACAAACACACACATACATGGCATGACCGATTGTATGTCAATCCCTCGTTCATGAACAACTAACCTCCAACTGCCATGAGACAGGGTCACCAGTAGGTACTAGCTGGGAGACTAGCCACCATCGACCCGTTTTGCCTGGTTATCTTTTCTAGCCTAGTCCTAGGGCCCAAAACTCCCTAAGGGTGTCCCCAAGTGTACCAACAATAGCAAACAGTCCAACAACAGTATTAGGAATCAAACAACAATGCCTGGTCAACTAACAACCAACATAGCAAAGTCAAGAAAAATCCAATCAATCGGTCGATAAGACCGTTTCAACAACAGTGTAGTGTAACGAGTTCAGAAAAGATAAAAGCAATCGATCGGTATCAATGACAGTTAACAAGAAAATCTCATTATTCACAAATTCAGTCGGCAAGTCCAAAGAATAAAGGAAATCACGGTAATTAATAGCACTAAATAGAGAAAATCGAGTGTTATGAAAGGTACAGTCGAATCAAAGAGTGGACGAACAAATTAATATTCACAAAAATGGACATATTTTTTTTCCAGCAAGAATACGAATCATAACCTTACCTTAAGTCTCAACGCAAACTCTAATTGTCCTCTGTTAATCAGGGTTGTTCGGGCCCTTGCTACCTATTATCAGTAAAACATAAAATAAGTATTGATATTATGTTATAGCAATTTTTAAATGCAATTATGGTAATTTATGTGCTTTAATTACATTAATGCTCTTAGTCTCTTGCAGGTAGGTATGGAAATAAGCTAGGCTAGACTTTAACTTATATAGGCTAGGCCTATTATACAAATGACGAGCCTGAGCATAACATATTATCTATGATAGGCTTTTTTCTAAAGTTAGATGTAGCCTTTTTAATAAATTTTAATGCTTAGCCTAGCCCGAAAGCCTATTTTCTACTAAGGCTTCAATTAAGTCTAAATATACATAAGTCTAAATTTTTAATATGATTAAATTTGCAATAGACCTTGATAAAAAATAATCAAAATGATAATAACAAATGCATAATTTTGAAAAGTTCAAATCTAAGTATAAAAATATTATCATTTCAATAAAAAGTAATACCAAACAACATAATAGATTCCATAAAGGACTAATTAAAAAAAATCAAATTCAATTAGCTATTTAATATTATATCAATATTATTGTGCCTTTTATGTAAAGAAGGATAAACGGGCCCGACTGTTAGGCTTTGTAAGCTTTTAGAAAAGCCTAAGTTTAGCCTATTTAGCTAAAAGGTTACTTTTTAAGCCTTAGTCTGATCTATTTATTAAATAAGCTAGACCAAACTAGGCCATAAGTAGGCTAGACCATAGGCCCCTGACAAGTAGCCTGCCTTTTTCCCATCCCTACTTGTGGGACACTCTTATTTCCCTAATTCTTGTATTGACACGTCTGACTATAATAACCCAATTTTCCTGATTAGTTAAGTTATTTTACTAGATTCGTCATACATTCGACTCATTTAGTGATTAAAGGTTTTATCTCATGATCAATTTACAATTTGACTTCCTAAGCATGCCACCGCGGTTAAATAATATAAATCAAGTAGTTTATCAGTTTCGGCCAACATTTCATTTTCTTACGAGCAATATTTACTTTAGCATTCTAAGCCCATAACTAATATATTTAGGCCATCCATATGAATTTCACATATTTTTCCTAACAATAATCAATCTTTGTAAGCATTACACAATTTATACTTTTTAATTAGATCAATTAACTTAATTAATAATAATTAGCCACTCATTATCAATTAGGCCCATGCACTACTTACAATTGAATCCTATTTACGCATCATAATCACAATTTTTGGTCCAATCAACTTGAATTTATAGTGAAAATTAGCTTAATGATTTAATCAAACCAAATCAGGAATCATTTATCCGATTAAACTGAATTTTTACCAAATTGATCGAGTTTGAGGTCAATTCACAATCCAAAACTAGCTTGCATGAGTCTGGATTGTCATTCCAGATGTTTTGTCTCTCAGTCGCCAGAGTTGCTGCCGTATGCCGTCATCTACCGGAGTTGTGCATGGCCACCACCACCTAGTGCGCTTTGCTGTGTCGGTCACAATCCTCCAATCAATTTCACGATCCGACACCCGATTGCCATTTAATTGAAGAAAAATAGTCGCTGGAGCCGCCCTGCCGTACCTTTCTACTTCAATGGTCCATTTGCAAAATTGAAGCTGTGGTTTGTTCTACTCTCCGATCCCATCATATTACACCTTTAGTTTCCAAGTTTTGACCATCTGAACCACCAGACTCGCCGCTATTTGATCACCTACTGCCGCCAATTTGCCAGAATTGCTAGAAGAAGTTGGTACCGTTGCCCTCGTTGCGATGCACAGAAGAGAATGAAGGTCTGATTTCCTAAATTCGCCAGTGCTAGTAAAAGTGGGTTGGTGGAGAGAGTGATAGTAATGCACAGCGAAATGGATGTGTAGTAAAGCTTTCAGTTTTATGAATCTTCAGTTTTCCAACATTGCAGTTTCACCTCAGAATTTTTCCTTGCGTGCAATTGAGCCCAATAGTTTTCTAACTTTTTAATTGCTCCCTCTCAACTTCCTAGGTGCCTTACATTGGGCCCGCTACTTTTTAAAATCCTTGCAATTAAGTCCTTTTTAATTGATTTTTAACATCTCAAACTTTCTAACATTCAATTGAGACCCTAGGAATTCAAATGCAATTTTTTTTTATACTTCTATCAATTTTTCCTGTTATTGTTATTTTCCTTTTTAAAATTTAAATTTTAATTATTTTATAAAATTCACATTATTAGAAAGTTTTCCCATATTCAAAAATTTAGGGGTGTTACAACTAAATTTTAAGTTTATGTAGCTATATATGTTGCTTTTGCTTGCAAAAATGGTTGTGATATACAGAGTTACACGATAAACCAGCCAAGGTATAGAGACTCAAAACTACACTCTAGGTGTTCTTCGTTATACTTTTACAATGCCATCGAAATTGAAGGATGGAATAAGCTTTAGGCATATTTCAGTAATAAAGAGAACTCTGTCCTTAGCTTAAGAAGACATATCTAAACTTAGTAGTACTTTTATTAGAAGAGAAACAACTTTTGAGGAAGTTACATATTAGGTCTTGCTTATTTCTTTTTAGTAATGATTCATGACTATGGGTTGCTCTGTTCTAATGTTTAATGACGATGAGTGTAGGTTCCTATTATTTGGATTATTGAATATAGGAATATATCATTGATTAATGGATAATTTAGTATTTGAATGTTATTTATTATGAAGGATGAATACTATGAAGGATGTTTATGATTTATTGTTATGTATTGATGTTATTTATCGTTTGTGTAGGATAATTATTATGAGGACTGAATATTTATGATTTATAATGGAAATGATGATTTAGTATTTGAATATTGATTATTGAGGATGATTGTTGTGTATGTTAAGTAAACTATTTTGGATTGATGAGATGGATATGAATATCATTATCAATGTATGTGCCACAGATTGTTAAAACATATTGTATTTTTCAAGACATATATTTATATATCTAGTACTAATCATGAAGAATGCAGTACTTAAAACTAATTATATATGAGAAAGTCTTGAGACTTCTCATTTTACTATACCAAGAAGAAAATAATCCTAAATTAATAAATTTATATTTTGATAGTCGACTGAGGTCTAAGATGAGTTAAATTTTACATGTTTTCAACAATAAAAAAGAATACCATATTCAATCTATTCAGTACCTTATTTTATGTAAATAGTACTTTGTTTTATGCATTTTGTACCTTATTTTCTATTCCTAGTACTTTATAGTATAATGAATATATACTTGCATGAACGTAGTATGTGTACCTTCATGCATGAGAGCATATGTCTACATGCATGAGCACTTTCTGCCTAGGCACCCCATTTATATGTTATCGAAATTATTTCCACCTCGCATTCCAAAGGCACACTTGGCTAAGCTCAGCTTCATCTGGTACCTTCTTAGTGTTTCAAATGTCATATCTAGGTCAAGGATGTGGTCATCAGCTCTTTAGGTCTCGATCAAAATTAAATCTTGTATCTTTAGATATTTCTTCTGGTTTGATACAAAACAATATGATCCGCCAACCTCTGATCCATTACTAAAAAATTGCAATTAGCAACATAATTGCAACAGATTTTGTGACAACCAATATCCGTTGCAAATTTTTGCAGACGTTAAAATTTGTGATAAATGTTGCAACAAATTTGCAAAAGCTTTGGGACATCAATTTTGCAATGACTTTGCAACGAAAATAATTTATACAAATTTGCAATAGAATACTCTATCACAAATTTCTACTTTGTGATGTATAAATTGTCTGTTGCAATTTTTTTTCTTTTTTAATTTTATTAATTATTTTCTAATGAAAATTTTCCTTTGAAAAACAAGTTTTGTGATGCAATTTTGTCATTGCAATTGTTTTTAAAATTATTTATTTATTTTTTATGGTAATTTCCATCGCAAATGATGATCGATTACAATATCAATATTCACTTTACATGAACTATAGAATTCACTATAAATCAATATTCAAACATTTGATATCATTATTTCATGTAAAAGATAGTACTTTAGATACTTAATTACTTGTTTTGTATAATTAGATAAATATAATTACGTATATTTATTCAAAAAAATCTGATATATGTCTACAATCACAATAAACAACCTATATTACAATTTACAAAGTCATAATCAATTTAAAATTTTCTTACATGTGCACATATTTATCTACAGACTATAATTCCATAAACTAAACTACAAATTATAAACTTAATATAATTGAACATAAACCAACATAAATTTTTAACTTAATCCAAACTCTAATCGAATATTTAATTTACAAAAAAGATAAACTAAAATTATATAACAACATTCAATATAATGCAAAATTTAATTCACTTAAACTAAAATACATAAGTCATTAAATCATAGTTAAAAAACTTTACCTTAGTTGGAAATAATGCAAAAATTAGATCTCTAAAATGTAAAATTGAAATTAAAAAAAAAGATTAATTAAATTTTAAAAATTACAAAATAATAAAAATATTAAATTTTATTATTTGCCGCTAGCTGCTGGCTGGAAGCTAGATCTAGTTGCTATTGCGGAGGTCAGCAAGCTGTGTGCTGACCTCCAAACACCCCTTGCTGGTCGTGCTGCACAGCTGTCATCTACTTTTGCTAGTTGCACAGAGGAAAGATGAAAATGGAAAGAAAAAAAAAGAGGGGAAGTGGGATTAGGGTTTACCTTGGGGGGCTATGAAATTTTCAAAGAGTGGGGAGATTAGAGTATATTCCTCCTCTCTGCCAATTTACGATGGATTTTAAGATCCATGGAAATTTTAAATAAATTTTTTATTTGCAACAAAAACATTGGTTTAAAATCTTATCTTTTGCAATGAAAAATTACTTTTTGCTATACAATTTTATTTTATTTTTTTTCATCTTTTTAAATTTTGTGAATGACTTATTTCCACTGCAAACTTTACTCAAAAAATGATTTTTCTTTTTGAAAACATATTACAATGGATTGATTTTTATCACAAATTTAGAAGAGTTTTCTAAAATTTGCAGTTTTGTTACCAATATTTTTATCGCAAAGTTTTGTTTTTTTTTTTTTAAATTTTGCGATCGAATTTTTTGTTGCAAAAGGTTCGTGTTATTTAATTCAATTTTTTACAACTTTGCGATGAATTTTGCAAGAGATTTTTTTGTGACAATTTTTCTGTCATAATATTCGTCAAAATTAGCAAGAAAGGTCTTTCGTTGCAATTTATAGTTTTTTTAGTAGTGTGATATGTCGCATCTAATTTTTTAAGTCGAATGATATGATGATGTAGCAATAGGTCCTTCTTGAGGTTATAAAACTCAGTTGTATTCAATCTTCTGGTGCCACATAATCTGATGATATCCCTAAGAGGTATCCATCGTACTTAATAGTTCACACCAAATGTGGAATGGACGAGTTGATCAATTTATTGAAAGGAGTAAACATCCTTGGGTAGGCTTTATTCAAGTCTCTGCAGGCTTACACACCATTTGCCAACATCTTTTGGAATTAAGACTGCATTAGAGAGTGACTCTAGGAATTGTACTTCTACCACATATTTGTGGCCAACAACTTCTCTATTTCTATCTGAATAATGTTGTCCTTATCAGGATCAAAAAATTTCTTTGTGTGTCTTACATGTCAAGATTTGGGATCAAATTAAGACAAAGCTTGTTTATAGCAGTGTCAATACCTACCATATTATGTATAGATAAATTAAAAACATCTACATTATCTCTTAAGAAGTTAACCAATTTCTCAAAAAATTTCTAATTTATATGAGCTTCGACTTGTGTAATTTTGTAGAGGCCACCCGAAATGAGCTCAATTAGCATCATCAGGTTAATAGGTTGTATATGATCTCATGTATACCTTATCTGAAATGATAAATCTCCATGTGAGTATTTTGTTTGCCGTTTCTCTTAATGGACATAAAATAGCACTTTTTTAGCAGCAAATTGAGTTTCTTTTATTTCTCTTTCCTATTTACTCTTAAAACTTAAATTTTTAGCACTAAGTTTTTGTATATATTTGAGATGCTGTGGCATGGAGGATGCTAAGCATAGGATGCCCCATTATTACATTACAAGTTGAAGATGAGTCCACCACCAAAAATTTGATCAAATACCAGAATAAACCCTTTCTTCACCAGTGGTCCTATTAGTTGAATTGAATCTCCTATAAACCCAAAAAGTAATATCTCAACTGGCTCTAGTTAACATTGGCCAAGTCCATTTATTTAAAAATATAGATGGACAGAATATCCATAGAGCTTCTCTCATCAATAAATATGTGGGCGATATTGTAATTAACTATGCTAGTAGTGATAACCAGGTCTTCTAATGGGGAATTTACAACCCATCCAAGTTAGTAGGACCAAAATGAATAACATGAGCAGTTTTTCTGGTTGCAACTATTTCTCCACTACCCATACTAGTCAATAAAGATAGTTTTGAATAAAAACTAGGCACCAAAACTCGTGCATATGCTTTACAAGCTCTATCAGAATCCTTACCTATCGGACCTCATGAAATTACATGAATAACATTATGAGAAGTTAAATGTTGTCCTTAGGGGAATTCATTTTGCTTGGAACATTTGCCATGGGAATGTAAGACTAGCTTGGGACGTCGAAGAAGGAAATGTTCCTGACATCATATGCAAAAAGTCCCAAGTTTGAACAACCAAATCCTTTAGATATCCTATTCAAACTAATCGTTCGAGTTCATTGATTAGTGAGGTATGCAAATTCATCAGGGAAGAAATAAAACTTCTCGGAAAGGTGATCAAGTAGGACCTTTTCGAGCTCTCAAGGCCACCTTATCAAATAAGTATTTTCCATATCTATGAGAGCTTGGGTAGTAGAAACCCTCAGAGGTGTATATTACTTAAAATTTTGCCCAAGGTTGATGATTGGTCCTCTTTCAAATCGGGGTTTTTTTTTTTTCTAAACCTAGGATTTTCTTTCTTCTCTCTCCCTTCATGTTTAGATCCTTCCTCTTCATTCGTTGAGCTTCTTCTATATTTATATATTTTTTCACCCAATAGAGTAAAGAGTCAAAGTCTAAGGCTTACTTCCTAGCAATCAACCTAAAGAATTTATCATCCCGATAAGGGTGTTGTCAAAATCAAACCTAACTCAATGACTTGACAATGACCCACATGAAAAAAATCAGGTTTGGGTTTGATGTTTTCGGGTTTGGGTTGAACCCGAGAATAAAAAATAAGGTTGGGTTGATTTTGGGTCAACTCGCCCAATAACCCAATAAACTTGACCCAACCCAACTCGACCCGACCCACCTGAAAAAATTGACTAATTAAAATAAAATCTAAATAATATATATCTAAAAATCAAAATTTTGAAAATTCAATTACTGAACAATGGTTTATTATTTTTTTGTATTCGGAGTACTCATGGACATGGCAAGTTTTAAAGTTATTATATTTCTTAGACCTCAATAATTATGACCAATTTTAAATTTTATTGTAGATCAAACTTCTACTCAATTATAATATTAAAATTTATAAATATGAAAAATAAAATAAATAGATCATGTAGGGTTAGTTTTATCAGGTTGGGTTGGGTTATGTCAGGTTTATCAAGTTGTTGGGTGACCTGACTAAAAATTAGGTCAACCCAACCTGACATGATCTTTTGTGGGTTAGGTTAGGGTTCAGCCTTTTGGATTTAACATCGGGTTGGGTTGGGTTTGGGTTGAGTATTTTTATGTTATATCCCTACCTCAACCCAACCCAACCCAACTCAAACCCACCCAAATTGACACCCTTCACGAAGTTCTTAGGTGAATGCACTTACCGACACTTTCTCTGAAGTTGTAGACACCTCCAAGGGTGCTACCATAAATTTTATGGACAAAGTCCTTAAGAGACTCACATTTTTCCTACTTTAACCCATAGAGGATTGATGGTGTCTTCTCATGCATAGTGCTTACTAATAGTGAATTGATGAAGAAATAGAATATTGAAGTTCAAAGGAGTTGATGAAATTAGGTAGCAACTAGTTGAACTATCAATGAGTGGGACTTAAGTAGAGGTGTCAAAACGAGCCGGGTCGACCAGTTTGGCCCTGCTCGACTTGCGAAAAAAGCTAGCCTAGCTCAGCTCGTTTAATTCCTTAATATTAGCTGAGTTGGACTAGCTCATATGAAAACCTATCTTGAGCCTAAATTTTATAGCCTAGGACTAGCTCAGCCCGCAAACTGTGAAAGACTGGGGGCTGGCCCAACTTGCGGCTAAGCGAGCCGGTTATGAGCTAGCCCGCTTAGCCCATGATATTTTTTTTAAATTTAAATTATAAATTAGAAATTATAATTTGTCATAAAAAATTAAAGAGAAAAGTAGCCATTTAGCTTGGAGGCTTGGACAGTGGAGTCCAAGCTCCAATAGACAGTTGGCAATGGTCACCAAATTGCGAAGTTCATTTTTTTCAACAACAAGTGGTCTTTTGCAATAGAAATATGTAATTCATTTTACTATCTAGTGTAGCTTCTCTTAAATCTCTCAAGTCTCAAGTATTCTAAAATCTTATTTCTTATTCTATAATTTCTCAATTTATCTCAAATCTATTAACTTATAAATAAATTATATCTCTAGTTTGTTTTATATATTAGTACATGTATTTAAATTTTTCGTGCAATTGGTGCGATGGAGCCTTGAATAGAGGTGTATAAATTTGCCACTTCGTGGAGACGTAAATAGAGGTGTATCAAATTGTGACTTCTTAATCTTTTTACGTCTTTTACGATAATATCTATCTTTTTTTTTTTTTACAATTTAATTTGCATGTTAACTTTTGTGAATTTATTTATTAATTGTCCATATTTAGTTGATTATAAAAATGAAGAAATTTTTTAATCTTGCTAGTAGTTCTAAAAATAAAAAAAACTAGTTGTCACTCCATGGCCCTTCTGAAGTAGACCAACATTCTCCTTTAACTGAGCCCTCAATTTGTCCCACCACTCAACCAGCTAGGCATAGTACTAGTCATTTATAGATCCGCCCGTAAGACCTACTCCTCCTAATCCCTGTTTCTTCTAGTTCTAAGGCCTAATATCATATATAATGTAATTTAAACATAGAAGAGTATAATTTTGTTGCACAAACACCTACATCTTTGTTGTAACACCTCGAATTTTTGGTTTATAAATTGTAAATGATTATGTTAACAAAATGATAGGTGGATCAAATAAATTATATTTGGAAATTGCTCAAAATCAAATTAATTAAGGTTTTCGCGTAAATATTGAAAATTAAGGAATTTAATTGTAAAAGAGAAAAGGGTTTAATTGCCCAAAATTATAAAACTCAGGGGTCAATGTAAGAAGATTAAAAGTTTGAGGATTTCAAAATAAATAAATTTGGACTTAATTGCACGAAACTAAAAATGTCAAGGGGTCAATATGCAAATAATAAAACTTTCAGGATCAAATTGAAGTTTAGGGGTGCAATTGAAGGTGGTTAATAATCTGGGGGCCGAATTGAAAGACCTGGAAAATACCTTTATATATATAGGATTAAGGACAAAATGCTATCAAATTCTCAAAACACACCCCAACTCTACCCAACTTTTGAATACTTGAAAATGACCAAAAAACTCGAAGCCAACCTTAAAAAAAGCTTCTTCTTAGTTCAACGAACAAAATGGTACCAAAATAACCCAAAATTGATGGCGATTTCACTAAAAAATAGAAGGCAATAGAGTAAGGCGGTGATGGTGACGGGTTTAGTGGCTCTAGGGGTGGAAACTTGAAATTGATGAAGGGGTTTTGATGGGTTCGATGAGAGGATCATTTTGCTGGCCTTAGATTTGATTTTCAATCACTAATGATGGAGTAATTAGGCGGCAAAGTAGTAGCAGCACTTGGTGGCGGGCCAACTAATTTTCGTCCAATTAGTTGGCGAGAAGGCGACGAAGGAAAAAATTGATTGAGGGGTTTTTCTAAGCTCGGTGAGGCGTACCTTTTGGTTAAGTTGGTTCGCACCCAGGTGGGCGCAGGCAGCGAGAGACGATGATGACTCCAGTAGATTAACTGAAATTCAATTTTGAACTCGATAAAGCTAGTTTGGGGCTGTGATTTGGACTCTTGCTTACTGGATTTGGATAAATTCCATACCAAACATTAATTTGGTCAATTTTGATGATTCTAATTAGATGTGTGATTTAATTAAGGTAATTAACTTATAATTCAACCTATGTTGGGTATTAATTTTTGTGAATGCTAAATTACAAACTGAATGTAAGATTTAAACGTGCTAATTCAAGATTTAGAGAAATTAATATAATGGTAACTTAATGTGTCTTATGTCAGCTCCAGGATTTGGCTAAGAAATAGGGATCCTAGCGATCCAAATGGCTAAGGAAAAACCTTCTGCATTTACCAGGTGAGGTTATAATATATTTTTTTGTTGGGGAAAAAACATAGATATTTGGTAATATATCCATGTCGCTTGACTTTATTTGTGTTGAGATTCAATGATCGTTGTAACACCCCCTCTCGGGATAGCCCCTAAACTGAGGCGCCACTTAATTCAGTCTTAAATCTTAACCCACAATACAATCATTAGGTCCATTAGAATTTTTTTCAAAACTTATCAGAGATAGCAACGAGCTTCAACATAAACAATCCTCAACAAAAGTAAAGTTTACATGCATTAACTAATTCCATAGCATTCATCATTCCATACATACCACAAACCTTAATTCATCTTGACATATCACAACATCATTAAGTTTAAAACTTAACTTACAGTTGAACTCATAAACAGTTACAAACACTTGTTCTATTATCATAAACAACAACGGATTTCATCTTAAGCAAACTTCATCAAAATTACTATATACAAACCATAACTGATCTCACAATATTCAACATAATATATATATACACACCCTGCAGATGTTAAATTCAAGCCTAACATATCACAACATCTCTAGGGTATACAAAATATCCAAGAGTACCCATAAGCATCTACAAATGTTTTTCCATTACAAAATATGATCGCTGATCCAAGCCTGTAGTTCAAGTTCATCACCTATTCCTGTATGAGAAAAATCAATGAAATACAAGGGGGATAAGTCCAAAGGACTTAGTGAGGGATATTCGTAATAATAAGCAGTAGGGATATGTCGAGGAAGAATCAACTCAATAGATCATAATTTATCCATTAAACAGGAACGTTTCAGGATGCAAGCAATAATAAACTAACCAAATAGGAAGCTCTCCTTCCTTATTGCTCCATGAACAGTTTACAAACAATCGGATATAGTTAAAATAAATAATCTCGAGTCATATGCAGTTCAACGAAACAAACTTAACATGCATACCAGAACAACCTTATTCCAATTGATCAAACATATCCAATCGTGACAGCTTGATACACAGTAGATGCCTATGAGTATCCCTAGCATATCGCGGATGCCCAGGAGTATCCCTGGCACATCGCTGATACCTAGGAGTATCCCTAGCATATTACTGATACCTAGGAATATCCTTAGCATATCTTTGACACCAAGGAATGTCCCTAGCATGTCCCATATACTAGGTATTCCACTAGGATTGGCACTTAGCCTAAGCATATCTCTGTACATATAACATATATAAATCAATCGACACATATTTCCAGGCATATATCCAGATAACAAAACAATCAGCTAATATAATGATCGGATAACAGGACATTCAGATAATAGGACGATTGAATAATAGGACAGTTAGATAACAAGACGATCAGATAACAGTCAGATAGATAACAAAACGATCACATAACGGATAGACACATTATAGAACGATCAAATAACATACAAGATTTCCAGGCGATACAGATAACAGAAAAGAGTTTTGGGCGAAACAGATAATAGACAGGAGTTCAGAACTAATATCAAGAGATAACCTTCATAGGGGCATTCCAATCAATTTATAGATAGCAAGCAAGATTCTGAACAATTCACAGATTTGAATAAACATGATGTAGTACAGTATAGAAACAGGAACCCTCACATGGGTTTATCACAATAATATATAGGTATGAGAAAGTGCCAGATTGACAGACCCTCACCTCTGTGGCCTCAAAAAATGCAACCATAGTCAGCTGTTTACTGATCAGCGGGACCCATTCCATATCACCTAATCCAAAAGAATATGTTCACAGTCAAAATCCCCACTAACTCTAATAATCTTTAATAATTACAATCATACTATTAGCAGTTTAAAATCACTAATTGCTCGGCTAATATGGTATTTTTATGGTTCAATCGGTACTATTGGTATGAAATGTGCTAATTAAGCTGATTATTACATATATAGTCACGGGGTTCATATCGGTTCCAGTAATGGAATATAATCTGGTCCTTTATTATATAATTATGATCATAACATTATCCTAAATCAATAATAATAGACCAATCATCATAATTAACCCAATTATCGCCAATTAGGCCTCAAATTAATGAAATCCTCAAATTAGAGTTTAAATCCTTTAATAAACTTAATTAATCCAAGTTAGCATATAATATGACATATCCAGGTCCACTAAACTATATAATAATCCATGCATGGGAATATATATACCAATCGTATATCAATTTTTCATACTTGGCATAATACAAAATTTACGAGAATAACGGTACAACATATATGTATATATAGGCATAGTCCCCAATCTAACTCGTTTACCCAAGATCCAATTATTGAAGCTCTTGAATCATAAATTGAGAACACAGTCACAATCATCGCGATGAGTTGAAGAGATTGTCTCCGTACCACCGCCCCCGACCGCCATGCACAATCATCGAGATGGTCACGACCACCACTGTTCGCTGTGTATCAACCTCAGCAGTCTAAATTCGTGGTAAATTTCAAGCTTAGCTGCTGCCAAGGCCCTCAATTTCAACCCTAAAAGTCCAACACCACCTATCGCCTCCATCACCCGAAGCTTCAATTTCGCTATTGCTGCCGCGCCAAACCTCAATGCATGGCCATCAATTTCTTCCTTGAGCTAAACCCAACACGAAACACCACCTAGAAGTAAGATTCCGCCGCCGTTCCGCTGTCGCCTGTTACTCACCGTCGCGGGCTCAGTTCGGTCTTCAATTTTTTTGTGTTTCACCGATGAAGTCCAGCTGCATGAAGCATCAATCTACTCCTAAGGAGATAAGGAGTATTTTGGTTGGTTTAATTTTCTGGTTCAGGGCATCGCCAGAAAAGTTGCTGGAGTAGCGAGGGAGATGGACACGGTGAAGAATGAAGAAAAATGAAGAAGAAAAAGGGCAAAATGTATATCTACAATGCAGTTTTCCAACTTCACAAATTGACCCTGGGATTTTCTTCCGACATTCAATTAGGTCCTCCAAAGTGTTGATAATTTTAGATTCAGCCCTATAACAAATTCAGTGCCTTACTTCCACCCAGTTGACCAAAAGTAATTCCATGCAAACCCCCAAAATAATGAAAATGTTGTCCAATAAAATCTCATTAAATTGCAATTCGACCCTAAAACTTCCAATCTTCATGCAATTAAGTCCTTTTTATTAATTTTTTGGGCCATAAAATCCAACCAACCAATTCCTTGATTTCTAAATCCTCATTTTCTCAATTTGCCAATTTTAGGGGTGTTACAATCTCTGTTTATTCGTTTAATGATATTCTTCGATTCTTGCATTAAATTTTTTCGATCTATCTGAACTATTATTCCTTACATGTGGTTCTTGAGCTATTATTATTCAAAATCTCAGCCCGCCTAGTTGTATGATATTACATTATGTTCTTTGGTACATGCTTGAATTTGGTATATCATTTCGCACCGATACATAATTGATACATTAATTCCACAACTCTCTTCTTTGAACTTGATGAACTCATTGGACATCTCATATCAGGCTACTCTTGAGAAATCAATTCATTACTCATACTATTTTATTTTCAGCGTACTCATTTCTGACTTCCTGCACTGATTTGAGATATTAATGAAATATTCTGCATGACTACTTTCTCTAGAAGTGGCCCTTGAACAACGTTTGAAAAATGATATTTTCTGTATAATACGTTCTTATTTGAAAGAATCTTGAAAAGTACCATTTGAATATGGAATTTTTTAATAACTTCACCTGAAGTGGATCTTGAATCTATTGATTGAACTACCAAACTTTCAAAAGTTTGAAACTATGATTTGACTTGACTAATCCGTTCTTGACCTAATTGCCATATTTTATGATACTATATGCAATTCAGTCTTGTTGACTAGCTGTTGTTGATCTATACTTATTGTGAAGTAGCCTTATTAACTAGTCGTTGCTTATTTATACTCCATACGAGGAGGTTATTTCCTGCGAGGATGTTTTCCTTCATATGGCAATTGTGGGGTTTACATTGTGTTGGTTGTTTAGACTCTCTAGCTTATATATGTGATTGATTACACCCTTAGGGACGCCTTTGGGAGTGTTATCGGCCCATGGAACTGGTTGGTAAGATGATCGGGATAGTATTGGACTGTTGGTAGCTAGTCTACCTGCCAGGACTTGATTTGTGGTCTTGACTTGATGGCAGTTGTAGGTTGGTTGTTGCTGTAAGCTTGATCGGTGAAGATCGGTACTACTAATTCGTACTGCACATGTTGTTAGCGAGTTGGCCACTCGTCAAAGTGATATAAGGTACTGTTATACTGAATATTGGGAGTCATAAGGGGGAAGGCCATTCCATGGTTGGATCTGTGAAATATGTACATACAACTGATTTTGTGAAATATTCCTTATACAGTCTATTTTATAAAAATTGAACAAAATTTTGGATTTTGAGTTTGAGTCTTTTTACAACTTAAAACATTCTTGTACACTCGGTTCTTAAAAACTGCTCTAGCTCCTGAGTTTTGAAGTATGAAATTTACATGAAATGTAAAAAGGAAACTTGAGATGTCCCTTTGCTGGTGTGAGATGGCGTGGAGCCAGCTCATAGTTTGTGATACATGACATATTGTTCCTCAACTCTAATTCCCGATCCCATGAAATCTATCTATTATTTAACTATCTATTCCCTTGGCATTAACTTATAGTTGTTTTTATGTGGAGCCAATGTTGTTATATACTGCATATTCATTGTTATTATTGTTTATGTATCTTGATCATTACCTCACTAAGTCATTTGGACTTATCTTCATTGTATTGTTTCTTTCTATTCTTTGCCCTAAATTGAGGATTAGAAGGTACCATGAGATTAGGCCACATGGTGTATAGTATATATAGTGTTACCAAGGTATCTATAAATGGTAAGGATATGATATATATGTATGTTTGTGATGTAATATGTGTTTGACAATATGCTGATATTTGATGCGAGTCTTTGAATGATTATAAATTATGGAAACTCAGGTTTAGCTTGCAGTTTGTAGCATGACTAGTTGACATAAATGTTATTGATTGATTATGATCTTGTTTATCACTTGGGTTATTATTGAGCCGCTTAAATTGAGAATTTTGGAGGTATCTTGTCTTGCATTTGAAAAATAATTATTTTTAAAAATCTGACTGGAGTAGCATCCCAAACGGGAACATGCGCCTTTTGAGATGGGGTGCTATATTTGCATAATACCGAATGACAAGAACAATAATGTCCCACTACTGAAAGAATAGATAAAGAAACCGCCATAGATGATGATGAAACACAACCACTCGATGATATTGACACACATGATGATACACATAGGAAGAAAAAAAAGATGATTAACGAGTGACGTATGAAAATATATAACTATTGGTGCACCCGATTTGGTGCATTGTATAATTTATCATGTAATTTATAAACATAAAAAAGGAGGTGGAGCGAGTACAATTAAAAGACATTTTGACACTCATCATCCGAGTTGGAATGAAGAGGGTGTGGGGGTAGATGGTCAATCACAACTTTATTGAGATGAATTGGATGCACTACAAAGTTGGAGATATAGTCAAGAAAATATGAGAATATGCTTATTTAGATTAGTTATACAAAATGAGTCACCTTTTGCTTATGCTGAAAATAAATTAGTAGCTAGATATAATCAATGTATTTTCAACTGGCTTATAAACCCATTTCACGTAACACTTGTTATGATGATGGGTATAAGCAATATTTAGCGAAAATTTTAAATTTAACTGAATTTTTTAATAATTTGAAATGTAGAGTTTCTTTTACATCGGATATGTGGTTAGGTAGAGGCAATTTTCATTATTTATATGTTACAGCTCATTGGATTGATGATAACTGTTGCATGCAAAAAGAATAATTGAGTTTCAACAACTTGATCATCCCCCCACATGGGTATTCATGTTTATGAAGAAATTAGAGATTGCCTTAGGGGTTGGAAATTAATGGATAAAATTATGTCTATGTCTTTTGATAATGCATCTAATAATATATCTGTCATAAGGAAATTAGTTAAATTAATAGACCCTCTAGAAAATGGTATTTTTTTTCCATATTAGATGTTTTTGCCATAATATTCATTTATGTTGTAAAGATGGTTTAGAAAAAGTTGATCATTAGTTAGGTAAAATTAGAAGTACTTTAACACATATTATGACTTCATCGGTTAGGACACAAGAATATAGAAGATTTTGTCAAGCCCATAGGATAAAGTTTATAGTTCCTTGTTTAGATACTCACCAGAGGTGAAATTCTACCTATAGAATGCTTAGTGAAGTGATACCTTATCGCCATATAGTTAGTGAATTTTGTCATAAAGTGATGATTATAGTGAACCATTTTTGCATGACGCGGATTGAGATATTATGGAAGTTCTTGCTCCACTTCTTGAAACATTTAATGATAAAACCAAAATTATGTCCGGTCATTTTCACCCAATATCTAACTTGTTATTATATGCACTATATGAAATTGCTCAATTACTTGACAAGCATAGATATGATGGATATTTAAGTCAAGTAATTTATGCAATGGAACGGAAATTTCTTAAGTATTACTGTATTATGAAAATTACCCTACATAGCAATTATTACAAGTGTATTAGATCCTAAATTAAAGTTAGATATGTGCGCTGTATTATTATAAAAATATAATAATTTCATACTTCATGAGAAATTTAACTATGATGAAGAAAAAACAAAAGTATTAGATATTTTGAAAATTTTGTATACTGTTAATAGTCAAAATTGTAGGATCGGACAAGTGCATGTAGATACGCAATGGCCATTTACTAACAAAGGAGGAATATTTGCATATTTAGGTAATCTGGTGAATGAAAGACCATCAAACTCAAGGCCTAAAAGTAGCACGGAGATATCGCTATACTTACAAAATGCATGTGAAGAAGATTATGAAGGATTCGGTGTGTTGGAGTGGTGGAAGAATAATGCTAAAGGTTATCCAATTCTTTCACGCATTGCTCGAGTCATACTCGTATCTCAAATATCGTTGGTCGTATCTGAGAGTGCCTTTAGTGCAGGTAAGTGCACATTGACCAACACAAGGTTGTGGTTGAAACCCGATTCGATCAAGTTTTGTATTCTTTGGAAGGATTGGTTAGACTAAGAGTATAGAAATAAAAATTTGAGAAAGGTGAAGACCATATTGTCTCCATTTGAAGAAGAAAATGAAGAATGGCTTGAAACCATATCCACTGCCACCCCAACCCGAGAGTGATTTATATCACTTGATGAATAACTGATTTATCATTAGAAACCTCAAGATCATACTTGATTCCAAAAAGAGGACCTATGTGCTTACTCAAAGTCCACCGGACACTATTGGTGATGATGCCACCGATGAGGCACATGAAGCATTCACGAAGTTTATGGATGATGATCTACAAACAAGATGTCTCATGATGGCATCTATGTCTAATGAGATCCAAAAGTCTCACGAACATATGAAAACCGCTCATGAGATCCATTTGCACCTACAAGAGTTGTATGGTAGGCAAACTAGGCATGAAAGGTTCTCATTGTCTAAGGAGCTCTTCCGAACTAGAATGAATGAGGGCTCCAGTTTCCATGACCATGGGCTAAAGATGATCCGTCTTATTGAGAAGCTTGGTCAATTAGATGTAGTCATGGATAATGAGCTCTATGTAGATTTGATCCTTCAATCATTACTTAGCTCCTTTGACCAATTTGTTGAGAACTTCAACATGATTAAGCAAGAGTAACGATCAATGAATTGGTCAATATGTTAGTGATCGTCGAGGCGACTATGAAGAAAGACGAGCCTCTTATGAGTGCTTCATCTTCCAAGCCTAAGGGCCCTAGGGGTGCTAAGAAAGGAAGTAAAAGGATGAAAAGTTCTTCCTTTAAGAGAAAGCAACCTTTGAAAGGTTCAGGGGGAATCAAGAAAAAGAAAGAGGCTAAAGCCGATGCTACTTATTTCTATTGTGGCGAGAAAGGCCATTGGAAAAGGAATTGCAAGGAATACCTTAGCAACCTTGGGAAGGGTATGTACCTTATTGAAGTGCACTTAACAACAAATTCTTCCTCATGGATATTTGATACCGCATGTGGTTCTCACCTTTATAATTCGTTACAGGAGATGGAAAGAAAAATGAGTCTCAATGAAGGGGATTTGATCCTCCGCCTTGGAAATGGAGCAAAAATTGTGGCCATGGTTGAAGGTGTAATCAAGTTAGACTTGGGGAATTCCTACTTGCTACTATGTACCCAATCTTGTTAAGAACATTATTTCTATTCCCATTTTGAATAATAAAGGACATGATTTTTATATATCTAATGGGATGTTGAAAGCATTAAAGAATAGTTCTTTAATTGCACATGGTATATTAAACAATGAATTGTACATATTAGATTCTTAACTTTCATTGATGCACATCAACAAAGTAAAAGAAAATTATATAACCAAGAGGATGCCATCCTATGGCATGCAAGACTTAGACATATTTCCAAAAATAGGATGAATAAGATAGAAGCTCTTAAAGCACTAAATGTTAGTGGTATTGAGAATTTCTTACTTATGAGTCTTGTTTAAAGGGAAAAATGACCAAGACTCATTTTATAGGACAAATAGAGTGCACCACAAGTCCTTTGGATTTGATACATATGGATGTTTATGGACCACGAAGAGTTAGTGCGAGAGGAGGTTATTTATACTTCATTACCTTTACCAATGATCATACTCGGTTCGGACATGTGTATCTTATGAAGTACAAGCTTTTGAAAAGTTCAAAGAGTATACGAATGAAGTAGAAATGCAAAAGGGACTTAGTGTTAAAGCTCTTCGATCGGATTGAGGGGGAGAATACTTAATTATCGAATTCTTGGTTTATCTAAAAAAGAGTGGGATTCTCTCTCAATGGACTCCACTCGACATACCCTAAGATAATATAGTAGCTGAGAGGAGAAATCGTACCTTGTTGGACATGGTACGTTCCATGATGAGCTTTTTCGATGTACGTATATCCTTTTAGGGATACGCTTTAGAGATGGCAACAAAGTTACTAAATGTAGTACCTTCAAAGTTGGTGCCAAAGACACCGCATGACATGTGGTATGGCAAAGCACCTTCTTACTCTTTTTGGGGTCTCCCGCTTATGTCAAGCGGTTAGTGAGAGACAAGTTGTACGCTAGATCCACCTTGTGCAAGTGTGTGGGATACCCAAGAAAGTTTATGGGCTATTATTTCTATGATCCCTTGGAACAAAAGGTGTTTGTTTCAAGGAACGCCACCTTTTTGGAAAAGAATTTCTATTAGATATAAATGGTGTTGTTATTCAACTTGATGAAGTTCAAGATGATCAAGAAATCTTACAAGCAGTAGAAACAAGTGAACATCAAGAGCCTTGCACATAACCTCTAAGAAGGTTGGAACAGATCAAGAAGCAATCCAAAAGGTTTGGATTCCTTCATAAGATGGGCAAATCGGATAGTGATCCAAAGGCCTATAAAAGAAAGCTATGTTGGACATAGATTTGGGACGTTAGCTTGACACCATGAAATCCAAAATGGAGTCCATGTACTCTAATAAAGTACGGACTTTGATAGATCCACCAGAGGGTATAGTACCCGTTGGTTGCAAATGGATCTATAAGCGAAAGCTAGGAGTCGATAGAGAGGTTATGACCTTTAGGGTACGATTAGTGGCAAAGGGTTACACTGAAAGACTTAGTATTGAGTTTAAGGAAACCTTTTCACCAGTGGCTATATTTAAGTCCATTAGGATTTTATTTGCTATAGTCGCATATTATGACTATGAGATATGGCAAATGGATGTGAAAATTGCTTTTCTCAATGAAAACATTGAAGGAGAAATTTATATGGAGCAACCATAAGGCTTTACATCCAAAGAGAATGATCAAAAGGTTTGCAAACTCAAGAGATCCATTTAAGGATTAAAACAAGTGTCCCAAAGTTGGAACATATATTTTGAAAAGACAATCAAATCATTTAGCTTTGTAAAAAATGTTTATGAACCTTGTGTCTACAAGAAGGCTAATGGGAGTAGTGTACAATTTATTGTGCTTTATGTTGGTGACATTCTTGTCACTGGGAATGAAAAAAAAAATGTTAGAGTGTTCTAAAGCATGGTTATCTACTCAATTCTCCATGATGGATTTGGGAAAAACATCATACGTATAAGGAATATGTGTTTATAGAGATAGATCGAAAAGGATACTGGGGCTTTCCCAAACACTGTATATTAACAAGATACTAAAGAGATTTAGCTTGGAAGAATCCAAGAAGGGATTTATCCCAATGGGACACGGTCTTTGTCTCTCCAAGTCTATGGCCTCTAAGACTTGCGATGAGAGACATAGAATGTCCCACATACCTTATGCATCCCCTATAGGGAGCATAGTTTATGCCGTTTAATGTATAAGGCTGGATGTAGCATACGCTCTAAGTGTTATGACCCGTTTTCAATCTGACCTTGGTGAATGTCACTAGGAAGCCATTAAAGCAATCCATTAGTACTTGAGAAGGACTAAGGATTTATTTTTAGTATACAACAATAGAGAATTGAAACTCGAGAGGTTTTTAGATTCTAGTTTGTAATTCGATGTAGATGACCTAAAATTCACTTATGAATTTATATTTTGCCTCAATAGCAGTGCGGTGAGTTGGAAGAGTACCAAATAAGACACCATGGTTGATTAAATCATACAGGCAGAATATATTGTGGCTTTGGAAGCTGCAAAGAAAAGTATTTGGATAAAAAACTTGATTCGAGAGTTTAATGTAGTGCCTAACATTTCTGAGTCTATAGTTGTCTTCTAAGACAACAACGGAGCGGTGACACGAGCTAAAGATCCAAGATCTCATTAGTGATCCAAGCACATTTTAAGGTGACATCATTTGATCTGAGAGATTATTGATAGAGGTGACATTCGAGTGAAGTGGGTAGGCTCAGAAGAGAATATAACAGATCTACTAACAAAACCCTTAACACAAAAAGTTTTTGAAGGACATCTTGAGAAGATGGGTCTTAAGACTATGGAGAATTGGCTTTAGGGCAAATGAGAGATTGTTGGAATAGTACCCCACAGCCAATTAGATTGGCACACAAATTATTTCACTTGTGATACAGTCTTGATTGAATGATATTCATTATAAATGACCATCTTTATCTTATGCTTAATTTACTTCACCAGCATTTGGTTGAAGCCCTTAGATCACACAAGACTACGGGACTTGGTCATGCACGGGGTGGTGATCATGAAATAAGTCTTACACGGTCATGATCTAAGATTCGAATAGACTTGCATTAACGATGCCTAAATCCAAGGGGTTGGATATTGCTCCGTTTCATGAGCAATCCATATTATACATGGGTGTATGTTAGTGGGTGCTTGTAGAGAACAAATTCACTGAAGGCCCGCCCGAAGAATCTACTAGATAGCCATAGTGGCAAGTCAATAGTAGCAAGTTCTCTAGCTTATGCTAGTACATATAATTAGTTCTTAGACTTGAGGATCCATGGTAACCTTGTGTTTAGGTTCTCATGCTTTGACTATTCCTTAACCATTTTTTGGGTCATCCAGGTTGAGCTTGGGTATGAGCTACTTAGATATGGAGTTTTGTAATATCCAACATAGGATCCATCGCCTTGTCGTTGTGAAGGAAGAGTGCTTCTCCTATATATTCTATAGTGATCGATTTCACGAAATTCTTGCACAGGGTAGTATGACAATCTGGAAAAGAAGTTTTTCAAAGATGAGGTCATAAAGAGGAATCGACCATTAGAATGGAAACATAGTTATTGAGGCTATTACAAAACTGGCAAACCTTAAGCCTCTTTTGGGAGATAGGAGACGGAAGGACCATATTTGCATGGCAAGCGTAGCACTAGAATGGTTCTCCAAGAGCATATTCATTTCGGCTAGTTAGTTGGGCTCCATGGGCATAAGGTTGGACATCGGCCTTGGAGATTGGGTACTCTTCAATTAATATAGATTAATTGAATTGAGTTTTTAGTTTAAAGAAGTTTAAACTAATGTGAATATTTTGATATTCTAAATATCACAAAAGTTGTGAGCCCATGTCCAATGAATGGTAGAATCCAATGTGTCACACACAAAAGCTAATAGAAAGTTCTATTTGATGAAGGGAATTTTTGAAGAGTTAAAAAATTTCTCGGTGATCGATTTTGTGGAGGAAAAACGGTTGGCTAATTTTTGGTCATTTTGGCTTAATTAATTTAATTGTTAAATTGATCAAAATAATTTAAGGATTTAAATTAGACCAGTCAAATTAAGGAGTTAATTTAATTGATGCCATATAACTATCGTATGGTCAAGCAACTTAAGGAGTTAAGTTAACACTTTCTAGCTTAAGGAGTTAAGCTAGTTGGTTTAAAGAGTTAAGTCAAGACCAACTAATTAAATTAAGGGGTTAATTTAATTAATGTGAAGAATTAATTTTGGGGGGAAATTCAAAATGAAGGAGTTCATTTGATATGCATTTAGAATTTATCTGGATGGCATTTCATGAGATGAAATGAAGATTTCAAATGAAATTCAAAGGCAAGTAAAATTTACATTTCACATGCTCTTTGCCTTGCTTAGGTGGCGCCTCACCTTGTGGGAGGCGTGATGCCTCCTCTATAAATAGAGAGTAGTGGCCAAATGCAAGCATGCATGCTAGATTCCACTTTTCCTTCCAAATTATGTGATTCACTCATGCGTTGAAGTTTCACACCTTTGTCTTCACCATCCCTCTTCAAATTAGCCTTCATCATTTCTTCTCTCTTTGGTTTTCCAGCTGGCTAAGGATTGATTGGGATTTGCCTATGGTGTGTGGATCATCACATTAGAGGCTAGATAATTGGATAGCTTTGCTCTTTGGAGATCCATGCAAGGGCAGAAACTTTGAAGGTGAATTTCAGCCTCCTATTGATCTTGTTTTTGGCCATTTTTCACTAGATCTTCATCGTTGGTGAGGAGTTGTCCAAATTTTAGCAAATTTGGAGGTATTTTGATAGTGCAAAAGTTGTTGAGTTGGCGTTGTGCCAGAGGAAGACAACTTTGAAGTGTTTAAGCTTTTCTTCTATTCTACTTTGGATTTTTGAGCAATCAAGGTAATTTATCTTCATCCAAATCCATTTTACAGCATGATTTGATCATTTGGAGGTGTGTAGACAATTTTTGATTTAGCTTTATTTTCTTTATTTCATGGATTCTTATACTACAGACTCCTTTAATGGGATCCCCCTCAATCATCTAAAGTGTTTTTTTCTTGGCTATATAGGCTTGATGCCAAGAGACACTCACCCTCACTTCCATTTCTAACTTCTACCTAAACCGCTCAGTCCTCTTTTTTGGATCAGTTTTCATTTTATTAATAAATCTCTCAACAAGGTAAGTGATGTGACATTAGAAACATCATATGTAAGCTGGCATGTAAATGTAGAGTAATATGTGTTTATTTGAAAAGTATACTCATCCTCCACTTTATATGTATGAATTTTCTAGCTACATCCATTTAACTCACATTTTGCATACACTCTATCATTGTCACTCTCTTTCATTTTGATGCTTCTCATGTTTCGGATGGCTTCAGCATGCACAGCCTTCCTAAAATCTATCTTGTTCCTAAATTTCATGCCTTGTTCAAATTTAAGAGTGAGTTTTTCGTTATAATTAAAGGAAGGAGTATGATAGTTATGAGATTGACCATCTGACTCTACATCACTATCTAAAGGTACATCACTGTCACCCATAATATCTTCTTCACTCTCACTATCACTGATATTTTCATCGCTCTTCTCATCCATCTCATTAACATTTGCTTCCTCAAGCCCAACCCATTACTCATCTGGATCAATAAATTGGTCAAAGAACATATCATATCAATGCCATTACTTTCATCCCTAGAATGATATAAAGAGTCACTACGACTTAAACTACTATCATCATCACTACTAAAAGTTGGAAGTACACTGATAGACTCAAACTTACTCCCTAACCTACTCTCATAATTAAGTTGGGTTTGGGTTTGGATTGAAGACTGTGATTGGGGTTGTTTCATTTTTGGGACTATCCATGTGTTGGGCTTGCGTTTGTGTTTATGTTGGGGTTTGGGTTTGGGTTTAGAATTGGATATCAGCTTAGGATTGAACTTGTATTTGGGATTGAGATTGTGTTTGGGATTAGGATTGGGATGGGCCATGAAGTTGGGATTATGTCTCTACGTAAATCTTGATCTTGCTAAATTTGGCTCAATATTCACCAATTGTTTTAAGATATGTATCATCACTAATCAACATGAATGCACCATCAATTTTGGAATAGAACTTCCTAGGGTTTTTACTTTGACACTATCACAAAAGTAATTCAGACTCTTTTTAGAATTTCTAGCATGAAGTAATCGAACATAGCAAGTTTGCCATTCTTGTATACACAAGGAGGGGCAAAATCACAAAACTCCCCATAAAATATAGAAACAGTGATTTTTTCCAGAACTTATCTTTACAAAGTACACAAAAGGGAAAAAATAATAAAAATAAAATAAATAAATAAATTATTTGAACATACATACACTACATATAAACTGCATTCAAATTCCCACATGCACACATTCCTATCATTTCATGTGGGAACAAGGAACACAAAAAGGATAAATTATAGTATTCATCATTAACTTTTAGAAAATGACACATATAAGCCCCATATGCATCATAAAGTGTCATCCCTGTTATACAGTCAAACTAACTACAATATAAACAAAAATAAAATTTGGTGTGGTCCCAACATAAACAATAAACAACAAAAAGAAGGCACTTTTCAACTAAAATAGAAGCAAATAAGAAACTTTTACCATCAGTATTCCACATGCAATCAATAAGAAAAACCCAAGTAGAAAAATGATCCCAAGCAAAACAATAAACAACAAGACACCTTGAAAGTAACATAAAGGCAAATGTGGTCCCTCTACACAAATAAACAAGTATAGACAACAATATTTCCACCTTTCAACTAAAAAAGGTATCTGTGGACCCCTAAACCTTTAAAAACCACAAGTACAACACATAATAGGAGTATTTAATGCTTACCATATGCAGGAGGTGGCAAATGCATGTCTTTAAGGGCACGCTTCAACATTTTCTCCACAGCCGCACAAACACGAACTTTAGTGAATGAGTGAACGAGCGTGAAGGTTCTCCACAATCTGTTAGTGTAGGTGGTTTATCAATGCATGTTTTCCTCTTTTACGCTGAGATTTTAGGCTGTGTTCACTAGCATTTTGGGGAAATTTTTCCCAACTCCCAAAACAATCCCAAAAAACATACACATTCTCCAATCATTTTCCCAAAACACAAAAAATTATACCAAAAAAACCCTCAGAATTCAATCTCGAAAAGACCCTACACACTACCCTAGCCCTACCTAACACTCAAGTATATATATATATATACACACACACACACACACCATCAAAGTATATATATACACATTACATAAAAACATAATTTCTTCCTACAAACCCAACAAAAAAGTAACTGATTTGACATCTACAGTAAAATTTGTCCCCCCACTAAAACTTTAACAAACAAACAACTCATTTTCAACTCATTTTCCCTATTTTCCCAAAACATAAACAAACACTTGACACTTTTTCCAAGTTTTCTCCCAAAAACTCATTCTCCTAATTTTTTTTTCTAGAAATGACCAAAATGCTAGTGAACAAGCCCTTAGCTTTTCGTGGTCAAATTTGATTTTTGTTGGTGAGATTGAGGGCCTTTTTGGGAAATTTCAAAAGCGATTGAGAGGCTAAGGTTTGGGTTTTTGCTGGCTGTCGAGGCTTCTGATTTCATGTTTCTACTCTCTCCAATTTTGAAGAAGTCTCATGTTAGCGTATTTCAAGTAATTTTAGCGTTTTTAGGTTTTTCATTTTTTAAGTTCCAAATTTAAAATTTTATAAATAAATTATATAGGGTTTTCTATTTTACATTTACATGACGTGGCACAACTAATTTGGGTGATGTGGCCAGTTGTTGCCAAATGCATAAAACGCTCAAAATTAGAGCCCTGATTGCTGCTGACTGGACGATTGGTGGGCTCAATTTCAAATTAATTAGCTCAAAGGACCAAAATTGCAAAAAATTGTACCAAATGTGTGAAAAATTATAGGCCAACGGACCAAATCACTACACCAAGTCTTGCGTTTTGCGACAATCAAGGTATAAACTACTGCTAGGTCAAGTGTCAAGAGAGCATTTTGCAGTAGCTAAAAGTAACCACTAGAATGATCACCGTGAAAATTTTTTGCAGCGTTTTTCTATCATTTAGTAGCGGTTTATAAACCGTTGCAATAATTTTAATTTTTCTGGTTTATATTTTTTGTGGTGGTTTGCAAACTGATGCAATAATTTTATTTATTAGCTTTTATGTTTTCATAGCGGGTTCTGGAATTGGCGCAATTAATTTGTATTATTTTTGTGCTAGTCATAACCGATAAAATATTAATCATGTCACAACAGTCCAAACTGTTGCTACTTTTTGCCTTGTCATTACGCGGTGGTTATTAGACTGCCACGATGAGTTTATTTTTTTTTTTCAAATTTTTATATTCACGGTAGTTTTATAATCGCCTCAAAATTTTTTCTTATTTTTTTTTAATAATTTTTAGTACACTTGCCACATCAATTTTTAATGTACCCGCTGCAATGATACAAATAATTTCTTTCTATACCCTCTTTACCTATAAATAAAATATCTACTAATAATTTTAAGCACTAAAATAGAATAGAGCAAAAAACACCAATATAAACATCGAATAATTTTAGATTAGTTTAACAATCACAAAATATCAAAATAACATATCTTGTAGTTCAACACCAAAAATATCATCAATCTATATCAAGTTGAATCCATGTTATATGATTAGACTATTAGGAAATAACATTAATAATATCAAAATAACAGATTAGCTAGGCATGAGAAGATGGGTCCTGACTATCTGAGGACGAGCATTTTATAGGTGCTTGTGAGTTCAAATCTCTGTCTTGCAACTAAAATTAATAAAAAATATCAATATAGATAAGGGCCATAAATAGCAACATAGATAGCCACCAACTAATATGGCATAATCAAATTCCATCCAAGTATATATTCTGTAATTAATAATTCCATGCTAAATAGATGCTATCCTTATCTTTTGCCAACATTTTTATTTTGGAGAGTCACAGGTTTCAACTGTCGACAATATTTGCAAGTTTAATTAGTTCTTGCATGTCAAAATGGAAAACTAGATAGGATTGTTTTAATTTGAATAACTGACATGATTTGAGATAATTTTTATATACGTCTCAGTACACATTATTTATCACATAAAGTAGGAGAATATAAAATGGTCCTTAAACACATAATCGATCAGCAATTCTTTGATAGAACGAGGCTCGTCAAACAATTAATAAGAATAGAACAAAATACAAGTGAAGACAAAATAGTTGCCATCCTTGCTAGAGAATGGATAGGAATATATGCTTCTGGAGTGGCTTTTTGGAGTTAAAAAGGAGATTCAAAGTATAATTTGACATAAAGTGAGGACAAAACACCACAAGCCCACCATGCACGCAATCACTCTAGTCTCTAACACATCAAACAATCCCAATCAAAAATAAAACCAAAGATATCTCAAATATATAAACTATATGCATTACTAGAATCCTATTGACCCAAACCAACATTCATATGACACTCAAACCAATTCCATAAGAAGCAAGCAAAATATAAATAAATTCTATTGAGTGATTTACTTAACTGATATTGGGAAAACTAGTCGGCAATTGATTTTTGCACTTGAATGACAAAATATATATGGACATTATGAAAATAGGAAGCATCTTCGCCAAAACTCTGATAGCAATTGAATTTCAACAATGCTTTCTACTGCTTTGACTCCAAATTCTTCATAAATTCCTTTTACTTCGAAATTGTGGTTGGTAAGCTCAATTTTTGTTCATTAATAAACTTTGAGGAAAAAAACAATTAAAAATCCAAAAAATATGCAAAAATAAGGAAAAGAGATACGACTAGAACCCTACCACAGCGACCGTGGAGAAGAAAGGTAGAGAAGATAGATTCTTAGCGTGTATTCTTAGGCAGTCATGATTCTATCAAAAAAAAAAAAAAAGGAAAGATTCTTAGGCAGTCACGATCGTGGGATTGATGTCAAGCATGGGAAGAGAAGAGAGAAATTGGGGCGCAATTCTTATGGCGTTTTCAGAACCTGTGGTTTTGAGAAGAATGATTGATTTTGAAGGAACGACATCAAGCAAAAGAGGAATTCGATTCTAGATTTTTATTAGAAAAAATAAGATAACTTCAAAAATATAATATATATATATATGCAAAAGAAAAAAAAATTCTTTAGTATTGAAAATAAAAATCATGAAATTGGCAAAAAGGTCTTTTAGTTCTTAATGTAAATAAAATAAAATTATAAAAAATATTAGTTGGAAGAATAAAAGGTTTGAATTTTTTTACACTATTAAAAATAAATTTTGAAAATCAATGATATGACATAATTAGTTTATGAGAATATTTTAGAATAATAATATTATTTCTAAAAATAAAATAGTCATTGACATTTGAATAAATAAAATAAGACCATCAAATAGTGAGCTAAAAGAAATAAACAGAACGTGTGGGATAATATCATATAGCTGGATGAAGCAAAGAAATTTTATTACATGTATAAATTGTTAGGTAAAGGAGTAATATTTTTGCATGGTGTGTTTTGGGTAAAGAAAATACTATAATAATTCATTTCATTAATTAAAAGTAAAAACCTAGACTAAGTCGGTGTTTGGCTAAGTTCTTACTAAAAAGATGTTATTGTCTCCTACATGATCTTGTTATAAGAATTTTTGAAGCGTATAAAAATATCAAGTTTTATCTTTTAAAATAAGTCTTGAAGTGTTCGAATAAAATAAAATTTTAAAGTTCATACTGTATAAATTATTACAGAAGTATGTTCAAATTTTAAAAATAAGTGAGCACTTCTTTACATTTTATAGAGAAGCTTATATTATAAAGCACTATATTTTAAGAACTTATAAAAAAAATATTATAAAAAAAAATTGGCATTACATATTTATATAGGGACTACATATATAAATAGATAATAAATTATGGATCAAAACCCATTAAAGTGAACAAAGGCCAAGCCAATAAGCTAAGGCCCTGTTTACTTTTTCTGATGGGATACAAAATGATAGGATGAAAATTGTGATGATAATAAGGATTGGAATTATTTTATTTTATAATTGTTATATTGTATTTACTATGTGGGATGAAATGAAGGACAGAAATTGATATTTAGATAATTGTTTACATATATTGATGGAATTAGTGGGATGAATTGAAATTGACCAAAAAACCCTCCTAAATGTTTGAATTTGCTCAATAATAAGGTCAAAATTGTAATTTAAAATTCTCATCCCATCCACCAATCTTGCCACAGCCAAGGAGTGGGATTTGTTATCCACCATCATTTGTGAACAGTAGCAAGCTTTACACTTTGGACCGAGTCATCATCCATTCATGTAAACAAAGGTTGAATGTGGATATGGCCTATTATCTTGGTTTATCAATAAATGTAGACAAGTTCTAAAGGGACAATACTACAAAAGTTCATTTAGATAATTTATCGCTTTCATGGCGGTTAGGACCGCCGCAAAATATTCTCCATCTTGTGGCTAGATATTCTTAATTTTGCAGCCATTGTTTCAAACTGCCGCTATATGTATTAATTCTGCAACGGTTACGGAAATCGCCGTAGAACCACCTTTAAATGATATATTTTGCGGTAGTTGGGACAAACCGTCGCAAAATATATGCTGCGATTAACCTCTTTTCTTGTAGTGCATATGCCAATTCCATATAAAAATGGACTAAAATTGAAAAAGGCAATAGTTGGTGGATTAAATTTGCAATTTTTCCTTGTGAGTGTTATATAAGTGAGCTTACCTTCTACAACATTTATAAGAGAGGAAAAAGAGAAAACTAGAAATTGAGTTTATAATTAATAGACGCGTTATTGAGTTGAGAAGGAACCGATGGTTTTCCCCTCCACTTTCCTTCCCCTTAAAACTTTACCATTTGGCAGAGTTATAAAAAGCCCACCATATAACAAACCCTTCCAAGATCTCTTTTACTATGCTTTCACTTATACTTTTTCACATTTGAATATGTCATATGTATTTGGTTTTCAAAGCCCAATGGATACTAAACTCAAAAGAAAAATTAGTTTGAGAAATTAGGTACAATTAATTTGACATTAAATGATCAAGAACTAAAATAGAGAATGAATAGTGATCATGTATGTTTTCATTACTTACTGCACATTCTGATCTTCATTAGAAATTTTGGGATCCTTCATATTGGACAGTTGTCTACAGTATTCATTGCTGCTCATTGCCACAGAATTTAATACAGGAATGCTTTAATTACTTGTATAGAATGAGCCAATATTTACCTTTTCTCCCCTTTTTTTTATTTTCTTTTTTCTTTTTTATATAAATTTTGGTTACAAATATTGACTTTCGATTATGATACAGACAAATAAATATGCATAAACTCAAGATTGAAACTAAGGAACTTGAAAACAAGTTCTCAGAAAAGAAAACAAAGGGCCAATCCCAGCCCAGAAAACAATTAATCCCACATACTGACAATTCTTCAAACTGACTCATTTGAAGCAAAATAATCCCCTCAATTTTATTTTCTGAGACTGATTTCCTTCCATTCTGCTCTTATTATGGCTTGAGCTACCACTGAATTTCTGGCTAAGAATCCTGTTTTCATTCCTCAACTCATTGATCACTTTCCTCTTCTCCTCATTTCTTCTTATCAACTCTGCCTGCTTACATAAATTTTCCTCCAGGAGTTTGGAAAACTTCATCTGTTCATTCCACACTTTGTCCCTCATCATCAGCTGGTCATCTTCATTATTAATCTTGTTGTCCATCAACTTATTATTGCTTGAATCAATCAACAAGAAATTCTCAAAGCTGGAATGTGTGCCTGCAGACTCAGAACCAGCTTCAGCTGAAAACTCTTCAGAACTGAAAATTGGTGGCTCAACTGATGGACTATTTTGAGGCTTCCCTTTTGCGCAATCTTGAAAGGGATGGACTTTTCTGAAGGAATTTGAAAGAGATCCATTGTTTGATGCTTTGATGGACGATTCAGATTTAAGTTGATCATACTTATCGGCTAAAGCCCGGTATGATCTGTGAAGGTCTTGTACCATTTTGATGAGTTGTGGTCTCTTTTGGTAGTACATCTCAGCCCTCATAGCAAAAGTGTCTCCATCGTCCTCAATTAGGTCTAATATAGTCTTTATCTTGTCATCCAACTCTACATATATGTATTGCATGTACAATTGGAGCTATATTAGCTAGCTAACTTTTCAAGTCGAGTATGCATGCATGCATGCACAAATATTAACATTCTAGCTAGTTCACAATATATAGTGCATCTCCATTTGAAATATTGATCTTTTAATTATACTTTAATTTGCATATATATATATATGTATGTATGTATGTTTATATAGAATTTATAACTGCTACTATATATTGTTGAGTTTTGCTATCTTCTTTTATTAAAATACTCAAAACCCTCCTTCCCATTAGATTCAATGCTGAAGCAATTTGGATTCTTTATTCCAATTTATATTTCATTTTCTATTTCAATTTTATAAATATTTACTAAATATATTGAATATTTTCTTATAAAAGTAATTGATTGAAGATTAGATATACTTAACATAAATTTATGAAGTTGAAATATGAGATGAAACATGAATTTAGATTGAGGATTTAAAATGATACTGAAGTCATTATTTATTTATTTATTAATTAGCTTAATTATGTTTAAATGGGGAAAATTAACTTACATTGAGATAACCTTTCCCCCCTCTAATTTGCCTATTGCTTAATTATATATTCAACTGACACATCAACAAAAGCAATTAATCTCTTGACAACACAAACAGTAACTTGAAAAAGGGCACTAAATTATATGTAATCGTCGCGGAGGTAGGCTGTAGATATGTCAATTTAGGGTTTTCTGTAATTTATACATTAAGCTATAAAAATAAAGCAAAATAAATATCTCAACTAAAAGTTGCATTATCTCAAAGCATTTCCAGCCAAACAGACAAAAGACATGCTAGACGTGTGTGTTGTTTGTGTTTTTGGGGACGTGAGGAAAAACCTGCCAAAGTGGAGTGGAGCCAATGGGACTGAGGAGGGCGATTGTGGCTATCCAACCACCATGAAAAAGGAGATGACTCCTCCTGCTGGTGCTCCATGCTGTTATTGTTCTCCATTGTATCTTCTCAATTCGTAAATGCTGACTTCTTTGATTATCAAAGAACCCTCCTACATGAAAACCATATTATATGTTAAAAGAAAAGACCAAAACAGTGAGGAGAGGCATAAAAATAAAAAGGGTGGGATTTAATTATAAATCTGTGAGAACTATAGATGTTTAAGGACTCTAATTTAATTAGTTTCCTTGTGTGAGTATAATTATTCATTAAAAACAGCCCCACAATTAAGGAATTTGGTTGGGACTTGGAATTCTCTTTACAAAGTGATCTGTTTTATCTCTCCTCCTAATTTCCAGCTCTCTCAATATTTTTTGTTTATATTTTGACAATGGATAAATCAGTCTGATTAGCCACACTTAATTGGTGCAATAATCTTGGCACTTGCCGGCACCCACCACCTTCAAAGTTTCAAAGTTTATTTTTTCAATTTGGTATTACCATAATATTTGCCATATTTGCAATACTGACCTAATTATATAGGAGAAGTTTGAATATTGGGCAGGGCTTTATTGCATATCTTAGGAAGATTTTTTTTTTCAAAAAATATATATATTTAGGAAGAAGTTGTTGACATTGGATGTAAAAGATGATTCCGTGATGATTCTGTTATTCCAAAACAGCCAAATCAGTATTTTTATGATAAATAAAAAATCATTTAGGATGAGACTGCCAAAAAAGATAAATTCAGGATCGCTAGCTGATCCCTAACATTAAAAAGATGAGAGTAACCATTTCTTTAATTTATTTTGATTTTATATTAATTATTTTCAATACTTCAATCTCACCCATATGTGGCCAGGTTGTTGTACAGGTTTTGTCCTGTTGATCAACGTGAACAGAAATACAGTAATAGGTATGCACGGCTAGATTTCGGTTAGAAAACAATGAACCTAGGAGTGGAATAAATCCGTCAAATGAATAGTACTATTAGAGCTCGTTTGCTTGCCATGATAGGATTAGATGTGATTGAAAAGTGTAGGATTCATTATTTAAAAAAGATATCAATACTTTGTTTGTTTTCTTGGATTACTAATTTGGATATCCTAATCTTAATGCAGCCAGTTGTTTGGATACTTAGGATTGTAACTTATGTTAAGTGTGAAATATCAATTTCATCCCCAATCTTCTTTTAATAATTAAATTATCTTTATTGAAAAGGCTTATATATATGTTGTATTGGAGTGAGTAAATCCCAATTTGTAATTTTTTTAAAATAGTTTATAATTTATTATTATCTAAAAGAGAGTTGATGCTTATTTTGAAAAAATAATGAACTTTCAAATTTTATAAAACCATACAATTTTATCAAAGTTGGCTTGTCAAGGAATAAGGAAATGAACTGAATTAAATTTGTTCATTTATAGTAATATGTTTGATAAGTAGTAATACATCGTATGAATATATAGAAACTAATTAATTGACTAAAATAGCCTTTATTTAAAAAATTTATTTTAAATATTAGTTTAAATATAATAGACTTTGTTTAGAAGTATGTGTGTGTGTGTGTGTGTGTGTGTGTGTGTGTGTGTGTTAATATAGCCAAAAAGTTTAAGAACAAATTAAGCCTATGAGTAAGGGAAGCCCTAATGGGCCTAAGCCCACCAAGAAAAAAATTATAAATATAAGCCCCCAAAAGAATTTGGACACAAGAGATCATTTACAGAATAACCACAGAATTTCAAGAGTAAAAAAATATCTCTACGTGCCCTGTCTACCAAAAAAGACCTTACTCCATTTCAATGCAACATTATTTTGGTGTAATCTATGGAAACTCTAAAGAGTGAAATAGGAACATTGAGGATGCAAATGAGATCAAGAGCTTGTGACTTTAGCAACTAGGCGGCCTTAACGTAGGAGAATGTGGAGAGCTATTAACCTAAACTTTAGCAACCGACGGAAGCCCACTCTTAACACTCAATGAGATACCCACACAGTAGGCACCTCATTTTTGGAGATCACATTATGCTTATAACCCAGCGTCATTGAAAACCTTATTGAAAAATGTCACGGCCAATGTTGCGGCCAAGGTGGTCGCCCAATACATGGAGGAGTGTCACTCCACTAGTTGTAGCAGTCCTTTCATCGGATATGGGGGGCTTTGTCCTCCCCAAAAAGAGTTGAGTGAACACCTAATATTGGACGTGACACCATTTCTCCTCTTTCGTCCCAGCAAAGAGACATATAATCTTCACTTCAAGTGGGCTCTGCCTGGTACATGCCCGCAGATACTAGAGCCCAAACATATTAGTTGGTATGGTGCCACATCTGTCTGGAGGAGCAGAGAGCTAATATCATCATCTAATAGTCATTTTCCTGAAGCATAATTATTTCTCTTGGCCATCTTAGTAGAAGTGCACCCCTTAGAGCAAAGATAGCTCAATTACTAAAATTTGATAGCACTGTGAACCCTCAGGAAGATTTAGACAATTTTCTAGAAGGGATGGAGCTCTATGACCTAAATGAAGTCTATACTGCAAGCACTTCCACAACACCCTCATAAAGTATGCTCTTACATGGTTCAACTAGATGCATGTTGGATCCATCACTGGATGGAAGGTATTAACACATTATTTCTCTAAAATTTTTCCATCAATCATAGATACCTCAAAATGGTGGCTTACTTGTTCACTATCAAGTAGAAGTATGGAGAGTCTTTGAGGACTTTCCTTAACTATTGCATTCAAGCAGGTTACGAGATCCCACACAAGAGCCAGAAGCTTCTATCCAACATCGTCAAACATAATTTAAAATACATGAAATTCCAGGAGTTAATTATTGGGAAACAACATACTACTTTCGAAGAGCTTCTAATACGTGTTGAGAAAAACATCAGGATTAAGGAAGTCGTAACTGTCCAGGAAACCTATAAGTGGAAGGTATGTGATAAAGAGAGCAATAATAACAAAAAGCAAGGAGAGTGCATAGGGAGATCACAGATGCAGCCCTCCCCATGTGCTAACCACATATATACATCCGACTTACTATTCTCAAGGCAAAAATTTTGATAGTAACACTGCAATAAGGCCTCGTTCACATATATAGTGCAAAATAGCTGATCATAAAAAGTCAAAGTCAGACAAGTGGTTCCATTTCCACCGCAATTGCAAGCATAATATAGATGAATATAGACAATTAAGGGATGAAATCAAAAAATAATTCAGAGCGGACACCTTAAGGAATATGTGGCACAGAGCCCATCTAGTATTAAGAAAAACCCATCGATAGGAGGGAATGAAGATCTTCAGGTGACGACTTGATGACTGTTCAAATCCTAAGGATTTTTTATGCCAACACGACGTTGATGATCTCCCCATGACTATTGTCATCTCAGTAATCTCGAGAGGACTAGCTGGTGGAGACTCCATAAATGCTGGAAAAGTACTAGTGCCAGCCGCAAGATAAGCACAAGCTCATTCAGTAAATCATACCTTGGCAATATTCGAGGTACGCCCATCGACACCCAGTATCATCTTTGAAGAGGGGGACATGGAGCTTGGGTGAGAGGCTACAATGACATGTAGTGATCTCTGTATCCTTCGCCAACTTCTAGGTAAAGAAAATATTAGTAGACAATAGCAGCTCAGCAAACATCTTATTCATGCATTCCTCCAGCTAGGAGTAGATAACGCACATTTGTAGAGGATCAACACCCTTGGTTGAATTCACAGTCGATGCAATGGAAGCATTAGGAAAAATATCGCTACCCCTCCTAGCACATAACCGAAATGGGCAATAAAAATGGTGAGGTTTCTGGTGGTCAAGATTCCATCTATATACAATGTAATATTGAGGAGACCCACTTTAATCTTGTTCCAAGCAGCGATTTCAACATATCATATAAAGTTAAAATTTCCCAGGCTAAGTGGAATTGGATAAGTTGTTAGCAATCTAAGAGTAGCTAGAGAGTGCTACACCTATGCTCTAAAAAGCATCAAGAGATTTGCTACCAAGATGGATCAGACTAAGGAAATGGGAGATAGTAAGAAGAGAAGCAATGGCAAAAGTGTGCTGCAAGACACCAATGTCTTGGAGGTATTCACGACGAAGAGACCATCCCATATACTGTATAAACGTGGTGCACGTGGCGCTCTGTATTGGTAATTGTTTACCTTAGAACAACTTTTGATTAAGTATTTCATACTTATTTTGAAGCATTATTTCTTTTTCAAGTAGGAATTTAAGTTTTTATTTTAACTTGAATAAGGACTACCTACTCGGGAATGGCACCTACATGTTAGTACTATTTACTTGAATGAATGCAGTTTTTTTTCATAATCTAGGACTTCCAGTTATGACTTGATGAATTTAAAATGCTCGCACATCACTCTCCACAGCACTTGAAAGACATATTAGCATGATCCTACTATAAGGCTCATCTTGAAATATGTGGTCACCACCTAGGTGTAGTCATAATATATTGCCTTCCGGTGGCACATGATCATCAGTATAAATCCACTAACGACCCTCTAGGAGGTACGTGATCACGACCTAAAAAATCCCATTGTAATTCCTCTAAATAAGTGGTAATTCTTTAGCATAATCCCACTAATAGCCTTCTAGGTGGCATATGGATGGTACTAAAAAACCCACAGTAAAACTCCCCAGAGGCAAGTGGTAACTCTTCGGCATAATCTCACTATACAACCTTTTAGGAACATCTGGGTACTGCTCAAAAGCCCAAAGTAAAACCTCCCTGAAGGCGAGTGGCAACTCTTTGGCGTAAGCCCATTATACAACCCTCTAGGATGCACGTGACAGTTAAGAAAAAATGCCCAACACTTCAAAAATTAAAACATATTACTACTTAATCAATTAAGCATAAGCCTATTATGAAGTCTCCCAGTAGAAGCGTGGTTGTACCTTCTATCTCAACTATTGAACCCTCTCGAGGGTGCATGACCCATGCGTTACTCTTTGTCATAATGATTTTACTATTTGCAATAAGGCCTTTTGAATAAGGCTAATTCCCTGATGTTATCTTGACACTTAAGCATTAACGACGAAAGGCTTGACTAAGGCCCATGATCAAACTTTATCATTATGATTGCTAGTGAAATGAAGATCCTTAGAATGAGATCCTCAAAAAGACACCCTCACAACACTTAATCTTTAAACCCTTTCCATCGTGACACACAATTATGTTTAAGCGAACTATTAAGTACAACGATGAAACTCCACCAATGAGACATCTAATTTAAATTAATGTCATCTATTAAACATTGCAAAAAGACCTCATAAGTGAGACACTTGACAAATTTAACTTTAATCGACCACTTGTTACCATAAAGCCTTATTAATAAGTTACCTCCTAACATACTACATATATGAGTTAATAATAACCCTTTAAAGGGATTTGCAATGAAGCTTAATCAAAGGAGGCTCCTTACCTCCCTCGCACGATCTTACCACATGTTATACTCACGTTAATAGCAGTCACTTGAAACTTAAAAAATTGACTAAGCACATATGTGAATCATCAAAAGATTCTCTAAGTCCTTTATTGAATGCTAAGTCTTGGCTACAAAATCTTATACGCTCTCGATGACTTTTGGGAAAAATCTAGACATTAATTTTTTTTTCAATGACCAGATGTTCTCTGTGGGCATATAAGATGGGTGCTCTCAATGGTGCCCAAGAAGCCCAAAATGGGCGCCCTTTGTGTGTGTCTAGAATACCTAAAATAGATGCCAAATATAGGTGTCCAATATGGATGCTTGAGACGCCCAATAAGGGTGCCTAATACAAGTGCCCAAAACGGCTGAGACGGACCCCAGAATGGGCACCCAGCGGAGACACTCGAAAACACCCTTTCTTAATTCCTTTTTCTTTCTTGGCCTTGTGCCCAGGTGATGCCCAATGTGCAATAGCGCACCATGTAGATAGATCCTACCTGTGAAACCCAAATATAATAAAGTTCGCATAAAATAAATCTTTTACCTGGTTTAATGTGAAAAAAGAAGAAAGGCATCATCATATCATTTGATTGTCATTTATTTGGTCAAGTACTTGAACTAACATGCATAAGCAAAAAAAGAAAAGCTTCTTTGAAACCAAAAGGAGACTAAACGCTTTCAATGAGAAAATAAACATCTGGCTAACACTTGACCTCCAAAAGAAACAATAAAATCTAAAAAGCAAGTCAAAATACTAATTAAGCTAGCTGAAAATGCCAAGTAATACCAAACCCTAAACAAAAAGCTAAAACTCCTATCTACTACTCCTATTCTAAAGAACTATTACTATTCATGCGGAGCAGCCTCAGTTGGATCCTCCACTATCGCTTTTGCACCGACTTTAGGAGCCTCCCTGACTCTCGAGTAGAACAATTATTCTGTGGGATAACACTCGACCTCACTCAGGATCATAAAAGTTTTTGAACATTGGTGAGTGTCTTCCCTATGGAAGACTCTAGAAACTTTTTACCAGTCTTCATTTTCTTGGTGTATTATGCCTTCAGTTGCTCATATTTTTTCTACAACTTCATTAACTCCTCATCTTTTTAACTCTACTGCCAAGTTGATTCAACAGCTTTCTCCTAGAGTTGAGTCACCATTGCTGCAGCTCCCTTCCTTTAGCTGTACATCTACTCCACTAAGTTTCAACATTATGCTAAAAATGTACAAAAAAGCAAAAATCAAAGACCTACACACTACCATGATGAAAGAAAAAATGATAAAAATAAACTAGGTGTTGAGACAAACATTTACCTACGCAAAATTCCCATAATCTATCTCAATTAGCTAACAAGAGAAGTATAACTCCAACTTTTTCTTACCATACTCCTTTACTACTCTTTGCATACAATTAATAGTGAAGGTGGTCTAATCTACATCCTAGTGAGAGTCTATGCCACAACTTCAGAGTAAACCTTAACGAAAAAGCCCCTTACTCTTGCCAATATGAAAAGGGCAAGCTGTCTATAGACAAGTAGTCAGCTATGCGCATGTTTCTCAGTGGGTCCAAAAAGAATCACCTCGGGCTCATTAATGACAGTGCGCACCTCACTTGACCACCAATTGGGAGACTCAAACGATGATTGGCTCTCCTTCTTTACCCTATTGGCATAGGTCCTAGTAAAATCAACTTTTTTCCCGCCAGTGAGCAAAAGGAAATGAAATCAAATGTAAATACTGATAAGAATGTAAACAAGTAAGAACTCATACATACTCAAGAATTGTTAATCCAAATAAAACATGCTAAGTACTTGCTAGAAATATGTAAGTAACATCAAAGGAGCGTCAAATAACCTTAGCTCTATCAAGCTCTTATGAAGGTTGCAATGAGTTTGACCTAGATAAATCAATGGAAGAGAACTATTGCACTCACAAGAGATGCCCCAACCCTTGACACGAACGAAAAGTATTTATGCTTACAATGACATCACGATGAAGGCAATCTATTTGGAGAAGGCATGGAAAAAGGATTCATTAGGCACCTTATGCATACTAAACAAGGAATGATAACTGTCTAAGGAAACTGGCAAGCCCAACTCAGACAAATGCTATCGAAACCCAGCGAGAAGTGCAAACAAAGTTGGGCATAACCTGGCTCAAACACACCCAATAGCGCTTCATACATCCAGCAAAAGAGGATTTGGAAGCAACGAGAACTCGCTAGTAAAGTAACTACTGAAAATAGTAAAGTCCCCCAGGAGGTAACACTATGTTATCTCTAGGTAAAGATAGAATAAACTCAAACTCATTAGAGATACAAATCTTATGTGTGAAAAAAATCTAACTTGTTCGGCTAAGTAAGCATTGACATCTGCAGTTGTAGCAAAGCTACTGTCAATGATAGGAGTATCTTTGGACTATTAATCAGAAGAGCTTTCCTCTTTGAACTAAAACTCGGACATAAGAAGAAGAAGAAAAAGAAGAAGAAGAAGAAGAAGAAGAAGAAGAAGATCCTGTGCTTGGTGGTATAAGAGCCATGGAAGTATAGGGAATATTTAATGATTGCATGTTTAACACTTACTTAAAATGAATTTTCTTAAAGGAAAATCTAGTAATATTAAGAATAGTACCATGGAGGAAATAGATCTTCCAGTTAATATTGAACTTCTTAATAAATGGACCATTCCTAAAGTGGATCTAAAACATATTTATCAGTTTGGAACATTTGAGAAAATAGGTCTCAAACAGGTGGTAAAAACTATTGAAGAAACAATTCCTTTTGGTAAAGATGATATTACTTTACAGCTTTTTCATAGATCTAATATTGATAAATATAGATCTGCTGATTATAGATTTATTCATATTGTTTTAATACAGATTACTTTTAAACCATTAACTCTTGATAATCTTCCTGATAGTTTTGTGGCTATTTTGCGTGATGCTAGAAATTTAAATTGGAAGCACTCAATTATGGGTGTAATACAATCTAGTTTGGCTCATGGCCCTGTTTATTTTAATGTTTATCCCAATTTACAGTTATCATTAACTGATGTTAATATTTTACATGCTTTAACTTTAAATGTAAAGTTGTATGGTTATAATTATATGCCTAATACTGAAACAATTTGTATTACTTATCGTATTTATTATAAACCTTTGTACACATTAAATCCTATGTGTAAAATGATTAATAATAATAAAAATGAAACAATTTTAATTGAAACCAATTTTTGTAAATCCCATATTACTACTAGAAAACCAATAAAATGGGATGATGTTAAATTTCCTGAAAATTGGATTATGGAAAATGCTGTTCCTATTCAACCGGTAATACAAACTGAGTTAAGCAGAATTATTCAAACTCCAGATGGAGATGTTTCTATTGAATTTAAACAACCTGGTAATAATAGGTTAAAATCAAATAGATCAAGTAGATCTACCTTTTCTTCTTTTTCTGTGTTTGATCCTCTTGATTATAATGTTGAGAGTCCTGAATTATCTAGAGCTTCAACATCTAGAGTTAGAAATAATAATTCTGAAAATTGTTTTGGTAAATTAAAAATTTCTTCAGATAATATTGTTCATGGAATTCCTGCTGATAATAATAGTGAGGAGTCTATTGAACCAACTGAATCCGAGATGGATTTTTCTGTGAGAAATACTCGCATTTAATAAATAGTTTTTAGTGAATCAAAATAAACTTGATTTTTCTAAAGGTTCTTATAATAGAAAACTTATACAACTTGAGTTTAATAAAGATCGTTGGATTTTATTTAGAAAATGGTTTTTTAAAAATTTTAATAAAGATCAACAAAATTATTTTCAAACAGAATTTTATAAATTTGTGGAAGAAAAGAATCAAATAATACCTTTTGTTCCTTGGTTTCTGGTTAATTATATTGAACCTCAAGTTTCTGTTCTTGAAAGAACTTATGTTTATGATAATAGTAGGAAAGAAAAATCAGTTTTTCCTCCACAAGATTCTTTTTATATAGAAGGTAATCATAAATTTTCTTTTATGGCATTTTATAAAATGCTTGAAAATGACACTGCTGCTATTACTATTCGTAATTTAAATGTTTTAGTTAAACAACAAAATTATGCTAATTTATATTTAAATGTTCTTGGTGAAAGTTTATACCAACTTGATCAAAGATTTAATAGTATAATTCTTAATATAGAAAAATAAAATTAAAATATTAATAATTTAGAAGAAAAGATTAATAAATTTTTTATAAATTCTTCTCCTTCTTCTCCTAATAATATTGCAATGCCTTCTATTCAGCCCCCTCCTGAAATTGATAATTTTATTATTAGGGATGTTTCTGAATTAGAAAGAGTAATAACAAAGAAATTTGCTGAATTTAGAATTTCTACTCTTAATAAGGAATTAGAAGAGGATGATTATGATAATAAAGTCGAAGAGGAGATTAATAAAATTCAGAATTATGCAGATAGGCCAACAATGAGAACTTATTATTATCCTAGGCCTACACCACAAGATGTGTTGCATGAAGAACAAGATTTAGTTCTTAATAATTCATATTATGGTAAAAACAACTATGAATGGAACTTGGATGGTTTTACTGAACGCCATATTTATAATTTGGTGCATCGTATGTTGATCTATTGTACTATTTGCAAGAATAATGGCAATAATGATAAAACTGTTGCAAAAATGATTATTGCAGGTTTTACTGGCCAACTTAAATGTTGGTGGGATAATTATCTTTCTCAGACTAATAGGGATGAGATTCTTAATACTGTTAAACAGGAAGGAACCAGTAATAATACTGAAAATGCTGTTTACACTTTAATTGTTACTATTATAGAACATTTTACTGGTAGATGGACTAATAATTCTGAGCAAATTAGAACCTTATTAAATGGTTTAAAGTGTCAGAGTCTTACATCTTTTAGGTGGTATAAGGACACCTTTCTTTCTAGAGTAATGGAACTCCCAGAGTTAAATAGTGACCATTGGAAGTCTAAATTTATAGATGGGTTGCCTTCTTTGTTTGCTGAAAGAGTTAGAAAAACCCTTAGGCAAAATGATTCTAATATAGACTATGGTAAATTTACATATGGCAAGTTAATAGGAACTTGTATACATGAAGGATTAACTCTGTGTAATGAGATAAAATTAAATCAACAAATTAAGCGTAATAATATTACAGAGAGAAAACAATTAGGTCAGTTTTGTGGTCAATTTGGGATGGAAAATCCAAAACATGTTAATAAACCACAAAACATGATAATGATAATTATAGAAAATCTAGGAAGAAAACTCATAAACAGACAAGAGAAAAACAGAAAGAAAAAATGAGACGTTATAGAGAGTCTGGTAATTATAGAGAACCTAAACCTTCTAATAGGACCATAAAAAAGAAATTCTATAAATATGGTGCTTGTTATAAGTGTGGAAAAGTAGGACACTATGCTGATAAGTGTAGGATGAGAGAGAGGATTAATAGCTTAGAAATTGATGATAATCTTAAAGATATTCTTTATAAATTGATGCTTGAACCTTCTGATGATGATATTGAATCGGATGCTTTGAATGAATGTGCTAATAGCTCTTCTTCTGAATGTGATCCTTGTAAGGAAGGATTGTCTTGTGATAATATTGCATCTGATAATAGTAAATCTGATAATGAGGAGATGTATAATTTAATTTCTCAATTTTCTGAATTAAATGTTATTAGTAATGATAATACTATCGAATTTTTAAAAATGATAAAAGATCCTATTTTAAGATCTAAAATAATATATGAAATGGAAAATATTCCTTCTTCTTCTTCTCCCTCCCCAACTTCTTCTTTTCAAACAAATGATATTTTGAGGGATAATGATCCCTATTCTATGTCTGAAATCTATAAGATTTTAGAAAATAGAAATAAAAATAGTAGCCCTACTAATATTATTGATTTGAAAAAAGAAGTTGATAACTTGAAAAAAGAAATAATAGATTTAAAAAGAAATAATAATTCTTTAGAAGAAAGAATTAAAAGATTAGAAATTTCTCAAGGTAAACAAATTATTCCTCAAATTGATAATATGTTTAATTTTCCTGAGAGTATCACTAATAATATTCAAAGTGATGATTTTCTTAATAAATTAGAAATGGTTACTTCACAAAAATGGCTTGTGAAAGTAAAACTTTTAATTAGTAATAATTTTTCAAAAGAATTTATTGCACTAATTGATAGTGGTGCTGATTTAAATTGTATTCAAGAAGGTTTAATACCTACTAGATATTTTGAAAAAACTACTCATATTCTTCGTACTGCTAATAGTGAAAAACTTGATATAAGTTATAAATTGTCAAAAGCTTTTATTTGTAAAAATAAAATTTGTATTCCTAATAGTTTTTTATTGGTTAAAAATATTTCTAACCAAATCATTATTGGAACTCCGTTTTTAAAGAAAATTTATCCTTTAAAAATGGTTGATAAAAATGGTTTTATTGGTACTTATAATAATAATGAAATTCGTTTTGAATTCATTGTTGAACCTTTCTCTAGAATCCTTAATAATATTGAGGAAGTTTTAAAAGCAAAAACTAATCAAATAAATTTCTTAAAACAAGAAATTGTTAGTCTTGATATTGATAATCAATTAGAAAATCATAAGTTAAAAGAAAAAATTTCTTTCCTTGAAAACCAATTTGCTTTATCTATATGTGATGAACACCCCTAATGCTTTTTGGAATAGGAAAAAGCATATTGTTGATTTGCCTTATGATGATAGCTTTGATGGTAATATTACTACTAAAGCTAGGCCTTGTCAAATGAATTCTGAATATTTAAATTATTGTAAAAAAGAAATTGAGTCTTTATTACAAAAGAACTTAATAAGGCCAACAAAATCTGCATGGTCCTGTACTGCTTTTTATGTTAATAAACACAGTGAACAGGAACGTGGTGCTCCTAGATTAGTAATAAACTATAAACCTCTTAATAAGATTTTAAAATGGATCAAGTACCCTATTCCTAATAAAAAGGATTTGCTTGATAGGCTTTCTGATGCTAATATCTTTTCAAAATTTGATTTAAAATCTGGTTATTGGCAAATTCAAATTTCTGAAAATGATAAGTTTAAAACTGCTTTTAATGTTCCGTTTGGGCAATATGAATGGAATGTTATGCCCTTTGGTCTGAAGAATGCTCCTTCAGAATTCCAAAAAATTATGAATGATATTTTTAATCCTTTTAATAAATTTATAATTGCTTATATTGATGATATTTTGGTTTTTTCTAATAATATTGAAAATCATTTTAAACATCTTAATATTTTTAAACAAGCTATTATAAATAATGGTCTTGTTATTTCCAAACCCAAAATGGTTTTATTTCAAAATAAAATTAAATTTTTGGGTCATTTTATTGAAAAAGGAAAAATTGTTCCTATAAATAGAAGTATTGAATTTGCTTCTAAGTTTCCTGATAGAATTACTGATAAAACTCAACTACAAAGATTTTTAGGTAGTTTAAATTATATTTCTCCTTATTATAAAAATTTAGCTCAGGATACTGCTATTTTATATGATAGACTTAAAAAGGTTCCTAAACCTTGGTCTGATAGTCATACTACTGCTGTTGTTAATATAAAAACCAGAGTTAAACAATTGCCTTGTTTAATGCTTTCTAATCCAAATTGGGATAAAGTTGTTGAAACAGATGCCTCTGATATAGGGTATGGTGGTATTTTAACTCAAATTGATCCTAATAGTAAGCAAGAAATTCTTGTCAGATTTTGTTTTGGTAAGTGGAATGATAGCCAGAAAAATTATGCGACTGTTGCTAAAGAAATTTTTTCCATAGTAAAATGTGTGCTTAAATTTCAAGATGATTTATATAATCAGTTTTTTATAATTAAAACTGATTGTCGGGCTGCCCAATTTATGTTTAATAAAGACTTCAAACATAATGTTTCTAAACAAATGTTTGCAAGGTGGCAAGCTTATATGACCCCTTTTGATTTTAAAATTGTTTACAAAAAGGGAATCCATAATAGTATCCCTGATTTTCTGACCCGTGAATTTTTACAGGGATGATCCCTTATAGGGATGGTAGCCGTAATCCCTTCTATAATAGAGGAGGGAGGGCAAGAGGAAGCAATCGCTCTGGTTATACCAAACCAATAATAGAACATGGCAAACATAAGCTTTTTGCCTCTCCAATTTCACAAAGTTCATAGGATTCTGACTCAAAGGATCCATTATATAAAGATCCATTGTTTGCAGAATTTTTGCAGTTCAAAACCCAGAAGAATACAGCTAATAGTTCTTCTGCATCTACTTCCTCTAATAAAACTGAAGGAAATAATATGCCTTCATATATTGATGTTACTAAAAACATCTCTGCTCCTGTGGATGAAGATTCTCTTACAACGTTTGAGCAAAAGGAGCATAAAGAGATAATAATGATCTTGGATAATAAAGATAGAGAATGGGATGCCTGGAAGTTGATGAACAGGTACTTTGATACAACATTATATGCTGCTGGGTCTTATAAACCTAGAATTTATTTTGAAAATATACTTATAGTTACGGGCTCATGCGAAATAAATCATTATTTTCCCCTTTTTGAGAAAAATATTTTCAACTTTAGTAAAATTATAATTAAGAAAATTATTTCTATTGAGGAATGGGGATTATCCTCTCTTAAAGAAAAAGAATTTTATCTAAGAGCCCATAATATCTCTTACAAATATAATTATTGGGATTATATCCAAGCTTTTACAAATATTTTCTTATATGAAAATCCCAGGAAAAAACACACTTGGTTTATAAAAGTATGTCCTGAAGTTTTTAATAATCCCATCCCCAATTGGTTTTTATTTTGGTGGAAATCATATGGTCCAACTCATAATATTCTCCCGGACCAATTTCGTCAATTATTCGAACAATGGAGCTCATATTCTCCAGAATTAATAAAAGCTGAGGAAGAAAATCAGATGATTAACAATAAGGCTGCAATGATATTTTTTATGGAATTTTCAATCCCTTGGATATGGAAATGGATGCCAGAAGTCAGGGTTGATAATATTCCTTGTTTGTACCGTTCTTTTTATATAAAATGGTGGAACAAGATGCTCCAAAGGGATAAGGAGATTGGTCAAATGGAAGGCCAAGAAACCCTAGATAATATTAAAAAAGCAATTCAGATTTATAAAGAAAAAATTGAATCTGATAAAAAGAAAGAAGCTTATTCATTATTCGGTAAAGCTTCTGAAAAAATAAAGATGCGTAAAGGAAAATTGTCCAAGGCAGATCTTTTGAAGGAAGTTATTAATATGGTTCAGGAAGAGTTAAAAGAACAAGATAACAATGACTCTTCTGAAGAAGATGATATAGTGTCAATGGCCAGTTCCTCAAAATCGAAAATGGATGATAATCAATTTGGCTGTCTAGCAGGAGAAGCCAAATGAAGACATACCTTCTTCACAGGATATTAATAAAATCCTGGCTGCCTTAAGGAAAGAATAATAAATTTCCTGATAAGGGTAATTTGTTTTTTTTTTTTTTGTAATAGGTAATAGTAATAGACTGTTTGAACAGTAATATACTGTTCACTTTTACAGTTCATTTTACTATTCGGATTCGAAAATTTTGAAGTCCGCACAGTATTCTTTTGTCTATATATAGGATTAGTTCAGTTGTGTTTGGGGAGCGTAGAATTTTACTCTCCCTCTCTGCTTTCTTTTGGTTTTCCCCTGATCTCCCATCTGTAATTTCTTCTTTGTAAATTTTTCCTTCTTTAAGTTTAGTTTTCTTTGTATAATACAGAAGCTGTTTTGAAGATCCTTTCTTGGTAAGCTTTTATTTTATTTTATTGTTTTTAAATATTTATTTAAGCTTTGAACTTAGCCTAATGGAAGGCTAAGGTATTTGTGTTAAACATATATGAGTTAAATTATTTCCTATATAGATGTGGTTAAGGTCTGTTATGTACAAGACTTTATGAGAAGGGTTCGGATCTTATGGTCTGGTTAGCTAGTTATGATTGGGTTCTGAGGTTTAACGGCACTCCAAGTATGTTGTCCTCTGGAAGTTTACCCTGTTTGCCCTTGTAAGCCGAGGTTGGCGTTTGTGGGCTGTTTGGGGTACTTTGGTTCCAGAATTCATACTTGGTGGGCTAGTTAAATTCAGGTAAACAGTCCCAATCATGTAATGCTGTGATTCACCGCCTGATCTGTGGCCCCTTCATAAGATTCTGTGCTTGGTGGTAATAATAATAGTAATAATAATAATAATAATAATAATAATAATAATAATAATAATAATAATAATAATAATAATAAGAAGAAGAAGAAGAAGAAGAAGAAGAAGAAGAACAACAACAACAACAACAACAACAACAACAACAACAACAACTCATAAGCTATTAAGAAGAAGAAGAAGAAGAAGAAGAACAACAACAACAACAACAACAACTCATAAGCTGTTAATTAGCAGAGCTTTCCTCTTTGAACTCAAACTCGGACCAAAAAAATAACTTATAAACTATGCCCGACTCTATAATATTTTAGACTCACCAAAATTTTCTAAGATTTAATTTGGTGAGGCCCCTAATAAAGGATATACCTTAGAATATGCTGCAACACTGCGAGAAGGACGACCTTTGAGAATGCGAATGAGACTAGACGACCTGTGGTTACCCAATATGGTCATCCTCGCCCTAATTATTGTAGTCCTCGATGTCCAATTTCCCATAGTTGGCACTCTGGAAACATATGCCCTAAGCACACTTCAAGCGCCCATCCTATGTACTAGAGTGCCATGCCTTGTGGTGCCAAATCTAAGCACCCCATAAGTGCCCCAAATAGTCGCATCTAAGGGATTGACCCCAAGAATCATATGGGTACCTAGGATAAGCATCCGAGCACCCAAGATGGCCATCTTGTGCGTGGCCAGAATTGGCATTGCCTGGGCACCAGACTGAAGTGCCCAATGAAAGTAGGAGTAGGGTTTAGGATCCATAATATAAAACCATAAAAGGCTAAATATAACTAAACCACTCCACTCTAAGGATCTAATCATACTTATAATAAGGATTTAGATTCAAAAAATTTACCTTTAAAGCTAAATGCAAAGGCAACAGGAGAAACACTCCAAGGAACACTTTAATGGAGATATTTGCGCACAACAGAACAAGCCAATAGTTGACCATCTTCCATAACTCCAAAAATCCTCAAAATTGGCAGAAGGCTACACCACACATCAAGGTAGAAGCTTCAAAAATTTCGTACAGATTAGAACCTCCTAGGTCCTCCAAATCTGCCACACAAACTACCGAACAACAGTAGTTCACCAAGGAGCAACAAGTCCCCCAAGTGTTGAACCTCTAATGATTAAGTCCACAAAACCAAGGTAGCTCTAGATCAGCCTCAAACCTTCTAGATAACTTGTGGATGAAGGCGAGGGAGTGGCGTTTGGATAGGAATTGGAGAGAGATAGTATTTTGGCGAGTGTGAATATTTAACACATGAATATCACACTTTTGGAGGGAAATAAAGGAATCAATTGGGAGACCATCATATGGCCAGCCACTTGGTATTTATAAAGTGAAGAGAGTGTGATGCAAGTTGGCATCACACCTCCCATGCTTGTTGGCCAACTTGCCAACTTGCATGTGATATGAGTTTCACATGCATTTGCATTTAATTAGCATCTACATTTCATCTTATGAAATGTAATGCAAATTAACTCTAATTGAATTCAAATGAACTTTTTCATTTGAATTTCCCTCCAAAATCCAAATACTCATTTTAATTAAATTGACTTTTTAATTTAATTAATTAAATTAACTTAACTCCTTAAGTCAACTAACTTAACTCTTTAAGTTAATTGATGTTACCTTAACTTCTTAAGTTGACTAATTATTGTCATATGTCACCAATTAAATTAACTCCTTAATTTAATTTGTCTAACTTAATTTCTTAAATTATTTTGATTAATTTAATAATTAAATTAATCAAGCCAAAATGACCAATAAAATAGTCAACTGTTTTCTCTCCAAAAACGCCTAGATGGAATTTTCTAACTCTTTAGAAAATTCCTCTCATCAAGTAAAAACTACCTTTAGGCTTTTGTGTGTGATCTATTATGTTCATCCATTTATTGAACATGGGCTCACAACTCATTGTGATATTTTGAATATTGAAGTATTCATATTAGTTTAAACTATTTTAAACTAATAACTCTTCCAGTTAATCTCTATTAATCGAAAAGTTCCCAATCTCCATAGTCGATGTCTAGCAACAAGCCCATGGAGCCCAGGTAGCTAATTAGATGAATGAATATGTCTCAATGAACCATTCTAGCTCTATGCTTACCATGTAAATACAGTTCTTTCATCTCCCATCTCCCGAATGAGGTCTAGGGCAAGATATTTGTCGGCTTCCCAATAGCCTCGATAGCTATGTTTCTAATTCCAATGTTTGATTCCCCTTTATGATCTCATCTTTGAAAAACTCCTTTTTCAAATTGTCATACTATCTTGCACAAGGATTTCTTAGAATTGATCATTATATAATACATAGGAGATGCATTTGTCCTTTACAACAACTAGGAGATGGATCCCATCTTAGATATCATAAAGCTCCATGTCTAAGTAGCTCATACCTAATCTCAACTAGGATGACCCGCTACGTGGTCGGTGAAGAGTCAAAGCATGAGGACCTAAACACAAGGTTACCATGGATGCTTAGGTCAAAGGACTAATTATATGCACTAGCATAAGATGGAGAATTTTTCACTACCGACTTGCCACTCTGGCTATCTAGTAGATTCTCCGGGCGGGTCTTTAGTGAACTTATTCTCTAGCAAGCACCCACTGACATGTACCCATGTCTAACATGGATTGCTTATGAAATGGAGCAATATCCAACTTCTTGAATTTATGCATCGTTAGTGCAAGTCTATCCGAATCTTAGATTCCCCGTCTCATAAAATTCTACGACTTGAAATATTTAAAATCACGACCATAGAGACTTACTTCATGATCACCACCCAGTGTGTGACCAAGTCTCATAGTCTTGTGTGATTTAGGGGCTTCAACCAAATGCCAATGAAGTAAAATAAGTATAACATGAAGATGGCTATTTTATAAGAATATCATTCAATCAAAATGGTATCACAAGTGAAATAGTTTACATCCCAATCTAATTGGTTGTAGGGCACTATTCCAATACCCAGCAGGTGCCCAACATCTGCACCTGGCTTGGCTAAGCTCTATTGATTGCCTAGTTAGCCAGCAGCGACTCCACTGCCACTCCCTCCACATGACTATTTTTAAGAGTTTAACTCAAAACATGACTTATTCTCATACATGTTTTGACTCAACAGGACCCCAAAAATTTTTAGTAACTTAAAAGAATTAGGGTAAAAAAATTTTTGAGCAAAAGACTCAAGGCAAAAACACGATAAAGTAACAATACCTGGAAAAAAAAACCTTGAAGAACTTCAGTCTTCAATTATATTTAATAAAACTTTATAGGGATAAAAAATTTACAGAGATGTATACAAAGGAGGGTATGGGAAGCTCTAAGTGGGTTCTGCCCCAAACTAATGAAGAGGCCCTCTATTTATAGACTATTGTGTCAGATGCTACAAAAAGAATAAAGAAAACTTTTGCAAAAATTTTGCGTCCGAACAGTACTATTACAAAAGTAACTTTATAAAAGTCTATAGTAAATTGTAGTTGGCAGGTCGTTCATGTCAGTTGGTGGACTCTTCAGATTTCTTTTTGATATTATCTTTAAGAGTTTCTTTCAAACTCTCAAAAATATCTTCAACTGAAGGTTTTTCATTCTCATAAGGATCTTGAGATTCTCCAGCAAGACAATTATATTGATTTTCTCCCTTTGAAGAGGTTGCCATTGACGAATTTGACTTATTATCCATCTCGACATCAAGATTTTTCATTAAATCTTTCTTCATTTCTTCAATATATGATTCTACCATTTCTTCTTTGGAGATTACTCCTTTCTTCATCTGTAATTTTCTTATACTATGCTGAAAAGGATTGGGAGACTCCTTTTGCTTTGCCTTTATCAGTTCTTGATATTCTGTAATTTTTTCTTGGATTTGATCCAATGTCTCCTAAACTCCAGTCTCTTTTTCTTTCAGAAGCATTTTGTTCCAAAATTTTGTGAAGAAGATTTATCTCAAGCAAGGGATATTTTGTTGAGTATGATCAACTTTGGGAGTCCACTTCCAAATCCATGGAATAGAGAATTCAATGAAGAAATACATAGGGGCCATTCCCTCAATCCATTTATTTTGATGTTCTAATTCATAAGCTTTGGTGAACAATTCACCCATTTTGCATAGTAACCTTTAAAAGGGTCTGGAAGAATTTTTATTGATGGACCATAATTAATCCACCATTCATGAAACCAATTTGGTAGCTCTCGTTTATAAACTCCTGAGCAAACCTTAATAAACCAAGAATGTTTTCTTTTTGAATTTTCATATAATAAGGCTTTATTAAATGTCTCAATATAATCCCAATAATTGAATTTAATTGGAGTTTTTAACTCCTGATGAAAATATTCTTTTTCTCTAAGGGTACTAATTCCCCATTCTTCAGAAGATATAATCTTTTTGATTATAATTTTACTAAAATTATAAATAGATCGACTATTAGTCGGATAGAAATGATTTATTTCATAGGTCATGTACTTATGAGTATATTCTCATAATGCGTTCTTTGTTTATATGATCCAGCAACATATAATGTTGTATTAAGGTACCTTTGCATTAAGGTCTATGGCACATTCTGCCATTGTAAATCTTTATTTTCTAAAAGTAGTATTACTTTTTTGGATAAACTTTTTTCATAATGGGAAAATCATCACTTTCTTCCTCATTAACAATATTAGCATATGAGGTATTACCTTCTTGTTGATCTTTCTGTTTCTTGTATTCAAGAAACTCCTTATATAGGGGATTATCTAGGATATTTCCTGATGCAATATTGGCAGCTATAAGCTTTTGTGATCTATACTGTATTATTGTTTTCCCTCCTCTTCCTCCTCTATTAGAGGGGAAGTTTTGACCCCTTCATCGTGGGATCATTCCTGTAAATACTCATGAGAGAGAAAGTCAAGCAGATTATTATCTGAACCCTTTTTATAATGACTAACAAAATCAAATGGAGCTAAGTTAGCTTGCCATCTTGCAAACATTTGCTTAGAAATATCATGTTTAAAATCTTTATTAAACATATATTTTGCTGATTGGCAACTGTTCTTATAATAAACTTTTGATTATATAAATCATCTTGAAATTTTAAGACACATTTTACTACTGCTAGAATTTCTTTTGCAGTAGTAGCATAATTTTTCTAGCTATTATTCCATTTTCCAGAATAAAATGTAACAAGATATTCTTGTTTAGTATTTGGATGTATTTGTTTTAAAATACCTCTATAACCAATATCAGATGCATCGGTTTCTATAATCTTTTCCCAATTTGGATTAGCAAGCATAAGACAAGGAAGATTATTAACTTTTTGTTTAATTTTTTTAACAGCTCCAGTATGCTGTTTAGACCACGGTTTAAGAATCTTTTTTAATCTATCATATAGGATTGCAGTATCTTTTGCAAGATTTTTATATTAAGCAGAAATGTAATTGAGACTTCCTAGAAATCTTTGCAATTGGGTCTTATCTATAATTTTGTTAGGGAATTTAGAAGCAAATTTATACTTCTATTTATAGGAATAATTTTCCTTTTTCTATATTATGACCAAGATATCTATTTTTTGTTTGAAAAAGATTCATTTTTGGTCTAGATATAACTAAACCATTTCGAATAATAATTTTCTTGAAAATATCAAGATGTTTAAAATGTATTTCTATAGTTTTAGAAAAAATTAAAATATCAACAATATAGAGTATTATAAATTCACTATATGGAATGAATATATCATTCATAATTTTCTGAAATTTTGAAGGAGCATTTTTCAGACTAAATGGCATAAGATTCCATTCAAATTGTCCTATTGGAACATTAAAAACAGTTTTATACCTGTCTTCTTCAGCAATTTGAATTTCCCAGTATCCTGATTTCAAATCAAAATTTGAAAATATAACAGCTTCATAGAGTCTATCAAGTAAATCTTTTTTATTAGGAATCGGATATCTAATCCATTTTAAAACTTTATTAAGAGGTTTATAATTAATAACAAGGTGAGGTATTCTTCTTTCTTGTTCAGAATGTTTATTAACATAAAAAGCAATACAAGACCAAAGAGATTTAGAAGGTTTTATTAAGCCTTTTTGTAAAAGAGAAGCAATTTCTTTTTTACATAATTCTAAATATTCAGAATTCATTTAATATGGTATAGCTTTAGTAGGAATTTTCTTTTCGCCAAAATCCTCTTGACATGGAAGATTAACAATATGTTTCTTCCTATTCCAAAAAGCATTTAGATGGTCATTACAATCTCTAATGAGAATTTATTAATTATTAATTTAATTTTATCCTGTAATTTAGGATTTTGAAGTTTTTCTTCAATAGTTAAAATATTTATTTCTTCTTTAAGAAAATTTATTTGAAGATTTTTTGCTATTAGCAAATCATGGATTTGATGAAGAACTCTAGTAAAAGGTTCAGCTATAAACTCAAAATTTATTTCTTTTTTTTCCAAAGTTCCTATAAAACCATTTTCATTTATATTTGATAGGAAATATTTTTTTAAAAAATGGAGTACCAAGTATAACTTGATTTGTAATATTTTTTATAAGTAAAAAGCTTGTAGGAATATAAGTATTATTTTTTGCAAATATAAGCTTTTGGTAATTTATATTGAATATCTAGTTTCTGACCATTAGCAGAACTTAGAGAATGAGTAGTTTTATGAAAATACCTAGTAAGAATAATTCATTCCTGAATGCAATTTAAATCTGCTGCATTGTCCACTAAAGCTATTAATTCTTTTTGAAATCTATTATCAATAAGTAAATTGATTTTTATAAACCACTTTTGAGATGTACTCATTTCAAGAGTAAGAAGAAAGTTATCATCATTAGGAAATCTTATTATTTCATCAAATTTTTTATCATGAAAAGTCATAATTTTATTATTCTTTTCTAAAATAGAAATTCTTTCATCAAGAAATTTATTTTCTTGTTTAAGATTATGAATATCATTTTTTAAATTATTAATTTCAATAGTCAAATCTTGAATTGTAGTAGGAGTTTCAATTTTTTGTCTTTGTTTTAAAAGTCTTTGAACCTCAGCCATAGTATAAGGATCAAGAGAAGTATAAGTTTCTTTATTTTTATCATAATTATTAGAAGAAGTACTAGGAGTATTTTCAATTTGATCTATAATTTTAGATCTAATTTCTAGATCTTCTATAAATTTTAAAAGTTCCATTATATTTTCACTGTTTAAAACATTAAATTTAAATCATTTAATTGAGCAAGAATTTTATACAATTCTTCATTATCACTATCTTGGATTTCCTTGTTGACATGAATCATAACATTCTTCTTCAGAAATATAATTCTCACTTTCTAATGCTTTTAATTCTTCAGATGCTAAAGATTTTTCAAAATTATTTTCTAAACTACCATCACTAGAAACATCTCCTGATTCAGAATTTAAGAGTAATTTAGAAATAGTGTCTTTTAACTCATTATCAATATTAAGATTATTAATTTTTTTCTTCATTTTACATTTATTAGCATAATGGCCTATTTTACCACATTTAAAACAGGCTCTATTTTTCTTTTTTTTTTTTTATCTTTTTTCTCTTCTTTTTTGTTTTTTTTTTATTAGAATATTTTCTATATATTTTATCTTCTTTTTTCTGCCTATTAGGCTTACCATACCAAATTGACCACAAGATTGACCTAATTGTCTTTTTTCTGTAATATTATGATGCTTAATTTGTTGATTTAATTTAATTTCATTACACAAGGATAAACCTTCTTGTATACATGTACCTATAAGTTTTCCACAACTATAACTATCATATTCAATATGAGTACCTCCTTTTCTCAGATTTTTTCTTACTCTTTCAGCAAATAAAAAAGGTAATCCATCTATAAATTTAGACTTCCAGTGATGACTATTAGACTTAGGGAGTTCCATGACTCTTGATAAAAATGTATCTTTATACCACCTAAATTATGTGAGAGTAGGACATTTTAAACCATTAAGCAAAGTTCTGATATTTTCACTATCATCATACCATATTCCAGTAAAATGTTCTATAATATTAATAACAAGAGTATAAACAACATTTTCAACATTATGTCCTGATTCATTTTTAATTGTATTTAAAATTTCAGATCTATTAGAAACAACAAGATAATTATCCCACCGGCCTTTTAATTGACTAGTAAATCCTGCAACAATCATATTAGCAACAACTTTTTCACTATTACCATTATTTTTTGAAATTGTGCTATACATAAGCATTCTATGAACAAGATTATAAATTTGTCTTTCAGTATAACCATCAAGATTCCATTCATAAATATTTCTTCCACTATAACTGTTATTTATAATAAATTCTTGTTCTTCATGAAGGGCATCTTGAGGAGTAGGTCTAGGATAATAATACATCCTCGTAGTTGGTTTATCAGTATACTTTTCAATTTTATTAATTTCATCTTGAACATATCTTTTATAATTATTAGTATCACTGATGCCTTCTTCAAATTCCTTATTAAGAGTATTGATTTTCATTTCTTTGAATTTATTATCAAGTAATTTTTCTAATTCATTAATAGATTTTAATTTGAAGTTATGAATTTCAGGAGAGGGTTGTATACTTGGGGCTGCTATGACTTCTTGAGGTTGACCTTGATTAAGTCTAGCAGTACTTATTAAATTTTTTACTTGATTTACTAAAGAATATAATCCTTCAACTCTATTATGAAGAGATGAAATTTGTTCTCCAAAAATACTCTAAATTATTCATATATATATATATATATAAGAAATATTATTTAGTATTTTATACTAATATTATTGTACACATGAATAAATAATCAAAATACATTTGTAGACATGTATTAGAAGTATATATAAGATGCTATGGGTTTTGGCACAGTAGCAGGCTAGCTGCTCTTCGACTGGTGGACCCCCACCATCATTTAAATATATATTGTTTTTGCTTTTTTATTTTGTTGTTTCTTCCTTTTCATTTTTTCCAAGTGTTCGCTGTTGCATGTGCCACCCAACCACCCTTCATATCTTACTTTTCCTCTTCTTTTTCTTGAGCTCCTCGGGCCAAGAAAGGGTATTGCACTGAACCTCACTGTTGCAAGCTAAAGGGTGTTCTACAAGGTATGCCCAATTTGTTCCTCAATCAATTATTGTTTCTCTACTATTTAGTGTTGCAAAGATTGATGAATTGACGGGTGTCAGGAATAGAAAACTAAAATATCAATCAAAATCACTCACTCTATATGTGTTTTGAGAAAAACTCACAAAAATAATTGAAAATCATGCTTAATATTACGCATACCTGATGATATTGATCAAATGATGTCTTGACAATAAAAGGGACCTTGTCATAGTGAAAAGAATATTGAGGCTATTTTTTATGTTTGAAAAGAATCATGCAAGAAAAAAACCAGTCAAGAATAGGCTGTTTTGTTACATGCCAGCCCTTTGCATAAAACTATCGTATTTTATTGAGTATGAGAAATTAAATTCATGACAATAAGAATAGTTGGTGGGGGAGTGGGGGAGTAAAAACACACACACACATATGTGTGTGTGTGTGAATTGAGACGAAAGAAACTAAGGGAGAGATTGACTCATTTGAAAGGTTGAAAGAGAAAATGAATCCAAGAAAAAAACTAACACATAAAAAAGTGTGAACCTATTCATTATATTACAAGGAAAGCTCCAATTTTTTTACCAAAATATTGGATTTCACCCCAAAAAACCGATCAGTGAAAAGAAAAAGGAGAAAGGGAACTTCAAGAAAAGGGACAACAAGGGCTTACCTTTCTGATAAGCACAAATAGAAAGGGAAGCAAATGGTTAAATAGATATGAAATATATTAATGGCATAAATGTGGCAGCGTAGAGGCGATAGAGGAAGGCTACAAAGGAAGAGAATAGAATGCGACACATGTGTGGGGATTGGAGGATGGCAAGCATAAAGAGAATGTAAGAAGTTTATAAAGGCATTTATTACAGGGGGTTGTCCAAAGAAAAGGTTCTAATTAATTGTATTGGTCATGAAAAGACTAAAGATAGAGTTAATCTTAATTACTGTACGTAGGACTTTTTTTAAACTTTTGTAGGTGGGAGGAGACCATTAAGTAATAGATTTTTATTTATTTATAAGTTTCATTATTATTTTTATTTTACACTTAAAAAATTTTAATTGAATTTGTTTGTTAAACAAATAAATATAGGAAAAAAGATGGGATAATGTTAAGAATTTTTTATTGAATTAATTGATATACTTTTTGCAAACTTCTTAATATGTATTTCTTAATTTTATTTTCAATGGTTATTAATTTGTTGTTCAAGAAATTCACATATTTATTTAATAGATATGTCCTATTGTGCCGATTTGTTGATATTAATTTTATTTTCAATATACATTGGGTTGCCATTCAATTAATTTGGATATTTAATTTATTGTAATTACTATATTTCGTGTCGATTTTTTTTTTCAATTGTTATTAAGTTGTTGATCAATGAATTTGCATATTAATTATAATCATTATGTTTTATGGTACATGATTTTTCAATGTTAACTTTTATTTTTTAAATATATTTTAGTGAATAATGGATAACGAGAAAGACATTTTGGGTAAGTGTAATTGAAAAGCTAGAATAGTGTATAGTTCCATGAGTACTGAAGAAAAAAAAAAGTTCTTAGAAATACATAGGTAATATTATAGAAATCGTGTTTGTCGATCTGAAGAACAACAATCTCTAGGAGAGGGAACATTTGCTAGTGGTACTTTCTTGCGTGCTTCTGTTGCTCCTCATACTTTGGCATCTATAGCTATTGAATCCTGTAAATCAACCAAATTGCATGTAGTTACCGTTGCTTGTAATAGTAAGGAGAAAAAGAAAGTTTCGAGCAAGATAGGCAATATTATAATAGTCATTTCCTTTAATTTTAGTGCTTTTTGTACCTCATTATTTGTTAATGTTCAGACTTCAAAACCAACTAAATTACTTCCAACTACAATGAATTTTGGAGGTATATATTTACTTATTTATAGTAATTGTTATTAAGTGATTACTTCTAGAGGATTTTTATTTTAGTTACCATTAGCATATTTATTCCACTGAAACTTAGATATCTCATTTTCAGAAATGCCGATTGAAAGAAGTTACACATTAAGTGTGCTATCTAGGCAATGTTTGTCATCCCATTGTAGGCTTAATTGATTTTTGAGATTATCACATCTCCCGCACATGCATTGGAAATTGCTCCCGATGCCTAATTGCATGTATGTGGTGCTCATCGCTTTAGTAGCGAAACTATAGGGTTTTGTTGCTTGGTGGTCGGGTGTTGTTAGCTTAATTGTATGGTAACTAATCCAATATTGTATAACTTTTTTCCTATGGATAGATCAACTATTGGTAATAGCTTTCAAAGGAAGGCAAGGACTTATAATAACAAATTTGCTTTAACTTCTATTGGCATGAAGATTAATCCTCAATATTGCTGGAATAATCAATGATGTACCTTGTTAAAAGTCAATGGTCAGGTTTATCATAAGTTGAATCCTTTAAATTCTTCTTTTGAATTACCAAAGTGACTACAATTATTCTTTCTTGATACTGCTGATGATATCAGCACTTAAGTTCTTAAAGAATATGAATTGGAACCCAAAGTTTTTGTTTTTTTGTTAAAGCTTTAGCAAACAATCCGTACATTAAGGTATTCAAGCATCTTCAATCTTGGGATAATTTGAAAAATTGTTCTATTATTTTGCGTTGTCATCCAAGGTTAGATATAAGAACTCATAATTTCCCAACTGAGGAACATATTGTTAATAAAGCTATTGATGACCCTCAGGATATGAAAAGAGATATTAAAGTGTATACTAAAGGCAATGAAAGTCGTTCAATTGAATATCATTATGGATGCTATGATCCATTGCAATATCCTCAATCATTTCCATATTAAGAGTTTGGATGGCATATTGGTATAGATTATATAGAACAATTGGTAAATAAAAGGTCTATATGTAAAGATACCAATCTAGTGAAGCCAACATTAGGTTAGTCAGTTGATGATATATTGCAAATGGAAGGGGAAGGTTTGTATATTTATCTTTTTTCAACTATTGATTTACTAATACTAATCAAATAATGAAAATCATAATCAATTGTTTATATGTTGCTATAGAATGTACTAATTTGTTTTTGGTTTTAATTGCAGTATATTGACAAAATAGGAAGAAATGACAAAATGTCTCATGTCGAGAGTTTACATGCTATAGAGCCTAAATAAGCGATAATGGATTTGATTCAATAATTTGGTTTGGGAGAATAGGTCAGCAGCATGGGATTGATTCTTATATTAAATTAAGGCACAACAACTAAATTTTTATAGGATGGAACAACAACAATTTAATGCAAGAATGGAAAGTTTTCAAGGTATAGTTGATAGTTTAGGTATTGATAGAGAGAATGATCCAACAAAAGCTGGTCAAAAAATTGTAGTGCCATCTTCTTTCATTTGAGGTCCTCGGCATATGATGAAGTGGTATGTAAATGCTAAGGCTTTAGGCAAAAGTTTGGTAAAACTGATTTATTTCTAACTATGACATGTAATCCATCTTGGAGAGAAATCCAATATGAACTGCTGCTAACTGAGGAAGCACATGATAGACTTGAATTAGTTGCCTGTGTTTTTCAAGCAATACTTGAAGAATTGAAAGATGAAATCATAAGAAAAACTTTTAGGAGAGGTTGCTTCATATGTCTATGTTGTTGAATATCAAAAAAGAGGGTTACCGCATACACATTGGTTAATAATGTTAAAAAGATCAGCATAAGTTAGAAACCCCAAATATATATGATGAAATTATAAGTGTTGAAATTCCTAATCATACGCACCCATTGCTATATTCCTTATATCTCATATGATGCATGATCCTTGTGGAAATTCTAGCCCTAAGAATGAATACATGGAAGAAGGAAAATGCAAAAATAGGTTTCCAAAAACATTCTCTGATGGGAAAATTGCAATTTTAATCCCTCAACTATTTCATGTTTCGATTTCACTTCATTTTGATATGGGATTAGCACATTTAATCCATTTTGCACTAAATTTTAGTACATTTGGTCTAATTTTTCGCAAATTTGATCCATCGGGTTGAAAAATTTTCAATTGAACCCAATAATTGCCCAGTTAGCATCAATTGGGCCTAATTTTTGGGGATTTTGTGACATTTGTGATCTGGCTCAACATCACCATCCTTGTCATCTACCACGTCAACCAAATGGCTAAAACTAAAAATAAATAAATAAATTTGAGGGAAAAATAAAAATATATTAAAAAATATTATTGTTAAGATATGTATAAACATATATAAACATATACTATATATAATAATATATATATACATAATATATATTTATACATCCAACCCATCCACCCCCTTCCATGACGTCCGCCAGATCTGGTGGCTACCATGGCAGCAGCAGCAGCAACGACCATTGCTATTGTCGCTGCTGCCATGGCAGCGGGTGGCTTGCAGGTGGGTGGAGGTGGGGGAGGGAGGAGAAAGGATTGTGTGTAGGGAAGGGGGCGGGGGGTGGGGAGGGGTGTGGGAAGGTATGGCAGCAGCCGCTGCTCATGGGGAGCCTGAGCAGCGACTGCCCATGGCTACAGAAAGGGTTGGGTTGGGTGGAGGTTGGGGTTGGGGGGATGGGTTGGGTAGGATAAGGAAGATGATAACATTAATTATATTAATATTATTAATAAATTATTTAAATTATTTTTAAATACTATTTATTATTTAATATTATTAAATATGCAATATTATTTTAATGTTCTGTCTTGAAATTGTTTATCTATTTTATTTTTAATTAATAAATAATTCATTTAAATTTATTTAAATTATTTAAGAGATTTTGTTATTTTAAAATTATTAAATATATAATTTAACTAATAAATATATTTAGTATTTAATATTATTGAATAAATTTATTTATTTAAATAAATTATTCTAGATATGCAATATTATTAAATAGATTATTTTAGAGGTGTTCCTTCAGTTGATGATTTTCTTCTTAATATAGGTAAATCAATATCCAATTTTTCGTTGTCACTAAATTGTGAAAGGCTAACTGAACGTGAAAAGTTTAATAGAGAACTTGCATATGAAAAATGTATAAGCATCTCAAATGATGAGTTACTAGCAATAACTAAATTGAATGAGAAATAGAGCCAGGCTTTTAGAGCAGGAATTTAGAAAGTTAATAAAAATAAGCTCAGAGCCTTTTTCATTGATGGACCTGGAGGAACAGGAAAAACATTTTTATATGGAGCTCTACTTGCGTATGTTAGACTCAATGGAGATATAGCTTTAGATGTAGCGATATCTGGAGTTGCAGCATCATTCTTACCCAGTGGTCGAACTGCATATTTTAGATTTAAGTTGCCATTGAAAATTGAAAAAAATGCCAATGTAAAAATTAAAAAATAGTCAAGTTTAGCAAAAATGCTAGTACTTGCAAAACTCATTATTTGGAACGAGGCTTCTATGGCAAATAGAAAAACAATTAAGGCATTTGATAAATTATTGTGTGATATTACGGAGTCTCCAAATATGCTTTTTGGTGGAAAAATAATTGTTTTTGGTGGTAATTTTGAACAAACATTACTATTAGTACCAGAAGGAACAAGCCAACATATGATTAAAGCAAGTTTTATCGCATCTTTCATTTAGAAAAAATTGAAGAAATTTAAATTAGATGTAAACGTTACAGCATAGGAAGATCCATTGTTTGCCTCACTTTTACTTAAAGTTGGTGATGGTAGAGAACCATATGTTTTTGAAGATAATATACATATTCCTTTCATTCCCTTTGTTGATAGTAAATATTTGAATAATATTGTTTTTCCTTTGATTTAGTCTTATATGGATAATCCATATTCTTTAGTTAATAGAGCTATATTAACACCTAAGAATGACTACGTAAATGAAATAAATAATATTCTTATCCAAAAGATACTTTCTAAATCTAAACATTATATACGTTATAGTAAAGCTTGTAATGCACAAGACTAAGGACAATATGAAGATTGCTTTAATTGTATAACTGCAAATGGATTGCCAGCACATGAATTAATTTTAAAAGAGAATTGTCCTATTATGTTGCTTCAAAATTTAAATCCTATTAAAGGACTCTGTAATAGAACAAGATTAATATGTACGATATTGGGAAAAAACTTTATAGGAGATGAAATTGCAGCACGTGATTTCAAAGGAAAGCATGTTTATATACCACGCATCCCCTTACAATGTACTGACATGCGATAATATCCAATAGACTTTTGAACAATCCAATACCCTATGTGACCATATTTTGCAATGACAATAAACAAAGCACAAGGCTAAATACTTGATTTTGTTGGTGTTTATCTTCCAAAACATGTATTTTCTCACAAACAATTATATGTTGTTTTATCTCGTGCAAGAAATGCAAAATTAATCAAAGTTCTTATAAAGCCAACAATTGAAAGTGCGGAATCTCATCAATACGCTAAAAATATAGTGTATTTAGAAATTTATGAATGGTTGGAGGTTGAAAATTGGTGAATGTTTAAATTTAGTTTGTTATACATTATATTTTTTTCTGAGTATTTTGTTATTATGGATAACTATTATGATTAAGCTATAATTTGATTGTTACTTTGCTATTGCAGATTGACAATATGAGCCGGCAAATATATTATATTAAATACATCAATCCAATACTAAAAAGTTGGACAACAAAAGTTTTGGTAGAATAAAAAAAGTCACCACGCAATCATTGAATAGTTCGAAAAGATGTCAAAGCAAGATACTATAGACTTAACATTTATTTTTATGCCTCTTGTGCTTATATTATAAAATTTGTTGGTCCAAATATTGAGTTTTATGAATACGAATTATATGAGCACAACTACTTCAACTAATAGTATAAATTCCAAAATTCATTTTTGATATTGTGTGATATTATAAACTTAGTTAGGTTAATATTATAGACTTAGCTGCCGCATGTGTTGTGTCTTACGAATAAAAATTAAACTATTAGTAATTTGCAAAGATCATTTTTATACTTCTCTCTGTTGATACTAGAGACTTCATATCCATTTTTATACTTCTTGTACTCATATTATATATTTTACTGTTAGAAATGCTATATTTTGTAAATGAAGATTGCATAAACACACGTTTTTCCTCTCAATAATATAAGGTTCAAAATTAATCTTTAATACTTCATGTGTTAATATTATAAACTTAATTATGCTAATACTGTAGACTTAATTGCTATAAATGTTGTGTCTTACAAATGAAAATTAAATTATTAGAATTTAAAACTCCCTAAACCTATGGGATCCTTTTGCAATTTCATTTCTAAAAATAACTTTTTTCAAGCTGCAGTGCTTTCTGTTTACCATAAATAATTATTTTCTCTTTATTTTGGCTTAGCTAATGGGTTAAAATTAAAAAAAAAAAAAAAGATATTAAAAAGAAGTTATGAAATTTAATAATATTATTAACATTTTCTAAATTATGGTCAAATATTGATCACAATTAAAAGAGACTTGACAAACATCATTAATTGCGAGATATATATTTACAAACTTATTAGAATTTAATTTGCCAAAATTAATATAAAGAGATACATATATATTAAGATATATATATATATATATATAGTATTTATCAAAACTAAACAAAGAGTTCTAAAATGAATAATACACATAGCAAGAAAAATATTTGTTATTATATGAATTTAGAAAATATATAATTCAAAGAAGAAATATAACATTTATCAATAAATTTTTGTAGAATATACCATTGAACCATGGAATGTAGGAACCAATAAAGAGAAAGACAAATGAGCTTTTTAATAAGAAATACATAAATATTGGAGTAAGTTATGGAGCCAATCTTTTCTTGATTGTTTCTTGATTACCTAGTCCATCAATCATAAAATTTATTTTCATATATGAATATGACCTTATAAAAATTAATAATGAAAAATGTAATAATGGAAAACCAATTTATTATTTTAGAATTATTAAATGTATAAAAAGAAACTATCTTAGTTGAACAAAAGTACAAATATTAAGCTATCCAACACTATAATTCACAGAGAAAAAAAAAAGCGATGAATACAATTATACTTTATATATATATATATATATATATATATTAGATTCTTCCAAACAAATATGTGTGTGTGTCGGATGGATGAGATGTGAGGTTGGAGAGGGGATTGGTAGCATGTTTGTTAGCAGATTTCACGATATTTTTATCCACTCATCATGTAAGGCCGTAGAGTACTCACACAACTATCATTCTTAGCAATATTTAATTTGAGATGATTGAAGCATCACCCACTTAAATTAAAAAAATCATTGCCCATCAAATAAAATAATCAAACAAAGTGTATTATTTACTTATAAATAATGTCTAATATATACAATTTTATTCATAGGGGACAAGAGTGGTAGCAATAATATTCGACTTTGACATCAAGTAGTTTGAAGATATGCTAAATCTAATGGAAACCTACTAAATACCAAATGCAAGAGTGGTATCATCTAGTGGATTATCAATTCTAAAATTGTGGTAAACAAAGAATTGAAAATTTCAATCTCACAGAACATCACTTCCAATGTCTGAGTTACTATATATCACTTGAGAAAAAGACTATCGGTACAACACTAAAATAAATGTATTTACTACAACATTTGTCGGACATCTACTTGTTAATACTAAAATTGTAAATTATTCACTTTTTTTGCAGATGTGCTTGTAATTGTCATTAAAAAATTTCTACAGCGGACTGTTCAATCATCTGGCAGAACACATATTATTCATGAATTCGACATTATAAACCAAAAGTAAATGCAATGTATAAGTTTTTCTCTATAAAAGCAATGACGGTTACTTTCAAATCTTCTTTTTTCTTCATGTCATTATAGGGCTAGATCAATCATATTATCTCTTTGGAATAATGTTGCATCTTCAAAAGGCAGCAAAATCACCTCGTCGACTAACGAAATGGTTATTACATTAGCAACCAAGCCGATAGTTTTATCGTACTACGATATAATATTTACATAATGCTATTATTAAAATCCTCTCCATGCAAAATACTTCATGTGTCTATAAATTATTTAATATTTTCAATTTCTTAATCTTAGACTTGTTTGTTGGATCAACACTAGCGACCGGCATAATAGTTGATCCACCATTATTACAGACACAAGTACTAAAAGCATGGGAAGTATAAATAATAATCCATATAACTAACATCATTATCTTCTTGTAAAATAACTTACAAAAATATGTGAAAATAGGTGATCAAGCAATCAAATAGTAATCATATAGAGTTTACAACAGTTGGATTGCAAAAGCAAGAATCAACAATCTATAATTACATCTCATTCTTGTAGAACAACTAATTTGTTACCTCTCATTCTCTATATAATATTCAAATTTCCGATCCCTCTCTACAATAAACATTCAAGCCTTCAAATTTTCAATAAAAATAATTTTTTTTTAGAAAGCCCTCAACCCATTCCTATCATTTGAAGAAATCCCAAAAGGTAGGATAAGAAAAAGATTGCTAAGAAATCTCAACACTCTCGACTCTGGTTCTCTCTTATTTATAAATATGCTTTCATGTTTAAACTATGATATAAACATAAATTTTAGTTAAATTATATATCGTAGTGTTTGTATTTTGTATGCATATGATATATATGTATTTTAATAGTTGGTGCTACTAGGTCTCAATTTTCAAATTTTAGCATTAAAAATTTTACAATATTTCGTGCATCGAACTATGATAATTTTATTTCAAATTTTTTTTGGATGAAATTTAATAACTTTTGAAACACATTTGAAAACTTTCATATTTCTAGCATTTTTCTTGGATTTTATAAAAATTCTGAAAGTTCCTGCTAGATTGGGAGGCAAATTTGGATAGTTTCACTTTAGAAATTTATTCCCTCATTGGAACGAAAGCATTTTAAATTGATAAATTTTGATATGAAAATGCGATTCTTTTAAAATGTTACTGTAAAGTCTTATACTCAGGCTCTATAATGATTTTTTTCAAAATCTTTAGGTGTAACTGCCTGAGTGCTTGACGGGTTCACTAGCTTGGATTTGAGTGATTTGATATCCATGATAATGAAAGTTTTTAAATATAAATTTAAAAAAAATTAATTTTACTACGTCAAGAATACAAAAATAAAATATTAGAACTCATTTTTATTTTATGTATTAATTACGATGTGCCATGATATAATTTTTTTTCCTTAAAAAATGCCTGTTTGTTTCACATGGGAACATTGCAATGTATTCTTCTTTTAGTTCCCAATTAAATGTAGAAAAATTTTCAATAGATTACCTGATAGGTTTTTGTAGAATTTTGAATCACCTTCAAACATGGTATGTGAAAAGGTTATAGCTTAAATACAATAAGGTGTTAGATCGATACATTTCTTGAAACTGAAATTCTTTTTTCACCATTGCTGCCTTTTTGTAACATCTTGAATTTCAAATTTTGAATTAAAATATTAATAATAAAAATTAAAGCATTAATTTCGACGAGAAGAGTTTAGGTTAGAAAATTAAACCATGATAGAAATTTTTATTAAATTAACTAAAATTTATGTGCAATTATTAAAAGTTGAGATATTGAAAATTTAAAAGTATCTATTTAGTCGGAATACTAAATGTTAGCTGCCACCATCCGAGATTAACGGTTCTTGAGCTGAATTGAATGTCTGAAGCTCAAATCAAGGCAGTTAAAAGTTTAAGAGCCTAAATGAATCAAAACCTTTGAGGCCAAATCAAGAAGCTGGAAAATACTTTCTACACAAGGAACTTTGTCTAATTCTCAAAAAGCTAAAAAGTTGAAAAATCAACAAGCAATGAGAATTTTTTTAAGGAAAGATATAGGCAAAGGTTACCTCTATTCAATTTTATTGATACTAGAAATTCCATTTATAAGAGTTTGCTTCTAAAGCCCATATATATAGGATAGTTTCAGTGAGTTCTAACATATGGGGATTCATATTTCTCTGTTCTTATAATTCTTTTAACATATCCATGTAGGTCTTTATCGGAGTATGTGGTTGTGGTTTTCTCCTTGTAGGCTTGGTTTGCAAGTTAATTTGCAACTTTATTTCTTTCCTGATAGATGTGAGTGATTTGCACTTGTAGTTACTCCATGAGATGTTTGATTTTTGTTATAATATGCTTTGTGTACCATGAGTAATAATGATCATGTGATGTGAGCTAAAGGAGATATGTGGCATTTACTTCAATCCATATTTTTTTTATCCGTTCTGTTCTGCATAATTCTAATCCAAGCATAACGCCTGTAGCTCAGCCATTATTCATGTCTCCCAAGTACGAGTGAAACGCGTTTACTACTTCTCCTCTATTGTCCCGGATGATGCCTCCCGTACTTGTTGTGTAATGCCCTACAATTTTATTTCGTATTTAATCGATTTATTTTACCTTACTTTATTTATTATTTAAATTAAAAAGTATAATCCTTTAGAATTTTTTTTAAATTAATTAATTATTTTATCTTAAGTTATTTTATTTTCTCTTAGTCTTGCTTTCTTACTCTATCAGTTAGAAATTATATATATATATAACGATATTATTATTATTATTATTATTATTATTATTATTATTATTATTATATTTCATGGTAGTCATGAGAATTTTTTTTTTTTTTGGAGGGGGGTAATAATAGAGATGTTACCAATAGATGTGGAACCCAGGGGTGTAGGGCCAAAGCAATGGCATAGATGAGGTTTTGCCATATGCATATACTGACAGACGCCAAGCAGAAGTAATATAAGGCTTGCAGTTTCCCCATTAAAAGTTCTACTACATGATTTGTGGGAAACCAATACGCAGATCAACAGTTCCTTCTTATTGCCCTCTGCACTTTTAAAAGGCAAAAAAGCATATGACCCGTATTCTAAAGACAACAGGTCTCAACGTTTTCTCCACTAGTAAGCTTGCCCGTAAGTTCCATATCATAGTTTCAGAGTATGCCCATCAGATCCAAATCAAGAGAAGAGTTGCATAGAAGGCAAATCTGGAAATTGCAGGGGTTGAGGAGGATAACAATTCTGGAAGCTCTTGTTCATGCAAATATATACATTGTAACTCACAATAAGTATATCCTTTGATCTCTAGAACCAATTGATGAAGCCACATAGAGTAAATAATAATAATAATAAAAAAGTAAGCATATTGGATGCAAGTATGAGATTGAGAATGGACTTTTACAAGAGTTAGTGGAGGGTGCTATATATGATAGCTTGGCAGCGGCCAATGTTATTGTCGCATGTTGTATTAGACTTTATAAAGGGACAAAGAGAGGAGATTGTGGCCTTGGGGCAAAACTCACGGTTAGATACATCAAGGAGACTTGGATCCTTTGCAATTTTGCTATCAATTTGGCATGAATTTTGAGGATTACCACGAACGATCCATTATTTAATAGTATAATTTATTTCATGCATTATATCTTTTTTTTTTTGGCTATCCAATTAGATCACATTGAGGGATTAGTTTGATTAAAATAATACATCTTATTTAGGTTCAAGAGCAGTAGATAGCCCCATAAATTTTATGTCTATTAATTTAGAGTGTCAAGAAAATAACAAATAATATATGGTGGATTTGTTTCCTTTTTTTGAAACAATGGTTGTGCTTGTATTTAAATGGGAAGTAGCGTTGATAGGAAAATATATGGCTTGGAGAAGAATAGGGATATAGCCAATCCTAACCGCATCTATGAAAACAAAAGTAAAAACTTCACACATCTTGACTACAGGGGATTAGACTTAATGAATAGAATTAAAGATAGGGATGAATTACTTAGGGTAGAATCAACACGGATATCTATTATTCATAATGGATTGAAATGTTAATTAAGCCAAATATTATTTTGTGTGAGTAGGTGATTTGGGACTTCACACGTCAAAGTTGGTTCTTGAATCAGTCGATAAGTACAATGAGTATCTAAACCAAATAAATACTATATATTGTATGTTTCAAAACCCAAAAGGATATATATTATTATATAATTGTTCGTGACCTATTTTCAACTCACACTGCACTATATACGTATTTCGCTGAGCACAAAAAGAAATATTTTTCTTGTTTTATTTCTGAATAAAGGAAAACCTATGCTTTTATGATTTTTTTAATACTTTTAGACCAGCAATTAAATTCGATGATCAACTGATTATGTTGCTATTACTGCTACTGTTACTGTTAGTTGGATCCAACTTGGTCTAGGTGTGTGAGGGAGTTCATTGGGCAGCAGCGAGCTAGCCGGTTGAACCCCAAACACCCATGGCCTAATCTCCCCAATGCACAACGGAAGCCATTTGTGGCTGAAGTGGGTCGTAGGAACTCCGGAGGATGCTCGGGCATTGTTTTGGTAAGGTCACACCTTGCCCGGAGCGACAAGGGACTGTTATGGTGGGAGTCATAAGGTTGACTAGCTCCAGCAAACATTGTCTGATCATCGTATTTAAGTTGTTAGTTTAAGAAAACCGTTTATTAAACTCTTGACTTGATACCGCTTGACTGTTTATAAAATTCTTGACTTGTTACTGCTAAACTGTTTTATGAATTCCACTTATGTTTTTTTCTCAAATATTTTCAGTGTACGAATTCTTGAATCTTTTCACTGTACAAATAATTTTATTTTTGAACTTACATTGCACACACTTGGCACTCACTGAGTCTTTTACTCATACTCGTTTTCTTCTTTAACTTCCTTCTAACAGACCTATATCCTAGCCCTAGTAAGGATGTTGAACCTACTTCTGACAAGAACCAAAATTGAAGGTTTTCTTTTGGAATGAGCACTTTCCAGTAGGTTTAGCTTTATTGCCATGTTGGCAAATTAGTTCTTCTCCTTTAAAGATTTTTCCAGTTGAGGGAAGAATATTGGGCATCTTTAGTTTCTATATTGCTAGAATTATTTGAATTATTATGAATGTTGGAGTTTTTTTTTTTTTTTAAGATCATGATTTTAGCGAAGTGATATATTTTTATTTGGGATTGAGTTTCGCGCCTGGAGACTAGAATACATGGTTCGATTTTTGGGGTGTGACAGAATGGTATCAGAGCCTAGGTTTTGAATTTAGGCTATGCTGGGATAAGATCCTTGGACTATGAAATTTAGGCATAGAACTTTTAGGAATTAATTTGAGTATTTTGGTTCAACTACTAAAATCATTGATCGAATTTTATTTAGTATCAAGATTGTGGAGTATTGTTATTAAGTTTGCCAATTGATATGATTGAACAATTTTGGTACTTAACGATAGGATTCATGACATATTAGGAGACTTAGCTCAGAAGTACTTTAAGATCTGATAGTTTTCTCTGCTTTGAGAATTGTGAATGCTTGCTATCTTCTTTTTGAATGACTAATTAGCGTGCTTGGATATTTTCTTTTATTAATCTAGGCTCATTTTGATACGATGGTGAGTCAAAGCCCGCATAAGTCGGTTCATGATTTGGATGTTTCATCTTAACAATCAAGGTTAGTTTTCAAGAGTTTAGGTTACGATTTTATATATGAAATAGGCATATGATATTGGTATAAAAAAACCTTAGGTCGATAATTGAAATTTGTTTGGATCTGTGACAAAATTATGTTATTAGAATGAGGAGGATTTGAAAAACAAAAGGGAAAAGGTGAGAATCTTCATCGCAAAGAGTGGCATCTAATTAGGAAGCAGGAGCGAAGACCACCATGGAATATGAATTGTAAAACTTGTTTTATAAATCCATACATATTGTTATATACATTAGATATATTACCACTAAGAGTTGAGAGTTTCAGGAGGAATTGACAGGGTAAGGATGTGTATGTACATACGACTTTTTGAAAGTTAACAAGGTATAGTAAACATAGTGCATAGGATTGAACCTTATGTTACTTATGGCTACCCCTATCATGAAAGCGTGAGAGTCAATTTACAAGCAAGAAAGATATACATCAATAAATTCATAGGAGGATGAACCTTGCAAATCCATTTCAGTTGGACTTGATTTATTAAACTTTTGAGACTTCTCGAAGATTTAAGGCACCAGAAAAATAAAATAAAATATATATATAATAATTGTCCTAAAATATTTTTGTGGTCCCTATTTTGAGATATGAATCAACTAGGACTTTGGGTAAACTTAAGATGTTGAATTAGAAGTTTTTGGATATAGAGGATAACTATTTGACTTTTGGAAAGGAATGCAACATGAAAGAATGCTTCCCTAGGATCCTAGTTTTACACGACCAGTTTTTATAATGGATTTTTCTCATAGTTATTGATTGAATCTGAAAAGGTTCCAAACACAAAAATTGTGGGTATATCCTTTAGGTGTATATATCCTCTTGAATCACCTAAATCTGGAATATATGGAGTAAGTTATCACCAAAATACTAAGATGTGTTCAGCCAGAAGATATAAGGCTTTGATTTCTCGAAAATGGATATTAGTGACGTCTTTACTACTTCTTCTCGATATAATTAAGCAAAATGATCAACATAAAAATTTTAGGTATGTTTCTTAGGTTTCCAATTCCGCATAAATAATCTTAATCAGATCTATACAGATAAAGGTATGATCAAAATACTAAGATATATCAAGTCTAGAAATACAGGATTTTGATTTTCCAAAAACAAAAGTTTTGACACTTTTACTACTTGATCTCGATAGAATTAAGTAACAAAATCAACATAATATTTGTAAATATATCATTTATATATTTATATGCATGTGAATCACTTCAATTCGATATACAGGGAGAAAGTTATGAGTAAAATACAAAGGTGTGGCATGACAGAAAATACAGGGCTCCAATTTTCCTAGAACAGAATATTTTGATGCCTTTTACTACTTTATTTCGATTTAATTTGCTGATATGATCAAAATATGAATTTAATATCTGTCTCTTATGTTTTTACATCCATTTTAATCACTTCAATCCAACACATAGGGAGAAAGTTATGACTAAAATACTATGGTGTGGCAATACAGAAAATACAGGAGTTCGATTTTCCTAGGACAGAATATTTTGATGACTTTTACAACTCGATTCTGATATAATTGAGCAATATGGTCAGCATATGAACTTTATATATATATATATATATATCTCAGGTTTCTATATCTATTTGAATCACCTTCATCCGATACATATGGAGAAAATTATGGCTAAAATACTAAGATGTGTCAAGGTAGAAAATGCAGACTTTGATATTCAGATAGCAGATATTTGTGATACTTTTTATGGCTTGATCCTAATGGAATTATGAAAAGTGGTCAACATAGGATTTTTAGCTCTGTCTGTTAAGTTTCTTTAGCCACATGGATCACCCTAATCCAATACACATGAAAAGAGTTATCGCGAGAATACTAAGATATGTCAAATTAGAGGCCTCTAAAACCATCTGAATTTACTTCACATTTATGAACCTAAGGCTCAATTTTACAGATGTCGGCTTACTTGGATTGCGATATCAACATAAAAGTTTTAGGTCTTTCTCTAGAGCTAAGCAGATGATAGAAGAAGATTTTTGGAATTTAGAGTTCGAGATATGGAGTTTCTAAATTGCCACTTAGAAAAGGATCTGCGATGATCGGAGTAGTAACTTATCCACTTATTTCCCTATCAAACTTTATAGAAATACATAATATCTTCTATGTATCACAACTATGTAGGTATAGGGGACCCTAAGCATATCACAGAATATAAGAATTTGTCATTTCAAGAAGACTTGTCGTACAAAGAGCGATTAGTCCAAATCCTAGATTAAGAATACAAATATTATGTACAAAAGAGTATCCTATTGCTATGGAGATGCCATAAGATAGAGAATGTGACTTGTGAAAATAAATAGGAAATGCGAAAATATATAGGTAAATATATATATATATATATTTCCTAGGAACTAAACCCTAATCTTATTAGACAAAAGAAGAAAAAAAAAAGAAAAAGATCTGTCAAACACGCCACATTCTCTCTCTGCCCCCCTCCCCCCCATCCAAATACACTCACACTCACACTCACTTTGAGTACCCCAACCTACCACGGCCGCGGCACACTATCGTAGTCAAAACTCTTATGCAACTCTTCACCCATTGTTTCATCACACCACCAACATGGTATATTTTCCCTTCAGTCCAATTTGCACCAATATATCCAAATGGGACGCGTCAAAACCCAACTTCTTGACCCAAATCGAAGTCCTCAACCACCAGGCTCGCCGAGTTAAACAACTCGCCTAAATTTACCGTGACCGCTATTGGGCATTAATGGAGGATCTCAAATCGAAGCACCGAGAGTACTACTGGGGACAAGGGAAAAGTCTAACCAAAGAAGTCAATGAGAAAAAAAAAAAAAATCAAATCACACTGTGGTGATTGCAGATTATGTTAGTCATGAGAATTTTTTTTTTTTTTTTTGGAGGGGGGTAATAATAGAGATGTTACCAATAGATGTGGAACCCAGGGGTGTAGGGCCAAAGCAATGGCATAGATGAGGTTTTGGCATATGCATATACTGACAGATGCCAAGCAGAAGTAATATAAGGCTTGCAGTTTCCCCATTAAAAGTTCTACTACATGATTTGTGGGAAACCAATACGCAGATCAACAGTTCCTTCTTATTGCCCTCTGCACGTTTAAAAGGCTAAAAAGCATACGACCCGTATTCTAAAGACAATAGGTCTCAACGTTTTCTCCACTAGTAAGCTTGCCCGTAAGTTCCATATCATAGTTTCAGAGTATGTCCATCAGATCCAAATCAAGAGAAGAGTTGCATAGAAGGCAAATCTGGAAATTGCTGGGGTTGAGGAGGATAACAATTCTGGAAGCTCTTGTTCATGCAAATATATACATTGTAACTCGCAATAAGTATATCCTTTGATCTCTAGAACCAGTTGATGAAGCCACATAGAGTAAATAATAATAATAATAAAAAAGTAAGCATATTGGATGCAAGTATGAGATTGAGAATGGACTTTTACAAGAGTTAGTGGAGGGTGCTATATATGATAGCTTGGCAGCGGCCAATGTTATTGTCGCATGTTGTATTAGACTTTATAAAGGGACAAAGAGAGGAGATTGTGGCCTTGGGGCAAAACTCACGGTTAGATACATCAAGGAGACTTGGATCCTTTGCAATTTTGCTATCAATTTGGTATGAATTTTGAGGATTACCACAAACGATCCATTATTTAATAGTATAATTTATTTCATGCATTATATCTTTTTTTTTTGGCTATCCAATTAGATCACATTGAGGGATTAGTTTGATTAAAATAACACATCTTATTTAGGTTCAAGAGCAGTAGATAGCCCCATAAATTTTATGTCTATTAATTTAGAGTGTCAAGAAAATAACTTAAATAATATCTGGTGGATTTGTTTCCTTAGGATCTGATTCCTTTTATTGAAACAATGGTTGTGCTTGTATTTAAATGGGACAATAGTGTTGATAGGAAAATAGATGGCTTGGAGAAGAATAGGGATATAGTCAATCCTAACCACATCAATGAAAACAAAAGTAAAAACTTCACACGTCTTGACTATATGGGATTAGACTTACTGAATAGAATTAAAGATATGGATGAATTAGTTAGGGTAGAATCGACATGGATAGCTATTATTCATAATGGATTGAAATGTTAATTAAGTCGAATATTATTTTGTGTGAGTAGGTGATTTGGGACTTCACACGTCAAAGTTGGTTCTTGAATCAATCGATAAGTACAGTGAGTATCTAAACCTATAAATACTAGATATTGTATGTTTCAAAACCCAAAATGATATATGCTATTATATAATTGTTCATGACCTATTTTCAACTTACACTGCACTATATATGTATTCCACTGAGCACAAAAAGAAATATTTTTCTTGTTTTATTTCTGAATAAAAGAAAACCTATGCTTTTATGATTTTTTTAATACTTCTAGACTAGCAATTAAATTCGATGATCAATTGATCATTGTTGCTATTACTGATACTGTTGCTATTACTGATACTATTACTATTAGTTGGATTCAACTTGGTTTGGGTGTGTGAGGGATTTCACTGGGCAGCAGCGAGATAGCTGATTGAACCCCAAACACCCATGGTCTAATCCCTCCCGTGAACAATGGAAGCCATTTGTGGCTGAGGTGGGTCGTAGGAATTCCAGAGGATGCTCGGGCATTGTTTTGGTAAGGTAGCACCTTGCCTGGAGCGATAAGGGACTGTTATGGTGGAAATCATAAGGTTAACTAGCTGCATCAAACACTATCTGATAATCGTATTTAAGTTATTAGTCTAGGAAAATCGTTTATTAAATTCTTGACTTGATACTGCTTGACTGTTTATAAAACTCTTGACTTGATACCGCTTAACTGTTTATAAAATTCTTGACTTGTTAATGCTTGACTGTTTTATGTATTCCACTTATGTTTTTTTCTCAAATATTTTCACTGTACGAATTCTTGAACCTTTTCAGTGTACAAATAATTTTAATTTTGGAACTCACATTGCTCACACTTGGCATTCACTAAGTCTTTTACTCACACTCATTTTCTTCTTTAACTTCCTTCTAGCAGACCTATATCCCAGCCCTAGTGAGGATGTTGAACCTACTTTTGACGAAAACCAAAATTGAAGGTTTTCTTTTGGAATGAGGACTTTCCAGTAGGTTTAGTTTTATTGCCATATTGGCAAATTAGTTCTTCTCCTTGAAAGATTTTTCCAGTTGAGGGAAGAATATTGGTCATCTTTAGTTTCTATGTTGCTAGAATTATTTGAATTATTATGAATGTTGGAGTTTTTTATTTAAGATCATGATTTTAGTGAAGTTATATATTTTTATTTGGGATTGAGTTTCGCGCCTCGAGACTAGAATGCATGGTTCAATTTTTGGGACGCGACATGCCATTCTCGAATTTCCTTTAGATGCACCATACTTATTAAGCTTGTACTATCCTTCCTCCGGATTCCTCCAAGTAATAATTTTCCATGATGGCTGTGAACTTGAATTCCTAAAGCCTTGGCCGCGTTTATATCTCCTGCCTAGTGCTTAATGGTCATGAGATTCACCTTTTGTAGTTTATGTATGTGGTGCTTGATTTTCCAGATAATCTGGCAATAGTTTATAATCATGTCCCTGTATTTGGCATCATTTTGAGCACATCACCCAACACATAATATTTGGAGAGGAATCACATTTCTTATATGGATGGAAGTAGGGAATCATGAGGAATTACTCCATACCTGTATACAACTTCGATTGCTATTACTTATGCAAGTGCATATACTGAATATTTTTCCAAAGTAACACCAAACTTGTTTTGCTACCTTATTGTCCAGGAACACATGGCTTGGAGTTTCGCACACCTCACAGCATTTGCAGTGGGATGCGATGGTAAAGCCTATTTTTTGGAGAATAGATTCCATGGGTATAAGGTTCTGTATAAGCCTCTAGTTAAAAACGGACATCGCCGGTGTCATTAGGCTAGATCATAGCTTGTCAAATCCTATTTTGGAACTCGCTTATTTCAAATCAATTCCAATGTTGATTTGAGAAAGGATTCTCCATTTGGGTTGAATTTCCCCCAGCATTCATCAGGCATAAGAGTATTAAGGGAGACCTTACAGATCTTCTGTGCGATAGAGTCCGGAACAACCTTCTTGAGCTTGCTCAAACCCCAGTCTCCATTTTTCTAGAATTCCTTGACCAAGGTTTAGTTATTTTTGCTAAACGAGAGCATTTCACATAATAATTTCTCTCCCCACCAATGGCCATATCAAAATAAGGCATTACCATTGACTAGAGTCCAATATATGAGGTTGTTTGCTTAGTGTCTGCGTTGCTTGATTATTTTCCAGTTGGTGGAGTCGTGATCAAATAGCTTAGCCATTTTTAGATTGCATGAGCTACAACATTTCTATGTTATATTTTTGGCCCACACAGATCTTTTTCGACGAAGCATCCACCACAACTTATATGTGGATGCTTTCACAATATCTCCCAAAGTTCTAACACCGAAGCCTCATTCTTCCTCCGAATAACACACCATCGGCCAGGACATCCAATGAAGCCTCCTTTGGGATCCATTTGATCCCTAAAAAAATTGATTTATAATCTTTTCAATCCTTGCAACACAGCTTTTAGTAGTTGGAGTACTAGTACAAGGTATACCAGTATTGAGTAAATGGCATTTTTGATTAGCATCAACCTACCACCATGAGGTAGGATTTTAATTTCCTATCCTATAATTATTGTCTTGATTTTTCCCACCAAATATCCAAAAAGGGCTCATTTTTCCACCGTTACTAATAGAGCACCAAGATAATTGATTAGAAGTTGGCTTACAGTAAATCTGTGATCCTATCTATATTTCTAATAGTTGTGTTTGAGAGGTCCTCATTGGTGATGAATGTACTCTTATGGGCACTGACAGCCTGCCCAAACGTGAGCTCATAGTACTTTATGAATTCCATGGGATTCAAAAGGCTTTCACTGTAATAAGCTCATAGTACTTTAAGCAATAAGAATTTTTTAATTTAATAAAAGATGTCAAAATTATAAGAATTCAAAATTTAGTCAAAATTAGTCTAGTAGCTTGTAGCCCGGTGGCATCAAGTCTCCTCTATTATGTGGGAGGTCTGGTGTTCAACCCGAATGGGTGTCTTTGTGTGCACTTTATGTGTGCCTCTTGGTTGTGGTCTTGTGGAGTTTGTACTTCCTTCTTCTTTGATTTGATATTCATATTCTATTGATTTGTTATAAGACTAATCTTCTTGATTTGATAATTGGATCTATAGACTTATTGTAAATGATACTGTCTCAAAAAAATAAAAAAATTAGTCAAAATTATAAAATTATGGTCAAATATCATTGTGCTATATATTATTATATAAATATTTCAAAAATCAACCAAAATCTCAATGCAACAATTCTCCAATTTATAATTTCTTTATTTTGAATTCACTAATTTACCAAATTTCACAATATTAGTTGAAATAGAAAAAGAAATTATAAATCTAAAACTCTGCAAACACTAATCAACCATAGGAACAAATCTAATTTCTTTTGAAAAATCATTGTTTCACAATGCTAGGTTAGAAAGAACATCAAGTCTATCACTATAGAACTTATAATTGTTCATGCTAACAGTTCAAATGTAAGGATATAGATTTTATTACAAAGGATAAGAAATACAAAATTAATGATCATAAATTTTGCATAAGTAATTATCTCCTAAAAGCTTATGGTATACACATTCTGATCTTCTATGTCTTGGTCCTAGTTAATATTACCCCATTTGGAATTAATCTATATATACACACATTATATCTAGATTTCATTTATTATTTTTCATATACGAACCAAATACTCAAGAAAAGTACTAGATTTAAAATTTTCTTATCCAAATTTCTTATAAAATCTCAAACCTATATGACAAGATAATTGATTAATACTATTATGCATCAATCAGATTCTAAATCAAAATTACATTAATCACAAAATCCTTTTTATTCAAGACAATCTTTTAAAATTAATATAAGCTCTTATTTTGGTTGTTGACCATATAAGGTATGCAGTGGAGCATTAACACTATAAATAGTCCAACAACGGAGTTATCATAGCAAAATCAAGCACCATGTCCCTTAATCACGATTGTGATTGTTTTCTAATAATTAGTGTGACAATTTTGATGGGCTTAAATGATTATTGATTTTGCATGAAATCGGAATCAATCGAAATCGGAATCAATGAAATCGGAGTCAATGAAAATTTTAACTTGTCGAACTTTAAGTTTTGACAAATCCGCCTAAAATTCGACTCATTATCATCCCTGAGCCCAATCCATCTAAATTGTTGGATAAATAAGCGGTATCTTGTGTGATGGAGTTAACTTACGCCACCATCCCTAATATTCAATGAGCATCATACCCATAATGTATTTTGTTCATACACGAGGATTATAAATATTAGAATATATAGTAAATTTTTATATTTATTTTTGTCAAGTGAAATGCACACAAAATCCATCATGCTCAGGATATCCACTTACTCTAACAATAATAGATCAGTGTCTTGGTGCCTGTAACAACGATCCTATTCACTTTGACTTGAGTGGAAAAGCCTTTGGCTATTTAGCAAAGCATGGGGAAGTTGACAAGTTAAGGAATGCAAGTAAAATCAACATTCTATATCAAAGGTAATGAACAATATAAATGTAAAATTTCAAAATAAAATGTCTCATCTATTTAAAATTTATTGTTTCTATTCTTTTAAGGTGTCTCAAATTAAGATTTTATTTTCTGATATGATATTCTTTTCATCAAAAGTATCATTAAATCAAAGTACATCTCTATATTTTTTTTTTTTGTCACTATTTTCATAGAGAGAATTGTAGAGGTAAACCACATTTATGTTTTTTTGAATCTTGTTTTAAATACAAATATTTTCATTTTCCAAGTATATGCATCAGCAGTTTCTAATTGTGGGTGATTAGTTTTCTTTAACAGGCCTTTTGGGATGGGAACCCACGAAAGTGCCTCCAAATATTTGATAAAATTTAATTTGGGCTGCTTAAATACAAGAAAAAAAACTCTATTAAAATAAAACATGATCATTGATACTAAGATATTTTCTATCTTCTGATTTATGGATTGAACATATATTTTTCACCTAATGTTCTTTTAACCTTATTATCAAATTTCTTCTCATTATTAGCTAGTCTTTTGGGATAATCTTTGATTCCACACTTTTTTTATTTATATAGCTTTAGTTGTAATACATTATTTGAAGCAAGAAAAAAATAAAGACGTTTTAATAAATGACACCGTCTTTAAATTTTGCAAGGTACCGTGTCGCAATAAAATAACTTTAACATTTAAGATCGATCGAGGCTTGAACCTCTGCTATCTAGCTTTTGCAATTGAGAATGTGAACGGAGATGGTGACCTTGGTCTTGTCGAGCTATAACCTTCAAATTCAAGGAGATCATGTTTGGTTATGTAGAAGCCTTATGATATGACATGGAAAGTTGGAATGCCTATTGGGACAACATGTTCTTACTTTGTGAGACTAAATTCTGTTGAATCGAAGAAAAAAATTGTAACGTACCAAGTTATTCCAATTAATTGGGCCCCAAGCCAATAACACCATTCAAATATTAACTTCTCTCAATCACTAGGCCATTATACACCACATTTTTCTTTTTTCTTTTTCTTTTTCTTTTTTTTGTTTTGACTACTATGGGGAGCTAGAAAATGCTGCCCTACTAATTGTTCAATAATGTGGATTGACTTTAGTATTTCATAAGAAATTACCATTTTGCTTGATTACTTTTTGTTGTTGTTTTTCCTTGATTTCAAATTGAGTTAACTATCCTAAAGTTTGGCGTATTTAAAGAAAATTTTCATATGTTGAACTTACAAATATGCCTCAAGGCTAATTGTAGATAGTTAAAATAGACAAAAAATGTGAAAAGTCCAAATCAAATTTAAAAACAAAAAAAATGAAGAGCAAAAATTAAAATGACATAAAAGTCCTTCTATTAAAATGATTAACAAATATTTACATATTATGCACATATATAGAATATATTATACATACACATAAATATAAGTATAAAAAAATATACATATATCAATACACACACACACACACACATATATATACTAGTTAGGGGCGCATTGTGCAGTGTACGGTGCTGAATTTTCCTTGTTGATGTGCAGTGTAGTATATTATGATAGTTTTTTCACTTTGCTTAGCAGTAAAATTTCTTCAAAAATTAGTTTATGAAGTTTTTCAATTGCCTGTATATTTTCTTGGTTTAATGTTATATGGAGATATTATTTATCTTGAATATTGTTGTTCATTAAATTCTTCTATTTGCCATTGAATTCTGTATTAAAATATTAATTATTATTTGGTAATTTAGAACAAAGAGAGTGTAATGTGTTAATTAATATATAACCAAAAAGTTTGAGGTTTGCAATCTAATAGAAAAAATAAAAAAGAAAAAAAAAAGGAACAAAGAAGGAAGAATTTCTTCTCTTTTTTCAATTTTTTTAGAGCTGGCTAGAAATGTTGACTTTGATAAAAAAATGTTTATAATTGTTTAATTTTTGTGATTTAGAAGAATACGTGTGAAGAAAATTAGATATATTGATTATGTTTGTGACTTCAGCATAATCACATTCCAATAGCAAAGATAGCATTTAAGAGTCTTACTACAGTGTTTTCATATAATTACAAACAGAATGATTGCCATCTAAGACGCATAATGAAGTTCACATTTCCAGTGATGTAGATGAGGGTCTTGGTGCATTGATGCTTGCAAATGATGAAGACCATGATTGTGATGGAGATTTTCCGTCATATTCTCCTACTAGCCATGAACAACCAGATTTTGAAATTTGTCTCCCTTATTTTGGTCTCAACAATTCTAGCCATGGTGATGCCCATAATAGAGTGGGATAGACCTTTCGATGATTCCATACTATTTATAGAAAGCTCTAGCAACAGGCCACAAGGCCCAACTAATACAAATCAAACTAAAATCATTCCAAACATTAACATATGTATTTTTTTATTGGCAATGTAATAATAATTTCCTTGCACAACCCATTTACTTGCCGAATTAATATTTACACGGTAAAACTTCTATATTTTTCTTTTCATAGAAATGTAGTGACTAAGGACTTACTGGGTTTTGGCATACTTGAGTCTGAGTGCCCATATTGATGGACTTAATTTGTTGGGTTCACTAGCCTTTAACTTATTTACTTATTTATTTAATTGGGCTTTATATTTGTTTTGTACTTATTTACTCTTACGATTTTATTTTATTTTCATATCAAGTATATATAGTATTATATTTATTATTGATATGGAAATATAAGACCGTAAAAAGTAAAAATTAAATAAAAGGCTTGAATAAATAAATAATTAAGAAATAAGCCAATGAGCCTAATAAATTAAGTCTACCAAGATGGGTACTCCACAATCAAGTGGATCAAAGCCACTAAGGAGCTAATTAATATAAAGGCCAATTCTCAAAGGCAAGAAAATGGTATATAATCATTCATTAAAAGAACTCAAGCTTTGACCTATGCAAGTGTGTTCCAAGAGTAGAAGACCAAGTCATTTTGTTGATTTTCATAAAGGACCCTAACTCTATTTCTGTGCAACATCATCTTGGCATTGTTTGTGGGCACTTTCTTCTGAAGCATGGAATGTTGAGGATGTAGACAAGATCTAAAGCTTGTGACTCTAGTGCTCAAGTGGCACCATGAAGGGAGAACACGGAGAACAATCCATCGAAAGCGCAATCTTGTCTCACCACAGAGCTAGCACCTGAAGCGTATGCGCCACTAAGGAGATGCCATGCAACAAGCTCCATTCCCTAAAGGATTGATGTTGCGGATCATGACGTAGGAAGCATTACCGATACTGGTGGAGAATACCTCTGCATGAGCTACGACCAAAGCTGTGGCTTAGTATGCGAACAAAAACTACATTCAGGAGCAACCCCAGTCCTCTTATCAGAGTAGAAAAGCCTCTTTATGCCTAGAGAGATCAAAAATAATAAAGAATAAAATGCCCCTTCTCCACCTCAACACATGGACATGTGGTCTTTCCTCCAAGCTAACCAATTATAGTGACCACCTCCTATAGTTGGAGTTTTAAATAATTCAACTATCTCTTAATGGTTAAGACGAGCATAAAGTGAATACCTTGCCTTGGTTGTTGCTCTCCTAAAATGTAACTCGTTTTTCCTAGCCATCTTGGCAAAGTTGCTCCCCCTAGCACGAATATTGCCAACCTCTTGGAGTTTGATATTGCAATTGACCTCCATGAGCGCCATGAAAATTTCTTAGTGTGATGGAATACTCTAACTTGAGCAAAGCTACTTATTGCTAGGTGTTCATTATCACCAAGTTTGCTTTGACATGGTTCAATCAAATGCTAACAAGATCTATTACTAGCTGGGAGAATTTGGTGTAATATTTCCTCCACAACTTTTCCATCAACTGTAAGTACCCTAAAAAGATAGCTTACCTATTCACCATCGAGCAAAAAGATGGACAGTCCTTAAGGGACTACATCAATTAATTCATGTACGAAATCCTACACATTAGCTAGGAGCTCCAACCTAGCATTATCTAATAAAACCTAAAATATCAAAAATTCCAAGAGTTTGTAACAAAAAAGTCGTCCACGACTTTGGAACAACTACTCAATCGAGCAGAGAAATACACCAAATTCAAGGAGTTGATGGGCACTTAGGGTGCTAATAAGCACGTCATGTGAATAATGAAGCAGTAACAATAAAAAGCAAGAAGATTATCAGCATAGTCCTCGCAAATCCTTCTTTAGATATATTGCCTTAACTGCATTGAGGATAGACATAATAATTGTTGTCAAGCAACAAAGCTGATCCAATACCTCTCAAAGATGCCAGACAATCCTAAGAAGCAAAAGTTTGAGAAGTGGTGCTGCTTCTATGCTATCGAGGAAATACACTACCAAGCAGTGCCAAAATTTGAAGAGATGAAATTAAGAGGTTGATCCAATATGATACTTGAAAGGGTATGTAAAACAAAGGCAAGACAGTCTTGAAAAGCAGCCTAAACTAGGAAATTATGAAGACCGCTATTGCTTTGGGAACAGTCGAAGCTTAGAGAGATAGTGTCAGCATGAAACTAACAACTTACCAACTGCAAGCATTATTTCAATGATCTCAGGAGGACTTGCTGGACGTGATTCCTCCAATGTAAGAAAAGTGCTCGTGAGAGCAATCAGGTACATGTAAACCCACTTTCTGGAGCCAACACTACACATAAATAAATCATGTCCTTCGCTTCCCAACATAACCATTGGATAAGATGACATAGACTAAAGTATATATAATGATACCCCGGTGATCTCAGTTTCCCTCGCCAACTTTTGGGTGAAGAAAATTCTGGTGGATACTGAAAGCTCCACGGACGTCATCTTCTATGATGTTTTCCTCTAGCTTAGCATAAGCAATTGCCTACTGCAAAAGATTAACACTCTCTTGGTGGGATTCATTAGTGAGATTGTGAGCCCTCTAAGAGGGGTCTCTTTCCCTTTCCTTAGGACCTCATCCCTGAAGAGTCATGAAGATGGTGAAGTTTCTAGTGGTCAAGACATCATCTGCTTACAATGTTATATTAGGACGTTCTACCTTGAACCTTTTGCAAGTAGTAGTGTTAATCTACTATGTGAAGATGAAGTTCCCTACATCTAGTGGAATTGGAGAAGCTGCATGTACCCTTATGCTACCAAAGAATACTACACCAACATATTGAAAGAAGTAAAGATCTCTGCTGCCAACTTAGAAAACTCTGTAGAGCATAGTAAGAGCAGCTCAAAAGATAAAAGTAAAGGCTTGGCCTTGGAAGCAAACATAATTACATAGCCCTTATAAGAAGGCAATTCCAAAGTGAGAAGTTGGAATAATGCAATATTACATTCACAAAATCTCTCAAGAAGGGAGATCCATTACCAATAGTTCAGCCCTTGCAACAAATGAGGCAATTCCTAAAGTGAGAAGTTGGAATAGTGCAAGATTGCATTCATGAAAACTCTCGAGAAAGGAGATCCATTACCAAAAGTTCAACCCCTACAATAGAGATAGGAGTATCTCTCAACCTCAATAAATGCGCCTTTTGTGGCACTTTAGAGTTTTCTTTTTTTTTTCTTTAAGTTATTTTAGTAATTATGATTTCTCTTTTAGTTCCAAGTTTTCACTTCCAATTACTTAGAAATTTTTTCAATTGCATCATGAATAAAAGGTCATCCCAACTTGAGAGACAACATTTGTTTCTTTGACAGTCATAATAAATACGTTCTGACATTTCTCTTAAAAACTTATCTATTTTTTTATTGCATGATTACAATTTGTAGGAATAATTCCTTTGTAGTAAGACCCAAGTGGAACGCGTACAAAAAAAATAAAAATAACAACAAATGTATGGCATTGATAAGAAATAAAAATACTAATAATGACTCCATAGAGCGATCCATGAATGCACTACATCAGCACTACTATAAGACCCTCAAAAGAGCATGGAATGAACGATATCAGCACAACTATAAAACACCAAGGGGCCATAGTGAATGGTATCAACACTACTATAAGACCTCTAGATGGGCACGTGGCAAAAGATTGTTACAAGACCCCCAAGGGGCTCTGTGGTAAATTCAAAAAAACTACTATAAGAGCCTTAAGGGGGTGCATGGCAAACTAAAAGGACCACTATAAAACCCCTAAGGAGGTGCATGACAAACTCACAAAAACCATTATAAGATCTCTAAGGAAGCACGTGGGAAACACCAAAAACTACTATAAGACCCTCAAGAGGGCCCACAACAATCAAGACTGCTATAAGACCACCAAAGGGTGTGCAACAATCAAGGTAATTGTAAGACTCAAGGAGGTATGCAGTCACAACAACTATCTCAACACCTTTAAGGAAGACGTACAACAACATCTTACTAAAACACCCAAAGGGAGCACAAATCATTATCACATTAAGACCCCCAAGGAGGTACAAGTAATCAATATCACATTAAGACCCCCAAGGGAGGCATAAATCATCAACGTTATGCTAAGGCCTTCAAGGGGCATAAATCATCAACATCATACTAAAACCCCCTAGGGAGCACAAGTCGACCCGATACTAAGGGTGTCAAAATCAAATCCAACCTGATGACTCGACCATGACCTACATGAAAAAAATCAGGTTTAGATTTGATATTTTTGGGCTCAAGTCAAATCGGGTCAAACAAAAAAATAACTTGGAAAAAAAAAAGGTTGGGTCAGTTTCATGTCAACCTACTAGACCTAAAAAAAATGGGTGACCCAATAACCCAATAAACCTCACCCAACGAACCCACCTGAAAAAAAAATTACTAATTAAAATAATTTAATTGATATCCAAAAATCAAAATTTAAAAATTCAATACTGAATTAAGCATTCAATGACTGGCTGTCAACTGACCAAACATATCACCCCCACCGAAAAAAATAGACCAAACATACCAATTACCAAACCGTAGCCTCCTTCTTGATCTACTGACTACCACCAGCATCGTTATTACCGTCACGCTACACAACACAATCGGCGAGCACTTGCTAAGCAATCTAAGTAGGTAAGTTTTTTTATTTTATAATCTTTATTTTTTGTTTTGTTTTCATATAAATGTTCCCTATATTCCTTATTTTTTGAGTTTTTCTAGAGGAGATGTTTTGCTGCTACAAAAGTAAAAATTTTTGTGAATCTATTCTATTATAAGTTTTTGGGTCCGCCGCTATGTTATTGTGCAGAATGATAGATATTAGATATAGTGTATGAAAATGGAGCCCGTCTTCATCAGCTTATGTGACTGTGTTTGTCTACTTTTCCTGATATAAGCTAATACCATTATCTAGTTATTGCATATGCAAACAATAGTAAAGGATAGATCAGTATGTGCTTATTTTCTAGTATGCAAACAATAGTAAAGGATAGATCAGTATGTACTTATTTTCTAGTAATCTATTACCATTACCTCATGCATTGCCTGATGCATCATATTAAAAGCATGTCTAATATTAAATTAAATTAAAAAATATGTTCATTTTACTATGTAATTGATATTCAAATGTTGTATCTTCAATTTAACAATATGTGCTTATTTTTCAAGGAAACTCTTGAGTAGAAGTTGGGTTCTTCCATAAAAGTTTCAGGACATAATGTTTATTTAATCTTACTTGACAAGATGAGTTCAGGACCTATTGAACCTATTAATATTGATAGTTAGGATGAAGAACACAAAGGAGATGGTAATGAGTTACCCTCGGATGTAGGAGCTAATTCAGTAGCTTTTTATTATGATGAATCCTCGGGATGTGGCAAGCGTAAAAGGCAACTCAAATTAAAGTGGTGGCAATATTTTTGATATACTTCCTTGCAAAAATGATGAGGTACAGTGTTGTAAGTGTAAATCTTGTGAAGCTACTTATTATGTTGATAGTAGAAGAGGTATAGATAACTTGCAACGTCACATACAAAAATAATGCCCTAGGCAGAAAACAAGTGATATTGCTCAATGCTTAATAGAACAAAATGATAAAGCCCTTACCATCCGATCACAAAAGTTTAACCAAGAAACATTTAGGGAGTTTCTAGTATTGGCTATTGTGAAGCATGAATTACCATTTCAATTTGTGGAATATAAGGATATTAGATTTTTCTTCACTTGTTTAGAACCACAAATGTGCCACTTCATTGGGAATACACCTAGGGCTGATATTCTTAATATGCATAAAAATGAATTGAATAAGCTTTCTCATGAGTTGCATTCATGCGCAGGGAAAATTTATTTCACTTCAATTTATGGACATCTATTGTGACTAATGGATATTTTATTTGACTACACACTTTATTGATTATGATTGGTTGTTGCAAAAGAGGATAGTTAACTATCCTTACATGCCACCACCTCACTTTGAAATTGTATTGTGTGATAAAATTAGTGGTTTGTTAGTTGGTTGGGTTGATAAAAATGTTTTCACAATCACTTTAGACAATGCTACTGCAAATGATGTGTTTGTTGATTATTTGAGAGATCAGCTTACTATAAAATGTTCATTGGTGGGTGGAGGTTAGTGTCTACATGTTCGTTGTTATGCACATATTCTTAATTTAATTATGCAAGAAGGTTTGGAAAAAAATTGATAGCTTTGTTGAGAAAGTTCATGAATGCGTGAAATATGTCAAAGGTAGTTAAATAAGAAAGCAAAAGTTCCTAGAATTTGTTGCCAACACTTCACTTGAATCTAGAAAAGATGTAAGGCAAGATGTTCCTACTAGATGGAGTTTTATCTATTTAATGCTTTCTAGTTCTTTATACTATCTTCGTGCTTTTAATCATTTGAGATTGACTTATTCCAATTTCATGCATGGTCCATCTGCTGAAGAGTGGGGAAAAGTTTAGAAAATTTGCAAATTCTTTGAGTTTTCCTATGAGACCACTAATATGTTTTCTAGAGTGTAATACCCCACTGCAAACTTATACTTTCCAGTAATCTTCACAGTTGAGTTCACATTAAGTCGGGAGTTGAGAGGTGATGATGTTTTCATGAGATCAATGGCGACCCAAATGCTTGAGAAATTTGATAAGTATTGGAAGGATTATAATATTTATTTGCTATTGCTGTGATATTTGATCCGAGGTATGAGATACAATTTGTTGAGTGGAGTTACAATAAACTCTATAGGCCTTACAGTAATGAGTTAAAGGAAGTAAAGAGCAAATTGAATTCTTTGTTTGAGGAATACATGCGCACTACTTGCAAGTTGGGTACTAGTAGTGCATGCGCATCTTCGAGTTCTCATTCTATATTTGATGATAATACTTGTTCTATTGGAGGTACATTTTCTATGGATGTTTTGAAGGTAAATACATTATTTTATTATTTTTATATTCAAACTATATATATAATTTTTTTAATTTATTTAACTTCTTTTCAAGTTACTTTTTAGATTTAACATAATATATGTTATTAGCTTTTAGAAGTGCACTCATACATTCCATTTATGATTTAGGAGTTTGACATCTTTTCAAGTTCAGAGGTTGTTCCTGAAAAGAATCAATTAAAGCTCTATTTGGAAGAACCAAAGCTTGCCTGGTTTGCTAAATTTGACATTCTTGCATATTGGAAGGCTTATCTATTTAGGTATCCTAAATTTGCACAAATGGAAAGAGATGTCTTGGTTGTTCCAATTTCTACAGTTGTCTCTAAGTCGGCTTTTGGTATGGGTGGTAGGATACTTGACCAATATTGTAGTGCAATGAAGCCTGATGTTGTTGAGGCATTGATATGTTGTAGAGATTGGTTATTTGAACAGAAAGGTAAATGATTTATTTATTTTGTTGTTTATGATTTATTTTACTAATATTTTTTTATTTTTAATCTTTTGTAATTTTTTTTGTAGGAATAAATGATGTGAGATTGGATGACTTGACTGAGAATGTAATAGTATCATTGATGATCATTCAAGCATTGCAATTTGCAACTGATGCTTCTACTAACATTATCAATCTTTGACAATGACAAGTAAGTCATGTGTTGTTCGTCACACCAAACCTTTAAAAAGTTTTCTAATTTTTAGCCCTCTGATTATTAAGTTAGTTACTAATTTATTTTCTTTCGTAATGTTGTTTCAAGGTTTCTTTTGTGGAGTTTTGGAATATGAATTATGGAGGAAACTAGCTACCAGTGCAAAGAAGATTTTGGATTTTCGTGAAGAATTTGACATGTTTTTGTCTTTTGACTTTAATTTTCACTATTTTGTAATTAATTATGCATTTGATCATTTGATGGTTGTAATCAAAATTATTAATTGAACAATGGTTTGTAATTTTTTTGTATTTGGAGTAATCATGGACATGACAAGTTTTAAAGTTATTATGTTTCTTTGACCATAATGATTATCTCGAATTTTAGATTTTATTGGTAAATCAAACTTCTACTAAATTATAATGTTAAAATTTATAAATATGAAAAATAAAATAAATAGATCAAGTTGGGTTAGTTTTATTAGATTAGGTTGGGTTGGGTTAGGTTTATCAGATTGTTGGGTGACCTAACTTGAGTTTTGGTGGGTCAGATTAGAGTTGAGCTTTTTGAATTTAGCATCGAGTTACGTTGGATTCGAGTTTGGTATTTTTATGTTATACCCCTAGCTCAACTTAGCCCGAACCCACCCAACCCACCCGAATTAACACCTCTACTCCGTACTAAAACCCCCAAGGGGACGTACTACAAGTAGTAACATTATGATAAGACTATCTAAAGAGGGCTCCAAAAGCACAGGAAAAAAAAAGAAAAAGAAAAAAGAAGCTAAGTCTTTTTTGGAGCCCCTAAGGAGACTCACAACTATTTCTCATTACCACAAAGTCTAGAGAAGGGGGTGAATAGGCAAAGAAGTGTAGAAATACGATAAAGCATGAACAACACAGAACATCACGGAGAAACATGAAAATTATCCAAATGGTTAAGTACAGAAAAGAGCACAAAACTACTCAAATCTCTATAACAAAGATCAAAGTCTACGAATTAACCCCTCTACTCCGTACTAAAACCCCCAAGGGGACGTACTACAAGTAGCAACATTATGATAAGAGTATCTAAAGAGGGGTCCAAAAGCACAGGAAAAAAAAAGAAAAAGAAAAAAGAAGCTAAGTCTTTTTTGGAGCCCCTAAGGAGACTCACAACTATTTCTCATTACCACAAAGTCTAGAGAAGCGGGTGAACAAGCAAAGAAGTGTAGAAATGCGATAAAGCATGAACAACACAGAACATCAAGGAGAAACATGAAAATTATCCAAATGGTTAAGTACAGAAAAGAGCACAAAACTACTCAAATCTCTATAACAAAGATCAAAGTCTAACAATGCTAGAGTATGTAAAAATAAATCAACATTTGGCTTGCGCTTACCCATAAAAAAATACTAATAGCAACATTTGAAATAAATTGAAAACGAAGTTACTCTTGACAAACAAAAGAAAAGGAAAAGAAAGATTAATTCCTAGTCTCAATTAGGCATACTCTATTACTACAGAGCTGCAATAGCTGGATCCTCCACCATGGGGTTAACATCGACCTTCGATGCTCTGCTAAATGCCCAGTAGAGAGGTTAACTAAAATGGTGGGTGAAGGAGCATCAAGCTCTGGAGGGTACTATCCAATCTCACTAAGCAAGTGACAACAATCCTATATAGTCTATTCATGAATCACGGTAGCCTCCACCTCGACTATCTCAAAGAACTCACCGAAGGCCTTGAACTCTTTCACTATCTCCTAGTGCACAATAGACACAAGCATATTCCTAATGGAAGACTCCAAGAACTTCCTCCTAGTATTCAATTCTCTAACATATCACTTCTTTAGTTATTCATGCTCCTTCAGCAACTTGATAAACTTTTCATCCTTTTGAATGTACTGCGAGTGAATCCCCATCTTTCTCATTAAGTTTGGCTATCATAGCTGCAATCCCATCTACCCGACATGACATATGCACAATCAAATTCCAGACCTATTCTGGAAATGACAAATGAACAGTCAAATGACTACTAGAAATTGTGAATACAACATGCAAGCAAAATAAAGTAAGTAAAAGGAAAGGGCTAACCCAAGCAAAATCTCTAATAGCAAACTTACTCAGCTACAAAAAGGAGAATATCTCCAACTTTTCCTGATTATAGTCACTGCCCAGCAAGCTATCAACATCATAAGCAATCTCTTCGACATCCTAATGAGAGTCAATACTGTAACTTCTATGTAATCCATGGCGGAACTAACCTTTACCCTCAAAACATGAAAGGGGTAAGAGGACCAAGCCCCAGCAGCGAATTCCCAAGCATGCTTTCCAGCTGGTCCTGAAATCATTTAGTTGGAACAATTGCTTATATTAGTTTGAGCTATTATCGAAGAAGATGAAATATGATGCTCCTTGAAATGCCTCCATGGAGGCTCAGATGCTGCTCCATTTAGGATGAATCTCCATGTCATGGATCTACCGCATGCCTCTCATGATAACCTCTGTTTGCCTTCCTAGTAAGAATCATTGCCAAATTGATCTTCTTTCCATCCAAGAGCGAATGAATTAAGTAGAGCTCAATAGTGCAAGAAATAATCAAGAAAAATGAAACAAATGCTACGGAGAAAGTATGAATACAATAACAAGCACACAAATTAACAAGAAGCCTAAAGATTAAATGAATATCATAAGGAAACATGCATGTAACATAGAGAGGCAAATAATCTCTCCTCCTTAAAGTATTAGCAAAGGTCAAAATGAACCTTTTGCAAATGCAATGGTAAACTGCTCCAAACCTGGAAGATCCCTAGTCTTATCTCTCACGAAGAAAAAATGACTTTTTCAAGTAAACTACTCAAGATCTTACAATTTGGCCTAAGAAAATTGTGAAAGAACACCTCATTTAGTATTTTCAGCACCATGAAAAAAGAGTGAAAACTATCTAAATAATAAGAAGATCCAAGTCTTTAAATCGGTGCTGAAACCCACAAATTACACGAAGGAATTCGGAGCAATAGACATATCCCTTAACTCCTAACTATCTTTAACAAGGGATTAGGAGAATGGAAAAAGCCACTACTAACTTAGTTGCTAAAAATGGTTAAGTACTAATAAATTAAGTCCATCAAGATGAGCACCCTAGCCCCAAGTGGGCTTCAACTAATCAATATAAATACCAACTTTCAAAGTCAAAAATGACATCTAATAATTTATTTGAAAAAAATCAAACTTTAACCCTACGCAAGTGCATTCTGGAAATAAAAAGCCCAATTCATTTTGTTGATTCTTGAAAGGATTTTGACTCTATTTCTATGTAGCATCAGTTGTATTTAATATATATATATATATATATATATATAGAACCATCAAAATAAACTTAATAAGTTAGTATTACATATATACATATACATATTGATATAGAAATTAATAAACTAACTCATATTAAATAAAATACTATCATATATGTATATATGGGTGCGCATTTGTGGATGTGTATTATACATATTTAATATAAATATTAATGAAGTAAGATAGTAGACATATATAGTTGGCCATATTTATATAATTTATATGTACCTATGTGTGTGTATGCATTGAATTTTTTTTTAAAACAAAATCATTGTATGATTAACTATAACAAATACGGAACTTAAAAATCATCCTCAAATCATTTCAGCAAATTAGCCCAACACTCTTGGTGTCAATTAAAATTGTCGTCTGAATTTTCAATTTTCTCTCTTGAATTTGATTCTTTTTTTTAATTTTTTTTACTTTTGTAGTTGGAGTGAATTTGCACTGATTCTTCCTTTGTCTTCTTCTTGGAGATTCCTTCAATAATAATAATAATAATAATAATAATAATAATAACAACAACAACAACAATAACAATAACAATAATAATAAAATGTCTTGCTTTAATCCTATTTATAACATCCAATTGCCGCTAATATTAATTATCATGTGGGAATGTTACGACTTTGAAGACTATAGAGCTTATTATAATTATAATTGTCCTGTTTGGTTGAACCAATTTGTAGCTTCCACACATTTCTTTAGTGTGACGAAAAAGATTTGTATAATTATGATGTAATGGAAGATCAACCCTAAAGAGTCCAACTTAATTTTCAAAGGCCTCGTTTGATTCGCACTATAAGGTGCTATTGATGATTTGAGTAGAGGGTAATCCTCTATTTGATACGTTGTATTGGGTCAGTGGGTCGGCCTGCATTTTGAACCGGGTTAGAATTGTGTATGCTATTAAGTGCAAATAACATCACGTCCCTGGGGATGCGATTAATCGATCGTACCCCTTCACATGACGTGGATCGTATTAATCAAGTCACATTTGCCCTTGGTTGTGTGCACAAAAATTTCACTTTTGCCCTTTGAAAATATCATTAACCACCACAGCCTCAAAATCAAATTCGAATTCAATAACCCTAAAATTGAAGTCGTAGTCGAATAATAGGAGCCTTAACAGCTGCAGTGACTCGATTGATCACTTATGAGTGGCATTTTGATAATCAATTTTCCTCTCGTTACAATCTTTGTTGATTTTCGATGGTTGTTTCATAAATAATGGATTTCTTATTTTTCATTGCAGCTGCTATCATACTCGGTTCAATTTCATACACATCTTTTCCCAGGGAAAATTGACGTTTTATTGTGAGAAGAAGATGTTTGTACCTGACAAAAGTATTTGCTAATGAGAACAATTGGTCGCGTCAACAATCTGGGCGAAAATTCAAATGGCCTAGTTAGTTTCTTCGGCTGAATAATTGCGCCAAATGTGGAAATGAGGGGAATGTGATATAGTGCAGAAGAAAATGACATTGTCTTCAAACCTGATGCGGACAACACTGCTCAGTCACCGTTCAACCGCAACCCAGATTTGTGTCTGAGGGAGGGCCCTCTGTTCACACTTACAATTTTGGGAAGACAATGTTGTTATCCTTTTAGTTTTAGGTGAAGTACTACCATTTCTATTGAGCGTAAAATGGTCAGCATACAAAATGATGGAATGTATCAAACAAGCTGGTGAGATTAGGTAGGATTTGGGTGGTCACTTGACTGTGGCACAATCCAGTGCATCAAACATGACATTACCTATTCTAATCACACTAATTGTGGCACTAATACAATAGCGCCTACTATCAACATTCTGTATCAAACAGGGATAAGGGGTACATGGTAGACATAAAATCCTTTGTAGCATCTCCACGTTGTTTTGTCCCCATTCAGATGGGTGACTAGCTATGCTCAACATATATTTTAGAAAAATAAAAATTAAAGAACTTTTGAAATAATGTTTTATATTTACAAAGTTCTTACAACTTACTTTTTGGGTCGGAACATTCATTTTACTAATTTTTCCTTCAATAAAATGCGACCATTAATATTTACCTTATTTTTGAATGAAAATATCCTTATAGTATTTATGTTAGGCCAAAATTAGGTTTCTTCCAATGACTTCATTCATTTATTTGTAGTAAACTTTTTTACATAACTTCATGCATGAAGTTTTGAAAATGTTTAATCTTTTTTATTTAGTTCATTTAATTTTAAAAGTTAATATTGCCTGTACAATACTTTATTTATTTAAAAATTCAAGAAATAATTTTTTCCATATTAATATTTAAATCATTATTGATATAAATCAATTTGAATAACTTAGATTTCTTAAAATAAGAAGTTAATGATAATTAGTTAAAAAGTTAATTTTCGAATTTTTTAATAAAAAATTGACGGTTGGAACTTTTTAAATTGAAAAATATATCTTTTTTAAATATAAAAAGTTTATTCTAAGAAATCGCAAGTAATTTTCCTTATACTTTATATGATGTGTTACCCATAAAATTTATATAATTTTTTTTAAGGCTATACCCTCAGACTTATTACATAAATGCTCAACAGTTTGAGCCTGATAATATTAATATATTTCATCATGATCTTATTAGAAATTAAATTTGCTACCAAAGAAAGATGCACACGGTACTTTGAGTTGAGATGAGTTGTCCTATTTTTAGTTGCAATGAATGCAATGGTAAAGATGAAGAAATAACTGCATAATATAATCAAAAATACTAATTTGAATTCAAATTTTGGACTGGCTCACTCACTTTATCAAGTGTTGTTTTTTGCTAAGATTGCAGGCTGAAATTGCTCAAATTGATGCAAAATCGACTCTGTAGCTTAAATGTAACTATTTTAGGTATAGTGCATTTCTTCTAGCATAATACAACTCTTATTTCTACTTATCTACAAGTTGAAGGCGGTCAACTTATAAATTGGGTTGGCACCATAGATGATCTATTTCCCAACATCTTATCTGGCACACGAGGGAGGTTGATTCCACACACAGGATAATCAATACGATACACATCATACTTTCAAAAACTTTATACTTGGAAATAATTTATGTAACCAATGAGCATACTGGAACTCATTCACTATATATTGATTAAGGATATACATCAACTTTTCTATCAAAAAGAAGGATATTTATCTCACCATAAGCCAAACTTCTTTTCATTACACTAGTCAACTTATCTCTTATCCCTAAGCATTACATGTAATAGCATACGTGACTCGTAACTATTTTATGTATTACTTTATACTCCAAACCTCCAAGTTCTAACATAGTTGGTACTTGGTTGGCCACTGAATACAAGCTATGTGTTAGTAAAGATAACCTTCTTTTCCTACTTGAATCTTTTCACCCCAATATAGCCGCTTGCCTAGGCATATACCATATTACAAAATATTCACAGTAATTTGCTAATATGCTAAAGTAGCAATACTAAATTAAAGTTTTAGAAATAGTTGAAAATTCTAAAAGTATTATTGAGGCTGTATTAACCTCTAGGTCTCACCAATGAGAAAACAAAGACCTATTTACTCGTTAACCATATGATCATCTTTATCATGTGTAGTATGAAACACATGCTATGATATATTTCTTCCCAATTGAAAGCATATATCATTAGTGCTCAAAGAATGAGAGGAATGTGGCATAATTTAACTTTGGTCCTACTTCTCGGCATCCCACTCTTTACAATCGCACTTGAAATTTATCTAAATCCTTAGAGAAATGCGACATAAAATTTTCCTAACTCTTTAAACAAATACAAGGTACAGAATTTGCCTAAGTTCTTAGAAGAATGCAAGGCGACTAGCACGACACTTCTTAGGAAACGACCAAACAAGGAGACTTGATGAACCTCAACTTAGACAAAAGTTGATAAATGTGAGTCCACACATTTAACTACATTAATGAAAATTGATTAAAGTAATAACCTTATTTTAATCAATTAAGATAAGGTAAAAATTAAAATTGAACCTTATATCATTTTTCGAACATGAAGAAAGATTTTTTCAAATTGAAACTAGAGAATTTGGTGATATGATTACTTAAGTCCATAAGTACAAAAATGTAAAAAGTACTAAAAAAGGCCTGATATGGATCTAAAAGAATAAATGAATAAAAGGCCGAAGAGCTCAATTGACTAAACCCACTAAGAAGGGCATTAAAACCTTAGTAGGACTAAACCCATGGAAGAAAAATTACAAATACTAAGCCTTAAAGAGAAGTTAGATACAAGAAGTTATTAGCAAGAATTACAAACTTTCAAGATTTTTTGAGACTTGAGAACTTTTTGCACTGCCTTCCAGAGAAAAAGTACCTCAAATCTTACTGATTATTGAAAAAGACCCTCAATCCATTTCCCTACCATATTATCTATTTTTGGCAAAAATATCTGTATGAAAAAAAGTGACGTGCAACCAGTGCAATGGGGGTGAAGTATTGAGCAAAGATTCGATTTGAAGTTCAATTTTTGTTTGTTTGTATTTAGATAACTAGTAATGTTAAATAACCTTAATAGGAAGTTCTCTTTTGGTGTATGGCATATATATTTAATTTACCAACTTTGTTTCAAGATCTTGGGTATATATCTTAATTTCTAACTTATGTATTTTGCTATAAGTTTTGCTAGCTACATATAAGTAATATTAGGTAAATAGGATAATAAAGGGAGGCAAGAGGCAACAAATAAAGGATCGAAGTTGGGATATATGGGGATCTTGTCATATTCATTACCATCTCAATGCGAACACAAAGTTAAAAACAATGAATATTATATTTGAAGTCCATTATCTCCTAATTACTTTAGATGTTGTCTTAAAAATAAGTAAATATTTTAATCAAATTTTCACTATAAAAATATTTTAGTCAAAGATTGTTTCCTAATTAGATTCCGATCACTATGAAAGTTATACTATTCATGACAAAAAAAAGTGAATATATAAAAATGATACCTAATAATAGATATTGATTGATAATAACTTTTATTTTGTCAATGTTAACTTATAAAAGTTTCTATTTTATCACAACATGACTTAATAGTGATACAAACTAATTTTTTAAGTTGTCACAATTAAAAATTACTGACACACCTATAGTAACAATGAAAAATGTTATTATAACTTGTAACAAAATATTTATTGTCACGAAGTTATCATTATAGATGTATTACTAATTGAAAATAGTGATAAATTGAATTCTATGTTTATCACTATTAAGTTTGTAAAAATTGTTATGGCGATAATACAAAATCTTATATATGTAACTAATTACAACTTTTATATTGTCACTTACTATTTTGTCACTAATTTTTCTTTTTCTTGTAATATGTGATTATTTTTTGGGAATGAAAATATAACCAAAATTACAAACTCACAGATATTAAAATCATGATTTTTAACTTTAGATATGAAAATAATGCTAAATTTAAGTTTAAGAGACTACTAATATTATTTTCACTTCTATAAATTCACCCGGTAACATTTTATACATGTCGTCGATGATGCAAATTTTAGGTATGTGAGGGTGCAAGCAAAATAAGCAATTTGGAGGAGGTCAAATCATGCCTAAGAGCTGCCTAATTGAGCTAATAGAGAAACATACAAGTCATACCTACAATCAAAAGAAAAAGTATGTTAGGCTTACCACTATGACCCCCGGCTACAACCATTTGATGCTTAATTCAGGTCAAGCAAAGAGAGAGTAAGCAAGTAAGTTGAGAGAATTAAGGCTAATAAATGGCATACTTATAGCTTTTCTAATGGTGAAGTATTTATAGTAGAAGGTAACTTCTAAAAGTGAGGGATCCAAATGACCGGCAAACCCCTATAGGGATACGCAACCTTAATTGAGGTCATAGAGGCACCATCACAACCACTAGGTCGCGTGGCCATCCAATAAGTTGCTCAGCCACTTAGCAGTATTAAATGCGGATGTAGATGTTTAAAGGTGGCAACTTATGCAAATGGTGAGCAAGACAATATTATTTAATGCAGATATTAATAGTTGATATCATATTTACTGTGCATTAAATGTGATCGCTTGATCGTTTAAATCAACATAACTAGACCTCACAGAACCAAGTTGAGCAAGCCAACTCATTTATTGTCGAGCTCTTTAGTGGAGACAGATCACGCATGATATAACACATGAGGTCTACTTGAGCTTGGGTTGGCCTGGAGGCAGCGAAGCATATCCTAGATTGAACCTCGATGATCAATTACATTTGAGGAAAAATTGTTCGCGATTGATTCCAAGAAGCGCAAAAGTGATTGGGCTGTAATCAACAAATAAAATTAGGCCCACAAATAAGCCCAATAAAAAATCCAGTCGCGCCTCCATCAACAATCCCTACACCCTCTCTCAGCACATCCCAACTCCACTTCTCCTTATCCCACGCTCACTGAACTAAACTCGCTCCACTCTCTCTCTCTCTCTCTCTCTCTCTCACACACACACACACACATGGCAACAGAGCATCAGCCGCCCGACGCCCAAATCTCCACCGTCCCACCACCCACCAACAGTACCACCGCCCCCTCTCCAGACCCACCTGCACTGGACCAACCCGCAGCTACTACCACAGCCACCCCCAACCCCCCCAAACGACAGCGCCGCCCCAGCGTCCGCCTCGGCGACATCGGAGGGGATCCAGCTTATGATGCTCACCAACGACGCCCCAACAGAACTTGGCGCTACCACAAAGACCCGTCTTTCGCCGCCAAAACCTCCAAAACGCGCCCCCTAACCAACCTTGTCAATGGAGGTGGCGGAGGCGATTCGAATTTCCAGGACTCCGTCGAAGTCTCTGACAATTATGCGGATTTTACTCATCGAAAGCCGAAAATCAAGAAGCCCACAAAAAGGGTTCGCACCAATTGGAGTAAATTTGAGTCCACCGCCATTAATAATGGAGGTGGCAGTGGAGGAGCAGGAATAATTGAGAGCACAAATTTTTTACAAGAAGAAAATGAGAATAATAATGAAGAATTGCGAGAGTTCGAGGTTGAGGGTTCTGAGAGTCCTTTGTTAAAAGAGAAGCAAACCCCAATTAATTCTGCAGAGAACATGGGTTTGCAGTTTTGGGATCAACAAAGAAGGGGAAGTCGGGCCCGGATTTCTGAAAGCAATGGAATGCATCATAATGAGGTTAATTCGCCGGAGAGGCAGAACGAAGGGAGTTTAGGGGTGAGGGAATGGTTAATTGGGTTGGGGTTGGGGAGGTATGCCCCAGTTTTCGAGATACATGAGGTGGATGACGAGGTTTTGCCTATGTTAACGTTGGAAGATCTTAAGGATATGGGAATCAATGCAGTTGGTTCACGGAGGAAAATGTACTCCTCTATTCTCAAGCTGCGAAAAGGGTTTTCGTGAGTTCTTTTGTATTGTATCAATTGGTTTAGTAGTTTGTCCTTCTGTTTTCTTCTAATATTAGCAACTTAAGTAATAATGATACAATTCTGTTGTGGTAACTTAGTCTTTCTTTATTTTGGTTTTGATGTGTTCCCAGTTGTCGTGGAATAGTATAACTCTGTTAATGTACAAAAGGTGGGAAAAAGAGAAATTAAGACTTGGTTAGAGTATACATCCTTCAGGCATTTAAATGAAGTTTTGATATTATGGGAGCTATTGAATTGATAAAAAATGCAATTTTAAAAGTCTTTTGTATCAAACTGTGTCTACATACGCAACGTTCTTGCTTTTTTATAGCATTCTTACATTATTGTGATTAATCTTTTTCATATTTTGACCGATGCTTTTTGGTTTCAAGTTGATGCTCTATTATGTTTTCCTACCTTCAAGAATAGGATGTCTGCCTGGTACTCTTGTCCAGTCAACATGACTTCTTTTTTCAAATGCAGAATATTGTATTCAGTTGATTTTTGAAAATCATTTAATTAACTAGTTAAAGAAAAAACTAACTGCCATGATTTGAAAGTTTAACTTCATCCAAACTGTCAAAACATTGATATAAAACATTAATCAAAAGGTTAGACAGTTTGACTTAGTATTGTTGCCAACTCGAAATTCATACTATAGCAGAGGGAGTATATAATAAACATTAACTTGAACTTGAACACAGCCTTGAGATGGAGTAAGTGAATTTCCATAGAATTTTTTATTGGTTTCCAATAAAAGTATTATTGCTTGCATAGTTATTAAAGGTGCTTGCCTCGCTCGCCTTAGGCGGCCAAGCGAGCAAGGCAAGCCCCTGGCACCTTATTTTGCTAGGCTTGGCGCCAGACAAAAGGTGCCCTAAGGCGGGTGCCTTGCATGCCTTGCCTCAACCAATACGGCGGGGCCGTCTTGCGCGCCTCACTAAAATGTAATATCTATGGTATTTTTTCCTTTTTTTTCCCCCTTTTTTTACGAAAGACCCTAATTTCAACTTCGAAAAATATTAACATATAGCATTTGTCCACTCATTATCCACCACCTAGTTCCGTCGTGGCCATAGCCGCTTACTAGTGCCGGTCACCTTGCTAGGTATGATTTTGCTTCTTCTTCATTTTTTTTTTCTCTCTTTAACAACCTTGACTTTTTGTATGGTTTTTTGTTTCTTTTTAATTTATTTTATATGGGGCTCTTTTAAAAAAACTTAAAATTTTCTGTTTATTCTAATTTATATAATTATTTATTTATTTATTTTTTTTGCATTTTTTAATTTCGGTTACCTTTTTTTGCTTTTCTTTTCCTGGTTATATTTTCTTTTTGCTTTTTATTCTGATATTTTTCTTTTAGCTGTTCTTTTCTAATTTTTCTTTGTTTTTTTTGTCTTTTGTCTTTTTTCTTTTTCTTTTTGTTTATTAGTATTTTTGTTACTTTATTGTTTTGGCATTTATAACATGTTTTTGGAATTTTTGCATTATATATATATTTTTATATATATATATATTTTTTAATTATTGCCTCATTCGCCTTTTGGCAGCCCGCCTATCGCCTCGCATTTCTCCTTAAAAAATAGGCCTCCTGCCCACCTCTCGTCTCACGCCTTTCATAACTATGGTTGCTTGCTTGAACTTGTAGCCTTATTAATTGCATGCATTTTATATTTCAAGACCTTTGCTTAGTGATGCCGGTGTTAGTTCCTGAAGTTTCTCTTAATATTTCTTGCTCACTACATAGTATGGCTCACAAATGCTTTAGGAAATGAAAATAGGTGAACAAGTACAGACTGATTGACAGGAGTTTATTGATGTTGCGATTCATATGGTTAGAGCTGTCAATTGCTTGTCAGTTTGAGGGTCACAATTGTTAGAGGTTCTGTTTAAGACGGAAAGTTCTATTTTTCTTGATGTTGAAGTTGCCATGTGTAGTTATACATAAGCAATTATTGCTGAACTCGGATGATCAGATAATGGAATGTACAGATGTTTTATTGATGCAAATAAATTTTATCCAACTTCTTGACTGGTCAGGACTCAGGATAAAATTTAATTGAAGCTCTTTTGAAAAAATGGTGATACAACTTGTAATGAAATGGATTAGAATATATAAACTTAGATCTTGTTTATTCACTGCGATTTGCATTTGGTTTTGCCTAACCTGAGTGGGTTCCTTTTGAGTCAATACAATATGCAGGAAGAAATTTTTTTATATGAGCTGAGGCCTGAGGTTTATCACTTTCTACTTAACCAAGCTTTATCCTCTTCTGATGATATAGGCTTGTGAGACCTTTTAACATGGCTGGGTGCAAGCAGGGCCAAAATTCAGGATTCTATTGAGAGTAAAGAAATGATTTATTACCATTTACCATGCAAGCAGAACGTATAATAAGATTCATATCCTAGTCCATACTTGTCTGCTGGGGCCAATAGATCCTCTACTGCTTATGTTGCTGGAACGAGTTTCTCGGACATGCATCTGATTGCTAAGTTGCATTTGATATTAAACTAGTGCTTTCATGGTCATGTGGTGGTGACAAAGATAAAATTTAATGGCCTGATGGACCACAAACCCAGGGAAAAAGCCAGGATATAAACTGATTGAATATGTTAATACATGCTTTATGGCTTAGGTTTCTGTAGAGGTGTAAACGAGTTGAGCTTGATACCTTGAGCCGAGCTCAGCTAAATTTACAAGCTTGGTAAAGAAAATTGGCTTGAGCTTAGGCTTGAGCTTGATGAGCTTATTAATCAATGATCAATGCTCAAGCTTGAGCTCCACATTGGAGAGCCAAGCTTGGCCTTGGCTCGTTCAAGGTTGAGCCAAACTCAAGCTCATGAGCTTGAACATGACGTTATGGCTCAGGTCCACAATGTTTAATTTCAAAATTTTATGGATCCTCTGTTTGTAAGCTAATCTGTAAAATTTCGTGATAGCATAAATCGGGAAATACCATGAGAGGAATGAGAGACAACAACGTTTAAGAAGCATAGGGACATCAGTATAGACTGCTGGCTAATAAATTTTTTTGATTACATTGATAAATGACTTTGTCCAAATAAAACAGAGAAAAGAGATGGTCGGCATCTCTTAAGGGGCCAGGCTAGAGTGCAGTGAAAACTTGATGGTGGATCCGAGTGCTCGCCAAGCTACTTGGCAGAAGCTTGGTTGAGGATTTGCTGCTTCCCTATCTTGCAGACATGTTGTGGGATTTGAGACATGAAACACTGTTGAAGGTGGCGCATGTGAGGTAAAAACCATTCTGCACTGGAAATGGTACAGGTGGTTTAACAAGCCTTTTATGGCAGTAATGGTGAGGATGATGAATCACAAATCTCTTATTGTTGGAAGGTGGCTGTGGCACCTGCAGGAAAGAAAAACATCAAGGTGTTGGGTTATTCATTAGGGATACTTGTTTATTTGCTTATTATATAATAATTATGTGTAGTAATTCAAATATATATTATAGTGGAATAATTAAAAGACTTGTGACCCTCAAACAAGTCTTGGCTTGGGTTCAATATACTTTGGCTTGAGTCAAGCTTTGCATGAGTTGGTCTTTGTGGCTCATCAGCCAGCATAATTCAACTTAAAACCTCTACTTTTGATTATGGCTTTGTAGTTTCATTTATGCTTATGTTAACTTTCTATCTTTTTCTGTTTTCTTTTATACAGACAATGCTAGTGAATCTGTGGTGTGACAGTTTGAACCCTGACAAGAATAGAGTCTGGGGGATGCATATAAATACTAGTAACTATTTCTAGTCCTGTCTACACAATATGGATTGACATATGTGATTGTCATGTTTTCTGCATACTAACACAACAAGACATCCATTCTCTTACATATATTAGTTTTCGAGGCATAGACTCTTGTTTGTATTCCTGTTTCAGAAGCAGCAGTTAATGCGGGATTTGGTGGCTTTTAGTTCATAGAGGTGGATAAGGAACTCAAAAAACTTTGGGATGGACAGATGAACAGTAGTATAATCTTCAAAGATTGAACCACCTTCTGATTCTGTTGCTTTATTGCTATATTTTGCAATCAATTGTCAGTTGTGTATAACAATAGTTTCTTTATTGTCCTATTGGTGCTTTTTTAGGGGGAAAAAATTGTTGATTTATCTCCGAGGGGGTACTACCTATATAAACAAGGGTTCTGATAGAAGAAGCTATAATGGTTTCATCTATTTACCAGAACTATGAATCTGCTATATAGAAGACTAGGTAAGTTTTGCATTTCTACATTTAATTTAGTTTTACAGCTGATTAAGACTTCTGAGATCCCAGATGCGGCTGGTCTATTGTTCTTGTACATGAATCTTCTCTGCAATCATCTAATCATAGTTACCATTTCATTAGTTTCCTGTACAGCTGGACAGTGTTGCGAGCAGATCACCTTTGATAGTGGGTCTTTGATTGCGTACCACTACTTGATACGGTCCATTGTATTAGTTTTTCTTTTCTTAAGCTGCTTGCCGGAATTTTTTCGCATCAATTTAGTAGGATTATATGGATTCAGGTTGCTGCATCAAGGAAATGTATTTCCACCATCGAGCAACAGCCCCTGTACCACTGCTGTAACCCTCTTATTACTCATTCTTTCCCACTATCTTTCTCTTCAACTACCACTTCATGCACTGCTGCCTTCTGTCTTTCATCTCAAGAGTGACCTTTCTTTCTTTCCTTCCCCAATGTTTTGTTCAGAGTTCTCTGTGTTTCCTTTAAAATGCTTGTTCGGTCTTTAGAGCGGAAGTCTCCTTGCTCTGTTTTGCATGCTCCCTTTTTGTGCTTATTTTTGTTGCCCATAGTTCTTTTTTTGTTTTCACTTTGGTCCGATTCTAGCATGATTTTATAAATTTTAACTATGTTTTCTTCTTCTGCCAAATCTGTCACCTGCCTTGTCCCACCTTTTTTTGGGTTATCTACTCTTCCGTGTCTCTCCTACTTATCTCATGTTATATGTGTGCAAGCTTTCTCCATGGTTTCTTTTTCCAAACAAAAAGTTGTTATGGGTACAATTTTCAGCTTAATAGTCAAAACTATATCTGCGGTCTCAAGCATTCAAATTATTTCTTGGTTCTTTGAATAGATTGATGCACATACTGTCTACCCTTTTGTATTCCACAAGTGGTGCTCACGGATTGTGGCAACAAGTTGATTAATCTATTATGACTTGGCTTATAAATATCATGGAAGGGTCTGTTAGTCTCTATCTTATGTTTCTGAGTTCTGCCAAACAGATGTGGGATGCATTGCATGATATATTCTCTCTTATTGAGAAAAATATTTTTTAGGTTTTTAATTTATATGAGAAATTTTTTTCTCCAAAGCAGGATTGACGGTTTATCATATTGTTTTGCTTCCCTTAAAGGGGTTGTTGATGAATTTTTGTATATGATTTATTAAGTTGTGATGTTCAAACTTGCAAGTCTGTATGGGAAGAGTTTTTGATAGCTAAGTTCTTATTGGGGCTTTCATCATAACGTTCAATTCGTGCGTGATCATCAATTAGCTTAGTGATAGTATTCCAACCCTGTCCAATGCATTGTCTTATATGGTACCTGTTATTAGGGTTTTTTCTGGGTCTTTCATTCTCTTCTTATTCAGACTTCAACTATGGTTATTTGAGGTCCTGGTTGTGGTTCTTTCTGAGGTTGCATGTTCATTAGCAGTCAAGGCAATGCTTGAGGCATCTCTAGAGGGCCCTGTTACGTGTTCTGTTACTATTATGGTCGGAAAAATAATGTTTTAGAGAATTGTTAGGTTTGCCAAGTGCTCTTGATCCAATAGCATAAGTCTCATAAATAAAGTATGAGATCAGGAATTTGAACTTAACGAACTCCTAACATGCATGTGTATAAACGAAAAAAGGGAGGTTAGTTCAAGTTTGGTAATACCAGAATGGTCCAATGTAGTGTCTGAAGATACTAAACCATCTCTGCAGGAGTATGATTTAGTTACCCTAGATTGTGAGGATTACGGAAAACTTCACCGCTAGGCTGCCAACTCGGCTACCCCAATTGTCTCATATCTCTAGGTGCTCTTGTTGCTAGTCATGGTAAGTCATGGATGCCAGATTTTGACGCTACTATACATATTATTGGTACTGGTCTCATTTCACTTCTTTGTCCACTATTCATATTGCTAATGGATCCTATTTTCTGGTCTTTGGTTCAAGTATTGGTAGTCCTAGTGGTAGTCTTACTCTTAATAATTTCTCTTTGCTCCTAACTTTCCTATTAGCCTATTGTTTGTTGGTCAACTCACTAAGTTTAACAATTGCTCTGTTATATTTTTTTACCTCATTGTGCATCTTGGACCTCTAGACGAGGAGGATGATTGGTGGCACACATGAACTTAGAGGTCTCTATTATTTGAACACAACTATTAAACCTTTAGTTGCAAGTGCTCTATTGGCTACTTTTTTTTTTTTTTTGGCACCATTGTCTTGGTCACCCCTTGCTACCTAAGATGAAGCAACTTTTGAATATGGGTCTTTTGGGTTGGGAGAGTATCATGCGCAAAAAATGGAGTTCATTTCCATTTAACATTGTCCATTTCGGCATTTGGGGTTTATATTGTGTTGAGTCAGTTGCTGGGTTTAAGTACTTTATTATTTGGGTTTATCATTATTACAAGATGACTTGGGCTTAGTAAAAATAGAGCAGGTTCATAATGTAATTATTCTTTTTTGTAATGATATAGAAGTTAGTTTTCTATTCACATTTGTACTTTTTAGACTGACAATGCCTTGGAGTTTGTTCAACAAGAGCTCTCAACCTTCTGTAGGTCTTATCGCATTTTAAATTAAACTTTATGTCCCCACACTTCTCAACGAAATGATGTGTTGAACGCAAACGTTGACATTTTCTTGATGGTGCTCGCACTGTCATGACTCACATGAATGTTTTTAAGTCTTTTAAGGGGGATATAATTATCACTGTATGTTGTCTTGTTAACTATATGTGATCTAGTGTTCCTGCTTTGTTCATATTTTCTCCCCTAATTATGATAAATTGTCTCCTAAATATGTCAGGTGCAATTTTATTGAACATTCTTGTACACTAATTGCCTCCGAGTGTCTTGGGTTCTCCAATGCTTCCTTCTTCATCATGTGCTTACCTTTGATCGGCCCTTAGCAGGGTTGACAATTGGGGCTTGTGCCATGTCATCTTCTGCATTGTTTCCTTGATGATGGTGGCGTCACCTATCTCGGTGTGTCGTAGTAGTGAGGAAGTTGCCTTCGTCACTCGCATAATGCTGGTTGGTAGGCTTTGGATGATCACTGTATTGCAGATAGTTAAACTTCTTCTTCTCAACTTTTGGAGCGTTTGTGCATTATTTGGCCCATGCATCACGTACTCTCCAAAATGGCCTTGAATGGAGTGTTTGTGGCATTATTTGGCCCTTGCATCACGTACTCTCCAAAATGCCTTGAATGGAGCGTTTGTGGCATTATTTGGCCCTTGCATCACGTACCCTCCAAAATGACTTGAATTGATTAGCCTCTCGATCTCGTATTTTAAGTGCCTACACCAATCAATGGTGTGTCTGCAATGCTGGTGGAAATGACACGATTTATGTTTCTTCAGCTTCTTCATCTATCTCGTTTTTGTGGAGGGTGTTGTAAACGCAAATTTCTTATCTGCAAAAATTAAATTACAAGATAAGAAAAATCGTACAAATAAAATGAAATTGAAATCTATCAATTATGGATTTAGTCTTTAATCTATTCATCCGATTCTTTTCTTTTAAATATGATTTTAAAATTTAATGAGCTCCACGAAAAATGCCTTAAATGTTGTGAATTTCCTTGAATTTGATATGAAGAAAATGCTGCTAATTTGGGAGCTTCACTCTTTAAATTTTAAATCAAATACCAAAATATATGAGCTCTGCGGAGAACATCTTAAACATCGTAGATTTTTTTGAATTTGATTTGAAGGAAATAATGTCAATTTGAAGGTTTCGCACCCAAGAAGAGATCCAAAACTGAGATTGTTTTGGGGGTTGGGGGGGGGGGTGCAAAAATTCTAAAATATAAAAGTTCAAATATAAATTTTATAATTTACAAATTCAAAATACATGTCGTCATTGAAGTTGAGTACGGCGGTATTTCATATTATAATATCTATTAATGATCGAATCAATGTCAAAATTTTTAATAATATTTTTCTCAATATAAGTAACTAAAGAATCAACTAAAAAAAAATCATCTTTCATCTAATTTTTAAAGTCTATTTTTGACAAATATGTTCTCAAACAAATAAAATAAAAGTGCCCTAATGGGTCTAAATCTAATCTCGCTGTAAATTATTTGATTGTAGATATAGACCTAAAACTTTGCTTTAAATTTTATTGAACTAAAATAGGTAAAGAATTAATAAAATTTTTTATTAAAATTTTAAATATATTTAAACTAGAAATTATTGCAAAAATTAAAAAGAATATATAAAAAAGTTGGAGACATTATTATTGAAGTTTAAAAATATATGAAAATATTAGAAAAATTAAAAAAGGTACGCAAATATTTTTTTTTTGTGGGGGCCCCCCGGACACCCAATTTGTCTACCTTAATCTCGAAGCCAAAATATGATGAGCTCCGCAAGTCTTGAACGCTGTGGATCTTCTTGAATTTGATTGATAGAATTAATTGGAAATTTTTTTGCATTAAATGAGCTTTGATCACCTTTTTTATATAAAGGCTTGATGGAAGCCTTTCAAATTGACTTGAACTTTTTTGATGATTATCTTTTCGATGAGATAATATTAAATTTTGATTGGTTCACGTACATAGATATGCAATATGTAGCAATTTGGTTAGCCCAAAATTGCTAAGCCACAAGATTTGATTTGATTGGCTGTAACACTTCATCTTTGACACTTATCATTATTATATTTAAGGACAAAATAAATATTAGAGTATTAATTAAAATTAACTATTTTATCTTTTGGAATTAAATCTAATAAATCCCAAAATATGAATAAAATATTTTAAATCAATACTTAGTATATTATTTTACATGTGTCACTTTTTAATTGGCTTAAAATTAATTTATCTACAAATGCCCCCACTTCAAGACTTGGTAAAAGAGGTGCAATCAACCCCGACAGAGATAAGACTTGAAGTATTTGTTTCCCCACTTTAGACATCCTTTTCTTTTCTTTCTTTTTTTTTTTTTTTAAACATAATAGGAAAACGGAAATTCATTAAATTATCAGCACCCCTTGAATTCAAATGGGCCAAACATTTGCAATTGCTAGCATTTAAGTCAGAGACCCACCAGGCCACCACCTCTCGAATTAAATAAATATTTGCCATCTCATCTCTAACTTCTATTCATGGAGTCCCATGCAAAATTTGGATGACAGCAGAATTCTTTCATAATTGGAATTCGGAAGCTCATGCTTCAAGGAGTGAAGAGAGAGACTTGCAATTGTTGTCCGCCAAAGAAATATCCAAGTCACCTTAATTTCATGGAATACCTTTAAGAACCAAACAACAAATCCCACTTGGTTTAAATTTTCCTTTTTCTCTTTGCTGCAGCTCCCATTCCAACTAGAAAGCTTTAGCGAGGAATATCCTCATTATGTAAGATATCTTCAACTTAATGAAAGATAAACAACTGGTTAATCATCACATTTTCCTATTGGCCCAGCCATTTCTAAGATCTTTATCGCTTCTTTTTCTTTCTATTAGAGAGTTCCATTCTATTTGGAAAATTGAATCAAGATCAAAATTCGTGGAGATTTACTCAACATAAATTAGGACTTGAAGGAATCCTGGTGACTGTAAATAACTCAAGTAAGTATTATAAAAAGGGGCTTGGATAAATCAATGAGCATCCACCTAGTTGATTGTTGAAGAGGCTGCTAGTAGGCTTCATCTTTTATGAATAATTTCTTATCTGCATCGCTCTACCTGGCATACCTGGTGTTTGTATTAATGCTCAGTTTGGTTTTAGATCATCTCGAGATATTCTGTCGATTCTTGGTTCAAACTGCATCATCTCACAAACTATTACTTGGAGTCAACTTTAGGTTTTTCTTCCTAACCCCACCCCCCTTCAAATAAGATATATAATCTGCCCTCCCTCAAATATTGTTGCCAATTGCAATTAAGCTATCAGGCTTTCAAGATGATTTCCATGATAGTTTCTTCCTTTGCTAGTGAGATGCAATTCCAAGTTCACATCCATAACAGTTATTGGGAAAATTTATATTCAATAATTCCCACTAACTTTACTTCTTCCTTAACAACTTAGTTAAATTTTTCTCATATCTTGGCAAATTACACTATGGTTCACTTTAAATATGTTTCATCCATCGTCGGAGTACAACACTTGATTATCCTTGATGAAGAAAATTAACCTATGGAGAAAAGCACACTTTTAGCTATTCATGTTCCCCTTATTGGTAGATATGCGGCAAAGTGGCCAAGACTGAGTAATTCACTTTATACTGCGGAATGGACCTGGCGGATCAAGACTTTTAAGGTGTGTGCTTTAAGGACAACTCACCAGTGTCCTCCAAGCGAACTAATTTGTCGTCAACAATCAAATGAACTAATTCTTCTGCCAACATTGGGTCACAACATTATTGAGGGCAAAGCTAAGTGAAGAGAAATATCTCAATTTATTGGCAAATTCCACTACATCAAAGGATACTGGGGCCAAGGCTAACGAATTTACTTTATAAGAAGGAATGGACTTGGGAGATTTCCTCAAACAAAACTTCCAAAGTGTGGACTCTAAGGGCAATGCACCATTGTCCTCCAAATGAACTAATTCATTATCAACAATCAAACAAATTAATTCTTCTACCAACATATGGTCACACCATCATTGAAGGCAAGACCAAGGAAGGAGATACTTTTCAATTTTATGGCGAATTCCACTATATCAAAGGATATTGGGAGTGGCCAACGCTGACGAATTTGCTTTATAAGAAGGAGTGGTCCCAGGTGACTTCCTCAAGTAAGACTTTCAAGGTGTGGGCTTTAGAGGCAACTTATCATTGTCCTCCAAATGAACTAATTTGTCGTCAACAATTAAATGATCTAATTCTTCTGCCAACATTGAAATGCAGCATCATTGTGTGGAGCAACAACTAGATGAAGCCAAAAATTGTCTCCATAATGCCCAAACTAAAGAAAGCAAATAAGTAAACTAAATCCAATCCACCCAGGAAAAGTTAGAATGTGTCAAAAAGGAGTTTGAAAATTTGAAGTAACACCAAGAAAAGCAGCAACAACAACTTCTTCAAATTACCCAAGTAGAAATTTATGATATTGAAGAGGAAATTGCTGCTATCGATAGTACTCTTCCATTGAGTGATGAAGTGGTTGAGAATTTGAAAACTTTGATGGAACATTTGGAGGCCACCAAAGAAGAATTGAAGAACTTGAATCCTTTTATTTTGAGAGTTGTTTAGTGCTTCTTACTCCATCCTTTTCTTTTCTTACCTTTTGTCATGAACTCTATTGCACTTATTTTTTTAAATTACACAATAGAAAATTATTTCTCTTCCATCCTGCAATCCTTTGAGCTATTCCTTTATTTTTTTCTTATTTTTTTTTTAACTCAACATAACTTCAAGCAAACCAATAAATCTAAAAAGACATAATCTACCTCTCTCTCTCTCTCTCTCTCTCTCTCTCTCTCTCACACACACACACACACACACACACACACACACACAAAACACAACACAACTCAAAACAAGCTAATAAATTCCAAATTGATCTACACTACTTTCTTTTTTTTCTTTTCAAAAAATTGAATAAATTCAAAGATAACTAAACTACTTCTTTTTTCAACTTAGCATGACAGATTAAACAAAACTAATAAATTAAAAAAAAAAACAAAACTCAAGACAAACTAATAAAAACAACTAAACTACCCTCTTTTTTTTCTCAACAAACTAATGAATAAATTTAAAAACTCAAAACAACTAATAAATAAACTAATGAATAAACCACTTTTTTTTTAACTTAACATGACAGATTTAAAACAAACTAGTAAGGACAACTAAACTACCCTTTTTTAATAAATTCAAAAACTCAAAACAACTAATAAAGACAACTGAATCACCTTTTTTTTTTCCACCAATGAAACAAAGAAAAAAATATAATTCAAAATAAACTCATGACTAAACTTAAAAAATATCTAAGCTGCTTACGTACCCAATAAAGGGATCAAATCATAACGTAGTTCAAAGGAAGCATCTTTTTTTTTTGTGGGTGGGGGGGGGGAGCATTCACAGTTTATGCTCATGTGGGCTAGAAGTATCCATTGCTTAACTACATTGGACTAGATGGGGTATTTAATATTTTAATCACATAAAATACCTTTAGTGGGGAAAGTTAGTGGTTTAACCATATGCACTACCTTTGGTGGGTATCGTTCATATTTTATACTCATGCAGGTCAGGAGTAACATGCAATTTAGGCTCATGCATCAAGGAGCAAGTTCCCAACTTTATGTGGTAGTGTTTTAAGAACTTCCCATATATGAGGCCAACTCTTAATCCATCTTCAACAACTAGCTTATATGCACTATTTGTATAGATTCTTTGACAACATATGGGCTATCCCATTTTGACGTGAACTTATTCCTAATCCAATGAGTTGCGATGATGGGCATTTTCATATCGAGCCCCAAGTCTCCAACTTGAAAAGATCATGATCGCACCTTTTTGTTAAATGCCTTGGAAAGTCGAGCTTGATAACAGTTAAGTCTTTGTTGTGCTTCCAAACTTTTCTCATCAAGAGCCTCTAACTCTTCAAGACGCAGATGTACATTTTCTTCTTCAATTAATCCTTCTTGTATGACCATCTTCAGTTATAGAATTTGCTACTCAAGAGGTAAAATGGCGTCCATGCCATAAACCAATGAATACAAAGTTGCTTGTGTAGGTGCTCTATGAGTGGTTTGATATGCCCATAAAGCTTCTCCAATCCTTTCATGCCAATCTCTCTTTGACTTTGAGATTACTTTCTTCAACAAATTACACAAAGTTTTATTGAACACTTCAGCAAGACCATTAGTAGCGGCGTAGTATGATTAATACTTTCTTTGCTTATAATTGAATTTCTGACAAAGTTTGTTTATCAAACTATTGCAAAAGGGCTTTCCATTATCAGTGATTATGTATCGATGAACCCTATAGTGATAGATAATGTTGATATGGATAAAGTCAGCTACATTTTCTTTTTTTACTTCTTTGAGGGGTATTACTTCAGCCCACTTGGAGAAATAGTCTTTTGTAGCCAATATATATGAGTACCAGTAGAAGACTTCGTCATGGCTCCAACAACATCTAATCCCTAAGCATCAAATAGCCACAAAGCGATAATCGGATGTAATAGTTCGGGCAATTGGTGAATGAGATTTGCATGAAATTAGCAAGCTTGACATCTTTGTGCATAGTCCATGCAATCTTTTACTGTTGTTGGCAAGTAGTAGCCCATTCTTTTTATTCAGAAATGCAATTTTGCGCTTGACTGATTAGTGCGATGAACTTTAGAATGAGCTTCTTCAATGGCTTGGATTGCTTCATCATCACTTAAACATCGCAAGAAGACTCCATCAAATGATCGCTTCTAAAGTAAACCTTTGTAATAGATGAGGCGAGGCGCACGACATCGGATATCAACTTTTTGGCGTAGATCTTCAGGTAACTTCTCATATTTCAAATAATCAATGATTTGTTGTCATCGATCTTCTTTCTCTATCTCAAATACTCGAAAAACATAGCTTTCATCTTCTTCATAATCTTCATACTCAAAAAATGGTAGTACAATCCAACTCTTACATACTGGAATACGCACTTTATTTTCAGGCATGGCAAGTGAAAATGCCAACTTAGCTAACACATTAGCTTGCGTGCTCTCTTTCCTTGGCACATGTTTAATTTCTACATCCCCAAGGCATCTAATGAGTCTTTTGGAGTACTTAAAGTATGGTAATAATTCAGGTTTCTCGACTTCATATGATCCACGCAACTAGTTGACTACCAACTTAGAATCTCTATAGACTTTAAGTATAACTATTTTATGTCAACTGCCATCTCCAACCCAAGAATAAGAGCTTGATATTCAGCAACATTGTTGGAAAAATTTCCAGTTAAAGTGAAGGAATATGGAAATACTTCATGATCAGATATGATGAATACAACTCTAACACTAGCTTTTTATCTATAGATGCTCCATCAAAGTATGTTGGGCCCCATAGGTCCTGAATTCACACACCAAGATACTAATCCTCTTTAGGAGATTTCTTTTCAAGAGCCAGTGCCAAGCCCAGACTAACAAAATAAAATGACAAATCATATTAAAAGGAACAACTTATATATTATTCTTTATACATTAGCCTGAACTTTTCCTCTAGTTATAGTTAAGTATACATATACTAGTACCAAAGGTACATCAGTAAAGCTGCCATGGCTATAAGTTTTATTATGTATATACATAATCTTATTGATCTGGGTACATTTGGATTTAAATAAAAGATAATTTCTTCTTTCTCTATTCCCAAGTTTCTTTTTTTGGTATGACTAGTCCAACCTCATTTGTATAAAGAGAAGTATAAAGGTGAGTTCGAATGACTCAGTGAGGAAAGTTAGAGAGAGTTACTTGTATAGAGCCTATTTTGCAGTGAAAGATGATAGAATGAGAATTATGTAATGAGTGGGAAATAAACATGTCAGGATAACTTGATTTGTGTAACAAGCTTTTGTAATAAATACCTTACAAGTCATATGAACATATATTTGAGATATCTTAAGGTTTTATATGAATTATGATATGCTTTAATTAAATTACTTATAAAACCTTATCAGATCAGAGACATCATATATCAAACCTTTCATGTAACTCCATCATTGTCCCATACCAGCAAGGAAAATTAATAATCTTAATGCTTTTTCCATGTTCGGATTCCAGTGCTTAGGATTTTAGAGGTGGTCCCCGCCATATACCGAACGTGGCACTTAGATCCTTACACTTAATTTTATGAAGAATAAAATAGGATTCCATTGTTGAGGCACCAAATACAGCTGAAAGATGTCTAGTATTGAAATCTAGAGGTGCTAAAGGTGACAGATTTAAGAGGTGGCCCCTACTGGACATCCCTGCCAACTAGTATGGTACTTTGCTATTCTCAGCACATACTTTACAATACTGACTGAATAAGATATTTAAATGGTCAAGAATATAATAAATATAGTAGAAGGTGTCAACCTCGGGATTCTAGAGGTGGCCCATACCGCATAGCCCCTATCAGCAAGTGTGGCACTTAGTTCTCAATTCGACGAATAGGATGAGAAGATTTATAAGAATTAGAAAATACGAATCTTTTTAAGTTATAATTTATTTGGAGTAAGAAGACATTTTTTCATAAAATATTCTTTTTTTATTTTAAACAATCCTTCTTTAGATGTTTTGAGAGTATCCGGTATAGGTCTTACTTTACTTATTTGAGTAGCATAGTTTTGATTATAAAGAAGCAAACAAAATACATATTAATGACATGATCTTTTGATTGAAAGAAAAGAGATTTTAACCATCTTAAACTTACCAAGAAGGTCAAACAATTATTATTACCATAAGTGAGGCATTTCAGAAAATGCAAAAAGGTTATATGATTTTAGGAAGTAGTTATTAACAAGCAATAGATGGAAATTAGAAAGGAGTAAAAGACCTCACATATCAATAATCGAGGTGTTTCCGGAAAAAGAATTACAAGTAACAGAATAAAAACTTAGAAGGAATAGAAAACCTCACATATCAATAATCGAGGTGCTCAAGGGAACACAAGAAAGTGCATGATTTCAAGAAAAAGAATTACAAGTAACAGAATGAAAATTAAGAAGAAGTAGAAGACCTCACCGATTCTTGTGATCGAGATTCTCCGATAAACTTGTAAGCTTAATTACCTATATTTAAGATTCAATTATTATTGATTGTTCTTTTGGTAATAATATTGTGAGAGAATGAAAATAATTTAAAAAATTAATTTAATTAGAGTACAATATACCATTTTAATTATTTAGTTACTATTTAATAATTTAAGCGACTAACTTTATTGATACCTTGAGCATTTATATATATATTTATATGTATACGAGTAATCTTTCCTACTTATTAATTCCTAAATGAATCAAATATATCTTAACACTTTTCTTATCACATTGTTCCAAGAATTACATTTACAGCAAAATCATTGTATCTAACTCATGTTCTATAATTTCCACCAAATTTAATTAAATTCAAATCCCAATCATCCAACATAATCTCATAATCCAAACATTCATACTCAACCATGTGTATCAAGAAAAATTCTAGTTATCATCATCATAACACCCACAATTATTTAACATAACTTGCCTATTTCAAGAATCTGTTATTCCACAAAGTCAGCTGTGCAGTTTTGATAAAACTAAATTTTAACCAAATCCAAGGTAATTTAGTGGTGGTATTTACCTCAAAAGATCTTGAAACGTAATGAAATTTCTAATGTAGCCTCAATTTGATGATCAAATGGGCCGATCTTCACTAATTCCTATTTAAAGTGAGCTCCTAACCCTAGTCATATCCTGGTTGTAGGTCGTGTTTTTTCCCTTTTTTGACTAGAATACAACTTTCATTTTAGTGATTCTTGGCTCTAATCTTATTTACCAATTTTTGCCTGTGTGAGGCAATGTGGATTTCAGGAGAGTTTCAGGTTAATCTGGGAGAAATTTCTGGAAATCTATGTTATTATAGTAATCTAGACATCAAGAAATTTCTAATGGTAGGTTTGCATGGATGATCAGGTGGCTAGAGGATTGGTTTTTTATTTTTTTTCAAAATTGAAATCTAAGTAGCGATGCTACTGACTAGCAAGTTCTATATTGATTTCTATAGAATTTGGGACTAAAAATTTTGGGGAGATTTCGTGAGAATTTTGATCCTTGTTGGGTTAGGGAAGATTTGGCTATGGTTTTGATAGCTAATGGATGAAATTTTGGAGAGTAGAAACTAAATTCTTTGGACAGTCTGCAGAGAGAATAGAGTTGGTGTGGAAATGGCTAAGGGGTTGGTCCCTATTTATAAACAATAGGATTTTGCTTATTTGCTCAGAGGTCCTTAATATTTCTATTTTATTCTGATTTGACCTTGGACCTTTTATTATAATTTAGTCCTTGATCTTTTATCTCATTTTGAATTGGCCGTAGGGAATAATAAAAGAAAAACTTCCATTTTATATTTTATTTTATTATATACCTAATACACACAATGATGCATTTGTATCTTAAGATACATACACTTTTGTGCCTTATGACTTAGGGTGCATGGCTAAATTCATAGTGTATGTGTATTTAGGAATTTTTTTTTTAAATCAATCTTTTTTGATTAGCTTGGTATAATCTAAAATGCTATTAATTATATTAAAAGGGATAATTTCATAAGATAGTCCATCTACTACATATAGAATTTTAAATTTTGATTTCCTATAATTACCAGATAGCTTAATAATTTAATTTTTAAGTAGAATTACTCACGAGAAGAGATGGGGTGTTACAAAGTACATCTTCCAAAGAGGTGTAATTTCAACTATCAAGACATCTTCATTAGGTAGATCATCAGATAACTCCCACTCAGTAAGGATAGGGTGATTATCCAAGAAGCCAGCCAAAACTTATCCTTTTACTACCTTATGCGGAACATAGACAATTTCAAATTGTTGCAACTGAAGGTACCACCTTGCAAGTCTATTAGAGAGGACGGGCTTTGACATGACATGTTTTAGTGGATTAGCTTTTGAGATAAGATGGACAGTATGAGCCTAAAAGCAATGCTCCAACTTTTGGATTGCAAAGATTAAAACCAAACATATTTTTTCGATCGACGAGTGCTTCAACTCATTTAGCATCACCGTTTTGCTCGAGTAGTACAAGACATTTTCTTTTCCTTCATCATTTTTCTATGCCAGTAAAGGTCTAATGGAACGATCTTGAGCAGCAATATAAAGGATCAGTGGACATCGAGGTACTGGTGGGACCAACATGGGCGGCATCATTAGATAAGCTTTTATGCTCTTAAAAGCATTGCTACAAGCTTCATTCCACTTAAATGGAATGCCTTTCTTCATAAGACGACTGAATGGTTGACATCTACCAGCTAAGTTTGATATGAATCTTCAAAGATAAGCTAACTTTCCTTGCAAACTTTTGAATTCATGGATATCTTGAGGTTTAGGCATTTTTAGAATTGCATGAATCTTTTCTTGCTCAACTTTTATGCCTCGATGACGAACAATGAACCCATAAACTTTCCGGATGCAACACCAAGTGCACATTTTAATGGGTTCATTTTGATTTGATATTTTCTTAAGTGCTAAAAAACATGTCTCAAACCTTGGAGGCGATCTTCTCATCTTTTGGATTTGACAAACACGTCATCAACATAAAATTCGATGTTCTTGTGAAGTATATCATCAAAGATCTTCTACATAGATTTTTTATATGTGGCACCAGCATTTTTCATTTTGAATGACATCACTTTGTAGCAGTATATCCCCTTGGGAGTATGAAATGCCATCAACTCCTCATATTTTGGGGACATATGTGTTTGACTATACTCAAATGATCCATTTATAAATGATAGTACTTCATGTCCTGTGGTAGCATCAATCTTGATCTCCGCAATAAGCAAGGAAAATCATCCTTAAGACATGCACCATTCAAGTCCCTAAAGTTGTCGCAAACTTGAATCTGGCCATTTTTCTTTCTTACTAGGACAATGCTGGAGATCCTTATTAGATATTTGACTTCTCAAATGAACCTAACTTTGATGAGCTTGTTCACTTTAGCTTCAATTAAAGAAACTAATTCAGGCAAAACCGACGTTGAGCTTATTTAAGTAAACGAGTTCCTTTCTTTATTGACAAGTGATGAACCGCCACTTTTAGATCTAACCCAAGCATCTCTTTGTACGACCATGCAAACACATCTTTGTATTCATGTAATAACTCAACATACACTTTTTCTTCATTAGTGGTCAACAAAGTACTAATATAGATAGGCCGAAGGTCATTGGCAAAACCCAAATTAATTTCTTTCAATTCATTGCCAGTGGCTATAACACCTTCTTCAAACTCAGGAGGAGCAGTTTTAGCATCCTTTTCTTCCATAAAAAAATTCTTCATTCAAAGTAATATGGTATGCTAGAATAATATCTTCTTCCATGGGCTCAATTTTTTTTGAATTTCACATGTGCCCTTGTTTGTTCATTCCTTCTTCTTATATGGATTATCTACATGACGACATCTTTCTCACTTATGTAACCACTGCTGATAAGCTTGGAGATTTGCTTGAAAAGGTGATTTGTGGCATTTTGGTGAGTTGGCTAACTATTCCTGACAACAACACAATATGATGAAGCCATACTTTCTATATCATCTTCTTCATCCTTTTGAGTTTGTGTGAAGAGTGTAGTTTGCAGTTTGACCTTCAAAACTTTATCACATGATATGTTTAAAATAGTATGCCACCTCATGCATGAAGGAATTGCACTCCTAAGTTTTTGCATCTCAACATTCCGCTTGAAGTATTTTGGAATTTTATATATATTCAATCTTTGATTATAGGTTCTTTTATGCCTCCACTTTTTGAGTCTATCAAAAATTGAGATTCATTCTACTTTTTTCCCGTTTTCATCGAAAATATCATTTGTTGAGAAAAATTCCTCTCTAACTATATGATTACTACTGATTCTTCTATATTGCAATGTGAATAAGATTCTGAAAAATAAATCCAAATCTCGTTTGATAGTTTTGAACGTCATGACCTTTTTTCCTTCAACATCTTTTGAGTTCATACATTTGCTTGCCTACTGCCTTAGGTGGGAGTTTTCCCAAGATAGAACATTCTTGTAGATTATATTTAGCTTTGACAAGAAGTTTATAGGCATTTGGATCAAAGAAATTCTCATTCTAAAGTTGTAGAGATCATCTATGTTCATTCTCGTCTCCTTGAGTCGGGCAAACAAACATATTTAGTGGCTAATTAGATGTCTTCTTCATATCAAGCTTGGTCAGAGGAAATGTCAATTCTTTCAATGATTTAGATCCTACCTGAGGTGATTCACTTTTTACATGATCTTTACTACTGCATGCTAAGGCCAAGTCTTTAACTTTGTTTACTCCATTAGGATTATTTTGCTGCTTGGATTCCTCTTGTTCTTTGGCCGTGATAGTTTTTATACTTTTAATTTAGTATTTGGCATCATCTAAGTGCGATTCAACTTCAGTGAAATGTTTGCTATCTCCAAGCACCTTTTTTTACCACACCTTCTTAACAATACTTGAAATATTGGTGCCAAGTAGAGGGAACCACACCATTTTCGTGTAACTAAGGTCAGCCCAAAGCCTATTGTATGATGTCTTGGCGTCTATGAATGAAATAATGCCATTGAAAACATATTATCCATCAATAGCTTTATCTATATTATTCCAAGAGCCCTTTTCCCCTTTTGATTGAACCCTTAGATCATTAGGCAACTATTTGTCAATTCATCTATGGAGACTCCTAAATCTTTCATTCCACACAATGGAAAGATATTGACTGCAAAATCTCCATCAATTAAAAATCTATTTATTTTCTGCTCATGAACATACCCAGCTACAAATAGTGGCCTATTGTGGGGCTTGGAGCCATGAAACAAGTCTTTTTCAGTGAAAGTCATTGCCGACATACACTCGCTAGTTACATCATAGTTCTCTGCATCATATAGACATACTTTACTAGAGGAAATCTTTTCTTCGCTTATCATGTTGCATGTAATGTTATTGTGATGATAACCAAATACATCATTTTCATCTTGATGGTAGCATGATTTGAGGCTACATTATCCTCCTCAAGTGAAATTTTCCTTTGTCGAGCCAATCGCATCACTTTATCTTTGAATACAAAGTAGTCATGGATTGGGTGGGCTACCAACTAATAATAATTGCAATACTTTGGGTCATCAGTTTTCAAAGTTCTTCTGGTCACTTCATTTTAGGTAATTCGATGATATTTGCATTTAGCAAATCATTGAAGATTCAAGAGACATTAGAGTTAAGGAATGGGTACATCTTAGCCTGCATCTTCTTCAAAGTTAATTTTCTTTGTCTTCTTTCTTGGGAGACGTTCTTCTTTTAATTATTTGTGCTACTACCTTTGCACGAAACCAGAAAGATGTTACATTCACCGCCATAGCTTCTTTACTTGGAGCCTTGGTAGGAGGTTTGCCCCCTTTCTTGAATACTTGCTTTTCCTTAGACTTGTGAGGCTCTTGGATTGGTGGCCCTTCAACTCTACTAGCAGACATGCTTAACCTATATCACAGGCTCGAGTAGCTAACTCTTCAAATGTTTTAGGCTAAATTCCTTGGAGAATATATCGAAGTTCCTAATGCATCCATTGAATGCACATCTCAATGGTTGAAACCTTAGATAATCGATCTTCGCAATTAAGGCTTAAATTTCTCCACCAATTGATGTAGTTGATAACTAGCTCTTCTTTCCGCTGACAATAATTGGTGAGTTCAATCATACTAACTATCCTTCAGGTACTATAGAAATGATTGAGAAATTCTTGCTTAAACTGCCCCCAACTATCAATTGAGCCCCCTTCTAGGTCAAAATACTAATCAAAAGCATTTCCCTTCAAAGATCGAACAAATTGCTTGACTAGATGATCTCTATAAGTCCCAGTATTATTACAAGTTTTGATGAAATGAGCCAAATGCTGTTTTGGATTACCCTTGCCATCAAATTGCTGAAACTTTGGGGGTTGGTAACCAGTCGGCATCTTCAAGGTGTCAATCCTTTGAGTATATAGCTTGGAATAAGTTATAGATGACTTGGAACTTCCTTCAAGCTTGTATTTAATAGTACCCAAGATAAACTTTCTCAATTGTTCAACAGAAATTTGTCCATCAATGGAAACTTACAGTCCCTTTATTACATGCTTTTCATTTTTTAGTTAGCCACCTCTTTGTGGATGTTTCGCCTTCATCTCAGTCTTTTATTTGTTTCTCCATCATATGACTAGTCTTAATATTATCCACCTTGTTTAGCTTAGAAATTTGAGAGGCTCGCTCTTGAAAATGCTTTGCAAGTCCGTCAACAATCTTTGTCAAATTAGCAATATGCTTCTCCAAAGTTGTGGCGCTTGTGGCCATCATCGATGCCTTACTTGAGGAACTTAATGTTGAGTGAGGTGTAGATGCTGCTGATTATTCCTTTGAGTTTCTACCATCTTCATTGGTATCAATAGTATGCAGTAATGCCTTTTCCACAACTTTAAATGAAAGGACCACCTTCACAGATGATTATAACTTATTGGACATACTTCTTGTGGTGATGCCAACACTTCTTGTTCCAGCACTTTAGAAATTTGAGGTAGTAATGTTCAATGCAAAAGCCTTGTTGGTGGCCACTTGATACTTCAATCTTGATGAAGGAAAGAGGTAAGAGGTAGAGATTATCCCATTGGGTGTGCTAGAAAGTTGCAAGGGCAAATTTCTTGTCTGTAAAAATTAAATTACAAGACAAGAAAATTCCTATAAATAAAATAAAATTGAAATCTATCAATTGTGAATCTAATCTCTAATCTAATCCTCTAATTCTTCCCTTCCAAATATGATTTTGAAATTTAATGAGCTCCGCAAAGAATGCCTTGAATGCTGTAGATCTTCTTGAATTTAATTTGAAGAAAATAACGCCAATTTGAGGTCTTCGCACTTTAATCTCAAATCAAACACCAAAGTATATGAGCTCTGCAAAGAATACCTTGAATGTCGTGGATCTCATTGAGTATGATTTGAAGAAAATAACGCCAATTCGAGGGTTTTGCACCTTAATCTCGAATCAAATGCCAAAATATAATGAGCTTCGTGAAGAATGCTTTACATGCTATGGATCTCCTTGAATTTGATTGAGGGAATTGCTGGACTTCTTCAAAGTTCTCTCACATGCTGGAATTTTTGTTCTGTGTCGAATGAGCTTTAATCACCCCCTTTATAGATGCTTGATGGGAGACTTTCAAATTGATTTAATCTTATTTGATAGTTATCTCTTCGATAGATAATATCAAATATCTTTAATTTAATGATATCAAAAAAGATAATGTCAAAACATCAAGAGATAATATCAAATATATTTGATTTGATTGGTCCATGCACATAGATATGCCTCATGTAGCAATTTGGTTAGCCTAAAATTGCTAAGCCACATGACTTGATTTGATTGGCCGTAACATTTCATCTTTAACACTTATCAATATTTGATTTGAGGATAAAATAAATACTAGATTATTAATTAAAATCAACTATTTTGTCTTTTGGAATTAAATTTAATAAATTTCAAAATATAAATATCTACTATATTATTTTACATGTGTTACTTATTGATTGGCTTAAAATTAATTTATCTATAGGCGGATAATAAAGTTAGGCTATAAAGCTTTGTGCAGATCCTTTTCTTGCAAGATAATGGGTAGGGTGTAAGTACTGAACACTTGGGATCAGTTGCACATGCGCATCTTGGGCACTCTACTGCGATTACCCTCTTATTTGACTAGTCTATGCTCCTTTATGTTTGCAACTGTCATGGATAGGGACTAGTTCTCAATGTCATATGAGAGTTGTCATGCTGGCACATGAGTACACTATTTAGTAGTTGCAAGTGTTGAATTGAAAGGGCTTCCAAGGAGGAGGATTGCAAAGTCTTGTGCCAAAATGTAGAAAAAATGGATAAAAGCTTAGTTCAGGATCAGTCTTTTAGGTAACCTGCTTTAGGAAGCCCCTAGTCCCAATGATAGGGTTGCAACAACTCATCCACAGTTGGGTGGTTGAGTTAGCTAGAACTTGAGTAGCAACACTCTCCAACAGACTCGTTAGTATTTCTAGAATTAGCAATGGTGTAAGGTCTCTGAACAGTGATGCCTAGTTCGCAGGCGTTTTCCTTAGGGGAATGAATGTACCAAGGAGTGGCTCTGATATTGCTTATGAAGCTGCTCCTAACTTGTAGCTCCCACAGCCTCGAATGTTGAAGTGGTGAATTCCAGATTCTTCCTACATCCTCAGTGTTCCTTCTTATTCATTTGAGTTTTCCATAAATGGTGCCAAAATCAGCATTCGAAAGTGGAGGAAAGTTCTTCTCGAAAAAAAGCAGTATAGGTTCATCTTCTCAAGAATGTGCACAGAGAGATTTGTTCTTCTCAAGAGTTTTTCCATTTTGATAAATTTTGCAAATAATTTCTTACGTCCGCTTTCTCTCTAGGACTTGGTATTTATAAATTTTAATCTTGATGGGCTTAGGCCCACTAGGTTTGTTCTTTATGGGATTGACTTGTCCTTTGGGCTTTCTAGCACACTTACTCAATTAAATTAGTTTTAAGGTCCATTTTCAACTTTTAGTTAATTTAAAAATTATCCTTAAGTTCAATTTTAACTATATCGTGTAAGTAGGGTTAAATTTTAGTTTTTATTAAACAATTGCTAATTAAACGAATTGGTCATCTAGATAGTTAGAGTAGAGAGAACTTAGGTACTCAACCATTCGATGTGGATTACGATATTAGACTCAACAAGATATATTTAACTTTGATTGTAACTTGCGGTACATATTCATGCTTGATTTGATCGTTATAATTTGTATATGTTGAAGCACTTCAGAATTGTGTTATATTGCTTGATCTGTAGCATTTAGTGTACGAAGTATGTGTTGTGTATGCCATGTATAAAATGTCATATAAGTACTAATATTATAATTACTCATTCATATTAGTTATAAAAATAAAAATAATTTTTATATGTTCAAATTTATTATATTTTAATATATAGAATAAATATCACTAAACATATATGGGGAGGGAGGGGGGGAGCATCTCTTCATCTAAAGAAAATTTGTGATGAATAGGACTCCATCACAGATAAAAGATAATAGTGATGGATTATTAATAAGTTTAAGAAAAAAGAAAAAAGAAAAAGGAAAAAAATATTAGTGATGGCACTTGCGACGGATTTGTGATGAATTTTTATAATAATTTTTTTCCTCAAACAAAAATCTAACAAATATTTATATATCGAAGCATTAGTGATGGAATTTGTCAACACTGATTTAGAATTGATAAATTGTTGATGGAATTTACCATTAATATAATGTAAATTAATGAAATAATATAATGTAAATTAATGAAAGAAGTAATTGCACAATTAAAAATAATTCATAGTTGTGACCTTAAATTAGAATTTACTATCACTAATTTAGAATTAACAAAAAAGAAAGAAAGAAAGAAAGAAAAAGAGCTGCACTTACATAACAAAGATTCGAACCTACAACATTGAGTTAATTATCATTCATATCTTAGCCTTAGAATTTCACAATGCTATATGCAAAACCCAAAACCTTAGTCCATTTCTTCATAAATACATCCCTGCACAAATCGCATCTCTCATTGCCTTCCCCCTCTACCCTTTTCTACTCTATCAATGTATTTGGCATGCAAATTATTCGTAAATTCCAAATCCAAGTATTTTTTTCTCTATCTTTTTGTCTCTCATTGGCCTGATAACCTAATGTTCTATGAGTTTTCTTTTTGGTTACGTTGCAAATTGTGTACTGTGCAATTAAGTTATTGGAAATTGGATCAAAATATATAAAACTTTTGAATGATACCAATTTGAGGTAACTTTAGTTAGTAACTAGTGGTGATTTACTGTGAATCGAGCTATTTGTCACGATTTCTTATAATTTGAGCTATAATTAGAGATTTTCATCATGCTCCAGCTGATTATGTGTATTTTGGCCAATATGTTAATTGTTTTAATCTACTATATTTTTTGGATTATAACAAGTAATTATTTTAATCTACTATATTTTTTGGATTTTAAGCCTCTGTTAATCGAATATGATGCTACAACTAAAAATCTAAGTTTAATTATGACATGGTTTAGAAGAATAGTAGTTCAAAGTGACGATTTATACATGTCAGTTTATTATTGAATCAAATAGCAAGAAAACTCATGCTGAAATAACTGAGAATTAGGATCTTTATGCATATTGATTGATCTTTTAATTGGTAAGTGGGTGAGTGATCTTGCTGCAGCAAAAAATCAAATTTTATAACCTGGTGTTAGTTTAAAGTCATCTATTGCATGACGACAAATTTTTTTTTAGATCCAAATTGCAGCCATCTAGAGAAAATGCTCAATACTTGTTTTTTTTCTTTTATACAGTTTTATAAATACATCTTATAAGAGAATATTGCTTTTTAGCCATCTTCAACTTTTAGATCTATATAGTGCTCAGGTATGAAAATAGTCACATTATCCACTTAAATAGTTAACTTTCAGGCCATTGAATTTGCTTTTAAGATAATAAATCCAACTCTTGTGCACATGTTAGAATTTGTCTGATGATGGATTTTTTTTGTATAGCTAAGTGCAGAACTTGATTTCTTTGAATTTGGCCTAGTATGTAATATATCATTGGCTGTCGTGTTATTGTTTATATCAAAAGGAGTAATATTCTGAAATACCTTAGTATTTGTGTTCTATGAATAGGTGTGTGCAAGTCACTGATCGAGGAGTCATAGCTATTGTTGAAAAGGCTGTAGCTCTCTTGAATTTCTGACTTAGAGTATTTAGATAATGAACTTGGTGTTGTTTATTACACTTGTAGTCATTCCAATGTTATCAATTGCATGTTAAGTTAAACTAGCCATATTAGATGTACAAAAGTTTGGTCCTTGGACATACGAAGCCAAAAATTATATTTAGCAATATCTTCAGAGATCTCAATAGACCTATTTTGCATAATGATTTATTCACTTACAATATTATATTTGCCACCTTTGATACTGTAGTTTGTTTGGAATAGTTGTAACATACAAGAGCTTGGAGGCCCTTTTGAGGTTTCTGTTCAAATATAATTAAGATCCTGGATGTCAAAGGTTGCATTGGCATAAAGCTTCTTTAGCTTTCCTGTATAATATAACTGCCACTTGGAGAAAATTGGAAATATCATTAATCATGTCTTTGCTATCAGCACTATTTGGCATGTGTCTTGTTTATGCTGGAAATGCTGATAATTGCTTATCAATTTGGGAATCACTTTCACCCCTTTCATGAAAAAGATGCACCAGAAACCCAAAATGGACAAGAAAACTTTAGTGCTCAGATTGAAATTCTTGGAATTCCTGGTTGGTGTTACTATTTCTTTTGCCTGACTGTTACCTTATCTTTTAGTTCTAACTTTACTATGTAGTGCTAATTCTAGATATGGAGAGCTCTCCTTTTCTTATAGCGAAAGATATCAATCTAAATTCAAGAATTAATGTAATTTTTTTTTTCAGTTTCATTATCTTTTTCCAATTTAATTTAAACTTTGCTAGAGTAATATATAAGCTCTTACAATTGCTTATTTTAGGTAGCTTATTATCCTATCAATAAAATGATACGCAGGGGGAGAGGTTAATTTTGAAATGCTTTTACTCTTTCTTTTAGCTCCAAGATCTTGAAATTAGCCCTTGTTTATTATTTTTTGGAAAGACAATGTTTTTTTTTTTTATTCATAAACGATTTCCCTTAGAAAATGGCCTAAAGCATATACTTTTTGGTGGATATTATTAAGCTGCAGAGAAACCTTTCAAGAAAAGGATATGTTAGATGCGGTGAGAAGAAAATCAACCCCTACCAACTTCACATATAAGTAAACATCAGCATTTTCCCTTTTTTGAAAAGAGAATAAAATTCTTTCCTTTTCCACTATAAAAAAAAAAAAAAACAAAACACAATGACCAAATTAACTTGAATTTCGAGGATCAAATGACATAATTATGTTTTCTTCTTAAGTATCAACTCTTTCTATATGATTCATATCAATGGGACTGCATAATGACCAAGACGGCTAAAGATTTTCTATGTCAAAGATTTGATAATTACTTAAGTAATATATATTACTTAATGTATATAATAATTACCAAGAAACTCTAAAGCTTTGCTACCAAAAATCAACTCTTGTAACTACCACAAGAAAATTCCATAATTAGACATCCTTAAATGACATACAACTCTATATTTTTGCAACAACAATAATATAGCTACCTCAAACAAACCTAGTTAGTGTTATATCTTGCATATCAATGCTTCATCAACAAGCCATGTCTTTAACTCCACATTTAAAATTTTTGTCTTCTGTATATGGCTAAATTATGCCACTCAGTAGGAACTAATTTATGTGATATGAACATTGTATATAAGTAGGACATCTAGCCTACATTTGTCTTTCTGGTTTTGTGTTAAGTGACTAACTTCAAGCAAAATGAATTTTTGATTATGCCACACATTTTATTATGGAGACTTTTCATCAAATTACCTTTTTTCATGTCATTGATCTTATGAAAATAGAGTTTGATTTCACTATAGAATAGATTAATAAATGTGTCTTGAACACTAAGATGTGCAAATATATTGAACTGTCTATGTCATGAATTTTTATCAAGTTTGGAAGGTAGTCAAGTTCTTGGCTGATCTTGTCCTTGAATCTTTTCTTTGTTATCTACTCATAAAAGTTAATATAGGATTAAAGTTACTTCAAGAACACATCAATTACTGCCAAGAAAAAAGAAATACACGTAACTTACATGTGTAGGGATTTAAGATTGTGGGATTTACAAATATTTCCCAAGCTTCTTGAAATTACTATCTACAAGTGTTCCTTGAGACCTAATTAAAGTCTCCCCTTGCTTAAAACAATAGCATACAAATAAGCACTTTCATTTTGCACAAATAAACACTTTCATGGATAGTGTCAAATGAACAAAAAGAGTGAACATAATTGTGAAATTCTCTTTTATTGTACTAATAAACCTTTCATTTTCCAAAACTCATGGATAATGATTGTAGTTGGATGTGGTGTAGAAGAGATGAAGAGGGGTACACTAGGCGTGAATTTATGGAAGGGGTTGATAAGTTCTTCGATTTTGCCTTTTCTCAACCGTAGTTTGTTTCCTACAACTTAATAAAGTTCCCTTGTTCAAAATATGGTAACAAAAGTTTTGACACTCAAGAAATGAGAAATTCATATACTGTAAGAAGAACCACCATTGGTTACACAAAATGGATCGCCCATGGAGAATCTATGAATAGACAAGCCTCAACTGTCGGAGAGTCTTCAAGAGATATACAAATTGATGATTCTCATATTAGAAGAATGTTGTTTGATATTGCTGCTCTTCACTTAATTGGGAGCCCAACTCTAATCCTGATAGTGACTTGGAGAGCAATAAGGAAATGCTAAACCATGATACCCATAAGTTTTATGATTTGCTAAGAGATGCAAATGAGCCTATTTGGGATGGTTGTAGGAAACACACAAAACTCTCAATAATGGCTTAACTACTAAATATAAAGATAGAGTTAAGGATGGAAAAATAATCCCTAACTTCGAGGTTACTACAAGGATCCTTGAATTCAGATCCCCAAATTCAAGAAAATTCTTCCACAGGGATCGAGATGGGAATGATAATACCGCTAAAACTGATTTGAGGATAGGGATGGAGATGATACACTCTGCGCCATGGGGTTTTTGTCCATGTCAAATAGCTATAATGCCCTTAATTATATTTATATATAATGAATATTTTTTATTATTTTAGTAATTTTATTTAAATTATAAGAATCAATGAATCATAAATTATAAATAATAAAAAATATATAATTTAAATCTAATTAATATTCCTAAATTCTAATTCTTATTATTAACTTCTAGCCATTAATTTGGGATAAATTGGTCATATATGCAAATTCGAAGATCCCCACGAATCCCCATGGAGATTCAGGGAACAAGGATAGGGGGAAAAATTTCACCACGATAGGGATGGAAGACGGGGACAAAGGACATGATGGAGTTTGGCGATAGGGACGGGCGAGTAACCCTTTGCCCTATTCCCGCTCGAGTGCCATAGGCAGAGATCAACTTGCCCTGGGCTTGTTATGATCGGTTAATGACCACAATTAAGAATATGATGCCAGAAGGACAAAAGTTACTCAATAATTTCTGCCAAACAAAGAACCATTTGGTGAAACTTAGTATTCAATATGTGAAGATTCAGGCATTATGAATAGTTGTATGCCATATATAAAGAGAATGAGATGCCCACATAATGTAAAACATGACATCATCATCAGTACAAGCCACGTGACCTATATTCAAGGAAAGATATATCTTTTAAAGTCTTGCACTACTTGCCATTAACTCTTAGATTGCAAAGAGTTTATATGGCGAGAGAAACAACTAAAGAAATGACCTAACATTAGAATAATTGCTATACAAATGATAAAAGCATTGCGCACCCTACACATGCTAAAGCGTGGAAACATTTCGATGACACTTACCTAGCATTTAATTTTGAGCCACGTAATGTGCATCTAGGGCTTTGCATAGATTGATTCTGTCTTTTTAGCTAGTTCAACAATCCATACACTTGTTGGCCTATAATTATGAATATGTATAATGTGTATCTAGGACTATGCATGAAAGATCAGTATATGTTGTTAAATATGATAGTTCCTGGATCAAAAATCCCAAGCAAAAATTTAGATGTCTTTTTACAACCTCTTATTGATGAATTGAAAGAATTATGGGAAGTTGGTATCCAAACTTTTGATGCATTCACTAAACAAAATTTTCAGATGCCAGCAGCACTTTTGTACATAATTAGTGATTTCCCGACAAATGCTATATTATTTGGTTGGAGCACTATTGTGTACTGGCGTGCCCATATTATAGGAATGCACAAAAGTATTTTATCTTGATAATGGAGGAAAGACATGTTAGTTTAATTGCTATCATCAATTTTTACCTCGTAATCACCCATTCAAAAAGCAAAAGAATAAACTTTATGTGAATAGAATTGAACTAGATGAAACCTCTCCACACTTATCTGTTCGGGAAATAAAGATGATAGTAGATCAACTTCCTAGTATCACATTTGGGACATAAAGTGGAAGTCAAAAAATACGTGGATGTGGAACATCACATAATTGGAAGAAGAAGAGCATATTATGGGAGCTATCGTACTGGCATACCAATCTTATCCGCCATAATTTGGATTGTGATGCATATTGAGAAGAATATGTTTGAGAATATCTTTAACACTGTTTTAGATGTGAAAGAAAAAACAAAGGATAATGCAAATGAAAAATTGTGGAATCCCAAGGGTTCTTACACTTGAAGTAAAGAATGAAGAAAAGAAGTGTATATCTGGATTAATCAATTAAAATTGCCTGATGGATATGCATTGAACATAGCTCGATGTAGGAATAAGAGTAAGTGAAAATTCTTTGGAATGAAGAGCCATGATTGTCATGTATTCATGCAGAGTTTTTTACCAATTGTATTTTGAGATTTGTTGTCTAAACCAATTGGGGAAGCACTATCTAAGCTCAACATATTTTTTAGGGGCATTTGTTCTATTGTGTTGCATGTCCAATATGTTGAAAATTTTAAAAAGGACATTGTTGAGACTTTATGCAAACTTCAGAAGATTTTTCAAGTTTCTTCAATTGAATGAATACTTGCCCATACACCTTGTTTATGAAGTTAAAGTTGGTGGTCATGTGCAATATAGATGGATGTATCCCTTTGAAAGGTACTTTCTTGAAAATTGTAGTATTAATCTAACTGATTGTCCATCTATTTATACTATTCTTTTGTTTTATTTTGCACAGACCAAAAAAGAAAGTAAAAAATCAAGCTCGTCTTGAGAGCTCAATTGTTAAGCCCTACATTATTATCAAGGAAATGTTAACATTTTGTTCTCTATATTTTGAGCCGAATATAGAAACAAACTAAATAGAGAACCAAGGAATGATGATGGAGGTTTTGTTGATAAAAGGGACCATTTGTCAATTTTCACAAGTTGCTTGGAAAGTTGTTATTGAAGTGAAAAATTTTAAGCAGTTATTGTATTTTGCTTTAGTAAATGGTGGTCTCACTATTTCTACTATATGTATAGGAAATAAATATTTTTATTAAGAGAGAACAATTATATGAATGGAAGTGTACCATTGGAATTTGAAAAGAAGGGTGCACAATATAGAAACATTTATAATTGCCAATATAAAATTCTTGATCAGAATGTATAGTAAAAGAATGATGACAGAAACCTAATGGTTAAATAGAAAAGTAGGGCCAATTTATGGTTAAATTATTTCAAGTTCATTATTCATTGGTTGTAGGTGTACCTAGATGGTTGTAATAGAACCCACTGCCTCTAGAGCTAGAGTTTTAGTATGCAGAGTAGGAGTAATGCCAAGTGAAAATAGCCATTTTCGATCTTCTAGCAAAATCTTGACATGATTATAATTAATTTCAACTTACAGTTTCATGTCAAAAACCCTCCAAACTAGAAACAATATTTTGTTCACCTCGGGGCAGTGTGTTAGCTTCAGTTGTTGGTATTGGGATCTACATCTGGTGGAAGATTATACTAAAAGAAATTTATATTGATGGGATCTAATTCAAATCTATAAACTACTTTATGAGAGAGATATCTTGTGGGATGATCTAAGGATGCAAGACTACAATGTAGAAATCGAGATCTCGCGTAGGATTTGTCTAGGGCCGATGCCCAGATTTTGTACTTTGAGATGAATAGTTTTATGCACAAAGCTCATTCTATGTTATTTGTATTACAAAATTCATCTGTATTGCACTTAGCTGTCATGTTGCTCTACCTACAAATTGAAAAATGCAAGACATTTACACTTATCTTTCTTATTGGTCTAAATTCCATTTTTAACCAATCCAATTGACTATAGTAAAGGCAATCTTTTAGGAATAGTTGAATGTTTTTTGTTTGGTAATTTTGTGAACTTTTAAGAAGTGAATCATTTGCATAGATAAGATTTTGCTAAGTTTCTTACTTTGATTTGAACTTCTTTTCCTAACTTTGATAGTGCACTCATTCATTTCATTTTATTATTTTTTGGGGAGGTATACAGTGAAGATATGATTGGACAATATGATTTGAATTTATTAAAACATCCCAGGCTCGATGTTTATAAATGGATGAAGGCAGCAGGTGAACCATTAAAGGGCTGAGTATATGGGCTTGGCACTTGCCAACATACTAATGAAATTCTTATTTTTGGCACCAAAAATAGAGGAATAAGTCAACCATAAACAATAAATTTGGCAAGTGATGAGTTGAAAAATGAAGCAGGGGAGGCTAGAAAGATAGTTGAAGATGCTAGAAAGATGGTTGAGGATGGAACTAAATGGTTGGAGGATGCTATGCAGAAGGAAGAAGAACTACACCAACAAGTGCAAGATATTCAGTGTGATTTGGCCATATCTCAATTAGATTTAGCATCAGCTCAGCCTAAACTTGTAGCAACAAAGAAGGAAATCCTAAATCTGATTCAAGCTAGTATTTGTGATTTTTTTTCCAAAAGGTAAGACTTCTAGATTTAAAGAATGTAGTAATCTAAAATTAAAACAATGAGCCACATAGCTCTGTTGGTAGAGAAAGAGAGAAGGATAACTAAGATTAGCTAGTATTCCCTTTTTGTGACCATTTTTCATCAAATAATTCAATTGGATACCGTGATCTTGGATATTATAGATTGATAGGTAAGGATGTTGAGTTTTGAATATTGTGGATTGGTTTCTTTTCTATAAATATCCTTTTGCTATATGGACTTTGCTTTATCATCGTATTTTGGGGTAGATGTTAGTTGTATTTTAATAATTTTGTGGATATGATTTAAGTTGCATTTAGATATTAATAATATATAAGGTAATATTTTTCTAATTTTATTATTTAAGTTTTTTGTAATTTATTATGTGAGTTGCATTTCATTGTGACAGAATTGAAATTTCAGTTGGTCACTAATAAGAAATTGCTTAGTTGGTTTAATGGCAAGAGATGGATTTTATATTGAATTTGTCCCAAATATATTTTTTTAATTTAGTAACCAACTTAGTGATGGAAAAGTCCATCACAAGAATAGTGTGTCATAAATTTCATAATCTTAAATGTGTTTTTGTAATGAAATATTTTTTTAAATGATTTGTTTAACCTGAGCATTTTTATATAATTTGTGATTTTGATGTTTTGACGCTACGGGGATCCACATCTAAGCAGCTAAAACTCCTTTATATAAATATGGATGAGGGCGTAGACTCAAAACTCATCAATGCCTTTGATTTTAGTAAATTCTAGAAAAAAGTAAAATTAATGATATATGTTTGAATATGATATTAATTAATAAATTGCATAAAAGGGTAATTAATAAGTAGTGATGAGAATAGTTAAAAAATATTGTTTTTTCTTAAAACAGTACAAAAAAATAAAGTTTTGAACAACATTAATTTATAATATGGTTGCGGGTATGGGTAGCAATGTAGGTTAGAGCACATGAGTTCAACACAATTCACATGATTTTAGGTTGGGCTGGATCTTAAAATTTTGAAAATGGGTTCAAGCGAGTTGATTGTTAGATGGGTTTTATTCAGTTTGGATTCAAAATGATTTTTAAGAGATTTCAAAGTTGGTTCATTTGAAAAATATAAGTAAATTTTAATACATTAAAAAATTAATTTAAAATTAATAATTAAAAATCTATTTTTTTAATATATTTTTTTGGTATTAAAGTCTTGTATTTTGGGATTACTAGTAATTGTAAAATTGAAATATACATCTTGGGCTTTGAGTAGTGATGCTGCTAGAAATTAGAGCAGGGTCCTTTCTAGAAAACAACAGAGTGTCGGTCCATCTTCTTAGAAAAGTGCAAATGAAAATCTGCTATTCTCGAGAGTTTTCCACTCTGAGAAGTTTTGCAAATAATTTCTTGTGTTCTATTTCTCTTCGGGACTTGATATTTATAGATTTAATTTGGATGGGCTTACGCCCATTAGAATTTTTCTACCCTCTTGGCTTGGCTTTTAGGCTCTTCAGTCCATTTACTTAATTAATTAATTTTAAGATTAATCAGTCATATTTAGTTAAATTACCAATATATCATTGATCCATTTTTAGTCACATCAAATATATTAATAAATTAATTGTCTAAAATTCTTTCAACATAAAAATTTTAGTGTATGAATAATTAATATTTAGAAGTCATACAAATAAATATTGGGTCCATTAATTAAAAAAAAATATCTAAATTTATTCCTTACCCAATATAACATGACAAATTACCAATAGTAAGATTCACATGCAATTATATAATTTAATTCTTGAAAATTTAATTAAAATTAACATGCTTATGGGTAAATATTTGAGATACACCTAGTGATGTAGCAGTTATGCAATTTTTTTTTAAATTATCAATTTTGTTATGAAGTACTAGTCATAATTATTTTAACTGTAGTTGAATATCACAAAAAGGATTAATCAAATAAGCAAATTTAAATAAATCATTTCATTATTGTAAAATTGTTCATTGATTAGGGTGCAAAACGTATATTAATATTACTATTGTCTTTTGAATTAATTTGTTTGAACAAGTACAAAGGAATCAAAATTTTGTGCTTTGTCCTAGACTCATTTAGAAACCAATTCAAACCACTTGAACCCAACTCGCTTTCAACCTAGCAATCTCGACCCATATTGAAAATAAATTAATTTTCAATTTAATACACATAAGCCCAAATCAAACCCAATCCAATACACACATTTATCACCGATAATTTTGGACCTAAAATACCCACTCCAATTTTTGCTTTGAAATTTGGAAGCAGGTACATGCTAATTGCCATGCAGTTTGGATTATTGGATGAGAAAGAAACTATAAAAAGAAAAAAAGAGCATAAATATCAGAAGATATAATGATCCATTAATATATAGAGGCAAACAAATTTGGTAATTAGCGCCAATATATAGGAAAGTTATGCCATGCAGCCTGCAGGTACATACATGTATAGCTTTTACTTAATTCTTCAAACTATTCTTCATGATTAGAGAAAGTAGTAATTCACAAGTATTTGATTAAAGAAGAATAATAATTTAAAGTAAAAGTAAAACAACAAACCCACTATCTAAAAGTATTAGAAAAATAAAAGGACGATGGACAGAAATCCAATAAGAAAAAAAAAAAAAAGGAAAGGAAAATAAAAATTCATAATTTGAGGGAAATTAAAAATTAAAGAAAAAAAAGGTAAATTAATTTATGGGGGTTGGGTATGGTAGATAATTAATTAGAGGTAGGGATGGGAATGGGAGCAGTACTTCTAGCATATTGAAGGACCATGATGTGATGAGTCGTTGAGGAATTGGGAAGCAAAGTGATGAAATCCCTCGCACTACTACTCCATATGTTATCTCTTACATGCTGCAATGTCAAGTAAGGTAGAAGCCTTTGCCCTTTGCATCTTATCTCAATCTGATAGAAATAAATAAATAAAAGAAAGAAAAAATTACATCCCTACTTCAAAATAAATATTACTAATTGCTAATTAAGATTAAAGACTGCTCAATTTTCATAAAAACAACAACAGCAACAACAACAACAACAACAACAACAATAATAATAATAATGATATAATGATATTATTATTGTTATTATTATTATTATTATTATTATTATTTTAACTTAATTGTAAAACGAAATTACATACATACATACATACATACATAAATGGCAATATGTAAAATTAACTAGGAAATGATGCAATTTTCCTACCCATGCACGCACGTGAGCTTACACGGCAATATATCATGGTTAATGGATTAGTAATTGGTGTAACTAAGGTGAATCAAATTAACTCCTATATTAGGTATGATTGACAAGAGAAATGATAAGGATAAACTTTAATATTATTCTCATTGATTTAATAAAAAAGGGTTAATCATAGTTATAATTAAGAACTTCAAAAAGTTAAAAATTAATTTAGTCCAGGCGCATCAAATCCCATCTAATCAGTAATCATTTGTCTCCTTTCAAAATTGCATCTTTTCAATTGTTGTTATAATTTTTATTTTTTTTATTTCTCTGGGTACTTAACTACTTGAACTTTCAAATAGATATAAACTTAAATCATAAAGATAGATAATTAATTAAAACTAATATATATTTAATTCCTTGATATATATATATATATATATATGATGGTGAAGTCATGCTTTGTCACATTTATGCTCATCTTCTTCCTCTTTCTATCCCCTTAAGAAATTGTTAGCATCGATCTCCTTTAATTAATTAGCCATAAAAAAATCTTAAAAGTAAACCCTTTTTCGATTTTTCTACAAAAAGCAATAAACACACATCCAGATTTAATAATCCTTTACAGATTAACAATACTATTATATCAAGAGAAACATTGAAACCTACCCAACAATATTGAGGGCCGCCCATCCCACGATTCTAAACTTCTCTACACTTTAATCATTCTCAAAAGGGACCCACTCAGACTTTGTTCCTAAGTCTAAATCATTATACTTTAGACTTCTTTTTATTTGATGTTGGAATACTATCTACACATAATTAATATACACATACACAAACAAAAGTCGGTTTGAAACTTATACTATATTAAATCTATAAAAAATATGTCTTTATATACATATATAAAAATTGATCAAGACAGGTGATTGATCAATATTCTATTTCTAATTTTATTATTATGAATTAACGGGTAACATAACGACGATAAGAATTTAATAAAAATTAAAAAGTTGACGGATCCATAAAGTACGGCGAGCAATCGGCACTTTTTTTCATTTCTTATTTTTTTTTTCTTGGTTGCTTTTTATTATAAATATAGTTTACCTAACTTGTATGTGATATGTGTGTATATATATATATATATATATTCGTCAACATCTTTCATGCAAGTCTCCTTCACGTTGCTTTGCTTTTATGTGTTGAGAGTGTATAAGGAATTGTATCTGTCAGCCGCCCCTCCTCAAACATTTATAATTAAGTTTTATATATAAATAAATTAAATAAAAAATTTAACTTCTGAATTATCTTTTAATTATTCATCATCTAAGTCATTCCCAGAATTTAAAATTCATCTGATTCCGTCCTAATATTGATGAAGTGACCCAAATATTAATTGTCTACGTACGTACCCCAAATGAAACCTGCTGGAGATTCCCTAGAGTTTCTTATAATTTATATATATATATATATATATATGGGAAACATTCCCTTGAGACAAATTAAATAGGAGCAGCTAGCTAGCAACTATATATTTATTTTGGATTATAAATATGTCCTGAATATGACGCTTTTTTGTTTGTTTTCTTGTCAACAACAACAGGATATCATTCTGCTATGCATTATCTATCATGCATTGCTTTCCTCCAACGTAAAACATCATCCATTCACCACTCATCTCTCTCTCTCTCTCTCTAAATCATATTATAGGTTCACAATTCTCTTTTCATTTTTAATTTGAAGGCCACGCTCATCATAACTTTCATTTTCTTTTTAATTAAAACATAAATTGCAAAAGATATTACTAATTATTTTGGGAAGACATTTTTCATACAGGGATTAATAGCCAGCTACAGCATAAAAAATAAAAATAAAAATAAAAATTAAAGCAGATAAATAATTAGTAGTCAAGTAGACAGGCACATAATTAATTAGCTCTATAAAAATTGAGAGAGAGATTCCTATATAACTAGGAAAAAAAAAACACACTATAAAAATTGAAATATTCGTATGATATATAGATAGGCCTAAAATAAAAGAATGGTCTTTGTTTATCTGTTATGGAGGCCAACTTTTATTAGGATGGAAGTGCACCACTTAAGGCATATGATGGCCCTTGTTTTTTAATCGCAATTCAATTTAAGGGCCTACTTCACCTAAGTTGAAACCAACGATAGCATGACGAAATCAAACCATAACCCATGCACAAACACCACATGTTCCACCTCCCTCATTTTTCTCAACCCCACCTTCTAAATAATATATATATATATATATATACACTCTTCTGAGTTTGTTGCTTTTATATTTTTTCTAAAGGTATCTGAAATAACATTTAATTATGTAGTTTAATTAATAATGTTATAATTTTTTTTGAATTTTATAATCAAGTTAAATGAAAGTCATAATGATTATATTATATATCTAACAATATTTATTCCTATGTTAATTAAAGTCAATGCATCCAATGAAATTATTAAAAAGATGAAGCCCCCTTTTCTGCTTTTTTGGCTTGATCATTGCACCATGGGACTAATATCAATGGTTGTCACGTATTGTGTGTAATAATCAATAATTATGATAGATGTGCATATATATAGCCAGCATGATACGAAAACAAAGATCCTAAGCCTTAGAAAAGTGGTTTGATTTCATCATACCAAATCATCCCAAGATTTTCCCTTTATTTTTTTTCTCTTTTTCTTTTATATATGATATTTTTATGTATGTACATAAATACATATATATATATATATATATATAGAGAGAGAGAGAGAGAGAGAGAGAAAGAGATTATTAATTCCTAATCTTGATTTACATGCAGATTCCCAAGTGTGGTGGTATTTTATATCCCTGCCCACTTATAATCTCAATGATTGGCCACTAAGTTGCATGCCATTTGTGTTAAAAAGAGTTTAACATTCCAAAATTGGACGTCATTTTTGTTTTTTTCTTGCTCTTACATATTTATAACACTAAAGTCAGCTAGCCATGCTATACATTTAGGCATGACTTAGTTAAATTAATTAATTAAGAATACCTATATAATTAGAAAAATTAATTAATTAGGACATTGGAAGGTTGACTTGAGGAACAATTAATTGCATGGTATCACAGAAGAATGTTGAGTGTCATACATTCTAATTAGATTGATTGAATAATTCTATAACGAACATGTCAATATCATATTAATTTAAATAATTAATTCTGTATTGAATTTAAGAGCGGCACGTATATTACAACTTAATGTATTTTTTATGTAAACGAGTTTTGGTGGTCAAAGGTAGCTGTTTTATATGATTCATAATATTAGAATAAGATGTTTTCTCTTAATCCCATTTCCTTACTTTAAGATAGGAAATATGATTTGCAATTGAGGGTGGGTTAAGTATAAGCATCCTAATCATAAAAAGAAGTTGACCTAATTAATTGCTAATAATATATAAGATACGCTAAGAAAAGTTATGAACTTTGGGTTAATAAGAAACAAATTAATGGAATGTTGTAGTTGCACAATGTTAGGAATTGTTGCAGGCTGATAACAAATTTCCAACTAATTTAATTTGTTCTTAATTTCAGGTTAGGAAGGCACATCTTTGGAAATAATAAATTATAATTTAAACAATTATTCTTATAAGAGAAAGTGGGATTTTTTAATTTATTAATCGAGGGACTAAAGTTTTGCAACATTATTTCATATTGTCACGCAACATGCATGAAGAATTAGTAGAACATTCAATTTTATCTCTCCCCCTCCCCCCCCCCCCCCCCCAATTTTTTCGTTCATAAAACATTCTTGTACTACTTACTAATACAAGAAAATAGCTAGGTAGGTAGGGTTATTATATTTTGAACATAAACCAAAGTAAAATAGAAGACATGTAACTTTTTAATTTGCAATCAAATTATTTTTTGTCGAACGAGATGCACCTCTCTCAATCCTACACTAAACTTTGATCTTCCTGAATTTTTTGAAACTAAATATATTTAGATATTTTGTGCCCATAAAATATATATATATACGCACACATATATGTATGTATGCATGTATGTATGTATGTATGTATGTATATATGTATGTATTTGAAAAGTGTCATCTAAATAATGATACTTTATGTATGAAATTTTAGTAATACATGCATGTAAAAAAAATCTCGGTAATTACCTGCTTCAAACAAATATGAAAATTCAGGACATATTTCAGCCTAGAAACACTATTTTCTAAATTAGCTAAGTCACATATTAACTCCAAATCCACATTGCGCATTAGTATAACCGCTAAAGTAACGACTATTCCAATATAGTTGCTGCCTAGCTAGCCTAAACATCTAACGTATACTATCTCCATGCAGAATACAGTATTAAGGATAGTGCTGCTTACCAATTACTTCACTTTTATCATTTAAAATGAAATACTGGATAATTCATCATATATATATATATTATATATGTATATGTATATTTACTTATATCACACAACATATATATAAGCATTGCAATTGAAAAAAGAATTATAGGATCAAATTTATTAAAATACTAATATATTGCTTTAGTTGACAACTTAATTAGTAAGGAGAGTAGGCGTTTACTCAAAATACAGTTTTCAATATTTTTTTGGGATATTATTAATAAGATCTTACCCTATAAAATTCTCATCAGACCCCATGAAAACTTAAAAAGAAGAATACTACTATAATAACATGGATAAATTTTTTTTTTTTCCTAACAATACTTTTTGGTGATATATTCATGCTAAACCACATATTGGTTATAAAATTATATATAGTTTGGGGAAAATTATGTATGACCAACAACTTTCCTCACTATCTAATTTCAGATGTACTAGCTTTTGGCTATTTAGGACACTTGCACACCCTAAAAAAACAACATATGTAATTATTTAACGAAAAGATATTGAATTAAAGAACAATATTTGCATGACTTTTCTCATTTTTGCTACAATTTCACACACACACACACACACACACACACTTGTATATATACATACATATATATATATATACATACCCTTTCTTTGAAATTGATAAGTGGTTTCCATAGGATTAAAGATAGGTTAATTTATTCAAAAGGAAATTGTAAGAATAGCTTACAGCACTGGAATTTGAAATTAACACAAGAACAAGAAAACCGTAATTTATATCTACTCTAGAAAGTATCTGCTACATAATATGTAGTGCTAAATTTGCTTCCGAAAAACTTCTATTTTTATCTAGATATATAACTTTTTTCATGTAAATCTAAATATTTCTAATCGAAGAGCTTTTGTTAAGCTCATAAAACTAGTAGATAAAGTATTAAATATAAGTGAATTTGAAGCAAATATATTTTATACAAAAATAGTAAAAAAAAGTATATTAATTTGTTGAGAACAAAGTACGGATGATTGCTTAGGCTCGATGAGAACTCAAACAGTACTTTAATCTTTTCATAGGTATAGGAAACAATATTTGTAAGCTACATATACATTAAGACAATTAAGTCGACGTATAAATATGAAGTATATAAAAGCCCCTTCTGAAATTTATTAAGATATAAATAAATTATTAACGCAAAAGATTAATTTCTATATATAGTACTCCTCGGGATTTCATCAATTTAAGCTCTTCCCTCCACAAACTCCTTATGCTGTGAATATATGAATTGATTAACATCAAAAATCAGCTCCTACACACACACACACACACACACACATAAAACGGGAGACTATTTTCAAATTGCAATATATACATATATAAAGATATAGTCTTGTATTCTAGAAAATCCCAACGGAATTAACGGAGAGATAAATGAGCCATCACTTTCTTGAAAAGAGATGAATTTGGAAGAAGCAAATATAGTGGAGCCATTTTGTTTTGGGTTATGGAGTTCGTATAAGGTGACATGTAGTTTTCTTCTACGTTTCGTCACTTCAACCCTAAACCTTATATCCTTTCCTTCCAACTAATAACTAACTATAAACGCATCGTTAAAGGGAATATTAGCAATTGACAGACCCAAATCAGGCAACATAAGTTAAGAGATTAAGCTAATAGAATGAAAAAGAGACTTAAGATGGCTACCTAGAAATGTACATCATACCTACTTATGATGTTATCTCAAGTTTGTTTTCTTTTTTAAATATTCTTAATTACAACAAAAAGCCCTTATGGTTCTGCTGTTCACATCATGTTTCCCAGCTGCACCAACCCCATTTAATTTCTCCAAATATGGGATTCAATTTGGTTTCTAATTCTAAGTTTGAATCAAGAAATTAAACCTCAATATTATTCATATTGCTGAAAAACAAGCAGTGCCAGAAATTAAAGCATATATAGAGAGAGATCATAACTGAAAAATAAGTAACTCACCTAGCATTTGAGCAAATTGGATACATAAGAGATGAAAATGTGATATGAGTATTTTTGTACGTACCTCTGATTCATTTTCCAGTCGAAGTTTGTTAGCCAGGTACTTTATTACCAGCCGAATTGTCATCCTGCCGTCCCTATAAATAACGAAACAAATTGCAATGATCAGACAGATACGACATGCTTAGTTTGATTCAAAAATTAATACAAGTTAAATGTTAATTTGTGAAACTAATTGGAAGTAAAATTATTTGAAAATTAAATCAAGAAAAAGAGGAAGAAGAAAGTATAACTTACTTGATTCTCAAGTAGCTCTTGGATATCTGCGGCAAAAATGGCTCTTTTTCTCTGCAACGATAAAACGAAATCCAGCCCATTACAAATGACATATTGTCTTCGAAAAATAAAGCTCCGAGGTAGGGACACAAAAAAAAAAAAAAAAAAAAAAAATTATAATAATAAAGGAGTAATCGAGTGCTCCAAACCAAATTAAACCAAGAACAAGTATTGATGATTATATACTTGTTTTTTAGTTTTTAATTTTGGATAGACGAATATGTTAATACTTACTGATTTTGTGATGCTTGTAGCATAAACCATATTCCAGAATGTGGTCTCCTCGGAGGCTGAATAACTCTGAAATCCACGCCTGGCCCCGGCGCCGCCATATCCACTCCGGCGTAGAGTTGAAATGGCCTCGGAAAGTAAGAAGCCGACGCCATTAAAGAAGATGGAGACGAAAATGAAGATGAAGATGAAGACAAATTAGAAGAACTGGAAGAGGGTGCTGCTGCTATACTAATCGGGATAGGCCTAAACGCCCAGTTAATTTCTTGATGTGGAGGGAAAGTCGAAGAGCTAGTTAACGTTCCTGGATATTGTTGCAAGAAGATTGATGGACTAAAACCTGCCGCGCCTGCGAAATTGACGACTGGCCTGGGGGCTCGAAATTCGGGCATGGGATTGGTGGGCCTGATTTGTGAATGACTGCTAGTGTTGTTGCTACTGCTAGGCATAAGCTCGAGCTCGATTAAGCTTGAAGAACTGTTTTTTCGCGAGTTTTGATCAGGGGTTTGATTGCTATGGCCACCAATACTGAGTTGTAGCCAACCTTCATCCCTTTCTTGATCATGAGGAGCATCTTTTGAGCTTGATTCGTTAAGACTACTCTCGGTTCTTGACTCGTCTTCCGCCATTAATGGACCAATAACTAGATCAGATCCTATGCAAGCTTCACCAGTACTACTAGAAAAACCATAACCCTGTAACTGGCTCATAACACCAAAACCCTCGTCGGCACAGCCACCACCACCACCGTACGCATAACCACCGTAGAACTGCCGGTTATCAGCGGAAAACATGGTCATCTCGACAGCGCCAGAAACCCAAAAACCCCAATTACCTCCGGCAGATGAGATCTTTCAATATTTTTTACCTCCATGAATGATGATCAAAAGATGAAATATTATTGGTAGCGTTTTTCTCAACTTGATAATTTGGAAAGAGAGATCTGTTAATGGTGCCATGAACATGTTTTACATGCTGCTGCTGCTGCCGCTGGTACTAGGGAATCAACCAGGATATAGATACCCATTGACCAGATAACTATGTAGTGGTATTAATTATTTTTGGTGTTTTATATGGTGGAGGAGAAAATCAGTGGACAATGGCTAGCTAGAGAATAAAACTTACAAATCTCACTTTCCATTAATTCTCTTTGTTTGGAAGCTTGTGGGGGTGGGGTAAGGGGGGGCAGGGTTGGAGGAGGGGGGGAATGAAATAGTTGCAGGTGTGGTAGAGAGATGGTGGTCAGTCAGTTACATGTTATTTTATAATACTATACATATGTGTATATATATATATATATAGGGCCAACAGTAATATATATTTTTTTCACTGAAAAATTTTATTAAATCTTTTTGCTTCTTGACTTTAGTAATAAGATAGAATACATGTTCCAACTTGTTTTGTAATGGAGGTTAAGTTTTCCCAGCTAACAACTTTAGGGCATGTTCCAAGAATCAAAAATTACAATATAAGCTACTCTCTTTTTCAGATATCACAAAAAGGTCCTTTTTAGCTTCTTTAGGGGCATTGGATACTAGGTATTCATCAATTCTCTTTTACCTTTCATCTGGAAATGCTAAAACCATAATTAAGGCTGCAATTATAAACTTGTCTTCATTTATATTTACTTAATTACATAAACTTGCCTTTGAAATGTTATATAATTAATTTTACATTTTCAAAACAAAATATCGAATCCATTTTCTAGAAGGTAATTTGAGTACTACAACATTATTATAAATGTGCTTGGTGCGTTCATGTGTTTGATTACCAGAAATGATGTTCAATAATATAGCTTTTAATTGGAGACAAAATAATAATATTCTCTCAACCCAAAAATATTGCGCGGTTCAGTTTGACCTGATATAAAGTTTTTAACGAGAGTTGAAATTATGTAAATTTTGTATACTTCTAATATTTTCCTTAATAGTACTACTGGGGAAAAGTTATTAGTCATGATCACATTATTATTCTAATTGAAATAAAAAAGATAATTTTTAAATAATAAAAATCCTATTTTTGGGATATTCCAAAAAGAATATGAGAACAATAAATATAATTCAAGGGACGGACAAAGATTCTCTTGAGCTGCATATTTAAAATTGAACGCTTACGGAAAATGGAAATTATAGAAACTATCTCATGGTTTACATGCTTGTTTATATGCACACCTGTATATGCGTTTTCCATTTTTTTTTTTTCCCTTTAATTTAGGAAATGAACATTTTATTAACATGCAAATTAGGAAATAGGAATTTACTAAATACTCAAAGCTTAAAAGCTTTAAAGACTTAAAGGCGCCTACATTTTAATTTGTAATTAAGACACCCTGTGGATATATATTGGAAACTAATATATTACATGTTAAAGTCATGAGAGCCTAAAGACCCAACTTTTCAAATTACAGAAAAAGTTCCTACAAAAATTTGAAATGTGTTGGAACACATCTTCGGTCTATCTATTTACTATTGGGACATAATTTTATTTTTATTTTTATTTTATTTTTTATTTAATTTCTAACACGATCAAATGTTGTACTGAACTTGTGTGTCTAATCATATTCATATATCTAAATTGTTTGGAATGTGAGTGCAGTATAATTTATTATATTTTTGACATATCTAATTAATTTCCGAAAATGAAAGTGATCTTTTTTCAAAAAGTGGTTTCTCACTTGAAATTTTTTTAATAATGCGGCGCCATTACTTATTATCAATTTAGATATCAAATTATAAAAATAACTAAAACTTACACTTTCTCAAGACTATTGTAAAAATATAGTGCCAATTTAGAATGAAAAATCAACATGAGACTGATATAGTAATTAATTTAAATTTAAATTTAAATTTTCTTCTCTCTATATATATCTATTTTTTTATTTATATAAATATACGTTGGTAGTATGTTAGATTCAAACTTTCAATCTTATATTTCATATGTAAAACATGTGGCATTAGATCAATGGGGAATCGACCCTTCCTTTACATTATAAGATTTAATCTTTTTTGAGCTGGCTAATACGTACCTCTACTAAGAATCGAAGGTGAAATTATAAGATATAAACAAATTAAGAAAGTAGGAATTATTATTTTGTGTAACACGAGTACAACATTAATAGATATTTTAATTAGCAGAGAAATTTTCAATGAAGAGAAATGAATTAATTAAAGGAGGTGGAAGGGAGAAAATAGCTGGAAATAAGTCGTAGGTTGGTGTGATGATGAGATAAAGAAATAATGAGGGAATTATAGATTAATAGTATTAAGTGAATAATTAATGGACAATTATAAAGAAATGAATGGAAGGTATAATTAAGTTATTGGCATGGATGAGCATGATTGTGTTTCCTCAAAACCCAAGAAATGGAACAGAGAGACGTGGTCTTGTTAAGACATTCCGTTTTACAGGCATGTGCCTCCCACCCTCCCTGCAACTTTCTACACTTGACTCAATTCTCATTTGTCTCGCAACACCCAACCAATTCCCTCCCCCAAAAGTATTATATATATTAATGGTCAAGGCATACTCATACGTGTACAATTATTAATAAATAAACAAAATAAAATAATATAAATAAAAGATAATATAATTGTAGGAAAATTGAAAAGAAAAAGAAATTATGGAGAAATAAAAATATGTATAATATTCATGAATTATTGTGGAAGTGGTAGTAATGGAGTAGGAATGTGGTGTAATTATTCTATATTTATGAGATAAAAAAAAAAAAAGAACATTTTAAAAAAGTACTTGAAAACACACTAATAAAGGAACATATACTTTATTAGTAGTATAGATATATATATATATATACACACACACTTCATGGAGTATTATGTATCCATTCACAAATAATCATCGTCATCATCGTCCTCGTCATCATAATAGTAGCAACAGAAGCAGCAGTAGTAGTAGTAAATTCATGTCAATGTGTTCTTTTGGAAATAACAATAATAGTAACACTATTAAAAAAAATTAGTGACAAAATAAAAAATAACAATATAAAAATTATTATTAATTATATATATTAAGTGACAAAAGATTTCTCGTTCACCTTAGTGATTTTTATATATAAATTAAATAGTGTTTATTATCACCATTAACAATTAGTAACACACCTATGATAATAATTTAGTAATAATGAAAAATTGTCATAATATAGTGACAATAAAAATTTTCACTAAGCTATTAGCAGTGCCACTAATTAAAACATTAGTTTTGTCGCCATTAAAATATATAGTGACAAAATAGAAAATATTTTCACTTAAAAAATACCATTAGTAACAAAATAAAAATTATTGTCACTTATTAATATATATCATTAGTGATAATTTTTTATGATTTATTATTTTATCACTAATATTATAATTTTTTGAACCGTAACAAATTTATGATCATGAAATTATTATTTTTCCCCCCTAAATATTATGATATAACATGGGCACGCACGTATACACATACATATTTTATATGGGATAGTAGGCTGCAGAGCGTGTCTTAGCTTTGCCTTTCGTCCTGAAAAGCTGATATTCCCCCTTTCCACCCCATTAAATGTGGTCGCTTCCTATAGTTCTTTTTGTTTATTTGTTTTTTGGTGCAAACAAGATGATATTTTTTCCCTCTCTTTTCTTCCTTCTTTTTCCCCTGATGATTGGGGGGGTGGGGGGGGGGGGGCATTGGATTTTTTTTTATTTTCATCATTTTCAAAATTTAAAAAATTAGTTAATGAAAATAAATTTTTATTAAATAGATTATTTGAAAAGTAGTGATTATTTTATTTTTATTTTATTTTCATTTCTTATTTTCATTATTTTAAAATTTTAAAAATTGATGAGTGAAAATAAATTTGTATTTAAATAGATTATTTAAAAAGTAATAATTTTGTTGAATTAATTAGCAAACTTTATAGATATTAAAATTTGTGACAGAAAAGTGATTTCTTTGTTTCTCATAGTATTCATCAAGAAATGTCACAACTTGTTTTATAATATTTAATTGGAATTTATTTTTTTATATTATAAATAAATTAATACTAAATAATTAAACTAATTTTTCAATAGTACGTGATTGCTTTGGAATAACCAACTTATTTCAAAGTTTAAAGGGGTGAAATTGGTACACAAGAATATAATTATTAGTTGGGAATGATATAAAATAAAGAAATAAATGATGTTAGTATAATTTATCATGTATATTACAAGGAATGAGAAAGAATTAAAATAGTCATTCCTTGTTTGATTTCAATTTCATGATTGATATATAATTAGAAATAAATAATAAAAATGAGATGAATTTTCTTGAATGACCATATTATCTTTTAATTTGTAGAAAATTTTAAAATTAAAGATATTTATTCCGTAATTTATAGAATTTTTGAACTATGATAGAAGTCTATAATTAAATATGTAGCTTTAATATTATTCAAGTAAATATATACATTTTATAACTTATCAACTATGTTATAATACATTCATGCAAAAGAATAGGCACAAATCTTTTTCGAAACTATTCTTTTTTATCATTGTAACTTTGCAAATTCTTTTGAACTTCTTTCATTTTTCTTTGTTTCTTTTCTTTTCTTTTCTTTTTTTTTCACATCAAGTGGTCTTTGTTCTATAGTATAAGTCTTACACATAGAATATGAGTTTAGGGGTTTAAACCTGACAAAATCTTAGAATACGTGTGTTCAAATTAAAAATAAAATGAATTTTTTAATAAAATATTATTAAAAACTTATAAACTTTCGTACAACTAGAGTGCTTGACTCTCAATGAAAAGGCTAGGATGCTTTTATTAAAATTTTCATAAATTCAATTTGAAGAGTAGTTAACAGAACCACGAATCTTTATTTATTATTTTATTTATTTATTTTTAATCATTCAAAGATGCATGGATATAATTAATATTTTAAAAGATATATATTTTATTAGGCACGGATCAAGTTGATGATACCTCTATTTTTTCTATTAAAAAAGTTGAGAGGCATATAATTATTTGTTATTTTTATTTTTATAATAATTTATAATATTTTAATATCTTTAGAAGTTATTAAGAAATATATATGAGTAAAATATCCATTGGCATGTAGTTCAATAGCATTAGCTTCTCTATCATGTGGGAGACCTCGAGTTTGAGCCTGAATGAGCTGCTTTGTGCACCTTGTGTGCATTTAATTCTATTGTTTATACTTCAATTTACTTGATTTGAGAATATGATAATATTTATTTGTTGAAAGGATAAAAAATTCTTCATTTGTAATGTTTTTTAGTGTATATATATATATATATTATATAACTATATAAAAACAAGTACCAATCAAAGAAGTAGGAGCATAATATTAAATATTTACAAAGTACAATTTCTTTTCTTTTTCTTTAATATCAAACTCTTTTATTAAATTTTGCAATGTAATCGTGTCAGAGTAAAATATAAGTTCATTCCCAATATATTTAGAATGGTTAAACCCAAGAGTCAAGAAGGAATAACTAAACCCATACTTTTAGGATTAGAGATTCCGATAGAGATATAGATTCACATATGGGAACGCGATTAAATATTATACCAAATGTATTTTCTATTTAAACTTTGAAATAGTATGTAATATTAAATACAATATAGTACCATGTATAAATAAATATATATTTATATATGATTGTATGCATATATATTTTTTCCTTATTTAAGCACACACATGCATATCAAGAGCATGTTAAGCTTCGAATTGAGCCTTAGGCCACGAAGCATATTGTTGTATACTAAATATTTAGGGAGCTAGCTGGACAGCTTTGACATTTTGTGAGGAAGAAAAGCTTATTATTGGGAAAAAGTTGGTAGCATTTGATATGATGAACTTCCATACAAAAGGGTCATTAATTGGAAAAAAGGCATTAGAGTGCATGAACCATTGAACGTTATATCTACCACATATGGATGCACTTAAGCTTGGAATAAAAGCATCAATCTTGTGGCTTTCTCATGATGGACATATTTTTCTACCACCACAAAATCTCCTTCTTAAGATTCCCCAAAACTGCAACAGTTATACATATGAAGTACTGCAAAGCTGTGGCCTGTGGGGAAAACGTAGCAAATGTTAACATGTCTATTAAAAAAAAGCAAAAATTGAAAGAAAGAAAGAAAATTCCTTAGGACCGTCGAATTAATTTCTTTTTGAAGTTAAATATGTAGACATATGTTATAGTTTCATTCTCCTTGTCTATTTTCATTTATTTATATAGCCCTACTTTTACTCAATGCCAAGTTTTTAATGAGAGTAAAATATAAAAGTTTTATATATCCTTAAAAGTAGTTGAAAGTTAATTAATAGTATCGTATTAATTAATATTTTTAAGATAAAGGATGTTTTCGGGTAAAAATGGTTACTTTCAAAAATAAAGTCTTATTCTAAGAGTTAAAGAAATAAAAGTAACAAATTTATTTGTAAAAGAACTAATAGAAATTTAAACTGTTAACCCTTTTCATGATTTACATTGTTTTGATTATGACAAAATTACTCCTTGAATTATGCGCTAAATATCATGCACATTATCTGTTGAAATCTGCTCACATGTTGTCTGCTGGAATCTGTCATGCGCTAGAATTTACTTTCCATAAATAAAAGATCCCCTGCAGATTATAATTTGATTTCCGTCCTTGTAACTTAGGAAAGCAATCACATCGTGCTAGTATTATTTTACCATTCGTTGTTTAAGGTATTAATGCATGATTACCAAAGTTAACTTGTTTCCTTAATAATTTCCAACAGATTCTTGCCTTAAAAGAACTTATAGTTATTAGATAACAGCATAAAAAAGTGAAACTATATAGCATTTTGAAAGAGAATAACTAAGTTGGGAGAGACCTTTGTTAAGTGTTTTGAGAAGTTGTGTGATACTCTGTAGACACGTTCTTAAACTTAATTGTTGCTTAATCCTTGCTCTACTTGTGTTTTCGAAGGACCTTGTGGTGAAGAAAGTCAACTGAATCTTGTCTTCGATGGACCTTAAGGAGACGAGGATAAGAGGGTTTGTATCTCAAAGGGCCTAGTGGTAAAGAGGGACATGAGTCATACCCGCTCTCGAGGGACCCCGTGAAGAAACAAATCGGCACTTGGTTGCTCTAAGGACCTCTAGGTGAAGAAATCAATAGGTCGGTATTGCCTGTAATTTTCTCCAGTGTCCTTGGTTCCAGTTTGAAAGAAAAAATTAGATCCTGTTGTATGAAGTGGCAACAACTCATGCATCAGTCCATAGACGTTGTGCAAGTGAATCTAGCAGAAGTTCCCTCAAACCTGTTCACAAGCAGCTGGTTTGAACAGTGCTCTAGAATTTGCCTCATCGCATCTGAGATTCTAGTGTAGCTCTTCGCGGAGAGTTGGTTTTTCACCCTGCTATGATGTTTCTGTTCCTTACACTTTCGTTACTGTCAAATTACTATTTTTACTTGTAAAAACATTCTCATACACTTATTAATTTGACAGGTTTAAAATCCTAAGTGAAAGCTTAGGTAGAGGACGTAGGCTTGCCGAACCTTTATAAATACCGGTGTCGTATTACTTCTAGTTTACTTCTTCTCTTAACACTAGTTTGACTGGTATCTTAACTGGTATTTGCAAATTCTAGTCAGTAAGTAAAATTATTTTCTGCAAAAGACTTTAATAGTATTTGAAAGGCCAAAAAGTATTTTGACTGATAAACTTTCGTTGCATTAAAATCTATTAAGCCTAATTCACGTCTCTCTTAGGCATATAATCACTGACAATTGGCACCGGAGCATTGGTTCTCTATATTATGATGTAACTACCAGAGTAAAAAATCCTATAGCCACCAATACTCTTGATGTCCTTAAAGAAGGGCAATCGCGCAATCGACCTCCACTGTTTCATGGTTTCAACTATGCTACGTGGAAAAACAAGATGCAGGAATACATAATTGCCCGAATTTTGATTTATGGGAAGTGGTCATTGAAGGACCGATAGTTCTAATGAAATTAGTTGATGCAGAGATAGTTCCAAATGAGAGACGTGAATTTACTAATGATGATAAAAATGCTATCTCGATGAACGCAAAAGCCAAAAATATTCTGTCATGCGTTCTCATCAAAGAGGAGTACAATCGAGTCAGTATATGTGCTACAATAAAGCAAATATGGGAAATGTTGCAAATGGCACACGAAGGTACTAGTTTGGTTCGACAAGAAAGGATTGCTCTTCTCATTCACAAGTATGAAATGTTCCAGATGAAACATGATGAGACATAAGCCAGATGTACGCACGCTTCATGGAAATTATAAATTTCATGTTCACACTTGGTAGAACCATAAACGAAGATGAGCAAGTTCGAAAGATTCTCAGATTGCTTTCAAAGGAATGGACACCAAAAGTAATTGCCATTCAAGAAGCTCGTGATCTTAGTAGAATGACCATGGGTGAACTGATTAGATCGCTCACACCCCATGAGATGACGGTGCTAAGTAAGTACCTCTTTATACTTTGATTGCAATTCCAATGATGAAATTAACACTGATGAGGATGTACAAAAACTACTTAAGCTCTATGAAGTTTGTGTGAAAATACTTATTGATAAAAATAATGCTTTGCAAGAAAAAATAGATTATTTGCAAGAAGAATTGGATAGGGCTCATCTAAATAAATTTTAAATGCAAATGGATAAAAATAGAGAGACCCTTGATCCTGAATGCAAAAAGAAAATGAATGATTGGTTCGCTAAAGAGAAAATTTCCTTGAAAAAGCAAGTTGAAAAAATGAGCCGTGAAATCAAAGAAAAAATTATTGTTGAGGAATGTTGGCGTGTTGAGGATGATTTAGGTGAATGTTCCATAAGTGTCAAACACACACATATGCATTTTCCACCTAGACATAATGTTAAGAAGGGTCGGAATTTCAAAAATCGCATGAACCAGAGAAAAACCAACCTGTTTCTACTGATTGTAGAATTAATTTCAAACATATTCAAAAAACATGCTTTACTTGTGGTAGATTTGGTCATGTTAATTATAGATGTCTAATTGTTAAACTTAGTGGTACTAAGTTTGGGGACCTAAAACAAACTTATTTCTTACAGGTACAGGCCAAGGAACATTCCTTGAAATAGAAGTGGTACTTGGATAGCGAATGTTCCAGGCATATGACGAGGGATGCATCCATGTTTCTTAAGCTTAACAATTGTTCTACAGGAAATGTTCTCTATGCACCGAACACAAAAGGACGCATAATAGGTAAATGTACTATTAGTAAGCAGACTAGTACTTGCATTGATAATGTTTGGCTTGTTGAAGGCCTCAAGCATAATTTGCTCAGTATCAGTCAACTATGAGATGAAGGTTATGAGGTTAAATTTCATCCATCTCACTGTGTTATCAAACAAAATGAGAAACTAGTTTTTATTGCTACCAGGGATAGAAATGTTTATTGTATAACCCTTAATGATTTAACCTGTTAAAATGTGGAGTGTTTAGTTGTTTTAGATGAAGAATGCTGGAAATGGCATAGAAGAATGGGCCACGTAAATATGAAGCTTATATGTCATCTCATAAAGAAAGATATTGTCAAAGGAGTACCCAAGTTAAACTTCTCCAAGGACAGATATATGATGCATGCTAGAAAGGGAAGCAAATCTGAATATCTTTCAAACCAAAGAATAAAGTCACAATTTCCAGGCCACTAGAATTTCTGCTTCTTGACCTATTCGGACCTATGAAAACCACTTCCCTTCGAGGTAAAAGATACGTCTTTATCATAGTAGATGATTATACTCGTTTTATGTGGGTTTTATTCTTTGCTCATAAAAATGATACTTTAAGTGCTTTCATTCCACTCACCAAAAGGCTTCAAAATAAAAAGGGTTATTTCATTAAGAAAATTCAAAGTGACCATGGAACTAAGTTTGATGAAATAAACTTTACTCTGTTTTGTGAAAAACATGGTTACATTCATGATTTTTCTACTCGTAGGACTCCCCAATAAAATGGGGTAGTTGAAAGAAAAAATTGAATTTTTGCAAGAAGCTACTAGAACCATGCTTAATCAATATGATCCTCCAAAATCCTTTTTAGGTGAAGCCATGAATATGACTTGTTATGTGGCAAATCGTGTTTTCTTAAGACTGCTTTTGAGAAAAACCTCATATGAATTGTGGCACAAAAAATTACAAACATTTTCCATTTTCATGTCTTTGGTTGCAAATGTTTCATCCTCAATGATAGATATTATTTGACAAAGTTTGATTCCAAAGTTGATAAGGCTATCTTTATGGTTACTCAATGCATAGTAAAGCATATCGTGTCTTTAACAAAAGAAAAAGAACGGTTCAAAAATTCACGCATGTTACATTTGATGAAACTAATCCATTTAATGCCAAGGAATCCTTGAGCAAATAAGTTCATGATTTGAAGAACCACTCAAGATTTCGGACCCTAGGCCATTATCATCAAATCAAGAGGAACCAGAATCATTTAAGGAAACAAACCCTACTGATGAACCTGATTCCAGCGAGTCGGTATAAAAAATTGATCCAAGAACTAGAAAATTCAAACATACTTCTAGTTATCCTACTGATAAAATCATTGGAGATCCATAAGCCGAAATAACTATCAGATCCAAAACCAAACAAGTTTCACCTGACGAATCCAACTGTGCCATCATTTCAATGATTGAACCGAAAGATGTCAAAGAGGCACTAAATGATTCATTCTGGATTGAAGCAATGAAAGAAGAATTGGCTCAATTCGAAAAAAAATGAAATGTGAAACTAGTTAGAAAGACCATCAGACCATCCAGTTGTCGGTACCAAGTGGGTATTCAGAAACAAGTTAGATGAAACTGGCAAAGTTACCAAGAACAAAGCCAACTGGTAGCAAAAGGTTGCAGTGAACAAGAGAGCATTGACTATAATGAAACGTTCGCTCCAGTTGCAAGGTTAGAATCAATTAGAATGTTTCTTGCCTTTGCATCTCATAAAAAGATTTGCTCTATCAAATGGACATAAAAAGTACTTTTCTAAACGGATTCATAAAAGAGAAAATTTATGTAGAGTAACCACCCGTTTTCGAAAATTAAAGTTTTCCTCATCATGTTTTTAAACTAACGAAGCCTTTCTATGGATTAAAACAAGCCCTTAGGCCTGGTATGATTGTTTGAGCAACTTTTTCATAAACAATAGTTTTTTGGTTGGAATTTAGATACCACACTTTTCATAGAGCACCAAGAAAATGGTTCATTTATTGTTCAAATATATATCGATGATATTATCTTTAGTGATATTAATGATCTACTTTGTCAAGAGTTTGCTAAGAAAATGAAACAGGAATTTGAAATGAGCTTGCTGAGAGCTCAATTTCTTCTTGGAACTTCAAGTGAAGCAAACTCGAAAAGGGACATTCATCTCACAAGAAAAGTATACAAAAGAGCTTCTAAAGAAGTTTGAAATGAGTGAATGCAACCCTAAAACCACTCCCATGAGTATAAATACCAGACTGGAACTCAATGAAGATGGTAAGAATATAAATAAGAAAATCTACAGAGATATGATTGTTAGTTTACTATACTTAACTGCTAGCCGTCTAGATATTATGTTTTCAAAATGCTTGTGTGCTTGATTCCAGTCTGATCTTAAGGAATCCCATTTAAATGCTGTGAAAAAGATATTGAGATATCTTAAAGGAACATTAAACTATGGCTTACGGTATTCACACTCTAAATCCTTTAATTTCATAAGCTATTCTAATGTGGATTATGCAAGTTGCAAGATAGACAGGAAAAGTACCAGTGGTATTTGTCAACTGCTAGATAATTGCCTAGTTTCATGGTGCAGTAAAAAACAAAGTATTGTTGCATTATCCACCATCGAGGCAAAATACATGGCCTTAGGAAATTGCTGCACTCAGGTATCATGGATGAAATGCATACTACATGATTTTGGTATTAATTTTCCTTGCGTGCCTATCTTATGTGATGGTTCCAATGCTATTAGTATTTCTAAAAATCCAGTTCTACACTCACGCACAAAGCATATTGAGACTAAACATCACTTTCTATGTGATCATTTGAATAAGGGTGATATTTCAATATATTTTGTTTCCATTGAGAATCAGCTTGCAAATATCTTCACAAAAGCTTTGGAAAAAAAGAAATTTGCATGCATTAGAGATAAATTAGGAATTAAATCAAAATATGATTTTGGCGGGATTAGTTAACATATTTGAATATGGCAGTTATCATGCACCAAAATTAACTGCAAATCCTTCATTTTCTCCATACCTGATTTTGCGTACATTCTGTAAACCATTTAATTCCTTCTTTTCTCAAGAAAACTCATCTCAGTAAAAATTCGGTACTTCTTCTTCCATTAAAAAAAAAAAGAGAAAAAGCCTCTTTCATTGAATCAGAAAAACTCTTCTCTCGATCTTTCAAGTGTGATTCGAAATATTTCGGCTCAAAAATAAGTATCCTATGGAGATGGTTGTAGGATTTAATTATTTCAAAATTTTTGAAAAGTGTATTTTCTGTTGTAAGAGTGACGTGTGGCATTGTTTGAGTGGCACCTCAGCCAGAAGCAGGCGCCTCCCGGTCTGGGCATTACAGGTGGTATCAGAGCTTGGGTTTGGAAAACTAAGCTATGCTAGGATATGATCCTCGGAATATGAAAGTCTTGAGTTAGTGGAGAGTAAGCTTGATTTTGAAAATTGAATGAGACTTGAAAGTTTTGAGTCAGTGAAGAGTAAATATGACTTTAGAGTTGATTAAGACATGAATTTTTGGGAATGATGTTTGATCCGAAGTACGTGAAGGGTTATGATTGGGTGCGCAACCAATGCATAACCTGTAGCTTCTAAGGTATCAAGCATGTGACTTCATGTGTTTGGGGATGGATAATACCCTTGGGAAATTAAATTGAGTGCGAGCATGTTTGGGAACATTTTAACTAGTATGAGTTGATGACTATTTTAGATGGAGTTGAATTTGATGAGTGAAGAATGTTATTGGATCATTACTTTGGACACAACAGTGTGTCGTTGCTTAAGATAAGGTTATTTGGAAAATGATATGTTAATGACTCGAATCTTCTTGGTGTACGGAATATTGAGAGTAATGGAGGCTAAGGTTGACCTGAAAGCTTGGTTAGGATGTGAACTTTTGGGATAATGCTTGATGTTAAAAGAGTAAAGGATTGGTGTTGGAATGGCCAACCAATATCGAATCCATTGCTCTTGAAATGTTAAGCATATGACTTCATTGGTGTTTGGTAGAACAACACTTTTAGTGTTGCATCGTTGTGCAGGTGTACTTTGCGATAATAGAACTTGAGAAGCGAAGGACTATTTTGGGGTAATTAGCATTTTGGTTTATACATATGATTGAGATCCGTAAGATATTGTTATCTCAAAGGGATTGATATTTTGAAAATAGAATTGATCAGTGTAACTACATTGTGGTAACTGTAAGGGAAACAGGGAATATTTTGATAAGGAGAATCTAATGTACACACTTTGTCCTGATTCGTTGGATTGCACACATACTCGGGCTTTTTGTTTCAATTGTATTCTAATTGTTTGTATTCTGCTCATGGAGCAATAAGGATGGCATAATTTCTTGGTTTAGGTTGGGATGTTGTCCAGGTTGAACGAGCCGTCTGTATTTCCTCTCTAGCAGACTCGGTTGAGATGATCTCGGGCAGTTCACTGAACGAGCCATCTGTATTTCCTCCCGATCAGATCCAGTTGAGACGATCCCGGGCCGTTCATTGAATGAGCCATCTGTATTTTCTCCCAATCTGATTCGATTGAGATGATCCCGGGCCGTTCGAGCTGAAGATAATAACTCCCGAGCTAGCACCTACCAGTCACCTTGAATTGTTCATGCTTGTATTCGGATATGTACCTATTCTTACTGTTATTTTATGATCTGTTGAGTTGTTTTTTTTTTCTCGACAAGTCCTTACCAGTTTGTTATCAAGATTATCCCTCACTAAATCCTTTGAACTTATTCTCCTGTTTTATCCATGATATTTCAGACAGGACTAAGTGATAGATATTGACTTCTGGCTTAGACTGGGGGAAATATGTTTTGTAATAGAACAGGTGTTCATATGTGTATATGGATTCGATTGGATAATAAGCTTTGATTCAGAGATATTGTGATATGTTAGGTTTGAATTCGTGATTTGCAATATATACTGTATGATGAATATTCTGGGTCCATTGATAGTATAAATATAGCACTTAAGATGAGGGCTGTTTAAATTGAAGTCTCCCACTATCTCTGATGTATTTAAATTTTTTCCTTCTTATAGGTCTATTGGTTGTTTTAAGGATTAAATTTAATACTGAACTGGTGACATCTCGACTTAGGGGTTATCCTGATGGGGTGCCACAGAGGCGGTAAATCTCGCAACCAAATTTTAATTCGATTGATCTACCGAAGGTGATTGAAGTTTTGGATTCAAGCCTGATCATAATACGAGCTAAGATTGTTAAATTATGATTTAGCTCAAGTTACGGATTAATTTCATAATTATTATAATATTGATCCCAATCGACTTGAAAGGATACCTAAGATTTGAATAAATATGCCCATAAGAGCAACTAGGTAGTTGAAGGTACTGTGTAAGTTTTGAATGTCAATCGAGGATCTAGTCCCATGTAATCTTAGCTTCAACTTACAAATGGAATCAAAGGATCCGAGTATCGTTTGTGACTGTACCTAGTGTATACAAGTTTTGCGAACCGAAAATGAACGATAGGGAAGTCTTTGACTTGTTATGAAATCTTAGGTGGTGTTGATGTAAACAATTCAGTTACTGGTTCCAGATGTACCAAACCTAGCTTGGTTATGTGAAATATTATATATGTAAGCTTCAACTTCAGGATGACTTGTGTAAATGTTTACTCTTATGTGGGTTTATTGCTGACGACAACCGTGGACTTGGATTTATTATGTGTTTTAGGGTATGTAATTATCCTGAACTTTCTGGTTCGTACCTATCCATGTTATTAAGACTTTGATGTTGATGATATCGTGAGTTTTGTTTTTAGTAATGTTGTTAAGTTAATACGGTCTAGGCGAGTAGGAAGTCCATGAGACCTAAGTATATGACTTGTTATACTATTTCTTATTTCAGGGATGTTAAGATTGGACTCAGTCACTTTTGATGTAAGTATTATGTAAGTAGAAAACTATAGTATTAATGATAATGTGCAAGTGATGGCGACTATTAGGTGCCCTTAAATAATCACATAGTAATCTCTATATTGCTTATAAATGTTTTAGGATGAACTCTGCAAGTTAAGTTGGTCTAGGCCTATCCAGTTGAGCCAAAATTTTGATGTGCTAGAAACTAATGTTGATTGAAAGTATCAGTTGGACAAAAATTCCAGTTATTTGTATCACAACGAATAATTACTAATCGATCGAACTAGTGGATCTTAGCATTTTGTGGAATATGTGCTAGTGGGAAATGTATAGGAAAACATAGACGCTAGCAACAACCCCTTCCATTGATTTTAAGAAAAGATTCTAAAGTAAGCGAGCCAAACATAGGATCTAATAGAGATGACATGATGCTCTTGTGGTTTATTGACAATCACAACTAGATCAGTGAGGTTTGGATAGAATTTGGGAAGATATGTGGTGAGAATTTAACTTTGATGAAACCATGTTTCTGTAGGTTAGCGATAAATGTTACTTTTATGGAATAGTGACAAACATAATTAGGCCAGCAATTTTGAAGGTACCATAAGAGATTTCATGGAAAGTACTTTAGGTAATTTCTTGGGCTTAGTTCACAGAGATTTATGAAAAGGTTAGCAATCAGAATACAAGAGCTTGTGGGATAAGAATGGGAACCAAATAAGCCTTATTGAATATGGGACCCTAATACCTGGCTCTAGGCACATTACTTGGTCCAAGGCACGGGTGTATAGTTTATTTAAGATTGGACTAAGCTGAAATGTTCTTAGTCATAAGCTAGTGGAGAAAGTGTTCTGGGAATTACCTCTCATTTGTAATGTAGGTACTAGGAACTGATATATTGTCATTTGGATGGCTAGATTCCTATAACATTTGCAAATATAAAATACAGGGTGTTGATTTATTGGATTGAGTTTTAGCAAATCTATTCAGGGCAATTAGTGGATTTGGAATTTAGCGAAGAGTTATACTACGTTTCCATTTGGTATTATAAATACCACAGGAACCCCACTTGTGTACCAAGTTAATAGAGTATCAATTAGGAAAATGATACGGTTAAAGATATGTAAAACCACAGAGGATCATTGGGATAATCTTACTGAAGTCAAGGTTATAATCAATCGGGAAGAGTTGGAATGTAGTTATGTCAGAGATGCTGAACCTTTCGGCCTTATCAAATTAATACTAAGAATAAGAATGTGCTTGAGGTTCTTTTATGATAATAGGTTCGTTGACAAATAAGGACATGAGGCAATTTTGTGAACTAAGGACCAAAATTAATTTATGTTAGTTATCATTCTTTCGGCAGAACGTGCAAGATAGTTTCATGCATCCATGCCCATCAAAGGGATAAGAAAAAATAGAAGAATTGTATGGAATCAAAGTCATGAGTTAAGGCCAACCACCTCTTACATTATAAGATACAATACATGCGATTCCTTGAAGGAAGATAGAGTTCTGATTATACCAAAGTTAGAGTCATGGTGAGTGGAAGAAGATCAAAGAATACATAAGGAATACATGTTTCTTAGACCTTAGCAATACATACCAAATGTGATCTTCTTAAAGCAGAGACCCATTGATCAAAGAAATTTAAAAGGGGCAAATTATTGAATATACAGAGATGTGTGAGAAATGTTGGGAATTGAAGAGGTAGATTGATTTTTGCATTGGTTTATCTTTCTTTGGGAAACTTAAGAAAATGTCAAGTATGCTTATGCTTTAGATTAATGTGGGATCATAGGGAAACCATTTCATAAATATTGGAACGACTTGAGAGATAAGATATAAGGCAGATGATCTTGCTAGATATGGGACATAGAAAATGACCCGAAACATTTGATAAAATATGGAATGCCTAAGTGAGTATGAGCAACCGAGAAACTCACATCAGTGATTTCCACTAAAAAGGATTCCCACCTTTTAGGGCAAGTGAGAGATACTTGGAATAGGAGAAAAGAATATGTGGAACCATTTGTATCCACAACAAAGTTTTCTTTGGAGATAGCCAAATAATATGTGATGACACTATGAGGTCTTTTATGTATTAGAGAGAAATCTGGGGACCAGATTCTCTTAAGTGGGGGAGAGTTGTAACACCCCGATTTTGGGATTATAAATTTAAGTTGATTAAATTAAATCAATAAAGATCTAGGTAGAAATGTGGGATTGAAGGATTTAATTGCAATTAAGAAAAGGACTTAATCATTTAAAATTATAAAGTTTAAGGAGCCAATGAGAGAAAGTCAAGAGCTTAAGGGCTTCAAAATAAATAAAGTTGGACTTGGTTGCCCCAATTAAAGATGTTAGGGGTCAAAGTGCGATAAACAAAGCTGTAAAGGGCTAAAATAAAAAGGTTGGGGTGCAATTGTAAAGCAGTTCAAACATTTGAGGTACAATTGAAGTCGGCCAAAAATCTTAAGGACTTGATCAAGGTCAGTCCAGAAGTTTTGGGGCCAATCTAAAAAGCCCAAAAAAATGTATCTATAAATACAAATAAGGACGGAACTTCTTCAAATTTTCAAAGGCCACCCCTAATTCCCCCCAATCTCGGTTCTTCCCCATTTTTGCTCGAAATCGAAGACCAAAGCCATATTTAGATTACTCTCAGCTCGAGGAGCATAAACATACCAAAAACTCCCCAAAATAATAGGTGAATTGTCAGAATTTTTTATCACGATGGAGCTCGACGTCGGTGGTGGCGGGTTTGACATATCCGGCAACGAAAACTAGAAGTTGACCAGTGGGTTTTGATGGCTTGTTGAGAGGAGCATTTTGGTACCTTTTGATTGAGTTTTGGAACACTAGTGATAGAGAAATCGTGACGGCAAGGTGGCGGTGACGGTAACGGTTTAGTGGCGGTTTTAGTCTGAATTCTCCATCGAGGAGGCAGCGGAAGTAAAAATTGTTTGAGGGATTTTGTTGGTCTCGTTGAGACGCAACTGGTGGTGGTGTTAGTTTCAGTTTCGAGCGGCGGCGCATGACGGCGACGTTTCAACAGTTTATGTAGAATTGAATTCCGGATGCGTCTGAGCTATTCTCAGCTTAAGATTAGATCTCGGTTCGATCTAATTGGGTAAATTTCATATTAAATGTTAATTTGATTGATTTTTACAAATTCTAATTTGATATTTATTGAATTAAGAGTGCCGAATTGTAGTTTTAATTGAGATGATGAGTGATTTTGTAAGTCGTGAACAAAATGGATTCTAATTCTAAGTTTGGTTAATTAAGGAAGATTGATTCAAAGTTATACCCTTAAACTCGACAATATAGTATGTTGTGAGCAAAAAATAGTTAAGCATCATCTAAAGATTAAGTTATATAAGTATTGAAACGAGAATGAATTATCAGACCTTGACCGTATGAACTCATGAAACCCAACTGGTTTAAGACAGTAAAGCGAGATTGAACGGGCTCGAGTAAGTAAGATCTTCTAATACTGAAGGCCACATAAGATAAAATATAATTGAACTCGAGTGTCAGAATAACCTTAAGTTTGATAAAGATATCAACTACAATTATAGTTAAGATTTAAAAGGGTTGAGAGAATGATAACTTGAATTATCTTATGACAGTGCTCGGTTTGATTAAGAAGCCAGAACCTGAGCGATAGAGATGGCAATGGGTCTGGGTAAACTGGGGACCCACCCCAGATAGGGCGAGTTCGGGGTGAAATAAATGGGGTTCAGGACGGGTAGTGGTTCTTGATTAAAAAGACCCGCCCGGGTCTGGGGTGGGTTACGGGTTTAAGTGGACCCACCCCGGATAGTAATATATTATATATGTATATTATATATAACATATATATTACATTTATACTTATATTATATACTATATATAATATATATATAATATAAGTATAAGTATCCAGTAGGCTATAATACTATATTAAAAAATTAGGGCTTCTCTTTCTTTTTACTTGTTTCAATTTTATTATCTCAAACCCGTTACCCACAACAACAAAATCTATACATTCAAATGATGATGAAGAAGAGAGGGTAAAAAAAATACAAAAAAAAAAAGGGGTTAGGTAGGTCCAACCCACAGGGTTCGGGGCCAAAGGGAATGCGGGGTGGAGCCAAAGAGAAGGTGGGGCGGGGCGGGCTTTGGGTCTCCCAATTTTCAGGCGGGACGGGTCCCGGGTCTTGCCAAACCCACCCCAGACCTACCTCGTTGCCATCCCTACTGAGCGACCATACAACTAGGAATGCCTCTGCATTTGCCAAGTGAGTTTATACTCATTAGTATGAGATTCTTTGCTGGGAAAGAACCTATATACTTGCTATTATATCATGATTGTTGCTTTCTTTCGATCTATGTGTTGAAAATAGTACACCATATCGCCTTTTATTCTCAGTGCCTTTGTTGATTTTGATTGATATCACTTTATGTGAATTGGCGATTGTGTTGAGGAAGCTAAAAAGTGATTTTGAAATATATGTTCTTATCGCCATGTTTATCTTGAAACTAGCCTGGTGCTGAATTAGTGATTTCGTGTTAACATGGTTAAATGCTATTGGAAGTGTTAAGTGATAATAGTGAAAGTGTTTAATACCCTTAAGGGTGGGTCCTGGGACCGGTTACGAAAGATGGCTGGTCGGAACGGTCCGCGGTGATAGATCTTTCGATCGATACCCGTGCGTGATGCACACAAATTCCCTACTCAGTAGGCCAGCTGAAGGTAGCTGCCTATGAGCGGGATCAGGCATGTGGCTAGCCATGCCTAGTAAGTGATTAAGTGGCTGAGCCGATCACTCGGTACTTTGGAGGGATAAGGATTTTCATGTTTTCGAAAGTGGAGTGATAAGGTAAGAGAACCACCAACAGCAAAAGTGTGAAAGTGATTATTAATCATATTTTATATTGTGAAACTTAAGTATTTGACACAAACTGAGTGATTGTTCAAGTGACATGTCGACCCTTTATGGTCATAATCGTAATTTAAAATCCCTCTAAGAGAGATAGTGAATTTTGTGAAGTGTCATCATTGGTATGGGATGGTGGTGAGATGGATCACCTCAAAATTTTGACTAAAATCTTCTCTTACAACTTCTAAAAATATTTATACTTCTATTTGTCTCTTTTGTAATAATTGTGAAATTGTCATTCTGTTGTTATTGTTAAACTATCTCACTAAGTCATTTGGACTTATGTTGTTCTATTATTGCTCCCCGTCTTTACCCAGATAAGAACAAGTGACGAAAACAGACTAGCCCAGGTGAACCATAAGGTAATGAGCGTGATAGAAGTGCCAAGTGTGATTCAAAATGTTTCAGCTCAGAAGTAAGTATCCGATGGAGATGGTTGTAGGATTTAATTATTTCAAAATTTTTAAAAAGTGTATTTTCTATTGTAAGAATGACGTGTGGCATTATTTGAGTGGCACCTTAGTAGGAAGCATGCGCCTCCCAGTCGGGGCGTTACAATCAACTTTGATTCTTTGCCAAAATTTGATGCTATTAACTGGGTCTGTCATTTGAAATGGGATAATTTGATGAAAATTGATGAACGTTCTTATCCTCACTTGGTCAAGCTGTTTTACTCAAATTTTACCTTCATTGAATCTGAATCTGATATCTCTGTTGAGTCATATGTTCTTGACAAAAGAATTGTGTTGTCTCCCTCCAAGCTGAATTTTCTTTTGATGTTCCAAATGATGGCACAAAATTTTTTGATTTCGGTGATTTGTTTGATTTTGATGTTACTCATAAAGAAATTTATTACTATTTTGGGAAGGAAAATAATACTCCTTTTTCTAGAGGAACTGGTTTAAACAAAATGAAAATTAAACATATTCTGTTGCATAAATTACTGAGTTGCTCTGTCTTTTCTGCCTCGATTTCAAGTAGAGGGCATACCACTAATCTTAATTCCATGAGCATTTATCTTATAGCCAAAGCTATCAAGAATGAACCTGTCAACTTTGGCTTTGTAATTCTGAAATACATGGTTTAGTCATTCTCCATCAAGCTAAAAATATTCCCTACTTTATGCTTCTTACATATATTTTTAAAAGTGAAGGAATGCTTTCGCTTGATGCATGGATTGAGAGGGAGTGAGACCATAAGGTTTTGGATCTAGCCAACCTAAGAAAAATGAGTATTCAATATACTGATGACAATGGATGGTTCAGGGGGGTCAAATGAACACCGAGCAATATTAGACTTTGCCCCCAAAAATCTAAAATTCCAGTATCCATTAGCTCATAATCTGAACAATCCAGCCCTACTCGTCCCACTCCCGTTATGACACCAAATAAAGCTCAACGAAAAACCAGTAAAGTGTGTAGTGGACTTGAAGCCAAATTGGATTATCTTACCAAAATTGTGGAGACCCTCACTAGCTGCCTGGAAACACTTGTTGATTCAGTGGAAACTAGTGCTAGTATATTCAACTGAAAGAAAAAGTTAGGGTATTCTTGAATGCTTCCTAGTTTGCCTTTTGATGATGAAGGGAGAGGAGATATGAAAATTGAAATTTGAACACCTTATTTCTGTTGCTAGAACTTTGCTCTTGTTATCTTGTTATTCTGGAACTTTGATGGAACTACTCTATATTTTGGGCCCATAATAACTTGTCATGGATGATTACTCTTTTGCTTGGGCATTCCTTATGATTCAATGCATCATATCTGCTAGTATCTATTCCTTGCCTGGTATTTCCTTGAGTACATAAATAGAAAAAGCACCAACCACTCCAGACAGGGAGAGCACAAACTAGCAAAACTGAGCACATATATACAAAGGGAGTTTAGGTTATATCTTTCCACTTTATTCAAATTTTGTCATCATAAAAAAGGGAAAGATTGTTAACCCTTTTGATGATTTACATTGTTTTGATTATGACAAAAGTACTCGAATTATGCGCTGAGTAGCATGCATATTATCTGCTGGAATTTGCTTACATGTTGTCTACTGGAAACTGTCATGCGCTGGAATTTGCTCTCCATAAATAAAAGATCCTCTGCAGATTATAATTTGATTTGCATCCTTGTAACTTAGGAAAGCAATCACATCATGATGTAATTATTTTACCATCCGTTGTTGAAGGTATTAATGCATGATTACTAATGTTAACTTGTTTCTTTAATAATTTCCAATGGATTCTTACCTTAAACAGAACTTATAGCCATTAGATAACATCATATAAAAGTGAAACTATACAGCATTTTGAAAGAGAATCATTAAGTTAGGAGAGATTTTTATTAAGTGTTTTCAGAAGTTGTGTGATACTCTCTAAACATGTTCTTGTGCTTAATTGTTGCTTAATGCTTGCTCTACTTGTGTTTTCAAGGGACCCTATGGTGAAGAAGGTCAAGTGAATATTGCCTTCGACGTACCTTGGGAAGATGAGGATAAGGCAGTTTGTGTCTAGAAGGACCTAGTGATGAAAAGGGACGGGAGTCGTACCTACTCTAGAGGGACCCCATGAAAAGAACAAATTGGTCCTTGGTTGCTCTAAGGACCTCTAGGTAAAGAAACCAGTAGGGTGGTACTGCCTGGAACTTTCTACAATGTCCTTGGTTTCGATCTGGAAGAAGAGACTAGAGCTTTCCGTAGGGAGTGGCAACAACTTGTGCATCAATCCACAGAGGTTGTGCAAATGAATCTAGCAGAAGTTCCCCCGAACCTGTTCACAAGTAGCTAGTTTCAACGATGCTCTAGAATTTGCTTCATCCTATCTGAGATTCCGATTTAGCTCTTTGCAAAGAGCTAGTTTTTCACCCTGCTAGAGTATTTCTGTTCCTTACACTTTCGTTACTATCAAATTACGATTTTTACTTGTAAAAACATTCTCATATACTTATTAATTTGATAGATTTAAAATCCTAAATGTAAGTTTAGGTAAAGGATGTAGGCTTGCCAAACCTCTATAAATACCAATGTCGTATTACTTCTGTTTTATTGCTTTCCTTAGCATTGATCTGACTGTTATCTTAATTGATATTTGCAAATTCCAGTCAATAACTAAAACTGTTTTCTGCAAAAGACTCAAACAATTTTTGGAAGGCCACAAAGTATTTTGATTGATAAACTTCCGCCGCATTAAAATCTCATAAGCCTAATTCACCCCCCCCCCCCTCCCCCTCTTAGACATATAATCACTCACATAAACTATATTGTAATAAAATAAAAAAAATTGTTGCTAAAAAAGCATTATTATTGATGAAATAAATATTATTGCAATTATTTAATAAATATAATTAATCATATTTTTGTATTATCACTTAATTTTTTCGTCACTTGCATCTTTTCTTTTTAGTTACACTAGTGTCGTCATCCTCTGCCTACGTTTCATATTTAATACTGTAATTGTTTTAAATTTCATTCAAAGCGTCAAGTTTAGATGGAAATTTGGAAGTTTTAATTAATTTTTTAACTATTGGAAATTTGATTTTAAATACTTTCCGAGATTCTTATCGAAGTTTTGAAATAGTCTCAGGGATTCCATCGAAATTTCAGATCTTACTAAAATAGCTTATATTTTAAATACAATATAGTGCATAATAATGAATTTAACAATGAAATAATTAATACTTACTATTATTTCTTTAGTAATGAAATAAATATATATAACTGAAGATAAGAATGATATATTTGATAACTTTGTACAATATGTATTGACTAGTGACACATGACTTAATTGGTTATGGAACAAATTCAAATACTTGTACTTACTCACAATGGGTAATATACTGGGTATAATATCAATCATATATACACTCAGTGTTTATATCATTAATCATGATCGGTATATTTTGCCCACTGAGGTTGTTGAAGATGCATTTCAATAAGTGTATAATCATCATATTTTTTTCTTATTTAGTTTATATAACACAATCAGCATTTTATGTCATGGGCGCGGTGCATTGTCAATGTCTATTTAATAATATGGTTAAATTCATTTTACCTCCTATACTATAGAGTATGTATCAAATATTCCTCTATACTTTTAAAACCTTCAAATACCCTCTCCAAATCATCTGTCGTTAGTAAAATAGCTGACGACGTCAAAACTTTATACTAAATTACTGATTTAACCTCATAAAATAATTAAATAGCATAAAAACCTAGGATACATAGTTGTTTTTTCACACAAGCAGCCTCTGTTTTGTTGGTCTCATATGTTCTATATTAGAATTGAGTTTTTTATTAATGTTCTTTTAAAAAAAGTAAAATGATTTAATGTTTTGTTGGATTTGGAGTTAAATGATCTTTAGGTCCTAAAATGAAAGTAACAAATTGAAGTAAGAAACTTGAACATTATATAGTAAATCACAGGGTCTTTTGGATATAAAATTTTTCAATGATCATATGTATAAAGGGAAGATAATTTCAGTGCTACATCAGCCAAACAACCGTTACTTTTATAACAACAAAGAATTTTGAGTAGGGTATTTAAATGTTTTGGTAGTATGCATGCCAAGTATAGATTTGTCTATATAAAAAAAAAAAAATGCCATGTATCATCAATTATTTTACTTACGGCAGATAACTTTGACGGGAATATTTGAAGGTTTTGAAAGTACATAGGGGTTTTTAATACATACCCCATGATACAAGGGGATTAAATTACAAGAGGGTAAAATGAATTTAACCCTTAATAATATATATTCACATTACGAATATGAATTTAAAAGAGAAAGCAATGATTTTTTATCTTCCCTGAAATTTTGTGTAGTTATAAATTACGATATCAATATTGCACGTCTATCATTTTAGTAATTTTATTATAAAATAATCGCCACTTTATTGTATCCAAATCATTGTTAATTTCATCATGTTTAAATTTGCTACAAAAGATTTTAATTATATTATAAGATAGGATCATAATTATCATTAATTTGCAATATAAGACCTGAATTTAGAGTAGTGCAAAACTAGTACCACAACTTAAAATTTGAAAAAAAAGGAACATGAATCACCCAAAATACAACTAGTGCCGATGATCACTTACAGCGAATGCAATGCAAGCAACCAGCAATGACTGTACTTTTAGGTAATTTGTGTCCTTTTTTTTAATTTTTTGAAAAAAATTTACCCTAATTTTGTATCAATTCAAAATTCAGTCTTATATTGTAAATTGATCATATATAGTTACAATTTTGTATTTGCAATTTTCCCATCTTCCTACTTAATTAATAGAACTTACGATATATAACTATATGATATATACAAAAAAAAATATTTTAAAAGATATTAATTTTCTAAAATGAAACCAAATTAATATTCAACTTCGAAATATGAATTATCAATAAAAGAAGAAGGAAAAAAAAATGAAAGAAAGAAAGAAAGAAAGAAAGGATGAAATTCTAGTTCACGTGCATCCAATGGAACGGGAAGCAACCAATAACTGTGACCCACAAGGCAAAAATCAATACCACTAAAACCTGCAGGATCATCATCATCAATTCATCATCATCATCACACAAGAAGAAGAAGAAGAAGAAGAAGAAGAAGCAAACTCGAGAGTACGTATGGGTGCGTATACGTAATCATAATGCATGGGATGCTTAATTAATTTGCTCTCTCTCTCTCTCTCTCTCTCTCTCTCTCTCTCTCTCTCTCTCTCTCATATACACACACATAGTCAAGATCCCCATCATCATCATCATCATCATCATCATCATCATCATCATCATCATCATCATCATCAGTTTGTATGCATTCAATTCGATTTTATTCAATAGGGATTGGACTAAAAAGGGAAGACAGAGGGACCGTTAATTTATGATCCATATTCCATGGTTTTTTTTCTTCCTCTTGTTCTAATTTTTCTCCCTCTTTTTTTCCCTCCCAAATATATATGAAAAGCATGCATGTGTTTAAATTAAAGAATTATTTTTTTTATTTTCAATATATATATATAGAACTTAGGAGGAAATTAAGTGGTTCCCACTTTTGTACATAGTTGAAAGCAATTGGAGTCTGGGGATAAAAAGGGGTGCTTCTTTAATGTGTCGTCATGATGGCATCATGAGTACCATCATCATAATCATCATCCATCCTCACTCCATTTTTACATCAAATAAAGGTAAACATAGTGCGATCCCAACAAAAAACTTTCTCTTGTTATGCATGTACTATTATTATTCATCATGCCTTTACTATTTTCATTTTTTTCCTATTTATTTATTTTCTGGGGAGGGAGAGTTTTCTAATAATTGTTAATTTTTCCTTGGATTCGAAACATGACTACTCATTTAATTTATGCCTAATTTTTAATGGGTATACATAATTTTTTCATATTTATTTGATATTTTAATAATGTATGTCAATATACATTGGATATAACCTGTTAGCTTGAATAATTATTACTGATTCATTAATTATGAATTTTGAGTCTTTGGTAGAACGACTAATGTTATTTAGTGAGAAAAAATAAATTTATATTAATTAATTGAAGTATGATGAAATTTATAATTTTCAATCATTTAAATTACAAGTTTAACCATATATAGGGTAATAGTACAATTCTTTTTTCTTTTATATTTATATATTACTACCGACACATTTTTTCTTGACAAACTCAAATTAATGGCTCCATAATTAAAATTTAGTTGAATTTCGTTTCATATATACTGATGAATATGATATATATATATATATATATAGAGAGAGAGAGAGAGAGAGAGAGAGAGAGAGATAAATAGGTAGGTATTTGGCCATTGGGATGGGCATAAAGTTATATTTAAAAAGGTTGATTTGTACTTAGAGAAGAGAAGAAGAGTATATATCGGGGGAGGAGTCAGTTAATTACGGAAAAGAGAAGATGATATATATATATATATATATATAAAATAAATAGTTATTTGCATGGTGCATGTGGTCTAATCAATGCTTGTGACAGTCCCTGCATGTGAATTATCAGATCAGATGAGGACATCCAAACATAAAAAAGTTCAAATATTAACTTATGACCAACTGTCTTTTTGTTTGTGCCTCTGTGTCCGTGTGAGGGAGGGAGAGTCACAGACAAAGAAATGGGTCTATGGAAAAGGTGCACAGTATTTTGTCATTTATAGGACAAAATTAACATTTTTTTTTAATTTATATACATACATATTAAAAATTTATTAAAATTTAAATTCTTAACTTTTTATAATATATAAAAAGTTTATATCATTAGACCACACACTACTCCATCAATTAAGAGAAAATTAATTTCATGATAGAAATTTTAATTAAGTTTGTCATTGATTCTAGCTAACCATAGTGTAAATGCATGTTTACTCACATATTCGATCCTATAAACTTCACGCATATGATTCCATGGAAAATGATGATGGTTCAGGAGACTTTGCTCTGCATGCGTCTAATACTTTGCTTTAAACTTTAAAAATATAATATGATTTTTTTTTTTATTCATTCTTTTCAAAAGTATTTTAGAAAATATTAAATTAATATTCTTAATTTTACTTGAACTTAACAAATCTAAAATAACATATTTACTTTAGAATGATTGTAAAATAAAATAGTTGACTTGCATATACAAGAAAAAGGAATATATATCAGTGACAATAATAAATGAAAATTTGAAAATTGTCAATAATAATATGTATTAGATAATTATAATGGTCATTGTTTTGTCATAAGAATCACTCTCATAAATTAATAGTGACAAGATTTAAGGTTTAATTTTCAATATTAATAAATTAATGATCTAACATTTGCTCAAACCCATGTCATCAATTCTTTCAATCTTGAGCTCAAACGTTGTACTGATTTTCATTTGGAGTCACTCATTTTCAAGCAAATGTCTTGCTGAGCAATGGTAGCGATGATAGCATGACTCAAGGAGGATGCGGTTGAATCTGCTCGATAGAACTATCACGAAGAAGAAGAGTTCACGAAGCTGCTAAAGGTGCACGAGCAGCTTAAGGCGTGATACACAAGGGAAGTGAAGACTGGAAAGAAATTCCTAGAGTCTTCATAGGGAAGACACTCACTAGTTCAGCTCACAAGAATGCGGTTAAGGAGTTCAAGAATTCTAAATAATTCTTTGAGGCAATTGAGATAAAGTTGACCATAATCTATAAGCATGCCATTTAGGACTGTCTCCGCATACTGAGGCTGGGCGGTACCTAATGGAGAGCTTGCTGATGCTAGACCCCACCATCCCAATTAATATTTATACTAAGGAGTCTGGGGAGAGGGGGGCACCAGAGATGGGCATGGATGTCATGGTAGAGGATGGAGGAGTAGGTAGGTGCTCTAGATTAGGAGTAGTAGATAGGTTTTTCTATCTTTTCTTATGTTTGGGACCACTCAACATATTTTTCTTTTTCAGTGTAGGCAGTTTTTAGGTTCATTTTTTGAATTTATTTTTTCTTCCATAATTAGCCAAGTATTGGTTAGACGCCTTTTTGCGTTTTTTAATGTTATAGTTGTTTTACTCTTTTTTGGCATAAGGAAGATTTTTTTTTTCTCTTCATTCTTGTGAAATTTATTCAAATACATGACTTGCACGTGTAATCATGTTTTTGAATATGTGATTGTTGTGCAGTAAAAGCACATGAGCGAGGCGTTGAGCCTTTCCTTGTCAAATTTCATCACAAGTCCCCTCGAAGAGGTATTGTCAAGTAGCATAAAGTGATGCATTAGTGTATGTACAAGCCTCACTTAGGGGATTTTTCTCATAATACTGAATCAATTGAATGAAAGCTAATTGGGTGCCTCATTGGTGAAGTCTTATCGTGATAATTAGTCATTTGATCGAGTTTAGTTGGTTGCCTCACTAGTGAGAACTTGTAATAAAAATTGAGTGATGTGGTGGCATTTCAGAGTGAGCTTTGTTCAGGAGGTTTCCATATCGTAATAAAGTCTTGTAGTGAGCCTTGTTCATGGGGTCTTGTTGTTGATGTAAAGTGTCGTGATGACGTTTTAAGTGCGAGTCTCATTCAAGAGATTTTATCACTAAATAGTCATTGTTACAATAAGGTATGGTGCATCGGCCCTTTCCTCCTCCGAGGGATTCAATAGTTGATTTTGAGGGTGCAACCATGTACCTTCTAAGAGGCCTCATGGTAGGCTTACACGAAATTATTCTAAATGTTGTAGTAAGTTAGCATTATTGTTAGGATACATCTACTTTCATCCAGGCAGGGTGTCCAATGGGCTTATGAGCAGTAACCATGTACTCCTAGAGGAGTCGGACAATGGATTTACACTAAATCAATTGAGTGTTGGTGTAATTCATCAAAGATGTCGAGGTGTCGCCATTTACCTTCGTGGGCGGTGTTGGGGAGGATATACGATGGGCTTATGCATAACTACTACATACTCTCAGAGGGAGTGTATAATAGGTTTGCACCAAAAGAAATCGAGGTGCTGCCACTTACCTTCAAGGGTAGTGCTAGGGAGGATTTACAATAGGCTTATATGTAGCTACCACATACTTCGGAGGGACCGCATAATTGGTTATGCCAAAAGAATCAATGATAATTCGAAGAGCTTTATTATGCAAATGCCTTAGTTAGTTCGAGTGTGTTTCAGGGAGCTTTATTATGCAAGTGCCTCGATTAATTTAAGTGTGTTCTGAAGAGCCTCATTACTTGAGTGCCTCTATTGATTCAAGTGTGTTCCTGAGAGCTTCATTGCGCAGGTGCCTTAGTTGATTCAAGTGTGTTCCAAAGAGTTTCACTACACAAATGTCTTAGTTCAAGTGTACTCTAAAGAGCTTCATTGGGCAAGCACCTCAATCAAGTATTCAACAGTAAGAGATAATAATGTAAAGAAATTCAAATTCATTAACAACAATACAAAAGTGTCATCCCCATATAGGTTGGCTTTATTCAATTCTAAAAACATAACTTTAACTTGGAAAAAGATCTATACCTTTAAGCAAAGAAAAGGTGAATCCTAACTACACCAATCAAAATTAACTAGGGAAAGGGATAAAATAAGGGGGTGCTAAAGGTGGCGCGTTTATGTAGGCTGGTTGGAGTCTCTTGGCGTGAACATCACAATGACGTTAGTATCTTGGAACACGCTTTTGCCTTTATCTTTCTTCTTATTATCTTGCGGCTTTTTTTCTTGATTAGTTTTGGGAATAGGAACTTTGATATTCTTCAAGGTACAATGGGTAGCTCTTTCTGGTTGCACATTGGTTCCCAATGGCCCTGCCAGTTTCACTTGTTGTGAGGACTTTGGCTTCATATGGGACGTCGGGACCACTTCTCGGAACAATTTAAGGTAGGTAATTCCTAGGATTGCATTATAAGTAAATAAGGTCTCGACCATTAGAAGCTTCACCATCTTTGTCACTTAACTGAGATAAACACCTAGAGAAATAGACAGTGACACTTCTCTCAGCACTCCACAATTGCACCAGTGAAACCTACTGAAGGGATGCTGATCTTCCACAGTTGCGTATTGTTCAATCCTAGTTAGAGGAATGCATAATGAAATAGGAGATCAACTAAGCTATCATTATCCACCAGTATCTTCTTCACCTAGAAGTTGGCAAAGGATGCAGAAATCACCAACACATCATTATGTTATCCTCATCTAGGCTCCATATATATCCTCTTCTCCAAATATAATGTTGGGCATTAAGGGATGCACCTCAAAAACTCCTAGTATGGGATCAACTACATAAGCCTGCATTTATCTTGTTGCTCGCACTAGCACTGTCCTTGAATTCGTCGAGTCCCCATTGGCTGATCCTCCTAAAATACCAAAATGTCACCAGTCTAGGGACGTTCTTTGAGTTATGTTAATTTTGCTAGTCTTTGGGCTGTGAACGTTCATCAAGTTATTGTCAATGATCCTCACTTCCTCTTGCTGTTGGACCTTTTTTAGGGTTGCTAAGCTTCTATGGCACATATTATTTAAGCTCATCTCTGGATTAGCTTCTCAATCTTGCCCTTCAACTATCTGCACTCTAGTAGTGTATCTGTCGTTGCGATGGAAACAACATTATTTATCAGATTTCTACTTTTTGGGATCATCCATCATCTTCCAAGGAGGGTGGTAGATGTATAAAGCCCTACTGCAATGCCACAATTAAAATCTTTGTTCTGGGGCAGTAAGTGGCTTGTAGGTGGCGAAAGCCTGAGTAGACTGTGCCCATGATCTCCTTGCTTCTTTTTGTTGTTATTTCCTTCATCATGGATTTTACACTTGTCGACGTCCTGAGAGGTCAATTCTAATATACTTCCTCGTGCGTAAGGTTGTAAATGGATATTCAAAAATTCATATGCCATTTGCATTCAAATTTATTTATATGGCGTATTACTCATATCCATTTAAAGCAGATATTATTTGTATCCAATTAATAAATATTCGACTGTAAACATATACGAATATGGTCATTGCATATTTGATCCATTTAATATTTATTTTGAATACATATCGATTGGATATATCTTTTATATATTTGATTATCCATAATTTAATTTATTTCGTATATGACAAATAATATTTTAAAAAATATTATATATAGTATATTTTAATTTTTTATGTATTTTAATATATAAATAATATTTAAAAAATTATCATATATAATATATAATTATGCATAATAAATCATTTTTATTTTTTTAATATAAAATATCATAATCTATATATAAATAAATATAAGTATAAATTAGTAATTAAAGAGTTAATAAGAAAAAATAATAGTTAAGGATTATGAAGAATTGATAGGCAATAGTAATAATAATTAAACAATAATCAATCAAGAAAAAATTGCAAAAATAATATATGGACGATAAAGTTAATCAATATAAAATTATTATTGCTTGACTTTATAATTAATCTATGTTGTAGTCATTTTATTAATGTTAATTAATCATAAAGTCGATCATTAATTAGAAAATTAACTAATTCAAGAATAATTAATTTTTTAATTCTAAAATAAAGTAGTAAAATACTAAAATTATTAACTCTAAAGGGACATTAAATATTTTAGAATATCTAACTATACTCTATACATATAATATAAGATGAATATATCAATTCATAATGTTATTTTGCAGATTTGTAGTATTATATATTCTGAAAATTAAGAAAATTTATCTAAATATAAAATTTAAACTCTAAATCCTAAAACCCCACAACTCTATAAACCTTAAACTCCAAAATATTAATGATACAGAATACTTTTATTGATTAACATTATTAATATCTACATCTAAAACTAAATGTCAATATTCAATAGCCATCATAAAATCTAGTTTTCTTTAAATTATATTAAAATATAATATGCAAAAATATTAAGTATCAAATATGAATTTAAGATTTTTTTAAAAATTAAAATTAAAAGAAAAATAATTATTATAATTAAATAAAGATTTAAATTTTAAACAGAAAATCATTATTATTAAAATAAAATTAGAAAAGAAAGAAAGAAAAGAAGTAAAAGATATGCATTTTTTACAAGTTAATGGATTCGGATATTTGAATATTTGTAAATGGATATTCAGATATTTACAAATGGATATTTGGATATTAATAAGCGGATGTATCCTAATAACTATAATTGGATATGAATATATCAGAATTCGATTAATATCCATCAAATACGAATTTGGATGTTATTATATAAATATCCATCATACACGGATACAAATATTGATATTATAAAAGTTAAATGAATATGGATATGGATACAGTGTATCCGATATGCTTATAACCCTTCTCGCGCGCACTAGGAGCTCTTTTAGAGTAGTAGGAGTTTTCAAGCAATAAACTCCTAGAACTTCAAGTGCTTTAGGTTCTATTGAATGATGCTGGATAAGAGCTCTTAATTGATGTGGGGTATCTTATGTACTGCTCTGATGAAGTGGTTGAGGTAGTTCCTTAGAGACTCTCTATCTTTCTGTTTGATGGTAAACAGGTACATTACTATCTTTGGGTATTTATGGTTGATAGAGAAGTTTTGGAAAAAGCACTGTACTAATAATTCCCATCTTGTAATAGATATAGCTGAAATTTGGTTGAACCATGTTAAGGCATGTTTGATTAGCATGGTGCATTGTAACTTGCAATTAGCTGTTTCACTCAGGTCGTAAAGCTCCATTCCTGCCAGAAATTTGTTAGATGCCCCTAAGCATCTATAGTGCCATCGAACTCTGGCAGGTTGGTTATCTTGATCCCATGGGAAAGCACCCCAAAAAGGCTAAATATAATAAAAAGTGATGCGTCTCAGGAGAGAAACAGCTAGAGGGTGGTATTGCTTTATGCTTCGCCTGAAGGTTTTGGCACCAATGAGTGAGTCTAAACTCTGATAGCAGCGGACATTCGTTGGGTAAAATCTGCTTAGAAAGAGGAATGTGTGTATCCACTTGCTGAGATAAGGAAGGAGAAGCATTGCCAGGCTTAGAGTTAGTTCTTTGTTTAGTTTTGTCTGGATAGGACAAAGCCTTGTAGTTATGCATGAGGATTGTTGTTGCTCCTGGGGAGCCTTCCTCAGCATATTGGGCTGCTGTTTAACCGCAACTTGATTAGTGGCGTTCTCCAATAAGGTCCTCGATGCCTTTTGGGTCATCTGTAGAATGGGATCTCCAAAAGGTGGTGCCAGGCATCTCTTCCGATATCGGTTGCGCGTCTAGGGCAGGCTCCGGTGCCATACGTGATTGTGCTTCAAGTTGGTGGCTTTCCACATTCTTCAACCTTGGGACTATATGATTGTTAGAGTCATGAGCTTTGGATCTCATTTGCATTTTTAATGTTCCTTCTTCATCGTTTAAAGTTCCACATAGACAGTGCCAAAATGATGCAGCATAGAAATAGAGTCAAGGTCTTTTTCGATAGTCAGTAGAACTTGAGGCTCTTTTTCTATGGAACATATGTTTCAACTCTCGAATGTTCTCAAAAGTTCGCAATAATTTCTTGTCTCCAATTTCTCTTTGAGTCTTAGTATTTATAATCTTTTTTTCTTGATGCATGGTCTTTAGCCGTTTAAAGTTTAAATGTCCTTCTTTATAGGCTTAGTCAATTGAGTTTTTTGGCTTTTTTTTTATTAATTTAATTTATTTAATCCTTGATTCTTATTACATTATTACTCTTATGAACTTATTTAATCATATTAACTATATAGAGGGGGTGTGATCTTTATCATAACCCACAGGACTATATATATATATATATATATATATATATTCTCTCTTGTATCACTATATTTTCTATCTTTTGAGCATTGTATGGGATGTGGTTTTTAATTTTTATATAACTTGTCAGTGTAGATTTTTTATGAAATTATAGTCAAAGGTTAAGCTATTGTATGATATAATTATGATTGTATACCCCACTTATATTTTAGAAATATTTAAGGAAAATTACAATAGAAAAACAAACATAATTTGTTGGGATAAGCCATTGAGCCTACTTAGATGGACCCAAGCATAATGGATCAGTCCATTAAACACTCGACCAATATAAATACGGATAATCGTAGCAAAAAAAGACACCAAAAAACATTTATATTAATCAAGTCAAGTACTCATTGCCAGACAAGCACAATTTTGGATTAGAAACCCACAGTTCCATAATTTTCGCTTAAATCCTTCACGCAACATCAAATTATAACCTTGGGGGTACTTTTATTAATTTGGGAAAGGATCATGAATTCACAATTTGATTTTATCTCATATAATATGGGTATTGAGTGCACTTGTTGGCTATGCATGGGAAATTCATTATCTACCAGAAAGGATATTTGTGTTGAGATATTGTCCAATCTCCATATATTAATGGTGAATTTTATCCTAAAAGAAGTATTTCAGTACATGGGTAAACGAATTAAAGGAACAAATTTGTATACAAATCTGAAATGCCACTTGTTTTTCAAATACATATATATAAGATAAAACCACATATCGCTGCTTATTTTATAATCTATGAGAAAGATGAAGACATAAGTGCATATTGAACTCATTAAATCCGAAATCTAATGAGATATGTTCTGTTACTTGTGGATTCAAGAAGCATTTTAAAATATTTTATATTCCATCCAAATTCCGACCAATACACAACGTACACAAACTCATGTAACATTCTTATATATGCAGAGCTTCTTTTCAAAAATCTTGTGATGGAGACTAGTCTTGAAGAGAAAGGTAGGAATATTTATCTAATGTTAATGTTGGTGGTGGATATATTTACATATATATATATATATAAATATAATTAATTAATTAATTAATTAATAAAGAATAAAAAAAAAGGGTTAAATATATGCACAATTAATGGAGACTTTTCGTAGTGTTGTTGGACAGTTTTTGTCATGGGTTTGTAGATAGTGGACCAAAAATCATTCCAAAGTTGCAAGAAAAAGAGGGCCAACTTTCCATAAGTCCCCCTCTCTTTTTGGGGTTGCACTTTTGCATTGCATGTTGCATTGTGAACAAGAATGCTCTCACGTCCAAGCAATCTATACTTGACTTTTTTTTTTTTTTTTTTTTTTTTTCCCCACGCTGCAAAATTAGACCCCTCCCCATTTATGCCTCTGCCCCACTCACTCATACAACACCACTATCATCATCATCGTCATCATCATCATATTATATATATATATATATATACACACACACACTTCAATATTGCCTGTATATTTTATTGCCATGTCAATAATTTAATTGATCCCTTTCATTGGAATTTCACTAGTTTTCAAGGCAAATATTATTGATCATCATATAAAATGTATGATTATATTTAATTTGATTGGATTCAAGTTATTTTTAAGGTAAATAGAAATTAATTAATTTGTACAGTCTTGAGATAATGTCAATAAAAGAAGGGGGAAAGAATAGATTTTATTTGATTATATTTCTCCAAAACAACGATGTTTTGGGGAAACATAATCAAACATATATTTATTTTTCCTTCAAAACGCACATTCTCCAATATATACATACATATATGTACATTATATATATTTTATTATTATTTTAATATTAAAATAATCACTTAATTTCATTTTCATTTCAAAAACCCAACAAAAAAACATTGATTTGACTGTTACAGTAAAAAAATCATGTATCCCTTAAAACATAAACAAACATACCAAAAAATAACAATCACATTCTCCAATAATTCATTCTCCCAAAATACATAATAAAATCAAATAAAAAACATAACCAAACACAACCATAGCTTTTCTAAGTTTCCAAGCACTTGGATTAGGGCATTATTATATTGGGGAATAAAATCAAATATTTATCTTAGTTTCAAAAACCAATTGATGTTGTTTCAAAATTCAAAAAGCCATGAGCATGCATCGCAGGATATCAGCATGAATGAAACAGAGAGTGTATATATATATATATATATATTTATTTAAACAAATTAACAAATATATATATATATATATACACACGACACACACACATACGCGTGTGTGTGTGTGTCTTATAGCTTTCTTTGGTCGTGTTGATAACTTGGTAAAAATTGGCAAGACAAATTTATAGGCGTCTGATTATTCATTGCCGAAAGCAGAGGCACGCTTCAATCACTGAAACTGAAATAAAAACATGCATTTTCGAATATATATATATATATATAGATATATAGAGAGAGAGAGACCTATACGTACAGAATAACGATATATATATATATTAAATAAATAATATATAAGCAAGCTATATATAAGGATCATGTCACAAACCCCTAAATATTCCTTTCTTTTCTCTGCCTTTTCCTCTTCTTCGTTTGCTCAAAGATACCCCTACTCGCCATCATTACCACAACCCCCCTATCTCCAACTCCAAATATTTTGTCCCGACTTAATTTCTTTGTTTGCATGTCTTATAATACCATTCTATTTTGTGCTATAATTTCTTTTTTTCAAAAAAAGAAATTAAAAATTAAATAGCATTTCATTTGAAGTAAAAATGTGATAATATTAATTTTTAATTATTGTTTTTGAGTATAATGGTATAAAAACATAGGAAACTTCATTTTCTTTTAATCGCTCATGTAAAATCTTATGCTGAAATAATATTTGATTAGAAATTAAATGAACAAAGGGATATGCTTCAAATTTTTGCAATGGTAGTTCTCAATTAACTAGGTTGTTGGATATATTTTCATTTTAATTCTCTGTCCCAACAATTTCAGAAGTTATAATTATGAAGATAAAAATGAGATTGTATCTTAATACTTTGTCTGAAAATAATGGATAAGATATATATTTATATATATAGGATTGAGAATTTAGGGGATTTATATTTTTAACCTGAAAAGATGTATTTCTCAAAATATATGTATATTTTGACTGTTTTGAAATGATAGTAGATGTTTTGAATTTGATTGATATGTCATAATAGAATGATAAAATGGATTTTATAGAAATGAAAATAAGGGGTATTTTTAGTAAAAATATATACATAAATTAATAATTTTCAATTATCAAATAGTATTGAAAATGAAAATGACATTTGAAAACATAGACAAACTAGATCTTAAGCGCCTGTTTGGTTTTATTTCAAAACTCCTTTTCACATATTTTTACTATTTTAAAAATGAAACACATAACTTTTTATACATTTTCACCCATCATCATTTCATTTTCATTCTCAAAACGCATTCCCCAATAACATATATATCTTTTCTCTCTATTCTATTATTTATATTTCCCTCCAACTACTTTCAACTAAATCCAACATAATCATTACTTTTCCAACAATCCATATATATATTCTCTCTCTATTCTAATATTTATATTTCCCTCCACCTACGTCCAACTAAACCCAACATAATCATTATTTTTTCAACAATCCAACCAAATACAAACTCATTTTTAACTCATTTTCATTAACTACTTTATGATATTTCAAAAATGATGGAAACGGAAATAAAACCAAACGGACTAGTTTTTCACTTCCAATAAATATCTGCAATTATCAAAGTTGATGTCAATTATATACAAGACTTGCAACGTGGAACTATGGCATTAGTGCTTCCCTTAGTGCAAAGAAGAGTAGTTCAAAATTAACTCAAATTTGACATGAGAAATAATCTTTTTGCCTTTTTGTCTTTCTTTTGTATCCACTTATTTCCCATGCACAAACAGATTCATGCATACTTGAGGGCATAATGGTCCCAGAAAGGTGGGGTACTGTGGAGTAATCTGGATTTGGAGCTGGTCCATTTTAATTTTACAAGGACCGAAAATGATGCATATTTTAGAAAAATATATACAATAATAAAGATAAGGTTGCCATCGCATGCATAAGTTTTGATTGGGTATGTATAAATTTAATTTGCATGCTCATATTTTAAAATGTCCCATTTTCAAAATTATGAAAGATTGTTAGTATTCTAAATCGGTAAAATAAATAAATTGTGGTTTTTATATATGATTTTGGACAATTCCTACATTTTGAGCTAACTTTTAGGGTTGAGTTAGGCCTAAGTTCTATTTTTTTGACAAAGTTTTTGTCCATCTCATGTCACTCCCGAATTTCTTCTTTTAGGTTACCACATGGCATAATTACATGTTTTCATTTATATATATATATATATCATCATTGTCTCTTCTATTACCTTTTCTTTTGTTCATCTAAAGAATTTTTTGCGCGGCTACACTTGATAAATATCGAAATGTAATAACAAAAATTGATTGATATTATTTATTATATTGATCTTAATATTATAAAATAAGATATTGATATCAAACGAATTGACAATACATCCCAACAAATATCATCCATGCGTGACAATCACAAATATAACTCAGTACGACACCAATCGAAATCAATTATACAACTATACAAGGCCCATTAGTTCTAATGCAGAAGTCACTGACTTCAATTTGTAATCCAAAGTTAAGTGATTTATTCAAATTAACCTTTTACTTAGCAGGATATATATATATATATAGTGTCTTCTTTCAACAAAAAGTAAAGGCAAAGTTTGATTATACTCTATCAAAATAAATTCATTTTGACAAAACATGGCCAAATATACACTTAATTTTGGCTCTAAAATGAGTAGACAAAAATCCCAAAATCCCTTGTATTTTTTCAAAACTCTCCCAAACCACCCCACTCATTATATGTACATCCACATATACATTATATATATATATATATATATATATTATTATTATTCATAAAACAAAAAAATATATAATCAATTCCATTTTCACCTCAAACATCTAATAAAAAAATATTAATTCGACTGTTACAATAAAAAATATCCTATTTCAAAATATGAACAAACTCACCAAAACTCCTCAAAAAAATTTCTACTTATTTTCCCAAAATATATATAAAAAAAAAAATCATCACATTCTCAAATACCACTTTTACATTTATCAATCCCACTCCTAACTTTTTATTTTTGCAAAATATATAATAAAAATATCCCGAAAATATAATAAAAAAATTCCCAAATTTAGTTCAAAAGATAGCATGCAAGATAAATTAAAATAGACTAGGTAGTACGTAGTAGCCACTGCATTTCTTAAAATTATTTAATTAATTGTTTAGAAGGATGAAACAAAACAAGGTTTGCCCGTTACCTCGTAAGAAGTAAACGAGAGAGTCATGCGTAGAATATAAATAACGGCGTACAAAAACAACCTCGAAATTCCCGACAATGGCGAGGGGGCCATGAATTTCCACGCCTGCATGGACGTGCGTGGGCTGAGCTGGGGGCTTCCTCGTGGGGCCCAACAACCTGACAACGCGTGCAAAGCGGGGCTTCATGGGTGGCCTCTCCTTTGGTGGGCCCATTTCCAGTTTCTCTATTTGTATCAATCCACGTACAATATTTCTATCCACCATCATTACGTTCTTTTACTCCTTAGAATAATAATCTTCACTATCAACACTTTAATCATAGTATTCTTCCACCTTTTACTATTATTTTAAACTTGTTCTTTTTTACATGGGTGCGTAGCTGATCTCAAACCTATTTAACTTCAATTTTTTACTTTCTTCTTCCTTCCCCCCCTCCTTTTTTTTTTTTTTTTTTCTTTTTTTCCCTTCTACGTATTTTTATTTCTGCGTTTCCGACTCCGTTGTGGGGAGTGGGACATATATTCTTTATTATATGATGATGATGATTATTATTATTATTATTAGGTATTAAGTCACTTTTAAAGTACACGAAAGTGAAAATATTGGAAAATATATAGATGATAGCAATGTATTTTGTTACATCTTGTTTTTGAAAAAAAATGTTAATTAAATAAAGGAGCTGGAATTGGAATGATTAAAAAATATACTAGAACTTTTAAAATGAATAAACAGAAAACAGTAAAGTAAAGACGTCATGATTTATAGTGGTTCCACAAAAACTTACATCCATTAATTATCTAATTTTTCATTAATTAAGACTTTTAACATGCAATATTACCTTAAATCGTCCAAACAAGAAAAGTAAAAGATGAAAAATAACACAACGGCCAAAAATACTTAGCTGAAACCTTGTTAATTAACGTTAATCCAAATCAAGTGGCATTAAGATGACGGTATTTGTTAGTGAAGGTTTAGAAGATTCAAAGCATTTCTGGGTTTCGCTCCTCTCTCCTCTCTGCAATTCTGATAATATATACTTAAAAAGGTACTCTATTGAAAGACTAAAAATTATATTTTCTATATTTATTGGCGAGGTCTTCAGGCTTCAGCTCTTGGAGGAATAAGGGAGTTGATGAATTTCTTTCCATCTTCATGTGATTGGATTGTCCAACGCTAATTTGGAATCTCATTCGAATCATATCAAGTTCGATTAATTCTCAAGAAAATGAGATGCGATGAATATGAAAAAGATTTATCACAATCAAAACAAATTTAATTTGTAGGGGATCTGACGCATTCTTTTCTTTTGATTTTTTTTCAAGAAAAGGCAGATAGGGGGGCAGAAAAATGGGTAAGAAGAGCCCATAGACCAAAAATAAATTCTATGTGACGTATAACCTATTCATAGGAGGCAACAACGACAACAATTAAATTACTGCCTTATTTTTATAATTAGGTTAAGACAGAGAGATTACACCGTAGTAGTACGTTTCCTTTTAATTTTTTCAGGCAATGGTGTAACGCATTCACATTTTCAATGTTGCATATTTTCGTTGTACTTCAGTTGAATAAAAAGTCTCAAGAAAATCATCATCGAAGATATAACAAACGGTTGTGTTTGTGTTAGAACTTGTCCTGATTGACACAATGACCTCATCGGAACTTAAAACTTTTTTAAAGGACAAAAAGCTAAATGTTAAATTAGTGTTTCTTTTAATTGATAGTTTTGTAGACTATTTCATGCCTTTTTGAGGAGCATAATTACCATGGGATTGCTGAAACGGTTGCTTCGTAGTTGGAATGTCCAAATCAAAACGGGAGTGGTACTTTGGGAGGGGATGGAACAATTGTGGGCTTAATGGGAAAACGACAAATACCAAATCCAGCCACTCTCTATCACCAGAAATATGGGGTTGATTAGTTAGTTTGTTGATCAAAACAAAATAATGGACAAGTGCCGAATGTTCAATTTCATTACACAAAGTTGTTACAATAGAAGTGGAACTGTGGCGTCCACAATGTTGTTCAATTTCATTACGGAACGTTGTCACCAAAGAATCGAAACTGGAACTGGAATTGGAACTGTGGCCTTCACAGCGACGCTGCTGCTGCTGCTGCTGCTGCTGCCAAGGCTTTAAATGAGTTCAAAGCAGTAAATTCATATCAAGGAGGCCATACAATAAACCTTCGACTACTCTTTGGACTCATGGTCCTCTAGAGAACAGCATTTATGAAAAGAAAAGAGTAAGGACCCTATTCAATTATCAGGCCATTAAGCAACCAAAAGCACACATAGAAAACTATCATTTTCAAGATATCAACTTTTCAATGATAAAGAGCTAGGCTATCATCTCTTACTCGGATTAGTCTTCCAGGCCAATTCTGCAATAGGTCTCAATTGGAGAGAGTGCCTTCTGTTGCATCCGTATGAAGCATAAGATCAATCTATAGATAGAGTAGGGGCATCTCAAGCGAATATGTAGTTTTTCCCTGTCTGTATGGCTTACCTCCATCAATAGTTGCTCCACTGAAGTTAGATGCTTCCTGATATATTTCCCTGACATACTCAGATATATTACATCAACAGGACAAGACCTACGTCAGAGCAAGGGGTGATCAGGAACAAAATACAATCTACAATAACGTTGAAGAAAATGCGACCCCCTTGAACATCTGAGGCGCTGGCCGATGCATCCAAACCACAAGTGGCACCAAGCTGCGACTTTTTCCCATCTTTTAAGATAATCCTGTAGTCAAGCATCCATTACGCTCAGAATTATAATTAAACAAAATGATATTAGCTCTGAACACAAAGATAGTAGTAAACTATGATGATAAAAATGAACGAAAACATAAATGCAGAAGAGCCCATTAAAACTGACACCTTCTGTACTATGGTGGAAAAATCTCATAAACATCTTTACTAAGAAACAAATGCCATAACACTAAACTTTAAAGCTAACATGGTTTAATAGTTAACCAATTAACGGATGCTATACTTTTCTTTTTAATATTTTCATGGTTAAGTTATAGGTAAAATCTGGTTGGCATCAACATCAACTGTTCAATTTTGTTTGTACACTTATTTCCTTTCTACTGGAAGGATGGAACAAGGCACGAATTCAGATTTTCAAAGGAACAGGATTGCACATAACTGTACTGGCATATTTCATTCTCATTGGTTTAAGTTATTATGTATAGCAGAAAAAAATTAGTCTATAAATTAAGGAAAAATAAGAAATTAATGACACTCCACCCAGCTTATCTAGAGAAAAAGGGTCTGAATCCAAGCTATATTTATGGTGTTTGGTATAGGTTATTGAACCTTATAATAGGCCACAGAGAAATAATCAGTTTACTAACACATTGTCATGGATTACTCAAGCAATCTACAGTTAAATCTTTTGATTGCTTGAGCTCAGTTCTGCTTTTCTGAAATTGCATTACTCGGAGATGAAAATATTCTATTATCTTCTTTGTAATGTGTTTGGCAGGGATGACAGAATATCAAAAAAATTTTATTCTACTGGTTACACCAGTCATCTGAACTTCTTTTTCCCCTCATAAATCAACCTTCTCGAAATGAATATACAAAAGTGTAACCCTGATCTTATGGTCTTCAACTCATAGGTTTCTTGAACTGGGGCCTGCACTGCATTCTGTGACCCAGGAAATGGCTACGTTATGATGCACTTCTTATATAGCATTCCCAACAGTGATCCAACAGTGATAGTCATGCCCTCCGAGGCCCACAGGTGGAAGTACACAAGTGGTGCTCCTACACAATGGACTCTGCTAGTAACTATTTTGCAATTCTCAATTTGCGAAAATGGTTGACCTACTTCTGAACAATTTCAATTTTCTTCCACAATCAATGTGGGGTATCAGAGTCATCATCCGCATTACACATGGGTATACTTGTCGCATTCCTTTCACAATTCAAGAACCCTCACAAACATCGTTCCAAATCTCACACACAAATAGTACCCCAAAGTTGGCTCTTATACCATTTTTTTGCGCTCTAAGTCCAACGGACAGGACCCCACTAGCTGGACTCCAACTTCACATTCATCCTCAGTTCACAACATTGATTAACTGGTTGCTGAAGGAGTCCATAGGAGCCACTTATAAGCTGTTCAAAATTTTCTCCCACAACTAATATAGGATATCACAGTGATTAAGTGGTTCTTTCAAATAATCAACATTTTTTCAAAAATTTGCCAAATAGTTAAGTTCTTGATTGTCTAATGGCCAAAGGAACCAGGCCTGTCCTAACCCCAACTTCCTCTTCAGTCCATGTCACTAAAAACAAAAAAGAAAAGAAAGAAAGAAGGAAAAGAAAAATAAAAGCAGAAACAATCCATTTCCTGAACTGAAAACAACAATGGTGATCCAGAATATTTGATTTATCTCCTCAAGGCTGGCAACAGCATCAATTAATATCTGTAATGCCAAAGAATTTAAGTTTAATTACTGTAGATGTATTTATCTTCAGCTAGATCTATAGAGGATAACAATTATACCTGTCCATACAGAGAACAAACAACTTGAATTTTACACATGCAGAATATCTTCACTAGACACACTTCTTAAAGAATTGTGTTGATTTCTGTTCATACATTTAGCATCTTATTATGGTGCTATAGATGGAAAAATTTGTAGGTGGTCTTCCAATTCTGCTCTACAGCATGACTATAACAATAAACCACATTGTAAGGTAAGATATTGCTTTCATTGAAACAAAGCTACAGCATAGGATTAAGGTATGTTCTTTTATATGTTGGCATTACCAAGAGATCAATAACTATGACACCACCAATACTCTATCAAAAAAAAAGAAAAAAAAAAAAAAGTCCTACGACATCACCAAGAGCAAGAAACTGAACTAAGACTCGTGCAGAAAATTATGTAGCAAGAAAACAGTAGGGTGGAGGCAGGTTGGGGAAAATGAAGTTTGATGGGTCAAGGAAACAATCATGTTCCATCCACTAAACTGTAAATATTTCCTGATACTTGGATAAACTGCACGTTTCTTGTCTACAAGTGAGAGGGAAAATATCAGAAATAGTCAATAATGATGGTCGGATTAGTCTTCTTGTCAAATAAAATTCATAATAAGCTTCAGGAATCATGATTTTTTTACTTTGCACAAAAGCATTTTATCCTTTCAACTTTTTGATTATTAGTATTGTTTTACATCGAAAGGAGTTAGTGGTTTGGCTTTTGTTTGAGCACGCTCGAAATTTGATCACCAAACAGTCAATTACATGTAATATTGATATGGCGATGGGGATTAAGAGATAAGAATGGGCTATGTTTGAAACTTTAAAGATGCCGCAAATGGATAGATGCCATAGCATAATTAGAAGTCTTAAAATTTTTCCATGGTGCCCCATTATTTGACGTGGAACAATTAGTCCAAATCAAGAAAACAAAAAGCATGACATAATAAGATTCTTTTGACAACGCACCAAATAAAGATATACTTCTATGTTAAAGATGAAAAAAGAGCTAAGAGTTTCAGTAGATGACAATTATTTGTTTTAAGTAGACAAAAAGTTTGCCCTGTTGGTTATAACATGGTTATACCCACATCCAGACATGGTCCGTATAACCACCCCAATAATGTGGTTTTGGCCATAACCACCTGCCCACTAAGCCTACTTAATTGAGATATAGTATCTTGATGGAAGATGCTATATGCATGAACATAGGTTATGGTCCCTAACTCAAGAGTTATCATTTTCAATTTTACACCATCAATTAAGAAATTATGGTGGGTACTTTAGCCAGGAATTGCGTAAAGGTTTTTGATCAGAATTTGGAGAACGTTTAACAATAGAAAATTTAAGTAATATCAACGGCCAGAGGTAAACTCGAATTTATATTTTCGGTGCAATTTTATATACCAATGGTGATTATTATGCCTATATTTGGTACCGGAGCATGAAATACCTCTGCCTTGATATTTTATAATATCAAATGTTGCAGTTTATGCTTTCAGATATATTTGTTTATGATCCATAATATATATGCTTGAATATGAGAAGTTAGTGGCGGACATAAATATATAGCATATATGGTTTATTCATTGTTGTTAGTTTGTGGCGTTACTCGCAATGACACATACATTTGAACCATATGCGGCACTACTGCAACTATTGTAAGTTTATTCAAAACTCTCCAATATGTGATGCAATCCTTGAAAACATGATCATCATGCTTGTTTTCTTTAAAAATTGGAAGATTAGTAGGTCCACAAGTTGGAGTCACTTTAACTGAGAATTCTTCTCTTTAGTTGCATGATTTAGGATTATCTGCACATCTAATTAATGGGATTATTTCTCAAATTAAAGTTTGTTTTAACATTCAAGAAAACGCCAAAATTCGATGTTAGTTTGGAGATATTTCAATGATGTATGGGAGAAAGTTTAAGAAAATTTAATTTTGAATCATTGAAAATTAAGTCCTATTTATTAAATTTAGGCCAGATCCATAAATAGGTTCAGTTTTGATGGATTAAGTCGTCTAAAGGTTGAAGATGACTACTCGGGAATTAAAAAAATAAAAAAATTCTAGGCTAGAAACTGTCCAATTTTGTGTAGGCCCATTTGCTTAATTTCTGTCTCATTGTATTATGTTGGGCTCGAGGGCTCGATAGCCCAAGTCTTCTCGACCCCATGAATTCAACCTTTAGTAAAATTAATAAGGGGTGTGTTTCTGCTTGATTTCGAACCAAGCATCCATGCTAAGGAAAGGGTGCTATAGCACTAGTAGGTTATTCTTGCTGCTTTTATGTTGGATAACTTGATATTATTGTATTTGCTGCTCACTGCTTATTGTAATACATACATATATTGTTCGATTATCTACTTATGCATAATATTGAGATGTCATGAGATTTATATAATTTTATAATCAAAGAATAACCATAGCATCTTTGGTTATATTAAATTATATATTAAGCATTTTTAGATCGCATAAGGAAATGTGACATCAATTGTGATTAATCATATTAGACATAGTAAATTTTATCCCGTAGAAACTTTTATTATGTTTTATATGATTAATTAGGGTGAAATGTCAAATTATATTCCTCAATTTAGCCACAGGAATTAAGGAATGGAACATAGTTTTGATAGTTTAATCATTATGATTATGTATGAATCAGTTTGAATTAGAAACTTAGCCCACAGACAATTCTAATGTCATATGATTCATATTTTCTATGTTTTGCATTGGTAATGCATATTATATATTTAGTTGCTTCAAATTTTTGACATAAGCATTTATATAATTTATTTTGTATAGTTTTTGAACTTGTGAATTTTTCTAATATGAAATTGAACATTGCTAAGCTCAAAGATGATAACTATAAAGTTTGGAAGGAGAGGATTCTTCTTCATTGGGGGGTGAATGGACATCGATTATGCTATTCGAAAAGACGAACCACCTCCAATTATTGAGAACAGCCAACCTGATGATGTTGATCTTTATGAAAAATGGGAGCGATCTAATCGCCTTAGCATGATGTTCATAAAGACCAACATCTCAGCTGGCATTCGAGGTTTTGTCGATAACTATGATAATGTTCGTGAGCTACTTAAGGCTATTGATGAGAAATTTGAGCCTTCAGATAAGGCATTAGCAAGCACCCTATTTATGAAGTTTTCAACCATGAGGTCATTGGTATCTAGGAGTGCGTGAGCACATCATGCATGTCTGAGTCTGTCCTTGTGCATTACATTCTAAACTCTCTGCCGCATTAATATGAACCTTTCAAGATCTCTTATAACACAAATAAGGATAAATGATCTATCAATTAGTTGATGACCGTGTGTGTGCAAGAGGAAGGAAAGTTGCTTATGGAGGCTGGAGAGAGTGTGCATCTAGCAATTCAAGGAAAGAATAAAAATCAAGCCAAAAAGAAAGGAAAAGAAAAGATATCTCCCTAAAAGGATATCAAGAAGCAATCTAAGTGCTGCCTTTGTAAGAAGAAGGGGCACATTAAGGAGGATTGCCCAATTTTAGGATTTGGCTTAAGAAGAAAGGTAACCTTCTTTCACTTATTTGTTACTAATATGGTTGACATTAGCCATAACACATAATGAATTGATTCTGGTTCTACAATCTATGTTACAAATTCCTTAGAGGGTAACCTAAGGAAGCCAGTGGAATGTGAAAAAGGCATCTATTCTGGAAACAAGATGCGTTCTCACATAAAGACAATTGGAACATGCATCTTAGTTCTTAATAGTGGCTTTATTTTAGATTTGGAGAAGATATTTTATATTCCAAATTTCTCTAGAAATTTAATTTCAGTTTCAAGACTTGTACCTTTAGGATATTCCTATAACTTTTTAGATGATGTCTTTAGTTTGTTTTATAAATCTAAACTTGTTGGGAATGGTATTCTATCTAGTGGACTTTGTTGAATCGATTTACAAAATGATGCCACTCATACTGCTTTGCATGTTCAGAATAATGCTGCTGTCAAAAGATATGTTATGAATGAGAATTCTTCTATGTTGTGGCACCGAAGATTGGAATATATCTCCATTCAGAGAATTAAGAGACGAATGAATGATGGAGTACTTGATGCTCTAGATTTTACTGATTTCGAGACGTGTGGACTGCATAAAAGGCAAGCAAACCAACATGTCAAAGAAAGGTCCAAGAGAAGTTTGAACTTATTAGAAATCATACATATAAATATATGTTGTCCAGATATGGATGCATATTAGCAAAAGTACTTCATCTCTTTCATAGATGATTACTCACGATACATATATATCTACTTACTCAATAGCAAATATGAAGCACTAGATGTTTTTAAAGTTTTTAAGGCAAAAATGTAGAGAAACAATGTGGGAGGCAAATTAAGATTGTGAGGGTAAGATAGAGGTGGTGAGTGCTGTGGTAGATACACTGAAGATGGACAAGCACTGTTTCTTGCTGAACATAGGATTGTTGCCAAATACACTACACCTAGTTCACCAAGCCAAAATGGTGTAGCAGAAAGAAGAAACCAAACATTATTAGACATGGTGCAACACATGCAAGCATGCTCTAAACTTCCTGAATTCTTATGGAGTGTAACTCTTAAAATAGCAATGCACATATTAAACCGAGTTCCAACCAAGGCTATCCCAAAGATGCCATTTGAGTTATTTAAATGTTGGAAACTGAGTTTGCGACATGTATGCATTTGGGGATGCTCATTTGAAGTAAGAGTTTATAACCTACAAGAAAAAAAATTGGGCCCAAGGATCATCAGTGGGTATTTTATTAGATATGTCAAAAGGTCTAAGGGATACAAATTTTATTGCCTATCTAATAGTACTAGGATTGTGGAGTCAAGAAATGCAAAGTTTCTTGAGAATGACTTGATCAGTGGGAGTGATAGGTCATTGGGTATTGGATCTGAAACAGAGTTTTCCTAGATCCTTGATCTCAAATTCCTGTGCCAACAGCTTCTTTAATCGGGCCATCTCCTCTCTGTCGTTTCCTGTCACTACTATGTCATCAACATAAACTATGAGAAGAGTGAGTTTACCCTTTTGATGTCTTATGAAGAGGGTATGATCAGCATTGCTTTGTTGATAGCCAAAGGAGATCATGGCTTTGCTGAATTTATCAAACCAAGCTCTGGGGGATTGTTTCAGTCCGTACAAGGCTTTCTTCAGCTTACACACCTTCCCTTGACTCTTTTCATTATCAAAACCAGGAGGAATCTCCATATACACTTCCTCTTCCAGGTCTCCATGAAGAAATGCATTTTTTACATCAAACTGTTGCAAGTCCCAATCAAGGTTAGCCGCACATGATAACAGGACTCTGATAGTATTCATTTTAGCAACTGGAGCAAATGTCTCCTAGTAATCAACTCCATAGGTTTGAATGAATCCCTTAGCCACCAATCTTGCTTTGAGCCTTTCTATTGAACCATTAGCTTTATGTTTCACAATGAAGACCCACTTGCAGCCAACCAATCTCTTGTCTAGTGAAGAAAGGACAAGTTCCCAAGTCTCATTTTTTGACAAAGCCTTCATTTCTTCAATCATAGCTTGCTTCCGCTTGGGATCCATGATAGCCTCCTTCCAATCCTGTGGAATAGACACAGAGAAAATAGACAAGGCAAAGGCTCTATAGGAGGGAGACAAGGAATCATAGGAGACAAAGTTAGACAGAGGATGTTTAGTACAAGACCTGACTCCTTTTCTGTGAGCAATGGGCAAATCTAATTCATTAGGAAATGTAGATAACTCACCAGTAGAGGAGGACTTAGCAGATTGCATGATGGCTTCTTCTGCCTTATATCTCCTTGAATACCTTATCAAATCAGGTCTATCTAAACGCCCAATAGTCTCCCCTGAACTCTGTCTCCAATTTCACTCTCCCCTGTGGTAACATCATCAATGGAACTAGGAAAAAACACCTCTTCTGCCTTATTGTTCTCCCCCTGAAGAGGTGATGAGGTAAGGTTGAAGTAGGGCTCAGATTCTCGAAAGGTAACATCCATACTGACAAAAGATCTCCGAGAAGGAGGATGATAACATTTGTAACCTTTTTGTGTAGGAGAATATCCAAGGAAAACACATTTCAGGGCTCTAAGGTCAAGTTTTCCAGCATTCCCAGTGTGAACAAAACATATACACCCAAAAACTTTTGGAGGAATAGTGTATTCATTCTTACCCTTTAAAGCTTCTAGAGGACTCTGAAAATCAAGGCTTTTGAGTGGCATTCTGTTGATAAGGTAGGCAGTTACTAGAATGGCATTCCCCCAGTAAGGTTTTGGTAGATTCATGGTGAACATAAGAGATCGAGCTACCTCTAACATATGCCTATTTTTCCTTTCAGCTACCCCATTTTGTGCACTAGTGTAAGGACAACTAGTTTGATAGATTATCCCATTAGACTCCAAATAAGCACCAAAGCTTTTATCCATGTATTCTGTGCCATTGTCAGTTCTAAGGATTTTTATCTTAGCATCAAATTGGGTACAAATCATCTTATGAAATGACCGAAAGCAAGAAAACACCTCACTTTTGGCCTTTAACAAATATACCCAAGTCATCCTAGTGCAACAATCAATAAAAGTAACAAACCATCGACCACTAGATAAAGAAACTGTTTGAATAGGACCCCATACATTAGAATGAATAGTCTCAAAAGCAATAGTACTTCTATTATTACTCAAAGGATAGGAGTTTCTCGTATGCTTAGCATACTCACAAGCATCACAAAACAATGATTCAAATTGAGTCCTCGAAAATAAACTAGGGTATAACTTCTTTAAAACAAAGAAAGATGGATGCCCCAACCGTCTATGCCACTGTAAAATTTCTCGGATAACATCCTTATTATCTCCAAAAAAGGCTTGGCCAGAGTCACGAGTTTCATCAATCATGTATAAGCCATCATGCAATCTACCACTGCCAATCCTCTTCCCTGTTTGAAGATCCTGAAAAACATAATGATGAGGGAAGAACTCGATTTTACAGTTTAGAGCTTTGGTGATGGAACTAACAAATAAAAGATTAACAGGAAACTCAGGCACATGGAGAACAGATGAAAGTTGAATATCGGGTGTACAAGCAACAGAACCTGTTCCAGAGACAGGGGTTAAAGAGCCATTGGCTATTATAACATTATCCCCTTGAAGACAAGGAGAGTAGTTTTGACAGCCTTTAGAAGAGCCTGTCATGTGTCTATTCGCACCAGAATCAATAATCCAGGAATTAAGATGTGCAGTAAAGGCAGTACCTGATTGCACATAATTGGATGTGGCAACAGTGGAAGAGTCAAGCTTGGTCAGAAGTCGGCGAAGATGCTGAATTTCATCAGAAGACAAAGTTGCACCAGAGCCCGTCTCCTTGGGTGTATCCCCAGTTTCGGCCAGGTTTGCTTGAGGCCTAGATGAACTGACTTGTTTTCCCCCACGACCTCTGGTTGGTCGACCATGTAGCTTCCAGCAAGTCTCCTTAGTATGCATTGGTTTCCCACAATAGTCACAATGCAAGTGATCTTTATCAGAAGAATTCGCCTTTGGTTGCTCATGAGAGACAGTTAACCCAAATTTCTCAGTTGGTGCTGGGTAAAGCATAACACCACGGCGGCTTTCCTCCTGTTGGACATGGGAATAGGCATCCTCAAGAGAAGGAAAAGGAACCTTACCAAGGACTTGAACCTTGATTTGATCATACTCTGGATTCAAACCAGCCAAAAAATCATAGACCCGCTCATTTTCAACCAGTTTTTGAAATAAAACTGCATCTTCAGTACAATGTGCTTGGAGATCCTGATAATAGTCTATCTCCTGCCATAGCCCACTTAATTCAGAAAAATAATTAGTAATGGTCAACTCACATTGTTTTGTGCCATGGATTTTATTCCATATTTCGAAGATCTGAGCATCATTCCCTTTGCGAGAGTAAGTGCGTTTGGTTGAATTTCAGATTTTCTCAGCAGTATCAAGCAATAAATACTGTTTGGAAATGCAAGGGTGCATAGTATTCAAAAGCCATGTCATAACAAGTGAATTATCAGAGTCATATTGACTATAGGCAGGATCAGAAATATTGGGTGAGCTTTTCTCTCCAGTGATATAACCTAGTAGTTTTCGAGATTTAATAAACAGCAAACAAGCCCGAGACCAAGCAAAATACGTACCAGCCCCATCCAATTTAACAGCACTGATTTGTGAAAGAGAAGTATTGTCTACTGCCTTAGTGTCCCCCATTTTAAACACTTGAACAAATAACAAATTAAAGCAGAACAACCCTTAGAAAGACCAGAAACAGAACCTGATGGCATTGAATCTGGAAGGGGCAAACCCAAAGTGTGCAAAGAGACCAAAAGGGGCCTGGATAGAGCCGGACAGAGGGGGGATCTGATCGGAGCAAGGTGCGACGGCGAAAGGTGGCCGTAGGTGCTCCCACGGGCTCCTCGCGCTGGCGCGTGAAAGACAGTCCACAACTTCGATCGGCCCTTGAGCCCAGGCGTGGCAGCAGATGGTGGCCGGATTTCGGGAGATGGCCGATCAGAGGATGGGTTTTCTGTCTGTAGGGGTGGTGACAAAAGAAGAGGGAGGAAACTCAACCTCTTTGAGGACAATGACCCAAAAAAAAATTTCAAGAAAGGAACCCTAGTGCTGCAGAGGGAGAAAACTCACCTCAAAAGGCAGCAATGGCTCCGATACCATGAAGATTTTTGAGAAAGAGTATTTCATATATTTCTCAATGTATTTTTACATCATATGAACATGGGTATTTATACAGAAGTCCTATGTCTAATAAGGAAAGAATCAATTACTCTATGGCTAAATCACTTAACAGATATGAGAATCAATTTACAGCCAGAAAAAAGATATTTCATTCCAATTATAGCTAGTCAACACTAAGACTCCTTCGGTACAACTGTCAAACTTAATGGTCAAAACCATATTCTTTGGTCCCAAGCATTCAAATTGTTTCTAGGCTCTCAAAATAGATTAATGCACATTCTATCTATTCCTCTGGATTCCAAGGATACATTGTACGTCTTGTGGCAACAAGCGGATTATTCTGTTATGATTTGGCTTCTGAATAGCATGCATGAGTCTGTTAATGCTAATATTATGTTTTTCAATTCTATGAAGGAGGATTGGGATGAATTACATGATATATACTTCGAAAGAAAAATGTTTATCGACTCTTTGAGTTGTATGAGAAACTTTTTTCTATGTTTTAGGATGATCGATCCAGCACTGATTGCTTTGCTTCCCTTAAAGGGGCTGCCAATGAACTTTTAATATATCATCTATTAAATTGTGATGTTCAGACTCATAAAACTCAATGGTGAGAATTTTTAATAGCTAAGTTTTTCTCTAGGCTTTATCATAACCTTCGTCCTAGTCGTGATCATCTGTTAGCCCGTAATAATATTCCCACCTTTTCTAATGCATTGCTCGCATTCTACAGGTTGTCGTTGGTTGTTCCTCTAGATCCCTGTCCCCTTCTACTACTGAGATTCCACTACAATGATTCCGTGATGCAGTCGACAATCTTCTTGTGGTCGTAGGGGGGGAAGGAGGCCATGATTCAACATTCCTCAAGACCCACATTCTTGCGTTCATTATGGTCGAATAAATCATGTCTCTGAAAAATGTTGGATTAAGTTTAGAACCAGAGTGGGCCAATACTGTTTCTGGTGTTTCTAAGCCGTATACTAATGTTACTGATCCACCTGTACTGAAATCTAATATGGTAAGACTGACCTGAGAGGATTATGACAAACTCCGGTACAATTCTGCTATTAATTCTGCAAATTTTGCTGATCCAGTTATTTCTAAACCTATGGAATCTGAAAATGAGGAAGATGATTAGTGGCAGCCATGAACCTGCAAAACTGCCTCATCTTTTGCCTGTTGTCTTGTCTTCTGCCTATTGTCTAATTTTGACTACACTGCCTACTATGTCTGCCACTACCTATTATCTCCTGTCTGCTTTTGCCTCTTGTCTGCTTCTGACACTACTACCTATTACCTGCCATTGCCTACTACTGGCTACTGTCTGCTGTCTATTGCCAGCTACTATCTACTGTTTATTATTCAGGACCCTGCGTAACAAACTGGGCACGATCAATATTTCCGTTATATTAGGACTTTAGTGCGTGTGATTTGCATTGGGGCTTCTGTTTTCTTAGTATTAGGATTTTTGTTATTTTTGAATTGTACTTATCCCATTCTCATATACTATATATATATATGAGATGGAATATATCTTTATTCAATAAACTATTTTCTATTCCCTCTAAACAATGCTCCTTTTCTATTTCTCCACACATCTCATACCAAAAAACTGAGTTCCACAATTCTCTAAGGTTTCAGAGACTTGAGAAGATGGAGGATGTGAATTGTCTCCAAATCCAATTACTATGCAAGATGTGATCGTAGACTCACCTCATGAGTTATTTTGGTGGTTGTCAATGACCAACAACACTGATTGAGCCGCAATCACATAAAGATGAAAGAGTCAAAAAGCACAAAGATGAGGAAACATGCATTTGAGTAGTTGTCTGTCATACTGTATCATACTGCCAGAAATTGAGTTCAATGTAAATTCGTAGAGAACAGGGAGATCAATGAGAAAAGCAGTTTATTTGTTATTACACTCCAGAACATCCCTTTGCCCCACAGTACTTGCTGCTAAGCACTAAGGATAGTTCTATGCAAGGGATCATTTTGGCTAAGGGACATAGTAACCCAAGCAATGTCATGCAATCTTTCTTCACAAAAAATTTCAATTAGGAACCAATTCACGGGAAAAAAGGTTCAGATCTGTACCATGAACTTGAATTGTGTGCCAATCTCTGAATAACATCAATTGATTTCATTCAAAGTTGTAATCGTGACAACAAATGTGGAGTGCAAGAGAAGGCATCTTACATGAACAAGCAGGACAGTGGCCATCGCCAGGAATATCTAGTTATAGCCGTGAGCAAACAAACTGCTGCAGATAGCCTAGCCAGTGAAACAAAATTGAGTGGAAGTCCTGAAGCCTTTCTGATTCCCAGACTGTAAAAAGAATAGCAATAATAAAAATAAAAAAAAATAAATAAATAAATCTATACTCTCATGCTCCGTTTACAAATCCAGTAATGTGAATATAAGCCCTGACAATCAGTTGGTTATGCAGTTCAAAAGTACAAAATGGATATAAACTTGACAGTAGCTATTTGGTAATTGAGACGGTGTTACTTAAATCATAAATTGCTATAAAACACAAGGTAGAAGCAGTCAAGAAAATAGCATCACTGGTAAAAACAGTCAAGAAAATAGCATTCATGCAAATAGGCCCCATGACATTATCAGCAATAAAACAATCAATACACAGAAATCCGAAGCAATTTAATATTTCGTTGTTTGAAAAGGGAAAACTTGAAAAAATACTACCAAGAAAGGCTTCCTAATCATCACTTAGTCAGACAATAGCTTTCATCAGTCAATATATGGTGGGAGGGAGTTTTTAATTCAACAAAAAATTTCCATTCGCTCTATTAGTTCTAAACTCATTGTCAACCTAAACTACAACCTGAACTGCAGAAAGCAACTACCCAAAATGAAAAACCATCCCTCAAGAGAACAAAATTGATGCAGTAGCCTCAGCAAAGTGGAGTTAAAGAGGCATGGATATGTACATGATATTACATGTGCTTCATCAAATTATAAGAATTAAAAATAGACAAGCCAATTTGTCACCCAAAAATCGAGCCCTTTTTATCAAGGCCAACAATAATGAAAAAGCAATCAAAAAACAGAAGGAAATAGGAGAGAATGAAAAACTAGATGTAGAAGGGGAGAGGGATGGGGAAAAACTCCCACTCCCCTTTTCCCTAGCCCACCCCCCAATGCAAAAGGAGGATAAAGGAAAAAGAGAGATAGCACATAATGCCCCAGGTCAACAACATAGTTTAAAGGGGTTTTATGGACATATTACAAACAAGCATTCATGTCTCCTCATCAGAAAAAAATCACTTAAACTAAAATAAATGAAGGGGAAAAAAAAAATAGTGTACTCTGATTCTAAAAAATTGAAAAGTCTTGTGTCCGTGCAGTTCATAGTCTCAACTCTAGCTAGCTCTTCTATCTGCAAAATGTTCTCCTAGAAGGACATTAAAATGATGTAACTGAAGAGGAACTCAGCACTCCTGCATGAATCACAGGAATAAGCACTTGCAAACAGAAGACTTCACATTTATGGATATATGAGGTTTTTGGTACAGGCACACGCACATTCTCAGACCTGTAATGGTCTTTAAATTTATATGAAGGGTGAGACACTTTGAATTGATACAATATCAAAATCTAGCATGTAAATAACAAGAGGGAAGACAAATAAACCAGCTTAAGAACAAAAGCTGAGAAGTAAGAAGAAGCACAAATTGAAAAGAACGTATAATATACGATGACATGGCACTTCATATTCTCAGTTATGCAGTATTGAGATCAGTCATAACTAGCCTTTGCTAGTGGCTGGACCCTCTTTCAGTTGTTAAAATAGTTCCATTGTTGTTACTGGTGGAACCAAATAACATCATAGTGAATGTTGAGGTGTGAATATATTATTAGACAAAGATCTGCCAGTCCAAAAGCACTTACCCCTCTATGAATTAGCAGTGGAATATGCAATGATAGTGTTCAACAAGGCAATCAACCTCCCTTAAAAGACCCATCAGGTAATGTTGCGATAAACATATAAACTTCACCTTTCAAGGAGAAGCAGAAACTGATGATGCCAATGAAAATGCTAACAAAGAGAATATTGGAAATTTTGACAATTGTGATTCATTGAGTCGCTAAACATTAGAATGAACCTGATTCATTTACCTGCAGATATGAATTTGTTCTGTTCCAGGAGACAGGAAGCTTTTGACCATCAAAAGCAGCTCCCAACAAAGGGATAACAATGTTTATGTGGCAACTCCTTCATTCAAGACCTCTGAATAATGTTAAAGTATCACCAGTAATCATTGCAAGAGCAAACACCATCATGGAAGTGATGAAACCGATTTATATCTCTAATAACAATTTCTCTCTGTACCAACTTTGATACAAACTTAATTGCAACATGACAGTCAGTACATATGCGGAGGTTCTTAATTATGCGGATAGGGCTTCCAGAAGGCATTCTAAGAAGAGCAAAAGCTAAAGCTATCCTTTCACTGTGTAGCCACAAAAGCCGTGCTTTTTCATCCTCTTCCACATCGAGCAAAATAACATCATGATTAGGAGCATAACCTACTATTTTGCACCTGAAGTTCAACCATTCTAGCATCCCCCGGATTAATTTGATATCTGGGTGTGAATTGTCTCCAACAGCAAAATAGTGTACCATTCCCTGGTTCTCAATCCAACTAAGTCCGGGTTCCTTCTTTACTCGTTTCTTTTTCATGCTTTTCCTAACAAAGGCCACATTATCCCATCTTTTTGCAGTTGCATATATGTTTGACAACAGCACATAAGTTGATTCATCTTGCGGTTCCATCTCAAGAACATGCTCAGCAGCAAGTCTTCCAAGCTCAATATTATTGTGCGCAACACATGGCCCAAGCAACGCACGCCATACCATAACACTGGGCTTTGGAATTTCCTCTATCATCTTTACAGCTTTGTCAAGATGTCCTAATCTCCCTAGAAGTGATACCATACAAGTATAGTGCTCCATGCATGGTTCAATGCCATAGTCCTCTTGCATGGAGGTAAAATAAGACTGTCCTTGACCTAATGAACCTGTGTTGTTGCAGGCTGAAAGCACAGCAACAAAGGTCAATTGATTAGGTGTTACATCGGTTTTACGCATATTCTCAAAGATTTTCAAAGCCTCAGAACCGAGACCATGCATTGAGTATGCTGAGACCATTGAGTTCCATGAAACAACATCTCGCATGCTCATACTGTCAAAAACCAAACGAGCATCTTTAATTCTTCCACACTTCGCATACATATCAATGAGAGCATTGCTGACAGCATCATCTCCATCATACATGGTTTTGATAGTCATTGTATGTATCTGAACGCCAGCCTCCAAAGCTGCCAAACAGGCAGAAGCACGAAGCAAGCTGGAATATGTTACCTCAGTTGCTTTTACTTGCTCCACGCACATATTTAAGAACAGCAGAAAGGCATTCTCTGCGTCTCCTAGTTGGACATATCCAACTATCATTGTGTTCCATGAAACCTCATTTTTGTTTCCAGACTCCACAAATAAATTCATTGAAGCCTCCATCTTTCCACATTTTGCATACACGTCCATGAGGGCATTCAAAGCAAATACATTTAGATCAAGACCCACCTTGAGTATGTGGCAGTGGATTTGTGTTCCCAATTCCAAGTCCCATATTGTCGCACAAGCTTGAAGGACACTAGCTAAAGTGAACTGGTTAGGATTTACCAATGCTTTCCTCATTTCAAGAAACAAATTCAAGGCCTCCTTACAACGATCACTTTGTGAGTACCGGGCAATCATGAAACTCCATGGAACAACATCGTCTTTAGGGATCTCCTCAAATACCTGCCTAGCATCATCAATGTCCCCAAACCTAGTGTACAAGTCAAGCAATGAAACACCCACATAAGGATCCATCTCATAACAAGTCTTTAAAATACATCCGTGAACACTCTTTCCCACGCCAACGGCCTCGAGTCCAAGACAAGCCTTGATCACACTTGCAAAAGTAAAATTATTCGGCAGCATGCCTTCCATCCTCATTTGATTAAAGACATTCAATGCCTCTTCATAACAATCATTCTCAGCATAACAAGACACCATCCCTGTCCAACTAACCATGTCCTTTCCAACAATACCCTTGAACACTTCCTCAGCAACATTCACAAACCCACAAACTGAATAAGCATCAATTAGAGCTGTCCCAACAAAGGCATCAGAATCATGACCAAGCTTATGAATACAAGCATGAATACACCATCCCAACTCCACCCAATCCATGCTCACAAGCAACTTCAAAATCGTGGTGAAAACAAACGGATTAAGCTCATGATCCTCCTTATGTAACCTAAAGAACAAGTCAACAGCTTTATTATATTCTCCCAACAGCGAATACCCCTGAATTAGAGTAACAAAAGAAACAACATTTCTGCCCGGCATTTCGTCGAACAATTTAACACCATCCGACAAATGACCTATTCTCAAGTATAAATTCAACAAAATGTTGCGAGCAAATAAGTCCAAACAGTTTCCTCTCTTCAGAATGTGGCAGTGCAGGATTTTTCCTTTGGTGGGCTCGTTGTTTTTAATGCAATGCTGGAGCATTCCCGCGTATACATGAGAATCGAACGCTGGAGTTGAAGATGGTGATGCATCCTTGCTCATGTGATGGTCTCGGCATACACGAGCAACCAACGATGAGAAAGGATAATGCAGACAGGAAAATATATAGGGTGGCCGATGCGCTGCATAAGGTCTCCATTGCTGCAAAATTTTGTAGCATTTGGATATGATCATGCGGTGAGTTCCAACAGAAAGACAACCGCTTTGAGTCTGAAGTATCATTTATTTTCCGAGGTAGGCTTTAAATATTTTCCATAATCCAAAAAAAATGCGGCAGACCCAACAAGGCACTGGGCTGAGGCTGATCAATACTGATCTAATATAAATTATAAACAATTCTAACTTCAGAAGCCCAACAATATTTTATATGTTTTCGTTAAAGCAATTTTTTTTTATGTTATATATTTGGTTATGCACTAAATTTAAATCATTATTGAACATTCTAAAGGGTGATTGTGTCTTTTACCACCTTTTGGCATCATATGAACAAAATAAAACTTGATTCTATTTCTTTTACAGCTTTTACATGTATATGACCTACACCAAATTAGTACCCTATATTATAAACTTTGACTTTAAATTAGATTAGTAAGCACGTTAGTAAGATGAGCTCCCCCAAGTGAATGAATAACTTTAATACCAATTAATTAATATGGGCTTTTAATGGAAGCAACCTCAAAAAGTTAAAACAATGTTAATTACCCCATAATAATAATAATAATAATAATAATAATAATAATAATAATACCTCATATTATTATCTATTGAAAAAGTGATTGCTACTGAACATTTAATATCAAATATGGAGGTACGACAAATTCTGTGTGTCTTTCAATCACTTTCTTCGCACCAAAAACCTTGTGCAGCCAAGTGAGATGCGGGGCCAATTTCTTCAGCCAAGTGTGGATTTCAAATGGGAAAACGTTGGTGGCTGGCCAAACCAACTAGAGGTAATAAATAAGGCAATGTTCTCTAGGTAGGACTTCCTCGGCAGATGGGTCCTTTATTTATCCTCAACAAAAGGAAGCAGCACATCGGTGGGATTCATTCTCCTTCAATAACGCGTCCAAGTCTACCAATCTAAGAAAATTAATGTGCAGAATCTGTAGGGTTATTAGTAACCATTACAACAAAAGATTCAAACCGAAGATTGAAAAGAATAAGAGATTTGGAGCAAAAGAAAGAGGAACCGTTGAAACTTTAGGGTTTAATTTCTCAAGCAATTTGGAAGCAACTACAAGAGTACGTGGATGTTAGCAATTATTTCCAGCTAGCATTATAAAAGATGACAACATAATAAGTAATTAGGTTTTAATTTCTCAAGAAAAATAGTATCGATGACAACATATTAAGTAAAAATATTGAAGTCAACACTAATAATATATACAACAATAATTTTCTCTAAATTGTAACGATTGACAACTAGCAATATGCTAATATTTACAAATCAATGATAACACAAATACAATCTTAAATACGTTTGATAATGTTTGTTCTTCCTATATAAATCACTAGAACTAATTAATATTGATAATTTATTTACAGTTGTTTATTGTCACAGTTTGGCAATAGGAACTGATCTAACTAAAAAGTTTCAAATTCAATTGCCAATTGCCATAGTCAGCGTAGCCATATATAATAATGTCAAAGCTCAGTGAACAAGATACCTGCCTTGAATATATTGATGGACAATTAAAACATGTTTGAGGCTAGTAACTACAAGTCTACTTTTGTTGCACAAATACTTGGTCTGTCAAACTTAATTATATATTATCCACCGTGCTAGCAATCTTAGGTTATTTTATATTACCTTCCTGCAATAAAGATAATAGCATAAATTGCATATTATGTACGACATACTAATTTATTTAATAAAATAAAATTCAAAAAATTATGAACATATAATTCATTTTTTGTCTTTTATAAATAAATACGTATTATAACTTTTTATAACTCAAAATACATTTTAGCCTTTTAAAACAGTTTAAGTCTTTTGCAGAAAAACAGTTTTAGCTATTGGCTAGAATTTGTAAGTACCAATTAAGATACTAGTCAAACCAGTGATAAGTAAAGCAGTAAAAATAAAAGTAAATAGATACTGGTATTTATAGAGGTTCACCAAGCCTACATTGTCTACTTATGTTTTTATTTAGAATTTTGAACCTGTCAAATGAATTAATATGTGAGAATGTTTTTATAAGTAATAACAATAATTTGATAGTAAGAAAAATAAAGGATTAGAAACATCCCAGTAGGGTGAAAAACTACCTCTTCACAAAGAGCTAAATTGAAATTCCAGAAGGGATTAGGTAAATTTCAAATCATTGTAAAACCAGTTGCTTGTGAACAGGCTCATGACCTTTTGCTAGATTTACTTGCACAACCTCTGTGGACTAATGCACGAGTTACTGCCACTCCACACGGCAATCTCTAGTCTCTTCTTCCAAACTGGAACCAAAAACATTGCAGAAGATTCCAAATAGTATCGCTCTACTGGTTTCTTCACCTATAGGTCCTTAGAACAATCAACCGCCGATTCCTTCTCTTCACGGGGTCCCTCAAGAGCATGTATGATTCCTGTCCCTCTTTACCACTAAGTCCTTCAAGACACAAACTGCCTGGTCCTTGTCGCTCCAAGGTACGTTGAAGGCAAGTTCTACTTGACCTTCCTCACCACAATGTCCATCAAAAACACACGTAGAGCAAAGAATTAGTAACACTTAAGCACAAGAACGTGTAAGAAAGTATCACACAATTTCTCAAGATACTTAACAAATGTCTCTCCTGACTTAGTGATTCACTTTATTAATGCTGCATATTTTCACTTTTATATGGTTATGTCCAACGGTTATGAATGCTTATTAAGGTAAGAATTCATTGGAATTAAATAAGGGAACAAGATAATTTTAGTAATCATGTATTAACTCTGTAAACAACGGATGACTCAATGAGTTCAGTATTATATGATTTCTTTCCTAAGTTACAGAGATGTAAATCAAACTAGAATCTTTATGAGATCTTTTTAATTATGAAAAGTAAATTCCAACACGAAACAGATTCCAGTAGATAACGCATAAGCAGATTCCAACAAATAATAAGGAAAGATATTCATGCTTTCAGCACATAATTTTAGGAGAGTTATTTTGTCATAATCAAAATAATGTAAATCATCAAAGGGTTAACAATCTCCCACTTTCTGATGATGACAAAATTTGAGTAGAATGAAAGGATATCACCTGAACTTCCCTTGTCTATGTGCCTAGTTCTGCTAGCTTGTGCTCTTCCTGTTTGGAGTGATTTGTGCTTCTTCTGTCCATATACTTAAGAAACCAGATAAACAACTAAGAAACAACAAGTACAAACAGATACTATATATTAGATTTCATTAATAGTAGACCCAATCATCAAAAGATTGATCATCTAGGATAATATGTTTACAGGCCCATAAATAAAAGTCTAAAAGCAGAGATTAGTTCTAAATAACAAAAGTTACAGCAGGTATCAAAATATCAAAAGCTCTAGCAGATAAGAAACTCAAATTTCATATGTTTTCATATGTCTTCTCCCTATTCATCATCAAAAAGAGCTTAAGAGGCATTCAAATAAGCTCTAACTTTTTCCTTCAGTCTTATCACATTGGCACGAGTGAGATTGGATTTGCAAAGAAGACGCTCAAGCATGTAATCCATGGAATTAACCAGGGTTTCCAGTCGTCCAGTAAGAGTTTTCACAATTTTACTAAGATCATCTATATTAGCTTCAAGTCCAACACTCACTTGGCCAGTCTTCCCGTAAGCCTTTCTTGGTGTTTTAATGGGAGTGGGACGAACAAGGCTAGATTCTTCAAATTCTGAGCTAATAGATACTGGAATTTTATATTTTCAGGGATGAAGTTTGATACTGCTAGGAGTTCTACCGACCCCTCTAAACCATCCATCATTCTTAGTATACTAAAATCTCATTTCCTTAAAGCTAGTAAGATCTAAGACTTTATGATCACACTCTCCCTCAATCCAAGCATCAGGTAGAAACACTCCCTCACTTTTGAAGATGTGTGCGAGAAGCATAGAGTATGGAAGATTTTTGGCTTGATGGGAGAAAAAGCAAACCATCTATTTCAGAATGATAGAGCCAAGATTGATGAGTTTTTGCTTGATATCTTTGGCCATAAGATAAATGCTCATAGAATTCAAATCAGTGGTATGCCCTCCACTTGAAACTGGAGTAGAAAAAACAGAGCAACTAAGCAACTTATGAAGCAAAATATGTTCAATTTTCATTTTGTTCATGTTAAGATTGCTTACCAAAATAATAATTTGATTATGCCAAGTAAATTCAAACTTATATGGTAGCTTTCAATCTTGTCAGATGTTATTAAGTTAAGTAGTCAATTTGTGCAACAAATCTAGAGTTTCCCATATTAAGAACCAAAAGTATTTTTGGTATGTTACTATTGCATCATCTAAGGCAGCTGCACAAATGGTATATTGTCTTTACAGCAAGGAGCAAATTGAGGCATCGACTTTAGAAGATCTCAAAATCTACTATTTAAACAAGTAGTATCTCTAATGTAAAGGTAGTTAGTGCTATTGAAAATATTCCATTACTCTTTACTTCACAAAACCCCAGTATTACCCGTAGAGTATTCTGGTTCACTTCTATGAGGTTTTGGAAGTTAGCGCTGCTCGTTGTACTTGTTCTTGTTTCTTTGCTAATAATATTTGCAGGTTCAAAATCATAAGTCCTCTAGCTTAGGTAGTGGAGTAGGCTTGCCGAACCACTATAAACATCTTATCTCATTTATTTATACTTCTGCTTTAACTGAAATTTCGTTTACATCTGGCAGTTTATTCTTTGTTTCACTGCTTGACTCTTTTGAGTCTTTTAACCTTTTGGGACCTTATTTTCTATCAATTGGCATCGGAGCCAAGGGCTCATATATATAAGTCTAACAACTTGAGCTACAAAGTTCCTAATGGTTTTTTCAAGTTTTGATGTGTATGCAGAAGGTCAATCCCACAAACATCCTCCCCTGTTCAATGGAACCAACTACTCAATATAGAAAAATATGATTGAGGAATTCTTCAACTTCTAGATGTATATGGTTTCCATATTTATATAACTAGTATTGAAATTGAAAAAAATGGTACCAAGTATAAGGAAACATGAGTACAAAAGCAAGTACAAAAACATACAGAATAAATACAAAATGAGGCGAATTCAGTTCAAAACCTGAATAATTAAGTACAAAAAACTAAAAAAATGGTATTTTTTTCTCGATTTGTGGTATCATTCTTAGTATATTAGCGATTAAGTTGAATTTGTCTTAATTTGGTCATTGCATGTTTATAAAATCATGATTTATTAGTCATAAGACTAATATAGTCATGAGAGGTTCAGTAGTTTTCGATGATGGTGTCGAACGGATACATTTACCTCACTTATCTATGATTTATATTTGAACGCATACTATCACGACCATTACTTGAAGAAAAGATGATTTTATTGTATTAGAGAACATATGAGATAAACTGGGTCAAAAGAAAATCAAGTACAAAAACACGCAAAATAAGTACAACACAAGGCCGACCTTAGTACAAAACCACAGAGATGAAGTATAAAAATTTCAAAAATTAGTTATTTTTTGTCAATTTCTAGTATCATTCTGAAAGTACAGGAGGTGCAAAGATCCAAAATAATTGCAAAAATTAAGTTGCAAATCCTCAATCCAAGGATCTAATTTCATGCCATAATAATGGATTTAAAGGCTAGAGAATGTTACCTCAAATGAGAAATTTAAAGGTAACTAGGAAGATCTTACAATGGAACTCTTTCCTAACAAGATCAACGTCTTCTTCTCCAAGGATCTCCTTTCCCATGCCTTGGGTTATCAACTTCATCAACTTTTGCTGAAGTAAACACCTCCAAGATGATCTTAAAGCGGCAGCAAAATAATGACTAAGCACATCAAAACCGCAGGCAAGAAGAGCTCTAAAAATTGGCTTCAATCTTGAAGGATGTCAATCCCCAACTCAAAGCACACCATATGTTGTGCCTCTAAAAGAAATGCACACACCTAAAATCACTCTCAATTCTCTCTCAATTTGCTAGAAAATGGAGGAGGATGGAGAAAGGTGTGAGGACGTTTTGGGAGAGAAAATGTTTGCTGGAGAGAATTTAGTAGGTGGTTTCTCTCAACACATGAGATCACTACAATTGAAGGGAAAAATGGGCAGCATAAGCACTCTAGTGGCTAGCCAAATGGGGTATTTGTAGTGTGATTAGGAAGCTCTTGGAAGCTTCCATCACACTCTTCAAAATTGGCCAACTTGCATGCTTATTAGCTAGCTTAGTTGGATTTTTAATTTCTCAAATTAAAATCACAATTAACTAATTATAAAATGGACTCTTCCATTTAATTTTCCCTCCAAATTAGATTCTTTTGCTAATTAAATTAACTCTTTAATTTAATTAATTTAACTTAATCTTTAAGTTAATTAAATCAACTTAACTCTTTAAGTTGACCTTGACTAATTAAATTGCCACATGACACCAATTAAATTAACTTCTTAATTTAATTGGTTTAATTTAATTCTTTAAATTATTTTAATTAATTTAACACTTAAATTAATCAAGCTAATATGACGAACTCTTAATTAGTCAAGTTGATCTCTGCTCCAAACTTGACCACACTAGTCATCTAACTCCTTAGATGATTATTTCCAATCAAGTAAGAATGTTCTAGGCCTTTGTGTATGATCCTTTAGGTTCACTAATTCATTAGACATAGGCTTGCAACTCTTTGTAATTTATGGAATATCAAATATTCCGATTAGTTTAAACTCTTTTAAACCAATCACTCTATCTATTAATCTCTATTAATTGAAGAGTACCCAATCTCTATGGTTGTTGTTTGGCACAAAAATATGGAACCCCATTAATTAGATGAATAAATTGAGGGGAACCATTACCGTTTACGATTGCCGTTCAAATATGGTTTTTCTGTTTTCTATCTCCCGAAAGAGGCTTCAGATAAGATATTTATCGGTTTCTTAATAGCCTCAATAACTATGTATCTACTCTTGATGTTCGATTCTCAATTATGACCTCAATTTTGGAAAACTCATTTTCCAAATTGTCATACACCTTGCGCAAGGATTTTTTGGAATCAATCATCTTTAGAGTACAAAAGAGACCAACCCATTCTTCACATACGTGCAAAATGAAACCCATCTTGGAACTTGCCAGCCTCTATACTTAGAAAGTTTGTGTCCAAACTAAGCCCGGGCCACCCATTACGTGGTTAGAGCAAAATCAAAGTGCAAGGACCTAAATACAAGGTTACGGTAGAACTTCTAGTCAAAGGACTAATTATACACACTATCATAAGCTAGAGAATTTGCCACTACCAACGTGTCACTTTGGCCATCTTATGGTTTCTCTAGGCGAGTTTTCAGTTAGCTTGTTCTCTAACAAACACTCACTAATATGCATCCATTTCTAACATAAATTACCAATGAAACGGGGCAATATCCAACTCCTTGGAGTATGCATCATTAGCGCAAGTCTATCTGAATTTTAAATGCCCCATCTCATAAGATTTTATGACTTGGAATATTTAAAATCATGACTATAGAGACTTATATCATGAACACTATCATATGTTTGACCAAGTCCCATATTCCTATATGATTTAAGGGCTTCAACCAAATGCATGTGAAGAAATCATAAACATATAAGATAAAGATAGCCATTTTATTGAATTTCATTCAATCAAGACTGTTACATGGCGTAGTTCTACATGCCAATCTAATTGGCTTGCGGGGCACTATTCCAACACATTCTTAGTACATTGGAGATTAAGTTGAATTCTTCTTAATTTAGCGATTGCATGATTGTTAAACCATGATGTATTATTCCTAGGACTGAAATAGTCATGATAGGTTCATTGTTTCTCGATGGTGGTGTCGAAAGGATTCATTTAGCTCATGCATAAATTGTTTATACTAGTGTAAATGAGAACACAAGTGGATGGGCATGGTTATTTATGTTTCCAACCATTTGAATACGTACTCTCCCAACCATTACTTGAAGAAAAGATGATTTTATTGTATTGGAAGGCCTTATATGTTGTTCCACCCATCGAAATGGGGTAAACTAAGCCAAATAAAAAGCAAGTACAAAACACACAAAATAAGTACAACACAAGGGTGAGTTCAGTAAAAAATTGTAAAGATAAAGTATAAAAATCCCAAAAAATGGTATTCTTTTTATCGATTTCCAGTATCATTCTTAGTATGTTAGAAATTAAGTTGAGTTTGTCTTAATTTAGCCATTGCATGTTATAAAATAATAATTTATGAGGTTCATTAATTTTCGATAATAGTGTCAAAAAGATTCATTTAACTCATATATGAATGGTTTGTACTAGTATGAATGAGAACACAAGTGGTTGGATGTGGGTATTTGTATTACAACCATTTGAACATGTATTATCACGACCATTACTTAAAGAAAAGATGATTTTATTGTATTAGAGGATCTTATGTGTTGTTCCACCTATTGAAATGAGATAAACTCAGGTAAAGAAAAGATAAGGGCGAATTTAGTACAAAATTGTAGAGATAAAGTATAAAAATCCAAAAAATTTTTTTTTTTTGTGTCGATTTGCAGTATCATTTTAGTACGTCAGAGATTAAGTTGAATTCATCTTAATCTCATGATTGCATGATTATTAAATCATAATTTATTAGTCATAGGACTAATATAGTCATGAGAGGGTCATTAGCTTGCGATGGTGGTGTCAGAAGGATATATTTACCTCATACACTAATGATTTACACTAGTATAAATAAGAACACAAGTGGTTGGATGTGGATATTTGTGTTCCCAACCATTTGCACACATACTATCATGACTAGTACTTGTAGAAAATATAATGTTATTATATTAGAGAGTCTTATGTATTGTTTCACGTATCGAATTGAGGTAAGTTTGGGCAAAGAAAACGCAAATATATAAAGCAAACCAAATAAATACAGAACAAGACAAATTAACACAAAAATATAAAGATCTAGTATAAAAATTCCAAACATCGATACTTTTTTGTTTATTTATAGCATCATTCTTAGTACATAAGAGATTAAGTTGAATTCAACTAGACAAGCCTTTGCATGATTATCAAACCATGATTTATTAGTCCTAAGGTTGATATAGCCATGAGAGGTTCATTGGCATTTGATGGTGGTGCCAAAAGGATACATTCACCTCATACACCAATGGTTTACACTAGTATGAATGAGAACACAAGTGGTTAGATGTGGATGTTTGTGTTCCCAATCATTTGCATATGTACTATCATGACTATTGCTTGAGGAAAATATGATTTTATTGTATTAGAGGGTCTTATGTGTTGTTTTGCTTATTGAACTAAGGTCAATTCGACCAAAGAAAAGGCAAGCACAAAACAAGCAAAATAAGTATAAAACAAGGCAAATTCAGTAAAAATTGCAAAAATCCAGTATAAAAATCCCAAGAATCAATATTTTTTTTTATGGATTTGCAAATATTAAGTTGAATTTAACTAGATAAACCATTGCATGATTGTCAGACCGTGATTTATTAGTCATAAAACTGATATAGTCATGAGAGGTTTATTGGCTTTTGATGGTATTGCTGGAAGGATACATTTACCTCATACATTAATGCTTTACACTAAATGAATGAGAACATAAGTAGTTGGTTGAGGGTGTTTATGTTCTCGGCCATTTGCACATGTACTATCATGGCTATTGCTTGCAAAAAATATGATTTTATTATATATAGGGTCTTATGTGTTGTTTCACGCATTGAGTTGAGGTAAATTTGGTCAAAGAAAAAGCAAGTACAAAAATACACCAATTAAGTACAGAACAAGACAAAAAATGCAAAGATCTAATATTAAAATCCAAAAAATGGTACTTTTTTGTTGATTTGCAATATCATTTTTAGTACATAAGAGATTAGGTTGAAGAAAACATGATTTTATTATATGGTCTTAAATGTTTTCCACCTATCAAATTGAGGTAAATTTAACCAATACAAAATAGAGTATAATAATACTTAAAAAAACATAGTTAATTACGAAAATCCAGTATAATATATCCATAATCAAGTAATAGAATTGGAAAAATCAGTATTATTTTCAGGTTATACAATATCATTCTCAATACATTAGAACATATGCAGAATTTAATTGTTTGACTAATAAACCATGATTTCATGGTCCCAGAACTGATATAATCATGAGATATTGCTTACAACGATGGTAATGTCGAAATGATATTTTAACACATACATCGATGCTCTATATTAGTATGAATGAAAACATAAGTGATTGGATGTGGGTAGTTGTCTTCTCATCCATTTGAACACGAGTTATAACGACCATTACTTGAAGAAAACATAATTTTATTGTATTAGATATTTTTAGTGTTGTTTTACCCCTTGAATTGAGGTAAATTCGGTTAAAAGAAAAGGGAGTATAAAAACACTATAAAGATGTACTAGCTAGATCATGAATAATCCATTATAATATGTTCAAATTCAAGTACTAGATGCTAGCAAAAACGTATAATCTTTCTATAATGAAGTTGAATTTGACAAACAAGGTATTACTTTCCTAAAATATGGTATAGTATTAAATATATTTGCAATTATGTTAAATTTAAGTTAATTGTTGTTTGACCATCATGAAGTGATTTTTTAGTCCTAGGACAAATATAGTCATGAGACTTTATTTGTGCTACAACATTGATATCAAAATGATATACTTATCACCTATAATGATGTTGTACACTCGTTTGAAAGAATAACATAAGTGGTACTATGCTGTAGCATTGAAACACTCTGCTGCATTACTATATTCTTAAGATGAAGTATTTTGTTCCAATAATCAAGTATAATGTTAAATAAATGAAGTATTTATTTTGCTTCAATGAGGTACTCTCTTCTGATTAGCAATATTGGTTTTTATACATTTTAAACATTGTCCAATTTAAGTATTTTAGACCTTGTTATATTGGTATATCTACAAAACTCTAATTTTCCCTACAATATTGGCATCTAAATGAAACGTTTTACCATCAATATTGGTGCTTTACACTAATAATTGTATTTCTAACCATTTGAACACATGCTTATCCTAACCATTAATTAAAGAATACATAATTTTACTATTTTTTGATGGTCTTATATGTTGTTTCACAAATAAATTGAGGTAAATTTGACCATACAACTATAAGTATAGAACCACTCTAATACAGTGCTAGGTGCTGAAGATAGGTATTTATCTCTTGAAGTCAGATATTTACATACAAAAATGAAGTATTGTTTTTGCTAAAATGATCAGGTATTATATTTTTGCTATGAAGTATCAATTTTATATATTTTAGATATCGTTCAATTTATACTTCCTTTTCTAAGTGTCGTGATTTGGCTTGTTATGTTGGAATATACTTAGATCATTTGACAAATAAGTATAAAAACACTCTTATATGGTATTGTTTATGTAAAATAAAGTACAACTTCTTGGTTTTGAAGTACACACATACAAAAATCAAGTATTTAAATGCAACTTTGAAGTACTTTTATTTAACAATTGAGTATCAAATAACTAAAGTCAATAGTACTCTAGCATTACTTTACACATTGGAACAAAAGAAGCAATTCATCCCACCCAAGGCCATGAGGAATGACACCTAAAACATAATTTAACAAATGATACCTTGAAAAAATTGTAGCAACATTCAAATTATGTTCATAAAAAATCTGAAAACAACATAATTATGAGAAATGATTTATACAAGCTTGTGATCTATCAAAATAACTTTTTTCCAATCAAATACTTCCTTGGAAATCTCACAATTCCACTAAAATGACAACATTTTTCTAGAAGGACCTCAAAGTTCAATACTTTACCTACAATCACAATTCATAGATACAGTTACCTATTATAAACATAAGATCTAAAATCCTAGAAAGCTAATTGCTCAAAAGAAGACAAAAGAACAGCAAGAAGGAAAAATTTGTGAAGATAAAATTCCAATAGACAAAGGAAGCATGGGATTACCTCATGCTATCAGACATTGCTTACTTTTCCACACCATTTTTTTTTCAAGTTAGAAATACAACTCCATGGACTCGTGTTTTCACAAATTGATATAATACAAAGGTTATCAATATACATATAACTCTCAAACAATTAAATTTGAGGTTCTTCCCTACTACCCAACAATTTTTAAGCTCAAAAAAATAAAAAAAGAATACTGCTATAACTAGATGAAAGGCTAAAACGTTGTTTTATCGTATAAAAATGGAGAGAAATGATACTTTCTTCATGTTAATATAAATAAAAGGGGGGAAGTCATTGCGTTCCTTCGGGAAACAGAGAAGAGACAAGAAAAATGGATAAAGAGATTTTTATCAACTAATAAAAAAAATAATTAAAATGAGGGTGTTTTTGTCAATTTAGGTGGTTGGAGAGCGAACTCAAAAGGCAAACTTGAAATAGGGAGTTCAAACTATAAAGGTAATGGGTGGGTACTTATTCATAAAATTAAAATAGGATTTGGTACTTTCAATTAAGTTCCCCTAAAAATTAAGGGTATAATTATTAATGCAAAATTTAGTGTAACATAATGTAACTGACACTTTAAATGTGTAAGAGGCCTTCCTTTTTTATATAGTATAGATAGTGCAATTAGTTTACCCACATTAATTCAATAATAATAAATATTTACTTATTTTCTTAATCATGCATAGGAGCACAACTTTTTTTAGTCATTTTATAATTAAAATATAGAAATTATCATAAGGAAGCATATAGATAAAAGATTCATTCAAGCATTTGAAGTTTTCATTTTTTTAGGGAAAAGAAAAATAGGTCATTGAACTAGAGCAACTAGAAGATTTAATACTTATGTTGTCCTTATTTGTCAAACTTAATATCAGATGTAAATTAATTAATAAATATTTCTATATTTATTTATCAGTAAATTAAATATAGCCAAATATGAAATTGAAATATTCCAACCAATAAATAACATCTTGCAAACTCATAAGATAAGACGATTTGATATGATCTATTTAATATTATGCATATTGATGAGATAATATTGAAGACGTTTTAAGGGGTAAAAATCTTCTACTTCATACACACACACACATATATTCGGGGAATCCAAATACTATCTTTAGAATAGAAAGACATCCAAGTCTCTAATAGCTCTATTCAAGTCTTTTAGATTCCATAACTTGAAGGAGTAATCACTAAGAATCTTTACTTCAAGATGCAGACTTCAAGCTTTTGAATCAAATGCACTTTTAAATAACATATTTTCAAAATGTGGTAGTCAAGCCTTTGAGCTAATTATCCTTTCAAATTATATATCTCCAAGACATGATTTTCAAGTCTTCAAGCTGACTACACAACTCATAAATTCAATTCCTCGAGTTTAACTAATATTTTTACTTAAAAAGAAAAATAAATCAAGAGACATGTATTTTTGCAATTCATCCCAATTCTACGGCATACCTTCATCATCACTTTAAGTTCTCTAGTATCCATCTATCGGGCAATCAAATTCTCAACTACTTTTTCATTTGAAAAATGTATCTTCAAACCATAAAAAATAAAGAAAGAGAAGAAAGTCAAGAGTTAGGGGAATATATTTTGGAATTAAAAAATCATAATGAAATTAGAGTTATGTTCCAAAATTTATTTAATAATTTTTTTAAAATATATTTGTTCATTTTTGCAACTTTATGTGGACGCCCATCATTCAAGTACAAAAAAAAGTAAAAAAAAAAAATCTACAAATTTTTCTTGAATAAAAAATGCAAATAGATGGTAAATACATTAAAAAAATATAAACAGAAATGAGAATAGTGAATGAAGAAAATAATAATTCGTGGATAATGGTAGGCTGCAAATAATTAAGTGTTCTTATATTCTCCCCGCCGCTACAATCTTGGTGATTGAAAGTCATATTTTTTCTTTTTTCAAATTTTATAGCCAATACTATAACAAATCAAAGTTATCAAACCATAACTGAAGTTTGATCTTCTTTTTTTATTTTATTTTTAAGTTTAAATTGATTTGAAAGAAAGGCCAAATATTATTGTTTGTATCAAAAACTAATTTTATGTCCAAGGCCAAAGAAATGAAGGCATAAGACCTGCAAGTTTGTGAGAATTTGTACATGAATTTTTGTAGGGCTAATACACTTTGAAGGCTCATACATGATAAAAAGGCACCAGGCCATGCTTAGAAGTCGAGTATCCATGTTATACAAACATTTTAAGGAGATCAACTTGAAGAGAAGATTCTTAAAGATCCAAAAAGGAAACTAGTTCTTAACTAAAGAGACCTCCAAACAGAGGATCCAATTTGTTTGTACTATTTAAAACAATGTATTTTGGTACAACACTCACAACAATCCAACAATCAACACAATACAATTATTCAGTTCAGCAACTCTTTTGCTATATTAAGTTCTCTAGTACCTCTTACATCTCGATTTTGTGTTTATTGTTTTCTATTAATTATTTTCTATATTTTGATTAATGATTTCTACATTCCATGAATGATTTCTGACATCTAACAATTTTTTCCCTGTACTTTTGTGAGTTCATTTAAAGATTGATAGTACTCATGCTAAATTACTTTATTTTAAAGTCCTACAATCAGTTAGGTAAAGGACCTCAAAGGTGTTAGTTTGTTGCAGTTGCACTCAATTGTTTGAAGGGGTCTAAGTTCAAGAGCACTCAATCTTCAAATTGCATGCATAAATAGGCTCACCTCAAATATACATTGGATTGTTATTTTTAACTTTTAAAGCAAATGAGTTCAGCGGCATGCCTAGTAGGGCAACATGTTGTTGTTGGCTGCTGTGTTTTTTTTAAATTTCTTTAAAATTCTTGCCTTTTGAATCCTTTCAACTCTTTATTTTTTTCATTTCATCTAAAATAAATGAAAAAAAATAAAAAAAAAATCACTAAACACAAAAAGAGAAAAGAGGCGCGACTTTTGTAGATCATGTTGTAGGTTAAGACGATAGTGCCTTAGAAACAGTAAGCCAACATGTTTGCTGATGATGAATTAGCTAAAGTTGAGATAGTGCAACCTATTAACTCCAATCATACTTTAAAAACTATGAGGCCACTAGATATGGATAATATCATCAAGAACATACTCGACACTCTCAATTAAGAAATAGCTAGGGTTTGGAGAATGCAATTTCTGCCAAAACAAGGCAACTTCAAAATGAAATTCAAGAGCACCATAGAGTGCTAAGCTTCCTTTTGGAAAGTGTTAGAACAATGAATCCTACAAGGAAAGAAGCAGGATGGAAGATCATCCCATGGAGCAAAAAAGATGATATGAGAAATAGCACAAGAAGCAACAACTATCAAGTAGGCTTTCATACTTATTCAGCTGAAGAAGAACTTCTTCTCCACTTTCATCGAAGGATTAGAATGAAAAATTGAGACCAACACCAAAGTATTAGTCAATACAAGGAATATTGTTATTTCAAGAAATAGAAATGGTGAGGCTTCGCTAGTGCAACCAAGAATTTACTACCTCCAACAAATAGGCTTAACACAAGTAACAATCAACCTAAGTAAATATTTGGTTAATATTAGCTGCATCATAGGAGAGGATCCATTGAATGCCTATTTTCAATCAGCAGCCAAAGTAAAATGGTAGTCTACGAATTAACAAACATTTTCACAGAAGAAGAAAGCTTAGATCCAAATAGCCAACTGTACCAGTATTGATCGAGATGATCAGTACTACAGTAATGTCGACCTAGACTTGTGATGATTATGGAAAAATTCATACTATTTCTAGGCATTAGGTTGGAGAGATCTTTCGCCAAGCTTTCTCTCAACACAAGTAATATGCCTTCACCTAGGTGTGATTCAAAATTATCTCTTCATACAGGTACCCACAGGTTCCTATTTGAATGGAAGAACAAAATATGGATGAGAATGGATCACGATCTATTCCAACAGGTATAAGGGAGATTAATATGATTGGGATGGTAAATATAGAAGAGAATTGTGAGAAAAGAAAAGAGGACCCAGTGCCTAAGAAACCTAAAACTCTACCTATATAATCAGGCCTCTAAATATAATGCCACACCAAGATACCCATTATCTCATTCATAATAACCCTACGTATATATGATCCTTATTTGTCATGGGTTAATGCAATAATAAAATTTTCATTTTCCTTTCCTTCATAGTAAAAAGTACCACCATCAATCCAACCCATAAAAATATTTTTTTACTTATATGCTTGATGATATATTTTTATTGATTTATGTATTACTTAATTGAATCAATATAAAGTTAAAAAATAATGACATTAATTTTAAAAAGTTAAAAGAGACAATTTAATCGATATAAAAGATCCAAAAACAGAGAGTGGGTGAGTAAAACTTGAAAAAGTATGATATTTTTAAAAATAAGACACTTTGATGTCAATAGATACTAGAAAATGGAAAGAACAAAGTTCTAAAAATTAATATATTATGTGGTTCAATTAAAATTATTTGAGTGAATTTGTGAAGTTATAACGAGAACTCCTTACTCCTATTAATTAAAAATAGATAAAATTAAAAATACCAAAAATTTTCTAAAAATTAAAACAAATATTCAAAATAATTATTTTAAAAATCAGGTCGACCCGAACCTGACTTGATACAAATCAGGTTGGGTTAAGGTTGACCACTTTCAAGTTGTCATCAGGTTGGGTTGAGTTTGGGTTGAGAAAATTAATGTTATACTCCTACTTTAACCCAACCCGAACCCGCCCGACCCACCCAAATTGCCACCCCTAAAAATGGTACAAATGATGGCATTTTCTGTTTTCAAAATCATGAAAAATGAGAAAATGGTGCTCTACAACACAAACAATCCGACACTAAAGCTCCATTCTCGCCAGGAAGTTGTTTAGGTGCTCATGTAGGTTTGCCATGTTGTCAAACTCTGGTAAGTTGGCTATCTTCTTTCCAAGAGAAAATGCCTCTGCTAAGATGGCTAGGCAGAAGGGATTGGATCTTGAAAGAGTGACAGCTACTAAAAGATAGTAACTTCCTACTTTTTCTAAGGGTTGTGGCACCAGTGAATGAGTTTGGACTTCAGTAGTATTAGGCGATCATCAATAGAGGGATAAGTACATGTCCATTTGTTGAAGTAAAGGGGGAGGAGTCGTATCTAGCTCTGAATTGGTCCTCTGCTTTGTCCTCTACAAGTATGATGAAACCCCTCCAACTACAACGTTCCTCTGCATACTAGGGATCGCTTTGGCATAGCTTGAGTAGAGGCATTCTCTAGCAAAATCTTCAATACTTCTTAAGTCATTTGTAGAATTGGTTCTCAAGGAGGCGGACCCTATTGGTGTGGGCATCTCTTCCATGGTCGGCTGTACTTTTAGGGCAGTTCCGAGATTAGATGTGATTATATGTCAAGTTGGTGGCTCTCCACATTCTCAGCCCTTGGGACAACCTGGTTGCTAGAATCCTAAGCTCTGGATCTCATCTCGCATTCTCAGCATTACTTCTTCTTCGATAAGAGTTCCTACAGAGGGCGCCAAAATGATGCTACTCAAATATAGAATTAGGATCCTTTTTGGAAGTCTACAATTTTCTTAATTCTTTTTTACTAGGACTTAGATGCCCTTTTGGTGGGTGTAGTCAGTTGAGTTCTCTAGCCTATTTATTTATTGATTGATTAATCGACTCGCTTTTTTAGTCTATCTTTATTTTTTTACCCTTGAGGATTTAATTAGTCATATTAATTTTTAAATTCTTGACCATTTTAAAAGTTTATGTATAATTTATAAATTTCAAGTCAGCAAATTATCTTTAATATTAATATTTTCAAATAAAATCTTCATTTTATGTTATTAAAATAATAAAAAATATTTTTTAAAAGTTATTATAAAATAAAATATGTTAAAAATTAAAATTATTTTCAATGTATTGTACCAAATATGTACTAGTAAGATAAATATAAGATTGGTTGCTGAATCTTGGGATGAGTTAAATTTATAGGAGGCTGTGCTAGGAGTTCCAAATTTGGTGCTTATGAAATATCTTTTAAATTTTAAATTTATGAGACGAAATAAAATTCTATGATTGTGGATATTTTAACTTTATTTGATTAGATAAAAATTCATGATCATAGATATTTTGGATTTATTTGATGAGATAAAATTTATGATTATGGATATAAAATTTAACTTATTTGATTAAATAATAATTATAATTATAAATATTCTGAACATATCTGATAGGGTAAAAATTTACACTACATAATTTTGGATAAATACAGTATGATGTGTTAGTTATAGCAGATAGAATGGTATATCAAAATAAAAAAAAATATAAATTAACAATCAATTAATATTTTATAATTTAATTAAAGTAAAAATTGTAAAACTTAAGAATTTAATCAAAATCAAGTGAATTTTAGTCAAACTTCTCATAATATTTATATATATACACACACACACACACACTAGCATTATCCCCGTGCTATGCACGGATTCTTTAAAATTACTATATATTAATCTAATTATTGAATTATAAATAAAAATAAAAATATCGCAAAAATATCAAGTAATTAGTAAAATTAAATTTAAAGTTTTAAAATTTAGTATTTAAAAGTTTGCAACATATAAAGACATCTCATATACATTATGTCATAAAAAATAAATTTCAAAATTATTCAGCAAGAAGTTAAAAAAATTTAAAACATCCAAAAATGAAAATCTATAAATTCGATTATGTACTTTATTAATATATATATATATATATATATATGTGATCAAAAGCTAACAGATAGTTGCATTAAAAAATAAAAATATATGAGAATGATGTAGACCACAAGATTGATGGCTTGAAAATTGTTTGAAAAAAATTTAAATTATAATACTTTAAGATTATTTTAAACTTAAAAGAGGATGAGTATACATTAAGTTAAAACTTAAAATATAAAGAATTAGATAATATATTAGTTGTCAAGGATTAGAAAATTCTTATTTAATTTTAGTTTTTTTTATTAAAAATCAATTAAGTCAAGACAAAACTATGATCGTAAAGATAAAAAAAATTAAAATAATTAAAATAATATGTAAAATAATTACAAAGTTAAGATCAATATTAGTATATAAATTTATACAAACCTTTTTAATTTCACTCATAGCTTAGATATTGAATAATTAGTTAAGTGAAGAAAAAAGTTTGATATTAGCAATGCAAAGCCAAAATCATAGTAAATTGATAAAGTAATTATAAGCTCAAAATTAATTTTAAATAGGAATTAGTGATAAGATATGAGGATGAAATTAGAATGTAAAATAATATGGAAAAAAAAAATTATTATGTTCATTCTCAATTTTTTTTGTATGAATGTAATTGAATCTTCATATTATATTTCGCAAATAGTAGAAAAAAATTTCAAACAATCAAAATTTTTAAAAAAATAAAATTATAATTATATATATTTTGATAGACTAAATAATGTCTAGAGTTATAAACTTAAAAAGTTAATAGGTGTATTTTCTATTGAAATAATCATATCATAATTTTTTTAAATATATCATAAATGATCTAAACCTATATATTGATGTAGTATATAAAATTTTTAAAAAGAGTTCGGATTATACGTATTTATACATACATAATTAAAAATATATGAATAAAAAATAAAATAAAATGACATACTTCTAAAATTATAAATATTCAAATGTGAAATAAATTTAAAAAAAAAAAGATCTCATCCTATAAAACCATAAACTTAGATGAGCAAAAAAAAGTAAATTGAAAAATAAATTACAAAATTTAACAATAAATTAATAACTTGATTCAAAAATGAGTAAAAGGAAGCTAAATGTATAATAATTTAAATAAAATAAAATTTAAATGACAAAATTTATCAATAATTAAGGAGACAAATATAACTAATAAAAATTAAAAATATTAAGCGCAATTAATAAATCTCATAAGAAATGAATTAATAACATAAACTAAGTAGTAAACAAAAAACATATAGAAATTTGCAAATTTAATAGTAATAAAAGCTAAATAATAGACTTTATTTAGGTTGAAAAGAAAATTATAGTATTAAAATCCAAAATATCTCTTCCATTATGTAATATACCTAAAATAAACAAAAAAAAAAAAAAGAAAACAAATCAAAAGGTGAACAATAAAATCAAATAAACAATAAACACTTTGAATAATGAACTAAAGATACACAGAGAGATAGAAGAAAAAAAAATGCTAGAAAAAAAAAAGGACACAAAGAATAGAGTGAAAAAATGCTAGAATATGAGAACATTAATAAAATGACTTTTGAAAGACTTTATTTATTATAGTATATATATAAATTAGTTATTAAAGATAAGAGAAAAATCATAAAAGACTTATCAAACTATAGAGTTCAAATGATAAAAAAATCTTCCATATATTGAAAGTAGAGATGGAAGAGATTTTGTAGATAAAATGCAATTATTTTTTGATATTAGAGATAACTAAAAGATATTGTTCTAATCAAGAAAATGATTTCAAAAAATTAGATATCTTTAAAAGGAACAAATAATATCAATTTAATAATTAAAAATTAATTTTTAAATTTAATTAAAAAACACAAAATTCTAAGAATTTAAAATTTGATCAAAATTGCATAATTATGAGTCTCACACCATTGTATTATATGTAATAGTATAGATAAATTTGGTTATATATCCTTGTATAAGATTGAAATCAGTAAATATAAAACGCTGCATTTCAAGAGGTTTAGTACTTTGCAAGGATTTATTTATATATATATACATATATATATGTATGTGTATATATATTTGTGTTATTCTAGTGTGAAGTATTATTTATTATTTGTAAGAATTGTTTCAATTGTAAATAGTATTTGCTTTGCATGTTATTTGATTAAGAGGTATGTGCAGAAGTAAATGAAGTACAATAAACGATTTTTTTTTTTTTTTAATGACAGTGATTGTCACTAGAAATATATGACAAAATTATCTCAATGTGAAAATTTCAAATAGATACCAGGTTGTAAGCTACTTATCCTAAACTGCTTGCCCTATACGGCTGTACCCACCGTAAACTAACCTAATTTATTTACACAGACAACTTGCCATTATTAGGGATAGGAATAGATTAAGTCGCTCATCAGGGCTTGCAGCCTAGCCTATTTGAGGCATAATTTGATTTAACTTATTTAATAAATAAATCAGATTTAGGCTTTTAAAAAAATTTATTTAATTAAAAAGGCTAGATATAGGCTTTTATCTAACCTTTTATAAAAAGCTTATAAAGTCTATCAAGTAGGCTTATATAATTTAATTATTTTATAATATATTTAAATATTTATAATACTTATATAATTACTTTTATATTTTCTATTAATTAATTTTATTAATTTTATATAGCTATATATTGTGTTCTTGATTATTACATAACCATTTTATTTCAAATTTTTTGTTTAATTTATAATAATGTTTGGTTATGCTTTTTTTTTTATTAGATAAATTTATTATAATCACCAATTATTTTTACTTAATATAAATTATAGAATTTTTAAGCCTATTACAGCCTAAGCCTATTAAAAGTTTGAACCTATATAAAATTTAAGTCTAATTGGAATGTTAATTGTTAACTAAAATAGATTTTTTTAGGCTAGACCTATGCTTTGAAAAAATTTAGAAATGTTAGGTCAGGCCTTAAAAAAAATCTATATCAAGTAATAGGTTAGACTTAAACTTATAATTTATACAACATGCGAGACATATTTAAAGCAAACCCTAACCTATTCCTCCCCTAGTCATTATTTGCATTGGATACTTTAAAGTGACCCATAGGACTCCTTGCTATAGCTTCTAGCTAGCATTGTAGGGAGACATCTTGTGGCTAATTAATTAGCATAGTGCATAGCCTAAAGTGACTAAGTTGAACATTTGAATTATGGCCTTAATTTCCTCCTCAAGCCTACATTTTGAAATATTCTTGTACTCATCCCAAAAATTGGTCCTAATACAACATCACATAACCAGTTCTTTGCTCTTTGTTAAACTCAACAATAGTACTCCCTCTTCCCATTTCAGGAAACCTATGCATGACCAAGTCAAGGAAAAAATAAAATAAAATAAAAAGTCAAGAAAATGCTAGATTTGAATGGTTAGTTGGGTAATAAGTTCTCATTTTTACAAATAAATCGATCCCAAGTTAGAGTTTTGTAGAAGATATTTAAAAATCAGTCACAATCCTCTTTATTGGAAGCAAAAAAAAATCTAGAAAATGCTTCCTTATTCATAATCAAACTTCAGTGGAGTCTTAATGTCATGAATCAACTTAAAGTGCATAGTAGAATTTTCAACATAAAAATCGACGAATTCTATCAAATCCTCACACTTATATAAGAGAGGATTGTGATTCAAATTTTAAGAAATTCCTATTATGTATGTGCGAATATAAATAAATAATATATATATATGTATAAATATCTAAGAGAATTCTAAATTAAAATTCATAGACTATAGGACTAGTTAAAAGGACGAAAAAAAGACATCAAACATGAATTTAATATGCGGACAATTAAAAACGTATGTGCTATGAGTGCTTTTCTTAATTTCGGAAGTCAACTAACACCTAATTATTATTGTTCACCCACTCTCTAAATGGCTTATTTTTATTGGTAGGCTGGTATCAGAGTGGAAGCAATAAATTTATATAACCTTACGTTTTCATTACCAGCACAATTATAAACTATTGTTTGTAAATAATTTTGTGCTAGAAAATTAATCTTACTTTTCATGTTATTGGAATATAAACCCAACTGTCCCAGAATGTAGTTTATTTATTGTACATTCAGATTCATATAGAGAAAATATCGATTTAATTATGAAAATAGTGATTTCTAATTTTAATTTTAAGATCTCAATTTCTTGATATCAAGGGCTACACTAAGAAAGCTATAGAAAAACATAGTGGTGAAATTAAAGTTTTTTAAAACTTAAAATTTTGAATTAAAATTCAATTGAACGTGTGGGTATATGTCTATTTATAATAATTAAACGTTGATAACTATTTACTTATAAATTATCAATTATTTATTCCTTGTTAATTAATATATGATGAAAGAATTATTATGCCTGCTTCTTTATAAAAAAGAAATTATACGAAGATTTCAAGACCTTTCAAAATTGTATAATTAGTGCTTTGTGTAGCTAGTTTTCAAGCAAAACTCGGTTCATTAGTCAAACCTAACTCATCGATTACTTAGCCATCAAATTTTTGGCATTATAATTGATTTTCATTTAAAAAAATTTACGTAAGTGGGCTCCATTAGTAAAAAATAGTATTGTATATGTATAATGCACCCTAAATTTAATGATGATATTCGTACTTTTTAAGTTGAAATATTAATGCATGTATTATACATTTTTTTTATACTTGACGAATAATATTGTATTGACTTAAAAAAAAATTATATATAGTTTTACTTAAATCCTAAAAAGTTACTTAATTGAAATTATTTATAAGAATTAATTAAGATTCATACAATTTAAAAAAGAAATACTCTTAATAATTGATAAAAATACTAATTATTGTTAAATACTTATATCTAAATCAAGTGATGATTATAAATTTATATAATGCAGTAATATATTTAATATAAATAATAAAATTAGATATACATGTTAATTTTTAATTATAAAAGCGAAAGCAAACAAAATAGATATCATATATATTAATGTAAAATTAACTCATCTTTTTACTTGAGAACAATTTGTTAATGTCCATACTCTATTTACAAGTCTACAAATACATATACAACAACACACGTAGTTTTAAACTTGTTTTATTTTTTTTAATCTTTCACCGTAACCACTTGTAACCAACAAAGAGTTGGTGTAGCATTTTTAGAATGGATTTCCTTGGGGAAAATCTATGACTCGACCAGAAGTTATTATGATCAAGATAAATTACTTTTCAACTACCTCGGGCAGTTGGATTGATCCCGGCTAACACGGCAGAAAATCAAGAAAATAATGAATTAAACTCATACCTAACATTTCCATTCAAATTTTCAACTTAACACAAAATATTCCTTAATTATTTTTGAATTTATGTTATGTTGCTACGTACTTATCCTAATCGACTCCAATACCGTTATAAAACTGCATTGCGAAACTTCAGCCAGGCTGATAATTTTGTGATAGTAAATATTTAGAAATCAGCCAGATGTCTGTATAAGAAATAATACATGATGTTGGGAGCATGGGTAGTAAAAATCATAAAATATAAAAATTTAAATATGAATTTTATAATTTATGAATTCTAAATATATATTTTCATCGACATTGAGTATGATGTTGTTTCATATCATAAAATTTTAAAATAAATTTAAAAAATTTTAGTAATATCTTTTTCAACGTCAAATTTTTTAGTAATACCTATTAAAATAACAATCAAACATATATTTGATTACGCAATATTTGACGATGAATTTTATTCTATTCATAAGACCTAAAAGCACTTTTAAATTCAGCTTTAATGGATATAAACGAATCACTAAAATATATTATAAAATTAGAGAATGAAATTAATAATATATATTTAATTATTAATTCTAAGTAAAGAGAAGAGATAGATAAAAAAATCAACAAACCACATAACCACATGTTAAAGACAAATAACAATCGGAAAAAGCTCTTTTTAAAATATTAGCTTACTTTGTCTAGATGTCTCAATCTTTTAAAGTCAAAAAATTGTAAGTCCCTATATATAAAAATTTTCTTTGGCTAAATTCTTGTAAATATTTTTTAAGTTAATAAAACAGAAATGTCCTAATAGGTGTAAATTGTTTTCACTTAGATTCTAAATATGTGCCTAAAAATTGATTTGGTCTCTACAATTTAAAATAAATAAAAAATTTAATAAAGATTATTACTATTTTTTTTTTTCAAAATAGTAAAATTATTATTAAAATTAATATATGTGTGTGTGTAGTTGGGGGCAAGAGGCCCTGCTTGTCCCGTACATCTGTCTCTTCATGATGTCCCAACGGTCATCTTTAATAGTTATAACAGTTTCATAACAATCTTTTTTAAACTATTAATAACTTCCTAAATCCTCAGTAGCTCAATTATTTCTTTACTAACAAACCTTACATTTTTACTAACATATAAACCATCCATTCTAGTTGAAGCATTGTATGATTTTTGCAAAAATTCCAGCACTCCTAACATACCAATCACGCAGGATTTTGAATAAAGTATGTATATTTAGTAGATTTATTTGATTAAAATACGGGTACACATCACCAAGTAAGATAAAAAATATATAAATAAAAAAAATTGAATAACTTGAAATTCCACGTACTTATAAAGTTAGATTAACAATAGCAAGTTGCATAAATTTTGAATCTAGAGATGGTGATTTATTGATCCCTATTTATCCCAAATTAAGTCATTAATCTTCAGCAAAAAGATATTACCTCAAATTAATTTATAATAATAGTTGTTAATAGGACACATAGCGCGCCATAACACGTAGCAATGCGAACAAAAAACACGACCAAGTTTATTATAGCGTGTGCTTCTTCACCACTGGACCGATCCACCTAGCCAGGTTATGTTTGTTCCTTTTCTTCCGCCTTTCACTGCTTTTTATTCTTTTTCTTCCTTCCAGCTTCTTCTCCAATGAAACGCTTCTTTCATCTTCTTTTCCCATCCTTTTATTACTTTCTTTTCTTTTTCATTTTATCTTTGTTTTTTTGGTCCTTTCATCTTCTTCTCCCAAAACACTGACGTGCAACGCCCTGACCGGGAGGTGCCTGTTTCCGCTCGAGATACTACTGAAATGATACCACATGTCTTCTTTATAATAAAAAATACAATTCCCAAAATTTCCAAAATAATGAATTCACAACAGCAGTCACCAAACATTCAATTATGAATCAAAATATCTCAAATCACACTTAGCACTTCTATCACCCTCATTACCTTATGGTTCACGTGGGCTAGTCTATCTTCGTCACTTGGTTTATCTGGGGTAAAGAATGGAGATCAATAACAGAACAACATAAGTGCAAATGACTTAATGAGATAGTTTAGCAATAACAACAAGTGACAATTTCACAATTATTACATAAGAAGCAAATACAAGCATAAATATTTTCAGAAGTTGTGAGAGAAGATTTTAGCCAAAGTTTTGAAATGATCCATCTCACCACCGTCCTATACCAGTGATGAGACTTCACAAAATTCACTATCTCTCACAGAGGTTTAAACCTCAACTATGATTAAAGAGGGGGTCGATATGCCATTTGAACATCCACTGGATTCTAGTCAAATATTTGAGATTTAAAGTATAACTGTCAGGCATCCCGAGTGACTGAATATAATTTAACAAAACATTTTCACTGTTAAGCTGTTGGCGGTTCTCCTACCTTGCACTCCACTTTCGAAAACATGAAAATTCTTATTCCTCCGTCCCGAGTGATCAGCTTGGATAATATACTATAACCAATAGGCATGGCTAGCTACATGTCTCATCTCCCCGCGGCCAGCCACCGCCAGTTAACCATGGGGTCGAATGTAATCAGTAGGGTATCAGCAGGAGATCGGTCGTCGTCGGTCCGTTCCGCCCAGTCCGTCCTAAGCTAATCCCAGGGCCTACCCTCAAGGGTATTAATCATTATCACAGATATCACATAATGTGTCCAATTGCATTTCACACAACACGTCACTTCGCCATGACAGCCGAAATTCGGATGCTCAAACAGTCTTGACCCGTTTCTGAGAAATGGTCATGGCTATGACGGATAAATATATCTCAAACAAGCATTTTGCATAACATATCAGGTCGCCATGTTGACAAACAAGCTAATTCAGTATTAGGCTGGTTCTCAAGAAACATGGCGATAAAACATGTATTTCGAAATCACTTTTCAGCTTTCTCAACACAATCGCCAATTTCAGATAAAGTGATATCAATCAAAATCAACAGAGGCACTTAGAATTGAAGACGATGTGGAGTACTATTTTCAACACATACATTAAAAGGAATCAAACGATCAGGAGATATAACAAATATATATATATATATTCTTCCGCAACAAAGGAATCTCATACTATTGAGTATAAACTCACCTGATAAATGCAAGAAAATCCTTAGTCGGATAGATGTCCAGGTCTTGGCTTCCTAGTCAGACTGTTGAGAACTGCCATGAGATATTATGAGTTATCGTCATATCAATCCTTTAAACCTTCAATATAAATACAACTAACGTCTTTATTAAACTTAAGGATATTCTGACACGGCCCCGATAACCCTTAAATGTTTGAAAAGTTCATGACCTGGCTCGCTATTCCATCCTTATCAAGTTCCTCAGTCACTTAATGGTTTAGTAATAATTCGAAAATTCCATGTTACACATAAATATTCAAGGTAATCATATATCTTGGCCCTTAACTCGACAAGTCGATAAACTGATTGTTAAAATCTTATTCAATGTTTCAATGGAAATTCGATAATCCTTTCAAATCGATTAAGTTCAAGACTATAGAAGTTTTTAAGATTAATTCAAAACTTGACGTAAATTATGGTTTGACGATCCTAACTCATATCAAGATCAGGGTTAAACCCAAATTCCAATCACAATTGGTAAATTAATCGAATTAAAATTCAATTATTGAGCATTACCCAAGTTGGGTTGAACCGGGATCCAGTCTTAAGCTGAGGATAACCTAGACGAGTTCTGAACACCATTCTATTCAAACTGATCCAAAACTGCCATCACGCGCCGCAGCCGGCAATGGGAGTTGCCACCACCATCGGGTGCACCTTGACGCCAGGAGCAGAAACCCCAAAACAAATTTCAAATTAGACACCGGTAGGTCAACCAATTGGTCGCTCAAAGACGCGGTGGACCCTAGCCCACCGCCATCTACCACCTCATTCAATTTTTCCACCACCGCTCACCATTTCTTGAAATTAGCTCCACCGTCACCTTACCCATGCTACTGTGACCAAAACCCACCAAACATCCACCTCGTTCCGTCACCGGAAGTTGCCCAACCGCCGCCTCCACTGCTCAACCACCGTCGCCTTTAATTTCTCGGTGATTCCTTCGGTGGTTGCTGGTGTTTTTGGTATGGTTTTGATCGAATTAGCTAGAGGAAGCTAGCTATAGCTTTAGTTCCGAGTTTCACGGTCACTTTTCAGTAATTCGCCGGTGGTGCAAGTCTGAGGTAGTTTTTAGGAATTAGATAAACTCTTGTCCTTTATTATATATATATATATATAATATCATATTTTTCAGATCTTTCAATTTGACCCCAGCAGTTTCCACCGCTTTCAATTGAGCCCTCTCAAATTCTGACCGCCTTTGATTTAGCCCGTGGACGTCAATTAAGTTATCTAACTTCTATTTCTTACACAATGACCCCTTAACATTCTTAATTTCAGTCAATTAGGTCCAAACTGGTTTATTTTAAAGTCCTTAAGCTTTTATTTTTCTCACATTGACCCCCTAAACTTTATAATTTCAAACAATTAGGTCATTTTCTTATTTACAATTAAATTCCTCAATTCCCAATATTCTACATAAACTTTAATTAATTTAATTCAATCAACTTAAATTGATATTCTAAAAATCAGGGTGTTACAGAATGCGTACTCCCCCCCCCCCTCCTTTTCTCTTTCCTATACTTTTCTTCTCCTTCTCTTTTGGTGATTGGTGGATTTTTTTTCTTTTAAGAAAAAATATCGAAATGAACTTTTTAGTTATTTATCCTTCATGATAGGTGAAATATATTGGTTCTTTTGGTACTTTAGGTATATATTAAATATATATATGCGTTTTAATTTAATAAAGCACGCATTATATGCTGCCCTATATGATATAATTTTAGGAGACCTTTATGCGTTGTTGCGCATTGTGCTATGAGCCTATGACAACTAGGTTTATAACAGACAAAAATCATCTCTAACACTAGGAGAGCCTAATATATGTCCCAAGGTCTCACAACATTCACCCATCCACATTCAAATCAGTCAAGAATTTTGTGCTCAATATAAGTTGTCTTTCTTTCAGTTGTTGGCCACAATGACAAACATTATAATAACCAAAAGTCATGCAAAAAGAACAAAGTCAATTAAATTAATTACAAATAACCTATAATGGTGGCTAGTAAATAACAATTAGATAATAGTCATAAGATTCCCCACTATGCACATGACTAAAATGAGTAGCTGCAGCCATCAAACTTGACGTGAACAAAAACCTAACCTCCACAAATTGCGAAGAAAAAGACGGGTGATACCCCCAAATCAATACTAAAAACGTGCTTCTTGACGTCCCAACTACAAAAATATTCTATCTATTTAGGAAACTTCCCCCTTTCTTTTCCAGTTGAAAATGCTAAAAGTGAACAAAAAATAATAATAATTTTGCAGAAACTGTCTAAGAAATATATATTTCTTTTGCTAACTTTTGGCGCTGGCAGGGCTAAAGGATAGGAATGGTTGGTAGGGAAGTCATAACGGGACACCGTAGTCAGCCTGCAAATAGATTCAAAACCGCGTTATCTTTATACTGTTATTACCATTGAGACCTACCTGCACCAAACATTAGAAAACATAATTTAGGAATTATATATAATTTATAAGATTATTTAAAATTTAAAACTTTGTTGAAACAACACATTTGCAAAGTAATTACGCTTTAGAGGTATAACTAACAATACTGCCTCCATGTTGTCTTTCTATTTTACTGTTCCTTAAAAATAATAGTTGAAAGTTGCTTTATTGGTATCATATCATTAATTTAATTGAGGAAATAATTTTAAAAAATACTGTTATTACCATTGAGACCTACCTGCACCAAACATTAGAAAGCATAATTTAGGAATTATATATAATTTATAAGATTATTTAAAATTTAAAACTTTGTTGAAACAACACATTTGCAAAAGGAATTACGCTTTAGAGGTATAACTAACAATACTGCCTCCATTTTGTCTTTCTAATTTACTGTTCCTTAAAAATAATAGCTGAAAGTTGCTTTATTGGTATCATATCATTAATTTAATTGAGGAAATAATTTTTAAAAAAATATTTAAAAAGTAAGATTTTATTCTGTAATGTCTAAAAGAATCATTACCAAAATGAAAATAAGATATTCTCAATGATCAATTTTTTTTATCCAAAACTCAAGAAATATATATATATATATATATATATTTGAGAAAAAACTCAAAAAATAATTAAAAGCTCTCCTAAGTCAAAAAGTTTTTATATTTAAATACATGGACAATTAGGAGCCTATTAAAATTTGAACTAGAGCATGTTTGTTTATGTTTTCAAATCTATTTTCACCCTTTTTTACTATTTGAAAATAAATTATCAATACTTATCATCATTTTCACCAAAATTTCAACTCATTTTCATCTCAAAACACATTCTCCAATAACATATTCTTTCAATAACCTTTATATCTTATCTCTTCATTTTATTATTACTATTTATCTACACCTACAATTACTAAACCCTATATAATATTACTTTTCCAGCAAACTATCCAAATACAAATTTATTTTCAACTTATTTTTTTGACTAACTTTTCAAATTTTAAAAATATTGAAAATGAAAAATAGAAATGAAAACATAACCAAACAAGCTGTTAAATTCCCACATTATATGAGACCATAGGCTACTCAACTCTTCTACGTCCAGAGTAATATATTAATATTGTCACAAATCAATCAAATAAAAAGAATTAATGATGATCTTATTTTTCTTCTTCATCAATGTTAACCCTCAAGAATCAAATTTGAACTAGATATGTGAATATCAAAACCAAGAAAAGGGAAAAAAAACAAAAAGAAATTAATAATTGCAACAATTAAAAGAGCATGTGGGCTTACGTACATTAAAATTATGTTGAACTCAGCTGAGCTCTCTTCCACGGCTACATGTGGAAAATATATTTTAGTCAAATACAAATTATAAAAGAAACCAAAGAATTGCTCAAATCATGCGACTCTTCAAATTACACTAGATATATTGTTTGGTATTACGAAATTCATGTTTCCATATAGAATAACTTTAGTCAAATGTAACATATTCTTAACTAAATCAAACACCAACACTACAAGAAAACAACCCTTCACTAACAAAAATTTTACGACGAAGAGGGTTCCGTCACTGTTTGAAAACAATTGTGATGGATTTTTGATGGATTACTAATGAACTTAATAAATTGAGCAAAAATATATATTAGTCATGATACTTGTGACGGATATGAAAACTATAAATTGATATGAAGAGTTCGTCACAAATTTTATAACTTCAATATGATTTTTCGATCTGTGACAGAAATTCCATCATAAAATTAATTTTTTGACGCACTTTATTTTCGTCACCAACTAATCAGTGACAAAGCATATACTAACGGATTTGTAAAATAAGTCCATCATAAATTTAATGAGATCTATCATTCTGTGATGGATTTATTTATAAATCCATTAGTATATGCTTTATCACTAATTAGTTTGTGATGGAAATAAAGTACGTCACAAAATTAATTTTGTGATGGAATTTCTATCATAGATCGAAAAATCTTATTGAAGTTATAAAATTTATGACGAACTCTTCATATCAATTATAGTTTTCATATCCGTCACAAGTATCATGACTAATATATATTTTTGCCCATTTTATTAAGTTCGTTAGTAATCCATCAAAAATCCATCACAATTATTTTCAAACAGTGACGGAACCCTCTTCGTCATAAATTTTCTGTTAGTGAAGGGGTGTTTCTTGTAGTGCAAGTATCCTAAAATACAGATTAATCAAATCTAGATATCTAACTACTTCCAAATGAAATATTGATCTCCAAATTTCTTAAAAATCCCCGAGTTTTGGACTTAAAAGTGGCAATAAAATTAAGAATGTTAATAAAAACTAGTGACATGAATAAAAAGGAAACAGTGATGTGGAGCATGTGTGACTGTGTGTTAATGGGATAATATTCGGAAACAATTTTACAACCTTACTTCCTATCAGGCAAAAGAAACATAAATAATAATAATAATAATAATAATAATAATAATAAAACTGAAAGTAATAGACCTTGAACGCGTAAATTAATTTTGTTTTTTCAATTAAAAAAGAAATAGAACACAAGGTTATATTATTTAAAATAAATTTATCAATGTTTTTGTCATTAAAATTCAATATCCAAATCTTATTTGAAAATTATACAACTTAACAAAATTTTGGTGAGCAAAAATGTTGCAATAGATATGAAAAGAAAGAAATACCAACTTTTCTTTTCGTTTCTTCAGAAACATCTGCAGAGACTTTCTCCTCTTCATGGGAAAATCTGCATCCATTTAAAAAAAACAGTTTTAGAAACTTAAATTTTTTTTTCTAAAAATGAAAAAAAAAAAAAAAGATCGAGCTAACCTCCGCCCAAGAGATTTTCTTGGTCAAATAAACTGGATTCAGAGTATTCAGCAGTCTTAGGAAGTCTTTCCTCAGCAACTTTGAGAATGTCCTGTGCCTGCGCACACCATTCATTAATTTACCATTTAGATAAGTCGGCACAACATTACAGTGCGCGTGTATATATATATATTGCCAATATTTGGAGAAATTAATTTCGTTGAAGAATCTAAGGGAAAGAAGGGACAGGGCGGAAACCTTATGTGGAGCCACGTCAAAAACAGCAACCATTCCATTGTAGAAAATCGTCATTGGAGCAGTACTTTCAGCACTGTTTTCATACCCACAACTTAGCCTACACAAACACAAAAATTGAAAAAAAAAAAAAAAAAAAAAAAAAAGAAGAGGGAAAAAACAACCCACAACATACTTTGATTAATTAGTTTAGCCAAATGCAAGAAAAGAAATAAAACACTCTTGAAAACATGTTTTAGTTTACCGAAGTGTAGGATCACAAAGTGACAAAAGAGGGGAGTTTGTTTGAGTTTCCTTGGGAGTAGAAGGAACAGAAACAGATGATCTGATTTTGTTCCCACCCAAAGAGCCATTTGTAATCACGCTCTTCACTACTTCTGGATTCATCTTGGATATAACACCTTGTATATCTGCGTATATAATAACCAACAATAAAAGGAAGAAGTTAAGAAAGGAGAAAGAAAACAAATAAAAAAAGCCATACAACATGGACCGGGGGATACACACACACACGCATACGAACCGCGAAAGCTTCTTCTGCGATCAAGAATGGAGGGATCAGCCATCGGAGGGTCCTTCTCCAGGCTGAAAAAATCATGTTCAAGGGCTGATGATCTGGCCATGGCTTTTTGCTTTTTGTGTTAATATCTGGTTTTCTGTTTTGAGTTGGAATTTGAGTTTAAAGGAATGAAAATATATGGGCACCGGGACTATTTAGATGAATCTTTAGTGGATTTGTATATAGAGAGAGACAGAGATTATAGTACTCTTAGGTGCGGTGGACCGGTGGCGGTACTTTTATAGTATACTAATACTACGATAATTGGTTGGAAGCGGCTGTGGCAATATTTGAAAATAAAAAACTCACGTGTATTTTATTCCTTGACAAAAATAAACATTAATTACAAGAAGAACAAATATAAAAGTTATTGCATTCAATCCAATGCATTTATAACTTCACATTTTGCTTCTGTTGCATACTACACTTTCATATCAAATAAAATTTTCACATGAGCTTGAGTTGACTCTTCATCACTTGACTCTTGTTGTGTACTAATCAAGTTGTCTTCTCAGTTTTCACCTTTGAACGAGTCCAACGACATTTCCATCTTTTCTAGAATTTACTTGTTGCTTAAATTATTTATCAAAAATTTATTTACTTCTTGCTTAAATTACTGTGCTTGGGATATTTACTTAATCAATGCTTGCTTGGTAATTATTAAAAATAAATTAATTTATTACATCATAATTACTATTTTTTATCATCTGAATATCAAATTTAATTATGCCATGTTATAATTGATCTAGTTTAAATTGATTATGTTACAATATTAAGTCTAAATAAAGCTTTAAAAATCCAATATTTAACTTTAATTTTTTCAAATATATTAAAAAGCGAGTTAAATTTCCAGAACATTTATATCTTCTTACTGGTTGGAAGAAAATATATATTTTCATAGTTGAGTAGAGCTTTAAGTTGAATTAAGCTATAATTCGTGAGTCTCATGAATTCACTCAAATCAATTTCGTTTCAAATATTAGGCTCATGAGCACATTAAATATGAGCTTTTTCTTTTATGAACCGAGCTCGTGCCCAAATCAAAGTGTCTCATGAACTTTTATTTTTTATTATTTTATAATATAAACTATATTATAATTGGGATATAATGATAGCTAGCACATATAAAATTAAATAACAATCAAACGCGGATTTAGGGGGCAAGCAGGGCCAATGCAACCCGCCCGCCCACCCCATGTTTATATATATATATATATATATATATATATATTAATAATTAATTTGAAAAAATTATTTAAAAGAAGAAATTATTTAATATTAATAAAAAGTAATTAATTTTTTAATTTTCATTCATTAAATTTTTAAAAAACTAACTTTTATTATGGGCTTCATAGCAAAATTAATTATCTAGATTTATTGAATTCAGTTTAATCATTTCTAATTAATGATAAAAGTTAAAATCAATTGATGAAATTTTTACCTATTTTTTTTAAATCTAAATAAATTTTTAGACCCATATTTACAATCAAGGAATCAAGTTAAGACTATTAAGTTAGGCTCGTTAGAGCATTTCCATTTTATTCGTTTGAGAAATAGTTACAGGGTTTAGCCAAAGCCAATTAAATCTTAAGGAACATGCAAACAACTAAAATATCTCGTTTTGACTTTAATAAAATTTAGATAATGAGATAAATGTAAGTAAATATTTAAAACTTTTCTTTTTTAGATTTGTCTTTGTGTTTTAACATCTACAAGTAGGAGAAATTTTTCCGCTATGGATATTGTTAATTAAAAATATGCTTCAGAATAAGATGGAAGATAACTTTTTATCCGATTATTTAGTTACTTATATTGAGAAAAATATTTTTAAAATCTTTTGATATTGATTCAATTATTGATGAATTTTATAACATAAAAGAGCTTCAAACTCAACTTGAATGAAGATGTATACTTTGAATTCACAAATTATGAAAATTATATATAAACTTTTATATTATATAATTTTTGTCCCCCACATTCTCATTTCTTGCTTTGTTCCTAATAACAATGTCAAAGGTAAAGATAATAAATTTATATTGTAATTATATTTTATATGAAAAAATAAGACCCTGAGGGTAAAAAAAGTAAAAGAGCAAATGAAAGGCCAAATGAATTAAATAAATAAATAAGGAGCTGATGAGCCCACCAAGATGAGCTCTCAGCCTAAGTGGATTAAAACCCATTGAAGACTTAATTAATATAAATACCAACTTTAAAACTAAAAAGATATCTAAGTAATCGTTTTCAAAACTCGAGCTCTAACACTATATAAACGCATTCTAAGATTAGAAGCCCAACATCAAAGTAGTTTTTGAGAAAGATCCCGACTTCATTTTTGCACAATATCATCTTAGCGTTGTGGGAAGCTCTCTCATGAATTGTAGAATGTTGAGATACAGACAATATCCAAAGATCAAGGCACCAACGCCCCACAGCAACTTGAGGAGATAATGCGAAAAGCGAAAGATAGGATGCATAGCCCCATTTAGCCACTGAAGGAGCGCTCAGCACACCTTTAGCATTGAAGGTACCATCCAAGCCACAAACTTCATTCCTTAGAGGACCAACATTGTAGATTATTCAAGAAGTCCTGAAGGAATTGGCAAAAGATGCCTCAGTATGGGTGGCAGCAAACGCGATATCATGGAATATTACAAAACATCCTTCGTCGAGGCTTATTGCCGAACTGAAAAATGTTGTATCCTAAAGAACTGACCCAATAGATTGCTGAGGAGAAAAAGATAGTATTCATGGGAGATACCTCAGCAAACATGATAGCCCTATACGCCATACAATAACACCCATGAGACGACCTTTGGGAGCCCAAAGAAGGAGATAAGGCAACCACATCGTTCCCTCTCCCAAGGCTAGTCGACCATGCAGTAATCAGATTGTAAAAAAAGTAACAGCCTTAAGAGCTCAATAACTAGTCTAATCCATGTGGTTAGCCGCTTCTGCCGTGATTTCTCGCTCAAGCAGTGGAAATGGAGATCCGCAAGAGTGCTTAGATAATGATGTAACACATTTGGAGCTGCACACTTGAAAGAGCATGCCCTAACCTAGCTCAACCAGCTACTTGCTAGAACTATCGGCAGGCTAGAGATGTTGTCATATTGCTTTTTATACAACTTCCTTGCCAACTAAAGGTACCCTAAGATTGCAGCCCATAAAATAAGAGGAAGGGAAAGGCCTATGGAGGATTTTGTCTAGATAGTACATGAGTTTTCCCATCTTAGCTTGGAAATCTCACCAAACACCATACAATAAAACTCAAGATATAGAAAGCTCAAGAAAGTCACATGAATCACACGCTTGGCCACTTTGGAGAACACCTAAGCAAGCTGAAACTTGCATTATATTGGAGAAATAATAACCCTCGTAGAGAATCATAAAAGATGATGGACAATCCCAAGAGGCAAAGTGACACTTTATGACAGGTAACTCTAAAGGCGGCCTACAACTAGGAAGATAGCAAACAATTCCAATAAGTAGAGTTTGAAGAAGTAGTGGCACTTCCATCGTTGTGGAATACGCACTACATAAGGATGTACTTGCTTACAGGTAAGATCGATGAACAAACCTAGCAAGGATACCTAAAGGGAATTGTTGAAAAAACCACGAAGATGACCTTAAAAAATAATTTGGGCTCAAAACATGGAGGAGTGCTGGAAGATGCCAGAGTGAGAATTGAAGCCTCAAAGAGAGTCACAACATGAGGCTAACAACCCACCTACAGTAGAGCTATATTAATAATTTCTAACGAACCTGCAGGAGAAAAATCTGCTAATGCCCAAAATCCCCTCAGAAAGGTTGAATTGAAATTACAAGCCCTTGCATAGAGCAGAAGTCCAACCCCCAAAATTGGATGTTACTTTAGGAGAAGAAAACTTGAATAAGAAGAGATAACATAGAGATGCCTTAACAATCTTGACCTCTTCGAATCACTCTTGGGTGAAGAAGATCCTAATAGACAAAGAGAGCTCTATAGACCTCTTACTCAATGACGTCTCTCTCTAATAGACGTGACTGACACCTAACAACAAAAGATCGACACCCTTTTGGCCGAGTTGATGGAGAAAAAATAGAGGCAAGCGATCGAAAAGAAAATATAGATGAATACGAGCTCGGAACTAGATAAACCCGAAAGAAGTGGAAGTTACCCTAGACAATCCATTAAACACCTCCAAGGATGACTATGACTCTTAAAACAGAAGGCATAAGATGTAGAACCAGGAGTTCTCTCATTACTTGGACTTTACTTATAGACCATGAAGTTTAATTCTCCAGCATCAAAAAATGAAATCGAGTGTGAGACGCTAATCACATGAACAAAGTTAGCCTTTACAGCTAGCACCCAATGGTTTCACGTCTATAGCAACTCCTCAATAGTGGTCGACCAATTCATGGTCAAGTACAGGACTACGAAGACGAGGATGGTGATACCTCCAGCAGACTAAAGCAATTGAATGAAGGCTCAAGAACTTCACCTTAACCTAGATAATGTGCAAGAAAAACCATAATGTGAACACTTGGCCAAGATCACTAATACTTAAGTGGTGGAAAATAGCCAACAAATCACTCTCCGAATCCTCAACACATCGAAAAAAGGGGCCTCAAAGAAACTAGAGTGCACCATATACAAAATTTGCAAAGGTATCTATAGATACCCCCAGAAGCAAGATCTATTTAGACAAGGCCTCTACGAGCCAACCATGTTTACTGGTGCTGGGCTATCCCCAAAGCTAGGATATTCTGCTCAATTAACTGTCAGCATAAAAGCTAGTTAGTAAGTGAAAGATTATGGAGATTTTTGGAGTTCATAAGGATAAACTACACAATACTCCCAAAGTTGAGCAATACTGCATATATTCGAAAGGAGGTGTCACAAGCCCAGGAGGCCAGAGATGCATGGTGCCCAGGTGCACGTAGAAAGTATCTAATAGGGGAATGTAGTAGAGAGGAAAATTGCAACTTTGTGACTTAACAAAAAGTTAGATGTCGGATGGAGAAGACTCTTATGAAGGATAGAGAGTAGGAAAATAAGTATGTGCAGGCTATAAAATACAAGGTGGGAAGGATCTTCCAGACTGTGAACACCCAATCTAAGGAAATACATCCCTAGAAAAGTTTGTTTATTCTATTATATTAGCTTCCTTCTACTAGATTAGCACTTCCCTTTCTATGAACAAAGTCTATCTTAATCCTAGAGATGACAAATGTTACTCTGAAACTTAATGAAGAATTTTGATTTCTTCTACATACTTGTCTCATTGTATTACAAATTAATCTTATGTAGGAACAACGTATTCACAGTAAGACCTAAGGGGCATGCATAAGAAAAACCTCCACAGGAGACCCTAATGGGATTCCTCCAAAGAACAACAAATTAGGAGTCAGACCTTAGATGCATAAGACAACTCGATGAAAAGAGCACTACAAGATGACAAAGGGACGCGTGGCAAACAAAGACTATTATAAGACCCCTAAAGGGGTGTGTGGAAAATAAAGGCCACTATAAGACCCCCAAGGGGTGCACAATAACAAAAGACTATTATAAGTCTCCTAAGGGGGCGTACACTAATAAAGACTACTACAAGACCCCCAAGGAGGCACATAGTAAAAAAGACTGCAATAAAGACCCCAAAGGGGGTACGTAACAACAAAGACTGCTATAAGACCCCAAGGGGGGTACAAACATTAATGCTATAATAAGACCCCCAATAGGGCACATAGAATCAACACATGTTGCAAGATATCTGAAAGAGGCCTGCAAAAACTAAGTTCAAAAGGACTCGTGTTTATATTTCTTACAACAAAATCTGGAGAAGTAGGCAAAAAAAAAAAAAAAAAAGAAAGAAAGAAAGAAAGAAAAGAGTGCAGAATATGATAAATGGAAAGTAAGATAGAAGCATCATATAATCATCCTTACAATCAAGTACAAAAAGGAGGATAAAAATAACTCTACTATCCATAATAAAAGAACAAAGTTTGATAGAAATGGAGTGCACTAATAGCAAATAATGGTTGGGTTACACTTGGCCGTCCAAAAAGAAACAACAACTAACATACTATAGTGGAAAAATAGAGGTAAAAGCATCATCGAAAATAGAAAAAAAAAGAGACTAAGTATTTGTTTAACTCCTACTTAGCATCTTATAGAGTTTTAACAGCTAAATCTTTCATTATAGCCTCAGGACCAGCATCCGGCATTCATTGAATCGACTCCCCAAGGGGATTCACATAAAATATCTTCGCAATAAGACCCAAAGGGGCACACAAAAGGACAATTCCACTATAAGACCCTTTGGAGCTCGCAACAAAAAATCGCCTAGGGGTACCAAGTTTGCTATACGACTCCCTAAGGGGATTCACATAAAATATCTTTGCAATAAGACCCAAAGAGGCACACAAAAGGACATTCCACTCTAAGACCCTTTGGAGCTCGCAACAAAAAATCTCCATGGAAGACCTTCACGAAGGGACATCTTCACAAGAGATCCCAAGATATTCCTAGAACAACTTAACCCCGCATGAGACCCTACAAAATCCAATGAGGGAAAAGCTCAAAAAATGTTTTAAGTTATTACAAAGCATAAAGCTCTTTAAATACCTTAAGTTATTCGTGGAGCATAAAGATCCAAAAATATTCCAACTTATTTTTGGGGTATGAGGTTTCTAAAACAATTTAAGTAACTCATAGAGTGTAAAACTCCACCAGAAGATCCTAATTAATCTTTGGAGTGTGAAGCTCTGCCAAAAATGCTAGGGTATTTGTAAGAAGTATATAATTCTATTGAAGACTTTAAGCAGCTCCTGGGGCACCGCTTGTAGAGTTCCATATTTATCTTGTTTATAATCCTTAATTAATTAAGATTAGTTAATTATTTAAGAAATAATTAAATCATTCATATTAGAATTAATTTCCTTTTTTTAAAAACTAATAAAAAAAAAAAGGAAATAACAAACTAGCAACTAAGTAAATAAGATCAAATTGTCATCACTTTTAGTCCTTGTAGAACACCTAATTTATTAGGTCTCTTTCTCCATATCACATTCAAAAAAACTTCTTCCTCTCTATCATGTATATTGAAATATCTTAATTTATTATTTTTTATAAAATTAATTTCCAATTTTTCTAGAACAATCCAATAATATTAGAACCAAAAGTTTTTATTTTATGAAATACAATGATGAACCAAGTTAGAAATCCTGATATAGAGAATGCACATTGTTTTCATGAGAACATTATAATGCATTTTTCTCTTAGTTCCAAATTGAATTTGGAAAAGATTTTAATAGATATATTATAGATCTATCTCATAGGTTTTTATAGGATTTTGAATCACCTTTATTTGTGAAAGTTATAGCTTAAATACAATCAAGTGTCATATCAAAAAATTTCCTAAAAACTGGAAACCTATTTTTGCACCACTATTGCCTATTGGATTCGATTTGTCTAATCATTATTGGCCAATTTAGACTATGTCATCAACATAAAAGTTTTATTACTCTTTCTTGGCTTTCTAATGCTGCATTATTCAAGCCAATCGGATATCTAGAAAGAAAGTTATGAGTGAATCAAAAATGTATGTACGAAAGAACAAATTTTTAATAAGTTTTGCGAGTATGTATATACTAGGCTAATGACATATAAAAACTTTTTGTCAGTGTTAAGTTTAGAGTTTCATTAATCACTGTCTTGATTTTTTTATATGAATTTAAGATCAGAATTCATGGATCAAATCAAAATGTAATTAAATTGAATACTATTCTTATGTCAGTAGGTGTTTTGGGACTTAAGATGTTAGGATCAACCCTTGATCCTATTAACAAGTACAGTGAGTGCCTAAACTTACATATATTATATAATATTAATTTTCAAAATCCAAAAGGATATATGATATAGTATAGCCCACTCGTTTCAACTTATAGTACACTATAGTTATATTCCACTGCACACGTGAATTTCTCTATTTTATTTCATGATGCAAGAAAAAAAATTTCTTTTAAAGCCAATTGATATTATTTCAGCATGGTTTTTAGACTAGCAGTTAAATACGATGATCAACACTGATGACTGAATTTACTATTACTGCTACTGTTACTATTAGTTGGATCCAACTTAGTTTGAGTGTGCGAGAGACTTCACTGGGCGGCAACGGGCATGCCGGTTGAACCCCAAGCCCCCATGACCTAATCTCCCAGCACACAACAGAAGCTATTTGTGGCTGAAGTGGGTCGTAGCATTTCTCGAGGACCTAGGCTTGGGCACTATTTGGTAAGGTCGCACATTTCCTGGAGCGATAAGGGACTGTTACAATGGAAGTCATAAGGTTGACTACCTACAGCAAATACTGGTTCGACCATCGAATTTAATTGTTGGCCTATTAAAAATGTTTACCGTTATATTCCATTTTACTTTTGTATAATGCATAACTGTTTTTTACTGTCTTCTCGAATGTTTGTAACTATTTTTCACTGTTATTCAAGTGTTTGTAACTGTTTCTCACTATTTTTCTCAAGTATTTATCACTGAGTATCTTTTGATCATAATATATTCTTAAACTCACATTGCACACACTTGACATTCACTGAGTCTTTTACTTACACTCTATTTTTTTTTAACTTCCTTCTGGGAGACCTAAACCCTAACTTTAGTGATGAGGTGGACTCGCTTTCGATGAGAATCAGAACTAAAATATTTTGGGACTTTTGTAGTAGTTTTAGTATTTTTTATAGCATTAGTTTTTTAGTCACCTTCATGGATTTTTGGGTGAAGATAAAGGATTGAATATTTTGAGGTTTTCTATGATTAAGATTAATTTGGCTAGGAGAAATGTTCAAAGTTTTATTTATGATCAATATTTTGATTGGCGACTCATGTATTTGAGATTGAGCTTCACGTCTCAAGACTAAGCCACATGGTTTGATTTTGGGGTGTGACACCGCCCAAGCAGGTAAGGGCGGCCTCTTCCCAAGCCAGACCACTCAATGGGTGGACTCCAATCTCGACCATTGGTTAGCGGCTTGATCGACCAATGCTAAATAATAAACTCCCACATACTTTCACTATCTTATGCCTAACTCCAATATGCTACTAGTACAAGACTTACTCTTCTCTCTCATCAAGAAAATCCCAAAACAAGTCAACACGTAGTTGCTCAATGAGCACTAGAAAGAGTTTACAAGAAGAAAAAGGTATATAACACTTAAAGAAAAAAAATCTAAATAATTCATTGATTACGAAGCTCACTACAAGAACAATGGATTTTTGCTACATCAAAATTACTATACCAAAAGATGCACTATTGCTACAAAAAGAACACTGTAGCAAATGCAATGCTAAAACGACATTGTATCACTTTTTAATACACCCAAATAGAGTAACAAAAAATATATATTTGCTATGCCATCATTTTTTTAGTAAAAGATATGATTTACTATTGTAAAACAATTTGGCTCCAAAAATTAAGGCCAAAAGATTTTCTAATCAAACTTTTTTACTTACACATTTAATTATTCATTTTTTAAAAATTTCAAAAGTGATCTTCTTTATTTTTCCATTTTCTCTTTTATTCCCCTTAGGCCCCGCTTTTTTTCCTTCACTTGTTTTCCTTTTCTTTTCTTGTTTCTTTCCTCCCTTGTTTTCCTTTCTTTTCTTCCTCTCTTTTATCTCTCTCGTTTGCATAGCAAGTACAGACCTACGCACCACCACCACACTCTCTGCCACAAACGCCCCACCACTATTCCTATATAGAAATTTATCTACACCACCACCATCACACACACACACACATATACCCCAACCTATCAGTACCACGATATCCACCGTCAAACTCTTTGCAGCAAACCTTGACACACACTGCCCATACATACTAATATAGGGTACACACTCTTGTGAAACTCATCCTATTCATCATGTTTTCTAATAAATTTGAGTTATTCCACCTTAATTTTTCAACAAAAATTCCTAAGGTTTGAATGATTTTATTTTATTTTTAAAATCATTCTCATATTATGCTTGTTAGAAAATAATTGATGGATTTTCTCTTTGTGTAGGTTATAGTGCTAATAGTTTTGGAAGTTTCTTCTAAGTCCAGTGGGAGCTTTTACTTTTTAGGTTTGGAAGTTTCTTCTATTTTAATCTAGTTCATGGTTTCTGCAACTATTTTCTTGAATTGTATTTTCTTGGGCTTATAAAATCGAAACCAATATTACTAGTATTATAGTTTCTTCACATTTTTCTTGTTTACCATTACTCTCATTTAACTATATTTCTTTACATAGTCTCTATCTCCAGTTTATTTGTGTGAAGAATAATGTAAGCATTTGGTTAAAGTGTGTTGATAAGAAAATCCATGTAAGCATTTGGTTAAAGTATCTTCATAATTTTTTCAATATTATATCACACACATGGAACTTTTTTGTGGCCACTGTTATATCTAAAACATGGAAATTTCAAGGAACAACTTTTGCATTTGAAATTGACTTGCGAACAGTTAGTGGGACATGTTCTTTCATTGTCAATTATTAGTAATTTAGAGATTAGAATTCATCTCAAAATATCCTAAGAGTGCATAATATTGAACAATTCTTTATCTATCTCCAAATTCCAATTTATCCAGGCAAAGTTGGCATTTCAAAATCACAAAATAAATCAATATCTTATCATGCCTCGTAGTGCCAGTTTCGATCGCTTTAAAGGTAGTTAGCAACTAATTTCTATATTCAACAGAAGTTGCGTTAAGCTGCTAGTATTGTGTTTAAAAGGTATTTGGCTTTCTTTTGTATCTAGTCAAGAATCTCGTGGCCATTTAATTTTATGTGTGCCTATTATTTAACATGTAATTGACTGTGATTATCATTCATAGGACATGAGAATGCTTGTTTCTATTATTATATCATCTAGGCATGTTACACTTTAAACTAATTTTTGGATGAGAACAAAGATTATAGAAACAACTAGATTAATACAACCATCTAAAAGGTGTGCATTTTCCTAAAAGTAAACCATTGATGCCTAAATCTTGGAATGTTTTTTATTTTTACAAAAAATCATAGTATGAATTCATTGCTCTAATTTTCTTCTATATTTTTTAAGTGCCTGAGAATGTTGTCTATTACTTTCCTTCAATAGCACTCATATCAAACAAATTGGTTTAACATTCATTGCAAAAATGGGACAATCTCCATTTTGTTAATTTAGGGGTTGTTGCAATGGAAACAAATGGAATGATTTATAAAATTAAAAAAAAAGGTTTGAATTAGATTTTTTTTACTAGTAAAATCAAGAAAAATTTCTCTGCACCTTAGAAACATAGAGAAGGATTAGTGAATACACCTACCCATAGTGATTCTCAAGCTATATTCTTCTTAAACTGTATTTTTCTTAAAATTGTGCATATATGATTGCTTCTCAAGCTATATTCTTCTTAAACTTGTCCTATATATGCTGCTTCTACATATATGACATGTCTATGCACAATTTCTTTTCCAAAATGTTGTGATGGAGACTTTTTCTTTTGGTTGATAATTATCTTGTGATGGAGATTAGTCTTCAAGAGAAAGGCTGGATTATTTATCTAATGTGTATGGTGGATACATAATTAAAAAGGAAAAGAAAGTTAAATATATGCAAAATTGAAGTAGCCTTTTTTTTGTAGAGTTGTGGGAATATTTTTATCATAGGTTTGTGAACAAGAATGTTCTTAAGTCCGAGCAGTCTATAGTACTTCCTTTCACACACTAAAAACTTAGACCTTTCCCATTTATGCTTATGGTCCTCTCACTCATATAAAAACCACTATGATATACTTCAATATTACCTATATGTTGTTGTTAATCTAATAATTTGGTTCCTTTTCTGTGCTTTTTTAGTTTACAAGATAAGTATTATTCATCACATACAATGTCTAATTATATTTAATCTGATTGGACTCAGGTAATAAAATTTTCATCAATTATTGCTAACCTTGCATGCTGTTTTGAATCACATACAATGTCTAAATATAGCATGCTGGTTTTTTGTGCATATTGATTGGAATAGATAAAATATTGATAAGCTAATTGAGTTGACTATCTGACCTAATACTTGATTTTGTGCCTAACTAGGGAATCACATGAACTACACCGCATAGATATAGGTTCAGTTTGATCATACATGTACTTAAAACTTCTAATGGTGATCTTCCTAGTATGCCTAAATGTGTTATGCAAATATTTTGTTGATGCATAATACTTATTTTAATATAATAGTTTTCATTTAGGTTGGAACATATATACACATATTTTGTCATGAAATACCAATAAAGATTATGGCACACGGCATTGTTGTTGATACAATGTTTCTTAAAGAAAAAGAAAAGCCTGCATATATGAAAATCTATGTCGAAAAAGCTTTGATCCCCAATGCTGAATTACTTATCCCTTGTGATGGTTTGAAAACTACTGGAGAAATTGTTTATAAATGCATTGCTTGGGAACTCGCCAATGTACGTGTGAGACTTTGCTTTTCTTTTCTCTAAAATTTGATATCAGTTTACAATAAATTATGATTTCACCTATTTATTATTGACTTGGTCTTATTGTAGGTCATGAAGATGTAAAGATAAAAGATATATACATGTGGGCATATTTCGATGAATGGTTGGATAGCTAGCTTTTTGTCAATGAAGATGTGTTTCTTCTAAGTTTTTTGTCAATGACGATGTATTTTCTGCTAACTTCTGAAATATGATAATTGTACTTCTCAATTTAGTAACATTATGAATTTTGAAATAATATATTTGATGCTTAGCTTATCTATTAAGTATTATATTGATGGGATACATTATGATGATGTACTAACTGATTCTTAATAAAAAAAAATTATTATGTGTATGATTTCTATATTTTCATCGGTAGATTGTAGTTATTGTGGATTTTGATTATTCTAATAGAGATTTTTTAATTTCAGGAAATATTATAAATAATTATTAAAAAATCAATAAAAATATACTTGAAGTACTTGCTATGTCAAACAACCCTACCACAAGGAGTTTGAACAATTTTGATTTATTGTTACAAATTTTAAGTGCAAAAGTAGCTTTCTCCATGATCATTTAATTTGTACCAAAAAGCGACTTTTTCTATCACTTATTTGCTATGACCATGCCGTATCTACAGCTGCAATTTTCGTAGCAACATGTATTTGCTATGCAAAATCCCCTATAGTGAAGCTTTGGTCACGACTGTATTTGTTACGACTTCAAATCTGTAGTGAATTCATGGCAAAATCCCTTTTGCTAAAAATTTTGGCCTTTTGATACATACCTTGAAGTGTAATGAAAGGCCTCTTTTATTGTAGGCGTTGCATGGGTGATCCTAAAGATCTATAGAGTGGAAGGCTCCCTAAGAAATCCTAAGTCCTTCATGGAGAGCAAAGCTCCATTAGAGATCCAATGTGATCATTTGCACAAAAATTTATGAGCCATTTGTAGAGTGCGAAACTCCATTAGGAATCCAAAGTGATCTTCGGAGCATGAAGCTTCAAGAAAATTCTAAGTGATTCATAAAGTAACAATGCCTACAGTAAAAAAAGCTAAATTCTATCATGTCTTCCAAACTCAAACTCATCATAGAGGTTAACCTTACACCTCAAAAGGTCTAACTCCTCTGAAGAGGACACATAAGACAGACTGCCAATGCCGACAAGGCTTTTGTCTAAACATCCTTAGACTTTTCCTCAAAAAGGTCTTCATTTCCAAACCTAGGCTATGGATTCAACCCAACTCTGGTTAAGATTACTTAAGGACTAAGATTAATGAATGCGCTGACGATGCACAACCCCACAAAAGCATGCAACTCTAATGTCGACACAACTGCTCGAGGAAGTGGGCGGCCCATAGATAGCTGGCTGGGCCAGTCGACCTAAAGGAAATTTCAGTCATTAGTTATTATTTCATTAAATTGAGTTAAAATTAAATTAACAAGTAAAGAATGATTGCAAGGTAAAATTAAAATTATCAATTAAATTACACTTTCATGGCTATGTATTCTCGCTGGACCATTGTGATAATACTGTAAATAACTCTATTTGTTATATTTAGCAAGTACTTAACCAACTAGAATCTTACCAGCTTATTAGTTTTCTTTCATTTTATGCTCTTTAGCTAAGTAATGAGCTTAAGTGTTATAGGATTTTATTGAGCAACCTCACTTTAGCATGTTTGTGGATTTTAAGATTGAGATAAAGTTCAAGATCCAACTCGAGAATTTGGTCTGAATTGAGAGAAAGTTCCATACTCAAATCATTTGATATCATCTATGGAAAACTTTCTTTTGATCATTTGAAACTTGGAGAAGTATTGATCGTAAGTCATGACCCAAACACCTCAAAAGGACACTGGAACACCTTGCCAACTTATTTAGTCACATTTATCTTCTTTGCTCCCTACCTACAGAAATATATCTAGTGACTCAATCGTCTAGATGAAAGCTTTAGAAAATGTGATGGACTAGGAAAAAAAGTTGTCTAAAGATCAGTAGACAAGAACCATGTTCTCCCTATTTGCACTATTACTAATACATATACTAGCTCATGTATTCAAGACTCTTCTTCAACTCCAAGTAGTGTTCCCACAACAACTTTTCACTTCAAGGCCCAAGATAAGCCCTATATATAGATGGCTAACCTATTACACAAGGAATTAGAAAAAGAAGCCAACTGGCCACCTCAAACTAGACCCTATTTCTTGTAATGGCTCAACTATGACCTATAAGCACAATAGGAGAGAATGATTGCCCTTAAGATCCTCACATAATCGAGTAAGAAAATGAAGGTTAGTAAGATAAATAACTAGATGGAATATCTTAGTCGTAAGTTAGAAGAAATGAAGAGGCATGCAATGTTAGGGAATCCACTTTCTAAATGAGAGGATCCCCATGTAGTAAAATCTTAGTAGAGACTTTGCCAGAATGTTTCCAAATCCCAGATCTACTATGTATGAAAGGAGCAGGACATAAACATTTGATAGCATTAAAAAAAATAGTGTCTCTACATTGACAGATTGGTGCTATTAGTAGTCATATTTTCATCACAATATTTAGTAGTAGGGAATGGGAATAGTTTACCTCATTGCTGATAGGCAAAATAGTATCTTATGATCAATTGTCCAAAAAATTGTCACTCTACTTTACAAGTAAAAATAGGGTGAAGGATTAGCTACCTATGCATTTACTATCAGCCAAGAAGGTAATGAACCCTCTCAGGGTGTTTACTAAATGATGTAACAATGAAGTATTGGAGTTGTCGAATTTGATGGTGGATATAAAAGTCACCACACTTATTCATGATTTGAAGAAATGACTCTTTACATCTACTTTGGTGATAAAGCCTTATGCGGAACTTTTTTAGAGATGTTGCCATGTATTCCCGAGGGAGCTTATAGTGACTTTTTCTAGAGAAGTTGCCACATACTCCCAAGGGATCCTACAGTGGGCTTTTTCAAAGAGATTACCACATGCTCCTGAGAGAGCCTGTAGTAAGATATTTTAAAGTGGCTACCATATACCTCCCTGGGGGCATATAGTGGGATTCATCGATGACCACGTGCCCTAGGGGGGCTATATAGTAGGATTTTGCCTAGTGGCTGCCACATATTTCTCGCGCATTCCATAGTGAGCTTTATAATAGGTTTACGCCTCCAAGTATTTGAGAACACTTCATAGAAGGGCATGCAATTGCTACAAATTTTAGGATTGTGAAAGAGAACAATGAAATTGGAAGAAAATGCATTCATTCAAGAAGTTATCAATAATAAAAAGAGGTGTGGTTCCAAATGGGTAGGCCTTATTCAAATAAAAAAACTAGCGATCAAAATTAATGCATAAAATAAACTAAGGTAAACAAGTTATCATTAGGGATGTCCCGAACGATATATTTTAGTCCTCATCACGAGTATGGTGTGTGCTTCTACAAAGCTGACATCATACAATACACCTTTGCCTTTATGTTCTCCTTTGTAACTTTGTAGGTTTTTTGCTCAATTTGCCTGGGGAATGAAAGACTTTACGCTCCTCAGTGTACTGGCGTAACATTCTCTAGCTACTCTCAAATCACCGGCCTCTTCCTTAATTCCATTTGGTTTAGAGAACTTTAGTTTTAAGTGTATGTGGAGATTATTACTTGGAATAAATTCAAGGTTGGCTTTCCTAAGATTGTATTGTATGCAAATGAAGTCTCAATAACCAAGAACATTAAGATCTTTGTAGCCCTTCTTAGGTGAGTGCCTAAGGAGAAAGATAGTTGTATCTTCTCAAGCGTTTCTATGTTGTCGCCCTTGAATCTCATGAGGAGGGTGTTGATTTTCTGTATATGCATATTATCCACTCCAAGCCAGAGGAACACATTATAGAATGAGATGTTTGAGCTTCAACTGTTCATTGATATCTTCTGAACATAAAAGTTAGCGAGAGACACCAAGATAACTAGTGCATCATCATGCCCTCCTCGTCAAGAGCTCTACGTAACATTCCCTAAAGGTGATGCGCAGAGCAAGTGGACATACTTTGAATATCCCAAAAATGGGATCAACTGCATGAGCTTGCGCTTGCTTTGCTGCTCGTGCTAGTACTTTTCTCGTATTAGAAGAGTCTCCTCCAACTGGTCCTCTAGATATTATTGAGATGACTTCTGCTATGGGGAGATTGTTGGGGTCAAAGTGGCGTTAGTGCTCCTTGGGATCTGGGTGGTTGTCCGGCCTTCATTTATAACTTTCACTCTTCTCTGCGGTTGAGCTTTTCTTTGGGCTGGACATCTTTTGAGCCATGTATTCTTGAGGTATCCTCTTTGAATTAATTTCTTGGTTTTATCCTTCAAATGGTGACACTCATCTGTGGTATGCCCGCTAGCGCGATGAAAATGACACCATTTGTCTAGTTTTGGCTTCTCAAGATCTGCCAGAGTTTTCTATGGCGTTGCTGGATAAGGCTGTGTTATATCACTATTATCAAGATTTCTACCGGGAGATAACGAGATATGTGTATATGCGAGCATATAGGTAAGGACATGCTTTCTATCCTCTTACCTCTTATAGCTCTTATGCCCTTCGTCATATGGTTTATCTAGGTGAGAGATCAAGCGTTAAAGGAAAGCACTTCCCACTGGGAATAGTAAAATCATGAAAAACTATTTTCTCACCACTTACCCTTATCCCCTTCTAGGGGGATTTTAGTGATAGGTCTATAGGAACTAGACAATCCTATTTGGCAAATACCTAGTGATAAACTCCTATGTTCCTTTTATTATAGTAATTCTAAACAAGTTCTAGATAAAAGCTTAAAATTTTTCTCATTGATGATATCGATATTGATAATAGTAACAATGTTGATGCTAGCAATGATATTGACTCTGACTAGCACCATGTCTTTCGTTTATGAGCTTCTTAAGGAATTACAACTTCTTCTATGTGAATATACTTCTTAGTACGTATGAGGAGCTCCATTAGTGTGGTAGGTGGCTTTCCAACAATTAATTCTCAAATTTTGATGTGCTTCAAATTCTTTTGGATCATGCTAGGAAGAAGCTCTTGGGTAACACGAGGAATTTCATGTACGGCTTGGACGAAATAGTTTAGTAAGTCACTACAAGAAAAAATGGTTTTAGCAACCAAATTCTTAGTGACTATAATAAAATGGTAGCTAAAAATATAGTTTTAGCAGCCAAAAGTAATTTGGTTGCTAAAATCAAGTTATATAAATATTTTAACGACCAGCCAATATTTGGTAGCTATAAATGGTTAGTATAATTTGACCAACCTTAGCCAATGATATAACAACCAAAGTTGGAATTTTTAGCGAAACTTTTCATGGTTGCTATATGTGAATATTAATTGTGACCAATTTAACAACAAAATATTGGATGGTTACTATTAGTCTTTTAAATTAATGATTAACGACCAATTATTTTGGTTGCTAAGAATATATATATCTTTATTTAGCTCTTTAAACTTATAGCAACCAACATTTTATGATCGCTAAGAAAAATCTTTACAATAAGCAGTGGTTGCTAAAATAGTAGTCATTGCCATCTAGCGGACTATATTTCTAAGTAGTTTTTGAAAATATATCAAGAAAACCTTCTAAATTGAGCTCTAAGAGCCAAATTGATTTTGAAGTAAATATTTTTTTAAAAAAAAATTTAAGTATGAAAAATATAATTTATTAAATGATTAAATAATATTTGAGCGAAACCATAAATGAAGAAGTACTTGGAATAGGTTCAGGATATATTAACAACCAAAAGGAGAATTACAATACAATAGAGTTTGAGCAAGTTAAAATTAGAAACAAGGAAGTACTAATTTCCCTTACAATGATTCAAAAATTGCTACTAGTCACTTCTAATCAAGGGAACCACATTAAGTTAAATATCACAAAAGCATCCTATACTTTCTAATTAAACAAGGTCCAGTGAGGTTTTATTTGCCCCGCCACAAATTAATTACAGCCCACAAAGTCCACTCCAGCAAGGTTTCCTTTGAGTCCATGTCAGCACTATTTTTAAGCAGCTTGAAAAGCTTCACTAGGTCCACAAAATCAAATTCCCATTCCAGCAACAATTGCAATTTTGACTCCTCAAATCAACTTCATCTTCGAATTCCCATTTCAGCAAATTGCAACAGATTTAAAGTCAAGGGAAACCTGTATCGAGTACTCATTCTTGCAAAATCCAGCAATTAATACTCCAACTAACCATAGTTCGATCGCCCCTTCCAACAAAATTATCATCCTTGACCAATTTTGACTAGAGTTTAGTGCATCAAAATAAGCGCAACAATAGGCCATCACAGGTCCTAAAATTTTGAATTTCAAATTCAATTCCAAAATATGGTAGATTTTCCAGCCAAATGCCACTCAAATGACTAGGTATCAAGTCTGATCGTAGCAGATTTTTAGTAGAAGGATGCCCAACATGCCCGTTTGGTTTCATTTCCATAACCCCTATTTTCATTTTCTACTATTCTAGAAATAAAACACATCACTTTTTATAAATCTTCACCCAACATCATTTTCATTTTTATTTTCAAAACACTCTCTCCAATACTCAAATGAATAGGTATCAAGTCTTGATTGTGACAGATTTTCAGTAAAAGGATGCCCAATAGGCCTGTTTGGTTTCATTTCCATAACCCCTATTTTCATTTTTTACTATTCTAGAAATAAAACACATCACTTTTTACAAATTTTCACCCAACATCATTTTCATTTTCATTTTCAAAACACTCTCTCTAATAGCTTATATATCTTCTCTCTCTATTCCATTATTTCTGTCTCTCTCCACCTACAACCTACTAAACCCAACATAATCATTACTTTTCCAACAATTCTTCCAAATACAAACTCATTTTTACTAACTAACTTTTCAAGTTTTAGAAATGATGGAAATGGAATTGCAAATGAAAATAAAACCAAACAGGACCCAAGTTCGAAGCCAGCCTTCAGCAAAGTTACAGATTAAAAGCAATGGTGTGACAAAGTTTTACCTCAAAATTAATCCCTTAAAGTTTGGGATCAGATTCCTTAGAATTAGGTATCGACTAATAAATAGTAAGAAGAGATATCAGACAAATTATACAATATATCCTAGTTTTGTAGAGTTATTCTATGGTAGATTAATTTACACATTCCAACATAAAGAAATTAAATGAATTCTGGGCATCATCGATTGAAATAGTTCAGCAAGTCGTCTTTCTATTATGACTTACAATTCATATGCTTTCTTGTTTTCCTGCCTATATTCTCTTTTTTGTGACATGCAACTGCAGCTTCAAGCTAAGCAAACAATCATTTTGAATTGACTGGAGTAGAACCTGTGTTAGTAGTAACTTGGGAAGTGCTTCCCTTAATTGGAGTTTCCTGGTAATGGCACTTTCAGTAGTTAAATCAGAAGTTGATCTAGCCATAAGAAATGATAGCTTATGTGAAACAAAATATTAGCAAATGGCACAATCTTTAAACCCTAGAATATGCAATTATAGTATGAAAAGAGATAATCAATCATATTCTCCGGCTGTTAATTCTTTATCCCGCTCCCTTATCCAAGAAACTAAATTAATTGGGAACTGATTTATGTTTTGCTTTTATTGTAAAGCTAGTAATCTTCGAGTGAGAGGGAATATGAACAAGTTATTTACCTTATGGCCAAATATGACATAATTGTACATATAAATTTTAAACAAGATAGGAATTCATATACAAGGTGTAAAAGGTAACTAATCAAATCAGTAGCTTCACATTAGATTCTTGATGAATATTCTGATCTTGATGACTTTTATGTTTCAAAGTATTGAGAAACTTGATGAGAAGTACCTTTGTGTAGATATGATTCTAAAGTCATCCTAAATTTGTTCTATTGCTTCTGCACTTATTAAAAAACTTGTTATTTTTTTGAATTATGAAATAAAACAATCATTTTCCTTTTGGGAGCTAAGGCCATCTCCAACCCTAGATCTATTTCAAGGTCTATTTTTCTTTTTTACCATATCAGCAAAATTGGCAGCTCAAAAATTTAGCACATCAAATAGCATTTCCCTTCTCCAACTCAAGATTCTACTTTTATATTATTTTAACGTTCATAATATTATTTTAATATATTTAGACTATTCTATTTTACTTTTTTTATATTTATATTTCTATCAATTATTAATTAATTTCAATCTTAAAAAAATATTTTAAAAAGTAATATAATTGAAAAAAATTATTTCATTAATGATAAGGTACACACTTGAGCCGTGAAGCGAAAAGAACAATACAAATAAATTTATGAATCAGTACAATTTAATTATCACGGTTTAATGATATAATTCTTGCTTACAAATCTTGCTTACAAAAAAATAACCAAGAAGTCAAAAAAATATAAGTTTACATATTAAATGTTTTGAAATATATGAAATAATTTTTTAAAAAATATATGAAACAAAAATTTATGTGAAATTAATACATAAATTAATAAAATTAAAAATTCTTTAAAATTTACACAATTACTATAACAATACATAATTAATATAGAGATTAATATAAAAAATTACATAAATTAATAAATAACTAATATAAAAATTAAATTTACTTATAAATTAATACATTAATCAATATATTTTTTGCAATTCTTCACATTAAAGAAAATAAATTAAATAAAACAAAAAAATATAATTTTACACTTGAAAATTTTGAAATATATGAAATAATTTTTTTTTAAAATATATGAAATATATAAGTTTACATATAAATATATAGAAATTAAAATTTACTTATAAATTAATATAATTTTTGAAATTCTTTACATTAATTAAAATAAATTAAATAATGTGAGGTTATTTTTTCAAATTTTTTGTTTAACTTATAATAATGCCTGATCATACTTTACTTTTTGTTTAGATAAATGTATTATAATCGCCAATTATTTTTGCTTAATATAGATTATACAATTTTTAGGCATATTAAGGCCTATCAAAGTCTTCAGCATATTAAGGTCTAAGCCTATTAAAAGCCTGAACCTATATCAGATTTAAGCATAATTAAAATCTTAACTAAAATAGGCTTTTTTCAGGCCAGACATAGGCTTTGAAAAAGTCTAAAAAAGCTAGGTCAAACCTTAAAAAAAGCCTATGTCAGGTAATAGGCTAGACTTAGGCTTACAATTTGTACAATGGGCTTGGCCTATTTAAAGCAACATGTAGCCTAGCTTAGCATATTTTCACCTATAGGAGCAACCCAAGTGCCATTTGAGGTGCTAATTTGAGAAATAGCACCCTAGATAGACATGGGTTGGAGATGCCTTAATAGATTACATACATTATTATGCTATACATATTAGTTAATTAACTATATCAATTAATAATCAACTTTAACTATTTATAATTAAATTACAACTAACTATATTGTTCTCATGCATTATTTTTCTTTTCACTTTAAATAGTTATAAATGGATAAGGGTTAGGTCAAACTCTAGGACTTTACTTTGGAGGATTATGTTAGTGGAGTTAAAAGTTTCATGAAATTAGTGGAGTTAAAAGTTTCATGAAATTCACTGTGGAGAACATTGGTGGAAGAAATAATTTCTTGTCCTTGTGGAGAGTGCTTGAATTAGATTTTACACCCTGCATGCTTGGTTAAATTACATTTACTCACCAATAGAATGGATGTGGATTATACTGATTAGGTGCACCATGGTGAAAGCTCTAATCATTATGCAGATGACATTGAACTTTGGTATTTATAATTTTGTCGATAATGAAATTCCATGCCATTATTATGATAATCTTAATTATGGTCATTCAGATTTCATACTAGATGATGAGGTGGATAAATATTATAGATTGTTGAGAGATGCACAATGTGGTTATACCCTGGCTGCTCCAAGGCTTTGCTGTCTTTCCTTGTTAAGTTGCTTCACATAAAGGTTTTGAATCGGATGAATAATAAATGTTATGACATGATTATTGATTTGTTCAAGTAATACTTGCCAGAGGTTGATATTGTTTCTTCCTCATTTTATGAGGTGAGGAAGGTATTAAAAGGTATTGTTTTGGGGTATGATCTTATACATGCATGTAAGAATGATTACATTCTCTTTTGGAAAGAGTATGAGAGCTTAACAAGTTGCCCGATATGCAAACAATCTAGGTGGAAGGTAAATGATGGCAAAGGAAAACAAATTCCTCACAAAATTTTGCGATATTTTCCTTTAAGGCCAAGGTTACAATGGTTGTATATGTCAAGAAAGACAACCTCTGATATGAGGTGGCATAAGGATGGAAGAGTAGAGAATAATGAAATAATTATCTATCCCACAGATTCTAAAGCTTGGAAAGATCTTAATAAGCAGTACCCTTAGTTTGCCCAAGAACCTCGAAGCATACGTCTTGGATTGGCTATCGATGGATTTAATCCTTTCGGTAATAGGAAAGTTCTTATAGTTTATGGATAATGAAGTGACATATAACTTACCACCTGGGCAATGCAGGAAAGAACCTTATTTGATGATGTCCCTTTTAATTCTTGGTCCTCGATCTCCTGGAAAAGATATTGATGTGTATCTTAGACCTTTGATAGATGAGCTAAAGGAATTATGGGAATTTGGTGTGAGGACACGAGTTGCAAAAATTGGGGAATATTTTTGTCTACATACAGTACTTTTGTGGACAATAAATGATCTCCCTGTATATGGTGATATTTCTGGACATCGAACAAAGGGATATTGTACTTGTCCAAGATGTAGTTTCAATAATCCTTCATAGAGATTGAGAAGCAAAATTGGTTATGTTGGTCACAAACAATATTTTCCCCGATATCATCCTTACCGAAAAAGTCTTAGATTCAACGTTGAGACTGAACTTCGGTGTTAGTCGATGGAGATTTCTAACGATCAGATTCTAATCCAACTAAAAGAAGTAGAACATGTTGTGCTTGGCAAGCATTCTTAAGACAAAAAGCATAAGCATCCTTCTCATCAATTGTGTTAGACCAAAAAAAGCATATTCTTTGAGTTAACTTAAATTACAACATAATCTTGATGTGATGCATGTTGAAAAGAATATATGGGATAATATGGTTGGAACTTATATTAGATATTGATGGCAAATCGAAAGGACACTTAAAAATCTTGTTTGGATTTAGAGGATATGGGTATAAGGCCTGAGTTATACTTAAAACTGGTAGAAGGTGCAAAAGCAAGAAAAGAAGATAAAGTCAAGTGTTTGAAGCCGCGTGCACTTTATACCTTATCGCAAAAGGAGAGAAAAGGTTTCTGTGAATTTTTGAGATCAATAAAATTTCCTGATGGATATGCCGCTAATATATCTAGATGTGTACATATCAATGACGGGTAAGATAATAGGTTAAAAAGTCATGATTGCCATGTTTTATTGCAACGTTTGCTTCCCATAAGAATGCGTAGCTACCTACATAAAGATATTCTTGATGTCATCACTGAGTTGGCAAGTTTCTTGAGACAACTATGTCCTAGGACACTTAATTTGGATGTCCTTGATAGTTTGGAAAAAAAAAAAAACGATTCTCATAATATTGTGCAAGTTAGAGATGATCTTTCCACCTACTTTCTTTGATGTCATAGTTCATCTAGCAGTTCATTTAGCACAAGAAGCCAAGCTTGGTGGAACTATTCAATATAGATGGATATACCCTATAGAGAGGTAAAACTTTATATTTATTTTAATTTTTTAAATTTTTTATTCTAAACTAAAAATTCTTATTTGATAGCTTATTGTGTATTATAAGTAACGTGTTTGTTTTATTTACATTTCTTTTTCTAACATAAATATCGGTGTCTCAGTAGTCTAAAAGGAATGGTTCTAAATAGAGCTCGTCTAGAAGGTTCAATCACAGAGGCCTGTGTTGTAAAAGAATGTTTGAGTTTTTTTTCATTATATCTTCATAGAATTGAGATGAAATACAATAGAGATGACATAAATCAAGATAGTGAGGAATGTCCAAAGTCCACATTCTTTATTTTCAAAAGTAAAATACGAACCTTTGGGGAAACAAATTATGTTGAAATGACCCCTCAACAACGTAGTGCATTGCATTGGTTTGTTCTAAACAATTATATGGAGATAGAACTGTATTTGAGGTAACTATAGTTTTTTTTACTAATTTATATTATTGTTGTTGTTGAGGGAGCATAAAGAAAATCTTAAGCGAGAAAGTCCGATTGGTTGGGAGGTAAGGCAAAAGATACAGTTCGCTTCATGGTTTGATAATCGAGTAAGATCTTAAATTTACATTTAGTTTAGGTTCATTGGAGATTATTTCTTCATTGTATATAAGTTCTAACTTACATTTTTTTGTAAATATTATATTAAAGAACTTCGATGTTTGAACTCCCTCAAAGCTACTGATGAAGTTCTTGTACTTGCATCGGGTCCTGATTATTGTGTTAGTAAATGTAGAGGGTGCATGGTAGAAGGAGTGAAGTATGTAACTAGAAAAAGAGATAGTCGAAGAGTGACACAAAATAACGGAGTGTGTACAGAATCCTTACATAAGGAAAAATGATTAAGGTTTTATGGAGTCCTAGAAGATGTGATTGAGTTGAGTTATTCCTTTGGCTTTCGGTATGTATTATTAAAGTGTAAATGGTTTGATTTAGATCGACATAATCCGTTAAGGATAGATGGTGATTTCACTAGCATAAATGTGGGAAATTTGTGGTATGAAAGTGAACCTTATGTGTTAGCAAATCAAGTAACTCAAGTTTTCTATGTTAACAACAAAAAACCAGGTGGGCACTAGAAAGTGGTTCAAAGTGCACAACATTGACATCTATTTGACCTATTTTTTCTTCAATTTACTAGTGAAAATGAACCTGATACAAGTGATGCATATCAAAAAGAAAATTATGCTCATGTTCAAGTTCAAGATAATGCATAAGAGGTCGGACCCATAGTCCACAGTGATGAAGCTCCGTTAGAAATTGAAATTGCTGAAAATATAATCAACCGACATGCTAATAATGATAAATACGATGGAAAAGATGAGGAAGAAGATCACACCTTAGCTGAATATTGGAGTACCGACGATGAATTGATATCTCAAGCTTATGTGGATAGTGACTTGGAACAATAAGCCATCAGGTATGAATAGTTACTTTCCCCATTAGCCATGTTAGGTTTCTATGGGCTCTCACTACAAACTGATTAACTAATACAATCCTATCTCACTGTAAACTTCATGATAGTTGTTGTCCACTAGTTACTGCTGCCATTTTGATTATTGGTGCTTCATTTCAGTTGTATGGTTACTTTGATGAACTAATTCTACCATTTTTTTTTTTGGATTTATTATATCATGTCTATGATTTTAGTCTACTTCATTGATATTTGTTTTCCACATCAGCTTGCCCATATTGCTGGATGTTAAACTATTGTACTTGCAACTCCTCCAGCTTAAGACTGCAACATTTGTAAGGTAGATGTTCTCATCCTGACACAATAAAATTTTGATTTTCATGGCTCACCTACCATTGATTGTTGTAGGAGATTCTTTATTGTGCTAAGAAAGCAAGCGTTACTCATATTCTTAAAGCTAAGGTGCTTAGTCAGAATATTCTATATTCTCAATAAATATTGTATATATTACGACACTCTTTCTGATGATACTAAATTTTAGAATACATGTTCAGGAAATTTCAACTATAGCATGGGGGATCGATCTTGCTCTAAGGTATCACATTCTTTATCATTTGTATTCTCATTATATTTGGATACCAATCAATTCTCTATTTTGAGCTATAAGCTCAAGTTTTTATGTGGCGTTTGATCAGTGACGCTAACATGAATCTTATTATCTGTATTATTCTCGAAGTTGGTTTGTTTCTGCATTCATTTTGGTGCTGGAATGGCTGTCCATCACGGGGTCAGATTAAAGGTTGTTGGATATTTTAGTCTCATAAATTTTTCTCAATTCTATTATTCTGTATATATACACATATACAACATGTATATCTCTTCTATGTGGAATTTCATCCACAGCAGCTCAAGGCTTGCTACCTCATAATTGATTGTTTGGTATTGGGATTTTTAATGGTGTTGAGGTTTGGCTTTATGTTGGCAATTCAAATGCTCAGATAATATTGATGAAATTGATTGATCTCCTATTGAGTGTATTTAGCAGCTAATCAATTCTTTTGCAATTCAAGGCCATTAGTACTGAAAGTAATCAATTACTGCTATTTTTTTTTTTTTTTTGACAAATATCACCTCAGTCCAGAATTATCTTTCTATTGCCATATTGCTTCTATTCTGTATTTTCTAAAGCTGGGCTATTGAACTCCTTGTTTGGAAATTTGTTGTATCTGCAGTTTTTGTTGCTACATGGATGAGATGGATTCTGCTGCTGAACTAGTTTGGTTGTTGGGATCCTTTTGATATTAGTACCAAAAATATTGAATTGTTGGCTCCTTGGGATTTTTTGTTTTTTCATGAGCTACGTAGCTGCTACTACAAGTTCTTTAGTGCAGCAAATTCTTCTACTAATGTATAGGAGATTGCATCATATTCTTGTGGATGCTGGTAATTGATCTTTTTCCCATTTTGCAGTTCTTGGTTGTGTTGTTAGTCTCTGAAAAGTTTGAACTGTAATTTGATAATCTGATGAGCAATTCAATTTTGAATCTGATGAAAGTTGGAAACTGATTGTGCCATGGGCTTGGAAATTTTAGGATTTGGTTGCTTTGTTGTGATGTAATTTGCCTACTTTGCTTACTATGCGGCTCAGGACTTTGATTTTGATTGCTTTTACACAATGCTTGCTTTGAAGTGCTTGTTTGCAGGAATGGAGATTTGTTCTTGGTCTATAAGGCATCTCTTGCAAGTTCTTGAGGAGAGTTGCAATATCATGTAATTTAATCTCTCTCTCTCTCTCTCTCTCTGTCTTTTTTCTTATTTTCCTCTAGGGGAGATTAATTAGCAATTTTTCTTTATTCCAAAAATATTGTAAGGGAGTAAGTATTTCCTTATTTCTATTTAGCCTACATTTTTTATCCCACTTTGGTTTATAATATATCCTGAATCTATTCCAACTCAAATTGCTTGGCAATTATTTATTAGCTTAAAAGTACATATTAGCAATCATGTCAAGCTACTTTTGCAGCCACTATTTGGTTGCCAAGATATACACATTAGCAACCAATTGAAATTATTTCTCCAATCGGCATTTGGTTTCTAATAAGTAATATATTAGCGACTACTAGCTACACTTTTGGTCACTAAATCATAAAAAATACAAATATTCTTGCGATAATATTAAAATTATTGCAACCAATTATTTTGTCGTTAAAACATACTCTAGCAATTATGTTATATCGTCGCAATGTGGTCGCTAAAACATGTTAAATAACACAACTATTGCAACTATCTAAAAGTTATTGCAACCAATGATTTGGTTGCTAAAGAATCATTTTTTACCAACCAAAAGATATGGTCATTGTATTTGAACCTACAACAACCATGTTAATGTTATAGCAACCATGAAATTTTACATTAGCGAGTAAAAAATATGTTGCTGAATTTTCCATCTTTACTAACCATTATTGGATGGTCGCTAAACATGTATTTTCAGCGTCCAAGTTAATAACTCGTCGCTAAGCACTTTTAGTAGTTACTCTGTTGTGACCACTTGCGACCATCATTATTTTGATCACTATAAGTTTTAGCAATCATTTTTTTTTTACTTTTAGCGACTAATGACAATGATCGCTGGATGGAAAAAAATGTTATGCTAGCACTTTCCATCTGATAATGAATCGTGTCAGCATCTGGTTGAGCCACATCAAGATGCACTTGTGAGGGTAGTGCGAAAGAGCTTGCAATTCACAACCTCTCTCAGATGATAAGCTCCATTCTTCCTAGGAAGTTGTCCAATTGCTCTTTGGGGTTTCCTGTACCATCGAACTTTGGTAGTTGAGCTATATTTGTTCCAAGGGGAGTGCTTCTACTAGGATCACCAGAAAAAATGGACTATGCCTTGGTAGAGCAAGGACTAGATGATGATATTGACTTTCTATCCTTCCAAATGATTGCGGCACCAATAAATGCATTTGAACTCCAACATTCACTAGTACATATCGAGCAAAAGCCATTATGAGTGAAGAGTGTGTGTCTCCCTGGTGAGGTAGAGAAGATGGAACGTCATCATGTCCAGAGTTAGCTCGTTGTTCAGATCTCTTTAAGGAGGATGAAGCCCCCCTCCCCCCGGCTCCTATGAGAAGATTGATGTGGTTCTAGGGAGGCGGCACCACTACAAGAAAAATTGGCTTTAGCAACGAAATTCTCTGCAACAATGATAAAATGGTCACTATAGATAAACCTTGAGCGGCCAAAAGTTATTTGGTTGCTAAAATTAATTTTGGTAGCTCTTATTGTGACAAATTAATATTTGGTAGCTATAAATGGTTGCTATATTTTGACAAGCAATTGTGACCAAAGTTAGAGTTTTTAGTAACAATTTTCATGGTTGCTAAAAGTAAAATATTAACAGTGACCAATTTAACAATAAAATTTGAATGGTTGTTACAAATCTTTTGAGTTGATCATTAACAACCAACTAATTTGGTTGCTAAGTGTATATTATTGCAACTAATTTTGTATGGTTGCTAAAAATTACTAAGAACAACTAGCATTATATTATTAATAAAAGCTACTCCTAGCGATCTAATAATGGACTTCGAGACTTCCTATTTTTCACAAAAATTTCAAAAAATTCTTTTATGCTTTTAGAAATAAATTCACTATATATTAGAAATCAAAAAGGGAATTACAACTTTTTTGAACAAAATTTAAATAAGGAAGTAAGTACTTCCTTTACAATATTCCCAATTACAACTAATCTCCCCTAAAAGAAAAATAAAATACATTAAAAATCTAACAAAAGTAATTTTGAAGAACGACATAATTCATTCCACCTTGGAATATCCTTTACTTAAAATTCTGAATTAGAATTTCAGTCACAAAATGATACTTGGATTCGCAAATCATGAATTTCACAAGTAGCAATAGTACAATGAAGGGAAAGAGATAAAACTCCATTCGTCCTAGTTTTTTACTTGGAATAGATTTAGGATATATCAATAGCCAAAAAGGGATTACAAGATAGAAGTATTTAAGCAAAATAAAATTAGTACTTACTTCCCTTACAACTTCCAAAATAAAGGAGAAATAAATGGCTAATCTTCCCTAAGTAAAATTAAACATACAAGAGAAAAAAGATAAAAAAAAATATTAATTTCAATCTCTTCGTAATTATTCCAACGTACTATTTCAATTTAGCAAAGTCCATTAAGTTAGTCTTCAAAATGGACAGCCACTTGCCCCTCCACAATAACAAGAAAATTCCAACCCACGAAAAGCGCCTCATTACAATTTATAGTGGTAATATGTTCATTATATATTAATAATAAAAGAGAAATTACAATACAATAGTCATGGGACAATTAAAATTGAAAAAGGAAATAGATACTTCCCTTACAATGATTCAAAATATTGCTACCAAAACGTTCTAAATTTGTAATTAAAAAGGTCTTGCAAGGATTCATAGGGCCCGCCACCACAAATCGTCTGCAAGAGTTCATGTTAGTCCAATTTTGAAGTAGATTGCAATTCCACTCGGCCCACAATTTTGACTTCTAAATTTGACTCCTCAAATTCAATTTTGACTCCACAATTAGCTTCACGATCAGCATGAAGAAGCTAGGATACAGCGCAAAAAACTCCAACGGACCAGGGTTCGAAATCTCCATCCAGCAAAGAAAAAAACCCCTCAATTTAACAAAGGATCGAAGCCATCACGCAGCAAGATCCTCAATTCATCACTGAATTCCAGCTCCAATTTTAGTCCCAAGAGCTCATGTTCCAGGCTTGTGTCATGCAAAATGCAATCAAGGGATTTTCAAAGGCTACAAATCAACGAAGGAGAGAGATTTCCAGAAAAGGGTTCGGAACAGGTGTTGGCTGGGAGCGATTGAATGAAGGAAAGGGGGAAATGGATCCGCCATAAGATTGGCTGGAGGCCCCTGATGGCTGCTAGGTGCGGCGGCGACGAGGAGAAGATCGATGAAGGCTTGGTTACCGGGAAGGAGGAGAAGACCGATGAAGACCACACTCACTATGCAAGGTGCTTTCGTTTATCTATTTACGCATGGTTCCTTGTTACAATCTATAGTCAAGTCAACATCCTAGGACTTCAGTACTAAATCACAGATGTGAAAGGGATGTAATTTTACCTCTCATCCTGAAACAACTACACTGTCTTATCAATTAGCCTTGATAGCTAGGTCGTTTGTTGATATTAGTGAAGCAAAAAATCTCATTTTTACCTGAAATTGTTGTTTCATATTGATACTTAATAACATGTGTACATGCAGATATACCGCTCCCATATGCATGTGTGCAAACTTGCTTGAATCAGTTATTTTATTTAGATGTTTATTTGATCATATTGATTGAGGACTCCCGAGTTGATATTAAGATATCTCCCCAGGATATTTATTACCCTTGCTTGCATGATAGGCTAGTGACAGTAACTGGAACTTTAGGAGATCAAATGCGGGCTATTGAGCTGATGTTGCTGAAATTAATAAAGGACACATATTATCAACAGTCTGCAAATGCTCCATTCCCTTATGCAGGTATCAGTTTGTAATGTAATCATTTCCTTTTCCATTTTAATGGCACTTATACAGGTATTAATTTTCTGTATGTAACTTAAAAAAATTTATTTGTTCTAAGAGTAGTTTACTTCTTCCTCTTCCATATGATCACTTTCACAAGTAATGTTCTGCATTATCAACAATTACGTTATAGCTTCTATCCCGACAACAGTCCTTGAATCAGCCACGTAGCCAAACTTAGATAGTATAAAGAGAGATATCCTTGGTCTAGTCAAATACTGATGATTGCATCACTTATCCCATTGTAAAGGAACATCCTTTTATTTGATAACAAGCAGAAAACATTTTAATTAAATGGTCGATCTTGTAAAACCAAATGCGAAAAATTATGAACGAGAAGCATTGACAATGATCAAATGAATCAAGAAAGAATTAGCTGAGAAAAATTGAATTGAGTTTCAAGTTTCACACTTGTAAGACACTTGATAACTTGGTAGTAGGTGGAGAATTGAACAGTTTTTTCTATTTTTTTTTCTTTTTTTTAAAATTTATATATATAAAGTATTATTGTTATAAACCATCAACCATGCTAGCGGCATACGTATCACATATTACTCCCTCTATCCAAAATTTATACTCCTATTTCCTTTTCAAGATGTTCCAGAATAAGGCTCAATTTCTCTGGTTCCTCCGCCCAAACAAAAGAAGAGACATCCCTAAAAAATATTATGTGATATCATTAACTCTCAACTTTTAAAGGAATTGTGTGGGAGTACATAAAATTTTTTTAGCTTTTTAACTTTCATCTAAAACCCTGTATTGTGTCAAATTGGATCTGTGAAAATGGGATGAAGTATAACAAATCCAAGTTATACAAGTCAGTGTCTTCAGCATAACATATACCATCCATGCAAGTGACAAAATAAAGAAATAGGGGGTTCGAGGCTCTAGATGTCTAAAGGTGAACCATGACCAATGACTAAATTTCTACTTGATTACGGAGTTTGCATCGAAGTGAAATATTTTAATCTTAAATTTGGAACATTATCATCAACAAGAAATTATAATGCACTGTGCAGTACATGCTTACATTATTTGGTGTGTTATAGATTTGTTATTATAATGGACAGGCTTAAAAGATTAGAGGCTGTGTAGAAGATATTCTCCCTCCATCCAGAGCAAAATGTTTCTCTCTATTTTTTCCCCATTATTCCATGACTGGTTATCTACTTCCAGAATATATGATGCAACTAACTAGGATTAGAATGGATTCCGCCTTGGAAATATTATAATGTGATGAAATTTTTGTAGTCACTAGTTTTGTGAGAAATATGAGATTAATATCAAATAACCACTTATTTTCAAATTTCTTCTCGCATGGCAATTTAATACAACTGGAACTACAAGAATGTGAAGAAGACCTCAGACTGTTCATTTATGTTTCGCCATTTTCAGATTCTGATATGGATAAAAGCTGTGGCTTTTGCAATAGTCAGTTACATTTGTGATCTCCCATAGCATCCTGAAAGTTTTTGTTAAGATAAATGTAGTGGGTTTTGCTGATGTGTCCTGCATGAGCACCATTATATTAAGCAAATGAAGTAGGGTTATGCCTAGTTCTTTATTTGCAAATAAAAACAAACCTATAATGTCATCTGGAAAGGAAAAATAAAAAAATTATATGTTTTCTTTTCTTTTTATTTTTTTTAATGTTTTTGTCTTTGTTTGTTTGTTTCTTTCTGCATGCTCTAAACTTCTAACTGTTGTTTGTCTTTTTCTGTGTTCTAAACTTCTAACTGTTTTCTCATATTTAATATTTAGTTATTCATTGTAACCTCCTTTTCCAGCACGTATGTACAATGGGATGAACTATGGACCAAATGGTGTTGGAGTGACGTATCATAACAGGCTTCCAAATAAGGTATTTGATCATCTTTAATCATTTTAATGAATGTTTCTCTGGTCATGTTGCTTACTTTTTGCTTGTTTGCTGCTGGTTTAGATATCCAAACTCTTTGAGACCCCCATGCTACCCTTTTTTTGATCCTTTAAGTTATCTTATTCATGAATGTTAGGCATATTTATACTGCTTATATAAATGTTTCGATGGTGGCTCAGAAATAGAGTTGAGAACTAGGCTTTCTAGTTCCAAGAAATGGCTCTAAATGTGCACTCTTGCACTAGCAATGGGCTTTCAAGTGAAATATACTGGTTTCTCCTTTCATGTTGTTTTTTTATAGATTCTTTGGATTATATCGGATTTTTGGTCATTATCTACTTGCTTCCATTGGTTGAAAGTTACATGCTGTACAGTTTTTGAATGTTCTTGGCTCTTTGATTGCATTGCTTGGATAGAGCTGTCATATTCTAGCCCCCTTTCAAAATTTCTCATAGTTCTGTTTGTGAGACTTAACTCAGCAGCGTATGCAATGTGCTACTGCAGGAAGATAGAAGCAGTTCAGTGACAATAGGTATTGCAGACGAACATGTTGGATTAGTTGTTGGACGTGGTGGAAGGAGTATTATGGAGATCATTCAGGTGTATATGTAGGTTTTCATTTATGTTTTCCATCTGGTAGGTTGCCAAGTATTTGCTTCCTTGCCATGCAGCTTAGCAGAGCTAGGATAAAGATCTCTGATAGGGGTGATTTCATGTCGGGGACAACGAATAGGTATGGGCAGATGGACCTGCAGGTGTATTTCCGATTTTTGTTGGGAGTACATAAGACGAAAATAATTTTTTCATACTTGCATCTTCCTGCAGGAAAGTCACCATCACAGGGTCTCGAAGAGCAGTCCGTGTTGCTGAGTCCATGATATCACGGAAAGTTGCTTCAGTTGCTGATAGATGACGGACTAGTCCTTCACTTCTTATCTAAGCTTCTTAAGATTTTTGTTTTGGATCACCTGCACTTTCATTCAGCATTTGGTAACTCCTAGAATTTGTCCATATCTTTTGTTGTGGTGAAATTAAGTGAACTGGATACAAGCAAGAAGGTGGATATTAGTTTCATGGAGGAGTTTTTCGTTATCTAAAACCGACAGGTAGGAAATGTTTATAGTTGGAAAATTTTCGTTCCACTGACCAAATATATGAATTTAGTTTCCCCTATCTGAATGCTGCTGTATGTAATTTATTGTGCTTGAGCTACATATTTCACTAAATCTAGACTAGAGATCAAAATTCTGAGAATGCTTTTGACTTCCCCATGTTATTATTCTTGCCTAGTGGCATGGACTATGATGCATATAAGCATCATACTCACAAGGCATAATACAGAATCTGAACCAGCCAAGACACAAACCACAGCAAAACTTTGCTGCAAATTTTCAAAATTTTCGAACAGAGATCACAATCTAGAGCCAAAAAATCTAAAAATCAAAATCTGAACCAGGTACAAAACTGAAATAATTCATCCCAAGACAACAATCCTTCCCTTCAAACATAGATGCATTCAAAATAGATTAATCCACTTCCGAATTATTGTGCAATTAAAATTTCAAAACCAAAAGTAAAATTCAAAGACTGAAGCTCTGAAATCCAGCAGCAAAGATTCTGCATTCAAACTCAAAGGCTGCCTCAAGCAGCGAATTAACAGCAGCTAGAACAAAAGCAATTAGCAGGACTATCACCAGCAATAATCTGCGTGCCTCATTAGACAACATCAAGAAAAAAGCATAATTCTAGCAGCAAAATAGAGCTGCCAAGTTCAAAAGCTTCCCAAGCAACATAAAATGTCAAACCCAAAAAAATCTGGACAATCTGAGCAAAACACAGATAGTAATAGCATTATTCCAGAAGCAAACCCCAACAGAGTCCAACGGAAGCACAAAAACAGCTTGACAAGTTCATCTGCAAAACAGGTTACTAAATCTGCCAAGTAGTTAGCAACCTAAAATAACACTTCTAGGCAGCAAAACAACCAGATAAAAGCATCCAAAACAAGTCCCCATGTCAGCAAAAATTTTAGATAAATCACAAAGTTCCGCCATGTGCAATAATTTGAATTCACCAGCCAATTGAATTTAAGTAGAAGAGCCAATTCATTTCATTTGGCGCCTTAGACTCCTCAATCCAACAAATAAGCCCACATTCGAATCCTCAAGTCAACGTCCATTTTCAGTAAACAAAACAACCTCTCAAAGTTGGCCTAAGTCCGAATCGGTCTTCAAGCAGATTGAACAATTAGAACAAAACCAATTAAAATGTAAAGCTGTCTACTGCCACAGCCCATGGTTCAAGCTTCTATTTTAACAGAACATCAAGAAAATGATATCAACCAAAGTCCAAATGCCAAGGCACCATGGTTCGAATCCTCCTTCGTGCAAGTTTCTGTAGTTATTGTATGAAAGTAACCAGCCAAAACCTCAATGCAGCGTGCCAAATTAACTTCCTAAAATCAACAACTTGTAGCAGTTTTCAAATTTGAATTCCTCTTCAAGCAAGATTTATAAAATTCTTCGAAGGGCCAGGTTTGAGACAATAACCAGCAGATTTAAGAGGATTTCTCAAAAGATTAAAGACCCCACAAATCAATATAAATCCACCCACTTAAATATCTGACCATCCAATTTTTACTGAAAATGAATAACATGTCAACGGCCACAGAAGCCTCACCAAGAATCATTGAACATTCAACACAAAACAAACAACTGCACATATCAGATGCAGCAACTGATGAACACGTTGCAGCAGCATGCACACACACTGTGCAAACTCAAACAGAGGCAAAGCAAAGCCAAAATCTATACACAGGTTTCTGAGTCACCAGCAAGTTTCTGCACAACTCAAAGCACCACATCAAGACTTTACATAGCATCCAGAATCAATTATCACCTTCTGATCATCACAAAATCTACTCCAATTCAATTCACCATGACAGCAAAAAACCAGCAATTACAATACTCCAGAAGCTAAGTCGAAGCATTAACAGTTTCAATAGCACAATATCAAAATTCTGAACATAAACAACAGCAGCAAAACAGGATGTTCTGTTAATTTACAAAAATCTGTCAATGGATTCTAGCATTCCAGCAGATTTGGAATCAAGCAAACTGTCCAACTCCAGCTACACTAAAAGTAATCCAGAAGCTAAGCAACAGTTTTAGCAACACAGGATAACTTCTCCAAGATTTAGCCATCCAATATGTAAAATAGCAATTGATGGCAGCATGCATTAAACCTATCCATTGGGAGACATATAGCTAAACAAATCCAACAAAACCAAGAGCAGTAAAATCAATTAAGCACGGTTTAATTTAAGAGACTCATTCCATCAATTGAGTTAAGCAATAAAATTCAATAAGGAACATCTAAAACTAGCCATCACAATATTAAACCAGGCTAACACAGCCAAAATTGAACTGAGGCAGTACCACCTCATAAGATTGATATGAATAAAGTAAAATATTGAAATGTGATGCATAGATGTAAAAATAGCAAAAATCTTACTAGAAATAGTGTTTAGACTAAGAAGCAAACTAATGTTGAATTCTCATACTAAAAAACAAAAATAAAATCTTGCTATTCACAACACTGCATATCATCAATCCAAATCCATAAAGCAATTTTTCTGTCCATATCTCATGGTTGCATCTGCATCAGAAAGAAAGAAGAAATTATATGAATAAGAGGAAAAAGTTAATTACAAATTATTATTATTATATCAATAAAATTATAGTGGGACTAATTATAATAATCATCTTTATCTGATATGTTAACAAATATATTAAGTGAAAAAATAGCATAATTTGATGCGTTAACAATTAAGTCAAACTCAAATATAAATATCCACTCACCACTAAGATGGATTGATAATTTCAGCAAAGCTTTTGCCTATCATCTTCTCAACACATTTTACCACAGCTTCTACTGTAGTCTTTTGAAGAGCCAACTCGGCTTTTGTACTTTCCAACTCAGCTTGCGTAGTTGCCAACTCTTCCTCTAATCTTGCTCGATTAATAGATGCTTCAGAAGTATAAGTAAAATGAGCTGATTTTTTTAGATTAAGACCTTTTGATTTGGCATAAAATGAATCTTCTCCAAGGACTGAAATGCAAATTTGTTCTGAACTCAAACGTGCATCACCATTTGGCAAAGTTTGTTGTTCTTCTCGCAATTCCTTCATTCGAGTCTAATAATGAAAATTCGAGACATTCTAATCATTTCATATATCAAGATATCCTTACTCTACCCACATAAAGTAAAAGGTTGAAATAAACTAAAAAGAGAAGTAAAACTTCAACGCAACTTACATAGTTAGCTTCGACCTCTTTATCTGCCCATCCATTTTTGGCATTGTAGAATTCCACCTCATACATATCAATGTCATCAAGATTCTATTACATAGCAAATGAAAATGTCTTTGTATGAACATAATTAAATAAAAACTATATGGCTAACTAATAAATAAAATAACTAACATTTTCATATTGATGTGCTGCACGAGATTTAGTTCCCAATTTATGCTTGTGCTTCAATTTTGCCCTATTCTTTGACTGGGTCTGTGAAATTTTCTACAAATATTAACAAATAAAAAATTATTAATAGATGACTTGCTTCTTAAATCTATAAAGTGAAAGTGCATTTTACTACGATTATTAAAATCATATAAATCAATAATATTCACCTTATATTTTTTCTGTCTCCCAAAGGTCACACAACCACAACCAATCATCATGGTGGTTGGCAAGTTTTTCGTAGATACTTGGTCTAGCTAATGCTACACCACCTTCCTCTTTCATTCTTAAATAATATTTATGGGCAATTGAACAAAAAGTAGAGTATTGTTTAGCGAATGACTTCCAAATGCAGGGAACAACATGAGGCTCCTCCAATTCATAATTGAGCTTATTCTTTGACATTTGAAATGTTTAAAACACTCTTGTTATATATTAGTTGTATTATTAAAATTATTAACAAAAAAGAAAAGCCAAAGCAAATAAAAATTAAAAAAATACTTACAACCAACTTTCTAAAGAGATCTTCTTTTTTGTCACTAGGAATCTTAGCCCAACCATCAACTTGCATTGGAGCTTCAAGTCTAATCAAGACCCCTATCTGAGTTGCATGTTTTGAACTATGCTCCCCAACAGGTTTGTTAATCCCTTTTGGAATAATAATTTTTGGTTTCTCCCCACATTTTCGCATATACTTTTGTGTGTTTAGCCCTTTAGTAAGATCTCGACCTCGCTTTTCATTCATAAATCCTTAGTTAACCAAAACATGCGAGAAATTTAATCAATAATTGCTTGTAATAATATGCATGGAAAAACTAAGAAATAATTATTAGTTAAACATTACCATTGGCATCATCGATCAGATGTTTTATCAGTCGTCTCTTCAGCTAATTAGCAACACAAATTTAGAAGAAAAGGAGTATATAACACTAAGTCAAATAAAGAAAAGTAGCTTTTAGTTAATAATACCTCTAACATCAGTTCTAATATGTGCATCTGATATATTAGGCGGGTGCTGAACTTGAGGCTCTTCCCTAAGCATTCTAGCTGTAAATAGATAAATATATCTTTTTAATTAAATTCAGATGGCGTGTAAAATTTGAAATATTAACAAAGTAAAACATAGATTACCTGTATCTCTAGTGTTGTCATCTATTATTTTTTGTCTAGCTAAGGAACTTGAAAAGCTTGTGTTGCTAAAAGTTTTTGTTGGAAGAACAATTACCCTCTTTTTTTTGCTTGAAACTATAATATTCGAAGTGCAATGCATTAATTTAAATTGGTACATATACAATTAAAGTAAAAAAAGAATGAAACTACAAGTATTATTACCTAAGTTACGAGGTAAAGAATGCTCTGGTGGTTCATCAACCATGTCATTTGTGGCAGCCAATGCATTAGACAACTCCATTTTATGCTTCAAATGACTCGTATTATTAGCAGCACTCATTGCTCTAGACAACTCCAACTTACGCTTAATATTGATACTCATTTCGAACTTATTATCTAAATAGAATCACATGTTCAACGTCATAAGAATTTGTTATATTTTGGATGAAAAATCAAAAATGATATGAAACAAAGCAATACAATTATATTTTAGCATTGGAACCCATTGTCCATGAATGTGAAATCTAAAAAGTAGATATAGGAAAGTTTAAAAAAGTAGAAAAATGTATAAACTTAATTTTGTTGGTTGAAATCAGCATAACAAGGCTAAATTGATTCATCTCATGATTTTAGCTCATAACACTATTTTATAAGGTTGGTTTCATCTCATAAAATAGGTGCGAATTCAGCCTTTGTACAAAGACATAGGTTGACTTATGGCTCTGTTATGAGGTGAATTCAGCCTCATAGCTGAAGTTGACAGCACAACAACTTCTATTATGAGGCTGAATCACAAATTAATCCTTTGTTTCATAATAGGCAGCATATAGGGACCAAATTTGCACCTATATTATGAGGTAAATTCAGCCTCAAAATATGTTTATATGCTTTTAGCACATTAAAGGCCTCAGTTTTTCACAATTTTTAGAATTAATTATGAGAAAAAGTGATATACACACACACACACACACACACACACACACATATATATATATATAATTCTATGTATACAATACTTAAAAACAATAGCTACTAATGGAGCATCAAAACATCTATACTTATTTTATGAACAAAAAGTAGAGATTCACAACTGCCATTACAGCTTAAAGTCAATCGGAGTGATATTTGGAGGATAGGCTCATTGAAAACTTGAATTTATATATTGTTACACAAATCACCAAAACTAAATTATAAAATTTCTAATTTTCTATTGATTTCTAAATAAATCGAATTGTATTTTACACAGTACCTGTCTGCGTTTGTATGCCTATATAATGCCCTTGGTCAAATCTGCAGAAAAAAACAATTTCAATGTAAAGATTTAGAAAAAAATTGATTTAGAAAGGAGGATTGAGCGAGCTAGAAGGGGAGGAGAGTTGGAGAGAAATTTATACTTTGAGAAACCATAGAGAGCTAGGGGTGTTCAAATCCAATCCAATCCAAAAAAAAACCGACGAACCGATCCAAAAAACCGAAAACCGATTAAAACCGATTTTTTTTGGTTTAAATTGGATTAATTTTTTTATAACCGATCGGTTCGGTTCGGTTTTCGGTTTCAGTCTGAAAAACCGATCCAATCCAAACCGAACCGATTTATATATTAATAAAATAAAAAATATACTTTAATTATAAAAATATTAAATATATTTAAATAAAACTAAACCTATAAGTGTAAACCCTAAACTTAATTTTCCACTTATTCTATTTAGATTTAATTGTTCTTTATGTAAAATTTGGACATGTCCAGTTGGTGCATCAACCCTCAAAAACTGATTATGCTTGGAGGTTGCTAAAGGTATTGGATGTATTTGTTGCTGTCATTGTGATTCTTAATGAGGATAGTCTCTACTGGAATTACCTTGGCTACTTTAATTTATTTATTTTTTTGTTGAACTGGATATTCGAACCTATGTTGTACTAGAGACTACAATTTCATCTCAGCTTCTTCTACTGTTGCTGGCCAATTTCTTTTATAATTACTCTTTTGGAGTTTAAATTTGAAACTTGATGAATTTATGAATTATGTTTATTGTTGACTTCTTGTGGACTTATATAATTTTATAATCTAAGTATTCTTACTTAATTTAGTTCAATTCTGTTGCCAAATGATATTATTTTCGCTTACTTTAAAAAAATAAATAAATAAATTAAAAAACCGAATAATCGATCCAATTCAAACCGATTTAAAATGGATTGAATTGGATTGGATTTACTATAAGAACCAAACCGATCCAAAAAATATTATATAATTTGGATCGGTTAGCTTTTTCCCCAAAACCGATCCAATCCAATCCGCGAACACCCCTATAGAGAGCTAGGAAAAGAGAACCACGATGGAGAAGAAAATAGTGATTAGGATTTGTGGCTAAAACTAATCCTACACAACCACGATTTCTTCAGTTTCTTTCCATCAGCAAAAGATTACCGCCAAGAGTGCTTAATTTGGCGGGAAGAAAGTACCTTACTGCGGGAAAGGGATTTTCACTTCTGGGAAGGCTTCTTTCCATCGATGTAAAGTTGTTAAAATTGTATAATATATGTTACTATAATTTTTTTAATATGTCTAGCTATTTTTTTTATGATAGGTAAAGGGGAAAAAAAAACTAAGATAGAAAGAAATACAAAAGGAAAAGATTAGTAATAGAAGAGAAAAAAAAAACTATTTTTAATACTCGTAAGGATTAAAAAATAATAATGAGGGCATTTTAAAAAGATCACTTGAATATATATCAAAAGGATATAACTATTTTATATATAATATAAATGATATTTTAAGCTTAACCAAGTAACTAATTGGAGGAAATTATTTTTCTAGATTTTTAGATATATATTTCTAGATTTATAATATATATACACATTAGTAAGAAGAACACCACAGTGTTGCCAATTTATCGGATGAATAAATTTATTATTATTATTGGTATTTGTTGGACTTTAGATATGCAAATAAAAATATAATATGAACTTTTTATACATAATTTGTTTTTGAGTCTGCCGTCATGTTTAATTATTTCACAAGAAAATTATAAAATTCATCTCAATAACTTTTTGTGAGATAAAAAAAATTAAAGAATAAGAAATAAATAAAATTTTCATTGACAAATAATAGGCAGTTGTAATTCGACAAGCTATTGAATTTAATTAAGTATTAGTAACTTATTGGTGGGACAATGACTCATAAATAAGTATTTTTATGTTTCAAACTGTAATTAGTAGTTTTTCTAGAGAAATCCTAGGATGTTGAGAGTATCTGAATAGGACACGATTGAAGGATATGGCCTTTGAGTAGTACAATTTCATTATTTCAAAAAATTATGCAATTTTCTCCCCTTGGTGAGCATAATTAGTAGCTACTCCTTAGGTTTGTTATGTTAGGACACATAATTCCTTAGACATCATTGAATAAAAAAATTAGTAAATTTGATAAAGCGCACATAAGGTTTCTCCTTAGGTTTGTTCAAACTAAACATCTAATTGCTAGAAATGCATTGGAGAGTGAGAAATTAAATTCAACTGAACGAGTTGAAATTTGAATAGACTCAAGAAGAGCCACGATTTCGTCCACTGAATTATTACACATTAGGAAGCTTTTAGAAGTTAATTGGCACAGTTAAAATAAGGCTAGCTCCTTTCCATTTAACGAATAATTTATTTAAAGAATATATCAACTACACACCATTCAACCAGTGTAGTTTTATCAGGACTAAAATCTCTAAGATGTTAGGCATGAATCTCATTCCTTACTGAGAACTATATGTCATGATTTAAAAATTTTAATGAAGAACAAAAAGCTTTAAATCATAAGCAATTGAATGATGCCATATTAAGACTAAGAGAAAAGTCTAAAATAAACTTAATATTGATAGCCCTCTCGCTAAAGCAAGCTAGTAAGGAAGTAACAGTTGACAGTTGACACCTCAAGTTTTTTTCTGAAATTGTTTTTTAAATAATAAAAAAATAAACTCAATCTTTAATTATACATAAAATATGAAGCATAATTAATGTATATATATATATATATATATTAGTAATGTGAAAGGTAGAGTGAGAAAATAAGGGAATATGTGTGTTTTTTAGGGTATAGAGTTTTTTGGGTGAATTGGGAGGGGTCTTTGGAGGATAAAATTTGAATATTTTGAAAAAAACTTTTAGGAATTTGCCTGTGTTCTTCATGGATTCTCAGTACAATCTCATTATAGATCTGTCCTTATATCCATTCATGGAAATTTGAGAGCATTGTGTGAGAAAATCTCTAGATGGTTTATTTGCCCTACAAAATTTTTCGATAAATGTAACTTGAACCATATGATTAATTCCTTGTGCTATATCATTTGATATGAATGATTGCTTTCAGTATATTATATTTGAGGCTACAGTTCAAAACCAGGTATGTACTCAACTTCTTTCAACAAAAGTAGTGGTAATAAGTTGTTTTTCCTATTTCCAACAACAGTGTCATCACTGCTCTGTTTGTAAGCCCTTGTTTTCCATTAAAACTAAAAAGTCTATCTGGGCTCTAGTAATAATCACCTTGTTTACTCTTTTGGTAAATGCTAATTTTTCTTCCTTGTTGATCTCTTCTGAGTTGCATTGTTTTGCCAAAACTTAAGATCGTTATCCTAATTAACACGGTGTTATTCTGTTATTGATGTATTTATCTAGATTAATTTGAGTGATCTTCTCTTCCCTTTTCCCATCATTTTTGTTTGTGCGGAGTGGGAAAATGCATACTTGCTAACAAGCTGGATCTGCTTTTTATTTCTCACGCATTTAGTTTGGTGTGTTCTATTCTTGATTGCACTAACATATTTGAGTTTTAACACAGTTTTTAGTTCGCATAACAAAGACTGGGATTTGTGATATATATTATTCACTAACTCAAAATCGCATTCCTTTAAATTTCATGAAAATTTCAACGTTTTGAACAATCTAAGGACCTTATTAGTACATTGTCTGGCTCTATTGATGCTTTAATTTAAAGATGTTTGTATTTTCTAAATCTTAAGCATAAATATTTTCTTTTGTGCAGGCCAACGATGTGTTCTTAAGATGGATCATCACTACATATGGATGGTGAACTGTGTTGGGGCTTGGAACTATAAAATTTTTCTCCTATTTGTGGTGAGAATAAATTATTATTATTCTGATTCTTATATTAATATGAGGGAATCAAATGGGTGTAACCTTCATCCCTATATGTGGTGAGATTAAATTATTTTTGACCCTATTGTCTGGGAATTCTTGTTATATAAGTATAAGCGAATTCAATTGAAGTAAATAAACAAATAATTCATGTCTCCCCAAAATAGTTGAATAAGTATCATTACTGAGGTCTATTTTTGGCTCTAAACTTAAAGTTGAAAAATATTTGTTACTTCATCCATTCCAGTCTAGGGCTCTGCGGAAAGTCTGCACAACTACAAAGAGCGTTATTTGAACTCTTTGACTATAAGGGCATCACTAGTGCTTCATTTTTTGGATTTTATTCAAGAACTAGACACCTTGGCATTTCATTAAGAGTCAGTTATTCTTCATTCCAATTTCCATAGGATCACGTGTGGTTTGTCCTTTCCTTGCACCCATTTTTTTACAAACATTGCAAATCTAAGCCACATATTAGTTCACTTGTGTAACTATTTTTCTTTCTTTGAAAAAACAACTTGGTCAAAGTTATAGGGACCACTATTTCGAGAAAGCTGCTGCTTCTTTTTGGTGCTTGGCATATCTAAATAGCCTTGAAAATGATAATGGTGGACAGATTTGCAGTAATTCCATTACTTCAATTACTTGGAGGCCGTTTGGTTATGTTTTCATTTTCATTTTTCATTTCAATATTTTAAAGTTTAAAAAGGTATTTAGAGAAAATGGGTTGAAAAGGAGTATGTATTTGGATAATATGTATGAAAAATAATGATTATATAGGATTTAGTAGTTTGTAGATGAAGAGTCTAGAGAGACTAGAGAGGTAGTAATAATGAAAATAGAAAGAAGATATATAGGATATAGGGAAAAGATTTATAGGTCAACTCCTTTCGTCGATGAGCAAGTTCAATTCCATTCAACTTGCTTTATCACTAAGCATTCACTAAAAAATTTCATCTTAGAAGCAACTAACCATTCTAAACCAAATAACTAAAACTATATTCTATATTTTTATCACAAGCACAAGCAGGAAATTGAATTTGTCAATGACAAATTTATGAGGACTATAAACATAAAAAATATATAAAAAAATTTAATATGAAAAATAAGATCCACGGGAACAACATTGTGCCGTGCGCGGTGTACCTTTCCTAGGATTTTGCTCGCTGGCTCTATATACTCATCCGTGATCAATATGATACTTTAATATACAATAATATTAATTGACTCTCAATTCAATTTTATTCATGAATTGACACTCCTAATAAAAAAATGTATGAATTTTCAATTTTATTATTTTTATATTTAATTCAAAATTAAAAATAAAAGTAAAAGTTTTGACTCCTTATATGCTTATTTTTATCATTAACATAAAATGTAATTGTCATTTTCTTTTTCTCCTCAAACACATCAAGAGAAGATCAAATGTTCTAAGTTTTTTTCCTTTAAATTTTGATTCCCTTAAAGAAAAAAGACAGATTCTTTGAATCTTCCTCTCCCAATTCATGACATGTTTTTATCTAAAAAAATGATCTCAGGATTTAGATTAAATAAAATTTTATAAAATTTTTAACCACAAATTAATGATGTTAAAAGAATTAAATAAAATTTAAATATTAATAAATAAAAAATTTGCAAAATGAAATATTCAAAGGTAACTTCATTGAAACGTAAAATAAAATTTAATTATTCAATATTTTGGATACAAAATTTGTGGAGTAAGTCTTTTAGATTGAAAATATTTGATAATTATTAAATATAAAAATTTATCTTAAGGGGTTTTCATTAATTTTTTAAAATTATTTTTATTTAAACATAACGAAACTGATTTTTTTTTTTTAATGCTAATATGTTTTGAAATAAAGAATAATAATTAAAAATTATTTTATTGTCAATTAAAATTTGAAATTTCAAACCTTTACCAAATTAGGTTTTAACAAAAGAGAAACATCAGCCAAAAAACGTAAACAGAGAGCCCGTTCTTCTTGTCAAGTACAAGACACTGTATTGAGACTTCTACAAAAGCTAAAGATGTCTCCTCTCTTGAGTTAGGAAAATTCAACAAATCTTTTCCATCCTAAACTATAATTGCCATATCCGTTTATGATATATCAATGAGATAGTCTTCTCAATGCCTTCGTCGCTCATTCTTGTCCTTGATTACAAATCTAAAACCCTAGTTTCTCACTAAAAATTCATTGAAACTCTAGATTGTGTGAATTTTCCTCAAGCATAGGCGTGAGAATTTGCAGAAAACAACGGTGCTTGTTAATTTGTAGAAAACATTGGTTGCTTGTTAATTTTTGATTTGAAGAAAGCAAAGGTGTGAGGATTCGGTAATCCAACCTCCCTTCTTTTGGTTCTAATTTTTGTTGTTTTTTTTATATTCGCCATTGGCACAATTTTTGGTACCTGTTTATGATGTTTTGAATTTTTGTGTTTTCTCCTACGATGTGGGTTAATTTTTGATTGAATTTCCCAACTTTCTCTAAACTAATTGTTGCATGGTAGTCGTTTAGATGTCTTGCCCATCAATTCTAGGATAAGACGGATATAAGGCTTTGTTCCATGCCCATCAATGAGAGTTTTTTTTTTATTTTTTTTATTTTACAGAACTGCCTCTTCAACGTGCCATTCTTCCACCATATGTTGATCTTTTTTAATTTTTTAGCAGTGCCAGTTGACTTTTTTAGCCTAATTTTAGGAGAAAACAGGATTTGGTCACCCTTCGTGACTACCAAGAAAATTATTAGCGGCCTAATGTGTTGCCTTCTTGAATTAGATTTTGCAGATGTTTTCTGCCTACACCAACACTCTTAATACTACTACTAGTACTGCTAGCTGTTATTCCTTCGTCTTAGTTCAGAAGCAAGAAACTTTCTATTACCTTTAGAGATCTAAACTAAGAGTAACTTTAGAAGGATATTAGTAGTCTAAAATATTTAGTGGAAAATAATGCTGCTGCATTCAAGAGACAAATGGTATTCTGGATGGACTAACTTATGATTTATTTAGGTTGATTGGACTGAGCATATCTATGTTGCATTATTTTGTACTTGGCTTTGGCAAATTATACTAGTCAAGTTTGATTCTTTGGCTTATTAATTCTTTTATTTGGTCATTTTTTCTTGTGCCTTCAAAGTAATTGCATGTGGTTGGAGTTTGAAAAGGGAAAAATTGTCAACTACTACCCAGACCATTATATGAGTTTTTGTGAAGTTAAAGTAAAATGTATTTGATGAGGAAAGTTGCAATACACTTGTATATTTAATATGAGCTGAGATGTATGCTGGTACCTACAACAAAATCAAGAAAAATCCTATTAATTTTGGAGGAACTAAGATAGAATTCGGTAAAGTAGAATTTAAAGAAGTCAGAAAAAAAAATCTCTTAATTATTACTAAATTATTGCACCACTATTTTTGTCTCGCAGGCCATTAATTACTTACTGGTTTTAATTAGTTCTATAGTTTTTTCTTGTGTATCTTGCTGGCAATTAATGAAAATATCATTTCTGTTGTTACTGTTCCCATCTTGTTAGTAGTGGCAGTGTTTTACTTTCATTCATTAATGTGGTAATGAAGATTTTGAAACTAATAGCCATGATTGCCCCACATGATTTAAGAAAAAGGAAATTGATGATTTAGGAGTTAAGAGAATTTATTTTAGTTGCTTTTGATTTGGCCAACCTCAATTAGTCATAGTACAAATGTTGTACAACTTTCAAAGTATTTTAATCATATAGTGACATAATCTTGTCAATGTATATTAGTAGTTAGAGAATTTAATCATCATCATTAAATTTTTTTTGTAGAAATAACAGTCATATGCCTCTTGCAAAGCCTTTCAAATTATACACCCATGATAATATCAACTTTTATTTCACATCAAATAAGTTGAATGTTTTGGAACAACCTATAATTTATCCACCCTCCTTCTGTTATAATAAGAAGGAGTTGTAATAAGGAAAATAGTGATGCCCATTAGTTATGTCCCCAACTTAACAACCACCATTAATAACATTGTGAGCCTTACTATCCCTACAAACTAATAATACTTGTGAGAACTTTTTTGGCCTTCTTTCCCACTGCATTGTCCTCAATTTCTCATGCATGCCTCTTCAATAGATATATAATATATGTCAGACAAAATACAATTATTCATGGCTACCTAAAAAAAACCCTTAATCTAATGGAATATATATATATATATTAATTGTTTTTATACATATAAATTTATCCTTAGCTAACTCCCTAATTAGCTAGTTTGTATCAATCATAATTATTAATTTCCTCCAATATAATCGAGTGATTTTTTTTTCTCTTTCATTATTAATGGTTATACACATACATATATAGTTGAGCACAAAAAGCAATGAATTTCTAGGCCTGGGGTACCAAAAACATCTATCAGTAACTTGTTATCTTTTTAAAAGATTCCTACCTTTATTAATTTTCATCCAAGTTTGAGCTAGAAATTTTGAGTGTACAAAATCTAAAAATGTGAAAGTCTAGCAATTAGTCTATTAGATCTTGTTGATAGGTGATATGTCGATTTTGTCCATTAATTCCCAAAAACTTGATATCATGGATAGTGTAAAAAATAATCATACTTACACACACACACACACACACACACACACAAACACGCACACAATAGCCTTTGCTGGTGAGATGCACCGAAAAGAATTTTAATATTGCAATATTTTATTTTATAATAATATCCATATTACTTCATGTGATTACAAATGAATTATAATTATTTTTAATATTTAAAGAAACAATATCTGTTACTAATTAAATAAAATAACATGAATATTTTAATCTAAAAATATTATGTTTGAAGAGAATTTGTACTTCAATAAGTTATAGAACATGAAGAATTGCTAACTTTAAGTTTATAAATTATAATTTTTTTTAAATAATAAAATTTAAAAAAATGAAAGAATTAAGAAATAAAAATAGAGCAAAATATTTAGCCATCAATATCCTTCCAATTCTTCCAATTCTGTGGAAATTTATCCAACCAACCAATTTCGTAGATATTTCTTTGATCATCCACCTGAACCAATGTCCAGGATCCAATCCAGAATATCTCCAACCAACCAAGTCTGTAGCTATTTGAGCAGCAAATAAACCACTTGTATATGACAAGATTTTCAAAAATAAAAAGATACACATCCAAAAATTTTAATTCTTAATTCTACTCTTATGTGGTGTCAATCATAAATTTTTGCAAATATCCCCTTATTGTAAAACACGGGCTTTATCATGTGCATAAAAGGAATTAGTCCCAAAAATCATGCTTCCATAACAAACATCTACCTTACTTGACCCTCACATGTTGTCTACTTGAGCTATAAGTCTCTTAACTAGTATTATGATTTTAGATAAACACATCATATGTGCTATAATATTTGTTAAAGAATCTATATATCATATATATATTTTTATCTCTATCTAATAATTTTTTGTATTTTCACTTTAACTAGTTCCAAATGGATAAGAGCTGGGTCAAACTCAACGACTTCACTTCGAAAGATTATGTTGATGGAGTGAAAAGTTTTATGAGGTTTGCTTTACAGAATACTGGGGTGGGGGGTAATAACATGCCTTGTCCCTGTGGAGAATGCTTGAATAAGATTTTACACCCACCTCACTTGGTTAAATTGCATTTACTTACTAATGGAATGGATGTGGATTATATTGAATGGGTACATCATGGTGAAATCTCTAATCAATATGTAGAGGACAATATTGATGGTTATATAGATGAAACATTTGAGGAGGAAGAGATGTTGGAAGATTTGAACTTTGGTAGGGATAATTTTGTCAATAATGAGAATCCAGACAATTTTTGGGATAGTCTTAATGATGATAATTCAAATGTTGTAGTAGATGAGGAAGTCGAAAATTTCCAAAGATTTTTGGGAGATGCACAACGCAAGTTATATCCTGGTTGCTCTAAATCATTGTTGTCTTTCCTTGTCAAGTTGCTTCACATAAAGGTTTTGAATTGAATGACTAATAAATGTTATGACATGGTAATTGATTTGTTTAAGCAATACTTGCCAGAGGGTGATGTCATTCCTCCTTCATTTTATGAGGCAAGAAAGGTATTAAAAAGCATTGGTTTAGGGTATGAGCTTATTCATGCATGTAAAAATGATTGCATTCTTTTTTGGAAAGAATATGAGAGCTCAAATAGTTGCCTAATCTGTAAGGAATCTAGATGAAAATCTTCCGCTACTTTCCTTTAAAACCAAGGTTACAACGATTGTATATGTCAAGGAAAACAGCTTTTGATATGAGGTGGCATAAGGATGGAAAAGTTGAAGAGGGTGAAATAATGATCCATCCTTCAGATTCTGAAGCTTGGAAAGATCTTGGTAAGCAATACACTAGGTTTGCCGAAGATACTCGGAGTATACGTCTTGGTTTAGCTACTGATGGATTTAATCCTTTTGGTAACATGAATAATTCTTACAGTATATGGCTAGTCATTTTAACAACATATAATTTACCACCTTGGCAATGCATGCAAGAACCTTATTTGATGATGTCTCTTTTAATTCCCGGTCCTCGATCACCTAGGAAAGACATTGATGTATATCTCAGACCTTTGATAGATGAATTGAAGGAACTATGGGAGTTTGGAGTAATGACACGGGATGTAAAAACTGGAGAATATTTTCGTCTACATGCAGCAATTTTGTGGACAATAAATGATTTTCTTGCATATGGTGATATTTCTGGACATCGAACAAAGGGATATTTTGCTTGTCCAAGATGTAGCTTTAACACTCCTTCGCAAAGACTAAGAAGCAAGATCGGTTATATTGGCCATAGACGATACTTGCCGCGTTATCACCCTTTTCGAAAAAGCCTTAAATTTAATAGAGAGACTGAATTGCGATCTAAGCCTATGGAGCTTTCCAATGATCAGATTTTAATCCAACTAAAAGAGGTGGAACATGTCGTGCTTGGCAAGCATTGTAGAGATAAAAAAAGGAAACATCCTTCCCAACATTCATGTTGGACCAAAAAGAGTATATTCTTTGAGTTGCCACATTGGTCAAAACTTAAATTGCGGCACAATCTTGATGTAATGCATATCGAGAAAAATATATGTGATAGTTTGGTTGGGACTATATTAGACATTGATGGCAAATTGAAAGATACTGATAAAGCTCGACTGGATTTAGAGGATATGGGCATAAGACATGAATTACACTTAAAACCATTAGAAGATGCCAAAGCAAACAAGGAAGGTAAAGTAAAATGTTTGAAGCCTCATGCACTTTATTCTCTATCCCAAAAAGAGAGAAAAGGGTTTTGTTAGTTCTTGAAATCAGTAAAATTTCCAGATGGATATGCTGCTAATATCTCTAAGTGCGTAAGTGTCAAGGATGGTAAGATAGCAGGGTTGAAAAGTCATGATTGCCATGCTTTATTGCAACGTTTGCTTCATGTAGGAATGCGTGGTTACCTACATAAAGATGTTCTTGATGTCACTACTGAGTTGGCAAGCTTTTTTAGACAGTTATGTTCCAGAAAACTTAATCTCGATGTCCTTGACAGTTTGGATAAAAAGATTCCCATGATATTATGCAAGTTTGAAATGATATTTCCACCTGCTTTCTTTGATGTCATGGTTCATCTAGTAGTTCATTTGGCACAAGAGGCCAAGCTTGGTGGTCCTATACATTATCGATGGATGTATCCTATAGAGAGGTAAAAATTTATGTTTATTTAAATTTTTTTCTTAAAAAATATCTTATGATATACTTAAAATGCTTCTTTCTATCATGTCAGTAATGTGTGTTCTTTCTTGATATTTTTTCTAATGTAACTATAGGTATCTTAGTAGTTTAAAAAGGATGGTTTGAAATAGAGCTCGTCCAGAAGGTTCAATAGCTGAAGCATATATTGTGAAAGAGTGTTTGACTTTTTGTTCCTTGTAGCTTCATGGAATTGAAACAAAATATAATAGAGATGATAGAAATCAAGATGGTGAGGAAAATCTAAACGCAACAATATCTGTGTTTAGAAGTAAAATTCGAACCTTCGGCGAAACAGATTTTATTGAAATGACCCCTCAAGAATATAACACATTACATTGGTTTGTTCTGAACAATTGTGTGGAGATAGAATCGTATTTGAGGTAACTGGAATTTTTCTTTATCATTATAAACTCATATCTAACATTACATTACTAATTTATATTATTATTGTTGTTTAGAGAGCACGAAGAAATACTCAAATGGGAATATCCTGTTGGATGGGAGGCAAGGCAAAAGAAAGAGTTTGCTTCATAGTTTGATAATCGAGTATGATATTAAAATTACATATAATTTTGGCCTATTGAAAAATAAACTTTTTATTGTATACAAGCGCTAACTCTCATTAATTTGTAATAGTAGATTAAAGAGCTTCAACGTCTAAAATCCCCACTTGCTACCGATGAACTTCTTGCACTAGCATCTGGTCCTGATTATCGTATTAGTAAATATAGTGGATGCATTGTAGAAGGAGTAAAGTATCTAACTAGCAAAAGAGATAGTCAACGGATGACACAAAATAGTGGAGTGTGTGTGGAATCTGTACATAAGGGAAAAATGATAAAGTTTTATGGAGTCTTAGAAGATGTAATTGAGTTGAGCTATGCCTATGGCTTTCGATGTGTATTATTTAGTTGCAAATGGTTTGATTTAGATCGACATAAACCACTAAAGTTAGATAGTGATTTTACTAGCATAAATGTGGGCAAGTTTTGGTATGAAAGTGAACCTTATGTATTAGCATCTCAAGTAAATCAAGTATTCTATGTTAATGATACAAAACTAGGTGGGAATTGGAAAGTGGTTCAAAGTGCACAACATCGACATTTATTTGACCCATCTGCTGTTCAATTTAATGATTTAAATGAACCCGATGTGAGTGAAGTATATCAACAAGAAAACTGTTCTCATATCCAAGTTCAAGATGGTGCTCAAGAGGTTAGATCAATAGTCTGCACTGATGAAGCTCCATTAGAGATTGAAATTGCTGAGAAAATAGTCAACACACATGTCGACAATGACGGAGATCACAATGAAGATAATGAGGAAGAAGAAGATGACACTTTAGCTGAATATTGGAGTAGTGATGATGAAACGATTCCTTCATTTAAATTTCACTTCAAAATTAATTCTTCACATTAATTAAACTAACCCTTTAATTTAATTAATTGATCTTGACTTAACTCCTTAAGTGAAGTAACTTAACTCCTTAAGTTAGAAGCTGTTAACTTAACCCGCTTAAGTTAACTTTACCAATTGATAGTCATATAGCACAAATTAAATTAACTCCTTAATTTAATTGGTCTGCTTTAACTTTTTAAATTATTTTGATCAATTTAATAATTAAAACGATCAAGCCAAAATGACCAAAAATTAGCCAACGGTTTTTCCTCCATAAAATTGGTCACTAGAATTTTCTAACTCTTAGAAAATTCCCTTCATCAAATAGAACTTCCTATTGGCTTTGTGTGTGTGACCCATCAGGTTCTACCATTCATTGGACATGGACTCACAACTCTTGTGATATCGAAATATTCATATTAGTTTAAACTCTTTTAAACTAATGACTCAGGATAATTAATCTCTGTTAACTGAAAAGTACCTAATCTCCATGGTGGATGTCCAATCTCAAGTCCATGGAGTCCATCTAATTGGCCGAAATGAATATGCTTTTTAAGAACCATTCTAGCTTTATGCTTGCCATGCAAATACAGTCTTTTCATCTTTTATCTCCCAAAAAAGGCCTAGACAAGATATTTGCTAACTCCCTAATAGCCTCAATAACTATGTTTCTATTCATAATATTCGATTTCTCTTTATGACCTCATCTTTGCAAAACTCTTTTTCCTAATTTTCATATTACTTTGGGCAAGGATTTAGTAGAATTGATCATTATAGAATACATAGCAAATCATTCTCCATTCACAACAATTAAGAGATGGATCCCATCTTGGATCTCACAAGCCTCCATGCCTAAGTAGTCAATACCTAAGCTCAACCTGGACGACCCACAGAGTGGTCAAGTAAGAGTTAAAGCATGAAAACCTAAACAAAAGGTTACCATGGATCCTCGGGCTGAGGACTAATTATATGCACTAGTGTAAGTTGGAGAACTTGCTACTACTGACTTGCCACGACGGCTAGCTAGTGGATTCTCTGGGTGAACCTTTAGTGAACTTGTTCTCTAATAAGCACCCACTAATATGCACCTATGTCTAACATGGATTGCTTATGAAATGGAGTTATGTTCAACCCCTTTGATTTATGCATCGTTAGTACAAGTCTATCCAAATTTTATATGCCCTGTCTCATAAAATTCTACGACTTAAAATATTTTAAGACTATATAAGACTTATTTTATGATCACCACCCAGTGTGTGACCAAGTTCCATAGTCTTTGTGATCTAAGGGCTTCAACCAAATGCTAGTGAAGAGAATTAAGCATAAGATGAAGATGGCCATTTTATATGAATATCATTCAATCAAGATTGTATCATAAGTGAAATAGTTTACGTGCCAATCTAATTAGCTCTGGGTACTATTCCTATAGATTTAGCGGAGGATGGAGATATATCAATTGATGATGATTATATACAACCCAATGGAGTGGATTATGAGGCTGATGAGACTGATTATTCAGACACACCAAGCTGTGCATTAGAAGATGTTGAAGGATCTACTGATGATGACATATTAACTGAGAGAAGTCACAACAAAAGAGACTTAATTGATAAATTGGAAAGGATTTTGAGAGATGCAGATGACAATCAGACTAGTAAGAAAAAAGCTACAGAGGCTTAGAAGGTGGCTGAAGAAGATTGGTACAAGTAAGGCTGGAAAATAGGATAAATTGATTAGTTTGTCTGGTTCAGATGATGATGCACCTAAGCATCATTCTTATAGAGGAGAGGAAATCAAGAAATCTAGATGATTATAGGTACAAAATTTCCAAATGCTCAAGTCTTCAGAGAGGTGCTCAGACATTACTGTATATGGGAGGGATTTCAGTTGGAGTTCACGAAGAATGAGAATGCCGAAATAACTGTAAGGTGTGCCCATTAACATTGCACTTGGGGGTAAAGTATTTCAAGTCAAAACTATTAAAGGGGACCATGTAAGCACAAGGATGTATGAGAACAAGCTTGCTAAGTGTGGCTACTTAGCAAAAAGGTTGGAAAACACAATTAGACAATCCATAAATTCCAATAGAGAAATTGCGAGCTATTATTAATAGAAAAATGGGGATTCAACTCAAGAAATGGAAAACAATAGCTGGGAAGAAAAAAACTTAGGAAAATATAAAAGGGAAGGATATATTGCAATATAGATGGTTGTGGGATTATTGTAATACTGTGAGGCACAAAACTCCTGGTAGGAGACTTATCCTTAGAAAGGTTGATGGAAGTGATGCCCCTGTGTTTGAAAGAATGTATTTTAGTCTTGATTCCATGAAGAATGTTTATTAGTTGGCTGTAGGCCTATTTTGGCCTTGATATTTGCTTTTTGAAGACTAATTTTGAGGGACAACTTCTGGTGGCTGTTGGTAGAGATGGCAATGACAATATGTGGCCTATTGCCATTGTAATTTCCATAGCATTGGTCCCTGTAGAGAGTAGGAATACCTGGACTTGGCTTGTTGGAAAGCTATTGGATGATATTGGGAATCTTGGAGAGTCTAAATTGGTGTTTATATTTGACAGGTAGAAGGGTCTAATTGAGGCCTTAAAAGATTTGGTCCCCAATAGTGAGCACATGTTTTGCATCAGACACATGTGTGAAAATTTCAAGGAAAAGTTCAAGGGACCATAACTTAAATAGCTATTTTGGAAGGTTGCCTGTACAGCAAACAAGATAGATTGTGAAGACTTCATGAAGGAAATTGAGAAAGTTGACACTAAATTGGATGAAGAGACATAAACGGTTGCTAAGTGGTTGAGAAAGATCCATCCATAGCACTAGAGTAGATCTCATTTTCAAACTTACTGTAAGTTTGATGTTTTGGTGAACAATTTGTGTAAGTCTTTCAGTAGTTACATCCTTAAGGCTAGAGATAAGCTAATCATTATGATGTTTGAATAGATTAGAACTAGACTCACGATAAGAATCTAATGCAAAAGTGAGGGTATTGAAAAATATGCTGGCTCAATTTGTCTTAACATCCTAAAAAAGATCAACAAGCAGCACAAACTTGCTAAGAATTAATGGACAAGATTGTGTGGAGGATATGAATTTGAAGTGGACAACTTTACTGATAAGTATGTTGTTGACCTGGCTAATGACACTTGCACATGTGGTATGTTCCAATTGAATGGATACCTATGTTGTCATGCATATGTTGCCATTTTTGATAAGTGGGACAAGACTGAGGATCATGTGAATGCTTATTATAGTGTGGAGTTCTAACAAAAAGTTTATCAATTCATGATCCATGTTGTTCTTGGCCAGAAGCATTATATCAAAGCCTCTTTTGAGCCATTAAGGCCTCTAACCTTGAAGAGGAAACTGGGAAGACCTAAAAGGTTGAGGAGGAAAGGACCACAAAGTTGCAAGGGAGCACTTTAATAAGAAACGCTTGACTCATACCTGCAAGAGATGCTTCCAAACAGGCCATAACAAAACTACTTGCAAGAATCCTATGTATCCAAATTCTAAACTATATAAGGTATGTGATTATATATTTGTTCAATTTATTACTATTTTAATTTCTTTCTTTCATTTTTAATATTCTAATTGTCTTTGCAGAGAGACCAACCAACAGAGATAAATAATGAAGGTTCAAGTGCCCCTCCTGCTAGTAAAGCTTCTACAACTAATGTCCAGCCTCCTCTTACCTCCACTCCTTAACCAAGAATAGCAAGGGTAACTAATTATTATTTATTTTTCACATAGTATGAATTTCTAGTCATTTACTCACTTCTAGATTTAAAAATTATAGAAACAATCAACTTCTAGAGGTGGAGGAACATACCAAGGCTTCAGGAATGAAGCATTGCTTGGCAAACAACCTAAAAGAAGAAAGTCAAGTACATCAACTCTAGATTCAAGAGCACCTCCAAATGGTTTAGCTTCCAGTAGGTCAGCTCTAATACCTGCAATAGTAGGTTTTGGATCTAAAGTAGGAGGTGTGAAGAGAACAAGGAAAGCAATTGTACCTGATGTATTGGAAAATAATAGGACAAGGGCATTACAAAGGAGAAAAAAGAATTAAGGGATGTAAAGCTATAAGTGTTTGAAATATTTTTGAAGCCAAATGTATTCTTTCAACATTGATTTCTAGAACAAGTAGTACTGAAGCTGAACTTGTTGCATTTTTTTTGGAAGGTTTTAGGGGCAAAGGAACTCTTTATGTATGAAGGTTGCTTATGACAACTTCAACATTGATTTCTGGAAGATGTAGTACTGAAGCTGAATTTGTTGCATTTTTTTGGAAGGTTTTAGGGGCGGGGAACTCCTTATGTATGAAGGTTGCTTATGACAATTTTATGTTGACAATGTTATTTTTGAGAATGTCTAAATCTTATTTTAGTTATACTACATAGTTGTTTAGTTTCTTGGCATTTTGTGGATTGACTTTTAGATTGGCTATTGGTGGGTTGCCTTTGGATTGGTTTTATGATGGTTTTGGATTGCTTTTATGTTGGTTAGAGATTGCTTTTGTTCAGGTTTAGGATTACTTTTGGCTATTTGAGGATGAGGGATGATGGATTTGGATTTTTGCATCTTTGTGCAACTGACCTATTTTTGCTATTTTCAGCAAAAATATGAGCCTTCCACCACCTTTTTTTTTTTAAAAGAGTGTTTAAACCCCTTATGTTATATAAAAAGAGGAATATACACCCCTCTGTGTTGCTGGTTTTTTCAACAACGGACATTATAAGTACATTAACAAGTACATAACGAGCGGCATCAAGAAATTCAAAGTTGCACATTAACAGAAACATAAAATTACGTTGAAAGTAGTTTAAACTTACTACAAATACATTGAAAATAGATAAACTACTTCATGAAGATGTTGAAAATTAACAATGTTAACAGGACACCACACACAACCTAAGAAAAATGAACATAATTTTTAAGCATCTCAGACTCCATCTGTGTAGACACCTTTGACACAACTTTATCAATGTTAGGAACATTATTTTCTTCCATTATGGCACTTGTGTCCATTGTCATGGGTGGGCTTATTAGAAGGCTAGTTGCTGCCCACATAGCTTATTGTTGATTACACCAATGAAAGAAGTTACAATGGTGTTTAGAACAACAATAGTACAACTTACCTTTTGAAGATTTCGCCTCAAACTCCACTACTTGAATTTTAGCTCTTAGATTGCATCTACATTCTGGAGTTTTTCCATATCTCAAGTCAAGGGCTACGTGCTTTTGTGCTTTTCTACTCTTATTCTTCACTCTTGAATTGGATGAAGACATTCTACAGATTTTTGGGACTTCAAAGAAAGGAATTAAAAAGAAGGAGTTAAGAACATGATGGAAATTAAAGTAATAAAATGGGAAAAGTGGAAAAAAAAAAAACAAATATGAAAAAATATGATGGATGGATAAAAATGTAATTTTAGTTGAGAAAAGTTAGGAAAACCCATGCCACCTTTGCACAACAACGTGCGTGAGCATAACCTATACCTTCAAAGTGTTGGAACAATTCATAAAAGTGACACAAATAAGTTTTTTACCCCTTTTTTTTTCACGAAGGGATAAACCGCTATAACGGTATTTTTAAGGGGGTTTAAATTAAAATTTTCCTTATTCAAAGTTATCACTGCATGCTCAATAAGACTGGGTGGTACCCTCCGAAGCACTTGTTGCTGCTTGACCCAGCTATTCTTGTTAATTTCCCTACTGTGGCAAATTAATGAGGCTGGCATTGAAGCCATAATGGTAGTTATTGTGGCTCCACAAGCGGCTGAAAAGGAGTTAGACTAAGATTTAGTCTTTTCCTTTCTTTTGTTAAGGACAACTTTGTTTTCATTTTTCTTTAGTAGTATGCTAGTTGTCATTTTTTCAAAGTAGCCACGCTACTTGAGCACTCTAATAGTGTTAGACTTTATTTTCCTCTTGTGGGTATTGAATAGTTCTTTAGCCCTTTCTCATACTTGACTATTTGAATGACTGTATGATTTATGTTTGTCTTCATTTTTTTATATAACTTGGGTCTCATCATATTTTTGCACTTTTTTACTTTTGCAGGTCCTCCAAAGATCACTAAGATTACTCCAGTAGTGGGTAGATTATCAGTTTCTTAATGGTGTTGCCTTTCTCTAAACTCCAGTTATTCGCAAATGTGAGCATTAGTGGTCTACGTCACCCCTAGGTTAGGATCGCTTCTTAGAGCTATCCTGCCTTTGGGGCACAAATTCTTTTAAGTATCCCACTAGATCAGCTTTTATATCTCATCCTTAAGGTTACAACACTTCTTAGTAGTATATTCCTATAGCAGTAAAAATGACACCACTTCTCAAAATTTGTCTTGGGATTGTCCGTCATCTTCTAAGGGATGAGGTTAGACTAAGCCTTGTTGCTAAGCAATAATGGGTATATCTGCCCTCAAGGCGTTTAAGACAATGCACATAAAGATCACCTTCGCTGGCTACACCAACGATCTTCTAACTTTTTTTGTTAGTGCCGCCTCCTTCATATCACATCTTGTGCTTAGTAACGTCTATTGGGGCCATCATTTCCTCAGTTCGGCTTACTTATCTGCTCGGATGAGGAGTTCTTTTTAGGTTGGTGGATGGCTTCCACATTATTGATTCCTTAAGTTTTCGGTGCTCCAAGTTTACTAAATAATATTAGATATAAACTCCTGGCTAATATGGAGGATCTCATGGACCGCTTGAACAAACTGATTGATGTAGTCCCTCAAGGTTTCTCCATCCTTCTACTGGATGGAAAATAGGTAGGTTGTTGTCTTGGGTTACTTATGGTTGATGGAGAAATTATGAAGTGTTACGCCAGCTGGTCCCAGCTAGTAATGGATCCTGCTAGCAACTGGTTGAACCAGGTCAGAGCACATCGGTTAACATGATGCGTAACACCTTATAGTAAGCAGCTTAGCTCAAGTCATAGAACTCCATTCATGCCAGAAAGTTGTCCTAATGCCCTTGGAGGCCACTCGTACTATCAAACTTCAGCAGGTTGACAATCTTTATGCTATAGGAGGAGGGACTCTACCAAGATGGCCAGGCAAAAGGAGTTGCATCTAGGAAAAACAATAATAGAGAAATATATTCATCTCTTGTGCCTCCTAAGCCCTAATGGATGGTAAAAGGCGTAGAAACCCCAACTATTATGTTTAACTGCTGTGATTGATTACCTCGGAGGGAAGACTATACATCAACTTGTTGAGGTGGTAGAAGGGCCGTATCTCTTTCCTCATTCCCCCAACATTCAGTTCTCTTTGAGGATGACGATGCTTTCCAGCTTTAATAAGAGGATTGGGGTGGCTCTCAAACTGCTACTTTGACCGTAGCTTGTGCAAAGGCGTTCTCCACTAGTGAAAGTAGTGCTTCTTGATTCATCTAAAGCACTGGTCCTCTAGAGAGCATAGCTTGTTGCTTAGGTATCACCTCCACTTGTAGGTGCACACTGGGCGTTTGCTCCATTGATGAAAGGGACTACGCATCCAATCTATTCTTCTCTGTGTTCCCACTCGAGTACCATCTGTGTGCTGGAGTTTCGAGCTTTAGATATCATCTATATCCTCATCATTCCGTACATTAGTTGGGAGTTTCTCACGAAAGGGGCTAAGGCAATGTTGCATGGAAATAGAGTTAGATCCTTTCAAGAAATCAATGAAGTGTTATGCTTTTGCTCTTGAAACGTGGTTGCATAGCGTCAAAACTCGAGTTTGCAAATGATTGCTTATATGCATTTTTAGCTTTGATAGATGATATTTATATTAATTAAGTCTTGTAGGGTTTTGGCCCATTTGGGTTGGGGAACCTATCTGGGTGGCTTAAATTATTAAGCTCATTAGCCCATTTTCTTATTTATTTAATTAATTAGGCCTCTTATTTACTTTTTACCTTTTTTTTTTATCTTTAGAGTCTTATCTTACCATGCCAAAGATCATAATTCATTGCGTTTAATTGACAACCTAAAGGAACGAGGAAAAAAGCATATAAAAGGTGTCCTAGAAATAGATGTGGCAAGGGTGAAGAAAGGAAATATATATTTTTCTATTATTCTAACTTGTGTTTTTTATAAAATTAGTAAGGTTACAACACCAGGTAAGTCCCAGCCTTATCAAAGTTTTTCAAATTTAATTATTTTTATAATAATCTCTTTTGGATATATTTTTAGGCAAAATCAAATATATAATGTAACTTATAATTTAATTTTAATTTAAAACTTACTTCAATTATCAAAATTTACTTCCCCCATCATTTATAATCTCTCAATCTTTTTTCCATACTCTAAAAATATTTAGTTAAAACCATTTATACTTTTCCAATAATACAATAATGAAGAACTCATTCTCAATGATCATAAATAATTTTTTATGGGGGACACAAATCTATCATAATTAGCATATTTGAAAGTTTTAAAAGCTTGATAAATTGTTAAATGACAACTTAAACAATCAACTATATCAATCTCAAGAATACATTTATTTGTGCATTTCAGTATTTTTAACAAGTGCATTTTAACTTCATAGCACTTTATAGATAATATTATTCTATTTGCAAATACTAATATTTGAATATAATAGCGTTAGATAGAGAAAGTTTGATGAAAATAAAGTATTACATAAAATTATTTATATATTTCATGCTTATAAAAGAATTTCGTGAGAGATTGATATGTTTTTAATGATTTATTGTATTAAATATTGAAGATTTATTTATTGAGTTGAATATTGATATGTTTATAAAGTTGTTTTATGACATTATGTAATAAATGTTTGATGCTGCTAAAAAATGGAGTGAGGTCCTTTTGGGAGACTACAGAGTGTCGATTTGTCTTCTCAAGAACGCGCATAGAGAGATCTGCTTTTCTCAAGAGTTCTTTCACTATAAGAAATTTTGCAAATGATTCCCCCCTCTCTCCAAATTTCTTTTTAGGATTTGGTATTTATAAATTTTAGTCTTGATAGGCTTAGGCCCATTAGGGTTTTTGTATTATCTTTGTGGCTTTAGTTTGTCTTTTGGGCTCTTTGGTCTATTTAATTAGTTAATTAAATTTAGGATTGATTCATTATTTTTGTTGAATTACCAAAATATCCCTAGATCTAATTTTAATCACATCATCGAGCCCCTTTATTTTCAATAGGAAATTTTTAAATTTTTTTAGAGAATATAATTTAAGTGTTATTTTGATTTTTATGTTATGTTAATTCGTAAAAACGATATTGTTAACTTGCTTAATCATTGTGAGCAGAATTGAAAGCGCGTGTTGAGAGACGTGGTTCAATATGATGTTCACTTAAGGACTTAGGTAATTTTCATGTATCTGATGCTTAAAAGATCAAGAAGGCCTTGTATTGTAGTCATCCAAGGATTTAGAAAATTTTTGAATGTTGTTACAACATTAGTAATGAGGTGTTGCGTCAAGAAAGTACATGATGGTGTGAATTTTAAGGCAAGCTCCATTAGAAGGAAGTGTTCACGCTTGCACGAAGAAGCACGTGAGTGTCTCTTAGAAGTGTTCTTATGTGGTACTTGGTTGTTCTTATGACAGGGGATAATGTAATGTCATGGATAGATTTAAAAAGATTTTATGTCGCCATCAATTGAGGACTTGGGAAAATTTTGCATGGTTTTGCAAGAATCAAAATATCGAGATGGAGAATCTGATTAATGTTTGCAGTCAAGGTTGAGTCTAACTTTGAGAATGGGAGACATAAGGAGATAATCAATATTGGTGTTGGGTGCCCGTTGGGCATCTGGACAGGGTGTCCATGGCAGCTTAACAACTATATGGTTGGGTAGGCACTTGCTCCAAGCAACCACATTGGATGTCCGCGTTAGGCACCCATGATAGGCATTTGTCAAGGTATGTGAACTTAGACGTTTCACTATAATCAGTTGAATGCTCATTTTCCTGGTGAATATGAGTTCATCTTCTCTTATGGTGAGGGTCGTATTAATGCTGCTGAGTAATAGCGACGTCATGGGGGACTTAGAAAATTTTCTTGGGGTTAAGGTTTGTGTGTTAAAGGATGTTGAAGACATGTCTTAAGAGCTTGTACTCTGCGAACGACTTAGAAAATGTTATTTGGACCGTCTCATGCTTAAGAGACCTTTGGAGGTCCATCTGCCGCTTTGATTATGTGTGTAATCCTGCATTTACTCAACTTTCATCTGATTTACAGTTTGGTGAGCTTTCTTAACTTATTATTTTCATATGAGGTGTTATGCTAGTTATCTTGCGTTCATTTGAAGATTTGGATAAATTTAAGAAGCAAGTTCTCAGGGTGATGTCTTTCGCTTGTTCTTTATTTTCAGTGTACCTTAGTCTTCGTGAGCTTTTATCTAACTCGCTAGGGTCAATAAAAACTTCTTGGGGTACATCAACTTAAAGGACGATCATGTCATAGGAGCAGGATATTGGGAAGTAGGATGCAATTTGAGTTCGAGTTTCCGACTAAGTTTGAGTTGGAGTTTATATGTTCAATATGGCAATTATGTTTGCTAGGTATAAGGAGATACGTTCACAGGGTACAAGGAGGCAGCGCTTGCTTGGTCAGCGCTAAGTGACACCATCTGACAAGACCTAAAAATTTTTATGGAGGTCTTGTGCTTTGGCAATTACTTCAAGTCCTTAGCAGGGTCTTACGCTCCTTGAATAACTTAGAGTTTTCCATAGAGCTTTTATATCTTTTAGTGGGTATCTTCAAGAGGGCCTCTAGCATTGTGGTTTATATAAGCCCCGTTGTCTCTCTTTTAATGGCCAAGCATTAATTGAGCACGGAGTGACTTCTACATTTGTTTCACTATTTAATCTTGTGTCTTTGTAGTAGGAGTTAGAGTTTTGAGGGACACCAAGTCATCTCTTCTTATAAAATTAAAGTTTCCTAAGAAATTAGGGGCAAAACTTAGTAGGACAAAAGTTTCATCGACCAATGAGAGGTATGGCAATGTGAGATGTTGTAATGAGGAGGCAACTTAATTAGTTCAGGAACGAAGTCAAAAAGAGGAAAAGTCAGCTAAATTACTGAAGGAGCATAAGTAACTGAAAATGAGATTTGCTAAAGAGGTGAAGAGTGAAGAGAAGTTTCTATGTCCTTGTGAACGGGGCTCATAAGGATACAACTAGGAATATGAGGGCTCTGGCAAGTTGTTTAAGGTGATAGATACAGAGGCGACGGTAGAAGAGCTGGCAGTTGTAGCTGTATAGAAGTGAGATATCATGTCTATAATAGTAGTGGCAAGTAAAATTTGTGTTTAGGATTTTGATACTGCTTAGCATCTTATAGTCAATTTGAGTAGTGTGCTTTTATTTACTTTCAAAGGCCGAGTGTTAGTCAAACGTCCTTTTGTCTCTCTCATTTGAGTTCAATAGAGTTTGCTTTGTTCTTGCTTATTTTACGTTTATGTAAGCACTTAGCCAATTGAATGCCTATTGACTTTGCGTACTTGTGCTTTGAAAATTAAGTACATCTCGAACATCTGTGTAAGGTACTGAACTTGCGCACTTTTGCATATGCCAAAATTCGGCGTCCACGTGGGGTATGAATGCTAGGCTCGAGTATGCGGTGGGCTCTAGGCTAGGGTACCCACTAGGCTTCTATCTTGGGCACCTACTGGGAACCTATCTTGGTTGCTGGTTGGGCACCAATGCTTAGGCGCCTTTGGGGGACATCTTTTCCCTTTTCTCAATTTGCGGTTGTTTATGTTATCTTTATCAAACTTGTGACAATACAATGTATTTGATTGTCACTGAGGGACTTAGAGAATTTTATTGATAAAGTAACATTATAAGTATGACATGTGATGAAATTACCTTAGGGTGGCATGGAGCCTCCCTCTTAGCATTTTCATTAGTTCTTGTTGCGTGAAGTGAAGTCCTCCAAGAGATGAAGGTTAATGCTACACTCAAGTTGAGCATATAATGAGTGTCGAGATTAAAACAAAGATTCTTATGAGTCTTCTGGGAAACTTCATAATAAACACGTGACAACATACTGAGTCACTTGACTTTGAGGCTTCTTTTGAATGTCTCCTCTTGGTGAGGATTCAAGGTTTGTTTCCTTTGCTTGATGATATAAGTATCTTCCAAGATGTTCTTTAATGAGAGTATTTAAAGTGGTTGCCACATATTCTTGGAGGGGGCCGATAATGAACTTTTTTAGAAAATGCCACATGCTTTAGAAGGGAGCTGATAATGGACTTTTTCAAACTATGCCATGTGCTCCCAAAAGGAGCCAACAATAGATTTTTTCAAAGGATGCCACATATTCCCAAAGGAGCCGATAGTTGACTTTTGTAGAGGTTATGCAAATGCATCAAAGATTGAGTTTGCTCCAAAGAGCAAGGTGCGCAAGTGCATCAAAGATCGAGTTTGCTCTGAAGAGCAAGGTGCACATGTACGTCAAAGATCATGAATGAGATAGTTTCAGCTCATGATTTATTCAAGTCTAAAAGTGCATAACTCTAAATCAAAAGAGATTACCAGCTCAAAGCAAAGAAAGAAAATTTCTAACTTACTCTAAGAGAATTTGTCGACGATACTGGGGAATTAAATGCAAGCTTCATTTGCGGTACTCCTAAATATTCTGTAGTAGATCTTTTAAGGTAATTGTCAGCTTGATATTAGGGTCTCAAAGTGTCCTCAGCATTATCCTTCTTCCTGTTGTCATGCAACATCTTTGTTTGAGGGCTGAACTCTCAATGTTCTTCCAAATGTATAGCGATGTACTTCAAAAATTCTTAGTATGGAACTAATTATGTGAGCTCCTATTGGCCTTGATACCAACACTAACACCTTCTTAGTATTGGCAGAGTCTTCACTAACTAGCCTTCCTAAGATATTCAAGATAACTTTGGCCACATGGAGGTTATCAAGGTCCCATTGTTGTTGTTTGTCTTTGGGCTCTTGGTGTTCATCTCGCTATCTGGTGGTCTTTGCTTCCTCTCGCTATGAGATATTTCTCTAGACTGTCCGTCCTCTACTCTACATATTTTTTTAGGTGTCCTCTCTAGATCAATCTCTTAATCTCACTCTTCAAATGTCAGCACCATTTGGTGGTATGTCGGCCATTGCAGTGGAAGTCATACCACTTGTTCGGTTTTTCTTTCTTTAGATCATTCGTTGTCTTTTGGGGAAGCTGCCGTAAAAGGCCACGTTGCAGCACCACCTTTAGAATTTCAACTTTAGGGCTAGAAAGTGGTGTGTATGTTGTGAAAGCCCATAGAGTACTATGCTTTGTGCCTGTTAGACCCTCGCGTTCGTGATCTCCTTGCTTCTAGTTATTGTTATTCTACTTATCTACAAAAAAGTTGCTTTTTTCGATGGAATTTCCTTGAAAATTTTCAAAGGATTTCCAACAGATTTTCATGAGATAAAAGGTTCATCAGAAATCTAAAGGAAAAATGTCAAAAATTTGGAGGGAATTTTGCGAGAGCTTGGCATGGACATAGCTGCTGCATTTCTGTCGGATTTTTGATGGAAATTACTGTCAAATGGAATAACTGACAAAAAATTCAATTATATTTTTCCTATAGATTTTCCAATGGAAATTCTGTCTGAAATCTAAATTATTATTTTTTTTTAAAAATTCAACAATGGATTTTCCAACAAAAAATTGAAATTTTATTTTTTAAAAAAAAATCAATTTTTTAGAAAATGGTTGGTTCCCAATGGACTTTTCAATAGAAATTTTGTCAGAAATTTGATTTTTTTTTCAAAAGAAGTTAGTTTTTGATGAAAATTTTGTTGATAGCCTTAATAAAATCACCCGCTCTATCTTTCTTCCTCATTTCTTTTTCTACACTTTCTTCCTTCCCTTCCCCCAAAATCTCCAATCTCATTGCTTCCCCACCCATTTCTGTCGTTGTCGTCCTTTGCCCATCCATTTCTGACACTATTGCGTGTTCTCCGTGCCATTCCCACCATCACCACACCATTTCCACCATTGTTCCACCATACCTGTGCATCTCCACCGCTGCCTTCACCATCATGAGGTCAGTCTCTGGTTAATTTCTATATTAATTTTTGTTCATTTTTATGTATTATGTATTACATTATTTATATTGAGTTTATACCCAATTAAATTGTTTATATGTTATATATTGAATTTTAGATATATTAGTATGTGCAAAAATTATCATGTTATAAGAAATTTTAGATATATTAGTATATTAATATATGAGATTTTATATTGAACTTTAGGCATGTTAGTATATGTGCAAAAATTATCATGCTATAAGAAATTTTATGTATAATATTTTCAATTGTTTGCAAGTAAATATTTTATATTGAATTTTAGAGATGTTAGCATGTATTAATTCTATTTACGTAGAATTTGAGTTATTTTAAGTAATGTAGCATTTTAATAGGGGCAAAGTTAGGGTTTGAATTTATTTCCAAATGTGACTGCTGAATTTAAGATTAAAATTTCTATAAATTGTTCAATTACTTATGTTATATTGTTTAATAAATATATTATTAGGATTAAAAATTTTTCCAAGTAGTTAGGGCTCAATTTAGGATTTAAATTTTAGTGAATTGTTCAATTAGTTAGGTTATGTTGTTCATTTAATGTTTTATTAGGGTTTGAATATATTTCAAGTAGTTTGAGGTTCCTTTTTTAAATAATATATCCATTGTGTCACAAATATCATATTTTTTATGAATATTAAGCATGTGTTAGGTGTGTAGTTTAGGTAGAATTGATGGTTAGGAAGGAATATGGGAATTGGGGGAAGGGATGGATCCTTCCCATTTGTTGTTGTTGGTTTCTGATTGCTTACACGTCTTAAAGTTATAAGGGGATGCAATATGTTTTTACGGATATGTTATTTTATTGATTTATTTGATTTTCTATTTGTCTTTTGAAATTTTGGATTCTTATATGTTAAGGGAAAACTCTGTCGGATTATTTTTTTCGTTGTATGTTCTCTATTTAATCCATATTAAAGCGACGTAAATGCCTTGAATAAATATTGTTTTTGTTTTTATAGATGACAGATTAGTCAGGTATCCGTGCTTCTACAGGCCAAGGTAGGGGTTCTAATCAGTAGAATTACCATGGTGATGTTGATGGCTATTTCGATTGTGGTGGTACTGATGCGGCTGGCCAGTAGATAAGACGCTTTTTTTGTATATATTTTTGTAATAAAGGAATATTACTTTTTGAGATTTATATTTATAAAATTATTATTTTTTAAATTATATTTTCTATTTATTCATAATTTTATTATTTTGTTCTTTTATGGTATTTTGTATACAAGATTTATCAATCGGCTAGAGGTTCAAATAAAAATTTAAAAAATTAATCTCCAACAAAAATTCAAGGAATTTTCATCAAAATTTAACAATAAATTTATTAATAAAAAATTAAGATTAAAATGGAATTGCTTATTGGAACAAAAAAAAAAAGTAATTAAAAAAATCCAAGTTTGTCGAAAATCCACCAAAATTCCAATGAAAAAATTAGGCGAAAATTCCATCGATTTTTTTTTTCCCTCGAGACCCTCTGTTGGAAACGCATTGAAAACTGCTTTCCAACAATGGTTTTTCTGATGTGAAAAATTTCGTCAGAAATTAATCGTTCCATCGAAAATCAGTCAGAATATATCGAAAAAAGCGAATTTGTCTATAGTGTTAATTAAAGGAGTCACAGTTTCCCAATCCTGATATACTTTTTTGGGTGCATCAAAAGTTCTTCTAGAGTAGTATGAGGCTTTCCAACAATCAATTCCTAGAACTTTGAGTGCTTTACGTTTTATTGAATGATGCCGGGCATGAGCTTCGGGCTGACATGGGGGATCTCGTGTACTACTTGGGCAAAGCAATTGAGGTAAATTCTCAAGGACTCTCCACTGCTTAATGATGAATAGGTACACTATTGTTTTAGGGGATTTACAATTGATAAAAAAATTCTAAAGGAAACACTGCACCATCATTTCCCATCTGATGATGGATCCAACTAGTATTTGATTAAACCACGCTATGTTATGCTTGGTGAGTGTGGTGTGAAACAACTGGCAACATACACCTTCGCAAGTTGTAAAACTCCATCCTTGCTAGGAAGTTGTATAAGTGCTCCTGGGGGTCTATAGTGCCATCATACTCTGGTAGTTGGGTTTCCATTTGGTTTTTTTTAGGAATGAAGAAGCCCTTCAACTCCAATGTGAGGATTGATGCAACTCTCGAAGGTGGCGCTTCTTAGTTTATTGGGTATCTTGAGTAATGCTCTCTCCAATATGGTCTTCAACATTTCCTGAGTTATACGTAAGCTAGGATCTCCAACAGGAGGTACCTGTTGTGCGTGTGTCTCCTCTAGCACATGTTGTGCATTAGGTGCTAGCTCCAGCTCTGATCGTGGCGGTGCTTCAACTTTCTGTTCTTTGACTTTTCACTTCTTGCTTTGAGTCTCAATAGGTGCGAGGTTTCTTGTGCTGACATCTTCCTTATTCATAGTGAATCAGGGCTTTGGTGGTCATCATGTCTCCTTTCATGTTGGGAGGTCGTTTGAGTACTGGTGGCTCTAGTCATAGATCTTTCCTACATGCTCAATGTAATTTGATAATTTTGAAAGTGACAAAACCACTCTATTACACAAAAATAAATAAATTTTACTTTTCAAAATTATATCAAGTATTAAGAAGTATTTTAGTTTCTAAAATATTTTTTTGTTACGAAGCACATGCTAAATTAGTTATCGTATAATAACCCAAAATAAGTTGTTTTATAAATGAAATACTAAAAAATTATACATATATATTTACTCTATCGATAGTTAATTAATATTTTCAAAACTTAAAGTGTCACGAAAATGAAAGCTATGAGTTTCACATTATCAAGAAAGCATATTAAAAAAGACTTTATATTTTAAAAAAATTGCTTTACTTTTATTTCATATCAAAATATGTATATATATATATACACACACACACACACGTATTAATAAAAATGTTCTCCGGAATTTTTCTTTACTTTTCTCATTTATTTTTAAATTTATCATTTTACAAATCTATGCTAAATTTATAAATTCGAAGTAAAGAATTTTTGGCATTCTATAATTTATTCAAGTACAAATTATCTTTAAATTGGACATTTTCAAATGAAATACCTATTTTATGTGATTTAATTACAAACTTTCTTTCTTAAAATATTAAAAATGATATATATATATATATATATTTAATCATATGAAATAAAATGCATGTTATTGTGCAATAGAATATTTAAACATTAAACTTCTTCGTGATGTATCGAACTGACTACATGCAAGTACTCGTATATCTGGAAGTTTACATGCAACTACTCATATATCTGGAAGTTTACAGAGTGCTCAACAAGATTAACAATAAGTAAGTAAATTGTGATGTAATCCTCATATTTTTTTATCTTTTTGTTCCTTATTGTTTGATTGTTTTGATACGGTGCACAATTAATTGTTGAATAATTGAAATCATTACATATATAATGACATTTAATTAATCATTTCGTTTCATTCTAAGATAATGGGTACTCTAGCTAGCCTGGTACGGTTGACAATGATATGCATGGGTTAAACTGTAAAATTGAGTTGAACAAATTATTTGGTCACTTGTGCTTAAATTTAGCTTAGGTTGAGTTTAAATGGGACCGGCATTGATCGATTAAATTGTGCCCAGTCCATTCCGAGCCTGTTTCCAGCCCAAGGTTCATCGCGAACTGAGCTCGATTATTTAATGTACTAGGCTGTAGGATTTGTTGGAAAGATATAATATTTTCGCCTTAGTTCCTATTTAATACATGAACTCTTTATTCGCGATTTTTCACGTTTTTATTGACAGATTTGGTCAATTTATTTTATGGGCTACTTAATTTATACTTATTCTATCATTTATTTTACTTTTTGAACTTTAAAATTTTTCTTCATTCGAGGTAGCCCACCATAAGTTCGAAGCTTGAAATACACTCAATAATACAAATATTATGTCACTGTGTAATTAATTATGCAATATGATGATTCAATTTAGAGGGCATTTGGATGAACTTATAGGTTTTTCAAAATATTTTATAAAATATTTACAAGTTTATAAGATGATAAAAAGTGACTGGTAAATTTTTTAAAACTGAGCTTTTAAGATTTTAAAATAAAATATTATGACCTTATAAGTTCTTTTAGAAAAAATAAGGAGACTTGAATTTATTTTTAAGATCTTAACAAGCTCTTTATTTTTAACTATTTTAATAGCAAAATTGTCATTAGTAACGTCTTATAAGATCCAAGATCTTATTTTATCCAAACAATTTCAACAACTCATTTTAAAAATAAGATCTAACATCTTATAAGTTTCAAAAATATCTTATAACATATAAGAGCTTATAAAATATTTTAAATAAGATTAGCCACACACCCTCTTACTCAATACATAATTCAATTAGTTTTGCCACATTCATTTAATTATAGTAAATTTCCACTTATTCTTGTAATCCGGGTATTAGAGTATTATTTCTTTGCTTCATTATATAATTAAAGTAAAAATTATAACATGGAAGCATATAGCTAGTTGTTAAAATTTATGGAAGAATAATAATAATAAAAAGTAAATATATGAACTATTATTATAAACAAAAGTTAATTCCATAAAAATCCATTAAAGCTCTAGAACATTCAAAAATTCATTTGGAGGGAAAAAAAAAAAAAAAAAAAGAAAGGAACGTTTTTTAAATTTGAGAAATTAAAGGAGTTGATGTTTATTTTTTCTATTTGTTAAATATTGCATCAATTCATAATCGTGAAACCTTTTGCTACATCTAGAAGAAAAATAGCCAAAAAGTTTTTATAAAAAAAATTATAATTAAATTAGTATGGGAGACTTATTTAAAAGTACCAAACACACTTTCAACTTTTGTAATCAGTCCCCACTTGATTTTTGTTAGAAAAAACTCCCTAGTTCTGTTAAAAGTTTAGATATCACTCCCCACTCACTTGATTTGACAAAAATGCCCTTAAGTATAATATTTTTCATTAATTTTTTCTCACTTCTTCTTCATCTGGACAAGCAAACAGTAAACCCTATCATACCAAAAACAGAAAGAACAGAAAAATCGCAACAAGCTCCACGATAGGAATGAGAATAACGTTAGAACCAAAAACCACAATCCCGATAGCTGCATTGTCTTCTTCTCTTTTTATTTTCAGCATTTTCGGGTTTCTTCTTCTTCTCAGTTTCTTCTCAGTTGCTTCTGAGTTTCTTATATTTTTCTGACAATGTCAACTAGTAGTGAAGTAGGAGTGTTCAATCAAGTTAATGGACATATACATTAATCTCGCAAGAAAATGGAGTGAAATCAACGCCGAACACTTCAATTTACAATACATAGCTCCACATCAAAAATTGTACATGAGTTTGACTGATGATGACGGTGTCATGAATATGGTCTTACTTCATTTGACATTGAAGATAAACGTTGTTGACATCCTGGTAAACCGAAAGGATGAATTAAGCAGCAGTGCAAAGAAGAGCAGTGATGATTTAATGTAATACTTCTATATAATCTAAACTGTACTGTAGTTTGTAAAGTTTTGTACTTGAAGTGTTTTGAAATTGTCCTCTATTATGTAAGTTTTATACTTCAAGTGTTCTATTAATGGATTATCCAAAATTGTACTACAACTTCTAGCAGTTTATACTTGAAGTGTTCCGAAACTATACGTCTTTTATATAAAATTATTCTTTTGATTTTTTGAAATTATACTTCATTTTATCAAAAATTGTAATATATTTATTGAAGTTATATACTTTAAGTGTTATATTTATCAATTAACCAAAATATACTGCAGTTGCTAGGGCTTTATACTTCAAGCGTTTTGAAATTGTACTTTTATTTTCTGAAATTATACTTTCTTTTGTACTTAATTTTATCTAAACATGTACTTATTCATTCAAGTTCTATACTTCAAGTGTTTCGAAATTGTACTTCATTTTATCTAAACTTATACTTTAGTTATTTGAATCTATTATTTAAGTTTAAAGTGTTTTACTAATGGGTTATCCAAAAATTGTACTGCAATTGCTAAAGTTTTATACTTCAAGTGTTTTGAAATTGTACTTCACTTTATCTAAAATTGTACTTCTATTTTTTGAAATTATACTTCATTTCATACATTGTTTTACCTAAACATGTACTCTATTCATTGAAGTTCTATACTTCAAGTGTTCTGAAATTGTACTTCATTTTATTTAAACTTGTACTTCAATTATCTGAATATATTATTTAAGTTTTATACTTCAAGTGTTCTACTAATGGATTATCCAAAATCATATTGCAATTGCTAAGAATTTATACTTCAAGTGTTCTAAAATTGTACTTCTTTTTATATAAAATTTTACTTTTATTTTATGAAATTATACTTCATTTTACATAAACATTTACTCTATTTATTGAAGTTATATACTTCAAGTGTTTCGAAATTGTACTTTATTTTATCTAAACTTATACTTCAGTTATTTGAATCTATTATTTAAGTTTCAAGTGTTCTACTAATGAATTATTCAAAAATTATACCGCAATTACTAAGGTTTTATACTTCAGGTGTTCTAAAATTGTACTTCACTTTATCTAAAATTGTACTTTTATTTTTTAAAATTATACTTCATTTTACCTAAACATGTACTCTATTATTGAAGTTCTATACTTCAAGTGTTCCAAACTTGTACTTCAGTTATCTGAATCTATTATTTAAGTTTCAAGTATTTTACTAATGGATTATTCAAAAATTGTGTTGCAATTGCTAAGGTTTTATACTTCAAGTGTTCTGAAATTGTACTTCACTTTATAAAAAATTGTATTTCTATTTTTTGAAATTATACTTCATTTTATCTAAACTTATACTATATTCATTGAAGTTCTATACTTCAAATGTTCCGAAATTTTACTTTATTTTATCAAAACTTGTACTCTCGAGTTAAAGTCACTTTTATCGTTTGACTTTACCGATCAATATTACCGAGTTGAGATGTATCAACAAGCATACCAAGCAGTGATAAACACCATTCCTACGTATGATATGCATATGCTCCCTCTAGATGATGATGGCGTCATTAATGCACCTGATTGCCGATCTCAACCTGGGCATAGAAGGACACAAAGGATTCCATCACAAATTGAGAAACGTGTAATTAAGTGTAAAAGGTGTGGTAGAACAGGGCATAATCGTCGAACCTGCAAAGAATCAATAATCTAGCTAAATTTTGTACCTTAATCTAGGAGATTTATACTTGATTTCATGACATTTGTACTTTATTTCGGTAATCATGTACTTGATTTATGGTGAAATTGGCATTTTTGTATATTGTCCGACATATCACTTATTTTGTACCCTAATCTGGGACAACTATACTTGGTGTCATGACAATTATACTTTATTTCGGCAATTATGTATTTGATTTAGCGTGAAATTGGCATTTTTGTATGTTGTCGGAGATATCAGTTATTTTGCACCATAATCTGGGAGAATTATACTTGATTTCATAACAATTGTACTTCATTTTCGGTAATTATGTATTTGATTTAGCGTGAAATTGGCATTTTTGTATGTTGTCCGGGATATCAGTTTTTTTGTACCCCAATTTGGTAGAATTGTACTTGATTTCATGACATTTGTACTTCTTTTTGGCAATAATGTACTTGTTTAGCGTGGAAGTTAGCAAATGGATGTTGTCCAAGATATCAGCGCTTTCGTACCTCAATCTGAAATATTTATACTTGATTTCACGATATTTGTATTTCATTTCAGCCATTATGTACTCCATTTCTTAATATTTTTACTAATATTGTTGAATTGAAATTTGTTCCATGATTTGCTTTTAAGTCTCAGTAATTAATAACCAAACTCTAAAAATGTGTGTAATATTTATTATATGAATAAAATAATATTAAAGTTTTAAAGTGTTAACCACTAATATTCAACGAATGAATGTTATCAATCGCAGTAATGTAAAGAATACTTATGCTTTCAAAGATATAAACAAATGAGCATTTGACAATAATATCCACCCTATAACCCGTACAAATACGTACTTCATCTGATCCGATAATCTCAAAATATTGTACTTGACTATCACTACAATTATTGGAGACTAATTATTCAATTACAATAAGTGTACCTCAACATAACACCATTTATACTTTATTTGTTCTACGTTTGTACTACATTTTCATCATATTGTACTCAAATTCACTATCCGATTTCAATTGAATTGAAGTGTACTTTAACATAATACCATTTATACTTTGTTTGTTCCATATATGTACTTCATTTATATTATATTGTACTCAAATTCACTGTTCGATTTCAATTTAGTTGAAGTGTACTTCAACATAACACCATTTATATTTTGTTTGTTCTACGTTTGTACTTCATTTACATCATATTGTACTCAAATTCACTGTCCAACTTCAATTTAATTGAAGTGTACTTCAACATAATACCATTTATACTTTGTTTGTTCTACGTTTGTACTTCATTTCCATCATATTATATTCAAATTCACTATCCGATTTCAATTTAATTGAACTATACTTCAACATAACAATATTTATACTTTATTTGTTCTACGTTTGTACTTCATTTTCCTCATATTGCACTCAAATTCACTGCTCGATTTCAATTTAATTGAACTGTATTTCAATATAATATCATTTATACTTTATTTGTTTTATATTTATACTTCATTTCCATCATATTGTACTTAAATTCACTACCTAATTTCAATTTAATTAAAGTGTATTTCAACATAACACCATTTATACTTTATTTTTTCTATATTTGTACTTCATTTCCATCATATTGTACTCAAATTCACTGTTCGATTTCAATTGAATTGAAGTGTACTTCAACATAACACCATTTATATTTTGTTCGTTATACATTTATATTTCATTTCCCTCATATGGTATTGAAATCAAAATATTATAAATACTTGATGGAAAATTATACTTACATACAAAATAATATTATAAACAAAGTATGCTTCAATTTATATATGTATGTACATACAAAGTATGATTCAAACCCTACAGGCTTAAATATTTTGTACTACAATTGCTTCTAAAATATACTATAGATACACAGGTTATATACTATATTTTCAGTTAATGAATACTACATGCCTGAATGTTTTTGTACTACAGATGCTTCTAAAATGTACTGCATATATACAAATATTAAATTATAATTTAATTTAATCTACAGACTTGAATGTTTTGTACTACATATGCTTCTAAAATGTACTGCAGTTACATAGATTATATGCTATGCTTCTAAAATGTACTGCAGTTACATAGATTATATGCTACACTTTTGCCTGATGTGTACTGCAAGCATAAATGTTTATACTATATTTGTTTCTAAAATGTACTGCAATTACACAGATTATATACTACACTTTCATTTAATGTATACTGCAAGCTTAAATATTTTGTACTACAGTTGCTTCTAAACTGTACTATAGATACACATATTATATACTATATTTTCAATAATGTATACTGCACACTTGAATATTTTTGTACTATAGATGCTTATAAAATATACTGCATATACACAGATTATATACTATAATTTCATTTAATCTATAGGTTTGAATGTTTTGTACTATATTTTTGCAACTTCCTCTCCCGGCGTCCAAATCACTTGCCTCTTGAACCGTTGGATAGCTCTCGGCTTATACATTAACTCCACAAAGTTCCAGCCTCGTCCGATTCTTCATGGAACAGTAATTGCCCTCGCAATAAGTTGGAATTACAGCATTGCCACTGCACTGCCGCATTCTAAAGATCTTCGTCGTTTCCTATCCAAACGGAATCGTCTACTGGTGAAACTTCGTGGGAACGTTGCCAACACCTCAAGGAACACCCCACTGAAATAGTTTCACAAAATTCCTTTTCCAAGACACTCTGCTCAATGCATCTTTGCACTACCTGCGTGCAGTAAGACCGCTCCAGGTCGTCCTCAATGTTCGATGCCCAAACGGACACGGAATGACTTCAAACTTGGTGGGAAGCATCCTCATAACTTAAGGAATATGCCATTGAAACAGTTTTTCAAACCGAACCTCGTAAGAGTCTCTGCTCATAGGCTTTTTTCGCCTTAATGAGTGAGCCGACAACGCCTTGTTGCTCTTAATGCCCCTTGAAGTCAAGGTTGCCATTCTTCTCCAATGAGCGACCCATGACATTCTCCCCCACTCGATCCGTTGACGTCCTCGTCAACACATACATAAGGACTCGAAGTGTATGCGGTGCCCCAACTCAACTCTGATCTCTTTTTGCACCGGATGAATTTAGCTCCTCTTTACACAGATTATATACTATACTTTCATTTAATGTATACTACATGCTTAAATATTTTATACTACAGTTGCTTCTAAAATGTACTACAGATCCACAAATTATATACTACATTTTCAGTTAATATATACTGCATGCTTGAATACTTTTGTACTATAGATGCTTCTAAAATGTACTGCATGCACACAAATTATATACTATAATTTCATTTAATCTGCAGCTTTGAATATTTTGTACTAAAAATGCTTTTAAAATGTACTGCAGTTACACAGATTATTTACTACACTTTTGCTTAATGTGTACTGCAAGTTTGAATATTTATACTACATTTGCTTCTAAAATATACTACAGTTATACTGATTATATACTACACTTTTGCTTAATGTGTACTGCAAGCTTAGATGTTTTGTACCACAAATAATATACTACCACTTTCAGATAATTTCACCATAAAATTTTAGATAAAAAGAAGTATAAACCTCAAAAAAGTGAAGTACAACTTTCATGCCTTTCAAGTACAAATCAAAAACTTCCCATCTCACAAATAAAATTATATATATCAATTGGGTTCAAGTGTTTAACAACTAAATAGGAAATAAAAACCCTAAACATGAGAAAATAGACAAGAAATAAGTATAACACTGAAAAATCACAGACATTTAAAACTGTAAATGCAGAAAACATACATTTGTTTCTTTTTATTACTTCTTTTTGTATTTCGCTTCTTGTTGCCATTGTTTCTCCTTCCATTGTCACAGAAAAAATGGCAGAAATTTTGGTGTCTTTTTTTTTTTTTTCCCCTCGCATCAATGGCAAAGGAATGATTTCGCGCCCTTTTGTTTGGCCGCTTGGAGAAGTCGTCGATTTCAGGAAAAAATAAAATGAAAGCATTCTTCTTGAAGAGAAAAATGCATTTCTCAGGTATTTTTGTTGTTTTTTCTAATTACAAGGATATATGTGTCTTTCTAAAAGATATGGGGAGTGATTTCTAAGTTTTGTGAAAAAGTAGGGAGTTTAGTGTGTAAAAATTCAAATGGGGACTGATCACTAAAATGAAAGTAGGATTAGGAATTTTTTTCTAATTAACCGAATTAGTATCTCGAAACTAATTTCGCAGAGTATTCATATCTTATAGATTTTTGGATCTTATTAGACATAGTTATATAAGCATATTATTTTTTTACTTTTGCAATACTCTTCTACACAAGAAGCTTCAAATGATGCTTTCAATTTATGGCATTTACTGGGTGTAATGATTATTTTGTCATCACTTATCGTTGCTAATTTCTTTGATTTGTTCGGATTTGATATATACTGAAATATAAATACGGGATTTTTTTTTTTGTTTTTCCATCAAAAATAAAAGAACCATTAATTGTCAATGTAAAAAAAAAAAAAAAAGAAAAGTTTCAAATTAAATATAATGTACATGGCCATGCTCAATTAATACACTATTGATATATGGCAGTAATAAAAAATAATAACCAGTAGACCATCACAATTGGAAAAAAGCTCCAATATCAATTTGACAAACATAATATACCTGCATATAATCAAACAATATATTTCCGGTATGTAACAATAATAAATCATTTAAGTCATATATTTAAATTAGTTTTAGAGGGTAACAAGAGGTCAAATAAGTTGGATTCTTACAGTGATATTGGAGTATAATCAAATCACAATTGTTCCAATACATAACTTATACATTAATACGATTAAAGGAATTATTAAACATACATTGGTACAGCAAGTTTATGATTTAACAATAGATCATAAATTGACACCCATATTAGAGGCACATGCATATAGATATTAATTTCATCAACCAATTTAAATGGCAATTTTTGAAAATTTTGAAGGCTTTTATCTTTACTAATAATAAAGATTGTTGTACAGTGAACTTTAAAAATGCAAAGCAATTTCTTTATATTGTGTCGTTTGAATGATGATATCTAAGATATTTATTAAAATGCATACAGCATCTTCATATATAAATATTGAATACTTTTTTCTTTTACATTATGATTAAATTGAACGAGAAAAGTAGTTAAATGGATATATAATTATGACTCTATCTTAACCACTAATGGAAAGAAGAATTTATTTAGTTGTTAATAATTTTATCTAATAGTTTTTATATATATTAGTTGTTAATAAAAAAATATTTTATTTAAATTGAATTAAATTGTTACTTCTCTAAAAGAATTGAAAGTTTTGTACGAAAATGAAAAATCAATAACCATTGAAAATGGTTGAACCGTAATTTTTTTGAACCCTTGGAGCTGGAAAATATATATATATATATATATATATATCACTTTGATTTGATAACTAGATAGGTGAAGGCACAATACAACATTTAAACTGACGGTTGGGCGGTTGGACCCAAAGTACTTCTATATATGGACTTCGTCAGTGATCTTTGTATAAACAGAGATTGGAACTCTGCATAATCTTCTTTGCAACATTACAACATTTCACTTGGCGCTTGCAACATAAACTACTTCCCATGGATGATCAGATGCAAGCTAGGGGAATGCAGTTGCAGAGGATTGGACTGAGGAGGTTGACACAATCCTGCATTTAATTTGTTCTTGACGAGTGTAAAGGAGAAAATGATTTAAATTTGGGCATCCAGAATCCTGCATCCAGAAACGATACTGGATGTTGTACCAGTGATCCAGTTTTGGAAATATTCTAATAGTGCTTCAGCTCATGGACGTATTAGGACAGCAATCCCAACTCTAATCCTCTGGTGCCTCTAGAAAGCTCGTGATCCTATATACTGTTAGTCGGTAGTATAATTTATGTGATCAATAAATAGTCGAGGCGAGAGTGGAGCTTTTTGTTTAAGACGAATTAGCCCCGCATTGGTGCTGACTGGAAACTGGCTATCGTCTCTCAAGATACAATGACTTTATCAAACAGTAGCAGCACTTCACATTGTTTGATCACTTCAAACTCAAGCGACTCAACTCTCTCGACTATGCAGAAATGTTATATGAATATGAAGATGGTTGACTAGAAATATGGAATGATGCAATTCAGGACTGATATATATATATATATATAGCTAATGAGTAGTTGAAAGGTGGTCAAATCTGCAAGCCATTTTCTAATGTTGTTGTGAGTTTCCATTGCAGCCAGTTTGAAGGTTGCTGTCCAGATTCATCCGTTGGTGATTGAAGGTTGCTGATTTAGTATTTTTGAATTTCCAAAACGCTGAAAATTTAATTTTTGGGCAGAAGTTTAAAGGTTTTGTTCGGCCAAGTAAAATCAGATTAAATTTGGTCCAAAGAGTTAATATTGGATTGAAAGGCCCAATTTAATTTAATCCAAGCCCAAGCTCACGACCACGCCCAACCCAATCGGCCGGACAGGCGAGCGGTGGCAGCAACACGCGCATATGTGGGTTGGATTGAATCCACTACCATGTAAGTCATTTTCCCTCCAAACACTTGTGGTACCCTCATGGTGCCAAACCCTTACCTCCACATTTGAATTATTTATGTTAAGTCCACCTTTTATTCGTCTTCCAATGTAGGATGGAGTTTCTCTCCTCCCATTTTTTTGGCTTCTTTGCTAGTCTTCTTAGTCAACCATCAAGTAGCTCACTTTGACCATTAATTTCTCATTCACTTGAAATTGGTTTTGGCCAATTAAACACATTATCGTCATCTACTAGTGGCATAGTTTACGACGATCACCAATTTCTTAGATTAATGCTTTGAGCCCACTTAAATATTTGGTCAAAGAAGACCAATTTCCAACAGCCCCCATATGAATAGAAATTAATGCAATTAATCATGCATATGCTTATGCAGACACGAGAGAATTTAGGCAAACAATTATTGCATCAGGATAGATAGCTTGTGGCTTTGAACTTTCCTTAGTAGACCATTATCGGGTTTACTTGGCTAATCAGTGAACATGATGTCCTGAATTGTTCAGCCATTGGTGTAAACCAAGACAATAGTACTCACACAGCAACTGTCCTTATGCTTTTTAGTTCTTTTCGGTTCTGTTCGTTTTGGCCATGGACACCGATCTTGGATTCATAAGTGTTTAGGATGAAGTGGCCCATCTTCACACTTATATAGATGATCTCCCACAAAAAGTATCATGTCATACTCCGTTATTCTAGCTCTGGATTATTGAGAGTCGAGACTCAACCTTGTACCCCTTTAGCAGGTAGCACTTCCATGTCATAGGGATAGGTTGAAGTATCTCGTGAACCTTCATAACTTAGTTGTCCCATTGAATCAAGTTCTTGGGATCTCCAATCATCATGGTTGGGTGTCCGCTATGTTAGTTCTTAGACTTATGGGTTTTAATCTCATTCTTCTTAACATGCATTTTACTTGATCTCTTGGTAGGTATTTTGTTAACGGATCTGCTAAATTCTCCTTGGACTTCACATAGTCATGTGATATTATCCCATTTGAGATCAATTGCCTTATGATATTATGTCGTCGCCTGATGTGACAAGATTTACCATTATACATGCTCCTTTGAGCCCTTTCGATTGCTGCTTGACTATCACAATGAGCTATGATGGTAGAAATTGGATTAGGCCAACAAGGAATCTTCTCTAGAAAATTTTGGAGCCATTCTGTTTCTTCTCCTGCTTTGTCTAAAGCAATAAATTCAGACTCCATCGTAGAACAAGCTATACATGTCTTTTTAGAGGATTTCTAGGACACAACAACGCCACCTAGGGTGAAAACATACCTACTTGTGGACTTTGTGCCTTTTGTATTAGATATCCAGTTAGCATTAGTGTATCTTTCTAATACAGTAGGATATCTAGTGTAGTATAACCCGTAATCCATTATGTACTAAGAGAATCTAAGTACCTTTGTTATTGCTTTCCAGTGATCATTGCCAGAATTGCTCATAAATCTACTCAACTTATTTACTGAGCATGTAATGTCGGGGTGAGTACAGCTTGTTAGAAACATCAAACTGCATATTATTCTTGAGTATTCTACTTGAGATATGGGTTCACCAGTATTTTTGCTCAAATGTTGACTAGTATCCATGGACATTTTTATAAGTGTGTTGCCATACACATTAAATTTTTTGAGAATTTTCTCAACATAATAGGATTGAGTTAGAATCAGTTCATCAAACGTTCAAATTATCTTAATCCCGAGTATGACATCCGCTACACCCATATCTTTCATATCAAAATGCTTCATAAGAATTTTCTTGGTAGTCAAGATGATATCATCTTGATTGCTATCCATTATTAGCATGTCGTCAACATAGAGGCAAACCATAACAAATTCACTTTGAGTGCCTTTAACGTATACGCATTTGTCACACTCATTTATCTTAAAGTTATTTGACGACAAAATTATTTTGTCAAATTTTTCATGCCATGGTTTCGAAACTTGTTTGAGCCCAAACAATGACTTAACAAGTCTGCACATTTTCTTTTATTGTCCAGGAACAACAAATCCTTTAGGTTGTTTCATATAGATTTATTCATCTAACTCACCATTCAAGAAGGCAATTTTCACATCCATTTGATGTATTTCAAAGTTATTCAAGGCTACTATTGTAATAAGCACCCTGATTGATGTGATTCTTGTCATTGGTGAGTATGTATCAAATAAATAAAGTCTGTCCATTTGTTTGAACCTTTTTGCTACCAAACTAACCTTGTATTTGTCTACAGAGCCATCTGCCTTATATTTTCTTCAAAGAATCCACTTGCAACCCAATGGCTTGTGGCTTGCTGGGAGATCAACGAGCTCCTACGTGTGATTCTGCATGATTGACTCTATTTCACTATTGATACCTTCTTTCCATAAAAGTGCTTCTGGACTAGACAATGCTTCACCAACTATCCTTGGTTCATTTTCTAACATATAAGTTACAAAATTTGGGCCAAATGACTTTTCCTTCTTGACTCTCTTGCTTCGTCTTGGTTCTTCATTTGATTGAGAACCATTTGTTGATTCCAAAGATCTTTTACGAATATTCGATTCTTCTTTATGTTTATAAGGAAAGATATTTTCAAAAAATACAACATTCCTGGATTTAATGATCATTCTTTCATTCATATCAGGAGCTGTTGATTTATGCACCAAGAACCGATAGACACTACTGTTATGTGCATATCCAATGAAAATGCAATCAATAGTTTTCAGCCCTATTTTTAATTATTTTGGCTTAGGTACCTCTATCTTAGCCAAGCACCCCTACACTTTCACATATTTGAAGGGAGGCTTGTGACATTTTTATAATTTATAAGGGGTTTCATTTTTCCCTTTGTAGGGTATCTTCTTCAAAATGGGGTTAACTGAAAGGATAGCTTCCCCCACATGTTCCGAGGTAACCCAAAATTAATCAACATATCATTCATCATTTCCTTAAGAATTCAATTTTTGCATTCAGCAACTCCATTTGATTGTGGTGAGTAAGGAGCCATCGTTTGATGAATAATGCTAGAATTTAAGAAAAATTCTTCAAACGATGCTCTATATTCACCACATCTATCACTTCTGTTAGCTTTAATCTATTTGCTAAGTTGATTTTCAACCTTAGTTTTATGGCACTTGAATACTTCCAGTGCTTAATCTTTGCTTCGTAACAGAAATACGTAGCAATATTGTGTGCAATCATCAATAAAAGTAATAAAATACTTTTTCCCATATCTAGTCTACACAAACTTCAAGTCACAGCTATCACTGTGTATTAATTCTAGAGGCGTCGTGTCCCTTTCAACCGAGTGAAAATGAGCTTTAGCTATTTTGGCTTTAACTTATATTTCACAATTGTGAGTTGTGTCATTTGGAATGGAGGCAACAATTCCAAATCTATTGATCTACCCAAAGTGTTGAAATTAACATGTTCTAATCTAACATGCCATAAATCACAATACTCAATCATAAGCAGAACTAAAAGTTTTATTTTCATTCACTTGAACATTTGTCAGTACAAGCACTATATTGAATTTGAATAGCCTATTTTGCACATAACCACTACCTAGAAATCGGCCATTCTTAGACAACATAAACTTATCTGCCTCAAATACAAGCTTGAAACCATTTTACTTTAACAAAGAACCTGAAACTAAGTTCTTGCGAATGCCTGGCACATGAAGAACTTCATTTAGCGTTAGCTCCTTATTGGAAGTCATCTTCAGAACAACCTTGCCCATTTCAACAATATCAGAAGTTGCTGAATTTCCCATATATAGTTTCTTTTCAGTGACAGAAGTATAAGTTGAAACATATACTTTTTAGAACATATGTGCCAAGTGGAACCAGTGTTAATCCACCGCTTTCTCGAATTGTCAACAACATTGGCTTCAAAAACTACTGCCAAGAGATTCAATTCAGATAAGTCTAATAAATGGTACAAACTTTTCCTTAGTCATATGTGTTTGAATTCGTTTGTTCTTCTTAGGAAGTCGGCAATCTTTGGCCTTGTGGTTCGACTTTCCACAATTATAGCAATTTCCTTGAAACGTAATAGGTTTCTTACCTTTGCTATTTTGACTAGCCCCTTGATACTTCATCTTTTTGCTTTTATTTGCACTTGGTTCAACCAAGTTTGTTTTGGCCTCCATTTTTTTGTTGCTTATCTTAACATTAGGCATCCAATTGTCCTCCTCAATCCTCAATCAAACAATCAAATTTTCAAGACCCATCTCATTTATTTTGTGTTTGAGGTAGTTATCGAAATCCTTCTAAGATGGCGGTAGCTTTTCAATATTGCAGCTACTTGAAAGGATTCACTTAAAACCATGTTCTCAGCATGAATTTCGTGCAAAATAATCTGCAATTCATGGACTTGGTTCATGACGAATTTGGAATCAAGCATTTTATAGTCCAAAAATTTGGCCACCACAAATTTCTTCAAACCGACATTGTAACACCACTAGCAATTTCCTAATTGGTAAATCTATTATCATTATTTTGTATTTATGAATTTTAATTATTTATTATTTTTAAAAGTTTTGGGGTCAATTTGTAATTTGAACAAACTTGATTGTACAATATTTTGAAAATTTTGTGGGTCAATATGAGAATATTCTAGGTCAAAGGGGCAAAGGTTAGGCACTCATTTAGTGGAGGGACCGAATTGAATAGTTAGCAAACTTTGGAGGGTTTAATTGCAGGCTGGAAGAAAGTATTGGGGGTCAAACCTAATTTCTAAAAGTACATTTATATATATAGCATTTCACCACCTAACTTTTTCATTTTTCCCCTATGCACTGTGTCATCCCTTCTCATTGGCGATCTCTCTCCAATGATTGAAACTTAGCAAGTTTAGTACCAAACTCTTCTTCTCTGAACAAAGAACATAACCATACCTTTCTCTTGCAAAACACATCGGTGTAGAGGCTGAAATTTGAGTCCAAAGCCACGGTCAAGACGGAGTTGGTGGCGCAACTTCATTGGAGATTTATTAGGCCGAGTGCCAATCCTAGTTGGATGTTTAGATATATGGGACAAGCCATGCAGTCTGCTTGGGTGTCAGCGATATGCTGTTTAGGTATTCACGATGCACTAGGTATTTCCCCCGGGCATCAGCGATGCGCGAGGGATCTCTCCCTAAGCATCAGCAATGCACCATATGGACTGTATGGGCATCTGCCATGTACCAAGCTATTACGCTTGGGTAAGACTAACTGACTGGAATAAGGAGAATCTGTTATGCATGTTCTGTTGAAATCTGTTTGAAATGCATATGTATTCAGGATTATTTTACTGTAACTATATCCTAACTGTCTGTTATCTGTTCCTGGAGCAATAAGGCATGAGAGATTCTTGTTACTGCCTGTATCGTAATATGTTCATATTCTGACTGTTGATTTTTTTCTGTTGAGTTGAATCTTCCTAGGTAGAACCCTACTGTTGCTATTAAAATTATCCCCCACTAAGTCCTTTGAACTTACTCTCTTGTATTGTTATTAATTTTCTCAAACAAGAGTAGGTGATAAAGAACTTCAGGCTTGGAGGGGAGAAAATGTTGTGTAATAGAACATGCGTTCATTTGTGTATATGGGTACGATTGTATGTTAGGTTTCAACTTTGAAATATTGTGATATGTTAGGGTTGAAACTAAGGTTTGCAATATGTATGAAATGATGAATGTTATGGGATCAGTTATGGCATGTATTTCGCACTTTTATCGTAATCTGCTTCAATTCAAGCATGTTGGTATCTCTGATAATTTAAAAAAAATATTCTAATGGGCCTATTGATTGTCTTGTGGGTTCAATTTAAGATTTAATCGAAGTGACATCTCAGCTAAGGGATTATCTCAAGATGGGTGGTTACAGGCATCCTTAGCCCGGAATTTCTTATCAAGTGACTCCCACAGCTCTTTAACTATTTTAACAGGGTTGTAAACATTATACATCGAGTAATCCAGTCTATTCAAAATATAGTTCCAGCACAGGAAGTTGCTTTGATTCCCGGCACCAAAGTTGCCAGTTTTTGAACATCAATGTCATCTTTAGGTACAGTTGGTGCATCATTTTTCAAGAATATGACAAGGCTCAAGGTCTTGAGGTAACAAATCATTTTCTGTTGCCACCTCTTAAAATGAATTCCAACAAATTTTCCCAGTCTTTCTCCGTGAACAGATACAGCGATGGAAGTAGAAATCTGGTTGGATACCATGATCACAGAAACTGGTAAATCATCTTAAACTTGTTAGTTCGATAGTATAATTTCTGTGATCAATAAATAGTCGAAGCGAGAGTAGAGCTCTCTATCTTTAAGATGAATAAGCCATGCACTGGTGCTGACAGGAAACTGGCTATCGTCTCCCAAGATACAATGACTTTATCAAATAGTAGCAGCACTTTACATTGTTTGATCACTTTGAACTCAAGCGTACTGAACTCTCTCAACTATATAGAAATGTTATATGAATATGAAGATGACTGATTGGAATGATGCAATACAGGACTGATATATATACATATATATATATATGGCCAAAAAATATTTGAAATGTGGTCAAAGCTAGCAGCCATTTTCTAATGTAGCCAATATAAAGGTTGTAGTCTAGATTCATCCATTGGTGATTGGAGGTTGTTGATTTTGTATTTCTAGATTTTTCAGACTTCCAAAATGCTGCAAATTTAATTATTGGTTTTGTATTTTCGATGTTGTTGGTTTTGTTGGGCCACACAAAGTCAGATTGGACTGAAGGCCTAATTTAATTTAATCCAAGCCCAAGCCACGTCCAGCCGGCTAGACAGGTAGGTAGGTGGCAGCACATGTGTGGGTTGGATTGAACCCACTACTGTGTAGGTCGTCCCCCCAAAGGGCCCAACCCTTACATCCACACTTGAATTATTTATGTTAGTCCACCTTTTATTCATCTTCTAATGTGAGATGGAGTTTCTCTCCTCCCATTCTTTTGGCTTCTTTGCTAGTCTTCTTAGTCATCCATCAAGTAGCTCATTTTGACCATTAATTTTTCATTCACTTGAAATTAGTTTTAGCCAATTAAATATATTATCGTCATCTACCCACGGTGTAGTTTACGATGATCACCAGTTTCTTAGAAATTAATGCTTTGAGCCCACTTAAATATTTGGTCAAAGAAGACCAATTTCCAACATATACTATGGTGTCTTATCATGGTATTCTATGGGAGTTCCAATCATCTATTGGTATTACGAAGAACTTTCCCGATTAGAGCAATTTTTTATGTAGTCAGAGTATAAAAAAAGAAGAAAAACTATGCCACGTGGGGGGGAGGGGGCAAAATTTCCCTACAATTACATTTCTATGGAAAAGAGGAATAGGTTATCAGATATCGATCATATCTTTCTTGTAGTGATGCAAATGATCAAAATTCTCATTATGATGTGATGGATCATCTCACTTTTTCTTTTATTTTATGCCGAATGCCCTTGGCAGAGTATACCAATAACTCTCCAGAACGGGACTTTCTCAGCCTCTAATCATAACTAGCAACGCTTTAACACTGATCACATTGTTTGAAATGTGAAGCGCCGATTGATTAGCTCTTTGCTTTATATATATATATGTATATATGATCAATCAGGGATTCAAATTTCAACGTTGGAGAAGAGATATGAATGTAGCCCGTGCAATAACTAGTTGGTTTCAACATATATACCACAGCCATACTACCAAGCCATTACAACTATACTAGCTCAAACCATCACAAGTATACTAGCTCAAACCATGAACCAATTCGTATAAGCTTAAACACATGTGGTGCATCACGAGTTAATCTAGGCCAGTGGATATCGGTGACCTTCTAAAGGACAACTATGGTAATTAATGTAATAGTTGCAATTTACAATTTTCGATGGGTGCATGCTACTATATAACACTTATGTAGAGCTTCAAGTCGTGCTACATCAACTCAGATAGTAGCATAGAAATGGATCAATAAAATTTGGATTTAGTTAGATACAAGGATGATAATACATAATTTTCACCAATAGACCATATAGGGGATCATGTAATTTGCAGCACATTAACTAACTTTGATGAGCATCAGAGAACATTTACATCAAATTACATAGAATAATACACATGCATATTCACAGAGGGTGACCAAAAAGCAGATAATGGCGTATGCCATTTTTCTAAATAAGATGTAATAAGAAGTCGTACTCCTCATTCAACTTTTACCATGTATTCCTTGTAAGCTTTTGATTAATGTTAATAAATAATTACAAGTGGTTTTCGCAAAAAATATACCCTCAATGACAACTAGCTAGGCTTTGCAAAAAAAATATAAAACAATCATATAAAATTTTTCAATTTATTTAAAAAATTCATACTTTTAAGAATTATCGAGTTAAGCAAAGATTAACTCGTTATAGTAAAATACAACCAATTCCTATGTATATCTAGCATAAATTTGCCGATATACATGGTATATTAACTTAATTAAATTAAATAAAAAAATTTACAACTAATAATTCTCTGTATCCAATAAATGAATTTCTCCTCATTTTCTAAACTATTATTTCAAATAGCTAAGAATTAATGCTAAGTAGCAGCCATTAAACAAAAATAATGTGGTACATCAAGTATATTTTTTAATATGAAATATTTCTATATAAACATTTCCCAAGTGTGAGATACAAATATTACTCTAAACTATTATAACAATAGAACTATATTATAATAAAAAATATAAAAAATAAAAATATTTTCATGAAATATAATCCTCATAATAATGTGATATCTCAGGTGAACACATTGGATTAATTGATCTTTGAAGTAGATAATAATTTATTTTTAATACTTAATATGTTAATTCCTCACTATTACTAATTTTAATATCAAATTTAGGATTTAACAAATAAATTTTTTATTTAAAAATATTATAATTTCCTTACTAATTGATGAAAATTTAAAATTTTGCAGGAATATGAGTTGAGAAATTGTAAAAAGAGATAATTTGGCTCAAGTTGGTGGAAAATCTAACATGAATTTCTAGCACATTTTCTGTAAAGTCTACTTATCATCTTGCTGTTGCAGTTAAGGATAGATTGGCTGCTACCAGCAGAGGCTCCTGTAGCACGGCAGTGGTCCCTGATCTTTTGTTCATTTGGAAATGCAAAGTTTTGCCTAAAGTCAAGCAATTTGCTTGGCATGCCATTCATAATTTTCTGCCTACAAAATCTGTTTTATGTCAAAGGAAGATGTATGATGATTTGTTGTGTGATATTTGTCAGAATAAAACAAAAGATGTTCTTCATTACCTTCTTCATTGTTATTTTGCTAGGCAAGTTTAGGCACTTTCCCATTTACCTAGCTCCACAATTCTCCATCCTGTTACATTAGTTCTAGAATAGTTTTTAAAGGTCTATGCAAATAGTTCACAATAAGACTTGACTTCCTGCTTATTCTATGTTGGTATTTATGGCAGAGGCACAAGAAATCCAAGGGTTTCGATCAGCAGTAGAACATTACGGCAGCACTGGTCCAAGTCTTAGCATCACGCATCAGCAAGCCCCACTTGATGCATAGGTTAAGGTGAACTTTGATGCGACTATTTTCACAGAGGCTCAGTCTATAGTTATTGGTGTTATCGTAAGGGATTCCAGAGATCAATCATTAGCCTGGTTCTCTCGGCTTATCCCGATCCTAGTTGATCTGAAAGCTGCTGAAGCATTTGCTGCCAGGTTTGCTTGTTAGGTGTGTGGTGATCTTGCTTGGCCTTCGGCAATCAGAGAAGGGGATTGGATTTTGATCATCCATGCTCTTCAGGATACGAGGTGCAACCTATCATCTATAGGTTCGATTACATCAGATTCTGGAAGAATTCTTCCCAGTCTTATTCAGATGTCATTCAATCATACCCGACTGAGTGGGAATAAGTGTGCTTATCATCTAGCTAAACAAGCTCTGTATTTTCATTATTCTATTTTGTCTGCTCAAGTTGTATTAGACGAAGCTTTGGCTTTTGATTCTTAGTTAATGAAAGTTTTTTTTACTTAAAAAAAAAATTAACTTTTTTGAACATTTGGTTAAGATTTTGATTCAGATTCCTAGATAATTTTGTGAGAAATCGGGGCTCAGAGGAGGACAAAGTGAAGATCTAATTCGTCTAAGAATAGAGTTTCTTCTTTTCCCTTTGATTTTTTCATTTTGTTCATATATTGTTTGACAATTCAATTATGAATGTTAAGTTGCATTTTTGTCATTTAATTTATATACTTTCCCCTTATGATTAATAGTAAAAATGCTTAATTATTGGATTTTGACTTTCATTTTATATTTTGTGAAGCAAATTGAAGATTTTAGCTAAACGCAGTTGAAAATTGAGTATTTGACATGCTTGGAGAAAAAAATCGCATTCTCGAGGAGATGAGAAATGGTAGAAGAAAATAATTCAAGTACGACGTGTTTTACTTCCTAAGACTTTATGTAAATTTAATTAGGAAGCATTCAACTTCTTTTGGCAATTATACATATTTTGTGATGTTTTAATTTATATTTCCTTAATTAGGAGAATCTAAGTTTCCCTACTTTGGTAGGACTCTTAATTAGTTTCCCAATTGCATTAGGAGTAGTAGGCTATTTATAGGGACTAGGAATATTTCATGAGGCTTTTTCATAACTTTTCATTCAGTATATTTTATTTTCTTGCGTTTTTCTCAAACATGAGCTGCTAAACTCCTTTTCTAGCCGAAGAGATTATCGAAGTTTGGATTCTTCAATATTTGTGAGGTTTAAATAATTGATTCGTATTTCTTATTTCTTGAGTATTTATTTATCTTATGTTTTCATTATGAATATTCAGGTTTATTGAATTTAGAGCACAAATTTGATAGCTTAGAATATTTGTTTTGTCAATTAGAATGTTAAATCCGTAATTGTTTAATTGTTGGAATGCTTGTGGCAAATAACATAGTTCTGTGTAGGGGTATGCATTATTTATGTTATGTAGATAAATAATCTAGTCTAAATGAACCCTGTTTGTGTGTGTTTGTTGGCTAGGGTTGGATCTCTATAGTTTTTAATGTTGTTGATAAATTAAATCCTAGGAGTGCTCCTTTAGGGTTGTTTATTAGCAAGGAAAATAATTAACGAGCTTCTCTTAGTTATCGAGATAATAAGGTGAGATTGGTTATTAGGGAGTTCGAGTAACTATAATTAGTCTATGCAAGAAAGAGAGAATTTATCTTTACTTCAATGATCAAATCTATGAACCAGACTGAGATTTTACCTTAAGGTAGATTTCATTCTCATTGATCTCTTATTTGATTTATTTTACTTTCAAAATTCTAATTCTTTCATTTCATAAAAGTCCCCATTCTTTTCAATTTTATTAATCTTGTGGAGTATGACCCTACTCACCACTGATTACAAATCATATATTTAGAGTAGGAATTTATTTTTATTAGATTCGCACCCATCAAATTTTGGCGCTGTTGCCGAGAATTGGTGTCAAATAATTTTATTTCTTTTAATGCATCGATCCTCTCATATAGGTGAACTTCAATATGGTCCAGAGATTGAGAAGACTACTTATAGATTGTGGAAGGAGATTAGAGTGCAAAAAGAAGACAAAGGGTCACCTTCGGATCTCGATCTAGATACATCCAACTTAGTCAATCCAGTTATTCGAAGCAAGAGAAAATAATGGCTCATGAAAGAACTTTAAGGGAGTTAGTTGAATCGGATTTGACTCAACAATCTCTTTATATTGAATATCCAGAGTTGGAAACACCTTTTGAGTTAAAATCTCGGTTGATCCATCTACTACCCATTCTCCATGGTTTGGGTAATGAAGATCCCCATAAGCATTTAAAGGTACTTTATATTGTGTGCTCGACTATGAAACCCTAAGGAGTATTTGAGGAGCAAGTCAAGCTGCAAGCTTTTTCATTTTCCTTAGCAAATAAAGCTAAGGATTGGTTGTTTTATCTATCTCTTGGCTCTATCACCACATGGATGGAAATAGCAAGATTGTTTCTTGAGAAGTTTTTTCCTGCTTCACGTGCTACTAGTATTAGAAAAGAGATAAGCGGGATAAGATAGAGAGATGTTGAGAGTCTTCACGAATATTAGGAAAGGTTTAAACAACTTTGCACAAGCTGCCCACAACATCGTAGTATTACTGAGCGACTTCTTATTCAGACTTTTACAAAGGACTTTTACAGATAGAAATGAGAAGGATGGATGCAGCAAGTCAAAGAGCCATAGTGAACAAAACTCTAAATGAAGCTAGAGAATTAATTTCTATAATGGCTGCCAATTCCCAACAATTAGGATGCTCTTAGGACCCTCCTAGAAGGGTTAATGAGGTAAGTAATTGGTCTCTTGAGCATCAAGTTTCCACTTTAACTTCTCTTGTTCAGTAATTAGTTGTAGGAAATACATGACAAATCAAGGCTTATGGGATTTGTACTAACGTTGGTCATCCTGCGGATATGTGTCCTACGCTCCAAAAGGATTCTTGCAAACAAGTTATTGCAGTAGGAAGATTCCGTGGACCACCGTAAAGAAAGTACAACCCCTACTCAAGCACCTATAACCCAGGATGGAGGGATCATCCGAATTTCAGTTACATAAGGAGATCGCAGAACTACCAATACTTCCAACAAAAATCATCTCCTCCACATCAGCCATCCTTTTCAATTATAGGTATGTCTCTTGAAGAGATTGTTAAATTGCTTGCAACTAACACTCAACAATTTCAACAGGAAACACAAGTAAGCATTCAAAACCTGGATAACTAAATAAGTCAGCTAGCCACCTTAGTGAGTAAAATAGAATCTAAAGGAAAACTGCCATCTTAGATAGTTATCAATCCCAAGCAAAACGTTACGCGATTATTTTGAGGAATGGTAAGAAGCTGAAGGAACCCAGCAATAAGACATGAGAAAATACTATTGTGGAAGAACTGGAGAGAGAGTATCATACCCTAGGATTCAGCTGAACATTCGCATGAACCCAATTGTAAGGTGACAAGCTCATTGGTTGTACACCTTCCATTTTCTGAAAGGTTTGCTAAATCGAAAAGGCATGAAGAAGAAATCAAGCAAATACCTCAGTATGCTAAATTTCTCAAGAAATTGTGCACAAACAAAAGAAAATTAAAGGGTAATGAAAGAATAAGTATGGGGGAAAATGTTTCAACAATGACACAAAGGAAATTGCCCCCCAAATGCAAGGACTTAGGTATGTTTACTATCCCTTGCAAAATTGGCAATGTTGGAATTAAAAAGGCTATTTGCGATCTTGGTGATTCAATTAATATCATGCCTATTTTCGTCTACTTTTCTTGAATATTGGTCCTTTGAAAGAAACGGGAATAGTTATTCAACTTATTGATAGGTCTGTTGCATATCCCGATGGAGTCCTAGAGGATGTGTTAGTACAAGTTAATGAATTGATTTCTCCTACTGATTTTTATGTACTTAACATGTCTGAAGATAACTCTCCTAATTCGTCCAAATACTGTTGGGAAGACCTTTCCTTAGAACCTCTAGGACAAAAATTGATGTGTATGATGGTACACTCACTAGGGAGTTTAATGGTGATATGATTAAATCCAATATCTATGATGCCATGAAATATCCTAGTGATGGGTCTTATGTTTTTGTTGCGGATACTTTGACTCACGAAACCTTTGATTTGAATGATGATGATACTATTGTGACATGAAGAATAGCTATGTCTAGCTAAAGATGTCAAAGAGAGGCGCTTTTTGGGAGGCAACCCAAACTTTTAATTTATTGTTCATTTTTCTTTAAAAAAAAGAAGCTATTTTTTAGCGTATTTAATTAACTTTATTTTTTTGATGCATGAGACGTCTTAAATTAACCTATGGGCACAATTACTTCAAGAAGAAAAGCTCTTCAATATACCTGTGCCCACATCTTATTCAAAGACCTCTTCTAGCATGTTGGAATTAATTAACAGAGAAACTATTTAATCTACACTGCACACACCTTGTTCAAGGACCTCTTCTGGCACTTCTCCAATCTACCGTGCCCACGCCTTGTTCAAAGACCTCTTCTGGCACATTTGAATTATTTGACAAGAGGGCCTCGTCTCCTCAAGGGGGGTCCCTCTTCCACATTTCTTATGCATTTACAATCTTATTTTGAAACACTGAGGCGAGCGTTTGGCTTAAGTACGGGGAGGAAGATTTGGCTTTATTTTGTTTCAAACATACATGAAATAGCTCTTTATTCTTCTTATTTGCTTCCAAAGTGTGCTTTAGTTCTTGATTTGTTAATTTTTCTTGTTGATCTTTTGCCTTGTTTCAATGCGTGTAAGAATGGCATGAATAGTTGAGCCTTTGTTTATTGCACTTTGACTTGTTGCCTTGTTGGTTGATTTGGATGAAATTGTATGAGGGAATTAATACATATCACCCTTAATATTTCTCATGTATAGTGGGTTAACTTTTCTAGAACTTGCTTTGATGAGTATATTTGGGTTGAATTGTCGAGTTGAATATACTAAGACAATGAAGGTGACTAGGCTTGACCATTTAAACCCTTCAAGAGAGAGAGAGAGAGAAGGCATTGGCTTGATTGCTACGCCAATTACTCAAATAAAGTGATTATGAGTAAGGATAATAATCATCTAGATTTGTGTCCAACTGAGTAACTGGGTGCATTCACCACCAATATCTGTATTCACGTAAAAAGGTCGGATGACATTCTAGACAAATTATGGCCGACTGTGCATTCATTATCAATGTTTGTGTTCGCATAAAATGGTTCGTTCATGCACTGAATTTAGTGCAGAAAGGGAGATGGAATAAGGTTTTTCCTTTCATCCTTTATGTTTTCGTACATTCGACTTGCTATTTCTCCTTGAATATGTGATATCGTTGCATGTTTTTGATAGTTGACCTTTTCTATGTCTTGACTTGAAATGAACTTAATGAAAAAGTGTTAAATCCCTTCTACATTTCAAGTTCGAAGAGATTGCTAGGGTGACAGGTTATTTGTGTGATTCATAAGGGTTCTTTCTATGAAGTGCATGTTCCTACATGTGTCTTGATTCAACCCTCCAAAATCTGATAATTTGAACTATATTGGGGAAAAGTTGAGAAATAGGTAGAAGGGATATTGAGAAAGGTTAATAAATTGAAGCTATTATATGCTTGAGGATAAGCATTATCTAAGTCTAGGGGAATTTGTTAATTTACATTTTTGTCATTTAATTCATATAATTTCCTCTTATGATTAATAGTAAAAATTCTTAATTGTTGGATTTTAACTTTCATTTTATATTTTGTAAAGCAAATTGAAGATTCGAGCTAAATACAGTTGAAAATCGAGTATTTGACATGCCTGAAGCAAAAAATTGTATTCCTGAGGAGACAAGAAATGGTAGAAGGAAATAATTCGACTGCGGGTGTGTTTTGCTTCCCAAGACTTTATGCAAATTTAATTAGGAAGCATTCAACTTCTTTTGGAAGTTGTACATTTTTGGGATGTTTTAATTTATATTTCTTCAATTAGGAGAATTTAAGTTTTCCTATTTTTCTAGGACTTTTATTTAGTTTGTCAGTTGCATTAGGAGTGGTAGGCTATTTATAAGGAATTGGGAATCTTTCATAATGAGGCTTTTTCATAACTTTTCATTCAGCATATTTTATTTTCCTACGTTTTTCTCTTAAACATGATTTGCTAAACTCCTTTTCTAGCCTAAGGGATTATCGAAGTTTGGATTCTTCAATATTTGTGAGATCTAAATAATTGATTCGTATTTCTTATTTCTTAAGTATTTATTTTATCTTCTATTTTCATTACAAATATTCAGGTTTAATGAATTTAAAGCCCAAATTTGATGGCTTAGAATATTTGTTCTGTCAATTAGAACGTTAAATCTGGAATTGTTTAATTATTTTAATGCTTATGGCAAATAACATGGTTATGTGTGGGGATATGCATGATTTATATTTTGTGGATAAATAATCTAGTCTAAATGAATCCCACTTCTGTATATTTGTTGGCTACGGCTGGGTCTCTATAGTTTTTAATGCTATTGATAAATTAAATCCGAACAACGTTTCTTTATGATTGTTTATTGGCAAGGGAAATAACTAACGAGCTTCTCTTAGTTATCGAGATAATAAGGAGAGATTGATTATTAGGGCATTCGAGTAACTATAACCAGTCTATTCAAGAGAAAAGGAAGTTATCTTTACATTAATAATCAAATCTGTGAACCAAACTGAGATTTCACCTTATGCTAGATTTCATTCTCGTTGATCTCTTATCTGATTTATTTTTCTTTTAAAATTCTAATTCTTTCATTTCATAAAAATCCTACTTCTTTTCTATTTTATTAATAAGTTTCGAAGAAATAAAATTTACCAGTCCTTGTAGAATACGACCTTACTCACCACTAATTACAAATCATATCTTTAGAGCATGAATTTATTTTTATTGGATTCAACACCTATCAATGAACTAATTCATTATTCTAGAATTATGATGAATTCTTTTGAATGAATTGATGCATGATTCTCTTTCCTGAAATTAGTAACATTTAAAAGTTATTTCTTCTATTGTATACTTTCCCTATTTGACTGTTTGATCAACAGTCAAGTGCATTTTTAGACCTTATAGAGGAATCTTGGAAAAGAAAACTAGGGATTGATTGACAATAAAAGAGCCTAGGATAAATTACTCAAATTGATGAATGAATAAATTAATTTGTCAATAGGACAGGAACATACTTACCCTAAGTAGTTAATTAAGTGGTACATCCTTATCCATAATTTAGTTAATTTACACAGGAACATAGCAAATTGAATAGATCAAGAAATTGAATACTCCAGCGGCTTGTAGCCCAAGTGGCATTAGTCTCCCCTATTATGTGGGAGGTCTTGTGTTTGACCCGAATGGGAGCCATCTCTCTCTCTCTCTCAAAAAAAAAAAAAAAAAGGAAATTTGATTACGAGTAATTTGAAAGAACCCTACAATTGCATAAGACTCTGGACTAATAACAAATTATTAATTTCATAGAGAGGATCGATTGATAAAATCATAATTCTAAACTTTCATTTCTCTAGTTTAATTTTAGCTCCAGCACAATTAATTATTATTTAAATAAAACAAATGTGTCATAACTTGATAATTAGTAGTAAATAATTTAATTTTTTGTGGGATCAACACTCTATCATTATTTTATTACTTTTAACGACATGTACACTTGTGTTATTGTTTGCATTCTGCGTCTTACATAACAACATAATGCAACTGAAATTTTCTTTTCCAATGTTGGAGACGTATGTGTTAATATCTTGAAAGAAAAAAAAATTAAAATATTCATTCATATTCCGCGTGTTCTCCATTTGGATAGCCCTCAATATTTTTACTTCATTCGATATATAAACATCAACCATGCACCCAATAATGGAACATTTTTTCCCAAAAAAGCAAAAAGAATATTTCAAATGATTTAGTATAACCATTTTTTATTTTTAAAGTATTTGATATGAAAAATTCTAAGGTTATAATATAGTGAGTATTAATTAGTATAATATAAAGAACTAATAAAATTACCTTTATATGGTATTTGACATAATTTTATACATCCTATTTTACTAACTAATCTATCGTATATACATTTGTTTTCATTTACACCATTGATTGCTGTAGACATATTAAATTTTGACCAATTGAGAAGTGACACATGTAAAATAAATTTTAGATATTAATTTAAAATTTTCTATTTATATTTTTGGATTTATTAAATTTAATTTGAAAAGAAAATTAGTTAATTTTAATTCATAATTTAATATTTATTTTATATTCAAATCAAACATTAACACATTTCAAAGATGGGGTGGCTACATCTATGGACCAATCAAATCAAAGATATTTGTTATTAATATTATCTTTTGATTTTAAATACTATTAAATTAAATATATCTGATATTATCTCTTGATATTTTATAAAAGAGATAACATTTGAAAGAGTTCAAGTAAATCTAGAAGTCTTCCATCAAGCACCTATACAAAGGGATGATCCCAGTTCATTTGACATAAGACACAAAAATTCCAGCAGACACAAGAAACTATGAAGGAGCCCAGCAATTCTCTCAAGCAAATTCCGGGAGATCCACGAAGTTCAAGGTGTTTTCCATGGAATTCATATATTTCTTGCGTTTGATTTGAGATTAAGGTGCAAAGCCTTCAAATTGGCATTATTTTTATTCAAGGAGATCCACGAAGTTCAAGGCGTTCTTTGTAGAATTCATATATTTCTAGCATTTGATTCGAGATTAAGGTGCAAAGCCCTCGAATTAGCGTTATTTTTATTTAAGGAGATCCACGACATTCAAGACTTTCCTTGCGGAATTCATATATTTCTAGCGTTTGATTCGAGATTAAGGTGCGAAGGCCTCGGATTGGCGTTATTCAAATCAAATTTAAAGGAGATCCACGGCGTTTAAGGCATTTTTCACGATGCTAATCAAATTCAAGATTATATTTGGAAGGGAAGAATCAGAGGAATAGATTGGAGATAGAATCCACAGTTGATTGATAGATTTTAATTTAAATTTATTTGTATGATTTTTTTCTTCTGTAATTTTAATTTTTTTGCAGACAGGCACGCCTAGTGAGACTATCTCTACCTCTCATCTCTTTCCTTCATCAAATATTGAAGTATCAAGGCCACCAACAAGATTGTTGCATTGAAGATGACTACCTTAAATTTCATAAATACTAGAGTAAGAAGTGTTGGTGTCAATACAAGAAATATGTCCAAAAAGTCGCAATCATCTTCGAAGGTAAATCCTTTACTTGAAGTTGTGGAAAAGGCGTTGTTGCATGCTATTATGCTAATGAAGGTGGTGGAGACTCAAAGAAAGAATCAGCAGCATCCACTCTTCACTCAACCTCAAGTTCCTCAAGTATAGCACTAGTGATGGTGACAAGTGCTACAACTCTGAAAGAACAAATTGCTAATTTGACGAAGATTATTGAAGGGTTGGCAAGGCATGTCCAAGAGCAAGATTCTCAATTCTCCAAGTTGATGAACAAGGTGGATAATGCTGAGACTAGTCACGCGATAGAGAAACAAATAGAAGCAAAACATCCATAAAAGGTAGCCAATTGAAAATAAGAAGCCTGCAATAAATGAACTGCAAGTTTCCACTAATGGGTTAATTCCTATTGACCAGTTTAGGGAGTTTATTGTGGGAACTATCAAAGAAAAGTTTGAAGGAAGCTCTAAGTCATTTATGACTTATTCCAAGCCATATACTCAAAGAATTGACAACTTAAAGATGTCGACTGGTTATCAGCTACCAAAGTTTCAGTAATTTGATGACAAAGGCAATCCAAAACAGCATGTGGCTCATTTTATCGAAACTTGTAATAATGTTGGGACATATGGAGATGACCTAGTTAAGTAGTTTGTTTGATCCTTGAAGGGCAATGCTTTTTATTAGTATACTGACTTAGAACTAGGCTCAATTGATAGTTGGGGACAATTGGAGCAAGAATTTCTCAATCGTTTCTATAGTACACTACGGATAGTTAGTATGATTGAACTCACTAACTCCCATTAGTAGAAAGAAGAGCCAATCATTGATTACATTAATCACTGGAGAAACTTAAACCTTAATTGTAAAAATAGGTTGTCTGAGGCTTCAGCCATTGAGATGTGCATTCAAGGGTGCATTGGGGACTTTGTTATTTTCTACAAAGAATTCAACCCAAAACATTTGAAAAGTTGGCTATTCGAGCCCATGATATCTTAAGCATGTTTGCTAGCAGAGTAGAAGGGCCACCAATTCAAGAGCCTCCTAAGTCTAAGGAAAAGCAAGAATTTAAGAAAGAGGACAAGCCTTTTACTAAAGGTCAAAGTAAAGAAGCTATGGCAGTGAATGCAACGGCCATTAAGTTTCGTACGAAGATAGAAAGCACAAAGGATGAAAGGAAGGATGTCTCCCAAGAAAAAGGACAAAGAAAATTAACTTTAAGAAATGCAAGCTAATAAATACCCATTCCTTGATTTTGATGTCTCTAGAATATTTGATGATCTGGTAAATGCAAATCTCATTAAATTACATGAAATAAAACGACTTGAAGAAGTTGGGAAAATTGATGACCCAAAGTATTGCAAGTACTATCGGTTGGTAGGTCACCCAATCCATGATTGCTTCGTATTCAAAGATAAAGTGATGCAATTGGCCTGACAAGAAAAAATCTCACTTGAAGAAGATAATGCTACCTTAAATCGTGCTACCATCGAGATTGAAAAAAATGTACTTGGTGATCACGACAGTAACATTACGTGCTACATGATAAGTGAAGAAAATATCTCCTCTAGTGAAGCATGTTTATTTGATCAACAAAATCATGATGCGACTGGGGAGTGCTGTCGGCAATAACTTTCACTGATGAAGACTTGTTGCTTGGATCCAAGCCCCATAATAGGCTACTGTTTGTAACTAGCTATGCTCGTGAGCAGAAAATAAATAGAATTTTGATTGATGGAGGCTCTGCAGTCAATATCTTGCCATTGCGTGGGCTGAAGGATTTAGGAATCTCCATAGATAAATTGACAAATAGTCGCCTGATGATCCAAGGGTTCAATTAAAGAGGCCAAAAGGCTCTTGGAATAATAAGGATAAAGCTATTGTTGGACGATATGTTGTCAACGACATTATTTCGTGTCATAGACGCTAAAACATCATACATTATGCTTCTAGGCCGACTTTGGTTACATGAAAAAGGTGTAGTTTCCCTCTACTTGGCACCAATATGTAAAGTATTGTTGAGAAGGTATGGTAAAGCAAGTGCTTGGAGATAGTAAATCTTTCACTGAAGCTGAATCACATTTAGCATATGCCAAGTACTACATTGAAAGTATGAAATCTGTCAAGGCTAAAGAACAAGAGAAATCCAAGCAATAAAATGATCTTGATGGAGGAAACAAGGTTAAAGACTTGACTCCAGCATACAGCAGTAAAGATCACATAAAGAGAAAATCACGATTGATAGGATCTACATCATTGAAAGAATTGACATTTTTTCTAACCAAGCTTGATGTGAAGAAGCCATCCCCTCAGCCACTGAAAGGGTTTCTTCGTGCAACCCAAGGAGTCAAGAAGGCACGTGGAGAATCTCTGCAGCTTCAAAATGAGAATTGCTTTGATCCAAAAGCCTATAAACTTCCTGTCAAAGCCGGATATAATCCACAAGAATGTTCTATTTTGAGGAAACTCTTTCCTGAGGTTACTGGCAAGCAAACATTGAAGGGAAATGGTGATGGCGTTCAAAGCTCTCGAACGGGACATGGATTTGTTCTTCAAATGCTATTCGCATTGCAATTAGGAGACCAAGCAGTAATCATATAGTTAGATTGCAATTTTCCTCAATAAATGATATTTTTGATGAAAATGGGAAGAAAGTCCCACGAATCTCAGTATTTGATAGACTTGGAAAATGACGGCATAAAAGAACATATAATCAGAGATTGAATTCATCCAAAATTCCAAAATACTAGAAGTGGGTTAGCGAGCTAAAGAAGCTTAGGAGTTCAGTTCCTTCACGCATAAAGCGGTGCTCTATTTTAAATATATCATATGGTAGAACTTTGAAGGTTAAATTGCAAATCGTTATCTTCACACAAACTCAAATGGACAAAGAATACGATAGAGACAGTATGGCCTCTTCATATCATATTGTTGATAGTACTAGTCGGCCAACTCATCAAAATGCTATAGATCGTCTTTTCAAACAAATCTCCGGGCTTGTCCATAGCGATTACATAAGTGAGAAAGATAGCATCATGAAAATGGTCCATATAAGAAGAAGGGGCGGACAAACAAGGGCATGTGTGGAATTCAAGAAGATTGAGCCCGTGGAAGAGGATATTATGCCAGCATACCATATTACTTTGAGTGAAGAATTTTTTATTGAAGAAGAAGATGCTGAAACTACTCCTTCTGAGTTTGAAGAAAGTGTTAAGGCTACTATAGATGAATTGAAAGAGATTAATTTATGTGATGCCAATGACCCTCGGCCTATCTGCATTAGTACTTCGTTGACTGCTAAGGGAAAAGAAGTATATGTTGAGTTATTACATGAATTCAAAGATATGTTTGCATGGTCATACAAAGAGATGTCTGGGTTGGATCTAAAGGTAGCAGTCCATCATCTATTAGTGAGGAAAGGAACTCATCCAGTTAAACAAGCTCAACGACAGTTTCACCCCAAATTAGTTCCTTTGATTGAAGCTGAAGTAAACAAGCTCATCGAGGTTGGGTTTATTCGAGAGGTCAAATATCCAACATGGATCTCCAGTATTGTCCCAGCAAGAAAGAAAAATGGCCAAATTCGAGTTTATGTTGACCTTAGAGACTTGAATGGTGCTTGTCCTAAGGAAGATTTTCCATTACTCATTGCAGAACTCATGATTGATGCCACCATAGGGCATGAAGCACTATCATTCATGGATGGATTATCTGGGTATAATCAAATATGTACGTCACCAAAAGATGAAGAGTCGATGGCATTTCATACTCTTAAGGATATATACAGCTATAAAGTGATGCCATGTGGGTTGAAAATGCTAGTGCCACATATCAAAGAGCTATGCAAAAGACATTTGATGATATGCTTCACAAGAATATTGAATGTTATGTTGATGACGTGGTTGTCAAGTCCCAAAAGCAAGAAGATCACCTCCAAGATTCGATACAAGTCTTTGAGTGCCTAAGAAAATATCAACTCAAAATGAACCCATTAAAGTGTGCATTTGGTGTTACATCGGGGAAGTTTTTGGGATTCATTGTTCATCATCGAGGCATCGAAATTGAGCAAGCAAATATTGATGCAATTCTAAAAATTCCTAAACCTCTAGACATCCATGAACTCAAAAGTTTGCAAGGAAAGTTGGCTTATTTACGGAGATTCATATCAAATTTAGCTAGTAGATGTCAACCATTTAGCCGTTTCATGAAGAAGGGCATTCCATTTGCGTGGGATGAAACTTATAGAAATGTTTTTAAGAGCATAATAGCTTATCTAATGCAACATCCTTTGTTGGTCGCACCAGTACCTGAATGCCCGCTGATTCTTTATATTGCTGCTTAAGAGCATTCCATTGGAGCTTTATTGGCACAGGAGAATGATAAAGAAAAGGAAAATGCCTTATACTACTTGAGCAGGATGATGATGCCAAATGAGGTGAATACTCGCCAATAGAGAAAATATGTTTGGCTCTAATTTTTGCAATCCAAAAGTTGAAGCATTACTTTCAAGCACATACTGCCCGTCTTATCTCAAAACCAAATCCACTAAAATACGTCATGTCAAAACCTATCCTCTCTGATAGACTCGCAAGATGGTATCTTCAGTTGCAACAGTTTGAGATTATCTATGTTCCGCAGAAGATAGTAAAAGGGCATATTTTAGCTGACTTCTTGGTTGATTATCCCATCCTATGAGTGGGATTATCTGATGAGCTACCCGCTGAAGATGTCTTGGTAGTTGAAATTACACCTCCTTGGAAGATGTACTTTGATGGAGTATCCCGCAGAGAAGGAGCTGGTGCTGGAGTGGTATTCATCACATCAAATGATGAAGTATTACCATATTCCTTCACTTTAACTGAAAATTGCTCCAATAACGTTGCTAAATATCAAGCTCTTATTCTTGTGTTGGAGATGGCAGTTGACATAAAATAGTTGCTCCTTACAGTTGCTTGGATCATATAAAGTCAAGAAGCCTGAGTTACTCCCATACTTTAATTATGCAAAAAGACTCACTGGATAGCTTGGGAATGTAGAAATCAAACATGTGCTAAGGAAGGAAAATAAGCAAGCTGATGAGTTAGCTAAATTGGCCTCTTGATTTGCCATTCTTAGAAATGAAGTGCGTATTCCAATATGTGGAAGTTGGGTTGTGCCACCAATTTTTGAGGATGAGGATTATGAAGAAGATGAAAGCTATGTCATTCAAGTATTTGAGATAGAGAAGAAAAATTGGCACCAACCAATTGTGGATTATTTAAATTACGAGAAGTTACCTGATGATCCACATTAAAGAGTCGATATTCGATGTTGTGTGGCTCGCTTCATCTATTATAAAGGTGTGCTTTCTAGGCAGTCATTTGATGGGGTCTTCTTGCGATGCTTAGGTGATGATAAAGTTATCCAAGCTATGGAAGAAGCTCATTTTGGAGTTTGTGGCGCCCACCAGTCGACTCCAAAATTATATTTTCAAATAAAAAGAATGGGCTACTACTAGCCAATAATGGTAAAAGATTGCATGGATTATGCTCAAAGATGTCAAGCTTGCCAATTTCACACAAATTTCATTCACCAACCACCCGAACCATTACATCCAATTGTTACTTCATAGCCATTTGATGCTTAGTGATTAGATGTGGTTGAAACCATGACAAAGTCTTCTACTAGGTACTTGTATATATTGGCTGCAACAGACAATTTATCTAAGTGGGCTGAAGCAATACCCCTCAAAGAAGTAAAGAAAAAAAAATGTTGCTAACTTTTCTGCATCAACATTACATATCGCTATAGAATTCCTCAATACATAATCACTAATAATGAAAAGCCCTTTTGTAATAGTCTGATAAATAAACTTTGTCAAAAGTTCAATTTTAAGCAGAGGATATCTTCAATGTACTATGCTGCAACTAATGGTCTTGCTGAGGCATTCAATAAAACTCTATGAAATTTGTTGAAGAAAGTAGTCTCAAAGTTAAAGAAGAATTGGCATGAAAGGATCGGAGAAGCTTTATGGGCATATCGAACTACTCATAGAACACCTACACAAGCAACTTCGTATTCATTAGTTTACGGTATTAAAGTTGTTTTACCTCTTGAGCAGCAAATTCCTTCATTAAGAATAGCCATACAAGAAGGATTGACTGAGGAAGAGCACTTATGTCTTGAAGAATTGGAGGCCTTGAATAAGAAAAGGTTGGAAACGCAACAAAGACCTGAGTGTTATCAAGCTAGGCTCTCCAGAGCATTTAACAAGAAGGTGCGATCACGACCTTTTCAAGTTGGAGATTTGATGCTCGTTGTGAGAAGGCCCATTATCATACTCATCAAACTAGGAATAAGTTCACATCAAAATGGGATGGTCCTTATGCTGTCAAAGAAGTCTATTCAACATATAAGTTAGTTACTAAAGATGGATTAAGAGCTGGCCCTATAAATGGAAAGTTTTTGAAGCGCTACTATGCATAAAGTTGGGAGATTACTCCTTGACGTACAAGCATAAACTACATGTTGCTCCTTGGCGCATGAGCATAAACTGCATGTTACTCTTGACCCGCATGAGTATAAACTGTGAACAGTACCCACTAAAGGTAGTGCATGTGATTAAACTGCTAACTTGCCCCACCAAAGGTAGTGCATGTGGTTAAACTGTTAACTTACTCTACCAAAGGTAGTGCATGTGATTAAACTGCTAACTTGCCCCACCAAAGGTAGTGCATGTGGTTAAACTGTTAACTTACTCTACCAAAGGTAGTGCATGTGGTTAAACTGCTAACTTGTGCCACAAAAGGTATTTTATGTGGTTAAATATCAAATACCCCATCTAGTCCTAGGTGGTTAAACAATGGATACTCCTGGCCTGCATGAGTATAAACTGTGAACCCCTCCCCTCCTAAAATGTTGCTTTCTTTGAACTACATTATAACTTGATCCCTTTATTGGATATGTAGGCAGCTTAGATATTCTCTAAGTTCAGTCATGAGCTTATTTTAAAATTTTTTTCCCTTTATTTCATAAAAAAAAATAGTTTTAGTTGTTTGAGTTAATTAGTTTGTTGAGTCAAAAATAAAAAAATAGTTTAGTTGTTTGAGTTTTTTTTAGTAGTTTAATTGTTTTTATTAAGTTTGAGTTTTTAGTTTGTTAAGTTTTCTTAAAAAATAAAATAGTTTAATTATTTTTATTAAGTTTGAGTTTTAGTTTGTTAAGATCAAAAAAAGAAAATTTTAGTTGTTTAAGTTAATTAGTTTGTTGAGTAGAAAAAAAAATAGTTTAGTTATTTTTATTAAGTTTGAGTTTTTAGTAGTTTAATTATTTTTATTAAGTTTGAGTTTTAGTTTGTTAAGTTTTAAAAAAAAAATTATCGTTTGAGTTAATTAGTTTGTTGAGTCCAAAAAAAAAAAAATTAGTTATTTTTATTAAGTTTGAGTTTTTAGTTTGTTAAGTTTTCTTAGGAAAAAAAAAAGTAGTTTAATTATTTTTATTAAGCTTGAGTTTTAGTTTGTTAAGTTTAAAAATAAAAAAAAAAAGAAGAAGTTTTAGTTGTTTGAGTTAATTAGTTTGTTGAGTAAAAAAAAAAGGTAGTTTAATTGTTTTTATTAAGTTTGAGTTTTCAGTTTATTAAATTTAAAAAAAAATCAAAAGATTGCAATATAGAAAAGAAAAAAAAAATTCTATTATGTAATCTCAATAAATAAATAAATAAATGCAGCATAGTTTATTGTGGGGAGGGGGGGAGAGGGACAAAAAGTTCTAAACAAATCTCAAGTAAAAGAACTCAAGTTTTTCAATTCTTCTTTGACAACCTCCAAGTCTTCCATTGAAATTTGCAAATTCTCAACTACTTTATTACTCAATGGAGGAGTACTCTTGATAGCAGCAATTTCCTCTTCAATATCATAAATTTCAACGTGAGCACTTTGAAGAAGTTGTTATTGGCGTTTCAATGATGAAGTCAAATTCTTCTTGCATTCCTTCAAATCATCAAGCTCTTTTACAACAAATTCCAGCTCTTCTTGGGTGGATTTAATTTGATTCATTTATTTGCTTTCTCTAGTTTGAGCATTATGGAGACAACTTTTGACCTCATCTAGTTGTTAAGCAAGAATTTTATTGGATGCTTTCTCTAAAGAAGCTAACTTTGCTTCATTATAAGCGAGGGCCTTGTCAAACAATGCTCGCAACAATTCTTCCACATTGGAGATGTCATATTTGCTAAAACCCCGCATTGATTCAAGCACAAATTGAACACTATCTTTGATAGATGAGAGGGAATCAAGTGGAGTATTTGCTATTGTCTTACGAAGACCATTCCGCAACATTTGAAGATACTCTTTTTGATGATTAAGTACAAATTTCTCACATTCAAATACTGAGACTAGAGCACAAGGAAATGGTTGTTTAGCTTTCGTATTGTGAAGTACCTTATTTTGCATTGTTGTGTCAATTAGAGCGTTCATGGCCAACAAGTTAGGTCCCATGATTGATCATCGACTACCTTGGAATGTCTCATCTTCGTCAACATTAATAATTTCATTTTCCAACTGAAATGTTACATGATTTGAGTTAGCAAACAACCAAAATGTGGCTTAATTAAAGAAGAAAAAGAAGATGAAGAAAAGAAAATAACCTCTTTGGCAAAGTTCCTTGTTGGTTAGGGATCACTTGGCTTTGGAGATTTAAGACCCTTTTTAAGCCTTTTCCAATGACAATCTGCATTACTACTGCTGCTCGTTTCTGAAGGATAAGGATTTCTTCTCTTTTGTTTTGGAGGCTCGATGTTTTTTAGGTTGTGAGGATTTTGAATAGCTTCAGCAAGTGGTCTATCCCCTTTATCAGCATCCTTGTCTTTAAGGGAAATTTTGATTGGCCTCAAATTGATCAATCTTACAAAATTTTCCTTAAAGTAATCTCCATGAATTTTAGTCAACCAGTTCTTGTAAGCATCTGAAGAGAATTTATTTATTTTTTTCATTTGGGGGCACACAAGGAAACCATGCTGTAGACATAGAATTATGCAAAGTGCATAAGCGCCAATAGCAAAGTCCTTCATCCAAATGGGATGTGCAAATGTCATGAGCAAGAATTCTAGGAACTTCTTGATAGTATCCAAATTGACGACTAAAGCGATGAGGACTATAAGGTTTAATAATAAAATAGTTGCCTTACCGCAAAGGAAGATAATTTGAGCGAATAGCAATGAAATATTTTTGCTCCAATTCTCTAGACTTCCCATCATCAACATATGAACGTCCTTTGTTTTTAGTAATCATGGTGGAAGTTCAAGAAATAAAATCCCCTTTGTGAATTCTCTTGCGGGCCTCTTTTGGATCAGAGCATTTTGCGCCTCCTTCGGTGGAATAAATTGTCATTTTTGGGCAACACATTTCTTGCCAGACTGGATAATGTGTTTTAAAGTAGTGCACCAACCAAGCATAGACAAAGTGGATGGAAGAAAAAGAATGCACACGACTCGGCCTTGGGGAACTTTAAATTTTGTTTAAACCATTGTAGATGCTGGCTAAAACTGGAATAGCAAGACTTACCCTCCTACTGGTGGCCATGGTGCATGCTATCTTGAAAGTGCTGGGGCGTATTGAATTAACATCACTGGTAAGAAGAACAAATAAGGAAAGCGAACAAGCTAAATATGCTGCCAAATAAGTTTCTTTTCTCAAGTTCCCAAGAATTATAAGTTTTTGAAAACAATGTCTACTATGGAGTTGACCATTCTCCATGAACATCAAAATTGCCAAGAGGATTATGAGTCGATTTGGGCCGGATCGTCTTTTCCTCCTTATATGGTGGTGGTTGATGGTATTTTATGGCTTTCCAGAACCAATACTTTACCCATTTTTCCATAGTAACTTAATAAATTGATCTCCATGGGCGCTCCTTTGAGTAAATGATAAGCTTGAAATAAGTATTTGCAAGAATTGGGGATAAATTTACATCCTTTCTCATCAATGCTGGTAAGCTTCTTTGCACAAGGAATCACTTCATCATAAAAAAATTCTATCATAGGGAGGCTTGTAAAATTGTGCAAATTCCATAGCAATATGGATAATTCTCCAAAGAAAGTTAAAAGAGTATTTGTAAATGGACACCATACCTCGCAAAATGCTTTGATAATTTCAAAATTTATGTCATATGTGAATAATGAAGCATACATTGAATCATATACTTGTGCGGCAATCAGTTTGTGCTTGCAACAACTAAGGACATCTTCAGTCCACTCTCAGTATACTTTGATGTAGTGGAATTCGCTATCAAATTGAAGAGTTTCTCCCCACTTGGCTTTTCCCTCAATAATGTTGCGACCCAATGTTGGCAAAAAAATTGATTCATTTGATTGTTGAAGCTGAATTAGTTCGTTTGGGGGACAATGATGAGTTGCCCTTAAAGTCCACTCCTTGGAAGTTTTGATCTCCCGGGACCACTCCTCAGTATGAAGTGAGTTAGTCAACCTTGGCCACTTTGTTGCATATCTACCAATAAGTGGATTATAAGTAGTCAAAAATGTGTCTTTTTCCATAAGTTGATTCTCTTCATCAAGAATAATCAAGTGTTGCACTCCAGCAGTGGATGAAATATCTTTAAAGTGAACCATGGTGCAATCTGCAAGGACACAAGAAAAGTTAATCAAGTTGTAGAAAGAAAAAAAAGAATAAAAGATGTAATTCAAAGAAGTTTGATGTGAAGAATGGTCATATTTAATGCTCATGTGAATTAATGGAGAATTAAGTTGATGAGGAACTCGTAACAATGCTAAAATAATGGTGAATATTCATAGAGGCATTTTATCAAACATGAAGGATGTATGAGCTATGGGAGAAAGAATAAGAAAAACTAAGAAGTGATCAAACCCAACAATTTAACAGAACAAATATCCAACAAGCAAGAGCCAATTCCCAATGGTTTAACAAAGTAAATTCCAGCAATTGACATAATGATGTGTCTGCTGTGTGCTTTTGACCTCTCAATCAAGTTCTTTTATAGGCTTTCGATAAAGACGAATAGTTTGAGTGGGGCTCAAATTCTTAATTTGTTTACATCTCAATTCTATCCGGCGTTAGTTTTACTAAAAAGAAAAATAAGCTCAAACTTATCTCAAATCCATTCGTTTATCATGGTAAGCCAACAAAATAAAGATGAAAGAAATACCTGAGAAGGAGTCCAGACGAAAAAGAAAACCGGGCGTAAGTGTTTTAAGGAATGGAACTCATTGGAAGCTTGAAATTGAATGAATGAAAATTACCTTTGTGGACCACATAAAAAGATTCTTTTTTGCGTAAATCACGTGGCGTTGTGATTTGGAGTTCAAGTGAAGGATTGACTCAGATTTGGAATATTGATTGAGAATTTTGATTTGGATTTCGGGATTTGGATGTGCTGAATGTTCTCAGCTTCTTATTGAAAACGAAAGTGTTGATGTTTAATCCTCAAGTGGGCCACTAATAGGATAACAATAATAATCAAAAGGTGAAACAAAGTGATGGGCTTTTCTTGTAAAGAAGAGATGGGCTCTTCATTAAATTTTATTATGGGCTTTTCTTTGGCACACGTATGTCCCTGGATATATATATATATATATATATACACTTCAAGTCTTTCCTCTTTCAGAATTTATCATTATATCTTTTTCGTCAAGTCTTGAAGTGGGGACATTTGTAGATATATTAAATTTTTGACCAATTGAGAAGTGACACATGTAAAATAAATGCTAGATATTAAAATAAAATTTTCTATTTATATTTTGGGATTTATTAAATTTAATTTAAAAGATAAATAGTTAATTTTAATTAATAATTTAATATTTATTTTATATTAAAATCAAACATTGACACGTGTCAAAGATGAGGTGTCTGCATTTATGGATCAATCAAATCAAAGATATTTGATATTGATATTATCTTTTAATTTTAAATATCATCAAATTAAATATGTTTGATATTATCTCTTAATATTTTATCAAAGAGATAACCTTTGAAGGAGTTCAAGTCAATCTAAAAGTCTTCCATCAAGCACCTATATAAAGGGGTGATCCTAGTTTATTTGACATAAGACACAAAAATTCCAACAAACGAGAGAAACTTTAAAAGAGCCCAGCAATTCTCTCAAGCAAATTCCAGGAGATCCACAAAGTTCAAGGCATTTTTTGCAGAATTCATATATTTTTGGCGTTTGATTCGAGATTAAGGTGCGAAGCCTTCGAATTGACATTATTTTTATTCAAGGAGATCCACAAAGTTCAAGACGTTCTTCGCAGAATTCATATATTTCAAGCCTTTGGTTCGAGATTAAGGTGCGAGGCCCAATGAATTGGCGTTATTTTTGTTCAAAGAGTTCCACAACGTTCAAGGCGTTCTTCGCGGAATTCATATATTTCTGGCATTTGATTCGAGATTAAGATGCGAAACCCTCGAATCGGCATTATTCAAATCAAATTTAACAAAGATCCAAGGTGTTTAAGGCGTTTTTTGCGAAGCTCATCAAATTCAAGATTATATTTGGAATAAAAGAATCAGATGAATAGATTAGAGATAGAATCCATAATTGATTGATAGATTTTAATTTAAATTTATTTGTATGATTTTTCTTGTTCTGTAATTTTAATTTTTTTGCAGACAAGAAATTTATTGTTACAATTACGAATTGCTTATTTATAACGCTAACTAATATTGGTGATATCAGAAAATGAATAATTTACACCAAATTTTATGCAATCACAATTGATTACATGTAAGCGTGTTAAGAAAGAATTATTTGAGCAGATATGGTGATTATTTGTTAGCTACGATAGTATTTAATTCACACAGAAATAATAATGCTCAAAATCAATTTATTTATAATGTTCACAATAGTACATACACAAACAAGGGATCTGGGTTTAGAAAACTGACATTCAGATACTTCTATAAGACATGGGTGGGTCACAAAGTTGTTCACATGGATAGCTATATGATATTTGCTGAGTCAATCTCATATTTTCAAAAGTGCTCTTCTAAATGAATTCTCTGGTATTTATAGGAGTTAATCTTGTACAGACCTACTCCATTATGCCTCCAAAAGTGGATGAAATGTCGCTACATATGTTTGATCAATGACTATCAGGTGTTGGTCCATTAAATTGTATTTTGAGTTGGGTAGACCCATGAAGAAAGACGTCTATTCTTTGGATTTTTTGATCATCAAGCCATATATTAAAGTGTATTACGGTCATCTTGACATTTTACACTCCACTATTGATTTTCTCAGACTATTTCAAAATTTCATAGGTCAATTTTAATTTTGTTATGTTCTTAATTTTTTCTCCATTTAATATTTATTTAGTAGTAGAGACATACTTCAAGTTATTGCTTCAGTTTGAACTAATTTTAATTGGTACTTTTTTAATAAAAAAGAAAAGGATAAATGTATAAATCAAACTCAGACCTATCCTAAATTCCACCAAATTTTGGCTTGGACCACCTTGGCAATTGGCATAACTAATTCCATTACAGTACAAATCAATCATTTTTATTGTTGCAAGCTTTCATTCTCACATAAACATTATTGATATTACTTGATATTTATTTATTAGCTCATTAAAATTTATTTGATATTTAATTGTTAATTCATTATAAGTTTTACTGGATATTTTATTGTTAGTCTGTTGATATTTATTCTATATTTACTTATCTCACTTGCCTTCAATGGCTTCTAAAACTTTATTCTTAAACTTGATTATTTATAAATGATCTCATTTCTATTTATACTTTTTATCTTTTCAAATGAATGATTAGAAGAAGTTTTATAGAGCTTTTCCAAAAATATTTCAATCACAATCTAAAAGATGTTTCCTAAGCTTACTTCTTAGAAATTTTAACGCTCATCTGCATATTTCAAGATGTATTTATCATTTTTTTTTTTTCCCAAATGACTACAAAATTTTAGAATTTGATAATTGTTAAGTCAAACTATATTTCCTTCTATTTTACAAAATTTCTATACATCCTATCACATCTCTAATTATATCAAATAGACAAATTGATTAAGAAACTAAAAAAGATAGTGTGTGTGTGTGTGTATATATATATATATATATATATATGAATAGGCATGAAAAAGTGTTAAAAGACTTTAATTGATAAAAATAAGCATGAGCATGAAAATTGACTTCAGTGCTCAAGACAGTGCCATAAAATGTACACAATGATAATCTGTTCCTAATTGACTGTTTCTAAGGGAAAAAAAATTGCTAAAATATACCGAAAAAGCATGTATAACGAATTAAATGTTTAAAAAAATCCAGAATAATATATAAACATGTGAAATGACTAAAACACACCTAAGGAGTTAAAAAGTAAATAAACATGAAAATTATAAAATCATATCTCCAAATGATCAAATGAGGTGTGTGCATAAAAAATTCCTATAAGGCTCATAGATATTAAAAACAACATATAACAAAGAAAAATAGTCAAGATATACTAATTGATACATTTAGTCCAGGGGCTGAATTGAAGATTCTCAAAATCTTGGAAAACTTGATTGATAGCTAACCAAAAATTTTGGGGTCAATTTGTGAAGTTGGAAAATATATGCATATATATCAAAACCCCCCAACTTTTCTTCATTTCTCACCGCAACCTCATCTCTTCCCCTCTGGTGACATCTTCGATGATAGCCCAACTCCGATGACTAAGCCAACCAAACTCTTCCCCTCACTCTTAGGACCTCAATCATACCACATGCAAGGCGTTTCAGTCGGTGGCACGCCGTGAAACTAAAGACCGAGACGAGCTCATGGTGGAGGGTGACGGGCCTCACTTTTCCAACGGTTTTTTGTGGCGAGCAAGGGTGGGTTTTGTTGGGCTTAGCTCAAGGATCGTAATGGTGGTCTTGGATTGAAGTTTGGCACATTGACAGAGGCAGAATTGAAGTAATTCCTCACAACGGCGAGTGGTGGTATTGGTTGATCAGAGCTTCAATTGACGACCCTCTACATGGCGGTACTTGAAATTAACCAAAGATTTGGGTTGCTGGAGTTAAGGAGCATCGATCGAGGGTGGTGGTGACTATCTTCGGTTGTGGTCGGCGGCGGAGCTAAAGCAGAATCTTTACCTCGTTGTGACGATCATGGTAGTGTAGTTAGTTCGTGATTTTAGAGTCCCAATAAGGATATCTTGGGTAATGATCGGATTTGGGTTTTAAGTTTTTGTACCATTTATTTTGCTTTCCGAATCTTGTGTATTGTTGAGGAAGATGTAAGAATTTTATATGGGAATTAAGATATGAATTATGCATGTGCAATTGTAGTAGCTTAGTGGGCTCGGATTTGTATTATTATGAGATAATTTTGGGTTAATTGAGTTAATTGAAGAATGAAAACCCTATTTTTGTGGATTTTATGGATTTGAGACCTAAGTGGCGAATTGGGTTATTAAGGATAATTAGATCATTATAATCAATTTTGTGTAACATTGCGAGGTTAATTTGGTAATCAAGGACTTGACATTGGCCTATTATAGAGACCGGCGTGATTAGCACATTTGTAACAAGAATGCCGAACGAACCCTAAAACTATCTATTAATCGAATAGCTATTGATTTTAGACTGTTAATAGTGTGATTGCAATAATTAAGGATTATTAGAGTTGAATGAGGATTTTGACTATGAACATATTCTTATGGATAGGTAACAAAGAATTGGGTCCCGTGGACCAGTAGGCTACTGATTGTGACAACATTTTTTGGGGCTACGGAGGGGAGGGTCTAACCTCTTGGGTATTTATTTTGTATGCCCTGTGAGGGTTTGAATCTGACACTTTCTTACACCTATTTGTCACTATGATAAACCCCTGAAAGGGTTAGACTAGTTTTTGTACTGTAACCGCCTCTTGATTATAGAAATCTGTGAATTGATTGAGATCTCGTTTGTTATCATGTACCCCTGTGAAGGTTGTTTCATTAACTGTGCTTCTGATGAGATATATGCATATTTGTTCTGGTGCCCAGAACTTTCATATGTTATCGGTTATTGTCCTATTATCTGTCACTGTCTATTATTTGTTACTGTCTTGTTATCTGACCGTTCTGTTATTTGTTACTGTTCCATTATCTGACTGTTTATCCGCATCTATTTATCTAACTGTCTTGTTATCTTATTGTTTTGTTATCTATTATAATTTGTAATTGTTATAGTGGAATAATGGGACGTTAATCCCTGTTGTGAGTATGGGATAAGCCATAAGCCCAGAACTATTAGTTTAATAATGAGACGTTAACCCCTGCTGTGTGCATGGGATAAGTCGTAAGTCTGGAACTCTTAGTTAAATAACGGTACGTTAATCCCTGCTGTGTGCATGGGATATCCGGTAAGCCCAGAACTCGTGATATAAGGAGAATCTGATATGCATGTCCTGTTCTAATTCGTTGAACTAATATGTTACTCGGGATTGTTTTGTTTCGATTGTATTCCGACTATTTGTATTCCGTTCATAGAGCAACAGGGATGGTGTAGTTTCTTGGTCTAGATCAAGCCGTTGTCTAGGCTGAACGAGTTGTTTGCATTTCCTCCCAAACTGATTCAGTTGAGACGAACAATTCCTCCCTAACTGATCCGGTTGAGACGATCCCGGGTTGTTTGAGCCGACAGTCACAACACCCAAGCTAGCACCTACTAGTAACCTTGAACTTGTTATTAACTGGTGTCTTGATATGTTTATGTTCCGACTTCATTGTTTGTTGGTTTATAATCTGCTAAATTGTTTCCTCTTCAGCAGAGTCCTTATGAATTATTACTGATTATTATCCCTCACTAAGTCCTTTGGACTTACCTCCCATTTTATCTTTGATTTTCCCATACAGGTTTTGATGATGGATATGGACTTCAGGCTTGGACTAGAGAGTTTATTTTGTAATAGAATAGTTGATTATATGTTTTTATGGGTTCTCTTGAACATTATGTTATGCTTAAGTTTGAATTCAACCTATGTAGTATGTATATATTATGTTGAATAATATGGGTCGACTTTTGCGAATGTATTTAGTGCTTTTGTCATAGTCTGTATAAGTTGAGGCAGGTTGTTGTCTCTGATAATTTGGAAAATTTTCTTATGGGCCTATTGACTGTTTTATGGGTTATGATTTAAGTTTGAATCGGAGTGGCATCTCAACTCAGGGGTTATCCCGATGAGTGCTACATCATTTACTAATGTTAAATTTAGAAAATTATAAATTTCTAAATAAATAACCAATTAAATTAGTTACACTCATATTTCAATCATTACAAATATATATGTATATGCATATACATAATCCAATTATAAATATACATACATATAATATATAAAAAAATCACTTTCACCCTACAAACGCAACAAAAAAACAACTGATTTGACACTTATAATAAAGTTTGTCTCTCCTCAAAACATAAAGAAACAAACAACTAATTCTCAAATCATTTTCCATATTTCCCCAAAACAAAAAGAAACACATGACACATTCTCCAAATTTTTTCCCAAAAATCCATCCCTCCAAAATTTTTTATAGAAAATGGTCAAAACATAGAAGAACAGGCCCTATAATTTTTTACCCAAAAAAATCCTCACAATTCACCCAAGAAAACCCTACACCCTAAAAGAGCACGCCTATCCCCTTATTTTCTCACTTCATCTTTCACACCACTCATTCATTTATCATTTTCTCACTTTACACACATATATATTTACATATATGAAAATATTAAAATTTTACTACTTAAAAAAATTCTAAAACTTATGTTTACAAATTTAATTAAACTAATCGTCGAGAAAATTAATTAAATTTAATAAATAATTTATTTACTAAATAATGTATTAAATTATTAAATTATTTATTAATTAAATAATGTATTAGTTATATTTAATCTTTAATGTACTAATTAAATATTCTATTTATTCATTTAATAAATAATTTAATATATTTTAATTTGATATAATAAATAAATTAATCTTGTTCAAAAAATTAATCTTCATTAAATATTTATATTTATATTTATTTAAAATTATTATAAAAAATTAATTATAATGTGATATTTATTTAATAAAATTAAAATAATTATCAAGAAAATTAATTAAAATTAAGTAAAAAAATTTTTGATTGTTACTAAATAATTTATTTATTAAATAACGAATTAATTAAATAATGAGTTAAAGTAAATAAATAATTTATTAAATTAATTCATTTAACTATTTAAATAACTTGTTATGTATATATATTAATTATGTTTCATATTTCATATTTCACGTGTAATTAAATATTATGCTTATTTGTTTAATAAATAATTTAAGATGATTTAGCTTAATATAATATAAAATTATTTTTTTTTTATTTTGATGAATCATTATTAAGTCCTATGTATATATTATTTTATTTATACATAAATTGCAAATAATAAATAGCTAAATAATTATATTTTAAGAATAAATAATAATTAATTTATAATTAATGTATTTTATATAAGTTGATATCAATAATTATGGTATAATTATAATATTAGCCATTTTTATAATTAATATATAATTATAATTTTATAAATAATTAATATTTATTAATAAATTCATAAAAATATAAATTTTAAATAAAGCACCAATTGAATTAATTACACATCATTTTATTACAATAATATATTAATTATTACATATACACACACACACACACATATCATCTAACTATAAATATACATACATATATAATATATTATATAAAAAAAATCACTTTCACTTTACAAACTTAACAAAAAAAAAGCAATTGATTTGACATCAACAGTAAAGTTTATCTCTCCCAAAATAAAAAGAAACAAACAACTCATTTTCAAATTATTTTTCATATTTTCCCAAACAAAAGCAAACGCTTGGTACATTCTCTAAATTTTCTCCCAAAGATCTATTTCTTAAAAAAAAAAAAAATTAAATGGCCAAAACATAGGACAATAAGGCCTAAAAATTTAGATGATTCGTATTCCAAAAATGACTTGGAAATCTTTAATTATTTTGTACTACAATACCGCTCCTATAAAGTGAAAAAAGATAGTCCTTAAACAATCTTATAATAATATAATAATGTAAATTTACCTCAATCGTATTGAAAAAGATTAAATAACATTTAAATGAAATCATTGCTTTAATAGTTCGTAGTAGTTGTTGTTAAAATAGAACAAAGTAACAATAATAATTATAAAAATCATATTAACGGCATAAATATTATTTTTGGATCAAATGTGCAGTGATATTATAAGTTCTTCCACTTTATCAACGTTCTTTATTTGATGGTATATGAATTCAAAGGAATAAAACTTTAAACATAAAACAAATTCACATACCGCCACTAGTTGTAGACTCTTACTGGACTTTCTAACTCTGACTCAATTTTGGTCCTATTATCCATTATCCGCTTCCACCACTGGAAATATATCACTCTCAATTTGAAATTCCCCAAAAACTTTTTAGGATAAATGACAGTTCACCCATCAAATTTAATTGTTTTGGCATATTATCAAAAATAATTAAAATATACTTCACCCTCTCAACTTAGAGTTATTGGAACATTTTGCTCCCAAAATACAATTTTTGGCAGATTAATTATGTGGCTAGAGAAAAAGGCTATTCTTGTTATTTTCATTTTCCCCCACCTTCCTCAATATATTTGTGTGACATTTTACGCAATGTGTTGTATATATATTCCCTTAAGAGGGCTATTAGTTTGTAAAGTGCATTTCTTGGTAAACTAATTAATTGTGTTTGTAAACGAAATGTTAAATTAGCTGTTAACCTAAATATATATATATATATATTTATTTGCAGTATATGAGCACTTCTTCCTCTTTCCTTCCTTATCAATATGACCATAGTTTAGAGGAATGACAAAATTAATGATTCTAATTCTTTAAAGATGCATTAGATAATTTTAGTATTACTAAAATAAAGCATGAGCTTTACTATTTTATGAAAATGTCTTTTATAAAGTAAGAAAATTTTGTTTCAGAGTAACAACAAGGTTAGTGATTTTGCTTCTTTAATGTGGTTGACAGAGCAATCTTACTAGATAACAAAATAAATTACAGCACAACCATATGAATGAAAAACTAAAAATACTTCTAAATAAAATACATATACTAAAACTCATCAGTTGTATTTTAATCAACAATTAATTCCCTAAACAATAGGAGAAGGCAAACGAGTTAATCGAATGTAAGAAAAAAAAAAAAAAAAAAAAGAACCCCAGTATCCTATTGTTCTTGGTAGATGAGTTTTTTTAATTTTGAGTTGAAAAATGTAAAAATGACAAGAGTAGTTGGATTCTTTTTTTCTAAGTGAAAAAGGGTGGGGAAAAGTGAAAATGACAAGAATAGCATTTTCTCCGACCATATGATCTGTCAGAAATTGTATTTGAGGGGCAAAGTGTTCTAGTAACTCTATACTGAGGGGGTGAAGTGCCTTTTAGTTATTTTTGGAGGTAATGTGTCAAAACACGAGTTATGGAACAAAGATAAAAGAAAAGTGAAAATCTACCTTAAAAAATCATCTCAGCTTAAAATAGGTTACTTTTCAAAAATAAGGAGTTTTCGAATTAGTTAAGCCTTTTAGAGAACGTAATGCACTGAGCAAGACTTACTCCTCGAGAACAACAAATCAAAAAGACTTGAGAGTCTTCAAGTTGGTCGGTTATTAAATTATTTGAATTATTTCAGAATTAGATTAAAGAAATATTTAATATGAATTAATAAAATTAAATGTTAAGGTAAATGAAATTAGTTTTTGTTTTGTACTTTCAATATGTAAATAAATTTCCAAATTAAAAGTAGAAAACTTGATGATATAAAAAAATAAGACTCTAAGGGCAAAAAAATAAAAATCAAACAAAAAGCCTAAGTGAAAAAAAAAAGTAACTAAGAAAAGGATTAAAGTGCTCAATGAATTAAGTCCACCAAAATAGACACCTAAACTCACGTAGACTGAAATCCACTAAAGAGTTAATCAATGTAAATATCAACTCTCGAATCCGAAAAGTACATCTAATCATTAATTAGAGAAACTTGAACTTTATCTCTATGCAACCACGTGTAGGGGCAGAAGCCAAATTTAACTTGATGATTTCCGAAGAAAGATACTGATATGGGATTAGCAAATTAAGACTTTGAAAGCCAAATAAACGTATTGGGCCCAATTTGGTTCCAACATGGAGGTCGGGATGTGTCCCTCCCATTGGGCCTTATTCAGTCAGGCCCAAGTCCAATTGGAGAGGTCGAGCATTCATCCTTCACCTGCAAGGTCGAATAATCCGATCGGATTAGTAGACTCAGGTGTTTAGCAACTAGTGATGCAGCCTGCATCATCCCATCCGCCGCATTAAATGCACTCCAACCACTTGTCCATTCGCATTTAATGTTGTGACAGCGTGTCACCTTTACCATTAATGCTATCGCATCCACACTTAATGGCAGCACAGCCTCCCCATCCGTAGAGCATAAGGATCAGCACAGTAAATAGTTGCAAAGCAAGGGCTCTGGTCGAAATGACCATGAATATCCCTACCAATGGAATTTCCGCTGGAAGTTTGTTAAGGCGATTCTCGTCTTTTCACTAATGAGCATACACTATAAATGCACTCTCATCTCAACCAAAAGGTAAGATATTCATTAAGAATTAAGTCGTTACTTTGATTATTTCACTTCGCAATCTAGTCTAGAAACTAACTTAACTTTCAGAGGGTCCTAGCCGAGGACTCTCTTGGCTAGCCTAACGTTTGTTACTTAGTTGTAGGTTTTGACCCCTACCATTCTCAGGTCGAAAAGCCCCATATACTAAATTCGTTACCATCTCCCATGTTGAAAAATAGTGTATGTCCATTTAACCATCCACATTTTGGCACCGTCTGTGGGAACGAAACTTCGCAATCTAAAAGTGGTAGAAACTAGATAGACGAAAGGCAGAATGAGCGTCACTCACCCCAACCACCTTCATCGCCCCCCCTCTCCCCCATCAGCAGCCTACCCGAGAAGGGGGTGGTCCCAGTTTGCAAACAGAGCAAGTGTTCACCCTAGCCATTGCTCAGTTATACAAATGATCAATGACCATATTTCAGCTTAGCTTTTGGCTCAATTATCCACCGCTTTGCAGAGGCACAATAATCAGCCTACACTGGCCGCGAGTGTTACTCTGCATCTCACCCACCGAGAGGAATAACCCCATGCTGAAGGCAGGGCTAGAAATGAGATACGCCTTCCCTCCAGTTGACATGAGCTGAGCCCAAGTCGTTTCCCTCGTAACAAACTCCGTCATGTCCCTCACGATGAGGTAGTAAAATTGGCAGATCAATGGGTTTGACCCGATCGAGGCAAACGCCAGAGGCCAAATCCAAATCGAGACATGTCCAAGGTAGATAAAGAGGTATCGCATCAGGTCCAACAACTTAACAAGAGGTTGGAGGAAATCTCGAGAAGGAATTTGGAAAGGACTCAGGTTGAAACGGCTCCCCAAATCCGACGCGAAGGGGAGTCACTTTTTGTGCAAGAGATTATCGATGATAGGATAGCCCTTAATGTAAAAGTCCCTACCGAATTGCCATGATATGATGAGTCAACTGACCCAAATGAGCACCTCTTGCAATTTGAACACATGATGTAGCTGCATGGGCACAGTGACCATATTCACACAAAGATGTTGGTTACCACCTTTCAGGGCATTACTTTGGAATGGTTTGTTAAACTTAAGCCAGCTTTCATATATACTTACGACCAGCTTTGTGATAAATTTTTACACCAATTTGCTAGCAGAAAGAAAGCTATATTACATTATACTCACTTGCACACAGTCAAACAGAATGAAGGAGAAACTTTGAGGCACTTCTTCTCCAGATTTAGCACGGAGGTCCTAAAAATAGATAACCCTCGCATTGAATTTCTCATCGATGTGTTATTTTTAGGGCTGAGGTATAAGGAGTGCGCTAATACAGTAGTCAGGGAGCGCCATCGGAAAATGGAAAAGCTCTTGATTTGGTAGAAATATATATGACCCAAGAGGAGATGAATAGGATAAAATTTAAGGGAGGAGAACCCGATAAGAAGAAATGAAATGAGAAGGATGACTGACATCAGAAGGAAGGTCATAGGTCTCCTATGAAGCTCTTCCATAATTATGCTCTTCTAAACACCCCCCGCAATGAGGTCTTGCTAGTAATCCAACATGACAATCTCGTAAAAAGACCCAGAAAACTCATGGAGATGGAAGCTATGAGAAAGTTGAAGAAGTATTGTCATTTCCACCGTTAGAAGGGTCATGATACCGAAGATTATTTCAAACTACAGGATGAGATCGAGCGTCTTATCTGCTAGGGCCACCTTAAGAAATTTGTGCATCAGAAGGCTTTACAGGCTATGGCTCAGACTGACCAGACTCCCTGTAGAGAACAATAGCTGAGCCCAAAGCGTGATGATAAAGGGAAGTAGAAGATGGAAGATGACCATGCCCCTTTGAAAGGCATAATCAACACGATAGCCAGCGAACCAACCGGATAAGACTCGAGGTCAGCACAGAAACAAGTGCAGAGACGACTCGAATCTGATAGATAGGTAAGTAGTAGGTTAATATATCAACTATCTACTAGTTCCGAGCCTATCTTTTTCTCAGATTCCGACCTGAAGCATTTTGGAGGACATGGTAAGGGGGCAGCCTGGATTGCCTGTTAGTGGTCTCTGTTGAAATCACAAACTTTGAGGTCCGTAAAGTGCTGGTCGATAATGGCAGTTCCGCGAATATTATCTTTCTTTCCACCCTTGACAAAATGCAACTTGGGAAATTGAAATTCGACTCAGTCATAATACCCCTGGTCGGGTTTGGAGGAGTAGAAATTGTTCTAGTGGGATCCATCAATTTGACCACCTTGTTTGGCGAAATTCCTAGGAGGCCTACCTTGATGATTAACTTTCTAGTAGTGGAATTTCCCCTTTGCTTACAATGCCATAATTGGTAGGCCAGCTTTGAATGACTTCCAAGCAATTGTGTTGACCTACCATATGAAGGTCAAATTTCCCATGCCGATGGGGATAGGCAAAATGCTATGCAATATGAAAGAGGCATGACAATGTTACACTATTTCAACTGAAGCCAACTATCAAAAGAAACGACATCAACTGAAGACTTCGGGGGACATCTCAGTAATGAAATCCGAGGGAGGTCAGAATAACAAGATGAGGAAAAATGAAGATACTAGGGTTGAACCAGTTGATGAATTTAAAACCATTGAATTAGAGCCTGGGAACCCTGAGAAGATATCCCAGATAAAGGCAAGTTTGGGAGGTTTGATGGAATGTCTACTCGTTGATTTTCTCCGAACGAATGTGGACATCTTTGCATGGAAGACTGCTGACTCAAAATGAATTGACCCAGAAATCATCATGCATCGACTTAATGTTGACCCCGCCCACAAGCCTGTTCGACAGAAGACCCAAATTTTTAATGCTGAAATGACTCAGATCATCAAGGAAGAGGTCAACAAGCTTCTTGAAATAGGATACATTGTTGAAATCCAATATCCTAGTTGGTTATGTAATGTAGTTTTAGTTTCTAAAAATGAAGGAAAATGGAGAATGTGTAATGATTTCACAGATCTTAATAAAGCATGCCCTAAAGGCTCGTATCCTCTGCCTCATATAGATTTATTAGTTGATTCCACTGCTAGGTGTGAACTTTTAAGCATGATGGATGCCTTTCAAGGATATTATCAAATTTTTATGGCCCCCGAGGATCGAGATAAAACTTCTTTTGTAGTGCCTAATGGCGTATACTGTTTTCTAGTCATGCCGTTTGGATTAAAGAATACCGGGGCAACATACCATAGATTGGTTAATTTCATTTTCAAAAATGAAATAGGCCGATCTATGGAGGTGTACATGGACGACATGATTATCAAGATAGAAAAAGAGGTCGACCATTTTACGAACCTCGCTCATACTTTTTCCATTCTCCGTTCTTTTAGAATAAAGCTTAACCCAAGTAAATGCACTTTTGGTGTCAGATGAGGAAACTTTCTTGGGTATATGGTCAGCCAGAGAGGTATTGAGGCCAATCCCCAAAAGATACATACCATTCAATATACAGCGTCCTTAAGAACAGTCAAGGATGTGCAGAGGCTAGTCGGGTAGATCATAGCTTTGGGTCGGTTTATAGCAAAATTGGCAGATAAGTGCTTGCCGTTCCTTCAGGTCTTGAGAAATGCTAAGAAGTTTCAATGGACTGATCAGTATGATTAGGCGCTGGTCGAATTAAAGGAATACCTTTCCTAACCTCCCATGCTATCGAAACCAGCGGTCGGAGAAGTTCTGTATTTGTACTTGCCCGTGTCGACGATCGCCATTCGCTCTGTGTTGGTATCGACCAGAGAGGGCAAAGACAAACTGGTGTACTACATTAGCAAACTATTGCAAGGCCCTAATCATAACTATTTAGAGATCGAGAAGTTCGCCTTGGCACTAGTCACGACAGCAAGGAAATTTAGGCCTTATTTTCTATCCCACACTGTCGTTGTTCTGACGAACCAACCTTTGAGACAAGTGCTCACTAAACCAGACACTTCAGGATGGTTGACCAAGTGGGCCATTGAGTTAGGAGAATTCGATCTCAGATTTTAGCCCCGTACCTCAAGAAAAGCCCAAGTGTTGGCGAATTTTGTGGCTGAAAGGATCGACCTCCCACCATCTCGAGAAACTTAATAGCTAACCTGGACCTTGTATGTCGATAGGTCAGCTACAAACTCAGGGGGAGAAGCAGGGGTATTTTGTGCTCTCCTCAGTTTGAAGAGTACAATTTCGCTATCAAACTAAATTACACAATCACTGATAACAAAGCAGAGTATAAAGCCCTCATTGCTGGAATGAAGATGGCTCCAGACAGAGGGGTCAAGAATCTGGCTGCCGTTACTGATTCTCAGCTGGTCGCGGAACAGTTTGGGGATAATTTTGAAGCAAGAGATCTGACTATGACTGTATATCTTCATGAGGCCAAGAGATTAGGATAATTATTTGAGAAGTTCACACTCGACCAAGTACCCCGATCAGAAAACGAAAGAGCAAATGTGCTTTCTAAATTTACCAGTGCATCCAAACGTACCCGAGACAGGTCGATCACTTTCTTACTTTCACATGAACCAGTCATATCTAGGTCTCAACATGGCACGATATTTGTAATGGATACTCCATAACGAACCTGGATTGATGAGATCAAAACCTACCTTAAAGAGGGAAAGGTGTTGCCTGAAAAGGCAGATGCCCAAAGGCTCAAGAGACTCGCGTTGAAATTTGCTCTGCAAGAGTTCGACCAGTTATATAAGAGATTTGTCTCTTGGCCTCCCCTAAGATGTCTTACTCCTAACTAAGCCTAGGAAGTCCTATAAGAGGTTCATGCGGATATATGCGGGAACCATTCTGGAGGTCGATAGTTGGCTCATAAAATCATCAGAAACAGATATTTCTGGCCAACCATCATCATGGATGCGGTTGAGTTTGTAAGAAAATATCAATCATGCTAGGTACATGCTAGCATCCCTCATCAACCTGCCACCAGGCTTGCTTCGGTACATATCACTTGGCTGTTTGACCAGTGGGGGGTCGATATTGTGGGATCTTTCCCAATGGCTATTGGGCAAATAAAATTTATGATTGTAGCAGTTGAATATTTCACAAAATAGGTTGAGGCAGAGGTCATGCCCAAGATCACGGATGCAGCTATAAGGAGTTTGAAAAGCATCATTTTTCGTCTCGGTTTGCCGAAGATTCTTATATCCAATAATAGCACCCAATTCTAGAGCAAACGGACTAGAGAATGGTGTGAGAGCTTGGGGATTTAGCAACATTTTACCTTAGTAGGAAACCCACAAGCCAATGGTCAGAGGAAAGTCACCAACAGAACGGTGCTTGATCATATTAAGACCAGATTGGAAGGTTCTAAAGTAAGTTGGGTGGATGATCTCCCTGGCATTCTATAGGGCTTACCATACCACTCCGAGAACAGCCACGAGACAAAGCCCCTACAGTTTGGTGTATGGTTCAAAAGCTGTAATACCCATGGCATTGATCAAACATACAACTCAAATTATACACTACAAACTAATCAAGAACAAGGCAGAGAAAGACGTCGACTTGGACCTAATCGATGAATTATGATAGCAAGCCTTTTCAAAACTACAAAGATATAGGTCCATCATGGCAAAACATTATGACAAGAAAGTGAGGCCCAGGTCCTTTAAGGTAGGTGACCTCGTTTTGAAGAAGATTGAAGTGTTCCATAATGTAGGTAAACTTGACCCGAGGTGGGAAGGCCCCTATTCTATTGTAAAGGTTGCAAAGCATAACTCGTACCAATTAGCCGACCATTCGGGAAATGAATTGCCTAGGCCATGGAATGTTGTTAACCTCAAGAAATTCTATGTATAGAGTGCATTGTACAAGATAACGCTTTGCTTTAGTAAATGATGTTGAGTGACCCTGTAGTCGCCTGATTCCAATTTATCTGAGTTATTTAATAAACCATGATCAGATCGACCCCGTAGTCGTCTGATCCAGAAAATATTGGTTATGCCGACCTAGTAGTCGCGCAGTTTCCACCCCGCTTGTTGTGGTCGCCAAAACTACATGGATCGACCTCATAGCGATGCAATTCATTAAATAAAAGGATATAATATCCGACCAGTGACTTGATTCTACTGCTCAATGCCTATGTTCTCCCTACGCTGGGGATCATACCATCTTTTAATTAGTAGTTATTAATTAATTGTTAAAGAATCACGAAATTGACCTCGTTGTTGGTTTCTAAAATAAAATAATTAATAGAGCACAAGAATACTAAACAAGGTATTAGAGCAAAAAAGAGGCCCAATCAACCCCATACTTCCATTAAGGCATCCTTCACTTTACAACCATCATTTGACATAAAAAAAAGGGAAAAAAGAAAGAAAAAGAAAATTAAAATCTTGACTAATGGAGAGCAACTTAACTCGACCCTGTGTCTTCGCCCTGTCGAGCAACTCCCTTAGCAGCAACCTTATCCACAATCCTGAAAAGATCCTTCGTTGAGCCCACTCGCTCGCTCAAAGTGGGACCCTCGACCTCCTGCTCTGCCATTCTCGGCTAACTAGGGCTTGCCATTTGAGAAGGTCCCACTTCTCCATCCAAGAATATCCAACCTCTCTCCGAAAAGAAATTCGACACGTTCACCTCGTTGCTCTTAATCTCCAATGCAAACCCCTCCGTGAAACCAAACTCTTCGCCTTCGACGGGAGCGATCGGATCAAAGGCTTGGAGTTTCTTATCCTTATTCGCATCGAGCTTAGCCTTGTCTTCAGGATGAAACTCGTATCCAAGAAATTCCAACTACTTCACTGCCCAGTCGAATGCCTCTTGCGCATCGTCCATACTAAAGGTGACACTCGCTTCGGTGAAAGCCGACGTCAGCATGAATTGCTGGACCACCTCTGGGCGGATCCCAGGCAACACTTTGAAGAATTCGGTGTGAACGTAATTCATCGCGCTGTTGTAGCCAGACGCTTGACCTACATCGGTGGCTTCCTGGATACTTGAAATAGTTTTCTTCAACTGTTTCTCAACTTGACTCTTTCCTTCCACAACGACCAGCAGTTGGGCATCTTTCTTCTCCAGTTCTTTCGACAATTCAACCATCATTGACTCCAATGACTGAATTTTAGTCTTCAAGACGCCACTCTGCTTTTTCTTTAGTTCAACACATTTTTCCTCCAATCCCAACCGATGTGTTTCACACAACTCGAATCGACGATAAAGTTTATACCCCCATTGTCCGACCTGACAAATAAGATCGCTTGACACTCTGTCGATAAATGTCTTAAAAAAATACAATAAATGATAATTGACTTAAATCTTACCATGTTGGCATGGTATGCGAATGCTTTCAGCGCTGCCAGTTGCTTATGATTATGCATCTCGACCTAGTCCTTCTCAAATAAACCAGTGGTCAGCACTGCCAATGGTGTTATGGATGTCGTGCACGCACCTATTATGGTCGCTTCATTCGACATACCAACCTTCTCCCCAAACCAAGGCACGGGGAACTCCGGTAGGTTGCACAGTCAATCGGGAGGAAGAAGAGCATATGAGCCTCTTCCATCAATTTCTTTCATTTCTCGACCGCAGCCTTTTTTGCAGTAGTTTCGGCTGTGGCCTCTATGGCTTTCCTTTTAGGCTGAGGGGAGCTACTGATAGCCCCTACACTCTGTACAGTCGGGACTGGGGATTCATGGACCACCTGACCGACCTCAGCACTCCGTGTTGCTCGGCGAGCAGCCGTTGCTTCTTTGCGCTGATGCGCCTCTTGTTGTTTCTTCATCGCGATTTGGATAGCACGGTTCATGATTGATTGACCTAAAAGACATGGAAAATTTCCTTATTAAATAAATAGTAAAAGAGAACGATGGATAACATTATTTAAAAAGTCAGTCTCTACCTAAGTGAGCACTTGCGTACAACCTCAAAGATCTAGTCAACAACCCTGCAAGCACCAAGTTTCTCTCTCATAAGAATGCCGAGACATCCATCTCACCGTATTCAAGTAGATCTCGAACAAAAACATTACTCAACGATGGATTCTCGCTGCCATCCAACTTGACCCTACCCCTCATCTATCCTCTCAGGATTTGAAATTCGACCCTAGTGGGAGGTCGAACATAGAAGTACCTTTCTTTCCATTTCTGGCTATGTGATGATGAGAAACTCCTAAAGATTTTCCAACGGGTTCGCGCAGTCAAATAATAAAAATCCAACTCGCCTGCCAACCCCAACTTTTGGGACATCGGTAAATGAAAGAGATGGCTAAAATTGGTCCACGAGGGCAATTCCTCGGCAATACCCATCAGTACAATAAAACTATACATTAGCGAAAAATAATTAGGAATGAGCAGAGTTATGCAAACTTGTAAACCTATTAAGAGGTCGACTATTGGGTCAGTTATGGGAAATCTCAAGCCACATTTCATGGCATCCTCAAAAATAGTAATGCAGCTTGTAGGAGGAGTTGCATCCCATCTATGGATCTAGGCTTTATTAATTCAAACAAATGAGGAACATGGTACTTCCCTCATATCGACGTCAGATCATTCAATGACACTGATGACACAATATCGCTATAATGCGTCGTCGTGAATAATCAACCTTTCAACCTAGGTACCTCCTCCACTGGTACTTCTTCCTCATCCCCATCTTGGCCCGAAAGCCCAGCTATGTCCTCGACGATAGGATTAGAAGGCCCTGCACCCTTATCTCCCCCGCCTAAGGTTTCCCTCAATCCCCCACTCAAAGTCTCGCTCATCTCGACCTCACTATTCAAGGCGGACTGAGCAGCCTCAGAGTCAGAACTAGAACTAGACATTGTCAAAGACCAACGATTTATAAAGCTAAGAGTAAAAGAGAGACTTACGAAAATTGTACTTGTAAGGAATAAGTAACTATCAACAGCTCGACCGAAAACTCTTCCGCTCGACCTCAAATGTGTTGTGGTAAAAGTAAAAATAAATGGGTAAAATCTCTTATTTATAGGCATGCGATAATGTTAACCGGCTAAACTGATCGGCAACTAGCTAATAAGTGTGTAACCGTCGGTTCCCCCACATTAATCTTCCCATAACCGCCAAATAACGACTCCCGCCAATACTCTCTCATCGAGATTTAAAATTATTTTTCCTGCCAATACCTTTCTCGTCAAAATCTATGCAAACCTACTCCAAACCCCAACCCCTTTAGGTCGGACTTTGGAGTAGGGGGGACTCATGATATGAGATTAGCAAATTAAGACTTTGGAAGCCCAATAAACTTATTGGGCCCAATTTGGTTCTGACTTGGAGGTCGGGACGCACCCCTCTCATTGGGCCTTATCAATTAGGCCCAAGTCCAATTGGAGAGGTTGAGCATTCATCTTCGACCCGCAAAGTCGAATAATACGACCAGATTAGTAGACTCGGGTGTTTAGCAACTAATGATGCAGCCTGCATCATCCCATCCACCGCATTAAATGCACTCCAACCACTCGTTCATCCACATTTAATGCTGTGACAGCATGTCACCTATGTCATTAATGTTGTCGCATCCATACTTAATGGCAGCACGACCTCTCCATCCGTGGAGCATAAGGATTGCACAGTAAACAGTTGCAAAACATGGGCTCTGGTCGAAATGACCATGACTACCCCTACCAGCGAGATTTCTGCTAGAAGCTTGTTAAGGCGATTCTCGTCTTTTCACCGATGAGCATACACTGTAAATACCCTCTCCTCTCAACTAAAAGGTAAGATACTCATTAACAATTAAGCCATTACTATGCTCATTTCACTTCGCAATTCAGTCTAGAAACTGACTTAACCTTCGGAGGGTCTTAGCCGAGGACTCTCTCGGCTAGCCTAACGTTTGCTACTTGGTTGAGGTTCCGACCCCTACCACTCTTAGGTCGAAAAGCCCCACATACTAAATCCGTTACCATCTCCCAGGTCGAAAAATAGTGTGTGTCCATTTAACCATCAACAGACACCAATACTATTGCCAAGGAGTATCAATGTCAAATTTAATTTGATTTTAATTGATGTAATAATTTAATGGTAAGTATAGGTATATTGAAAAATAAAAACAAAAGTATTTGATATTTTCACTAAAAATGTGTACTAATAAATATTTTTTATTTTAAAATAGATAAAAGTAGGAAAAATAACACCTAAAATCACATGCACACACAACCACACACACACACACACAAAATAAATAAATAAAAGGAAGGGGGTGGGATTTGGAGTGTCGTGGGGGGAGGGTGTAATTGAAATTAACACCAAGCAAGCATGGCAAACTAAAAATCACCCTCTTTTTCATATATAGTCTAAATTCCGAAATTTCATTCTATACCGAATAAAAAATAGGCACGTAAAAATATATATGATGGAGGCACTAAGGAGCATATTAAACTGGTTTAGATTCTTTATTTCAATTTATGTTTTGTTCTCTATTATACTGTATGGATATAGAATACGTGTATAAATATTTTTTTATAAAAATAATTGATTAAGAATTAGATACACTTGGGGCTCATTTGCTTTGAATGATGTGATTAGAATTGATATATAAGTAAATGGATATATTTTAAGCCCATTAGGAGATAATAGTTTAATTTTATGTTTGGTTAGTAAGATTAATATATAAATAAATTAAAATATAATATACAAATTTACTATTATATTATTTATACATTTTAATAAGTTTTTACAATTTCCTCATTCTTCCCCATTTTTAGGAACAAGGTTTAATTGAAAATAAGATAAAAAAAATAGGCCTTATTTGATTTTTGTAATTTTTATCACACCAAATCAAGTATTTTCCCCTTGGATCTATTTTGCAAAAGTAATAATAAATAATGTTGAGCCTAGGATTTATCAAAACCTTTTATCAATTGAAACAATTATTAAAAAAAGTTTGATTAGGTATTTATTATACACAATTAAGCCAAGCAAATAAGACCCAAGATGTACATACAATACAATAAAATAAAATAAGAAATACCGAATAAAATAAATGATTCAAATGATATTAAACAAGGATATGTCCGATTGAATCCGTGTGATGGCTGTCAAACGTGGGCCACCTCAAAACATTTCCATCTGGAACATTCGGGTTTATGCTGATGAAGCCAAGTGGATTCCTAACCCATATTTTAAAGATATCGCGTAAAGTTGGCGAACTTTAATTCGTCATGGTTCGTGGCTAAGCTTCTCCTTCTGCAGCATAATCTTCATAAACAAGTTACCTGCCCCCTTTTATACGCATTCAGCCTCATCACCTTTTTATCTCCAATTAGATAAAATATTCGATTCGCTCTCATCTGAATTCGGGTTATCCCTTGTAATAGTTTTTGGATCAGGGCAAGCACAAATGAAGACAGTAAAGCAGCTAAAGAATCAGAACCCTCTGCGGCAGCGCAACCGCCGGAGGAAGAAACCAAGAAGTGGGGCACTCATATAATGGGGTCGCCAGCAGCCCCAACAAGTCACCCTGACAATCAGCAAGCGGCGCTTTGGCAGGCCCATGGCCCGGCCCAACAATATTACCAAAACCAGCAACAGCACCCTTACATGCTGTATTCCCCTGTGGAAAAGCCCGCTGACAACCCTTTTGAGTATGTTGTCGGCATGTTCAATTCTTGGAGTCACAGGGCTGAAGAAATAGCCCGTAACATCTGGCACAATTGTAAGTTACTAAAATTCCTTACCTTCTTTATTTTTTCTTTTTTCAATAATTGTCGAACATTTAGTTCTATTTTTCTGTTAACTGATTGAATTTCCTCCTATATATTTGTGCAAATTGCTTATAGCGAAAAACTAAACATCAATAGTAAACTTATGAACTTCTAGTAGAAATACTACCACAATCAAGATCCATGGTAATTACAAGTAAGTTATGCAGGTTTAAAATTGATGAAAACCGTTGTTAAAGAATGATCTTGGTTCTAGCTCATCTCAAAACTAGCTAGTAGTATGTGATGTGATCGAGTGGCATAAGTCTTCCACATGAGTTGATGAGTTAATGAGTTCGAATCTGAACGGCTCCTAATACGTGGGCGTGTATATATATATATATATATATAATTTCATTTCAAAAGTAGGTGAGGATTGTCCAAGGGAGACCGGGTGGGAATTTTAACACCCGTACATCTCTAGCTATGTACCAGAAGTTGGCCTAAAGTGTGTGTATGTATGTGTGGTGGGGAGTTCTATTCTCCTTTCTTTATATATTAACTAGAATTGCAGAAATTATATATAAACGAGATCATTTGGCTGTTACTAATTGGTGAGTGCATATTTCTTCGCAGTAAAAACTGGGCCCTCTTTATCTGAAGCTGCATGGGCTAAGGTTAATTTGACTGCCAAGGCCATAACAGAAGGGGGATTTGAGTCTCTTTTCAGGCAGATTTTTCCAACTGATCCAAATGAGAAGCTGAAGAAGACATTTGCTTGTTATCTTTCCACAACAACTGGCCCTGTTGCTGGAACCCTCTATCTTTCAACTGCTCGTGTGGCTTTCTGCAGCGATCGACCCTTATCTTTCAGAGCTCCATCTGGCCAAGAGGCATGGAGTTACTATTTTTTCATCTTTTTAACCCTTTTCCTAACGGGAGTAATCATTCAAGTGTTACATATGGAAAATTGTTCTGTTGTGCCATAAGACGATGAATATACTAGGCATGCAGCTGGATAGTGTCCCTTATATAAGTATACTAATATATACATATATTTTCAAGGTGTACAAATAATGCATTGATTGGAATGCTGATTGTTTTCTCTGTTGTTTGTGCTAATCTTACAAATGGGAAGTCCATCTGCTGCTAACCTGTGAAAGTTTCATAATAATTTTACCCAAATTTTTGGGTCCAAATTATGTGATTGGATAAATCCACCTCCCCCTCTCTCTCCACCACACCCGCCCCCCCCCCCCACCCCGGCCTTTTGTGGTTCAAGACTTCCTCTTCCCTCCCCTTCTCCAAACTTCAGTTCGTACTTTTTATAAAGAAATCTTTGGTCGAAAAATAGGACAAAATTCACTTTGCATCATATTTAAGGAATTCCTTGATTTCGACTGAAAAAACAGTGTAACTTGATCATTCTCAAATGGATTTTGATAAAACTTGGCAACAAATTGTATTTGTATTTTAGTTAACCATTGTATTTGGTAACTTACTATCGATCTTTGTGCTCTTTGTTGCTCATTGTGGATTAAGTAGGTGACAATACCTTTGTCAAGTATAGAGAACGTGAATCCTGCGATCATGAGACAAAATCCACCAGAGAAGTACCTACATATCATGACCATCGACGGTCATGAGTTTTGGTTCATGGGATTTGTGAATTTTGAGAAAGCATCACACCATGTCTTGGATAATGTATCAGATTTCAGAGCGGCTGGAAATGTGGGACAGACAGTAGCTAGCTAAGAAGTGACTGTTTTCGGTGTTGAATATCACATGCCTGTAGGAGTTGCTGATTTTATGTTTTGTTTGTATGATGAACATGGGTGAGTTCATTTGTGTTTGGCACTTTACCATTTTCTGTTGTGGAAAACGATCTGGTTTTGTATATTATTATATAACTTGGTAAATAAATTGGATTTTGTATATTATTGTATATAACTTGGTAAATAAATTGGAATAATAAAATTGAGTTGTGCCTTCTCTTTCATTTTTCACATTCCTTAAGCATGGCCCGGCAGCACAGTATTCAACGTGATATTTTGGAAAACTAGGGGGTTGTCTATGAACCGACACCTTGGTTTGCCCCGGTCAGAGTGGACTCGTAATTAATTGACTTTTTTTCATATATAAATTTGTCGTCATATATCTTATATAACAATTGTGAAGTTCAATCTTTTCATATATAATTTATCCAGATAATTGATGAGAATCTCCTTAAACCATGGATCCCATTCTGTATTCAACTTCCAACTGCAGAAATTCAATTGATGACAATCTTTTATATAGCCGGTCGATAAGGAATTATAGAAGAGTTGCGGAAACTTATTTTTAATTACAAGCTGTATCATATAGCGAAGGCAAAGCTTGTTGAAGTATTCATGTACAAATTTGTAAATATTAGTAGTTAGTTATGTTAGTTACGGCAACAGAATTAGTAAGCTTATTAGTTACTAACCCTAGCGTTAATTAAACAACTAACCATCTTTAGTTATTTAAATATCTAACCCTATCGTGTGTGTATATATATATACATTGTCAGTTGCCGAGCTTAAGCAATTCTTCAGTTCCTTTCAATACAGTTTTTTCTTCAATCTTAATTTGCTTTCGTTTTCTCTTAGAATGGAGAATTCTCCACTTGAACATGGTATCGGAGCCACATTCTTGTGGTTCCGATATTGAAATTACTGAACAAAGCTCGATTGAGTCGAAACTATGGATGAAATGGTTGGAGATACAGGAATGAACCAGAATCTTGAGGGATCAACTAGAGCTTTCGACAACAACAATCCTCTCTTCTTACAGTCATCCGATCATCCAGTGATGATGCCAGTTACCAACCCTCTCACAAGCCCCAATTTCATGTCCTAAAGCCATTTGATGAAAATAGTATTGGGTACAAAAGTTAAATTGGGGTTTATCAATGGAAATGTCCCATGTTGAATGAAGATTCGCCAAAATATGAATAGTAGATGAGAGTAGATTGCATGGTGACATCCCAGATTCTTAATTCGATTTTTAAGGAAATTGTTGAGGCCTTCTTATATATGACTTCTTCCAAACAACTTTGGGATGAGATCACCGAACGGTATGGTGAGTGCAATGGTCATTTCTTATATCAATTACAATGTGAGATAAGTTCTATTAATCAAGGAACCATGTCAGTTGTTCAAAATATACTACACCAAATTGAAGAAGCTCTGGGATGAGTTGAATGTTTTGATGCCCATTCCTGAATGCTCGGTGGAGAAGCTAAATTAGTAGTTGAGATGAACTCATTTACTCAATTAATACAGTGTCTGGGCTTGAATGATGTGTATGACATGTGAGGAATCATATACTTGTTATGGGGCCGATTCCCACTGTGAACAAGGCTTATTCCATGGCCCTTAGAGTTGAGAAGCAAAGGGAAGTCAATGTATCCTACACTAAAGTTGTTGAAAATGCAGCAACGATGGCAAGGAATGGTTTACTGCCAAAGAGGGAGGGAAATAACAAACATATGCTTAGGAAGGACTCCAAGAAAACTAGTGCTACTGCACTAACTGTGGCAGAGACAATCATCTTAAGGACATTTGTTTTAAACTCCATGGATATCCTGATTGATATAAGGAGCTTAGAGATGAGAGGAATTGGGGCCAAGGAAAGCATTTTGCTAACTATATTGATAGCCCTCTAGATCTTCAGAATGAAAAGAGTGCTGTGATATCTACTAATTGGACTTATGCACTTTCTGAGATGGTGCAGCAAAAAGTAGCAAAGATTATGAAAGGAAAACATCAAACTAAGGTTAATGAGTTTGCGCACCTTAATGATTTTGCAATTTCGCTCATCCATTTCACTTAAGTACTCTTGATATTATAGGAAAAGAATCTTAGATAGTGGATACGAGAGTATCTAGTCATATATGCAATATATGCGATGATCTAAACCTATTAACCAAACATAAAATTACCATTGAGCTAATACCAGTTTGCTTACCTGATGGAACTCTTAAAATGGTTCAACATATAGGAACCAGCCAATTAACTCACAAACAGAACCTATTTGATACTCTTAATCTCAGAATTCAAATTCAACTTGCTTTCAGTTAATAAACTTACCAGAGATGCCCAAGTTCGATTCATCTTTTACCCAAGCTATTTTGTCTTGCAGGACCTGCAAAATGAAGAAACTATTGCCATTGGGAAAGTCATAGGGAGGTTATGTATTAGATAGCTCTTGTTTTCTTACCAAAAATGTTGATTCTTGTATCACGCAAAAGCTTGACAATCAATTTCTTGTTGCTGTTGTATCTTCTTGTCACTCTTCCCTTTGGCATATTAGGTTAGGACATGCATCTACTATAGTACTAAAGCACATTCCTCACATTGTTAATAAAGATTGTGACCTTTCTACTAAATGTCACATTTGTCCTCTTACTAAACAAACTAGACTTTCTTTCCCTTCCAGCAACACATACATTACCAGAAATTTTGAACTCTTACATATTGATCTTTAGGGGCCATACAGAAAACCATCTATAATTGGAGCTTGTTACATTCTCACTATTGTTGAAGATCATAGTACGGGGTTATGGACCTTCCTCATGAAAAATAAACATGAAACCTATAAATATTTATCCCAATTTCTTTATATGATACAAAACCAGTTTCAAACTATTGTCAAAACCATTAGAATTGACAATGGTAGCGAGTTCCTAAAAACTGATATCTCTTGTCTTTTTAGACAACTTGGCATAGTACATCAAAGAACTTGTGTTTGTACTCTATAATAAAATGAAGTGGTGGAGAGAAAACATAGACATCTCATTGAAGTAGCTAGGGCCATTATGTTTCAATCTGGCCTCCCTTTGAAGTTTTGGGGTGATTCTATTCTCATGGCTATCTATATCATAAACAGACTTCCAACTCCTACCTTTTTCTTGGAAAAGCCCTTTGAAAAGCTATACAACAAGCCCCCTGATTATTAATCCTTAAGAACCTTCAGTTCCTTATGCTTTGCCACCAATACTCTACCTCACAAGGACAAGTTTGCTCCTAGTGCCTTCAAATGTATATTTCTTGGATATAATATAGGCCAAAAGGCTTACAAAATTTATGATTTAGATGGCTATACTACTCTTTTATCCGATGGTGTTATTTTTCATAAAACTGTCTTTCCCTTCAAGAACAACCAAACTAATGAAACTTCAGCTATTTCTTTACCAAATCGTAGCCACCTAGATGATTTTACTTTTGATTTTCATAAAATTCCTGATTTGCCAAGCTCTTCCTTCTCTTTTGAAACTACCAGTATCCACTCTTCTCCTCAAAACATCCCTCAAACTCAACCCTAACCATCTTCTAATCAAGTTAATTTGGGGCATAGCTCCTAAACAAAGAAAAAACCAGCTTGGTTCAAAGATTATGTATCCAACATAAATGAACATTATTTGCATAAGACTTTCTCAATGACTTTCCCTACTGTAGGTGCCAATGTAACCAATAAAACTTCATAAACACCATAAACATTTCCCTTCTACACTAAAGCCAGCCTATCATATGCATATATGAATTTTCTTGCTAATGTTTCCACTGTGTATGAGCTAACCTCCTATGACCAAACTAGTGCTCGAGTTTAATGGATTGATGACATGAAAAGGGAAATTGAAGTTTTGGAACTGAACAAAACTTGAGTAACCACATTGCCAGTTGGAAAGAAATTTTAGGTTCTAAATGGGTTTATAAGGTGAAATTGAGACTTGATGGCACTGTTGACAAGTATAAAGCAAGGTTAATTGCTAAAGGTTTTAATTAGGTGGCTAGCATTGATTATTTGGAAAGTTTTTCTCATGTTGCCAAACTAGTCTCTGTCAGATTGTTATTTGCTCTAGTTGCTGCTAAAAACTAGTTCATCCACTAGCTTGATATAAACAATTACCTTCCTCCATGGCTTTATTCAGGAGGAAGTTTACATGGAACCACCAAATGGGTATACTAAGGCTCAACCAGGATAGGTTTGTAGGTTGCTAAGATCCTTATACGGTTTAAAGTAGGCCTCCAGATAATGGAATATGGAGTTGACTACTCAACTTCAACAGTTTGGCTTCATTCAATCATCTTCAGATGATTGTTTATTTAGTAAGAAGACAAACATTTTCTTCATTGCTCTATTGGAATATGTGGATGATTTGCTAGTTGCTGGAGACAATGAAGATGAAATTGACAAAACTAAGAAGTTCTTGGACTCCAAATTCTCTATCAAAGACCTTGGGTATGCAAAATATTTCCTTGGCATTGAAATAGCATGATCTAACGATGGCATCTACCTAAACCAACGGAAGTATACTCTTGATATCATTGAAGAAAGTGGCTTACTAGGTTGTAAACCTGCTTCCACCCTTTTGTCTAAACACCTTAAACTCACTACTAATGGTATTGCTTATTTTGAACCTGTTCAGTCTAAACGACTAGTGGGAAGGTTGTTATATCTTAATCTTACAAGGTCAGACATCACATTCAGTGTCCAGCAACTTAGTTAGTTTGTTAATGCACCTACTGTTGATCATTGAAAGGCAGCCATCCATGTCCTTAGATATCTCAAGGGATGTCCTTCAAAAGGCCTTTTCTTTGCAGCTAAAAATCACCTAAAGTTAATAGTGTATTCTGATGCCGATTAGGCCTCATGCATTGACAGTAGGAGGTCTATCACTAGCTACTATATTTTCTTAGGGTCATCTTTAATCTCATGGAAGAAAAAAAAAAAAGCACACCACTTTGTCTTGGTCTTCGACAAAAGCAAAATATCATAGTCTTGCATCAATAATTTGCGAATTGTAATGTATCATATACCTCCTCCATGATTTGTAGCTTCAAACCTGGGTACCCATTCCCTTGCTATGTGATAATCACAAACAGTAAGCCACATTACATAAAATCCCGTGTTTCATAAACGAACAAAGTACTTAGATCATGCCAACTTCACTCTAGCTCGTCAATGAATTCATAAAGACCCTCTTCGTGTCAGCATTCCGTGTTATCTTGTCCAAGTGGGGCTTGTGTGATGTCAACCAAGATCCAACTTGAGTAGGGGGTGCTCAAGTATTCATCTACATATTTGTAAATATCACCAGTTAGTTGTGTTAGTTAGGGCAACTGAATTAGTGAGCTTATTAGTTGCTAACCCTAGCATTAATTAAACAACTAACCATCTTTAGTTAGTTAAATGTCTAACCCTACCGTGTGTATATATATATATATTTTCAGTTGCTGAGCTTAAGTAATTTTTTAGCTCATTTCAATACATTTTTTTCTTCAATCTTAGTTTGCTTTCGTTTTCTCTTAGAATGGAGAATTCTCTACTTGAACAAGGCTTACACCGTTATTAATGAACGGGAGACCTGTAGGCCAGATACACGATAATGTAATGATCAAGAGGAGCGTATAATTTGAGGGAGGAAATCTGTAGGGTGATTTGCTACTTGTTTTTACTTGTTTTGGACTGTTTTTGACAACAAGTGGAATGTGATAAAGTATGGAGATTTGGAAATTTTTAATTTAATTTATTTATTTTAGATTTTTCTGAAATTATTAGGCTTTATGAATGCCATTATGTTGATGGATTTGTGTAATAATGATAGAGGCAAATTGATTTCTTGAATTCTGTAGTTGTTGAAGCTTGTTGAAAAATAGGTCGCTCATGTGAGTTGATTCAACCTATTTTTTTGACCCATTATTCTTTTTTATATTGAGAAGAAAATGATCAATATTATTAATTGAAAATTCTAGTGCCAAGGCATTTTCTTGACCCATTTAGACAAATGGGTAAGTCAGTAGCTTGGCAGGAGTTGTAATTTTCTCTAATTTTGATACAACTCATATTTAACCTTCCGAAGGTTATCAATTTTTATTATATCAGATTATACATCAAGAAAATAATTATGATATTATTATTTGGAGGAAAAAAAGAAATACACCTAATGAGAGAACTATAGAATTAGAATTTTAAGAAAATGAGGAATTCCTAGTACTGAAGGAATAAATTGCACAATTAAAGAACGTTGTATGGAAAATCGTATTTTTGCTCACATAACTAAGGCTCAATCCCTATTAAGTCCCACTAATTTCAAAAGTATCACATTGAGTATTGTAATTTAAAATTTGTGCCACAGTGAATCCAACTTCCCCCTTTCTGTAACATCCCTAAAATTCAGTATTTAAAAAAAGTAAGGATTTAGAAATTAAGATATCGATTGACCGGATTTTAAGGCTCAAAAAATAAATAAAAAGGACTTGAATGCAAAAATTTTGAAAGTTTAGGTGGTAATGTGAGCAGAATAAAAGTTTAAGGACTTCAAAATAATTAAATTTGGATTTGATTGCTCAAAAATGAAAATGTTAGGGGTCAAAGTGTGAGAAATAGAAGTTAGAGTACTCAATTGAAGGCCGGAGACTAAAATGAAGGCGGTTAAAGAATTTTGGGGTGAAATTGAAGTCGGTCAGAAAGTTTGGGGCTGAATTGAAAAGGCTAGAAAATATGTTTACATATATAGAATTGAGGACAAAAGTTTGTCAAATTCTCAAAAAACACCCCAGACACACCCCAACGGCGAATCACTAGAAACTGGCATTGAAACCCAAAAACAAGACCATAGTTAGGCTTATCTCAGCTCAGGGAGCAAAACCATACCAAGTTTCACCCAAACCATCGAGGAATTCGTCGGGAAATCAAGCTCGGCAGCGATCTTGCGGCGGTGTTGGTGGTTTCGCCGCCTCCAAAGGCGGAAACTGGATGGGTTTTGGTCGGAAAAGCATGGGCAATCGGGTGGTGGTGCTAATTTGGTGAAACGGTGAAAGGTGGTGGTGGAATTGAGAGGAGTGGCAGACGGTGGCCCTAGGGCTTGGCCATGTACTTTGAACGGCCAATTGACTAGCCTAATGTTTTCGAAATCAGAAATCGTTTGAGGGGTTCTGTTGGGCTTGTTGAGATGCACCTAGTGGTGGTGTCAGTTCCCATCTCTGGTGGCGGCGAGTGGCGGTCCAGTGGTGGTGTGTGGTGGTCCTGCAATGGTACGTGACGGCGGTATTTGAGCAATACATTCCAAATTTGATCATGGATTCGTTTGGGCTATTTTCTGCTTAAGATTAGATCTCAATTCAACCCAATTTGGGTAAATTTCAATAATCGAATTTTAATTCGATTAAATTGTCGAGTGAAATTAGATTTTTGGATGAAGTTGATTGTGACCTGAATTAAGATTATTAAACCACGATTTAGTATAAGGTTATAGATTAATCTTGTAATTAATATAGTATTGAGTTTAATCAACTCGGATGAATTATCATATTGTTGTTGAGGCCCTAAATAAGATGTTAACAACCAGTTTATCAGCTTGTCGAGTTAAGGACTATGATAGGTAACTACTTTGAACATTTGAGTGTAACATGGAATTGAGAATTATGACTGAATAGTTAGAGTAATTCAGGAATGTGATAAGGGTATTTAAGTGTATTAAGAATTATGATTGAGAAATCATAATCAATGTTGGATTTAGGTTATGTACTTTGAACTTTAAATCAATTGGGAAACAAGGTCATGGATTGTTTAAATGTCTAAGAATTATCAGGACTATGTTGGAATACCCTTAAGTTTGATAATGACATTCGTTATATTTATAGTTAAGATTCAGAAGATTTGATTGTGAACTTATTCCTTTGGTAGGTAACGAAGGAGTAGGTCCCGCAGACTAGTAGACTGCTAATTGTGGTTGCTTTCTGAGACTTTTAAGGTGAGGATCTGGCAATCTAGCACTCTTGTACCTATCAAATTTATTGATAAACCCCTGTGAGGGTTGGTATTGATTTGATTATCGTATTCTGTACATTATTATTACCTCTGTGAGGGATCTGCTAATTGGTTATCGCTTGTATGAGCTTATTCTGTATCTAATGTTGAACCCTTTAGGTACTGCTGATTTGATATCTATCTTGATTAACGTTGCTTGATTATCAAATCCTTTGAGGTTCTTCTGAATTTGAAACTACTTGGTATTTTTTCGTATTTTCTTGAAAATAACTATTTTTCAATCGAACTCTGTGAATTTCTCCGATACTTGTCAGTGTCTTATAAACATGTTGTTTGTTCAAGTGTATCATTGATCACCTTGTTGGCAAAATTGTTAAATTGTCTGCCCTGTTGGAAATTGAGCATTGAAAATCTTGACCGTTTTAAATATCTTGTTCAATCAGTATTGTAAAATATGTATAGGGCTGAGCAAAGGGCCACACTAGTTGATAGTGCATGTCTAGTGGGAGGCTCATCTTGAGTCTGTTACAGAGCAAAGAGTCACACTAGTTGACAAGGCATATCTAGTGGGAGGCTCCTCTTAAGTCTATCCCCGTTAGCACCTCTGGATTTCAGTACTAGACCTATTTGTGTCAAAAGTTCTCTTAAATTGTTCGTGTACCTTGTTTATTAGAATAGGCCTTGCCGGCCATTTTTGGAAAATGTTTTACCTTGTAAATGGAAAATCTGGTAAAGTTCTGAAATGTTTATATTATTGCTTGAAAGGCTAAATTTTTATTTGTTAGCCTTATATCTTTTCAACCCATGGGATGCCATAGGCGGTTTCCAACTCATGGGACGCCATGGACGGTTTTCACCCGGAGAGACGCCACTAGGGGTTTGGGCCTAAGGGCTAGATCTGGAAGACGGTCGGGCGAAACGGACCGACGGACATAGGTCTTACGGCTTCTACCCATCTACGATCCTAACTTACAGCCAGCTAGAGATAGCAAACTATGAGTGACGGGATCCGGCATGTGATCGGCCATGCCATATAATCAAGTTATTACCCGTCGAGCTGAGCGATCAAGCAATGAAGCGATAAGGAAATCTTGTTTATACTGTACTGATGCCCGGTACTTGCAAATTATAATTTGATTCAGGAATAATAAGGTCAGAATGACTAACAGTCTGTCAAGTTCAATATCATGTATGTCATGTACTCTATTGATCATGTTAAAAATTCTTGCTTATTATCGAAATTTGTTCCTATTGAAAAGTCTTGCTTGTTACTGAAATTATTGTTGATTATTGTATCTCAATAGTTTTCCTTTGTATCTTATCATTTTCTTCTCCCTCACTAAGTCCTTTGGACTTACCCTCGTTTATTTTGAATCTCTCAGACAGGAATTAAGTGAAGGATTGGACTTCAGGCAGGACATGAATGTTTTGTAATAACTCAGGCATTGAATGTATATATGGAAATTATCTTATTGCTAAGCATGGACTCAAGATGATGTGATATATCATGTTGATGTGGTCGACTTAAGGAATGTAAATATTTTGTTATGTAAGAATGTAAATCATGGCATTTATGTAATCGGTTGACTAGTCTGTTAAGCTTGAAATTTCACTGCTTCTGATAAGTTAAATTTGAGACTTTGTGGCATGTATTTAGTATATGTGTTGTATGTCGCAGGATTGTTTAAGGTTTGAATTTATTATCTTATGACATGTTTGTTTAATTTGGAATCCGCTGTTATTTCTGATAAGGTTGAAACGTTTGATTATAGACTATTGATTTATTTGTAGGTTCAATTTAAGATTGAACTGAGTGGTACCTCAGCTTAGGTGCTGTCATGAGTGAGGGCATTACACTTTTCATTAAATATTTAACGAAAAAGGCTTGTACAGAGCATGCTATTGGGTTTTGGAGGGAAATTTGGCATGGTACTATTCACTTCTTCATTTTGAGGGAAAATCAACTATAAGGGGGGGGGGGGGGGGAGATAGAGAATTCTTAAAACTTCCAACCATATATTTAAAAAAGGTAAATTAATTATATGTGTTTCTAGATTGAAAAAAAAAATATTTGTTTGAATGAATTATTTTTTAATCATTATAAAATGATATTAACCAATGTGGTTAGTAAACTTATCATAAAAATTTTTTAATAATTTTTATAAATTTATATTTAAAATATTCTAATTTACACAAAATAAATATTCTTTTTTTAAAATATTGTAAATTAAATAATTTATGTTATTGTGTAAAAAAATTTAAAAATATTCAAAAGTGCTTAAAAAATTAAATTAAATATTTCTTTCCCAAATATAGAAAAATTATGATTTATATTTAATAATTTTTCTTCTTTGGAAATTTATTTAGTGATTAACTTGTTAAATTTTTTGTTACTTTTGAAAATTAGTTAATTTGGAAATAAATTTATAATTTATAATTTTTTGTCATAAATTAAAATTAAAATTTATAATTTTTTTTGTTATTTTTAAATTTATAATTTAAATTTGGAAATATATTTTAAAACTTTTTGTTATTTTTAAATTTTTCATAATAATACAAAAAAAAGGTTAACTAATTTGAAAATATTAAATTTTAAATTTGACACTTATTTCCAAATTAAAATTTAAAATTTATCAAAAAATACAATTTTTAAATTATATTTTATTAAACAAGTTATTTCAAAATTTAAATTATATTTAAATTTTAAATTATACTCTAAATTCTGTTAATTATAAATTATATTTAGAAATAGAAAAATCAAAAATAATTCTTAATTTAAATTTTAAAATTAAAATAACCATTCAAAATTTTAAATACAATTAAATTTTATTTAAATTATAAGTATACTTTAAATTTTAAAATTTATTTCCAAATTAACTAATTTTTAAAAATAACAAAAAATATAACAAGTTAATAATTAAATAAATTTCCAAACACAAAAAATTATTAAGTAGAAATTATGGTTTTTCTCATGTTTAGAAAAAAAAAATTAATTTAGTTTTGTTAAATACTTCTGTAACTCCCCGAATTTCTAATTCTTTAACCATAAATTATTGTGTCAATAAAAAAATATAGATCAAATAAATTACGTCTAAATTCCTATTGAATTAACTTAATTGAGGCCTATGAATACATTAAAGAAACTTTTGGGACTAAAAAATGATTAAGTCAAAACATAATTGTAAGAAATTACAAATGTTAGGAGTCGAAACATGAAGACAAGATCACTAGAGGGCCGGATTGAAGTCCTGGGACTAAATTGAAGGCGTTTTAAAGTTGAAGGGGCTTAATTACAAACTGTGGAAAACATTTGGGGGTCAAGTTGAAACCTTGAAAAATTGGTTAATATATATATATCCTAAAGGAAGAAATTTTATCGAATTTTCAATAGACTACCCAACACCCCCCTCGCTCACCATGCCTAGATTCTGGCCATTAAACCTAAATCTAACACCGTAGGATTACTCTATTTATTGTGGTGAACAAAATCATACCAAACTTGATCAACACCTATGAAATTGCTGGAAAACTTGAGAATGGCAAACTTGGACGACGGTGGTGGCGTTCTGCCACCTCCGACTGTGGAATTTCGATGGGCTTTGAGGGTTCTTGGTTGAAATGATGTGACAGTGCCGTTAATTTGATGAAACAAAAAGTGGTGGCAGATAATTTGGAGTGGTGTGGCACTAGGGCTTTGCAGTGACTTTGGACGGTCAATTAATCTACTTGCTGGCATCACAATTCAGAATTTTTTAAGGTGTTTTGCTTACATGAAAGAGACGTACCTGTTGGTGGTGGTGGTCCGGCGACCGAAGAGACGATCTAGCAAGACATAGTGATGGTGTCTAAATTTTGATTTCGGGTTCACCCGGGCCACTTTAGTGCCTGAATTCGGGCTTGATTTGGCCTAATTGGGTAAAATCTTTTCAAACAAATATTTATTTGATTAGTTTCATGAATTTTAATAGTTGGATTGTACGACTAAAGTGAGTCAGTCTCAAATAAATAAATTAGAACTTAATCGTCTTAGTTGTATGAGTTAAACTTGAAATTCTAAATTTAAAATGCTACTCTTGAATATTTGATTTAGATATAATTGAGAAATTTTGGAATTTGGATCAAACTTTGACTTGATATAAAATAAGAATTAGACGTACAATTAAGCTTAGAAGGATACTCAAATAATAAATGAATTAGAACCCAGTGATAAAGGTTGATTCATGAAACTTGAATCAAGTCATAAGTTTGATTATAAATAATCATAATAATTAGCGAAATTATGTTGTTTAGGCAAAATGAGCAATTAGGGCTTCAGTTTAAAAATATAAGATAGGGTTGAATGATGTTACAGATAAAATAATTACTATTTATACATGTGATTGTGTGGTAGACAAGAATCTAACATAATTAAACGTCTTCATATTTGAATTTGAAAAGTAATAAGGATTATGAAGGGAAAATAAACTTATCAACTTAGTGAGCATAGATATATAACTACGAAATTAAAATAAGGTTATTTAGTCTCTCTAATAGTATATTTTGGGATAACTACGTAACGAGGAGATGAGTTATCGAGCTCATTAAGGAAAGCTTCACTACCCAATATTGTCATGTGAGTTTATACTCGACAGTATGAGATTTTCTTTGTTGGAGAAAGAACATATATGTTAGTAAATATATTATTAGTGCTTGATCCTTTCTATGTTGAGATTCAATGATTGTTGTTTGTCCATTCTATGTTGTTCTTCGACTGTTGTGTTGAGCTTGATAGTCTATCTAAACTACTCTTCTTTGCTTTGTGATTCTTAAGTCATTATTATTTGAATTCCCAACCTATCTTGATATGTTAGATTCCTGAACCGAGTGATTAATCTGATGTATATTCATATAAGTTTTGGAAAAGTAAACACATTGTGAAATTTACCATACATCGCCACATATACAATGATTGTGGTTCCTATTTGATCAAAATTTATGTTGTTTTTACCTTAAATTGGTGATTGTGTTGGGAAAACTAAAAAAGGGAGGTTCAAAATTTTCTATTATCGACATGACTATTACCTTGAAATGAGCCTAATATTGTTTGACTTATTATTCGTTTATCATAGCGAATTGATATGTTAGTTCTACTGTTGTTGGACATTTTACACTGTATTCACATAATATAAGACTACTTAACCCTAGGATCGGTCTCGAAAGATGACATGGTGGAATGGATTGATGGTGGCTGGTCTTCAGCTAATACCTTACTATTATAATCCTATCTCATAAATAGTTGGAGGTAAATTATCTAATGAGCAGGATAAGGCATACTGGTAGTCATGCCTGATATATAATTACTTAACTAAGCCGATCACTCGAGAACTTGGAGGGATAAGAATTTTTGTGTTTTCAAAAGTAAAGTGACAAGGTAGGAGAACCAACGATAGCATGATTGCAAAAGTGCTTATTAATTTGTTAACAAGTAATTTTTCCAGCTAGTAGTATCCCTTTACATGCATTATACCTTGTGTATTTGCAAGAGTCTTGATTGCCCTTTATGAATTATGTGCATGTTTGTTATTATCCTTTATTCTCTTGTTACTTCTTCATTAATAAGTCACTAAGTTATTCGTACTTATGCCTCTTTTATTATTTCTTTTCTTGTTCTTTTCCCAAATTAATAATCGATTAGCAAGGAGTCATGAGCAAGTTATAGATATCTTCTATTGTTGTATGTAAACAATACTTGATTTGGTAAGTTTAGGTTTATATTTTAAATAGATGCTGAGCTATTTTAGTAAGACCATAATATTGGTACTAATGAATATAAGTTGAAGATGTTTATGTGCTAAAAAGCTTTATCAACTATGCCATTTTCCGATTGTTGGGAATTATTAGTGGTAAAAAATTTGGTGATATATACATTGTTCTAGGATCGATTGGAGTAGCACCTCAATCCAAAGAAACACCTTCCGGACGGGGCATTACAACTTTTGAATATTTTTGAAATCTTTTACAGAATAGAAATAAATTCTTTAATTTCTAATATTGAAAGAAATTGGAAAATTATTTCTTATAATTTAGAATATTTTAAATTTAAACTTATGATAATTTCCTCATTTTCCCCCCTTTCCCATTTTCTTCCCTTTTATAGTTGATTTTTCCTCCAAAATGAAGAAATGAATAGTACCTAGCCAATTTTCCCTCCAAAACCCAGTAGCTGATAGGGTACATGTTCTATATGTGCCTTTTTCATTAATTATTTAAGAAAAAGGGGAAGCTTGACTCAATATGGTACAAATTTTAGATCACGGGATTCAATGTGATATTTTTGAAATTAATGAGACTCAAGTGGGATTGGACCTTAGCTATGGGACCAAAAACATGATTTTGTTGAACGTTGTATTTAAATTGTAAAAATAATATCCTTCAGTTAAGCTATATTCAAACCAAGGAGCAAAGGAAAACATTAGGAGAAGTTAATAAAAACAACTTTAAATCTATATTAAATCAAGGTTAATATTTTTGGTTAAGTTTTGCATGTTATTTTTTTCTTTGTTGATATCAAAGCCAAAAGGCTGGATTCCCGATATTTTGGTACTAAAATCGTGATTGTGTGGTCTAAAATTGTTATCATTCATAACCAATTTTTATGTATTCTTGAATAAGCAATAATGGTAATTTTGTGGACATTTTATTAAACGCTTTCAAATTTTTATTGTAGTATGTTGATACAATCTAAATCATATATGAAAATTTTAGGGAGTTTTGGCTACACATGTTGATAAAAATAATTTATTTTTTGCTAGGAAAAAAGGTATTTTGGCAGCACATTGTCTTTTTATGCACATTGTTTCATCAAATGAAATTCATGTGGTTGTAAAATACATAAAAACTACTTCAAAATCATATATCATGCATTAAATTGGCTTAGAATTCAATTTTATATGAAATTTTAAGTTTGAACCAATTATGAAAATTCTAAAAATTGTGAAGAAGATGAATAACATAGTGCATTTTTCTACTCTTGATTTGATTTCGCCAAACACCACTATGGAAGCCTTGAAATGAAAATTTGACCACATTATTAAGCTTGAAAGATCAAATACAGGAGGATAACCGAAACATCATTGTTGGAAAATGCCTTGGAAATGGTGCATGTGCTTCACATATCTCCATGGTGAGCAGACGTCAAAATATGTGAGCTGATTAACTATGTCGAATGGGCGGGCGTCCACGTGGCATGCTGAGTCAACAAAAGAATATGGTGAGCCATGTTAGAGGCATACAAACAAAATCAACATATAGGTGCGCCATGTCTTATGTCACACCATGGCCACATCACTCTGCATCATTGCCACGTCACCTAGTTAGACCATTTATTGGTGGCAAAAGAACGGCATCCACATCACAAATTAAATGAAAAACACAAAATAAAGACCAAGAAAGGGTAAAATGGGTTCTGAGTAGCCTCATGCTGCAACATTTGCACGGGCAGGGTATGGGAGCGTGTCCAGCGTGCTTTGGCAATTGTTTTTGATTGAAAATATTTATTTTTTAATCAGAATTATTTTTTAATTTTTGGGCAATTAAAATGAATTTTTCAAAAATGAAAAATATTTCATAATTTTTAATACTTTGAAAAATGAAAAAATCATGGAATATATTTTATTTGAAGAAATAATGTTGATGTAGCACCTCATTCTAGAGGTGTCTGCCTAGGGTTAAGTACTACTCTAATTAAACCTAATATTCCAAAAAAGATATATATTTTCAAAACTTTCACCACAACAATCCAAGATGATAAGCAAAACTAAAATTAGTTTACTTCAGAACTTTTGCAATGCTTCGAATTAAACCTAAAATTCCATAAACAAATTAAAATTGCCCAAGAGTAGGGTTGTTAACAAATCAAATCCTTATGAAATAAATCAAAATTCAAATTCAAATAGTAGGCTCGAATTGAAATTTGAATTTGAATCTAATATGATATTCAATGTATTAATCGAATCCAAATTGAATCTCAAAATGTTTGAGTTTGATATTCGATAATATATTTGAATATATTTATATATTATTATATATAACTTCTTTATTTCCTAAAACTTAACTTTTTCTTTATCCCATTTCCCAAATTCATAATTCCATTTCCAACTTCTCTATAAGCCCTACCTCACAAAGAAGCGACCAAGACGCTCTCACCCACTCTTTCTCCTTCTCACTTGCAATGTTGTTTGTTGTGCATTGTCTCCATCATGGTGCGCTCTCTTTGTCATTGTGCACTCTCTCTGTCGCGTGCGCTCTCTCTGTCTCTGGGCGATCTTTCCAAATTCTATTTTTATTGTTCAAGTTTTATTTTATTTGTATATATTTATGTTCCCAAATTTTGGAGTTTGTTCTTTGTCCTTCTCTTAACTAACTCCTCTATCACTCTATTTTTATTTAATTAACTTCTCTATTTGATTGAACTTTTTGAAAATGGAGATTATATTCGGTAACTCATTTAGCTGAAATTACCTAGTTGGATAAAAAAGTCATCTATTTTTTTTTTCGTGCAATAGCTTACTCACCTTATCAATATATATACCTAGGCTTGATGTAATCCATGTAAGTAATGCACTAACTTGACAGTGTATTGAACTTCTTGGTGTAAGGGGTCATGATTACAAGAGCTTTTTGCCATATAGATTTGCTTTTATTCCATCTACAAGTTAATGTAAGATGCTGAGAATTGCCTATAAACCTTGGGATGAATATATGATAGAGGAACGTAAGATTTTCACGGCTGGAGTAGATGATAAATGGAGAAGTTTGAGGAATCTCTTTATATCAATATGTATTTGACTGATTGGTTTTCTCTTTGGTAATTCTACTGATATGATTTCCTTTAATGTTAAGCACAAGCATTATTCTAGAACTGGGAGTTTTGGTGTTCCAATAGTTGTTTACCATGTAACAAACTATGCACCATGCTTTAAGTTACTTCCAGAAGCTATAACAAAAAGGCATTGTAGTACCATGAATGTTTAGTTGAAGTAGTTCTGAATCACTTTATCATGAAGTGCTTCATCTTTTTTTCTTTTTTTCTTTTTATGGGAATACTAATGGCCCCTACACCTTTGACAAATACTTTGACAACCTAGTTTTATTTTTTAAAAGCAAACATTGAAAATTGATTTTATTTGTTGAATTTGTTATGGATTCTCAAGTTATTAGACATATCTAGGTATTAATCTGCTATCCTGCTACATTTTCTTCTAAATACTATTCATATATATTTTACTGGTGCTATTTGATTATTTTTGCAGATTATGATATCATGGATTGTCCTCCTTTATTTGTTGATGATGTTACTATGGATGAGGTTAAGTTTTATGAACAACTTGAGATTGGACATGGACATGTAGAAGAAGGTTATCTAGGAATGAAGCTAAAACTAGTAGAAATGATGGCGAAATTCCAAAAAGTGAGAATGAAGGCCAAAAGAAAATGTAGAAAATGAGAATGAATCAACTCCATTACAAAAGAAAAAGAGAAAAAACACATCACAAGCATAGGAGGATTTTGAGATAATCACATTATCTGATGGCACAAAAAAGGTTGAATGCAAGCATTGCAAGACTAAATGTACATATTTAGTAAGTGGACCTACTAGCCACTTACTAAAACATGCAAAATCTTGTCTACAAAAGAAGTTATTTTTAAACCAACATAAAATATTCAATTTCAACCCGCAAAATGTAAATGAAAATATCCCCTTTATCGGATGGAAAGTATGGCCATACGAGGTAAAGGGAAGCGGTTGCCCATTGGATTCTTATGCATAAAGAACCATTTAATATAGTAGAGGATGATGGATTTACCTTTATGATGAAGGTTAATCTTCCTCAATTTGAGAAGATTACTCATTTTGAAGCAAAGACTGATTGTGTTAACGTTTATGAAATAGAGAAAAAAAGAAGTTGAATGAACAATTGAGAGGTATCAATAAGATCTCCCTCACCAATATTGACATTTGGAAATCAAAAGTATTGAATATATCCTACATATGCATATTGGGCATTTTATTGATTCAAACTGGCAACTCCAAGAGTGTGTTCTTAGCTTCATCAACCTCCGCCCTCCTCATATTGGTGCTTTGATAAGTTTTAAGTTTTTCTTCTTTATATTTTGATTGTGCTGATAATTTTATAATGATTCTTACTTATTGATATATTTCATCCATTGTTTGTTAGCTGTTGATCTATCTAATGCTTTATTCAAATCCATGAAAAAGTGAAGAATTGAGGAAAAGATTATTACAATGTCTGTTGAAAATGCTTCAAATAATAATGTGGCTCTCAGAATTTTGAAGCAAACTTTTTCAAGGAAACTTTTTGAAGGAGTAAGAATTTACTTTTTAGTGGTAAATTATTTCATGTAAGGTGTGTTGCACATATTCTCAACCTTGTTGTTCAAGATGGTTTTTCCGAAATCAAATATATAAATGAGGATATTAAAGAGAGTGTTAGATTTATTAATCACTCTGAGGCAAGGTTAAAGAAATTTTCTAAAATTGTTCATACTTTGGGTATTCCTATGAGAATATTGATTATTGATTGCCCTGCTTGATGGAACTCCACATATGAGATGTTAATTGTGGCTATAAGAGCAAGAGCTACATTCCCAATTTTTTTTTACGAAGAGAGCCTTCATATATTTGTAGTCCAATTAATGATAATTGGGATAAGGTTGAACAATTGGTTAAAGTTCTTGAGGTTTTTTATGAGGCCACTCATGTTGTGTTGGGGAGTGGTTATCCAAAATCTAACCTTTTTTCTTGGGGTTATTTGGAGAGCAAAAGAAGCATTGGATGAGAAAAAATTATATGTGGAAGAATTTGTTCATACCGTGGTTAGGTAGATAAAAGATAAATTTGATATATATTATGGTGAGTGTAATCTTTTGATGGCCATAGCGGGTATATATACTTGACCCTAGGTACAAAATAATTCTTGTTGATTTTTCTTTTAAGTAAATATATTCTAATTATGATGCCGAATTCAAATAATAGTAAAGTTCGTGATCAATTTATGAACTTTATAATGAGTATGTTATTGCATCTCAATCTTACCGCAATGTTAAGAGTGGTCCAAGAATCTCTTCGATGCCAGAATCAAATTCTTATTTTCATGTTAGTGAGGGGGCCACGAGTAAGAAAAGAAAAGTAATCTCTTCTAGTTTGTCTAGATTTGATCAAAATTTGAACTTTGTTGAGACAATTGGTCCTGTGAGGTCAGCGTTAGATATTTATCTAGAGAGGGAGTTTATAGATTACAAAAGAAAGAAGAGGCTTCTCCATTTGATTCTTTAGCATGGTGGAAAGCCAATGAATTGAAGTTCAAGATTCTATGAAATATAGCTTGTGATATTTTAGCTATTCCTATCGGTACTGTTGCATCAGGAGCTACCTTTAGTGTTGGGATTAGAGTTCTTGACCCATATCGGGCTTCTTTATCTAATGAGATGTTGCAAGTGCTAATTTGTGCAGGAGATTGGGTTCGTTGTCTTCATGGAGTAAAAAGACAACCCAAGACTCATGTAAGATTTACACATTTATCTTTAGTATGCATCAATTTCTTTTTCTTTAGTTATTGCTCTTTATTTTTTTAGGAAGATAAAGAACCAGTGGAGGTCCTACTACAGTACCCGTTGGCAACTATAAGAGATTAATGTATTTTTGTTGTTTTCTTATATTTATATAATATATAGTACTATCGGCTAATGATGTTCCTTTTTGTCTTATTTATGTGTATTGTAAGGCTACTTCACAAGGAAGAGATTTGGATAAAGATTGATGCAATTTAAATAACAGTTGGTTTCAAGATTCTTGAAATCGTATGATGTTATGTTGAGACTATTTGGTTATGTTCGTTCCATCAATTGTGACATATTTTTGCATTATGTCCTTTGGAATTTATTGACTTAAGCTTGTAGCTGTTTAGTTTAGAGTTTTCATCTATGGGGTTACTCTACTTTAATCCTTCTTTTGTTGGTAGGCGTTTGTCTTATTTTTATCATTTTCTATTGTTGTGGACAATGTGCAGCTTTTTAGATAATACAAGTGCAACTATCATTTTATTCAAGTTTATCCTTTTTGTGGGAAATTGTTATTTTGGATGATTTATAGTCATGAAGCCATTGAATATTATGTCGACTATTACATGTATTTGAGATTTTCTTTTTGAATTAAGTATTTTCACTTATTAACCACAATAAAAGGTGAAAAGTCAATAAATAATTCAAAATTCAAGTAATAAATTTAGTCAATCGAATACTCAAACTAAATCTAAATATATCGAATAGTTACTTAAATTGAATTTGAGCCCAATCGAATATGCACTGGAAAAATTATTTTTAATATATAATGTATGGCTTATTCTTATGATGTCTCCTATTCTCTCAATCTAAGGTAAAAATAGAAAGAATAGTATCAAAATTTTAAGTTCGAATTACTTGATTAGATAGGCATCGAGATGCATTGCTAAAACAAAACTAATTGAAGTATAATATGCATACATAGAAAACATTTACTTCGAATATAGATAATTAGAAATGTATTTCATAACAAGATGATTAAATTAGGCTTTCAAACAACGAATCAGTTCACTTGAAATACAAAAATCTTCAATATCATATTTCATATTATTGCTGCTCGACAATGGAGTTAGGGTCCTTTTTAGAAATCAACAATTTTCAGAGTTCTTTTAATCTGGATTAATGTGGTGCAAAGACTTCTCAATTTTTAATTCTTTGCAAACAATTTTTATGTTCTATATGACTTTAGGGCTTAGTATATGTAATCTTTTTTCTTTATTGAGCTTCAGTCTACTAGGGTTTTGATGGCCTTCTTGATGTGGTTAATTAATTGAGCTCTCTGGCCTTTTATTTGTTTATTCTATTAATCAATTGAGTTATTTTAGTCCATTTATAATTTTTTAACCTTGAGGGTTTAATTTTTCATATCATCAAGCCCCCTATTTTCGAATTGAAATGTTATTTTCATATTGGTAAAAATATAAGGTTGGATTTTAATTCTTATCTTGTTTTAATTTATTAAAATAAGGCGATCAATTAATAAATTTTTATTAATCGCGTTTTGTATGGGAATTTGAATTTGTCCAACTTTTGTCTAAGTTGAGTTTCAGTAGGTTTTGAAGTCTGACAGGTTTTTTAGAGAATGTCTTTTTAGCTACTTCGTTTTCATCCAAAAACTTAGCGAGATTCTACCAAGTTGGAGATAGAGAAAGGAAAAGGCTTTTATGAGGAGTATTGAGATGACCTAAGGTAACTTCTCCTACACTTCATCTTTTCCTTATTCTTTACTTGTCTCATTCTTTCATGAATTTTTACAAAACTCCTTAGACTTTGTAAAAAATTGTAAGGTCTTGTCAAATCGAGTTATGTTAGAAAGTAGGTTCCATTTTGAGTCGGAGGCCAATATGAAATCCAAGTTCACAAAACTGGGAGAATGTAGTGGGGGATGCCACCATCAAGATGTCGTCGGTTGCCTCTAAGGTGGCTGGTGCAGCTATCTTTGGCCGGCACTTGAGATGCCTGGAGTTGGTGCTTATCAGGTACCTACTACAAGCGCTTAGAGGAGTGCTCGCTTCAATCTATCGCTTTACACGACTGGTAAATAATTTGATGTTAATAGCAGGTTTAATTTTGAAAAAAGAAAAAGAAAAAGAAAAATAGCTTTGTTTTCAAATAGATTTGTCAATCAGTAATGAAAATTACATTAATACAAATATAAGTCTAAACATCTCCTATTTATGTTTCAATGAAGGGTAAGGTGACCAAGCTACCTACACTTGTCTGGTCCAATCATTTAGTTGCTCTTTCTAAGATAAGAATGTAAATAAAATTGATGGCATGCAGCCGTCGCCCCAAGCGGCTACAGTCCATTAAGAATTAGTCGTGTTCGTAAAAGTCATCCTCCTGATGGTGTCAACATATTTTTTTGAATTTGTGAGCCCTCAATTGGGTACGTCTTCTGATCCAATATTAGTCCATGAAATTGAGTCTTCAAAGGGGAAAGATCATGTTCATGGACCATGCTCTATGTCATAGTCTAGTTCTAGATTTGGAATAGAGGATTCTTCCAACGAGGAGTCTGAGGACGCTTTTATCATTAACAAGTAGTTTCATCAAGGATGTAGAAATTCCTTGTTTGCTTCTGCCTGAGGAGTTAGAAATTTTAGAGATTGATTTTGCATTTATGATGAATTTTAGCTTTATCTTTGCTCGTTGAATGATAATAATGTGCTACCTCCCAAAGAGTGCTTCACTGTTTAGCAGTTATTTTAACAGTGAGTTTCCATACCACTAGATCCTTTATTGTTAGACATAGTGAATAATTATGGGATATATCTGGGTCAGTTTTGTCCCCAATTTCTTTTTCTATTTGTGGAGTTTCGACAACACTTGGCTGATTGAGTCTTCTAATCTCCAAATATAGTTTTCATTCTTTGTTTGGGGTGAGCAAGATGTCAAACAAACTTTTCTTTCACACCTTTTTCAAAACTAATAATAGGTTTTTGAGCGATTTGCCTTCTTATCGAAGGCCTTGGAAAGAGAGATCTTTATGTGAGATAAGAGTTAGGGTGTTCCTCATAAGTGGAGTAGTTCTCCATTATTAGTATATTTAGGTAAGCTTAACTAAGACCTATCGTGGACTTCTGTGGAGGTGAATTTGTTTGACTTCCCCTTTTATGACTTACATGTTTTCATTGGGTACTTTGTTTTTTTTCATTGATTGCTTGTGCAATGCTTTTATTGCAACATATTTGCATCCTCATTAGCACTCATATTTATTTTTGCTTTCTTTGTTCTTCAGCAAGAAAAAAGTTTGACTTAGTGAGCATCCACGCAAGGAGGATAGATGGAGCTTCACATGAGAGGTGTATAGTAGAGCAGTATCTCCAACTAGGCAACATCCAAGGTCACCTCATTAGTGGTGGAGTGTGATGCTGGCCATCTTAGGCGGCACATTAGGCTTATACAAGCAAGGAGTCTGAGGTGGTGATTTCCTAACAGGTCGGGAAGTCCGCACGACGATTAGCTACTAGAGGTACTTGACCACAGTCATTCTATCCTTTCCATGTCAAGGAGGCCAAAGGACTTTTTTGTTATTTTTACACTAGAGTTACGACGTTGACTCATACTGGGATGTGGATGAGACTACCTTTAGCATTGATAGCTTTCAAGGGAATGTGAACGAGTATGATAAGGGAAAGTTAGAGATATACTCTTCTTCCTAGTTGACTGAACTTGCCGTTGGGCACTTCGCTCAGGTAAGTGTTTATTTCACTACTAAGTTTATTCTGCATGCGTGCCTTTCTTGTGGTTATGTATTATCCTTTGTTCATCATTCCTTATACTTTTTTGGGTTGATGTTGCTAGGAAATAGAGTGAGGTTTTTTTCAAGAAACAGCATAGTGTCAGTTTATCTTCTCAAAAATATGCACAGAAAGATCTGCTCTTCTTAAGAGTTCTTCCACTCATAGAAAGTTTGTAAATGATTTCGTGTTTTCTATTTCTCTTTAGGACTTAATATTTATAGATTTTAGTCTTTATGAACTTAGATCCATTAAGGTTTGCTCGATTAATAGGCTTGGTTTGTCTATTTGTCTCTATGGCCTATTTAATTAGTTAATTAAATTTATGGTTGATTCATTATTTTTAATCAAATTACTAAAATATCCTTAGGTCCAACTTTAGTCATATCATTAAGCCCCCTATTTTCAATGATTTTTTTAAATTTGACATTAAAAATATAATTTAAGTTTAATTTATTATATTTATCTTAAGTTAATTTGATTAATTATCCTTGAATTAGGAGTTTGTGAATTCTCAACTTCCATCTAAGTTGAGTTTGAGTAGGCTTCGAAGTCTTGAGTTTTCTAAGAGGTGCTCCATAAAGGTGGTTTTTGTTGGCACCTAGGGAGTTTAGCAAAAAAGAGGAAAATTTTACCTTGGCTAAGGATGAGAAGAAGAGAAGACAAATCTATTAGGAGTGCTAAGATGAGTCCTCAAGGTAAAATCTTTTTGTTACTTTGGACTCTGTCTAATTTCTTTCTCCTTGAGTTCTTTGTCTGTACATTTTACTAGAACTCTTTTAGTGTTAGTGAGCATTTCAAAGTTCTTAGTTAAGTCAAAGAATAACCAAGTCTATTTCTCAATTAAGTTCAAGAAAGAAGTCTTCAACTAATAAGTCAAATAGAGGCGGATAATGAGACGACATGGCAGCCCCATGGCTAGCCGACAGGCCACTCATGGCGACATGGTTGAGAGCTTATTGGGTGCCCGAAGTGGCAATTCTCATGGTGCCTAGATGGGGTATCTGGGTCGCGCTTGTCTCAATGCCTGCTCAATACCATAGGGTTGTCACCTGCAAGGCACTTGCCTCAAGCGCCCTTAAGGTGCCTTGGGCAGGTGCTCACAGAAGCTTGTTTCTTGGTGTCAGCAATGTTCATGGGTTGATTCTTGCTCGTGGGGGTCGTCTTCTATATAGTGTCACAACATATCATGGTTTACCTCTTAGGGTGCAATTAGTCCAAGCTTTAGAAAATTTTGAGGAAATTTTGTGAGAAAGTGAGACTAAGGAGTCGTCTTCATTGCCTAGGTCTAACTCCGAAGTAGAGGGTTCTTCTGATGAGGAATTTGAGGGTATTACTACTGAGGACGACAGTTTTTCAAAGGCAGTGGAGATTTGGTGTAGTTTAGTTGAAGGAGTTAGATATTCTAAGACGTAGAGTTTATGTTTTTGATGAATTCAAGTTTGTCATTCCTTTTTCTCAAGATAACATGATGTTGCCTCCTAGAGGATACTTCATGATTTTTAGTCGTTACTTCACTTGTGGATTCTTTCTTTCTCTTGACCTTCTTTCGCTAGATATAGCATGCAGCTATAGTGTCTATTTAAGCTAGTTTGTGCCCAACCTCTTCGGGTCCTTCATGGGGTTTAATCAGCTGTTTGAGTTAGTTGGGTGTGCCAATACTTTTAGATAGCTATCACATCTTATTTAGGTGCGTAAAGTGCTGAATAAACCTTTTTTCCATTTGTTGCCTAAGTCGAATAACAAGTTTCTGTGGAGGTTGCCTTCATTTGGAAGTCCTCGAAAGGACACATTCTTATTTGTTAGAAATGGGGGTTGGGACATTCCTCGTATATGGAGTAGTTCTCTCTCTTTGATTCATCCCAATCAAGTCTATCGCGACCTTCACGCGAATTTTACCTAAGTAGGGCTCTTTGATTCCCCCTTTAATATTACTTATATGTTTTTGGTCGATACTTAGTATATTTTATTTTCTAACTTGTGACTCTTGCTTGCGTTTGTAAAAGCAGTTTTATATGTTCTTTCACATTATTTGTATAATGGCTTTGTTCTTCTTCCCTATGTTGGCATAAAAAAAGATTAACTTTTGTAATATTTGAGCTAGGAAAGTAGAAGGAGGGCACCTGAGAGACGTATCATGGAGCAATAATGTAAGGAGACGCCATCAAGTGGGCATCGCCCTTACCCTCCAAGTCGATGGCCAAGCAAAACCCACACCTCGCCAACTTTAAGGCGATGAGGTTGAGGTGTTGCCCTCTAGATCTGCTGGGAAGCGTGCTCATAAATCTACTACTTGTTCATAACCTACTTGTCTTTTCCATACTAGTGAAGACAAAGGATTATTTCGTTATGGTTTACCGCAGAGTTGTGGGGTGGAATACCATTGGGTTATCGACAATATCGTGTTTAGTGCCGATCGTATGCATGGTGTGGTATGCGAATATTCAAGAGAAGTTGGAGTTATTCTCTTCTTAGCTAAGATAGCTAATGGCAATTTTGCTCAGCTTTGAGCTTGCTTTATTGTTTTGATTCATTTTCTTCTTTGTTGCTTAGCTGTGATTTTTCACTTTAGGGCATTATTGTATTATTTTAATGTAGGGATGAAGCTTAGTTGAGCAAATGTGCCGCTATGCGAAGGGAGCCTTATTTATGGTGAAACACCTTAAGAAAGAAGCTACCAAAGCAATTAAGCAGCATGGCCAAAAAAAGGAGAAGTTAGCTCAGCTACTTAAGGAGCACGAGCGCTTTAAGGAAAAGTGTGTGAAGGAAGTGAAGGGTGGAGAGAAATTTAGGAGTTCTAATGTTGGAAAGGCCTTCATCAATTTCACTCGCAAAGAAGTTGTTAAGGAATCTAAAGGTTTGATGGATTTTTTGAAGAAGTGGAAGCGAAAGTGACGGTGATTTACAAACAGACTATTTAGAGTGGTCGCCCAATCCTAGGTGAGATAGAGTGATACCCAGAAGAGGATTTGTTAATGCTAGATCCTACCATTCTGGTCAATATTTCTGTAAAGGAGTCTGAGAAGGGTCCCTACAATGGGACAGATGTTACAGCAGAAGAGCCAGTTAGATTGGCTCTATAGGAATAAAGACATGAAGTTAAGACAACACTAGTGAGTAAGATTCATCTCTAGTAAGTTGTTTAGTATTTTTCTTTTCATATCGATGTTCTCTTTCGGCAGCTAAATATTAGCCAGACATCTAGATGTTTTTCTCATTTGAGTGCAATAAAAACTTTTTGGTTTATGTTTATTTTGCGCTCAAGCAAACACATAATTATTTGTATGACTAATTGACATTGCATACCCGTACCTCAAGAAATGAGAGGTAACAGATATAAAGACATCACCATAAGTATTAGGAAAAAAAAATACATCATGAATGTTCATGTGAAATGCCAGATTTAGGTGCGCATGTAAAGTGCCAAGGTCTAGTGATGGAGTGGGGGCCCGGGCGTTATGCCAGGACGCCAATGTTGGGCCACCACTAGGGTGCCCTTATGAGCTTTTCTTTTCCAAGTTGCTTTTGCTTGTGGGACTTTTTGTTGAATTTGTAATGGCGCAATGTCCCTAATGGTTGTTTTAGGGACTTAGAGAATTTAGGTGAAGAGACACAGTGGGTATTCCAGCATGTTCATGAAGTTGGAGTGATTATAATTAGGATGTGTGCTAAGACTATCTTAGGGTGGCATGGAGAGCCCCTCTTAGCATCTTCATTGGTTTTCCTTATGTGAAGTAGAGTTATTCGTAGGAAAATGATTGTTGTTTTCACATTCAGGTTGAGTGTAAATGGAGTCTCAAGATTAGAATGATGTACTTATGAATTTTTTTAGAGACTTCATAGTGAATAGGCGATAATCTATGGAGTCACCGAACTAAGAAATTTTTCTTTTTAATATTTGTGAGGATTCGAGGTGAACTTCCTTTGCTTGATGATGTAGGTGTTTTTTGAGATGTTCCCTAGTAAGTGTATTCAAAGTGATTGCCACGTACTGCTGGAATAGTGACCAGCAAGCTAATTAGATTGGCATGTAAATTGTTTAACTCGTGATACAATCTTGATTGAATGATATTCATTATACATAGCCATCTTCATCTTATGCTTATATCACTTCACTAGCATTTGGCTGAAGCCCTTTGATCACACAAAACTATGAGACTTGGTCACGCACTGGGTGGTGATCATGAAATAAGTCTTTCATGGTCGTGATCTTAAAACTTCCAAGTTGTAGGATCTTATGAGATAGGGCATCTAAAATTTGGATAGACTTGCACTAATGGTACATAAATTCAAGGTTGGATATTGCTCCATTTCATGAGCAATCCAGATGAGATATAGTGCATGTTAGTGGATGCTTGTTAGAGAACAAGTTCACTGAAGGCCTGCATGGAGAATCCACTAGATATCTGTGGTGGTAAGTCGATAGTGGTAAGTTCTCCAGCTTACGCTAGTACGTATAATTAGTCCTTTGATCTAAGAATCCATGGTAACCTTGTGTTTAGGTCCTCATGTTTTGACTCTTCCTTGACTGTGTAGCGGGTCTTTCGGGTTGAGGTTGGATATGAGCTACTTAGATATGGAGGTTTGTGAGATCTAAGATGGGATCTAACTCCTCGTCGTTGTGAAGGGTGAGTGCATCTTCTATGTATTCTATAATGATTGATTCCGCAAAATTCTTACGCAAGGTGTTATGATAATTTGGAAAAGGAGTTTTCCAAAGATGAGGTCATAAAGGGGAATCGAACATTGGAATAGAGACAGAGCATCGAGGCTATTAGAGAGTCGACAAATATCTTGCTTTAAGCCTCTTTTGGGAGATAAGAGACGGAATGACCATATTTGCACAGTAAGCGTAGAGCTAGAATAGCTCTCCAAAAGCATTTATTTCGGCCAGTTAGTTGGGCTCCGTGGGTTTGAGGTTAGACATCAATCATGATATTAGGTACTCTTCAATTAATGAGATTAATTGAATTTAATTATTAGTTTAAAGGAATTTAGACTAACGTGAATATATTATATTCAATAAATCACAAGAGTTGTGAGCCCAAGTCCAATGAATGGTAAAACCTAATAGATCATACACAAAAATCAATTGGAAATCCTACTTGATGAATAGGAATTTTCTAAGAGTTAAAAAACTTCCACCTTGACCGATTTTTGGAGTTTGACTAAATTGTTGGTCATATTGGCTTGATCAATTTAATTGTTAAATTGATCTAAATAATTTAGGGAGTTAAATTAGACCAATTAAATTAAGAAGTTAATTTAATTGGTGTCACATGACTATCAATTGGTCAAGTTAACTTGAGGAGTTAAGTTAACAATGACTAGTAAGCTAATTGACTTAAGAGTTAAGTCAAAGGTTAATTAATTAAATTAAAATATTTAATTTAGTTAAAATGAAGAATCCATTTTGGAGGAAAAATTCAAATGAAATGTTCATTTGGTGTGAATTAGAATTTATTTGGATGATATTTCATTAGATGAAATGAATATTCCAATTGAAATTCAAATTCACATTTAATTTACATGCAAATTACTTGCAAGTTGGCAAGCAAGTGACGCCAATCTTGAGGAAGGTGTGATGCCATCTAAGTATCACACCTTCCCTCCATCTATATATAAATATAGAGGGTGGTCATGTTGGAATAGTGCCCGGCAAGCCAATAAGATTGGCCTTGTAAAGCTATTTCTTTGTAAAATCAATCTTGATTGAATGATATTCATTATATGGCCATCTTCATCTTATGCTCTTTATTTCTTCATTTGCATTAGGTTTGTGAGATCCAAGATGGAATCCGACTCTTTGCTTTTATGAAGGGCGAGTGCATCTCATATGTATTCTATAATGATTGATTCCAAGAAATCCTTGCGCAAGGTGGTGTGACAATTTGAAAAAGGAGGTTTCCAAAGATGAGATCACACAAGGGAATCGAACATTGGGAATAGAGACATATTATCGAGGCTATTAGGGAGCCAACAAATATATTACCTTAGGCCTCTTTTGGGAGATAGAAGACGGTAGGACCGTATTTACATGGTATGCGTAGAGCTACAATGGTTCTCCAAAAGCATTCATTTCAGCCAATTAGTTGGGCTCCATGGGCTTGAGGTTGGACATCGACCATAGAGATTGGATACTCTTCATTTAATAAGATTAATTGAATTGAGTCGATTAGTTTAAAAGTTGTTTTAAACTAAAATTAATATATGATATTCAAAAGTCACAAGGAGTTGTGAGCCCATGTCCAATGAATGGTATAACCTATTAGGTCACACACAAAATCCAATTAACCTCCTAGTTACTGGAGCAATTTTCTAAGAGTTAGAGAATCACTCCAAGGTGACCGATTTTGTGGTGCCAAATTGAAGGTCAATTTTTGGCTTGATTAATTTAAGTATTAAATTAATCAACTAATTTAAAGAGTTAAATTAGACCAATAATCAAGGAGTTAATTTTTTGGTGCCAAGTGACCATCAATTGGTCAAGTTAATTTAAGGAATTAAATTAACAAAATTGAGCTTAAGAGTTAAGTTTAATTGACTTAAGTGTTAAGTCAAATGTTAATTAATTAAATTAAAGTGTTTAATTTAATTAATGAGAAGAATACATTTTGGAGGGAAATTTCAAATGAAATGCTCATTTGAATTAAGCATCTTAATTAACTTGAAATTATATTTCAAATATAATTAAAATGCACATGAAATTCAAATGAGATTTGAATTCAAATTTACCACCTTGGCAACCCCACTTGGTTGCCCCCCTCATGGAAGGTGTGATCACCTTGTCTTCACACCATCCAACATCTATACATAGATATAGATAAGAGAGGATTCGGCTATATGACAAAAGGTGTGAAGAATAAGATTCTTCCATAACTCCCTCTAAAAACCTCTTTCAAGCATTGCATCATGTGTTGAAGTTTTGCTTAGTTTTTCTTCTCCTACCTCAAAATTCAGAATTCACCACTGTAATTCTACTTTCTTTATCTATCTAAAAGTGTGTGGAATTTGGAGGATTGATTGGTGTGTGGATCATATTAATAGAGGCAAAGCATTTGATTTGCTAGCTTTGGAGATCCATTGAAACAGAGAAGTCACTTGTCAAATTTTTTCCAAGCGATCCAGATCGATTTTTGCTTTGAATTTTTTATATAATTTTCCTAAAGTAATTTAGAGGTTCCATAATTGTTTTTATGATTTTTGGAGCATTTTAACTGAGGCAAAAGTTGTTGTTCATCCGCTGTGCCAGAGCCTGCCAAATTCTGGATTGGTGAAGTGTTCACCATCACAACCTTGGAAATTTTCTTTTTGAGGTAACTCTACTACTAAATCTGAATCCCTAGCATGATTAGATCCTTGTTAGGCTGTAATCACTAGTTATTTTTGAGCTTTTTAAGTTTTATAATTGGATTCTAGTGGCTTACTAACCTTCAGGCCGGCGACATGTATGTGATGCACAAGAATTTTTAGATCTAATTGTTAGATTCTCTCATTCCCTCCAATTTTTCTTGTGTTGCCTCATGTGTTGAAACTTCACTTTTACTTCATCTCCTACCTCCATAATCGTCCTTCGTTCTCTCATATCTCTTCTTTGTTCTCCAACTAACATAGGAGAGATTTGGATTGTCTATCGGTGTGTAGATCTTATCATTAGAGGCAAAACAATTGGATTGCTAGCATTTTGGAGATCCTCTATTTGGGTAAAAACTTGGAGGTATTACTGGATTGCCTTCTGGAGTTTTGATTTGGCCGATTCCGATGAGTTTTGTTTGGGTAAAAGTTGTCCACAATCGGTTGCGCTATGGGAGACTGTATTGAATCGTTCAAGCATCTCTTCACATCTTTGGTTGGATTTTGCTTTTAAGGTAATTTTCTGACCTAAATCCACTTTGGTAGCATGAATTAGATCCTTGGGGAGGTGTGATCAAGTTAGATTACAGTTTTTAAATGTTTTATAATTGTATCCTTGGCTCACACCTTCCTTCAAGTGGTATCGGAGCCTAAATTCATGCTTTGATTTGGATTTTTGGATTATTGATTCATGTGATTGATTAATCTAATTCTCCAAATAATTGATCCAATTTATGGATTGGAGTGTTTGGATGATGTTGTATGTGACTCCTTTGCTTGATGAATTGAAAGCATGCTAATATGTATTTTAAGTGTTAATTCATATGATTAGTATGTTTTAATTTATAGTTGCTAATGTTGAATTTTGATTTAGCAATAGTTGATTCTATATATTGATATAGCATGTTATAATTGATCTTTGGGTTAATTAATTAGCCTTTAACTTGACTCTTAAGTCAATTAGCTTAACTCTTTAAGCTAAGAATTGTTAACTTGACCAACTGATGGTCATGTAGCACCAAATAATTAACTCCTTAATTATTGCTCTAGTTTAACTCCTTAAATTAGTTGATTAAATTAACAATTAAATTAATCAAGCCAAAGGTTACCTCAATTTTTTCAGTCACCCCAAAATCAGTCACTTGGAGTGAATTTCCTAACACTTAGAAAAATTCCTCCATCAATTAGAAAATGCAATTAGCTTTTGTGTGTGACCCAATAGGTTCTACCGTTTATTGGACATGGGCTCACAACTCCTTGTGGGTTTTGAATATCATATATTCATTTTAGTTTAAACTCCTTTAAACTAACTGACTCAATTCAATTAATCTCCATTAATTGAAAAGTACCTAATCTCCATGGTTGATGTCCAACCCCAAGCCCATGGAGCCCAACTAATTGGCCGAAATGAATGCTTTTGGAGAACCATTATAGCTCTACGCGTACCATGCAAATACAGTCCTTTCATTTCCTATATCCCAAAAGAGGCCTAGGGCAAGATATTTGTCGGCTCCCTAAAAGCCTCGATACTATGTCTCTATTCCCAATATTCGATTCCACTTTATGACCTCATCGTTGAAAAACTCATTTTCCAAATTGTCATACTACCTTGCGCAAGAATTTCTTGAAATCAATTATTATAGAATACATAGAATATGCACTCACTCTTCACAAAGGCAAGGAGTCGAATTCATCTCACAAGCCTCCATGTCTAAGTAGCTCATGCACAATCACCACCTGAACGGCCCACTAAGTGACCAGGGAAGAGTCAAAGCACGAGGATCTAAACACAAGATTACCATGGATCCTTAGTTATTATTAAATAACATAAAATGAAGATTTCATCTGAATGTTAAATTGAGATAATTTATATAACTTGATTAAAGTATCTATAGTTGCTAACTTTAAATGTATAAATTATACATAGATTCTTACAATTGTTCAAATTCTAAAAATAATAAGGAAATGTGATATAAATGATGGAGCAAAATATTTTTATTTAATATAATTTTAAATAAAATATATAATATATTTTAATATGATATGTAAGTAAAATATTTTTTTAAAAATATAAAAAAAAAAATCATTAGTATGAGCTTGTTAATGATGTAGATGTCATAGCAACAATTTTCAACATTGGATGTTTAAAATTTTTAATTATTTGGCAATGCAAAAAGATTTATGTACTTTTGCTTGTGGATTTATTTTATTATTTTAAAGATTATCAAATAACATATTTTACATATTATGTAAATTATTATAAGGTAATAATTAATTTTCAATTGACTTAGTATATAATAAATATCAATATCTATTCAATACAAAATATACAAATGATTTAATATGATTCTTAGTTTTAATAGAACTTTGTTAATCTAACATTATTCCTACCAATTATTGTGTATATAGAAAATATTCTTTTGTAAATTCATGATAAAAAATTTGTGTAAATGAATGCATGTTACATAAATATTGAAAAATATGTGAGAGTGATTGTATGCCTAAGAGAGGGGTGAATTAGGTAGGCCTAAGGAATTTTATTGCAGCGGAAGATTATCACTTAAAATACTTTTTGAACTTTCAAAATAGTTTAAGTCTTTTGCAGAAAATTATTTTAGTTACTAAATAAAATTTGTAATTACAAATTAAACTACCAATCATACCAGTGATAAATTAAGCAGTAACATAGAAATAAAATGACACTAGTATTTATAGAGGTTCGGCAAGCCTACTCCTCTACTTACGTTTTCACTAAGGATTTTGACCCCGTCAAATTAATTAATATGTAAGAATATTTTTACAAGTAATAACAGTAATTTGATAGTAAGAAAAGTTAAAGGATTATTAACAACTTACTGGGGTAAAAAACCAGCTCTTTGCAAAAAGCTAAACTGGAATCCCATACGGGATAAGGCAGAATCCAGAGCACTATGAAACCAGTTGCTTGTGAGCAGGCTGAGGGGAACTTCTTCTAGATTCACTTGTACAACCTCTGTGGATGATGCGCGAGTTGCTACCACTCTGTACGGCAAGCTCTAGTCTCTTCTTCCAGACCAAAACAAAGAACACTGTAAAAGATTCCAGATAGTACCACCCTACTAGTTTCTTCACCTAGAGGTCCTTGGAGCAACTAAGCGCCGATTTGTTCTCTTCACAAGGTCCCTTTGACAGTAGGTACGACTCTCATCCCTCTTCACCACTAGGTCCTTTGAGACACAAATCGTTTTGCCCTTATCTCCCCAAGGTCCGTTGAAGGCAAGCTCTACTTGACCATCTTCACTATAAAGTCCCAAAAAACACACACAGCGCAAGGAATTAGCAACACTTAAGCACAAAATGTATATGAGAGTTAATAATATCCATAAATGACTTGTTTAGTTTGGATTGCTTTAGCTTCGACCCACTTTGACACATAATCTACTACAAGAATAATATAAGTATTGCCAAAAGAAGAGGGAAAAGAACCCATGGAGTTAATATCCCATACGTCAAATATTTTGTAAATAAGGATTAGTGTAATTGGCATTTGATCTTTTCATCCCAAATTCCCAATTTTTTGATAATTTTCACATGATTTGCAGAATGTGTAGGAATCACGAAATAAAGAAGGCCAGAACAATTCATAATCCAATACCTTACTAGCAATTTTCTTTGGAATGAAATCCCCCCCCCCTTCCCTACATACATATGAATGGCAAAAATTCAAAATCAAAGGGATTTCAATTTGAGACACACATCGCCTAATGATTTGATTAGAGCAGTGTTTCCACAGGTAAGGATCATTCCAAACATAATACTTAGCGTCACTCTTGATTTTGTTTTACTAAGCCCTAGACAAATCCTTTAGTAGTGTTTTAGTAACTAAATAGTTAACAATATCAGTATACTGGGGTGTCTCTTGGACTGAAAAGAGCTGCTCGCCTTGGAAATTATCCTAAAGTGGCAATGGCTCCTCGATGGTGATTAGGTGACTTAGATGATCTGCAACCAAATTTTCTGCACCCTTTTTATCGCGTATCTCCAAGTTGAATTCTTGCAACAAAAGAATCCATCTAATGATCCTTGGTTTCACCTCTTTTTTTTAAAGTAATTACTTGAGAGCTATATGATCAGAAAAGACAATTACTTTAGTACCAAGCAAATTATGTGCAAAATTTCTCTCATGCAAAGATAATAGCCAAGAGTTCTTTTTCTATTGTCCAGTAATTGCACTTAGCACTAGCGAGTGTCCTCGAGGCGTAATATATGATGTGAGGAGATTTGTCAATTTGTTGTCAAAGAACAGCGCCAACTACATAGTTGCTCGCATCACACAGAATCTCGAGCCTTGGAAGGCTCGAATCAGGTGGTTGGATAATTGGCACTAAGTCAATGCCTCCTTTAATTTGTTAAACGCCTTTTCGCATGCTTCATCAAACTCAAACACTATATCTTTCTGTAGCAGCTTACACAAAAGTTGAGCAATCTTAGAGAAACCTTTGATAAAGCGGTGATAGAATCCTACATGACCAAGAAAGGAACAAATTTCCCACACACTAGCAGGGTAGGGTAAATACTCAATCACTTTGATTGCTTTATCAACATCAAACCCTTTGGCAGACATAACATGCCCTAGGATGAGACCTTGCTTAACCATAAAGTGACACTTTTCATAATTCAAAATAAGGTTTGTTTCAATGCACCTTTTAAGTACTTTTGTAAGGTTAGTCAAACATGCATCAAAAGCATAACCATATACTATAAAATCATCCGTGAATACCTCTACGATGTTTTCCACATAATCTGAAAATATACTAAACATACATCTCTAAAATGTAGCAGAAGTATTGCAAAGGCCAAATGGCATTCGTCGAAATACGAAGGTACAAATGAACATCTGAATGTCATCTTTTCTTAATCCTTAGATGCGACAGAAATTTGATGAAAACTAAAGTAGCCATCGAGACAACAATAATGGCTTTGACAGGCCAAACATTCAAGCATCTAGCATTTAGCCTACGATAATCTATACACACCTTCACATGTTTTGAACACGAGTGGGTACCACTTCACTTGTTGGGTTCCCGAATACCGTTATACCTATTTTCTTTGGGACGACTTAAACCGGGCTTAACCATTTACTATCCAAAATTAGATAAATTACCCCTGCATCGAGAAGTTTAAAAACTTTCTTTTTCACCACTTCTATCATTAGAGGATTTAATCGACGTTGGGCTTCCTTAGAAGACTTGCAATCTTCCTCTAACAATATCCTGTACATGCATATCAAAGGGCTCAATCCTTCGATATCAGCGATGGTCCATCCAATAGCTTCCTTGTGGTCTCAAAATACTCGAATCAGCTTCTCCTCTTCCAAAGCGTTGAGTTCATTAGAAATTATCACCGATAAATTTTCCTTCTCCCCCAAAAAGACATATTTCAAATGATTGGGCAATGGTTTCAATTCCAATTGCGGTGGCTACAAAATAGAAGGAAGAAGTTTTGTGTGAGAAGAGGATAATTCAATAAAAGAAACAGTAGACTTAGCCATTGTAGGGATTCCAATTCGTGAATTGCATCTTGCAAGTCAGAATCCATGGTAATTCTCTCTTCGCACTTTCGCAACTCTTCCATATTGAGACTTTTACAAAGTGAAAAATTCAACTTATCATCATCATTCAAATCGAAGGTTTCACAAGTCAAAGTATCAATAATATCCACAGCAAAAACACAAGACTTACCATTAGGATATTTCATGGCATCATAGATATTGAATTTAATCACATTACCATCAAAATCCATAGTGAGTGTACCATCATGCAAATCAATTTTATTCCTAGAGGTTCTAAGTAAAGGTCTTCCTAATAGTATTTGCGACGAATTAGAAGAGTTCTCTTTAGATATGTTAAGTACATAAAAATCAGCGGGAAAAATTAATTCGTTAACTTATACTAACAAATCCTCTAGGACTCCCTTGGGATAAACAATAGACCTATCAGCAAGTTCAATAACTACTCTCGTTTCTTTCAAAGGTCCAACATTCAAATAAGAATTAATAAAAAAAGGCATGACATTAATTAAAGTACTAAGATTGCACATGGCCTTTTCAATTTCAACATTGCCAAATTTGAAAGGGCTAGTAAACATACTTGGGTCCTTGCATTTGGTGGAGGCAATTTCCTCTGTAGCACTGCTGAGATATTTTCCCCCATACTTATTCTTTCATTACCATTCAGTTTTCTTTTGTTTCTGCACAATTCCTCAAGAAATTTAGCATATTGAGGCATTTGCTTGATTGCGTCAAGTATTCAGATATTTACCTCAACCTTGCGAAAAGTTTCAAGAATCTTCTTTTCGTCTTCATTCTTTTTTGGATTTAGCGAACCTTTCGAGAAAGGGATGGTGTACAACTAATGATCTTGTCACCTCACCATTAGGTTCATGCAATTGTTCAACCGAATCTTGGAACATAACAATCTCTCTCTCTCTCTCTCTCTCCCCCTCTCTCTCCACTTTTTTCATAATGGTGTTTCCTTGTGTCTTCTTGCTAGGTTCCTTCAACTCTTTACCATTCCTTAAAGTAATCGCGCTAGCGTTTTACTTAGGATTGACAACTATTTGAGATGGCAATTTTCCTTTAGATTTCATCTTACTCATTGAGATGGCTAGCTGACTTATTTGGTTATCAAGGTTTTGAATGCTTGCTTGCGTTTCCTCTTGAAATTGTTGAGTGTTAGTCGCAAGTGATTTAACATTCTCTTTGAGAAACATACCTGTATTTGAAGATAGTGGTTGTTATGGAAAGGGCAATTTTTGTTGGAAGTGTTGGTAGTTTTGTGATCTCCCTCCATAACCAAAATTCAGATGATCCCTCCATCCTTGGTTGTAGATTTTGAGTAGGCATCGTACTACTCTCTTTGTGGCAGTCCAGGTTACATAAATCCTCTTGGAGCATAGGACACATATCTGTAGGATAACTAACGTTATTACAAATCCCACAAGCCTTGATTTGTTACGTATTTCCTACAACCAATTGCTGAACAAGAGAAGTTAAAGTGGAAATTTAATGCTCAAGAGATGAATTACTTACCACATTGACGCTTCTAAGAGGTCGCAAGAGTATCCAAATTATTGTGAGTTAGCAGCCATTATAGAGACTAATTCTCTAGCTTCGCTTGGAGTTTTGTTCACTATGGCACCATAACTTGTTGCATCCATCATCCTCATTTCCATTGGTAAAAGTTTATAAAAGTACTGAAGGAGAAGTCGCTCAGTAATACCATGTTGTGAGCAACTTGCTCAAAGTTGTTTAAACCTTTCCTAATATTCTTGAAGACCCTCCACGTCTCTCTGTTTTATCCCACTGAATCGCTAGAATTGACTGAGCTGGGTGTATATAGATCAAGATCCGGAGGTGATGATTTGTCTTCTTTTTGCACTTTATTCTCCTTCCGCAGTCTATGAGTAGTCGTTCTCAATCTCTGGATCGTGTTGAATTTCAACTGTACAAGAAGATCAAGGCATTAAAAGAAACAAAATTATTTGACACCAATCCCCCGACACGATGCCAAAATTTGTTGGGTGTCGAATCCAACAAAAATAAATTCCTACTTTTAAAATATGATTTATAATTAGTAGTGAGTAGGGTCGTATTCCACATGGATTAGTAAATTTTATGTCTTTCAAACTTATTAAATGAAATAGAAAATAAGATGGGAGTTTTAAGAAATGAAGAACTTAGAATTTCAAAAGTAAAATAAATTACAAATAAAATAAGCAATCAATAAGGATGAAATTTAGCCTAAGGTAAAATCTCAGTTTGGTTCACAGATTTGATTATCGATGCAAAGATAAATTCCTCATTTTTGAATGAACTGGTTATAGTTTACTCAGAACACCCTAATAACTAATATCTCCTTACTATCTCAATAACTAAGAGTAGCTCGTTAGTTATTCCCCTTTTTAGTAAACAACCCTAAACAAATGCTCCTAAGATTTAATTTACCAAAATCATTATAAATTAGAGAGACCCAACCTTAGCCAACACACACACATAAGCGGAGTTTATTTAGAACAGATTATTTATCTCCATAACATAAATTATGCATCTTCCTATACATAACTATGTTATTCGCCACAAGCATTAAAACAATTAAACAATTATAGATTTAAAGTTCTAATTGGTAAAACAAATATTCTAAGCTATCAAATTTGGACCCTAAATTCATAAATTTGAATATTCGTAATGAAAATAGAAAATAAATAAATACTCAAGAAATAAAAAATAAAAACTAAATAATTAAATCTTACAAATATTGAAGAACCCAAACTTCCACAATCCCTTAGGCCAAAATGAGAGTTTAATAACTCATGCTTGAGAGAAAAATACAGAAAATTAAAATATGCTGAATGAAAGATGGGATGGTCTTATCCTTGGTTCCAGATATATAGCCTACTACTCCTAATGTAATAGGAAAACTAATTAAGAGTCCTAAATTCTCCTAATTCAAGAAACAAAAATTAAAATATTCCAAAAATATACAGTTGCCAAGAGGGTTTGAATGCTTCCTGATTGAATAAGCATAGAGTCTTTAGAAATAAGACACATCCGCACTCAAATTATTTCCTTCTTCCATCCTTCATCTCCTCAAGAATGCGATTTTAATTTGCTTCAAGTATGTCAAATACTCAATTTTTAGCTGCGTTTAGCTTGAATCTTCCATTTGCTTCATGAAATATAAAATGTAAGTTAAAATCCAATAATTAAGTATTTTTACTGTTAACCGTAAAGGGAAATTATAAAAATTAGATGACAAATATGCAACTTAACACCAATCAATAACTAAAACAATTTTTTGCAAAAGACTTAAACGATTTTGAAAGACTAAAAAGTATTTTAAGTCATAATCTTCCGCTGCAATAAAGTCCCTTAGGCCTAATTCAAACCCTCTTAGGCATATAATCACTCTCAATTGGTATCGGAGCATTGGTTCTCTATATTATGGTGTAACTACTAGAGTAAAAGATACTCTTGATGTGTTTGTAGAAGGGTAATCACACAATCGGCCTCTACTATTTGATAGTTCCAACTATGCTATATGGAAAACTCAATGCAAGAAAATATAATTGCCCTGGATTTTGATTTATGGGATGTGGTCAATGAAGGGCCGACGAATCCAACAAAATTAGTTGATGGACATATGGTTCCAACAGAGCAATGTGACTTTATCAATGATTATTAAAAGGCCATCTTAATGAAAGCAAGGGCCAAAAATATTATGTCCTATGCTCTCACCAAAAATATCATCAGTATTGTTCCGATCGGGACCCAAAGTTCACATTGAGACTTTGGAAAAGTTTGCAGAGACATTTGGGAACAAGGTTACAGTTTAGCTAAGGTGCTCATCCTCAGACTGATGGACAGTCAGAAAGGGTCATTCAAATTTGGGAAGACATGTTGCGAGCTTGTGTTCTGGATTTTGGTGGAGGTTGGAACTGACATCTGCCTCTGGTTGAGTTTGCCTACAACAACAGCTATTAAACAATGAATGAAAGCTGCTCAGGACCGATAGATAAGTTACGCAAATAAGCGAATGTAGGATTTGGAGTTTGAAGTGGGTGATCGAGTGTTCCTCAAGATATCCTGCAGAGAGGGATCAGAAGAATTGGCAAAGCCGGAAAGCTGAGTCCGAGGTATGTGGGACCTTATGAAATAAGTGAGAAAGCTGGACCAGTAGCTTATCGTCTTGTACTGGCTCAGAACCTGACTGGGATACATGATGTCTTTCATGTGGTTAACTCCGAAAATGTTATCCCGATTCTTCCCATATCATATCACTTGAGCTCATGCAATTGAAAGGTGATCTGACATACGAGGAACAACCTATTCGTATCATGGATCAAAAATTTCGAGAGCTTAGGAATCAGAGGATTCCCCAAGTGAAAGTATTGTGGCGCAACCACAATGTGGAAGAAGCAACTTGGGAGCAAGAGGACCTTATTCGCCAACAGTATCCCGAGCTCTTCCAGTATTCAGGTGAGAATTTAGGGGCCATATTCTTTTAGAGATGGAGGTTTATAACACCCCTAATTATTTTATTAATTACGTTAATTATTAATTTATTTATTATTGATTTTTGAAATTTCATTAATTTAATAAGTTTATAAAGTTTGGGGGTTAAATTTACATTTTTTAAAAGGATTAAATTGTACATTTCTTGCAATTGAGGGGTTTGCATGGAAGAATAAGGTCAACAAGGACTTATGAGAGATTTTCAAAACTTCATGGACTCAATTGAGGAGAATGCATAACTTCAAAGGCTAAATTGCAAATATGGCAAATTGAATTTTAAAAACCAAATTGGGCAGCTTGGATGATTTCATTTTCTTTCTTCACTTTTTTTTTTCTTTCTTCTTCTTATTTTTTTCTTCTTTCTTTCTTCTTCCATTTTCTCTCAACCGCAACACCATCTCCCCTTTGGCGACCATATTCCCGGCCATATTTCACTCTACCTCACCATCCAAACAACCCTCCCTCACCCTCTGGCAACACTTATTCACACATGCACGACTGAAAACCCGGCAAGCCACCGCGAGAGTGAGAGGCCGAGACACCATTTCAGGGCGGGCAAGTGGATTTGTATTTTTGCGGTGATGATTTTGACTTCTGGGAGATGGTCTGGGTAGCTCTTAGCACGGCGATCATCATGGAAGTGTTTCATGGGAGTTTTACACGGCGGCGGTGAAGGTTGACGTTGATCAGAGCACGGCGAAGGAAAATAAGTTCTGGGTTGTTGAGCTCATTTCTGGTAGCTACAGGCCTCGAAATATTAAATTGAAGGCAGCATTGGATTCAGGAGCTCGAGAGGAGTAGATTGGTTGTGGCATTGAGATTCTCCGGCGACAGCGGACGGTGGGCGGCAGCAGAGAGGTAGTTTCACCTCCTCGACACAACAAACGCACCTGTGTTATTGATTTGTGGTTTTAGAACTCTGGTGGAAATTTTGGATTTAATTGGTTGTATTTTATATATATATATGTGTATATAGTATACCTGACCTTTGGAGACTTTGTATTTCATGCCAAGATTGATGATATGGACGATTGATATGTATATATAGAGGTGCAAAATGCAAGATTCCCATGCAAGGAATATTGAATAGTGGACCCGGACACATCATGCAAAATGCCAAAATTGGATTTAATAATGGTATTAAGAATTATGTAATGAGACTAAGTGGCATTTGACTAAGAATAATTAATTGTAGAAATTGGACTATTTGGTATGGATTGATTAGGATAATGATATGATACGACTTGTAGTTAAGAATGAGATATCATGTTATTTATGGGACTGATATAGAACATCTTGATAAATTCTAGAATAATCAATTTATTGGGATACTTTGTGTAGATACTACCGATTGAGCCTATATTATCATGTTGATTAATAAACTAGTAATGCTAGAATACTTATGATACAATTCTAGAAGGTCCTAGAGTCGAATAGGAATTTGACTTTGGAAATATTCTTTTGACTAGGTGACGAAGAAGTGGGTCCTGTCAACCAGTGGATTACGGGCTGTGGTTGTTTTGCTGTAACTACAAAAAGTGAGGGTCAACCAATCTGGCACCTTTCCTAATTATCTGTTATTGTGATAAGCCCCTGTGTAGGTTTTCTATTTCTATACCGTACTCTATTTGTTTGAAATCTAAAATGTGTTGGAATTCTGATTTGCTATCTATTATCTGATCTAAACACCCCTGTGAGGGTTATTGTCGATATCGATTTTATTTCTGTCTGTTCTGGCGCCCAGAACCTTATCTGTTATCTATATCTCAGTTGTCTGTCTGTTTGTCTCGTATCTATACTGATCTGCAGCGTTCTCTATTGCCTCGCCAACATATCTATTTATCTGTACAGCTTTATTTGGTCATGTTGGCTTATCTGAATCTGTTAGTTGCTATCATGTTGCCTTAACGGCATTTCTATTATGTTCTATTCTATTTTGTACTATTTTATTTTGGGAACCGGCGGTGCATTAGGGACTTTCCCCTAGGCATCTGCACAAACGGTTGTGAATTCTGCTATGTGTATGGAGAAAATGTGGGCCAAGGGCGAATCCGGGCAAAATGTTTGGTTATATGAGGCATGCTAGGGACTTTCCCCTTGGTGTCAACGATACGCAAGGGACTTTCCCCTGGGTGTCGGTGGCACACTAGGGACTCTCCCCTAGGTATCAGTGGTGTGCTATACAGCCCGTATGGGCATCCGCCATAGACCAAGTTGTTACACTTAGGTAAATTATTTGTCTAACTGGAATAAGGTGATTCTGCAATGCATGTCTGTAGTTTTCTTGGAATGCATATGTTTTGGGTTTGTTTTGCCTATCTGAATTCTGTCTGTCTGAAATCTGCCTTAGAGCAATAAGGCATGAGCGTTTCCTATTTTGCTATGTTTACTGCTTGATTCTGGATCTGTCATGTTCTATATATTTATTTGATGATATGTTGAGTTGAACCTTCCTTGATAGATCTCTTCTGTATTTCTTAAGTTATCCCTCACTAAGTCTTTGGACTTACTCCCCCAATATCTCTTGACATTTTTAGACAGGTTTTGGTGATGACCTTGTACTTCAGGCTTGGAAGGATGTAAATATGTTTTGTAATAGAATAGGTGCTTAAACTTGTGTATGGATCACTTTTATGTTTAGTGAGAACTTGGCGATGTTCTGAGATGTTTGACTTGAACTTATGAATTATAGTAGGTATGAAATGATGAATGATGAAGTTGTGATGGTTTGAAATTCGTGTTTTTGTAAGACATGCTTAGGTTGAAGCTTGTTGCTATCTTTGAAAATTTTGGAAAAAATTTTCGATGGGCCTATTGTTAGAATTATGTATGAGATTTAAGTCTGAATCAAAGTGGTGCCTCAGTTTAGGTGCTATCCCAAGTAGGGGCGCTACATGCATGTTCCACCTAGACATAATGCTAAAAAGGGTTGAAAATTTAGAAACCGCATGAATCAGAAAAACACCAAACTAGTTTCAACAACTTCCAGAATGAATTTCAAACTAGTTCAAAAAACCTATTTTACTTGAGGTAGATCTGGTCATGGCAATTATAAATGTCGAATTGAAAAACTCATTGGTACCAAATTTGTTTGGATAAGAAAATCATCTGTTACTAACCATGAAGGACCCAACATAGTTAGAGGACCTAAAACAAATTGATTTATTACAGGTTCATGCTAAGGAACATTCTCGAAAACAAAAGTGGCACTTGGATAGTGGATGTTCCAGGCATATGACGGGAGATGTGTCCATGTTCCTTAAAGTTAACAAGTATTCTGCAAGAAATGTTCTTTATGCAAACAACATAAATAGATGCATAATAGGTAAAGGTTCCATTGGTAAGCAAACTGGTATTTCTATTGATAATGTATAGCTTGTTGAGGGCCTTAAGCATAACTTGCTTAGCATTAATCAACTATGTGATAAAGGTTATGAGGTTAAATTTCATCATTCTCACTTTGTTATTAAGCAAAATGAGAAATTGGTTTTTACTGTTCCCAGGGATGAAAATGTTTATTGTATAACCCTCGATGATTTAACCTGTCAAAATGTGGAGTATTTAGCTGTTTCAAATAAAGAATGCTAGAAATGGCATAGGAGATTGAGCCACGTAAATATGGAACTTATATCTCATCTCACAAAGAAAAATCTTGTAAGAGGAATACTAAAGTTAAACTTCTCCAAGGAAAATATATGCGATGCATGCCAAAAGGGGAAGCAAAATTGAACATCTTTTAAACCAAATAATGAGGTCACAACTTCTAAACCACTGGAACTTCTACATATTGACCTATTCGGACCTATGAAAACCACTTTCCTTGGAGGTAAAAGATACGTGTTTGTCATAGTAGATTATACTCATTTTACGTCGATTCTATTCCTTGCTCATAAAAATGATACTCTAAATACTTTCATTCCGCTCACTAAAAGGCTTCAAAATGAAAAGGGTTTTTCATTAAGAAAATTCAAAGTGACCATGAAACTGAGTTTGATGAAATGAATTTTACTTTGTTTTGTAAAGAATATGGTTGCATTCATGATTTTTCTATTCCTAAGACTCTCGAACAAAATGGAGTAGTTGAAAGGAAAAACCAAATTTTGTAAGAAGTTGCTAGAACCATGCTTAATGAATATGATCTTCCAAAATCCTTTTGGTTTGAAGCTTGAATGCGGTTTGTTATATGTCAAATAGTGTTTTCGTAAGACCACTTTTGAAAAAAAAACATCATATGAATTGTGACATGGTAAAGTTCCAAATATTTCTTATTTCCATGTCTCTAGCTGCAAATGCTACATTCTAAATGGCATAGATTATTTGACAAAGTTTGAATGCAAAGTTGATGAAGCTATATTTGAAGGCCTTCCATGATCAAACCGTTTCTTGAAAAAAAAAATCAATTGGGCAAAAAGTTTTACTTTATCACTCTCGCTTGAAACTATTTTTGAAAAAATTACGTTCTCAATGGTTAGGTCCTTTTATTGTCACTAATGTATTTTCTCATAGTGCAGTTGAAATTCAAAGCATGGATACTGGTAAAAGTTTTAAAGTCAATGGGCATCGCTTAAAACCTTTCTATGAAGGTCCCCGAGTATGCCACATTGATGAAATTTATGTGGAAAGTCTACCTCTTATGACATGAGGAATAGCTACGTGTAGCCAAAGATGCTAAAGAGTGGCGCTTTTTGGGAGGCGACCCAAACTTTCAATTTGTTGTTTATACTCTTAAAAAAAAGAGCAATTTTTTTAGCGCCTTTAATTAACTTTATTTTTTGTACGTAAGAAATGTCTTAAATTAGCCTATGGGCACAATTACTTCAGACAAAAAATCTCTTTAATTTACCCATGCCCACATCTTGTTCAAGAATCTCTTCTGGCATGTTTGAATTATTTGACAGAAAAGTTCTTCAATTTACCTGTACCCATGCCGTATTCAAGGACCTCTTCTGGCATATGTGAATTATTTGACAGAAAAGCTCTTCAATTTACCCATGCCCAGGCCTTGTTCAAGGACCTCTTCTGGCACGATTGAATTATTTGGCAGAAGAGCTCCCCAATCTACACGTGCCCACGCCTTGTTTCACCACCTCTTCTGCCATTTAGATCATATTTACTATATTTATTTATTTATTTATTTATTTATTTATTATTATTATTATTATTATTATTATTATTATTATTATTATTATTATTATTATTATTATATAAAAAGAAAAAAAAAGAAAAAGGAAGTCAAAATCCAAATCCAATTTTGACTAACCCTAATCTGCATCAACTTTTCTTTTCTTTTTCACCTCCATCTCCTCTTCCCATCACCATCTCAAACCACCACCTACTACCATCTCTCTCTGCCATAACCAACATCACCAACTGTCACCAACAACCCAACCAACACTGCAGCTACTACCTCTCAACCCCAACAACAACTGTTGTTCACCATAGCCAGCAACCTCCCATCGCCATTTCCAACCACCATTGCCACTGTCAACCACCATTGTTGCCGATATTCACCATCGTCGGCCGCCCAAAATGCGAGAAAAACAATCAGCCCAACATCCTCCACTAGCCAAGAATGCTCAGGTAGTACATCCACATTCAACTGAACCTCTTCCGAAAGTATCTCAACCACCATCCACGTCTACCATCAATGCCCGCCCACCTGTTTCATCTAGCTTTTGATGTCACACTCGACTTGGCAAAGGAAAGACTATGTCATTCCACCCGCAGAGTCCAAGTTGCATGGCTCTCTATATTTCACCACAACTCATGAACGGGATAGATACATTGAGGTTTGCGTTATACCAATCCTCCCATGTAAGTATATTCACTACCCCCCTCTTGAGACTTTAAATGTTCGTGCTGATGCTAATCTATTAATTGATAGTATTGGATGGTAAGGATGTAAATGAGTCGAGCTTGGCTCACCAGAAAATTTTAAATTAAATTAAAATATTAAATTATTAATATATCATAATTATTTAATAATAATTAATAAAATAATTTAAATTATAATTATAAATAAAATATATCTTAAATTAGAATATATATATTAATTACTATAATGATTTAAATTATAATATATTATAATTATTGATAAAGTATTAAATTATTAATATATTATAATTATTTAATCATATATAATAAATATTTAAAATTAAAAAAAATTATTAATATATATTAATTATTTAATTAATATATAATAAATATTTAAAATTAGAAAAAAAAACTCATGAGCCAGCTCATCAGCTTTTGAACAACTAAAGTAAGCCCGAGCTCGGCTTATGTTAAAATTCGAGCTCGAGAAGCTCGAGCTTGAGTCGGGCTATAATTGAGCCAGCTCACGAGGCTCGTAAGCCGACTCAACTCATCTTACACTCCTATGGATGGTGCCCTTATTTTTTCATTTATTATTCGGCATATGTTGAACTTGTGCGTGAATTTTATACTACTTTTTTGAGTTTCACAAACTAGTTAACCTCTCTTTGCATACTCCTAATGCGGTTGAATTTCGTTTAATAGGTCAAAGGTTTAGCTTGTCTATTACTGAATTTAACTTGGCATTTTATTTTATCACACCTAATTATGCACACTCTGACGAATATTTGAATAGTACATGCAATTTTAAAGCTGAGTTTGAGCCTTACACGCTTTACAAATCTTTAACTCAAAACACCGTTGTCCCCTATGATTCAAGCAAATCCAAAGACATCTCTCTTGTCGACCCTGCTTTGAAATATGTTCATCATTTTCTGGCATTTTCTTTTTCGAGCAAGAGGGATTATACTAGTGTACTATCAAAAGCTGGATTTAATTTTCTATGGTACATGCTTAACAATGTCAAAGTTAATCTTGAATGTTGGTTGGCTACTCAGTTTGCAAATGTCTTGGGTAATAAACGTGCGTTAATCTTGGAGTCATTTATCACACATTTGGCCTTATACACAAGCACTTGATCACTCCCAATGATAACACTTTACATATTGCTTGTGATATGACACCTTTAGATTTGAACTGTTTAGAAGGGATGGGTCGACTTGGCAATAGTGTATTTTATTTTTGTCCTCCAGGACCCATTGTGCCATGAAAATGTAGGATCATTGATAATGATGATAAGGCAACCTCATCCACCTCTGCTGTTGCTGAACTAAGGACATGTGACAATGATCTTCATGCTCTTCGTCACCAGCTTTCATGTATATAGACCAACCTCATGGCCTATTTCGCTCATATTGGTTTCACACCCCAGTTCTACCTAATTCTTAAAGCCATGTGGGCCTCGTCTCCTCAAGGGAGTGTATGTTCCATCTTTCTTACACATTTACATTCTTATTTTGAAACATTGAGGCCAATGTTTGGCTTAAGTATGGGGGAGAAAATTTTGGATTCATGATTTAATTTTTGCTTCAAACATGTATGAAATGGTTTTGTATTCTTCTTATTTGCTTCCAAAGTGTGTTTTAGTTCTTGATTTGTTAATTTTTCTCATAGGCCTTTTGCTTTTTTTCGATGCATGTGCCTGAGGTAACACGTAAATAAATGGGTTGAATTAGGACGCATAGTAAGAATGGCATGAATAGTTGAGTCTTTGTTTATTGCACTTTAACTTGTTGCCCAGTTGGTCGATTTAGATGAAAATTGTATGACCGAATTAATATATATCACCCTAATAATTGTCATGCATAGCAGGTTAATTTTTCTAAAACTAGCTATAATAAGCATATTTAGGTTGAATTGTCGAGTTAAACGTACTAAGATGATAAAGGTGACTAGGTTTAACCATTTAACACCTTTCAAATGAAAAAAAAAAGGGCACTGGCTTGATTACTTCGCTAATCACTAAAATAGAGTAATTATGAGTAGAGATAATAACCATCTAGGGTTGTGACCCGCTAAGTAACCGGGTTCATTCATCATTAATGGTTGTATTTGCATAAAAAGGTCGAATGACATTGTAGACAAATTGTGGTTAACTGAGTAATCAGGTGCATTCATCACCAATGTTCGTATTCACGTAAAAAGGTTGGTTCACGCGTTGAATTTAGTGCAAAAAGAGAGATCGAATAAGGTTTTTACTTTCATCATTTATGTTTTCCTGTGTTCGACTTGCTATTTCTCCCTAAATATGTGATATCATTGCACGTTTTAATAGTTGTCCTTCTATGTCTTGACTAAAAATGAACTAAAAGAAGAAATGTTGAGTCACTTTCACATTTTGAGTTCAAAAAGATTGCCAAGGTGATAGGTTATTTGTGTGACTTATAAGGGTTCTTTCTATCAAATACATGTTCCTACTCGTGTCTTGATTCAGCCCTCCAAAATTTGACAATGTGAACTATATTGGGGACAAACTGAAAAAAAGGAAGAAAGGATTGTGAGAAAGATTGAGAAAATGGGGCTATTGTATGTTTGAGGGCAAGCATTGTCTAAGTGTGGGGGAATTTGCTAAGTTGCATATATGTAATTAATTCGTATAATTTCCCTTTACAGTTAATAGTAAAAATGCTTAATTATTAGATTTTAACTTACATTTTATATTTCATGAAGCAAATTGAAGATCCAAGCTAAATGCAGCTGAGAATCGAGTAGTTGACATGCTTGAAGCAAAAATCACATTCTCAAGGAGATGAGGAATGGAATAAGGAAATAATTCGAGCACAGACATATCTTACTTCCCAAAACTCTATGCAAATTCAGTTATGAAGCATTCAAACCCTCTTGGAAATTGTATATTTTTGGAATATTTTAATTTCTATTTCTTTAATTAGGAGAATTTAAGTCTCCTTATTTTGGTAGGACTCTTAACTAGTTTCCCAATTACATTAGAAATAGTAGGCCATATATACATATATATGAAACCAAGGATGAGACCATCCAATCTTTCATTCTGCATAGTTTAATTTCCTGCGTTTTTCTCTCAAGCATGAGTTGTTAAACTCTTGTTCTAGCCTAAGGGATTATTGATGTTTGGGTTCTTCAATATTTGTGAGATTTAATTATTAAGTTTGTATTTCTTATTTCTTGAGTATTTATTTATCTTTAGTTTCATTATGAATATTCAAGTTTACTGAATTTAGGGCCCAAATTTGATAGCTTAGAATATTTGTTCTGCCGAGTAGAACTTTAAATCTGTAATTGTTTAATTGTTCTAATGCTTGTGGCGAATAACATAGTTATGTGTAGAAAGATGCATAATTTATGTTTGGAGATAAATAATCTAGTCTAAATAAACCCTACTTGTATGTGTTTGTTGGCTACGGATAGGTCTCTCTAGTTTATAATACTTTTGGTAAATTAATCGTAGAAGTGTTTCTTTAGAGTTGTTTACTGGAAAAGGAAAATAACTAACAAGCTTCTCTTAGTTATCGAGATAGCAATGAGAGATTGGTTATTATGACGTTTCGAGTAACTATAACCAATTTATTCAAGAATGAGGAACTTATCTTTGCATTAATGATCAAATCTGTGAATCAAACTGAGATTTTACCTTAGGCTAGATTTCATCCATATTGATTTCTTATTTTATTTGTGATTTATTTTGCTTTTGAAATTCTAAGTTCTTTGTTTCTTAAAACTTTCCCTTTGTTTTCTATTTTATTTAATAAGTTTGAAAGAAATAAAATTTACCAATCCCTATGGAATACGACCCTACTCACTTCTAATTACAAATCATATTTTAAGAGTGAGAATTTATTTTTGTTGGATTCGACACCCAACAACTGGAACTTGTACATACTAGTTAAATTACTAGTCAGACTAGTAATAAATTAAGCAGTAATATAGAAGTAAAATGACATCAGTATTTATAGAGGTTCGGCAAACCTACTCCTCTACCTAAATTTTCAGTTAGGATTTTGAACCCGTCAAATTAATTAATATGTAAGAATATTTTTACAAGTAATAATAGTAATTTGATAGTAAGAAAAGTTAAGGGATTAGAAACACCCTAGCAGGGTGAAAAATCAGCTCTTCGCAAAGAGCTAAAGTGGAATTCCAAACGGGATAAGGCAGATTCTAGAGCACTGTGAAACTAGCTACTTTTGAATAGGCCCAAAGGAACTTCTACTAGATTCACTTGCACAACCTCTATGGATTGATGCACAAGTTGTTGTCACTCCGTACGCCAAGCTCTAGTCTCTTCTTCCAAACCGGAACTAAGAACACTGCAAAAGATTCCATACATTACCACCCTACTGGCTTCTCTACCTAGAGGTCCTTAAAGCAGTCAAGTACCAGTGTGTTTTCTTCACAGGTTCCCTCTAGAGCAAATACGACTCCCATCCCTTTTCAGCACTAGATCCTTCGAGACACAAATTGCCTTGTCCTTGTCTCCCCAAGGTCTGTCGAAGGCAAGCTCCACTTGACCTTCTTTAGCATAAGGTCCCTCAAAAATACACATTATAGTAAGGAATTAGCAACACTTAAGCACATAATGTGTATGAGAGTATCACACAACTCCTTAAGACACTTAACAAAGTTCTCTCCCAACTTAGTGATTCATACTTCATAATGCTGCATGTTCTTAAATTTATATTCTTTTGTCCAATAGCTATAAGTTCTTTATTTAAGTAAGCACCCGTTGAAATCAAATAAGGAAACAAGATAATTAAGTAAACATGTATTAATTCCATGAATTGCGGATATACCAATAATAATGGCATGATGTGATTTCTTTCCTAGGTTAGAGAGTTCTGAATCAAGCCAAAATCTTCATGAGAGCTTTTAATTATGGAAGGTAAGTTCCAGCGCGTAAATAAATTCCAACAGATAATATGGAAAGATATAAAGCACATAATTTTAGGAGAGTATAATTTTGTCATGATCAAAACAATGTAAATCATTAAGGGGTTAACAGTGTAAATAAATGTACTAAAAAATATAAAGACTGACGCCGTTAACCATTTTAAGCATCTAGTTTTGAAAAATTCAACTGCACCAATAATATAGTTATGTATGATGGAAGAGATTTGCTTCAAATATTTGAGATTGGGTTTTCTATCATTGTGTTAATTGTTGAAAAACTAAAACTTTTTAGTTGAAAATTTTAAAAATAGAAAAATTAATTGAGAGATTATAGAAGTAATACCTCATTTGTATAGTATACTTTAAATTAAAATTAAAATATTAGTTATCTTTTGAATATATGATTTTATCTAAATATATTTTTCATATTTAAAGGATATTATCTTAAAATAATTAAATTTAAAAAACTTTTAATAAGTTTAGGTCACTAGAATATACATATCAATCAATACAAAATTATTCATTTATCAAATTTTAAACTCTTTCAACAAAATAATAATAATTCGATATCCACAAAATAGATGTTTTATCCTTTTTATATGAAATTGGTAATTTTATTTTTTTTATATAAATTATAATGTGTGAAAGATATTCATGGTTGCTAAGTCATTTTTTACTTGTGAAATACATTGAATATAAATTATTTTAATATATATATATATATATATATTAGAAACTGTAAGTTGATGAGAAGACAATCATTTAATTAAGATATAAATAAAATCTAAAAATATATCTAAATAACATTTTGTAGTAAAAAATTAACTTCAACATTTTTCTTTGATTAAATTATTCGATTTTTAACATACACTTATTAGATAATGTTAATATATCTACTTTGTGTATTTTTTTTCTCTAAAACATGCTAAAATATTAAAAATTATTTTTAATAGATAAAATTATCAAAATATAAGTTATTAAGATATGAATATATACATATTCTATAAAAGAGTATTTTATTTAGCAATAAATTTGAAGTCTCTAAAATACAAACACGTGAATTTTTATAAATAATATAATATACTTTATTTATCCATTGATAAAGAAATGAAATACTTCTTATAATATTGTAAGTATAAGAAAATATTTAGTTGATTGAAATATATATACCCAGTATAATTAAGTAAATTTCGTATAAATATGGATATTTTTTTCTTCATCCATTTAATAAAAAAATTCAATTAATTTCAACTACTTAGCAAAATAATATATTTCAAAAAGTTGCACTATTTTAGGTACATTATTCAAATATGAATCACATATAAAGAAATCATAAAAATGCAGTAAAAGTAATAAAACACAAATTTAATAATTACCAAGTGCATTTTGAATTTTAAATTTATGAGATGAGATAAAATACTAAATCATGATTTTGGATATTTTAAACTTTTATGATTAAATAAAAATCTATCAGTATAAATATTTAAAATTATCTAATGAGATAAAAATAAATATTGCGATTCCGGATAAACACAACATGAATATTTAGTTTTAACAGATAAGTTAGTTGTCTTAAAATAAAATCAAAAAATAAATTAACAGTGGAAGAGAATTTTTTTTAATTTAATTAAAAAACTGAAAATTGCAAGAATTAAGAATTTGATCAAAATTGCATAATTATGGATCTCACAACTTTGTGCTATTTGTAATAATATAGATAGATATGTTTGCTGTATCTCCAATATACTAGGTTCACCAACATCTACAACCTTATAAGGAGAGAATTGGAGACATTAGCAAATAAAAAAAATTAGAAACCTCATGTAGTCAAATTCCATCTCAATACAATTTCAAGAGAAGTGACCAATCTCATTAAAATGGTAGAGCTTTTGACATTTGTTGATGGTTGGTTGCTTGTATTACCCGAGAAATTTGTCAAGAGTAGACATTGAGTCAGGTTATATATATATATATATATAAGAAAGGAATTGAAATCCTTTAATTTGAACATAGTATCCAGTTTCTAAATCATTCTTAATTTCCCACACTTGTATCTTTTTCGTTTTGGTGAACCATAAGTAGGTGTAGGTGCATATATATTCTACCGAACAATAAAGACAAGTTACAAGGTATAATGTCACAAATATGTAAATGTGATGTATAAAAAATTAAAAGTTAAGAAATGGGTCAGAATCGGCAGATATGTGCAGTCGAGATTAGAACACAAAGCGTTGAAAAAAGATGCAAAGTGTGAGATGGAAACAAGAGCATGAAAAAAGCAATAAGACAGATAGAGATTCTCCACCTCAGAAACAATCCCAACAATGAAAAGGATAAAAGATGGAACCAACAGAAACGCTTCGAATATCACAACGAATTGCTCCATATATCCCCGCCCCTCAATGTTCTATGCAAAGGTTATTATTTGTGAATTGTGATCGTCGTAAAGTAGTACGTACTGCAAGAATAAAAAAATACAGGAAAAATTGATATATATATATATATATATAAAGGTTAAATAAGATGGAATCTTGAGGGCCTAACCCTAACCCCATGCTCCTCCATCCTAATCTAAGTATGTTGGTATGTATGTTTATATATATATATATGAAAAACCCTTTTTCTTTGACCAAACTGATTGAGAGAGAGAGAGAGAGAGAGAGAGAGAGGTTGATGGAGTGAGACATTGTGTGTACCAATGGGGATAGAGAAAGGTCCATCTCATGTTCCCTGTTTGGCCTTGTTATAATAATCTCTCTCTCTGCTGTCCATCTATCTCTTTCTATGGTGCTTTGCTTGCTCTCTCTCCACAGTTGTTTTGTAGGCCTTTCTGCACAAGATTCCTTTTCTTCTGCCATGCAATTTGAAGCAAAAGGTTCCTTTGTTTTTCTTCACGACTCTCCAGCTATATTCATCTCATATTTCCTTCTCAACCCCACCTCATCCACCCCTCCAACCCCTACCCAATGGAATGGACCATTGTTTTCCCTCTTTTGCATATATGTCATCTATCTTTCTGTTCAGTTCTTGTCCTCAAATGCCAAATCTTTTAGGAGGAATTAAGGGCTTTTGTAAAGGTTAATAGATCTAACAATATTTTAGAACCTCAGCTTCTTTACTACTGCTGAAGTTTGTTTTAGTCTATTGCAATTGCACATATGTTGCATTTTTTGCTTGCTAGTTTGTGGAGAGGAAAAATAGACAACTACTTGGATATATCTATATGACTATATCTGAAACTAAAGGAAAATTTTCATAAATATAGGCCATTGATCAAATGCTGGAGATAGTAGAGTAAGACTATAACAATTAAAAAGTCGAAAAACAAAAAAACAAAAAAAAAAAAAAAGGACTTTGCTTGCTGAAAAATATTGTTAGTACGTATTGAAATTTGCTTGTTTGGCATTTGCTCTCACTCAATTGTTGCACTTTGTGGTGCTAACATGGGAGCAAATTCCAATATTGATAATACTTCCACGCGAGGCAAAGTTCTTTTTTATATTTTTTAATTATTACGATCTTGATGAGGTCATCATTTTGCCAAATAGCCATTTGAATTGTCCTATTTTTGTAATTTTTTTTAAAAAAGTAACTTTACGTGGCTTATTCAATTTCATTCAAATTGCAAAAATAACATGTATATTAATCTAATCACCTTTTCATCTTCTTGATTAATATATTTTATTATTTTACAAACCTACTGCCTCGCTTGTTATGCGAGTCGATGAAACAACATTAAAATGAAATAAAAATTATAATGTCGTGCAAAATCTCTAATATGGGAATATTAATGAATAAAAACTAAGGTGTTGGAGGGGTGAAAAAGGTACATATTGAATGCTGAAAAGATTCATTTTAAGAAACACTAGGTCAAAATGTGGGCAGCACCTCAATTTCAATTAATAATTTTCAAAATGATTTTCTTTCCTATCTATCTATATATATATATATATATATATTATAACAAATTTAACATAAGAAAGATCGAGCTTTTTGTCTCCTTTAACAGTAGTTTTTTATATTTTAATTAAAAACCATAGATTCATAATCATTTTGAATTAATTAATCTTATATATATTGTAAAAGAATGACGCTGCAATTGATCTATTCTTAGGAAGAAAAGGAAAGGAAAGAATCATCCTCAAAGAAAATGTGTACTTTTTGTTCCCGTCTTTTACTTTTATATTTCTCTTTCTCATATCAAAAGCAGAGATGAAATAGGAAATGGAATAAAGAATCTAAAGGAGTTCTGTGATAATTTTAAGAATTGTTAATTACAAATTTGGTAAGTTGGCTGCTGGCTAGTTTAAATGATAAAATATATATTCTTGCTATTTCATTGTGTTTCTAAAATAAAGTCAAATCCTATGATTACGGTTGAAAATTCCCCTAAAATCATGACCAAATTTTGGATACATATCCCCTCAAGCTATGACAGCCCGAAGCTTTCGGACCTTTTCCAAGTTGACAATCAGTTTCTTTATGAATTTAAATCAACCCCATCCCCCCCCCCCCACCCCACCCACCCTTTTTGTACTGGAAATTTGAGCCCTCAATTTTTTATTTCAAAAAGATGCTTAAATGGGAGATGAGTAATTAATATTACTTTCAAGATGGGAAAATTTTGAAGAGAAAGATCAAATATTTATTATCACTAAAGTGATATTGTTTCTCAACAAAATTGTAAAAACAAGAAACTTTAATAATAGTCGTACCTTGTAAGGTCATTCTAAATATTAATTAATGGAACATTAAACTTTTATAATTTTTGTTTAAATATATCGAGAGTAAAATCATGCCAGGATGTTGGATAGTGTCACATAATATATATATATATATATATATATATATTCTCTAATGCAATGTGGTTTTTGACTTTTTGAGGAGTGCAACTGCAACATGGTGGAGAGGATGTTTTCCCCTCCTTACATTAAGAAATTCCCACCGGCCGGGATGATATTCTTAACTTTTAATATTGCATTTTGCATCTCTTAATTATACTAAAATAAATCTATGAGTCGCATTTAATCCAGCTGTATTAACATCAATACATCACGCGACATTTAATTAGCGCCATTTCAACGCACCCAAAGACAAAACTTTCAAACCATATTTATAAAAAGAATGACTGGCTCTTCAAGTTGAATTTTCACTTTTGATGCTTCCAGACACGTAATTCTTCAAATTTATTCAAATATTTATTGAGTTTCTTATATTTGAGCTTAATTTGATTGCGAATTCATTCGAATTTAAATAAATTTTAATTATGTGAAATTTGAGTAGCTCAATCTTTTTATACATTTTTTTTTTTTTTATCTTTCTTTACTAACCAAGCCAGGTTGGAGACCAACTTCAATCTTATCGAATGAAAAGTAATTCAAACTTGATTTGTGATGTTTAACAAAAACAAGCGCAACTGTTATAAAGATCGATCTAGAGTTGGATATAATATAGAGTAATTTAATTTTTTTATCAACCTATTTTCTTTTACAACATATCTAACCATTTTATTTTTTCCTCTTCAGTTTAATTTCATAGATTTAAAGTATAAGCTTTGCCATAACGTCATCCAACTTGCCAATAATTCTAGGCCACACCAAATGCATTGCCAAACGAAAAACACTATGAAATAATACCAAATAATGCAATTGTTATATGGGAAACAAATATGGAAGTATAAAAATTGTAAATCATTCCAGAATTCACTCATCTTCCATATTAAATGAACCCCCCCCCCCCCTCCAATGTCTTTTTAAAACTAGTCTTTACCTCTTTCAATGACTCATAAAGGCACTTAAATGCATAAAAGAACAACTTAAAATCAAAAGACATAACATAAATGCAGACAGAGAATGCAAGAAATAAAAACAAAAAAAAAAAATTCAGAACAAGAAAAAAGATCAAAAAATTAGCAACAAGAATGATAATTCTTTTTGTCTCATATCAGAAACTCCATAGCCCACATCAACATCCAATACTAAATACTCCACCAAAAGATTCAAAACAAGAATAAAAAACGGAGAACTTGTGGTTTAAAAAAAAAAAAAAAAGAAAAAGGATTCAGGATGAGCCATTTTCGGATCGATCAAAGTGCAGGAGTTGACCACAACATTTGGGGCAAATTTCGAGCTGTTTGGGCACCATGTAGTACATTAAGCAGCTCTTGCATCCAGCCACCACAAGCACATTATTCGAATTATTATTGTTATTGTTGTTCTCATTTTCATTATGTGCTTGATAATAACAATTTTCTTGATTATTGTTACCACTCCATTGCTCTCTTGATGAAGAAGGAGATGATTCTGAAGACGAACCTTCACTGTCATACGAGCTGCTCTCATCCTCAGAATAGTAGTCGCCGCCGTACTCGGCCGTAGTCCGAGGATCCTCCTTCGCTTTCATGCCTGTCCTCCAATTTATGTAGTATATTTCACCCGTCTGTTGTGGTAGAATCAAGAAAATCAGTACCATTAGACCCCAAAAAAATAATAAGAATCTTTCAACCTTTTTAAGAAATTGAAGGAAAAATAACCAAAAACCCATAAAATTCGGGGAAAAAATGGGATTTCTATTTTTAAAAAAAAAATATTGGTGCCCATTGGAGTATTTATGAAAAAGAAAGGGTATTTATATGACGAGAATGGGATTTCTATTTAAAAAAAAAAAATGGTGCCCATTGGAGTATTTATGAAAAAGAAAGGGTATTTATATGACGAGATAAATGAAGAAAGGGCACAATAAATAACCACCATTAAAGAAGAGAAACTTTTGGGGACAAGAAACCAAAAAACAAAGGTGAAGTAATGCAAGATCTGTTAAGGTTCAAAAGCATTAAATGTACAAAGAAGCTCGCAAAAGAAACACAAGTACATCATAATAATGATAGCGATCTTCAATTTCATTTGTCTGTTCTTGAAGGGCCATTTTCGGCTTACCTTTAAATCGAGGCATTGCTCCCAGTGGAAAGGGAGTGAGGCTTCTGAATTGAGTTCCAAGGTGGGGATGGCGGCGTCAACCGGGAGATTCGGCGGCGAATCTCCACCGTGTGCTGGCCCTCCGCCGCCGCTGGTACTGCTGATACTGCTACTGCTGCTGCTCTGTTGGTGGTGGTTCAAAGAACAGTTTTGCAGGGATCTCTCCAAGGATGCTGTTATTGTAGCCATGTTTGGAGCTGCCATTTTTCCACCACCCCCTCCCACCTAAAAATTAACAACCCCTAAAAATGGCGAAACGGATATTGAAATCGCAGAAATTAAAGAAGGGAAATTTTTGTTGTGGGTGTTCTGAGGGAGGGACAGAGGGGCGGAGGGGGAGAGAAGACTGAAAAAAGTAGGATTTGTGTTGTAAAATAAAGACTGGTGAGAATAAACGAGAGGGGTGGAATTTGTGGCTTTAAGAGGCAAAAATTATATTATTGGTTACATAATAATTATTTTTCGGGGGGTACAACAACTGTTTAAGAGTTTTAGAGGGATAGGAGTGCGCGTGATTATATCTTGAAAAGAATCAAAATCAGGTAGGCACCAATCCAATAGGGACAAAACCGTGCCAAGGGCATTTGCATTTTTTGTCACCATTTGGTTATCATTTTTTTATTTATTTATATATATATATATATATATAGTCTTTAGTAGTTCATATTTGGATTGCAAATTTATTAAAAATTTAAAACATTTGGAATTATTGTTATGTGATTGAAATGATTATTGTGAGTAATAGGTTTTCGTGGAGTTGGTGATATTCACGCAGCCTGTGTGTGTTGAATGAATGCATTTCCTCGTAAATGTTTTCTAAGTCCAAACTTTGTATAATATTGGGGGTTGTAATGATGATTATTGAATGGTTGCCCCACAATTTCAATTAGAAACTTGAGATAAGTTATGGATTTAGAGAATCTGAATGAATTTATAAGTTTTTTTAGAATATTTATAAAATATTTGAGGGTTTATAAAATGATATTAAGTGTTTAGTAAAAAATTTTAGAAAAATTCTTATAAGTTTTTAAAATAAGATGTTAAGGTTTTATAGTTTTTTTAAAATTCAGTAAGAAATTCTTAGTTCATTTTTAAGATTTTTACAAGTTCTTTTAATTTTAATCATATTAATTACAAAAGTAATATTACTAACATTTTTTAAGTTTCAAGATCTTATTTATCCAAACACTTTAAGAGCTTATTTTTATAATAAGAATTTGTATCTAATAAGCTCCAAAAATATCTAATGAGATGTAGAAGTTTAAAAAATGCTTTAAATAAAAGGATAATTGGATCAACTTATAAGTTTCTTAAAATATCTTATAAGATGCTTAAGAGCTTATAAAATGTTAAAAAAGTTTTTGATAATTTTTCTGAAAAAAGAGTTTTATCATATCCTAAAATAAGAGGGTGTTTGACTGAACTTATTTAAATGATCTTATAAACTTCTACATCTTATAAGATGTTTTTGTAGCTTATGAGATCTTAGATCTTATTCTAGAAATAAGTTATTAAAATGTTTGGATAAAATAAAATTTTGGAGCTTATAAAATGTTAGTAATTACAATCTTATAATTAAAATAGTTAAAATTAAAGGAACTTATTGAGATTTTGAGAATTAATTAGGACTTGTTACTTTCCTTAAAGAGCTTATAATATCCTAACATCTTATTTTAGGATTTTATAAGCTCCTTTTAAAAAAAAAATTACCAAACACTTTCTAGTATTTTATATGCTCTTAAACATCTTGTAAGATCTCTCAAGCACTCTCTAAGATGTTAACATCTTATAAGCTCTTTTAAGAAAAAAGTAAAGGAATACTAACTTATTTTCAAGATCTCAAGCTTTTTTAATTTTAACCATTTTAATTACAAAATTGATATTACTAGCATCTTGTAAACTCTAAGATTTTATTTAATTAAAACATTTTAGTAACTTATTTTAAAAATAAAATCTAACATCTAATGAGCTCCAAAAACATTTTATAAAATATAGAAACTTATAAAATCTAAAATAAGCTTAACCAAACACTTTATAAATTTAGCCAAGCACCTCTTAATCTATTCACAAGCCTTATTTAGCAACTAACGTTGCTTACAAGAATTCATAAGTGTATTGCTGTCAAACTTTGAATTAGTTAGTATACCACGGGAATAATGTGCTGCATGAAATTATAAAATGATTAAATTTCCTTCACACCTTCAAAAATACTTTACATTACAACAGTGAATTAGTGATTTGTATTTTAAGTCTTGTTATGTACTTGAATTATATTTGAAACTTACTGTTATGCCTAATTTAGTACTAGACAGAAATAACATCACTCCACAACCAGTTTCTGCAAGTTTTGGGCACTTTTCAGAACTGTGTCCTTAAAATTTTGCAAATGATTTATTTTTAGGCAGTTTAAATTTTTCAGATATAATTAAATGAACCATCTAAGTATCATGAATGCCGAATGGGTCATCATACAGACAACGTGACTAGACATCTCAGAATCCTTTTCTAAAAATTTAAAAAAAAAAAAAGAAAAAGAAATGAAGTGTATAATTTGAAATTAAGCAAGAATTAGTTGTTGGTGGTCTACCTAATCTCACTTAACACTCACAAGGCAAGACCACAATCAGGAAAGAATATCTGCGTTTTGCCCTTCTATATGTAGTTTTCTTTTCTTTTCTTTTCTTTTTTTAAGGTTGCAAAAAAAATTTTAATGGGTTTGGAGCCGGCCGACGAAGGTCATGCCTCATGCTCCTATAGATGCTTGTAGGGTACTTACAGATTACCTACCAACTAAATTTTTACATCAGCACATGAAGTCAAATTCGTATCCTTTGTGAGGCTCATGCCCATTCTTTATCTAGTGCGTCAACATCCATTAGTTCCATGTTTAATTTACTTTCTAGACTATTTGAAAGCCCAATAATAAAATAATAAAATTACTTTGAAGAGGCACGGTATGAGATTATTAATTTCATATTTTAAAAAATTATTCATATTATATTAAACATTTATTGATTATTATATTAAAATACCACATGAGCTAAGCACATGTTCGATACACCACTTGATAAATTAATAATTTAAATAAAAATATAAATTTTCAATAATTTGATAGGTGTCCTATATATTTCACACATAGAGACTCTCATTTATTTGAAAGAAACACATGAATGATACAAAAATAATTTCTTTTTAAACTACTTAAAAAATATTACTACCTCCCCCAAAAGAATATTTTATATTTTTTTATTAAAAATCTAAAATAGTATTAGAGTTATTTATTAATGTGAATTGAATGTGAAAATATAAATATTAACAATTTAAATACTAAGTATTTTAAATAGTTATTTTGGATCATGTCACAATGATAAATTAAATAATGAATTTTGTATTTAATAAATTTTGAATTTTTTTAGTTGTCGAAATTTTGGAATATACATACCAAAATTTGAATTGTTTTTGTGTTGTAACTAACTAGTGAAACAGTTGGTGTTGTTCTTTTGTTGACTAAGGCAAATACGAGTCTCCAATACTATAAGGTTTTGTGTTTCAACTTTAAAAAACATATATGTATACGACTAATTGTAGACATATCAATTTTTGTCCAATTGAGAAGTGAAATATGTAAAATAATATATTAAATATTAATTTAAAATTTTCTATTTATATTTTGGTATATATTAAATTTAATTCCAAAAGATAAATAGTTAATTTTAATTAATAATTTAGTATTTATTTTATATTCAAGTCAAGCATTGACACGTGTCAAAGATGGAGTGTCTGCATCTATGGACCAATCAAAATTCAAATCAAAGATATTTGATATTGATATTATCTTTAGATGTTAGATATTATCAAATCAAATATATATGATATTATCTCTTGATATTTGATATTATCTTATTAAAGAGATAACTATCAAAGAAGTTCAAGTCAACATGGAAGTCTCCCATCAAACAACTATATAAAGGGGGTGACCAAGGCTCATTCAACACACAGCACAAATTCTAGCAAACGAAAGAAACTTTTGAAGAAGTCCAGCAGCAAATTCAAGGAAATCCACGACGTTCAAGGTGTTCTTCGAGGAATTCATATATTTTTGGCGTTTGATTCGAGATTAAGGTGCGAAGCCCTCGAATTGGCATTATTTTTGTTCAAGGAGATCCATGACGTTTAAGGAGTTTTTTGCGGAATCCATTTATTTTCGGCGTTTGATTCGAGATTAAGGTGCAAAACCCTTGAATAGGCATTATTCTAGTCAAATTAAATTCAAAAGAGATCCATGACATTCAAGACGTTCTTCACGGAATTCATATATTTTTTGCGTTTGATTCGAGATAAAGATGCGAAGCCCTCGAATTGGCATTATTCTATTTAAATCAAATTTAAAGGAGATCCACGTCGTTTAAGGCATTTTTTCTTGGAGCACAAGATTATATTTGGAAGGGAAGAATCAGAGGATTAGATTAGAGATAGAATCCACAATTGATTAATTGATTTTGATTTTGATTTTATTTGTACAATATTTCTTGTTTTGTAATCTTAATTTTTGCAGACAAGAAAATTTGTTGTTACACTAATTATTCAATTGATATTGTGTTGTAGTTAATTATTGATAACTAAAAAATTAATTATTAGAATTTTGATATAATAGTGTACTTCACCATTTTATTTAAAGAAATAAATTAGTAAGCATCAATAAAATTTTCTTACTATTTATCTTCTTGAATTCATACAGTAAAGAGGAAGAATATTAACCAAATACTAGATAACAGCAAATAGTAATAAATTATTACGTAGGTAGACATGTAACTACACTTTTGTGAAATTAAAACAAAAAATCAATTATACATGAATACTGAAACAAAAATGATTACCTACTGTAGACATATCAATTTTTGGTCAATTGAGAAGTGACATGTGTAAAATAATATGTTAGTTATTAATTTAAAATTTTCTATTTATATTTTGGAATTTACTAAATTTAATTCCAAAAGATAAATAGTTAATTTTAATTAATACTCTAGTATTTATTTTATGCTCAAATCAAATATTGACAAGTGTCAAAAATGTAGTATCTACATTTATGGACTAATCAAATCGAAGACATTTGATATTAATTTATCAAAGAGATAAACCTCAAAGAAGTTCAAGTCAATCTGAAAGCCTCCCATCAAACATCTATATAAAGGGGGTGATTAAGGCTCATTCAACATACAACACAAATTTCAGCAAGTGAAAGGAGCTTTGAAGGAGTTCAGCAATTCTCTCAATCAAATTTTTAAGGAGATCCATGGCATTCAAAGTGTTCTTCACGGAGCTCGTCATATTTTGGCGTTTGATTCAGGATTAAGGTGCGGAGCCCTCGAATTAGCATTATTTTATTTAAATTAAATCCAAGGAGATCCACGATGTTCAAGGCGTTCTTCGCGGAGCTTATATATTTTGGTATTTGATTCGAGATTAAGGTGCGAAACCCTCGAATTGGTGTAATTTCTTCAAATCAAATTTAACAAAATTCACGACGTTCAAGGCGTTCTTTTCGAAGCTCATTAAATTCAAGATCATATTTGAAAGGGAGAAATCAGAGAATTAGATTAGAGATTAGATTCACAATTGACAGATTTTAATTTCATTCTTATTTGTACGATTTTTCTTGTCATGTAATTTTAATTTTGCAGATAAAAAAATTGCGCTTACAAATTTTGGCATGCCTAGTGGGAAGATCTCTATCTCTCATCTCTTCCTTTCATCAAGGTTGAAGCATGTTCAAGAAGCTGTAATCATCTTCAGAAGTGACTCATTCGCTTGCTGTAGAAAAGGTGTTGCCACATTTTATTAATATAAATGAAGGTGGTGGAGACTCAAAGGAAGAATCTACATCATCGATTCCCTGCTCAACATCAAATTCCTCAAATACGATGACGATGATGGCAACAAGTGCTACAACTTTAGATGAACAAATTGCAAATTCGATAAAGACTATTGAAGGACTCACGAAGCATGTCCAAGAGCGAGACCTTCAAATCTCCAAATTGATGAGCAAAGTGGACAATCTTGATGCAAGCTGCACGGTGGAGGAACAAATTGAGGCTTAGGACAAAGGTGAAATATCTACAAGGAGACAACCAGCCAAAAATGAAGAGGCCGCAACAAAAAAAACTACAAGTTTCCACTAATGGACTAGTTCCCATTAATCCATTGAAGGAGTTTATCATGGGGACTATCAAAGACAAGCTTGATGGAAATTTTAAGTTGTCTAGGACTTACTCCGAGCCATATGCTCAAAGAATTAACAACTTGAAGATGCCAATTGGTTATCAACCCCCAAAGTTTCAGCAATTCAATGACAAGGGCAACCCAAAGCAGCACGTGGCTCATTTCATTGAGACTTGCAATAATGTTAAGACATATGGAGATTATTTAGTCAAGCAATTTGTTCGATCATTAAAGGACGATGCTTTTGATTGGTATACTAACTTGGAGGTAGACTCTATCAATAGTTGGGGGCAACTAGAACAAAAGTTCCTCAATCGTTTCTACAGCACTCGAACAACAATCAGTATGATTGAACTCGCCAACTCTTGCCAATGGAAAGAAGAGCTGGTCATTGAATACATCAATTGCTAGAGAAATTTGAGTCTTAACTGCAAAGATCAATTATTGGAGGCTTCAGCAATTGAGATGTGTATCCAATAAATACAATGGAGTTTTTGCTACATACTTCAAGGAATCAAACCAAAAACCTTTGAAGATTTGGCAACGCGTGCACATAATATTGAAATGAGCACGAATTTTGACGAATAAGAAGACTCAAGTAATGCTGATGATGACGAAGATGTTGGGGGCAATTAATTTTCATCTTTAAATCACAAATGCTCCCAGATAAGAGTATAAACTATTTAAAATTCTCAAGTCTCCATATCTTCAAATCCATGACTCAAGTCTCAAAGTCTTCAAATTCAAGACTCAAATCTTCAAGTCTCCAAATTCAAACTCAAGTCTTCAAATAGAAACTCAAGTCTCCAAAACTTCAAGTCAAGACTCAAGTCTCTAAATCTCCAAGTCCAAGACTTAAATTTTTAAGTCTCCAAATCAAAGACTCAAGTCTTCAAATTCAAGATCATGTCTCAAGTATCCAAGTATTCAAGTCAAGGCTCAAGTTTTGAAGTCTTCAAATTCAAAACTCAAATATGCAAATTTCTAAATCCATGACTCAAGTCTTCAAATCTCCAAATCCATGACTCAATTTTCCAAGTCTTCAAATTCAAGACTCAAGTCTCCAAATGTCCAAATTCAAGTCTCAAGTCTTCAAGTTTCCAAATCAAATACTCAAACCTTCTAGTCTTCAAGTCTAAAGATCAAGTCTTCGAATTTCAAATGCTCCTAGATAAGAATCTAAACTGTCGATAATGCTCTTAGGTACGAGCATAAATTATCTAAATATTCAAATTCTCCCAATGTACTCTTTGATAAGAGTTTAAACTATCAATTAAGCTCCTACACACGAGTATAAACTATCCAAATATTTAAAGTTTCCCCATATACTCCTTGATATGAGCTTAAATTTTCAATAAGGCTCCTAGATACGAACATAAACTATCTAAATATTCATATTCTCCCTATGTACTCCTTGATAAGAATATAAATTGTCTATTAAGTCAAACTTAAGTAAACTCCTTGATATGAGTATAAATTGTCAACCAAATTCAAGTGGACTCTTTGACACAAGTATAAAATGTCTATTCAAGTTAAATATGCTCTTTGACGCACGAGCCTAAACTGCATGTTACTCCTAGCCCGCATGAGTATAAATTGTGTACAACACACCATCAAAAGGATATTTACTTTGAATTATGTTATGACTTGATCCTTTGATTGGGAACCATAGCTCGAGGAATGCATGGAGGATGTTCTTGTTGCAAACATATGTAGAAAAGTTGACAGAAAAGGAAAACTTCTCAAACACTTCAAGCCTTGCCTCTTTCGTGGATGATTGACACACTTTTGCCAAGTCTTGAAGCGGGGACATTTGTAGACATATAAATTTTTGGCCAATTGAGAAGTGCCATGTGTAAAATAATATGTTAGTTATTAATTTAAAATTTTCTATTTATATTTTGAAATTTACTAAATTTAATTCCAAAAGATAAATAGTTAATTTTAATTAATATTCTAGTATTTATTTTATGCTCAAATTAAATATTGACAAGTGTCAAAGATGAAGTGTCTACGTTTATGGACCAATTAAATCGAAGATATTTGATATTATCTATTGATATATGATATTATCTCTTGATATTTGATATTATTTTATCAAGAAGATAAACCTCAAAGAAGTTCAAGTCAATGTGAAAGCCTCCCATCAAGCATCTATACAAAAGGGGTGATTAAGGCTCATTCAACACATAACACAAATTCCAGCAAATAAAAGAAGCTTTGAAGGAGTTCAACAATTCTCTCAATCAAATTTAAGGAGATTCATGGCATTCAAGGCATTCTTTGTAGAGCTCATTATATTTTGGCATTTGATTCGAGATTAAGGTGCAGAGCCCTCAAATTGGCGTTATTTTATTCAAATCAAATCCAAGGAGATCCACAACGTTCAAGGCGTTCTTCGCAGAGCTCATATATTTTGGCATCTGATTCGATATTAAGGTGCAAAACCCTCGAATTGGCGTTATTTCTTCAAATCAAATTTAAGAAAATCCACGACGTTCAAGGTGTTATTCAAGATCATATTTGGAATGGAGGAATTAGAGGATTAGATTACAGATTAGATCCACAATTGATAGATTTTAATTTCATTCTTATTTGTACGATTTTCCTTATATTGTAATTTTAATTTTGCAAACAAAAAAAAAATTGTGCTTACACCTATCATTGCACCCGTTTAGTTAAATACAAGGGAAAACTTTGGTATTCAGCATATATAAGTGCATTATAACCTATTTGGCAAAAAAATGCCAGAAAAATATAATAATGGATTGCATATGAATTCATATTACGTATGAATAAATTAATATTATAAATGAATTATTCAGCAGCAACAATATGATTTAATTTTATATTATTTTTAGTTTTAAATTGTATAGAAATGATATATTTCTTTATATGATTTTATTTATAATTATGACATATTAGTGATTAATATTTAATAGTGATTAATTTTGATAAATTCATGATATTTGTGTGTGTGTGTGTGTTTTTTTTTTTTTTAATTTCATGATATTAAATTAATACATATAAATAAATAAAAAGTGTAAATTATTTGTCAAAATAAAGTGAAAATGGTACATGGAAGTAAATTGTCAAAAATATTTTAGTATTTTAAACTACGAATGTAATTGAGGGAGAGTTAATTACCACACGTTCTATATGTGGCCTTTTCATTTATTTCTTTATTATTTATTTTAATGGAGTGACTAAGTTTATAAGAATATAGATAGGAGAGTAATTTTTTAAAAAAGACTTACATATGATACTAAACTTGTAAAACATCCAAGAGAGAGTTAAGGGCACGTGCAAGAGTGTGGCATTTTTGTCTAATACTTAACCGATGAATTGCATTTGAAATATGGACATATAATATGTGAGACTGAAATTATTTATTTTCGAAATTTGGTATTAAACCTATATAACTCTCTATATTTTGGGATTATAATTGTAAATTTTTTTCAAATTTTTACATATAAATTAAACAATTGCACTAAAATTGTATTGTGTCATATTACATTTCTATGCTGCATCACATTTGTATTGTTATATTCGTATTTTTATTAATACATCACAAATATTGAGAGATAGCATCAAATACTTTAAAAATCTATTTTTATTATTTCAAAGAATATTGGATATTGAAATTTTGATGAGAATATAAAATTAACAAGAAAAAGAAGTTAATTGTTGACCCCTTTCTAGGAGTTGAGGCTTCACGAGATGGTGGGTTGGTTTTTTTTTGGGGTTATCATAAAAGGACGATGACATGATTCATAATTTTTCGAATGTGGAATCTATTCTGAACTTTTTTACTGAAATTTCTGACACCAAAGACCCATCTTTTTCCCATCTTTCTCAGAGATTTCTCCAACTGCCCTTCCCCACCCCATTTCAATTATTCCCAGAACTAAGCAGAATATTATTCTCTTTCATATTTTGTATTTCTATTTCATTCTTTGCTTTATCTTCTGTTACATTTAATCTTTATATATTTTCTGCCCAAGATTAAATATTGTTATATTATATTATGTTTCGGATGTTTATCCTGAACTCGTCCAATGTAGATATCGGGCCCAACATAATGGGCCGTCAGAAGGCCCAGCTAACGTTAGGACCCAAACAAGTTTGTAACAAGCTTCACTACGAGAAAATTCATATTTAGTGGTATTAACTTAGATATTTGTTAATATAATGACACGAAAATATATTATGGTGATAATTATAGAAGAATGCCACTATAATTTAATATTTGGTGGCATTTAATTATTAAATGACAAATAAAATAGTGATAGTTGATTAAGAATCCCTAGATAAATGTATTTCAAAGGCATTTAGCTAGTATCACTAACTTTTTTTAGAAAAATACCACTAATATGTAGTTATAGTGTCGTTTGAAAAAAAAATATTATAAAGTATTTAGTGGTACTAAATTAATGGCATTTATAGTGTATGACACACAAAAATAAAATAGTAATAGTCATAAAAAAAAGTCACTATAATAAAATATTTAGTGGCATTTGATTATTAAATGATATAAAAATAGTGGCATTTGATAAAAATGCCAACAAATATATAATTTGAAGGCATTTAAGTAGTGCCACTAATTTTTCTTTAAAACGTGTCATTCATATTTATTTATGGTGGCACCTAAAAAAAATACAACAAAATATTTAGTGGCACTAACTTAGTGACATTCGATAGTGTAATGATACATAGGAGTGATATAGTAATAATTGTTGAAAAATGTCACTGTAATATAATATTTAGTGGCATTTAATTAATAAGTAACAAAAAAAATAGTGACATTTGATTGAAAATACCAACATAAATATATTTTCAAGGCATTGAAGTAGTGCCATTAAATTTTTTTTAAAAAATGTTAATCATATTTATTTATGGTGTCATTTATAAAAGTACCGTAAATTATGTAGTAGCACTAATTTAGTGTTGTTTTACAATATAGTGTTACTTACTAGTAATTGATTAATAAATATTATAAAAATATAATTTTATTGAAATTACTAACATAACTATATGTTAAAAGCATCTAACCAACAAAACTACTTTTTTTTTTGGAAAAAAAAGGGGAAAAACGTAACTCATAATTTAGTTATGGTGTAACATGAAATAAATATCACACAAAAATAGATAACGTATATATAGTTATTAATAATTGTAAAACATACAATTTTATATCTTATCATAATGCATTGATTAAATTAACTACTTAAATATAATTTTAATGTATTGACTAAATTAATCATATTTTTCAGGAAGTATCAAAAACTAAGTTTTTGCCCATTTTTTCTCCTCATCTATAAATTATATTTTTGAATATTTTCTATCTCTAAATTTAATGTCTGAAACTTTTTCAAATGTATTATTTAATATAATAATTTCGAGCATATATTTAAATAATTGAGAAAACATGCTTTTAAAGTATAAGAATATAATAATATTTTTGAATATTTATAATAAACATTTGGTGGGTAGTTTGACGGTAAACTCATATCTTTCCAAGTAAAATATCGCAGGCTCGAGTCTTATACAGAGCAATTGGAGCATGTTGGAATCTCATGACATGGTTGGTGGTAGATTAAAATGTCATTCAAAGGAATCTTTTTTGCCATTTAATTTGGCATTTTTTTAATTAATTTTTATGGCATGTTATTATGTCATCTAAAGGAATTTTTGTGGCATTTTAGCATCACCTTATGCATTTTTTATGGCACGTTAGCATGTCATTTAAAACTATTTTTTTGACATTTTAACATGTCACTTATTGTACTTTTTGTTGTGTGTTATCTTGTCATTTAAAGGAATTTCGGTGTCATTTTAATGTGTCACTACATACATTTTTAGTGGCAATGCACGCCATTTAAAATTTTCTTTAATGGCACTTTGGCATGTTATATAATGTATTTTTGGTGACATTTTAATGTACTATCTAATATATTATTTCTTGCATTTTATTAATGTCACAATAGAGGTAAATTAATGACATTTATATCTTTAGCTACACAGCTACAAGTGACATTTTTAAAAAATGTCATTAAATATAAAATTGCCACTATAATACTATTTAACTTGCACTTTTAATGCCACTAAATGCAATTTTTTTTTGTAGTGTTTAGACTGATACAATGCTCGGCGAAGTTTATCTAAAAGATTTTATAAACTCCTACATTTTATAATGTTTATAGAGTTTATAAAATATTAGATCTTATTTTTAAAATGGATTATTAAATTATTTGAATAAAATAAGATTTTTTAATTTATAAAATGTTATAATGACAACTTCGTAATTAAAATAATTAAAATTAAATGAGCTCATTGAAAGTAAATTAGGATCTTCTTAGTTCTTTAAAAAAGCTCATAAAATTCTAAAATTCTTATAAGCTTGTTTTTGAAAAAAAATTGTCAAATACTACCAAATACTTTATAACATCTTATAAATTCCAAAATATTTTATAAGATATTTTGATAAATTTATAAATTCACCCTATCGTTATACTTGTTAAGAAGTTAGAGGTGTTAGCTTAGAGCGATAACCTCAGCGCCAGTGGAAGAGTTATACCTCCGTACAGTTTACAGTCAAACCTAAAAAGGGTTGAGGACCTTTATAAGAAGAAGACGAGACTGGAAATATAAATACTAATTAGCCAACGAGAGAAATCCCAAATGGCAAGAAAAAAAATGTTTTCTATTTTTAAATGGTTCCACCCTCCCCCCTCCAACACACACACACACACACACACAGAGCACGATAAAAAAAATTCAATACATTGCAATAATTACTTTTTAAGGGTAAAACTAAATATATCTAATAATTTAAAATTTAGAAACTATCATTATTCTTTTTTTTTTTTCCCGGGGCGTGGGGGGTGGGGGGAGGGTTACATTAAGTACACTATCAATAGTAAGTTAATCAATTACTATGTAAAAGTGGATAAATATCATATTTTTAGTGGAGTTCAATTAACTCAAAACTTAAAAACTCATTTAGTTTTATTTTTGCATTCTCATTTTTTATGTCCATTATTTTCAAATGTTTCTTTTTCTCTTTTAACGTTGATATTTGTGTGTGTGTGTGTGTGTGTGTGTGTGAAAATTAGATGTGTTTTGATTTAGCGGGTAGAAGTGCCGATTTCATAGGGTTGAAATTTTGCGTTTTGTTTGATCTGAAACATATTTTGTTTTAATATTTCTAAGATATGACATTTGCATTTTTATAATGTAAGGTTGCTAATTGGTGGGGTGCTATTAATTTTCTTTAATTCACATCAATTAATTCATAGTTAAATAAAAAGGTTTTATTTAACTGCATACTAGTTGCCTTCTTTATCCCACTAGCCATGTCGAGTGTGATGGATATTAATATTTACATTTTTGATAAAATTTATTTATTTTTAAATTAAAAAACTTATCAAAATATTAATATTGCGGATGCTGCTTTGACAAAATTGCATTAGGGCAATAAATGAATACTCGAAAATTCGTTTACCGTTCGCATTCGTATTCGTTTATACAAAATTTATCTGCATACATTTAAAACGGATATTATCCGTATTAGATTAGTAGATATTCGATTATAAATGGATACGAATATGGTAAATGCGTATCCGATCCGTTTAATATTTTCTCCGAATATATTTATTAAATAGTATATTATTTATATTTTTTTAATAAAAATCTCATAATCCATATATATATATATATAAATTATAATTGAAGAATTGAGAAGAAAAAAGAATAAATTTAAAAAATTATTGTAATATAGAGAAAAAAATTGAAGAATAAAGTTAATCAACATAATTATTGTTGGTTGACTTTATAATTAATATACTTAAATGCCATTATTATTATTAATAATAAGTACTAATAATCAATTATAAAGTCAATTATTAATTAGAAATTATGTTGTCTGTTTGATTGCTTTCTTTTTAATGAAATTATATAGTTTCTTCTATTAAGTAAAATATGTATTTGTTATAGGTTCATAAATTCACGTATTTGGATATTTGTAAATAAATATATCAATAATTATTATCGAATATGAATATAAAAAAATAATTTGAATATGAATAAGTTTAATAACATATGAATAAATCTGAATTAGAGATGGAGCCAGAATTTTTGTTTACGGGGGGCGAAATTCTAAATTATCAAAAATATAATTTTTTTAATTACACATATATACAAAGAAGTACAATGGAGAAAAATGCATATTTTCAATAAGAGGAGAGACAAATTAATAATTTGAGGATGACAAAAGTGTAATATTTTAAAAATTTTAATATAAAAAAATGAAGTTTTAATATTTTGAGGGGGCAAAAGTGTAATATTTTAAAACTTTTAATATAATTTTAATATTTTGAGGGGACAAAAGTATAATATTTTAAATTTTTTAATGTAAAAAATAAAATTTTAATATTTTGAAAGAAGAGGGGTGGGGGCGGCGGGTGCCCCTACCAATCCCCTGGCTCTGTCTCTAATATGAATAATTATAATCGAATACGGATATATTCAAATTCGACCAACATCCAATGAATACGAATTCAGATATCATTTTTAAATATCCGTCAAATCCGTATTCGTATCCAAATATTCGAAAAGTTAAACGGATACGAATATGAAAACTGTGTATTCGATCTGTTTAATATCCGTTTACACCCATAATTGCCATCTTAGGTCTGAGAACTGAGGGAACACATGATAAGTGAGTATTTTCAATTTATATATTTAATTGAAAAATGTTGAAAGGAAAAAATAAATGATAATGGAATGAATAGGTAGTTTATTGTTAAGCTCCATCCTAGAAGGCAGTTGGGCACCAGCCATTGTTCTCTTTAGAAAAAATTAAAATAAAAACACATTCTCAATGCAATTATTTTCTTTTCTTTTCTTTTCTTTTTAAAAAAGAACATTTAAAAACAAAAATAAGAAGATCTAATAATTTAATAACCTCAACCTTTAACAGGACAATATAAAACTATTAAAACAATTGAAAATGAGATTCAAATCAGTAGTTGGATGAAATGAGCATATTTGATGTATTTTGTGGGGTGGGGACGTGGGGTAGTGGATAAACTCATTGCTCACATCACATGTGGTATTCCCAATTCATTCCCTTCTCTTTTTCACATTCTACGATGGCTTTAAAAATTGCCTGACCTGATTCTTATGTAAGGGCATGAAGGAACATATTATAGTGGGAGTGGCCTCCTTGGCTTTTTCTGACATTCTCTTTCGAGCCTAGTAAATTATTGTTTTATCTTGGTATGTAAAGTCATTTCTTCTCTCTTAAATTGCAATATAAAATTTTGATCTCAAGACACGTTTATTCAGGTCATTATGCTTAATTCCTAATATAAATTATAAGTAACTAAATAGAGTTACTTGTCCTGTGGTTAGATATAAATAGAGGTCCATCACTGTAACTTCAAATAATTACATTCAATGCCATTAATATTTATAATCATCCAATAAATTGACTTTGTCATTAGAATTTTATGAAAAATAATAATATCAAAAACAATTAATGGAAATTTCAATTTTCATTGATAAGTGCATTTTAAGTTTTTTTAATTAAAAATAAATTTAAAAAATTAGTTAACATATCTCTTATATTTTATTTTTTCTTATCACTTTAGGGCTAGTTTGGTTGAATTTTTAAGTTGTCTCATGATTGTTTATCATGTGATAATATGTGTGATTTTTTATTATTGTTGTATAATTTGATTTACATGATTACATATAGATATATATATGCCTAAGGACCAAAGTAATTCGATTGAAAATAAAGACTAAGGCAATGAATAAATAATGTCAAGGGGTCTAGCCGGATTATTTATCCCACAGTTTATATATACAAGAACCGGCCAATTGTATAATCACTGGCCTATGTGTTTTTTATCATTTAATTCAAATGAATGATGAAGTTGGATAAAATGGTTGTGTTCCACATTTTCATGCCAACCAAACTAGCCCTTATAGTTTATCTTCTAAGATTGATTAATACCGAAATACTACTATAACTATAATATAAAAACTCCATTAATTAACTTATGTATAAAAATTAAACTTTTGCCTTTTAATTTTGATGGGGTATATTTAGTGGGGTGCAGTGTTCGGTATGAGTTTGGACAAGATGTGTGAGGCCCAATGTATGTTGTCCAAGGTGTTGGGTGATGTATGGTTTTGAAATTGTAATGTAGGAGAGCACGTTAGGCTTGTCAAAGTGGCTATTTGCTAAAATATTTTGATGTTTAAGTCATGTCGAGCAATAAAGAGAAAGCTAAAGAATGAGAATGGAATTCGAATTATTAAAATGCACACCTAAAGCATTTAAGAGAAAGAATATTTATAATTGTTGAAGCATGGGGTCGAAATGATGCATCTACCCCATTTTGTTAGGTAGCGCCCATCAATATCATAATATCATAAGGGCATTACAGGTCTTTTAGAAAGTGATAACAAACATGCTCCTCGGCTGCCTAAATGCCATAAATAGTGGAGACTGTCTATCATCTGCATTAAATATGGAGGGAATTGAGGCTTACTGCTAGGGTCAATCAATACCCTGAAGATGGGCAATGAGTAAATAGGCATGGCCAGCCTCAGAACCACATTAAATTGATCGACATAAGGACGGTCAATCCAAAGAAAGTTTATGGTTGTCTACTTGAAGGCAGTAGCTCTTATGAAGGAGGTTGAGCCATTTTTTTTTCTCATTGATACTCTTTTGGAGGTCAAATCATGGTAACTCTTATGGAGTTAGAATATGGTGACTTTTTTAGAGGTCAAATTATGGCGTAACAAGTAAGTCGAGCCATCTCATGCTCATTGATACTCTTATGGAGATTGAATTATGGTGACGCTTTCGGAGGTATGTTCATGGTAACTTTTCTAGAGTTCAATAAGTAGGCCGGAGCTGCCTAACCTATACCATGAGTCATCCCATTTCTTAGTTAGTCGATGCATATGACACATGTTAGCCATAAGATTGCACTAAAAAGTAATAATTACAATGCCGAGTAGGAGTAATTATTATACCGCCAGTAGCCTTGAGATGTTCAGAGTTCCTTGGAGGAGTTAAAGGTCTATGTTGACTGTGAAAGCAAGTAAGGCATTAGAATCTAATAATAAAACTTCAAAAGCTTAAATAAACTAGTGCTTACAAGCAACCAAGGATCTAAACATACTTTAGGATTCATATTTGGTTGAAGAGTTACCTTAAGAGCTTAAATCCAAAGGTAGATTGAAGAACTCCTTCTTCAAGCAGAATCTGCTAGACAGTGACGTAGCTGGAAGCAAGCAGTTTTTGACCAATTCGAAACTCTCTAAAAATGCTAAAAAATTCCAGGTGTTCTTGGAACAAATTTCAACTCGAAACCCATTTGGGATCTCACAGAATAAAATCGATAAAATATTGGTCAGTGTTGTCAAAAGCGCACGTAGCGCTCGCTATAGCGCGGCGCGACGCGATGCGCACCCTCTGCGCTTCGCGTCGCGCTGCGCAACGTAATTTACTGTTGCGCGTGCTTCACTGCGCTATGGGCACTATCTCGCTGTAGCACGGCGCAGCGAAGTGCGCGCTACACTGAAGTTGTGTTTCTTTAGAAGAAAAAAAAAAAAAAAAAGAGGAATGAAACATGATTTAAAGAAGCAGGTAAAGAAGGAAAAAAAGGGATTAAATGCTTGCCCAAAGTCTCCAGACTCCAGAAATATTCTGCCCTCCCCCCGCGAGCAACATTCTGCCTTTCTCAGCTCCCTCCAGCAACAGCAACGTCATGGGCTCTTCTCCGGTAGCTTCTTCGGTTCTTCTGCCCTTCCCACCAGCAAGAAACGAGAAGTAACAGCCTTCTTCTTCATGTGACAAGCAACAACAGCTTTCTTCTCTGCAATACCGCCATCTTCTCACCTTCTCCACAGAACTAGCAGCCCTCTTCATCTTTTTTTTTTTATTCTTTCATTTCTTGTTTCCATCATCTTCTTCTTCCAAGTCTTTATTTTATTCTATTTTTGCTTTCTTTGTCCTTTCATCTTATTGTATTTAAATGCTAGTTTTGATTTCCAGTGGTGGGTAAAAATTGAATATTAATTACTAGGTAATTAAATGCTAATTTTGGTTTCCAATGGTAGGCAAAAGTTGAATATTAACTCCTGGGTAAAAAGGATTTGAGGACTTTGAAGTAAATTCTTGATTTACTAAATTTATGTAATTGTTGAAGTGTTAAAATTTTTAATTTCTTAATTATTGTGCTTAAATGTCGAATTTAATTTATTAATCTTTTTTTTTAATGCTGAATAGTTGGTTTGTTGTTCAAAAGTGTCTTTATTGTTTTTATGATTATTTAATTATTTATTGCTTATAATAGGTAAAATATATTGGTATTTACGCATATATTAGAAATATATACATATATAATTACTGTGCGTTTTATTTCAATAAAGCGCGCGCTATGCGTTGCGCTATGGGCTATAGCTCCAGCATCCCTTTGCGCGTCGCTGCGCTTCGCGCTACTAACAACTATGATATTGGTCATGCAGGTGGATCTCCAAAGGTTTAGCAAACCAAGTGTTTTGCCTCTATCAAAATGATCCACACACCAATCCAAATCCTACTACTCCTCACTTGTAGCTGGAGAAAGATATGAGAGTTGAGAGGGAAGTGACCAATTTTAGGATAGGAGAAGAAGAGAAGGGTGATCTTCAACACATGAATGAACACCTTGAAAATGGAGGGAAAAGTGAGAATATAATTCTTCACTTGCTAAAAATATGTGTTTGTCGTCCCCTCATTCTATATCTATATATAGAGTGAGGATGGTGTGATGTCAAGGTGGCATCACACCTTCCTCAAAGAGGGGGGACCGCCAACCATGCATGCTTAGTTGGCAAATTCAAATTTAATTTGAATTTGTATGCATTTGAATTACATTTGAAATCTAATTTCAAATTAATTAAATGCCACACTAAAATTATCCTGTTATTTGAATTTTCCCTCCAAAGAATATTCTCCGTATTAATTAAATTAAATAATTTAATTTAATTATTTAATTCTTGACTTATCTTTTAAGTCAACTAGCTTAACTCTTTAAGCTTAATTTTGTTAACTTAACTCTATAAGCTAACTTGACCAATTGATGGTCACATGACACTATATAATTAACTCTTTAATTATTGGTCTACTTTAACTTCTTAAATTAGTTGATCAATTTAACACTTAAATTAATTAAGTCAAAATTTAACACTTAGAAAGTTCCTCCATTGCTTAGGAAATGTAATTGGCTTTTGTGTGTGATCCAATAGGTTCTACCATTTATTGGAAATGGGCTCACAACTTCTTATGACTTTTGAATATTGTATATTCATTTTAGTTTAAACTCCTTTAAACTAATCGACTCAATTCAATTAATCTCAATTAATTGAAAAGTACCCAATCTCCATGGTCAATTTCCAACCTCAAGCCCATGGAGCCCAACTAATTGGCCGAAATGAATGCTTTTGGAGAACTATTACAGCTCTACGTGTGCCATGCACATACAGTCCTTTCATCTCATATCTCTCGAAAGAGGCCTAAGGCAAGATATTTGTTGGCTCCCTAATAGCCTCGAGATTATGTCTCTATACCCAATGTTCGACTCCACTTTATGACCTCATCTTTGAAAAACTCCTTTTTCAAATTGTCATACTACCTTGCGCAAGAATTTCTTGGAATCGATCATTATAGAACACATAGGAGATATATTCACCCTTCACAAAGACGAGGAGTCAGATTTTATCTTGGATCTCACAAACCTCTATGTTTAAGTAACTTATGCCCAATCACCACCTGAACAGCCTGCTAAGTGACCGAGGAGATGTCAGTGTATGAGGACTTAAGCACAAAGTTATCATGGATCCTCAGGTCAAAGGACTAATTATATATACTAGCGTAAGAGGGAGAGTTTGCCACTCCGACTATGTAGTGAATTCTCCAGTGGGTCTTCAGTGCCTTATTCCCAAACAAGCACCCATTAACATGCAGCCATATCTCATATGGGATTGCCTATGGAACAGAGAAATATCTAAATCCTAGGATTTATGCATCGTTAGTGTAAGTATATCCAGATCTTAGGTGCCCTATCTCTTAAGATCCTTTGACTTGGAAGATTTAAGATCATGACCGTATAATATTTATTCCATGATCACCACCAGTGCGTGACCAAATTCTGTAGTCTAGAGTGATCTAAGGGCTTCAACCAAATGCCACTAAGAAAAATATAAGCATAAGATGAAGATGGCCATATTATTAATATCATTCAATCAAGATTGTATCACAAGTGAAATAGCTTACAATGCCAATTTAATTGGCTTGCTAGGCACTATTCCAACAGACCAGCTATAAGGTTATTATTACATGTAGCCAGTCATTTTAGTCAGTTTGCTTGCCTACGGGGACACTATGTAAAGGAGGCTCTTCACATTTAATTCTTTATGCTTCCAAAAATCTTTAATTGTTCAATTAGAGAGTTTAAGTGCAAGGAGCATTCTTAAGTTCAGAGGTCGAGTTTGAAAATCCCCATCCATCTTTAAGTTTTAGGTAAACACCTTTATCCTTCACTTCTTGAATTTTTGTTTCATCTCTCCTGCTATCCCTTTTATTTTGATGGCATTTGAGACAGAATGTATTAGTAGAGAGAGGTGGAGGTCAAGGAGACCTCTAACTTAGAGTTTACCTAGGACAACTCGTTATCAAGATTGGAAATAGATGTAGAAGGAGCTAATGGGGAGATAGAGATAGATGAGAAATAAGTGGCTGGGGTCAATAAGGGACAACTTGATGAGGGCCAACTTGGTGAGGCTATGAAGCTTGAGAAGGTAGTTGAAGAAAGAGTTTCGAGATAGTCCCATCGATTAACTCCGTAAGAGGATTCTACAAAACCAATCTTCACTAAAGTGAGATTGTTTCAATAGTCCAACTAAGTGAACTCAGGGCGACCCAAATGACCTATCATATTCTTAAGGAATTCAAGCTGATAGCTCTTCATTTTACTAAATTATGAGCGAGCTACAAGAGAATTGCATGTCTGTCCATCTAAACACTCTTCAGTGCAGCTTTCAGCTTTATTTAGCTCTAGAGATTCAAGGTTTCCTTAATAGGATCGAAGATTGCCGTTGCATCTCTTCCCTAGTTTATTTTTGTTCTTCTGCGACTTTATCATGGTGTTGAGGTTATATGAGCAGCCCTATGTTTTGGTAGTTGTCACCACCTTTTTCACTCTCCATATCAAGAAAATGGGGAAGATCAATGACCCCGAGGTTTTATTACATCAATAGCTAATCTGGTCAAAATTCTTAACCCCAAACTTCTCCTCCTACAATAAACTTTAGAAAGTAGATAGATATTCATCAACGAGCCTGAAGGTCAATTATTTCGAGTTTGATGGTATTGGGCTATAATTAAGATTGATTGAGTGGTCGAGGGTATCCTTTGTAGGACAATTGATTTGTTTAGGACCTAATTGATTTTGGTGAACTCAAAACGTCGGAATTAGTAGAAGAGAGAACTTTGGTTATGAGGCTGGGTAGTTGACCTCCCTTATTTAGATTCTTTATTATTGTATTTTCACTTTCTCAAGTTCCTAATTGAATTCTTTTTTTATGTATAGATTGGCAATTACTGATGGCGACAAGAAATAAGAAACAAGCTAGAAATAGGTAGGCTAACTGAGAGCTCCTACACCTATTCTTGCCCGATAGACGGCCTCAAGTGGCACCAATTAGTGGCTAAACCATTCTCGTTAATTTTTCTGCCCCTTATGAGCCTTGCAGCAGCTCAGAAGTAAGTAACCAAAGTAGACAACCTCTCGAGGTCGAAGGTATAAACCCCTCATCTCTCCTAAGAAAACTATCGACAAAGGGAAAAGGGCTTTTTTTCCATGACCTAGACATCTCGGATAAGTTGAACAAGATCAACCTCTCCAACTAATATAGATTCATGAAGTTTAAGAAGCCATGTTTCAGCCCAAGCGGAATTACCAATTATGCTAGTTTGATCAAGGAGGGTGAAGTAGGTCGATCCTCCTGGCCGGTCCAACAAGCTAGGATATTTATGCAAGATCAAGAAATGATCTCGGAGATGTTCCTATGCATGGCTCTTGGGGATTTTAGATATCATATGAACTTGGTAAGCTTTTCAACTTGCTTCTTATTAATTATTATTAGCTTTGCCTATCTTTCTATAGATTTTGTTCCTCGAATATAGGTCAATCAGATTGGATTCAACATCTATTGGCGCCATAACATAACTATAGTTGATTGAAAAAAGTGGAAGGAAAAATTTGAGAATGTTGATGAGAAGTCTACGATGAGAAAGTGGAGGTGGATGAATTAGTAAACTCTTGAATCAAGGATCTCAAAAGAGAGCTAGAAAAGATCAAGCAAAGGCTGATGAAATGTTGCACCAAGTGATCACTGAGAAGAGCACCTCAGCTCAATGATTAAGCTCCAAGGAGAAGCTATTAGGGCTTGGGAGAAAGGACACTCGAAGGAGTTTACATTGCCTCTAAGTACACTAACTATGGTTTCACAAGCAAATGCCTTCATACAATAAGGAACACCTTAAAAGGTTTGTTGGCAACTTGATGTTCAATGATATCTACTACATCATTGGGGCCAATGATCAAAAAGCTTGCTTCAAGAAGGCTATTGGATGCTGAAAGCATTTAGCATGGAGTTTGATGTGCCTAATCTCAATATTACTTTGGATGAGAACCTCCTAACTCATCTTGATGATGACACTGATGCCATAATCATTGCAAATGGTCAGGAGAAGTTCAAGTTTCTCATCCTCATCATTCAAGAATTAGCAACTTAGGTCCAAGTAAAAGACATTGGGTTAAAGTTAAGAGTACTGGTCTTTTTAAGCCAGAAGTTTTGGTTAACTGATAGTTGAGGGCACAATCGAAGTAGTTGAATTCACAACAAGTCTTGCTTCAAAGGCTTGAGGTCTTCGTCTTTCCTTCTTCAAATCGAACCCCTCTTTCTTCATTGTAATAGATGAGATTTGATGTACTCTTTTGACTATCACCAGTGAAATTTTGTTTTGTGCTTGCTCGAACTTTTCTTTTTGAATTTCATTTTTTCTTTTGTATATCGATTTAGGCCTACCACTTCATTCATTCTCAAGCGTGGTTTGACTTGCGTGATGACAAGTAAAGTTGCTCAGCGATTGACCTATGGGTGGTCGAGTTTAACTAATTTAAGATAAACATAATCCAATCAAAGATAATTGAGCCAGAGCAAAATTAACTTGCAGGCATTGGAGAATCTTTAAAATGTACTATCTTTTGCTTTATAAAATATCAATCATATAGTATATATCTTGCAAGTATGGCACGACGTCAAAAGAAAATGAGGAAAGAGAGATATTTTTACGTATAAAATTTTCAAAGATTAGCTGCATTCTAAGTCCTAGGCAATTCGATCCCTTCCATGTTTCCCAATGATAAAAGTTGTTCTTCGCTACCTTGATAACTTGAAAGGGCCTTCCCAATTAGGGTCGAATTTTTAACATACTTAGAGACTTTGGCTTACTTGAGGAATATATAATAAAGTTGAAATTTTGAAACCTTACTATTTTTTTGTATGCATTAATTGTCGATGCTTGGTCATATTGTATTTTGATGTAAGATTGTTGCTGACTCTCTTCAAGTAGGTCGAGGTTGAGCTACCATGCTTCCTTGCTGTAATCTAGATCATATTTCAAAATTTTGGCAGTTTCTTAGATTAATTTAGCTAGGACAACAACATCAAATCTATGCACCAAATTGAATGGGCTTTTTCTGATCGCCGACCTGAGAGTTGTTCTGTTTGCCCACAAAATTGCCAAGAGGTCATTAGCTTAGTTTTCTTGGGCTCCCTGCAACCAAGTCTTGAGGTGTTTGACTATTATTCTATTTGTGATTTATGTCTGCTTATTAAATTGAGAATTGCATACCAAAGTGAAATGTTGTAAGATTCCTAGCTCATGAAACCACTCCATCAATTTTTGACTTATAATTGTGAACTATTATCAAAATGATCGATTGAGGTACACTAAAGTGATAAGCAATATTTTTCCATAAGAAATTACAGATGGCCATATCTGTTATTTTTGGTACGCTTCCACTTTTACCTCTTTTATGAAATATTTTACTAATGTTATCTTGAACTTATGCTACCATGTTGCCATCGGGAAAGGTTCGATGATGTCAATTCCACGATGGTCAAAAAGATAAGAAATATCAATGTTAGTTATGGAGGTTGTGCGCTAATTTGCATGTTTGAATGAAACTGGCATGCGACACGTTTAGTATAAAAGTCGATGACATCTTTGACATGCATGTGGGCAAAAATGTCATTTTCTTAAGACTTTATAGGTGATTGACCGACTACCCATGTGGTTTCCACAACTCCTAGCATGTATTTCTTGGAGAATGGTCGTGGCTTGGCTAGGAGTTAAGCATCTAAGAGGGGAGCTTGAGATTGCCTTCTTAAATAAGAGGCTTGATTCATCAAGTGAATGTCAACCGAATTATAACTTCAGTCATTGAGTGTTAGCTTTATTATTATAGCTTTTAATTTTTAAGATACTCAATGATTGGGTGATAGAATGTTAATCTCCACAAGGAAGCTTTTGGGACCTTGATGGTTGAGTTGTCGATAATGAGGAAAGTAATCTTCCTTGCCCATGTACCTTAAATAGAACTTTCAAACTTTGACATCCTTTCATTCTCAGACCTCGACACTTGATGCAGGGTGAATAACTTAAGTTAACGTCGGAGCTTGCAAACTATGGTCAAGTACTGTATCATGGCAGAGTCCTTGGCTTCATAATTGCTATCAAACTGGTTGAAAACTAAGTACAAATTGGTGATGAAGATGAGCTGGTCAAATTCATGCTACAATGCCAACCTCATCCCTGCAATCATAGTTTCATACTCAGCGTCGTTATTTGTAATGTAAAAGTCCAATTGAATGGTGAAATCAAGCTCGATCCTATTAAGAGCATGGAGATAAATCCTGACTCTACCTCCCAACATTGTTAAAGAGTCGTTGATATGGAGTATCCATGGAATAATTGAGCGGCTGATCTAATGAGAAAGGTTAATGCGCTCATCTAAAAGTCTATCAAAACTTGAGCTTTAATTGTTGTTTGCGGCTAGTATTGGATATCAAACTCCCCCAATTTGATAGCCCACTTGGTTAACTGACTGAAGGTGCCCTAGCTTTCATAGAACCTAGTCTAATCATTATTTAGGTAAAACAACTATAGAATTGGATTGGAAATAAGTTCTTAACCTTTTTGTTGTTGTGATCCAATGCAAAAGTGAATTTCTCCATCTCCAAATAATTTTTCTTTGCTCTTTATAGGACTTTGTAGAGGATATAGACTAGCGATTAGATGTCTAGTAGATCAAGACGAGGATCGAGATTACCGCATCAATTGAGATGGGGAAATAGATATAAAGGATCTCTCCCAAGGTTGGCATTACTAAAAGGGCGATATTGACAAATGCTGCTTAAGTTCGGACATTGCTTGGTCACAGTCATCTATCAATTAGAAATTCTTTGTATTTCACAAATCTTGGAGAATATAAGGCTCTTATGGGTCATTCCTCCAGTGAACCTATTTAAGGCTATGATTTGCCTAACCAGTTGTTGAACATCTTTTACTAACCTTAGTAGGGTAATATCCTGGATTACTTATATCTTTTAAGGGTTGGCTTCGATACCTCTCTAACTTCAATGCACAATTTATAGGACTGGCTATCTAGGGAGAGGGGCATTAGAACACTGCCTGTATCTCCAATGTTGGGGGCACCATAGTTGGTTGCCTGGATGCTAGAAAGAGTTGTTACCTTTTGTGGTTTCCAATAGCATCCTCTCTCATAGGGCTACTAGGGCGTTGGAATCTCAAGTTTTAAATCTCTTCTTTATTCTTATCATTTCACGAATCAAAAATTAATCTTCACATAAATAGTTCTAAGATGATGTGGTCAAAATTTGTCTTTGGGGTCTCTTCAAAAATTCATAAGTAGATAATGAACATCGTGGGTTTCTAATTCGTGAATACACTTTCTTAGAGAATTTTCCAAGTTATGAAAGTGAATGGATGCCATTTTCTACCATAAATAGCGGTATAGTGCTTGAATTTGGAGATTACGCTACTGTGCTTGGCATTCTACCTTAATACTTTGTATTGCCTTTAGGATGATTTAACTAATATAACTATAGGGCATATGAAGTGCACATCAAAGCTTCATTTGAAAAATTTACAATTAATTATATGTTATTAATATTTCATGATTTTCTAGCATTTGAATCAAAAGAGATGAACCAAACTAATTTCCAATAGTTTAAGAGCTTTTATTTTGATCATTATTGACTAAATAGGTATGCACTTTTTCTTTGGCAACATATAAAGAATTATACATTTATGTTGCCTTAGAAAAATTCAATTCATTATAGTGTATTTCTTTTTTCTTTTATTGTTTTACCCCTAGTTCATATGTGGCATGACCATATATATTACTTTTCATATATTTTAGATTAATGTGTTTATACATTGTTTTTCTGATTTTTTCATCATTGTATTATATAATAAAATATAAGTGATGCAGTAGAAATATGCATTAAAGTGTTACAACTTACAAGCATGAATTCTTAATGAGAAGACTTTTGAATTTTGGCATTCAAGATGTTAAATTAAATTGTCCAATTATAGTATTTTAGACATTGCATACCTTTTTCTAAGTTTTTTTAGTATTACCCTAACCAATTTAGATATTCTATTTCAATATATGTTTCATCTCTTATTCTATTGCATAAATATATGATATGTGTGTTAAATATTTCCTTATAAATATAATTGATTGGGAACCAAATATATACACTTGGCATATATAGATCACATTGGAATAAGAGATGAAACACACAATGGAATAGAGGTCCAAAGTGTTACCCGTGGTTTAGATATTCTATTTCAATATATGTTTCATCTCCTATTCCATTACATAGATGTATGATACGTCTATTAAATATTTATAAATATAATTAATTGGGAACCAAATACACTTGGTATATATATATATATATCACATTGTAATAAGAGATGAAACACGAAATAGAATGGAGGATACTTTACCATTCCCTTGTTTCCATTTGAAAGCTTCTGTTGTTGTCTTTATTTTGGGCAAAGAAAAATTACTAATAAATTTATGTGAATTAATATACCTTCAATAAAAAATGATTAATTTTGGAGATACAAGCTGTCGTCATGATCTTTACTAGGCTAAAAATTATGACCAACTCACCTACTAAACTATTTTTCTAAATCTATTTATTTCATGGAGTTATTTTATGAAGTTTCATTCAATTGATTTATTTAAAATAATTTTTCTTCCTATAATTTGCTTTTTTGAGGGTATTGTATTGCATACAACTTAATTCAATTAAATACAGAAATATAATCTATTATTTATATAAAGTGTTGGTTTTTTTTATTATTTTAACAAACATATATTAGCAATAAGGTATAAACCCTTTCCACGACAGGAGTTATATTAATAAATATTCACTTGAGAAATATACTTTACAAAAAAAGTTATGAATATATATAAAATTATACCAATGATTTTTAATAGTATTTTTATTATTATTGAGTAGTCAATTGATTTGAGTAGTATTGTCATTGTATGTAGGAAGTTTGAATTTTGAATTATTGGTGCGCATGTACATGGGTAAATAAAAAAAAAATCTTATTACTATTGTTATATTCTATAATAATTTTTACATAAATATTTATATCATGATTCTTGGGATAGGGTTATAATTAATTACTTCATTTTAAGAGTAAGCTTTTTTTATATAAAAATAATAATTTTATAACACCAAGTCCTATGTAAAAAAACATTGTTTTGCGATAGAATAAATCCATCGCAAAATACTCCGTCGCAGTAACTTGTGATGGAATTTGCGATGTTTTTGCAACGGATTTTGGGATGGAAATTTCCGTCGCAAATCTGTGACAGAAATTTCCATTGGACTTTTGCGACGGAATTTGAGACGGATTTTTCCGTCGCAAAACGCAGTTTTTGAAGAATTTTTTTGTCGCAAAAAAAAAAAAATATATATATATATTTTGCAGCGTTCTTTTCAATATTAAAAACCTGTAATCAATAATAATATATTCACAAATCCAACACCACCATACTTAACGATAATTATGGCCATCAAATAATAAAACAACAAATCTTTCATAAAACCCAAATATAACATTAAAGAAACAAAATATTTATAAATTCAACAATATAAAAATATTAAATGTAATTATCAAAGTATAATCAAGTTAATACAGTATATCCCTAAAATATTCATACCTAAAACATAATGGATATAACTAAAACATAAATCAAATTTTAACTAAAATATAATCACATTTTAACTAATGGAGATAATTAATTAAAACATAAAGAAGATAACTAAAACATAATTAAGAAAATTACCTCAATTAATGGAAATGATTCAAAACCATAAACTCTTTGAGCCTGAAACAATAACCCAAACAACCATTAGCATTTTTTCTAAAATTAATACTAATTTTTCAAAAAAAAAAAAAAAATTCAGATCTGGCTAGACGCTGGCTGGTGTGTGCTAGACGCACCAGCAATGGCAGGCCGAGCGGCGACAGCGCCTGCTGGCCGGCCATTTCAACAAAGAAGAAGAAAGAAAAAAAAATAGGAAGAAGAAGAAGAAGAAATCCTTAAGGAGAAATAGGAGCTTTCTGTTGGGGGAAGAGGAAACTAGGGTATGTAATTTAACCCCGATAATTTGCGATGGATTTAAATCCGTCGCAAAATATATATATATATTTTTATTTTTTTGAATTTGCAACGAATTTTTTCGTCGCAAAATGGGCAATTTGTGACGGATTTGAATATGTCGCAAAACTGCCTCTTTTGCGACGGAAAAATCCGTTGCGAAACAGCACTTTTGCGACGGATTATAATCCATCGCAATTTTTTTAAAAATTTTAAAAAATTTGCGATAGAACAAAATTCGTCACAAATTGCCTATTGTGCGACGGATTATTCCGTCGCAAATGTTTTCCAATTTTTTTTATTTTTTTTCCGACGGATTTTGCTACGGAAATTTTGTGATGGAATTTCCATCACAAATTGCAACGAATTTTTTCCGTCGCAAAAATCAATTGCAAAATGCTATTTTTTTAGTAGTGTTTGGGGTGTCCCAATAAAGAAATGTAAATAGTAAATTTGGATAATCAACAAATTTAAGCAAACACACTCTTAATCTCAAGATTAAAAGAACTTATTGTAAGCCTGAAAATTCTTCTTTGATGTCAAACTGCATGAGAAAATTGAATTCGGAAAAGTCTTTGCATTGTGGGTTAATGTTCGCCCCCAATTAATAGTCAAGCCGATCAAAATTCCAACTAAGATATGATAAATCTTTACCTGTAAGTGTTGGATCTAAATTCAAGAAAAAAAAAGAGGACTGAAACCAAAAATCTAAATCCATATAGTTTTGAAGAAATAACTGAGATTGTTTCCCAACAAAAAAAGATCCAAGGACAAATTGCTAAATAATGTGGTTCATCTAAAAAAGTTTGATTATTTGAAGTATCTTGTTATAAAATCAAATAATTTATGACTATGTAAAATCCAATCAGCTAAAGACAAAGAATACCCTTTTACTTTATGAATATAATGCATTTAATTGTTAAAAAAATATCACACATGTAACACCCCTAAAATTTTCAAAAAATGAATATTATGATAAAAACCAAGATTTAATTGTTAAAAGAGAATAATGATAATAATAATTGATAAAAAATTAAAAATATGATGTTTTGGAAAATTGGAGGTTTTTTTTTAAGAAGAATAGAGGCTTAGGCTGCCCATATCCAATTTTGTTAATATCAAATCAATAAAAGTATAAAGTCTTCGGCATGTGGCTAGTGCAACGAAGGTTTGAAAGTAAAGAGTGCAAGTGCTCGTGCTTGTGAGCTCTTGTGGAGAGTGAGCAGATGGTTTATTGCGTGTTGCAGGTGGGTGTTGGACCAGTTCGAGTCCCCACTCCAAGCCACATTGAGGAAACTCAGCATGCCAAGGGCTTTGCTGGTGCGGGTTCGAGTCCTACATCAAGCAATATTGTGGATTGTTCTTCTAAGCTTCCAGCGCCAGGGTTTGTTGTGTAGCAGCCCAGACTAGTTGGAGGTAGTCGGTCCATTGCGCTGAGGTCTTGGGCCTAGTATGCTGCGGTCCTTCCCAAGTAGCCCATGGGCAATGGCCCCACTACTTATCTAGCCATCAAGCCCAGCGTTCAGCCTAGCCGCCCACTCTGCCCATGAACCATGGCCCAGCTACTCTTCCAGCCTTCAAAGCGTCAGCCTGAGCAGCCTAATCAGTCCATGACCCATGGTCAAGTGGCTCCTCTAGTCAACCAAGCCTAGCACAACCCTCCAGCCCAGTATCCCAATCTGCCCATGATCCATGGCCCAACGACTCTTCTAGCCATATCCAGTCCAGCAGCCCAAACAACCCATGAACCATGGCCTAGCGCTTTTTCTAGCCGTCCAAGCCCAGCATAGACCTTCAGCCTAATCAGCCCATGATCCGTGGTGCAACGACTCTTTCAACCATCCGACCCTTCAGCCTCAGCAGCCCGACGTATGTCCTTTGGCCCAAATTAAACTTATTTAAATCTAACATATGGCAGTTCAAATTTTTCTGTTCTAATTATCCCTTTCACAATGCCAATTTTTTTTAGGAAAACAAATGACGTTAATTAGAATCCAAAGCCAAAGCTTCTACAATAACATTAGATCGATTACAACAAAAGATAGATAAAGCACGGGCCATCTTCGCTAAATAATGAGCACAATTATTAGACTCACGATCAACATGGTTAAACGAAAAAGATGTAAGATAACTTAGACTCTTCTTTGCAACTGAAACGAGGGGGCCAATAATAGAACGATTCATATGATCATCCCTAAGAGCTTGAATGACAGATAAACAGTCACCTTCAATAATCACTTGAGACCAAGTATTGTGTAAACATAATTCACAGGTAAGTTTAGCAGTTGTAGCCTCTGCTAACTCCGGATCAAGAAGAAAGGGAAGTAACCAAGAGTCCCAGAAAATACATGGCTAAGATGATCCCGAACAACCAAACCAACACCAATAGCTCTAACATTAATAAAGATAGTCGCATCAAAGTTGATTTTAATGAAATCTCTGACCGGAGCAGTCCAACCAGCCAAATTAGTAGGGGAAATCACCAACCCATGTGTAGACCTTATTTGTTGGAAACTATCCATGAACCGCATGGAATGCTGAATGGTGTTAAGAGGATGCTAATTCTATTTATGAAACTTAACTTGGTTATGATGAAACCAAATCATCCAGCAACAAATCAAGAAGAATTCAAACCTATGAATTCCAAGAGGCTCTAATACTTGGATAAATCAATCAAGAATAACATTGAACATGTGGTTGTAGTGATGAGAAAGGCAAATCCGACAATGCCCAAACCTGTCTAGCATAGTGACAGAAAAATAAACAATGAAGCCCATCCTCTGTCCTATCCCCACAAACCTCACATTCTAAATTAACATTTTGATGTCGATGAAATAGAGTCAAGTTTGTCGGTAGGAGGTCACGAGCTGCATACCATGCAAAATGCTTCACCTTGGAGGGACATTACTGCTCCACATAAAACAATAGTCAATTAAGGTTGTCCTACTACCAGACTCGGCCTCTTTTTTTTTTTTAACAGGCCTCATTATGTAATCGCAACTTGAGAATTGTGGCAAGATGATAAGCTGATTTAACAGTGAAAATCCCTTGTTTAGAGTAATGCCAAACCAATTCATCCTCATTACTACAACTACCCAGAGGAATGGTCAGGCTCGTCTTACAATCAATTGGAAGAAAAGTGTCTTTTATCAAATCATAATGCGAAAATCCAGTTGTGGTATTAATCAAATTAGAAACGAAGACAGTAGGATGGAGATTCTTAGGAAAGGATAACATATGGAAAGATGGTTGGCGGCGCAACCATTTATCATTCCATATACAAACTTTATTAGCATTTCCTATACACCACCAAAGACCTTCCCGGAGAAGGGGAAGAGCTTCCCAAATACCATTCCAAGAATAAGACAAATTGGATCCCACGGGAGCATGAATAACATCACAATCAGGAAAAAATTGTACCTTGAAAACTTTATAGAACAAAGGGTGAGGGCAAGTGAGAAGGCGCCAACCCTATCTAGCCAATAAAGCCAGATTAAATAAGTGGAGATCTCGGAATCCCATGCCCCCATTTCTCTTACTAAAGCCAAGCAAATCCTAGCGCAACCAATGGATTTTTCATGAATGGTAATTATCCCACCAATGTTAAGAAAACATTAATTCAATATCTCGAACCAATCCAATGGGGAGCTTAAAACAGCTTATGGCATAAGTGGGTACTGCCTGTGCTACTGACTTTAACAAAAATTCTCATCCAACACTAGATAAAGTCTTTTCACTCTATCCACTAACACAACGTAAACTCTATCACAAATGTAAACAAATATAGCCTTTTTAGATTTACCCACCATAGATGGGAGGCCTAGACATGCTTGGAGACAACGGACAAACCAAGAATTTGATGAATGTGAGCTTTACAAATTTGTCCAATGTTATGACTGAAAACCACAAAAGACTTCTGAAAATTAATTTGCTAACCAAAAGATCGTTTATACAAAGTGAAAACCTGCGAAAAGTGTGTAGTTGCATCCTTAGTCACCTCGCAGAAAAGAAGTGTATCATTAGCAAATAGTAAATGTGAAATACGTAGAGCATTATGGTAAATTGAAAGTCCAATAATCTTATGCTCATCTTTTTCTGTTTAATAAGAGAAATAAGAGCCTCTGTACAAAACAGAAATAGGTAAGGGGAAAGTGGATCACCCTTGCACAAACCTCTTTGAGGATGAAATAATCCGAATATGCCCCTATTAAGAATAATTGAGTAAGAGACAGTGGTGACACACTTCATTATCAACTCACCAAAGGCAGCAGTAAATCCAAGTTTTTCCAAAACTTTGCGGAGGAAAAGACATTCAACCTTATCGTATGCCTTGCACATGTTAGGTTTAATTACCATCTTGCCCACTCGTCCCCGGCTAGACCTTTGAATGTAATTATTAACCTCGATAGCAACAAAGATATTATCTGTGATAAGGCACAATGGAACAAAAGCTGACTGAGTATGAGAAATAATTCCATCCACGAATGGTTTCAATCGATTAACAATCCATGAATGGTGATGTAATTGATTAAGTAGATACTAGGATTCCCTACGACGATTAACATCAGGTTCGTCGTAGAACCCAGTGAAATAAAATAGTGATGAGTTTGCAGCAAAGAGGATATCAACATCAATAATCAATATGGTGAGAAGACATTAAATTAAGATAAACCTCTGTTTCTTTCCTCCACAATAGAGCAATCCACTTGAACAACTAGAAGCACCAACTGACACCCCCAAAAAAACCAAATTTATCTTGAACTAAATCCATCTTGCGAGAAGACAACTTGGTTTCAATTAAGAAGACCAAGTGGGGATGATATTGACGAATTAATTTTCCAAAGTTCTCAAAATGACCAAGGGGTCCCCAACTCTTGACAGTTCCAACTAAGGTAAATCATTCGCCCGGTGGGACTGCGAGGTAGTTTCCGCAGAAGAGGTAGCATCATTTGAGGCATCACGAAGATGGGGAATAAGGGCACGTTTAGAAGGTCTGGTGTCCTCATCATGAGAAAAACCTATGGCACCAGGATATCGAGTGCTCTTCAAAGTCGAACCCCGATGATGAACAAAAGGCCGATTTGTGGGTCGTCATCTTTTTCTAATATAACTTTACTCAATCGAGGCAGAAATAACAGTGAGGGGTACATCTACTAAATGTAGAGTGGAGTGACCAATGTTGGTAGAGGGTTCACAAAGTTGTGGGGGCTGGAGTGGAAGTTTAGAAGCAGTAGGCCCATTACCAATGTTATTGGGCTGAAAATAATTTGTAATATCTATGGTAGGCCCATCATGTATATTCTCAGAATGGGCTGGTCCACCAGCAACATGGGCCAAGCAGTTGGAATGATGAACCGCACAATCGGCTGGGGTACAATTACCCTCGTCGGATTTAGAACCACATGTTTTCTTATCTGTGCCACAATTATGAAAACTAGGAGAAAGAGATTCATTAGAATAATCCTAAAGAGATCCATAGCCTTTCCGGCCCAAATTGGTCGAGAACTTTCCAAAGACATCCCTTCCCCGAACCTTTGCAAAAATTACTTGATCACGATCAGGTACCCAAGAAGAGGATGACATAAGAGGGGTACCTAAGTTCATTGGGCTAGCACGAAGCCATAGGCCATATTCGGTGACATCATCAGTCGTGCTAGTATCATCATAAGGAATGTCACAATCACGCGAACTATGTCCAATACGGCCACACATGTAGCAAAACGTATGTAAGCGTTCATATTGAAAATGCACCATAAAGGTCTCACCATTAGTACCAGCGATATGCAAAAAATGGAGAAGCAGTTGAAGAATATTAAGAGAAACCTTTAACTGAAGAACCCTCGATTCAACATTTTAGAAGGAGCCAAATCAACTTCTTTAAATGTGCCCAAATGATCCCTAATTAGATAAGCCATCCACTGTGTCTGTGTGGCATCCCACTTGGGATGTAGCCTAAAAGCTGGAATGCCACTCAATTCAATCTTATAGCATGCAATATCATATCCGATAGGCCCATAAATTTTTTTTCCAATTATTCTCCAATAAACCACAACTCACAGCATGCTTTAAACTTAATGCCATATATAGTATCAGAGTGCTCAATTCATGCTAATAATCCATCCAAAATCAGAACCAAGATATCAACATAAGCAACATAGTTTATCATACTAAACGTCTTACATTCGTCCTAACATTTTACACATTTCTAATACCAAAATTTAATAAATGGTGAATTCATATATAAACATCCATTCACCAAACTCTAATACAAAACATCAAGTCAAAAACTTTAGTCCAAGCCTCCAGTCTCATACCTGTCTGAAAGGAAATAAAAGGTACGAGGGTGAGTCATAAGGACTCAATGAGGAATAAGGCAAAATAATAGACGACTGTCAATAGTCAATCAATAATAATGAAGTTCAACAATTTGAAACTATGGAAGCAGAATCATATGCCAGTATGAAGTAAAATGACAATTTCTAAACAATTAGCAATTGCTAGGTCAGAATGCCATAACCATAGCTCAAAAGGCCAGGGATCATCTCAATCGATGCTGTTCGGGAGGTTTAGAGCATCTCAACCGATCACGGTTTGGGAGGAAATACAGACGGCTTAGTTGACTTGGGATATCAACTTGATCTAGACTGGGAACTCACTCCAACCTTATTACTCCAGGAGCAAAATACAATTAACAATACAAACCCAACAGAATATGCATTTCAATAAAAGAGCAAAATATGCATATCAGAATATTCTTATGCTTCCATAACGGTACAATCGATCAACAATAATAGTTCAATAGTATGAGCAGAACAGCTCGACAATAATACTAGCACAAGCATAATAGTGGCACAAGCATGACAGCTTGGCAAAACAGTGGCACAAGCACAGCGGCTTGGCAATAACAGTGGCACAAGCATGACAGCTTGACAAGGCCCTCGGCCTAACAATTCTCCTGTATCATTTTCACTCAATATTTTGAACGATCAATTGCCAACAGGGCAGAATAACTGAACAATTATGCCATCAAGGCGATCTATGATGCACTGAATAATCAAGAAAACCAATACAATATTTGACAATAACAATTTTCAATTCAACGAGAACAACATGATAAAACTAAGAAAGTTCATGGTTCCAGAATGGTAAATCAATTTGTGATCAGAACAGTTTTAAAACCATAAGCCACTCTGGCGTACAATTCAGTTTCAGATAGAACAAATTCAAAGAACTTCACAGAGTTTGATTCAAATGGTCATTTTCAAGAAACACGGATAAATACCAATCATTTTCAGATCAAGAGAACCACACATGGTTCGATAATTAATAACAATAATCAAGACAAATATCAAATCAGCAGAACCTAAAGAGTTCAATGATATGGAATAAGCTCATACAAGCAAGGACCAATTGGCATATCCCTCACAGGGGCAACAGTAATTCAAAGAATATGATAATCAATTCAATACCAGCCCTCATAGGGGTTTATCAAGGAAATTCAATAAGAACAAGTGTGCCAGATTGGCGGATCCTCACCTTCGTAGTCTTAGAAATGTAGTCACCGACTATTGGTCTGCGGGACCCACTTCTTCGTCACCTAATCCAAAAGAATAGGTCCCAATTCAAGATCCTCATTTGATCATATAATCACATTTATACAAATTAACGACCTAAAATTAATACTTAGTCGGCTAAATCGATAGCCTCGATAAAGACATGCTAATAGCACCAATCTCATTAAAGGAATATATAATTAGATCATGAATCGTTCAGTTGATCTTGCCACAACATACAACGATAGTCCAATATCCCTTAAAAATCCTAATTTTATCTCAAATTTGTCACATGATAATACAAATTCGAGTTTAGTAAACTTGTAATGGTACATGCATGACATAAATCTTGGTTCTGTATCATCCCAATTAAACTAATTATCGCTATTTAGGTTCCAGATTCATAAAACGAGGGTTTCTCCACTTAATGAACTTAATTATCAAGATTATTACGCGATATGACAAAAATCAAGATCCATTGACTTATGTAACTCTACGCATATCTCAATGTTTTCAATCAAATCACACGTATTCCTTGTTTGTACAATACATCGTAAAGTTTTGAGGCATATGCATACACATGCATACAACTTTAACACAAGTTTCTCATTTTTACCTAATATCTTTTTTATCGAAGCTCCGATTGCAAGATCAGCCTTCGTGCATGTATTTCTTGCGACGAGATAAAGATTCTGTCTCTTCACTGCCACCTCACCGCCGCAGAAGATGGCCAACAACACTATCCAAATACACATCTCAGGTTAACAAACCAAACCCCTCAATTAATTTTGAGTTTCGCTGTCGCGAAAGCCCTCAATTGGCCGGAAAATAGTCAGCCCACCACCAATGCCGCCGTTCTATTTTCTTTCAATTTCTTCATCCACGGTGGTTCGTTCTAAAATCTGAAGATATTAGCGTGCTTCTTAAGCTGAGCCCATCATAACTATACCTTGGTCCACCGTAAAAAGTTGTCGGAACGACAAACCCATGAAGCTCCGCTGTGGTTGAGTTTTCGAGCTCAATTTTCAGCCGCCTTGCCAGGGGTTTTGGGATGAAAGTGGTATATTCATGTTCTACGCGACGAGAGGAAGAAAATGATACCAAATTTGAGGGGTTTTCATCACCAGAGAGTGTAGCCGGTGGAGAAAAAAGGAAGAATAGGGGAAGGGAATGCAAAATCTACTATTTATAGATTGGATCTTTCCTTATTTGTAGATTGACCCGCAGACTTTTTAGCCATATTCCAATTAAGTCCTCAAAAGTTATTTCATCTTCAATTTCAGTCCCAAACTTAGTTAGTGCCCTATTTTGGCCCCTTTGACCATAAATATTCTCAATTTAACCCTCAAAGCTTTCTAATGTTGGTAAATCGAGTTTTCTTAAACTACAAACTGACCCCAAAACTTTCAAAATTCTTGAAATTAAATCTTTTTTGTTATTTTTTGAGCCCTAAAATCCAACCAACTAATACCTTGATTTTCTAATCTTTACTTTCCAAAAATACCAAATTTAAGGGGTGTTACCTTCATCCCCCCTTAAAAGAATCTGGTCCCTAGATTTTCATCTGAGTACTTTCTGAAAACAAAAAATAAGTAGATTTGATCAGTTGATCTACATCCTCTCTTCATCACATTCTGCTAGAATTGCTTCTTCAAGTCTCGAAACATCTTCGCATCGCTCGAATGCAGCGTATAGCTTGACTTGTGTGCCTTATCTACTACTCTCTTTTCTACTTCTGCTGGCACATATTTTTCTTACAGAATAGTAGAATACTTTGATTGTCAGTATTGAGCTCCGACTCTCTAAAACTTCCAACCTTTCTCATCAGTTTTAACATTCATATATCTTTGGCTTAAGGCTCATCATATTTCATTCTATGATTCGGATTGCACTTATCTCTGCAATCCTACTTTGCTTATTAATTTTGGGTCAGCACCCGTTCTTTGGCTTTTTGATTCTTCTGCTGCCAATAAGTGAGCCGTTTCAGCCCTTGGCTACTACATTTGCCTTTTCGGGTGATAGGTGATAGAGAAATCTTAATTTTCTAAAATGTCCATCTATCAGTGCTGTCTCTTATTCAGATTCTCATCCTAGTCAAATGATTGACCTTTTTGAGGTAATTTAGTCAATGTGTCAACTAATTAGAAAAGTTCTCCACAATTTTCATTAACAACCAACAAGATGCAGAAAACTACGAACTTCTATCACGTTTTTGGGTCTCTTCCAATTGATTACTGCCTCTATCTCAGAGGAACTAATCCTCTACCCAATTGTGGGATATTATGTGCCCAAGAAAAACCACATTCTCTATCTAGTATTTGTAATTACAAACTTTGCATACAATTGATGCCCTTTCTCAAGGCTTCGAGAATCATGTGTAAGTGTTTTACTTGGTCTTTTCTAGCCTTTAGCTGGTAGTACTCTTGCTTCTTTCAACATTTAATCTCCTCTTTATCTATATTCTCCATTAATCTGTCTAGCATATAACTCCTTGCCCCAAGTACTGATTTTAAATGACTTGACTCCGTTCTTCTATCATTTAAGGCCTTGGCACCATTTTAGAAGATTTTCTTTTTCCCCTTCTTTAGGACCTTATTCTCATTCTTCAAATCTTCCACATTATCCTCAAATGCAATATTACTTGCGATAATTCCTTTTCTATATCTCCACATGACCAAATATTCCTTCCATAAGTACATACCAGGAATTTGTTCGCCTAAGGTACTCACTTCCTTAACGTCGAGCATTATCCCAAAATTTCACATTCCAAAATTATATACTGGCATGACTCAGGTATTCCTTACCTCAAGCACACACATCTAAAGCATTTCCAACATCAAACTTAGTCTCCATTAACTGAAAATTCCACATTGTCTTTAGGGTCTCCCTTCAGTCAAATATGTCATCTCACCAGACTAAGAGGCTTGTTGGGCAGTGTTTCCAACCTAAAGCTTTGGCTATTTTCTTCCGGCATAACTTTGCCCATCAAGGTGCATCTTTACCTTCTGGATCTTTTGCAGATCTGACTCGAGTTGCAATGTCTTGCTTATTGCTCAATTAAAGTTTGACATCTCGTAAGTGGCTAGACCCTTTCTCAATTTTGGTCGCAAGCCTTACACAAATCGTTGGGTTTGTCGACCTTCCTCATCTTGTATGTAGAGAGCATATTGTATCAGTCAGCTAAAAGTAGCCTCGTACTAACTTACAGACTGTGCCCCCTAAATAAGGTCCATAGTTCTTTTTCTTCTTGCTTACATCACCACATCTGGCACATATTTATTCATGAAGTCTTGGGTGAAATTCTCCCAAGTTCGGTGGGTTACTTCAACCGTCCACCTTTGATCAATCATCTTCTACCAACTTCGTGCGGAACTCTCCAAAAGGAACGTGGCGAATCGAACCCTTCACTTATCTAAATAACGTAGTGTCTCAAAAGTATTCTCTAAACTCCAGATCTATTCCTCAGCTCTTCTATCATCAGGGCCTCCTAAGAACTTCAGGGGATTGAGACGAAGGAACCATTCCAACACCTGATCTTCGGCCACCTCTTTAACAACTCTTGTTCCCACCACCTAGTTGTTGTCCCTGTGGCACGTATCTCGGTCCCCTTTGATACATAAGGTTTGCTGGCGGTTACTGAAGGGGTTTTGCGAAACTTTTTTTTTCTTGCATGGTAGGGTAAGCAAGTACCTCTCGCCTTGGTGCCCATTCGTTGTTGACCCGTCGACCAAGTGGCCTTCCCCTACGACCTACTCTTGCCAGTGCAGGGGTGTTTGTGCTTCTATAGGATGCCAGTACATCAGACACTTCTCAAGTATTTAACCCTGGGTCATGAATTGTGAAATAATACCTCGATCCTCAACCCTTTCAAATTTCTCAAACTTACAAACAGTAAAAGAAGAGAAATATAAATTTAACAAGATTCTATAATCTCATAGCAATGAAAGAAGGGAAATCCATTATCAATATTCGAGGGTAGAATTTATGTGTGTATATATATATCGAATTAGAGTAATACATTAGTATGTACACAGGTTCAAAGTGTCAAGATGGCTAAGCTAACTATCTGCCTAATCGAAACCAAAATGATAAAATAAGTATAGGATATCGCCCCATACATCTAGATAACCCTAGTCGACACTATGTGACTTAGTGGTCGAAAGTTACTACGACCCGATATACATATGTACAAATGTATCTACAGATACCAAATCATCTAGCTTTATTCCTCCATGTTGGTGATAACATACTCGATATCCACCATTCAAAAACTTAGGTGGAACCTTCAACCACCAGTTTTCCTTTATCCTCTTGAGCCTTTGTGGTTGACCGTTTGTTTCTAGGGCAATCCTTGAAGAAATATTGATCGCTGTTGCACCCCTTGCATCTTCCTAGCCTTTTCTAGCAGTTAGATTCCTTGTGATTCAAAGCTCTACAAAATCTACAACCACTTTTTGGCATCCCAGTTTGGACCTTCTGCCAATTCCTACCTGAACCACTTTCCTTACTCACTGCAATTTCTAGTTCAGAAATTTTCCCTGGGTTGCCCTTCTTTTCATAGGTAGATACTTCAAGAGGTTCTTGTTCCACCTGTAATGTTCTCGCTAAGGCTTCTTCGAAGTTAGACTACTTGTAAGGCATAATGATTTGTTGTATCTCCGATCTCAACCCCATAACAAATTTCTTCGTCTTATATTCTTCTTTTCTCTATATCTACGGTGCATATCGAATCAACCTATTGAGTCTTGCTTCATATTACCACATTGTCATATCTCCTTGGGTAAGACTCTCAAATTCTTGTTCCCAAGCATCTCTTACTTCTCATGGTATGAATCTATCCATAAATTCCCATACAAAGTTGTCCCACGTGCAAGGTATCTTTTTATGCTCCTATCGTTGACTTACTAAGGTCTTCCATTATCGTGCAGCTCCTTCCAATAAATAGATGGTAACTATAAGTTTGAGGTTATCTGGGTAACCTAACATCTGAAAAATATTTTCAATCTCCCTGATCTAAGCTTCTGCTTTCTGATGATATGATTCACCTATAAACATTGGGGGGTGAAACTTAAGGAAATGTGCTAAAGTCCCAAACTTCGGAAGCTCTTCACTTCTCTCGGGGCTATCTATCTAACCTTGTTGCTGACATTTCGCATTCATTTGTTCTATATCCTATCCTCTTGCTGTTGAATGCACTCGTGAGTCTCATGTCTCTTCTTCAACATTCATTGACTATCTAAGTTTTGAGGTATCTTCTTTCAAATTTTCTAGACCAGGAAAAGGCGTTGGGGTTAGTTTTGGTGATGCCATTTGATGAGTTGGAATCTTTTCAACAATAAACCGCACTTATATGCAACGATTAAACGACATATTTCATCAGCTAAAATACAGTCGTTGTTAGTTCTTGATGCGCAAGGGTCAGGATATTTATATATATGCAGAATCATTGAGTATTCTACAATTCAAACAAAGATTTCATCGCTCTTGTCCTCTTCTCTAAATCATTCCTATCTTAGCCAATTCCAAAGTCAAGCTTATCATTCACTAACCAAAAATTTCATATATGAGGATCATATCCTAGTATACCCCAAGCATCTCTTAACTCAAGTATACACGTTTAAATATTTCCACAGTCAAGCTTATTTCATACAGTCCGAGAATCATATCCTAGGATCAGATTCTACAATAACACAATTTTCCTTATCCCGAGTGTTTACATCCTAGATGATTCCCGATTCAAATTTAATCTCTACTAAATCCATCGATTCCAATCACAAAAATCATTTCCATATTAACCTGGGTCATCGACTTCTGTATGTCAACTAGCCATCATGTAATACATAAGTTCCTTTATCAACATCATGTATTCCTCGCGACGAGCAAAGATTCTATCTCTTCACTGCCGCTTCCGGATATGGCCAACGACACCACCAAAAGATGCATCTCAGCTTAACAAACCAAACCCCTCAATTAATTTTGAGTTTCACCGCTGGGAAGGCCCTCAATTGGCCGAAAAATAATCAGCCTACCATCAACGCCATCGTGCTATTTTTCTTCCAAATTTCTCCATTCACGGTGGTCAGTTCTAAAATTTGAAGATACTGGCGTGCTCATTGAGCTGAACTAGTCATAACTGTACCTTGGTCTGTCGTAAAAAAATTGTCAGAACGATGAATCCGCGAAGCTCCACTGTGCTTGAGTTTTCAAGCTCAATTTTTGGCTGCCTCATTGGGGGGTTTTAGGTGAAAACGGTATATTCATGTTCTACGCAACGAAAGGAAGAAAATGAGCCAAATTTGAGGGGTTTCCATTGTCGGAGATGGGTGGCCGGTGAGAGGTGTACGGTGGAATAGAAAGGAAGAATGGAGATGGGGAATGCAAAATCCACTATTTATAGATTGGATCTTTTCTTATTCACAGATTGACCCCCAAACCTTTTATCCATCTTCCAATTAAGTCCTCAAAAGTTATTTCATCTTCAATTTCAGTCCCAAACTTAGTTAGTGCCATATTTTGGCCCCTTTGACCATAAATATTCTCAATTTGACCCTCAAAGCTTTCTAATGTTGGTAAATTAAGTTTTCTTAAACTACAAATTGACCTTAAAACTTTCAAAATTCTTGGAATTAAGTCATTTTTATTATTTTTTCAGCCCTAAAATCTAACCAACTATTACCTTGATTTTCTAAATCCTTACTTTCCAAAAATACCGAATTTAAGGGGTGTTACAATTTGTTTGAAAAATGGAATGCCTTTAACATGGACCCAAAAATCACATGTATCTAGTTTCATGGTAGCCGGATCACTGTCGCTGGTTACTTCACTAAGGATCAAAATATGCTTATCAAACAACCAAGGACACCCCTGAAGAACTTTCTCCTTATCACAAATATGTTTAAAGATAAGAAGAAAACAAAATTGATCAATTTTCTTCACATCCATACCATGCCATGGATTCATAATACAAATAAGAACAATAAAAAATGCAGGAAAAATGAAAGGTTTAACCGAAACAACCCTACCCGCCAAAGCAAGTTTCAAGTTGGAGGAAACTACACACCAATCTGTATCAGCAACAAGAAGTGGAACATTTTCTTCTTCAGTAAGGACAAGCATTTTGGACAATTTGCCAAGATCTATCTCTATGGTGAGAAGTTAAGGGAAGTTGCATAAAAAGAATACACAAAAACCTTTATAAATAAAGACACGAAACTCTCAGAAAGGAAGATAAGAAAACTCCCATAGATAGAGACTCTTCAAAATAATAAAAAGCTCCATTACCCCTTCACAATGCCTGTTAATTCCATTCCTTTGAGTGTTTTAAAGGTTTTTGTGGTGCATACAAGATTGGAAAAGTGGTCCACCACCTGGTTTCCTTCGCAGTGTATATGTGATAGCTTGATTTGCATTGAGCTCATCAATTGTTTGATCTGAATTGTAGTGTGCTTTGTGTACCATGGATCTTGTTGTCTCCGTTAAGGATGTGCAGTAGGTATATTGTGTCAATTTCAGTTGAATATTAAAGAATTGAGGGATAGAAAAATTTAATTAAATAAGACTTAATTGCAAAGATTTAGAAAATTCATAGGGCTAATCTATAAAAAGAATAAGTTAAGAGGGTTTAATTGAAAACATTGAAGTTAATGTAAGGCACTAACAAGTCCAAAGACTCAACTGAGAACTGAGAAAAGGTTTTGGGGTCCTTTTGTAATTTCTAAAAATTAACTCTATAAATATCACCCCCCCCCAATTCTTTCAAATTCACACATGCAACCCTCTACCTCTCAGCTCAGAAAACACATTCATACCAAAAACACCAAAAGCCGATTGATAGAATAATGGAAATTTGAGACCAAAGGGGTGCAGCGGCAAGCAGTAGTGGTCGCGGCAGTTCTGGTGGTGGAAGCTTGGGTTTGAGATGCTGTTCTTGATAAGTTTAGCTTAGATAAGAACTTGGTAGCCTCAATTGTATAGTCCAACCATCGGCAGTGGAGAAATTAGGGTGGTGGCATGATGCGGCGTTGGTGGTGCAGTGGCAAAATTTACTTCAATTGATGGGAAATTAGTGTTGAAACTTGAAATTGACTTGGGGCTTTTTAAGACTCAATGAGGCATGCAGTTTGGTGGTGGTTGTGCCCAACTTCATTAGCGGCGACAGGCGGCGGCTCTGGTCGACCAAGATCAGGAACTTTCTGTCGACGGCACTGATGCATACGTGATGGTCTCAAGTTTGGTTAAGTTGGTAAAATTTGGTTAAAATGATTAATTATTTTTGGAAAAAAAATTGATTGGCTTATTGAGCAAAGTTCCCATGTAATTTAATCTATTTTTGGCTAAGATTTATGACTCTGAGTCAAAATGATTGAATGTGAACTTATATGTATAGTGACACATGGGCCTGGATTGTTAATTAGGACCTAATCGACATTAATTAAGTTAATTAGTGTGATTAGCAATTAAATTGTGTGATGTTGTAAGGATTATTGTAAATGAGAAAAGCATGCAAGATTTGGATAAATAATCAAAATTTGTCATTATGGGTTTAGATTATATAAGTGCAATGAGTATGGGAATAAAATATTAAACCAAAGTTGATAAACATTTACTGGTGATATTTATCCAAAGTGGTATATTTAGAAAATTGATTATTAATTAACTATGAATATATAACGATTCTAGTGAAATAACTTAAATAATCGAGAAAACTAAAATATAATAGCGAGATACGCTACACATGAACTAGATCGATAATTTAATAAATAAAATGTCTGTGCATAATAAGGTGATTAACATCGTCAGAATATCTAAGTAACTCTAATTATTAATAAAAAGAGAATATTAAGCAAATGTATTGATGTTTATACGCACTTTATTAGATTAGGTGACGAGCATACGAGACTTCCAGGGCAGTAGGATACTGGCAGTATCGCTGTCGAGACTAAAGGTGAGGTTATAGCCATATTTTTCTGGGAAAAGAATCATATTTGTTGATCATATAGCTCTGCTCATTTATTCATGTATGCGTAATTCCAAATCATTTTGGTGTTCACGACCTGCTAATGAATTTACGTGTCTTGTCCTTTGTACCCCCTCAGCCTTTCTGGCTGATCCCATATTTGGTATTGACTCTCTCTGAAAATGTCATTGAAATGGTCTTGCCGACTAGTTATCTTATCGTGGTTTTGAGTATTTTTCCTACTTGTTAATTGGAATGACTGTGCCAGTTGAAATGTTATACAGGTTTTATCGCTTTTTTTGGTGTTCTAATATGTATAGTGTTTATTATTTTGGAGCATGTTTCTGCTGTTGGCATTATGTTATGTTATTCTTGGGGACGCCTTTAGGAAGTTTGTTACCCGTAGGGACGTCACAGGAAGTTGGGCCTAGGATTAGGTTCAAAAAGATGATCGGGTGAAACTGATTGATGGTGACCGGTCTCCCTGCTAGTACCCACTCACGATCCTGATTCACGAATAATTGGCGGTAGCTATCTATGAGTGGTGAGATCTGGCATGTGGTCGGCCACGCCACATGTTAGTTATATTATGTCAAGCTGATCGCTTGAGGAATGGAGAGATAAGAAAGGCACTATGATACGTTTTGCTCCTAATATGTCTTGCTATGATATGTTCTGGGGAGTAATAAGGTTAGATTTGGCCAACAGTTCTGCTAAGTTTTGAAATTGATTCTGTTATGTAGTTCCTTGTTATGTTATGCCTTTGTTGTTGTATGTATCATCCATTCGAGTTCCTTTTATGTCAACGCATTATTCTATAACTTTCGATTGCCTTGGTCTTTTCATTATTTCGTCTTAGTTGTGTATTGATTTTATTAGAATCAATTTTATCAATTCTCCTTTGACCCTATATGTTACACAACAGTTACATCTCACTAAGTCCTTAGAACGTACACCTCTTGTTGTTTCCTAATTCTTTTCCCAAGTAGGATTTGATGGAGGGCAGGAGGTCCGGACATGCTCAAGGATTAAGGTATATTGTTTTGTATCTAGCACTTGACATTTATGTACTTGTGAACATTTATGTACTTGTGGACTTAAAGTGTTTTGCATCTACCTTTTAGTTGTACAGGGCTTTTGAGACCATCTTGTCGTATGTAAATATTTTGTGTGTTCATGGATTTTATAGCTAAAGCTTATTTTGATTGTTGTATTGTGACGTTGTGAATTGAGAATGAATGAGAAGTATCTTAGGTCAGGCTCTTTATCTTGGCTGGGGTGCTACAACACACATTAGTTGTCTAATTATTTCATAAATATTTACACTAATGGTATTTGATTACTTTAAACACTGAATTTTTTAAATTTTGAAATTTTAAATTAAATTAAAAAATTATCATTAATTGTTAATTACTCATCTTTATTTAAAAAATTTAACATTTATTTAAATTAGCAATAACTTAATTTAGATTTATACATGATCTATATATATTTTTTTATTAAGAATTAGATATATTAAATACTTGATAAATTATTAACAACTAAATAATTTTTTTTCTTCCTTACCGACATAAAGTCTTTATATAGTCATTTAACTACTTTATCTTGTGCATATTCAAAATATTCTTAAATGTAACATAATATTTATATATAAAGATATTCAATGCATTTTCATAATGTTTCACACATCAAAATATGTAGAAATTACTTCCATTTTTAAAATTCTCCCTACAACAACATTTATTATTATTGAACGTGAGAACTTTCAAAATTTTAAAGTGATATATACTTCTTAAAGTGGATTGAAATAAATATCTAAATGCTTGTGTCACATAATATTGTGTGGCAATTTATAATCTATTATTATGTTGTAAATTTGTTAGGCATATATATTTATTAATTCCATCTAAATATTTAACTAGCTACTATATGCATGCATTAAGATAATGTATTTGAAGTAATTATAGTTCTGATAGGTTCCTTTCTAAATATTAGTAAAGTTTAGAGTTCTTTCCTCTGAATGCAATGTAGAGAGTTCTTAGTTTTGTTTTTTTTTTTTAATGATTTTTCATGTTCAATTTGATTTTCGAATTTCATATTTATAGTATTTTTTTTCCTTAGTTGACTCGGCCCACAAAAATTAGATGCCCTTCTTGATGGGCATAGTCAATTGGACTAATTTTTTTTAATATATATATATATTCATTATTTAATTGAGTGGACCTTGTTACTTCATTTTGACTTTTTACTCTTGGCGATGCAATTCACCATATCAAGTTGCAGCAATTCTTCTATGTCGTTCTAATAATAATCCTCCATTCGTCTCTTATCATGTTTTAAAAGTTAATTTATTGCAAATAAAGAGAACACATATAGTAACAATGATGGTTAGAGTAGAATAATTGATAATGCCAATAAACGCAATTAATTGAAATCATCATTTAAAATTTTTCATGTGGAGGAGCATCGAAAAAATGAGCTAATTAGATGCTCATATATATGATTATGTTTATTAAGGTTAAAAAAATTTTAAGGTGTTGAAAAAACACAACAGTCCATGCAATAAGTTTTGAGGTATTAATTCAAATATATTATTCTTTTATGAAAAATTTTATGATTATAATTGTTATATAGTAATGATAATTTTTTTTAACTTTATAAATACAGCAAAAAGTTTCATGATTTTTATTTACACAATATTTAATAGATAAGAACAAATGAATGCCAATTCTTCTAATTGATTGAGTTTAGAAGACATGATTTTCTTTTTCTTTTTTTCTTGTAATGAAATTTTCAAATATATTAAAATTAAATAATTTTTTTATGGAATTGTATTTTTTATTGAAGTTTTATGAAAGTCCAAACATCCAATTTTTATTTTGTAGTTTTTCTTTGTATATTTAGAAATTATGTGCTTCCATATTATAATTCTTATTTTAATATATATTACTCGTCGTTGTAGTACGTCGTCCCTTCGTGCATAAAAATTTATATTTTTCATATGACTCGTCTATATGACAAAAATATCTTATAGTATAAAAATAGAATATATAATTGGTTTTTTTTTTTTTTTTTTTTTTTGTGGATTGTGGTAGAAAAAGTAAGAAAAGTGCAAGGAGAAAAGGAGGATATGGGGACCGCCATTATACGAATGTAAGACCCTTTCTCTTTTTATATAGAACAGATGACTAAGAAATTGTATTTTGATACTTGAACTAAGAGAATAATTATGTACTCATTATAATTAAATTGACGTGACAAATCAAATTGTATTTGATATGACAAATTAAGCCCTAAAGAGTAAAAAGGTTAAAAACGAACTAAAAGTACATAATTGATTAATGGCACGTTTGATTTGTGCTAATAGGGTGAATTACAAAAACATGAATCTCATTTAATAACATGTTTGATTGGTGATATTAAGTTATCGGGCTGGCTTGCATATAATCGCAAGCCCGGAACTATAGCCCACATTATTTGCTATTGACATCGCGTCTCAAGGGCTGCGATTGAATAATCACACTCCCCTATTGCAGCTGAAGGCTGTAAGAAATGTCTTTTATGCCCTCCAATTAGTGAAGTTTTTTGACAACCTGGCCCTTAGTTTCCTTTGTCAACCATTTCCCGCTTGCACTTCAATTTACAAAACCCTAGTTGATAGGGCAATTTGAAGATTTTTATTGCAAGATAGTCAGTCATCATGTAAATTGAAGAAGGGTGATCTGCATTTTGGAGACAGAGAGTCTAGATTTCACAAAAAATTTCAACTGTACTTCTTACTCTTTGCTTCTCATCAGCCCTTGAGTCGCTGCTGCTATTTCTACAATTGCAGATTGAGCACAAAAATCTCCTTAATTTCCCCTCTCCTTTCACTTCTTCTCCCTCGCTATCACTTGCACTTTCACCACCACTTTCATCGAGAAATCTATCGGCGGCGACGGCCCGGGGACGACTAAATTGGCCGATTCGCTTAGGAAAATCTGAATAGCCTTTTTTGTTGCCGCATTTTTACTCGCAATTATAATCCGCTCTACGATGTGGTTGAGGATCATAGTATCTGCCATTTTCTTCTTCACATTGGTTGCTGCCATTGTTCTCCAAAAATACTGCCAATGCTCATTAGACACTAGCACCTAGTTGGCCGTCTTTGTTGCTTCATTGTCTACAGACTACAACCCTTGAATTTAAAATAATATATATATATATATATATATAAAGGAACAAAACAAAACACAGATATGTATATAGGGAGAGGTCTTGCTGTTGCTAATTTTGATGGAAGGGTAAGATGGTCCACTATATAATAGTGGTGGGTATCAAATAAAGATGTGAGATTGTGCAAGATTCATGTTGTGGTTAATTTATATGTGTAATCTCAAATATCAAATGGATCAATAAATTTATAATATCCACTATTTTCACCACTAATACAATCTCCACTATTAACTAAATTCTATATCAAATGTAGCCTAAATAAATAAATGGATAAAAATGTCAAATAATCTAATTGATTAAGCCCACCAAGAAGCGCATCAAAACCTTAGTGTGCTGAAGCCCACTAAGACAAAAAGACTATAAATACTGAGTTCTAAAGAAAAAAGGGGCATGAAAAATTATTTGTAAAGAACTCAAAAATTGAGAACTCTCTGCACTACATTTCAGAAAAAATAACTCTAGATTCTACTAATTTTCGAGAATAACCCTAGCTCCATTTCCAAATAGCATCAGTGTTATTTATTAAATAAGTGGACACTTATTATAAACTATATGGAATATATCAGTAATTAAACTATAATAAGATCATATCAAGCAAGTTATGTGATTAATTAATAAAAACTACTATCAAAGTTAAATGAGATAATTAATTGACAACTTGGATGGATTTAAAGAATTTAAGATGTTATGAGCTCTAACATTTCATTTTTATGGATTGTAATAATAATTTTAGGATACCTATTTATTTGATTCTATCAATGTCTGATCACCACGTATATAAAATAAAAAATATATTAAATGATAATATAAAATTGTTACTTATAACATATATTAAATGACAATAAATTTTATATTGCCACTAATGGTATTCTTTAAATGATAATTTTGTTTTATCACCATATAGCTCAATAGTGACTGCTCTCTCCTATGTAGAGTAGAACTTTTCTCGTGGAGCCTGCATGGCTGCCCAAAGTTCCTCCACTTGATGTGTGGTCCTTTCTCACTTGATTTATCCTGGCTTTTCCTTAGGCGAAACCAAATCCTTCACTCACCTCCCATTGTTTTTCTCTCTTCTTCCTTTTATCTTTTTTATCGTCGCTAGCCTCTCCTTCCTTATATCTACAATTTAATTCCCTATTCTTGTGTGGTCATTTATTATTATTATGGAGACACGTATAATATCCCATCCCCCTACTAACAATCAAACTCAGACTCAAGAAAACTCTCATTGTTCTATTTTGGAAACTAACATCACCCTCATAACTAAGATCCTTTTTGATAAAAACATCAACCTCCAAGCCTTCAAGAAAACCATGATCGAAGTTTGGAACCTAAGAAAAAATGTGATGGCAAACACTTTGGAAAATAACATTGTTGCTTTTGTTTTTTTATGATAAACTTGACTTTAAGAAAGTCCTCAACCAAGCACCTTGGCCATTCAAAATGAATCAAGTCATCATCCAAAAATGGACAGAAGATAAATCCTATCAAGAAGTTGACATGACTAAATCTCTCTTCTGGATAAGAGCTTTCAACATCCCAGTTCACCTTGTCAATCATAACACAGCAGAAAAAATTGGAAATGAATTAGGAAGGTTCATCAAAATCGAACCAAAGCTCATGCCTGGAAAGCAGCTTCCGAATTAGATGAGGTATGAAAGATTAGCTGAGTTTTGCTACAATTGTGGATGCCTTGGACAAAAGATTGCTAACTACAAGGATAGTCTCTGTCTATAGAAGACAATGGATTCGATGGAACTCAGGTATGGACCTTGGTTGAGATCTAAGTTAGGAAACCCAAAACCTAAGTTCCTTTTTACCTCCATAAAAATTCCTTCACCCTCTCTGAGTCTTAATCAAAATTCACCATCACTACACCCCATTCACTTGAAAATTACACAATCACGCCAAGCAAAGTTGCTGGCTGCTCCAATTCCCTTGAAAACCCTATCCAAGACTTGGGTGAGACAGTTGAGGAAGATAATATCCCAACCCTACACGTGGCCCCATCTGATGATTTTGAGATTTCTTAAACCGCTCAACTTCTGAAAACTCTAAATGTCTATACCTCTAAAAAACTTCAAAAGGCTAATTTTGTTTGTAATTTACCGATAGTCAAAACATCACTATGAAATGTATCAGATCACTTGGAAGATTCCTTGGAGACCTCAAATCCCATATTTATCATTTCTTCTACCTGCAAATCTAATGTTTCAGAAATCCAAACAACCTTTTTTAATGCTAAGATCTTAGATCCTAATACCAAAAGCCCTTTGACATACAGGTACACCAAACAAACTGTAGTGGACCTTTTACCAGTTAATAAACCAGTCCAGCCCATTGGTGGAGCCCTTGCTTCAAAAAGACCTCTTCAAGTAGAGCCTAATATTCTGTTTGAAAAACCCAAACTTTGAGTTAGCCCAATCAATTTGGATTACCTTAATCCCATCAGAACTAACTACTCAAACTTGTAACCTGCCAACCCATCATTCCCCTCCTGACTCATCTCTTGAAGGCCATGCTGAGGATTCCATTGTTCTTCAGCAATCAATTACTATGGAAAGAAATATCATCAAAATCCTCAGAAATGACAAAACCTTAGTCGTTATTGAAGAGTGCCTTACTAATCCTAAGACCATTACCTCTCCCCAAATCCAAATCTCTACCTTATCTGATGTTAACAAAGTAAGCCTAGAGGGGCAAAAAGAGTAATCATCTTCCTAATTCTTCCCTTCACTGCTCATCAGAATCTTAGCATGGAACTACCAAGGGCTTTCTAAGCCTAAAGCATGAAGAGCCTTAAAGAATCTCTTGAGTAGTGCTAAGCTTGACCTTGTCTTTCTTTGTGAAACCAAACTCTCATCTTATAATTGTATTGCTGTCATCCTCAATTCTGCTCATCTCACAAACCATCATTTTACTCCTTAGACTAGTCTCTCTGGTAGCCTTTGTTTAGCTTGGCATAATAATACCCTTGTCCAAATTAAAGTCTATAACTCAAACTTGTTTCCTGCCCTTTGTTTTTCAGGAATCCTCTCATCCTTGGTTCTTTACTGGCATCTATTGCCTATGTTCCCTATCCCTCAAACCTCTTTTCTGGAATTACATGGGAGAAATTGCATATGATTTTGATGGCCAATGGCTAGTGATGGGTGACTTTAATGGCATTACTTCCCAAGTTGAAAAACTTAGTGGTAATGCCTTTGCGTGTTCCTCAAAGAATAACCTCCTTAATGACCTTAATAAACTTGGCCTTATTGATTTTGGATTTACTGGCCACAGTTTCACTTGGAATAACAAAAGGGTTGATGACGTGAATATCCAACTTAGATTGGATAGGAGCGTAGCAAATGCTGATTGGTGTTCCATGTTCCCTACTACTTTTGCGTCTCATCTCCCAGCTATAGTCTCTGATCACAATCCTAGTCTCCTCCAAACCCATTCTGACCAATCCCCTGAACCTAAACTATTTCAATTTGAGTTGATGTGGCTCAATAATGACACTTGCAACAATGCAGTTTCATGTGGTTAGAATCAACCTGTTTCTTGTTCACCCGTTTTCAAACTCCACCTTCGTTTTAAAAATACCAAAAAATCCCTCCATTTCTAGAATAAATCTAAATTTGGTCATTGCCAGGATCAAATTAAGCTGATTAAAGATCACATTCAAGAATTGCAATGAAATGACCAAACCCTCGATAATATGATTCTTAAGGAAGCTCTCTAAACTGAACTTGATGAAATGTATAAAAGAGAGGAAATTATGTGGAAACAAAGGGCTAAGATACAAAAAAAATTCATTTAACTGCTATTTTGCATGCCAAGTACAACAGAATTCACGATCTTCAAATAGCAGATGGATCACTTATCTAGAATCACAAAGAAATTGGTAAACAATTTGTAGAATTCTATCAAGACCTTTTCCATACATCATGCACGGGTAATGAGATGCCATTTTCTTGTGATCTTCATAATTTGTTCCAACCTATCATCTCTGATCAAGAAAATACAAATATTTGTTCAATCCCCACTCCCAAAGAAACGTTCTCTTCTCCTTTGAATCTAGTAAAAGGCCTAGGCCAAATGGATTTATTCCAGCTTTCTTTAAAAACTTTTGGGTGTTGTCAAAGCAGCGATCACTCAAGCATTGCAATTCTTTTTTAAATTCGGGTTCATGCTAAAAGCCATTAATCACACTTTCATTGCTCTAGTCCCAAAATGTGCTAATCCTAGTAGAGTTGATCAATTTCGTCCAATTAGTCTATGCAACGTAACCTATAAGATTATATCCAAAATCATTGCCAATAGACTGAAGTCTTTTCTCAAAAAAATTATTGCTCTTAATCAATCGGCTTTTGTGGCTGGACGTAGTATCAATGACAATTCCATTATCTCCCATGAAAACATGCACTACTTACATAAGAAAAGAATTGGAAAAGGCTTCATAGCAATTAAGGTAGACCTTTCTAAAGCCTATGATCGTGTTGAATGAGACCTTTTGACTATTATCCTCAAAAGCTTGGGACTTTGTGAGAAGTTTATTGGATGGATTTTCCAATGTCTTTCTTCTAGCAGTTTTTCTCTTCTTATTAATGGTGCTTCTATTAGTTTTTCAGGCCCTCTACAGGAATTTTCCAAGGAGACCCCATTTCTCCCTACCTCTTTATCCTTTACACTGAACTTCTTTCTCGCATGCTAAATTCAGAGGAAACAAATAGGAATTTCAAAGGGATTAAGATCTCTAGAGAAGCCCCATCCATTTCCCATCTTCTCTATGCAGATGACTTAGTCATCTACTGTCATGCTCATTTAAGTGATGCTAATGTTATTTTTTCTTCTCTTAACAAGTTCTTTGCATGGTCAGGACAATGTATCAATAAAGACAAATCCATCATTCATTATAGCCGCAATGTGGATTACCTCTTCAAGGAAAGAGTCTTTGATACTTGGGGAATTGCGAAGCAAAACACCTTGGTCTTCTATTTTGTAAACTGAACTCAAGAAAAAGAGCTTTTACTGATGTCATTACCGAGTTCCAACAAAAACTAGCAGGATAGAAAATAAAAAATCTCTCCTAAGCAGGAAGGGGAGTTTTAATAAAAGTTGTTGGTTAATTCCTCGCATGCTACCAAATGTCAACTTTTCTCTCCCTAAGTCAATATGTTCTGTCTTAGATCAAGCAATGCACAATTTCTTCTGGGGAGAAAAAAAGGAGGGCCACTCTCTTTGCCTCATGAACTGGGATTCTATATGTTTACCTAAATCGAGAGGAGGACTCAGATTTAGAAGAAGCGGGGATTTTAATCGAACTTTGATTGCGAAACTAGATTGGAGCATGGTATGCAATAATGATCAACTCTGGGTTAAATTGTTGCCTGCCAAAGTTCACCAACATGCATCATGGGTATGGCAAGATATTTGTAAAGTCAAGTCAACTATCACTAAATGAGCTTGTTTTGAGGTTGGAGCTTTGTCTTCCATCCATATCTAGAAACAACCATGGATTCCCTCTTTACGAAAATTCATTCCAATGCCTAAGGATGGCAATCAGGAACTCCTGAATAGTGAGCACAAGGTCAGATATTTGGTTGTTGAAGGGGGAAATGAATGGAACCTAAGTATTCTAGGCAATCTTTTTTATTCGGCCTCTGTGGTTGCTATTTGGAAAATTCATTTATCTCTTTTCTTTTCTCAAAAATTCTTATGGATTCCCTCCAAGTCAAGGTGTTTCTCCACTAAGAGTGGGTACCTGTCAAATTTACAACATCGCATGCCACTTTTGGACCAATCCTTCTCAGTAATTCTCAAGAGAATCTGGGCTACCAAGATTCATGCAAGACACAAGCTCCTATTATGGCGAATTGTAAAGAATATTCTTCCTCCCCGAACTCGTATCAGCTTTCTTCCTCATCTTGGATGTTTCAACTACCCTATTCGTGATGGAGAACAGAAAACTCTTGAACATTTATTCCTCCGATGTCCCTTTTCTAATGTTGTGTGGTTCAAATCTAAATGGAGCTTTTATATTTTTCCCATTTAGAAATGAACTACTTAACAAATATATTGGTCTTATTTTTTATAAGCATAGTGACATTTACATTGATGTTAAGATCCATGAGGAATTCTTGATTTTTTCTGTTGTAATGTTTGATCTCATTTGGCGTAATCAGGATCGAATTTCTCATGGATTGACAGGTTTGAATGTGCAGATTTTTGTCCAACAAGCTGAAAGATGACTAAAGATCACTTACAAGCACAATATTCCAAGCACATCCTTGCTTAAAGCCTTGCTACTGAGTCTGAATGGAAGAAACCAAAGCCCAATTGCCTCAAAGTGAATTGTGATGCAGCTTTTTGTGATGAATCTGCATGGCCTGCTTTTATTGTCAGAAATGAAAATGGCACCATCCACTATGCTACTACTGCCCACCCATTTTGTGCTGATGCGTGTGTCGCAAAATCAATTGTAATTAGAGACGCATTCATGTTTTCGAATAGAAACAAAGTTAATCATATTATTTTTGAAAGTGACTGTTCGAGTGTTATTCAATCTATCTTGAATTCGAAGAATCAAGATTTTTGGAGGACTTGTTCATCGATGGAGGAAATCCGTAGACTCTGGACTAGTTGGCCAAAGTGGAGATTCAAACATGTCAATCGTAATGCAAATATGGCGGCGCACAATCTTGCTAAATGGGCCAAGTCTTCTAGCTGGATTGGTTTTGTTCCTTTCTCATACTTACCAGCTAATGTTTTTTTGTGATGGGGGTTTCCCCCTTTGTCTTGACAATGCTTTTGATTAATTATATTAAGTTCATTGAATAAAATATATATATAGCTCAATAGTGATAAAAAATTATTATGTTAAGTTGTCAACATCAGTATTCGAAAAATTGGACCATTCATTGAATCAAAAAATTTATCGGTTCATAGTTCACTGGTTCAACTGTTGGTCGGACCATAATTGAACCGTGACGTCATAATTATGAAATATATATATTTATATTACATATATTACTTAAAAAATTAATAAACTGTCAAAATATAAAATATAAAGAGCTTAAATGATATTGTCTAACATCACAATTCATATTATAAATAATCACAACAATTTAAATATCTCACGTCTAAAGTTTAAAGTTGAGAGTATGTGAGTCTAAACCAAGACTTTTTTTTCTACTTTTAAATAGTTTGTGAAGTGTACCTTAGCCTTCAAACTTTGTACTTAGACAAAAAAAAAAAATTAAAAAATTATTTTCTTTAAAAATTAAATGGAAAAACCGCCCCGATTCACCTATCCAACCGGCTTGTCTGAACGATTTTAATAAAATAGGGGCTTTTTTTTGAGTATTTTGAATTTTTGAGAAAATCGAACTAGTTCACCGGCCTGTTGCTGGTCCGAGCGGCTAGTTCAGTTTGATTTTTTAAACCATGGTCAACATTGACAATTAGTAAAACCTTTATAATGACAACTTAGTGTAATCAAAATTGTCACTATAATTTGCAACAAAATTTTCATTGTCACTAGATTGTCATTATAGGTATTCACCAATTGTCAGTGGTGACAACAGTAACAATTTAATAACTATTTTTGTACTATTTAATTTGAAAAGATCATTAAAATGATAAAACAAAATATTCTGTCACTTAATATATAATTAATAATAATTTTTATGTTGCCATTTATTAGTTTGTCACTAATATATCCTTTTCTTTTTGGAGCGCGAATGAATGATTGCATTCCATGTATGTTATAAATTTTAACATGTTTATTCTTATATGTATATCAACTAATTTAAGAATTTCATTTATAAATTTGAATCAAAGCTGTAAATTGGAGATGTTCAAGAAAAATAAAAATAAATAGTTTTTGACAAACATAATACTTAATCTTATTACATTTCGGCAAAATGATACTTAATTAAGTTAATACTTAGTTTAATTCTATATTCTAATTTTTCAAAGAACTTCCTAAAAGTATAAATAAAGAAAATTATTTTTCTAAATGCAAAATAATATTGCATCATCTATTAATAGGTTAATGAAAAAATAAGACACTATCAAAAAAATGAGCTTTAGTGACCGAATTTTAGATCGGTCACTAATTAGTGACCGATTAATGACCGATTAGTGATCAATTTAAATATAATATTTTAAAAAAATTAGTGACCGATCAGTGACCGAATTCTTTTTTCAGTCACTAAAATTAGTGACCGCACAAAGCGGTCACTAGTCGGTCACTAATTAGTGACCGAATTAAGAGTTCGGTCACTAATTAGTGACCGAATTAAGATATTAATGATCATATAAAGCGGTCACTAATTAATGACCACGCTTTTTAATTAATAAACGATCACAAATACAAAATTTTACTTTTTTGTATATTCTTGTAATATGAAAGCATAAAATTTATGTAACACTTATATAAATAATAAAATATTATATTTGCCATTAACATATATATATTTGATAATAATATATGTATATATAAAAAATATAAAAATATATGTACATATACAAATATATAACCACTAAATATTTCTATATAATATCCATATAATTGAACATGAATATATTAATATATATATATAGATAGATAGATAGATAGATACAGAAAGAAATAAACAAGAATGATATTCTTATACAAAGAAAAAAAATGAGAATTAATTAATATATACACATCAATAATATATATACATGTATTATGAGTAAATAAATACTTATAATATAATTAATAATATTATATATTAATTCGTATGTATAAGCATATGTACATATTATCATATATATGTGTAAACTATGTATTACTATAAATAGTAATAAATATTAGTATTTATTATAAACTATTTATTATATAAAAAAAAGAGAAAAACTATTTATCATTATACATATTAGTATGTATATACTATTTTTAATATGTTTATAATATATTATGATAAATATATACATGTATTATGAGTAAATAAATACTTATAATATAATTAATAATATTATATATTAATTCGTATGTATAAGCATATATACATATCATCATATATGTGTAAACTATGTATTACTATAAATAGTAATAAATATTAGTATTTATTATAAACTATTTATTATATAAAAAAAGAAAAAAACTATTTATATGTGTAAACTATTTACTACAATAAACAGTAATAAATATTAGTATTTATTTATATAAAAAAAATATTTATCACTATGCATATTAGTATGTTTATACTATTTTTAATATGTTTATAAGATATTATGACCAAATATATCTAAAATTTAAAAGTAATAGTTATAAATAAAAAATACAGTGCGTTATTATATTGAATAAATATTACACAAATATTAAATGAATAATTGCTATTTTTGTTAAATTTTAAAATAAAAAATAATAGTAACTTATACATAAGAATATTATAATTACTTTTTAATTTGTAAATATTATATATATTATATATTGTTGAGACAAATGTATGAAAATGTATGTGGCGTAATGATCAGTTACTCATTTGAGCATAGCAAAAGTCATGAGTTCAAATCCAAGAGGAAGCAAAGTTGAAGAGAAATATTTTTGACTTATTAAAATTAGTGACCGCTTAGTAACATACACAATTTTTAAAAATTTTTTATAAATAATTAGTGACCGCCATTTCGGTCACAGATTAGTGACCGATAAAAGTCGGTCACTAATTAGTGACCGAGACAAATTAGTGACGAGGGTTTTAGTGACCGATCGAATCGGTCACTAAATCGGTCACTAAATCGGTCACTAAATCGGTCACTAAACCTGTTATTGAGATGTAAAAATATTTCAAATGTATGTACACTGGTGATTTTATTAGTCCCTTCTATTATATTAATTAATAATAATTATGGTCTATAATAAGAATTTTTCCTATTTAATGATTTGAAAAAATATATATATATTTTTGGAACATTTATTTTTTTCATTTTCAAGAAAAAAAAAAGTTATTCGGCAAATTTTCATGTGTATATATATGTTGAATGAAGCAAAATACTGTTGCTCTCCAAATTACGAACATTTAGAATATGCATGAATATTTAAACTTTTTATCTAAAAAATTTAGCTAAGGCATCTAGTCTTTGAAAATGAAAAAGAAAATGGAGCATCGATATTAAAAGTGAATCATTATCCAGTTTAAACATTAATTAATCTTATGTATTCTAATAAAATTGTATTATTCTAAAAATTATATTATTCTAATTCTTAAATTCTTTTGCATATAATATTACATTATTGTTTATAATTAATAAAGACATTTATATCTGGTGCCTTCGTGTGGAATTATAGCTTGAAACTTTAATTTTTCATCTTTTAATTATATTATAGTTCCATCATTATTTATATTTGAAAAAGTATTCGCATTTGTGGCTTGATACTAAATTATAGCTAAAACATATAAAATATAAAAATATTTAAAAAAAAATTTTCACTTAATACTATTAATGTACAACATTAATTTTGTTTCCTTGGATACTATTTGACATTATTTTTCAATTATATGAAATAATGTTTTAGAAAATAATAATATTTTATTAATTGAATATGAAAAAATATAATATTTTATTCATAAAAGCATAAAAAATTAGTTCTATTATAATTTTTCTTACTTAATTTAATTAAGTGAATATGCCTTGCAGAGCATGACATTTATGATTGTAGACAGCTTAATTTTTTGGCCAATTGAAAAATGACATGTGTAAATGATATATTAGTTATTAATTTAAAATTTTCTATTTATATATTGGAATTTATTAAATTGATTCCAAAAGATAATAGTTAATTTTAATTAATATTCTAATATTTATTTTATACAAATCATATGTTGACAAGTGTCAAATAAAGTGGCATGCCAATCAAATCAAGCCTGGTGCCCTAGCAATCTCAAGCTAATCAAGTTGGGACACGTGGCGCATCCATGTAGAACCAATCAAGTCAAGAATATTTGATATTATCTTTTAATATGTGCATCAAAGAGATAATTATCAAATGCGTTCAAGTCATTTCAGAGTCTCATGCGGAGCACCTATATAAAGGGGATGATTGGAGACTCATAGGGACATTCTCATATCCTCATATTCATATTCTCATATCCTTATATTCATATTCTCATATCCACATATTCTCAAGTCAAAGACTCAAGTCTTCAAGTTTCAAGTTTCTGTTGCGACGACGTATTGCTATCGCGAAGGTCATATACCTCTTCAAAGTATCAAGTCATCAAATCATTTGATCTTGGAATCAAGGTTCGAGTTCAAAGAAATTACGTGGTGTCTTTTACCAAGTCAAAGGGTACTACACTATATATCCAAGAACAAGCTTCAAGCCCTTGGATCATATATTGGGAGAAGAATCAGGGGATTAGTTTTGTTAAGAAATTTATATTTTTTCTCTGATAAATTGTAATTCTCTATATTCTTTAATATAAATTCAATTTGTCCATTATTTTTCTTTGTCTAGTAATTTAATTTTGCAGACAACGAAATTTGTGTGAACAAATTTCTGGCACGCCCCGTGGGACACGAATCTACCCCTCATCTCTTCCTTCCATTTGAATTTTGAAGATATTTGCAACTACTTAATGGCACCTAAGAGAAACCAACTTGCCTAGCCAAGAAAGATGTTGCTGACCCTGCGGCTGAATCTCTCAATCAACCCATGACTGGGGGCAAAAATACTGATTTCATTCCGTCTGATGGTTCTAACTCTGGAAATCCAAGGGAAACAACCTAAGGTATTATCTTTTGCTGAACTGCCAGCTACAATGACTGGAGTGGCAACGGTGGATGAACAACTTGCTCGAATGGCTCAAGTTATAGCTAACCTCCAAAAGATTGTAAAAGAAAAGGATCTACAAATTGCACAACTCATGAGCAAATAGGAAGAGAAAGATCTTAAAGGATTTAGCTACAACCATTAATCTTCCCTTGGCCATATAATGGTGCAAAAACAAGTTGAGGAGAAGCCTTACAAGTGAGAAACTGATCGAAAGATCGACCATTCTGCAACTTTTATTGCTATATTGTCTGTTCAACAGTTGCAGGACAAGATCACCAATACTATTAGGGCTCAATATAGCATGCCTTCTCAAAATTCTATTGTGTATTTGAAGCCCTATACAAAGAGGATTGACTCGCTGACAATGCCGATAGGGTATCAACCACTAAAATTCTAGTAGTTTGATGGGAAGGAAAATCCAAAACAACATGTGGCCCATTTCATTGAGACATGCAATAATGTAGGGACCTATGGTGATCTTCTTGTAAAATAGTTTGTGCATCCATTGAAAGGAAATGTCTTTGACTGGAACATTGACTTAGAACTTGAATCTATTGATAACTGGGATCAAATGAAAAAGGGAGTTTCTAAATCGCTTCTATAGTACGCACCAGACTGTGAGTATGATGGAACTTACCAATCAAAAATAATGGAAAGACGAACCAGTGGTGGACTACATCAACCGTTGGCGTGCATTAAGTTTGAGTTTCAAAGATAGACTCTCAGAGACGTCTATGATAGAGACGTATATTCAAGGTATGCATTGGGGACTTCTCTACATTCTTCAAGGAATCAAGCCTCGTACTTTTGAGGAATTAGCCACTCGTGCCCATGACATGGAGCTTAGCATTGCTAATCGCGGGATTGGAATTCCTATTGAAGACCAGAAGAAAGAAAGGAAAGATTCAAAGAAAAGTGAAAAATATGCCAGAGCAACTACTAAGGAATCTATGGCAATCAAGACAGCATCCATAAAAATTCCCACAAGTGATAAAAAGGTTACTGAGAAAACTAAAGATCAATGCATTTCAATAGGTAAGAAAATACTGAAAGAAATGCAGGAAAATGAGTATCCATTTCCAGATTCTGATGTTTCTCATATTCTTGATGAATTATTGACAAGGAAGTTGATTGAACTGCCGGAACCAAAATGTCCTGAAGAAGTTGGAAAGGTAAATGATCTAAAATATTGCAAGTATCATCGAGTTGTTGGCCATTCATGTTATTAACACAAAGACTTCCTACCATTTACTTTTGGGACAGCCATGGCTTCATGAGAATGGGGTGATATCTTCCACTCTTCATCAATGCTTCAAGTATTCAAAAAATAGGGGAAGTTATGAAAGTTGACACAGATGTGAAACTATTTATTGAAGCTTAATCATACTTCGCTGATGCTAAACTTCATCTGGATCCTAACTCAGCAGGTGAAGTGCAACCTACAAAGGCTCCAAGCAACCACTCCATTGAAAGGAGACAAGATTGATCTGAAAATTTTAGTAAACTGGCAATTACTGAGGTTTTGACAAGCAAAAAATGCGAGCGCAGTGATGAGTCCAACTTACCATTATTTCGAATAATGCTGCTCGAAGCCAATTAAAGATGGTAGAATCAAGCGACTATCAAACTTTGAGGAAGCATTTCACCATGCCTATTGTTAGCATTAGCTCATCAATCTATAATGGACCATCTATTGTAAGGGTTTCTCACAAAGAATTTGAAGGTACATTTGATCCTAAGGTGTATAAGTTACTTGAAAAATCTGGCTATGACTTTGCTAATCCACCGAGTCTAAGTAAGCTTAAACCTGAGTTAACTGGAGAAAAAGTTTGTGGACTCAGTGAAGCACAACATAAACTAAAGAGATAAAAATTTTATGTTGAACAGTCAAGGGTTGGCCTAGGATTTAAAGTTGTAGAACCGATCGGGATACGTGTGACAAAAAAGGATAAGTCTGCTGATGTCCAATATATCTTTGCAGAAGATCACGTGAAGCAAGAAGAGCAAAAATAGAATAATCATCGAGTTTCTATATTTGACCATCTCAATGCTTCAATTACTCATCCTTCTATCTTTAAAAGACTTGGTGTTAAAGATCAAAGTAGGTTTAATATAGGTCTACGTCTGAGAGGTTCTGTGTTCAATCAACTTGGGAATAGTGGTGCAAAAATTAGTGTTGATGACAAGACTGATATGTTGGAGTCAAAAAATGAGAATCAAACGCTTCACTTATCCCAATCGAATGGAGCCAAATCTACAATCCTAGTCATTAATATGGACAAACCTGTGAAAATAAAGCAGCGCATCATAGAACATTCATGCAGAACGAATGGTGTCGATGAAGATGAAGTGGAAACCACCATCAACTCTAATTACATAAGTGTTAAAGAGGAGCTAAATCCTGCATCACATGATCTGTGTCTTGAAGAATTCAATAGATTGGTGGCAAGTAGATTTATACAAGTTACAAAGTACCCAGCACGGATAATGGTGCCTACCCTAGTTTCAAAAGCAGATGGAACATTAAAATAGAGCATCATATTCCAGAGAATGAGAGTTGTTGAGATCGAACAGCCATATGATGAAGAAAATAATGAGTTACATGCATGTAATCATATCGCTATTGATGAAAAGCCTAATTCAGAAATTCCTAAAGATGAAGTCCTAAAAGCTCCTCCACAACTTGAAGATGGTGGACAGGTGACTGTTGATAAACTCAAGGAGTTGAATCTTGGCACAATAGAAGGGCCTTGTCCCATATTTGTTAGCAAGCTTTTAAAGCCTGAAGAAGAAGAACAATATTTCAAAATCTTGAGCGAATACAAGGATGTCTTTGCTTGGACCTACAAAGAAATGCCAGGATTATATCCAAAAGTTGCAATTCATCACCTTGGCATAAAATATTAGGCTCGTCCAGTAAAGCAGTCACAGTGAGTGCTTCGCTCGAAGCTCATCCCTCTAATTGAAGCTGAAGTCAACAAGCTTATTAATGCAGGATTTATTAGGGAAGTGAAATATCCGACTTTGATCTCTAGCATCATGCTAGTCAAGAAGAAGAACGGCCAAATACGCATTTACGTTGATTTTTGAGATTTAAATAAGGCATGCCCAAAGGATGACTTTCCACTACCTATTATTGAGCTTATGGTCGATGCAACCACTGGACATGAAGCTTTATCTTTCATGGATGGATCATCCGGGTACAATCAAATCAGAATGTCACCACAAAACGAGGAGTGTATGGCTTTTCGCACATTAAATGGTATTTATTATTACAAGGTGATGCCTTTTAGGTTAAAAAATGCTACTGCAACTTATCAACGAGCTATGAAAAATATTTTCGATGATATGCTACATACAAAGGTAGAGTGCTACATTGATGATCTAGTGGTCAAGACTAAGAAAAGAGATAATCACTTGGAAGATCTCCGCGTGGTATTTGATCGGCTGAGAAAATATAACTTGAAGATGAATCCGCTCAAGTGTGTTTTTGGTGTCACATTTGGCAAGTTCCTTAGCTTCATAGTTCGACATCATGGAATTGAAGTTGATCCTACTAAAATCAATGCTATCCAGAAGATGCCGCCTCCAAGGAATCTTAAAGAATTGTGCAGTTTACAATGCAATCTTGCATTTATAAGAAGGTTCATATCAAATCTTGTAGAAAGATGCTAACCATTTAATCACTTGATGAAGAAAGATGATCCTTTCATGTGGTATAAAGGATGTGAGAATGCTTTTGAGGGCATAAATAAGTACTTCATGAATCCGCCAGTTCTAGGAGCTCCTATACTTGGAAAATCGTTGATATTGTACATTGCAGCACAAGAACGGTTGATTGGTGCTCTCATAGCTCAGGAAAATTAAGAAGGAAAGGAGAAAGCTTTATATTATCTAAGTAGAGCCTTGACTAAGAATGAGTTGAAATATTCCCCTGTTGAGAAGATTTGTCTTACCTTATTTTATGCAATCAAAAAGCTGAAGCATTATTTTGAGGCATATTTTATCCGACTCATCTCACGTGCTGATCATGTCAAATTTGAGATGTCAAGATCAATACTCTCAAGAAGATTTGCTAAGTGGTCTGTTGTATTCAATCAGTACAAGATCACATATGTACCTCAAAAAGCTGTTAAATGACAAGCTCTTGCTAATTTCTTGGCAGATCACCCCATTCCTGCAGACTGGGAAGTATCCGATGAATTACCCGATGAGGAGGCTCTATTCACTTATATCCTACCAACATGGACAATGTTATTTGATGGAGCGGCTCGATCTGATAGAGCGGGGGCAGGGATTGTATTTGTTTCACTAGAAATACAAGTTTTGAAATATTTTGTAATGTTAAATGAATTATGCTCTAATAACGTTGCAGAATATCTGGCTTTGATTATTGGGCTTTAAATGGCACTTGAACTGGAAATTTTAGAAATTGAGGTCTATGGTGATTCAAAATTAGTTATTAATCAACTTTTAAATGTTTATGAAGTTAAAAAGGAAGATTTGATTCCTTACTTTTAGCTAGCATCTTGTCTGTTGAAGAAGTTTGAAAATATTGTCCTAAGTCACATCCCGAGGAAAGAAAATAGGATGGCAGATGCATTGGCTAACTTGGCTACTACTTTGGCCATTTCTGAACGATAAATATCCCGATGTGCAACAGATGGATTGTCGTCACCCATTGAGCTTGATCGTGAGGATGCAAAAGCCATATCAGTCTCAGTTGCTGAAGATGAAGATTGGAGGACATCACTAATTAACTACCTAAAGGATGGGAAATTGCCAGAAGACCCTTGTCGTAGGATGGAGGTGCATCGGAGGTCATCTCGCTTCATTTTATACAAAGACGTTTTGTATCGTCGATCTTATGAAGGTACTTATCAGCGTTGTTTAAGTGGTGAAGAAGCAACTGAAGCTATGGCTGAGACATATTCTGGAGCTTGAGAAGATCACCAGACGGGTCCTAAGCTTCATTTTCAGATTAAAAAGATGGGATACTACTGGCCTACTATGATTAAAGATTGTATGAGTTATGCGAAAAGGTGTGAAGCTTGTCAGATGCATGCTAACTTTATACATCAGCCTCCTGAACCCTTATATCCCATGGTTGCTTCATGGCCATTTGATGCATGGGGTCTTCATGTTGTAGGTCCTATTACTCCTAAGTCATTAGCTGGTCATGCTTACATATTGGCAGCTACAGACTATTTCTCCAAGTAGGTAGAAGCAATTCCCCTTAAGGAAATGAAGAAAGAAACTATTGTTGAGTCCATTTGTTGTCATCTTATTTTCAGGTATGGAGTGTCTCGTTACATCATTTCTAATAATGGGAAGCCTTTCTACAATAAGTTGATGGACAAACTTTGTGCTCAATTTAGATTCAGGCAATATAATTCTTCTATGTACAATGTAGCTACAAATGGTCTAGCAAAGGCATTTAATAAAACTTTATGCACCTTACTGAAGAAAGTAGTGTCAAAATCTAAAAGAGATTAGCATGAAAAAGTTGGAGAAGCTCTTTGGGCGTATAGAACAACTCTTCGCACTGCTACCCAGGCTACTCCGTATACACTAGTTTATGAAATTGAAGTTGTTCTCCCTTTTGAAAGTCAAATACCTTTATTCGTATAGCAATTCAAGAAAGACTCACTGCTGAAGACAATGTTGGCCTTCGACTTGAAGAATTGGAAGCATTAGATGAGAAAAGACTTAAAGTGCAACAACAACTTGAATGTTATCAAGCACGTATGACAAGGGCATTTAATAAAAAGGTTTGTCCAAGATATTTTCAAGTTGGAGATTTGGTGTTGGCAGTAAGAATGCCCATTACCATAACCCAGCGAATGGGAAGTAAATTCATGTCAAAATGGGATGATCCATATATGGTAAAGAAAGTCTACACCAATGGTGCTTACAAGTTGGTTGACAAAGATGGATTGCACATGAGCCCATAAATGACAAGTTTTTGAAACGATATTACCCATGAAGAAGTATGCTCCTTGACGCACGAGCCTAAACTGCATGTTGCTCCTTGATGCACAAATCTAAACTGCATGTTACTCCTGGCCCGCATAAGTATAAACTATGTACGGTAACCACTAAAGGTAGTGCATGTGGTTAAACTACTAACTTTCTCCACTAAAGGTATTTTATGTGGTCAAAATATTAAATACTCCACCTAATCCAAGGTGGCTAAGCAATGGATACTCCTGGCCCGCATGAGTACAAACTGCGAACGGCACCCCCCCTCAAAAAAAGAATGTTTACTTTGAACTACGTAATGACTTGATCCCCTTGTTGGGGTATGTAGTCAGCTTGGGAGTTAATTCTCAAGTTCAGTCACATCACTGTAAAAAAACAAAAATAAGTTTGTTTGGATGTCTTCTCAAGTTCAATTATTGAAGCAAATTTGGATGACTTATTTCCCAGGATCAATCACATCATTGAAATAAGTTTGGATGGCTCCCCAAGTCAATCATATCATTGGATCAAATATGGATGACTTATTTCCCGAGTTCAATCATGTCATTTGGATAAGTTTGGATTGCTTGCCAAGTTCAACACATCACTGGAATAAGTTTTGAGGACTTCCCAAGTTCAATCATATCATTGGAGGGACTTTGGATGACTTACTTCCCAAATTTAAACAAATCATTATATTAATTTTGGATGGTTTATCAAGTTTAAACATATCATTGGAAGAAGTTTTGATTGTTTTCAAGTTCAATTCATTAGATAGCCAGTTTTACTCAGAAGCTTAAGTAAGTTTATTCCACTCCGTTGTTGGGGTAATGCAATTTTTCTTTGAAGTTGGCATCAATTTCAAGAAATACTAAATAAAAAAAAGAATGCACAAGGAGAATTTATTAAAAAAAAGAATAACTTTTTATTGCATATGTAGTAATCAAGTGTTCTTTTACATCAATTGTGCCAAAAAAAATGCTAATTAGCTAAGTTCTCATGCGAGTATATCAAAGCTATTAGTTCCTTGCGAGATTCTTCAAGTAGTGCCTCCATCCTCTTCAAAGCCTCAACCTTTTGATCAGTCAAAAATGGAGTATCTTCAAGCTTTGAAACCCTATCTCTCTTGGTGGCTACTTCTCTCTGAATAGTGGACAAGTTTTCTTCAACCTTGTGGAGTGATGAATTTGCAAATTTTTCCTTATTGCTTAACTCGGCAAGTTGTGTTCTCAATTCCTCTTGCTACTTGGTGATTTGAAGAAGTTCATTTTTGAGACCATTAACCTCTTCAACTCTTTCACTTTCTATTGCCTCAGCCTCAAAAAGATCTTGTTGTGCAAAAACAAGTGTTTTCTCATGAGTTTCTTGTGTTTCTTTTTGAATTAAATTCGACTTAACCTTTATGTAGTTGGAAGTGCCCTCAAAGAAAGATTTCAGATGGTTCTCCAAAGATGATGTGTTTTTATGTATAACCTCATTTCTGCAATCAAATCATCAATTATTGGTTTTATCTCTGAGAGTTGCTCAAATTGAGTTTTCATGATTCTTTCACATATTTATTCCCAATAGAATTTGAGTAACATCTGCTCAATTTCAGTCTTTATAACTTGAGGAAAAAATTCAGAAACTTCAGCAATTGGAAGTGCACAAGATGGAGCTTCAAATGTCTTTTTAGGTTCGTCTTTATCGGCAAAAGCCTTGTCATTTGCAATTTCAAGTAATGTCACCTTTGGTCACTTATTGGAATTAGCAGTGTCATGAGTAGCTTGTATGCCATCATCAAGAGGTTGAGGAGTGGTTGTTTCAAGCAAATCAAAAGAACTAACCCCATTTATCGAACTAATAATACCTTCTGATGTAATTGGGAATGGTATCTGAAGATCTGCAAGCTAAGAGAGAGAGATTAGTGCAAAGGATTGGCAAATATATATGTAAAATGAATAAATAAATAAATATAATAACTTTACATATTTTGCTAATTCATCCAAAGGTAAAGAAGAACTTGGGAGAAATTTGAATTAATACTGATGTTATCTAAATCCAAAACCTTTGGTTTCTTCTTGAGAATACATTGGTTGCTAGAGTCATCATTTGAGCAAGAAAGTGCGGAGATTATTTCACTTCTTTCCAATGGAGCATCAGTGGGAGATGAAACATTGAGTAAAGCTATAACGTCATATGGCACTTTGGTATGGTCAGCAATGTGTACTCCTTAGGCTCCAAATTCCTTCCTTTAACTTGTCTTGAAACAACAAGATCTTGTAGAGGTGAAGCTGTTGAGTTATTTGTGGGATCTTTCATTAAGGCTTGTTTAGGATGCAATAGATTCTTTCCTGGATGCCCAGGCTCATATGCATGATGTTCAATTCTCTCCCCATGTTGATTAAGTTGACCAGAAGTTGATTCCACATCTTTCTAATTGACTTTAAGAACAATTTTAGTACCTTTTATTTGAGAAGCCTTCTAGTGTTCGTCCCACCAATCCGTATACTCCTTTGTGACCAATGGAAAGGAAGAAGTATTGCTAGGTTTAGCCCTTCCGACACCTTGCTTGCTCAATTCAAAGGACTAGGATAGAAGGGAGAAAAACTATCAAGCTTTCTTGGATTGAGAAGGCAGGGATGAAAGATAGTCAAGCTTGGAGAACATAGTACTAGGACTTACTAGATGAAAGACCTGGAGAAGGGCCTCTTTTCTCTTCTCTGAAGTCTACAACAAAGAAGTGGGAGAGGCAGGATTCGAACCTATGTAGAAAAACTTCAACAGATTTACAGTCTGGATCAGAGTACAGCAAGCTCAGTATAATTAGAAAGCTAGGAGGTTAGTAGGAAAATGCCTTCTTTTCCTAAGGTGACAGAAGGAAGAGAGGGCTAAACAGTAGAATAAAAGTGACCCATGGGTATGGAGCACGAAGGCTATGCTAATAAGAAGAGGAAGCCAGTTTTTCTCACCCCAGCGTCGGTAGGGACCCAGAGAGCGATTTTTTATCCATCAATCGTGATAGTTATAAGGGAACTTTTCACTTTCTAAACGAAAAGTAGAAGAGATCTTATTCGCCGATCTTGGGGGCTACAGGGACATCGAGGGAGAATACGCACTACTACCTTGACTAAGGATAAGGCTTTGGGTAGGGTCCTTGTATCTCTCTAGCAAGGAGCATAGCCCTAAATGTGTTCAGTAAGGTACATGACTGCCAAAGTTGAACAAGCTCGTGCAAATCACAAGTAAAGATCTCTTTCTTTAAGTTACCCGGGATGTGTTGACAAAATCCACATTGCCGACTGTATCGATGAGGGCTATAAGTTTTAACAATATGCTCTTTTTCGCATCGTCAAATAGCTAGAACGTAAAGCCACAAAAAGGTCTTTATAAGTATTTGATATGCATGGGCCATCTATTACTGTGAACTACTTGCGTGGAAATAAGCGTAGATTTTGAAGGGTTGATACTGAGAAACAAATCCCGTGCCTCTAAAAGATCAAAATGTTTAGCCATGTTCTCTCCCGCATATTTAACCATCTCGGCTCTTCCTACATCAATCTTAGATAAAAAAATGAGTGCCAAGGTAGTGCCCTATCCTACTGTGAACATAATGAATGGGAAAGATAGAAGAAGATTCATAAAGATTTGGTGAAGTTGATATATTCCTCAAACCACAGTAGATGCCCGCCAATACAGGAACTACAAGAGAAAAGCAAACACCGTTTGGCATTCTACTATCAACCTTGAAAATAGTAGCACGAATTATGTTTGCTTTGCGATGTGGTAGAACAAAGCTGCATAGCCAACATGAAAGGAAGGCAGCCAAGTAGGTCTCTTCTCTAACATCCTCTTCAACCTCCAACATCATAAATGGCTCGTTATATTCCTTGGTGGGAGGCCAAAGTGATGCATCGATTCTTCCACAAGGATTATGAGAGGTCTTTGGCTCAGTAGACCTTTTTCGGGAAGACCTCAAAGGTGACTCTACATATCTGGTTGGTCCTTTAAACCAAAAGTTAATCCAATCAGAAAAAGGAATGCCATCAAAGTCCTTTGGAAGCATATGATAAGCCAAGAATAGATATTTGCAGCTTCGTAGTAGAAAAGGGTCATGTCTGTCATCACTAAGTAGCTCTTTTACAGTGGGGATAGCTTCGTTATAGAAACCTCCATGGATAGGTAATCCACCAAGTACACGAAGATCCCATAAAGAAACTGAAAATTCACCAGTTGCAATGTACAAAATATTCGTAGAAAGGCACCATAGCTCAAGAAAGGCTTGGAGGATGTTCTTATGGTAAACATATGTGAAAAGTAAGGCATGGATTACTGCATAGATTCTAGCTTTACGAAGAACGTCTGCATTATGGCCTAACACATCCTCCGTTCATTCCCAATAACCTGTATGAAAAGATACTTCGCCAAACCTTGATGTAGGAATTCTCACTGATCGTCCATTAATGTTGGAATGATAACCTGCAAATGAAAATTCTGAGCTATTGTCTTTGGCATCATGAAGAGAGGACTTCAAGATGAGTATCTTAGAATGAGATGTGATGCTAGAACGTGGATCAATCACTTCCTTGGTTGCCTCTTCGAACCACTCTTAAATATGCATGGAATTACTGGGAGGTCAAGGTATGGAACGAAAAACATCATTGGCCGATTTATGGATAACCAATCTGATACTTTTGACTTTAAGGGTGTCTTTGTCACTCCCAATGATAATGCATGGAGATGGCTTTGTGTGATCCTCAATATACATCCTCACGAGTTGATTAGGAATGGACTATGTTTCTTAACCTGGAAGAGAAAAGAAGAAAAAATTAAGGGAACCCAAGCAATCCTCTTTTAAATAGTGTTGGAATGGAGAACTCTATGAGTATTTTCTTTGAACAGTTGGTGTGCAAGAATTAAGCGGAGGAAAATGTTGTTGATTGAGTAGAGGAATTTTCCACAGCAAATTTGCAAATCAATTTTCAACATTACTCGTTGGGTTTAACTCTTTGTCAGCATGCTATTTTATAGTTTTCAAAAGAGTTCAAATCCAAGAGTATTCTAGGAGATTAAGTCTTGTTTAACTCGATTTAATCTCTTTACTCACTTGATCTTACCAGATAGTTAATAATCAGGCTCTCAGCAAAAATCCAGTCCCTGCAAGATGAAGGATTCTACGTGCATGGCCATTGCTTATTTGCGGATGGTGAGACGGTTTTCGATCTTCCTATGCAAGACAGAAAGTTTGATGTTGGCCTTGCAGTTGAATTTGGTTATGAATTGTGTGCGCCACATATTTAAAGAAAGAAAGAAAAAAACTAAAGAATTCTGATTGGTTTGGACCTGGCAATTGGGTACCCGTGGGTAACCCAATCACGGGTAACAACGGGTTGGGTGGGTAAATTTACCCGTTTTTTATTGGGTACGAAGTAGGAGACCCGTTACCCATCCTCACGGGTAACAGGTAACCCATGGGTACCCAAATTTTTTATTTTTTATTTTTTTATTTTTTTATATTTAGAGGTAAATTAATATCCAACTTGTGACTTACATGATGTTACTCAAATTTTAACTAAATAAAACGAAAAAAACTAAAAATTTCAAACATTAAATTGAACAAATACCTAAAGCACATTAATAATATTGTAGTTTAAAACTTACATCTTAAATATTCAAAGTCTACCAAATTTAAAGTACATCACATTCAAAAGTTCAAATTTAAATCCATTACATGCCAAAAGTTTTTTGAATTGAAAGTTTAAATATCAGTCAAATACTGTTGTCCTTGTGAAAGAAGATGTTGCATCCATATTTTTGGGAAGGGATTTTTGTTATTTAGGATTTTATTTTATGACATAATTTTTAATTTAATTTGTTATAAATATATATATATATATATATATTATATAAAATAATAAAATATATATTTATAAATACGGGTAACCCGCGGGTACCCGCGGGCCGGGCCAAAAAGCTGCGGGTAAATTGGGTACGGTAAAATTACCCGTAATTTTTTGGGTGGAAAAAACAAGACCCATTACTCGTAATTTTTTGGGTACCCATGAGTACGGGTTGAATTTTGCCAGGTCTGGATTTGGTGCAAGTTATGATGGGTTAAGATTTATGGTGGGTCCCTCAACTATAAATAATAATTAACAGCCAATTGTTAAAGATGCTGCTGTTGCTTGGTTGAACTGATTTCCATCCTTGGATTTTGAAGTTAAAGCAAAAGATTGGATTTTAAAATCATGCTTAAGTGGGATGTTTAATTAATGTGACAAAGTTAGAAGTCAGATTTGATGCCAACAAAATGAATTTTGTTGCTTACCCGCTTGTCATTGGAGCTTTGTTTTCTTTTGCAGAAATAGAAAATAGAAAAGAAAAATCGTGTGGTTTCCCAAATGACTCATACGTGTTATATGTATATGCACACACACACATAAAGATAGAGAACGAGATCTTACAGATTATCAAAAGTGAGCTACGTCTATTAAGAATCCACTTCATTTTAATGGTCAAAGGCTCACTAGTCAAGGATGGTGAAATAATTGTCGTAACTTATTCATTCAAGAATGTATTGGAAGACATTGTTTGTAAATAAGTCTCGATGGGACATTTATAGACAACTTAATTATTTAGCCTGTGGAAAAATGATGTGTAAATAATATATTAGTTATTAATTTAAAATTTTCTATTTATGTATTGGAATTTATTAAATTGATTCCAAAAGATAAATAATTAATTTTAATTAATATTCTAATATTTATTTTATACAAATCATAAGTTGACAAGTGTCAAATGAAGTGGCATGCCAATCAAATCAAATCTGGTGGCCTAGCAATCTCAAGCTAATCAAATTGGAACACGTGACGCATCCATGTACATGGACCAATCAAGTCAAGAATATTTAATATTATCTTTTAATATGTGCATCAAAGAGATAATTATCAAATATGTTCAAGTCATTTCGAAATCTCTTGCTGAGCACCTATATAAAGGGGATGATTGGAGACTCATAGGAACATTCTCTTATCCTCATATTCATATTCCCATATCCTCATATTCATATTCTCATATCCACATATTCTTGAGTCAAAGACTTAAGTCTTCAAGTTTCAAGTTTCAAGTTTCTGCTACGACGATATATTGCTACCATGAAGGTCATATACCTCTTAAAAGCATCAAGTCATCAAGTCCTTTGATCTCAGAATCAAAGTTTGGGTTCAAAGAAATTCCGTAATGTCTTTTACCAAATCAAATGGTAGTACACTATATATCCAAGAACAAGCTTCAATCCTTGAATCATATATTGGAGAAGAATCAGGGGATTAGTTTTGTTAAGAAATTTATTTTTTTTCTCTGATAAATTGTAATTCTCTATATTCTTTAATATAAATTCAATATGTCCATTATTTTTCTTTGTTTTGTAATTTAATTTTGCAAACAACGAAATTTGTGTGAACAATGACAACATATCTAATATTAGGAAAAAGAATATAGCATAATAAAATATCTTAATCTTATTAAATGGGAATAGAATTCTTAAATAAATTTCTTTATTTATGAAAGATACAAAAGAATTTCACCACATAAGAATTTCTATGAGAAAGCATCGGGTTTGTCTTCTGAAATTCAAAGAATCTTGCGACTTACTTAGCCCATAGAGTCATAGACAGCCCAAAGCTTGAGCGATCCAAATTTGAATCCTTATTAGATTTGGCCCACTCAGTCCATGGGGGCTGGGGCTGGGGCTTTGGAATAATCCAGGCGAGTTGAGGAAGACTTCTGAATTCTCATGGCGGGTCAGCTTTTCTTCCTTCTAGAAGCCACCCAGATTTTCAAACCTCCACCATTACACCAACTCGTTATTTTTCAAACTAATACTAATCTGGAAATTCTCAATTGCGTTTTCCTCTATAAAAATCGTAGAAACTTCGGTTCAATCGAATAATCTATTGTGTTGATAGTCTCAGTTTCAAGGGATTTTTCTTTTCATTGGAAGAATTCGACAGCCATGGAGAAAAAGTCCAAGAACGACGAGCCGGCGATCGGGATCCCCTACAACGCTGCGTACCAGGCGTCGATGCCTCAGCAATACTACGTCGGAGAAAACCCTCATCAAGCCGGTGTGATCCCTCCAAACGCCGTCGTTGGAGACCCCAAGGGCATTCCCATTCAGCAGACAATTTACCGGGATACCCCTGCCCCATTCAATTGTGTTCACTGCGGTGGCTCCGGCGTCACCACCGTCAAGTAAAATTCTCCAGCTCTTTTCTTTTCAATTCTCTCGCGTATTGTGTAAATATTTGTTTATTTGTCCAAAGTTTTGCTTTATATGTTGCTTTTTTTGTTTTTTTCAGAAAGGAGACATTAGTTTCTAAAAATTGTTAGGGTTGGGAGGGAAGTCCTAATACAGCTCCGCTTAGGCCAAATTTGTGGTCGATCATAGATTCCTCTTGCTATTGTTCAATTTCTATTCAAGTAAAATAATGATTGACATGTTATCAACAAAATCAGATTTGGATTAGAATTTTTCAGATGGGAGATAAAATTGTTGGACATGGATGGAGAAGGTTGAATAGTATTATTTTGAAGCAATGGCGTGATTTATGATAAGGATCTTTATGCTTGATTTTGAATTTTTCTTGGTTATTTGTTTCCTTTTTCTCTGAAGAATTGATATTTTGAAAAACAATAAAGGCCGTGTTGTCCTAGTACTTCCAGTTGTGATGGGACTCTAAAGATTTTTTGCAGAAGTTAGATGTTCCTCATACAACACTTGGAGATGAAGAAGTGTAGACTCAAAATCATGAACAAATTAAAGATGAGAAAATTCCTGCTCATATGCTGTTAGAAATTATATGTACTGTACATCATACAAATCTCATAAAAGTTAATCCATTTCATGACAGCTAGTTAATGACACTGGGCCAAATGAATGGGAACATTAATTTATGTTTTATTTGACCTTTCCATGTCTAATTTAGACTTATTTGTAGTTTTTGATTAGACAAAGGAATAGAAGTCACTATAAGCTACTGCCTTATGTTTGTACTGTGCTTGAAATGTGATCTTTCCTGAGTAAACTCTTCCAACTTAACCATGTAATAGGTATTATATATAATGGTTTTGTCTGTAACGCCAATTGCTTATTATTCTAATCTTGCATACAGAATTTATAAGTAACAACATTAAGACAGGCTATATGGATGCTTAGATCTAGTGCTGAGTAAAACAGTAGCATTTCAGGTGATGGATGACTTAACAATGACGATGATCAGAATATTAAGCAAAAAAAGTGATTTACCTGTTCCAGATAATGTTCATTTATTTTAATGTTGTTGTTTTATTTTTCTTACTCTTCCATACTCATGCCTTTGCTTTTGATTTAGGTCAAAACCAAGTTTAGCTGCTTTTGTTGGTTGTATGATGCCAATGATGCTTGGAGTCTGCTTTCTGTGCCCTTCTATGGATTGTCTATGGCAAAAGTACCATTATTGTCCAACCTGCAATGAGAAGGTTAAATTGCTTATTTCTGTTGAATTTCTGCTCTCCCATATGCCATATGCCAATTTTTGATAAGAGAGAGAAAAAAAAAATTATTTTGTTTCTTTGCTAGGTTGCTGATTTTGAGAAGTCTGATCCTTGTGCGGTGATGGATCCTCCACACTGGGTACAACAGAGTTTTGCATTGCCTGCATGACCTGATAAGTCCATTATTGGCCCCTATGGCATCATAATTTTATTGTCTTCTGCTTGTGTGTAATTATACATATTCTGGCGGTAAACTTTAAAGAAATGGAATTATTTCTGATATATATATATATATATATTTATACGGCTGTAAACAACAGTTATTGGCAGAAAATTTTAAAATCTTGTATGTAAACCTTGTTCTGGTACATATCCCTGGGTGTTTCTTTTCCTCTTCTTGATACCTCAGTCATGGATATCGGAATTGTGATCTGCATGTTAAGGAGCTGCATTAGAGAAATGCGTAGTTTTCCTTAGAAAAATGCTTACTGTTTTCTTTGTTGAATATCATGTACTGGCCAACTCGTCACATCAGAAATGCATTGGTTAAGGCCTATGATTTGGAGTTAGAGGCTGAGATACTTAAACCACTCCCCTACCTTTTAAGGAAATCATTGCTACTATTCTCGGGAACTATGGACAGGCATGTTTATCTTCTTTATATTAGTTACAATATTTTGTGGGCCATTTTGTGGGGGAAGGGAGGGTTGGTGGTTCAGTAAGGAGTTAATGAATAAGAAGCATGAGAGACCAGTAATCTTATATTTTACCCAATAATGTATTCGAATTAATTACAAGTTTATACACTACTCTGCTCAACAAAGCATCCATCATATCTCATTGATTAGCATTTATTGTGGCTTTTACATGTTATACACTATACACACACATTAATGCATAAAAATGTTGTGTATGCTGGAGTAATGATACAATTATCGAAACGCAGCTGCTGGAAAGATGTCCACACCTTTCTTCTGTTATAATTCCAGAAATTCATCGAAATTTGCTTATAAAGGCATTTCATGATAGACGAGAGATCAGAGTTAGATAAGATTCTGTCAGGCTAGCCAAAGAGACTGCTTGTGAACAAAATTTGCTTTGTATAGATTTCAAATTTTTGCTCGTGTCAACCACGGCCATGCGTCCTTGAGCTTACAGATTGGACTCTTTACTATGATGTAAGATCTCATTTCTGCATATATTGGAACTCAGTCTTTTGCCAAAATGCACGCTACTTATGAGTCTATTTATAACCCCTTAGTGTGTTCTACAATAGAAGCATATAAACATGCAAGTTTGTCTCTGTTACTGTATCTTCATTTACATCAGGAGTTGATGTGTTCATGAAGAATTGATGTGCACAATGGTTATTAGCATATCAAATAAATATGCATTCAAGAATTTTAGGCTCAATTTTAAATTGTGTAGGCTTTGTTGCTTTATATTTGCTAAAACCGCCACACTTTTAGGTACCTATTAGAAAGCTAATGACCTTTTCATAACTTATTTTATGTTCTATCTCTATTTTCGTTAGGTACTTATATATAGTTAGCCAAAAGGATTGCTTTCCCTCGACAAGTTCTGTGGTACTCTAGAAATTATCAGCACAGTATTCATTATTATCTCTTTGATAGTAGAACTCATACGTTCAACAATTTTGTTCAATTAAGGTGAATGAGGAGTTTTTGTTTAATGAATAATGTCAATTCTGAGCCAGATTCTTCAAATGGTGTTCCATAATTTTCACATCTATCTGAATTATCTTTAATTATTTGTTAAGTTAATTTTCAATCTCATTCTTACATTATTTTATTGCTCCTAGGACCTCATCTTTTCTGCACAACAAAAAAAACCATGCTTATACAATCAATGATAAAAGTAACAGTATAATTTTTCTCACTTTGATTTGCATAAATTTGCATAATTTCAATGATAAAAGTAACAGTACAATCAGGCCCAGTGGCTTGTAGTTCGAGTGGTATCAGTCTCCTCTTATTATGTGGTTTGTTAGTAGTTTATATTTTGATTATTTGGTTTGAGAATAGAAAAAATATTGATTTGTTGATAGGATGATAAATTCGTCATTTGTAATACTTTCTGTCAAAAAAAAAAAAAAAATTCAAATCACTCGTGCCAAATATTTACTCTAAAATTTAAAAATTAACTATTCAGTGGATGCTTGAGGCATGCCAATATAATTGTGTTTACATAACGGCAATAAAAAGTGCAAATCAGGATATTGATTTTTCTGATTTTTTTTTTTCCAAATAGGGATGACAATGGATTCGGGTCTTACCCGAACTCATCCTATTTGGGGCGGGTTTGAAAACATAAATGGGTATTGAGATTGGTTTTGGGTTTTAATTTTTAAATTCAGACCCGCTCTGCTAGATATTATATATATTAATTATATTTATTATGTGTATATTTTATGTGGTGTGTATTTATATATATATATGAAAAAATATGAATATTACATATATCTTCTATATAAAGATAATAACATTGTCATAATAAATAAATTATATATTCAATATGTAGATATAAGTAACAATAATATTTGCAATCTATCATTTTTTTTAAAGACCAAAACACGTATATATAAATATTTCAATAATAATTTTTTTGTTAATAATATTATTTTCTCATATCATGAAGTTATGGTGATATTACTTTTCTTAAAAGGAATATTTTTAATTTTTTTAAAAATATTCTAAATGGATTTAACGGGTCAAACCGGTTAGATAAAGGTTCGGGATGGGACGTGTCTTGGGTTCATAGAAATTTTGATGGGGACAAGTCCTGGGTTTTGTCAAACCCGCCTCACACCCGACCTATTGCCATCGCTATTTTCAAATAATTGAGTGAAATACAATAAACTAATACTTTTAGAGTCTGTTTACTTTGTGACATGGGTGTAGGGTGATAGGATGAAATAAGGGATGAAGAGTAGAATTATGATAATTTTATATTTTTTATATTATGTTTATTTTGTAGGATGATATAAATGATAAAATTAAATTATTGTATTGAGAATATTTACATAAACATCAATTATAATACTTGGGTAAATTATAAAATACTAAATTACCCCTGTTGGAATATTTTTCTATTTAGCATAGAGAAATTAATTTTCTCCATTTCAATACAACATCCAATTATTTCTTCTTTTTTCTGTTTAGCATAAAGAAATTTTTTTGTCTCTATTACAATACAACATCTTTACACAAATTATATATATTGATTTTTCTTTTAATTATTTTAATATAAGTATATTTTTAATTATTTTTAAATTGTTTGATTGGCGCCGCAATCAGAAATTATTTTAAGTTACGGCACCAAAGATGTGATAAAACTATCACACCCCAAGGATGGAATACCTCATCCACCAAATTGTCTGCAAAATTACGGGTTGGTGATTTTTCACAAGACCCAAATCATAAAAAGTAAACATGGAATGAGACAGGATGTGGACTTCCATCTTGCCTCATCCAACAATGTAAACAAGCCCTTAAGGTCCTATGCATAACTGATCATATGACTTTCTTACAAAACAAATTCACCGTGAGTGCTTGATCTGTCCTTACTTGTGCTTGTCTTTAGAAAGATATATAATCAAACCACTATTAAATGCTTAACACATACAAATGTAACAATCAAACTCAAAGCAAGCAAAGTGAACCGCAAAACGCAAAGGTCAAAGTTTTAATATAGTCTCTTCAAGTTCGAGGACCCATCAAAGGAGTGTGATTGTCTTATCCACCTCACTTGTACATTCTCGACAATCAAAACAATATGAAAAGAGAACGAAAATAGAAAATAAGTCCATCCTATCCGACAACTACAAAAATGTTATAAATAAAGAGATCTTCCTTTTAAAATGAATAAATCATGCAAACACCACTTCTCTCATGCATATATAAATAAATTAAGGACATGATTTTTTTTAGTTAGATGACTGCAGGTCTCGGCCTCAAGTTATCCTACCTATGCAAAAAAGTGTAGAGTTTAGACATTTTGAGTGCATCTTATGTAGCGTAAGACAACCTCGCGAATCTCCAATCGATCTCAAGGATTGACAAAAAAATTATTTAGTATTAATTTCCATTTCAAACAAAAAAACACGAATCCTAAACTAAGGTGATCAAGCTTAGCTAGATATTTGGCACAAGATAATAAAAATTAATTCAAAAATATCAACAAGAGATCAATAACATAAACATCAATTCTTTATTCAAGATATTTAACATCCAATATTCATGAATAACAAGTTAATATATAATTTCTATCACAATCAAATGTACAATTGATACAAAGAAAATGTAAAATTACTTAAAGGATAGAAAATTCTCTAAACCAAGTGAAGAACCGTTGCCTTTCCTATAAACCCGATGAAAATTAAACCACAAGACCCACAAAGAGTTTTGGCCTTTCTTGCGATAGTACGCCAATCATCAGTGTTTAATTGAAGGAATAATTATGCAAAAATTTGAAATAAGAAGACAAACTAAGCTATCCTAGATAGAAAACTACTACCTGATGTCCCTTTGCTAATGCCTGCTGATGAAATAATTCTTAATTGAGTAATGCGCTCAAAAGACGAAACTGATCTTGAGTGGTTCCTAAGTCATTGGTGCCTTGGGCGTTACATTGTCGAGGTGGGTATTGCAGCCTTGAGGGTAGTGACCAAGTTCATTGCATCTCGCCTCTAATCTTTGTTTGAAAGAATAGGTAGTTGTCTATACAAGATTGAAAAGTTTATCCAAACATAATGATTTCAAGGTATGTCTTATGGCATAAAAAATGCAATCAAAATTTACAAAATATTGGGAAGATGTTGACAAAATCAACTATTTGTTGTATGTTGCCACTGTTTTGGATCCACATTGCAAATTAAAGTTTATGATGTTTTCTTTTTACCAAGTTTACAATAATGACATTACTACGTCCACTGCCATAGAAAAAAATGTAAGAGAAGGGCTGGTTTGTATGTATGAGTGTTATCAATAATGTAATCCTTGTCAAGTATTGAAAAACTATCTTCAAACTCAAATCAAGTTGTTGTTGATGTTTTGATATGGATGAGAATGTGGATTTTTGTTCACTTATTTGTGATTTTTTTATTTTAGTCCTACCTTTGCAATAACATTAGTATGCTAATTTATTAAGCGCCTAAAAATATTTTATTCCCTTATCGTAATGTGTAACTTGTGTTGGGTTTTGTTTTTTGAACTTTATTTCATGCCTCATTTATATTGTTTTCTCTTAGTTTTTTGCATAATACTTTGTTGACAATTCTTTTAAACTATTTACGGGTGAAATTTCTTAATTTATGATTATTTTTATTAGTTTAACATTAAATGATTAACCTGCAAATCTGTCCATTAATCTACCTATATTTGAACAACCCGAATCGTGTGATCTGAAATGGATAATAGCTGGTACAGTTTGATTCTTTTGTCATCCACTCATATCAAGCATGGTTGAGTTTCTTACATAAACCACCTAGTACATACCAAAACTATAAAGAAACTTAAAAACGTAAATCGCAACATGTTATCCCACCAAGAGTGCCATTGAAATTATTTACTTTAAAATTTAAAAGTTGAAAATTCAATGAATGCTTGAGGTATGCCAGTGTATACATATGCATGTATAATCATAATAGAAGGTGCAATTTTGAAGATTGAGTAAATTTTTTCAAACGATTGAGTGAAGTGTAGGAAATTAACACCTCTAGAATCCTTTACTTTATTGACCATAGGACTTTCTTAATAAAATCAGTTCAATCTAATTGCTATTTATCATAAGGTAACTTAAGAATATGCAAGAAAATTAAGTGAACTTGCACGGAGAAAATGAATAGTAGAAAGTAGTCAAATTGAGATGTGCTAGGCGCATATAGAACCTAATAGTAGAATAGTTCATTTAATTGATTGTGTTGTGTTGACTATTGAAGTGTCAAATTTTGTTGTTCTCAAAAGAATGCATTAGTTTAAATAATACCAAATATAGTTCTTCTTAGGTCTTTGTATTCTATTCAAGATGGGCTTATCTCTTGGATCTTCCAAGATCTTCATGGGTCTTGATTTTGAATATGACTCTCTAGCAGATTGAAACTTAGCTTCTTAGCATGGGCCTCCAAGGTGGACCTAGAAATATTGATCTTAAACCTCGGAGGAAGTTATTGTGGCTCCAATCATCACCCAAGATACAACGATTACTTTCTTCGAGAGACAGCAACACTACTAGTCCCTCGAACTAACAAATTGAAAAAGTGTGTTTTAACTTTCAGTATGAATTGATGAAAAGAATAAACTCAATTACTCTTTTTTATAATTAGAGGAGTATCTTTGAATAGACATCACTATTAGAAATGTATTAACTGAAGTGACATGTCTTTTAGAAAAGAGCATATTGAACATGCATGCATGTTAGTGCTGATTGTATAAATGGTCATAACTGTTAGAAAATATTTGTCATCAAACAATCATGTCTTTGACAATTACTTGCGCACTCATCTCCCTTTTTTCTAATTTTCAATTGAAATTGACGGCTATTTACCTTCCTTTCATCTCATTTCAACAAGTTATTAGTTTAAGTAGCTTACTTGACATTATTTTATCATTCACCTGAAATTGATTTTAAGTAAATACATTATTGATATCTGCTACAGTATAAATAGCAATAATTCAAAATACTTTCATTAATAATAAATAGAATCCTCTTAATTTACTGATCAAATTTTAGTGCGGCCAACCATTTAAGACCAATCTCACAGTAATTTGTAATCTAGAAATCATTAAATTCAGGGATTAGAATGCATTAAAAATGGCTCAAGAATCAACATTTACTAAATTAGATTTTGGTCAACTTGCATTAACAGATAAATTAGAACCAACTACTAAATATTTTCTACAGACTATGCAAGTGCCTGCTTGAGCTCATTTGAAGTGTTTTTTAACTTTTAATTGAATTTTAATTTTTTAAATTGTTTAAAGTGATATTTTTATTTTGAATCATCTAAAGTTAAGTGCTAAAGAAAGAGAGAAGAACATGGAAGTTAAAAACAAGTTCCACCCAATTTCTGCAACTTCTTGGTATTTTATCAGTAAGTAAAAATTATTTTGGATATTTTTACTGTTAAAAAAGTTACGACTCCAAAATATTTCCCAAAATCTCAAACCAAACTTTTTTATTATTTGATAGGTACATTTATATCATTTTAGTACATGATAAATATTCAACTACCTTTTTCCCACACACACTCACTATTACTTCCTTTTTCTTTTTTTTTTTATAATTAAAGTTTCATTCATTCAAAAATAAGCTCATGACAATTAAAAGATGGAAAACCTCAATCACACAAAACATCATCAAAACAAATTGTTCACGAACAATCAAAATCAAATGCCCATTTAGCCAATTTATGACCAGCAAAATTAGCATTCCAACTAACAAATTTGAATTTTCATTTTGTCCACAATGCCCAATATCTTTGAATTTCAGCAATAAGGACTTGAATGGACCAATTTGCAAGGCTTGTTAGATCATTGATGAAATGCACGACTCGCAAATAATCTGATTCAAAGATAATTTTTTTCCCTCTTAGTTTTGTCCATGCACCGACAAGCCTCTAAAATTGCCATAGTTTTCGTTGCTATTGCATCAAAGCATATATCTCTTTGAAACTCTTGCAAAAACTATGGTTCCATTATCATTTCTAGTAATAGCTTTCACAAAGTATGTTCCCTTAATCAATATTTTCTTGTTTTTTGACATTCACTACTCAATGTTATTTCAGCTTCCATATTTTTGAGTTGTACTTCTTAATGTTCTCCGGCTTGTCTCTCAATCTTAATCTCCAACTTCTGCTTTGAAAACGTTACAAGGCTATGAGAGTGAGCAACATGATTTCTATGTTTTCAAATAAAATCATTCACTAACAAAGAAAAAACCAAAAATTCTTCCATTTGAAGAGGTGATGAAAAGATGTTGGAATCATTTTCCAACAGAAACCACTTCCATTTAGAGATAGGTTCATTCCTACACGGGTTATTTCAAAACTTCCATTTAGATACGAACCAATGTTGAGTTACCACTGGACACCACAAGAAAATATTGTCAACATTCTCCTCTTCCTCTTCACACAAAGGGCGGAAAGAATCCTTAGATGGAAATAGGTTTCATTCTTTCTCTTGTTAGAAGAATGTCAGAGAGAATTCTCTACCAAAATAATTTATGACGATCATGAAGATGAGCATTCCACAGCTTCTTGAAAATTTTGTTCATAATATCTTCAATCTCTAGATATAAGTGATCTGATCCACAATATGTGCACTCTTTATGCTAAACCTCCCTGACTTGGAGAGTGCCTTGAGCAATTTTCTAGGCAAAGCCTAGGCGAAATTTGGATTTTCTTGATTTCTTACAGAATATGATGAGGGAAAAGTTCATTGCAAGGCTTCAAGTTTTCAAGAGTTGTCCCCCTGCATCATGAGATCTTTAACTAGATGAAATTAGCTAAGGTCAATCCGACATGAGTTTCTAACCATTGGAATGAAACTAGGAAAAGTAGGAATCAAAGGTACATCCTAGATATGCACATTTGATTCCTTGAAATGAAATAATATGCACCTTTCAAAATTGTCTCTTTACATTTGAGGATATCATGCCAAATCCATGAAGAGTTTTGGGGAGCTTTCTCAAGTTAAAGGAAATTCACCCCCTCTGAGAAATTTAGTTCTAAGGATTTGACTCACATATTCTATTTGTCGCCTACAATTTGCCATCACAGTTTTGCAACTCAGTGTTTATTAAAGTTCATCATCCTTTTAAAACCAAGACCTTGATAGCTTTTAGGGAGACATAACAAGTCCCAACACTTCAACACAAGAGAGTGCTCGTTCTACTTACTTCCCCACCAAAATCTTCACATCAAACAATCAAGTTTGTCACAAATATTTCTTGGAATTAGAAAGCTGTTCATTTGATAGATGGAAAACATTGAGCTACTACCTTAATAAGCACTCTGCGACCAACTTAGGAAAGGTTTTTAGGTCTCCATCCACATAATTTTTGGTTCATCTTTTCAATCAAATCCTTACAAGCAACATTGCAGGATTTGGGATTACAAAATGGCAAACCAAGTTGTTTTCCTTTGTGATTACGCTCCTTGACTCCCATGATGCTTTCAATTTCTCTTTCCACTTCGAAACAAAGATTATTACTTTAAACAAAAATTTCTTTGTGAATTCCCACTTGTTACACCCCGTCCGAGAGGTATCTACTCAGCTTGAGGTGCTACTCAAACCATCGCACAAGTTTTCTATATAATAAACTGTTCAAACCCAAAGAACTTAATTTCCACATCAATATAGATTTCCCATTATCAAGATTTTCCAACAATCAACTTGACCAGGATATCAGGATCACACTCAATATTATCAATACCCATCAGTCTTATTTATTTCAATAATTTGATAGCTTATGAAGCGTGGTTATATATTCATTAAAGTTATTACCTCATATATCACATGGTATGGGCTTTTGTCTTCACTTATTCCTACTTAGGGTAAAGAATAGAAATAACAAGATAAGAGCCATATGTCCAAATGACTTAGTGTGTTAGTGTGTTGATGAATGACTTAAATGTATCCTCATATCGATCATGAGTTGAGATAGAAATAAATTTTTGAAATATAAATGTATAGAAAATTAAGTGCCCTTTTCAAGGAAGTTGTTAAACTTCGAGAGAGAAAACATGATCGATGAGGTTTTCAGATGGTCAATGAATTTTTATAAAATGCTCAAGTTTCAAAATATAAGTATCAAAATGTATTAGTGAGTTTCGCAAAAGGCTGTTGGCGGTTCTTCAACCTTGTCCCTTCAATTTCGAAAACACGAAAAAATCCTTATTCCTCCAAACTCCGAGTGATTGGCTAGGACAGTTGATGAGTCAATAGGCATGGCTAGCCACATGCATTATCTTGCTCATAGACATCTACCTCCACCTCGCTGGGAGACAAGAATATAATCATTAGAGTACTTGCCGAAAGACTAATCATCGTAAGTCCTTTTTGCCTGTCACCGTTGGATGCCGATTGAGGCCCACCCCTAAGGGTATTAAGTAGTTTAATACGGTATAAACTATCCAACAGCGTGTCAACTCACCATAATAATCAGTGAATATAGGGATCAGTACATGATTGTAATCAATAGTATAAAAAGGTGAGCATGGCTTTAGTGAAATAGTACTTTGCAGAACACTTATCAAATTTTGTTTCACAATTGAAAATTTAAGGTAAAACGGAACAAATCATGATTAAACAGGAACTACAGTCAGTGTAAAATAGCAATGTGTGATAGCTTTCGCAATCTGTTTATTTTTCCAAAACTCATATGAACATAAATTGGATTAATCACTTGGTTCAGAATCGATTTAACCATAACTCGTCCCACTCCACTTATGAGTTAAATCCATCTTCCTTAATTTATTAAGTTTGAATCTTATAACTTCGCTTCCATTTTACAATAATAAGATTAATCCATAACATAAGCCAAATTATAGTTTAACAACCTTAATTCTTATTATGGCTGAATTTAATCCAAAGTTCTAATCACATTCAAGAAATTAATTGAATTAAAATTCGACTATGAAATTTACCTAAATGGGATCAAAACGACATCCAATCTCAAGCCGACAGTAGTCTAGACGCACTCAGAATTAGAAATTGGACCTTCTATTGGGATGTTACCGGAGCGCCGCCGTGCCACCGCTGCCGGAGATGAGAACCTACTGCCACTAGGATGTGCGCCTCGCCAAGGCGAGCAAAATGCCTAGGTCAATTTTAGATTTGTCCACTATATGCATAGCCAATTTAGCCACCAACCATTATGAAACCCTAACCCGCCGCCGTCAACTGCCCATCTTTGATTACTCCTCCATTGCCCATCAAATCACCAAATTGAAACCACCTAAACCTTGCCCATGTCACTGAAAAAAACCCCAAACCAATTTCACTTATTGTGGCCGCTATCTCCGTCAATTGGACTAACACGTTGCGGCACCACCTCCAATTACTCCAAACCGGCCATTGTTTCACCAAATTGACACCACCAAATGCTCACCCATCCAATTCCGACCAAAACCCCTTTGAGCCCTCCTACAACCTGCCGTCGAAAGAAACCACCATCTCAACTGCGGTTCATCGTCGTCCTTAGTTTCTGGCCAAATCCCTTCGTGTTTTTTGTCAAGCTTGACATGGTTTTGCTCCCTAGGTTGCGGGGAAATGATTCTTGCATTGGTTTGGGATTCTTCATCCGTTCGCACATCAGGGTAGTGTTGGGGTAGGTTTTGAGAATTTAATTAAAGGAAAAAATGCAAATTTAGTTATGTAACTTAATCCTACTGGCAAAGTAGAACTTTAAATATTTGTGCCTTATAATAGGTACACTACCTATTGAAATTTAACAATTTGAGGATAAATTGAGCCCAATTTTCATTTTCCTTCAGTCCAATCCTATATGGCATCCTAGAGGGCGACACATGGCGCCATGTCAACAAGCTTTTCCCCCAATTGCATGCGTGGCCGTTGATATGGCATTTGCAATTAACACATTAAAATTAAAAATAAAATAAAAAAGGAAGGGGGGGCGCTAAAGTCAACTAAAATAAATTCACAAATGCCACATCATAATATGAAAATTCCACATCATAAAAAAAAAAAAAAACAAAACAAAACAACTAAACACAAGCAAAAAATACATTAAATTGGGTGTTAAAAGATTTAAAATATTACTTGTCAAAAAATAAAATACCAAATACCCCCTAAAAAATTATGACATTAAGAGAAAAATAGTAATTTAAAAATATCCTCAGGGTACTGAATTTATTGAGATAAAATCGCATCGAACCCATTTATAAAATTTTTAAATTTATCAATTTATTTGCTATCACCTTAATTTTTTTTTAAATATCTAAATTTATCACCTTATATAATTCTAATAATTATAAATTATGTATTTGATAATATTAAAATAGTAACATATGTAAAATACTTTAATTAAATTCAATTTAACTAAAAAGTAAAATAAGTAAAAAAATTTAAAAAAATCTAAATCTGGATAGCATATTTTTAATAATTTGTAAAAGTTAGAAATATAAAGAGATCTAAAATAATTTAATTAAATTTTTAATAATTAAAAATAGAATAAAATGAGATTAAAAAGATAAAAATTAAAACATATACTCTTAAAAATATAATTTTAATTGTATACTTAACAATATTAAAATTACAAACATAATTACATTAATTTTATTTATTAATTAAAAAATAAATGAATGAATTCCCTCCCTCCAATTTCCCCAGCCCCAACAAGCGCCCCTCCCCCACCTCCACCCCAACACCACCCATTCGTCCACAACACCACCACCCATTGTCCACAACACCTCTCCCTTTCCATTTCCTTGCCTAATTGCCCAATCTGGTCATCATTAGCCCACCTCTTCCCCTCCCCCCAATTACCTTTCCCTTTCCCCAAGGCCATGGCGGCAAGTCCCCCTTCTCTCTATTCCATTTCCTTCCCCGTGCCCCCCAAAGCAATCTGGCCACTAGCAATGACGGTTGCTGCTGCGCCGTAGACCGTTTGGCCAGCGGCCAACCCCCCGCACAGAGATAGTCGTTGGGCACTTAGCGGTGTTTATATGCATATATTATAGTTATATATATTTATATGTGTTTATATGTATGTATATGTGTATATATGAATTTAAATATCTTTTAAAATTTATGCATTTTTTTAAATTTTTGTTTGTTCTTTATTTTGTTTTGTTGAGGTGGCAAATGGATATGCCATGTCAACCGCCACATAGGTGGATGGGGGAAGAGCCTGCTGACAAGGCGCCATGTGGCTTCCTATAGGATTCCACGTAGGATTAGGGCTGAAGGAAAATGGAATTCGGGCCCAATTTGTCCTCAAATTGTCAAATTTTTTAAGGTGGTGTATCAATTTTGCGGCCTAAAAAGTTAAAATCCTATTTTGCCAGTAGGGTCAAGTTACAGGACCAATTTTACATTTTCTCCTTAATTAAATTCTGTCCTCAATCTATACATATATAAAAGTATTTTTCAGCCTTTTCAATTTAACCCCAAAATTTATTCACCGCCTTTAGTTAGGCCCTTCCAAATTTTAACCACCTTCATTTTCACTTTCAAACTTCGATTCAATCCTTGAAGGTTTCATTATTGCACTTTGACCCCTTGACAGTCTTATTTACGGGCAATTAAGTCCTAACTTAATTATTTTGTAGTCCTTAAACTTTTAATTTTTCCACATTAACCTCTGAATTTTATAATTTTAGATAATCAAGCCCTTCCTTTGTTCTGATTAAATCCTTCAATTCTCAATAATAATCCATAAACCTCAATTAAAATTTGACTCAAAATTAATCTAAACCTAATTTATTGAATTAGTATTTTATTTTGTTGCAATAGTAATTATAGATTTAGGGATCCAAAATTCGGGGTGTTACAACTCTGCCCCCTTTAAGAGAATATGGTCTCATCCAAATATGGAAGAACTTAGAATGTCATCACATCTATTTATTATTTTCAAAATGATTCCGCCACAATTCTTTCATAATTCGATCTCTTTTCGCTTATTCTCTCAAATTGCTTAATGCTAATTCGAAGTGTCTCATATCTCATTATGTATCATGGAAGGATTAGTTTGCTCTAAAACCCATGATCTAGATTCCTTACGGTGCTTCTATTTTTTCTTGTCCTTTTGATTCGAAGGTCGATACTCAACTGACACACTATAATCGTATTTTTTCAAGAGGTTCCATTGATTAACAGAAGGTGACTCTATTATAGTAAGGCAACCCAAGGAGCCAAATCCCTTAAAGAGATACACGCAATCATCTTCCTGTAACTAACTCCTTGGTTAGAGCATAGACACATAGAACTATCCTTTACGTTCTATAAAGAGAATGGTAACTGACACAAGTTAATCATTTTCCTTAGTTCATAAAACCCTTTCATATTCTTCTACATCTATTAAGATCACCAATTCTTCTAGGCTAGATTAGTCATCGAATCCACTATCTTACGAAAACCTCAAAGACACCCTTGGTATTAATTTGGTAAAACTTAAAAGGCTTTGCATTTATGACGTATTCCCTAGTTATTTTTGATTTACTATAACCTTGACCTCAGCAGGATCACTCTGTTGTTTTCTCATGGTGTTATGCACCCTCGACTATATCTCTCTCTCAGTCAAATACTTGAATGATTAAGTTAACACATAGTTTGCATTCCTATAAGCATTCCACAACTCTAAACTTAATTATAGTAGAGCTCTTTCCTAGATTCTGAATATATCATATGTCCTTAATAGCATTATTACAACCTAGTCCTGCAACTTAGGACATCCAATACATCCTTTGTATGAATGCTACAAAAGCGATGAATAACTCAAATGTCCTTACTTCAATTCATGGTACTCATATCATAAGTAAGAGGTAATTCTCAATATGTCCTTTTTTCCTCGTATGTTGGTTTAACCTTAAAATAGCTATAGACCTTCACTGTAGACCAAGTTATTTATGTGAGGCAAGATATCTAGATCCCATGTTCAGAAAGGCCCATTTAGTTCCTATTGTCATCCCACAAGTCCTTAGTAATGACGCATGGCTATTTTTTTTTCCTCTAGATACTTAAAGGGTTCATCACATTTTTTTTCAATCAATACCCTTGTGTTCTAATTACTAATCCCCTCATACATTTCAAAGAATAAAACCCAAGAAATTACTCGAGGTGTTGTCCAAGAGGTCTTCTATGATATTCTTAGAACTACAAGTCTAATCTTGTTTATCAATAAAACCACAAGGTATCATTTCACTACAACAAAAATCCTATCATATGCCTCCTTGCTTCAAAATCTATTTAGGGGTTGATATGAGGAATTGGCGTCACCATATATCTTTCCTGTACATTTTCAGCTATGGCGGCGTTCCCATCGTGGTATTCTAACGAGTCGATTTGGTTAATTGGAAACTATCCACTATAATGTAATCGATCTATGATTACAGCCAGCTAGTATTTTCTACTGATATTATCTTCTGACGTATCGAGATTTTGGGCTTTAGAAGATGAGCCTGGATCAATTTAGTCTATTATGTTCAACCGAAATATTCCTAAATAGTACTGAAATTGCAATGTTATTGCAGAGCATGGAACACATGAACATGTGATAAGATTTTATAGAATTCAAGTCAGTGCACACAATTACATTAGTACGCATGTTTTCGTACATGTAGATGTTATTTTAATTCGTAATACCACTAGAATAGCACCACCACCACCACCACCACCATCATCATCATCATTATTATTTTAAACTAATTGTCTAATCAACATCAATCATCTCTATTTTGTTTCAGAAGGTACGGGACACTAGAACTATGATGGAAGATTTTCGGTAGTCCAATTATTGCACACAATTTCATTTGTATACAAACTTTACATACAATTTCATCAATGTATGCATAGAAGAATTTGATCCTTAAGAGTACTAAGATTTCAATGAATCTAACTGATTGCTTCAATTTGCGATGAGAAAAGCTAGCTAAATCTAATATATCATCAATAAGATCATTTATTTAACCATGTTTGACACATAGGCATGCTATATCAAGTCGCACTTTCAAATATATTCATTCAAGCTTTAAACATTATTTCAATCCCATAATTTGTAATCCTAAGCTTTCTTTCTCAAGGCTTCGGTAGGCTTTCTTGTTTCTAGGTGTGGATCTCTATTTTCTATTTACCAGTTATATCCTTAAATTTCGACAATCAATTAAGTCTTATTAAAAAGTTCCCATCCTGCATCACTATCCTTTTTGCCAAGGTTCCAGTAAAAGTACTTTTTATCTTATCAGTTCCATTTAATCCCTTCAAATCCTTTTTCATTGATTTCTATGTCCCTACTTTATGTTTTCCTTTAAGATTCCAGTATTAACTATAGATGCCTTCTGCATTCCTTGACAAATGTTATCCTTTTCTCCTCCAGTTCACAATGTTTCCTTACAACTTCATTCCTACAGAGAATTTTTTTCTCTTTGCTATTTATTGTTGTCTTGTAGTCATAATAATGAGCTTTCTCACTAACAATGAGCTAATTTCCCCAAACATTAAATCATAACCATATACACATATCAGTCATCATTGTCTTAACAGATTTCCTTATGGGAAATATTTCTTGTTTCCCTTTCAAACACCGTAATGCAGTTATATTGATCAATTTTCCCTATTGAATGCTTGACATCTCAAGAGTAACGCATTAGATACGAGGTGGTCACTCCAACACCGATCCTTTGATATTAAGTAATATCCCAGAAGTTCACATCCAGGCCACATTTGTATGTTAAACTTAGTCTCCATGAATCCAAGTATTCCATATTCCGTGGAAATTTGAGTTATCAACATACCACTTCCCCAACAACCATGTCATTTAAGTCACAATACACTCTTATGTCAAAAGTAATGACCTAAAAATATCTTTTACTCATCAAATTCAGTTGTATCTAGAACGATTATTGACTTACGCACTAGTTAAAGTGTTCTTAGACAAGGTCGTAAATAAAGTAAGTCCCTAAGAATATTATTTCTCCTAAATATAAAAAATCACATGCCTGATACCTTAGGAGTTACGGATTATATATTGGTTGGCTGCCCAATCACAACCCTTCACGTCCTGTGGATCTAACATTATCCCAAAAATTCATGACCTATTCAAATCTCATAGTCATGCTTAATCTTCGCTAACTAAAGCTTTCATATTCTGAGGATCATATCCTAACGTAGCTCAATTTTTCAAACCCAAGCTCTGATACTACCTCTGTAACACCCCATCCAAGAAGTGTCTACTTGGCTTGAGGTGCTACTCAAACTATCGCACAAGCTTTCTATATAATAAACTATTTAAACCCAAAGTATTTAATTTCCACATCAATATAGAATTCCAACTATCAAGATTTTCCAACAATCAACTTGCCCAGGATATCAGGATCACATTTAGTATTACCAATACCTATCAGTCTTATTTATGTCAATAATTCAATAGCTTATGAAGTGTGGTTATACATTCATTAAAGTTATTACCTCATATATCACGTGGTATGGACTTTCACCTTCACTTGTTCCCTACTTGCAGTAAAGAACAGAAAGAACAAGACAAGGGCTATAAGTCCAAATTTCTTAGTGAGTTAGTATGCTAATGAATAACTTAAATGTATCCTCATTTCGATCATGAGTTGGGATAGAAATAAACTTTTGAATATAAATGTATATAAAATTATGTGCCATTTTCATGGAAGTTGTTAAACTTCAAGAGTGGAAACATGATTTACAAGGTTTTCAGACAGTCAATGAATTTTCATAAAATGCTCAAGTTCCAAAATATAAGTATCAAAATGCATCATTCGATTTTGCAAAAGGTTGTTGGTAGTTCTCTAACCTTGTCTCTCCAATTTCGAACACACAAAACCCTTATTCCTCCAAACTCCAAGTGACCGGCTCGAACAGTTGATCAATCAGCAGACATAGCTAGCCGCATGCCTTATCTTGCTCATAGATAGCTACCTCCAACTGACTAGGAAACAAGAATATAATCAATAGGGTACCGATCGAAAGACCAGTCATCATAAGTCCGTCTTGCCCATCGTCTTTCAAAGCCAATCCAGGCCCACCCAAAAAGGTCTTAAGTAGTTCAGTATAGTATAAACTATCCAACAACATTCTCAAACAATATCTCAACTCACCATAATAATCAGTGAATACAGGGATCAATACAAGATTGTAATCAATAAAGCGAGGATGATATTAGTAAAACAATACTTTGTAGAATTCTTATTAGATTTTGTTTCTTAATCGCTAATTTCATGTAAAACAACATAAATCATGATTAAATAGGAACTACCATCAATGGGAAATGGCGATGTGTGATAACTTTCGCAATCTGTTTATTTTTCCCAAACACATATGAACATAAATTAGATTAATCACTTGATTTAGAAATCCAACATATCAGGGTAGGCTAGAAATTCAAATAATAATGGCTTAAGAATCACAAGACAAGGAAGAGTAGTTTAGATAGACTATCGTGTTCAACACAAGAGTCGAAGAATATCATAGAACAAACAAATAGCAATTATTTGGATCACAACATAGAAAGGATCAAGCAACAAGGATATATTTACAAATATATATGTTCTTTCTCCCGCAAATAAATCCAGTATATACTCACCTGATAGCCGCAGAATTAGCTTCTGAGCTGTTTGGAGCGTCCATGTCCTTGTTTCCTAATCAATTCAAAGCTTGGAATAAGATAACCTACACAGACATCGTATTGATTTTGAATCATAAATCTAAATGTACTTAAATGTCCTTATTGGTTTTCTTAGTTAACTCATTTGGTTTAGTCATAATTTCCTCAATTATCATATTGTACCCAGGCATTTAAGATAGTAAATACAATTGTTCTTAACTCAACGAGTTGGTAAACAGATTATTAAAGTCTCACTTAAGGTCCTAATGGCAAACTATAACCCATTTGAGTCGATTTGGTTCAACTTTATAATAATTATAGTAGTAAATAGGTCTAACATAATTCAAGCCCAATTATTTTTTTATTCTTAATCATCTAATACCCTTACTCTTAATGTCCAAGTGCCCCTTTACAAGTTTAGGGGCGAATTGATTCGAGGATTATTGAGTTCATTTATAGATAGCTCATTCCAGTCATCTTTATATTACAAGTACGATCTGCACAAAATATCTAGTCTTCCTAATTTGGGGTCTTAAGTCGATTTGACCATAACTCGTCCCACTATGGTTATGAGTTAAGTCCTTCTTCTTTCATTTATTAAGTTTGAATCTTATAATTTTGCTTCCATTTTATAGTTATAAGATCAATCCATAACTTAAGCCAAACTATAGTTTAACAACCTTACTTCATATTATGCTTGGATTGTAACAACCCAATTTTTGGGACACATGTTTAAGTTGATTGAAATTAAATTAATTAAAGTTTAGGTAGAAATATTGGGAATTGGAGGATTTAATTTTAAATAAGAAAGGACTTGATTGTTTGAAATAATAAAGTTTAGTGGGCTAATGTGAGTGAGCAAAAAGTTGGAGGACTTTAAAATAATTAAATTTGATTTGATTGCCCAAGAATGGGAATGTTAGGGGTCAAAGTGTGAGAAATAGGAATTAGATGACTAAATTGAAGACTGAGGACCAAAATGAAGGCTATTAAAGAATTTTGGGGTGAAAAGTAGGATGGTCAGAAAGTTTGGGGCTGAATTGAAGATGCTGAAAATACATACATATATATATATAGGATTAAGGACGAAATTATGTCAAATTCTCAAAAAACACCCTAAACCTACCTACCGGCAAACTGCCGGAAAATGACTATGAAATTTGAAACAAAAATCGTGGTTGGCTTCCTCAAGTTGAGAGGAACAAGCCTATACAAAAAACTCCTAGAAACAACTGATGAAATCGCCAGAAAATAGGGGCCGACAGCAAAGCTCAGCGAGGGTGGCGGTTCTACCGTGTCCGACGGCAAAAAGTGGTCGTGCTTTACTGGGCTTTGATTGCAAGGAGATGGGTAGGCTGGTGGTAACATTAGTTTGGTGTTTTGGTGGCTGGAAATGGAGAATTAAAGGTGGCGGAGGACGACGGTGGGTTAGGGCTAGCCGTGGTTTCGAAAGGCCAATTGGCCAGCCTATCGTTGTCAAAATTGAAAATTGGTTGGGGCGTTTTGCTCCTAGCGTCGAGGCGCGCTTGATGTTGGTGGTGATCTCTATCGCTGGCAGCGGTGCATGACGGTGGTGTTTAGACAGTTTGTGCAAAATTGGATTCCGGGCTCGTTTAGGCTATCCTTGACTTAAGATTGGATCCTGGTTCGACCCAATTTGGGTAATTTTTAATAATCAAATTTTAATTCGATTAAGTTGTTGATGTAGTTAGATTTTTGAATTTAGTTTAATTATGACCTGTATTAAGACTATCAAACTATAATTTAGCTCAAGTTATGGATTAATTTTATAGTTAATACAATATCGAACTCAATCAGCCCAAAGGAATACCGTTAAGACTTTAAGTGGAATTTTGATTATTTGTTTACTGATTCATTGAATTAAGAACTATGATGGATTAACTGAAGAACTTGATAAGGACATTTAAGTGCATTGAAAATTATGATTCGGAAATCAACATAATATGGGATTAGGTCACTCTATTCTGAACTTTGAATTGAATAGGAAACCAAGTCATGGACTTTCCAAACATTTAAGGATTATTGGGACTGTGTTAGAATAACCTTAAGTTTGATAAAGACATCAGTTATATTCATAATTAGAATCAGAGGATTAATAAGATGATAACATGAGTTATCTTATGACAGTGCTCGACTTGCCTAGAAAGTCAGGACCTGAGCGACTATGGCTAAGAACCCTCTGTTTTTTTCATGTGAGTTTATACTTATTAGTATGAGATTCTTTGCTGGGGAAAGAAACATATGTACTTGTTACTATGTCCTGGTCATTGCTTCCTTTTAATCTATGTGTTAAAAATAGTACTCCACATCGCCCTTCTATATCAAGCGCTTTTGTTAATTTTGATTGATATCACTTTATCTAAAATCGGCGATGTCTTGAGGAAGCTGAAAAGTGATTTTGAAATATATTGTTTTATCGCCATACCTTTTTGGAGACCAGCTTGGTGCTAGATTATATTGTATATAAACATGGCGATTTGATATACTACCTAGAACACTAGTTTTGAGATATATTTATCCGTCATAGCCATGATCATTTCTCATAAACAGGGTCAAGACTATTTGAGCATCCAAATTTTGGTTGTCATGGCGAAGTGACGTGTTATATAAAATGCTATTGCGCACTAATTACTAGTAATTGATATGGTACTGTTTACTGATACCCTTGGGGGTGGGCCCTGGGATTAGCTTGGGACAGACCTAGCAGAACGGACCGACGACGACCGATCTCCTGCTGATACCCTACTAATAACATCTGGCTCCGTAGTTCGCTGGAGGCACTACAAAAAATAAGTATATTAGTGGGGTTATTATGAACCCCACTAATTCTTTTATCTTGTGGGGGTTTAGCAACCCCCACAAATTAATAATAAATAAGGGGGAGTTTTGTGGTGTAGTAGCGGTTTAAACCGCCAAAAATTAGATTTAGATTTTAATTTTTTTTATTAAAATCAGATTTACCTTTTTTCTTTTTAATTTCAACCAAATCCCCCATTTTTCCCTCTCTTTCTCTCTCTTGCGCTTCTCATCGAGCCTTAATTTCAGAATTTCTCTCTAGCTCTTTCTTCTCTCTCGCTCTTCTTGTCGCTCCTCTCTTGCTATCTCTCGTTCCATATTCCTGAATTTCAATTTTCCTCGTTTCTCTTGCTATCTCTCGTTACTGGTAACAAGGTCGCGGTCTGGGTATTTTTCTTTTCTCTTTTTTTGTAATGGGTCGTGGAATCAGATTCTCTTTTGGCAGAAGTTCCTTGTTATTTGCTTTTTTAAGTGTTTATTCTTGAGATATCCTGTAAAAAAAAATTAGTAATCTATATATGCATAGTTATCCATCATAGTGATTCGTTAATTTCTGGCATATTTCTGTTCCTTTGGTCAGTTCTTAAAATTCTTTATTTCTAGTGAATGTGTAATTTAAATGGATACTAGCAATGCAAAGTCATTTCTAACCAGATTTTTGTAAAGCTCAAATATTCTGGTAGATAATGATTTGAAGTTTAAAGGAAAATTTGATATTATATAAAGCTAGTTTTTTCGGATTCATGTTTATGTAATGAAGCTGAAGGTTCTATAAGTGAGTTTTATTTCATATGTCAATGAATTGTTCTGAGATGTTATTTATTATTTCTGTTTCTGTCTTTTTGAATGCAACTTCTTGTGTACATATTATTGAGCGGCATTTTATTACTCAACTTCTTAGACAATTTTATGTAATGATGAGTAAAATGACGCACGAGGCATATTGTTCTTATCTTAGCATGTTGTTTTTAGTTGGTGCCTTGTTTTGACATATATGCATGTTTCTGTAATGTAAGCTCAACTATTAAGATGTGTCCATTAACCTTCATCTTTTCATTACAGAATATAATGATGTTTCTGCCTATCGATTATCTTTATCTGAGGACACGAAAGCCATAAATCAGCTGGTATGACATGTACTCACTAAAGGTGCTCTCTCTACAACAATATCTAATGCAGAGAAATAAGATGATCAACAGAGTATTAGGATCATTGACAGATTATTATGTCCTTGACCCTTGACTTTTTTGTAGTTATAGCAATCTTTATCCTGTTTCTTTAGTGTTAAAATCATAGTATATAGCTGATAATGCATTTAAAATAACAGTGAAACGAGAGTAGAGGGCTTGGAGACTGTTGACTATCTCGAAAACCTTCGCGAAAAAGTACATTTTACAGAACAAGGAGACAGCTTGATCTTTAAATCTGAGGTAATATACCCACACTATATGAAATATTATGCAATTTTCTTTTGATGTGCAAGCAGCAGAAGATTGAATCAAACCGACTGGACCTGATTTAAAATAAAAAAAATGTTGATAAAAATTTACATTAATTTGTTAAGAACAAAAGAATTGATATTCTAGTTTAACGTGAACCAAACAACTTAGTCTTGGTGGATTAAGGAAAAGTAGTCTGGCAGAAGGCTGACTCAAAACCAAAATTAAAGAAAGATGTTTATTATTTTTACTATCTACCAAGAAGCTGTCATTTTTCTGTGCAAAACGAGATTGTCATTTAAGCAGGAAGCATCATTTCCTTTTTCTAGCTTTATTTCTGTGTAATCACATCCTTTTTGTTTGATGAGAGAAGCATCTTTTGATTCTTGAAAGACTAGCAATTTCTTATCAGCTATTTGAAGTTTAAAACACACACACACCCCCTCGGCCCAAAAACTAAATGATTATTGTTATATTCTTTGATTTAACGTCAAATCTCATTTGATTTTAATATATAATCTGAAAAAGTTTTGAAAAAAGAAAAGGGAGTTGAATATAATAACCAAGTGGTTGATATAGTTAGTTGATAGGGTAAAAAGAAAGAAGAATGAGAGGGTAGGATTCATCTCAACTTTAGTTCTGCAAAGGGCATATACTCGTACAGTTAAAGAAACCTGGCCTTCAATATTGATAAAGCAGGTTCAATACTTTGACTTCTGTCTGAAGGAGTCAGAACTAATACTTAGGAAACTTTGGATTTTGTTCTGTAATTTTTCTAGGAAACTTAGAATTATGCTTTGTTCGTAAAAATTCTATCCCTTTTTTCAGGGGCAGTGTGAAAATGGGCTGGGCAGTCTACAAATAGATCTCTGGTAATTATATAAAAATGAGATGGAAAATATTGTGAAATTTCTTGCAACATTATTAATGTATTCTTAGGTTTCCACGAAATTTGTAATGTTTTAATCCTACTTTACATTTCAAAGTATAGCTTCATTTTAAAGTGTAAATCTTGCCCCAAGTCACTTCTCATTGGTCAATATTTCATGTGGCTATAAGTCCATGATTTTCTTTTAATTAAGTTTGGTCAAATCAAGTTAAATTGAATTAATTTCATTGTGGCAGTATATATATATATTATCATTTGTATATATAGTTGACAATGATATAAAATGACTAATTAATATTTTTCTTTTGGGAAGCGGGGAATAGGGGTCAATATTTTCTTCTAAATTTATGATTTAATAATGACAATTATTTTTTTTTGCATTTTCTTATTTTAATTCCTTAGACTTGAGAATGCGTGGTTTGAGTGGCTTTTCAACAAATGGTGAATATAGTAATTATCAAAATGTGGATAAATTGGTTAAATTGGAGTCCCAGTTGAAAAACGTTATAAATGCAGTTAGACTTACATTTTGACTAAAGAAGGATTCCTGATGAGCTCGCTTCTATTTTTTATCTACCTCTACAAGTATTTGTTTAGATTTTTCTTCATATTTTGGTGTGGCTGGTTATAGCTTGAAGTTTGGTATTTATATATTTTGAAATACTCATTTTTCTCCCCACAGGCACAGGCACAGGCACAGGCACATGATGCAGGTAATCAACATGAATCTCTTACTTCTCTAGTAGGAAGATCTTCAAGTGTCAGTGATCAAGATCACAATAAAGCTCCTCACTAGCTACTTATTTGTAGTGTTTACTTACATGGGAAACTAAATTGAACATTTTAGTACTTGTGGATTATGATGTTGACGTTTTTGAGAATGTTGATGTTGATACTTTTTAGAATGATGATGTTTTTGAGGATGTTGATGTTTTTGAGACTTGATTTTAATATATTGATTTTACAATCAATTGATTGTGTTAAATTTTGATAATGAAGATATATTGGCAGGTATATGAAATGGCATATGGGAGTATTGAAAATTAACTAAAAAATTAGTTTTAAAAAAAATTATTGTTGGGGTTGTAAACCCCCACTAAAATTAACTCATCTTTTGATCAAATACCATATTTTAATATAGAAGGGGTTTAAAACCTTCATTAAAATCATATGAAATAATATTCTTGAATAACAGTGGGAGTTTCAAACTCCCACTAATATTATGTGAAATAATTCTTTTTTATAATAGTGGGGGTTTAGGTAGAAATATTGGAAATTGGATGATTTAATTATAAATAATAAAGGACTTGATTATTTGAAATTATAGAGTTTAGTGGGCTAATGTGAGTGAGTAAAAAGTTGGAGGACTTTAAAATAATTAAATTTGAATTTGATTGCCCAAGAATGGGAATGTTAGGGGTCAAAGTGTGAGAAATAGGAATTAGAGGACTAAATTGAAAACTGAGGACCAAAATAAAGGTGGTTAAAGAATTTTAAGGTGAAAAGTAGGACGGTCAGAAAGTTTAGGGCTGAGTTGAAGATGCTGGAAAATACATTTATATATATATATATATAGGATTAAGGACGAAACTATGTCAAATTCTCAAAAAAAACCCTGAACCTACCTGCCGGCAAACTGTAGGAAAATGACTATGAAATCTAAAACTAAAATCATGGTTGGCTTGCTCAAGCTAAGAGGAACAAGCCTATACCAAAAACTCCTAGAAACAACCGACAAAATCGCATAAAAATATGGGCCGACGGCGGGGGTGGCGGTTCCGTTCATGGGTTTTGATTGCAAGGAGGTGGGTAGGCTAGTAGTAGCGTTAGTTTGGTGTTTTGGTGGCTAGAAACGGAGAATTAAAGGTTGTGGAGGACAGCGGCGGGTTAGGGCTTGCCGCGATTTTGAACTGCCAATTGGCCGACCTATCATCATTAGAATAAAAAATTAGTTGGGGTGTTTTTCTCCTAGCATCGAGGTGCGCTTGATGGTGGGGACGGTCTCCATCGCCGGCGGCGGTGTGTAACGGTGGTGTTCAGGCAGTTTGTGTAGAATTGGATTCCGGACTCATCTAGGCTATGTTCGACTTAAGATTGGATCCCGATTCAACCTAATTTGGGTCATTTTTAATAATCAAATTTTAATTCGATTAAGTTGTTGATGTAATTAGATTTTTGGATTTAGTTTAATTATGACCTATACTAAGACTGTCAAACTATAATTTAGCTCAAGTTATGGATTAATTTTATAGTTAATACAATATCGAACTCAATCGGCCCAAAGGAATACCGTTAAGACTTTAAGTAGAATTTTGATTATTTGTTTACTGATTCATCAAATTAAGAACTATGATGGATGACTATAAACATTTCAGAATGCCATGAAACTTTAGGGAGTTGGGATTGAACAAATGAATTAACTGAAGAACTTGATAAGGACATTTAAGTGCATTGAAAATTATGATTTGGAAATCAACATAATGTTGGATTAGGTCATTCTATTCTGAACTTTGAATTGAATAGGAAACCAAGTCATGGACTTTCCAAACATTTAAGGATTATTGGGACTGTGTTAGAATAACCTTAAGTTTGATAAAGATATCAATTATATTCATAATTAGAATTAGAGGATTAATAAAATGATAACCTGAGTTATCTTATGACAGCGCTCGGCTTGCCTAAAAAGCCAGGACCTGAGCGACTACGGGTAAGAACCCTCTGCTTTTATCAGGTGAGTTTATACTCATTAGTATGAGATTCTTTGCTAGTGAGTTTAATCTATGTGTTAAAAGTAGTACTACACATCGCCCTTCTATATCAAGCGCTTCTGTTAATTTTGATTGATATCGCTTTATCTGAAATCGGCGATGTGTTGAGGAAGCTGAAAAGTGATTTCGAAATATATTATTTTATCACCATACCTTTCTAGAAACTAGGTTGGTGCTGGATTATACTGTATATAAACATGGTGATTTGATATACTATTTGGAACACTAGTTTTGAGATATATTTATCATTCATAGCTATGATCGTTTCTCATAAATGGGTCAAGACTGTTTGAGCATCCGAATTTCAGCTATCATGGCGAAGTGATGTGTTATATAAAATGTTGTTGCACACTGATTACTGATAACCGATACTGTATTGTTTATTGATACCCTTAAGGGTGGGCCCTAGGATTAGCTTGGGACGGACTGGGTGAAACAAACCAATGGCAACCGATCTCTTGCTGATACCCTACTAATTACATCTGGCTCCGTAGTCTGCTGGAGGTAGCTAGCTATAGGGGGGATGAGGCATATAGCTAGCCATGCCTATTAGTTATAGTATATTATCTGAGCCGATCACTCAGGACTAGAGGAATAAGGGTTTTCATGTTTTCAAAAGTGGAATGACAAGGTAGAAGAACTGCCAACAGCTTAACAGTGAAAATGTTTTGTTAAATTATATTCAGTTACTCGATATGCTTGACACTTATATTTTGAATCTCAAATATTTGATTGGAATCTAGTGGATGTTCAAATGGCATATCGACCCCCTCTCTAATTATAGTTGAGGGTTAAACCTCTATGAGAGATAGTGAATTTTGTGAAGGCTCATCACTGGTATGGGACGGTGGTGAGATGGATCACCTCAAAACTTTGACTAAAACCTTCTATCACAACTTTTGAAAATATTTATGCTTCTATTTGTCTCTTATGTAATAATTGTGAAATTGTCACTTTGTTGTTATTGCTAAACTATCTCACTACGTCCTTTGGACTTATATTGTTTTATTATTGCTCTCCGTTCTTTACCCCAAATAAGAAACAAGTGACGAAGACAGATTAGCCTAGGTGACCATAAGGTAATGAGGGTGATAGAAGTGATAAGTGTGATTCGAAATATTTGGATTCAGAATTGAATGTCCGATCAATGTTGTAGTAAAAATTAATTATTTTGGAATTTTGGGAATTGTATTTTCTGTTATAAGGAATACATGTGGTATTGTTTGAGTAGCACCTTGGCTGAAAATAGACGCCTCTTGATCGGGGCGTTACATGAATTTATTCCAAAGTTCTAATCACATTCGAGAAATTAATTAAATTAAAATTCGAGTATGAAATTTATCCAAATTGAATCGGAACAAGATCCTATCTCAAGCCAAGAGTAGTCTAGATGCACTCAAAATTAGAAATTGGACATTTTTTTTGGGATGTCACTGGAGCACCGTTGCGCCACCACCTCTGGAGATGAGAAACACTGCCACCAATATGTGTGCCTTGCTAAGGCAAGCAAAACGGCTTAGTCAATATTAGATTTCCTCACTAGCTTGGCCAATTTGGCCACCAACCACCATGAAGCCTTAACTTGCCACCATCGATCGCCCATCTCTGATTACTCCACCACTGCCTATCAAATCAGCAAATTGAAACCACCTAAGCCTTGCCCATGTCGCTCCGACCAAAACCCCTAGAGCAATTTTGATGATTGTCATCGGTATCTCCATCAATTAGACCAACACGTTGTGGCACCACCCTAACACTATCTTTAGCCACTGCATCTAATTACTCAGCCATCAGCCGTTGTTTCATCAAATTGACACCACCAAACACTCACCCATCTAATTTCGACCAAAACCCCTCTGAGCCCTCCTACAACTTGCCGCCAGAAGTGGTGGAACCACCACCTCCACTATGGTTCTGTGTCATCCTCAATTTTTGGCCAAATCCCTTGGTGTTTTTGGTCAAACTTGATATGGTTTTGCTCCTTAGGTTGCGGGGACGGTTATTCTTGGATTGGTTTGGGGTTCTCCGACCATTTTCTAGCCATTCGCACGTTGGGGGAGGTTTTGAGAATATAATTAAACTCCGTACTCAATCTATATATATAAAAGTATTTTTTGGCCTTTTCAATTTGACAGTGAAATTTATTCACCACCTTCAGTTACGCCCTTCTAGATTTTAATTGCCTTCATTTTTGCCCCTAAACTTTGATTCAGTCCTTGAAGGTCTCATTATTGCACATTGACCTCCTGACAGTCTTATTTACGAGCAATCAGGCCCTAACTTGAATTATTTTGTAGTCCTTAAACTTTTAATTTTCCTACATTGATTTTAAACAATCAAACCCTTCCCTTAGTTACGATTAAATCATTCAACTGTCAATAATTATCCATAAACTTTAATTAAAATTTAACTCAAAACTTAATATAAATCCAATTAATTTAAATTAGTATTTTATTTTGCTGCAACAGTAACTATAGATTTAAGATCCAAAATTCGGGGTGTTACACCACTCTTCCTCACTATTACTTGAAACACTTTCAATTTTTACGACTTTTCACTTCTATAAATTTCTCTACCACTTTCCACTTCTACTTCTTCAGAAATAGAAGGTTTTGTAAATACGGCCTACAACGCTTATTAATTTTGATAATGAGAATCTTGCTATTTTGTTCAGTTGTCTATTTAGCATGGGTTTTTAAGTTAATAATTATGGTCCTTAGGTTTGTAATTTTCTTTATGTAATCATGGTGGCTATTTCATTTATTATCAGTTGTTTAGTTCCAGTATTAAGATTTTTTATGAAAGTTGTTCTAAAAATATTATCTTCCAGCTTATTTTATGTGGGTTTGATAGGATGCCAGTTTTTCTTGTATAGCTGGTACAATATTTCCAACATTATATTAATATTAAGAAGACTGTAATAAAAACTATATGTTATTTAAACAACTCTTGTTTGGATTAACAATTGATACAAATTTATTGGTAACCTCACATTTTGTAGTCATATGTAAATAGTTCAAATTTATTAAATTATAATCTATTTTAATATTATTTTGTTTGAGTCACCAATTTATTACCAAAAAAATTATTACTAACAAAAAATTAAACAATAATAAAAAAATTATCAATAATAATATATATTGAGCAACAATAATTTTTATTGTAGCATAAATAATATTTCATAAATGGTACTAATTTTTGTTTGTTGTGATATGACTTTATAGTGATAAAACATATTATTTTGACCCGCCACTATTTGACACTTAGGGATACATGTATAACGTCAATTTATTGACATTAAAAATTATCGATATAATTTGTGATAAGATTTTTGTAGTCACTTGTATCATTAACTATTACTAAAAATAACTTTAACACAATTCTCTCAATATTAAAATTTATGAAATTCAAATATTGTGGCAAAATTAAAAATTTTGTGACTTAATATATAATTAGTATCAATTTTTGTATTATCACTTGTTATATTGCCATGAAAGTTTAAAATAACTTCATTATTGTTATAACCATAATTAGTACAATCCTCCTCATTGCAATTTTGATATATTGAAAATTTAATTTTCAAAACATCCTTCTTCTTAAGCACGCGTTAGCAACAAATCTTTTTATTTGTTTTAATTGCAAATATCCCCCCTATTATATCATCAAAAAGAATTGAGCTTATCAAAAATCATATGGAAATTACTAATATAATAAGCTATAGAACTCTAACAAAACTTTTATTTAAGCATTTGGCATAGAATATATCTGCACAAAACTTTTGGTTAGTTGAAAAACTATATTCTACTCAATTTAAGATTGCAAAAATATATATATGTTAATACAAAAAACTAAAATTCTTTGAATTAATTTGAGATTTTATTTAGTTTTTAGATTTTTCAATATTATCTAGAAATTTAAGTGCGGTACTGCCGTTTCCGTGGAACCAATTACAGCCTGAGAGTTCTTCAAAAAAAAATAAAAAATCCTGAGAGATATGGTAGAGAGCAAGCTGCAACTGTTTGTGCTGCTGATGGGCTGTCAGATAGTGCTGGCCCATCATAATGATTATGTATTGGTATTATAATTCTACTTAGTACTGTCAACGGGTGGATTTGGATTGAATCTGTTGTATTCAAATTCCAATTTAATTAACAAAATTAATATCCGAATTCGATTCGAAATTCTATAGGATCTTTGTTAATTATTATCATATCCGAACTCGATGGATATCCGAAATTTGATTAAAAAATTCGACCCAATTCATTTATTTATTTTTCCTTTTAAATTTTATAAAAATATTGTATTTATAAAGTAAATATATGTCATATTTAAATTTTTAACAACTTTTTATTTTATATTAGTTCAAAGGTTAAATATTTTAATACTAAACTCATTTTTCACATTATATTAATGTATAGTGAACTATTATATGTTATTATATTTGATATTTTATCAATCCCTCTTATTTTTTAGGTTAAAAACTCAATTTTAATAGTATAATATAGATATTAATATAGATATTAGATCAATATAATACATAAATTTTATTTTAAAATATTTATTAATATTATAGATAAGAATATTAATTTAATAACAAATATTAAGGTTCGGATTCGGATCTTTAACGGATCGGATTGTTTAATTCTATATTCGATCCACTTATTTTGAATTTTAAATATTTATAATCGGATGTGATCCATCAAATATTTTAATCGAATAAAAATTCTAAAACTAAAATTGGATCGGATTAATATCCAATCAATTGACAGCCGTAATTCTACTGGCCCATTGTGATCTGTATGGCCCAAGTGAAAACCCGTTGCTAGTGTCAAACGAGCCTCTATTCATCAGCAAATATCTATAATTCTATATCTATATCTATATTATTATAAAAGGAAAGACTTTTTTATTCTCACATATAGAAGTGATTTCACTATTTTTATCATTTTTAAAAATTTTACCCTTTAAAAGCTATTCAAATATTAAAAAGAATTAGTGTAATAATCAATTATTGTTAAGGATAGAAATGATAATAATTTCAATTGGGTAGTTCTCACACCAATTTTTGAATAATTCAAATTTGCCCTCAAGATGTAATATTAACATCCAAATAAATTTATGGGTATAATTTTAATTGAATTAAAAGATAACACAAGCCACATTTCAATTCTCAATATTGAGGATATGTTCTTCAATTCTCTATATGGATGATATTTCAACAGTGTGTTTTATTTTTTAAATGCAAATATTCATTGTTGAGATTTTATTTTTATTCCATAAAAAAGAGAAGAAAATGAGATTGAAAAAGAAAAGGATGCAAGTATTACTAATTTCTAATCCACAAGTCCTAGATAGAGACTAACGTTTTGGATGTAGTTTACTCATTCAATTCTTGAGGTCATAAATAATTCCTATTTATTCAGCACTAGAGTTAGTCAATATTTTATACTACTTTTATTTGATGGATTTTTACTATCATTTTTTTTCCCAAATTGATTGGTTTGAAAATCAATATTACATGTTATTTAGTATAGCTATTATTAAAATTTATTATTGTATATTTATTTGTATTATTGATAAAATTAAATATTTTATTTTATTATTATAATTAAGTTTTAATATTGTATATTTTTGAATAAATTTATGCACATAAGAACCACGTGCAACCAACGACTACTAGTATCAAGAAATTGGAACTGTTGAAAAGAATGAAAACTTTTGGGAAGTGAGAACTAGGACTTTGATTCCAAAGATATCGTTACATCCTATTTATTAAGTCAATTTGATTTTCTTTTTAAATTAAAATAATAAATAATTCAAATTGTTTGTCTGGAAACGAGTTTATAAATGTCAAAAAAATATTACTAAAAAAAAAAAAATAGTGATAATATATATAGATATTTTAAATGACAAAGCAAAAACTGCCTTAACTTATTAATAATTGTTGTGTCTTTAATAGGATTAAATTTTTTTTTAAGTTTTAGTATTGGAAATTAACAGCATATGTATAATATCACTGTGACACCTTTTGTTGCTATTACACACTGTACATAAGGGTGTAAATTATATTAGATGAATTGCAAATGATTCGAACTCGACTCGATCTTTTTGAGTTCGGGCTCGTCTCAATCTTTCTGAACTCGATCCAAGCCCTAGTTTGTCAATCAAGCGAGACGAAGTGAGCTTAATAGTATTCAGTTTAAAAAGTTCGTGAGCTTAAACGAACTTTTTTAATATATATATATACATATATATGTAATTACAACATAAATCTAGATAATAAGGTCCATAAAGATGATGATGATGATGATATATTATTATTATTATTATTATTATTATTATTATTATTATTATTTATTTTTGAAAAAATAACAAATTATTTAAAAAGTTTATAATTATTGATTTTGGTTCAAGCCTAAATAGTAAATAAGCTCAAACTAATCCAAACTTGTACGAGCTCGAGCTCATTCGAGCTTATAAGAATCGAACTCTTCTACTTTCCTATGACAATCTTATCAAATCGAGCACGATAAAGTTTGTCCAAGCCTCCTTCTATTACAATAAGTTGAGCTTGAGCTTAATTATTTATATTTGACCAAGCTCAACCCAAAGCTCGAGCTCATCAATTAATAGACAAGTCGAACTTGAGCCTGTTAGATTCAAGCTCAACTCGTCTTGTTTACATCCATGTACATCATGAATTATCAATAGTAATAATATAAAACAACAGTTGTTGTCACTATTAAATTATTGTTGTTATAAAATAAAATTTTATTGTTATTTAATATATATTATTTGTGACAAAATAAATATTATTACACTTATTTATTATATATATATATATATATTGTTGTGTATTAACACCTTTGGATAGACTCTACTTGGTCAATAATAATATATAACTACATGGCGCTGAGTGGCTTGTCGCCTAATGGTATAAGTTTTTCATATAATATGAAAGGTTAAAAGTTCGAATTCGAATGAACTCCTAATGTGTAAAAAAACAGAAAGAAAAAAAATAAAATCTGCATGACCACAGTAGAATTTCTCTGTGCTACCATTCAAGAAGGCCCTCCTCCGATTAAGAGTTAAGACCTGTACATAATTTTTGATAGTTAAATAAACATCTATGGGTAGTCCACCCTATATTTATTATCTGTTTGCGTCGAACTCGTGTCACGTTCTCATTGACTGAGCAAAAGCAAGACACCCAAGAGTTGGAATCATAAGATTTATTGCCTAGTAACATCAAAATTATTGCAGATACATTAATGCAAATAAGACAATAAATTTCGGAAAAAGGCACGCTAGCCATCAACAACAAGCCAAACTACAAAATACATGTGAAATAGAATTGTTTAGTACGAGAAAGATAGTTCCAGTTAGTATAAACAAGAGAAAAAGAAGTTTTATATATATATATATATATATATATATATAAATATAGCTCAGAACTCAGAAGATATAATGAAACTTAATATTTAATAATGGGTGTATTTGAATTAGGTAGGTTAAATTATTCTCCAATGAGAAATATTTAGTAAATTATAAATCCAGTCATATAAATTTTTATTGCAAACTAATAGTTTTTTTTCAATATATTGAATTGTAAGATGAGAAGTAACAATAATGATGCTGTTAACATGACAAAACAAAATATGACCCCAACTGCTCTAGAAAATAAATAGAATTTTTAATAGTTGAATACACATTAATTATCATTTTGAAAAATTATATCATTAATAATATTAAAGAAATTATTATACAAATAGGATACTCATATTAGTGGAACTTGATTTCAAAATCTGTTAATGATATAAACACTTTATCACGTAGACAAAAATTCGTTTCCTACTCAAAAATGTTTTCAAAACAAAAATTGATTTCAACACAACTAATAGCAAGTCAATAACTTATTTCTGAGGTAATTATAAGTTGACACACTCTATTGTGGTTATTTAACTATCAAGAAAATTATATTATAATCATTTATTTCATACGTGCACACGTAGAATTGATTAGAGATAAATATGTGATTTTCTTAAATTAGGCTTTTCAAAAGAAGGTTAGAAAACTAGTCGTACAAGAAATAGAAAACTTGTCGGCTAAAAATTTACTTTAGGACCCAAAATTTCTCTCTGTCCCAAAAATGTAACTTTCAATTGTCTTGAGACAAAGTTCCAAAAATTCAAAAAATGAATTTTTCATTTTTGTATTATTATTCTCAAAATATTAAAGTGCAATTTCTAAAAAATAAATAAAGAAAAATAATAAAAATTAACTTGAAGTGCAAGAAGTATATGATTCTTTTTCGAGATTTATGACCTGTTATAAGGTGTTTGATAAATAAAGATTTCAATTGAAAAGAAAAAGTTATATAGTATAGCAATAACGTATCTATAAACGAGGAAATAATTAATGAAGGAAAAAGACTTTGGATGAAAAAATAATGAAATGGGCGGTGGGAATTGACCAAAATGGGCATGGAAAATATGTCAGTAGTGACGACTGCGGACCTAGGGAGCCGCAAAGCCTCCTCCCTTAGAAAGGCATCTCCTACCGATGCAGCTGTTGCACGTGATTTTATTTTTATATACAATCCAATAGCACTATACTATCACTAGGTTAAATAGTACTTCACCCCTCAAATTTAATTAATTTGACACATTATTCCTCAAAAATAATTAAAAGACACTTTACTCTCTTAATTTAGAATTATTGGAATATTTTGCCCTCAAAATACAATTTCTGGTAAATATTACTCTTGTCATTTCTACATTTTTCAGTTTAAAAATAAAGAAACTCATATACTAAGAACAATAGGATACAGAAGTTCTTATTTTTTTTCTTACATTCAATTAACTCGTTTGCCTTCTCCTATTGTTTATAGAATTAATTGTTGATTGAAATACAAGTGAATAAGTTTTAGTACATGTATTTTAGTTAAAAATATTTTTAGTTTTTCATTTATAAGGCTGTGTTGTAATTCATTTTATTATCTAATAAGATTGTTATGCCAACTACATTAAAGAAGCAAAATCACTAACTTTATTATTACTCTAAAACAAAATTTTTCTACTTTATAAAAGTTATTTTCAGGAAATAGTAAAGCCCATACTTTATTTTAGTAATGTTAAGATTATCTAATCCATCTTTAAAGAATCAGAATTATTAATTTTGTGATTCATCTAAATTATGGTCATGTTGATTAGGAAGAAAAAAGGAAGAAGTGCTCATATACTGCACATACATATGTTAGATTAACAACTAAGTCAACCTTTCAATTACAAATATAATTAATTAGTTTAACAAGAAATGCACTTTACAAACTAATAGCCCTCTTAAAGGAATATATATACAACACATTGCAGAAAGTATCACACAAATATATTGAGAAAGGTGGAGAAAAGTAAAAATGACAAGAATAACCTTTTTCTCCATCCACATAATTTGCCAGAAATTGTATTTGGGAGACAAAGTGTTCCAATAACTTTAAGTTGAGGGGCTGAAATGCCTTTTAGTTTTTTTTTACTAGTAATGTGTCAAAACAATTAAATTTGGGGGGTGAAGCATTATTATTATTATTATTATTATTATTATTATTATTAAATGCTTTTAGAAAAAGTCAGGCGTGTGAGCATTGTCACTGTTTTGTGTGCATGAGTGACTTAGTGAATGAATGAATCCCACTTCTCTTGTTTGATGAAGAATGAACAATGTATGGTCCACCGTCCACCCTCAATGATTTTTTGAAAAATTATTCTTCCCACTTTGACCCCATAATCAAATTATTACATGCCTTTTTGAGCTGCCACTTTTCCACCATAAAGAAAAAAAGACAGTCCCTGGATTTCAGATTGTTGTCCAATTAAAATCCTTGCTCCTAAAATTAAGCTTTGCAAACGTGGATATGCCACTCCTCCAGAATAGCGGTTGGTCAAGTGGTGGAGTCAAGCATATGATGTTGTAAGGATTGAATATCACATAAACAACTACAAATTAAACTTTAACTTTGCCTAACTCTATATATAGTAAATTATTTTATCTATTACTTTCATAATTTAATGCGAATGATATAAATTTAATTGGATTGTGATACGAAACTAAATGAAGTTATAATGAAACTTCAAGTTTTGCATTTAAAAAATTTAAGTCTGAGTATGATTGAGCTTAGATCTCGATCCACGTAGATATTTGACCCCTAAGATCTTATTACAAAATTATATGGTACGCTTATTGGGGTAACACTCAACTAAAACGTTCCTATGCTTAAGTTAAAGTTAAGTTTAAAAATATATTAAACGAATAAAAGAGATCTAGCTAAAATTTAATTTTTTTTTTTTACGCCTTACTACTTAAAAAGTGCATTATTTACAATGAGTATTAGATGGATATTAGTGTATGAAATAGGCATCGTCATGTAAATGATCAGATGTTTTATATATCAATGGTTATAAGATCGAGTTATTGTCTGATCAAGTTTAAATTGAGTTAGATTCAACTTAACTAAAAAAGATACGAATTTTTTAATCTATTTAAGGTATAGTTTCAAGTGATAGAATTTTTAAGTACTTTCTTGTTTAACAAGATTGGAAAATAAATTGATAGAACTGCATAAAATTGGCTCAGGCAACACCTAAATGCTATGCATAAAGCAATCAGTTTTATGTCTGAGTTCAAATTTCTATGGCTTGTTTTGATATTGGAAATGGAAATTGAAACCATAACAACTAACAAAGCAAAACATAGTGCATCATACATAAACTTAATGGGATGCTGCTGGTGTTTTCTCTCAAAGTACTAGTTTTATTATAAAACTTCATATGTATCTCTTAGTGCATATATATATATATATAGTAGTTACCAATGATTAAATCCACCTAACATATAATCAAATAATGTCTTAATTAGTTGAAATGGTATGGTCTGATCATTGATACATCTTTGAAATAAAAAAATAAAAAAATTGTGAATCCCAATATTAATTGAGGACATTACAGTTACTTTAGCCAATAGGCAACCATTATATTATGCTTTGTGTTTGAAATTTCAATTATGCAAACTAGAGGAGGATAAGTTCTTCTTATGACAATTTTCAGCTCCACTTTATAATGTTGGCCACAATGTTCTTATCTTCATTCTACGTCATTTTCGTTGAAAGAATAATCCAAATTACTAATTAATAAAAAGTTCATCTTCTTGGCAAATTAAAATCCCCCTCAAAGACTACATGGGTTGTTCATAATGAAGTGATTGATAGTAGTAGATATGGGCCCACAAGATTATATTAGCCAGAGGAGATCAAGAGCGTGAGTCTTATACTTATCCATAAAATTATTTGTTTGAAAAATAAGACTTGGACATGGACAGGAGTGATAACATTTAGAGATGTCAATTCGTGCAGATTGGATAGGTTCGGGTTAGGTTGAGATAGAGGTATAACATAAAAATACCAAATACAAACTCAACTCAACCCGATGTTAAACTCAAAAGGTTCAACCCTAACCTGACCCAAAAAAAAAAAAAAAAAAAACCTAACATGACCCATAAAATTTCGTGTTAGGTTCGGGTTGACCTGATTTTTAGTTAGGTCACCCAACAATTTGGTAAACCCGACTCGACCTAACCTGATCTATTTATTTTATTTTTCATATTTATAAATTCCAACATTATAATTGAGTAGAAATTTAATCTACAATAAAATCTAAAATTTGGTACAATAATTAAGGTTTAAGAAAAACAATAGCTTGTCATGTCATGAGTACTCCAAATACAAAAAAAAAAATAACAAACCATTGTTCAGTTAACAATTTTGATGACAACCATCAAATAATCAAAATGCATAATTAACTACAAAATAGTAGAATTAAAGTCAAAAGATAAAAACATATCGAATTCAATTGTCTTTGAATGGGAAGAATGAAAGTGTTATTACATATTTGTTAATAATGTTATTGTAATTTGTAAATTGTAAGAATTTTCAAATTTTAGATTTTTGGATATATATATATATGTATTATTTATATTTTATTTTAATTAGTTAAATTTTTCAGGTGGGTCGGGTTGGGTTGGGTTGGGTCAGGTTTATTGGGTTATTGAGTCACCCACTTATTTTTTTCAGGTTATGCGGGTTGACCCGAAAACAACCCAACCTTTTTTTTTTCTTGGGTCATTTTCGGGTTTGACCCAATTTGACCCAAATCCAAAAACTCCAAACCCAAACCTGATTTTTTTCATGTGGGTCATTATCGTGTTATCGGATTGGGTTTGATTTTGACATCCCTAGATAACATGCAGCCCATCCTCTATTCATCTTACCATTAATATTATTCAACTTTGGCATTGGTGGATATATATTATTATATTATATATGTGACTTTAGAAAGCTGGAAATTATATTGCATTCTTTATTTTGCAAGTATAGACAAAAGTAAGCTTTTATGAATAGGCTTATTAATCCGCAATTCATTTGGCTGCAACCTACCTCGACTGGCTAAGATTTGCAGATCTTCTGATGATATTTTCAAATATTTACATCTTTCAATTTGGTTGATGACATTTTGATGCACGCCAATATCATTTATTATTTTATAAAAGTTAAAATGTGACTACATGTAAAGAAAACTTGTTAAAAACTTACCATGACAGTTATATTCGGAAAATGTTATAATTTTTTAATTTGTAAGAGTATCATATAATATATGCCATGTGACAAAAAACTAGTAATTCTTAAACAACAAATTTTGGGAATCTTAATGAAGATTTTGTCTATGTTAACTTGAAATGATATTAATGTTGGGTGGAATTGAATTAAGGATCCTTTCAAAAATTATAAAGTTGTGGGTGTTTGAATTAGAAACACACTTGTCTTAATTAAGAAAGTGCTTGAGTTAATAAATAAATCATCCGATGCCTTTTTTTACTATTGATATGAGATGGCCCAACAGGTCCAACCCAACAACACTCGATTAGGACAGAATATGAGGACTGGCCGCCCAATTACCTACAAGCCCAATCTATCGCCCGGCACTCAACCTCATAGGTCTTATCCATCATGCCGAACCCCAGCGTCTACCTTCTCAACCAGATCCTGGTTGACCGGAACCAAGGGGCACATTCCCCCTTCCAACCGAAAAGGTTTAACTGGGACGGACTTGCATGCTGTTGACGAGAGTCTGAGGAGGAACCTCGCAAAAATGTTCATCTCGACCGTAGAGGTCGATTCGAGAAGACAGCCTCTCAGCAGCATTGAATGCCCTACCAGGCGGCGTGCCCCTGTATTAATGGCGTATGCCACCGTAGTATTACTCTTTTCAACAGTGCCAGGCTAAAGCGCGCCACCAATGTACCACCCTATCTTAGGTCGCGCCACCTGAAATAGTACAGATGCAAGAGAAGATTTAAAGGCCCTTAGGTGAAGACAAAAGCCCTTCATGCTTAACAAGGGCATCCTAGACATATCATCCACCTTGAGGACGCCATAAAACCCCATTACCAAGCTTCAGCAAGGTAAGCCATTTTCATCTTGAAGCCCTCACTCTGCTACTCTATTTTCTAGTTAATCCATACTGCCTTGAGCATCCCTCGGCTAGCCTGACGTTTGTTGTTGATTGCAGAACTCGACCACGATACATTGAGAGAATTCTCCTCAACTATCCTCTGGTCGATTTTACTAGATTTCAACCCAATACTCTGATATACAATTTTCACTTTCATCATTTGACGTCGTTTGTGGGAAACCTTGAGTCCGCAATCGAGAAAATAGTTAACACTAGGGTTAGCCACCTTGGATAGAGATGAGAGCAGAAGATCACCAACCCTCCCTCCTCGACCTCAGCAAGAACTAGATTTGGCAAGACCCAGCGCCCAGCCCGAATAGGGCGTCACCTTGACCATGCCTCAACTGATGTAGCTGATAAGCGAGCAGATATCTGCTCAAATTTCTACTCAACTTGCGGTTGCCCTGAATCAACAGAACACTCAGCCTGGACCAGCGATTAGTGCTACTCCCCAGTCTACTCAGCACAAAAGAAGGCCCGTTAAAGATGAGAGGGGCTATTTGGAAACAAGGCAACCACCGACTCGACGTGAAGATAGTCCTAGGTGATTTCTAAGAGAAGAAGTTTAGTAGAACCCCCAAAAAGAAGTTGCAGATTCAGTAGACCACGACATTCGACCCCTTCGAGCCTCGCAACGCGATAGGGTCAAATGCACGAAACCCCAGATGAACAAGAACCTGACCCAGGTTGACCGAGAGGAATTGGAGGAGGTTTCCCATTAGGTGTAGCAATTGAATCGGCGACTCAAAGAAATTTCGAAGAGGAACACCCACAGAAATCCCTATTGTAAAGGCGCTCCCCGTTCTCATCGTGAAAGGGATTTACTGTTCATACAAGAGATCCTCGACGAGTGTATCACTGTTTACGCAAAAGTCCTAATCGGGTTTCCTAGATATGACGGCTCGATGGATCTAAACGAACACCTCCTCCAATTCGAACACATGATGCAATTACATGGATATAACAAATACATCTATGCAAACATGCTAGTTACCACCTCTAGGGTATCGCGCTTGACTGGTTTGTGAAGCTAGAATTGGCGTTGAACTATTGTATGACCATTTGTGCGATAAGTTTTTACGCCAATTTGCTAGTCGGAGAAAGAAAAACTTCCCTATACCCTTTTGCACACAATTAAACAGAATGAGGTCACGATTTCTTCACTAGGTTTAATATCAAAGTCTTGAAGATCGACAGTCCACGAATCGAGTTTCTAATCGATGTGCTCTTCTTAGGCCTTCGACATAAGGAGTGCACCAACACTTCGGTCAGAGAGTAGCCCAATTCGATGGAGGAGCTACTCAACCTTGCTGAGAGGTACATAACTCAGGAAGACATGGACAGGCTCAAGTATGGTAATCTTGAGGCCGACAAGAAGAAGCTCAAAGAGAAAAATGACTGTCAGCACAAAGATAGCCATCGAGCTCCTATCAGGCGATTCCACGACTACACTTCACTCAACGGTACAAGAAAAGATGTGTTGTTTTCCATTCAACACGATAATCTCCTTAAGAAGCCCAAAAAACTGACCAAAACAGAAGCCATGAAGAGGTCCAAAAAATGTTGCCATTTTCATTGACAGAAAGGGCCATGACATGGAGGACTGTTTCAATGTCCATGATGAGATCGAAAGGCGGATTCGACAAAGCCATCTGAAAAAATTTGTCGATGAGAGAGCCCGACAAGAAGCAGATGTAACCGACCAAACTTCCTGTAGAAAACGATCGGTTAGCCTAATGAAAGATAATAAAGGGAAAAAACCTGCCCACGATCCCCGCCCACACATCAGGGGAGTAATTGACACCATTGCAGGGGGCCCGACTGGGAGTGACTCGAAGTTAGCCAGGAGGCAGTACTGGTGCAGGCTGGAATCAACCAAATCCTTTTTGATTGTAACCATTTTTCAGTTATCGACCAGCGCAAAACTAATTCCTTTTTCCCAAGAGGACTTCTCCCACATTGAAAATCATGGGGCTGACAATAAGCTGGACTACCCCTTGGTGGTTTCTGTTGAAATTGCAAGTTTGAGCTAGTCTGCATAGCGCTGGTTGGATTTGGAGGGTCAAAAATCATCCCTGAGTGATCCATCAACCTATCCACATCATTTGGAGAGGTCCCCCATGGGAGAACCCTCATGATCAACTACCTGGTCATCGACGCACCCTTTGCCTTTAATGCCATAATTGGTCGACCAACGCTAAATAATTTTTGTGCTGTTGTCTCGACCTACCATATGAAGGTCAAATTTCCAACCATCGTTGGGATAGGCGAACTCTTTTGACACATGAAGAAAGCTTGGTGTTGTTACATAATCTCAATCGAGGCAAATGAGCAAAAGAATAAACCAAAACTAAAACCCGATGAGGGATGCTCCAGTAAAGAAACCCGATGAGGGATAGTAAAGGAAGAAGCGAAAGCTCAAAGAGACCAGAGTCGAGCCTGTTGGGGAGTTTGAAGCCATCGAATTGGAGCCAGGCAACTCAGAAAAGACTACCTAGATCGGAACAGACATGGGCAGTAGCATGGAGTGTCTCATGGTCGATTTCTTTTGAAGAAATGTATACTCTTTTTCATGGAAAGCCTCCGACCTCCAGGGAATCAACCCAAGCATCATCGTCCATTGTTTGAATATGGACCCCTCATACAAACCAGTAAAACAGAAGACCTAGGACCTTCAATGCTGAAAGATGCCAGATCATCGAAGAAGAGGTCAACAAACTTTTAGAAGCAGGATACATTGTAGAAATTCAATATCCAAATTAGCTTTGTAATGTAATCCTTGTCTATAAGAATGAGGAAAAATGCCGCATGTTTAATGATTTTTCTGATTTGAATAAAGCTTCCCTAAAGATCCTTACCCTCTACCTTGTATAGATTTGCTAGTTGACTCTACTGCTCGTTGTGAATTATTGAGTATGATGGATGTATTCGAAGGTTACTACCAAATTTTTATGGCACCTGAGGATAGGGACAAGACATCCTTTGTCGTCCCCAATGGGATATACTATTTTCTGGTTGTGCCCTTTGGCTCAAAAATGCAGGTACAACGTATCAAAGACTAATAAATTTTATGTTAAAAAATGAGATCAAAAAATCCTTGGAGGTCTATGTCGATGACATTATCGTTAAAATAGAAAAAGCACAAGATCATCTAATCAACCTCAACCACAAATTCTCAATACTAAGAGCGTTCAGTGTGAAGCTTAGCCCTAACAAGTGTACTTTGGGGTATAAGGAGGTAAGTTTTTGGGATAAATGGTTAGCTAATGAGGCATCAAAGCAAACCCATAAAAAAATCAAGCCATTTTGGAAATCACGGCCCTTCGAACAGTCAGAGACGTGCAATGGTTAGTCGGAAGGATCGTAGCACTAGAAAGGTTCATTGCCTTATTAGCCGACAAGAGTTTACCTTTCTTTAAGATCCTAAGAAATGCAAAGAAGTCAGGTTTTCAATGGTCAGAGTAGTGTGACCAAGCCCTGATTGAACTGAAACATTACCTCTCCTCAGCAACCATGTTGGTCAAACCTGAACTAGGTCAAGTTTTGCATATATACTCAGTAGTCTCGTCGGCCTCAATCAGCTCAGTCTTGGTGTTGACCAGAGATGGCACCCATCGACCTATCTATTACGGCAGTAAAGCGCTGCAGGGCCCCAAACACAACTATCTTAAGATAAAGAAATTCACCCTCGCCCTGGTCACAACAGCTAGAAAATTAAGGCCCTATTTCTGATCTCATGTCGTCATAGTCTTGATGAATTTACCATTGAGACAGGTGCTATCAAAGCTAGATACGTCTGGAAGATCAACAAAATAGACAATCAAGCTAGGCGAATTCGACATTACATTTCAACCCTGAACTACTATAAAGGCTCAAATTTTAGTTGATTTTGTCATCGAGAGACTCGACCTACTTGACCAGTACAACAACAAATCCCTTGTGTAGGCTTTGCACATTGATGGATCGACAAGCTCCTCAGCAGGAGGAATTGGTATCTCACTACATTTTCCACTCGTTGAGGAATATGATTTTGCAATCAAGCTCGACTATCCAGTAACAAATAACGAAGTAGAGTACGAGGCCTTCCTCGTCGACATGAGGATGGCAGCAGACTGGGGAGTCAAGCAGCTGTCAGCCATTACTGACTCCTAACTAGTCGCAGAACAGGTCAAAGGGAAATGAGCAAGTACCTGGCTGAGGTGAAAAGACTACAGCAGTTATTCAAAAAATTCACCCTTAGCCAGGTCCCTCGATTAGGGAATGAGCAGGCCGACGCACTGTCGAAATTTACGAGCTCGATGAAAAGGACTCGAGACATAACAATAACATTTCTAATTGCTAACAAGTCCACTATAAGTGTTTCCAACCAGAACTTGGTGGGCAGGTCGAAGAAGTGCCCCCCTCTTAGCAGGATGCGATAAAGGTTTACTTGAGAGAAGGAATAGCACCTGAGGATAAGGGCGAAACACGTGGGCTCGAAGGTCAAGTAGCTAAGTTCGCCCTTGATAAGCATGATCGGCTTTACAGGAGGTCGATTTTTGGACCACCATTGATGTATTTGACACCAGGCTAGGCCCACAAGGTATTGCACGAAGTTCATGCAAGAATTTATGGTAATCATTATAGAGGACAATCTTTGGCTCACAAAATCATCAAATATGGGTATTTCTGGCCAACTTTATTAAAAGATGCCATTGACTTCACCAAAAAATGCTCGTCCTACCAGCTCCACGCGAATATCCCCTACCAGCCCACGGTGTCGATGGTAAATGTCTAAATCACATGGTCATTTAACTAGTAGGGGATCGACATAGTTGGTTCTTTTCCAAAGACAACAGGTTAAAGGAAATTCATGATCGTTGTGGTCGAATACTTTACAAAGTGGGTCAAAGTAGAAGTAGTACCTAAAATAACTGATACAACTATTAAGAGTTTCATATAGAAGAACATCATCTGCCATTTTGGTCTGCCCAAAGTCTTAACATCAGACAACAGAACCCAATTCCAGAGCAAAAGCACGAGGAACTGGTGCGAGAGCCTGGGGATTCGCCAGCACTTCACCTCAATGGGGAACCCCCAAGTTAATGGCCAAATAGTGGTCATGAACAAATCGTGCTCGACCACCTCAAGGCTCGACTGGAAAGGACAGGAGCGAGTTGGGCAGATGACCTCCTCAGCATGCTATAGGCATACAAAATAACTCCTTGAACAGCCACGGGTCACAAGCCTCTATAGTTTGGTCTATGGATTAGAGGCAGTCATCCCAACGGAACTAATACAGCACACTGCTCGAGTAATCCATTTTAATCTAATCAGAAACACCTTAGAAAGAGAACTTGACCCGAAAACCATCGAAGAGTTGCGACAGTAAGCTTACACCACAATACAAAGATACAGATCGAAGATGGCAGAGCACTTTAACAGAGAGTTTTTTGGAAAAATTTCAAGGTAAGGGACCTTGTCCTCAAAAAAGTCGAAGAGTCGAAGAATGTCGGAAAGCTAGACCCAAAATGAGAGGGACCGTACTCAGTGGTCAAAGTGGAAAAGCATAATGCCTATCGGCATGTAGATATGAATGACAACGAGCTCCCTCGACTATGGAATGCTATAAACTTAAAGAAATTTTATATATAAAAGGACCAAAGTCTCCACCTAAGTGTATCACTGTATGATTCTAAATCAAAGAAAATTATTTAAATTCCCGCTACTACTCGCCGATGGTAGTAAAAAAGGCTTCTAACCCAAAATGATGAACGAGCTATCCATTCAAAGTCGACCTTGTAGTCGGCAGTGGTGTCAAACCGTAATAGAAAAAGGCTTCTAGCCCAAGATAATGAACGAGCTATCCGTTCAAAGTCGACCTTATAGTCGACAATAGTTTCAAACTGCAAAGTAAAGGCTCCTAGCCTAAACCAATAAGTGAGTTAATCATCTATAGTCGACCTTATAGTTGACAAAGTTTACAACTTAAGTCATAAGGCACCCAAGCCAGAATTAAAAACGTGAACTAATTATCTATAATCGACTATGAAGTCGATCTCAAATATGGCCTCAAACCCAGATTAAGGAATGACGAATCGACCAAAACAATCCTACAAATACATGAAAAACAGTATTAAAACGTCAATCAACTCACAGTCGATGATGAAGATGTAAATAGTATCCTGGATTAGTTCCATTATTTTCACGCCAACAGATTTCCAAATCGACGATGAACTTGCTTAAACTTAGTTTCTTCATTAAGGGATCATTTTAAACGATTTCTAACCAGAGATCGAGTTATTTATATAGTTGTTTGTTAATGTTAAACATTCGATGAGAAAGGCAAGAGCTGAAAGTAAAGTAAAGCGAACACAAATTGATAAAAAGAAATGCCATTTATTATATTTCGATAATCGATTACAAAAGCTATAAAGAACATTAGCAACAACCACCTCGCAGGGTGACTAGAAACTTAAAAAGAATAATGCAAAAATACAACAAGCTAAAAATTCAACTAACCAGCACCCTCATCTCACACGGCTGGCATGCCCTCATCAATTGCCTAGTCGAACTTATCGCTTGAAGGGATGGGGATGACCATAGGCAAGATTTGATCTTCCTGCTCAGGCACAACAATAGGGGATAGTAAGATTGTGGGAGGTGGTTGAGATAGGCCTGTTTCATCGATGAGGAATGTGCTCGCTAAGGGGGAGAGAAAATCAGTCAGGTTAACCTTGCCGTCCCGAATGTCGAAGGCAAGGTCATTGGCAAAGCCAAACTCCTTTGCCACCTTAGTGAACCTCTTTTGGTACCCAGACCCAGGCTCGACGACAGGCACGGCAACAGCCCCCTCCTCGGGTACACCATCATCAAAATTAGGATACTCCTTAAGTTGCATGTCCAGTATGGGGCTGAGACACTTCTTGTCACGGTTGGAATTGGTAACCTAGATACTCAAGCTGCTTGACTGCATGCTTGAAGGCCTTCTTCACGTCATCGAGGGAGAAAACGATGCTGGCGTCATGAAATGATGTGTATGGCATAAATTAATGCACGGCCTTCTGTCGATTAGGGACAGTTTCTTAAAACACTCATCTCGAGCATACCGCATGGCCGCGCTATACCCCTATGTTCGACCAGACCCATAAGCCTACTGCGCATCTAGCCTAGCCTTCATCAGTAGCTCATCTATCCTGCTATTCTCTAATACCATAAGTAGGAGCTGCGAATCCTTCAACTTGAGTTGCATGTCCCTCTCCATAAGCTATTCGCCCAGCTGCTCGATCGTCACTTGCACAGACTTAAGCTAGGCCTTTAGCGTTTCAGCATCCCCTTGGACCTCTTAGAACTAGTTACGGTCTCCTAACGCGAACTCCGATCTCCAGTAGAAATGGTAGCCCAGCTAGCTAACCTGCAAAACAGACTTAATCTGCGCGAAAACAAACAAAAGAAGAAAGTAAAACGCTCGACAAGTGACATAAACTCGACTAAACACTTACCATATTGAAGTAATACGCCAGTGCCCTTAATACCTCGTCCTAGCTGAGCTCTATGAACTTTTTCTAGTCGGACGCAAAAAGAGCAGCCATCATCACCTTGAAGAGCGTAGCCCCAGTCGACCTCACCATCAGCATCGACAAGGAATTATGAATGGCCATGGAGCTATCGGTGCTGAAGCGGGGCGAAAGCAGTTTGGGCAGTGCAAACAGTTGATCGTCCTCCTGCTACCCAAAGGGATCATAACCGATTGGTTGCTTGGGGGCCCAGCTTACCTTTACCCTTGTCGCCAGTAGATTTCTTTTGGGCAGGCCTGCTTTGGTCGACTGCCGGCCTCTTCTGTCAAGCAGAGGGGCTGATAGTTACCCCAATGGTTGGTTGAACTAGAAGAGTTACTGCTCAAGCTAGCAAAGCCACTATCGCATGCAGTGCGGTAGCTGCACCTCGCGATGAGCCATAGTGTTCTCGTGGTGTTCCTAACTCCTCTGCACGTGAGCTACAGCTTGAACTCTGGTCACGTTCATAATTTCTTCTTGATCTGTACAACAGCAAAATTAAAGACATCTTCATCGAGTAGAAAGATGAAACATGCAAAAATTAAAAGACAAACGCAAATCAACTATCTAGTCAAGCATTATTTGGAAGGTCTAGCTAGGCAGGCGATAAGCCTTCCAGCACCAAGTTTTTCTCCACGATATAACCTGAAGCCTCCATCAGCCTGAACTCAACTAAATCCTTGATAAATATATTGGGCTAGGTTGGGATCTCATTTTTGGGCATCTCGACGTGAGCCCTTATCAAACCCCATGGTATGTTAAATCTTATCCCCTCGGGGATCAAACAAGAAGTAACGCGACTTCCAATTTTGGCCAAATAACGAAGACGGGTTACTAAAAGCTTTGGACAAGGATAGGCTGAAGATAGTAGAATCCTGACTCCTCTATGCTCCCCGACTTGCGAGATATAAGAAGATGAAACAGATTGCTGAAGTTGGCAAAAGACGAGGGCTGCCCATGCACATACATGAGGACTACAAAACTATATATGGCTGAAAAATAATTAGGCAGTAACTGGGTAATACTGACTTGAAGGCCCTGGAGGAGGTCGACCACTGGCTCGGTAATTGGGAACCTACCTACACCTAAGGGCATCCTCGAAGATAGTGACACAGACCTCAGGAGGCTGGTGCATCCTATTGTTGGGTCCATGGACAATCAATTCAAAATCTAGAGGAATATGGAATAACTGCCTAATTTGTACTAGATCCTCCTCAGTTATCTTTGATATAATCTCACTATAATGGTCGGGAGTGAACAACCGACCATGATAAACGGACGGCTAACTTGGTTCAGCCTCACCCCCGGTAGTGATCAGATCATTATCAGAACTACTCGAGGTCGAGCTGCCACTAGTCGAGCTATTTTCCTCCTCGGTCGAACCCACATTTAACCTCGCCTCCTTACTATCACTCTCCCTAGCATTACCCTCACCAAACGCGCATAAGATATTGAACTCGAATACAAAGTTTTATAGGTTAGAGCACTTACTAGGTCACAAGGAATACAAACAACTCGATGAGTCGAGGCAAGTAGTAAAAGCTAGTTGATCGACCTCTCTGGATGCACTAAAAGTGAAAATGAGAATTTTCACTACTCCTATTTATAGGCCTCAGCACGCGGCTACCGAAGCAACTGCAATGATTACCTAGCCATTGCTTGATGCTTCACGTGACCCAATATAACAGACGCATTTAATGCGCTAGAGCCCTGGTCGATTTCTGAAACTTTAGTCAATGCTCTAAAGTCCTCATCGAAGGACACCCATTGTCTTACTGAATAGCTACTCCCTACTCTTTTTCACCGATTCCCTCGTTCAAGACTTGAAAGTGGGTGAGACTCATGATATAGGATGGCCCAATAGGCCTAGCCCAACAACACTCGACTAGGACAGAACATAGGGACTGGCGGCCCAATTAGCTACAAGCCCAATCTATCAATCGATTTTCGACCTCACAGGTCTTATCCATCATGGTGAACACCAATGTCCACCTTGTCAACCAGATCCTAGTCGATCGGAACCAAGGGGCACATTCCCCCATCCAACCAGCAACGTTCACCGCAATGAATTTACATATTACCTACGAGAGTCTGAGGAGAAACCTCACAGAAATGTTCATCTCGACTATGGAGGTCGATTCAAGACTACAGCTTCTCAGCCACATTAAATGCCCTACCAGGCGTTGTGCCCCTGCATTAATAGCGCATGCCACCGCAGTACTACCCTTTTCAGCAACGTTAAGCTAAAGTGCGCCACCAGTGAACCACCTTGACCTAGGTCGCACCACCTGGAATATTACAGAAATGAGAGAAGACTTAAAGTTCCTCAGGTGAAGACAAAAGCTCTTCATGCTTAGCAAGGGCATCCTAGACATACCATCCACCTTGGAGAGGCTATAAATACCCCATTACCAACCTTCAGTAGGGTAAGCCATTTTCAGTTTGAAGCTCTCACTCTGCTGCTCTATTTTCTAGTAGATCCATATTGACTTGAGCGTCGAAACCCTCAGCTAGCCTGACGTTTGCTGTTGATTGCAGGACTCAATCTCGATACGCTGAGAGAATTCTCCTCGACCACCCTTTAGTTGATTTTACTGAATTTTAGCCCAATACTTTGATATAAAATTTTCACCCTCGTCAGCTATAATTATTGGTATTTATACTAATTAAATTCTTAGTAATTAAATCAAGTCTATTAGGCTCAGCGGCCTATTCTAATAGATTATGTTGTCTTTTATTATAATCTTACCTAAATGCCAGTGAATTATATCATATACATAATATCTTTTAGTTAAGGATTCAAGAAGCAATTAAAATAACTCATTTGTTATTGCCGAACAAGCAAATTGCATGTAATCGTGAGAAAAAATACTAACAATAATTAATAGTACTTCTTTGATGCATATTTCCAAATTCAATTAATTACTTCATCTAATTCAACTCAAATGATCCTCCAGCCTCTCTTCTGAATTTGAATTTTAGTAAGAAAATTTTTATAAAAATGTTTTTCCCAAACTAAATATAACACTTATGCACAAGAAATTTTCTACTTTTTTCGTCAGTAAAATTCAAATTCTAGACATAGTATATATAAAGATCCAAGTAACTAATTGTTTTCCCTAACTATAGTATTGATGGTTATTATATTGGCTTTTGTTTTTAAAAAAATTGTGAAAAAAATTTCACCTAAATACTGTGTTTGGGGGGTTTTACAATTTTATGGTAAGTTGTACTTACCAAGCGCAACTTCTAATAGTCACTATTGAAAGTTGCACTTGGTAAGTGCAACTTTTAAATGTACTATTGAAAGTTGCAGTCATAAACCACAACTTTGAATAGTAACTAAAAATTCAAGCAAAATTCCATTTGGATAAACAGTATGTGATATCTACACTTGTGGAAATATAAAATGATAATTGTTTATCTATATTGCTTGGTCCACAATACCAACTTGATAGTGTGGAATTATATATTAAGACCGAAGCAATATATCACACTGGGGTTTAGAATATTTTTGGAAGGGGGTCTTACATAGGGCTTTTGATGCAACCTGAAGGTCATTCTACCTCTTACCAAAATTTTGGATGGGATCAACAATACCCAATTCAATTAGAAATAAATGTTCATGTGGTTATGCAAGGGTTTGCAAATGTTGGGATTCGTGATTTTGGTGAAGGACCTTCTACCTCTCATTAAGTTTTTGAAGGAGAGCAAGATCAACCAGCACATTTCGTTCATGATGGTGAATCAGAGCCACAAGTAGATAGTTTTAGTGATGAAGAGTTGAGGGATTCAGAACTAATTGAAAATGATAGTGATGATTTTAATGGTAATGATGATGATGAGGTAGATGCAGATATAATGGAACAACTACTACCCACACATAGCGAGGGAACATCTTCCCAACAACAACCACATGAGACGAGAAGAATGACATCCACAACTATACAACCAAGTCTGTATCCCATTTATCCATTCTTCTCTACAATAGATGATAATGATATATTATACAGGCAGATTCTGTTGATATTCCAACCCGTGGTTGGACTGAGTTTTACGACTCAAGTAAATGAGCACTTCATGTGAGAATGATATTCAAAAGTAAGAAGCATATTATCACTTCTGTGAAAGATTATTCCGTATGAATGGCGAGACAAGAATATCGCATTCTTGAGAGTATACCAAAGTTATGAAAAGTGGTATGTAAACATAATAACAAAGAACAACCTTATTGTCCGTGGAGTGTGAGGGGAATATTTAAAGAGAAAAAGGGATTGTGGAGAATTACCAGGTATGGAGGCCATCACACATGCTTTATAGATGAAGTTTCAATGGATCATTAGAATTTAAATAGAAATATGATTGCTTTGGACCTATTGGACACTGTTCGAATTAATCCAGGTTATGTGGTTGTAAGTGTGCAAATGATGACAAAAAATAAGTACGGTTATGAAATCTCTTATGCTAAGGCATGGAATAGCATGAAATGTGCGATGGAGAAACTTTATGAGACTTGGGAGACCTCGGTAAGAAAATTACCCAAGTATTTTGGAGCTCTCCAGAAGTGGAATTCAAGACCAATTGTTGAATGGAGTCATCTTGAGATAGGCACACCAGGACAAAAGATGTTGAAATATGTCTTTTGGGCATTTTGACCATGTATAAAAGGATTCCAACATTGCTGCAAATCTAATAGTGTAGATGGAACTCATATATACATAAAGTACAAACATAAAATGCTAATTGCAGTAGCCATGGATACAAATCAAAATGTTATGCCTATAGCTTTCGTCATATTAGATGAGGAAACTTTGATGTCTTGGAGATGTTTCCTTCAGATGTTGGCGAAGCACATTATCAGAAGGGCCGATGGCTATTGTTTACTTTCTAATCGTCATCGTGGTATTTTGGCTGCTATAGAGAGCATACCTGATTTCATGCCCCCTTTTCGAGTATATCAATTTTGTTTGAGGCATGTGTGTTCAAATTTCAATAACCATTTTAAGAATGTTCAATTGAAGGGCATGTGTTGGAAAGCTGGTGCTGCAATTCAAATCTGAAAATTTGAAAAAAAGATAGAGGATATAAAGAGTATTAATGAGCGTTCTTACTCCTACTTGGAGAGGATAGACAAGAGCCAATGGACATTAGCTCATGATGGAGGATGGCGTTTTGGCATTTTGACCACAAACATATTCGAATGTATAAATAAGGTATTAAAAGGTGCTCGCTGACTACCAATTACAACTATTGTTCAAACAACATTTGATCGCTGCGTGAAATATTTTCTTCGTCGGATCATAAATGCCCGTAGGATGAGGCAAAATTATCAATATGAGCTAATTATGCTTTTAAAATTTACACAAAATGGCAGCACCATTCTGTTAATCACTTCGTGCAAAAGGTTGATTGTGCTCAATATTAAGCTTCGGTCATTACTAAAGTAGACACATCACGTGGGAATCATACTCATGCTGTGAAGCTTCGGACATGAGAGTGCTCATGTGGAAAATGGGTTGAACATGGAATTCATTGCTCATATGCAATGCAAGTATGTTGGACATTTAGGGTCAACTATGCATCACTTGTGAATGAATATTATAAGATGGAACATTACATTGCAACTTATAAGGGAAGATTTTAACCATTGTGGTCGGAGGATTACTGGGATGATCCTAACTTTGAACTACTCCACAACCCTACACGTCGAGAGCAACATATTATAGGTAGAGACTGTACCACTCAAATTCAAAATGAAATAAATTGGCCCCAAGCATGAGCAAGACGACAAGTGCATCGCCTTCAAGAAGTTCAGAATTCACAACAAGCTCCTGAAAGACCGAATCCCTACCTTTTTTATATTTTTTATATTTAGAAAGTTGTAAGCAAAATATCTGTGATTTTTGTATGCTTTCTTTGTAATTTTTGTGTATCTTCTTTATTACTTATTTTTGTGCGCATTCATTATAATTTTTTTGTGTCTTTTTTGTTACTTTTTATGTGAAATCAATATTTGCAGTTGTGATCCTGATTAAATCATTAAAATACAAATTTACATTTGTATTTAATATATTTAATTTTTTTTCATTTAATTATCAAATATATATTTGTAGTTAAAAGATCTTAAAAAAGTGTATATACATGTCAAATTTAAAAAAATAGTTTACATACATATGTAAAAGGTAGTTCTAATAATGTCCTCCAGTAACTTTCAGTAGTTACTATTGAAAGTTTCGGTTGTAGATCGTAACTTTCAATAGTATTATTGCAACTCCTTAGTTGGCTGCGAAAGTGACAGGCTGACAAAAAATTAGTTACTATTCAAAGTTGAGGTCTATGACCGCAACTTTCAATAGTACATTCAGAAGTTGTACTTACCAAGTGCAACTTTCAATAATGACCGTTAGAAGTTGTGCTTGGTAAGTACAACTTACTATAAAATTGTAAAACACCCAAACACGGTATTTATGTGAAATTTTTTTCACATTTAAAAAAAAAAAGGCCGTGTTGGCAATATCAACTCAAACAAATATATATAAAAAAAATTGAGTATAACTAATTTACGGGCGTGGTTGATGAGATGCCTTGAAGTTGCAAAAGACCTCTATGAAGTATGTAGATTAATGTTGGCATATATTTTGGGCTTATTTAGATCGACCATGCAAACATGAAATTTATTGTTTACCTAGGAATGGAAAATTAATTACTTGAGCTAACAAGATTTAATTTACTTGAATCATGTCATATAAAACCTAAGTTGATCCAAAGAACTCCAATTAAATATATTAAAGTCCTTGTACAAACTCACACTTATCGAGTTGAATTTTAAAGCTAAGTTGACTCAAGCTTATATATATAATATTATTTAGAAGCTCAATTACAAAGTAACTTGTAACGTGACCTCAAGTCATAATATTATTAGTAATTAAATCCTGTACTTGTTTTTTTTCTTTATTTATTAAAAAAGAAAGAAAAATCATGTAGTTTTGTAGTTGGACGAACAATATAATTTTAGGTCTTACTTGTTTGTGTTTTTTCATAAAATTTTTTAGGGATAATTTCAATTTTCATCCAATGAGTTTGTTAATAATTCAACTTACATCCCTGTGACTCAAGTTGTTTTGCATTATGTCACTAACGTTTTTTTAGTTTTATCTAATCATATCCCTACCATCAATATGCTCGTTAATTGAGAATTTGAAGGCCCCCATTTTAACTAGATTTTGTCACTATCTCTCCACAATACACTTTCTCCTTTCCAGGCAACAAAATAGAGGTGAAAAGGGGCTTCTATATCTTTTCAATGAGTAGGTCTTCTTCTTCTTTTTCAAGTGGATCTTTCAATGAAGTTATGCCAAGAGAACAAGTTAATTTTGATGTGGAATAGAACAATTTAGAGTAAGTCCTCATGCATAACGTCCCAACAATATTAATAAAGAGTGTTGGAAATCCATGCAGCCTCCCGACGCTCTCTAGATGAATGCCAAATATTGCTTGCTTGACCTCTTCCATTGTGGGAGCTTAGCTATTTTTTAGTAATTTTATGCGTTTACAAAACAACTCCGAAGACAGCAATGGGTCAAAGCCCTTACAACCTAGTTTATGATTCCGAAGCAACTGTCCTAACAAAAGTGAAGCATCAGAGAGCTCAGGTCACTCGCTACAACTCGATCAGGAATGCAACAAACTAGCTATTTGATCTCGAGACTCTCAATGAAAAGCAACAAGAGACGTACATAAAAGTACAACACCATAGAACACCATGGCAAAACATTACAACAAAGGTGTTCGACCTAAGAATTTTTAGATCCATGATCTTATGCTCAAGAAAGTGGAAATATCATTTACGTCGGGAAGCTTGACTCAAATTAGGAAGACCCTTTCCCTCTAGTCAGAATGGCTACTAAGAAAAACTCATATTGGATCGCCGACACAAATGAAAACAAGTTACCACGACCTTGGGATGCGATTAATCTTCGCAAATTGTATGTTTGATGAGATCCAATCTTATTATTCTTAAAAAGAATTACATTCAATTATTTTCATATTTATTAATATTGTGATTAATCTTCATAAGATTTGTATTTAGTGAGATTCAATCTTTTCACTCATTAATAAAGTTATATTCAATTGCTTTCAAATTGACTAACTTTCTGACTAATGCATTAATCATTGAAGACCAACTATAGGTTGATTAACACTTCCACAAAACTAGTCATTACTTAATCGACTGTTACCTTGATAAAATTGAATCACTACTCAATAAGTTCTTTTCTTTACCAAGTCTGGTTGCTACTGAAGTTTAAAGGCCAATTTCTCGACCTATAGCCGTTGCATTAATTATAAATTGAAGGAAGCATAACAAATCGATCGGTTACTTATTTATGCATTGTTAAATTTGAATAATGCAAGCATAAACCAAAAATTGCTCAACAATAAGAATAGAAAATTAAAAAACAAACCCTATTTACAGAAGTTATTGACAAACCAGAAATGAGAAATAATTACTAATGAAGTCGATCATCGAAGACAAAGGTAGAATTTTCATTAAAGTCTAACATTAGTAAATGTCAATAAATTGGGGGTAGGGGTGAAGGGCAACCTAAGGAGTGTCAGCCTCCTTAATCGGTGCAACAGGAGTAACCTTCTCCTATACCCTGGTTTTAGTAAGAGCATTATCCATGACTCGATCACATTTATCGGGAGCCCTTGACTCAACTCTGACTTCAACAACAACAACCTCCCAGGCATCGACACTTCTTGCTCTTTCTCGACATCAACTACTATAGCTAGTTGAGATAGCTCTGGCTTATCAAGAAGAAACTCTATTGTTTCAACGAGGAAAAAGTCTTCCATACTTACCTTTTTCTTCACAATTTGATGTGCAAAGGAAACGGCAAACTTGAACTCTTTGCTTGCAAAAGCTTCCAGAGGATGAGGGACTCTCTTCGTCATCCTCAACCTCCTCAGGGTACGTTTATAGATTCTTATATTTGAAAGGATCAAGCTGAATCTCCTCAAATTAATAGTCAAATGTCCTAAATTGAGTAAGAGCTTTATTCAAGCCATCCTTAACGTCATCCATCCCAAAGACAGCACAAGCTCAGTGAACACGAGGCTAATTATAAATTTCAAAAAAGCTTCTTTTTTTTATCAAAGAATGAAGGCGTTTGTATTCCAGATAGTATTACCTTTGCATACCTCATATCCCAAAGTATAACTGATCTTGTGAGTGTGTTTGACCTCTTTTCAAAGCTTCTTAATTCACTTTTTGAGGAGACTCTTCTCCTCAAGCGCCTTCACAAGTTGCCTATCCAAACCTTTTTTCTCCTCGAGCTGTTTGGTCAGCTCATCGATGCAGGTCTAGATTGATTTTATCTCAGCTTTAGAGACCTATGAGGTCTCTTTTTCTAAGTATCCACACTTGACCCGCCACTCACTATGGTCAATCAAGGAAAGTTGGAAACTGCGCTACAAATTGTACCTTCATTATGCCACTTAAAGCAACAACAACCAGATATTAGATAAATCAAACAAAATAAATTGATCGAAAAAATTAACCACACACTCTCCATATTAGAGTGGTAAGCCAAAGCTTTGAGGGCCTCAGTCCGTTGTGTATCCAGGATGGCCTTTTGGTAATTGACAAAGAGACGAGCTTGGAAAAAGTCAGTGGAATGCTACCTTTTGGCCCTGCCTACATGATCGAGATGGAATTGGTGACCTAAGATTAGCAAATTGGGGGAGGGAGGAGGAATTCAAGAATTTCAAACTTTTTAACATTAGTCATCTAGAAGATGCAGTAAAAAAAATAAATGTTCTTATAGGCAAGAGATTTCCCTTTGTTGACTGAGGGCTTCTTCAGCAAAGGCGCCATCTTGGAGGTCTTGGCCTGTGGCACTCTCTTATTCAAGGGTGTAGGTGGAGTTAGGTTTGTGATGAGCAAGGTAGGGGATGGGGCAGAGGCGATTGTAATTACAGTGTTCCGAGTTCTTGCTCTTTCTCTTCGAGACTTTGCTCGTTATGCTTTGGTGATGGCAGCTTGACATGCCTTAGCCATTACAATCAATTTGTGAACAAAGAAAATCTCGATAAAAAACATCACTACTAACAACTAAGTGAAGTTAAATGGATGAGAATTCTACCCGCCCAATTAGACCATAAGTCGAGTGTTCAAGAGATCCGCGAAGACTAGGAACCTTCCTTGATCAATTCCCATACCTCCAACCCTCAAAATCCAAAAGGTCGAGATAAAAGTACTATCTTATAAAGGGTTCCCATGACCAGATAGATTAAGTTTTTTCCTTTCTCCAATCCCACAGGACATTGAACGATTGGATTTTATTATAATCCTTCCACAGGAAGAGGAAGGGCTAACAAGAAAATTTCAATATGGGTAGGAGGTAAGACAATAAAATCCAGACTCAAAAAAGTTTTCTGATTTCAGCAAGGCTAGATGATGGAATAAATTACAAATATTGGCGAAAAAATGTGGCATCAAAAATTTTCATAAGGATTGTGAAGTTTTACAAAATAGAAAAAGGATTGGGGAGAAACTGGGTCAAACAAACACCTATCTTATTTGAGAGCTCGACTATGCAGGAGCGATCAAGAACCTAAGGTATCGTGTAAGGTTGCTTGATGGAAAATTATGTAACTCGCTAGTGGTTGATCTATTGTGTCCTTTGGCTCGGGAAAATAAGTTTAAATTCGAGGGGAATATGAGAGGCCAACCTAAAGGTTTTTAATTTGCTGGGCAGAATATCCAACTTAAGTCACTAAAGTGCATGATAGTAACCAACCTTCCTCTCGATGACCCAGGTTGATCAACAATTGCAGAAGGCCTCGCGCCCCTAATCTCCTCTTGAAGAACCCCTTCCATGACCTTAACCTCACCTCCCATAGGCTCCTTCCCCTCAAATGAACCACGAGAAGTCCTACTATCACTGGATGAGCTCTTTTTCAGCGCTCACTCTTCTTTTCTATTCGATTCCTTTCTGACTTCGAACCCATAGTTCACTGGACCTACTCTCACTACTGCAGAAAATACCCAGCACATGGAAACTACCCATTACCATATTGCTCATTCTTGAGTTTGAATGACAAATGTACTCTAAAAAAGAATGAGAAATGGAAAGGGCAAAAAAACATGTAATATGAGAAAGAAACTTATTCACATGATATAAAAGAATGAAACTTTGCCCACCAGAATACTAGAAGTTATTTCTCTCACCAGAACGAAGACAAAAATTGCTCTCTGATCGATGAGTTGAAGGATGCAAAAGGGGCTAAAAGTGCAAAATGGAGAAAGGATTACTCTCTTTATACTGGTCTAGAGAAGGTCAACCGACTAAGTTTACCTACAACTGGCTAATTATTGTGCAGGTCCCGATTACTTTTGACGATTCATTTACCCGAGGCATTTTGAAATTTGCATGCACGACATATTTTGAATTTTGAATCTTACAGCTCCAATTAAGCAATAACTTGATTTTGGGCGTCGATAGTAAAGCATTTTTGTAATGATCAACTATTTCTCAAATCAATTTCCGAATTATCCCCTAAGTTATCCATCAGTTGAACTCAAAAGTAGGGAGGTTCATGATAAGAGGCAACTAGATATTCAGCTTGACATTGAGCTCACCGTGTACCAAAGAGTCATTTTTAACGAAATGACCTAGTTTCTTCTCACCATCTAGACAGATAGCTTAATCGAGCTCAATTGATTGCCTACATATTGAAAATTACTAATTGTATGACCAAAGGAAGAGACCTCCACTAGCTTAAGTGGGCTCCTCATATAGTAGGCCAAAGGCGTTGACCCCATAGGTTGACAACTCATTAACTTGGCATGCGCAGCCATATTTAATGAGTCCGAAGCTTTCCACCAGCCATTCTCTTTGCGTTTAATGCTATCGTTTGCTAATCCAGTCTGCATTTAATGCACCATCAGCTGGTCTCCTCCATAATAAATGCAACAAATTTGCCACTATACCTCCTGGCCAACCAAAAACATGCCAGTTGCCACCTTCTGAAAAATCTATGAGCTTAATATTCAGCTAAATAGTAATAATCTTAGGGGGCTCAAGGTCATTTCGACCTCCCACCTTCAGAGACGACCATGCACTATAAATACCCATTTTCACAACTGGATTTAGATACGCACCCCTAACACTCAAGTTGTCCTCTATATTTCCTATTATCTTTTCCAAAGCTTATCCTGACTTAAACATCAAAGAATTTTACCCGAGTGCCACGTCGGCAAGCCTAATGTATGACTTGTTTAGCAAGTTTGACGCCAAGCAGCTCGAGCACTTGGCACTTGACCTCCCACATTACTCAACTATCCCATACATAACCCTACAAAACAAAATCAGTCTCATCATAATAAGAGTATAATTCAAATCCATTCCTAGCCATTTCTACAAACAAAAATATAAATATAAAAAAAAATATATGACATATTTCATTACATATAACTAAGATTCTAAAATTCTAGTACTGCAAAACACAATAAAAAATATTTAAAATTTGAATTTTTATACCAAAATTACTTGTACATAATATTATACGAAGGTTTTTATATTGCAAATACAATTTAAAATACTAAAAATTTGTATTTTGGTATTAGAATAACTTGCGTACGTACAATACTAAATATAAGATCATGCTAAGTTTATCTGAATGAACACCAAAAGGGATTATACCTAATTAACCCCATTTATACATGTCATGATTTTAAATCGAGTATATTATTACTAAATCATATTCTTAATAACTGAATATATATATATTTAATTATGTACTTAATAACTGGTTATATATATTTAATCATATACTTAATAACTAAATATATATCTAATCATAACAAGTTCCAAAACAATAAATAAATGATAAATTGCTGCTATTCAAGTATAAATCACTTACCTTGGAGTTTCTTTCTTTCTTTCTTTTCTTTTTTATTATTTTTTTTTTCTAAGATTTGAATTTGGATGAATTCGAGTCAAATATATATTAACCAAAACAGGAGTAGATATATATATATATATATATATTGAGAAGATTTTTTTAGCCTTCAAGCAATGAAAAATGGCAAAGATGAAATACTTTATAATATCTAAAATCAGGAAAAATGAAAGCCTTCTTGTTGCTTGGAAACAAAACAATGGCGGACAAATTGTGAGAGAGAACCAGTGTACGAAAAATCGGACCGTTCATTGAACCGAAAAACTTATCGGTTCATGGTTCACTGGTTCAACCGTTGGTTGGACTGTAATTGAACCACAATTGAACCGTGACGTCACAATTACGACATATATTATATTACTTAAAAATTAATAAAATGCCAAAATATAAAACATAAAGAGTTTAAATGATATTATCTAATATTACAATCAAATTTCACAATTCATATTATGAATGATTACAACAATTTAAATGTATCAAGTCTAAAATTTAAAGTTGATAGTACGTAAATTAATTCTAAACTCTAAACTAAGGCTTTTTTTTTTTTTTTAATAGCTTATGAAGTGTATTTTAACCTTCAAACTTTGTAATTACACCAAAAAAAATTTTAAAAAAAAATTGATTTTATTAGAAATTAAATGAAAAAATCGGTCCGGTTCAATTGAACTTTGAACGGTTCACTGGTCCAACCGATCGGTCTGAGCAGTTTTTACAAAATATGATATTTTTTTCATTTTTTCAGTTTTTTGAGAAAATCGGACCGGTTCACAGGCTGGTTGACGGTCTGATCGGCCGGTCCGGTCCGATTTTTTAAACAGTGGAGAGAACAACATCTAAGCGAGAAAAAAAATGGAGGTAATTAAAAAGTGTCAAACAACCGTTTCAGAAGTGGAGGAAAATGGAAAAGCGAATAATGTGAAAGAGAAAGTAAAATCACGAAAGAGAAGTTTGTGAGAAAACACCATTGAATTTTCTAGATTTTTTTATGGTTTCAAATTGATGATATGGGCAATTTAGTAATTTAACCCATATGAATATCTCTAATTCCAAAAGTTGAAAGCAAACTTAGAGCTTATTTTATTTTATTTTCAAACAATTTTTTATTTTCACAATTTAAAAATTAATCATTATTAATTTCTCCACATTTTTATTAAAATTACAAATTCATATTTCTTTCAAATTACATTATCCAATAACATATATCTATTCTCTTTCTATTTATTAATCGATTAAATCCTATGATAATTTATTTTTTAAATACTATATCTAAGTACAAATTCATTTTCAAATTTTCTTTTCTACTTAAAATTTTAAATTATGAAAATTGTAAAAATAGAAATGGAAGTGAAAACATCACCAATCGGACTGCTAGGGATTTAAGCCCAAATTGCACAAGTCTATATGCCCAAAAAAAAAAGAGGAGGCAGAATATTATTATGGGGAAAAGAAAAAGAAAAGGAAAAAGATGCCTTGTGCCATATCAGCAAAAAGGTAAAGATATTTTACGAGTGGTCCACTCCGTACATACTACATATTGAAATCCAAAATTAGATTTAACCCCAAAAAAGAAAAAAAGTAAGAAGAAAAAGAAAAGAAAATAGTTGTTGAAAGTTTTAACAAATATCTATTACAAATATTCAACAAATATCAGTGCATACGTCTCTTCAATTTCTTTCCTTGTTTGGAAATTTCAACAATTGAATCCTTCATTTCCCACTCTCTACTCTTTAATCCGTCACTCGATATTTCCTTTTTGTTCAGTTTTCTTTTTCTTTTTCTTTTTCTTTTCTTTTTTTTTTTTTTTTAAAGAAATTTTCTGTGATGGTGGCCTGCGATTTTTGTGGGGAGCGGCCGGCCATACTCTACTGCCGTGCTGACAGCGCCAAGCTCTGCCTGTCATGTGACCAGCACGTGCACTCCGCCAACGCCCTCTCCAAGAAGCACCTCCGCTCCCAGATCTGCGACAACTGTGCCGCCGAGCCGGCCTCCGTCCGATGCGCCACCGACGGTCTCGTGCTCTGCCAGGAGTGCGATTGGGACGCGCACGGCAGCTGCGCAGTATCCGCTGCGCATGATCGCTGCCCTGTTGAGGGTTTTTCGGGTTGCCCATCGGCTTTTGACTTGGCATCGGCCTGGGGTTTGGATATTGAGGAGAAGAAAACCGCGGCCTATGAGTGGGGCGGGTTTCTGGAGGAACTCATGGTGCCGAATGCTAGTTCAGTGATTTATTCGGATTGCGGGAGTGAGTTGGTGAAGAAGAAGAGTTCAAGCTGTGGGAAGCAGAAGCAGGTGATTTTGAAGCAGTTATTGGAATTGTTGGCGGATGGTGGCGGTGGTGGTGGTGGTGGGGAGGCGGTGGGACCGCGAACCCCGAGCGGGGGAACGTGGCGGCAGGAGAATTTCTGCGGACAGTATGAGGAGCAACCACAGGAGCAGAAGCAGCAGCTGCAGCAAGGTGGAGGGTTTACGTCACTACTAATGATGCAGACGTCAGGGAATCCGAAAGAGGAAGGCAACATGTTGTGGAACACAGGCACATGTGATCATAGCGCGCAGGTATTGCTTTGATCTGTAAGGGTGTTTCGCTAAAAATAAAAAAAATTAGAAAAAAAGGCTGAATTTTTTGTAACACTCTTTTTTCTTTTCCTGAATTTAAGTTCTTTGGTTTGTGGTCTCAACTTGATCGTATGATCTGTAACTTGTGGGCTATTACTAGATATTCTAATGGTGTTATGATGCTGTCCACGACATTTTCCAGTATATTGGCATTGGTTTTGGATGCTTCGAGTTGAAATGTTTGAATTGGAAGTCAAGGAATTCAATCCAATATCAGGAAGATTATAATGAATCCAAATTTTAAAGCCCTCTGTTTATATTCAAATATGTATTTGTCATTGTTCGGATGATGTTTTCTGGAGAGCCAGTATTTGTGGCTTTTCTAACTTAATGCTGCTTGTACAGACAGAATATTTTGGAGGATATTCCTGGCATATGTAGCACATGCTGACTTGCAATGCAATGGAAAAATGAATTATAGCATTATTTGCTTGTTTGAGATCTCTCTTGCTTTCTCATTTCCTTTTGCTACCTATTAATGTTTGATTTAATGTTTCACCAGTGAGTTTGATATATTTTATTTTATCACTTCCGTATACTTTCTGATGAGTAACTATTGCCTGTTCTGCTTATTTTTCTGCCTTCTATTTTTCATGTGAGCTTATTAACCTACTGTACATACTCAAGTTCACACTGCTGCTAGCTACACAGTAGCTGAAAGATTGAAACCTAAATTTTATTCTGAAATCTAGTATCTTTCCAACAATGTACTCAACTTACTTGTTGAAGAGGTTTTGTAGAATACTTAAGAAACCAAGGGCTCTTCATGTTTGCTGCTTTGCAGTCCTGTTGTTCCTTGAATAGAAATTTGATTGTTTTCTCTCATCCGCTGGTAATTTTGCTGCATTGTGTTTTGCAGATATGGGACTTTAATCTTGGACGGTTGAGGGGCCATGAGGAGTCTAGCACCCTAGAACAAGAATATTGTGGAAGTGACGTGGTGTACACTGTGAAAAGTTATGGAGAACTACTGAAAGAAGCTTCCTTGGCAAAGAGAAGAGGGGTGGACCTTGCTGGAGTCAACTGTTCTATTGCACATGAGGATATAATTCCCTTTAATGTAAGCATTGCTTCAGTGTCCTCCTCTGATCTCTCGTAAGTTAAATATCTGTCATCAAGTCATTAGTGTTTTAATATATTTAAGGAAGTATCCCATTCTCTCCAGCTTGGAAGGAGACTGGAATTCATAATTCAACTTGCTACTTGGTGATGTCTTTTTGCAGTTTGAATGAAGATGGGTGAATTGGGATTTCAGGACTTAGACCCTCTTTGCATCTTCAACCTATTCATCAATACCCATCTAAAAAACTAATATATTTTTTGGTTTTACTTCAAAATTACTAGGAACAGTATGCCATGAGCATTACAATAAGAGAAATACTACTAACCTATTACATTATTACTGTTCCTTGTTTTCGTTCCTACCTGACTTTGTAAGGTTATTTATTTCTGCGTTTCACATACATTTCACCACAACATGCTGTTTCAGAATAGTACATTTATAATGCTCTTCAATGTTGAACTACTCCAATTTGTTTAAAAACTTATTTTGCTATATGAACTTAAAGAAATTTCTTGACTCAGTTCTTAAACAATGAAGTGTTCCTTATGGTGCAAAATGTTATCAATGCCAAATTCCCTAGTGGTTGCTATGATTCTTCTTAATTGCAGCTTTTTTATTTTCTTTTGTTCGAAGGTTAAGCATGAGAAGAATTTAAAGTAGGCATTCAAACAATTTACTAAACAGAATAAAATGCTTGATCGAACACTTTACTGGTCCACAGATTTTGCCGAGTATAACATATTTGGTTGGAAACAGGAAATGTGGAACAAATAAATCTTTTTGTTTGAATTAGACAAGTGTAAGAATATATGTAAATTAGTATGCTGGAAATTTATTCCTCAAGAGTTATCTTTACTCTCTCTTGGACCTGACATAGCAATAGTGTGTGGGTGTGCCTAATGTTTTCGTATCTTCAAATCTTAAAACTTTTGATGTGTTGGTAATGACAAAAATGTGCATTGTTTGCCTTTTATTTCTGTCTCTACATGATAGACTGATGCCCAATGTTATCAAAACTTTTCAACCGCATTGCGAAATGAAATGAAATGAAATGTCATCAGCATACACTCATACTGAAAATATTGGAGAATTGATTCTTATCCTTTTGCAAGCTTATTCTGTCGACGAGATTATGCCATTATTTCTTAATACATCTATGCTAAACATTTTCATGGAGTTGAAAACTCAACTGGTGCAAAGAGTGGATAAGGTTGGAAAAAAAGATCATTTAATTTATAGAATTTAGGGATTTCTTGTAAAACTATGATCACTTCAACTAAGATAACTTCTTTGGTCTAAGTGAAAAGCTTTTCTATCTGCTTATGGTGTTGAATCTCAAAGTTCTGTCACATGGTCAAAATGCAGAGTGCCTCAAATAATCAGACACCAAGTCAGGGGCCTGCAACATCTGAAAGCAACAATTTACCTGTATCAAAGCCATCCTCATGTTCAGGTTTTACCAAACCCAAATGCTTTGGTGGCTCGAAAGATTTCCAATTCATGGATCAGTCTATTTTAATGAAGAGTGAAAGTGTGGCGGCTGCAATAACAAAGGCCGACATGGAGCTTCTGGCAAAGAATAGAGGTAATGCTATGCAACGTTACAAGGAAAAGAAGAAAACACGGAGGTAGATATTTTCTCTAACTTTCTTTCACCATATTCTTATGGATATCTCGAATCCTTGAGCATTTTCTCTAATAATTTGGCATGGTGTTTGTGCCTAGATATGACAAGCATATACGATATGAATCAAGAAAGGCAAGAGCTGATACTAGGAAGCGAGTCAAGGGCCGATTTGTTAAAGCTAGTGAACCTCCAGTGGGATAGCAGTGCTCAAGGTTGAACATCTAATTTTGTCTGTATGTACATATTTGTTACTTCACTTTTTATATGTATAATTTTATGTAGCCACCACGCTTTCTTCCAAACAGGATTATGTTGTGTGATTCTGAGAATTTATGATGCCAAATTTTAGGAAAGCTAAATGGGCAGTTAGTGTTGTACTCGGTCATGGAGATGATATGTAATGTGAGAACTAAGCAATGTTATGGATAATGACTTAAGCCCCTGTTTGGATTCATTTTCATTTCCAGTTTCCAGCATTTTCAAATTGGTGGAAATTAGTTATGTGATGTGATGTGAAAATAAAAATATGTATGGATGAAATGTTTGGAAATGTAGTGATTATATTGAAAATATAATGATTATGTTTGTTTTAATAGGTTGTAGGTGGAGAGAGATACAAATAATGGAATAAAGAGAAAAAATATATAAGTTAGTGAGAGAAGATATATAGGTTATTAGAGAATGTGTTTTGAAAATGAAAATGATGTTGGATGAAAATGTGTAAAAAGTGATGGATTTTATTTTTGGAATAGTAAAATTGGTGAAAATGTGGTTTGGAAATGAATTCAAGCGGGCTAATTTCCAGTTGTATCCACAGCTGTTCAGACCAGTATTGTAAGTAATTGCGAACAATCTTTTTTAGATACAAAGACCAAACTTATCACTGAAACTGTAAATGTTTATTCTGATCGATGATTATGAACTTCAAAGAATTTTGCTCTATTTCAGTACAGGGATCCAAATTCTATGCATCCCAACAGATTCTCATTCACTTGAAAGGGAAGTTCATTAACACGTATAAATAGACCCTCAGAATTCAAAAACAAGAAAAGAAAAATAAGGTGCATAACTACATTTATGAGCGAGTTTTGCGTGTACGGCCATACCTTCCAATATGTAAATGGAACTTGGTGCTACTTTGTTGAAAGTTTTGGCAAGCATTGCAATTTGCATTGGTAAAGGGAGAAATTAGCCTCAACCCTTTACGTTGGAAGCACAACAGAAATAGCCTTTGAACGGATACTTTGGTTAGCAAGGGGGAGGTGCAGGGCCTGGCTTTCAGTGCCAAAAAACAACTTAATCTAATTGGCATAGGTGATAAGTGTGTGGTCCAGGTTCAGTAAATAGGGACCAGACCAGAATGGCAAGTTCACAAGAAGCCCATTTCTCCATTTAGATGAATCATATTAATGCAACAGTGAGTGAGTGAAGTGCTGCATGAATGGGCGGTGTGAGTCCCGCGTACACTTGCGCAACACAGAATTAATTGAAGGGACTAATTGTAATTGGAGTTGTTTTTCTGTGAATTAATTATGGACTCCGCTCACTTAATTTGTGGATAGTTTGAAGGACATTTTTCTTTGTGTAGTTAGTAGTTACTAAAGTTTGATACTCAACTCAAAGGCCTTCAGCCATCAAAGCACTCAACAAACTGTTGTAAATGAATCCTCCAAATGCCATAATTATCGTTAGAATCTTTTCATGGGGAGAGGATGGAAGTTGGGAAACCTGTGAAACCTCCCTCTCTGTTCATGTGAATGCCTTTAAAGCCATCTCATATCTCTCCCATAAAAGTCATATAGATAGATGGATAGATACCGCTCTCCGCCATTTACTATCCATTCATAGCCCCGTGTTTATGTATTGAAGTATTAGGTGAAGCATAATTTCATTAATTTGTATCTGTGGTGGATGATTATTCTTGAACAAGAAACACATAAAACTATGAAGGACTTGTCATTGTTTCTTGTCAAGAATTCTTTCGGAGCTAAGATGAAGAATGGGTTCAGGAACTTGTGCAATGGAGAAAGTTCCACCTCCACTCTGGACCAGCAAAAAGTTGATCATCTTGGCGGCATGCTGGAACCTCATCATCGACCACCGCTCGTCAACTCCCCCTTGGGAGAAAGCCTGGTGCAGCCCACCTTGGAGGAAATGATTTTGCAGTTAGAGATGGAGGAAAAGATGGCTAGAAAAGGCGGTGTCCTTCCGCACAGAATGTCATGTGTAAACAGTTCTGATATCCTGAGAAGTGCAAGAAACGCCGCCTTAAATCAGTACCCTCGATTCTCTCTTGATGGAAAAGATGCCATGTACAGATCTTCATTCACAAACCTGCAGGCAGCCGCAGGAAAGTTAAACTATAGTCAGCAGCAGGAAGAAGAATCAATTAAAAATAAAAACACTACAAGATTGCCTGGTGTGATAGGTGGGGAGAGTGTGATTTGGTGCAAACCAGGGGTGGTGGCCAAGCTGATGGGCCTTGATGCCATGCCTATTCCTTTAAACAGCAATATTTATAGAAGGGAAAGGCTTAGCGCCATTATAAAGAGGCAGAATCTTCTCAAGAGAGCCCAAAGGCATGAAATGGAGAGGAGACGAGGAGGGGTCATGGGATCGTGCTCAAGATCAACTGGATACTGTGTTATGAAGCCTGTGGAGTTGGAAATTCCAGATGGTAAAGCTGGCTGGCCGATAAGACGATTTCTATAGAATACCCATCAGGCTTTAAAAATCATGAGGGTTCAAATTTAGTGGAGACGAAATGGAGGCTGTAGCTAAGAGGATTAGAGTATATGATTACGAACCACGATGTTGGGGGTTCGAATCCCTCCTCATCCAAGGAAAGTACATATACATGAATAGATTTACAATTGCTTGAGCCTTTGGAGATAGGTTCCTTCGTACGTGCAAAGTTTAATTTTGACTTGATCATTCATATATACGCATTTCTAAGTTATATATTTTGTGGAACTTAGCTCCTTGAAACTTCTACCACGGCAGCTAGAAATCTCCCTTATTTTTCTGCTTTTTAGTTTAGAATCAGTTTGATCAAATTCAGCCATTTACACACCAACGGTTCGAGAGGATTGGGACTTGGACTTCACTATGCCACTAAGCCAATTAGTGGCTACTCGATATTTATAAAAGTTAACACCCATGACCCATTGCACTGACGGTCAATCTCTCCAACCATCCATTTCTTTAATCTTTCGGTGAATGGGTTGGTATTTTCCCAGCAAATTATGTTATTAATTGTGTTCACTTCTAGTTATTTTGCTCAATCAATATTAAGACTAAATATCTTGGGAGTATAGGCGGTTGTTGCAAACTTGTAATGAAGTTCATTCAAGTTATAAAATGTATTCATCAATCAACTTAATTTACTTGTCCTACCACACACGCCCCCGCCCCCCCCAACAACTCCAAACCCCAGAAAAAAAAAAGGAAAAAAGAAAGAAAAAGGGGACCTTATTCCTACTTTGCTGTCTCTGAACTCAGTCTTCTTTAGGGAAATTCATATTCAAAAACTTAGTATTAAAAAAGCAAAATTTCCAGTCATTTCACTAGTTTTATGCTTATCAGGGTGTTTGTAGCCAATTTTCTTTCGGTCAAGTATACTTCAACTCCGTTGATCAGGTTTACTTCTTTTTATAATTTTCAATATTATCATGTTTTGAACATTTGGAAATTTGTCTAATTCTAATTGCATTTTATTCCATTCGAAACATCAAATATGCTAAACATTACCATCTAATAATTAAGAAAATTTATTAGATTCTTCGCAGGCTGTTGCACCTTGCTCAAGTTGAATCCTACTTTTCCAAATTGAAGTATTAAAGTGCAGAGAAGAAAATTGAGAGGGAGTTAGCCGGAGAGAAAATGAGACAAGAATTTTAATAATCACCCGAAGGATTCCTGTATGCATGCAGTCTGTTATGTGAATGTGTATTTGTTTCAAGAGAAAATTAGTTATATATAACTAATATATATATATATATATATATATGCTAATGTTTAAAACGCCGGGCCGGGTTATATTCCAATGGAGATGGGTCGAGTAGGAGACCATTGTGACAGTCGAGGAATTACATTAACAACCCAGATAGACCGGCTGACCCGGTTCTAAAAGTTTTCTGTCATTTTCCTTTAGTGGTTCAAAAATTTGGAAAAGTAAAGGGTGTTGTACTTAGGATCAAAGTGGGCTGAGATCTTAGACCTCTCTATTTTCCTTCCTCTGGCGGACATTTGAGCTTGAGAAAGAAATCCAATACTGTTTTGTACATCTTTTTCTCAATCAATGCAATAAGATAGGGCTTGTTTGGTTGCAAATTGGAGCATTTTGACAAAATGGTTTTTGGAAAGTATGAGTTAGGGAATGTGATGGTTGTATTGTTTGTATTATGGATGGTAGGTGGAGAATGTTTTAGGAGAAAATTGTTTGTTTGGTTGTGTTTTCAAAGGGGACAAGATGTCAACTTTTTTGTTGGGTTGACAGGGTGAAATGGATATTTTAAAACTATTTATATATATGTATATATAGATTGAATTATTAATAGTATGTGCTAAATAAGTCAAATTACTTATCCCTCGGTCTATTAGTGAACCATATCTCTGAAAGATGTTCCATTTTCCAAGTCGATACGATCCATTCATTCGTAGAACTATTTACTCGATCGCAGACATTTCTGGAACATCTCTAACATGGGGACAAAGAGTCAATTTTGAAAGAACTTATTGCTAACCTCTTTCAAATATGGATCTATCTTATTCAAAAGGGAAGAATAACAGGAAGAGTATGTTATGCTAATGTGCCTTGGATGATCCACATCTTAGGGTCAGGATTCGATGAGCACATTGAACTATCCGTGTGGCTCAGAGCTCTCACGACGCAATTATCAGGGGCGCGCTCTACCACTGAGCTAATATTCCTATGTTATACTATTCAAGTCTCGACAATGAATTGATTTGATAGATCAGATATTGTTATTCATGATATTGATCCGATTCAAGATCATCGAGAGGTAAATCATTTATTGAATTTACAGACGAAAGATCCTCCACGCTCTTTAGCACAAGATTTTGAGTCTCGCGTGTCTACCATTTCACCATCAAGGCATCTTGATAGTGCATCATATTCCATGAATATGATATCTATCTAGTGAGATGTATGAAATATATGACAAATGTGGAGTATTTCTATTGATCGGTCATATAGGCCCGAGTTGGACATCCAATTGCTTCGATTTAAATTATCTGGAGAATGCCCATATATGTGTGATGTGAAGGGAACAATTTATGACAAACAGCATAGCATTGGGAAATGTATTAAAGAGTGAATAGTAAGGATATTTTAGAAAATAAATTTTGTATTTTCAGAGTTGGGTTGAAGAATGTATATTGTTTATTTGTTTAAATTTTAAGAGTTGAAAAATGTATTGAAAATTCAAGTCATAATATAAATAGTATATATAGAAAGTTTGTAAAGAGTAATTTGTGAAAGAATGGTATTGGCGGTATTTATAGAAAGAGTCATAGTACGAACCCGTCCTTCTGAGGTCATATGGAGACTTGGAGATTCACCGACGTATCTAAAATGGATGGTTCATATGGTGGGTTGGTAAATAGGTCGTACACTAGGTCACACATCTATTCTGTATAACCCAACTAGCCAAATACGAATCTTCAGTGTTTTAATCATTTTTTCTACTTAAAGGGGTTATTTCGTCGCAATACGTTTTTGTAATATCAGATTCAATCAATGTTCTAAAATTTAAAACATAGAGAAAATATAATCCAGGAAAAAAGAACCAAATTCAAGTGGATATATATAAATCTATATAGTTAAATCGAATTAAAATTTGGCATATTAAGGGCGGGAATTAAGTGGTTTAAGCTAGTGGGTCAGAGTCATCATATTGAACCCAAAGAAACTTTTGACCCGGATCAGGTGACTTTGTAATATATATATATATATATATATATATTTGTCTTGAGCCCAATGGATTAGTCTCAAAGACAGACAGCAATTGATTACCTCTTTTTAAGTTGGTTGAAAAAGTGTTTGTATCGTGTCATGGCCGTCAGTCCATGCATTTTTACCTGGATTGAAAATGATATCTTTGGACTTTATCAAATACAGTGCAGTGTGGGTTCCAGATTGTGTTTGGTCCAGACAACATATTTGATCGAGGAAAAAGAATATACTGCTTTTGTTTTAACTTTTATTTGGTTTTAAAAGAGGAAGGGAAAGCTTAGATAAAATAAATATAAAAAAAAACGCCAATTTTACATTTATAATTTCATTTTTTTCATGATATTCACTCCATTAATTAAAAAAAAAGTACATGAAATTTACTAGTATATATTCAGATGTTAAAAAAGAAAATGCGAGGAGAATTAGTTTTCAATTGATTTTCCTTTCCCTTTTTGCTTTCATGAGATCTAAATGGAGGATAAACTTTTTGACTTCAGGGTTTAAGTAATTTTGACGTAGGGGTGCACGTGATTGAGAGCACGATTGGTTAAAGTAATTAAAAAAAAAAAAAAAAAAATTTCATAAGTTGCTACATTTCATAAGATTTTTTCAAATTTATAAAATGTTAGATCTTATTTTCAAAACAAGCTCTTGAAGTGTTTGAATAAAATGAATAAAACTAGATAAGTTTATTAAGATTTTGAAATAAGTTAACATCCCCTCTCTTTTTTTAAGAAAGTGTATAATATTCTAACATCTTATTTTAGAATTTTATAAATATTTTTTAAAAAAGATTATCAAACATATTTTATAAGGTGTTTTGAAGAGCTTATAAGTTCATCCAAACATACTCTAAGTTGGATTGTGATTTTAGCAAGTTGGATTGAAGGAGCATTAATTCAACTTAAATTTGAGCTAGTCAAGTTTAAATTCATTTGTGAGTCAAGGTCGAGTAAAATTAAATATAAATTAAGTGTTTGAAAGTTTATGAACTTTTATTATTAATGATAAAGTTGAGTAGTAGTAATATTCTCAATGACAATAACAATGAGAATTTTAAAATTTTAAACTAAATTCCAACTTGATTTATTTATGGCCATAATTTGATTCCATGAGTCTAAAGTCCCTTTGTTACAATAGTTAGTTAGCGCAAAATGTGTTATCATCATAAACAAAAAAGTTTGAGATGATTTTGGTGCAACCATAAGTTAATTCACATCTACTTTAACCGCCCATGCATTTTTATTTTCTATTTTCGTTGCTTTTTTTTTGTACGAGCTGATCAGGTTGCATCATTCATCTATTTTATGTTTTTCTAACGCCTGCAACATATTGAATATATATGTCTCAATTTATCTAATTCTCTTGTTATTAAAAGAAATTAAAAGAATGTTCAATAGCCATCCAACTCAACACTTGTTAGTTTTATCCGCAAATTAAAGAACAAACAACTAATTAACAACTTGAACTCCACCATCTTATTTAGCTATATATTATTATTATCTCTCTAGCTTCTAATTATTTTGTACACTAAATTTCTGATATTTTCAATAATATCACGTAGTGGAAAATTGTAATTCAAATCGAAATTGGTTAAATCTTAAATTAATTATATGCATGATAAGTTAATTATATTAATTTGTTATATAATTCTAAAAAAGTAATGATAGATATAAAGCTGGAAGAATTTCAGTCACTCAAGAGATTCAATTCTCTTCATGAATTTTTCTGTCGTTAAAGTAATAATATAATTATATTTGATTCCGATTCCAAATTATGTTTATGACAGCTAACCAACGTGTAACAAAAGTTTATAGAAAATTTAAAGAAAAAATAAAAAGCTTAAAATCTAACAAACATGATAAAGTTGTGATAAGTCCAATTCATTGGCATGGTGGGCCAACAGAACAGCTATATAACGCGTTCAAAAGTCGATGGTCAATGCACATCTCCATTTGAGAGGGAAATTTGGTGTGGAAGTGGGTAATAAGTATTTATTGTTAAAACATATCTTACATATATAAAGCATTATAACTATATTAGAAATTAATATTAATTATATAAACAAGTTTTGATATACTGCAATATAATTTTTTATTTATTTATACACGTATACATGCGAAATCATTCTTTGTAACTAAATTAAGATTTGGGTTGAGATTTAATCCAACAATTCATTACAACTATTGATTCTAATATTTTATTCTTTCTTGACTTTCTTTCATCGAATAGGATCTACTACTCCTAGATGATTAATCAATTCCTTAAAATAAAAAGGAAGGATTCCAACAAAAAAACTGTCTCTACAACCATGAAAAGGAAATTTCTAGATCTCGCATTTATTTAAATGATGAAAATATGATAATTTGGTTTCTTGTAAGAATTTTTTGTTAAATAAAGCATCATTTTACATCAATAGGTAAAGGAAAGAAAGAAAGAAAGAAATTATTTAGCACTTCTTTTTCGTATTGATTCAAATAGTGTTGATGTGTCGAAAGAAGGGTAGTTATACTAAGAGGGTGTTTGGGTGAGCTTATAAGTTCTTCAAAAAATTTTATAAGATATTTGAGAGCTTATAAGATATAAAAAAGTGTTTGGTATTTTTTTTTTTTTTAAAAAAAAAGAGCTTATAAGTTTTTTTTAAAAAAGTAAGGAGTGCCTAATTTATTTAAAAAATCTTAGCAAACTAGCTTAATTTTAATCATATTAATTATAAAATTGCCATTACCAACATCTTATAAGCTTCAAGATATTATTTTATTCAAAAACTTTAAAAAATTATTTTTTAAAAAAAATATAACATCTTATAAGATCCAAAAATATCTTATAAGATGTAAGAGTTTATAAAACTTTTTAAATAAGATTAGCCAAACATCCTCTAAATTGAGAATCATTATAATTTAAATCCCGAATCTCATATATACAAGTGTAAATACAGTGTAACTTGATCAATTAACTAGTTATTTGACAGTTACTAATAATTAACAGTCCTACTATCAAGATAAATAAATAGTTTGAAATGATTGAAACTAAAATCTCCTTAATTATAAAATTTATAAACATGAGTATTATGATTTGGATAATCTATTAATTGAGTGGTCCGTCAAGAAAAATTTATCATACCCCATTGAAGAAGAAGAAGAAGAAGAAGAAAGACTTTTTTGGGCTTTGTTGAATGGTAGCACCTTTTTCCATATTCTATGATTGCTCTTCAAAAGCAAAGAATAAAACCATTCATTTCAAAGTGGTGCATTGCTCGGTCAAGTCACTTCTTTTGAGAAATATCATCACATCAAGATTCAATCTCTTTACTCCCCACTAACTAATTTATTTGCATCCACATCCACACCCACTTATTTCAATAATAAAATTGGCGCTAGGAAATTTGGTCAAACCATTAAATGTAGCATTATTCATAGTTAACGCCAGAGAAATATAATTTTGGATGCGTAATTAATCAATGAAGATTGAAGATTACCAATTTTCATTAATATAAAAAACATTTATAATATAATTGATAATATTTGTATCATGTGAGCTAATTACAGTATAAGTGTATATTCATTTTTCATGTGATCCACGCTTTTCCGTTCAATTAAATTGAAATTGGATTAAAATATTTCCTTTATATGAACACTTAGTTCTTGATTATTAGTTTTAAAATAGGATCTAAATATAAAAACAAATTTACTCCCATAATATGCTTAGAGTTTTATTAATTATATTAATTAGCATTAAAAAATCAATCTAGTGGTTTAATATAATTAAGAAAAAATTCTCAATAAAGTCGTTAGTTGAGGAATATATTTCTACTGGACTTTAGGGGGTCCAGTTATTCCAAGTCTTGGTGGGGCATTAATGCTGGACAGTGGCCAGGACAATTTGAACGGCGCGTCATTTCTTCATATAGACCTTTTAATGTCGCGTAGGAATTTGATTTTTGATTTATATAGTTAAAATCTCCATTAAAAAAAATTTATAAACAGACTTATACATTTATTTAAAAAATTAATCCAGAATGCCACAACTTGACCCAATTAATTTAATCAATGAAAAGAAAATATGTTAAAAGTCAAAAGAATAATAGAAGCACTCTTATCTTATTTTCAAGAGAATGATGAACTGATAAAGTAGTTCTGTAAAATAAGAAAAAAGACATAAACTGTATGCTAAATATTAAAATTTTATGTCTACATAGTACTAGGGCTGTCAATGGATTGAATTTTAATTCAAATTTGAGATGAATTCGATTCGAATTTTAAGATTTTTATCCAATTAAAATATTCGATGGATCAGATCCGATTATAAATATTCAAAATCCGAAATAAGTGGATCGAATATGGAATTAAGCAATCTGATCAGTTAAAGATCCGAATCTTAATATTTTTTATTAAATTAATACTCTTATATATAATATTAATAAAAATTTTAAAATAAAATCTATGTATTATATTGACTTAATATCTATATTAACGTCTATATTGTACTATTAATATTGAGTTTTTAACCTAAAAAATAAGAGAAATATTGATAAAATGTCACATATAATAATATAGAATAGCTCATCTATACATTAATATAATGTGAAAAAGGAATTTAGTATTCAAATATTTAACTTTTGGACTATTATATAGTAAAAAAATTGTTAAAAATTCAAATATGACATATATTTACTTTATAAATATAATATTTTTATAAAATTTGAAAGGAAAAAAAGAAAGAAAAAAAATAAATTGGGTCGAATTCTTTAATCGAATTTCGGATATTCATTGGATTCGGATATGGTACTGATTAAGAAAGATCCTATAGGATTTTGGTTCGGATTTGAATATAAATTTTGTTAATCGGATTCGAATTCGCATATGGCAGATTCGATCCAAATCCGACCTATTGATAGCCCTACATAGTACTACTACATACATGAGACATTAAAAATAATAATCAGAAACATTTTAAAAGGATAATAAGTTGAGACTTATTTTTTCATAGTAACGTCTTGACAAGGAAGTCATAAATAATTAATTTGACTATCAAATGTACTTATTGTAATTATTTAAGTGGGGAACTAAATATAAATCAAGTTTGAAATGAACATATACCAACAGGTTACTGGTCCGAGGTGTTGCCAAGAATGTTCTGTTTTGAATTTTGATTGTTTGGAAGAAGGCTCTAATTCCAAATTTTTGATAGCAAATGCCTTTTTAGTTTTTATGTGATCGTATGGAATCACTTTATTGTGTAAAACGGATTCTCGCAGAGAATGATAAGCCACATGTTTGTAATTACTAACAGCACTGGCATGCACTTTTCTTGCGCATAAAATAATTTTTTAATAATACACATTCATTTTTAAAAAGAAAAATTTAATCACATTCTTAAAAAGTACACAAAAAAAGAATAAAAAATAAAAATAAAACTTGGAAAAAAATATGGCACTAAATCTATATTTTTCTCAACCCCCCCCCCCCCCCCCCCCACACACACACACACAATCCCAAAAAAAAAAAAAAGAGAAAAAAAAATGGCAACAAAGCTATTGTAGGCAAAACTGAAGGCGGCACTTTTGCACACAACAACAATAAAGCTTTAATTTTTAGTTTTGGAATTGGGACATATGTCGATTCCATGGAGAAGTCTAATAGATGCGGGAGTTGATTCTGAAATGAGATAATGGATAATATGGAGTGTAAATGGAGGGTTTATGAAAATTACATTTATGACTTAATTGAATTGTGTGTGTGAGATAATTTTTTAGAGGCTAAATTTGAAATATTATTAAGTTGATATTCAAACTGCTGAATTTTTTTATTTTATTCTTTAAATTAAATTAGATTTTCTAATTTTTGAATATATGAAAGGACAATTTATGTAATTAATCAAAATAACTGTCATATGAGACACAAAAGTGTTTTTTTTTTTTTTTTTTTTTTTTGTAGAATAGTATAGATATAGTTAAAACATTTTGAGTTTCAATTTCACATATATGTAGATATTTATTTGTATATTTCAATTTTTTTTTTCTTGTTACAGAATTTGTTGCATTCAATGAATCATTGGTATAAAGCATTATTTATTTTGGATTAGTTATTGTTTGTTATGTAATTGATCTCTTTTTTTAAGTAAAGCTAAAATTTTTGTTCATAGTGAAAAAAATTACATAATTGACTGTCAAGCACCACAGTGTTTAAAAAAAATAAAAATATATTTGATTAAGACCAAGGAATACTCATTCAAATGTGTTGCCCCGACTACCACGGATTTCCCAGTAATTGATTTTCCAAGGTTTTTGTTCCTTAAATTAAAAGATTTTTTAAAGGGTATATAGTACGTATATCTGAACAAATCAAAGACAAATGTACTCTAAAATCAGCTGTTGCCATCTTGTGTCTTCCATTATACAGATTATTATTTCAAGCTTATTCCTTAGTTAGTGTTCCCCACCACTAATACTAAATATAATGTGACTCCACTCCGGTCAAGTCATTGGGACGCAACAACCGACTTGAACTTGACTTGCAACCTTTTTGGCCTTCCAACTTCAAATCTAAGAGCCTGTTTGGTTATGTTTTCATTTTTATTTTTTATTTTCAAAACTTGAAAAGTTAGCTAAAGAAAATCAGTTGAGAATGAATTTGTATTTGGATAGTTTGTTAGAAAAATAATAATCATATAGGGTTCAGTAGGTTGTAGGTGGAGAGAGATAATAGTAATAAACTAGATAGAGAAGATATATAACAACTTCTTCGATTATGTTTTCATTTTCAATATTTTTAAAATTTGAAAAGTCAGTTAGAGAAAATGGATTGAAAATGAGTTTGTATCTAAATAGTTTGCTGGAAAAAATAATGATTATATAGGGTTTAACAGATTGTAGGTGGAGAGAGATATTGATAATGAAATAGATAGAGAAGATATATAAGTTATTTGGAGAAGATATATAGATTATTAGGAAATGCGTTTTGAAATGAAAATGAATTGGAACTTTGGTGAAAATGTGATCAGTTGTTGATAATTCATTTTCAAATGGTGAAAAATGAGTTTGAAAACATAAACAAACATGATCCAAATTGTTGTTAGAAGATATATAGGTTGTTAAGGAATATATTTTGAGATGAAAATGAGCTGGAGTTTTGGCAAAAATAATGATAAATTATTGATAATTCATTTTAAATAGTGAAAGTGGGTAAAAATAAGTTTGAAAACATAAACAAACAAGCCCTTAAGTAATCAATTATACACAATATTGGTTATATAAATTTTCCACCACATTAAAATAGTATTGGATTTTGAGATAATTTACAAAAAATGCTTCTCTGTCATCCTTTCAAGCCGTTTTTTAAGAGGTCACAAAATAAAGATGCACACAATTTTTATTTTTTCCTTTTTTTTTTTTTTTTTTTTTTAAATTTTAACCAAAAACTAAAATTATGAAAAATAGGACGCTAATTTATCAAATTTGTGGTATAGGGGTAAGGAAAAGAACAAACTATGACACCACACTGCTTTTATTCTTTTTGTTCTGTCTTGTTCCATCATTTAGTTAAGTATATGTTGGTACAAATATGAAATATGTATTGAACCAAAGCATGCTCTTTTTCAAAGAGGGATTACCCCTCCCCTTTGTATTCTTCAACCCCAATCCTCAATAAAAAAAAAAAAAAAAGGGCACCTATTGTTTTGCTCAAATGGGCAAAAGTTAAAAAGTTGAAATTCCAAAACACAAAATGGGAATATGCACAATCTTGAAATTGGAAAACAAATAGCTATATATAATTAAAAAAAGTAAAGCAACTGACAGCCTCACACACAACCCCACAACTTAAAAACCAACATTTACTGTCTTTGCTTCCTTACTGACCAGTCCTTTTTTATGGGTATTGGGCTCTATAAATTCATTCCCCCAACAATCAACATGGATGTGATTAGGATTCCCTGCCCACCACCCCTTATTCCTTTCTTTCTTTCTTTCAAACAGAAATTAGAAATAAAAACAAACTAACATTGGGTGGAATTAAACAAGAAAAGAATCCTTTACAGTTTACCTACACAAAAAAGCTTTGTTGGATCAACTGAGGTTGGCTAGCTAGCTAAGAGTACATGGCCATGCAGAGGATTATTTGTCTCCTGTTTCTTGCAGTAGTACCCATAACTGCAAATTTAGAAGGTAAAGAGGATTTCTCAGTTGTGTTTTTGATTTGTAGTGAAATTGTTTTGATTGTTTTTGTTTTGTTGGCAGGTGATGCTCTTTATGCATTGAGAAGGGCTGTTGATGACCCAGAAAATTTATTGCAAAGCTGGGATCCAACCCTTGTGGACCCATGCACTTGGTTTCATGTCACTTGTGATGCTGATAATAGAGTTACTAGACTGTAAGTACAGTACCCTTAATGAATTCTATTATCATAATATTAACATCGCAGCTTAGATTGATTGATTCTTGAGCACTTTTAGTTATCACAATGATGGATTTTTTTTTCAAAGAATTCAAGAAAATTATTTGAGTTATTATTATTTTCTGATATGTTTTCCTTTAATTTTCTGGGGCAGTGATCTTGGAAATGCAAAGCTATCAGGGAAGCTTGTTCCTGAGTTAGGGAAGCTAGAGCGCCTTCAGTATATGTGAGTACAGATTCTGTTGTTCTTGTTTTTGTTTTGATTTTTTTTTAATATTCATTTAATTTTATTTCTTAAGCTTGAATTTTGGAGTAACTACGAGTGTTTGGAGGGTTCATCAATGCTCCTTATCTTCCCACCTGTTAAGTGTTAACTGATCCCGCCTGATAGTAATGAGTGTGAAATTAACCGGCCGGCCTCCTTCCTTGTATGTTCAAAGACCGCAAATTACTACATCTTACAAATTACTACACAATTATATAATAATAGTATTCCATAAATGAAATCCAAAAATGTAGAAACCTCTGTAGGGGTCTGGTTGCATAATTAATGTACATAATGAAATTTGGTTGGTGGTTTTTGGTGTTTACAGGGAACTGTACATGAACAAGTTGATGGGCCCAATTCCAGCTGAATTGGGACAATTGAAAAGTCTTGTTAGCCTGGATTTGTACCGCAATAACCTAACAGAATCCATCCCTCCTTCATTATCAAACCTCTCAAATCTCAAATTCCTGTAATTATTTCACTCCATTTTCACATTTCTAGTTTGAATTAGAAACAAGACAACCATTATAATTTCTTCCACTGACCTCAACAAACGTCCACGTTTTGTTTGTTTTTCAGGCGGCTGAATGGTAATAATCTGACAGGAAGAATACCAAGGGAACTTACCAAGCTTGAAAACCTCAAGATATTGTAAGGCTTTGTTACTAATCACTCAGCATATATGTTCCATTTTTATTTTTATTTTTTTAATTATACACACGCACATCGAATGTCCGATAGGTTCAAGCCTTCGGTCTCACTCATTATATATGTAGAATCAAAGTTAATTAAGCTAACTAACAAGTTTCAATGGGAAATTTTGTGCATATGCAGTGACGTCTCCAACAATGATTTGTGCGGTACGATTCCTATATCTGGCTCATTCTCCAAATTCACACAAGAAAGGTAGAGAAAACTAGTGAGTAGTAGTACACAACGTTATAGTTATTGGAAGTTTGGTTCTTTAATATATTTTAATTTTACCTTTTCTTGCAGTTTTGTGAATAACTCTAGATTGGAAGGGCCTGAACTCATGGGCTTTGTCAGATACGATATCGGAGGTTGCAAATGAATGGTCTTTACAACTAATAATGTTAAATAGGAATTGGTCATAAGCTACTTAGTTATGATCCATGTGAGTAACTTGTTAGAAGGTCAAAAATGTCAGTTGTAACTAGTATGTAGACCTCTAAGTATCGATTGAATTGGGCCTCAAATGGTTAGTTTGATGGCCCTTGTGTCCTTAGTACTCTTTTTTACTTTGAAAGATATATAAAAATTATGAATTATGGAAATTCTAAATCCTTTCCATGAAACGTTCATGGTACATTTTACAAAACAATTATCTACTAATCGTGCAGACTGACTAATGTATTGAGTATGTGTGCGATTTGATACAAAATTGACAAGTTGAGATACCAAGCAAAATATATATATATAAACTCAAATGGTGAATGTAAAATATCGCCGTCAATAGCAAGAAGAAAAAGTGGAAGTAAGCAAAAATCAAATTACATACAAAACAGCCCATATAATATTATCATCCAGTATTTGTAGGATAACTCACTTTCATTTGATTAGAGGTCTTATATATATCCATGTCTATTAATTTATATTTCATGACAAATGCACACTCGCAAAAACATATGTAATTGATATACTTTTAGCATGCATTATGTGAAATACAAAATATAAGTATCAAATAGAAGTCCAAATTGACAACCCCATGAGGGGTGGACGATGATTCAACATAGCTCAGAAGATGGACAATAGCTGAACATAACATCTCCACAACCACATTTATTTATATCAATCTTTTTCTTCAGTTTGTGGAAGAATCTCCAAAACTCGGTAAAGTGAGATGATGGCCGGGGTGGCAGTTTAGGGAATGGGGTTCAATGTATGCCCTTCCCGACGAGCAGGCACCCCTGGTAAACAACAACTTTTAGCTCCCTTTTTTGCTTAAGTTGCAATAAAATGCTCCATTTCTACGACACCATTAAATTACAAAATTGGTTACATGTTGATTATGGTGCAAAATCAGCAAAAAGATAGCAAATTCCGTTAAGCTAGAGTATTTTATACATCACTAACAAAATTTGAAATATTAACTGCTGACTGACTATTCACAAATTTTCTGTAATGGCCCGAATCCTCTTAGGTACCCTCTTCAAGTTGCCTGTGCACATGAATACCAAAAATCAAGTTAGAGCATGCAACCCAAGTTGGACCTGGAAAACAAGTGAAATTACATCACTTCTTTCATTAACCTGTCTTAATGGCATTTCTTCTACTAGGGCCAAATGGCCCCACCATAACCGTGAAATGAATAATTGGACGATGATAGAGACAAACATCATTCCCAGTGGAAAAATGCAACACTGTGATTGTACTTTTAAGGGGAGAGATGTGCAGGTCGACCACAGAGGTTAGTTTCAAAATGAAATAGCACAATGAGATCTGCCGCATGTTTTAAAAGCACAACAAGGTCATAGCCTGCAGCCTAATATAGGTAGCACTCAACTTATGAACTAATAAAACGGGATCCTTCGTGCACAATTCACAAACTATAAACTGTAGGTGGTAAATCTATTGCAGTCTTTCACCAGCATTTGCAATCTAAACCAATATATCAACTCCAAGGCACATTAAACAGACAACTCAGCACTAAGTTCTAGCTACTCACTCATAATTAAAGCTACACCGGCATATTCATCACCGAGTGTGAGCATAATATTGGAATGAAAGAGGCTTTTCTACCAGTAGGCGGTAGACATTTCTCCCACACATGACCAGCCCATTCACAGGTAAAGTGGGACTTTGAAGTAATACTTTGCCTATTCCTGTGATTCTCCTAATACTTCTTTCAAATATCCATAGAGATCAATGCTGGAGAGGCAGTGAGGAGCTAATATATTTCAAAAATTCTCAATTGTTTTTCAACTGAGTCAAAAGCATACACAATTCTTCTGCTTCTCTATTTGTAAATAAATACTAAGACCAAATAAAATGGTGAATTTTACCTTGATTTTGTCAGACATTTCTTATAAGTCCATACATTTTTAAGACAGCTGAATAATGCAGACTACCTCAAAATTACTCTTAATTACATATGCTCTCTAACAGTGATGCTAAAGTAGAGAACTCTCCTTCCCCTGTTACCTCAAGTGAAGTGTTGACTTACAAGCTTTCCACGTTTCACCAAATGGACAGTAAGTATATTTTCTCCTAAAGGAATAAGAATATACCTAATTTACAGGAACACATGTAACATGGCTCCAAAGCCACCCCATCCCATGCAAAATCTAAGAGATAATCTCACCATAGCACAAGATCCATAACGGTTTTTATCCTCCCACCCAGCTTTGTTTTTCCAGAGTTTTAGATCCTTCAGCAGAAATCTCACTCTAGCTCACCTGAAGAGGCTCAGAAAACCTCATCCTAGCGTAGGATCAAATATATATTTCAATCTGAATTTTAATATAGAAGGCGGGGGTTAACTGAAGCATGTTTACTATTCTCTGCTTCTAGGAAATTTTTGCATAACCTAATCGAGATTTTACCTCATTTAATGAAAAATATCAAAATTATATATGCTTTAGCTGAGAAATTTTCAATTACCTTTCATTTGACTGGATGACTAATCATCTATGATGTAGGGGATGCTGGTTGAATATTTGTCAACGAAATTGGTGTCAAAGGAGGTGAAGAAATATCTTCTGCCATCTTTAAGTTTTGAGAATCTTCCAAAGGAACACGTAATGCCACTTCTATCGAACCTCCAGCTGGAATTGAGTAGCTGCGTGGCAATGACTGCGTTGGCATTGGAAGTGCGGATACTGCTGCAGACGCTGTTGATACACATGCAGTAGACAGCTCATGACTTTTGGATATCAAGGGACCCGAGTGAGCACTACGATTGGAGGGTCTTCTAGCAGCTAAATGAGCTGGGGGTCGAGGAAGCTCATGAAGTTCACTTATTTTAGGTGATGAGACAAATGTAGGTGAAACACGTGAGGATATCTTTGGGGTTGATGTTGGCCGGGGTAATGGGGTGCGCAATAGAGACCCAGAAAATGGCGGAGGGAAGGCTGATGAGACAATGGGACCACTGGCTGTGAAATTTGGGTTATTTGGCCACGGCTTTCCAGTTAATGGGCCAGAGAAAGCTTGTCTTTTGGCTTTCTTTGCATAGGATGCAACATTTGGATCAAGTTGATTAAATGAAAAGCCTTCCGATAATGGAGGGGGCAAGGGGCTGGCTTTTGTGGTGGTGTTGCTCTCTTTGAGTATTGACTGCGTGTCTAAGATGATTGGTCCAGACAATTTCTCATTTGCCCTAAGTTTTTCATGCTTGTTCTGATCTAAGGGAGATGAATGCCGAAGGTTCAGGACTGCTTGTTTTTTTTGAAGAACTTCATTGAATAATTTCCCAGAACCAGGACTCTTTGTCTCATCTGGTGTGGGTAGCACGTAAGAAGTGAACTTGCGTGATGGAGAAGGCCCAATCTGTGTCATCCGCTCAGCTGAATCAAGTTTCTTCTCAGGAAAGAGAGGTGCCGATTTGCTGATTGCTCTGACTCCTCTTTGGAAAGAGAGAGAATTTCGACCAGGGCTTCGAAAAATCTCCTGCAAACAAGGATGAAAAATAAACCATCTTCAGTGGAATTGCACCATGTGATTAAATACTCAATAATCTATCAATGGAGTTGGAAAATTATAAAAACAGAAGACATATAGTTCTTAATGCAAACAGACAAGAGAATAACATGCCATGACTGAACCAAATCCATCCATTCCTATGCATAAAATTGCTTCTAACTTGGCAACAAGTGAAACTTCCACCACTTCATCATGTGAACTACACAAACCTTTGTCTTCATTCAAGAGCTTTAAGAGAGTAATATCAGTTAAAATCTAAGATGCAACAATCTTTCTCAGGTCCAAAGGATTTTTTCTGAAAGCTTCAACTTTCTTCACTCTAGCTGACCAAATTTTCTTGATTGACAGACATCCTGTTAGCTTCTTGAAGAACTTTCCTTTTAAACATGCCAGCCAACCAGGTGCATAAACCACGACATGCTTTTTCCAGCTTATTCATTCGGATTCCATAGATTTTATAGCTATGGAAATTATTAAATCCATCAATTAAAACAAAAAAATTTCATCATCTGTTCACCTCATATATTATATAAATATTGTCACTGAATTTCACTGTCAATATCCTATTTCCTTTTGTGATGTTCCACTACTTAGTCCAATTCAAAAGTCACCAATTCATTTCCATAATTATTCAATTAGGTGTTGAACTTCTTCCCAGAACAATTCTTAACTAAGAAAATGGAGAATCAAATGTAAAACTATGTTTGGGAACAGCATGTGTAAAACATACACACAAAAAAGTGCTGTTTTGGCATGGTCAAGTCGGAGGTGGTAATTAGGAAGCAATAACACAGGAGAGGAACGCTTACCTTTGCAGCATCCAATTTAGGGTCAGGTAAGAATTTCAAATCAGTGTTATCCAACTGTAAAAAATAAAATATTTTTTTAGTAACCATGCATGGATATATATTAGCTTAGATAATCAAGAATACTCCAAGAAAATATTTATAGCTAACATTAACGGAGCAAGTACAACAAAGCAGACACTTAATCTATACCCTGATAACAATCAAATTAAGATGGTTAATCCAATGCAAATAAAATGCTCTCATTGCCCATCTCAAAAGAAGAAGAAGAAGAAGAAGAAGAAGAAGAAGAAAAGAAAAAAAAAAAGGAAGAAAAAAAAAATGTTTAGCATGTAATCCAATTGTGCTTCATATGATCTCCCACAAGCCTTAAAGAGGCGGCTGCATTTAGTGTGTACAACTTGACATGTTATTCTATGATTCACAATCAGCTGGCATGGTATCTCAAAGCAATATAATAACTTCAATAATTTGATAGTTTCACATATAAAAATGTAGTTTTGCTATGTGAGTCAAAATTAAGTTTCCAAAACATTGAACACCATTCCCTCAAGATTGAATTACTTTCATAAACAAGATTTCTGCTGCTTGTGCAGTGGGCAGTGGCAAAGGCATCCAATAACAAATAATCAAATATTCTTCGTTTTGACAAACAGAGGGTTATTCTACTTTGGTATCAAGAAATTCTAAGGACGTACCTCCATTGAGTTTTTTAATACAGAGACTTCTTGCACTGGACCATTTTGCCCATAGTCAAAGCTCAGTTCTCCACCATCATGTGTTTCAGAACCATCTTCAGTATCATCATCAGCATCGCTTTCATCATCATCATCATCATCATCATCATCAATTTCATGGCCATCATCTGTGAGTCCCCTAAACTGGTAATCAATATGATGTTGTTCAGCAAGCAATCTGACATGCGGCTCAATTGCCTCCAAAGATCTAACCGCCTTCTTGAAGAAGCACAACTGTAGTAAAAGATGCATTAATGATGGTATAATAAGAAATCACACTTCATGCATTTAATGTTCTGTGGGAAGGAAAACAACCTGTGCAGCATGATGGCGAGATGCCTGTGTCAAAAAACTACGGGATTGTCCTTGTTTTAGAGATTTCATACGGAAGACAAATACATTTGCCTCCTCATCATATTCATCATGGGCTTCTTGCAGCTGAGGTGAAGTAAAACATTCACCTTTACTGTTTCTTAACCTCCCTTTCTCTTTCTGTTTCTTCATCAGCTCTTCATATATTTCTCTGGCAGTTATTTGTTAAGTGTAAAAGGACATTTGGTCAAAATGGTTTGATGTTAGGAAAACAAGTGAAATCTTTCACAAAACAGAGAAAAGAAAGGGGACAAAAAGCCTAAAAAAATGTATTCATTTGGACCTTTTCCCATCACAGCGCCTTTTCATCTCCTGCATAAAGGTGAAAAAGATAAAGGTGAACGGCTGTAGGCTTAAATTGCAGGCAAAGACACAAGAGTTAAACATCAGCATTGGAGTTCTTTTTCTACAGATTAAGTCAACCAGATGTTAAAATCCACCGTGATATACAATCCACTCTAAATTAGCACAACCAGTTGCCAGGCACGGTCAATATTTGCAGCCAAAATTACAGTTCCCTATGAATGAGAGGAGGATAAAAGAAAGAAAAAAGGTATGTACACCAAAAGGAATCGCAGCTGACGATTCTTCCACAGAAATCCAAAAAATTACAATATTTGGAGATGGGAAAAAGAGGGTGAGGTTGCGTGGCGGCATAAAGCGACCGTATATTTCTCGACTATACCATCACATGCTCTTAGTGGTGCTGAGATCCAAGGCTAGTCTTCAGGATATGATTCAAAACCTTTATCCCTCTCAGAAACCAAGCAGCTCTAATATTCAAAACACACGAGAAGTGCAGTTACCCATGCACTGTTTCCAAAAAATGAATAAGAAAAGCACAAACCACAGTACATTATCTATGGGAGCTCACCTCTACTATATGAAGTTCATTTAGAAGAGACTCTGATGGGATTGTAATTGTCTGGAATATATGAGAGCGCTGAAATACAGAATAAATAATTCAGGAAAAGACTTAATGCAGGAAACAGAAACTAATAAATACATCAGTTAACACTTACATAACCATCAACAAGTTTCTGAAGTTCAAACTGTACTTTTCCCAGCATTAATAAAACTTTCCCTGCATTATAAAAGGTATTAATTCTTTTGAAAGAGAAAAAGCATGCCTATGTTCTAATTCATTGCAATTAGACACAGATTATAAAGAGAAAGCAATAAGAGAAATTTATAGCCAAATGGCTAATTTGTGTGCTATTATCCTGGCAGCATCAGAGGACAAAATTTGTTAGGTAGAATGACAGTAAGGTCACCCATCCAATTATACTTCTAATTAACTCCACATCATATGCTTTATATCCTGTTTAATGAACCGCTCAGCAAACAAAAAGCCTGCTTGGGTTGTATCAATATGTAAACTCATATTTGAAGCATGGACATATGCTGCATGACAAAAAGAATTGGCACATTTTCCCAAGATATATTCTCAAAGTTAACAAAAAAGTAATGGAAAGGCAAATGATGTTACTAGCATCTAAGGAACAGTAGTCTTACTCATTTAGCAGGAGGTAAAATGGAACAAATTTAGCCATGCATATCCTAAACTAAGCTCAAATAAAGTTTTCTTTTAGAAACCCCCTCTGCCTTGCCAACACAAATATGAACAAATTATGAGTACCAACCCTAATACTTCATACATTATACACTGATGGGAAATCATCTTCCATTTTTTCAATGAACAACATGTATATGCATGAGGAGGTTCCTGCTTACCACTTTCTTCATCATCATTCAGGGCTGTTTTTTCAAGAAGACAATCGCCCATTTCCCTTAACGATTCTGAAAATTCTGAAAAGAAAGGGTATGGTTAAGGGAACTTCATGAAATTCAATCAAATAAAAATCAATTACTAAAAGAATTCCAACAATTTGTGATAAGAGACACAAATTGTTCAAGTTTTTCATATAAAACTAACAAGAAACAACCATGCATTAGAAATATGCAGCACAAACGTGCGTGTGCACGCGCACAGAGGGGGAGGGGGGAGGAAAAGAAAAGAGAGAAAGAAAGAAAAAATCTATTTCTATACTGACACTGAGGCCTCTCTACCTAAAGCTTCAACAAAATTAAATCGGGAAACATGGGCCTACGAACCAATGGAAATACTAATCAAAATAACTGTAGATGATGATGCTTTTTGCTCTTTCTGTTGAGACAGAATACAAATTACAATCTGCATCCTGATAAGATCACCGTGTGGAAACAGTTGTCACAAAAAGACAATGAAAATGCATGCTGCACAGAGTAGCAATCCAGATTTAGTGCCTTCTCCTTTAACAAAACAGCAAACGGCAAATAATATTCAGTTGATTCAATGAGAAAAGTGAGGAAAAGAACAACTCCAAACAAGGACTTCTCAAAGATTATGCTTAAGAATCAGAAAACATTCATTAACATTTATAATCCCTAATAAAAACAAAAAACGTGCCATGGGAGAAAAATGTCAACAAGTAAAATACATTTCAAAGAAGTACCAGGAAACAATAAAATAAAATAAACTTGTCTTTCAAAGAGATGGTGAGTGGTTGATAGCACCAGTCTTGAAAACCAGTAAAGTTTTGACCAAGGCCTATTGAGGGCTCGAATCCCTCTCTCCTTCTTTTGGCTTGTTGAATAGAATTGTTTCTATTCGTTTTGCCTGGATTGGTATCATAAAGAAAGGGAAGCGTAGCAAATGAAAATAACCAGCTACCACTGGACTATAACAATTTACTGTGTAACTTTGAAGAAGAAGGAAGTTACTGGCGTACCATATACACTGTTTGCAGTTGCAGCTGCAGCAGAAAGTAACCTATCATAGCAGTCTCTCATATCATTCATGTCCTGATTGACATAAACAAATTTTAATATCAAAGAATTAGAATGACAAAACGTGAAACCATCACAAGAACTAATGTATCGAACACAACTATTTAGCTAATGCAAATAAAATTCTGGCAAGAAGTTGGGATATGCTTGAAAGAAATATATAACCACTCTGAAACAGCATGAACAATCATAACTACATCCTGCCCCTTCGCAACACCTGACATAAAGAACAGATAAACCGCCAATATAAATACTATTGATGCTCGCAGCACTACATGGCCACCAAAGCAAACTTCTCATCACATAGCAAGTGATAACAGTTCCACACACCAAAAGTAATTTGTAAATATTTAATCAAGGAAATAGCAGCAAAATAATTTGTACATTTACACATTTTTACTCGAACAATAAAATGACTGAAACATGTACTATTTTGAAGAGGAAAGTGAAAATATTAAAAAAAACACACCATACCCATTCAAGTTTCCTCCCCAATGCAAATCTTGCACGTAGAGTGACACCACTGACAATTTTTATATATTTTGTTGTGATTGTTATAGTGAGATCATAATCATATAGTTTCCAATAATATCTAGATGAAGCAAGAAATTAGACATCACCAACAAATGCAGATTTTATTTATTACCATTTAAGAAGCTAAATTCATATTGTTCCTGCCGTAACTCCCCACCCCCCAAAAAACGAAACCTTATTATTTTAATACCTTTTTCATAATTCTGGGACCAAATGGTTCAAATTTATCAACAGACTCAGAGATAGCCATCAATCATAAAGTTCACTCTTTTAAGGTGGTGCATGCATTGAATGAACTACTGCCAGTACAAAATTAAAAATTGCAATAACTATTGTAGTTTAGACCGCTTCATTCACCTAAACCAAATGTCTTATGGTAAAAAACAACAGTTCAATAATAATACTTAAGTTATTAATAACGACATCTAATGCACTTAATTAGATAATTGACCAGCAAAAGTTCCATACATCTTGCCTGAATTGATGAATACTATGAAAAAACGATCATAATCAACAAATTTCCAATTTAAAAACCCTGCAAATAAATTTGCTGAATTCCACTCAACTATCCCAAATTCCTCATTAGATAACACACATTAACCAAAAAATATAAAAATAAAAGAAAACCGCTAATTCTCTATCTATTATTCCAACTGAAACCAAATCGTAGCATAAAATACCTGAGTAGCTCGAACGAGCTCATCTTGAGCCAGAGATTGGTGCTGCTTTTGCTCTCTCCTATCGTGCCTAAGCGCTGCAAATTTCTGCAATTTCTTCAGCGATGTCTTCATCCCCTTTGATTTTTCAGAAACACACTGAAAAAATATCTATCCACGCGTCAGAGCTTAATAATTCAGAAATGAAAAAATAAAAGATCTGAGTGCAAAATCGATGAGTGAGAATGAAACCCTAGATCAAATTGAATGTTTAGAGAGAGGAATAATAAAGAGATGAATATGGAGTTAAATTTGCACGGAACCAGGAGGAGGTCGCCATTTTTTGTTACGTCAAAGCTGTTAGAAGACTACTACCATGACCCAAATCAAGGAATTCAGCCATTTCTTTTTTTTCCTTTTTCCCTATATTCCTTTTTATGGTATTAATTATATTTATCTAGAGTTTGAATATTTTCAAGTTGGACTTGACCCTTTTGTGTGAATACAATAAAACTCTTATACTAAATTAATTGCCATGATTTTAGTAAGAAATCATGTTAATATGAGATTATTGATAATGAAATTTATATAATAATATTAATGATATGTTTTATAACATTATTATTATATATTCAATAATTTATAAATTTATTTAATGTCGTGAACGCGTTTGATAATATTCAAATTTATCATATGACATTAAATTTTAATGCCGAACAATATAGCCTTTTTGGCCCATATAATATAAAATTTTGACCTTTATAAAAAAAATATTTTAATAAATGAAAAAATAAGAATAATTAAATCATAGATCTTAAAATATACCATCATAAAATGACTCACAAAACAACTTGGATAGTAGCAAGAGGTTGGCACGAAGCTTTTTGACCTAATTAAAATGTTGTAAAACTTTTAGATATTATCTATTCAAATTATGGTGAAAATTTTCCCAATATTATATTATGAGTTGGGACAAAGTCATGATTACAACAAAAGATGATAATTTGTTTTGGCATCACAATAATTTGGTACCCATTGACCAAATGTCATTTTGCCATCACATCATCGCAAGTGCAACAAATATTTTTACTTACTTTCTTGCTTTGAAAAGGAAATTTTAATGTAAGACAGGTGGGATACCAATAATGTTAGAACTTTATTGCGACTTATTAAACTATGTTTGGTTATATTTTATCAAAATATAATCAAACATATAAAAATTTTTCTTTTAAAATATCAAATTAAAAATTTTAAAATACTCTCTTTTATCTTTTATTATTCTCAAAATTTCTCATTTTTTAATATATACATATATTATATATATCATACATATTTTATTATTATTTTAATAATAAAAAAATTCACTTAATTTCACTCTTACCCAAAAAATTCAACAAAAAAGTATTGATTTGACTGCTACAGTAAAAATTGTCTAATCCCAAAATATAAACAAATATATCAAAAATTTCCAAAATAATTTTCTAATTATTCCCCAAAATATAGACAAATATTCATCATATTCTATAACCCCACGCCCCAAACTCATTCTCTCAAAACATATAATTCAAAACATTCAATTTATAACCAAACATTACCATTATGTTTTTATGGCATTTCTAAGATGACAATTTACTGTATTTTACAAAAAACGTTTGATAATATTTTGCATTTTTGGGTTGAATAACTAAGCATGAAAAAATTCATTTCTTTTGTATTTTGTTTTGTTTTACACAGTCTATTGTGACAATTTAAATTCTCTATCTCATATCATATTTCACTTATAATATCTATATAAAATATTTTTTTATTAAAATAATTATTTAAAAATCAAATATACTTGGCACAAATACAATAAATTAGAATATAAGATGAAATAGAAAATAAATAGAGGATTCAAAATGCTACTCGAAACCCTATTTGCTAATTTATTGGAAAGTGAATTAGTTGAAGTATTGATAAAATAATTAAAGAAAAAAAAGCTGTGAAAAAATCATGCAGCAAAGTCTATTTTCCACAAGAAAAGGAATAATATAAACAAAGACACATACATTTAGTATGACTCAACCGAATGTATTTTCATTTACTACATGAAAAGTGATATTGCAAATTTAGGTAACGTGAAATTTTGATGTGAGCTTTACGTGGTGGTTGAGTTGGAAAGGTATGAGTTTGAGCTATTTTGGGTGTTCAACCTGTAAAAGAAGGAATATGTCAGATGTGGCGTTTGAATTGAAAAGGTATGAGTTGGAGCTACTTGGGGGCTTGAATCTATAAAATAAAGAATATGGCAAACTTGTTAAGGTTGTCCTCATCTAAAATTTTCTGGTGCTTAGGTCAGGTCGAGTTTTGAAAAGGTAATATTGAGATAAAAGTGCAATTTGAGTACTTAGGATGTGTACCTAAGATATTTATGAGAGGCTTTATTTATAGTAGCTAGAGTATAGGTTCAAAAAGACAAGTTTACCTCAATTAAATAGATGGTGCCCATCATTGGCATAAGGGCAAGGCAAGTCTTTTGAAAAGAGCCATCAAGTATATGTCCAGTTGCCTAAATTGTACTTTTAGCCGTTATGGGGCTGCAAAAGATTGTGTACAACCAAACATCTACATTAAAGGCAGTAGAGTCAACTGGGCGATAACATTTAATGCAACGAATAATAGTTGATGTCAGACCTACAAAACATTTAAGGCTCTTTTCAAGTCCTCGACCAATATCTTTCGCTCAGCCCAGGTCGAACTTCCTGGACTGGAACATCGAGTATCTTGGAGATAAACAAAGGTTGGAGTACATATCAATATTGTGGCATCTTAAATTTGATCAACTTGTGGGTGATCGATTTCAAAAGAAAGTATAACGAGTCTGGCGATTTGTTGGCTGACAAGATCAATGAGAGGAGCGAAGTATCAAGATCTTCAAGGATCAAGCTACTCGACCATGTCCTCAAGATAATGGGTTTAGCATTCAAGCCACCTAGAGGCCGTGGGCCTTGTTAAAACTATGATCACACCTCCTTAATAAGTCGAGTCAAAGCGTCTTTTATGTCCAATTCTGTAGTAGAAACAACCATTAAATATAACTCCAAAAGAATGAAAGTAATTATTGTTTTGCAAGATAAAAAATAAAAGATAGTAACGATTCATAATACTTTTACCTTGTTAATTTTTAATAATAATAATTTATATATAATTTTTATCACTTATACATTTTGTGAGTATTATTATTATGATAAAATAAAATTTTCATATATTTTATAATATATAATTAATAATATTTAATATTGTCACTTGACATTTTTTTTTCTTGTGGCGTATCCAATGTGTTTAGCATTTTGTCTCGAAATAAAGCATGAATCTAAATTAAATAAATAAAATAATACAATAGTGCTATCTAATTTTGAGAAGTTTTCATTTTAATGACTTTTGTCCATTTCTCAAAATAGTCTTCTTGAGTTAGTTTATAATGTGACGTTTTTGGTTTTATAGATTTTTTTAATTAAATTTTCTCTCTTCACCAATGCTTTGAGATATCTTCAACTATGCATGTCTCAAATAAATAAATTGCAAAGAGTTCTAAGGTTAAACCTTTGAGTCAAAAAATATTACAAATAAATATAATAAGTGGTCAATTGGTCAATATCAATGTTCTGGTGCTTGTATATATGAGTTTAATGTTTGAACTCTAACAAATTTTTTGTGTGTATAAATAATGATATCACTCAATTATCATGAAGTTATCTCCCTCCCTCCCTAGAGGGTAGAACTCTTCCTCCTGTCATGATGGCCGCACTACTCATCATGGTCTGAGCTATCCTAAAGCTTGTTTTCACCATTGTATACTTTAATTCTTGATTTCCTCTTTTCTTTTTCCTTCTTTTCTTCCCTTATCCATGTCTCTCCTTGTCCTTGTTCCCCACCCTTGTCGGACTCTTGTCAGTATTCATTCCACCCACTACTCCGCACCATATCCCACCTATCACTGGTGCATTTTATTAATCTTCATGGATAACCAACCTCACACCCTAGCGGCAAAAGTATTAACAAAAAAAAAAAAAAAAAACTAAATCTGAATATGGTAAGGAAAACATTGGTTCAAGCTTGGAACCCTCGTGGCAAGATTCAAGTGAATGAAATGGAAGAAAACATATTGGCGATTATCTTTGATAATAAGCAAGAGTGGGAAAAAGTACTCAACCAAGCTTCCTGGAATTTCATAGGAAATGTTGTGGTGATCTTTGAGTGGCCGAGTGATCTGGCATTCCAAGATCTAAAATTCAATTTCTTCCCATTTTGGATCCAAGCATCAAACATCCCTGTCAAGTTCATGACAATTGAATTAGCCAAATAGATTGGCGATGAAATGGGTTCCTTTCTTACAATTGACATTGGAATAGAGAAGCAAAAATGGCGAAAGTTCCTAAGAATCAGAACACTCATTGTCCTTGAAAAACCATTGGTAAGCTGTGTCTCCATCCTTACTGGTGTGAATAAAAAAAATCAATCAATATTCAATATGAAAGATTGGCTAATTTTTGCTACCTATGTGGGTTTCTTGATCACAAGAAAGATTCGTGCCCCAATCCCAATATTGTAAATTCTTCCAATCCTTCGTACGGAGATTTGCTTCGATCAGAGACTAAATCCCACAGCTGGATATTACCATTGGAAAAGATTAATCCCATCCAGGACCCTACTACCCAAAAATCCATATAGCTATAGACCATTTAATCACCCAACTATCCAAGGTTGACCCTAGTTTTGAAGCTTTACACGAAACAGGAAAAGACCTCCCCCACCCTTCTCTGACTCCGCCAAAACCCCCTTTATCTCTCTCCTTAAATAATGCAAATATCAAATCCTTTTCAAATTCTCCTTACATTTCCCAGCTCTCAATTGTTTGCTTTCTAAAAAAGTTGTCCTCATGTAGGTTGCTTCCATACCCGTCAATTGTCAATATCTCAGCTCCCCTTTCTCTATCAAATTCCTTCAGTCCTCAAGACCTTTCAAACCTTATCCTGGGCCATCTTACTTCCTTAGCTGATGCAACTTAAGCCTATCAAAGTACTCTTAGCCCACTAAATGTTAATTTCCACTCAAGTCTGTTAAAGCCCAAAACCCAGCCCAACACTTATAAAAGAAACTTCTTCCATGAGCCCTTGTCTCCCCTCAAAGGCTCAAAATCTTTCTTTTGGATACCCAACTTAAATCTCCAATCTCTCCATCTTTTCGGCCTATGAACCCCTCTATTCCATCTCCCATTCTTCATGAACTAGAGAATTGTTTTTGATTTAGCCATCTCCAACTTACACTGCTAGTCTTGATAGTAAAATATTCAAAGCAAAGAGATGGTCTAGGAAAATTCTCTTTGATAATGGCTATGAGCAAACGACTATTGTGGAAAAAATATCTATCAAATCATCTGTTTCAACAGAAACAAACTTACTTCAATCCTCAACTTCTTCCCTAACTTTTGATAGCCCTCAGGGGCTAAAAAAATGATCTGTCATGAAAATTTTCATCTGGAATTATCGTGGGATTGCCCATCCCACGACAAGAGATGTTTTCTAAGCAATAGTGGTGAATCACAAACCTGATGTTAATTTTCTTTGTGAATCAAAGCTCTCAAATTATCAAAAATTTCTCTGCTTTCTCTTTCCCCCCTCTTTTTCCCTAACCACATTTCTATTCCCTCAAGTGGCCATGTTGGTGGTCTTATACTTGCATGGTCTAATGATGTTCAAATTGATGTATGTGCTCGTTCTCCTTTGTTCTTGCATTCCTATGTTAAAATGTCAAATCCTCCATCTCAGTGGTACCTAACAACTCTACATTGTCCCTCCATACCTGCTTTGAAACCTATGTTTTGGAATGAACTGCAAAAGATTGGTGTAGACGTCAGTAGTCCTTGGATTGCCATAGGCGATTCCAATGAAATTTTATCTCAATAAAAAAAAAGAGGTCCGATACTTTCCTCGTCTTCAAATAATTTCTTCTCCTCTGAATTGGGTAGCCTAAATTTGATCAATATTGGTTTTGTGGGCTTTCCTTTTACCTGGTAAGAGAGTGGTAAAGCTAATGTGAAAAAAATGCCTTGATCGTGTTGTGGCCAATGTTTCATGGATTATCTGTTTCCCCCAAGCCTCTGTCTTACATCTCCCTGTACTTAAATTAGATCATAGACCTTTTTTGGTAGACACATCCCCAACTCAAATGTCTGGCCCTCACCCATTTTGATTTAAATTAATGTGGCTGAGTGACTCTTTTTGCAAACCAATTATTCATAAAGCCTGGAATCTTTTGCTGGAAGGTTCCCTTTCTTTTAAATTGGCCAAGAAGTCTTACAAAGTCAAAACCGAGCTCAAAATTTGGAGTAGAAACCAATTTGGAAACGTTCAGTCTAAAATCATCCATATCCAAAATCTTATCAAGGAAATCTAGAACTCCAGTACATCAGTTGAAAACTAGCATCTTGATAATTCATTACAGGAAGAGTTGGGTGTGCTACTACGTCGTGAAGCGGGCTTATGGAGATAGAAATCTTAAATCAAATGGCTTCAATTCGTAGATGCTAATTTCAGGTTCTTCCATTTATCCACTTTATTCCATCATAAGTTCAATCATATCCTATCTTTAAAATGCTTTGATGACTCCTTTGTAACTGAGAGGAATGAAATCGGGAAACACTTTGTTAGTTACTTTCGTAATCTGTTTTCTTCTCCTCTGGATAGTAATAACCCCCAGTTCCCAACTTATCTACACAATCTGTTTCCTAGGCTAATACTGATGATGAAAATTTTGTGTTGTGTCAGATTCCTTCTTTTGATGAAATTAAGGATAACTTATTTTCTATGGACTCAAACTCGAGTCCAAGGTCGGATGGTCTTCTCCCACTCTTTTTCAAGTTTTTTTGGGACATTATTCACCAAGATCTTGTTGCAGCTGTCCAACATTTCTTTCAAAGTGGGTTTCTGTTGACTTTGCTTAACCACACTTTTCTAACCTTGATCCCAAAATCAGAAAATGCTTCTCAAGTTGATCACTTCCACCTAATTAGCCTATGTAATGTGGCCTATAAAATTATTACTAAGGTAATGGCTAATCGGTTGAAGTCCCTGCTTGATAAATTGATTGTCCCATTCCAAATGGCTTTTGTCCCTGGTAAGCTCATTACTGATATTTCCATTGTTAATCAGGAGATACTTCACTTTCTTAACACTCAAAAAGGAAAAAAAGGTTTTATGGCTGTTAAAATTAATATTTCCAAAACTTATGATCACGTGAAATGGAACTTATTATGTCAAATTATGCGCAATCATGGCTTTTCATAAATGTTTATTAAGTGGATTCACTCTTGTATCTCTTCTACTAGCTTTTCCGTATTAGTGAATGGTTCCCTCTGTGGCTTTTTTAAAACATCTAGAGGTATTCGGCAAGGAGATCCTATTTTCCCATTCCTTTTTATCATGTATTTTGATCTCCTCTCTAGAATTTTGGCCAGGGCAGAGGCAAATAGAGATATTCATGGAATTCGTATATCTCATTCCAGTCTATGTATCTCCCACTTAATGTATGTCGATGACCTTATTATTTGTTGTCATGCTGAGGAATAAGATGTTATTTCATTGTCAACGTCTCTTGACCAACTGGAAAATTGGTTAGGTCTCAAACCATATATGGAAAAATTAGTGATTCATTTCAGCATGAATGTTAAAAGGGAAACAAAAGAAGCTATTATTAGTATCTTGGGTTTCAAAGAATGCTCACACAAGTCTAAACACTTGGGTATGCCTTTTTGCAAAATAACTCAGAAAAGGGAAGCTTTCAAGGAGATCTCAAATAAAGTCAACAGTAAACTTACAAATTAGAAGGCCAAGAACCTCTCCTTTGCTGGCAGACTTATTATGTTAAAATCCATTGCTCAAGCCCTTACAATTTACCAGATGAGTATATGTACTCTTTCAATTTCAATGTGTAAAAAGATGGATGTTTCCATGAGTCATTTTTTCTTTGCCGGTGATTCAAATAAAAGAAAATTTCACTTGATTTCATCGCTTAATTTCATGGGAGAAAATTTGTAGGCCAAAGGATGTTGGTGATTTAAGCTTAAACAGAATGCACAATTTCAACTGGATGTTAATTGCCAAACTAGCCTAGAAAGTTTGTGAGCCAAAAAAGAATTTAAGGTCCAATGTAATTGCTGCCAAATATCTTGGAAGTGATGACTTTTTGAACATCCATAAAACTTTTTAAAGATGTTCTTGGACATGGAGAGCTATTCAAAGTTGCAATGATATTGTTCGCAAAGGCGCTTGCTATCAGATTTACTTTAATTCAAAAGTGAGGACTTGGGAAGATCTATGGATTCCATCCATCCAAGGTTTCATTCCCCCATACCAGCACTTAGATCAACAATTTATTGTTCAATTTTGGAGTTTGGGCTCTTTAATGATCACAAACTCAAGCTGCTGGAATGTTAACTACCTTAATCAGCTTTTTGATGAAAATATTGAGGACGAAATTCTCAAAATTAGAATTATTCCCACTGAGTAACCCCTATCCATTGTCTAGATTCCATCTAAATATGGATTCAGAACAGCTAAGGAAGCTTATTTGTCTGACCAGATGGCTCGTTTTGTAGGTTTGGAATTGACAAATTTATCCATTAAAAGGAAAATCTGGAAGTTGCATATACATGATCATTTCAAGGTCTTTTTGTGGAGAATTGTCTCAACTGGTTTTCTGACAAAACAACAGTTAGCAGAGCTTATGGGGGTAGTTAATAAATCTTGTTTGCTATGTGGTTTCCATGGAGAATCTCTTGAACACTTTTTTTTCAGTGCCCGATAATTGAGAAAATTTTCTTATTTTCTAAGTGGGGGTTCAGGCTTCACCCTTTTGCTCAATTGAAAATTTCTAACTGGATTGAGTTATTGTTGGAAGCTGATAATGGATTTGTGGATAGGGACAATCATTTGGAGTTTCTCACTTTTTTTGTAATTGCTATGAATGAAATTTGGCTCTCATGAAATGTAATTTTTCATAATAATATAAGTTTTAACATTCATGAAATAGTCCATAAAATGCAATGTATAGTGTAGGAACATTTGATTGCCCATTGTGAGAAATGCTTGAATTTAAAAATGTTGCTGCTAGAGCCGGGATGGAAGACTCCGTCTCTAGGATGGCTTAAAATTAACACTGATATCTCCTTCTCCAATGGCAAACTCTGGTGTGCAATTGTAGCTCGTAATTTTCAGGGACTATTCATCAAGGCCCACACATTTTCTGACATTGCTTTTGATGCCACGGCTGCTGAATTAAGAGGCATTCTTATGGCTCTAAAACTAGCGGATTTTTAGAAGTTGGAGAAAACTCTTTTTGAATTGGATTCATTGGAAGCAACAATATTGAATAGAACTTCTGAGCTTTACTTCAAAATGTAGTAGCTAATGTTATGAATGCAAAAATTCTTTTGTCAAAATGGCCTTTGTGGTCTGCTTCTTTTGTTCCCAGAGAAGCAAACTATGCAGCCCATAATCTTGCAAAGTGAGCTTCTTTGAACTCTTGGAATGGCTTTGTAACACTCCAAATCGTAAAATATAAATGAAAGTAGAGGAATTTAAAATTTAAATTATAGTAAAGATTAAATAATTAAATTAATTAAAATATTTTGGGAGAAAAATAATAAAAACATGGATTAGGCATTAATTAATTAAAATCTAAAACATATGGGGGTCTTAATAGAGCAAGAAAACTGGGAGGACTAGAAAATTAACCCAGCTGGGCCAAATTGTCATAAATTCAAAAGTTCATAGGGCCAATGTATGATAAACAAAAAAATAGGGGTGAAAGTGAAAATCGAGGGCCATTCTGAAAGGCTGTTTAAAGCTGAGGGGTAGCTTTGTAAGCGATGGAAAGTTTTGGGGTGGCTGGTGTCATTATGTGTAAGTTGGTTTATATAGTTTAAGGACGAAACTTTTTCAAATTCTCAAAATTGTACCCAAGGCTCCTAACATTCGATTTACCTCCATTTCATTCCAAAACTGAAATCCAACCCGAAAAACTTGCTCCTTACCTCACCATGATTACAACCATACCAAACTTTCTCAGAAATGACTGAAGAAAATGGGTAACTGTGTGGCCGGTGGTGATGGGTTATTGGTGTTAGCCAGTTGAAGCTTAGAAATAGTTAGTGGGTTGTGACGAGCTCAACGTAGGGAACATTTTGATAGCTTCAATTCAAAGTTCGGTGGCCGGAGGAGGAAAAATTTAAGAGAAGAAGGAGCGAAGATGAATGGTAGCGCACGCGCAGTTCTCGGTGAAATTCGCCGATGAGGTGAAGAGGAAGGGTGAAATTGACTTGTGGGTTCAACTGGACTCAGTGAGACGCGCCTCTGAGTAGGTTAGGTTGAGCTTCGGCAGTGGTCAGTGGAGGCGGACAGCGATGCTCCAGCAACCCTTATACAGAAGCTTCAGAATCTCATTTCGAACGCAATCGAACTGGAATTGAACTTGAATTGGACGTAAACTTAGTCCAATTAGGTAAATTTTGATTTTTATCGAATTAAATTACCTTGAATCGATTAAATTGATACTTGAATTTATTTGGGGATTGATTAGACCTTAATTTAAAAGTGATAATCCTAGCGATAATACCTTAATTACAAGACTTTAATTATAGAACTTGATGTTGACTATGGATTGTACGAACCTAATTAAATAAACTGAATAGAATCAATGCTACTAGAAAGATTAAAATTTTAAATTTACAGTACTAATTACTTTAGACACTTATTGTTGGGATTAAGTGGCTTAACTAAGCTAATGCCAAAAGGGTATAGTAGCATTGTATACGGCCACTAGGAAATTGACACGTCCCTATTGATCAATTATTTATAGATACAACGTATATGAACCTTCCTAAAACATAAAATAAATTACGATAAGAAATTTGATGTTATTGGAATTAATTTTCTTGCATTATATTTGATGTCGTTAGGTGAGGAAGAAGGTGCAGACACTACTGAGACATAGGGGGATGGTACCACGAAAGTATCAGGTGAGTTTATACTCAATAGTATGAGATTTCTTTGCTGGGGAAAGAACATATACACTTGTTATATATCCTGATCGTTTGATTCTTTTCAGTCTATGTGTTGAAAATAGTACTCCACATTGCCCTTTTATACTGAGCATTTTTATTAATACTGATTGATATCGCATTACCTGAATTTGGCAATTGTGTTGAGAAAGCTGAAAAGTGATTTCGAAATATATGTTTTTATCGCTATGTTTATCTTGAAACTAGCCTAGTGCTGAATTAGTGATTTTGTGTTAACATGGCGACTTGACATGTTTAGTAAAATGCTATTGAATGTGGTAAGTGATAATAGTGAAAATGTTTAATGTCCTTGGGGGTGGGCCCCAAGATCAACTTCAAAAAACAACTGGGCGGAGTGGACTGATGCTGATAGATCTTTTGGCTGACACCCGTACATGATGTACATATAGATCTTTGCTCATAGTAAGTTGGAGGTAGCCAGCTATGGGTAGAATCAGGCATGCGGCTAGCCATGCCTAGCGAGTGATTAAGTGTCTGAGCCGATCACTCAGTACTTTGGAGGAATAAGGATTTTCATTTTTTTTTTAAAGTGGAGTGATAAGGTCGGAGAACCACCACCAACTGAATAGTGAAAGTGTTTGCGAACAATCATGCTAGGTTAATCTTCCGGTTAAATACATTTGCACTAGAAAATGTATCATACCTTTTTTATTTTATCGATTTTCATACTTAGCATTAGTGTTCGATGCGATTGTGTTATATGCTGGGACTATCTTTTATTTATTAACTCACTAAGTCATTTAGACTTATAGTTTTGTGTTGTTCATTCTGTTCTCTCTCTAAATCAAGATCAGGATGAGCCACATAAAGGTGGGCTCAAAGTACATAGTGTACATAGTTCGTCTGATGTAAAGAGACAACGTTAGAAACTACTGAGACTTCATGTATTGTAATATGTTTTGGATAATGTTCCTTTTGGTTGTACAAGTGTTGTACAGGTGTATACTGCTATAACCAATGCGTATAAAGAACTTTCCCTTTTAGTATGTTCGTGTTTTCTTTAGGCGAATTTGAGTTACGTTTATTAGAGTGGAAGCGCTCTGCCTGGAGGCACTAACCTCTAGTTTGGTGCGTTACAGAGGTGGTATCAGAGCGTAGGTTTACGAGGAACTAGACCAACATGGGAACCATGGAATTGATGAGTCTAGTAAGAGTTAAGTTCGACATTGGGACCTGTTAGGATGTGAAAACCTTTGGGACCGTATGTGCTAATAAATATTACCCTAGGTTGAGTAGTATATTCCGTTGTATTTATGTTTGGAAGTGTTAGTGAATATAAAAGGGATAGGATATCTATTTGAGATTATGCTGATAGACTAAATATTTTATGTTTGTAGGATGGCCAGGGACCCCAGGAAAGGTAAGCAACAGGTGGGAGACGAAAAGGATCATCAGCTCAGTGAGAAGGAGTTGAGGCTCCTTGAGTTGTGTAGAAGTCAGGAAAACCATGTTTTTGAGCTAATGTGAGACTTGGAATGGAAAACTGTAGAGTTGTATTGAAGAGACAAGATGATAGCAATGTGTAAGAATAAAATTGACCGGCTTGTTGTGGAAAGAGAGTCGAAGAAGATCACAATAGTTGAAAATAAGTTAGAAAAGCTACGAAAAATGAAGAAGTATGTGGAAAGCTCACAAGGGCACTTTGAACAAATGCATAGTAGTACAATGGAACAAATTAAGGATGTGAAGGGGAAGCCTTGTGAGTATGATAAATAAATTGATGGATACCCTAGGAGATCCAATGGTGGGATACTCGAAGCCCCAACTTACTTAAGAAGTAAAGGAAGTTGCCCAAGTAAGAATAGAGGAAGTATAAGGGAAAGAGACAATGAAGAGGACCCGGATGAAGAAGTCCCAGAAGGGAATAAGGATGAGCAGCAGCAAGGGTGGGAAGAAGAAGAAGAAGAAGAAGAAAAAAAAAAAAGAAGAAGAAATAGAGGTAGATCAAGATGAAGAGATGCACAACCTACAATTACTAATGTCGAGGACTAAGGAAAGAGTGTTTATATAAGTATATATATACAATAGTGTGACTACGACAATAGCTCTGTGAACATTTATTGAAAGCATATTGACTAGCTATTGCCTTAAGCCTAGCAATTTTGTGTGCTATGGACTAAGCGAATAGTTAGCTTAGCCAATTTTGTTTGTAAATTTAGATGTATATAAATCTACTAAAGCCAACTTGGCGATTAATGGAATTTTCTTTCTGAATTTGATGAATTAAATGTGCTTATTTATGTGAACATTATTGTGTAGAAATATATATATATATGTGTGTGTGTGTGTGTGTGTGTGTGTCCATGAATGTAAAATGAATTACTTTCTCTAAATTTTCTTATGAACTTGAAGAACAGGTAGTGCTCTATAATATTGATAGGAATCTAAATTCCAAGGTAGCTTCGTATGATGAGTCCCAAGCTCGTCCCCAAGCTTCCTCAGGTCACAGGGGACGACCCCCAAGCAGTAAAACAAATGCCCGTAATATTCAAGGAAGAAATGCATCGAACCAGGAACCCTCCCAATGAGAGGAAGAGGTAAATCAGAATTCTCTTGTCAATTCCTCGGGGCAAGAATAACCGGCAGAACAAATGTACGCCATGTGGCGACAGTTCATACAAAACTGCCAACAATAGCTGCAAATCACTTAGAATAATGCTAATGAAGAACAGTCAAAGGACCAGGCCTTAGAACGATTTCTCCATTTCCATCCCTTAAAATTTCTAGGTGAACCTGATTACCAAAAGGCAGAATCATGGGTCGAGGGGGTCAAAAAGATTTTTCGAGCGCTACATTACTCGGAGGAACAAAAGGTTAGGCACGCCACTTTTCTTCTAGAAGAAGATGCTCAACACTGGTGGCGAGTGGTAGAATAAAGATGGGAACATGATGGAATTCCTCGAACTTGAACGAACTTTACCTGGGAATTTATGAACAAACTTATGCCGCAAGTTGTGAGAAATGCTCGGGAATGAGAATTCATAGGTCTTATCCAGGGACAGATGTTGGTGGGATAGTATGAGGCCAAGTTCAACAGGTTGATCCAATATGCAACACACATACTTGGGAATGAGGAACGATGAGCCAGGAAATTTTTTGAAGGACTCCAACTCGAGATCCAATGGGCCCTTATCTCTTATGACTTACCAAATTATGATAGGGTGATGGAGAAGGCTTTGCAAATTGAATCAGAATTGCAAAAGTTACGAAAAATTGAGGAGAAAACTAAGCGTGGAAAAGCATTTGGGCCAAAAATATCCAACATTGGTGATGGCAACTTTGAGAAAAAATAATTTAAGTTTCAAGTCAGGGTGTCAAAACCTCATTCGTACCAGACAGGGGAGACATCTCGACCCGCACCACCAGGTGTGAAGGGAAACTATGGATACTGTGGAAAAATGGGCCATAACGAAACTGAGTGTTGGAGAAAGCTGGGGTAATGTACTGGTTGTGGCAGTGATCAACATTTCCTAATAGATTATGCCCATCTTCGCACACCCTGGCAGCCTAAGGAAAACAAGAACAAGCAAGTGGAAGACCTTGTGGAAAACCTAAAGTTTAGGCACATGCCTATACCCTCACTAGAGAAAATATACTAGATCCCAATTAAGTTGTGGAAGGTATGGTCTCTATTTATGATATTATTGGTAAAGCTTTATATGATCCTGGTGCCACACACTTTTTTATATCTACCCACTTTGCACCTAAGCTAAACTTGTCTCTGAAAAACATGCCATATCAATTAGAAGTACAAACACCCCTAGGTGTGGGATTTAGAAAAGGTGAATATTTGGCAAACTTTATAGAAGTACCAATTCAAAACTACGACCTGCTTCTAGGAATGGACTGGTTATACTATCACCAAGCCCAAATGAATTTTTACACTAAACAAATTAGACTTTGGGAGAACATGTTGATTCCAACCAACCTTTCTAGTGATTCCACTCCACAACTACCGCTTGTATCTGTCATGGAAGCTAAACAAATTTTAAGAGTAGGAGGTAAAGGGTATCTAGCCTACCTCATCAATAAACCCCAAGACAAGGCCGAATTGAAAGAAGTGATAGTGGTAAATGAATTCCCTGATGTATTTCTAGAAGAATTGAATTCAATACCCCCTAACTGTGAAATATAATTTGTTATCCACACCTTTCCTGAAGAAGCACCATTCTCAAAGACTCTATGTTGCATGGCACCCGCAGAACTAAAAGAACTAATAAAGCAATTGCAAGAGCTATTGGAGAAAAAGTTCATTCGACCTAGCACCTCCCCGTGGAGAGCACCAGTGTTGTTTATCAAGAAAAAAGACGAAACACTCCAGATGTATGTAGATTATTGAGAATTGAATTGGGTTACTGTAAAAAATAAGTATATTCTACTCCACATAGAAGAAGTGTTTGATTTTTTATAAGGATCTACGGTATTCTCGAAATTAGATCGAAATTAGATTTAAGACAAGGTTATTACCACCTGAGGATTTAGGAAGAGGATATACCTAAAACGGCGTTTAACTCTCAATGCGATCACTATGAATTCATCGTGATGCCATTTGGGTTAACTAATACTCCTGCTGCATTTTATGGATATGATGCATCGAATATTTCGACCCTACTTAGATCAATTTGTGGTAATCTTCATTGACGATATTTTGGTGTACTCTAAAATGGAGGAAGAACATGTCAACCACTTGCGTTTAGTCTTGGAAACTCTTTGGAGGTATAAATTGTATGCCAAGTTTAGCAAGTGTGAGCTTTGGTTGGAATGTGTAACCTTTTTGGGGCATATTATATCTGAAGAAGGGATGGAAGTCGACCCTACAAAGGTTGAGGCAATAGTCAACTGGAGACAGCCAAAAAATGTGACCAAGGTAGGAAGCTTCTTAGGACTTGCTGGGTATTATCGAAGATTCATACAAGACTTCTCTAAACTGGCGAATCCACTTACTAAGCTCGCTCAAAGGATCAACATTTCGACTGGAATGAGAAGTATGAGTGGAGCTTTTGAGAATTAAAAAGATGATTGACTTCAGCGCCAGTTTTAACTTTTCCTGAAGGATTAGAAGGATTCGTGGTATATACCGACGCATCAATGGAAGGACTTAGATGCGTACTAATGCAAAAAGATTAAGTAATTGTGTACGCCTCAAGAAAACTCAAAACTTATTAACAAAACTACCCCACCCATGATCTAGAATTGGCGGCAATAATTTTTGCTCTAGCAAAGTGGAGACATTATCTGTACGGGGTAGTTTTTGAGGTTTACACTGACCACCAAAGTTTGAAATACCTGCACTGCCAGAAGGACCTAAATATACGGCAGTGACGATGGATGGAATTCCTCGAGGACTATGATTGTACCATCATCTACCAACCGGGAAAAGCCAATGTGGTAGTAAATGCACTGAGTTGAAAGGGAAAGCTCACATGTGTGCAAGGGAAGAGAGCTCGTGAGGATCAAGGAAAACAACCGGTTCTAGCAATGAAGCACCACACGCAGCTGGCAGATCTTAGTATTCGACCTAAATTATATGATGAACTATAATAGGCCCAAAGGGAAGATGAAGAAATTCAGAAGTAGAAAGAAGCCAGCTTTGGTTCTAAGGGATCAGAATTCAACGTTGACGATTATAATGTCTTATTATTTTGCCAACGTATATGTGTAACTGAAGAGCTTAAAAGAAGACTACTAGATGAGGCACATTGGACTAAATACACCGTGCACCCTAAAGGTATGAAGATGTACAACGATCTCAAAAGACACTGCTAGTGGAACAAGATGAAAAGAGATGTGGCCAATTATGTACAGTGATGCATGACTTGCCATTTAGTAAAAGTAGAACATCAATGGCCTTTAGGAGTCCTACAGCCACTCCCAATCCCTGATTAGAAGTGAGAGCAAATCACTATGGACTTTGTGACAGATCTCCCTGCAGTTTGGGGTGGGTATAATAGTATATCAGTGATGGTGGACAGGTTAACTAAATCTGCTCATTTCTTACCGGTAGGTTCTCATTACTAAGTGGAAAAACTAGAAGAGCTCTAAATCAAAGAAATTATCCGATTAGATGGGATTCCAAGCAGCATTGTATCCGATCGAGATCCTAAATTCATGTCCAGGTTGTGGAAGAGTTTGCAAGAATAGTTGGGGATAACGTTACAATTCAGTACTATTGCACATCCATAGACCGATGGTCAGTCTGAACAAGTTATCAGAATCTTGGAGGATATGCTAAGGGCGTGCACATTGGATTTTAAGGGAAGTTCAGACAAACATCTTCCATTGATAGAATTCACCTACAACAACAATTATCAAGCAACCATACAGATGGCACCCTACGATACCCTATATGGTTGGAAGTGTCGATCCCCTCTACATTGGGATCTTGATGAATTGAAGGGTACTAGCAACAATGTACTGACAGGCACGCCATCAAAACTCATTCAAGAGGTTGTTGACAAGGTTAAAATAATAATAAAACAACAGATGAAAACTGCCCAAGACCGTCAAAAGAGTTATTCTAACAAATGAAGAAAAGATTTGAAGTTTAACATGGAAATGAGGTATTTTTGAAACTATCGCCTCAAAAAGGCATTAAGCAAATTGGGAGAGGAGGAAAGCTCAATCCAAGATATATTAGACCCTTCAGAATCTATGAACGGATTGGGCCAGTAGCATAAAGATTAATATTGCCACCAAACATAACTGGAATACATGATGTGTCCACGTGTCACAGCTCAAGAAATATTATCCTGATCCTTCCCACATTATATCCCAAGTGGATATTCCACTTCAAAGCAACCTTTCCTATGAGGAATGACCTGTCAGCATTCTAAATCGAAAGATACCTCAAGTAAAGGTGTTATGGAGAAATCAAAATGTTGAAGAAGCAACCTGCGAACAAGAAGACTTCATGCGGCAGCATTACCCCAAACTCTTTCAATCTCCAGGTAAGAATCTGGGGACCAGATTCTCTTCAGAGGGGAAGGCATTGTAACACCTCGAATCATAAAATATAAATAAAAGCAGAAGAATTTAAAATTTAAATTATATTAAAGATTAAATGATTAAATTAATTAAAATATTTTGGGAGAACAAATAATAAAAATATGGATTAGGCCTTAATTAATTAAAATTTAAAATATATGAAGATCTTAGTAGAGTAAGAAAACTGGGAGGACTAGAAAATTAACCCAGCTGGGCCAAATTGTCATAAATTCAAAGGTTTATAGGGTCAATGTGTGATAAACAAAAAAATAGGGGTGAAAGTGAAAATTGGGGGCCATTTTGAAAGGCGGTTTAAAGATGAGGGGTGGTTGCGTAAGCAATGAAAAGTTTTGGGGTGGCCGGTGCAATTAGGTGTAAGTTGGTTTATATATATAGTTTAAGGATGAAACTTTTTCAAATTCTCAAAATCATGCCCAAGGCTCCTAACGTTCGGTTTAGCTCCATTTCACCTCGAAACTGAAATCCAACCCGATAAACTTGTTCCTTACCTCGCCACGATCACAACCATACCAAACTTTCTCAGAAATGACCACATTAGTGGGTTGTGGTGAGCTCAACGCGGGGAATATTTTGATAGCTCCAATTCGAAGTTTGGTGGCCGAAAGAGGAAGAGTTTAGGGAAAGAAGGCACGGCGGCGAGTGGTGGCATGTGCACAGTTCTTAGTCAAATTTGCTGGTAAGGTAAAGGGGAAGAGTGAAATTGACTTGGGGGTTCAATTAGGCTTGGTGAGACGTGCCTCTGAGTAGGTTAGGTTGAGCTCCGGCAGTGGTTAGCGACGGCGGATAGTAGCGCTCCGGTGACCCTTATACATAAGCTTCAGAATCTCATTTCGAACACAATTGGACTGGAATTGGATGTAAACTTAGTCCAATTGGGTAAATTTTTATTTTTATCGAATTAAATTACCTTGAATTGATTAAATTGAAACTTGAACTTATTTGGGGATTGATTAGACCTTAATTTAAAAGTGATAATCCTAGTGATAAGACCTTAATTACAAGACTTTAATTATAGAACTTGACGTTGACTATGAATTGTATGAACCTAATTAAGATAAATTGATTAGAGTCAGCGCTATTAGAAAGATTAAAATTTTAAATTCACAGTACTAATTACTTTAGAAACTTATTGTTGGGATTAAGTGACTTAATTAAGCTAGTGCCAAAAGGGTATAGTAGCATTGTCTGCGGCCACTGGGAAATTGACACGTCCCTATTGATCAATTATTTATAGATATAACGTACATGAACCTTTGTAAAACATAAAATAAATTACGATAACAAATGTGATGTCATTGGAATTAATTTTCTTGTATTATATTTGATGTCGCTAGGTGAGGAGAAAAGTACAGATACTATGAAACATAGAGGGATAGTACCATGAGAGTATTAGGTGAGTTTATACTCAATAGTATGAGATTTTTTTGTGGGGAAAGAATATATACACTTGTTATATAGCATGGTCGCTTGATTCTTTTCAGTCTATGTGTTGAAAATAGTACTCCACATTGCCCTTTTATACTGAGCATTTTTATTAATATTGATTGATATCGCATTACCTAAATTTGGCGATTGTGTTGAGGAAGCTGAAAAGTGATTTCGAAATATATGTTTTTATCGCCATGTTTATCTTGAAACTAGCCTAGTGCTGAATTAGTGATTTTATGTTAACATGGCGACTTGACGTGTTTAATGTTTAGTGAAATGTTGTTGGACATGTTAAGTGATAATAGTGAAAGTGTTTAATGCTAGTGGGGGTGGGCCTCGAGATTGGCTTCAAAAGACGAGCGGGCGGAATGGACCAACGGTGACAGATCTTTCAGCTGATACCCATACGTGATGTACATATAGACCCTTGCTCATAGTAAGCTGGAGGTAGCCGGCTATGGGCAAGATCGGGCATGCGGCTAGCCATGCCTAGTGAGTGATTAAGTGTTCGGGCCGACCACTCGGTACTTTGGAGGAATAAGGATTTTCGTCTTTTTTTTTTAAAGTGGAGTGACAAGGTCAGAGAACTACCAATAGCTAATAGTGAAAGTATTTCCGAACAATCATGTTAGGTTAATCTTACAATTAAATGCATTTCCTTGCACTAGAAAATGTATCTCATACCTTTATTATTTTATCGATTTTCATACTCAACATTAGTGTTCAATGCTATTGTGTTATGTGCTAGGACCATCTTTTATTTTATTGACTTGCTAAGTCATTTGGACCTATAGTTCTGTGTTGTTCATTCTATTCTTTCTCCAGATAAAGATCAACTGTGTTGTTCATTCTATTCTTTCTCCAGATAAAGATCAATAGGAGCCACGTGAGGGTGGCTCGACAGTCCATAGTGTACATAGTTCGTCTGATGTAAAGAGACAACGTTAAAAACTACTGAGACTTCATGAATTGTAATATGTTTTGGATAATGTTCCTTTTGGTTGTAAAGGTGTTGTACAGGTGTATACTGCTATAACCAATGCATATAAAGAACTTTCCCTTTTAGTGTGTTTGTGTTTTCTTTGGGCGGATTTGAGTTACGTTTATTAGAGTAGAAGCGCTCTGCCTGGAGGCACTCGCCTCCGGTTTGGGGCGTTACAAGCTTTGTCCCCTTCAACTATTTTTGTGATGGCAGACATGGTCAACTCAACTTTTGTAATTCCTTTGATTAATAGTTAAGTTGTTACCAACAAAAAAAATGATATCACCCTTGAATTTGTATTTACCTTTTTTTTTTTTTTTTTCATATACATGGATGCACTTGATGTATGTGTTTGTGTGTATGTGTGTAACCACTTATATTATCAATAAATATGCCAAGTGGCCATTAAAATAATATAATCGCCCTGGCACTTGTATGTAATCTTTTTTAATTATATAGACGCATGTCAAGAATTCGTTAGATTTTGAATTTAACATACTTTTAGTATGTATATGTGTATAAATAACAAGAAAGTATTATCAATAATATTAAGGGAATGTAGGATTAAGAAACTAGGAATTTCAAAATTATAAAGAACATAATAACTTTTGCATATTTAGATGAGATGTCAATTAAAACTATTGTTTAATAGATAATACTATTGTCCTTATCTAGAAAAATCATATTTTCACTAGATGAGTATAATTTTAAGTTAAAACTAAAATATCTTTTTACATAAAACAAAAGAAAAGGAACACGTAAAATGGAGAAAAAGTCATAATGAAAACACATTTCTAAATAGTGGATTATTGTGTATTCTATCTAATGTTTATTTGCACATGATTATCCTATTTGATAAACTATAATTTATTTCTAATTTAGGTTGGAAAACATATCACACCCGCGGGCCAAGATACATAAGCCAAGTTTGACCTTAAATACATGTTGAGCCCTAACTGTATCAAGGGGTTTTAAAAATGAACAAAACATTGGAATTGGGTTGGATTATGTATCTATCATGTAATATCAAAGCGAACAAATGAGCTCATATTGTATAATTGTGGTGGAATAAAGTACTTGTTATACATTCTAACACTATGAAGTAGTACTATTTTTGGTGGTTTACTTATTGACAAGTTTTTATATAGATATTTATTTTTTAGCATGTTACATTTCAAAATTTTAACTTGTTGATCAATGATTGAATATGACTATACTTTTATGATAAAATATTAGTTAAGACTTTGGTGTGAGTGATAGCTATAGTGAAATCTTACAGCTTGTTTGCTTGAGTATATAGGATTAGGCAAGATTCATATACTAATGATACATAAGTTAGAAATGGTATCCAATACCATGTAATTTATTATTTGCTTTGGTTTTAGAAATTGGTGATATCCCACACTTGACAATATATAATGTTTGGTTAACAAGATTGCTCAATATGATTATACTTTGTAATGTTCAAAATGTCATAACTTCTAAGAAGGTATATTTCCAAAATTATAGTTAGGATTTTCATATTAGGGGCAAGAATGACTTTTTCATTCATTATCATATCAGATTTAAAAGGATGAAAAATGGATCAAGCCATCTTGTCCTAATTCATAAACCAGCTTGGTCTATGATACCATGTCAAGCTGCAAATGTATCATGGGCCATAAAAATGTGAGGCAAACAAAAGATAATGCTTGAAAATGTATCTATCATACCTTATCATATGAATCAAACAAACTCTTAGTCTATTAGGGTTTGATAGTACAAAAATGCAGTTGCATAGCTATACAATTCAATAAATTAGTTTTGTTATTTTGCTAATCTCATAAACATATAAAATTTATGATTTTTTTATAACTTTAAAAGTTCATATTCAATTGAACTCTCTTCTTTTAGGACCTGTTTGGATATATTTTAATTTTTTTTCTATTTCCAACATTTTCAGAAGAGTTGAAAAGTTAATTATAGTTTGAAAATGAAAATGAATTTGTATTTAGATGTTTTGTTTAAAAATAATGATTATAATAAATATGACGTTGAAAATTTAGGTAATTTACATTTTTTATACCTAGAAATAGGGGTGTAAACAAGCCGAGCCGAGCTCGAATCTAGTAGGCTTAAGTTTGGCTTGTTTATTAATTTGCAAGCTCAAGCTCCTGCCGAGCTTGGTCGAGCCTAAATAGCTAAGCTCAAGCTCGGCTCGTTGGAATAGACGAAGGCTCTACAAGCCTTATCGAGCTTGACTTGGTAAGGCTCGTCATAGAAAAGCAAAAAAATTTGATTCGTATAAGCTCGGATGAGTTCGAGCTAGCTTGTATAGATTTGGATTAACTTGAGCTCATTTAAACTCAAAACAAAATCTATAATAATAATTTTTTTTAAAATAATTTTGTTATATATTTCCTAAAAATAAAAAACAAATTATTATTATTATTATTATTATTATTATTATTATTATATGGGCCTAGATTATAATTATATATATATATATAATCTAAAAGCTAGTTTAAACTCACAAGCTTTTCGAGCACAATATTATTGAGCTCGGCTCGGCTCGTTTGACTGACGATGTAACACCCCACTCTGGGTAACCCAAAATTGAGATATCAATACATTTCAAGCTTAAATTATAAACCTGTAATATAAACAATAGGCCCAAAATTTTCTTTCCAATTCCAAGTCATATAAAGAAACGACAATTTCAAAAGCAGCGGAAAAATATCAACTTAAATAATACTACCAACCGTTAACATTCATGCCAAGGTTCAAACTTAGACGTTCAGCAAAATTATGTACACAAGCTCAAGGTAGCCTAGTCAACCCTGACATATCTCAACATCTCTATGTTACCATATAGCATTCTAATAATTCATATACAAAAGGACACCAATCTATTACAAAAGAAACGTTCCTATGCTCCAAGTCAAAACTTTCCATTCTTAGGCCACTTTGTCTGCAAAAGTAATGAAAAATGGGGAGGTAAGTCCAATAGACTTAGTGAGGGATAATATATCAAACGATAATAGAACCTATTAAGGAAAGAACATCTCAACAGATTTAATGTCATTAAGCAATACAAGCACAGTTACGATTCAATCAAAAATGAGAACAACAAACAGGAAACTCTCCTACCTTATTGCTCCAAGAACAAATTACAATCAAGCTAGAAACAAGTACGAGCAAGCAAACCTTTATAGCATATGCATTCCAACAAAATGAGTTAAAATATGCATATCAGATCACCTTATACCAATCAAACAAGTATTTCTATAGCGTGATAGCTTGGCATACAATTGGTGTGCCTATACGGACTACATGGCGCACTGCCCATACGAACTGTATGGCGCATTGCGGATACCTAAGTGGACTGCTTAGCGTATCACGGATACCTATGTAGACAACATAGCGTATCCTGGACACCCAGGCGGACTGCAAGGCGTGTCCCAAGTATCCCATCATTCCGCGTAGGATTGACACTCGGTCCAAGTACTATCTCCAAGCAAGTACAACAAGTACAAATCAAGCAATTAGAGTTGCCGACGAGGCAATATATGAACAACAAGCAAATACATACAAGCCAACTGGCTAGATATCAGGATACAGACAAACGAGTATGCCGGCAAGGCTTCTAATAACAATTCAAGACAGGAATAGACAAGTATGATCAAGACAAGTACCAGGCCTGACATACAAGAGTTCTGGGCGCTAGAACGAACAAGAACGAGTGACACAAGTACTAACCGCACAGGGGTATACAAGCCAATAACAAATAATGAGCAAATACTGATAAATTCATATTCCAATAAACGAGCAAGTATGAATCAAGTACAACAAGTATGAATCAAGCAATTTATGAGCAGGTACAATTAAGCAAATTAACCCTCACAAGGGTTATGTCACAAGAACAGATAGATATATCGAGGCCACATTGGCAGACCCACGCAAGGATTTTCAACAAGTAATGAGAAGCTTATACAAAGCAATAACCCAAAGTAGGAGACCCTCACCTCCGTAATCCAAATGATACAAGTCTTGCAGATTGTCTATTGGTCCTCGCGACCCACTTCGTCGTCACCTAACCATAATGATATATTTATAGTCAGAACCCACTTTAAATTCCTAATACATCTTTATCATAATTTGTTCTAAATTCCAAGAATTACTAATTTAACCTATCAACATGATAGCTTAAAACTAGTCTTGCCACAACAACCGCAATTCTTACATCGTTTTCACTTATCAATAGAGTGAAGTTCTTAATCACATGATCTTCATAATGTTATTTTAAATCACCAAATTATTTAATGTCTCATGCATATTCCCAATAATTTCCATTTTAGGTCCTCAATTCACAATTCCAAGTTCAATTTCTTATCAACTCATAAATTCCAAATTTGGCATATGTAGAACAACACATCTGGGTCCACAATATAACATATCCCATCCATGCATGATCCAAAAAACCTAGCTATATAGAATCCATGCACTTATTTTTGCAATACTACACAACTTAAGAAATACAACATAACATATATATATCCAATTCCTTGCTAACTATTTACCCACGAAATACCAAATCGAGACCTCAGATTCAACAACCAAGGCTACCGTTACGATCACTGCACTGATGAGAAGATTCTGCCTCAGCTCCGCCGCGCCACCACCATCCGCCATCGTCGGAGTTGCCCAATGATCTTACCAGAATGCTCTTCTCGAGCTCCTGATTCCAATGGTACAATCAGATTTGAATTCCACAGCCAGAACGCAGTCAATCGAGCTCAACAGTCTCAAATTGATTTCTCGCCACCTTGCTTCGATCACCATCTTCCGTCGCCGTTAGCTCACCGATCGAAAATGCAAATACACCTTAAGCTTCCTCAAGCTGAAAGCCACCAAACCCGCTACCCAGAACCCCCAACTCAGCCCGGCTCGCTGTTCCCCGCCAAACTCCGCCACGATCAACTCGATCTTCACGTTTTCCGACGAAATGAGGGAGTTTTGGAATGTATGAGGTATGTTTGTGATGCTGGGAACGTGAGGACAAAGATTATCGAAATAAAAATGGAAGAAAACTCATGGTCGGAGAGATCGTGCGGTGATAAATGGGTGGTGGCCGTGGTGAAGAGGAAGAAAGGAATGGGGTTATTTTTGCAAATTTTGGCTATTTATGTAAGGAACTTTCCTAAGTTCTCAAATTGACCCCAACAGATTTCAGCATGCCTCAATTAAGTCCCTCCAAGTTAGCCATCCTTCAATTAAACCCTCAGAAAAACTGAGTGCGTGAAATTAAGCCCTTTGAACCCCAAAGTTTGAAAATGTCATCCAATTGAGTCTTGCCTAATTACAATTTGACCCCAATACTTCCTATTTTCTTGCAATTAAGCCTTTTTATTATTTTCCAACCCATAAAATCCAACCAATCAATATCTTGAATTCTAAATCCGTATTTTTCCAAAATACCGAATTTCAGGGGTGTTATAGACGAGCTCTAGCTCGGCTCGGCTCACGCTTGACAAGATCGAGCCGAATACAAGTTTTCATCGAGTCGAGCCCGAGCCGTTCGCAAATTGTCTCATCTCATTTACACCCCTACCTAGAAGGATGTGTTTTCTCAAAATATGTATATTTTAATTATTTTGAAATGATAGTAGATATTTTATGTCAAATTTAATTTGAATTTGATTAATGAGGTAATAAGATGACAAAATAGATTATTGATTAATTGCAAATGAAAATAAATGATATTTTAAATTTTTAATAAAATAAAAGAAGTTGATGATTTTCTATTTCGAAATAGAAGAAAATGTGAAAAGGAAACCAAACTAGCACTTAATTTTCCACGAAGTTATCAATTTAATTATATATAAATTTTATTTATTTATTTATTTCTGGGAGAGTGATATATTACAGAGACATTTCATAAATTAATCAAATACAACTAATCATTCCGAAGCAAAGCAAAGTGCATTTAATTTAAAGAATCACTATAACAATGCTCATGGTTAGGACTCAAAATATAACCTTTAAAATCATAGAATCTCAATTTTATAACTTAAACAAAGTTTTTGTTGACCAGAAAAATATAAATTTTAGAAGACCTTTATCTTAAATTTAACAAACATTAAATTTTAAAAGTTACGTTTCTTTAAATATGTGGAAAAATTACTGTACACTTTATAATTTTAAATTTTTATATTCCTTTAAATCTAATTTTCTCAATGTTCATTATATATGCATATAATATGTATATATTATTTTTTCAATAAATATATGTAGTAAGGTTGAGTTAATAATTAAGCATGTCATAAATCATAATAATATTTTGTAGTTAATGTTTTCAAAATCACACTAGACAAAGAACCGGTGACGCTACTGGTTACTAATTCAACCGGTTGGACCGGTATGACATCATAATGACATAATTATATGTAATTTTATAAATATATATAATATTTTAATATTAACAAAAAATAAAACTTCCAATTGATATAAAAAGAATATTATTTGAAAAAAAATTCAACTTACTTATTTTTAAGTACATTTTTTAGAAAATAATACTATTTCACAATTAGTCAACTATAAATAAATAAAAAATAATGTTTCACATTAATTTAAGTAATCATTCGTTTCATACTTCAACTCCAAGTAAAAATAAATTCTTCTACGCTAAATATTCAACATAATCTAAGAGAGATTAAATAAAATAAAATAACAAAATAAACATAAGTGTTCCCATATAACTACCACTTTATTAAATTTCAAAAAAATAAATTCATGTTTCAAAAAATTATATGTCCAAAAAATTTAAATCATCATCTTCAACTCATAATTTCTCTTTTCTTTTTTACTTTTTCTTTTTTTAAAAAAATAAATTTTAAATTAAAAAAAAAAAGTGAACTGGTTGAACCGGTACCGATTTTGACCCATTTTGGCTGTTATCAATTTTTATGCTTCAACCGGATCGGACTGGCCTTCGGTCCGATCGGTCGGTCCAGTCCGATTTTCAAAACCTTATGGAGATTCAAGACCAAAATAAACAGAAATGAAGGTGCAAGGAAATGAATTGAAAAAGACAATTGATTGAATAAAGGAAGATATTATTAGTTAAGGCCAAAGTCCCACTAGGGGTGGCAATTTCCAACACGACACGATAACTCGATACAAAAAAATTAGATATGGGTCGATCCATTTTGGGTTCGAGTCCAATAAAGTCGACATGAATAAGAACTCGAAGAAAATGGGTTGGGTTGGGCTGGGCTGAATTTCAAGTTACACAAACAACCCAAAATTTGATTTTGGATCACACAACAGCCCAAATCCACCTGAACCAACTTGATCCAACTCGAATTAAACAAATAAAATTTAAATTTTTTAGGAGTAAAAATATAAAATGACAAAATAAAACTTGAAATTTGAGCTTTAGCGTATCAAAATTACTACTTTGGTATTTTTTGGTCTAATCTATTTTTGCAAATGGATGGTTATAATTTTATACTATTTTTAATGGTTATTTTTTGATATCCAAGCGGACATCAAAATTATTCTGTAAAGCATTGACTACTGAATTGTCCTCCAAAATTTTCTTAGGCCTTATGCAATGCAAGATTTTACATATATAAATATATAAGAATTCTTTCTATTGAAAGGTTATAAAAAATTCAAAAGACTGAAGCAAGTTTTTATGATAAATTATGTGTTCAATTAAAATACTTGTTTACTTATTTGCTTGATGATATTTTTATTAATTTATGTGCTGCAAGTAGAGAAATAATGTCATTTTAAAAAGTTAAAAGAGACAATTTGATTGATACAAAAAATACAAAAATTAAAGAGAGTAGGTGAATAAAACTTAAAAAAGTATGTTATTTTTAAAAATAAGTTATATTGTAATTTCAATATTTTATAATGATGATAGATACTACCAAGTGAAAGGAACAAAAAGTCCAAACATCAATATATTATGTGGTTCAATTAATTCTTTTTTTTTTTTTAAAGCTGCTATCATGAATTTATGATAAGAATTTCTTACTCCTATTTTAATTTATTAATAATTAAGAATATATAAAATTAAAAGATAAAAATGCCAAAAAAATTTCTAAAAATTAAAATAAATATTCGAAATAATTATTTTAAATCAGATTTGCAGGTTGGATTGTGTGGATTTGAGTTGGTGAGTTGACCCAATAAAAATTAGGTCGATTCGAACCTGACCTGATATGATTCAAGTAAGGTTAGATTTGAGCATTTTCAGGTTGTCATTAGATTGGATTAGGTTAGGATTGAGAAAATTAATGTTATACCCCTTTTTCAATCCAATTCGAATCCACCGACCCACCCAAATGTCCTCCCATTTTGACGGCTGCAAATTCGCGTTAATGCCTTATAGATATGGTCAAACCGAATTCAATCGGGTCCCACTTCTCCTTAGATTGTCAAAGTCCACAACCTTTTCTCGTGTTGTTCACAATAACGATGAATTAATTAACCAATGTTCAAGAAATTGGATTGGGCCAGCCGATTCGATTGTAAATGGGCAAATATTTTGGTCTGATTTGATAAAGAATAGTACAAATAGGGGTGTTTACGGTTCTGGTTGGTTTGGGTTTGGGGGGAAAATGAATCCGAACCAATTATTTTTAATTAGTCCAGGTTTTACAATTTTTAATTGTTGAACCCAAACCTAGATCAAGTTGGTTTGGTTCGGATAATCGGGTTCAAGGGGGAAAAATAAAAAAAAGGAGGAGGAGGAGGAGGAGGAGAAAGCACCGGTTGCAATTTCTTTAGTTCTTTAAATAAGAAATCAAGACAACCAAATTATTCTCAAAATATTCATCAAAATTCAAAAGCACACAGTATTGCACCATAGCACCACAATTCATAATTCTTATAAATTATCTCCTTCTTTACCACAAGCTATCATTGATAATATAAAATCCCAAATCCAAATCTTAGTTGAACATTAAATATAAATATAAATAACAAAAATCATAATTAAAAAAAATTATTTTAATTAAATGATCGAGTCAGGTCGGGTCGGGTAAGGTAAATGAGGGTGAAATTTGAGAACCAAATCAATTGTAATCGGGTTTGATCGGATTTTACCCGATCAAACCCGATTATCCGATCCAAACCGAACCAATTAGATTGGTTCAGTTTGAATTGTCGGGTTCATCGGATTGGGTTGATCCGATGAGCACCCCTAAGTATAAACCAAAAAATGAACTGGTGAACAGATTTTTTTAAACTGGTTAATAAAATTTTTTAAATAAAAATTATAAATTAAAAAGGTCAAACTTCTTTATTTTTCATTTTTATTTTTTTATACTTCTTTACTTTTTTTTCTTCTTCACTTGTCTCATTCAAATATTCCCCAAACATTAAATTTCAAACCCAAATTCAAGAACTAAGATTCAAGATAACTGAAGATTTGTGTAATGTGACTTTATTGCCTATTGTATATTGGTCTTAACTTATGTTTTGAAATTTTTATGTTATTTGGTAGGCATTTGTTGTTCTTGTAAGTTGTAATAAATTTTATAAAGATATTTTTCTAGCAAGACTTATTGCATGATTTGACATTTTAAATTGATATATGAATATTATTGTCGATTAGAGTTTAGAGAAAGTTTAATAAATACTAGTCATCAATTATTATTTTTTTCCTTATACATATATTTGCACTTTTTGATATTTTTAATATATTTATATAATATTAAATATAATTATGATGTCACATCGGTTGAACCAATGGTTAAATCAATTAAACCAGTAACTAATAAGTTTTCTCAAATATTATAATTAACGATGCACTAAAGCATACATATTCATGAAATTAATATGAAACTAATGGTTGGTGCACACTTAATGCATGTGCAATTATCAATAAATAAAAATAATAAAATAATATAAATGAGAGATAACATAGTTATAGAAAAATTAAAAAAAAATTATGGAGAAATATATATATATATATAATATTCATCAGTTATTGTGTAACCAAGTGGTAGTGGTGGCTTAAAAATAAGGTAGTAATTATTCTATAATTATAGGGATACAAAATAAAAATAAAAACAATTTAAAATAATACTTAAAAACACACCAAAAAAGGGATAGACACTTTATTAATAGTATATATAATATACTACAACTGAACTATAAAATTTCTTGAAACTTCAACTGTCACTTGAATTTCGTCTCGTTGGTAAATTTCTTTCTTCTACATTTTTTTTTTTAATAAAAGATAATGTTACATTCCTTGACCTATGTTTAACATTATTTTTTTCTTATTGAGAATATTCAAAGATATGTTCGTGAACAATTCAAAAGTATTTTGAATCACGCTTGATTTCTGATGTTATTATAGTGTTTGGGAAATCACAAGTCTCAAATATATTGAATGGAAAGAATAATCCAAACAAATTGCTCCCAATTTGGTGATTACATGACTGTATGCATATGTTTCCTAAGAATGCTTTTTATTATTCGAAAATAAAATTAAATATATCTTAAAAATTTTATTTTTTCTTTTAAAAATTATTAAAAAAATTTAATCATTTTAAATTCATGATTATCAGGAGTTTTACCTGTGAACAAGTCATGCACTCCTTGATATAATTCATCTGGTGCAACCATTTTTAACTCTAGATGCTCTACAAAATAATGGTTATAGACATTGGGGGTTGCCCAGCAAAAATCCTTCGGTACTTATATTAGAAATCAATCATTGATCGAAAAAATAGAGAAGATAAAAGAAAATATTGCATGTTACCTATTTTTACCTTAGGTGCATTTATAGAAGGAACATGTTGATTCCTAGCCGCAATCAACCTCTTTTATAGTGGTATCAACTAGGGTTGCAAATGAATTGAGCCAACTCGCGAGCCTAAACGAGCTGGCTCGAAAAGTGTTTGACTTCGAGTTCAAAAAATTTAAACTTGAGTCGAGCTCGAGCCAAATAATTGTTGTTCGCAAGTTTATGAGTCGGCTCATGAGTCTATATTTTTCATTTAAAAAATATTTATATATAAAAAATATAATAAAATATATTAATTAAAATTTTTTTTATAAAATAATTTAATTTTTCGAGCTCGAGCTCAAATTGAACTCGAGCCTATAGCTTAATTATGAGTTCGAGCCTAATGAATCGAGTCGAGCCAAGCTGAGCCGAGGGGGAGCTTGAGCCTCAATTTCTTTAGCTCGTCAAGCTTGAACCTAGAAAATAGTTAAAACTCGACTCGTTTGCATCCTTATTATCAACGAGGCGAGGGGAAGGCAGGGACTGCCTCGACAACCCCCCCCCCCCCATGAGGCCAAATGCTCCCCGCCCCCACCTCTTCTATGGGTACCTGGCCCTATTTCCTCGTGAGGAGACGGATATCCACAAATTTAATAAAATTTATAGAATTTACAGAAAATTTCATAAGTAAAAAATTAAAAAACTAATAAAATTCAAAAAATAATTTAATAATTTAAATGATTTTCAAAATTAAAAAATTATCATATATGACACACCAGATTTAATTATGTATTATAATAAAGATATTAAAAGATATGAAATACATAAATATAAATATCAATAAGTCTTCACAATTGTTCCAAATAGTTTTTTATTTAGTGTGGTTTGTACAAAAATATATGCAGTTTATTAGAAGAAAAAGTTATTTTAACAATCAAATATATTTTGACATTACTTTAAAAATATATATATTGTTGAATTAATAATTTAATTAATTTTTAAATGAGTAGCGAGATTCCAAAAGGATGGAGACTATGATCCTCGTCCCTGCCCCCTGTCCCCATCCCCACGGAGAGAAATTTCTCCTACATCTGTCCATCACGGGGAATTCCCCGTGGATAGCCGGGTAATTTTGACATCCTTACTTCTTCTCTCTCTCTCTCTCTCCCAAATAGGTTACAACGTCATGAAGTCCATGAGCGTCAGGACTCCTTATTCCAATTATGTCCCAAGGACTTTCTTTCTCGTTGGTTTAAAAGCTTTCCTAGGCATTTGTTTTTTCTTTCTTTTTTTGGTTTTGGCCTATCCTTTCTCCCTTAATTCATATACATATAAGCTCATCTTTAGCTCCAAGTCTTATCTGGGCTCTTGTTCTCTTTTATAAATAAGCTAATCTTAATAACACATCTTCCCTATTATCAACGAGTCTCTCCTCAACTAAGGTAAAACGTGCATGCAAGGTCCATTCAAGTAGGAAAGAGCTGGCCATCCTATTTTATAATCATATTGTTTCAACGATTATTTACTTTGCAATGTAATTTGTTCCTTATATGGGTTTTAGTCATCCAAACAAATGCATATCATTTCAAATCTATTCCATGGACATCTACTAATATGCAGAAATTTAACCCCCCTTCATTCTGCTCATACACGTATACTGTTGCAACTTTTTCTGAAGGGCTTGAATTATTCATACAAGTCTAGGCATCCCTCTAGTTCTCTTTCCAAGATTTCTAAGAAGACACTTCAAATTATTGTTGTAATTGGCACCCATTTTATTGATATTTGGGGCTAATTACATGTTAAAGAGATGCTTTATTTCTTTGAATTACTGTCAATTACTGGCTGAAATCCATAGATGTTTGAAGTGTAAAGAGGGATTTAATAAACATAGATTCTATAAGTGGGAGTTGTCCCTAATTGGAATCAAGATAAAGATGTGGGGACTTGTGGGAGTACAAAATATTTTTTGTTTAGTCCTTGTCCCACATTGGAAACGAAGGAAAAGCATGGCATACTATACTAGTATAAAATGCTAACCAAATTGTCCCACATAGGAAATAAAAGAAAGGTATGGAAAACTTTACTAGTATATATAATACTAACCTTTCTTGTCCCACATTGAAAATTCCTTAAAAGGTGCTCCCCTCCTAGCGCTTATAAATTAGTCTGCTGAGTGTAGACTAAAGGTATAACAATAGATTCTCTTTTATCCCTCTTATATCTTTCTATAATAGTGTTGTTTATCATTTTCTGGCAACTGAGTAGTGATTGAGGTGAAGCTTTTTTGGAGTGCACCAAAAGGCTTCTAAGACTGTCTTATCCTGGAGGAAGTTTCGCTGCACCCTGTGCACTAGTAGGGGCTATAATTTCTTCAAGGCAAATCAGATTTTGGTGATTTAGTCTGAGTTTTGTTACGATACAAAACTTTGAGATAAGTCCTCAATTTATATATACTGATCTTTGTATTTTTGTTCTTATATTCTAAATTGGTATGTTTGCTTTGGTTTATGTTTGTGCTAAACAGAATTGCAACTGAACAATTTTGGAATATCTATTTGCCGTTTCTGAAATATTTATAATATTATTTTTTCAAACACTGCCCCATGATTATAAATTATTTTATAATTACTTTATAAACTGCTGTTTATAATCTGTACTTCTAACAATCTTGAAGAAATTATTTTTTCAGTGTTTGTTTAAACTGTTTATTTGAAAATGGCTTCTTCATCTGCAAGTAGTTTTGGTGCTGGTTCATTGTTGTCCTCAAAAGTGGACCTTTCTGGCTTGCTAGAAAAGTTTGGGGGCCAATTCTTCAAACGTTGGCAACAGCGAATGAAAATTTGGTTCACAGTAAAAGGTCTTCTTTCGGTGATTCAGGTGACTAGACCTGAAGCTACTGATACTAACCCCAAAACAGCCGAAATAGCTAAGTGGACTGAGAAAGATCAGTTAGGTCGAGGGATAATATTGTCGTCAATGTCAAATGTTCTCTACGATGTATACTGCTCAGACTCGTACACCGCTAAATCGTTGTGGGATAAGTTAGACCGAAAAGATAATACTGAAGAGCAAGGGCTAGAGAAGTTTTCTATTTCCAGGTTCATGAAGTATCAGATGGTTGAGGGAAAGTCTGTAACTGAACAGACACATGAACTGATCAATCTTGAGCATGCTCTTGCTGATGCTAAGATGAAACTTCCTGAGAAATTTCTAGTCATGTTCATAGTGGATAAATTTCCCAAGTCTTAGGAAAATTTTGGAATGACACTCAAGCATCAGAAAGGGAAGCTGTCCTTAGATGATCTTATGATTGCCATAAGCATTGAGGAAGAACATCGGAATCAAACTCACGAAGTCCGGTTGAGCACTTACCTAGGGCAAATGTGGTTAATGAAGGGAAGATAAAGTTCAATAGAATGAACCAAATTAACTAAAACTCTAAAACCATAAATAAAGGCAAAACCAAGGCCAACAAGAAACCAAAAGCAAACAAACCATGCTAGAATTGTGGACAGGTAGGCCATTGGGCTAAGGAGTGCCCCTCTAAGAAAGCCAAGGCTAAACCTAAGTCTACTGGGCCAGCTCTGGTCAACATGGTTGTGGGAAACCTAGTGAGGCTAGGGCTCCAAAAACGACTGTTGATGGGTATGTTTCTTTGAAACCTAAACTCCTTTCTATTTATGAACCTTTCGATTGGTTAATTGACACTGGGGTAAATGTCCACGTTTGTGCTGATAAATTGCTATTTGTATCTTACCAGCTAATCGATGGAAAATCCGTAACGATGGGGAACTCAAGTGCCGCCAAAGTGCTTGGGATAGGATGCATGGACTTGAAGTTTCCTCAGGGCGCATACAATCTCTGCTAAAGGTGCACCATGTTCCAACGATTCGTAGGAATATAATAAGTAGTTCTGTAATAGTTAGGGAAGGTTATGAACTTACTTTTAAGTATGATAAAGTTGTAATCTTGCATTATGGTTCTTTTGTTGGAAAGGGTTATTTATATAATGGATTATTTAAAGTGCGAGTTGAAAATGTTGATTCAAGCATAAGTAACATTGAGTATTCTGATCTTTCTTTTGTGAATACTATTGAATGTTCCACTATTTGGCATAGTCGTTTAGGCCATTTAAATTTTGGTTCTGTTGAATGCATGATGAACTTAAATTTGATACCTAAACATGATATTGAAAGTAGTCACAAATGTCAAGTATGTGCTGAGGCTAAACAAGTGAGAAAACCTTATCAATCGGTTGAAAGAAATTCTGAAATACTTGAGCTTGTGCACACAGATATTTGTGAGTTCAATGGAATCTAAACTAAAATCAGAAAAGATATTTCATTACCTTTATAGATGATTGCAGTAGATATTGTTATGTTTATTTGTTAAAACATAAAGATGAAGTACTTGAAAAGTTTATCATTTTTAAAAATGAAGCTGAAAATCAAACTGGCAAGAAACTAAAGCGGTTAAGATCAGATAGAGGAGGAAAGTACGAGTCTAAACCCTTCGATGAATATTTCCAGAACTTTGATATTATTCATGAAGAAATTCCTCCATACTCTCCCGCATCTAATAGGGTAGCAGAACAAAAGAATAGAACCTTTAAAGATATGATCAACAGTTTGTTTTTGAATTCAGGATTGCCTAAATATATGTGGGGAGAGGATTTGAATACGGGTTGCCATATTCTGAATAGAGATCCTCTCAAACATAAAGAAAGCACTTCGTTTGAAGTCTGGAAAGGCAGAAAACCTAGCTTAAATTATTTCTAAGTGTGGGGCTATCTTGCAAAAGTTCTAGTCCCAGAATACAAGAGGAAAAAGCTTGGTCCTAAAACTGTTGATGCAGTCTTCTTGGGCTATGTGGAAACAAGCTATGCATTGAGATTTTTGGTAATTAAATCTGAAATCCCAGGCATAAAGGTTAACACAATAGTGGAATTTCGTGATGCCACATTTTTTGAGGACGTGTTTCCAATGAAAACTGGAATACCTCATGATGTTTCTTTAGATTTAGTTCTTACATTGACGTCTATTCTTGATTATGTGGAAAATATGTTTTATGTGGTGGGGTTTTTCAAGTAGTTCTAGTTCAGCATCCATTGGAGCTGAAGAACCAGATGAACTTAGATAGAGAAAGAGAGATAGAGTCGTCAAGGATTTTGGAAGTGATTTCATCACTTACAATATCGAGGATGATCATGTAACCTTCAAGGATGCTATGGCCTCACCTGAAGCTAAGCATTGGAAGGTAGCTATCAAAAGTGAGATAGATTCTATTGTCTATAATGGGACATGGGAATTAGTCGATCTATCTCCGGGGTGTACTACAATTGGATGCAAATGGATCTTTAAAAAGAAACTTAAATATGATGGAACCATTGATAAGTTTAAGACCAAATTAGTTGCCAAAGGCTTTAGACACAAAGAGGGAATAGACTTCTTTGATACCTATTCTCCGGTTGCTCGATTGACTACAATCTGGGTGCTTATAGCACTGGCTTCTGTATATGGTTTCCTAATTCACTAAAAGGATGTGAAAACAGCCTTTCATTATGGTGATGTTCAGGAAGAAATTTATATGGATCAACCTGAGGGATTTGTAGCTCCTGGTAACAAGCAAAAGGTTTGTAAGCTTATTAAATCCCTTTATGGATTGAAACAAGCACCTAAGCAGTGGTATGAAAATTTTGATAAAACTATTTTATCATTTGGTTTCAGCATAAATGATAATGATAAGTGTATTTACTGTAAGGTTAAAGGTGATGATTATATTGTATTATGCTTATATGTGGATGACATTTTATTAATTGGTTCTACCATTGAGATTATCAATAAGACAAAGTCATACTTGAAAATAAGTTTGAAATAAAAGATATGGGTAAAGCTAATGTGATTCTTGGACTCAAGTTGATTCGGTCAACTGATGGTATAGCTATTTCTCAATCTCACTATGTTGAGAAGATAATTGAGAAATTTGGCTATAAGTAATGTGGAATCGCTAAGACACCATATGATCATTCTGTGGCTCTTTCCAAGAATAAAAGTGGTATTCCTATGTCTCAATTAAGGTATTCTCAGATTATTGGGAGCTTGCAATATCTTGCAAATGGCTCGAGACTGGATATCTTATTCGTAGTTTCAAAGCTGGCGAGGTATACAAGTTGTCCCAATATAACCCATTGGGAGGTTTTGGATAGGGTACTTTGGTATCTTAAGGGCACAACATCACTTGCTCTGCATTATGGCAGATTCCCTTTAGTACTTGAGGGATATAGTGATGCTAGTTGGATAGCCAAAAACTCCAGTAGTAATGGGTTCACAGGGTATGTATTTACCTTGGGTGGAGGCGCTGTCTCCTGGAGTCTACTAAACAGACTTTGATAACTCGGTCTACATTTAAGGCTGAGTTATGTACTTTGGACACAACTGGAATAGAGGCTGAGTGGCTACATAGGCTGATGGTCCAATTACCCATGGTTAGTAACCTTTGTCTGCAATTGTAGTGCATTATGATAGTCAAACCATAATTGCAAAGATTAAAGCTTCAAAGTATAATCAAAAGACCAAGCGACATATCTAAGTTAGACTAAAGTCTATAAGGGAGCTTGTATCTGATAGGATTGTGGCCATTGATATTGTTGGATCCAAAGACAATATGGCCTATCCTTTGACCAAAGGACTTGAGTTGTCCTTATTCCAAAAATCCAGGCTGGGAATGGGACTGAAAACCCATTAGCGATGCACCTATAGTGGCAACCCAACCTATCAAGTAGAGATCCCACAAGGAAGGTTCAATGTGGTATAAACAAGTTGTTAAGTGTGTTAAAATGCACCTAAACTTGACTAATACCTTAGTAGCTGAGTCTATCCCTTGGCATACCTGGAAAGTGTTGTTAACTGCAAGTAAAGTAAGAGTGCTAACTCTGAATGGGGTCAAGTCATACTGACGAGATGCAAGCAGTGCATCCATAGAGATGCCCAACTAAGTGAATGTAGTCGTTTGGCTGCGACTAGAGGAAAAGGGTTATTCTTTGAAAATATTCATGATACAGGATCGGGACACATGACCATAACGTATCAAACCTAAAGATCATTGTATAGCCATGTAGCTTGTTGTTACCAATGGATGCCAACACATCCAAGGGCCAAATTTAAGGCTTAGATCCATTTGTTCCTATGGTGGCATAAGTTGGATAACTTAGGTAGTGATTCAAATTGAAAGGTACCACTACTGAAAGCAAGTTACAATAATCTTGATAGTCCAACACTATGGATTTGTGGGGGATTGTTGTAATTGGCACCCATTTATTGATATTTAGGGCTAATTACATGTTAAAGAGATGTTTTATTTCTTTGGATTAGTGCCAATTATTGGCTGAAATCCATAGATGTTTGAAGTGTAAAGAGGGGTTTAATAAGCATAGATCTATAAGTGGGAGTTGTCCCTCATTGGAATCAAGATAAAGATGTGGGGACTTGTGGGAATACAAAACATTTTTTGTTTAGTCCTTATCCCACATTGGAAACAAAGGAAAAGCATGCCATACTATACTAGTATAAAATGCTAACCAAATTGTCCCACATCGGAAATAAAAGAAAGGTATGGAAAACTTTACTAGTATATATAATACTAAACTTTCTTGTCCCACATTGAAAATTCCTTAAAAGGTGCTCCCCTCCTAGCGCTTATAAATTAGTCTACTGAGTGTAAACTAAAAGTATAACAATAGATTCTCTTTTATCCTCTTATATCTTTCTATAATAGTATTGTTTATCATTTTCTGGCAACTGAGTGGTGATTGAGGTGAAGCTTTTTTGGAGTGCACCAAAAGTCTTCTAAGACTGTCTTATCCTAAAGGAAGTTTCGATGCACCCTATGCACTAGTAGGGGCGATAATTTCTTCAAGGCAAATCAGATTTTGGTGATTCAGTCTGAATTCTGTTACGATACAGAACTTTGAGATAAGTTCTTGGTTTATATATACTGATCTTGTATTTTTGTTCTTATATTCCAAACTGGTGTGTTTGCTTTGGTTTATGTTTGTGCTAAACTGAATTGCAACTGAACAATTTTGGAATATCTATTTGCCATTTTCTGAAATATTTATAATATTATTTTTTCAAACACTGCCCTATGATTATAAACTGTTTTATAATTACTTTATAAACTGCTATTTATAATTTGTACTTCCAATAATTATAACATTTTTCGTTCTCTACCATTACAGAATCTTTCATCGTATTCTAGTGTTTGTCATTATGACCATCCTTGCTTTTCTAGCATTATCTACTTCAGTACTACGGTTTCTTCTTGAAATATTAGCATATAGTTTCTTATGTTGCCTTTTCTTTTATAGTTGTTTTCCTTCTCGTTCTTCTATTTTTAAGTCATGAACGACATTGAATCCACTAAGTCACATAGCACACATATTTTGATACCCGAGAGTGAGGAAATGGCTAAGTAAATGCCTGGCCTTGAGGCTGAAAAATATCTAGATCATTACAATGAAAGGTTAAGGCTTGTAGGGTTCTTGTTCACGACATATACTAGTCTAGGTTTAGTATTTCCCATGTGCGTGTTATAAGAAAGGACTTTAAGATTCCTTTGGAATACAAGATTTGGTTCCCTCTGAAGGAGATCATCCAAACAATCTAGTGACGAACTCTTTATGCTTTTATACAACTCATCTTGATGGTGGTCTTAGGTTTGTCATTCCAAAACTGTATACATCCATCTCCCAGTTGTTCAATATCTCTTTGAGTTAGCTTATTCTTAATTCTTTTTGTTTAATGTTTAATTGGTTCTATATGGTAGTTACTTATGTTGGGGAAGTACCTTTAGCTAAGGTGCTTTATTTATTTTTCCATCCTAAGTTTGACCTCTGATGGTCTGTTTTACTTACTTCTCGTAGGGATGAAAGTTTTCTAGATGAATTCCTTAAATTCTTATGAAATTGGAAAGCTCCCCACTTCTCCATTTTCTCTATGGTTCCCTTGGATTTTCTAATTGAGTGGAAATCCAAGCTTCCCCACTATCCCAGATATCCATTATGTCATGTTCTAAATTTGGGACATAACACGACAGTGATTCTGAGCCCAAAAACTCAAAGATACTATAAGCTTCGAATCTAATAAAGCACGCCAAATTTCCAAAAAATTTATTAAACCCAAAGTTTTCCTCATATTTGATCTACCACTTAAGCGTTCTCCACTAATTCTATGATAGAAAAATAGGATGTTAGTACCCCATAATAAAATTTCCTACAGTTCTTAAAGAACAAAAAGAAAAATTGATATTCTCTTACCTCTTCATGTGCCTTCTCTATTTCCTACAGTATAGGTGTTTATACTACTAGGCTAGGTATTCTAGATAAAGTAGAATTCATGTCTTATTGGATAAGAAAACTTTAATTCCTAACTTCCCAAGACTTGATTAGTATCAATCCCAAATAATGATAACTCAAAGCCGTAGAGATAATTCTAAAACTCTAACCTTATCAAAATTAGGTTGTTATTGAAATCCCTAGAATCTTTAACTTATCACAATTTGATCATTACTGAAATTTCCAAACTCGTGACTAAATATCATAAATCCTAACTTTTCATGATTTAGTTATTCTAGATTTCTAGCTAACTAATACCACAATTTAGTAATTAAATAAAAGAAAATATCTATGATGAATTTTTGCATGAAAATATAGCGGTACAAAAAAAAAGGAGGTCCTAAGATTTCATACTACCTGTATCTATATGGTTTTAGCTAACCAATATGACTAGATATCTTATAGGGTGTAAAAAACTATCCAAATAGAGTTTTAAAATGATAGGAAGATCTCTAGAATGATCCATCTATCCATAAATCCAAACATTCCATAAAAATTGATTTTTCGTTACCTTTAACTTGATAATCATAGACGTAAGCCTGTAATTACTTCATAATAATTTGTGGGCTTATTTTCTACATTACTTATGGGCTTAATCATAACTTAAAATGAATTAAATAGTTTGGGTTGTTATTGCAACTAACCTATAAAACAAAAATACCATTTATGGTCTTATTTTTATACTAGTTATGGGCTAAACAACATAAAATGAATTAAATAATTTGGGCTAACTAATACCTCTCTAGTCACTAATTAAATATGGACCAAAGATTAATATTTCTTTCGCCGTAAATTGGTATTCATAGTAGTTAGTTTAATCCTTAACATAAAACTCAATGTACCAATAATTGACTTGATAAATCCTACATCTTCCATAACAACCAAGCAATCTTTACAAAATTATCAATAATCTAAAGTCTATTCCCTTGAGATTGCAAGTAAAAATAAAGATAAGTATCTTAAATAGAATCCTTAATAACCCCCCAAAAAGAATTTAATTTATATCCCATACTTATTTCCAATTAAGATCCCTTAAATATTGATCGAGCTCAAATAAATTTTATGCTCAAATTCAAGGAGAAAAGAAACCCAAGAATATCAATGAAGAGTCAACTAATATTACTCTATTGTTCCTAACATCCAATATCGTATATATCCATTTTTTTCCTCAAAAGATAGAGGTTTACTACTAACCATGCACTCTTTTATTTTTGATCGCATATCATCAAAGCCTAGCCTTAATGAAATTCAAGTATTTCTAAAGGTATAATTAATAATATTTATAAGATAAACTATAATAATTCATCTAAAGAGTTGGGGTATTACATTCTTACCTCGTTACAAAAAGTTTTATCCTCAAAACTTTAGACTACCCATATTTCAATATAATCCCTAGGTTTGTAAATAACTTCTCTTGTAGTATGCTCGTAACTTTCTTTCTAGAGAACTAATTGATGTAATATTAATAGGGTGATCGTAATTATTATAGAAGAGGTTTGAAAAGACCACCCTACCCTGTACTGTAGTTAAAATGCCAAAACAGGACAAGATCCACGTCTTTTTTATTCTGGTCAGGTCGTGACCCAGATGAACGTAACCCGGTACAGGTCAAGACCCATGCGGCGGACCGTTGATCAATCGAGGATCTGATGCGCAATACAACGCCAGCTCGATCCGTACAGAAAGGATAGTCCATTACCTATAAAAAGCAAGCCAACACAGTACCAAATCAAGCTGTCACTATTAACTATCACTTAAAATCCTTCTCTTTACCTTGTGCTAATTTGATCACCTCACTAACTTAGCAATCGGAGGGACTTAGCTAAGGGCGATCTCAGCTAGCCTAACATGTTCTCGTGTGCTCAGGTCAGAGATCCAAAATACACTTGTGCAGTTCCAGATTGAGGTCAATGTCATAGCTGGGGTTACTTTTGGTAGTCCGGGTCGAGGTCGAGGTCGAAGTTTAGGAATTCGAGTCACATCAGTTGGCGCCGTCTGTGGGAACTCTGACTTGATTAGCTGGTTGCAAGAGTTAGTCGTTAGTGATGAATAAAAATCCTAGACGAACTATAGATACTCCTATTCCAATATCTCCTATATCCCTGTCGCCACTGATATTACCCACTTCCCCCACGCTGCCCATCGTGATGCCACAAGGCACTCAAATTGGAACTAGGCATGGAACTTTAGCATAAGACCCTAGTGGGACTCAAATCATGCGGATCAACAGGAATAACCTGGAGGAGTTGGTCTTTGAGATGAGCCAGTGATTCTGGGATGAACACGAGTGTAGGAGTTGGGCAGAGGTAGTGGCACCTTTCCAGGTGGCCCCAAGAAAGGAGATCGGTCCTTCGCTGGCTGAAGGGGTGCAAGGTTTGAGGATTTCAAGGAGCGAGGAGATGGCAGATTCTAACGAAGTGGGGAGTAAGGCAACAAAAAAGGCAAATTCTATGCCAAATGTCTATTGGAAGGAGGAATGATCAAGGATGGAGCTATTGATATTGAACAGGGATGATCCCGCACTCAAGAGACCCTAACATTCAATCTCCAAGGAGAAGGTCAATGAGATCAATGACCAGGTCAAGCAACTGAGCAGAAAAATAGATGAATTTAAGAGAAAATGGACCTCAACATTGCAAAAGAAGAACTTACCATTCTCTACTGAGATATTGGCCAAGTTAGTGGCCTCACACTTTAAACTCCTTGAGTTTCCTAAGTATGATGGAAAAAAGGACCCACAAGAACATGTAACAGCTTTTGAGAACATCATGAACCTATATAGGCAATCAGACGCTATGAATTCTAAAATCTTTGTAACAACGCTGAGTGGGAGAGTGCAAGAATGGTTTATGGAGTAGGTCCCAGGAATAATAGTGTCTTATGAACAACTCATTAGGAAGTTTCTGTACCAATTTGCTAGCAAGAGGAAGTCCAAGAGGTCCGCCACTTATTTGTTTACTATACAGTAGAGAGAAGATGAGAACCTTAGAGGGTTCATGAACAGTTTCAACAATGAGACACTGGAGGTACAAGACTTGCGCATTGATATGATCACAAGCATCCTTATTCAAGGCCTCAAGAAAGGACCTTTAGCCTCGACTCTTGCTAGGGAACCTCCAAAGGATATGGAACAGTTGATAGAGATAGCTCAGTGTTACATTCATAAAGAAGAGATCAACGCCATGAAGGATCATGAGCGGTCCAAAAGCACTCCCCGAAGATCTGAAAAAGATCAAGGATCTCACAAGACCCAGTCTGAAAAAGATCGCCACCGCTCTCCACCTCAAAAGTACAAACATTATGCCCCACTCAACACCAGAAGATCCCATGTGTTCATGGCCATCGAGGGGTCGAAGATATTATAGTAGCCCCGAAAGATACGAGATACACTAACAAGGCAAAACTCGAATATGTATTGCCGCTTCTACAAAGATCGGGGTCATGACACTAAAGATTGCATTCAACTCAAAGCTGAGGTGAAAAGGCTCATTAGACAAGGATACTTGAAGGAATTCATTGCTAAGGAATTCAGGTCCAAAGGGCAAGAGCTCGAGGGGGAGCATGGGAAGAAACAGAATCGATCCAAGACCTAAAGGAGAAGAAAGGCAAGGAGATAGCAAACTAACCCATAGGGGATAGTCTACCTTGACGCAGGGTCATATATATGATTGCAGGAGATCCCATGTTGGGAGATTCGCAAAGTGCAAGAAAGAGACACGTTGGGTCCATTAAAAACCAGGTAAGTCAGAAGAGAATGAACACAATGCTAAATATTGCTAATTAGGCTATTATTACTTTTGATAGCAGGGACTCTCAGGGAGTCGTTGGACCCTAAAAGGACCCTATGGTCATCACCATGGACATAGCAAATTTCTATGTGCACAAGGTCTTGGTAGATAATGGAAGTTGTGTGGACATAATATTTTTGGAGGTCTTACAGAATATGGAGCTCACACTCACAAGAATTTGGCTAGTTTATACACCCTGGATGGGATTTGGAGGAGGTGAAGTTACACAAGTTGGAACAATTAACCTCCCGATCTCCTTAGGAATGGAGCCATGCTACAAGACCCTAATGCTTAAGTTCTTAGTAGTGGATGCCCCATTCGTGTATAATGTGGTCTTGGGAAGACCCAGCTTAAACTAATTCCAAGCGGTGGTCTCAATTTTCCATCTCAAAATGAAGTTCCCAACAAGTAGGGAGATTGGAAAAGTGAACTGCGACAAAAGAAGGCGAGTGAATGTTACCATGTGTCTCTAAAAAAGAGGCTCAAGACAGAGGACTCGGGGTCGCAAAGAGAAGGCTCGGGGTCAGGGTCGAAGGGTAAGAAGGCCATCAAAACTTATGTCAAGGACATCGCCAATTTAAAACCCCGAGATGAAAATAAGAAAAGAAGAGTAGAGAAATGAAAAATTGAGCCAGCAAGCGGGATCAAGGAGATCGAGTTAATGCCAGGATACCTGAGCAAGACAATGAGAATTGGCACCCAAATGACCCCAGAATTGGAAACAAAACAAAAAGGTGAGCCAAGCAACCACTTTTGTAGAAAAAGAATGCTAAGTATAAGGATTTTCTGAGTTAATCACAAAAACACAAACTCACGTCGAGTATCTAAGTTAATTCTCCTAGCATGAAACCAAATAAATTTTTCTAGGCCATTGGCTAAAGCACCAAGTTTTGGCAAAAATCTTAAAAGGCCCCTCTAATGGCCGTATCTACCAATAAAATGAATGCCAATGAAATTTGTTAAGATCAAAGTGCCTTGAAAAAATTGGAAGATTGGTCATCTAGGATGGGTGCTAAGGATTGATGCCCAGCGCGGGTGTGTAGGATGGGCGCTTAGCGGGCACCTGCCGCCCAGCTCATGCTCCAAAGGTTAGAAACCTAAGATAGGAGCTAAGGACCAATGCCTGCTACCCAGCATGGGCGCCCTAGATGGGCAACATGGGTGCCCACCACACAGGCCGGGCATGGGCACCTATAGAAATTGGAGTTTCTATTTGAAATTAGTGGAAGCATTGGATAGGGAAAATCCTTCGAGCATTCACAGAAAGCTTAGAAATAGTTGATCTATGATACAAAATTTGGTAAGATTCCCGACAGACAAATAGTGGAAGCTTTCAACTAAAATTCTTCCCTCAGCCAATTATTACTCTATCATTCTCATTGTCTTATCAAAAACTCCTATCCCTTATGCTTTCTTTAAGGCTCTATTACACAACGGTTCAGCCGGGCGCTCGACAGGTGCTCGGTATTCTAGCAATATATTGGTTTTTGATGTTACACCCATATGCATACTTAAGAAACTCCATAACGACCACCCCAAGTAGGCAACCACTATAGGGTAGATGCAAAAGCATAACAATGTGCGAACAACAATGTAAAAGCAACGAGACTAACAAATGATAGGTCATCTTCATGACTTAATGCTAAAAAGAAAAATACACTAAATCTCTAATTCTCACCAAAAACACACGAGGATCGACAATATGGCTCTACCCTGTTCTTCCTAATACTAGCAATATAAAGAAAGATATTCAACGCGTAGTGAGATTTAATGTCTTTTTCTTTCTACTTTCTTTTTCCCATATGCTTGCTTTATGAAAAATGTAAAAATCATATTAATTTTGAAAAAATTGCTACAAATATGTGAAAAAAATATTATGTTGTACTTTATCTTTCCTTTTTCAAATAGCTAGAATGTGACAAGTCCTTTATACCACTCTTGAATAACCTTAGTCTTTGGTATTTATATTAGATCTTCCAATAGTAAGTTAAAGTTGGAATACATTTCTTTCAGGCCTTTCTTCCAGTTCCTCTAATTGGTTCCGATTGTTTCTAATATATTTCTCCATCAATTCTAGGAGGACATATAAACTTTAACTACATTTGAAGTATTTGAAAGCAAGGTACTAGGATCCAATTGTAAAAACTTTATAAACTAAATAAACTAGTGCTTACATGCTAACTAGGATCAAATCATGCCTATAATCCAGATTTAGATAGAGTGTTACCTTGAGATGCTAATTTCCAAGGAGAAAGTGGTGAACCTTTCACTAATCCAAAATCTGCCAGAAACCGCGCAGCAGGAAGGAAGAGATTTTTAACCTCATGAAAACTCAAAAATTCATGAAAAAAATAATTCAACCTCTAATCACCTTGTAGGAAACACAGTAAAAATTTTGGATCAAAATGGTTTCTGGATCTCCCTAGAAAAAGTCTCCAAATCGGTGCTCTGTTCAGGTGGATCTCCAAACCTTAGCAAACTAACTTGTTTGCCTCTATTGATATGATCCACACACCAATTGAAACTTCGTAACTTTTCTCACTATAAGCTGGAATAAAGGAGGAGAATGACAATGGTGGAGGCCAATTTGAGGTAGGGAAGAAGAAGAAGAGAGCAAAGCTTTCAACACATGAATGCAATGCTTGCAAGGAGTTTTGGAGGGAATTGTGATAAGAATCTAATTCTTTCACACTTTCAGTAATGGCCTATCCTCTCAATAACTATATCTATATATAGGGTGAGGTTGGTGTGATGCCAAGTTGGCAACACACCTTCCTCAAGGAAGGCGGCCAACTTGCATTGCTAAGGTGGCAAATGCAAATTCAAATCCAATTTGAATTTCATGTGCATCTTAATTACATTTGAAATCTAATTTCAAGCTAATTAAGATGCTAATTAAAATGAACATTTCATTTGAATTTTCCCTCCAAAATGTGTTCTTCCCATTAATTAAATTAAATATTTTAATTTAATTAATTATCCTTTGACTTAACTCTTAAGTCAAACAAGCTTAACTCTTAAGCTTAATTTTGTTAACTTAACTCTTTAAGTTAACTTGACCAATTGATGGTCACTTTGGCACCAAATAATTAACTCCTTAATTGTTGGTCTAATTTAACCTTTTAAATTAATTGATTAATTTAACACTTAAACTAATCAAGCCAAAAGTGATCTTTAAATTGGATACCTTAAAAATCGGTCTACTACGAAAATTTTTCTAACTCTTAGAAAATTGTTCCATCAACTAGGAAGCTAATTGGCTTTTGTGTCTGACTCAATAGGTTCTACCATTCATTAGACATGGGCTCACAACTCCTTGTGACTTTTGAATATCATATATTCATTTTAGCTTAAAATACTTTTAAACTAATTGACTCAATTCAATTAATCTCATTAATTGAAGAGTAATCGATCTCCATGGTTGATATCCAACCTCAAGCCCATGGAGCCCAACTAATTAGCCGAAATAAATACTTTGGAGAACCATTATAACTCTACGCTTACCATGCAAATATGGTCATTCTGTCTCCTATCTCCCGAAAAAGGCCTAGGGCAAGATATTTGTCGGCTTTCCAAATTGTCACACCACCTTGCGCAAGGGTTTGTTCGAATTGATCATTATAAAACACATAGAGATGCACTCACCCTTCACAAAGGCGAGGAGTCAGATTCCGTCTTAGATCTCACAAACCTCCATGCTAAGTAGCTCATACCCAATATCAACCCAAAAGACCCGCTAAGTGGTCAAGGAAGAGTCAAAGCATGAAGATCAGACACAAGGTTATCATGGATTCTTAGGTCAGATGACTATTAATATGCACTAGCGTAAGTTAGAGAACTTGTCACTACCAACTTGCCACTATGGTTATCTAGTGGATTCTCCGGTGGACATTCAGTGCTTTATTCTCTAACAAGCACCCACTAACATACACCTATATCTCATATGGTTGCTCATGGAACGGGGCAATATCTAACTCTTGGATTTATGCATCGTTAGTGCAGTCTATCTGGATCCTAGATGCCCCGTCTCGTAAGATCCTATGACTTGAAAGATTTAAGATCATGACCGTGTGAGACTTATTCCATGGTCATCAAACCAACGAAGTCAAGAGTGATCTAAGGACTTCATCCAAATACAAGTGAAGTAATAAAGAGCATAAGATGAAGATGGTCATATAAAGAATATCAATCAATCAAGATTATTTTTCAAGGAACTAGCTTTACAAGGCCAATCTAATTGGCTTACCGGGTACTATTCCAACAATATTAGCATTTAGATGTATTTATGAAAATCAATACTTGAAATTTAAATAAATGACTATTTAGAAATTATATAGTAAATTATCTTAACTATGCCTAATAGCTTATTTTTGTTAGATTGTGGTAATTTTTACCAACCAAAAATGCCAATTGGATAATACTGCTTATCCTGGCCAATGCACCTAAAAAATTAGCGTACTCTGAATGATGATTATGGACTACCTAACCATGTTCATTGCATTCAATTGGAAGCTTTTGTCCTATAAATAAGCCCCAAGTTTTTGGCATTAAAGTAGCTTGTCTTTTGCTTTTATTTTCTTTCTTTTTTTTTTTTTTTGCTTTCTTCACCTGTTTGAGAATATCACGATATATATATTTGCAAGACAAATATTTCAATGATCAAGTAAATTAACATAAATGACAAAACTATTTCAAGATTTAACATTTGAAACTATTTGAAGTAGAGAGCTTGCAATTTCGAAGATGATTATGAACTTTACTTCCTTGGTCCTCATAACATGTGAGATTATAAGCATTTTATAATGAATAGGCCTCTAGAACTTCTCAAGGATAAATAACGGTGAGTTACTATTACAACACCACAAAAAAGAACTAACTTTCAAAGTCAAATAATTGCACTACATACATAGAACCATAGAATTTCTAGTTATATTTAACAAGATGTGTTAAAAAAATTTCCATTAGTGCTTGAGGCTACAACATAAGGACAAGCAAGAAATGGAAATTAAAGTTTGAATCAAAGAAAGAAAGAAAGAAAACTGGGAAGAAAAAAATAAACTTCTAAGAGAGATTATGGATTACATGTAGTTTCGAAGGATTAAGATTCAAGGAAGAATTAAATGCATCAAGCAGATAATAAATGTAGATTCTTAGCAACTTGCAAGTGTAAAACTGTCCAAGGGATGTATTAATTTACACCATTTGTGGTATGTATTTTTTTTTTCTTTTTCTATCAATTATGTTGGTGAATATTATAGCTAATCTATTATTCTATTATTGTTAAATTCCCTCGGTTAATTACCACCACAAATATGAATTAACTCATTGGGCAAACATTATCTGATACCAATCACACATGCTTGACAATAACATATTCACCTCCAAATGATCAAATGAAAATGCAGAAAAATTACAACACTAATTCTAAAACTATATATATATATATAAAGACACTTGTCTGATCAGAATAAAGCTGAAATCTTGAGAGCCATCAATAGGCTAAAATTACAAAAACTTTTAAATATTGTCTTGTAGAGATTAGGAGCTTGCTTGTTCTAATTTCATCAAATGAAGAATTATGCGATTGATGCACTTATACTTCCTCTTGCTGGTTAGCATGAGGCAATGTTCTCCATTATTGAGATGCTTAGTGCTAAGCCTCTCTTTTACAAACAAGAAAAAAAATAAGTAATAACTAACATGGCCACATTTATTTGGAGAAAAGATAAATAAATTAGAATAAATGAAATTTAAATAAAGGCTGTTAATTTTAAAATTAAGCTTGAGAATGCTCAAATTTTTAACAAATAAAAATGCATAAAGATAATTTCGAGCTACTATCTGCACAAAAATGTCAATATTGTAACTTACTTAAAATTGAGCTGCCATTAGATTGAGAATTTGCCAACTTGCAACTCAAGGATTCTTCTTGCAATGCGAGTTTCTAGTTCTTACCATCTATGGTAAGAAAGAACAAGGTCCCAATTGTCACGTGTCTGATATTTGTTGTTGGAATTCGAATTATCAACTCTATTTGGTTCGTTATTGCTTAATTTCTTTCATTCATTTTCATCACAGATATTAGGTTAAACCTTGCTGGCCTGCAATTCTTTCATAAAGAAAGATTCACAGACATTTCTTGCCATGACAAGTTTACATGTGAAGGAAATAATATAAGGATAGTCTTTGTAACGCCCCAACTTTTAGGATGGAATTTAGAAAATATTGAGGATTAATTTAATTAGAAAAGAGTAGAGAAAAGAAAAGAAGAATTCAAAATTTAATTAATTAAATTCTCACATTGGGATCTAATGGAAGAATAATAGAAGTGAAATGGGCTTTAGGTAAATCATACTCAAATTAATTAGGGCCTTAGTTTGGTATTAGAAAATTGAAAGGACTGAAAAATTAATAAATCAGACTTAATTGCAAAAATTAAAAATGCTGAATATAGCCAATGTGTGAATAAGAGAAGTTGGATGAGTAAACTAAAAGATTCGGGGTGAATGAGAAGCACCCAAAAAGCTGGAGGACTTAATTGGGAACTAAAGAAAAACTATGGAGCCAAATTAAAATTCTGAAAAACCTAACAACATAAATAGGCCACTCTCCACTTTATCTAATTTCCACATGCATACCCAGTTCATCCTCCTCCATCCCTTACCATAACGTGGCCCTAAACACCAAACTAAATTGACTAACACCTCCCTCTCATCACGGTATTCCCCTCTCATCACAGCAAATACATCGGTACCCAATTCAACTTGAACAGACCAACAGAATGTAGGTAATTTGAGGTTGACGACAATAGAATTTGGAGTTGGCAGTTCCACGACAACGAGTGGTAAAAAGTGGAAACCAACTACTGTGTTTTGAGGGTTCATGGAAGGGAACACATTGGTAGCTCCAAATTTATCTTTGGACCATTGGAGGCAAGGGAATAGAAGGTTGTGCCGTGCGACAACAGAGGGTGGCGTTGTGACGTTTTTGGGAAGTTGACCAATGAAATAGCGATGGAATAGGAAATTACTTGAGGGCTTTTGATTAGTTCAACGAGGTGCATGCACTAATGGTGGTGTTGTTCGTTTCAGGCGTCAGTGTGCGTGGTGGTCCAACATGGTGGCGCACGACGGTCGGCAGTGACACTCTGGTGGCTGTCTAATAGAAGGTCTAGAAAGTTGATTCGAGTTTGTTTGGATTCTTCCCAACTTGAGATTAGGTCCGAATTTGATCTAATTAGGGTAAATTGTTATAAATACATGTTAGTCTGATTTATTTTCAAATACGATTATAACTTTCACTTAACCTTAATCATAAGCATAAATTAATATTTTTTAAATTATAGCTTAACCTAAGTTAAGAGAGAAATGGAACAATTATATAGAAATACAATATGAAAACATGAAATTAAGCTATCCTTGAAACTGACTAGTCATGGCAACTGTTAAAGTAAGAGCTAATTCATATAGATATTAAAATATTGGTTAGATTTACCATAATTGGGACACATAGCATTAGACATGGACATGTTACTAGTCTTAATAGTTAGATCCCTAATAATTGGGTAATAAAAGGATTAAACCAAATTAGATGTTTCAAAGAAGATAAGATATTTAGTCAAATTAAAATACATGAATTTAAATAAATCATTGAGACCCTTTGGTATAATTGAGGCTACATAGCTGAATTTTGAATTAAAGATTTTAGTAAGGGACATTAAATGAAATAGGACCTAGTACTTTGAAACATTTTAGTATATCCTCAGTAGTAAATTCATTCTATGAGATTATATGGTATTGAACCATTACTGTTGGGGCTTTTGACTCAGAAAATAACTAAGTCAAATAATGTTCCAAAAGAAAGGAAATAATATCTAGACGCCTAAGTATTTAGTGGGATTATGAGTTGGGTCGCGTTTTAAGTATTTTAATGTTAAACTGAAATTTAAGAAAAGTAACCAAATAAAAATAAATTTCATACTAAACCTCGATAAGGACTAATATAATATGTTAACTGATATATTAGACATTAAATCAAGCAGTGAAGTTTAGTGGGATTACTGAGAACACTGGCATGAAATCGGGTATGCTCGAACTAATTCATTAGGCATCTCGATATAGAAACTAGATTAGGAAATACAACAAGTTTAGAATACATTAAGCACTAATGTATAATAAGGACGCTAGGTATAGTGACATTAAGTGATTTAAAGAATTGACATGATATTAATTCCAGTCATCTTACGATAACTCTTGGGTTGATTAGGAAACGAGGACGCTGCCATGTGTGTTTTATACTCGCTAATACCAGACTTTCTTGCTGGGGAAAGAACCTATATGCTATATCTCTGACTTTTGTTGCATGATCTTTGATACAAGTTTTCATGGTATTTTAATTATGATAAAATATTTCACATATTTCAGAGTCAAAGCTTGCATGGTTCTACTCGAGAAATGCTCTTATCAAAATCTAGTTTCTTGATTATTAAACCTATAAAATAAACCTTCACATATGGAACGATCACCTCACCATAATTTGATATTATATTGAGATTCAGTTACAGTATTTCCAAATTCCAGTTACATTGTTGATTTTATGTATGGTGAATGTGCTATAACATGAAATGTGCTATTAAATTACATTCTTTAAACCCAGAGGAACGCCTCAAGAAGTTGGGGTCGGGACTAAGATTCAAAAGACAACCGTACGAAATGGACCAACTGTGGCTGGTCTCCCGAATTAGTACCTACTAGTGATCATGTCTTACAGGTAGTTGGAGGTTAGCTATCTGTGAGTGAGGGATCCGCATCCGGTCGACCATGCCATATGTGTATGTGCATTTTGTCCGAGCTGATCACTCGAAAATTTAGAGGGATAAAGATCTCAATATTTTTGAAAGTGGAGCAATAAGGTCAGAAACACCTAGTAGTCTTTTACGATAGTGATTGATATATTTTGATATTTATGTTTTGGAACTTTAGTATTTCATAGAAGTTAACTGATTTTTCGAAAACTATATATATCATTATCTCTCTCTTAAGGTTTAAAAATTCTTTGAGAAAGGTATTGAAATTTGTGAAGTCTCAGCACTGGTATGTGACGGTGTTGAGATGGACCATTCAAGATATGAAATAAAACCTCTTCAATTGAAAAACAAATCATTTCTATTTTACTTTATGATCGACATGAGAATATATTTAAATCACTCATCAACACACCAACTTACTAAGTCATTCAGACTTACGTGTTTTATATTATTTTTCCTATTTTTTACCTCAAATAGAAGATTTATGAGATTAAAGATTTGTGAGAAAGGTCACCCATGTATGTATGTATGTATGTATGTATGTATGTATGTGAGTATGTATGTATATATTTATGACAAGACTGCTTTTAGAACAATGCTAATAGATGCCAGGATCAATATACATTGAACCACGACTACCTTAGATCTCGTAGTGACCTTCTTATCAAATGCTAGGTTAATCATTAGGTTAACAAACATATCATAAACACTATATCTAGAAAAAGAAAAACAGGAAAAAGGAAATTTTTTTATGTTAATACTAACTTGAAAACTTATTGAATTTTAGTTTATCTTGTGTTTAGAGATTGTGTATATATATATATTGTGAGTTTTGTACAATAAGAATTAGGAAAGATTGAATACTAATTAATAGACACCTCATCAAATATTACAGATAAGTGTGGCCTACAAAATTGAAAAGCCTTGCAGCTTATTGAATGTTGTCGCAAAAACTAACGCCAATGAATTCTCTTAGTCGAAAAAATTGGAGGATACTTTGCAATGAAGGTGTCCAATAAGTGTTGAAGAAGTGACACAAGACTCACAGTAAATCCATAAGTGGGAAGACATATTTATGGAATAGATAACTGCAATGTGGCAGCAATTCATACAATCTCTTCAACAATAAGGTCAAATAAATGATTTTGAGGAAAACGAAGAGTCTCTAAAATTTAGAACCCTGGCACACTTCTGTAAGTTCCACCCCCCAATGTTTATGGACAAATCGAATCACCAAAAGGCAGAAGCATGAATCAGGGAAATTGAGGATATTTTCCAAATGTTAGGCTACCCAAATGATTATAATTTATACACGCTATTGATTTGTTGGAAGAAGCTACTCATCAATTGTGGGTCTTGGTAAGCCAACGATGGGAACATAAGAAATACATTGAACTTGAGAAAACTTTGTATAGGAATTTATGGATAGATTCATATTATGAGAGATGAGAAATGCTCTGAGATGAGTTTTTGGATCTTACCCAAGGGGAAATGACAGTATGGCAGTATGAAGCTAGATTCAGCAGATTGATTCGGTGCGCACCATATGTGCTAAGAGAATAGGAGTGTAAGACTAAGAAATTTGTTAAAGGACTAAACCTGAAATACGATAGACCCTTATATCTTATGAACAGTCTAAGTTTGATGAAGCTTTAAATAGAGCCTTAGGAATGGAGCAAGGACCTCATGAGATGTACAAAAATGCAGAAAGGATTAAGCGATGAGAGATAGTTGAGTTTACTCAAGTTGGTGGAAAGGATCATGTTGGAGGAAATGACAGAAGGTCTAAATTATGACATCAGGTAATTGCCCATGTTTTACTAAAATTAACCCTAGGACACCCCAGCTAACCTTAACGAAGACTTGTAGCTTCTGTAGCGATTTCCATCATAATGAGAGTGCATGTTGGAAAAAGCAAAGAATGCATGTAGTGCGACAACAATCAACATTTTGTTCGAAATTGTCCTAAAAACAAGCAATCAACCTCAAATGCTCAGAAGGATAAAGGAAAATAGATAGTTGAAGGTACCATCTAAGTTCTTGAACATCATAAGAGAGTTTAGTCCTAGCTTAACTTTAAGGATCAAGAGATATTTTAAGTAATGATGGACAATTGAACCATAGATTATAGACTTGTTAGTTAATCATAGGAACATAAGGAGACACCAAATGCCAGAGTAAAGATAAAAATGTTGGGAAAACCCAAAGAGAGAGAAAAAGAGAGAGCTATTAAAATTTCAACAGTTGAACATCAATTGGGACTGGAAAAAGTAACCAAACGAATCATTTTGGGAATGGAAGGATATCAAATAACCACTTTGTGAACCCAATCAAACAACAAAAGAGAATCTATGGCCCAAATTTTTTTTTGGGGGGGGGGGGATTGTAACACCTTGACTTTTAAGATAGAATTCAGAAAATATCGAGGATTAATTTAATCAGAAAAAAAGAGAGAAAAGAAAAGAAAATTTCAGAGTTTAATTAATTGAATTCTCACATTGGGATCTAATGAAAGAACAATAAAAGTGAAATAGGCTTTAGGTAAATCATACCTAAATTAATTAGGGCCTTAGTTTGATATTAGAAAATTAAGAGGACTGAAAAATTAATAAACTAGACTCAATTGCAAAATCCAAAAAGTTGGATAGGGCTAATATAAGAGAAATTGGTGGAATGAATTAGAAGATTCAGGGTGAATGTGAGGCACCCAAAAAACTGAAGACTTAATTGGAAATCAAAGGAAAACTTTGGGGCCAAATTAAAATTCTGAAAAACCTAACAATATAAATAGCCCCTCTCTCCACTTTATCAAATTTCCACATGTATACCCAGCTCATCCTCCTCCACTCTTCACAGTCACACAGTTCAAAACACCAAACTGAATTGACTAGCACCTCTTTTTCATCATAGAGAACACATTGGTACTTAATTCAACCCTAAACGGACCGATGAAATGCTAGAAATTTGGGGTTGACGATGGTGGATTTCAGGGGTGGTGGTTCCACAGCAATGAGCCGTGGAAAGTGGAAACCAATTGTTGGGTTTTGATGGGTTGATGGAGGGAAACACATTGGTAGCTACAATTTTGTCTTTGGACCACTTGAGGTAAGGGAATTGAAGATGGTGGTGCGTGGCAGCAGAGGCTAGCGTTATAACATTTTTGGGAAATTGATCGATGAAATAGAGGTGGAATAGGAAATTGGTCGAAGGCTTTTGATCAACTCGACGAGGCGCGCATACGGGTGGTGGCGGTGTCCATTTCAGGTAGCAGCGCTCGGGTGCTTGTTTGATAGAAGGTTTTAAAAATTAATTCGAGTTTGCTTGGGTTGTTCCTAGCTTGAGATTAGGTCCAAATTCAATCCAATTTGGGTAAAGTGTTACAAATGCATGTTAATCTAATTCATTTTCGAATTCGATTATAACTTTTGCTTAGACTTAATCATAAGCATAAATTAATATTTATTAAATTATAGCTTAACCTAAGTTGAGAGCTAAATAGAACACTAATATAGAAATACATTATGAGAACATGGACATAAGCTATCCTTGAAACTGGCTAGTCATAGCAACTATTAAAGTAAAAGCTAATTTAGATAGATATTAAAATATTGGTTAATGGTTAGGTTTAACATAATTGGGACATATAGGATTAGATGTGGACATGTTACTATTCTCAATAGTTAGGTTCCCAATAAATGGGTAATGAAATGATTAAATAACCAAATTAGATATTTTTAGATAAGATAAGATATTTAGTCAAATTAAAATGCATAAATTTAAATGAATTATTGAGACCTGTTAGTATAATTGAGAGGCTACACAGCCGAGTTCTGAATTAGGGATTTTAGTAAGGGACATTAAATGAAATAGGACCCGGTACTTTGGGACGTTTTAGTAAAGCCTTAGTAGTAAGTTGAATTCTATAAGACTATATGGTATTGAACCGTTATTGTTAGAGTTTTTGACTCAGAATATAACTAAATCAAATAATCTTCCAAAAGAAAGGAAATAGTGTCTAGTAACCTAAGTATTTGATAGGATTATGAGCCCAATCACAATTCAAGTATTTTAATGTTAGACTGAGACTTAAGAAAAGTAACCAAATAAAATAAATATCGTACTAAGCTTTTATAAGGACAAATATAATTTGTTAACTAATATCTTAATAAATCAGGCAGCAAGATTTAGTGGGATTACTAAGGACATAGGCATGAAATCTGGCATGCTCGAACTAACTGATTAGGCATTTGGAGATTAGGAAATATTACAAGTTTAGAATACGTTAAGCACTAAGGTATAATAAGAACACTAGATATAGCGACATTAAGTGATTTAAAGAATTAATATGATATTAATTATAGTCATCTGACAATAAAATCTTGGGTCGATTAGGAAACGAGGGTGCGAGATACCCAGTCAGCTAGGGGAGTCCCTCTGTATTAGCTAAGTAAGTTTTACACTTGCTAATATGAGGCTTTCTTGCTGGGAAAAGACTAATATGCTATATCTATGACTTTTGCTGCATGATACTTGATACATGTGTTCATGGTATTTTAATTGTGATAAATACTTCAAATATCTGAGGGTCAAAACTTACATAGTTCTACTCAAAAAATGCCATTTTCAAAATCTGGTTTCTTGATTATTAAACCTATTGATGATTCTGCCATGAAATTTGGGCTAAAATTGACAAAGAACGGAATAAATAGAGTGAAACGGAGCGAAGCAATTGAAATGGGATCGAAAGCACATCCCTACGCACATTGGCAGGACGCCATGCGTCGAGGCACAAGGATGTGTGCACCAGGGCATGGTGCTGGGCGAAATAGGGGCAAAAGTCTCACAATGTGTGCCCAGGCACAAGGAGTGCCACGCCCTAGTGCAGCAGAAATTGGAACCGCGTAGGCCCGAGTTCCACACACCTTGGCGCGGACCTTACTACCAAGACTTGGCACATCTCGGCCAAATAGGGTCTTTGCGCGCCACGGCACAGGCCATGCGCACCCTGGCGCGCAACACAAGGACCATAGGCCTAGGACACATCTTCAGGTTGTAAATTCGGTGTTTTCTTCTGGGACAATTCAAGATAGACCATACACAAGTGCTTCTAACTGCTTTTGAGATAGTTTTCTTGATACGAAGTTTAGAACGAGGGTGTTGGTATTTTCGTGAGATTTGTGGGACTCAAGTTATAATTATTGCTTTGATTTGAAATCAATAAAATTCTTTTCTTTGTTGGGTGCATTAGGCACATTGCTGAACCACGTTAAATTTTATTGTCAGTTTTCATTGAATTACTTTACTGTTATTTCATAATTTTCATAATAGATCCTATTGGGTTTCAACAAATTGGTATGGAGCATGTTGGGTCAGATGTCAGCCATGAAGTACAAGGTAGAGAAATTTTATAGGAAGAACGACTTTGAGATGTGGAAGACAAAGATACACGCTCTCCTGTGTCAACAAGGTTCACAAAAAATGTTAAAGGGCAGAGATTTCTTGCCAAAGATACTGACAGATGAGGAAAAGGATGATTTTATGGTGAAAGCTTACGGTACTCTGGTGTTATCATTGGCAAATAACATACTGAGAGAGGTCAGCACAAAAAGTACGCTAACGGATTTGTGGAAGAAGCTAGAGAGTTTTTATATGATAAAGTCCCTGACAAATCAACTGTACTTGAAACAACGGTTATACATATTGAGGATGAAGGAAGGTGCATCTATTACTCAGCATATTGATTATTTCAATAAAGTGATACTGGATCTAGCAAGTATAGATGTTAAAATTGAAGATGAAGATCAAGCGTAAATTCTCTTATGTTCTCTGTCAAAATCTTTTGAGCACTTGGTTACTACTTTGCTATATGAGGAAAGATACGATTTCAATGGAGGATATGAAGGCCTCATTGAATTCTAATGAATTTAGTAAACATGTCCTGGGCAGCAATGATGGTGAAAATGGGAAAGGATTAGTAGCGAATGGGAGACCGAGAGAAAGGGAAAGGAGTAGTGGCCGATCGAAGTCTCGAACTAAGCTTAGAACCAGCGATAAGTGTTTTAGGTACGGTGGAAAGGGGCACTGGAAATGGAATTGTCCGGAATGAGGAAAGGCAAAGGATGCAGATAAAACTTCTAATTAGAAATGGGATGATATCGCAGGAATTGTTGAGGATGAGTCTGATGGTGGGCTTGTTCTCAACGTTATTGAAAGTTTACTAAGCTCTGAGTAGATTTTGGATAGTGGTTGTTCCTATCACATGCACCCACGAGAAGATTGGTTTACCACTTATCAAAAATACGATGGTGGTAAAGTGCTTATGGGAAACAATGCTTCATGCAAGGTTGTAGGAATTAGCTCAGTTTGTATCAAAATGCACGATAGCATAGTAAGGACCTTAATAGATGTGCATCATGTTCCATATTTGAAGAAAATCTAATTTCACTAGCTACTCTAGACAAGAATGGTTGTGAGTACAGAGCTCGACATAAAGTTATGTGGGTTTCCAAAGATGTACTGCTTATCATGAAGGGAGACAAGCGGAATGGTCTTTACATATTGCAGGGTAGAACAGTTTCTGGTACTACAGTGGTTTCTTCATTAGTCAATGATACTACGAGATTGTGGCATATGCAGCTTGGACATATGAGTGAGAGGGAGATGTCAGAACTGAGCAAATGAGGTTTGCTTTGTGGAGAGAAGACTGGAGAGTTGGATTTCTGCAAGCAATGTGTGCTTGGCAAGCAACATATGGTGAAATTCGGCACTTTATTTCACACGATCAAGGGCAACTTAGATTACATTCACTCAGATCTTTGAGGGCTTTCTCAGGTTCCTTCAAAGGGAGGTGCTAGGTACCTGCTGACATTCATTGATGACTTCTCACGAAGAGTATGGGTGTACATGCTGAAGCATAAAGATAAGGTGTTTGTCAACTTCAAGCAATGAAAAACTTTAATCGAGAAGCAAACATGAAAGAAGATAAAGTACTTGAGGACTAACAGTCCATTGGAGTACTGTAACAAGGAATTTCAGGAATTCTACGATAAGGAAGGAATTGTAAGGCATCACACAGTTGCACATACACCATAGCAGAATGGAGTTGCAGAACAGATGAACATGACTATCTTGGAAAGAGCTAGATGCATGTTCTTTAACGCCAGATTATCCAAGGATTTTTGGGCAGAATCGATTAACACTGCTTGTTATTTGGTAAATAGGTCACCATCGACTGCTTTGGACTGCAAGACACCAATGAAAGTTTGGTCTAGGTCTCCTATTGATTACTCAAATCTGAGAATATTTGGGTGTCCAGCCTATGCTTATGTCCGGGATGGGAAGCTTGAGCCAAGAGCTAGGAAGTGTATATTTCTAGGCTATACAGATGGAGTCAACGGTTATCATTTGCGGTGTAATAATGACAAGAGCTCCAAGATGATTATCAGCAAGGATGTGACTTTTGATGAGTCTGCTATGATGAAGAAGGTGGAGCAACCCGAAAGTAGTCAATAGGGCATTAAGGAAAAAGTGGAGATTGAAATTGATACTCCACAAGTTTCAAAGGGAAAACAGAAGGTGATAGATGAAATTGATGAAAATTCATTATCACCTAATCAGCAATAGGAAAACAATTCACTATAAACTATCATTTAACTCGCGATAGAGAGAGAAGACAGATCAAACCACCATAGTAGTTTGCATACTCAAATCTGGTTGCTTATGCTTTGAGTTCGGCCGAGGAGTTTGTGGGTAATAATCAAGTCACATACAAGGAGGCCATTTCCCGACCAAATTCTGATAAATGGGCAGCAACTATGAGTGAAGAGATGGAGTCTGTACACAAGAATAGCATATGAGAATGGTTAATGTACCTAAAGTGCAGAAGATTGTAGGTTGCAAATGGATCTACAAGAAAAATGAAGGGATCCCCAGGGTTGAAGATGCTAGATACAAGACGATTGGTTGCTAAGGGTTCAACTCAGAGAGAGGGATTTGACTTCTATAAAGTGTTCTCCCCAGTTGTAAAACACACTTCCATTTGTGTTTTACTTGTCATGGTAGCTTTGTTTGATATGGAGCTTGAGTAGATGGAAGTGAAAATAGCATTTCTGCATGGTTGGTTAGAGGAACAAATTTACATGAGCCAACCAGAGGGATTCGTTGTTTTCGGGAAAGAAAATCAAGCATATCTCTTGAAGAGGTCTTTATATGGCTTGAAGTAGTCTCCAGGCACTAGTATAAAAGAAACATATTTGAGATCAACAATTTAAAAGCTCAATTAAGTGAAGAATTTGAGATAAAGGATTTGGGTGATGCAAAGAAAATATTGGGCATGGAGATCATCTGGGACAAACACACAAGATTGTTGTACTTGTCTCTACAACATTACATTGAGAAAATACTTAAACGATTTGGGATGTATTGCAGCTCATTTCAGGCTCTCATCCGATCTATCACCGAGTACTGAGGATGAGGTAGAGCACATGTCTAATGTGCCATATGCTAGTGTAGTGGGTAGTTTGATGTACGCCATGGTGTGCACTAGACCAGATATTTCACATGTAGTCAATGTTGCCAGCAGGTACGTGCACAAGCCAGGAAAGACTCATTGGCAGGTTGTGAAATGGATCATGAGGTACCTGAGAGGCTCTGCAGATAGACATTTGAGGCATAGTCAATTGAATTCTACTGCTAGAATTATTAGCTATGTGGATGAGGATTATGCAGGAGATTTACATAGCAGAAGGTCCATGACTGGGTATGTGTTTTATGTTTTGAGTTGTGCGGTAAGCTGGAAGGTGATTTTGCAGTCATCAGTTGCATTATCCACAACAGAAGGTGAGTACATGGTTTTAGCTGAAGGTGTGAAGGAAGGCATTTGGCTAAAGGGGCTGATCGAGTATATGGGTATGGATTTTGAAATTACTATCGTGTTTCTGATAGTCAGAGTGTCATACACTTGTCAAAGAATTAAGCTTTTCATGAGAGAACAAAGCATATTAACGTAAGGTATCACTTTGTTCGGGATATGGTGTCTCAAGGTGTTACTTTGGTTGACAAGGTTGAGACTAAGGATAATCTAACAGACATGTTGACTAAAGCTATTTCAGGAATCAAATTCGAGCATTGCTTGGATTTGATTAACATTTGTAGACTCAGATGACGGGCCCTTTTGGGGGCAAGGACAAAGAAGATGGATGGTGAATTTCAAGTCAATGTGGAGAATTGTTGATTTTGCCTTGAAATTTTGGCTAAAATTGACAAGGAACTAAAGAAATAGAGCGAAACATAGCGAAGTGATCGAAATGGGCTTGGGAGCACACCCCAGCGCACGTTGGCAAGACACCACACGGTGGGCCACGAGGATGTGCATGCTAGGGCGCGATGCTACGCGAAACAAAAGCAATAGGTCTCGCAACGTGCGCCCAAGCGTAGCAGAAACTAAAATCACGCGCCAGGACGCACAGGATACTGCAATACCGCGCCAAAGTATGAGTTCTGCATGCCCTAATGCGAACCTTATTGCCAATACTCGGCACATCTTGGCAAAAATAGGGGCTCCGCATGCCAGGTGGTAGGCCATGCATGCCCAAGTGCGCGGCGCAAGGCCCATGTGCCTAAGATACGTCTTCATATTATAAATTCGGTGTTTTCTTCCTGGACAATTCTAAACAGACTATACACGAGTGCTTCTAATTGCGATTGAGATAGTTTTCTCGATACGGAGTTTAGAATAAGGGTGTCGGGTATTCTCATGAGATTTGTGGGACTCAAGCTGTACTTATTACTTAGATTTGAAATCAATAAAATTCTTTTCTTTGTCGGGTAGATTAGACACATCGCTGAACCACGTTAAATCTTGTTGTCAATTTTCATTGAATTACTTTACTGTAATTTCATAATTTTCATAATAGATCCTTATGGGCTTCAACACCTATAAAATGCACGTTAACATATGGAACGATCACATCGCCACAATTTGATATTGTATTAATATTCAGTTATAGTATTTCCACATTCTGGTTGCATTGTTGATTTTATGTGTGGCGAATGTGTTATGACGTGAAATGTGCCATTAAATTACATCCTTTAGACCCTTGGGGACACTCTTGAGAAGTTCAAACTTGGAGGGACGCCACAAGAAATTGGGCCCAAGACTAGGATTGGAAAGACGACCAGGCGGAATTGACCGACAGTTGCTGGTATCCTAAACTAGTACCCACTAGTGATCCTATCTCACAGGTAGTTGGTGGTTAGCTGTCTGTGAGCAAGCGATCGACATGTAGTCGACCATGTCATGTGTGTGTGTGTGTGTGTGTGTGTGTGTTTTGTTTGAGATGATCACTTGAAAATTTGGAGAGATAAGGATTTCAATGAAATGGATAATTTTGCAGTGTGACTTTTGTTGGCTTGAGGATAAGCTTGAACAGTAGAATGTTGTTGTTTATGAAATTTTGTTTTATTATATCTGCTTGGTGTTGATGTAAATAAGATTGGAGATATCTTGTCAATGTTAAGTGTGGTTTTCCAAGTTCCAGTTACAAGTTGATTCTATTAAAATCTAGTTGTTCGAATTAAATGCTTTGGATTTTGAAAAAGTTGTTTTATCTGGAGAACTTATATACAGATTGAGTAGCACCTCGGATGGGAGCAGGCACCTCCCCATCGGGGGCACTTCAGTCTTGTTCTTTTTTGAGTGTTGATAGTTGTTCTCTCTTATGGTTTTTTCTGAGTTTCATTTGTAGAATATATTTCTTTCTGGTGATGGGATTTAATTCCTTAAACACAAATATACAGAAAATGCTTGAACAAATCGAAGCAAAAGGGTGACAAAAATAAGACGACTTAAAAAGTTAAAGTAGATATTATCTCTTGGATGGAGATGCAAAAACATATTAAATTTAATAGCACTAGATCTTTGAAGGATCAATAGATGCTATATGCAACTCATTATGAATGTATAAATTCCATCAGAAAATATAAGCCTGCTACGCCAGCAGGCTTGGAATATGATGAATATAGAGTTCATTAGTTGATTTACATTAAAAGACTAGACCAAAAATGATATAAAATGAGGTTATCCAAAATTTGAAGTCTTTAAAATGAAAGTGAGTCTGGGACGTATAGAGTAAGATAACAATGATGGGAGATGAGGGAGGGACAACCAAATGTTTTTTGTCAATATGAATATTAGATGATTTCTGTAAATTAATAATAAAATGAACCCCATTCAACTATTTTGAATTCAAAGCCTTCTAAGTTCTAAGCAAGCATATTAATAATAAACATGCCAAATCATCAAGGTATATTTTAATTATATGAGTGCCATTCAATGCTCAATCATTATTCTGCCATTGCCAATTGCCAATTGCCAATTGCCCTATGTTTCTAAGTAAAGACTTTTGCCCCACCTCAATTACACTACAAAAAGGACATTTATGAAGTATCAGAGTAACAACCGTAACCAATGCCAACATTCTTTTCCTTCAAGGCAGAAGCAGGGAACTAGCTTTCATGGTATTATTTCTTATCTGATGTGAGATTCTTAAATTAAGTACCATCATTATTATGTTTATTGATAATTTTTCTTTTAGAGTATTAAAATTTAAGATGAATTTTTTAAAGCATGGTCGTGCATATAGAGCTCAAGGTAACTGTCAATGCTGAAAGCTCAACGAGAAAATAAATATAAATAAAGGGAAAAAGGATAAATTGAAAGATGAACAATATCATGCCATATCCACGTGTATCTGGCCATTTTAAGCTGCACCAAACTCCTCACACTACCTTTATTCTCAGTACTACTTTTCTGCTTTCTTTTTCTCACCTAAGTTATGTGTCTAAAATTGAGTACAATATATGAAGCAGCAACTATCCATTGAAACAGCTATATTGCCACAGCCCACAGGAGTATTTAAGCTTAATAAATAGTCTTCCGGTCCATATGATAATATTCCATATCTTTACTAGTTTTGCCCAACTTAAAGCAATTCTCCAAAAGAGAAACCATAATTTGAAAGAGCAAAGGATATACAATTTTCGGACCATATCTAATTGTGTTCCAAAACTATTTAATTTGTAAATACTACAATAGTTATACAGTGGTATCTTCTTGTTAATCAAACACAATGATATATCTTGTAATCAGAGAGGACAAATTTTTAGCTCAACTCACATTTCTATGGCACTGGACTAGAAGATCAAATTACTGTCATTTTCAGCCTAAAATGCTACTAAAATGTATCCATAATATGCTGTCAGCGCTGAAATTCACTATAATTTAGGAACTTAGTATATTAGAAAATCACATGTTAGCCTGTTGGCCTCCCTTGCCTGCAAGTGCAAGGTACTGGTACATGGCACCTGATGAAGACCAGAGATTAATTACTAAGCCCAATACTGACTCCTCCCAATAGATGCACCATAGGAAGAGCAAATAACAATTCTTCTGGAAAAAGCCTATTATCAACACATCATATCACATGCATAAATTAGAATTTAGTCAATAAACAAGCACGTTAATTCTAATACCATTCAACTTTATGTAACAAAAAGTAAAACATATTAAGGTAGGTCTTATGCTTGCTGTGAAGAGTTTCTTATGCACATTCCATAGAGTTTGGGACATGGGTTAGGTCTGTAAATGGGTAGGGTCAAACCCAAAATGTTATACCCATATTTATTAAAGATAATGTAGTGGGTATAGGTAGGGTCTATACCCATAAATTACCCATGTACTCATACTCATAAATTACTCATTACTTTATAATTAAATTTAATCTATAAATCTAAAAAATATTTATACTGAAATCAAATTTATATTAATAATAAACTTTTTATATATAAATATTACAAATTACGTGAATGAACAGTGACAACTAATAATTTTCTTCATTAAAAATTAAACTAAATTAATAAAATTAATAAAGTTAATATATTGGGATAGCAATTTAAAAAAAAAAAATAATACTCATTGCAAAGACGCCCGCTCAATAGATACCCAAGACAAAAAATGATAAGTTATCTTGGAGGCCTATTCTGGCTATGAAGATAATTTCACAAGCTTGAGAAAATGCCTAGGTATTTACGACAACACAAAACTTCACAATACAACATTGAAGGGTTTCCGAGATGGAAAGCCTCATAAAAAAATATAAGTCCTACTCGAGACAAAGAGCGAGATATATCTCCACCTCATTATAATACACAATCCTACGCATTTACATCTTATCCATATATGGTCAACGCGAGACCTTAAAACTCGCATAAAACAGAGTCTGCATAGTTCCAAGCCCTTCGAAGAAAACATACTCCTTGCTGACACTAAGAAATACCCACCGAGAATCAAGACTTGACAAAGTTTGTCCAAGCGTGAAATAGTCCAATGAAGTCTTCTTTATTGCTTGTAAAGTGAAACCTTGAAAAAACGTCATCAAAGCCATTAAAGACGCACATCTTATTCTCAAAAAAAAAATTCTAAGCCTCCTCATGATATTACACTATTCCTTGTCATAAGAATGACTAAATACCCCACCAAGAACGTTTTTATAAAAATGCTCGCACATTTTCTTGTGTAAGCACGAATGCCCCTTTAAGGGAACTCATCCTAAAACTCATATTATCACATGCTTCCATTGCATATCATCTTGCATCGACGACACCAAAAAACTCAAAATTATCTAAGTCCCCTTGATGACTATGATGCAATACCTTCTTGAGCTTTTAAAGGTCTAATACACAAAATCATCTAAGTCCGTAGATGAATACTATATTAAACTTCACCAAGTATCCTAATAAATGCCATTAATCCTACTCGTGATAATTAATCAAACTAATATTATCATTCTTATGAATTAACACAATATAAAAATCAGAATCAAACTTCATGTTATATTTTTAATGTAAAAATAGAATTTCTATTGTAAGGGGGGAGGGATTAATGATGATACTAAAATTGGCTATAAAGACAATTCGATAAATTAACTAAAAGTGTCTTAATAACTTAATATAATTAATTAAGTATAACGGCTAGAGAGCTTAAAGATAACTTAAGCCCGTGAGAAGGGTTGACAAATCCTAATGGGTTTAAGTTCATCAAGACAAAAAGTTATAAATACTAAATCCTAGAAAGAACTTGAGTAAAAAATCATTCGCAAAAAATTATACACACTTGGAAAACTTTCGAGAAGAAAAACTCTCTCTGCGTACGTTCCAGAGAAGAAAAAACCGACGAACTACTGTCTTCGAGAAAGGACCTTGCTCAATTTCTATATAGTATCAGCTTTAAATCAACGTAACACTTAAATAATAAGTTTGAAATCGTAAGAGTACTGTCATATATAAGAAGAAAACTTATGAATGTTTACAGTGGACGCAACTCCTTGCCCTTCATATCTTCCCGTTCATAGGCCCTTCCTTTGAGGATATTTCTGAGTTCTGACCTTGTAGGGTCCTTCTAGTTGAGCAACAACTTGGCAGTAGTCATAATGCATCACTCCTTCTTACACCTGATAGCGTACTTGGAAACTCCTTCTCTTAACCTTTTTTATTATATGCAGCTTTTATCTTCTATTTGTACTGTTCCATGTGGACAAACACTTTAAGTTTAAGATCCAATTGTTCCTTCGTCAACTCTTCATTAAGGCGAAGATTATAAATCTACAGCCAATGAGCCTTCATTGTTATTTTCGGCAGAAAGGCCGCATCCATTTCAAACACCATATTGAAAGATGTTTCCCCTGTGGAGGACATAGGACTTGTCCTCATGGGTAAGGAGTTTGCATTTGGTTTTAACCAATTGAACCGGATGATTCGATCAATTAGCAAAATTAGAATTGAACCATGTTCGATTTAGTTCGGTTAATAATTGATTTTAACCGGTTCAGTTTCAATTAAAACTAAAATCAAACAGATTCAAGTAAAAAAAATTCTTTTTGCTATTTTATATAAATTATATTTTTTTTTTAAGAAAACCATTTTTTTTTTAATGATTGAAGGCTTGAAGTTAAAGCCAACAACCCTATATAAAATGAATAGAACAAAAATAATTACATCATAACTCATAAGTCATATGTAAAATAAATATCACAGTTTATGTCTCCTTAGATAGACTTGATATTTGATATTATTTAAAAATATTTTTAACTTAATCTATCATATATAGGCATTATAAAAGAAGAAAACAAGGCGATAAAAGTTTTGAAAAATCATTAAATGAGAATAGATAAATTATAATGAAATTGATTAAGAAGAATTAATAATAAGATTTTTGTTGCTCAAAAAGGATTATATTTTATAATTTCTAGTAAAAAAGAAATTATTGTAAGACAATTATTATATATAATGCATTTTAAAAGATACAAATATATATATATATATATATGTTAGCAAGTTGGAGTGTTAATTTAGTGAATATATTATTACTTATTGCTCGGTTTAGTTTAATTGAACCCAAACCTAAAAAAAACTATCGAAATTGGTTTCTAGTTCAGTTAAATCGAACAAAATCGATTTTTTAATTTTTTATTTGATTTCAGTTAATCAGACAATAAATAGAACCAAACCATAGACCATAATTTTTTTCAGATATATAACCAAAAATCAAACCGAATTTGATTCGATTCATTCGATTTTTTGAATTTTCGGTCGATCGATTTTTATATTTATTCTTTTTGCACACAGAGTAGGTCCACAACACAGTGTTCAATTCTGCTCATTCTCCTTTGGCTTCACCAAGCCTTATATTGACACCTTGAGGGATAATCCTCTTATTAGTTATTTCCACTTTGCCCATTTTCTTGTGGATGAGTGACTGATATAAATCAGTGCGCCATTTTTGTTTGTGCAGAACGCACTATAATCTTTTTCCCTTGAAATTGTGTTCTATTATTTGAAACAAACTCATGGGATACTCTATATCTACATTAATATTTTCCAATAGAAATCTTGTTACCTTTGTTACGTTCTCATTGACCCCTGCTAATACCTCCGCTTTCACCCACTGATCGATACTCACCAACAAAAAATTTCATTCTCCAGTTGCTAAAAGCATGGATTCTACCTTCACATTATTAAGAGATCACACTAACAGAGTTTATACTTTAAAAAATTAATTTTCTTAATTATTATTTCAAATTTTGTATATATATCTAGTTTAATTAAAAATATATATACTGAATAAAAGTTCTACTTCATTCTTTTTCTTAATTGTTCTCATTTAATCTTTAAAAGTTTAACCATTTTAAAAGCCTATATATAATTTATAAATTTCAAATTAACAATTCTAAAATTCATTCAAACATAAATTATCTTCAAATTCAGAATTGATAAATAAATTCCTTTTTTATGTTATTTAATAATAAAAAGATACTATTCTTTTTCGATATTAAAGTTATTTTCAGTACAATAATACCTCATAGTATTCATGAACAACAAAAGTTGAGCTCCACAATTAATAAAGCTCTATTACGAATTGCACATGAGAAGATCTGCAATGGGTCTGAGCGCAACATCTTTGAACAAATATTTCATCAAAGATGATAATTGTACATATTGATTGGTGCAATATAATATTAATTATCTTTATCAAGTATTACTACATTTTCTAATGCTTAAGCGTTAAGGCGCCTACATGTTAAAATAAAAATAACCCCTAAATAACAAGTGGTATTGTCAAAAACTTTTGAAAGGTATTCAAAAAATTAGTAGTGGCAAATGGGAGGGTTGGGTTGGGTTCAAAATGAGTTGGGCTAAAAATGGGTATATATTTATGGGTTGAAAATGGGTTGGGTTGGATCGAATTTGGGCGGATCCAATATAAAAAAGAAAAAAATATAATTTTTTTGTTAAATACATTGTTATATTATTTTATTAAACTATAATTTTTTTATCTTCATTTGATATATGTTAATTAATTATTATTAAATCCTTGTTAATCACATAAAATCAAATCAAATTATGTAAACATATAATTTACTTATTATTTTATAATATTTATATTTTTTCTTTTAATACAAAATAACAATCTTGCTCAATCAATAAAACATAATTATATAAAAAAAATTAAATTTTTAGTGCAAAATATTTACTATACTAGTCGTATTTATTTTTTGTTTTTTACTTTTTATATTTAGTCAACATTTGAATGTACTATTTATTTTATTTTTAATTATTTCAATCTAGTTCATTATTGTTTATCACAATGATCAAATTCAAATTCGATTTGACATAAAAAAATATTACTATCATTTTAAAACAATTAAAATATGCATATATCTTGAAAAATATGTCTTTTTAAGAATAAAAATATAAATCATTTAAACTTAAATTCTTGTATCTACCTAAATTATTATTTTTAAATAAAATACTCAAAAAATATTGAAATATAATTAATTTTTTAATTTTTGAAAATATTATAACTGAAAATAAAAATAAAGTCGGGCCCTTTCTTCATGTGGAGGGAAAGGAAATGAAATGGACGACCGCAATCTGTCATCTCACATGCTACCACTACACAATAAATTTGTTGTATTTACATATTAATATTTTGGTAGTTTGTAAAAATTATAAAAAGAAAAAAGAAAAATATTTTTTTATTTATTTTCATATTGCAAAGTTGAAAAACATTTTGGGGCTATAAAATTAACTAGCTAAATTTTTTTATAAAAAACTGAAGTTTATAAACCAAACGATGATATAATCAATTCTTAAATCATAATTTCAAGTAAAACATTACTTGATTAATTCATTCAAATTAAGTTAATAAATTAATATTTTAAAATTAAATACGGTAGAGAAATGATAAATGATTAATCGGTGATATATATATATATATAATTTATCTAATTTTCAATTCATTAATTTTTTTTTTTTAAGTGTTATAAAAATAAAAATAAAGTAGCATATGATCTTGAGTAGGGGTGTAAGATGAGTCGAGCCGGCTCATGAGCCTCATGAGCGGACTCGATTATAGCTCGACTCAAGCTCAAGTTTTTCGAGCTCGAGCTTTAACATGAGTCGAGCTTGATCTCATCTCTAGTTGTTCAAAAGCTCATGAGCCGGCTCATGAGCTTTTTCCTATTTTTAAATATTTTTTATATATTAATTAAATAATTAATATATATAATAATTTACTTTCTTTTTCTAATTTTAAATATTTATTATATATTAATTAATATGTATTAATAATTTACTTTTTTTTCTTCTAATTTTAAATATTTATATAAATGATTAAATAATTATAATATATTAATAATTTAATAATTTATCAATAATTATAATAGATTATAATTTAAATCATTATAGTAATTATTATAATTTCATATATATTTAATTTATAATAATAATTTTAATTATTTTATTAATTATTATTAAATAATTATGATATATTAATAATTTAATATTTTTATTTAATTTAATATTTTCTAATGAGCCGGCTCGAGCTCAAACTCAAAAAGCTGGGCTCGAGCTCGAGCCTGCAATTTTTGGCAAGCTCGAGCTCGAGCTCGAGCTCGACTCGTTTACACCCCTAATCTTGAGAGAATAAAAAAATGAAAGGATAATTTTGGTACTAAAATTGAATTGAATTATTTAAAAACCACATTCAACCTATTTTCAACTCATTTACATTCAAAACCCATTTCAACCCATTAAAACACAACCTAAACCCAATCAAATTATTTAAAATCAACCCCACACAATCCAAAATGAATTGGATTGGAACCATGAGTTGATACCCAATTTGCCCTCCTGAAATAAATCTTGGATTTTTGAGATTGGCGTAATGATTTCAAACTGAGTAAAGGTTGCTAGTTTTGTCTCGTGCTCACTCACAGCTCATAAAGACCAGGACTACTTTGATACCATATCATTTTCTATTCTATGGAAAGCAAAGGATAATCTACGAAAGCAAGAAACATCAGGAAAATAGATACAAAGCTGTAGAAAGCTTTCTAAAAAAACACTTCTTTTGTAGATGGGAATAAAATTTTATAACTAAACACTATTACAACATATAATACTCGTTACCCTATAATATTGATCATAGGTTAACACTATAAGACCAAAGCAACCATCTGACAAAAGAATCAGCCATGGCCCAACTATTCTGACAGAAAGGATAATTATAAGTTTATAACCCAACTTCAATCTATCTAAAAATGAAAAAAGAAGACAAACGTCATGCACTTTGTATATCAACATACACCAAAATAATCTTACAACATAGCATATATAGTAAGAGCTCTAATCACCATTTGGGTGGTGCTGAAATTGAATATTGATACTCAACCAAAACTTGAAATTGACCATGTTGAAAATTTAAGCAGCTGCAGACAATGATGTTGGTACAGATCTATAGCATGCTCTCTTAGCTGCACGAACGATATCCTCAACCTATGGAAATTATCAAAAGTTGCTCAGACTAACAACAACCTTCAAATCTCTCCAGAAATTAAACATATCAAACAGTGAATAACCTTCTAACAAAATAGAGTTGCAAATATATGACCACGTAAGTACCTGTGGAAGGGCTATTCTCTCAAGGTTAGCAGCATAAGGCATGGGGACATCTGCTCCAGTGATTCTCTCGACCGGAGCATCAAGATAGCCAAAGCTATCCTCCACTATTGATGCACTGTAACACAAGATACAACAAATATAACATTTGTGGGTGCTTCTTGTCAATATTTTCAAATACCAGATTATGGGAAAATTAAGCCAATACCATATTTCAGCGCCAACACCATGTTGAGGAAACGCCTCTTCAACTGTTACTAGCCTGTTCGTTTTTCTCACTGAATCATTGATCATTGACCTATCTAGTGGCCTAATTGACCGTAGATTTATGACCTGCATTCACAAACTCAACTTGAATTCTAGCATGAATGAATATGGGAAGAGTCAAAAGAGTTTTATTCTCATTGGCGTACCTCAGCACCTATTCCGTCCTTCGCAAGTATCTCAGCAGCCTGGACAAAGGAACGGAGTCCAATTATTAAAATGTTGAAGAAAAGGAAAATCCAATGAATGAAATTAAATTATGCAAGGTAAATTTAGAAAGCTTGCAAAAACAGAAATACTTAATGAGATGTAATTTTCAATAGCTCAAGATTATTATCTTTATTAGGTCCCGCATATATATAGACATCCATGATAAGCATATATTTCTCGGATGCACCTACGCTTCTGGGATACGAATTCTCTTTGTCTTTTCATGTGATTCTGTGTAGCTTGCATATAAAGAATACCCTAAAAAACAAGTCAGGCGAGTCACCAAAAACATACCTTGAGAGAAAAGCCCACCATCTTTGAAAAGGCTACAATAGTGACATCTTTCCCTTGTTTTTCAATCTATAGATGGTTAAACAAGAAGTTAATAGTGTATATTCTGCATGGAAAATATAGATGGCCAATAAACTCGAAGACTAGCATGCAGGACCTAAATAATGTACCTTAGCTTTCCCAATAGGAATTGAAAAACCTGCATCGAGAACCTCAGCAGAAATAGGGAAAGATTCACCATACCTAACAAGTACAATAATATATAGCTATCTTTAGTGTAACTATAAACAAGTTCAGAGCATAAGGAATGATTCACCAAAATCGACCATGATGTAATGAGTTAATTCATATAATATTATCCTCACAACAACTCATTTTCCAGGAAAACAACAGGATCGGGGTCCTTGATAGCAGCTTTAAGAAGTCCACGAGCATCTTCAGATGAATATGGGGATACCACCTTTAAGCCTGGAATTGCACCATACCACGCTGCATAACACTAAATGGCGTGACAAATGAAATAGCATCAAATTCATTTAGGAAGAATATAGCTAGGTGTCATGCAAATCAAACCTAACAAACTCAAAACTTTGAAATGCAAATATCTCAAGTACTGCAGAAATTTATATTAAAATGTCAACTTATAACTAGCCACGTCATAAAAATCAAACTAAAGTCACGTTAGTTTATTCATAAGTAAGAAAGCCCTATACTTGTCAGCCACACCTGGGAGTGCTGAGCACCAACACCAGCAGCCGCGCCATTTGGTCCTCTCAAAACAATAGGCACATTTATATTACCAGCTGACATGTAATTGGTTTTAGCAGCAGAGTTAATGATGTGATCAATTGCCTGCATAAATAATTCAATTATGGCATTCAGAAGGACATATCCAAGAAAGTCAAGTAATATATAAAGGAATACCCTGGATGCCTTATGATGATCAAAATCATTTTCATATTATTATTAAGTTGGTTGTCATCTAACAAGTAATGTATTCCCTAATGGAGCTAAAAACAAATAGCTTCTGCTTTTACCAACTAGGAACATATTCTGATACACAATTAAGATGATAGAGATCTACTGCAAAACTAACCTGCATTGCAAAATTAAATGTCATAAATTCAACAACAGGTTTGAGTCCATAATATGCTGCACCAACTCCAATTCCTGTGAAGCCAGCCTACAAAACAAGCGAGCGAGAAACTAAGTACACTATAGTCTATGGAGACGAAATTCAGACATCAAATTTGACGGAACTAACAAAGCCATAGTATTGATTCTCTAATCAGAAATACTTGGTTGGTCAGCAAGCAACTAAGCCAGGGATCAAACCTCTGTAATTGGAGTATCTACAACTCTTTCAGGACCATATTTCTGCAAGAGTCCTTTAGAAACCTTAAAAGAAAGTGAAAATTTCCCAAGAATAGGTCAGTATGCGCACAAGAGAGATAGGGGGAAGGGCAGTTGGGTGGGAGAGAGAGAGTAACCTTGTATGCACCTTGGTATTCCCCAACCTGTAATTACAAAAGAGAACAATTGAGTACAAAATAAGAAAGAAGAACAAACCTATGGCACAATATATGACTTCCCAACCTCTTCACCCATCAAGAACACACTATGGTCTGCAGACATTTCCTCATCGAGAGCCGAGTTCAATGCCTCCCTTACTGTCATCTGCAATTTTGAGTTTTGAGCACAACAATCAGCGGGTTACAAAATTCTAAGCATAAACGGAGGTCTACATTCATGGATATAATAGCACTTAGGCCCTTCCTAATTAGTTTATTGCCATAACTACAATTGTTTTCTACGGAGACAATCAGAACAGGGATGCAGCTATGAGCCTTTTCTACCCTAATATCTGTCTGACATGTCTTTCATTTGTTTCATGGATTCATTTCCTTGGCAAAAAGAAAAGGGACGTCTACTAAAACATTTCAACTGTGCTGCATATTAAGAATCAAAGAAATCAAAGACCTAAATTGCCTTTAACCTAAAGAAAGAGAACATGCTTAAACAGCAAATGTAAAACAAAAGAAAAAAAAAGATATAGAAAAGAGAGAGATGATCATTTTAGGCATTAACCTTATTCCTCTAAAGCCCTTCTCAAGTTAAATACAATATCTCGAATTCCCACTTAAAAATAAAAGAAGGGTTAGAAAATAGAAACAAGAATTCAAAATTGTGAATTATATTCTACACAAAAAATTGAAAACGAATGTAATTAATGATCAATCTAATCAGCAGAACACAGTTGAAGCAAAGTACCTGCTGCTTAACTGAAGCAGAATAATTCCTGGATGCTAATACCACAGTCCTCAAGTACTAAACCAAAAGTAAATAAATTAAACGAGAGAGCTCTTATCTTAAGCCCCTTCCAAAACAACACCCAATATTATAAACAATAATAATTAAGAAATAGGACATGTAGATGTAGTATATATGTTGCAAGGTTACCTTAGCAGCACCAACTTTTTGCCTTGGATTCTTCAACATCTTCCTCTGTTGTTCTTCCTCTTTAATTAACTATAACAACTCCCCTCAATTCTTGTACCAAAAAGGGGAGGAAAAAAAAAAAAAACCACTTTTAGCAACTCATATAAACTTGAAAAGGAAAATACATAATTTGAACTTGATATAAAAAGAATTTTTCTGTCACATTTTTAATGTCTGCCAAAACGATCATGATCAAGCCAGAAATTATAATTAAGTATCAGCAGATAATTTTACTAAGCAAATTGATGAACCGTTGTGGAATTTTGTTGAGAGTAATTACATTTTTTTCGGGTTAGAGACTTAGAAAACCAAAGAGTAGTTTCAGGAGAAGATGGAGCAGGGCGAGGGCGAGAATGCCTTTTAGCCTTCGGCTGAAGAACCTGGTTATGTATGCGTATAAATAAATGATAACATATTTAACTTTTATTTGGTCACACTCACACGTGTACTTGACTTGCAATAAAGCTGGGCCTTCGGGAACCCACTCCTGCGCAACGTGTTAGAAAATTCATGAAGAAAGAAAACTTTGCTCAATCTTTAGTTGTCTTGTCTTTAAATGATTTTTTAGCCGACCTTTCTTTACGTGCACGTACTTTGTGTTAAAATATTAAAATACTTTCAATTAATAATATATTAGTAGAAAAGATAAAGGATTTTAATAAAAATATAAACTCTTTAATTATCATACTAATATGCTCGGCAAAATCAATTAACGACACTTAATAATATAAAAATTCACTTTGAACATACTTTACATTAAGATTAATTAAATTATGGTTTGGGAATGATTTTGATATATGTTTTGTAGAAATAAATTTTGGGAGTGGAGTGGGAGAATGTGAAATATTATTGGGAAATGAGATGATTTTTTGTTTATGTTTTGAAGAAATAGGTAGAAAATATTTTGGAGAGTTTACCATATTTGTTTAAATTTTGGAAGGAAATATTTTTTTACTGTAATGATCAAATCAATATGTTTTGTTGAAATAGAGGGAAAATGAAATTGAATAATGTTGATTTTGCTTTGAAATTTGGGTTACAAATGATGAGAAACGAAAAAAACGAAGTGGAATAGACTTGGAGCGACCAAGCGCCGCAGCACCACAAAACCAAGGACGTGGTGCCAGGCATTTAGCAACTGGCGACGCGGCGTCGAACTCACAACTGCAGGTGTTGCGGCACTGCACGCAGGCCCATGGACCAAGGACTCTTTTTTGCAGGTATTTAAGCAGTTTTTTCTTCCAGGACAATTGTGAGAGACATAACACAAGGGTTTCTAGACTGCTTTTGAATTATTTTCTCGAAACGGAGTTTAAAACGAGAGTATTAAGTGTTCTTGTGAGATTTGTGGGATTCAAGTTTGTACTTGTTACTTGATTTGAGATCAATAAATTCCTTTATTTGTCAGGTGAATTAGACACATTGTCGAACCAAGTTAAATCTTATTGTTAGTTTTCATCAAATTACTTTACAGTTATTTCATAGTTTTCATAATAGATCCTCCTAGGTTTCAACAAGTAATATTTTTTATCGTAAGATAATAATAAATTATATATGACATATATATATATACACACATATATATGGGGAAATAGGGGATTTTGGAGATAATGAATGATAGAAAAGGTATTTTGAAAAAAAGAAAAATCAGTTTTAACATTGTAGAGCACCAAAAAAAAAATAATAATAATAATAATAAATAAATACATGTTTAATTTTATATTACCAAAATAATATGTCTCGGCCAAACATGATCAAACATTGCTAAATTTTTCCTTCATATGAGAGGAGGTGAACGATAAAATACCGTGTACAGTTGAATGGCTTAGAAAAGCACAGGTTGCACTAAATGGCTATAAAACAAGAATAAACTAAACTCATTAGTGAGACAATAATGAAAATGACTATATATATGGGGTCTACATCCCGAGGTGACATGATTCCATAGTTCCAATCTTTGCAATATATCGATTCAATCAATGTTTATAAGAAATTTATTTTGGTTAAATTTTAGACTCTAATTAATTTGTACATTTTGGTAACTTGAGACACGAGCATATACTAGGAAAAAAAATAGCTCCAATAAATTATAATAAATATGTTATTTAATTTTCAAATATATTAACTTTTTTAGTTTTGTTGCTAATTTAGTTTAAAAATTTTACAACTTTGAAGAATTCTAATTATGAAAGGAATTTATTTCTTATAGAATCTCTTATTTCATGTTTGATTTTCCTAAAAAGATTTGACATTATTTCTGAACATAATAAATCCATAATTAAATTATATTTAATGAATATAAAGATTGTAACTATATCATAATTAGCCTCAATTATACTATAACATATTTTGTTAAATGCCTTAAGTTCTAGATGGAAATAGCGACAGGTTCAATCGGTGAGGTAAAGACAAAAGTAAAGCAAAATAATGTATAGATCTAGAATTTAATTTTTAAAAAAAATTAAAAAAGAAAAAAAAAGGTGCAAAATTTAATTAAAATTTTCATTATCAAAGCAAATATTAAGAAGAGATTTTTAATTATAATTATAACTCTAATAAAAAGAATATCTTGATATGTGTACACATATACATAAATATATACATGCATATAAGTGTCATGAATTCTATTTTGCTGAATGTATAGATTGAAATGAATTGTAACGAGTCTAACCCAACAAAAAGAGCAACACTTAGAATAAGGGCCCCACTTTTAAAGAATGATCTAATTAGTTAAAACTTTTCAGAGTTCAATTTCAAATCTGGATCTTATTTTTCTATTTCTCACATTATTATATTAACTTTTTAGATGTTCGGTCTTTTTTCCCTTTTTTTTTTTTTTGTTTTGCTTTTTTAAGTTTTTTACATATGAGACAGAAAAAGTGATGCTTTTTTTTTATGTTAAGTTTTTATATTATGTCTCTGAAGTAGAAAAATGAAAAAAAAATAAAAATGAATTGATGAGGCATTATTTTTATTGATTCCTTGTTTGTTTCTTTTTTTTTTCCCCTTAAAATTCAAAATTAAATTTTGCAGGATAGTAACTAGTATGATTTAAAAAAAAAAGAAAGTAAGATTTGAGAGAAGGTGACTTGAAATCTTCTTATAAGGCTTTATGTAATTAAAACGTATTAAGTTATTAGGTTATGTCTTTGGTTAGAGATAGGGATCTAGGGGGCTAACAAACTATATATGGCCTAAGTTGGTATTTTAAGTAAAATTCTTTAAAATCAAAATTATAAATATTCCAAAAATAATAAGTAAATTACAAATTAGTTTGAATTTTATCCAATTTTAAGTAATAAATAAAAATTCAATAATAATTAATTAACATAATAAAAATAGAAGATCATAGTTTAACAAAATAATATAGCAATTTATTTAATAAAAATATTTAATCTTTGTATCAAACCCATCCAAACCCAACCCAATCCATTATCTAACCAACTCTTTTTCAACCCAGACCATTAATCCATTATCTATTTTCAACCCCTAAGTATAAATCCATTTAAAATTCAACCTATTGAAAATCCAACATGTAACAACTTTATGTGTATCCAACCCACTTATTTGCCACTCATATATGCATATATATAAATTCTAATAATACATATATATATATATGTATTTATATATGCATATATTAATTTAGCTAGGATACAACCTTAATTTGTCACATGAATTCAATCTTATGAAAAACGTGACTTGGGTTCGTCTAAGTTATGTCACGGTTTTTATGAGATTGCGAATGATATAAATACATTTAATGTGTACGATATTAATATGTGAGTCATGCATGCACAAAGACAGAGACAAAAACAAAAGAATATTTTTGATCGATCATGACATGGATACAATCTTAATACGAAATCCACATTTCTCAGAAATAAATTATAATTAGGTGAAAATAAATGAGTAGCTGTGCTTTTCCCCCACCCATGCTCCTTAATTTTCCTGACTATGCGATAAATGAGAGAGCAAAACACATTTTTAAACAAATAAAATCAACATTAATTTTGGGTATACTATATTTAAATTTTTTTTAACATAATTAATACAAAAATAAAAAAAAGAATGAAAATCAAAACAAAGAAATCCTATTTCCCTGCATAAATAAGGTAAACTGCACATAAAGGAATTGACAAAGACACTAATTATTATTGAATACAAAACAAACACCATTTTAATTTGCGATGAAGTTTTGTTGAATATATATATTGAAAAAGAAAAAAAAGAAAGAAAGAAAAGATGGGTGAAGAGAAAATCAAAGGTAGATATTTATAGATCGATAAACAGCATACCTTTATATAAATCAATAGCTGTGGCTCCAATTAGAGAATTCAGTCCAAGCAAACAAATACAATGCATACGGACTTGGCGGTGGTGTGGCAGCTGGCAGCTGGCAGCTTAATTAATTAGAGAAAGAGTTTCGGTCGCACACAGCGTGGCACCGTCATCAGTTGATGGTGCCACGCTTTGCGCGCCCAAAACGCCTCCTCTTAATTCCTTCAACAATATCTTCACTCTCTACAATCTACATGTATATCTCTCTCTCTATATATAAACACTATATATATAACAAAATGCATGTATGCATGCATTCATGTTTCATGACATACCCATACTCTCAATAAAATCTCCCTGTCTCTCTCTCTCTCTCTCTCTCTGCAATAATTTTCCTTGAGAGGAAAGATGCACAAGTCACAAGCAGAGCGACATGCATATATAAACTCTTTGGCACTGGGATATATATATATATATAAATATACTTAATGAGCAAGCTAGCTAGGTTACATATATATATAACAAAATGCATGTATGCATGCATTCATGTTTCATGACATACCCATACTCTCAATAAAATCTCCCTGTCTCTCTCTCTCTCTCTCTGCAATAATTTTCCTTGAGAGGAAAGATGCACAAGTCACAAGCAGAGCGACATGCATATATAAACTCTTTGGCACTAGGATATATATATATATATAAATATACTTAATGAGCAAGCTAGCTAGGTTACATATATATATAACAAAATGCATGTATGCATGCATTCATGTTTCATGACATACCCATACTCTCAATAAAATCTCCCTGTCTCTCTCTCTCTCTCTGCAATAATTTTCCTTGAGAGGAAAGATGCACAAGTCACAAGCAGAGCGACATGCATATATAAACTCTTTGGCACTGGGATATATATATATATATATAAATATACTTAATGAGCAAGCTAGCTAGGTTACATATATATATATATATATACACACAATTGTTCAGTACATATTTGCATAATATTCTGCATGCAATGAAAGGTGGACCACAGAAAATTATACACTCTGGTGGGATCGATTGAGATAAGCTTGAAATATGCAAAGTTTGGCCTCGGAATGCTAGCTGAATAATTAATATTAATTCCAAAGAAAGTAAATAGACATATTTATGTATCTAAAATTAGAAGTGCGCGTATGTAATTCATATGTAGAGAGGTAGGTGATCAAAACTGAATACTTCCAGGAAAATGCCATGTGAAATCCATGTTGATCGCCAAAAATACAGCAGAGCTGGCCACGAGATTCTGCCGGCCGGGGCGATCTTATTTATATATATATATATATGTGTGTGTGATCAGGATTCAGGCACACCCAACTAAGAAACTCTGGCCTCCATCTATTCCCTCCATATATATATATATATATGTGTGTGTGTGTCTCTATCTCTTCAATTCATCATCTTCCAAGTTCTAACGCCAACTGTCATTTATCCAAAACTAAAGGCCACAAATTTCCATTAGCCTACTAAATTTGTGTATTTCATCTAACGCCAACTGTCTCAAAGTTTTCACGCAAATTAAGACTATTAATTAATGCGCATGCATGCTTGCATCTGTATATATAGAAATTAAGTTGACACTTAAAATATTAATTATAGTACTGTCCCAGGATATTACTTTTCTTTTTCTTTGAGATTTATTAAAGAATGTACCTTGGGCCTAATTTCTATCATAGGAATGAACATTTGGAGCGTGGAATAACATAAAATGGGTGGCCTAACAACATTAGCTAACCCAACATCAGGAATAGGTGGCTCCGATACCATGTTAGAGAATTGACCTTGGGCCTAACTCAACCCCAAAAGCTAGCTCAATAGATGAAGTTTGTCCAAAACCATATATAGAGACCACAACTTATATATTTCACTAATGTGGGATACTAACAAGATTCTCGAATATATTTTTCTTTCTTAAATTAATAATTACATAGCACTACTCGAACTCAATATTCATACATAATTTAAAGTAAAAATATAGAATTCATGTTCTTTTTTCAACTTTCAATTAAAATCTAATTACTTGAATAACATAGGACTCTCTCACTCTCTCTCTCTCTCTCTCTCTCTCTCTCTCTACATATATGTATGTATCTATATATATATAAAAGAGGGAGTTGTGTGCATATTGATCTGTTTAGGTAGACGTAGCATCTACATGTATGTAAATTCTGCACATAACAGATTTGACAAAGTTTGTTTTGTACAATTTAAGGGAGGGCGGGGGGGGTACGTGGTAGCGACGGGACCATATATTTTTTGACCTTTGCTTGCGTCACCTTAATTCAGCGGTCAAAAAGGTTGTCCATATATTTTGACTCATCCAATCTAATCCTATTCTATCTTAATACGTACGGTCAAGATCGTTTGCTAGTGAAATAGGATGTTTAGAGACGAGATAAAATAAAGCATGCATCAATCATATCATTTCATAAAATAAATATAATTTTCAAATTATAAACTTATTTTAATCTTATTATGCATCCTTTATTTTTTTATATTTATATTTTAATAATTTTTATAAATTTTAAATTATATTTATTTTGTGGGATGATGTGATTGATGAAAGTGACTAAACGTATTAATTATTTATTTTGATGGATGATAATATTGAAATAAATTAAAATACATTTTAATTACAAAAAAAAAGAAGAGAGAAATAGAAATATGGATGACAATGGATTCGGATAAAAACTGAACACATACAGGACGGGTTTTAAATATATAAACAGGGATTGGGATGGGTCTATCGAGATTTAATTTTTAGAAACTCAGACCCACCCCACCACACTATTAAAATATTATATATATTAATTTTATTTAATAAGAGTATATTTATATGATATGTATCCATACATATTTGAGAAATGTACAAATTATACACATATTTTATATAAAAGTAATAGTATTGTCATCACAAATATTTTTTGGATTGAATATGCATATCTAAGTAGCAATAATTTTGCAATTTATAATTTTTCAAGAACAAAAACATGCTTATATAAATACATAAATAATTAATTCTTTGTTAATAATATTACTTCTCTTATTTAGAAAATTATGGTGTTATTATTTTTTCTAAAGAGTACTTTTTTATTTTTATTTTTAAAATATACAAAATGAATCTAACGGGTCTAACGGGACCAACCTGCTAAGACTCTGGTTTGAGGCAGGGTGGGTCCTGAGTCCTTAAAAATCTTAATAAGACATGTTTTGGGTTTTGGCACACCCATTTCAAACTCACCCTATTGCCATCCTTAAATAAAAATTTAATAATATTTATTTTGTAGTTGAGGATAAGGTATGGAAAATTCTTTCCACAACCCAACAAATTAGTTAAAAAAATTGAAACAGTGTGATTGGTTGTGGCCATTATAAGTTATTTAAAGTAGTGGCGCCTTGGGGTGATTGTTTCTTCACACACAAAAGAAAAAAAAGAAAGAAAAAAGAAGAAGAAGGTAATATCTCATCCCTTAAAGTTCACTCTTCTTACCAAGCTCAAAATTTATACTAAGCTTCTATAATATTAAGTAAACAAGATATAATTAGGTGGAATAAAACTCCTCATCTCCCACATAATACTACTAAATAAACATTTTAAGTGATCAAGATATTAGGTGGAAGGAAATGCCTCATCACGTCCTAATACTACAAAGTAAGCATCTCCTCACACCATCTCATATTTATTTTTTTGAAATATTTTAAGTCACACTAATATATATATATATATATATATATATATTCTAATAGAATCAAAGTTCTAAGATAACCCTCTAACTTAATAATAATAAACACCTCAATCGTGTTGCAATTTGGATCGGGTAATGGCCCATGATCCAAATTAATTGGATCGATTTTTGATTTGTGATCCAAATAAATACTCATATTTGACAAACTTACATAAGAGAAACTTGCACTACAAGAAAATTGGCATTTAGTGGTATTAATTTACTGACACTTATTATATAATGACATAAAAAAATAATATGGTTTGGGAATAAAAGAATGCTGCTATAATTTAATATTTAGTGACAAATGATTATTAAATGACAAACAAAATATGATTTAATTGAAAATACCAAGATAAATGTATTTCAAAGACATTCGACTAGTGCTACCAATTCTTTTTTAAGAAAACTGCAACTAATATGTAATTATAGTGCCATCTAAAAAAAAATATTATAAAATATTTAGTGGTAGTGTCATTTTATAATATAATGACATGCAAAAGTAATACGGTGATAGTTGAAATAAATACCACTATAATAAAATATTTAATAGCACTTGATTATTATATGACATATAAAATAGTGACATTTGATTAAAAATACCAATAAAATTTAATTTGAAAGCATTTAACTAGTGTCACTAATTTTTTTTAAAAATGACACTCATGTTATGCATGGTGTCATTTAGAAAAATTGCTAGAAAGTATTTAGTTGCACTAATTTAGTGACATTCTATTATATATGTAATGGCACACAAGAGTAATATGATAATAAACTTATAATTATAGAAAAATGTCACTATAATACAATACTTAGTGGCATTTGATTAATAAATGAAAGATAAAAATAGTGACATTTGATTAAAATACCAACATAATGTATTTGCAAAGCATTTAAGTAGTACCATTAATGTTTTTCCTAAAAGTGTCATTCATATTTATTTATGGTATCATTTATAAAAGATGCTATAAATTATTTAGTGGCACCAATTTAACACCATTTCACAGTATAGGGGTACATTTAGGGCTGTTAACGAATCGAATCGAACCGAATATTTGAGGATTCGATTCGATTCGATATATTTTACTCCTATTCGAATTCAACTCGAATCTTAAATTGGGCTCGAATTCGATTCGAGTAACTATTCGATATATTCGGATTTTATTCGAATGTTCGATTAACTCAATTTTTTATTTAAATTTTGAATTATTTATTGATTTTTCACCTTTTATTATGGTCACAAAATGAAAAATATTTGATTTATCTAAAAAATAAATATCAAATACATGTAATAGTTGACATAATATTCAATGACTTCATTACTATAAATCATCAAAAATTTAAATTTTGAGAAATAAAAATATTAATATATAATATATATATAGATAATAAAATATATTCGAATATTTTATCCAATATCGAATTCGAATATTATTGGATTGGATTCGATTCGGATTCGATTATTTATCGAATATTATACTAGACTCGAATTCGAATTTGAATTCGTTAAATTTCGAATTCGAATCTCGAATTGATTGATAAATATTTGATTCGTTAACAGCACTAGGCGCATTAAAGTAATATAGTGATAGTAATAAAAAATGCCACTATAATATAGTACTTAGTGACAATTGATTAATAAATATTGTACAAATATAATTTTATTGAAAATACTAACATAACTACATATATTAAAGGCATTTAACTAGTATTGCTACCTTTCTTTTTGAGATAAAATACCACTCATAATTTAGTTAAGATGTGACATGAAATAAAGATCACAAAAGTAGATAAAGTATAGGTACATTAGTAATTGTAAAATTTATAAACCTATATCTTATCATAATGTATTAATTAAATTAACTACTTGATATACTTTTAATGTATTAACTACATTAATCATATTCTTAAAGAAGTATAAAAAATTAAATTTTTGCTCACTTTTCTTTCCTCACCTTTACATTATGTCTTTTTGAATATTTTCTATTTTTAAATTTAATCTCTCATACTTTTTCAAATGTGTTATTTAATATAATAGTTTTGAGCATATAATTGAGAAAATATACTTTAGAAGTATAAAAATAAATTAATAGTTTTGATTATATATATTGAATATTTGATGGAAAGCTTGATGGTAAACTTATATCTTTCCAAATAGATGGTTGCAGGTCTGAGTGAGGCATGTTGGAGTCTTATATATGGGGCACTGAAGGTAGATTAACATATCATTCAAAAGAATCTTTTGTGGCATTTAATTTAGCATGTTATTTAATTAATTATTCATGGCATGTTAGTATGTCATCTAAATGAATCTTTTGTGGCATTTTTAACATCACTATATCTATTTTTTGTGGTACATTAGTTGTCATTTGAAAGTATTATTGTGACATTTTAATATGTTATTTATTGTACTTTTTGAGGAGTGTTACCTTGTTATTTAAAGGAATTTTTGTGACATTTTAATATACTACTACATGTATTTGTAGTGGCATTGATACTGAAAACATGTGGAGAATATTGAGGAACTACAAGGAACCACTCAGATTGTGTAACAACACTCACCAATCTAGGAATCCATCTAAGAGTATAGAACAACAACAAGAAGATTTCTCATCTAGTAAACAAGCCAAAGGCTCAAATATGAATTATATTCTTCAAACAGTTTGTTGAAACAATTGCAAGAAGTGACCTTATAAAGCTTGGAACAACCATCTAAGCATATGATGACTTTCAACGTAAGATACACTTATCATGACTCAGAAAATGTGAAAAACTAATTGAATGTAGCTAGAAAATATTAAGTAAAAGTATAAAGGACTTAATCACCAAGTAGCAAAGTAAAAAGAACAATTTGACTTAAATCGAGTGCCCTCTTGATATTTTTTAAAGCAGTTGTAATAACACACCAATCTGGTAGTCGTCAGTAATTTCATCATAACTCTCTGTAGAAAATTATTTTTTTAAGAACCATTTATTGCGTTTAAACTAGACATCCATAGCTTTCCAATGATATAGGCTCACTACCCAGTTCATTTCAAATAAAAGCAATTTATTCCCATAAGTTGACCCAAAATCTGTCACAACATCCTTAAAATTGATTTCAAGTGCATCAATTGATATAACATCCTTAAGCATGATTTTCTTGCATAAATGGATATTCTTCTCACTAGGACTTGTATCTTCATCCCATAATTCATCTTGAATTATCTGATATCATTCTCTCTCGGTTGGAAAGGACTCACCCTCGAGTCTCGATCAAACTAATCCTTAATATAAGGAGAAAGATCTTCGACATTGAAGGTTTCTGAAACTCCATAATCACCAAGCAATTCGATTTTATAAGCATTTTTACCAATTCTTTATAGTACCTTGAAAGGACCACCAACTCTAGTTTGTAATTTTCAATAACAATCATGAGAAAAAAAATCTTTGTGAAGATGAATCCGAACCAAGTCACTTTCTTTGAAAGCTACCAACTTTTGATGCATGTTAGCAATCCTTTCATACTTCTTATTGTGCCTCAAAATTTCTAGCTGAACCCTTTGATGCAACTTCTTGATGTACTTAGCATGACCCTCTCCATCACTATTGAAGTGTTGAGTAATTGGAAATAGAGCCAAATCAAATGGTGTAATAGGATTGCTACCATAAACTACCCCAAAAAGGCTCCTTCCGGTTGTTTAGCTAGAAGATCAATTATAAATAAATTCAACTTGAGCCAAAACCACATCCTATTAATGAATATTTTTGCCAGCTAAACTTCTCAAAAGGTTTCCCAAGCTTCTATTAACAACCTCCATTTGCCCATCTGTTTGAGGATGATGAGAAGAACTAAATTGAAGCTTAGTTCCAAGCTTCCTCCAAAGTATGCACCAAAAATGACTCATAAAGTTTGAATCCTAATTAGATGTAATAGTCTTTAGAATGCCATGAAGTCTCACAATTTCTTTAAAATAAGAATTAGCAATATGTGTAGATCTAAAGTCTTGGTGCAAGGAATAAAATGTGCCATTTGGAGATCCGATCAACAACTACCATGCTCGAAACTTTGTTATTTTGAGTGTGAGTGAACCAACCATAAAACCTATACTCATATCTTTCCAAGGAGCTGTTGAAATTGGCAATGGAGTATACAAACCAGTGCTTTGCCCATGACTTTTAGCAATGAGACAAGTTTTACAGCTCTTAGCACAATGCTTGACATCCCGCTCATCCTAGGCCAAAAAATTTTCTCGAACAAGTTCAAGAGTTTTATCTCTTCCAAAATGTCCAGCAAAACCTCCATTATGTGCTTCAAAAATAATTGCTTGCCTTAGAGAACAATTTGGAACACATAGCAACTTATTTTGAAAAGAAAGCCATATTGAATTAAGAAATATTTAAATGAATTCTTCAAGCAAACTTTCCAAATCTTACCAAAGTATGGATCATCCTTATAGAGATCTTTGCATACCTCAAAGCCAATAACTTTTATTTGCAAAGTTAATAGCAAAGCATGTCTTTGACTAAGAGCATCTACCACGCAATTAAGAATACCAGATTTATGCTTGATGTCAAAGTTGAAAGCTTGTAGATACTCAACCCATTTAACATGCCAAGAATTTTTGTTGAGAATTCAAGTACTTCAATGCGTCATGATTCAAGTAAGAACAAACTCTTTGTATAAAAGATAGTGCTGCCAATGATCCAAGTACGAACAATAACAAAAAACTCCTTGTTGTAAGTAGAGTAATTATGAAGAGAGTTGTTCAACATTTCATTGAAGAAAGCAATGGGCTTACCTTCTTGGCTAAGAACAACACCAATTTCCACATTTGAGGCATCACATTCAACTCTAAATACTTACTCAAATCTGGTAGCTGCAATAGAGGAGCTTCATAACCATTTTCTTATAAAGATCAAAGCTCTTTTGTACATTTTCTGTCCATCTAAAACTGCCACCGCTCAAGTACTCAATAATAGGTGCTATTATAATGCTCAAGTTTTTGATAAATCTACGATTAAAAAAAAAAAAAGCAAGCTAGGCTATGAAAACTTTAAATATCATGAATAGATTTAGGAGTTGATCACCTTAGGATTGCCTCAATCTTATTCTCATCCATCTTAATGTCATTCAAAGAAATAACATAGCTTAGAAAACCAGTCTTGTTGAAAAGAAATGACACTTCTTCACATTTGCATATAACTTTTGCTTTTTTAGCATTTCAGATACTTTTCGAAGGAGATTCTAATGTTCTTTCGAACTGCAATTATAGACAAGAATATCATCAAAATAAACCGCAACAAACTTCCTAATGACAGGTGTAAAATTATGGTTCATAAGCTGTATAGATAGAAAAGAGCATTGGAAAGACCACATGGCATAACCAACCACTCGTATAGACTATCTCTTATTTTAAAAGCTGTCTTCCATTCATTTCTAGGTCTTATGCGAATTTGATGATAGCTACTTCTAAGATCAATTTTAGAACTAATTTTGAAACCATGAAGTTGATCAAAAAGATCATTAAGACGAGGGATAGGAAAGAGGTACTTGATAGTAATTTTATTTATCGCTCTATTATCAACACACATACGCCATGAACCATCATTTTTTGGAACAAGAAGAGTTGGTACAGTACATGAACTATTACTCTCATGCACAAGGCCTTTGAATAAAAGTTCATCAACTTGTCTCTGCAACTCTTCATGCTCTTTTGGAGTCATTCTATAGGTTGCCTTATTTGGAAGAGAAGCATCAGATACTATATCAATATAACGTTGGATTTCTCGCATTGGAGGGAGCCCGAATGGAATTTCTTCAAGTACCACATCTTGAAATTCTTGCAGCAGTGGCTGTACTTACCATGGGGCAGCATGATCCTCTTCATTTTCTTCAAGAACTAATAAATGGCTCTAACATATTTAGAAAGAAAATTATTTCCCTCCCTTTTTAAAGATTTAAGGTCACTCCCAATCCTGGATGGCCCTAAAATATTTTTCTTCACCAACTTTGACAAAAGAATAAATATTTTGAAACCATTATATAAAGTTCTCCTATCATGTTGCTAAGGTCTACTAAGAAGCAAATGACAAGCATCTATTAGAATAACATCACACCAAACCTCATTATTATATTTGTTACCAATGAAAAATTGAACAAGACTTCTTTTACTTACTTTTACCTCATTTCCCTTGTGAAGCCAAGAGAGCTTGTATGGTTGAGGATGATCCTCCATCTCTAATTTCAGCTTTTCCACCATTATAGTAGCTACAATATTCTCACAACTTCCTCCATCAATGATGACATTATAAACTTTGCCATGAGAGTACACCTTATGTGGAATATATTGTTGTGGAGCCAAGAATCATCTTTCATATAAGTTGCATTGAGACTGTATCGAATGACTAAAGATTCTTCATCATGTACATCGATAATCTCTTCCTCTTCTTCTTCATTTGATTTTGCATGGATAGGGTTTGTCCAATTAACTTCTTCCTCTTCCTCATCGTCTGATTCATCATAGGTAGGGAGCCATCTAATTAACTTTTTCCTCTTCCTCTTCCTCTTCCTCTTCCTCTTTCTCTTCTACAAGATTAATAATCTTTTGATTTGAACTGCCATGGAATAGATTAAAGTCATTTCACTCGAAATAGTTTTCTAAAATATGACCCTCAACATCATGTTTCAAAGATTCGTAGAGGGCAATGCGCCACTCGAGTTGTTGCACTTGTCTCCTTAAATCTTCTAAGTTGATATCATGGAGGTCTCTTTGATAAACTGTAGGATCATCAATATTTGGCCTGTTTTGACAATGACCAACCATTGAAAACCAAGGCTTTGATACCAACGAGATACAAAAAATGTGTGGAGAAGTAGGAGGAACCACAAAGAACTACTTAAATTGTATAACACCACTCGTCATTCTAGGAATCCTCCTAAGAGTTTAGAGCAACATCAAGAAGATTTCTCTTCTTAAAAACAAGCCAAAGGCTCAATATGAATTATATTCTTTAAAATAGTCTATTGAAATTATTACAAGAGGTGACTTTATAAAGCTTGAAACAACCCTCCAAGCGTATGATGACTTTTAAGGTAAGACACACTTATCATGACTTAGAAAATGTAAAAACTAATGAGTACAACTGGGAAATATTAAGTAAAAGCATAAATGACTTAATTACCAAGAGACAAAGTAAAAATAACCATTAAAATTAGTCTAAAAATGAGTGCCCATCGATATTTCGGAAAGCAGTCGTAACAACACACAAATCTGGCAATCCTCAATAATTTCATCATAATTCTTTGTAGAAAAGTGCTTTTTCAGAACTGTTTATTGTGTTAGAAACTAGATAGTTGTTGCTTTCCAATGATATATGGCTCACTCCTAGTTCATTCCCAATGAAAGCTGTTTATTCTAAGAAGTTGATGCAAAATTTGTCACAGCATCGTGCAAATTAATTTCAAGGCACCAATTGATTTTAACATCCTTAGGCATGATTTGTTTTGCACAAATGGATATTCTTCTCACTATGACTTATATCTTCATCCCATAATTCATCTTGAATTATTTCAGTATTAGGCATATTAACATGTCATTTAATCATATCTTCAGTGACACTTTAAAATGTTATTTAATGGACTTTTGGTGACATTTTATCATGTTATTTTATGCATTTTTTTGTTGCATGTTATTAATGCCATAATAAAGATAAATTAATGATATTTATACCTTTAGCTATACTACTACAAGTAGCACTTTTAAAAAGTACCCTTCAATATAAAATTGCCACTATAATGTTATTTAAGTGGTATTTTTTAGTATCGTTAATGATTAATTTTGTTGTAGTGTTGAATAATTTAAATGGAAGCTAAAGAAGAGAATAATGAAGTTTTTTATTAAAGTTAAAAAAAGAAAGCTTACTCTGGAAGTTAAGAGGAAACTTCTTTGTGAAGCCGAAGGGTAGCTTCTTGTTACTTTTGGATAAAACCAATGAATAGCTTCCTCAATAAGAAAGCTTTTTGGATAGCTCTAAATAAGGTCAAAGGGTATCTTCCTCAGCAAGAAAGCTTTTTGGATAGCTTTTGGATGAAACAAAAGGGCAGTTTTCTCAGTAAGAAAAGTGGTTGGATTCTTCATGGAGCCTCACCCACCTCCTAAAATAGTGGTTAAGGGTTTAAAAGAAATATGTACGAGAAATTCCGAATGCCCAAGGGTTCTTTCCTAAATCTCACTAGACTAATCAATTAGACATCCAAGGTCTTGAAATATGACAAATAGATTGCTTTGGTAATTATCTAAAATAGTAGAAAAAGCAAAAATAACATAATGGCATACAAGTACAATTGTTGGCCCACCCAAATTGACTGTGTGTTGATTATTCTGGCTATTTTGCAACAAATTGGAATGCCATCCCCATATTTTTCTTTCTTTTTTTGATTATTCAAATGTCATCATTTGGAGTTATAGTATAAATTTGATCATGTTTTTTTAGATAGAAATAAAAAAAAAAAAAAATATAATCAATAACTCTAAATTGAAGCACTAACATTTAGGGATGCAAACGAACTAAGCCAACTCGCGAGCCTGACGAGTTGGCTCGAAAAGTGCTCGAGCTCGTGTAAGTTTCGAGTCGAGTTCAAGCCAAATAATTCTTATTCGCAAGCTCGCGAGCCAGCTCGAGAGCCTATATTTTTTATTTTCAAAAAATATTTATATATAAAAAAAATAATAATATATACTAATTTTATTTTATTTTTTTATAAAATAATTTAACTTTTCGAGTTCGAGCTCGAGCCGAACTCGAGCCTATAGCTTGAATATGAGTTTGAGTCTAATGAATCGAGCCGAGCCGAGCCGAGTTGAGCTCGAGCTCGAGCCTGAAAAAATGGTCAAAGCTCAGCTCAACTCGGCTCGGCTCGGCTCGGCTCGGCTCCTTTTCATCCCTACTAACATTGATACTCCATCCCATTGTCTCATATCTTTAGGCAACTAGTTTTTATTGTTGATTAAAAAAAATTTGGTGGCTTTCTTGGATGTAGAACACTACAAATATATATATATATATATGCATAATACTAGCAACAAAAAATAAATAAGAACTTAAAAATTGTCCTAAGAACATATATTAGTGACAAAAACTTTTATTTGTTATTAATAATATTTTTAAATGGTAATAACTTCTATTTTGTCGCAATATACCTTAATAGTGACAAGAACTAATGGTTTAAATTAATGTCACCATTAACAATTAGTGAACACCAATATTGCTAAGATTTTTTTCATCACTAAGTTATCATTATATGTACATCAGTAATTGTTAATGGCGACAATTTAAATATTATTCTTACCACTATTAAGTTTGTAAAAATTATTAGAGTGACAAAATAAAATCTTTTATAATTTAATTGTATATAATTAGTGATAATTTTAATATTATATTATTTACTATTCTATCACTAATTTTCATATTTCCTAAAGTGAATATCGATTTTAGTGAACAAGCAAAAGGAGAAAAGAATTGGAAGGGAAGATTTAGTTATTATACCATTTTATTCAAAGTCAAAGTTAAATTTTGTTGTACCATTTCACAAATTGATGCACATGTAGTTCTGTATATACTGTTAATTATTTTTTAACATTGATATAGTTGAGTCAATGCTGGCAAAAATAATATCAGAAATGTTTATAAACTTAAGAAGAAGCACATGAGTACATATCTCCAACCATAGTAATCAAATTCCAAAATGAGAGAAATGTGAAATATCTGAACTCTAAGAATGGAAATGAGAAATTCTATCTGATATATCCAAAATCTTATATGTGCAACTGATGAGATATAATAGACTTTTTCTTATTAGACTAGAGACCTTTCCTCATATATTCTATATATATATATATGTATGTATATGGCTATGTTCTTCTTTTCCATTAAAAGAAGATGTAACTTATGAGAGTTACACAGAGGTTACCAGTAGTTACCTCCTAATCATCCTCCACTCCATATAAAATTAACCACTAATTAGAAATAGGGGCATACCATTTTATTTTAAAACTATAACCAACACCTCCCACTTGGCCCACAAACTTTAATATGTATTAAGTTAATATGCTACATTAAATCATTTTTCCTGCAGACACAATATTCTTATATATAAGATTGAATCATGACATCAAGTCCTTCAATGCAAGTATTACAATGCAATTTTCTCCTTTATATATGAACAATCATATTTGGCCTATACTTTTATGAATGAACTTCCAAATTTTCACTTTGGGTCACGAAATGGAATATGCATTATCAATGTCTAAACTTTATGTATACAACTATATAAGAGAAAACAATACGTATTTAATGAAATCCTTCAAATTGACAAATGCGATATGAATGCATAGAGTATCTCAACTGATAATAACTATATCATGAAGTTGAGTGCCATATGTTCAACATTCAACTTCCATATGTTCAACATGCCCCTTATAAGCAAAGGGTGGTAAACCTTTTGTTAATAGATTCGCAATCATGAATCTAGTATTGATGTGTTCAATAACTACTTTGTTTGCTTAGCATGTTCTCGAACAGGTAGATACTTGGTGTCTACATCAATGTGTCTACTATGACGTCCGCTCTTATTGTTCTTGGCCAAACCTACTACAGTGGAATTATCACACTAAATCCTCAATTGATTGGAAATTGAATCAACAGTTTTAAGCCCTGTAATAAAACTTGTCATCCATATAGCCTCTGATGTTGCTTTAAAACATGATACAAACTTAGTTTCAGTGGCAGAAATAGCAATCAAAGATTGTTTTGCACTTCTCCAAGAAATGACCTCTCTAGCTAATAAAAAAAAAAATCATGATGTCGACTTTCTTGAGTCAAGACAGCCAACAAAATCAAAATCTGAATATCCAGTCACTTCCAAATGATTAGTTCGTCTATGTGTAAGCTTATAGTCATTAGTTCCTTTAAGATATCGCATTACCTTTTTTGTAGCTTTCCAATGGCACAAACTTTGGTGACTTTGATATTTGTCCAACACTCCAACTGTATATCCAATGTTGGGTCTTATACAAATCTAAGCATGCATTAAACTCCCGACTGTGAAAGCATAAGGAATGTTTTTCATTTGTTCCTCTCTAAATCATTTCTTGGGCTTTGTTCCAAACTAAATTTTCACCTTTGACAATAGGTGCAACGCTAGATGAACAATCCTTCATACAAAATCTCTCTAGAACTTTATTGATATAGGTTCTTGAGACAATCCTAATATCCCTTGGGATCTGTTTCTATCAATCTTTATGCCTATAATATAAGAAGCTTCACCCATATCTTTCATATCAAATTGTATAGAGAGAAATTGCTTAACCTCATGAAGCAAACCCAAACCGTTTGAAGTAAGTAGAATATCATTTACATATAAGACTAAGAAAATTTTGCTCCCACTAGCCTTAAGGTATATACATTGATCCATGGTATTCTCCATAAAATCAAATGAAGAAATAGCATCATGAAATTTTAAATACCAGTTATGGGAAGCTAGTTTAATCTATATATAGATTTCTTAAGTCAACAAACTGAATGGTCATTTGCTTGCTGTTTTATGCAAACCTCTTGCTCTAAGTCTCCATTGATGAATGTCATTTTCACATCCATCTAATGTAGCTCCATTTCAAAATGAGCCACTAATGCCATGATTATTTGTAACGAATCCTTCTTTGAAATAGGAGAGAAGGTATAATGATAATTAATTCCTTCTTGTTGAGTAAATCCTTTGGCAACAAATCTTACCTTTTATTTTTCAATATTGCCTAAAGAGTCTATTTTGGTTTTGAAAACCCATTTACAACCAATGGCCTTTCCCTCTTTAGGCAATTTAACAAGATTGAAGACTTAATAATTAACCACTGAATTCCACTTATCCTTCATGGCATCATTGTATCATATGGATTTATCTCTACTCATAGCCTATGAAAATGTAATAGGGTCATCTTCAGCACCAATATCCATGTCAAATTCTTATAAGTACATGATATAATCTGGAGAAATTGTAAGTTTCCTTATTCTTGAAGACCTTCTCAATGTCACATCAACTTCTTTAGCATGAGAATGTTGAGTAACTAGGTCCATAAGAATATCCTCGTGATGATGTGGTTCTTCAATGATTGGTTGTTCCTGAGTAATTAAATCCTGATGATTATCATAAAACACAACCAATCTATGTGAAGATGTAGAAGTAGGTTCAAATCTACTATCCTACTAAAAAAATTAAGTTTCGAGGTTGACTACTCCCACTGATCTCATTATTCTCAAGGAACCTTGCATTTTTAGATTCTACAATTTTCAATGTACGAGATGGACAATAAAATCTGTATCCCTTAGATTTTCTACATAGTTAATGAAATATCTATTGATCGTTCTTAAGTGTAATAATGTCTCATATGGATTACAGAAGTTGACTTCATCTCGAAAATTTATAACTCAAATGGTAATTTCAGAATTACCTTAGTTGGAATCCTATTCAGTACATATACCGCCTTAGTTTTTAGAGCTTTACTCCACAAAGAAAATGAAAAATTGGAGTTACTAATCATACTCCTCACCATGTCCATTAATGTTCGATTACTTATTTAGCCACACCATTTTGAGATGATGAGCCTAGCATTGTGTGTTGTGCCACTATACCTTTCTCCTCAAGAACTCTTGCAAATGGATATGACAATTGTCTTCTTTTAGTGTACTGGATATAATATTCAATGTACAGTGCACACACATCAAGTCAACTTACTTTTTTGCAAAATATGAAGAGCAAGAAATATGTTAGACCAAAATATAAAGACTAAACATGAATAAAGCACATGCAAATGCAAAGAAATAATAATAAAAATGAATAAGAAACATCAAGGAGTATATTGAACAATCTGAAAGACCTAAATTGCACTTGAAGGTTATAATAAGCCTGTCGAGGGCATCTAATGGTGGGAGAATCACTCCACATGGATGGAAAATCCTAGCTATCATCCCTAACATAGAAAAAGCTCCATTCTAAGGCCCCTGAGAATATGATACTCTGGTAACGAACTTACAACTCGACCTAGGAAAGAAGTGAAAAACGGACTCTCAAGGAACTCATCTAATCATCAAAAGGGAATGAAAACTATCAATAGTTATAGAGAGACCTAACTCAAAGAGGGAATGCTAAAAGTCCACAAAGTAGATGAAAGAATTCGAAGTGAACAGATTTAAGCATAACTCATAACTTCTAACTATATCAGTCAAAAGAGTGTCCGGGGGAATCCTAAATCCACTGCCATAATAACAAGTAAAAACGTTAAAGTTCCTAACAGAAGGTGACACCATGCGTTCCCCCTTCAAGGAAGACTGAATTCATGAGTCTCGAGCAAATTTATCCTTCGCCACAATGTTGGAGTTCCCCGAAAGCACAATAGAATCCAAAACACTAATTCCTCCCAATTCACTTTTAGAGAAACACACACCCATATTTATTACTTACACCTATGCACACAACATCTTTAGCTTCAGAGACTACCTCTCACTCCCAGACTCCAACACGGACAATTTAGATGATGCGATGAACAACTCGAGGCTAGATCTAACTCAAACTGCAACTAAACTAAAAACGCAACAAGATTCATCATAGCTAACCTAAACCCAAAAGCATATTCCCACGCAGTCGGCTATTGATGACATAGTCACCCAAGTTGGCTATCGCCTATGTGCGGCAAAGGTGGCCGACCCCTCGTTTGGCGCCTGCATATCTTCCCTCTACAAAGTTCCTCCCCTCTACAACCTCTCTCCGTAATTTACTATCCTACTCTATGTTGTGATAGTCTTAGATAGGACCAATCGCCACATTTAAAAAGAAATAATAAAGTTCAAGGAAGGGACACGAGAAAGAAAGAAAAGGAAGAAGAGAAAAAAAGAGCAACAAGAGAGAAAATAGAACTTACCCTTGGAGCTCAACAGATCAAACTTATGCAAAAGATAAAAGTGAAACCTTAGTCCTTAATGGAACTAATACAAGTACCAACCAAGACAGCCTAGCAATGACTAATTAAAACCAATAATAAAATAAACCTAAAATTAAAATTATAGCGTAAAAATAAAGTAAAGTTGATGCAAAGGATAGCCAAACAAAATAATAAAATAGCCCTATATAATATGAAGAATATATATTTTGTACTCCCTGCAGTAGGGGGCTATATGATGGGACAATACTATGACTAAACAATATATTAGTAGAATCATCATTAACAAAGCATGCTGTATAATAATGTACTTGGCACGTGAAAACGCTTTTATGCCATAGCCATGGGCTTGGACTTAAAACTCTAACTGCAACATTATAAAGAGGGCAGTTAATGGATCGAATTTTAATTCGAATTCAATCTAAATTCGATCCAAATTTTAGGATTTTTATTCGATCAAAATAGCCGATAGATCAGATTCGATTATAAATATTCGTAATTCGAAATAAGTGAATCGGATAAGGGATTAAGCAATCCAATCTGTTAAAGATTCGAGTCCAAACTTTAATAATTTTATTAAATTAATACTCTTATAGATAGTATTAATAAATATTTTAAAATAAAATTTATATACTATATTGACCTAATATCTATATTAAAATCTATATTATACTATTAATATTGAGTCTTTAGCCTAAAAATGAGAGGGATACTGACAAAATGTCAAATATAATAATATATAATAGTTTACCTATACATTAATATAATATGAAATGGGGGTTTAATATTCAAATATTTAACTTTTGGACTAATATATTATAGTAAAAAGTTGTTAAAAATTTAAATATAATGTAAATTTACTTTTAAACACAATATTTTAATACAATCTAAAAGGAAAAAGAAAAAATATTAAATTAGGTCAATTTTTTAATCAAATTTCGGATATCAATCGGACTCGGATATAGTATTAATTAATAAAGATTTTATAGGATATTTGATCGGATTTGGATATGATTGATCCGATCCAAATCCAAACTGTTAATAGTCCTAATTATAAATATTACCATAGTTGGTAAAAAAAGAAGCATCTAATCATTTTCAACACTAACAATTTCTTCAAGTATGCGTACTCGAATTAGTGACCCACTTCATTTACTTCAGCTACGAATTTTTGAGAGAACCTTCGTAAAAATATTGATACAACATCGAATATTTTATTACATAAAACACGTAAAAATAATGTATAAAATATCCAAAATAATAGAATGCTCATATATAAAAGGGAATTCAAAAGTTTAAAAAATATTAAAGCGTTGAAGCAATGGCTACCAAAGAGGATGGCAAACTAACATGGAACTCCAAGGTTTATTTCATAAAAGAATCTTTTGATATATATTTAATTTGTGAACCTAATATATAAATATTATGCCCGTTTGTCAAGGATAATGAGCTAACATAACCATATTCATCTACCAAAATAAGATTATTCATAAAAATTCTACCACAATAAAGTAAAATAAAACTATTCTTTTGGAAGTGCATATAAATATTTAAATTCATCATTTTCTGATCCAATTGCGACCATATCATAAAAATTAAAGGTAATGGGCGCTATAAAACAACTTGGACTTGGCCCAAATTTGAATCCAAACCAAACTCATAGGCCATCAAACCAAGACCACCTTCTCTAATTTCTGACTTTCAAAACTAATTTCCATGTGTCTGTGTGACGAAAAAGAAAAGGAAGAGAATAATGGCGACGGCATGGGGCGCATTCTGGGGAACCAGAGTACTCGAGATAGTGAAGAAACACGATTCTGGTGGCCTTGTTTGGAAGAGAATTAAGCTCACCTCCACCCGCAAGGCCAACGCCAAGAAACGCCTCCGTCGCGTTTGGCAGGTACTATGTTGTTCATCTATTTACTTAATTCCTTACCTTTCGAATTGATATATATCGATCATTGTATTGGCTCTGTTAAAAATATTGGCTTTCTGATAATGGATTTTCGATTACTTGGGTGTTTGCTTGAAGAAAATAATGCTTTCTTACAGCAAAGTTAAGTGATTTCGATGGTGCAGTCCAGCTGTTTGGTGTAAGTCCTTGACAAAGAGTTCGTGGCCCATTTTTATATAATAAAATTCACCCGTTCGCATAGTTCTTTAGCTTCTCGTAATTGAAATATATCAGTCGTTGCATTGACTTCAGCAAAGGATTTTAGTTTTTTTTAGTTATGGGTTTTGATTGCTTTGGTATTTGCTGAAGAAAAGAATGCCTTTTAGTGTATTGTTAACTGTCTGAAATGCAGACCAAATCTTTTAGAAGTCGGTTTCCTAAAGTGAGTCAAAGAGTGTATCGTCTTATATTTGAATTTGAATGCGGATGTTGATTTATAATCACCCCTTTTGATTTCATTTTCTTCTTCTTTGGATTTTTTAATTACTAATTTTTAGCTGTTGGGATATAAAACATGTAATTTGAATGGTAAAGCACTAAAGCTGTAGACTAAAAGCATGTTTTCTCTACCATTGGTTTTATGTTTAATCTTAGAGTGGTCAGTGCATGGCAAAATGTGGGCTTATGTTTGGTCGCTGAGAACTCAACTGTAGTAAGTGGAATTGGATTGTGAGTTGGAAGTCAGATGGATTAAGTTCATGATGATGTTGATTCACACCCTTTTAGTCACTTTATTGATATTAAAGCACTTTTTAGAATTCATGGATTGTTAAAAACTAAATCCTGGTTATCATTGGGTGGGGAAATCATTGTGTTGATTTACTTGCTATTGATGCCTGGAGATGCATCACAGAATATGTGAATCTTGCTGTTGAAAAATAATAATAGGAACTTCCAGAGTTGTTTAGGCTTGTCCATCCTTACATAATGGTATGACAATAGCAATGATAGTGATAATAATGATGATGAAAACATTGGGGATCATCCTTAAGAACTTATTAAGGTATCATATTTGTCTTGCTGTGTTCCACTGCCTATATATTCAGGTGCCTTATAGCAGACATGCAGTAGAGGTAAAGTACCATACAATAAGTAATCAGAAATGGAATTTTAATTGGACCAGAGAGAGTTGTTTGATATTGTAGGAGTTTGAATGGATTAACCAAGCTTGTTTCTCTTCAGTTTATGACAATTTTCCGTGCCATCAAAATTGCTGCTTGTTGTTTCATCAGAGTTCTGAACTCAATAATTTGCTTCTGCTCCCCAGCTAGTTTACATGTTATTTCACTTTATATACCTCTGCATGCGGGCCTTGCTTGGTGTTTCTCTTGAGTGATGCATACTGGTTTGATATATATATATATATATGAATTGTTAGGGAATACGAACTAAGAAAGCAATGAAACTATAGAATGAATGAATCATATCAATTTGGGTGGGATGCAGTGAATTTAAGTTTTTAATCCTTGAAGGGGTTGGAAGGGATCTCTTATGATATCAAATTTCTTGAATGAATTATTTTCCTAACAGAATGAAGCTGTTCTGAGAGCATGTTCTGAGCTGCCTCCCCCAGAAATGATGCGGGCTGAAGGTGGGAAAATTGCTGCCAAGGAGAACTAAAGCCTCTGAGGTTTAGTTGAAATGAGTAAGAGTTCTAGGCAAGCATGAATCCCTTTCAGATATTGGAAATTGGAGGCAGTTTTATGTGTATCTGTAGTACCATCTCAATGCCTCAACTGCATAGTTAGACTTGAGCTGGAATTTGTGACTTTCGATTATCTTAATATTTCCTTTTGTAGGGTCAGTTAAGATCAACACTGTGCATCTGATGTAGGATTTGTCTTCTAGATTTCTGATTTAATATTGTTTGACTTGCAACCATAAATCTATTCATATGGTGAATCTTATTTATGACATTGGCTAAGGCATTTAGCTCATGACCCTCTAAACATATGCTTTGCTGTATTACAATGCTCTATGTGAAGATAATTCTGTGTGTGAACAGTCAATGTTCTCCATTTATAGCCACCCTATGTTTTCAAGATGTATTTGTGGATTTTCACTCTCTTTCAGGCATACGAAATTCGCATTTGCAGCAGCATCTATTTTGATTGGGGTGTCTTTTTTTTTCTTTTTCAGAATTTCGTGATTGTTTTGTGTGTTGACTGCTGAAACTTGACTATAAAGAGATGGTCCTTTAGATTTTTATGATTCAAAAGGGGAATATCTTTTCTTACAAAATAGTCATGGTCACAGGAAGGATGATACTGAATCTTCAAATTTATTAAGAGGTCCATTTTTGGAGATGACAAAGTACCGAAAGTCGAAATTCCTCAACAATCCCTTTCCGTGTTCTAAAGACCTGATGCTAATGTTGAAAATAAAACTTCATTTTTCCATCACTTGTATAGATCTTTCTTAGTGTTTTTTTGACAATGTTGAGATAATTATCTCGTTCTTACTTATCCTGCTACAGAAAATGATTTATCACTTGGAGTTTTACATTATAGAAAAATATAGCGGGATGGTGAACTTGATAGCAGATAGTGTTCCAATTTCTTTTATGGTCTTTGGTATCTCTGGTCAGCAGTTTGTCTCACGCAATTGGAGGAAGCTGTTTTCATCATATGAGGTTGAATTTCTGGCTGTGAATGCCATAAAACTGGTGATATTTATGAATGATAATCCAATGAGGTGGTTGGTACAACTTATGAAGAGGCAGCGTGTGAAATGAAGGGGGTGAGGGGCCTACAGCTTTTATACTAGTTTTGTTTTGCTTTGTTTTGTATTTGATGAGGAGGGCCGGGCCGTGCCGTGCCGTGCCGTGTTATTTGAATGTGGCTAAAGAAAATGAGATGTCATTGTTGCAGAGACTCTAAGCAACCATTTTGTGCAAACAAAACACACTGCAAATGGTTGCACTTTGAATTAGTCAACTTGCATAATTGGCAAATTATTCACATTCCTTGTCTGCAACTTCATTCTCTGTGTAATGCCCGAACTGCCCCCCACCAAATACTCAAAACCATACATTTCTAGGCTGGTGGGGTTCTTCATTTAGTGAATAGTGATTGACCTAATCAGGTGATGCTATAAAATTTTCTTGTGTGTGGTCTACCACTACGGCCTGTCCCCGTCACACAAATTTAAATCCATAAGTCAGCAGTGTATATATGAGAATTATCTATCCTCCTTTTAATATTAGGTTTGTATATATTTTTGTAATTACTATTGCTATGGGTAAATTGAAATGTATATGTATTTAATTCAGTATATTGAGAATAGCTTGGAATCAATATCGTTTTACACGGACGGATTGATTTGACTTGTCCATAATATGTTAAATTATTATGTACTCCTTATTTAGATAGTTGCATTTATAGGTAGTTTATTATATTTATTATCTTAAACTATGTTCAACATTCTTATTTCCCTACTTCTGAATACTAACTTGAAGAGAATTTTTACTGGGTTAATCTCGAGGACAACTACTCTTTTTTGTAGATTTTAGGGCACAAGTTTGACTTAACCTGCCTTGAGTTCATATTGATTCATCATGAAACTGAGCGGTTATTTACCATAGCTCATCAGCAATATTTTCAAATATTGGAGTGATTAAAAATTTAAATTGAAAGATACATACATATAGTATACATATGAGCATAACATTAAAAATGAAATAGAATATAGGGTGTCAATCAAATCCCACCCTCATTTCTATCTTCCTTGAGATATGACATAAAATTGGGATGTGTTTGGAAAATGATATATATATATATATATATATATTCATAGAATGGGTGACGTGAAGAACTCCAACAGCCCTTATATGATTCAGAACCACTGTCACAAGGAAGTGTGGTCGGCAATTTTATACTCGCTCTTCTCTTTCAAAATGTCTTTTATATATATGGAGGGAGAGAGGTTTCTTCCCTTGTTGTAATGACAAGTCAATTAGGCTAATAATATGGACAATCAAACTCTTAATTGTGTTTTATATGCCGCCCATAATCTGTCCAGCATCCACCTGGCATTAGCATTTCTACCATTTTCCCTTTTACATGATATCATCAATCATATAAGTTTAAACATCCTGAAATCATCAATAACCTGCTAGACAGCAACATAGCATGTACTATGGGGAGTTTTAAAAGCTTGCAGAAAGACAGGATTGTGATAATGATTTATTTATTTATTTTAACTTCTTTTTTAATATTATTTTATGATTCTGTGAAAATTGACTATATTGGCAATTTGGTAAATTAAAAAGTGGCCCAATAATTTTAAATTAATTAAGCAAGTAAAAAAGTTGGAAAGCTCAAAATATAAGTTAAGCTCATGAAGAAGGGCAGAAAAATCTCAATGAGCCTAAACCTATCAAAATTAAAATCTATAAATACCGAGTTCTTCAAGGAACTTGGACACAAGAAATCATTCGCAAAAAAGCCACGAACCTAGAAGAACTTTCCAAGAACAGAGATCTCTTTACTCGTGTTCTAAAAGAAAATAAATTGACACCGTGTTGTCTACTTGGAAGGACTTTGCTTTATTTCTATGTAGCATCGCTTTAAATAATGTTTTATATGTATAGTGTGCAATTACGTTTCCTAATGAACTTAATATTAGCAGGGCCCATAGAGAAAAGCGATTTCATAAAAATAATTAGTATGTCGCAAGAGCATGCCGGAGGTGAGTCAACTACTGCTGGGTTTATAAGACGCCTTTGCATGTCCGATGCTTGTACGTAACATGCAAAGACCATTTAATTTAATTGATTAACAAAAAATAAAAATATAGCGTACGAAACACAAAACATTAAAAATAATTGACGTGCTTAATTAGGTCAATTGTTTTGTATTAAGAATAAACAAGTCAAAGTTATATAGTAGTTGGAAGATAGTGGAGAATCTTTCTGCTTAATCTATCTTATTTTTCAACAAATTCATTACATTTCATATATTTAGTGGCCTTGGAAGGGTCAGAGTCTACTTAATTTCTGTCCCTCCAATGCAAGGAATCAAATATGGTCCATGTAATTGAAAATTATGCACAATGGTTCAATTGAAATAACTTGTAAGAAATTAATTTGCAGTATTTGCAGGCTCTCTACTCTCACCAACTGGTCCTCTAATTTCAAAAGTTCAGTTAATTCTGTTCCCCCAAGAAAAAAGCCAGCTTTTATCCTATATTCTAACAGATGGCTTAGAATGGTGTTGGATTCAGCAACTTAGGACAATTCTCTTGACGTTTAGATGGGAATTTTGTTAAGTATTTATAGGAGGCTGCCATAAACATACATAAGGGAACTTGATTCCTAACAAAATTGCTTTTTTTAGGTTCTAAGGAACCCCATGCGAAGGTGATATACTGATATCGCAAAGGTTATGTTCATATTCTTGTGCTTGGTAAAAGAGTTGTCTTTTTTTAACAAAAGCTAAAAGTCCCATGTAAATTAGAATGCAGGTTTGCACATGCTCCCACTTCCCTCTTCTACTTTTTTTTTTTTTTTTTTCCTTTCCCCATCCTTTCTTCTTTCTTTGACATAACATTGCCCAATCTTGTTGCTTAGTAACTTTAATGCAACCCATCAAATGTTATTATTAAAAAAAAAAAAAAAAAAAAAAAAAGGACACTTTGCATGGAAAGATAGTGGGATTAGGAATAACAGATGATTGGTGCAAAATCATCAGAAGATCATCACTAATCTCAGAAATTTAGTGATTTAGTACACATAACGATCTTCTAATATCCTTTTGCCTATTTTACTTAAGATTGCTGAAAATTCTTTTTGATTCCCATTAAACTTTCCTTTTCCCTCTTTTTCCCTCTGCTTTTGACAAGTCACAGAGTGGCCAAAACTACATTCAGCATTGATAAGGTTATTAATTTTCAAGGGATTGCCTGAAATCTAAATTAGCAGTACTCTATGCATGGTTTCTTAAGGACATTGCTTCCTTCTAACAGTGGTGTTAATACTATTGCAACTACTGCTTTCTTCATGATCATCCGAGTTATTGCTGTTTGATATCTCTGTGATTCCACTTGAACCAGAAGATGAGTTTGCGGGGAGTAGATTCAAATCAGCCCTCTCCTTTGCCATAAAGTCGTAGAAAACGGGAGCTGGACCGGCACCTCTGCCGCTATTTTGCATTGCTACTGCCTCATCATCATTCTTGTTGTTCCTTCTCTTAAAAAATATTCTGCAAAGGACCCAGTTTTCCTGCAATAAATTTATCAAACAGCCGTTAACAATCCATTTCCAGTGGTATTTTTAGTTATATGGAGTGATGGGTCCAACTGAAATCTCACTTGGGCTAAATTCTTGGCCTGTGGGGAACTAGTTTGCGGAGTAATGAGGCGATATTCATGCATAACCCAGTCGGTTCTGCAGCCCTTCGGAGGCTTCCCTCTGTAAAAAACTAGAGTTTTTTTCATCCCAACAATTATGTGGCTCCTTGAACTCACAATTTGCTTGTCTAATCCTGTTGCCTTCCAGTAGCCTGACCCGGTGGCCCGGTTCGACCTGTTCCCATTTGGGTACTTAACTTCTCTAGTGCTGAAAAAGTACCTCTCTTGCTCTGAATCTCCTGTACATAAATAAACTAATAGTATCAGCAAAAGGGTTGTAATGGAACTTTGATGTTTCATAGGTTTGATTCTTTTAAGGATACATCTTTTAGCATTGTCTGAGATGGGGCTGATGCTTTATTGTATAACGATTGGATTTTGATTCATGGGAAGAGATAAATAGGAAGAAAAGAAAAATTAAAATAGAGAGAAAATTGTTTTATGAGAAACTCTGGTATGCTTTGCCAAAAACCAACCTGGCAAATCCCAAGGATCAGACTTGCAGACATCAACCTCTGGGATTATAGAAGCAGGCAATGGACAGGACAGCACCTTGCGCTTCAAGTATTGTACCAAAAGCTCTTCATCAGTTGGGTGAAATCTAAATCCAGGTGGCAATCTCAGCACCCCATTCTTCACAAGGTCAAGTTTTTCCATCTCTTTACTTAAAAACCACTCCGGAAAAAGGAAATGGTGAAACAGAACAAAGAAAACTTAAAAGCTGAACTCAAACACAAGACCAAGATTTTTGTTCTAAGTTCCTCTTATAACTCATCAAAGAAGTGGAGAATATATACACACATATGGAGATATATATATATATTAATATATAACAAGGAAAAAGCACAAGAACAAGAGGCCACAAGAACAAGAACAAAAGAAAGAGAGGGAAAAGATTGTGGAGTTGGGTTATGTGAGGGGGGAAAGTTAGGCTTCTTTATAGCAATGGGGATGTTGAGGAGGAAGGGGCTTTTTAGAGATAGAAGGGAATAAAATATATGAGGAACCTATTTTGGCGTGAACTAGACTCAATCTCCATTACTTACTTTGACGCATTTTTAACAAAAGTTGAACAACATAATAACATTGGCTTGTTTTCCTCTGCAGAAAGGGTTAAATTTCTTCCCAAAATGGATTCGACGAAAACGCCAAGTTTTTCACGCCTTGTTTTCTATGGGAATAACCGTAGCTGTTAAAAACCAATCCTCAACGTTTTCTTCTCTTGCATTCTTCGACTATGTATGTTGCCATATGTTGTGATATTTGTCTAGTTTGGGGTTCAATTTGGCTTATTTGATCCGCATTTCACTGTGAAAATTACTCAATATTACAAGCAGTAGTAGCACATTTCTCGTGTTTGATAAGGCAAATTTAAGTGTCGGTCCTTGTGACTATAGTGGACATTCTGAAATTGTTCTTCAGATTAAGCTAACGTTATTCAAATTGAATGTTTGCATGTGCTATTGCAAATCTCATCCCCGGATTAGGTATTAAATTACTTAATTATCCTTTACACATATTGAAAAATATCAATATTTAGGAGCAATTTCATCATTTTTTTCATGAGTCTGTCATATCAAACAATAAATTGAGATTGATGGAAATTATAGTGTACACCAATATAAAATGCAATCTTCACAATCAAATAAGAATGTGAGGTTATTAATCTCAATCAAATATCTAATATTCTAATAGCCACTATAACTAAATTTTCTCTATACTTAATGAGTGTATTTTTTAGCTATTTCATATAATTGTTTCATGGCGTCTTCATTTTTCTTGAGCACATTTTTTGGGAAATCCCGGCTTTTCAATTCAACAAGGATTTAGATATTTAGAAGCAAAGCTTCAAGAGTCTCTCGGGTAAATAATGGACGGTGGCGGGGGCAAATTTGGAATCTGACTCGAGTTCAAGTCTATTTTTGAGACCACGGCGTGTCATATTGATTGAATTGACTAAAATAGCCCAAGAAAAAAATGAGTTGCTGCTCCGTATGCGTGAAGTCACCTTATGTCATGCTTATCGTAGCTGGAGCTCACGAGGACCGTTAATGGGGTCACATGTGAAAGTACTAATATGCCCCTGAATTTGGTGGGGCTCTTGTGAGATTGGGTTAGAGTTGGTTTTGGCCGTGATCGATGCTTTGTCACCACAAACACGACACCACCTCACGGATGGAAATTTTCCACTGAGGGCAAAATCGTGCCCAACCCTTTGCAACAGAATTGGGATCAATTTGGGGAACAACAGCTACAACTTGCGCAATATGCTGTGTGTGTGTGTGTGTGTGTGTGTGTGTGTGTGTGTGTGTTGTGACTGGTTTTTTGTTAAAGTTATTCAAATTTCAACATATATTCTCTTCTCTCATCTCTCCCTTTCGTGTGATAATAAATCGATTCTTTCTCCTTGCCTGGGCATCAAATTCTCCAAATGTGAATGTCATCACCAACACATATATGCCAGTATCTCTATAAAAGAATATTTACTGGTATTTATATATATATATGTATGTATGTGTCTATATATATGTAAATGAAAAGATTATATATGTGCTTATAATGCGCTAAAAAAGAATATAATATTAGTAACTAAAAGAAATTATGATATATAGTAATATATATTGAATGACAATAACTTTATTTTGCTACTAATAATATTTTTTAAGTGATAATCATTTATTTTTTCTCACAATATAACTTAACAGTAACAAAAATTAATATTTTTTAACTAGTCAGTACTGTTAACAATAAATAATATATGTATACTAACAACCTAATAGCATTAAAAATTATTATTATAATTTGGGACAAAATATCCTTTGCCATACAAAAAAAAGATATTTGTAGTGGTAAAAAATAAGTGCCAATATAAAAATTATCACTAATAACATGTATTAAGTGACAAAAATTCTTATTTTGTTACTAAGTGTAACACCTAAACTTTTAGAACTATTAAATTAAATTAATATTTAGTGTTGAGATAAATAATCTGACAAAATAAATTATAGAGTAAGAAAATTGGGTCCTGATTAAATGTTAATTAAAATTTAGAGACCAAACATAAATATCAACGGTTGAGGCATTGGAAGGTAATTAAATTAAGGAAGTTAATGCTTAGCATTATAAATGTTTGGGCTTAAGGTTTAAATTAAAACTTTTGGAGGACTCAATTGAAGGAGACGGGTACTGAATTATAAATAGAATAAGGATCGGATTGATTGAAATCTTAAATGTTGGGGGATAAAAAAGCAAAAAGCAAAACTTTAGGGTCAAAATGAAAATCTGGGGGCCATAGTTTGAGGCAATTAAAAGCTGGCGGGCCATTTTGAAAATGTGGAAACTCTAGGGGGTCAATTTGTAGTTAGAAAAGAGATGAATCATATAGAAGAGAAAGGCCCTCAATTTTGTCAAATTTTCACCGGACGGACCAGACACCTCCTAAGCGGCAAAACTTTGAAACCTCAAAGCGAAACTTGAAATTAAATCAATAGATAGACTCTTCTCATCGCCATGAACAAACTTATACCAAAAACACCTAGAACCGTTAAAGAAATCGGTGAAAAATCGAGGGCAACGGTGGATGCACGGTGGTGGCGGCGGTTTTGCCACCTCCGACGACAAAAATGGCATGGGCTATAAAGGGTTGTGGTTGGAATGGGGTGGGCAGTCTAGTGGTGGTTTCAATTTGATAGGTTGACCAGTGGTGGTGGGGCAATTGGAAGTGAACGGCGGACAGTGAAGGGTTAGGGTTTTGCTGTGGTTTTTCGCCAATTCGCTAGTGAGGAGGCAACGAAATCAAAAATTGATTTGGGGCTTTTGATTAACGGAATGAGGCGCGTCTTCTGGTGGTGACAGTTCCATCTCCGGCAACTAAGCACGGCAGCGGTAGTCTGACAAAGGGCTCAAGATGTGATTTTGAGTCCGTCTGGGCTGGTTCATGCCTAAGATTGGATTCGAATTCGATTCAATTTGGGTAAATTTCATATTGAATATTAATTTGATTGATTTTTACAATTCCAATTAAATATTTATTAAACTAAGAGTATCAAATTTCTCAGGTTGGTGATTTAATATTGTAGGTGTTAAACTAAGAATTCATTATATGATTTAAGCTTAGTAAATTAAGAAATATTGATTTAAATCTATGTCCCTGGACTTATTAACATAACATGTTATAAATAAGGAAGGATTAAGTTATATAAATGTTAGAACGAAAATGAATTATCCAACTTGGATATGATAGACTCGTAAAACCCAAATAATTTAGAGATTTGGGCCCTTGTTACGTAATTGTAAAATAAGTGAAGTGATGAATGGAGTTTGTTAGGGTTAGCCACCCAGAATTACATTTGGTAATCTGTAATTGAACTGGCGCGAAGTCTTAGAATAAGACAATTAAGTATATCATAAGGCCATGCTTATAGAATAAGATAGAGTAAAATATTCATAAAACAGGTTGGGTCACTTGAGGATTAAGTTGGCCCGAGCATGTAAAGCTATTGAGACGGTTAGAACATTAAGACGATAAAATGGGAATGATTGTGCTCAAGTAAGTAAAGTCTCGTAATACTGAAGTATCATGTACTTGAAAGATTAAGGTCATTTGATATGACATGTAATTGAACTGGCATGTTATAGCAACAAATATCTATTGAATATTGGAATTCTAAATGAGACCACAATAATGTGGATCGTATCATCAATAATCCCTTCATCAACTAACTAGTTAAAGATTACCACACTTAACTGTCTTAAGCATTTAGATATGAAAGTAGGATTACTGGGATTGTGTCAGAATAACCTTAATTTTAATAAAGACATTAACTATATTTATACTTAAGATTTTGAGGATTGATAAGATGATAACTTGGGTTATCTTATGACAGTTCTCTATTTGACTAGGAAGCCACGACCTGAGCGATCATACAACCAGGAATCCCTTTGCATTTGTCGGGTGAGTTTATACTTGATAGTATGAGATTTCTTTGCTGGGGAACGAACATATATATTTGTTAATATTTCATTATCGCTTGATCCTTTTCAATCTACGCGTTAGGAAATTTACCACATATCGCCACTTTATGCTAATTGTGATTCCTGTTGAACTTTATTTATATTGTTTTACTTGAAATTGGCGATTGTGTTGGGAAAATTGAAAAGGAATTTTGAAATATGTGTTCTATTGGCGCTATAACTATTAGCTGGAAATGAACTTGATATAAATTGCTTGATTGCTTGTTTGTCATGACAAATCAGAATGTTAATTGAAATGATGTTGGACAAGTTATATGATATTCATGAATGTAATTGATACCCTTGGTGGTGGGCCTTGGGATCAACTTCGAAAGACGACTAGACGGAACAAACTGGCGGTGACTGTTATTTCGGCTGATATTCGTACAAGCTGTACATATTATCTTATCTCATAAGCGGCTGCAGGTAGTTGTCTATGAACGAGATAAGGCATGTGGCTAGCCATGCCTAATGATTGATTAATTGTCGAGTCGATCACTCAAAAATTGGAGGGATAAAGATTTTCGTGTTTTCGAAAGTAGAGTGACAAGGTAGGAGAATCACCAACAACAAGATTGTGAAAGTAATTAACATGTTTAATACTTGTACTTTGAGACTTGAATGTTTGACAAAAATCAAATGATTGTTCAAATGTCATGTCGGCCCCTTTGGTCGTATTTGAGATTTAAATCTCTGTAAATAGGCAGCGAGTTTTGTGCAGTCTCATCATTGGTATGGGATGGTGGTGAGATAGATCACCTAAAATTTTGAATAAAATCTTCTCACAACTTCTGAATTTTAATGCTTCTACTTGTTTCCTATATAATATTTGAGAAATTATCAGTCCGTTGTTATTACTAAGATATCTCACTAAGTCATTTGGACTTACGTTGTTTTATTGTTATTTTCCATTCTTTACCCCAGACAAGAACTAGTGATGAAAATAGACTAACCCACGTGACACATGAGGTAATGAAACCAATGAATGTATAAATATATAGATTGTATTTGTTGAATTATTGACCAAATTTAGTAAATGCAATAGAAGTGTTAAGAGTGATTAATGATATTTTAGTTATAAGTTGAACTTCTGAGGGATGTTGCTGGTAGAAATTAAATATTTCGGATTTTAAAAATTTTACTTTCTGTTATTCAAAAAGCTTGCGGTATAGAATGTGTAGCATCTTGGACAGGAGCAGGCGCCTCTCGGTTGGGGAGCTACACTAATGATATTCTTAAGTGACAAAAACTTTTGTTTTATCACAACATGGTTTAATAGTGACAAGAATTGATGTTTTATTCTGTTATCATTAATAATTAGTGACGTACCTATAGTGGCAACCTAGTGATGATAAAAATTGTCATTATAAATTATAACAAAATTTTCATTTTCACTATATTATCACTATAAAAGTGTGACTAATTGTCAATGATGACAACTTAGATATTACTCTTGTCATTAATAAAGTTAAAGATCATTATGGTGACAACATGAAATGTTTTGTCACTTGATGTGTGTAAGTAGTGACAAGTTTTTCATGTAAGTTATTATCATTAATTTTCCTTTTTCTTGTGAGGTTACTAGATTGTCACTAATTGTAAATAGTGACAATTTAAGCAATATTATTGTCACTATTGAGTTTATAAAAATTATTAAGGTGAGAAAACAAATTTTTTTACTTAATATATGTAATTAGTCACAATTTTTGTATTATTACTTATTATTTTATCATTTTTTTTTGTAGTTTTAATACATAATCAATTAGGGGAGAACATCGGTCTGTTTAGTAAATGAACCGACCAAACTGATCAATTAATTCATAGAAAATATATGAAAATTATTAATCGTTTATCGCACCGAATTTTTCAGTTAATCGATGAAATTAACCGAAAATTTTTGATTTGGTTCGGATAATTTACGAATTGACCAACTTTTTATTCGATTTTTTTTAAATATTATTATTCAACAACATAATATTATAATTGAAACAGAAACTTAATTATTGCAGTTTAAGTAAAAACAAGCAATCTAATTATTTTCATAATCATAGTAAAGAACTTTCAATACTATAAACAAGTAATAATAAGTTGAATATTTAAAAATTGTCATACCCCTACCCCTGCTTAGCAAGTTTTTGGAGAACTTTTGAACATCTTTTAATTAGAGTATAGCAAGAAAAATCTAGAATTAAATGAATTTAATCCAAAAATCAAAACTTTATTTAGTTGAGAATATATTTGCATAAGTAGTTTTCTAGTAAACAATTCAACAATAATATGATCTGAACTCTACAAATCTAAAGTTACTTCTCATTATTTTTAGTGTCCATATGCTTCTCCCCACAATTATATAATTTGTAGAGAAAAGCCCAAGCAACCCACACATTGGTTAAGAATTTATTAAAATTTAGTCAAATCGATTTTTAACCCGTTTTTTATAAAAATTAATCGAATCGCACCGTTAATTGAAAATTTATAAAAAATTAACAATTAACGAACCAAAATTAGTTAGACAAAACAGTTTGGTAAATTCGGTTTTGATTCAGTCGATTAATCAGTTTTTTCGATTAGTGGATAATTTTGCTCACCCCTAAATCAATTGAAACGGAAATCTTAATTACCAGAAAAAATTATATGTGTTGCCCAAATAAATTTTCTTTACATAGATTTTCTTTTCTTAATGCATTCTTGAAAGCCATTCCCTCTAATGCCATAAATTGGTTCAAGACTCTAATAACTGGTGATCCAAACCAGAAAAGAAGCTATAAATAAACAAGTGATGCCTGATTGATACCTCCATATCAAATTCTAGTGTGCACGGAATGTTTAACCAACTTACAACATTTTCTTCTTTGGTGAAACTATACTCTATATGTACACTAAGTTATTTTCATTTTCGTACACATAATAATGGGCAAACCCAAGATGCTTTTCTAGGAGGGGTCCTTGAAATTGACAATAGGTTGGAGATTCTTCACAAGAAGGGTCTTCACATTTATTATCTTATCTTTATATTTGACAGAAAAGAAGGGCAATTTTTTTTTAATTTTTTTTTTTTTTGCACATATTAGCCAAATAAATAACATAAGTAACAAAGTGTTGAGTGGCAATACCAAAGTTATCATTTAAAATATGTATGAAATGATAAATTCTTTTATTTTGCCACAATAATAATTTTTACAAATTCAACGATATTGACAATTGTGTCTAAATTGTCATAAATAATTTGTGATATATGTATATATGTTAAAAACTTAGTGAAAATAAAAGTACTGATGTCACAATTTTTTTTTTTTATTTTTAATAGTGTTAATTTCACATAATTTTTGTCACTAATAATCTCGCGAAAATATTAATTATTATAAAAGAAAAATTATCACTAAATACATATAACTAATGACAATTTTGATATTATCACTTTGACATCTTATCATTGACATGTTATTTTTTTAGTGATAATCATAAGGGCAAAATAGTCATAACACAATTGGGGCAGGGGCTGGGTGGGGGATTAAAGTTTTGGGGTCCCAATTGCCTCCAAAACGACGGGCAGCCACGTCGTATTGAAGGGTAAGTGACAAATGAGCCAACTTCAAGTGATGCCCCATTTGAAGATTTCCTCAAATCTTTCTTGTCTCACTATTTTGGATCAGAAAGCAAAATTTAGTAGAAATCGACCAGAATCCTCATTTGAAATGACTTGCATGCCCCTAATGTCAAGCTTAACCTCTTTCACGGAAAGTGGCCTTTTTTTCCCCCCCAGTTATTTTTCCTAATTCGCTGCATATAATCACAAAATAACTTTTTTCCCCCCCCAAATTATTGGATGCTTACTCACATGCGTCTATATCAACCTTATACCATTGACAATAATTACTAGTTGATGAATTATCTTGTATATTTTTTAAAAATAATTATTTGGTTATCCAATTAGACTTATGGAATTTGAATTCGACTGATTTACTCACAAAATATGAAAGTTTATCACCTAACTATCTTAATCCAATTGTATTATATTAATTATATGCAGGTACTGGTTGAAATAATTGAGATTAAGGATTAGTTTAGAGCTAAAATACTTACTTAAGAGTTTATGTTTAAGGTTCTCTTATTCAATGACCGTAATATAAAGTATAAGAAAAATCTCATATATAGATTGAGTGAAAGAAAGCTAGCTTATTATTTACAGATCTTAAACTAAAGTGAATGAAAGGAAAGCATATATGAAGGGTGCCTCCATGATATACAGTTCCTTTTGTGCAATAAAATTGGCTATTTAGTTGAAACCAAAGAATCAATGATATGAGAAAAGATATGAACTTTTCATGTTCATCTTTTTCTAAGGAAAAAAAATTAAATTGATAAGTAACAGTTACGTTAAGCATTTTTGAACAAAAAATTCCATTACCAAGTAAGGGATTATCACTATCATTATATTCTTAAACTGAATTGTGTTAGTTGAAAGACAAACTAGACAAAGAAATTATTAAACTTTGGAGGGATCAAATTTATTGGATTCCATGTCATCAATGCCATTTAACAATAGGGCAATCTTAAAGTGGGTTGGGTGCATTGCATAAGAACTAATGTTGATTATTAAATTTAAAATTCATAATTTTTTTGTCACAATTTACTAAACTCAATTCAATTATTTTATTGGATAGATTTGAATATATTGTATTTTTTTTGTTCAAAGATTTCATAAATGTGTAGAGTATCCAAATAGACTAAGAGAGTGTTTGGGTGTGCTAATAAGCTCCTCAAAACATCTTATAAGATGTTTAAGAGCTTGTTAAAGAGTGTTTGGTAATTTTTTTTAAAAAAAAGAACTTATAAGCTCCAAAAATAAGATGTTAAGAGCTTATAATCTCTTTTTTAAAAAATAAGGAGTTCTTAACTTATTTTGAACATATTAACAAGCTCTTTTAATTTTAATCATACTAATTACAAAATTACTATTACGAATATCTTATAAGCTCTAAGATCTCATTTTATTCAAATATTTTAAGAGCTTATTTTTAAAAAAAGATCTAATATCTTATAAGTTTCAAAATCATCTTATAAGATGTAGGAGCTTATAATACATTTTAAATAAATTTAGCCAAACACCTTCTAAGTATTGTGAAATGTGAATTATCAGCCCAAAAAAAAAAAAAAAGAAAAAAAAGAAGTAGATTAAGTATTGTTAAACTTCAGAAGAAAGAAAAAAGAAATGTCATTTTGTTGAATGGTACAAAGTTTGGAGGAGAATTTTGGGATGACAAATAATTCGTGAAATTGGACGTAACGTGAGACAGGTTGTGATTTAGTTGAACTGGATCCTCAAACATTGACAATTAATTGGAAGGATTCTTGATTTCGTAGGGAGAAGGGAAACCCCATATTCCTTTATTCTATTTTCATTTTTTCTTTTTCTTTTTTGAAAAATAATTTGAAAAGAAAGATACGAAATTATATACTATTTTTATTTCAACTCAAATGTCCTATTCCGAGTGGACATGCGTGAATTAGAAACAATAAAATTCCGGGTATTTTATTTTATTTCCCTTAAAAAATAACAGGTTGAATTCTCTATTTTATTTTATATTTTATCTTTTATTTTATTTTACGAATACATGCCAAGTACTGTATCAAATATTTTCTTATAAAAATAATTAATTTAAAATTAGATTCATGTATTTAGTAAATTGAAATAAAAGATGTAATACAAAATGAATGAAAAAACTAAAAATTAAAAATAATAGCCGGCCACTAATGGAATTATATCAAAATTTTGAGAGTGAACTTTTAGAAAAGGAAAATAGGGTAAATTGCATAGCGCCCCCCTATGATATTCGAAATTGACTGATAATCCTCTGTGAAATAAAAATTGGCAAAAAACTCTCTATGTTTAATTGAACATTGCACACTTGACCCAACAGCCTTCTTATTGTTGTTTGATGTTCATTGAATAGTAAAAAGACAAAATTACCCTTAAATAAAATTATTTTTTATACATTTCAAATTAATTTAAAAAAGGTATATGTTTCTATTTATACTTATATATAATATGTATACATATATAAGTCTATTCATAATAATTTTGAAAAAGTATATAATATAATTTTTACACATATAATATATGTACATGTATAAATTTATCTATAAAGATATTATATATTATTTTTTTATACATGTCACATATATCCATATATAAATTTTCTTTAATTCTTTTAAAATTAAATAATATATTTTTTTATTTATAGTTACATATAAAGTATATGTACATCTATAAATATAAACATATATTTTTTTTATTTATACATATAATATATATAATTTTTTTCATTTCAAATTAAGTAATATTTATTATATGTAAAAATATAAAATATAATTTTTATTTATACTTATATACATATAATATACATATATATAAATTTATCATAACATGTATATATATGCATATATATAAAATTATATATAACATATATGTTGTATATGACTATATATAATATATAACATATAGATTTATATATATATATATATTATATCATCACCCCCACCCCACCTGACCCCCACCTGTCTTCCCCAAAGTCGACGGGCAGCCATGGGTGCCTCTTCTCCAAACCCGACGAGCAGCCATGGCTGCCTTGCATAATGGCCAGGTCTGGCCACTGGCCGTTGTGGCTGATGGCGGCCACTGGTTGCCATATTTCTTTCTTTCTTTCTTTCTTTTTTTTTTTATTTTGTAGCCGCCGGCAACCATGAAAAATCGGCTGCCATGGGTTGGGGTAGGGTGGGGTGGGGTGGGATATACATTTATTATATATATATATTATATTAGATTATATATTATACATATATCCATTATATAATATATATAATAATATATTACTTATTCCTTTTATTTTTTTAAAAGATATTATATAATTTAATTTGAACCGTTGATTTCTTTATAAAAAATCTAAAGATTGATAAGTGAGGGGCATGATCGTCTTTTTACACATAAAAATACATGCCAAATCACGGACACTCGTGCGTGAATGACACCTTGCTTCCCAGGGGTGCTCATTGCATGATTTTAAAAAATAGAGAGGGTTTTTTGTTAATTTTTATTTTATAGGGGGTTATCAATTAATTTTGAGTATCACATGGGCCGTTGTGTAATTTACCAAGGAAAATATGATACAATTTTAAAAGACAAGAATAAAAGATGATTCAATTCAGAATAATAGTAGTACTAATAACTTTTAATCCGACAAGCAAGCAAATTGACTGAAAAGTCCCACCTGCATAGCTGTATATGGCATGGGGAGGAAAAAAATAGTTGTGTTTGATAAGGCAAATTGCGGCTCTGGGTTTGGGAATTCCTTTTCCTCAACCTCAGCTGTTACAACTCACAATAATATATATACATATATATATATATATATATGTTATGTGTGGTTGTCTGATTTCTTATATTTGTTGGTTTGGAGGGGTCAAAGGCGTTTGCGTGTGGGTGTTGAAGAGTGAGGATTTTAAGGAGAAAGTAAAGAAGGAAACGTCAAACCCTGCAATTATTGTCTTTTCACTGAATGTATGTTTGTTTGTTTGTTTGTTTACTTTTCACATGTTCAAACTCACATGTATGCCTACACAAGTCACAACAAATCATTCTTCCTTTTACTTTCTAAGATCACAAGGGCGGCCCGTACAAAGAAACAAAGAAGAAGAATGTTTACAACGACATATAATAATAATAATAATATTAATAATAATAATAATAATAATTTATTAAGCAATGTAATATTATTTTTAATAAATTTATAGTAACAAAGAGTTGTTGATAAGTTATCACAATTAATGAGTGATGAGGGTTCGATTCGTCGGATATGGGTCCAACTACGGATTTGGATGAGACTTGACCTGGATGGTCGGGATCCTTATTTAGGTGGGATGAATCCTGCAATCACAACAAATGTTAGGCCTAGCCGAGGAGCCCTCGGCTTAGGCCCTCCGACGTTCAAATCAGTAATAATCAACCAGAAATATCGAGTAGCGGAGTAAGGGTTTTGAATGTATGTGAGTGCATACCTCTAGAAGGCTGGAGTGAGGGTATTTATATCCTTCTCCCTTCGAGGAAATGTCTGGGATGCCCTTGGTACACCCAAGGGTCCTTATCCTTGCGACAGGGGCAATTAGTCATTTCCCTGACTTGTATATCTCCAGCTAACTGCCCTTACAGGTTTCAAGAACATGATAGTACACTGTAGCAGCGCCTGCTGTGTCAGGCGGTGAGGGGATGGCATGCGCCATTAATGCGGTGGCCGAGTACTGTACTGTCTCGACCTCAGAATCGACCTCCCAATGGTCGAGTGAGGTCGACGAAGCATATGGGCCTCTTGCATTCTGCCTGGGCCTGGTGCCGCGTCTCTGGTCGAGTGAGGTCGATGAAGCATATGGGTCTCGGGCGCCTGGCTGGGCCTGATGCTGCGTCTTTGGGCTAACTTGGTTTGGTCCTAGACGCTTGGGCCATCCCATATCAATAAGTAAGTATGCAAGAGTTATATATAAATTGCGACTATTGATAACTAATACATATCTGTAGTTCTCAATCAAGGACGAATCCAGAAATGAGGGGGGGGGGGATTATAAAACTTAAGAGTTTAAGTATAATTTTTATATTTGTAAATTCAAAATACACATTTTCATTGAAGTTGAGTGTAATGCTCCTTTATATTGAATAATTTGTAAATGAATCAAATCAATATCAAAAATTTGAGTAATAGTGTTTTCAATATAAGTAACTAAAAAGTAAAAAAAAAAAAGATTCTAAAACATGTTTTCATTTTATTCTGAAACATGTTCTTGATAATATTCATAGTGAAAAAAGTTCTCCCATTTGTAGCTATTGAAACACAAATTTTTTTTTAAAAAAAAATTTAAATATTCACTCACATTTATTCTTATCTCAATCTTATTAAAGTCAAAACGAGATATTTTAGTTATTTTGCAAGTTTCATAAAATTTAATCTTTTAAACTCCTATAATGTTTTCTCAAATAAATAAAATAGAAATGCCTTAACTAGCCTAATTTAATAGTTTTCACTTAATTACTTGATTGTAAATATGGACATAAGAATTTGTTTTGAATTTTAAAAAATAAAATAGATAGATATTTCATAATTAATTTTAATTTTTATCTTTAATTAAAAATAAATTCAAATTCAATTCAATAAATCTAGATGATTAATTTTTAATTTAAGGCTCATAATAAAAGTTAATTTTTAAAAAGAGTTAATGAATGATAATTAAAATTAGTTATAACTCCTTCTTTTTACTATATTATTTAAATTAATTATACTAATATACACACACACACACACACATATATATATATATATATATGTATTGACCTAAACTCTTGTTCTCAATGACAACATCATTATGGAAGTTTATATTGGTACTGCAACTATACTGTTAATTGTCAAAGGTGATAATTAAATACAAGTATTTTAATATTAATTTTTTTTAAAATTATTATTTTAATAGCAAAGAATCAAAATTATTTTACTTAATGCGTATTACTAGTGATAATTTTGAGATTGACCCTTAATATTTATCATTAGTATTATATTTCTATTGTAATGCATTCTGATTTATATGAAAGATATAAATCGATTGAATAATATTTAATTTATTATAATCCAATAGAAGATAACAACTCATGATCCATAAACTTATAGCAATCCCACGATAAGGTAAGATTTCATGAAACATGTTTAGAATATTTTAGCTCGCGCACCTCTCCAATTTTTACTTTCAACGTTGTAGCTATGCCGGTTGAATTGAAGATTGGTTTATATACATCAAACCATTTAAAATATTAGAGGAGAATCCCAAGTAAAATTCATGTTGACATATCGAGGTATAGTTTTAGAAAATGTTTATCTAATTAAAATGATTTGCATTCCTTTTGCTTTTCTTTTCAATGAAATGATCAAATATATATACATACACACACAGAGACACACATCATTACCTTATATATCAATTAATAAAAAATCAATAATAATCAATCAGCAATTTATATGTTCCAACTATTGACAACTAGCTACTTTAATAATAAACAAAACTATAGAATTCAAATTCAGAACTTAAAAAGAACTTCAGACCATTTCCTTATCACTATTAGCTAGTGAGCAAACACTGTCTTTCCACTGAGACAAGTAATATGAATAATTAACTATTTTAATTAAACCAACATGGTATCTTACTTTAATTTATGCAATTATTAAGTGAAAAAAATGCACAAGTAAAAGTGAAAATGATGTCAAAAGAAAGCCAGATGAGCCTCCTCCAATGTCAATCATTTAGGCATTATGCCTTTTTTCTTTTTTGCCATTATTACTTGTGTTCAGTTGATATCAACTATCCAATAATTACATTCTTATTAAATGCTAAAAATTAAAAAAAAATTAAAAATGATTGGCTGGACTTTCCTAATGCTCCAAGAAAATGAGAAAATAAATTATGAAATAAAAGTGTTCCAATCCCATTCTTTTATTGACTAAATAATAATATATTATGAAGGTAATAATTCACAAGTAAACATTTTAAAACAATTGATTAATTGTGTTTGCTGATACTCATTGTACGTTTGTAAACTTTAATTTAATAATTGAAAACATCTAAAGTAGATAACCGGTGATGCTAAAATATTCATAAACAAGAACAAGTAAACCATTAAACTAAGGAAATTTCTAGAAAGAGAATATATGAATGAAATTCAAAAGTTACAATGATATCTTCGGTTGACTAATGCATTCTAGATATACTTTATTGGCGGCCACATTTTCTTCTTTCTAAAGCTATAATAAATAATAATAGTTTTTGTCAATGGCTGATCGCAACTTTACAAGAAGCATTATGAGATCACAATACATGGGATGCACTAAAATTCACACTAATAGTAAAACAATTAGATAATAATAAAAAAAATTATCACTAAATGAAGATATTAAATAATAATTTGTATTATCACAAATATGTTCAAATATTTTACTTTTTCATAATACTCTCTTGTTGATTCTATATATATATATATACATATATATTACTGATAGTTTATAATCACAACTAAAACATCCATCTTGTCATTATTAATCTTATAGAAATTATGATTTTGACAAGATAATTTTTTTTGTCATCACTTAATATGTATAGTGAATGGCATTTATTATTATTTAATGTATTTATTATTGACTTAAACATCACATTAGCCTTATGAAAATCATTATTTCGACAAAATAATTTTGTTATCATTTAATATATATATATATATATATATATTTAGTTAGTGACTTTTTTGGTATTATTATTGAATATATACGTTATTTTATTTTTTTTAATGATGTTCCCATTAATTAGGACCTCTAGTAGAAATGTAAAAGGAGAAAAAGAATTATTGATAGCGAAAATTTTATTTTAATGGGTACATAACATGAAAATACAAATGAAATCATATCTCATATAACTATATTAGAAGAAACATTTTCTTCACATTCGAAGGAGAAAGAGCTTTTTCTTCCTAAAATTTGAAGGTCAAAATATAGACTAGCTTCCTTCAACATGATTAAAAGGGTGTTTGGGTGAGTTTATCAGTTTCACAAAATATTTTATAAGATATTTAAAAGCTCATAAGTTGATAAAAAATATTTGATAATTTTTTTTTAAAAAGGAGTTTATAAAATCTTAAAATAAGATATTAGGAGTTTATAAGTTCTTTTAAAAAAAGTAAAGAGACTCTAACTTATTTTTAAGATCTTAACAAATTTCTTTATTTTTAATCATTTTAATTACAAAATTACCATTATTAACATCTTATAAGCTCTAAGATCTTATTTTATCCAAACACTTCAACAAATTTTAAAAAAAATAAGATTTAACATCTTATAATATCCAAAAATATCTTATAAAATGTTTAAATAAGCTTAGCCAAAGCTTAATTACATTTGCAACATTCTTAGTGAATATAAATTATATTTTATCTAGCACATAATATAAACCTTTTCCTTTTTGAGAAATTAATGTTAGTATCAACACTTCACTATATTTTAATTTTTAATACAGTCGCTTTTCACTTTACAAATAGAAAGTTTTGTTCGAAAGGTCTTTAGCGCTAATAACAACTCTTCCAAATTCCAATGTACTATCCAGTTTTTCTGAAAACACAAGGATATGTTTAGATAATAAATACACAAAAAAATTCCTGGGGATCTTGCTTTTTGGCTGTCAAGTCCCTCTACAATTATTGATTTATGACTCACACACATATGTATGTATGTATGTAGACCTCAATGAATTCAATGAAGTGATCGGTAGTTGTGATAGTTTTAGGAATCAGTCGAAGTTGTCCTTGAATTATCCTAAATAATTTCGAGATCCCCCCCCCCCCCCCTCTCTTTTTTTTAATAATTGATATATGTATATCGCTTACATTTATGTTTTGTTTGGTTTAATACTTTTGATGATAAATAAATTACAAAAAATAAAATAAAATGTATTATATAAATTTTAATTTTATTTGGTTCCTTAAGAAAAATAGTGAAAAGTTTTACTTGGTTGTTTAAGAAAAATATTGAGAGGTGTCCGTGGATCATGAGTTTTTCTCTTTTCTGTAGAAAAAAATATTACAACTCAAAATGATCAAATAATAATTTCGAAAATACTTGCAAAGAAATTAATTTGAAAGCAAAATGCAAGATTTTTAATGTGGTCCGACAATGTGCTTACTTCAAGCGACGAAGAGATGAATTTTTCAAATATTAATTCAAGTGTCAAGTATAAATTCATGTTCCACTAGTCTCGCAAGAACACTCAATTCCCTCGTTCTAACCTTCTTCAAAGAAAAAATTCGCAAAAATAGTCCATAACTAACTTGAATAGGGTAAAAAATAAAAAATATAGAACGAATAGGCTTAATATGAGTTTGGGGGCGAAAACGGCCCATTGGGCCTAGATTGTACGCCCTAGCTTGGAAACATAGACTGCTACCCAGGGCAGGGCACTGTGCTGACAGGCGCTGGGGCACCCACCCATGAACTTCAATGCATAAAGGTACCTTCAGTGTGCCTGCCTGTATGCCCCTATGCCCCATGCTCCTTCACGCAGCATGCTTGTCCTACACGATGGGTCTCGTCCTCTGTATGCATATCGCACCCATTGTTACCATTGTCATGTTTTGCATCCTTTTATTGTTTGTCGCCATTTCTTCACCATTTTTGTCGTATCTCGTCATTTTCATTATTTTCAACTTGAATTTCAAGGCACACGCAACAATCTCCACCTTAACTTGAAATCTCCATCCATTATCTTCGTCTCCCCTACCCCTTGAAGGACTAGTATCTGAGTCTGCAAATGTTTATCAAATTCAAACAATGTTGGAATTTGATTCACAAGATGAGCTTCATCAACATATTTGCCTGATTATCCTTACTCCCAACCTTGTCAACCAAGACAACATCTTGAGGTACTATATCTCAGACAAAGTGATACCTCGCGTCAATAATCTTTATTTTCTCATGAAATTTTTGATTTTTCGATAGGTATATGGTGCTCTGACTATCATAAAATACTATAATAATATTAGAATTTATACTTATATCATCAATAAGCTCTTTCAGCTAAATGTCTTCTTTTATGCCTTCAGTTAAAGATATGTACTCAAACTAGCTTGTCATAGATCTTTTCCTGTCCAAAATTTCGGCATAGTCTGCATCTACATTGCCAACAAGTCTAGCAATGGAATTTGACTATACACCAAACATCTATCTACAGAACCTTTAAGATATTTCATAATCCATTTTACTGCCTACCAATGCATCTTCCTCAGCTTGTGCATGTACCTGCACATAATGCTAACGATGTGTGAAATATCTGGCCTAGTGTACACTATAGTGTACATCATACTACCAACTACACGAGCATAATGCACATTAGACATGTGCTCCACCTCATTCTTGGTACTCGGTGGTAGATACTAATGAAAGCTTAAAATCAGCCAAGTGATGAATTAACTGACTTGGACTTATCCATCCCAAAATGCTCTAGTACTTTCTCAATATATTTCTGTAGAGACATGCCTAATATCCTCTTTGTATTGCCTAAATCCTTCATCTCAAATGTTGGTCCTTCTTCTTCTAATTCATTGATAAAACGAGCTAGCAAATGTTGGGTTTCCTCAAGGCCTCTCATGGCTATCCTAAACCCATTCTGATCCCGACCACGTTGCTCCTGTAACTCGGTGTTTCGGCGAACCAACTCCTGTCGACAAACTTCTAGCTGTTGTTCTAACTCTTCACATCTATCCTTAAAACGAAGGTGTTCACTTTTATGGTGGTCTCTATCATCCTCAAGCTGATGCACAATTAAATTTGGGTAATCCTTTCGGGGTGCATTAAATCTCCTTGAAGTGGTTTGCTTGCATCTAGGATTAAACCGCTCACTTCCTCTAACCTTAATCACGTGGGGTGAAGCATCTAAAGGATGAACTGACTTACGTGGGTTCTGACTTACCATCTTATCTTCAAAGACAAAAGAACCTATGTCAATACAAAAAAAACCACAAGGTCACGAGCAAAGAGGACATTACTGTATAAGAGTTCTAAGCCCAACTTCCATAGTCCGAGGATCCTATCCCGACATAGCCTAAGTTTAGAACCTAGGCTCTGATACCATTTGTCACGCCCCAAAATCAAACCACATTTATACCAAAATTGAGCGTGAAATTTAATCCCAAATACAATTGAAATTAACAATCCAAAACATAAGGTTAAATAGGAACTCATCCAATTCCTTGCATCTCACAACTCAAAACTCAAGGTATCAAAATTCTTCAGGAACTAAACACAATAAAATCCATGGCAAATAAAATAAAACTAATGAACTTAATGGAAATTATACTAGTCTATTGAAATCCAGAATTACGTCTTCACTCTTGATTCTCATCATGCAGGATCCACCTCCTCACTAGGATTAGGACCTATGTCTGCCAGAAGGAAGTTAGAGAAAAGAGAAGAGTGTGAGTAAAGACTCAGTGAGTGCTAAGTGTGTGTAGAGTGAGTTATTAAATTAAAATTATTTTTTTGTACAGTAGAAATTTTGAGTATTATAAAAAGGAACTCATAAAGCAGTTTAGCAGTAACAGTTGAGAAAACTATAAGCGATCAAGCAGTAACCAATCAGAATTTTATTAAACGATTTCCTAGACTATCAACTTAAATACGATGATCAGTCAGTTTTGCTGTAGCCAGTCAACCTTATGACTCCCACCGTAATAATCCCTTATCGCTCCGGGCAAGGTGCGACCTTACCAAACAGTGCCCGAGCGTCCCCGGGAATTCCTACGACCCACCTCAGCCACAAACGGCTTCTGTTGTGCACTGGGGGGATTGGGCCATGGGGGCTTGGTATTCAACCGGCTAGCCCGCTGCTGCCCAGTGAAGTCCCTCGCACACCCAGACCAAGTTGGATCCAACTAACAGTAACAGTAACAGTAACATTAAACAGTTGATCATCGAATTTAATTGGTAGTCTAGAAGCATTAAAATCATAAAGCATAGATTTCTTTTTCTAGAATTGAAACAAGCAAAATATTTCTTTTTGTGCGAAAATAAAACAAGAAAAAGGATTTCTTTTTGTGCGCAGTGGAATATATAGTGCAGTGTAAATTGAAAACAATTCATGAGCAATTACATAATAGCATATATCCTTCTGGGTTTTGAAACATAAAAATATATAGTATTTATAAGTTTAGGCACTCACCTTTGATATCAATCCTAGACGTCAATCTCCTATCTCAGAGTCAATCGTATCAACAACTGGGTCACATGATTTATTTATTAAATACTTCAATCATCCATTCAACCAATTTAAAAGACAACTCATAGGACTAGCCTTATGAGTACCATAGACATATGATATCTAGAACATAACAATCCTAGTTAGTACTAAAATATTCTTCACTATATATATATACACGTATATATATATTAAAAGACCCAGAAAGCAACCTTGAATTGAAATAAGGTCAAAATTGATTCATAGGGGGTCAAAATTTGCGGCTATGTACCATGAAGACAAGCAACAATGAATAATTAAAAGAAAAGGCCCTGGAATTCTTAATAGTCAAGACATAGGGGAAATGGAAGGCTCGATCAGCAGAATAATGGGGTGAAGAATAATAATGGAGAAGTACGAAAACAAAACCTCTTACTGTGCCGAGGCAATTTCTCTATGGTGCCAGTTTTCCTCCCTTTTACTTCTTCTTTCTTTCTTCCGCCGTTCTTCTCCTTATTTTGTGTGTGTGTGTGTGCGTGTGTGTATGTGGCTAGGGTTTTAGAGTATGAGACTTATATATGTGGACTAAGTGTTTAATTACAGCTGGGACTCTGATTATAGTTCTCTCTCTAGGGTTAGAAATATCTTATAATAAAACTAACTATTTTATTTCAATTCCTAGGATCTCAATTACTTATTTCTAGCAACAATTATAATATTATTATGAGGAAATTATTACTTTCTATATATATACCTCAATAAAAATTAAGTGAATAAAGTAAATTAAGGCAAATAAATCGATTAAATAAGAAGCAAAATTTTGGGCATTACATTCCACCCCCCTTAAAAGAATTTGGTCCCCAAATTCTAACCTGGGTCAGCGAAAAGTTCGGGATGATATTTTCGCATTTCCTCCTCGTTTTTCCCACGTTACTTCCTTCACGTTATAGTTTCTCCAGAGAATCTTTACTAGTGGAATCTCTCTAGTGCCCAGCTTCTGAATTTTCGACCTAAAATTTGAACCGATCTCTCTTCATATGTCAAATCCTTCTGAAGCTGTAGATTCTCGTGCTTAACAACATGCGAGGGGTCTGGGTGATAGTTCTTCAGTTGCAAAACGTGAAAAACATTATGTATCCCCGTAAGGTTAGGTGGTAAATGAATTTAATAAGTTACTCTTCTAATATAGAACTCTAAGCGCCCTAATACATCTTCATATTCTTCACAAACGAGGAAGCAAGGTGACTTCTAGTAGTGATGAGCTACCATAGTAAATGTAACTTCTAATAGTGATGAGCTACAAAGCAAGAGTGAGATCTTCTTTCTGTGAAGAAGACGGCTTACCCTTTCAAAAAGTTTATAGGGCTGTCACAGAACCTGAAGAATCTGGAGTTCTGTTAGAAAATATTGGGAATGAGAACAAAGGGGAAGTAGCTGACCAGTCTAAAACCTTAGAAGATATTGCTTGCAATCCGGCAGTCATAGAGAGGACTGAAGAAAGCTTATTGATTCAAGTTGATGGCTCACAAATGGAACGTGTGGGGTAAGTGGAAAAGGAAAGTGAGAAACTGAGGTTGATAGAAGTATCAACTGTGGCTACCAATGGTAACAAGCCAGCAGGGATTTGATAATGTCAGAGATAAGGACAAAGGCCTCGAAAAAGCTGAATTATGTGAAAATGAGAAAGATACAGAAGTATGTAGCTGAGAATAGAATCTGAAATTAGGAAGCCAAAAAAAAAAAAATGTAAAATTCCTTAGATGTAGCTTCTGAGGATGCTGAAGCATCTGATTTGGGTTAAGAGACAAACACAAGTTCTTTCAAGAAGCAAGGTTTAACAGATGATAGAATAGTCGATTCAGTGTTCTTGTTGCGAAACGTTGCAACAATTATTTCGAATGAGACCAAAAAGAGCTCATCTATCCCTAGCTGGTGGCTTATAAATGAAAGATGAGGAACATTTGGAAAAGGAAAGTTAAAAACCATTGGTGATAAAAATTTTAACATAGTACGCAATGATGACAAGCTAACTGAAATGGATTAGGTGAAAATTGAGGGTGAAAACCCAAGAAGAGAAGAATTGTTTGAAAAGGAAAGAGATACAGGAAATGCTTTGCTGAAGAAGGAAACGCATATAGGGAAGCCTGTAGAATCATTCCATGCAGCTTTTGAGTATATTAAAACAGAAGAGAAAACAGTTGGTGCCGTTGATACAAAGGAGGAAACCCATGGGGGACAGATCAGAAATGTTGAAAAGTACTTGGCCTCACAAACTCTATTCGTCAGCATATTAGAATCCATAGGAGCATTCACTTCTAGGTTATAAGGTAAATCCTCCACTTACAAGTTTATGGAATTCGCAAAATGTACAGAAATAAGGGTGTGAGTTGCACTAGGGTCAAATAGAGCTTTTCCCGAAGGTTGGGATATGAGAACTGTACCTTCAACCACCGTAGTTGGATATGGGACTTCTTCGCCCTCGAGTGCAAATACTCTAGCTGAGACTTTTGGCTTGGCATTGTTTGAGTTTCCTGGGCCACGTTGATTTCCCTTAGCTGAACTTTGATTCGCCTGTTGTTGCCTCTTCCTTGGACAGTCGCGGATATGGTGTTGATCGCTACCGCATGCTAGGCAACGGCCCATCTTCCTCCAACATTGATATTCATCATGTCCTGAGTATCCACAATGGCTACACATTTTGTCCCTTTTCTCAGCATTGCCTGGCACAGAGGTCCCACCTTGGTTTGCGAATGGAGTGGTTGAACTGCTGTCGTGGTTGTTTTGTTAATTGCCCTTGGTTCCTCCCTCCTTGCCAGTTAGCATCAGCTGGACGGGACTTCTTTTCAACTTTATTCAAGGCTTCCAACTCAGCTAGTCCCGATTCTATCTTCAAAGCTTTCTCTACTGCGGTCGTGTAGTTGGGTATATCCATAGGGAGAAGGGCTCTTTGTATGTTAGGGAGAAGCCCTTTCAAAAACTTTCTAACTCGTCTTGGCTCATCATCTAGCATGTATGGCACATACTTGATTAGTCGTGTATGCTCAGCCTCATATTGAGCCACCGTGAGATTTCCTTGCTGCAATTGATGGAACTCATCTTCCCTTTGTTCACGAACCAACTTTGGGATATACTTGTTGTCAAACTCCTTAAGGAAATTTTCCCAAGTTCTAGCAGTTTGTTGTTGTCTCCATCTCGCCTCTACTGAGTTCCACCAGTGGCGTGCCGGCCCCTCAAAAAGGAATACAGCTAAATTGACCTTCTGCTCGTCATTATAATTTAGTACGCTATAGATGTTTCCAATACTCTCAATCCAAAGTTCAGCTTTTCGATCATCAGGCTCCCCACTGAAACGTTGAGGTCGGAAACGTAGGAATCGATCAAGTGCCATATCAGGAGGGTGAGGCCCTCCTGGTTGCTGATGGTTCTGAAGAGCTTGCGTGAATTGTTGCATTGCCGCTACCATTTGACTTAAAGGATCGTCACCTGTCGGTGGTTGTTGGGGTGGAGCTTGTCTGTGTTCTACGTTTGGGGGATTGGTAGGAGCATGTCTCGAGGATTCGGGTTCCTCCCTTGATTGACTTCGTGAAGCATTTGCTGGGCGTCTTCCTCGACGAACTCCATGGTTAGGATCCATTCTATGGTAAAGTGATTGCTATTAGTAGGCTATACTTAATTGAAATATGAAATAAAGTGTAAAATAAGGTAAGGTGAAAATATTTATCATATATTATGAATTCCTAACATCGTCTATACACATATCCTTTATTTATTAGTAACTAATTGGATTTGATTAACTATCAATTCAATTATTACTATTATGGCTCTTCTCTAATAGTAGCTCCCATACTTCTTTAAATAACTCAAGAGGTTCACTAGATAAAAGAGGAAATAAAAGAAATATTTATTTATATATTAATTAATTAATTTATTCATAAAACTACTATATAAGCCACTAATCTACTAAAATAGTGCAAACGGAAGTTTAAACTAAAAGCTTTGTCAAACTCTAAATAATAATACTCCTGTTCTAATCTTCATCATTTCCTCCACTCGAATCTATCTCTTCGATATCTCTATTTGAGCCTACTTCCTCTAAATCTTCCTCAGGGTCTTCTTCATTTTCCTCACCGGGCTCTTCCTCCGTTGGTCCTTCTTCTTCTAATTCATTGATAAAACGAGCTAGCAAATGTTGGGTTTCCTCAAGGCCTCTCATGGCTATCCTAAACCCATTCTGATCCCGACCACGTTGCTCCTGTAACTCGGTGTTTCGGCGAACCAACTCCTGTCGACAAACTTCTAGCTGTTGTTCTAACTCTTCACATCTATCCTTAAAACGAAGGTGTTCACTTTTATGGTGGTCTCTATCATCCTCAAGCTGATGCACAATTAAATTTGGGTAATCCTTTCGGGGTGCATTAAATCTCCTTGAAGTGGTTTGCTTGTATCTAGGATTAAACCGCTCACTTCCTCTAACCTTAATCACGTGGGGTGAAGCATCTAAAGGATGAACTGACTTACGTGGGTTCTGACTTACCATCTTATCCTTCAAAGACAAAAGAACCTATGTCAATACAAAAAAAACCACAAGGTCACGAGCAAAGAGGACATTACTGTATAAGAGTTCTAAGCCCAACTTCCATAGTCCGAGGATCCTATCCCGACATAGCCTAAGTTTAGAACCTAGGCTCTGATACCATTTGTCACGCCCCAAAATCAAACCACATTTATACCAAAATTGAGCGTGAAATTTAATCCCAAATACAATTGAAATTAACAATCCAAAACATAAGGTTAAATAGGAACTCATCCAATTCCTTGCATCTCACAACTCAAAACTCAAGGTATCAAAATTCTTCAGGAACTAAACACAATAAAATCCATGGCAAATAAAATAAAACTAATGAACTTAATGGAAATTATACTAGTCTATTGAAATCCAGAATTACGTCTTCACTCTTGATTCTCATCATGCAGGATCCACCTCCTCACTAGAACTAGGACCTATGTCTGCCAGAAGGAAGTTAGAGAAAAGAGAAGAGTGTGAGTAAAGACTCAGTGAGTGCTAAGTGTGTGTAGAGTGAGTTATTAAATTAAAATTATTTTTTTGTACAGTAGAAATTTTGAGTATTATAAAAAGGAACTCATAAAGCAGTTTAGCAGTAACAGTTGAGAAAACTATAAGCGATCAAGCAGTAACCAATCAGAATTTTATTAAACGATTTCCTAGACTATCAACTTAAATACGATGATCAGTCAGTTTTGCTGTAGCCAGTCAACCTTATGACTCCCACCGTAATAATCCCTTATCGCTCCGGGCAAGGTGCGACCTTACCAAACAGTGCCCGAGCGTCCCCGGGAATTCCTACGACCCACCTCAGCCACAAACGGCTTCTGTTGTGCACTGGGGGGATTGGGCCATGGGGGCTTGGTATTCAACCGGCTAGCCCGCTGCTGCCCAGTGAAGTCCCTCGCACACCCAGACCAAGTTGGATCCAACTAACAGTAACAGTAACAGTAACATTAAACAGTTGATCATCGAATTTAATTGGTAGTCTAGAAGCATTAAAATCATAAAGCATAGATTTCTTTTTCTAGAATTGAAACAAGCAAAATATTTCTTTTTGTGCGAAAATAAAACAAGAAAAAGGATTTCTTTTTGTGCGCAGTGGAATATATAGTGCAGTGTAAATTGAAAACAATTCATGAGCAATTACATAATAGCATATATCCTTCTGGGTTTTGAAACATAAAAATATATAGTATTTATAAGTTTAGGCACTCACCTTTGATATCAATCCTAGACGTCAATCTCCTATCTCAGAGTCAATCGTATCAACAACTGGGTCACATGATTTATTTATTAAATACTTCAATCATCCATTCAACCAATTTAAAAGACAACTCATAGGACTAGCCTTATGAGTACCATAGACATATGATATCTAGAACATAACAATCCTAGTTAGTACTAAAATATTCTTCACTATATATATATACACGTATATATATATTAAAAGACCCAGAAAGCAACCTTGAATTGAAATAAGGTCAAAATTGATTCATAGGGGGTCAAAATTTGCGGCTATGTACCATGAAGACAAGCAACAATGAATAATTAAAAGAAAAGGCCCTGTAATTCTTAATAGTCAAGACATAGGGGAAATGGAAGGCTCGATCAGCAGAATAATGGGGTGAAGAATAATAATGGAGAAGTACGAAAACAAAACCTCTTACTGTGCCGAGGCAATTTCTCTATGGTGCCAGTTTTCCTCCCTTTTACTTCTTCTTTCTTTCTTCCGCCGTTCTTCTCCTTATTTTGTGTGTGTGTGTGTGTGCGTATGTGTATGTGGCTAGGGTTTTAGAGTATGAGACTTATATATGTGGACTAAGTGTTTAATTACAGCTGGGACTCTGATTATAGTTCTCTCTCTAGGGTTAGAAATATCTTATAATTAAACTAACTATTTTATTTCAATTCCTAGGATCTCAATTACTTATTTCTAGCAACAATTATAATATTATTATGAGGAAATTATTACTTTCTATATATATACCTCAATAAAAATTAAGTGAATAAAGTAAATTAAGGCAAATAAATCGATTAAATAAGAAGCAAAATTTTGGGCATTACATGTTCCCAGTTGTAAAGCGGGACGAACTGATACGTTGTTCCCAGCTGTTAAGTTCGGGATGTGCTGATATGTTGTTCCCAGCTGTAAAGCGGGACGAGCTGATATGTTGCTCCCAGCTGTTAAGCTCGGGACGTGCTGATATGTTGTTCCCAACTGTAAAGCGGGACGAGCTGATATGTTGTTCCCAGCTGTAAAGCGGGACGAGCTGATATGTTGTTCCCAGCTGTTAAGTTCGGGACGTGCTGATATGTTGTTCCCAGCTGTTAAGTTCGGGACGTGCTGATATGTTGTTCCCAGCTGTAAAGCGGGACGTGCTGATATGTTGTTCCCAACTGTAAAGCGGGACGAGCTGATATGTTGTTCGCAGCTGTTAAGCTCGAACGTGCTGATATGTTGTTCCCAGCTGTAAAGCGGGACGAGCTGTTAAGGGACTGATATGATCTGTTAGATTGATTCGATTGATATGATCTGTTTATTGATTGATTTTGATTGTTTCCGGACTGATTGAATGATTGCATGCTTGACTGAATGCGACTGACTGATTGCCTGCCTGATCGATTGTCTGACCGTATTCTGATCTGTTCTGCCTGACTGTTGATTTACAGTCTGTTGAGTTGATTCTCCCTCAACAGATTCCTTCTGTTATGCTTACAGTTATCCCTCACTAAGTCCTTTGGACTTAACCCCTCGTTTATTTTGATTCTCTCAGACAGGGACTAAGCAAGGGATTTGGACTCCATGCTGGATAAGAGTATGTTTTGTAATAGATCAGATGTTGAATGTATATATGGAAGTCGTCTGATTGCTAAGTATGGATTTGAGATCTATGATACGTTATGATGATAGGGATGACTTAAAGGTTGTAAATATTTCGTTATATAAGAACATGAATTTTGGCCTTCGTTTTATAGATTATCGAGTTTGGTAAGGTTGTAATTCCGCTGCTTTTGATAAGTTGAGTTGGAAATCTGATGGCATGCATTTAGTTATGTGTTGTATATTACAGGTTTGTTTAAGTTTGAATCCGCTGCTATTTCTGATGAACATGAAATGTCTGATTATGGGCCTATTGAATTGTATTTTTTGGTTCAAAATTATTGAATGGAACGTTTTGATATCTCAGCTTTGGGTTACCTAGAGTGGGGTGTCACAGGTGGTATCAGAGCTTGGGTTTGGAAAGCCCAACCAATGCTATGATATGATCCTCGGATATGGAACTTTTGGATAGTGGAGTTAAGTATGACTGTGGAATGTTTAAGATATGAATGAGTTAACGGACACTAGAGCCTAGGTTATTGATAATCTTGGCATTGTGTATCATTTGATAATATTGGAATTTGTGAATGATTTCTTATTTTGGTTAGTTTGAGTACGAATTATCGGTGTTTGATTTATTGGAAGTGATTCGAAGATTTAAGATGAGATTGATCAGTTGCTATTAATGAGATGACTTACATACTTTAGGATGTTTATGGGATCTTATGGTATTGCAGAATGAATAGACTTATATGTCTAGGTGTCTGACTTGATCTTATCTGATTCTTTTCCTCTCTTTTGTAGAACTTAGTAGAGTTGGTGGTAGTAATGGCGTCGCAAGGAAGTTCTGAGACACCTATTCCTCATAGAACAGGACGACGGGGTAGACCTCCTGGGCAAAGGGTCGTTAACTGACAAGTTCCTAGGCGAGAAGCACCTGCCCATCCTCAACCAATGCTGGAAGAGGAAGTTTCTCAAACTCCTCTAATAGATCAACCAGCAATGGATCTCCCGGAAGGGCTTGGTCTACGGGAGAGACAGAGACGCAGGCAACTGACGGCTAGAGCGGAGGTAGCAGAGGCGGTTACAGAAGATAGAACCTTGGAATGATTTCTTCGTTTCAATCCCCCGAAGTTCTTGGGAGGTCCTGATGATAGAAAGGCTGAGGAGTGGATCGAGAGTTTGGAAGTTATTTTTGGGACATTGCGTTACTCGGATGAATGGAGGGTTCGATTTGCCGCATTCCTTCTAGAAGGTTCCGCACGGAGTTGGTGGAAGATGATTGATCGAATATGGACGGCTGAAGGAACCCGCCGAACTTGGGAGAATTTCACCCGAGACTTTATGAGAAAATTTGTGCCAGAAGAAGTAGAAGTGGGATTGCTAGATATGGCACACAAGTCGAGATATATAATGCATCCGAGAAGCACGAAGATGTATCGAGACTTGAAGAAGTAATTCTAGCAGAATGTAAAAAGAGAATGTAGATCGACAAACAGGCTCTACTCATTTTCTGTCAGTTGGATCATTAATCAGATGAGAATCTGGGGACGGATTCTTTTAAGGGGGGAGGATTGTAACACCCCTTAAATTCAGTATTTCAGAAAATTGGGATTTAGAAATTAAGATTTCGGTTAATCGGATTTTAGGGCTCATAATTAATAATAAAAAGACATAATTGCAAGGAAATTGGAAGTTTGGGATTCAATTGAGGAATCTTATAATGTTAGGGACTTAATCGCAAAAAAATGGAATATTGGATTTTGGAAATCGGGCAGCTTTTCTTCTCTTTTTCTTTTCTTCCTTCTTCCCATTTTTTCTTCTTTCTTCATCACTATTCCATTTTTCTTCCTCCTTCAACCGAGAGTCAACCACCACCATGATCCTATCTCCAGCGACCTAAACCCCAATCTAACCGCACCAAACTCTTTCCCCACATGCCTAGTGTCCATTTCCACCACCATGCAAGCCATCGGACGGCGGAGCCCCACGGCGGAGGAAGACCCAATTTTTTGGTGGTGATGGGTTTAACATTTTCCGGCGGTGATTTAGGTGTTTGAGGGGTGTTTTGGAAAGCTTAAGGTGTGAGGAAGAGGGCTGTATGGTTGCATGTGGTTGAAGAACGGCCAGAAGTTGAGAAAATGGTGATCGGAGTTGGGCGGTGTGTTTATAAATTGGTCTGAAAATTGGAGTTTTTGGAGGCTACAGGCGTCTAAACAGAAATTTGACTGTACCGTTGGACTCAGGAGCTCGAAAGGAGTTGGACTGCTCGGTTTGAGAATTTTCTGGCAGCGGCAGACGGCGGCGCTCCGGCGGCTGGTGGTGGCGCTCCGGCGACCTCAAGGGCAGTTTCTTCATCCCGACGTGGCGAACGCAGTGGCGTGGTTGGTTCGTGAAACCGAGGTCTTGTTGTGTAGTTGTGGTAGAGAATTGGAGAGTTGTTATATATATATATGTGCATGCATATGTATATTTTCCTTATTGAGATGTATCCATGCCAAGAATAGAATTTGAGGATGTTGAGATGTTATATATATATATATATATATGTTGGTTTCCCATGCTATGTAATATGAATTTAGTGGACCTGGACTCATGCATAATGCCAACTTGGACTTATTATAGTATTAAGGATTGTATTATAAGATTAAATGGCATTTGATTAGGAATTGATTATGTAAGGATTATGTTCATGACCTTGAAATAGGAATGAGATACTGCATTAATTGATAAATTAGTGATTCTGGATCGTTAATGGTATAATTGTGATTAATAGAATTAAGTATGGATTTTGATTATAAATATTACTTTTTGGATAGGTAACAACGAAATGGGTCCTGCGGACCAATAGGCTGCTGACCGTGATAGCACTTCTGAGATTACGGAGGTGAGGGTCTCCCACTTTGGGTTATTGCTTTGATTACCGCTATTCGTGAATTGTTGAACCCCTATGAGGGTCTGCCAATCTGGCACTTCATTTTATTTATCGGTAATTGTGATAAACCCCTGTGCGGGTTACTGTTTCTGAATTGATTGAACTATTATTGAAATCTGTGATCTGTTAAGATCTTTGATATTCTGATATCTGATTCGGACACCCCTGCGCGGGTTATTTCTGTTCTGATTCTGTTTCTGTTGGTTCTAAAGCTCATAATGTTTTCTGATATATGTTATATGTTCGTTCAGTTATATGTCTTGCTATCTGTTTGTTCTGGTATCTGTATTGTCCAGTACTATTACCGTTTGCCCTGTCGGCACTTCTATACTGTTCTGAATTATCTGTACGTCTGATACGCTAGGGGCTATTCCCTGGGTATTCATTTTGTAAGTCCAATACACTAGGGGCTATTCCCTGGGTATTCAGTTTGTCAGCCATATGCTGGGTTATTCCTAGGTATGAGCGACGTGCTAAGGCTATTCTTGGGCATCTACTGTTATCCTTCGATTGACATCTGTTATCCGTCCGTACTGTTATATGTTAATCTGATATCCGACTGTCTGTTATCTGTTACCGAGCTGATATGTTGTTCCCAGCTGTTAAGTTCGGGACGTGCTGATATGTTGTTCCCAGTTGTAAAGCGGGACGAACTGATATGTTGTTCCCAGCTGTTAAGTTCGGGACGTGCTGATATGTTGTTCCCAGCTGTAAAGCGGGACGTGCTGATATGTTGTTCCCAGCTGTAAAGCGGGACGAGCTGATATGTTGCTCCCAGCTGTTAAGCTCGGGACGTGCTGATTTGTTGTTCCCAACTGTAAAGTGGGACGAGCTGATATGTTGTTCCCAGCTGTAAAGCGGGACGAGCTGATATGTTGTTCCCAGCTGTTAAGTTCGGGACGTGCTGATATGTTGTTCCCAGCTGTTAAGTTCTGGACGTGCTGATATGTTGTTCCCAGCTGTAAAGCGGGACGAGCTGTTAAGGGACTGATATGATCTGTTAGATTGATTCGATTGATCTGATCTGTTTATTGATTGATTTTGATTGTTTCCGGACTGATTGAATGATTGCATACTTGACTGAATGCGACTGACTAATTGCCTGCCTGATCGATTGTCTGACCGTATTCTGATCTGTTCTGCCTGACTGTTGATTTACAGTCTGTTGAGTTGATTCTCCCTCAACAGATTCCTTCTGTTATACTTACAGTTATCCCTCACTAAGTCCTTTGGACTTAACCCCCCGTTTATTTTGATTCTCTCAGACAAGGACTAAGCAAGGGATTTGGACTCCATGCTGGATAAGAGTATGTTTTGTAATAGATCAGATGTTGAATGTATATATGGAAGTCGTCTGATTGCTAAGTATGGATTTGAGATCTATGATACGTTATGATGATAGGGATGACTTAAAGGTTGTAAATATTTCGTTATATAAGAACATGAATTTTGGCCTTCGTTTTATAGATTATTGAGTTTGGTAAGGTTGTAATTCCGCTGCTTTTGATAAGTTGAATTCGAAATCTGGTGGCATGCATTTAGTTATGTGTTGTATATTACAGGTTTGTTTAAGTTTGAATCCGCTGCTATTTCTGATGAACATGAAATGTCTGATTATGGGCCTATTGAATTGTATTTTTTGGTTCAGAATTATTGAATGGAACGTTTTGATATCTCAGCTTTGGGTTACCCAGAGTGGGGTGTCACATAAATGCACTAAACCTTTTATACCACTACCTAGGACATTGCTTCAAGCTATATAATAATTTCTTTAGAAGACAAGCCTGGTCTTCCTTTCTCGGAACAATGGATCCCTATGGTTGACCCATATAAATTCGCTCCTTCAACTAACTATTCAAGAATGCTATCTTCACATCCATCTACTCAAACTCCATATTAAATAAAGTTGCCATAATAACCAACAGGCGAATGGAAGCATGCTTTACAACTAGAGAGAACACTTCAAACAATCAATTCCCTTTCTTTGAGTAAAACCCCTCGCAACCAATTACCCCTTGTAGCAAGCATCCTCAACCCCCCGAATTCCTTCTTTTTTCTTGAAGATCCATTTGCACCGAGGGTGGATGTGGTTTGGTTCGGTTTGAAAAACTGTACCTAACTGAATCGAAATAGAAATGTGATTCAGTGCAGTTTAAGGTATAAAGCTCTACCACAGTTTAAGGTATAAAGCTCTACCATAACCACTTAAGGAAGAAAAAATCATACCATTTAGAACTAGTTATTATAATTCGGTTAATTGGTTAACCATTTCTCATAAAATAATTAAAATTTAGTGAATAAATCAATTTTGAAATGGTATGGAAGTCAATTTAGTGAACAAATCCATTCAAAAAAATTTTGTCATGTGGGTAACGTGAGTTCTAATTAATTCAACAACATCCATTAGGCTAACTGAATTATAATTTCTCCAAAAGTAGGTAACAAGTGCCGCACCACTGCCATATATAAGCAAACTTTTGAGAGTTGGTAGCTTTCGTAATCCATTCAACAAAATTCTATGTCAAATGAGTAATCCAAGTCATTGAACTTTGCCCTCAATTATTTCAATTCAAGCAACACTTAACTCCATCCCTTTCTGATGTATATATCTATACAACAGTGCAAAACTCCCACATTATTTCAATTCATCAACACATTGCAAAACTGTACAACAATTCACATAAACTTTAGACACTAATCCCATCAGTAAATTAAAAGCCATAAATTTGAGCTTATTGAATTATGAAGGATTAGTTCCAGCAAATCAGAATCTTAGGGCAATTTTAGACAAAAAATCTACAAGTCAAAAATAGAAGCTCATCACAAAGTAATCTAATAGCTTAAACTCCAAAAACAAATTGCATACATTCAAACATAATTTTACAAAAACAGCAAATTGTGGACAATGAGAGAAAGAAGTAACAAACTTTAATTCCTGAAGATATTAAGTGGACAAAAAGTATTCCTCAAGCTTTAATCAATCAACATACCAAACATTCAAATAAACATCTAAACAAACTACTGAAATCTAAAACAACGAAGCCTCTTCCTATCCATATGACATATGTAATAGTACTTTCAGTTTAAAAACAACAAGAATAGTAAAAGCTTTCAAAGTAAATTCCATTCATTCATTAAGAGTTATAACACCTAGACATGTATCTCCGGCTGAGATGCCATCTCTGAAAAAAGAAAAGAGAACAAAAGTTTTAACAAAGCGTAATATGAAAGTATATTCAAAATTTACATAAAACATCAATAATAAGTTACCTTGCTCAAATTTCTCAAGCTCCTCGAAGTCTTCGTGTGAAAGTAATGAAAATGGTGTAGACTCCGCCCAATCTTATGTACAAATGAGAGCTTCCACCATTTTGGGAGTTAAAGAACTATGACAACGATCAAGTACTCTTTTTCCTGTACTAAAAGCAGACTCAGAAGCTACAGTAGAGACAAGTATGGCTAGCACCTCTAGAGCTATGGGCACAAGGATATGAAATCTAGTTGAATTCACCCTCTACCAATTCAATGCATCCAACTCGGCAAATCTATCATAAGGCTCACAATCTTTCTTTAGATATTTCTCTAGCTCAGACTTGGTATCTAACCTATGCCAGGTTGCTTGTAGATATAAACCCACACAACATGGATCATCGTCATCATCTTTTTCATTAATTAGTACTTTCATTTGAACATTTTGACTTTGAGAACCCCCCTTCACCACCTTGATATTGCTCATATATGACCTCAAACTGGAGATAAATTTTGTACATAATTCAATTGGGTGATTTATGTCAAAGAAGTACTCAATAAACTAACTGACATGTTTCAGTTTGTGCCTATCAACAACATATCAATTCCATTTGGATTTTCCTAGTAATTCTTATATTTCGTCTTCATTCTACCAGCTATCATCTTGGTACTTGGATTGCTAGACTCACAATACTGAATACCTCTTTTATCTATCTATTACTCTAACATAAGGTGTAGTAGAAATATGCATGGTAGCATAATAAAAGACTTCAAAAATGGCAAAATAGAATAATCATACTCCCAATCTTCTGGTAATGGTACCTCTTCCCCTTTTCATTATTCAAGTCCTCAAGAAACTTGTTGTCTTGCATTTCGAGCAATTCACATGTCTTTTAGGTACTTCAGAGCGGCCACTAACATCAGATACGTCGAATTCCACTTGTTTTCGACATCCAAGCAAACAAGGCATTTATATGAGACCTTTTCTTGTTCTACAGATGTCTTAAATATTACTAATCTTGAAGGAGAAGATCTCACATATTTAACTGTAGTTTGAATTCTTAGAACTGAATTATCAATCTCCTTTAATCCCTCATTTACAATTAAACTTAACATGTGTGCACAACAACACATGTGGATGTACTCTCACTTCAAAGTCACACTATTCCATGACATTAATCTCTATCTCAGGTATTGGATACTAAGATCATTTGATGAAGCATTATTAACTGTCAAGGTAAAAACTCTATTCAACTCCTAACCATTCAAGCATATCTCGACACTCTTAGCCATAATCTCTTCAGAATAGCCTATAATTTGACTAAAATTCAAAATCCTTTTATGCAACTTCCAATTATTATCAATAAAATGAACAGTTAAACATATGTAGTTCATATTCTAACGTGATGTCCATGTATTGGTGGTAAGGTAGATTTTAAGATAATGCTTTGTAAGAAATTTCTTTAACTTAAGTGTTTCCACATCAAATAGGATGAAAATATCACGCGCTAATGTAGTGCGTGATGGGATGACAAGTCTTGATTGTAAGATACCAAGAAACTTATGGAAAGCGTTATTCTCAACAAATCAAAAATGTAGCTCAGCAACTATGAATATCCTTACAAGTTCTATGTGACAAGCCTCTTGGTCAAACTTAAAGTATGTAGGTAAATGGCCTAAGCCACTCCCAGCAATATTACCATCATATTCTGCATCCACTATCATAACATGAATGGTTTTCTGCCTCTTATTTTATCTCGATCAGGATTGTCCTTGCACATCTTCAAGTGAGTTGGCATTGCACTTGTTCCATACATACACATAATGAAGCTAACACAGAAGTTACATATAGCCTTCCTATTATTCTTCTCATAATTTGGATCTAAGGTGAAGTAATGCCAAACTTCTGAGTGATTTCTATGTGTAGAAAAAGTTGATATGGTGGTGCCTGAACGAGGTGGAAATGTACCCATAGCATTAGAAGTAGATGAAGCCGAAGTAGATGATGATTTAGGTTGAGATGGAGTTGGAGTTAACCCCGTAATAGGAGTCTCTCTCATATCTGGGAATCACAAATTATTATTCTCACATGACAATATTTGCAAGGAAATAAAACCAATAAATTTTAACCATGTTTAGGTGAAGCATTGTCATTAACATTGGTAACTAAGAAAATTATTGCGTTTCCTATTCTTTACAGGTTGCAAGCAATCAAAAAGAGTTATGCTTATGATATCAAATATATGTGATGTTTCCATCCATCAATTTTAGAAAATAAGTAAAGATGCAAAGATACAAACATACGGGCATAGATGAAATAATTTCATACGAGCAAAAAAAATATCAATTTTAGAAAATAATACACACACAAAGGTGCCCATATATGTGAAGTATGAATCACTTAGTATCGAGCTTCAAAGCAACTATTTGAAGAACTAACTTGGGTAAGTCCTAGAGATGACAACAATAGAATGCGTTGGAGATGGAGTAGCGTGGATGGAGGGCATTGCCGATGTCGAGTGGGTAAGGCCAGTAGAGGCAATACCATTGGAGAAGAATTTAGGTTAGGCTGGAGAAGAATGTGTGTTTTTGGCAGAGAATTAGAAGAATTATTGATATATTCAATTAAGGATTTTTTTGAGATCTCTTATTACTTATTAGACATTTAGACTATGGGTTTAATTTTTTTTTTAATTTTATTTTTTAATTAAACTAATTTGATTTGGTTAACTTCTATTAACCGAATTGTACATAATAAGCAATTAATTGAATCATTTTTATTAAAGATACTGCATTGTTAAAGTACCAATTCAGATGGTTCAATTTTTATTAGTTTGGTTCAATTTAGTTTGATGATTCAATTTGATTTTTGGGTTTTTTTGCCCACCCCTACTTGTACCAACAATTTTCTAACTTTTAGGTATATCAACCAGCTTCCATGTGCTATTCTTGTATAGAGACTCTATCTTGGACAAAAAAATGGTCTCTCTTTATGTAACTGGGTCATCTCTCACAACTCCTGAGCCGAACTCAATGTGAAGCGACTAGATCTGAATACCCAAACTTGTTGTGGTGGTTTGATTTGTCTTGTCTCTCTATCATGAGTCAAATAATAGTTCTGTAGTGAATAAGTTTCTTGCTGTTGCTTAGGTGATAATAAGCTCTCACTAGCTTTATCTACCACCTTTTATTTCTCGAAGTGTCAATTTCAAGCTATACCTTCACTCTTATGCCCTCTTAACTGCTATTACTCTGCTTTACCTCCTTCAATATAGTAGATTCATCAAACGTCACTCACATCTTTGTTGATTATCATCTTGGGGCCCTTGTCATCAGTTCACCACAAATGATAACCCTTGACTCCATATGTATAATGTAGGTATATGCACTTCCTTGCCCTCAGCTCAAGCTTCCCACCATGAACATGATCATAGTTTGGACACCTAAATACCCTTAGGATCGAGTAATCAACAGGAGGATCTGACCAAATTTCCATTGGTATCTTATAGTCTAAAGTAGTCAATGGTGACCTATTCACCAAATAACAAGCAATATTAACAACTTTTGACCAAAAAATCATTGGACAATATGATGTTAAATAGCATGCATCTAGCTCTCTTGAAATAGTTTTGTCATTCATTCGACGATCTAGTTTGGTTGTGGTATATGTACAACTGTGCAATGCCTTACAATCCCTTTTACTACATAACTTCTGAAATATTTTATTGCAAAACTCCAAACATTGTTAGTCCTCAAGCATTTGATCTCCTTCCCAATCTAATTCTCAATCAAGGTCTTCCACTGCTTGAAGTTGACAAATACCTCATCTTTGTGCTTCAACATGTACACCTAAACTCTCATTGAGAAATTATTAATAAATGGCGGCATGTACCTAGCATCTTTTCCTGAGGAAACTTGGGAAAACCCCTTAAGATCAGAATGTATGTAACCCAAAGTGCTCTTGGTCCTATGAACTACTATGTTAAACTTTACCTTGTGCTTCTTGGAAAGAACACACTGCTCACAAAAGTCTAGCTCTCCAGTTTTTTTGCCACAAAGCAAACCCCATTTTCTCTACTTTGACATTTCTTTTTCACTTATATGCTAGAGATACAATAAGCCGTGACCTTATAGTATTTATGTGCAATCAAAGAATTGTTGCAGTACAAAAAATCATACTACCCTGCAAAATATTAAGGCTATTCCTTTTCTCTCCCTTCAAGATAAGCAAAGCACCCTTTGAAACACGCAAAACTCTATCTCAAACTCTATACTCACATCCTTTCTTATCCAACGTGCCGATTGAAATCAAGTATTTCTTCAAATTAGGAACATGAAGTACATTTGTCAACATCCTTACTATTCTATCGTACATTATGATACTCACTGTACTAATCCTAACAACTTGCAAGATGCATAATTTTCCTTAAGCACTTTACCACCATCATATTTGGACAGGTACAAAACCAATACTGTCGTAGATGCATATGGTAGGAGCATCCACTATCCAAAATCTACTCGACCCAAAAGATCTTAGTAACATTGAGAACAAGTGCTCCATCACATCTCAACAACCCTAGCATCATCTTCCCATTTTTGACAAGTAGATTCACTCAAGTCCATCGCTTTTCTATGTTTTGGGCAGTTTCATTTCTAATGCCCTTTGTCTCCACAACTATAGCATTTATCAATAGATTTAAGCTTACCTCGGGACTTAGATCGACTTCTACTATTTCCCCTTTCTTTTGGTCTCCCATTTGCAATCAATTCTTGCCCACTTTTACTACAATTACTGCTTAGGACATAACTTTCTCAATTCATTCAAACTTAATATGGTCTTCACATACTCTATTCATATCGCATCTCTTTTATACAATAGAGTAGTAACAAAGTGTTCAAAAGATTTAGGTAGAGAAAAAAAAAATCAATACTTGATCTTCATCCTTAACTTTTACATCTATACTAGAAAAATCTAATATCACCTTATTAAAATAATTAAGATATTAGTTATAGATTACCTTTCTTTTTTCTTAGGGTTTAGAGCCATTGTTTCAAATATAGCTGATATGGACTTCATTATATACAGACTCTCCAGCTTTGACCACAATTTTGCTAATGTACTTTATGCAGTGATCTCTTTTAGTGCATTATCTACTAGCTATAATACCAGAGTACCATAAGCCTTTGCCATAAAATCATCCCTATCCTCTTTTGAAATGTTTCTAGCAAGAGTTTCTACCTTTTACTATTCTCTACAAACCTTGTTGACACAGGAGGGCGTGCATCTTCATCTTCCATAGGCTGAAGTCATTCTTCCCATCAAATTTCTCTACCTCGTATTTCATCACAGACATCTTGGTCAAATTAGCAATTGATATCAGTTTTTTATAACTTGGAATGACAAAGTAATAATAATTAGGAAATACCCAGAAAGAAATTCAAAGATAGAGCATAATAATTAACATGGTTAGAGAATGTACCTATTGTACATGATGAATAGATAAATTTATTGAATATCAATTCAAGTGCTAGATAAAAATTTAAATTCCATAAATGTCACGGTAACATTCAACTCCATTTTTCTAATCTCTATTAGAGAAAAAATTCTCAAAAATAGTCTAGAACTAACTTGAATAGGGAAAAAATTGAAAATATAAAAAAAGGCTTAAATATGAGTTTGGGGGGGAAAACAACTTATTGGCCTCGTGCTGCGGGACCCAATGTGGAGAACTAGTGCAAGGCGTGGTGGAGTAGTGCCTGTGCCTGGTGCTGACATCTTGTGTTGGGATAGTGTCCCATAACCAAATAGATTGCCATTTTAACTTCTCATGTAAAACAATCTTATTTGGTCAATATTCAATAAATGTCCATCTTCATCTCATGCATATAAATTCTTACTTCTCATAATGCAATTGATTGGAGTTCTTCATATCATAAAAAGGCTATGAAACTTGATCACACATATGATAGTAATCTTGAAATGAGTCTCTAGCTAAATAATTCAAACCAATATCTTTGTTGCCGTTCTGTATTGCAGCCCCTTTTGAATCGTGGCACTGAAATGAATTATTTTAACCTATCCATTCAACACCACTCATTTCACGTGCATCTTCTTGCTCTTATTCTGCAATATTCCAAAGATTCCTATGGTGTATACATTGCACAATTTGCCAATTATCACCAAACTTGGTTTCCTTAATATAGAAAGCTTGTTGGACTTGGTTTGACAACACAAAAAGATCATCTTTGTACCAACAAGATCTAAAAGAACATGTGTATCCTTTCACATTGTGCTATGGTTGCTAGTATTGAATTATTCACGCATAAAGACAACCACCTTATAACCACAAAAATAGGTGAACACTACTACTTGGTTAAGAATCCATAAAACTAGACCGTCTGGTTTTCATGATCTCCTTCCACTATCAATCTATTTTATTTGGTTTGGTGATCATATTGATCTTTTGTGTGAAAACAAACTTCATTGACACAACAACTAGATTAGGACTTTATTAAGTATGGTTGAAGACAATTTGCCAATGCCTATAATTCTTTAGAAACTTCATCAGATTGTTGGTGATACAAATTGTTGATCTGCAAATTCATAATTTCATTAGAGGACATGTAAACACTATAAGAATTAAATGTAGATGAAATGGAAAGTACTTTATCTTTCAACTATAAATATGGGGATAAAAATAAGTATGTCAAATGTATAACTATATTATAGATTTTATATTACAATGTTGTTCGTATTTAAAATAGTTCATAATTTCTAACCCTATATTAAGGTTATTCAAGTGATCAATTTCATAACAATTTCAATCAATTGAGCATAGTAAATTCATTTCATATTAAGCCTCTCCATCGCTATTAATGGATCATATTGTAATCAAAATCCATCAGTATTTGATCTAATTTTTAAAATTTTTAACCGATTAAAATATTTGATGAATTATGTCAAATTAAAATATTAGATAGATTCTTTGCCACATGTGATGAATTAGAATTTGATCTAACTTTTTTGATTTTTAATTGATTAAAACATCTGATGAGTCATATCAAATTAAAATATTTGATAGATTCTTTTCCAAATTTCAGAGCAATTGGACTCGAAGAAAGTATTCATTTATAAACATCCTGTAGGATATAAAGTTAGTTTCGAACAAATATTTATAAGTAGATCAATATTTTGATAACAATGATTTGATTCGAATCCATTGGTAGCCTTAATCAATGATTTGATTCGAATCCATTGGTAGCCTTATGCCTCTCATCCAACTTGAGCCATGAATAAATAATTGCTGTTGTAACAAAAATTTTGTTTCTGCAAAAATAAAATCACAAGATAAGAAAATTGATACAAATACAAATTTATTGAAATTTTAAATATGACCCCTAACTTAAATTTTCTGATTTTTCCCTTCAAAAGATGATTAGAACTTTGGTGGCAATTTTCAATCTTTAATCTCCTTCAAAGTTGACTTTCCTATTTTGTAATGTTAATTTAAGGGCTTCCTACCACAATCACAAATCTTATATCATAATTTGATGAGCTTTGCAATGAATGCCTTGAATAAAGTGGACTTTCTTGAATTTATTTTGGAGAATCATGTCAATTTGACGGGTTTGCACCATAATCTCAAATCATAGATTGTAATTTGATCAGCTCTACGATGAATGCCTTGAACATCATGGACCTCCTTGAATTTGATTTGGAAAATAATGCCAACTCGAGTGCTTCATACCATAATCTCGAATCAAATACCATGACTTGATGAACTCTATAATTAAATGCCTTGAACACCGTGATCTCCTTGAATTTGATTACGAGAATAATGTTAATTTGAGGCTTTCGCACTGTAATCTCAAATCGAATATTGTGATTCTATGAGTTTTGCAATGAACATTATATTTTATGCCTTGAACACTACAGATCTCCTTAAATTTAATGAGAGAATTGTAACTACTTTCAAGTCTCTCTTGTAGATTTACTATGACTTGTGTTATGTTGTTGTTGCTGCTGCTATTGTGTATCTTAGGCTTCTACGTTACTTATACTTGTAGGGCATGAGCTTTTGCCATAATTATTTGATGAAGTGAAATGATTTGTTTGGTATTTATTTCCTTAATCTCAAGATGTGATTTGGATTACCAAAAATCTCTATTTTCTTCCTTGTTTGCAAGATATGATTTGATTCCCGCAAATGCCTTAATTTCATATATGACAATATTTGATTTATCCAGCAATTCAATATTTATTCAACCTTGGAACTTTATTCAGATATTTATTATCCATCAATTCAATATTCTATTATCCAAAATATAAATAAAAAATGGATCAATTAGGCATTAAACTTTTAATGTGCACAAATGCTCCCTTGAGACTTATTCACTAGCATCTATCTTGATAGATAGGGAGTGAATTCATATCAAATAATTCATTCAAAAGAATCACAATGCTTCAACGTATTTGTAACATATAGATAGTTTAAACTCATATCAAGAAATTCTTCGCTTTGGATTTGAATTTTATGTGGTTTATATTTGTGTCAGGGTGTTTTTATTCGAATTTGTAGATAGTTTATATTTGTATCAAGGAGCCTTTATTTGAAATTTGTAGATAGTTTGTACTCATATCAAGGAGTCTTCATTTGAATTTTTTAGATAATTTATACTTATATCAAGGAGTTTTCATTTAGATTTGTAAATAGTTTATACTTAGATCAAGTAGTCTTCATTTGAATTTATTTGATAGTTCATACTCATATCAAGGTGTTCTCATTTAAAATTGTGAGATAGTTTATGCTCATATCAAGGAGTTATCATCTGGATTCATCAGATAGTTTATACTCATATCAATGGAGTTTTTATTTGGATTTATACTCATGTCAAAGAGTCTACATTTGGATTTGCTTGATAGTTTGTACTCATATAAAAAAGTCTACATTTGAATTTGGCTTGTAGACCACTTATTAGTGTTCGAAAAATCGGATCGTTCATTGAACCAAAAAAATTACTGGTTCATGGTTCATTGGTTCAACCGTTGCTCAGACTTTAATTAAATCGTGACATTATAATTACGAAATATATATATATTTAAATTATATATATTACTTAAAAATTAATAAAATGCCAAAATATAAAACATAAAGAGCTTAAATGATATTATCTAACATTACAATCTAAATTTCACAATTCATATTATAAATGATCACAATAATTTAAATATATTAAGTCAAAAGTTTAAAATTGAGAGTGTGTAGGTTAATTTTAAACTCTAAACTAAGGTTTTTTTTGACTTTTAGATAGCTTGTGTGGTGTACCTTAACCTCAAACTGTGCACTTAGATCAAAAAAATTAAAATAAATTTAATTTATTAAAAATTAAATGAAAAAATTGATCCAGTTCAATTGAACCATGAACGGTTCACCGGTCCAGCAGTCCGACCAGTCGATCTGATCTGATTTTTTAAACAATGCCACTTATACTCTTGTCAAGGAGTACTTTATTTGATTAACTTCTAGACCTTTTATACTCTTGTTAAGCAATATCATTTAAAGATCTTACTTTAAAGATCTAGACAGTTTAAGCTTGTGTATAGAAGTATTTTAGTGGCTTCAATTTGAAAAGTTTAGAAATTTATGCTTGTATTTAGGAGCATTATTGATAGTTCAGGCTCTTATCAAGGAGCATTTAACATACTTAAATTTGAAAATTTTAGATTGTTTATGCTCATAGCGTGCATTGTTAACATATTAGGCTTTTATTAAGGAACACGATAACAGACTTTGATATGTGAATTTTAGATAATTTATACTCATATCAGGGAGTATTATTAACATTTTAGGCTCTTATTAAAGGGCACTTGAAATTTGGAGATGAAATTTGGAGATGAAGGTTACTTGCCCCCAACATCTTATCATCATGAAAATAACTTGAGCGTTCTTGTTTATAAACCTTTCGGCTCATCCCAATGTTATGTGTATAAGTTGACAATTCTTTAAAAGTTTGTTATTCTTGAAAGCATATAGCCAAGACTCCAATGTATTCCTTGGATGCACATTTCAACTACAGAAGTTTTTGACATAGTATCTTCACAACTAAAGCTCAGATGTCTCGCACAATATACTCCATGACGATCTCTTTCTTCTATTGGTGAAAATTAGTAAGTGTAGTCACGTTGACTATCATTTGAGTGTTGTAGAAGTGCTTGAGAAATATTTGTTCCGGTTGCCCCAACTATCAATTAAGCTTGCCTTTAAGTCAACATACTAATAAAAGGCATTCTCGTTCAATAACTGAATAAATTTCTTGACATGATAGTCTTATTACATTATAACATTATTACATATCTCAATGAAATGAGCTAATTACTAGTTTGGGTTGCCTTTGCTATCAAATTGTTGGAACTTTGAGGGTTGGTAACTAATTGATATCTTCAGGTTGTCAAACCTTTGGGTGTATCACTTTGAATAACTCATAGACAACTTAGAGTTCCCATGAAGCTTATCCTTAATAGTTCCCATAATAAACTCCTCAACTGGTCAACAAGAATCGACCTGTCAATGGAATCTTGTAACTTTTTGGTTGCAAACTTCTCATTTTTGCTTGATTGTCATGTTATGCTGCCTTAGCTTTGTTATGAGCCCCAACTTGTCAGGAAATGGCTCTTTCTGCTTTGTCATTGGCTTCAAATTGTTTTCCTATCATGCAACCAGCATTAACATTGTCCACCTTGTCATCAATTTGGTAATTTGAGAGTCTTGCCTCTAGATATGCTTAACAAGTCCTTCAGTGGCTATGTCAAACTGGAAATTTGTTCTTTCAAAGTTGTATCATTTGTTACCAAAGAAGTTGATATTGAGTGAAGAGTAGATGATGCATATTTTTCCTTCAAGTCTCCATATATTTTATTCATACCAACAAGATATGTGATGATGACGGGATCTGTCGCCACATGGTGGCCTCCCTATGAGGTATTGTCCCGCCTACACCTGGCAAGACAGGTGGGGGGGTTTTGTCCTTGAAAAGGGCCCTCGCAGGGTAGGGTAGGACTCACCGCTTATATGCTGGTCAAGACCCTCTACTCCATCCGATGTGGGATAGATGCCAGCCCCATCATCAGACCCTCCACCTGTCCTGCCAGGTGTAGGCGGGACAATACCTCGTAGGGAGGCCGCCATGTGGCGACAGATCCCGTCATCATCACATATCTTGTTGGTATGAATAAAAAATGTGGAGACTCGAAGGAAAATATGTGGAGACTCCCCTACCCTGCGAGGGCCCTTTTCAAGGATAAAACCCCCCACCTGTCTTGCCAGGTGTAGGCGGGACAATACCTCGCAGGGAGGCCGCCATGTGGCGACAGATCCCGTCATCATCAATATGGTAATACCTTCTCAACAACTTCAAGTAAATGAGCCACCTCTGAAGATGATTGTGACTTCTTGGGCATACTCATTATGATGAGACTAATGCTTTCAATTGCACACTACAAAAAAACTCATAAAAATCGTTGGAATTTTTCGATAGGTTATGATGGAATGACAAATTTTTGATGGATTTTTTACGTCGAAAAAAGCCTCATCGCAAATCAATTTTTGATGCTTTTTTTATGATTAAGTTCATTAGACAAACTTCTAACAGAATGATGATGGTTTTTAGAAGGACTTTAAACCATCAAAACTAATTCAATTTTCTTCAACTTTTCGACTGAAAAATCTATTGAAAAATTTCTATTGGACTTTTGTTGAAATTTCGATGGACTTTGCATCTTTTATTATTTCTTTCATTTTTCAAATGGAATTGCAAGGCACTTTTGTGGGAAGTTTAATTTCTCATTAATAAATTTATTGTCAATTTTCAATGAAAATTCCTCAAATTACTGTTGAAAATTTATTTTTTTTAAAATAATTTTTTAAATTTTTATTTGATTAAACCTATAACTTGTTAATACATATTGTATATAAAGTATCATAAAAGTACAAAATAATAAAATTATGAATAAATAAAAATATAATTTAAAAATAATAATTTTATAAATATAAAATTTAGAAAGTAATAAATCTTCATTATGCAAATATAAAGAAAAAATGCATCCCATTTACTGGCTAGCAACATCACCACTGAAGTTGCAATAATAATCAACATGACCATGTCAATATTGCTAGGTGCGACACTGATGCTCGGTGCCCTACTGTGACTGAAGTTATTGCTGTGGAGCCAAGGGGTGGGTAGTGAGGTTGGGGCAGAGGATCCAGACGGAGCATCCCTCTGCATGACTAGCTGAGCAATTATATCCTATATATCACCTAACCGCTCATTAAACACAGTGCGCATATCCTGAATTTAGGCCTCTAAATGGTTTGTAGCTGATGCAGTTGGTGGCTGCTCCTAAGGCGCATTGCTACAGGAGTCCAATTACTGATAGCTCGACCTATAAACCCTCATCTTCTTGTTGGGGCTACCTAAAGGCTAAGTCCACAAGTCAGCCTGAGACTATTAGGTCTCTACACTACAACCAATACCTTCTAGATGGGCCTGAGACTATGAAAGTTCCTATTAGAAGCTCTTCTGCAAGATAAAAATTAAACAATTGAATGCATTATAATGTAGCTAAAATGAGTATATTTCATAAATAAGAAACTTATAGTGGCTCTCCTAGCCCTCTTGTCTACCTAGCTCTTATCGGACCACTTTTGGTAGTTATGTGCAAAAATCTCTTCCATTGCTGGCATTCTTTGCACCTCTTGAGCTACATACAAAACAAGAATTAACATAAGTATGTTATATATACAAAAGAAGATTGGGCAGAATTTATGTAACACCCCGAAAATTTCATAATTATAGAATTTAATTTTAATATATTTAAATTTTTTGATTTTTATGTTATAGTTGTTAAATTATTGTTTTATTTAATTTTGGTGGTCAATTTGTTAATAAGAAAACTTTAATTTTAGAAATTTTAAAAGTTTGGGGTCAATTCAAAATTTATTAAAACCTAATTGAACACTTTTTGAAAATGATGGGGTTTGCATGTGAGGGTCTTGGTCAACAAGGTTTAAATTGTAATTTTAAAAATTTGTAGGCTCTAATTATGGCCGATTGGAAACTCGGAGGACTAAATTGCATAAAATGAAAAGTTGAATTTTAAAAACCAAAACGGGCAACAGATTTTTCTTTCCTTTTCTTTTCCTTTCTTCTTCATTTCCTTTTCTTTCTTCTTTTCTCCTTCTCCCGTGAACCCACTACCGACGACCCTATCACTGGAGACCACCAACCACCACGCTAACCCCCTAAAAAAACTCCCCTCCACCCTCTGACCACCCTCCTCCACACATGCACGGCTGAAACCCCGGTGAGCCACCGCGAGAATAAGAGACCGAGACCCTTTCCACGGCGGCCAAGTGGGTTTGCACTTTTTCGGCGATGAATTGGACAGTTGAAGGGTATTTCTGGTAACTCTTGGTGAGGAGAAGCAAGATACGTGGTTGTATGTGGGTTTGGCGCGGTGGAGAAGAAGAAAATCGGCGATCGGAGCACGGCGGAGAAAATGAGGATTGAGGGCTGTTGAGCTCGTTTTCGGTGGCTACAGGCCTCAAAATGATAAACCAAAGGCGATATTAGATTTAGTATCTCGAAAGGAGTAGATTGGTGGTGGCGCTGAAATTTTTCGATGGTGGCGGCCGGCGGCTGCGGCGGAGAGGCAATTTCACCTCCTCGACGCAACGAACGCACCTGTGTCATTGGTTTGTGGTTTCAAAACACCAGTGGCAAACTTTGATTTATTTGGTTGTATTTGATATATATATGTATATGTATATAGTATGTCTTGCCTTGGAGAATTTGTATTGCATGTCAAGATTGATGAAATGGATAAGTGATATGTATACATAGAGGTGAAAAATGCAAGATTCCCATGCAAGGAATATTGATAGTGGAGCCGGACACATCATGCAAAATGCCAAAAATTTTGATTCAATAATGGTATTAAGAATTAGGTAATGAGACTAAGTGGCATTTGACTAAGAATAATTAATTGTAGAATTTGGACTATTTGGTATGAATTGATTAGGATAATGATATGATACGCTTTTGTAGTTAATAATGGGATATCATGATATTTATGGAACCGATATAGAATGTCTTGATAAATTCTACAATAATCGATATATTGGAATACTTGTGTAGATACTACCGATGAGCCTATATCACCATGTTAATTTATAAGCTAGTAATGTTAGAATACTTATGGTACCATTCTAGAAGGTTACTAGAGTCGAACAGGAATTTGACTTTGGAAATATTCTTTTGATTAGGTGACGAAGAATTGGGTCCTGTCGACCAGTAGATTGCGGGTTGTGGTTGTTTTGCTATAACTACAAGAGGCGAGGGTCTCCCACTTTGGATTATTATTTTGGTTACATCTATTCTTTAATTGTTGAACCCTGTGAGGGTCCGCCAATCTGGCACCTTTCCTAATTATCTGTTATTTGTGATAAGCCCCCGTGTGGGTTTTCTGTTTCTGTTTCGTACTCTGTCTGTTTGAAATCTAAAATGTGTTGGAATTCTGATTTGCTATTTGTTATCTGATTTGAACACCCCTGTGAGGGTTATCATTGATATTGATTCTATTTCCGTCTATTCTGGCGCCCAGAACCTTATCTGTTATCTGTATCTCAATTATCTGTCTGTTTGTCTTGTATCTATACTAATTTGTACCGTTCTCTGTTGCGTTGCCGGCATATCTTTATCTGAACAGCTTTATTTGGCCATGTTGGCTTATCTGAATCTGCTAGTTGCTATCATGTTGCCTTGGCGGCATTTCTGTTATGTTATGTTATGTTCTATTTTGGGAACCGGCAGTGCGCTAGGGACTTCCCCTGGGCATCTGCACAAACGGTTGCGAATTTTGTTATGTGTACGGAGAAAATATGGGCCAAGAGCCAATCCGGGCGAAATGTTTGGTTATATAAGGCACGCTTGGGACTTTCCCCTCAGTGTCAACGATACGCTAGGGACTTTTCCTTGGCTTGTCGGCGGTAAGCTAGAGGCTCTCCCCTAGGTATCAACAGTATGCTAGGGACTCTTCCCTAGGTACCAGCGGTGCGCTATATGGCTCGTATGGGCATCCGCCATATACCAAGCTGTTACGCTTAAGTAATCTGCTTGTCTAACTAGAACAAGGTGATTCTGCAATGCATGTCTGTAGTTTTCTTAGAATGCACGTGCTTTGGGTTTGTTTTGCCTATCTGAATTCTGTCTGTCTGAAATCTGTCTTGGAGCAATAAGGCCGGAGCTTTTCCTATTTTGCTATGTTTATTGTTTGATTCTGAATCTGTCATGTTCTGTATATTTATTTGATGATCTGTTGAGTTGAACTTTCCTTAATAGATCTCTTCTGTATTTCTTAAGTTATCCTTCACTAAGTCTTTAGACTTAATACCCCAATATCTCTTGACATTTTCAAACAGGTTTTGATGATGACTTTGTACTTCAGTCTTGGAAGGATGTAAATATGTTTTGTAATAGAATCGGTGCTCAAACCTATGTATGGATCACTTTTATGATTAGTGAGAACTTGGAGATGTTATGAGACATTTGACTTGAACTTATGAATTGTAATAGATATGAATCACTGAATGATGAACTTGTGATGGTTTGACATTCGTACTTTTGTAAGACGTGCTTAGGTTGAAGCTTGTTGTTATCCTTGAAATTTTGAAAATTTTTTCTGATGGGTCTATTGTTAGAACCGTGTATGAGATTTATGTCTGAATCAGAGTGGTGCCTCAGCTTAGGTGCTATCCCAAGTAGGAGCGCTACAATCTCCCCTGAAATCGGTCTCTACCCCAAAAAAATAGAAACCTAACAATTAATTAAACAATAACATATTATCAATTGGGAAGAGCATCAACCTTTTCACATCAACTAGTTAACGGATAACAAATGGGAAGGGAAACAACCCTTTCCCATCAATCATGTCATGCAAACATTATAAACATAAGTCAATTTAACAAATTTTAAGAAAGTAGACTAAGTTTACTAAAGACTAAAATTTAAAAAACTCACTAAACACTCGGCATGTCTCCTAATGGATATACTCCCTTCGGTATGGAGGGATCCACTTGTCTTAGAAGCACGGTTCTTCTTGGTTTGTGTGGACTTCTTTTGAAAATCTTGGGATTGCTAGTGTCGGCATACAACATCCCAAGTATCTTCGCTAATCCACTCTGGCCTCTTGCCCATCTTTCAAGTGTGGCCATACGTGTCACTCATTCAGTGACCCTTTTTAGCATCGAAGGCCCTTGTACTGGGAGTCTTAACAGACATATCTCTGTGAAGGAAAATGAAATATGTTAGCTTACTTTTAATATATAGATATGCTTAATTTATAAAATTAAATATATTAATAGCATGCATATACCTTATACTCCCTGAAATCAAATCTTGAAGGGCCTGAGGGATATCTGACCAGATCCTATAAGGCTCCTATACCTTGCTCTTGATCATCCTCGTTAAGAACTTGGTGCTATCCACCGATGGTGTATACCTACATAAAATTCTTAACATTAATATATAATTATTAAAACAAGAATATTTATCTATTGAGAATGGAATAAATTAATATTTATATAATCATTCTAGGTTACTCGCTGTGTCCCTCGGGACGTAAGTATGCCTTACCAGAATTGTTAGATAAGGGTTCTGATCCTTACTCACCCAAAGTCTAGCCTAATGAGGATGCACCGGTCGAGCAGAGCAACAACGGATAGCTGAGTGACAAGTGGAGTGGTGGATGGTGAGGGTGTATTTTCAGGTAATATGGATGGTGGCTAAGATGGGTATTGTTACTGTAAGGGTATGTGTGGGGCACAGTATGAAGATGACCTCATTGTAGTTGAGGAGGTCATGGGTGATTGTAATGAAGAGAATATGAGGGAGGGAGGGAGTGTGGAGATGTGTAGGAGAAAGGCGTGGGGTAGGCATAAACTGATGACTAACCATCATAGTGGAAGAGTGATTGGCCGGGATGCATGTTTGAGAGGTTAGGGAAATGCCCCTACCTCAGCTAGGACCCCGACCAAGGCTTGCCATTCTTGAATGGTTTGCCATTTGTAAAATAAAAGAAATTGCACATATGGACAATAATATTCTTATGACAAATTAATTAACTATATATGTGAAATGTATAAAAATAGTTAATGACTAAGTTTAATAAAACACAAATTAGTTTTGATATAATCTATCATTCATCCAATAAATTTCTTCAGTCTTTTTATCTACATGGGTTTGTCGATGTAATAATAGGACAGTAATAATGGTCCATTGACGTACAAATCTTTGATTTATTTGTGAATTACATACATATATCCAGTTAGACAAAAAGATTGAAGATTTATGTGATGAATGATAGAAGTTTTTGACAGAAACTTTTGGTTCGGTTTGATTATTAATTGATTTTAAGTGTCTCTATTCCACTTAAAATCGAAACATAACCGATTTTGGTTAGTAGGAAAATTGCTACCGTGGAAACTTTATCAAGTTAAACTTCGTTTAATAAATGTAGAATAAGTCAGTTTCCAAATTGAAAATGTACATTTGGATAAACCTGAAGATGAACATTCAAATGTACATCTTCATCTTGGTTCACAAAGGATTTATCAAGATTATTATGTGTTTTAATATGTTATTCAAAATTTTCATTACACTGATTCACTTCCAAGGTATATTCAAGGCATTTAAGTTCTTTTAATATTGGCTAAATAGAGAGTGTATAATGGAAGAAAAATCAAATAGAGTTTTCCCCGAACATATAACAATCCAAAATTTTAAAAACAAACATAAAATTCAATAAATCAATAAAATTGCATATCCATATAATACATCGCATCCCCTTATAATTTTAAGACTTCCAAGAATTAGAAACCAACAACAAGAAATTCTACATTAACTCCATACCTAATGCATGTTAATGCTCATAAAATGTTGTACTTGTAACACAATGGATATTATTTAGAAAAGGAATGTTTACCTCAAAATATGCACTGAATGGACAATTGAACTTGATACTTTATATCAACGAATGAAAGAATCTATATATTACAAATTAAAACAAATATATTCATTGGATGAAACATTTCTAAGTATAGTAAATGAATTAGTGCACAATTATATATATATATATAATCACACAGTATCCTACAATTTAATTCCAAACCCTAAATGGGAACAAATTATAGAACTTATATAATAATTTTTAAATATTTACATATATTCTCCTGTATAGTCAATACATTAACTAAGCATAAAGATTTTCTAATTATTACAATTAGTTTATATATATTTTTTAACTAATTAAACCATTTCCATACTCAAACTTAACATGACTAATTTCTAGTTTCATCGAAATTCCAATTTGTATGCTCTAATTTCTAATTTCTATAGTCAATGTTTAATTCACATCAAATTTATAATACCCAAACCCTATACTCAGATTAAAATGCCTAATTTGTATAATTTCTATATCAATCTCATCACCAATAAAACCCACTTCAATATCAATATCAATTTACACAAACTAAAGTATAATTTTTATGTAACTATCAGTACACCATAATAACTACAACATTTTCAATATAATAACAAGCAATAAAACCACATTTTTAACTAAACTAAAACATAATTTTTATATAACTATCAATAAAGAATCAAAATAACTACAATTACAACATAAAAACAACACAAAATCACGGAAGCGATAGTGGGCTATGGATGACGAATGACAGCAGGGGAGGGAGAGAAGAAGAGAATGAGGAAAGGGAAAGAAGAAGAAAAGAAAAGAGGGAAAGGAGAAATAGGGGAAAGAAAAGATGCGCCTAACTTTTTTAATTTAAGTTTTTGAAGGATTTCTAAAGGATTTATCCATCAAAAATATTTTTGAAATTAATTTGAAATTTAGAAAATAAAAATAAATTTTAAAATTTCAACAAACATCCATTGGAAAGGTCTCGAGATTGGGATGGATCCCAAATATTTTTAATTAAATTTATTCCTCTATTTTTGAAGGCAACTTTTGATGGATATGTCTGTCGGAATTCTATTTTCGAGGTATTTTGGCAGACTACTCATCCATAGAAAATCCTATGCTATTCTGTTAGAAGTTTCCAATGGATACTTTTGTTAGAGAAACAACGTATCTTTGTAGTGGCAACACTTGAGGAACTTGAGGTAGTAACTTTGAATATTCCGAGGTAGGAACTTGTTGGAATAGTGCCATGTAGCCAATTAGATAGGCATGTAAACTATTTCACATTTGATGCAATCTAGATTGAATGATATTCGTAATAAATAGCCATCTTCATCTTATGCTTATTTTACTTCATTACCATTTGGTTGAAGCCCTTAGATCACACAAGACTACGGGACTTAGTCACATACTGGCTGATGATCATGAAACAAGTCTTACACGATCGTGATTTCAAGATATACCAAGTCGTAGAATCTTATGAGACATGTTATTTAAGATTCAGATAGATTTGCACAAACGATGCATAAATTCAAGGGGTTGGATATCGCTTCATTTCATGCACAATCCATGTTAGATATGGGTGCATATTAGTGGGTGCTTGTTAGAGAACAAGTTCACTGAAGGCTCGCTCGGAGAATCAACTAGATAGCCGTAGTGGCAAGTTCTCTAGCTTATGCTAGTGCATATAATTAGTCCTTTGACTTGAGGATCCATGGTAACCTTGTGTTTAGGTCTTCATACTTTGACTTTTCCTTGACCTCTCTGCGGGTTATTCGGGTTGAGCTTGGGTATGAGCTACTTAGACATGGAGGTTTGTGAAATCCAATAAGGTATCCGTCTCCTTGTTGTTTTGAAGGGTGAGTGCATCTCCTATGTATTTTATAATGATCAATTCCACGAAATCCTTGCGCAAGATAGTATGACAATTTGGAAAAGAAATTTTCCAAAGACAAGGTCACAAAGGGGAATCGAACATTGGAATAGAAACATAGTTATCGAGGCTATTGGGGAGCCGACAAATATCTTGCCCTAAGCCTCTTTTAGGATATAGGAGATGAAAAGATTGTATTTGTATAACAAGCATAGAGCTAGAATGGTTCTCCAAGAGCACATTCATTTCGGCAAATTAGTTGGGCTCCATGGGCTTGAGGTTGGACATCGACCATAGAGATTGGTTACTTTTCAATTAATGGAGATTAATTAAATTGAGTTACTAGTTTAAATGAGTTTAAACTAATGTGAATATTTCGATATTCTAAATATCACAAGAGTTGTGAGCCTATGTTCAATGAATGGTAGAACCTAAGTGGCTGTTTGGTTTTATTTCCATTTTCAATTTCCATTTTCATCATTTCTAAAATTTAAAAAGTTAGTTAATGGAAATGAGTTGAAAATGAGTTTGTATTTGGATAAAATATTGGAAATGTAATAATTATGTTGGTTTTAATAGGTTGTAGGTAGAGAGAGATAGAAATAATGGAATAGAGAGAGAAGATATATAGGTTATTGGGAAAAGATATATATGTTACTGGATAATGTGTTTTGAAAATGAAAATGAAAATGATGTTGGGTGAAAATTTCTAAAAAGTGATGGTTTTCATTTCTACAACAGTAGAAAATGAAAAAAGTGGCTATGGAAATAAAACCAAATGGGCCCATGGGTCACACACAAAAGCCAATCAAAAGTCCTATTTGATGAAGAGAGTTTTCTAAGAGTTAGAAAATTTCATTTGACTAATTTTATGGAGGAAAAACGGTTGGCTAATTTTTTGGTCATTTTGGCTTGATTAATTTAATTTTTAAATTAATCATAATAATTTCAGGAGTTAAATTAGACCAACTAAGTTAAGGAGTTAATTTAATTGGTGTCATACGACTATCAATTGGTCAAGTTAGCTTAAAGAGTTAACACTTTTTAGCTTAAAGAGTTAATATACTTGACTTAAGTCAAGATTAATTAATTAAATTAAGGGGTTAATTTAATTGATGTAAAAACTTATTTTGGAGGGAAATTCAAAATGTAAGAGTTCATTTGGAGTGCATTTAGAATTTACTTAGATGATATTTCATGAGATGAAATGAAGATTCCAAATAAAATTCAAATGCAAGTGAAATTAGCATATCACATGTAGCTTGCTTGCAAGTTGGCGCCAACCTCATAGGAGGTGTGATGCCAACTTGCACCACACCACTACCCCTATAAATAGGAGTGAGGTGGCCGGCCATGAGGTCTTGCACATTCTAATTGTTAGATTCTCATTTTTCCTCCAATTTATGTGATTCACACATGTGTTGAAGTCTCACACTTTTTTTTCGCCCTCCCTCCTAAATCTCGGCCTTCATTTCTTTTTCTCTCCTTGGTTTTCCAGCTGAATAAGGATTGATTAGGATTTGCCTATGGTGTGTGGATCATCACATTAGAAGCTAGACAATTGGATAGCTTTGTTTTTGGAGATCCACTGCAAGGGCAGAAACTTTGGAGCTTCTTTTCTAAACATTGACGAATTCTTCTTTGGCTGAATTTTTTACTGGAGCTTCCCCAATGTGTTGAGGAGGTTGTGTTCAAATTTCATCCAATTTGGAGGTATTTAGGTTAGGCAAAAACTGACATGTTGCTACTGCACCAGAGGAAGATAGATTTGAAGTGTTCAAGCATTTCCTCCATTCTACCTTGGAATTTTGAGCATTCAAGGTATTTATTTTCTTCAAAATCTATTTTACAGCATGATTTGATCCTTGTGAGGTGTGTAGGCAAGTTTTGATTTAGCTTTATTTGCTTTATTGGATCCTTATCCTACACTTCTTCAAGTGGTATCGGAGCCTATTTCATGCTTTAATTTGGATTTTTTATTGATTAATTCATGTGATGAATTGATCTAGATCTCCATATACTTGATCCAGTTTATGGATTGGAGTGTTTGGATGATGATGCTTGTGGCTCCTTTGTTGATGAATTGAAATTATGCCAATATTTGTTTTAAGAGTTAATTCATGTGTTAGTATGTTTTAATTCATAGTTGCTAATGTTAAATATTGATTTAGCATTGGATGATGTTATATGTTGATATAGCATGTTAAATTTAGCCTTAAGGTGTTTTGGTCATTTTTGGATCCAATTAGATTGGAGATTATTGGAGAATGTTGATTCTCACTTAAACGTGATTTTTGAAGCATGTTTGAACACTCAAATTTCCATTTTTAAAAGGTATTTTAGATTTGGAAATTCATCTATAATGTGTGATTCAGTGTTTAGGAGTTGTCCTAAAGTTTTTGGTGCACAAAAGTCTCATAAAAATGAGCTTGACTCGGTCCCTAACTGAAAACAGGGGAGTTGCTGCACCCGGCTAGGGGCTGGCCACGCAGTAGGCATGCTTGCTGCGTAGCCGTGCGCCCAGGCTGGGGAAGCAGTGCCTGGTCTCAGTCATGGTTGAGTTTTGAGCTTATTTTAGTGAGTTTTTGTGACCAAAAGTGATCTAAACCATGCTACATAGATACACAAGTATTGTGTAAACATTTCAGAAGGCAAATTATATGGTGTCATTATGATATACCAGCATGAATATGGTGATGCGGATTAAGTGAAAAGGGGTAAATCCATCAGCACACAAACCAAGCCTCACATTCCTAGGGTTGCATGCAAAGTTTGGATGTGTTACATCAAAATATTTCCAAGCATTCACATATGATGGATGACACATGACACCATTTGCTTGATGGTTCTTGTGATTCTACTCATGTAGAGGTGCAAAACTCATCGACGTATATAACCTTTGCAACTTAGGAATAAGAGGCAAATAGTGCATTCTTTTCATTGGCACTTCTTAGAGCTTTCTTTACCCATTGTTTGATCCCGAGGTTTGTACCAAGGTGCTCCACAAAGCATACATTATTGTCATTTGCATCTTCTTTGTAATACAACATGCTTTCATTGACACAACAATCAATTTTTTTGGTCACCAAGCTGGGCCTACTGACTAGCTTTCATGCCTCATAGTAATTAGTAGGTACATCATTTCCTCGTGGTGTAGCCTCATACTCTAATTGTAACATATCATCCATTGCATTATGAGACAGATTGTAGTTGCTTTTAATGTTGAGCATTCTCACAACGATGGATAAAAAAGAGTGCATTTTATACCCATCCCATAGTGTGTTTCATGTTACTCCCCTCTATTGCTTAAAAACAGGAAGTTCTCACCCTTCATCTCTAGTGTGTTTCAAATGCGTTGAAGGTGCGAGTTTTTCTTGCATTTGGATGACTTTTAGCATAGATAACGACTATTTTACCCTTTAGTTATGTGTGAAATAAAGACCCACCTCCATTGCCAAGCATCCATTTTATCTAAGTTTGAAGAAGAGAGGCTAAAGCAGTCATTTTATCTAAGATGTTTTCTTCCAACAGTCCAAACCCAAGAAGACGTTGAAAGCCTTGTTTGGACATCAGGTATCCATCAACTCTTCTGGGTGAATGCAAGAAAAAGGCTGCAATACAGGTTGTTGCAAATGAAAAAAAAACCCTCAAAAGGCAAGTTGTATTATCGTTGTAATTTCAATGTGTGTGAATTCTTTAGATAGGTGAAGGTTGAAAATGCCACTTGGTCACCTGAAGGGCTTGTAGTCACATATCCATATGGAAATGTAGTAGATTTGGACGATGAATCTACGTTTGGAGAATGTAGTGAAGCTACTGAAGTGATGTCAAGAAATTATAAGACTCAACCGAATGAAGAGAAAGGAAATTATATTCATATTTCTTGGTTCATTTGTGTTGTATTGTTCATGATTTTGATTGTATTGTTGGTGAAAAAGTAGAGTCAAATTTAGGGCAAACTCTCTCCTTTTATGTAGATGTTTTTCGTAATTTTTTTTTATTTTATATTTTGATGTATGAAAATGCTGGTTAAGGTTCTAATGCTGTGTTTTATTTCCTTTTAATATTATGAAAGGTTTGTAAATGATATGCTAATTTCTTTCATTTAACCTAAATTAATTTGCACCAAGTTTGGAAACAAAGGAACAAAGGAGAAAACTATAACACTAATTAACCAAAAATTTGCTATACCAGAAAACAAACTAAAAAATTCATCTGTTTTGGCCATAAAACAAAGAAACAAAAATAGCAAAGATTTAACACCACATAAGCTATCAAAAAATTGATTAACATAAACCAAACAACACACCAAAAGTACTCAAAAGCTAAACAAAAATAGTAGCGTTTCAAACTTTAAAAAAAGCCAAAAAGCTAAAGAGTACAACATCAATTTGGAGCTGTCCATCAATCCTATTAAAACTACTACAAGTCCTACTCAACCAATAGTCAAGCAATACAAGAAAAAAGCAACTAACGGACCTGCCAATGTGGCCCATTGCCTGCACACTGTGAAAAAAAATATCAAATGGAGTAGTAGCATCTAATTGACCCACCAATACACAAAAAAGACCAAAAAATATATATAAAAGACTATAAATAAATGAAAACAAACTTCATAGCAATAGAAAGAAAAGTTGCTCATACATCTGTCAAAATCCTCAAACTAGCCAAATCCCAATATTCAAATGTATATATCTTTAGCAAATGCCAGTATTATAGTGTTTTCCATAGCACAATTGCTGGAAACAAAACAAAAAGCAAAATATAGTCTTCCAAAGCTACACACTCCCCCCAAAAGACCCCACAACTGCTCAAAGTCATTGAAAGCTGCGAAAAAGTCACACCACCAACATTAATAATTCAGCCAGTGATAATAATTCAGCATTTCTTGTTCTTTTCTTGCATTCTTTTTGATCTATTTCTAATATTTTGCAGAATCTCAGCTAAATCACGCTTCATCACCCCTTAGGGCTCTTGTAGATTGTTTAGATCATGAAGTTGAAGCCTTTCTCTTGCCCAATAATGCAGCATTTCTGGATCCTTCATATATTCTCTCCTCACTTTGTTTTCCAGTATCCTAATCACATGAAAAAAAAAAAAATTGAGATAGAGATAGATCTAGTAGAAATTTTGCGCACACAATGCTAATAAGAGCAAAAGAATACTCACAACAGTAGTAATTAGTAGCTGAGTAGCACTCTTGAAACTTATGTCTAATTTCTTGCAAATTGGCTTGGTTGCCTTGAAGGTTCATTTAGTTGATCAAGCTGTCTTGAAGTTCCAATTGATTAGCTTTGGATGACCTGTGAGGTAATTAGTATTTAAGCAACATATTTAATCAAACGTTACAGAAATAGAAAAGATAATTTTTCTATTTGATTTGTTGGTTCTATTCTATTTACTCTTCTTCTTGCTTCTTTAATCCTAGCCTGCAAAGTAGTTATAAAATATAAATGTTGTGGGTATGAAATATTAATTTTATTGAATCAAAATTCATATTTCACCTTAGTTGCAGCATCTTCCTTGGTAGCAATAGAATTGAACTGAGGTTGCTTACCAGTTGGTGTTTAGATCTAGAAGAAATGTTCCCCTGCAATGAAGATTGTGTTAAAGATTAATGATATAGATATGGTAAAGTTTTCTTATATTTAAATTTACTTACAACCTTGTACATGTCTTAATTCTTGCATGTTCCTTTATTATACCCTGGCTGCAAGCAATTTTTGCAATAATGTGAAAGTCTTTGTCTTGTTGAGATTGCTTACAACTTATCTGCAACCTTTCTTCTCATTTTTTTTAGGCCTACCGCTCTTCCTGGTATATTCAGGTGGGCTCAAAGCTTTAAAATTAGTCTTAATGTGGTCACCATTCCTGGGAACAACATGTATTGAATTTGAATAGGCTCTTAGGTATGCCTCTTTCGTAGAGTAATATGCCACATAGTCTTCAATCTTGTGTCTTCTCTTCAACTGGAAAATTCCACAAGTACATGTAGTGTTAAGTTGGACCTACCAATCAAACTTTAATTTGAGACCGCTTTATGACTTTCTACGACTCGTGACATAATGCACGAGAAGCCTCAAATTGAAGATGCGTCGTATGCTAAGTATATGATCACAACTTTCCACCATAAGTGTGACCTACGACTCATGAGACATCACACAAATGTGGTGGCATCGTCATGCCACGTACTATTGATAGAAGACATGGATTAATTAAAACTCCTTTTAATTTATATCCATTTTGACTAAATAGTTGAAGCACTTAGATATTCTAAGTGGAGGGTTTTCAACTTGCTTGCAAGATCTCACCAATTGTATCTTCTTATTTAGGTTTTCTGTATCCTAATCTATGCATCACATACATCAATAGGATATTGAAAGCATAAATAAGTAAATGTGCCTAGCATGTTCCTAGGGTTGGATGACTACGAGCCTAACCAAGTGATGTACTTTAGAGCCATAAATGCACCACTTAGTTGATTTTAAGTGGGTTGATTAAATGTAGCTATTACATAAATGTATCCCCATACGTTCATGGGTTTTCATGCCTTCAATGGTCTTCTTCTCTCCTTACAACTTTTACAAGAAAAAGAAATCATCACTCCTAGTGATTCTACTCTTATAACATTTACAATATAGAAATAAGAGGCGTGCAAGCCCCAATTTAATGTTGGAATAGTGCCCGGCAAGCCAATAGGATTGGCCTTGTAAAGTTATTTCCAGTAAAATAATCTTGATTGAATGATATTCATTATATGGCCATTTTCATCCAATGCTCTTTAATACTTCACTTTTATTTGGAAGAAGCCCTTAGATCACTTTTGACTGCGGGACTTGGTTTGATAACCATGGAATAAGTCTCACACGGTCGTGAACCTAAATCTACCAAGTCATAGGATTTTACGAGATAGGGCATCTAAAATCTAGATAGACTTGCACTAACGATGCATAAATCTAAGAGTTGTATATTGCTCCATTCCATGAGCAACCGTATGATATATGTGGGTGCTTGCTAGAGAACAAGGTACTAAAGGCCTACTGGAGAATCCACTAGATAGCCATAATGGAAAGTTGGTAGTGACAAGTTCTCTAACTTACGCTAGTGCATATTATTAGTCCTCTGACCGGATGATCCATAGTAACCTTGTGTCTAGTCCTCATGCTTTGACTCTTCCTTGACCACTTAGTAGGTCTTTCGGGTTGAGGTTGGGTATGAGCTACTTGGGTTAGATGTTTGTGAGATCTAAGATGGAATCCGACTCCTCGCATTTGTGAAGGGCGAGTGCATCTCCAATGTATTCTATAATTGTAATTCCCCTAAAATTCGGTATTTTGAACAAATAAGGATTTAGAAATTAAGATGATGATTGATCGAATTTTAAGGCTCGAAAAATAAATAAAAAGGATTTGATTGCAAAACTTTCAGAAGTTTTGGGGGTCAATGTGAAAGAGATAAAAGTTTGAGGACCTCAAAATAAATTTGTTTGGACTTGATTGTCCAGAAACAGGAATTTTGGGGGCCATAGTGCAAGAAATAGAAGTTGGAGGACTCAATTGAAGGCCAGGGACTAAAATGAAGATGGTTTAAAAGTTTTGGGGTAATACTGAAATCGGTCAGAACTGCTGGGGCTAAAGTGAGAAAGCTGAAAAATACTTTTGTATATATAGAATGAAGGACAAACTTTTATTAAATTCTCACAAAAGGCCCAAATTCACCCTACTGGTGAATCGTCGAAAACTGACCGCGAAACCCAAAACAAAGACCATATTCAGGCTTCTCTCAGCTCAGGGAGAAAAACATACCAAGTTTCATCCAAAACAACCGGCAGAATGGCCGAAAAATCAAGCTCAATGGCGAGCTCGCGGCGGGTTGGCTGTCCTCCGGCGTACGGCGGCGAAAATGGATGGGGGTAGGATGGGCTTTGGTTGCGAACTTATGGGCATCACATTGGTGCCCTCAATTTGAGGTGTTTTCGGCGGACGGAGGATGAATTAGCGTGGTGGCGTCACGGCGGCACTAGGCCTAGCCACCGGTTTGAGCGACTAATTGACCGGCCTACGGTGGTCAGAATCCAAAATTTATTGAGAGGTTATGATCGCCTCGACGAGGCACGCCTGCTGTGGTGGCGGTGTCGGTCGTCGACGGCGGCGTCATTTAGGCAGTTTGTGTAGAATTTGATCCTGAACTCGTCTGGCCTATTTTCAGCTTGAATTTGGGTCTCAATCCGACCCAATTTGGGTAAATTTCAATAATCAAATTTTGATTCGATTGAACTGTTGAATGTATTTAGATTTTTAGACGAAGTTGACTGTGATCAGAATTAAGATTGTTAAGCTATGATTTAGTCTGAAGTTATAGATTAATTTTGTAATTAATATAGTATTGGATTTAACTAGCTCAGATGAATTATTAAATTGTCGTTGAGACTTTAATGAGATATTAACAACCAATTTATCAGCTTGTCGAGTTAAGGACTATGATAAGTGATTACCTTGCACTGTGTAACATGGAATTGAGAATTATGATTGAGAAATCATAATCAATATTGGATTTAGATTATGTGCATCGAACCTTAATTTAATTAGGAAACAAAGTTATGGACTTTTTAAATATCTAAGAATTATCAGGACTATGTTAGAATACCCTTAAGTTTGATAATGACATTCGTTATACTTATAGTAAAGACTCAGAAGATTGACGAAATGATAACTCGAGTTATTTTATGACAGTGCTCTCGATTTAACTAAGAAGCCAGAACCTGAGTGACTATATGATTAAGAATTCCTCTGCATTTTCCAGGTGAGTTTACATTAGCTCTCTTGCTGGGGAAAGAACATACGTACTTGTTATTATGTCTTGCCACATGGTTCTAATTGTGCTAAGATTCGATGATTGATACGTGCTCGTTCTATGCTATTCCTTGGTTCTTATATTCACTTGGTCAGTCTGTTTGAGCTATCCATTCTGCTCGAAATTCTCAAATTATTGCTACCTAAACTCTCAATTTTGATGGATACAATTTCTTATCTTGTACATTTACATTGATACATGTATATTAGCTCTGTTTGGTCTCCCTACTACTAAAAATTATCATTTACCTATGTAATATTGACTTGCTGCTCTTGAACTCTTTTAGTAGTTAATTGGACCTCTCTTATCCTTACCTGTAATTCTTGGACTATCCGTACCTGAGTCCCCTCACCCATTTTACATGATTGATTCCGTACCCCGCAATTCACTTCCACCCAAGTTTTGATAAAGTTAACTATTTATGAAAATAGTACTCCACATCGCCCTTTTTCACTGAGCTTTTTTATTGATATTAATTAATGTCGCTTTATCTAAAGTTGGCAATCGTGTTGAGGAAGCTAAAAAGTGATTTTGAAATAAATGTTTTATCGCCATGTTTATCTTGAAACCAGCTTGGGCTGAATCAGTGATTATATGCTTAACATGGCGAAGTGATGCATTAAGTGTATGCTGTTGGATGCATTCAGTGACATTAGTGATTATACTTGATACCCTTGGGGGTGGGCCCTGGGATCGGTTATGAAAGACGGCTGGGCGAAACGATCCACAGCGACAGATCTTTCAGCTAATACCCGTACAAAACTATATAAATAATCCCTACTCATAGAGGGTTGGAGGTAGTCGGCTATGAGCGGGATCAAGCATGTAGCTAGCCATGCTTAGTGAGTGATTAAGTGTCCGAGCCGATCACTCGGTACTTTGGAGGGACAAGGATTTTCGTGTTTTCGAAAGTGGAGTGATAAGGTAGGAGAACCTTCAACAGCAAAAGTGTGAAAGTGATTATTAATTTTATTTTACATTTTCAAACTCGAATAGTTAACACAAACTCAGTGATTGTTCAAGTGACATGTCGACCCCTTATGGTCGTAATCATGATTTAAAATTCCCTTGTGAGAGATAGTGAATTTGTGTAGTCTCATATTGGTATGGGACGGTGGTGAGATGGATCACTCTAAATTTTGATTAAAACATTCTCTTACAACTCTTGGGAATAAATATACCTCTATTTGTCTCTTACATAAAAATTGTGAAATTGTTACTTGGTTGTTATTGCTAAACTATCTCACTAAGTCATTCGGACTTATATTGTTTTATTATTGTTATCTGTTCTTTACCCCAGATAAGAACAAGTGATGAAGATAGACTAGCCCCAGCCACACATGAGGTAATTAGGGTGATAGAAGTGCCAAATGTTATTCGAAATGTTTCGGTTTAAAAGTAAGTATCTGATGGAGATGGTTGTAGGATCCAATTATTTTGAAAACTGTAAAAATGATTTTCTGCTACAAGGATGACGTGTGGCATTGTGTGAGTAGCACCTCGATCGGAAGCAAGCGCTTCCCGGTTGGGGCATTACAATAATGATCTATTTTAAAAAATCCTTACGTAAGGTGGTGTGACAATTTGGAAAAGGAGTTTTCCAAAGATGAGGTCACACAAGGGAATATAACATTGAGAATAAAGACATAGTATCAATGCTATTAAGGAGCCGATAAATATCTTGCCATAGGCCTCTTTCGGGAGATAGGAGACGGAAGGACCGTATTTGCACGGTAAGCGTAGAGCTATGATGGTTCTCGAAAACATTCATTTCAGCCAATTAGTTGGGCTCCATGGGCTTGAGGTTGGACATCAACCATGGAGATTGGGTACTCTTCAATTAATAAGATTAATTGAATTGAGTCGATTAGTTTAAAAGTGTTTTAAACTAAAATGAATATATGATATTCAAAAGTCACAAGGAGTTGTGAGCCCATGTCCAATGAATGATAGAACCTATTGGGTCACACACAAAGGCCAATTAGCTTCCTAATTGGAGGAAAATTTCTAAGTGTTAGAAAATATCTCCTAGTGGACCGATTTTAAGGTATCAATTTTGAAGGTCAATTTTGGCTTGATTAATTTAAGTGTTAAATTAATCAATTAATTTAAAAGGTTAAATTACACTAATAATTAAGGAGTTAATTATTTGGTGGCAAAGTGACCATCAATTGGTCAAGTTAACTTAAAGAGTTAAGTTAACAAAATTCAAGCTTAAGAGTTGAGCTTATTTGACTTAAGAGTTAAGTCGAAGGTTAATTAATTAAATTAAAGTGTTTAATTTAATTAACGGGAAGAATACATTTTGGAGGGAAAATTCAAATGAATATGTTCATTTGAATTAGCATCTTAATTAACTTGAAATTAGATTTCAAATGTAATTAAGATGCACATGAAATTCAAATTGGATTTGAATTTGCATTTGCCACCTTGGCAATGCAAGTTGGCCACCCACCTCGAGGAAGGTGTGATGCCAACTTGGCATCACACCAACTTGGCATCACACCAACTTCACCTCATATATTGATATAGAGGGTGTGAGGATAGGTTATTGCCGAAAGTGTAAAAGAATTAGACTCTTTTCACAATTCCTACTACAAGAAAAAATGGTTTCAACAATCATTCTTGGTAGTCGCACAAAGTCAAAAAATGGTTGCTAAAACCTATAGCAACCAAAATAAGGCTGGTCACATGTAGTCACAACAAAGTAGCTATCAAAAGTGCCCTAGTCACGATTTATGAATTTGGATACTAAACACTAAAAATGAAATAATTAGCAACAAATTTTTCACTTGCTAATTTAGAAAGTCGTGGTCGTTGTAACATTAATATGGTTGCTATAATTGCATATACAGGCTGACACACTGAAAAAGAAAAAGAAATGGGCACCCCACACGGGCTTCAGATAGGCGCTCGAAGCTATTGCTTCAAATGGGCAACCTTTATAGAGGCTTAGGAATGACGTCTCATTGCTTGATATGTTTCGACTCTTAATTAAAGCCAAAATATGCAGGATTTATGGTCATTTAATTGGCTAAGTGTTTGCACAAATGCAAATAAACAAGAGTAGAACAATTTTATCAAAATCAAACAAAAAGGACAAAAGAAGTGTCCGACCAACACTTTGCTTCCAAAAGTAAATGACAATATGAAAAAAATATGCTGAAACACTGCTCAAACTAATTGAAAAATGCTAAGTAGTGTCAAAGTCCTAAACATAAACCTTATTTGCTATCACTACATTGGACAGAACATCTTCATTCATGTGGAGTTGTATCCACGGGCTCCTCCACCATAATCTCCACCCCAGCTCCAGGGCCTTTCCCAAGCTCTTCAACATCAAGGTCTTCTGTGGGATACCACCCAGTCTCATCCAAAATACAGCAACAATTATGGATGGTCTGCTCATGGATTGCTGTCGCCTCCACCTCTACTGCCTCAAAGAACTCATTAGAACTTTTGTACTCCTTAACTACATCTTAGCAAGCTATGTTGATGAGTGTCCTTTCAGTAGAGAAATCTAGGAACTTTTTCTTACACTTAATCTCTTTTGCAAATCTCACATTTAAATGCTCATGCTTCTTAAGTAACTTGGCTAGCTCTTCTTTTCTCTAGCTATATTGTCGAACTACTTCGATTGTATCATCCTTAAGACATTTCACCATCGCCATAGCCCCCTATGCTGGGCGTGATATTTACTCTACCAAGAAAAAAGGCAAAAATTGGTGATCTAACACTAGCACGAATGGAAAAGAGAACGGTGAATGTAAATTAAGTGTTGAGATAGACATTTGTTGGTGCGAAATCTCCAACAACCATCCTAGTCAATGAGAATAGAAATACGACTCTAGTATTTCTTCATCATGTGCACTCCCCATGTTGTGTATATGAACCACATAGAATGCGACCTCATTTATCTTATTGATAGTAATCAACATCGCAAAAGCAATGAATCTCATGAAAGATGAACCCTCCAAATAGCTCAATGTTTAAAAGAAAAGTGCAACAATATCTTAACTCCCAAAGTGGAGACACAAATCTTAATAGTACCGCGTGGGCAACAACCCCTTTGCATCAGGCTGATACCTAGCCAACTAAAGGAAGATAAGGGGGCCTTCTGAAAACCATAATTATTAGGAGCCCTCTTGATGACACACCACAAAAGGTACTCCCAACTGAAGATGTATAAGTGTGCTATCTCCTATTGCATGAAATGTTTTATTTGTATTAAAACTATCAAGGGTAGCGCCAAATTCACCAAGATCCAATCATACTAGAATTAATGCATAGAATGAAACCACAAACTTGAGATCAAGATTCCTGAACTCGAAGAACACAACAATGTCACAAGGAGAACAACCCTTTCAAACACAAAAATTAAAGTAACTACATGGCAAATGAAAAGCCCAACATTGGTTCCCAGTGGACACCCTAACATTAATGCTCAGCAAATGCTCTTAGTGTGTGCCCAACATCGGAGCTTGGCGAATGCTTAGTGTAGACCACCTTTTCTCTCCGACCATTCCTCTTAGAGCTAGTTTCAGCCCTAATTGCAATTTGAGTGGTCTTCTCCTTCTCGACATTTCAATCTTTACGATTCAATTTGAAAATTCGCCTAACTCTTGAGATGAATAGAACATGGAGTTCCAAGTCCCTCAACAAACTCAGGCAAGTGCCAATGCACACCTAACTTGATAAATGAAAATTAATTAAGTTAACAACCTTATTTTAATAAAGTGTAATAAAGGATAAAATTAAAAACTAAGCTTATATTTATAATAAGAAATTAAAATATTCCTATTGAAAATAGAGGGCTTGGTGATGCTGCTAAAAAAATTGGTTATAAGGGTAATTTGATAAATTGACAAAAAAGGACTCAATGGCCTAAAACTAATTAATTAAGTAAAAGCGCCAGATAGCTCAAAAGACATGCTAAGCCCATAAAGAAGGGCGAAAAAATCTTAATGGGCCTAAGCCCATCAAGAATAAAATCTATAAACGAGTTTTAGAAAGAACTTGGGTGGAAGAAATCATTCCAAAAAATCACTAACTTGAAGAACTTTCAAAAGAAAAAGATCCCTCTACACATATTCCAGAGAAAACGAACTGATACATTGTTGTCCAACAGAAAGTACCCTAACTCCATTCTTGTGCAGCATCAATTATGTTTTATTTTTTTTTAATCTAAAGTTTAGGTTTAAATATGACTTTTTCTTCTTGTTTTAGAAGTTTTAGTTTCTAAAATTTGATTTAATTAGTTTATTTGCATTTAAATCAATATATCATTAGTTATTTTACGCCTGATCGGGAACAAAATAGACATTTGCATATGATAATTTAATGATGACATATCTCAATCTATATGTATTCGATTACATTGGGGAAATTGATTTTAAAGGAGTGGAGAAAATAAAAGATGAAAGATAACATAGACAATTTATCGTTTATCTTGCTCCAACTTCTTAACAGCCCGTTTGGTTTTATTTTCAAAGACATTTCCATTTTCCATGCATTTTCAAAAGTTGGAAAGTAGCTACAAAATGAAAATAAAAATTGAAGTGTATTTGGATGAAATATTGGAAAGCAATTATTAAAATAGGTATAGGTTTGAAAAGTAGGTTGATTTAGATTTATTTATGTTTAAAATTTTTTTTAAAAAAAAAATTATTAATTTTAAAATGATAATGGGTACTTTATGTCAAATAAAATTTGAATTTGATTGATGTGAAAGTAGGATGATACGGTAGGTTTAGAAAGAGTTTGACAATGAAAAAGGAATATTTTGAATGATAATAGATAGAAAGTGATAGTTTTCATTTTTCATTTCCAAACGAAAAAGGAAAGGGTCCTTGGAAATGAAACCAAACAGGCTGTTTGTCTTATGATTTAATCTGTTTTATATTTAAGAAGTATATACACAACTTTTAATTGTACATATCAAAATTTGAATTTGAAGGGTATTTTTTTTTCAGAATTACTTCACAACTTGAGGTATGTGTGATAGCTTTTATTAGATAATTTAATGTTTATCTCTATACCATATGGTTATCATAAACAAAAATTCAATTATAAATTTTTTGGAGAAAAGTTGATAAATATTGTAAAAGAAAAGTTGGTAAGGCTTATTCGATTTATTACGTTTAATATATTCTTGATAGAAAGACGATATCACGCTCCAAAATCTATCCATAAACTCTAGTCTCGAGGTGTGAAAATAAATCCCGAATAGATGATATATACAATCCATAATATTAAAGTTAGATAACAATTCAAACAATTCCAATATTAGTCTTATAACATAAAAACTCAAAGTACCATTACCTAACATCAACTAAAACAAATAGAACCCATGGTAAATAAAATAGAAATAATAAGCTTAAGAGAAATATAGTAGTCTACTACAAAAATCTAAACTACGACTTCAATCTTGATTCTCATCATACGCAGGATCCACCTCCTCACTAGGGCTAGGATCTAGGTTTGCCAGAAGAAAGTTAAAGAAAAGAAAAGAGTGTGAGTAAAAGACTCAGTGAGTGCCAAGTGTGTGCAATGTGAGTTTATGAATTTAACATGATTTGTACAGTGAAAATATTCGAGAAAAACATAAGTGAAAATCAGTAAATCGTCAAACAGTAATAAATCAAGAATTTTATAAACAATTTCCTATGCTAACAACTTAAATGTGATGATCAAACAGTGTTTGCTGTAGCCAGTCAACCTTATGATTCCCAAAGTAATTGTCCCTTATCGCTCCAGGAAAGGTGTGATCTTACCAAAACAGTGCCCAAGCATTCTCGAGAATTCCTACGACTTACCTCAGCCACAAACGGCTTCTGTTGTGCACTGGGGGGTTAGGCCCTGGGGGCTTGGGGTTCAATCGGCAAGCCTGCTGTTGCCCGGTGAAGTCCTTCGCACACCCAGATCAAGTTGGATCCAACTAATAGTAACAATAGCAGCAACAATAAATCCAGTAATCAGTTGATCATCAAATTTAATTGCTAGTCTAGAAGCATTCAAAATCATAAAGCACATGTTTTCTTGTATCATGAAACAAAATAAATCATTTTTGTGTGCAATGAAATATAGTTATGGTGCAGTGTAAATTGAAAATAAATTATGAGCAAATTATACTATAGCATATATCCTTTTAGGTTTTGAAACATAATAATGTGTAGTATTTATAGGTTTAGGCACTCAGAGTACTTATTAGACGAATGAAAAGTCGATTCTATCGTATCGAGTCCTTGACCACGTATTGACACAATTTAACATTTCAACTTAATTAATACCTAATCCATGGAACCACAATTGTACTCTAACATATATGCACATTTAAGGACAGAACTCTTTCCTGAGACTATTAAATCTAAATTCTTCAATAAGGCTAATCCTAAAGATAATTGATTTGATTTGTTCTCTTCTTATTTACATATTAATCTCCAAGTCCATATTTTTATTTGTCGTAATTTGAGACATTTTAACTAGTTTAATAATAGAAATTCATATTTATTAATATGTACTATATTATCAAGTAGTACATACATATTTATAGTTTCTCTTAATCAAACTTGCACCATGGCAAAACTAAAATCAAATAATAGCTATACTAAATAATAGCCACAAAAGCCACGTTATTCTCGGATTTAGTCCTAAATGAGTTAAAGCTAAATTGCTTATTTTCAATCTATTTAGAAAAATTAACTTAGCTAAAACTTAATAAGAGCATCAAATGGAATAATAATGACTCAAAGAATGAATAAGTCATGGCCCTATAAAATCTTACATCAGATGTAAGTTCCATCATTCCTAATATTTTGCATGGTTTGGAGTGTTTTATGACAAACTTTCTCCAATTTTCAATCTCCAATAATGCCTGACCATTATCACCCATATAATATATGCATGGAAATATCTTATACCTAATCAACACCAAATATATTAATCATAGCACCCAACAAAGCTTTCTTGTCCACGTTACAGGATATGCATGAAAAAAATAGGCAACAAGGGTGAAATAAATAGGAACAATGTCCCCAAAGTCTGCCATATGTGGTCCCCAGAAACCGAAAAGTTGGAAAAATTACAAAAATCGAATATGACATGGAAAAAGTTTGCTTGGTAGGAATCGAAGGTATAGTACTTTCAGTATGCATAAACTACTCATAGAAGTAGGAAGACATCTCCAAAGTGGCAATTAGATACATGACTATCTTGTAATATAAATTCAATTGCCTACCTAGCATGTGGACGTGTAAACCAGTGCTGTCCATCTCTCTCTTCTCTCTTTTTTTCCTTTTTTTTTTTTTTTAAATGGTATGATTAGGGTTTTAGTTTGAGGTATTATATATGTGCGAAAAAAAAGTGGTTTAATTCAAGGAGCACTCTAATTATACCCTCTTTGAGACTAAGGTAATTGCTTACCATTAATTCTAATTCAATAAAATTTAGCAAGTTCTATAATTAATAACTCATACTCCTGCAAATATTATAATCTAACTTAGAAGAGCAAAAATTACTGTAAAGATTCAAAGATCTATTATTGATATAAAATTAAGATTGAATATGATAGTTACCATTACATTACTAGAAGGGAATTTAAATTTTTATTTTCTAATTTATAATATATATATACATATATATATTCTTGAAAGAATTGTATTTCATGTGTTACTATGTCTGTAATTGAAATACTAAATAAAATGAAATAAAATAATATAAGTAATCAATGAAATATGAAACAAAAAACTTTGGGGCATTATAGACAATCAATTCATAACTAAATCATCCATATGTCTAACATTCAATATATTTAGTGCAGTTTTACAAATGTACAGCTCGAAAAAATAATTGATGAATATGAAAAAGATATTAAGGTGACTCTATTTTATGAATATTCGTTGAACTTATAAAGTGATTAATTATTTGGTAGAAATGTATTAATGCATAGAAGTTGGGTTTTCTCATTAACGGGTATAAAACATATTAGATAAATTGTATGCTGTTAAATGTTATATAATTATGACTATTAAAAGTTTTTTCATTACTCTAAACATCCTTTTGTTAAAGAATAGATAATTTTTGTACAGACTAATATGAAAAGTTTTAAGAAATGATGGAGCTCCAAGAACGCTGGATGTGATAACATATGTATTCATAATCATGAGATATGTTATGTTTCACTTATTTTAATAATTAAATTGTACTCAATAATATTTCTGTTAATATTACTCCACATGGAAATTCAGTGTTAATAAACTATCCAGAAAGAGTAAAAAAAAAAAAAAAAAAAAAAAAAAAAAGAAGATTTATTTATGCCCCAATCTAAACGAACCACAAATACAACATATGGACAAACTACACCTTAAAAACAATAAAAAACAAATAAAAAGGTGACAGAAATTAATTACTTAAATATGAAATAACAAAAAATATGTATGGAGATCTTGAATCACACATATTGATCAACGGCTTTTATTATATTACCAGCTATACACTTTCATCAGATCATGATTTTCTGGAGGATAACGCACTGACTGATATATACCATCACTTTCAATTGCCCAATAGCATACTTGATTATAACAGTACTGTTCTGGAGACCATCTAATGTTGTAAACATCAAAAGCTATGTTTTTCTCGTTCCACCAAAGATGGCAGAAAAACAACGTTGCAGGTCCAACACAAAAATTAAAGTGAAAATCTTGATTTGTAGTTAGCGTATGATATCCTAGATCATCATCTCCTGATACACAATGCACCAATAATGATGGAGAATTTGGAGGGAGATTGTTGACAACATAAACTGTAACTTTGTACGTAAGAAAGCAAATATGTTTTTCTGGTGCCATTATTTGTAGGACATTTGAGAGGGTGAAAAATTGTAACAAATACTTTGCCATACTAGAATTCATGGTTTTGAAATTTGAAAGGACTTTTGGTTTGTTACTTTTGGCATCTGAATTATTTTTATAGAGGAAATAGTTTGTTTCTAATTGTCCATTGATTTTGGAAATTTGATTTGTTGTTTTTAGCATGTCCAATTAATTGGGGGAACCTGAAATCAATTGATACCATCAACTAGTTTTAATTGATTAATTGGAGCATTGTGGTTTTGAAAGTTGAACAAATTTTGACAATGATTTAATGAGATTAATATGGAAAATTATATTAATCTTGAAATATGTAATTGTATCTATTGTGTCTACACTATCACATATTGGGAAGGGGTACTCTTTTGACTAGGATTTTGCAATTTTAATGAGATTATATTATATGAAATAATTTCAATATTAATTACTTAACATTAGTCATAATTTGCTTTGATTTCTAAATGGTTATACAAAGAAGGATCAATTACATCCACCTCTTCTAAGGTTTGGCGTAATTACCAAAAAATTCTCGTTGTTTTGAAAATTACATTTACCTCTCTAAACTTTCAAACTAAAATGTAATGCTGATAGAAAGTGTAAAATGACCAAAATATCCTTTCGTTAAAAATTAAAAAAAATAAAAAATAAAAAAATTGATAGAAATATCAAAAGACATAAATACCCTTGAACCTATTTGTAATATTTTTGACTTTATGAGGGTTTATTTGATATATTTTTATCACCTTTAATTTTTTAAAAATATATTTATATATTTATATATATACATATACATATATAAATATATTATATTATATACAAATATATATATATAAGTATACTATATGTATATGTGTGTGTGTGTGTATACCACCCCACCGCCAACCCCACCTGCAGTGGCAGCAAATTGCTGCTTTTTGCCCAAGCTGCCATGGCAATAGGAGGAAGAAGAAGAGAAGGGTGGGGGCAGAGGTGCACTCGGTGGGGGAAAGGGGTAGGTGGGATAGGGTTTTATTTTTTAAAAAAAAATCTTTTTTAATTAATAATAATTTAATTAACATATATATATATATTTAATTTTTAGTTATTGTGTTTTGAATTAATTAATTAATAAATTTATAAGTTTATTTTAGAGAGATTTATTAGTTGAATAAATATTTTAAATATATTTTAATTTAGATATGATTATCATTTTAATAAATAATATAATTAAATTTAAAAAAATTATCTTTTTTAATTACTAAATAATATAAGTTAAAAATACATATATTAATTTTTTTATTTTTTAATTGATAAATAAAACTAACTAAATTGTAAATATGTTTATAATTTTAATATTATTAAGTATATAATTAAAATTATATTTTTAGATGATAGATTTAAATTTTTATCTTTTTAAATTTTAGTTTATTCAATTTTTAATTAAGAAAAGTGTTTAATTAAATTATTTTGGATGTCATTATTATTTTTTAATTTTAAAAATTATTAAAAATATATATCATGATAGATTTAATTTATTTTAATTTTCACTTGTTTTCCTTCTTAATTAAATTGAATTGAATTGAATTAAAATATTATATATATTACTATTTTAATATTATTAGATTATTTTAATAATATAAATTTATATTTAACATAATTAAATATGTTATATTTTAATGGTATAAATTTAATTAAATTATTTTAGATATGCTTATTATTTTTAATATTATTGAACGTATCATTTCGATTATTAAAATTATATGTTCCAAGATGATAGATTTGATTTATATTTTTAATTTTTTTAACTTATTAAATTCAATTGAATAGAATTAAATTTTCTTAAATGCATTTACTATTTTAAATTCACCTTGGATTTTTCTTTGTTTTCTTACATTTAAGAGCTCAAGCAAAAAAAATAATAACAAATGAACCCTGAATTAATTAAAAAAATCTTACAATACCACCCATGGGGGTATTTTTGTCTACTAAAAAAAAAAGTCAAACCGGGTCAAAAATGGAATCAATGACCCTAAGGGCATTTTTGGAATTTCACCCTAATTATTTAACAATGGTTGGTCAAACTCTAACATTGACTAACGGTTGGGTTAAAATGTTAGACGGCGACAAAGTTTAGGAGGGTAAATGTAATTTTGAAAGCAACGAGGGTTACTTTGTGGCGCCCCCACTTGTTTTAGGCTACAATTTGATTTTTTTCATGCATAGCCTGTAACGTGGACAAGAAAGCTTTGTTGGGTGCTATGATTAATATATTTGGTGTTGATTAGGTGCATGCCATTAACCATTAAGTGCATGCCATAATTCGCTATATACATTAAACAAAACATTTACATTCCTTAAGTCATCCACACCAACATGACATATCACAACATCTTGAGTCCATGCTTAGCAATTAGATGATTTTCGTATATACATTCAACACCTGATCTATTACAAAATATACTCATGTATAGCTTGGAGTCCAAAATTTTCACTTAATTCATGCATGAGAGAATCAAAGATAAACGGGGGGTAAGTTCAAAGGACTTAGTGAGGGATAACTGTAAGCATAAGCAGAAAGGATCTGTTGAGAAAAAATCAACTCAACAGACCATAGATCAACAATCAGGTAGAAACATATCAAAATACGGACAGGTAGTCAAGAAACAATCGAACAATCAGAAATCGGTCAGGTAAAATAAATTAGATAAAAAAAAGTATCTTATTCTAGTCAGACTAAACTTACCCAAGTGTGACAGCTTGGTACAAAACTTAACTTTATACAAATCGAACTAAACTTACCCAAGCGTGATAACCTGGTACAAAACTTACGCAAGCGTGACAACTTGGTAAAAAACTTACCCAAGCATAGCTTGGTACATACCTTACCCAGGCATTACAACTTCGTACATAACTTATTGTTGACAGAATGAATCAATACCAACAGTACGGATAGATAACAGACAGTCAAATAACAGATTGAACAGATAACAGACAATCGGATAATAGATCAAACAGATAATAAATGGTCGGACAACAAATAACAAGCAGATTCTGAACAATTCACAAATTTCAATAAACATAGCTCAGTACGGTATATAAATAAAAAACCTTCACAGGGGTTTATCCCAATAACAGATAATTGAAAGAAGTGCTAGGTTGGTAGAACCTCACAGGGCATACAAAAATAACACCCTGGAGGTTAGACCATCACCTTCGTAGTCTCAGAAAACTGCAACCTCAATCAGCAGTCTACTGGTTTATGGGACCTACTCCTTCGTCGCCCAACCAAAGGAATAATTCACAATCAAATCTTTATTCGACTTCGATAGCCTTCAATAATTATAATTTTATTGTTAACTGTCTAAAATCAGAAACTATCCAATTAATCTCGTATCATATCCCAAATCAACAATAACAACCCTTTTTATATAATTATCCCAATTGTTTTCACTTAGGTTCCAAATTCACAATATTAGAATTTTCTCTTCCAATTAACTTGATAATTCCCAATATTTTCATAAAATAATACAATCTAAGTTTACCAAATTTATACTGGCACATGCATGTACCAGGTCCTAGTCCCATAACATCTCAAATCACCTAATTATCATATCACAAGCTCCAATTTCATAAATCATAGTTAAATTGCTTAATTATCTCAATTAATCCTTACTTATCATCCGCTAATACATAATCCGGGCCCACCATGCGATGTCCTAATCCATGCATGGGAATAAATATAAAGTATAAACCATCAATAATACAAGATGAGGAATTGAAATACAACATATACATATATATATATAAATAGACACACACACACACACACACATACACATAAAAATATATAATCCAACTCCCATCTCCACAAAATTTCTTAACTAGACCTCAAAACCACAAAACAAGACCACTATCATGATCCTAACGACGAGCTGAAGAAACTGTCTTAGCTATGTCGTCGCGGCGCCAGTCACCACAGTGCACCACCACCGGAATTGACCCAAACTACTACCAAAAGAAGCCTTTTAGCTCAAATAACCAAACCCCTCGATCAATTTCACCAATCGCCGTTGATTTGCTTCTCGATTTGAGCTCCAATTACCTAAACCACCACTTGCCGCCACGTCAGTTTTAACTAAATTCCTCCTCATCTGCCACACCAAATTGAAAACCAAGAGTACCAAAAATGTTCCTTGAGCTGAGTACTGCAAAGCCCACTACTCAAAACTCGGGTTGGTCCTCGAAAAAAGAAACCCACCAAAACCCCATCGTCGCCTATTTTTGGTCTCGATTTTTGGCTACTACGCTGGTGGGTTTTGGGTGAAAGTGGTATGGTTGTGTTCTATGTGAAGAGAGGAAGAGATTTGTACCAAGTTTGGGGTGTTTTCGTCGCTGGTGGAGGTCGCCGGAGAAGAAAGAAAAATGGTAATGGTGATGGGTTGTGAATGAAGGAGATGATGAAATGGGGCTGAAAATGAAAAATGCATATTTTCATAAAATCAACTTTTTCCATACTACCAATTGACCCCAAAAGTTTCCTTTAGTCAGCAATTAGGTCCTCCAAAATTCTCATAGACTTCAATTCAATCCCTAACAAAGCTTAGTGCCTAACATTGACCCCTTTGCCAAGAATATTTACCATGCAACCCCAGAAAACTTTGAAATTGGTCCAATCAAGTCTTTCTTAATTCCACTTTGACCCCAAAACTTTCAAAATTTTTGCAATCAGGTCCTTTCCGTTATTATTTTTGAGCTGTAAAATCTGACCAATCAGAATCTTGATTTCAAAATCCTTATTTTCCAATTTACCGAATTTTAGGGGTGTTACAGGTTTTTAGTAATTACGTCAAATTTCAGGGGAAATGGATGTAATTGACCCTCAAATTTAATGGCCTTTTGATATATTCTTTATATCCATTTTCACACATAAATCTATTCTGTTAAATTGAGGAAGCTAGTTCTCTCAATTAGTGTCTATTTTGACCAATTATAGATGTAATAATACTCTTCTATGGAAAAGAAGCTGTCAGAAAAAAATAAAAAATAAATTTGGCCTTGCGTAAGAAACATTTGGCCAGAAGAGCACATATATTATTTAAACTCATTCATATCAAATTTAATAAATCTATATTATTATAAGTCGAACGTGTATCGTTTACCTACATTTCTGCATCTCTCTTCCAAATTTTCAATTCTTAAAAATTTGAATATTTTTAATAGTTTAGAATAAATTGTTGATTTTTTAACATTAATTATAGATTTTTTTAGCTTTTTAAATTATCAAAATGTGCCAAGTAACTAAATTTATAGACTCCTGGAACCATTCGCTCATATATAATACATACTATTATAAGTTACAATATTTTGTCCAGAATTTAGAAATTCTTTAGTTAGTATAATACTTTCATTTGTTGCTTAATATTAATCGTGAATTTTTAATATTCTAAATCATCGTGTATGTTAACTAATTAAATTCAATAACATCTTAATACTTTCTTTAAACTTATACACAAACACGCACATAAATCTATATTGTCCTATGTCACAATAGGGATCTTTGAATCTCATCATATATAATCCTTCCAAATTTGAGATCTGCAAAACGTCAACATTTAGAGAATAATGTTAAGAAAATTGAGCCCAAAATTAAGATTTGCAAAATGTCAACTTTTGGAAAAGATGTTTATGGAATCGAAGTAGATCTCATAGCATAAGAAAATTGGATGGGAAATCAAGATCGAGATGGCATAACATGAACAGTTGAATTTAAATAATTTGTAAAAGATTACATTCTTAAATCTGGGCCTGAAATCAGATAGAAATTAAAGATTGGGAATAAAGAAGGATAACAAAAAATAACACTACAAAAAATTTAATATTAGTGTCAAAAATAAGTGATAATAGGATGAAAATATTCTTTTTCCCTAAGGGTGCTCAATCCCCATTTATCAATAGCTATAATCCTCCTAATTATAACTTTACTGAAGTTATTATTTGTTTGTTATTGGTTGGATTAAAACGTGATGTTTCACTCAATCTAGTATAAATGAGATTATTCTTGTAATTTGCTCTTTATTTATATGAACAGGCAGCATATATGCTGCTGTATCTAGATACCTTTGCATTAAGGTTCAAGGCTCATCCTTCCATTGGAGATCCTTGTTATCTAAGAGTAATATTAACTCTTTATGAATATTTTGTTTGTATGTTAATGAGTCATCATTTTCTTCCTCGTTAACAATACTTGCATAAGAAGGATTATTATCTTTTTCTTTTCCTTCTCCATGGATTCGATGAATTCATTATATAAAGGATCATTTTTATCCTTAGGAATATTACTTGAGAACGTTAATGCTATATTGTTGACTATTAGCGTCTGATTTCCCCTTTGGGCAATAATTTTTCCTCAAGCACCTCTATTAGAGATGGGCTATATCCCCTTCCTATAGGAATCATTCCTGTAAAAATTTAGGAGTAAGAAAATCAGGGAGACTATTATCTTTTCCTTTTTTACATTGTCTTTCAAAATCTAATGGAGCTAAATGAGCTTGCCATCTAGCAAAAATTTGCTTTGAAGCATCATGTTTAAAGTTTTTATGAAATATAAATTTTGCAGACTAACAGTAAGTTTCTATTAAAAATTTTTGATTGTACAAATTGTCTTGAAATTTTAAAACACATTTAACAATTGCAAGAATTTCTTAGCAACACTTGCAGAATTTTTACGACTACTATTCCGTTTTCTTGAATGGAATCTAACCAGATATTGTTGCTTGCTTTAGGGAGAAATTCGTTTACATTCGCCCATATTCTGAAGCATCACTTTCAATAACTTTCTCTTAACTTGGATTTGCTAACATTAAACAAGGAAGATGATTAACTTTTCCTTAATTTTTCTAACAGCTTGAGTATGATCTTTTGTCCATGGTTTAGGAATCTTTTTTTAACTTATCATATGAAATAGCAGTATCCTCAACTAAGTTTTTATAATAAGATAAGATGTAATTCAAACTTCCTAAACACTTAATACCTCAATACTCTACTTCTACACACTAGTTTTCTATCATAACTTATATAACCTTCATTCATTCAATTTTAGCTATCGTTCCACATTTGCAGTACTTATCTCACCCTTGAAAGCAGCATGTGTTTTGACCTCTTATTGACTAGGATGACCCGTGTGGTAGAAGGTTTGCTAGTCTGTCTCTTATTCAATTGATGACTTATTAAAAATTTTATCATCTCAATTGATTTTCCTAATAAATTTGTGTAAAACACAATAAGCAATGACCAAGCTCCTTTGATGATTGAGGAAGTAGTTAGGCATACCTCCAGCTAGAATAGGAAACCTCTTTTTTAGAACCTCGAATGAACACTCTATATGGTTCCTCAATCTTGAACGTGCATCAGTGAACATCTCTTTAGGACTGTTATAGACAACATAATTTCTAAACTCGTCCAAATGTAGCGTGACTATTAATATGATGCAAGTAAGCACATTTAGTTTGTAAATTTGGCATCCACAAGGCAGTACTTTCCTTAATTGGCATACAAAACACCATTAAAACCTTTGTAATAAACTAGACCCTTGTTGTAATTTAATGATACAATATGGATGATGCAAGTATAATAGGTAACTTGATGGAGGAAATAGGAACCATGGGCCGTTTTGAATGGTATGAGCAAAACTACGAATCATTTGCACTGCCCTCAATCCGACATTTATGTATGTGAATATAAGGTCAAGATCACATATAGCAAAAACATTCTAGTTGGTTTGTCGCTTTCTTAACCTGTACTCGTTTTGGCGGGTATGCTGGATGGGACCATTACTGCGATGAGAGTGTCTACGATCGCTCGTACAACTCTTTATAATATCAACTCATTAGTTATGTAGAAGGAATTGTGATGCTGTTTCTATCTAACTAAACAATGAGTATTTTGCATAAAGAATATAACCTCAAAATAAGGATAAAAATTAAGATTCGATTCGATATGTGGTAGAACTTCATCAAATCTTGGTCCAGATATAATCTCTAGCACCAAGCAGTTCAATGTACATAAATTTTTTCTTATGTGGCGATTCACTGTCTCCAGGGAATGGTATAACGTCGTCTTTGGTGCATGTCTATAGTTTGCAATATGGCTAGCTCCTGAAAGATAGACATTTGTGAATGTACATTCTATGTTAGTAGGCCATGAGATATCACTAAGTCAACTAGAGCTTCGAATGTAGGTAGCTCATGTAAATGTTGTTGTAAAGCCTTTACGTGTGAGCATTCAATACATTGATCACCTAATTAGTGTTGTGCATCCAAGACGTATTGTGAGCCATCCTTTGCAGGACCATGTTTGGTTCAATAATCTCCATGACGAAAAAAAACTCTTCAGCTCCATCAGAAATGTCACTCCCTAGGGTGCCTATAGTACCGTCACCTTTATTTTCTAAAGGAGGATGCATTGAACTTGAGGCACTTGCCATACTGTTTTGAATCAACTCAAAAAATTGTTGAATATAGCTGTTGAAGAGTAATATAAAGATATGTATGGAAAGCAAAAGAATAAAGAAGGACATCCTAAGTAGCATAAAACACTTAGAACAGTAGAAGTCATAAGCAAATTTATCATGTGTGATAGTGCATAAAATAAAAAAGACTATATAATGCAAATAACATAAATGTTCACAAACAACGATCGAAAGATAGCATAGTAGTAGTAGACATGGGCATATATGGGATGACAATCATATGTACTCTAAGGACTCAACCTAAATCCACTTTTCATGATCATAAAGCCAAGCGAAGAACGATTGCATGATGCTACTCTTTAATGCATTAATAGCTTTCACAAAAAGACTACTGGGGAGTCCTTCTATTTATTGAAGCGTTTCAATGCATATCTCTATTGACTTCTCAGCATTAGCCCTGATCCTATCAGACTTAGCGTCTATTAAGTCATCCCATTTGTCAAGTGCCTCAGTTAAACGAGTTTTCTTTTCTACTTGTGGCGTCAATTTCCTTTTATGCAAAGAACCTTTGGAGGCATTGGCCATATCTGCCAAGTCATCACCGCGACTACTTGAAAGTTCAGAACGACTACCTCCCAAAAAATTCATACTGATGCTAGGAACCTTCCTTGTAGAAAGGATCAATTGACTATGAAAAAGATCGAGACTGTGAACCATCGCTATGGAACCTTGGAACATCTCCATACGATAATCATAATGCGGTAGCTAATGCTCGATGATGTGTGCATGGTCCGGGTGCTCCTATTTCATTATAATCGATGTGAAAACATTGCGGATAAAAGTTACGAGGATGGTTAAGTGTAACGACAATGAAAAGAATTGCAAGAGAATTACCGATATCCAATGATGAATTCGCTAGAGGTTCCATAATAGTATTTTTTTTTTATAATCCCAACTATAACCTCTCCTTCATGACTAGTTTATGGAATAAGCGCCGTGCCATACGAAATTGACACAATTTAGTCTTACTTTACTGAACAGTGTAATATACCAGCCATAACTATTTACATTTAATTTGTTGAAAATTCTTCCCCATATTAAGGTCGAGAAAGAAAATGTCAACAGTTGACCATTAACGAACTCTTCATAGTAGAGCCCGGTAAATGCCATCTCATTCTCAATCAATCAATGCGTGTTACCTCCCTTTTATACCTATGCGTCGACATTTTAGGAGGCTCTTTTTTCTTTGGATTCATTTAAGTTTCATGACATTTTTTTGAGGCCAAAAATTGTTATCTTAAATCAAAACTAATATTTATGTTACTAAAGCATGATTAATCAACATAAGTATATTTATGTTACGAAACTTCCTATGGAGCATATTGGAATTTCAAAAATTCTAACTTATTTTTTTCCCCAAAAGAATAATATACCACACATAATAATATTACTTAACCACTCATAAGTAAATTTATGGTATTTTGGGAAAAAAAAAATTTCTCATAAAGAATCTATACTATTATAAAAGGGAAGGCAATTTTGTCTCACAAATGGAAGTTACTTTCTAGATTTTTACAAATTTATCCTTGAAACCTTTTGTTAGTTGGAAACATTAATGTAATCTGATGGGTGAAATTGAAAATTACAATGCAGTCATGGTAGTTCTCATACCATTTTATCTTCCAAATTTATCCTTATACTCACTAGACATGCACAATGAAAGTAGGATATAATTGTAAAACGTCACTTGAAACCACAATCCACGTCCCCATCTTTCATCTTCTCTATATCACTCAAATCTTCAAACCGAAACCTCTCTACTTTTTTTATTTATTTATCAATTTACTCCAATTCTATTAGATTAATTTTTAATTGAGAAAAATGAAGTGAATTTTTGGAAGGTAAATGCCAATTTCTTTCTAGATCTATGTTTGCTATTTGCTTATAGGATAATCAAAAGGAGGAAAAATTTTGAGGTAGGTGTTCACCTTATTTAGAAATTGTATTTCTTCTTTCTATTGGGGACTCGCCTAATTGTGCTTCTCATTTTTTTACTTAATTTTTTATTTGTACATTCATTAATTCACATTGACACACAGGCTCATGCATGAATACAATTAAGATACATTTCAAACTTTTGAAATCAATTCGAATAAATATGTGCAAGTAATATGGGTTTATTATTATGTAAAGTCAGGGGATATAGATATGTATTTTACATGCCTGTTTATCTAAACAATAGCGAAGGGGAAGCATGCACAAAAAAAATTATAATAATCAAGTCTATTTATGCACGTGGGAACCGTGTGTGATGACTGCTAGTTTATGAAAGAAATAATTAAATTTGAAGAAAATATTCACATACTAAACCTTAAATTAATTAGTGTTAAAAATATAATTAATTTTTTTAAACTCAACACATATTGAAGAATTTACAAAAAAAATTTATTTGGAGGATATCCAAATTAAATTTAAATTAATTCGTAAATGAAATTAAAAGTAATTTTAAATGGCACTTTAAATTAAAATAGTTAATTAAAATTGTACAAGGAATTTTAAATTAAAAAAAAATTAATAATCTTAAGTCTATTTGGTGTAATTTTTAGGTACGCAATTATTAAATTGTTACACGGAGACAAACGCCATTGTGGTCAAGGAAGTTCTGGACACATATGCACTAGCTTTGGGCCAGCATATTAATATGCAGAAATCCACTATATTATTTAGTAAGAGCACTTCTTCAATCCTTAGAAATCTGATTCAGAACATCCTTGTTATGCAGGTTGAGGACAAACATAATAAGTACCTTGGACTACCGACGATTGTGGGAAAATCAAAGGGAGAGGTCTTTTCCTATTTATGGGAGCATATTTGGCAGAAGATGCAAGGATTGAGTGAACAACTTTTATCTCAAGCAGGAAAAGAAGTATTGATTAAATTAGTGTTGCCAATCTATTCCAACATATGCCATGAGCTACTTCAAATTACCGGCTAATTTGATTCAGGAGATAGAATCCATGATTGTTGATTTTTGGTAGGGGTGATAGAGGCCTCCACAAGATCCACTGGGTCAAATGGTCGGTACTCGAGCAAAGTAAAAAAGATGGGGGTCTTGGTTTTTGTGATCTCAAAACTTTAATGTTGCGATGTTGGCTAAGCAAGCTTGGAGGCTAATTCATCATCCTCAGCTCCTCTTGATCAGACTTCTTAAAGCAAGGTATTACCTCTACTCTTCCTTCCTTGATGCAAATAGAGGTTCTACTTCATCTTTTACATGGAAATGTATTTGGGATGCTAAATATGTTCTATGTGAAGGATTGAGATCTAAGGTTGGTAATGAGCAATCTATTCGAGTATGGTTTGATCCTTGGATTCCAAGGTCGTCATCTTTCTAGGTCTATTCTTATGCTTCAAGTTTCTCTCGAGACACTAGGGTGCGTGGCCTAATTGATTGCATGACAGGTTGTTGGAATATTGATTTAGTTTGAGCACTTTTTGATACTGCTGATGCTAATGCTTTTCTTTCTATTCCTTTGGAATCTCTTTAGAGTTTTGATACTTTGATTTGGCATTATACTAAATGTAGTTTATTTATTGTTAAGAGTGCATATTTTTTTGGCTCAAATCTATCTTAGATGGCGGTTGCTTGCTTCTAGAGATTCTTCAAGTATTGTTTGGAATTGTGACTATCGATTTATTTGGGCACGTCAATACCACCTAAACTTAATATTTTTGTTTGGATACTTTGCCTTAATGCTCTTCCTACCCCTACTAACCTAGTGAGACTTGGTATTCGAACTGATGACTTATGTATTCTTTGAGGTGAAGCTAAAGAATCATCATTCCATTTTTTTCTCAATTGTCATTTCTCTAAACAGCTTTGGGCAGTAGCGAATTTTCCTCATTCAGTTTTGTGGATTTTGGAGGATGACTTTGAGAGTTGGCTACCATCTATTTTTAAAAAGATCGAGGCACCACTATTTGATTTGTTGTTGATATGTTGTTGGTGTATTTGGTATAAGTAGAATCAGGTTTTATTTGGTAAGGGTTCCAAGTCTACATTGGAGACATATCGGTTTGCTTCTTAATTTGTTGTCGATTTTTCAAATGCTCAAGCTATATTAGGTTGAGTTACTTGTGATTTTTTTATCTTTGTTTCAAGATGTATCATGGGGACATTATGTATCTTTGTACATGTTGTTTCATATATAAAATCTTACTGTTTTACCTAAAAAAAATTATCAAATTGTGGCCATACTCAAATTTGAATTAATAAAGTTAATCAAAATTTTAAATCAAAATAAAAATGAATTTTAAATCATATTTAAAGGAACTTTGAATGGAATTTTAATAAAAAAACATAATTGTAACAAAAGATATTTTAAACTATTCACATAATTTTATCCATTATTTATTTGAATTGTTCACATATTAATATCTGTACCGAGGGTGGGATTGCATAAAATAATTTGTATAATGACATATCACTTGCTTAATAACAAATATCCATAATATTATTGCATAAATAAAAGAGATTAACAATCCACAATATCACTTGCACAAATGAAAATATTTCCTCCAATTAATTGAAACAATTTATGAACTATACATATTAAAAAAGTATATATATCCTAGCTGCAAATAGGAAAAAAGAGCATCTATACAAAATGGATCCGTTATCTTTCAATTAGCATCATCTAGTAACTAAGAAGAAAACGTTAATGGTATTTTCTTCACAATGTTAGGTGGTTTGTTCGGGATAATGACATATAAAGTTATTTCCCATCTTGTGCAGTTTTCCACCATGCTTTACTGTATGTTATCACTCCATAAATACATCAAATACTTACAAGTAGTTCGACAAAGATCCAAATGCATCTAGACCTATATAAACTGCTTCAAAAAATATGAAAGATGCCCAATCATGCCCTAAAAGTAACTAACCTCTTCCAAAATATGCATAAATGCCCAACCAGTTCCAAAATATGGAGAAATGCCCAACTTCTTAATCAAAACACCATTAAAAGAACTTATAACACTCACAACATCTATTTACCCACTCAACTCCTGTACAACAAAGCCATATCAAAACAGTTTACCATGATGACAGCAACAACCACCATAAATGGAGTGATAACAAACCAGATCAAGACTCTAAAATGCATAACTCTGCAGGTAGTAAGCATAAAGGATTACACCTATGCAATCAACAAAAGCTGTCTCTTTGCAGGTAGAGTTGTGTTACACTGAGATATGTCACACTAAGTGTGTGACTATAAAAATAAAGATAAGCTAGTTGTATTCCACAAGATTAGATTATGGTTACCATGAAGGTATACTTACTTTTCTACTCATAGGATGGAGAAACCCCAACCATAGCGCTTTTGCATAAATAGTTCATACATATCAAATCAAGTAAGGAAGTTACCAGCCAAGAAAAATATTTCAATCAGAATAAATCATATGCTACAACATACAAAACAAGCAAATATAGTCAACAAGATTCAAACGAGCAACTAGTATATAGAGGTTATAATCTAATAACTCATTTTAAGCATGCAACAAGATTCAAGCCATATGGAAGCCGTGTATACCAACAATTCATACGCTACAGCATTTAGTACTAATTCCAACAAAGTAACAGAGTAGTAACACTCACAGTAGAACTAAAAAAAGATGATAGAGGCTCTTTAAAATCTCCCCTTTGAGAATCAACCTCTATGGACTTGGGATCCCCCAAATGTCCCTACAGCTAGAGGATGTATGGTTAGCTGTTGTGCAAGTGTGTGCAGTGTTAGAGAGGTTTACTACTTAGTGTGGATACTAGTGTGTGGAATGGTAGCAAGGTGAGTTTTGGAATAGTAAGTGGATGTATAAATAAAGTGTAAATTTGGTTCAGGCCAAAGGCAATGTAGCTGCAAATAATGCAAATACTATTGGGGATAAAGTTTGGACGTGATGTAATAACAAGTGTCAATCTTGTTAAAAGAGTACAAAAACATGTTGCCATGCAAGTGCTCAATAAGTGAAGATCTATGCAAAAAAGTATCAACTAGCATATCAGCTAGTAGAATATGTACAACAATCAAAAATCAAAGAGAGTCACAGTAAGATAGTTTTAAGAAGAGGGCTAGTAAGCCATTTTTTTAGGACCAAACAAGCCTCAAATATACACACTAATAAAACAAAGACATATAATCAAACATGCATTTTACTCATCTTCAATAATATAAGTGCATGCCTAAATACCAAAAATTGACATAAAATCTTATGTAAAGACCACTAATTGAATTAACATTGCTCAATTTGACTACAATCTAAAGTTAAAACATGCATAATCAAAAAGTGCATAAATTAAACTTCATAATCATAAAAACCCTTTCAAAAGATAACTATGTAGGTGAATATCTTAATAAAAAAATGGGTCGAATCACTTTAAAACCTCACTATCACATAATAAATAAGTCAAAAGAATAGAGTACACTTGCTCATAGGATCAATCCTAAATAACAATATATAGAACCAGAAAAACTTACTAGATAGGCATAAATATAAGCAGAACGTAGGCATTTGACCTACATACATAGGAGACCACCCAAATCTCGTGAAGAATAGGCATAAAAATCGAATTTGGACCGAATATTGTCAGATAAAACCATAAATAAAGTTGAATAAGCATTCAACTACCTATTTTCTTCGAAACCATCAACATTATTTTCAGATCGAGATGGAAAACCAACAGGACCCATTTTTTGCCTGCAACCTAACATCGAAACTATGAAAATCGACCTCCAAACTAAGGAGAAAGAAGGAGATTGAATAGAGAGGAGATGGTTATGTTCTGTACTTAGAGAGCGAGCAAGAGAGAGAGATCTAAAAGCCAATTGGGATGTTAGGATAGGGTATAATTAGAGAAAAAAAATCAGAGTGGGGGCACAAAAGTTTGTTGAAATCGACATCATACTTATCATGACTTAAAACAAAACTAGTGAATATAATTAGGAAAAGAAACATATATTAAGCAATAAGAATATATGATAAAACCATTAAAATAAACAAAAACTTAATGGACTCTTGACATTTTTTAAAACTACCACAACTTAGCATAAATCTGGTAGACCTAAGTAGTTTGGGTATAACTTTATGTAGGAAAATATTTTTTTGGAATCACTTTTTGCATTAAAAATCAAATATTCATAGCTTTCCAATAATATGTGGGTCATCATCCAATTTAGTCCTAATGAAAGTAACTTATTTTGAGAACTTGATCCCAAAGTCATAACATCCTGAACCTTGGTTCCAAGTATCTTATTTGATACAACTTCTTTAGATTTTATTTTCTCGCACAAATTAATATATTTTCCACTAGAACTTACATCCTAAGATAAAGCTCTTAAATTATTTTGATATCACTGTATGAATGAGTTTCATTTTGTCTCTATTTCTTGTTATTTTCATTAATATGTCTGGGTTGTTCCAGTTTTATTAATAGTTATTGTCGTATTTTTGAGTCATCGATTGGAAATCATATTTCGTATTTTAGGTAAAATTTCACAAGCTCTTCGTTACTTATCATTTTTTAAATTTTTTTGTCCCGGTATCTCCATCTCTTTCTTGTCATTAATCGAAGCACCTTTAATAAATTTTTTTTCTTGTGTAGGCAATATCGTATATGTATTAGTCTATCTTGCCCCAATGTGAGTAATTTTGTTCACATACTTGTTATGTTTAAAAAAAATTACTTAATCGCCATAAAAAAATAATTAGATGAATTATCCTAATAATTAACTTCTTCTTGCAAACCTACATTTATAAGAATATATAGGGCAAAGTTAACTATGGCATTTCAATCAATACCCTACATAGTTGCACTTTTATAATCAATGTTATGGGTATACTATGGGATTCTTAAGTAAAATCCAATCCTTTTAATATCAATCAACTCATTTGGATGCATAATTGAAACAATGTACATATTCATGTACACATTTTAAGCATCCAATGAGGTTTTTGTAAGTCATCATTGTATAAAATTTTGTAAATGTAGGGCTTGGACAATAAAATTTAATGAAATATATCACTCTGTTTTGGATTTATTTCATAAATATATTACTATATGCTTTATCACCATTAATTTTGTGACAAAAATAAATGCGTCATAAAATTAATTCTGTGATGTAATTTTCGTCATGGATTGAAAAATCATATTTTAGGTTATAAAATTTATGATAGACTCTTTATATCAATATATAGTCTTCATATCCATCATAAGTATCATAACTAATATATATTTTTGCTCATTTTATTAAATTCATTAGTAATCCATCAAAAAATCCATCATAATTATCTTTGAGCTGAATCGAAACCCTCTTCGTCATAAATTTTTCATTAATGAAGTGGTGTTTTCTTAGTAATGTCTGTAATTTTGTATTATATAGTTAGTTATTCATATGTTCATATCTTGGTCAAATTTTGCATTATCTTGTTAGTCATCCAAACACTTTACAGTTAGATGGATATTGTGTAAATAGGCTAATCATCCGTAATATGTCGTTCTAGCTAACACTGCATTAGCTAAATATACAATTTGTATACTATTTCAATTATGAATATTGATAAAGAGAAAAAAATTGAGAGAAATTATGGGTGAGTTATCTTTTTAGTTGGTGACAAACTTATGACTCACAAACTTATCAAAAATGGAAGTTTTAATTAAAATTACCTGAATTTGTAATTTTGTCAATATTAGTTTAATTGTTCCCATTCGACCTCTATCATGTATGTTATTGATAGGTGTTCTAAATATATAAGAATACTCTCTTCATTTTTTATATTTGTTATTGTATCAATGTCATTAAAAATGGTTCCATCATCCTATATTTCCATCTCGATCAAAAAATTATTTCAAGATTGATGTTATGTAATTTAATTTCAGATCTTTGACAACTAAATGCAGGTCGTACACCCAAAATGTGTAATCAGTGACAGATTCAACTGGAGTTAAGTTTACCAAGAGATCGTTTAGTCAAACTAGGCTTTTCACTGTATACCTGGAAGTATGGATCCATGATGTCTTGCATCTTTACCATGTGTGGTAAATGATGCTACGGACGACGCCATAATAATTTATCTTGTTAGCAGCAAGTGATTGCACCAACAGACAAAATTTATCAAGAATTTAGGATTTGGTGGTTCAATTTTGCAATTCAACGATCATAATTAAAATTTTCCTATTTTTTTTAAAAAGTAATGTTTATTGTAATTAGTTATTTTTAGTATGTTGATATATTAAATTATATAATTAAAAGAGTCATCCTTAAAAAATATAGAATATTGTACCTTTCCAAATTTCTGAGAATTGTGTTAGGAACTAAATCAAATTTTCATCAAGCATCTTTATAGGGGTCTAAAAGAAATTGTGAAACTCATATTTAATCTAATTATGTATTTGAATATTCTACTAAGGAAAAAAGTAAAATGCACTTCTTATAATTAGATGGAGTATATACTTCAATGCTGCATTATAGACATTAGTAATTGTTGAGTCAAGTTTATATGAAATCAAAGAGAAAACTTGTATCTAATTGAAGCTAAAAATCAAAATATAATTAAATATTTATTATAAAAACACAACCCAAATTTGACATCTTCACAAACTCCAATTGGGTTGGTGAAGGTATTATTGACGTTTAAAGAAGTATATGACTCACAAAATTATTTGGAAAAATAAAAATATACCCTAAAACAAATATATATCCGTATATATACTAAAAAAATGCACACTACCTAAGCCGCAGTATTGTGCCCATAGACCTCATGTATCGTAGAGATTTATCTGTTATTTTGTAAATGATAAGTATTTTCATTTTTCAAATTCTATTTAATTTCAATTATAAAATGTTGCAAATGATCTACATATAGATGATGACATAGGTACTCTCTCTTCAAATTTTGTTTGTTTCTTTAAGTTTTTTGAAATAAATTCAATCATTATCAAGCATAACAATTTCTTTCTTTTAGGTTTTTATGACAATGGGCATGATTGCAATGCTAAACAAGTATGCCATGCATGACTTAAAAAGGTTGCTATATGCATAAATTTGAGCTAACAATGCTATACATTATATATATAGATATTTTGTTTCTTTTTAATGATAATTTTATATATCTCTTATTCTCTAGTTTTTCTATCTCACAAAAACTTTGTAAGATAGATTTTATAATTTTCTTATGAAATAATTTGATAGGATTGTACATCCAAGAGCAAACTCTACTTAAAAAGTTACCATACATGTTTTTATTTACATGTCAAAAATTCTGAGAAATACCACAAATAAAAATTTTATTCATTTAATGAGACGGGCATATGCTCGCTTTCTAGTTTAGCTGTAAACTCTAAATTATATTAATCCTTTCTCTATACTATGCTAAACCAAGATACCCATTTTCATATTAGCAATCGATGTAGTAAATGAATATACACATAATAGCAACTTATAAACTTCTATTTAATTGGATGGTTATAAAGATAGAGAGGGTTAAGAATGTCAATGATCCCATGGGGTTTTTTAATATAAATATTTAACACATGATGATTTTAACTTCAAAAAATTTAAATTTTTGGAAGTATATTTTTATTCCACTTTTACATATATAAACATTGCAGCAAAGAAAATTTTATTTTTTAAAATTCAAATTAATTAAGTAGAAAACTAAAGTTTTATAGAGATCAAAAATAATTTTTCTAAAATTTTTTATTTTTAAAATTATTAAGACAAATTAAAATATGGAAATAAACTAAACAACCAAATTCTTAACCCCCCGGTATGTCTTGATTCATCTTATGATATAACATACAAGAAAAATAAGTTTTGTATAAATTATTTATAGATAGATAGGACCAAAAATTTGTATGGAATAAGAAAATCAAGTTTTGTCAAGGAATTATACGTAATTGTTGAACTAGTAACAAATAACATTATTAACATCTCTATGGATCCAAATTTGGCGGGAGAAAAATGATGGAGTGAACTAATTAAATAACATTGTTATTTAAAATCGATAACAAATAAATTTGTTAATATTTATATGTTGTCAAATTTTAGATTGATCAAATTTCTATTGGGAATGATCATTGGTTGTTACTAATTTAGTTAGTAGAAAAATCAGTACCTTCTAAAAGTTTTTGGAGGAAACTAAATTTTATTGTTAAACAAAATTCAATAATTCGCTACAGAATTGGTGAGACCCAGCTCTTAACAAATAAGTTGGTTAAGTTGGTGAAGCACAGTTAGATAATTCTATAAATTCATGTGGGTCCAATTTTTAAACAAAGCCCACTCAATAAAGCTCAGTAAAGAATAAAGTGATTGAAGAATCAAGTAAATATAAAGCTTAAGTAGAAACTGATGCAACAAGGAGGGCTGAAGTATTTAGGTTGTAAATTAATTGAACAAGAACATCTGATGCATAGATTATCTTCAACCATTGCATTATCCATTTAATAACAAAAGCTCAACAACTGTAATTTCTGTGAGAATATTTGTAGTAGCATTATAGATCACCACAAGGGCTGAAGTTTACAACATCAGGCTAATTTAATACATGGAAATCAGGGATAAGTTGTGTTTATATATTTGACCAAGAATTATCATATACAAAAGCAAAGTGAGAAATAAAAATAAGCATTAACTTTGTAGCCAATAAAACAGAAGTAGAAGACCTGAACCTTTTAAGTTTTAACATATGGTAACCGCTGGAAGCCCTCCTTAACTAGATACATGAATCAACCAGCAGTAGCAGTTAGAACATACATTTCTTGTTTAGCATCTCCAATTTAGCTCTTTGTCAAAAGAAACACCAATAACAACCATGGAACGGGAGGAGACACCAGTTTTTGTTTTTGAAGGTGATCGGCTAATAGAATATCTATTTCCTAAAAACGTTATTATAGATGCGTAAGAAAATGCAATAAAATATACTGGTTGAACAAAATCAAAATGTAGTAACTAAGCCACATATAGTTGGTTAGAAGCACAAATGAACCACGCTGCACTAAGAACATAACCCTTCCATTAAGCCTTAGAATGAAGGTAGGGAAGTAGCAAAACAAATAAGAATGTCAAATTTTGCAAATGCGCCATTCTATTCTTTTATCTTTATCTTTTCTATCCCGAATGAAAATGTCTAAAATCCTCTTCCATAAACTTGGATTTTTATGACTTGTCTTAGTAGCTCCTAAGGCTAAATAGCACCGTAGTCACAGTGATCATAGAAATTCTTTTCTTCTGGTTACCTTTTGTAGGTCAGAAGAGTGTCCATGAATTCAATAGTAAATGAACAAGAGTTGTTAGACAGAATAACTGCTGGGTGAACTCATTTCAACAACCTGCAAAGTACAACTGATCAAAACAAACTGCACACTCTTGATATAGAAATTTAATGATTATTAGTAATTGAGAAGGAATTTTAAAATAGAATAAAATTTCCTCATTCATTACTTAAAAATATAATTACATTATATTTAGTTTCATAAACAATTATTTTTGACATTCTAAAATATACTAAAATTTGAATAAGAGCAAAAAATTTTAACCTCGGAGAAAAGATGGGTTTGCCATTGTATTCCTTCAACACATAATAAATATTTTACAAAATAAGAAAAACACTATAATAGAGAATAGGTGCAAGAGCATAGGAAGTATGGTGGAGGGTGAGTCGTAGAGTATCTTAGCAGCTCCAGTTAGACGATCCCCGTCGGGAAGTATAGGTATAGGAAAAATGCTAAATTAGTCCACTAACTATTGCCTGCTACACAAAAAAGATATTATTAATTTTCTAATTCAAAACACGGCCACCATATTTTGAAATTCCGCACATTGAGTCTAATTTCCCGCAATTTAAGTCCTTTTTACCCGAAAATAGAGTAATTGTGCCGGAATCTCTCACGTGACCGAAAATTTGGGGGAAATTCGCCACGTGTCATCGTTTCCATGCCTAGTTGGTTGTCCATGCCACATCAACCCACCATATCTATCTAAATGCAAACTAAAATGCGACATCAATTAAAAAAAACCACCTCAACACCACGTGATGCATTGTTGGCAAGAAATTATTAGGGCTCATTGTTTTCATCTCTCGCTCTCCAGTCCTAAAAGCCACAGAAATGCCAAAACTTCCCTCAACTCCATCTCCCATACCACTTTGAAAACATAGCTTTCTTGAAACAAAATTGTGGAAAATGGCTAGCTCTTTCTCCACATCGTCCACCAAAGCTTTTGAAGCTTTGGAATGCTATTGTGGGTTGAAGGCATAGGTGAGGACATCAGGGACCGATCTTAATCTAGGTAGAAGGTTCCATTCTTGCCTACATTCGGTAAGATTGTTTCTCATAATATCAAAGTGGTAAAAGATTATTTCTGGAATCCAGGAATAAGGTTAGTTGTCAACTTTTTTCCTATCTTTTAAGGTTTTTTTTTTATTTTAATTTTTTGCATATAAATAGGTGCAGTTTTTTCCAAAGGGTAGATCCACCTATGTGTCCAAGATCGAAAAATATTACTCTTGGTCTTATTTTTAGAATAAACACAATGGAGACTAAAATTGTAAGGTTGAAAAGGAGGAGCTAGATTTTGAAAGCAGTGGCAATGGTTTCTTGGCTATGCTATGCAATTCTTTGGCTTGGTTGTAAATTGGATGTATTCTAAGTGCCTGGTAGAATATGTGTAATCTCTTAAGTCTCTGCATTTTAGGTGCTTGATGGATGTAGGAATGTGGTGGCTTTTTATGATTTAAGGATGATGGAGTTCCAAGTTGGTAGATTTCCACTCTTTAATGTTTTGTATTTGCCGTATGTAGTAGTTGGTTGTAATGTTTAATGATTGATGTAGTTGAATTGAAATGCTTAGTGTTTGATGGAACAAAGTTCAACTTAAGGATGTTTAAGTGAATTGAAATGTTTAATGTTTGAGTTAAGGATGGTTAAATTGAATTGAGATGTTTAATTTTTGAGTTAAGGATGCATTGTTTGCTGTACTAAGTGCCAGGCCATGCTATATGCATTTTGACATGCCCAAAAACAATCTGTTAAGTGCTAAATTACCAATACCAGAACCAAAAGCTGATCATATAAAGCAATATAAGATCTCCAAATTGCCAACAAAGAATTTGCTTAAAATCAATTGCTTTTCATTTAACCACACCATCCAGCAAAATATTACAGTATAGTTTTACGAAAAAACATCTTTCAATTGCGAAAAGTTATTAAGCTAGACAAAAGATGGCTAATGATGTATACATTGTTTCAGCCACAAAAAATTAACTTGAACTCTAAACACCTTTTCCCTAGACAAATTAATGTTTAATAGATAAAAAAAGTTCCCATTGTAAATATCCAGTCCTCAATTTTTTTTTCTCTTTCTAGCTCTATTCATCCTTTAATTTATGTTGTCCATTGCTGTATTGAAATCACTCAGGGTCACATACTTCTTCTTCCCAGAGGTAGATGCTTGAGTTGAGATACTGAAAGAGGGTTGATTTACGTACTTGGGCCTGGAACCTTGGATGCGGTTTGCTGTGAGGATTCCTCTATTTTCTTCTAACAAAGTTTTTCAAGAAAAATATTAGACACCTTATACACCAACTCTAGATACTTTGTACTTAAACTCTAAACCTGGCATACCTTGCTTTTCCTCTGTACATTAATTCCTTTTCTTCATGAATTGTTTTCTTTATTTTCTACAATTCTTTTTCTCACCTGTACAAAGCATAAAAAATATTAGAGTGGAGTTGAACTTAAACTAATATTTAAAGTGGGACTTAAAATTAAACTTAAACTTGCCGTTACCTCCAGTTTCTTTCTAGTTGCAGCTGCAAGTGCTCCTAACTCAAATCCACCATCTGACTTAGTAACCTGTATAAGACATACAATCAAATTCATATTAGAGAACTGAAACTGAAACTAAAACTAAATATGAAACTTGAAAAACTTGAACCACATCTCTAGATGTAGGTGGAAGTACTCCAAACTCATGCAGGTCAACTGTCTCAATATAATCCCTAACCTGTACAAAACAAAGAATCAATTCATAATTAAAAAACACATACTATAATTTACAGTTTAAGCTTAAATTGACAACTTGTACCTTATTTGTAGTTGCGAATGGAAGTCCTTCAGAGTTAGGCAAGTCTACTGTGTCATTGTTGGCCCTCACCTATACAAAACCACATCAAGCAAGCTATGAATAGGACTATAAATAGATATTAAAAAATTCATTTATCATTCGCATTCGTATCCGTTTATACAAAATTTATCTGCATCCGTTTAAAGTGGATATTATCCGTATTCGATTAGTAGATATCCGATTATAAATGGATATGGATATGGCAAATGCGTATCTGATCCGAATATATATTTATAAATAATATATTATTTAAAATTTTCAATAAAAATCTCATAATCCATATATGTGTATATATATATAAACTATAATTAAAGAATTGAGAAGAAAACAGAATAAATTTAAAAAGTTATTGTAATATAGAGAAAAAATTGAAGAAAAAAGTTAATCAACATAATTATTGTTGGTTGACTTTATAATTAATATACTTAAATGCCATAGCTTTCATTTTAAAGAAAGTATATAGTTCCTTCTATTAATTAAAATATGTATTTGTTATAGGTTCATAGATTCATGTATTTGGATATTCGTAAATAGATATCTAAATAATTATCATCGAATATGAATATAAAATAATAATTTGAATATGGATAAGTTTAGTAAAATATGAACGCATTTGAATAATTATAATCGAATACGGATATATCTGAATCCGACTGATGTCCGATGGATACGAATTTGGATATCATTTTTAAATATCCGTCAAATCTGTATCTGTATCCCAATATTCAAAAAGTTAAATGGATACGAATATGAAAATAGTATATCCAATTCGTTTAATATCCGTTTACAACCCTAGCTATGAGTATTTATTTTCAAATTTCTTATCAAAATATATTAAAGAGGGTGTAAAATACTATTTTTGCTTCCTAGTTCTTGCTGCACTTGTACCTTCCTTAAGAGGATAGGCTTTTTAGTTGTGTCCTTCAATTTTTCAATAGCCACATTTACCAGTAGTTGTCTTCTTTTGACTTTGGTTGGCCGCTCTGCCCCTACATGTTCCTCTTTTTTTCCTTTTATTGTTTGTTCATCCACATCCCTTCTTCTGGCTCTACCTGGTCTTCTTTTCTGCTTCCCAAAATCAGGTGGCAAAGGGGTTATATACAATATCTCACCTCATAGTTCTTGACCATTGATTCCCATTATGGCTGGTTCATATACTTTCTTGTAGCAATCGACATTGTAGCATTTATCCACATACTAAACAGGATCTACCCTCCTGCTACAAATAGCACTGGGGACATATAGGCATGGGATACTAGTGAGTTCCCACCTCCTATAGCTACAGGTGCACTATTTCAAATCCACACAATATTGGCCTCGATAAATATGTGTGATTTTGTAATGTGTATCATTAGTCTTCTAGGGTTATACAATCAGCAAGATTTTTCACATGCTCATTAATTATTTCACTAATTGAAGGGCATATATCACCCTTCCATGAGCCTTGTGCCTGTTTTTTTGCAACCTTGTCATGAGATATTCCTTTATCCACTCAAGCATGGTAATTATTGGCTTCTTCCTAGCATGAAGGATAACACTGTTGAAGGATTCACAAAAGTTATTTAATACCATGTCACACTTTGACACTAGTGTGAAATGTGAGTTGCTCCACCATGATGGAGGCTTGTCACTTAACCAGTCAGCTGCAGCTTGGTCCAAGTTTGCTATTTCTTTTATTGCTTGTTTCAATTAGCCCACTACAGCTTTCCAAAGAGCCTCTTTGACCGCCAATCCTCTAAAACTAGCATTGTTAATTTCTTAATTAAGTGTCTGACATAGAAATTGCATGTAGGGAACACATCTTCAAAGGCCTGAATGAGACCTTTCTTCTTGTCAGACATGAAGGTGAAATCATCTGGCATTTCAATGTTAAAATCTTATTATAGCAGTGCTAAAAACCATAGCTAACTGTCACCTACCTCATTTGCAACAACTGCATGTGCTACAGGGTATGGCTTGTTGTTAATCCCAACAGTAGTTAAAAGAACACCTTTTTGAGGTCCAGTAAGGTGGCACCTATCAACACCTATGATTTGTCTGCATCCTGCATGAAAATCCCCTTTTTAATGCTCCAAAGCAGCAGTAAAAGTGACCGAAGGTATTGGATCCTGATCTATCATCCATCCCCAGTATAATTTTGGAGCCTAGATTAGTTCTTCTCAACTCAGCTGTATAGTTGGATAGTCCCACAGCTTAGAGTACTACAATCCAAGGTCTCTCTCAATTATCTCTAGTGCTTTCTTCTTAACTCTATAAGCTTGGTCCCATGATACCCAAATCCTTACCTTCTCTATTATTTCCAATCTAAAGCCATCAATTGATCTTTTTGGGTCAGTTTTCAACTTGTTCACAAATCTTTCAGGTAAATAACTTGACTTTAGATTAGAGACTTCAAATGTTAGATTACATTTATATGTTGGATTATATGCTAAAACCTGAAAAGTGGATTCATCCTTCACCCTGCATACATGGATCTTCTACTCACACCCTTCCTCTTCACATTTTGCATACATTCTGGTCTTATCATTTTTTCTTATTGTTGGAATAGTGCCCCTCAGCCAATTGGATTGACATGTAAAATATTTCACTTGTGAGACAATCTTGATTGAATGATATTCTTATAAAATAGCCATCTTCATCTTATGCTTATTTTACTTCACTGGCATTTGGTTGAAGGCCCTAAATCACACGACTATAAAACTTGGTCAAGCACTAGGTGGTGATCATGAAATAAGTCTTACACTGTAATGCTTAAGAATTTCGTATCATATTTAATTGATTACTTTATCGTATTATTGTATGAAATCTATAGTAAAATTTACTCTTCTTTATCAATTTATAATATTATTAGGAGTATGAGTCATTAGATATAGGACTTGTTATTCTTATGGAATTAGAATTGTAGTAAATAATTATTCCTAGTTCTAGAGGGAGTATAATTAGAGTCCTCCATAAACTGAACCACTTCTTTCATATATATAATACTTCAAACCAAAATCCTAATCATACTAAACCAAAAAAAAAAAAAAAAAAAAAAGAAAGAAAGAAAGAAAGAAAAGAAAAAGAGGAAAAAGAAGAGGACTACCGGTTGCAAACTCTCAAGCAAAGTATCACGGTGAAAGTTCCCTTCTAAAGAAGATTAACATATAGATGTGCATTATGGTTAGCGTTAATCCTATTTTTCTTCTATAATTTACATACTTCGGGCCGTAACTACATTCAATAAAGAACAAAAGTGGAAAAAGGGGGGGGGGGGGGGAGGGGCAGTAGCTGTGGCAAAATAAAAAAATCGTTATGTAATCAATGAATTTATAGGCTTCGTATTTTGGTAATAGGTGTTTGAATATAGCAAAATAGGTGCTGCTCTCATGTACTTGATATTTTTTTACTTAGGCTATGATTGAGAAGTTCTATTAAAAAAATAGAAAAAAAAAGAAAAAAAAGAATAGAAAGAACTATGAATAAATGCCTCTTTGCTTCGGTCCTATTTGTTTTGTTATGGATTTATGGTGGTGTGTGTGTGGCATTTTAATATTATACATAGTAGAGTGATACAAGCAAGATGTGCATGAGATGAATTTTTATTGTTTTTATTTGGATTTGTGGGTTAGCTGTACCATGAAGAACAATTAATAAATGCTCCTAGAATCAGGATAGATACATGCTAGAATTCAATTTAGTTGTTAAGTGTAAATTTCTTTTTGTAAGTTAGGTTGGAGCTTGTGCGTCCAGGAATATAGGCATAATGATTTGGTCCAACTTTGTGAATAAAACTCTTTTTTCCCTTTTTCTTGGTTTATTCTTTTTTTCTTTTTCTTCCCCTTCTGATTCAGCCAATTATGTGGAATTACTAAAATTGCTCTTATTCATGCTATAGATATTCAATGAGTAATTTGCATTCTTAACTCTAGGGATTTATAGATTGATCAATACTTAGCTTCAAGAATATATATAATATAGAACACACTTGATTGACTGAGTATACTTAGGATTGGGTTTTTGTGCTTACGAGAATTAAATTAAATTATTTTAAATTAATACTAGTAGGTATATATAAAACCAAAGGAGAAAGAAATTTTAATTTTATGGCCCTATAAGTGGTGTGAAGTTGTGAAAGACATAAGTTAGAGTATAATTGAGGTTTGTTGGATTATATAATGACTAAGTTGAATATTATTAACATTTCAGTAGGTGATCAAAGATATGAAATGATAGAATCTACTTTTGATATGATCGATAAGTACTGTGAGTGCTTAAACCTTTAAATGCTATATAATATTATGTTTCAAAAACCAGAAGGATATATGCTATAGTATAATTTGCTCGTGACTTGTTTTGAACTTACACTGTGCACAAAAATTATCTTATTTTGTTTCATGATACAAGAAAATATGTTTTTTTGTGGTTTCATTTTTATTTAATAATGTCTTTGGACTAGCAATTAAATATGATGATTAACACTGATGACTGCATTTACTGTTACTGTTACTATTAGTTGGATGTCACAAGGTTAACTGGCTACAACAAACACCATTTAATCATCACATTTAAATGTTAGACTATGAAGTGTTTACTGAATTCTCGTTTTATTACGGTTTAACACTTGACTGAATTCTACTTATATTCTTCTTGAATGTTTTATCTTAGCATCACTATTATTGTGTTAAATTCTCAAACTCATTTTGCACATACTTGGCGTTCATTGAGTCTTTTACTTACACTTTATGTTTTTCTCTAATTTTCTTATGGTAGACCTTGACCCTAGCCCTAGTGAGGAGGTGGATCCTACTTATGATGAGAATCAAGGCTAAAGTCTTAGTTTGGATCTTTGCAGTAGACTAGTTTATTTTTCATTAGCTTATTAGTTTTATTTTTATTTATTATGATTTTTGTTTTGTTTAGTTGAGATTAAGTATTGGCACTTTGATTCTTTGTGTTATAAGATTAGCTTGAATTAGTTGGAGTGCTATGAGTTCTTTTGTCTAACTTTATGATTTTAGATAGTTAATATTATTTATTTGGGATTGAGTTTCACGCTTCGATACTAGAATACATGGTTTGATTATGGGGCATGACAAAGTGGTATCAGAGCCTAGGTTTTGAATTTGGGTTATGTTGGGATAAGATCCTCAGGCTGTGGAATATGGGATAGAATTTTTAGGAATTGATCTGAGTATTTTTGTTTGACTACTAAAATGATTGATTAAATGTCATATGATACTAAGGATTGTGAAGGATTTTATTAGGTTAGCTAGCGGATACAATCTAACACTTTTAGTACTTGATGATAGGATCTTATACAAACTATGAGGCTTGGATTTGAAATGCTCTAGAATTAAGTTTTCTTCCTTTAAGAATTGTGAATCCTTTACTATCCTCATTGAAGCCGCTTGGAGTACTTTGATATTTTCTTTTACTGATCTAGGCTTATTTTGGTAAGATGGTGAGTCAAAGCCTATGTAAATCGATTTATGATTTAGATGCTTCACCCTAACAATCAAGGTTAGAGGTAGTGAATGATACAACCCTAGTTGCAAGCAACCCATTTCTAAGAAATTAAATACGCCTTAAAAGGATTACCCAAACCTAATCGTACATTTGCTTGAGGTTGATAGGGATCACCATGAGAGAACAACTTCAATATAAGAGAGATGTGAAGAGTTAGAATAACAACTAGATATCTATCTATAAGAGTTAGATCAGCGAAACAATGAGTTGAAAGAGCAACGCCATCGAGAACGAAATGTGCTTAAGATAGCCAGGAGAGGCTTTAGGGAAACTCAACATTTGTTAACTTATTTATTAATGATTCAGGGGAAGAGGATCCATAAGAAGAACCAGCCGAGGAAGAGCTTTGTGAGGAGAATGAAGAGGACATCGAGGAAGACTTCGAAGAAGTGATCTTGAATGAGGATATTGAAGAGATAGAATCAAATAACGCTAATAGTAAGGATTGGAATAGGAGAATTATCCTCTAGAATTGGATAAGACTTTTATTTTGAAATTTCTATTGTGTTGTTCCAGTAAATTAGGTCTTCTATTTAGTAGTTGTCATGGCTTAAAAATTCGACTTGCTAATAGATAGTTAGTGCGAGTTTAGGAAGCCAATAGATGAAATAATGGGGGAATAGAAACCAATTGGAATGACTTTGATTTGAGGCACTTAGAACGAGTAAGATAGGATACCTAGCCAACCTAATTAATAGACCTAAGGACAACATTAGGATCGATGAAGCCTTCGTAGTCGTGTATTTTCCTAATGTATCCCTTGGCAAATTAACTTTGCTATCCCTAAATCGTGAAGTGGAATTTGCCATTGAGTTCTTTTAGAAACAATCCTAATATCTAAACACCATATAGGATAGCACAAGCAGAATTTAAGAAACTTAAAGTACAATTGCAAGAGCTTACCAGAAGTGGGTTCATTTGGCCAAGTTCATCTCTTTAGGAACCTTGTTCTTTTTGTAATGACGAAGTATGGGACCTTGAGGATATGTATTGGGGCTTGAATAATGTTGTAATTAAGAATGACTACCCCTTGCCTAAAATAGAGGAACTCTTTGATCAATTTGAGTTTGTGGAACTGCCACTTAGGTTGACTAATAAACTTGAGATGCTTATGGATTTAATGTACCTTGTTTTTAGGCCATATCTAGATCAACTTATTGTTGTTCTTATTGATAATTGTTAGGTCTGGTCAAAGAATGAAAAGACTTACTATGAACACTTGAGGATGGTATTTAGACCCTTCGCGAACATATTCTAGCATGATATGGTAGTCTTTTTAGATCATATCATTTCTGGAGATGGAACCACAGTTGATTATTTTAAGATTAAAGCAATACTAGAATAGAAAAGGCCAAACATGGTCACTAAGATGAGAAGTTTCTTGGGGTTAGTAGGTTATCATAGGAGGTTTGTACGAGATTTCTTGAAATAAAAGCTTTGTTGTTTGAACGAACACAGAGGAAGGTGCCATTTAAGTGGACTGATAAATATGAGGTTAGTTTTCAAGAGCTTAGGTTACAATTTTAGACTAAGATGTAGATTTGAAATTTTTTGTGAACTTAGAGAACATCTTAAGTTGAGAATTAGAAGTTTTCGGATATATTTTGGTATTCAGGGTAAGTATGTAACTTTGAGAAAGGAATGCCAAATGAAAGAATGGTCCCCTAGGATCATAATTTTATGCAATCAGATTTTCTAATGAATATTTTCTCATATTCACTGATTGAATCTGGAAAGATACCGAACAAAATAATTGTGGGTCTATTTGCTAGGTGTTTATAGACACTTGAATCATCTCAATCTGATATATTTAGAGTAAGTTATCACCAAAATACTAAGATATGTCCTGCAAGAAGATACAAGACTTTGGTTTCTTGAAAATGGATATTTGTGACTCCTTTACAACTTCTTCCCAATAGGATTATGTAAAATTATTAAATTATGAATTTTAAGTGTATTTCTTAGGTTTTTATTGCCACCTGAATCACCTCAATCCGATGATATGTACGAAGTAAATTATGATAAAAATACTAAGGTGTCAAGTCTAGAAATACAGGATTTTAATTTCCAAAAATAGATAATTTTGACTCTTTTTACTACCCGATATCGATAGAATTAACTAAAGTGATCAACATAAGATTTGTATCTCTATCTCTTAGGAATTTATAGTCACTTGAATCACTTCAATCCAATATATAGGGAGAAACTTATGATTAAAATACAAGGTGTGGCAAAACAGAAAATACAGAGCTTTGATTTTTCTTAAATAGGATACTATGACGCATTTTGGTACTTGATTTAGATTTAATTTGGAAATTTGATCAACATATGAATTTTAGATCCATCTATTAGGTTTCTATATCCATTTTAATCATCTTAATCCAATATATGTGGAGAAAGTTATGATCAATATACTAAGATACATCAAGTTAGAAAATATAGACTTCGATTTTTTGATAATAGATATTTGTGATACTTTTTATACCTTGACCATGATGGAACTAAGAAAAGTGGTCAATATATGATTTAGAGCTTTTTGTCTGTTAGGTTTCTATAGGCACTTGAATCATCCTAATCCGATGTACATGGAAAAAGTTATAGTGGGAATACTAAGATATGTCAAATTAGAGGCCTCCTAAACTTTAATATATCACCATTCGAATTTTCTTCACATTTATAAAATTTAGGCTCAATTTACTCCTCGATGTCAGCTTACTTGGATTGCAATATCAACATAAAAGTTTTAGGTCTCTCTCTTAGTTTTCTAATACCTCTAGAAAATTAAAACTATATGAACAAACCTATCCAACTTATGAGTTAGAACTAAGAATTTAGTGTTGGGGGTTATGGAGTTTCTGAAGGTGTCACTCAAAAAAGGATTTGTAAGGATTGGTAAAGGATGAAAGTTGAACCCTCGATTTGCTGGCCCTTTCAAAATAGTGGAGAGGATTGGAGCAGTGGTTCGTCAAATATTTCTATCGCCAAACCTTAAAGAGATACATAATATCTTCCATATCACAATTAAAGAAGTATCACCCAGAACTCTTCAGTCAGTCAAGTTAGAATTTGGGGACCAAATTCCTTTACAGGGGGTGGGATGTAATGCCTAAGAATTTTGTATCATATTTAGTTGATTACTTTATTGTATTATTGTATGAAATTTATTTATTACTATGAAATCTATGGTAAACTTTACTCTTCTTTATCAATTTATAATATTACTAGAAGTATGAGTCATTAGTTATAGGACTTGTTATTCTTATGGAATTAGAATTATAGTAAATAATTATTCCTAGTCCTAGAGGGAGTATAATTAGAGTCCTCCATAAATTGAACCACTTATTTCATATATATAATACTTCAAACCAAAACCCCAATCATACTAAACAATAAAAAAAAAAAGAAAGAAAGAAAGAAAAGAAAACGAGGAAGAAGAAGAGGATTGCCAACTGGAAACTCTCAACCAAACAATTAAGGTGAAAGTTCCCTTCAAAAGAATAATAGCATAAAGATGTGTATTATGGTCAGCGTTAATCCTATTTTTCTTCTATAATTTAGATACTCCAGGCCGTATTTACATTTAATGAAGAACGAAAGTGGAAAAGGGAAAAAAAAAAAAAAAAAGGGACAACAACTGTGGCAAAACAAAAAAAGAAGAGTTGAAAGGAAAAGGGGCCTGCATTTGTGGGTAGCGCATTAGAAGTTCATAAGGTAATAAATGAATTTATAGGCTTCATATTTTGGTAATAGGTGTTTCAATATAGCACAATAGGTGCTGCCCTCATGTATATTATATTTTTGACTTAGGCTATGAATGAGAAATTTTATTCGAAAAAAAAAAGAAAGAAAGAAAGAAAGGGAGAAAAAACTATGAATAAATGCCTCTTTACTTCGGTCCTATTTGGTTTGTTATGGATTAATGGTGCTGTGTGTGTGGCCTTTTAATATTATAAGTAGTAGAGTGATACAAGCAAGATATGCACCAGATGAATTTTTATTGTTTTTATTTGGATTTGTGGGTTAGCTGTACCATAATGCAAAATTAATAAATGATCCTAGATTCAAGATAGATACATGCTAGAATTCAATTTAGTTGCTGCTAAGTGTAAATTTCTTTTTGTAAATTAGGTTGATACTAAAATTGCTCTTATTCATGCTATAGATATTCAATGAGTAATTTGCATTCTTAACTCTAGGGATTTATAGATTGATCAATACTTAGCTTCAAGAATATAAACTAATAAATATATGTGTATAATAGATATATATATAGATATATAATATAGAACAAACTGGATTGACCGAGTATACTTAGGATTGTGTTTTTGTGCTTACAAGAGTTAGATTAAATTATTTTAGAATTAATACTAGTATAAAAGGAGAAAGAAATTTTAATTTTATGGCCCTAGAAGAGGTGTGGAATTTTGAATTGCATAAGTTCGAGTATAATTGAGGTTTTATGGATTATATATTGACTAAGTTGAATATTATTAATGTTTCAACAGGTGATCAAAGATTTGACATGATAGAATCTACTTTTGATACGACCGATAGGTACTGTGAGTCCCTAAACCTATAAATACTATATAATATTATGTTTCAAAATCAAGAAGGATATATGCTATAGTATAATTTGCTCGTAACTTGTTTTGAACTTACATTGCACTATAATTATGTTCCACTGTGCACAAAAATTATCTTATTTTATTTCATGATACAAGAAAATATGTTCTTTTATGTTTTTTTTTATTTAATATTGTCTTTAGACAAGCATTTAAATACGATGATCAATACTGATAATTGGATTTACCATTACTGTTACTATTAGTTGGATTCAACTTGGCTTGGGTGTGCGAGGGACTTCAGCAGGCTTGCCAGTTGAACCCCAAGCCCCCATGGTCTAATCCCCCTAGCGCACAACAGAAGTCGTTTGTGGCTGAGATGGGTTGTAGGATTTCCCGAGGGCCTTGGCTTGGGCACTGTTTTGGTAAGGTCACACCTTATCCGGAGTGATAAGGGTTTGTTATAGTGGATGTCATAAGGTTGATAGGCTACAACAAACACCATTTAATCATCGCATTTAAATGTTAGCCTATGAAGTGTTTACTGAATTCTCATTTTATTACGGTTTAATAGTTGATTAAATTCCACTTATATTCTTCTCGAATGTTTTATCTCAGCATCACTATTATTGTGTTAAATTCTCAAACTCATTTTGCACACACTTGGCATTTACTGAGTCTTTTACTTACAGTCTATGTTTTTCTTTAATTTTCTTCTGGCAGACTTGGACCCCAGCCCTAGTGAGGAGGTGGATCCTGCTTATGATGAGAATCAAGACTAAAGTCTTAGTTTGGATCTTTGCAATAGACTAGTTTATTTTCCATTAGCTTATTAGTTCTATTTTTATTTATTGTGAATTTTATTTTGTTTAGTTGAGATTAAGTATTTTTACTTTGAGTCTTTATGTTATAAGATTAGCTTGAATTAGTTTGAGTGCTTTGAGTTCTTTTGTCTAACTTTATGATTTTAGATAGTTAATATTATTTATTTGGGATTGAGTTTCATGCTTCGATACTAGAATGCATGGTTTGATTATGGTGCATGACATACACAATTGTGATTTTAAATATTCCAAGTCATATAATCTTATGAGACGGAGCATCTAAGATTCGGATAGACTTGCACTAATGATGCATACATCCAAGGAGTTCGATATTGCTCTATTTCATAAACAATCCATGTTAGCATGGATGTATGTTAGTAAGTGCTTGTTAGAAAGCAAGTTTGCTGAAGACCCGCTTGGAGAATCCACTAGATAGCTGGAGTGGCAAGTCGGTAATGACAAATTCTCCAGCTGTCATTAAATGACACAAGGTTATTAATTAGTCATTTGACTTGAGGATCTATGGTAAACTTATCTTTAGGTCCTCATGCTTTGACTCTTCACCGACCACGTAGCGGGTCATTCGGGTTGAGATTGGGTATGGGCTACTTAGACATAGAGGTTTTTGAGATCCAAGATGGGATGCGTCTCATCATTATTGTGAAGGATGAGTGCATCTCCTATGTATTCTATAATGACTGATTCCAAAAAATCCTTGCACAAAGTAGTATGATAATTTAGAAATGGAGTTTTCCAAAGCTAAGGTCATAAATGAGAATCGAACATTGGAATTAGAAACATAATTATCGAGGTTATTAGGGAGCCAACAAATATCTTGCCCTAGGCTTTTTTGGGGAGATATGAGATGAAATGATCGTATTTGCATGGTAAGCGTCGAGATGGAATGGTTCATCATGACATATTCATTTCATCCAATTAGTTGAGCTCCATGGGCTTGTTACTAGAGATCGATAGTGGAGATTGGATGCCCTTCAATTAGTGGTGATTAATTGAAAGAGTTATTAGTTTAAAGGAGTTTAAACTAGTGTGAATATTTCAATATTTAAAATATCATAATGAGTTGTGAGCCCATGTCTAATGAATGGATGTACCTAGTGGGTCACATGCAAAAGCCTAAAGAAAGTTCTACTTGATGGGAGCAATTTTCTAAGGAGTTGGAAAATTCACCTAGGCGGTTTTGGAGAAGAATTCAAGTGACTAATTTTTGGGTCATCTTAGCTTGATTAATTTAATTGTTAAATTAATCAAAATAATTTAATAAGTGAAATTAGACCAATTAAAATAAGAAATTAATTTAATTGGTGCCATGTGACAATTAATTAGTGATTTTAACATAAGGAGTTAAGTTAACACCTATTGATTTAAAGAGTTAAGTTAATTGGCTTAAGGAGTTAAGTTAAACCAATTAATTAAATTAAAGAGTTAATTTAATTAAAATGAGTATTTGGATTTTGGAGAGAAATTCAAATCAAGAGTTCATTTGAAATTAATTAGAGTTAATTTGCATTACATTTTGTATGATGAAATAAAGATGCAAATTAAATGCAAAAGCATGTGAAATTCAAATTCACATGTAAGTAGGCAAGTTGCCAGCAAGCATAGGAGGTGTGATGCCAACTTGCATCACATCATCCTCTCTATAAATACTAGATGGCCCGCCATGTGGTGGCAATTCACATTAGATTCCCATTTTCCCTCCAAAAGTGACTTTTCATGTATTGAAGCTTCACACTTTCTGAACTCTCTCCTTCTCCAATTCCTCTCAAAACCACCACTCCTTCACCTTTATCCTCTCATTGCCTAGTATATCTGAGGTTGATTAGAGCTATCCTTGGGTATGTGGCTTATTACATTAGAGGTCCAACATTTGGGGGACTCATGCTTCGTGATGATCCATTGTTGTTTGGCTTTTTTGGGGTAGATCTTGTGGACTTCGGAAGTTCTGATTTGCACCAAAAATTTTACTGCAATTTTTTTGATGTGTGGGTGCTCTCTGCAAACTTTGAGCATTTTTGGAGTTAGGGAAGGCGTCCAAACGTTGATTGCTTGTGCTGTGCACGAGTTGCTCGATTGAAGAGTTCATTGGAGTCATCTTCCTTTTACCTTTGGATTTAGCATTCAAGGTAAATCTTTTGGACTTAAATACTTATTAAATACATGATTAGATCCTTCAAGTGGAGTAGCTATGTTATATTTAGCCTTTTTAATGGTTTTATATTATGGATCCCTAGCCTACTTCCATTATCAAGTGGTATAGAAGCCTAATTCATGCTTTAATTTGGATTTTGATGGATTGATTTATGTGATGAATTGATCCTAATCACCAAATAATTGATTCAATTGATGAATTTTTGTGTTTGGATGATTTTGCATGTGTCTTCTTTGTGATGAATTGGGAAATGCTAATATGTGATTTAAGTGTTGATTCATGTGTTGACATGATTTTGATTCATGTTAGTTAATGTTAAATGTTGATTTAGCATTGGATGGTGTTATATGATGATATAGCATGTTTAATTTGGCCTTAAGGTGTTCTGGTTATCTTTGGATCCAATTGGATTGGAGTTAATTGAGGATTTTCGGATGATATTGTTTCTCACTTAAATTTGATTTTTGAAGCATGTTTGAAAACTTTAATTTCGCATTTTTAAGGTGTTTATAATCTGGAAATTTGTCAAAGTTTGTATGAAATGATGATATGGAGGTTTCCATATAGTTTGGAGAAGCAAAACACAAAACGATGCTTAAACGGTTGATTGGTGCAAGTTGTGGTAGGGTTGCCACCCTACTTGGAAGCAGCTAGGCACGGCCGTGGGCAAGCCTTGTGCATGGCTGCTGCTTGCATGGCCAGCCGATTGGGTAGCGGCTTGCCCAAGTTCGCCTTAGAACCCATTTTTGTGCTATTTTTGGCATTTTTGGCCTTCCAAACTTGATTATTTCATCCTTATTTTGATGCACAAATGTTGTGTAAGTGTTCGAAGCAATGCTGGATATTTTTGTATGCTTTTAAAGTTTTTTTTAAGGTAATCTTCAATTGAGTGCAAAAATGAGATGCATAAAGTTATGTTTATTCTTGCTAGTTAATTAATTATTTATGACATATGCAGTCAATTTCTTGAATTGAATGTCTGTTCTTTTTTATTGTTGAATGGATGATGAATGTATAGGGATGATCATGGGCCTTTAAATTAGTTTTATTTGTTCAAGTTGTTGAAAAGAGTTGTATTAAATAAGGGCTTGCATGTCTCTTGTTTTTCTATCTTGTAAATGTTATGAGAGTAGAACTCTATGAGTGAGGATTTTTTTTCTCTTGTAAATGTTGCAAGGAGACAAAGAAGGCCAAGGGAATCAAGGAGGCATGAAGACCCATGAATGTATGGGATACATTTATGTAATAGCCAAATTTAATCAACCCATTTAAAATTAATTAAGTAGTGCATATATGGCTCTAAATGCACTACTTGGTTAAGACTCATGCTCATCTCACCTTAGGAGCATGCTGGGCGCATTTATTTATTTATACTTTCTTTGTCCTATTGATGTATGAGATGTATGACTAGGATATAGAAAACCTAAATAGGAGAAGATAAAACTGATAAGATTTTTCAAAGTAGGAAAATCCTTCTACTTAGAGGAGCCTAAGTGCTTTCAAAATATTAAGTCAGTATAGATACAATTTTAAAAGAGTTTTAATTAATCTATGCTTCTAGCAATAGTATGTGACATGAGATGCTACCACATTTGTGTGATGTCTCATGAGTCATGGGTCATGTTTATGGAGGAAAGCTATGCTCACTTACTTAGTATATGATGTACTTTGATTTGACGCTTTCAATGCATTGTCTCACGTGTCCTGGAATGACATAGTGTGGTTTCGAATCAAAGATTGATTAACAGGTCCGACTTAAACACCTAGTAAAGTAGATGTTGCACGAGTCGTGGGTCTATATGAATAGTGAGGCAAAACTTATCAAGGGTTGCATAGAGATGCAATTAGCAAAAGTTGCTTACCTTATGATTGTTTGTGGATGTCTCACGAGTCATGGGTTTGCTACAAGTCCTTAGGGCCTTGATTCTCACTAGAAAATGAGACTTTCCAAATTCCTTATGGGGGTGAGGAATTTGATAAAATAATGGGAAAAAAAGTATGCTTGAAAGTCCATGAACATATTTTCTAATATCAAAATTCAATTACATACTCATATTCTCTTTTTCGCATTTGTAGATTTGTGAGATCTCAATCAAATGGCTAAGAATCCACTAAGCATTATATTAGAAACCAATAAACCAATCAGGTCAAACTTCCATGATTGACTAAACCTCAAAATCATTCTAGATTCCGAGAAACAGATATATGTTCTATATCAAGATGCTCCTAATACCATAGGGATTGATGCGGGTCAAGAGACACGTGAAATGTTCACGAAAAGGGGTTGAGGATCTCATCCTAGACCATAGCCTCATGATGGCATTTATTAACCTCAAAAGTCTCAATAGCACACGAAACATACCCCGGTCTATTGCTTACAAGAGTTATAAGGCAAACGAGGTATAGAAGATTCATGTTGTCCAATAAGATTTTTCAAGTTAGGACAGATGAGAAGTCATGTGTACTCGACTACGGTCTAAAGATGATTAAGCTTGTTGAAAAGCTCTTCAACTTGGACATGGTGATGGACAATGATCTCAATGGAGATTTGATCTTAACATCCTTATTGAGTTTGTTTGACCAAAGTGTTGGTCTAGGAAGAAACAACCATGACAAGGGTATATCTCTAGTGATTGCTTTTTCTCCCGCTCTAAAGGCCCTAATAGGCAAGTAGAAAGGAGGCAAGAAGAAGAAACACTATTTTCAAGAGGAAACAAACATTTAAGGTATCTGGTGGAGTCAAGAAGATTGAAAAGGATAAAGTCAATGCTATTTGTTTCTACTCTGGCAAGAAAGGCCATTGGAAGCAGTATTGCAAAGATACCCTGCAACCCTTGGGAAGGGTATGTACTTTTTGAAGTGCACCTAACGATAAATTCTTCCTCATGAATATATGATATCACATGTGGTCCTCATCTTTGTAATTTGTTACAAAGAATGGAAAGAAGAATAAATCTAAGTGATGACGATTTTATCATACAGTTTGGCAATGGAGCAAAAGTTGTTTTAGTTGCAATTTGTACACTCAACAATGGATTATACATTTTGGATTCTCCACCATCATTAATGTACATTCAACAAAGTAAAAGAAAATTAGATAAACAAGAAAATAACATCTTGTGGCGTGCAAAACTTGGACATATTTCTAAGAATATGATGAACAAGTTAGAAGCCCTCAAAGCACTAAATGTCAGTGGCATAGAGGATCTTCCTACTTGTGAATCTTGCTCATAAGAAAAAATGACCAAGGCTCATTTTGTAGGACAAACGGAGCGAACCTCAAGTCCTTTTGATTTGATCCATATAGATGTTTGTGGACCACTAAAAGGTAGTACGGGGGGTGGCTATTCATACTTCATTACCTTCACCGATGATCATACTTGGTTCGCACATATGTATCTTACAAAGTACAACTCCGAAGCTTTTGAAAAATTCAAAGAGTATAGGAGTGAAGTAGAAAAGCAACTAGGACTAAGTATTAAAGCTCTTCGATCGGATCGAGGAGAGGAATACTTAAGTACCAAATACTTATGTACAAGTCCGAATTATTGGACTCCACCCAGCACACCCTAACATAATGGAGCAGTCGAGAGGAGGAATTGTACCTTGTTGGACATTGTACATTCTATGATGAGCTTCACCGATGTGCTTATATACTTTTTAGGATACGCCTTAGAAACGACGGTGAGTATACTAAATGTAGTGCCATCAAAGACAGTGCCAAAGATACCGCATGAGATGTGGTATGACAAAGCACCTTATTACTCTTTTCTAAGAGTTTAGGGAGGTTTCTCGATACATCAAGAGGATAGTGGGGCACAAGTTGAATGGGCAATCCACCTTGTGTAAGTTTGTGGGCTACCGAAGAGATTCTTCAGGTTATCACTTCTATGATCCCTCAGAACAAAAGGTGTTTGTTTCAAGGAACGCCATCTTTTTAGAAAAGGAATTTCTATTAGATAGAAAAGGCATTGCCATTGAATTTTATGAAGTTCAAGATGATCATAAAATCCAACAAGCGGTAGAAATAAGAGAATATCAAGAGCCTAACACACAACCTCTAGCAAGGTTGGATTGAATCAAGAAGCAACCCAAAATGTTTGGATTTCTTCATAAAATGGGCCAAGCTGATAGTATCCAAAGACCTACGAGAAAACTATATTGGACATAGATTCGAGACATTGGCTTGAGGCCATGAAATCTACAATGGACTCCATGTACTCCAACAAAGTATGAACTTTGGTAGATCCATCTGAGGGTATAGTACTCGTTGGTTGCAAATAGATTTACAAGCAAAAGCTAGGAGTTGATAGAGAGGTAACTGTTGGAATAGTGCCCAACAAGCTAATAAGATTGGCCTTATAAAACTATTTCCTTGTAAAATAATTTTGATTAAATGATATTCTTTATATAGCCATCTCCATCTTATGCTTCTTATTACTTCACTGGCATTTGGATGAAACCTTTAGATCACACAAGACTATGGGACTTGGTCAGTTAACTGGGTGGTGATCATGGAATAAGTCTTACACGATTGTGATCTTAAATCTTCCAAGTTATAGGATCTTATGAGGCAGGGCATCTAAGATCCAGATAGACTTACATTAACGATGCATAAATCCAAAAGTTGGATATTGCTTCATTTCACGAGCAACTGTATGAGATACGGGTGCATGTTAGTGGGTGTTTGTTAGAGAACAAGGCACTGAAGACCATATAGAGAATCCACTAGATAGCTGTATTGGTTAATTCTCCTATTTACGCCAGCGCATATTATTAGTCCTCTAACCTGAGGATCCATGGTAACTTTGTGTTTGGTCCTCATGCTTTGACTCTTCCTTGACCACTTAGTGGGTCTTTCGAGATGAGCTTGGGTATGAGCTACTTGGCATGGAGGTTTGTGAGATCCAAGATGGAATCCGACTTCTCACTTTTATGAAGGGTGAGTGTATCTCCTATGCGTTCTATAATGATCGATTCCAAGAAATCCTTGCTCAAGGTTGTGTGAAAATTTGGAAAATGAGTTTTTCAAATGTGAAGTTATACAAGGGAATCGAACATTAAGAATAGAGACATAGAATTGAGGCTATTAGGGAGTCGACAAATATCTTGCCCTGGGCCACTTTTGGGAGATAGGAGACGGAAGGACCATATTTCCATGGTATGCGTAGAGCTATGATGGTTCCCCAGAATATTCATTTCAGCTAATTAGCTGGGCTCCATGGGCTTGAGGTTGGACATTGACCATGGAGATTGGGTACTCTTCGATTAATGTGATTAATTGAATTGAGTCAATTAGTTTAAAAGGAGTTTTAAATTAAAATGAATATAAGATATTCAAAAGTCACAAAGAGTTGTAAGCCCATGTCCAATGAATGGTAGAACCTATTGGGTTACACACAAAAATCAATTAGCTTGCAAAATTGCTAGAGCAATTTTCTAAATGTTAGAAAAACTCACCATTTGGTGATCGATTTTCAAAGATCCAATTTAACGGTCAATTTTGGTTTGATTAATTTAAGACTTAAATTGATCAACTAATTTAAAGAGTTAAATTAGACTAATAATTAAGGATTTAATTATTTGGTGCCATGTTTACCATCAATTGGTCAAGTTGACTTTAAGAGTTGAGTTGACTAGTTTAAGCTTAAGAGTTAAGCTTGTTTGATTAAGAGTTAAATCAAAAGTCAATTAATTAAATTAAAAGTGTTTAATTTAATTAATTGGAAGAATAATTTTGGAGGAAAAATTTAAATGAAGTTCTCATTTAAATTAGCATCTTAATTAATTTGGAATTAGATTCCAAATGTAATTGAAATACACATGAAATTCAAGTGACTTGAATTTGAATTTACCAACTTGGCATGCCACATGGGCGGTCACCTTGAGGAATGTGTGATGCCAACTAGCATCACACATTCCACCCTCTATATATAGATTTAGAGGGAGACCAAATTTGAACAACACGTTGCTAAAAGTGTGAAGATTAGATTCTTTGCATTCCCTCCAAAACTCTTTTTCTCTCTCTCTCTCTCTCCATGCATTGCATCATGTGTTGAGCTTTGCATTCCTTCTTTTTCCCAACCTGAAAATTGGCCTCCTCTACCTCATTTTCTCCTCTCTAACTCTAGCTTCTGATGAGGGGAAATTGGAAGATTGATTAGGGTGTGGATCATATCAATAGAGACAAGGCATTTGACTTGCTAAATTTTGGGGATCCACCTACAATAGCTCCAGATTGACTAATTTTTCTGGAGCAATCCAGAAGGATTTTTGCTCCAATTTTTTCATAGTAGATTCCTTATGTGTGGAGGTGTTCCAGATTTAATTTGGTGATTTTTGGAGCAGTTTATCAGGGCAAAAGTTGCCGCCTTTCCGCTGTGCCGATTCTAGATAGTTTCTGGATCCGAGAGAAATACTTGATTTTCTCCTTGTTTTTAAGCTACAAGAGGTAATTCTTCTTCCTAATCCAGATCTGTAGCATGTCTATATCCCTAGTTGCTTGAGTAGCTTAGTTATTTTCAAGCTTTTGAAGTTTTGATTTATAGATCCTAATGCTACTTTTGTTTTCAGTAACAACCTTTGAGGTGAGACTAGTAGCAAAAGGTTACACTTAAAGACCTGATATTGATTTCAAGGAAATCTTTTCACCGGTCGCTATGCCTAAGTCTATTAGGATTATGCTTTCCATAACTACATATTATAACTATGAGATATGACAAATGGATGTAAAAGCCGCCTTCCTCAATGGAAACATTGATGAAGAAATCTATATGGAGCAACCACAAGGTTTTACATCAAAGGGGAGTGAGTAAAAAGTTTGCAAACTCCAAAGGTCCATTTATGGGCTTAAACAAGTGTGTTGAAGTTGGAACATACGTTTTGATAACACAGTCAAATCATTTGACTTTATCAAAAAAGTGTATGAACCTTGTGTGTACAAAAAGGCTAGTGGGAGTTTTGTACAGTTTATTGTACTTTATGTCAATGACATTCTTCTTAGTGGGAATGAGAGAGAAATGTTAGAGTGCACTAAAACATAGTTATCTTCACAATTCTCCATGAAAGGTTTTGGAGAAGCATCATTCGTATTGGGAATACGAATCTATAGAGATAGATCAAAGAGGATGTTGGAGCTTTACCAAACACCGTATATTGACAAAATACTAAGTAGGTTTAGTATGGAAGAATCCAAGAAGGGATTCTTTCTTATGAGATATGGTCCTCATCTCTCCAAGCCTATAGCCCTTAAGACTGACAACAAGAGAGAAATAATGTCCCACATACCTTATGGGTCCGCCATAGGGAACATAATAGATGCCATTCAATGAACAATCCTGGATATATAGCATACGCTCTAAGCATTATGAGTCGCTTTCAATCCGACCCTAATGAATGTCACTGGCTAGCTATAAAAGTGATCCTAAAATACCTAAGAAGAACTAAGGATTTGTTTTTGGTATACGATAATGGAGAATTGAAACTCGCAGAGTTTTTAGATTCCAGTTTCCAATCCGATGAAGATGACCTAAAATCTACCTCAAGATTTATATTTTGCTCAATGGTAGCGTGGTGAGTTGAATAAGTTCCAAACAAGACACCACGGTTAATTCTACCACCGAGGCAGAATAATGCAGCTTTAGAAACCATAAAGGAAGGTGTTTGAATGAAAAATTGATCTAAAAGTTGGATATAGTGCCTAGCGTGCAAGTGCCTATGGTTGTCATTTGAAGATAACTTAGGACTTGAGCCAAGATCTCATCAGCAATCCAAATACATTTTGATGCGTTATCATTTGATCTATGAGATCAATTGGTAGAGGCAACAATTGAGTGGATACAGTTGCCTTAGAAAAGAATATAGCAGAACTACTGTCTAAATCCCTAAATGCAAAAGGTCTTTAAAGGGCATCTTGAGAAGATAGGCCTTAAGACTATGGGGAATTAGCTTTATGGCAAGTGAGAGATTGTTGGAATAGTACCTTCTAGCCAATTGGATTGGCATGTAAACTATTTACTTGTGATACAATTTTAATTGAATGATATTCTTATAAAATGGTCATCTTCATCTTATGCTTATTTTACTTCACTGGCATTTAGTTGAAGCCCCCCCTAAATTACATATGACTATAGGCCTTGGTCACACATTGGGTGGTGATCATGAAATAAATCTTACACGATTGTGATTTTAAATATTTCAAATAATATAATCTTATGAGACGGGGCATCTATTACTCAGATAGACTTGCACTAACAATGCACAAATACAAGGAGTTGGATATTGCTCCGTTTCATGAGCAATCCATGTTAAACATGGGTGCATGTTAGTGGGTGCTTATTAGAGAACAAGTTCACTGAAGACCTATCAGGAGAATCCACTAAATAGCCAGAGTAGCAAGTCGATAGTATCAAGTTCTCCAGCTTATGCTAGTGCATATAATTAGTCGTTTGACCTGAGGATCCATGGTAACCTTGTGTTTAGGTCCTTATACTTTGCCTCTTCGCCAACCACGTAGCAGGTCATCCGGATTGAGATTGGGTATGAACTACTTAGACATAAAGGTTTGTTAGATCTGAGATAGGATCCATCTCCTCGTTGTTATAAAGGATGAGTGCATCTCCTATGTATTCTATAATGATCGATTACAATAAATCGTTGCGCAAGGTAGTAAGACAATTTGGAAAAGGATTTTTCTAAAGATGAGGCCATAAAGGGGAATCGAACATTGGAATTAGAAACATAGTTATCGAGGTTATTGGGGAGTTGACAAATATCTTTCCCTAAGCCTTTTTTGGTAGATAGGAGATCAAAGGACCGTATTTGCATGGTAAGCGTAGTGTTAGAATAGTTTATCAGGACATATTCATTTTATCCAATTAGTTGGGCTTCAAAGGCTTGTTCCTAGGCATTGATTGTAGAGATTGAGTACCCTTCAGTTAATGGAGATTAATTGAAAGAGTTATTAGTTTAAAGGAGTTTAAACTAAAGTGAATATTTCAATATTCAAAATATCACAATGATTTGTGAGTCCATGACTAATGAATAGATGAACCTAATTGGTCACACAAAAGCTTAAAGGAAGTTCTACTTGATAGGAGCAATTTTCTAAGGAGTTAGCAAATTCACCTAGGTGGTTTTAGAGAGGAATTCAAGTGACTAATTTTTAGGTCATATTGGCTTAACTAATTTAATTGTTAAATTAATCAAGATAATTTAAGGAGTTAGATTAAACTAATTAAATTGAGTTAATTTAATTGGTGCCATCTGACAATTAATTAGTCATGTTAACTTAAGGAGTTAGGTTAACACTTATTAACTTAAAGACTTAAATTAATTGACTTAAGGAGTTAAGTTAAACCAATTAATTAAATTAAAGAGTTAATCTAAAATTAATTAGAGTTAATTTGCATTACATTTAATAAGATGAAATAAATATGAAAATTAAATGCAAATGCATGTGAAATTTAAATTCACATGCAAGTTGGCAAGTTGCCAACAAGCATAAGAAGTGTGATGCCAACTTGCATCACACCATCTTCTTTATAAATACTAGATGGCTGGTCGTGTGATGAAAATTCACATTAGATTCCTGTAGCGCCCCCTCTCAAGATAACCTCTAAGCTGAGATGCCACTCCGATTCAAACTTAAATCATAACCATAAGACAATCGATAGGCCCATAAAAAATAATTCTCAAAAATATTTAGAAACAGCAGCAAGCTTCAACTTAACATAAGCACTATATACGTGTCATACATGATCCCATAACATTCGACATAATACATACTGCAATCATTTGTTTCAAACCTGACATATTAAAATATCTCGAAATTAAACTTAACATATAAATGAACCCATATACACATGTAACCACTTGCTTTATTACAAAAACGTATGATCTCCAGTCCAAGCCTAAAGTCTAAGTTTCACCACCTTATCCCTATCTGAAAAGAAATCAAAATAACACAATCGGGTAAGTGCAAATGACTTAGTGAGGGATAATAATCGGTAATAAATCATAAGGACTCTGTTGAAGAGGAAACAATCCAACAGTTCATAAACCAACAAATAATGCAGTCGGAACATAAACGAATCAGAACACATGCATTAACAAATTCAAGGTTATTAGTAGGTAATAGCTCGGGAGTTGTGATTGTCGACTCGAATTACCCAGGATCATCTCAATCGGATCAGTTTGAGAGGAAATACATTCAGCTCATCTAGCAAACGACCGGGATCATCTCAACCGAATCGATTTAGGAAAAAATGCACACAGCTCGTTCGACCCAGACAACAGCCCGATCTAGACCAAGAAATCATACCGCCCTTGTTGCTCTATGAGCTGAATACAAACAATCAAAATACAATTAAAACAAAACAATCCTGAGTGACATATGCAATCAAAATAAATCGAAGCATAGCATACATATTAGATTCTCCTTATCCCTTCATAATAGTACAATAATCTAAGCATGACAACTCAGTAGTAATAGTAGTCCAAGCATGACAGCTTGGCAGTAACAGTAATCCAGCATTCCGCTAAGATTGGCACTCAGTCCAATAGTTTTTCGTATGTATCAAGGTTCAGTAAACGAATTGCTAACAAGGCAAAACAATTAGATAAACAAATTTGGATAAATAGTCAGATAAACAAATTCGGATAAATAGTTAGATAAATAAATTTGGATAAGCCAACAAGCCTACAAAATGCTGTAATGGATAAATGGATGTGCCGGCAAGGCAATAGATAACAACGCAGAATGATACAAAATGGCCAACAAGGCGAATCAATATTGTACAGGATAGACTCAGATAAGCTGATAGGACTGTATAGGTGATAAGTAGTACGAAATCAAGTTGATCAATATCAACAAGATAAGGAAACACATAATGACAACAAATAACTTAACAGTAACCGATAGCTACACAATAATAGATATGAAACAGTAAAAGATAACAGAATGATAATAGATAGCAAAAGAGAGTTCTAGGTGCCAGAACAGAGATGCAAAGATCTTCTCAGAGGCATAATCAATAAAACAACCCTCACAGCGGTATACTAAATAGTTAATAGATAATAATAAGATTCTGAACGATTCATGGATTTCAATAAACAAGATGCAGTTATAGAATAGAAACAAGTTCAACCCTCTTAGGGTTTTATCATAATAACAGATAGGTATAATCAAGCCCCAAATTGGCAGACCCTCATAGGGCATATAAAATAAATACCCAAGAGGTTAGACCCTCACCTTCGTAGCATCAAAAAATGTAGTCACAACCTACTGATCTGCAGGACCCAGCTCCCCAGCACATAACCAAAAGAATAAGTCCACAGTCAAAATCCTCATTCGACCTTATACTCACAATTATACAAACTGTCTAAAATTGATACTTAATTAGCTAAATCGATTGCCTCAATAAAGAAATGCTAGTCTAGATAAAAAAATATAATCGAGTCCTTAATTACCAAATTAACCTTGCAACGATATACCAAATCAATAATAACAGTCCAATTATCCTTATTAACCTAATTTTAACACTTAGGTCTCAAATCTACAAAATTAGGGTTTAATCTCTTATTTATCTCAATTATCCCAAAGTTGTTATATAATAATGCAAATTCGGGCCCATTAATACATACAAATACATATGCATAGTCTAAAATTGAGTTCCCAAATCAAATCCTTTCATCTCTTGACATAGTACAAGATTCAGCAAGAAAATAAATGGTACAAGGCTTAGCCCCAATTTCGGTCATTACCCAAGATATCCCTATCGGGACTCCAAAATCATGAACCAATTACACTATCACTATCATTAAGACGAGTTGAAGAATTTATCTCAACACCACCGTCGTCTACCGCCACCAAAAATGGTTAATACCACCACTAATCGACACCTTTTAGCTCAACTAATAAGACACCATGGTCAATTTCTACATCTGCCGCCGATAAGGTACTCAATTGGCCAAAAAAGGCCACACACCGCCGCTCGCCGCTTCGCCTATTTTTCCTCAATTCTGCCCGCTCCGGTCCATTTTCAAAATTGAAGACACCTATGTGATCCCTGAGCTGAGCCCAACAAAGCCCAATACTCCAATCCAAGCTTCAGTTGCCAGTGACGTCGCGACCACAACCTCTGCTGCGAGCGCACTTTCAACTTTAAATCCTCGAGATTCACTGGTGGTTTCGTATCAAACTTGGTACCGTTGTGTTCTTCATGTTGAGATGAAGAGATTAGTATATAATTTTCTGGGTTTCACCATTCACTAGAGAAGGTTGCCGAAGGGGTTAACGGGGGGTATATATGAAAATAAAGAAAATTCTAGAGATGAGGGATGCTATATAAAAATGGTACTTTTGGAATTCAATTTTGACCCCCAGTACTTCTGCCCAATCTCTAATCAAGTCCTCCAAAGTTCTTCCGTCTTGTAATTGAGCCTCCAATTGTATTAGTGCCTCACATTCACCTATTTTACGAAAATAATCTCCCTTTGACCTACAAAACTTTAAAATGTTGCTCAATCAAGTTCCCCTCAAATTGCAATTTGAGCCAAAACTTTAAATCTCCATGCAATTAGGTCCTCTGTATCTATATTTGAGGCCCAATTTTTTTTTGTAAACTTAGTATCTTAATTTTTAAATCCTTATTTTCCAAATACCAAATTTATGTGTGTTACAATCCTCCCCTCTTAAAAGAATATGGCCTCTAGATTCTCATCTTTGATTGGATAAACTTTGGTTAACACCGGTACATATAACACTCTTGTTTCCTCATTGCCCCACTTATACGCGAATCTTTCTCATTATCAGGCTATACCTCCTTAATTTTGTGGTGACATTTATCTTGCTAAGGTATTAGGAATCTCCTTTCCTGATTCTCTCCAACACATCCATTTTACTAAGGCATGTGGCGTTACCTTATATTTCTTGGCATGACTAATAATAATCCCATATTCATAGGTCTATTACCCGTCATAACTTAAAGTTTCTCTTGATTTCTACAATTGAGCTTACAAAAAGTAAATTAAACTATTCTGAAAAGAATTTAAACCTCATTTAGATCCCATGACATCACTGAGCTCTTTATACTTATCATCATATCTCATCCCTTTACTTAAAAAGTTTCTCCATTCTATCCTAACAGTGTGTATATGTCATTTAATAAATCACAAAAACGGCTATAGCAACAAAGGACTAACAATACCATAAGTTCATACTTACATAATATTTACATTAAGGAGTAGTCAAGTTCAAACTTAATATACTAGACATCATAACATGTCATACATTCTCAAACAGCTAGCTATAGGGTCACAAAAACTAAACATACTAAGTACAGGGACGAACAACATGTATGTTGCTTCCTAGACTCTGTTTGGGATATAAAGCTAATGATATGGGGTATCAGACTCTCCTCTGACATTCAAGGACTTAGATAGAACCTTCAGCCATCCGTTTTCTTTTTCCTGCAGGTGTTGGGCCTCTTCTGTTGGGGCAATATCAGAGGAGTTGTTGACAGCTGCCGCACCCTTACACCTTCCTAGTCTTTCCCAGCAGTTAGATTCCTCATGATTCAAACCTCTACAAAATCCACACCTCCTTCTTGGTGTCCCAGAATGGACCTTCAGCCGTTTCCTACCCGAACCACTTTCCTTACTAGCAATGACTTCGAGTTCAGAAACTTTCTCTTGCTTACCCTTCCTCTTATTGGTATATACTTCAAGAGGTTTTTGTTCCACCTACAAAGCTCTCGCTAAGGCTTCCCTAAAGTTAGAATGTTCGAAGGGCATAAGGTTTTGATGTATCTCTAATCTTAATCCTTTGATAAATTTCTCATTCCTACATCATTCTTTTCTTCATATCTATAGGGCATGCTGAATTAATCTACTAAATATGGCTTTGTACTGCCACACTGTCATGTCCTCTTGGGTAAGACTCTTAAATTCTTATTTTCAGGCATCTCGTACTTTTCGTGATATGAACCGTTCCATAAATTCCGCCACAAAGTTGTCCCAGGTACAAAGTACCTTCTTATATTCTCATCATTGACTTACCAAGGTCTACCATTAACGTGCAGCTCCTTCTAACAGGTAGTGGCACAAATAAGTTTGAGGTCATCCGGGCAACCTAACATCTAAAAAAAATCTTCGATCTCCCTATTCCAAGCTTCTGCCTTTCGTTGATCCGACCCACCCATAAACATTGGGGGGTGGAACTCAAGGAGATGTGCTGAAGTTTTGAACTTCGAAGGCTCTTCACTTCTCTCAGGGCTATCCATATGACCTTACTACTGGGGCAATTGTAGGAATTGCTGCCACATTGCATTCATCTATTCTATACTCTTTATCCTTGTTGCTGAATACACTTGGGGTTCTCGTGTCCTTTTTTCCACACTTATGGGACGTCTCCGCTCCGAGGTATCTTATTCCAGATCTCTTGACCAGGGGAATGCGTTGGGGTTAGTTTTGGTGATGCCATCAACTCTATCAGCTCTTCCAAGCTTCCAAAATAAAAAAAGGCAGAAAAGTTAGATGAAATAAATCAAACTCATAGATGCACAAGCCTTAATCATTCTAATATAAATGGTAAGGTCCCAAAAACATCCTTCAGGCATTCCATGCTATCCTTGTCTACTAGTTCTATCCGTTTTATGCTTATCAGTCATCTTACAATATGCAAACTCATCTTACTGATATCAACTGATCAAATTCATCTTAAATCCTTGAATCATATAGGAGCTTCCCAAAATCACAAAGAAACTTCCCCAAAATACACAAAATACTCAAAATTTAAGCTCAATTTAGAGTCTTGTACTCGATCTTTGGAAGTGACGATTACAGTCTGGTCGGCTGTCCCAAGTGAAATCTCCTACCTCCTAGTATTAAACACTATATCCAAAAATCCAGGCTCAAACTAACCAAACAAAAGGTTGATAGGAATCCTAATAACATTAAATACCTAAGTCATCAACAAACATAGACTCTGATACCACCTCTGTAGCACTTCATCTCGGGATAACCCCTAAGCTGAGATGCCACTCCAATTCTAACTTAAATGATAACCATAAGATAGTCGATTGGCCCATAAAAAATAATTCTCAAAATCATCAGAAACGGCAACAAGCTTCAACTTAAATAGACCCTAACATAAGTATTGTATACATGCCACACATGATCCCATAACATTCGACATTACATATACTGCAATCATTAGTTTCGAACCTGACATATTACAATATCTCTAAGTTAAACTTAACATACAAATGAATCCATACACACATACAACCACTTGCTTTATACAAAAACATATAATCTCCAGTCCAAGCCTGAAGTATAAGTTCATCACCTAATCACTATCTGAAAAGAAATCAGAATAATGTAATCGGGTAAGTCCAAAGGACTTAGTGAGGGATAATAATTAGTAATAAATCATAAGGACTTTGTTGAAGAGGAAACATTTCAACAGTTTATAAATCAACAAACAATGCAATCGAAACATAACGAATCAGAACACAGGCATTAACAAATTCAAGTTTATTAGTAGGTATTAGTTCAGGAGTTGTGACTGTCAGCTCGAACGGCTGGGGATTGTCTCAACCGGATCAATTTGAGAGGAAATACAATTGGCTCATTCTGCGAATGGCCCGGGATCTATTGGAATAGTGCCCAGCAAGCTAATTAGATTGGCATATTGTTAACTATTTCATTTGTGATACAATCTTGATTGAATGATATTAATAATATAGTCATCTTCATCTTATGCTTATATTTACTTCACTGGCATTTGGTTGAAGCTTTTAGATCATACAAGACTATGGGACTTGGTCACGCACTGGGTAGTGATCATGGAATAAGTCTTGCACGATCGTGATCTTAAATCTTCCAAGTTGTAGGATCCTTAGAGACAGGGCATCTAAGATTTGGATAGACTTGCACTAACAATGCATAGATCCAAGGAGTTGGATATTGCTCCGTTCCATGGGCAATACCACATGAGATATAGATGCATGTTAGTGGGTGCTTGTTAAGGAGCAAGGCACTGAAGACATACCAGAGAACCCACTAGATAGCCAGAGTGGCAAGTAGGTAGTGGTAAAGTTCTCCAGCTTACGCTTGTGCATAATATTAATCCTCTTACCTGAGGATCTATGGTAATCTTGTGTTTGGTCCTTATGTCTTAACTCTTCCTTGGTCACCTACCGGACCTCTCGGGTTGAGGTTGGGCATAAGCTACCAAACATGGAAGTTTGTGAGATCCAAGATGGAAACTGACTCCTTGTCTAAGGAAAGGCTGAGTATATCTCCTATGTATTCTATAATGATCGATTCCAAGAAATCCTTGCGCAAGGTAGTATGACAATTTGGAAAAAGGAGTTTTCCAAATATGAGGTCATAAAGTGGAATCGAATGTTGGAATAGAGACATAGTATTGAGGCTTTTAGAGAGCCGGTAAATATCTTGCCCTAGGCCTCTTTCGGGAGATAGGAGATCAAAGAACCGTATTTGCATGGTATGCATAGAGTTATGATGGTTCTCCAAAAGCATTTAGTTCGGCCAATTAGTTGGGCCCCATGGGCTTGAGGTTGGACATCAACCACGGAGATTGGGTACTCTTTAATTAATGGAGATTGATTAAATTGAGTTCGATTAGTTTAAAAGGAGTTTAAACTAAAATGAATATACGATATTTAAAAGTCACAAGTAGTTGTGAGCCTATGTCCAATAAATGGTAGAACCTATCGGGTCACACACAAAAGCTAATTACATTTCCTAAGCAATGGAGGAATTTTCTAAGTATTAGAAAATACTCTCCATGGAGACCGATTTTTGGGTGATTGAAATTGAGGTCAATTTTGGCTTGATTAATGTAAGTGTTAAATTGATCAACTAATTTAAAGAGATAAATTAGACCAATAATTAAGGAGTTAATTATATGGTGCCATATGACCATCAATTGGTCAAGTTAACTTAAAGAGTTAAGTTAACAAAATTAAGCTTAAGGAGTTAAACTAATTGACTTAAGAGTTAAGTCAAGTATTAGTTAATTAAATTAAATTGTTTAATTTAATTAATAAGGAGAATATTCTTTGGAGGGAAAAATCAAATGCTAGGATCATTTTAGTTTGTCATTTAATTAATTTGAAATTAGATTTCAAATGTAATTGAAATGCACATAAATTCAAATTTGAATTTGCCAACTAAGCATGCATGGTTGGCAGTCCCCCCTCCTTTAGAAACCTTGGCAGCACACCATTCTCACTCTATATATAGATATAGAGTGAGGGGGCAGCAACCACATGAAAAAGCAAGTGAAGAATTAGATTCTCACTTTTCCCTCCATTTTCAAGGTATTCATTCATGTGTTGAAGATCACCTTCATCTTCTTCTCCCTACCCTAAAATCGGACATCCCATATCAACTCTCCTCTCTTTCTCCAGCTACAAGTGAGGAATAGTAGGATTTGTATTGGTATTGGTGTGTGGATCATTTCAATAGAGGCAAAACAAGTGGTTTGCTTAGCCTTGAAAGATCCACTTGCAAGACCAGTCTCTTGTCGATTTTATTATAGGAGATCTAGAAGGAGTTTCGAGCTGAAATTTATTCCATCAGCTTCCTCAAGGTGTTGAGCATCCACTAAAATTTTTTCATCATTTTTGGATAATTTTGAACTGGTAAAAATCTGCTTGGTTCTAGCTGCGCCACTTTCTGGCAGATTCTATTTGAAGGAGTTCTTCATTCAACCTTTGGATTTTTGCTTTTAAGGTAACTCTCCAACCAAAATCTGAATCTTAAAGCATGTTAGATCCTTGGTAGCTTGTAAGAACTAGTTTATTTAAGCTTTTTGAAGTTTCTACATCGGATCATAGTGCCTACTTGCTTTCAGGATCTTCTCAACCGGATCAGTTTGGGAGGAAATGCAGACGGCTTGTTTGGACTGAACAACAGCCCGATCTAGACCAAGAAACCACATCGTCTTTGTTGCTCCATGAGTAGAATACAAACAATCAAAATACAATTGAAACAAAATAATTTCGAGTAACATATGCAATCCAAATAAATTGAAGCATAGCATGCATATCAAATTCTCTTTATCCCTTCGTAACAGTACAATAATCTAAGCATGACAGCTCGGCAGTAACAGTAGTCCAAGCATGACGGCTCGACAGTAATAGTAATCTAGCATTCCGCTAGGTTTGGCACTCGGCCTAACAATTCTCCGTACGTATCAAGGCTCAGTAAATGGATTGCCAACAAGGTAAAACAGTCATATAAATAGATTCAAATAAATAGTCAGATAAATAGATTCAGGTAAAAGTTAGATAAACGGATTTGGATAAGCCAACAAGGCCACAAAACGCTGTAATAAATAAACAGATAAGAGAAAATAACACAGAACGATACAAAACCGCATACAGGGCGAATCAATAACGTACAAGACAAACTCAAACAAGCCGACAGGACTGTACAGGCAATAAGCAGTACGAAATCAGGCTGATCAATATGAACAAGACAAGGAAACACAGAACAATAACAGATAACCGAATAGTAATATATAACAAAGCGGTAATAGATACAAAATGATAACAGATAACAGAATGATAAAAGATAGCAAAAGAGAGTTCTAGGTGCCAGAACAGACATGCAAAGATCTTATAAGATGCACAATCAATAAAACAACCCTCATAGGGGTACACCAAATAGTTAATAGATAATAAGCAAGATTCTGAACGATTGACGAATTTCAATGAACAAGTTGCAATTACAGAATAGAAACTAGTTTAACCCTCTCAGGGGTTTATCAGAATGACATGTAGGTATAATCAAGTGCCAGATTAGTAGACCTCATAGGGCATACAAAACAAATACCCAAGAGGTTAGAACCTCACCTTCGTAGCCTAAAAAATGCAGTCACAACCTACTAGTCCACGAGACCCAACTCCTTGGCACCTAACCAAAAGAATAGGTCCATAGTCAAAATCCTCATTCGACCTTATAGTCGTAATTATACAAATAACGGTTTAAAATGGATACTTAACCGGCTAAATCGATAGCCTCGATAAAGAAATGCTCCTAATGCTGGTCTCGATAAAGAAATATAATCAGGTCCTTAATTACCAAATTAACTTTGCAACGATATACTAAATCAATAATAACAGTCCAATTATCCTTATTAACCCAATTTTAACACTTAGGTCTCAAATCCACAAAATTAGGGTTTAATCTCTTATTTATCTCAATTATCCCATAGCTATTATATAATAATGCAAATTTGGGCCCAATAATACATACAAATACACATACATGGTCTAAAATTGAGTTCCCAAATCAAATCCTTTCATCTTTTAACATAGTACAAGATTCTGCAAGAAAAAAATGGTATAAGGCTTAACCCCAATTTCGGTTATTACCCAAGATATCTTTATCGGGACTCCATCACCATGATCGTTGCAACGAGGTAAAGAATCTGCTCACCACCGCCGTCGCTGTTTACTGCTGCCAAAAATGGCCAATACCACCACCAATCGATGCCTTTTAGCTCAACCAACAAGACGCCCTGGTCAATTTCTACATCTGCCTCCAATAAGCCACTCAATTGGCTAAAAAATGCCACAGCACTGCCGCCACACCTGTTTTTCCTCAATTTCACCCATTCCAGTTGTCCGTTTCCAAAATGGAAGACACCTGCGTGTTATGAGCTGAGCCCAACAAAATCCAGACTCCAATCTAAGCTTTAGTCACCAGTGACGTCGCAACCTCCACCTCTACCATGAGCTCAACTTCAGCTTCAAATTCCCAGTGATTCACCGATAGTTTCATGTCAAACATGGTACGGTTGTGTTCCTCAAGTTGAGAGGAAGAGATTGGTATATAATTTGCTAGGTTTTGCTGTTCATCGGAAAAGGTCGCTACAGTGGTTAACGGGGGGTGCATGCGAAAATAAAGAAAATTCTTGGGGGGAGGGGAAATGCTATATAAAAGGAGTACTTTCTGGAATTCAATTTTGACCCCCAAAACTTTTGTCGAATCTCCAATCAAGTCCTCCAAAGTTTTTCCATCTTCCAATTGAGCCCCCAACCATATTAGTGCCTCACATTCACCCATTTGACCAAAAATAATCTCATATTAACCCACAAAACTTTAAAATGTTGCTCAATCAAGTTCCCTCAAATTACAAAACTTTGAATCTCCATGCAGTTAGGTCCTCCATATCTATATTTGAGCCCTAAATTTTTTTTGTAAAGTTAGTATCTTAATTTTTAAGTTCTTTTTTTCCAAATACCAAATTTAGGTGTGTTACAATTCCCATTTTCTCTCTAGAAGTGTGACTTTTCATGTGTTGAAGCTTCACACTCTCCAAACTCTCTCCTTCTCCAATTCCTCTCGAAATCGCTACTTCCTCAACTTCATCCTTTCATTGTCTAGCAGATTTGAGGCTGATTACAGCTGCCCTTCAGCGTGTGGATTATTACATTATAGGTCCAACACTTGTGGGACTCATTGCTCCTTGATGATCCATTGCATTTTGGCTTTTTCATGGCAGATCTGATCAACTTAGGAAGTTCTAATTTGCACAAAATTTTTACAACATCTTTTTTGATGTGTGGTGGTGCTCTCTGCAATATTTTAGAATTTTTGGAGTTGTGGAAGGTGTCCAAACATTGATCGTTTCTACTGTGCGCGAGTTGCTCCATTGAAGAGCTCATTGGAGTCTTCTTCCTCTTACCTTTGGATTTATCATTTAGGGATTTATCATTCAAGGTAGATCTTCTGGACTTAAGTCATTATTAAATGCATAAATAAATCCTTGGAGTGGAGTAGCTAGGTTAGATTTGGCCTTTTTAGTGGTTTTATATTATGGGTCCTTAGCTTACTTCCACTTTCACTTATCTTAATATTTCTCATGCTCTGAACAACTTCTGCATGAATGGCTTTCCTAAACTCATTCTTATCCTTGAACATCATCTCCTATTCAAACCTAAGGGCAAATGGCCTCTTGGAGTTAAAGATAGGTGCAACAAGCTTTGGTTGGTCTTCATCAGAAACTATGTCATCCACTTCTTCCCCACTATCCCAAACAATATTATTTTCACTTTCAGTTTCACTATTTTTGTCACCACCCAACACGGTCACTCCCTTCCTCAGCCCCACTGACAGCTCTAACTTCCTTATTGCCTACCCATTCCTCATTAGGATCTATATTTTCCAAAAATAATACATCTTCTAAATACTAACTTTCACTAAGTTTTTAGTGTCAAAGTCACTATCCTCACTGTCCTCCATGTCATCATTGTTGCTATCAGGAAGTGATCATCATTATCTAAATTAACTTGAAAGGTTTGGTAATAACTCCATATAATTTCATCAATTTAAGCTCCTATACTCAAATCAACTTCATTCTCTTGAGGGTCATTACCTAAATGAATAACCCCCAAGTCATCTTTTCGTGAGTCAGGCTATTGTGTGTCACGCCCCAAATTCAGGACATAACACAGCAGTACCCGTAAGTCCAAAGACTCAGAGACACTAAGCTACCAAATCTAATAAAGCATGCTAAATTCCCAAAATTTTATTAAACAATCCCACAATAAATGTCATTATCATGAAAGATAATTAAAATACTTGTCCTTACAATCAAACTTGAGTACCCAAGATCTAAAATAAAATCTCCTAATCAACTAATTAGAATTTTTAAACATAAAAAAACCTATTCTGGAAAGACCAATCTCTCATCACCATCCCCAAAACTGCTCATCTTCCTTGTATTGAGCTAAGTTATCTGCAAAATGGTGAATCAATATCTTATAAGCGACACTTTGCCCAGTAAATAAATCTCCTTCTCCTCCTACTGAATTTGAGCTTGTATAAATATCAAACAAAAAAAATCATTGAAATAAGAATATTTGCTTTCATAAATATAACAATTAGTATGCAAATTCAAGATTCGTATTATCAAAGTGAATTAGAGAACATATTTTTCAAAGTAATTTCGAATACAAATTATACATTTATAAAAAATATTCATTAATTAACCATGCTCATGAACTCTCAAGATTCTAATTGATTATCTTGGCCAAGATCTTAACTACAATGCCGTTAAGTGGCTTTAGAGGTCTTAACTACAACACCATTAAGAGTGGCTTCAGAGATGTTTTGCTACTACAACACCATAGCACAATTACAGAACTCATTCATACTGATAGTTTCTCGATTATTCAGAGCATAAATCCTTTTTATTATTTATTTCAATAAAGAATACTATGTTTTATGCAAGATTCAGAAAAAAAATTGTTTCCAAAAAAATAAGTTTTATACATGCAAAAAAGTCTTTTGAATTATTAAATATTTGCAAATGGAAAATTCTATGACAAATAAACAACTAGATTTAAAAGTTCAATATGCAAAAATAACCTATTTTTGTTGCAGAAATCATTCATGCATAAAAAAAATTTCAATAGAAAAAGAATAGAATTTTACTTACTATTTCATGCAAAAATCATTTATGCGAAGAGAATATTTTCAATAGAAGGAAGAAAGAAATTTACTTATGCAAAAATCTTAAAACCCAAAGTTTTCCTCAGATTTGATCTACCACTTAAGCGTTCTCCACAAATTCTACGATAGAAAAATTGGATGTTAGTACCCAAGATTAAAATTTTCTATGGATTTTTAAAGAACAAATTAACAAAATTGGTATTTCTCACCTTTGCATATGACTTCTCTATGTCCTGTTGTATGGGTACTTATACTACTACGCTAGGTATTCTGGATAAATTAGAATTCATATCTTATTGAGATAAGAAGATAACTCTAATTCATAACTCTCTCAAACTTGATCAGTATCAATCCTAGATAACAATAGCTCAAAGCCACGGAGATAATTCTAAAATCTAAACCTTATCAAGATTAGACAGTACTGAAATCCCTATAATTTTTAACTTACGAAGATTGGGTAATTACTGAAATTTCAAAGCTCATGACTAAATATTTGAAATCCTAACTTTTCATGATTTAATTATTATGGATTTTTAGCTAACTATTACCATAGTTTAGTAATTAAATAATAGGGAATATCTATGATGAATTTTCGCATGAAAATATAGCAGTACAAAAAAGGAGGTCGTAAGATTTCATATCACCTATATTCATATAGTTTTAGCTAACTAATATAACTAGATACTTTATGGGGATAAAAAACTATCCAAATAGAGTTTTAAAATGATGGAAGACCTCTAGAATTATCCATCCATTCATAAACCCAAAAATTCCATAAAAATTAATTTTTCGTCATCTATAACTTGATAATCATGGACCTAAGCCCGTAATCACTTCATAATAATTTGTGGGCTTCTTTTCTGCACTACTTATGGACTGAATCATAACTTAAAATGAATTAAATAGTTTGGGTTGTTATTACACCTAACCTATAAAATACAAATACCATTTATGGGTTTATTTTTATACTAGTTATGGGATAAACAACTTAGAATGAATTAAATAATTTGAGCTAGCTAATACATCCCAATCACTAATTAGATATGGACCAAAGATTAATATTTCCTTCGCCACAAATTGATATTCATACTAGCTAGCTTAATCTTTAATATAAAACTCAATATATAAAGTTCCCATCAAATAATTGACTTGATAAATTCTACATCTTCAATAACAACCAAGCAATGTTTACAAAATTGTTAATAATCTAAAATCTATGTCCTCATGATTGCAAGTAAAAGTCAAGATAAGTACCTAAAATAGGATCCTTAATAATCCCAAAAAGAATTCAATTTACATCCCATATTTTCAATTAAGATCCCTTAAATATTGATCGAGCCCCAAATAAATTGTATGCTCAAATTCTAGGAGAAGAGCAACCCAAGAATATTAGTGAAGAATCAAAATCAACCTATATTATTCCATTATTTCTAACATCCAATATCATATATTTCCTTTTTTTTTCCTCTCAAAAGATAGAAACTCACTAGTAACCATGCACTTTTTATTCTAGATCCCATAACATTGAAGCCTAGCCTTAATGAAATTCAAATACTTCTAGGGTTATAATCAATAATACTTCTAAAATAAACTATTAATAATTCATTTAAAGGCTTTGGAGTATTGCATTCTACCCTCCTTACAAAAAGTTTTGTCCTCAAAACTTTAGACTTCCCGTATTTCAATATAGTCCCAAGGTTTGTAAGTAACTTCTTTTGTAATATGCTTGTAACCTTCTTTCTAGAGAATGAAGTATTGGTGAGTTAAGAGGGAGGCCTAAAACTTTTATATTGATATTTCAATCCAAATAAGTTGACAGGAGTAAAATTAAGCCCAAAGTAGACTAAGCCTAGGAAATCTCAGATTTGATATATCTTAGTATTGTAGCCATAACGTTTTCCATGTATATCGGAATAGGGTGATTCTAATGGCTATAGAAACCTAACAGATAGAGCTAAAAATTTTAAGTGACCATTATTCTTAATTCTGTCAGGATCATGCCACAAAAAGCATCACAAATATCTACTATTGAAAAATCAAAGTCCGTATTTTTTACCTTGATGCATCTTAGTATTTTAGTCATAACTTTCTCCATATATATCGGATGAAGGTGATTCAAACATATATAGAAACGTAAGAGATGGATCTGCAATTCATATGTTGACCATATTGCCCAAGTAAATTGGAATCAATCTAGTAAAAGCCATCACAATATTCTGTCCTAAGAAAATTGAAGTCATGTATTTTCTGTCTTGCCGCACCGTGGTATTTTAGTCATAACTTTCTTCTAATGCATTAGATTGAAGTGACTCAAATTGTAGGAAAAGAGCAACCCAAGAATATCAATGAAGAATCAAAATCAACTAATATTATTCCCTTATTTCTAACATCCGATATCATATATATCCATTTTTTTTCTCTCAAAAGATAGAAACTCACTAGTAACCATGCACTCTTTTATTCTAAATCTCATAACATTGAAGCCTAGCCTTAATGAAAGTCAAGTTTTCTAGGGGTATAACTAATAATACTTCTAAAATAAACTATTAATAATTCATTTAAAGACTTTGGAGTATTACATTCTACTCTCCTTACAAAAAGTTTTGTCCTCAAAACTTTAGACTTCCCATATTTCAATATAATCCCTAGGTCTGTAAGTAACTTCTCTTGTAGCTTGTAACTTTCTTTATGGAGAATCAAGTATTGGTAAGTTAAGAGGGAGGCCAAAAATTTTATATTGATATGTCAATCCAAATAAGTTGACAGGAGTAAAATTGAGCCCAAAGTAGACTAAGTCTAGGAAATATCATATTTGACATATTTTAGTATTGTAGTCATAACTTTTTCCATGTATATCGGAATAGGGTGGTTCTAATGGCTATAGAAACCTAACGAATAGAGCTACAAATTCTATGTGACCATTTTTCTTAATTCAATCAGGATCATGCCATAAAAAGCATCACAAGTATCTGCTGTTGAAAATCAAAGTCTATATTTTCTAACTTGACGCATCTTAGTATTTTAGTCATAACTTTCTCCATATATACCGGATGAAGGTGATACAAACATATATAGAAACCTAAGAGATAGATCTACAATTAATATGCTAACCAAATTGCCCAAGTAAATGGGAATGGATCTAGTAAATGCCATCACAATATTCTATTTTAGGAAAACTAAAGTCCTATATTTTCTGTCTTCGTATTTTCTATCGTAACTTTATTCCTATGCATCGGATTGAAGTGATTCAAATGGATATAAAAACCTAAGAAACAGATCTACAAATCTTATGTTGATCACTTTACTTAATTCTATCGAGATAAAGTAGTAAAAATTGTCAAAATTATCTATTTTCAGAAAATCAAAATCCTGTATTTCCGAACTTGATATATCTTAGTATAGTTATCTATTTTTGAAAAATCAAAATCCTGCATTTCTAGACTTGATATATCTTAGTATTTTGATTATAACTATCTCGCTATATATCAGATTGAGGTGATTTAGGTGTCAATAGAAACTAAGAAACAAACCTAAAATTCATATGTTGATTATTTTACTTAATTTTGTTAGGAAGAAGTGGTAAAGGCATCACCAATATCCATTTTTGGGAAATCAAAGTCATGTATCTTCCGATTGGACACATCTTAGTATTTTGGTCATAACTTACTCCACATAAATCGGATTGAGGTGATTCAAGCGGCTATAAACACCTAAAAGATAGACCCACAATTCTTTTGTTCGCATATTTCCAGATGCAATTAGTAACTATGAGATAAATCCATTAGAAAATCTGGTCGTGTAAAATTAGGATCCTAGAAGAGCATTTTTTCATGTAGCATTCATGTCCCAAAGTCAAATGGTTGTCCTTGATACCAAAGTATAACCTAAAACTTCTAATTCTCAACTTAAGATGTTGTTCTGTAAGGTCAACAAAAAATTTCAAACCTACGTCTTAGTGAAAAATCGGGATCAAGCTCTAATACCACATATGTCACGCCCCAAATTCAGGACATAACACGACAATGCCCTAAATCCCAAAGACTCAGAGACACTAAACCATCAGATCCAATAGAGCATGCTAAATTCTCAAAATTTTATCAAACAATCCCAAAATAAATATCAACATCACCATGAAAGATAATTCAAATACTTGTCTTTACAGTCAAACTGTAGTACCCAAGATCTAAAAGAAAATCTCTTAATCAACTAATTAGAATTTTTAAACATCAAATAAACCTATTCTAAAAGTACCAATCTCTTGTAACCATCCCCAATCTACTCATTCTCCTTGTCTTAAACTAAGTTTTCTACAAAATGGTGAGTCAATATCTTATGAGCGACACTTCACCCAGTAAATAAATCTCCTTATCCTCCTAGCGAATTTGAGCATTTAAATATCAAACAGAAGAAAAAAAGTAATCATTAAAAATATGAATATTCACATTTAGAAATATAACAATTAGTATGAAAAAATTCAAGATTCATATTATCAAAGTAAACCACAGAACATGTTTCTTAGAGTAATTCAGAACACAGATTACACACTTATCAAAAATATTCATTAATTAACCATGCTCGTTAACTCTGGGGACTCTTATAGGTTATCTTGGCCAAGATCTTAACTACAAAGCCGTTAAGTAGCTTCAGAGGTCTTCACTATAATGTTGTTAAGAGCGGCTTCAGAGGTTTTAACTAGAACACTGTTAAGAGTGGCTTCAGAGGTCTTAACTACAACGTCATTAAGAGTGGCTTTAGAGATCTTTTACTACTATAACGTTGTAGCACAATTACAGAACTTGTTCATACCCATAGTTTCTTGATTATTCAGAGCATAAATCCTCTTTATTATTTATTTCAATAAAGAATACTATATTTTATGCAAGATACAAAAAAAAATTTGTTTTACTTGCTCAAATTCAAAAAAATAAGTTTTATGCATGCAAAAAAATTTTATGAATAATTAAATATTTACAGAAAATCACCTATTTTTTATGCAGAAAAATATTTTCAATAGAAAAAGAATAGAATTTTTCTTTCTATTTCATGCAGAAATCATTTATGTGAAGAGAATATTTTCAACAGAACGAAGAGAGAAATTTAATTACGCCAAAGTCTTAAAACCCAAAGTTTCCCTTAGATTTGATCTATCGCTTAAGCATTCTCCACTAATTCTACAATAGAAAAATAGGATGTTAGTACCCCATAATGAAATTTCCTACGGATTTTTAAAGAACAAATAAAAAAAATTGGTATTTTCTCACCTCTGCATATAGCTTTCCTATTTCCTACTATATGGATATTTATACTACTAAGCTAGGCATCATGGATAAACTAGAATTCATATCTTATTGAGATAAGAAGATAACTCTACATCCTAACTCCCTTAGACTTGATCAATATCAATCACATATAATGATAGCTCAAAGCCAGGAGATAATTCTAAAATCCTAATCTTATCAAGATTAGGTAGTTATTGAAATCCCTACAATCTTTAGCTTATTAGGATTGGATAATTACTGAAATTTCCAAGCTCATGACTAAATATCCGAAATGCTAGCTTTTGATGATTTAATTATTCTGGATTTTTAGCTAACTATTACCATAATTTAGTAATTAGATAATAACGAATATCTATGATGATTTTTCTCATGGAAATGTAGCAGTACAAAAAATAAGGTTCTAAAATTTCATATCACCTATATTTAAATGGTTTTAGCTAATAAATATGACTAGATACCTTATGGGGGTTAAAAACTATCCAAATAGAGTTTTAAAATGATGGGAAAACCCCTAGAATTATCCATTTATTTATAAATATGAAAATTCTATAAAATTAATTTTTGTCATCTTTAACTTGATAATCATGGACCTAAGCCCATAATCACTTCATAATAATTTGTGGGCTTTTTTTCTACACTACTTATGAGCTCAGTTATAACTTAAAATGAATTAAATAATTTAGGCTTTTATTACACCTAACCTATAAAGCAAAAATACCATTTATGAGCTTATCTTTATACTATTTATGGGCTAAACAACTTAAAATGAATTAAATAATTTGGACTAACTAATACATCTCAAGTCACTAATTAGATATGGACCAAAGATTAATATTTCCTTCGCTATAAATTGGTATTCATTGTGGCTAGCTTAATCATTAACATAAAACTCAATATATAAAGTTCCTATCAAATAATTGACTTGATATATTCTACATCTTCAATAACAACCAATCAATATTTACAAAATTATTAATAATCTAAAGTCTATGTCCTCAAGATTGCAAGTAAAAGTCAAGATAAGTACCTAAAATAGGACCTAATGATGGTGAAAGCTATATATATTGGTTTAGGCTGGAATTTAGGTGGGTTTACCTGTTTGGTCGAGTAATCAAACTCCAAAGATAATTTGAATGAGTCCTGCAATCACGAGCAAACATCAGGTTAGTCGAGGTGCCCTCGGCTATAGCACTCCAACGCTCAAGTCAGTATGAGAATGACCAGATATGATGAGAGTAGAGTAAGGGATTTTTAGTATAGAATAACATATCTTGTGAGAGGCTGGCAAGGGGGTATATATAGCCTCCCCATGTGATGAGTTTGTTTGAGATGCCCTTTGCATGCAGAAAGGGCTCTTGTCCTTGCATGGGGAGCTTTAGGTCATCTCTCATTTCTGTATTATTTCAGGTGGCTTCATCTCCAGCTTTCATGGATAGAATAGTATACTGGGAGCGCGCCCTCAGCTTAGCGCGGCAGTATAGGTGGTACTGGGGTGGCACGCGACATTAATGCAAAGGCATGCCACCTGTTAGGGCATTCAATGCAGCAGAGAAAGAATTTTGCAGTGAATTGACCTTACTAGTCGACAAACAGATCAACCTCAGTGCTGGTTCTGGGTGAGGTTAATGACCAGTAGAAGTAGTAGTCGAACACTCTGGTCGAACGAGTCGAGCGTTTGTGTTAGACTCATGGCCTGGTCGAATGACATCCGTGTTGCTTAGTATGCCATCGAAAAAGAGTGTGAGAGGTTGATCCAGGTCAACAATGTGACTGAGCTCCAAGGATGAAATGGGCGTGATGATGTACTTTTGGGCTGATAGCCTTTGGGCTGGGCTTATTGGGCCATCCTGTATCATGAGTGCCCCCCACATTCAAATTCTAAACAAGATGATCGATGAGAAGGATTGGAGAGTAGTTTGGTGTGAAGATACGAAGACCAGTCGACGAGAGTTTAGCAGTCGACCCGGGTTTAGTGCATTTAATGTGCCTATTACATTGTGCCATGCGAAGCATCAAACGACGGCTGCACCATTATTATAGACGTTTGGGGTTCCTATGCTTGGATGCCTATAAATAGACGTGGTTAAAGTCCTCATTTTTACTTTTACCGCTCTATATCTGGTCGAGTTCTGAGTCTGTTACTTTTCCTGCGATTATTTTGTGCTGTAGACTTCGTGGAAACCGGGTAAGTCTTTCCTCAGTTTTATTCGAATACCTCATTTGTTTAAGAAATGTAGTGCTTATATGATTCTGAAGGGTAGCCAGGAAGGGGTAGTTAGGCCACCCAATTCGATCAGAGGGGGGAATTGACGAACGAGTCAGGCCGTTCTTCAAGCAGTAGCTCGAGTTCCAGCAATGCTAATAGCAATCGTGCTGCTAGTAGGGGTGGTACTGGGCGAAGTCAAGCTCCAGGTCACGTGGTCGACTATTAACTCTTGACCACTATAGTGAGATAGTATCTAAGATAACTCCTGCCAATCTGGCATGTATTAGACAGGTGTACCATGTCCCCGCAGAGTATGAGCTTATAGTGCTTAGACTTACTGCTAGAATGCATCCACCTCCAGATGGATGCATAATCGTGTTCGAGGAGGCTTTCTGATGTGGGCTTAGGTTCCTCTTAGCTGAACCTATGGTCGAGCTGCTAATAGGTTTAGAAGCATGTATAACCTAACTACTACCTAATTGCTTTTTGACCATGTATAGTTTTGCAGTTTTAATGTACTTATTCCACCAATCGGCTACTTTTGTGAATTTTCCAATCTGTTTCACCTCCTAATGTCCTGAAAGTCGGGTAGTATCGATGAGTCAGGTTTTTATCACCTTACTGCTCGACCCCACCAAAATTTTCTTGTCATCCCATCCTCCTATTACGGCCAGGAGTGGAAAAAATATTATCTATATGTTCGAATGGCTGGAGGATTCAATATTTTGAAGGGGTAGTAGATGGGGTATTTGGAGATTCTAGGGAATTTAACTCTGACCTAGCCCAATACATTCATCTAGGACTTGGTTGAGTAAGCCGAACCTATTCCGAAAAGAACTACAACTAGAAGGGCAAAAGAAAAGTTGTGGGATCGGGCTAGCCTTCAGGGTATGATCTGTTCGGGCAGTATGGGGATGATGTGTTGTTCCATTTGTCAAAGATGCCATCTCCTCAGTTCAGGATGGAGTTGGCTATGCCTGTGCACAACTTGTACTTTATGCTATCGATGTGGTCGACTAGGGCTGCCCCTTTAAAGGTGGTGAAGGCCGAACTGTTCGCGTCTGACCAGAAGAAGTTCATGGACCTGACCCAGGATACTGCACTCAGAGCTCTAGCCTATCACTCGAATATGGTAAGGGTCTAGTCGATTAACATGTCTTGTCGAATGTTATTTGCCTGTTGAGCATTGTTTGCTCATCAAGAATTTTTATTTTTCAGGTGAGCCAGTTAAGCTACCATTTTTATAGGAGGTTGGAGGTAGCTCTAGCCGACTATGAGCACTTGTTGGAAGGGGAGGAATTGGAGACGTTGAGTGCTCAGTTCGAGTCTGCCCAGGCAAGGGTTGAGCAGTTAACAAAGGAGGTCGAGGACATCAACAACCAGCTTATAACGAAGGATAGTCAGCTAGTCTTGCTATAATTGAAAAGACAAGGATGGATAAGCTGCTAAATTAGGCCAGAATAGATGCGCAGCATAGCTATGACTCTAGTTTGGTAGTTGGGTATAACGCGCCAATTCAGGATGCTCAAGTGGAATTCTACAGGAAGCTGCCGCTAAAGCAGTGACAAGCCGTGCAACAATTCATACTGTGCTCGGCGTTTCAGGATGCGAGTGTTGTCTTTTCTTTAGATAACGCTAAAGACGCGTTCGACAAAGCGATCAAACAATTGGAGTATCTAGGCTATGCTTTTCGAATAGAGGATAAAGATCACATCAACCCTGTTCTGGACGAGCAGCTACAGATGTATCCCGATCTCAATAAAGCCGCTGCTGAAGAAAGAGCTGCAGGAACTTCTCCAGTCGAGCCCCTAACTACGGTGTAGAGAAAGGAGGCTGAGGTGGCGAATAAGCTAGTTGAGGTGGTGAACGAGTTTGGATTTGCGAATGACTTCGCGTTCGAGATTTGTCACAGAATGATAGACATCACTCAGTACCTTCTACCGTATGGGAGTAATTTCATGGTCGGTGAGGCGAGGCCTTCTTGGCCAGCGCCTGCTGCCATTCAACCTGCCATGGCAGTGCCTAAGCAAGAAGTGGATAATCCTGTGGTGGTTCCCATCCCCTCGAGCAACGAACTTGACCAGGTAATTGAAGAGGGTGCTCGAGGTGCCCATACCGAAGGCATGGGGTCGAGCAATCGCTAAACTCCTTGTTGTTCATGTCTGATCGCCCTGCTGGCATGTCTTCTCAGTCATCATCATTCAGTTTTCATTTTTTTTTTGTGCAAAGTTTGTAATCGAAAGCTTATGAATGAGATGAAATGAAATGTTGTTTTTTGCTCGTCGATGTGTACTAAGCTTTGCTTTGCTTTTAACGCTTTTGCTTTCGTCGAATGTTAATTGTTGATGAACAAATAATTCGATCTTAGATAGTATAACCCCAAAAAATAATGGAATTAATCCAAGATACTCGTTGACTATTAGTGTTGATTTTGCACTATCTTATTGCGCTAAAATGAATGCCTTTATCGAACCAGGCATATTAACTTAATGCGTCTCAAAGAGTTGACTTTGACTATGGGGTCGAGTTTTTAGTTTTAGTTCAGGGCCATAATTTGTTGTACCTATGATTTGAGGTCAACGTTAAGGTCGATGGTAAACAATTTACTCGTTTATTGATTTGCGTGCAAAGCCTTGGCTTGGCGGCTTGAAGCCTTTTTAGGTCGACTGGGGGGTTGACTATAAATGATCAACTCGTTTATTAACTTAGGTTGAAAAACCTTAACTTGGCGACTCGAAGCCTTTTTGGGTCGACTACAGGGTCAACTATAAACCAAAATGACAGATGATGTTCTTCCGAATGAGACTTCTGATGACCGCATCAGTTATTTTTAGAACTATCTCTGCCTTGACCTACTTAGTAAAGTATTCGACCGCAATAATGATAAATTTTTGTTGACTTGATATTTTTGGTAAGGAACCAACTATGTCGATCCCCCATTGATCGAATGGCCACGTGATCTGAATGTTTACCATTGACACCACGGGCTGGTATGGTATGTTTGGGTGGAACTGGCAAGATGGACACCTTCTAGTGAAGTTGACAGAGTCTTTTAACAGTGTGGCTAGAAATACCCGTATCGGATAATTTTATGCGCCGGGGATCGACATCTAGAATGATTTCCACAAATGCCTACGTAGATTTCGTAAATGACCTCATAGACTTGATCCGGCGTTAAGCATCTCAGAGGTGGTCCCGATATCAGCCTCATATAGAGTTGTCCGTGCTCGTCGAGGGCAAACTTAGCTAATTGACCTCTAAGCCTACGCGCCTCGTTCTTATCTTCAGAAAATGTTCCTCAACTTAAGTAGAGCTTTATTAGGTTTTGCCAAGAGAGAGGTGCTTCTTCGATGCTCCCCACCAAATTCTGGTCGCTAGTATTTATGGAAGGCTTACTAGCGACCAGAAATGTTATAGTCCTTTCTCTAGTCCCCTTCATCGAGCTTGTAAACTTGGTGAGGGCGTCGGCTTACTCATTCTTTGATCGCGGTACCTAGCTGAGGGTAAAACTCTTGAACAACTGTTGTAATTTTTTCACCTCGGCTAGACACTGACTTATCTTGGTTTCTTTGGCTTTGAAGTTTCCTTCGACCTACTCTATGACTAGCTGAGTGGATCGCCACTAGTTTCTTGACTCCACGATCTGCTGGCATCCTCGTGCTAGTAATAAAGGCTTCATATTCTGCCTCGTCATTGGTGACAGAGAAGTCGAGTTTGATAGCCAATCATATTCCTCTGTGAGTGGGGAACAGAGTGAGACACCAATTCCACCTCCCGAGGTGATCCCCGATCCATCAACGTTTAAAGTCTACATGGAGGATTCATGATCATGTTGATCAAGGAAGTCGAGCCTCTCAGCGATAAAATCGGCTAAAACTTGTGCTTTTATGGCCGTCTAGGGTTGAAATGTGATGTCGAATTCCTAAAGTTCGATGGCCCACTTAATCAATTTTCCTGACATATCTGGCTTCGACAGTACCCATTTTAATGGTTGATTTGTTAGCACTATGATTTCATGGGACTGGAAGTAAGGTCGCAACTTTCGTGCTATTATAACCAGAGCGAGAGCGAACTTCTTAATCTCAAGGTAATTGTGTTCGGGCCCTTGTAGTGCTTTGCTACAATAATAAATAGGTTGATAGGTTCCATTTCTCCTCAAGACCAAGACTGAGCTGATTGAGGCCGTGGACACGGCTAGGTAGAGGTGCAAAACTTCTCCCAACTCAGGTTTGGCGAGCATGGGTGGCGAGGAGAGGTATTGCTTGTAGTCGACCAGAGCTTGGTCGCACTGCTCTGTCCATTGAAACCCTAATTTTTTTGTATTCCTAAGTATTTTGAAGAAAGGTAAACTCTTGTCGGCTAACTGTGGAATGAATCTACCAAGAGCTATGATCATGCCGACCAAGTGTTGTACATGCCGGACTGTTCGGGGCAGAGCGATGTCCAAAACTGTCTAGTTCTTCTGTGGGTTTGCTTCGATCCCCCTTTGACTAATCATGTAACCGAGGAACTTACCTCTTCGAACCCTAGAGGTACACTTATTAGGGTTGAGTTTCATGCCAAATGCCCGCAATATCGAGAATGTATGGTTAAGGTTGACTAGATGATCCTCAGCTTTTTCTATCTTGACAATCATGTCATCGACGTAAACCTTTATAGACCTTCCAATCTCATTCTTAAACATGAAATTAATTAATCTCTTGTAAGTTGCTCCTAAGTTCTTGAGCCCAAAAGACATGACCAAGAAACATTATACTCTATTAGGGATGACGAAAGAGGTTTTATCCCTGTCCTCGTGCCATGAATATTTGATAATAGCCTTGAAAGGCATCCATGATACTTAGCAATTTACAACCGGCTGTAGAATCAACTAGTAAATCTATGCGAGGCAGGGGGTAAGCATCTTTAGGGAAAACTTTATACAAGTCGGTCAAATCATTACTCATAAGTCATTTCCCATCATTCTTGGGGACGAGTGTAATGTTGCAAAGCCAAGAGGGATATTGTATTTCTATAATATATCCTGCCTCTAAGAGTTTGTTGACATCCTCTTTGATGAACTGGGATCTCTCAGTATTTAAGGTCCTCGTCTTCTGCTTCACTAACTTGTACGAAGGGTCCACATTGAGACGATGGACAACGACGTTGAGGTCAATTTCCTAGAGGTCGTAAGCTTTCCATGCAAACACGTCAATATTTCCGCAAAGGAAATCGACCATAAGGCACTCCATGCGGTGGCCCATATCACTTCCGATCCGGGTAATCTTATCGAGGTTCCCAGTTTCTAGCTTAATCATTTTAAACTCCCTAACAGGCTCGACCTTGGTGTCCTCTAGCTTCCATGTCTTGCTCGTCTACCCTTCCTCGAGTTCTGCAATAGGGGCATCTCTCGAGGGCTTCAGCTGAGGTCAATTTTTTTTGCTCGCTGGCTTCTACTGAAATAGTGTAATAGCGTCATGCTTCCTTTATGTTGCATAAGAGCTCGCTTGTGCTTGCTGCAGTCAAAAATTCAATTCTCATGTGGTAGGTCGAAACAATGGCCTGAAAGTCGTTCAGGGTTGGCCGACCAATAATGACATTGTAGGCAAATGAAGCATCAACGATCAGGTAATTTATCATGAGGGTTCTGCTACGAAGGGCTCCCCCAAATGATGTGGATAGATTGATGGATCCTTCCGGGATGATTTTTGATCCGCCAAATCCAACCAGCGGCGTATGGACTAGCTCAAATTTTAGCTGCCCTAAATTCATTCTTTTTAAGGTCGACAAGAATATGATGTTCGTGGAGATGCCATTGTCGACTAGGACCTTCCTTACTTCAAAATTGGCTATTTCAACCGAAAATGACCATAAGGTAGTCCATCTTGTGGCCGGCTCCTTTGTTCTTGAGGTAGGCGATGACGGCGTGAGCGAAGGAAATTAGCTCTACACTAGTTGAGAGTTGGAAAATCATTTCGATCGGGGTGGATTTAGTCGATTCCAGTCATCTCTAGGTCTGCCTTTTGGCAAACTTTGAGTCTCTCCCAGTGGGACCTCCAACAATCATGTCAATAACTCCTCGAATAGGTGGGTGGGGATCCTGGGTAGGTCTCTTTCCTTTATTCTCCTTTCTTGGCCTAACCGGCCTTTCTCTACATGGAGTCTGGTTGATTTCGTCCTCTTCTTGCCTAGCACACTCATCGATATATTTTTTGAAATGGCCTTGTTGAATCAACCTCTCAATTTCATCGTGCGAGTTGAAACAATCTTCAGTGTCATAACCCTTTTGTTTGTGAAAATGGCAATACTTCTTAGATTTTCTCATGGCCTCAGTCTCGGTCAGCTTCCTGGGTTTCTTTAGGAGGTTGTTGTGCTGGATGGAAAACAACACCTCTTTCCTTGGGAGATTAAGAGGGGTGTAATCATGGAAGCACTTGGTGGGAGATCGACGACCTTCCCTATACTGACGATCATCTTTCTCCTTGTTCTTCTTCTTGTCGACCTCAAGGTTGCCATATTCAAGTATGTTCATGTCCTCCTCGATCATATATCTTTCTGCAAGGTCAAGAAACTCCTCCATCAACTGGGCCGCTGACGTACCAATGTATTAGCACATTTCTTGTGTTTAAGGCCCATGAAAAGTACATCGATCAAGAACTCAATTCGGGGGCTATCAATCTTTAGCACTTTCGCATTAAACCTGGTGAAGAAATCACGAAGGATTCCCCCTCATTCTGTTTAACTATATGCAGATGGGTATGAGAAAGCTTCACCTTTCTCTAGCTGGAAAACTGGTGCAAAAATTTATCACACAACTGGTCATATAAGTAGATCGATGCCGGTTCAAGCTTAACAAACCAGTCGAGCGCAATCCCCTGGAAGGTAGTCACCAACATCTTAGCATGGATGCAATCATTATGCTCGTGCAGCTGCATCATGTGCTCGAATTGGATCAAATGCTCGTTTGGGTCCGACGAGCCATCATATTGGGGTAGACCGATCGAGACCTTAGCGTCTATGGCGATGCGCTCATCGATGATCTCTTGGACGAATAGCGACTCCTTTTCTTGGTGAAACCTCTATAGCCCCTCAGGGTGGGGATTCTCTTAGTGTTTATCCTCGAGACCTCCTCCAAACATCTGTTCACTTGCTGGACTTGATGAGATACCTTCTCCTATTCCTCTCTATCGGCTTGAGATACATTTCTGTATAGATAGGGTCTCGAGCGCTCGACCTTATTACGCTGCTAGGCTTGAATGGGTCGAGCACTATGGTCAACTGAATCCACCACTCCGTCGCGAGGGACGGGTCGGGCCATTTCCCTAGGAAAATATCCAGGACTGGTTTCGGCCCTAAGGGGGTCATCTGAACTCTGGTCGACCATGATTCTCTCTAGGTGATCTCTCTTCAAGGGGCACTTGTTGAGGGGTAGAACTGGCTGCTGGTCCTTGTTGGACGGCATGTCAATTAGGGCGGCAGAAAGTTGAGCCAAAATTTGGGCAGATATCTACTCACTGATGAACTACCTTAATTGGGGCATGGTCAAGGTGACCACTGGTTCTGGCTGGGCGCTTGGCCCTAGCACGTCTGGAGCTTGCTGAGGTTGAGGAGGAGGAGTGGTCGACCTCATATTCTATTTTCTTTCGAAAGCAACTCCCCTGGTGTTAACCATTTTTTAGTTGTGGACTCAAAGATTCCCATAGACAGCGCCAAATGATGATAGTGAAAGTTGTATATGCTGGTTTAGGCTGGAATTTGGGTGGGTCAACCTATTTGGTCGAGTAATGAAACTCTAAAAATAATTAGATAGAGTTTTGCAATCACAAGCAAACGTCAGGCTAGCCGAGGTGCCCTCGACTTGGGCACTCCGATGCTCAAGTCAGTATAAGAATGACTAGATATGATGTGCAGCAGAGTGATGGTTTTTTAGTATAGAATGGCATGCCTTGTGAGAGGCTAGCAAGGGGATATTTATAGCCTTCCCTAGGTGATGGATTTGTTTGAGATGCCTTTAGCATGCAAAAAGGGCTCTTATCCTTGCATGGGGAGCTTTAGGTCATCTCTCATTTCTGTATTACTCCAGATGGCTTCATCCCCAACTTTCATGGACATAATAGTACATTAGGGGCACGCTCCTTGCCTGGCGTGACAGTATGGGTCGTATTGGGGTGGCGCGCGCCATTAATGTGAAAGCATGCCGCCTATCAGGGCATTTAATGTAGTAGAGAAGGATTTCTGCAACAAGTCAACCTCACTAGTCGACAAACAGATTGACCTCAGTGTTGGTTTTGGGTCAGGTTGATGACCGATGGAAGTAGCAGTCAAACACTCTAGTCGGACTAGTCAAGCATCTGCGTTCGACTCGAGGCCTGGTCGAATGACATCAATGTTGCTTAGTATGCCGTCGAAAAAGAGTGTAAGAGATCGATCTAGGTCAAAAATGTGACTGAGCTCCAAGGATGAAATAGGCCTGATGATGTACTTTTAGGTCGATAGCCTTTGGGTTGGAGCCTATTGGGCCATCCCATATCAGGATCCTTAATAATCCTAAAAAGAATTCAATTTATAAACCATATTTATTGTCAATTAAGATCCTTTAAATGTTGATCGAACCCTAAATATATTGTATACTCTAATTCTAGGAGAAAAACAACCTAAGAATATTAGTGAAGAATCAAAATCAACTAATATTACTCTATTATTCCTAACATTTAATATCGTATATATCCATTTTTTCCCCTCAAAAGATAGAAGCTCACTGCTTACCATGCACTTTTGTATTCTAGATCCCATAACATTGAAGCCTAGCCTTAACGAAATTCAAGTACTTCTAGGGGTATAATTAATAATACTTTTAAGATAAACTATAATAATTCGTTTAAAGACTTGGAGTATTTCACTGTGCATCATTTTCAGGCCCTAAATCCTCAATGTCTAAACCTAAATCTACTTCAATTTGCTATGTGTCTTTTACAGGTTCATTAAGTTTAGGCGCATTTTCAGGAGTTCTATCTAGTGTAAGGTTTGTCACATTTTCATCCTCTACAGCTACAACATCAACATATATATATATCAACCTGTCTACTCTTTGTTTTAACTTGATCTAGATAAATACTTTTGAATTCATTACTATCCCTCACTAGCTTAAAACCATTGTTCATTTTAATATAATATTTCTATTTTTGTCTACCTTCAAGCTATCAGAAAATAAATCCAATTCACCTATGTTCACTTCTTGAGTAGACGCATAATCAAACTTAGCCACACTACCCCCAACATATTTAGCCATTGGAGCAAGCAAGAACTAACCTCCATAATACATAGCAATAGTTGCTTTACTTGTCTTAGAATCTTCAACAACACACGCAACCAGAAAAAACTATATATATCATAAGTAATTAAATAGTTGGGGTCCACATTTAAGTGGATGAAAATAGTATAATAAAATAGGTACACATAGGACCACTGAGAGATTCCAAACACAGACAAAAAATTTGGGGAAAAAAAAAAGGATTCTACCTCTTTTTGACATTTGATGGTCCTCAGTGTCATAACAAAAACAAAATTTAAGATTCATTTAGCTCTACAACCAACAACTAAAGAATAAGTCAATGAAAGAAAAACCATAATCACAGTATGGAAGAGACAAACCAAGGACCACATTGAAGAATCTTTTGCTTAAAAGTAAAGAAACTTTAAAAAAAAAGCATTAACAAACTTCTAAACACATTAACTAATTTATGAACAGTAAAAAACTCTAATAGTATGGAGGAGACAAAAACAGGGACCACATTAACCAAAGCATAAAACTAAACAAAAATTCCAATAGGTAACATTAGCGAAGCTATAAACAAAGAAACTAACCACACAGGGGAGGAGGCAAACCAATGTCTCTGCATGTTGAGAGACCATCTCCACTGTTTTTCCTTTGCTTTCTTCAACTCTCTTTGCTTGAAATAACTTGAGTTAGGTATGAGTTCACAGAAAGATTAAGTCTTTAGCCAACTCTAGAGCGATTTAAATTTTTTGTAAAGAATTGCAACCTAATTGCCCTAATTGAATTTACCTTAAATAACTTTTGACCTTGGTTGTTACAAGTCATTTTTGAAAGTTTTTCCTAAAATTATAATTTGTTTTCTTTATTTTTAAATTTTAACTAATTTTCATATATTTTATAGGATAATGGTATTATTTGTTAGGCACATACATTTTATAGGAATAAAAGCTAGTGGTGTACTCGTTGTGCCTAATCCTTCAATTTTCTATGGTTTTCAATATAAATATTAAATTTTATACTTATTTTCTCATTTATACTCTATAATTATTTTTTATTTTTTTAGATTTATAAAAAAAATATTCTAGCGGAAGATGGGATAAAATGGAGTTATGTTAAAAAAACAAAATGATTTGTTTAATTATACTTTCGTACCTACTCCATTGCTATTCTATTCTTAGTTATAATGATAGCAATGAAATAGCAAGGGAATAGCAACAAAAATTCTTTTGGCATCATAATTGATTAAGTTTTTGGTAATCATAATTAAAATTCAATTATTTATATTCTTAAATAAATTACTTAAGTGATAAATTAGGCAATGTTTAGTTTTGTTTAATTATTTGCTAACAAATTAAGTGTTATGATTATTTACTAAATAATTATGATGATAAATATTGGAAAATAAACATATATCAAATTAACTAGTAATTATATTCAATTTTAGTTAATTTGAAAATATACGCATCACATTTAAATTACTTATAAAGAACAAGGACTACCTTATTGCTCTAATTAAACTTACCTTAAATAAATTTTAACCATGGCTATTATAAGTCAATATTTTCATAATTTTTTTCCTATAATTATTTTCTTTTTTTCAAATTTTAACTAATTTCATGTATTTAATAGGATAATGGTATTATTTTTAGGCACATATATTTTATACGATAAAAAGTTGATGGAGTACTTGTTGTGCCTAATTCAAATTTATATGGTTTTCAAAATAAATGTTAAATGTAACACCCTAAACCGTGGGCATAAAATTCTCATTAGATTTTAGTTAAATTGGAATATTAAGATTTTAAAATAAAAATAATAATGAAAAAAACAAATTCAGGCCTTAGTAGATCGCACTTAAATTGATTATGACTTTAGTGTGTTATTGAAAATTTTAAGGCCCAAAATTTAATGAAATAAGGACTTGATTGCAAAAATTAAGACTTGGGTGGGGGTTAGTGTGTGGATAAGAAAAGCTGGAGGAGTGAATTGGAAGTTTGGAGGTCAATGTTAGGCACTCAAAAACTTGATGGATCAAACTAAAAGCTGAGGAAAAGTTCTAAGGGCCAAAGTGCAATTTAGAGGAAATAGAAGGTATAAAAATGAGCCCCTCCACTTGTCCAATTCTCACATGCAAACCCTAGCCCTCCTCTTGCCGGACTTCACCTCACCGTAGCCGAAAACTCTGAATCACTTCGACCAATCTCTTCCTTTCCTTGCAACGAACATAAAGGCACCATAATTGTTAAGAAAAAGGTGGCGATTCACCAAGAACTAAACTCTGAACAGAGCTCCACAGCGATGATGATGGGTTGAGGGTTTTCAGTGACTGAAACTTGGAGTAGAGTAGTGGGTTTTGATGGGCTCAACTGAGGGAACACATTGATGCCCTCAATTGCAGATTTGGATCACTAGAGCGAACGAAATTGAGGCAGAGAAACATGGTGGTGAGAGGCGAAGCTGTGGTGTTTTTCATCTAATTGAGCTACCAAACGGAGGTGGGTTGTAAAATTGGTTAAGGGGTTCTAATCAGCATAGCAAGCTACGTCAATTGGTGGTGGTGGAATTCAATTCTGGCAGCGGTAGACAATGGTGCATGGCAGCGCTCTGACGACTTTAAGATAGAAAGCTGGAAATTCTATTCTGCGTGTACGCGGAAAAATTTTGGACCTTAAATTGACTCCCAATTTGGTAAAAATCTATTTAATCGATTAAATAATTCCTAATTTGGTTTGGTTAAATTGTTGAGCTGATGTTCATTGTAAATTTAAGTTAACTGAACCAAGAATTGCGATTATAGATTGAAATAATCAAATAGAAATTCGATTGTAAGTATGTGTGGACCCATATTCGATACATTTGGGAAGTTTGTTTATGAAATGATAATGAAATTTACTTGTACAGGGATATATATTAAATTCATGGATAGAGGTTAAATTAGTTAGCTATGGACCGACTTTATTGATTATTGACTAAATCTTGGTTAAGATTTTAGTGATAAGAATGAAATATTAGCCTGGAATTGATGAGAAGTCTAATTAATTTAGACTAAACTGAATTGAGATGTCTGAGAAATCTCATAAGCTAAGTTGAGTTTTTGACTTAATATAAAATAGGATTGAACCTAAATGAGTTCATGAACTCAATATTCTAATCGATAAAGGGAAGATTATTTCCAAAAATTGAGCTAAGGTATCTACTAAATATATAACAAATCTTGAATCGGTGTATGTTAAATGATTTGAACTCAATTAGTCTAAGAAGGTTCAATAATATTTAACTTATATGAATTAAACTTATTAGGAAATGAGACTTATAACTACCATTTCATATGATTGAGCGAGATAGTTTGAATAACCATATTAGAATAAACTTCTCTAAAATAAGTCATGCAGATTTAAATTAACAAAATATTCTAAATTGACTTATAAATGAGATTGTACTTAAGTATAACAAGTTTTAGTTGGGAGTATAGTTAAGAATTATGGAAGGATGATAAAACTTACAAGTCTATTGAGTGTAGCTTTGTAGATTAGAAAATAAAGTTGATATTATCCTAGTCTCTCTTACATGGTATTTTGGGATAACTAGGGAATAAATGACTCTGGATTTTGAGCTCACCAAAGAAGCTCCATAACTCAATAGGGCTAGGTGAAGTTATTGCCCCTTTTATTGCTAGGAAAAGATCATCTCTGTTATCCTTGATTCTTAACTTATGTGTATGTGTTTTACCTATTTAAATTTGTCCTGATGCTCAGAAGCTTCTATTGTGTTTGTGAACCACTGTCCCTTATGCCTCTCTGCCGTGCCGGCTGATTCTAGATTTGTTATTTACTTTTTAATTAGGATGCCATTGATAGGTCTTGCTGAGTGCTTATCTGCTCATTTTCTTGTGATAAGTATTCTACTTTGCTTATGAATGACTTATCTTCGAACTCATGTGTGAAATTCTAGATATCATGTGAATATTTCATATCACTTTTTCGTCCAAGTCCTTTTCTAAATGTTGGCTTGAAAGTAAGGTCTTTCTTAAATGTTGTACTTGAGATACTGAGCATATTGATATTTTCATTTGAACTAAACTTGAAAATCTTTTATTTGAACTATAAAACCTTCAAAACCTCAAAGTTGTTAAAGCACAATTTAGCTGATTTAATTTGAGACAATCACCATATTTTATTATGGGGTTTGAAAGGTAGTCTTACTGACTACCCATTCTTGATTCGTACTAAATATGAGGCCGTCACGTTGACTGGTCGATACTGTTTGTTTATTTGACTTCTTTGAATTCCTATAAAGTTTTTCTTAAAAGTTATTTTGCTTTGTATGGCGATTGTAGAATGTACTGTGATGGCTATTGGGACTCTTATATGTACATATATATCATATCATGTTACCTTCGAGAATGCCCTTGGGGAATTTTGGGCCCATAGGACTGGCTAGTAAGACGATCGGGATGGAATCAGGCCGTCGGTGGCTGGTCTACCAACTAGGACCCGATTTGCGATCCTAACTTTGGGGTAGTCGAAGATTGGCTGCTGCTTGAGGCTCGAATGGCAAGAGATCTGTCCTACCAATTTGTATTACAAGATTTGGTGAGTTGGCTGCTCGTCGGGGCGATATAAAGTAACATTACATAGATTTTGGGTGTCATAAGGTTGGTAAACATCCCACAGTTGGTTTGATGAAATGTTATGACCCAACCGACTTTATGCATTTGATTAGACTCTGAAATTTTGAAAGCTAAGTCTCTTTTAAAACATTTTTGTACACTCGATTATTTTAAAACTAGTCTTGCCTCTGAGTTTTGAAATATAAGATTTTCTACAAAATGTATTTAAACTTGAGACGCCTCTTCGTTGGTATGGGACGGCTTTGAGTTAGATCAATACATGTTGTACAAGAAATACTAGTTTCTAGTCATATTTTGTGAATTCCATAAAATCTTTCAATTCCACAGTATCAAACTATTTTAGCATGTGCTTTTAGTTATCCGTATTCAGAATGAATGTTCTTCTTAAATATGAATATTGCATTCCATTTCATCTGATTCTTCCTATATATTTAAATGCTTGCCTTATTGAGTCATTCGGACTCACCTTTCCAGCATTGTTCTTTCTGTTCCTTACCCAGATTGAAGAAATAGAAGACACTCTGAGCTTGGATGACCTTGTGCATTGTAAATACTTGTACTATGATATCTATAAATGGTAAGGATGAGATATGTTATGTTTATAATGTAAAGAGGGCGTTGGTCAATAGGTCAATGTCCTTTTCTACCGGAAAATATAATAGGCTAGAGTTCCTAACAAATGATGTTATGTATAAGTTAGATCGTGTGCCTTTGAGCAATGGTGATTTGTTATAAGGACTCAGGTTCTGCTTTTTGTTTTCTACATGACTAGCGTTGAATTTTGAGTTTGTTGTCATATTGGATTGTCGGAGATTCATTTAAATTTTAAGGTTGTGGAAATACATGTGGAGTTTGAATTTTAGGATTCGATTGGAGCATTTTACTCATTTCGCATTGTTGTGGAATTACTTAAGATGAGAAACTTTTTTTTATGTCCACATTTTGTTCTTTTGAAATTTCTCGGAATTCAATTGCAGCAGCACCTCATTCCGAAGCAAGCATCTCCCGAATGGGGGTGCTACATTAAACTTCATATTTATTTTTTCATTTATACTCTATAATTATTTTTGTTTTTTTGGATTTATAAAAAAATTATTCTTGTGCAGGATGAGATAAAATGGAGTTATGTTTTAATAACAAAATGATTAGTTTAATTATGTTTCTGTACCTACTCCATTACTATTATGTTACTAGCTACAACGTTAGAAATGAAATGACAAGGGAATAGCATCAGAAATTTTTTTTCATCATAATTGATTAATTTTGGTAACCATAAATTAAAATTCAATTAATTATATTCTTAAATGAATTACTTAAGTGATAAATTAGTAATGTTTAGTTTTGTTTATTATTTTCTAACAAATTAATTGGTAGTATTATTTACTAAATAGTTGTAATGATAAATGTTGGAAATGAAATATATATCAAATTAACTAGTACTTATATTTGATTTTAGTTAATCTTAAAATATACTCATCACATTTAAATTGCATTTAAAGAATTGGGACCCAATTGATCTAATTGAACTTACCTTAAATAACTTTTGACCTTGGTTGTTATACGTCATTTTCAAAAAAAAATTCCTACAATTATAAAAAATGACTCATTGTTGTCTTTATTTTTAAATTTTAACTTATTTTGATACATTTTATGGGACAATATTATTATTTGTTACTAACAAAACCAACAGAATTATTGCCTAGCGATTCATTTTAGCATCAAGTGGCTTAGCTTGGGGAGACTTGCCATTGCAATTCTGTTGCTTCAACCTTTACCAACGGAATGGCAAGGGATATTTACTGTTGCAAATATCTTACTTTCTAGTAGATATATGGTGGCTGACATGGCATGGACAACCAATTATGCATGGAACATTGATTTTCGATGACAAGTGGCAAAATTTCCCCAATTTTTTGGTCACGTGAGAAGCGTGAGAGATTCCAGCACAAGTGGCTCAATTTCTGAATTTCAAAATATGGTGGTCATATTTTAAATTTGCAAATTAATAATGTCCTTTTTGCGTAACAAACAATAAGCCAGTGGACTAATTTTTCAATTTTCCCACACCTTACTGATTGTAGTGAGATGGTCTCAACTCTTTTCAACAAAGATAACCTCTAAAACACACTGAAATGCTCTTCGAAAGCAAAACTCAGCTCGACACGATTGATGAGAGGCCACATAAATAAAAGTGAAGTTGTGAATCTCGAGAGGATTTCGTTGCGGGAGAAACAACCATTATCGAACTACCTTAGAGAGGTGTAAAGAGGAATGGAGTGAGGGTTGCCTTTCTTTTTTTATAAGTAAAAGACAGGATTGACATTCCTGCTTAAAGGGCAAACCCGTCACCACAACCTACCGAAGCACTAGTCAGCCGAAGTTCCTCTGCCACAGAAATGACTGGTTCACGGACTACTAACGTATGCAAGCTCGAACCCATGACCTTCTTGTAAGAAGTAATAGGACACGTCCAACTAAACTTCCACCTCGGTGGTGAGGGTTTCCTTGTTAATGGGAAACTTGGAGAGAATGAATAATTAAGGCTCATATATTGATTTTCTTTTTTAATTTTAACGATTTACTTTTTATGAAAATAAAATTTAACTATTAAACAGAGCTAATTTATCCTTTAATTGTAAAAGTTGGAGATACTTGTAAATTTTTTTATTTTATAATTTAAGCTAAAAAGAAAAATAGATTTTAAAATAAAATATTCAATACCAAAATCCATCTATCAATCGAAATCCATATCTAATTTCAAACTTATAGATGTATTACTTCAGATTCAAATCAAAGTTAATGAAAAAAGGAAATTTTGACTATGTCAATCAATAATTCCTTATCTAAATTTGTCCTTGTTTTGACAATAATTTTTTTCTCTCTTTATTTTACAAAATTTAAGATGAAATTTAAATCCGTCTCTGAAACCATTTTCTCGTTTATATTTACTTTATTAAATTCAAATGAAATTTAATTTAATCCTCAATGTCCGCTCTGATTGAGCAAAATTAGAGACGGAATTTCGTCTCTGAAAGTCTGCTCTCCTATAGTGATACATATATGTATATTATTAAAGTAGACAAGTATATATAAAACTGGCGTTCGAGATTCAATACAAAGAACTATCTTGAAAATGTCTTTATCAATTTGTTTGTTAGAATGGGTATTGATATCATTTATATGTAAGAGACAAATTACACTATTTAAAATTAAATTTATTTTGTCTATCCTATGTTGGACTCAGATTATGGAACAGTTTCCCCAAGTAATTAATTATCAATATATTCTTTGGCTTGAGGGTTATAAAAGCTTAAGTTTGCTACTTTGCCATTGAGATTAAAACCCCAACCAATTGAAAGTTTTCAGTTTCCACTCGATGTGATGATTTCATTGTGTCAGTGGAAACCATGTGATATTTTCCTTTTAAGTCATTGTTATCACTTTTGTTTATTATTTACTAGCATATGTTCAGTCCAATGCATTAAAAATAATTTCTAGTATTGAAATCGTTTAGATTTATAATAATATTGATTTTACTAGCTTCATGTGATTTAAAAATAAAATATAATTTTTTTATTTTATAAAAAATATAGTAATTGTAACAGCCCTAGAAATCATATTATTGGTGATATTTTTTTTAATATTATTTTTGCAAGTTTCATTAAATTTCATTTAATTTTAAAAGTTTTGGGGGTTAAAATACGAGTAGGAAAGACTTAATTGTATCATTATTTATAAATTCTGGGGGTCAACAGAGAATTATTTTAGGTCAAGTGGGGAATTTGAGGTACTAACATGTTGTGGGGTTGATTGGAATGCAATTGGAACTCATTGGGGTTTAACTAAAGTCTAGAATAAATTATTAGGGGTCAATTTAGGATTTCCAAAAGTTGTTTTACATATAGCATTCCCCTTTCCCCTCCCTCTCCCCCCCAATTTCTTCATTTTTTCCACACGCGCACCATCACCTTCTTCTCCTCCGATCATCACTAGCGATGACCGATACTAGAAAACTAAACTAGCCAAACTCTTCCTTACCTCACCAGGAACCTAACGGTGTAACATGCAACCTATTTTGACCATCGAAAAGTTGAAGCCCAAAATTGAGCTTCAGCGGCGAGCGGCGGAGCAAAGGTTGTGACGGCAGAAGATGGTGGTTGGAAAGTGGGTTTAGTAGCTCTCAGCTAAAGGAACATATTGGTGTCTTCAGCTCCTGAAACTGTGCACCGACGACGGAATTGGACAAAACGAGCAGCGGCGACAAGTGGTGGTGTTGGGGTTTCGAGGCCTCAATTAATGACTCTCTAGGTGGTGAAGCTTGAAATTAACCTGGGAGATGGATTGTTGGTGTTGAGGATCGTTGAACGGTGGGGGTGGTGACCTTCTTCGGCAATAGCGCTAAGGCAGTTTCTTCACCTTGTCGCAGTGATCATATGTATGGCGTTGGTTTATGATTTTGGAGTTCCAATAAGAAGATGTTGGATGAATAGTTGGAATCGGGGTTTAATACCTTGTATTGTTATATTTCTTCTAATTCTTGTATTATGTAGTGCAAATGAAAGAATATGATGATTCGAAAATAAATCACACGCATGGACCTATATATAAGCCTAGTGGACCCAAATTTGTATTATTATATGTAAACTAAGGTTAATTAAGTTAATTAGGTGATTAAAACCCTAATTTTTTGGATTTGAGGCCTAAGTGACAAAATTGGATTATTAATGATAGTTGGACTATTATTATCGACTTTATGCAACGTTGCGAGGTTAATTATATAATTTAAGGATCTAATTATATTCCTTTACCGAGACAAATATGAACCTCATAAATATTTTGGTATTAACACCGTAATTAGCATGTTCCCTATCGATAATTTCAAAAGCGAACCCTATAATACCGTATTAACTGCATAACAAGCGATTTTATACAACTATACATATAATTGTATTATAGAGTCAAAACGAGGATTTTGACAGTAATATGTTCTTTTAGTTGGGTGACGAGGAGCTAGGTCTCGCAGATCCATAGACTGTGATAGTATATCGGTGGCTATTGAGGTTAGGGCAAAACCTATCTTTTTTGGGGAAATGATTATCTTCACTATTCATGTTGTCTATGCTTGTTCATCTATTCTTGTTTGTACTCATTCTATGTGGGTCTATCGATTCGGTAATTATCTTGTATACACCTATATGTCATTGGATCTAATACCCTGTGAAGGTCTATCAATTTGGTATTTATCTTGTACACTCTGTAATAGTTAAGTTTACTTTGTTTCTGGGAAGTGATTGTCTTTGATTTGTTTGACTCTTGTGATTGCTGAGTTCCTGGATCGTTCTAAAATTCCTTGGCCCTGCTTCTATTAAAAATTGATTGTATCTGTTCTAGTGCCACAAACTTTCATTGCCTTATCTGTTATCGTCCAATCTGAATCGGTTCTGCTTATAGTTTGCTTGGCCTTGTTAGCATATCTAAATTACTCTACACACCTATTATTTTGCCTTGTCGACATATCTGTATCTATTTTGTATATTAGTTATTTGGCCATGTTGGCATACTTGATTGTTGTATCAATAGATTCAAATACAGGGAATTTGTTTGCCTTGTTGGCAATTCTTTACCACATGCATTGTCATATAGGGAAAAAATTTTGTTAGTTTCTATTGTGTGCATGGGGCAAGCCTTTGTTAGTCCTTACTGTGTGCATGGACAATTCTGTTGATTTTTGTTTGTATTCTATTCATGGAGCAATAATGACGAAGAGGTTTCTATTTGTTGCATCCGATATTTGTTTTGTTCTAGCATATTCATGTTCCAATTTAAATATCGTGCCAGTTAAAATTCTATTGAATTATTTCTTCTTCGATAGATCCTTTCTAACTATTATTGAATTATCCCTCACTAAGTCTTTTGGATTTACTCTTCTGTTATTCTTTTATTTCCCTTCCCAGGCAGGTATGAAAGTTAAATTATGGTTTATGATTTTGCTAACGGAACTGTTTGGTAACGATGTTAGTGAATATGTGTACATAAAGGTTCACCTACTGGTTAAACTTTGACTTAGAGATTGTGATATGTCAAGTTTGAATTTGAAATTTATGGCATGTAAATATTATGTCTTTTGAGTTAAAGCTTTGGGATTGTACTTAATCATGGCATAGAATTTTAGATTGTTGAATACCGTTGGAATACTTGGCATGTAATATGGTACTCAAGTAGTATTGCTTTAAGTTTGAAGTGTGTTGTTATCTATGAGTTTTGTTGAAATTTTATAGGCCTATTGTTTATGCTGTACATATGATTTAAGTCAGAATTAGTGATATCTCAATATAGGGGTTATCTTAAGTGGGGTGCTACAGAGGTTGTATCAGAGCCTAGGTTTGTCGATGACTTAGACATTAAATATCATTTGGATTTATAACTAACCTTCTATTTAGGTTAGTTAGGATATGAACTTTTGGGTATAGTGTTCGATACTAGGAGGCAAGAGACTATACCTAGGACTGTAGATTAGACTGTATTCTTTGCTTTCGAAAATCAAGCACTGAACTCTAGATTGAGATTGAACTCTGGGTATTTTGTGTATATTGAAAAGTTCTATATGATTCAGGGAATTTAAAGATGAATGTGACTAGTTGATATTAATGAAATAGATTTATATATTGCAGGATGTTTGACGATCAGAGGAAAGGGAAAGAGCCTGTGGAAAAAGATAGCTGGGAGTCTTTGAAAGAAAGTATTGAGATCTTAGAAAAATGAAAAGACATGTCTATTGGAGTTATGCCAATGACGGAGGAGAAACTCCACGACATGCATGAGATGTTACGGGACAAATGGGCTGAGACATATCATCTTAAATCAATATTAGGAGCTAGGAATTATACTGTAGATAAGCTAATGGAAGACATAGAAAGATAGGATGAGTGGGTATGGATAGTAGAAGCTCAGGCAGAAAGATTTTTTATAATACAAGCACAAATTGAGGAGATTTTTCAGACACTAGAGTCCGATATGAGGACAATTGATATCACTCACACGGTTATGAATGAGATTAGGATATTGATATCTCATTATGGCAATGCCATAGATCATATTATTGGAATTGGTGTTGGGATTGCCATGGATGCCGAACCCTTAGGAATTTACCCCTCCCCTGAGTCGGGGCATGGGTAGGGTGTTCACATTAAGGAGATACTAGATAGAGACCTTGGAGAGTTATCTATAGAAGATCCTATAGGGGATCTAATGGAGGATTCGAAGGATGATGCAAGGAGAATCTTGAGAAGGGTCCCTTACAAGAGCCCCTGGTTGGGGCACTACTAGATGATAATGATGTGGATATAGAGATGTTTGAAGAGGATGTGGATACAAAGTCTATCATCACTGATGTATAGGACTAGAGTCAAATGACTTTATTACTATGGACGTGCCTCTAGATATGTATATCGGATATAGTAGTAGACCTTGCCCCCTAGGGTGAATAGTATTGGTTGAGGTTGTGTAGATGCATAAGGTGACACCTATATACTAGCCTTGTCATTTGGTTAAGACCAAACGTATAGTTAGTTGGCCAATTTTGAAATTTTGACCCTATATATGCATATGTAACTCTTTTAATGCTAACTCGGTATATAAATGAAATTTTATCTTCAGATATCAGATAGACAGATCCCTGTTGCTTTTGGTTTTATTTAATTTGGTTAAACTTTCCTTTTCTCTTATTTTCTTTTCAAAAGCTTGAAGAATTCAAAAGAGGTGATGGCGATTAAGTTATCATTTTGCAACTCAGTGATTGCAGATTTAAGAATACTTGAGAGTGGACCTCTAAAGAAACTCGCGGGACTTGGGAAAATTTCACCAAGGAATTTATGGACAAATAAATACCTTTGGTAGTCAAACGGATGAGAGAAAGAGAATTTATGGATCTAATATAAGGGCATCAATTTATCAGCCAATACTAGGCTATTTTTAGCCGATTAATTTAGTTTGTCCTAGACATACTGGAAAATGAAAACTGACAAACTTACTAATTTGGACAAGGACTATGGTCGGAGCTCAGATGGGGTTTGGCCTTTTGTGAGTTGCTGAACTTCAATCGAACGGTAAGTAAGGTATTGCAATTAGAGTCAAAACTATAGGAGATCAAGAAGATTGAAAATAGGGGCCGAAAGAGCAGAATGTACCCCGGTGGCCGGAGTAATACTAGGAGAAAACAACTAAAGCTACAAATTGGAGGAGCTACCCAACGAACACCCTAGGATGGTGGGATTTCTAATCTGGCTTAAGGGATGGCACTGAGATACTATGGATTTTATGGGGGATTTGGCTATGAAGAGACTGGTTGTTGGAGAAATCATGGCAGTTGTATGTGTTACAGCAGCAACCAGTACTTTTTGAGAGATTACCCCAAAAAGGAAAACGCAGCACTTGCAGGGAAAGATAAACAAGTGGCAGGAGCTAGTGGGAAGTAGAAAGTGCGTGCTTGTGCTTATGCCCTGATAGGAGAAGATGTACCAGACCCCAATGAAGTGGTCGAAGGTATGATATCTATTTCTGGAATTTTTGATAATATCTTATATGATCCTGGTGCTTCTCATTCTTTCATATCTACCCCATTCTTTCAAAAATTGAACATGCAACCTGAAACAATAGCTTATCAAGTAGAAGTTCAGATACCCTTAGGAATAGGGTTAATAATAGATACCATGTATTGAGATTACCCAATTATGATAGGGGATGAGGTATATCCAGCCAATCTTATACAAATGCATATGCAAGGGTATGATTTGATACATAGAATGCATTGGCTGTATAAACATCAGGCACAAGTAAAGTGCTATGCTAAGTGTATCACTCTAAGGGATAAGGTACCAATACCAACTTGTCGATCTATAGATACGACTTTTCCCTTACCCATCATATATGCAGTTGAAGCCAGAAGAATCTTAAGAGAAAAGGGGACAAGGATATTTTGCGTACCTCATTAATAAACCCCGAGATAAGGCTAAAATTGAGGAATTAGAAATATTGGTAGATTACCCATACGTATTTCAAAAAGAACTAAACTCGTTACTATCGAATCGAGAAATTGAATTTGTTATATATACACTTTCGAGAGCCATGCCTTTCTTAAAAGCCTCTTATCGAATGGCACCAACAGAACTCAAAGAGCTAAAGAATCAACTCCAAGAGTTACTGGAAAAGAAATTCATAAAGCCCAGCACTTATCTTTGGGGAGCTCCGGTACTGTTTGCCAAGAAGAAAGACAAGTCCTTGAGGATGTTCATTGACTATAGGGAATTGAATAAGATCACTATCAAGAACAAATATCCCCTACTGTAAGTGGAAGAATTGTTTGATCTTTTACATCGATAAAGGGTCATCTTAAAGCTGAATTTGAGATAGAGGTACTATTAGCTGAAGAACAAAGAAGAAGATATTCCAAAAACTGCATTCAACTCCTGATATGGACATTTTGAGTTCGTAGTAATGCCATTTGATCTAACCAATGCTCCAGCAGCATTTATAGATCTAATGCACCAAATTTTTAGACCATACCTAGATCAGTTTGTGGTCATATTCATTGATGACATTTTGTTATACTCTAAATCCAGAGAAGAGTATGCCAAGCACTTACACATAGTTCTAAAACCCCTAAGAGAACATAAATTTTATGCAAAGTTCAGTAAATGCGAATTCTAGATAGAGAAAGTGGCATTTTTGGGGCACACATATCCCAAAATGGGATAGAGGCCGCCCCCTCTAAGATAGAGGTGATGTCAACTAGAAAAGACCCAGAAACATAACTAAAGTCCATAATTTTATGGGACTTGCCAGCTACTATCGAAGGTTTGTTCAAGAATTCTCTAAAATAGCTTGTCCGTTGACTAAGTTTACCCAGAAAGACTAGCCATTTGATAGGAATAAAGATTGTGAGAGAAGTTTCCAGGAGTTAAAGAATTGATTAACTATGGCTTTGGTTTTGGCCTTACCAAATGGATTAGAAGGATCTGTTGTATATACAGACACTTCTAACAAGAGGCTTGGGTGCATACTGATGCAGAAAGGGCGTGTTACCGCCTATGCATCTAGAAAACAAAAACTGTATAAAGAAAATTACCCAACCCATGATTTGGAGCTGGCTGTTGTCATTTTTGCATTGTGAAAATTGAGATATTACCTGTATGGAGCCACATTTGAGGTGTATACAGACCATAAAAGCCTCAAGTACCTGCATTCGCAGAAGGATCTAAATATGCGATAGCGGAGTGGGTGGAGTTTCTAGAAGATTACGAGTTTTCTATCATCTATCACTCGGGCAAAGTGAATATAGGCCGATACTTTGAGTCAAAAGGCTAGGATGGCTCACTTATTGGGAATAGAAGCATCAGAAACCCTAAAAATAGATACCATATCGAGATTGACAGCAAGTTTGGATTGTAGGAGTTAAAGTACAACCTGAGTTGTATGATGAAATATGACGAGCCCCAATTAATGACAATGGGATCATGAGGTAAAAAGAAGCAGTAGGGTATTCTGATGAGTCTGAGTTCAGCATTAATAGCTAAGGTACTCTTATATTCCAAAAAATGATATGTGCGCTGGAAGAAGTGAAAGGTAGATTGTCATATGAGGCACATAAGACAAGATATACGACACATTCGAGGGGCACAAAGATGTATTAGGATTTGAAAAAGCAATTTTGGTGGAAAGGGATGACAAGAGATATCGAAGACTATATATGGAAGTATTTAACCTGCTAGCTAGTGAAAGTAGAACAGCAACGACCATCAAGGTTGCTACAACCACTTCCAATCCCCAATTGGAAATAGAGCAGGTTACCATGGATTTTGTAATAGGTCTGCCAACCGCTCGAGGGGGATATGATAGTATTTGGGTAATAACAGACCCATTGACCAAGTCTGCTCATTTTTTGCCAGTCAAAACACAGTACAGGGTTGAAAACCTAGCAGAGTTATATGTCAAGGAAATAGTCAGACTGCATGGAGTTCCAATCAGTATCTTGTCAGACCAAGATCCAAAGTTCACCTTGAGACTTTGAAAAGGTTTACAAAAACACATGGGGACGAGGTTGCAGTTCAGTTCTACTACCTATCCTCAAACGGATGGGCAATCAGAGTAGGTCATTCGAATACTAGAAGATATGCTATATGCCTATGTCATGGATTTCAGGGAGAGTAGGGATCAACTACTTCCTTTAATTGAATTTGCCTACAATAACAATTACCAGTCTTCTATCTAGATAGCTTCGTATAAAATATTATATGGCAGAAAGTGTTGATCTCCATTGCATTGGGCAGAAATAATACACGAGACTATTGAGAAAGTATAGACAATTAAACAAAGGATAAAGGCTACTCAGGATCGATAGAAGAGTTATGTGGACAAGCGAATGAAGGATTTGGAATTTGAAGTTGGTGACCAAGTGTTTCTCAAAGTATCCCTAAGATAATGTGTTCGAAGGATCGGTAAAGGTGAAAAGCTTAGTCCAAGATATGTGGGTCCCTATGATATCTGTGAAAGAATCGGATTAGTAGCGTACCGTCTGGTACTGCCCCAAGGCTTGACGGGAATCCACGATGTCTTTCACGTATCGCAACTTAAAAAATACCAACGTGATCCTTCTTATGCCATTTCGCCCGAGCATCTACAAATGCAAAGCGATTTAACTTATGAATAACAATCGATTCGTATTCTGGATCAAAAGTTTCTAAAGCTTCGGAATCGAAGGATTCCTCAAGTAAAAATATTGTGGCGCAACCAGAACGTAGAGGAAGCAATATGGGAATGAGACGATCTCATGCGCTAACAACATTTTTAACTTTTCTAATAGACAAGTGAGAATCAGGTGACCAGATTCTTTTAAGAGGAGGAGGTCTGTAACACCCCTAGAAATCATATTATTTGTGGTATTTCTTTTAATATTATTTTTGCAAGTTTTATTAACTTTTATTTAATTTTAAAAGTTTTGGGGTTAAAATACGAATAGGAAAGACTTAATTGTATCATTATTTATAATTCTGGGGTGTCAACATAGAATTATTTTAGGTCAAGTGGGTGAATTTGAGTCACTAACATGTTGTGGGGTTGATTGGAATGCAATTTGAACTCATGGGGGTTTAACTGAAAGTTGGAATATATTATTAAGGGTCAATTTAAGATTTCCAAAAGTCATTTTATCTATAGCATTCCTCCCCACCCCAATTTCTTCATTTTTTTCCACCCGCACACGATCATCTTTTTCTCCAGCAATCATCACCGGCAATGACTAATACCAGAAAACTAAACTATCCAAACTCTTTCTTACCTCACCAGAAACCTAATGGTGTAACATGCAACCTGTTTTGACCTGAGGGCCACCAAAAAGTTGAAGCCCGAAATCTAGCTTTAGCGGCAAGCGATGGAGCAAATGTTGCAACAATGGAAGTTAGTGGGTGGAATGTGGGTATTGTAGCTCTTAGCTCAAGGAATAAATTGGTGTCTTCAGCTCCTGAAATCGTGCACTAACGGTGGTGTAATTGGACAAAATGGTTAGCAACGGCGAGTGGTGGCGATGGGGTTTCGAGGCCTCAATTGACGATACTCTAGGTGGCGAAGCTTGAAATTGACCTGGGAGTTGGATTGGTGGTGTTAAGGAGCATCGAACAGTGGGGGTGGTGACCTCCGACGACGACGATGCGGTGGTAGCACTAAGGCAATTTCTTCGCCTCATTGCAGTGATCATATGTATAATGTTGGTTTATGATTTCAGAGTTTCGATTATAAGATCTTAGGTAAATAGTCAGAATTGAGGTTTAACACCTTTTATTGTTATATTTCTTCTAATTCTTGTATTATGTAGTGGAAATGAAAGAATATAATATAGGATTTGGAAATGAATCACATGCATGGACCTATATATTAGCCTAGTGGACCCAAATTTATATTATTATATGTAAACTAAGATTAATTAAGTTAATTAGGTGATTAAAATCCTAATTTTATGGATTTGAGACCTAAGTGACAAAAATAGATTATTAATGATAGTTGGAATATTATTATTGACTTTGTGTAATGTAGCGAGGTTAATTATATAATTTAAGGACCTAATTATATTCCTTTACCAGGACAAATATGAACCTCGTAAATATTCTGGTATTAACGGCGTAATTGGCATATTCCCTATCGATAATGTCAAAAGTGAACCTTACAATACTGTATTAACTATATAACGATCAATTTTATACCACTATCCATATAAGTGTGATTATAGAGTCAAAACGAGGATTTTGACAGTAATTCGTTCTTTTGTTTAGGTGATGAGGAGTTGGGGTCCCGCAAATCCATAGACTATGATAGCATATCGATGGCTATTAAGGTGAGGCCAAAACCTATATTTTTCTGGGAAATGATTATCTTCACAATTTATGTTCTCTATGCATGTTAGTCTGTTCTTGTTTGTACTCGTTCTTAGGGTCTATTGATTCGGTAATTGTCTTGTATACGCTTATTTGCCATTATATCTGATACCCTATGAGGGTCTATCAATTTGGTATTTATTTTGCACACTCTGTAATGGTTAAGTTTACTTTGTTTCTAGGAAGTGATATATCTTTGATTTGTTCCACACCCGTGATTATTAAGTTCCTAGATTGTTCTGAAACTCCTTGGTTCTGCTTCTGTTAAAAATTGATTGTATCCATTTTGGTGCCAAGAACTTTCATTTCCTTATTTTTTATCGTCTGGTCTAAACATGTTCTACTTATGGTTTGCTTGGCCTTGTTAGCATATCTTAATTACACTATATACCCATTATTTGGCCTTGTTGGCATATCTAAATTCATTTTCTATATCAGTTATTTGGCCTTGTGGTCATACTTGATTGTTGTATCAATGGATTCATATATAGGGAATCCGTTTGCCTTGCCGGCATTTGTTTACCACCAGCATTGTCATATGGGGATAAAATTTTGTTAGTCCCTGCTATATGCGTAGGTCAAGCTGTTGTTAGTCCCTGCTGTGTGCATGGGATAGGTTGTTGTTAGTCCTAGCAGTTATGCTCGGGGTAAGCCATTGTTAGTCTCAGCTATTATGCTTGGGGCAAGCTGTTGTTAGTCACTGCTGTGTACATAGACAAGCTGTTTTGCTCGGAATAATCAAGGAATAATGACAATCTGTTATGTGTATTATGCTTTGGGTTTTTGTTGATTTTGTTTCTACTATGTTTATGGAGCAATAAGGACGAATAGGTTTCTATTTGTTGCATCCGATATTTGTTTATGTTCTAGTATATTCATGTTCCGATTTAAATATCATGCTAGTTAAAATTCTGTTGAATTATTTCTTCTTCGACAGATCCTTTCTAACTGTTATTGAATTATCCCTCACTAAGTCCTTTGGATTTATTCTTCTGTTATTCTTTTATTTCCTTCTTAGGCAGGTATGAAAAGTAAAATGAGACTTTATGAATTTGCTAATGGAATTGTTTAGTAACGGTTTTAGTGAATATATGTACATATAAGTTCATCTACTGGTTAAGCTTTGACTTAGAGACATTGTGATATGTCAAGTTTGAATTTGAAATTTATGGCATGTAAATATTATGTCTTATGAGTTGAAGCTTTGGGATTGTACTTAATCGTGGCATAGAATTTTAGATTGTTGAATGCTATTGGAATACTTGGCATGTAATATGGTACTCAAGTAGTGTTGCATTAAGTTTAAAGTATGCTATTATCTATGAGTTTTGTTGAAACTTTATGGGCCTATTTGTTATGCTGTACGTATCATTTAAGCCTGAATTGGTGACATCTCAAAGCTGGATTTGAGACAGGGGTACTATCAGCTGAAGATCAAACAAGAAGATATTCTAAAAACTGTATTCAACTTCTGATGTGGACACTTTGAGTTCGTAGTAATGCCATTTGGTCTGGCCAATGCTCTAGTAGCATTTATGGATCTGATGCACCAAATGTTTAGACCATACCTAGATCAGTTTGTGGTCATATTCATTTATGACATTTTGGTATACTCTAAATCAAGAGAAAAGCATGCCAAGCACTTACACATAGTTCTAAAAACCCTAACAGAACATAAATTGTATGTAAAGTTCAGTAAGTGCGAATTCTGGATAGAAAAGTGGCATTTTTGGGGCACATCATATCCCAAAATGGGGTAGAGGTCAACACCGTTAAGATAGAGGTGATAGTCAACTAGAAAAGACCTAGAAACATAACGAAGGTTTCTGAGACTTTCCAGCTACTCGAAGGTTTGTTCAAGAATTCTCTAAAATAGCTAATCCGTTGACTAAGTTGACCCAGAAAGATCAGCCATTTGATTGCAATGAAGATTGTGAGAAAAGTTTCTAGGAGTTAAAGGATCGATTAACTATGGCTCTAGTTTTGGGCATACCAAATAGATTAGAATGATCAGTTGTATATACGGACACTTCTAATGAAGGGCTTGGGTGCGTGCTGATGCAGAAAGGGCGTGTTATCGCCTATGCATCCAGAAAACTAAAACCGCATGAGAAGAATTAACCAACCCATGATTTGGAGCTGGCTGCTATCATTTTTGTGCTGTCCAAATTAAGACATTACCTGTATAGAGCCACATTCAAGGTATATACTGACCTTAAATACCTCAAGTACCTGCATTCACAGAAGGATCTAAATATACGACAGCGAAGGTGGATGGAGTTTCTGGAAGACTATGAATTTTCTATCATCTATCACCCAGGAAAAGTGAATGTAGTGGTCGATGCTTTGAGCTAAAAGGCTGGGATGGCTCACTTTCTAGGAATAGAAGCATCAGAACCCTAAAAATGGATGTTGTATCGAGATTGAAATAGCGAGTTTGGATTGCAGGAGTTAAAGTACAACATGAGTTGTATGATGAAATTCGATGAGCCCAAGTTAATGACCATGGGATCCTGAGACAGAAAAAGCAGTAGGGTATTCTAATGAGTCTGAGTTCAGCATTGTAAGGTACTCTTCAATTCCGAAAAAGGATATGTGTGCATGAAGAGGTGAAGGGGAGATAATGTCTTCTTCTATGAACTATGCCAAAAAAAAAGAAAGAAAAAGGTTGCAAAGAGTAAGAAAATCGAGAGTGAGAAGAAAACTTTGCCTGCATGTATATTTGTGTACACTTATATACATATCAACCTTGGAAAGTATTTTCTTTTATGTCTTCTTGCAATTAAAGCTTGTTACGGAGAATACTCTCACACACACACATATATATATATACACATTACATAGATCGATAGATATCTTATAAACGTGTACTGATTTCAAACATGCATGAGTTGACTAAACAATTATATCTTGATTTATCTTGAATGGCACAAATCCAAATTTATATGTATATATATCTAAGCTTCCATATTCATGAAATTTTATTCACAAATTTAGACAGTAGAAGCGGATACCAATTAGGCCAGATGTTGTTGTTTTTCCTTGGAATAATATTCTTTTCTTTTCTTGTTTTGGTGATAAGAATTTTTGTATTTGTCTATCATTAAATTTAAGAATTTCTTTAAGTTAATTTTCCTTATAATTTTGGGATTTTCAATGGATTCTAACTGGAAAAAAAATATATAGGATAAAGTCAATTGATTAAGTATATTTAGAATCAAATTATAGTGTGTCCGGAAGTTTAGTTTTAATTGTTTTGAAACTGATACTAATTGGTATAGAAAAACGGGTGAAGAATTTGATTTTCATAGTTATATTGAAGACATGATATTGTGGATGGTGTAAGTTAGAGTGCAATTGAGGTTTTATAAATTAGATATTAATTAAGTTAAATGATAAAATTACTTCGGCATATGTACCAAGACTTGACTCAATAAAGCCGACTTTTGATTCCTCTGATAAGTATTGTGAGTGCCTAAACTTATATGTATTATATAGTATACTTTTTTTAAAGCTAAAAAGATATATGCTACGCAATCCACTGACAACTTTTATATTACACTCTATTATATATGATTCCACTATGCACAAAAAGAAAAGTTTTCTTATTTTATTTCTACATGAAAGAAAATATGTGCTTTTATGATATTTTTTTTATGCTTCAAGACTAGAAGTTAAATTCGATGATCAATTGATGACTGGATTTACTGTTATTGCTACTGTTACTGTTAGTTGGATCCAACTTAGTTTGGGTGTGCGAGGGACTTCACTGGGCAATAGCGGGCTTGTCGGTTGAACCCCAAACCCTCATGGCCTAATCCCCCCAGCGCACAATAAAAGTCATTTATGGATGAGGTGGGTCATAGGATTTTTTGAGGACCTAGGCTCGGGCACTATTTTGGTTGGGTCGCACATTTCCCGGAGCGATGAGGGACTTTTACGGTGGGAGTCATAAGGTTGACTAGTCATAGAAAATACTATGTGATCATCACATTTAAGTTGTTAGTCTATGAAACTATTTACTAATTTCTTATTTCGTTACTGCTTGACTGTTTATAGATTTCCACTTATGTTCTTCTTGAATATTTTCACTGAACAAATCATGTTAAATTTATGAACTCGCATTGCACACACTTGGCATTCACTGAGTCTTTTACTCACACTCTATGTTTTTTTTTAATTTCCTTATGGCATACCTAGATTCTAGCCCTAGTGAGGAGGTGGATCCTGCTTATGATGAGAATCAAGAATTGAAGTGTTATTTTGGGACTTTTGTAGTAGACTTAGTATTTGATGATGTTGGCTTGTTAATTTCTTTATGGATTTTAGTTGAGGTTAGAGTATTGTTAGTTGAGTTTTCATGCTACAAGATTTACTTAATTTATTTTGAATACTTGGTGTTCTTTTGTTTAAATTTATGATTTTAGGTTAGATGACTTCTATTAATTGGGATTGAGTTTTACGCATCAAGACTAGACCTTGTGGTTCGATTTTGGGGTGTGACACTTTCATTTTTTGCCAGATAAATTGAGCATTTATGCTGAGAGATATCTAGATTTGGATGAGAAAACATAGGAACCATATCAAGTTTATTGCATTAGTTGTGGGTAGTTTCTCTTTTATTTTCAAACAGAACTTTATAGGAGTAAGACCTTCATTGATACAATTCTCTACTCCTAAGACCATTAAAGCAGATGTTTCCAACTTAAATTCTCGTATTGCTATGGTGCTTTAACGTACCATTTGCTAATTACCAAAAAAAAAAATACCATTTGCTATATAATGGTGAAAGATTGATGAAAGACTCTTCTTCCTTATCTTTTTTCTTTTCACTCAACTCTATCAGTATGTATATATATATATACACACACACACACACACATTAATGAAGGGGGAATCACATGAGACAAAGTGTTGTCGTGTTTTACTTATTAAATATATGTCTATATAATATGCATTTTTTGAAAATTTATATTTTTAGAAAAAAAATAATAACTTGATTTTGTTACCTGATCAAGGTTTATTCTTAAATGTGTAGATTAAAAAAAATTATTTTGAAAGAATTTTTTGGATATGATTTTTAAATAATTAAAAAAATATATAGTAAATGAAAGTTTTATTTAGTTTGATGTTTTTCCAACATAACTTATTTATATAAAATAGTTAGATAGAAAATATAGAAGAAAAAAAAAAAGAAATGCAGATAAATTAAGGACAACAACATGAATAAAGAATTTATTTAAACATGATTTTCCTATATATTGATCTTCAAATATAAAGAATTTACAAACTCTTTTACAAGTACTTTGAAAGAAAAAGAAAAGTCAACTTATACCAAAATTTGAAAACAGTCAACTTCAATTTTTGTAGATAGTCAACCGTGCATTACATCATGATTCAACAATTCCTAAATCTAGCACAAATCTGTGTTGGTTTGACAAATTATGTACATCTGAAGTACATTCCATGCCATCAAATCATTTCAACCATGCAAAATTCAAGATCCAATCAGGTTTTGTATCTCAACATTTTGACTCATTTCCAATAGGTCCCAACACTAATTCATCAAGCAAATCACCAAGTCCCAATGCTTTTTAACCAAAAACTCCCAAGACAATCACCAAGCACCCAAAAAGATTGTGCATCAATAAAGATTCAACAACAAAGTTTTTCAGCAGCAAATTTTAAGCAGCAAAAATTTCCAACAACAAAATTCTAATTTCTCTATGCAAATCTTCTGCTTAGGTTCATGTTTGCAAAATGGTTTCTACTGTACTAAATTATGTAGTAGAAGCATATTTTATTTACAATAATACCTAATGCAATCATCAATTAGAGTAGAAGCAAAGCCACCATGCATATGCATCCACAACTGTACTCTATACACTGTAAGAACTCAACAAAAAAGGAAAAATGGTCATTTTCTCATGGACATCTTAAATAATAAGGCTTGAGCAATCGAAACATTTATCAATGTGTTATCATTTCCATTGGCTTGTAATGTGACTAAAGGTTGGAAATTCTACAAGGCTATGGTTCTCTTTGTTGTTTTTATTATTTTGAATTATACCATGCATACTATTTTCTTCAACTAGATAAAAATTGATGAAGCTTATTTATGAACTAAAACTTTAGTAACTTAAGCAGCCTCTGCAATAGAATGCACATTAACTTAAATAAATAAATGATCTATCATCTCAGCATGTTTGTAGATCTTCTTCTTGACTATAGTGGGAAATGACAATAAAATCATCCTAAATTTCATTATTTTCAGCTGTTATTTTCAAATAAAAAACAAAAAACAAATCATGTAAAGAACAAATTAAGTGTCAATAATTTTGAGGACACATGGCCTGCCATCTTAGAATCGTCCTCAAGTTCGTGAGGTTATTTGAAATCAACAAATTTATAGTTCCATCATATCATCATCTCCATATATTACAAAAATCTACTTTGTGTCAACACAATTAATTCAAGGTATGAAAAATCATTTACCTAATATTTTTTTTTAAAAAAAACCTTAAAATTGACTTTAACTAAATTAAATAATAACTTAAAATGTATAAATTTGCTCTTACTACCAAAAACATTTCCTACCATTTTTGTATGCTAATTATTTTCACATTTGTCCTGCCAAATTTTCAAAATTTACACAAGTGTCACCACTGACTACAGTCAATATCTGGTGGCCCCTCCACCACCAGAGAAGAAGCGAACGTAAGCTATAAATGGATAACACCTCACCAAAAAAATTATTAAAAAAATAAAATGACAAAAAAAAAAAAGAAATAATATGTGTATTGTACAAGATGTGTGATCACCATTGGAGAGAAGAGAGCTACTAGCTAAAGAGAGGATGGGTTAAACTAGAAATAAATGTTTCACTAATCAAGAATAGTAACTATTTATATACAAGCAATGTGGGAAAAATAAGCTAAACCCTAACTGAAGGTAACAAACTAACTAATACAACTGTAACAGATTGGTAAGTAACTCTCTAAGTTGGCATGAGAAATAAATACGTGCACAATACTTATACATCCCCCCTCAAGTTGGAGCTTGGTGGATATCACGTAAGCCCAACTTGGACTATATATGTCTGAATGTGGAATTGGAAATTGGCTTCGTGAAGACATTGACAATCTGAAGAGATAAAGACACATGCTATTGTGCAATAAAACCCTATTTGAATCGATTGCGAACAATATTGCAGTTAATGTCTAGGTGCTTAGTCCGCTCATGGAAGACGAGATTCTCAATTATGTAGATAGGTGCTCTATTATCACATAACAATAGGAATGGAAGTGAAATAGGAACACGAAAGTCCTTGAGGAGATAAGAAATCCATTAAAGCTGACAGGCTGTGGAAGCCATACTTTTGTATTCAGCTTCTGCTGATGAATAGGAAATGATGGATTGCTTCTTAGTGTTCTAGGATATAAGAGAGTTACCAAGAAAGATGCAACCAGTTAGGGACCTCTTGGTATTAGGACAAGCAGCCCAGTCAGCATCACAGGATGCAATCAGATGAATAGGGTTATCTATATTTACGAAAAGACCTTTTGGGGGAGATTCTTTCAGGTAGCGTAGCACGTGTATAGCTTTATTCTAATGATCAGTGGTAGGAGTGTTAACAAATTAGTTGAGTTGCTAAATTGAGTGTGTGATGTTAGGCCTAGTAAGGTTCAGATATAGTAATCTCCCAATCATCCTTCTGTATAGGACAGGATCCAGACATGGAGAACCCATTGATGTGAGTTTCAGATTCTTAGGGAATAGGGCACTGGTAAGTTTTGCGCCCAACAGTCCATCATCTTTTAATATGTCAAGTATGTATTTCCTTTGATTTAGGTGGATGCCATGTGATTAGCAATCTCAAGTCCAAGAAAGTACTTTGCATAGCCAACGTCTTTAATCATAAATTTTGAGTGAAGAGACTGTTTGATAGCTGCAATGTCATCTTCATTAGTTCCTACAATTGAAACATCGTCAACATATACTAGTAAGGCCATGAAAGACCCAAGGGATTGCTTTTTAAACAAGCAATGATTATGTGAAGACTGCTAAAATCCATAGTTTTGTAAATGAGTAGTGAGCTCAATATTCCACTGTCATGATGCCTATTTCAAACCTTATAGTGACCTCAATAGTTTGCACACTTGCCCTAGTTGTGCTTTGCTATACCCATCTGGGGGAACCATATAAATTTCTTCATAAATGTGACCATGAAGGAAAGCATTATTAGTGTCCAACTGATGTATTACCCATGATTTAGCAGTAGGTAGAGTCAGAAAAAGTCTCATTATTACTAGCTTCTCCATGGGAGAAAAGCTATCAATATAATCAGTCCCAGCTTTTTGATTGTAGCCCTTAGCCACCAACTGGGCTTTGTATCACTCCACAGTGTCATCTGGCTTATACTTCACTTTGTACAGCCATCGACATCTAATAGCCTTTTTACCTTTAGGAAGAGTGGTCAACTCCAACGTACAATTAGTTTCAAAGGCAGCAATTTCCTCTTGCATAGCTGAAATCCATTTAGCCCTAGTGTGTGCTTGTTTGTAGGAGTCATGTTTCTTAGTAGTGGACGCATTTGCTAGAAAGGTCATATATGTTGGAAAGAGCTTATTTCTATAGTTGTAAGGACAAGTTGGTGGTGTGTATGATGGCTCTGTAGAGTTAAAGTTCATATCTCTATTGGTAAGTCACTAGAACAGGCTCATTTGAGTCATTTTGATTGACATGAGAAACATAATCTTTAAGCCATATAGGTTTCTTTCTTCTTCTAGAACCGACTCTAAGAGTACTTTGCGGTTGAGTTTCTATACGAGTGATGTCTTGAGAAAAGTTTTGAGCAAGAATAGATGGAGGAGTTGGATAATCTTTAGAGAGAGTTAAGTGATGAGATATTGTATTTGTTTCATGAGGGACTTCTCAGACATAATAGGAATGGGTATAGAAGGTATAGGATCTTGATCATGGTTTCTTGAATATAAGGAGAGTGATTTCCATGGAAAGTGACATCTCTAGAGGAGTAAATGTTATGATTGTCCAGATCATAACCTTGAAAGATCTTTGTCGTAGGTTGTATCCAAGAAAGATACACTTAAAAGCTCTAGGAGCAAATTTGTCCTTGTTAGCATGGGTGTTGGAAGCATAACACAAGGAGCCAAAGACTCTAACGGATTAATAGTCTGGGGGTTTATTGTATAATTTCTCAAAAGGAGATTTCCAGTCTAAAATAAGGGTAGAAAGCCTGTTAGTAATGTGTATAGCCATAAGAATGGAATCACCCGAGAATTATGGTAGTAAGGTGTAGCGCCCCTACTCGGGATATCACCTAAGCTGAGGGACCACTCTGATTCAGACTTAAATCTCATACATGATTCTAACAATAGGCCCATCAAAAAAATTTTCCAAAAATTTCAAAGATAACAACAAGCTTCAACCTAAGCACATCTTATAAAGGTACGAATTCAAACCATCACAAGTTCATCATTCATCGATTCATACCTATTACAATTCATAAGTTCAAGTCAAATGTCTCATAACATCTCCAAGTTCTCACTAAACATAAAAATGATCCATACACAAGTTTGAGCACCAATTCTATTACAAAACATATTTACATCCTTCCAAGCCTGAAGTACAAAGTCATCATCAAAACCTGTCTGAAAATGTCAAGAGATATTGGGGGAGTAAGTCCAAAGACTTAGTGAGGGATAACTTAAGAAATACAGAAGAGATCTATTAAGGAAGGTTCAACTCAACAGATCATCAAATAAATATACAGAACATGACAGATTCAGAATCAAACAGAAAACATAGCAAAATAGAAAATGCTCCTGCTTTATTGCTCCAAGACAGATTTCAGACAAACAGAATTCAGATAGGCAAAACAAGCCCAAAGCACATGCATTCCAAGAACACTACGGACATGCATTGCAGAATCACCTTATTCCAGTCAGACAAACAGATTACCTAAGCGTAACAGCTTGGTATATGGCGGATGCCCATACGAGCCGTATAGCGCACCGCTGATACCCAGGGGAGAGTCCCTAGCATACCGCCGACACCCAGGGGAGAGTCCCTAGCATACCGCCGACACCCAGGGGAAAGTCCCTAGCATATCGTTGACACCGAGGGGAAAGTCCCGAGCGTGCCCCATATAACTAAACATTTCGCCCGGATTGGCCCTTGGCCCATATTTTCTCCGTACACATAACAGAATTCACAACCGTTTGTGCAGATGCCCAGGGGAAAGTCCCTAGCGCACCACCGATTCCCAAAACAGAACAGAAATGCCACCAAGGCAACAGGATAGCAACTAGCAGATTAAAATAAGCCAACATGTCCAAATAAAGCTTTACAGATAATAGATATGCCGGTGAGGCAACAGAGAATGACACAAATCAATACAGATACGAGATAAATAGGTAGATAATTGAGACACAGATAACAAATAAGGTTCTGGGCACCAGAACAGACAGAAACAGATTTGATATCAACGATAACCCTCATAGGGGTGTTCAAATAAGATACCAGATAGCAAATCAGAATTTCAACACATTTCATATTTCAAACAAATAGAGTACGGTTACAGAAATAGAAAAACCCACATGGGGGCTTATCACGAATACAAATAAACAATAATTGAGGCCAGAGTGGCAGACCCTCACCTTTGTAGTCACAGCAAAACAACCACAGCCCACAGTTTACTGGTCGATACGATCCACTTCTTTGTCACCTAGTCAAAAGAATATTTCCCAAGTCAAATTCCTATTTGACTCTAGTAACCTTCTAGAATGGTACCATAAGTATTCTAACATTACTAGCTTATAAATCAACATGTTGATAGGCGCTTCGGTAGTATCTACACAAGTATTCCAATATATCGATTATTCTAGAATTTATCAAGACATTCTATATTAGTCCCATAAATATCATGATATCCCATTCTTAACTACAAAAGTGTATCATATCATTATCCTAATCAATTCATACCAATTAGTTCAAATTCTACAATTAATTATTCTTAGTCAAAGGCCACTTAGTCTCATTACATAATTCTTAATACCATTATAGAATCCAAATTTTTGGCATTTTGCATGATGCGTCCGGTTCCACTATAAATATTCCTCGCATGGGGATCTTGCATTTACACCTCTATATATACATATCACTTATCCATTCATCAATCTTGGCATGCAATACAAAGTTTCCAAGGTAAGACATGCTATATGCATATACATATATATATATCAAATACAACCAAATAAATCAAAGCTTGCCACTGGAGTTCTGAAACCACAAATCGATGACACAAGGCCCTTGTTGCGTCGAGGAGGTGAAATTGCCTCTCTGCCGCCGCCACCAAAAATTTTCAGCGCCACCGCCAATCTACTCTTTTCATGCTCTTGAATCTAATGCCTCCTTCGGTTTATCATTTCGAGGCCTATAGCCACCGAAAATGAGCTCAACAGCCTTCAATCCTCATTTTCTCTGCTGTGCTCCGATCGTAGATTTTCTTCTTCTCCGCCACGCCAAACCCACATGCAACCACGTATCTTGCTTTTCCTCAACAAGAGCTACCCAAAACACCCTTCAACTGTCTGATTCGTCTCCGAAAAAGTGCAAACCCACTTGGCCGCCGTGGAAAGGTTCTCGATCTCTTATTCTCGCGGTAGCTCGCCGGGGTTTCAGCCGTGCATGTTTGGAGAAGGGTGGAGGGGAATTGTTTGAGGGGGTTAATGTGGTGGCTGGTGGTCGCCGGTGATGGGTTCACAGTGAAGAGGAAAAAGAAGAAGGAAAAAGAAACGAAGAAGAAGAAAGGAAAAGAAAAAAGAATGAAAAAGTAAAGAAAGAAAAATCTTCTGCCTGTTTTGGTTTTTAAAATTTGATTTTTCATTTATTACAATTTAGTCCTCCAGATTTCAATCAGCGCCAAATAGATCTACAATTTATTTAAAATTACAATTTAAACCATATTGACCAAGACCCTTCCATACGAACCCCATCATTTTCAGAAAATGTTCAATCAAGTTTTAATAAATTTTGAATTGACCCCAAACTTTTAAAATTTCTAAAATTAAAGTTTTCTTATTAACAAATTGACTCCTAAAATTAAATAAAACAATAATTTAGCAACTTTAACATAAAATCACGAAATTTAAATTTATAAAAATTAAATTCTATAAATTATGAAATTTTCGGGGTGTTACAAACCTCCCCCTCTAAAAGAATTTGGCCCCCAGATTCTCACCTGAATGTTGGAAGAGCTCATGATATTGCTGGCACATGAGATCTTCTAACTCCTACGTGGCTTCTTCCACATTATGATTGTGCCATAATATTTTCACTTGAGGAATCCTCCGACTCCTAAGCTCCCGAAATTTCCGATCCAAGATACGAACAGGTTGTTCTTCGTATGTCAGGTCACCTTTCAATTGCATGAGCTCAGGTGATATGATATGGGAAGGATCGGGATAATATTTTCGGAGTTGACACACATGAAAGACATTGTGTATCCTAGTTAGGTTCTGAGGCAGTACAAGACGATAAGCCACCGGTCCAACTTTCTGATTTGTTTCATAGGGTCCCACATACCTTGGACTTAGCTTTCCGCGTTTGCCAATTCCTTTGATCCCTTTCCTTGGGGATACCTTGAGAAACATTTGATCACCCACTTCAAACTCCAAATCCTTCCTTCGCTTATCTGCATAACTTTTCTATCGGTCCTGAGCAGCTTTCATTCGCTATTTAATGACCTATACCTTCTCGACGGTCTCTTGAATCAGTTCAAGCTTCACAGTTCCCGGAGACACGTCCACGGTACCTTTGTACTCCGCTAGATCCCAATACAGTGGAGACTGGCACTTTCGTTCATGCAGTACTTCATACGGTGCCATCTGAATAACAGACTGATAGCTGTTGTTGTAGGCAAACTCTACCAGAGGCAGATGTCGAGTCCAACTTCCACCGAAATCCAAAGCATAAGCTCACAGCATGTCCTCTAAAATTCGAATGACCTTTTTTGACTGTCCGTCAGTCTGAGGATGAGCAGCTGAGCTAAACTGTAACCTTGTTCCCAAATGTCTTTGCAAACTTTTCCAAAGTCTCAATGTGAAATTCGGGTCCCAATCAGATATAATACTGATTGGAATCCCATGTAACCTGATGATCTCCTTAATATATAACTCTGCCAGTTTCTCAACCTTGTAATCTGTCTCGACTGGTAGAAAATGTGAAGACTTTGTCAAACGATCCACTATCACCCAGATACTGTCATAACCTCCTCTAGCTTTCGGTAGATCAGTCACAAAGTCCATGGTCACTTGTTCCCATTTCCAGACAAGGATGGGAAGTAGCTACAACAACCCTGATTGTCGTTGGTGCTCCGCTTTCACTAACTGACAGGTTAGACATTTCTACATGAAATTTGCTACATCTTTCTTCATCCCATTGCACTAGAACTATTTCTTTAAATCCTGATTCATCTTTGTCCCGCCTGGATGTATTGCATATCTCATTCTATGTGCCTCTTCTAATAATCTTCCTTTCATTTCTTTCGACACACAAATTCTTTTGCGAAATCGCAATGTGCCTTAACCATTGATGCTATACTCGGTTCCTTCAGAACCTTCAACCAATTCTCTTTGTTTCAACATCCACCTATCTCTAGCTTGGGCCTGTCAAATCTCATTGTATAATTCAGGTTGTACCTTCATTCCTGCAACCCAAACTCATTGTTTTAATCGTAACACATCACCCATACTCGATCCTTTAGATGTTTCTGTCCCTTGCAAATAAGCCATTCCCGCCTTCCGGCTCAAGGCATTAGCTACTACATTTGCTTTTTCGGAATGGTAGGCAATAGAGAAGTCATAATCTTCTAGAAACTCCACCCATCTACGCTGCCTCATGTTCAGATCTTTTTGTGAGTGAAAATATTTGAGGCTTTTATGATCTGTGAATACCTCAAATGTAGCTCCATAGAGGTAATGTCTCCATTTGGATAATGCAAAAATGATTGCTACTAGCTCCAAATCATGAGTTGGATAATTCTCCTCATGAGGCTTTAACTTCCTAGATGCGTAAGTGATGACACGTCCTCTCTGCATCAACACGCATCCTAGCCCTTTATATGAAGCATCTGTGTATAGCACAAAGTCATTTAACCCGTCTGGGAGGGCTAAACTAGAGTTGTAGTTAGGCGGTTCTTCAACTCTTGAAAGCTCTTCGCACATTCCTCAGTCCAATCAAACGGCTGGTCTTTCTGAGTTAACTTGGTCAACGAACTAGCTATTTTGGAGAAATCTTGGACAAATCTTCAATAATATCCGGCCAATCCAAGAAAACTCTGAACTTCGGTAACAGTTCCAGGTCTCTTCCAATTGACAATTACTTCCACTTTAGAGGGATCCACTTCTAGCCCACCTCGAGTGATTACGTGACCTAGAAAGGTTACTTTCTCAATCTAAAATTCGCACTTACTGAACTTAGCATACATCTGATGCTCTTTCAAAGTTTTTAAAACTATGTTTAAGTGTTTTCTATGTTCTTCCTTGGATTTAGAAAATACCAAGATGTTGTCAATAAAGATGACCACAAACTGGTCCAAGTATGGCCTGAAAATTCGGTGCATCAAGTCCATGAATGCCGTCGGGCCATTGGTTAGATCAAACGGCATTACTACAAAGTTGAAGTGACCATACTGAGAATTGAAAGCTGTCTTAGGGATATCCTCTTCTTTGATCTTCAATTGATAATATCCCTGTCTTAAGTCAAGCTTAGAGAAAATTCTTGACCTGTGCAATAGGTTAAATAACTCCTCAATATGTGGGAGAGGGTATTTATTTTTGATAGTGACCTTGTTCAATTCTTGATAGTCGATGCACATCCTTAAAGACCCGTCCTTCTTCTTGACGAATGGCACTGGGGCTCCCCAAGGGGACATGCTGGGTCTAATGAACTTTTTCTCTAGCAACTCCTGCAGTTGGCTCTTCAACTCCTTAAGCTCAGCAGGCGCCATTCGGTACGGAGTCTTGGAGAATGGCGTAGCCCCCGATAGAGTGTGAATGACAAACTCTATCTCTTTGTCTGGGGGTAGTGAGTTTAATTCTTCAGGAAATACCTCCGGGTATTCTGCTACTACTTCTACGTCCTCGACCCTGACCATATCCCGTGGTCTGTCAATAAGGTATGCTAAAAATCCTAGCCCACCTTCATTTAAAATCTGCTTAGCTTCTAACGCTGATATGATTAGTATTGGAGAAGCATTATCTTCCAAGGGGCGTGAAGATATCGAAGTTCTTTCCTCGAGTGTGATGCACTTGGTGTAACAATTCACCTGTGCCAGATGATGGTACAACCAATCCATCATAAGGATTACATTATACCCTTGAATGGGCATTCGTATTAGATTGGCTAGATACACTCAGCCTTCGATCATGATCAGGCAATCCCGATACATGGTGTCTATGACTAACCCCACTCCTAAGGGTGTTTGCACTTCAACTTGGTAAGCCATGGTTTCAAGTTGTACATTCAATTTTTCACAAAAATCAACAGATATAAATTAATGGGATGCTCCAGGATCATACAATACTTTACCAGATTTCTGGAGATAGTAATCATACCTTCAACCACCTCATTGGGATCTGGTGCATCTTCTTCGGTTAGGGCATATGTACGGGCTTGGACTTTCTGCTTCCCTCTTCCTCCTGGTGCTAGATTTTTCTTTTCTGGGCAATCTTTTAGAAAATGTTGACTACTTCCACACCTTAGGCATTTGCCCTGATTCCGCCAACAATTCACTTCTTCATAGCTCATTGATCCGCAGAATCCACACGACGCTAATACCTTATTTTAAGCCTGATTTACTGTCTCATCAGTCCTAGGAACTCATTGGGATGTGCCTCCAGTTTATATCCTAGGTTGTTTCTTGCTAGCACCACAGGGTCTTCCCAGGGATGGTCTTCCTTTCCGACCCCAGTCTTCAATTTTCTGAATTTCTTGTAGTTTTGATTCATATTGCAGTGCCTTTCTCACTGCCATGTTGAAATTCGGCAAGTCGAAGATGGCTAGGCCCCGTCTAAGTTTCGGCCTTAGTCCTTAAACAAACCGTTGAATCTATTGACTTTCATCTTCTAGAATGTATAGTGCATACTGTATTAATCGACTGAAAGTTACTTCATATTGACTGACAAATTGGCTTCCTTGGATCAGATTCATAAATTCCCTTTCTCTCGCCTGCTTAACTACCAAGGGAATGTATTTGTCCATGAATTCTCGGGTAAAATTATCCCAAGTCCGAGGGGTCCTTGAAGCAGTCCATATGCGATCTATCATCTTCCACCAACTTCTTGCAAACCCGACCAGAAGAAATGTGGCAAACCGTACTTTTTGCTCATCTGGGTATCGTAGAGTTTCAAATATGACCTCCAAGTCCTCTACCCATTCATTTGCCTTGCAGACATCTAGCTCCCCAAAAAACTTTGGGGGTTGGAAATGGAGAAATCGTTCCAGTGCTCGATCCTCATCCATCTCATTAGCCCTTCTTACTCCGCCGCCCGGCTGTCGAGCCTGTTGCCGAGCTCTAGGCCTTTTCTGATTCACGAGGTCCACTGGTTGCCCCACAGAAGGAGTTTGTGAAATTTTTTTCTTCTAAGTCAGGTGGCTGATAAATAGGTACTTCCTGCCTAGGGATTTTTGGTGCGTTAGCAGGCCAACTAATTGGTCTTCCTCTATGACCTACTCTAGTTGGAGCGGGCCAAGGAGCATTACGATGAGACGCCATCTTTCACTTTGATATTAATGATGTAGTCTCAAGCTTGTAATTGTAATTTTCCAATTATCACTTTAACCTTCAAGAATCCTTCAGAATTTCTTGAACTTTCCAAAATTAAAGAAAAATAAATAAATTTTAACATAAGCTCCAATATCTTAAAACAAGAAAGAAAGGAAGTTTGATAGAGATATAAAAGATAACTTCATTAGCATGCTTAGTTAGCAATAGCAAGGTTACAATAGTATGTACGAAGTTCAAAGTTTTCAAAAATGGCCATGCTAACTATTCGCCGGATCGGGTTCAAAATGATTAGGCGAAAGGAAAAGAAAAGGAAAATATTAGCCGATATCATGCAATCCTAATGGTTAGAAGTTCTGGCAAGTACTATGCCAAGTACATATACAAAATGTCATCACAGCACCAAATCATCGATCATAACCCTACTCATCAGAAATGTCTGACGCAGCGTCCGGCTCAGCGTCATGCCACTGATCATGATCATCCCACATCACACCCAGGCCCACATCCAATTCGGTTACACATCATCATCGTCCTCATCCTCAATCACCAACGGTGCTACTACTGGGGGTTCAAGGATAGGATCTGCATCTGGGATCTCCGCAGCTTCTTCTAGATCCTCCTCAACATCTTCGTCGGGATCCTCTTTAGGATCCTCTTCAACATTCTCATTGGGGTTTTCTTCCTCAATCGGTACCTCTTGTGCTTGCTCGGGGCTCTAGGGGTGGGTGAATCCCTAAAGGTCCGGCTCCAACATCAATCCTTATGCCGACTCGTATGACTTGGTCAATAGACCTGTCGTAATAGGCTATCATATGGCTTATCTCGTTCATCACGGGATGGGGCACCTCTACATCCTCCGATAATCTACCTCTAACTCCCGAAATGTTGCTTCTATATGCTCTCTTATGGTATGAAGTCCTTGTACCTGAGCCTCAGCTATGCTAATTTGCAAGCGTTCTCGTTCCACATCCCCTATGAGTCGATCTATGAGGTAATCTCTAGCTCCGATCATCGACCTCAGTTAGTACGCCTCCGCTTTTTCACGTATCAATACCTCATGTTGGTCATTGATCTTGTCTTCCAGTGATTGACACAGCGTCAATAATTTCGCATTTTCCTCCTCTAAGAGTCTGATCATAGGATCCGAAGATTCCTTGCTTGGCCCCGTTGTAGGCTCCTTCCCTTTGCCACAGTCGTTAGCCATCCTGCTACAAACACAAAGTTCACAAAAGTCTATTTTGTTAATATCACACAAAAATCTATATCCTATTGTCCTAGGTCATATAAGGATCCACAATGCTCAAACACTTAAAGTTCAACCGAACAAATCCAAACAACCAAGCTACCTATGAATCTCATTACTATTCAACACCTAGGTCATCACTAACCCAGGCTCTGGTACCACCTCTGTAGCGCCCCTACTCGAGATAACACCTAAACTGAGGCACCACTCTGATTCAAACTTAAATCTCATACATGATTCTAACAATAGGCCCATTAAAAAAAATTTCCAAAAATTTCAAGGATAACAACAAGCTTCAACCTAAGCACGTCTTACAAAGGTATGAATTCAAACCATCACAAGTTCATCATTCATCGATTCATACCTATTACAATTCATAAGTTCAAGTCAAATGTCTCATAACATCTCCAAGTTCACACTAAACATAAAAGTGATCCATACACAAGTTTGAGCACCTATTCTATTACAAAACATATTTACATCCTTCCAAGCCCGAAGTACAAAGTCATCATCAAAACCTGTCTGAAAATGTCAAGAGATATTGGGGGAGTAAGTCCAAAGACTTAGTGAGGGATAACTTAAGAAATGCAGAAGAGATCTATCGAGGAAGGTTCAACTCAACAGATCATCAAATAAATATACAGAACATGATAGATTCAGAATCAAACAGAAAACATAGCAAAATAGGAAACGATCCTGTCTTATTGCTCCAAGACAAATTTCAGACAGACAGAATTCAGATAGGCAAAACAAACCCAAAGCACATGCATTCCAAGAAAACTACATACATGAATTGCAGAATCACCTTATTCTAGTCAGACAAACAGATTACCTAAGCGTAACAGCTTGGTATATGGCGGATGCCTATACGAGCTGTATAGCGCACCGCGGGTACCTAGGGAAGAGTCCCTAGCATACCGCTGATACCTAGGGGAAAGGCCCTAGCATATCGCTGATACCCAGGGGAGAGTCCCTAGCATACCGCCGACACCCAGGGGAAAGTCTCTAGCGTATCGTTGACACCGAGGGAAAAGTCCCAAGCATGCCTCACATAACCAAACATTTCGCCCGGATTGGCCCTTGGCCCATATTTTCTCCATACACATAACAGAATTCACAACCGTTTGTGCAGATGCCCAGGGGAAAGTCCTTAGCGCACCACCAATTCCCAAAAAAGAACATAACAGAAATGCCACCAAGGCAACAGGATAGCAACTAGCAAATTTAGATAAGCCAACATGACCAAATAAAGCTGTACAGATAACAGATATGCCAGCGAGGCAACAAAGAACGATATAAATTAGTACAGATACGAGATAAACAAGCATACATCTGAGACACAGATAACAGATAAGGTTGGCGCCAGAACAGACAGAAACAGATTCGATATCAATGATAACCCTCACAGGGGTGTTCAAATCAGATAACAGATAACAAATAAAAAATTCCAACACATTTCAGATTTCAAACAGATAAAGTACGATTACAAAAATAGCAAACCCACACGGGGGCTTATCACGAATACAAATAGATAATAATCGAGGCCAGAGTGGCAAACCCTCACCTCTTGTAGTCACAGCAAAAAAACCACAGCCTGCAGTCTACTGGTCTACAGGACCCATTTCTTCGTCACCTAGTCAAATGAATATTTCCAAAGTCAAATTCCTATTCGACTCTAGCAACCTTCTAGAATGGTACCATAAGTATTATAACATTACTAGCTTATAAATCAACATGGTGATAGGCTCTTCGGTAGTATCTACACAAGTATTCCAATATATCGATTATTCTAGAATTTATCAAGACATTCTATATTGGTCCCATAAATATCATGATATCCCATTCTTAACTTACAAAAGTATATCATATCATTATCCTAATCAATTCATACCAATTAGTCCAAATTCTATAATTAATTATTCTTAGTCAAATGCCACTTAGTCTCATTACATAATTCTTAATACCATTATAGAATCCAAATTTTTGGCATTTTGCATGATGCGTCCGATTCCATTATAAATATTCCTTGCATGGGGGGATCTTGCATTTACACCTCTATATATACATATCACTTATCCATTCATCAATCTTGGCATGCAATACAAAGTTTCCAAGGTAAGACATGCTATATACAGATACATATATGTATATATATCAAATACAACCAAATAAATCAAAGCTTGCCACCGGAGTTCTGAAACCACAAACCGATGACACAGGTGCGCTCGTTGCGTTGAGGAGGTGAAACTGCCTCTCCGTCGCCATTGAAAAATTTCAACGCCACCACCAATCTACTCCTTTCATGCTCTTGAATCTAATGCCGCCTTCGGTTTATCATTTCGAGGCCTATAGCTACAGAAAATGAGCTCAACAACCTTCAATCCTCATTTTCTCTACTGTGCTCCGATCGCCGATTTTCTTCTTCTTCGCCACACCAAACCCACATGCAACCACGTATCTTGTTTTTCCTTGACAAGAGCTACCCAAAACACCCTTCAACTATCCGATTCATCGCCGAAAAAGTGCAAACCCACTTGGCCGCCGTGGCAAGGTTCTCAGTCGCTTATTCTTGCGGTGGCTCGCCAGGGTTTCAGTCGTGCATGCGTGGAGAAGGGTGGTCAGAGGGTGGAGGAGAGTTGTTTGAGGGGCTTAGTGTGGTGGTTGGTGGTCACCGGTGAGAGGGTCGCCGGTGGTAGGTTCACGGTGAAGAGGAAAAAGAAGAAGGAAAAAGAAACGAAGAAGAAGAAAGGAAAAGAAAAAAGAAAGGAAAGAAAAATCTGCTGCCCGTTTTGGTTTTTAAAATTTGATTTTTCATTTATTGCAATTTAGTCCTCCAGATTTCAGTTAGCCCCAAATACACAATTTAAACCATATTGACCAAGACCCTTCCATGCAAACCCTATCATTTTCAGAAAGTGTTCAATCAAGTTTTAATTAATTTTGAATTGACCCCAAACTTTTAAAATTTCTAAAATTAAAGTTTTCTTATTAACATATTGACCCCCAAAATTAAATAAAACAATAATTTAGCAACTATAACATAAAATCATGAAATTTAAATATATAAAAATTAAATTCTATAAATTATGAATTTTTCGGGGTGTTACATAAGTTGGATTGTATCATGAGGGATCTGGCAATTTCAAGTAAGTGTCTGTGTTTTCTTTCCACTATCCCATTCTTTTGGGCTATGTAGGGGCAAGTTCTATGATATATGATTCCTAAATTGTGTGAAAAGTTCGGAAACTTTCGGCTTCAGGAACTTAGTTCCATTATCTGTGCTAATTTTCATAACATGAGTTTGGAATTGGGTTTTGATCATTTGTAGGAACCGAAACAGGCAAGAGTAAGTTTGTTGTTTCTTTTGTAAGAGAAAGGTCCATAGGGATCTACTATAGCCATATCCTATAGTTAAGATGTAATGAGCTCCAGTTAGGGGGGGTTTCTTATAAGGCGCCTAAAGATCCATGTGAAGTAGTTCAAATGCTTTTGTGTTATTGCTATTGCTTATAGGAAATGGTAGTCTGGTTTGTTTGGGTAAATGATAAACACCACAATGATTGTTGAGATCAATTTATTTATTTGCCATAGCAGGTATATGTCTAAGAACGTTGACAGAAGTGTTGCCAAGTCTCTTGTGCCACAAGGAAAAGTTTGAGCTAGAACTATTTTCTACATGATTAGGATGAAATTCTTTTACCTTAGACATACTAGGAAAAGGAAATTTACAATGAGAGGTAGCAGGACTATCAAGATAACAGGAGTTGTCTAGGATATAGAGCTTTCCAATGACCTTTCCCACAGCTAATATTTCCTCAGTCTTCAGGGCCTGTAAAATAAAATAATCAGGATAGAAATTGAACTTCAATTGTGAGTCGTTAGCTAATTTGTTAACAGATAAAAGGTTATATTTGAAATTAGGTAAATATAGGGTGTTTTTTAATTTCAATTTGCATGATAGTTGTACAATTCCTGTGCATTGAACCATCTTAGTGGCTCCATCTGGAAGATAGACATGAGATGGCAATCTAGTAGAGGTATGTTAAGTCATTAGTTTTAGGTTTGAGCACATATGACCTGAAGCTCCTGTGCCAACTATTCAGGAGTCTTTGTCCAGTAAACTATGAACACCAAGGGCATCATGAACATTCGAACCTGCACATTTGAGCAAAGCTGGCTTGTTCACTTCTAGTAGCTACTTTCCTTTCATAACTTAGCTCATTTCTTGCTGAACTAAATCAGCTAGCCTCACAGTCCAGTCATTATTCTGTTGAGCACACTTTTTAGCTAGTAGTTCTAAAGGTGTCTTAATGCAGTTTGCTATCTGCTTCCCATTTCTCCTTCAATTCTTTGTACCACTCAGGATACCCATTCAACTTGAAGCGTGTTTCTTTAGTGTGACCATCTCTTCCACAGTAACTGTAATGTTTATCAGACCTTTTATTTAACTCCTTCTTAGCTGATTTCCCAGTCATTTCTCTCTTTTGAAAATTGTTTCCCTTAGTCAGAATAGCAACAGTCTTAGTCAGATCAATGAATAATGTATTCACTTCTCTTTGTTTTTTCCATTCTCAGCACCATAGAGTAAGCTTTATTCACAGTAGGAAAAGGTTCCATTACTAAAATCTGATTTCTCACATGATCATAACAATCATTCAACCCCATTGGGAACTGCATCAACCTGTTAAAAGAATTTAAATCTACCACAGTTTTTCTAGTACCACATATGCGCTCCGGTAATGGCATCAATGCAGTCAACTCATCCCAAAGTTTTTTTTAATTTCGTATAATATTGAACGATTGTCATATTACCTTAACTGATAGAACTTATTTCCCTCTGGATTTGATATAGCGAGGGACCATTACATTCTCCAAATCTCTCTTCAATTTCCTCCCACAGTTGTTTAGAAGATGAAATGTACAAAAAGGCTTCAACTATATCTTTAGATATAGAGTTGAGGATCCACGAAGTTACCATACAGTCTACGCGAATCTATTGTTCATGTTCATTAGATTCTTCTGGCGGCATCGAACACTTCCCATTGATAAAGCCGAGTTTCACCTTAGCACCTAGAGCTATCTTCATAGCTCTACTCCAAGACAGGAAGTTGTTGCCATTCAATGTGGTGGTCACCAACACCATTCCTGGATGATCAGATGTCTGCAGGAAAAGAGGATCGCCATGATCGAATCCTCTACTTCCTCGATTCTATCTTATATTGGTGGATGAATCTTTAGTCATTTCCTCCATGTGGTAAATTAATCTACACTCGAGAGGCCACAAAAAAGCTATCAAGAGTGAAAAAATAATCAGAGACAAAAGTTTAGAGCTACTGGATCATAGCTTCGATACCATGTACAAGATATGTTATCGCCATTGGAGAAAAGAGAGCTATCAGCTAAAGAGATGATGGGTTAAACTGGAAAGAAGTGTTTCATTAATGATGAAGAGTAACTATTTATATACAAGCAATGTGGGAAAAATAAGCTGAAACCCTAACTGAATGAAACAAAGTAACTAATACAGCTATAACATATTGCTAACTAACTCTCTAAGCTAGCTTGAGAAATAAATACGTGCACAATACTTGTACATATATATATATACATATACACACACAAACATGGATACACATATGCATTGAGAAGGAGAGAGGGCGAAACAATCTATGCAATGTACATTCTCAATAATTAATAGAATAAACCCTTGCTATTTAAGAAGTAGCAAGTACTCATCAATATAAGATTTTTCAACTTTTTAATTACATTCTTTTCTGATGGCATGTATGTGCCTTCAGAAGTATGCAGGAAAGAATGTTCGTAGGTAGATACGAATATTTATCTCCATTTAGCTTTGTTATGAGTCCCCAGAACCAAGAAGAAAAGGAGAAAAAAAGAAAGAAAAGAAAGATAGATGGAAGCACAACACACACAATTAAAATAAAAGAAATACAATTAAGATCCACAATCTCTAATCTGATTCTAGAAAGTAAATTAGATTACATACCATAGACATCAAACAGCAATAAAGGTGGAATGAGGCCAACACTATGCATCTACTGAATAAGATTTCAAGATAAATAGTTAATATCAAGTCTAGTCTAGTCCTTTTAGTGCAGTATTAGAGATTAACAATTCAATTATCTTTACACTCAACTTACCAGGTGTAGACCTATAGTTGAGCTATCTACTGTCCAGTACAAATGAAAACACATAAAAAGTAAGCTTCATTACCACAATAAAGACAGAGCTCGTACAATAAAAAAACCATAAAGTATCATGCATAAATTATTGAGATTATAAATGTCGATAAAGGGAGAGAAGACCATAAGAAAAGTAAAATTATTTCTTCCATGCCTTAATTGTTAACTTAATAGTAGTGAGGACTAATGATCAGATCTCTACACATTTTAAGTTTCTATGTTAATTGGAAAGATGCAACAACAAGAGAATATTTAAATTGATAAATTCAATTCTGCCAGAGGGCCATTCCACATATTTGAAGTGAAAAGGCAATACTATAAACAGAAAATGCAAAACCGCTTCCAAAGTCTCATTTATAATATTTAGACACTGTAGTTTCAGAACTTTCAATTGAGAGCATTTTTGACCATAGCAAGCAAGCCTTTGTTGTGGATGATTTCGGAGTCCAATGACAGATTCAAGAGATCTGCAGAGAGATCCCGCTTCTGATGAGAAGCCAACTAAACCAGTGTTGTGGCAGTGAATCCTTCGAGGAATTCAAATCCTCAAGAAAATTACAACATTCTCCTATAGCAGGCAGCTAAACTTTTATCTACAATGTAGCAACCCTTAAACATAAAGATATAACAAGTTTACTTAATGATAGTCCTTGGGCAGAGAGCAAGCATAAGATACGAAAATGCGAACTTATGCACGGTCACTGATAATAAGGTTTTTAGCACCATAGGACTACATGCCTATGGTATTGCCAGGCAAACAAATCATCCATTTCAACTAGATATAAATTCAATTTAAGGAAAAAGATGCTCAAACAAAAAATTTAGATACACATGCAGCAATATGGAGAGGCGCTCATCGTAAATACATATCATATATAAGGAAAGTAACTGCTAAGCAGCTGGACAAGATTATCTGGGTAAGCGGCTTTGGGGTTCTGAATTCTGCATTGTCTAAGTTGGAGTTTCCTTAGATTTCCAGCTATCTTAATGTGATGTTGCCAGAACGAATCAAATCGAAGGATCCCTGTAAATTGTGGTGGGGAGGCGAAAGCCTTGAATCACCCTTTCACCTTCATTTGTTGACCTCGCTCCAGCATGCTCGTCTTAGCACCGCCGCCCTTCGTACTCCATTGCCGCTGTGCCTCCACTGGCACCCCCATCAATGCCACCAAACTCTTTACCACCAGAGGCAAACAACGTTGCATACTTCGCAGTAAACTACAGTAGGTTCAATGGCTTTGCCAGAATGCTAATTAATCAATCGAAACAGGCGTTTTGGAATCAAAACGGACGCCAACATTCCATTGTTCCGATGGTAAATGGTTATAGACTTGGAACCATCGCATCAGGCCAATAAATTCGCCGGAATGCTGTGATAGAACTCTGATAAATCGAAATGCTGCGGTACTTTGGAATGGTAAAAATGGAATGACAGCTGAATTGGGAGATTGTGTTTCCAAAAACGATGGTGGTTGCAGAATGAGTGCCAGCGAGAGGTTCGGTGGTATTTGAATGGTGAAGTTGGAATGGGGTACTTGAAAATGGGGGAGGCGGAGAGTCGCTGAAGAAGAAACTCTTTTCCTGTCTTTTTTTCTCATTTAATATGATTTTTTATATTATCTTAATTTTTTAGTTAAAAATTAAATTTAGATGTTTACTCTAATTTCTAAATATGTACGTAGTTCTACAGTAATCAAATATTTATTTAAATCTTATAAATATATTAGTTTAAATGTAATTAATAAAATTGTTTCTAAATATTATATTTTTTATTATATGTAAATTTGAATTTCCAATTTCCAATTTCCAATTTTTTATTATATGTATATTATCCTTGTTTTAAATTTTTTATTTAAATATTACATTTAGATGTTTATTCTAGTTTCTAAATGTATAGTTCTATATTAGTTTAAAATATAATAAATTTGTATTTTTAAATATTTTATTTTTTGTTATATGTAAATTTCAATTTCCAATTTACGAAAGAATAATAATATATGAAGAATTAATATAAAAAATGTTTAATAGTTTGTTTGATTTTAACAAAGAGCTTAAATCTTATTAAGAATAATATAATACTTAATAAATTATAATTTATAGAGAATGATGGAAAAAATTTAATTATTTGTTTACATGCCAAAAAATTGAAAATCATTACAATTAATTAGTTCTTAAAATATTTTTGTATTAATATATTTCATTAAAATGCATAAAAGGATGTTACAACATTTTGTTAATTGTAATTCTACACTTTCTGTTAGTAACTCTTATGATTTCTTATATCAAATTCACTTCCATTATATTGTTGAATAATAGAATGAACAATTTACAAAACATTATCGTTGTGTAAGAGAGCTTCATGAAATCTAAATCAATTTATAATACATAAATTATGTTATTATCTAATATAAATACTACTAGACATTCTTTTATGTTTTAATATAGTTTGGATTTGTTTTGAAATTTTTGAATACTTTAAACTATAAAATGTGTGGACGTTCAGACCGTTCTGTGACATTGTAATAGTAGTCCTCATTCCGTTCTCTACGACCGTTCCACCAAACCATGTTTTGATAGATGTGATTATTCTTCTACTCTGTTTTTTGGGCAAATTTAATTTTTATTGCATTCTCATTTTCCTCAATTATTTTACACAAGCACGTGATCTTTGATTGCAGAAGAATCCGATTAAGAGGAATGCAGCTAACTCGAATTCATGTGGTTATTTGGTACTTTGTTTCATTCTTGTTTCTCTTTGCTTGACTTATTTTTTTTAATCAATTTTGTTCGCTTTTGGTTATGTTTAATGATATAAATGTAATCCAGTCAGAGGTGCCGCCGTAGGCGTTGCTGCTTCTGCTTATCCACCGGAAGCAAAGCGCAATAAAAATGGAACCTTTACTTGTATGCTTCTTGTACAACTCAATTAGCAAAGGTCTAAAAAACACTATGAATATAGATAGACTAATTAATTACACGTTAACAGAAAAATTAGAGAATTTTTTGAAATTCTTTTTTATTATGACTCGATAGTACTTACATTAATTAAGGGAAGAATCAGAGAAAATTTTAAACAAATATTATGATTGTGGTTGAATTTTGTGTTAACAGTAAGGTTTAAAGGATCATTGAAATAATTTAGAGTTAACAATATAATTCTTCTCTGGAAGTGAATCTTGATTATCTTTTTGTTATCTTTTTTTCGTCCATCAAAATTGAATTTAATTGAAATTATATGGTAGTAAAGCTTGCCAACTTTCTCACTCGGAATAGCAACGTGGCCCATAGTGACTTAAATATTGCATCTGTGGTCTATCTCTTAGCGGCATTGTACTTAATTTATGCTTCAATCATCCAATGGCACAACATTTGCAGCTTTTAATATTGATATTTCTGGTGTGATTTTTAGTAGTGTTTTCTCATCACAAGTTAGTGAAATATTTCTCACTGTAAGTGTACATTTATCTTTTGTTAAGATTAATTTTACAATGTTCAGACAACTTTCTATCCTTTTCTTTAATTTTATGTTTATTGAATCAGGAAAATTCACATAAGCATATTTCAAATATTTAAACTGCGGTGAGTATATTGATCCTTGATCAAGTTTAATTTTTAAATTCTATTTATTGAATATAAATGTTTGATAGATGTACGTTATGATCTTTTCAAGTATTACAACAAACAAGCTAGATAAATGATAGCCGATTTCTTTTATGAGGAATAAGTTTTTCTAAATTTATTTTGAAATATAATAAAAAATGAAAACTACAATATATAAATTAGAAAAATAAGCAAGTTAAAACTAACTAAAATTCTGAAAGTATCCAGGTCTCAAAAGTCCAGTTTATTAAAACTAAAATTCGAAGAATCCACGTCTATCCAGTCTTGGCAGCACAAGGTACAATATAATTTGGCAATCACCTTTCTATTTCATTTCCAATTAGTTGAATGTCTATATGTGCCTTTTTATTAGACTTGGGTGCCTAATTCTGCTTTTCACCCAGGCCAAGGATCCCCATCATTATCACACTAACGTCACTAAAATTTAACGATGGTCGGACTAAATTATCCTTTTTTCTGCTTGGATTAAGAAAATTAATCAATCAGATTTTTTAGTAGATAATTCCATAGCGATAATTTATATCTTTCACAATCATTTTTTTTTTTTATATGTTGAACAAGGAATTAGTTATGTGAATAATGAAATTTAGAATATAGATGTACTCAATAAAAATGCATTAATTAACCCCAAAAATAAATTCTTCATAGAAGATTACAATTTTAGTAAAATATTATGTTAAAGTAAGAGAACAACTCAGATATAAAGTTTCAAAAAACTATTTTTAAACTCTATTTCATTTAATATTAAAAAATTATAAATGTCTTAAATGTACATATTTATCTAGCTAAAAGAATCAACAATTATGTTCGTCTCTAGAAAAATCCAATTTATTAAGATCAAAATCATCACTGATGCAATTTATCAATTTGGAAAGACCAATAAAAATTTTCATAAAATAGCCAAATTTAATATTTTTCATATAAGTTTGGGCAATCTAGCTAAAAACACATTAATCTAAACGATGTAAAAAGTAATCTGACGACTAGAAACCGATCAATTTGCAAGAGAGTGAAATGCCCAACCTATTTTTTCCGGCCCTACTTCATTGTATTTCGTGCATTTTGAGTTTTGATTAGATTTGAGAATTAGAATTTATCTATATTGTCTTCAAAGTCGATGAGTCATTTATATTAATTATCATTATTGTATTCTTATATATGCACAATAGAGCTTTGTAGAAATAAGACAGATCATGATTTAAAACGAGAGAGAGGAAAACCAAAAAAAAAAAAAAAAAGGCAACCACCATTCTAGAAATTTGAGTGAAGATTAGAAGCCAGTGATTGCTTGTGGGATTTATCTCATAGGTAAATTGTACAGCGTCTCCTTGTGATATTTGAGATTAGTTCATAACCCCCTGTGAAATAGAGATTTGTGCTTGTACCCCTTGTGTTTAATTAAATATGGCGTGTCGCACCCAATTTTAGAATTTGATGTTCACGCGCTAAATTTCAAGCTGTGATTGGATTTTTGTGTATGCTTTCTGTTAACCCTTTGATGAGTTTGTATGAGTTCTAGAGTTTTAATTATGACAATATTTGTTGCATGATTGATGCGAATTATTCCCAGAAATCTATCGGAACTTGCCTTATGTTGTCCGGAACTTATATTGTGCTATTTGAAACTTATCTTTCTCTAAGTGACGCCCCACTTAGGATAACCCCTAAGTTGAGATGCCACCAATTTAGATGTAAATCATGACAAACAAATAATCGATAGGCCCATAAAATCAACAAGTCTCAAAGGTAGCAACAAACTTCAACTTAAAACAAAATAGTACAAGGGTGTTGCATATACATGCCATAAGTCACCCAAACAACCTTCAAACACATCAAAAATCTAAAAACCTTAACTTTGATTAGGCGAAACTGGTATATACATGCAAAATACCTAATCTATTGCAAATGGATCCTTCAGGCCAAGACATAAGCCATTGTTCTTCACTTAATCCTGTCTGAGAAAAAAATAAAAGATAACAGAAAAGGTAAGTAGGAAGGATTTAGTTAGGGGAAGTATAATAAGTAGACAAAAGGATCTGTCGAAGAATATGTAATTCAATAGATTATCAAGTGGAAAGATATTACAACAAGAAATACGAATATGCCAGAACATAAACATTATCAATTTCAACAAAAGGAAACCTCTTTGTCCTTATTGCTCCATGAACAGAGTACAAACGGAATACAACAAACCCAAGCATAATATGCAATTCAATTAATCCCAAAGCATAATATGCATATCAAATTCTCCTTGTTCCTCTGTAATAGATCAGATACCTAAGCATGATAGCTCGGTATATAACAGATATCCAAGCATGACAGCTCAGCACATAATAGAAATCCAAGCATGACAGCTCGGCATATGACAGAAATCCAAGCATTCCACTGGGATTGGCACTCAACCCAAACAGATTCCTCGTATATGTATCCATTGATACAACCAATAAGCAAATTGTCAACAAGGCCACACAAACGATGTATAGAATATAATCAAGTATGCCAAAAAGGCCAAAGAAATTATACACAAAACGATCGATTCAAATATGCCAACTAGGTAAATTAAATGATATACAGAACGAAATTTAGTTTGTCGACAAGGCCACGAGTTGTACTGGACAATAAAGATAAGACAATGAAAGTTCTTAGCACCAAAATGCATACAATCAATTTTAACAGAAGCAAAATCAAGGAATTCAGTTGATCAAAGAAATTCGAGCAAATCAAGGAACATTCACTTCCCTGAAAACAAAAGGGAAAACAAACCCTTAGCTCAACTATCACAGAAATGTCATCTCGAGCTACTGATCTACGAGATCCTGCTCCTCGTAACATTAGGATTATCCCTCACAACATTCTCAATTCTCTTAGCTAAGTATTTGTAATTGGCTAGAGAATTAGTCTCCCTTCTTGCACATGTGTGCTTTCCCTTCATAGTTTTTACTTGGAATACAGGTGTTTTCATGACTTTGGATGCGTGTATTCTCCAATCACATCCATGGAGGCAAATTGCTGTTACCATTGTACTCCCATTCTTCTCAAACTGTATTTCATACCCCTTTCTCACATACTAATCTCTAAGTTTCTCTTTGTATTGAGTGACTGAGGCAAACTTAAGTCCCATATGTATCACAAAATCCTTCATATCACACTCTTCATTGAAGAATGGATCCCTAGGAGCAGTATCATCCTCATCAGATAACTCTCTCAACTCTTCTTCATCAGCTGGATCACTGTACCAATATTCTTCATGATTTGTAACTACATTTTTCTTCTGTTTTCTAGCCTCATTAGACACCATCTTCTTTATTTTCATTTTTTTTTTTTTTACTAAATCTCTCTTACTCTGAAATTTCTTGTTCAAAAAGATGTCATCGCCTAATGAACCTTCAATATCTTCAAGTGTCTCGCTGGGTGCATCAGACTCTTCCTTATCATTTCTGTCTGATTCTTCAACAAATTCAGCCATGTTGTCTAAATCATCAGAATCTGAGTCATTTGTCCAAACTCCCTTATTTGTCCCAAAAGCCTTATCTATCCTCCTCTTACCTTTTATAAAAGATATCTTTCTTTGTCCTAAAGCCTCATCTGCCCTCCCCTTGCCTTTATTAGAAATATCTTTCTTTTTGGTAGGTTGTGCTTTCTGCCTCCTTTTGCTCTTTTGAGTTCTGTCATTTGGTTGGTATATATCATCATCGTGAAATTGTGATTGTGGTATATCCTCCTGAGCATAAACTAGTGACTGATAAGCATCATCTACAGCATAAAATTTTGTTTCATATGTAACATCTTCATCATGAAATTTCGCTTCATGTGTAATATCCTCAACAACTTATTGATTTGCATATTTTGATTGATCTGCAGCATCCATAGAGTGAACTTTTGACTCATTTACATGCTTATTAGATCATAAATCAGCTTCAACCTAAGTTCTTTGACCTCTATTAAGTAACCCCTTTGTTTGGCCATCTTCATTTTCCCTATTGTTATAATTGAAGTCTATGCCCAAGAGCAAATTTTCAATATTTGCATCTTCAGTCTACTTGTCCATTGGCTCATGACTGAATAGTATATTTCCTTGTGTATCCATTGCTTGTAGTGGCTCAGTCTATCTCTTCTACATAAACTGTGCATTCCCCCAATCCTCTGAAAGTATGTATGAGATCCACGATTCCTACCTCACTAAGTACTATCCTAAGTCCATTCTTCATTGATACACCAGGAATTACATAATAAAATTCAACATCACCCTTTTTGCCACCACTTGCATTGTACATTTCCCACAGTAAATCCACATTCAAAATGTCCATGTCAACTAAATACTTATATTTGCTTCCTCCTTCATACTTCACCTCTGGGTGTCTAATGAATTTGCCACCCACCCACATATAAAGTTCAACCTTTTCACTGCATTCAAAAAAGATAATAAGAGATGGTCATGAAGGTCTACAATTAGGGACCACTACTATAGAAAAATAATAGAAATAGTTAATAAGTAGTGTTACATGGATATTGGGACCACTAAAAAATGAATAACTATTTACAATACCCCACTACACAATACATAAAAAAATAGATCATACATATGCATACTTATGTCCCCACCACATTTTCTTAATGCATATAAATACAAAATGAATATTTAAAGCATACATGCTACATTTAGAAATATTAGACAGAACAACTATATCCCCCACCATAGATTCTTTTTTCTATACACAAAATGACATATTTTATACCCCACAATAGAGTCATCACATAGACTTTTACATATAATACCCCACAAGCATTTGGGACCACTAGCAAATGGATAATCAATTGGCAACAGCCCCCCACATATCTACCATGTTGCCCCACATATCTTCTTCCATAGCATAAAGGACGCAATTTAGTAAGCCCACAACATAATCATTTTTGAAATGTAGAAAAAGAGTATAGTGATACATTCTAACACACCTAATCATTTTAGAACAACACAAAATAGGCTATATAGGTTACACAACCATATAAAGATTGTTTCAAAACCATGAAGGCAAGGAACAACTTTAAAAATTACAAACATTGTTACAGTCCATGAAAATATCGTAGTAACAAAACAAGTCCTAACTTACCTCATTTTGTAGTCTAACTAGTGTTGCTTCATGAAGTCTCCACGAATATGGTGTTCGGCACCCGATTACAAGTATTCTTCAAAATTTCTTTAGATTTTACAGCACATTAAGGAGGTACATTTTCGATTTACATTTCAATTAGGGTTTTTTGAATGAAGAATGAAGATTACTATGGAGGAATTTTCGAACAAACTAAAATGGGTTGACATTAGTACTTCACTCACATATATACAAGGGTGTTTTGGTCATAACATAATTTAATTTGTGGTTGGGTCTAAGATAGTCAAGTGAGCTAAGTTTAATTAAACACAAGGGGTACAGGTGCAAATCTCTATTTCATAGAGGGTTATGAACCAATTTCGAATATCACCGGGGGCGTTTTGCATTTTGGCCTTTATCTCACAAACTTGTTTCTGTGGAATTTGTTTTCTCATAAATGTGTTTGGTTGTGAGGTTGAGGATTTCTTTTAGAAATAAGTCCTCTTAATTCCAAAAGAAAGGATCTGTTGTGAGGTGTGTTTTGTGGAAGATTTTATTCTTCGACACTCAACTCTCAGGTATACCCTATGAATATGGATCTAATTAAATACTAGGTGCTATATATAAAAACACACAAAATTACATTTTTGTTTTCTATATTCAATAATGTATTGTACATATAATGTCTAATATTTAGGAAAAGGAAAATCATATTAAGTAATAAGAATATAGTGTAAAATCATTAAAATAACGAAAAAATTAATGGACTTTTGACAGTCTAAAAATCAACTGCACAACATAATATAAATTTGCCAGACCTTTGTAATTTAGGTATATCCTCTAGGAAAAAATGTTTTTAGAATTACTTTGCATGTTGAAGATTAGATATTTATAACTTTTTAATAATATGTAGGTCACTATCCATTTTATTCCCAACAGAAGTAACTTATCCTTAAAAGTTGATCCAAAAATCCGTTATAGAATCTAAACATTGGTTCTATGTACACTATCCGATAGAATTTCTTTAGATATTATTTTCTTACACAAATTGATATACTCTCTACTGGGACATACATTCTAAATAAAAATTTATCTTAAATTATTTCAATATCACTTTATGAACGAGTTACATTTTGTCTTTTTTTTTTTTTTGACTCTTTTAATTTCATTGATACGCCTCGGTCATTCCAGTTTTATTAATAGTCATTATGGTAGTAGTGAGTTATCAATTGCAGATTGTATTTGGTATTTTAGATAAAATCTTACAAGCTCTTTGTTACTTGCCATATTTTTGCTCCTTTTTTGGTGTGTGTGCGTGCGTATCTCCATCTCTTGCTTATATTGTTAACTAAAGACGATTAATAGATTTTTTTTCTTGTGCAGGCAATATTACAGTAGTGTTAGTTTACCTTGCTCCATTTTAAGTAATTTTTGCAAAAAAAAATTATATTTAAAAAAAATACTTAACTACCATTAATAAATGACTAGTTGAATTATACTAATAATTAACTTCTTTTTACTGACCTACTTTTCTAAAAATATATAAGACAAAGTCAACTATTGGGTTTCACCCTACATAATTGCATTTTTGTCATCGATGTTTTGGGTATACTATGGAATTTTGAAGTTGAATTCCATCCATTTAACATAAATAAACTCATTCGGATGCATAATTGTAACAATGTACATATTTATGTACATATATTATGCATCTAATGAGGTTCGAGTAAGTAACGACTGTACATAATTTTGTAAATGTAGAACTTGGTCAATTAAATCAATATTATTAATGTTTATTTATATTTTGCAGATTAATACTGCAAAATTATTGAGCCTTAGTTTAGGCTTGTTCTCAATTTTTTTACCACGTTCTTCATGTACGAAGTTGGACTCAAACTTTGAATTGTAAGATGGATTCACATTGTCTTTTCCATCATGGTGTTTGTAGCACCTCTAATTATAGTGGTAAGGATATGAGTACTTACAAAGAAAAAGAAAATGCCACTTTAATGGTATTTTTTTTACTTGTTAACCTTGTTCTCCTTGTATTTTCTTTTTGGTTTATTCTATACAATATAGAGTCATTCAAACACAAAGCGTGGAGTTCATGCCACTGTCGCTATCATTTTTCTTAACACTGAGTGCGGGGGTGTGGTTTTTCTACGATTTTTTTAAGAATGATTTCATTATTGCAGTAAGTGAAAATAGATAACAATTCTAAATTATATCATAGATAAATAATAATACTATTTTACTTTTGTATACTGGTCTTTTATTGGATCAATTTATGCAGGTACCTAATATTTTAGGATTTTTATTGGGAATGTTACAAATGCTAATGTATGCGGCATATCGAAACATGCAGTAGCGGGCTAGGTTTTCTTTGAAATCTTACTTATTTTCAAAGAAAAAAAATATTGATTTAATATTATTTAATTCACTTGTTAATTTATTTTTTTTATTTTTTTCTCCACAGTGTAAAATTGTTCGAACACATTGCGTGGAGTTTATGCCACTATCATTATTTTTTTTCTTATCATTGAGTGTGATGGTGTGGTTTCTCTATGGCTTATTTAATCATTAGATAAAAAATAACTTCGAAATCATTCTATAGTAAGCCATAGAGGAATCATACCATAGCTTTCAATTTTATGAAAACTGAGAACAATAATGGTATAAACTTTACACTACGTGTTTGAACAACTTTACATTGTAGAGAAGAAAATAAAAGGAAAAAGGAAAATAAATTAACAAGTGAATAAAATAACATTAATGTAACACTATATTTTCCTTTGCAAGTAAGTCATATTCTTACCAGTATACTTAAAGGTGCTACAAACACTATGATGGAAAAGAGAATACAAATCAATTCTACAATCAAAAGTTTGAGTTTACCTTCAAATACAAATAATGTGATAAGAAAACATATTGAGAATAGACTTAAATTAAGGCTCAATAATATTGCAATATGAGTGCAAAATACGAATAAAGATTAATAATATTAAATTTAATTGTCCAAGCTCTGCATTTACAAAATTTTATATAATGATTATTTAACCCAACCTCATTCGATGCATAATATATGTACACAGATATGTACATTGTTTCAATCATGCATCCAAATGAGTTGATTGATATTAAAAGGATTGAATTTAACATAGAATTCTATAATATACCCATAACATTAGCAATAAAAGTGCAACTATGTATGGTATTGATTGAAACCTCATAGTTGACTTTACCCTATATGTTCTTGCAAATGTAGTCAAGAAGACGAAGTTAATTATTAGTTTAATTCAACTAATCATTTATTAGTGGCGGTTAACTGATTTATTTTAAATATAACAAGCATTTGCACAAAGTTACTTATATTGTGAGAAGATAGATTAATACGAATAAGATATTGTCTATACAAGAAAAAAAAATATATTAAGAGTGCTCCAATTAGTGACACAAGAGAGAGATGGAGATAAAAAGAAAAAAGATAGGAGTTAAAAAATAACAAAGGGCTAGTGAAATTTTGCCTAAAATACCAAATATAATCTCCATTTATTGCCTCAAAAGCACCATAATAACCATTAATAAAATTGAAAAAAGCCAGACATATTAATGAAAAAAGCAGGAAATAGAGACAAAATGGATTTCATTCATAAAATGACACCAAAATAATTCAAGAATTCTTATGCAAGGATGTAAGTTCTGGTGGAAAATATAGTAATTTATGCAAGAAAATAATATCTAAAAAAGTTTTATCTAATAGTGTACTTGGAACCAATGTTTCGGATGGTATAACAGATTTCTGGATCAAAATCAACTTCATTTTCACAGGAGATAAATTGGATGGTGACCACATATTACTGAAATGTTATAAATATTTAACTTTCAATACAAAAAGTGATTCTAAAAAAATATTTTCCTATAGAAAGTTATACTTAAATTACTGAGATGTGCCGAATTATGCTAAGTTGCGGTTCGTTTCAATAGTATCAAGAGTCCATTACGTTTTAGTTATTTTAATGGTTTTATTCTATATTCTTATTAGTTAATATATTGTTTTCTAATTATACTTATTTTATTTTTAAGTCATGATAAGTGACGTAAATTTCAACATTTAATACTTAGCATTGGGAATTATGCAATGCTTGGAGGAATGTACTTTCGAGCCTTGTTTATATAAGGCTCCTATTGGAAATCATTCTCAATGAACTTTTTACAAGAATATAAATCTTTGAGTCTCATAAGATTTTGTAAGACGAGAATTTTTTTTATTCTTTTCTCAAACTTTTAGATGATCTTTTAGAATGGTGACTGTTGATTTTTTTATTTTTTATTTTTTAATTGTAATTTGTGTTCTATTTCTCCACATTCTTGTTGTGCATAAGAATACAAGAACGATTCTTGTTGTGCATAAGAATACAAGAACGATAACAATATAAATCACTCACCGACTCTGGAGCCAATCTTGATAAATTCTAATTCTCAATGCACGAAGCACAATATAGTGGCCGGAATAAATTGGTTGGCCATTTCACTCCATTGCTAAGTGCTTTCTAGCCGTTGGATTACTTTTTACATTGTTTAGATTAATATGCTCTTAACTAAATCATCCAGAAGTTCTTATATGAAAAATATATAAATTTGGATTTTTTGGATGAAAAATTTTATTTGCGTTTCTAGTTTGATAAACTGTATCCTTGATGATTTTGATTTTAATAAACTGAATTTTTTAGAGACCAACATTCTATTGATTATAAATTAGTACATGCATTGAACACAATTTTAATTTTAATATTAAATGAAATAAATAAAAATACTTTTTTAACATTATATCTGGATTCTTCTTTTTCTTTAGCATAATATATTACTAAAATTTTAACCTTCCATGAAGAATTTATTTTTGGGGTTAACTAATGTATCCTTATAATTAAGCACATCCATATTCTAAATTTTTTTTACTCACATAACTAAGTCCTTATTTAACATACACACACAAATAATAATAATAATAATAATAATAATAATAATAATAATAATAATAATAATTAATGATTGTGACTGATATAACTTATCAATTTGAATTGTATTATTTACTAAAAAAATCTGATTGATTAATTTTTCTAATCCCATAAAAAAAATGGCTAATTAGTTCAATGATCATGAAGGTTAGTGTGATAATATTTGGATCCTTGGAATGGGTCAAAAGTCGACATAGAGGGTGTTTGGGTGAGTTTATAAGTTCTTTAAAACATCTTATAAGATGTTTAAGAGTTTATAAGTTGATAAAAAGTATTTGGTAATTTTTTTTTAAAAAGAGCTTATAAGATCCTAAAATAGATATTAGGAGCTTATAAACTCTTTTTAAAAAAGTAAGAAAAACCTAACTTATTTTTAAGATGTTAACAAGCTCCTTCATTTTTAATCATTTTAATTTCAAAATTATCATTATTAACATTTTATAAGCTTTAAGATTTCATTTTATCCAAACACTTCAACAACTTCTTTTAAAAATAAGATCTAATATCTTATAAGCTCCAAAAATATTTTATAAGATGTAGAAGCTTATAAGATGTTTTAAATAAGTTTAGCCAAACACCCTCTTAGTCACCCAAGTTTCATAAAAGGCACATAGAGAGACATTCATGATTCAACTAATTGGAAATGAAGTAGAAACGTAACCAGTTATGTTGTACCTTGTTCTAGCAAGATCATATGGTGGGTTCTTCAAATTTTAATTTTAATAAATTGGATTTTTTAGACCTAGATATTTTTAGGATTTTAGTTAGTTTTAGTTTGCTCATATTTCTAATTTACATATATTATAGCTAGTTTTTATTTTTTATTATATTAAAATAACTAAAAAAAAAAACTTATCTCTCATAAAAGCATCAACTGTTATTTATCTTTTTTGTTGCAATACTTAAAATGATACACGTAACAATTATTTATATGCAATAAATAGAATTTAAACATTAAATTCTGAGAAAGGATCAATATATTTCCGCAATTTAAGTATTTAATATAAGCTCGTGCAAATTTTCCCTATTCAATAAACTTAAAATTAAAGAAAAAGTTAGAAAGTTGTATGACCACTATAACATTAATCTTAGCAAAAGATAAATGTACACTTAGAAGGAGAAAGATTTCACTAACTTGTGATGAAAAAACACTACTACAAATCACATTAGAAAAGTTAATTGTTACTATTTTTTTAAAATAATTGTATCAAGGTAGTTTAGAGCTATTTCTAAAGCTTATTAATTCATGCTATTGTAAACATTAGTAATAGAAAAAATTTTGCTCTCAAGATCGTCTAATTTCAATGATCACATTAATTAGATATATGTATATTATAGTAAAGTCATTGCCGAAATACCTTAGTCCCTGTACTATTGACTCAAACCAAGTTTCATAAAAGGCCACGTACACCAAATCATAACCAAACTATTTGACTCATGTTATAAAAAAACACCAACTAATTCAAAGACAAGCATACCTATTAAAAGGAAGTATATATGTAAAAGCTAATTCCGAAACTCATTTGCAGAGGACATGTCGAAGATTTCAGATAATTGGCAGTTCTGCACTATCTCAGGCAACTGAGATCCATCAACCACAACGGCCTGTAGATTAAAGTTATTAAACTGTCAGCAAAACCCCTGATCCATGTGACGCTGCTTTTAGTCTTACAAAAAGCCAAATTACTTGCAATGTCTCAAAAGCAAAAGATAACAACAAAAATAGGATGAAGTTGTTGCATTGTATATTGTCAGACAGCAACATTCTGTAGCAACAGATCAGTACCTTGTCAGAAATTTCACGTAGTAAATATTGGCGAAAACATAAGGTAGTGTAAGCATGCACTTGAAAAGTTTTGGATTGCAAGCTAATTGGGAAAATTGTAATTTTGGTCCTTTAACTATGAGTACTTTTGATTTTGGTCCATTATCTTTTGGGGTGTGGAACATGAATTAATTTTTCAGCAAAATTTTATTTTTCGTCCTATAATTTTGCCCGACTTGTGTTTTTGCCCTATAACTTGCAAAATTATAATTTTAGTCTTATAAGTAACAAAAAATTATCCTTTTTAGTCCTTTTTTCGCCAAAGTCCTCGAAAAAGCTGATGTAGCTCACTGGGCATGTGGCAATTTGGAGTTCTTGCTATGTTGCCTAGTAGACATTTTTATCTTTTTCCTTGCTTAGCTGGCAACATGCATATCTTTTGACATTTTTTTTATTTCAAATATATCATAGAATTTACATATACACACACATATATATAGACATATAATTTATCATTATTTACAATATAATTTTAACTTACATAATTAAAATAATTTAATTAATTTTATATACAAATTAAAAAAATAAATTAAAAGTTAAAAAACTAAAAAAAAAGAAAAAAAAATAAAGTTCTTGGCCTCCTCCACCTACCAAACCACCATGTGGCAGCCATGCCGGTCGTAAGCTTGCCCAGATCTAGGTAGACTGGCGGCTAACCATGGCCGACGCCTCGTCTACTTCTAGCCCGCCCAAATCTAGGTGGGTGGCCTCTGGCCGTAACCGCCATGGCCATGGCAACCCAAGGGCAGGGCGGCAACTCGAGGAAGTGGGGGAGGGGTGGAGGGGGAGTTTGGGGCAGGTGGTAACGTATGTATATGTATATATATAAATGTCTATATTTAGATATATACAAATAAATACATATAAATATAAATATGTATATATTTATATATACATATATATATATATATATTTATTTGCATCTTTTTGTATTTCTTCTTCCAATCAATGTCAGTTGGGTTCTTGCCAAATTGGCAAAAAATTCAAAATTGACACACTCCTGACAAGCCACGTTAGCTTTTCTGATGGGTTTTTCATCTTTGGAGAAGAAAGGACTAAAAATAACAAATTTTTAAATAATTATAGGACTGAAATTGTAATTTTATAACTTATCAGGAAAAATGCAAGTCCGGCAAAATTATAGGACGAAAAATAAAATTTTGCCTTAATTCTTAAACCCGCAATTTTTAGCACACCAAGTTCAATTTTTTGCAAATTTAATATTTTGGACTTGCAAATTTAAAATCATGCCGGAATCATACTGATTCATGTTCAATCGAGCTCAATTAAAGCCACACTGAATTATTATTTAAAAAAATGCATAATATTTAGATTAAAGGGAAACATATGGATGGAATTCAATTCAGCTTAATTTCGGGTTTCAAAAATCCCTATAGATTATTTCCGACTTGCGAAGATACTCTAATGCCACCAGAACCTCAGCTGCACAAAACCTGAAAAAACTCATCGATAAGCCAGCAACTTATTTAGACAAAAATACGCAAAAAGAGATTTCTTATTTTCTTTGCTGGAGAAGATAAAAAGGAAAGAATCCAATGTGATAAATTTGGTTACGGATTTCAATAATCGACAAAAACAAGAAAAAAAGCCCTGATAAGGAGTCGTTTCATAAGCAAACAAAAGCACATATGCAGAGAATCATATCAAGTGCAAAAACTGCATTATAATGACAAGTCCGAGTTCATTAACTTATGCCTTGGAACAAAAAATCGCAGCTTTTTTTTCAAGAAGAAAATGCAGATATATTAAGAGAAAAAAAATGCAGGAGAAATTACCTAGCTGAGCTGAGAGAGAAGCATTTCTGCGGCTGCTTATGTCTAAGAGAATGCAAATCGCAACCGAAACAGTACTCCATGGCATAAAGCCGCCCCTCATCCGCCGTTCCACGGAGGCAGCAGATGTAAACTCTGCCGATACCTCCGTTCCCAATCTGCCGCACCAAACTGAGGTCATGGAAGCTTAGGTTTGTTTTCAAGCGAATGGCGTGGGATAAAGAGTCTGACGAGCGGTGCGGCTTTATATAGAGCCGCCTGCTGCTCCGCCGAGAACCTTTATGAATAGGAAGAAAAAATAAGAAGAGAGAGACAAATTGATTTTTATTAAGGCTTTGTTTACTTTTGGTGATGACAATGGATGAGGGCCTTCATCCGAGCCTCGTCTAATGTTTACTTTGCAAGATGAAGCCTGGTATGTGAAAGGCAGCCTGGTGTGAACTTGGGATGAGGATGGATGTGATGTCCCATGTTTTGGCCATGACCAATTTATCCAGAGAATTGTGGGTTATAGGATAACGAATAAAAATACCATATTGTCATCGTTCTTAATCAACTTTGGAATGGAAGTTCAAGAAATGTAGTATATGGATGAAGAAAGTGGAGAAATGAAAAAGGGGAAAAAGAGACAAAGAAAAATAGGAAGAAATGAGAGAAAGAAGAAAGGGGCCTGAGGATGCTGTTAGTGAAGAGACGGAAAAAAAAAGGTGGAAAAATGACTAGGAGAGCAAAAAGAATCGAAGAATAAGAGAGAAAAAGAGGAAAGGAAATGGGGGAGGAAAAAAACAGGAACAAGAGAAGAATAGGGCAAAAGAACAAAGAAGCAGAAGAAAAAAAAAAAAAAATAGGTGGGATTACCGGCTGCGAACATATTGGTTGTAGGCGGCAGAGACCATATTTCAGCTGTGGGAACTTTTGTTTTTTCCTTCCACTTATTAGGATTAATGATGAAAATATTCACCTTGATTTACTAAAATTTAATCAATAAAACTATTGCGTACACCTTAATTTACTAGAATTCAATGTATGAAATTATTCACCTTCCTCTAATTTGTAGGGAGGCAACGTTGGTGAAGATAACTAATATGGTCTTCATCTATAAATAGATGGAGTAATACCACTACTATGTAAGCTGATTGTTTGGCTGTTACTTTAAATCATTTATGGTTATGACGCTAATTACAGTTTCAAATTTGTATTATATTTTTATTTTTTAATTAAAGGGTATTCTAGTCTTTTTAGTTATTATCTCAATGTTATCATCCACCAAAGTAATCAATCAATACTTTCAACAAAAAAAAAAAAAGTAATCAACCAATACAACTATTCACTTTTATCATTCACATCATTTCACAAAGTAAACATAATTTAAAAATTATAAAATCATCCTTATCCTATTTCTCCATCCTTCATTTCATAATGTCACTCTTCATCCCATATCGCCAAGTAAACAGCCCCTAAGTTGAATTAAGTTTCATTCACATGTTTCCCTCCAATCTGGATAATGATGTGGCTTTTTTTAGATCAATGTGCTTTAATTGAGAATATTAATCAGGGGCTTGATTTCAAATTTGAAAGCCCAAAGGAAAAAATTTGCAAAAATTTAGATTGAATATGCTACAAATTGCGGACTAAAGGATTAAATTTGCACATCCAAAAAGATAATGGATCAAAATCAAAAGTTGTCATAATTAAAGAATCAAAAATTGTAATTTCCCTAAGCTAATTCATGACAAGAAACAATGGTTGAATATCTTCATCTGTAAAGTTGACAGAAGTCCAAGCATGCCACGGGATCCCCATACTATTTAATTTAATTCAAAGGAGAAAGACATCTTTACCTTCAAGCTTCTAGTTGATGAAATTGTATATCAAGTGGTTTTCAAAATCTACCCTCAAACTGTCGATGATTTTCTCTCTAATTGGATCACCAACGAGTCATCTTGACAATGATGAAGGAAGATTTTCTTCCTTTTAATCCAAGAATAAATGAATATTTTTTACGCACACTATAAACCCAAATGATTTCCTTCTAATTGATTACACACTCAAATTCACATAAGGTATGTCTCAATTTCTAGACTGAAAACACGCTTATAAAATATATAAACAAGAGACAAGGAAAGAAATGAAGAATATAAAGCTTTTTAGCAGAGAGAGCAAGTAAAACAAGGGTGTGAGATGAGTTCAATCGAATCATGAGCCTCACAAATCGGCTCGATTATAGCTCGACTCAAGCTCTAAAAATTCAAGCTCAAGCTCGAGTTTTATAACCGAACTTGAGCCTTGATTCAGTTGTTCAGAAGCTTGCAAGCCAGCTCGTGAGGTTTCTTCTATTTTTAAATATTTTTATATATCAATTATATAGTTATTAGATATTAATATTAATAGTTTACCTATTTTTATTTTAAAATAATTTCTATGTATTAATTTAATAACTATTTATATTAATAATTTACTTTTTTTTTTCTAATTTCAAATATTTTATATATAATATTAAATTATTATATATTAATAATTAAATTTTATTGAGCGGAGCTTGAGCTTAGTATTTTGGGCTCGAGCTCGAGCCCTACAATATTTTTCGAACTCGACTTATTTACACCCCTAAAGTAAAATGCATTTTAAAAACAAAGCAAAATTGAGAGCAAGAGGGGAGCAAAAGTGGCTGGATTCCTAGAACATGTCCCATATATAGAGGGTCCTCAAGAGTGTGTCAAGTGTGTGGGATATATATTCATGTGTGTATCCAATAAGTGTTTCATCTAATTTTCTACCAAATATGAGTAATAGAGATATTATACAGATAAAGCCTATGTGCAATAGCCTCAATTTCCACTACAAGAAGACACTTGCTCCATCACATTCTATGTAACCCCCTATTCAGGATCACCCTTAGCTGAGACACCACTCAATTCAGACTTAAATCTTAATCCATAAATAAGCAATAGGCCGAAAACATTTCAACTTAATTTATCAAAAGCAACAAAAATTTCAAACTTAATTAACACGACAAGCACTTAAAGATGTTCCATGATTCAACTTCTTATATCTAACATAACATGTACAAACCTGAAGTCCTCCACATCAGTCCCGACATATCACATCGTCTCAAAATCAAAGTTAACATTCAAGAGAGCTCAATAACACACACAAGCACTTGTTTTATTACAAAAGTATTCCTCCAGCCCAATTCAGGAGTCCATATCCTTTACTTAAACCTGTCTGAGAAAATCAAAGGAATACATGGGTGAAGGGGGGTAAGTCCAAAGACTTAGTGAAGGATAAACATAAGAACAACAATAGGGATCTATAGAGGAAGAATTAACCCAACAGATCATCAAATAACATACAATACAAGAACATATCAAGAAATAGGCAATTACAAGTCAATAAACAAGCATTAACGAATTCAAGAGTTCAAGTGGGTAATAGCTCGGGGTTGTAACTGTCGGCTCAAAAGGCCTGGGATCATCTCAACCGATTTTGCTCAGGAGGTATAGAGCGTCTCAATCGATCACAGTTCGGGAGGAAATACAGACGGTTCGATTGGCCCGGACAACAGCCCAACTTAAATCTGGAAGCTACATCGTCCTTATTGCTCCACGAGCAAGACGCAAACAATCGATTATAGTCAAACAAAACAAGTCTAAATCATATGCAGTCCAATAGGTCAAAACGAAACATGTATATTGGATTTTTCTTATACCAGTCAAACAAGTACTTTTACCAAAACGTGACAGCTTGGTATAGAATAGGTTGCAGATGCTTAGGGAAATGCCCCTAACTTATCACCTGGTGCAGATGCTCAGAGAAAAGCCTTTGACTCACTACTGATACCTAGGGAAACACCCCTAACGTATCGCTAACATGTATAAGTATATCCAAGCATTCTGCCAGGATTGGCACTCGGCCCAAACATATTGCTGATACCCAGGGAAACGCCCATAAGGGTATCGTGATACTCAGGGAAAAGCCCCTAACATACCACTAATATATCTCCGTACATATGATAGATAATAATCAATAACAAGTACTGATCAAGAACAAGCACGATATCCGAACGAACATATAACAGACGATCAGGTAACAAAACTGACAGATAACAGACGAAATGTTCTAGGCGCTAGAACAGACAAGAACAAATCATATCTGAATACTATCAAGAATTAACCTTCACATGGGTGCAAGTATCAGGTAACAGATAACAATTGAACACGCGAGCAAGAACAATCCAATATCAAGAACAAGTACTCAAGCGAGTGCGATTTCAATCAATTAAGAGTAGTTTAGTACAATCAAGTTAAACCCACATAAGGGTCATTCCACAAGAACAAACAGATACAACAGGGCTAGAATGACAGACCCTCACCTCCATAGTCTCAGAAAACTACAATCGCCGCATATTGGTCCGTAGGTCCCACTTCTTTGTCACCTAACCAAAATAATATTTTCACAATCAAACTTCACATCAATCCTAACAATCACAATTAAACTATTAATAGTCTAAAATTACTAAATAATTGATTAAATGGTTTCAGGGCCGATAGGACCATTTCAGGGCTTAAACCGTACTTTATATAATAGTTTCAGGGCTTAAATGGTACTACCGACCCAAAATGGCTAATAAAGCTGTTATTACCAAAATAATCTCGATTTTCATGTCAAGTCTAATAATGAAACATAAACTAGTCCTCAACTACATATTTAAACTTGTATCGATATCCCAAATCAAAATAAACGGCCCAGATATCTTATTTATCCCAATTATTTCCACTTAGGTCTCGAATCTATACAATTAGGGTTTCTTACTTAACTAATCTCAATAAGTCCCAAATTAACATATATTAATATAGATCCAAGTCCACTAATTCATACAAGGTCCATGCATGTATATAAAGATCACCACTTGGTACACATTTCTTAGCTTTTCTTCCAAGACACAAAATTCATACGAATTTAAAACAATACAAGAACCCTAACTCAATACCGATCTTTACCCAAGAATTTGCTTAATCGGACCTCAAAATCAAAAACCAAGACCACCGTTACGATCGCCACGACGAGCTGAATAGTCTGTTCGGAAGTCATCGGAGCGCTGCCGCCCGCAGTTGCTGAAAAAACTCGCCTCCACCACTACTAGTTGCGTTTCAACTCAACAATCACAATGCCCCAATAAATTTTCCTTTTCATCACCAAATTGAGGGTCAATTGTAGCTCTGAATCCACTGCAACACCACTTGCCTCTGCACGCCACTGTATCTAATTTTCCTTCGCTAGCAGTCCAAATTGAAAATTGAAGGCACCAATGCATTCACCGAGCTGAACTCGTCAAGAAAATCCCTTGCCCTGCCACAAAAAGTCGTCAGAACAAAGCAGTCCGCCACCTCCGCCGTGGTCAACTTTCGATCCACCGCTTCTCCATCGTCTGCCAGTGTTTGTGTGTGCATGTGGTACCAGCATGCTCTCCGTGAGGAAAGAAAGAAGTTGATATGGTTGGTTTGGGGTCTCGCCAATGGCCGGTGAGGAATCACCGATGAGAGAGGGAGAGAGACCGCGGTGAAGAAGGTGATGGAAGGGGGGGATTGCAAAATCCATTATTCAAAGGAAAGTTTCTGAAATTGTAAATTAGCCCCTGAAAACTCTGCCCAACTTAGAACTAGATCCTCCAAAAAATTGCAACACTTCAATTTAGCCCCTAAATTATGTGAGTGCCTAACATTGGCCCCTTTCACCAAGAATAAATACCATGCAACCCCAAAACTTTGAAAATGTATTCCAATCAAGTCTTGACTATTTGCAATTTAACCCCAAAACTTTCAAAATTCTTACAATCAAGTCCATTTTATGTATTTTTCGAGCCCTAAAATCCGATCAACCAATATCTTGATTTCTAAATCCTTATTATTCAAAATACCGAATTTCAGGAGTATTACATTCTTCCTAGTGCATAATCGCGATCACACTTATTTATGTCTAGTTAGTTATATTGTCTATCAACTTGGTCTTGAATTAAAGTTTAATTTCAACTCAAGGTGACCAATTCAATAAGTAAATCATTTTGTCTAAAGATCGATGCGAAAATTAATTAGTCTCTATTAATTAATTATCTTGTCAAGGTTGCATTGATTTAACTCCTTATATAGCCAAGTGGCTTGTGGCCCAATGGCTCTCACATTATGTGGGAGGTCAGGAGTTCGATCCCTAATGAGCTCCTAATATGCATGCATGTGTATAAATAATAATAAAAAAAAACTCCTTATATCAAAAACAATCAAAGAATTAATAATCCAATTAATTAATTTTTCTCATCTAGCTTTTTAAATGCTATTGTTCTAACAACTTGGTAATATTTGCATACCATGTGAGTTCTTGAGTAGTTATGAGTTAACCATGTAATTCATATGGTTAAAATTAAAAGAGTTTTTTAAATTTTTAAAAATAAATTAGGAACTCTTTTTTTCTTTTTTCCTCAAAAAAAAAAAAAAAGGTTTAAGATCCCAACTTTTTATTTTAGCAACTTAGAAAACTCATTTTTAAAATATTCACCAAATATTTTGTAACAATTTTTAAAGAACTTCCAAGCTCAAACAAACACCATCTAAGTTGAACAACATTCATGATTCACATGTGTTTGAAATGCTCAATAATTGCATTCAATGTTTTCAAAATCATACCAGACAAAGAACCGATGATGTTACTGGTTATTGTTTCAACCTGTTGGACCACTGGCTCGATCGGTATGATGTCATAATAACGTCATAATTATATTTAATTTTATAAATATATAATATTTTAATATTAACAAAAATTAAAACAATTGATATTGAAAGAATATTATTTGAAAAAATTTCTACTTACTTATTTTTAAGTATGTTTTTTAGAAAATAATACTATTTCACAATTAGTCAACTATAAATAAAAAAAATATATTTCACATTAATATAAGTAATCATTTGTTTCATGCTTCAACTCTAAGTAAAAATAAATTCTTCTATGCTAAATATTCAACATAATTTAAGAGAGATTAAACAAAATAAAATAACAAATTAAACATATGCATTCACATATAACTACCACCACATTAAATTTCGAGAAAATAAATTCATGTTCAAAAAAATTACATGTCCAAAATCTTTAATCAACATCTTCAACTCATAGTTTCTCTTTTCTTTTCTTTTTTTGGGTAAAAATGAAAACTTGAGTTAAATTGTATGCATGCGTATGTATATGCTCTCCAAACCTTACGATATAGTGTACAAACAAAGAATACGCAAATTGATTGTGAAATTTTGAGACATGCATATAATTACATAAATTAATGGATCCAGATTTTGTCATATCAGGTAATGATCTTGACTAATTGGGTTATTTAGGTGGAGAAACCCTCGTTTTATGAATTTGGAACCTAAGTGGCAATAATTAGGTTAATTGAGATGATACATAACCAAGATTTGGAATTGCATGTACCATTATGAGTATAGTGAACTCAAATTTCTATTATCATGTGGTAAATTTGAGTTAGTTGGGATTTTTAAAGGATATTGGACCATTGTTAATGATTTAGTATGTTGTGGCAAGATCAATTGGACCCGATATTAATCTTTAATCAAGACTGGAATGATTAGCACGTTAGTGATGTTTATGATGAATGATACCCTAATTACCGTATTAATAGAATAATTAGTGATTTTAGGCTATTAATGGCAAGATTGTAATTATTGGAGATTAATAAGGATTTTAATCGTGGATTTATTCTTATGGTTAGGTGATGAGGAAATAGGTCCAGCGGACTAGTAAGCTGTTGACTGTGACGGCCTTTTGAGACTTTAAAGGTGAGGGTCTGCCAACCTGGTGCTACTCTTACTTCTCTGTTATTGTGATAAACTCATGTGAGGGTTTTCTGTTGTTGTACTATATTTCGATTTATTGAAATATGTGAAATTGTTCAAAATTTGCTTGTTTTTTGTTAATTAGCTTGTACACCCCTATGAGGGCCTTTCGCTTTGGTACTTGTATTAATTGAACCTATCTGTTATCCCTTTTGAAAATCCTATGAGGGTTTAACATCTTGGGTATTTGTTTTGTATGCCATGTGAGGATCTACCAATCTAGTTTTTACTTTATAAACCCCTTTGAGGGTTCAGCATGCTTTCTTCTAGAAAACATATGAACTTCGATTGTTGAATTCCTCATGGTATTGGTTACTTGTTTTGCATACGCCTGTGAGGGTTTGTTTCATTAATTCTTACTTTTTTTATTGTTTAGTACAATCCATGACCTTGTCGGCATACTCGAATTCGTACTGTATTTCAACTGATTAGCCTTGTTGGCATTCTTGAATCTATCCTGTATATCGATTATTTGGCCTTGACGGCATAATTGATTACTGATTGTATCGGCCGAGTGTCAATCCCAGCGAATTGCTTAGATTATTATTACATAATGGCCCTGCTGGCTATTGTATTGTATACATTGTTGTTCCAGACACGTACTTTGTTATATTCATGTATGTTGATTGAAAATTAAATTCTTATCTGTTGGCATTATATCAATTCAACCCATGGGGACGCCCTTGGGAAATTCAACCCGGGGGGATGCCAGGGGAAGCTAGGCCCGAGGCTAGGTCCAAAAAGACGGCCGGCAGAACGGACCAAAGATGACAGATCTCCTGGCTAGTACCCACCTACAATCTTGACTCAACAGGGAGTTGGAGGTAGCAAACTGTGAGTGACGGGATCCGACATGCAGTCGACCATGTCATAAAAGCAAGTTGTTACACGCCGAGCTAAGTACTCGAGCAATGCAGCGATAAAGAAATCTTGTTTATGCTATCCCATGCTGATATTAGCAGTTATATGTTAATCTGGGAGTAATAAGGTTGGAATGATCAACAGTCTATTAAAATTGTTATCATGTGTACTATATATATTAGATTGTTGATTCGATCTAAAAAGTCGTGCTTGTTATCGAAATTGTTTATTAATTATTGCTTATTGATAGCTTTCCCTTGACTCTCGTCGTTTTTCTTTCACTCACTAAGTCCTTAGGACTTACCCTCCTATACCACTTTGATTTTTTTGAGACAAGAATAGGTGATGAACTCGGACACTCGGCTTGGACGTAAACATACTTTGTAATAGATCAGGTGTTGAATATATATATATATATATGAAATCATTTGAATGTTAAGATTGGATTTTGAGGTGTTGTGATATGTCAGGATTGATAATGATAACCTAATGGTATGTATATGCTTTGTTGAGTGTTAAGGAATGAACCATGATATGTATTTCTTGTTTCATTGAGGTCTATTTAAAACAAGTTCTACTGTTGTCTCTAATAAGTTCTGAAAATTTTTCTTCTGGGCCTAATACTTGTTTATGGTTATGATTAAGATTGAATTGGTGGTACCTCAACTTAGGAGTTATCTCGAGTTGGGGTGCTACAATAATATTTTTAGTATAAAAATTCATTGTAAATAATTCTTGGAATCCTAAAGAAAATATTATTTATGCCGTTTCTTTACTTTTTTCAATCAAATATAGCAACATAATGTGCCTAAAAGGGCAAAAGGTATACATTTGAATGACTTACTGAGGGTGAGTTAATTTGGCACTTTATTCTTAAAATTACTTTTGGTACATCACGATCTAAAGTGACACTTGACATCTTAATTGAGTCATTCTTGGATGTTCGAGCATCATAATTAATCAATTACTCAGAAATTGATAAAACTAAGTGGGCAAGCATTTTCAAATTTTGGGACTCTAAAATTTTGTCCTTTATGTGTGCCGCAAAGTAGAGGGCCCAATTTTTTTAAAAAAAATTTCAAAATGCAAGCACATTTCCTAATTTTTCTTTCAAAATATTATAACTTTTTATCAAAAAACTTCCTCACAATTCACCCAAAAAAACCCTACATCATAAAATGCACACTTACCTCATTTTCTTAGTTCATCTTTTACATCTCTCATTCAATTTTCACTCACTGACTTCACTCACACACACACATACATATATGAAAATATTAAAATTTTACTACTTAAAAAATTTTAAAACTTATGTTTACAAATTTAATTAAACTAATAATTGGGAAAATTAATTAAATTTAATAATAATTTATTTACTAAATAACGTATTAAATTAATTAAATTACTTATTAATTAAATAAAGTATTTATTATATTTAATATGTAAGTATTAATTAAATATTATATTTGTTCATTTAATAAATAATTTAAGATATTTTAATTGATATAATAAATATATTAATCTTCTTAGAAAAAATTAATCTTCATTAAATATTAATATTTATATTTATTTAAAATTGTTATAAAAATATGAATTATAGTGTGATATTTATTTAATAATCTATTAAGTTTAATAAATTAATATTGATACAATTAAAATAATTATCGAGAAAATTAATTAAGTTTAAGTAACTTTTTTATTGTTACTAAGTAATTTATTTATTAAATAATGATTAATAAAATAATGAGTTAAAGTAAATAAATGACTTATTAAATTAATTTATTTAATTATTTAAATAACTTGTTATGTATATATTAATTATATTTTATGTTTCACATATAATTAAATATTACGCTTATTTGTTTAATAAATAATTTAAGATGATTTAATTTCATATAATATAAATTTTTTTTTTAATTTGATAAATCATTCTTAAGTCTTATATGTAACACCCTGAACTTTGAAATACTAAATAAAATAAAATAGGAAAGTAATAAATTTGGCTAGGTTAATTTTGGGCTAGATTTAATTACGATCTGGAATTAAAAATTTGTGATCGTGGGGTTATTAAAAGAAGGACTTGATTGACTAAAATAATAAAATTTAGGGGTTCAATGTTGGGGAATTAAAAGTCTAAGGACTTTAAAATAATTAAATTTGGACTTAAATGTCCAAAGATAGGGAATCTTAGGGGTTAATATGTAAGAATTAAAAGTGGAGGGACTTACTTGAAACTCAGGGGTCAAAATGAAGGTGGTTCAAAGTTTTAAGGACCTAATTGAGGTCGGTCAATAGTTTGGGGGTCAAATTGAAGAAGTCAAAAAATATTTTCTATATATAGGATTAAGGACGAAACTTTTTCAAATTCTCCAAGAAGACCCCTACTCCTTCCAAACTCGGTTCTCCCTCATTTCTGCACGAAACTAGAAACTAAAGCTACCTTTAGATTCCTCTCAGCTTAGGGAATACAACCATACAAACGTTCCCCAAACAACTATTGACTTGCCGGAATTTTTGATCACAAAAGAGCTAGGCATCGGTGGTGGCTGGTTTGACATTTCTGACGGCGAAAACTGGAAACTAACCAGTGGGTTTGACAGGCTTGGTGAAAGGAGTGTTTTGGTACCCTTTAATTGGATTTGTGACTGGTGACGGCGGAGTAATCAAAGTGGAAAATCGGCAACAACACTAAGGGTTTGACTTTGGTTTTAGCACAATTATCCGGCAAGGAGGTGGCAAACAACGAAATTGACTTGGGGCTTTCAACGAGCTTAGCGAAACACACCAACTGGTGGTGGTGGTGTGCACACAGACGGCGGCGCGTGGTGGTTTGGCGGTGGCACGTGACGGCAGCTCCAGGTCAACAAGTTCAGTTTTGACCCCTGGACTCGTCTATGCTATTCCTAGCTTGAAATTGGATCTCGATTCGATCCGATTTTGGTAAATTTCATATCAAATATTAATTCGATTGATTTTTACAATTTTGATTAAATTTTCCTTAAATCGAAAGTATCGAATTGTAATTTGGCTCAAGCCAATGATGAAATGTTGTAAATATTAATTTAAGGATTAATTACCTGAATTAAGTTTAGTAAGTTAAGAAATATTGACTTAGGTCTATGTTCCTGGACTTGATGATATGACATGTTATTCTATGAGGAAGGATTTGAGTTAAATTACAAGATTAAGTTATATAAATGTTAGAACGAGAATGACTTACCCAACTTGGACTGGATCAACTCATAGAACCTAATTGGTTCATGGACCCTCATCGTGTACTAAAAAATAAGTAAACTGACAAATAAAGTTTGTTGGGGGTAGGTTGAGGATTGAGTTAGCTCGAGCACATAAAGTTATTGAGATGGTTAAAACGATAAGACGATAAAGTGAGAATGATTGGGCTTGAGTAAGTAAAATCTTGTAATATTGAAGTGCCATATAGTTGGAAGATTAAGGTCACCTAAGATAAGGTATGACTAAGCTCAAGTGTCACAATAACCTTCAGTTTAATAAAAAAATGCTAGCTATACTTATATTTAAGAATTAGATGAATAATAGAATAATAACTTGATTTATCTTATGATAGTTCTCGAACTAACTAGGAAGCCAGGACTTGAGCGATCATACGATTACAAATTCCTTTTCGTTTGCCAGGTGAGGTTACATTAACTTTTATTGCTGGGGGAAAGAACATAGGTAATTGCTAATATGTCCCTATTACTTGACCTCGTTTGTATTGAGGCTTAATTGTTGTTGTTGTTGTTCTATAATATTCATTGATCCTTGTTTTTTGTAATGCTTTGATCGTGCACCTTGTCTCTTCCTCAGTGGTTGTTGAACTATAATTACTTGAGATTCTTTCTTGTTCAAAATTGTTGAGTTTCGGGTGTGTACACGAGTTTTGATAAAATAAAATGTTTGTGAAAGTAGTACTCCACATCGCCCCTTCTCACTGAGCACTCTTGTTGATATTAATTTATAGCACTTCAACGGAAATTGGTGATTATGTTGAGGAAGCTAAAAATGATTTCAAAATATCGCCATGCCATTCAAAAAACTAGCCTGGTGCTTGAATTGTTTATGTGTTCCTTAACATGGTGACTTGAGGTATTATTTACAACGCTGTTGGACACCATACATGATATGGATGAACATAACTGATATAGTTGATACCCTTGGGGGTGGGCCCTGGGATTGATTGTGGGTGGTTCGGGCGGAACGGACCGATGGTGACCAACCTTCAATCGATACCCTACTAATTACGTCTGGCTCCGTAGTCAGCATGAGGTTGTTGGCTATAGGGGGATGAGGCATGTAGCTAGCCATGCCTACTAGTTATAGTACATTATCCGAGCTAATCACTTGGGACTGGAGGAATAAGGGTTTTCATGTTTTCGAAAGTGGAGTGACAAGGTAGGAGAACCGCCAAAGTTTAATAGTGAAAATATTTTGTTACATTATATTCAATTGCCTGGTATACCTGATACTTATACTTTGAATCTCAAATTTTGACTAGAATCCAGTAGATGTTCAAATGGCATACCGACCCCATTTCCAATCATAGTTGAGGTTTAAACCTCTGTGAGAGATAATGAATTTTGTGAAGTCTCATTACTAATATGGGACGGTAGTGAGATGGATCTCCCTAAAAATTTGACTAAAACTTTCTCTTACTATTTTTAAAAATTTTAATGCTTCTATATTTCCCTTATATGGTAATTATGAAATTGTCACATTGCTATCTCACTAAGTCATTTGGACTTACGTTGTTTTATTGTTTCTTCCGTTCTTTGCCCCAAATAGAATTGAGTAACGAAGATAGATTAACCCTGCCGACACATGAGGCAATGAAGGTGATAGAAGTGCCAAGTGCGATTCAAAACGTTTAAGTTCAGAAGTAAGTATCCAATGGAGATTGTTGTAGGATTTAATTATTTTGACTTTTTGAGAAGTGTATACTCTGTTGTGAGGATGACGTGTGGTACAGTTTGAGTAGAACCTCGACCAGAAACAGGCGCCTCCCGACCGAGGCGCTACATTATATATATATTTATTTTTACTTTATTTAAATGAATAACTAAGTTTTATTTATATATAAATTGTAAATAATAAATAGTTAAATAATTATATTTTAAGAATAAACAATAATTAGTTTATAATTAATGTACAATGATTAAATTTTTTTATATAAGCAAATATCAACAATTATGACATAATTATGATATCAGCTGATTTTTTATAATTAAGAGATATTTATAATCTTATAAATAATTAATATTTATTAATATATATTTCCAAATAATACATCATTTGCTAATGTTAAATTCATAAAAATATAAATTTTAAAATAAAGCACCAATTGAATTAATTACACATCATTTTATTACAATAATATATCAATTATTACACACACACACACACACATCCAACTATAAATATACATACATATATAATATATTACATAAAAAATTACTTTAACCTTACAAATTCAACAAAAAAGCAATTAATTTGACATCAATAGTAAAGTTGGTCTCCTCCCAAAACATAAAAAAACAAACAACTCATTCTCAAATTATTTTTCATATTTTCCCAAAACAAAAAGAAATACTTGGCACATTTTTCAAATATTTTCGTAAAAATCCATTTTCCCAAAATCTTTTTTACAAAATGCCAAAAACATAGGAAAACTGAGCCAGAAATTGTCAATTTTGTCAACCTTAAAAGGTGGAAACTTTCAACATCAGCTTTTATGACAAAATTTAGGAAATATCATTTTAGAGTAAGTCATATGTGATTGGAAATTTGGGGCCACATTCTAATTCCGTAAACCCTGCCCTAAAATGTTATCGATTGGCGAAAAAAATAAATGCTAAAAACATATTATTTATACTTCTTTTTTCCTCCTATGTCAATTTCAATTGAATAGAGCAAAATAATGAGCCCAAAAGAGTAAAAAGCATGGGGAAAAATGCAAAATTGGTCATGTAACTTGATCCTACCAGCAAAGTAAAACTTTAACCTTTCGGGCCGTACACCACCTTTGAAAATTTGGCAATTTGAGACAAATTGGACCCAAAACTTATCTGTCAGCAGCCCGGTCCTATGTGGCGCTTGATTTGGCGCCACATCAGTCCAGACATCCTTCTCTCTCCTGCGTGGCATATGGTGTGGCAACTCCTTTTGCCATGTCAGCATATTTCCTACACTTGGACAAAAAAAGAAGAGAAAAATTGCACAAAAAATGAAAAAAAAAAAAACAAATACATAAAAATCAAAAAGAGCACAAAAGTAGATATATTCTTAGAAATATTTGTGTACTTATATATACATATATACACATATATTCCACTTGCCAAATCATCAGATTAAATGCAATTGAGTTTTAAAAAAAATTAAAACTTACATGTCAAAATTTGAAATATCAAATATCCTTCAAATTTATAAGATTTTATTTGATACAAATTTATCATCTAAATTTTTTTAAATTCTAATTTATCACTTTAGGTCACATAATTTTAATAATTTTAAGTTACATATTTAATAATGTTAAAATAGTAAATATATCTCAAATTTTAACAAAAATTTTTTGAATTTATTTATTAATTAAAAATAAAATAAAAATTGATAATAAAAAATTAAGTCTATCCTCTTAACTATATAATTCTAAATTACATAATAATTATAAAATCATGAAATAGTTCAATTAAATATAAATATATTTATTAATTCAAATATCATAAATAAAATTATTGAGGGTGACTTTGGCATTCTACTATTAAAATTATTTTTGGTGTGCCATGATCTAAAATTATTTTTGGTGAGCCCAAAAGGGTAAAAGGTATACAGGGTGACTTTGGCACTCTACTTCCAAATTGAGGAAAAGAAACAAACTGATGATCCTTTTGAAAAAACTAAAGATTGCGAAAGGTGAAAAAGACTTTGAAAAAAATGTATTATTTGTTTGCATCATTTGAAATCCTTTTGAAATGATATTATCTTGAAGAACAACATGTTTTCTGCATTTATAGCAGCCGTATAGCCGTAAATTGACCATATCCCCAATTTCATGAAATAATATTGAAGTTGGAGAAATTCTTTTGCTAAGAACTATATAGCAAATAGACATGGACATCCTTTTATATTTGTCAGTTAAATGAGAATTTTGTGAGCAAGGAAATGATTAATTAGTTGAATAGATCAAGACACGAGAGGAAAGAAAAATGGAGAACTATTTCACTATCAAAATATTAATATCTATAAATTACATTTTTTTTGTTGCTAGGTGTTTGATTAAATTCCTGAACGATGTTCAAATAATTCTTCCATTTTGGGTTGCATTACTCATCAACATTCTCCAGAATCCCTTGTTACATTCATTCGAAGAAAAAAATTCTCTCTCTCTCTTGAGGAGAACATGATGATAATTTTGGGCGAAGCTAGCATTTAAGTTAGTTGTATTAGATTTACAAAGTTTTCTTTTTTTCTTTTTTTTTAATGGGGAGAAAACTATTGTGTTCTTATTTCCATTATATCTTTTCAGCCATAATTTTGGAAATCTATTTGTTGACATTTTGGTTCCAAAGAAATTGATTTAATTATGATTAGGTTGGGAAATATAATTCAGGCAATTTTCATTTAAAAACCTTGCTGCTCATATGGTACAATATCATTGAGTAGTTTGGCCAAACTTGGGGTGGGACAGAATTTCCCCAAACATCATTACTCCGAAATTGATAAAACTGAGTGGGGAAGCATTTTCAAATTTAAATAAAATTGGGCCCACAAAATTTTTACCTTTATGTACGGCAGAGTAGAAATTTTTGCCAACATTTTTTAACCTTGAAAGGTAGAAATTTTCAGTATCGACCTTCATGACCAAACCTTATCAAAGTTTAGGAAATATCATTTTAGAGTAAGTCACATATAATTGGAAATTTGGAGCCACATTCTAATACAGTAAACCCCGCCCTAAAATGTTATCAATTGGAGAAAAAAGGAATTAATTATAACTAGCGGCATTAAGGCAAAGAGCTCTTTCTGAGTTGATAATTTCCAAAAAGCCCTCTCTTTTTCGGTTTGCATTCAAATGGCTTCTCTCTCATCTCATTCATTGCACGGTGAAAAAGCAATTTCTCCTGCTATATATATATATGTACGGTTTTTAATTTTCTCCGCAAAAAGTTTTTTGCCTACAGAAGAGAGTGGCAGGGGCCGTGGAGGGGGAAGGGAGGGCAGTAAATATTGTTTTAAAGGGAAATATGGTTTTAGGGCACAGAGACAGAAAAGATAAGGTAATTGTGAAGGGTAAAGTTATGGAAATTAAAACCATGAGAGTAATAAGAACATAAATTAGTAGAGGTGGTGTGGTCCATATTAATGGTGTAAATTGAATAATGTCACCCAAACACCTGAGCTCCACCATGCTGATTTGCACACAGGGTACGTAGTGAGAGTTTCTATATTTGTACGAGCATTTATTTTCTTTAGGGTTACACATAATGATATATACATATATGTAGGTATTTTACGTGAGTAAATATTATATACATGCATTTTAGTTTAACAATTTTAGTACATTTTGTATCTCTCTCTTTCACATTACTAAATTGCATTGTGTGTAACATATGTAATTAGAAGGGAATCTTCAAGGGTCCAAGTGAATCGTATGTTATAAACAAGTAGTAAAAGGGGACCACCATTAACTTTTCATGGCTTAATTTGTTCACAAGTGATGGATTGCAAAGATTCACATAAAATTAAGCGTGAAACTCAATCCCAAAAATAGAGGTCGTTTAATTCAAAATCATAATTTAAAAAAAAAGAATATCGAGTGTTCATAATAAATTTAATAAATCTTGCAATATAAAACTCAAATAAGAATACTCTAACCTCAACTAAAATCCATAAGGAAATTAACAAGTTAATATCATCAAATGCTAAGACTACTGCAAAAGTCTCAAAATACTTCAGTTCTGCTTCTCATTGAAACCGGGTCTACCTTCTTACTAGGGTTAGGGTCTAGGTCTACCAAAAGGAAGTTAAAAGAATAATAGAGTGTGAGTAAAGGACTCAATGAATGCCAAGTATGTGCAATGTGAGTTAAAGAATATATCATAATTAAAAGATGCTCAGTGATAAATACTTGAGAAAAATATTGAGAAACAGTTATAAACACTTGAATAACACTAAAAAAATAGTGATAAACATTCAAGAAGACAATGAAAAGCAGTTATGCATTATACAGTAGTGAAACGGAATATAACGGTAAACATTTTTAATAGGCCAAAATTAAATGCGATGATCGAACTAGTAGTTGTTGTAGCGAGTCAACCTTATAACTCCCACTGCAGAAGTCCCTTATCGTTTCGGGCAAGGTGCGACCTTACCAAATAGTGTCTAAGCCTAGGTCATCAGAAAATCTTACAACCCATCTCAGCCACAAATAACTTCTGTTGTGCGCTAGGGGCATTAAGCTATGAGGGCTTGGGGTTCAACCGGTAAGCCCGCTACTGCCCAGTGAAGTCTCTCGCACACCCAAACCAAGTTGGATCCAACCAACAGTAATAGTAAATTCAGTCATCAGTGTTGATCATCGTGTTTAACTAGTAATCTAAAATTATGCTAAAATAATATCAATGGCTTTAAAAGAAATTTCTTTTCTTGCATCATGAAATAAAATAAAGAAATTTATGTGTGTAGTGGAATATAATTATAGTGCAGTGTAAGCTGAAGAAAAGTTTCATGGAATACATTACAGTATAAAACCTTTCGGGTTTTGAAATGTATTACTATATATTATATGTAAGTTTAGGCACTCACTATACTTATCAGTAGAATCAAGGGCTGACCCTAATAGCTTATTAAGTCCCAAAACACCTATTGACATAAGAGTATTATTCAATTCAATCACCATTCTAATTTGATCTATGAATTCTAATGACCCTCTAATGGTGAATCTTCTGCACTTATAGTTTTTTTTATCAATTTCTCTTCTTTAAAATAGTACCTCACGGCCCATATCTGACAAATACAAAAAGTTTTTTTCTTTCCAATCCACAATTGATTTCCTTAGTGTAAAAACGACAGAGGCCTGCCATCATTTGATAATTAACAAAGGATAACTAATTGAGACTAATAAAATATATAGAGGTCCTTAAAATTGCATTAAGAGCATACAAATTGTTTATTAATATACTTTCCTATTTTTTAAAAAAATGAAAAAAATGTAACATTGGTCCCGTAATTTAACCTTACTTGGTATACCAACTTCAAAAATTTGGCAATTTGAGGACAAATTAGGCACAAATTTCATTTTCCTTCAATCCAATCCTACATGGAATCCTGTGGGATGCCACATGGCACCATGTTAGCAAGCTCTTCCCCCAGTTGCATGCGTGGCCGTTGACGTGGAGGCTAAAGTTAACTAAAATAAATTAATAAATGCCACGTCATACTATGAAATTTCTACATCATAAAAAAAAAAAAAAACAACTAAACACAAGCCAAAAAATACATTAAATTGGGTGCTAAAAATTTTAAAATATTATATGTCAAAAATTAAAATACCAATTACCCCCTAAAAAATTACGACATTAGGAGAAAAATAGTAACTTAAAAATATCTTCAGGGTATCGAATTTATTGAGATAAAATCACATCGAACCCATTTATAATATTTTTCAATTTATGAGTTTATTTGCTATCACTTTTTTTTTAAATATCTAAATTTATCATCTTATATAATTTTAATAATTATAAATTATATATTTAATAATATTAAAATAGTACCATATGTAAAATACTTTAATTAAATCAGGTATTCTTTAACTCAAGTATACACATCCAAAGCATTTCCATAATCAAGCTTATTCCTACAATCCGAGAACTATATCCTAGTATCAGATCCTACAATAACTCAGGTTTTCTTATCCCAAGTGCTTACACCCTAGATGATTCCCAACTCGAATTTAATCTATAGTATTCTAGAATTTCACAAAAGACCATAATCCTAATGTAGTTCAGATATTCTTTAACTCATTCGTATCTTAAGCAATTTCAAAGTCTAGTTTAACTATACTATCTAAGAGTTCCAAATTCGAGTATCATGTCCTAGCGTAGCTCAGGCTTTCCAAAATCAAGCTCTGATATGACCTCTATAGCGCCCCGTCCGAGAGGTGCCTATTTCGGCCCAAGGTGCTACTTTAATCAGTCTTAAGTTATTAAGACTTCATATTCGATGGGCCCATCAAAATTTTTCACAATCTCCAATGACAACAACATGCTTTAAACTTAAAGTGGCACCACTAAGATACCATAAATATAATACATACAAACCAGCCGTCTAATATTATTCACCACAATTTATACATGTTGCAAATCCTCAATTCAACTTAACATATCATAACCTCTCTAAGTCAAGGCCTGATGTCCAAGCGATCCCATAAGCACATTGAATCACTTATCCCGTTACCAAATATATCCTCCAGTCCAAGCCTGAAGCTCAAGTCCATCATCAAATCCTGTCTAGGAATATCAAGAAATACATAAGAGAGTGAGTTTTAAGGACTCAGTGAGGCATAATAAGTAGCAGCTCACGAATCTGTCGAAGAATCAGTAATTCAACATACCACTATTAGCATGAAAACAAAGAAAACATGAATATGCCAGAATAAAAATGTTAATGGTTCAACTATTAATCAATGCTAGTTCAAAAATTGTGACGTTGGCTCATCGGCCCCCGGTTGTCTCGATCGATCCAACACGGGAGGTTTATGGACATTTCAATCGATCACAATCGGGAGGAATTACTGCTGGCACATAAGGCTCGAAACATCAGCCCAATCTAGACTAGGAAACCCAATAGCCTTATTGCTCCTTGAGCAATGTACAACTAAAAATAACAATCCCAATAGTATATCCATTTCAATTAATTCAAAGACAATATGCATATCCGATTCTCCTTTTACCAAACAACTTATTAAAAGTTCAATGGCTCAAGCAGCAGCTTGGCACTAACGGTTCAATAACAGAATAGTAACATAACAGTCAAATAATAGAGTAGTCAAATAATAAAAGAATCATATAACAGAACAGTCGATAACAAATCAATCAGATAATAGAACAGTCAGATAACAAATTAATCAGATAACATAATAGTCAGTAACAAAATAATTGATAACAATGCAGTCGATAACAGCACAGTCGATAACAGTTTCCAATCAATAACAGTTGTCAATCAAATCGATCATAACAGCACGTCTCAAGCTCAAAGGTTGGGATCAACATAACAGCACGTCCAGAGCTCAATAGCTAGGATCCATATAACAGCTCGCCCTGAGCTTAACAACTGGGATCCACATATCAAGCTTATCAATTTTCCCTAGTTATGTTATTCCAAACATGTCTGCACGTCCTAAGCTCAACAGCTGGGAACAACTTAACAGACTTAACAGTACGTCCTGAGTATAATAGCTGGGATTAACTTATCAGCACGATTCAAATAAGCAGAAATGGCAAATCTACGATATAGAAACAAATCATGTAAGCCGACAAGGCCAAACATGTGATAGCAGAACGAATTCATTCTGTTCGATATCGAATACGATAACGATATGTTCTAGGTATCATAATGGAAATGATCAATTCGAATAAATGTACGAATAATTGAACAAACCCTCACATGGTATACAAAATGATTAATTGATTCAATTCACGAGTTCAAATGAGATTAACCCTCACAGAGATGCATAAACGATTATCGAAGTAGTAGAACCTCATACGGTTTCAGCAATCAATAATAGATACAATTCAGTCGATATAAGTACTGAAGCGGTAGAACCTCATAGGGTTCAGAATTCATCAATAAATGATAATGGTAGTTAAGACAATAGAACATATATTGTTAAGAAATCAAAAATAAACAATAACGATAGTCAAGACAATAGAGCCTCACAGGGTTCAAAAATCAGCAATAAATGATAATGATAGTCAAGATAATAGAACCTCACAGGGTTCAATCACGATGCAATTGCTTTACTAAAATAATTACCAGATCGATGGATCCTCATAGGGTACAACAATTAACGAGTAAGCTATAATCAAGTCAATTAACAGAGCGGTAGGCCCTCATCTTAAAATCACAAAATGCGAGAGCTACTATGATCTACTAGCCAGCAAAATCTTGATTCTCGTCACCTAATCAAAAGAAAGGGGTTTCTGTCAAAATCCCCGTTGTCCTCATAATCAAAATCGTACTAATGGCAGTCTAAAACTAGTCATTATACTATCGGTACTATTCCTTAGTGATTAGTCTCGACACGATCAATAGGTATTATTACTAATTATGTCGTTATTACGAAAAAAATTCTTGGTTTTGCATTGGTTCCGATAAAGAGATACAATTGGGTCCTTAATTATAGAACTAATCTTGTAACGTTATGCAAAGTCAATTATATTAACACAACTATTATTAATAGTCCAAATTCACCACTTAGTACTCATTTATACAAAATTAGAACCTAATTACTTAATTAACTTCAATTACCCAAGATTATCATATAACATTTCAAATTCGGGTTCACTAACTTATATAAATATATACATATATCAACATTTTCGATCAAATCGCGTGTTCTTCCTGATTATACAAAATGTTGCAAAGCTTTGAAGGTATATACATACACATGAATACAACTTTAACACATGTTTCTCGTTTCTACCCAATATCTTTTTATTGAACCTTTGAATGCACGATCAGCTTGCGTGTATGTAATCACCACAACGAGATGAGCAAACTGTTCTGTCACCGCTGCCACCGGAGATGATCAACAACACCACCAACAGATGCATCCCAGCTCCATGAATCAAACCCCTCAAACAATTCCATGGTTTGCCGCCTGGGAGGGCTTTCAATTTCAGCTCCGATGGCACAGCACCACCACTCATCGCCGCCCTATTTTTCTTTAATTTTTCCTCCGTTACCGCACCATTCTTTAATCCAAAGTTACTAATGCGATCCTTGAGTTGAGGGCTACAAAACCCAGTACTTCAATTCAGGCTTCAATCACCGAAATGGAGAAACCCATCACCGTCGAACCTTGCCACTGTCAAGCTTGTTTTTCTGGCATTCTGCTGAGTGGTTTTGCAGAAAAAAGGTATGGTTGAGGTCCTAGGAGTAAGGAAAAGAGTTGGGTGTAAGGTTTGGTGGGTTTTGTTGTTGGCCGGAGGAAGTGGCCGGATGAGGAAGGCGCGGTGGTATTGGTGAAGAAAAAGATAAAGAATGGGGTTAAATTGAAAATTTATTATTTACAAAAGGCATCTTTTCTTATTCATAGATTGACCCTCAAAAGTTTAATCCAATTTTCAAATAAGTCCTCCAAAGTTTGACCCACTTTAATTTCAGTCCCTGGACTTATATAGAGCCTAACATTCACCCCTATGACCGAGAATATTTCCAATTGGACCCTCAAAAATCTTAAATGTATTGAAATTAAACTTTCCCTTGTTTTCATCTTGACCCCAAAAATTTTCATGTAACACCCCTAAAATTTTAATTTTTGGGAAAATAGGAATTGGGAAAAGCAAGATTTTGAATGATTGGATTTTAGGGCTCGAAAAATAGATGTAAAGATTTAATTTCAAAAATTTAGAAAGTTTTGGGGTCAAATTTATAATTTTAGGAAACCTGATTGACCATCTTTTGAAAATATTGGGGTTTGCATGGAAGAATTTTGGTCAATGGGGTTAAAGCCCTATTTTCTAATGATTGTAGGGGCTTAATTGATGTTATTAAAAAGATTTTGGGTTAAATCTGAAATTCAAAAAGAATCAATTGTATAAAAAATGGCATTTACATTTGAACCCCTATTCTCCTTCCCGCAACCACATCTTACGATCTCATCCAGCAGCTGGAATCTGCCTAAACTAAACCGATTAAACTCTTCGCCACACTCCTAGCTACACTCGCACACCACATACACTGTAGAACGGGCAGCGAGTCACCGGAAATAGGAAGGTAAAACTTGATAGCGACGAACTTGACGGGTGACGGCGGAGCTGTAACTGAAGCTCGTTTCTGGGTAGTTATCTCGAAAGCTCTCGGTGTGAGGAAGCTGAAAACACCCTTGCATGAGAGTTTGACCTGGCAGCGGTGATGAAAAATGGTGATCGGAGAACGGTGGCGTCAGACCCGAGTTTGAAGTTTTGAGCACAATTGAAGGTAATTTTAGCTGTAGAACTTGAAACTGATAGTGGTGTTGGACTCAAGAGCTTGAGAAGAGCATTCTGAATGGTGGCACTAAATTATCCGGCGACGGCGCATAGGCGGCAACATATAGACAATTTTGCCTCCTCGACAAAATGAATGCATCCATGTAATTAGTTTGTGGTTTGGGAACTCCGATGGCCAACCTTGGAATTCAGTTTTTGGTTGTACCTTGATATATATATATGTTGTACCTTTCCATTTGAAGCTTTGTATCTATGCCAAGAATAAGATTTTGGGTATGATTTCTGTGTATGTGTGTGTGTGTGTGTGTGATTCCCATGCAAGAAAGAATATTCAAATAGTGGACCTGGACATGTTATGCTAAATGCCAAAATTTGTATTTAATAATTATACTAAGGATTATGTAATGTAAGACTAAATGGTATCTGATTAAGATTAATTATGTAGGGATTGGACTATTTTTTGTGGATTAGGATGATGATATGATAACGACTTTGTAATTAAAAATGAGATATCATGCTATTTTTGGAACCGATATAGACCATCATGGCTAATTCTAGAATATTTTATTTACTGAGGTACTTTGTGAAGATACTACATATTGAACCTATGTAATCATGTTGATCAATAAGTTAGTAATGTTAGAATGCTTATGATGCAATTCTAGAAGGCTAGTAGAGATGAATAGGAATTTGACTATGGAGATACCCTTTTATTTAGGTGACGACGAAGTGGGTCCTGCCAACCAGTAGGATTGCTGACTGTGGTTGCTATATTTGAGAATTACAAAGGTGAGGGTCTACCAACCTAACACTTCTTATACTTATGTGATGTTATGGATTGACCCTGTTAGAGTCTGCCATTCTGGCCTCAATTACATTATCTATTCATGTGGAATAACCCCAGTGAGGGTTCATATTTTTGATCTGTATTCTGTTTTGTTGAAATTTGAGAATTGTTGAGTTCTCGATTGATATCTATTATCTGATAGATACACCCCTTTCTAGGTTATTGTTTGTTACAAATTCTAAATTTTATCTGTTTTGGTGCCCAGAACTCCTATATGTTATCTGCACCAATCTATTATTGTAACGCCCCCACTCAGGGCAGCACCTAAGTTGAGGCGCTACTCAGTTCAATCTTAAATTGAACCTATAAATCAATCAATAGTCCAAAATCAAATGTTTCCAACTCATCAAAAATAGCAGCGGATTCCAACTAAAACAAACCTGTCATAAGACCATAAATTAAAACTTTAAACAATCCTGTAACATACAACACATATATCAAATACATGCTTCAAAATCTCGAATCCAACTTATCAGAGCAGCGGAATTTCAGACTTAGCAGACTCATCAACCGATTAAGCAAATGCCCCAATTCACATTATTACATAACAAAATATTTACATCCCTTAAGTCGACCACATCAACATGATATATCACAGCGTCTTGAGTCCATGCTTAGCAACCAGATAATTTCCATATATACATTCAACACCTGACTGATTATAAAATATTCATATCCTGTCTGGAGTCCAATCTTTCACTTAAGCCTTGGCTGAGAGAATCAAAATAAACGATGGTAAGTCCAAAGGACTTAGTGAGAGAGGAGAAAATGATAAGATGTGAAGGGAAACTATTGAGATACAATAATCAACCATAAAATTCTGTAATAAGCAAAACCTTTCAATAGGAACAAAATTCGGTAATAAGCAAGAATTCTTAACATGATCAATAGAGTACATGACACAAATGATATCGAACTTGACAAACTGTTGGCCATTCCGACCTTATTACTCCTGAATCAAATTATAATTGCAAGTACAGAGCATCGGTACAGTACAACAAGACTTCCTTATCGCTCCATTGCTCGAGCACTCAGCTTGGCAGGTAATAACTTGATGATATGGCATGGCCAATCATATGCCAGATCCCGTCACTCACAGTTCGCTATCTCCAGCTAGCTGTAAGTCAGGATTGTAAGTGGGTACTAGCCGTCAAACCTGTGTCTGTCGGTCCATTCTGCCAGGCCGTCTTCCGAACCTAGCCCCTGGGCCCAACCTCCCTTCCCCCCGTGGTGTCCCTCCGGGTGAAAACCGCCCATGGCATCCCGTAGGTTGAAAAGATATAATGCCAACATATAAGAATTTAACCTTTCAAGCAACAACATGAACATTTCAGAACTTCACCATATTTGCCATTTTCAAGGTAAAACATTTTCCAATAACGGTCGACAAGGCCTATTCCAATAAGCAAGGAACATAAACAATTTAAGAGAACTTTTGACACGAATAGGACTAGAGCTATTAATTTCAAAACACCTATTGACATATGAGTATTATTCAATTCAATCAACATTCTGATTTGATCCATGAATTCTAATGGCCCTCTAATGGTGAATATTCTGCACTTATAGTTTTTCGATCAATTTCACTTCTTTAAAATAGTACCTCATGGCCCATATCTGACAAATACATTTGTGTGTGTGTGTGTGTGTTTTCCGATCCACAATTGATTTCCTTAGTGTAAAAACGACAGAGGCCTGCCACCATTTGATAATTAACAAAGGATAATTAATTGGGACTAATAAAATAAATAGAGGTCCGTGAAATTGCATTAAGTGCATACAAATTGTTTATTAATATACTTTCCTATCTAAAAAAAATAAAAAATAAAAAGTAAAATTAGTGTTGTAACTTGACACTACTGGCAAACTAAGACTTTAATTTTTCGAGCGGCAAAATTGGTATACCAACTTCAAAAATTTGGCAATTTGAGGACAAATTAGTTCCGAATTTCATTTTCCTTCAACCCGATCATATGGGACGCCACATGGTGCCATGTCAGCAGGCTCTTCCCCTAGTTGCATGCGTGGCCGTTGATGTGGCATTTGAAATTGACACATCAGAAAAAAAAGAAAAATTAAACACAAGCCAAAAAATACATTAAATTGGGTGCTAAAAATTTTAAAATATTATATGTCAAAAATTAAAATACCAATTACCCCCTAAAAAGTTACGAAATTAGGAGAAAAATAGTAACTTAAAAATATCTTCAGGGTACCGAATTTATTGAGATAAAAATCGCATCAAACCCATTTATAATATTTTTAAATTTACGAGTCTATTTGCTATCACTTTGTTTTTCTTTTAAATATCTAAATTTATCAGCTTATATAATTTTAATAATTATAAATTATATATTTAATAATATTAAAATAGTAACATATGTAAAACACTTTAATTAAATCTGGTATTCTTTAACTCAAGTATAAACATCCAAAGCGTTTTCATAATCAAACTTATTCCTACAATCCGAGAATTATATCCTAGTATCGGAGCCTACAATAACTTAGGTTTTTCTTATCCCGAGTGCTTACACCCTAGATGATTCCCAACTCGAATTTGATTTATAGTATTCTAGAATTTTACAAAAGACCATAATCCTAATGTAGCTCAGATATTCTTTAACTCATTCGTATCTTAAGCAATTTCAAAGTCCAGTTTAACTATACTATCTAAGAGTTCCAAATCCGAGGATCATGTCCTAGCGTAGCTCAAGCTTTCCTAAGCCCAAGCTCTGATATGACCTCTATAGCGCCCCATCCGGGACGTGCCTGCTTCGGCCCAAGGTGCTACTCCAATCAGTCTTAAGTCATTAAGACTTCATATTCGATGGGCCCATAAATTTTTTTCACAATCTTCAAAGACAACAACATGCTTTAAACTTAAAGCAACACCACTATGATACCATAAACATAATATATACAAACCAGTCGTCTAATATTATTCACCAGAATTTATACATGTTCCAAATCTTCAATTCAACTTAACATATCATAACCTCTCTAAGTCAAGGCCTGATGTCCAAGCGATCCCATAAGCACATTGAAGCACTTATCCCATTACCAAATATATCCTCCAGTCCAAGCCCGAAGCTCAAGTCCATCATCGAATCCTGTCTAGGAAAATCAAGAAATACATAGGAGGATGAGTCTTAAGGACTCAATGAGGGACAATAAGTAGCAGCTCACGGATCTATCAAAGAATCAGTAATTCAACAAAGCACTACTGGCATGAAAACAAAGAAAACATAAATATGCCAGAATGAAAATGTTAATGGTTCAACTATTAATCAATGCTAGTTCGAAAACTGTGACCGTTGGCCTATCGGCTCGGTCGTCTCGACCGATCCTGCACGGGAGGTTTAGGGACATCTCAACCGATCACAGTCGGGAGGAATTACCGTTGGCACATAAGGCTCAGAACATCAGCCCAATCTAGACTGGGAAATCATACCAACTTTGTTGCTCCTTGAGCAAAGTACAATTAAGAATAACAATCCTTATAGTATATCCATTTTAATTAATTCAAAGACAACATGCATATCTGATTCTCCTTATACCAAACAACTGACTAAAATTTCAATGGCTCAAGCACAATAGCTTGGCACTAACGGTTCAATAATAGGATAGTAACAAAATAGTCAAATAACAGAGTAGTCAAATAACAAAACATTCAGATAAAAGAACAGTCGATAACAAATCAATCAGATAATAGAACAATCATAAAAAAAAAAATCAATCAGATAATAAAATAATTGATAACAAAGCAATCGATAACAGAACAGTTGATAATAGTTTCCAGTCAAATCGATCATAACAGCACGTCCCAGGCTCAACGGCTGGGATCAACATAACAGCACGTCCCAAGCTCAACAGTTGGGATCAACATAACAACACGTCCCAAGCTCAACAACTAGGATCCACATAACACCTCTCCCCAAACCGAATAAATAGGATCCACATAACGGCTCATGTCAAGCTTAACAGTTGGGATCCACATAACGACTTACCATAACAGCATGTCCCGAGCATAACAGCTAGGATCAACATATCAAGCTTATCAATTTTTCCTATTTCGGTCATTGTAAACATGTCCGCACGTCCCGAGCTCAATGGATGAGAAAAATTTAACAGACTTAACAGTACATCCTGAGTATAATAGCTGGGATTAACATATCAACACAATTCAAATAAGCAGATTAGGTGAATCAACGATATAGAAACAAATCATGTAAGCTGACAAGGCTAAACATGTGATAGCAGAACTAATTCATACTAATCGATATCGATACGATAACGACATGTTCTGGGCATCAGAATGAAAACGATCAATTCAAATCAATGTACGAATAACTGAAAAAACCCTCACAGGGTATACAAAATGATTAACTGATACAATTAACCAGTTCAAATGAGATTACCCCTCACAAGGGTGCACAAATAATTATCGAAGCAGTAGAACCTCATAAGGTTTCAACAATCAATAACAAATACAATTCAATCTATATAAGTACCGAAGCAGTAGAACCTCATAGGATTTAGAATTCATTAATATATGATAATGGTAGTCAAGATAATAAAACCTCACAGGGTTCAAAAATCAACAATAAACGATAACGATAGCTAAGACAATAAAACCTCGCAGGGTTCAGAAATCAACAATAAACAATAATAATAGTTAAGACAATAGAACCTCACAAGGTTCAGAAATCAACAATAAACGATAATGATAATCAAGACAATAGAACCTCACAGGGTTCAATCACGATACAATTGCTTTACTAAAACAATTACCATATCGGTAGATCCTCATAGGGTACAATAATTAACGAGTAAGTCGTATTCAAGTCAATTACTAGAGTGGTAGGCCCTCACCTTAAAATCACAAAATGCGAGAGCTACTCTGATCTACTAGTCGGCGAAATCCTGCTACTCGTCACTTAATCAAAAGAAAAGGGTTTCTGTCAAAATCCCCATTGTCCTCGTAATCAAAACTGTACTAATAGCAGTCTAAAACTAGTCATTATACTATCAGTAGTATTCCTCAGTGATTAGTCTCGACATGATCAATAGGTATTATTCATAATTATGCCGTTATTACGAAAAATATTCTTTGTTTTGCATTGATTCTGATAAAGAGATACAATTGGGTCCTTAATTATGGAACTAATCTTGTAACGTTACACAAAGTCAATTATATTAGCGCAACTATTATTAGTAGTCCAAATTCACCATTTAGTACTCATTTATACAAAATTAGAACCTAATTACTTAGTTAACTTCAATTACCCAAGATTATCATATAACATTTCAAATTCGGGTTCACTAACTTATATAAATACATACATATCTCAATGTTTTCAATCAAATCGCGTGTTGTTCTTGATTATACAAAATGTTGCAAAGCTTTGAAGGTATATACATACACATGCATACAACTTTAACACAAGTTTCTCATTTTTATCCAATATCTTTTTATCGAAGCTTTGAATGCATGATCAACTTGCGTGCATATGATCATTGTGACAAGATGAACAAACTGTTCTATTGCCCTCGCCGCCGGAGATGACCAACAACACCACCAACAGATGCGTCTCAGCTCCACGAATCAAACTCCTCAAATAATTTCATGATTCACCATGGGGAAGGCTTTCAATTTTTGCTCCGATGGCACAACACCACCACTCATTACCGCCCTATTTTTCTTCATTATCTCCTCCATTACGACGCCATCCTTCAATCCAAAGTTACCAATGTCATCCTTGAGCTAAGGGCTACAAGACCCAGTACTTAAATCTAGGCTTCAGTCGCCGAAATAGAGAAACCCATCACCGCCGAACCTCGCCACTGTCGAGCTTGTTTTTCTGGCATTCTGCTGAGTGGTTTTGCAGAAAGAAGGTACGATTGAGGTCCTAGCAATGAGGAAAAGAGTTAGTTGTAAGGTTTGGTGGGTTTTGCCGTTGGCCAGAGAAAGTGGCCGGAGGAAGAAGGTGCGGTGGTATTGGTGAAGAAGAAGATGACGAATGGGGTTAAATTAAAAGTTTATTATTTATAAAAGGCATATTTTCTTATTCGTAGATTGACCCTCAAAAGTTTAATCCAGTTTTCAACTAAGTCCTCCAAAGTTTGACCCACTTTAATTTCAGTCCCTGGACTTATATAGAGCCTAACATTCACCCCTATGACCGAAAATATTTCCAATTGGACCCTCAAAACTCTTAAATGTATTGAAATTAAACTTTCCCTTGTTTTCATCTTGACCCCAAAACTTTTCATGTAACACCCCTAAAATTTAAAATTTTGGGAAAATAGGTATTGGGCAAAACAAGATTTTGAATGATTAGATTTTAGTGCTCGAAAAATAGATGTAAACAATTTGATTGCAAAAATTTAGAAAGTTTTGGGGTCAGATTTATAATTTTAAGAAACCTGATTGACCGTCTTTTGAAAATATTGGGGTTTGCATGGAAGAATTTTGGTCAATGGGGTCAAAGCCCTATTTTCTAATGAGTGCAGGGACTTAATTGATGTTATTAAAAAGATTTTGTGTCAAATCTGAAATTAAAAAAGAATCAGTTTTATAAAAAATGGCATTTGCATTTGAATCCCCATTCTCCTTCCCACAACCACTACCACCACCTCCGACGATCTCCTCCGGCAGTCGGAATCTACCTAAACTAAATCGAATAAATTGTTCCCCACACTCCCAACTACACTCGCACACCACATGCACTGCAGAATGGGCGGTGAGTCACTGGAAATAGGAAGCTGAAACTTGACAACGGCGGACTTGACAAGCGACGGTGGAGCAGCAACCGAAGCTCATTTTCGGGCAGTGATTTCGGAGGCTCTCGGTATGAGAAAGCTGAAAACACCCTTGCATGAGAGTTTGATGTAGTGGCGAAGACAAAAAATTTTGATCGAAAAACGGTGGCGTGAGACCCAAGTTTGAAGTTTTGAGCTCGATTAAAGGTGATTTTGGCTATGGAACTTGAAACTAATAGTGGCGTTGGACTTAGGAGCTTAAGAAAAGCATTCTGGGTGGTGGCGCTGAATTTTTCGGCAATGATGAATGATGGGGGCAGCAAAGAGGCAATTTTACCTCCTTGATGCAATGAACACATCCGTGTAATTGGTTTGTGGTTTTGGAACTCCCATGGCCAACCTTGGAATTTAGTTTTGGGTTGTACCTTGATATATACATATATGTATATGTTGTACCTTTCCATTTGAAGCCTTATATCTATGCCAAGAATAAGATTTTGGGTATGATTGGTGTATATATATGTGTGTGTGTGTGATTCCCATGCAAGGAGGAATATTCAAATAGTGGACCTGGACATGTTATGCTAAATGCCAAATTTTGGATTTAATAATTGTACTAAGGATTATGTAATGTAAGACTAAATAGTATTTGATTAAGATTAATTATGTAGGGATTGGACTATTTTTTGTGGATTAGGATGATGATATGATAATGACTTTGTAATTAAAAATGACATATCATGCTATTTTTGGAACCGATATAGATCATCGTGGTTAATTCTAGAATAGTTGATTTACTAAGGTACTTTGTGTAGATACTACATATTGAACCTATGTAATCGTGTTGATCAATAAGTTAGTAATGCTAGAATGCTTATGATGCAATTCTAGAAGGCTAGTAGAGATGAATAGGAATTTGACTATGGAGATACCGTTTTATTTAGGTGACGACGAAGTGAGTCCTGCCAACCAGTAGGATTTCTGACTGTGGTTGCTATATTTGAGAACTACAAAGGTAAGGGTCTGCTAATCTGACACTTCTTATACTTATATGTTCTTATGGATTGACCCTATGAGGGAGGGTCTATCATTTTGGCCTCGATTACATTTATCTGTTCATGTGGAATGACCCCCGTGAGGGTTCCTATTTTTTATCCGTATTTTGTTTTGTTGAAATTTGAGAATTGTTGAGTTCTTGATTGATATCGGTTATCTGATCTATACACCCCTATCTGGGTTGTTGTTTGTTACAAAATTTGAATTTTATCTGTTTTGATGCCCAGAACTCTTATATATTATATGTACCAATCTGTTATCTGATTGTTATGTTGTCTGATTGTCTATTATCTGTTCGTCCTATTATCTGATTGCTCTATTATCTGTTCGTTCTATTATTTGACTATCTGTCATCCGACCGTCCTGTTATCTAATTGTCCTATTATCTGACCGTTCTGCATCGATTACTATTTGGTTATCTATTTATCTATCAATATTTTGCCCTGCCGACAATCCATTATTTGATTCTTGATCTATGTCTAGAGACCATTGAGTCGAGTGCCAATCCTAGCGGAATGCTTGGATTACCTAGGACATTCCAAAAAGCCCACTTGGGTGTCAGCGATACACTAAGCCGTCCGCTTAGGTATCCATGATACACTAAGCCACCCGCTTAGGTGTCGCCGATGCGCCATACAATCCGTATAGGCATCTGCCATGTACCAAGCTATCACACTTAGGTATGACTGACTTACTATCCAACTGGAATAAGGAGCATCTGATATGCACATTCTGTTCTGATTCGTTGGACTACATATGACACTTGGGTTTATTTCGTTCTAATCATATCTTGATTGTTTGTATTTCGCTCATGGAGCAATAAGGATAGCATATTTTCTTGGTCTAGATCGGGCTGTTGTCCAGGTCGGACGAGCTGTTTGTATTTTCTCCCGAACTGATTCGGTTGAGATGGACCATTCTTCCTAAACTATCCGATTGAGATGATCCCAGGCCATTCGAGCCAACAACCACAACTCTCAAGCTATTACCTACTGATAACCTTGAATTTGATAACACCTGTTTTGCTTGATTGTGTCATGACTGCTTGTAATCTGATCTGTTTGTATGTTTGTATCAGGTATGCCTATAATGTGATCTGTTTTGCCTAATTGTATCCTGACTGTAATCACTTGATATACTATTATTCTAATTGTTAAATGTTATCTATTGAGTTGATTCTTTATCAATAGATCCCTAATGCTTACTATTACGATTATCCCTCACTAAGTCCTTTGGACTTAACCCCTCATATTTCATTGATTCTCTTATATAGGAATAGGTGATGAAGATGAACTTCAAACTTCGGTTAAAGTTTGTATGTTTTGTAATAGACCAGGTGTTTATATCTGTGTATGGGATCACTCGTATGTTAAGTTTTAAACTTAGAGATATCGTGATATGTCAGCTTTGATCTCAAGGTTCGTAGTATGTATGAAACGATGAATGATGGGACCTGTTGTGGCATCTAAATTGTATTGTTGTTAAGGTTTGTTTCAGTTGAAGCTCAACGCTATTCTCTGATAATTTTGGAAAAATTTCTGATGGGCCTGTTGTCTGAATTAAAGATTGAGATTTAAGTCTAAATTGAGTGGCGCCTCAGCTTATGTGCTATCCCGAGTGGGGGCGCTACATTTAAAGTCAAATAAAATCCAATAAAACTTATAAAAATATTATTAAATAAATAATATCAACAATACGATTTCTAGGGGTGTTACATTTATAAATCATCATTGATTTATATTTTAACTTATTGTCATACTTTATCCCCTCAATATTTGAAAATTTCTTTTGAAATACAATTTAATGCCTTACAAATTAAATATGCCTTATGAAATATAAAAACTAGCTAAATATTAAAAACACGCACAGTAAACACAATGTAATTGAATTATATAGGTCCAAATCTCTTGCACAAAAATAGGCCCAATTTAATGGGATTTGATAAATATATCTCTAAATGATAGGCAACGTAAAATTTTTTATTTTAATATTTGTTATTATATTGCTAAAATATGCATGGAGTAACTCAGGATTTTCAAAATGAGAATTAAAAAAGAACAATTAGAGTGCAGTTTGTACTAGCTAGCCAAATTTAAGTACTGAGAGAAGCGTAATTTGGTCATATTTTTCAATTTTAATTGAAATAATATAAAATATATCTCTTATTTGTTTCAATATTAACTAAAGAAAATGTGCAATTTTTATCATATTTTTTTTCAAATTAAAAGGACAAATGATGAATATATCATGCTTTCTAGTTAAATATTAGCTTTTCTAATAAACATTATTTTAAATACCATCAACAATTTCATTTTCAGGAGTACAAACTAAAACATAATTTTTTTTATCATTTTTTATTTCTCATACACTTTTTTGAATATTTAAAAACACTTATTATATTAGAGACGTATCAAGAACACACTATCAAATGTATTAAAAATGATATTTTTATTTAATTTATAAAATAATTATGTAATGTTAATGTATTCAAAAATATTAATTTGCAGTTTGGAAAAAGTTAACAGAAAAATTCAAATTGATGAATTTGGGGAAGATGCAATAGAATCATTGATTACATAAATCTATTTTCTTCTTTCCTATAATTTTCATTTTTGTCGATGATTTGATGATTTTCCGATTAGTTTCGTGAACGTGCCAGTAGAAAATGGGTGAGAGTATTCGGCAGGCAACAATGGCTAGAAAGGATGAAAATTTATTTTAAAAATAATAAAAAAATAGAAAATATCAATTTATAAATAAACCAACTGATGAATAAGTTGCACACAGAATTTCATATTAAAAATTTTGTGTGCAATAAACAGGTACATGTGGCGTTAAATTAAATGGATGCCTAATATTAGGCTTCCTTTTTTGAGACGCCCCTTCTTTTTATCTCTTTTAATCTAAATTTATGTATTATCTTAATTATTTATTAAGAAATTACATTTAGATATTTATTCTAGTTTCTAAATATGTAGTTCTATATTAATTCAAAATAAAATAAGTTTGCATTTTATATATATATATATATATTTTTGTTATATATAAATTTGAATTTCCAATTTACAAGTAGTTTTCAAAATCTATCCTCGAACTCTTAATGATTTTCTCTCTAAATAAATCTTCTTGATAATGGTGAAAGAAGACCTTCTTCCTTTAATCCCAGGATATATGAATATCTTTTACGCACTCTATAAATCCGATTGATTTCCTTCTAATTAATTAATTGATCACACACTCAAACTCACAAAAGATATATTGCCATGTCTACAGTAAAAACACACTTATAAAATATATAGAGAAGAGAGAAGGAGAGAAATTAAGGAAGAATACAAAGCTTTGTTAGCAAAGAGAGCAAGTAAAATGCATTTTAAAAACAACAAAACTGAGAGCAAGAGGGGAGCAAAAGTGGCCAGATTCCTAGAACATATCCCATATATAGAGGGTCCTCAAGAGTGTGTCAAGTGTGTAGGATATATTTTCATGTGTGTATCCAATAAGTGTTTCACCTAATTTTCCGCCAAATATATGAGTAGTAGAAATATTATACAGATAAAACCTGTATGTAATAGCCTCACTTTCCACTACAAGAAGACACTTGCTACATCACATTCTTCCTGGTGCATGATCATGTGTGTTGCCAATTTTTAAATATCCATGTACTTTCCAAGTAGGGAAAAGAGAAAGGAAGAGGGGAACGGAAGAAAGAAGAAGAAGGAAAAATTCATGACTGTCTTTTTTTAAGGCTTTTCCTTCCGTAGGTGAGCATAGGAACTTAATAAATAACTTAAAAATATTTTTTATTTTTGGATGAAATTTCCTTATTCACGTTTAAACAAAATAAACAAATAAAAATATTATATTACCAACAATTTACTGATGGATAATTGACCAATTAACACAAAAGAAATTATACTTTTGCAAGTTAGCAACAAAAATTAGACTGTTGATGGACTATTTTCAATCTATAATGGTGAAATGCTCTGACACTTTCACTTTCAAAAAAAATTTCGTCGAAAACCCTCTATTACATTTGACTTTCCGACGACTTATTCCAATAGATTATTTTATTGGATAGTTGTCAAGAAACACCCAATTCATTCTGTCAAATATCCAATGGATTCCAATAAAAGACACGCACATCAAAAATTCCAATAAGATATTACATTCTCCAACTTCACTATCCAAAATACACAAAATTATACTACAAATATCCCATATTATTCATTCTAAAAATCCAATCTCCAAAGCAGCTCTGACCTTATGTCCACCATTTTTGAGTCTCTTGCTCCTTATAATTATTTGATAAAACTATTTTAAAGGTGTATTTTTCTAATCAAATTACTTAGTTTACAATTTATTTTTTTAATATATGAAATGCGTAATTTATATATTATATTTTACTTCTATAAAGTATGGAATAATTAAATTATAATTTACAATCTTTCTATAATTTTAGAAATTTGCTATTTATAATAAACAAAATATGTTTTTTATTTTCTAAAATTATAATTATTTATGATTTATTTCTATAAGTTTTTAAAATTATTTAATCTTAATTTCTAATTTATTTTATATTATTCAAAAATTCATAATTTATAATTTATCATTTATTTTTCTAATATTACCATTTTTAAATTTTTAATAAACAAATCAGATTTATAATTATCCAGAATTATTAATTTCTCTAATCTATACCCTAGTTCAATAATTTTTTGAAATTAATAATTTGTAATTTATAATTTATTTTTATAGTTTTTGGAAATTAATAATTTATATTTGAGAAATTATTTTTATAATTTTCGGATATTATTAATTTTTATTTAATAGGTTCTTTATTTTAAAATATTTTTAATTAATAATTAACTTTTAAAATTTATAAATTATAATTATAATTTGCCAAATTAATTACCCGGAATAATATTACAGTGATCAAAATAATTGTTTGAGTTAATCATTTTATAAGAACTTTTTATTTAATATTCATTATTATATATAAATATTTCATGTTAAATTGTTATTATATATATTACATTCCAAAATAATGTCAAACGACAATAATATATATTCAGACACAGTTCCTCTCAATCAATTTAACATCATTTGCTTCCAATCATATGTCAATCTTTATAAATATATACACATACCAATTATTCTACCTATATTTCATATTTATAATTAATATATAAAAAATTATTTCACCGCAACCGCCTATCAAATATATGGCTGATATGACATGTACAATAATTTTTTCTTCTCCTAAAATACTTCCAAGTTCCAAAAAATAATTTTATCTCTAATTAACATTATCTAATAGCCTCCCAAAAATAAAAATAAATAACCATTACATTTTCCTAACTCACATTGGAAACACCTTCCCAAAACATTTTCCATAAGCCACCCAAAATGCAACCAAACAAAACTTTGGTTATCTCAATTTCTTTTTGGTAGAATTAATATTTCAGAAAATAATATCTCATCAAATCTAACCTAAGTTTGAGTTTAATCCTCCTGAAATGAAAAGTTGGTGGCATAATTTTGAAGATTGAGAAGCATGTTTATAGTATTTTTGATATAAAAATTCATTTTAATGATTTTTGAAATATAATGCTAAAAACATATTATTTATACTTCTTTTTGGCTCCTATTTCAATTTCAATTGAATAGAGCAAAATAATGAACCCAAAAGAGTAAAAGATATAGGAAAAAATACAAAATTGATCCTGTAACTTGATCCTACTAGCAAAGTAGGACTCTAACTTTTTGGGCCGTAAAATTAGTGCACCACCTTTGAAATTTGGCAATTTGATACAAATTAGGCCCAAAACTCATCTATCAGCGACCCAGTTCTATGTGGCGCTTAATTTGGCACCACATCAGTCCAGACATCCTTCTCTCTCCTGCGTGGCATACGGTGTGGCAACTCTTTTTGTCATGTCAAAACATTTCCTACACTTGGACAAAAAAGAAAACAAAAATTGCACAAAAACGGAAAATAAACAAATACATCAAAATCAAAAAAGAGCACAAAAGTAGATATATTCTTAGAAATATTTATATATTATATATACATATATACACATATATTCCACTTGCCAAATCATCGAATTAAATGCAATTGAGTTCTAAAAAAATTTAAAACTTACACATAAAAATTTGAAATATCAAATATCCTTCAAATTTATAATATTTTATTTGATACAAATTTATCATCTAAATTTTTTGAAATTCTAATTTATCACTTTAGGTCACATAATTTTAATAATTTTAAGTTACATATTTAATACTGTTAAAATAGTAAATATCTAAAAATTTAATAAAAAATTGTTGAATTTATTTATTAATTAAAAATAAAATAAAAATTGAATAATAAAAAATTAAGTCTATCCTCTTAACTATATAATTCTAAATTACATAATAATTATAAAATCATGAAATAGTTCAATTAAATATAAATATATTTATTAATTCAAATATCATAAATAAAATTATTGAGGGTGACTTTGGCAATTTACTATTAAAATTATTTTTGGTGTGCCGTGATCTAAAATTACTTTTGGTGAACCCAATAGAGTAAAAGGTATACAGCGTGACTTTGGCACTCTACTTCCAAATTGAGGAAAAGAAAGAAACTGATGATCCCCTGTAATAAATCATTGGGGGGAAAAAAAGTCATGGACAATTCTGAAGCTTATGATTTGTTTGTCAAAAGAGGATTTATTACCTTTTCCTTGAAAAACTAAAGATTGCGAAAGGTGAAAAAGACTTTGAAAAAAATGTGTTATTTGTTTGCGTCACTTGAAATCCTTTTGAAATGATATTATCATGAAGAACAATATGGTTTCTGCATTTATAGCAGTCGTACTACCTTAAATTGATCATGTCCCCAATTTCATGAAATAATATTGAAGTTGGAGAAATTCTTTTGCTATGAACTATATAGAAAATAGACATCGATATCCTTTTATATTTGTCAATTAAATGAGAATTTTGTGAGCAAGAAAATGATTAATTAGTTGAATAGATCAAGACACGAGAGTAAAGAAAAATGGAAAACTGTTTCACTATCAAAATATTAATATCTATAAATTACATGTTTTTTTTTGTCAGGTGTTTGATTAAATTCCTTAATGATGTTCAAATAATTCTTCCATTTTGGGTTGCATTACTCATCAGCATTCTCCAGAATCCTTTGTTACATTCATTCAAAGAAAAAAAAAATTCTCTCTTTCTCGAGGAGAACATGATGATAATTTTGGGCGAAGCTAGCATTTAAGCTAGTTGTATTAGATCTACAAAGTTTTCTTTTTTGTTTTTTTTTTTTTTTTTTTGATGGGGAGAAAACTATTGTGTTCTTGTTTCCATTATATTTTTTTCAACTAGAATTTTGCAAATCTATTTGTTGGGAGTGTCAAATTCTAATGTGGGAGTGCATTGGATAAGTCCTCATATCTTCAAGTTCAGCAGAGCTACGTGTGCCTATGTGCGTTGAGATGATATTTGCTATTTGTTAAGAGAAGAATGGGAAGGAGCATAAAAGAAATCAAAATAACATGGTGAAGATGATAGAAAACAAAGAGTGGCTATCATGGTGAATTTAGTGAAGCATTAGAATATTCAAATTTGGAGTTTATGCAATTTAGGATAATTCCTAAAATTTCTCTTCTTTTCAAATGAGCGTTGACATTTTGGTTACAAAGTAATTGATTTAATCATGATTAGATTGGGAAATATAATTTAGCCAATTTTCATAAAAAAACTTGCTGTCCATATGGTATAACATCATTGAGTAGTTTGGTCAAACTTGGTGTGGGATTGAATTTCCCCAAACATCATAAATCAATTAGTCCGAAATTGATAAAACTGAGTAGGGAAGCATTTTCTAATTTAAATAAAATTGGGCCCACAAAGAGAATTTTTGCCAACTTTTTTTAACCTTGAAGGGTAGAAACTTTGAGTATCGGCCTTCATGACAAAACCTTATCAAATTTGAGGAAATATCATTTTAGAGTTAGTCACTTATAATTGGAAATTTGGGGCCACAATATAATAAAGTAAACCCGGCCCTAAAATGTTATCAATTGGAGAAAAAAAGAATTAATTATAACAAGCGGCATTAAGGCAAAGAGCTCTTTCTGAGTTGATAATTTCCAAAAAGCCCTCTCTTTTTTGGTTTGCATCCAAATAGCTTGTCTCTCTCACTCTCTCATCTCATTCACTGCACGGTGAAAAAGCAATTCCCATTAGAGCATGACAAAGAGGCATATACATATATATATATATGTATATGTACCATTTTTTCCTCTGCAAAAAGGTTTTTGCCTACAGAAGAGAGTGGCGGGGAGGGAGTGGGGTATAAATAGATGTCCTGGCTAGTAGGGAGTTAAAGGGAAATATGGTTTTAAGGCACAAAAAAGATAATGTAATTGTGAAGGGTAATGTTATGGAAAACCATATATATATACATATATATATATATTAATATATGTACGTTCTTTTCTCTGCAAAAGGTTTTTGCCTAAGCTAAGAGAGTTTGTTGGCGTGGGGTGGGGTGGGGTGGGGTGGGGGGGCGGTAATTAAAGGGAAACATGGTTGTGAAGGAAAAAGTTATGAGAGTAATAAGAACAAGAATTAATAGAGGGGGGGGGGGGGGGGTGGTCCCTATTAATGGTGCAAATTGAATAATGTCACGCCACCACCACCATCATGCATTTGAGAGTTTCTATATTTGTAAGAACATTTATTCACTTTAGGGTTGCATGGTGGGGGACCCTTACCGTCTCAAACACACATAATGATATATACATATATGTAGGTATTTTACGTGAATGCATATTCTATGCATTTTTGCAGAATCTTATTCTGTAGTGTGCTTATAAGGTGCTAATTACTTTCGTATTACTTAAGTAAATTTGTGAACTATTGAGTTACGTGTAATGACATTATTGTGTGCATATCTAACCACATGCAACCCCATGTACATAGTTTTAGTGTGTATTATGTGTCTATTTATTTAGTTGAATTGTACTTGACGCAGATTTGATAATTAGTCAAATAAATGTGAGGTATAGATAAAAGATACATGTACTAATTTATTCTAATCATTATCCTGTGAATTTTTTTATGCAATGTTACTTAATTATTTGATGCTAGCTACTTCTATGGTATTCAAGTGTGCTTGTGAACTATCATAATATACGAACAGTTATTTTAGTATTTTGCATAATAACAATACCGTTTGCACATCCAAGATTCACAGCTCCCTTAAAATTTCTCTTCTTTGCACGACTTGCACGGAGAGTCGACACACAACTCATAATAAATCCAACTAGGTTGACCATTGGTGCCAATGTGGCATAAAATTTTCATGATATGATCGGAATGATCATTAGCCTCTTTGGATCAGTAACATATGTAAGAAGGGAACCTTTAAGGGTTCAGGTGAATCGTATGTTACAAACAAGTAGTAAAAGGGGACCACTATTAATTTTTCATGACTTAATTTGTTCACAAGTGGTGGATTGGAAAGATTCACATAAAATTAAGAGGAAATTGGAAGAGCATCTCATCAGCCGACAGCCTAGCAATATATAATTATTGGAAACTTAATTATCTAGCTAGCTCTGTAAATTTAATTTTTTTTTCTCTCTGATTAATAATAGTGATGTGCAATTAATTAAATCAATTTATATATCTTTTTTAGCATGGTTTCTTTGTTGCAGTTCCAATGGGCATTTCCTTTAAGAATTGCCATTTCTTGGAAACTTACTCATCGGTTTAACCACATTTGGTTTGGAGCCAGCTGGAATTACTTTGTTATAAAACAAGAAAATGACCTTCTGATATAGTTTTTTTTTTTGTTTTTTTTTTTTATCAATTTCTTCTTTAAATAGATTTTTTGTTTTCCGATCCACCATTGATTTCCTTAGTCTAAAAACGACAAAAGCCTGCCACCATTTGATGATTAACAGAGGACAAGTAATTCAGAGTAATAATATATGTAGAGATCCGAAAAATTGCCTTTAGATTAACATACAAATTGTTTATTAATATACTTTCCAATTTAAAAAGTTGCTTTTCATTTCAAGAGCAGTAAATGCAGACTTAGACAGTGATCGACTGCAATATTATTTTCTAAAAGAAAAATGATAACTACATAGAAAAATTAGAGAAAGAAACAAATTATAGAAGTAAGAAATGATGTTGATATTGGGTTTTATAATAATTTTTATAAAATATATTCTTTACTAATATATATTTTTGTTAACTAGTTATAAATTATAGAAGTACTCTTTATTGTATTGTCTAATATTTAGGTACTTTAATATAATTATGGATGAACATATATTGTTGTGTATATATGTGTATATTATTCATCAATAATACAATTTAATTAATATGTCTTGCTCCATATATATTGTGCATATATAAACATTTTATATATGGAGTATTATAGTAATATAAAATCTATTATAATTTAATTTTAAGTATTATACTATGTTATTCCGTGAGTTATCTTTTATTTCATAATTTAATAACTTAATTAAGTTAAATCATAGCTAGGAAAATTCCTAAATCTAACTTGAAAATCTTTAAAAATATATGTACTATAATATTTTAAACACACACTTTACTATTTAGGAATATAAAAATATTTGTCATCTTTCTTCTCCAACTCTAAATGATCATTTTCTCGGTATGTTGAATTATATATTTTTTTTTTTATTGAAGATGCATGTATGTGTAACGCTTATATTCTTTTCTAGGGTTTTAATACTTTTGCTAATGAACTAAGATAATTTATAAAAGAGAAATTTGAAGTCCCAATTTTATGGCATGTTAAAGTATTTTATAATTCTATTATCTAATTTTATTTTTCAATTTTAAATTCTTTAATTTCTTCAAATCAAGTCAATGTGAAAGAATTTTCTTTATTTTATCTTCTACTATCTTTTATGAATAGTTTATTAAATTTATAAAGTGATTTAACATTTAGTCATAATTTTCGTATATAAATAGATCAATACATGCAATTTGGTCTGATACATAAATTATATTAATTTAAAATATTGTTATGTCTTACTTACATAATCACTCAGATTGTATTGATAAAATTCTTAATTTTTTAAGTGCTATATTTATTTTATTTATTAAAAATATTAATATATAAACAATAGCTATGTAACACCTCTGAATTTCGGTATTTTTGACAAAAAAGGATTTAGAAATCAAGAAATTAGTTGATCGGACTTTAGGGCTTAAAAAATAAATAAGAAGGACTTGAGTGTAAGAATTTATAAGTTTGGGGTCAAATTGAAGATTTAGAAAACTTAATTGAACAACTGTTTAAAGTTTTGGGGGTCTAAGTAACATTAATCTTGGTCAAGTACGCCAATGTAAGGCACTAACCTAATAGTGGAGCTGAAATGAAGACACTAATAATATGGGGGACTCAACTAAGAGCAGCAAAATAGTTTAGAGGGCCAATTTGGAATTTCCAAAAAGTTCTCTATAAATATGGTATTTTGCAATTTGAACCCCATTTCTTCTTCTTCTTCACTATGTGTGTGTGTATATATAATGTTGATATTAGAGAAAGAAACAAATTATAGAAGTAAGAAATGATGTTGATATTGGGTTTTAATTATAATAATTTTTATAACATTCTTTACTAATATATATTTTTGTTAACTCTCAATTATATTGTCTAATATTTAGTTTTTTTAATATAATTATCGATCAATATATATATATATATATGTGTGTGTGTGTGTGTGTGTATATATAATGTTGCGTGGATATATTTATTTGTCAATATTAATTATTCATCAGCAATACAATTTAATTAATATGTCGTGCTCCATATATATCTATATATATTGTGCATTTATAAACTTTTATATATGGAGTATTATAGTAATATAAAATTTATCATGATTTAATTTTAGGTATTATACTATGTTATTTCGTGAGTTATCTCTAATTCCATAATTTAACAATTTAATTAAGCTAAATCATAGTTAGGAAAACTCCTAAATCTAACCTAAAAATCTTTAAAAATATATGTACAAGAATATTTTAAACATACAATTTACTATTTAGAAATATAAAAATATTTGTCTTCTTTTTTATTCAACTCTAAATGATCATTTTCTTGCTACGTAATTTTATACTTTAGCAATTGCATCTTTTTATTTTTCTTTTCTTTTTCGTTGTTAAATTCTTTTTTTTTTTTTTTTCCAAACTGTAGCAGTAGTCTTCTAGTGGAAATATGGCCATCAATTCTCACACGCTTTGTTCATTTTTCTGGTATAGCCGAAATTGGAATACGTACGGTTGATGATATGAAGCATTAATATATACGAGAGGGAATAATTCATTTGGCAATGAGTTAGAGACAGTTTATTTCGATTTAATGCATTTTCTTGGACCAATAATATTTATTACCTCTCAATTTATAGTAATAAATATTGGTTAGCATCATGTCATTGGCTCACATTATATATATTAAGTGATGGTGGATGTCAAAGTTAAACAGACTCAAATTCCATTCCACTTGATAACTAAATAAAACTATAATTAGCTGTAAATAAACAAGAAATATTGCACATATCATAGTGTAAGGACTCAATGAGTTAGATTCACAACCCAAGTAATTAGCAAATTTAGTTCTAGACATCTTGCTTTGACTTTTTGATATTTTCTTCACTGTTCTCACCTTGAGATATAACTTTAGCTATAGCCTCCAACATATATATGAATGAGCTTCATTTTTTCTCCATTTTTAGCTCTTTTTATTAACGCATCTGTTTGTTCCATTTTTATCACCAGTTATATGGCATTCCTTTTGAGTCATCGACTAGACACTATATTTGATATTATAGGTAAACTTTCACAAGCCTTTTAGTTATTTGTCATTCTTTTTATTTTTTTTTTAATCTCTATCTATTTCTTGTATCATTGATTGTAATACTCTTAAAAAAATTCTTTTCTTGGTGCAGGCAATATCATGTCAATATTAGTTTTTCTTGCTCCAATGTAAGGAACTTTGTTCATATTTCTATTGTATCTAGAATAACTTAAATAACTATTAATAAATGATTGAGTGTATTATACTGATAATCAATTTTTTATTGCAGACCTATATTTCTAAAAATATATAGGGCCAAGTCAAGTGCAGGATTCAAATCAATGCCTTATATAATTGTACTTATATCGTCAATGCTTTGGGTTTACTTTGGAATCCTGAGGTTAAATTCAACCTTTTTAGTATCAACCAACTCATTTGGATGCTTTATGCAAATGTTATACATATTCATGTACATATATTATGCAACCAGAGAGGCTCAGGTACAGTGATTATACATAATTTTCTAAAGATTTAATATAAAGGTCGAACGATTAACTTTAATATTATTAACATTATTAATATTTTGCAGATTCATACTGCGAAGTTATTAGGCCTTAATGTAGGTCTATTCTCAGTAACTCTTCTTATTACATTAACCATACTTGAAGGAGGACTCAGACTCCTTGTTGTGGGATGGATATGCAATATTGTCTTTTCCGTCATGACATTTCTGTCACTTTTAGACACAATTGTAAGAATTTAACTTACTTACCTTAAAAAAAAAAAAAAAAAAAAAGAAGAAAGATATGTTGCTTTCTTATTATTTTACTCACTTGTTAATTTGTTTTTCTTTCCTTTTTTTCCAACAGCGTGAAGTTATCCGAACTCGTAATGTGGAGTTCATGCCTTTAGCATTATCATTTTCCTTAACACTGAGTTCGGTGGTGCGGATTCTCCATGCCTTACTCAAAAATGATTTCTTCATCATAGTAAGTGGAAATAGGTAACAATTCCAAATTAAATCCTATACAACCAGTGATTATGGTTTTTTTTTTTTTTTTTTATTCTAATCTTTTATTTGATCACTTTATGCAGATCCCATACATTATAGGGTTTTTATTAGGCATGGCACAAATACTAATATATGGGGCTTATTGGTATATGCAACGACGGTGTTGAGCTCTCGTGGCAAATGAATTGATGGTTGGATGCTAGGCAAAACCCAATTTGGTACTTTGATTGGAATGGTTATGTAACACCCCTAAATATATAATTGGTAGAATCTTATTTTATCATTATTATTATTCTTTTTATTATTTTTATGAAGTTTTGGGGGTCAAAATGAAAATAGGAAAATACTTAATCGTTCAACTTTTGAAAATTTTAGGGGCTAAAGTGAAAATTTTCTTGATTAACTAGGTCAATCTTATGCACTCACCAACTAAAGGACTCAATTGGAAGTTGAAAGAAAATGTTGGGGTCAATGTGTAAATGCCAAAAACTTTCCTTCAAATATATTCCCCTGCTTTTTCTTCATTTCCACCCGCACACCCCTCTCCCTGCTCTCCAGAGACTCTCCCCGCTCTCCGGCAACTCTTCCTGGTGACGGCAAAACCTAGCAAATTATATGCCAAAATCTAATCTCTTAGTACAAGGAACACTAGTTACCAAAATTTCATGGAACCAACAAATGCAACGGTCGAAAACTTGACTTGAAAGTCAAGCAGCGACGGCGAGTGGTGAACGCAGCGGTGCAGTATTGGAAACTTGGATCTGGCAAGTGATTCTAGTAGAGTTCAGCTTGGGGAGTGATTTGGTGTCGTTAGTTTTCAATTGGATTGCCGGTAGTGGCAGAATTGGGAAGAAATGGCAACGACGGAGGTGGTGGCATTGCGTGATCGGAGCTCCAATTGACAAGCAATTCAACAGTAGTTTGGAAATTTGACTTGGGCATTCTTTTGCTCTCACTGAGATGCGTCTAATGGTGGTGGTGGTGACCAACTCCGACGGCGGCACACGGCAGCAAACGATGGCCGGCTGCAACGGCTTTGAGATAGATTTCTTGTCCCGTCTCGGTGGTTGTGTGTATGGCATCAGTTTAGGGTGATTATGGAAATGGGATTAATACCTTAATGTTGTTCTTGATTAATTTTGCCCATTTCTTGTATTTTTTAGTACATGAAAGAATATGAATTGGATCGAGAAGTGAAATGCATGCATGAAGATATACGATCTTAGTGGACCCAAATTTGTTATATAATATGTAAATCTTGGTTAATTAGGTTAAATTAGGTGATTAAAACCCTAATTTTATGTGTTTGAGACCTAAAGTGACAAACTGACTTATTAATAATAGTTTGACCATTATAATCGACTTTGTGTAACGTTGCAAGAATAATTAAAAATAAGAATCTGAATTGATATATTAACTGGAGCGAATATGATCCTCGTAATTATTATGGTATTAGTAACAATTAAGCATGTCACATCTTGATAATCTCAAAACTAAAGCTTAAAATGTAGTATTAACTGTAAAACAACCGATACTAGGATATTATCAGTTTAATTATTGTTATAGGGTCAAAACAAGTGTTTTACTGATAAGTCCATTCTTTTGGTTAGGTGACGAGGAACCAGACCCCACAGGACAGTAGGCCAGAATAGCATTTCTGTGGCCCTTAAGGTGAGGGTCTAACGTATCTGTTCTTTTGGGAAATGAACTATCTTTGTTGTTCATGATTCTCTGTGCCTGTTTGTCTGTACTTGATTATGCTTGTTCTGGTGCCATTCTTTGTTTGTCCATTCATTGAAATTGATTGTACTCATTTTGGCATCCAGACACTACAACAAATTACACTTTTCGTAACGAATAATTTTGTTACCATAAAGTTGAAATTCGTTACCCAAAATATTGGTAACGAATTTTTCGTTACTTAAGTTTAGTGCCCTAAAGCCCGTCACAAAAGGTTTTAGTAACGAAATTTATGGTTTGATACGAATGATGGAGTTATGGCGACGAAATTTATTGTTACCAAAACATGATATTAGTAACTAAAAAGTGCAGTAGTTACAATAGATTTTTATAGCGTAACGAAATATTTAGTTAATAAAACATTGACAATTTTGTTGCATTTTATTTTTTCGTTACCAATGCATAATATAATGATATTATTTATTTAATTAAGTATAGTTACTAATTGTTTATGTAACAAAATATTTGGTTACAAATACTTAAACAAAATTTTAATTTAAAAATAAGCATTTCAGTACTAATGGAATAAATAACTAAAAGTTTTGTTACCAAATGTGTGCGCATGGGCTCAACACCGTCAAATTAATATTTTGCGGCTGTTGAAACAAACCATCACAAAATATATGCCGCGATTAACCTATTTTCTTGTAGTGTGTGTGTATATATATATACTATATATGTATATAAGTTTGAATGAAAAATTATATTATATCATAGTTATAAATATTAAATATTATTTAATTCGGAATGAATAAATAGAAAAAATAGATAAAAATAAAAGTAATTTAAATTTTATTGATAAATTTATATATATGTATATTATAGATATGTGAATAAGTATAAACGGAAAAAATAAGTATACATGTATGAATAATTCGAAAGAAAAAAGATAAAAATAAAAATTATTTAAAATTTTATAGATCAATATATATATATATGTATAAAATGAGAATATATGAAATAATGAGAAATTTTGATTTTGATTATTTGAAAGGTTAACAACTTTTTTTGTTATTCACTATTTTTTTGTTATTTGCAAAATATAATATGAATATCCAATTATATTTATACAAAAATTTGAGAATGAATACAATAATTTGTTTTTTTCTATATTTTATTTTACATCATAATTTCATCCTCATATTTTGTCACTGATTCATATTTTAAAGTCAATTTTAAGTTTATAATTATTTTATCAATTTACTATAGTTTTAACTTTATATGACTAATGTCAAACTCTTTTCTTCACTTAATTATTCGATAACTAAGTTATGAGTCAAATTAAAAGGTTTCTATTAACTTATGTACTAATATTGATTTTAACTTTATAATTATTTTATATATTTATTTTTATTTATTTTACTTTTTTTGTCTTAACTTAATTGATTTTTAATCAGAAATTAAAATTAAATAAGATTTTTTTAAAAAAATGATTGGCATTACATATATATATATTAAAAAATTATGGACAAAACCCTTTAAAGTTAAAAACAAAGAGCAATCTAATAAGTAAGAAAAATAATATTATTAATTGTGGCAGTTTAGAAAAACCAGCGCAAAGTATATGGCGCGATTAACCTATTTTCTTGTGGCTTATATATATACACTATATATTTAAATAAGTACGAACAAAAAATTATATTATACATATTTATAAATATTAAATATTATTTAATTCGGAATGAATAAATAGAAAATAGATAAAAATAAAAGTAATTTAAATTTTATTGATAAATTTATAAATATGTATATTATATTTATGTGAATAAGTATAAATAAAAAAAATAAGTATACAAGTATGAATAATTAGAAGAAAAAAGATAAAAATAAAAATTATTTAAAATTTTATACATAAATTTATATATATGTATATATATATATGGGTGTGTGTGTGTGTGTGTGTGTGTGTATAAAATGAGAATATATGAAATAATGAGAAATGAGAAACAATGATAAATTTATATATATGTATAAAATGAGAAATATATGAAATAATAGAAGAGAGAAATGAGAATAAAAAGAAAAGAAAAGAATGAAAAAAAAAAAAGAAAAAAGAAATAAAATATGATAATAAAAAGTTATTTAAATTGAATTGCATATTTGTGGAATGATTAAGGGTAAATTGATCTTTTTATATTAAAATTACATTAAATGGACAATAAATGTGGAAGGGGAGGCAGTGTGTGTGGTTTTATAAAATATAAAGAAGCTGTTTTGTATGTATATATTTTTTTTCCCATAAGGGTTTGACACTTATTTCACAAATCACATTATGGTAAATTGCAACTAGCCCAATAAAATTATTGCCATTTCAATGGAGCCCTTAGTTTTCTTTTTTTTGCTAATGTAGTGTTTGGTTATATTGGAAAAACTATACTTTTGGTCTCATTGGATGGAGGGTTTGCACTTTCGGTAATTAAGTTGACACTTATAGGACCAAAACTCTAAATTTTTTAATATATTTGGAATAGCACCTCAACTTCCATTAGTATTCAGGCAAAACTGTTAAATTAAAAAAACTAATTACCCAATAGCTCAAAATTTTGACTTATTTATAAAAATTTCACAAAATTTGAATTGCCCAATCAATCTTCATTAAAAAAATTTTTTTAAAAATATAAATTTTTTTAAAAATATATAACAAAATCCTTATAAAAAAATTTGATATCTCAATATAAATATCATATAAATAAATATATATATGTATAATATCAATATAAATATATATAAAATAAATATCATATAAATATATACATAATATATATATATAATACCCACCCCCTTCTCCCCCAACCCCTCACCGCCGGCCATGGCCAACGCCCGCCTAGCCATGGCCAGCCGCTAGGTCTAGCTATGGTTGGCGGCTGGCCACTAGGCAGCCATGGCCAGGTCTGGTCTGGGGTTAGCAAGGTGGGGGGTGTTGGTTGGAAGAGGTAGGGTTGGGGATATGGAAGAAGGAAGGAAAAAAAATATATATATATATATATATTTACTTATTTATTTATTGTTAATTAATAATTTTAATTAAATTAACTTAAACTAAATTTTTTTACTTATGTTATTTATTTAAAATCATTACATTATTTTGTTCAAAATAATTAAAAATATTTATTTATTTAAAATTATATTGTTAGGATAAAATTTTAGATTTTATTTTTATTTAAATTATTTATTTTGATTAATAAATAAATTTAATTTTTTTCTTTATATACACACACATATCAAGGTCTCACAGGATTCCAACTCTATATCTCCCACATTTTGACTTATTTAATTTTTATTAATTAATAAATTTAATGAAATTAGTTTAAATTAGGGCTTGTTTGTTTATGAATTGGAGCAATTTGTCAAAATATTTTAGCAATATGGTTTTTTGGAAGTGGGGTTGGAGAATGTGATGGTTGTTTGTTTGTATTTTGGGTGGTAGGTAAAAAATGAATTGAGAGAAAATTATTTATTTATTTGTGTTTTAGAAGGAAACAAGATATTATATCAATAATTTTTTTATTGGGTTGATATGGTGAAATAGACATTTTTAAATTACTAGTGTTAGTATGATATTTTTAGATCTTATTTTTATTTTAAAATTATTTATTTTAGTTAATAAATATTTTTTTATATTTAATAAATATATTTAATTTAATATAAATAAATTATTTTAGATATGATTATTTTTTAATATTATTGAGATGTAATTTAAAAATAAAATCATATTTAATTAAGAGATGGATTTGATTTTTACTTTTATTTTATAATTAATAAATATGTTTAATTAAATTTGATTAAATTACTTTACATATGTTGATGATTTTAAATTTTTATTTTTTTTAATCCAACTTTAATTAAAAGATTATTTAATATTTAAAAAATTATTAATAAAATTATTTAAATTTATTCTGAGTAATTTAAATAATATTAACGTTAAATCCCCATGTTAAAGTTAAAAATAAGTCCAAGGGTATTTTTGTCTTAAAGATAATCAAAACAGCTTTTGAAGGATATTTTTGAATTTTAATATAAATTTTCAACCGACGTCTACAAATTTGTTAAGGATGTTAACAGTTCTTCAAATATTTAATTACATATATATAGGGATAAAAAATAATTTTATTAAACTTATAACTATATTACTAAGTTTATATTGTAATGTTGTGAGTATTTCAAAATAATTTCGAAATTTCCAACTATATTAAACTTATACAAGTTCATCAATTTTAAAACAACTTGCACTAATTAAGGATAGAAAATTTTCAATAAATGCATGTTCAAATTGTCCATATCAATATATTATTAGTACAGAATATTTTAATTTTTAAAATGAAATTAATTACACGTAAAGACTAAAGTTTTTAGAATTTATAAACAATTTTTCTAAAATCTTTTTGTTCATAAACAATGTCCTAATAAATAATAACAAAAAATAGAATTAAATTTTTAACCTCCATAATAATACATCATAATTCATCTTATAATATAAGATAAAATAAATAATTTTTGTACATACTATTTATACAAAAAATGGAGGGAGGAGCAAAATTTTTGAGGGAATAAAAAAATAATAAGGGAATTCATTTTTGGAGGGAAACTTATTTTTTGAAGGAAATATAACATGTAGACCAATTAATTCTTAAGAACAATTTGTTCAAGTCTATGAAAGTTAATAATCATTATATTTAATAATATACTTTAAGTTAATATTTTTTTTACACTATATTAAACCACGAAAGTTATCTTCATTTTAGCAATTTATATAGTAAAACATACACACAATTAACATATAGATATCTATAAGTTATAAAAATCTTTAATTGGCCAATACAACGATTAAAATACGAAATATAAAATTAACAGGCCTAACTTCAAGGACCGTTTTCTTTTCATTAAGCATTATGGTAAACTAGATTTCTTTATTTTCTTTTGTTATTCAGGTATGTAACCTTTAACTATTTATTTTAAGGAGTTTTTAGAATTTTTCTAAATAAATATTGTAATAAATTATAATAAAAAATTAAATTGTTAAGCACCAAAATTTGTAAGTCCAAATTATATGTTATTTAACTATTTTAACTATAATAGAAAATAATTTAATAATTTAAAAAATTATATGTCAATTCATCATATAATCTAAGATAAAAGAAATTAATTTTGCTATAGATTATTTATACAAAAAAAATGGAGGAACTAAAATTTAGAGGAATCGAAAAAATGAAGAGAATTCATTATTGTTAGAGGGAATCAATTTTTTGGAAGAAATCAAGTTAAATTATTATCTCAAACTAATAATAAAAACAATTGTTAATATTTTTATGGGCCAAATTTTGGAGGGAATACAAAGTTGGAGGGAAACAAAATTGCATTGCCATCCAAATTCATTAAATAAATTTATACATATGTATAAAATAAGAATATATGAAATAATGAGAAATGAGAAATAATGATAAATTTATATATGTATAAAATGAGAAATATATGATGAATATTCTTTATATTTTATTGAAATATATATATATGTATATATATACACTATATATGCATATAAGTATGAATAAAAAATTATATTATATATATGTTTTTATAAATATTAAATATTATTTAATTTGGAATGAATAAATAAAAAAATAGATAAAATAAAAGTAATTTAAATTTTATTGATAAATTTATATATATGTGAATAAGTATAAATAGAAAAAATAAGTATACATGTATGAAATATATGAAGTGTTGGAGGGGACTTCTTCCTCTTCTTCCTCTTCTTCTTCTTCTTCTTATTATTATTATTATTATTATTTGAATTATTTATTTATATTAATTGAATAATTGAATTATTTTAGAATATTTTTTATTTTAGTTTTATTATGTAATCTACAATTATATAGTTAGGATGATAGACTCAAAATTTTATTGTTTAATTTTTATTTTGTTTTATTTGAATTAATAATAAAATACATTTATATTTAATAGAATTATTTTAGATGTATTTATCATTTTAATGTTATTATGTAATTTTGAATTATATAGATAATAGGATAGACTTAAATTTTTGTTGTTTAATTTTTATTTCATTTTTATACCCATCTATGCACTGGATCTTATGAAGGGGGGCCACAGATCAGGCGGTGAATCACAGCATCACATGATTGGGATTGTTTACCTGAATTTAACAAGCCCACTAAGTATGAATTCTGGAACACAAAAGCCCTGAAACGCCCACAAACGCCAAACCCGGATAACAAGGGCAAAATGGCAAACTTCCAGAGGACAACATACTTAGAGTGCCGTTAAGCCTCAGAACCCAACCATAACTGGCTAACCAGACCATGAGATCCGAACCCTTCTTACATAGTCTTGTACATATACAGACCTTTACCACAATTGTATAGGCAATATCTAACTCTTACATATTTAACACAAACACCTTAGCCTTCCATTAGGCTAAGTCTTAAACAAAATAAATATTTAAAACAATAAAATAAAATTGAAGCTTACCAAGCAGAGGTCTTCAAAACAGCAACTTCTTATTACACAAATAAAACTAAACTTAGAGAAGGAAAATTACAAGCGGGGAAATTACAGAGGGGAAATCAGGGAAAAACAAAAGAAAATTCTGGAGATGAATGGAAAGCGTCTTCTCCAAAAACAAAAACCCAACCTATTTATAGACAAAAGAAAAACTGTGCGGACTTCAAACATTTTAAGTCCGAACAGTAAAAAGCTGAAACTACTGTGCGGATTTCAAAATTTTCGAATCCGAACAGTAACTATAAACAGTAAAAATGAATAGTATATTACTGTTCAAATAGTAATCCCTATTACAAATTACTATTTTATCCCTCTATTCTTTTTCCTTTCTGAGGGAAGCAATAATTTTATGAATGTCTTGTGTTGAGGGTATATCCTCATTGGGGTCTTGTGATTCACCTCCCAGACATCCATATTGGTTGTCATCTGTTCTTGATCTAGATGAAGTAGCCATTGATGCATCATCATCTTCTTCATCTGACTGCTCCTTATCATCTTGCCCTTTTAACTCGGCTTGTACCATATTAAGTACTTCTTTAAGCAAGTCTTCTTTGCACAATTTTCCCTTGCGCATTTTTATTTTTTCTGAAGCTTTTCCAAACAATGATGAAGCTTCTTTTTTCTTATCAGATTCAAATTTTTCCTTATATAATTGGGTCGCTTTAAAAATATTATTTAAAGTATCTTGACCTTCCATTTGGCCACTTTGCTTATCAATTTGAAGCATCTTGTTCCACCATTTGATATAATAGGAACGATAAAGACAAGGAATATTATCTTCCGTAACTCCAACATCTGGAACCCATTTCCAGATCCAAGGAATAGAAAATTCCATAAAATAGAGCATGGCTGCTTTATTAGTTGCCATTTCATCATTTTCTTCTGCCTCTATTAATTCTGGAGAATATTGACTCCATTTATCATATGCCTGTCTAAATTGATCTGGCAGAATATTATGAGTAGGGCCATATGATTGCCACCAAAACACAAACCAATTTGGTATTTTTGTATCAAAAAGTTCAGGACATACTTTTATAAACCAAGTATGTTTTTTTTTGGGATTTTCATAAAGAAAAACATTTTTAAAAGCCTGGATATAATCCCAGTAATTAAATTTAAAAGTAATTCTATTAACAGAAAATACTTTTGCTTTTAATGAGGATAAACCCCATTCTTCAATAGAAATTAATTTTTTAATTATTATTTTACTAAAATTAAAAACATTTTTCTCTTGATAAGGAAAATAATGATTAACCTCACAAGAGCCAGTATAAATAAGAATATTTTCAAAAAACATTCTAGGTTTATAAGACCCAGCAGCATATGATGCTGTATCCAAAATACCTTTGGTGTATTACCCATGGATCCTTCTTCCATTGAAGATCTTTATGCTCAAGGATTGTTATTATATCCTTAGCATCTTTTTGCTCAAAAGTTGTGAGGGAATCCTCATCAACTGGGAATGCAATATTAGAAGTAACATCCACAAAAGAAGGTTTATTAGTTCCTTCTGACTTTTTGGACGGGTTGGAGGTAAATGGTTTATTAGACTCATCTGTATTTTGTTTTTGCTTGAATTGCAGAAATTCTGCAAAAAGGGGATCTTTATAAATTGGATCCGAAGAGGTTGAAGAGGCATATGATGCCTGAGAAACCGGGGAAGCTATTAACTTCTGTTTGCCATGTTGTATTAGTGGCCTTGGCGTGCCACGATAATTGCTTCCTCTTCCTCCTCCATTAGAGAAGGGATTGTGGCCCCTGTAAGGGATCATCCCTGTAAAAATTCTCGGGTTAGAAAATCAGGGAGACTATTATCACTACCCTTTTTATATATTATTTTAAAATCAAAAGGGGCTAAATAAGCTTGCCACCTAGCAAACATTTGTTTTGAAACATTATGTTTAAAATCTTTATTAAACATAAATTGTGCAACCTGACAATCAGTTTTAACTATAAAAAACTGATTATATAAATCATCTTGAAATTTAAGCACACATTTAACTATAGCAAAAATTTCTTTAGCTACAGTTGCATAATTTTTCTGGCTATCATTCCATTTACCAGAACAAAATCTAACAATAATCTCTTGCTTACTATTAGGATCAATTTGAGTTAAAATACCTCTATATCCTATATCAGAGGCATCAGTTTCAACAATTTTTTCCCAATTAGGATTAGAAAGCATTAAACAAGGTAGTTTATTAACCTTTTCTTTAATTTTAATAACAGCATTAGTATGACTATCATTCCAAGGTTTAGGAACCTTCTTTAACCTATCATATAACAATGCAGTATCCTGAGCAAGATTTTTATAATAAGGAGAAATATAATTTAGACTCCCTAAAAATCTTTGTAATTGAGTTTTATCAGTAATTCTATCAGGAAACTTAGAAGCAAATTCAATACTTCTATTAATAGGAACAATTTTTCCTTTCTCAATAAAATGACCCAAAAATTTAATTTTAGTTTGAAACAAAACCATTTTGGGTTTAGAAATAACAAGACCACTATTTATTATAGCAGTTTTAAAAATATTAAGATGTTTAAAATGATTTTCTATAGTATTAGAAAAAACCAAAATATCATCAATATAAACGATGATAAAACTATTAAAAGGATTGAAAATATCATTCATAATTTTTTAAAATTCTGAAGGGGCATTTTTCAGACCAAAAGGCATAACATTCCATTCATATTGCCCAAATGGAACATTAAAGGCAGTTTTAAACTTATCCTTTTCAGCAATTTGAATTTGCCAATAACCAGATTTTAAATCAAAATTTGAAAATATATTAGCATCAAAAAGTCTATCAAGCAAATCTTTTTTATTAGGAATAGGATATTTAATCCATTTTAAAACCTTATTAAGAGGTTTATAGTTTATTACTAATCTAGGAGCACCACGTTCTTGTTCACTATGCTTATTAACATAAAACGCAGTACAGGACCAAGCAGACTTGGTTGGCCTTATTAAGCTCTTTTGTAATAAAGACTCAATTTCTTTTTTACAATAATTTAGATATTCAGAATTCATTTGACAAGGCCTAGCTTTAGTAGGAATATTACCATCAAAGCTATCATCATAAGGCAAATCAACAATATGCTTCTTTCTATTCCAAAAAGCATTAGGGTGTTCATCACACACAGATAAAGCAAATTGATTTTCAAGAAAAGCTATTTTCTCTTTTAACTTAGGCTTTTCTAATTGATTATCAATATCAAGACTAACAATTTCTTGTTTTAAGAAATTAATATGATTAGTCTTAGCTTTTAAAACTTCTTCAATATTATTAAGAATTCTAGAAAAAGGTTCAACAATAAATTCAAAATAAATTTCTTTATTATTATATGTACCAGTAATACCATTTTTATCAACCATTTTTAAAGGATAAATTTTCTTTAAAAACGGGGTACCAAGAATGATTTGGTTTGAAATATTTTTAACCAATAAGAAACTATTAGGAATACAGATTTTATTTTTACAAATAAAAGCTTTTGACAATTTATAACTAATGTCAAGTTTTTCACTATTAACAGTACGAAGAATATGAGTAGTTTTTTCAAAATACCTAGTAGGTATTAAACCTTCTTGAATACAATTTAAATCAGCACCACTATCAATTAGTGCTATAAATTCTTTTGAAAAATTATTGCTAATTAAAAGTTTTATTTTCACAAGCCATTTTTGTGAAGTAATCATTTCTAATTTATTAAGAAAATCATCACTTTGAATATTATTAGTGATACTCTCAGGAAAATTAAACATATTATCAACTTGAGGAATTATTTGTTTACCCTGAGAAATTTCTAATCTTTTTATTCTTTCCTCTAAAGAGTTATTATTTCTTTTTAAATCATTAATTTCTCTTTTCAAATTGTCCACTTCTTTTTTCAAATCAATCATATTAGTAGGACTTCTAGTTTTATTCCTACTTTCTAATATTTTATAAACTTCAGACATAGAATAGGGATCATTATCCCTTAAAATATTATTTTGAAAAGAAGAAGAGGTTGGGGAAGGAGAAGAAGAAGAAAGAATATTTTCCATTTCATCTATTATTTTAGATCTTAAAATAGGATCTTTTATCATTTTCAAAAATTCAATCGTATTATCATTACTAAGAACATTTAATTCAGAAAACTGAGAAATTAAATTATACATCTCATCATTATCAGATTTACTACTATCAGATGCAATATTATCACAAGACAATCCTTCCTTACAAGGATCACATTCAGAACTGGAACTATCAACACATTCATTTATATTATCAGAAAAAGCAGAATCAATCTCATCATCAGATTCTAACATTAATTTATAAAAAATATCCTTAAGATTATCATCTATCTCAAGGCAATTAATTCTTTCTCTCATCCTACACTTATCAGCATAGTGTCCTACCTTACCACACTTATAACAGGCACCATATTTATGAAATTTCTTTCTTATGGTCCTATTAGAAGGTCTAGGTTCTCTATAATTGCCAGACTCTCTATAACGTTTCATTTTTTCTTTCTGTTTTTCTCTAGTCTGTTTATGAGTTTTCTTCCTAGATTTTTTCTTATAACTCTCATTATCATGTTTTTGTGGTTTATTATTACTAACCTGTTTTGGGTTTTCCATTCCAAACTGTCCACAAAACTGACCTAATTGTTTTCTTTCCGTAATATTATTACGCTTAATTTGTTGATTCAATTTAATCTCATTACAAAGAGCTAATCCTTCCTGAATACAAGTTCCTATTAACTTGCCATATGTAAATTTACCATAGTCTATATTAGACTCATTTTGCCTAAGATTTTTTCTAACTCTCTCGGCAAACAAAGAAGGCAACTCATCTATAAACTTGGATTTCCAATGGTCACTATTTGACTCAGGAAGCTCCATAACTCTAGAAAGAAAGGTGTCTTTATACCACCTAAAAGATGTAAGACTCTGACATTTTAAACCATTTAATAAAGTTCTAATATGTTCAGAGTTATTAGTATATCTACCAGTAAAATGTTCTATAATAGTAACAATCAAAGTATAAACAGCATTCTCAGTATTATTACTGGTTCCTTCCTGTTTAACACTATTAAGAATTTCCTCCTTACTATTTGGAAAAAGATAATTATCCCACCAACCTTTAAGTTAGCCAGTAAAACCTGCAATAATCATTTTTGCAACAATATTATCACTATTACCATTATTCTTGCAAATAGTACAATACATTAACATACGATGCACCAAATTATAAATATGGCGTTCAGTAAAACCATCCAAATTCCATTCATAGATGCTTTTACCATTATAAGAATTGTTAAGAACTAAATCTTGTTCTTCATGCAAAACATCTTGTGGTGTAGGCCTAGGATAATAATAAGTTCTCATTGTTGGCCTATCTGCATAATTCTGAATCTTATTAATCTCATCCCTAACTTTATTATTATAATCATTCTCATCTAATTCCTTATTAAGAGTAGAAATTCTAAATTCAGCAAATTTTTTAGTTATTACCTTTTCTATATCAGAAACATCCCTAACAATGAAATTATCAACTTCAGGAAGGGGCTGAATAGAAGGCATTGCAGTTTGATCAGGAGAAGGATGTACAAATTGTTTATCAATTTTTTCTTCCAAATTATTAATATTTTTATTTAATTTTTCCATATTAACAAGTATATTATTATGTCTTTGGTCAAGTTGGTAAATATTTTCACCAAGCACATTTAAATATAAATTAGCATAATTTTGCTGTTTAATTAAAACATTCATATTTTGAGTAGTAACAACAGCTGTATCATTTTCAAGCATCTTATAAAATGCAGCAAAAGAAAATTTATTATTACCTTCAATAACAAAAGAATCTTGTGGAGGAAAAACAGATTTTTCTTTCCTACCAGTATCATAAATATAAGTTCTTTCAAGAACAGAAATTTGAGGTTCAATATAATTAACCAAAAACCAAGGAACAAAAGGTATTATTTGATTTTTCTTTTCTACGAATTTATAAAATTCTGTTTGAAAATAATTTTGTTGATCTTTATTAAAATTATCAAAAAACCATTTTCTAAATAAAATCCAACGATCTTTATTAAACTCAAGTGATATAAGTTTTCTATTATAAGAACCTTTAGAAAAATCAAGTTTGTTTTGATTCATTAAAAATAATTTATTAAATGCGAGTATTTCTCACAGAAAAATCCATATCGGATTCAGTTGGTTCAAGAGACTCCTCACTATTATTATCAGTAGGAATACCATGAACAATATTATCAGAAGAAATTTTTAATTTTCCAAAACGAGTTTCAGAATTATTATCTCTAACTCTAGATGTTGAAGCTCTAGACAATTCAGGACTTTCAACAGTATAATCAAGAGGATCAAACACAGAAAATGAAGAATAAGAAGAAGATCTATGAGATCTACTTGATTTTAACCTATTATTACCAAGTTGTTTAAATTCAATTAAAACATTCCCATCTGGGGTTTGAATAACTTTATTTAATTCAGTTTGTATTACCGGTTGAATAGGAATAACATTTTCCATTAACCAATTTTCAGGAAATTTAACATCATCCCATTTTATTGGTTTCCTAGTAGTGATATGGGATTTACAAAAATTAGTTTCAATTAAAATAGTTTCATTTTTAGTACCATTTATCATTTTACACATAGGATTCAATGTGTATAAAGGCTTATAATAAATGCGATAAGTAATACAAATTGTTTCAGTATTAAGCATATAATTATAACCATGCAACTTTACATTTAAAGTTAAAGCATGTAAAATATTAACATCAGTTAATGATAACTGCAAATTAGGATAAACATTAAAATAAACAGGGCCATGTGCCAAACTTGATTGTATCACACCCATAATTGAGTGCTTCCAATTTAAATTACGAGCATCACGTAAAATAGCAACAAAACTATCAGGAAGATTATCAAGAGTAAGTGGTTTAAAAGCAATCTGTATTAAACCAATATGAATAAATCTATAATCAGCAGATCTATATTTTTCAATATCAGATCTATGAAAAAGCTGTAAAGTAATATCATCTTTAGAAATAGGAATTGTTTCTTCAGTAGTTTTTACCACCTGTTTGAGACCTATTTTCTCAAATGTTCCATATTGATAAATAAGTTTTGGATCCACTTTTGGAATGGTCCATTTATTAAGAAGTTCAATATTAACTGGAAGATCTATTTCCTCCATAGTACTATTTTTAATATTACTACTTAAATTTTTATTGTTTAATTTTTATTTCATTTTTAACTTAATAAATAAAGTCATCAAAATTTATTTAAATTTTTAGATATTTTACTATTTTAACATTATTAGATATTTTAACTTAATATTATTAAAATTATATGGCCTAAAGTGATAAATTAGATTTTTAAAAAAATTTAGATGGTAAATTCGTAGAAAATAAAATTTTATAAATTAGAAGGATATTTGATATTTTAAATTCTAATGTGCAAATTTTAAATTTTTTTTAGGACTCAATTCATTTAATTTGATAATTTAGCAAGTGGGATACATGTGTATGTGTGTTTATATATGTGAATATATATATATAAATATATATAAGTATATAAATAATTTTCAAGATTTATCTTTTTTTTTATCTTTTTACTTTTTTCAATTTTTATGTACTTATTTTTAATTTTTTGTGCAAATATCCTTTTTTTTTTGTCTAGTAAAATACATGGCAAGAAGGGGTTGCTTCACCACATGCCACGTAGGAGAGAGGATGTGACATGGCTCCATATGGATCGGGCCTGCTGCAAATGAATTCGGGCTAGATTTATCCTCAGATTGCCAAAATTCAAAAGTTAGTGTACCAAAAAACATAAAGTCAAAATTTGCTAGTAAGATATAGTTACGAGACCAATTTTGCATTTTTCCTATAAATGAAAACTCCCAATTCATTGAATAATTCACAAAAAAGTTATAAAGCCCAATATTTTAAAGAAATTGGCCCAACTAATGGATTATTCACTTCAAATTTCTTCAAGCTCAATCTTTAAAATAAAACCCAGTTCAATAATAATTCACTAAAAAATTGGCTAAGCCCAATTAACAAATTCTTTACATTATTGTGAAGTCCATTTCTTAAACAAAAGCCCAACCAAAAGTATTAGTAAAAATTTAATTTAATATTCGTTTATAATTAGTAACGAAAATCATTGTTACCATATGTATACAATTGATATTTGGAAGGAATGAATTTTGGAGGGAAGTTAATTAAAATTTAGTAACTAAAAACTTTGTTACAATATATTTTATTTGTAACAAATATTTTGTTGTTACAAAAGGTACCAAATTTTGTTACAAATATATCTTCTTATATGACGGAAAATGCTATATGTAACAAAATAACATTTTTCGTAACGAATAATTATTTAGTTACGAACATAAAAAATTTAAGGTAACAAATTTGAGTTAAAGGTAACAAGACTTTTACTTTGTTACTAAAGAAAATGTTATTTGTAACAAAAAATCAATTTTGTTACAACAAATCTAACATATGTAATGAATTTTACCTTTGTTACCAAAATTTTTGTTACGTGAAGTGCAAATTGTTGTAGTTAGAACTCTTATTGTCCTATCTTTTATTGTCCCATATACCCTACAGCCCTGCCGGCTTTCTCTTTATCGCGTCAATTTTAGGTCTTGCCGACCAAATCGTGTTTTTGCACTCCTAATTGAAATCATTCTATATATCATTTGTATGGCCTTACTGGCATTTGTTTATCACTTGTTTTGTCATATGGGATAATTTATGGACTATTCGTCTCAGCTGTTATGCTTGGGACAAGTTGTTATGCTTGGAGTAATTTACAGACTATTGGCCTTAGCTACTATGCTTGGGACAAGCTGTTATGCTTGGAATAATTTACGAGTTGTTATGCCTATGACAAGTTGTTATCTTGGGATAACGAAGGAATAAGAAAAATCTATTATGCATATTATGCTTTGGGTTTCTATTTTATTTTGTTTTTACTTTATTCGGGGAGCAATAAGGACGGAGAGGTTCCGTTTGATGAATTAGATATTAGTTATGTTTTGGTATAATCGTCTTTCTAATTGTGATGTCTTGCTTGTTGATAAATCTGTTGAATTGCTACTCCTTTGATACTTTTCCTTTGACTGTTTGTCGTATTTCCCTCACTAAGTTTTTAGGACTTACCCTTTTTTTTGCTATCTTTATTCTCTTCCAAGACAGGACTTCGTGAAGATTGAGGGCTCATGACTTGGCCAAAAGAAACTATTTTGTAATAGATTAGGTGTTTTGTATGTACATATAGACTTCACCTAATTGTAGCTCTAAGACTTGAGACAGATGATATGTTTGAATGTTAACTGGGAGACGTTTAGTATGTATATATTGCACTCCTTGTAAGTTCTTTTGAGTTAAAAGTATGCTGCTACCTTTTGAGATTTGTTGAATTTTGGGCTTTTTGGTTATCTTTTATATTATGATTTAAGTTTGAACTGGTGGCACCTCAGCTTAGGGATTACCTTGAGTGGGGCGCCACATAAGTGGTATCAGAACCTAGGTTTTCAATGACCTAGGTTAATATGGGAGTGATTTTTGTAACTGGAATCAATAGGTTTATAAGGGATTAGACTTTAATTGGGAATTATCTAAGATGTAAACACTTGGGGTAAGGAAAACCTGAGCTATACTAGGATATAATTCTTGGAGTGTGGAATTCTCGAACTGTAGGGAATAAGCTTGATTTTGGAAATGCTTTAGATGTGTATACTTGAATTAAAGAATGCCTAAGCTATGTCGGGATATGATTCTTGGAATGTGAAAATTTTGACTAGGTGAAAATGAGGTTTGATTGTGGATTTGAATGTGGAAATGAATGGAATATGAATTTTTGGGATAAGGCTCGACATTAAGAAAGTGAAAGGTTACGACCGGGGTGGCCAACTAGTGTATAATTGGGTTATTAAGCTACTTGGCCTATTATTGTTGATTTAGGATATGATATGAGGTTAATTATATAAATAAGGATCGGATTATGCCTTCTGTTAGTACCACGTTAATATTGGAGAATAGCTCTCAATTTTAGAATAGTTAATAGTAAAACTATAATTATTAAAGGTTATCGAGGTTGGATAAAGATTTGATTGTGAACTTATTCCTTTGGTTAGGTGACGAAGGAGTAGGTCCCACAGACCAGTAGACTGCTAATTGAGGTTGCAACTTTTCTGAGACTATGGAGGTGAAGGTCTGCTAACCTTGCAATTCTATCAATTATCTGTTACTGGGATAAAACCCTGTGAGGGTCTTCTATTTCTATACCGTACTGAGCTATGTTTGTTGAAATCCATGAATTGTTCAGATTCTGCTTGTTATATGTTATTTGACTGTCAGTTATCTGTCCATACATTGATTCGTTCTGTCAGTGATCAGTTATGTACCAAACTGTAATGCTTGGGTAAGTTATGTACCAAGCTGGCATGCTTAGGTAAGTAATGTAACAAGCTATGCTTGGGTAAGTTTTGCAGTAGGTTGTCACGCTTGGATAAGTTTTGCACCAGGTTATCACGTTTGGGTAAGTCTAGTTCGATTTGTATAAGGTTAAGTTTTGTACCAAGCTGTCACACTTGGGTAAGTTTAGTCTGACTAGAATTCTTACATTTTTTATCTCATCTGTTTTATTTGACCCATTTATGATTATTCTATTGTTCTTGACTGCTTGTCCGTATTCTGATATGTTTCTGCTAGACTGTTGATTTACGGTCTGTTGAGTTGAATCTTCCTCAACAGATTCTTTTTGCTTATGCTTATAGTTATCTCTCACTAAGTCCTTTGGATTTACTTCTCCATTTATCTTTGATTCTCTCAGATAGGGATTAAGTGAAGAATTTGGACTCCAGGCTGGACATTAGTATATTTTGTAATAGATCAGGTGTTGAATGTATATATGGAAACATATGAATGCTAAGCATGGACTTGAGATGTTATGACATTTTACATTGATTACTGATAGTGTTGATTTATGGCATGTAAATATTTTGCTAGATATAAAGTGAATTATGGCATGTACTTAATGGTTTGTCGAGTTAGTTTAGTTTGAATTTTCGTTGCTTCTGATAAGTTGAATTTTAGATTTTGTGGTACGTATTTAGTGTATGTGCTGTCTGTTATAGAATTGTTTAAGTTGGAATCCATTGCTATTTCTGATAAGTTTGGAATGTTTGATTATAGGCCTATTGATTTGTATTTTGGGTTCAATTTAAGATTGAACTGAGTGGCGCTTCGACTTAGGTGCTATCTCGAGTGGGGGGAGTTACACATTTGATTATTAGATGATATATGAAATAGTGACATTTGATTAAAAATGCCAACAAAAATATGATTTGAAAGCATTTAATTAGCGTCACTAATTTTTTCTTATAAAGTATCACTCATATTTATTTATGGTTTCACTTATAAAACTACCACAAAATATTTAGTGACACTAACTTAGTGACATTCGGAAGTATAATGACACACAAAACTAATATAATGATAATTGTTGAAAGATGTCACTGTAATACAATATATTAGTGGCGTTTGACTAATAAGTGACCAAAAAAATAGTGACATTTGATTGAAAATGCCAACATAAATATCTTTGCAAGGCATTTAAGTAGTGCCACTAATTTTTTCTTAAAGGATACCACTCATATTTATTTATAGTATTATTTGTAAAAAGTACTGCAAATTATTTAGCGGCACTGATTTGATGCCATTTTACAGTATAGTGACACATTATAATATAGTGATAGTAATAAATATGCTACTATAATAAAATACTTAGTGGTAATTGATTAATAAATATTATGAAAATGAAATTTTATTAAAATTACTAATATAACGATATATTAAAAGCATTTAACTAGCATCACTATGTTTTCCTTAATAAAAAAAATCACTTATAATTTAGTTATGGTGCGACATGAAATAAATATCACGAAAATAGATAAAAACATATATAGCTATTGATAACTATAAAATTTATAAATTTATATATTATCATAATGTATAGATTAAATTAACTACATAATATAATTTTAATGTATCAACTAAATTAACCATATTTTTCAAAAAGCATAAAAAATTTAACTTTCTGCCCAATTTTCTCTTCACCTATACATTATTTTTTAAAAAAAAATTCTCTCTAAATTTAATATCTCACACTTTTTCAAATATATTATTAATAAAATAATTTCGAGCATATATTTAAATAATTGATAAAATATGCTTTTAAAGTATAAAAATATAATAATATTTTTGAAAATTTATAATGAATATTTGGTAGGTAGTTTAATGGTAAATTCATATCTTTCCAAATAAGATGTTGTATGTTCGAGTTTTATACAAATCAATTAGATTATATTGGAGTCTCATATTTGGGGTGTTAAAGGCAAATTAAGATGCCACTAAAAAGAATCTTTTTGATATTTAATTTAGCATGTTATTTAATTAATTTTATGGCATGTTAGTATGCCATCTAAAGAAATATTTTGAGACATTTTAACATCACCATAGGCATATTTTGTGGCACATTAGAATGTCATTTAAAAGTTTTTTTTTTTTTTTTGTTGAGATTTTAACATTTTGTTTATTGTATTTTCTCTAACATATTATCTTGTTATTTAAATGAACTTTTGTAGCTTTTTAAACTGCCACTACATGAAATTTTTAGTGGCATATTAGCATATCATTTAAAATAATTTTAGTGGCATTTTACCATATTATTTAATGCATTTTCCATGACATTTTAATTGTCATTTGATGCAATTTTTGTTCCATTTTATTAATTCCAAAACAAAGGTAATTTAGTGACATTTATACCTTTAGCTAAGCTACTACTAGTGGTACTTTTAAAAAATGTCATTAAACATAGAATTGCCACTATAACATCATTTAAGTGGTATTTTTTCATGTCTTCAATGCTTGATTTTGTTGCAGTAAAATTTCAAGATCATATTTTGAAGGAAAGAATCAGAAGATTATATTAGATATTAGATCCACAATTGATAAGTTTCAATTTTATTTCATTTGTATGACTTTTCTTGTCTTGTAATTTTGTTTATTGAAAAAAAAGAAATTAATGCTTACAAATTTTTAGTACACCCAGTGGGACAATCTCTATATCTCATCTCTTTCTTTTAACAAAATTGAAGTATCAAATTACTGCCAACAAGATTGCTGCAATAAAACTTACTACATCAAATTTCTTAAGTGTTGGAGCAAAAACTGTTGGTGTCATCACAAGAAGTATATCAAAAAAGTTGCAATCATCTTCAAAGGTGACTTATTCACTTGTCGTGGAAAAGGTGTTGCCATATTTTATTTATATGAATAAAGATAATGGAGACTCAAAGGAGAAATCCACATCATCCATTCCCCACTCAACATCAAATTGCTCGAGTATGGCGATAGTGATGGTGACAAGTGCTACAACCTTGGAGGAACAAGTTGCAAATTTGACGAAGACTATTGAAGGAATTAGAAGAATGTCCAACAGTGAGACTTTCAAATCTCCAAATTGATAACAAAGTGGACAATCTTGATGCAAGCTGCATAGTGGAGAAACAAATTGAGGCTCAGGACAAAGACGAAGCATCCACAAAGAAATAGTAAGCCGAAAAGACTATAAATAAAGAACTAAAAGTTTTCACTTAACTAGTTCCCATTAACCCATTGAAGGAGTTTATCATAGAGACTATCAAATATAAGCTTAGTGGAAGCTCTAAGTTGTCTATGACTTACTCCAAGCCATATACTCAAAGGATTGACAACTTAAATATGCCAATTGGTTACCAACCGCCATAGTTTCATCAATTTGATGGCAAAGGCAACCCAAAGTAGGCCGTCATTCATTTAATTGAGACTTGTAATAATGTTGGGACATATGGAGATCATCTAGTCAAGCAATTTGTTCGATCATTAAAGGACAATGCTTTTGATTGGTATGTTAACTTTGAGGCAGGATCTATTAATAGTAGGGGGCAACTGGAACAAGAGTTCCTCAATCGTTTCTATCGCACTCGAAGGGTATTTAGTATGATTGAACTCACCAACTCTCGTCAGTGGAAAGAAAAACCTGTCATTGACTGCATCAATATCGCTAGAGAAATTTGAGTCTTAACTGCAAAGATCAACTGTTGGAAGTTTCAGCAATTGAGATGTGTATCCAAGGAATGCATTAGAGTTTTTGCATCATATTTTAAGGAATTAAACCATAAACTTTTGAAGATTTGGCAACTCATGCACATAATATTGAAATGAGCATGAATTTTGATGAACAAGAAGATTCAAGCGATGTTGGTGATGATGAAGATGTTGGGGATAATTAATTTTCATCTTCAAATTACAAATTCTCCTTGATAAGAGCCTAAACTATCAATAATGCTCCCAGATAAAAGCATAAACTATCTAAAATTCTCAAGTTTAAAAAAATCTACAACTCAAGTCTCCAATACTTCAAGTTAAGGCTCGAAGTTTTGAGTCCCAAGTCCATGACTCAAATTTTTGAATCTCCAAATCAAACACTCAAGTCTCTAAGTTTCTAAATTCAAGATTATGTCTCAAAGTCTCCAAATCCATGACTCAAGTCTCTAAGTATTCAAGTCAAGGCTCAAGTTTCTAAATCTCCAAGTCCAAAACTCAAAATTTTAAGTCTCCAAATCAAATATTTAAATCTTCAAGTCTCCAAGTCCAAAGCTCAATTCTTCAAATTCCAAATGCCCCCCTTGATAAGAGCTTAAACTATCAATAAGGCTCCTAGATACGAGCATAAACTATCTAAATATTCAAAGTCTTCTATGTGCTCCTTGATATGAGCTTAAACTTTCAGTAAGGCTCCTTTGTACGAGCATAAACTATCTAAATATTCAAATGCTCCCCATGTACTCCTTGATAAGAGTCTAAAATGTCAATAATGCTTCCAGATACGAGTATCTAAAATTTTCAAGTTGAAATATCCACATGTACTCCTTGATAAGAGTCTAAACTGTCAATAATGCTTCCAGATACGAGTATCTAAAATTTTCAAGTTGAAGTATCCACATGTACTCCTTGATAAGAGTTTAAACTGTCAATAATGCTCTCAGATACGAGCATAAACTATCTAAAATTTTCAAGTTATATCCCCATCTACTCCTTGATAAGAGCTTAAACTGTCAATAATGCTCCTAGATAAGAGTATAAACTATCTAAAATCTTCAATTTAAAGTCTTCCCATGTATTCCTTAATAAGAGCTTAAATTGTCAATGCTGCACCTAAATACAAGCATAAACTATCTAAAAATTTTAAGTTAAAGTTCCCCCATGTACTCCTTGATAAGAGTGTAAACTGTCTATTAAGTCAAGCTCAAGTAAACTCCTTGACATGAGTATAAATTTTTAATCAAATTCAAGTGGACTCCTTGATACGAGTATAAAATGCCTATTCAAGTTAAATATGCCCCTTGATGCACGAGCCTAAACTGCATGTTACTCTTGGCCCGCAAAAACTGTATACAGCACCTCCCTCAAAAAGATGTTTACCTTGAACTGCGCTATGACTTGATCTATTTATTGGGTTCATAGGCAGATGAGAAGACTTCATCATAAAAATATCCAAGTATTGGCAATCCGCAAAGTCTATGAAGATTCCATAAAGAAATAGAGTTTTTGATCGCAGTGTGCAACATGTTTGTAGAAGGGCTCCATAATTCAAAGAAAGCTTGGAGGATTTCTTGTTGTAGACATATTTTTAAAAATGGAGAGAGAAGGAAAAATTCTCAAGTACTTTAGGGCTTGCCTCTTTCGTGGATGATTGCCACATATTTTGCCAAGCCTTGAAGTGGGGACATTTGAAGACTTATTAATTTTGTCCAATTGGAGAATGACACGCATAAAGTATTATGCTAGTTATTAATTCAAAATTTTCTATTTATCTTGAAATTTATTAAATTTAATTACAAAAGATAAATAGTTAATTTTAATTAATACTCTAGTATTTATTTTATTCTCAAATCAAATATTGGCCAATGTCAAAGATAAAGTATTCATGTTTATGGATCAATCAAATCAAAGATATATGATATTATCTCTTGATATTTGACATTATCATTTGATATTTGATATTGTCAAATCAAAGATATTTGATATTATCTTATCTAAGAAATAATTATCGAAGAAGTTCAAGTTAATTTGGAAGTTTTCCATTAAACATCTACATAAAAGGTTAATCAAAGCACATCAACAACACACAACACAAATTCTAGCAAGTGAGAGAAACTTTGAAGGAGTCTAGTGATTCTCTTCAGCAAATTCAAGGAGATCCATGGCGTTCTAGGCGTTGTTCATGGAACTCATCATATTTTGGTATTTGATTTGAGATTAAGGTACAAAGCCCTCGAATTAGCGTTATTTCAAATCAAATTCAAGGGGACCCACGGTGTCAAGGTATTCATTGCGGAGCTTATCAAATTTCAAGGTCATATTTGAAAGGAAAGAATCAGAGAATTAGACTAGAGATTAGACCCACAATTGATAAGTTTCAATTTTGTTTTATTTGTACGATTTTTCTCGTCTTATAATTTTGTTTATTGCAAACAAAGAAATTTGCACAATCTAAATAATGGTATAAACAATATTTGGAGAAACCAATAGAATGAGGAACCTTTTCTAGTATAATGTTGTAGGTGCGCCGAATAAAAGCTCCCATTTATGTTCTTGATTTGTTCAAATTGAATGTTATTCTTTCGAAATTTTAGTAAGGGGTATTTAGTGATTATTGATTTAATCAGGACTAATAAATTTATATATAAAATACACACAGCTCACGCCTTTTCTACTCTCGTATTTTCATGCGAGATCAAATTAATGTCATGTTTGGGAAGGATGAAGCTAACTATAGCTTTGAAGGCATGCATTGGTGAAGCAGTTTGAATTTTCTATTTCATTTCATGTTTCATCTCATATTTCATTTCATAGATACATATCACGTGGATTACATATTCTTTTTATAAAACTAATTGATTTAAAACTAGATACACTAGCATTTATTCACTAAGAGTATATAAGAAATCAAATACACTTGGTATAATTTGATCCATTAAAAAAATGGGTATTAGTGACTGCTCGATCGGCCACTGAGTAAGTAAAAATCGATCACTAACATTTATCGATTTAGTGACCACCTGGGTTGATTAGAAACACCTTCGTTACTAATTTATATCAGTCACAAATTAATAACTGCTAGAAATTGGTTAGCAATTAGTGATCGATTAATGACAACAATTGGCGGTTACTAATTATTTAGAAAAAAAATTAAAAAATTATATATGTTACTGGGTGATCACTAGTCATGACTATAAGGCTGATTTTATTGGTTCAAGAAAATTATATTCTGAACTTTGCATCCTTTTGGATTTGAACTAAATACCTTAAACTTGTTCAAATGAATTGCAGACTACTACACTACATGTATTTTCAATAATTATTTCAACATATCATATTTTCAAATTAAAAAATATCTATAATACGCAAGTTACCATTATTTTGCATTTTAAAATTTAACAAAAATAACAATTATCATAATATATTATATATACATTGAAAATATAGTATATGCGTACGAATATGTTAAGTAATAAATAGTTTACGTATATATATAGTAATACATACATATACTAATAAATATACATTAATATATATTATAAGTATGTATTTACTTATAATATATATATATATATATTATTGACATGTGTATATTAATTAATTCTCATTTTTTCCTTTGAAGAAGAATATTATTCTTATTTATTTCTTTGTGCATCTATGTATACACTTATAAATTAATGTTCAATTATATGAATATGATATAGAAATAATTAAAGTTATATATTTATATATGAAAGTATATATATTTATATATTTTTTAGAGATACACATATTATTATAAAAAAGTTATACATATTTATAACAAGCACAATATTTTATTACTTATGTTGGTGTTACATAAATTTATACTTACATATTATAAGAATATGTAAAAAATAAAATTTTATATTAACGACCACTTATGATTGAAAAATGCAGTCACTAATTAGTTTTTTTTTTCCCCCTTGTTTTGGATTGGTAAATTGTCTTACGAGTCAAACATATTTGTTTTTCCTATTTTAGGGTGGGGGTGGGGGTGGGGGTGGGGGTGGGGGGAGGAGGACCCATACTAATCATGTTGAGCTCATGCTATATGGAAAATTAGTTAAATGTTTTCAGCATAACTGATTGCAGATGAGGCTAAGAGTGCAACAACAGGTCAAGAGCATGAAAGTTGTTGTACGTGTCTGTCCTAACGATGAAAAATTTTAAGCAAGTGTATGGTCCACAGGTGTCGAATATCTTTTCTTTAATAGGATATACATATATATATATATGTGGGTGTGTGTGTGTGTGTGTGTGTGTGTGTGTGTGTGGCTTGACCTTTGAATTATTGGTTGCGCGCGCCTTCACAAGTATTAGATAGAAACCCTGTTTGTGTGAAATAAATGGCGCCTTAAAACAAGATATATTCCCATTCTTTTCTCAATTATTTTTCTTTTTCATTATTCTTTATCTTTATCATGAAACTGTTGGAATCTTTTTCATTTCCTCAAGACCTCAACATTCTTTTAGTGTAACTAATTAATCTCATTATTTATTCTGTTGAAATAGACACCAAGAGCCTGAAAAATTCGACGAGTTTCAGTTTATATATGGAACTATTATTTTCGGGGCCTGCAGCTTTCACTCTCTCATATATAAGCTTTCACACTTGTTAGTTAGACCGTTGAGTCACTTTCATATGGCAGCTTAAGCCAAAATTGGGTTTAGGAGTAAAGATGTCAAAATTATTAATCCCCGCCGAGAATTCTTCGTAATGGGGATATGAGGAAAAATTAACTTTTCCCCACAGGGATGGGAGACAGGGCCAAAATTGACCTCTGATTGCACAACGAAGAGGGGATTGGGACCATAGTACACGCGGATACCCACTATTCATTTAAAAATTAATTAAATTAATAATTTAATATTATATATTTTTTAAAGTAATATCAATATGTACTTAATTGTTAAAATTATTTTTCTTTCTAATGAACTACATATATTTTTATGGGAACCACACAAAATGGAGAACTCTTTAAAAGAACTGTGAAGATTTATTGATATTTATATTTTTATATTTTAATATTTTTGTTATAATACATAATTAAATTTGATGTATTATATATGATAATTTTTAAATTTTAAAAATTATTTAAAAAACTTTACGAATTTTAGTAGTAGTTTTTTTTCATGAATTTTTCTATAAGTGTTATAAATTTTATTAAATTCGTGAATAACCTTCTCCGCGTAGGGAAACGAAACGAATACCCATTGTGGAGGCGGGGATTCATAATTTATTTGCATTATCGAAAAGTTTCGTATCAATTATTTGCAGATTTTGCAATTAATGTAAATGAAAGCTCAAATTTTAGGTTTGGAATTCATTTTCTAAAAGTTGTGCATCGAGATTCTGTAATTGTGTGTTATATAGTTATTATATGTTCATATCTTAGATCAAATTATGTATTATATAGTCATTCAACCTAACACTTTATAATTAGATGGATATTGTATGAATAAGCTAATCATCCGTGATATATCATTCTAGCCAACACTTCACTAACAAATTATAATTTATATACTATTTCAATTATGAACATTGATAAAGAGAAAAAATTTGCAAGAAATTATAAGTGGGTTATCTTTTCATGTAGTTGGTAAAAAAATTTATGATCACAAACTATTAAAAATAGAAATTTTAACAAAAATCACCTGAATTAGTATTTTTGCCAAGATTAATTTAATTGTTCCCATTCAACTTCTATGATGTATTCTATTGAATAGGTGTTCTGAATATGTAAGAATACTCTCTTCATTCTTTATATTTGTTATTATATCCATGTCATTAAGAATAGTTCTATTATCCTAACTATATTTCTATCTCGATCAAAAAATATTCCAACATTTATGTTATGCAATTTAATTTCATATCTTTGACAACTAAATGCAGGTTGTACGCTCAAGGCTCCAAGAACAAGGGCACCACTTTGAGAAGCGTGTTCGGTGTTGTTGACGTATCCATATCCTTAATTTCATGCATCCTGGATTCCCAACCGTCGATCATTCAACTGGAAAACTCAGTTGGAGTAAGGCTAATTATTGTTGTAATCCTATCGATGAATTATGAGGTTTGGCTATCTCTGAAACTTGATCAATGTATGGCTTCATAAGCATCTTTGTTTCCTACCAAAATGTGCAATCAGTAACAGATTTAATGAGAGTTAAGTTCACCATGAGATCGTTATAGTCAAAATAGGCTTTTCACTGTATACCTGGAAGCATGGATCCATGATTTCTTACATTTTTACCATCTTTACATGATACTTGGAATAAGTTTGGGATATATTGTAAATCAAATAGAGAATTACAAATCAAGATTGTTTGAGCAAAATTTAAATGAGAAAGTAATTACCAAGGGATAAAATTTATCAAGAGTTTAGGATTTGGAAGTTCAAAGATCACAATTATAGTTTTTCTAAACTTTTTAGAACAGCAATGTTTATTGTAATTAGTTATTTTTAATATGTTGATATATTAAATTATGTAATTATCATCCTTCAAAAATATAGAATATTCGTACCTCTACAAATTTATGAGAATTGTGTTTGGAACTAAATCAAAATTTCATCAAGCATCTCTATAGGAGTATAAAAGAAATTTCGAGGCTCATATTTAATCTAATTATGTATTTTAATATTCTACTAAAATGAACTTCTAATAATTGGATGGAGTATCCACTTCAATGCTGCATTATAGACATTGATAATTGTTGAGTCAAGTTAATATGAATCAAAGCGAAAACTTGTATATAATTGAAGCTAAAAATCAAGATATAATTAGATACTTATTATAAAAATACAAATTAATTCTTTTTTCTTTCATTTTTTAATTTTTGGTTCAATCTATTAACCAAAATTTGACATCTGCACAAACTCGAATTGTGTTGGTGAGGGTATTATTGTCATTCAAAGAAGTACATGGACTTACAACATTATTTACAAAAAGAAAAATATATCCTTAAACAAATATATCTGTACTAGAAATTAAAATGCACACTACCCAAATCGCGGTGTTACCTTATGTATCGTAGAGATTTATCTATTATTTCGTAGATGATGATAAGTATTTTTTTTTTTCAAATTTTATTTAATTTCAATTATAAATGTTGCAAATGATCTACATATAGATGGTGACATTGGCATTCTCTCTTCCAATTTTATTTGTTTTCTTTAAAATTTTGGAAATCAATTGGATCATTATCAAGCATAACTGTTTCTTCCTTTTAGTTTTTATGACAATAGGCATGATTGCAATGCTGGACAAGTATGCCATGTATGACTTAAAAAGGCTACTATATGTATAAATTTGAGCTAACAATGCTATATATTATATTTATAGAGATTTTTTTTTTAATGAGAATTTATCTCTTATTCTCTAATTTTTCCATCTCATAGAAACTTGGTAACATAGATTTTATCATTTTTCTTGTGAAATAATTTAATAGGATTGCACATCCAAGAACGAACTCTACATAAAAATTATTCTACATATTTTTATTTGAATGTCAAAAGTTCTAAGAAATACCCCAAATGAAAATTTTATTCATTAATAAGATGGGCACATGCTCTTCTTTCTAGTTTAGTTATAAACTCTATATTATGTTCATCCTTTCTTTATACCATGCTAAATGAAGATCTATTTTCGTGTTACCAATCTATATAGTAAATGAATTTACACATAAAAGTAACTTAAAACTTCTATTTAATTGGATGGTTATAAAGACAGAGATGATTAAGAAATATCAATGATCACATGAGTTTTTTTAATATAAATATTTATCACATGCCGATTTTAAGTTCAATAAATTTCAATATATAAATGTTGCAGTAAAGAAAATTTTATTTTTTCAAAATTCAAATTAATTAAGTAGAAAACTGAAGTTCTATAAAGATTGAAATATTTTTTCTAATTTTTTTTATTTTTAAAATTGTTAAGACAAATTAAAATATGAAAATAAACTAAACAACCAAATTCTTAACCCCCCAAATTTATATGTCCTAATTCATCTTATGATATATATATATATATATATATATAACATACAAGAAAATAAATTTTGTGTAAATTATTTATAGATAGATAGGACCAAAAATTAGGATGGAATAAGAAAAATCAAGTTCTGTCACATTATTACCATTTTTGTAGAACCAAATTTTGGAGGGAGAAAAATGATGGAGGGAACTGATTAAATAACATTGTTATTTAAAAAAGGTATCAAATAAATTTGTTAATATTTATATATTTTCAAATTTTAGATTGAACAAATTTCTGTTAGGAATGAACATTAATTGTTACGTAGATTTAGTTAGTACAAAAATCGGTACCTTTTAAAATTTTTTGGAGGAAGCTAAATTTTATTGTTACACATAATTCAACAATTTGCTATAGAATTGGTGAGGCCTTGCTCTTAACAAATAAGTTGATGAAGTGCAATTAGATTATTTTATAAATTCATGTGAAGACCAATTTTTAAACAAAGCCCACTTCATCGAATTTAATAAAAAATTATTAAGTCCAATTCTTATAAATAACTTAGTGAAACACAATAACATTATTCCACAAATTAATATAAAGCTTAATTTTTAAGCAAAACCCACTTTATCAATTTACATAAAAATTAGTGAAGCGCAATTCTTAAAACTAACTTGGTGAAACCAATTAAATTATTACTTAAATTAATGTGAAGCTAAATTTTTAAAGTAGCCGAGTTCAAAATTTACTACAAAAATAGGAGAAGCGCAGTTCTAAAGATGTTGGTCAAACCCAACTTGATTATTTTATAAATTACTGTGAAGCTGAATTTTTAAATAAAGCCCACATTATTAACCTAAAAAAAACTTAATGAAGCTCAAGTCTTAAAAATAACTTGGTGAAGCTCAATTAGATTAGTGTATATTTATATGAAGCTCAATTTTTAGATCAACTTCATCAAATCACAAAAAATTGATAAAATTCAATTCTTAAAAATAAGTTGATGAAGTCAATCACATTTTTCTATAAATTAATGTAAAATCCAATTTTTAAATAAACATACTTCACCACTTCACTAAAAAATTATGAACCCCAATTCCTATAACTAAGTTGGTGAAACCAAACTAACTAGTTCTTTAAATCATGTGAAACCCAATTTAAAGAAATTCCAATTCAGCCATTAATTAATGAAAAATTAGGTTAAACCAAAATATAAACAACTTGCTGAGGCCTAATTCATCAATTAAAACAAATTTGGTTAATTCAATTATTGTGTACAAATTGTAATGCTCAGTTTATCCTCCTTATTGGGCTTACTTTGATTGGCATCGTGAAGCCCAATTAAAGAATTAAAGAAATTGAAAGCCCAATTTCAAATATAAAGGAAGCCTAATTCATAATTATAATATCTTATTGGACTTTCTCGAATTTTAGGACACCCAATTTGAAAAACAAAAAAGAAAAAAGAATATATAAAGCAAAGCCCAAAGGAGCCCAATTGAAAGTTAAAAGATTCTTTTGGGCTTTCTTTAATTTACATAAAGGTTGCCCAAATCAAAAGAAACCCCACTTTACAACCTTTTCTTTAGGGCTTTCTTTAATTCAGGTAAACGAACCCAATTCAAAACATTAAAGCAAGCCAATTTAGAACAAATATTTGGGGGAACCTAATTTTTTCAATGAAATGTTTGTTATAATAAATTTTATTTGTAACAAATTTGTCTATGTTACAGAAATTCTAACTTTTTGTTATAAATGAACCAATGCAAATGGCAGGAAATATTATTTGCAACAATATTTAATGTTTAATAATGAATTTGTCTCTAGTTAGAAAAGACCAAACCTTTTTTTTTGTAAAAAAATATTATTTGAAGGTAACAACAATTTTTCTTGGTTACCCAAGCTGAGCAATTTGGTAATTATAATATTTTGTTAAAATTATCGATCAATTGTATTAAATTTGGGTCGTTACCAAATTATTTATTACATGAAGTATAATTTGTTGTAGTGAAATTTAGATTTAAACTCAAATCAATTTGATGCATGCATTAATATGATTTATATAATATATGTAGATATTTTAAATATAATTATTAGTATAATTTATCATATTTATTGTTTTATTTGTATAATGCTATCATAAAATGTTAGAATATAGAAAAGTACAATATTAGATAATTATTATGGTTATATCAATTTATCATTGTTATCATTGACGGCGTTACACTAATAATGCAAATATTATCAAATTATTATGAATAAATTACAATATATTTTAAATCATTAAAAATAAAAAATAAAAAATAAATAAAAGCTCATAACTTATGAATATTTATATATAGGGTCCGAGCTCCACTAGCAGAAAGGTCAACTCGACAAGCCCAAGGTTAAGCTTAAAACAATTGAGTTTAAATGTTTTCATTTATTAATTTAAATTGAGAATCAATCTAGTCAACGTGCTAGGCTTACGAATCAGTTAGATTTATCATACACCCTTTATCTTTCACTCTCTCTTACCATGCATGGCCAATCATTTTGACCCCCTCCCCCTCCCCCTCCCCCTCCCCCCCGAAAGTATTGAACATAAGAAAGATATAATACAACATAAAGGCCACATCATAACATGATTAATATTGGTGATTTTTCTATGAAATTAAAATTGAGAATTGAAATATTCACTAACAATAAAAATGAATTACTACTCAACATATTTCTTTGAAAGGGTAGTAGAAAATATAAAAAATAAGAGTTCAAACGAACGCAAATATCAATATCTTATAAAAAGCTGAAGTTGTTGGATCATGTCTTCACTTACACTAATAAAATACTTTACATGCCAATTCTATTTTTTTTTTTTGTAGTAAGGTTACTTAAGATTCACCACATATCCAAATATAAAGTGACATGTTTATCATGATTAGGCTTATTACGAAATAATATGATAAGATTTAGATATGCAATGAGTTTACAATGACTACTTCCTTACCGCAATCAATATTAGTTGTGCACACAAGGTACTATAAATAGAGTACAATTTGAATTATAAAGAAATGAGCTCACATTAGAAAAATTAATTATTTTGCGCTTAATATTTATATTGACTTCTTGGGATATCCTTTGTGGAGGAGAAGATTGTGGCAAAATTGTGGTGTGAGAAGATGCGCTTGACAAGGTTTTGACATAGAAAGTTGATTTCTCTTTGAGTTTTAAACTTTATATCAATACAATGATAGTAGTTTTAATACCCGTATAAATGTTGGTCAGAAATTTTTCTTGGCACAACTTCAATTAACTTGCTCTTGAAATTTTCTCCCGTTTACGCAATTTTGATTCCTATATTCTCCTAAGTAAGACAAGTTGTTATTTGTTTTTCTCTCCCCTTAAAGATTATTTTTATATTCTGCATCCCATTTGAAAATTTTCTGTTACCTGTGTCTTCTCTCTTTAGGGAGATTTATGCTTTATTTTACAGTAAATTTCTTATGTTCATTACTTATATAAGCTTTGATAATACTCAACAAATTTGATATGTTGAAAATCCTAATCCAAGTTTAGATAGCACGATGGTGTAGGATCCACAATTATGCAATTTTGATTCTAATTGTGCAATTTTGGTCAAATGATAAATTCTTAGAATTTTGATATTTTAATCAATTAAAAAAATTTCATTAGTCGTATCTCTAACAAATATGATTGTATTTGATTTCTAATTTTCTTTCATTTGAAATTCAAAATATATTTAATAATAGGGTGAATTAGGGCTACCACCCTTGAGGTTTGGTATAATTACGAAAAGATTCTCGCTTTTTCAAAAATTATAAAAAAAACCCTTAAGATTTGTCACCGTCCAACAATTTAGTTCAATCATTAGCCGCCGTTAGGATTTTTTCACATTGTCATTAAAAATGGTGTGTGAAATTTCATAATTACCCTTATGTTAATTTGGCTGATAAACTCATTGTATGAAAGTACAATACATACGACAAGACCTTAATAAAACTACAAAAATGCCATACATCTTAATAAAATATATATTTAAGAATATGTAAAATATTTATACACATACACATGCCTATATATATAATATAATGTTATATCATATATATATGATATATACATATATATACACACAAAAAACACACCTCACCACGCAATCCCCATGGTACTGCTGCCATGCATGGCCATGGTCCGCGGAAGAAGGAGAGGGGGATTGTATTCTAAGAAAAAATTATCTTTTTTTAATTAATAAATAATTTAGTTTAAAATATATATTTAGATTTTTTTTTACTTATTTATTCCTAATTAATATTATTTTTAATTAATTAATAAATTTAACTAAATTTCATTAGTTATTTTTGATATATTTATTATTTGAACAAATATTAATTTAATTTTTTTAAATATCTTTATTTTATAATGATTATTGTTTTAGTAAACAATACAATTAAATTTAAAAAAGTTATCTTTTTTAATTTATAAACAATTGAGTTAAAATACATATATTTAACTTTTTTTACTTATTTATTCTTAATTAATATAGTTTTTAATTAATTAATTATTTATTTTTTTAATCAATAAATTTAACTAAATTTTGTTAATTATTTTAGATATATTAATTATTTGAATATATAATTTAATTAAATTTAACTAAATTTTTTTAGATATGCTTACTAGTTTAATAGTATTTAATATGTAACTCTATTAACAAATATATTTATTATTTAATATTATTAAATAAATTTAATTATATAAGTAAATTATTTTAAATATGTATACTATTTAACATAATTCAAAATTGTAAAATATCATAATACATAAAGGGGTATTTAAGACTTTAGCCATCAAACTAATTTTTTAGCATTTTTTATTTTTTAAATTGTTTTGCTGTTAGGGGCATTTCAGACATTCTGCAAATTCTGTCTACATTACAGTTAAGTTTTCCATTTTAGAGGGCTTTTGTAATTTTAAAAAAAACAAGGACCTTTTCATAATTATGCCAAACCTCAGAGGGTGGTAGCTGTAATTCACTCTTAATAATATTTCATAATCTTTATTAAAGAGCTAGAAGTTTGAGAAATGAATAATTATAAATTAATTGATATGTAAGAGCTTTTTTTTTTTGGACGCTATGTAAGAGCTTAATTTATCTAAATTCTTAAAATTTAATTATTTTTACAATAATTTTTTCAGATATCTAAAATATTTTTAGATAAAACTATATATATATATATAGAATACAAAAAATAATTTAATCTCAAGAATATTTCAAATATAAAAAGTTATTTCCTATAACAACTATAAATATGAACATTATCTTTATACTATTAATTTAAATCAATTTAGCTTTTTAGCAATATAATAGAGAACTCATTTTCAATTATTGAAATAAGTTCTTTTATATGGGACATATATATAGAGAGAGATAGAGTTGACATAATTGAAAATTTTTAAAATCTTGATAAATGACTACTTAAATAGCAAATAATATCAATTTTTATATTTTTCAATATATTTAGTTAAATAATTTTATAATTATATCACCTACTTTGTTTTAATATTTTTGCTTATAATAATTCATAAAAACTATTTCGACATGGATTAATGATGTCAGATCAAAAAAGCTTGATTGAAAATAAATTTAATTATCAATACATATCTATAAAAAACTTTATTTTTTAAAAGAATTATTTACTTACTTGTCATATCAAAATATGTATGTATAAATATATGTCTAATTTAAAAAGCGTATGTAATTAAATATTCTGCTCTGCTTTTATTTTCTTAATTCTTTCATTTATTTTTTAAAATTTTATCATGTTAAATTTTTTTGTATAATTTATAATAGGTTGTAGGTGGAGAGAGATAGAAATAATGGAATAGAGAGAGAAGATATATTGTTATTGGGAGAATATATATAGGTTATCAGAGAATGTATTTTGAAAATGAAAATGAAAATAAAAATGAAAATGATGTTGGGTGAAAATGTGTAAAAGTGATGTGTTTCATTTATGTAATAGTAGAAAATATAAAAATGAGCTTTGAAAATGAAACCAAACAGGTTAGTTTCTAAAGCTTTATTCTAATTAGTTTATTTGATAATAATATTTAAATCAACATATTTTTAGTTATTTTATAACTGATCAACAGTAAAATTGACATTTGCTTATGATAATTGAAGGACGACATACTTCAATTTATATGGATTAGATTATGTTGGGAAAATTGATTTTAAAGGAGCGAGGAAAATAAAAGATGAAAGCTATTATGACAACTTATCATTGTTCTTGCTTCAACTTCTCAGTCTTATGAATTAATGTGTTTTGTTTTTAAAATGTATATACACAATATTTTGATTGGTGAACATCCAAATTTAAATCTAAAGAGTATGAGAAAATTTTAAAATCAACTTATGATTTGAGGTGTGTGTGATAATTGTTATTAGATAATTTAAGTTTTTCTCTATATGGTTATTTTAAATAAAAATTCAATTGTAGATTTTTTAGGAAAAATGTCGATAAATATCGTAAAAGAAAAATTGTTAAGGCTTATTGAGGTTTTAACATATTCTTGATAGAAAAACAATCAATACATAACGAAATCGTCAATATGTCTAACATTTGATATATTTAATGTAGGTTTACACATGTATTGCCCAAAAAACAATTGATGAATATGAGATATTGAGATGATTATATCTTATGAAGAATTCATTGAATTTATATACTGATTAATCATTTGATATTAATGCATGGAAGTTCGATTTTCTCATTAATATTGAATATAAAACATATGAGTAAAATTATATGCTGCTAAATATTATATAATTATTACCGTTAAAAGATTTTTTTCATTATTATAAATATATATATATATATATATATTTTAAATAATGCATATTTTTTGTGCAGGCAAATATAAAAAGTTTCAAGAAATGATGGAACTTCAAGAATATTTGATCCGATAACACATACATTCATCTGAGATATCTTATGTTTTACTTATTTCAATAATTAAATTATACTCAATAATATTTCCGTTAATATTACTCAATACGGAAATCAATGTAAATAAACTGTCAAGAAAGAGGGGAAAAAACTACAAAATATTTATGCTCAATCTAAACGAACCACAAATACAACATATGGACAAACAACACAGTGAAAAAAATAAAAATGAATAAAATGAAAAGGCAATAGATAGAGAAATTAATTACTTAAATTGAAATAGTAAAAAACATAACTCAAACCACATATTGATCATCGACTTTTACTATATCACCAGCTATACACTTTTATCAGATTTTCTGGGGGATAATTTGTTGAGTGATATATACCATCACTTTCAGCTGCCCAATAGCATAGTTGACCATAACAGCACTGTTTTGAAGACCATCTAATATTGTAAACATCAAAAGCTATGTTTTTCTCATTCCACCAAAAATGGCAGAAGAACAAGGTTGTGGGTCCGACACAAAAATTAAAGTGAAAATTTTGATTTGTAGTTAGTGTATGATATCCTAGATCATCATCTCCTGATGCACAATGCACCAATAATGGTGGAGAGTTTGGAGGAAGATTGTTGACAACATAAACCCTAACTTTGTATGAAAGAAAACAAATACGTTTCTCTGATGCCATTGTTTGTAAAAGAACATTTGAAAGGATGAAAAATTGTAACAAATACTTTCTCATATTGGTTCTAGAATTTGAAAGGACTTTGATTTGCTGGTTTTGGTGTGTGCATTAAATTTATAGAGGAAATAGTCCATCTCTAATTGTTCGTTGGTTTTGGAAATTTGGTTTGTTGTTTCTAGCATGTCCAATTGATTGGGGCAACCTGAAATCAATGGATGCCAGCAACTAGTTTTTAGTTGATTAATTGGAGTAAAGTGGTTTTGGAAATTGAACAAATTATGATAGTGATTTAATGAGAGTAATTAATACAAGAGATTATAATGGTTTAATGAGATTAACGCAATAAATTATATTAATCTTGAACTATGTCATTTTATCTACTATATATGTATATATATCTAGACGATTACATATAGAAAGGGGTACTCTTTTGACTAAAATTTTGTAGTTTTGATGAGATTATGAGTTTTTAGAATCTAAAATTAAATTAATTATATAAAACAAGTTCATTAATAATTTAACATTAATCGTAATTTGCTTTGTTTCACAATTGTTGAATGAAATCTAAGCAAATTTAATGCCCTTTTACTATATTCCTTATATCTATTTTCACTCATAAATCTATACTATTAAATGGCGGAAGTTAGCCTATTCTCAATTAGTGTCTATTTAGACCAATTATAGATCCAATAGTACTCTCTAATGGAAAAGAAGCTACTAGAAAAAAGATTATGTACTTGCACAAGAAAGAGTTGGCTAGAAGAGCACGTATTATTTAAACTCATTAATGTAAAATTTAATCAAATCTATATTATTATAGATCGAAAGTGTATCGTTCAACTACATTTTTGCATTCTTTTTGAAATTTTCAATTCTTCAAAATTTGAATATTTTTAGTTATTTAGGATGGATTTCTAGAATTTAGAAGTTAGAAACTTTTAGCGGGTAGAATACTTTCATTTGTTGCTTAACATTAGTAATGAATTGTAAATATCAACTAATCAAATTTAATAACATTTTAATATACTGTTTGAATTTATATATTCTCAAACACGCACATTATAAATCTGTCATATATCAAAATATGGGTCTTCTTTAGATATCTTATATAATCCTTTCAAATTTGGGATTTGCAACAGGTCAACATTTGGGAATGATGTTAAGAAACTTGAACCCAAAGTTGAGATATACAAAATGTCAACCTCTGGAAAAGATATTTATAAATCAAAAAAACCTTCATAGCATCAGAATTGGATGGGAAATCAAGATCGAGATGATTGAACTTAAATAATTTGTAAAAGATCACATTCTTAAATCAAGGTTTGAAATCAAATTAAAATCAAAGATTGAGAATGAGGAAGGATAACAAAGAATAACACTAAAAAGACATTGAGCAAATCGCATAATTAATCCCTAAAAGTTTCATTTTGAAATTATTTTAGCGCCCAATTTTCATAACTTCATCTTGTAGTCCCTAAATTTAATATTTCGTTAGTCCTTAAAAGAACACTCCGATGGATTTTAGCGGGAAAATTGTCCTCCTATTACAGTTTTGTAAAATTGTCAATCTAAGGTTTTAATTTTCACTTTAATTCCTCAAATTTTCTTTTTTCTTTTGTCTTTTTCTCTCTTTCTTTCTTTAGTCAACATGTCACGAAAGGCAAGAACAAGTCATGTAATGCCCTATAATTTTATTTCGTATTAAATTCATTACCAAACCTTATTTTATTTTATTTATTATTTCAATTAAATTTGTAGTAAGACATGAAATATCATTTCATAAAAAATATATAACTAAGTAAATAAATAAATAATATTAAATCATCTCATATTCAAATAGTGATAACTTATAATATTTTAGGTCCATATATATATAAATATATTTATAGATGTTCTATATTTTGAGGAGTATAAGTTATAATTCTACTCAAATTAGTATTATATTAATACAAGAATTTGAATTATTAAACTTTAGGAATTAATAATAAAGATACTAAAATTATAATAGGATTATCTTAATCCTAGGAGAAAAATAATTAGAGTCCTATTTGAATTAAATCACTTTTCCCATATATATATAGTTTCTACAAACAAAACCTAAATCATAATAAACCAAAAAAGATTAAAAAAAAGAAAGAAAGAAAGAAAGAAAGACGGTAGAGTGAAGAAAACAGAGGGACGGGCTGCAACTTTTCCCTAGCAAAACTTCAAGGTAAGCCTTAAAATTTTTGATTTGTATGCTACCTATATTGTATGTCGGTTGACCTAGGTGCCAAATTCCAATTGAAAGTTTCACTTTCAATCAAAGTGCTATAGTGTTGTGAATGTTGGAAATAAGTTTTAAAATTTCTTCAATTTATTTTATTTCCAACAAATAATTTTATCATATGTCTTAACATGACAACTAATGTGCCTATGTGTTTTATTCATTTCATATTTATGGCCTCAATATCATTTTATTTAATATGTTTGACCACTTTATTTTATAATTATTGGGACTAATTATAATTGAATTTATGGTGGTTTTATGATGCTTTTAGTGGCCCATTAATCCTTTCTAAAAAGTCAAACTTTTACTGTTATATAAAGGGGTCATAATCTTTCTTTGGCACATAGAGTTGGTGTGCGTTTTAGATTGTTTTATTTTATACACTCCCCACAAGCTCTTGTGTTTTTGGCAACGTGACTATGGACTGGTTCCTAGTCTCCTCGTGGTCGTGCACATGGGATGAGACACCGCTTTGAGCTAATGGGTTTTATCTTGGAGTCATGATCAACCACTAGTACCCGCACGGAGGGAGGCAATCATGGCTTTAGGACAGCGACAAGTGTCGTGACTCTCCATTGATCCAGTTCCAATTTCTTCCTTGTTTATTCGGTTTGATTGATCACTTTCTTAATCATTATTTTATAAAATTATAATCATGTGAATTATTGTTACTTTATTTTATATTTTAACACAAATCACACAATTATCCACAACAATCTAAAGCCATGATTAGTGATTTGTGTTTAAACAATAATAGTCTTGAAATTGATAATTAAATCTAACTAATGATTTGTCATGCTTTCTTGTCAAATGCGAGAGTTTTGCAAGAATTGGACAAATGCAAAATGCTTCTGATTGCTTATTGAGAATATGAGCCAACTTTGGTCTTGAGCATAGAAAGAAATTGGTATGAACTATTCTACTGCCGCTTTAATTGTGTACAAGATCATGAGAAAATGCTACTTATTTACTTCAAGGGTAAGTATTCTTTAAATCTTATTTTCTTAAACACACACACACACACACATATATATATATTAGTGAGATTTAATTCACTCCATTATATTTCATAAGAAAAATATTAATTGTTGAATTTAGAATATTCAATTTGCTGGTCTAGCATGATGTCATTTGCTTATTTGTCTTTGAAATATTTTGTTATTTCATAAGTCAAAGTGCTTGGTAAGCAAGTATATATTTATCTTACACTATATATATTAATGTTCAATTATGTTATTTTAACTGTTAGATAATTATTACATGCATATTTTCCTCCAATGGTTTAAGTGTCTAACGGCTAGTTGGACAAAATTGATTAAGAATAACTAAATACAATTAGTGCATTCAACATACTTATCAATTATGTTTGTGGGTTAATTTTTTTTTAAAAAAAACAAAGAAAAGAAAAGAAAAGAAAAGGAAAAAATTATAAAGTACAGAATTTCATACGACTTGCCAAATCAACGGTAAGCTAGGGAAGCCTTCGCATCATGGGTGGAAAGTAAAGACAAAATATTATATATGGTTCACATTTAAATTCTTTTATAATTCTCCTTTTTGTAACATATTTTAGAGTAACATAATTTCAATTCCAACGGCTAGTTGACTAATTGAGTAATTGTCCTTGAATGTGTTTTCAATGCTAGTCAATGATCCATTAGTAAGCTTTAATTTTACAATACAAAATCTTAGTGAGTTTTATTTTCTTCATTGACTTTGATTTATAATTGACCATTAGAAAATGAAGCTTGATGCTTTCTCATCCACTAGCAAGAAATAAAATATTCCTTTGTCATTTATAACTTGTTACCCTTCCTATAGATGCACAAGACAGACATTTGCACTAGAGTGTAGGGATTTTGGTAATAGGATTTAAAGTGGGTCTTTGATACAAATGGTGATATGTAATTTTCCATCTAAATTTTGTCAAAGCACATAAAGTGTGTATTATTGATTTTTGTGATGCTTAAACTACATAAAATGATCTAGCATTACTCATATATTACTTCAGAGTTGCAAATAGCTAATTTGTTAAAAAAAAACAAAAAAATTATATATTTTTGATCTTTCAAATATTATGACAATTTTATAAAAATATTTTATGTTGTCATAATTTATGTGTATATGACTTTCATGATTGCCATCATGGTATGTAGTGATGCTTGACTGCAATTGCTGCCATATTAATTCACCCTAAATTCTAGTATAACGTGGCGGTGGAAATATTTGTTTAGTTTGCTAATAACATATTACTCCTACTCCATTAATTCTGTGAGTTTATATTTAAATATTTTTAATTGCAAGTGATTAATTGTTGGTCTATATATGAAAGTCCAAAAACATGAAGATAAGAGAAAATTTCTGTTCTTCTTTGTTTTCCCAAATTACGAAGGAAATGTGGGGGTTTCAATTTGAAAGTGAAATTTGAAACTTCTTCCTCTTGACTTTTTATTGATCAACAAGTTAATATTTAACATTTTATGATTGAAAGTTCGTTATTGTTGGTATGCATAAGAAAGTTTTTGAAGACTTGAAGAAAGAACAATACTTTATTTTTCATTTCTTCAGTTATAACAAAAAATGTGGGGGTTTAAGTGAATCTAAGAGTTTTATAAAATAAAGATCTATTATTCTTGAGTTTATAAGTGTGCAGGATGTATCAAATATAAATTTTAGAAGAAAGTTCACACTCCAAAATATTTAAGAATTTACAAGTGATATTTAGATTTACTTTCATGGATCTAGTAATATATTATTTGTGGAGTTTATTTATAAAACAGGTCCACGTGCATAAGTGAGTGAATACAAGAAGGGTGAAAAATGAAATAAGAAGCATGTGATGTTATATTCCATGAGATGGAAAAACTGCCTCAGGGGACTAGCGCAGAGGCTAGATCCTTAATCATCGAGGGGGATGGGCTAAGTCCATAAGGGAGTCACCTCCGGGAGTAACCCAACCTTTGTGATTGGAGACCCCATGAAGAAGGTTCAATGGGTAGGAACAACCTGTACTGCGTGACTCGTATATAGCACTAATTTTAAGGAGTGTACATGAGATATCTCCTTCCCATCTCTAAGGTGAAGTGCTATGATAATGTGATGTTAGGCTGGGCTTTGACCCTTAATGAGACCGAAGCGGGATTTCCGCGAGGTATGGATCACACATACCTTTGGAGGGCTTACCTAAGTGAGAGTTGCCATGGGCCGTGGCTGTGGGTTTGGGCTAACCCTAGAAACCTCATGAGAATCAAGATTGAGCGCAGGGCCATTAACGCGCTAACCCGCTATAACCATGTCCTGAGTTAATATCGTGTGTTTGGTAATTGAAGTTTGGCTCAAGGGACCTAATTCAAGGCTTAGTCCATTATGGCCTCAAACGGATATTGCCAACACTAAGTGTATGTTCAAGCCCGGAAGGCACACACACCGATTGCACGGTATAGGTTGCCATCATATTTATTTTATATTAAATTTCAGAAATTTTAAATCTTGTGGGGGATTGTTGGAAATAAGTTTTAAAATTTCTTCAATTTATTTTATTTCCAACAAATAATTTTATCATATGTCTTAACATGACAACTAATGTGCCTATGTGTTTTATTCATTTCATATTTATGGCCTCAATATCATTTTATTTAATATGTTTGACCACTTTATTTTATAATTATTGGGCCTAATTATAATTGAATTTATGGTGGTTTTATGATGCTTTTAGTGGCCCATTAATCCTTTCTAAATGGTCAAACTTTTACTGTTATATAAAGGGGTCATAATCTTTCTTTGGCACATAAAGTTGGTGTGAGTTTTAGATTGTTTTATTTTATGCACTCCCCACAAGCTCTTGTGTTTTTGGCAATGTGACTATGGACTGGTTCCTAGTCTCCTCGTGGTCGTGCACATGGGATGAGACACCGCTGTGAGCTAATGGGTTTTATCTTAGAGTCATGATCAGCCACTAGTACCCGCACGGAGGGAGGCAATCATGGCTTTAGGACAGCGACAAGTGTCGTGACTCTCCATTGATCCAGTTCCAATTTCTTCCTTGTTTATTCGGTTTGATTGATCACTTTCTTAATCATTATTTTATAAAATTATGATCATGTGAATTATTGTTACTTTATTTTATATTTTAACACAAATCACACAATTATCCACAACAGTGAATTCATTTCCAAAATTCCAATATGCTACAAGCTATGCTTGCCGCCTGTCACAACATGGAAAGCTCTTTTTGTTTAAAGAATCGAATTTTAGTTGATGCCAAAAATTATGACTATAGAAGGTTCAGCCTAGGGAAATTAGTGATCTCTAAGACTACTCTCATGTCTAATACATATGATCTATTCTCAGAGATATATATATATATATATATATTATGCATATGATATTTATATAGTATTATTGTTGTTGCTGCTGAGTTTTGATTTTCAAATTTTAGGGCTAAAAGTTCTATACTAATTAGTGAGTCAAATTTTGCTAATTTTACTTCAAAATTTTTCTAATGAACTTTGATGTGTCTACAACATTGTGAGAAAATATTAGGTCTTAACTATCTCTATTGAATTTTATAAAAATTCAAAAAAATAACCTGCCAGACTAAGTGGTGAGTCTGCATAGGTTTCATTTAGAATTTTTTTTTACCCATTTAAACAATGGTATTTTAGAGCAATAAATTTTACTAAGAAACTTTGATGTGTTGGTAACATTACTAGAAAGTTTGATGAACTCAAGCGTTGTGGTTATCTTTCTAAAACTTATCAAATTTAACCGCCTGAGCGCATATCGGGTGTGGACTATTTTTAACTTGAGAGATTTATTACCATGATAATGGAAGTGTTTCATTTTTAAAATTTTTATATTTTAATTTGAATTGTTTAGAAAAAAAATAAATAAAATATTAGATCCTCATATTATATATTTTAGTTATTGAAATTTCTGTATATTTGCTACTAGAAAATTAGAGTATCAAGCTTCTGAATTCTTGAAAATAATTACATGCCCTACTTCTAGAAAAAAATTGACTTAAAAAAAAAATTGTGGCTAAGTTAATGATATTTCTCTAATCTTCAATGCTACATGAGTATTATAACTTGTGTCTAATTTTTACGTTAATATAAAAATTACTCTTAAATCAGGATTATTTATTTCAATAAATCTTTGGAAGTGAATTGCTAATTGGAAAGTTGAGTACCATATTAAGCCTTTAAAATCTTTAAGTGGTGCTTGCAAGTTCATAATTGTGTAATGAGTGTGTCTGATGAGGATAACAAGTATAGTTCCTGTTAGGGTTTTTTATATTAAACTTAGGAAGAGTTACTCATTTATTTAGTTTGTTCTACGCATTCGTCATAAAAGTGTTGTATGGGTATTCTAGAATAAGTGTGAAAGTTTATGCTCTTGGTTGAAGTGTTCATTCGAGGAAATTGGTTTAATTATTATAATTACTTAGTAGGTTGTGCTAGCCCCTGGGAGATCATTGATTGGACAAATGCAGAGTATGGTGAGTGCTTATTTCTATGTATAATATATAGGAGTACTTACCTAGAAGGTTATATATTGCAATGCAAAGTATTGAAAACTTTTCTTTGATTACACTACATTATAATTATATTCCACTGCCCACATAAAAATTTCTTATTTTATTCCATGATATGAGAAAACATGCCTTTTATGATATCATTTTTATTTAATAATGTTTTTAGACAAGCAATTAAATACAATGATCAATACTAATGACTGAATTTACCGTACTTATATTGTATGTTGGATCCAATTTAGTCTAGTTGTGCGAGAGACTTCACCAGGCGATAGTAGGATTGCCAATTGAACCCCAAGCCCCCATGGCCTAATCCCTACAACGCATAATAGAAGCCATTTATGGTTGAGGTGGGTTGTAGGATTTTTCGAGGACCTAGGCTTGAGCACTATTTGGTAAGGTCACGCCTTATCCGGAGTGATAAAAGACTATTACAGTAGGAGTCATAAAGTTGTTTGGCTACAACAAACACTGGTTTGATCATTGCATTTAACTATTAGCCCATTAAAAAGTGGTTACTGACAGATTCCTGTTTTACTACTGTAACACCCCAAGCAATCATATAATTGATAGAATTTTATTTAATATTATTTTCATGAATTTTATTATTTATTTTTGAAAGTTTGGGGGTTATTATGTAAATAGGGAAAAACTTAATTGCAAGGATTTTAGAAGTTTTTGGGGGTCATAATGGAATTATTTAGGTCAAATGGGCAAATTCAAAGCACTAATAAAGTTGGGGGTTAATTGGAAGATGGTTATTTTTTTGGAGGACTTAATCGAAAGCTAAAAGGAAGTTTTGGGGGTTAATTGGTGATCTTTGAAAGTTTTCTTTATATATCATTCCCTCCCCCCACCCCCCATATTTTTCTTCATTCCACACATGCACCCTCTCTCTCTCATCTCCAGCGATTATCTCTGGTGATGACCAACCTTAGAAAGTTAACCTAGCCAAACTTCTTCTTACCTTGCTAAGAACCCAATTGTGTAACATGCAAACCAAACCAATCGGTGGAGTGGCTGAAAATTAAGCAAGAAAGCTCGACCGCGGTGGAGATGGTGGATGTGGTGTCATTGACGGTGGAAACTAGTATCTAAGTGGTGGGCTTTGTAGTATTTAGCTTGGAGAACAACTTGACATGCTTACCTTTCGATTTCACCTCTCCAAAGCCGGTAAAATTTGGCAAAATGGGCAGTGGCGGCGGTGGTAACGCTGGGAAATCAGAGCTGCAATTGACCCTCAATTTCGCAATAAACTAGGAAATTGAGTTGGGTGTTTGCTTGGTGTTGTTGAGATGCTTAAATTGGCTGTGGTGGTGAACTTTTTCGATGACGGTGCACGGAGACGGTTCTGAGGCAGTTTACTTACCTTATCGCGGTGGTTGTGCATGTGGAGTTGGTTTGTAACAATTGTGCCCCGATATCAAGATTTGGTATATATGAGTTAGAATTAGGATTTGATATATTAATGATATTCTTGAGATTATTTTGCTCAATTTATGTATTTTGTAGTAAATATGGAAGAATGTGATATAGGATCAAGATAAGAGACATACATGTATATTTATATAAGCTTAGTGGACCTGGATTTATTATATTATGTGATAATCTTGGTTAAATATGTTAATTATATGATAAAACCTTAATTTTGTATAATTGAGCACTCAGTGACAAAACATGGATTATTAATAATAGTTGGACTGGTATAATCGACTTTATGTAACGTTGTAAGGATAATTATATAATTTAAGGATTCAATTTTATAGCTTTATTGGAGCAAATATGATCCTTGTAAATATTCCAGTATGATCGGCACAATTAGTATGTTACCTCTCGATGATATCAAAACTGAACCCTAGAATACAATATTAATGGAATAGCGACCGATGATAGAATACTATCCTTTAAATTATGGTTATAGGGTCAAAACGGGTGTTTTCACAATAAGTTCGATCTTTTGGTTAGGTGACGAGGAGCAGGATCCCATAGATTAGTAGCTCGAGATAGCATTTTTGTGAGTGTTAATGTGAGGGTCTGTTTACCCTTTTGTCTTTTGGGAAGTGAATGTTCCCTTATTTGCTCGGGTTTCTTAATCAATTTAATTCCTTGATTCTGCAACTGTTATAATTGATTGTATCCATTTTGGCACCAAGAACTTTCATTGCTTTATCTATTATTATCTAGTACAACTCATGGCTTTGTCGGCATACCAAATTTTGTTCTGTATATAGTTTGATTTGCCTTGTCGGCATATTTGAATCTTTCTATGTGTCGTCTATTTGAGCTTTCCGGCATGCTTGATTACATTCTTTACATCATTTTTGTGGCGTTGTCGGCAATTTGCTTATTGGTTGTATCAATAGATACATATACGGGTAATTTATTTAGGCCGATTGCCAACCCCAACTGAATGCTTGGATTTTTGTTATGTGTTGAGCTGTCATGCTTGGATATCTATTATGTACCAAGCTCTAATGCTTGGGTATCTGATCTGTTACGAGGAACAAGGAGAATCTGATATGCATGTTATGCTTTGGGTTTAATGGAATTGCATATTATGCTTAGGTTTGCTTTATTCCATCTGTATTCTGTTCAGGGAGCAATAAGAATGGAGAGGTTTTCTTTTGTTGAAATTGATAATGTTTATTTTCTAGCATATTCGTATTTCTTGTTGTAACATCTTGCCAGTTGATAATCTGTTAAATTATTGATTCTTTGATAGATCCTTTTGTCTATTTATTATACTTCCCCCTTACAAAGTCCTTTGGACTTACCTTTTCTGTTATCTTTTATTTTCTTCCTAGACAGGATTAAGTGAAGAGTAGAGGCTTATGGCTTGGCCCGAAGGATCCGTTTGTAATAGATTAGGTGTTTTAAATATGTATACCAATTTTGCCTAATCGGAGTTAATGTTTTGAGATTGTTGATGTGTTTGAAACTTATTTTGGAGACTTATGGCATGTATATTCAACAACCTTGTAGTATTTTGTTTTAAGTTGAAGTTGGTTGCTACCTTTGAGATTTATCAATTTGATGGGCCTATTAGTTATTTTGTATGTCATGATTTAAGTTTGAATTGATGGCGTCTCAGCTTAGGGGTTATCCTGAGTGGGACTTCACAGAGGTGGTATCAGAGCCTAGGTTTTTCGATGACCTAGGCATTGAATATCAATGGGACTTATAACTAACCTTCTGTTTAAGTTAGTTAGGATACGAAAATTTGGGTATAGTGTTTAGTACTAGGAGGCAAGAGATTATACCTAGGATGGCTGACCAGACTGTTATCTTCACTTCTAAAAATCATGCCTTGAATTCTAGATTGAGATTGAACTCTGGATATTCTATGTATATTGGAAAGTTTCTATGTGATTTAGGGAATTAAAGATGAATTTGATTAGATAGATATTAATGAAATAAGTGTATACACTGCAGGATGACTGACGAACATAGAAAAAGGAAAGAGCCTATAGAAGAAGAGAATATGGAGTCTTTGGAAGAAAGAATTAAGATCTTAGAACAGGAGAAGGCAAGTTTGTTGAGGTTATGTCAAAGTCTTGAGGATAGGCTTTATGTTAAGCATAAGTCACTCATGCAGAGACGAGCAGAGACTTATCATCTTTAATTAATACTTGGAGCTAGGAGCTATATCGTAGAGAAATTGATGGAGGATATAGAAAGAGAAGGAGAATAGGTAAGGATAGTAGCAGCTCAAGTGGAAGGAGTCCACACAGTATGAGCACAGATGGAAGAGACTTTTTGGACAATAGAGTTTGATCATAGGGAGATAGTTGATATGACCCATATAGTTATGGATTACCATAGAGGCTGGACCCTCGAAAGTTTGCCCCTCCCTTGAGCCAGAGCATAGGCAGGGTATTCACATTGAGGAGATACTTGATAGAGACCCCGTAGAGATACCTGTAGGGGATCCTGATGAGGATTTAGAGGATGATGTTGAGGACGAGCCCGAGATGTTTGAGGAGGATAATGATGACATGGATGTGGAAATGATTGAGGAGGATGAGGATGCAGAGTCTATCATCCATGATGTGGAGGACTAGACTCAAATGGCCTTGTATCTATAGATATGCTTGTAAATATGTAAATAGGATATAGTAGTAGCTCTTGACCATTAGGTTGAATAGTATTGGTTGAGGTTATCTAGATGCATAGGGTGATACCCTTATATTAGCCTTGTCATTTTGGTTATGACCCTGTATATTCACTAATGTAACCTTGCTAATGCTAACTCGATAATATTAATGAAATTTTTATCCCCGAATGTCGAACGAACAAATTTCTGTTACTATAGATTTTATTTAATTTGTTAAAACTTTCCTTTTCTTTTTTTTCTTGTGAGCTTGAGAATTCAGAAAAGTTGATAGTGATTGAGATATCATTTTGCAACTTAATGATCGCAGGCTTAAGAATATCCAAGATATATTAGACTTGTGATGGCATCACATGGGAGTTCTAATGTACCCATTCCAGCATGATCAGGTCATCGAGGGAGGCCACCTGGTAGATGGGCCAATGTTCAATAGGCTCCTAGGCGAGAAACACTTGCCTATCAACAACCCTTACCAGATGAAGAACTCTGGCAAACCCCTCCCGTTGATCAACCAGCTATAGGTCAACCAACAAAACCCATGTATTAGAGGGGATAGAGATTTAGGCAACATGGCCAACTGTAGGGTGGTAGAGCAGGAATGGCTAATGAGGTTGCTGAGGATCGAGCCTTAGAGTGATTCTTCACTTTCAGCCCCCAAAGTTTTTAGGGGAACCAAATGATAGAAAAGCTAAAGAATGGGTTGAAAATTTGGAAAATATATTTGAGACTTTGTGCTATCTGGATGAGCAGAAAGTTCGGTTTGCCATATTCTTTTTGGAAGAACCTGCACATAGTTAGTGGAAGATGATAGATCGCAGGTGGACAATTGAGGGAACTCGCAGAACTTAGGAAAATTTTACCATGGAATTTATAGATAAATATATATCCTTGGTAGTCAAACAAGCGAGAGAAAGAGAATTTATGGATCTGATACAGAGAATACAATCTGTCAGCCAGTATGAGGCTTCTTTTAAACCATTAATTTAGTATACCCCCTTATATTAGAAGATAAAGGCCGACAAACCCTTCGATTTGTGTAAGGATTATGGTTGAAACTCAGATGGGGTCTGGCCCTTTCTGAATTATCAAACTTCAATCAGGTGGTAAGTAAGGCATTGCAGTTAGAGTTAGAACTAAAGGATATCAAGAAGATTGAAGGCATAAGTCGAAAGGGCATAATGTATCCCAGTGGTAAGAGTAATATTGGGAGAAAATAGCCAAAGTTATACATTGGAGGCACTACCCAACGAGCACCCCAGGCTAGCAGGATGCAAATTTAGGCTAGGAAATGACAACAAAACAATGTGGATTCTGTGGGAGACCTGGCTATGAGGAGTTTGAATGTTGGAAGAAACAAAGTAAGTGTATGGTTTGCGGTAGCGACTAGCATTTTTTGAGAGATTGCCCCAAAAAGAAAAACCCAGCACTTGTGGGGAAAGGAAAATAAGTAGCATGAGCTAGTAGGAAATAGTTTGGAATTTATGGTAATGCTTTATGTGATCCTGGAGCAACACACTCTTTCATATCTGTATCTTTCTCGCATAAGTTGAACATGCGCTTGAAGCCATATCATACCAAATAGAGACACAAGGACCCTTAGGGACATGGTTAGTAACCGATGTTATGTACCGGGCATGTCCAGTGATGATAGTGGATGTAGAATATCCCGCTGATCATATAGAGACACCCATTCCGGAGTATGATTTGATACTAGGGATAGATTAGTTGTATCAGCACCAGGCACAAATAAATCGTTACGCTAAGTGCATCACTCTCGGAGATAAGATACAAATACCAACATGTTATTCCACATATAATAATTCTTTGATACCAGTTATATCTACGATAAAGGCGAAAAAATTCTTTGGGCAGAAGGACAAGGGTTCTTGGTGTATCTTATCAATAAATCCTGAGACAGTCAAAATTGAAGAAGTGGAATAGTGGCTGGGTATCCAAAAGTATTTTCGAAAGAATTGAGCTCATTACCTCATAGCAGAGAGATAGAATTTGTTATTCACACTCTTCTAGGAGCTACACCTTTTTCTAAAACTCCCTATCAAATGGTGCCTGCAAAACTTAAAAAGTTAAAAGGATCAACTTCAGGAACTATTGGAGAAGAAATTCAAAAGACCTAGCACTTTTCCTTGGGGAGCCCCAGTATTGTTTATCAAAAAGAAGGAGGGATCCCTAAGAATATACATTGGTTACAGGGAGCTAAATAAAGCCACTATCAGGAATAAATAACTACCGCCGCATGTGGAAGAATTGTTTGATCTTTTATAGGGATCTACAATTTTCTCAAAGTTAGATTTGAGATAGGGGTATTACCAGCCGAAATTTAGAGAAGAAGATATTCTGAAGACTGCATTTAATTCTTGATATGGTCATTTTGAATTTGTTGTAATGCCGTTCAGTCTAACTAACACCCTAACGACATTTATGGATTTGATGCACCGAATTTTTCGACTGTATCTAGATCAGTTTGTGGTTATCTTCATTGACTACATTTTGGTGTATTTAAGGACTAAAGAAGACCATGCAAAGTACTTACACATGGTTCTCAGAACTATGGAGCATAAATTGTATACAAAATTCACTAAGTATGAATTCTAGATAGCGAGAATGGCTTTTCTTAGACACATCATATTCCCAGGATGGGATCCAGGTTGATCCCTCTAAAATAAAAGCAATAGTTAACTAGACGAGACTTGAAAAATGACAAAATTCATAGTTTTTTGGGATTTGGCCGGCTACTACCGAAGATTTGTACAAATTTTTTCTAAAATAGCTAGCCCATTTACTAAGTTGACTCAAAAAGATCAACCATTGGCTGGAATGAAGACTATGGGAAAAGCTTCCAAGAGTTGAAAAATAGGTTAACTATAGCTCTAGTTTTAGCCCTTCCAAGTGGATTAGAAGGTTTCATGGTATATATGGATGCTTCTAACAAAAGGCTTAGATGCGTGCCGATGCTGAAAGGGTGTGTTATCGCTTATGCATCTAAGAAACTGAAACCACATGAAGAGAATTACCTAGCTCATGATCTAGAACTAGCTAACATAATTTTTGCATTGATGAAATATATATATTATCTCTATGAGGCCATGTTTAAAGTATACACAGACCACAAAAGTCACAAGTATTTGCATTCGCAGAAGGACCTAAACATGAGACAACGCCAATGGATAGAATTTCTTGAAGACTATGACTTTTCTATGCCTATCATCCAGGAAAGGCAAACGTAGAAGCTGATGCTTTGAGCCAAAAGCTTGGGATAGCTCACTTACTGAAGAAAGAAATCTCAGAAATTCAGAGCGTAGATGATGTATCCAGGATGAAACAACGAGCTCGGATTGCTGGAGTAAAGGTGCAACCTAAGTTGTATGATGAAATATGACCAAACCAAGCTAATGATGATTAGATAATGAAACAGAAAGAAACGGTCAGGAGTTTTAAAGGGTCTAAGTTCAACACTAATAGCCAATGTACTCTTCTGTTCCGTAAAATAATAAGTGCACCTGAAGAAATAAAAGAAATATTGTTAGATGAGGCACACAAGATAAGATATACGATACATCCAAGAGGCAAAAAGATATATCGAGATTTGAAGAAGTTTTTGGTGGAATGGGATGAAAAAAGATGTTGTAGACTATGTGCAGAAATGTTTAACTTGCCAGCTAGTGAAAGCAGAACATCAACGACTGTCAAGGTCACTACAACTACTTCTAATCCCTGATTGGAAATAAGAGTAGATTACTATAAACTTTATAACAGGTCTACCAATAGCCCAAGTAGGATATGACAGCATCTGGGTTAGTAGATCGACTAACCAAGTTTGCTCATTTTTTGCTAGTCGGAACACAATACAGGGTTGAAAAACTAGCAGAGTTATACATTAAAGAAATAGTTAGATTGCATGGAGTCCCGATTCGAAGTTCACCTTGTGACTTTGGAAAGATGTACAAGAACATTAATGAATGAGGTTGTAGTTTAATTCTATAGCTCACCCTCAAATGGATAGACAATCGGAGAGGTCATCCTGATATTAAAGGATATGCTAAAGGCTTGTGTTTTGGATTTCAGTGGAAGCTGGAACCGACATCTTTCTCTAATTGAGTTTTCTTATGATAACAATTATCAGTCTACCATCTAGATGGCTCCGTATGAAGAACTGTATGGCAGGAAATGTTGATCACCGTTGCATTGGGACTTTGAAGAGTGTAGAAACAATACTAATAAGTTCCTGGGAACTTTAAGGCTAGAATTTATTCAGGAGACTATTGAGAAGGTGTAAATAATCAAACAAATGATGAAAGCCACTTAGGATCGATAGAAGAGTTATGCGGATAAGAGCAAAAAGGATTTGGAATTTGAAGTTGGCGACCAAGTATTTCGCAAAGTATCCCTAAGAAAAGGTATTCAAAGAATCGATAAAGGCAGAAAACTTACCCCAAGATACGTTGGTCCCTTTGAAATATGTGAAAGAATCAAACCAGTAGCGTACCATGTGGTACTACCTCGAGGCTTGATGGGAATACATGATGTCTTTTACGTATTACAACTTTGGATGTACTATCCTGATCCTTCTCATGTCATTTCACATAAGTATATACAATTGAAAAGTGATCTGATGTACGAAGAGTAGTCAATTCATATTCTGGATTGGAAATTTTGAGAACTTAGGAAATAGAGGATTCCTTAAGTAAAGGTGTTGTGGCACAACCATAACATAGAAGAAGCAACATGGGAGTGATAAGATCTCATACGCCAACAGTATCCCAAACTTTTTCAGTACCCAGGTGAGAATATAGGGGCTAGATTCTTTTATGAGGGAGAGGTCTATAACACCCTAGCATTCATATAATTGATAGGATTTTATTTAATATTATTTTCATGAATTTTATAATTTATTTTTTGAAAGTTTGGGGGTCATTATGTAAATAGAGAAAAACTTAATTGCAAGGATTTCAAAAGTTTTTGGGGGGTCATAATGGAGTTTTTTTTAGGTCAAATGGGAAAATTCAAGGTACTAATAAAGTTGGGGGTTAATTGGAAGATGGTTAATTTTTTGGAAGACTTAATCGAAAACTGGAAGGAAGTTTTAGGGGTTTATTGGTGATTTCTAAAATGTTGTTCTTTATATATCATTCATGCCCCCCACAATTTCTCTTCATTCTCACCCGCTCACCCTCTTCCTCCTCTCCAGCGATCATCTCCGGCGACGACCAACCTCAGAATGTTAAGCCGGCAAAACTCTTCCTTACCTTGCTAAGAACCCAACAGTGTAACATGCAGAGCAAACCAACCAGTAGAGTGACCAAAAATTGAGCAAGGAAGCTCGACCGCGGCGGAGGTGGTGGATGTGGTGTCACCAATGGTGGAACTTGGTGTTTAAGTAATCGATTTTGTAGCATTGAGCTTGGAGAACAACTTGGCACCTTACCTTCCGATTTCACCTCCCAGCCTAGTGGAATTTGGGAAAATAGGTAGTGGCGACGAGTGGTAGTACTGAGCACTTAGAGCTATAATTGACCCTCAATTTGGCAGTAAATTGGGAAATCAAGTTGGCGTTTGCATGGTGGTGTTGAGACGCTTCTATTGGTTGTGGTGGTGAACTTTTCTAGCGGCAATGCACAGTGGCCGGCAATCATGGTTTTGTGGCAGTTCACTCACCTCGTCGCGGTGGTCGTGCATGCGGAGTTGGTTTGTAACAATTGTGTCCCGATATCAAGATTTGGTATATGTGATTTGGAATTGAGATTTGATACATTAATGATGTTCTTGAGATTATTTTGCTCAATTCATGTATTTTGTAGTAAATATGGAAGAATGTGATATGGGATCACGACAAGAAACATACTTATATATTTATGTAAGCTAAGTGGACTCGGATTTGTTATATTATATGATAATCTTGGTTAAATAAGTTAATTATATATTAAAACCCTAATTTTGTATAATTGAGCACTAAGTGACAAAACTTGGATTATTAATAATAGTTGGACCAATATAATTGACTTTTTGTAACGTTGCAAGGATAATTATATAATTTAAGGATATGATTTTATTCCTTTATTGGAGCAAATATGATCCTCGTAAGTATTTTGGTGTTATCGGCACAATTAGTATATTACCTCTTGATGATATCCAAACTGAACCCTAAAATACAGTATTAATAGTATAGTGACCGATGATGGAATACTATTCATTAAATTATGGTTATAGGGTCAAAAAAAGTGTTTTGACAATAAGTTTGTTCTTTTGGCTAGGTGAAGAGGAGCAAGATCCCACAGATCAGTAGCTCGAGATAGCATTTTGTGACTATTGAGGTGAGGGTCTGTTTACTCTTTTATTTTCTAGGAAATGAATGTTCCTTGATTTTGTTCGGACTTCTTAGATCAACTGAATTCCTTTATTTTGCTTCTATTAAAATTGATTGTATTCGTTCTTATGCTAAGAGCTTTCATTGCCTTATCTGTTATTGTCCAGTACAACTCGTGGCCTTATCGACATACTAAATTTTATTTTGTGTATCATTTGATTTGCCTTGTCGGCATATTTAAATCATTTGTTTGGCATTGCCAGCATCCTTGATTACGTTCTATACATCGTTTGTGTGGCGTTGTCAGCAATTTGCTTATTGGTTGTACCAATAGACACATATATGAGGAATCTATTTGGGCGGAGTGCCAATCCCAACTGAATGCTTGGATTTTTGTTGTGTGACAAGTTGTCATGCTTAGATATCTGTTATGTACTGAGCTATCATGCTTGGATATCTGATTTGTTATGGAGGAATAAGGAGAATCTAATATTCATGTTACGCTTTGGGTTTAATTGAATTGCAAATTATACTTGAGTTTGCTTTATTCCGTTTGTAATCTGTTCAGGGTGTAAGGGTGTTTGCGGTTCGGTTTGGATTGATTTTGGGACAAAAAATCAACCGATCCAAACTATATAATGTATATTGGATCGGTTTGGATAAGTTGGACTTTTATTGTAAATTCGATCCAATCCAATCTATTTTAAATTGGTTTGGATTGGATCGTTAAATCGATTTTTCAATTTAAATTTTTAATTAAAATATTTGACAAATTATTATTGATAATTAAACTAATTTAATTAATCAATTTGTAAATTTTATTTAGCCATCATATCACACTAATCTTGTGGATTGAAGTTAAATTATGTAAGAATATACAACTATAAATTTATAAGTCCACAATAATTATCCCTCTATACTTGATTTTTTGAAAGTGAAAAAAAATCCTAAGTTTAGTGTATTTTAATTTATTTGTGTATTTTACAATTAAGATATATATTTTTTATATTATTAGTATATAAATTTCGGTTCGGTTTGGATTGGATCGGTTCTTTAGATTAAAACTGAAAATCGATCCAATCCGATCGATTTTAAAAAAACAAATCCAATTCAATTCAAAAAAGTTCAGTTTGATCGATTTTCGGTTTTTTGGATCAGTTCATCATTTTTTTTGGATTGGATTGGATTTGAACACCCCTATCAGGGAGCAATAAGAACGGTGAGGTTACCTTTTATTGAATTGATAATGTTTATGTTGTGGCATATTCGTATTTCTTGTTGTAAGATCTTGCCAGCTGATAATCTATTGAATTACTGATTATTCGACAGAGCCTTTTGTCTACCTATTATACTTCCCCTTACTAAGTCATTTGGACTTACCCTTTCTGTTATCTTTTATTTTTTTCCTAGACAGGATTAAGTGAAGAACATGGGCTTATGGCTTGGCCCGAAGGATCCATTTGTAATAGATTAGGTGTTTTTCATATACATACCAATTTCACCTAATCGGAGTTAAAGTTTTGAGACTGTTGATGTGTTTGAAGGTTATTTGGGAGACTTATGGCATGTATATACAGCACCTTTGTAGTATTTTGTTTTAAGTTGAAGTTTGTTGCTACCTTTGAGACTTTTCGATTTGATGGGCCTATCGATTATTTTGTATGTCATGATTTAAATGTGAATTGGTGGCATCTCAACTTAGGAGTTATCCTGATTGAGGCGCCACAACTACTGTACAGTGCATGGCTATCTTTCACCATTTTTCTTAAATATTTATCACTAAGCATCATTTTGATCATGATATATTCTTGAGATTACATTGCAGACACTTGGTATTTACTGAGTCCTTTACTCACACTCCATTTTTTTCATCTCCTTCTGGCAGACTTAGACCCTAGTCCTAATGAGGATGTTGAACCTATTTTTTATGAGAATCAGAGTTGAAAGACTTCTGACGAGGAATAAGCAGTATTTTAGTTTCATTGTCATGTTGAGAAATTAGTTATTGTTTAATAAACTTATAGACATTTTGAGTTTTTCCATGTTTGAGATTTATTTGGACTGCTGTAAATATTTAGAGTTTATTAATGAGTATGATTTTGTTTTGGCAACTCAGTTATTAGGATTGAATTTCACTCCTTGAGAGCATATGGTTTGGTTTTGGGGCGTGACAAGCCATGTTCCTTCCTACAATACAAATTTAATATGTTGAATATTATTTATCTGATAAATAATTTTTATAGGGAGAAAGAATTTGATAATCATGAAAAAGGTTAATTAAGGATTTCTTGAAATTCTAGCAATATATTTTTTATCATCTCTTGTCTTGGCTAATATATGAAAAATTGATCTGGATATAATTTAAAATGAGTAACAATATTTATCTTTTAAAATTAAAATAATTGATAAAGTTCACATAATATATTTAGAAAAGTATGTTAAAATAAACTTTTGAATGCATATATGAAATTTAATATCTATACAAACATTGTTTAATGTGTTTTATGTGACACATGTTTTTTAAGTTCTAAATTACAATATCATCCATAATATTATGATAATTTTACATTTATGGTACCGTAATTCAATCATGTTTTACTTTTCATCAATTATTGTTTTAGTTTGTAATAATAAAATTATAAAAATAATATAAAGATAATATATCTACTTACATTAAATTTTTGCAACAAATTACTTGAGATTATATTTTATAATCCTCTTAAGTCGCTGACAAGATAATAAATGTCACGCCCAAAAATCACATCATATATTCTAGTCTCAAAGTGTGAAACTTAGTCCTAAATAAATAATATTATCTATCCCAAAATCATAAGGTTAGACAAAAGAACTCCAAGCACTCAAACTAATTCAAGTCAATCTTGCAAAATAAAAACTCAAAGTGCCAATACTTAACCTCAACTAAAAACAAAATAAAATCCAAAGAAAAAAATTGAAAAAAAAATCCTAATAAGCTAAATAGAATTAAAATTAATATAGTACAAAGGTCCAAAATAATATTTCAACCTTGATTCTCATCACAAGCATGATCCACCTCCTCACTAGGGCTAGGGTCTAGGTTTGCCAAAAGAGAATTAAAGAAAAACATAGAGTGTGAGCAAAAGACTCAGTCAACGTCAGGTGTGTGCAATGTAAGTTTGTGAAATTAAAATAACTATAATGATGCTAAGAAAAAACATTCGAGAATAATGTAAGTGGAAATTAGTCAAATGTTAAGCATTAATACAATGAGAATTTAGTAAACATTTCATAGCTAACCTTTAAATGCGATGATCAAAAAGTATTTACTATAGTTAGTCAACCTTATGACTCCCACCGTAACAATCCCTTATCACTCTAGACAAGGTGCAACCTTACCAAAACAGTATCCGAGCTTAGGTCCTGGGGAAATCTTACGACCTACCACAACCACAAATGACTTCCATTGTGCGCTGGGGGGATTAGGTCATGGGGGCTTAGGGTTCAACCGGAAAGCTCGCTACTGCTCGGTAAAGTCCCTTGCACACCCAGACAAAGTTAGATCCAATGTACAGTATCAGTAACAATAAAATCAATTATCTATGTCACTCATCGTATTCAACTACTGGTCTAAAAATGTTATTAAACAATAATGAAGGTTGAAAAGAACATGTTTTCTTGTATCATGAAATAGCATAAGATAATTTTTGTGCACAGTGGAATATAATTATAGAGCAGTGTAAACTAAAAACAAGTTACGAGCAAATTATGCTATAGCATACATCCTTTTGAAAACATAATATTATATAGTATTTATAGGTTTAAGCACTCAAGGTACTTATTAGTCGATCAAAATAGCTTCTGTCGTGTCAAATCCTTAATCACCTGCTGAAATATTAATAATATTCAACTTAATCAATATCTGCCATAGAACTTCAATTGCACTTAACTTATATTATTCACAACATTACGCCTCTTATAGGACTATGAAAATTAAATTTCTCTCCTTTTGTTTTATGTACCAACTAGCATTAGTTCCAAAATAATTAAAACAAAACTCCCGAATACAAAAAAACTTGATCCCAAATATATTCAATCAATTGGGTTTGTTCCACACACACACACACACAGAGTCATATACATGCAATTGCCATTCCTTATAAAATCTCATGCCCATAAGATAACTAAAATTTCAACCTATACATGAACAAAGTCAATCAGAATAGCTATATATATACATAAAATTACGCGTACACCAAACCGTCTACCAGATTCCTTATATGCAAATATACATAGGTACAAAATTAAACATGCCTTAAATGTTCTATCAGATTCCATATATACATATATATCCCACCATATGTACTAAGCAACCATCAAGTTGCACACTTAAATATAAACACACACACACACACACACATACATCTCTATTGTCATCTTTTGCAAGAATTAAGTTCCATGAAAAGAAAAAAAGAAGAAGAAGAAGAAGAAGCAAAAAACTAGGAAATTGATGTGACCAAACATTGACAATCTGACTCCTATATTATAATATTCTCCGTTGGAAAGCAATCAAGTCTTCAATAGTGTAAAGGCTACAATAAAGTAAACATAGCTATGGCAAGTTGAGGAAAAGGGCAAACAAAGTCGGGACTGTATCTATAGGGCTATTTCTTTAAGGAGTGGGGATATGCTTTTGCTTTTCCTTTATGTCGGGTAAAAGTATAAAATCTACTATTAAAATACTAGATGACGTGGGGCATCTGAAATCCCAAATTTTCATACCCAACTTGTGGCCACAAGTATAATTAAGGGACTGAAATTACCTTTCCTTCACCATTTCAAATGGAGATGATGTACCTTGAGAGAAAATAAAAAAATCTTGTAGCCGCCGACCTCTTCTCTCTTTCTCCCTTTCTCTTTTCTTCTTCTGCAGTTCCCCCCGCGCCCCCTTTTTAATTTGATTATGTGGCTATTTAATGTTATATATATATATATTACATATTCTTAATAATATGTAAATTAAAAAAAGAAGAAGATAAAATCATTAGTTAAATATGAAAGGAAATTCAAAGGCATTACATTCCCCTCCCCTCTTAAAGGAATTGAAAACAAGTAAGGCACTAGGATCCAATTATATAAACTTCAAAAGTTTAATAAACTAGTACTTACATGCTAACCTGGATCAAATCATGCCTAAGATTTAGATTTAGCTAGAGTGTTACCTTGAAATGCAAAATCCAAGGAGAATGTGGTGAACCTTTCACCAATCCGGAAACTGCCAGAAACCGAGCAGTAGGAATTGAGCGATTTTTACCGACGTCAAATCTCCACCAAAAATCACAAAAAAATTACTGGAGCTTCGCAACACCTTGGGGAACTCTCAATAAAAAATTTAGATCGAAAATATTTCTGGATCTTCCTAGAGAAAATCGCCAAATCAAACTCTATGTAAGTGGATCTCCAAATCGTAGCAAACTAACTTGTTTACCTTTTTTGATATGATCCACACACCAAATAGATCTTCCAAAATCTCTAGTTTATGAGCTGGAATAAGACAAGAGACATGCTATGTTGGAGGCTGATTTTAGGTAGGGAAGAAGAAGAAGATAGCAAAGCTTTCAACACATGAATGCAATGCTTGCAAGGAGTTTTGGAGGGAATAGTGGAGAATCTAATTCTTCATACCTTTTTGAAATAATAACCAGCCCTCTCTCTCTCTATATCTATATACAGATGTTGAAAGGTGTGGTGCCAAGGTGGCATTCCATGAGGAAAAGGGGCAGCCAACTTGCATTTTGCCAAGGTGGCAAATGCAAATCTAAATTCAATTTGAATTTCATTTGCATTTTAATTATATTTGAAATCTAATTTCAAGTTAATTAAAATGCTAATTCAAATGAACATTTCATTTGAATTTTTCCGCCAAAATGTGTTCTTCCCATTAATTAAATTAAATACTTTAATTTAATTAATTAACCTTTGACTTAACTCTTAAGTCAAACAAGCTCAACTCTTAAGTTTGAATTTTGTTAACTTAACTCTTTAAGTTAACTTGACCAATTGATGGTCATATTGGCACCAAATAATTAACTCCTTAATTATTGGTCTAATTTAACTCCTTAAATTAATTGATTAATTTAACACTAAAATTAATCAAGCCAAAATTGACCTTCAAATATGGCACCCTAAAATCGGTCCACTAGGAGACATTTTTCTAACACTTAGAAAATATTTTCTCCATCAAATAGGAAGCTATTTGGCTTTTTTGTATGACCTAATATGTTCTACCATTCATTGGATGTGAGCTCACAACTCATTGTGGCTTTTGAATATCATATATTCATTTTAGTTTAAAACACTTTTAAACTAATCGACTTAATTCAATTAATCTCATTAATTGAAGAGTGCCTAATCTCCACGGTCGATGTTCAACCCCAAGCCTATGGAGCCTAACTAATTGGCTGAAATGAATGTTTTGGAGAAGCATTATAGCTTTACGCTTACCATGCAAATGCGGTCCTTCCGTCTCCTATCTCCCGAAAGAGGCATAGGGTAAGATATTTATCGACTCCCTAATAGCCTCGATGCTATGCTTCTATTCTCAATGCTCGATTCCTTTGTGTAACCTCAGCTTTGGAAAACTCCATTTTCAAATTTTCACACCACCTTGTATAATGATTTCTTGAAATCGATCATTATAGAATACATAGGAGGTGCATTCGCCCTTCACAAAAATGAGGAGTTAGATTCCATCTTAGATTTCACAAACCTCTACGCCAAGTAGCTCATATCCAATCTCAACCAAAAGACCTACTAAGTGGTCAAGGAAGAGTCAAAGCATGAGGACCAGACACAAGGTTACCATGGATCCTCAGGTCAAAGAACTAATTATATGCACTAGCGTAAGTTGGAGAACTTGCCACTACCAACTTGCCATTACGACTATCTAGTGGATCCTCCGGTAGGTCTTCAGTGTATTCTTCTCTAACAAGCATCCACTAACATGCACCCATCTCTCATATGGCTTCTCATGGAATGGAGCAATATCCAACTCTTGGATTTATGCATCCTCAATGAAAGTCTATCCAAATCTTGGATGCCCTGTCTCATAGGATCCTACGACTTGAAAGATTTAAGATCATGATCGTGTAAGACTTATTCCATGGTCACCGAAAAAGTCTCATGGTTATAAGTGATCTAGGGGCTTCATACAAATGCAAGTAAAGTAATAAAGAGCATAAGATAAAGATGGCCATATAAAGAATATCATCCAATTAAGATTGTTTTACAGGGAAATAGCTTGTACAAGGCCAATCTAATTGGCTTTCTGGGCACTATTCAGACAATCTCCCACTTGCCCTAAAGCCAATGCCCCATGGCCTTGAGACCCATCTTCTCAAGATGTTCTTCAAAGACCTTTTACGTTAGAGGTTTTGTTAGTAGATCTATTATATTCTCTTCCGAGGCAACTCTCTCCACTCGGATGTCGCCTCTATCAATGATCTCCTAGATTAAATGATATCGCCTCAAAATGTGCTTGGATTTCTGATGAGATCTCGACTCTTTAGCTTGTGCCACTACCCCGTTGTTGTCAAAATAGACAACTACTAGCTCAACAGTGCTAAGCACCTCATTCAACCCTTACATGTAGTTTTTCATCCAAATACCTTTTTTTGCAACTTCCGAAGCTGCAATATATTCTGCTTCAATCGTGAATTTGGCCGTATTGTCTTGTTTGGAACTCTTCCAACTCACCCCGCCACCATTGAGGCAAAATATAAATCCAAAAGTGGATTTGAGGTCATCTACATCGGATTTGAAACTTGAATCTGAAAACCCCTCTAATTTCAATTCTCCATTGCCGTCTACTAAAAACAAGTCCTTAGTCCTTCTCAAGTACTTAAGGATTGCTTTCACGGCTATCTAGTGACTCTCACCAGGATTGGATTGGAACCTACTTGTAACACTTAGCGAGTGTGCTGCATCCAGTCTTGTTCATTGAACTGCATACACTATGCTACCAATAGTGGAGGCATAAGGTATGTGAGACACCTTCGTTTCTCTTCCTTTGTCTTGGGGGCCATAGACTTGGACAGACAAATGCTATGTTCCATGGGAAGAAATCCCTTCTTAGATTCTTCCCTACTAAACCTCTTTAGTATCTTGTCAATGCACGGGGTTTAGGATATCCCCTACATCCTCGTAGATCTATCTCTATACATTCATATTCCCAATACGTAGGACGCTTCTCCCAAATCCTTCATGGAGAATTGTGTAGATAACCATGCTTTAGTACACTCTAACATTCCTACCTCATTCCCAATGAGAAGGATGTCATTGAAATAAAGCATAATAAATTGTATACTATTCCCACTGGCCTTCTTGTGCACATATGATTCGTACATATTTTTGACAAAGCCAAATGATTTGACTGTTTTTTCAAAACATATGTTCCAACTTTGGGACGCTTGGTTGACTCCATAAATGGATATCTGGAGTTCGCAAACCTTTTGCTCACTCCCCATGGATATAAAGCCTTGTGGTTGCTCCATATAAATTTCTTCTTCAATATCTCCATTGAGGAAAGTGGTTTTCACATCTATTTTTCATATCTCATAGTCATAATATAAGGCTATGGCAAGTAGAATCCGAGTGGACTTAGACATTTTGATCGGTGAAAAAGTTTCTTCAAAATCGATACTGTGTCTTTGAGTGTAACCCTTTGCCACTAGTCATGCCTTAAAAGTCACCAATTCTCCATCTACTTCAAACTTTCACTTATATATCCACTTGCAATTAATGGGAACTATTCCCTTTGGTGGATCTACCAAAGTCCATACTTTGTTTGAATACATGGAGTCCATTTTAGATCTCATGGCTTCAAGTCAACGTCCTGAATCTGTGTTCGACATAGCTTCCACATAAGTCTTCGGATCATTATTCGATTAGCCTGCTTCATGAAGGAATCTGAACCTTTTAGGTTGCTTTTTGATTCGGTCCGACCAATATAGAGGTTGTATACAAGCCTCTAGTTGCTCGCTTATTTTCACCGCTTGTGGAATTTCTTGATCATCTTAAACTTCATCAAGTTCAACAACAACACCGTTTCTATCTAATAGAAATTCTTTTTCCAAAAAGTGGGTGTTCCTCAAAACAAACATCTTTTGTTCCAAGGGATTATAGAAATAATAACCCATAGACTATCTAGGGTATCCCACAAACTTGCATAATGTGAATCTACTATCCAATTTATCTCCTACTGTCTGTCTCACGTAAGTGGGAGATCCCAAACCTTGAGATATTGGTAAGAGGGTGCTTTGCCAAAACATATGTTATGTGGTGTCTTTGGAACCAACTTAGAGAGTAGTATGTTTAGTAACCTCACCGCCATTTGTAAGGCATATCCCTAAAAGGATATGGGCACATCGAAAAAGCTCATTATGGAACGCACCATGTCCAATAGAGTACGATTTCTCCTCTCGGTTGCTCGATTGTGTTGGGTTGTGTCGAGTGGAGTCCATTGAGAGAAAATTCCATTTTCCTTTAGATAATCCAAGAATTCGATGCTCAAGTATTCTCCTCCTTGATCCGATTGAAGAGCTTTAATACTTAGCCACAATTTCTTTTCCACTTCACTCCTATACTCTTTGAACTTTTCAAAAGCTTCGGACTTGCTCTTCATAAGAAACACGTGTCCGAACTGATTATAGTCATCAGTGAAGGTGATGAAGTAGGAATAGCCTTCTCTCCCACTAATTTTTACTAGTCCACAAACGTCCGTATGGATGAAATCCAGGAGACTTGTGGAACGCTCCATTTGTCCTACAAAGGGAGCCTTGGTAATTTTTCCTTCTATTCAAGATTCATAAGTAGGAAGATCCTCAATGCCACTTACATTTAGTGCATGCTTTCAGAGCTTCTAACTTATTCATCCTATTTTTAGAAATATGTCCAAGTCTTGCATGCCACAAAATGGCATCTTCTTGGTTATGTAACTTTCTTTTACTTGATTGAATGTACATTAGTGAAGTTTGAGAATCAAGTATGTACAACCCATTTATTTATGTACATTGAGCCTTCAACTTCCCATTCGATATATGAAAATCAAATCCTTCATTATCTAGAATGGGAATTGAAATAATGTTCTTAACAACATGGTGTACTTAATAAACTGGATCAAGTACAATGCAAGCATTCCCAAGTTCAAGTTGATAACACCTTGGAAAGTGGCAGCAGCTTTTGCTCCATTTCCTAAGTAGAGGATTATATCCCCATCGCGAAGACTCCTTCTTCTTTCCATCCCCTGTAATGAATTGCAAAGGTGACAACCGCATGCGGTATCTAATACCCATGTGGAAGAATTAGTCATCATGTGCACTTCAATAAAGTACATACCCTTCTCAAGGGTTGCAAAGTAAGCTTTGCAATTTCTTTTCTAATGCCCTTTTTGCCACAATAGAAACAACTAGCTTCGGTTTTAACCTTCTTCTTAACCCTTTCGAAACTCATCTCGGGTTGCTTCCCTTTCGAGGAGAAACTTTTCTTCTTCTTACCTCCCTTTCTAGGACCCCTAAGGCCTTTGACTTGAAGGAGGATGCAAGCAAAAGGGGCTTCTCCTTTCTCATATTAAAGTTCACAACGAATTGATCATATGATGGTGGCAATGACTATAAGATCAAATCTATGTAAAGGTCTTTGTCCATGACCACATCTAACTATCCAAGATTCTCAATGAGTCCTATCATCTTGAGGCCGTGATCATGGACATTGGACCCTTCACTCATCCTTGCCTTAAAGAGCTCTTTGGACAAAGCGAACCTTTTGTGTCTACTTTGTACACCATACAAGTCTTGCAAGTGTACGTAGATCTCTCAAACATGTTTCATGTGCTGATGAGTCTTTTGGAGCTCGTTGGACATAGATGCCATCATGACACACCTCACTTGTAGATCATCATCTACAAACTTCATGAACATTTCACATTGTGCGTCGGTGGCGTCATCACCAAGTGTGTCCATGGGACTTTGATCAAAGATGTAAGTCTGCTTTTCAGAGTCAAGAATGATTTTCAGGTTTCTTAACCAATATTGGATGTTTGGCCTGGTAAGTTTATTGGTTTCCAAAATGCTTGTGAGTAGATTTTTAGCCATTTTGATTGAAGATTTTGAAAATCTATAAGAGGCAAAAAAAAAATTATAAACATGTGATTAAGTTTGATATTAAAAACATGTTTATGGTCTTTCAAGCATGTTTTTCTCCCACTGTTTTATCAAATTCTTCACCCCTATGAAGAGTTCGAGATATCATATTTCCTAGAGAAAATCAAGATCCTAATAGAACCCCGCTTTGAGTGCCATCCACAAACAATCGAAAGGTAAGAAACACTTGCTAATTGCATCTTATGTAACTCTTGATATATTTTGCCTCACTTTTCATATAGACACCCCGCTTCGAGTGCATCTACATTACTAAGTGTTAAGTCATACCTACCAATTAAACTTTGATTCGAGACAGCTCCATGTCATCCCCTACTTCGAGTGCCAATGTATGGAGGTTCTCAAATTAAATGTGCATCATATGCTAAGTATGTGCTCACAGCTTTCCTCCTAAGTGTGACCCCCGTTTCGAGTGCCATCACACAAATTCGGTAGCATCGTCATGGCTTATACTATTGGTAGAAAGCTTGGATTAATTAAAACTATTTTAATTTGTATTCATTTCGACTTAATATTTGAAAAGCACTTAAACATTCTAAGTGGAGGACTTTTACTTGCAAAGATCTCATCACTTTATCTTCTTATTTAGGTTTTCTATATCCTAAACATGCATCTCATACATCAATAGGATATGGAAAGTGCAAATAAGTAAATGCGCCTTGCATGCTCCTAGGGTGGAATGACCATGAGTCCAACCAAGTAGCGCACTTAGAGCCATAAGTGCACCACCTAGTTGATTTTAGGTAGGGCCGTAAATGAATATTCGAAAATCCATTTACCATTCACATCCGAATCCGTTTATAGGGCTATTATCCGTATCCGTTTAAAGCGGATATTATCTGTATCCGATTAGTAGACATCCGACTATAAACGGATACAAATATGGTAAATGCTTATCCGATCCGTTTAATATCCGCTCTGAATACATATCCATTGGATATATCCGTTTATATATTCGATTATCTGTAATTTAATTAAATTCGTTATCCGTATCTGATAAATAATATTTAAAAAATTATTATATATAATATATTCTATTTTTATGTATTTTAATATATATATATATAAATAATATTTTAAAAAATTACCATATATAATATATTATTATACGTAATAAATTATTTTTATCTATAGATGATTAAATTTCATAATCTATATATAAATGAATATATGTATAAATTAGTAATTAAAGAATTAATAAAAAAATTAGATGGTAATGATGATAATTAAATAATATTAAATCAAAAAATTTTGAAAAGTTAATATATAAATGATAAAATTAATCAATATAAAATTATTGTTGCTTTACTTTATAATTAATTTATATTGGTGTCATTTTATTAATATTAATTAATCATAAAGTGAATCAATAATTATAAAAATATTAACTAAATTAAGGATAATTAAATTTTTAATTCTAAAATAAAATACTAAAATACTAAAATTATTAACTAGCTAAGGGGACACTAAGATTTAAGAGGGTGTTTGGGTGAGCTTATAAGCTTCTTAAAACATGTTATAAGCTCCTAAGGTAAAATATCAAGAGTTTATAAGGTATCAAAAAGTATTTGGTAATTTTTTTTTTAAAATAACTTATAAGCTCTTAAAATAATAGTTTTTGCAGTGTTAAACAGATGAGAAGTTCAAGCATGTTCATGTTGTTGGACTATGTGAAGATTTTTCTTGTATTGAAATTAATTTTTATTTTGTTTATTTTGGATTGTTGTATTATGTATTAAAAATTTTAATTTCTTTTGATTCTTGAGGAGATTTGTATGCTTGTTTAATTTTTGGAGTATGCTAATTTTATTATTTTGTTGTTGTTTTTTTTCAGATTTTATTATGTTATTTATATGATTATTTTTTTTAATGAAATTTATTAGAAAAAAATATGCATTTTATTATAAGTTAATGGATTTGGATATTCAGATATTCATAAATGGATATTCAAAATAATTATACTCGGATACGAATATATCCAAATTCGGATAATATCTGGCGGATATGAATTCAGATATTATAAAAAAATATCCGTCGGATACGGATACGGATACATCATATCCGATACGTTTAATATCCATTTACAGCCCTAATTTTAGGTAGGTTGATTAAATCTAGCTATTACATGAGAATATCCCATACATTCATGGGTCTTTAAAAGTCTCCATGCCTCCAATGGTCTCCATTGCTCCATGCAACAATTAAATGAATAGGAAATCCTCACTCCTAGTGATTCTACTCTCATAACATTTACAACATAGCAATAAAGAGGCATGCAAGCCTCAATTTAATACAACCCACTTGAATAACTTGAAACAAATAAAATCAATATTAAAGACTCATGATCATCCCTATTCATTCATCATCCATTCAACAATCAAATAAACAATAAATAAATCTATAATTAACAATTAAATGCTTATCTCATAAATAAATAATTGGACAAGCATAACATTTATGCCATAATTGGAAGACTAACTTTAACCAATTTTCAAAAGCATTAAAAAATATCAAACATAATTTTGAGAAGTTGCACAACATTTGTGCATCTACGATGTGTGGTGCAAAAATATTTCAAGTACAAAAGGAGTTAGAAATAGGCTCAAAACTCACCAAAACCCCAAGGATGGGACTGTTGCCTAGCCTAGGCGAATGGCTAGGCAGGTTACGCGCATTGCATGCACGTAGTTTTCAACAGACACTCTGCAACCCCTATTTTGGGGCTTCAAGGTGTGTCAAGCCATTTTTTCACTCAACTTTCATGCACCAATAATTTTAGCACATGTTCCCAACATTTAAACCCACATTATAGATGAATTTCCAAATTCAAAACCTCTTTCAAAAATGAAAATTCAAGTTCTCAATCATGCCTTCAAAAATTAGAAAAGCTAGAATCATATTCTTCAAAGTCTCCAATACAACTCCAATCAAATTGGATCCAAAAATGACCAAAACTCTTTTGATCAAACAATAACATGCAATATAAACATATAACATCAGTAAATGCTAAATCAACATTCAACATTTATCACTATGAATTGAAATACACTAAAATAAGAATCAATACTTAAAACATAAAATAGCATGCTTTCAACTTATCATTCAACGAGCTGCACACAACATCAACCAAACACTCCAATTCATCATATGAATCAAGAATTTGGTGATCTAGACTAATCCATCACATGAATCAATCATCCAAAGAAAATCCAAATCTAAGCATGATCTTGGCTTCGATACCACTTGAAAGCAAATAAGGCACTAGGATCCAATTATATAAACTTCAAAAGCCTACTAAAGTAGTTCTTACATGCTAATTGGGATCAAATCATGCTTAAGATTCATATTTAGATAGAGTGTCACATATAAATGCAAAATCCAAGGAGAATGTGGTGAACCTTTAACCAATCCTGAAACTGCCAGAAACTGCGCAGCAAGAATGGAGTGATTTTTACCAGCATCAAATCTCCTCCAAAATCACAAAAACATTACTAGAGCTTCACAACACCTTGGGGAACTCTCAATAAAAAATTCATATTGAAAAGCTTTCTGGATCTCCCTAGAGAAAATCGCCAAATCGGACTATGTGCAAGTGGATCTCAGTAAAAAAATTAGATTGAAAAGCTTGCTGGATCTCCCTGGAGAAAATTGCCAAATTGGACTCTATGCTAGTGGATCTCCAAATCGTAGCAAACTAACTTGTTTGCCTCTATTGATATGATCCACACACTAAATAGATCTTCCAAAATCTCTAGTCTCTGAGCTGGAATAAGACCAGAGACATGCTATGGTGGAGGCTGATTTTAGGTAGGGAAGAAGAAGAAGAGAGAAAAGCTTTCAACACATAAATGAAATGTTTGGTAGGAGTTTTGGAGAGAATAGTGGAGAATCTAATTCTTCACACCTTTTGACATAATAACCAGTCCTCTCTCTCTCTGTCTATATATATATATATATATCTATATATAGATGCTAAAAGGTATGATGCCAAGGTGGCATCACACTTGCCATGAGGAAAAGGGGCGACCAACTTGCATTTTGCCAACATGGCAAATGCAAATCCAAATCTAATTTGAATTTCATTTGCATTTTAATTACATTAGAAATCTAATTTCAAGTTAATTAAAATGCTAATTCAAATGAACATTTCATTTGAATTTTTCCTCCAAAATGTGTTCTTCACATTAATTAAATTAAATAATTTAATTTAATTAATTAACCTTTGACTTAACTCTTAAATCAAACAAGCTCAACTCTTAAGCTTGAATGTTGTTAACTTAACTCTTTAAGTTAACTTGACCAATTGATGGTCATATTGGCACCCAATAATTAACTCCTTAATTATTGGTCTAATTTAACTCCTTAAATTAATTGATTAATTCAACATTTAAATTAATCAATCCAAAATTGACCTTAAAAATTGGCACCTTAAAATCGGTCCACTAAGAGACATTTTTCTAACACTTAGAAAATCTTTTCTCCATCAAATAGGAAGCTAATTGGCTTTTGTGTGTGACCCAATAGGTTCTACCATTCATCGGACATGGTTTCACAACTGCTTGTGACTTTTGAATATCATATATTCATTTTAGTTTAAAGCACTTTTAAACTAATCAACTCAATTCAATTAATCTCATTAAATGAATAGTACCCAATCTCCATGGTCGATGTCCAACCTCAAGCCTATTGAGCCCAACTAATTGGTCGAAGTAAATGTTTTGGAGAACCATTATGGCACTACACTTACCATGCAAATCTCTCGACAGAGGCCTAGGGTAAGATATTTGTTGGCTCCCTAATAGCCTCGATGTTATGCTCATATTCTCAATGCTCAATTCCTTTATGTGACCTCATATTTTAAAAACTCCCTTTCCAAATTGTCACACCACCTTGCTCAAGGATTTCTTAGAATCAATCATTATATAATACATAAGAGATGCACCTGCCCTTCACGAAAGTAAGGAGTTGGATTCCATCTTGAATCTCACAAGCCTCCATGCCAAGTAGCTCATACCTAACCTCAACCCGAAAGACCCGCTAAGTGGTCAAGGAAGAGTCAAGGCATGAGGACCAGACATAAGGTTCCCATGGATCCTCAGGTCAGAGGACTAATAATATGCACTAGCGTAAGCTGGAAAACTTACCACCACCAACTTGCTACTACGGCTATCTAGTGGATTCTCTGGTGGGTCTTCAGTGCTTTGTTTTCTAACAAGCACCCACTAACATACACCCATATCTCATATGGTTGCTCATGGAATGAAGCAATATCCAACTCTAGGGTTTATGCATCGTCAGTGTAAGCCTATCCGAATCTTAGACGCCCTGTCTCATAAGATCCTACGACTTGAAAGATTTAAGATCATGACCCTGTGTGACTTATTCCATGGTCATCGAACCAAGTCCTGTAGTCATAGGTGATCTAGGGGCTTCATCCAAATGCAAGTGAAGTAATAAGGAGCATAAGATGAAGATGGTCATATAAAGAATATCATTCAATCAAGATTGTTTTACAAGGAAACAGCTTATACAAGACCAATCTAATTGACTTGCCGGGCACTATTCCAACAACCTCCCACTTGCCCTAAAGCCAATGACCCATGGCCTTGAAACCCATCTTCTCAAGATGTTCTTCAAAGACCTTTTTGTGTTAGGGGTTTTATCTGTAGATTTGCTATACTCTCTTCTAAGGCAGCTCTCTCTTCTCGAATGTCGCCTTTATCAATGATCTCTCTGATCAAATGACACCGCCTCAAAATATGCTTCGATTTCTGATGAGATCTCGGCTCTTTGGCTTGTGCCACTGCCTCGTTGTTGTTACAATAAACAACCACTGGCTCAGCAATGCTAGGCACTACATTCAACTCTTGAATGAAGTTTTTAATCCAAACACCTTCATTTGTAGCTTCCGAAGCCGAATATATTCTGCTTCAATGGTGGAATCGGACATGGTGTCTTCTTTGGAACTCTTCCAACTTACTGCACCGCCATTGAGGCACAATATAAATCCAGAAGTGGATTTGAGGTCATCTACATCATATTGAAAACTTAAATCCAAAAACCCCTCTAGTTTCAATTTTCTATTAGCGTATACCAAAAACAAGTCCTTAGTCCTTCTCAAGTACTTAAGGATTACATTTACGGCTATCCAATTACTCTCATCGGGATTAGATTGGAGCCTACTCGTAACACTTAGCGAGTGTGCCTCTTGTACATTGAACTACATATATTATGCTACCAATAGTGGAGGTGTAAGGTATGTGAGACATCTTTTGTTTCTCTTCCTCTATCTTGGGGGCCATATACTTGGAGAGACGAATGCCATATCCCATGGGGAGAAATCCCTTCTTGGATTCTTCGATACTAAGCCTCTTTAGTGTCTTGTCAATGCACGGGGTTTGGGATAGCCCCAGTATCCTTTTAGATCTATCTCTATTGATACATATTCCCAATATGTAGGATGGTTCTCCCAAATCCTTCATGGAGAATTGTGTAGATAACCATTCTTTAGTGCACTCTAACATTCCTACCTCATTCCCAATGAGAATGATGTCATTAACATAAATCACAATAAACTGTACACTACTCCCACTAGTCTTCTTGTACACACATAGTTCATACACATTTTTTATAAATCCAAACGATTTGACCATTTTGTTAAAACATATGTTCCAACTTCGAGACGCTTGTTTGAGTCCATAAATAGATCTTCGGAGTTTGAAAACCTTTTGCTCATTCCCCTTAGATGCAAAACCTTGCGGTTGTTCCATATAAATTACATCCATTTGCCATATCTCATAGTCATAATATGCGACTATGGCACGCAGAATTCGAGTGGACTTAGGCATTGCTATCAGTGAAAAGGTTTCCTCAAAATCAATACCGATTCGTTGAGTGTAACTCTTTGCCACTAGTTGCACCTTAAAAGTCACAACTTCTCCATCTATTCCAAGCTTTCGCATATAGATCCACTTGCAATTAATGGGAGCTATTCCCTTTGGTGGATCTACCAAAGTCCATACTTTGTTTGAGTACATGGAGTCCCTTTGAATCTCATAGCTTCAAGGCAACGTCTCAAATCTATGTCCAATATGGCTTCCTCATAGGTCTTTAGATCACTATCCAATTGGCCTGTTTCATGAAGGAATCCAAACCTTTCGGGTTCCTTCTTGATTCAGTCCGACATACATAGAGGTTGTATATATGGCTCTAGTTGCTCGCTTGTTTCCACCGCTTGTGGGATTTCTTGATCATCTTGAACTTCATCAAGTACAACAATAATGCTATTTCTATCTAATAGAAATTCCTTTTTCCAAAAAGTTAGCGTTCCTTGAAACCAACACCTTTTGTTCCGAGGGATCATAGAAATAATAACCCATAGACTCTCTAGGGTATCCTATAAACTTGCACAAGCTAGATCTACTATCCAATTTATCTCTCACTGTCCGTCTCATGTAAGCGGGAAATCCCTAAACCTTGAGATATTTGTAAGAAGGTGCTTTGCCAAAACACATCTCATGTGGTGTCTTTGGAACTGACTTAGAGGGCACTATGTTTAGTAACCTTACTGTCGTTTGTTAGGTGTATCCCCAAAAGGATATAGGCATATCGAAAAAACTCATCATGGAATGCACCATGTCCAACAAGGTACGGTTTCCCCTAACGGTTACTCCATCGTGTTAAGGTGTGCCGGGTACAATCCATTAAGAGATAATCTCATTCTCCTTTAGATAATCCAAGAATTTGATGCTCAAGTATCCTTTCCCTTGATCTGATTGAAGAGCTTTAATACTTAGCCCCAATTGGTTTTCCACTTCACTCCTATACTCTTTGAACTTTTCAAAGACTTTGGACTTGTTCTTCATAAGAAACATGTGTTCGAATCGACTATAGTTATCGGTGAAGGTGATGAAGTAGGAATAGCCTCATCTCCCACTAACTCTTAGTGGTCCACAAACGTCCATATGGATGAAATCCAAGAGACTTGTGGAGCGTTCCATTTGTCCTACAAAGGGAGCTTTAGTCATTTTTTCTTTTAAACAAGATTCACAAGTAGGAAGATCCTCAATTCCACTAACATTTTGTACTTTAAGTGCTTCTAACTTGTTTATCCTATTTTTAGAAATATGTCCAAGTCTTGCATGCCACAAAATGATATCTTCTTGGTTATGTAACTTTCTCTTACTTGATTGAATGTACATTTGTGATGTTTGAGAATGAAGTATGTACAATCTATTTATTAATGTACGTTGAGCAATCAAAGAACCATTCTTTAATGCCTTCAACTTCCCATTTGATATAGAAAAATCAAATCCTTCATTATCTAGAACAGGAATTGAAATAATGTTCTTAGCAAGATGGGGCATATAATAAACCAAATCAAGTAGAATGCAAGCATTCCCTAAGTTCAACTTGATAACACCTTGGAAAGTGGACACAACTTTTGCTCCATTTCCTAAGCGTGGATCATATCCCCTTCACGAAGATTTTTTCTTCTTTCCATCCCTTGTAATGAATTACAAAGGTGAGAGCTGCATACGATATCAAATACTTATGTGGTAGAATTAGTCGTCATGTGCACTTCAATAAGGTACGTACCCTTCTCAGGGGTTGCAAGGTAAGCTTTGCAATTTCTTTTCCAATGCCCATTTTCGCCACAATGGAAACAACTAGCTTTGGTTTTAACTTTCTTCTTAACCCTTTTGGAACTCTTCTCGGGTTGTTTCCCTTTTGAGGAAGAACTTTTCTTCCTCTTACCTCCCTTTCTAGGACCCCTAGGGCCCTTTGACTTGGAGGAGGATGCAAACAAAAGTGGCTTCTCCTTTCTTATATTGAAGTTCATAACGAATTGATCATATAATGGTGGCAATTACTGTAGGATCAAATCCACGTAAAGGTCGTTGTCCATGACCACATCTAACTGTCCAACTCTTGATGCGTCCTATCATCTTGAGGCTGTGATCATGGATATTGGACCCTTCACTCATCCTTGCCCTATAGTGCTCGACAACCCCTATTTTGGGGTTTCAAAGTATGTCAAGCCATATTTCCACTCAACTTTCATGCACCAATAATTTAAGCACGTGTTCCCAATATTTAAACAAACATTATAGATGAATTTTCAAATTCAAAACCTCTTTTAAAAATGAAATTCAAGTGCTAAATCATGCCTTCAAAAATTAGAAAAAGCTAGAATCATATTCTTCAAAATCTCTAATACAACTCCAATCAAATTGGATCCAAAAATGACCAAAACTCTTTTGATCAAACAATAACATTCTATATGAACACATAACATCAATAAATGCTAAATCAACATTCAACATTTATCACTATGAATTGAAACATACTAAAACGTGAATAAACACTTAAAACATATAATAGCATGTTTTCAACTCATCATTCAAGGAGCCATACACAACATCAATCAAACACTCCAATCCATCATATGAATCGAGAATTTGGTGATCTAGATTAATCTATCCCATGAATCAATCAACCAAAGAAAATCCAAATCTAACCATGATCTAAACTCTGATACTACTTGAAAGCAAGTAAGGCACTAGGATCCAATTATATAAACTTCTAAAGCTTAATAAACTAGTGCTTACATGCTAACTGGGTTCAAATCATGCCTAAGAGCCTAAGATTCAGATTTAGATAGAATGTTACCTTGAAATGTGAAGGAGAATGTGTTGAACCTTTCACCAATCTAGAAACTACCAGAAACCGCGCAGCAGGAATTGAGCGATTTTTACCAATGTTAAATCTCCTCCAAAAATCACAAAAAACTTATTAGATCTTAACAATACCTTGGGGAACTCTCAATAAAAAATTCAAATTGAAAAGAATTATGGATCTCCTTGGAGAAAATAGCCAAATCAGACTTTGTGCAAGTGGATCTCCAAACCGTAGCAAACTAACTTGTTTACCTCTGTTGATATGATCCACACACCAAATAGATCTTCCAAAATATCTAGTCTATGAGCTGGAACAAGAACAAAGACATGCTATGGTGGAGGTCGATTTTAGGTAGGGAAGAAGAAGAAGTGAGCAAAGCTTTCAACACATGAATGCAATGCTTGCAAGGAGTCTTGGAGGGAATAATGGAGAATCTAATTCTTCACACCTTTAGACATAATAACCATCCATCTCTCTCCATATCTATATATGATGCTGAAAGGTGTGATGCCAAGGTGGAATCACGCTTTCCATGAGGAAAAGTGGCGGCCAACTTGCATTTTGCCAAGGTGGCAAATGCAAATCCAAATCTAATTTGAATTTCATTTACATTTTAATTACATTTGAAATCTAATTTCAAGTTAATTAAAATGCTAATTGAAATGAACATTTCATTTGAATTTTTCCTCCAAAATGTGTTCTTCTCATTAATTAAATTAATCACTTAAATTTAATTAATTAACCTTTGACTTAACTCTCAAGTCAAACAAGCTCGACTCTTAAGCTTGAATTTTGTTAACTTCACTCTTTAAGTTAATTTGACCAATTGATGGTCATATTGGCACCAAATAATTAACTCCTTCATTATTGGTCTAATTTAACTCCTTAAATTAATTGATTAATTTAACACTTAAATTAATCAATCTAAAATTGACCTTAAAAATTGGCACCTTAAAATCGGTCCACTAAGAGACATTTTTCTAACACTTAGAAAATCTTTTCTCCATCAAATAGGAAGCTAATTGGCTTTTGTGTGTGACCCAATAGGTTCTACCATTCATTGGACATGGTTTCACAACTCCTTGTGACTTTTGAATATCATATATTCATTTTAGTTTAAAACACTTTTAAACTAGTCAACTCAATTCAATTAATCTTATTAATTGAAGAGTACCCAATTTTCATGGTCGATGTCCAACCTCAAGCCTATGGAGCCCAACTAATTGGCAGAAATGAATATTTTGGAGAACCATTATAATTCTACGCTAACCATGCAAATACAGTTCTTGCATCTCTTATCTCCCGAAAGAGGCTTGGGCAAGATATTTGTTAGTTCCCTGATAACCTCAATGCTATGCTTCTACTTTCAATGCTTGATTCCTTTGTGTGAGCTCAACTTTGAAAAACTCCTTTTCCAAATTGTCACACCACATTGTGCAAGGATTTCTTTGAATTGATCATTATACAATATATAGGAGATGTACTCACCCTTCACAAAAATGAGGAGTCGGATTCCATCTTAGATTTCACAAACCTCCATACCAAGTGGCTCATACCTAGCCTTAGCCCGAAAGACTCGCTAAGTGGTCAAGAAAGAGTCAAAGCATGATGACCAGACATAAGGTTACCATGGATCCTCAGGTCAGAGGACTAAAAATATGCACTAGCGTAAGTTGGAGAACTTGCCACTACCAACTTGCCGCTACGGCTATCTAGTGGATTCTCCAGTGGGTCTTCAGTGCCTTGTTCTCTAACAAGGCACCCACTAACATGCACCTATATCTCATATGGTTGCTCATAGGATGGAGCAATATCTAACTCTTAGATTTATGCATCGTCAGTGCAAGTTTATCTGGATCTTAGATATTCTATCTCATAAGATCCTACGTCTTGGAAGATTTGAGATCACGACCGTGTGAGACTTATTCCATGGTCACTGAATTAAGTACCATAGTCATAAGTGATCTAAGGGCTTCTTCCAAATGCAAATGAAGTAATAAGAAGCATAAGATGAAGATGGCCATATAAAGAATATCATTCAATCAAGATTGTTTTATAAGGAAATGACTTATACAAGACCAATCTACTTGGTTTGCCAAGCACTATTCAAACTAGAATTTGGTCCCCAATTCTAACCTGAGTTAGTAAAGACTTCTGGATGATACTTTTGAATTTCCTCATTGGTTTCACACGTTGCCTTTTCTATTTTATGATTCCTCCATAGAATCTTTACTAATAGGATCTCTCTAGTGCACAACTTTTGAATTTTTTGATCTAAAATTTAAATTGGTCTCTCTTGGCACGTCAGATTTTTTGAAGTGGTCGATCTTCATATTTAATAATATGTGATGGGTCTGGGTGATACTTCTTTAGTTGTGACATGTGGAAGACATTGTGTATCCCTGTAAGGTTCAATGGTAGCATAATTTGATAGGCTACTGCACCGATCCTCTCCACTATCTCAAAAGGGCCAACATACCGATAGCTCAACTTTTCTCCTTTGCCAATCCTTGCAAACCCTTTTCTTGGTGACATCTTTAAAAAGACCATATCTCAAACACTAAATTCCAAACTTCTTTTGCCATTATCTGCGTAGCTCTTCTATTAACTTTGTGCAGTCTTCAGTCTCTGCTTGGTTAAATGAACCTTATCAATAGCTTATTATATTATTTCCAATCTAATTATTATCTAGTGCCCAAGTGCGGTTGGCATGCGATACTCATCCATGTCCTAATGTAATGGTGGTTGGCATTTTCTTCTATATAATGCCTTATAAAGTGCCATCTAGATACTTGATTGATAGCTATTATTATAGACAAACTTAATTAGCAGAACATGCTTAATCCAGCCTTCCCCAAAATCTAATATGCTAGCTCGGAGCATATCTTCTAAAAGTTGAATACTTCGCTCTAACTGACCATCTGTCTGTGGATGTACTACCCTAGTAAATTGTAGTTTCGTTCCTAAACTCTTCTGCACTTGCTTCCAAAGTTTAGAGACAAACTTAGGGTCTCTATCAAATACTATACTGATGGGTACCCAATGTAGCCGAATGATTTGATCAGTATAAATTTGTGCTATTGTGTCTACTATACATGTAACCTTGATAGGCAGGAAATGAGCTGATTTCGTCAGTTAGTCAACTATCACTCAGATACTATTGTAACCTCCTCTTTTTGTGGGTAAACCCATGATGAAGTCTATAGTGATCATCTCCCACTTCCACATGGGCACTTCTGGGGGCTATAGTAACCCACCTAGTCTTTGGTATTCTGCTTTAACTTGCTAGCAAGTGAGACACTTTCAAACGTAGTCAGCCATCTCTCTTTTTATGTTGATCCACCAGTAGTACTTCTTTAGATCTTGATCCATCTTGTTACGACCAGAATGGATCGTATACTTTGACTTGTGATCTTCATCTAAAATCTCACTCTTTAATTCCTCGTCAGTAGGTACATAGATTTGATTTCAGTATAATAAAGTCCCATCTCAGTCCATATCAAACTTGGTGTTAGGGGTGTCCATTGCGTTCATCATAAAGCCTTGGTAGATTTTGGTCATCTCCTTATGCCTCCCTAATCCTCTGACAAATGTTCGGCCTCAAGGTAATATTAGCATACAGTATCATCAGCTTTAGTCCTTGTCCTAAAGCAACAAGATTAGCTACTTATGCTTTACGATTGAGCAAGTCAGCTACTACATTCGCCTTCCCCAGGTGATACTAAATTGAACAATCATAATCCTCTAAGCACTCCATCCAACGACTTTAACTCATATTTAAGTCCTTTTGAGTGAAAAAATAGGGCAAAAATCTTTTCAGCCCACTCTGTTATACGAAATGGGCGGTTTGCCCCCTTATAAAAAAGAGGTTGAAATACTGCATTGTGTTTTTAAATTATGACTCACTGCCCCCTTCCGTCTATTTGTGTTCAATTTTACATTGAAAGGATGAAAATACCCTCATATATACATAAAAATACTTTATATTCTTATGTTTTTCTTTTTCTTTTATTTAATTTGAATTAAATAATTTTATATTTATAAAATACATAAGGTATTTATATAAATTAAACACTATTTATTATTTATAAAATTATATATACATGCATATATATTTATGAAATATATAACATGCTTGTATAAATTAAATACTATTTAATATTTATAAAATACATAACATATTTATGTATATTAAATACTATTTACTATTTATAAAATTATATTTACATACATATATATAATTATACATATAAAAAATTATATAAATACCTGTATATATAATTGGTTATAACATATCTATATACATATATATAAAATAATAAATCATATGCTATATAATATTTATAAAAAATTATATACATGGATATATATAAAATCACATATATATAAAATTATATATATACACATATGCATATAAAATTATTCATAACATATTTATGTATATTAAATACTATTTATTATTTATAAAATTATATTTACATACATATATATAAATTTATATACATATAAAAAATTATATAAATACACATATATATAAAATTATTTATAATATATCTATATCATATAATATATATATATTTTCTTTTGTTTAATCTAAAATTAAATAATTTTATATTTATGAAATATATAACATACTTATATAAATCAAATACTATTTAATATTTAGAGAATTATATATACATACATATATATATATAAAATTATCAAAACTAAATAATTTCATATTTATAAAATATATAACATATTTATATAAATCAAATTACTATGTAATATTTATAAAAAATTATATACATGCATATATATAAAATCACATATGCATATAAAATTATGTATACTATTATTTATAACATATATATATATAATATACATAACCTCCCCACCCCTACCCCTATCCCCCAACCCCGACAACCAACTTCCATGGCAGCCTGAAGCCAAGTTTTAGTCCTTTTTTTTTTTTAAACTCCGGCCAGATCCGGTTGGCCTCTTCCCCCTCCCTTGGCAACCTACTGCCATGGCTGATTGAAGCCAAGTTTTATTTTTTTTTTAATTGTTTAACACAATGGCCACCGGCCGGTTTTGGCCGGCCAGATCTGGTTGGCATAGGCGCCACCACAGCCTCTATATATATACATATATATATATATGTATATTATAATACTATATTATATTTATAATTATATTATATAATACTGAAAAATATATTATAATATATATAATATATTGTATATATATGTATATAATTGTATAAATAACTTTATATATTTTTTTATAAATATTAAGTACTGTTAAATCTGGATTGTTCATTTAAACAAAAAGATCCAACGGTTGATACACTAAGGGCATAATAGTCATTTTCTCTATAAAAAATCACAACTAATCGCATTTTGGGCGTATGCACTCCACTTATAGTCTCAGGTGGGTTTTCACTCATTTTTAAAAACATAAGGTGGTAATTTTAACTTTTTTTTCACAGGGGGGTAAGCCAGCAAAATCATTTTTTGAGGGGGCTAAAAATACATTTTCCCTAAAAAGATACTTCAGGCTCTTGTGGTCGGTGTACACTATAAAGTTTTCCCCATACAAGTAATGTATCCATTTTCCTAAGGCAAACACAATTACTGCTAACTCTAACTCATGAGTAGGGTAGTTTTGCTCATGGGCTTTCAAGTTTCTTAGGGCATAAACTATTACTTTACCATTTTGCATCAGAACGCATCCCAAGCCTTCTTTAGAAGCATCAGTATATACCATAAAATTCTTAGTACCCTTAGGTAGGGCTAATAATGTTGTTGAGGTAAAACTTTTCTTAAGCCCTTAGAAACTAAGCTCACACTTATCAGTCCACTTAAATGGAGTCTTTTTTTGAGTTAGACCAGATAATGGAACTGCTATTTTTGAAAAATTCTACACAAACCTCCTGTAATAGCTCGCCAAACCTAAGAAACTTCTCATCTCGGTTACTGTCTCTAGTCTTTTCCATTCTAGCACCGCTTCAAACTTAGATGGATCAACCATAATTCCATCTTCAAAAACGACATGTCCCCAAAAGGCTACTCAATCAAGCCAAACTTCACACTTACTAAACTTAGCATAAAGCCCATGTTCCCAAAGTTTCTGCAATACCATACTCAAGTATTCTTCGTGTTCCTTCTCACTTTTTGAATAGACCAAAATATCATCAATAAAGACAGCCATAAATTGGTATAAATACGGTCTAAACACATGGTTAATCAAATCCATAAATGCTACAAGGCATTAGTCAACCCAAATGACATCACCATGAACTCAAAATGACCATATCGAGTGTTTATTGTTGTCTTAGGTATATCCTCCTCTCTAATGTTCAGCTAGAAATATCCTTGTCTAAGAACCATTTTAGAATAAACTCGTGATCATTGTAATTGGCTCAAACGTTCCTTAATTTTAACTAAAGGACACTTATTCTTAATCATGATATTGTTGAAGTCTCGATAGTCTATGCACATCCTCAAGGTCCCATCATTTTTCTTTGCAAAAAGCACTAGTGCTCCCTAAGGGGATGAATTTGGCTATATGAACACATCCACTTTCAAGTAGTTCTTATAACTGCACCTTAAGCTCCTTAAGTTTTGCTGGTGCCATCCTATATAGTGCCTTAAATATTGGATTTGTCCATAAAAGAACCTTAATAGAAAATTTGACTTCATGTTTGGGGGTACCGACGTTAACTCTTCAGGGAATACATAAGGAAAATCCGCAACTATTGGCACCTCATCAATCTTAACCTTATCCTTCGGTCTATTGATCAAGTAAGCTAAGTTTCTTGTCTCACCCCATTTAGCGCTTTTCTAGCCTAAGTTGCTGAAATCAATATCATCCTAGTTGGCTTCCATTCCTCAGTCAACTCTATTATCTGTTTCCCAGGCTCACGCAAACTAACCACTTTAGAATGATAATCAAGACGGGCATGGTATTTAGACAACCAATCCATCTCCAATGTAACATCATAACCTTCTATAGGCAGTAATACTAAGTTTACAGGGAAATCCCTACCACTTATACATATATCACAAGCCTTACAAATTTACTCATCAATATACTACAACACATTGGAGCATTCACTTCTAAGTCAAATGATAAATACTCCATATGAAGGCTTATAGCATTCACATAATGAATACATATGAAAGAATGGGTTGCGCCAGGGCCAAATAAAGTTTTTCTTGATTGTTAGGAAATCAGAATAGTACCTTCTACCACAACAGTTAGATCTGGGACTCTTTCACCCTTTAGGACATGTACTCTAGCTGGAACTTTTGGTTTGGCATTGTCTTGATTTCTTGGACTGCGTTGATTTTCCATAGACAAACTCTGATTCAATGGTTGTTACCTCTTTCATGGACAGTCGCGGAGGTGGTGTTGGTCATTACCATATGCTAAACAACGGCTAACCTTCCTCCAACACTGAGATTCTTCATGTCCTGAGTATCTACCGTAGTTGCACACCTTTTTCTTTTTCCAGTATTGATGGATCCAGAGGTTCCAGTTAGTTTGTGAGTGGAGTTGTTGTACTATTGTCGCAGTTGTTTCATTCCTTGTGCTTGGGTCCTCCCTCCTTGCCAATTGCTTTCAGTTGGACGAGACTTCCTTTCTACTTTATTCATGGCCTCTAACTCAGCCAATCCCAATTCTATCTTTAGAGCTTTCTCTACTATAGTCGTGTAGTTAGGTATATCCATGGGAAGAAATGCCCTTTGTATGTTAGGGCAAAGCCCCTTTAGAAACTTCCTAACTCATCTTGGTTCATCATCTAAGATGTACAAGATGTACTTGATTAGTTGTGTATGCTTAGCCTCATATTGGGTAATTGTGAGGCTTCTTTGCTGCCGTTGGTTGAACTCAGCTTCTTTTTTTTTTGCGAACCAACTTTGGGATATACTTGTTGTCAAACTCCTTGAGGGAGTTTTTACAATTCTAGCAGTTTGCTGCTATCTCCATCTTGCCTTAATTGAGTTCTAGCAATGGTGTGCCAGACCTTCAAAAAGGAATACAACAAGATTAACCTTCTGCTCATCCCTAGGCTGTATACAGATATTAAACAATATAGATACATTGTATCCATATCTGTATTCATTTAAATTTTATAATATCCATATTCGTATTCATATCCAATATATATTTATTAATAACATCTGAATTCGTATCATCGGATATTATCCAAATTCAGATATATCCATATCTGATTATAATTATTAGGATTATCCATTTATAAATATCCAAATATTTGAATATCTGTTTATAAATATCCGAATATCGATTTACACATTCGAATATCTGAATCCGTTAACTTGTAATAAAATACGTATTTTTCCTAATAAATTTCATTTAAAAAAATAATCAAATAAATAGCATAAAAAAATCAAGAAAAAAACAACAACAAACAAACAATAAAATTAGCATACTCCAAATTTCAAATAAGCATAGAAATCTCATCCAAAATCAAACAAAAAAAGCAATCTTCAATTTCAACTTATTGTGATAGCCCGATGACTAATGCTACTTGTGAAGCTTGCTTGGATCCTCCTTCTCAGGATCTTCCTTGTCTTCCTCTTTCTTCGCTTTTTCCTTTTCTTCATTTTCTTTAGGAGGATCAGTTGGCATTAGTGGTGGCAATGGAGTTTTCATTGGGCTGAACTGGGGGAAAATGTCAAGTCACTTTCCAGGCTCAAGTCTTTCCCACTCCTGAAAATGACTAGAATAAGCTTTATATTCATTTAAAATCACGCTACTGAAAGTTTAGAGGTAAAGATCAATTTCCCTTCTGATCTACGCAGCAAATTATCTAATAATTGTACATCTGCAACTTAAGGAATATCTGAATTTATATGCAGAAATATTGATCTGACACAAAAGTATTAGTTAAAATGCCACCAAAATGTAGTGCCCCCCAACAAATTGAAACAAGTAATCAGCACTTGTGAAGATCCAAACAACAATATCACCTAAAAGTCCAACTTTTGTTTCATGCTATGCGACACATAAGTTCACCAAAACTTCAAAAAGATTTAGATAATTAAGTAACCATTTGGATTAGAAGGGAAAACAAGCCTTACCTGTTCATGTTGATGAGAGCTCAAATGAGTCAATTATGTCGGTCTAATAAAGGAAATAACACTAGTTCTATTTAAACATTGTTCATGGCAAATAGATTGCTTTATAGTATTTTTGATATCATTGCCAAACTACTCGAACGGAGAATCACCCATCTCAATTCTTTTTCACATCATGGTGAGTGAGCGAGAGCTATCGGACTTCCACAAAATTCTATGGACTCACATTTCCTATTTTATGGGGATTTGGTTTAAGCTATTACCTTATAGTTGGATATGATATTAGTCGATTCTTTCCCAAAACATAAGTCTAGGGCCATATAGGTTCAACCCACTACTCTTTCATAAAGATGAGTGGCGTGATATAGCACGTTCCCGACCAATTGAACACATTGTTACAAGCAGTCGTGCTTTGTTAGTTAAGCTGCTCCTTAAAATAAACACCTAGATTCGAGCTCATGCCATAGTATGCCAATCTTTCGCAGCATTCATTCCCTATTACCACAAATAGGTTAAACAAACATAGAATCAATCACAATATCATTCGGTATCAAGAAAATGAACTTTACTAGAAATTCTCCTGTTTCAAATTTGCTATCAATGCCTTTGCAAAATTTTGTAAACTCAAGCACCATCTATAATCAAGAAACATAAAATTTTGCCAAACTGTGAAGCAAAATTGTTAGCGGACAGCATAGGATATCGTTGAAAGTACCTAAAATATAAGGGTAGGCTTTCCATGTTCCAGTTTTATTCTTCTTTGCAGGATTATTGTGGTAACATACTGTCCCATCAGCTAGCTACTTTTGGCTTAGCAGTACTTTTCCCCAGCAACCATTGATCTATAATATATAAAAACTAAGATTTTATCTGTCAAAAGAAAAGGAATTTATCTATCAACATTACAAGAAATACAGCAAAATAGACAAATAACAAAAGGACAAGGCAGAAACTCTAAAGAATTAATAATATAGGCGAACACAGAATCTTTATTAACATTAGCAACGGCGAGACCAGCAGAAGCTAGCCTGGCGAGACCAGCAGAAGCTAGCCTTGCGAGACCAGCTAGCAAATGCGACGAGAGGTCAGCCCCATCGTGAGAGCCAGTAGAACTATGGGCTCCCGGCTTTGGCATCGCAGCGGCTAGTAGGCCTCGACGACGGGCATCTTGCCAACGCTTTTACTGGCAAGAACAGTACAGTGTAGAAATAAAAAAAAATGTAAAAAAAGAAGAAGAAGAAAGGAGGAAGAGTACCTGGGCAGTGGCCCCGCAATGGGTATCTCACCAATGAGAATGGTACAGTATGGAAATAAAAAATAAAATGAAAAAAAGGAAGAAGAATAAATGAGGAAGAGTTCTTGGGCGGCTGGTGTGAAAGAAGGCAAGTGAAATTGAAATGTAAATGGGAGGTAGGGTTTAGTAATTTGGCTACACTTTTGACTTTTACATTTTTTATTTTTTTATATTTTATTTTGATAATTTTTATTTAATTATAGTAATCATTTTTAAAATTTTAAAATTTAAAATTTAATTATTCATTAATTTGTTATATATGACTCTGATTCATATCTTGATACTTAATATTTTTGTATATTATATTTTAATATAATTTTAAAAAATAAGTTTTTACGATGGCTATTGAATATTGACATTTAAGTTTAGATATGTAGATATAACGATGTTAATCAATAAAAATATTCTCTATTATTAATATTTTGGGGTTCAAAATTTATAAAGTTGTGAGATTTTAGGATTTAGAATTTAAGTTTTATATTTAGATAAATTTTATTAGTTTTCTAAATTAATAATAGTACAAATCTACAAAATAAAATTATGAAATGATATATTCATCTCATATTATATGTATGTAGTTAGATATTGTACAATTTTTAAAAGTTGTTTGGATGAGTTTATAAGCTCATCAAAATATTTTATAAGATGAATATATACAAAATATTTTATAAGATGAAGATATTGTACAATGTTTCATAATTTGTTTAAGAAAATAACTTATAAAATTCTTAAATAAGATGTTAGAAACTTATAAGCACTTTTTAAGAAAGTAAGGAGTTCTTAACTTATTTTAAAAATTTTAACAAGCTCCGTTAATTTTAATCATATTAATTATAAAATTGTTATTACTAATGCCTTAGAAGCTCCAAGATCTTATTATCCAAACACTTTGAGAACTTTTTTTTTTTAAAAAAAATCTAGCATCTTATAAGTTCGAAAAATATTTAATAAGATGTAGGAGCTCAAAAAATATCTTATAACATATAGGAGCTTATAAGATGTTTTAAATAAGTTTAGCCAAATACATTCTTAGAGGGTGTTTGGCTGTAACACCCCTGAAATTCAGTATTTTCGAAGATTAGGATTTAGAAATTAAGAGATTTATTGATTGGATTTTAGGGCTCGAAAAAAATAATAAAAAGGATTCAATTGTAAGAAATTGGAAAGTTTTGGGGTTGGATTGCAATTTGAGAAGACTTGATTTGGGCCATTTTTATAAGCTTAGGGGCTTGCATGGTATTTTTCTAGTCAACTAGGACCTCTATGCTATTTTAATTACTTAAGGACTTAATTGATTTAACTTAAAATAGACTAAGGACTAAATTGCAATTATTAAAAATTGGATTTTAATTCTTCTTCTTCATTTTCTTCTTCCTTTCTTCTCTCCACCGCATCCATCAATCCTTCCATGATGAGCTTCCACCGACAGCCAATTTCACCAACCAAGCCAACCATCTTCTTCTCCTCCTCACCAGCTCTACGGCAACACCACCATACCCGGTTGAACCTATTTCGGTGAGTTACCGTGAGAGAGACCGAGAGGGAGTCCACGGTGGGGTGGTGGTTTTGTGGTTTTTCGATGGCCAAATTCAAATATGAGGCCGTAGTTGGGAAGAGCTAAGAAAGAGGATCACAGTGGTGGGCTTGCATGAGAGATCGGTGCAGCGGTGGTGACGAAAATCGACGAGAAATAGGCAACGGTGAGGAAATTTGGTGGCTATTAAGCTCGATTGAGGGTGGTCTAGGCTGAGCAACTAGAAACTAATTTGGGCTTAGATTTAGGAGCTTGAGAGGAACATTTTGGTGGGATCGCAAGATTTTCCGCCGACGGTGGCACTCCGGCGGCCCCAAACTAGTTTATTTTCCTTGTTCCGACAATCGTAGTGGTGTTCTTGGCTTGTGATTCCGAGGCCTAGATAAGCAATTTGGGTAATAGAGGGTTATGAATTAAGCTTTGATTGGGTTGTACCTTGTTATATATATAATGCATATGTTGTACTTTCCTAATTTAGCTTGTATTTATGCCAAGAATGAGAATGTTGGGAAGAGTGGTATATATATATATATGTGTGTGTGTGTGTGTGTGTGTGTAATTCCCATGCAAGGAGAAATATTAAATTTGTGGACCCGGACATGTCATGCTAAATGCCAAAATTGGGAATTAATAAATATTGATTAAGGATTATGTAATGTGAGACTAAATGGCATTTGATTAGGATTAATTATGCAGGAATTGGACTATTTTGTATGGATTAAGATTATGTTATTATGACCTTGTAATTTAGATTGAGATCATGCTATTTTGGAACCAATAAAAACTATCGTGACTAATTCAGGAATAGTTGATATTGGGATGATTATGTAGATAGAACCTATTGAACCTATATCATCTTGTTGATTGATAAATTAATAATGTTAGAATTCTTGATGAAATTCTAGAAGGCTTAGTGTTGAATAGGAATTTTGACTATGGGATTATTCCTTTGATTAGGTAAAGAAGAAGTGGGTCCTGGCGATCAGTAGATTGCGAGCTGAGATTTGTTTTTTGCGAAAACTACAAGAGGTAAAGGTATGTCAATCTAGCATTTCTCATACTATCTGTTTTGTGATAAAACCCCGTGTGGGTTTCTTATATATGTTTTGTTTCTGTTTTAGTACCGTACTCTGATTTGTTTGAAATCTAGGAATCGTTTGAATTCCAATTATTATCTGTTATCTGATATGAACGGCCCCTATAAGGGTTATCGTTTGTTATAAATTTTGATTTCTGTTTGTTCTGGTGTCCAGAACTTTTATCATGTTATTCGATTTTGCTCTTTGTACCCCTCAGCCTTGCCGACTGACCCCGTATTACTTGTTCATTTTCTATCCTATTGGTTGTTCAAGAAATCTTATCGGTACATTTAAGTTCATTCTATATATCAATTATTTGGCCTTGATGGCATACTTGATTTTCAGTTGTATTGGTTGAGTGCACTTTTCCAGCGGAATGCTTGGATTACTATTCTAGAACGACCTTGCTGGCCCGTATATTGATGTTCAGATTGTATCTCGTTCTATGCATTTTATTGTCTAAAGGTTAAGATTTTATCTGTTGGTATTATATCTTTCAACCCATGGGATGCCATGGGAGGTTTCCAACTCATGGGACGCCATGGGTAGTTTTCACCCGGAGGGACGCTATAGGGGGTATGGGCCTGAGAACTAAGTTCGGAAGACGGCCGGGCAGAACGGACCGACGGACACAGGTGTTTCCGGCTAGAACCCACCAAAAATCCTGACTTATAGGTAGCTAGCTGTGAGTGTTAGCATAAGACAAGTTAATTACCCAGTCGAGCTGAGTGCTCGAGCAATGGAGTGATAAGGAAGTATTATTCCTACTATACCGATGTCCGGTACTAGTATCTATACAGCTTGTTAAATTGATATTATGTGTACCCGGTACAATGTTGATTTATGTTGGAACTCTTATTGTTACCAAATTGTCTTTGATTGTTGTCTATTATTTTCCTTCTTGTTGTTATTAAATTGTTCATCGAGAGTTGTACCTCATTAACTTTCCTTTTAAATCTTATTATTTTCTTTTCCCTCACTAAGTCCTTAGGACTTATCCTTTCTTGTTGTTATTTGTTTTCCAGACAGGATTGAGTGAGAAGCTAGAGTACATGCCTTAGGTTTGGATGTTATCTTGTAATAGATTAGGTGTTATGGTTGTGTATATAGTCAACACCTGATCGAGACAATTACCTGAAGAATGTTATGGGAATGTATGTATGGAGCTTAAGTTACTTGATATGTATATATTTTGCTCTATGAAATATTCTTTCGGGCTAAGATGACTTGTTATCCTTTGAGATGGTTAAATTATAGGTTTCCTAGTTATTATTTGAATTGTATTTAAGATTGAATTGGTAGCATCTCAACTTGGGTGCTGTCTTGAGAAAGGGTGCTATAGGGTGGTATTAGAGCCTAGGTTTGACAATGACCTAGGTAAATGAGTATTAAGTGGGTATATGATGAGTCTGCAGGAAATAGGGGACTATATATAGGATAGCTGATTGGTTTGTAGAATTTACTTCTAGAAACGAACTTTGGACCTTAAATTGAGGAAAGAAATTTGGTTATTTATGTGCGATTAGCCAAGCAGGAATTGGGAATGAGCTTTAGGTTGTAATAGAAGTTGCTAGTTAACCCTTAATGATTTGACCACCGTTTTCCAAATTTGGTCTGATTTGTTAACTATTTTGTAACTATGTCTATGAGATTAACACTTTCGATACTAACTTTAGATGTCATTATGTAATCTTAGCAGCAATAAGTGAGATGGAATTGAGGACAATCTAGGGAAGATAATGACATCTTATGAGGGTTCACATGTACCTGAACCACCTCGAGCAAGTTAGTGGGGTAGAGGGAGACTGCCTGGCACACGGGCTGCTGCACAGCGTGTTCCTAGACAGAGAGCACCAGCTGATACACAAAATTTTCCAGAATAGGAGGTTTCACAAACCCCTCCGACTAATCAACAAGATACGGGCCAACCAGCATAGCACATATTTCAGATGTGGCAATAATTTATGCAGTTTTGCCAGTAGCAGGGACAGGGTAACCGAGCAGAAAATGTTGAAGAGCTTATAGAAGATTGAGCTTCAGATCAGTTCCTTCGGCTGCAACCCCCAAAATTCTTAGGAGAACCTGATGATTAAAAAACTGAGATGTGGGTTAAGAACTTGGAAAAGATATTTAGAACTCTGCGTTACCCTGATGAGCAAAAGATTCGATATACCACATTCTTAGTGGACGATCATGTACATGATTGGTGGCAAATAATTGATCATAGGTGGATTACGGAGCGAACTCATCGGACTTGGGAAAACTTAACCCAAGATTTTATGGAGAAATATATATCACAGGTAATCAAGTATGCCAGGGAAAGAGAGTTCATGGAATTGATACAAGAAGCGTCATCAGTCAGTCTGTATGAAGCCACATTTAGCCGACTAATTCGGTATGCACCTCATGTATTGGCGAACGAGGGGCGACAAATTCGTAAGTTTATAGAGGGATTACGACCAGAACTTAGACAACCCCTTCTCTCATGTGATCTTTTGAGCTACAATCGTGCAGTAAGTAAAGCACTACAGGTAGAATAAAATTTGCGGGAGATTAAGAAGATCGAGGAAAAAGGGCGGAAGGGAAGGCTACCACCCGGTGGGCAAGACCACCCCAATAACAAACAACCAAAGTTACAAATTAGGGGTGTCAACCAGTAGGTTTATCAGACCACTGAAGTCAAGCACTGTACAATTTCCAATGCTAATTAAGTATTAAATGTTGAAATCGACATTGCACTTATTATGACTTAAAAATAAAATAAGTGAGTATAATTAGGGAAAAAAATATATATTAGTTAATAAGAATATAGGATAAAAAATTATTAAAATAACCAAAACCTTACTGGACTCGTCATATTTTTGAAATCAATCGCAACTTAGCGTAATTTGGTAGATCTCAATAATTTGGGTATAACTTTCTATAGAAAATATTCTTTTAGAATCAGTTTTTGCGTTGAAAATTAAATATTCATAACTTTCAAACAATACGTTGGTCACCAACCAATTTATCCCATATGAAAATGACTTATTTCAAGAAGTTGATCTTGATCCAAAATCTGTCATAGCATCCGGAACATTGGTTCCAAGTACACTATGTGTTACAACCTTATTAGATATTATTTTCTTGCATAAATTAATATATTTTTCACTAGAACTTACATCCTTACATAAAAGTTCTTGAATTATTTTGGCATCATTTTTATGAATGAGTTCTATTTTGTCTCTATTTTTCGCTCTTTTCATTAATACATCTAGCTTGTTCCAATTTTATTAATGGTTATTATGGTGGTTTTGAGTTATCAATTGCAGATTATAATTTGTGTTATATTTGTCCTAATTATATTTTCACTAACCCTTTGTTACTAGTAATTTTTTAACCTTTTTTTTTTTTTTTGTATCTCCATCTCTTTCTTGTGTCACTAATTAGAACACTCTCAATAGATTTTTTTTTCTTGTGTAGACAATATCTTATTAGTATTAATTTAATCCAACGACAGTGTAAGTAACTTTGTGCAAATGCTTGTTATATTTAAAATAAATCACTTAACCGCCACTAATAAATGATCAGTTGAATTATACTAATAATTTACTTCTTCTCATAGACCTACATTTGTAAGAACATATAGGATAAAGTCAACTATGGGGTTTCAATCAATACCCTACATAGTTGCACTTTTATTGCTAATGTTATGGGTATATTATGGGACTCTGATGTTAAATTCAATCCTTTTAATATCAATCAACTTATTTGGATGCATGATTGAAACAATGTACATATCCTTGTACATATATTATGCATCCAATTAGGTTGGGTTAAGTAATCGTTATATAAAATTTTGTAAATGCAGAGTCTGGACAATTAAATTTAATATTATTAATCTTTATTAGTATTTTGCGCACTCATATTGCAATATTATTGAGCCTTATTTTAGGCCTATTCTCAATAGTTTTTCTTATCACATTATTCATATTCGAAGGTAGACTGGAACTTTTGATTATAAAGTTAATTTGTATTCTCTTTTCCATCATAGTGTCTGTAGCACCTCTAACTATAGCAGTAAGAATATGAATTACTTGCAAAGAAAAAGATAATGTTACTCGAATGTTATTTTATTCAGCTGGTAATTTATTTTCCTTTTTCTTTTCATTTTCTTCTCCACAATGTAAAGTTGCTCAAACACGTAGGGTGAAGTTTATACCATTATTGTTATCATTTTTCTTAAAATTGAATGCAATGTTATGATTCCTCTATGGCTTATTTTAGAACAATTTCAAAGTTATTTTTTATCCAATGATTTAATAAGTTATGGTGAAACCACACCACTACCTTCAACGATAAGAAAAATAATAATGATAGTGGCATAAACTCCACTCTACGTGTTTGAACAACTTTACACTGTGGAAAAAAATGAAAAAAAGAAAAGAAAAGTAAATTAACAAATGAATTAAATAACATTAAACCAACATTTTCTTTTTCTTTGAAAGTAAAGTTAGATTTCAAAGAAAATATAGCCCATTACTGCATGTTCCGATATGCCGCATATATTAGCATTTGTACCATTCCCAATAAAAAGCCTAGAATGTTTGGTACATGAGTAAATTGATCCAATGAAAGATCAGTATATAAAAATAAAATAATGTTATTATTTATCTATGATATAATGTAGAATCGTTATCTATTTTCACTTACTACAATAATGAAATCATTCTTAAATAAACTGCAGAAAAACCACACCACCACACTTAGTGTTAAGAAAAATGATAGTGACAGTGGCATGAACTCCATGCTGTGTGTTCAAACGACTTTATAATGTAGAGAAAATGCAAAAAAATAAAATAAATGGAGAACAAAATTAACAAGTAAATAAAATATCATTAAAGTGACAGTTTCTTTTCCTTTGCAAGTAAGTCATATCCTTACCACTACAATTAAAGGTGCAACAAAAACCATGATGGAAAAGACAATGCGAGTCCATCCTACAATTAGAAGTTTGAGTTTACCTTCGAACACGAAGAACGTGGTAGAAACATATTTGAGAATAAGGCTAAACTAAGGCTCAATAATTTTCTAGTTTGAATCTGCAAAATATAAATAAACATTAATAATATTGATTTAATTGACCAAACTCTACATTTACAAAATTATGCACAGTCATTACTCACCCGAACCTCGTAAGATGCATAATATTTGTACATAAACATGTGCATTGTTTCAATTATGCATCCAAATGAGTTTATTGATATATTAAAAGTGGAATTCAACTTCAAAATTCCATAGTATACCCAAAACATCGATGACAAAAGTGCAACTATGTAGGGGTATCAATTGAAACCCCATCGTTGACTTTGCCTTATATATTCTTACAAAAGTAGGTATGCAAAAAGAAGTTAATTATTAGTATAATTCAACTAGTCATTTATTAATGGTAGTTGAGCATTTTTTTTAAATATAAAAAGTATTTGCACAAAATTACTTACATTGAAGCAAGGTAAACTAACACTGCTGTAATATTGCCTGCACAAGAGAAAAAGTTTATTAAAAGTCTTCCAATTAACAATATAAGCAAGAGATGGAGATACACACACACACACACATAAGAAACAAAAAGAGCAAAAATACGGCAAGTAAAAGCTTGTGAGATTTTACCTAAAATACCGAATACAATCTGCAATTGATGACTCCCTACCGCCATAATGACTATTAATAAAACAGAAACAATGAAGGCATATTAATGAAATTAAAAGAGTTAAAAATGGAGACAAAATGTAACTCATTCGTAAAGTGATATCTAAATAATTTGGGATAAATTTTTATTCATAATGTATGGTCCAGTAGAAAATATATTGATTTGTACAAGAAAATAATATCTAAAGAAATTCAATTGGATAGTGTACTTAAAGCCAATATTCAGATTCTATAACAGATCTTTGGATCAACTTTTAAGGATAAGGTGCTTTTGTTGGGATTAAATTAGATAGTGACACACATTTTATTAAAAAGACATAAATATCTAATTCTCAACATGCAAAGTAATTCTAAAAACATTTTCCCTAGAGAATATACCCAAATTACTAAGGTATGGCAAATTTATGTTATGTTGCACGGTTGGTTTCTAGACTGTCAAGAGTCCATTAATTTTTTGGTTATTTTGATGGTTTTACACTATATTCTTATTCCTTAATATGGTTTTCCTTTTCCTAAATATTATACATATTGTACATTATATGCACATACATTATTGTTGGAATAGTGCCTCGCGGCCAATTAGATTGGTATATAAACTATTTTACTTGTGATATAATCTTGATTGAATGATATTCATTACAAATGGCCATCTTCATCTTATGCTTATTTTACTCCACTGGCATTTGGTTGAAGCCCTTAGATCACACAAGACTACGGGACTTGGTCACGCACTGGGTGGTGATCATGAAACAAATCTTATGCAGTCGTGATAAGATTCTGCAACTTGGAAGATTTAAGATCACGACCGCATAAGATTTGTTTCATGATCACCACCCAATGCGTGACCAAGTCCCGTAGTCTTGTGTGATCTAAGGGCTTCAACCAAATGCCACTGGAGTAAAATAAGCATAAGATGAAGATGGCCATTTGTAATGAATATCATTCAATCAAGATTATATCACAAGTAAAATAGTTTATATACCAATCTAATTGGCCGCGAGGCACTATTCCAACAATAATGTATGTGCATATAATGTACAGTATGTATAATATTTAGGAAAAGGAAAACCATATTAAGCAATAAGAATATAGTGTAAAACCATCAAAATAACCAAAAGATTAATGGACTCTTGACAGTCTAGAAACCAACCGTGCAACATAACATAAATTTGCCATACCTTAGTAATTTGGGTATATTCTCTAGGGAAAATGTTTTTAGAATTACTTTGCATGTTGAGAATTAGATATTTATGTCTTTTTAATAAAATGTGTGTCACTATCTAATTTAATCCCAACAAAAGCACCTTATCCTTAAAAGTTGATCCAAAGATCTGTTATAGAATCTGAATATTGGTTTTAAGTACACTATCCAATTGAATTTCTTTAAATATTATTTTCTTGTACAAATCAATATATTTTCTACTGGACCATACATTATGAATAAAAATTTATCCCAAATTATTTAGATATCACTTTACGAATGAGTTACATTTTGTCTCCATTTTTAACTCTTTTAATTTCATTAATATGCCTTCATTGTTTCTGTTTTATTAATAGTCATTATGGCGGTAGGGAGTCATCAATTGCAGATTGTATTCGGTATTTTAGGTAAAATCTCACAAGCTTTTACTTGCCGTATTTTTGCTCTTTTTGTTTCTTATGTGTGTGTGTGTGTGTATCTCCATCTCTTGCTTATATTGTTAATTGGAAGACTTTTAATAGACTTTTTCTCTTGTGCAGGCAATATTACAGCAGTGTTAGTTTACCTTGCTTCAATGTAAGTAATTTTGTGCAAATACTTTTTATATTTAAAAAAAATGCTCAACTACCATTAATAAATGACTAGTTGAATTATACTAATAATTAACTTCTTTTTGCATACCTACTTTTGTAAGAATATATAAGGCAAAGTCAACGATGGGGTTTCAATTGATACCCCTACATAGTTGCACTTTTCTCATCGATGTTTTGGGTATACGATGGAATTTTGAAGTTGAATTCCACTTTTAATATATCAATAAACTCATTTGGATGCATAATTGAAACAATGCACATGTTTATGTACATATATTATGCATCTTACAAGGTTCGGGTAAGTAATGACTGTGCATAATTTTTTAAATGTAGAGTTTGGTCAATTAAATCAATATTATTAATGTTTATTTATATTTTGCAGATTCATACTAGAAAATTATTGAGCCTTAGTTTAGCCTTATTCTCAAATATGTTTTTACCACGTTCTTCGTGTTCGAAGGTAAACTCAAACTTCTAATTGTAGGATGGATTCGCATTGTCTTTTCCATCATGGTTTTTGTTGCACCTTTAGTTGTAGTGGTAAGGATATGACTTACTTGCAAAGGAAAAGAAACTGTCACTTTAATGGTATTTTATTTACTTGTTAATTTTGTTCTCCATTTATTTTATTTTTTTGCATTTTCTCTACATTATAAAGTCATTTGAACACACAGCATGGAGTTCATGCCACCGTCACTATCATTTTTCTTAACACTGAGTGTGGTGGTGTGGTTTTTCTGCAGTTTATTTAAGAATGATTTCATTATTGTTGTAAGTGAAAATAGATAACGATTCTAAATTATATCATAGATAAATAATAACATTATTTTATTTTTATATACTGATCTTTCATTGGATCAATTTACTCATGTACCAAACATTCTAGGCTTTTTATTAGGAATGGTACAAATGCTAATATATGCGGCATATCGAAACATGCAGTAACGGGCTATATTTTCTTTGAAATCTAACTTTACTTTCAAAGAAAAAGAAAATGTTGATTTAATGTTATTTAATTCACTTGTTAATTTACTTTTCTTTTCTTTTTTTCATTTTTTTCCACAATGTAAAGTTGTTCAAACACGTAGAGTGGAGTTTATGCCACTATCATTATTATTTTTCTTATCGTTGAAGGCAGTGGTGTGGTTTCACTATGACTTATTAAATCATTGGATAAAAAATAACTTTGAAATTGTTCTAAAATAAGCCATAGAGGAATCATACCATTGCATTCAATTTTAAGAAAAATGATAACAATAATGGTATAAACTTCACCCTACGTGTTTGAGCAACTTTACATTGTGGAGAAGAAAATGAAAAGAAAAAGGAAAATAAATTACCAGCTGAATAAAATAACATTAGAGTAACATTATCTTTTTCTTTGCAAGTAATTCATATTCTTACCGCTATAGTTATAGGTGCTACAGACACTATGATGGAAAAGAGAATACAAATTAATTTTATAATCAAAAGTTTTAGTCTACCTTCGAATACGAATAATGTGATAAGAAAAAATATTGAGAATAGGCCTAAAATAAGGCTCAATAATATTGCAATATGAGTGCGCAAAATACTAATAAAGATTAATAATATTAAATTTAATTGTCCAGACTCTGCATTTACAAAATTTTATATAACGATTACTTAACCCAACCTAATTGGATGCATAATATATGTACACGGATATGTACATTGTTTCAATCATGCATCCAAATAAGTTGATTGATATTAAAAGGATTGAATTTAACATCAGAGTCCCATAATATACCCATAACATTAGCAATAAAAGTGCAACTATATAGGGTATTGATTGAAACCCCATAGTTGACTTTATCCTATATGTTCTTACAAATGTAGGTCTATGAGAAGAAGTAAATTATTAGTATAATTCAACTGATCATTTATTAGTGGCGGTTAAGTGATTTATTTTAAATATAACAAGCATTTACACAAAGTTACTTACACTGTCGTAGGATTAAATTAATACTAATAAGATATTGTCTACACAAGAAAAAAAAATCTATTAAGAGTGTTCTAATTAGTGACACAAGAAAGAGATGGAGATACAAAAAAAAAAAAAAAGGGTTAAAAAATTACTAGTAACAAAGGGTTAGTGAAAATATAATTAGGACAAATATAACACAAATTATAATCTCCAATTGATAACTCAAAACCACCCTGATCCAATAATTAAAGCACAAAATTGTTAAATTAAATAGGCTACAGTCGAGACCAAGGATCTAATCATGCTCTAAATTCAAAATTTGGATGAAGGATTACCTTGAATGCTCAAAATCCAAGAAAAGGAGGAAGAACACTTCAACATTTGAAAACTGTCTTCTAGCGGCGCAACAAGTTCTTGGCAACAGTTGCCTACGCAAATCATCTCGAAATTAGCTGAAATTTGGACACCAACACCTTGATGAAGATCCAATAAAAAATTCAGCTAAAATAGAAAATCAGAAGCCACTTCAGAAATGCCTCCAAACAGACTGGACTACAACAGATCTCCAAAAGCCAAGAAATCCAAATGTATTGCCTCTAATGTGATGATCCACACACCAATGGCAAATCCAAATATCTCCTAGATTAGCTGGAAAATCAAGGAGAGATGAGTGAGGATGAAGGCTGAATTTAGGAGGGAAAGGAGAAGAAAATGTGAAGCCTCAACATATGAGAGAATCACACAAAATTGGAGGGAAAAACGGAATATAACTTTTAAATTTGAGAAGAAAGTGTGATGCAAGTTGGCATCACACCTCCCATGAGGTTGGTGCCAACTTGCAGGACAAGTGGCATGTGTGAAATTCTTAATTTCACTTGCATTTTAATTTCATTTGGAATTCTTATTCATCTCATAAAATGTTATCCAAATAAATTCTAAATACACTCCAAATGAACTCTTTCATTTGAATTTTCCCTTCAAATTAATTATTCACATTAATTAAATTAACCCCTTAATTTAACTAATTAACCTTGACTCTAACTCTTTAAGTCAATTAGCTTAACTCTTTAAGTTAGAAGGTGTTAACTTAACTCTTAAGTTAAATTGACCAATTGATAGTATAGATCAATTTAATTCCTTAATTTAACTCCTTAATTTAATTGGTCTAATTTAACTCTTTAAATTATATAGATCAATTTAACAATTAAATTGATCAAGCCAAAATTTAACAATTTAACAATCCTATATTCTTATTAACTAATATATATATTTTCCCTAATTATACTCACTTATTTTATTTTTAAGTCATAATAAGTGTAATGTCGATTTCAACATTTAATACTTAATTAGCATTGGAAATTGTACAATGCTTCGAGGATTGTACTTTCCAGCTAGTCAATTGTTTACATAAGGCTCCTACTGGAATCATTTTCAATGAACTTTTTACAAGAATATCCTTGAGCCTCATAAGATTTTGTAAGAGGACAATATCTTTTTATTCTTCTCTCAAAATTTTAGATGATCTTTTAGAATGGTGATTGTTGCTTTTCTTTTCAATCGTAATTTGTGTTATATTTGTCCACATCTTTGTGGTGCACAAAAATGCAAGAATAATTAATAACAATATAAATCACTTCCAGACTCTAAAGACAATCTTGATAAATTCTAATTCTAAAGTCTCATGAAAATTCATAATGCATGGAACACAATAAAGTGGACGGAATAAAGAAGTTGGCCATTTCATTCTAGTGCTAATTGCGTGATATTTTCAGGGTTTTAGTTAGTTTAACTTGTTCAGTATTCTAGTTCATACATGCATACATACATACATACATACATACATATATATATATTGCAGTTTCTAGTTTTTATTATATTAAAATAAATTCTAGAAAAACTTATTTCTCATAAAAGTATCAATATCATTTATCTTTTTCCTTGCAATACTTAAAAAGATAGATCTAACAATTGTTTATACGCAATAAATAGAATTTAAACATTAAACTATGAGAAAGGATCAATATACTTACCACAATCTAAGTATTTAATATAAGCCCCTGCGAATTTTCCTGATTTAATAAACATAAAAATAAAGAAAAAGTTAGAAAGTTATCTTAGCAAAAGATAAATGTACACTTACAAAGGGGAGAGATTTCACAGACTTGTGATGGAAAAACACTGCCAAAAATCATATTAAAAAAGGTTAATTGTTACTATTTCTTGCACAAGTACCATCCTCCCGAAGATTGTAAAAGGGACCAAAGTAACATCTAAAGTGAGGAGAGGCAATATGTAAAATTCATGTTTTAGAGCACCAGAAGTAGACTTTCCCAACCCACAACAACAATGAAAGAAATTACAAATAAATATTTATCTTCAGTTTTTGTTTACTAGCAGGCATGATTTCGGATGGAAAGGATATTAAGGAAAATATTAATCAGTTAATTGTAATTATCTTTGTATATCTTTTCTATAAATAGGAGATGGCATAGCTTAATTATAGGATGAGATTAGCATAATTATAGGTTGAGATTGATACTGATCCTTGTATATATTATGCATTTTTCTAATGAAATACAACACAACACAGTAAACCATTATCTTCTTCTTCTTTACATGGTATCAGAGCACCCTTCCTGATGCTCTTGAAGCTTCCGTTTTTTTCCTTTCCATAGTCAACAATGGGTGACGAATCATCAAAAGCTGGTAATATGAATCCTTCACATCCATATTACGTTCATCATTCAGATCAACCTGGTCACATGCTTGTACCAATTAAATTAAATGGAGCAAATTATCAGTCATGGAGTAAGGCTATGATTCACGCTCTTACTGCGAAGAACAAGTTGGGATTCATCGATGGGTCGCTAGAAGCCCCGTCCCAAGAAGAAAAACCAACGGAGTTCGCATTGTGGAATCAATGCAACAGCCTAATACTTTCTTGGCTTACTCATTCTGTTGAAACAGACATGGCGGAAGGTGTCATTCATGCTAAAACAGCATACCAAGTTTGGTCAGACTTCAAAGATCAATTTTCCCAAAAGAATGCACCGGCAATATTCCAAATTCAGAAATCTATTGCAACCATCTCACAAGGCTCTATGTCCGTGGCCTCATATTATACCAAACTCAAAGCCTTATGGGATGAACTCGAAAATTATCGAGATCCCTACACTTGTGATCATGCCAAGGCACATCAGGAACAACTTCAGGAGGACAGGTTGATGCAGTTTCTTATGGGTCTAAATGAATCGTACAAAGGGGTAAGGTCAAATATCCTTATGATGACACCGTTACCCAACGTACGACAGGCGTATTCCCTAGTGATTCAAGAGCAGACACAGAGACAATTTTCATCAGAACCCGAACCCACTGAGAACTTCACCATTGCCGCGAATGTCCAAAGCAAGGCATCCGGAATCAAAAATACCAAAACGTGTGATCATTGCCATCGTTCTGGTCACACAATTGAAGAATGCAGAACTTTGAAATATTACTGCAAATTCTGTGACAAAAGCGGACACACGGAGGATCGCTGTAGGCAGAAAAACAACAGGGCCGGACCGCCGCAACAGAATCAGGCTTCACGTAGCAAGCCACAGTCTGCGGCTAATATGGCAGAAAATTCGAACATGAATGATGACAATTCCCTCATGAGTTTTTCGCCTGAATATCTTCAACAATTGGCCAAAGCATTATCTACCATGAATCAGAATTCTTCTTCTGGTAATAGTGATATTTTTGCAAACGCAGCAGGTTTGTTTTCAGCATCCAAGTCTCATGTCAATTCTGTTTTTACCAATTCTTAGATTTTAGATAGTGGTGCCACCGATCACATGACATCGCACCCTTTCCTCTTGTCAAAAAGTCAACCACCTTTCTCTCACACAGTAAATTTGCCAAATGGCACATCTGTACCGATTACACACACTGGCAACATAGTTTTCAATCGGGATATAACACTCGAAAATGTCCTATGCGTACCCACTTTTCGTTTAAACTTAATATCAGCCAACAAAATTACAAAAGGTCTTAATTGTTCTGTCACCCTCTTTCCTGACTCATGTATTTTGCAGGACTTAACGACGGGGAAGATGATTGGCTCGGGTAAACAACATGGAGGACTCTATTACATGATGCCGAATTCCATTTCTCCAGCTTCCTTCCAAGTCTCAAATAGTCCCGATATATGGCATTCACGACTTGGACATCTTTCTTTTTCTTGTTTCAAATTACTTTCCCCTTCATTACCAATTAATAAAGAAACAGTCTCATTTCACAATAATTGTAGAATTTGTCCTCTTGCAAAACAAACGAGATTGCCTTTTCCAATCGGTTCTATCACAACCAAAATTCCATTTGAACTATTACACTGCGATGTATGGGGACCTCATAAAGTTCCTTCGCATTCTGGGGCACGCTTTTTTCTCACCATAGTTGATGATTTTACTCGCTGTACTTGGGTTTTTTTGATGAAACAAAAATCAGAAACATCTGAATCACTCATCAAATTTATTCAGTTTGCAAAAACACAGTTTAACACTTCCGTTAAAATCATTCGCACTGATAATGGGAGTGAATTTCAGCCTTTACAAAATTTCCTTCTCAATCAAGGCATCGAGTTCCAAAATACATGCGTTTATACCCCACAACAAAATGGAGTAGTCGAATGCAAGCATCGTCACATACTCAATGTGGCACGTTCTTTATTTTTTCAATCCCATGTTCCTCTTAAATTCTGGGGGGAATGTATTCTTACAGCCGTATATTTAATTAACCGGCTTCCAACTCCTCTCTTATCTAATCAATCACCATATGAAAAACTCTACAAAAAGCCACCCTCACTTGAACACTTGCGAATTTTTGGTTGCCAGTGCTACGCGACCAACGTTCACCCAAAAGGAAAATTTGATCCCCGTGCCGTTCGGTGCGTTTTTATGGGATATCCTCATGGCAAAAAAGGTTATAAATTATATGACCTATCTACACAAAAATTCCTTATTAGCAGAGATGTCTACTTCCAAGAAGACACTTTTCCATTTACGTCTCCAAATAATATGCAGGCATCAAAATCTTCTCCTAATTCTGTGAAACATAATTTTCCTTTATTACCAATTTTCCCAGAAGCAGAATCCAAGATATTCGAGCCACATATTGCGTTGGATTCATCCTCACCAACGCATAATTCAGCGCCATCTGCATCTCCCCAAGATCCTCCTTTATCTCCTCAAAACAACCGACCTTTGCCCATTCATTCCACCTTGTCATCACCACAAACTTTCCCTTTATCAGAATCTTCCAGCTCTTCACCACCTCAACCGAATGAAAATTTCCAAAATCTTCGTCGCTCAACTCGCGACCGACAACCTCCAGCCTGGCATCAAGAGTACTTCATGTCTGCTGCAGTCAATCATTCATCCCCTCGCACAAGTCCTCGTCGAAATACAAGGTATCCTCTGTCTCATCATCTATCTCTTTCACAATTTTCATTATCTCATCGTACTTTTTTAGCCAATATAACATCACAGGTTGAACCTACCACATATTCCCAAGCTGTCCAATTCCCTCATTGGCAAGCAGCTATGGATGCTGAATTACAAGCATTGCAACGCAACAACACTTGGTCTTTTGTTCCTCTTCCCGCCGGTCACAAGCCCATCGGTTGTAGGTGGGTCTACAAAATAAAATATCATTCTGATGGTACAATTGAGCGATATAAAGCTCGCCTCGTTGCAAAAGGATATACACAAATTGCAGGTCTCGACTACAAGGAAACCTTTTCTCCTACAGCAAAATTGACAACTCTTCGTTGTTTACTTACTATTGCTGCTGCCAGAAATTGGTTTACTCATCAATTGGATGTACAAAATGCCTTTTTACATGGAAACTTGCAAGAAATTATCTACATGGAACCGCCTCCCGGATTACGCCGATAGGGGGAGAACATGGTTTGTCGGCTCAACAAGTCAGTCTACGGGCTAAAACAAGCATCCCGTAATTGGTTTTCTGTCCTTTCTGGGGCATTGGAATCCGCCGATTTTGCACAATCAAAAGCAGACTATTCCTTGTTTACCAAACAGCAAGGTACATCATTTACTGCAGTGCTTATTTATGTAGACGACATCCTTGTAACAGGGAACAGTATGCAAGAAATCATGGCCCTTAAACAATCCTTACTCAAGAAGTTTTTGATCAAGGATTTGGGAAAACTTGGTTATTTTTTGGGTATAGAATTTTCTCATTCTAAAAAGGGTATTTTTATGTCCCAGCGCAAATATGCGCTAGATATTTTGGAAGATTCTGGTCACACAGGTTCACGGCCGGAGAGCTTCCCAATGGAACAAAATGTTAAATTAACACTCACAGATGGAGAAAAATTACATGATCCAATGAGGTATAGACGATTGATCGGTCGGTTAATCTATTTAACGGTAACGAGACCGGATATTGTTTATTTTGTGCGCACATTATCTCAATACATACATGAACCGAGAAAACCACATTGGGAAGCAGCCATTCGGGTTTTAAAGTATATTAAAAGTACTCCGGGGCAAGGTTTGCTGTTGCCGCGCGAAAATAATTTGAAGTTGACAGCCTTTTGTGACTCATATTGGGCAGGTTGTCGCACAACATGACGTTCCATTTCAGGTTATTGCATATTTTTGGGAAGTTCATTAATCTCATGGAAGTCAAAGAAGCAGACTAATGTTTCTAGGTCTTCGGCAGAAGCAGAATACAGATCCATGGCAAATACATGTCTTGAGTTGACTTGGATCCATTATTTGCTTCGTGATCTAAGAGTAAGTCAGACGAGGCCGGCATCTTTATTTTGTGATAATCAAGTAGCATTACATATAGCAGCGAATCCTGTTTTTCATGAACGAACAAAACACATCGAGATAGATTGTCACATTGTTAGAGAGAAGTTGCAGTTAGGGATGATCAAACCACAGTATGTCCCTACACGATTACAGCTAGCAGATATCTTCACAAAGGCTTTGGGACGTGAACAATTTCAGTTCTTGAGAAGCAAGTTGGGAATACAGAACATACACTCTCCAACTTGAGGGGGAGTATTAAGGAAAATATTAATCAGTTAATTGTAATTATCTTTGTATATCTTTTCTATAAATAGGAGATGGCATGGCTTAATTATAGGATGAGATTAGCATAATTATAGGTTGAGATTGATACTGGTCCTTGTATATATTATGCATTTTTCTAATGAAATACAACACAACACAGTAAACCATTATCTTCTTCTTCTTTACAAAGGAGCATCACAAGTGGGAACAATGATATGGAAAACTTGAACTTGTCCTCCAAATTTTCTCTGTAAAAGAATACGATAGTGCCATGTATAACGACGACTACAATGATGCTATGAGCAATACCCAATTTAATACTCTTCACTTTAACTTTTCTTGATCTTTTTTGACAGTCTCTTTATATATAGGACAATGAGCTAGCTAGCTTGCTTTTACAGAATTGATTAATTTCCAGGCCAGAAGAACAATGAAGATCCAAGAGACCTTTTTTGAAGCCCCAGAACAAAATTGCGTGACAGTGGCAAAAAACCAAGCAAAAAACTCATCACATGTCTCAGTTTACAAATTAAGTACAGTAGGCTATGGTATAGTCCATTGTAATTCGGGATCCTAAATTTTGAAGAACTTTTGTCCTCCCACGCCAGATTGATATACAAGAATTTTTTTCAAAAGGAAAGCAAGGAAAGAAAGAAGCTAGAGAGGTGGATGCAGTGAGAAAGGGATGAATGGAAACTTGTGCAGATCTTGTTATAATTGATCCATGCGGTGCTTCTTTTAGTCATACAAAAAGCCAAATTACCTGCAATATCTCGAAACCATTGCACCAAGCCGATAAATATCCTGGAACCGCACGACACTTCGATAAATCAAAATGTTGCAGTATTTCGAAATGGTAGTTCGGCATGAAATGGCAATGTTTTCAAGGACAATGGTGGTAGCAGGATGGTTGCCTGCGGGAAGTTTGGTGGCATTGGATGGTGAGATTGGAATGGGGTGCTTGGAAATAGGGAAAGTAGGGAGTCGCTTAAGAATACTGTTCCTTTCTTTTTAGGGGTAATCCTTAGTTAAGACACCCCTTAGAAGTTGCCTAATGTTAGCCATGTTATCCATGAGAGTACCTACAACTTATTAAGCAAGTTAGAAACTTAAAATTACATGCCATTTGATTGTCAGGTTATAGTAACGTGCAACCTATAATACTGATTTTTTATGATTTTAATTATATGTATTTGGTTTGTTAAGCTAAATTGTAATGCCCCAGAGTTTTACTTCGTCTTTAATTGATTAATTTATCTTATTTTATTTTATTTATTATTTAAATTAAAAAAATGTAATACCTTAAAATTTCTTAATTATTTTATTCTATGTTTATCCATAATTTCATTTCATTTTATATATTATCTGCTATGTTAGTTAGAAGATGATATATATATATATTTGATATTTAAATTTAAAAAAAAAGTTATAATTTTCTTACATTAATATTAAATTGTTACTAGGAATTAATATTGAGACCTTACGAAATTAGTAATTGAGACATATCGAATTTATTATAGGGTTATCTTAATCCTGGAAAATATATAATTAGAGTTCTAGTTGAAGTAAACTATTTCTCCCATATATATATATAAGTCCCACACTCAAAAACCCTAGTCAATAACCAATTTCCAAAAAAAAAAAAAAAAAAAAAAGCCGTTCAATTCTGATGGTACGCGAAAATTTCTAGAAAATGGTCACCAGAAAGACCAGAGCCTTGATGGGTTTCATGAGTATTGGCTAAATGAGGAATCTTTGGTTAGTGTTGTTTAGGGCTCTGAGGATTTAGTGAAGGAAGGGATATTAGATGGCAAATGTGGCGAAAAATGTGGCGAATCTGATGAAATCCCAATCGGATTGCCCCCAATAAAAAATAAAAAATAAAAAAATGAAATTTTGGGTGATGACCAGAGCAAAGATATTACCTCTGTGGAGAACTCATCAAATGTTTATCCATAGGTCATTAGCAAGAAGTTTTCTGCTGATGCAAGTGATTTAAAGAGACTGCCATGGGAGAGCAAGATTGATGAATTTGTGAAAGAGAAGTTAAGGAATAGAAATACAGAGATGGCAGAGAGATTAATACAGAGTCTGAGTTAAAACGCTTAGGAATGGCAGTCTTTGGTCGATGCTATCCATAAAAAATTTGAAGGGCCTCCTTCGAAAAACATGAAGAGAACACATGAAATTCTTGAGGTGACTCAACAATTGAGTTGATTGACACTGAGATAAAATTGATTTTTAGGATCGATTTTGAAGGTGAATGTCTAAACCTATGACTATTATATAATGTTACTTTTCAAAATCCAAAAAGATATATGTATGGTAATGCATGCTTTGAAACTTCTTTTCAATATATACTGCACTATAATTGTATTTCACTGCGCACAAAAATAATTTATTTTATTCCACGATACAAGAAAGCATATACTTTATGATTTTAATGCTTCTAGACTAGCAATTAAATTCGATGATCAACTGATTAGTGGATTTACTGTTACTGCTGTGTTACTGCTACTGTTAGTTAGATTCAATTTGGTCTGGGTGTGCGAGGGACTTCACCGGGCAATAGCCTAATCTTCTCAGCGCACAACAGAAGCCGTTTGTGGTTGAAGTGGGCCGTAGAAATTCCCGAGGACGCTCGGGCACTGTTTTTGTAAGGTCGCACCTTGCCTGAAGTGATAAGAATCTGTTACGGTCGGAATCATAAAGTTGACTGGCTACAGCAAACACCGTCCAATCATCGCATTTAAGTTGTTGGTCTAGAAAACGGTTTATTAAATTCTTGATTTGATTGTTTAACAATTTTCACTTCTAGGAGACTGTTTATTAAAATTCTAGACTGTTTAATGTTTTCACTTATGTTTTTCTCAAATATTGTCACTGTACAAATTTTTGAATATTTTCACTGTACAAAAAAATTTAATTCATGAACTCACATCGCACACACTTGGCACTCATTGAGTCTTTTACTAACACTCGTTTTCTTCTTTAACTTCCCTCTGGCAGACCTAGATCCTAACTCTAGTAAGGATATTGAACCTGCTTTTGACGAGAATTGGAATTGAAGGTTTTCTTTTGGAACAAGGACTTTGCAGTAGCTTTAGCTTTACTGTCGTGTTGACAAATTAGTTCTTCTCCTTTAATGATTTTCTAATTAAGGGAAGAATATTGGGTATTTTTAGTTTCTATGTTACTAGAATTATTTGAATTGTTATGAATGTTGGAGTTTTCTTCATTTAAGATTAGATTTTGGATATATGATACTATTTATTTGGGATCGATTTTCACGCTTTGAGACTAAACTATATGGTTCAATTTTTGGGGCGTGGCATAAATGCATCTTATTTGTTTATTATTAAAGCTTCTTTTAAAGCCTCAAATAAATCATATTCATCTAAAAAATGAGCTTAATATGTCGATTTATACTTTAATTTTGTTTATTATTAAACTTGAACTTAAATATTAATATTTTATATTTTTTTAATAAATCATCATTAATTTACATTTTAACTTATTGCCATACTTTATCCCCTCAATATTTGAAAATTTATTTTGAAATACAATTTAATGCCTTACAAATCAAATATGCCTTGTGAAATATAAAAACTAGCAAAAAATTAAAAACATGCACAGTAAATACAATGTAATTGAATTATATAGGTCCAAATCTCTTGCACAAAATAGGCTCAATTTAATGGGATTTGATAAATATATCTCCAAATGATGGGCAACGTAAAATTTTTTATTTTAATATTTGTTATTATATTGCTAAAATATGCATGGAGTAACTCAGGATTTTTAAAATGAGAATTAAAAAAGAACAATCACAGTGCAGTTTGTACTAACTAGCCAAATTTAAGTATTGAAAGAGGCGTAATTTGGTCATATTTTTCAATTTTAATTGAAATAATATAAAATATATCTCTTATTTGTTTCAATATTAACTAAAGAAAATGTGCTAGTTTTATCATTTTTTTTTCACATTAAAAGGACAAATGATGAATATATCATGCTTTCTAGTTAAATATTAGCTTTTCTAATAAACATTATTTTAAATACTATTTTAACATATTTTTTCATCAACAATTTCATTTTCATGAGTACAAACTAAACCATAAGTGCCAGTAGAAAATGGGTGAGAGTATTCGGCAAGCAACAATGGCTAGAAAGGATGAAAATTTATTTTAAAAATAATAAAAAATAGAAAATATCAATTTATAAATAAACCAATTGATGAATAAGTTGCCCACAGAATTTCATATTACAAATTTTTTAAAAATTTTGTGTGCAATAAAAAGGTACATGTGGCGTTTAATTAAATAGATGCCTCATACTAACCTATTATTAGGCTACCTTTTTTTAGATGCCCCTTCTTTTTATATCTTTTAATCTAAATTTATGTATTATCTTAATTATTTATTAAGAAATTACATTTAGATATTTATTCTAGTTTCTAAATATGTAGTTCTATATTAATTCAAAATATAATAAGTTTGTATTTTAAAATATTTTCTTTTTTTTATATATAAATTTGAATTTCCAATTTACAAAAGAATAAGAATATATAAAGAATTAATATATAATATGTCTTATATTTTGTTTGATTTTAACAAAAAAATTAAATACTATTAGGAAAAATATAATACTTAATAAATTATAATTAATATAAAATGATGGAAAATTTTTAACTATTTGTATACATGTCAAAAAGTTGAAAAACATTAAAACTAGTTCCTTAAATATTTTTGTTCTACACTTTCTGTTAGTAATATTCGTAATTTTATTATATCAAATTCACTTTCATTATATTGTTGAATAATTGAATGAGCTATTTACAAAACATTATCGGCAATATTGCTATGAAAAAGCTTTATGAAATCTAAATCAATTTATAACACATAAAATTTTGTTATTGTCTAATATAAGTACTATTTGACATTTTTATGTATTTTTAATATTTTTTGGATTTCTATTGAAAGTTTTGAATGCTTTAAATCACAAAATGTAGGGAACATTCGTAATGGTTTCTTGATATTGCAATGGAACTAGAACGATAGTTCCTATTTCGTTCTCCGCAACCATTTCTGTGAACCATGGATGAAGTTGTACATCAAGTAGTTTTCAAAATCTATCCTCGGACTCTTGATGATTTTCTCTCTAAATAAATCTTCTTGATAATGATGAATGAAGACCTTCTTCCTTTAATCCCAGGATATATGAATAACTTTTACACACTCTATAAACCCAAATGATTTTCTTCTAATTAATTAATTAATCACACACTCAAACTCACAAAAGATGTGTTGCCATTTCTACAGTAAAAACACACTTACAAAATGTGTTGCCATTATCGGCAATACTGCTATAAAAAAGCTTTATCAAATCTAAATCAATTTATAACACATAAAATTATGTTATTATCTAATATGGAATAGTTTACGGTGCAATCTTGATTATACATACCTCTTGTAAGGGATATACAAATATACTTAATGTAAATCGTTTGATTTAAAATGTGAAATCATAACTTTTCATTTTAATGATTAGTTGGCAACAAAATAAGTATATTTAACCTGCTACCTATACGACTAGTTGATAGTTAATTCTACTTGTATATTAATGGTTCATTGTACTAAAATAATGACTACCAATAATAAAATTTTTATTATTAGAAACTTATTTAATTTCCAAATTGAGAAATTACTTTTTTGGTTTTATAATTTAATTGTGTGCACTATTAGTCTTAAACTTAGGGTATCGAACATTTGTAGCCCAAATTCTATAACTTTTTAAACACTTTAGATTCTCTGTTTAATTTTTCATTAAAATCTTGATGGAAATTATTATCTATTTATGAAAAAAAATTAAAATTTGATCTATTTATAAAACAACTCACAAAATATGAAACATCCATTTAAACATCACTAAAAAAATTAACAAATAAAAATATTAAAAATTAAATAACACAAAAATCCTCTGCAAAAATATATTTTAAAAATATATATTTACATATATATGAATATATATACACATCTATAATATACATATAAATAAATACATATATATATATATATAAATTTCATCCCCCATTCCCAATCCCGCCCAAATCCGACGGCCATGGTTGGTGACCAGGCAGCCAGATCTGGCCATGGTCGGACGGCTGGCCATGGCCAGCCCGGCTATTGACTGGCGGGGAGGGAGGGGAGGCCAGGCTAGCGGGATGGAATCATGGGACAGGGGCGGTTTCCGGCTTGCGGGGTGGGGTGGACGGCCGGGGGTGCGGGAGAGGGGAAGACCAATGTTCCTTTTTTTATTATTAAATTAATTTATTAATTTAATTAAATAGTTTAAATATATTTATTTTTTATATATTATAAGTATCAATCCAAACTAATTATTTTGTAACCTATTGTATTGATTTAAAATTATCAAATTATATCAAAATAATTAAAATTATTAAATTACTTATTTAAAATAAAATTATATTGTTAGGATGATTTAATCTTAAATTTTTTATTTTAGTTAATAAATAAAGATAATTCTATTCAACTATATTATTTTAAATATATTTATTATTTTAATATTATAAAATGTACAATTCAAAATAATGAAGCTATGTTATCTAATACAATATTTTTTTTTTTGAAAAATATCTTTTAATTATTATTTTTAAATATTTACCAAGCATTTAATGTACTAAAAATGCGAACCAACAACTTATTATAAAATTAACGATAAGCTGTTGTAAAAGAACACATGTCATTTAATTTAATGATACCTCATATGAGGTAAATACAAGCATATCTAACCGTAGACATGCCCATCTAATATAAGTACTATTTGAGCAAAAGTGGCCAGATTCCTAGAACATATCGCTTATATAGAGGGTCCTCAAGAGTGTGTCAAGTGTGTGTCAAGTGTGTAGGATATATTTTCATGTGTGTATCCAATAAGTGTTTCACCTAATTTTCCGCCAAATATGAGCAATAGAAATATTATACAGATAAAGCCTGTATGCAATAGCCTCACTTTTCACTACAAGAAGACACTTGTTACATCACATTCTTCCTGGTGCATGATCATGTGTGTTGCCAACACACTTGATTATGTCTAATTAGTGGTATTGTCGGTCAAATTGGTCTTGAATTGAAATTTAATTTCAATTCAAGTGACCAATTCTTTAAGTGGAACATTGTGTCTAAATATTAATGCCAAAATTAATTAGTCTCTATTAATTAATTATCTTTTCAATGCCTAATTAAAAAAAGTATTTGTTTAATTGCATTGATTTTACTCATTAAATTAAACAATAGAAGGATTAATTAATTCAATTAATTAATTTCTCTCATCTAGCTTTTTAAATGGTATTGTTCTAGCACTTTGATAATACTTAAATACCATGTGAGTTCTCGAGTATTTATGAGTTAACCATGTAATTCATATAGTTAAAATTAAAGGAGTTTCTTGTGTTTTTAAAAATAAGTTATGAACTTTTTCCTTCTAAGAAAAAAATAAAGAGATTATTAGATTCTAACATTTTATTTGTAGACACTTATAAAACTCATTTTTAAAATATTCACTTAATATTTTGTAATATCTTATAAGACTTGAAAAATCTTATAAGATATTTTAAATAACTCATCCAAACAACATGTTGAACAAGATTCATAATTCACATTTGTTTGAAATGCACAATAATCGCATTGAAATAGTGCTTCATATCAATTTATTTGCATTACTAAAATGCAGTTTGCCAGTAATGTTTATTTTGTAATTATACAAAGTATGGTGAGCAGCCAATTTTTCAATATCCATGTACTTTCCAAGTGGGGAAAAGAGAAAGGAAGAGGAGAACGGAAGAAAGAAGAAGCAGAAAGAAAAATCCATGGCTGTCTTTTGTTAACACTTTTCCTTCCGTAGGTGAGCATAGGAACTTAAAAAATAACTTAAAAATATTTTTTATTTTTGGATGAAATTTCCTTATTCACGGTTAAACAAAATAAATAAATAAATAAATAAATAAAAATATTATATTACCAACAATTTACTAATGGATAATTGGCCAATTAACATAAAAGGAACGCTACTATTGCAAGTTAGCAACAAAAATTAGACTGCACGCTCTCACTGAAAAAGTAAGGATAATAAATTTCTCGGGAGAAACTTCGATGTATAATGGTGAAATGCTCTGACACTTTCAGAAAAAATTTCGTTGAAAACCGTCTATTACATTTGACTTTCTAATGACTTATTCCAATAGATTATTTTATTGGATAGTTGTCAAGAAACACTCACTTCATTTTGCCAAATATCGAATAGATTCCAATAAAAGACATGCCCACCAAAAATTCCAATTTTCAATTTTCGGATTATCCAATGAAGAAATGTCCATAAAAAATTTCAAATATAGTCCATCAACAATATCAGACGAATGTCTTCCGTTGAAAATTTTGCCTTTTTTTAAGTAATATTTCTTATTTAATTTGTATAAAGTTGGGCATAGTTTGATTGCCATTCCACATAATATTTTTCAACTTTCAAATTTTAAACAAACAAGATATTACATTCTCCAACTTCACTACTCAAAATACACAAAATTATACTGAAAATATCCCTTTTTATTCGTTCTAAAAATCCATTCTCCAAAGTAGCTCTGACCTTATGTCCACCATTTTTGAGTCTCTTGCTCCTTATAATTATTTGATAAAACTATTTTAAATGTGTATTATTCTTATCAAATTACTTAGTTTACAATTTAATTTTTTGATATACGAAATGCGTAATTTATATGTTATATTTTACTTCTACAAAGTTATGGAATAATTAAATTCTAATTTATAATCTTTCTATAATTTTAGAAATTTTCTATTTATAATAAAAAGATTTTGTTTTTTATTTTCTAAAATTATAACTATTTATGATTTATTTCTATAATTTTTTAAATTTTTAAATTTTATTATTTCTAATTTATTTTATATTATTCAAAAATTCATAATTTATAATTTATCATTTATTTTTCTAATATTACAATTTATGAATTTATAATAAACAAATCAGATTTATAGTTATCCAGAATTCTTAATTTCTCTAATCTATACTCTAGTTCAATAATTTTTTGAAATTAATAATTTGTAATTTATAATTTATTTTTATAGTTTTTGGAAATTAATAATTTATATTTGAGAAATTATTTTTATAATTTTTGGAATTCATTAATTTTTATTTAATAGGTTCTTTATTTTAAAATATTTTTAATTAATAATTAATTTTTAACATTTATAAAATATAATTATTTTTTGCCAAATTAATCACCCAGAATAATATTACAGTAATGCAAGTAATTATCCGAGTTAATCATTTTATAAGAACTTTTAATTTAATATTCATTGTTGTATATAAATATTTCATGTTAAATTGTTATTATTTATATTACATTCCATAATATTGTCAAATGACAATAATATATATTCATACATAATTCCTCTCAATCAATTTAACATCATTTGCTTTCAATCATATGTCAATCTTTATAAATATATATACATATACCAATCATTCTACCTATATTTCATATTTATAATTAATATATAAAAAATTACTTCACCGCAACAGTCTATCAAATATATGGCTGATATGACATGTACAATAATTTTTTCTTCTCTTAAAGTACTTCCAAAAAATAATTTTATCTCTAATTAACATTATCTATCAGCCCCCCCCCCCCAAAAAAAAAAAAAATAACCATTGCATTTCCCTAACTCGCATTGGAAAACACCTTACCAAAACATTTTCCATAAGTCACCCAAAATGCAGCCAAACAAAACTTTGGTTATCTCAATTTCTTTTTGGTAGAATTGAAATTTCAGAAAATAATATCTCATCAAATCTAACCTAAGTTTGAGTTTAATCCTCTTAAAATGAAAAGTTGGTGGCATAATTTTGTAAATTGATCAGAAAGCATGCTTACAGTATTTTTTATATAAAAATTCATTTTAATGATTTTTGAAATGCTAAAAACATATTATTTATACTTTTTTTTTTTCTCGTATTTCAATTTCGATTGAATAGAGCAACCTAATGAGCCCAAAAGAGTAAAAGCCATACATTTGAATAACTTATTGAGGGTGACTTTGGCACTCTACTCTTAAAATTATTTTTGGTATGTCGTGATCTAAAATTATTTTTGGTGAGCCCAAAAGAGTAAAAGGTATACAATTGAGGGTGACTTTGGCACTCTACTCCCAAATTTGAGGAAAAGAAAGAAACTGATTCCTTGTAATAAATCATCGGGGGAAAAAAAGAAAGTCATGGACAATTTTAAAGCTTATGAGTTGTTTGTCAAAAGAGGATTCATTACCTTTGCCTTGAAAAACTAAAGATTGCAAAAGGTGAAAAAGACTTTGAAAAAAATATGGATTATTTGTTTGCGTCACTTGAAATCCTTTTGAAATGATATTATCTTGAAGAACAACATGGTTTCTGTATTTATAACAATTGTACTACGTTAAATCGATCATATCCCCAATTTCATGAAATAATATTTAAGTTGGAGAAATTCTTTTGCTAAGAATTGTATAGCAAATAGACATAGATATCCTTTTATATTTGTCAATTAAATGAGAATTTTGAAGGCAAGAAAATGATTAATTAGTTGAATAGATCAAGACATGAGAGGAAAGAAAAATGTAAAATTGTTTCACTATCAAAATATTAATATCTAAAAATTACATTTTTTTTGTTGCTAGGTGTTTGATTAAATTTCTAAATAATATTCAAATAATTCTTCCATTTTGGGTTGCATTACTCATCAGCATTCTTTAGAATCCTTTGTTACCTTCATTCAAATGAAAGTTTTTTTTCTCTTTCTCGAGGAGAATATGATGATTCTGGGTGAAACTAGCATTTAAGTTAGTTGTACTAGATCTACAAAGTTTTCTTTTTTCATTTATTTTTTGATGGGGTTAAAACTATCGTTTTCTTGTTTCCATTATATTTTTTCAGCCAAAATTTTGCAAATCTATTTGTTAGGAGAGTCAAATTCTAATGTGGGAGTGCATTAGATAAGTCCTCATATCTTCAAGCTCAGCAGAGCTATGTGCGCCTATGAGGGTTGAGATGATATTTGCTATTTGTTAAAAGAAAAATGGGAAGGAGCATAAAAGAAATCGAAATAACACGGTGAAGATTATAGAAAACAAAGATTGGCTATCATGGTGAATTTGTTGAAGCATTAGAATATTCAAATTTGGAATTTATGCAATTTAGGATAATTCCTAAAATTTCTCTTCTTTTCAAACGAGCATTGACATTTTGGTTACAAAGAAATTGATTTAACCATGATTAGGTTGGGAAATATAATTTAGACTATTTTCATTTAAAAAACTTGTTGTCGATATGGTACAATATCATTGAGTAGTTTGGCCAAACTTGATCTAGGATAGAATTTCCCCAAACATCATAAATCAATTACTCCGAAATTGATAAAACTGAGTGGGGAAGCATTTTCAAATTTAAATAAAATTGGGCCCACAAAATTTTAACCTTTATGTACGGCGGAGTAGAAATTTTTGCCAACTTTTTTTAACCTTGAAAGGTAGAAACTTTCAGTATCGGCCTTCATGACAAAACCTTATCAAAGTTTAGGAAATATCATTTTAGAGTAGGTCACATATAATTGGAAATTTGGGGCCACATTCTAATACAGTAAACCCCGCCCTAAAATGTTATCAATTGGAGAAAAAAAGAATTAATTATAACAGGCGGCATTAAGGCAAAGAGCTCTTTCTGAGTTGATAATTTCCAAAAAGCCCTCTCTTTTTTGGTTTGCATCCAAATAGCTTGTCTCTCTCATCTCATCCAATATTGCACGGTGAAAAAGCAAATTCTCTTGCTATATATATATATGTATGTACGGCTTTTTTCTCCGCAAAAAGTTTTTTGCCTACAGAAGAGAGTAGCAGGGGGCGTGGAGGGAGAGAGAAGGGAGGGCAGTAAATATGGTTTTAAAGGGAAATATGGTTTTTGGGCACAGAAAAGATAAGGTAATTGTTATGGAAACTAAAGCATGAGAGTAATAAGAACAAAAATCAGTAGAGGTGGTGTGGTCCATATTAATGGTGCAAATTGAATAATGTCACCCCAACACCTGAGCTCCACCATGCAGATTTGCAGACAGGGTACGTAGTGACAGTTTCTATATTTTATAAGAGCATTTATTCACCTTAGGGTTGCATGGTGGGGGACCCTAACCCTCTGAAACACACATAAGTACAGAAGATTCACTATATATCAGGAGGTCATTTTCTTGTTTATAACAAAGTAATTCCAGCTGGCTCCAAACCAAATGTGTTTATAAGTAAGTTTCCAAGAAATGGCAATTCTGAAAGGAAATGCCCAATGGAACTGCAACAAAGAAACCATGCTGAAAAAGATACATGAATTGATTTAATTGAACATCACTATTATTATTAATCAGAGAGAAAATGACCTCCTGATATATAGTGAATCTTCTGTACTTATAGTTTTTTGATCAATTTCTTCTTCTTTAAATGGATTTTTTGTTTTCCGATCCGCCATTGATTTCCTTAGTGTAAAAACGACAAAGGCCTGCTACCATTTGATAATTAACAAAGGACAAGTAATTGAGAGTAATAAAATATATATGTATCGTGTCAATATTAACTATTTATCAACAACACAATTTAATTAATATGTCTTGCTCCATATGTATTGTGCATATATAAACTTTTTAAATATGGAGTATTATAGTAATATATAATTTATTATGATTTAATTTTAAGTATTATGCTATGTTATTTTGTGAGTTATCTCTTATTCCATAATTTAACATTTTAATTAAGTTAAATCATAGCTAGGAAAATTTCTAAATTTAACTTAAAAATCTTTAAAAATATATGTGCTAGAATATTTTAAACGCACAGTTTTCTATTTAGGAATATAAAAATATTTGTCATCTTTTTTCTCCAACTTTAAATGATCATTTTCTTGCTATATATGCTGAAATATATACATATATATATATAAATTTAATGAAGATGCATTTATGTATAATGCTTATATATTTTTCTAGTTTTTAATTATTATTATTTTTTTTTTGCTAATGAACTAAGTGATATGAGATGGCCCAATAGGTCCAGCCTAAAGACTACAAACCCAAGTGTGTAGCATCAGCCCCATGTCATCCTCGGGGCCCAATCACGTTGTCGACCTCTCACACCTCTCTTTAGACTACACACTAAGCGACACAGATGTTGTTCGACTAGGCCACAAGCTGAAGTCAGACGTTCAGCCCGTTCGACCATAATGGTCGCTTCCCTCTTCCTACGGTCGTCAACCCCATCCTGAGGTCGACTTTGACATTGACTAGTGTGGTTGACAATTTGCGGGAGCTCTTCTCTGCCACATTAAATGCCCTTCAGGCGATATGCCTCCGCATTACTGGTGCGTGCTGCCCCAGTATCGCCTCTACTGTTGCACCAGGCTGGGGGCACGCCTCTAGTATATTATTCTGCCCATGAAACCTGGAGATGGAGCCATCTGGAATAGTATAGAAATGAGAGATGACTTAAAGCCCCTTATGCAAGGACATAAGCCCTTTCTGCATGCTAAGGGCATCTCAGATTAATCCCTCACCTGGGGAAAGCTATAAATACCCTCATTTTCCAGGCTCACGAGAGGTATGACATTCAATACTACAAATCCCCCACCCTGCTGCTCATTTTATCTGGTCGTTCTCATACTGACTTGAGCGTCAAAGTGCCATAGCTAGGGGCACCTCGGCTAGACTGACGTTTGCTTGTGATTGCAGGACTCAGCCCAGAAACTAGCTACTCAACCAGACAGGTCGACACCTTTAGAATCTATCCAAATATAGTTACACTTAGTTTTTACATTCATCATTTGGCGCCGTCTGTGGGGAACTTGAGGAAAAATGCTTAACACCAGACGAGCCGTTTCAGGAAGAGAAGGGAATATGAGGTCTACTACTCCCCATCCCCAACCCTAGCAAGAACCTGGCATGCCAGGATCGAGCACCCAACCAGAGCGGGTGGTAACCTTGACTATGCCCCAACTAATACAGCTCATTAGTGAGCAGATATCCGCACAAACTTCTACACAACTCTCTGATGCTCTGAATCGACATGTTGTCCAACTAGAATCGACAGCTAGCACTACCCCGCACTAGCACCCCTTGGAGAGAATCATGGCAGATCAAAGTCCAGGCGACCTCTCTCAGGAAGAGAAACTAGTCCAGGGCATTTTCCTAGGGAAATGGCTCACCAGCCTCCCGCGAAGAAATGGCTGATTCGGTTGACCATGGCATTCGACCCCTTCGAGCCACGCAACACGATAGAGTCGAGTGCTCGAGACCCCATTCGTATAGAAACCCGTCTTAAGCTGAGAAAGAAGAATAGGAGAAGGTATCTCACCAGGTGCAACAGCTGAATAGGCATCTCGAGGAAATATCAAGGAAGAACACTGATAGGAACCCATACCATAAAGACGTCCCCCATTCTCAACGTGAGAGAGAATCGCCCTTTATCCAAGAAATCGTTGATGAACGAATAACTATCGAAGCCAAGGTCCCGACAGGTTTACCCTGATATAATAGCTCATCGAACCCCAACGAGCATCTCCTCCAGTTCGAGCATATGATGCAGCTACATGGCCACAATCAATATATCCATGAAAAGATGCTGGTGACTACTTTCCATGGCATAGCGTTGGATTGGTTTGTCAAACTGGAACCAGTATTGATTTACTCGTATGATCAACTATGTTATAAGTTTCTGCACCAGTTCGTTAGTCGGAGAAAAGTAAAGCTCCCCTACACTCAACTACACATAGTCAACCGAAATGAGAAGGAGTCCCTACATGACTTTTTCACCAGATTCAACACCGAAGTTCTGAAAATTGACAGTCTGTGAATTGAGTTCTTAATTGATGTGCTCTTTTTGGGCCTCTATCACAAGGAGTGCGCTAATGCTTTGGTCAAGAAAAGGCCCAGATCGATGGAAGAATTGCTTGACCTCGCGCAGAGGTATATGACACAAAAAGATATGAACAAGTTGAAATATTGGAACTCGGAGATCGAGAAGAGAAAGGCGAGGGAGAAGGACGACCGCCAGCAAAAGGATGGTCATCAGTTTCCCATCAAACTTTCCATGACTCATAAGGAAAGAGGTGCTATTTGCCATTGAACACGACAACCCCTCGAAGAGACCTAGGAAGCTAACAAAGACTGAAGCAATGAAGAGGTCTAAAAAGTATTGTCACTTTCATTAACAAAAAGGGCATGACACGAAGGACTGCTTCAACCTCCACGAAAAAATTGCGAGGCTAATCAGGCAAGGCCACCTCAAGAAGTTTGTTGATGAAAGTGCTAGACAGGAGCTGAGGGCGACCGACCAGACTCCCTAAAGAGAACGGTTGGCCAGCTCGAGAAAGGAAGATGAAAGAAAAAAACCTGCCCATAATCCCTATCCACCAATGAGAGGGGTCATCAATACCATCACAGGAGGCCCCACAGGGGGGAGGGAGGAGGGAGAGAACTCCAAATCGGCCAGGAGGCAGAACCAACGTAGGTTAGAGTCGACCAAATCCTATTCGGTCAAAACAGTCTTCTAGTTGTCCACGAGCACAGAACTAATTTCTTTTTCAGACGATGACCTTTCATATATCAAGGTTCAAGGAGCGGACAGCAACCTAGACTATCCCCTGGTCATATTCGTGGAAATAGCAAACTTTGAGATAAGAAAAATACTGGTCGACAATGGCAGCTCCGCAAACATTATATTCATGTTGACCATCTAGAGGATGAAGCTAGAAAAACTCAACTTTTAGCCTGTTAGGACCCCATTGGTTGGGTTTGGGGCAACAAAAATTATACCCGAAGGATCCAGCAATCTCTCCAAATCATTCGGAGAAACACCAAGGAGAATAACCCTCATGATTAGCTACCTGGTCGTCAATGCACCTTTTGCATACAATGCCATTATTGGACAACCGGCCTTGAATGATTTCCTTGCGGTAATTTCGACCTACCATATAAAGGTTAAGTTCCCAACTTCTGCAGGCACCAGGGAACTCTTTTGCAACATCGAAGAATCTTGGTGTTGCTATACCATTTCGGTCGAAGCTACCACGTAGAAGACTTAACCCAACTGAATCCCTCGGGAGATGCCCTAGTAACGGAACCTTCGAACCCATAGGTGAGTTCAATGCAGTCAAGCTAGAGCCCGAAAACGCCGACAAGACCACTCGGATCAAAAATTATTTGGGCCATCGTACGGAGTGTCTTATGGTTAATTTCCTCCACAGAAACATCAACGTATTTGCATGGAAATTTTTCGATCTCCAGGGAATCGACTTAAGTGTCAATATCTATCACCTCAATGTGGACTCCTAATACAAACCAGTTAATTAGAAGATGAGGACTTTCAATGCTGAGAGATCCTAGATCATCAAAGAGGAGGTCAACAAACTCTTAGAAGCATGATATATTGTAGAAATTCAATATCCCTCTTGGCTTTACAATGTTGTACTCGTCCCCAAGAATGAGGGAAAATGGCGTATGTGTAATGACTTTATGGATTTGAATAAAGCTTTCCTTAAAGATCCTTACCCCCTTGCCTTGTATAGATTTATTAGTCGATTCTACTGTTGGTTACGAATTATTAAATATGATGGATGCATTTCACAACTACTATCAAATATTCATGGCACCCGATGACAGGGACAAGACCTCTTTTGTTGTCCCCAGTGGTATATATTGTTTCTTGTTCATGCCTTTTGGGCTCAAAAATACAGGAGCAACTTACCAAAGGTTAGTAAACTTTATGTTCAAGAATGAGATTGAAAAGTCCATGGAGGTTTACGTAGACGACATGATTGTCAAGATAGAAAAAGCTGAGGGTCACCTAATTGACCTCGACCATACCTTCTCGATACTACGGGCATTTGGTATGAAACTAAACCCCAAAAAATATACCTTCGAAGTTCGAAGAGGCAAGTTCCTGAGTTATATGGTTAGTCAAAGGGGGATCGAAGTGAATCTATAGAAGATCCAGATAGTTTTGGATATCGCCCTACCTCGGACAATCCGGGACATACAGTGCCCGGTCAGCAGAATAATAGCCCTTGGCAGGTTTATTGCACGACTAACCGGCAAGAGTCTTTCCTTCTTCAAAATAATAAAAAATGTGAAAAAATTGAGATTCCAATGGACGGAGCAATGTGACCAAGCTATGGTTGATCTTAAGAAATACCTTTCCTCACCATCCGTGCTTGCCAAACTTGAGTTGGGAGAAGTTCTACACTTCTACCTAGCCGTGTCTACTGCCTCAATTAGCTCAATCTTGGTCTTGATAAGGGAAAAAACTCATCGACCCATTTATTATTGTAGTAAAACGTTATAAGGGCCCGAGCACAATTATCTGGAAATCGAGAAGTTCGCCCTCGCCCCGGTTATAGCAGCTTGAAAGCTACAGCCTTACTTCCAGTCCTATGCGATCATAGTATTGATGAATCAACCGTTAAAATAGGTATTGTCGAAGCCGGACATGTCAGGAAGACTGACTAAGTGGGCCATCAAGCTTGGAGAATTCGACATCACATTCCAACCGTGGATTGCCATAAAAGCACAGGTTTTAGCTGATTTTGTTGTCGAGAGGCTCGACCTCCTTGACCAACATGACCAAAACTCCTCTGTATGGACATTACACATCGATGGATCAACGAAAGGTGGAATTGGTGCCTCATTTCGCTTCTCACTCCCGGAGGAATATGATTTCGCAATCAAACTCGACTTTTCAGTTACCAATAACAAAGCAGAATATGAAGTCCTTATCGCCGACATGAACATGGCAGTAGCTCATGGCATCGAGTAGCTAGTAGTGATCACCGACTCTCAGTTGGTCGCATAACAGGTTGAAGGAAACTTCGAGGCCAAAGAAACCAAGATGAGTCAATACCTAGCCGAGGTAAAAAAATTACAACAGTTGTTCAAAAGTTTCACCCTTAGCTATGTACCCTAATCAGAAAATGAGCGGGCTGACGCCCTCTCCAAGTTTGCAAGCTCGATGAGAGGAACTAGAGAAAGGACAATAACATTTCTAGTCGTTAGCAAACCTTCTATAAATATCCACGACCAGAACAAAGTAGGGAGCATCGAAGAAACACCTTCCTCTTGGCAAGACCCAATCAAGCTATACCTAAGCCAAGGGACTGTCCCCAAAGATAGAAAGGATGTGCGTAGGCTCAGAGGTCAAGCAGCCAAATTTGCCTTCGACGAGCATGGACAACTCTATAGGAGATCGATATCGGGACCACCCTTGAGATGCTTAACGCTCGACCAAGCACGTGAAGTCCTTCATGAAATCCACGCAAATATTTGTGGAAATCATTATGGAGGTCGATCCCTTACACATAAAGTTGTCCGATATGGGTATTTCTGGCCCATATTGTTAAAAGACTCTGTCGACTTCACTAGAAAGTGTCCATCCTGCCAGTTCCACTAAAATATACCATACCAACTAGCAGTGTTAATGATAAATGTGGAGATCGCGTAGCCATTCGATCAATAGGGTATCGACATACTCAGCTCCTTACCAAAGACATCAGGTCAACAAAAATTCATCATTGTAATGGTCAAATACTTTACTAAGTGGGTCGAGAGAGAAGAAGTTCCAAAAATAACTAATGTAGCCATCAAGAGCTTCATTTGGAATAACATCGTTTGCCGCTTCGGTTTACCTAAAATTATGATCTCAGCTAATGGAACCCAATTCTAAAGCAAGAACACCAGGAATTAGTACGAGACTTTGGGGATCAACCAACACTTTACTTCAGTCGGAAACCCCCAGGCTAACGGTCAAACAGAGGTCACGACCAGAACTGTCCTAGACTACCTCAAGGCTTGACTAGAAGGAGCAGGAGCAAGTTCCGCGGATGACCTCCCTGGGGTGCTATAAGCATACAGAATGACCTCGGGAATAGCCACTGGTCGCAGTCCCTAGAATTTGTTCTACGGCTCTGAAGCAGTCATCCTATCTGAATTGATATAGCACACAGCTCAGTTGATCCATTATAACCCAACCAGAAATGTATCCGAAAGGGCACTCAACCTGGAAACCATCAATGAGCTGCAACACGAAGCTTACAACATGATGCAACAGTACAGATCAAAAATGACAGAACATTACAACAAAGTAGTTCGACCACGTAGCTTCAAAATCGGAGATCTTGTCCTCAAGAAAGTCGAGGTGTCAAGGAACATAGGAAAACTCGAGCCGAGATGGGAGGGGCTATACTCTGTGGTTAACGTGTCAAAGCACAATACATACTGACTAGCAGACCTCCATGGCGACGAACTACCACGACCTTGGAATGCTATAAATTTAAAGAAGTTCCATATATAAAGAGACCATTGGTCTCTATTGTACTCCCTAGTTAAAATGAAATTTTCGACACTTTCTACAAATGTCTGCTCGCAACACCTCGGAGTTGACCTCTAGTCGACCAAGCATGCTTTAAGCCGCCAATTTAAGGCTCCTCAGCCGAGACCAAATAAACGATTGATCGTTTATAAGTCGACCAAGAAGGCTTCAAGCTGCTAACTCAAGGTTCTCCAGACGTGATCAAATAAACACATTGATCATTTATAAGTTGATCCTGAAGTCGACCAAGCAGGATTCAAGCCGCCAACTCAAGGCTCTCCAGCCAAGATCAAGAAAATGAATTGATCATTTATAATCGACTCCTAAGTCGACTAAGCAGGCTTCCAGCCGCTAAGATTAAGGTTTTTCAGCCACGATAATAAACGAGCTGGTCGCTCATAGTCGACCCCAAAGTCGGCCACGCAGGCTTCGAGCCGCTAAATCAAAGATGTATAATCAAAATCAAAGAATAATAAATAAAACTCGACCTTATCGTAGAAATCTAATCGGTACAATCCGTTAAGTCAATATGATTAGTTCGACAAGGTGTTTATTTTACCAAAATATGGCAGCGCAGAATCAACCCCAAAGGTCGACGAGTGTCTTAGATTAATTCGACACTATATTAGTTCGAATTATTTTCTCAAAAACAACAAGCATTTGACAACAACAAAAATGCTAAAATCAAAGTAAAGATCAGTACACATTGTCAAGCAAAAAACATTTCACTCCATACTAATATTCTCGATTACAACCTTCCAAAAAAAAAAAACACATATACATGAAAAAAGCAACACCACGCAGGGCGACCAAAAATGAATAGCAAGGAGCTCAGCAGTTGCTCGACCCCGTGCCCTTAGCAGGCGTACCTCGAGCACCCTCCTCAATCGCCTGATTGAGTTCGTCGCTCGAAGGGATGGGGACTACCATGGGGCTGTTCATCCATGGCTTGTGCATTACAGTAGCAGTCGCTGGTCGAGAAAGCCCTGCCTTGTTGGCCAAGAATTTACCTTCGATCGGCGGTAGATACTCAATAGCATCGACCATACCGTCTCAAATCTAAATAGCAAACTCGTTTGCAAAGGCAAACTCTTTTGCCACCTCCTCCAACTTCTTCGCCACTTCTGCTGCTTTTTTCTTTGCCATGGTTAGGGGCTCGACAGAGGGAGGCTCTACGGCTCCCTCAACCACAGAGGTCTCCGCTCCTCCCTCGTCAGGCTCATCGGCCTCCGGATACATCTACAGCTGCTCATCCAGGAGAGGGTTATGCGATCTTTACCCTCCTTTAGAAAGGCATAGCCCAAATACTCCAGATGCTTGATCGCCTTATCAACGCATTCTTAGTGTCATCTAAAGAAAAGACAACGCTGGCATCCTAGAATGCTGAGCACAACATGAACTGCTGTATGGGCCTTTGCCGCATTAAAGGCAGCTTTCTGTAGAATTCAGCTTGAGCTTTCTGAATCAACGCATTCTACCTGGCTGTCCGACTAGACTCATAACCATGCTGCGCATCCATCCTGGCCTGGTTTAACAGCTCGTCCATCCTTCTCTTCTTAGTGATGGTGGTGACCAGCTGACTATCCTTCAATTGAAGCTGGTTGTTGAGCTCATCGACCTCTCTGTTCAGCTCCTCGACCATTGTCTACGATGACCCAAGCTGAGGTTTGAGCGTCTCGGAGTCCCCGTCCTCCTTCAGATGCTCACGGTCGGCTAGGGCCAGCTCCAACCTCCTATAAAAATTGTAGCCTAATTGACTCACCTGAAAAATAAAAATTCATGATGAGTGAACGATACTAGACCATCAAATAAAATTTGACGAGATAAATTTATTAACGAGACCCTTACTATATTAAAGTGATAGGCCAGAGCTCTGAGTGCAGCATCCTGGCTTAACCCCATGAGTTTCTTCTTGTCGGATGCAATAATCTGACCCTTATCACCTTTAGAGCAGCGGCCCCAGTTGACCCCGCCATCTCCATGGAGTACGAAGGCAGCTTCTGTAAGTGAAACAGCACATCGTCCCCGCCCTGACCGAATAGATCGTATCCAAAAGGCTACCCTAACCCCATAGCTTTCCCTTAGCCCTTTTCAACCGCTGTTCTCTTTGGAGTAGGTCCAGCCTGCTTGACCATTGGCCTCTTCCCTCGACCCGTCGGGCTACTCCTGGTAGTCGCCACAGGTCGAACTGGCGATGGAGTGGATGACAGCGAAGGTGTCATAGCTTCAGGCTATGCCACCTCAACCAGAGCAGCCCCTTGTCGGGTCGCTGTAGCTAGGCGGCGTTGCTCGTTCCTCTGAGCCCTCACCAAAGCTTTTGCTCTTAAGCGATTCATTATCTTATCACGATATTCTAATAACACAAATAGCAAAAGATCAGAATCGAACAAAAGGATGGCAAATGAACAAGCTAATTAAGAATAGATAGCATTGGCTACTTAGTTGATCGCCTGCTGGCAAGTTCAGCTGAACTAGTGATAAACTAATTAACACCATACTCCTCTCCCATTAAACACCGAGGCCTCCACCTGAACAAACTCGACCAAGTCCCGGATGAAGGTGTTCGGCAAGGTCGGAGTCAAGTTACCCAGCATCTCGACATGCCCCATCTACCCACCCTTCGAGATATTGAAGCCCCCAGCCACTCAAACATATAGATAATATTTTTTCCACTTATGCCCGTACGAAGAGGCTAGGGTGACAAGAAATTTTTAGCGGGATCAAGCAGTGAGATAATAAAAACCAGACTCATCAATGCTACCTGATTTTTTGGACATCAAAAGGTGAAAAAGGTTGGAAAAATTTGCAAAGGTGGCGGGTTGGTCGAATAAGTGCATTGAAATGAAAAAGCTGTATATGGTCGAGAAACAATTTGGCAGCAATTGGGTTATACATAGTTGTAAACCCCTAAGCAGTTCGACTATAGGTAAAGCTAAAGGGAACCTAAGACTGCATCGAAAGGCATCCTCGAACACAGTTATACACCCATTCGGAGGTAGATGCATCCTATTATGAGGTCCAGGTACTATGAACTCATACTCCTCTGGGACATGATACACCTGCCTAATACGTGCTAAGTCGACAGGGGTTATGGTAGACATTATCTCACTATAGAGGTTAGGGGTGAACATTTGACCACGTGACACTGGAGCCTGACTTGGCCCAGCATCACCCCCTCCAGTAGCGTGATCGTTGCTCGAGCTACTGGAGCTCGAGCTGTCGCTAGATGTGCTGCTTGACTCGCTTGTCGATCCCCCCAATCGATCAGAATGAGTGGCCTCACTATCCCCCCTAGCTACCCTCAGAAGTAAATAAATGCTGCATTTCTCAAACAAAGGAGCAACTCAAATAAAACTGAGGAAAAAACTTACTCAGTTTTGATGAAGTCTAAGGCATAAAATAATTGCAGGAAAAGTAGTTGGCTCAGAATTCGACCAGATGCAGAACGGTAAAAGTAAAAATGAAGACTTTAACTGCGTCTATTTATAGGCATTCGAGCGCAGGAAACCCAAGCATTTGTAATAATGGTGTAACCACTCTCAGACGTTGCGCCTGACACAATGTAACCGGTGCATTAAATATACTAAACCCAGGTCGACTTTAAAAAACCCTCGTTGACTCACACTCATGTCTTCACAATAAACTACTCCCCAATCATTCTTATCGATCACCTCGTTCAAAATTCAAAATTGGGGGGAACTCATAATATGGGATGACCCAATAGGCCCAACCCAAAGACTACAGACCCAAGTGTGTAGCATTAGGCCCATGTCATCCTCGAGGCCTAATCACGTTGTCGACCTCGATCGACCGCTCACACCTTTCTTTAGATGACGCATTGAGCAAAACAGATATCGTTCGACTAGACCGCGAGCTGAAGTCAGATGTTCAGCCCGTTCGACCATAATGTTCGCCTGCCTCTTCCTACGGTTGTCAACCCCATCCTGAGGTTGACTCCGACATCGACCAGTATGGTTGACACATTGCGGGATCCCTTCTCTGCTGCATTAAATGCCCTTCAGGCAACATGCCTCCGCATTAATGGCGCGTGCTGCCCTAGTACCACCCCTACTGCCGCGTTGGGCTGGAGGTACGCCTCCACTGTACTATTCTACCCGTGAAACCTGGAGATGAAGCCACCTGGAATAGTATAGAAATTGGAGATAACCTAAAGCCCCTCATGCAAGGACACGAGCCCTTTCTGGATACTAAGGGCATCTCAGACTAATCCCTTACCTAGGGAGGGGCAATAAATACCCCCCTTCCAGGCTCACGAGAGGTATGCCATTCTATTCTATAAAGCCCACACTATACTGCTCATCTCATCCAGTCGTTCTCATACTGACTTGAGCGTCGGAGTGCCATAGCTGGGGGCACCTCGACTAGCCTAATGTTTGCTCGTGATTACAGGAGTTAGCCCAGAAACCAGCTACTCGACCAGACAGGTCGACACCTTAAGAATCTATCCAAATACATTTACAGTTAGATTTTATCCTCATCACTAAGATAATTTATCAAAAAGAAATTTGAAGTCCTAATTTTACAACAAGTTAAAGTATTTTATAATTCTATTATCTAAGTTTATTTTTCAATGTTAAAGATCTTTAATTTCTTCAAATCAAGTCAATGTGAAAGAATTTTCTTTATTTTATCTTCTACTATTTTTTATGAATAGTTTATTAAATTTATAAAGTGATTTAACATTTAGTCATAATTTCTGTATATAAGTAGATCAATACATGCAATTTGGTTTGATACGTAAATTATATTCATTTAACATATTGTTATGTGTTACTTACATAATCACTTAGATTGTATCAATAAAATTCTTAATTTTTTAAGTGCTATATTCATTTTATTTATCAAAAATATTAATATCCAAACTATAGCAAAAACTAAATAAAATGAAAATTTTAAGCTTATTGCCCGGCGCAACACACAGACTAGTAACTAGTTGTAATAGAACACACAAATTTGGCCAAACAAAAAAATAAAGTTATATTATCTTCCTTATCTAATACTGTATCCTATGTTTGGATCTTGAATTTCAATAAAAAGTAAAATAATGATAAGAAAAACTTTTCATGCTTCAAGGAATGTAATTTTATGCTTTACAATTGCATCTTTATATTTTTCTTTTCTTTTTCCTTACTAAATTCTTTTTTTTTTTCAAACTGTAGCAATAGTCTTCTAAGTATGGCCATCAATTCTCTCACACCTTGTTCATTTTTTTGGTATAGCCGAAATTGGAATAGGTACGGTTGATTATATGAAGCATTAATATATATGAGAGGGAGTAATTCATTTTGGCAATGAGTAATTAGACAGTTTATTTGATTTAATGAAGTTTTATGGACCACTAATGTCATGCCCCAAAATGAAACCAGGGAGTTTAGTCTCGAAGCGTGAAACTCAATCCCAAAAATAGAGGTCATCTAATTCAAAATCATAATTGTAAACAAAAAAACACCGAATATTCAAAATAAATTTAATAAATCTTACAATATAAAACTCAAATAACAATACTCTAACCACAACTAAAATCCATAAGGAAACTAACAAGCTAACATCATCAAATGTTAAGACTACTGCAAAAGTCCCAAAATACTTTAGTTTTGATTCTCATCGAAAGCAGGTCTACCTCTGTTAAAAGAAAGTTCTATGAAAAGAAAGTTAAAAGAAGAACAGAGTGTGAGTAAAGGACTCTGTGAATGCCTAATGTGTGCAATGTGAGTTCAAGAATATATTATGATCAAAAGATGCTCAGTGATAAATATTTGAGAAAACTAGTGAGAAACAGTTATAAACACTTGAATAACACTAAAAAATAATTATAAACATTTCGGAAGACAATGAAAAGCAATTATGTATTATACAGTAGTGAAATGGAATATAATGGTAAACATTTTTAATAGGTTAACAATTAAATGCGATAATCAAACCGATATTTGCTATAACTAGTCAACCTTATGACTCCTATAGTAGTAGTCCCTTATTGCTTCGGGTAAAGTGCAACCTTACCAAATAATGTCCGAGCTTAGGTCCTCGGGAAATCCTACAGCCCTCCTTAGCCACAAACAGCTTCTGTTGTGTAATGGGGAGATTAGGCCATGGAGGCTTGGGGTTCAACCAGCAAACCCATTGCTGCTCGGTGAAGTCCCTCGCACACCCAGACTAAGTTAGATCCAATTAACAGTAACAGTAGCAGTAACAGTAAATTTAGTCATCAGTGTTGATCATTATATCTAACTAGTAGTCTAAAATCATGTTGAAATAATATCAATGGCTTTAAAGAAATTGTGATGCCCCAAAATCAAACCATAAGGCCTAGTCTTGAGGTATGAAACTCAATCCCAAATACATAAGTCGCCAATCAAAATATTGATCATAAATAAAACTTCAAACATTCCTTGTAGCCAAATAAATCTTAAATGCGGAAAAACTTTAAATAACCAATCCTTTATCTTCACTTGAAAATCCATGAAGTGACTAATAAGCTAATGGCATAACAAATACTAAAACTACTGCAAAAGTCCCAAAATAACACTTCAATTTTGATTCTCATCAAATACGGGATCCACCTTCTCACTAGGGCTAGGTCTAAGTCTGCCAGAAGGAAATTTAAAATACAAGAATGTGAGTAAAAGACTTAGTGAATGCTAAGTGTGTGCAATGTGAGTTTAAGAATATATCACGATCAAAAAATGCTCAGTGATAAACATTTGAAAAAATTGTTGATAAATAGTCATGCTTTAAACAGTAGTAAAGCTTAAATGTAATAGTAAACATTTTTAATAGACCAACAATTAAATATGATGATCGAACTAATGTTTGTTGTAGTTAGTCAACCTTACGACTCCCACCGAGACAATCCCTTATCACTTCGGGCAAGGTTTGACCTTACCAAAATAGTACCCGAGCCTAGGTCAACCTACCTCAGCCACAAACGGCTTCTATTGAGTGCTATGGGGATTAGGCCATGGGGACTTAAGGTTCAACCGGCAATCCCACTGCTGCTCGATGAAGTCCCTCACACACCTAGATCAAGTTGGATCCAACTAACAATAATAATGCAGTAACAGTAAATCCAGTCATCAATTGTTCATCGAATTTAACTGCTAGGCTAAAAGCATTAAAAATCATAAAACACGTGTTTTCTTGTATCATGAAACAAAATAAGATAATTTGTGTGCGTAGTGGAATATAATTATAGTGAAGTGTCACTGGAAACAAGTTATGAATGGATTATACTATAGCATATATATCCTTCTGGGCTTTGAAAAATAGTACTATATAATACATATAAGATTAGGCACTTATTGTACTTATAGGTCATATCAATAGTAGATTCTGTTGTGTCAAATCCTTGATCACTTGCTGAAATAATATTAATATCCAACTTAATGAATATCTAATTCATGGAACTTTAATTGTACTCTAACTTATATCGTTCACAACATCACGACTCTTATAGGACCATAAAAGTTAATGAATATCTCTCCTTCCCCCTCCCCCATGCATGTAAACCGAATCAAAACATATTCAATTGAGTTTGTTTTATTATTATATGTGTTAAAGGTGACCTTTCTATCTCTCTTCCCCCCCCCCCCCCCCCCCATGCATGTAAACCGGATCAAAACATATTTAATTGAGTTTGTTTCATTATTATATGTGTTAAAAGGTGACCATTATCTATAAACTAAGAATGGTTGAATAGTAAGACTTCTATAACTAACAATATCTACACTTATTAACGATAGATAAAGCATGAAAAAAAGAAGCAGTGGTTCTAATGGTCACACATTAAAGTTTAATGTCATTAATAATACAGTTTTTCAAGTTGGACATATGATGTGCTCTTACGTAATTAAAAAGAAGTCCTAAGCATTAGCATCATCATCATAGGATATGAATTTTGGATTCTTGTGATATATAGGTGGATGAGCATGTGCAAATTTAAATCCAACTAAACTTAGAGAAATAAACTCCTGAAAATTATATAACATCAAAATTTACTCAAATGCATTCAAAAAAGAAAAAGAGACTGTCTTCATGAATTTACAAGAAACACCTATAGTAAATCAAAACTTGCCCTTACTCATGTTTAGAGCCCATTAAAAGAAATCAAATAAGGACAAATAAAGAAATTGATCCGATGCATCATAGGAATAATATATATATATATATATATATATATAAGTTAAGGAAAACAATTTTTTTCCCCAAACACCAAAAAGCAAATCAAACAATCCTTGTGGGTCACAACCCACGGCTGTCTATGGGAGATGTTTACTAGGTCTCCTGTCTCTCTCTCTCTTTTCCTTTCTTTTCTTTTTCGGCAATTAAATAATGATAATAAAATTTTATGCATAGTCATGAGATGCGGACAACACATAAATAAGCAGATTTATAGACTAAACTTGAGTAATAATCAACCCAAAATTGAGTCAAGACCCTAAAATAATAACTTCAGGTTCAATTACAGTACACACACAATCAAAGAACCAGAAATTGAAAGAGAAATTGAAATGTGTTTAAACTTACAACTGCCGGTACTCTTTCTCTCTTTCTTTCTTTCTCTTTTTTTCTTTTTTGAATGATATGATTAGGATTTTGTTTATAAAATTACATATTTATGTGGGAGAAGTAGTTTCATCCAAGAAGGAGTCTAATTATTTTCCTTTTAAGTTTAGGATATTTATCCTCCTTTACCTCTACCATCTTTATTATTAATTCCTTATTTTAATAATTTCATTTCTTGTACAATATAACATTAAGTCAAGTAGAATTATAATTTATACTCTCCAAAACATGGAATATTTATAAGACACAATAATAGTTATCATTGTTGACCATGAGATGACTTAATGATAATTTTTTTATAATTTCTAACAAAATATATTTTATGCCTTACCATAACTTTAATTGATATTATAAATAAAGTATGGTAATTAATTAAATATGAAATAAAATTCCAGGGTATTACAAATTGCTTTTCTTGCATCACGTAATAAAATAAAGAAATTCATGTGCGTAGTGAAATATAATTATAGTGCAGTGTAAGCTGAAGAAAAGTTTCATGGAATGCATTATAGTATATAACCTTCTGGGTTTTGAAAGATATTATTATATATTATATGTAAGTTTAGGCACTCACTGTACTTATCAATAGGATCAAGGGTCAACCCTAATAGCTTAAGTTAACATGAGAGTATTGTTCAATTCAATCAACATTCTGATTTGATCTATGAATTCTAACCTCAAATTCATCCAAGAAATCAAGACAATGATAAATAAAACTCTAAAACCAATATTAACAAAAAATTTCTATATGTCACTATCCTAATACATACATGCTCGCAAAACTAATCAAGAATTTGTCTTTTCGTATGTACTTTATGATTCACTCATAACTTGCTTTCTAGATATACAATTGGCTCGATTCTTACGAAAATACAATCTAAGAACAAGTACTAAAACTTTTATGTTGATGATGCGGTCTAAATTGGCTAACACGAGAGAGAGAAATTGAGTTCAAGAGGCAACAGTGGTGCAAACACATATTTTCAGTTTTTGGGAAATTTTTCGATGTGACACTTGGTTGTATTTAAGCAATAACTTTTACTACAAGCCTTGGCTGAAGGTGATTCAAAATCCTACAAAAATCTAAGAGATAGATCCATGATTTAACTATTTGAAAGCTTTTCCAAATTCAATTTGGAACTAACAGAAATATGCGTTAAAATGTTCTCATCAAAAGAAATGGGCATTTTCTGTAGAAAGATTTCTAAAATGGCACATCAATGAATTTCATAAATAAAATAAAACTTTTGGGTTCTAATATTACTAAATTATTATAGACATGTTTGAAAATAATTTTACAAAAATTAATAAATTAGGATTCTTCAATTATCAAACGTAGCAAATCCCTCAAATTCAAGATAGTGATCCTACTTGATAAGTACTGAGGCAGTTATACTTGAAGATTTTAAGAAAAATAACTATAAGGTCTAAGACTTTAAAATTTTACAATAATGTTCTAAACACATCAAAGTTTCATAATAAAAATTTTCAAGTAAAAATTATTTCATTTCAATGACTAAATGTTTTTTAAAAAAAGAAACGATTCAAATTCACCACTCAATCTGTTAGGAAACTTTTAGGATTTTTATAAAATTCAAGAAAAATTATTTAAACACGAAATTTTACATGTATGTTCTAAACACATTGAATATTGTACAAAAAATTTTGAAGTAAAATTACTACAATTTAGTCTACAAACTGATATAAAACTTTTAACCCTAAAATCTAAAATTCAAAACCTAACAGTATCAACTATTAAACTTCGTAAATATCAAATGCATACAAAATAAAAATACTATGACTTATAGTTTAAACAAAACTTATGTTTATATCATAATTTACATATGGGATCATATCTACAATGAAGGGAGAACAAGAGTCGACGATGTTGATATTTCTTAGCAATCCTTTTCTTGCCCTACTGTTTGGATTTCTCCAAAGGAGATGAATGGATTGAGAACTTTCTAAGAAAAATCATTTTGCTGGAAATTTGAAGGTTGGAATGTACATTGTAGAGAGGAGAAGTTGTTCGAATGTGATCTGGAGAAAGAGACCTAATAAATTAGGTATTTTACAAGGACTAGAAGTGCTGAAAATTTTATTCTTATCTACTTAGTTGCTAGTTTGTTATTTCTTTTTTATTAATTCAGTTTTTTTTAAAAATAATTATAATATATAAAATTTAATTATTTCTTAAATAATTCACTAATCTTAATTAATTAAAATTTATAAATAAAAAAGTATGGGACACTACAACTAATATTTATTACCTCTCATTCAATCGTATTTTATAGTAATAAATGGTTAGCATCATGTCATTGGCTCACATTTTATATATTAAGTGATGGTGGATGTCAAAGTTAAACAGACTCAAATTGCTTTCCACTTGCTAACATATAGATAGTGTTTTTCTGGTGGTCAAGACAATTGTGGTCAAGGTCCGCGCCTCACGGCCTCACATGTAAAGAGGTAAGTACTACCTTTTCTGAAACAAGTATCCGAGGTTCAGTTGGACGCTTGACTTGTCAATATACGATGAACTCATAATTGGAACAATAATCATAATAAGAGCATTATAATTATTACTGGAAGTCTAACATCACTAAAGTATTGTATGCGGTTTAGGAATTATATATTACTAAACGGCTTGCAAATTTCTTTTATTTGGAATTAAATATTTTAAATGCTAGGTATTTGGACTTATCGCAATATTCCTACGTGCAAGTTACATTTTCATATTTTTATATATAATTCAACTGTATTATTTGAAAGTAAAAAAATATGACAATAATTCCAATCGTTTTGAGAGAAGATGTATCAAACAAAACTCATGTCTTGATTATTTTTCATGACTTAAGAGATTATAAGATTAATTATGCTCCACAGTGAAACCATAAATATGATTAGTGACCACAACAAAATTTTATCATGTTTTAATATATATCAAGAGTGGCATTATATTTTGTTGAAGCTTCTTTAACCTGATGGAGAAGTCACTGGTCTGGTACGTTTTCTGATATTAATTCTTAAAATTATTTTACCGTTTAAGCTTGCAAGAAGGTGAGGTTTACATGCGCTAAATAATTAGGGAACAGTAATTAGGAAATATCCTTCTAATTGAATTTGACCCCTCATCCACTATCCATTATGTGTGTGTTTTCTATCAGTCGGCCATAAAAAATGTGTGTGGGTGTCTAATATGTACTCACAAATATCCTACAACAATACTAATATATATATGGGCAAATTTTATTGCCCCTAAATGTCTCAAAAATGCCTGTAATACATATGGAGGCAATTCGATATAAAAGCCTTCATAGTTGCAGTCGCGAAAAATATGGAGGCAAATATATGGATTGCCTCTACATGAAACTAATGGAGGTAAATTTTCTTCATTTAGGGACTATTATTAAAGCCTCCATTCCTTGCTTTTGAGGGCTTTGAATAGAGAAAATTAAGTCTCCAAGTCCTACATCAAAAAAGGCACTAATCAATCAAATGTCTCGAAAAGGGAATCACAAAAAAGCATTCATTCATATACCGTACAATAATTACAATCACGTATTTCTAAAAATCATACAAGTCTGAATTCCAGTTCTTGTAACAGATCCAGAAAAATTTCATCACACAATCTGCACCATTCCACGTCCATAAGTGACATTGGCTGGACAAAAGTAACTTGTCAGTCTATATAATCTCAAAGTCCTATGAATTTGACACTCTAAGATCAAGGACCTCAACATAACACCTGAAAGGCTGAAACAGTGCACGCTATAACATTCTAGAGAAGAGCTACAGCTGCTTTCTGGGCAAACAATCACACCTTGAGTTGGATGCAAGACAGTGCCAATGCAATGGTTTCAGTATGACAATGTTTACTATTTTAACATTTACTCAACTAAAGAAGGGACGGATGGCTATTGAAAATTAGATAAAAAATTCAGCAGTCAAAATAAATCTTGATCAGGTATTGACTTAATCTGAATCCATTAGCTGATAGTATGGTGCATGATAAAAAATGGGCCAGTACCTCTTTCTTTATCACATTTTTACTAAAGCTAACTAATTTGTACGATTGGACGACATCTAGAAACAAGAAAATACAAACAGTTTGTAATGCCTTAGAATTTCTATTCATAGGTAATTAATTATTTTATCTTATTTTAATTTACTTTATGTATTATTAAAAAATATATATGTATAATATAAATATCATATATAGTATTAAATTACTTCTTGATCAATTAGTGACGACTATTAGTTAGGTTCACATATATATATATATATTAGATATTCCAATTTTGCGAGAATAAGTTGTAATTTTACTTGAAAATATTATATCATTACTAAGAATTAAATTATTGAGACCCTAGGAATTAATAATAATGACATCAGCTTTATTATAGTGTTATCTTAGTCCTATAAGATAAATAATTAGGGCATTTCTGGTTGGTTTTTGGAATTATCTCATGATAATTTATCCCATGATAATGTGTATAATTCTTTATCATTATAGTTTAATTTGATTTACATGATTATTTGTATATGTATTCACATGATTGTCGTTTGTTGTGTTTGGTTCCCCATCCTTGCTCTTGATTAAATTTAGATAATGACCTTTTTGTCCTTGTTGAAAAAATTCTTTTTTTCTCCTCTTTATGTATATAACACATTGTAAATAGCTCCCACTATACCCACCCCCACGCCCACCCCTCAAATGGGGTTTTTTTTTTTTTTTTTTTTCATGCTGTCATGTCATCCCCATTTGGAGATTTATATTTCGCCGGCAACTTCCTTGATTATATTATTCAGTAGATGAAATTAAATTAACTCTTCCTTGCATTTAGTATTTAAATTTCAAACAAATATTGAATGCTTAAAAAGAAATAAAAACTCATACAAATTCAAACCATAAGGACAAAAAAGAAAAGCTTTACCTTAAAAAAACTCGTTCACTATTATTTTTAAAAAAATTCAAATTCCTCGTATTTGGACTTGCATCGTTTGGACTCATGCACAACATTCTATTTTCAGATTAAAAATGAGGATAGTTTTTTCCACCTGTTGTTAGCAATGAAATTATTATGAGAAGCAGACGATTATGATAATCCTATCACCCTAATTTTATTTTGGGATTTCATTTTGTTGGGCTATTATTATTTATTCAACTAATTTAAAGTTGGGCTATTATTATTTATTCAACTAATTTAAAGTAAGGATAAAGTTCATGGCCTTTTTATTAATCTTTTTAAGATATACACTCCTAAAATAATTCTCTTATTAAATAACCTTGAATAATTAAGTTCCTTTACATAGAAAAAACCTTCATTAAATAAGTTTATTTATATTTCTATTAGCATAGGTTGATTTATATTTTTCTATAAGTTTATCTTTCAATTTTTTCCCCATTTTGTTCAGAAATTTCTAGTTCAAAATGCATACTTGGATACGTAAATTAATAATTTAATTTGGTTAATTAAAATCAACTTACATGACTAAACTTCTTGTGTTAATATATTAGGGGCAAAAAAGTAAAATGGACACAAAGACACAAGTGTGGGATAAATAATATCACGGTGAGTGGTTGGATTAGTTATCACACACTTTGCCCATATAGATGCAGGCTAGTGGTTATAAGATAGGCCTATTAGATTGTTATCACTCAATCCAAACAAATGACAAGGTAGGATTTAATAACTCTATCCTGCCTTATCAAGCCAACCAGACATGCCCCTAGAGTTTTAACTGAGTTAAACCACATCCCCCGTATATATAGGCCTTAGAAATAAAACCCTAATCTTATTATAGAAAAAAGAGGGAGAGAAAGAAAGAGAAAAGGAAGAAAGACAGAAGAAAAAGAAACGAAAAGAGAGAAAGAAAGAACAAGTCGGCCTGCTACGGAATTTTACCAAAGAACATCAGCCTTAGCCGGAAGCAAGGTTTGTGCGATTAGGAAAGACAATTGCTGAACTTTGATTGCACCTGCAACAATTGATTTCTAAGTTCTTATTTCATATATATATATATATATATATATGGAAAAAACCGAGAGTCAGAGAATTAGTCTTGTTGCCAAACTCTACCCATTTAGGGAATAATTTTAGTTTGAAAAAGTGGGCCAATGCTTAGGATTAAGGTCTTTGTGCACAAATTTATAATATTCGACAATGTATGAATGCTTGACAAGTTTGGTTTTCTGTGGGTGTGGTACAAATTATTCTATTATTTAATCTAAGTTACAATGTTGGACACTTATGAGAGGTGGATGGCTAATTTAGGCATTCCACTAGAAAAACACACAAAAGAAAATCTGAACTTAATACATGATAGAAGACTTTGGTGAGATTTGACGCACGTGTATCCAAAAGCTATCTATATATCTAAGTTGTTTACATGAGTTGTATGTATGGCAGACCATGAAGATTTCCTTGGCAAACAGTAATGAGATGTCAATTTTGAAAGTTTATGAAGTGATGATTTCACTAAACGTTTTTTGTAATTAGTCTTTAATTTAAGATATAGTGTTCTCCATTTAAATGTAAATTGAGTAATAATAAATGTTAAATCTTATAGTGCCAGTTAGAATTGTAGGTCTTAAGGAACATGCTCATGGCACCTATAAGGCTAGTTCTAAGTAAATTTTGTCTTGCTAGTCATTTAAATTAGTGATTGTGCTTATTAAACGAATCAGGTGATTCAACAATTGCCTTCATTGACTTTGAGATAAGTGATTGAATTTTAGAATCAATCTTGAAGGTCAGTACCTAAATTTATATGTAATATATAGTATCTTTTTTTCAAAAATCCAAAAAAGATATATGTTATGTAATCCACCGACAACTTTTTATTTTACACTGCACTATATATGTATTCCACTATGTACAAAAAGAAAAAAAAATCTTATTTTATTTCTAGATGAAAGAAAACATGTGTTTTTATGATTTTTTTTAACGCTTTTACACTAGCAATTAAATTCGATGATCAACTTATGATTAGATTTACTGTTACTGCTATTGTTATTGTTAGTTGGATCCAACTTAGTCTGGGAGTGCGAGGGACTTTACCGGGCAGCAACGGGCTTGCTGGTTGAACCCCAAGCCCTCATGGCCTAATCCCTTCAGTGCACAGAAGCCATTTGTGGCTGCGGTAGGTCGTAGGATTTTTGGAGGACCTAGACTTGAGCACTGTTTTGGTAAGTTCGCACCCTTGCCCGAAGCAATAAGGGACTATTAAGGTAGCAGTCATAGGATTGACTAGCTACAGCAAACACTATGTGATCATCATATTTAATTTGTTAGTCTATGAAAATGTTTACTAAATTATTGTTTCTCTATTACTTGACCATTAATTGCTTCATACTGATATTCTTCTTGAATATTTTTACTGAATTAATCATGTCAAATTCATGAACTCACCTTGCACACACTTAGCATTCATTGAGTCTTCTACTCACACTCTATGTCTTTCTTTGATTTCCTTATGGCAGACCTAATGTTGGAATAATGCCTCGCAGCTAATGAGATTGGCATGTAAACTATTTCACTTGTAATGCAATCTTGATTGAATGATATTCATTATGAATGATCATCTTCATCTTATGCTTAATTTACTTCACTGGCATTTGGTTGAAGCCCTTAGATCACACAAAACTGTGGGACTTGGTCAGTACATTCGGTGATGATCATGAAATAAGTCTTTTACGGTCGTGATCTTAAATATCCCAAGTCATAGAATCTTATGAGACAAAGCATCTAAAATTCGGATAGACTCACACTTACGATGAATAAATCCAAGGGTTGGATATTGCTCCATTTCAGGAGCAAGCCATATAAGATATGGGTGCATGCTAGTAGGTGCTTGTTAGAGAATAAGTTCACTGGAGGCCCACCCGGAGAATCTACTAGATAACCGGAGTGGCAAGTTCTCCAGCTTACGCTAGTGCATAAAATTAGTCATTTGACCTGAGGATCCAAGGTAACCTTGTGTTTAGGTTCTCATGCTTTGATTCTTGGCTACCTAGCTGGTCATTTGGGTTGAGGTTGGGTATGAGCTACTTACACATGGAAGTTTGTGAGATCCAAGATGGAATCCGACTCCTCGTCATTGGGAAGGGCAAATGCATCTCCTATGTATTCTATAATGATTGATTCCAAGGAGTCCTTGCGCAAGGCAGCATGACAATTTGAAAAAGGAATTTTCCAAAACTCAGGTCACAAACTAGAATCAAATATTAGGAATAAAAACATAGTATCAAGACTATTAGGGAGCTGACCAATATCTTGCCCTAGGCCTCTTTCAGGAGATAAGAAACGGAAGGACCATATTTGCATGATAAATGCAAAGCTAGAATGGTTTTCCAAAAGCATTCATTTCGACCAATTAGTTGGGCTCCATAGGCTTGAGGTTGGACATTGACCACAAAGATTGGTACTCTTCAATTAATAAGATTAATTGAATTGAGTCATTAGTTTATAGGAATTTACACTAATGTGAATATATGATATTCAATAAATTACAAGAGTTGTGCGCACATGTCCAATGAATGGTAGAACCTAATGGGACACACACAAAAGCCAATTGGAAATCTTACTTGATGATGAGAAATTTTCTAAGAGTTACAAAGATTTCGACATGATCGATTTTTTGAGGTTGATGGTTGACTAAATTGCGGGTCATTTTGGCTTGATCAATTTAATTGTTAAATTGATCTAAATAATTTAAAGAGTTAAACTAGACCAATTAAATTAAGAGTTAATTTAATTGGTGCCACGTGACTATGAATTGGTCAAGTTAACTTAAAGAGTTAAGTTAACAATGACTAGCCTAAAGAGTTGAGCTAATTGACTTAAGAATTAAGTCAAAGGTTAATTAATTAAATTAAAGTGTTTAATTTAATTAAAATGAAGAATTAATTTTGGAGGAAAAATTCAACTGAAGAGTTCATTTGGAGTGCATTTAGAATTTATTTGGATGACATTTCATCTGATGAATGAAGATTCCAAATGAAATTTAAATTCACATCTAATTCACATGCAACTTGCTTACAAGTTGGCAAGCAAGTGATGCCAACCTTGAGGAAGGTGTGAAGCCACCTAAGCATCACACCTTCCCTCCATCTATATATAGATATAGAGGGTGGCCGACCATATACATGCACAAGAATTTTGGATCTAATTATTAGATTCTCTCTTTCCCTCCAATTTTTCATGTGTTGAAGATTCATATTTTTCTTCATCCCTTACCTCCAAATTTCAACCTTCATCCTCTCATATCTCTTATTTATTCTACAACTAACATAGAAGAGATTTGGATTGTCTATTGGCGTGTGGATCTTATCATTAGAGGTAAGACAATTCGATTGCTAGCCTTTTGGAGATCCTCTATTTGGGCAGTAACTTGGAGGCATTTTTGGAGAGGCTTCTGGAGTTCTGATTGAGCTGAATTTTTTACTCTAGCTTCATCAAGGTGTTGGTGATTTCTAGTTCAAATTTAAGCCAATTCCGAGTTCGTTTGGTTGGGCAAACGTTGTCCACAATCTGTTGCGCTGTGGGAGACTGCATTGAAGGATTTTAAGCTAGCCTTCATAATTTTGGTTGGATTTTGCTTTTAAGGTAATTTTCTGACCTAAATCTACTTTAATAGCATGAATTAGATCCTTGGACAGGTGTGATTAAGTTTGATTTCAGTTTTCAAATGCTCTATAATTGGATCCTTGGCTCACACCTTCTTTCACCTAGATCCTAGCCCTAATGAGGAGGTGGAAATTGCTTATGATGACAATCAAGACTAAAGACTTAGTTTGGACCTTGCAGTAGATTAGTTTAGTTCTTAGTAGTTTTATTATTTTACAGATTTCATTTTGTTGTAGTTGAGGTTATGTATTAGCACTTTGAGTTTTTGTGTTATAAAACTAGCTTGCATTAGTTTGAGTTCTTTTGTCTAACTTTATGATTTTAGACTATTAATATCATTTATTTGGGATTGGGTTTATGCTTCAATACTAGAATACATAATTTGATTTTGGGGCGTGACAGAGTGGTATTAGAGCTTAGGTTTTGAGCGTAGGCTATGCCAGGATAGGATCCTCGGACTACGGAATTTGGGCTTAGAACTCTTAAAAATTGATGTTTTCCTTTTCTTTTTTCTTTCTATTTCTTCATTAATACAGGTTCTTTTGATTTTGAAGGGTAAGATGGTAAGTCAAAGCACATTTAACGTAATTCAGTTCATCATTAAGATGCTTCACCCTACGTGATTAAGGTTAGAGGAAGTAAACGGTAAAACCCTAAATGTAGGCAATCCATTTCAAAAAAATTCAATGCACCTTGAAAGGATTACCCAAACTTAATTGTGTATCGACTTGAGAATGATAGGTCAGGAGTTGAATCATCGAAACAATGAGTTACAGGAGCAATGTTATCGAAATCTAAATACATTTGGGATAACCATGAGAGGCCTTAAGGAAACCCAATGATTGTTAGCTCATTTTATCTATAAGTCGGAGGAAGAAGAACCAACTGATGAAGAGCCCAATGAGGAAAATAAAGAAAACCCTGAGGAAGATCTAAAAGAAGTGGGTTCGAATAAGGATATTGAAGAGATAGAGTCAAGTGAAGGAAACGATAAAGATTAGAACATGAGTATTATTATTTAGTGTTTGATAGAACCTTTAGTTTCAAATTTTCATTTGCATTATTTCAGTAGATGAGGTTTTCTATTTAGTAGTTGTTATGAATAAAACAAAACTTTCAGTTAATATTAGATATTTTGGTTTCCATGAAGGATGATTGTGTATGAAACTTCAGTATGAGAACTTCTAAAGTCTTTGATTTATTCGAAGGAAAAGTATTCAAGCTACTATTAGAAAAGAACAATAATAGTAATAACTAAATTGATAGTTAACCAAATCAGTTTATTAACTGATAAATAAAAGATATGTACATTGTTCATGATATTTGACAAATAATTTCGTTTTATCTTATCTCACACTCCATTTCATATTTCACTAAGTATAGACTACAAATAGCGATCACTTTACTTTAGAATAGATCCTAGCCGTGGAGTTCGTCGAGGAATACACCTACCTAATGCTTCGTGAAGTTGATTAAGGGAGGAACAAGAAACCTTGAGACACGTTCCTACCAATCCTCCAGAGGTAGAACGTACACAAGCTCCACCCCAACCACCACCGACAAGCAACGATCCCTTAAGTCAAATGGTGGCGGCGATGAAACAATTCACGCAAGCCCTTCGGAACCATCAACAACCTGGAGGACTACAACCTCCTGATATAGCACTAGATCGATTTTTTCGTTTTCGACCACAACGTTTTAGCGAGAAGCCTGATGATCAAAAGGTAGAAATTTGGATAGAAAGTATTGAAACATCTATAGTGTACTGGACTATAGTGATGAGTAGAAGGTCAATCTTGTTGTTCTCCATTTTGAGGGTCTGAAACGCCATTGGTGAAACTCAGTGAAGGCGAGATGGAGACAATAATAAAGTGCTAGAACTTGGGATAACTTCCTCAAGAACATTGACAACAAGTATATCCCGAAGTTGGTTCACGAACAAAGGGAAGATGAGTTATACCAACTGCAACAGGGAAGCCTCACAGTTACCCAATACGCGGCTGAGCATACATGACTAATCAAGTATATGTCGTACATGCTGGATGAAGAACCAAGATGAGTTAGGAAGTTTTTGAAGGGGTTTCACCCTAACATACAAAGGGCACTTCTTTGTATGGATAGACTGAACTACACGACTGTATTGGAGAAAGCTTTGAAGATAGAATTAGGACTAGCTGAGTTGGAGGCCATAAATAAAGTTGAAAAGAAATCTCATCCAGCTGAAATCAACTGGCAATGAGGAAGGACCCAAGGGTAAGGAGCTAAATAACCACGACAACAGTTCAACAACCCCACTCACAAACAATCGAAACCTCTCGATTAGTCAATAAGGGGAAAAGAGACACAATGTGCAGCTACTGTGGATACTCATGACATGACGAATCTAAATGTTGGAGGAAGGCAGGCCGTTGTTTAGCATATGGTAGCAACCAACACCGCCTCCGTGATTGTCCTAGGAAAAGGTAACAACCAGTGAATTAGAGTTTATCTAAGGAAAATCAACGCAGTTCAAGAAACTCGAACAGTGCTAAACCAAAGGCTACAGCTAGAGTTTATGCACTAGAAGGTGAAAGAGTTCCAGATCCAACTACTGTGGTAGAAGGTACTATTCTAATTTCCTAACACTTAGGAAAAGCTTTATTTGACCCTGGCACAACTTATTCTTTCATATCTATTCATTATGCGAATGCTATAAACCTTCCTATGGAGAATCTATCATATGACTTAGAAGTAAATGCTCATGTGGTTCTAGTATATTGACGAATAGATTTTATAAGGCATGTGATATACATATAGGTGGTAGATATTTCCCTACAGAGTTAATATTACTACCTATAAAAGGTTATAACGTTATTTTTGGGTTGGATTGGTTGTCTAAATACCATGCCCGTCTTGATTTTCATTCTAAGGTGGTTAGTTTGTGTGAGCTCGAAAAATCGATAATAGAGCTGACTAGGGAACAAAAGCCAACTAGGATGACTTTGATTTCAGCAACTCAGGCTAGAAAAGCACTAAGAAAGGGTGAGACATGATACTTAGCTTACTTGATCAACAGACCAAAGGACAAGGTTAAGATTGATTGGTCTCAATAGTTGTGAATTTTCTTGAGGCATTCCCTTAAAAGTTAAACAACCCCTAATCGTGAAGTGCAATTTTCTATTGAGGTTTTTCCAAGGACAAATACAATATCTAAGACACCATATAGAATGGCACCAGCAGAGCTTAAGGAACTTAAGGTGCAGTTACAAGAACTACTTGAAAGTGGGTTCACTCAGCCAAGTTCATCCCCTTGGGGAGCGCCAGCACTTTTTGTAAAGAAAAGGATGGTACCTTGAGAATGTGCATAGACTATCGAGACTTGAACAATATCACATTTAAGAATAAATATCCTTGGCCTAAAATTGAGGAACTTTTTGATCAATTACAAAGATCTCGAGTTTATTCTAAAATGGATCTTAGACAAGGATACTACCAGCTAAAAATTAGAGAGGATGATATACCTAAGACTGCACTAAACACTCGATACGGTCATTTTGAGTTTGTGGTGATGCCATTTGGGTTGACTAATGCCCCTACAGCATTTATGGATTTGATGCATCGTGTGTTTAGACCATATTTAGACCCTATTTGTGGTTGTCTTTATTAGTGATAATTTGGTCTATTCAAAGTGTGAGAAGGAACATGAAGAACACTTGAGGATGGTATTACAAAAACTTCGTGAACATAAATTTTATGCTAAGTTTAGTAAGTGTAAGTTTTGGCTTGACAGAGTGGTCTTTTTTGGTACATGTCATTTCTGGATATGGAATTACGGTTGATCTGTCTAAGATTGAAGCAGTGCTAGGATGGAAAAGACCCAAGATAGTGATTGAGGTGAGAAGTTTCTTGGGTTTGGCAGGCTATTATAGGAGGTTTGTGCAGGATTTTTCAAAAATAGCTGCCCCATTGTCTGGTCTAACTCAGAAAAAGACTCCATTTCAGTGGACTGATAAGTGTGAGCAAGTTTTCAAGAACTTAAAAAAAGGTTAACCTCAGGACCAATATTAGCCCTACTTGATGATATTAAGGATTTTGTAGTATATACTAATGCTTCTAAAGAAGGTTTGGGATATGTCCTAATGCAAAATGGTAAAGTAATAGCGTATGCCTCAAGAAAGTTGAAACCCTATGAGGAGAACTACCTTGCTCATGACTTAGAGTCAGCGGAAATTGTGTTTGCCTTAGGGAAGTAAAGACATTACTTGTATGGGGCATCCTTTATAGTGTACACTGACCACAAGAGTCTGAAGTATCTTTTCATATAAAAGACTTAAATATGAGGCAACGTCTTTAGATGGAGTTCTTAGAGGATTATGACTGTTCAATTGAGTATCACCTAGGGAAGGTGAATGTAGTGGCTGATGCACTCAATCGTAAGGCACAAGTAGCTAATCTTATTGCTTGAGGACAAAGACTAAAGCTGATGGTATTGTATGCTAATATTACCCTAAGTTCAAACATTTATCAAAGGATTAGAGAGGCACGATGAGGAGACAAAAATCTACAAAAGTTTAAGATGAATGCAATTGACACTACTAACACCAAGTTTGAAGTAGATCGGAGGGGACTTTATTATATGGTAAATGGATCTATGTACTTGTGGGCGAGGAATTAAAGAGGGAAATTTTAGATGAAGCTCACAAGTCGAAGCACATGATCCATCCCGGTGTAACAAGATGTATCAAGATTTCAAGAAATACTATTGGTGGATCAACATGAAAAGGGAGATCGCTGACTACGTTCAAAAGTGTCTCACTTGCCAGCAAGTTAAAGCAGAACACCAAAGACTAGCTGGGTTACTACAACCCCTAGAAGTGCCCATGTGGAAGTGGGAGATGATCCCTATGGACTTCGTCATGGGGTTACCTATAGCAAGAGAAGGTTACAATAGTATCTGGGTGATAGTTGGCAGACTGACGAAATCAGCTCATTTCCTACCTATCAAGGTTACTTTTACAGTAGAGACACTAGCGCGAATATATACTGATCAAATTGTTCGGCTACATGGGGTACCCATTAGTATAGTATCCGATCGAGACCCTAAGTTTGTCTCTAGACTTTGGAAGCAATTGTAGGAGAGTTCAGGAACAAAACTAAAATTTAGCATGGCCGCACATCCACAAACAAATGATCAGGGGGAACAAACTGTTTAGCTTTTAGAAGATATGCTCTGAGCTAGCATATTAGATTTTGGGGAAGGTTGGATTAAGCATCTTCAACTGATTGAGTTTTCCCACAATAATAGCTACCAATAGAGTATCTAGATGGCACCTTATGAGGCATTACATGGAAGAAAATGCCAATCGTCATAACATTAGGACATGGATTAGTATCGTGCGCCAACTGCACTAGGACACCGGAGAGCAATTAGACCGAAGATAATACAAGAAGCTATTGATAAGGTTCACTTAATCAAGCAGAGATTGAAGACTGCACAAAGTCGATAGAAGAGCTACGCAGATAATAGGAGAAAAGATTTGGAATTTACTATCAGAGATATGGTCTTTTTAAAGGTGTCACCAAGAAACAAGAAAAGGGTTTGCGAGGATGGCAAAGGAGAAAAGTTGAGCCCTCGATAGTAGATAGGATCGGTGCAGTAGCCTATTGAATTCTCCTACCACCGAACCATATAGGGATACACAACGTCTTCCACGTGTCACAACTAAAGAAGTATCACCCAAACCCCTCGCATATTATTAAGCACGAGGATTTGCAGCTTCAGAAGGATCTGACGTACGAGGAGAGACCAGTTCAAATTTTAGATTGAAAAATCTAGAAGTTGCACACTAGAGAGATCCCACTAGTAAAGATTCTTTGGAGAAACCATAACGTAGAGGAAGCTACGTCGGAAAGCGAGGAGGAAATGCAAAAATATTATGTGGAACTCTTTGATAACTCAAGTTAGAATGTGGGGACCAAATTCCTTTAAAGGGTGTGGGATGTAATGCCTTAGAATTTCTATTCATAGTTAATTAATTATTTTATCTCATTTCAATTTACGTTATGTATTGTTGAAAAAAAATATTTGTATAATAGAAATATACATATACAGTATTAAATTACCTCTTGATCAATTAGTGACTACTATTAGTTAGGTTCATATATATATATATATAAATTAGATATTCCAATTTTGAGAGAATAAGTTGTAATTTTACTTGAGAATATTATATCATTACTAAGAATTAAATTTTTGAGACCTTAGGAATTAGTAATAATGACATCAGATTTATTATAAGGTTATCCCAGTCCTATAAGATAGATTATAATTAGAGTTTTAACTCAGTTAAACCACACCCCCTATATAGAGTCGTTAGAAATAAAATGCTAATCTTATTATAAAAAAGGGGGAGAGAAAGAAAGAGAAAAGGAAGAAAGACGGAAGAAAAAGAAATGAAAAGGGAGAAAGAAAGAACAAGTCAGCCACTACGAAATTTTATCAAAAAACATCAGCCTCAACTAGAAACAGGGTTGGGATTAGAAAAGGTAATTGCTAAACTTTGATTGCACTTGTTGCAATTCATTTCTAAGTTCCTATTTCATATATATATATATATATATATATAAATGGAGAAAATTGAGAGTGAGAGAATTAGTCTTGTTGCCAAACTCCACCCATTAAAGGAATAATTTTAGTTTGAAAAAGTGGGCCAATGCTTACAATTAAGTTCTTTGTGCACAAATTTATATATATTCGACAATGTATGAATGCTTGACAGGTTTGGTTTTTTGTGGGTGTGGTGCAAATTATCCTATTATTTAGTCTAAATTTCAATGTTGGATACTTAGAGAGATGAATGGTTAATTTAGGCATTCAACTAGAAACACACACGAAAGAACATCAAAACTTAATACATGATAGAAGACACTGGCGAAATCTGATGCACATGTATACGAAAGCTATCTATATATCTAAGTTGTTTACATGAGTTGTATGTATTGCAGACTATGAAGATTTCCTTGGCAAACAGTAATGAGATGTCAATTGTGAAAGTTTATGGACTGATGATTAGGCTAATTTTTTCTTGTAATTAGTTGGTAATTTAAGATATAGTTTTCTCCATTTAAATGGAAACAGAGTAATAATAAATGATAAATCTTACAGTGCCAGTTAGAATTGTAGGTCTTAAGGAACATGCTTATAGCACCCATAAGGCTAGTTCTAAGTAAATTTTGGCTTGCTATTCATTTAATTAGTGATTGATGTGCTTATTAAATGAATCATGTGATTCAACAATTGACTTCTAGGATTGATCTTGAAGGTGAATGCCTAAACTTATATGTAACATATAATATATATATATTTTTTTAAAAACCCAGAAGGATATATGCTATGTAATCCACTAATAACTTTTTATTTTACACTGCACTATATATGTATTTCACTGCGCACAAAAAGAAAAAAATTTCTTATTTTACTTCTAGATGAGAGAAAACATGCGCTTTTACGATTTTTTTAATGTTTTTAGACTTGCAATTAAATTCGATGATCAATTAATGACTGAATTTACTATTAATGCTACTGCTACTGTTAGTTGGATCCAACTTTGTTTGGGTTTGCGAGGGACTTCACCAGGCAACAACGGTAGGGGTGAGCATCGGTTGGTTCAGTAAAATTTATCAACCAAATCGATTAGTTAATTTACTGAATTGTATGAAAATTTTTAACCATTTAACACACCGAATATTCGGTTAACCAGTAGAATTAACCGAAAAATTTCAGTTTGGTTCGATTAATTCACCGATTGATAATTTTTTTTTTAGTTTTTTTTTCTCAACATTTAACAATAACACAGCAGCAGTGCATAAATCACACAGTAATAGTAGCAGCGAGAATTCCAGCAATCAAATTCACAACCAAAATCAAACTAGCTACTCCAACATTCCATGTCAATTAGTTAACACAGCAGCCGTGCATATGCTACTCCAAATCAAATTCACAAGCACATTCCAAAAGCTAAACCTTGAAAAATTCGAAGCAAATGTCTAGCACTACTACAGATGAGCAACAGACAAAAAATTTGGTCAATTCGGTTTTTAACTAATTTTTTCAAAAAATTAACCACACCGCACCGAAAATAAAAAATTTATAAAAAATTAACCATTAGCCGAACCGAAAATAAATTGGACAAAATGGTTTGGTGAATTCGGTTTCGGTTCGATCGGTTAATCGATTTTTTCAATTAATGGATAATTTTGCTCACCCCTAAGCAACGGACTTGCCGTTGAACCCCAAGCTCCCATGGCCTAATTCTCCAAGCGGACAACAAAAGTTGTTCGTGACTGGGATGGGTCATAGGATTTTCTGATGACCTAGCCTCGGTCACTGTTTTGGTAAGGTCGCACCTTGCCCGTGTCGATAAGGTAATGTTATGGTAGGAGCCATAAGATTGACTAGCTACAGCAAACACTGTGTGATCATCGCATTTAATTTGTTAGTTTATGAAAATGTTTACTAAATTATTGTTTCTTTGTTACTTGACCATTTATTGCTTCCCACTTATATTCTTCTCGAATATTTTTACTGAATTAATCATGTTAAATTCGTGAATTCACCTTGCATACACTTGACATTCACTGAATCTTTTACTCATACTCTATATCTTTCTTTAATGTCCTTCTGGCAGACCTAGATCATAGCCCTAATGAAGAGGTGGAATCTGTTTATGATGAGAATCAAGACTGAAGACTTTGTTTGGACCCTGCAGTAGATTAGTTTATTTCTTAGTAGTTTTATTATTTTACAAATTTCATTTTATTTCAGTTGAGGTTACGTATTGGCACTTTGAATCTTTGTGTTATAAGACTAGCTTGGATTAGTTTGAGTTCTTTTCTCTAATTTTATGATTTTGGGCTATTACTATCATTTATTTGGGATTGAGTTTCACATTTCAATACTAGAATACATGGTTTGATTTTGGGGTGTGATACAGTTAATTTCTAATATTCTTCTTAATGGATAGATTACTAAAACATGGCAGATTAAAAACAGTACATACTCAAGAAAATTTTATATGCAAACCTGTCCATTTACAGTTATATACTATCACAAAAGGAACAGAGAGCAATATTCTTTTAGAGTTTTGCACCATCTAGGCACCGTTATTCCGATATATATATATATATATATATATTTATCACAAGACAGAAACTTCTCTAAAAGATCATTCACTTGTTTTCTGGCACTAACTCTCCCCTTCATAAAGACTGAATTTGCTGCCTGTCTTGTCAAATCCTTTGAATATTAGAGTAGGAGATTTAAAAATTTGATCATCGGTAAAAAAGTTAAGATATTTTTGTGTCTCCTTTCAGCTTATGAGAACCTAGATACATTTTTCTTGAGCTACAAGCACCTAAGCTCCTTTCATTAACATGAATACTGTAGAATTGCTCCTCAATGGGCCAATAGCTACATAAAGAATAGTTTTTTATCTGCTGTGTATTCCCATATACTCAGAAATGGTTATATGAATGAAGCAAGCAAAAATAAAATGAGAAAGAAAAGGAAAGGCATGAGTACCAAAAAGAATTTGGTTAAAAAATGTGCAATTTAGATATGACGACAATTATTTTCACAAAGCACAAAATATCGATCAGATCACACCCAATACTGTGCAGGCTTTGAGTTACTACAAAAGTACCTAGACTTAGACTGCACCTTTGTTAGCTTGAATGCATCTTTGCCATGCTATTAATAAATCCCCGAGTTTCCAACTTTCCATGTATATACATCTTTGAGGGTTCAAAAAATTAGTACTAAATTACTGCAATTTGAAGCTATGTTCATAGGGAAGACATATTTATTTGGCAGTGTACAAGCATATCTACATCTTGATTCAAAATTAGCAAGTTTTAGAAAATTAGGACAGCTTTCGAACAATTAACTTTTTTTGCAGAAGGGCTTCTAGAAGCTTGTTCCATAAAGTACACATTAATTGCCTATTGAATTCCTTGTAGCATTAGCAGTCAAACAAGTTTATGTTGAATAACCTTATATTAAATAAGTCTAAACGAAAATCTGCTTAAACTTGAGCCATAATTGATCTATAATCATAAATTTGATTAGAGTTAAAAACTTATTAGAGTTGTTTATTATTAAGAATAATCAAGTGAGCATTTAAATCTTGAAGCTTAGCTCATTGAGAGTCATAGACACTAATTATGTTATTCTAATTATTCTCTCTCAAAATGACAACTCAAATGGATAAAGACATAACAAGCAACAGGTGTAAAGTCATATCTAGTAAACTCACTTGAACCCGTGAACAGCTAGCTGAAAACACTATGCCAATACTTGCACTCAAATAATTTGTAAGATGGGTACAACTTTGTAGACTAACCGGCCAATGTACATCAATTCCTTCTAACTCATATTTCAATTTATGTTGACTGATCCTCAAGAAACATATTGTTAATTTATCTCAACGATGGTGGCTAATTGAACCTCCATATGTAAAGTGGATAATAAGGTCATACCTCCAAACAAAGTGTTCATAAATGCAAACATAACAGAAACATTAGTACTTTGAAGCAATCCAAACTAAAACTACACTCAAGCAAATGCATTAATAGATGACAAACTGAAAGTATGAGTGTTTTGCAATTAGCAAATTATCTTGTTATGAAGACCGATAAAATAATTGCATGGAAACTATGTTGTTCCTTCTTTACACGTGTAAGAATTTTTGGGCTTGAAGCAACAGAATGCAACTTCTAACCTGACATGAAGCAAAAAAGAAAAATGATATCTTGGCTCATCCACAACTGATCAAAGGAGACAAAAACAACAAAAATATAGCATGCAACTATGCATCAATACCTTACTTATATAAGCAGATAGCTAGGCCATAACTCAACAAAATTTCTCCATCAAATTATGTCTAAAGAATAAATTCCTTATAAATGGACTACATTTACAGTAATAAACTACTAACCAACCATAAGAAGACATAAGCAACCATGTAAGGATCAGATTACTGAAATTTTTACATAATAATGAATGTACCACGTGAAGAAAATGTTATAATTTGCACCCATTTAATTGATATTTGAGGCTAATTACATGTTAAAGAGATGTTTTATTTCTTTGGATTAGTGCCAATTACTGGCTGAAATCCATATATGTTTGAAGTGTAAAGAGGGGTTTAACAAACATAAATTCTATAAGTGGGATTTGTCCCACATTGCTATTGAAGATAAAGTTGTGGGGAGTTAGTGTCCCACATTGAAAATGGAACAAAAATTGTGGGAACCTTGGTAGTATAAAATGAATTGTCCCACATTGGAAAAGAAAGAAAGGTTTGGAAAACTTTACTAATATATATAATGCTTACCTTAGTTGTCCCACATGGAAATAACTTCAAAAGTACTCCCCTTCTAGCGCTTATAAATTAGTCTGTTGAGTGTAGACTAAAGGCATAACAACATATTCTCTTTTATCCCTCTCATATATTTCTATAATAGTATTGTTTATTATTTTATGGCGATTGAGTGGTGATCGAGGTGAAGTTCTTTTGGAGTGCACCAAAGGGCTTCTGAGACTGTCTTATTCTGGAGGAAGTTTCGCTGCACCCTGTGCACTAGTAGGGGCGATAATTTCTTCAAGGCAAATCAAATTCTGGTGATTCAATTTGAGTTATGTTACGATACAGAACTTTGAGATAAGTTCTCGATTTAGATATACTGATATTTGTATTTCTGTTCTTATATTCCAAATTGGTATGTTTGCTTTGGTTTATGTTTATGTTAAACTAAATTGCAACTGAATAATATTTGGAATATTTGTATTGCTATTTGCCATTTTCTGAAATATTTATAATATTGTTTTTACAAACACGGCCCGTGATTATAAACTGTTTTATAATTACTTTATAAACTGCTGTTTATAATCTGTACTTCCAACAATCTTGAAGAAATTAATTTCTAGTGTTTGTTTAAACTGCTTATTTGAAAATGGCTTCTTCATCTGCAAGAAGTTTTGGTGCTGGTTCATTATTGTCCTCAAAAGTGGACCTTTCTGGCTTGCCAGAAAAGTTTGGGGGCCAGTTTTTCAAACATTGACAACAACAAATGAAAATTTGGTTCACAATGAAAGGTTTTCTTTCGGTGATTCAGGTGACTAGACTTGAACCTACTGATACTGAACCCAAAACAGCTGAAATAGCTGAGTGGACTGAAAAAGATCAATTAGGTCGAGGGATAATTTTGTCATCACCGTCAAATGTTCTCTTTGATGTATACTGCTCGGACTCGTACACTACTAAATCACTGTGGGATGAGTTAGACCGGAAATATAATACTAAAAAGCAAGGGCTTGAGAAGTATTCTGTTTCTAGGTTTATGAAGTATTAGATGGTTGAGGGAAAGTCTGTAACTGAACAAACACATGAACTAATCAATCTTGAGCATGCTCTTGCTGATGCTGAGATGAAACTTCCTGAGAAATTTCTGGTCATGTCCATAGTGGATAAATTTCTCAAGTCTTGGGAAAACTTTGGAATGACACTCAAGCATCAGAAAGGGAAGCTATCCCTAGATGATCTTATGATTGCCATAAGCATTGAGGAAGAACATCAGAATCAAACTCATGAAATTTTGGTTGAGCACCTACCTAAGGCAAATGTGGTTACTGAAGGAAGGAAAAAGTTCAATAGAATGAATCAAATGAACTCGAACTCCAAAACCATAAATAAAAGAAAAACCAAGGCCAATAAGAAACCAAAAGCAAACAAACCATGCTGGAATTGTGGACAGGTAGGTCATTGGGCTAAGTAGTGCCCCTCTAAGAAAGCCAAGGCTAAACCTGAGTCTACTGGGCCAGCTCTGGTCCACATGTTGTGGGGGAACCTAGTGAAGTTAGGGCTCCAAAAACGACTGTTGATGGGTATGTTTCTTTGAAACCCGAACTCCTCTCTATTTATGAACCTTTCGATTGGTTAATTGACACTGAGGCAAATGTGCACGTTTGTGCTGATAAATTGCTATTTGTGTTTTACCAGCCAATCGATGGAAAATCCGTAATGATGGGGAACTCAAGTGCCGCTAAAGTGCCGCTAAAGTGCTTGGGATATGATGCGTGGACCTGAAGTTTCCTTCGGGGCGCATACTATCTTTGCTAAGGGTGCACCATGTTCCGTCGTTTAGGCCATTTAAATTTTGGTTCTGTTAAACGCATGATGAACTTCAATTTGATACCTAAACATGATATTGAAAGTAGTCACAAATGTCAAGTATGTGCTGAGGCTAAACAAGTAAGAAAACCTTATCAATCGGTTGAAAGGAATTCTGAAATACTTGAGCTTGTGCACATGGATATTTGTGAGTTCAATGGAATTTTAACTAAAGATCAGAAAAGATACTTCATTACCTTTATAGATGACTGCAGTAGATATTGTTATGTTTATCTGTTAAAACATAAAGATGAAATACTTGAAAAGTTTATCATTTTTAAAAATGAAGCTGAAAATCAAACTGGTAAGAAACTTAAAAGGTTAAGATCAGATAGAGAAGGAGAGTACGAGTCTAAACCCTTTGATGAATATTGCCGAAACTTTGGTATTATTCATGAAAAGACTCCTCCATACTCTTCCTCATCTAATGGGATAGCAGAACGAAAGAATAGAACCTTTAAAGACATGACCAACATTCTGCTTTTGAATTCAAGACTGCCTAAATATATGTGAGGAGAGGCTTTGAATACGGCTTGCCATGTTCTGAATAGAGTCCCTCTCAAACATAAAGAAAGCACTCCGTTTGAAGTCTGGAAAGGCAGAAAACCTAGCTTAATGTATTTTCGAGTGTGGGGTTGTCTTTCAAAAGTTCTAGTCCCAGAACGCAAGAGGAAAAAGATTGGTCCTAAAACTGTTGATGTGGTCTTCTTGGGCTATGTGGAAACAAGCTATGCATTGAGATTTCTGGTAATTAAATCTGAAATCCCAGGCATAAAGGTTAACACAATAGTGGAACTTCGTGATGCTACGTTTTTTGAGGACTTGTTTCTAATAAAAACTGGAATACCTCATGACGTTTCTTTAGATTCAACTCTTACATCGATGTCTATTCCTGATCATGTGGAAAAGATGTCTAATGTGGAGGGTTTTTCAAGTAGTTCTAGTTCAGCATCCACTGAAGCTGAAGAACCAGATAAACTTAGACGGAGTAAGAGAGCTAAGGTCGTTAAGGATTTTGGAAGTGATTTCATCACTTACAATATCGAGGATGATCATGTGACCTTCAAGGATGCTATGACCTCACCTGAAGCTAAGCATTGGAAGGTGGCTATCAAAAGTGAGATGGATTCTATTGTCTCTAATAGGACATGGGAATTAGTCGATCTGCCTCCGGGGTGTACTACGATTAGATGCAAATGGATCTTTAAAAAGAAACTTAAATACGATTGAACCATTAATAAGATTAAGGCCAAATTAGTTACCAAAGGCTTTAGACAAAAAAAGGGAATAGACTTCTTTGATACCTATTCCCCGGTTGCTCGATTGACTACAATCCGGGTACTTATAGCACTAGCTTCCATATATGGTTACCCGATTCACCAGATGGATGTGAAAACAACTTTTCTGTATGGTGATCTCAAGGAAGAGATTTATATGGATCAATCTGAGGGATTTGTAGCTCCTGGTAACGAGTAAAAGGTCTGTAAGCTTGTTAAATCCCTTTATGGATTGAAACAAGCGCCTAAGCAGTAGCATGAGAAATTTAATAAAACTATTTTATCATTTGGTTTCAGCATAAATGATAATGATAAGTGCATTTACTGTAAGGTTAAAGGTGATGATTGTATTGTACTATGCTTATATGTGGATGGCATTTTATTAATTGGTTTTATCATTGAGATTATCAATGAGACAAAGTCATACTTGAAAAGTAAGTTTGAAATGTAAGATATGGGTGAAGCTAATGTGATTCTTGGACTCAAGTTGATTCGGTCAACTGAGGGTATAGCTATTCCTCAGTCTCACTTTATTGAGAAGATAGTTGAGAAATTTGGCTATAAGGAATGTAGAATCGCTAAGACACCATATGATCCTTCTATGGCTCTTTCCAAGAATGAAAGTGGTATTTCTGTGTCTCAATTGAGGTATTCTCAAATTATTGGGAGCTTGCAATATCTTGTCAATGGCTCGAGACCAGATATCTCATTTGCAGTTTCAAAGCTGGCAAGGTATACAAGTTGCCCAATAGAACCCATTGGGAGGCTTTGGATAGGGTACTTCGGTATCTTAAGGGCACAACATCACTTGCTCTGCATTATGGCAGATTCCCTACAGTACTTGAGGGATATAGTGATGCTAGCTGGATAGTGAAAAACTCCAGTAGTAATAAGTATACATGGTATGTATTTACCTTAGGTGGAGGCTCTGTCTCCTGGAAGTCTACTAAACAGACTTTGATAACTTGGTCTACAATTGAGGCAGAGTTATGTGCTTTGGATACAACTAGAACAGAGACTGAATGGCTACATGGGCTGATGGTCTAATTACCCATGGTTAGTAAGCCTTTGTTTGCAATTGCAGTGCATTGTGACAGTCAAATCACAATTGCAAAGATCAGAAGTTCAAAGATAATCAAAAGACCAAGAGATATATCCAAGTTAGACTAAAGTCTATAAGGGAACTTGTGTCTGATAGAATTGTGGCCATTGATTTTGTTGGATCTAAAGACATCATGGCCGATCCTTTGACTAAAGGACTTGAGTTGTCCTTATTCCAAAAATCCAGGCTGGGGATGGGACTAAAAACCCATTAGCGATGCATCTACAGTAGCAACCCAACCTACTAAGTGGAGATCCCACAAGGAAAGTTCAATGTGGTATAAAAAGGTTGTTGAGTATGTCAAAGTACACCTAAACATGACTGATACCTTAGTATCTGAGTCTGTCCCCTGGCATACCTAGAAGTTGCTGTTAACTGCAAGTAAAGTAAGAGTGCTAACTTTGAATAGGGTCAAGTCATACTGACGAGATGCAAGCAATGCATCCTTGGAGATGCCCAACTAAGTGAATGTAGTCGTTTGGCCGCGACTAGAGGAAAAGGGTTATTCCTTGAAAACATTCATGATACAGGATCAGGACACATGGCCGTGACATGTCAAACCTAAAGATCACTGCATAGCCATGTAGCTTGTTGTTACAAATGGAAGCCAACACATCCAAAGGCCAAATTCAAGGCTTAGATCCATTTGTCCCTGTGGTGGCATAAGTTGGATAACTAGGTAGTGGTTCAAACCGGAAGGTACCATTACTGAAAGCAAGTTACGATAATCTTGATAGTCCAACACTATGGATTTGTGGGGGATTGTTGTAATTGGCACCCATTTTAATGATATTTGGGGCTAATTACATGTTAAAGAGATCTTTTATTTTTTTGGATTAGTGCCAATTACTGGCTGAAATCCATAGATGTTTGAAGTGTAAAGAGGGGTTTAACAAACATAAATTCTATAAGTGGGATTTGTCCCACATTGCTATTGAAGATAAAGTTGTGGGGAGTTAGTGTCCCACATTGAAAATGGAACAAAAATTGTGGGAACCTTGGTAGTATAAAATGAATTGTCCCACATTGGAAAAGAAAGAAAGGTTTGGAAAACTTTACTAATATATATAATGCTTACCTTAGTTGTCCCACATTGAAATAACTTCAAAAGTACTCCCCTCCTAGTGCTTATAAATTAGTCAGTTGAGTGTAGACTGAAGGCATAACAACATATTCTCTTTTATCCCTCTCATATATTTCTATAATAGTGTTGTTTATCATTTTCTGGCGACTGAGTGGTGATCGAGGTGAAGTTATTTTGGAGTGCACCAAAGGGCTTCTGAGACTGTCTTATTCTGGAGAAAGTTTCGCTGCACCCTGTGCACTAGTAGGGGCGATAATTTCTTCAAGGCAAATCAAATTCTGGTGATTCAATTTGAGTTATGTTACGATACAAAACTTTGAGATAAGTTCTTGATTTAGATATACTGATCTTTGTATTTCTGTTCTTATATTCCAAATTGGTATGTTTGCTTTGGTTTATGCTTATGTTAAACTAAATTGCAACTGAATAATTTTTGGAATATCTGTATTGCTGTTTGCCGTTTTCTGAAATATTTATAATATTATTTTTACAAACACTGCCCCGTGATTATAAATTGTTTTATAATTACTTTATAAACTGCTGTTTATAATCTGTACTTCCAACAGAAAAATAGCAGGGTCAAAGAAATTTCTCTCAAAACAAAACATTTAAATAAACTTCAAGCAAGAGGAAGATAGAGTAACACATATAGTAAAGCTAATCACCCCCCATACTCAACAACTTTTAGGATTATAGTTCCCTTGGTAATCTTTTATTTACGTGCCTATAGGTCAATTCAGAGTGAAGAATATTATTTACTTGACCTGGCAGAAACATCAAAATAAGAATTAGCTAATCTAGTGCTTAAAAACTTAGAATTGAATACTGACAACCAGAGTTAGCAAGCAGAATCCATAAATAGTACACAAGGATTTAGCTTACAACAATTTTTTTTCCAGAGAATTAACAAAATGAAGATAGAGACTGACAAGAAGAGACCTCTTCTATATGCTTAATTGAGCCTCTAGCTCCTAATATATCACCTATATCAACAAATGTCTTAAAATGTTAAAATCGGTTGCTTCTTAGCCTTTCTTTCTCACAGCAGAGCTAAAACAACAAGAAAAAGATGCAATACCGTAAAAACCACAATATTTAGCACAAATCAAACCACTAACTTTACAGTAAACTAAGAATTTAAATAAGAAAAAAGAAGATAAATTGGTAAACTTAATAGCTGTACCAGAACCTAGAAAAGCCACTTGAGGAAGCCAAATTTTGGTCTCCTTTGTCACTTACACAGAGATTGAGGTAGAAAATTCTTCGCTTGCGATTTTGTTGGATTCCACAACAATGAACTTGACGGTAAAAAGTTTGAATGATTTTCAGCTAGAATTGCCAAAGATATTGAAGATTGAAGATGGATTGATGGATTTTCGGTGCGATTTGAAGTGAGGTGTATGGTGCAATGAGTGAGACCTTTTCTAAAGTGAGCGGGGGAGATTACGAGAGCTTTTCCAAAAATTTAGACTATAAATTGTTTCCCAAAATATAACTAAACATACAAAAAAATTTCCTTTAAAATGTCAAATTAAAATTTTTAAAATACCCTCTTCTATCTTTCATTATCCCCCAAACTTCTTCATTTTTCAATATATACATACATATATTATATATATACACCATATATATTTTATTATATTCTAATAATAAAAACAATCACTTAATTCCATTTTTGTCCCAAAAACCCAACAAAAAGTTATTGAGTTGGCTACTACAATAGAATTTATCTCCTCTCAAAATATAAATAAACATACCAAATTTTTCTAAAATAATTTTCTTACTATTTCTAAAACATAAACAAACATCTATCACATTCCTCAACATAAATTTCACATTCCCCAACCCACTCCCAAAACACATAATTCATATCCAAACATTACCTTAGTTTCAACAAAATTTGAATTTATTTTTCTTTCTATAGAAATATAAAAATAATTAATTAATTTTAATAAACTCTCATTATGGACTATTCTTAATTGGGCCTGCGTAGATAGGCCTCCAAAGATAAACTAATATATTTACAGGCAATAAATTTTGAATGGCCCACTTACATAATTATTAGTGGCTGTTTCTAAATATGGCATGCCTATAAATATATTTTTATGTTGTAGTTAATATACATATCATATATATATATATATAGGAACAAAGTTATTTTATTAAAAAGGGCCATCCATCAAAGGCGACTAATTTTTCAATCATAGTTCATGTTGCAGACTCCCCTAACTCTCTCTCTCTCTCTCTCTCTCTCTCTACATTTCTCTCTCGCTGCCTTTTTTCTTGATAAACTGAATAAAGTCCTCTTTTTGTTTCTTTCCTCTTTTTTCTTTTTAAAATGTAACGTAAGGACTAAAAATGTTAAAAACAATTAAGAAATTATTACTAAATATATTGAGTGGCATAAGTTTGGACCCAATAATATACATACAACTAAATTTTGGGACGAAAAAAGTAATTTACCCTCAAAGATGTATGCATATAAAAACTCTTCCACATAGAAATATACCGTTCAAAATACATGTACAACCACTAAATATAAACATGCAAGTACACGTGTAAGCACAAACATGTTATGTGAATGAATGCACACAAAAACAACAAAGGTAGGATTCTTATGTTACATTAGACGCCTTTACTGGATGGCCCTTTTAATACAATAACTTTGTCCATATTATATATATATATATGTATATATTTGTGAGTACATATTGCACACACACACACACACGCACATTTTTTATGACTGACTGGTAGAAACATACACATAAAGGATAGTGGATGGGGGTTCAAATTGAATTAGCAGGATATGTCCTACTTATTGTTTCCTAGGACCATTAAGTCAGATATACTAGATAGGAACTCTGCAAGAATTAATGGTGTGGAAGTGGAGGCTAGTCATAATTATGGATTTTGTGGTTAGGTGAGTCTAGGGTTAATTCGGTGGTCATGGAGAAACTTTGCAACAATTTAATTATGCTAGGGGAAATAAAACTGATTATTTATTAGACTCATATACGATGATCGCATTAAATATAAATAAATTTTGAAATGCTTATGTACGTTTGTAATTTTTTTTTATTTATACACATGTATATTAAGAATTTTAAATTTGTTAGGATTTGAATCCTGAAACTCACATCTATAATACAAGTAGATGAGTTGTCAATTCATCTAATAGCACTTTCAACCTGAAGTTCACACCCTAACAAGTTCTAGGGTGCATACGTGTGCAAATATTTAAAAAAAATTTTGTAAAGATGATGCTATTGACACTACAAAAAGGGGGGGGGGGGGGTTTAATGACCTAATTTTAGTGATTGAATTTTCGGCCAATAATTAGTGACTGATCAGCGACTGGTTAATGATCGATTTAAAAAAAAAAAAAAAAAATCATGACCATTTAGTGACCGATTAATGACCACATCAGTGACCCCTTGCTTCGGCCACTAATTAGTGACCGAATTCTATTTCAGTCACTAAACTGGTCACTGATTAAGGATTAAATTTTTATCGGTCACTAATTTTTGTGACCGCTAATTGGGGTCACTAATATGGTCATTAATTAGTGACCTATAATTTTTTGGTCAATAATCCCGTCACTATTTTATGACCAAAATTTTTTGGGTGTCCATAATTCATTGATTAACTATAATGATCATAATTTTTTATTAATACTTGGTCACAAATATAATATTTTATTTTTCAACATAATTTTATAATGTAAAGTATAACATTTATGCAAAGGGAAGGAGTAGAGTGACATGTCTTGCTTAAGCTAAAATCATAACAATAGTTCGTATTAAATATAATTTAAACATACAATTTACTATTTAAAAATAGAACAATATTAGTCACAATTTATGTGTAGAAATAATGTATGAAATTTAATCTGATAATACATGAATCATATTCATGTATAATATTGTCTCATTTACATCATCAATTATATTATATCAATAAAATTCTAAATTTTTTAGGTGACACATTTATAATATTTATAAAAAAAATTTAATATCTAAACTATAGTTAAAATTAAATAAAATAATATATAAAATTTTAAGAACATAAATATGAATTTCAATTCATACATTAAATTTGAATAATTAAATGTTGAATTTGAAGTTTTTAAAAAATTTATCATTTAAAATATAAATTATTATGACTAAATAAGAGTTTAAAGTTTAAATATAAAATCAGTATTATAAAAATAAAATATTAAAAGAAAAAAATGAATTGATAATATATTAAAAGAAAAGAAAAATGAAATAAAAGATAAAACAAACCTACTATCCTCATCCAAATTGCATTTACCCGTCTTTTCTGACAGCAGTCGCGGTGCCCTTCCCCTTCTCTCTTTCTAGGGCTTTCTTTGTTTATGGTTTGGGGCTTTTTGCCAAATTGGTTTGTGGGAAGTTTGGTTGAGGAATGTGATGGTTATTTGTTTGTGTTTTGGGTAGTAGGTAGAGAATGAATTGGAAAAATATTATTTGTTTGTTTGTGTTTTGGGAAGGGACAAGATGTCACATCAATAACTTTTTGGTTAGGTTGTTGGGGTGAAATCAATATTTTAAAAATGTATATATATATGTATGTATATATAAATGGAATGATTGGTAATATGTGTGTATATTTGCAATGGTTAGACAATGATCGGAAGAGAATTGTGTTGAAATGATTGGGAAGAAATATGAGATTTTTTTTATATATAGAATATATAATAAACATTGATTTTTTTTTGTTTATTAAATACCTAATAAAATATGAAATTTGACATAAAACTTCTTTATTTATGTTGGTTAAATGAAAAAATTAATTTATTTTATAATAATGATTATTTTGGGAAAATATTTATGATTATAATTTTTATTTATTATTTTAAATCTTATTGAAATCATTTTTTATGTATGATAATATTTTACTTTTATGTTAGCCATTTAAACTTCATTACCAATTTTTGTAATGAAGTTTAAATAAATAGTTGCAACAATATCGGCAAGTTGTTAAATTTAAAATTCGTAAAACTATTGTTGGTAATAAAATTTTGTTCGACAATAATTTGATTTTATTAAAAATCTTACCGGATTTTTCTAATTTCCATAGTCATGATTTTTTGAATATATTATTGAAATTTACCATTTAATAACATAAATTTAAAATATAAATTTTAACATTGCTAAATCAGAAGTCGGCGAAATCATATCCATTTATAAGAAAATAATATATTTAATTTTAATTTTTAGCCTCAATTTTTTCAGACAATTTTGAAATTGTTTGTATAAAAATAGGACAAAAGTTTAATTTAACATTAAGTTGAATTATATTATGTAACATAGTCATTAATAACCCAAAATTTTTCATTCAAAATTTGCCTAGCAACAATTTATTGTTTAATAACAAAATCAACCGACTTATTAATTTTTTAGTCATATATGTTGTCACATATAATTATAGGCCGAATAGAGTAATGCGATAAGAAAAATATTACTAGTTACTACTTTACATGATAGAATGGATTATAGTTGGTGCACACTGTAAGAAATAGAAACATGTGCGATTAGGTAATTCAAGTACATGAAATTAGTGTCCTACAAGATTACGAAATACATAGGTACAATCACATATGAAGATAAATGCTATGGGGAGGGAAAGTTGTGCATTCTTGAACGTGCAGTACTCAAATTGCTTGTGGCAGTGGATGATGACGATCGTGGTCCTCTCAATCGACATAGGATATCGCGCCAAGTACTAACAATACCAACTGCTGAGTCTCTGTCAAAGTTGAGAGGGTCATGAGCGGTAGCAGCGAGACCATGTGGTGCTTAGCCTCTATGTGTAGAAATAATAGATACAGCATGTCGGCTAGAGTCCTGAAATTGGGTTGAACTCCTGGATGCATCCGAGTTAGTAATGAGAAAGGGGTGCTGCAGATCGTGTCCAACACCCCTATGACAGGCAAGGTGGTCCACAGGTATAGGCTTAGTAAATATCTCATGTAAATTTCATTGATCACGTAAATGATCAATGAAATAGATTGAGCTGAAACAAAATGAGTCACTTGAAATAGAATCAACCAACAGAAAAGTGTGAAAACAAACCCACTGTTTTTAGGGACTTTGAAGCAGAATCATCCAGCACATATTGTACATTGAAATTTGGCCAACAACACTCATATTTTCTTTAAAAGAGACCAGAAAAAGGAGATACCTTATGAAATTTAAACTAAGGACAGGAGGAAAGAACACCAATGTGATTTAATAGGGTGATAATATGGACCAACCTTAGCTTTATACATATAAGCTGGAAACATGTATTCAAATAAAAAGAAGCATGGAAATAGTTGAAGCATCAAACTATTCCACTTAAGTAATTGAAGCTTATATCGGCAACACTTGATCTCACAATATCCATGTGAGTTGAGGATTGTTTGAGAACAAAGGAGTTCTTCAAGAACTACATTTAACTTATAAGCCACCATGGAGGTATACTTACTTCTCCACTCATATGATGGAGAAACCTCAGTCATAGTGATGCTTCTAGTGCAGAAAATTAAAGAAAGAAGCTCAGAGCAGTAGCTGTTAACCATCAAGGACAGCAACATAATCTCCCAACATTTAAAACACATAATCCATATCATATATGCCACATTGACAGCAACAAAAACATGCAAACATAATCATTTTAACAAAAAAAATCAACATATAATGCACTTAAAATGTATGCCACTCACAGATGAACTTAAACATGTTGAAGGTGAATGAGGTATAGCCTCTTCTTCACAGATTCCTTCCCTAAAATGCTCCTCCCTCCAATTGTCTCCCCAACTAGATGTATTCCCGTCCGCTGTTGTGCTAGTGTGCCATGATTTAGTTTCAATAGTATTTTTCTCATTAGCAAGTAAGTGGTGAATGAGGTGGGTTTAGTTTTATAAGGAAAACTTTCACCGAAACTCTTTAATGCAATAGAGTATGGGTAGATGCACATGCTAGAGTGGTGTGATTTGATATGAAAATGGACTGTGGCTAGCCTTTATAAAAGATGAATGAGGTATCATGCTCTCATACATGTATGATATGACTATTCAAGTTGTCTACAACATTGCAGTAGTACTATACGTGGTCATATAATAAAAGAAACACCACTACTAGACAAAGCCTATTCTGCACAAAATGAGAGTAGAAAATATAAAATGCATACTACGAAGTTTTGCCAAACTACATAGGGCAAATACCAATAGATAATAACATGCAACTCAAGTATTCAAGAAATACACAAAATGCATACTATTATCCCACTAAATGTTTAAGAAAAACTGATATCCAAGTAATAATATGCAACTAAAAAATGTCATTTATTGTTTCAAAATTAACTGTAACTGGGAACCTCAAAAAGTACTTGGCCTGTTTCACATTTTTGCTACTAAAGTGGCAGTGGATGGCTATCAACAATCATAATTTTCAGACGTCCTGATGACTCAATAGAAAGCAAAGTGATTTCAAGAAAAAATATTTCACTGTAATACATAATTTACGATACTGACTATAACTGGCATAATATCTTTAGGACAACTGAATCCTTTCATTGTAATACAAAAATAAAATTAGGAAAGTGATTTTTGAAGATGATTTAGGAAACTGAGTGCTTTCTTTGTAGTCCAAAAATTAGATTAGGACACTGAAGATAACCTCATATAATTGTGGGGTTAAAGCATGTAAAACCACAATCATGGTCCTCAATAATCAACAATGTCCCCAAAACTTTCAGATGAATACCACAGTCAACCAATCTACCCAAATCATCTTTCTCTGCCAGAACTACAAAACAAATGAGCAAATTAATATCACGAAAAATAGTAATAATCAACATTTGAGGCTACCCATATCATAGGCCAACAAGAATTGCATCGAAAAATAAAAAAACTCCCATCATTTTGCCGAATATTACTGTACAACCTTTCTCCTCAAACAAGATTAACATATGAGGAAACCCTAACATGACAGAATATGTGCAGATCTCAGGGAAATATCACGAATATTCACCAAATAAGTCACGAGCACTAGCAAAAGGGACTGAATCTTGTGACCTAGGTGTTGGGTAATAACACATCATCGATTGTCAAACCCATCGCAAAAACAGAATATATACACCACGAAGCACATACAAGAGAATGATTCGTAAGAATCGATTCCTTTTGTTCCTAGAAAAAGTATTGTGTAGTGTTTTTTTATAGGAGAGAGTGAGAAATTCATTTCAAGCGAGAAATTAAAAGCCAAGTAGTTTTTGGGTGGGTTTGGGGATGAAGCGCAAATAGAGATGGAGTTGGATGGGATAGAAAAGCTAAAGAGAAAAGGTTGGGGGAAGAGGGCGTCTGGTACAGAGCATAGGGAGGCGTGGGGTGGGGGGACACGCCACTGCCAGCTACAGACTTGGGGGAATGAGAGAAAAATTGATTTGGGGGGAGGGCTATTTTTGGGATTATTTTGGGAATTGGATTGGGGAACGTGATGATACATTTGTTTGTATTTTGGGAGTTGGAAATTTTTTTGGGGATTTATAAACAAACAAGGCTTAGGTAATTTTTTTTTTCTTCTTTTACCAGCTAAATCTTTGGCGAAGGCCCACTGCGGAGGCCAGTGGGCCTTTGCCTCCGCAACAACTAGTCCCTGGAGGCTAGCTACTCTCGACTTGCGAGAGCTAGTAGCAGTAGTTAGCCTCGTGAGACTAGCAGTAGCCAACAGATCCACTGCTGCTGGTGCTGGTCTCGCCACAGGCAAGCTAGCTGCCGCTGACCTCCAGATGCAACAGAGGCCAGATGTGTGGAGACTGGAATTTTTCATATTTTTGGCATTGGAATGGCTTTTAAAGGTAATTATTTCTTATTTTTCTTTTTGGATTTTGTTTGCTTTATAGTTTGTATTATATGATTTGCCAGTTTATTTTAGCTTATTTTGATGTTTGAAGCAAATCGAGTGTTTTCCCCCCTGAATTTTTTAGGTTAAAATTTTTTTTGGGTGTTTGTATAGTTCATCGTAGTAATTACTTTTGCATTGATTTTCGCTCTGTTACTTTTTAGTTTGTCATGTGATTTTTATTTTTTTTAATTTCTAGTGTTAGACGTAGTTCTATGGTAGATATGAGGCCTCATTTTGAATTTTGAGATGTATTCTATTTCTGGAAGTTAGTACTTTAACTCTTTGTTGGATGGTTAAGTGTTGCTCTCTATCTGATCTGTATATGCTTACAAACAGATTTGCTTTTTATGCATTCATGTAGACACCATAGCATTAGGTTTTGACATTCCATTTTAGGATAACCTAACGAGCAACGATTATCTGCTTCTTAATTTGTTAAACTCCTTCAATTGCATGATTTTGTGAACAATTTCTTTCTTTTTTGGACATATGTGATTGTGATTGTGTTCCTCTCTACATATATAATTTTTGGAGGCACATGAATTGGGGAATATTTTGCATGAAACTCAGCTTGGTTATCTCAGATATTTAATTGGGGGTGGTGGTCTACAGATCTATGCGGATTTGAGCTGAGATCATTATTAAATCATTAATTCCAAATGAGCAGAGTTGTCTTATGTTTATGTATTTTCGTATGTTTCATGCAGGTAAAGTGAATTTAAAAGAGTTCTCTTATCACTTACGGAGAAAAAAATCAGGTTTTTGACATTAGGGGGCTATGGATTCTTTTAGAAACTTTAGCACGTAGATAGTTTATAACTGTATATTTGAAAGAGCAAAACCGTAATGACCTTTGACCGCCACATATAGCAAATTATGGCGCTTCTATTATTAGTTTTTTTCCATTCAAAGAAAGGAAAAGTGAATGCATTGGTATCTTAGAAAGTAATTTGTTCAAACGATGAATAGTTTTGCAAGTTATTTGTAGGAATTAAGTAAAGACCAAGAGTGTATTTCCGCCATAATCTTGTACTTTTCATATAATAATTAGGAGTCAAATGATTATTATGTTGATATGAGTTTTGTAAACCACATAATATTGAAGCCCTCGTGGGCTCTGCATGGGTAATCATAATAAAAAGGCAATAGAGAATATAAATATATATACACGTGCATATTCTTTTAATATAGACCTAGTGGTCCTAGTATTGATGGAACTCACTAGTTTTGCTTTAGGGAAAGAAAAAAAAAACTACTATAGAATAACACCTTATTACACTATAACAGCTAATAAAAATATTAATTTTTTTTTTTTTTTTTTGTTTCTTTTGAATCATTTTGACATTCTTTTATTTCCAGCATGTTTTAGTCACACTTTTACTATTATTTTATGTTTCAAATAACTTCCCATGTTATATATTTATTATATATAAATACATAATTTTATTATTAATAGTTTTTCCCAAGAAATCAAAGCAACTTATTTTTGGAACAAAATTAGCAATAATGCTTAGTTTATTTCTTTTATCATTATTCCAATTTTTAGGCTGTAATGTTTATTTTGATCAATTTTGATGCACCGCTTGGACATAACTACCTTGAAATTAGAACTAGACTAACACAAAATCAATAAATGAAATCTGGTAATTTCATTCATTAGGTGTACCTATGAGTAGAATTAGACCAACACAAATGATTTCTTAAGACTCATTTTCGCTAAAAAGTGTCCCTTTTTTTCATTCTCATACTTATAACTATCATTTTTAATCTAAATACTAGTACTTTAAAAATAATTAAAACCCACATAAATATTATTATTTTCATCACTATCGCATAATATTTTAAATAATAAATTTTTGTTTTATGTTAATGTTAATTCACTAACTAATTAAACAATATTTTTCTATCTTTCTAAGATAATGAGACACACACTAAATAATTTCTTATTCAATCTAATTTTATTGATAAGACATAAAGAAGTTTGTGAAGGGCTTCATTATTATTAGTTTTTTGCCATTCAAAGGATGGAAAAGTGAATGCATTGCCATCTTTTGTGTAGTTAAAGCATATTATTTGGAAATTTTAGATTAAATAGTATTGTTGAATGTGAAGGTACACGTGGTTCAACAACTTGTCAAGATCCTTCTTTTGAATTATTGGAACTGTAAGTTCGTCCTATGCGAAATTTCTCTCAAGGACATAACTGATAACATGAAATCTAATGATATAGTTATTATTTTGATGCACATGTCTTTTGTTTGTAGCTAGCATAGGTGGCTTTAGTGGCACCGTTGGCATCCTTAGCAATAGTACACTTGGCTTTTTACTAATCAAGGTGACTAATGTTTCTTCTTTCTCATAACTATGTTTATTATCTCTAGTTGTTTTATTTAAATTTTTTAATAACTGGAGGACTTTCATTTGGCTTTTCGAATGATAGTTTAAGCTTTTCGAATGATAGTTGGTTTAAAATTGCAGAAAACATGTCCTAATGATCGAAATTAGATGTGGCAATGCATGGTGGTGGTTCGAATGACAACAATGGAGGAGACAATGAGAGTTAGTTTAATCAATGAATGTTTATTTTTGTGCTATGTACTATTGTTGATATTGGAACTTATGTTTGGATCGGTTGGATTAAATGGATGATTTTGGATTATAGTTGTGTGAATTGCTATTTTTATGTTTATGAATTGGTGTTATGAATTATACTTTTAGCGTTATAATTGATGATTGGTTATGATTGTGAAATATTCATAATATATTGTTTTGAAATGGTATTTATATTAATAAAATAAATTTTTTTTTTGTGCAAACAAAATTTTGTGATCGACTTGTGACCGAAACTCGGTCGGTCACTAATTATTGACTAAATTATGATTGAAATTCAGTCATTAATTTGTGACTCATATTGTGATTGAAAATGTCACTAATTAGTGACCGAATGTTGATATTTTGTGACCGAAATTTGATCACTAACTAGTGACCGATTTTTGATATTTTGTGACCAAATTTCGGTCACTAGTTAGTGACCGATCAGTAATCAGTCACTAATTAGTGACCAAAATTCGGTCACAAAATATCAAAATTTGGTGATCGATTAGTAATCAGTCACTAATTCGTCACTAATTAGTGACCCAATTGTGAACGCTCAATGTATTGCCTTGCAAAAAATTAGTGACCGATGATAGTTTCGGTCACTAATTGAAATTAGTGATGAGAATTTTAGTGACCACTACGTTACATCAATGATCGATTTCTGTTGAATTAATAACCGATTTTTCATAATATAAACATTATTTCTTACCTCCATAACTTGTTTTTTTTTTTCTCATGATATTATCGTTTTCTATGAAATAATATTTTAATCGATCATAGTATAAGTTTGCATTTAACATTCTTCAAATGAAAAGCATTGGTGGAATAATCACTACAAAAAACTAAGGTATCAACTATGGTCAATTCGTAACTGATGCTAAAAATTCATAGTTTTTTATATGAAGTTGTCCTAGCTAAGTTTGAAATTGATGTTTCATAGCTAACTCTTGTTACAACTAATTTATAGTTAATGATTGTTCTTATATATATATATATATATATATTAACTTTCCTATGGATAATTTATAATTAATCTGTTATGCTTTAATTTTAAGGTAAATTGCTACAATATTAATAATTAATAATTTTTGTTGATTCTAAATGAAAAAAATTACATTTACTATAAAAATTTATTGATATAATTTATTTTCGTAGCAATTTTTGTGTAATAGATACTTAGTATTTTGATACTATGTTTTTTAAATTGAAAAGTATATCAATAATTTTATTTCATATGAAGAAATCATTTTGAATCCCACTAAATATTATTTGTGCCTTTCTTCCTCTTTATTATAAGTAGTCAAATACTGCATCATAATAGGCTCAATGAATAAAAGGTATATATTTGAATGGCATGCATGTTAAGGGTCAATTACGTGCTCCCATCTCAATATTATTTTTTATGTATCATGATCAAAATGGGCGCTTGACATCTTAATGGAATTATCTTTTTGGATGGTCGAACACAATGATCAACTATACACAAATTGATAGAATCAATTTCAAATTTGAAAAATAAATTTTATAACACCAATTGCACTAAAAGAAATTCTTATGGGAAGAATTTCGAAAAACTTAAATCAAACACACCATAATATATAATCATAAAAAACAACGGTCATGCTGGATTGAGATTTTGTGGTAAGTCCTCTGGCACTTATGTTTTTTCTTTTTTTCTTTTTTTCCCTACAAAACTTTTAAACATTTCATTCTAAAAGAAGTTTGACGTGGCTTCAATCACTTGAAGATTGCAATATTTACCTTGAATTGGTACATTAACTCTTCCAAAAAGAGTGGGAATGAATTCAATATCTTGAGTAACTGGCTTCGAAGGTCAATTTTGTAAATTAATTAATGCTGAAAAACATCATTTGACATTTAAAATGGTGGTTATAACAATTTTATAGAATTTGTAGGTTATAATAGATATTATTAAATTTTTTATGCTAGATTTATTTATCATATATGAATTTGTATTAATCAATAATTAATATTGTATATTATTCAATATGTTTATTGTTAAAATTACGCAATTATTTGTATATACTATATAAAAAATTGAGTGTTCCATTATTTATTAATACAATTAGTATCAATATTGTGATAATTTAAATTTATGCACATAAAATACGTGTTACGATGACTAAAGAAAGTAAATTACTAATAAGCATGCATTTGAACTTTGATCAATTTGAGTTGGCGGCCGGAGACCATAGAATTTTAATGGGTTTTATGGCTAGTGGCCTGATGAATACATATGAATGATGTGAGCCACAGGGTCCAAAAATTTTGTTATGAATGCGTAACCTTGGAAAAAATAGAAACTTTCAAACCCTTACCATCAAGCGAACCATTTACAGTTTAGGAAAGATCATGTTAAACTAAGTGGGTGTTTGAATAATGACAATTTTATAGTTAGTATGTTTAAATTTAGCGAAGTTTATTAAGATTTCAAAAATAAGGTAGGAATTTTTATTTATTTATTTTTTAAAAAGAGCTTGTAAGCTCATAACATCTTATTTTAAAAGCTTATAAGCTCTTTTTTAAAAATATTATCAAATACTTTTTAACATCTTATAAATTTTCAGACATCTTATATAAGATGTTTTGATAAGCTTATAAGTTCACTCAAACGCTCTCTAAATTTATTTAAAAGATCCTATAAGATCGTATGTCTTATAAGATGTTTTTGAAGTTTATCAAATGCTTTATCTTGTTTTTAAAATAAGTTATTGCAACAGTTGGAAAAAATAAGATTTTGGAACTTATATAATGTTAGTAATGCTCAATTAAAATGACTAAAATTAAAAGAGCTTCTTAAAATTTCAAAATAAGTTAAGATCTTCGTACTTTTTCTTATAAAAACTTATAAAATCCTAATCACATAAGATGATCCTATAAGCTTCATTTTCTTAAAAAAAAAAAAAAATACTATCAGATACTTTATAACATTTCATAAACTCATAAACATTTCAAGAAGTATTTTTAATATTCTAAGAACTTTATAAACTCACAGAAACACCCTTTAATCCGATGGAAAAATGGGGGCCAACCATAATGCTTTAAAATCCATCCTAAAACCCATAGAGCCTAGCTAGTTGTCTCTGCTAATGATCCAAAAAATAGTACCGTTACTGCATGGCCTCGAGCCAAAAATAGAACTTTCTATTTCTTAATCAAAGACTGATTTCCATAGTATTTGAGGTTGCCAACCAACAACATACATGCAATGTAAAAGCGGCAAAGGCCAGCTGCCATAAAATTGAGACTAATAATTATATAGTGGTCCATAACATTTCTTAAAATGCGTATAAATTGAGACTAATAAAGCTGTTGATGATATAATATAGATTCAATTCATACATGTTACCGTACGCTTAATACTACACCATGTCATTATTTGCAAATTATTGAATTATAATTTGTTTTCAACAACAAAGATTCGTAAGACATATTTTCTCATAATTAGTCGAATTCATCTATCTATCCTTTTATAGTGGAATCAGTCTTTTCCACACTTATCTTCCATAAAGCACTAAAAACACGATAAACAAAGTTAAAATTTATATATATTAAAATTTATATATAATCATCTATCCTTTTATAATCAATTCAGTCTGCAGGACGAAGTATGATTGAAAAACAAAGTTAAATTTTATATATATTAAATTTAATATTTAATTTTAATTTATCCCTACTAGCCAGGCAAAAAAGCAATTTGAATTAAAAGACATGTACTTTAATTGAATATTTTTGTTTAAAAGAATAAGTTATTTTTAAATAAATAATTTATATTTAGAAATATTTTTCTCAATGATTAAGATTTGGGTTAAATTCATTTTATCTTCTTGTACTTTGAGGATCGTGTCAAAAAACCCTATTGGTATGATTGGTATACATGAATGAGGTAAGAATGGAATGGGCATTCCCAATTCCATTTTCAAACTCATGATTGGTATAATTTAGAGATGGGAATACCCATTCCCATCGGAATCTCCATTTCCAAAAAGATGGATTCAGCCATTCCTCCCTTCCCCATGGGTTTAGCTATTCTCAGTCCATTGAGAATGAATCTATATCACTACAAAATTTAACAAAATACTTTTATATTTAAGAAAAAAAATATTCACTTTTTAAACATTTGATATTATATTCCAACTTATTTGATTGCTACATTTTTTATTTAATTATATATTTTATTCTTATACTTTTTAGTAATATTATAAAATTTATTAAATTATTATAAAAATATAAATAATAAATAATAAATAATAAGAATAATGATGCGCATCTCAATTTTTATAATAAAAAAAGTAGAAGTATTATTGACTTGGTCCATGATAATGAAATATATATAGTTTAAAATATTATTTCTATATGCATATCTTCTAATGATTATATATATATATATATATATAAATTAATAAATGACGAGTTGTCCATTCTATCAACAACTTTTTAAATTAAACTAGTGAGAAAGTACAATAAATCGTTCTCTTATTACAAAAAAGTTAAGCACTCTAGTTCTAAAGTATTTTATAATTTTTTTAATTATATTTTATAAAAAAATTCAAAAGAGCTTGCTAAATTATAAATTTAAAAATAATAATTTTAAAGGAATTGTGTTTATATTTTTTTGCGTAAGCATATATAACTTGTTGATAACATATAAAATGCATATATTTACTGATGTAATTTGAAAAATATTAAAAGTAATATTTAAACCTCATAATTATAAACTCACTCAGAAAAAAAATATCTAGGGTAATATATCAAAAATATTTTACTAATAAATACTTTTATTTTAATAATTTTTTACAAAAGGGTAATTTGATCATTTAAAAAATTCATTCCATTCTTAGCGGTCATTCCTATTTACCAATCATTAGAATGGAATCAAGAAAAGCATGGCGATTCCATTCCTTTCTTATTCCTTGTACATATCAATCATAGGATAAACTATACCAACATCATTCCTTTCCCAACTTCATTCCATTCCTAAAGTCATTCCATCCACATCTAATTCCATTCCTGCATACCAATCACTACCTATATACTATGAAAACCTACAACTCCACCCCCCTCCCCATAACAACTAACGATGTTAACATTCAATGCAAAGTTATTAATTTAATCCTTTTAAAATAAATTAATTACAAAAATACTTGGAACACTTGGCTTTTTTTTTCTTTTTTCTTTTTATTAAATTAGTCTTGGCAACCTAATATTACGGAGAAAAATACAAACCTCGAGCCAAGGAAATACACAAGTAACTAATCAGCCATGAAAATAATAGGAATATATCTTGAACATAAAAATTCCACAAAATTTGATAGTTTAATTCAATAACACTGCAAATTTATAAAGGTAAACTATTTGTTAAAGAATATTTGAATTTAAATAAATTCGTATACTCTCAATCTTGAGAAATTAGAATTTGGAAATTTTTTTCAATTATGCTATTCAATTAAAATATTATTATTATTATTATTATTATTATTATTATTATTAGGTAATGTTAAATTACAAGAGAAATAAAATAACCAAACATATTATATTTTACTAATCTTCTACCATATTATTTTATAAAATACTAAGATACATACTGCAATAACAAATAATTTGATACTGCTGCATTATTTTATAAAAGTTCGAATTTTGATACAATCTTCATAGTATAGGATGAAAAAAAAAATTATCCTTATATATATATATATATATATATATCAAAAAAGCAATTTAAGTCTAAAAGTATGTATAAGTTAGTCAAGCAAAATAAATTAATGGTAGAAGAATTTTAAAGAGATTTTCTAAGATTGTTATAAAATAAAGCATCTTTTATACGATCTCATAATATAAGGAGGAAAAATGAATTTAACCCATAAAATTTATAGCCGCCTCGTGTTCAGCGCTCGTATGAGTGTGCTTGCTAATTGTGCTTGGCCTATGTTCACTAAAGACTGTATCCTCATGCTCATTATAAACTGCATGTTCATAAATTAATACAATACCATAATAATTAAGTTACCTGTTTTTTAATATATTTTACACATGGTGGTAAAATAAGCCCATTCAATTAGAGTATCATAGGCCACTCAAATTATATACATCAAATTTTATATTTTTTTTCTTTTGAGAAACCATTATAAATGATGAATTTTTATCCTTTTAACGAATCAATATTTTCCTATGCTCAGTTGTTTTCAATGAATCAATATTTTATATCTCAGTTGTTTTCTTATGCTCGATCGTCTTTCGATCCAGTTGTTTTTGTGCGATCGATTTTGTCTCTCAATCGTCTCCAGTTCTCTTCCGTTTGTGCGATCAGTTCTCTTACTCGACCATATCTAGTTCCTTCTTCTACCTAACCATGGAGCCTTTGCATTCCTTCACCTTAGCTGTATCCACAGGCCAATCCGCTATGGTTGATGTTCAAACCCATTCTACCTACATCACTCGGATAATCCAAGTCTCCTCCTAGTCTTGCAGTAACTAATCGACAATAATTACACCTTGTGGAGTCGTGCAACTCTCTTCACGCCCTCGATTAAAAATAAGATAGGTTTCATTGATAGCTCAATCCGAAAACCCTCAGACGATGATGATCCTTTATTGGTTAACACATAGAAGCGGAATAATAATATGGTTATCTCCTGGCTGTTAAACTCTGTCTCAAAGGATATTTTCGCCAGTATAATCTACTCTGACTCTGCGCACAGTATATAGCTTTATTTGATGGATTGCTTCCAGCAAAACACTGGTCCTTGCCTTTTCCAACTCCACAGTGGACTTGTCACTCACACGCAAGGCACATCTTCTGTCAATACATATTTTACCAAATTGAAGACTCTATGGGAGGAATTAACTAACTATTGGCCTGTCTTTACTTGCAATGCCTGCACCTATGAGGAATCAAAGATCTCTCTTATTACTATCAACTTGAGTATGTTTTCACGTTTCTCATGGGCCTTAATGACACTTACACATAGATCCGCACTCAAGTGCTCCTCATGGATCCCTTACCTCACATTAGTAAGGCTTTTGTGCTTGTCTCACAAGAGGAACATCAATGTAATTTAACTCAATCTGCAACCATCGACCCTACCAATGGCCTCGTCTTTGCTCTTAAATATGATCCGCCAAAATTTGTCAACAAACCTACCCTTGAACCTACAACTGGTCCTAATTATCAATGGCAGGAAAGGCATTTTTATACACACTGCTCTTCGTATGGCCACACCATTGGTACCTATTACAAACTCCACAGATACCTACCAAGCTTCAAATTTAAACCTCGCACTCAATCCAACACCTCGCCTGGCTTTTATGCTGTATCTGATCCTTTTCACCTTAAGGTCTCGGCTGCTAATCAAGTTTCCACCGATCACAACACTGATGACGTGGATAACTTCTTTCAATCCCTTAGTCTTGACCAATATACTCACCTAGTTAACCTACTTGCTAGTCATCTTCTATCTCCATCCAAGTTTAGTGACATTGAAGCTCCGACAGCGTCTCACTTTACAGATATCTATTCTTATAATTCTTCTTCCCTTAATTTTGCATCTACTGATTGGATTTTTGATTCCGATGTATCTTGGCACATATGCGAAAATGGATATTTGTTTCGTAACTTGTTTCTAGTTTGTAACACCACTATCTTACTTCCTTATGGCATGAAAATCCCCGTCCACTTTACCAGTACTGTAGCCTTGAATAATAACTTAATCTTCTATGATGTTTTGTATGTGCCATAATTCAAATTGCATCTTCGATTTCTTTTTCTCGTGACCAATGCCTTATCCAGGACAACACAAATTGGAATGTGATTGGCAAGGGGTAAGAAAATTGATGACCTTTATCTCTTCTACTCCAGTCAGCTAAAATCCAAAAATCATCTCTTAAATAATGTTTCCATCCAGCTTTGGCACCACCAGCTAGGCCATCCATCACTCCAAAATTGATTGTGCTCAAGCCTCTTATCCAACTTTCTAATATAGATAACAAAGGTCCTTGTCATGTTTGTTATTTTCCTAAACAACATCATTTACCATTTGTATCACACAATCACTTGGCACACTCACCATTTGAACTCATCCACACAAATGTTTTGGGACCATTTCACACCAGTTCTCACACTAGTTATAGGTTTTTACTTACTTTAGTTGATGGCCATTCTAGATACACTTAGACATTTCTTCCTAAATATAAGTCTGAGGTTGCTATTATTGTTCCTAGGCTTTTTCAATACATTATCAATCAATTTAGTGTTACCAGCAAGAAAGTTCGCACCCATAATGCTAACGAATTTAACTTGCTTGATTTTTATCATTCTAAAGGCATTATTCATCAGCTCACTTGCATTGAAACTCCACAGCAAAACGCTGTGGTTGAATGAAAACACCAGCATTTGTTGAACGTGGCTCGTTCTCTTTACTTCCAATCTTCTATTCCCCTTGTCTTCTGGACCGACTGTATTCTCACCGCTTGCTACCTTATTAATCAAACTCCCTTATGTTTGCTTCAAAAAAAGACCCCTTTTGAGCTCCTGTACAAGCAATGCCCCAACTATTTCCACCTCAAGTCTTTTGGGTGCCTTGCTTATGCTTCTACTCTTCAAGCACATTGAACTAAATTCGAACATCGTGCTTCTTTGTGTGTATTCATAGGTTATCCTCCTACCATGAAAAGGTATAAACTCTTTGATCTCTTTGCTCATAAGGTTATTGTCTCTAGACTTGTTATTTTTCATGAGAATATATTTCCGTTTTATCTCTCCCCTAGTTCCCATCCATCACCTGATCTTTTTCTTGACCTTATTATTCCTATTCCCTCTCAAGACTTTGTTCCTTATTCTGAAATCGGCACCCCCTTTTCATCCAACTCTACACCTCAACTTCGTGCTTTTTTTGATTTCGACTGGGCATCCTATCCCTCCACCAGAAAATCCACTACTAGCTTATGCATTTTTCTTGGGGATTCTCTAATCACATGGCGTCCCAAAAAGCAGTCTATCGTGGCCCAATCCTTTGTCGAAGCCGAGTACTGTGCTCTTGCCACCACTACCAATGAAATCATCTAGCTCCATTAGTTACTCCACGATTTTCAGGTTGATCATTCTACTCCTCCTGCCTCATATTATAACCAAGCTGCATAGCACATTGCCACTAATCCCATCTTCTATGAACGGACCAAACACATCGAAGTTGATTGCCACTTTATTTTAGAGAAGATTGCAGATAGTGCCATCAAGCTCCTCCTAGTTCACTCCATCAACTAGCTTGCTGACTTATTCACCAAGTCGTTCCCCGTACCAGCACTCACGTCTCTCTTATCCAAGATGGTTGTTCGCAACCTCCACTGTCTATCTTGAGAGGGGGTATTAAGCTTACTTTCCTTTCTCTTGTATTGTAAACATTTTTCTAGCTAATAGGGTTTTCTTTTCTTCATGTACAGTTTTGCTTCTCTCATTTATAAGTTGTCAGGTTCTGTTACATGTTGTTGTAGTCTCTTTCTTAGTTAGTTAGATGATAGTCTTTGTCTATAAATAGTCCATCATGCACAGAATGTAATATAACATAAAAACATATTTTATTTCAAATATTCTCTCCAATTGAGTTCTGTTTGCATTGTGCTTTTTAACCTCGAGTGTGTGCCGCCTCTGAAATCAATAAGAAGACCCAAAGTATTTAATTTATATAGAGCATACATAAGGAAAAAAAAAAGAAAGGTTCAAGAACTGAAAAATCAATCACTAAACAAGAAAAATAAATTATTGAACAGAAATTATGATCGATTTATAATTGAACACTAGGATGGAAAAAAAGCATGGTGCTTGATTGCCTACCAATCAATAGCTAACCTCAGCAGAAAGATTCTCGATGGCAGTACTCTTGAAAGCTTTCATTTGGAAGCTTGAATTACCAATGTTCATGTGAGATCCACCCGAACGATGATGATAATGACTATATGAGGATCCATGAATTCATAACTCCACGCCTTGGTATAAGAACTTTATAAAAGCTCCGATGTGGTCTTCTTGAAGACACATTGTCACAACAACATATCCATTGTAATTATCCCCACCTACGGGAACAATCAAACAGTTGCCATCACTCCTATAATCTACAGGACCCATGTAAATTTCTTTTCCCCATCCAAAATCTATCCCATGGAATTGCAGAGTGAACCAACTCGTAACTCTAAGATTAGGGTTCCTACACATAAACCCATTTTGATCATTCTAATATTGGAATGAAGACCAGTCACCCACACATTTCAAGAAATAAATGGTCCCATTCACATACTCATTCATGACTCTATTGATGGCTTCACGAGTTTTACTAACAGCATAAGATAATGGCCTTGATACTAAATCATCGGAGCAACCCAATGCAACAACGTCTAGTATTGTATTTCCTATGTAGGTTTGAGGCAATGGTAGCCGTATGCACCGCCGTATGTCGATCGAGATAGCCAGCCTCGTCTGCCACTCTTCCCTGTGGCACCGCGCTTTGCATGCGCATCTCTAGATGTGGACTGTTATCATCTCGTATCTTGTGAAGTTGGAATCGCCAGGCCCACAATTCTCATTTGCTTTACCTTTCAATGTTTCGACCTAGAATTTTGTTAACTTTAAATAAGCTTTGGTGATGACAGTGGCCTTTTGCCTTCCATCGAGCAAAAGTGGTGGTCCATGGAATTCAACTGGCAGCTGCTGTGGTGGAGCAGTATCAGAGTGTGGCTTTCTATCCATACCTCCCAGCAATTTTCAATCAAGAAAGGGTTGGGTGTGGATGGGCTCTCCCCGACCAAGGCTATCCCATTCAGTGTAAAAATGGGAGGCGCTTTGCCCGTCAAAGGTGGCATGGGACATTGCCACGCTGAGGTAAATGCCGCCGCACTTAAACCTGGTCAGTTGTACAACAACCAAAGAAAGATGCTGGATTGGAGTAGTTGTGGTTACATTGATGGAAGGAACAAGTTGGTGGTGTTCAAATTCTGTCAGCTCATGCAAAATGGCTTTCAATTCAGCTTTTGTGAGCTGAATCCCCATGGAATTACACTTGATCTGGAGGTGCCCACCGACTATCTGACTTAAGCGACCAACTAATGAATGGAACGACACTAATACTTTGCTTAGTGAGCTTTTGAAGGTTTCAAAAATGGCTTCCAAAGGAGTACTTGACCATTTCTATGGAGGTTTGTAAAGATGGATTAAGGAGACATAGCTAATGCTTCCTATTTGACCTAACTCTGATAATGGTAAAGAGCCAATCTATGTGGGCTGGGATGGTTTGATTAAGCAAGAACTCTTCAAGTTGACCTTCACTTTTCCCATTAGAATTCTTATAATTTTTATAAACTTACACTAGTTTTTTAAGTGATGCACCCATGATTTTAACTTGATGTCCTATATCCCCTTTTAAGCCATTGATTCGATATGATTTAATTTTTATCCTAGAATCATCATAAAATAAAAAACTATGGTTCTTTAAAAAGTTCATTTGTATATAAACATAGTTCAATACAAATATAACCATAATAAAATTACCCACAAATCATATGTTTCTTTGTGATTTTTATGAATAATTTTTTTGCAAAAACAATTCAACTTAATATTTATCCTTAAAAAAATCAATTGTATACCTAAAATTTATCAATTCACTCTTAAAAAGTTTATAAGAAAATTTGAATTGGAGAGTTTGGAAAATTAAAATAGTTTTGTAAATCCTCTAGAAATTATTTGATTGGTGAAAATTTCCTCAACAATATTTATTTATTTTTGGAAGTTTTGGGGCCGAATTGCAATTTGAGGAAACCTTAATTGACCAATATTTGGAAGTTTTGTGGCTTAAATTTGAATTATTTTAGGTCAACCAGGGCAATGTGAGGCATTAAGGAAGTTGGGGGACTGAAATAAAGATGGCTAAATTTCTGGAGGACCTAATTGGAAGTTGAGAAGAACTTTTGGCGGTCAATCTATAATTCCAAAAAATAGTTCTATATATAGCTAAAAACCCCTGCATTTCTTTATTTTTCCGCATGCACCCCCGTCAACCCCCTTCAGCGAACTTTCCTCGATGACCGCGGAAACCCAGCATATTATACACCATTCTCTCCCTCGTGAGGAGCATGTTGGTACCAAGAACACCCAAAACCCTTTAGTGGAATAGTTGGAATTTGACCTTGAAGTCATAACCACGATAGAGGTAGTGGATGAGTTGGCTCCAGAAACTGGAGCTTGGATTCAAGTACTGGGTTTTGTTGGGCTCAACTCAAGGATCACACAGAACCTTTGATTTTTGAAAATGGGCCATTGGAGTGAGCGAAATTGAAGAAAAACCAGTGTGGTGGCAGGCGGCGGAGCTGTGGTGTTTTCTAGCGATTTGAGCACCAATTCGGTGGCAAAAGCTGAAATTGACTTGGGGTTTGATAGAGCATAGCAAGACGCACCTTTTGGCGATGCTATTGATCAATTCCAATGGTAGGCGGTGGCTGCAGCTGCGGCGTTGAGGCAAATTCTTTATCTCATCGAGGGGATTATGTGTGTGGTATTGGTTCATGATTTCAGAGTCCCGATAAGAATATTTGGGTAAATGATCGGAATTGGGGTGAAGCTTTGTATTGTTTATTTCACGAAATCTTTGGGAATTAAGATATAGACCATGCATGTGTAATTGTATATGCCTATTGGACCTATATTTGCATTATTATATGATAACTTTAGGATAATTGAGTTAATTAAGAGATTAAACCCTAATTTTGTGGACTTGAGACCTAACTGGTAAAATTAGGTTATTAAGGACAATTCGACTATTATTATTGACTTGGTATATCGTTACGTGGTTAATTTGGTAATTAAGGACCTGATTATATTCCTTTATTGAGACTAACATTATTAGCATTTCTTTATAGAGACTATTAATTTAGTTGATTAAGTATCGATTTTAGATTGTTATTTATATAATTGTGATTATAAGGTCGAATGAGGAATTTTAACAGTGGACCTATTCTTTTGGGTAGATGCCGAGGAGCAGGTTCCCACGAACCAGTATGCTTTAACTGCATTTCTGAGGTTTTTGAGGTAAGGGTCTGCCAATCGGCACTTGTTATATATACCTATCTGTTGGTTATGATATACCCATGTGTGGGTTGAACTTGTTGTTCTGTAACTGAATCTTGATTCTTGAATTTTGTAATATGTTTGAATTCATGTTATCTGATAGTCGATTCATATAACCCTGAGAGGGTTTGTTTCTTTTAATTTGTTTCCGATAAGGACTCAGCATATATGTTCTGGTGCTATGAACTTTCATGTTTTATCTAATACCAATTTGTTTGAACTCGTTATGCATATCACATAGTGGTCTTGTCAGCTTATTCGAGTTTATTCTGTATGTTATTGGTTCGCCTTGTCAGCAGATTTGTATCGTTTTGTGATTGTTATTTTTTTTCTTGTCGGCACATTCGATTTATCTAGTGCAATGATATATGGCCTTGTCGGCAATCTATTTGTTGATACGTAAGATATGTATGGAGATATATTGGGCCGAGAGCCGATCCTAGCAGAATGCTTGGATATATGAGACACACTAGAGACTTTTCCCTATGTGTCAATGATATGCTAGGGGATTTTCCCTGGGTGTCGGTGATACGTTATGGGCTTTTCCCTGAGTATCAGCGGTGCGCTAGGGGTCCACCTTGGGCATCAACATTGTGCCATGTACCTGATATGCATGTGATGTTATGTTTTGTTGGATGGTATATGTTGTTCGGGTTCAATTTATACAATTGTATTCCAATTGTTCGTATTCTGCTCGTGGAGTAATACGAAAGAAGTGATTCCTATCCCTTGAATTTGATAATGTTTGCATTCTGATATGTTCATGTTCGGATTTCATTATCTTGTTATGATATGTTGAAGTGTTTTCTCTTCGATAGAGCCTTTTGATTTGTTACTAAATTTATCCCTCACTAAGTCCCTTGGACTTACCTACTTGTATTATTTTTTATTTTTCAGACAGGAATTAAGTGATGGACTTGGACTTCAGACTTGGACTGGAAAAACTATGTTGCAATAGATTAGTAGTTTATGTGTGCTTATGGGATTTCTTGGATATTATGTTATGCTTAGAGATGTTGTGATATGTTAAGTTTAAGTTGAATTAAGATTTGCAGTACGTATATATTATGTTGAACGTTACGGGATGTATTTAGTGCTTTTGTTGTATTTTGACTAAGTTGAAGCCTATTGCTGTCCTTAGTGAATTTTGAAAATTTTCTTATGGACCCATTGTGTTGTCTTGTGGTTTATGATTTAAGTTTGGATTGGAGTGGCATCTTAGCTTAGGGGTTATCCCGAGGGGGTGCTACAAGTTTGGATATCTTTTGGAGTGTAGTTTTTACGGTCTCGATAGAACTTGCTAGTTGTTCATACTTACATGTTGACAATTAATATGTTAATTACTTGTCACTGCTCCAAGGATATGTCCCTTATTTGTTTAATTCAAATTTCCTTTTATTGATTTTTTGATAATGAATTAATTTGAGGCATCAATTTAATTTTTTTTAAGGATAAATCATTTAATAAGTATTAAATTTAATTTTTTGCAAAAAACAAATATTCATAAAAATTATACATAACCATATGATTTGGGGATGATGAGAATGATTATAAGCCTAAGAAAGAGGTGAATTAGGCCTAAGGGATTTTAATGCAGTGGAAGTTTATCACTCAAAATGTTTTTTGGCCTTCCAAAATAGTTTAAGTTTTTTGAAGAATACAGTTTTAGTTACTTGCTGGAATTTGTAGGTACCCGTTAAACTACCAGTTAGACTAGTGACAAATAAAGCAATAAAACAAAAGTAAAATGGCACTAGCATTTATAGAGGTTCGACAAGCCTATTCCTCTATCTAAGTTTTCACTTAAGGTTTTGAACCTATCAAATCAATTAAAAGTACAAGACTATTTTACAGTTAAGTATAGAAACTTGACAGAGTAAAAGTAAAAGAATCAAAAACACCCTAGCAGGGTGAAAACCAGCTCTTTGCAAAGAGCTAAACTGGAATCCCAGATATTATAATACAGATTTAAGAGTACTGTGAAATTAGCTGCTTTGTGGATAAGCCCGAGGGAACTTTTGCTAGTTTCACTTGCACAACCTCTGTGGACTGACGCAAAAGTTGTTGTCCTCCATACAGCAAGCTTTAGACTCTTCTTCCAGATCGTAACTCAGAAAACTAAAGAAGATTCCAGATAGTATCGCTCTACTGGTTTCTTTACCTAGAGATCCTTAGAGCAACCAAGCACCGATTTGTTCTATTTACAGGATCTCTCGAGAGCAAGTATGACTCCCGTCCTTCTTCACCCTCCCCAGGGTCCATCGAAGGCAATCTCTCATTTACCTTCTTTAGAAAGGATGGCAATTTGAGTGGGTAGGGTTGGGTTGAGGTAGAGGTATAACATTAATTTCATCGATCCTAACCTAACACAGCCTGATGACAATCTAAAAATGCTCAACCCTAATTCAACCTGAATCGTATCAAGTTAGATTCGGGTCGACCTGATCTTTATTAGGTCAACTTGTAAACTCAAATCCACCCAATCCAACCTGTCAATCTAATTTAAAATAATTATTTAAAATATTTTTTTAATTGTTTAGTATTTTTTGGCATTTTTATTTTTCAATTTGATCTATTTTTAATTATTAGTAAATTAAAATAGGAGCAAGGAATTCTCATAAAAAATTCATGCAGCTTCATAATTTTTTTTAACTAAACCACATAATATATTGATTTTAGGACTTTTTGTTCCTTTCATTTTGTAGTATCTATCAGCATTATAAAAATATTGAAATAACAAAGTAACTTATTTTTAAAAATAGCATACTTTTTCATGTTTTATTCACCCATTCTCTCTAATTTTTGTATCTTTTGTATAAATCAAATTGTCTCTTTTAATTTCTTAAAATGATATTATTTCTTTACTTTATATTGATTCAGTTAAGTATCACACAAATCATCATCAAGCAAATAAGTAAACACATATTTTAATTAGACCCACAATTTATCATAAAAACTTGCTTGAGTCTTTTACATATTTTATAACCTCTCAATAGAAAGAATTCATGTGATCTATTTATATATACAAAATCTTGCATTGCATAAGGCTTAAGAAAAATTTATGGGACAATTCAGTAGTCAAAGCAGTGTTTTGTCAACTCTTTATAGAATAACTTTCATGTCTGCTAGGATACCAAAAAATAACTATTAGAAATAGTATAAAATTATAATCATCCATCCTATACATTTGCAAAAATAAATAAGACTGAAATATACCCAAGTTGTAATTTTGATATTGCTAAAGTTCAAAATTTCAAGTTTTATTTTGTTATTTTATATTTTTACTCCTAAAAAATTTAAATTTTATTTATTTAATTCGAGTTGGGTCGAGTTGTTTTAGGTAGGTTCGGGTTGTCGTGTGACCAAAAAATAAATTTTGGGTTGTTCGTGTAACTTAAAATTCAATCCAACCCAACCTATTTTCTTTGGGTTCTTATTCGTGTCGATGTTATTGGACCCGAATCCGAAATAAATCAACTCAAACCTAATTTTTTTGTGTCAAACTCATGTTGAGTTATTATGTCATATTGAAAATTGCTACCCCTATTCTCCACCACAAGGTCCCTTGAAAACACATGTAGAGCAAGGAATTAGCAACACTTAAGCACAAAACGTGTATGAAAATATCACACAACTCCTCAAGACACTTAACAAAAATCTTTTCCTGACTAAGTAATTCATACAAAGTAATGCTGCATATTTTCTTATTTATATGCTTATGTCCAACGGCTATGAATCCTTAATTATGTAGGTATCCATTGGAATCAAATAAGAAAACAACATATTATAGTAAGTATGCATCAGTACCATGAATTGCAGATATATCAATGGCAAAGCAGGAATGATTTCTTTCCTAAATCATAGAGATGAGAAATATGCTAGAATCTTTAGGAGATTTTTTAATTATGGAAAGTAAATTTCAACGCATAGACAGATTCCAGCAGATAGTACGGAAAGACATTCACAGTCTAATTGCATGCTATCAGCACATAAATTTAGAAATGCAATTTGTCATAATAAAACAATATAAATCATCAAGGGGTTAATAGGTGATTTTGCAATTTTATGACGGGCGTATTTATATTGAACTATGTATGTATTCAAATGGTTTTTATTTGGAACCATGGTTTTTTAGTTCATGATGGTTTTAGGATGGAGATTAAATCAACTTGCAAATATTAATGACTAAGAAGTGGATACATGACATCAAATCAAAATTATGGGTACTGACTTTAGAAAACCCCTACTTACACAAGTACATAATTACAAGAATTTATTCGGATTTGAACCTCGGATATCACACGTATACTGTGAAGTTTGATACGCCGAGTGGTTAATTTGCCAGTAGCATTTAACTCACACTTGTATGTGTGAGTTATGGGTTTTCAACACTAGCGAACTCTGGATGTGCATGCGTGTATAAATATAAAAAATATTTGTGGGTATAATGTTATTAGATCAATTGACCATTTGAGAAACCTACTTATAAATTAATATAAGACTTTTTCAATGTTAATTTAGCAATCAAATTAAGCGAGATCAATTATGTGTTTCACAATGCAAGTAATTAATAAGTTTTATAGTGGAAATAAAATCCAAAATATTTTTTTTAGCGCTTATCATTGACTTACATGAAAAATCACTAAAAATCATCAATAAGTGCATAACTTTCACAACTACTATGAAATTAGATGAAGAAATCAAATAATTTGGCATATTTGTATCAAAGGCCTCGTAGTCTTTAGGTCTTGTCATTGAACATAGAGGGAAAATGCAAGAATGTAATATCTAGACTACTTCAAGCCTAAGTGAATAAATTAGTTAGATAGTGGATGTAGATTTGTTAAATCATTTCTATTGATTAATAATATAATAGCAATATATGTTTGTGTGTGTGTGTATATATATATATTACTTTTTGAATCCAAAATAAAATCATAAAATCATTACGTTCACTACAATAAAAAATGCAAAATGCCACTTAAATAGTGTGATAGTGAGGGCCACATATTATACAGTATTGAAACCACTTTTCATTTTCAAAATCAGACCCTATTTGATTTTTTAAACAATGTACTCCTTACTTGTTGTAAAAATTTAGAGATAACTCCCTACCTTTTTAATTTGGTAAAAATACCCTTAAGTATAAATTATTTCCTCTTATTTTTTAACTTCTTCTCTATCCACACAACCAAACACCCTTTATTCTCTTTCTCAAACACTAAATCCTACTGTCAGAGATAGAAAAAAATGATGCAGAAGAAAAGTGAACCCGACAATGCGAACGAGGTGCCCAACGGTGCAATCATCACCACCACGCCCACTATATTTCCTTCTTCTCATATTATTTTCATCATTTTCAAGTTATTTTCTCAGTTTATTTTCATTCTTCTCAGTTTATTTTCTTAGTTTATTCCAGGTCATTTTCTTTATCTTGTAGTTTTCCAAAAATGTTAACCAGCAGTGAATGAGAAGTGATCACTCAAATCTTAGGGAGTTGCCACTACAGGGACCAGTTCCATATAATGTCAATTAAAGATAGTACAACTTTAACGAACCTTTACCTTAATCTCATGAGAAAATAGAGTGAAATCAACTTCGAGCTTTTTAATTTGTTGTACGTAGCTCTACATTAAAGATTGTATATGACTTTGAGCAGTGATGTAGATATCACGAATATGGTCTTACTACATTTGACATTAAAGATTAACATTATTGATATTCTGGTAAACTAAAAGGGCAAACCAATTAATAGTGGAAGGAAGAGCAGTTATGCGTTCTGGTAATACTTCTATAGTACCTAAACTATACTACATTTTGTAAAGTTATGTACTTGAAGTGTTTTGCAATTATATTTCATTTACCTAAACTCCTTTTATACTTGAAATGATTTACATTTATACTTCATTTTAATTAGAATTGTACTGCATTGTTGAAGCTTTAAACTTGAAGTATTCTACTAATTGATTATCTAAAATGTACTGCATTACTAGTGTTTTTATACTTGACGTGTTCGGCAATTGTACTTCATTTATTTGAAATTGTATCACGATGCTGAATTATTGTTTTTCACATATTTTACACTTATACTTCATTTTACCTAAAATTGTATTGCATTGTTGAAGTTATATACTTGAAGTGTTCTACTAATTGATTATCTAAACTTGTACTGCATTGCTAGTATTTTATACTTGAGGTGTACTGATTTGCATTTTCTCTCTATCCTTATTTTTGTATTAAGTTTTATCATTATTTACTAATGCATATTTATTTTGTCTTTTTTTTTTCTTAATCAGAGAAAAGAGTGTCTGTCGAAGATGTGGGCAGAAGAAGGAGAAGAATTTTGAAGAACTTTGGACTGTATCATTTGTATTAGATTTGTAATGTATTTGTGGATTTCTTCGTCTTTCTAAGTAGCTATTGTGTTTTATATATATTCAAACATATTATATAAACATACTCTCTTTATGATATTCTCTTTTCAAGTACTGATATGTGTTTTATACTTGATTTTGGGACTTATGTACTTCATTATAGCAATTATGTACTTGATTTCCACTGAAAATGTACTAGTAGTTGCTTGAACAGATAATGTGAAGTATTTGTATTTCAATACTCTATTAAGTTAGATTTATATTTGATTTTGGGACATATATACTTCATTATGGAAAATATATACTTGATTTCCACTGGAAAAATGTACTAGTAGTAGCTCGCAAAAAGTGTACTTCAAAATAAACCAACATATACTTTATTTTTCTATATATCTACTTTATTTATATTAAAAATATGCTACCAGTGCATGAAGAGATGCTTGAGATATCAGTGTTTTATTACTTAAGTAAGGGTGATTTATATTTAATTTTGGAACATATGTATTTCATTATGGCAATTATATTCTTGCTTTCCACAGAAAATGTACTAGCAATTGCCTGAACGGATTGTGTAAGATATCTATATTTCAGTACTCTACTAATGGAGATTTATATTTGATTTTAGGACATATATACTTCATTATAGGAAATAGTACTTGATTTCCACTGAAAATGTATTAGAAATAGCTTGCAAAAAGTGCACTTCAAAATAAGCCCATATATACTTTGTTTGTTCTATCTATGTACTTTATTTATATTGAAAATATACTACTAGTGCATAAAGAGATGTGTGAGATATCAATGCTTTAGTACTTCATTATGGTGATTTCTATTTAATTTTGAAACATATGTACTTCATTATGCCAATTATATACTTGGTTTCCATATAAAATGTACTAGCAATTGCCTCAACAAGTGGTGTGAGATATCTGTGTTTCAGTATTCCACTAAGGGAGATTTATACTTGATTTCGAGATATATTGTAACACCCCTAAAATTTGATATTTTGAAAAATAAGAATTGAGGAATCAAGAAAAAGGTTGGTCGGATCTTAGGACTTGAAAAATAAATGAAAATGACTTAGTTACAAGGAAATGGAAAGTTTTGAGCTCAAATAGCAATTTGAGAAGACTTGATTGGACCATTTTTATAAATTTTGCGGGTTTGCATAGAATTATTATTTGTCAAAGGAGTCAATGTGAGACACTAAACAGTCCAGAGGCTGAATTGAAGAAGCTCAAAACCTTAAAAGACCTAATTGGAAACTGAACTAAAATCCTGGGGGTCAAATTTAAATATCTGAATAGTCCCTCTATAAATATTGTATTTTTCATTTCCCCACCATTCTTTCTTCCTTCCTTACTGCAACCACCTACCATCCCTCTCCGGCGACTTCTTCCAATGAACCCCATCTCCCAAATTTGAACTAACCATCCTCTCACCTTTACCTCTAATAACACACTGGTATCTCTAGCATGACATTCCAGGTGACAGACCGCCGAAAACAAGGAGTTGAAAGCTTAACCACGGCAGAGCTCGACGGGTCCAGCGGAGCAGCAACAGAAAGAGGCTTCTAGGTAGCTTTTTTGAAAGCCCTCAGCTCAGGGATCACGGTGGTGCCATTGCATTGGAGTTTCATGCGGCGGCGAAGGCAAAATCCGGTGAGATCTTCACGGCGGTGAAAGGTTGCCTTAAGGGTTTTCGATCGGTGATTGAAGGCTTTTTTGGCGGAGAAACCTTGAATGGAGAAGAGCATTGGACAACTGTCGTCGAGAGGCGTCTTTTGGTGGTGGCATTCATCATTTCCGACGACGGCGGCAGCAGAGGGATAGTTTCACCTCCTTAACACAACAATCGCACTCGTGTATTTGGTTTATCATTCTAGAATTCCTAAAATTGAATTTTGTGTTGGAAAGTTGGAATGGGGTTGTGTATATATATACATGTATATTGTACTACTTCTCCTACAAATCTGGTACTATGTCAATTGAGGATGTGATATATGAAGTTGGACATGTACCTCATGCTTGGATACATATATATATGTACATGTACAGTGGACCCAGATGTAAAGTATTATGTGGTAACTTGGATTAATTAAGTTTATTAAAGGATTAAACCCTAACTTGAGGATTTTATATATATTTGGGACCGAAGTATGACATTGAGGTTAATCTTGTTGAATGGGCTATTGTTGTTAAATTAGGATTGATGTATGAGGATAAATATATAATTAAGGACTAGATTGCATGCTATTATTCAACTTGTCTTTCTTCTGGGAAATATATGAACTTCGATTGGAAAATCCTTGATTGCCTTGGATCCCTCGTGTTATCAGTTATTTGTTTCGTAGACTCCTGTGAGAGTTTGTTTATTAGTTCTTGCTTCTGATATTGTTCAGCACAATCCGTGGCCTTGTCGACATATTTGAATTCATTATGTATTTTAGCTGATTGGCCGTGTTGGCAAACTTGAATCTATCCTGTATATCAGTTATTTGGCCTTGGCGGCATAATTGATTATTGATTGTACATTTAAAGTTGTAAACACATGAGCATTTGATGATATTGTCCGTCCTACCGCCCATACAAATTTGTACTTCAATTGTTGTGATAGTCTCAAAAATATTGTACTTGAACCTCACTACTATTATTATAGATTAATTATTCAATTGCATGGAGTATACATCAAAATAACAACATTTGTGCTTTGTTTGTTTGATATTTGTACTTGATTCCCCGTATATTATACTAAATCTCACTACAACTTTAATGGAACAAATTGTTCATTCGCACAAAGTATACTTCAAAATAACAACATTTGTTCTTTGTTTGTTTGATATTTGTATTTGATTCCTCGCATATTGTACTGAATCTCACTGCAACTTTAATGGAACTAATTGTTCATTTGCAAAAAGTATACTTTAAAATAATACCATTTGTACTTTGTTTAATCTATAGTTTGTACTTGATTTCCTTCATATTGTACTGTATCTCACTGCAATTTTAATGGAACTAATTATTCATTTGCACTTCAAAAATCATAAGCAAACATCTGTACTTTGTTATTTTGATATTTGTACTTGACTTTCCCGCATATTGTATTGAACCTCACTGCAACTTTAATGTGATTAATTGTCCATTTGCACAAACTATGATTTAAAATCGCAACATATGTGCTTTGTTTGTTCGATATTTGTACTTGATTTCTAAATTTTTTTACCTTTTATTTTTTAAAAATAAACAACCAAAACACTAAACATGCATGTAATATTAGTATGATATGGATACAAATGTGTTTAAGTGGTTAGGAAATAACTACTTGCATTCCACAATTTAAATTATTATTCGCAATAGTATATAGTATTCTTATATATTCAAAGTTGTAAACACAATGAGCATTCACTAATCACATCCATCCCATCACTCGTACAAATACTTTGAGCAATTGGTTTGATAGTCTCAAAAAGGTGTATTATTTTTAAAATAGTCATAATTAGATCGATTTACAAAAGTGTACTTCAAAATAACCCCACATGTACTCTATTTGTTCGATCGATGTACTTGATTTTTAGTATATTGCACTTAACTTCAATATGACTTTAATAGAACTAATGTTTCAATTGCACAAGTGTACTTCAAAATAACCCGATTCTATACTTCGTCTGTCCATTCTATATACTTGATTTCCAGCATATTTTATTTAACCTCACTACAACTTTAATAGAACTAATTCTCTAGTTGCACAAAGCATACTTCAAAATAACCCTATAAGTACTTTATTTGTTTCATCTATATACTTAATTTCCAGCATAGTATACTTAACTTCACTAAAGCTTTAATAGAACTAATTATCCAATTGCATAATATGTACTTCAAATTAATCTCATCTATACTTCATTTATTTGATCTATATACTTTATTTCCAGTATATTGTATTGAACCTCATTACAATTTTAATAGAACTAATTCTTCTGTTGCACAAATTGAAATTCAAAATGACCCATCTATATTTCGTTTATCTGATCTATGTACTTAATTTCTAGCATATTATACTGAACCTTACTACAAATTTAATAGAACTAATTCTTCAATTGTAAAAAGTGTACTTCAAATTGACTGCATCTATACTCTATTAATCCGACTTATGTACTTGATGTCTAACATTTTGTACTTCACCTTCGCATTAGCATTTGACTTAACATCATCCGAAAAACATAAACAATCACAAAAATATTACACCATATTAACATCTAATATCTACAAAATAGTGTAAATTAACCATCAAATGAATTGTGCATCCATCAAGGTACTTCTTCTTACTACTTACTCCATATATTCCCCCTACATGGCTGCTCATATCTTGGACGAGAAAGTTGTATACGACAATGCCCTATGCATACAACCCGACTCTTGACAAATCATCTGAGCATGGTAGGAGAAATCATGGAGTCCAGTAATTATTAGATGGAAATAAAAACAATTAAAAACTAAAAACATATGCAACATACAAAAGTCACTTAAATCCTCCTCATATCTTTATACACATATTCCTCAAATTTTTTTGCTATTACAACTCATATTATATTTTTCATCTTTTTTGAAAATAAAGGTGGTCGATAGTTGAAGACTTTATCTTCAAATTTATATCAACTGATTGCCCCACATGTGACAACCTTAAATCATAGAAAATTCAGATACTGAAAAGGGAACTTCAACTTCTTTCGCAAAGATGAATAATAGATTTTTGGCCTGAAACATCCTGAATATAGTTTCATGCCAAATGAAGCAATTAGTTCAGGAGAAAATGCAGACGGCTCATTCGGCCCAGACAATAGCCTGATCTAGATCAAGAAACTACACCATCTTTGTTGCACCATGAGTAGAATACAAATAATCGAAATACAAATCAAAATCAGGCAAACCCAAGTAATATATGCCGTCTAATGAATCAGAATAAGATATGCATATTAGATTCTCTTAGACCAGTTAGTTAGTTAGTTAGTCCGTCTTACCCAAGCGTGACAACCTAGTACAAACTTACCCAAGCATGACGGCTTGGTACAAACTTACAGAATGCAGTCAAGGTAGAACAGACCCGAGTAACAGATACAACCAACAAATCAGAATAGGACATGTATACCAAATGTTCCTTAATCCAATCAAACTAAACTTACCCAAGCATAAGGACTTAGAACATAACTTACCCAAGCATGAAGACTTGGTACATAACTTACTCAAGCATGACGACTTGGTACAGGGAAAAATGTCGTCAGATAAACAGATAACCGAAAAATAACCAATAACGGAATAGTCAGAAAATAGAACAGACAAATAACAGAATGGTTGGATATCAGAGCAGTCATATAATAGTACAGACAAATAACAGAATGATCGATAATAGAACAGACATATAACAGAATGATCGGATATCAAAGCAGTTATATAGCAGTACAGACAGATAAGAATGGTCGAATAACATAACAGACAAATAACAGAACAATAACAGATGACAGAAGAGAGTTCTGGGCGCGAGAACAGATATACTAGGTTTGTATCATAACAAGTCAAGAAAGCAACCCACACAAGGGTATACCAATCAGTTAACAGATAACAAGCAAGATTCTAAACAAATTCAACAGATGTCAATAATCAAGATGCAGTACAATATAGAAATCAGTTTAACCCTCTCAGGGTTGTTTCCACAAGAACAGATAGTTATAATCAAGGCCAGATTGGTAGACCCTCACAGGGCATGCAAGAAAAATACCCGAGGTTAGACCCTCACAGGGGTGTACACATTAGTTGGCAGATAATCAGGGAGATCTCAAACAGTTCACTGATTTCAATAAACACGTTGCAGTTACAGTTCAGAAACAGAAACCTCATAGAGTTTTATCATAATAACAAAAAAGTACAAGAAGTGCCAGGATGGCAGATCCTCACAAGGTTACGAAACGAATATCAGATAAGGCATACAAAATAAGTACTAAAGCAGTAGACCCTCAACTTCGTAGTCTTGAAAAACTGCAATCACAGACTACTAGTCCATGGGACCCACTTCTAGTCACCTAACTAAAATAGTATATTCACTGTCGGAATCCTCATTTGTCCTTAATAACCTCCAATAATTTCTATTATACCATCAACAGTCCAAAATCACTACTTAATCGATAGTTATTCGCTTAATATGATAGTTTTAGGGTTGGCTTAATATAAACATTATGGAATCATGCTAATCATACTGGTCTCAAGAGCGAGATAATACAAGTCCCACATTCAATAATTAACCTTGCAATATTACACTAAATTAATAATAAGGATCCAATCATCTTTAATAATCTATTTTCCACTTGGGTTTCAAATCCATGAAATTAGAGTTTTATTACCTAATTAACCTAATTAACCAAGATTATTATGTAATATAACATAATTCGGGTCTATAAACTCATACAATTATATGCATGTCTCAATTTTCCCGATCAGATAGCATATTCTTTTGTTGGTATAATGTATCATAAGATTTGGAAGGTATATACATACACATGCATACAATTTAAACCCAATTCCCATTTTTACCCAATTTTCTCTTATCAGAGCCCCAGAATCACAGTTAGCTTCCATGTATGTGTCCCTCTCGATGAGACGAGAAAACTGCTTGCTCACCGCCCCCGCCATCTGCCGTCCACAGCTACCAAAAATAGCCAACAACACCATGAAAAAATGCCTTTTAGCTCAACTAACCAAACCCCTCAATCAATTTTAGATTCAAACTTCAATTTTCTAGAAAACGGCCAGCCCACCACCAATGTTGCCGCCCTATTTTCTTCCGATTCCATCACTGTTGGTGGCCCGTTCTGAAATCTGAAGCTACTGGCATGTTCCTTGAGCTGAGAGCTACAAAACCTACCACTCAAAACTCAGCTTTTGTCATCGAAATGGGGAAACCCATCACCACCACCATGGCCGTGTCTTTTGGTTAAATTTTTGGCCATTTGACTGGAGGGTTTTGAGAGAAAATAGTAGAAATGAGATCCTCGTGAGGAGTGGAAGAGAATGGTATATGGCTTGGAGGGTATCACTGCTTGCCGGAGAAGGTCTCCTACAGGTACATGTGAGGAAAAAGGAGAAGAAAATAAGGGTGGAAATGAAAACTATAATATTTATAGAGGCCCCTTTTAGATAATTACAAAATGACCCCAAACTTTAAAATGTCATGCAATTAAATCTTTGCTATTTATGTTTTAACCCTCAAAACTTTTCAAAATTAAATAAAATTTAATAAAAACTTATAAAAATAATATTAAATAAATAATACCAGTGTTACAGGATCCTAGCATTACTTCTACTCAAAGTGCACAGCTCCATTATCACAAAATTATAATTTTCCATGAAACACAAAATTAAAGGAGTAATATCTTCATTGACACAAGAAGATTAATTTTTGTACATGTAGGACATTGACTTAATATCTAAACCCTAATCATAACCAAATAACATAAAATAATGAAAAACAAAGGACTAAGAATTGACTCGTAGATCATTCCCCCAAACTTGAGAGGTACTTTGCCCTTAAAGTACTAATACTATCATGATAGAGAAAGCAAGAAAATAAGAGATATTAATATGAAAAATGAAAAATAAATAAAAAGAAAAAAGAAAAGGAAGAAAATATGCCTTGATCAATCGACGATGTTATCGTCTTTCTCAACCTCCGGGGGTGGAGTTGCAACAAAATTATAAAGATGTAGTGGTGGTGGTGAGAATTAACTCCTAACAAAATTACTCTCAATAATATCTAAAGAATCAAGAAATTTCAATCAATAAATCAATATTCAACAATTTTAACTCAATTGCCATCCAAATATCCACTACTTCACCCTAGTAATCAATCAATTATTTATCAACTAATTTCAAATAAACAACCACTTATGAATTATTCAATAAATAATTTAACTAATTCCAATCTCTCAAATAAATAAAATAGCCTTTCTAAATGATAAATCACTAGAAATTCAAATCAATTTAAAACACTAATATATCTAAAATATGCTAAAGAGGAAGTGATGAGGATGGTGGTGTATGTGGGTTTGTTTGAGAAAAGGAAAATTAATAAAAAGAGTAGAGAAAAAAAGGAAAAGAAAAAAAAATAGTTTCTTTTTTCTTTTCACGGGGGGGGGGGGGCGGGGAGGGGGAGGGGTGGATGGGGGGATTGTTGGTGGCAGATTGCTGGCCCAATTCTCCTTTGTTAGTTTTTATTTTTCCTTTTTTTAATTGAAAATTTTAATGGGTCTCCTCTTGGTTAGGGTGCAGGTACACCTGTAAATTGGTAGGATATCACCCTACCCACACCCTTACCTTAACATACTCAAACAAAAATATTATATATTCTACTCTACTCTAAAATACTCAAAAGGATGAGACCCTAACCCTACCTTATGTAACCTAAGACCCATTTGGGTCTTGTTTATTGGACTTATGTTTTTAATGCATATACTAATTTTCGTAATATATACTAAAAATATTATTTGGCATACGATAACAAATAATAAAAAACCTTTTTCTATATTTAAGTTAATTTAAGTATTAAATTTAAATTAGTTAATCTTTATTTTCAATTTTTCATTCATTAATAAAAAATTTATTAATAAAGTTTATTCATTAGCAAAATTAATTTTATTAACTGCTTTTATCAAAAATATTTATTCCACTATTAATTTTAATATTATTAATTTTATTAATGAAAAATGTTCAACTGTTGCTATTCCTATTCCAATTTTAAAAAAAATGCTATCCCAATATAATAACTTTATTAAATTTATTAATTTAGTTTAATTTTTAATGAAGAAATTATTTAATTATCATTGTTCATTAGGGATGAAAATAGGCTAGGCCGCCCATTAGGTGCATGCGGTCTAACCTATTTGAGACCTAGCCGGCCTAGCCTATTTAATAAATAGACTAGGTTTAAGCTTTTAAAAAAGTCTATTTAGTTAAAAAGGCTAGGTATATGCTTTTACAAAAGCTTATAAAGCCAATCAGGCCGGCCTATATAATTTAATTATATCATAATATATATTTAATTATTTATAATACTTATAGAATTACTTTAATATTTATATTAATTAATTTCAATAATTTTATATATTTATATATTATGTTCTTAATTAATACACACCATTTTATTTCAATTTTTTTGTTTAACTTATAATAATATTTGGTTAGGCTTTTCTCTTTGTTAAGATAAGTGTATTATAATCGTCAATTATTTTTGCTTAATATAAATTATAGAATTTTAAGGCCTATCAAAGTATTAAGCCTATTAAAAGTCTGACTTATATAAAATTTAAGCCTAATTAAAATCTTAAGTAAAATTGGCTTTTTCAAGCCAGGCCCAGGCTTTGGAAAAATCTAAGAAGGCTAGACCAGTCCTTAAAAAAAAGCCTATATCAGGTAGCAGGCTAGGCTTAGGCTTACAAAATATAAAACAGGCTTGGCATATTTACAGTAAAGCCTAGCCTATTCTTGCCCCTACTGTTCATTCACATATTTTTAATTTTTATATATAAAAAGTTTATCATTAATAAATATTTGATTTTGATATAGACAATTTTTAAGTTTATAGATTAAATTTAAGTATATAGTAATGGGTAATTTATGGGTATGGGTATATTGATAATTTATGGTTATAAACCCTACTCATACCCATTACATTATCTTTAATAAGTATGAATATAGGTATGATATTATGGGCTTGGGTAGGGTAATACCCTACCCATTTATAGGGCTAGGCGCATGTTACTTGTGCCCCAGCGCAAGAAGTACTGGACACCCAAAATTTTAGGCGTACAAGTTAGCACCTCAGTGCGGGATGCTGCCCCATTTTTTTTTCCTCTTTAAATTCATGCATTGGAGTGCAGATTAGATGCACCCCAGGAGCACACACCACTATAACGATGTGTGAATTTTTCACACCCTAAGCATGGGGTACGAGATTTTCACACCCCAGTGCACTAGACACTGTTCACGCATCCTTTTGTTTAAAAAAATTGCAAAAACACCAAAATATATATAAATTAGATAAAATTAAGTAAATAAAATAAAAAATACTAAAAATCTAAAAATCAAAAGCAATTAAAAATTTTGGTTGCCTCCCAAGAAACACTTGATTTATAGTATTCGGCTTGACTTTTAGGCTTCACTTGATGTTTGTTGAGGTAGTTGTGGATTGTTGATGATCAAATCATTTTTCCAGTAGTGTTTGAAATATTTTTTCCTATTTGCCTTAAGCCACTTTCTTGAGCCAATTTCTTCTAACTCCATCATTCCATGTGGAAGGATTTTAATGATGCTAAATAGCCCTAACCATTGTTATTTTAGCTTTCCTAATAATCACTTAAAATAGGAGTTGTAGAATAGTACCTGTTCACCTGGCTTTAATTGGTTTTTCAAAAAAAAATTATCACTCTTATATTTAGCCTCTCTTCTATATAATTTGGCTTTTTTATTTGCCACACTAACTACAAAACACTTGTCAATGTCCTTAGAAAAATCAAATGCTTTAAACACATTAAAAGTTACCTTTTCATCTTGGACTCTCATGATTAATTCATCTTTTTGTACATCTATGATAGTCCTACCTATGGCTAAGAATGATCTCCCAAGGATGATTGACACTTAAGTATCCTCTTTCATGTCCAACACAACAAAATCTACATGAAAAATAAATTTATCAACTTTTATGAGTACATATTCAATTATTCCCTTGGGATATGTGAATGTTCTATATGCAAGTTGTAAGTTTGCAATAGTTGATTTGATCTCTCCCAATCCAAGTCGCCGGTGGATGGAATGTGGCATTAAATTTATGCTTGCTCCTAAATCGCATAATGCCCTTCCAGAAAATTTAATACTAATTTTTTGCATGGTATGGTGAAACTCCTAGGATCCTTAAGTTTTAGGATCCTTAAGTTTTGGAGGTAATTTCTTTGGGATGATTGCGCTACATTCCTCTATGAGAGCCATTGTTTCAAATTCACTCAAACGCATTTTCTTAGATAAAATAGCTTTCATGAATTTCACCTAACTTGACATTTGTTGTAAAGCTTCAGCAAATGGAATATTTATGTGGAGTTTCTTAAAAATATAACACCTTTAAAATTCTAATTGGTAAAATTTAAAAATCATAATTTTAATTTGATTAAAAAAAATTGGCAGTCAAAATGTAAATAGGAAAAGATTTAATTGTAAGAAATTTGAAAGTTTTGAGAGTCAATTTATAGATACTTTGGTTCAATTGGGTCAATGTAGGGCACTTATTAGTTGAGGGGATCAAATCTAAAATTGAGGAAAATTTGTGGGGGTCAATTTGAGATTATGAAAAGTGCATATATAAATAGAAATTCCCCCCTCGCCCCCCCTCGATTTTTATTCAATTTCTGCATGCAAACCCCCGGTTTCCTCTCCAGCGTGAAGTAAGGAATAGAACAAGGATCTAATTATAAAACCAAAATAGGCTAAACAAAACTTGTCTATTCCACATCCCAAGGATCTAATCATGTATTAAAATGGATTTAATGGCAGAAAACTAACCTTGAATGCTTAATCCAAGGAAAAAGAGGACGACAAGGATGAACTCTTCAAAACTATCAATCCTGGCACAGCAGAGAAGCAACAACAATTTCCCAAGAAAATAAACTCTGATTAAGCTAAAATTTGGATATCAACACCTCAACACACTTGAGGATCTCCAGTAAAAATTTTAGCAAAATCCAAAACCGAAAAGGCCTCCAAATCAGCCTCCAAAGTTACTGCACGGCAGTGGATCTTCAAGAGCAAAATTGCCCAAGTGTGAAGCCTCTAATATTATGATCCGTACACCCAAGGAGAGCTCCAATATTCCCCTAATCAGCTAGATCACTCTAAGAAGAAAGTGTAAGAGGACTGAATATTTGGAGAGAAAAGGTGAGGATTGTGTGAAATTTCAATACACGAGTGAATCACACTTTTTGAAGGGAAAAGTGTAATCTAGCATCACATGCCTCAAGCGGCTGACCACCTAACTCTGTTTATAGAGTGGGAGGTTTGATGCAAGTTGGCATCACATCCTGCATGAGGTGGTGAGTCAAGTTGGCAATTCACTTGCATGTGGAATGTGAATTTCACTTGCATTTGGATTTAATTTGACTCTACATTTCATCTTATGAAATGTCTTTCAAATTAATTCTAAATTAATCTCAAATGAACTCCTTCATTTGAAATTCCCTCCAAAATCAATAATCTTCACATTAATTAAATTAACTCTTTAATTTAATTAATTAACTTGACTTAACTCTTTAAGTTATCTAACTTAACTCTTTAAGCTAGAAAGTGTCAACTTAACTCTTTAACTTGACTAATTAATAGTCATATGGCACCAATTAAATTAACTCCTTAATTTAATTGATCTAACTTAAATCCTTAAATGTTTTTGATCAATTTAATGATTAAATTGATCAAATCAAAATGACTAAAAATTAGCCAACCGATTTTCTCCACAAAAATAGTCTAAGTGAATTGTCTAACTCCTTAGAAAATTTCTCCCATCAAATAGAACTTCCTTTAGGTCCTCCCATTCATTAGACATGAGCTCACAACTCTTATGATATGTAGAATATCGAAATATTATTAGTTTAAACTTCTTCAAACTAATAACTCTTTCAATTAATCTTTATTAATTGAAGAGCACCCAATCTCAATGGTTGATGTCTAGCCTCAAGCCCATGGAGCCCAACTAATTGACCGAAATGAATATGCTCTTGGTGAACCATTCTAGCTCTATTCATACCATGCAAATATGGTCCTTATGTCTCTCATTTCCCAATAAAGGCCTAGGGCAAGATACTTGTTGGCTGCTTAATAGCCTCGATAACTATGTTTCTATTCCCAATGTTCGATTCTTCTTTATGACCTCATCTTTGAAAAAATCCTTTTCCAAATTTTCATACTATCTTGGCCAAGGATTTCCTGGAGTCGATCATTATAGAATACATAGGAGATACACTCGCTCTTGACAATGACGAGGACATAGAACTCATGTTGGATCTCATAAAGCTCAATGTATAAATAGCTCATACCCAGTCTCAACCCAGAAGACCCACTAAGTGGTCAAGGAAGAGTCAAGGTATAAGGACTCAAACACAAGGTTACCGTGGATCCTTAAGTTAGAAAGCTAATTATATGCACTAGTGTAAGTTGGAGAACTTGCCACTACCGACTTGCCACTTCGGCTATCTAGTGGATTCTTTGTGTGGGCCTTTAGTTAACTTGTTCTCTAAAAAACACCCACTAACATGCATCCTTGTCTAACATGGATTGCTGAAGAAATGCAGCAATATCCAACTCCTTGTATTTATGCATCGATAGTGCAAGTCTATTTGAGTCTTAGATGCCACGTCTCATAAGATTTTATGACTTGGAATATTTTATGATCACGATCTTGTAAGACTTATTTCATGATCACCACCTAATGCGTGACCAAGTACTGTAGCCTTGTGTGATCCAGGGGCATCAACAAAATGCTAGTGAAGTAAAGTATGCATAAGATGAAGATGGCCATTTAAAATGAATATCATTCAATCAAGATTGTATCACAAGTGAAATAGTTTACATACCAATCTAATTGACTGTGGGGCACTGTTCCAACAATCTCCCATTTTACCTAAAGCTAATTCCCCATAGTCTTAAGACCCATCTTCTCAAGATATCCTTCAAAGACTTTTTGCGTTAGTGGTTTAGTTAGTGGATTTGTTATATTCTCTTATGAGGTTACCCTCTCCACTTGGATGTCGCCTATATCAATGATCTCACAGATCAATTGACAATGCCTAACTGTGCTTGGATCGCTGATGAGATCTTAGCTTTTTTGCTTGTGCAACCGCACGGTTGTTGTCACAGAAGACAACTACTAGCTTAACAATGCTAGGCACTATATCCAACCATTGGATGAAGTTTTTCGTATAAACACCTTTATTTGCAGCTGTCGAAGCTGGAATATATTCTACCTCAGTAGTAGAATTGGCTGTGGTATTTTGTTTGGAACTATTCCAACTCACCATGCCGCCATTGAGGCAAAATATAAATTATGAAATGGATTTTAGGTGATATACATTGGACTGGAAACTAGAACCCAAAAACTCGATTTTTAATTCTCCATTGCCATACACTAAAAATAAATCCTTAGCTCTTCTCAAGTACTTAAGGATTGCTTTTACGGTTTTCCAGTGACATTATCCGGGGTTAGATTGAAAGTATCTTGTAACACTTAGAGTGTGTACTACATTCAGCCTTGTACATTAAACAACATACATTATGCTCTCAATGACGGATGTATAAGGTATACGGGGCATTTTATCGCTCTCATTGTCAATCTTAGGGGCTACAGACTTGGAGAGGCGAAGATCATGTCCCATTGGGATGAATCCCTTCTTGGATTCCTTCATATTAAACCTCTTTAGTATCTTGTCAATATACAGTATTTGGGAAAGCCCCAACATCATCTTCGATCTATCTCTATAGATTTGTATTCCTAATACGAAGGATGCTTCTCTCAAATTCTTCATAGAGAATTGTGTAGGTAACCATACTTTAGGCACTCTGACATTTTTGTCTCATTCCTAATGAGAAGAATGTTATCAACACAAAGCACAATAAACTGAATACTACTCCCACTAGCTTTCTTGTAAACATAAGGTTCATACAAATTTTTGATAAAGCCAATATGATTTGACCGTTTTATCAAAATGCATGTTCTAACTTTAGGACGCTTGTTTAAGCCCATAAATGGACCTTTCGAGTTTGCAAACCTTTTGCTCACTCCCTTTGGATATGAAACCTTGTGGTTGCTCCATATAAATTTCCTCTTCAATGTTTCTATTGAGAAAAATGATTTTCACATCCATTTGCCATATCTCATAATTATAATATGTGGCTATGGCAAGTAAAATTTGAATAGACTTTGCCATAGTGATCGGTGAAAAGGTTTCCTTGAAATCAATACCAGGTCTTTGAGTGTAACATTTTTCCACTAGTCATGCCATAAAGGTCATTACCTCTCCATCGACTCCTAGCTTTCGGTTATAGATCCACTTGCAACCAATGGGTATGATACCCTCCTGTAGATCTACCAAAGTCCATACTTTGTTGGAGTATATAGAGTCCATTTTAGATTTCATGGTATCTATCCAATGTCCTTAATCTATGTTCAACATAGCTTCTTCATAGGTCTTTGATTACTATTTGATTAGCCCATCTCATGAAGGAATCCGAACCTTTCAGGTTGCTTCTTGATTCGATTAATCCTTCTTAGAGGTTGTGTGTTAAGCTCTTGTTGTTCACTTGTTTCTACTGCTTCTGGGATGTTTTGATCATCTTGAACGTCATCAAGTTCAACAACAACGCCATTTCTATCTAATAAAAATTCCTTTTTCAAAAAGGTGACGTTCCTTGAAACAAACACCTTTTGTTTCGAGGTATCATAAAAATAATAACCCAAATACTCTCTTAGGTAATCCACAAATTTGCATAAGGTGGATCTACTATCCAACTTGTCTCCTACTAATCGCTTGACGTAAACGGGAGACCCTTAAACTCTTAGATAAGAGCAAGAAGGTGCTTTGCCATACCATATCTCATGCGGTGTCTTTAACACCAAATGTAAGGGTACTATGTTTAGTAGCCTCACTGCCGTTTCCAAGGCGTATCCCCAAAAGGATATAGGCACATTGGTGAAGCTCATCATTGAACGTACCATGTCCAACAAAGTACGATTTCTCCTCTACTCCATTATGTTGGGGTGTGTCGAGTGGAAGCCATTGAGAGAGAATTCCATTCTTCTTTAGATAATCCAAGAATTCGATACTTAAGTATTCTTCTCCTCGATCCAGTTGAAGAAATTTAATACTTAGTCCCAATTGCTTTTCTACTTCATTTATATACTCTTTGAACTTTTCAAAAATTTTGGACTTGTACTTCCTAAGATACACATGTCCGAACCTAGTATGATCATCGGTAAAGGTGATGAAGTATGAAAAGCCACCTCTTACACTAATTTTTAGTGGTAGGGATCAAATCCAAAGGACTTGTGGTTCGCTCTGTTTGTCCTAAAAAAGGAGTCTTGCTCATTTTTTTATTTAAACAAGATTCACACATAGGAAGATACTCTTTGCTACTAACGTTTAGTGCTTTGAGGGTTTCTAATTTGTTCATCCTATTTTTGGAAATATATCCAAGTCTTGTATGCCACAATATGGCATCTTCTTAGATATCTAATTTTCTTTTACTTTGTTGAATAGGCATCAATGATGGTTTAGAATCCAAAATGTATAATCCATTGTTTAATATACCTTGAGCAGTTAAAGAACCATTCATTAATGGCTTCAAATTCCTATTACATATAGAAAAATCAAATCCTACATTATCCAAAATGGGAATAGAAATAATGTTCTTAACAAGATCGGATACATAAAAGTAAGGATCAAGCACAATAAAGGGGTTCCCCAAGTCCAACTTGATGACCCCTTCAACTTTAGCCGCAACTTTTGCTCCACTGCCTAGGCATAAGATCATATCCCCATCATTGAGACTTATTCTTCTTTCCATCCCCTATAACGAACTACAAAGGTGAGAACCACATATAGCATCAAATACCCATGAGGAAGAATTCATCGTTAAATACACTTCAATAAAGTGTATACCCTTCTTAAGGGTTGCAAGATACTCCTTGCAATTTATCCTCCAATGGCCTTTCCTGCCACAATAGAAACAAGTTGCATCAGCTTTGGCCTCTTTCTTTTCCTTGAATCCACCCTAGGCTTTTAATGGTTGCTCTCCCCTAAAGGAATAACTCTTCTTCCTTTTACCTCCCTTTCTAGTACCCCTAAGGCCCTTAAACTTGGAGGAGGAAACAAGCATCAAAGGTTTATCTTTCTTCATCGTTGCCTCGGCGATTACCAATATATTGACCAATTCGTTAATCGTCACCTGTTCTTTTGACTTGTTAAACTTCATAATGAATTGATCAAATGAGCTAGGCAATGATTGAAAGATCAAATCCATATAAAGCTTGTTGTTTATAACTGCGTCCAATTGAGCAAGTTTTTCAATGAGACTGATCATCTTAAGGCTATGATCATGGATGTTTGAGCCCTCATTCATTCTAGTTCAAAAGAGCTCTTAGACAATGAGAACCTATCATATCTAGTTTGTACACCATATAACTCTTGTAAGTGCAAGTGAATGTCATTAGCACTTTTCATGTGCTCATGAGACTTTTGGAGCTTATTGGACATAGAAGCCATCATGAGGCATCGTGCTTGTAGATCATCATCAACCCACTTTGTGAACATTTCACATGCCTCATCATCGTCTATGGTGTCCGGCGGATTTTGGGTAAGCACATAAGTTCTCTTTTCGAAATTAAGAATAATCTTGAGGTTTCTAAGCTAATTGTGGAAGTTTGGCTCAGTTGGCTTATTAGTTTCCAAAATTGCATTGAGTGGATCTTAGCCATTTTGATTTTGAGATTTCAAAAATCTACAAAGGCGAAAAATAGATTATAAGCATGTGATTGAATATTGATGTTGAAAAACATGTTCAGGAACTTTCAAGCATGTTTTTTCCCTACTATGTTATCAAATTCTTCACCCCTTAAGGAATTCGAGAAATCTAATTTCCTAGTGAGAAGGCCCAAAAAGATTGTAGTGGACCCATGACTCATTAGACATCCATAAATAATCCCAAGTTAAGCAATTTTTGCTAATTGCATTTTTACGCAACCCTTGATATATTTTGCCTCACTTTCCATATAGACCTATGACTCGTGCAACATCTATACTACTAGGTGTTTAGTCAGACCTACCAATCAAACTTGATTTGAAACTGTACTATGGCATTCCACAACTCGTGAGACAATAGGAAGCGTTCAATCAAAGGTGCATCATATGCTAAGTATGTTAACATAGCATTCCACCATAAACGCGACCTACGACTCGTGAGACATCACGTAAATGTATTAGCATTTCATGTCACATACTATTAGTAGAAGGCATGGATTAATTTAAACTCTTTTTAATTTGTATCCATTTTGACTTAATATTTTGAAAGCACTTAAACTCTTCTAAGTGAAGGGATTTTCATGCTTGCAAAGATCTTATCAATTTTATATTCTCTTATTTAGGTTTCCTATATCTTAACCATGCATCTCATACATCAATAAGATAAAGAAAGCATAAATAAGTAAATGTGCCTAGCATGCTCCTAGGGTGGGACGACACTACTACAATACTAGGATACGTGGGCAATTCTTTTTGCCTCTAAATGCCTCAAAATTGCCTCTAATACATGTAGAGGCAATTGAATATAAAAGCCTTTACAGCTGCAGTCGCAAAAAAATATGGAGGCAATTATATAAGTTGCTTCTATATACAACTAATGGAGGCAATTTTTTAGCATTTAGAGGCTTTTACTCAAGCCTGTATTTCTTGTTTTTGAAGGCCCTAAATAGATAAAAGCCTCCAAGTCCTATACGAAAAAGGGCATAATCAATCATGTGCCTCCAAAGGATAAACATACATATATATTAGTCATATTAATTACAATTACATTTCTAGTAACTATACAACCATAATTGTATCAACCAAATATAGCTTAACAATCCAAATAACTCCTAAAGAATTCAATCAAGAATGATTTAATGGCTTATTTACACTTAATAAATAAATGAGAATTTTATTGCCGACTCGAATCAGATAACAAATTTGAGTTAACTAAAATTTTATACAATCAAGAGTCATATAAAGATATTAGCTCTAGATTAAGTATTCACTATACCTTTAGAGCAAACTAATGTTTCATACAAAATTTTGAATTTTAACTAACATTAAAATGCTAGTTTCCAGGGCCACCTTTGAATGTATCAGTCAACTTCTTAGTAGGACCTCAAGCACCATTTGCATGCCTCAAGTTGTTCATGGAGCTGCTTCTAGATTTAATATCCAATCAGAGTGCTTCAGTTATCCCCATTGTCCTACCATCAAAATATCTAATTGATGTTTATATTCAATAGCATTAAACTTATTGACTCTGAGGGGAAATATTATGCCATGCCATTTTACTCATTGCTCATTTGCCTGTTTGGCTTACGCAACCTACTTTTAGTTACTTATTTACTCCTCATTCAACTTCTTTGTTGCACTCATGCATAATGAATCTTAGTTAAAAACTTAATCACCAATACATAAATATAAAACTAATCATAACTTATAGCAGTACAACATAAAAAACAAAGCTTCAAAAGTAGCTTTTAGAAGTTCATGCAGATTTATGCATCCAAATAACTCTACAAATAAGACCATAACTATAATGTATCCACCAAAGTAAATTTATGATCACCAAACTCCTCTACTAATTCTACAATAGCCAAAAACCTCCAATGAGGAAAAAAAAATCTTAAACAGTAAATGAACATAGAACCAACCACATACCATACTAATAAATAAAATACATTTTTTATCACAAGGCATTCCAAACAGTATAAGGAATGATCTCATAAGTACTCAACAAGGAAATAAATAAATATATTACTATCATAAATCTTAACCATAGGATTTAAACTTGTTGATAAAGAATGATATATCATCTACTTACCCATTTGTGGGACTAGGAACATTTGCGATATTCAACTTCACAAGATGCGGATGAATTGTCACCCAAAACAAGCTTTATACTTTGACAATCATCACACATCTAAACAATTTGTTGAATTTAGTTTAAGAATGAAACAAACTAAATGCATCATGGTCCTCAAGATGCAATATACAGGAACATATCTTGTTTCCGAGTTAAGTTGCTTCACATAGAAAACATAAGCATAGAAAACAGATTGTCTCTGATGAATAATTTGTTGACAAAAGTTGAAAGAACATTCAATGCTTTTGCCTTAGTCGATAGATAATGATTACTAAACCAAGCATCAATATAGCACAAGGAAAGAGCTCTCAAGAATCCTTCTTTTAATAAAATAACTAGGTAAATGACAGCTCCAAAATGAGGAAAAAAGCAATAACCATGAAAATAAACTAGTGATTTGAATTTGGAGAATAAGGCATTACTTGGTATTTGGGAACCCAAATTCAGAAACCAAAAATCTCTTAACCCAAGAACCTTATCTATCATTTACAAGCATGACCATTAAACAAAATATGATGATGCTTGGACTTCTTTTCAATTGATCCTATATGCTTAAAAGTAACCTTAAATGTTTTTAAAATTATACCTCACGCCATTCAAAAAATTTATAAAAACATGAATGATCGGCTAGTATTACAAAAATATTCTCAATCCAATTGGCATTCTTGAATTTTGGTACATTAGCCAGAACCATTTCCTAATACCTAGTAGAAGCTTTTGTGAAAATCCACAAAACATGATGCTATCTGCCAAGATTTCGGAGTACTAAATGCCCAAACAAATGTGACTTCCCTAGCATTATCTCAAAGGGCTATAGCTTTCTTTTTCTTTTTTTATTCATTCAATACAAATTGTTAGTAAATTATCATTTGTAGTAGATAATGAGGACTCTTCACTCTAGATAATCCCAAGAAAAAAAATTTATATTTATTATTTTTGATAGACGTGATGTTATGAAACTTCAAATTATAGAAGTAATTTATTTCTGTTAACAACGTGATTAGAACATTTTTTGGTAAATATAGGTTATTTGATATTAAAAAGACGGGCAACGCACCTAAAAAAGATCATTATGCACTAGAACGGAGTCCAAACAATTTTTGGCAACATGTAACCATCAAGAACATAGCTATTCTTCTTGTTTGGAGTCACTAAAAAAATCAGCAACTTTAGATCATTAACCGATACAATGTAGCAGTCCTAAAAGTTGGAGAGAATAGCATACAAGTTACTTGGGGGTTGAACCAGAGCTTTGCACCAAAGACTGTTGCATCGTACAATGAAGTTAAGTTGAAGCTTTGCTATGCACCCATTAGCGAGACAGAATGTAGATAGAGGAAAATTGCTACATATCTTATCAGGACAAAACTTGTCAATTCACAATTACTCATAGAACCTACACTAGAATTATCAAAACTTTACATGGAAAATAGAGAGATAAAAATATGATCATTTTTTAAAATTAAAAAAGCTAATATTGATATTTCACTTAAATGTTAAAAATTAATAAAAATTAAATAAATAACATTGAATTCAATTACAAAATTTTCCTTTTGATTTTGGACCTCAAGTTTGAGTTGGTCATCATAAAAGTGTGTCTAAACCTTTTAGATATTTGAGATCTTTATGCAAAGTATAAACGTATGGCCTTTTTTTACCTTATGCACATTAAATTTTAAATTTTCTTTGATAATTAGATAGAGTATTAGCCGCAAACTTGTCATATAATTTAGAAAATATATTTTGTATTATTAAGAAAAAGCAGGGTATTAATCAATGGAAAATAAAGCACCAAATCACATAAAGGGGATTTAATCAACAAGATTTTTACTCATGCACTCACTATTCAAGTGATGATCCAAATAACATGCCAACATCATCTTCAAAAATTGATTTACACCACCATGAACATTCATTGGATAATCACATTGCATGAAATAACATGATGAATTATGGCCAAATACCTTAAAAGAACAAAGAGGAGCATGCATTAAGACAAAAACTACATCAGCTATAAATAACTAACATAGAACAGACAGCTTATGTTGGCAACTGAAATTCAAATAGTATAAAAATTTAAGATGATGTATTTATGTATAAGAGCTTTCCTTGTGAGGATTGCATTCGTGCACATGAAAAAATTAAGAGACTTGCTTTTTCGAGAAGCAAAATTAGGGAAAAACTATCATGATAGAGTTCCATTATTCTGTCAATAATATGGACAAAGAAATAAAGGAAAAAAAATCATCTTACAAATTAACTGCAAAGCTTAAAATCAAGCACTAATATTTAAGCTTTAGTCCCATCACTCACATTTGCTTGCGATTTTGCTGGAATATGCAATAATGAACTTGACTGCAAAGAACTTTGGACAATTTCTTGGTGAAATTTTCGAAAAGAGGAAGATATAGTGCTCAGAACTTCAAGCTTCAGCCCTAACACTTACACTTGCTTGTGATTTTTCCGGAATATAGAACAACGAACATGATGGCGAAGAACTTTGGATAATTTCTCTGTGAAAATTGATAAAAGATGAGAATCGAAGATGAAGACATGGCAGATTGATGGATTTTCGATGGGATTTCAATTAAGTTAAGTGATTTCAAATAGTTGAGCTGAGAAGCCAAGCGTGAGGCATATGAGAGTGAGAGCTTTCTAGAGATATTATTAATTATGTTTTCACAAAAATAACAAAATTATTAAAGAAAAAAAAGGTGCATATTGGGCATGATAATTCTATCACTATTATCTTTAAAGATGTAGTAACACATCATCTTTATATGCATAAATTTAAATTATCAAAATATTAATATAATTATTATTAATAGATAATGATACATTCACTTTTATAAAATAGATATTTAATTACATAATTTTAACTATAGTCGCATTATATAATATACAATATTATATGTGACAAATAAATTTTGCATAAAAAATTTTAAAATGTAGGTTGTTACATATTCTAGAGAATTTTTCATTGGGCATGTCTTGACTATGTTGCTTTTACTTTGTCATTTTAAGCCAATGTGAAAAGATCATTTTCAGCATAATTTACAAAATCGACCTTTGAATCAACTTAGCCAAGATATTGAATTTATTCCCACTGTTTCTTTCCTTTTGAAGGGTTAATGTGTCAATTCAAGGTGAATTCTGCAATATTGAAGTGGTTGAAGACACATAGACTTCTTTTGCGAATGAAATGTTTAAAAGTTTTATAGGGAAAAGAAAAAAGAAAAAAAGAAAGTGCAGAGGAGTACTTACCACAAAATCTTAATCCATTATAATGGTGTGTTTGATTTAAGTTTTACTTAATTCGTTCAATAAGATTTTTCTTTAGTACAATTGATGTTATAAATTTTAGGGAAAATTGCAAAAATATTGCCGTACAAACACTCTTTTGGCAAAAGAGGACACAAATTGTAGGCAATAGCATATAAGACTAAAATCATTTAAAAATAAAAAAATTAGGACAATGATCGCCGGAAAGTACATCAATCGCTGGGTTTTCCCTACGTGGCTCCTAGTTGGCAAATTCTGGCCACTTTTTTCCTATGTTAGGTGGCAGGCATTTGCATAGTCATTTGCCACATTAATAAAAATGAACACTTCACTTGCCACCTCAGCTGAAGGAGGGAAAAAATCGTTGCTTAAAGCAGGAAAGAAAGACCCCCTTGATCTCCTTCTTCATATCGTTGCCTAACCTACCTCCTGACATGAGAAGAAAAAATTTAAGAGCCCGACCTGCAATGTCAACAATTATTGGTAATGTGAACTGCTATTGTGGGAAAAAAGTTGTCATATGGACTTCTTGGACTGATGATAACCCAGGAAGAAGATTTAGTTCGTGTATTGACTATAAGGTAATTTCGTGAAATTTTCACACAATTTTAATGAGAATATTTTTTTCCCTCAAAAAAGGGGATGTGGATTTTTTGGATGGAATGACCCTCCATTATGTGAAGGGCAACGCTTATTATCCCTGGGTTGTTGCAGAGGATTAGAGCAAAAAAAGCAAAATTTGCTGAGTTGAAAATGAAAAAGAGAAAGTTGAATTGATGCTTCTCACTACATGGTTAATTTTCCTAGCATTGTTGTTGTATTTGATGTGGAGTGTTCTGGAGAAAAAGGCTAAAAGCACATTACTATTTCATATGATGGCCTGAAGACAGAAAAGAGTACCCTGTAGGAAGTCTTTTTCCCTTTTGGTTGCTAGGTGTAGATTTTTGAATTTTGTATTAAAATTACTACTATAATTTGTCTTAGAATCTATGGAAAATCTTCAGTTGTGCTCCCTAATACTAAGTTGCAATTAGTGATTTAGTCTAATGTATTCATGTTTACTATATTCTAAGTTTCAGTTGTTGCAATCTTGTTGTTGGTTTTAATTATTGATTAGTGCATTTTTTCATTCTTCTAAAGAAAACTACACAGCACAAAATAAAGGCCAAAAAACCAACAAAAGTACACATACAAAAGAAACAAAAAAAAATGCATAACAGAAAGAAGCAATGAAGCTATACCAAAGCCACCTACACATAAAATGAAAAATGGTAAAAAAAAAAAAAAAAAAAGCAACACCAATCAACCCAAAACCATAAAATGGTATGCTCAACACACCAACCAATCCAAAAGCATTCAAAACTCCTTACACACCCCACCAACCAAAAGCAATACAAAAACAACATTAAAAATGCAATTCTTCATTGAAGTTAATAGTTACTTATCCTTACAACAATCCAACACCAACAATATTAATTACAAAAACTCCAAATTTTTGTTCTAGAAGACATAAGCAATATAAGTATGCAAATTCAATCCTTAGACAATGAAGTCATGCTAGAGATGTCCATGAACTTTTTCCCTTCTTACCTTATGATAGGTACTGCACCCTGACTGGTAAAGTTGCTTCTTGGAACTAACTGCTGTACAAATGAACAACCCTGCATTAGAGAAGGACCTCTAATGGTCAACCTGCTATGCAGTATTCTTGAAGGTACTTGAACTTGGTTCCTTCCCATCTGTAGCTGCTAGAACATGGAAGGGCCAAGAATAGGTAATTGTTGAGATATTTAGCTCTGTAGACTTTATGAGATGCTTGCTTAACCAGGAGCTTCAGGATCAACTTGAAGTTGCACTGAACATGGTGGTTGTATGTTTGGAGCATCCTCCAAAACTAGTACCAGGCTTGCAGCATTAGGAGGAATTTTGCTTGATGCACCACCTCGAGTTTGGCTTGCAGCATCAACTGAAAATTAGCTTTTGCCTTCTTTATCTAGGTTAGCTCTCTTTTTCCTCACCTACAAAAGAAAGCATGAGAAAATTCAATTAAGAAAATTACATATTAGCAATGATAATTGACACAGTTGACCATTTACATTCAATTTTTTCCTTGATCTCAAGTTCCCAATTTCTTCAGTTTCCTAACTTGCATTTCTCTTGCATATCTTTGTTTTATGGCCAATAACACCACATAACATGTACCTAATTACACTTTTCTACTTTTTCAGCTTCATAGTCTCTTTCACCATTTTCTTTTTCATTAACTTCTCTCTAGCTTCATTAGGTTCCTTCCTTCTTGCCTTAGATGGCCTGCTAGCATCCCTTCCAAAGTTTGGTGGCCATGGTGCAATGAATATACTATCACCCCACAACTCCTGACCATTTATTTGCAAGACGGGCTGTTTGTACACATTTTTGTAAGTCTCAACTTTGTTACAAAGGTGAACATACTTTTCTAGATCATCTCTTTGATTAACTATTGCAGCCAAGGTATGTTTACTAGGAATTCCTGAAAGCTGCCATCTTCTGCTAGTGCAAGTCATTAGCTGCAAATCAATACAGTGTTGACTACCATCAAAGCAGCTGATTTGGTAATATATGTTATCTGCTTTAATAGGAATACAATCTGGAATCTTGTTGGAGTTCTTTTCAAGAAGCTTGTTGATTTTAGGGCAAAATGCACATTTCCACTTTGTAGCAGTCCTATCGTTGTTTTCTTGAAGCCTCTTCATCAAAAACTCTCATATCCACTACAACATAGTGATTATGAGCTCAACTTTCATCAATTTCTCTCAACTCCTGCATTTTTATTTTAAACTCAGCAAGTGTTGTTGCTTTTGCTGCTCTCCAAATTGCATTTTTGAAAGACAAGCCCCCTAAAACCAGTTTATTTCATGTTGTTGTGCATATTCTTACACAAAACCTACATTCTGAAGCAAGGAATACATTTTCAAAGGCATGAATTAGGCCTTTCTGCTTATCTAACATGAATGTGTATTCATCATCTTGCAAGATCTCCAAGTTTTGTTTTAAAATTATCAAAAACCACTCCCAAGTCTCTCTAATCTCCTTACAAACTACTGCATAAGCAATAGGATAGGTGTTATTGTTTGGATCAACACCTACTGCTAACAAAAGTACTCTTCCATAAGGATCTTTTAAGTGGCAACCATCTACTGCTATGAAAGGTCTGCAAACTATTCTAAATCCTTTTTTTAATGTACTGAAGCATACATATATCCTACTGAATCTCACTTCACCATTAATCTCTTTAGTCCCTAAGATGATGGTTGATCTAAGATTGCTCTTCCTAAGCTCCTCAACATAATCCCATAGTATGATGTACTGATGGTCAGAACTACCCTCAAGCATCTTGATTGCCTTCATCTTAGCTCTATCGGCTTGATCTTTAGAAATATTACATCTTAACTCATTGATGGCATCAATCCTAAAACTCTTCACTGCTCTCTTGGGGTCACTTATGAATTTTTGAAGGTATCTTTCACTCAATCACTTAGTCTTCATGTTCTTGACATTGAAAGTCTGTGAGCAAGAATGGTATGGGTTATACTCCCTAACTATGAAAGTGCTCTCCCTAGTAAACTTAATAGCATTCATCCTCTATTAGCAATCTTCATCCATATATCTGCAATACACCCTATTCTTGGCACTCTTTGTTTGCTTTAGTGCCCTTTTGGTTTAATAACATATGATTGCATAGCTTTTTGAAATTATGCCTTTGTGCTGAAGATCATACCTAACTCAAATGTAGGATCATAAATCTCAATTGGATTGAATATAAGATGACTCATGCCTTCTTTATCTTCATCAGATAATCTACACTCATCAAACTCATTTTCACTATCAAGCAAATTATCCTCATCAGATTAATTAGACTCATTTGAATCCTCTTCATTTGAATTGTCATCTTTGTTACTTGAGTTGATAGCTTGCAGATCCTCTTCATCATCTACATTTCTAGAAAATAAACTATCATCATCTGTTGCCTCATCTTCCTCCTTATATTGACTATCAACCAGTGAGTTTGAAACATACAAGTCACAATCATTACCTTAACTTACTTGCACTCCCTCATGAAAAGATTTTGTATTTTCTGTTGCATATTTGCAGGCATCCACTACCTCATCAATCTCTCTAAATATGTTCTCTAATTCTATGTCATCCATTTTCATAATTACCTTGTATTGGATCAACATCATCTAATTCTTCTTCTTCATGTTGCAAGTTTTGTGGTTCATCTAACTCAGGCTGCAAACCTTATCATTAATTTCATTTTCAGAAACCTGAGTATGATGTAGGTCTTTATCTACTTGAATCTCAGCTTCAACTTCATTCATCAACTTGTGTTTGACCTATATTCTCAATACCAGTTTCCTTTTCTACTTGAATTTGCTCCAAGGGATCAATTTCAGGATCATCATGTTGCATAGGATCCTTATTCTCAGCCAGTGCATTACCTTCTTCTGGAATCTGCTCCAAGGGATGACTTAGGTGATCTTTATTCTGATGCATATTATGCTCAACATTTGGAGGATTATAGTCAGCATCAACATACACTGGCATCTCAACCTTGGCAGCACTAAACTGGAATGAATGCTTACGAACATCTGCATCCTTGCTTAATAACTTGAAGCCAGTAGTTAACCTCACAAAGTATCTCTGCTTCTTTCCTAAACCTTTTATATGGCAATTGAATTCAAGCAGGTTGAGCTTAGACATATGCTTGCTCTCCATATAGTCAAACTTCATAACTTTGTCATCAACATAATCATCCTTAGGAAAATTAACAAATTGTCCACCGTAATATATAGCTACAGTCAGGCTATGTGAAATGGGATATGTTAAGAAATATGTACTTAATTTAGTGACAGTACAACCAACGTGTGATTATGGATAAATTAAAAACAATAAAAAAAATGGCAGGGCCAAATGTACCGATACAAACAAATTAGGAAAAGTCAGACGTGCCAACATGTGAATACAAACAAAATTTAAGAACCAACTATAGGCCTAGCATGTACACATATAAGAATGACACAAAGCAAGCACGGGGGGACCATTATCATATACAAAAGTTGCGAAAAAAAGCAACTGGGACCATTTCGCTCAAATGCCAACGCTCTAACCCTACAATAAAACTTAAAAATTTGTGCAATAGCCCACAACAAACTGAAGATGTGCATAGGTAACCATAAATTAACATAAACCAAAAGAAGGAATAAAAAACTTATGGTATTGTGGTGGTGGGAAATCAATGTAGTGAAGTGTTCATTTTTATTAACATGGCAAATGACTATGCAAATGCTTGCCACCTGATGTAGGAAAAAATTGGCCAAGATTTGCCAGCTAGGTGCCACGTAGGAAAAACCCAGCAATCGATGTATTTTTTGACAATCATTGTCCTAAATTTTTTTATTTTTAAAGAATTTTAGTCCAATAATGCTACCGCCTACAATTTGTGTCCCCTTTTGCCAAAAGGGTGTTTCTACAATCCTATTTTTGCAATTTTTCCTAAAATTTATTTTTCAAATTAGAAATTGATTCTATCAATTTGTCCATAGTTGATTATTTGTTCAAACATCCAAAAAGATAATTCCTTTAAGACATTCAACGTCCAATTTTGATCATGATACATCAAAAATAATATTGAGAGAGGAGCATGTAACTAACCCTTAAAGTGTTAAATGCAAACTCAGACCATGATCGATTAAAATATTATTTTCTAAAAAATAATAATTCCATGTGAAAATTAGAGGAAAAAAAGCAAGTTATTGAAGTGAGAAATAATGTTGATATTGAGTTATGATAATTGGTCAATTAGCCAAATAGCATTATCTTTATATCTTTTTTTTTTTTCCATTTACACATGCATGCACCCAAGGTCTCTTTAGGGTGTGAACTTGGGGTTGGCAATGATACTAGACCAATTAGCAACTCGCCTCCTTATATTATAATTGTGAGTTTCATAATTCAAATCCTAATAAATTTGAAATTCTTAATATGCATATGTATAAATAAAAAAATAATAATAATCACAAACGTGCATAAGTATATCAAAGTTTATTTTTATTTAAAGTCATCATCGTATATGAGTGTAATAAATTAATAATCAAGTTTTAATCACCATAGCATAATTAAATTATTGTAAAATTTTCTCCATGACCACCAAAATTAACCCTAAACCCACATAACCACAAAATCCATAATTATGACTAGCCTTCATTTCCACACCATTAATTCTTCCAAAGTTCCTATTGTTCACACAAATTTCGAGTCTGCAAAAAAAAAATTACAATACAAGAAAAATATGGACAAATTGAATATTTATTGAAAAAAAAAATTGGTTACAATCTCTGGAAATATCTCCGTAATTGAAGACTAATCCTCTCATTCTTCTCCTTGGATTTGATTCAAGGGCCTGATGCTTGTTCTTGAATCGGATGCGTAACTTCCTACTAGACTTGCGGAAGAAATCGCAAACTTTCTTGAAATCAAGTATTTGTTTTGATGTCAAGGTCTTCAGAATTTAATGCTTTTGAAGAAAATGTAAAACCCTTGTGGTTGCAGCACTTCTTCGTGGCGAGAGCTCGAACTTGAGAGCTTGAATTGCTTGAATTTCTTTATGTGTAGTATGTCTTCTAGTCCCTCTTTTTATAGGCACAAATTAGGGTTTGATGACTTAAAGCTTGAGTCTCTCCTTGGGCTTAGATACCACTTGAGACGGGCCTAGTTAACTAATGGGCCATATTAAAATTTATTTTGACCCCATTAGCTAATCCAAAATAAATAAGATATTTTAAAATTCAATTCGGATTGGCCCATTTTATAAAGCCCAAATTTATTCTGGACTTTAATTTAGATCCCAAATCAATAGCGAATTTACTTGGGCTATCAGATGGTGATTTATCTCAATGAAATTTTGATGTCAACAGATGCCCCCACTTCAAAGCTTGGCGAAAGACATGCCCAATGGGAGACGAATGTAAAGTATTTGATTACATAAATTGTATGAGCCACAATTTAAAAAGCCCATAAATTTATCAATATCTTAATTAGTAAAGAAAATTTAAAAAAAAAAGAAACTAATTTTGATAACATAACACGCACAACCCATATCCCTCAACTTTTTTTTTTTTTTTTTTTGTGGTCCACCTTAGAGGTGTCAAATGAGCCGGGCCGAGCCAGCCCAGCTCGTTTAACTGACGGATAATGCCAGTTTCGAGCCGAGTCGGGCCGGCTCGCGGGCCGTTCACGGTCCGGACTGTGACAGGCTGAAAATTGAAAAGTCCGGCTCGGCTCAAAACCAACCCACTATATAGGCGAGCCGGTTTATATATGAGCCGAGCTAGGCGGCCCGGCTAGTGAGCTGGCTCGCGGGTTGGCCCGCGAGTTTCTTTTTTTTTTTTTTTTTGAAAATGAATTTAAAATTTTGAAGTTTTTATATTTATGTGATTATTAATATTTTTTTCAACACTTATATTTTTTTAAAAGACTTAATAATTTATACTTATGTGATTTTTAATATTTTACAACACTTAAATACTTATAAAAACTTAGAAATTTATACTTATTATTAATTTCTTTTATCAATTATATTTCTCCAAAAATACCACCAAATAAGGTGGTGAAGGGTTTGGCATGGACCCCTCTACCCGTCATTAATTTAGAAAAAATAATTACATAGAGGTGGATTTGACCAAATCTCTAAATGAAAGGACATAATAATAACAAAAAAAAAAAAAACAACTTTGTAATATCTAAACATATTCAATGATAAACCGATCGTTCACTCAAGTGATCTAAATCGCTCTCGGATTGAGTTGCAATGGTGGATGCAGTTTCAAGCCATTCTTCATCGTCTTCTTCAAATTGAGGCAATATGCTATTCACCTTTCTCAACTTTTTTTTATAATTTATAATTTTTATAAATTTATAATTTAAAAATTAAAATTTCTTAATTATTGATTTATACATTTATAAAGTAATAAATTAAATTATACATTCTTAATTATAAATTATAAATTTATAATCTTTTAAAATTAATAATTTGTAATTTAAAAATTATAATTTATAATTTAAATTAAAAAAATATTGCGGGCTAAGCAGGCTAGCCCGCGTAGCTCGCGAGCCGGCTCGTTTAGCCCGCGAGTTGGGCTAGCCCACGGTCCTTCACGGTCCGCGAGCCGAGCCGATCCCGGGTTGCAAAATTTCAGCTCGAGATGGGTTTTCAAGCAAGCCGGTCTAGCCCAACCCATATTAAAAAATTAAATGAGCCGATTTTTTTTGCGAGCCGGGCCGGACTGGGCCGGTCCACCCGGCCCATTTTGACACCTCTAGTCCACCTTACTTTCCAACAAAAACAAAGAAAATATAAAATAGGGTTTTTGAGCTATATGTTCTTCCACAACAGACTGTCTTCAGACTTTATTTTCAATTGACAAAGCTTCTCCACTCAATTTTTCATTCATTTTCAATTGGTAAAACTTTTGACTTTACCTCACCAATTTGGCTTCGGCCCATTGTATGCTTTGGTAGAAAAAGAAAAGCCAATCCAATTGATCTTGTAAAGAGCCAAAAACAGCTTCTATTCGTCTCCTAAATTTAGTAACCATGAAGAACGCGAACAACTGAGGAAGTAATCTGCCAAGCAAATTTTGGCAAGTCACATTCATTTCTTTCCTTCCAGTCAATCGAAAAAACTTGGAAATTATCCTTCTAAGGTATTATTCTCTATCAAAGAAAGCCTTTATTTCTATCAATTACTCTGTTAAAGCTTAGAATCTCACTGCCTAATAAGCTCCAACCAGCGGGTTGGTTTTCTTTTTTTTTTGTGCTGCATTTGGGAAGTGAATCCGGAATGATCAACCAAATATCATTCCTGTATCTTTCTTTTCCAAAACATTTACAGATATGAGATCTTCCCTCGGTTATACATATGCATTCTTTATAAAAAGGTTCCATACCCAATTTTTCTTACACGGTCAGAAGCAATAGAATAATAGGTTTCTTTTATCCAAGATTATTTTGGCATTCGTCAAATAGGTTGATAACCCTTGGCTTTTGTTGCTTAATTAGCTTGACTCTCATGAGGCCTTCTTTTTGCACACATTTTCACATTATTTGTTTTTTTTTTTTCTTCAAAAGAACACCTTTGTTAGTTCCTTTGTTTTGTCACTTTTCTGCAGAATTCACAGCTTGCAAGCCTTTCTTAGAGTTGGTGGATCAGTTTTGTAACCTTCACCGCAGAATGTCGGTTCAATTCTCCTCTTTCTTTTTATCATTTTTCTATCACTAAGACAAATAAAGGATAAATAACTTGCTCTCTCTCTCTCTCTGTCTCTCTCTCTTCAACAGGGCCATGAAGATAGATTTCAAGGACCATAATGAACCAATTCCATGCATCGTGATTCGAGGTGATAAAGATTTCTCCAAAGCCAAAGACACTACTTTATGTGTGTATGAAGCTTTCGTATATGTCAATCCTTCAAGGCTCTATCAAACTATTCCATGCACGTTGTTGAATGGTTCGAGGAGACAACTAAGGAGACAATTAATCAGCGTTCCGGTGCTTCTACTTGTTCCAAGATCTTGCTGTTGAAATCATCACTTCATGACATCGGAGCCATACATGTAGAATTCTCACTTTCGAACTACTATCTCAGCATCAATAAAGACCCGTGGAGAATTCTAGCATCTAAGTTCGATGAGGTATCCTTTCACACTGGCTATTGGGAGTGGGCAGAGGACATGCAGGGCCATCATGCAGACATTCTTCGTCGATCCAAGATCTATACAGCTGTTCATGCCTCCATTTTCACGTACGTTTGCAACAAGAATTTCCTCCAAGCATTCCTCGAGCTATGGTGCCCTTCTACAAATACACTACATACTGCTATTGGAGAACTGTCGATATCTTTATGGGATCTTCATTGACTTTGCGGACTGTCGATACATAAAGATTTCTATGATAAAGTTGTCCCATCTGCCAATAAGCTGCTTAATACCGATACCTACCAACCTTGTTTGCCTCAAAGCTGCAAGTATCTATTCGCAGCATACCACATGCTTCTGAAGGACTCCAATAGTGTATCTGCTTCTGACTGGATTGGGTCTTGGTTCAGAGGCTCGACTAGATATACACAACCACCTTCAAGGCCATCCAGGAAGAGACTTGTCAAGCTAAAACTATCTCGCAATCCTTGTGGGAACATCAACATATCTCTTTTATCACGCACCAAGGAATACGATGAGCCCTTTTTAATGCTAGAGATTGAAGAGGATATCAGGGATGAAACTTATTTGGCTACTTTCCTTTCATGTTGGTTATACAGTTTTGCTTTAGCATATCGCAAAGTTGATAAGGCACGTACTTCTGTTTTCAAAGTTTCAAGTAAAATAGCTCATGGCGATTGTTATTGTTTAGCAATTCCTATATTGGCAAATATTCACCGCAATTTCAGAGAGATATCTACCTCAAAGAGCTTGAGCGAGTTTACCACCATCTTCCCTATTCATTATGTGTACAGCTGGATTGGACGCTATCTTCAAACACATTTTCCATCCAAACTTGAATCAGTTGGAGCTCAGATGGTGAAATATGCAGGAGAAAATATGGCCAAACACTTTGAACTTGCTGAGGTACGAGAATTATTCCACAACTTTAAACCCTCAAGGCTTTAAACTTGCGCACACAAGGGCAAACCTCAATGATAGATGATTGGGGCATATCCAATACCTACAAAGATCTTTTCGTGGCTCTGTAGTCTAGTTACTTGACATTCCGGAGTGGGGCAATATGTTTTGTTAAAGCTTATAGTCCTCATCGATTCAGCCGGCAACATGGTTTTTGTCAAGATAATCCTGGCCATCTAAAAAGGGAAATTCTTAAATGTAAGTTGGTTGAACTTGTTCAACTTTGGCATTCTTGTACTTTGTTGGGCACATCTTCCAAGCTAATTGTACAAAGCAATACCTCCTCATCGCCTTTGGTTACGAGGGAATATGCGGATTGGTGGGCTGAACATTAGAAGGCTTATTCAAGGAAGAACACAAAAATCATTCTCAAACTCCATCAACCTATATATATGAATTCCAAAAGATCTCAAAAGGCTTTAAGATAGGGTTCCAAGGATGGCAAAGTTGCTCTATCTCCTCGAGATTCAGTTGATGGCATGGAATCAGTAGAAATGTCCTCCAAGAAATAACGGACTCTTCATGTAGACTCGACTCCTGGGCTTATCCCTACAGCTAGTCCAACTGAAGGAAATGAAGCGATTTCTGCCTTGTCGCTCTCTAATGATGAATCCAGCAACTAATACCAGTTTAAAAAGAGATTAAAGGTTATTGACTTAGACAATATTAAGGTGAATTCAACTCTTTTTGCAGATGCTCCAAGTTCTTCATTGCCTTTAGAGGAATTAGTAGAATACGTACATATGCTCATTATCATTCTTATTTTTTTATTCATCCCCCACCTTCTTTTTTTTTTCAGCTTGCAGACCTTGAGAAAGAAATTCCCATAGCTTCTGAAGGTAGCATGGGCTCAATAAATGAAGTCAACCTTTTTGGCTTATGTGGAAAATACACTACTTCCCATCCTTCTGGTAACAATGCATCAATTATTTCTCTTTGTAAAACTGAGACCTTTTGCAAGCATCTAAATAATATTGCTTATTTTGTTGCAGAAAAGTTGCCTGTTGAGGATAATGTGCCTAAGTAGCCCAAGAAGGCATTTGAAGTTCCATCTCGGCCATTTCCATCTGGTGAAGTTTCTGAATTTTGTCCCACAGCTATAAAGACTGAAGCTAAGCAGATATTGATCAAATTTTACTGGCAATGAATATGTCAGAAGATTATGAGAACTTCATTTGAGCATATTTCAGGGGTAAAGCCAGCGATTGACGATTTGATTGTGGAGAAGAAGACATTTATGAAAGATACATCATCCTTGGAGAGTCATCTAAAGTCTTTCTTTGAAGGCGCTTCCAACTACACAAAAGTTAAATTGGACTCCATCCAAAGAGAAACACGAGAGGCTCATGAGAAAACACTTCTTCTTGCACAACAAGATCTTTCTGAGGTTGAGGCAACAGAGAATGAACGAGTTGAGGAGGTGAATAGTATAAAAGCATAACTTCTTCGAATCACCAAGCAGCAAGAAGAATTGAAGGCGCGACTTGCAGAGTTGAACAACAAGGAAGAGCTTACAAGCTTATCACTCATAAAGCAGAAGAAAACCTATCCAACATTCAAGAAGTAGCAATCAAGAGGGAAAAAGTCTCGAAGCTTGAGAGCACTCCATTTTTTACTGATAAAGAGGTTGAAGCTTTGAAAAGGATTGAGGCATTACTTGAAGAATCCTGTAATGATTTAACTGTCTTTGACTTGTTTGCTTGAGCATTTAGCTTCTTGGCATTCTTTCTTTTTTTTTTTCAAATTGATGTAAAAGAACATTCATATCCAATAAAAAGCTCTTTTCTTTTCATCAATTTTTATGCTATTTTCTGCGCTTTTCTCATTAACACCAACTAAGCGAAGATCAACCACATGCTTTCAATGATAGAAAAACTATGAACTGGCTCAAACTTACAAACAACTTGGCTATCTTTAAGACAAACCAAACTTGTTTAAAGATGTGACTAAACTTAGAAAATAAATTCCAAGCTTTCTACGTACCTCATCAAGGGGATCATGTCATCATGTAGTTCAAATTTTGTTTTAAGGGGGATTGTACACAGTTCATACTCATGCGAGACAAGAGTATCCATAGCTTAGCCACTCTGGACGAGATGAAGTATTTCTACATTTTAGCCACATGAAATACTTTCAGTGGAGTAGATTAACAGTTTATCCACATGAACTACCATTGGTGTGCACCCTACACAGTTTATACTCGTGATGGTCAAGAGTAACATGCAGTTTATGCTCGTGCGTCAAGGAGCATATTTCTTCATGGATAATAGCGCTTCAAAAACCTACCATTTATAAGACCAATGCACTGTCCATCTTTATCCACCAACTTATATACACCATTTGTGTAAGCTTCTTTCACCACATAAGGGCCATCCTACTTTGATACAGACTTGTCTCTTATTCACTAGGTGATGGTAATTGGCCTCCTTACTGCCAAAACCAGATCCCCAACTTGAAATGATCGAAGGCAGATTTTCATGTTGAATGCCTTTGTCATGCAAGCTTGGTAGCACTCGAGTTGTTATTAAGCTTCAAGCTTTTTCTCATCCAACGCTTCCAATTCTTCAAGTCTGAGGCGAGCATTTTCTTCAGTGGTAAGTCCTTCTTGAATTGAGATATGGAGTGAAAGTATCTGACTTTCAAGGGGAAGAACAGCTTCAACTCCGTATACCAAAGAATATGGAGAGGCCTGAGTAGTTGTTCGATGTGTCATTCTGTATGCCCACAATGCTTCTCCAACTTTCTCATGCCAATCCCTTTTTGACTTCAACACCACTTTTTTCAAGAGGTTGCACAGGGTCTTATAAATACTTCAGCCAAACCATTTGCAGCCACATTGTACATCTAGGAGTTATGCTGCTTAAAACCAAACTGTGCACATAACTTATCCATCAACTTGTTATAGAATGGCTTCCCATTGTTGGTGATAATGTAGCGAGGTACTCCATATCGAAAAATAAAGTTCGAATGGATGAACTCAACCATTGTTTCCATTTTTACCTTTCTAAGAGGGATCGCCTCCGCCCATTTGGAGAAGTAATCAATAGCTGCCAACATATAAGCATGACCAGCAGATAACTTCAGAGTAATAGGCCTTACAACATGGAGACCCCAATCATCAAACGGCCATGAAGCAACAGTATGATGTAGAGGCTCCATAGGTTGGTGTATGAAATCTGCATATAGTTGGCAAGCTTCACACCTCTTCGCATATTCCAAACAATCTTTGACCATCATCGGCCAATAGTAACCCATCATTCTGATCCAAAAATGGAGCTAAGGACTAGACTGGTGAGCGCCACAGACCCTAAAATGTGCTTCAGTCATGGCTTCCATTGCTTCTTCGCCACTTAAGCAACGTTGATAATTACCTTCAAAAGATCGACGATACAAAGTATCTTTATATATAGTAAAACGAAACGATCTCTTTCGTACTTCCGTCTTATGGCGAGGATCATTTGGCAACTTTGCTTGCTTTAAACAATCAATCAATGGACTCCTCCAATCTTGATCATCACTAATCAATACTAATATAGCATTTCAATCTTCATGATTAGATCAAGCAAAAAGCAGCACAACCCGTCAATTGCATACGAGAACATTTATCATTTCTCCTTCAGACAGAGCAAGAGTAGTTGACAGGTTAGCTAATGCATCAACCATCCTATTCTCCATTCTTGGTATGTGGTTTAAGCTGACACTCTCAAATTTCCTCAATAAGTCTGAGGCTTGCTGAAAGAAAGGAACGAGATCTTGTTTCTTAACCTCATATTCTCTCAAATGTTGATTGATGATTAATTTTGAGTCACTATAGATCTCAATTTCCATAATCTCTATTTCTAAGGTCATTTGCAGTCTAATGATCAAAGCTTGGTACTCAGCAACGTTGTTAGAGCACAACTCGCCCAGTACGATAGAATATGTCAATACTTGCTTTTTCGGCGATACAAAGATAATTTTTGCCCCCGATCCATCAGATCTAGCTACTCCATCGAAGAGCATCGTCCATGTCGAGCGAACTTCAACATAGAGAATATCTTCATCGGGGAGGTCATCAGATAACTCCATTCTACAGGAATAGGATGATCAGCTAGGAAATTAGCAAGAGCTTCTCCTTTAACAACTTTTTGTGGCACATAGGTTATCTTGTATTGGTTGAATATGACAGACCACTTTGCCAATCTCCTAGAGAGCATAGGTCTTCATATAATAAACTTGATCAGATTAGCACGAGAGATGAGTCGTATGGAGTATGCTTTAAAATAGTGTCTTTGCTTCTTAATAGCGTAGAATAATGCTAACCAGATCTTCTCAATAGGGGAATATTTCAGTTCATTTCCAGTCAGGGATCTACTCAGGTAATATAGGACCTTTTCTTTTCCCTCTTCATTTTCTTAAGCTATAAGAGCGCCAATTGACCTCCCTTGTGTTGCAATGTATAATATAAGAGGCATTCCAAGTACAGGAGCTCTTAACACCAGTGGATTTAAGAAGTGCTTCTTTATACTTTCAAAAGCATTTTGGTATTCTTCATCCCATCTAAAAGGGGAATCTTTCTTTATAAGATGATTGAATGGTTGGCACCTTCCAGCAAGGTTTGATATGAACCTTCTTATGAATGCAAGACTAGCTTGCAAGCTCCGTAGTTCCTTAAAGTTTCTTGGCACATGCATCTTCTGGATAGCATCTATCTTTGCAGGATCGACCTCAATGCCTTGATGACGGACTATAAAGTCAAGATAACTGCCAGATGTAACACCAAATGCACATTTAAAAGGATTCATCTTCAGGTTATATTTTCTTAACCAATCGAACACGACTCGAAGATCTGCCAAGTGATCACTTCTTTATCTACTTTTGACAACCAAATCATCTACATAGCATTCAACTCTTTTGTGCAGCATGTCATTGAACATGTTCTGCATAGCACATTGGTATGTGGCACCAGTATTCTTTAACCTAAAAGGCATCACCTTATAATAATAGATTCCCTTCGGAGTGCGAAAGCTGTACACTCAGCTCGTGGTGACATCCTAATTTGATTATAGCCAAAAGACTCATCCATGAAGGATAAAGCTTCATAACCAGTAGTTGCATCGACCATGAGCTCGATGATAGGTAGCTATAAATCATCTTTTAGGCATGCATTATTTAAATCTTAAAAGTCAACACAAATACGTATTTGGCCATTTTTCTTCTTAACAGGTACGATGCTAGATATCCACATTGGATACTTGACTTCTCTGATAAACCCAGCATCAATGAACTTCTTTACTTCAGCTTCAATTCGAGGGACAAGCTCCAGGTGGAGAATTCGCTATGATTGCTTTACTAGGCGTATTCTATGCCTTATGCCAAGGTGATGAATTGCAACTTTAGGGTCCAATCCCGACATCTCTTTATATGTCCAAGTAAAAACATCTTTATATTCACACAAGGTTTTAAAGTACAGTTCTTCCTCTTTAGGACTCAACAAAGAACTTACAAAAATAGGATGTGGGTTTTCTATTGTGCTAAGATTCAATTTTTTAAGCTCATCCACAGTTGCTTGTCCACCATCTTCAAGTTGTGAAGGGGCTTCCTGAATATCATCTTTAGAGATATCTGAGTCAGAATCTTCATTAACCGCAACATGATGACATGAGGGCAACTCATTGTCTTCTTTATTATCAGACTATATAGTATCTACAACCTCTATATTTAGAAATGTGACCCTCCATTGTATAACTCCATTTGCTTTCACAATAGGGACGAGCGCCGTTCTTTACTCATGATAATTTATATCTTTCATAAAGCCACCCATAATCAATCTGTTGAACTCTCCAAGATACTGAGGGCTTGGCTCTTCTGTAACACTTGTGTAGCTAGAGCTTATAGTAACTTCCACTTTATCCTCATGTCCATCATCTTCATCAGATGAACATCTCGTGGTACATCGTATCACCTTCACCGGTCTATCCATATTGATGAATAGGATCGAGGATTTGGCTTCACTCGATTGAGATAAGCAAATAGTCTGGCCTTCAGTTTCCAACTCCATCATATTGGCCTCATCACAGTGATTTCTTTTCCTTGGTTTTTCTACAGCAGTACTTGCAAATCGCTTGAAGACCGAACCTTGTGGATGATGACTTGTAGTAGACCCTTTACAAATCGATGGATTCTAACCAAGTCTATCGAGATAGATGGACAGTTGGTGTGAGTGCTTAGCCGATCGAATATAGAGATGTGAAGATCACTTGACTTTTAACTTCCATTGTTTTCATCTTTATCAACTGTAATGTGTTGGACACTGACGCACTTATCTTTCTTCATTACACGTATTCTGATTGGCTCACTTGGTGCAAATCCCAAGTCGATCCTTGGCTAATCAACACAAAACCCTTAGCTTCGTAATTTTTGTCGTGCCTTGCTGAGGCCATTGACCTTTTCTCCGGTCAACTCAAGTTTCAACTCCCCTAATTTAGACGGATTAGAAAAGTCATATCTAGACTTAGCCAAGAGGTTGTAGGCTTTTAGATCAAACATCCCATGAAACTTTTGACGTTGAGTCCTTCTAGAAGAAAATTCAGCTAAGACATTTAAGTTCAAACTGACGATGGGCATGATTAACCTTTCTCATAACTTCGTGGTCATCAGATCCTACCCTCTTTATTTGTTTTGTTTTATTATGCAGTGATGGAATGTACATTTTAGGTAACTTTTGTCCTTTTTTCTGACGTGATCGAAGGGTATACCAAAATACTGGCAAATTGGCCATCCCTTTGGATTTGACAACTTTATTTGTCAAAGTTTCACCAAAAACCAATTTCTTGGACTTTTCAGCATCAAGCACTAGAGTTATCTCCCTCAATAGGATGATTAACAAGAGATTTTGAAGGCAATATTTCCTACACTGAGCTCGGGTCTAGATATAATTTAGCATTTGCAAAGTATGACTTTGCCTTAGTAAATGGTCTTGTATGAGCATCAACTTTCATTATCTCACCATTCCTCGAATATTTGAAGCATTGGTGAAGGATAGATGGAACCACTCTATTTTCATGAAGCTATGGTCTTCCTAGTAGCAAGTTGTAAGAAGTCCTTGCATCGATGGCAAAAAATAAAGTATCCGCTTTTAATTCTCTAATAGTAAGATCTAGGAGTATCATTCCAATTGCTTGCTGGCCTCCCTAGTTGGAACCTTGAATGGTCAAGCGACTGTGAGATGAGTCCTCAGTTGTGATCCCCAATTATTTCATAGTGGATTTTGGCATGATGTTAACTGTTGATCCTCCATCAATAAGCATGCAGTTGATTTTCTGATCTTACATAAATCCAGGAACAAAGAGCGTCCAGTTATGAGGCTTTGATCCCAGCAACAAATCTTCATTTGTAAATGTAATAACTGTACAACAAGAAGCAAAATTCTGACTCCCCACTTCGCCAAATACACTAAATGTTGTTTTAACCTTCTCAAAAAAATTCGTAGGAAAAACGTCTCCTAGAATAACAGTTTCCCAATGACTTCTTCTCAATTTTCTCGGCTTAACACGAGAAGCTTGCATATCTCTCATTAACTTTGGTTGAGGGCACTTGGTGAGGTGTTGAGATGTCCCACCATGAACGCCGCATCTGTTGAGATGTTATCTCTTTAAGAGGGATGGATGAAGCTGGTGAACATGTTGCCTTTGCCTTCGCCGATTTGTTACAAGAATCCACTCTCCTTTATCTTCAACTTCAAAAACAGAACTTATATCTGACTCTTCTTTTTTATCAGTGGACAAAGTTTTGAATAGGGCTGGGTCTATACTTCCAAATTGGAGCAACTTTGATGCCCCCATGAGTGGGGGAAGAACATTTTTCTGGCTGCAAGGGGCATTTGTAATAGTTGCGATACTAGCAACATTTGCATCCACCGCAACTTCAGTATCAAGAATGATTTTTTCGTCTTTAACCAATGCCATAATTTTCTCTTTAATCACAAAACATTTTTCTATAGGATGCCTAACAACTTAATGATACTTATAGTATTTTAGGTTTTTTCACCTTCCCAACTTCATCAGGACATTTTGGCTCAAGCAGCTTAATCATCTTTCTTGCGAATAACTCATCAAAGATTTGTGGGACGTCAGAGTCAAGGAATGCGTACTCATTTTCCTGTAGTTCTATCAATGTAGGTCGATGCCTTTCAGTTGGCACAAGTTGATCAACATTTTCTCCTTTGTTACTGCTTACAGAAATCTTGACAGGAGCTGTCTTAATTGACATGGACTCCTTCACAAAAGATTTGGTGAACGTCTCATTCTTCTTCGAGTCTTTTCTGTTTTTTTTTTTGTCATCCACCAAAAAAGTAGGCTTATAATTTTCAATGTTCAGCTCTATGTCATGAGCACAAGTGGCTAATTCTTCAAAACTTTGTGGCTTGATTCCTTGGAGGATATAAAGAAGCCCCCAGTGTATCCCCTGATGTACATCTCTATTGCTGAAACTTCTGATAATCTATCCTTGCAATTCAAGATTAGTGCACGTCAACGGTTGATATAGTCAACAACTAGCTCATTCTTCCACTTCTTTGCATTGGTAAGCTCGATCATACTCACAGTGTGATGGATGTTGTAGAAGCGGTTCAGAAATTCTCTCTCCATTTCTGCCCAACTATCAATAGACTCAGGCTCTAAATCAACATACCAATCAAATGCATTTCCCTTGAGTGACCTCACGAACTGCTTTACGAAGAGGTCACCATTAGTTCTGCATTGTTGCATGTTTCCACAAAGTGGGCAATATGCTGCTTCGAATTACGTTTTCCATCAAACTGTTGGAGTTTTGGCGGCTGGTAACCTATCGGCATCCTTAATGCGTTAACCCGCTTAGTATATAGTTTTGAGTACACGATCGAATTTTGCGAAGGTCCACTATACTGTGCTCTGATAGTGTTAGTTATCATCTTTTGCAATTATTGCACGAAAAGCACAGCAACAGATGTCGTAGAATGATTAGATTTCTATACCGAGTCTTACTTGGGTGGCACCTCATCCATTTGCTTCTCATTTTCAACATGATTTGAAGAGGATGAATGATTCTTGCTAGACTCTCCAACATCTGAGAGCCCCAGCTTGTTCATTAATTAGACGATCTATAGGTTTTTGTCTTCCACAATCTTTTGAAGATTAGCCATGGCTTGAACCATCTGAGCAAGTTGTTCGTCCACTGTAGTTGTTTTAGTTACCATTGCAGGTAGCGCAGCAAAAAGAGATGATTTGGACTTGATCTCCGCAAAACTTGTTGAGTTCGAGCCATCTGAAGGATAGTATCAACAATCTTGCCTCCAGTGGAGGATTGACCAGTTGCAGCAATAATATCCATAACGTCTTTCTGATTCACGATGGTAACTTGGTTTTTCTTAGGTGCCATGGAGCGTTCGGAAATGACAACCAGAACTTTGATATAGGAGAAAGAGATGAGAGGCAGAGATTGTCCCACTGGGCCTGCCAGAAATTTGTTCACACAAATTTCGAGTCTGCAAAAAAGAATTACAAAACAAGAAAAATATGGACAAATTGAATATTTATTGAAAATAAAAAGTGGTTACAATCTCTGGAAATATCTCCATAATTGAAGACTAATCCTCTTATTCTTCTCCTTGGATTTGATTCAAGGGATTGATGATTGTTCTTGAATCGGATGCGTAATTTCCTCCTAGACTTGTGGATGAAATTACAAACTTTCTTGAAATCAAGTATTTGTTCTAATATCAAGATCTTCATAATTTAATGCTTTTGAAAAAGATGTAGAACCCTTGTGGTTATGCACTTCTTCGTGGCGAGAGCTCGAACTTGAGAGCTTGAATTTCTTGATGTGTAATATGTCTCCCAGTGCCGCTTTTTATAGGCACAAATTAGGGTTTGATGACTTGAAGCTTAAGTCTCCCCTTGAGCTTGGATACCACTTGAGACGTGCCTAATTAATTAATGGTCCATATTAAAATTTATTTTGGCCCAATTAGCTAATCCAAAATAAATGAGATATTTTAAAATTCAATTCATATTGGCCCATTTTATAAAGTCTAAATTTACTATGAACTTTAATTTGGAACTCAAATTAATAGCGAATTTACTTGGACTATCAAATTGTGATTTATCCCAATAAAATTTGGATATAAACACCTATCTTAGTACATTTGACTTAATGATCCTAGGAAACAACACAGCCTTCTTATTGAATTTGACCCGTCATCCGCTATCCATTATCTGTGTGTTTTCTATCAGTCAGTCATAAAAAATGTGTGAGTGTCTAATATGTACTCACAAATATATACATATCACATATATATACATATATATAGGGACAACACAAAGTTATTGTATAAAAAGGGCCATCCATAAAGGCGTCGAGTTTTTTAATCATACTTTGTGCGCAGACTCTCTCTCTCTGTCTCTCTACACATCTCTCTCGCTACCTCTTTTCTTGATAAACTGTATGTAGGTAAGTTTTCTTTTTGTTTCTTTCCTTTTTTTTTTTGTTTTTCTCTTTTCCTGAAACGTAAGCTATATAAGAACCTATATAAGTTAGCCAGCATAGCAAGTATTCTGTAAGTTGTGTGGGCATCTGGGGCAAAGTTAACGCAGGCGCGCGGTGCTTACAGTTTGCTGCTACGGTAGTACCATGACTTTGAGAAGCACCGTAGACAGAGTTAAGTTTAGTGAAATTTATTTTTGCCATATTAATCTGCCCTTTTTAAATTCTCATTTCTATTAAAGTAACCTTGGACTTGGTTGGCCACCTTATATATATATACACTTGTCTGCCATATTTCATTAGACAGAAATTCCTGTGAATTTGCAGTCTTTTTAAGACCAAAAAACTAAAAAAATAGATTTATATATAACCAATTCATTATTAATCGTAAAGATTACTTTGTGATATTTTCTACACTGACTTCTTACTTTGAGATGGCCTTCATCTTTCGCATATATATGAATGAGCTTTATTTTTTCTCTATGTTTTGTTCTTTTCATTAATATATCTGTTTGTTCCAATTTTATCACCAGTTATATGGCGCTAATTTTGAGTCGTCGGCTAGAGACCATGCTGGTTATTTTAGGTAAAATTTCGCAAACTTTTTACTTAATTATCATGCTTTTACGTTTTCTATTTGTTTCTGTATATCTATCTATTTCTTTTGTTACTAATTGTGAATACTCTTAAATAATTTCTTTTCTTGGTTCAGGCAATATCATGTCAATACTAGTATTTCTTGCTCCAATGTAACAAATTTGGTTCAAATTTCCATTATATCTAGAATAACTTAAAATTGTTATTAATAAATGATTGAGTGGATTATACATATATACTAATAATTAACTTTTTTTACAGACCAAAAGTAGTCAAGTATAGGGTATCAATCAATGCCCTATATAATTGTACTTATATCGTCAATGCTTTGGATTTACTTTGAAATTAATTTTGAAGTTAAACTCAACCATTTTAGTATCTATCAATTCATTTGGATGCTTTATGCAAACATTGTACATCTTCATGTACATTTATTATGCCACCAGAGAGGCTCGGATATGTAATAATTAATTATGTATAATTTTGTAAAGAATTAATATTAAGATCAAACGATATATATAACTTTAATATTATTAATATTTATTTATATTTTGCAGATTCGTACTTTGAAGTTATTAAGCCCTAATGTAGGTATATTCTCAATAATTCTTCTTATTACATTAGCCGTATTCGAAGTTTGACTCAGACTTCTAGTTGAGGGATAGATTTGCAATATTGCCTTTTCCATAGTGACATTCCTATCATTTTCAAACATAGTTGTAAGAGTTTAATTCACTTTAATATTGTTTTGTTGTTGTTTTAATGTTATTTTACTAATTTGAGTTTTTTTCTTCTTTTTTTTTTTTTTTTTGCGCTTTCTTTTTCTTCCTCACAGCGGAAAGTCATCCGAACACATAATGTGGAGTTTATGCCTTTAGCATTATCGTTTTCCTTAACACTAAGTTCAGTGATGTGGATTCTCGATGCCTCTTTTAGAAACGATTTCTTAGTCATAGTAAGTGAAATGGATAACAATTAATTCTTAACTAAATCGTATATAAATAATATTTTTTTTTAGGCACTAATCAATCTTTTTCTTGATCACTTTATGCACATCCCATACATTATAGGGTTTTTGTTAGGCATGGCACAAATACTAATATATGCGGCATATTGGCACATGCAACGGCGGTCTTGAGCTCTCTTGGCAAATGTACTAATAGTTATTGTGGATGCTTGGCAAAACCGAATAGTATTCTTTCTAGAATTTCTTCAGTTATTTGTTTGGATATTTTGGTTGGAATATTGGTTATCTATTACCTTTAATTCCACTTCAAATCAACTTATTAAGAGATAATATAATTTGAGAGTTTTGTGCTGTTTACAAATTCTTTTATTTTCCCAAAATTGGGGGGGGGGGGGGGGGGGGGAATCTTTGTCATGTCACGGGTTGCATACATTCTGTTAATTACTCGTAGGACATGTTACTACAAGAAAAATTGATTTTAACAACTAAATCCTCAGCAAGAATGATACAATGGTAACTAAATATATACCTTTAGTGACCAAAAGTCATGTGGTTGGTAAAATCAAGTTATTTAAATATTTTTTTGACCAATTAACTCTCAATGGTCGCTATAATTTGACGAGCTCTGGACAATAGTTTAGCGAGTAGAGTTAGAATTTTTAGTAACAACTTTAATGGATACTATACATAAACATTTAATTGTGACCAAATAAGCAACATCTTTAATTATTGGTACCTGTTTTTTAATTGATCATTAACAATCAATTAATTAATTTGGTTGCTAAATATATACTTGTAGCAACCAACTTTGTATAGTCGTTGAAAATACCCACGATAACCAACTTTACATGATTGCTAAAAGATACTAATAACAACCAAATGTATTTTGTCACTGTCCTTCACAAGAATATAAGAAATGCTTTAAGTTGAGTTGGAAGAGTTAAATAGGTAAAAAACAAAATTTATCCAAATATAACATGCAAAAATTAAAATAATGACCATATTAATTGAATAAATAGTATTTCAGAATAAATTTTTACTTTTAAATTCATCACATTATTTTATTTTAACAAAATGAGAACTCATCTAAAATTTATACAATAGTTGAAAAGTGAGCTAATGAATGTGCAGTCCCACAAATTAAGCCACCAGGGATTTTAGAACTTCAAGGGCCCCAGTGGAGATCTTGAAAATTTGAGGAAGTCTGATGATAAGATGCAACTAAGAGCAGAAATGGTAAATGGAAGGGAAATCAGAGACTAGGGGTTTTTCTGTAATTCTCGCGCCGAAGCTGTAATCTACACGCTACCTCAAATCTAAATAATAGTATAAACAATATTTTGAGAAACCAGTAGACTGAGAAAACTTTTCCACTATAATGATGTTGGTGTGCTGAATAAAAGCTCCCACTTTATCTTCCTGATTTGTTCAAGTTGAATGTTATTCTTTTGAAATTCTAATAAGGGGTAATTAATTATTATTGATTTAATAAGGACTAATAGATTTTTATATAACATACACAAGATTTATGCCTTTTCTTTGGGCGAAATGCATTTTGCTCTCTTGTAAAGTGCCTAATTAGCTAAAACATCCCTATATGTTTTTAGTTAGCGTAAACCCCCTTGTATTTCTGAATAAGTTGCATTAGAAGGTCCACGAACCATGTCGGTAGTGCACGCGCTAAATGTGTAATTTTTTCTTACTTTTGAAGTTTTTGGATGCCATTAAATGACTTATTTGCCCTCCTATTATAATGAAAAGAAATATCATCCATTTTCCCTCAATTTGACCATTTTTGTGGGGATAATTGTTGCAACTCACCTCAAACAACTCTTTGAAGAAACAAGAATGTGGCAGCTATGATTTTAATTTATTTATGAAATTTTTTTATTTAGATGTTAAAATTGATTGTGTTTGAGGGTTGATGAAAGCTGTTTTTTTTTTTTATCAATTATCAATTAGAAGTTTGACAATAAAATAAGAGTAACTGGACCATAAATAAAATGCTTTGCATCAATACAAACAAAACAGAACAAATTCAATAATTTGTACATTGGAGTTTAAAACGAAGCAACAATTCAAACAACACAAAATATCGTAGTTTCAAAGACGACACTTTGCATTTAAACCCAAAAAATCTGAAATTTCGATTAATTAAATGAAAACACTTTTTAAAAATAAAAATAAAAATTATGGTGTGAAATAGGATGAAGCAGCGCATTATGTTCATCATTAAGTTAGGTTAGCATCAATGGTTTCAAAACACAAAAATAATCTTACAAATAGTTTACTTCTGAATGAAATATACTTAGAATCATCCAATACGCAGTAGAAAACCAAGATTAGGGCGGCTCAAATTTGGGGCAAATGGGGTTTTAGGGTTTCTATTCATTTAAGAGAGAGGGGATGTTTGCCAACGTTCAGTTGGAACAAAGAAAGCATGGCCTTTGACATATAAAGGATGATATTTTGGTCTTCTGATAAATCTTAAAATCATTTAAATGAATTGCGAAGAGTAAGCAACTTATTTAGAAATACTAGAAAGTTTATGCCAATTAAAAATATATAAGGGGTTTTCAGCCAATTAGACACTTTAAAAGGAGGTAAAATGCATTTTGCCCCCTTTTCTTCTCTCGTATTAAACTTCATGGAAAATCAACTTGACGTCGTATTTGCAATGGATGAAGTAACTAATTACAGTTTTACCATCACTATTCTCTAAACCAAAATTTTGTTCAATAATAGAAACAGAAGGATGCAAAAACAAACCAGTATCAACTAACCACAAAAGAAAAAAATTGCTCTGTGCCAGTCAAAACTAACATACGATGAGCACTCCTTGACCACTTCGAAGCATATCCAACTGTTGAAATTGTTCCGACAACCCACCACAACACTACACACCAATTAAACTAGCAAAAAATGTTATTAGATGTAGTAAATTAGAATATTATACAAAATAGAGCAAAAATCATTTTGAATATTGACAAAAATCAACCGATTTAATCAATAATATAGTTTAAACCTTAGCACTATTTTGAAAAATCATGATGGAGTGATCAATTTCAGCATTATTTCACTGAAGAAGCCATAGAGAGGAGGAGCGAGGGTGTTGGTGAGGCAGTGCAACATTGTGGTTGGAGAGAAGTTTGTAGGGTTTGAAGAGTGAATTATGCAGAGGTACATCAGAAATTTGAAAAAAAAAAAAATAAATAAGGGCAGATTTATCATTTTAAATGTTAAAATTATGGAGCTGATAAGATCTTAAAAGATAAGGTGGGGTGAGCTTACTTTTTTTTAGGAGCTTATAAGCTCCAAAACAGCTTATTTTATGAACTTATAAGTTCCCTAAAAAAATAAAAAAATTAGGCAAACACTTTTGTGGAGCTTATAAGCTCTTTAACATCTTATAAGCCATTTAGAAGAACTTATAAGCTTAGCCAAACACCCTCTAAGCGGGTCAAGAACTTATGTCTCAAATTTCACTAAGAGCATATAAGAAATATTTTATAAATTCGGGATGACATAGTACAGTGGGAAAAATAGTTCAATCATGAAATTGAAGAATATAATTGACAAATTCAAAAGGGATCAAGCAAATCCACATATTCTAGTATTCTAATGCATCTTTCTTTGAGCAATTAAAATTAATATAAGTTTCATCCTGTAATCCAAATAATAATTAATTTTTATTTATAATATGATTGATATGCAGAAATAGAGTGAGAATGAAATTGGCATTCCCAACTCTATTCCTGCTCTTTAGGAATATTATGAAAGAACATTTAAAAAGTTAAAAGGCATGTCTCTTCTTCCGATTCACTTCATCCATTCCATTCCACTAAGCAACTACTTCCTTAATTTATTCATTCTATCACTTCGGAACATTGATATACAATTGAGTCAAACTTTTTACTTAAAAGTTCCGGATTATATTTCCTTTAATTGCATATTAATTATATTGGTTGAAATTCAGTATTAATTGTTGTATAGTAAAGTGAAAAATTGCTCTATGATACGTCAAGCAACCAGGCTTAGGTGTCCTTCTCCGGAGTAGAACGATGATTTATTTATTATTACTTTTTTTTTTTTTTTTTTGGCATGCGGGACAGTGATCAAGATAGAATCCCAAGCGGCACCTGTGTGTATGTGTGCAAGGTGCGTTCTTTGCATTATTTTGCAGCCATGGTTGTATCATGTATGCTTTAATTCCACAATATTCTGGACCAATGAAAGGAGCCTTTACTCCAGTGTTTTCATTATTTCTTTAAATGCTCTCCCACCTCATGAAACTCACTTGTAAACATCTTCTCAGCCCTTCCATTCATGCAAAAGAACATACCTCCATGACCTTATGCTAATGGTGAGTTTTCATGGCCTTAACCCCAGCAGCGAAATTCTGCCGCTAGCTATCACACGCCTTGATTCGCCAGGTGAGAAAGGGCAGTTACCACATCACTCATCAAGGGACGAGCAGTAGCCTCTTCGTCGATACACATGGCAGCCACAGCTACAGCTTGCTGAAGCCCACGCGTTGGAAATTTTCCTTGCAGCCTTGGATCTACCAGTTCTGTAAATTTTCTATGGTCGTTGTAAAACAGCCATGCCTGCATTACAAGAACAATGCTGATGGTAATCGGATTCACTATTCTTTAATGGAAAAGAAACAGTAGAATGAATGTAAGAGATAATAGTGGGGTTTACCAATGCAACAAGATTTTGTTCTCCCATGGGACGGGTGATGCCGATGGGTTTACGCCCAGTGATGAGCTCTAAGAGCACTACTCCAAAACTGTACACATCTGACTTCACAGTGAATTGCCCAGTCATGATATATTCAGGAGCCCAATAACCACAAGTTCCCATGAGCCTGCCAGTATGTGAGCCTCCACTTGCAATTACAGCATGCCCAAAGCTAGAAAGCTTTGGAGTGTACTCTTCATCTAGTAATATGTTGGATGGCCTGAAATCCCTAAAAAGAATAGGTGGATTTGCCGCCTCATGGAGATACTTCAATGCTTTAGCTGCACCAGCTGCTATCCTCATTCTTGTGTTCCAATTGAGTGGCTCCTTTGTGAGATCTGGGTGATGATTGATAACATCTTAGCATCAATTTTGAATATGGAAAGTGAAGGTCAGAATAAGTCACTGACCAAGAGAATATTCTTTTCATCATCTCACTTTCTCGGCTTACAACACGATTAAGAAAGTAAGGCAGTACTCAAGAATGAACCAGAATATTGTATGTGTGCTGAGGCATGCGCATATTATACAAACAAGCTATAGGGAGATTACTATTAAAAGGCTTAACTAACGTACGTATCTTTGTAATTTGAGAATTGCTTGTTGAATTGTTTTGTATGGACAAATTTCCAGAAACAATGTAAAGAAAAAGGCGATGATATATCAGGTAGCTAGCATAGTTTTTCTAGATAATTTAATCTATTTGACTTCTGCTATGGTTGTGTGTTTTTTGAGCACTAACATATATATTTGAAATAAATGTAAATTTACCTCACATAAGGCAAATAGAATTACTATCCTTGCTTGTTAAAGTTTTTCCGAAACATGGACCTGAGGATCAGCTAACTTTTTGCACAAACATAAATCTACTTTTTCCTCTCCAATGGAGAAAAGAAAATCTCAATCCCAATACTTTAGGAAGAATAGCTGTTATTCCTTAATGTGTTGTGCATTTGTAAGGACGTGAGGCTGTAAAAGGGACTTTCCTCATGGAAGTATTCTGATCCTTGTGCCTCATTTGATGAATCATTAAGGAGAGTGTTGATCCTTTATTTGTTTATGAAAGCAGCATGTCTATTGGCTTCTAAGGTTCAGAGTTTGTAGTAAAAAAGAATACTTCCTCGAAAACAAAATGCACTGCCCAATGAACATAATATATCTTCAGAAAGCAAGATTAGGTCTACAAAAGAAGTTCAATCTGAAATAAAATATTTTTCCAAACAACGCAATTTTGAAAGAGAGAGAAGCTTATGTGTAACATTTGTGGAAACAAAATCTGAACCAGAAAAATATAACAGTCAGCCAACAATTACCGTGGAGGTGATCTTCCAGTGAACCGTAAGGAACAAATTCATAGACAAGAAGCCTCCGATCCCCATGAGTACAGTAACCCATCAAATTCACTATGTTGGGATGATTTAGCAAGCATAGCATTAAAAGCTCAATCAAAAATTCCTTATTACGCATATGCCCATTCCTACCAAAGTCCTTAACATCAACAACCTGCCCATGCATGTAAAAACTTTTACATAAAATCAAGCAGAACATCTACATCGATCACTGAGGAAAACATAGACATGTGCAAAGGCAAGTTATATATCTTATCTCCACTGGTGTTTGATGAACGATGTAAGTGATTTCATGGACTGCCTTCGTGTTTCCCCAGAATGAGAAAAACTCATCATTTTCGCAATTTAAAATGACCTTAGTTCAATATGATCCTCTCCCATGCCTAAGTCACCAACCAAACATCTCTTGAACAAATCACAATTTTACACACACATTAGCTGGTCAGATGAGATTGGCAATTAACACCTGTGCTAATAGTTTCTTTCATTTTGTTTTTTGGAAACATATCTTAAAACACTTTCAATATAAGTTTGAATATCATCCAAGTGGATTAGCTACATCTACTAAGCAGTCTTCCAGTGTAAGGCCTTCAAGTTATTTTAGAGAAACACATGCAAATATATTAACATGCAGACCAGCTTCCATGGTGAAATAATTATGCAATACATAAAAAAGAAAGCCAAAATGTTGGTAAGCCCTCGCTTCTACTTTTTTTGTGTTTCTATTTGATTTTCCTGGAAATACTATCTGGCTGAGCAGCTCCCAGTCACCTAGGCTGTGAGCCAAATCACTGACATTTGGATAACTATAGTTGCATCATTATTAACTAAGTCCACGCCTACAAACTTCTCAAAGCCAAATTGTACTTCATAGAAAAAACGTGGTGCACAATTAGAAAGCAAGTTAAAGCGCACAATTATTAACTAATAGAATGTTTGGGTGATCTCCTCAAAACATCTTAGTCTAAACGTTTACGAGATGTTAAAAATTATTTAATATTTTTTTTTGAAAAAGAACTTGTAAAATTCTAAAATAAGATGTTAGGATCTTATAAACTCTTTTAAAAAAAAAAAAAGAAATTTTTTTTAATAAGATCCTTCAATTTTAAATATTTTAATTACAAACTTGTCATTACTAGCATTCGATAAGTTCTAAAATCTTATTTTATTCAAACACTTTAACAACTTATTTAAAAATAAGATAAAACATCTTGTATGTTCCAAAAAATATCTTATAACATATAAGAGGTTATAAATAATTTTAAATAAACTTAGCTAAATACCCTCTAAGTCCACTCCTACTGACCAATTCGAGGACGTAACAGCTGCGTTCCTTTTGGACCCAAAAGTCTAACATATGACAACATTCAAATCCATGTATTAAAAGAAATAATTTGCAATATGAAAGAACATTTTTACCTGACCATCTGCAAGCCTCCCTTTGTATACACCTTCGTGTGTGGCCAAACCGTCTTCGTTTAACAGCCATCTTGGCCCGAAGTTATTTATAACAGTAACTAGTTTACGGAAACTAAATTCTCGTGCAGCAGCCCGAGCATTAGGCAAATCCTCCTGCACTGATGCTTGGTTCCTTCGCCAAATGCTATTTGAGTTTGGCCTATCTTCCCCTGCAAATTGCAATCAAATTCAAACCAGCACAGATTAATTAGAAATCATAAGATCTCTCAACAATGAGGACAGAAGAAAAATACATTGTCATATAAACTGACTAATTAGTCTTATAGTGAATTGAACAAAACCACTCTTCAGCTCTCATTTCATAATTGAAAAGATAAAAGAAAAACAGCATCTTTCTTCAACTCCGATTATAGAATTATGGGCTCCACATCAAACTGAATAGCAAACCAATCCAGATTATAAAAAAAAAAAAAAAAAAAAGACAATATACACTGAAAAGAGAGAAAAAAAAACATGGAAATGATTGAATTTACAGAAGAAAGAAACTAATCAGATAATCCTGTTATATTGGAAGAGTTACTTGGATGAACTTTCTTGTGAGAAAAACATGGAAGACAACCCATTTAACTCCCTCAAGAATAAAATCACTATTAAACCCTTTTCTTGAAAAGTTACTGATTATACCATAACAAATGTTCTTCAGTCCAACCCCAGCAAAAAACCAGTCTATATAATATACTACTGGTATACTCTTCGTTCGCCCAACATTTCGGAGGCACTTCGCTGACGTTTACCAGAATCCGCGGTGGCCGTCCGGCCTATGGACACGTGTGCTGGTGGTTATCCTTTTTGTTGGCACTGCTCAGTACAAAACGGCGTCGTTTTTCAAGTTTCAGTTGCTTCACGTTTCAGCACAAGTATTATGGGCTGTTTGGTTTCATTTTCAAAGTCATTTTGGAAACTAATCAAAATTCAAATTTAATTTGATATAAAGAACCTATTATCATTTTAAAATTAATATTATATATTTTAAAAATAAATTTTTTTAACATAAAAAAAAATATAAATCAATCAACTTTTCAAACATATATTTATTCTAATCATTATTTTTCAATATTTTTATCTAAACAAGTTTCCATTTTCATTTTCAATTCATGACTAAATTTTTTATAACATAAAATAATAAAAAAATTATTTTTATTTTTTATTAAAGTTTTAATATTCTTAATGCATTTATTTATTTCTTTATGATACTATTATTGAATTTGGAATTATAAAATGGTAGTAGTAAGCCACAAAGTGATAATAGCACATTGTAAATAATAATTACTCTATATAAATTATAATTATGATAATTTTAAAATAACAATACTAATATTTTAAAAAGAACACTTCAATTCATATTAAAAGGATATCAATCCTTTATATATAACTATGGCATACTTTATGTGTGTGTTTAAATTTTTGCAGTATAAAATAAATAAATATATTTATTTTCTTTTTATGTAACACTATACTTTCTTTAATAATTTGAATATATTTATTTAATTTTTAAAAAGATTATGATAAAGCAAAAAAAAATTTTTAAAAAAAAGTAAAATTGAAGAGACAAGAGAAAAAATGAAACTACATTGTCACTATTTTTAAAATAAAATTAATTATATCAATTTACTAAAAAAAAATACCAAAATAATTAATAAGGCTCTCATACTTTGTATATAATCATTTATAATTTATACATTATGTATTTTTTTTTAATTTATACAAATACACGCATATCAGGAATTCGTTAGGATTCGAACTCTCAATCTCCAACATCATGTGAGAGACTTATATCATTAGGCCACACGGAACTTGGCTATCAAATTATTATTAGGAAGTTTAAAAAGTAGGGCAAATTCTTCAATTGGTAAGTGGAATGAGTCCGGGTGCGAACTGCACGCCTCACCCCCAAATTCCAAGGTCAGCCAAAATTTTGCTAAAAGAAATGTTTGACCGATCGAAAACAAAAGATATTTGGCCAAAAATAAAATTCCTACCTAAATTTGAAAGAAAATTAGACTTTAAATCTATGGGATATATGTCTTTTTCCTTTTGGCATAAATGTTGTCCGATCAAATCCTACTTGATTATATATATTGTCGTCAAAAACTTGTTGCAACACGTGCACTTGCTTAATTATTTGTATAATTTATTTTGCATAACCAACAAGTTTTTGGCACCGTTACCGGGGAACTAAAATTATTTTGTTTTTGCAAATATTAGTTTTAAGCATGAAGTTTTAATTCAATTTTTTTTTTTTTTTTTTAAGGAATCTTTGCAATTATATACAAGATAATCAGGAGCCAGAATTAGTGTCGTTTGATCCAGAAATTGAGAGAACTTTTTAGAGACGCAGACGAGCACTTTAGCAAGCAAACGAGGTTACTATAGAAATGGCAGAAGAAGATGGATATCTAGGTGATTATGTTATCCCACAAATTTAGGGCTTTTAGACAGGAATCGCTAGACCATCTGTTCAGGCTAATAATTTTGAGAACAAGTTCGCTATCATTCAAATGACATAGAGTTCAGTACAGTTTGGAGGGTCTCTAATAGAAGATCCGAATGGTCATCTATCTAATTTTTTGGAGATTTGTGATACTTTCAAATATAATGGAGTTTCTAATGATGCAATCCGATTGAGGCTATTTTCATTTTCACTAAAGGACAAAGCAAAGAGTTGACTATCATCTTTGCCATCGGGATCCATTGCCACATGGAAGGATTTAGCGCAGAGATTCTTGGCTAAGTTTTTCCCACCATCACGAATAGTCAAGTTGAGGAATCGGATTACTTCCTTTGTCCAATTTGATCATGAACCATTTTATGAGGCATTGGAAAGATATAAAGAGATGCTCAAAAAATGCCCTCATCACGGATTGAGAAAGTGGTTTCAAGTGCAAACATTCTACAATGGATTGACTACACAAACAAGAGGAATAGTTGACGCTGCTGCAGGAGGTACACTTACGCAGAAAAAGATTGGGAAAATATTTGAATTATTTGAAGAGATGGCGGCAAACAGTTATCAGTGGCCAACTAAGAGATTAACTTAACCAAAAAAGGTTGCTGGAATTTATGAGGTAAATGCAACTACATCTTTGACTGCATAGTTAGAAGCTTTAACAAAGAAGATGGACACGCTTGCAAGTATTATAACCCAGCTAGTGCAACAAGAGAGCCAATTTATTACTTGCGATATTTGCGGGGATGCGCATTCAAGTGATCAATGCCAGCATACTTTGGAATCAGTGTAGTTTGTTGGGAACTTCAACAGGAATCAAAATAATATGTGCTCAAACGCTTATAATCCTAGATGGAAACAACACCACAATTTTTCTTGGAGCAATAACCAAGGACAAACTTCAACCCCTAAACCTCCACCACCAGGCTTCCAGCAACAAATAAAGCTACCAACTCAAGAAAAGAAGCCATCATTAGAGGAGATGTTTATACAGTTCATCACGAAAGCTAAAGCAGCAATTCATAGTCAATCAGCAGCGATTCAGAGTTATTCAGCTTCAATCAGAACATTAGAAACACAAATGAGCCAACTAGCTACTGCATTAAGTATGAGACAGCAAGGAACTTTGCCAAGTGATATTGAAATAAATCCTAAGTGAGAAGGCAAGGAACATTGTAATACTGTTCCTTTGAGAAATGGTAGAGAGTTGCAAGAATTTCAAAAGGTCCCTCCATCTTTAGAGAAATTGGAAGAAGAATAACTAGTTGAGAAGGGAAAGCATGAGAAGCAGAAAATTGAAGAAATTAATCTTATCAGACCACCTCTACCCTTTCCTCAAAGGCCTAAGAAGCAAAATTTGGATAGGCAATGGAAACAATTTTTAGAGGTTTTTAAGAAATTCTACATAAATATTTCATTTGCTGAAGCCATAGAACAAATGTCTAGTTATGTAAAATTCATGGAAGCAATTTTATCTAAAAAAAAAGGCGTTTGAGTGAATTTGAAACAGTGGCTCTTACTGAGGAATGCAGTGCAATCATCCAAAAGAAGTTACCTCCAAAGCTCAAGGATTCTGGGAGTTTCACCATACCATGCAAAATTGGTACGAAATTTTCTAGAAGGGCACTTTGCGATTTGGGAGCAAGAATAAATTTAATGCTACATTCCATCTACCAGCGACTTGGATTGGGAGAGATCAAGCTAACTAGTGTAACCTTGCAACTTGCAGATAGAACATTCAAGTATCCTAAGGGAATAATTGAAGATGTATTGGTAAAAGTTGATAAATTTATTTTCCCTACAGATTTTATTGTGTTGGACATGGAGGAGGATACTGAAGTTCCAATCACCCTTGGGAGACCATTCTTGGCCACAGAAAGGACTATCATAGATGTGCAAAAAGATGAGTTAACCATGAGGGTCCAAGATGAAAAGGTAACTTTTAATGTGTTTAAAGTATTTGATTTTCCTAAGGATATTGACAAATGTTTTGCAGTTAGTATAGTAAATAAAAAAGCTAAGTCATATAACGAAGAGACTGAATATAGGAGTGATCCCAAAATTTTGAAAAACCAATTAGAGCCAGGTGAACAAGGACTATTTTATGGCTTCCATTTTAAGTAGTTTCAGGAAAGCTAAAATCACGATAGTTGGGGCTATTTTCCATAATTGAAATCTTTCCACATGGAATGGTGGAGCTGGAAGAAATTGGTTCAGGAAGGCGGTTTAAGGCGAATAGGAAAAGAATCAAATACTATTGAGAAAGTGATATGATCATCAATGATCCACAACCACCTTAACCAATATCAAGTGAAGCCCGAAAAGTCAAGCCGAAGACTATAAATCAAGCGCTTTTTAAGAGGCAACCCAAATTTTTAATTGCTTTAAATTTTCATTGTTTCTACTATTTTTATTATTATTTTATTGTATTTTTTTATTATTTTATTTGCTTTAATTGATTTTTATCTAATTTATATTTATTTGTTTTAGGTTTAATCATGCGCCCCCGCACGCGAGGCGTCTTAAATAGACACCATTCTAGTAGAGTGTGCGCCAGGGAGCAAGCAATTTGCACCCCGACGCACAATAAAATATATATATATATATATATATTAAGAAACAAAAACCAAAGCAATTTTCTTTCTTTTCTTTTTTTTATTTTTATTTTTGTTTTTATTTTTATTTTTATCAATTTTCATATTAGTTTATCTTATTTTCTTCTTCTTTTCTTGCTTTCTATGTCATCATAATATTATTACTTCGAAGGCAAAGTACCTCTCAAGTTAAGTTTTGTTTTTTTTTTTTTTTTTTTTTTGTAGGGGGGAGGGGGGCTTTGCGAGTCAGTTTTTAGTCCTTTATTTTCTTTTATTTTCTGTTATTTTGGTTTTGATTAGGGTTTAGTGGTTGAGTCGATGTCTTGCATGTACATAAATTGGGTAAATTGCATTTTTAGTTCCCACAACTTAGGCTATTTTCGATTTTGGTCCCATTCTTTTGCACTTTCTCACATTGTATCCCATAAGTCCATTTTTTTCTCAATTTAAGTCCTGAAAGGGGGTTCCGTCCAATAATTAACGGAGAAGTCACGTGCCACTCACATGGCCATTAAAATTGTTGCTTTCTTGGTCCCATAAGTTAGGCCCATTTGCATTTTTGGTCCCAACAATAGCTTCAATAAATTTTTTGCAGAAGAAGAAAGAAAAATAGTTGCAAGTGAAGGTGCCATTTATTTTTGTGGCACATCGTCTTCATTGAAAACCTCATGGACAAATGAAAATCCAAATAGGAGGTTTCATGGTTGTACTTCCATGAATAATAGATGTGGTTTCTTTGTTTGGAAAGACCCTCAAATGTGTGAAAGAACAAGACAAATGATACTTGGGTTATAGGATGTTGAATGTAACGAAGAAAAGTTGTTAAAACTTAAAAAAAAATTATTGGAGCTATCATTGAGACCAAAAATGCAAACGAGCCTAACTTATGGGACCAAAAAAGCAACAATTTTAACGGCCACGTGAGTGACACGTGACTTCTCCGTTAATTATTGGACGGAACCCCCTTTCAGGACTTAAATTGAGAAAAAAATGAACTTATGCGATACAATGTAAGAAAGTGCAAAAGAATTGGACCAAAATCGAAAATGGCCTAAGTTGTGGAACCAAAAATGCAATTTACCCACATAAATTAATCTTTTTGAATCAATGAAGATATTGCTCCTTTAATTTTGTGTTTTATGGAAAATTATAATTGTGTGATGATGAAACTGTGCACTTTGGTAGAAGCAATACTAGGATGGCATCTCCTATTTTTGAGCACTTACTTTCTCACCTTTAGTTATTGGTTTGATTTAAAAGACATTTATGCATGAGTAATATAGGTAATGTTTTAAACTCTAGAATTTGTTTGATTCCCTGTCGAGGCGAAATCCTAGAAAACACTTAAATAAGGGAAATGACTTAGGCCATTTTTGACCCATTTGAGCCTTTCAAGTCTACCAAATGGTATTATATCCCTAGGATCCCCTGTTGAGCCTATTTTAAAGTATCCTTTTTATTTGGCAACTAACTCAACAGTCAGCCTAAATATATGATCCCATCAAGTGAATTCCACAATTACTTGTTAGATCTATTTGAATTTCTTATGAAGATGGGAACAAACATTATAGTGCCCATGAGTTTTGATTTTCTTCCTCCCACCAAAAAAAAAAAAAATTGGTGTAGATAAGGTCCTCATGCACAAAAAAAAATTTTAAAAATTAAAAAAAATGCATAGTGGCATGAGCATTGAAAAAAAAAACTGAAAAAGGGAGAAAGAAAGAAATTGATAAGTACTGTTCAATAAGTTTAGGGGGATATTAAGAGGTGATAATGAACAAGTGCTGTGCGTATTAAGTTAGTATTATCTATATTTTTTCTACCTTTACCCAAGCCTACATTACAAGTTCTAAAAGTCATAAACGATCCTTTATTGAGTGTATTCTACATTACTAGAGATAGAGATGAAAAGAAAATCTATGGAGTATTAGAGTAGAGTCTTGTACTTGTACATAAATTAATCCGAATTGCCAATAACTACTTGTAGAGAAATCACACACATACACGGGGGTTTCATTTAAACATTATATTTGTTTATTTGTGCATAGTAAAATTAGATCACAATTGTACGTGACTATGAGCATAGCTTTGAAGTAGTTCTGAGAATAACAAAAAGAAGTGATATTTTTGAACATGCAATTTAGTGTTGATTTGTTTTTCTTAGATAGTCTTTGAGTCTTGTCTTTGTGTTGCTCGAGGGCAAGCAACATATTAAGTTTGGGGGTGTTTGTTAAGTCCATATTCTTATTAGTTTTAATATTATATTTAGGACTTAATAAATAATTTTTGTTGTTTGAAAAATAATAATTCCCTTGCTTATTGATGAAAATTTAGAATTGTAGGAATATAAGTGGAGAAATTACAAAAAGGGAACAAATTGATACAAGTTGGTATGGATGCTAGTAGGACGACACCTTATAATCTAATCAAGGATAGGCAGAAAAGTCTTTTTATTTATTTGAGTCATATTCTAATTAGAAGACTCTTGTAATTAGTTATAAATAGGCCTTTTAGATACTTAGTTAAGAGATTTGAATTTTCTATTTAGATATTAGAAGTATTGCAAGAATTTGAAATTCAGAGGAGGACAAAGTGGAGATATGATTCATCTAGGAATAAAGTGTCTTCTTCTCCCTTTGATTTTATTTTCAATTCTGGATTTGAAACAATGTTCCGTTTTATTCATGTTTTGTTTGACAATTCAATCATGAACTAATTCATTACTCTAGGATTATGATAGATTCTTTTGAATAAATTGATGCATGACTTTCTTCCATGAAATTAGTAACACTTAAGGTTTTTTCTTTTATTGTGTGATTTTTCTTTTTGATTGTCAGATCAACAGTCAAGTGCATCTTTAAACCCTAGAGGAGTCTTGGAAAAGAGAATCTAGGAATTGATTGACAATAGAAGACCTTAAGATTAATTGTTCAAATTAATGAATTAATTAATTTGTGAGTATTATATGAATATACTTGCTTGCCCTAGGGAGTTAGTTGAGTGCTAAACCTTATCCATAATTTAGTTAATTTACATAGGAATATAGTGAATTGTATAAATTGGAGATTTCATTGCGGATAATTCGGAAGAACCCAATAATTGCATAAGACTCAAGACTAATAACCAGTTATTAATTTCATAGGGAGAAAATTATGTAAGCAACTTATTCAATTGATGAAATCACAATTCTAGGCTTCTATATCTTGATCGAAATTTTAATCAGTACATTTTTTCTTATTTTCATTAGTTTAATTTTAATTCCTATATAATTGATTTTTGTTTCAATAAAACAAGTGTGTGATAAATTAGTAATTAATAGTGAATAATTTAGTTTATCGTGAGATCGACACTTTTTCATCACTTTATTACTTGTTGCGACACGTACATTTGCGTAACTGTTTGCATAATTTATTTTGCATAACCAACATACAACAATTTAAAAATTTTAAGAATGTGATGATGCTGAACCCATATATCTAATTTGGGCATGAAATTTCCCATATGTTGTTTCTCTGAATTTGGTTCGTGAGACAGTTTGGTCCATTTCCGGTGTGTGAGAAAACTGAAAGTCCCCCTAGCTACTATTCTATTTCTATTACGCCTAGAGATTTTGCTTTTCTAATGATTGCGAAGGTACCGTGATAAGACCCGAAGAAAGCATGTTAATGATCACGAACTAATTAATTTCAACTCCTTTAGGCTGTTGAAGTGTTTGCATTTTCGTTGGTTCTTGTTGCGGTGGTTTTAAAGAGAGTACTACAAAGTACAAATGACGTGATATATATTTAGTAGTGCTTTAGCGAAAAGAGGTGGACATTTAGTAGCACAATATTTTTGGAGGTGCAATGGGTTTCATATAATCCTCCTTTTATCTGCATATCTTAGTAGTTATTTTAGATTAATAAGTGGTAGTGTGGATAATCCAGCTTGCTATATTTTTTACCCATTCCTTGCCGACTCTGCAGGTTCTTTTGAGCAAATTATATAAATAAATATATATATATATATATATACATATATATGTTGACCTAGGCTATCTTTGTCGGCTCAGGTTCCATTGAGTGGATTACCTATATATTGACCTGGTGTATCTTTAAAGTTTAAACCTAGTTATCTTTTATTGGAAGAGTTGCTGGAACTGAAGGACTATTGGACATTGGCCATAGTACTGCCAAGTAATATCCTCAACTAGCAAAGTATCAGTAACTACCTTAAATATGGAAATACTTTTTTCTTTTCCTTAAAACAATATATTTAGATTAAAAACTGATGTATTCACACATGTATTTTAATTGTTAGATGAACATAATGAATCGAGGGGGAAATCGAGTCAAAAGTACTATTTTTCCACATCTTAATTGTACTAGACAAGAAAAACTTTTGAAAAACTAAACATGAAACACCACACGGTAAGGAACACCAATTTGAGAGAGGAGGAGGAGGAGGAGGAGGAGGGAGAGGGGGAGAAAAAAAAATGGAAAAATTCCTTAACTCTAATGTGTCTTCTTCTAAGTCATAAAAATTGAACAATTATAAACATTTTTTATCAAACTCAACACTCTGGGCCAGCTCTAAAAGATTTGCAAATGGAGAAGAAATTCTTCCATATTCATTCATTTTTTCTTTTCTTTTCTTTTTTTAATTAAATTACATACCTTAAACTTTCTGAATACATATATATATATATATATTAATTGACATATTACTTAACATTTTACGCTCTATCTTGTCTTAATTACTAAATAAATAATTAATATTTTAACATAAAACTTAATGAAATGTATGGAAGAACTTAAATGGACATCAATATTCAGGGTAAGTAGTATTTCCACATAATATTAAACTGAAAAAGTCCACAAAGTATTGAAAAATTCTATAATCTAATTTTTGAAGAAATTTTGTCACCAAGCACAGTAGAAAAAACTATTAGGATTTACTATATTACATACCCATCAGGACAATCCAACACTGCGCACTGCGTCTTATGCCTGTAACTAGTATATATGTATGTATGTATGTATGTATGTATGTAGGCTTACGTACGTTTAATAAATGGGCCGTTGGTTTTATAAGAGACTTGTGGAACTTGGGCTACTTCTTGTAATTTTATTAAATAATTGGGTCACGTTTAGTTAGTTGCATATATTGATTTGGATCATATTTTTACGACCTACCAAAGATCTGAGTTTGACTGTAACTATATAAATGGTATATGCAAATATATTCAAGCCCAATCTAAACTCCATGACATTAAATGAAAGTCAGGGGTGCGTATTTAATTTTATTAAAATAACCAAATTATACGTTATAGACATATCAATTTTTAGACAATTGAGAAGTGACAGGTGTCAATGATGGAGTGTCTGCATCTATGGACCAATCAAATCAAAAGTATTTGATATTGATTTTATCTATTGATGTTAAATATTATCAAATCAAATATATCTGATATTCTCTCTTGATATTTGATATTATTTTATCAAAGAGATAACTGTTGAAGGAGTTCAAGTCAATCTAAAAGTCTTCCATCAAGTACCTATATAAAGAAGTGACGCCAACTCATTTGACACAACACATATTCCAGCAAGTGAGAGGAGCTTTGAAGGGGTCCAACAATTCTCTCAATTAAATTCAAGGAGATCCACGGTGTTCAATGTATTCTTTGCGGAATCCATATATTCTTGGCATTTGATTCGAGATTAAGTTGCGAAGCCCCAAATTGGCTTTATTCTATTCAAATCAAATTCAAAGGAGATCCACGACGGTCAAGGCGTTCTTCACGGAATCCATATATTTTTGGCGTTTGATTCGAGATTAAGGTGCGAAGCCCCCGAATTGGCGTTATTCTATTCAAATCAAATTCAAAGGAGATCCACGACATTTAAGGCATTCTTTGTGGAGCTCAAGATTATATTTGGAAGGGAAGAATCAGAGGATTAGATTAGAGATTGAATCCATAGTTGACTGATAAGTTTCAATTTTATTTTATTTGTACAATTTTTTCTTGTTTTGTAATTTTAATTTTTGCAGACAAGAAATTTGTTGTTACAAATTTTGGCACGCCAAGTGGGACCATCTCTACCTCTCATCTCTTTCTTTCATCAAGACTGAAGTATCAAATGGCTGCCAACAAAACTGCTACATTGAAAATTACTACCTCAAATTCCTCAAGTGCTGGAGCAAAAAGTATTGGCGTCATCACAAGAAATATGTCCAAGAAGCTGCAATCATCTTCGGAGGTGGCTATTTCGCTTGCTGTGGAAAAGATGTTGCCGCATTTTATTAATAAAAATGAAGATGGTGGAGACTCAAAGGAAGAATCTGCATCATCCATTCTCTGTTCAACATCAAATTCCTCAAACACAGCAACGGTGATGGCGACAAGTGCTATAACTTTGGAGGAACAAGTTGCAAATTTGACGAAAACTGTTGAAGGACTCATGAAGCATGTCCAAAGCGAGACTTTCAAATCTCCAAATTGATGAGCAAAGTGGATAATCTTGATGCAAACTGCATGGTGGAAAAACAAATTGAGGCTCACGACAAAGGTGAAACATTCACAAAAAAAAAGCCAACCAAAAATGAAAAGACTGCAACAAAAGAATTAGAAGTTTCCACTAGATTAATTCCTAGCAACCCACTGAAGGAGTTATCATGGAGACTATCAAAGACAAGCTTAATGGAAGTTTTAAGTCGTCTATGACTTACTCCAAGCCATATACTCAAAGGATTGGTAACTTGAAAATGCCGATTAGTTACCAACCCCCAAAGTTTCAATAATTTGATGGCAAAGGCAATCCAAAGCAGCAAGTGGCTCACTTCACTGAGACTTGTAATAATGCTGGGACATATGGAGATCATTTAGTCAAGCAATTTGTTCAATCATTAAATGATGATGCTTTTGATTGGTATACTGACTTTGAGGCAGGCTCTATCGGTAGTTGGGGGCAACTGGAACAAGAGTTCCTCAATCGTTTTTACAGCACTCGAAAAATAGCCAGCATGATTGAACTCACCAACTCTCTCCAGTGGAAAGAAGAACCTATCATTGACTACATCAATCGTTGGAAAATTTTGAGCCTTAACTACAAAGATCAATTGTCGGAGGCTTCAGCAATTGAGATGTGTATCCAAGGAATGCATTTGAGTCTTTGCTACATACTTCAAGGAATTAAACCAAAAACTTTTGAAGATTTGGCAACTCGTGCACATAATTTTGAAATAAGCATGAATTTTGATGAACAAGAAGACTCAAGTGATGCCAACGATGATGAAGATGTTGGGGGCAATTAATTTTCATCTTCAAGTTTCACATGCTCCTTGATATGAGCCTAAAGTGTCAATAATGCTCCTAGATAAGAGCATAAACTATCTAAAATTCTCAAGTTTCCATGTCTCCAAATCCATGACTCAAGTCTCCAAGTCTTTAAATTCAAGACTCAAATCTTCAAGTCTCCAAATTCAAACTCAAGTCTTCAAATACAAACTCTCAAGCTCTAAGACTTCAAGTCAAGACACAAGTCTCGAAGTCCAAGTCCAAGACTCAAATTTTTAAGTCTTCAAATCAAAAACTCAAGTCTCCAAGTCTTCAAATTCAAGATCATGTCTCAAGTCTCTAAGTATTCAAGTCAAGGCTTAAGTTTAGAAGGCTTCAAATTCAAAACTCAAGTTTGCAAATCTCTAAATCCACGACTCAAGTTTTCAAATTCAAGACTCAAGTCTCCAGATGTCCAATTCAATACTCAAGTCTTCAAGTTTCCATATCAAAGACTCAAATATTAAAGTCTTCAAGTCCAAAGCTCAAGTCTTCAAATTTTAAATGCTCATAGATACGAGCATAAACTATCTAAATATTCAAAGTCTCCCCATGTGCTCCTTGATATCAGCTTAAACTTTCAATAAGGCTCCTAGGTATGAGCATAAACAAACTATCAAATATTCAAATTCTCCCCATGTACTCCTTGATAAGAGTGTAAACTGTCTATTAAGTCAAACTCAAGTAAACTCCTTGACATGAGTATAAATTGTCAATCAAATTCAAGTGAACTCCTTGACGCACGAGCATAAACTGCATGTTACTCCTATCCCGCCTGAGTATAAAATATGTACGGCACACCAATCAAAAGGATATTTACTTTGAATTATATTATAACTTGATCCTTTGACTGGGCACCATAGCTTGAGGAATGCTTGGAGGATGTTTTTGTTGCAAACATATGTGAAAAAAATTGAGAAAAAAGGAAATTTTCTCAAATATTTCAAGCCTTGCCTCTTTCGTGGATAATTGACACATCTTTCACCAAGTCTTGAAGTGGAGGCATTTGTAGACATATCAATTTTTGGCCAATTGAGAAGTGACAAGTGTCAATGATGGAGTGTATGCATCTATGGACCAATCAAATCAAAGGTATTTGATATTGATTTTATCTATTGATGTTAGATATTATCAAATCAAATATATCTGATATTATCTCTTGATATCTTATATTATTTTATCAGAGAGATAATTATTGAAGGAGTTCAAGTCAATCTAAAAGTCTTCCATCAAGTACCTATATAAAGAAGTCATTTCAGCTCATTTGACACAATACAAATTCCAGCAAGTGAGAGGAGCTTTGAAGGAGTTCAGCATCTCTCAATTAAATTCAAGGAGATCCACGGTGTTCAAGGTGTTCTTTGCGGAATCCATATATTCTTGGCATTTGATTCAAGATTAAGGTGCGAAGCCCCCAAATTGACGTTATTCTATTCAAATCAAATTCAAAGGAGATCCACGACGGTCAAGGCGTTCTTCGCGGAATCCATATATTTTTGGCGTTTGATTCGAGATTAAGGTGCGAAGCCCCCGAATTGGCGTTATTCTATTCAAATCAAATTCAAATGAGATCCACGACGTTTAAGGCGTTCTTCGCGGAGCTCAAGATAATATTTGGAAGGGAAGAATTGAGGATTAGATTAGAGATTGAATCCATAGTTGACTGATAAGTTTCAATTTTATTTTATTTGTACAATTTTTTCTTGTTTTGTAATTTTAATTTTTGCATACAAGAAATTTGTTGTTACATACTTAAAAGATATAAAAAAATAAAAATGTTTATAAAAAACTATCATAAGTTTTTAAATAACAAAAATAAATATGAGCATGTAAAATGACTATAATTAATGCCAAATAGAATCATATAACATACAAAACAACAATCTTTGCTCTTAATGACCAAAAGCAACACATGAGAAAAAAAATTCAAAATATCCTAAAAAGGGACTAAATGCCATATTGATATGTAACATGAATTAAAATACTGGAAAAGGTCAAAATAATATATGAATATAGAAAATGACTATAACACCTCCCAGAAGACAACAAAAATACATAAACATGAAAAATTAAAAACAATATCCGGTACATAATCAAAGTGAAATGTAGATCTATAAAATTATTACAACATTCATAACTAAATTAACCGACACTCCACCTGCATACATTGGCCCAAGTTGGTTAAGACGATCTGAGAAGCCAGCTGCCAGCCTGGTGTAAAACTCTAGATAAGACACTCTAAGCTACATTTGGATGAGATGATAAACAAAGAGGTATTGGGAAGAGGAAAACTCTCCATTGAGCAGTTGTAGACAGTTGAACAAAATTAATGAACAACCCACAGTTTTGTTTGCAGTTACTTGCAAAGGTTGCATAATTAACTGTTTATAGGTTATAACATTAAGAGAATGTTTAGACGAGCTCACAAGCTTCTCAAAACATATTATAAGATGTTTAAAAGTTTATAAAATATTAGAAAGTGTTTGGTAAATTTTTTTGAAAATAAATTTATAAAATTTTAAAATAAGATATTAGGATCTTACAAACTCTTTTAAAAGAAGTAAGGAGATCCTAACTTATTTTTAAGATCTCAACAACCTTCTTTAATTTTAACCATTTTAATTACAAAATTTTTCATTACTAACTCCTTATAAGTTCCAAAATCGTATTTTATCCAAATACTTTAATAATTTATTTTAAAAATAAGATCTAGCATCTTATAAACTCCAAAAATATTATCCCTACCGAGGCTACAATTTTACAGGTCTTTTTGAAAAAGCTTAGCCAAACGCCCTCTAACAAATGAGATAAGCTGCATTATGCTTTTGATCACATAAATTTTAAGCAAGCCTTCTTCTTAATCTAGTAAGATAAATATGTATATCTAATTTAAATATTGAATGATTTTTAATTTAAATATAGAGCAATTTTCATTTGGCTACCTCCTATCGTCCCTAGCTAACATATTTTTTGCAGCCTGCAGGCTTTATTCTCTAAGAAAGACAGCTTCCATCAGTGCAAAAATATCCATCTAGCATTAAGTACGTTAATTTTTATTTTATTTGAATTGAAATTTTACAATTATAATTTGAAAACTAAGTGTAATAGAACAATTTTCATTTGGCTACCTCCTATCGTCCCTAGCCAACATATTTTTGCAGCCTGCAGGCTTTATTCTCTAAGAAAGACAGCTTCCATCAGTGCAAAACTATCCATCTAGCATTAAGTACGTTAATTTTTATTTTATTTGAATTGAAATTTTACAATTATAATTTGAAAACTAAGTGTATTATTATATTGAATGATTTTTAATTTAAATATAGAACAATTTTCATTTGGCTACCTCCTATCGTCCCTAGCTAACATATTTTTGCAGCCTGCAGGCTTTAATCCCTAAGAAAGACAGCTTGCATCAGTGCAAAAATATCCATCTAGCATTAAGTACGTTAATTTTTATTTTATTTGAATTGAAATTTTACAATTATAATTTGAAAATTATTATTATTATTATTATTATTATTATTATTATTATTATTATTATTATTATTATTATTATTAATTAAATAAATGCTTTCATTATACGGAGAGAATTTTTTACATTGGGAATGTCCAACTTATTTTCGACCATATACTTGGATTCATTTAAACTCAACCCATTTAGATAATTCAATCTGATCACCCCATTTGCTACTCCTACTAAAGTTACTTAAAATAACCTATAAACTTCAATGTCTTATAAATTATTTCAGAGATTTATAAATTATTAAATTTTATTTAAAAAAAAAGTTACTAAAAATATGAATAAAATAATATCATAGAATTTATAAGATATCAATAATAATAAATTATCATATTTCGCACCTATATATCCAATTTCTATCGCAAGTCTAGTTATGCAATTTTTTATCTGGTGAGAAATTATTTTACCTCTCAAGTTTCCGACTAATGAAATGAGACTTTAGCAAGTTCTCTACACTCTACATTTCCACAAAACACCTTCATGCAATGTTTGGAAAGCTGAACTGGATCAGACCAATGATTGGAGGCCAGTCCGGTCCGATTGAAGCATAAAAATCAATGAAGGTCAAAATTTGTGGCACCCCACTCGGGATATAACCCAAAAGCCGGAATGCCACTAAGTTCAATCCTATAGCATGCAATATCATATTCAATAGGCCCATAAAATTTTTTCCAAAATTCTCCAATAAACTACAACGATCACAACTCACAACATGCTTTAAACTAAATACCATAATATCATAGTGCTCAATTCACGCTAATAACCCATCAAAAATCATAACCAAGATATCATCATAAGCAACATAGTTCATGCATACTAAAAGTCTTACAATCGTCCCAACAGTTTACACATTTCTAATACCAAAATATCATAAATGGTGAATTCATATATAAACATCCATTCACCAAACTTTAATACAAAACCCTCAGTCCAAGCCTCCAGTCTCATACCTGTCTGAAAGGAAATAAACGGTATGAGGGTGAGTCATAAGGACTCAGTGAGGAATAAGGCAAAATAATAGACGGCTGTCAAGAGTCAATCAATAACAATGGAGTTCAACAGTTTGAAACTATGGAAGCACAATCATATACCAAAATGAAGTAAAATAGCAATTTCCAAACAATTAGCAAATGCTAGGTCGGAATGCCATAACCGTTAGCTCAAAAGGCCCCAGATCATCTCGACCGATGTTATTCGAGAGGTTTAGAGCGTCTGAACTGATCACAGTTCGGGAGGGAATACAGACGACTCAGTTGGCCTGGGATATCAGCCCGATCCAGACTGGGAACTCACTCAAGCCTTATTGCTCCATGTGGCAAAACAGTAGCACAAGCACGACGGCTTGGCAATAACAATGGCACAAGCATGATAGCTTGGCAAAACAATGGCACAAGCACGACGGCTTGGCAAGGCTCTCGGCCCAACAATTTTCCTGTATCATTTTAAATCAAGATTTTGAACGATCAATTGCCAACAGGGCAAAATAACTGAACAATTATGCTATCAAGAAAACCAATACGATATTTGACAATAACAATATTCAATTCAACGAGAATCATCCGATAAAACTAAGAAAGTTCATGGCGCTAGAATGGTCAATCAGTTGTGATCAGAACAGTTTTAAAATCACAAGCCACTCGGCATACAATTTAGTTTCAGCTAGAACAAATTCAAAGAACTTCACAGAGTTCGATTGTAAACAGTCATTTTCAATAAAACGGATAAAATACCAATCATTTTCAATCAAGAGAACCACACAGGGTTCGATTATCAAGCAACGATAATCAAGATAGATATCAAATCAGCAGAACCCAACGGGTTCAACGATAGATAAAGAATAAGCTCATACAAGCAAGCACCAATTGACAGATCCTTCACAGGGGGTAACAATAATTAACAGAGTACAGTAATCAATTCAATACCAACCCTCACATGGGTTTATCAATAAAATCGAAGGTACAAGAGATGCTAGATTGGCGGATCCTCACCTTACCAATCTCGACAATGAAGTCAATATCTACTAATCCTCGAGGCAAACTCCTCCATCACCTATTCAAGAGAGTAATTTTCTATCAAAACCCTTGTTCAACCCTAATGATGTCTAACATTCATAATCATTCTAATAATTATCCCATTTCCGGTAGTTAACCACATAATATTATGGTTAGGATTTATGCTTCAGTATTATCGCCATAACATGCTATTCGCACCGGATATATAAATTATTTACGGAGTTCATCTTATACCGGTAAAATAATACAATTGAATTCCTAATTTACCTATTTAACCTTATAGCATTACATGATATCGATTATAGCGACCCAATTATAAATAAAAATCCAAACTTTGTCACTTAAGTCATGGTTACATAAAATTAGGGTTGTCTTTACTTAATAGGTTTATCTAATCATGGATCACATGAAATAATACAATTTTGGGCTTTTCCGAGCTCAAATACGTGCATGCATGTTTGATTTCCCATGCATGGCTATATTTTTCAATTATTCATTTATTCTTTTTGATTATACAAGGTTAGATATGATTTGAAAGTGTATATATATACGTGCAATACAAAAATTATTTTCTTCCGATTAATTACCAATATCTTACTATTGAATCATAGTTTCCATGATCAGACCTCGTGCAAGTGTTCCTCTCATCGAGGCGAAGATTCTGTTCTTTTGCCGCCACTATCCACCGCTGCCGCTGGAGATGACCAATAACACCACTACCCAGTGCCTTCCAACTCAAATAACAAGATGACCAGGTCAATTTCGCCGTTCGTTGTCGGATTGCCCTTCAATTTTAGCCTAGAAGCTCCACGCCGCTGTGACTGTTTCATCCAAAATTCGCCATCGCCGTCGCCAGAAACTTCAATCCAAGACCATCATCTTTATCCTTGAGCTGCACCCTTTCGAACCTACTAGTTGCATGTACACTTTCATTGCCGGAAAGTGAAACCCACCTAGCTCTACCACGACTCCAATCGGGCTTCACGTTTCTCAGTGGTCTCACTGAAGATGGAGGTGGTGGAGGGTATATTTGTGTTCAGGTTGAAGTGGGGAAGAAGTTTATGTAGCTGGTTTGGGGTTTGGGGTGGTGGCCGGAGGTTCGCCGGTGAGAGAGGAAGAATAGGGTGTTTCGGTGGGAAGAAAGAAATATGGGGGAGGAATTGAAAATTTGCATTTTTATAGATTTAAGCTTTTCAAAATTATGAATTGAACCCCATTAGTTTAATTAAGTTCTATTCAGCCACCAATTTGTGATAGCCTTCGCACTGGGTCCACTAACTATTAAAATTACATATTGACCCTCATAATTTTTTAAAAATGATGCAATTAAGTCTTTTATATTAGCGTTTTAACCCATAAAACTTTTTGAAAAATCAAATAAATAAATTAAAATTCTCATAAATTAATACTTAAATAAAATATGGAAATTAATGCATTTCTAGGGGTGTTACAAAAGGTCAAAATCGGTGATCACTTTTTTTTATTTTTTATTTTTTAAAAAATTTAAGAATTATTTTTTTAAAAAAGAAAAGAGAAATTATGAATTAAAAATGATGATTAAAGATTTTGGACATATAATATTTTTAAACATGAATTTATTTTCTTGAAATTTAATGAAGTGGTAGTTATATGTAAATGCTTATATTTAATTTTTTATTTTGTTTTGTTTAATCTCTTTTATATTATGTTGAATATTTAGTGTAGAAGAATTTATTTTTACTTAGAGTTGAAACATGAAACGAATGATTACTTAAATTAATTTGAAACATTATTTTTTATTTATTTTGTAGCTGATTAATTGCGAAATAGTATTATTTTCTAAAAAATGTACTTAAAAATAAGTAAATTGAAAAATTTCCAAATAATATTCTTTCAATATCAATTAAAAATTTTATTTTTTTGTTAATATTAAAATATTATATATATTTATAAAATTAAATATAATTATTATATCATCATAATGTTATACCGATCGAATCAATGGTCCAACTAATTAAATCAGTAATTAATAACATCACCAGTTCTTTGTCCGATCTGATTTTGAAAACATTACTTTCATGTACTTAGACACTTCACTAAAAGAAGTACTTACACACTCCACTAAAAGAATCATACCTGAAACGCACTTACAAATTTCATCATACCCTCGAACTCAAATCCTCAAAATGGTATCATGTCAGTAGTCCCTTGGCGGCAAAATATAGTGTTGGCAGTCCTTGGCAAAATATTTTAAAAATAACATATTATTTTGAATCCTTATAAGTTGGTTTAGAAACTTAAATAAACACCTCTAAACTTAGAAGCAAAATTAACGAAATAACAAACCCAGAAAAGTTTCCATGACACATCAATTAGTTGAACGTGACAGAAGAAGAATACAATCCAAACAGAGATTTGTGTTTCGCATAAGCAACTTTACAAACAACCAACCTGCAGAAGCATCAACTTAGACGCGTTTACTCTCAAAACTTTTAGATACGTCCCAAGCTTCTCCTCATTGTTCTATCTGTAAATATACACTCTTAATGGTCTTCTTCTTCATTTGCTCCAAAGAGGGGGAGGGGGAGGGGGAGTGCATATGGAAAAAGCTAAAAAAAAAAAAAATTGCCTCCATATATTTTTTTTTTCCCTATAAACTCCATTTACCCGTTATTGCCATCAAAACTTCCTAGAGCAGCATTTTGTCGTCTTTTTTCTCGCCAATTTTCACCCCACATTTTAGCTTCAGCAACAGCTCGTTCCCTGTCCAAGTCCCGGTTTAACATTTTTGCAGTTTCTCTTGGAGAATCGTCCCTCTCGGACACTTCCAGGTCCCATTTCCGTCCAGACCCACCCCCCTCTTCATTCCTCAAAATCTTACCACCTCGATCATCCTTATCCCCAGCAATTCTGATGCTATGACCAGGAGCTAGACTTGGATCATATGCCTGATTTGCCAGGTAAGAAAGGGCAGTTACCACATCACCGATCAGGGGACGAGCAGCAGCCTGTTCTTGGATGCACATGGACGCCACAGCTAGAGCTTGATAAAGTCCACGCATTGGAAATTTTCCTTGCAGCCTTGGATCTGCCAGTTTTGCAAATTTCCTACGGTCGTTGAACAACGGCCGTGCCTGCATTACATGGACAATGCTGATGGTAAGTGGATGGACAATTCTTTAATGGAAATTGGAAAATACGAAATAATAGCATGAGAGATAGCAGTGGGGGTTTACCCATGCCACAAGATTTTGTTCTCCCTGCGGTCGGGCGCTGTCGATGGCTTTACGACCTGTGATGAGCTCTAAGAAGACTACTCCAAAACTGTAAACATCAGACTTCACAGTCAACTGCCCGGTCATGGCATATTCAGGAGCACAATATCCATAAGTTCCCATGACCCTGGTGGATACATGTGACTTGTCTCCTGTAGGACCTAGCTTCGCAAGTCCAAAGTCAGAAAGCTTTGGAGAATACCCTTCACCTAGTAATATGTTGGATGACTTGAAATCTCTATAAATAACAGGTGGATTTGCCTTGTCATGGAGATACTCCAGTCCTTTAGCTGCACCAGCCGCTATCTTCATTCTTGTGTTCCAATCCAGTGGTTCTTTGTCGGGTGGAAGATCTGGGCAATCATTGTTGACATAGCATAAATTTGAATATGCAAGTAAAACTCATAATATGGGCGGACTGTACTTCCCGCTCTAAACCAAGTAGAACATTAATACAAATAGATTTCTCTACATCATCCACTTTTCTCGGCTTACAACACAGTTAAGAAAACAAGGCAGTCAGGAATGAACAATAATGTATATGTGCTGTTTCATGCATGTATTTGGGCAAATGTGTGTGCAGGTGAGAGAGATAGCCAGAGAATGTCTACTGTTTTTAGTTTCTAAAATTAAACAAAGGCTTCTATAACACATATGAATAGAGATAAGTGCCTCTAGCAAATTGAACATTGCTTGGATCTTGTTTTGTACCAATTCCAGAAGCAATTAAAAGCAAAAGTCAATGATACACCTTGATGCCTAATCAGAGGATCAAGCTCAGATAATTAGTCTATTTTATGTCCATGGCTGCAGAAAACAAATTTTTGACCATTCAATGAAACAAGATGCAAGCACAGTGACAGAAAGAATGTCTATGTCTTTGCTAGGCAATAGCATAATTCAAATAAATGCGAATTCACCTTACCTATAGCAAAAAGAAATAAACCTATATTGCAATAGAAATAACTAATCTTTGCTTGTTAAAGGTTTTTGGTAATGCGGACCTGAGAATCAGCTAACTTTGGCTTTGCACAAAAAATATACTGCTACTCATTCCTCCTTGTGGAGATCGCGATCTCTATCCCAATACTTACAAAAAATTTTAATGTCAATGTATTGCACAATTTCTAGTTGGTAATGCCTATTGCTTTCTCAACTCATTTTTTTTATGACAAAAAATTACTTCCTCAAAAACAAAATCCTCTACCCATAAAAACACATTATACATATCGAACAAGCAAAACTAGGTCTAGAAAAGAAGGTCCAGAAAAGAACTTCGATATGATAAGCATCAAAACCTAAGGCTTTGTTTGGTCTAGCTCAGAGTGCATTGGGAACAATGTTTTATGGCAATGAATTTTAAGCAAATGTATTGGGGAATGTCAAGTATGTTGTATTTATTTATTTACTTTTGAATGATTAAAGTGATGTATTCGTGGGAAAGGTTGGAGTTGGTTTCATTTCCACAAACAAGACGTTTTCTTCTGTAAATATCTTTTGATGTAAGCTTTTGTTGGGTTAGTAGTGTTGCTTCAAATTTTTGTCTTACTATATATTGTTATTATATAAAAATAATTATTGAAAATTGTATACATAAATATGTTTTTCATTGGTGTGATGATTTGAATATGTATAAGTATTATTATATACTTTATACATACAGAAAAATATATAATAATCAGAATATATAATAAATGTTTGGGTTCATTTCTAGAGGCATGTTTTTGTCCCCACATAGCCTAATATTTCGTCGAAAACTGCACCGTGCAAGAGCGAAACTGTGTAAAATTTATGCAGTAACAAAATCTGGACAAGAATACTAGAATAGTCAACCAGCAGTTACCGTGGAGGTGATCTTCTAATGATCCAAAGGGCATAAACTCATAGACCAGAAGCCTCTGATCTCCATCAGCACAGTAGCCCATCAAGTTCACTAAGTTAGGATGGTGCAGAAGGCTAAGCATTAGAACCTCAACCAGAAATTCTCTATTACCCTGAAGCCCATTCCTATCCAACTGCTTAACTGCAACAACCTGCCAAAGCATGTAAATCTTTCATACGAAAGCACACAAAAATGTCCACATCGTTGAGGAAAAGATTGCACTATGCAAAAAGTTATCTTATCTTGGTTGATATATTGATGAAAGATGCAAGTGATTTGATAGGTGCCAGCGCCATTTCCTGGGGCGGTAAAAACTCACCACATCCCGATATTTATATATGATTAAGTTCAAGATGGTTCTCACCTATGCCTAAGCAGCCAGCCATACATCTCTTCAAAAATATGTTTTCACTAACCCATTAAATGGGCAGACGAGATCAGCAATGAACAATTTACACCTAAGTTAATAGCTTTTTCCAATTTTTTCCTTAAACATTGTTTAGTTAACACTTTTCATAAAAGCTTTGATATATTCCAAGAGAGATATGCATATCCTTCGAGCAGTCTTCCAATGCAAGGCTTACAAGTTAATTTATAAAAACACATGCGGATATATTAGCATGCACACCAGCATCTGCATGAAATATTTATCGAACAGACAATTGAGAACAATAAAAAAATTGTTGAACTATGAGTAGATGATAAGCTCTAATGTCTATTTGGTTTTCCAGGCAATGCTGCTGAGCAATCTCCCAGTAACCTAGACCATGAGCAAAATTACTGTCAGAGGATTCCTATTTCCTTATTATTTGGACAACTAACGTTTGCAATATTATGACCAAATTCTTCTGGAACAAACTTTGCGAAGTCAAAAATTTACTTCATATGACAATGTGGTGCACTAATTTGAAAGCAAAGTTACTGTGGTCCAACATCTTCCAAGAAGCAACAACTGATTCGAGGAACAAACTGCCTCATTTGAACCGAAAAAATCAAACATATGACAATATTCATATCCATGTTTAGAACAAATAATTTGTAACATTAGTGAACATCTTTTTACCTGGCCATTTGAAAGCCTCCCCTTGTATACACGACCAAATCCTCCCTCCCCTAAGAAACATTCTGGCCTAAAGTTATTTGTAGCATTCGCTAGCTCGCGGAAAGTAAATGTTTGTGCGGCAATCTGAGCATCAGGCAAGTCCTTCGGCCCTGACGCCTCCTTCCTTGGCCCAACATTGTTCCTTGGTTTTAGCCTGTCTCCCCCTGTAAATTACAATCAAAACCAACACAGATCCATTAGAGAAAAATCCTTACAGTGGGGACAGAAAGCAAACGTATTACCATAAAAACTGACTAATTAGTCATATGGTGAATTTTACAGATTAAAAGAAAGCTATCTATCTATAGTGAACAAGACAAAGTTTGTATTAATCCCTATCATACACATAAGTTATCAATAAACTGACCTACTTCTCTAGTCAATGGAAATCAAAACTAGCTGGACTGGTTACTGCTCTACACTATTGGAAATTAGATTAGCAGGATTGGCTTACGCTAACCCAAGGAAGGAAGCCATGTATATCATTGATTTCAACAGTCAAACACTTAGCTTTCTAAAATAGCAACCAGATCAAAAACAGAAATCATATCCCCCCTTGAGATCTAAATTCACAATCGAAAAGACAAAGAAAGAACAACTATTTTCCATTAACTCCCATCATAGAACTATGGGGTCTACATCAAACTGAATATCAAAACAAATCAAGATAAATCAAGTGGAGTAAAAGAATATCAATCAAAATCCCATAGTAAACAGAAATGAACTGTTCATAAACCCAAAGTACTGAGATCAGATCAAAGCACAGGTTAAAAGAAAAATACACAAAAAAAAAAGAAAGACAGAAAAGCACGAATTAACATATAGAAGAAACTAACCAGATGATAATTTTGATAGATTGGAAGGGATACTTGAAGGGACTTCCTTGTGATCATCTCTCTCTTTATGGGGATTAAGCTTCTCCTCTTCCCTTGAGTCAAAACAAGGAAAACAACCCATTTACCTCCCACAAAGATCAAATAAAAAATGAACCTCTTTTCTTCAATAAAATCAGATACACTCCAAAATCAATCAACTTCTCATCTTCTTCAATCCAATCGCACCATGTATGCCCAAAAAGATACAGTGGGTGTGCCTTAAATTCAATAAAAGTCAATTTTTATTATTTTCACGTATCCAATTAATCAGCTAAAATATTTCGGATGAAAGAAGAGAAAAAATGAAAGCAAACATAAAAACAAAGAGCCAACCAAGAAGAATATTCAATACGCAGTATAAGTTGAAGGGCTAAAACAAGATGAAAGATAATAAGATAAATAGCAAGAAACAAATTTAGGGTAAGCTCCACTAATTTAGTTTAGAAAGATTGTAGAGAATCTATAGATAATAGGCAGAATATTGTGAACAGAGTTTTTTAGCCGGCTTTGTCCTCGGCTTTTCCTTTCATACACAGACACAGTTTATTGCTCTCTCTCTCTCTCTCTCTCTCTCTCTCTCTCACACACACACACACACACACACACACACACGCACACACTCACATGGATGGGTGTGCATATATACACACACACACACATATGTGTATGTATGTACATAAATTTGTCAATGTAACATGTTCACATCCACATCCACACTTTCCCCACCACTCCTATTTGACCAAATAATTAGTACTCAGTGAATTCATTCACCTTCCCTATTTAAGGTGATTTATTATTATTATTATTATTATTATAAAATTTGGATTTTGATTTTGCATTTGCATAAAATCCAGTTTGGTTGAGACATAATCAGAGTAAAATCTAATTATAATTATTATTTGTGTAATTAGTATTAGTATTTTCAGTATTAGGGACTTAATTTTAAGTCCAAATTCATGTAACAGTGGACTTGAATGAGGAAAATTTACCAAAGTTTTACTAAGATTTAGCAAAAGAAATAATAATTATCTTTAATCATACCTGGCTATTGCTTTTCAATTTATTAAATGGGAGTGACAATTAATAATTTGGTAGGCCGTATTTATCATTTGCAACATTCAATCAATATTTATTATTTTTCAAGTAAAAGCCATTAAATCCTGGTTATTCATATTGCGCTAATTAATCCTTTTCTGATATAATTAGATTTTTCTAAATCAAAACCCCAAATTTAATTCTATATGTATCTGTTAATTCAGGAATCAAAATGGTAAAATAACCTTAATTTTTTATAATAATTTTTATTTTAATTGATATGATTTACATAATGTGATAGTTATATTTAAAATATAATGATATATGTAATTGATTTATTATTGAAAAGAAAAGAAAAAAAAATGAGAAGGCCGGTAATTTCTTGCCTGACAGGTAAATATTTTTGTCCAATAAAAATGGAATAAAAAGCAGTTTTATCTGGGTGAGGTGTAACTTAGATAAATTGAACGAGACTGAAAAAAATAAAATAAAAGTAATATTCGGGTCAAAAGGCGGGGTCAAGTGGAACATACGATGGGAAAGTGTGTGAAAGGAATGAATCGTTTATATAAGAAATCTGAAGGAGGGATTATCCCGGGTTCGGGTGCGCATTTCACGGTTCATCCAATCACCGTGTTTAGCACGATAATATGATTATTCGGAGTTCGGACCCAAAAAAGTCGGGGTTGATTCTCTCTAAAAAGCGTGGTTTATATGCTCAAGCCATTTAAAGGTAAAGGTTTGACGCAAAAGGTTGTTTCTTACTCCCCAAATAATATAGAGATTCTATTTTGTAGGTGTAGTAATAGGAAGATGCTAAACATATTGAGTGAGCGTGTACATAATTCATATACTTACATGCAATGCAGTTTAGATAAGATTGTAAGATGAGTTAAATCTATTTATCTGTTTAAATAATTAATTTGAATTTTTTTAAGTTTAAATTCGAGCTTCTTAATATCAAATTTAAACCTAGATATAAATATTCAAAAATTTACAAATTGAGTAACGAGTTATTATTTTTATTAATTTGGATAATAATAATAATAATAATAATAATAATAATAATAATAATAATAATAATAATAATAATAATAAGGGTACGCGAACATTCGCTCTTAATTCAAACATAAATATTTTTTCGTATGTGCTATTGTAGACAGCTTAATTTTGGGGCCAATTGAAAATTGACATGTGTAAATAATATATTAATTATTAATTTAAAATTTTCTTTTTATGTATTGGAATTTATTAAGTTTGATTCCAAATGATAAATAGTTAATTTTTAATTAATATTTTAATATTTATTTTATACAAATCAAATGTTGACAAGTGTCAAGATGGAGATGTATCATGTCAATCAAATCAAGTCTGGTGGCCCAACACTCTCAAGCTAATCAAGTTGGGACTGGCGCATCCATGTACGTGGACCAATCAAGTCAATAATGTTTGATATTATATTTTAAATGCACATGAAAGAGATAATTATCAAATGAATTCAAATTATTTCGGAGTCTCCTGCTAAGCACCTATATAAAGGGATGATTGGAGACTCATATTGACATATTCTCATATTCTTATATACACATATTCTCATATTTATATTCTCATATCCACATATTCTCAAGCTCTAAGACTCAAGTCTTCAAGCTTCAAGTTTCTATTGCGATGACGTATTGCTACCTCGAAGGTCATATACTTCTTCAAAGCATCAAGTCATCAAGTTATTTGATCTTCGAGTCAAGGTTCGAGTTTCAAAGAAATTTCGTAGTATTCTTTTATCAAGTCAAAGGATACTACATCATATATCCAAGAACAAGCTTCAAGCCCTTGTATCATATATTGGGAGAAGAATCGGGGGATTAGTTTTATTAAGGAGTTTATATTTTTTTCTCTGATAAATTGTAATTCTCATATATTCTTTAATATAGATTCAATTTGTCGATTATTTTTCTTTGTCTTGTGATTTAATTTTACAGACAACAAAATTTGAGTGAACAACTATAGTTCAAGTTAGCTTTTGATAGAAGAGCGTAGTATACAAAGAGAATTATGGGGAACCAGAAAACAAAGATTGCATACGTCATAGTCATATAATTAGAGATACTTATAATAATAAGTAGTAGAGTTTGATTGAACTTAGAAATCTTCAATTATTGGGTCTAATCTAATGATGTCCTTTAATTTTATATGGTTAATCATATGGGCTTCAACCTATGGCCCATTTGGCGTGTTTATATAACTATGGGCCTAGATAAATGGATCATTGCTTCATTCTTAATCCCATATTAAATAATAACAGTAACAACGATCTATCAGTTAATAATGATAAGTTTATGCTTTTATGATAATTCTATCTTATAATAAAACTAATAACAATTTTAAAATTGTATTTTATTTCACATAATAATACTATAACTAAAAAAAATTGATGTTGTACGAAACTAGATCCTCAACCTCTTAAAAATTGTTGAGTTGTGGGCTTTTACTCCAACAATATGCCCACATAGAGTAATGCTCGAGTCAAAAAAATAAGTGATCCAATGCCTTTTTTGGCCGCAGAAATTGGTATTATTTTATGTTTATTGAATTCTTGATAGGCTTGAACCCATTAGGCTTAGAAGACCTATATTATATGAGCTTAGAGGCCTATTTTGGTAACTCATGTTAGCTCTTTTATTGAGTTTTTTTTTTTATCTATATGCCTCTAGAATTTTAGTGAGGTATATCATGTGGCTCCCTCTACTTTGATTGAAAATCATTTATTTGGATTTGAATGTATAATTTCTATTTTCAACTATTACTTTATTTTCACTTTGCCATGGTGACTTATTCTTTTCCAACTTTGTTAACTTGTTTGATTAATTAATTCATCTTAGTTTAATCTTGATCAATTTAATTACTAGTTGAATTACTTAATTAATTCAAGATTTTTGTTATCAACTCTTAAAACTTGTAGTGCCTCAAGGTTTGCTAAATGATACTGGGTAGGAGCTCCTAATTGAAATGGATGGTTTCGTGGGCTAGTTGCAAAACAATTAATGTACTCCCTCATGCCTTCTCCATTTTACCACCTAATAATCAAAAGGTAGGCAACCATTTTAAGGCACTTGCAGTTGATAGAAGAGTTACAGAGGAAGTAATGCGCCAATTGATCTTATTTGATGATAGATATAGTAAGCATATAGTTTAACCATGCCAGAGCATACTTGGCCAACGTTATACAGAATATCTTGCACTATGCCACTTTGCTTAGATCATAGAGTCCATGCAGGCTAGGAAGTTGTTTAGGTGTTCTTGAGGATTGGTTATAAAATAAAACTCTGCGGAGTTTGTGGGAGTAAAAAAGAGATCAAGAGGGGGGGTGAATTGACCTTTTTCTTAGTAAAGTAAGTACTTTAATCCCTTTAAAAGATTTGTAAATTATTTGATATAGAATAATATTCAAAGATCCAAACAGATAAAGAAACAATTATATGAAAGCAGCAAATAAAATGAACAAAAGGATTTATAGTAGTTCGACAAGCCTACGTCCACTACCTAAGATATAATCTTAGGATTTTAACCTGCACTTATATTAAACAAAAGTGAAGTTACAGAGAAGACAGAACATAAGAAATCAATAACAAAAAGCAACTTCCTCTATTTATAGAAACACCTAGCAGACTAGATGATGAAAGGCAGAAGCAAACTTTTAGCACAGTATTCTGTAGAGTTCTGAACTTTATGAGAAAGGCTTAATGTTTTGTGTTTTGGGACATCTTCTATTTAAATAGATAAGTCTCAATTTGGTATCTTGTCTTCCAACGGTATCTTTCCTTCTACAATATGCAGGTTGCCATACAGAAGTTCCAATAGTCACTTCCCTTTTATACTTCTAGATTATTGTTGTTTCTTCCTTATATTAGACCATGATTTGGGCAAACAAACTGCGGATTCTATGGTATTAACTCCATTGAATATTTTCCTTATTTACAATAAACTACAGTATGGAATGAGAATTGTTAATCAAAATTTCATTGCAAAAGGATCATTATCAAAACTTATTTTGAGGAGATTATCTCCTTTAGAGAGATCAAAACGAAGAATTGATCTAGGATGCAACACCTCTTTCCCCTTTTCACATTACCAAGGAGACATATACTCCTCACCTGGAGTGAACTCTACATAGTATGTGCCTAGATGTTGGAGCTCAAAAGCCTTCCTTGGTGCTACAACTAGTTATAGGAGTCGAAAGTTAATATTGTCCTTTTGTTGTTGCTCCTGTGAGATATCATTCATTTTCCTAAGCAATCCCAGTAGTAGCACTCCCCCACGAAACAAGGGTAGCTCAACTATCAGAGTTCGATAGAGTTTTAGACCCCCAAGAATACTTGAATAGCTTCATGGCAAGAATGGAGCTCAATATCGGCCAAGCCAAGGAACTCCTCATGCATTATGAAAAGTAGACCCGTATGGAAGAAGATGTAGTTCCCCTAAAAGCTCATAAATAGAAGACACATGTGAAGGAGTAACAATAATAAAGAGCTTAGGGATTAGAGATGCAACCCTCATTGTAGGCTTGCCATATGTATACCTTACACTGTGTTCCAAACAAAAATGTTGGCAATAGTACTCCAACAGGGCCCCATCTGATGACCACTGTCCCTGCGGACCCTAAGAAGATGAACCAGATCGTGCCATTTTCATCGTGCTCGCAGTCATACTACAAAAGTGCTACCATTTGAAGAACATCTCAAGTAGTATGCGACTCAAAAAAGGAGTACACGCTACCATTTGAATTAATTCAAAAAGAACACCTTAAGGAGTACGCGACTCAAAAAAGGTCAAGCATAGAGAACGGAGAGTAAAAGCTACGAGTAGATATAAGATGACCCAAGAAGCATTAGTGCTACCACAACCTTAGCTACTTCCCTATAACAGGAGTTATCTCGATAATGACTGGAAGAATGGTGGGAGGATATAAAGACAAAGGTGTGCTACTAGACAATGGACTTGTGGAAGCACACATGCCACAAGATATTCATGATGATGATTGAAGCATATTGCTGACAACGCCTCTTGATGACAAGTAATTTGTTCTTGTTGTTTTTCTGCTTTAATTCTTTGTCTTTAGATTTTTCTATTTTTGAATTTGAATAAAGCCAACCCACTTGGGGATGACACTCTCTTTTTATCTTCACTTTTTAATAAATGCAATTTCTTCATATGCTTCACATTACAATGCCTCTTCTATGACCTTGAACTTTGCAACATTTATGAGGAGTAATTGGGAAACAATTTTAGATATAAGCCTAATATAAGGCTCTTTAAGGAGTGCGAAGAGTACGTGGCAGTCATCGGCGTAATCCCACTATAAAAGGCCCCCATGGGTTATGTAGTCGTCTATGCAATCCCATTATAAGCCTCCAGATATGTGGTAGCTCCTCTCTGAAAAAGTCCACTATCGGCTCCCTATAGGAGTATGTGGTACCCTCTCAAAAAGCCACTATCGACTCTCTTTAGGAGTACGTGGCACCCTCTCAAAAAGCCCACTACTGGCCCCTTTTGAGAGTACGTGGCATTCTTTTGGAACTACATGGCAACCACTTTAGAGACCTCACTAAGAAACAGATTGGAAGGACACCTATGCCATCAAGCAGCGGAAGCCCACCTAAAGTCCACATGGAGATAAAGGTGGCAATATCTCGCCACTTAAAAATATATACAAAGAAAAATTTCTAAGTCTGGTGACTTCGTATGTCATTGTGCATTTATCACGATGTCTCCTAGGAGACCCACAAACACGCCCATTCTCATCTCAACACTTAAACTATTTTCCGGTTGAGCATAAAATTAAATTTTCTTCCTCAAAGGACACCACTTCGCATAAGGTGGACTATTGCCAATACAAAAGGGGGGACACTCTACGCCTCCTGAATACTAAGTCTCCGAGTGATCGTCGAAGGCATTACACTATTAGCAAGTTTGACAAAAAACAACATAAATGAGAGAAATTAAAAAGAGGAATAAACATCCCACAAGGAGGCCCTGCGCACTAAGCACTCAAGACGGCACTCTGTTGGTGCCCAGCCTGCTAGAGGTGTCAAAACAGGCCGGGCGGACCGGCCCAGCCCGGCCCGGCTAGCAAAAAAACTCAGCCCAACTCGGCTCGTTTAATTTTTAATATGGGCTGGGCTGGACCGACTCGCTTGAAAACCCGTCTCAAGTTGAAATTTTGCAATCCGGGATCGGCTCAGCCCGCGGACCGTGAAGGACCGTGGGCTAGCCCAGCTCGCGGGCTACGCGGGCTAGCCCGCTTAGCCCGCAATATTTTTTTAATTTAAATTATAAATTATAATTTTTAAAAATTATAAATTTATAATTTATAACTTATGACTTTATAAATGTATAAATCAATAATTAAGAAATTTTAATTTTTAAATTATAAATTATAAAAAAAAAATTCAGAAACGTGAAGACCATATTGCCTTAATTTGAAGAAATGATGAAGAATGGCTTGAAACCGCATCCACCATCGCATTTCAATCTGAGAGCGATTTAGATCACTTGAGTGAACAGTCGGTTTATCATTGGACATGTTTAGATGTTTAAATATTACAATGTTGTTTATTTTTATTTTTATTTTTGTTATTATTATGTACTTTTATTTAGAGGTTTGGTCAAATCTAACTCTATGTGATTATTTTTTCTAAATTAATGACGAGTAGAGGGGTCCATGCCAAACCCCTCACCACCTTATTTGGTGGTGTTTTTGAAAAAATATAATTGATAAAAAAAATTAATATAAGTATAAATTTCTAAATTTTTATAAAAATTTAAGTGTTGTAAAATATCAAAAACCACATAAGTATAAATTATTAAGTCTTTTAAAAAAGTATAAGTGTTGAAAAAAACATTAATAATCTCATAAATATAAAAACTTCAAAATTTTAAATTCATTTTCAAAAAAAAAAAAAAAAAAAAGAAACTCGCGGGACAACCCGCGAGCCGGACCGCCTAGCTCAGCTCATATATAAACTGGCTAACCTATATAGTGGGTTGGTTTTGAGCCGAGCCAGACTTTTCAATTTTCAGCTCGTCACGGTCCGGATCGTGAACGGCCCGTGAGCCGGCCCGACTTGACCTGGTACCGCCATTAACCGTTTGTTAAACGTGCCAGGCAAGCTCGGCCCGGCTCATTTGACACCTCTACAACCTGCATCAATGCAAAGTTGATTCGATAAGTTTATTAACTTTTTTTTTTCTATATAAGAAAGAAAGAAAAGAAGACAAAGTTCGTCTTCATTGAAAAATCAAAGGAAAAACCCTTTCGTTAAATGTTAGGAAAAACTTGATATGAAAAAGAATAGGAAAAAAGAAAAAAGGATTGGGATCTATACATTGATTTTTTTTTCAAACTGTATGCATCAAAAGCTTTATGTACGATTCCTAAGGAATACAAATTTACCCCACTTAACGATTTATCAAGAAAGAGTACTTTTTCTAAGCCAAAAAGTTGATAGTAAGATCTCAAATCAACTTATTGGTCTTATGATATATTTTAGTCTCGAGGATGATATCAAAGATCTTTACTTTTTTATAAACTCTCCTGGAGAATGCCCAGCGAGCACCCAAGGCAAGTGCGCCTGGGCCTAGTGCTCGCACAAGTGGCACCTCGCACGGGGCACTTACGATGCATTTTTTTTTTCCGACATGATGGTGTCTTCATGCCCCCCATTTCTCAATTTTCAAGAATACAAGTATGCAAAATCAACAAGCCATTAAATTGCTTAAGTATTTACTTAAACATAAAATAAACGAAAATGAAGATATTTTATTGAAATCATACGAGAGAGACATAAGAGTGTTCGACCAATTCTTGGCCTCTAAAAATGAACAACAATGTGAAAAGAAAAAACATATCAAAGATACTACTCGAGCTGACTAGAAAGTATTGAACAAAGTCCTAGACATAAATCCTCAATGCCAGCTGCCTCCTCTGCTACAATCTTTGCCCCAACCTCAGGTCCCTTTTTAGGCTCTCTAATAGTAGGATTAACTAGAATAGTGGGGTCTAGCATCAACAAGTTCTTGTAAAGTATCACCCAATCTTGCTCAAAATACGATGATAGTTATGAATAGTCTGCTCGTAGATCACCATCGGTTCCGCTTCAACTGTCTCAAACAACTCACTTGAAACTTTGAACTCTTTGCCAACATCTTTACGAGCACTATTTATGATGGTCTTCCCAACATAAGAGCTAATAAATTTCTCCCCACACTTCACTTCCTTTGCACACCTCGCCCTTAAGTGCTCATGCTCCTTAAATAGCTTGGCTAATTTCCTTCTTATTTTAACTATGCCACTTAACTTCTTTAGCAACTTCTTCCTTAAGAAGTTTTACTATAAGCAGAGCTCTCTCTACTCGACTCGACATTTGCTTAACCAAGTTCCATCCATACACTCCAAAAATGCAAAAAACAATCAAGAGTAAGAAATCACAGCGAAGCAACAAAAAAGAGAAACCGTGGTGAAAAATAAATCAAAGTAATAAAGCAAATTCATGCCCAAGAAAAATTGCCAGTAGCTATCTCGGCTAACTGGGAAGAGGAGAATAACTCCAACTTCCATTGATCATACTCACCACGCCCAGCACTAAAAGTGGGGTCCCAATGTGAGTACATCCCACAACTCCACTGCAAGCTATAATGAACGAACCCTTTGCCCTTGCCAATATGAAAAGGACAAATAGATTGTGGGCAAGTAGTGCTCCACGAGCATGCTTAACCATAAAACTAAAAGGCAACACCTCCATAGAACTAGAAGGCAACACCTTAATCTCATTGTCGGCAGTAGGTGCGCCCCGCCGCTGGTGTTGATGGGGAGCAACACTGGCTTAGCTGCTGACTTAAGGGCCTTGTGCAACGTCCATTTGGTGGTGTCTTCCTATGACTCTGCTCCATAGCACGCTTCTCATGTGTTCCTCCTTCCGCTCTCCGAGCGTGGATCCTAGCAAAGTCAGTTTTCTTTCCTGCTAAGGAAGGGAAGAAAAATAAAAGTCAAAATATAATTTATGTATGAGAATACATAAAAGGTAAATATACGAGTGCAAGTAGCAGGCACAAATTAGAAAATAAAATATTCTAGATACCAGGAGGAAATATATTAGTGATGTCAAAAAAAAAAATCGAACAACCTTACTTCAGCAAAACTCGCGCGAAGGTCATTGTAGACTAGACGAGGACAAATTAAAGATACAAAATTAATCCACTCGCTAGGAACATTCCAACCTTTGTCTCGAACAAAGAAGAACCTATCTTTCTAATGACCTCTTGATGGAGGTAACCCATATAAGAGTTTACTATTTAGTTTGGAGAAGGAATATGAGAATGGCTCGTTCGGCACTTTATGCACCCTGAGTAAAATGTGACAACTATCTAAAGATATTGGTAATCTTACCTCACTCAGACACTATCTAAACCTCATAAAGCATGCAAATAAGTTAGACACAAGTTGGCTCAAACACATACCATAGCTTCGCACTATATCTAGCAAAAAAGGATTTGGAGGAAGAGAAAACCTATAAGTGATGTAACTACTAAAGACCATGAAGCACTCTTTAGTAGGCAACATCATGTTGCCTTGAGGAGAAGGAAGAACTAACTTAAATTTATTGGAGATACAAACCCTACGCCTTAAAATATCTAACTATTATGGCTCAAGTAAACACTTAATTTCTACTGTCTTTGAGAAGCTATTATCCTGGCAAGCATGCTCTTAGATTCCTCATCAAAAAAACCTACCTCTTTAGAATCAAAGTTAGATAATGAAGATGACTTGCTAGTTTCACTCTTCCTGCGAAACTCTTTAGAATTTTCAATAGCCTGGGCTGACTGTACCAAAATACGATGCAACACCACACGAGGGATAGCCCTCACGAGCAAGAACCAACCAGCGAGTGCCATGGGTGCTTACGAGCACCAAGCAGGCCATGGGGCCGTTGCCTCAGCTCCTCTTCCACTCCCATTCGTTTGATCACTCGAAGACTCTTTTCTCAAACTCAACTTAGAACTAAACTTGGTCTTAAACATCCTTTGGCTCAACTAAAACCTTGAAACTCTAGTTAGTTCAAAAGAAGTTGTGAAAGAAAGCCAAAGTAAACGGGTCAAGAAGAAAGAAATAGAAAAAGGAGACTAAAGAATATAGAAGACATTACTACCTTGAGGACTCATCTCAACACTCCTAATAGGACTTTACTTTCTCATTCTCTCTTGAAGCAAAGTGGAACTCCCTCTTTTTTGGCCAACTCCCTAGATGTCAACAAGACCATCTTTATGGAGCACCTCTTAAAAGGACTTGAAAACTTTGAGCCCTACTCAATCTCAACTTGGACAACAGTTGAGAATTTGCAAACTCATAATTCTAGAATAATTACCCTAAATTGAAATAAAAAATTAATAAGTTAAACTTATAACGTATTTTCGATGTAAAATTAAAAAAAATTCACTGAAAACAGGGGGCTTGATGTTATCGGCAAAATTGAACTTAAGAGCAATTTGATAAATTGATTAAACATAACAAATGAATCTTAAAATTAATTAACTGAGTAAATGAGCCAAAAAGCCCAAAGGATCTCATAGAGAAATTGGACACAAGAAATCACTTACTAAAATTCTCAAAGTAGAAGAACTCTCGAGAGGAGCAGAGCTCTCTGCGTGCATTCTTGAGAAGACAAACCAACAATCTACTGTTTTCCAGAAAATACCTTGCTTCACTTCTGAGCGGCATCACACACACACACACACACACACACACACACACACATATATATATATATATATTCTGCTTAAAATCTTCCTCAAGTCTCAATTGCCATATTTTAAATGTTCATTAATCATTGGTAGAATGAAACAATATGCTTACCTGGTGATGAACTGTTTGTCATAATTATTCTTATTTTGAACCAATAATGATGGTAAATCACTTTAGCATAGTATATAATTTAAATTCTTATAATTCCTTCATAAAACTTTAAATAATCCCAATGCTATATAATATTTTTGGGGCAATAATAATTAACACATCAAACTCAGAGAACATCGAAACAAGTTAGATTCAAGATTAATGCTGGTAAATCATATTACGAAAGACTCTAATTAATAAATTATACATAAAGTATACGAATATACCCACGAACTACATACTTTAATTACAATGATTGTCCAACTTTCAAAAGTTAGAGATGAAATTAATATAAAAATAAACTATTAGTTATATTTTCTTGGCAACTTGAACTAAAAGAGTTATAATTATAATGTTTTGAATTTCAGTTTTCGACGGCTTGACTGGCAATACATTGCATGTACATAACATATATACCTCTATGCATTTTTCACTTGGTAGAAAACCAATAAAACTTAAAATAAATTAATGTTGTCGGTAACACGTTTAGTAGTGGGAATCAACTGTTAAACAACTCAGAAGACTTAGCCAAAACAAACTCCAGATCGCCAAGTTGCTTGTTTGGTTTTCTATATATATAATTTCCTTTCCTTTTCTTTTTTCTTTCTGAAGCTAACAGGACTGTTGGATAAAAGAACCAGATTGGTGCTCATTGTACGTAAGTGAAATTATTAAGACATTTAATTAAATGTAAAATTAATTAAAGTTTCAACTTTAGTACTTAGAAAGAGTGTTTAGCTAAACTTATTTAAAAGATTTTATAAGGTTCTACACACATTATACAATATTTTTGGAGCTCATAAGAAATCAAATCTTATTTTTAGAATAAGTTATTGAAGAATATGATAAAATAAGATCTTAGAGCTTAAAAAGTGTCATTAATAGCAATTTTGTAATTAAAATAGTTAAAATTAAGTAAGTTTGTTAAGATTTTGAAGATAAGTGAGGATCTCTTTACTTTTTTCAAAAACATTTTATAAAATCCTAATATTTTATTTATGAATCTTATAAGTTCATTTTTAAAAAAATTACCACACACTACTTTATAATATTTTATAAGTTCTTAATATCTTGTAAGATATTTTGACGAGTTTATAATTTATAAACACAGCCAAACATCCTCTTAAAATATGACCTTATTGTTGTATTTGAATTTGTTTTGACCAGCTACAGTCCATAAGGCTTGTCTTATGATCATTGATTTTTTTATTTTTATTTTTTCTTCTTTTTCCCTACTTTTAAGGTTTTGCTTTCTATAACATTCTTTTCCCCATATAATGCTAGCTTTTTGTAAATTGTTGACAATGACTGCCCAATGGGGCTGGACAATGTAATCCATGCAACTTGCTTGAAAACTACATTTAATGGGATTCAATTAGATCGCATGATTCACTTTGCCTAGCAACGTACTCATCTTCCTACTCCGGAGAACAAGAAAAGATCTAGAAGCGGATTACGCGTAATTATGGAAGTGTTGAAAAATTAAGGCAAATCTTGAATTCAAATCCTATTAGAAAGTGGACTATTTTTCTTATCAACATTACATAGTTTTAGAGACAAGATATTTATTTGGAGAGCAGATAACATTATATATAGTGCAATAGCACAGGTAGTAACCATAATTAAATATGAAATTTTGGACTCGACACAAATTAAAAAAAAATAAAAATCATTTGCATTCACTTTAATGTTTTTCTTTAATTAGTGGCTCTTTGTTTGGTTTTTGGGTGAATTGTGAAAAATATTTTAGAAGAATATATTTTGGGAGTTAAAACAGAAATTAATTGTGTTTGTAAAATAAAAGAAAAATAAAAAAAAATTCAAAAGCTATTTCCTAAAAGTCACATCTCTTCATTCGAAAGGGTGCCACTTTTACATAGGACTGTAACTATTTAAAGGGGTATGTACCATAAATTAGAGAAATTTCAACTTGTATTACAAAATATACTTCTTACTTATATATTTAATGTTCTCTTTAAATAATTTAAGTATTTCTATCAAATAAGGCGACTACGGGAAATTCGAATTTGTGAAAATTCAATTTAAAATTTACATCAAGAATTTCTAAAAGTCCATTGTATTTTGAGAGTAGGCATTGGATTATGTTTGCACATGGGCAGTGACCAATTTTATTCTAAAGTGATTGCAGTTTTTTGCGTGCCATTAACTCAATTTTGTTTCTATTCCTTTTTATACTTTATTTTATTTATTGTTTCTTTAATATTTTAATGTATGTATATTATTCAATATTTTTAATAATTTTAAACTAGAATCGCACGTATGCACTAAAATATTTTGTTGGTAAAATTAATTGAACATCATGTTGACGGACAAAATCTTCTATATTGCTTAGCTAGTATAGACGGCTAATAGAGAAGCAGGGATGCTATTCTAGTGGTACATGCAGAAATAAAATTTGCCAAGAGATATATTTTTTATATGCAATGTGTATTGCTCGTGACTTTCCAACGAGAGCCAAATTAATAGTCTGGGACATATTCACCTATCACATTTAAAATTTGTCTTAATTAGTCTCTTGATAATTACTTCCGACTCACTGGAGCTTTTTAGTTTGGTTTCCAAGGCTTAATGAGCACTACCAGCCTGATATATATGATAACAATTGTTGTTGTTTCTTGAGACATTTTTCGTTAATGTGATTAGTAATTGTAACACTCTGAATTGTGAAATGTAAATGTGGCGATTGTGCGTAAAACTTGAATAGTAGATTTCGAAATATGTTTTTCCATCATTGTCATGTCTATCTTGAAATAAGCTTGATACTGATTTAGTGATTATTCATTTATCATGGCGAATTTATGTGTTCAGTAAAATGTTGTTGGACATACTAAATAATAACAGTGATATATCTAATACCCTTAGGGTGCGCCCTGGGATCAGCTTTGAAAGACGGTCGGGCGGAACGGACCGACGGTGATAGATCTTTCGACTAATACCTTGACGCGATATATATATAATCCCTACTCATAGTTCAACCGGAGGTAGCCGTCTATGATGGGATTAGGCATGCAACTAGCCATGCCTAGTGAGTATTTAAGTATTTGAGCTGATCACTCGAACGCTTGAAGGAATAAGGACTCTCATGGTTTCGAAAGTGGAGTGACAAGATCAAAGAACTACCAACAACTTAATTGCAAAAGTGTTTATGAATTCATTTCCGCTTGATTTTTCAGATAATTGTATTCCTTCACATGCTGTATGTTTAGTATCTGCGACAGTCTTGATGGTTCCTTACTGATTCTGTGTTTATTAGTTATCGCCCTATTACTACTTGTTGCCCTTATTAATAACCTACTAAGTCATTTGGACTTACATTGTTGTGTTGTTTCCTTCTGTTCTTTACCTCGGATAAGAACGAGTGACGAGGGTAGACCACCCAGGCAACACATGAGGTAACAAATGTGGTAGAATTGCTAAGTACGATTCATAGCTGAACTTTTGATGGTTGTTGTTTGTAGAAATTAAATACTTTGAATTTTTAGAGATGACATATATATATATATCTTGATTTTTGTACAATCGGAAGGACGAAGAATGATTACTAATTAACACACTTCCCATTAAACCTTTCAAATAAAAGTGGACTGTAAGATGGAAAAGTTTTACAGTACTAAATGGCGTCACAAAAACTAATCCCAAGGCATTCTGTCGGTCCGAAAAATCCAAAAGAAGATACTTCAGAATAGAGAAGTCCAATAAGTATTGAAAGAATAATAGGAGAACCACTGGCAAGTCTGGAAATGGGAAAACAAATGATAGAATAGATAGTAATAATGTGACAACAATTCATGCAGTCACGTCAGCAACCAAGCCAGATGAATAATCTTGAGAGAAGCAAAGAACGTCCAGAGTTTGGGACTTTAGCACACTTCCGTGAGTTCCATCCCCCAATATTTGTGGGTGAATCAGATCACCAAAAGGCTAAAGTATGGATTAAGGAAATTGAAGATATTTTCCAAATATTAGGCTATTCAGATGATTATAAACTTATACACGCTGTCGATCTCTTAGAAAGAGCTATTCTTCAATGGATGGTTTTGGTAAGCCAACGATGGGAATATAAGGAAATACCTCATATTTGGGAGAACTTCGTATGGGGGTTTATAGATAGATACATACCCCGAGAGATGAGAGATACTCGGAGACAAGAATTTGTGAAGCTTACCTAAAGGAAAATGACATTATAGCAATATGAAGCTAGATTTAGTTGATTAGTTTGGTACGCGCCACAGACGATGAAAGAAGAAGAGTGCAGGGCTAAGAAATTTGTAAAGGACTAAGACCTAAAATACGACAGACCATTACACCATATGAACAATCTAAGTTTGAGGAAGCTTTAAATAGAGTCTTACTGGTATAGTGAAAACCTCTTAAGATGTACAAGGATGCAAAAAGGATTAAATGAGGAGAGATCGATAAGGTTAAGGCTTATGATAATAAGAACAATAGTGTTGGAAGAAAGCGACAAAAGATCCAAATTGGGATATCAGCCAGTTGCCTGCATCCTCCTAAGAATAACCCCCGGATACCTCAAGTATCCCTGACAGGAACATATAGCTTCTACGACGACCTTCACTATAGTGAGAGCATATGTTTGAAAAAGCATGGGAAATGCACGTGGTGCAGTAGCGATGGACATTTTATTCAAAATTGTCCTAAAGTCAAGCAGTCAACCTCAAGTGTTCAGAAGGATAAGGGCAAACAAGTTGATGAAGGTACTATTTAAGTTCTTAAATATCAAGAGAGGGTTTGGTCTATGTATTCCTGGCCTTATATCACATATGGAATCTAAGGATCGCAGACGTACCGCTCGTGACTATATCCAGTGTATATAGCTTTTGCAAATATGTAGCAAACTATGTGGAAGCATCTGACTTGTTATGAAATCCTAGGTGGTGTTAATGTAAATAATTTTGTTACTAGTTTCCAGATGTGCAGAACCTAGATTTGTTATATGAAATATTATGTATGCAAGTTTGAACTCTATGATACCTCATATAGATGCTTAGGTTTATATGAGTTAAATACTGATGACAACCGTGGACTTGGATTCATTAGGTACTTTTGGGGTGTGCAATTATGCTTAATTTTTTTGGCTTGTACCTGTTTGGCTTTTTAAAGTTCTGATGCCTAAGGTATCGTAAATTCAATTTCCAGCAATGCCAAGTAAGTTAATGTAAACCTTGTGAATAGGTAGTCCACGATATCTAAGTATATGACTTGTCATTTTGTCTCAAGGATGTTAAACTTGGTTTCATTCACTTTTGATATGAGTGTTGTGTAAATAGAAGTTTATGATATCAATGATCCTATGCAATTAATGGCAACTCTAGTGCACTCTTAAATAATAATATGTACCTTATCAGTTCGAAAATAGAAACCTCCTAAGTATTAGTACTAAATGTGATGATGTGCACAAGGTATGCCCAATTATATTGTCAACATAAGGTATTCAGTGATTTTATAAATCACTAAAGAGGTTTTAGAACACTCTTTCGAGATAGCCTGAGAGGAATATGTTGGAACAACTTGGGGAAAGAGAACTCTTAAAGACTTAGAGGATGAACATCACTTGAGACTAGAACGTAATCGGATGAATCAAATTAGGAGTAAAAGGATATTGGACAATCACTTCGCGAACCCCATCGGACAATAGACCAGATTCTTTTAAGTGGGGGAGGAATTGTAATGCCCCGAACAGTGAAATGTAAATGTGAGAAGAGAATTAAAATTTAAATGAATTAGACCAATCAAGATATTTAGGGAAGATAAAATAATAAGAAAATGAATTAGGTTTTAATTAAAGTCAATTTAAAATAATTGAGGGCTCTAGTGGGTATTATGGAACTTAAAGAACTAGAAAATTAATGAAATTGGCCTGATTGCCATCATTTCGGAATTTAGAGGGGCTAATATGTAACAAACAAAAATTAAGAGACTCAATTTGAACTTGGGGGCTAAAATTTGAGGCGATGAATAACTGAGGAATTCCATTAGAAGTGGTGGCAAACTTTTGGGGATGGAGTGTAAATAAGCGAATGATGATTTATATATATACTTAAAGGCCTCTAATTTTGTTTAATTCTCAAAAGATAGCCCAGATCTTCTCCAAGCTCGAAACCTCTACATTGCAACTCAAAACTTGAAACCAAATCGATAGTTGCATTCTCCTTATCATGCTAACCACAACCATACCAAATAACCTTAGAAACAACCGGTAAAAAGGGAGAAATGGGGTAGCCGACGGTGAAGGTAGGCGGAGGTAATAGGTTGCCTGGTTTTGACGATTAAAACCCAGAATTGTTAGATGGGTTGTGATGGGTTTGATGTGGGGAATACAGTGGTAGGCTTAATTTGAAGTTTGGTGGCTGGAGGAGGGAGAATTGATGGCGAGGAGACGCGGAGGCACTAGGGTTCGTGCAGTGATTTTTTGGCCAATTTACTAGCCATTCGATGGCCAAACAAAAAATTGATTTAGGGGTTTGATCCAGCTCGACGAGGCGCATCTTTCAGCGGTGATAGTTTCCAGCTCCGACAACTATGCGCAACGGCTGATAGAAATGCATTCTAAGCCTAATCATACTATTTTCGGACCTTGACTTGGCCTAATTTTGGTAAAAGTTTTTTAATGGAATTTCGTTCGATTAATTTCCTAAATTTAAATCAAATTATGTTGTGAGATTAAGATATCAAGTGATTAACCTAGACTAAAGATCTAACAAAGTAATTTTGAAGATTTTATGTTAGGATTTCTTTGGAACATTTGAGTTAAGGGAAATCTGGATATTGAATTAGGAAGACTCAAATGATTATCCAAGAAACTAGGTATGAATGTTGACTGACTTAAAAGAAAATTGGTTAACTTGAACTTAAAAGATTCAACCTTGTAATTATTAAACTAAGGATCGGATTTAGGAATTTGCCTAATAATTGACAAGCCTCCTAAAATACAACCAATATATAAACAAGTAACCTAAGTAACATGACTATGAATCAATCTGATGCTTTGAAGAACAATAAGTTAACTTAAGTATCCAAGCTGATGAGTTATAAGAATTAGGTAATTTTAAGTAAATAGGTTATCCTAAGTAACTTTAGAATGAAATTTAGTTTAGAATTATTTATGTGAACATTTAATTTAGTAAGGTTGAGACGAGTAAAGACTAAATTAACTGAAACTAAGGACATAAGGATGACAGTTAAATAACTCAACATATGTGAATTATTCTAAGATTCGAGTTTAAGATTAATAAAATTTTTAAAAAAAGGGAAACGGGTGTCAATTTATTGAACAGGGTTTAGAAGAATAAGTCAATATTTAAACCACATTTTGAAATACTAGGCATTAAGGGGACAAGCTAACAAGCCCATTGGGAAAAGCTCCATCACTTGATACCATCAGATGAGTTTATTTTAGCTTTCCTTGTTGGGAAAAGAACATAAATATTTGCTATTATACCTTGTTGTTTGATTATGTTTGAATTGAGATTCATGGTTGATGCCTATTCGTTCTATGCTATTCTTTGGCTCTTGTGTTGAATTTGATAGTCTGTTTGAGTTGTTATTTCTGCCTAAAATTCTTAAGTTGTTATTATCCAAATTCTCAATCTTACTTGATGCGACTTCTTATCTTATGTATTTATATTAATAAATCTATCATTTTTATTTGACCCTTTCTTTGATAGGAATTGTCGTTCATCTATAAAATATTGACCTTCTATCCTTGTATTTCTCTTAGTAGTCTATTTGGACTTTCTTCTTCTTTGCTCATGATTCTTGAGCTATGCTTATCTTAATGTCTTACCCATTTGAGTTGTTGAATCCCTGAACCGAAAGCCATGTTTATACAAGTTTTGATAAAATAAACAATTTGTGAAAGTTCACCACACATCACCCCTTACACCGATTACGACTCCTATTTGATTATGAATTATGTTATTTTAATAAAAATCTGGCGATTGTGCATGAAAACTGAAAAGTGAATTTTGAAATATGTTTTTCATCATCGCCATGTCTATCTTGAAATAAGCTTGGAGCTGATTTAGTGATTATTCATTTATGATGGCGAATTTATAGTGTTCAGTAAAATGCTGTTGGACATACTAAATAATAACATTGATATATCTAATACCCTTAGGGTGCGCCCTGGGATTAGCTTTGAAAGACGGCCGGGTGGAACGGACCGACGGTGATAGATCTTTTGACTGATACCTTAACGCGATGTATATATAATCCCTACTCATAGTTCAACTGGAGGTAGCCGTCTATGATGGGGTCAGGCATGCAACTAGCCATGCCTAGTGAGTATTTAAGTATTCGAGCTGATCACTCAAAGACTTGAATGAATAAGGACTTTCATGTTTTCGAAAGTGGAGTGACAAGATCAGAGAACTACCAACAGCTTAATTGCAAAAGTGTTTATTAATTCATTTTCGCTTGATTTTTCAGATAATTGTATTCCTTCACATGCTGTATGTTTAGTATCTGCGACAGTCTTGATGGTTCCTTACTGATTCTGTGTTTATTAGTTATCACCCTATTATTAAATGTTGCTCCTTATTAATAACCCACTAAGTTATTAGGACTTTTATTGTTGTGTTGTTTCCTTCCGTTTTTTACCCCAAATAAGAACGAGTGATGAGGGTAGACCACCTAGGCGACACATGAGGTAACAAAGGTGGTAGAAGTGCTAAATACGATTCATAGCTGGACTTTTGATGGTTGTCTTTTGTAGAAATTAAATACTTTGGATTTTTAGAGATATATGTTCTATTATTCAGGAAGCTTATAGTATAGAATGGGTAGTATCTTGGACAGAAGCAGGTGCCTCCCGCTTAGGGCATTACAATAATGTTGAGAGATTATAAATTGTCCTCTGATAAGAGATGTTAATTCTAGAGTTTAATATTTTAAAGGATTACTTTATACTTGATAATAACTATTTTATTTTAGAGTGCTTAGATTAGTTAAATATGATTATTCCTTTACAATATTAATGTGAAGCTTTCTTTTTGTATTTGGTATAATTGTCTAGTACAAATTAACATGCATATAATTAAAGGAACGATGAATTTATAATTTGAAATTTCCCAAAATAAGTGCAAGATTCATATTTAGGCAAAGTAATCACCACCTTTCAACCAAGTTGATAAAAGAACTTTTAATATATTGGAATTAATATATTGATTTGTAATTTTTAAGTTCACGCTAGAATGAAAAAAGAAAAAGAAAAGAAAGAGGTACTTTATCATTTTAGTGGATAACTTGTGCATAGTTTTATGCACATGCCTAATAACTTTTGAGGAGAATCGATCATTTTGCATGTAATATATTTTACACTGCTTATTCTATAAGAAATCCAAAAATCACTTTATGAACTTTGGAAATGACCAAATCTAAAATATTTTAGAATATGGAGGTGTTTAGCCAAAGTGAATCTTGAAAACAAAAAGAAATAAGTTGATACAATATTTGTTTGATACTTTCCAATGTGTTTACTAGATTTTTTTTTCTTATCCTACTTATAGAATTTTTGTTATAAAGTGTGATGTTGTTGAAATATAAATATAATTGTAGAGTCCATAGGTGTTGTACGTTTTGAGAAATGTTATCATATCAAATGATTTATGACTAATGGTCTTGACAAATGTGCATATTAAGAAGATGTGGTTGTGTGATTTGATGCCTATATGTGAATGGTATTTTCATTTCTGGTACTGATATAGATATATCAATTAAACCTAAGTATCTATTATCCAAGAATTTTAATGTGAAGGATTAAGAAAAACCTAGTATATTATGAAAATAGAAGTGAATGAAACAAAAGAGGGATTATAATTATTCAGTCATATTATGTTGAGAAGATTTTAAATTAGTTTACTAAATTTTTTTGTAAACTAAGAAGAGCATATATGATCCCTCTATCAAACTTCGGAAAAACAAAATCATGGTGATTCAATTGCTCATCTAAAATATTCTCAAATTATGGGAGCCTTAATACAATTATTAAAGCACTCCACTATCGGATATTCATAAGCTATTAGAAGACTAAGAAAATATCAAATACTAGCTAGAATCATTAGAGTGTCTTAGAGTTTTGTTGGTAAAATAGATTGGAATGGTCTTAATTAGTTGAACGTCATGTTGATGGACAAAATCTTCTATAGTGCTTAGCTAGTATAGATGGTTAATACAGAAGCAAGGGTGCTATGTTAGTAGTTTGTGGGGAAATAAAATTTTTCCAAAGAATATCTATTTAATGTACAACATATGCATTGTAAGTTGCTCATCAATTTCTAACAAGAGTCAAATTAATGCTTTGGGACATATTCGAGTATCACATTTTGAACTTGTCTCATTCATTTAGTCTCTTGATAATTACTTCTAACTCACTAGATTTTTTTTTGTTAGTTCCCAAGGCCTAATGAGCACAAGTGTAGCGCCCGTACTTGGGATAACACCTAAGTTGATGCACCACTCTGATTTAGACTTAAATCTCATACATAATTCTAACAATAGACCCATCAAAAAAAAATTCCAAAATTTTCAAAGATAGCAACAAGCTTCAACCTAAGCACGTCTTACAAAAGTACAAATTTCAAACCATCACAAGTTCATCATTTCATACCTACTACAATTCATAAGCTCAAGTCAGACATCTCACAACATCTCTAAGTTCTCACTAAACATAAAAGTGATCCATACACAAGTTTATGCATCTATTCTATTACAAAACATATTTACATCCTTCCAAGCCTGAAGTACAAGATCATCGCCAAAATCTGTCTGAAAATGTTAAGAGATATTGGGGGTAAGTCCAAAGACTTAGTGAGAGATCACTTAAGAATAATAGAAGAGATCTATTGAGGAAGGTTCAACTCAACAGATCATCAATTAAATATACAGAACATGACAAATTCAGAATCAAACAGTAAACATAGCAAAACAAGAAACGCTTCTGCCTTATTGCTCCAAGATAGATTTCAGACAGACAGAATTCAGATAGGCAAAACAAACCCAAAGCATATGCATTCTAAGAAAACTATAGACATGCATTGCAGAATCACCTTATTCCAGTCAAACAAACAGTTTACCTAAGCGTAACAACTTGGTATATGGCGGATGCCCATACGAATCGTATAGTGCACCGCAGATGCCTAGGGGAAGCCCCTAGCGCACCGCTGATACCTAGGGGAGAATCCCTAGCGTACCGCCTACACCAGGGGAAAGTCCCTGACGTGCCTCACATAACCAAACATTTCGCTTGGATTGGCTCTTGGCCCATATTTTCTCCATACACAAAATAGAATTCACAACCGTTTGTGTAGGTGCCCAGGGGAAAGTCCCTAGCGCACTGCCGGTTCCCAATACAAAACAGAACAGAAATGCCATCAAGGCAACATGATAGCAACTAACAGATTCAGATAAGCCAACATGGCCAAATAAAGTTGTAGAGATAAACAAATATGTTGGCGAGGCAATAGAGAACGGTACAGATCTGTACAGATACGAGATAAACAGATAGACAATTGAGATACAGATAACAGATAAGGTTCTGGGCGCCAGAATAGACAGAAATAGAATCGATATTAATGATAACCCTCACAGGGTTGTTCAAATCAGATAACAGATAGCAAATCAGAATTCCAACACATTTCAGATTTCAAACAAACAGAATACGGTACAGAAACATAAAACCCACATAGGGGCTTATCACAATGACAGATAGTTAGGAAAGGTGCCAGATTGGCAAATCCTCATAGGGTTCAACAATTAACGAATAGCTATAACCTAAAGTGGGAGACCCTCACCTTTTGTAGTTTCAGCAAAACAACCACAGCCCGCAGTCTACTGGTTGACAGGACCCACTTCTTCGTTACCTAGTCAAAAGAATATTTCCAAAGTCAAATTCCTATTCGACTCTAGTGACCTTCTAGAATTACATTGTAAGTATTCTAACATTACTAGCTTATTAATCAACATAATGATATAGGCTCAATCGGTAGTATCTACACAAAGTAATCCAATAAATTGATTATTCTGAATTTATCAACATGTTCTATATCAGTCCCATAAATAACATGATAACTCATTCTTAACTACAAAGTCGTATCATATCATTCTCCTAATCAATCCATACCAAATAGTCCAGTCTCTACAATGAATTATTCTTAGTCAAATGTCACTTAGTCTCATTACATAATTCTTAATACCATTATTAAATCCAATTTTGGCATTTTGCATGATGTGTTCGGGTCCACTATTCAATATTCCTTGCATAGGAATCTTGCATCTTGCACCTCTATATATACATATCAATTATCCATATCATCAATCTTGACATGAAATACAAAGTCTCCAAAGGTAAGGTATACTATATACATATACATATATATATATATCAAGTACAACCAATTAAATCCAAGTTTGCCACTGGAGTTTCGAAACCACAAACCAATGAAGCAGGTGTGTTTGTTGCGTCGAGGAGGTGAACCTGCCTCTCTGTCGCCGCCGCCGCGCCAAACTCACATGCAACGCTGTTTTCAGCTTCTCCGCGCCGAGGGCTTCCAGAATATTTGCCAAGAATCAAGTTTTGGTCGTGCCTCCGCTGTGCCCATCGAGGTCCGCCGCTGCTAGTTTTTGGCTCCTAATTTTCGGTGACTCGCCGCCCGTTCAACAGTGCATGTGGTGTGTGAGTGTGGCCGGAGGTGTGGGGAGTGTTTTGGTTGGTTTGGTTTGGTGAAATGAGGTCGCTGGAAGAAGATCACCGGGGGAGGGGGGAATGGTGCTCGCGGGTGGAGGAGAAAAGGAAGAAGAAAGGAAAACAAAATGAAGACTCCAAGTGGTCTGCCAGCTTTTCAAAATCCAAATTTGCCATTTTGCAATTTAGCCCCAAGATTTCCAATCAGCACCAATTAGATCCTAGAGATTGTTGAAATTTACAATTTTAACCCCATTGACCAAGATCCTTCCATACAAACCCCAACATTTTCAAAAAGTGTTCAATCAAGTTTTGATAAATTTGAAATCGACCCCAAACTTTTAAAATATCTAAAAATTAAAGTTTTCTTATTAACAAGTTGACCACCAAAATTTAATAAAATAATAAATTAGCAACTATAACATAAGATTCATGAAATTTAAATATATTAAAATTAAATTCTGTAAATTATGAAAATTTCGGGGTGTTACAACAAACAGCTTGATACGATAACAATCGTTGTTGTTTCTTGAAATATTTGTTCTTAATGTGATGAATAATATTGAGAGATTATGAATTGTTCATTAATAAAAGTTGTTAATTCTAGAGCTTTAAAGGATTAATTTTGTTAGCTAATCGTAATTATTTTATATTAGAGTGCTTAAATCAATTATAATAATCTTTTAGTGTAAATATGACTGTTCCTTTTACAATATTAATATAAATTTTTCTTCTTGTATTTCGTTAAGTTGTCCAGTACAAATTAATATGCATATAACTAAAAGAATGACGAATTTAAAACTTATCCTCAAATTCAATGTTTTTTAAAGTTAAGTGTACGATTTTCAAACAAAGTAATTACCTAGAGAAACTTTTAACCAAGTTGATAATAGAAACTTTTAACCAAGTTGATAATAGAATTCTATTATATTGAAATTGGTATATTGATTTGTGGTTTTCAAGTTCACTCTAGAAGAAAATGGGAAAAGAAAAGGCAATAGGTAGTTTATCATTTTAGGGCATGTTTACATTGAATGATAAGGTTATATTAACTCTTTTACATGGACCAGTGAATCATTTACTTCGTATGACTATAGCCTGTTAGTATTACTCAAAATGATACTAATTTGGACTTTTGCATGATAAGATATCACACCGTTGAGGCTGTGATCAACCAATCTCATCAAGCAAGTTGCATTGAAGCTTTTAAAATACGAAAAGCACCCCTTAAAAGTTCAAGCGAATTATCCAATTGCCATTTGGGTGTTTCTCAATTACATCTTATGTTGCTTCAACATATCAGACTCCACAACTCGAGCTTCATTACGTAAATGCCATTACCAACATATTAAGGCAAGAACAAGACCATGATTCAAAAAAATTATAATACTTTATTTCTGAAGTTTTATTACTTGATTCTACGAAAATTAGTTCTGTTGGGATGGCAATGGTTGTAGTGCAACTGTATGATGGTGTCAACACTGTGAGGAAGAGTAATATAAGTTAAAAAAGGGGTAAATTTGTATTCTTTTCTTTTGTAACTTTGCCCAATTTGCCTTTTCATCCTGTAAATAGCAAAATTACAATTTTAGTCCTATAGATATTAAAAATTTATAACTTTTAGTCCTTTTTTATCCAGAGATAGGAAAATTCACCGAAAAGGCTGACGTGGCATTGTGTGCAAGTGTGGTAATTTAAGTTTTTTGTCATGTTGGAAAGAACCTTATTAATGTATATATGTGTATTATGCACACATCTATATATACGCATATAGTTATATAAATAAATATTTTTTATTAATATGAAATATTTGTACATACACACATATATATTTATATAAATATATACATGTAGATATACATACATGTCCTACTCCCCAACACCCCTACCCCTACTGCCCTTGCTCTCCAACCCGCCAAATCGCCCCCTATCCCCCAGGTACCCGAGCTGCCCTGGCCAACAGGCAATGGCCACTTGGAACATACTCGCCATGGCCAGTCTGTGGCCATGGCGATCGGCTGGAAAAATCTTGCCAGGATGGTCATTGGCTAAGCTGCCGCCACGACCAGCTATGGGTGGGTAGGGGAACTTTCTTTTTTTTTTTTAGTTTTATTTTCAGCTTTAATTTATTTATTTTTAAATTATGTATAAATTTAATTAAATTATTTTAAGTATGTGAATTAAAATAATATTGCTAAAATAATATTGCTAAAATGGCAAATTAGAATCTTTCTATTTTTTAATTAATAAATAGTTATAAATTATATATAAAATATATTTATATAAATATATGTGCTTATATCTTAAATTCAAAGTCATGTGTGAACTAAGCGACAAAAAAGATAAGATAAGCCAAGTAGCCTTGCCACTTAAACATGTCAACTTTTAATTTTTACCAACATGGCAAAAACTCCAACCACATCAGCTTTTCCGGCAAGTTTTTCCACCTCCAGTGAAAAAAGGACTAAAAGTGATAATTTTTTAATACCTATAGAACTAAAATTGCAATTTTGGAACTTATAGAATGAAAAAAACAAATCGGACAAAGTTACAGGACGAAAAATGCAAGTTTACCTAAAAAAGGATAAAAACATAGAAAGAAACAAAAAGAAAATTGAATAAGAAAACAATAGAAAAAATTGAAAAAGAAAATTAAAAATGAAAAAAAAGGGAGAAAAAGATTGGAGAAGGAAAAAAGAGCAAAAACACAAACTACAGAAATGACAAAAGAATGGCAAAAATTAATAAGTAAATTAGGTAATGGACTACTAATAAAAAGAGAAAAAAAATAAGCAAGGGAGTCGAAAGACGAAAGATCATAAATAAAAAGGAGAGAGGGAGAGAAATATCTATAGAAGAAGAAGAAGAAGAAGAAGAAGAAAGAGGAAAAAAGGAAAAAGAAAAAAAATAAATTTATGGTAAGGGTGTTTTGGTCAATATAATTCCAATGATTTTATTCAATCAATCAAAGTAAATAAAATATAAAAATTATAATATCCTTTAATTAATCATATGAAATATACATAAGATTGTTTAAATAAAATAATCACATCCTTCATTTAATCATGCATTTCATCAATCAATCTCTTATCCCATCTATCAAAGTAAACGCACCCTTAGTGGAAGACTTTTGGATAGTTCCATTCACATGCCTAATAACTTTTAAGGATAATCCATCAATTTTGCATGTTATATATTTTACACTGCTTACTGTATAAGAAATATAAATTCACTCTAGAACTTTGAAAATGAGATAAAATAAATCAAAAATATTTTAGAATTTGAGGGTGTCTAGCCAAGGTAAATTTTTGAATATAAAGAAATAAGTTGGACCAAAATTAGTTGATACATTATTTGTTTGATACTTTCAAAATATGTTTGTTGGATTTTTTTTTTTTAGTCCAACTTATCAAATTTTTATTATAAAGTTTGACATTACTAATGTATAAATACAATTGTGGAGTCTAGAGATGTATATTTTGAGAATATATTTCTTGTGAAAAAAAATTGTGATTGAGCTATCATGACAAATGATTTGTGAATGATGGTCTTTGCAAATGTTTATATTAAAGGGTTGGTTGTGTAATTTTATGCTTATATGTGAACGGTATTTTGATATCTAGTACTAATACAATTGTATTGATTAAAACCAAGTATTTATTATCCAAGAACTTTCATATGAAAGATTAAGGTAAACTTTGTGTGTTTTGAAAAATAGAAGTGACTAAAACGCAAGAGGAATTATAATTATTCAACCATATTACATTGAAAAGATTTTAAATTAGTTTAAGAGTATATTATGATTCTTCTACCAAACTTGAGAAGAAAATCATGGTGATTCGGTTGCTCAATTAAAATATCCTCAGATTATAGGAGCCTTAATACACTTATTAGAACACTCCACTATTGGAGATCTCATAAGTTATTAGGAGACTTGGTAAATACCAAATATTTGCTATAATCATTATAGTACCTTACAGAGAGTGTTATATATAACTCATTTTAGTACCCTACTGCTCGAGAAAGACACGTGATGCTATTCTAGTATCGGCTGTTCGAGAAGAAAATAGTGATATTATTTGGATTTCTAATTCAAATGTAACAAAATCTACCACAAATTATATTTTTGTACTTAGTGGCACAATGGTACTCTAGAAACTTATTTTCCAACTACATATAAAAGTCAAGTAGACAAACACAAATGTTTTGATGATAGCAGAACAAATTAAAAATACAAGTCCTACAGACATAATTAAAAATATAATACCTAAACAATTATAGACATAAACAAAATCATCATGAAGATTCTATTAGAACTTTCTCCTCCCTCATCTCATCAAATCAGTCTCTGGTGTCTTTTCACATCTAAAGTGCTATCGCATCTTGGAATGTGGCTTGAGCATTTATCTTTACTTGACTAGGATGGCCCTTATGGTAGAAGGTATGCCAATCTATCTTCTCCTCAATTAATAGCTCGTTGAAAATTTGATCATCTCTTATAAACTTCCAAATGAAATTGTGCAGCACACAATAACCAATGATCAAATTTTGTTGCTAATTTAGGAAGTAATTAGGCATACTGCAAGATAATAGGGAACCTCTGTTTTAATATTTTGGAAGACCTCTTTATCACATTCCTCAATCTTGGTGCATGGTTGAGCATCTCTCTTGGACTATTATATACTTCAGAGTTTCTGAACTTGTCCAGGTGGTAAGGCAAATGTCTATATGGTGCTAGAAAGCATGTATAATTTATAAAGTCAACATCAACAAGTACTTGCCTGTTAATCTTATACTGAGATCATTAATAATTTGATTTTATAATTCACAAATCATATCATATCTCCAATGATATGAGAAGTTTGATTTAGTTTGGTATTTGACCTAGAAGAGGAAATGGGAACCATGATTTTGAATTTCATTGAGCAACTCTCTAGAATCATTCATGCTTCCCTCCCATCCAATATTCATGAACATGGACATAAGGTTGAAATCGCATATTGCAAGAACATTTTGTATGTTTGACCTTTACGTGAACGGTAGGCATTTTGACAATTTTGTGGCATCATGTCATGTGACAGTGTTGTTTCTCGCTTTGCGGCTCCCTGTAGTATCAAGATAATATAGCATAAGGTTGGTTTTCATGTCACAATATTTATAATACATCATGTGGTATTTTCATATATCATCGTACCTCAAAATATGAATAAAAATTAGAACTTGATGCAATCTGATATGGAACTTCATCAAGTTTTCATCGACTTATAATCTTTAAGGCCAAGACTTTTCTTATGTGATGATTCACAGTCTCTAGAGAGTGTTAGAATCATTCAATTATGTGCGCTATCTTTTATGCGTGCCAACAATTTACATGAACATTGCGAGCTTTTCAATATTGGAAATATTTTTGTATTGCATTTGGGTTAGTAGTCCATGTGATGTCAAGAGATCTACTAATGCCTCAAATGCAAGTTGGTAATGCGAATATTGTTGTAAACCTTTTCAAATAACCGTTCATTACTTCCCCAACGCAATTAATACTTTGCATCCACGAAATATTGCAGTGTGAACCATGTTAGTTGCAATAACCTTTGGTAATGAAGAATAATTCTTCATATCTATTAGATATATCACTCTGTGTGTACCTAGAGTATCTTCACTATCGCTATCTAAAGCAGAACGCCTTGAACTAGATCACTTGCCATACTATTTCGATGAGAGAAATAGTTGAACATATGTTTAACAAAACAACCATGATAATGAAAAACATCAGGTATAGATTAAAAAGTGCAAGCAGAAACAAGGTAATATTATGTGGCAACATGGATTATGATGATGTCTACTAATAGAAAATAAAAAACATTAAGGAGAATGCCGAATTACAACATAGAAATGGTACATAAACACAGGCACAATATAGTGATAACAGAGTAACAGCAAATACATGCAAATATTGATGACAATTATAGGTTCTCCAAGGACTCAACTCAAACCCTCTTCTCACAATTGTCGAGCCTAATGAAGAAGGATTGCATAGTTGATCTTTGCAGAGAATTTATGGCATTTGCAAACAGGCCATCAAGGACTCCATCTATAGCTCAAAGTATGTGAATGCACATTGCAATTAATTTTTCAGCATTAGCCCCAACCTTGTTGGACTTCATACCCATCAGGTCATCTAATTTGCCTAGTGCCTCTGTCAGGCAGCATTCCTTTTTGGCCTTTTGTGTAACTTTTCTCCTATAAGAAAAGCTACCAGCACCATCAGCCATGTCTATAAATCCTCACGTCAACTATTCAGAAGTCTCAGGCAGCTCCCTCCCACAAAATTCATGTTGATGCTAGGAACGCACTCTTCATCGAAAGCACTCATCGACTGAGAGGAAGAACGAGACTATCAACCCACCGCAACAATAGATTGAAACATCTCTATATAATAATCATAGTAAGAAAGTCCATGCTCGATGAGGTAGATTTCCGTCCGGCAACAACCCATTAAAAACTTTTCGATGGATTTTCGTCAAATTTGTGATGGAATTTTGACAGTGGAAAACTGTCAAATTTTCATTTCATTTTCAATGGTATGTTCCGCCGGATCATTTTTCGACACTTTTTCATGTACTTTTCGATGGAATTTTTAATGTTTTATTTTTATTTTTACTTTTGCCAACAGAATGTAGATAGATTTATGATGAATAATTATGATTATTATTTTTTATTTATAATAATTTTAATCAAAAAATGCTTGGAATTCCGTCATAAATGCATTAATTTTTAAAAAATATTTTTAATAAATTTTTATTTCATTACACTTGTAACCTGTTGATACATGTATATAAAATAACATACAATTATAATAAAATAAAATTAAAAATATGGAACAAAAATTTAAAACAAAATGTAGTTTTATAAATATAAAATTTAAAAGTTATGATTCGTAATTACAAAAGCAAAAAATAAAAAGAAAGTCCTATCTACTGGCTGGCAGCAACATCTTCACTAAAATCGAAATAGTCATCCTGCTCGGTGCCATGTTGTTGTTGGTCATTACTGCTTTGCTGCGGCGGGAGCTGCTGCTGGTAGGTCGAGGTGGGTGGGGGTGGGGGTGGGGACCGAACACCAGAACCTAATAGAGCATCCCTCTGCATAACCAGTTGGGATATCAAATTCTGCATTGCGCCCAACTGTCTAAGAACATGGTCCCCATATCATCAATACTGGCCTGTAAACGGGCCTCCAAGCATGCCTCCCACTGGGATGAAATTGAGGCACTAGGCTCTTCGTAATGTAGGCTAGTGTGTGAGGGAGGGCGACTGTTGGTAGGTAAGCCCATAAACCCGTTCATTCTTGTTGGGGTAACCCACAGCCTAAGTCTACAATTCAGTCTAAGACTGTTGGGTCTTTGCTGTGCTTCCAACACCTTTTGGCTGAGACTGGGACTGTAACGCCTACTAGAAGCTCTTCTACAAGGTGTAAAAATAAATGTGTGAACAAAGTATAGTAATGTAACTAAAACAATCTTATGTAATATGTCATTGTAATAAACCTCTCGAGTCTCGTCCACCCAGCTCCTATCAGCCCGTTTCTGTTGGGTACGGGCAAAAACCTCCTTCACTATCGGAAGACTCTGCAACTCCCAAGCCTATATAGAGAACAAGAATTGACATTAAAAAAAAATTGGCAGATTCTCCCCTAAAATTAGTCTTTACCGAAAAACAAAAAGCTCAACAACTAAAATATAATATAACAAATAAATAGGAAGGGCACCAGCCCTTCTCCATCAACTATGTCATGCAAAGATTATAAACATAAAAGAAAGTAACAAATGTTCCAAATATTTACTAAATTTACTAAAGATTAAAAGTTAAGAAACTTACTAAATGCTCGGCATGTGTCCTGATGGATATACTCCTTCAGGTGTGAAGGAATCCACTAGTCTCAGAAGCTTGGTTCTTCTTAGCATACGTGGACTTCTTTTGAAAATCATAAGACTATCAGTACCGGCATAGAGCAGCCCAAGTGTCATTGCCAATCCACTTCAGCCTCTTGCCCCTCTTTCGAGTGTGGCCAAACATGTCACTCAGTCGATGACCTCCTCTAGTGTCGAAGATCATCTAAAAATGGCCCTATTGCTGGGGGTCTCATATGACATATTTTCTTTAAATAAAAGGAAGTCAGTTAGTTTACTTATAGTACACAGATGTACTTAATTTGTAAAAGTAAATATATTAATAACATTTATATACCTTCTACTCCCTGAAGGGGAATTTTCGACCAGGTCCTATGGGGCTCCTGGACCTTGCTCTTGAACACCCTCATCAAGAAGTTGGTAACGTTACCTGCATAGAAATCTTAACATTAATATATAATTATTAAAACAAAAATAAAACAACTTTTATATAATAATTCACTCACCCACAGCATCCCTCAGGATGCAAATATACCCTACCAGCCCCTATGGATGGGGGTGCTGATTCCTCCTCGCTGCCCAATGTCTGGCTAGCTGAGGAATCTACTGTTGTTGATGCTGCTCCAAATGCTCCTGTGGAATGGTTGAGTGGAGCAGCAGGGGATGGCTTAGTGCCAAGTGGGGTAGTGGATGGTGATGGAGTGCCTACGGGTGTAGTAGATGGTGGTGGGGATGAGTAATGTTGTTGTGATGTTGGGTGTGGAGAACATATATAGATGACCTCACAGCAGCAACAGACGATAAGGGAGGAATAATGTGGTTTCTTGTGTGAGAAAGGCATGGGTTAAGCATAAATTGATGACCAACCGATGAGGTGGTGGGAGAGTGGTCAACTAAAAAGTGTGTCTGATGGGTCCCCTACATCGGTTAAAACCCCGACTTTGGACAATAGCAGGGGGAGGGACACCAGATTGGTCTGTCATCTATAAAACAAAAACAACCATCACACATGGACAATAATTAATATTATTACGAAAACTTAATATTTACATACATCAATGCATAAGAATAGTTAACAACCAGACTCGATAAGGCACATTAGTTAAAATTAAAGTTTAGATATATATATATATATGTATAGAATATATTATTCATTCATTGGATAAATTCTTTAGTGTTTTTATCTACCTAGATCTATTGTTGTAATAAGAGTATAGTTTTAATGGTTCATTGACATTCCAATCCTTGATTGGTTGTCATTTACAACACTAGATTTGGGTAGACAAAAAGACTGAAAACTTTATATAATGAATGAATGAATTTTTGGAAAAAAAATTATTGGGTATGTTCGGATATTAATCGATTATAAAAGTTGGAGACTCCTATAATACTACTTTTCTAACCAAAACTTGTTTGGTTAGAAATTTATGTAATGACTTCTAAAGATAAATACCAGTACTATGGAAATAAGTTGAAAAATCACTTGAGGTATATATGTGGACCTCAAGTGAATTTTCCACTGCACTCCCCTTTCTCTTTAGGAATCATTATATATATATATATATATATTTGTAATCTTAAGATTAGAGACCTATTAGCTTGATTTTGCATCATTATTTCAATTTTATCAAAGCAAACAATTTATCGCCTTATATTGATATATATTCTATACGAAATAATAATTCTAACATACTAAACTAACATATTAAACTAGATATCAATTCTAATATATTAAACTAGATATCAATTCTAACATATTAAACTAGATATGAACAATTTCTAAAAATTTTAAACTAAATATACTAACATTCCCAAACTAACCTATTAAACTAAAAAATTAACACTAAGTCATATTTAAACAAACTAATATCTCAAACTAAAGGATCAATTAAACTAACAATTAATCATACTTTAGAAAACAAACTAACATATCAATACTAACATATCAAACTAACATAATAGCATTTTAAAATAACATCCTAATAACATATCAAACTAATACACTAACGATTAATCATACTAAATCATATAACTCATTCTAAAATAATATCATAACATGCCAAACTAACAAAATAAACAAAACTAAATAAAATAGGAAATGAATAACTTACAACAACGACAAACGGGCAGGCGGCAAGTGGCAGCAACCGGGAACAATAGGACGGCAGCAATGGACTATGGCAGCAATGGTGGTGGGTGCTCGCGCATGTGGAGGAGGAGAGGAAATGGGAAGGAGGAGGGGCGCAAGTAAGATTTTATTTAGTTTTTTGATGAAATTTTCGAACGAAATTCTGTTGGGAAACAACGTTTTTTTTTTTAAATCAAGAAATTACACACTTACGACGAATTATCCATTGAAAATATCTCTTCACAAAAGTTTCCGAAGGTCTTCCGACGGAACATTGGATACTTTTGCGCCTTTTCACACCAAATCACTTCCAAATTTTCTAACAGTTTTCTATCGATTTACCATTGGATTTCTGAAAAACATGCATTCCCTCATAATTCCTTCATCAATCCGTTAGATTCCGAGGGAATCCAAAAATTTATGAATTTTAGTTAAAAAAACAATGTTTTGTTATAGTATTCAGTCGATAGGAGTGTCGCCTTTAGTTATTTAAAGTCGTTGTATTTTGAGAGGTTATCCATTAGCAATCCTCAAGTACTAGCTAGAGACAAATAAAACCTTAAGAAAGCTGCGTTCATATAGGCCTCAACTCATTGTTTGTTTGATCTTCAATTTGCAGCTTCCAATTTGAATCCTTTACTAATTTAATTTGTTCTCTGTCTATTGTATTCTATTACATCATGATTGTTTTGTAATCTCTCTTATACATATTTGCTTCTGTATTGATCGCTTAAAATTAAATTTATGCTACTGCATTTTATATAATACACACCGATGCACACACTAATTTTCTATCAATAACTAATAAGTGAAAAGATCAATAGTATAATTCTTCAGTTTCCCAAGTACAGACCACAAAGTCTAAGCTTGGGCTGAATTGTGTAAAGTATTTACGTTATGTTCCCATGACTAATCCATAGAATTAAGTATGATAAATTTCATATATATATATATATGTGTGTGTGTGTGTGTGTGTGTGTGTGTGTGTGTGTGTGTGTGCGTGCGTGTGTTTGTGCGTAAAGCAAAACGATCCAAGGAAGAAAGATTCGGGGAAAGTGGAGAACTAATGTGATTGCTGGACTGGACATCTCATGTGACATGTGATACCCATTACTCTAATCCACCACGATTCCCAAATAATCCATTCAATATATACATGATGAATTCAATTAGTTTAATTGGTATTATACGTACTAATTATTGCTATAATTACGATTTTGAATGCTTGGGATAAAGTATTGACCTTATCTTTCTGATCAATTTGATTCCTCCGGATTGACATGAACGGTATTTCACATAGTGGAGTCGGAATATTTTCTTTTGAAGAAACCAATAGATAATACATACAATGAGGAAAACGAAAGGGCATCAAAATATTGTACTACATAGAATATTATATATATATATATATATATATATATATGAAACTTTTCTTTTCAAAAGTAAAATGAATGATAATTAAGAATAATTATAAGATATTTTTAAAGCCTTTACCCCTGGATCTAATAATGCAATTTACACTTTTACATCACATGCTCATGTTGGAGAATAGATAAAAACTACCAATTTAATTTGGTTGCTGAACTATATATTATTGATGTACTTAAATTATTATATAATTCAAACAATTATGTTAATTGATATTATTTGGGCATTAATTAATTGGATAAACAGTTCTTGAGTACTGGAACCAACTTGAGTTGAGATGAGTTTTAAAAAAATAAAAAAATCAAATTTGAACTAGAACTCAATATATATATATATATATATGTAAGGCTTGAGTCCTAAATTTTTAATTAATAAAATGGTTATCATTGTAAAAGAACTTGTCAGAATATAAAATAAATTTCTATATTAGTAATATATACATATTAGTATATGTATATATATATATATAAATATTAAAATTATATATAGGCTTGAAAATTTTAAATTTAGATATAAAAAAATTAAAATTGACTCAAGATAAAGCACAAGTTTGACTTACAACATTCGTAAATGGACCTAAGTCATTTGCACCGCTATAATTATACTATACAATTGGGACAACTTCAAAAAATAAAAGACTATAATTATTTATTCTCAAAGTATTCATCAACTACGGTTTACGACTACAAAATAAGCTACGAGCAAGCCTTCAAGAAGTGATATAGGGAGCTGAATGAAGAAGCGAAAGAAAGTAAAAGAGGTTTATGACAAGAGCCAAGAGGGCAGTAGCAAATATTTATTTGCGTAGAGTTAGGGCATGTTTGCTTTAAAATATTAGATTGGATATACTATTTTCAGTAATTAAAGCTCAATATTATGATTGCTTTACTTCAATTAGCTTGCAAGAGGATAATAAACTATTTGATCTTGCAAGCTAATTTATCATTTATTAATAGCCAAATTATCTGTGTATACCTAAAAAAATTAATAGACTATTTTTTGGGAGTTTCAATTAATTAACACAAAATATTAATTAGGTAACTGCATGTTAAAGAATTTTTAAAACTCAAGAGCTGCTTGATTTGGTATTGATGGATGTTATAGTTCTGGAGAAAACTTTGACTCTTTGTTTTTGCAATTGGGGGTTCCTAAAATCTTTACACAACTTATTAAAATGCAAATTAATTACTCTATGGATGTCAACTACATATTAGTTTACTTAATAAAGATAAAATTAAATAAATGTAGATGGTGAAGTAAAGTTCAATTAAATTATTTAAGTCCCTAGACAAATGGTATACTTAATATTTGTTTTTTATTTATCTTATTAATATGATAGGCAAAATATCAAAATTTGATCATTAAAAATATAATAATTCATCAAAGTATATATATATATATATAATAACTATTATTAATTAATAAATTATTTAAATAATCCTAAAAAATATAGATCATATTAATTTGACTAATTAATTTTATCACTCATTTCATTCTATGTTTCATTAATTATTTTTCATTTCATGTGATATAGTAAACGGGGAGGCCGCAGGAAATTGGTTAGGGAAGTGCTTCTCGTACGCCAAATGCGGTGCGAAATTTGCAAGAATAGTTTGTAAAAGTGCCTTGTCCTTTTCCAATCATGGAGATAAAAAGTGGTCCACCTACGCTGGATGTACGGGTACAGATGGATATAAGGGTACATCAATGGTGCAAAATGGAGGGGCAGATCATGTTCACCGTGTGATATCAATGAACCATTAATTCACTGTCTCTATCTGTCCTCCTCGCAATTCCTTTACGCCCATGGCCCTACCTAAAAGTGTAAACACACACACACACACACACACACACACACACACACACTCCAAAAAGGTATAACTAATTAGAGAACTTCCCTCTCATCATAAGTTATACCAAAATTGAGGATAGAAAGAGACACTCCTTATTGTCTAAATGTAAGAATTAGAAAAAACAAATTTTGAGTTTTTTGTAGGCCTATGCTATATGCATCTTGTGTTTTATCACTTTTTGACACATAGAACGTGATAAGGAGTGTTGCAATAAAGAAAATATCACAAATTACAAATCTAGTATAGTGGCGGGTCAAGTTAGTTTTGATTAATTCGAACCCGGCCCAAATCAATCTCCATTTTTTATTGATTCTCACGTGTAAGACCAGAATGCTGCCATATCACCCAAAGAATGCTCGCCAAGTGTTGGCGACTATAAATACCTCAATGTATAATCTTTTAATTGATCCTAGGACCCAACTCAAATCCAGTGATATTTGACCACATAAAAAATCACTTTGGAGTTTGAACCCTATTAGAATGTATTACTTTTAAGTTGCACAAAGAGCTAAATAACGATACAAATTAAACTCGATATTGCAAAAAAAAAAAAAAAAAATCTCTATATAAAAGATTGTGGTGTTAGCCCTTCTAAGTTCAGACTCGAGCACTTAGTCCAGAATAAAGTAACTTTGTGGCCCAAGAGGCTGTTTGTGCAGATCCATTTCTGTATTAATTCAATTTATGTTTTAGAGTTTTGGGTATAATATAGATTGAATCTTTGAGCCATTTTTCCATTGGCTGCTCCACATCCCAATACGTTTGATGCCAGTGGCAGTGGGCATCCTAATCTTTCTTATTGCAGTAACGACTAACGACCTCAGCCCGTTTATAAACTATTGGGTTCTTTTTGGGTTTCCTCGGTGGATAAGTGTTTGGGAGCCAATTATTTTTAAGGATGTTTTGGGAGCCCATGATATTACATTCATTTTGCACCATGAATATAAATCCTCATCGTGCAACAATGCAGTCATAGGACCACATCCAGTATCATAGAAAACAAGTCAAAAATTGAATTTGAAATTTTCTCAAGCAAAATGCTGGTTTACGTTGTAAAAGTAGTTCCAATTGTTGAGGGAGCATATTAAGGATTTTATTTGATGTGGGGTTGGAAGTGATTCTTTTATTCAAGATTAATTTGGATCATAGGTGTTTCGAGTGTTTTTAAGTGTGACGGCTTGAAATCAAAGGGGTTATTAAGAGGGATTCCACATAAAAGTCCATGATACTCAAATCAATATTCAGATGGTGAAAAAGGTAAAAAAAGTGATGGATGGAATATATGAAAGTATTTACGTGTGCATAGCTTAGAAATGGGGAGAATAGGGTATTTATACTAATGTTAGATATCAAATGATGGTAGATGATGTGGTGCAATCTGATCTCTTCCCGTTAGGAAAGACAAACGACTCAAATTGATTTGGATTGTGGGTTGCATTGAGCAATTTGGATTCAACTCATTCCAAAAGTGCATGGATACTCTATTTTAAGAGTATTCTGAGTATTTACAGGCCATTATTGATACTTTTGGGCCAACCTTATTTATATGGGCATATCCCATATTATGGAATACTAATAACATCCAAATTTGTTTATAGGGCATATCATCTGTATTCGTTTAAAATGAATATTAGTAGTGTTCGATTAATAGATATTCGATTGTAAATTGATACCAATATGGTAATTGCATATTCGATCCATTTAATATCTGCTTTGAATATATATTCATTCGATATATATATTCATATATTCGATTATCCGTAATTTAATTAAATTCATTATCCGTGTTTCAATAAATAATAGTTAAAAAATTATTATATATAATATATTCTAATTTTACATGTATTTTAATATATAAATAATATTTAAAAAATATCGTATATAATATATTATAATACATAATAAATTATTTTTATTTTTTCAATATGAAATCTCATATTGTGCTATTTTTTCAATAAATTATTTTTCCTTGAGCTTATTGTGTTATTTATTTGATTACTTTTCTTTTAGTGAAATTTATTTAAAAAAATATATAAATTTTATTACAAGTTAACGAATTCGGATATTCTAATATTTATAAACGGATATCTGGATATTTATAATCAGATATTCGGATAATAATTATAATCGGATACGGATATATCCAAATTCAGTTAATATTCATCGGATATGAATTTGGATGTTATTATAAAATATTCATTGAATGCAAATTCGAATACAAATATTATAAAATTGACTCAAATACGAATACAAATACAATATATTCGATCCATTTAATATTCATTTTCAACCCTAATGATGTCATTTGTGTACTCAAATTTCATATTTCCATTCATTCTTGGGGGAACCTGCCATTTGCCGCGGTATTTATTTGTTTTCAATATAATTTGATTAAATGTCATTTGTAGCCAAAATAAGTCAAGATTATGGACAGCCACAATGTATTCGATCATAAGAACTAAATTAAGTCGTGGAGAGCACAAAAGACCTTCTCAACCGGGTCAACGCTCTCCCACATCCAACCAATCTCCGAAATAAAACTTAAACAAAGATTAAAAAATCAGCTCTATTCTACGCCTCCTAAACAGAATCACCCCCAAAAATAATGCTTCCATTTGAGCCTCTAACTATTGCCTCAACCTTGCTCTCTCTTTGCTTTTTCCCATTAATAACAAAAAAAAGGGAAATTAGAATTGCAAGAAGTAAAGGGAGGGAAAAAAAAAAAAAAAAAAAGAACAAGAAAAATTAATCAAAAGCAATGGAGAAAAACCCTCTTGACACGTACAATAGCTTCAGCAAAAATGACCAAAATTCGAGCAGTCCAATAACCCGACAATCAAATGACGAATGCAGCCCAGAAAAGAATGGAGCTCAAATCTCAGAAGAAGTTGATCAATTCATCAACGTCCTCCACGCCATCGATGATAAGTCGTCGGGTCTATCTGAAGTTCCCGATTTCATCAATGCCTTCACAAAAATCATAGAATCGAGGATCATAGGGTACAATTCGGGCGAAATTAATAGAAAATTAGGCAAGATTGCCGAGGAGGACTCATTTTTCTTGGAGTCGGTCAGGCGCATCTCCAAATTGACAAATGCATTGGGCGAGTTCCCGTCAGATTCGACTATCAATTCGTCGTTGAATCAGACGAGCGTAGCGTTACAACGAGCCATGGCATTCCTGGAGGAAGAATTTCGAGCATTGTTGGAAGATTCGAGAAATGATTTGGATCCGGAAAATTTTCGTAAATTCTCGTCCTTCAATTCCGACCGGTGCACGATCCAACGGGAGCCGGATTCCGGCGTATCTGACAATTGTCGGGCCTATTCGCCAGGAGCTGTGAAGAAAATGCGTGAAATTGCAACCACGATGATTTCAGCGGGATATGAAACCGAGTGCTGCCAGGTATACTATATTTCCCGACGAAATGCAATCAGAAATCAAATGATCAAGCTGGAATTTGAGATAATATTAAACATGGATGATGTGGCGAAAATGCCGTGGGAAACGCTCGAGACAGAGATTTCGCGGTGGATCAACGCTGTGAAAACTTGCTCGGAGACAATTTTTCCGGGAGAGGGAAGGCTCGGAGAATCGGTGTTTTCAGGTTATCCACAGATCCGCCGGAGTTTACTAAGCAACATCGTGCGCATAGTGGTGATTCAGCTCCTGGATTTCGCGGAGGCGACGGCGATGGCGAAGCGATCCGCGGAGAAGCTGTTCAGATATTTGGATATGTACGAAGCGCTGCAGAATCTGATTCCGGCAATCAGCGGCGAATTGTGCTCCGACGAATTAATGGCGGAGGTAGTGGCCGCCGTCGACCGGTTAGGCGAGTCGGCGGTGAGCATCTTCTGTGATCTAGAGAATTCAATCGAGAGTGACGCTGCCAGAACACCCGTCCCGGGTGGCGCAGTGCACCCCCTGACGCGTTATGTGATGAACTATCTAAAATACGCATGTGAGTACAAAGACACCCTGGAGAAAATATTCGGAAAGCAAACAGAATTGGGCAAAAAATGCATTCCCGTCCCCAAAAATCTCTCTTCCCATGAATTAGAAAAAGAAAGCGAGAGCCCACATAATTTCGAAACAGTGGTCCACACGACGCCATTTTCGATCCAAGTAGTAACAGTAATGGACCTTTTGGACGCCAACTTAGACAAGAAATCGAGGCTCTACAAAGACCCATCTCTTCGCTGCGTATTTTTGATGAACAACGGGAGATACATCTTGCAGAAAGTGAAAGGGTCGAGCGAAATCCGGCAAGTGATGGGCGACACGTGGTGCCGGCGGAGATCGACGGTGGTGAGAATGTACCACAAGAATTATCAAAGGGAGACTTGGAATAGAGTGTTGCAGTGTTTGAATCACGACGGGCTGATGATAAATGGGAAGGTGAACAAGCAGCTTCTCAAGGAGAGGTTCAAGATTTTCACCACAATTTTCGAAGAAATTCATAGGACGCAGAGCACGTGGGTGGTCAGCGACGAGCAGCTTCAGTCGGAGCTTAGGATATCAATATCTGCTGTGGTCATTCCGGCCTACCGATCGTTTGTAGGGCGGTTCCGCCAATATTTGGACAGCGGAAAGCAAGCTGACAAGTATATAAAATACCAGCCTGAGGATGTTGAGACCTTAATTGAAAACCTCTTTGAGGGTAATACTACTTCAATGGCTAGGAGGAAAACATAGTTTTGGTTCGGTTTTATTCACTTGCCATCACTAAGTAATTAGTATTCTTTTCTCCTTTTGTAATAACTAGTATTCTAAGTTTTGTATGATTCAATTTGTTTTAGCTTTTTTTACCTTCTTTCAAAAATATTGTGGTTCATTTTTATAATGCAATACTATGAAATGTTTTTCATACTGATTTATGTTTGTCAGACCATTTTTTTCTTCACATCAAATATGGTTTTACCAATTAATTTTCTCACGCGTGTTATCGATCATATTCTCTTTGAGTTGTACAATGACAAATTTAAATGATTTAAGTTGAATCGACTTAATGAATAAACAAATTGCTTTGCCATAATTATAAATCAAAAGAAATGAACCAACCAAAGGTTCATTGTCTCTAAATGTAGGCGGATGTTGAATTAAGGAGCACTTCTTTTAGGCGCCAGAGAACTTAGATATTAGAGCTAAACAAGACATAAGAGGAAAAGGAAGACGGGTTAGATTCTCACCCGACTGGAGAAAGAAGAGGTGTTGTTTGTATGGTGCGCTAAAAACCTTTACAGCCCGTTTGGATTGATTTTCTGGAAGTGTTTTCAATTTTTGGTGAAAATGCATGGTTGAAAGTTAGTTAAAAAAGTGTGTTTGAAAATGAAATTATGTTTGGATGTGTTATTTAAAATTATAGGTTTATATAGATTTGAAAATGAGATATATTTGGATGTTGAGTGATTTTGTATCAAAAGTCGTGTAAATTTTGAATTGTTAATGTGATGTGCACTTATTTGAAAAAATAATATAAAATTACATATAATTTATAATATTTTGTGGCATTAAAAGTGGTGGTTTTACAGTTGATAAAACTTTTTTTTATAAAAAAATTACATTATAATTGGACAAAAAAAATAGAAAATAAAAATAGGGATATAGAAACCCGTGTTGATATCTTGCGTGTGGTGCACTTTCATGCGCAGCTATCGTATGCGGGGGCGCATGCACATTGCACCCTAGCACACGAGACGTCTGACCAGGCCCAGCTAAACGTCTTGTGTTACGGCGCGACTTTTGTGCGCTATAGCGCAAGTAAGAAAAAAGCTCCCATATGTATAATTTAAAAAAAATACAAGACAAAAAATTTGCATAAAATAGGTATCACCCCCCCCCCCCCAAATCTCTCTCTTCTCCCCCCCTAGCCACCATTTTCCTCTTTCCCTCCCTCCCCTTCTCTTTAATCCCACCACCAATTCCACCACCTCTTCCCATCATTTTTTCCAGCAAGCACTACTTTACCTGCGACTTCCTTCCACCCCCCTCTTCTCACTCTCTTCCTATTTCCCTCCCCTTCCCTTATCTCAACTACTCACTCACCAACAAGTCCACCACCAATACATCCGACCACACCACCGATGTCCACCATTTTTTTCGGCAAAATCCAATTTATTGGCGACACAACCTTGTTCACCATTGTGGGTAACTTTTTGTATGCTAATTTATTTTGTGAATCTTGTTATGTTTGCACGTGTGCTTTAAGCAGACATACTTAATTGAAAGTATATGCTTCTATGATAGATATGTTAAAAGAAATTTTTGGGTTCTTAATAGAAAATTTTGTTAAGTATAATGTTAATTACTTGGGTGGAGTTTCGAGTCTTCAATAATTAGATAGTAATATATCAATTTTGCTATAGTTTTTCTTTATTAATTGGTGTTGGTTGTACATTCAGTATTTATAGTTTGCATTACATAATATTTTGTTTGCTTATATTTTTTTTTTAATTTGTTGGGCACAAGAGTAGTTTGATTATATTTTGGTTATTATTAGGTGAGAAGTTATATTTCACAATTTATTTGTTGTAAATGTCACTATATTACTTTCTTTCTTAATGGAGTTGATTGTGGTGTAAACTTATTGATGGATTTGTCTTAAAAAAAAATTGTTTTCACATGTTTTGGTATTTTGATGCTCAAGTGCAATAGATGGAAGGTTGCTATATTATTGCTTAATGGACTTAAGACTTGTGGTATTTGGAGTTGTTAGTTGTTAGTTGTTAGCTATCCGACAACAATATTGGATTTGCCTCATCGCCAAACGGAGGCTCTGCATTTGATGTCGGTGGGAGTATCTGTAACGGTTGTGAAGAAATTGGTGCGTCATCTATAAATGCAACTTTGATGAGTAGCCAATTACGGGAAAGCCCCATGAAATACTGCCCTGATCCATCAACATCCTAGATAAACATAATTAATTATCAAAAAGATTAATATGGCATGAGATGTGTAAATATGTGAATAGCATAAAAATAACAACCTGACAATAAATAAGCAAACAATCAATGATATAGACTAACTCGACTTAGCCTTGATCATAATAGGACTGGGACCTAAACTGAATAGATTTGCAACGAGTAAGACACCCCTTCAACTTGGATGACCTTTGAGAATATATCATAAATCTGGCACATCTCATCATACTTGCACCTTAAGAGACCAATATGGAAGGGCCTTCGAAAATGATACATGAGCCGCCCTCGTGAGTGCTCCATAACTAAATCCAACTTTTCATCTAACACTTAGGAGATGGAACGGGCCTCCACTAAATGAAGGAGAAACTTTTCCTCTTTGGCAGGTCCCCACTCCTCATTAACCAAAGACTTACTCCTCATACAATACGTTGGGGATATCATGTCTACCACAACAATGTACAAAAATTACAAAATCTCGCATGGACTTTAAATCTAATAGCAAATATGGTAATATAAATAAAAAAGAGTATAACATTTCTTGCTCAATAAACATTTTACCAAAGCCGAGCAAGGAATATATTGAAAACTAAGGTTGAGCATAGTATCATACATTACAACCGTAAACATAAATACATATTTAGTACATTCACAACAGTACATGACAACATAAACCATACTAGACAAACACTAGGTTGCCTTTTGTAACTCACAACAGCATCAACTTCAAAAGGACAATAGTAAGAAATATAAAGACAACACACGCAATAAGTACGTAAAGTCCCACACCGCAACAAACAAACATGCTTGTGGTTTCTCACATCAGTACTTCAACATGATAACTGGGCTATCAAAGGTTAGTGGTATCCATGTCAACATTTAGATTAATAGTCGCACTCCGTATGCAACTAGAGGCTGAGGGTTGTGAGCATTGAGTAATATAATTGAATGTAAAATGGTTGTCATCGGGGCATGAATTTGAGTTGTCAACTGGAGTGCATGATGATGAATCAACCCACATGAACCTGCCAACGTGGTTAGAACCCAAAGGACATCGATAAAAGAGCTAACCATAGTTACTTTGTGTCCTCGCCATGCAAAGTATCATCGGCCCAGCTTTGCAAACACATTGGGGGGTTTTATGAATAGTCATTTTGGGTACATAATAGATCAAGTAAAACTTATATGAATTTAACAAAACATGGCACCACATTGATGGGCACATCATATTTAGTACTACATAATATAATTGCAGCATCCGTACATGTGCAGTACGATAAAGAATTGTTAAGGAACAAATATTTACAAACCTAAAAAACATGAAAAAAAATTAGCACAACATTGGCCATTACATTAAGCAGCATTTAGCAAAAGTTCCAAAACACGTACACCACACAAGGCATGACACAGTTTAGGTCCAATATGCACATAATTTGCCCACATTTGATGTGCAAGGGAATCACGAAATTGAGATATATGATCAAGGTCCGTTTATGATGGCCTCAAGCGTGGCTCACGATTTTCTCCTCTGTTGAGAACGTATTGGCATTCCTCCTCTAAGAAGAAATAATCATCCTTAAAGTGTTTTCTAATAAAGTTATGGACCATGCAACAAGAAATAACAATTTGCACTTGACGATACATTTTGCAGTGGGGCATTCATCCTTGCAAGATAGGAAATCTAGCCTTAAGAACCTCAAATGCATGCTTGACAACATTTTGGAGTTTTGCATATCTATGATTGAATAACTCCGATGGGCCCCTAGGCCTTCCATGATGAGTCCTATAATGATTTAAGTGGTAATGGTGAAGGCAATAAGGGGCTAAGAACCCAGGGAAGTTACAATGGCCAGAGTCAATGAGGTTGTATTTGCCTAGACATATGGAAACAAATAATTTTAGAGTACGAACGTAAAAAATTATTTATACTATCTATATAAGTCTACTTTATCTATTCACCTTATGGTGGCCATAGGAAATGAGGATATGTGGTAATGGCATTAGTCAACACATGTTCGTTAATTACACTTCTCTCCCAACCCACATAAAGATAAGTGAACATGAAGTTCACGTCGCAGATGGCCATAACATTTTGTGCAATTGTGGCCTTACGAAATCTATATGCATTTTGTTGCTATAATGGTGCTGATGTGGGAAAAATTGTCCCATCAACTGCACCAACACAATCCTACAAACACAAATTTCATGATTTTGTGATTGGAAGTAATCAAGTTGGCAAGCTGTATTCAATAGGATAAACAAGATTAGTAGAGTTACCTTAAAGTAGGGGTTGCAATGCACAGTATTGAAATCAGGTGGAGCAATTATCTCAGGTGCTAGGATATTTAATGCCTTAACAACCCTTCTCACATAACGATGAACAATTTCACTTGAGTGTTGGAATCTCTCACAATTGCCACGTTGAAAGTGCTCTTACTCTACTATTTGCAAAAAAATTGCAACTGATTCTTTGAGATGAACTCTAGCGAATCTACTTTCCTTAAGGACTCCACAAGATGATATAAAATCACATAAGGTATTGAAATTTTCATGAGTCATTCGTAATGCATTTCTTATTCTATGTGAATGACCGTCAACAAGCTCCCTAACCCAATCTGCCCCTCTTAACCTAGACGTATAGCAAGGTGTTCTATTCCCGAAGTAAGAAGGACAAAGCACTTGTGAAAGGAAAATGAAAGCCATGCCATCATCAGATTGCATACTTTTGTCAAAGTTAGAGGAGGAAGAGTCAGATGAAGATAAAGATGTGCTAGAATTAGAATCAGAGGATGAGGTTCCATTTTCATACATTTCCTTATCAAATTGACATACAGACTCGGACTCACTAATTGGCTCCATCAAAATATATGAAATAGAAAGTTTGCTACACAATTTAACATACATGTATTATTATCATAAATTCGGACAAATATGAATAAATACACCACATAGAAACAGGTTGATATGTAAGCAGAACATATTAAAAAAAGAAGACTAATTCCATAAAAATACATGCATGTAGCCTTACATTAACCACGCACCAGTGAGTGGGGAAAACTCTAGTGCATATGCCCCCATACAAGGAGGTTCAAATTCAACTACACTCACAACACATAAACCCTACAAGCCTAATACATTGTTAAAACTATTTTACATAGAAAAGATATTAAAACCATCTTAAAGGGGTGAAAACATCGTTCAAACATATTAAAATACAAATATTTTAACTACGGACTGAAAGTAACACAATCTGGCATAAAACATTCTTTTTGTAGCATAGGCCCACATCAGGCCTCACCCAAAGACTCAACCCACTATCTCCACCCTTCATTATTCATCAAGAGAAACATCTTACGGCGCATCTTGCTCAAGAGAACATCTTAAGCTTTGAAGAACAAACGGAAAGGCAGGCTGTCCATGTTCTTTAGTGTAACCATGCAAGCATCAATGTTATGCGAAGCCCCTTTCTCAAGCTTTTTAGCCTTAGCACTATTGACACTAGTCCAAGCATCAATTACGTCATTTGTCCTCGATAAGCGGTTGCTTTTGGATTTCTTTGACGTGGACATTGTAAGAGCATAGTTAGTGGGTAAGGGGCCAACATTAAATGGAGGATTAGAAGTTCCTTCATTGGTAAGTTGAGGCTCAAAGGTATTTGGAGGATCTTTTAGTACATCATGGCTGGGAACATTTAAGTCTATTTCCTCTTCGCTCTCATATGGTTTTTGTGAAGAAGACCTGGCACAACTCCCACTAGCTATCGTGTTGTATAACATCTTAGTGCAAAGATAATAATATGGGAGACCCTATCTTCTAAGGCTGCCATCCATTGGATTTTTCTATTAAGAGGAGCAACATGACACAAGTTAGTAGAGTCCTTATTTTAGGCTAAGCTACTTGAGTAATACAATTTACCAACTAAACTAAAAGGGGGTTTTTTTTTCTTATAAAAAGCCATTCGGCCCAACGCTTCTCCGATGCAGTGACTGTCCCAGTCACACTATTCCAACCAAAGCCCGTCCTCTTAGTGAGTAAGTCATAAAACTTACGCCATAACCCTCGAACTCTATTCCATTTATTCTTTAATTGGTCAACGTCATAGAAATGGCATGTTCGACCATGAAGTTCACGTTGTATGTCCAACCAAATGGATGTTGTAAAGGTAGTGGAGAGAAGTTGTTCTTTGATGAACTATTCATACATCAATTCTATCAGAATAGTTAAAGTAGGTAAGTCCGATTTAGCCTCAGTTACCTTATTGCGCACTTGTTTTGAAGTCCTTGGCATCTATTCAGAGAAGATAATATTAAGTTAGATTCATAAACTTTTACTTTTATATATCATTACATGATGAATACAAATATAAATTTTACAGAATAGACAATTGTAAGTGTTTTCATTCTTCATTGAATGTATGTTAGGACAACAATAGGTAATTATTCTCAGATATATAATTTGAGTACCTTGGTGGGGATTTAAATTGTGAGCTACTACTTAAGGTTCTATATGAGTTTGTATACACATCGATATTTCGTTTGCTTCAATTATATTCATATAGTTGGGCCTCAAAATATTTGTTAAATGTTTATTTAGGTACAAAATTGTTAGGCTATATCATTCTTCCTATCTATTCAAATGGGTATGAATTATTACATATATACGCAAACTATGTGTCTGCACATATGAACGAGTCGATGAGAGCCAAAATGGACATCTTTGTGCTCTTTATTTGGAATTGTGTTTTAAGTTCATGGTATAGATTTAGGCTACATAATTGTGTTTGGTTTCGTAGTCGTGATGAGGATTAAGTTGTGTTAGATTTTCATGTGGAGGATTTAACATAGTCTAAATATTCAATCTAAATGCAGATACAACTGTGTTACATTCCATGGTGAGGATTCAACCTAAAGGATTCTTGAGTCTTAATGAGGATGTAATATGGGTCACTATGTTCCTATTTGTGATTAATGCAGTTCAACATAATGTAGGATATCAACAATAAAACTGATCCAATGCAACAAATGTAATAGCAAACATAGTGGTCAATATGCACTGTAACAACAAAAACTTCACATCCTCATGGAAAACAAAACTGTTCTTCTAGACATCATGCTATAAACCTAAACAGAAATCCAACACCCTATATATTCAATAGTTGTAACTAACAAAGAATAATAAGGAAACTAAGAAACAAACCTAAAATACAAAAAATTCCAAAGCTGCATATAGTCATATATTCAAGAACCAAGCCAATGATAATCAAAATTCATCCCCAAATTTCGGTAAATCTCAAGGAAACAAGCACAAAAACAACAATACATCACTAAATTGGCCCACCCATTTCAAATTCAAAGCAACATACATATATCCATCCCAAAACCCACTCAAATCTTGGAAAACACAGTCAAAATTGTAAGAAAGTCGTAAAAATCTTACATTTGGGCACCAAGATCTGACGGGGATAGAAATTTCATTTGCTGCCCCCGTTCTTGACCGACGTAAAACTCAATTTCGCAGCTCTTCACCATTGCTTCACCGGTCGACGCGGTGGGCTGGTCTAGCCGATTGAAGAAATGTCGTGGCTGGCCGTGGTGGAGCTTCGATTTTTCTTGCAGTAATAGAAAGGTTAGAGAAGTTTGTCTTCAGCCGGTTCAAAAATGAGATAAGTTTTTCTCCTCCATTTTTCTTTTTAAGTTGGGATAATAAATGACAAGTGATGGAAATGAAAGACATTTGAGAAGTGCTGGGAAGATAAAATAGTAGGTATATGTAATAATATGGGAGGAAATAGGGATGAATATGGAGAGAGAATGTGAAAAGAATGTTTTGATAATAAAAAAGTATGAGAAAATGGTGTAGCAGTTGATAAATTTCTATTTTCATTTTGAGGAGAAAATGAAAATGGGTGTAGAAAATGAAAACAAATGGGCTCTTACACACTACAAGATCGAATCGCATGAATTGGTGGAAAGTGTCTTAATTAAATATAGTTGTTATCAATAGAGATGGTCTCTGGCCCGAGAAAGAGATGCTATCAAAAAGTAGTGTGCACAAGATAAGCTTATGATACCAACCAAAAGTACTCATTCAAAATCGAGTGACTCAACGGTCTAAAGCTCAATGAAATCTTGTTACACTTGCATTACATCTCAACCTTTCAGCAGGTTTGGTGCCTGCAAATTCTTGTCTTTTCACCCAGTACACAAACTACCTACTAGTTTGGAACTAAATCAAGAGCAAGTCCAATGGTATTTCTATTACTGAATTATGGTGCAACATTACCAGACTACAAACAGTTGCTATTTCCTATTATGAGAACTAAGTTTATTCTGACACTAGTACTGTCGAATTATCAACGATCACGGCTTAGCTTCTTAGGCTTAATTTAGATCGGTATGACTGCACAACAAGTTATCTCTAGTTTAGTTCATTCCTCAACACTTCAAGAAGACTATAAATATACCAAATTCTGAAAGTGAAGTAAACTGACACCCATTAATTACCAGTTTCAACTAAAAAGGGATGCAACAATTGAAGACTAAGACCTTAGCCTCCTCCCCCCCAATTCTTTTCAGGAGGCAAATTAGGAATTTCAATATAGTTAGTCTTTTCATAAGTCAAAATTGAAGTTACCAAGCTATCTTAACTAATTGAATTAGATTTCTTTTTACTTGAATTAGCTCACTTTTCTCATTACAACACTATTTTTACATTCTAACATTACAAACTGTGATCAAACTTAACTATCTCAATATTTGAATGACTACCATGCCTTGTTTACCAAATCATTGTCATCCACCATGCTTGCTTGAAGAGTAGCCAAGTTGCAACCATTTATGCGTAGAGTTAATCGGTCAAAAAAACCTTCATGGATTGATTTGCTTCTTCAAAAGAAAAATAAAGCTACAAATAACTAGCATAGTGGAGTATGTAGTTTGGAATACAACATCAGTGCACTAGTAACAAGTACAACAAGTCTCTTAGAGCCAGTTCCAGTAATACAGATTATAATTATTGAAAATATTAGTAGGCAACATCTAGTCTACATTGGATCAAGTCATCCATCTATAGTTGAAGTTATATAAAAGATTTATCTTATATTGATATTACTTCTTTTATTTCCATGATGTAAGCTATAACTAGGGAAAATTACATTTTTGGTCCCATAGTTTAACTGTGTGTGCACTGTTAGTCCCGAGATTATGGCATTCAACAGGTTTGATCCAAATTTCATAACTTTTATAACATTTTTGGTCCTCTGCCGTTAAAATTGACAAGAAATGTCACAAAATTCGTTAAATATTAATATTTTTAACATTCTTATTTGAATTAATTACATAGAAACCCCTAAGGTTTGACTCACCTACAAATAAAATCGAAGAAATTATAATGACTACCTAATTTCATTTCGTCTAAAAATTTTAAAGAACTGTTAGCTTTCGTTAATAAAATTATTGACATCATTTATGTGAAAATTAAAAAATATTCTCCGATAACTTTTTCAATTACTTTTTAGATAAAAATACCTTTGAAACTATTTGTAATATTTTAATTTTATAACATGCAAAATTTTAACATTGTTAAATTACTCATAATATATTTAAATATATTTTATTATTAATAAAATTATTTAAATGTTGAATAATCTTTAAATTCAAGTTAAATTAAAAAATTAAAATTAAAATCATAAACATAAACATATATATATATATATATATATTAATTAATCAAATTTATTTAACTTATTTATTAATTAAAATAAAAATAAGTGAAAAATAAAAATTAAATCCATCTCTTAAAAGATATAATTTTATAATTTTAAATTGCATGCATCATAGTATTAAAATAATAAATATATCTAAAATAGTTTAATAATTTAGAACTAACAATACAATCTTGACAATTTTAGATACAGAATTTGATGATTTTAAGTATTTAACAAAATTTAAATTATTTTTGACTATATAATTTAATAATTTTAAATAAATAAAATATATAAGAAATTAATTATTTTGAATAATATTAAATTAATACTTAATGATAATATCTAAATTAGTACTTAATAAATTAGTTTAAAAATAAATAAGCAAAAATTTAAAAAACAAAATAATAAAAAATGAATTTCTTCCCCCCCACCCCACCAGCCACCCTCTTTGCTTTCCCTCCAACCCCCACACCTACCCACAACCCTTTTCCCCCAGCCCCCGCCAGCCCACAGATGGGCTAGCTCCCTACTTGCACCACCACATTGTTGGCCTCTCCCTACCCCAACCCTTTTCCCCCTACCCCAACCCAAGCTAAGCAAAACCCCCCAACCTCCTACACCTACCTACCGACCCGACCTCTCCCCCCACCAAAAACACTCACCAACCGGACTAGTCGCTGCCTAGCGGCCAGGCTGTCTATACATGGTTGACTACCTGGATTTGAGTGAATGATGGATGTGGGGTATAATATATGTATATATATGTGTGTGTGTGTGTGTTCAAATATAGATACATAATATAAATGTTTATCATATCCACATATGTATAAATATATATTTATTTTAAAATACTTTTTTTATAGAGTTTTTGTGTTATTTAATTTCTAATTTTTTGTTAGTTTTCAATTTTTTTACAAGGATTAAATGTTATATTTTGTGGGTCTATTCATAAATAGATAAATTTTATGAGGTTTTTATAAGTAGATAATAGTTGCCATCCAAATCTTAACAAAAAATTGGGAGGAAGACCAAAAGTGTTTAAAAAGTTATGAAATTTGAATCAAATGTGTTGAATGCCATAAGCTCGGGACTAACAGTGTATACACAGTTAAACTATGAAACCAAAAAAACAATTTTCCTGCTATAACTCGAACTAAACCAGTATGTCAAGAATATATCCATTAATAAATCCAATTGCTCAATAAATTATGGAATAACCTAGAAAAAAAATTCTAGAGCTCTAATACCAATAGGCAATGCCTAAAGAGAAATCCCCATTTGTTAAACCCAAGAGTGTTCCAATATGACGTCACTTTATGAAATTACCTCTGAGATAGATACTTGAGAACTACTTCAACTCATGGGAACTTAAATATCTTCTATTCAAAAATCTAGTAGGTAGTTACAAGAGGCTATATCAATAGCTTAATGTGTGTAAAATGCACTGTAGTAAGTAAGGCAAGAAGATAAAAAGATAGTTATGAAGGTGAAGATGAATTCAAGAAACGAAGTGCAACGAAAAATTAAAATTTTAAATAATTGAAATTTAAATAGAAACTTGAATTCATCAACCCTAGGATTTTCTTATGCCTCTAACTTGGAGTTCAAGAATATATAGATTGTTGCTTAGTTGAATCTCTCAATGTAAAGGAAGAAGATTACTATCCACAAGCCTTCTTTAAACTAAAAATGCTAACAGCTGCTTATATGCTTCAAAAACCAGCAGCCTTGGTGCTCCAAAAACGCCATCAATTCTTCTTCAAATGAGCTCCAATGGATTAACACCTTTATTCACACTAGAATGCTCCAATTATAGCATCTTTAATGACATCCACACATCTTAGGAAGGCAAACTTAAATCAAAATCCAAACTAGAAAGAACTTTGATCTAGGGAGAATTTAGAGATGAGAGTGCTTGAGAGAAAACTAGGAAGTTGGAGGAGAGAGGAGTTATTTTAGAGGGAAGATGGAACACAAAGTGTGTGATTTTTGAGGAGCAAGTGGCCAACCATTGTGGTCCATGTGAGGGTATTTATGATGCTCAGTTGAAGATTCTAGAGCATCTAATTATACTAGCCATGCTTTAAATTCTTCTCCCTCTTAATTGGACCACTTGGATACCACATCACATCCTACATGGGATATTCATTTTTCTGAATTAAAATCTCCATTTTAATTGGCCAATCAAATGTTCCTATATTTTTAAATGGATTCTTCGATTTAAACTTTTCCTCTAAAATTAATTTACCTATTGTGTCAATTAAATTAATTCTTCAATTCAATTGGTCTAATTTAACTCTTTAAATGTGCTAGGTGAATTTAATTTATTACATGGTCTAATTAAATTAAATCCTTAATTTGATTGGCTTAATGTAACTCCTTAAATTTATTTGATTAATTTAACTTCTTAAAATTAATCAAACCTTATTGACTAATTAAACTAGTCAAGAACTCATCTCCTCCACTTGGCTACTTAATTTATCTAACTGTTTACATAACTTCCATGTATTCACTAGTGTCATTCAAACATGTTGTGTGTGACTCACTAGATTCACCAATCAATTACATATGGACCCACAACTATTTGTAATTTCATTGAATATAAAAAAATCTATTTAATTAAAATTTTCTTTTAATTAACCCCCCTTGAATCAATCTATATTAATTCAAGAGCATAAAATCTCCATAGACGATGTCTAACTACAAGCATATGGAGCCCAACCAATTGGCTGACTTAATTAATGGACATTTCTACTTCCGATTATCATATAAATATGGTCATTCTATTTTCTATCTCCTGATTGAGGTTTAGGGCTAAAATATTTGTTGGTTCTCTAATAGCCTTAATAATTATGCATTTTTTCTTAATGAGTGAGTTCAATTACCTCATCTTTTAAAGGGCAAATCACATAAATGGTCCCTCAAGTTTTAATTTAGAATTACTTTAGTGCTCAAATGTCAAAACTTCATTTTTTAATCTCTGATGTCAAGATTTAGTTTCAATGTAGTCACCAAGACAACATTCCAACAGGTTTTGATCGAAAAAATGTGCACCGGTGATATTTTTAAGGGTAAAATTATCAATAGAATCTTTTATGTTCCATTTTAGTCCCTAATTCTTTTTTCCCCTTTTCTTTCGGCAAATAGACCAAGAAAGTGGCAAGAACAAGCAATCTTCATTCCCGCCACTTTATGTCTCTTCTTACTTGGAAAAAAGAAAGCATCAGACCTATCACTGCAAACATATATTGAAAATATGAAAGCAAAACACATATTTTCTTAAAGCACAAACAACAGCGAGCAGCAGGGAATAATAAAGAGCAGTAGAGGCGAGAATGAGCAACCAACATGGCTTATGCGCTATGCTTTTGTGGGAAAATGACAAAAAATAAGGTGCTTCTAGACTGATTCAAATCTAGGGAGAAGGTTTTTTTAGCTGTGAGGACTATGGGGTATGTATTTTGTTTTCTTCTATTTCTTTTTTAGCACACTTTTTCGTTTTCCATTTCTGATGCAATCACTCACCCGTTTCTATCAAAATTGACAGAATATTGGAGGTTGTGTCTATTTTGTGTGGCATGATCCACCGATGTATGAGTGGTCGAAGTGTGTGATTCTTGAACTATTGAGGAATGTCAAGAAATTGGAGATAGATGTGCAAAAAAACCCAAAAAAATGAGAAGAGAATGAAGAAAGCTTTGGTGTTAAGTTGGGTGCTTTTCTATTTTGTGTGGCATGATCCACCCATGTGTGAGCAGTCGAAGTGTGTGATTCTTGGATTGTTGAGAAATGTCAAAAAATTGGAGATGGTTGTGCAAAAAACCCAGAAAAATGAGAAGAGAATGAAGAATGCTTTGGTGTTAAGTTGGGTGCTTTTCTACTGGATAAGTTGGTTAATGTAGTGTAATATATAAACCTATGTTAATTCTAATGTTTATGCTAATGTATTTATGAAGTATGTTGTTGTTCACGCTTCAAGGTTTCTAAAAATACCTCTGGAGATGGTGCTATTTTTTGGAATGTGAGCTATGTTTACTCTTATTTGTTGTTCTATTTTTTGGCAATTTGGTTTGCTTTTTTTTTTTTTTTTTTTTTTTTGCACTTGTTTTTGGAAATTCTCTAAGGCATAAACAACAGCTAACAACCAAGTGAAAAGAATTCAACCAAGTGCCACCATAATGTCATGTCAAATGAAACAAGAAAACCAATATACTAGCAAGAAGAAAGTGAACAAGAAACCCAATATAAGCTAAATATCATCATTTCAAAAGAAATATAGACCAAAAGAGGTTCTATATAGAAACCAACCATATAGCTAAATATCATCCAAACTAAAATTATCCAACAAAAAACCAACTTGTAGAACCAACCAAATTAGTATATCCAAAATCTATGTCCAAAAATTATGCACTATGCACATCCAAAAACTAAGTCCAAAAGCTATTCAAGTTCAGCACAACCAAAAACATTTCTATACATCCAACTAACTAAAATTTCCTCAAGTAGTAGACTATTGTGTGGAATCTCCTAAGAATCCATCATTATTTCTCTTCCTCGGAAGTCTTGACATATATGCAGATTGTAGTGAGCTCAAAGTTACACATTGCTTGCTCCTCTTCTTGAAATTTGCCTTTAAAGAGACACCAGCAATGCTCACTGAACTCTCTTCCACATTTGCACCGGCTAGAGCTAAACTCTCTTGTAAATAGATGGTTATGAATGCTGAAATATCATACAGTCCCAACCTCTTTTCCAAATCCTGTAAAAGATGCATATAAATATCATTAAACATCCTTAGGTAAATAAAAGTCCAATTGCAACACCCTTAAAATTTGTATTTTAGAAAATAAGAAATTTAAAAATCAAAATATTAGTTTGATAAACTTTGGGGCTCGAAAATAAATAAAAAGGACTCAATTGCAAGAAAATTGAAAGTTTTGGGGTTGAATTGCAAATAGTCAAGACTTGATTTGGACCATTTTTATAAGTTTAGGGGTTTGCATGGAATAAACTTTGGGTCAAAGGGGTCAATGTTAGGCACTTAACTAAGTTGGGGCTAAAATAAAAGGTTTGGAAATCTCGGAGGATCCAATTGGAATCTGCACAGAAGTTTTGGGGGTGAAAACACAATTTTCAAAAGATGGCCTTTATATAGCAAAATAGCCCCTGGTTTCTTCATTTCTTCACCATACACCACCGCACCTCCTTTCATCGGTGAACCCTTTCCGGCGACGCAAAACCCATCAAATTTGGTATCATTTCACTCCTCTCTTGACAAGGAACACAACCATACCATTTTCACCTAAAACCACCCAACAAAACAACCAAAAAATGTGTTGAAAGTTACTGCTACGACGAAGCTTGGTGGCATAGCGTCTCCGGCAACGGAAGTTGAAATCTAGGCGGTGGGTTTTGAAGCCCTCAGCTTAGGGAGAACATTTTGTTATATTGGGCTTTGCATTTGGACCACTAGCGACAATGGAATTATAGAAATACCGCGGCGGTAGAGGTGGTGGCGTTGTGGTGTTTTTGGCCAATTAACGCTCAATTCGGCGGAGAATTACAAAATTGACTTGGGTGTTTACTTAGTTGATCTAAAAAGAGCATTTTGGTGGTGGTTGGGACAATTTCAGCTACTCTACGCAGCGGTGCTCCAGCAGCTCCAAGACAGTTTCTCTAGCTCATCGTGGTGATCGTAATGGTCATCTCGATTCATGATTTTGAGGTTCGGTTAAGCGAGTTCTTGGGTAAAGATAGGTAGTGAGGTTAATGTTCTTGTACCGCTTTAAATTCGTATGAAATTTTGTATTTTGGAAGAAAAGCTAAGAAATATGTGACAAGCGGTGATCTTATATACATGCATGGATCTTATATGAATTGGTGGATTTGGATCTATGTTGATATATGTTAATTTGGGTTTTATTGAGATTATTAAGTAAGAAACGTTAATTTTATGGATTTGAGACCTAAGTGTAAATAATTAGGTTAATTAAGATACTTGGACCATTTGTTTTGATTTGGGATACTGATATAAGGCTAAATATATAATTGAGGACTAGTTTATGCTCTATTATTAGATTTGACATGAGAACTGAGATTATTTTGGTAATAACGGCTTTATTATTTTGGTTATAAGCCTAAAACTATCATACTAATTTATTTAGTAATGTTAGACTATTAAGGGCTTAATTGTGACTTTTAGGATTGAATGTGAAGTTTGACTGTGAAATATTATTTTGGCTAGTTAACAACGAAGTGGGTCTTGTGGATCAATAAGCTGTTGATGACAAATTTTGGTTGCATTTCTGAGACTACGGAGATGAGGCTTTGCCATTCTAGCCTTGATTCTATCTGTTCTTGTGAAATGAACCCTGTAAGGGTTCAACGTGCTTTTGTACCGTACTTGTTCTTGTTATTGAAACTCGTAAATTGTTGAGATCTTGTTTGTCATCTTTTGCTTCTTTCGTGAACCCCTGTGAGGGTTTATTTTATTAGTTCTCGCTTCTAATATTGTTCAGTCCAATCCATGGCCTTGTAGGCATACATGATTTTGAATTTATTCATAGATATACAAAAAATCTATTTGGGCCGAGTGCCAATCCTAGCGGAATGCTTAGATTACTATTCTAGGCTTGTATTATTGTATTGGTTTCTTTGGTTGCAATCTTGACTTTGGGCAGTTGAGGGTTGATTGTGGCATAAGGCTTGATCGGCGAGGATCAGTTTTACTGATTCATGCTATAGCAGTTTGGCGAGTTGGCTACTCATCAATGTGATGTAAGGGGGCAGGCCATTTTACAGTCGTATCAAGGCAATATAAGAGGGTAGGCCGTTTAAGGTCGTATCATTTATACAGTATCGAGGCAATATAAGGGGGCAGGCCATTTCACGGACGAATCGTTTATACAAGTGTCGAGGGCAGGCCATTACACGGTCGTATCATTTATACAAGGTTGAGGAGATATAAGGGGCAGACCATTTTATAGTCGTATCGTTTATACACAACCGTGAATAAAATAGGGAAAGGCCGTTACATGGTCGTACATGTGAAATATGCTTGTACAACTGGTTATATAATGTGTTCTTGTCTAGTCTGTTTTATAAAACTGAACAAAATCCTGAATTTTGAAACTTGAGTATTTCATGAAACAATTTGTTATTGAGTTTTTTAAAACTAATCATGTCTACAAGTTTTGAGATTTTCTGTGTAATGTATTTAAACATGAAATGACTCTTCGCCGGTATGGGATGGCATTGAGTCATCTCATAAAATCTGGTACAAGAAATACTAGTTTCTAATTTTAGTTCGTAGATTCTGTAAACTCTCTCAAATCTTTAAAATTAAGTTATCGTAACTTGTATTTTTAGTTATTTGGATTCAGAGTGAATATACTTCTTGTAGATGTATATTGTATTCAATTTCGTTCTGATTCTTTTTACACATACAAATGCTTGCTCACTGAGTCATTTGGACTCACTCTTTCATATTGTCTTTCTGTTATTTGCCCAGATTGAAGAAGTAGAGGCACCTTGAGCTTGGGCTACCTTTTAGCATAGTGTAAATATTATTATCATGACATCTATAATAGTAAGGATGTGAGATGTTATGGTCGTAAGGTAATAGGGGGCATAAGTTATAAGTTAGTGTATTTTCTTCTACGAAGTGTGACAAGTTAGAATTCCTGATGAATGATGTATATATGTAAGTTAAATTATGGGCCTTTGAGAAATTGTGACTTGTTACGAGAATTTGAGTTTTGCTTGTCATTTTCAGCATGACTAGCTTGAATTTTAAATTACAAAATTCCTTAGGTTGAGAATTTTGGAGGGTGTAATTGGGTATAATTGGTTTTGAAAGATTCGATTGGAGTAGCACCATGATCCGAAGCAAGCACCTCCTGGACGGGGCGCTACACTAATTATGTTTCACACGTACAACTTGATGCCTTCTTACATTGTTTACACTTAACAACTCTATGTTGGAGCAGTGATGTTGCTAGGAATTTATTAAAATAAGCCAACAATAAGTCAGGTAGCTATATAACGCAAAAACTCAATTAAAAAAAAGTACTCACAGAATTATTCTTTGCCAAATTCTAGCAGCTGCTATAGTACACTTATTTTTGTAGTGTCCCTTTTGTCAACAGATACTACATTTTCTCTTTTTTTATGTGTGTTAGCTTCATTACTAGGAGGAACTACTGCAAGCATTATAGGAGGCGCTATTGGAGCACTTAAAGGGACTTCTGGAGCTTGAAGGCCCTATCCCTCTTCACTTGAAGGTACTATTGGACTTTTATCAATTGACATAAATATGATGGGGCATTTCCTTCGGTTATGGCCATCTTTGTAACACTTATCAGATGAAAAAGTCTCCTAGCCAACCTTTGACCACTTTAAAGTCTGGTTTCTTTTAGGAGGTTCTTTATTTGTTTTCTTCTTCCTGTACTTTTTAGGCCTCCTTGGTAGCCTAAGCTTAGAATTTGGAGCAACTGGCCCCTTCCCAATGACTGGCCACTCACTTTGCCCTTTAACTGGATTTATCACATGCCCATAGGTTTTTGAGATAGCAATCAATAGGGTAACACTATGAACATAATCTTCTGGCTCTCTTACAGTGTATGTAATTACACTTACTCCATGAACACAAGGAATTCCAATTAACTCCCATTTTCTACAAAAGCAAATCTTCATGCATATCCCTTACTTCAAATTTTGATTCCCCAGTATATGTAGAAATGCAGTACCTAGTGTCATCCTTAAGTTTTTCAAAACATTTTTGCACCTTAGGACAAAGAACACCATCCCATCTCTCTGTAGCTTCACTTCTACTTTGCAACCTCTTTTATAAATACACTGTAGCACCCCACTCAGGGTAACCCCGAACATGAGACACTACACAGTTCAGTCTTAACATATCAACCTCATTTATCAGAGCAGACCAATGATAGCAATTCAGAACCTAATAAAATAAACAGCAACAGAATCAACTTAACAGTTCACAAGCTCTTAAGTACATGCCACAAGATACCTCAATTCATAGTTCATAATATATACATACTCGAGATCACCATTCAACCTTACATGTTACAACATTCTAAGTTAAGAAACCTCGAGTTCAACAGATATCTAAGCATATATACATATCCAAATGCTATACAAAATACATCATTCATGCTTCCAGCTCAAAATGCTTTCCATCACCTAAACCTATCTAAACATATAATGTAATGCAGGAGGGTAAGTCCAATGGACTTAGTGAGGGATAATCATAAGATAACAGTAGAGATCTATCGAGGAAATATTAACTCAACAGATCAAAATTCACAGTCAGATCAATTTAAACATACAGATCAAGATAGAATCAGAAACAGACAGCATCAATAGCAAAACAGGAAACTCTCCTGCCTTATTGCTCCATGAACAGATTTCAGACAGACAAAATAATCAGATAAAGCAAACCCAAAGGTTATGCATTCCAACAGATATAAACAGTCATGCATACCAGATTATCCTTATACCAAATAGCCAGAAAGTAATGCCAAATCATGGCAGCTTGGTACATAGTCGTGCCCATACGGAGCGTATGGCGCATGGCGATACATAGGGGGGAATTCCTAGCGTACCGCCCGATACCCAGGGGGAAAATCCCTTGCGTATCCTATGCCCTATGATGCCCAGGGGGAAATCCCTAGTGCAATGCCTGATACCCAAGGGAAATCCCTAGCGTACCATTGATACCAAGGGGGAAATCCCTTACGTACCACTCAAGCCCTTGGCTATCCAGTTCTCCATTCAGTAACAGATCAATAACAGTGGCAGATACCTAAGGAAAAATTCCTAGCGCACCGCTAATACCAGATATCAAATGCTGACAAGGCCAACATAAACAGTACAGAATAATACAGATATCAAAATAGACAGTATAACTGAACAGTCGAATAACAGAACAGTCAGATATCAGAATAGTACAGATAACAGAACGAATAGATAACATATATCAAAAGAATATTCTGGGCACCAAAACTAATAGAAATCAGAATCATAACAGAAATAACCCTCACAAGGGTGTCCGAATCAGATAACAGAATCTCAAAAAGATCTTAACATATCACAAATTTCAATAACAGTACAGTCAGTTCAAAAACAGCAACCCTCACAAGAGTTTATCACAAGTACTGATACGTGAAATGAAGTGCCAGATTAGAAAACCCTTACCTCCAGTATCCCAAAAGAAGCTGTCGCCACCTACTGCTTTGCGGGACCCACGTCATCACCTATTCAAAATAATATTCCATAGTCAAATTTCTCGTTCAACCCCAATAAGCTTCTAAAATTTGCATCACAACATTCTAATGTCATTAACTTATCCACTAGCACGATAAAATAGATTATTAGCATCTATTACAAAATCATTTAATAAATCAACATTACTAGATTAACCACAACGGTCCATATCGATTCCAAAATAATATAATATCTCATTCTTTATTCACAAGGTCATGGTTAAGCCTTATTACCATCCTAAACCCCAAAATTATGATTAAATACCTTATATAATCATCCACAATTCATAACTCGATTATTCTTATAATATCATCCTTAATACCATTATTAAATCCAATTTGGCATTTTGCATGATGTGTCCAGGTCCACTACTCAGTATTCCTTAGCATGGGAAACCAACATATATATATATAGACATAACATCATCCCCAAATTTCTATTCTTAGCATGGATACAAATTCAATAGAAAAGTATACATATGCATATACATATATATATACAACAAAACTTTCTTCCAAGCCTTTACCACAAACCACTCAATGAGACCTCAGACTCACGAACCAACCGTACCGCTGTCTTCATCACGTCGAGAGGAAGAAACTATCCTCCCGCCGCTGCCGGCCGTCGTCTGCCGCCTGCTGAAAAGTTGCAACACCACTACCGCTCTTCACCTTTCAACGAGAGCTATCCAACTCCACTCTCAGTTCTAAATTCTGCGGCCTGTAGCTACCAGAAACGAGCTTCAATTGCCAAGAAATTCACTTTCACCACCAAGCTCCAATCACTCTTAGCCGTCACAGCTACTGTGCAAAACTCCCATACAAGGCCACCAACGTGATCTCCGTGCTGAAAGCTCTCCAATCGTCTGCCCAGAACTCCGGTCAGACATCCCTACTGTCGGCTACCATGAAACCTGCGATGTGGATTTCCTTCCACTTTCTTGCTACCGATGGAGAGATGTCCGTTCAACGGTGATGTGGTGTGAGTTGTGGCTGGTGAGATAGTCGCCGGGGAAATTTTCTGTCGCGGTGACAAGAGAAATGGAAGAAGAAGAAGAAGAAAGAAAGAAAGAAAGAAAGGAAATGAAGAAAATCATGCTGCCTGTTTTGTTTTAAAATCAAAATTTTCATTTTTGCACTTTAGTTCTCAAAATATTGAGCACTCCTCAATTGAGTCCTTGCAATTCTGAGAATTGCTTCCAACCCCCTATTGACTATGTTTCTTCCATGCAAACCCTTTAAGTCAAGGAAATGTTTCAACTTAATCCTTAAAAATTATAATTCTAACTCCCAAACTTTATAACTAATTAAATTAAATAAAATTTCATAAATCAAGAATAAATAAATTAATAATTAATAAAATAATTATGGGTGTTACAAACCTCCCATTCTAAAAGAATCTGGTCCCCAGATTCTTACCTGAATACTGGAAGAGTTCGGGATACTGTTGGCGCATAAGACTCTCTTGTTCCCATGTGGCTTCTTCCACGTTATGATTGCGCCATAATCCTTAACTTATGGTATTCTCTGATTTCTAACCTCGCGGAAATTTTGATCCAGGATGCAAACTGGTTTGTTCCTCATATGTCAAACCACTCTTTAGTTGCATCAGTTCAAGTGATATGACGTGGGAAGGATCAAGATAATGTTTTTGAAGTTGCGATATGTGAAAAACGTCGTGTATTCCTACCAGATCCTGGGGTAGTAAAAGACGATAGGCCACTAGTCCAATTCTTTCACATACTTCATACAGCCCAACGTACCTTGGACTAAGTTTTCCACCTTTGCCAATTCATCTAATCCCCTTTCTCGGTGATACCTTAAGGAATACTCGATCACCAACATTAAACTCCAAATCCTTCCTTTGCTTATCGACATAACTCTTTTGCCGATCCTGAGCTACCTTCATTTTCTACTTAATAACCTATATCTTTTCAATTATTTCTTGAATCAACTCAGGTCTTATAGTTCTAGGAGACTTATCTGTGCTAACTTTGTGCTCTTCCAGATCCTAAAATACTAGTGACTGACACTTCCTGCCGTACAATGCTTCGTACAATGCCATCTGGATAGTTGATTGATAACTGTTGTTGTATGCAAATTCTATCAGTGGCAAATGTCAGGCCTAATTTCCTTTCAAATCTAAAACACATGCCCGCAGCATATCTTCCAAGATATGAATAACTCTTTATGATTGCCCGTCCATCTGGGGATGAACGGTGAAGCTAAATCATAATATGGTTCCCAGATGCTCCTGCAGACTCTTCTCAAGTCTTGATGTAAATTTTAGATCTCGAACTGACACAATACTGGTCAAAATTCCATGCAGTCGGACAATTTCTCTAATGTACAATTCGGCTAGCTTTTCTACATTGTACCGTGTCCTGACTGGTAAGAAATGCGCAGTCTTAGTCAACCGATCTACTATCACCCAAATACAATTATAACCTCCTCTTGTTGTCGATAGACTAGTCATGAAGTCCATTGTGACCTATTCCCATTTCTAATTAGGAATTGGAAGTGGCTACAGCAACCTTGACGACCATTGATGTTCTGCTTTTACGAGTTAGCAGGTCAAGCACTTCTGCACATAATTAGCAATATCTCTCTTCATTCCGTTCCATCAGAATTGCTTCTTCAGATCTTGATACAACTTGGTGCTTCTTGGATGTACAGAAAACTTAGTTTTGTGTGCTTCTTGCAACAATCTTTCTTTGATATTTTTTGGCACACACAACCTCTTATGGAATAATAAGGTACCTCGATCATCCAAACCGAACTCGGACTCCACAAAACTCTCAACTCTTTTTCTCTGTTCTGCTATCCATTCATCACTAGCCTAAGCTTGACGGATTTCTTCATACAGTTCGGGTTGTACTGTTACTCTTGCAATCCAAACCCGCTATTTCAATCTTATTGTAAGACCCGAACTTAACCCACCAGACGATTATGCCCCTTGCAAATGAGCCATTCCTATTTTTTGGCTCAAGGTATCGGCTGCTACATTTGCTTTCCCAGGGTGGTATGCGATAGAGAAATCATAGTCGTCTAAGAATTCTAACCACCTCCATTGTCTCGTGTTTAAGTCTTTTTGCGAATGTAAGTATTGGAGGCTTTTGTGATCTATATAAAACTCAAACGTGGCTCTATAAAGATAGTGTCTCCACTTTAACAATGCAAAGATGACCACTGCTAGTTCCAGATCACGAGTTGGATAATTCTCCTCATGGGGCTTTAACTTTCGTGATGCATATGTAATGACATGACCCCTCTACATTAATACGCATCCCAGTCCTTTGAGGGAAGCGTCCGTGTATACCACAAAATCCTTCAACCCGTCCGTAAAAGCTAAAACTGGGGCCGCAGTTAGCCGGTTCTTCAGTTCTTGAAAACTCTTCTCACAGTCTTCATTCTACTTAAAAGGTTGATCTTTCTGGGTTAGTTTGGTTAACGGGCCAGCTATCTTTGAAAAGTCTCGAACGAACCTTCGGTAGTAGCCAACCAGGCCCAAAAAGCTTTATATCTTAGTAACATTTTCGAGTCTTTACCAGTTGACAATTACATCCACCTTAGAAGGGTCAACTTCTACCCCGTGTTGAGTAATAACATGACCCAAAAAAGCTACCATGTCTATCCAGAATTCACACTTACTAAATTTAGCATATATCTGATGCTCTCTCAGAGTTTTAAGAATGATGTGTAAGTGTTTCCTATGCTCTTCTCTTGACTTGGAGAAAACCAGTATATCATCAATGAAAATGACTATGAATTGATCTAGATATGGTCTGAAGATTTGATGCATTAAGTCCATAAATGTCGCTGGGGCATTAGTTAGACCAAATGGCATCACCACGAATTCAAAGTGGCCATATCGAGAATTGAAGGTCGTCTTTGGAATGTCTTCTTCTCTGATTCTCAGCTGATAGTAACCCTACCTCAAGTCCAGCTTCAAGAAGATCTCATATCCTTGCAGTAGATCAAATAACTCTTCAAAATGCGGTAGAGGATACTTATTCTTGATGCTAACCTTGTTCAATTCTCTGTAGTCATTGCACAACCTCATAGTCCTATCCTTCTGCTTTACAAACAACATTGGAGCACCCCACGGAGATGTGCTGGGTATGATAAAAAATTTCTCCAATAATTCCTGCAGCTGAATTTTCAACTCCTTGAGTTCTGCAGGGGCCATTCGATATAGGGTCTTGGAGAACGGCGTCGCATCTGGCAGAGTATATATAACAAACTCTATCTCGTGGTCAGGAGGCAAAGCATTCGATTCTTCAGAGAATGCATTTGGTTATTCGACCGCTACATCCACTTCTTCAAGCTTAGTAGTATCACGTGGTTTATTAATCAAGTATGCCAGAAATCCTTGCCCACCTTCTATCAATATTCGTCTTGCCTCTATTACTGATACTATCGGTATCAGGGAACTTTTGCTTGCCGATGGACACTTAGCTATGGATGTCTCTTTTCCAAGTGTAATACACTTGTTATAACAATCCATCTGAGCCTAATGTTGGTATAGCCAATCTATTCCGAGTATTACGTCGTACCCATGAATGGGCAGTTGTATTAGATTAGCTGGATACACGCAGTCCCCGATCTCCACTAGGCAATCCCGGAACATGGTATCAATTATCAACCCCACTCCCAAGGGTGTTTGAACCTGTACTTGGTATGCCATGGTCTCATGTTGCATTGTTAATTTTTGTGAAAAAGCAACGGATATAAAACAATGTGAGGCAACTGGATCATTCAAAACTTTAGCACAATTTTTAAAAATAGAAATCATACCTTCGACAACTTCTTTAGGGTACGGCACCTCCTCGCCAGTTATTGCATAGACACAAGCCCGTATCTTTTGTTTCTCGCCAACTCCTGCTACAGCTTTACTTCTCCCCATAGGCAGTGGATTTTTTCCCAGGATAGTCCTTTAGGAAGTGTTGGTCACTCCCGCAACGTAAACACCTACCTTGCTTTTTCTAACATTTCAGCTCTTTATGGCCTGTCGATCCACAAAAGCCACATTGTATAAGTGTTTTGTTCGGAACCTGTCTTGTCCCGCCTGTCTAGGGAATTTGTTGGGAAAAACCTCCAGTTTGTAGCTTGGGATATTTCCTGGCAGCGCTACTCTCTCTTGCTGGATATAGTCCTCCCTTCCGACCTTTCTCTTTAATCTTCTGAATTTCTTGAAACTCTGACTCCAACTTTAATGCTTTACTTACTGCCATATCAAAATTTGGAATATCAAAAATAGCTAATCCTTGCCGAAGTTCTGGTCGGAGTCCTTGCACAAACTGCTGTGTCTGCCTGTCCTCATATTCTTGAATATAAGGGGCGTACTGAAGAAATCGGCTAAATGTTGCCTCATACTGGCTCACTGATTGACCCCCTTGAATCAAATCCATGAACTCAAGCTCCCTAGACTGCTTGACCACCAAGGGTATATATTTCTTTCTGAACTCCTGGGTAAAATTTTCCCAAGTTCGGTAAGTCCTCATAGTCATCCATCGCCGGTCAATCATCTTCCACCAACTTCTAGCAGGCCCTATCAGGAGAAATATGGCAAATCTCACTTTTTACTCATCGGGATAGTACAAGGTTTCAAATATAACTTTCAAACTTTCTATCAAATCTTTTGCCTTTTGATCGTCTGGATCTCCTAAGAACTTAGGGGGTTGGAAATGCAAAAACCTTTCCAAAGGTCAGTCATCTGTATTTACATTGGCTGCTCTGGCTCTCTCTACTGGTTGTAGGTCCTGCCTTCTAGGCTTCGATTCCTCACGGAGGCTAGATCCTGTCAATGAGTTTATGGCTAGCTGATCAACAAAATGTGTTTGTGAGAGCTCCTCCTCCGGCATCAGTAGTGGATACGCAGCCCTTTCCTGTCTAGGAACTCGTAGTGCATTGGCAAGTCGACCCACTGGTCTATCTCTTTGACCTATCTTGATTGGACCTGGTCTACCCATACTTCCATGAGAGGCCATTGTCACTTATAATTTCTTAAGTGAATCTTAATCCTGCGATTACACATTTCCCAACAACACCATAGTTATGCCTTCAAATTTCTCTTGAACTTGAGAACAATAGAGAAAATAAAGCAAATTAGAGTAAACTTACTAAAACCTCGATAACTCAAAATAACAAGAAAGAAAGGGAACTAAAATCAAAACATTAGATAATTTTTATAACATACTAATCAGCATTAGCAGAGTTAGGAAATATACAAGGGTTCCAAGTACAAAATTAGCTACATCAGCTACTCGCCGCATCACATTAAAAATGATAAGGCGAAGGAAAGAAAAGGAAAATATTAGCCGATATATATAATCCTAGTAGTTAAAAGTTCTATCGAGTTATCATAATGATAAATATACATGCAACATGCCATCACAGCACCAAACATCTACCAATCCTATTCATCAGTAATATCTGACGCAGCGTCCGACTCGACATCATGCCATTTATTAAAGTTGTCCTACATCGCATCCGGACCCTGCATCCAGTTCGAGTCCATCTTATCTTCCTCTGGCTCGTCATCAACCTCCAACTGAGCTACTACTGGGGGTTCCGGGAGGGGATCCGCATCAGGTACTTCTTCAGGCTCCGCCTTAGGTTCTTCCTCAGGCACCGGAATTGGCTCTCTTAGGGGTCATTCTTCATTCTGAAATCCCTATCCGTGGTCAGGCGCTGGAGCTGGATGAGTCCCAGAAGGTCCAGCATCCATGCCGATCCCTGTCCCAATACCGATGGCCTGATCAATCACTCTAACATAGTACTCCATCGCCTTACCGATCTCATCCACCGCCGGATATGGAACCTCAACAGACCTCCTGTAATCTGACTCCAATACTCTAAACATAGCCTCCATTCAGGTTCATATAGCACGAAGCTCTTGAATCTGTGCCATAGCTACACTAAGTCACACCCCTTCCCTTTCGATATTACTCATAAGTCAATCCACAAGATAGTCTCGAGCTCCCAATAAGGACTAAAGCTGGTGTGATTCTGCTTGGACTTGTCTTAGGGACTCATCCTGGTCATAAAGCTTCTCTTCTAGCGTTCGACACAACTTTCGTAAATTTTTATTCTCTTTTTCTATGGCTTTAACCCTATCCTTCGAGGTCTCTTTACTTGGTCTTGTAGCTAGTTCCTTGCCATCCCTATGATTACCTGCCATCCTGCAGCACAAGATTTTTCAGAAATCTATTTTGTTAGTACTGACGCGGTAAAATCCATTCTTAATTCCTGAAATCATAATAATTCCTAATAAACCTGAAGTCCTCAAAGTTCAAATACTAATTGAGCCCAACACTAAGTTAGCTATAAGTCCCAACAATGATCAATGCCTAGGTCATGGCTAACCTAGGCTCTGATACCATATTCTGTAGCACCCCACTCAAGGTAACCCCGAACATGAGACACTACACAATTCAGTCTTAACATATAAACCTCATTTATCAGAGCAGGCCCACAATAACAATTCAGAACCTAATAAAATAAACAACAACATAATTAACTTAATAATTCACAAGCTCTTAAGTACATGCCACAAGATACCACAATTCATAGTTCATAATATTTACATACTCGAGATCTCCATTCAACCTTACATGTTACAACTTTCTAAGTTAAGAAACCTCGAGTTCAACAGATATCTAAGCATATATACATATCCAAATGCTATACAAAATTTCCAGCTCAAAATGCTTTCCATACCTAAACCTATTTGAACATATAATGTAATGCAAGCGGGTAAATCCAATGGACTTAGTGAGGGATAATCATAAGATAACAGTAGAGATCTATCGAGGAAAATATTAACTCAACAGATCAAAATTCACAGTCAGATCAATTTAAACATACAGATTAAGACAGAATCAGAAACAGACAGTATCAATAGCAAAACAGGAAACTCTCCTGTCTTATTGCTCCATGAACAGATTTCAGATAGATAGAAAACAATCAAATAGAGCAAACTCGAAGGCTATGCATTCCAACAGATATAAACAATCATGCATACCAGATTATCCTTATACCAAATAATCAAACAGTAATGCCAAATCATAGCAGCTTGGCGCATGGTCGTGCCCATACTAAGCGTACGGTGAACAACGATACCCAGGGGAAAATCCCTAGTGTACCGCCCGATACCCAAGTGGAAATCCCAAGCGTACTGTTGATACCAAAGGAGAAATCCCTTGTGTATCCCATGCCATGAAATGCCAAGGGGGAAATGCCTAGCGCAATGCCCGATACAAAGTGGAAATCCCTAACATACCATTGATACCAAGGGGGAAATCCCTTGCTTACCAGTCAAGCCCTTGGCTATCCAGTTCTCCATTCAGTAATAGATCAACAACAGTGGCAAATGCCCAGGGGGAAATCCCTAGCGCACCGCTAATACCAGATATCAATAATGTCGACAAGGCCAACAAAGCCAGTACAAAATAGTAGAGATATCAGAACAGATAGTACAATAAAATAGTTGAATATCGGAACAGTCGGATATCAGAACAGTATAGATAACAGAACGAACAAATAACATATATCATAAGAACGTTCTAGGTGCCAGAACCAACAGAAATCAGAATCATAACAGAAATAACCCTCATAGGGGTGTTCGAAATCAGATAGCAGAATCTCAAAGAGATCTTAATAAATCATGAATTTCAATAACAATACAGTTAGTTCAGAAACAGTAACCCTCACAGGGGTTTATTATCACAAATACTGATAAGTGAAATGAAGTGCCAGATTGGCAGACCATCATCTCCAGTATCCCAAAAGAAGTTGTCGCCGCCTACTGCTCTGCGGGACCCACATCGTCACCTATTCAAAATAATATTCCATAGTCAAATTTCTCGTTCAACCCTAATAAGCTTCTAGAATTTGCATCACAACATTCTAATGTCATTAACTTATCCACTAGCATGATAAAATAGATTATTAGCATCCATTACAAAATCATTTAATAAATCAACATTACTAGATTAACCACGACGGTCCATATCGATTCCAAAATAATACAATATCTCATTCTTTATTCACAAGGTCATGGTTAAGCCATATTACCATCCTAAACCCCAAAATTATGATTAAATGCCCTATATAATCATCCGCAATTCATATCTCGCTTATTCTTATAATATCATCCTTAATACCATTATTAAATCCAATTTGGCATTTTGCATGACGTCTCCGGGTCAACTACTCAATATTCCTTAGCATGGGAAACCATCATATATATATATAGACATAACATCATCCCCAAATTTCTATTCTTTGAATGGATACAAATTCAATAGGAAAGTATACATATGCATGTACATATATATATATACAACAAAACTTTCTTCCAAGCCTTTACCATGAACCACTCAACGAGACCTCGGACTCACGAACCAACCACACAGCTGTGTTCATCACGTCGAAAGGAAGAAACTATCCTCCCGCCGCCGCCACTGACCGCCACTCGCAGTGCCAAAAGGTTGTAACACCACTACCATTATTCACCTTTCGACGAGAGCTATCCAACGCCGCCCTCGGTTCTAAATTCTGCGGCCTGTAGCTACTAGAAATGAGCTCAACCACCAAGAAATTCACTTCTGCCACCAAACTCCGATCACTCTCAGCCGTCACCGCTGCCGTGCAAAACTCCCATGCAAGGCCACCAACATGATCTCCATGCTGAGAGCTCTCCAATCGTCCACCCAGAACTCCAGTCAGACCTCCCTACCACCGGCTACCATGAAACTCGCGAGGTGGGTTTCCTTCCACTTTCTTACTACCAGTGGAGAGATGCCCGTTCAACGGTGCATGTGTGTGTAAGTGTGGCCGGAGGGTGAGGGGAGATGTTTAAACGGTGATGTGGCATGAGTTGTGGCCGGTGAGAAGGTCGCTGAGGAAATTTTCTGCCGCAGTGAAGAGAAAAATGGAAGAAGAAGAAAAAAGTAAGGAAATGAAGAAAATCGTGCTGCCATTTTTTGTTTTAAAATCAAATTTTCCATTTTTGCAATTTAGTCCTCAAAATATTGAGCACTCCTCAATTGGATCCTTGAAATTCTGAGAATTGCTCCCAAGCCCCTGTTGACTATGTTTCTTCCATGCAAACCCCTTAAGTCAAGGAAATGTTTCAATTTAATCCTTAAAAATTGTAATTCTAACCCCCAAACTTTATAAGTAATTACTTTAAATAAAATTTCATAAATAAAGAATAAATAGATTAATAATTAACATCATTAATAAAATAATTAGGGGTGTTACATACACTTTAATCCTTTCAAGCATATTCTACAATAGCTTGTTCCTACCTTCTAAAAGAGTTGAATTTAAGCTCTCAAAAAAGTTGTTCAATAGAATATCACACTTTGGATAAGTCCTAAAATGAGACCTAGACCAATGTTTTGGTTGAATTTCAGAAATCCATTGGTAAGTAGCCTCATTAAATTCTTTTAAGGTTACCATCCGAAATTTAAATTACTTAACAATGTAGCCTTTAGCAAGGTTCCACAATCGATCCTTCAGTGCTAGACCAGTGTGAATTTTCTTGAAATTAGTGTATATGTGCCTAAAACAAAATATGTGTTCTACTTCTAGCAGTAACTCGTATAATACAGGCAATAGTCCTTACGAAATACACATTAAAATAGCATAAAAAATACAAGGTCTTGTTGGAGCTGCTATCATATAAATGCACATGAAAAAATAGTTTTAAAGAATAAAAGTACAAAAAATAGCAAGCATGAAAAAAAACAGATATCAATCTGCATAAAAGCATAAAAAAAAAATAAAAAAGCATAAAATTATATGTAAATGAAGAGCATAATAAACAACACTAACCTTTTGTCTATTTCAAATGAAGGTCCACTTTTGTTGGTCGTATATCCCAAGGGCTTGTTGGAGCAGCTCCAAGAACCATTCCCATGAGTTCTGGTCTTCAGTCACTGCCACACAATATATTGGAAAAATGTAATTGTTGGGGCCTATCCCAACAATAGTAAGCAACAATCCCTTATGTGGCCCCTTAAAATGACACCTATCAAGGCCAACTACAAGTCTGCACCCATCAATAAAACCTGTCTTATATGCCTCTAAACAAGTGTACAACCTAAGAAATTTTTCCTCTTACTCTCATCATCCAGACAAGTCTTCAAAACCACAATAGATCCAGGATTACTAACTCTTAATTCTTCATAATAATCATACAATCTACTGTATTGATCCTTGTACTTGCCATAAAGCTTGTCATGGACTTTGTGCTTAGTTCTATAGAATTGGGATTTGCTTACTTCTACATGAAGATCATTATGGACTTTTTCTTAAAAATCTCCTAATTTCCACCCATTTTGCAGCCTCTAACAATTCAAATACTTATTGCTAAGCATTTTTGAAGTGATAAATCTGTGCTTGCTCAAAGTTCTCCCACAGCTATGTATATTATTCAAAGTTTTAACTTGAAACTTGATTGAATTTCTCATTTTAGATGCAAGCACAACCTAAGGGCAATAATAACCAATACATTTTGCCCTAACTCTCAACTTGTCATTTTTAATGACAAGCTAAGAGGAAAGAAGAAAGCTCAAATAACAGCAAGACACGATTGCTATGTTTAGTTTAAGGATTTAGTAAGAAAAATACTGAAGAAAACAATTTTCTCATTTTAGATAATACTACTTTGTACTTTGTCATTTGATTCTTATCTACTTTTCTCATTGGAGTTCCAGACCCAAACATAAATAGGGTAAAATAATCAATTAAATACATGGTAAATTCTAAGGCATTATAGCAAACAATTTTTATTTTTAAGATCAAAAAATTTCTGCAAGTTTTGATACTTAGAATGTCATTTACATGAGATAAGAGGTTGTTAATGTTGTTATATGACCTGCAGATAATTTTGAACTATTAGGACTGTGATGATAAGAAGAAGAATTTGTTATTTTCCTGCCAAATAAATTTGAAAAGTCTAACAATCTTTCAACTCATCTTTGACAATTATATATATGCACACACTAGAAAGGATGCACTGTGTAAGGCACGGGTTGCCATGCCTATGGAGCTATATAATTAATTTTTTTGTTTGTGATGTTTTTTCATAAATTTTTGAAGTTGATAAATTCAAATACAATAACAAATTTATCCCATTAGTAAATTTTCCTTAAACTTTTACCCACTGATTTTACAAAATTATTGCAAAATTTTTCATAAGACAACAATGCATTTGCAATATGAATATCATTTGAAAATTTTAATAAAAAGGCTAAATATTGAAAATTTACCCAAAAAACAATGAAAAGAAAAAAAAATCTTCCACCAAGTATTAATATTAGGAAAAAAGATAATTCAACTCAAACGTAGCAAGCTACAGAATCAGTGATTGTAGCATCAAAAGTTCTAATATTGTATGCATACTAAACATCTTCATCCCACCATCAATTATTCCCACATAAGTTACCACCTTATTTTTGAAGTGCCACTTCATATATGTTTCAGAAAAAGAAGCCAAAACATTTTGCCCTAACTCAACTTGTCATTTTTAATGAATTTTATGTTCCTTTGCCAAGTCACAACGTGACTCATGCCTCTTTAAATTCATTTGCATCAATGAAAAAAATCCCAGTTCTAAACTGATGTTTTGCCATGTCAGTTTGAAGATTAAACCTACAACATAAGACATATTCATTATCTTCTTCTTGGTTGTTTATGCTTTCTAAGTCATCAGACAAAAGTTATCTAAACCTTCACTAACATTAACATCTCCTTCTACAAAAGATGGATCATTTTGTTGTCCTAGACTCTCATTCTCAAGCCAAGGAACATTCTCATTAGTAGTGGCATATGGGTGGGTTGGGTTTGGTTTGGGTTTATGTGGTTTGGGTTTATGTGGGTTGGGTTCTATATGGGGTAAAATAGATGGATTGAAAGTGGGTTGGGTTCAAAATGGGTTAAATCGTGGGTTGGGTTGGGTTTGAAATGGTTCAAATAGAAAATAAAAAATTGATTTAATTTACATATTTCAAAAAATTAATTCTAAAGACTATAGTAATATTATTATGCATTTTACCCTCTATTTAGTATACAATTTTACAACATAATGAGATCATTTATTAAATTAATTAAAGTTTTTGAATGGACTCATTCTGAACTCAAATTTGATACAACCCATCTAAAACTCAACCTGCTCAAACCCATTTTTGAAATATTGAGCCCAACCCAACCCAACCTAAAACCATGTGGGTTGGATTGAGCTCATGGGTTCTAACCCAAACTAATAGCCATAATTCTCTTCATATAAAGTGTCATCATCTTCACTTAAGCCATAATTAATATCAAAAAAGATATCATCCCCCTTTGATCCATTATGTCTATACCACCACTTTCATCTAGCATTTGGGAGTAACAAGTTTGTATTATATATAATTCAATTTCCCCGGTATATAGTGCAAGCTCAATCACCCTGTTAACATCCTCCTCAATTAAGACAAACACCAATTCATACTTAATACTCCTTTGAGGTTCTAGATAATAGAAACCTAAATGCTCACTATACCCAAGCATCTTTCCATCCAAAACCAGAGTTTCTAAATAGAAGTCATTAGCATCACATTGGTCAATGTAGTCTGTCCTCACCCCCTATGTATACTTTTTCAGGATTATCAAAAAACCCACCACTATGATGGACTTTTAATGTAAAATGATCTGTTTATGTGCCTACAGTATGAGGCATAGTACAAAAGCAACTTTAAAAAGTACATAAATGAACAAGAATAAAACATATGGTACCCCAACACAGTAGTTTAAAGGTACAAGAATAAAACATATGGGATCCTAGCACATGCCACAATACAGTAGTTTAGGGAAAAAAAAAGCCTCTATGGGGTCCTAGTGTCTATAATTCCAGAAGCACATAACATAAAGTAAATTAACCTTTCAGCATTCATTACTCCAATCATTTTGATGGACCCTACTGTCTAAACCACCTAAACCACTTTACATGCATAAATAAACATAAATGATAGAAGTAGTGTTGACCATAAATAAACAATACCCTACTGTCTAAACCCCATGGACCACTTTGCTTGCATAAATAAACATGAATGGCAGGATACCCATCCACAAAACAATTCAAAATTTTGCTCTAGATCATGAAAGTAGCCCCAACCTACCGTATGCTTCCAAATCTTTGATGTCCCAAATCAGCATTGTTGCGTTCAACCCTCCTTCTTTAATTTCACGCTCTGGATTTGAAGAAATTGTGGAATGGATTTTTCAATTTCAAGTTAATGAAAAAGCCCTAGTTTTTCCCCATTCTCTTTTTCCCTATCTTCTTTTTTGTGTTCAAGAAAACTAATGTATAATTTTACCTATTTCGCTATTTTTCTTCCTAATATTTTAAGATTTAAGGCAATGACATATTTTTCCTTAAGATAAACCATATGCGTGATACGTGCTCATTTTTCCAATCAGAACTTGCCGGAATGTTGTCTTGGGGACTACATTGAAACTAAATCTTAACGTTAGGTACTAAAAAAATGAAATTTTGAAGTTTGAGGACTAAAATGATTCTAAATTAAAACTTTAGAGATCATTTATGTGATTTACCCTCTTTTGAAACTATATTTTCAAATAGTCATACTACCTTGCACAGGAATTTTTCAAAATCAGAATCGATCATCATAAAACGTATAGGAGATCAACTCATTCTTTATGATGAGCAAATGGATTCTCTATTAGAACTCACCAACCTCCTTACTTAGATCGCTTGTACCCGAGATAAGCCCCATGCGACCTGCTAGTTGGTCTTGAGTACAAGGTTACCATAAAACCTCAAATTTAAGGACTAATTTTATGCACTATCACCAATAAGTCAGTCCAGCTACCTCATGAATTCTCTAAGTCAAGTCTTTAGTGAACGTATTTTTCTAATAAGCACCCACCAGCATGATATATGTCTCGTACATAGATTATCCATGAAATAGGACAATATCTAACTCCTTGGAATATGCATTGTTAGTACAAATCTATCCAAATTTTAAATGCTATTGTCTTTAAGATTTTATAATTTGGAATATTTCATAGACTTATTTCAAATCATCATCACATGCGTGACCAAGTCCCATAGTCATGTATGATTTTAAGGTCTTCAACCAAATGCATTATGAAGAATATCAATATTGTATAAAATGAAGATGACTATTTATTGAATATCAATCAAATAAGATTATTTTTACAAGAACAGTTAAACATGCCAATCTAATTGGCTATGGGGCACTATCCCAACAAGTTACTTTGAAAGAAGAAAGAGATTATCTTAACAGTGCAACTTGTTTTATGACTACAACTATAATAGCCCTAAATTTAGCATTTTAAGATTTTAAAAGATTAAAATATTAATTTGACAAAATTTTAGGGTTTAAAATATAAATAAGGATGACTTAATCATAAGGAATTTAAAATTTTTGGTGATCAATTTGTAATTAAAAATGATCAACTAGGTCAATTTAAGGCACTAACTTGTCATAGGGCTCAATTGCAAACTGAAATAAGATTTTGCAGCCAATGTGAGGCACTCAAAGAACTAAAGGATTCGATTGAAAGCTGAAGTAAAATTCTGAGATCTTTTTGAAATTTCTAAAAATAACCATATAAATATCAAACCCACCCCTCTATTTAACTAATTCTCACATGCATCCTCTCTTCCCTACCATCGGTGGTTTCTCTTCGACACCGACGAACCTCGCGACGAACCATACTATCACCTCTATCTCAACTCAAGAAACATATTAGTGCCAAGAACCACCACAAACAGCCAGCCAAACAACCAAAAATTGGAAAAGAAAACTCAGCGTAGCGGACAATGGTGGTCGCGGCTGTTTCAGCTTCCATTAGACACAACCAAGGTATGGATTTTGGTGGGCTTTGCCCAAGAAGATGGTGGTGCCTTCAACATAGTGAACCAACGAATGACGGAGGAGTAATTGAAGAAAAAATGGGGCAGCGGTCCGGTGGTGGGCTATAGCGGTCTTCCTCAAATTAACTGGCCAAATGAAAGAGTTTAGTGAAATTGATTTGGGGAAATGGTTTCTCGCCAAGACGCATTGAATAGTGGCAGTTGTGCACATTTTCGACGGTAGCATGCAGCAGTGCTCCAGCGACTGACCACCAGTTTCACCAGCTCGATGATCTGAGTGCATACGGATCACTTCTGTATAGTGATTTGGCATCAAACTTGGTCGATTTGGGTAAAACTTTGATTAATTGATTAATCGATTCTCGATTTAATCTGATTGAGTTATTAGGCTAATTTCTGATGTAAATACAAGTTATTTAGATGAAAATTGTGGCTGTGGGCTAAAAAGATTGAATAAGAATTCGATCGTAAGTGATGTATAGACCTAAATTTGATAATAAAAGATTAATAATTATTAATTGATGCATTTGGAAAGTCAAAAATATGGAACGGTAATAAGATTTGAATATTATGAATATACATACTAAAATGAATGTGGGCTAAATTTAAACAGTTAAGGACTGAGAATATTAATCTAAGGATTAATAATGAAAGTAAGTACTAACCCGAAATCGATAAAATCTTAATTGATGAGATTTGACAGAACCAACATGCTTAGGAAAACAAATGGTAAATTAAGTTTGGGGTAAAACCCTTGATTTACTTAAACGAGTTAAGTGGATAGCGAATCTAGTGATATGAATTAGATGATCGAGGGAAATAGACCATATAACTAATTATTCCGGTACGAAGACAAGATAGAACGATAATCGAGAAAATAAGTGGCTAGAGTAATTAAAAAGTGCAATTAGTCATAATTATTGTTAGTAAATGCTATATTGTGGCATCGATATTTATATGGCATTTTGAATGAAAATAGGTAACGAGGATCCGAGCGTTCCTAACCAATAGAAGACTTATATTGTGGGCACTGAGTTTTAAGATGAGGGTTTAACCTATCTGTTCTTCTGGAAATGAACTATCTTCATTGTTCATGCTCTTTGTGCTTATTCGTTTATACTTGATTATGTTCGTTCTGGTGTCATTCTCTATTGTCTATTATTGGTGTTTAATTATACTCAATCTGGTGCCCAGAACTTCTATTGTGATATCTGTTTCTATCCCCTATACCCTATAGCCTTACCGACTTTCCTTTATTCGTGATGATATTTTAGGTTTCGCCAACCAATTTCGTTTCATACTACTGGTTGAATCATTTTGAATATTGTTTATAAGGCCTTGCCGGCCAATGTTTTATGAACTGCATATTTTGATATATTCACATATATATTTTTTATTCGTTACTTTGAAATGCGTATTACCTTTTAACATCATGTTAAGTCACCTTGAGGACACTCTTGGGGGGTTACCACTCGATGGGATGCCATGGGTTGTGTTAGGCCTGGGATTAAGTCTGAAAAGACGATCGAGCGGCATGGACCAACGGTGGCTAGTCTTCCCGCTAGTACCCACCAAAGATTCTAACTTGCAGATAGTTGGAGGTAGCTATCTGCGAGTGGTGGGATCTGGCATGTGGTGTGCCATGCCACATGTCTACCAAGCCAAGTGTTTGGGTAACGGAGTAATAAGGGAAATTTGTTGTGTTATATTTGTACTATGTGTTACTAGTTATGTTCTATTCTGGGAGCAATAAGGTCGGACTTGCCAACAGTCTACGATGATATGTTTTGTTATGTTAGGTCTTGCTTGTTTCATGTCTTGTTTCATTGGACTTTCATTCCATTAATACATTATCTATTTGAGTTCTATTCTATTACCGCGTCAATTTATAACTTCTACAGTTTTAGCTCTTCCTATTATCTTGCTTAATTATTTATCCATCGAACTAGGACCCTTTTATTGGTTCCCCTTGATCTTATGCTTTTATACGATATATCATTGCTTCGTGTTGTAAATGGTGACATATTCATTATTAAATCCTTGCTTATTAATAGTTATACTTTCAACAGTTTTCCCTTAACTGCTTGTCGCACACTCCCCTCACTAAGTCCTTAAGACTTACTCCCTTCTGTTATTTCTTGTTTTCTTCCCAAACATGATCTGTCAGAGAGCTGGGGGCCTAAGCTTGTACAGGTATGATGTATATAGAGTTTTATAATTAATACTAGATATTTATGTATTTAGGGACTTTGGAGTATGTAAGTTAACTTACAGTTCAGCATACATCTATTCAAGTTGTTAAGAATTTGGCGCTAGTAATGTTGTCGATCCTATTTTCAGTAGTACTAATCTAGTTGGCATCATTTTGTAAGCAGGTAATCCATGATATCTATGTATCAATCTTGTCATGATGCCTCAAGGACATCAAGTTTGGTTTCAATCACTTGATGTGAGGATTATGAAATTGAAAGGTTATAGTTTTGTAGTTCGTGTTAATGTAGATTATTATACAGCAGGATATGATAGAAAAATTGGCATGAAATGGTTTTAGGTTGCTATGATCCATTCAAATTGAATGTTTTGGAGGTTCAATTTTGGTTATGAATTATTAAATATAGATTAGAGTAGTACCTCGGCCCGAAGTAGGCACCTCCCGGGCGGGGCGCTACAGCAACGAGAAATTAAACTAAAGATAAATTTCATCAACCCAATTATATGCTATCTCTAGCTCCCTTTTCTTCTTCTTTGTCTAATCCTAATAGCTTGACAGAGTTAGAGACTAACAGGATCAAGATTGAGAATGACAATTTAGTCAGTGTTGCCTCAAGGACTGCGACCTTTAACCACTCCAACTATAAGTTAGGCTTATCTTTATTTTGCAATTGAAATTGGATTGAGGGTTGAGACTACTACATGAGAAAAAAGATATAGCCCCATAACTTGATTTTCGACAGGTCTAGAATCTCCTGCCCCTCTTCAACAAACTTGCTACTATTCAATGCGTTTATCCTTAGTTTTCATGTCTAGTTTTCTTATTCACTTTTAGAACTGATCTAACTAAAAAGAAAATCTCTAACTAGTCCTAGAGAATAACCTTATTTGCTTACAAGGTACTTTCCATGAGTACAAGAAGAAGATGAGATTAGGATGAATGAAAGTTGGCCTTAAAAGTATATAGGTTGCAACTAGCCTTTTGGCTATACAAGAGTAAGAAAATACTAGCCATCACTTGGCCTATGAAGCATCAAAAGCTTTGTAGAAAAGCATATTAAAAAATGAAGCAACTAAATCAAGAAACATAAAAATCAAGATAAGGAAAGTTAGAATTGAATGTTATAATTGAGCACCATAGGGCTTTGAATATAGGAAGTTCCACAAGAATTTATCACTTCTAAATGTACCACATAGGTCAACCTCTCTTACACTTCTTCCAATATGATATACTTATGTTTACTTCTAGAGGAAGGCATTTCTAGGAAATAATTTTAGCAGAAGGCAAATTTGGAGTATAGTATTTCTTCCTAAGTAAAATAATGCCCACAAAGTAAATAAACAGATAGTTGGATAGTGGCTAGGAACTTACAAAGCAAGATATTTCGATTCAAGCTAATGAATATGGTGGGCAGGCAGTTACTTTGGGACAACATGCTAGGTAACATGACAACCTAGTAGGAATATAATTAACTCCAACCTGCATGAATTTCAATATATAAGAATTCAATAAGAGTTGCAATTATATGAGATCAATTTAAAATAAAGATGCAAACCTTCAAACAGTTACATTCACTACACCTTGTAGTTGAGCACCTGTGAAATACATTCATTTTAATTTAGTTCGGAATAGTTGTATGACTTATTCCTCCAACTTGAAACACAAGTTAGAACCTTAAAAATGGACAATATTATATATATGATTCCTATAACTTGACATACGTGCCAAAATATGAAAATTTTAATAACATGCTTTTGCAAATGCTCAAAAGCAAAATTATAATTCAAATTTAAAATCATCTGCATAGAGTTTAACTGAAGAAGGCCAGCATATGATTGCAAGGAATATTGGCTAAGATAATAAAAGCCTAACTCTCTTAGATGCATCACATTATTAACCAAGCTATTATATTCATTTAAGAAGAACTAAGATCAGGATATTAGTTTGCAATGTCATCGTTGAGTGGTTGTTCAGTGGTTGATGTATTCTGCGAATTGCTCCTCTCCTTGTCTAGGTTGTTGTCACTAACTTCAGATTAACAATTACCCCCAGGTTTGTTGGACTTATGTCATGGGACCGTACTCAAACAACATTGCAAACACATATTTACTATAATATGAAATATATCTTATTGTAGACAATCATTACATACAATTACAAAAGGATCAAAAAATCCCATAGTGAAGATAAGAAAATGTTACTTGCATATGCTGCATTTTTATTTTCTAGAATGAAGGTTGCTTTTACACTTACTTTTGACTAGGGCCGCTTAAGTCATTCTTCATCTTATATTTATTTGGGCCACGAACTTCCTCACCTAAATGCCTTGGCATATATGTTGATTCATAACTCCTTTCTAATATTCCATCGCTAACAAATTGATTGATGACCTACTCTTTTGCTTCTTTTGCTACTTGTTTCACATAATTTATCAAATTCAGATATCCACTATCAGTTTGCGATGCTAAATGACAAACACTTTTTTGTTGATGGGAGCAAACCTAATCTCTAAATGTCAAGTCTTGGGAACTATTTTTTGAATAAAAAATTCAATTCCTATCTACATTATTCGACCATTGAAGATATGTGCTATCTACTGGAACAAATCAAACTTTAAAGATTTCGAGGCAGATATGATGTGACAACAAGAAATTCCCTTCAATTCAAGTATGAAGCATTCACATATATACCTCATACCAGTTTGATCAATTTCAACCGAATACTTATGTCTGTTGTATTATTTTAAGTTTTGAAAACTGAACTCATATGTCCTATAGTATATCTCAAATATTCTTTTGTGCAGCAATACATGTTTGGCAAGAATTTGTTTTTAACCATTAAAAACATCTTAATTGTGCAAACTTTAGTCTCATACTTCTGAAGGTTCTATAACGGACTATCTTTGACTGCTGGAGTTATCTTCTTGCATGCTTCTTGCTACTCAAAGAAGTCATTATGGATTTTTTGAATAGTTTGGTGCTAATGCTTTAAGAACTCCATAATTGTAAACATTTCTTTAGCTGTAAGTTTTAGCAGTGAATTCACAAACTCGAAATGTTGAGCGGATTTCATACCTACTGTAAATTATCCATGAAAAAAGACTTGGTCCTATATTTATTTCTTCTTATAAGTCCCAACAACCAATGGAATATTAACTACATCATACTTTTTTAATTAATGCAGCCCACATATCCTCAAATTCTTCCTCAAAGCATGCCTTTCACAATAATCATGAGAATCCATTTGCAAAATTATGACTTACATTGCTAGCAACATCGTGCTAGATGCAGTTGCACAATCAATGCCTAGCATCAGGAAATTCAAACAATATTGCAGCCCTCGTATAAGCATCCTGATCTATGAAAACTACACCCAAATATTTTCCATTCAAAAGGTTCTCAATAACCATTTATAAGCTTCGGTAGTCTCATTCTATAAAATGGCAGCATTAAATACACAAGTTTTATCATGATTATTTACATCCAATAACATAACAAGAGGGAATTTATATATATTGAAATGTTTGTAGTATTAAATAAAAATACATCACCAAATAAATCAAATTCTGCCCTGGACATTCCATCACACCAAAAATGTCTAGTAAGGACACTATTAGTAATGTTTTTAAATACAAAATTTTCATCATGAGATTTTTTTTTTCAAGAGACTGCAATTTTCACTTCGCCATCTCAAATTATTTCCATCCTTTGCTTTGATAGATAGTTGTATTCATATTTTCTTTTGAATGGTAGATTCCCAATGCCTCCAAATGCCAAATAATTCCAGATAAAATTGGAAGTCATTACAATTTCTGTAAGTTAGCAATGACTAGTTTCATGGTGCAAAGTACCTGAAAAAGTTGACCAAAATTAAATAAGTATGATAAATACAAGCATAGGAACATACAATTCAAAACACTACAGAAACATGACCAACCAAATAAATAAACTAAATTTATACATATTGCATTACAATTGATTAGCTGAGTCATTAGGGTCAAAGGGATGTTTGTGCTTGGTAACACATTAGGTGACATTAAATATACCAAAAAATATGTTATGCAATACATGAAGCCTTGCTTCGCACCCCCCATCTAGGGTCTGGTTTAAGTTTTCTCTGCCAAACATACCTGGTTTGGATTTCTTATGAAAGCCTTCAATAACAAACTCACTCACAATTCTTCATCAACCCAAGTTTGTCATCTTTTCTTAGCTCAATGCACTCTTCACGATTATGAAGTCTTTTCTCCTAGACTTTGCCTTGCATTACTCTTATTTGGACTCTTCTATCTTGCAAGTTTGTCAGCAAATGTCAAAGCCTTATTATCTGTCGTATTCAATGCAAAATGATTGTGCTTCGTTGATTGTCTTGAACACCAAATTCAACACCTTCTCAAGATACATATTCTTGGATACACACTTTGGTTCATCAGCAGAATCCTCACCAAACTTGAATTACTATGGGAATAGTCACTATCAATATTAAAATTGTAATCACTGGCAATAAGGGGAATGCCACTTTCTTCATGTTCCATTCTAGAACAACTCTTTATATGGACCTAGAAATATGACCTTTATGGGAAATAATGACCAAATAAATCTCTTATAAAGTAAACTATGTTAATTAATCATATAATACAAATACAAAATTAGATTTAGAAATCATCGTAAGGAATTTATTTCTTACGTTCATTCTATAAAGATCTAAATCCTTTTTAAAAAATTAAGGGAGAAATTTATAAGTTCAGAATTTTATCTTTGTTGATATTTATATATATTGATGTTACATAGAAATAAAGTCGGGTCCTTTTCAAAAGTCAGTGTGATGCTGGGCTTTGCTCCTAAAATGTGCTTACATAGAATTAGAGTCGAGTTTTACAAATAATTCCTTCCATCTTTTTGGCTTTAGGAGTTTGTATTATATTAATTAAGCCGCCGGTAAGCTTCAGCTAACTTAGATTGAGAAGCCCATCTTGGTTTACTTAAGTTGTTGGTCTTATTAGCTTATTTATTTATTTATTTAGGCCTCTTATTTAATTTTACCTTTTTGCCCTTAGATTTATTTTGCCATATTATCAAGTCTCCTACTTTTAATTTGAAAATTTATATTTTCATACTGAAAGTATTCCTTAAGAGGTGATTTTATTTTACCTTATCCTAATAATTAATTTCATTATTTTTCATCAACTTACCTTTAATTTAATTTTGGAATAATTTGACTAAATCAAGAATTAAGTAATTAGGGGACTCATAAGTCTCTTTGATTTGTTGCCTTCTAGTAGTGGCGCTTTGCTAGCAAGTCCATCCTCCAAAGAACTTAGTAGTTTGATAGCTCTTTGACTTGGGAAGTTACCTTTTGTAGACAAGATGAGTTTCCAAGATACGTTTTTACCTTTTGTTTTACTTATTCCCATTACTAAAATTTTCTAATTCCTTCGAATCACTTATTTTTGAGGAGTCTCAACTTCAAAGAGAGATGTCAGGTAGTGAGACCAAATTAGAGTTAGAGTTAGGGATGACATTTTGTATCCGTTCCGTGAGTGTCTGCTACTACTTGATTCAATTAGGGCAGGTAGAAAACTTGCCCCAGAGCATGGCGGTGCAAGTGTATACATTGATACTTGCGTGGTGGGTTAGGTTTGAGTTTATGGTAAACTCTCCCCAACCCTACCCGAAATATTTATTTATATATATATTTTTTTAATTTTAACAAAAATATATATAATCATAATCTTAAATGTAATTTTTTTAGTCCCGTAATGTGGTGCTTGGTAGTATTCATCCCTTTTCTCATAACCTAGTACATAGTTTGTGGATCTTTAATTCTTTATTGTTTAATTTTAGCTAAAATTTGTTTGTATTATTGTGCAACTTTGACTTGAATTAAATTATTCATGTTGATTTTATTTTAAAAAATGCATCTTTTAAAAGTATTATATGATATTCTAATTAAATTATAGTATTTTATTAATTATATAGTATATGGTATTTAATAAAATTTATAATTAGATTTGGATAGGATCGGGTAGGGTTCGGGTAAGGTGTGGATTTTTACACCTAAAATCCATGGGGCGAGTAAGGGCAGGTTGTGAGAATATAAAACATCTATGGGATGAGTTCGTGTTGAGTGAAAACCTACTCCAACCTACCTCGTTGCCATCCTTAGTTAGATTCCAAAGTTGCAATTGAAGTCAATAGTGGCCAACAGCAGGAGACTAGGTCACTTCCACAAGGTTGAGAGCGACAAGGGTGCTATCCCTAAGGAATGGCCAGCAGCCGCAAAGGTGTCCAGCTGTGGACTAGCCATCCAAGGGTCATTAATCCCATGGGGAGCACCCTCATGGCCAGCCCTGACCCGAGGTGCCCACCATTTTGGGCAATTATGGTAGTGCCAAGTTGGTTTGTGTTCATGGGGTCATTGTTTTTACCTTATTGCTGCGTTTTATAAGTATCTAAGCCCTCTTTGGGTATGTCGCCTATTCTAGTCTAGGATTGTGGAGTTGCACACCAAGAGAACATTCAACAGTCTTTAATGAATGAGTTGTCTACTTCATCTGAGTTAGAATCTAAGTCTAGAGAAGAGAACTCTTTTAAGTAAAGGTTTAAGCATGCGTTTATTGTCAATGGGAGTCTTATTGGCATTAATATGTTGTCTTGTTTAGTTACTTTGGGAGAGTTAGAGTTATTGAGACATTGAGTCCTCCATTATGATAAGTTTAAGGTTGTTTTCCCCTCTTCAAAGGATCGCATTATGTCGCCTCTTCTCAAGCTTTAACATTTTTAGTAGGTACTTTATTAGTAGTGAGTTTTCCCTTTCTCCTAATCCCATATTATTAGAGATAGTTGTTAACTATATGATGTGTTTGTGGCAATTTGCTCTGAACTTCTTACATATTTTGTGGGATTTTCGCACCGCCTTGTAGAGTTAAATCTTTCTATTTCCTTAGTTTTCATTCTCTCCTTATAGTGTGGAATATTCAGAGTAAGCCCCTTTTTTCATTTTTTTCCTGGACCGAGTTGTAGGTTTCAAAGTGAGTTTCCATCTTCTAGAGGGCCTTAGAAGAGTTATTTTGTCTTCATGATAGACGAGGGTTAAGGGTCCCTCATGTTTAGAGTAGTTCATTTTCATCGACACGCCTACAAAAGGTTCATCATGCTTCATCAATACTTTGAGGAGGTCGGATTGTTTGCATCTCTTTTTGATATCACATATATGTTTCCTGCTAGTACCTAGTTGATTTTTCGCTGCTTCTTTATTTGTGTGCTTGTTTTTTTCTCAACACTTGTGTTATTTTTCTTGGTTTCTCATTTTTTGTTGAGCTTAAATTAACTTGTTTGCTTTTGGTAGGAAAGAATATTGATTTCACAAGGATTCACGCTAGGAGAGTGAATAGTGGTTCCACAAGAGGCCTTATGCGAAACAACAAAATGGGGCTCGTCCTAAGCTGGTTTTGATCATCATCTTCTATGATGCTTCTAATCTTATTCCAATCTAAAGTGGTTTCTGCGATATCCCAACTTAATCATCTGTAAGCAGTTAAGTCCATGTGGAAATAAACTCTTACCACCTCATGATGGGAATATAATACTAGACCTATCCCATGCTCTCTTATAGATGGCAGCATGGGATAAGGCCATTGGAATGGTTCTCACCACTCTAGATAGGTAGAGAAACATGTCAAGGTGGCCAATGATCCCCCTCCATGCATCAAGGGTAATATTACACAGTTATTTTCAATGTTCCTCCCAAATGCTCATCGTATGGAATCATTTATCAACTTTTGCTAGGTTCTTATGAGCTTGGATAACACCTACATTGATTTTTATCTCCGTATCAAGAAAGGAATTATTAGTACAAACATGAAATAGGGGCACAACAATCAAGTAAAACATGTGCAAATAATATATTTAGATGGAACAAATGAGTAACAATGAATAAGGTATTGAAAACTCAATTGGCTCAAATTATCTCTGTAGGTTGTGATGAATCCTTCACAAACATATCAAATAAGGGAATTATCTTATTTAATTGGAAAATTCCACCTGTCATTCTTTCCACAGAAGAACTTAAAAAGGTTATAAACTTCCTTCCCAGAACTTACAGCCAAGCTAGGAAAAGAAATGGAAATATAACTGGACACTCTTTTAACCTTAAATAGAGCGTAAAAACTCTCATGGGTGAGGGGGAACTCCAACTCCTTATGGTAGTAACAAAAACCTCTGAAACCATGAAAAATTAAACGTAAACTAACTCATGCTCAAATTATAACTACAAAACGACATTTATAAGTAGTAGATGGGTGGATAAACCCTTTAGTAAGATGTGATGTATAAATGGTGAAGCACCTATTTAGGAGGTATGTTATCTTTTACTCCCCATCGAAAGAAAGAATTTATGGAAAAGGTATAAATTAGTCCTTTGCACCATAACTTAAGCCCTTCATGGAAAAGATAAGTATCAAGGTGTTTCACATCCATAATACGATAACACACTTGACCTATCTTAATTGTTTGGTTTTCATCCCTAAATACCAATCCTTAAACATAGGTGTACAAGTTAAGCATGAGCCGGCTCGGCTCAAGTTCAAACGTAGTTAAGCTTGAGTCGAGCCTATTGAGCTTGAGCTTGAGCTTGAGACTGAGCCATGCTTGAGCTTTAATATGGTGGCTCGAAGGCTCATGAGCCAACTCACAAGCCCCAGTACTTTTTAAAATAATATGTGTATATATATTAAATAATATATAAAAATAATACTTCAAAAATTATGTGCAACATATTAAGGTAATTTTCAAACTATACTTCATTTATTCACTTATATATTACTTATTAAATAATAAATAATAATAGCATGATATATTTGAAGAAAAATATAAATTTTCTATTCAAATAATTTTATAAAAATATATACATTATTATATAATAAAATTTCATGGTATAATATATTATGTATGATTAATGCATGTTTTTGAAATATAATAATGCAAGTATGAAATGGAAATTCATCATTATCTTAATAAATTCATTTTTGTATTTTAATTTTCAAATTTCAAAAGTCAAAACAATAACTTACTTTAAATTTACAACCAAAAAAAATTTTGATTAACTTTTAGAAAAATAGATGATGTTATTGAATTTGCTAATAAATAGTATTTCTCGAGAGTTTCACAAGAAATAGTGAGGACTAAATTAAGCTCGATGAGCTTTAGCTCAAGCTCGCATGCTGACTGCTGAGTGTGAAAGATGCCTGATGAGCTCGAGCTTCGCTCCAGCTCAAGTACAACTTGATATCTTATGAGCTCATCGAGCTTGAGCTCGATATTTATCAACAAGCTCAAGTTTGAGCCTCAAATTTGGAGCTCGATGAGTTTCAACTTGAGCTCAAGCTTAAGCTCGTACATTATAGAAATGAGTCGAACTCGAGTTTGAAATTTTTGCTAAGCTCGCTCATTTACAGTCCTACCTTAAAGCCATAATAACACCTGGGTCTTCCAAAATATTAGGGAACTTCTCCTCTCCTGACTCCTCTAAGCTCCCCAACTCACTTAATTATAACCTGGATTCTCTTAAACTTTTAGGATCAATTGAGTCACTGATTCCCTTCAATAACTCAAGAAACATCTCAATGAATTCAACTTCACTGAGGCTACCTTCACTAGGCTGAGGTTGAGTGAGTTTACATTGCCAAATAGATCAATTAAGGGAGTACCTCAACCTTATTAAGAAATTGGTAGAGGCAGCACCTCGACCAACTGCAGGCGTCTCCCCCTTAAAATCTCCATCTTTTTTCCTCATACTCTCAGTCCCTTCCCTCATTAGCATAACACCAATCAGGGAACTTTTTCAAAAGTCTAGCAACAATAGCAGTGGACGATGCTCACACCACCTTCCTTTTTCGTGCTCTGCAACTTTCCCCTAAGTACTCTATTCCCTCCTCCCATATCTTTCCAATCTTCCAAGAAAAGAAGAACTACAACAAAGAAAATAGAGTGAGAGAGGAGATATAAATGGAAAAGAGAAGAGAAATTTCACTAACCATAGGATGTCAATGTGGTTAAATGTTTAATAACCTTAGTGTCAAAGAAAAGGGGTGAAATATAATTATACCATCACACACGCATATATATTGGTAAAATGTAGTCTTCATTCCCAAATGCCTTTTCCTAAAGAAAACCCTCTCAGAGGTGAAGAGCTATATAACATATCCTTTGGCAACTTCCAAGGTTGTATAATGGAATTAGTAAGGGATCACATAAATAAGCTACCCTTGTACTAACAGGCTCCTCTACTCAGGATATATCAATACCCATTTGAATTTTTTTCAAGACATCAATACCCATTTGAAACTTTTTTTTTCCTCCATATCAAATGTTATTTTTATTTTCAGCTACTTTTTCGTTCTTTATTTGATTTGATCATTGAAGAATTATTATCAAATACACATCACATACCTTCAAAGATTTGTTAGTGTCATAGGTCGATGACCCACTTTTAGTCTACTACATCACTTAAAAAGTTTCAGATTGGAACTTGTTATTTGTCCTCACTAGGGGTTGAACCACATCTATATATATATATATACACACGCGCGCGCGCGCGTGCTAGAAAGAAGTACTCGTGCAAAGCGCGGTATCGTGCCCGTTTTATAAAATAAATGATTTTATTTTTAATTATGGTATTTTTTTAAATTATTGCAATACACTAATTTATTATATAGAATTTATGTTTGTATGTGCAGACTGAGAAAGTAGAAACATAACAAAGAAACAGATATCGCTTCAATCACTTTAACCTTACCTCAAAATAATCAGTTGATATTAGACATGTGATTCCAACATCAGATATTATCAGTATGATAAACTTCTTGTATTTCATAATATGGAAATCTAATAAGGTTAGTTGCCTTAGGCTTAGAAAGATCAATAACCAACACGGGATCTCCAAGGATTGGCCATGAAATTAACTTAATAGAGAATCTTAGTATATAACTAAGCAGGAGACTTAATTAGTAGAACATACTAACAGAGAATTAGGCCTAGTCCAAGGTCCTCACTTGGAAGATTCACATGTAGAGGAGCTAACTTCAATGGGCCACATCATTGCAAAACTCACATAAAGCATATAACTGGAACATAAACAATTTCGATATACTTTTGAAACAAAAAAATTAAAAGAATTACAAACTGAGACACCAAATGGCAGCCTCACAAATTGAAGTCCGCTCAAACACTTGAGTGCATAACATCTGACTGCACGAGATTTGACGTACTAATTGCAGCAACATGGTATGCTTTTTGTATTTATGCTTCTTCAAGAGATTTTATAAATTTCTATCTGTACATTTCTTCCCCAGAATTATAATTATAGATATTCAATCACCAATCATACTTTAATTCTGATAGACTTGGGACATGAATTATAACCAGCACAAAGAGGACCACTTGCCCCACCAATCATATGCCCGTCAGGAGAGGCACATAAAACCAATGAGTGATAGGAGTATACTCAGTAAAAGAGATTAAAACAAGCATTGAGCAATATTAGGAAACAATAAAAAGACGTATGTAAGTAATAAGAAAATAAACAAGTCCATCCTACTTGGACCAAAGAAATCAACCAGAAATAGTTGGTATCATGCTATCCCCAGCCTGGGCAGAGAACCTCATAATAAGTAAGGTCCCTACATAGAGTCATAGACTACATGAAACCTATATCTCTCAAATCCAAAGAAAAATAATCAAGCAAAGTTCATCCAAGCAGCTGAACGGAACAATTCCACCATTGGTTATAGATGTATAACAGTTACAAAAAAAAAAAAAAAAAATGGTCCTCACGAACATAACAGTCACTATAATGTGGATCCGAAAGCAGATCACCAGTGGCCAGCTCAAAGCAAATGCAGGCAAATGACTACATATCTGCTGATGTGGAGAACTTAGATCCTAAAAAATAACCTCTGGGGCACCTATACTGCCTCGTTTGAACATCGCTAGTGAATTATTTTGATGTCCAACACACATTTCCAAAATCAACTAATTTGCATTTCAGTTCAACCTCAGCCAGGAGTTTCTACCTTATTGATTGGTTGTCTCTCCTGTGGCCCGTTGTTCATTCACATGCATCATTTGCTCCATCATTGTTTGTTACTTGAGCAACTAAAGTATTGCTTTGCTCTTCAATGACTTTGCATTGGACTTATCATCCCTGTAAGAATCTTCAAGCCCACTTGCTTCATTATCTGGCTCATCCTCCTCCTTCCAAACACACTTCCTAGCTGCTCGCTTAGCCCTTTTTTGTATTTTCATTTTCTAATTCTTAGTGAGATCAGCATATGAACTCTTACCATCTTTAGATGCCTCAGACTTGGAAGCAATCTCCTCTTACTGGAGGGAGTATACGAGTCGCACTTTATTTTCTTGGATCTTTAGCTAGATCTATCATTGACAGCAGCAGTATGTTCTCCGGTTCCAAATCTGAGTGTATGATTGATAACTGACAATGGAGATAATCCAATCCCACTAAAATGTGGAAACAAATTTCTTTAACCATGTGAAGAGAAGTACCCCTCTATAGTCTAAATACTTAATTAAGGTCCAAAATTGTCTCCCAAGTATTCAAAAACCATACAGACATGTTGACCATTTGTCCCTGAATGCTTGGAGTGATCCAAAAGTTTCACAACACATTTCTTATCTTCTGGAGCTTCCTCAGCAATCTGCTTTAAAATTGTGATCTCATCCATGCTGCTTCTATGTAGTGTTCTGCACTTTTTTGAACTTTCAGAGGTACCTATATCTATTACCAGAAAGAAAAAAGGAAATTAGAGAAATTGCTACCTAATTCAACAATCATGACCATTTTAGCAAGACACAATTTCTTCACGATTTTTGTGTCCTGAAAAACATTATGCCAGTTGACAATTTAAATTGCCTCCAAAAGCTATTCCTTCTTGTACTTGTTCGGTTTTACTTTTAAGTATTTCAATCTTTTCCTCAGTCCTGCCAGATTGCTGATTGACAAGAATACTGATGCTAAGACTTGCAATTTCGATCGTTAAATATTCCACCGATCCTTCGAATATTATTAGACTTAATGAAATATCTGTATAGTGTTAGCTACATACGTTTTAATACTCCATTAGAAAAACTATATCACTAACAAATAAGCATTTGCCATATGATCAAATAGTCAGATTGATAATATTTAGAAGAATTTATGCTTTATCCAACACCAAAATATACACTATCGGTATTATCTATTCTACATGAAAGAATTGCAAGGAGAAAAAGGAAAAACTCACTACCACAAATACCTTCAGGCTATCTGGTGAGATTTCACCCATCAAACTTGGAACTAAAATATGATCAACCTCTTCTTTGTTAATGTTATTTTGGGCCTATCTTGTTTAGACTACACTCATCCTCTCCAACCTCTCGATCTAGTGCTAGCTTCATGTGACAATAGAAAGACTTCATTACCATTTTCTTCAAGGTTTAAGGATATGAACAGCCTTCGAAGATGCCTGACCAATGACCTTTCAGATAATCCCCTTATGTCAACAGTTAATCCTCCGTCAATCATTCGCAAAAGTTAAATAAAAGCATCATTTAAGGAAAATTTACTATATATCATCACAAGAAACTTACATGCAATATTCAAGTTTCATTACTTAAAAATGGAATGGTAGGTGAAAACTATGACATTCAATGTAAAACCAATAAGTACAGGCATCATGAGCATCAACTTATTCTAAGCGCATTCATTATGAGAATAAGTCCATGCACATGACTGCTACAAATACCAAGGTAGCCATTGGCCACAAAGAATTAGAAGTGTGACAAGGCAAGAAATACACAATCCCTGAGCTTTCAAGCTTTATCTGCAGTTGACAATAAGTTATAAGAGATCCTTCACCTCATTAGATAGTGAAAATATCAGATCTGATCCAATTCCTGCCTCTAGTGCCAATAAATCCATAGGACCATAGTTTTTCAAATCATCTTATAATGGACTCCTATAAGTAATCTTCAAATGAGTAAAAAAGATCCTTGCTATAATAATTTCTCAATCAAAAATCTGAGTAGTAACACCAATACTATTTTTTTTTTTTTTTTTTTATCAGTAGTAGTCCCCAACACGAACAAACTTAAGAAAAATACTAAAATATAGTTACACAGATTTCTAGATGGCAAGGTAACTTGTCATTAAGGCTTTTAACATACAGCAGTTTTAACTAATCTTCAATTTGCCAAAAAGCTTAGTTTGAATCCCATATGCTGAGCAAATATTCCTGGGAGAAAAGAAATACAGTAACAAATACTTTCTTCCAAAATATTGTAGTTTCAATGAGAATAATGAATACGATGCCGAAATGATAAGTTCAAATACTGAAAAATATAATTACTAGGGTTGTAAGTGGATATTAAACGGATCGGATATATTATTTTCATATTCGTATTCATTTAACTTTTCGAATATGCGGATACAAATATAGATCTGACGGATATTTAAAAATGATATCCGAATTCGTATTCGTCGGATATTGATCAAATTCGGATATATCCATATTCGATTATAATTATTCAGATACATTCATATTTGATTAAACTTATCCATATTGAAATTATTTATTTTATATTTATATTCGATGATAATTATTTAGATATCTATTTACGAATATCCAAATACATATTTTAATTAATAGAAGAAACTATACAATTTCATTAAAAAGAAAGCAATCAAACAAATAGCATAATTTCTAATTAATAATTGACTTTATAATTAATTATTAGTACTAATTAATGTTAATAATGATATTTAAGTATATAAATTATAAAGTCAAGCAACAATAATTATATTGATTAACTTTATTCTTCAATTTTTTTCTCTATATTACAATAATTTTTTAAATTTATTCTTTTTGTTTTATATTCTTCAATTATAATTTGTATATACACATATATGAATTATATGATTTTTATTGAAAAATATAAATAATATATTATTTATTAAATGTAGCACTCCTGAAATTCGGTGTTTTTGGAAAATAAGGATTTAGAAATCAAGATATTGGTTGGTCGAATTTAGGGCTCGAAAAATAAATAAAAAAGGATTTGATTGTAAGAAATTTTAAAGCTTTGAGGTCAAAGTGAAAATAGGCAAGACTTGATTGGATCACATTTTAGAAGTTTTGGGGTGGTTGCATGGTAATTATTTTGGGTCAAAGGGCCAAATGAGGCACTATATTAAAATGGAACCAAAAAGAGAAGTTCTGAAGTGTTGAAGGACCCAATTGAAGTTTCAGCAAAAGCTTTGGGGGCCAAATTGAAAAATTACCCCTTTAAATATCCAATTTTCATTTTCGCCCCCCCCCCCCCCCCCCCCACCACCACCCAATTTCTTCTCCTTCTTCCCCCGCGTCCAACTCTTCTCCTTACCGACGACTTTCTTCTCCGGCAACCCTTTCCCCAAACCCCACTGATTATCTTCTTCCCCACTTCACAAGCAACTTTCCAACACCATACACACGGCGTTTCGGGCAGCATATCACCAAAATCGAAAGTTTGAAGAAACCTATTTCGACGGGCATGGCGAACACCGGTGGAGCAACAGCCAAACGAGCATCTGGGCAACATTTCTGAGAGCCGTCAGCTAGAGGATCACGGTGGTGCAACTGCATGATTGATGAGGGAGTATACGAGTCGCACTTTATTTTCTTGGATCTTTAGCTAGATCTATCATTGACAGCAGCAGTATGTTCTCCGGCTCCAAATCTGTGTGTATGATTGATAACTGACAATGGAGATAATCCAATCCCACTAAAATGTGGAAACAAATTTCTTTAACCATGTGAAGAGAAGTACCCCTCTATAGTCTAAATACTTAATTAAGGTCCAAAATTGTCTCCCAAAGGCGAAAACCGGCGAAAACTTCACAGTGGAGCAAGGCGGTTTTTGGGTTTTCGGGGCAACGATTGAGGCTTTTCCCGGTGGAGAAACGAAAAACAGAGTTGAGCATTGAAAAGCTCTCGATGATAGGTGTCTCTCTAGGCTAATTTGAAAAAATATAATGAAAAAAAAAAATTTACAAAACTATCATAATTTTAAAAAATTTGCAAAATTATGGTAAGACGCGACTACAAGCCACGCCTTACTCTATTTTTTTTTTTTTTTTTTAATTCAAAATTAAGAGAGGCCATGCCTCTTAATTTATCCGCCATTTTCCCATCAAGAGGCCACGCCTCTTTGGGAATTTTTCTTTTTTTCTTTTTTTATATTTTTTAATTTTAATGTTTGAATTTTTTTTTTTTTTGAAAATAATATTAGGATTGACATAGCATTATTTATTTTATTTTTATTTTATGTAATTTAATATAGAATATTTTATTTTATATTTAAAATTTTAATTAATTAATTTTTTGAAATATTAAAAATGAGCTATAAAATATAGTATAAATTTTAAATTTTTTTATAAATGTACTATTTTATAAAATGCAAGTGATTGAAACATGTTTTTATAAATTTACTATACTCTATATTTTCTTCAATTTATGCAATATATTAATTCGTGAAGGAATACTTATAATGTTTGAACTTTGGCCAAAATAAGTATGTAAAACCACAATATATGATTATATATTAATACATTAATCAAACATTATCATATTTTTTAATCATAAGTGATGCTTGTAACTTCAAGGTATGTTATTATTTTGGCATATGAAACTGTCACATAATATTTTTACCTAATCGGTTCTATTTATCTATTCCACTTATAAAATCCACCATTCACATAACTTTATCATATATATATATATATATATTTCTATATATTGTCTTTTAGAATTAAACTCAAATGGGAGATGATTCATTTTTTTAGCATGGATATACATGGTTATTAAGAGAAAAAAATGGTCATTGTCAATGCCAATATATCTTGAATGAAAATTATTAATATCATGTATCGTTTTTATTTATTCTTAATTTTAAAATCCAAATTTGCATTTCAACTATTCCATAAGACAAAGCCAGAATATTGGGGTTTAGGGTTTAGGGTTTGGGTATATTTAATTTTTATGCGTTTATCATGTAACACTTACTATCTAATTAAAAAATAATGTATGGGTTTTATTCTTTAAGTATGTAAGTGAAATGTAACAAATTACAATTGTATAAAATTTTTGAGATTCTCAACCAAATTTATTATTTTTGAAGTTTGATACAAAGGAAAAATATAAAACATAAAACATAACTACAAAGTTGGAAGAATCAATGTTGTTGGGCTTGGGCTTGGGCTTGGGCTTGGACTTGGACTTGGGCTTGTTGTCTTACATGTGCTTGGGCTTAGGTGTCGGCTTCAAAAAATTTTGATGAAAAGTAGAAAGACCAACGTTGGAATATTGATGAGATGTAGAACCACCACCATAAATATCACAAATCCCAAAATTTGTAAAGCCATCTGTTTTGGTAAGCAAGTCAGGAATCCCTGCCTATGTGTGTAAAATTGTATGTCCATATTTGCCACTAAATTAAATGGCATATTGGTTTCCTCCCAAGGAAATTTATTGAGATGTAAAAGTACTGCCCAAATGATATTGCATCAAAAATGACATGTAGGATCCATGTTCCCCTCGCAATAACATGTCTTGCATATTATTAGGGCGTACTGGTTCAACTTCGATGAACAACTCCACACTACTTATGCTAGGCCCTCGGATCCAACAATTTTGACAAATTAATGTCATTTTCCATTTGCATGATTGTTGATACGCGAGTCTCCTTATCCAAATGAAATATATACGAGTAGTCATTTATAAATAAAATATTATTTATAAATAATAAATCTTGATTAACGTGTTAATATATAATCATATACTGCAGTTTCACATGCCTATTTTGGCCAAGGTTCTAACATTACAAGCATCCATTCAAGAGTTAATATATTACATCAACTAAAATAAATATAGAATACAGTAAATTTATAGAAACATGCTTCAATCACTGCATTTTATAAAATAGTATATTTATAAAAAAAAATATAATATAAAATTTATACTACATTTTTATGGTCTCATTTTTAATATTTTAAAAAAATTAATTAATTAAATTTTAAATATAAAATAAAATATTTTATATTAAATTACATAAAATAATATTAGGGCTGATGTCAGCCCTAATATTATTCCTAAAAGCAAAAAAATTCAAACATAAAAAAAGGAATAAAAAAAAAAAAGAAATTCCTAAAGAGGCGTGGCCTTCAATGCAATTGTGTTGCAGCAATTACGAATTTAGAAGCGTGGCCCCGAGCCACGCCTCTTAATTATCTGATTAAAAAAAAAATGAAAAGATAGCTAAAGGCGTGGCTTTACCATAATTTTTATAAACTTTCAAGAATTAAGATAATTTTGCAAATATTATTTTTTTTCACAATATTTTTATAAATTAGCCCAAAATAATAACATATCTTGAAATTACAAGCATCACTTATGATTAAAAAGTATGATAATGCTTGATTAATGTATTAATATATAATCATATACTGTGGTTTTACATACTTATTTTGGCCAAAGTTCAAACATTACAAACATTCCTTCACGAATTAATATATTGCATCAATTGAAGAAAATATAGAGTATAGTAAATTTATAAAAACATATTTCAATCACTTGCATTTTATAAAATAGTACATTTATAAAAAAATTTAAAATTTATACTATATTTTATGGCTCATTTTTAATATTTCAAAAAATCAATTAATTAAAGTTTTAAATATAAAGATAAAATATTCTATATTAAATTACATAAAATAAAGATAAAACAAATGATGCTATGTCAATCCTAATATTATTCCCAAAAGAAAAAAAAAATTCAAACATTAAAATTAAAAAATTAAAATATATATTTATATATATATAAAACAATACCAAAAATTTAAAAAAAGAAAAAAGAAAAATTCCCAAAGAGGCGTCTGGCCACGCCTCTTGAAGGGAAAATTGTGGATGAACCACGCTTCTTAATTATTGAATTAAAAAAAAAATAGGTATAGCCACGCCTTACCATAATTTTGCAAAATTTTTAAAATTACGGTAGTTTTGTAAATTTTTTTTTTCACTATATTTTTTCAAATTAGCTGTGTCTCTGGGTGGTAGCGTTGAATTTTCCGGTGGCGGCGCAACAGCGGCAGAGAGATGGTTTTGTCTACTCGAGCGACAATCGCACTCGTGTGCTTGGTTTGTGATTTCAGAAACTCCATAATCGCATCTTTTGTTGGAAGTTGGGATGATATTGGAATATATATATATATGTATATACATGCATATTGTACCTTTGTTCATGAACCTGTATTATGTCACGAATGGAAGTATGACATGTGGATTGGTACATATGTATATATATATATCCCATGCTTGGACTTATTAGATAGTTAGTGGACCCGGATGGAGCATATTATATACTAATTTGGATTAATTAAGTGTATTAAAGTATGTAAACCGCAACTTGAGGATTTATATAATTTGGGACCTAAGTATTGACATTGAGGTCAATCTTGTTGAATGGGATGCTGATGTTAATTTGAGATGATGTATGAGGAATTATATGGACTAGATTACATTCTATTATTGGGATCAAAACAACCCTGAACTATTTCTATAGTGATCAGCTAAATTAACGCATTTCGTACCGATAGAATTAACCGGACCTTAATTACAGTATTAGTTGGTTAATTAGAGATTTTAGGACTATTAATAGTATGATTATACGTATTAAGAATCAAAGGAGGATTTTAATGGTAAAAATACTTTTTTGATTAGGTGACAAAGAAGTGGGTCCTACTGGCCAGTACGATTGCTGACTGTGGTTGCTTTATTTGAGAACTACAAAGGTGAGGGTCTGTCATTCTAGCCTCGATTATACTTATCTATTCTTTTGAAATAACCCCTGTGAGGGTCTGCCAATCTAGCTCTTTCTCATACTTATCTGTTATTATAATAAACCCCTGTGAGGGTCCTGCTTCTGTACTATATTCTGTTTTGTTAAAATTTGAGAATTGTTTGAGTTCTCAGTTGTTATCTGTTATCTGATATGTTCACCCTTGTGCGGGTTATCGTTTGTTATCGATTTTGAATTCTATCTGTTTTGGCACCCAGAACTCTTGCCTGTTATCTGTATCGCTCTACTTCCTATTTCTTGATATATCTTGTTCTGACTGAAGAACAACCTACAACATCTCGTATGTTATCCATTCATTCTGTTATCTAACTGTTTGTTATCCATCCATTCTGTTATCTGACTGCTCTGTTATCTGTCCGTTTTGTTATCTGACTGTCTGTCATCCGATCGTCTTATTATCTGACTGTTCTACATCGATTACTTTTCGATTATCTGTGTATCTATCAATGTTTTGCCTTGCTGCCAATTCGTTATTTAGCTCTTGATATATGTTTGGAGACAGTTAGGCTGAGTGCCAATCCTAGCGAAATGCTTGGATTACCTGGGACACACCAAGCAGCTTGCTTGGGTGTCAGCAGTACGCTAAGTAACCCGTTTAAGTTCCATGATATGCTAAGTCACTTACTTAGGTATCATCGATGCGCTATACAGTCCGTATAAGCATCTGCCATGTACCAAGCTGTCACGCTTAGGTATGACTGACTGACTGTCTGACTAGAATAAGAAGCATTTGATATGCAAATTCTGTTCTGATCCATTGGACTGCATATAACACTTGGGTTTGTTTCGTTCTAATTATATCCTGATTGTTTGTATTTCGCTCGTGGAGCAACAAGGATGGTGTAGTTTCTTGGTCTAGATCGGGCTGTTATCCAGGCCGAAAAAGCCTGCATTTCCTCCCAAACTGATTCGATTGAGATAGACCATTCCTCCCGAACTGATCTGGTCGAGATGATCCCGAGCCGTTCGAGCTAACAGCCACAATTCTCGAGCTATTACCTACTGATAACCTTGAATTTGATAATGCTTATTTTACCTGACTGTATCATGACTGCTTGTAATTTGATCTGTTTTACCTTATTGTATCCTGACTGTAGTCACTTGATATGCTATTGTTTTGATTGTTAAATGTTAATCTATTGAGTTAATTCTTCCTCGACAGATCCCTACTACTTATTATTACGATTATCCCTCACTAAGTCCTTTGGACTTACCCCCCCTCGAATTTCATTGATTCTCTCAGACAGGAATAGGTGATGAAGATGAACATCAGGCTTGGACTGAAGTATATATGTTTTGTAATAGATCATGTGTCTAAATTTGTGCATGGGATCACTCGTATGTTAAGTTTTAAACTTAGATATATTGTGATATGTCAGATTTGATCTTAAGATTTGTAGTATGTATGAAACGATGAATGATGGGATCTATTGTGGCATGTAAATTGTACTTTTGTTAAGGTTTGTTTAGGTTGAAGCTCGTCACTACTCTCTGATAATTTTGGAAAAATTTTATAATGGGCCTATTGTTTGAATTATGGGTTGAGATTTAAGTTTGAATTAAGTGGCGCCTCAACTTAGGTGCTATCCCAAGTGGGGGTGCTACATTAAATATATTCGGATCGGATATGCATTTATCATATCCATATCCGTTTACGAATCGGATATGAATAATATCCACTTTAAATGGATGCAGATAAATTTTGTATAAACAATGAATACAAACGATAAACAAATTTTCGAATATCCATTTAGAGCCCTAATAATTACCACATTAACAAAGCATAATTAAAAACATAATAAAGTCTCTTTCTTTGGACAAATTGAGTAGAAGTACCTACTCTAAATCCCTAGCAACAGCGGAAAACTCCTTTAGTATATATTTAACTATTGCCTCCGAGCTCTCCAACTCGAAGTTTGACCCAGACTTACTCTTGTTATCCGAATCATATCTCCTATTTTTCCCTTCCCTTCCCTTCTTTTATGTTTCTCTTTATCTATTCTTAGATGTTTCTTTTTCTTCTTACTCCTCTCATTATCTCTTTGTAATCGTTCACTTCTTAGCTTCTCCTCTCGTTCACAGTCTTGCAGTTTTTCGACTTTGATTTGAGCCCATCGTTGGATAATGAGGTGGCAACAGAGGAAGAGGTGGACAATGAGGATTCTGACTACTTGTCTCTGGAAGCAAGAATACTAATCCCTTGCTTCTCCTAGAGCTTCAGAATCATGTCCTCCTTCTTCTAGTCAAATTTCTTGCCCATCTAAGGTTCTAAGAAAAATCATAGTGTTACAATAGGAAAACTTAAACAAAAAGAAGAAATGTTAGTACTTATAGAGAGATTTGTGATGAGAAAGGTAACTTGGAGCCTGGAAGATCCTGTTAAGTTGCTCATAAAGCTGAAATATTTTCTTTTTTTAATTTTTCATCAAATCACATGAATAAAAACCAAATGGCCTAACAATTTCTAGAGAAATCAATATAATGCTTGAATTTTTTATTGTGCTTACTGTTCTTTGAGATGTGGGTTGGCAACAAATATGCGAGAAAGAAGGAGCCTACAATCTTGAGGTGTGGTGAGAAATGTGGATGTCGCCGGCGACAATTTCTTTTAATCGCCATTCAGGATCAATTTCAGATTGAAGAGAACAATCAGTTATGATTGTTGAATTTAAAAAATCTTTTGAAAGAACAATTTCTCACCACACAATGTCAACAGCAAATTTTGACCGCACAAAATCTATGCTAAGTTGGACTTGCCTTTTGATGGGAAAAAAGAAAAGAAGAAAAAAAAATGTGTCTTTTTTTCTAATCATTGTATGTGGGACCTAGGAAAAAGCACAAAATGCCAAATCAATGTACAATAAAAAGAGCTTAGAGCACAAACTAACTCAGCATCCAATCAGAAACAACGTCGTTTTCTATAGGGGAGATTGAATCTTTTTTTATGCTAGAAAAACGAAAACAAAAAGGAAAAAGAACTATTTTCTTCCAACCTTGTGTGTGGGGCCCAATGAAAATCATAAAATGCCAAAATAATGTAAAATAAAAATAGCACATTGTACAAGTTCACCAAGCAACCAATGCATAGACCGGTGTCGTTTGCAAACGGGAAGAAGAAGAAAAAAAAAAAAAAAAAGGAAAAACAACGCCACGCACACTCGCACTCACACTCGCACTCGCACTGTGGACATGCGCATCAGCGTCTATAATATATAGTAATATACATACATTTGTCATATTTGAGTTGGCTTAATTATATTACTAGAATATCAGTCGATGTGGCTCAGTTATATTGATATGTTTATACTATAGAGTGTGTATATAACAACAATGAATATAATGTAATTGTAACTTTTAGCATCTTTTAGATATCTAAATCTGAAAAAAGTTGCATATTTTTAGAGTTCGAAATTTCAAGTTATAGATAAGGATATATTTTAATGAATTTAACATTATATATATTATTTTAGATAACATCCATGTATAGCTTGGACGGAAGTACTAGGTTTAGCTTTGGTGGAAGGTTCACAACTTCAGAGTACTGTTAATTGTCAGTAGACAACATTATAGTTTCAATAATATGCGTTCTAAGGATTAATTATAATTTACCTCATGTAAAATATGAAATGTTCAGAACGCCCCTCCCCCCTCCCATGAAAAATAAACGTACAAAAAATCCCTTTGTGTTTTTAAAAACCATGCACACCGCCTCCTCCTTCTCATTTGTTGTCCATTGAATATAATATTAATATGAAAAGACTAATTTACCCTTAATCATTTAATATATTTTTAATTCAATTTAAATAACCTTCTTTTATCATTTTCTTTTCTTTTCTTTTTATTTCTCATTTCTCTCTTCTTTCATTATTTCACATATTTCCCATTTTATACATATATATATAAATTTATTATTATTTCTCATTTCTCATTATTTCATATATTCTCATTTTATACATATATACATTTATTTATAAAATAAAATTCACTTTTATTTTTACCTTATCAATTATATTAATCTTTCTTTCTATTAATTCATTCCAAAGTAAATAAAATTTAAATTTCATAAAAATATATAACATATTTTTTATTTATACTTAAATACATATATAATATATATACATATATATAAATTTATCTATAAAATTTAAATAGCTTTTATTTATATATTTTTTCTTTCTAATTATTCATTTCAAATTAAATATTATATATATTTATTAAAATATATATAATATATACATATATTTTTTTGATAAGATATTTATACATATATATTAGTATATATGATGTTCTTATCATATATATGTGTGTGTGTGTGTGTGTGTGTGTGTGATAATATAACAGTTATTTAATAACATCATCTTTATATAAATTTATCTATAAAATTAAATAATTTTATTTATATTTTTTTCTTTCTAATTATTTATTTCAAATTAAATAGTATATATTTGTGAAAATATATAATATATTTATATACATATATATTTTTTATAAGATAGTTATATTTATATATTTATTATCATATATATGATAATATATATAATACATATACAATACATATATCATAATATATATATACACTACAAAACCCTACCCACCCACCCACCCCACCCCACCCCATCTACTCATTAGTCCCCAAACCTTACTGCTGCCATGGCAGCATTATGGCCAGATCTGGCCAGATTCGGCCACTGGTCGCCATTCGCTTTTTATTATTATTATTATTATTATTATTATTATTATTATTATATAGTCTCGCCGGCTACCGGCGGTACTCATTTATATATATATATAATTGTATATATATAAATGATGATATGTATATATACACTTGTATATAATATATATTATAATATATTATATTGTATATATATGTTTTATATATATTTTTTAAAAATATAATATGATTTGATCTAAATTATTGATTTTTTAAAAGGAGATCCAACGGTTGATGAATAAGGGTATAATTATTTTTTTATATACAAAAATTTAAGTTCAGTTGCACGTATAGGCGCGTGTTTTACACCCACGCTCTCAGGGGGTTTGTTGCATGGTTTTTTAAAACACATGGGGGGTTTTTTGGTATGTTTATTTTTCATGGGGAGCGTTCTGAACATTTTATATTTCACATGGAGATAAATTGTAATTAACCCTTAGTTCTAATGAGTACAAGCTGTAAATACGCATTGGTCGATTAATACTAGAATTTAATGAGATTCATTGATACAACAGGGATTTTAATTTGATGGATAGTGGTTCACAATGCTTTCTTAGCTCATCCCCTGCAATATAAATAGACTATTTGATGAGAGAGAACTGCACTACGTGTTCATAAAGCCTTGTAATAATGTAGCAACTTTCATTATTGCGTAACTTTTATTTCAGACATATACTAAATGCTCGTCTTATTCTTCAAACTTTTAATGGTTGATTTTATTGCACTCTGAAGTGAAATCTAGCATGTCCAAAGATAGTGGTCCAAATTTATCTATATCATGACAATTAAACCAAATAATACTCGCCTATGTTAATTATTAATGGATGCCTATATATATGTAAACATACATAAGGATTCTATGTATTTGGAAAACATGTTTAAAAAAATTCTTAAAGTGAAAAAAATACTACTCTTTTCTAACTCACTAGAGGTAAAAATGCCACTTTTTTTATGTGGAAGAAACGATGGACTTTTTTTGTACAAAACTAATACTTTTTACCATGATTTTGTATTTAATTATTAATGATGACCAAATATATTGTCAATATTGAAGGGTCATTCATTTTGAGGTATTGTTCCACCAATACATACAGTGGGGGATTTTATCTTGAAAAGGCACCTTCAAGGGTGAGAATGGGAGAAAAAATTACAAACTATTTCAAGCACTTTACTCATTCCGATGTGAGACAATTAGATATCATCATAGCCCTCTAGTTGAAGAATTTGAGAAGAGATACATGACAATTGTCCTGCAGACAATGTCAAAATATTCTTGCACGAAGTCTCACCTTGGATTTTTGCAATAGATGCATGCATAAATAATGGGTCTAATTTTTGAATGCACTTGCTTTTTAGAGCTTTTGTGTAAAATTGTTAACAAGCCTTTTATGAGCATGAATGGCTCTATTTATACAGGTGAAAGACCTAGGCCCATCAAAATTATAGGTCCAATAGTGTTTTTAGATTAATCCAGTGCGTGACGGTCCATCATATTATGATATGCTGAAATTCATACTTTAATTTATCAAAGCAATCCTTACAATATTTATTTGCCACATCAGCTATATATTTTAGAGCTAACGTTATGAAGGAAATCAATTTAATCTCTTTCATGTGAGGTAGACCGCGGAAATGAACCAAACGTATTTACAATAATTCAGATAATATGTAACTATAATTAATACATTAGAACAAACAGCAGAATGAAGATGGTCACCACAACTCCACATAGTCCAAATAATTGGGGAGCCATAGCATAAAATGACGTTCAAACTTTATTGCACACTACCAAAACATAAAGGGACATAGATTGCATAATAAAATGCTAGCAAAATTCATTAATTGATATCCCATGCATTTGCCTTCATTTAATGCATATTCTCCATTTGTATCTCAAAATATTTATTGAATCAAAGTGCTATGCTAGTGGTACTACCATAAAGAACTAGCAAACAACAGTACTTTGGTCTCAATAATATATATATATATATATATATATCGCGCTGCTGCTACTACTACACACACATTTATATCATATCTGGCTAACGATAGAATTGAATGAGCCTTGCAGTGGATGCTATAATAATGCTTTATTGATTTAGTTGTAATTAGGGCCCTATAGAAGAAATGCTAGGCCTGCTAGTATTAAACTTTTTGTTCTTCAGAAACTATGGGAGAAATTAAAGGAAATTAAATTAATAAGAATCTAATTTAATTTAGAAAGTATTTATTTAGTAGATGGTCTATATATGACGCCTTATATAATCAAGATATATATATATATATAGTAATAATAAAAGTATCCAAAATAATCATTGTAATAATTTTATAAAAATTTCAATTAATAAAATTAACAACAATACCGATGTGGCCTGCATTAGTTTAACTAGATATGAATTATGATACCATCACTTGAAACAATAAATAGAAGCAAAATCAAATCAACGAATTTATTAATTAAATAGGCAAGCTTCTAAATAAATTTAAAGACAATAAAACAGTATAGAATTAAGATGCATATAGTGATCGATGATGAGATGTTTTCCATTTTTCTTTCTTAACAACTTGTTTATCCTTTTAATTATTTTTATTTTAATTTATTACATCAAAATAGTGAAGCACTTACGGGAATCAAGAAGATATTTAATAAATAAGGAGTGCTGGTTTTGTTTCAGGATATCGTTAAAAAATATTTTGGTAGTTGGTATGGAGATTAACGTATATATGAAAAAAGAAGTTATGTTTGAATTAATTTAGGAAATTAAAAAGATATACTTTACTACCTAAATTTTTTTAAATGATTAGTGAAGTCATATCAATTTTTATATTATTATATGTTATTTTTTTTAGTACGTAATAATAAGAAAAGATGTATTAATATTGAAATTATGTCTGAAAGCTATAAATTTGTATAATTTTTATTGATGAATGATTTGAACTACTCCTATTAAAAGAAAAACAAACTCCCCGAAAATGAATAATTAAAATTGCTTAATAATATTATAAAAAATATACTATTTTGATGCTAAAAAAATAAAAAGAAAATCATGATAGCCTTAGCCCTTTGATACGTCACGAAAACTATTGAGAATTAAGTGGTAATAGCTAGGTGATGAGGATGTGTGCTGTAAAAAGTCCAAGGAAAAATAGTTATGAGAATTAAAATCTCATTAATATCATTCGACTTCAAGATGTTTAGGTGTGTACTTAGTTCAAGTGTTGTTGTTTTCATTAGTTACAAAAATGATCATAAAGACAGCTCCATCATTATCCGACAAAAAATATTACATCCAATGCATTCATTTGCATTCCGGCCCATCGCAGTTAAATAAAAGCTGAAATTAATATATTGTTTTTTAAATAAAAAAAATTAAAATATAATTTACCATCAAAATAGCAGTTTAATTAATTTCACCCGAACCTTTTTTAGAAAGAAAAAAATATAATAATTTTTAAACCAATTATTTTTGTGGTGAAGAAATTTCATATTTGATTAGTATTTTGGTTGGGTTAATGTGATTAGCTTATTTTTGGACAGTAACTATAACTTACATAAAAAATCTTGCAACGACACGAGCATTTTATGATCTATACTACTAGCGGTCACGCACGTGATTCCCACACACATATACAATTTTTAAGTGTTACGTTTCTTTTCTCTTTTATATATTTCTTCTTCACCATAATCAATGTCAATTGATACCTTAAATACATATACATTATCTATAATTTTATGTAACAATAAATTTCTTTGTAGATATAGATAATATTTTTGTGTGTTTAAACTAAATTTAAAATACTAAAAAGTACTTCAAGTTATAATATATATATATATATATATTATGTTAAAAAATTGTAATCATTTTTAAAAACAAAAAAAAAAAAAAAACTCTTGAAAAGAACAAAAAAGAAAGGTAAAATATAATAAAAATCAAATCTAAAAAAACTATGGCAATGGACCTATATTTTTCTTTGCAAAAAAAAAAAAAGAAAACAAAAATTAATCACGTACTTGAAAAAAATACAAAAAATAATAATAATAAAATAGAAATCAAGCCTAAAAGAAAAATGGCAATGGACCTATATTTTTTTCTGCAAAAAAAGGAACAAAATAGTAATCACACACTTGAAAATAACACAAAAGAAAGAAACAAATAGGAAGAAAAAGAAATCAAAGCTAAAAGAAAAATATGGCGCGATGGACCTATATTTATCTCTACCAAACAAAAAAAAAAATCAATCAATATTTAAAAAAAAGAACACGAAAGAAAGAAATATAAAAGAATATAAACAAACCTACTTTATAGGCAAAAACAAAGGCAACACCTTTTCAGGAAGATGTGAGTTTTGGATTTAAGATGTCAGTTGCAGAAAGAATTCTAATAGTTGCAAGAAGAGGTTTTAAAATTATTTAGTGGATAATATGAAGTATAAAATATTGGGTTAGTGGGAATTAATAGAATTACATTTGTGATATAATTGAATTGTTTGTGTTGGACAATTTTAATGAGGGTAAATTTGGATTATTATAAATCGGTATCCAAACTATTGAATTTTTCATTTTATTCTTTAAATTGAACTATACATTTTAATATTTGGATAGATGAGAGGGCAATTTATGTAACTAATATAAAAAAAATATCATATTAGACACAAAAGTATCTTCTTTTTTAGAATAATATATATATATATATATATAAAGAGGTCTTACACTTACAAAATGACGGTTTTCATATTGCTATGCTAAAATTATTATATACTAATTATATCCTTAAATTGTTTTGTTCATTAGGAAAGATTTTAAGGTTCCAAATAAATCCTAGAGATATTTACGATGAGGTAAGATTGTACTTCACTCATATGAAATATTTTCAAATTCATATCTTTTACAACAAGTTGTTGTTAATTTCACAAGTCATTGTTTTTGCATTTTAAATTCTTAACACATTTAATTCTTGATAAATATGTTCCCAAAAAAATTAAAATAAAAATCTATTATCTTAAATAATATAATTTTAAAAATTTTGAGTTATATACTCTATATTGTTAGATAATAAATATGTCCAAAATAATATGAATAAATTTAATTGATTTATTTATTAATTAAGATATAAAATTAAAAAAATAAAATTTTAATAATTTTAATATGTATACTCAATAATATTAAATAGACATATTTAAAATAATTTAACTAAATTTAGTTGAGAAGTAAAAAATTTTAAAACAAGAAAATTTTAAGCATATTCTTTCAGATAATATAATTTTAAGTTACATACTTAATAATATTAATAAATAAATATATTTAATTTAATTAAACTTATTTTTCATTAAAAAATAAATAAATAAAACCAAAAAAATAAAAAATAACTTCTTCTTGCAAATCGACAACCACCCCACCAGTACCCTACCCACATGCACTTCCGCACTCGGGTTCCCCACCCCCTTGGTCGTGCTGCAGGATTTGGGGGTTATGGGAGTTGGGTGGAGTTATATTTATAAACGTATATATGTACCTATGTATATATAATGTATGTATTTATATATATAATATAAAATATATACATATATATATATGTGTATTTATATATGTACATATATAAATATTTAGAATATAGGTTTAATAAAGAGCAATTTTGTTATTTATTATTTAGTTTTTTATTGATTTTTATTCGTAGAATTTAACTAATATAGAAATAAATATAAATTTCTGTTAGCCAATATATTAATATAAAGTATTATAATAATATACCTAGAATTTTGAATTGATTTGAAGAATTTTAATTGAGAATAAATTCTGGCACCATTCCTAAAATAACTTGCTAACATAATTTTTTAAGTATATTAATGTATATCATATGTAATTATTTGACATTTCTATTGAAAATTCAATTAATTTATCATTGATTTAAAAATAAAAATACATCGAAAGATATTAAATATAATATATATTGAAATTAAAAGATAATATATATAGAAGTATAATGAATAAAATATGTGAATCATATATTTTATAGGTTTAATAATGAAAAAAGCATTTAAAGGAAAACTCAATTTAATATGCCCAAAATATATATGGAACCATTTAGTGGGATGGAGCTCAAAATAAATACAATTTTATTATTGATAGTAATTATTTTTATTATAATGCACTCTCAACATATAAGTGAAATCCACCATTAATTACTTATACAGGTAGCAGGTTAAATGTAATTTATTATGTTGACAACTAATCATAAAAAAGAAAGGTTATAATTTCACATTTTAAATCAACGATTCAAATTAAATATATTTATACATCCCTCATATGAGGTATGTACAATTATAATTGCACCATAAACTACTTCATAAATCTTTACTTCTAAGTGAAAACTACTTATTTTCCATACTCTTCTCTACTTTATTTCCTTCTCCTTACATAATTTACAAATAAATCATATAGGCTATGTTTGGTTACATTTTGCCAAAATAAATTCATTTTGGCATAACGTAACCAAATATGTAGGTTGACTTTTTGTCAAAATACAAAATACCAATCCCCATAACACCTCTTCAAATTAATTGACTTATTACCAAAAATTCCATCTACATACATACATATATATATATCACATACATATTTTATTATTTTTTTACAATTAAAAAAAATCATATCCAATCATCACATATATATTCATATACATATTATATATTTTATTATTATTTTTATAATAAAAATATTATTCAATTTTATTTTTATTCCAAAAATTCAACAAAAAAAATATTGAGTTGACTACTATAGTAAAAATTGTCTTCCCCCGAATCATAAATAAACATACCAAAAAATTTTAAAATAATTTTTTAACTATTTTTCAAAATATAAACAAATATCTATCATATTTCCCAATACAAATTTTACATTCCTCAATACAAATTTTACATTTCCCAATCCTATTTTCAAAATTTATTATCACAAAACACATAATACAAGGCATACAAAATATAACCAAACATTACCATTATCTTCCTAAAATTAATCCCACAATACTATGGTAAAGAGATTCATGTATTTGTTACTCGTGCCTTTTATTTAACAAATAAATAAAAATAAAATAATTTTTTAAAAAAAAATTATTTATTCACCAACAAATTTTCAATTATATCAAAAGAAATAAAAATCTTAAAAAGAATTTAATTCTTGAAACATAGCAGGTGTATGTCTGTATGAAAGAATTGCTCCTACTACATCTACATGAAGCAATGTCAGCTGGTTGGAAACATAAATACACATCAAATCAGCCATCACAGCGTAGTGCATCTGCGTGTACAGATGATCCACAGCGCAGAAAATTATAGATTATTTATTCAGCCCAAACTTTTCCTCAAATACGGTCAACCCCCAAATACTTGCATGTGAAATACATCTAAAAAGGGGTAAAAAGGCCAAAAAAAGCTAAAAGTCTGGTGAGAGTGGGACAATAAAGTTGTGGAAATTTAGTTTCTTGTCGGAAAGTACCACAGACCCACCGGGTTCCGCCGCATCCGTACTGTCTCCGCCGCCTGTCTCAACCCTCGCCGCCGCTGACTCTGTGCACGCGCAACCACTTTTCCACCTAGAAATTGCCACATTTGTCCCCACTTTGGGGGGACAAAAATATAAATAACCAAATCTTGTAACCCCTACGATTTTTTATAGCATTTTCTCCCAATCCCTTTCTTTTTATTACCCATTACATCTTCTTACATCACGTACAAAAAAGTGGGATTTTGCTTTTCTGGGTCACTAACTTTTCCGCCACGTGCATTACGACATTTTTTTGGGGTCCTAACTGCAAATATTTAAATATGATGACGTCATCTTCGGCAACGAGCATGCATCATTTCCACTGCCCTCCTTTTTTGTGTCGTGTATTCTTTTTTTATTATTATTATTATTTTTTTATTTTTTCCCATTATTGCCCAATCAAAAATTTAAAGCTCTAACTATATTTTTTGACAGGAAGCGCCAAAAAATAAATGAATATTAATTATTGAACCATATTATACCCTCAACTAGCTAGCGGGGGAATCAATTAAAATTATTGCAATTCAATTAAAGTGAATTTAATTCCATTGCACTTTAATTTAATTTTAACGACGGCTAGTTATGACAAGTACTCTGGGTACATTAAAAATTTGTATGCAAAAATATTATCTCTCACAGAGAATAAAAGCTACGAGAAGTGCTACATAGCATTCACATTAAAGTTGCGATCAAGAAAAAAGTACATTACACACAGGATGTTTGAACAAATTTATTTGAAATATCTTACGGTTTTTCTATTTTATTTTAAAAATATTTAGATAAAATAATTTTTTTAAATTAATAAAATATTAGTAATGATAATTTTATAATTAATATTATTAAAATTAAAAAAGTTTGTTAAAATCTTAAAAATAAGTTAGAAATTTCATACTATTTTTAAAGAATTTATAAAACTCTAACATCTTATTTAATAAGTTTATAATATTTTTTCAATATTTTATAATTTTGTAAAATCTTATAAGCTTCACATATTTTACAAAATATATTTTAAAGAGCTTAAGGAAAAAAATTTCGCAAACATCCTTTTAATTTTATTTTATTTGTATTTAATATATGAAATTAAAGTATGCATTTCAATATATATATATATATCCTCTTATATTAATAAAGTTTTAAAACGAAGTGTAGTCTTGCACACATACATCACCATGTGCCCGCCAATCGCCATATGTAGTGTGTGTGTGTACTCATGGATTCATTGATCCATATAAAATTTCGTCTCATATTGTAGTGATAGATGGAACTTTTAATAGTGATAAGAATTATATTTAAATTATTATTATTTATAATTAATTATAATAAAATTTTATTATGAAAGTATGGTGTTAATTTTTTTATTCTTAAATTACTATTATCATGAACCACTAATTGTTAATAATAGTAACGTAAAATTTTCTTATAATTAACATTATAAAAAATATAATATTAGTGACACAAAAATAAGGGATAATATAAAAAATTGTATATTAAGTATAATAATTTTTATTTTATGATATGTTGTAATTAACAAATATTTTTATTTTGTCATAGTATAGCTTAACAGTGATAAGAATTAATGTTTTAAATGCTCACCCTAAATAATTAATGATACCTTTATAGTGACAATAAATTATCATTATAGTTTGTGATAAATTTTTTATTATAACTAAGTTGTCACTATAGGTGTGTTATTAATTGTCAATTGTGACAATTTGAATACTATTCTTATCACAATTAAGTTTGTAGAAATATTAGGATGACAACATAATTTTTTTTCCCACTTAATACATATAATAATCAGTGACAAATTATGTACTGTGACTTATTAATTTGTTACTTATTTTTCTTGTAGTATAATTTATATTATAGCGAAACATATAAAAAAATTTGCCACCTAATATATATAACTAGTAACAAAATTAAAAATTTATAAAATTAGTACTTGATAATTAGCTACAATTTTTAGACTATCACTTAATATTTTATTGCCATTTCATTCTTTTTTGTAGCTAGTGAAATATGCATATTATTCATACCGACTTTCTATTTGACAAATAGTATTTCATTTTATAAATTTTATATGAAAACCAAGCATTACGTCCAAATTAGTTATAAGAATAGTTTAATGTTAAAAAATGAAATAAAACTTACTAATTTATAGAATTCTTTATTATGATAAATACGTTATTCTCTACGTGCTACATCATTGCATAATCATAATTAAATTATGGAGTACTGTCATGTACATAGAAAATATATCTCTGCATACTTTAACAGAGGCCACGGCGACAAACACGTAACGAAACTGGTTAGACTTGTTTTGGCTCCCAAATATTTATATTTACAAACTTATACATTCTCATATTTTTAAACTATTTTTTTTTTGGCATTAATTTTAATATATATATATATATATATATACATAACTTGCACGTTTTAAATATGATATTTTTAATATTTTTATTTAATCAATTGGCCCTGGACTAGCTAGCCCTAGATTCAATTAAGATTACCTCAACATGTAGCTCGTGTAACATTTAAATTTGAAATTTTAGTGAATAAGTATTAAAAAACATTATTTCCCATTTGAATTGATATGACAAATATGAGTTTATGTTTTATTTTTTAGACATTATACATTTTCTTTTGTCTTTTCTTAATTAAATTCAAAGTCTAGATCTACATAACCTTTGTTTTTATTAAAATTTAAAGTCGAAACAATATTATCTTGGACTGAATTTATTTTTACTCCTCCACTTTGTTATAATTTTATCATTAAGGTTGGCTAGTTATAACAGATGTACTGGCTAGTACATTAAAAGTTGCTATGTAAAAACATTATTGATGGTGGTAAGCTATATATATATATATATATATATATGTCCTTACGTTGTTTTCATTTTGATACTAGCAATTAATGTATGGAATTCAAGCATGCACCCTATATATATGTGTGTCAGTGTGTGTGTGTATATATATCCACCCCGTGATTTATTGCGTCACATCAACGCATGTATTATATATATATATATATGCTTATTGAAAAACTTTTTAAATATTTATACATCATAAATTTTAAAAAACATATGTACATTAATGTTGTATACTCCATCTATAAATTAAGATCTCTATGCCCTATTAATTTATATATCCATCGGTAGAAAATTTTATTCCTAACTTATTAACTGTATGTAATTAATTTGCAATTCTTTCACCGAACAATAATGTTAGTAACAAGAAAACAAATAGTTACATTAGAGTCATCATTGATGACATATATTAAGTAATGATATTTTTTTTTTATCACTAATAATGTATATGTATATATTAAGTGATGATAATATTTATTTGTTATAAGAAAATTGCTTCCTAGTAAATCAAATAAAGTTTTTTAATTGTCACTATTAAAAATGAGATATATACAGGTACAATAATAAGTTAAATTATAATAAAAATTATCACTATAATTTATTACAAAATTTTTATTTCCGCTGTATACATGGCACTAATCATTGATGCCGATAACTTCAATATAAATTTTGTCTCTGTCGTTGTTAAATTTATGAAAATTATTATCATAACAAAATAAATTTTTTTATTACTTAATATATATATATATATGTGTGTGTGTGTGTGTGTGTAATTAGTTGCTGACAATTTTTGCGATGTTAGTATTTAAATAAATATTGTGATTGGAACTTGGAAGAAACACAACACAATTTTACGTACGTACAATTGTTAGCTAGTAATTAAAGTATGTGCCTATATATGTATTATTAAGGTGAAAACTCCCGGCATCATAAACCATAATTTACTCCAACATAGATGTCTCCTAGGTGACAATTAAAAACAGTTGGGAGAGTGAGAGTGGGCAATAACTAACGCATCTCAGGACCGTTGGAAAACATTATGGCTGCTGCCTTTATTGAGAATGAAATAAATACATCCGCATTATTCATTAAGCTCGATCACCTCATTAAATACTGTTACACTCATCAACACCCGACAACTAGGACAACCTCAGCCGGCTATACTCAAATAAACACTACACACATGATTCTACTTGTATCTATACATCTATCTGTACGCACGTAAATACAGATTACTTTCACTGCTGCAGTTTTTTTTTTTAATTTATTAAACATATGAAAATAGATATAGAAAATGATGAGGATTGAGTATCACAACTCTAATTAGTTAGCATTATAATTGATGGGGATAATTTTGATTACAAAGCCAATTCAGTAAATTAATTAAAAATAACCCAACAAATTAAACTAACTAATCAAGTAAAAAAGTAAAAGAAGAGTTAAAAGATAATTTAAGCCCATGAAAAAGGATAGAAAGATCCTAATGAGTCTAAACCCGTCAAGATAAAAACTATAAGTACAATATCCTCGAAGGAACTTAGACACAAGAAATCATTTATCAAAAGAAACTGCAAACTCTCCAAAATTTTTAAGAGGAAAAGAACCAATATTCTGATGTCTATCGAAAAGGATTTCGTTCCATTTCATAGAGCATCGTTTTATAGATCTCATTTCTTACTTATCATATATATATATATATTATGATTATTAACATTTTGAATGTGTGTATATGTGTGTATATATATATATACATACGTCTTTAATTAGGCCTCAAGAAAACAGGCCAAATCTTTAAAAGAATTTAGTGTAGTATCTATTAATGTAAAGTAATGTAGTAGTAAGACAGAAGCCCCTTGTAGCCGCCTTACACTTTCAGAGTATGTCTTTCTGCTGTCCCACATTAATTGCTTTTGCAATATTTTTGCAACCCTTTTAAAGCAAAAACTGCATACATCCTCATAGCACGCGTTGAGACAACAAGAGACAAACCAAAGCACCCTTGAAACAACAACCACCCCCCGCCCCAGCCCACCCCAATTGCAACTATAAATAATCCCTCTACATCTCATCATTTTCACACATCATCCCAAGTATCCTCGGACAAACACTTTCTTTTTTCTTCATTCCACTTCTTCTATACTTGCTTTATTCATACTATCTAGTTCTCTCCTTCTTTTCAGCTCTGCTAGCTCTGTCTTGATATATCCTGAAATTATATATATTCAAGGCAAAGAAGAAGAAATTAAGCTCCCAACGATTAATTAACAATGCAATACCAATCAGAGTCACACTCCTACTACTCATCCTCCGTCCACGGCGGCGCTTCGGCGCCCGACCCTTTGGAGAGGGTGGTGCGTCTGGCCTCCGGCAGCGCGGTGGTGATATTCAGCATAAGCACCTGCTGCATGTGCCATGCTGTAAAGAGGCTTTTCTGCGGAATGGGAGTCAACCCCACTGTTTATGAGCTTGACCAAGATCCCAGGGGTAAAGAAATTGAAAGGGCTCTCTCACGGCTGGTGGGCGGTGGCTTCGCTGTTCCGGTGGTTTTTATCGGCGGCAAACTTGTCGGTGGAATGGACAAAGTCATGGCTTCACATATCAGTGGCACTTTGGTTCCACTCCTGAAGGAAGCTGGGGCACTTTGGCTTTAATTAAGAAAAACCATTAAGATCATCGTTGATATGTGCTTTTTGTTTTTATTAGTTCTTGGCTTAATTAATTAATGCTTTGCAGAATTAATCTTCTTGTGTTAGGAAACTGATAGAAGTACAAAGGAAAGAGCTGCTGATGATTTTGGATTGTTTAAGGCACTAATTACCAGAGGCACATCCTTTGTACAGATTATAATGAAGCAAAATTATTGTACTTTAATTTGACCTTATATTTCACTGTCTACCTTGTTTTTTTTTTTCTTTAAAAAAAAAAGGCTTTCTTTAAAGGTTATTAATATGTTGGAAAATTTTTATTACGCAAGCATGCATGCATGAAACAAGAAAGCAAAGAGGGAGAGGTTGGTAATTGGTGTTCTCTTTTGAAATCATTTTATGACAAAAGAAATGCGCATGCATGGATTGGCGTGTGCCGCCCTACTTTTAAAATTAATCCTCGTATAAAAGATGAAATTAAACCCTATATATATATATATATCTAAAATTCTAAATATGTGCATTCAATATTAATTAACTACAAATAACTAATTTGTGGATGATATATGATAGGTTAAGGATGAAATTAAGAACTTAGAGGCTCCAAATTCGAATAGATAAGATATATATATATTGGAAGGAATATTAAATTCGGCATTAATATTAAAAAAAAGGTACAAAATGAATCATGAGTACTCCCATATTTATTATGAGGTCATAGCTAGCTAGGTATACATACGCTCCACTGTGCTTTATCATGATCATATTAAATGAGAATTAGCGAAGGCCAAAGAGAAAGGAGATACATATTAATTCCCTCTCCTACGTACTTACTCGACCCAGCGAGGCTCTCTCTCTTTTTTTTCATATATAGACCATAGTAGGTGAGCTAAAATATTGTATGTAACTCCTCTCTAATGTCATTTTAACATTTTGACTGCTTTTTCTTTCCATGAAATTAATGTTCATCTTCATTTTTCATCTTATTCTACTTTTTAAATTTTCATTCCATTAATGAAGGGGGCTAGTTCAAATATATTATAAAGTAAATACAAATTTTACAGATGGGCCAAATCCAGTAAATTGTAGTAACTTCATGATCTTGAACCCAGAATTAATGTGTATTATAAAGATATTGGGTTTCACTTGTGATCTATTTTTGGAGCACATGCCCAATACTAAAACAAACTTGGACCCTTAAGTTGAGAGAAATTCAAGCGAATAAAAATGTATTTATAGCTAGCATTAATGAGGCCAAGTATTTATAATGACGAAAATCAATTAAAGTGTGGGGTTGAAAAGACTAAATCCTCACTACAGAGATGCACTATCCCTACCGAGGTTTTATAGGCACTTTAGGTCATATGTTTGCCGTCAACCAATAAGTTGTGTGGCCCCTAGTAGGTAGGATAGCTGCTCCTACAATTAAATGCGGATGAGATAATCGTTCGATGGAATTAAATGCAAATAGTGAGGCTGAAATTGAGTCTGCAAAGCATTAAATGCAATTGCCAATGTTAGTAGGTGGATGCTCAATCCCGGCGGTCGAACAAATGTAGGATTGTCCCAAGGTGTCGTCATGGACGGACTCTATTAATCTTTGCAATGGAATACTTTTTTGTCCATGGTGGCATTTCAAGTTCCACCCGACCTTCGGTCCAACTTTTTTATCTCCAGTCTTAATAGTGATCCTTTGCTCATTTCAGATTGCTTAGCTATTAACATAAACATTTGAACGTATTATAGTATTGTGCACACATGTTTATTCATAATGCTTATGTTCACTAGAGGCCCATGTCTTGCATGTTGTGCATGTTCTCCCAATTATCACAGATGAGCCAGTATGTACATCCTCAATTGTAGGTCCCTTCAAGCATCTCTCAATGGCAAATGAGAAATCTCGCTCCATCAATAGCACAAGTGTGCACAACAATCATCGTGCTTGTCGAAGCACTTCGGCTTATAGCTTGCCAAGGCACTCTTCATTTGTGCTTCGCGCGCGCAGGACCACATATCAGTTTAATACTTATGTAAGATGCCATCATATTATGTTAATCCCACATGAAGCATAGGGCATAATTTCCCACTTGCTAGCATCTTGTCTCAACTTAACTAATATGAGGCATGGTCCCATAACCACATATCTTAAGCCAACAAATCTCTAGTAAGGCTAGCTAGAACCTATAGCGTAAGCTTGAGTAGTGGAGTTCGTGCCTCCATCACTCAATCGGCCTAGAGGTGTTGCCCCCTAATTTTTGAAGCCAATGGGGCAATAAAGTTTTCACTTGCAATCTATCGACACTCTCTTAGACCCAACGTAGGCCATCCTGGGGCCATTCTGCCAATTTAATTTCTAACTCGTTCAAGGACTCTAAATGCTCATTTAAGATGTTTAGAACCAACCCTTGAAGACTCATCATAGCCATCAAGGAGTTGCTAGTTTAGTGGTAAAACAATATGGAGAGGGTTGGTTAGTTCCCACCTAGCATCCCCACCACCTTCAAGCATGCATGGCCCCTTTATACAGGCTTAACAAAGAAATCTTTTTTGGCCATAATAAACATCGAAAAGTCAAGGAAGTACATATTATGTAACTTTCTCATCTAAACTCTAAATCACTTGCTACTTGAACTTTTGCGTAGTTCTATCCTCTACAACTCTATAGAATTTCAGCCTTGTTCGATTCTCCATTGAAGAAGAATTGTCCTTGCAATAAATTGAAATTACCATAATGCCATTATACTACTACTCTCTAACACCTTCTTCGTTTCCTACTCAAACGGAACCTTTTAACTGCAAAACTTGGTGGGGACATTCCTAACACTCCAAGGAATACCCCATCAAAGTAGTTTTTCAAAAGTTTTTGTTAAAGCCCTCTACTCAATGCCTCAAACTGCTATTTGCGCATAGGATGAACACTCTCTGTTGCCCCTAAAAACCGATGCTAAAATAGACATGGAATGACTTCAAACTTGATGGGAAACATCCTTATATCTAAGTGAATACCTCATTCAAACAATTTTAAAATCCCTACCTCATAATTATTTTTGCTCATGGCCAAATTCAACTCAATGCCCTAGCTAACAACTCCTTATCGCTCCATGCATATCCTTAGGTTAAGATAACCACTCTTGTCCAAGACATGACTCAAGACACAAAAGGTCCTCAGGCTAAGGTCGATTATTGCCATCGGAGCATAGGTGGTTGATTTGGAGGTGGCCAATGATGAAAGAGCTAATTAACCTTAAGGTGGTTAGCAAAGTATGAGGTCGCACACTATATTCAACTTGAAGGTGATCGATCAAGGGATAAATGATTTCCAATGAATAACATGAAGAAGGCCACCCTTAATAGGCTAAATAAGCTCAAGCATAATATCAACAAGGTGACATCGACATGGGATGCACAATTAGTTTAGCTATGCAAGATTCTTTGAGGTTGATGTAATCTCTCCTTTATCATAAATCCTTCTGTTTTCCAGCTAGTTGGGGAGGGGGGCGAGGGGGAGCGAGGGGGCTACTAACTAGATTGAAAAGTAATAATTGCTATGTCAACATTTGCCCAGGTAAAATCAAACGCCTTGGTAAACCTAGAATCAGAGTCAACCCATTGCTACACAATAAGTAGCCAATTGCCGATCAGATTAGAAAGTTAGTTTTCTCATATGCTTAGGCCCTCTATAAAATAGTCTTGTTTATTTTCACTTTTTAACACTGCCACAATCAAAGACATCCAACCCTAGAGATCAAGCAAGTGCTAATTCATCTTCTGTTCTCAAGAAAACCTCAACTAAGCCCGACATTAGGGATAGGTTTGGGAAGATTGAGGGAGATATAGATATCGATTCCATTAATGAAGATGAGGATGAACAGGTCGAGGTACCGATGATAGAAGCCATAGGATCGCTAGGGTAGGTTCACCATTCCGAACCATTATAATGAAATTCGATTGAACGTGAGGTTAGGTGGGCTTAGATAGTTTCACATTCCCGATCAATTCGTGTTAGTAGCCTCAAGAACAAACAATAGATGGATCATCCTCTCTTAGGTTGCCTAGCCATCCACTAAGACTCTCTCCAATGTGGGCAGAGGTTCCTTTTACCCATCGAGCTTTATTTGTATCCTCAATGGGATCAAGTTTGCATGACCCAACTTCTCACCAACTCATACTCCCTCCTATATAGCTTCTTCTTCATCATGCGCACTCATAACGGGCCCCATCTTTTGCCAATTTTTAACCTCTTTCACTGGGTTTCGTTAAGGAATCGAGCAACTCAACGAACATAAGTTCCTATTATCAAGTCACAACGCAACATAACTTCTTGCCATGGATGAAAATTTCTCTTGACCCTATCCTCAATATTGGACGAGAAACAGTAGAAAAAAAGTGGGTCTAGGTAAGGGCGAGAGTTTAATGTCCTAGAGTATGTAAATTGGGGCAAAATCAACCTCAATGGTCAAAGTCCACCCTCAAGGATGATAATTTTTGTATTGCCATCATTTATTTTATCACAAATTTTTACTTTTCTTTTTTCAAGTATATTTCTTCACATAATAAATTCAAACAACTAAGTTAAAATAATTAAGAAAACATAATATCATATAAAAAAAATTAAATATTTTTATATTCATATATGCGTAAAAAATTTAAGTGCACACATCAGATGTGCTTTGAATAATGGTTTCTTAGAAATTATAATTAAGAAGTTTTGAGCATCTAACATTGTATATTTTTTAATGTACACATAATGCATGGCGTCTTTATAGTTCAAATAACTTTCTTATATATATCATGAAAGGAAATAGAATAAGCGAAGTGTGTTAAAAAAAATAGGCCATCATACACATTCTTATTTTATATTTTGAAAGTTTAAGCACAGTGGTTGAATGTGCAACATTCAGCAGTAATGCTTATAAACACTGGGCATGTGTGAAAGCCGAGCCCTCAATTTTTTGAAATTATTTTCTTTAATAACCTTAAAAATCCTTGCAAATTAATTCTGATAATATTTCAACTTTGGCAATGACAGTGCAAGCCGTTTGCAGCCTCCAGTATCTTTATTTTTCTGAGCAACCCTTGAATAGTTTCAGACGCATCCTACAAAATGTTGAAAAACTCAAGAGGAGTGGACAAAACACAGACAAATTAAGAGTGTAAATATAACACAACAGAAGAAAGAGTACCTTTAATCTTCTCCTCAAATTCTCTTCCTCCTGCTCTCGTCGACTTCTTTCTTCTGCGAAGGAACTAACAAATATTTCTTGTTCATGATCCATTTTTTCCATCTTTTGTTTCATATCTTGAAGCTGAAACCGGAAAAGTTCATATAATGTGGAGTTAAAAATAAAAAGAAATAATTAAAATCAACAATTATAAAACAAACATAAAAGCAAATATCTCTCAGCTCCCCTTAATGCATAGACTTTGAATAATTGTGTATAGGGCCACAACCATTTCAAATAAATTTGAAGTCCATCTTCAATGAATTCATATAGTAGAGATATCATTTCTTAACAAAAGCAAGAAAAGATGCAAACAAACTCATCTCTTGAGAGCTTTGATATTCGAAATTCAATTGAAAAGAAAGAAAATTTTTAATATCCAAAAAATGTCAGTCCCAAGTGACAGAAGGATCTGTTTGGAGGAACAGAAGAAACTGCATAGCAGAACTCACCTGATTTAGCAGTAACTTATTCTTTTCTTTTTCATAATCCAAATCCTGCACAACATTCTTCAAACTGAAAATAGAAATAAAGTGGGGTTAAAACAGCCCGTTATGAGCATAGAATCCACATTACTGTGTATAAAACAAGATGCTGCTGCTGATTCATATAGCTAACAAGATTAACATTTTTATACCTGTTTCTCAATCTATGATTCTCTTCTTTCAACTTGAGTATCATATCCGTAATTGAGGGAAAAGGGACTGATCCATCTTCGTTAGTCTCTTGTGTCTATTTTGGAGAGGGGAAAAAAGTAAGAAAACTAGATACATATTAACCAAATTACACAGCAAATATGAATGTAAATCAAGGAAGATTAGCTTGACCTGCACATTTCCAGCAGGTTGCAGGTCTGATGAACATTCTGATTGAGGCTTCCCACTTGATGGAGAAGATTTATTGTGATCTCTAGCATGTGTCTCAAACTGAGTTCTTACAGCAACTTCACTGCTACTCACAGTAGGCGATCTATGTTCGTTTCTCCCGGTTGATTTTAGCATCGGTACACCAGCAGAGTGGATAGTGCCATTTGTATTTAATTTAGAATTGGACTTATCTTTAACACTAGCCGAGGCTTCCTTCTCAGGGGAGACAGGCTTGTTTGTATGATATCTAGAACTGGACTTATTTTTAGCACTAGATGAAGCTTCTTTCTCAGGGGAAACAGACTTCTTTGGATGACGCCGCTGAGCATAGCCAATGAGTTGGCAGTTTGAAGACCTGATAATTAAGAATTAATTCCAAATCAGTTATTTGGTAGCACCTGAAAATGGCATAAAGCATTTGAAAAAGGAGAACGAACCAATAATTCTTCTGCAAATCTTTCAGCCTACACTCAAGTCTAGAAAGCGCAATTGTGCGCTCAAACCCCTGTTTGTCATGTGCTGGTTCAACAAAATTTGCTTCCAAAACACCTAAAACATAAAGTAAAATATCATTTGTAGAATCCAAACAAAGAATGCATTGGAAACAATGACATTGTGACCATCAGAAAATATACCTATGACTCCTCGACCATCACTTCCAGCAGCGTTCCAGACCCTCCAAAAGGGCTGAGAGAAAAGAAGAGAAGAACAGAGACAGTTATATTTTAGAATAACTGAGCCTTTTTGGAAGACTAGGAAGAACTCTAGAATACTTTCAATGCATACTCTATATATGATGTGTTGCCGAATAAAGTAAATTTCAGGAAACTACAATTAGACCAACCTTGATAAGCCTGTTCTTATGATATACGTTGAACCCTTGAACATCAATATGATGTGTTGCATCTTTAACAAATCCAAGTGTGACCGCCGCTACCATCTGTTGCAACACAAGAGAAGGACCAAGACAACGAGACATATTAATCCAAGTGTCATGGGGACATCTGCGCATGTATATAAAAGGTGAAGGCACGAAAGCATTACATTTGGATCTCTTGATGCTGCATCTGCACAAGCTGCTGGCTTATATACAAGCTCCTTTGTGTGCATCATATCATCAATTATATTATGATGATCAACATCCTTCCCCCTTAATATAATACGGAAACCAGGTGGGATCCTACGATACAAAATCGAGGTATAGCTCTGCATATACCATGTAATGAAAATCCATAATCAGATACGAAAAGCTATCTAACTGATATGACAATACTTAAACAATAAAAATACATCCTTGGGATCTGATTTGTTTTTCCAAGAATAAAGTTTAAACAACACAGCATACATCCTTGGAGAACTGGACTTTAAGATAATCAAGTTTTGTTAAGATAATTACTCAACTCCTTTATTCCAGTTCTCATGTCTAATCATGGTTGTCAGCATATAAGAAATAAGAATGAAGTAAGGACATAGGAACAAGTCGAAAAGAACAAGGCATAAAGAGAAGGGAAATTTATTAAGATAGCAATTTCTCCTTCATTTCACTTCTCATAACTGCTCATGTCAGAGGAAATACAATGAAGGACGGACGTGAGGAACAAGAAAGAAACAGCAAAGCATCATCATAAACAACAGAAATTTGAATTATTGTATACAAAATATATATATAAGGAAACGATGAACAGAAAGAATGAGAAATGAAGTGAGAGGACAGTATACCCTCAGTGAATGGCGGTAAGTAAGAAAATGCTTAGAGCTTGAGTAAATTTTTGCCATCTCTATATTCTTCTCATCTCTGTTGACACCTCTTATTTGAATGTCCTGATTCAAAAATAAAATTGAAAAAAAAAAAAAAAGCAGATGTTAACTTTTTTCCCCTTTATTGAATAATATTTATTAGTTTACAAGTGCTGCACAGCAATAGGAAGCTGAGCAAAGATACAGACAAAGATGTGGATCAGTATGAAGGCATGAGAAGAATACATGTGGATCAGTGTCGAAATCCAGTTCTAGTGATCCTTGGTCATCCTCCCAGAGATTATAGATTATGATTCGTGTGCCTTGATCTTTCAAGAAATTGAACTAGAAGAGAAAACAAATTAATTACCTAAGCCAAAACTGTGGATTGTTATAAGCAATTCCTTATCCAGTGAAATATCATATATTAATAAGTCTCAATCTAAGTAATACATGTTGAAGAAGATCTTCTTCACTTTCATACGGAGACCACTGCAGAATGGTTTCAAGATTTCTTTGCCAACAACCAGAGGAAGATTTCACACGCTTGTTCCAAGTTTCTCCCATTTTCTCATAATCAATCTATTCACCAAGTGAAAAAATATTAACTGTCAGAATCAAATAAACAACATATATATGCAAACCAACAAAACTCTTATGCAAGGATTGTATCCATATAAGCGGGTCCATAGCATGCCTATATCGAATCCAAAAATTTTCTGATAGAGGCAAACTGTGAAAGAGGAACAAGTAAATGATGTATTACGCTAACAAGGTGCCCAATATGTGGATTCAACAAGATTAAACCGAGTCAAAGCTTGTAAGGAAATCCAGGGAACAATACCATGGGAACCACTATATCTTCCTTCCCAGTATTCTGCAAGAACGTATATGACAGCAATCCAATACTTTGTGTTGTGCTACAAGGCAGAGGAAACAGAGATGATTTAACCGCCCCATACTTAGATGAATGAAAAAACTGTAGCATTGAAGACAGGTAAAATTGGCACAAGCACTAAGTGATGTAAAAGAAAGAGAAACTACCTTCCTCCATACTTCCCCTGACAGCGCGAGAACACAATGACATCTGCCCCAAGCCTCATAGTACTAGTCTTAAAACCATTCCCATCTGCCAACAATGAAAAAATGTAAGGTGGATCTAAATAAAACATAGCATGGCTATCTTCATAAGATGCTGTGACCTACATTGACCAATTGTGTTTGCCATCTTGCTTTTGGCAGAATACCCTAAAGACATGCACTGCCGCATCTTATCAGGAGTCATGCCACCGCCATTATCTGCAGTCATAATCTAATCACTACTGAGGAGAGACGAAAAAATGATATCACATGTTGCAAATTAAACTACTAAATCTCAGAATCATGATAATTTACAAAAGTACGGGAAACTTTCATAATGAAATGGTCCAAAGACAACGAACATACAAGGATAAGGAACAGAGAACTAAATTCCAAGAAAACTTTGAATGCTATTTTGGAAACAGAACTCATCAAACAGAAAATTAAGAGAAAGACTTGAAGTTTTTATTCAAAATATGCATGTCATTTTCACCGATAACACAACCATTCAACCCAAGCAACAACAAGAGCAGTAAAGAAGTTAATTTTTTTTTCGATTTTCAGGACATACAAAGATAGAAATGCTAATACCTTGAACCACCACCATTTTATTTTTGTCTTTCATGTTCTCCAGCACATCAACATGGACATAGGTGGCTCCATTGCAGACCTGATTAAAAAATTTATGGTCAAGAACCATCAAGCCACAAATATAAAAGCGAGAAAAGCCACTTTATTAAGAATAAAGTAGTGCAAGTACCTCATCCAAGGCATTATCTAGAAGCTCAGCAAACGCTGGAAAACAGCAATCCATGATGAAAAAACCAACTTTAAATAAAATTTGAGGACATTGCAAAAAATAAAATCACAGTTGAATAAGTATTCACCTCCCAAAGCCCATTTATGGCTTGTAGCATTTGAATGCAAGAATTTAGGATGAACTCTCACATGAACCATGTCCGCTGTAAAATAATAAACACTATAATTGCTAACTAGATAGATAATGTGAAAACTATTTAGCACGCAAGCTAGTTGCATATACTCATAATGTCAAACAACTTCCTCATGATACACAATAATGAAATAAAACTCAAATTTTTTCCTTGTACATCTATTTATGTTACCAATATATGAAAATATAAAATTGGCCATGTACAAGAGAGAATTTTTAACTATCTTCCTTATCAGCAAAAATAGAAAATTTTCAAGAAATATAAAAACCAAGTCAAAAAGAAGGAAGAGTTGATCAAATTCGAAACCTAACATGTATGTATCTGAGTTATGGTTCAGTTAGCCAACAATTAATATAGAGTAATTTTGTGTGCCTATGGCATAAGATGATTAGCGCTGCAAATATAAACAAATTAACAACAATGCAGGTGCAGCAATATACACTGAAGCAAAAAAAAAAAAAAAAAAAAGAGAGTCCAAGTTTGAATCAAATCCACATATGAAATGTGAGTTACAACTACTTAACAAAAAATACATTGCAGTTTCTAACATCGATCAAATATCAAGAGATGGTACAGCTCATAGAGCTAGACACATAACAAGAGTAATATAATGTATATCAGTTACACGGCAGTATGATGCTTGAGCATAATATTTAGTTATAACTAGTAAACCATCTACTATTTCAAAATTTTAAACTGAAAAACTAGAATCCCCCCTTATTATCTCTTTTAATCGATGGTTAGGGCAGAATTTCTCCTCTAGGTTTACCATTAACATTTTTCCCCCTCATGCTTCCTATCCAATGCATCTACCAGCCTTATTCAAAGTCACCCCATATTCAAATCAATAGGGCCATTTGCACAAGTATTATTTCTTAATAACCTAATAACATACATTACCATTTAGCGCTGCCAATTAAAAACATAAAGAATTTTCCTTTATAAGTTTCCATGGAAAGGGCAAAGTCAAAAACGAACTCGTTCAAAAATCCTACTAAACTTAGAGGGTATGTTGTTGAGTTTATGAACTCTTCAAAATATCTTAGAAAATGTTTGAAAGTGTCATGTGTCATCGACTGTTGGGATAAATTTTTTGCAAAGGTGAGTAAAATATAATAGATTATAAGTTTCAAAAACATATTATAAGATATAGAAGCTTATAAGATTTTTTAAATAAGTTTAACCAAACACCCTATTGATCCATTGTGCAGCTTCTGTGATTTCTGCCTCCTTCTTTATCATCGTTCATGAACTTCAAGCATACTACCTCCCAACAGTTAATTAGCGTTATCCTCCATATATCAAAACCTGATGGAAGAACTACTATAGATTCCAAGTAACTATCCAAAGCTCAAAAATCCATTAAGAACTGCAACCACTAACAAATAAGCTTTTCCACACAGAAAAGTGAGTTGAATCAAGCGTAGGCGACGTTTTCTGGCAAAGCAATTCATATTGCCTGACAAATAAGCATATTAAAATGCAAATATTATCTTATTCTTTTATGTGGCTGACGAAAGCAAAAATAAAAAATCGTACCCAAAAAAAAAAAAAAGAAAAGAAACACAATACTACGACATGGAATCAATCAAGAACCAGAATTCTACGCACCAACGGAAATCTCGCCGCCATCACAACCGCCCTCGAAGTCCCCGGCTTTCCAGAACTGTTTACATCTCCGCATCAGAGCAACAGTAGTAACCGCTTTCTCTTTCGCTTTTCCCACTGCAACATGGTTCGCATTCTCAACAGTCTCTTCTTTCACCGCAACCATAACACTATTGGAGATGGTACTCCGAGCAACAGTTCGTTTCTGCCAACCCTCCCGTTCCGCGGGCTGGATCGGATCAAGAAACCCAACAGGCAAAACCGATTCGATCTTCTGTTTCTTCTTCGGACTAAGTTCCACGTCGGATTCATCATCAACGGAGCCGTCGGAACTGAAACCGGAACTCTCGCCACTGCTACTGCTTAATGAAATTATTTCCCGACTATTGTTTTTCTCCGACAATATCTTGGATTTTTCAAAAGTTTCTTGTTTGATAAAGGAACCCATTATCACCAAGGCTTTTCAGGGTTAGACCTTGTATTTCTTTTAGTTTTTCACAGAATGGGAAGAGGAAGGAAGACGGAGAGTTTGTATGGGAATAGATAATGTAGGGAAGGCGCGAGAGTTGCGGTTTAACGGCCTCCCGCGGGTTTGGGGTTGATTTTGGATTGGGTTTGGGGTCGGGTTTGGGTGGCTGGATCAATGCAAATGGCCTAGTTTGTTATGAAGTTGTTGGAGGGAATCACAAAAGTTCTGGTGGAAATCTATAGGATCCTCTCTCTCTAAAGTATAGACCAAGTAATGCATGTATTGAGGTAAAATATAACTCTTATATAGTTACTTCATGACAGTATTTATAGAGATTTGAAACTTTAATCTTTTCTACTCGGGAAGAAATATATACTATTTTTTTTTATTCACATACACTTATATTAGGAGTCTATTAAATTTAAATTTCCAACTTCACAATTTATGTGTGAATTAATATTATTGAATCAAAAGATACCCAATAAAATATACATTATTTAATATAAATTGTTTCCTCTACAAATTGTTGATTTGAAGTTTCTTAATCGATTGTGACAATTTTCTAATGCATCATGCCAATCTCATATTTTTGTTCCTAAGAATTAGAGTTCTTGTCACAAAACCTAATTTGTTACACGTATAGCGTGACAAGAAAATTATGAGGAGAAAATATGAAAGAAATTCTAATCAAATATATTTTAATTTTTTCTTCAAAATGTACATTTTTCAATATATATATATATATATATTATATATTATTATTATTATTATTATTCTAACATTAAAATAGTCACTCAATTCTATTTTCACCCAAAAAATCCAACAAAAAAGTATTGATTTGATTGCTACAATAAAAAATGTCCCCCCCAAAAGATAAAAAAAACATATCAGAAAACAACTTTTACATTATCTAAGAATTCATTCTTCCAAAACACATAACAAACACATAATAAAATCAAATAAAAAACATAACCAAACAACCTAAATAAATTAATAATTAATCTATGAAATAAAAAATAATGAAAAACCAAAGAAAGATCAATCATTCATGAGCAACACAGACTTTACAAATAAAAAATCATGGTTGAAAAAAGGAAATAGAGTCCAATAGGGAAAATCATCGCACTCAAACAAGGAATCATAATTAATGAAAAAAAGTATTAAAATTTTCTTACTTAAATAAACTAATCGTCATGATACATCGACTATACGTGCATAAATTTAATTTTATCATATTAATTATTGATGATAATTATATTAGTAAATAAGTTATTTAATTTTCTATATAGTATAAATAAGCAATATCAATTAATAATACTCATACTAAATAAATCAATCGTCATGGCACGTCATCTATGTGTACATAAATTTAATTTATCATATTAATTATTGATAATAATTATATTAGTAAATAAGTTATTCAACTCTTTATATAATTTAGATAAGCAATATCAATTAACAACATTCATACTGCATAACATACAACATTAATTATTAATTATTATAAATTCATATATAGCAAATAATTCCTACTTCAAAACATTAAAAAATATAGTATATGCATACTTGTCTATACATTTAATAATTTTTTTTCATTACGTTTTGATAGTATTATTTGTGTTTTGTGATTTTACATCAAACTATAAATATATTTTTAAAATTAATTAAAAATTAAAAGTATAATTGATGATTCAAAATTTTGTGTAATATGATATAGTCAATTTGAGTGTGTAAGATGTCTTTCTTATTTATATAGTATAAATATATAAATTTCCATTAGCCATTCTAGCTAGTAAGGAAATAGAATCATATCGTATTGTATTATTTAAACTAAAATTAATTTTATAATTATATCTCTTTTATATGGATGAAGAAGTAAAGTAATTCTCTTTTCTTTATGTTTCCCGGTATACATATTGTTATACTTGATTTTAGTTATTTAGAATTCTAAAATAAGTTTAATATTTACTTTCATGTAGATATTTCAGTTACAGTTTCTTAGTCGTTGTTGTATGTTTTGACATGTGACTCAAATGAATTCTAGGAGAATTTTGGTGAAGAGACCCATTTGATTACTCAACTTTGGCTCAATAATTGAGAGTGTTATGCTTAATGAAATTTATAAAATCTTATATCAATTTGAACCTCTCATTCAAAAAATATTCATTGAGTGCTTATTTACAAAAATTCATTAAGATTTGAATGAAAAAATTGAAACTTAAATTGATGAGTTATAAGAGGATAACAAAGAATAACAAGAACCTAAGCGCAAATGTTGCCTAGCCGGTCAACTTGGGGTGAGCCAAAGAAGAGGGCGCAGGTGCGATGCGGTCAAGACTTATATTTTTTTTGAATTAAATTTAATTAAAATAATTATTCAAATTATTAATTGAATTATACATAATCCTACAATATTTATTTTTACGAGTCATAACTCTTCAAAATTTATTTAACACTTCCACAATAATTAAAGAGTTATGTCTCCTCTGCCAACAAGTGCCATTAATTAAAGAGTTGTGTCTCCTCTGCCAACAAGTGCCACTAATGTCTCTCGGATCTGATTAGACATGAATCATGTCTTTTAGTTCAAAATTATGTCTCTTCGTCTTAGTTGTAACTTTGCATAAAGTCATGACACAACATATAAATAAGAGTGCCTGGAACTAAATCAAACAATTAAAAATCTGAAGCATACAATAACATTCTGTCTATTCATTATACTACACACATTATACACAGTCCATATAAAAGAGTTCTTAAGTCAGTAGAAGTTCACTAGTCCATTGACACTACAAAAAAATGCTGATTTTCTGGCAAAAATTTTCAATGAAATACCATAGGATTTCCGACGGATACATACATCCGTTGGGAATTCTATGGAAATTCGATGGAAATTATGGCACCTTTGTGCTGGGAAATTGGCGAAAGAATTTCCAAGAAAATGTCCGTCGAAAACTTCGTGAAAAATGACGCCCAATAGGCATATTCATAAGGAATTTTCGTTGGAAATGAACGAATAAATTTAATTAAAATTTTAATTTATATCCTATTTATGAGAGATTTTTTATAGATATTTGTCGAAAATTCAAATTTTTTTATTTTTTAATTTCTTATTATTTTTCATAGGAATTCCGATGGATTTTTTCGACGGGATCCATCGAAAACTTAAAATAAAACATCAGATGAATTTTTTTCCCACATTTCCATTCCTTCTTTCCTCTATTCCTTTCTCCCTTCCTCCCTCCCCTGTCATGCCTCCTACCGCAGACCTCTCGCCGTCGACCAACATTGTCACCACCTTCTCCTGTTATCACCAGCGCGCCGTCACCTTTATCACCTTAGCCCGTTGTCGTTGCGTGCAGTAAGTTTTTCTCTTCTCTTTTTTTTTTTATTTTTTTTATTTTTATACTTTTTGTAAATTGATATTTATTCATATTTATTTGCACCAGAGTATTGAATTGGAATTGATTGATTGAATAAATTTATGAATTGGAATTGAAATTGTAATTGATTTGATAAAATTGAAATTAGTTATTTTATATTTTTTTTTGTAAGTTGTTGTTGTTTTTTTTTTTTTTTTTTTTTTTGGCATTGGAGTATTGAATTGGAATTGGAATTGATGTTGGATTTAAATTGGAATTAGCTATCTTTTTAAATTGAAATTTCATGTGAATAAAGATCTTGGCTAGGGATTCAATGGAATTAATTGGATAAATTTATGAATTGGAATTAATGCTGGGTTTAAATTGGAATTAGCTATTGAGTGACTTATTTTGTGAAATTTTAACTATTTTTTAATTTTTTAAAAGGTTTGTTCGATTGTTTCTTCATTCAGCTCATCTATATTATTCTAGTTTTGAGTAGTAGTGGCAAATGGGTGGATGGGTGGGTTGGGTTCAAAAATGAGTTGGGTTCTACATAGGTTAAGATAAATGGATTGAAAGTGGGTTAACTTCAAAATGAGTTGAGTTGTGCGTTGGATTGGATTTGAAATGGTTTTAATAGAAAACAAAAAAATTGATTTAATTTACTTATTTTAAAAAATTAATTCAAAAGATCATAGTAATATTATTATACCTTCTACACTTTATTTAATATACAATTTTACAATATAATAAGATGATTTATTAAATTAATTAAATTTTTTGAATGGACTCATTTTGAATCCACTTAAAACCCATTTTGAACTCAAATTTGATACAAACCATCTAAAATTCAACCCGCTCATACCCTCAAATGTTAAGCCCAATCCAACCCAAAATCATATGAGTTGGGTTGAGCCCATAGGTTCTAACCCAAATTGACACCCATAGTTTTGAGGTATGCAAGTCTTTTAAATCCAATGTCATTTATTATTTGAAAAATTAATGCTTTATGAGTAATAAGCATGTGGTATATTGAGTTTTAGATAGGATTGGTGGTTTTAGAGAGGATGGAATTTGATGGAAGGAGTGTAACCTTCCCATTTATTGCTGTTGGATTATTATCTACTTGTGTGTGTGCAGAGTAACAAGGGAATGCGATATGTTATTTTCTTTAGATACAAGTATATTGGAATATCATTAAAAGTTACTAAGATAAGATGTTGAAATACTTCTAATTGAGAATCTTGGTTGCTTTGATGCTAACCACGACTTCATTGGCAAGTTTTTGAATAACAAATATTTTTTGCCTGTGAATATTTTTGAAATTTCCTTTAATAATTGAAATGATAGAAAATCTACTACCCTAGGAAAGTGAGTCCATGTCTTTTGTGATTTAACATGGTTAAATATTAAATTATAATATTGGAGGTTTAGATAATTGACGAGTAAGCAGTTACTAGGATTGTATAATGTTGATTCAGATTGTGAATGCTTTCACATTAGCTAGGACCTTTCCCTCCTCTTTATAGAGAAACTATGGTAGCTAATAGTGAAAGTTCCATTCATTTGACGTATAAATTTAATACACTCGAAATAATAATAAAATGCCTAAACAAAAGTCTTCAAAAATAACCAAATCGAACCAAAAAATATTTTTGAATAGAAAAGGAGTAATCAAACATGCCCAATAAAAGTTTCTATTTAAAAATTCATTCATTCATTACATAAAGTCTTCAATCTTTTTGTCTACTTGAATCTATTGATGTAAATGATAACCACTCAAGGATTGAAATGTCAGGATCATCGCATCAATATATCTAAGTAGATAGAAAGATTGAAGAGTTTATAAGATAAGTGAATATCTAAAATTCTACCGAAACTAATTTATTAAGTTTAGTGTTAATTGTTTATATGCATTTTACATATGTAATTATTAAATTGTCGTAACAATATTATTATTCATATGTGCTGTTTGTTTTTGTTTTATAGATGACAGACCAGTCAGGTTTCTGTCCCCACCCCCCATTGGCTGAGGTTGGAGTTCTTGTGAGGTAGGGAGACTTCCCATAAGACACACCTCCCAACCGACCAGTCTCCCATCACGACGTCTATTGGTCATCAGTTTATACCTACAACACACCTTCCTCACATCTCTACAATACTCCTTCTCTCTCATCCTCTTCATCACCATCAACTATGACCTCCTCTACTGCTATGAGGTCATCAAACCGTTCCCTACACCCACCCTCATAGCAACATTACCCGTTTAAGCCACCATCCACATCATTCGCAGACACTACATCACCACTCCACTTGGCACTCATTCATCCCCTGCTGCTCGGCCTGGTCGGATATCTCTCAAACCCTTCGAGATCTGATGTTCAGGGAGTGAAAGTTATATGAATGTTATTAATTATATGAATGTTATTAATATATTTACTTTCACAAATTAAGTACGTATGTGTATTGTATGTAACCTAACTTATTTCCTTTTATTTCACAGAGAAATGTCACTTGGGACCCTCAGTACGAGGGCCATCGATGCTAAAGAGGGTTACAAACTAAGTGACATGTATGGCCACACCTGGAAAAGGGACAAGAGGTCGAAGTGGATTAGCGATGACACTTGGGGTACCCTGCAGTGGCATTGGAAAGCCCAAGAATTTTAGAAAAAATATGCGTAGGCCCAAAAGAACCAGGCTTCTGAGACCGGTGGATCCCTCCATACTGGAGAGAGTGTATCCACTAGGACACATGTCAAGCAATTTGTAAGCTTCCTAACTTTTAGTCCATAGTAAATTTAGTCTACTTTCGTAATGTTTGTTACTTTGTCCAATGTTATAATGTTTGCATGGCATGATTGATGGGGAAGGATTGGTGCCCTTCCCATTTGTTATTCATTTATTTAGTTGATGGAAAAGGGTTGGTACCTTTCCTAAATAATAATGTGTCATTGTTTATATATGGTTGTTGAGCTTCTATTTTTTCGAGCAAAGATCAATTTCTAGGGAGACTCTGCTGAGTCTTTTTCTTATATTCATTGTAGTTTAGTAATATGTATATATAACACACTTATGTTCACTCTTGTTCTGTATGTAGGCTCGAGATTTGCACAAGCCACCGACAGTGGAGGAGATTTCTACCCATACCCACCAAAGGCATGCCTATAGAAGCTGGGTAGATGAGAGGATTAGACAAGCTACGGTAAGTTTATTACATATAACATAAGATCCTTTTAGTTACATTATAGTGCATTCATTTATTTATTTTTATCTTGCAGAAGAGCTTCAAGCATATCAATGTTGTAGTCCCAAATCTTAGTCGGAGGGTGTTAGAAGCAGTGCATCTACCCAACAGTCTCAAGCTAAGTTGTGAACTTAGACTGTAGATGGCCCCAGCAAGAAAGGACGGGTTTATAGGTAGAGCTACCAGTCGTCGCCCTCCTACACTAGCGTGCCTCAGAAGGAGCTTAGTACATCAGCTACAACTTAGTTGGTGGCCCTCTTGGAGGCCCGTTTGCAAGGCGGTCTGCAGGCCACTTTGCATGGCGATATTCTGGATATGCGGAGCATGTTCTCTAAGTGGTTGGTCGCAATGCAGAATTTGATCGCTCAGTTGGTCATGCAAAAAGATGCTTCATCCGGATCCTCTGGCCCACCCCCACCATACCACCAGCCATGTTTGATTAATAGATGACAAAATAAAAATAGTGACATGTGATTGAAAATACCAACATAAATGTATTTGCAAGACATTTAAGTAGTGCTACTAATTTTTTCCTCAAAACATCTTTCATATTTATTTATAATATCATTTGTAAGAGATGCTGCAAATTATTTAGTAACACTAATTTAACATCATTTTACAGTATAGTGACATATTAAAGTAACATAGTGATATTAATAAAAGAAGAACACTGTAATATAATACTTATGGCAATTGATTAATAACTGTTATTAAAATGTAATTTCTTAAAAGTACTAACATAATTATATGTTAAAGGCATTTAACTAGTATCACTACTTTTTCTTGAAAAAAATACGACTCATAATTTAGTTATGGTGTGACATGAAATACATATCACAAAAGTAGATAAAGTATAAGTATATTAACAATCGTAAAATTTATAAATTAATATCAATTATCATAATGTATTGATTATTAACTACTTGATATACTTTTAATGTATCAACTAAATTAACCATATTTTTAAAGAAGTATCAAAATTCAAGGGGGACAGCCATTAAGCTGCACTGTCCATGCCGAGAACCCACCGTCAGATCGACGTTAGCAACACCCTTGATCGGTTTAGCGGCCGAATTCACAGCTTGAATTCGACTGCTATGGGGTATAAGCCGTAACCCCAGTTTCTGTACTTCTCCTTCTGAAATAAAGTTGTGTGTGGCTCCAGAGTCTATCATAGCCATCGCCTCTTTACCGTTCACCACCACTTTAACATACATTAGGCCCCATTTAGGAGGAGGCCTTTCTTGAATGGCACTCAGCAATTGTAAGGGATTCACCCGAGAATGACCACTGTCCACCTCAGCTTCCTCTTTTTCTGCAATAAGAGCATTCAACTTCCCTCGCTTGGGGCAATCCCTCATTCGATGGTCGCCATTGCACATATAGCAACCTTTGTTCGATTTGTCCACAACCTGGCTTTGATATCATCCTTGGAACCGAGTTCCTAGTGACAGCGAAGGCAGCCGTGTATGCACATTGGGGTGGATTATTGATTCTCGATGAAGGCTGTCCCTCTTTTGTACTTGGGACGTACCTTTCGGAGCCAAAATCGAGTGAGCTATTGACTGAACAAAAACCGGGATTGATTTCAGCCACACAGTTGAAGGCCGGGTTAAAGCATGGGGAAGTGACTTACCTCGCTGCGTTGGTTGAGTTAAAACCGGGAACGGTTCAGGAGGTGCCTGAGTCAGTGGGAAAAGTGTTGGAGGAGTTCGCGGATGTGATGCCGCCAGAACTGCCTAAGAAATTGCCGCCGAGGCGAGCTATTGACCATAAGATTGAGCTGGAGCCGGGTGCCCGACCCCCTGCCAATGCTCCTTATCGGATGAGCCCTGCCGAATTGACGGAGTTGAGGAAGCAGTTGAATGAGTTGCTGGAGTCCGAAATGATTCAGCCTTCCAAAGCCCCTTATGGTTCCCCAGTGCTTTTCCAGAAGAAGCAGGATGGCTCGTTACGGATGTGTGTGGATTACCGAGCATTGAATAAGGTAACTGTGAAAAATAAGTACCCTATTCCTAATGTCTTGGATTTATTTGATAGGTTGACGAGGGCAAAGTATTACACTAAGATTGACTTAAGGTCAGGCTATTAGCAAGTGCGTATCGCTGTCGGTGATGAGGGAAAAACTACTTGTGTAACGAGGTACGGTTCCTATGAATTCTTGGTGATGCCGTTTGGCTTAACCAATGCCCCTGCCACATTTTGTAATTTGATGAATGATGTACTTTATGAGTACTTGGATCGTTTCGTGGTGGTATATTTGGATGATATCGTGATTTATTCTGAGTCCCTCGATGATCATGTTTGGCATTTGAGACTTGTGTTCCAGAAACTGCGGGAGTTCCAGCTCTACGCGAAGAAGGAAAAGTGTGAATTTTGCCAGGAGGAGATCACATTCCTTGGGCACATTATTTGCCAGGGAAAGATCAAAATGGATGGGAGGAAGGTGCGGGCTGTGGTGGACTGGCCCGTCCCCTCAAAGCTGACTGAGTTGCGTTCGTTTTTGGGATTGGCAAATTATTACAGGCGGTTTATCAAAGATTATTCCAAAATGGTTAGACCCTTGACGGATCTGATGAAAAAGGATCAACCGTGGGATTGGAATATTGCATGTGATGATGCCTTTCAGTGGGTAAAGCGGGCTATTGCCTCTGAGCCAGTATTGAAACTGCCTGAATTTGACCGACCATTTGTTGTTCAGGTTGATGCATCGGATTATGCAGTGGGTGGCGTCTTGGTGCAAGAGAAACATCCAGTTGCATTCGAAAGCCGTAAACTGAGAGGAGTAGAATTACGGTATAGCACCCATGAGAAGGAAATGGTGGCGGTAATACATTGTCTTGATGCTTGGAGACACTATCTGTTGGGAACAAAGTTCACCGTTATGACCGATAATGTTGCCAACACCTATTTTCGGACCCAAAAGAAGTTGACTCCAAAACAGGCCCGTTGGCAAGAATTTCTGGGGGAATTTGATTTCGAATGGGTACACAAACCGGGTAAGCACAATGAAGTAGCCGATGTATTGAGTCGAAAGCGAGTGGAAAATTATGTCGCCGCTTTGACAGTGGTAGAATCGGATCTCTTGGAACGGATTCGGGAGACTTCCCAAACTGACTCGGTATATAAAAGACTTACTGAACTCGTGGAAGCTGGCGAGATTCGAAAGTATTGGATACAAGATGGGTTGTTGTATGCCAAGGGTGGCCGTGCTTATGTACCTAGCGGACCCTTAAGAAGGGAAATTCTGAGGGAAATACATGATCCAGAATGGGCGGGTCATCCTGGAATTGAGCGAATGTTGGCTCTATTGTCCCGTCGGTATTATTGGCCTAAGATGGAGGAAGATGTTGAGGCCTATGTGAGGACTTGTTTGGTTTGTCAGCTGGACAAGTCAGAGAGGAGGAAACAAGCAGGCTTGTTGCAACCTGTTACCTATACCCGAAAGGCCATGGCAGTCCGTCTCCATGGACTTTATTTCTGGATTCCCTAAGGTGAAGGGTATGGCTTCTGTTTTCGTTATCGTTGACAGATTTTCTAAGTTTGGGATATTCATTGCTGCCTCTAACGCTTGTCCGGCCGAGATTGCTGCAGATTTATTTTTCAGACATGTGGTGAAGTATTTCGGGATGCCTGAAGATATTGTGAGTGATCGGGACACTCGCTTTACTGGCCGGTTTTGGACCTCGTTGTTTAACTTGATGGGAACTACCTTGAAATTTTCCCCAGCAAATCATCCCCAAACCGATGGTCAGACAGAAAGGATGAATGCACTGTTGGAAGAATATTTGAGGCATTATGTTTCAGCGAGCCAAAAGAATTGGGTAGATTTACTTGATGCGGCCCAGTTTTGTTATAATTTGCATCGATCGTCAGCCACTGGCTTGAGTCCGTTCGAATTGGTTTATGGCCAACAACCCCTGAATCCTCATGAGATTGCTCTGCAGAGGACAGGCGGCAAGTGCCCTGCGGCTTATCGGTTTGCACGGGAGAGACAGGAGTTGTTGGATGAGGCTCGAGATAGCTTGGATAAAGCTCAACGCAGAATGAAAAAGTATGCGGACATGGGTAGACGGGATGTTCAGTACAGTGTGGGGGAGATGGTTTTGTTGAAACTTACCCCACAGATTTGGAAGAAGATCAGCTCAAAGGCAGTACATCGTGGCTTGGTGCCGAAGTATGACGGTCCCTTTGAGATTGTGAAAAAAGTCGGTAATGTGGCTTACCGGTTGAAGCTGCCGGATCGCTTGAAAATACATCCTACCTTTCATGTGAGTTTTCTGAAGAAGTACTCACATGACGATGATGCTCCTCGGAGGTAGGCTAAACGAGCTCCGCCCGTTATTCGCCAGCAATATGAAAAAGAAGTTCAGTGTGTGTTGGATCACCGAACGAGGGGACAGAGTAAGAAAAATCGGCGAACAGATTACCTTGTTCAATGGAAGGGGGAGTCTGAGGCGGATGCGACATGGGAAATGAATGTGGATCTTTGGCAGTTTGAGAATGCTATTGAGGAGTATTGGCAAGCACGGAGAACACTATCTCCGACGAGGACGTCGGATTCTTCCGGCGGGGGTGGTTTGTTAGACCCTTGATTTATTGAATGCCATTGGCATGGCGGCCTTAGCATGCTAATGAGCAAAGAGTGCCGGCTTGGTGCGGCACAACTATGGCCAAGTGTGGGTTTTGCGGACATCGGTTGTCTTAGTTCTTTGTTGCCTACGGAATACACTCGACGGGCTGAGCGTCGTGTGGCTTGTCGGTTCATTGGCTAAGGGATGCGCGGATGTTGCGGGGAACTCGCGCACACTTAGCGCAAGAAGGCATAGGCGTTCGGGCGCTCGCTCGAGCTGGCAGCAGGTAGCGGCGCGCATGCGCATGACCGTTTTGTAGTTGGGCAAACTCGATGACGTGGCTGGATGACGCGGCATCTAGCTGGCATGCCAGATTATGGGTGTGGCACACTCTGGCATGGATTCCGCATGGAAAGCAGTTATCAAAAGCAGTTCTGCGGACTAGTGGGTGGCGGTTGTGGAGCGGTTACTTGGATAAGTTAGCTCTTGCAGGAAAAACCGTTAGGACACTAGGCGGGCTGTTATTGGTCCAACTTAGCCTAGCAGTTGGGGTTGTCAACTGCATCGTTTTGGCTTGTATAGGCTCAGACCTCACAAACAATTGGTGTGTGAAGGTTGAGGCGAAATTCCTTGTATTGTTGCTTGGTGAATAATATAAGGTTGGGTTTTCCCGTAATTGCTGTGTGCTTTTATCTTGCTGTTGCTAAATTCAATTGCTGAATGTGTGTGTTGACTTACTACTCTCAAACATTGAATTGAACATCGATTGGTTGGCTGCTAATTGTTGGGGCAATTAGGCCGGCACAGTGGGAAGAATTAGGAGGAACGAACCCTAACACTTGTCACAGGGGTTACCTTCGTTAGGGTTCGTTCCTCCTAATTCTTCTCACTGTGCCGGCCTAATTTAATATTTTTAATTTCTAAATTTAATTTATGTCACTTTTTCAAATATATTATTTAATATAATAATTTTGAGGATATCTTAAATAATTGAAAAAATATACCTTTTAAGTATAAAAATAAGTTAATATAACATTTGGTGGATAGCTTGATGGTAAATTCATATTCTTTGCAAAAAGATAGCTATAGGTTCGAGTTTTATATAGAGCAATTGGAATATGTTGGAGCTTCATATATAAGATATTGAATGTAGAAAAACATATCATTCAAAGGAATCTTTTGTGGCATTTGATTTAGCATGTTAGTTAATAATTTCTTATGGCATTTTAATATGTTATCTAAAAAAATCTTTTGTGGTATTTTAACATCATTATATGCATTTTTTGTGGCAAGTTACCATTTAAAATTATTTTTGTGATATTTTAAAATGTCATTTATTGTACTTTTGTGGCATATTACCTTGTTATTTAAAGAAATTTTGGTAGCATTTTAGTATGCCACTACATATATTTTTGGTAGCATGTTAGCATGTCATTTAAAAATATCTTTACTTGCACTTTGACATGTTATTTAATGCATTTTTGGTGACATTTTAATGTATCATTTCGTATAATTTTTTTGTTGTATTTTAGTAATGTCACATTAGAGGTTAATTAATAACATTTATACCTTTAGCTACCCCACTACAAGTGGCACTTTTAAAAAATATCATTAAATATAAAATTGCCACTATAACACTATTTAAGTGACACTTTTTAATGCCACTAATATTATATTTGGTCTAAGAATTTTGATAAGGAAAGAAAAATACAAAGGAACACTACAACAAAATTAAGCATTAAAGACATTAGAAAACGCCACTTAAATAATATTATAATAGCAATTTTATATTTAATGATATTTTTTAAAAATGCCACTTGTAGCGGTGTAGCTAAAGATATAAATGTCACTAAATTGCCTTATTTTGACATTAATAAAATGCAACAAAAATTGGATCAATGACACATTAAAGTGATGCATTAAGAAACATATCAAAGTGTCATTAAAAATTATTTAAACTTGCTAATATGCCACTAAAAATTACATGTAGTCGTAGGTTAAAACGCTACAAAAGTTTTTTTAAATGACAAGGAAACATGCCACAAAAGTACAATAAATAGCATGTTAAAATGACACAAAGTTACTTTTAAATGACATGCTAACGTGCAACAAAAAATGCATATAGTAATGTTAAAATGCCACAAGAGATTCCTTTAGATGACATTCCAACATGCCATTAAAAATAATTAGATAACATGCAAAAATAAATGGTAATTTTTTTTTTTTTGAATGGCATCTTAACCTACCTCTAGCATCCCATATATGAGACTCCACAACATACTCAAATTGCTCTATATATGGCTCGAACCTGCAATATTTTATTTGGAAAGCTATGAGTTTATTGTTAAGCTAGCCACTAAATGTTCATCACAAATAATCAAAAATACTATTATATTTTTATATTTTAAAAGCATATTTTCTCAATTATTTAAATATATGCTCAAAATTATTTTATTAAATAATATATTTGAAAAGGTGAGGCATTAAATTTAGAGAGAAAATATTCAAAAAAAATAAAAATAAATGTATAGGTGAGGAGAAAAAGTGGGGCAAAACTTAATTTTTTTATACTTTTTGAAAAATATGGTTAATTTAGTCAATACATTAAAATTATATTTAGTAGTTAACTAATCAAAACATTATGATAAGATATAAATTTATAGATTTTATAGTTATTAATAACTATACATACTTTATCAATTTTTGTAATAATTATTTCATGTCACACCATAACTAAATTATGAGTGATACTTTTTGATGGAGGTGTGAACTGTTTAGGAGTAAATTAGGCCAATGCCCAATCCAATCGACCAGGATACAGGTCGAGAAAAATGTTTGGTGAGATGACACGGTTGAGTCCTGCAACCAATCGCAAACGTCAGCTTAGCCGAAAGGTGCCTTCGGCTAAGGCACTTCGATGCTCAAATTAGTTTAATCAACTAGAAGGCAGAGCAGTAGAGTGAGGGCTTTTATGATAATTAGCATACCTTGTTAAATGCTAGCAATGGGGGTATTTATAGCCTTCTTGGTGAGGTTGATAAGTCCATGATGCCCTTGTTGTGCAGAAAGGGTCTTTGTCCTTGTTTGGGGACTTTTAAGTCTTTTCCAACTTGTGTACTATTCCAAGTGGTGCCACTTCTAGCTTCCCAGGACATGGAGGTTCAAATGGGGTGTGCACTAGCCTGGTGCGCCAAAAGGAAGTGACACTAGTTGTGGCATGCGCTATTAATGTGGAGACATACCGCCTATCAGAGCATTCAATGCGATAGTGAGGTGTCGCATTTATTCGACCTCAAAGGTCGAGGGGAGAATCCACCAGTGAGTTATTAGAGCAGATTTTGGTCGATGAGGTAGGACTCTGTTGGATCCAAATATCTCCTGGGTTGGATCATGAGTGATCACTTTTGATCTAGTCGACCACCCTCTGGTCGAATAGACGAGATGTCGATAACCCCACTGGGGAAAGGCCTAGCTAGAATGTGTCTGATCGATCAAATGGCCGATCAGCGGTGGGCCGGGCCTGATAGCTAATTAGGCTATTCCACATCGTATATCTAGTCCAGTTCCTAATCGAAGTTAGGCCTATTAGGCTATCGCATATCATGAGTCCCCTCCATCCCAGTTCCTAATCGAAGTTATTGATGAGAAGAAGTGGGGAGTAGCTGAATTTCAATAAGTTGGATATGCTCAACGAGAGGTTCAACCGAAGGTAACATTCTAGTTTCAAAAGTTAACCAGGGTTTCAGTGCATTTAATGGGATTGTCACATTAGTTCACGCGAAGCATCAGGCGGCGGTTGCGTAATAATTACATCGATTGGGTTACCGCACACTAAGGCCTATAAATAGGTGTGGTGAAAACCTTTATTTTCAATTTAACAATGTTCCTAGAGGTCGAAGTCTGAGTATTTATTGCGTGTGTTGTCATCGAGCTTTCTTTTAATTCCGCTAGCCATGTAAGTGTTCTTCTTTGTGTTTCAATCTCGTAACTTTTATTCTTCTATATCTTGATCATCATATTTAGTTTATCCAATCATACTAAGCTTATTTAGTGGGGATGGTAGCCAAGTGAGCAACAGTGAGACCAGTCGATCAGATATGGGTTCGATAAGGGTTGGAGGTGGCTTGACTAGTGAGTCGAGTAGCTCTTCTAGCGATAGCTCGATCTCCTCTAGTAATTTGAATGGAAACTAAGGTACCACAGGGGGTGACGCAGGGCCGAGTCATAGTCCAGTGTCCCATGGTCAATTGTTTACTCCCGATCATTATAGCGAGATTATTTCAAAAATTACTCATAGCGACCTTGCGCTGCTTAGGTAGTTTTATCATATCCCCTCGAGGTACGAGTTGATCGTCCTTGGTCCTGCTGGAAGGATGCATCAACGACCGACCGGCTGTATAACTGTATTCGAGAAAGCTCTTAGATACGGGCTTTGGTTTCCTCTTGCCTAACCAATAGTTGACCTACTGGCAGGTTTGCAAGTCTGCATAACTCAACTCCTGCCTAACTGTTTTTCAACTTTATATAGCTTTGTTGTCTTGATGCACCTACATGACCAGCCTCCCACATTCACTAACTTTTCCAATCTCTTCCACCTTCCCATGTCCCTACAATTAGGTAGCACCAATGAGTCGGGCCTTTATTATCTCACCGCCCGTCCCCGTCGAAAGTTCTTAGTAACCCCCTCGTCGTCCCATGGTCAAGATTGGAAACAACAGTACTTTTATGTTTGAGCCCCTGGGGGTTTTAAGATTTCAGGGGGTGGTGGAGGTGGCATGTCAAGATGTCGGGTAACGAGACCCCGACCTGGCCCAATACTTTCATTTGGGATTTAGTTGAGTTCAGACAGATGGAGGCCTCAGGGTATGTTGAGGAGAGAAAGTTGGTGCTGGCAAGCTTATTGCCTGCCCAACTAAATTTTCCTACTGACGCTCATCTAGGTAGATGCCTTAGTCGACCTAATTTATTTAAAGTTTTGTTTGTTAACTTTATGGTTGGATTTGACTTGTTCACTTTGTCGTCCCTTTTTAGATTGAGAGGAAATTATGAACTACACACGAGCTCAAGCTATTGCTCAACATCAAAGGGAAATGGAGTGTTGCTAAGGAATTAGTTGCCAACAGGTCTAGCCTAAGGTGGCTCGACTATCGCCGACACCACTACCTGCTCATGAAATTTATCCTCAACTAGTTCGACCAGCGACCGTCAAGTTGGGCAGTCTGGCATCTTATCAGAAGAGGCTTACGTTCGAGAAGCCCCAGCTTGCTCAAAAAAGGGGCTACCGTTGACATAAAAAAGGGGAAAATTAGGGGCGTCGGCCCAGCCACCGAGGTCGACCTCTTTAGGCCTTGGGAAGATGATGAGCTATTCCCATTACCCAAGTTTTCTTTCCCCTGATTCAAAACTAAATTCAGGGTTCATAACTCACTTTTGATGATGGCGGTGATTGCGACCGAAGCTGCACCTCTGAAGGTAATGATGGTCGGGCTCTTCATGTCTAAACAAAAGAAAATTATGGAAATGAGTTAGTTGGCTGCTCTGAAAGCACTGGTTTATCATACCAATATGGTAAGTGTACTTTAAAGTTTTCATTTTTCATTCTAAGTTTCTATTCGACATTGTCGACTAAAATCATGGGTGCTGCAGGTCAACCAGCTAGGTTATCATTTCTACCGCAGGGCCGAGCGGGCTCTCGGTGATCGAGAATAGCTCCAAAAGGAGCAAAGCAATGCAGAAATAGCTGGGATTAAACTCGAGTTGACGCAAGCACGGATCAAGCAGCTGAGCAAGTAGGTAGAGGATAAAGATGCTTAGCTCTTGGCTACTGTGGAAAAGAAGAGTAGGCTTGACGAGCTATTACGAAAGGTTAGGTTGGAGGCTGAGGCTTCCTACAACATCGATCGAACGCATGGGCACAACATCGCTATGAGAGGTCTTCTCACTTGACGATGTGAGGGATGCATTCGAGAAGGCCCTTAAGCAATTAGAGTACTTGGTCTATCAGATCCGACCCGAGGATAGGCAAAGATTGAGCCTTCTCCACATCGAGTAGCTCGAAGAATACCCTGAGGTTAAGGTTGTCGACACTACTCATCCATAAGTGGCCAAGGAATTTAGCTTTGCGAATAACTTTGCATTCGAGATTAGGGATGGGAAAGTGGATGTGGATGCATATTTCCTTCTAGTTGGGCCTAGGTTTCTATTGGACGAGACGAGGCCTTCTTGAATAATTATAGTCGCCCAGCCATCACCAGCGCCTGTGTCCGTACCCGTGCCCATGCCCGAGCAAAAGTTGAGGGGCCTCTAATAGTGGTGCTTATGCCTTGTTTAACCATGAGGTTATATTTGTGTGGGCTTGAAGTCGCATCTTATGATTTTAACCGTTTTGTGGTCAACTGCGGGGTCAGCTTCAAACGATCGGCTTGTTTATTAATTTAGGTTAGACGCCATAGTTCGTGCTGTCGGATTGATTTGTAGTCAATTGTAGGGTCGAACTAAGTAAGCATAGCTTGACTCCTGCCCTAGCCCATACCCACGTCAAAGGCCATGACTTTCCCCTTCATCCATCATCAAAGATTGGTTTTATCACTCAACTTCGACTCAATTTATTCTTCCTCTTGACCTAGTATGACCAGACCTAAACTAGAAAGCCACCAATCATAACGATCAGATCGTTTCTATTTGTGCTAGAAGCTTTAATTTTGTGGTTTGAAACTGATTTTGTAGTCAGTTACGGGGTCGACTTTAAATGACCAAATCATTTCTGTTTGGACGAGAAGCCTTAGTTGGCAGTTTGAAACCAAGTTTGTAATCGACGACGGGGTTGGCTTTAAACGATCAAATCATTTTTGTTTGGGCGAAAAGCTTTAGTTGTTAGCGTGAGTGAATAGCTGCACAAATATAAGTTTTATTGATTCTAGGACAGTACTTCAGTACAGTCGAGAAGAGACCTTGGTCTTTTTTACACAAAAAATTTTTTTAGGTTCACCACGTTCTATGGTCGAGAGAGCTCATTGCCATTTATATCTGCCAATCGGTAGGAGTTTTGCTTCACCACTTTGACCACTGAGTATGGGCCCTCCCATTTCGAATCGAGTTTTCCCACATTCCTTGACACTTCTACTTTTTTGAGGACATGGTCCCCTACTTTAAAGTTTCTTGGTGGAACTCATTTGTTGTAATGCCATCTTGGATCTATATCATTGCATTGTCGTGTATGCCTGCTGACACAGCTTGTCGATCATCTCCAGGTCGAATTTTCGTTTGGAGCCATTCTTAATTGGGTTATAGTAGATTACTCGAGCAGTGTGTTGTATTAGTTCTATCCAACGACCGCTTCAGATTCGTAGACTAAATTGTAGGGGCTGTGTCTAGTGGCGGTGCGAAGGATGGTTTTATATGCCCAAAGCACCCTATGGAGGTCATCTGCCCAACTTGCTCTGGTTCCTTCAAGTCGAGGTTTGAGGTGGTCGATGACAGTTTTGTTCGTGACTTTTGTTTACCCATTGGCTTGAGGGTTCCTAACTGAGGTGAAGTGTTGTCGAATTCCTAGGCTTTCACACCAGTTCCTCAAGCTCCTGCTCTAGAACTGTGTCCAATTATCTGATATCAACACTTTTGGCAAACCAAAATGGCAGATAATGTTCTTCCGCACAAAACTTTTAATGGCCAGGTCGGTGATCTTAGGGACTGTTTTTGCTTCGACCTACTTCGTGAAATATTAGACCACAACGATTATGAATTTTCTTTGGCCTGTTGTTTTTGAAATAGAACCGACTATATCTATCCCCTACTAGTCAAACAGCCATGTGATGTGAAGAGGTACTAGCATTGCCATGGGTCAGTGAGGTATGTTTGAGTGGACCAGCAAGATGGGTATTTCCTAGCGAAGTTAATGACATCCTTTAGCAGGGTTGGCCAGAAATACCTATATCTGATGACTTTGTGGGCTAAAGGTTGTCCTCCGAAATTATTGCCACAAATCCCTGAATGGACTTCTTGTAAGATGCCACGAGCCTGCTTCGGCATCAAATATCTTAATAAGGATCTAGAAATCAATCTCCTATAAAGCTGAACTTGTTCGTCGAGGGCGAACTTGGCTATTTGGCTTTTAAGTCTGCGCGCATGCCCTTTATCCTTGGGAACTTTTCCTTCCCCAAAATATGCCTTTATTTCATCCTACCAGGAGGGAGGTGCTTCTCCGATCTTGCCCACCAAATTCTGGTCGAAAATGCCTATGGTGGGTTTGTCGGTGACCAAAAATGTGATAGTTCTATCTCTGGTCCCCTTCGTCGAGCTAGCAAATTTTGACAGTATTTCGGCTCATTCGTTCTCTTGCCGAGGACTTGGCAGAGGGTGAATTTCCTGAACTGCTACTATAACCTTTTGACCTCAACCAAATAATTGTTCATTGTAATCTCCTTTGCTTCAAAGTTTCCTTCGACCTATTTTGTGATCAGCTGGGAATCAGTGATGGCTGCCAGCTGCTCAACTCCCTTATCTACTGCCCTCTTCAAACCAACAAAGAGGGCCTCATATTCTGCTTTATTGTTTGTAATAGGGTAGTCGAGTTTAATTGCAAAGTCGTATTCCTCAGCTTATGGAGAGCATAGAGAGATGCCAATTCCACCTCCTGAGGAAGTCACTGAATCGTCCACATGCAAAGTCCACATTAAGAAATCCTGATCAAGTTGGTCGGGGAAGTCATGTCTTTCAGCGACAAAGTTTGCTAACACTTGGGCCTTTATGGCAGTTCGGGGCTAAAAAGTAATGTCAAAATCCCCTAACTTGTGGCCCACTTCGTCAATCTTTCCTACGCGTTGGGTTTCAATAACACTTATTTTAGTAGTTGATTTGTCAGGATGACAACAGAGTGAGATTGGAAGTAAGGCCTCAATTTCCTAGCTACAGTGACCAAAGCGAGAGCAAATTTTTCGATCTCCAAATAGTTGTGCTTTTAGCCCTCGAATGCTTTGCTGCTGTAATAGATAGGTCGATGGGTGCCATTTCTAGTCGAGACCAAAACTGAACTAATCGCTGCCGAGAAGACTGCTAAATAAACATGTAAAACTTCTCCAACGTCGGGTTTAGCTAACATCGGGGGTCTTGAAAGGTATTGTTTCAATTCGACCAGAGCTTGATCGCATTGATCTACTCATTGGAAGCCTAATTTCCTCGCATTTCTAAGGATTTTTGGGAATGGTAAGCTTTTGTCGGCTAGTCGGGCAATGAATCGCCCCAGCGCTATAATTCTTTCGACCAAATACTGAACGTCACTAACTGACTGCGGAGGCGTGATGTCTAAAATAGCCTGGAGTTTTTGTGGGTTTGCCTCGATGCCTCTTTAGCTGACCAAGTAGCCTAAAACCTTGCCTCCCCTTACCCTGAATGTGCACTTTTAGGGTTGAGCTTCATGCCAAATGCTCGTAATATTGAGAATGTGTAGCTGAGGTCGGTTAAGTGGTTTTTTTCTTTTTCTATTTTGACAATCATGTCGTCAACGTAAACCTCTATGGTTTTTTCGATCTCATCTTTAAACATAAAGTTTACGAGTCGTTGGTAGGTTACACCTATATTTTTTATCCAAAAAGGCATGACCAAAAAATAATACACCCCATTGGGTACGACAAAAGAGGTCTTGTCCCTGTCCTTGAGTGCCATGAAATTTTGGTAATAACATTGAAATGCATCCATCATACTTAAAAGATCACAACCAGCAATATAATCTACTAATAAATCTATACAAAGCAGGGGATAAGGATCTTTAGGGTAAGCTTTATTCAAATCAGAAAAGTCGTTACACATCCACCATTTTTTCTCATTTTTAGGGACAAGGACTACATTACAAAGCCAACTTAGGTATTGAATTTCTATAATGTATCCTACTTCTAAAAGCTTGTTAACCTTCTCTACAATGATTTGGCATCTTTCAGCATTAAAGGTCTTGGTCTTCTGCTTAACTGGTTTGAATGAAGGGTCCACGTTCAAGTGGTGGATGATGATACTAGGGTCGATTCCTTGGAGGTCGGCAGCCTTCCAAGCCAAAGCATCCATATTTCTTCTTAGGAAATCGACCATTAGGCACTCCATGTGGCTTCCCAGATCAATTCCAATTCTGGTGGTCTTGTCAAGGTTACCCGACCCAAGCTCAATAGTCTTGAATTCTCCAATAGGCTTAACCCTGGTATTTTCCAACTTTTGATTCTTGTTTGATGTCCTTCCTTGAGTTCCGCTACTGGGACGTCCCCTGAGAGTTTCAGTTTTGGTTGAGCCTTCTACCCATTTGCCTCGATCGAGATTGTGTAACAACGCCAAGCTTCTTTTATATTGTAGAGGAGTTTGTCGGTTCGAGTGGCAATTGGAAATTTGACTTTCATGTGATAGATTGAGACTATGGCTCTAATATCGTTCAAAGTTGGTCGTCCAATGATAGCGTTGTAAGCGAATGGTGCATCGACGACCAGGTAGTTAACCATAAGTATTCTTCAGTGGAGGGCCTCTCCAAATGATGTGGACAAGCTTATAGAACCCTTAAGGATGATCTCCGACCCCCTGAATCCGACCAGGGATTTGCACACAGGCTCGAATTTCAGCTTTCTCATATTCATTCTCTTCAAGGTTGATAAGAAAATTATGTTTGTAGAGTTGCTATTGTCAACCAACACTTTCTTGACCTCGAAGTTGGCTATCTCTACAGATACCACGAGGGGACAATCTAGCTTGTTGTCTGCCCCTTGGTTCTCAATGTGAAAATGGTTATTGTCAGATAAAGAGATTAGTTCGGCACTGGTTGACAGCTAGAAAACTGTCTCAATCGAGGTAGATTTAGTCGATTCCAACCTTCTTTGGTTCTGTCTTCTTGCTGATTTGGAGTCCCATCCAGTACGGCCTCCAGCAATGGTATCAATCACTCCCCTGATGGGCAGGCGGGTATCATGGGCAGGTTTTTTTTCCTTTTATCTTTCTTACTCGGGCTAACCGACTTTTCTCTGTAGGGAGTCTGATTGGTTACGCTTATTTCCTATTTGGCTTTTTCAACGACAAATTTTTTCAAGTGCCCTTATCGAATGAGCCTTTCAATCTCGTCACGAAGATTGAAACAGTCTTCTATGTCATGACCTTTCTGCATGTGGAAATGATAATATTTTTTGGATCTCTTCATTGCTTCTATCTCGGTCAACTTCCCAGGCTTTTTGAGAAGGTTGTCATGTTGAATAGCGAAAACACCTCCTTTATTGTAGTGTTGAGATGAGTGTAGTTGTGGAAATGCTTAATCAAAGATCGATGACCATTTTTATGTTGTCTATCATCTTTCTCTTTTCCCTTTTTCTTGTTGCTGTTAGGGTTGTCATATTTTAGTTTGTTCATGTCCTCTTGCATCATGTACCTTTCCGCGAGGTCGAGCAACTCCTCCATTGTCCTGGGTCCCTCCCTGAATAGGGCATTAGCGCATTCTTTATGGCGAAAGCCTAGGAAGAGCACATCGATCAGAAACTCAATGCGAGGACTTTCGATCTTCAGAACCTCTGTATTGAATCTGGTGAAAAAGTCACGAAGGGACTCTTCCTCATTCTCCTCCGACTAGCGAACTGATGGAGGAACTTGTCGCATAACTGGTCATATGAGTAGATCGACGCAAGTTCCAATTTTACAAACAATCGAGCGCAATTCCTTAGAACGTGGTGACGAGCATCTTAGGGTGGATGTATTCATTGTGCCCATGAAGCTGCATCATATGCTCAAACTGTAGTAGATGCTCTTTTAGGTTCGACGAGCTATCATACTTGGGCAGTCCTGTAGGAACCTTGGCATCAACTGTAATGTGCTCGTCGATTATCTCTTGCACGAACGGTAACTCCCGCTTTTGATGAAGCCAAAGGGCACCATCGTAATGGGGATTCCTCTTAGTGTTCCTCCTTGGAATCTCTTTCAAACACATGTTCAACTATTGGACTAGTGGGATACTTCTTTTCGTTCATTTCGATTAGCCTGGGATAAATTCTTGTTCGTTTGAGGTCTTGGTCACTTGACCCTATCGCATTATGGGGCTCAAAGGGGTTGAGTGAGATGATTACTGAGTCAGCCACTTCTTCTCGAGGATTGGGTTAATGTTTTTCCCTTGGGAATCACCACGGGCTATCCTCCCATCGGGTAAGGGGACGTCTAGCTTCTGGTTAGCGCCTCTCTTCTCTCGAGGGCCTCTCCTCGCATGGTGAGTGTTGGGGAATAGCATTAGCAGTTGGACCAAGCTGATTGTTGTGTTTGTTGAGGGCAACTGACAGTTGAGTAGAAATTTAGGCATATATCTATTTGCTTATCAGCTACATGAACTGGGGCATGGTAAGGGTGACCACTTGTTTCGGCTCGGAGCTAGGCCCCACCACATCTAGTTCTTGCTGGGGTCAAGGAGAAGGGGTAGGGGATCTCATGTTCTCCACCCTTTCGAAAATAGCTCGCCTATTGTTAACCATTTTTTCTTAGTTGTGGACTTAAGTTTTCCACAAATGGCGCTGAATTATGGGGGTGTCAATTATTTAGGAGTAAATTGGGCCAATACCCATTCCAATCGACCAGGATAGAGGTCGAGAAAAATGTTTGGTGAGATGACAGGGTCGAGTCCTGCAACCAATCACAAACGTCAGGCTAGCCGAGGTGCCTTCGGCTAAGGTACTCCGATGCTTAAGTTAGTTTAATCAACTAGAAGGTAGAGCAGCAGAGTGAGGGCTTTTATGATAATTAGCATACCTTGTTGAAGGCTGGCAATGTGGTATTTATAACTTTCTGGGTAAGATTGATAAGTCCATGATGCTCTTATTGTATAGAAAGGGCCTTTGTCCTTGTTTGGGGACTTTTAAGTCTTCTCCAACTTGTGTACTATTCCAAGTGTCGCCATTTCTAGCTTCCCAAGACAGGGCAGTACAGAGGGGGTGTGCACTAGCCTAGGGCACCAGAAAAAGGTGGCACTGGTGGTGGTGTGCACCATTAATGCGAAGGTATGTCGTATGTTAGAGCATTCAATGCAGCAGTGAGGTGGTCGCATATGTTCGACCTCAAAGGTCAAGGGGAGAATCCACCAGTGAGTCATTCGAGCATATTCTAGTCGATGCGGTGAGACTCTATTGGATTCAAATATCTCCTAGGTTGGATGATGAGTGATCACTTTCGATCTGGTCGACCACACTCTGGTCGAATGGGCGAGATGTCGATAACCGCACTGGGGAAAGGCTCAGCTAGAGTAGATTTGATCGATAAAATGGTCGATTAGTGGTGGGCCAGCCTGTTAGCTGATTGGTCTATTCTGCATTGTATATTCGGTTCAGTTGAGTGTTATTAGGTTGGGCTTTTTGGGCTATCCTATATCACTTTTTTTCTAGAAAAAAGTAGTAATGCTAATTAAGTAGACCACAACAAAATTAAGCATTAATTTGTAGTAATGCTAATTAAGTACACCACAACAAAATATAGCAGTAATTTCAATAAAATAATGTTTTTATAAAATTTATTACACCACAACAAAATTAACCATTAAAGATACTAAAAAATGCCACTTAAATAATATTATAGTAACAATTTTATATTTAATGATATTTTTTAAAAATGCCACTTGTAGTGGTGTAACTAAAGATATAAGTGTCATTAAATTACTTTTGTTTTGGTATTAATAAAATGAAACAAAAATTATATCAAATGATACCTTAAAATGTCACAAAAAATGCATTAAATAACATATCAAAGTGACACTAAAAATTATTTTAAATGACATGCTAATATGCTACTAAAAATTACATGTAGTGGTATGTTAAAATGCTACAAAAGTTCCTTTAAATGACAAGGTATCACACCATAAAAAAATACAATAAATGACATGTTAAAATATCACAAAGATACTTTTAAATGACATGCTAACATGCTACTGTTAAAATGTCACAAAATATTCCTTTATATGACATACTAACATGCCATGAAAATTAATTAAACAATATGCTAAGTTAAATGGTAAAAAAGATTCTTTTAAGTGACAGTTTAATCGAGCACCTCATATATGAGGCTCCAACATGCTCTAATTGCTCTGTATAAGACTCGAAGCTACAATATTTTACCTAAAAAGATATGAGTTTACCATCAAGCTACCCACCAAATGTTCATTATAAAAATTTAAAAACATTATTATATTTTTATACTTTAAAAGCATATTTTGTGACACCCCACTCCGGGTAACCCAAAGCTGAGATATGAAAACATTCCAATCAAACATTCAGAACCCAAAATATAATTCAATAGCTCATAATTAAACTTTTTAAGTTTATCAGAAATAGCAGCGGATTCCAACTTAAACAAATCTGTAACAATTCTGTAATATACAACACATAAACTAAATACATGCCACAAAATCTCAAAGTCAACTTATTAGAAGCAGTGAAATTTTAAACTTAACAGACTCGATAAACCACAAAGTAAATGCCAAGATTCACATTCTTACATAACAAAATATTAACAATCCTTAAGTCATCCATATCAATATAACATATCATATGCCTCAAATACATACTTAGCAATCAGATGATTTCCATATATACATGCAATATCTGATCTATTACAAAACATACTCCTGTCCAGCCTGGAGTCCAAATTCCTCGCTTATTCCCTATCTGAGAGAATCAAAATAAATTGGGGGGGGGGTGAGTCCAAAGGACTTAGTGAGGGATAACTGTAAGCATAATAGAAAGAATCTGTTGAGGAAGAATCAACTCAACAGCCTGTAAATCAACAGTCAGGCAGAACATATCAGAATACGGTCAGGCAGACAGGTAGACAAGCAATCAATCAATCAGTTAAGCAGTCTATCAGTCAGGAAACAATCAAAATCAATCAATAAACAGATCAGATCAATCGAATCAATCTAACAGATCATATCAAAACAATCATATCAGTCCCTTAACGGCTCGTCCCATTTTACAGCTGGGAACAACATATCAGCTCGTCTCGCTTTACAACTGGGAACAACGTATCGGCTCGTCCCGAGCTTAACAGCTGGGAACAACGTATCAGATCGGTAATAGATAACAGACAATCGGATATCAGATCAACAGATAAAAGTACGGACAGAAAACAATTATCAGTAGAAGGTTCTGGGCGCCAGAACGGATAGATAACATATATCAATTGAAGGATAGCCCACACAGGGGTATACAGGTCAATTGCCAGATAACAAACAAATTCTGAACAATTAACAGACTTCAATAACATATCTGAGTACGGTACAGAAATAGAAAACTCACACAAGAGTTTATTCCAATAACATATAATTGAAAGAAGTGCCATGTTGGTAGACCCTCACCTAAGTAGTCTCAGAAGTGCTACCACAGTCAGCAGCCTATTGATCCGTGGGACCCACTTCATCGTTACCTAACCAAAAAGGTGATATTTATAATCAAAATCCATACTTAATCATGTTAATCACAATTATACCATTAATAATCCAGAATCTCTAATTTACCGATTAATACGGTACTATTGACCTAAAATGGCTAATAAAGCCATTATGGCCCAAAATAAACCCAATTCCTAATTACATATCAAATCTCATAACATCATCCTTAATTAAATAATAGTCCAATTATATCTCAAATTACCCAATTATCATTCTTAAGTTCCAATTTCATCACATTATAGATTAATCTCTTAATTAACCTAATTAATCCAAACTTATCATTTAATAATACCTAATCCGGGTCCACTACGCCATGTCATAATCCATGCATGTGAACATGTATACAAAATCATATTTCAAATCCTCATAATACAAGGTTAAGGAATACAATACAATATATGCATATATATATATATAAATAAACATCAACCAACTTCTATATCCTCGATCTGATCAACTGGACCTCGGATTCACAAACTAAGACTACCGTCACGATCCTCACGATGAGCAAACAAAACTGCCTCCAAACCGACACGTTGCCGCTACTGTCGGAAAACACCCGATCACTGCCAAAATGCTCCTCTCAACCTCCTGAACCCAAATCCACAACCAATTTCAAGTTTTGCCACCTCAACAACCTTTAATTTCACCTTGAAACCCCCAAACACCACTGACACCACCACCTCAGTCCTCCCATTTCCGCCGCCACCAGTGGCCGAAACTCAAAACTGACTTCACCAAACGCTTTGTTGGAGCTGAACCTGTCAAGAACCCGCCTTGGTCCACCCCAAAAAGTCGCCGAAAATGGAAACCCATCACCCCTACCATGGATGGATTTTTGGCCCAAATGTTAGGTAGCTACACCTGTCGGTTTTGGGTGAAAATGGAATATTCGTGTTCTACACGATGAGATGAAGAAAATGGTATATAACTTGATGGATTTTGGTGGGTAGAAAGAGGTCGCCGGTGAGGGAGGAACTCTCAGTGCATGGAGGAGAAGAATGGAGGAAGAATGGTGAAGAAAAGAGTTGACCAACTTTTTAAAATGTGATTTTTTTTTCAAAATTGCAATTCAGCCCCAAATTTTTACCTCATTCTTCAATTAGGTCCTCTAGAATTTCCACAAACTTCAATTTAGCCTTTAATTATGCCAGTCTATCACTTTGACCCCTTTGACCAGAATTAATAGCCATGCAACCCCCAAAACTTTTCAAGTTAGTCCAATCAAGTTTCTAAAAATTGCAAATTGATCCCAAAACTTTCAAAATCTTTGCAATCAAGTCCTTTTCAATTATTTTCGAGCCCTAAAATCTGATTAACCAAAATCTTAATTTTTAAATCCCAATTTTCTGAAATACTGAATTTTAGGGATGTTACAACATTTTCTCAATTATTTAAATATATACTCAAAATTATTATATTAAATAATATATTTGAAAAAAGATTGAGAATTAAATTTTGAGATAGAAAATATTATAAAAAAAAAAAAAAGTATAGGTGAGGCAAAAAAATGGGTAAAAACTTAAATCTTTGATACTTCTTAAAAAATATGGTTAATTTAGTCAATAGGTTAAAATTATAAAGTAGTTAATTTAATCAATGCATTATGATAAGATAAAATTATATAATTTACAGTTATTAATAACTATATATTCTTTATCTATTTTTGTGAGATTTATTTCATATCACACCACAACTAAATTGTGAGTTATATTTTTTTAGAAAAAAAAGTAGTATTGCTAGTTAAATGCTTTTAACATATAGTTATGTTAGTAATTTCAATAAAATTATGTTTTTATAACATTTATTATCACTTACTACTAAGTATTATATTATAGTGAGATTTTTTTGTTACTATCACTATATTACTTTAATGTGTCACAATACTGTAAAACGGCGTTAAATCAGTGCCATCGTATAATTTGTGGAATCTTTTATAAATGACACCATAAATAAATATGAGTGACTCTTTTTTTAAGAAAAAAATAGTGGCAATACTTAAATGCCTTGCAAATATATTTATGTTGGCATTTTCAATCAAATGTCACTATTTTTATGTTACCTATTAATCAAATGCTACTAAATATTTATATTAAGTGACATTTTTCAACAATTATCACCATATTACTTATGTGTGTCATTACACTACCAAATGTCACTAAGTCAATGCCACTAAATATTTTATGACATTTTTTCTAAGTGACACCATAAATAAATATGAGTGATATTTTTAAAGAGAAAATAGTGTCACTACTTAAATGCTTTCAAATATATTTTTGTTGGCATTTTTAATCAAATGAAACTATTTTATATGTCATCTAAAAATCAAATGCCATTAAATATTTTATTATAGTGACTTTTTTTTTTTCTGACTATATGTTGTATTACTTTTGTGTGTCATTACACTATAAATCGTACTAAGCTAGTGCCACTAAATCTTTATGACATTTTTTTTAAAACGACACTATAACTTTATATTTGTGGCATTTTCCTAAAAAAATTAGTGACACTAGTTAAATGTCTTTGAAATATATTTATCTTGATATTTTCAATCAAATGACACTATTTTGTTTGTCATTAATAATCAAGTGCCACCAAATATTAAATTGTAGTGATATTCTTTTACAATTATCATCATAATACTTTTTTGCGTCATTATGTTATAAAATGTTACCAAGTTAGTGCCACTAAATGTCAATTTTCTTATAGTGTTAATCAATACCACTAAGCATTATATTATAGTGGCATTTTTTATTACTACCATGTATTATGTTAATATGTCACTATACTGTAAAACATCGTTAAATCAGTGTCACTAAATAATTTGTTGTATCTTTTGCGAATGTAAAAATTAGTGGCACTACTTAAATACCTTACAAATATATTTATGTTAGCATTTTCAATCAAATGTCACTTATGTAGCAAATGCAACTAAATATTGCATTACAATGACATTTTTTTAATAATTATCACCATATTACTCTTGTGTATCATTACACTATCAAATTTCACTAAGTTAGTGCCACTAAATATTTTGTTATAATTTTTTTTAAGTTGCACCATAAATAAATATGAGTGACATTTTTTAAGAAAAATTAGTAGCACTAGTTAAATGCCTTTAAATTATATTTTTGTTGGCATTTTTAATCAAATGCCACTATTTTATATGTCATGTAATAATCAAATGTCACTAAATATTGATTGCAGTGACATTTTTTTCTTAATTACCACCATATTACTTTTGTGTCTCATTACACTATAAATGCCACTAAGTTAGTGCCACTAAATACTTTATAACATTTTTCTTCAAATGACTCTAAAACTATATATTAGTGGCATTTTTCTAAAAAAATTAGTGGCACTAGTTAAATATTTTTGAAATACATTTATCTTGGCATTTTCAATCAAATGTCAATATTTTGTTCGTTATTTAATAATTAAATGCCGCCAAATACTAAATTAAAGTGGCATCTTTTACAACTATCACCATATACTTGTTTGTGTCATTATATTATAAAATATCACTAAATTAGTGCCACTAAATATCAATTTTCTTGTAGTGAAAAAGTGTATATATATATATATATTCTCAAACTTGTTTGGTTGTCAAAAAAAAAAAATAATGAAGAAAAGGGATAGAAAAGAGAGGTGATGAATGTATAGGAGAATGAGAGAGTTTACATATGTCGTTCCTTGATTTTCTCATCATTTTGTGAGGAATTTATTTTCTTCAATATATTATATTTTTTTCCCAAGTTTTCATTTCTTTAATGTTTTCTTTACCAACCAAACAATCAAAAGTAATTTTTTTTAATACTTTCTTTTCTTTTTCTCACCAAAATTCATAAACCAAAAGTAGTGTAAATATCTTTTTTGTTGTAGTGCAAGCATGATTAAAGCACGTAATCTGCTTTTGGTAAATTTCTACATATATCACCAACCCTAGTAAATTTCCATGAATACACTGCAAGTTAATTTGGACAAGGGCGTTATTTATCTTCCTATTTTTCTTTTCTTTTCAAAAGCACGTTGATTGTAATGTTGCTACTTGCTAGCTAGACCACCCAATACATAGCCATAACGTTGACATTTCTTAAAGTTTGTGACTTTTTTTAATGGAGATCGTTAATTTTTAATTTAAAATAAACATGAGAAGTAATAATTAAGTAGCCAGGCTTCCATATCAAAAAAAAGAAGGTAGCCTAGCTTATAATTCATCCATTATCGCCCCAACGGGCCGGGCTAAGCCAACCCATAAGCTACTTCCTTGGTCCCATTGGGCCCTCTCTTTAAGGGCTTCTTTTTAACAATACTTGCAATTTGGACAGTCTCCCAATTTAAACTGGAAAGCATTAGTCAAGAGTCAATAGGAGATAATATATAAAACTAAATAATAATAATAATAATAATAATAATAATAATAATAATAATAATAATATTATTATTATTATTATTATTATTATTATTATTATTAATTAAAAAAAACTCACAATTTTCCTTGCAAACAAAAGCGAACTTTTTGGTTGAAGCTTTGAAGGCGTGGACAAAACAAACAGTATCCGTAGAGATGGATGAAGAAGAAGGAAGATAGCAGCAGCCATTGGATAACACAACAACAGCAGCTCAATCATGATTCTCCACGGTGCCCTTATCCTAATGATGGACTCCCAAAAATGTGTGTATCGGAATGGTGCCATTGCCATCTGGGTTGACACCATTATAGCCATTGGCCAGTCGCAAGATATCCTTTCCCAGTTCTCCTCTTTTTCGCCTCACCTCGTCAACCTCCATGGCCATTTTTTACTACCAGGTGTGTCTACATATGTATATATATATATATATCTTCATAGTTACTCATCTTATTTTCTATCTGAAATATTTGTCTAAAAAATGTCACGTTTTTCTCAAATAATAAATCTTTTTTCAATAAAATGACACCGATGACACTCTTACTTTTTGAAAGTAACTTTGTAAAAAAATTTATTTTGTCAACTATCATATAACAATTTTTTTTTTTCAATTTTGCCCTATAATTATTTATTTATTTAATCCAAGTAATGGTTAGGAATGTGCTGTTGATTTTAATAGGGTTGATAAACACACATGTTCATACATCACAACATCTGGCTAGAGGGATAACTGATGATGTTAACTTGCTAACATGGCTTCACGACTACATTTGGCCTTATGAGTCCAATATGACAGAGGAAGACTCTTATATTTCGACTTTACTCTGTGGGATTGAGCTCATTCACTCAGGTGTAAGCACTGCAGTCTCAATATTCTTTAATCATTACTTCTGCATCAAACAATGTCAAATGAGTACTGATTTTTATATGTAGCATGGGACAATCATCATCTCTTGAGTTAGTTTTTAGGGTGAATTAAGCCCGAGGTCTATTTTTAAATATGGTATAAGAGCCACCTATTTCTTAATGTTGCATTATAAATATTGTTTGGCCACCCATTTTACATTATTTCATGCTTCAAATGTTCATTTCTAAGCTTGTGTGAGGTGTGTTAGATTCCTACATCGGTTAAGTAAATGAGTAGTGATTTTTATATATAGCATTAGGTAATCCTCACCTCTTCAAATATTTTTAGCGTAAGTTAGGCCCAAAGTTCATTCTTAAATACCTCATTCAGTGGCATATATACAGGTATCTTCATTTTGAATTTGTTTAGATTTTGTGGTAATCAATTAAGTTTATGTTAATGTAATAGGTCATATGCTTTGTTGAGGTCGAAGGGCAGCACGTACCCGAAATGGCAAGGGCAATTGAACTGCTGGGCATACGTGCATGTTTGACACAATCGGTGATGGATGCCGGGGAAGGACTGCCAGCATCATAGGCTAAAAGGACCACTGAAAACTGTATTCAGGTTGGTTGCATTTAAGATGTATTGCACTTAATCTCTTTGAGTATAATAGTATAATGATTGCATATGTTTTCATTGATTATATTACCTCAAATTTACTGGTCTTTTGGGGGTTATTGATAAAGCAGAGATGTGAAACGGATCTAGCTAATTGAAAAAAACAATTTTCATGTGAAATACACAACCAAATCGATGGTGCTTTTTACTCTAAACTAATTTTCTCTCAAAATTTGGCTCAATAAGCAAATTGTGACACCTACTTACCTCTTGTTTTGAGGACGGCATAGTCCCAGAAGGATTTGCACAAGAAGCACCATAATACCGTTGATGGATGCATCAGAATATGGTTTGGGATAAAGCAAATTATGAATTCAACATATCTTCTGCTTACTAAAACAAGAGATGCTGCTAAAGAGCTCAACATCAGAATTCATATGGTAACATTCTCCATTTTCTAATTGCGTCTTTTCATATTTGTGCATGTTTTGGAATTCCTTTTTCTTCTTTGGTATATTTCTTTAAGCCCCTACCAAATTTCTAACAATTGAAAACAAGAAAAAAATAGGCTTTAATTATATAAAAAAAGCATGCTATCTAAAAAATAAACTTTATGATCAAATAAAGTTAGATCATGTTTTAAGTTAAGGACTTGTGATTTCATTCAAGTTTATGGTTAATTTTAACCAATATTTTCAAAATGTAGCATGTTGCAGAGATACCTTATGAGAACCAACTGGTGGTGGAGAGACACGGAGCTAATCGTGGGACTGTTACATATCTTGAGAAAATCAAGCAACTGCGGAAAAATTTACTGGCAGCTCATACAGTTTGGGTCAATGAAAATGAGGCATGCTTTTAAGCCATTATTTTGCTGTCTGTGAAACCATTTGCAACAGATTTACCATCAATAAATCATGATTAAGTCACACATTCTCTTAAATTTAATTAAGTCCTTTGGGATTCTTTAAATTATCACTTGTTTGAGGGATGTTTTGTACTCAAAACATCACTGGAGCAATCTCTGTAGTTTGACAATTTTGCTTAATTTCTGGTTTATATAACAACTTTAATATAGATAAAAATCAAATCTTTTAATAGTTCAAAGTAAAGGGAATGTTTGGTTACGTTTTTTGTGACTTTATTATGTGTTTTGGGAGAATGAATTATTGGAGAATGTGAAAGTTGTTTTTTGGTATATTGGTTTATGTTTTAGGGAAGATATTTTTTACTATAGCAGTTAAATCAGTATTGGTTTTTTGGGGTGAAAATGAAATTGAGTGAATTTTGTAATGTTAGAATAATAAGAAAATATATATGATGTATATATATAATATATGTATGTATATATTGGAAAATGTGTTTTGGAGGAAGAATAAGGATATGTTTGGTTATATTTTCCCAAAACAATGTTGTTCTGGGGAAACGTAACCGAACATTTCCAAAGAAACTATGGGGGAAGAAAATATAGCATATGTGTAGGCCATCAATCTTTTTGTAAGTTATAACAGGTTGTTTGTACTTCACTTGAAACAACTGCCTGTAGATGTATTATACTTGGATGCTAAAATTAACTAATATATTATTGTCAGGTTGGGTTGCTTGCAAAATCAGGTGTCAAAGTATCTCATTGTCCTACTCTTGCAATGCATATGCTCAGATTTACGCCAATTAGAGAAATGATGGATGCAGGTGTCTGTGTCTCGCTAGGAACAAATGGTGCACCATCAAATAATAGAATGAGCATTGGTCAACTCACATTCTCAACTAATTCTAACATTAACAACTTCTCTTTTACTTTTTCTGAGTACTTGATCTACTTGTGTGTAGTGGATAAGATGTACCTTGCTTCTCTGATCAACAAAGGGCGAGAAGTTTTTGGAAAAGAAACCACCGATCCTACTGTTCTTCTTGCAGAAAATATTCTTGAAATGGCAACAATAGATGGGGTAAAATCTGTGCTATGGGACAAAGAAATAGGATCACTTGAGGTTGGAAAAAAGGTATGTTGTTTTGTGCATGAAGTTTGCCAAATTTTGAACTTGTTTTTGTAAATGTCTTCCATTGTTTAGATATTGGTGTTAACCAGTGGTGGCAAAGCTTAGTTCTCACTTGTCAGTAATTTATTTGTTAATTTCTCATTTAATATGCTCAGAAACTTGCATGGTAGGCCGAGTATTCTTTAATCAGTACAAATGTGAATATAACTTAATAAAAAACAATTAGTTGAACAAAACTTCTTTTAGTGAAGGATTCCATCTTCATTGCTCATCTTTTTGGAATTATATATAATTCTTCTCATTAATTTATGTTTATATATATGTTGAGAGCTGATTGCTAAAGCTGATTAATGTTGGTTATGAATCTTACCTTGCAGGCCGACATGATTGTGGTCAATCCTTCTTATTGGTCTATGATGCCCATACATGATTGGTATGAATCTTATAAAATGTTTAATAGCTTATAAGATACTATAAAGTGTTTGGTAAATATTTTTAAAAATTAGCTTATGAGATCCTAAAATAAGATGTTATGATTTTATAAGCTCTTTTAAAAAAGTTAACGCAAGGAGATGCTAACTTACTTTTAAGATCTCAATAAGTTCCTTATTAATTTTAACTATTTTAATTACAAAATTGTCGTTACTAACATGTTATAAGCTCCAAAATATTATTTTATCTAATACTTTAACAACTTATTTTAAAAATAAAATCCAAAAATATTTTACAAAATGTAGGAGTTTATAAAATCTTTTGAATAAATTTAGCCAAACATCCTCTTACTTTTGTACTCAATCTTAGAATTCTTGCTGATGTATTTCATTACACCAAGTCCAGGAGTCATCCATTTTAAAGTCTTAAATAGATAGTATATGATTTTACAAATGGAAAAATGCATTAATGGTATATTTAATGGGAAGCTTTTGACTTTTGGTTTCCTTCAAATGGCAATGTTGTTAAAATGAGAGAATTGACATTTTGTAGACTATTTTTGCAGCATTTCAGCCTTGTTTACTGCTTGAGAACTGAAAATATTACCTCTCTTATGTGCAATGGTCGCTGGATCATGGTCGATAAGAAAATTGTGACATTGAACGAGGTACTTATGTCCTTAATATATAACAGATTTATTATTATATCACTTGATATATACAAGTACAAATGATTAATGTGTGTTATGTTCGTGCAAATTTTAACTTGATATATACAAGTACAAATGATTAATGTGATGTTATGTTCGTGCAAATTTTAATTAATTGGCAAGAAGAAGTTATAGCGATGGCTAGAAATGCTTCTCGTGATCTTTTAAAGAGAGTAGGAATTCAGATTCCCACCCAAATGAACTTTTTGTAGTTCTATTCTTTTTGTGTTATCAGGATCTTCTTCAACAATAAAACAAAGGCAATTAATGATGTAATTTTTTGTATTTCTGCTGGGATTTTGTTCTCGCTTGAAGCCTAAAATAGTGAAGCTCCTGGGCTTTTGCTCTTTATATTGTCTTTTCCATCAATTATTATTTCTACATGAGTAATTGCTTGGGTAATGTTTGGTTACAGATTGTATGTTTTGTATTATGTGTTTTGTGAGAATGAATTTTGAGAATGGGGTTGGGGAATGTGAAGTTGTATTAGGGAATGTGATGAATATTTCTTTATATTTTGGGGAATAGTTAGAAAATTGTTTTAGAGGGTTTTTATGGCTTTGTTCTTTTACATTTTGGTTGTTTTCTGGAAAATATTTTGGGAGAATGGGTTTTTGGGAGAAAATTTGAAGAATGTGCCAAATGTTTCTTTTTGTTTTGGGGAAATGGGAAAATGAATTGAAAATGAGTTGTTTGCTTCTTTTTGTTTTGGGGGAAGACAAACTTTACTTTAAACACCAAATCGATTGAATTTTTGTTGGGTTTGTAGAGTAAAAGTGATTTTTTATGTAATGTTTATATATATATATAGTTGGATGATATGTGTATATTACTCTTACATATAAGCTAGGATAAGCGTGGCTACAGTGTCACCAAACGTGCCCAATGTTTTGAGCTTTTTGTTCTCAAGATCTACATTCAAACGGCGTTATTTTGGACTGTGGGTGCTATTGGGATTTGTACTCCTTGCTTGACTAGTTGTGCCCACTACATTATGGTCAGAAGAAATGTTCTTTGTTTTCTGGATGTAGCAAAGAAACATGTTTTGTTGAGACGAACGGCGGATGTTTGGTGGGGTTATGTTGACTAGCATGATTGTAGCGTGATTGATTGAGTATGATTTTGCATGATGATTGCAAATATATAATTAAGGCTGATTTTGTGTGATTGTAATTGATTGAGTGATTGTAGTTTCCTAATTAGGTCATAGAATCTGTGTATAAATACCTTGTACCATTTCGTGAAAAGAAAAGAGATATAGAAGAATTTGCTTCTCCAAAATCTTCTGTTTAACTGGTAGAGAGCTATATAGATGGATAGGTCAAGCAGATTTTGTGGATGGAGGAAAGAAGGATATACGGATCAGTCAAATGAGGTTTTTAGTTGTGCTTTGTGTGTGTGTGTTTTTGCTATGATTCACTGCACTTTCTCTATAGATTTTTACAGTAATAGTTGAAGCAAGGATTTGTAGTATAAAAAGTCGCGAGATTTTGGGCTTTTCTTTTTTGTCTTCATGACTCTTGTAGAAACCAAAAATGAATGTAGAAAAAGAAAGGAAAAGATGGCAGTATATTTTCTTAGTTTGCTACATGGTACGAAATACTGAAATTGTGGTCCGTACGCTGCAAAAGTATTGATGGTCATTCTTATTTCCGTGTTCCTTACTTATTTGTGCAAGGTTTATTGCTATGTTGGACTGTGGTTTAGTTATTCTGTGTTGCTCCTCGTTTGGTTAGGTAGCTACAGTAACTGGAACTGTAGCTAGCTTTAGGTTTTTTGCTTTTTGGGCAAAATTGATATTATTTTGTCATTATTTTGCTTTAGTTTAGTTTTCAAGTTGAAAAAGGTTGGTGCATGTTCTCTTCTTTATATTTTCTCTCTGGATGTATTTTTTTTATAGAGAATTTTCTTTATGTTGGGGCTTTGGCTTGTTTGTACATGGTGTTTGCAGGGTTGAGAATGATGGATTTATGGAGCTTCTTTTTTTTTTGTTTGTTTGTTTGAAAGATTCATCTTTTTTCTACTGACTGGTTGTTTCTTTTAAATAGGAGTCATTTGTGTATTTTGGGTGTGCTCAAGTAGTTATTTTCTATCTCTTTATGGTGCTTTATTTTTTAGGTGTGATTTTTTTTATTTTTTTTATTCAAAAATATTTTGTGTTGTGGTTTGTGAGAAATGGGAGAGGTTTGCATTTTCACATTGGTGGCTTAACAGAGGAAGCAGACTACATTATCTGAATATATTCTTACGTGTTCGATATTTGCATTAATTTGCTCATCAATGTGCTTTATACTTTTGATGTCCGGTGATTTTTGGTTTGGTTAAAGTATGTTCCAAGCATTAGCTTCAAAACTAACAATGAAACTTTCAAGTTATCTCTGTTTGTGTATGTGAACTTTAAGTAAGGGTATGATAACAATTCTCATGAATTTTTGTAATTTATATTATCAATCTAAGGTTTTTTGCCAATCTTTATTTGAGTTTGTTTTCCTTAGTCCCCAAAATTAAGAAATATATACGGGAATGGCTTCCTTGATTAGTTCTTAGTTTTATCATCTTGACCTTGTTATCTTGAATTCTTTAACATCTCCAATATACTGTAGTCAGGTTCAATCTTTTCCAGTGTTAGATGCAATTAGAGATGGTTGTCCTCAATGCAACTACAGATAGACATGGTAGCAGTTTGTTGGATATCCTAGAAGAGAAGAATTGTCCAAGATGTCATCCGCTATACAAATTTGTGCTCCTATTAACTCTTGTACGAGTTCCATGGACACATCTTCTATTGCATCCACATTTGTTGCTGAGGGCTTTACTACAATAAACATAAATTTTATACTATATATCCCCCTATTATGTTCTATTTAATATTGCAGAGGCACAAGAATTTTCTATTATTGGTATATTAGAAACAAAAACTTTCAAATTGTGTCATTAAAGGTATCACGTTGGGTAGATCCTGATGAAGATGTTGTAGTAATAAAAGAGGTGAGAAGGAAACTTGGACAACATACTCTACTCCGTGCAGACACAGATAGGAAATGGACTTATGAGGAAGCCATGTTATATTTGCTAGCTCTTTCAAAGATTGCTGCCATTAGTATATCAAGGTACAAAATCTTTTTATTCTCATGAACTATTAATGGTTTCAAGTTTCAACCAAGGTCTCTATACACAATTTTTAGCATTTCTATCACTCTTCGTCTAGATTTTGTCTTATTTGCAGAAGTGTTGATTTTTGTGTGTGTGTTATGGTTGGTCAACTCTTATAGTACGTGCTGATGCATTAACAACAAATCTTGTGATGCTTCAAGTGCACAACTAACACATCTATAGCCGAATATTATATTCATTATTTAGAAACCAAAAAATATTTTCTATGATGTTGAGTTTGAGCCTTACTCCAGTTGAAGTCAAAATTGATCCTGTGAATTCTGAGTTGGTGCTATCTTTGGTTGTTTAAGAATTGTGATTACCTTCTTAGTTATTTATTATGGTTTATCTTTTTATCCAGTGTCATGTGCACTACTTAGAGCTTCACATGGTGGAAATAGTTTTTTTTTATAGGCTGTGAGCTCTAATTTGTGGCACAAAGATATAAGCATATAGCTATTCAACTTTTTATGGGATACTTGGCATATTTACCTTGGCAACTAGAGAGGTATTCTCTTGAGACATTCCAGCATTGTCAACAATCCTTACTTCTTGAACACATCAGAGACATAATTAGTTTAAATGATATCCTGAAAGACTTAGTAAAGATTGTATATCGCCGAATCTCATGTTGTAATACATAGACTATTGTAGGTGCTATGGTAACATCCTGGTCCACTATGGTTGCTCCCTATAAGACACAACTCTATAATGGTCTGGCAATGATTTACATATATAAATGACAATAGTAGACTTTCATCAAGAAAATAACGTGTAGTACAAGTGCATTAGGAACATACAGAAAGCGAAAGATTATGTAATGCTATAAGCAGCTCTATTTTTCATTGTTTAAGTTCATATAATTAAAGCTAAATATCATACCGCAACTCTATATCAATATATATACATCGGTTAATCTAAACATCAATATGAAAATAGCTTTCTCTTTTTTAAACTATAGCCCAATCAAAACTTGTTGATAATACGTGTTTGTTGGAAATTTGAGTGGAAGTGAGGCTGCTCCCAAAGCTGCTGAAAAAGAAATTGTGAGTACTAAAATGAGTGGGGATGGTGTCGGTTTAGGGTGTGATGATCCTGCTGGTTGTATGAACAGAAAAAAGATTGGTTCAGCAAAGAAAAAAAGGAACAAGATAGCTCAAATGCTGCTGAGGTGTCAAACATTGTTGATAATATAAATTTGGATAGTTCAAATATTTATGGACCAATGAACTTGAGAACTTTGTTTATCGAGAATCCTTCTCATAATCCTAACTCACCAAAGTTTCTCTACACTACTATTCCAGTCATAACCTGCCCTGTTTCATCCTCCACCCTTCAAAATTCCCTCTTAGCCAAAATCAACCACTCATTACAGTTGTTGCTTCAACAACTCCTTTTTATCCCTCATCACAGACCGAGATTACACTCCCTTCTATACCCTCCATCAAATCCACCCCCTTCTTACTATTCCCATCTATATCATATGCCTGATCAAGGTAATTATGAAGAAGACTCCGACTCTGGACCCCAATAAATATTTCAACAGAGGAAATATTTCAAGATGCCCAAGAGGCTCAAAATTTGCAGAGGGAGCTAATTGATGATAAATTGGCTTTTTAGATAATGGAAACCTAAAGTAGATCAAGAAGATTGAGAGGTAGAGGGAAGCTGTGGTGATAGAGACCACTTGCCAAAAATAGTTCAAACCTATTTTTTTTTATCATGTTAAGCACTTATGCATCATTTCCTCAAATGGCATAGGAACAACAAGGATGTTGCTATGCAAAAGTTCAAGTTGCATGTTGTTATATTACTTGCTGGGTCAGACCTTTGCATAATCTGGTTTTCCGTCAGATTGGTCTTAAGGATGCTCAATTCCATTGAGATTAAGCTGATTTATTACAAAAGTGGACTTGGTGTGTGGGATTTTGGCTTGTTGTTCAAACCCTACACTGCAGAACATACTTTGAACAATTTTTTAGTCATAATTTTGAAGTAAGGTTATGTGCATAGGATCAAAATTTGGTTGCTAAATCTGAATCGAGAATATTGAAATGAATTTCTGAGCTGTTATATGGTGTATTTTTTGGAAATTGCATTGTGACAAATACTTTCTACTAAGTTGATCCTTCTTGATCTACTGTTTCATACGGTGCTCGAAAACTATTTGAGCGTAATTCTTGCTGAAAGTTTTGTTGAAACTTTTTGTTGCTACTCTGTTAAATGCGTAGAACAAAATTGCATGGACCCTCCATTGCATGCTTTCAGTTTTTGTGATTTTTTGTCCAAGTTGACCCTACAGCAAATCTACTTATTTTTTACCAAATTGTGATGCGTGGTGGGTGAGAAAGGATTTTAAGTATGAATTTATTAAGCATGGGTGCTAAAATATTTCGAGCATGACCTTTATAGAAGCAGAGTGTCAGTTCATAAGAGATGGAGACTAATCAGTTTTCTTTTGTTTTCCTTAGATCAGTTGGGAAATGTACAGATCATCTTCGCATTGATATGCAGAAGCTGATCAAAATGGTGGGATTGTATTGGAAATTGATTTTATTAGAAGTTGGTTGAGCATGGAACTAATGCTAAGTGGCCAAACTATATCAGTGAAAATTTGTTGAATTGAAGATTCGATATAAGGAAAGAAAATTGGCTCAGATTTGTGCTACTTGCGTTATGAAGTTTCCAAGCTTGATTCTATCAAACTGCCTCAATTTCAAGTCCGCAATGGTCCTTTGCACAAGATTTGAGGAGTCTCACTCAGATTTGAGTCAACATGGTGCTCTTTTTATTGCTAAAAGATTTTCCTTCCTAACATCATAGAGACATTCTCTGATTGGCGTAATAAAGCTTCCATGATATAGGGAAATGCCATTTTCTTTTATTACATTAGTCATAACAAGTGCTTTATATGAAAACTTCAATATTCTTTGATGTCCTCTATATATCTTTATTTTGCTAAGTTTTGGAGTTATTAAGTTGCTTCCAGTTATTGAAAATTGTGGAAAGCTTTCTGATAACATGCATCTTCACTTCTTCCATTTGGTGTTTGATATGCACAGATGCAAGAGATTTCTAGAAGCATGGAGGCTACTTTCATGGATGAGGAGGTATAGAAACTCTGCCCTCTTTTCCTTGTATGAAGTTTAATATACACACGTTTGTGTATATGTTGAAGTTCATGAAATAACGAGGTTGCCATTAGTTCTTGAGCATTGCTTAGTATAAATATGTAGCTTTCGACATTGATGATTTACTTTATCTCAAGGAGCATATGGAAATGGAAACTCAAAGTAGAAGAAAATCAAGAAAGATTGAGAAGTAAAGCCATGTTCAAAGAATAACCTGTACAATTTGGATGTTGAGGTTACTTGTTGAAAAATGTTCCGGACTTAGTTCTAAAAAATGACAGGATTTTTTATATTGTTAAGCATATGGTTTTAGCACACTACGAAAATCTGGTTGTTGCCAAAAGAAGCTTGTATAATTTGGATTTTGATATAGGGGTGTCTCCATGGGGTGATACAATTTGGATTTTGATATTGAGGATGGTGTGGTTCAAAGCTATTATTCTTTATACATATTGGAAATTTGAAGTCTGTTACAGATTACTGCAGAAAGTTGGAGTAGGTAGTTTGTTGTCTGGAGCACAAATTGGAAAATTAGGATGAGTACTGGCTAATTAGTATGCATGGTCATGGAAAATTGCGTAGGATTCAAACTTTATGATGAGGTTGGACTACTTGAACGTAGATGAGTCCTCAATTGTTTGGGTGGTATTTTTTGTTGTAATTTCAACATATTGGTTTATTGGTTGGATAAAGTTATGGCTTGAAATTTAGGATTTGATAATATAACTTTTTAAAGTTGACTTGGAGGCTCTAGATCAGGCGAACAAGCACCAGTCTAATTAATTAGTATGAAAATCTTAATTTTGCTGAAAGCATCTCTTGAAATTTCAAAATAATATGATTTTTGAGTTCTTCCTTAAAGTTTGACTCAATGCTAAGTCAGAAAAATAGTTATAGGCAGTAGCACAGAAAAGGGTAATAGTTGAGTAATTGCAACATAGTTGCATGGTTGAGAAGCTCTATCATAGCTACATGAGTTTTAGTGTGCGTGTGTGTGTGTGTGTGCATGTGTGTGTGTGTGTTTATGCAAATGCCTTTATGTGTGGATAAAAGGAAAAGGAAAAGGAAAAGGAAAACCTGGATTTTTCTTTCTTTTTTTTTTCTTTAGCAGTAGGTGCCAAAATTTAATCTTTTCTCAAATACAGCAGGTTCTAAATTTAACCTTTTTCCCTACTTCAACAAAATATAACCTTTTTCCTTTTTAAAAAACTTGTTTGTAGCATTAAGACATCAGGAGAAAGCTTTCTTAGTGAATTGTCTGTCTACCACTCTTACTAAAAAGTGTCTTTAAGTAAAGAAAGTAAAACTCTAAGCAGTAATAGTTTTTTCCTCAAGAATACTTTATAAGCTGACCCAAGTTAGATTGTTTCTTGTCTAGAAATGGTTTGTTGATCTCAACAATGTCATGAGATTTTTTCAATTTATTAATCTTTACCTTTTACTTCCAACAAATAATTTGTTTATTTTTTACCTTAAATAATAATTCTTATAATTTTTCCTCAAAATAATATTTTCAATGAACAAGTAAGACAGGGCAAGCATAGTATTTTAGACACTTTGATCAGAAAAAATCACATAGTATGCCATGCTTCTATCATAACCATTAGACTAATTTGATCTATAATAAGATGAACTATCAACTATTGATGACAGAGGAAAAAAGGGGAGGGAATTCTCTCTACAACACCTCTTAGTACCACTTTGATTTGACAAATTAGTTGGTGATATAATACAAAACAACTTCAAATACAATATGATAATAATAAGTCCAAAAGTATGTTGTGAAGAAGGGTAGAAGAAACTATTATTCCTAAAACTAGATTTCAATATGCTAGCCATAATTTTCCAGGGTAAATAATCAAAGAAAAGAAAGGTTCTAATTGTTTACCTTTCGGTACCAATCTATTTTAATAATGGGTTTTTAGTAATTGATCATTTATGTGAAAGAAGAAAGTAGAATTTAAAAAAAAAAAAAACCTCAAGAAAATGAGCAAAAGTTTCGAAAATCAGACGCATAAATTAAAATTTCAAATCTAAGAAAATGCACATCATGAAATAAGACATATGGGCGGGCCTATAGGGGGTTAAGGAGCCTGCAGGTGGGATGAAATTTAAAAATGTGAATAAAAAAGGGAAAAAGAAAAAAAAATGGACATTCAACACAAAAGTTGGAAGCCATAAAATTTTTATTTTCCATAGAGTTTTTCTAATAATCTTAATTTATTTTTTTTTTTTATATTTCATCAAACTTTAAGCCAACTTAAAAAATAATTATCTTATCAAACTATTTTCAAGACTCTTATGAAAAAGATGACTATTTTTTCATATACTTAAGTTAAAAATTACAAAAATATAATATGTAATACATTAATTATTTACTCAAAACACTGATAGTCATCGCATATATTTTTAACTTACATGAATATTTTTGGGCCATTCAACGTTAAATGTTATATTGAATGTTTGACATGACATTGAACATAAAGTTTTGGTGTTGATATTATTATAATAAAATTTATATACACATTATATGTACGTATTTTTCATTTAGATATTAAACTTTTACTAAAAATCTCAATACCTTTTTATGAAATTGTAATAGGATTGCTTACTATATAACAAACATTATATTTATAATATACTATATTGTTATAATCTTATTTACCTATTCAAAAACTAAAATAAAAAAGTTGCAAGCAAATAAATATAATCATATAAATTTGATGCAGTTTTAATTCTCTTCTTGCTAAGAAATATTGACAAACAAAATTGCGTAATATATATCATCACCAAATAATTATGTTATTTATATTTTTAGTTAGCTAAATGTATACTCTTAAAATATATATTATTCAAAGAAAGATATATAAATATATAACTCCACGGGCATGGCACAGGGCGTTGCGTGGTGTAGGCTATTCTAGTGTGTGTATATATGTGTAATAATTGATATATGGTGGTAATAAAATGATTTATAATTAATTTAATTGATGATTTATTATGAAATTTATATTTTTATAAATTTAATAATCGCAAATGATGTATTACCTGGAAGGAAATACTTATTAATAAATATTAATTATTTATAAAATTATAATTATATCTTAATTATAAAAAAATAGCTAATACCATAATTATGTCATAATTGTTAATATCAGCTTATATAAAAAAATTAATTACTATAAATTAATTACAAACTAATTGCTATTTATTAATTAAAATATAATTATTTAACTATTTATTATTTTTTATTTATGTACAAATAAAATTTAATTATTGATTTAAATAAAATAATTTATATATGTAATACTTATAACAATTCATCAAGTTTAAAAAATAAATAATTTTATATTATATGAAATTAAATCATCTTAAATATTTATTAAACAAATAAACATAATATTTAACTATACGTGAATGAAATATAAAACATAATTAATATATAAATAACAAGTTATAACACCCCAAATTTTCTTGAATTATGATAGCTTAATTGTCAAATTATTTTTATTTTAATTTATTTTCTGAATTTTCATGATTATTTAGTAGTTTATAAATTTTTTGGTCAATATATATTACTAATAAACTTGATTTCATGTTAATTAAAAATTTCTGGGGCCAATTTGTAATTTTAAAGGACGTAATTGCACAACTTAGGATAATGTTGGGGTTTGCATGGAAAGGCCTCGGTCAATGGGGTCAGAAGTGTATATTTTATTAACTCAAGGATTTAATTGAGTCTGATTAGAAAACCTTGGGGACTAAATTGCAAATTGGAAAAGTTCATTTTTAAACACCTGGCAGAACATTGCATCTTCATTCTTCCTTTTCCTTCTACCTTTTTTCTTCTTCTCCTCTACCGCGTACACCATCCCTCGGCGAACTCCCCACCGACAACCACCATTCACCAAACTGAACCACCCAACTCATTCCCCACACCTCTGGCCACACTCGCACACCACATGCATTGTTGAACGGGCGACGAATTACCGAAAATAGAGAGCTAAAAACTAGCAGCGGCGGTCTCGACGGGCACGGTGGAGCCATGGCCAAAACTTGATTCTGGGCACTAGTTTCGGAAGCCCTCGGCGTGGAGAAGCTAAAAATAGCATTGCATGTGAGTTTGGTGTGGCGATGATGACGAAAAATGGTGATCGAAGCGCGGAGGCGAGAGACTCAATTGGTGGCTGTTGAGCTCGGTTGAAGGTGATCCAGCCCGTGGAACTTGAAACCGAAGGCGCCATTGGAATTAGGAGCTCGAGGAAAGCATTCTGGTGAGGTCGTTGGATAACTTCGGCAGCGGTGGAGCTGAGGCAGAATCTTCTCCTCGGCGTGGTGATCGTAACGGTAGCCTTGGTCGCTGAATCTGAGGTCTCAACTTGGTATTTTGTGGATAAATCATTAGAAGAATTGGATATATATATATATATATATGATATGTTGTATTTCTTTTAGTATGTAGTATTGCAAGAATGAGAGCATAGATTCTATATAGTTAAGTTCTTGGATCATGCATGGATAGAATATGTTATGTTGTGGACCCAGATATGTTGTACCATATATATGCCAAATTTGGAATTTATGAATTTGACAAGAAATTGAACTTGAAATTCTGGATTGAGGACCTAAATTGGAAATTATTGGGACTATGCATGAGACATTGAACAATTTGGTGATTTAAAGTGACATTATGAAGCATGTGATTAAGGACTTGACTATATTGATAATAGAAAACAATATGAAATTTGAGATTATTGTGGCAAGACTAGTTTTATAGCCATTTTTGGAATTTTATCAATATTGTCATTTTAAGCTATCATGTTAATAGGATGATTAGTAAATTTTGGAGTTAAGGACAAGTATGATAAAGATGTATTAGGAATTTAAAATAGGTTCTAACTATAAATATATCATTATGGTTAGGTGACGACGAAGTGGGTCACGAGGACCAATAGACAATCTACAGGACTTGTATCATTTGGGATTACGGAGGTTAGGGTCTCCCACTTTGGGTTATTGCTTTGTATAAGCCTCTCATTACTTGTTGAAAATCCCTATGTGGGTTTGCCAATGTGGCCTCGATATATCTATTTGTTCTTGTGGCATAACCCCTGTGAGGGTTAATTTGCTTGATTGTACCTATTCGTAAATTGCTTGATTCGTACTTGCTCGTTATCTATTATTGGCTTGTATATCCCTATGAGGGTTAATACTTATTTCACTTGTTCTTGTTCATTTTGGTGCCCAGAACTCCTGTATATCATGCCTGGTACTTATCTTAATCGTACTTGTTTGTTCCTGTCTTGAATCGTTATCAGATGCCTTGTCGGCATACTCGTTTGTCAGTATCCTAATATCTAGCCAGTTGGCTTGTATGTACTTGCTTGTTGTTCACATATTGCCTCGTCGGCAACTCTAATTGCTTGAATCGTACTTGTTGTACTTGATTGGTACTTGTCGTACTTGCTTGGAGATAGTACTTAGGTCGGGTGCCAATCCTATGCGGAATGCTGGGATACTTAGGACATGCCTTGCAGTCCGCCTGGGTGTCCAGCATACGCTATGCGGTCCGCATAGGTATCCGCAATACGCTAAGTAATTCACTTAGGTATCCGCTATGCGCCATACAGTCCGTATGGGCACACCAATTGTATGCCAAGCTGTCGCGCTATGGAAGTACTTGTTTGATTGGTATAAGGTGATTTGATATGCACGTCTTAACTCGTTTTGTTAGAATGCATATTCTATAAGGGTTTGCTTGCTCGTACTCGTTTCTTGCTTGCTCGTGAACTGTTCTTGGAGCAATAAGGCAGGAAAGTTTACTGTTTGCTATATTCATTCTTGTTAAATTGTAATTGTACTTGTATTGCTATTGATTTTAGATTTATTAACATGATCTTCCCTTGACAGCTTCTATTATCGCTCTGATATATTATCCCTCACTAAGTCCATTGGACGTACCCCCATTTTCATTACTTTTGTAGACAGAGTCGCCTAAGAATGGAAAGTTCTGAATTGAAGCATAGAAACATTTCTTTTGTAATAGTTTGGTGTCTTTTTTGTATATGGATCACTAGAATGATAGGTGGTAACATAGAGATGTTGAGATATGTCAGAGTTGACAGGGCAACCTTGAGCTTGTGTACGTATTTTTGCTGAACGCCTAAGATTTGAACCTTGGCATGAATGTTAATGGTTGGTAGTATTATTTAAGTCGAAATTTATTTCCGCTGCTTTTGAAATTGTCGTTTCTTTATATATGATTTGGTATTGGAAAGAAAATTTTGGGCCTATTGTTTGTATTATATGTTTAGAATTTAAGTTTGAAATGGGTTGATATCTCAGCTTTGGATTACCCGGAGTGGGGTGTCACACAAGTATTGAAATAATTAAATAAATTAATTTAATTAATTTAATAGGTTATTTAATTACTTCAGCTCATTATTTAATTAATACATTAGTTAGTAAATAAATTACTTAGTAAACAATCAAATAATTTTTACTTAAATTGAATTAATTTTCTCAATAATTATTTTAATTATAGTAATATTAATTTATTAAACTTAATATATTATTAAATAATAATTAAATTTGTTATTATAATTTTAAATAAATCTAAAGATTAATATTTGATGAAGATTAATATTTTTGAAGAAAATTAATTTATTTATTTTATCAAATTAAACATATGAAATTATTTATTAAATAAATAAATGCAATATTTAATTAATACATTAAATATTAAATATAACTAAATACATTAGTTAGTTAATAAGTAATTTAATTAAATAATCTAATTAATTTAATACGTTATCTAGTAAATAATTTATTTAGTAATAATATAAATAGTATTTTTGGAATTTTTAAACATAAGTAAATTTTTAAACATAAGTTTTGGAATTTCATAACTAGTAAAATTATAAATATATATATATATGTGTGTGTGTGTGTGTGTGTGAGTGAGTGAGTGAGTGAAATAAGATAGTAATAAATGAATGAGTAATATAAGGGGTAAAGTGAGAAAGTGAGGGGGTATGTGGGGAAATGTGTGATTTTTATGGTATAGGGTATTTTGATATTGTTTTGATAGGGATTTTTTGGGTATGGAATTTTTGTGTTTCGGGAGAATGATTAGAGAATGTGTACACTTTTTGGGATTATTCTGGAAGTTGAAAAATATTTTGGGAAAACATAAAAAAAACAAAGCTTATATGTTTGTTTATATTTTGGGAAGAGGGCCAAGTGGCTGTGGCCTAATGGTATAAGTCTCACACATAATGTGGGAGGTCAGGAGTCCGTTCCTAACGGACTCCTGATACGCGTGTGTATAAATAAAAAAAATATTTTGGGAAGAGACAATTTTTACGGTAGCAGTTAAATCAATGCTTTTTTGTTGGGTTTTTGGAGTGAAAATAGAATTGAATAATTTTTTATAATAATAATAATAATAATAAAATATATTATATTTATATGATATATATATATATGCATATATATTGGAAAATATGAAAGTTTTAGGGATAATGCAAGATAGAAGATGATATTTTGAAAATACTTAATTTGACGTTTTAAAGGGAAAAATAATGTATATTTGGTTATATTTTAGCAAAATGAAATTATTTTGCCAAAATTTAATCAAACATACTTTTCACACTCATTTTCTAAGATAAAAGTTTTTTATAGGTGTGAGATTGACTTTTAAAGATGTCATTAGTTGTAGAATAAAAATGTAATGATTGCAATTGATACAAATGTGGGGTTTTGCGAGTGGTTGGGTGGATTTGTGAATATTCAAGATATTTTTGTGAGAGTTGGTTTGCTTGTCAGATTTGATATGAGAAATTTTTTGAATTAATTAGTTATTGATAAATGTAGCACCTTATTAATTTAATGATTATTATTTCATTGATAAAATTAAAAATAGTTAATATGATAAGTGTATATATTTAATATAATTAAATAATTGCATTTTATATTGAAATATTATCTTATGGTTTTTGTAAAACAAATTCAATTTTGAATGATGGACTCAATTAAAATTTTCTAATTTGATATGTGTACAAGATATTTCATTTAAAAAAATTATTTGTACATCTTATGAGTATACAAAATTTTGAAATTAAATAATTATCTATTTTATTTTATGTAAAAAAAATAGTAAATTTGACTCCTTTAAAGATAGAAAATTTGAAGACTCAAAAAAGAAAAAGATAGAAAATATGATAAATTTAGAAAATATGATAAACTTTTTACAACTTTTTTCACAATTTAACTATTAAGTTATATTTTGAAATATTACCTTATTAATCTTTGTAAAATAAATTAAAATTTGTATGTTGTCCATCATTAATAAACTTAGTTTCAACGGCTGTAAGATTTATTTTCTCAACAAATTTTTCAACTAAATTGTATGTTGTTTAAACTATAATTTCTATAATAAAAAATATATATTTCATTTAAAACAGATGAGTCCATAAGGTTCATTTTTAAGATATGATTTTTGAGATAAAAATGTGAGATTAAATAGTTTTAAAGAAATGATAATAATTGTTGAGAATTTTATTGGAGGTTAGACAAAAGTGTTAAGGATTATGATTGATGCAACATGTCATTTTCATGAGAAGTTGTTTGAATGTTGCATAAATGAGAAAAAGTGGTTTAAAAAAATTAGAATGAGATAAAAGTGTAAAAATCATAAAAAATGTTCAATGTGATTTTGTTTTCTTAATCAATTATTTGAATAATTTCTTGATATATATATATATATATATATATTACTGGAAAAAAAGCTCACCGTGAATTTTTCTGTAATTTTTAAAATATATATATACACTATAAAACTTAAGAAGAAGAAATCAACATGAATTACTATCACATAATTATATCAAAGATTCTAAATAGAATGCAGAGAAACCATCAATATGTTTGCTTCTCATGTGATACATAATCTCTCTATTTAGTCTCTCATGTCCTTTTTTTTTTTTTTTTTTTGAAATATACTAGTTTTAGTACTTCTATTCATCACTAATTTTGCTTTAAAATAATGTAGACAATGGATTTTTTTTTTTTTTTTTGCAAACTTAATCAAATTTAATATTACTATGAATTTAAAAATACTTTTTACTTTCTAAACTTTTTACTGGGAACACATTTATAGTGAAAACCTTGAGGAATCAAGGAAGTTACAATTGACGATTCAACGGGAAACAAGGATGAGTCACAGGCACGGTTGTCCATCATGTTTATTGTGTATTAAGATTTATCATGTTTATTTATTGTAATAATGCCACAGAAAATTTTGGCCCACCATAAAAGTTTTGCTGATATGAAATTATAGTCATAAAATTTTCTGCTTAATTGTCCTCATGATTTTTTAAAAATAATGTACATACTTCATGGAGTTAAAATTAAGTGGGAAGTATGTTCTTACAAATATTTTAAAAAAATTGCTTGACTTTACCTGGGTTTGAATATGTATTCAGTGTAGTGAAATGAGAATTCGAAGTCACAAAATACAAGCTAACAAGACACAATAATTGAATCCATAAAAATGTATACCAATAAATAATTTCTCACCTACCAGCAGAGATTAAATAATCCATACAAGAAGTCTATTGATCAAAATGTATAATATACTTTGATAATATTACATTCATAGATCCAAAAATAACAACAAACATTTCATCATGCTAGAATTACTTTCCACCAGTAGTATTTCTTTTTTGCTACATTCCATCCTTGAAATTTAATGACAAACCACACAACTCCTCCATTACAAAACAAGCATACATACAAATAAAAATTTTCTACCACGTCAAAATACTAGAACAAGATGCGTGGCTTGTCACCCACTTTTTGTTTCCTTCCAAAATGCAAAATATTTGCACCTCTAGTGCAATGAAAATAAGACATTCTTTTTTCATTTCTAGCAGAAGATCCTCCTGCCATAGAAAGTATTTTTTTTATATACTATAATTCAATTGTCTTAAAATGAAGAAGTATTATAAAATAGAAAGAAATAATGTATGGTACCTAAACATCTTCTTCTCTTAGGTGCAGGCTCATCAGCATCAGAATCATCATCTATATAATATTTCTATTAATGAATTAGTTTAGTAAACAATAAATAGGTTCTAGCATACCCATAATATAAATAATCTTAGGAAACAAATTAATTACCTTCATCAGTAAAGAATCTTTTCATTTTTGTTGGTTTAGCTGGAGTAGGTAGATTAATAGTGCTAGCAGATGCTTCACCACCTTAACTTGGATTAGGTAGATTAATAGTGTTAGCACATGCTTTACCACCTTTATCCTGACTTGATACTAAACTGGCTTCGTTGTCCTTATATTCCATCATGTTTGTGATAGTATATTATGTTTGCAGCCCGTCATGGAGTGATCTAAAGTATATTTTTAGCTTGACAATGAAAGTTGTATTCTCAATGGACTTATTTATATTCTCCACCAACATAGGGACACCCTGTTCACATATCTTCCCATGTTAAGGCTTAATGCTAATTAAAAAATATCTTTAGGGTAGTTTATGAATTAATAACCGCTAAATTCATCTCCATAGCCATTATTGCATTTGTCTACATTACTTTGACAACATCATCTCGAAATAAAGTTGCTTCCAATGTCCTAGTGTCATCAGAAATATTAGCAATGACCATTTCCCTAATTTTTTAAAAAACCAAAACAATTAATTAGATATAAATAGTTAACCAAAATAAATAGCACATTGAAAGAAAACTTCATTTTATTACCTTGGTTTGGCCACAGTGTGTTCATTACACCTCCGACAGTCAATCGGCCAATTGAACTTTGCTGCATATGATGAATTGCATTTCTCACAAGCCATGTAATAGAACTCCTGCCCTTCATTGGACACATGGACTTTCACTTTCAAAGAAAAATTTTCAACCTAGAAATATACATAGAAATTTTTGTCTATAAGACAACCTATAAAAATCGTATATAAAATATAACATTTTTGAATTTGTATTGAGCCATAAATTTGAAATGTATACTACAAATATACTCATGTACATGACATGTAATGTGTTAGATGTATGTAGACACATAGCCTCAATTATACTTACACTTTCCAGCCGAACCACATCAGCAATATTATGACATTTTGCAAGCACTTGTGGAGATGTCTGTTGTCTCTTAAGCATAAATTCAACTTCTATCAAAGCCTCACCAATAAATTTCAAATTGATTGCCCGCTTGTTGCAACGAACAACTATACAAGTTATTCTCAAGCAATTGGAATTAAATATAATATCATTTCTTCATTTAAGTTCAAAAATGCACCATGATTTAAGCTTCTGTGCCTCAGGGATAAGAGGATCAATTACAATTCTAGCGGCTGGAGTAGATATTGGGCATTTGGTTTTATTGGGAATTGAAAGTGACAAAAAGATATTGGGCATTTTTCTTTATCTGTACACTCTAATGCAATACGTGGAATAAAAACATATTTTCCTTTATGATCGCTGGCAACTATTTCAGCTTCTATACAATTCTCACCAAGGTTCCAACAAATTAAACAGGTCCCATTTGAGAGTCCCTCTATTAGATTCAAATTCCTTAACAACATGACTGGGCAATTCTTTTTAAGAGTGAGATTATATGGAGGGAGACCACTGGAAGTAATCATGTTGAAAAATTCATCATATTGTGCTTGATCTTGTGGGTTTGAAACTTTAGTGAAACTTACATATTGTTTAGGGACTCTTGGCAACTTATCAATAAGAATATTATTTGTTTCTATCATACAGATAAATTTAGGAGTTAAAATTGCTCTATTAACTAAATCATAAGCATCACATGTATAAGAATTAATAGAAGGAAAAACATAATTTATCAATGCATATATTAGATGTTTCACGATTAATAAATGGAAAAAATTTATTATTAGGTATCATAAAATTTTCATCAAAAATATACAGTTCAACTCCATCACCAATTCTCAATCAAAAAGCAGTAAATGAAGGATCTTCTTTTGCACATATATTTTCTTGTAATTGAAACTTTATTAACTGCGGCCAAATGTTCGAAGCAACAAAACTTGAATTTATCATTTGTAACTTTGTTCCAAAAGGTATAATTGGTAATGTTTGCCAAAAATCTCCTCCAAACACTACAACTTTTCCACCAAACAATTTATTATGTCCGTCTATTATGTCCCTTAGTAACATATTAAAAGATTCAGTTATTTTACGATTTTCCATTGAAGCCTCATCCCAAATAATTAATTTTGATAAAAGAATCATTTTTGCAAGACTTGATTGCTTACTTATTTTAGCTTCTGATTTTTTGTTAAGTTCAATAGGAAGTTTGAATCTAGAATCGGCAGTTATACTACTAAGTAAAAGTGTGGAGGCTGCTACACTAGATGTTGCTACAGTTAAATTAATATGACCTCTTGATTTTATATATGCAAGTAGAGCTCTATACAAAAATGTCTTACCCGTTCCACCAAGTCCATCAATAAAAAAAGAACCAGATTCGCTAAAGTTTATTTTATGTACAATGGCTTTAAAAGCTTCTTTTTGTCTTGCATTTAGTTGTTGGATTGCTAACAAATCATTAGATGACGCAGGGACACTTTTTTCATAATTAAGTTCCCTAGAAAACCGCCCTTCCTCAGTCAATCTTTGAAAATGAGGTGCTAATGAGAAATCATGAATAGATTTTTCCGTACACATAAGAAATTCATCAATATTATGCAAAGTTTTCTTTTCAACCTCTAATTGTGTCAAACTTTTATTTCTTAAATAATAATCTGACAAGACATCCATGAATTTAAATAATAAACTTTTAGGATCAGGTGGAGCACAATGCACTAATAAAATTGCAAATAACTTTCTAAGTATTGAAGGCATTTGAAAATAAGCTACTTCCTCTAAATATTGTTCTCCATATGAATCAGATTCTAGATATCCCATATGAAGTGCAGTTAGCCTAAAAGAATCATATAATTTATTATTTACAGTGAGTAAATCTTGGTAAGATGTACTCTAACATTTGTTAAAAGTATTTTAAAAAAATAATGTTCACCTTCAGTAGGATCAACTACAGCTATTCTACCTATAACATACTATTTTTTTTTCGTAATTTTCAATGTCTATCTTTACCTTCCCAAACAAAGAACTCAGGAAACTCTCTATACAAAAGATTAAGTCTCTTTGCATCAGCATTATTAGCATTCATTGAAAACAATTCAGTTAACATAGTTCTACCAACAAAAGGATTCTTGATTAACTTACTAACAGGTCGCTTTCGACCAAAACTAATATATTGTTGATTGGGTAAGTGTATAGGCAATACAATGACTGGTAGATAAATTTCCGTTATATCAAATGAATAAATACGCCAAAAAGCTTCTACCACCGAAATCCATCGACCTTTTTGAAATTCTTTGATTTCATCTATATTATCTATAAAAGATTCATCAACTATACTATAGAAATTCGATCATGGCCCTTATATATATATATATATATATTTATATAAATACTTTACAAGTTTAAAATCTGAACATACTTCAACATTAATATGACAATCAAATTTGGCAAGCAAATATGGTCAATATGGAACAACAAATCTATTATCCAAATATGTGTTGCGCAAAAAAAATTTCGTCCATCATTTTGTCTTTTATAATTTGGATAAGCTCATCTTCCATGTGTTGCAATATCACTATATTCTTTAGGATATTTATTTTATAAAAACCATCCTTCATGTACACATTTTTTGGATTAGTAGCACCACAGGATCTATGCATCATGTGTGAGATAACATATAAATATAACAATGAAGTACAATCGTTAGGGATTTCAACTGAAATTATCTTATTATATAATTCAAGAGAAGTGAGCTTATGGTGTTGTTTAAGTATAATTATCCAATGAGCATGCGCAATCCTCTTTTCTGATATGCAACTACATAAACATGTGCTGCAACTTCCCAAAAAAGTTTTTAACGAATAACCTCATCCTTAAACTCCTCAAGCTTTGCCTTAAACACACGCGCCACCACCACCAAATCTGGTTTGCCTTATACATCTTCTGTTGGCAATAAATGTATTTGTATTTCTTTCCAAGCCGGATTGCATGTCATAGTAATAAAAAGGTCAGGCTTTCCAAACCTCTACATTAATGCCATGGCATTTTTATATATCTTTCCTTCATATCCCTTGTTCCACCAACAAATGAGGATGGAAAAACTATTTGTTGTCCTATTTGGGTGGGATCATTAATGCCATCTACAGCTAGTATATCTATTATACCCTGTAGAGTTTCAGTTCGAGCATCCATCTTTCGTTGTTCCATTCTGTAATAATCTAGACGTTGGGTCTCTATTTTGATGTATGAATCAATTGCATATTGTTGACTCAATCTTCCAGCATATAGTATACAACAGAAGTCCATTTCTTGCATTTCACACCTATAACACATGTATTCCCGGCAAGAAGTGCTTGTTCTTTTCTTCTTATTTTGTGAGTACACTGCCACATTTATTAGTATAAAATAAGTGATTAGAAACATTAATTTTCCAATTCAATAATATGATTTTATTGAAGTATGATATTTTAACAAAATAAATATCTTACTCCTCAACTTGTATAACTTCAATTGCTGATTGGCCAATAACTTGAGCAATAATATTTTGACCACTACAATATGCTCTACCTTGTTGTAGGTGAGCCAAGCGCTCGATGTCTGCATGCCAGCCCGACTCACTGTATGGGAATCACAACGGATATTGGAGAGGATCACAACAACCATAATGATATAAGATTGAATGAGATTGACTATTAACACCAAATACTTTTATATCTCTATTTAAATCCTCCATATCATCAGTACTTTCATCCCATATTTCAGCGACTTATTGTTTTGTTGGTAGATTATATGTTTGTTGATTCATATTTGGGTGGATTTGTAAAACAACAGTGTAACTGTTTAAGTTTTCCCTTGATTTCAATCATTTGAAAATACAAAAATAAGGATTATTCACAAGAGCTTTTAGACGAATATTAAGAATATTAGGATCTAATTCAAATTTGCTCAAATCCTTCACATTAATATCATCATACGTATCTAAAAAGAAAAGTTATAATCTCCTTGGCAATTCAACCGAAGCATTAAATCTTCCAAATCTATGCGAAACTTGCCCATTAACTTTTAATGTATACACTCCTTGAGTACTCCAACAATAATTAGGGTTTATTGTCATACCTATGGAAGTGAGAGTCAATTATTATTATACGTTCAAACTCTTCGTCGAAGATATTTAGCACTATCAGATAGATTAGAAGTGAAAAGATGATATAGTATTGGATTGCACATTAAAGGAGCTAGTGCAACTTCTTCTAAAGAACAACAAAAACTGGGTAGCTCTCGAAAGAATTTAAAAGCATGGCAATATTGACAAAGAGGTGCATTTGGTAATTCCCAAGCTGTTATTGCCACATTAGAAATTCTTGAAAAATAATTTTGGCATTGGATATCCACCGTATAACACCCCTGAAATTCGGTATTTTTGAAAAATAAGGATTTAGAAATCAAGAGATTGGTTGATCGAATTTTAGGGCTCAAAAGGGGTCAAAGGGGTCAAAGTGAGGCACTCACTTAGTTAGGGCCTGAATTAATGTTGGTGGAAACCTTGGAGGACCTAATTGAAACTGGCCCTAAAATTTAGGGGTCAATCTACGGATACGGAAAGTTTAATTCTATAAATAGTGGATTTGCAATTTCACCCCCCATTTCCATCTTCTTCTTCATGACCACCATTCCCTCCTCCGACGAGTTCCCTCCTCCGACAACCAAACCTTAGCAAATTTGGTACCGTTCTATTCTTTTCTTCACGTAGAACACGAATATACCAATATCTTCCCAAACCCACCAATCGAACGGTCAAAATTTTGGCTCAAAAATTCGGCCACTGCTGAGATGACAAGTTTCTACTTTTCGACGACTTCTGGAGGTGACCAAGGGGTGCAATCTGACGAGCTCAGCTCAAGGATCATGTGGGTAGCGTCAACTTTTCAAACAAACCACCGCCGACGACAGAATTAGAAGAAAATTGCATGGCATTGGGTGAACAAAGCTAAAATTGGAGCTCAATTCGACGAAGTTTGGTAAAATTGACAAAGGTTTTTTGTTGTGGGAGCTAAAAGGCACATTTTGGTGATGGTATTGCCCTTTTTCGATGACAGCGAACGACGGCTGCGGAGCTGGGACAGATTGTTTAGCTCTTCGTGAGGATTGTGACAGTACTCTTGGTTTGTGATTCCGGCACTTCTATAGTCGGATTGTGGATAAAGAAGTTGGAATAGAATTATGTTTATATATATACATATATTGTACCATTATTTCCATAAATCTTGTATTATGCCAAGAATGAGGATTTGAGATATGATTGATATATATATTCCCATGCATGGATCATAGTATAGCTTAGTAGGCCCGGATTTGAATTAAAATATGATGATTTTTTTGGGTAATTGAGTTAATTGAAGAATTTGAAACCCTAACTTGTGGATTTTATGAATTTGGAACCTAAGTGATAATAATTGAGTTATTTAAGATGATATGGAATCAAGATCAGAACATGCATATGCCATTATAAGCTTCATGAACTTAGATCGTATTATTTTATGATAATATTAGGATTAATTGGGTAATCGGAAGAGAAAACCCCAAAATCACTCTCCACTAAAACATGCCTCTGCTTCTCAATTTGACCTGTCTGAAGACAAATAACAACAAAGGGTAAGTCCTAAGGACTTAGTGAGGGAAAAGAAAATAATAATATTTAAAAGGAAAGTTAATGAGGTACAACTATCGATGAACAACTTAATAACCACAATAAGGAAAATGATAGACAACAATCAAAGACAGTTCGATAAAAATAAAAGTTTCAACGCGAATCAACATTTTGCAAAGTACACATGATATCAACTATGTTAGACTGTTCGTCATTCCATCCTTATTACTCCAAGATCAATGTATAGTTACTAGTACCAGACGTCAATACAGTATAAATAAGATTTTCTTATCGCTCCATTGCTCGAGCACTCAGCTCGGCAAGTAATAACTTTCTTTTATTGGCATGGTCGACCGCATGCCAGATCCCGCCACTCACAATTCGCCACCTCCAACTCCCTATTGAGTCAAGATCGTAGGTGCGTACTAGCCAGGAGATCTGTCACTGTCAGTCCGGTCCACCTGGCCGTCTTTTCGGACCTAGCCCCGAGCCCAACTTCCCGTGGCGTCCCTCCAGGTTGAACTTCCCAAGGGCGTCCCCATGAGTTGAATGGTTTAATGCCAATAGGTAACAATTTGACTTTTTAAGCAATAACATGAACATTTCGAAACTTTACATGACTTGCCATATACGAGGCAAAAAAATTTCCAATAACGACCGGCAAGGCCTATTCCAGTAAACAAGGTACATGAATAATTTTAAGAGAACTTTTGACATAAGTAGGTCTACCAGACCATTTCAAACATCATTTTCAAGAAATGGTAATATATCAGACAGTTTCAAATCAGAAGAACCTCATAGGGTTCGACAATTAACAACGATAACGACAATTTGAACAAATATCAAATCAGCAGAACCTAATGGGTTCAGGAATATCATGGAATAACTCTTACACGCAATAACCAATCGGTAGATCCCACTCAGGGAAAGTAATAACTTATAAAGTACGGTATAGAAACGAAAAACCCACATAGGGGTTTATTAACCAAACGATAGGTACAAAATGTGCCAGATTGGCAAACCTTCACCTCGTAGTCTCAAAATGCAAATCACGATCTGTAGCCTATGAGTCGGTGGGTTTCAATTCCACGCTACCTAATCCAAAAGAATAGGTTCAGAATCAGAATCCACATACAACCCTAATAACCCGCAATAATTACTATCATGCTTATCATTAATCCAAAATTACTAACATCTCGATTAACATGATAGTTTTATGACTTAATCATAACTATCGGCCAAAAATGGCTAATAAGGTAAATTATTGTTAAAATAATCTCAATTTTCATATCAATTCCAATATCATAACATAAACTAGTCCTCAATTCCTACACAATTAATCCTAATCAAATGTCACTTAGTCTCACATTACATAATCCTTAGTCAATATTTATTAAATCCCAATTTTGGCATTTAGCATGACATGTCCAGGTCCACAAATTGAATATTTCTCCTTGCATGGGAATTACACACACACACACACACTTACATATATATATACCAATCATTCCAACATTCTCATTCTTGGCATAAATACAAGCTAAATTAGGAAAGTACAACATATGCATATAGGGTTGTAAATGGATATTCAAAAATCCGTTTACCATTCGCATTCGAATCCGTTTATAGGGCTATTATCCGTATCTGTTTAAAGCGGATATTATCCGTATCCAATTAGTAGACATCCGACTGTAAACGGATACGAATATGGTAAATGCATATTCGATCTGTTTAATATCCGCTCCGAACACATATTCGTTGGATATATCCGTTTATATATTCGATTATCCGTAATTTAATTAAATTCATTATCCGTATCCGATAAATAATATTTAAAAAATTATTATATATAATATATTCTATCTTAATGTATTTTAATATATATAAGTAATATTTTAAAAAATTATCATATATAATATATTATTATACATAATAAATTATTTTTATTTCTTCAATATAAAATTTCACAATCTATATATAAATGAATATATGTATAAATTAGTAATTCACGAATTAATAAAAAAAATAGACGGTAATGATGATAATTCAATAATATTAAATTAAAAAATTTGAAAATTAATATATAAATGATAAAATTAATCAATATAAAATTATTGTTGCTTTATTTTATAATTAATTTATATTGGTGTCATTTTAATAATATTGATTAATCATAAAGTGAATCAATGATTATAAAAAAAAAAACTAAATTAAGAATAATTCACTTTTTAATTCTAAAATAAAATAGTAAAATACTAAAATTATTAACTAGCTAAGGGGATATTAAGATTTAAGAGGGTGTTTGAATGAACTTATAAGCTTCTTAAAATATCTTATAAGATATTTGAGAGCATATAAGATATCAAAAAGTGTTCGGTAAATATTTTTAAAAATGAACTTATAAGCTCTTCAAATAAGATGTTAAGAGTTTATAAGCTTTTTTAATAAAAGTTAGGAATTCCTAACTTGTTTTTAGGATATTAACAAACTCCCTTAATTTTAAGCATATTAATTATAAAATTGTCATTATTAACACCTTATACGCTCCAAAATTTTATTTTATCTAAACACTTTAAGAACCAATTTTTTAAAAATGATCTAACAACTTATAAGCTGTGAAAATATCTTATAAGATGTAGAAACTTATAAAATATTTTAAATAAATTTAGGCAAATACTTAAATAAGTTTAGCCAAATACCTTTTAAAGGTATTTGACTAAACTTATTTAAAACATCTTATAAGCTCATGTATGTTATAAGATGGTATTTGACTAAACTTATTTAAAACGTCTTATAAGTTCCTGTATGTTATAAGATGGTATCTGGGTAAACTTATTTAAAACGTCTTATAAGTTCTTGTATGTTATAAGATATTTTTGGATCTCCTGCATCTTATAAGATATTTTTCGAACTTATAAGATGCTAGACTTTTTTAAAAAAAATAAGTTCCCAAAGTATTTAGATAATAAGATCTGGGAGCTTATAAAGTATTAGTAATGACAACTTTATAATTAATATAATTAAAATTAAGGGAGCTTGTTAAGATTTTAAAAATAAGTTAATAACTCCTTATTTTCTTAAAAAGTGCTTATAAACTTCTAACATCTTATTTTAGGAATTTTATAAGTTATTTTCTTAAAAAATTTACAAAACACTGACATCTTATAAAATATTTTGAGAAGTTTATAAACTCATATAAACAACTTTTAAATACTTGACAATATCTAACATATACATAAAATATAAGATGAACATATCATTTCATAATTTTATTTTGTAGATTTGTACTACTATTGATTTAAAAAACTAATAAAATTTATCTAAATATAGAACTTAAACTCTAAATCCTAAAATCTCACAACTTTATAAATTTTAAACCCCAAAATATTAATAATAGAGAATATTTCCATTGATTAACATTGTTATATCTACAAATCTAAAATTAAATATCAATATTCATTAGCCATCGTAAAAATTAATTTTTTTAAATTATATTAAAATAAAAAATATAAAAATATTAAGTGTCAAGATATAAATTAGAATCATATATAACAAATCAATGAATAATTAAATTTTAAAATTAAAAAAATTAATTACTACAATTAAATAAAAATTATCAAAATAAAATATAAAAAAAAATGTGTGACCAAATCACTATTCTCTAAGCCCTACTTCCCATTTATTTCAATTTCACTTCCCTCCTCTTCATTCACACGCCGCCCAAGTAACTCTTCTTCCTTTCTTCTTCTTCCTTCCTTTCTTTCATTTTTTTTTTTTTAATATTCCCATGTATTTTATAGTTGCGCCGGTGAGATCCCGTTGCGGAGGCCACCCAACCCAGGTACACTCTTCTTCCTTTCTTTCATTTTTTTTATTTTTATTATATATATATATATATATTCTTCTACTGGAACCTGCGACAGAAGGTCGCAGGTTCCAGCAAAGTTGGTCACTAGTTGCAACAGAAGCTGGAACCAGCGATTTTGCTGGAAGCCAGGGAAAACAAAAATTGCTGGTTCCAGCAAACAATTCCAGCTTTTGTTGGAACTAGCAATTTTTGCGAGAAGCTGGAACCAACATTTTTTTGCTGGTTCCAGCAGAAGTTGGGGCCTTTTTTTTTTAATCCCCCACCCCTTTTTATTTTTATTTTTATTTTTTTATAATTAATAAATTATAGTGATGTTTTATTTAATTGTGCAGGTTTGAAATTTTGCATTATTGGGGCATTGTAAAAGGTAAATTATTTTAGTGTTAAAGTTATAATTATATGAATTGTAATTATAAATTATGTAGTCAATATTTTTAAGTTATAATTATATGGATTATGCTTTTTGATTATATATTGGTAAATGTTACTCGTGCCTCACTAAATTCTGAAACTGTGGAGTGCTTACTTTGTGTTAAAGATTGGTTGCCAACAATTGAAAATGATTGTAAGTAATGAGTATTTTCTTCATTTATTTAGTTTTTTTATTTATATATCAACATATAAATGTAGACTAATATATACTTTTTCAATAGGTATAATTGATTGAACTTTTGGAGTACATGGTGCCAATTATTGTGATGCTTCAATGGTTGTTTTTGGTGTACTTTCTCTTTACTTTTTTAATTCTTTGAGATTATTTGTAAAGTATATTATAAGTTCTTATAGAGTATTTTTTTTCTTTCCTTTAATAGATAATCCCTTAAACTTTACCACTAATATTTTGTTTATTATATTTTGTAGTGTTAAACAGATGACAAGTTCAGGCTTGTTCGTGTTGTTGGACTATGAAGATTTTTCTTGTATTGAAATGAATTTTTATTTTATTTCTTTCGGAGGGTTGTATTATGTATTGAATATTGTTATTTCTTCTAATTCTTGAAGAGATTTGTATGCTTATTTGATCTTTGAAATATGCTAATTTTATTATTTGTTTGTTGTTTTTTCTAGATTTTATTATGTTATTTATTTGAATTTTTTTTATGAAATTTATTATAATAAAATATGCATTTTATTATAAGTTAACGGATTCGGATATTCGGATATTTATAAATGGATATTCGGAATAATTATAATCGGATACGGATATATCCGAATTGGATAATATCCGACGGATTTGAATTCGGATGTTATAAAAAAATATCCGTCGGATACGGATATTATAAAACTTAAACGGATACGGATACAGTCTATCCGATCCGTTTAATATCCGTTTACAGCCCTATATGCATATATATATATATATATATATATCAAGGTACAATTCAATTAAAACTTAATTCTTAACCCTCTATTACCCAAAATTGCTTATTGAGGCCTCAGAATCACGAACCAAGAGCACCACTGCAATCGTCGAAATGAGGAGAAGAAACTGTTCTAAGGTTGCTGGAGCACCGCCGTCTGCCGCCGCTGGAAAATCTTGCAATCACCACTCAGAGAAGCTTTCCAACCTCCTGATTCCAAATATCCAATTAGATTTAAGTTTTGTCGCTGGAAACTACCCCAAAATCCACCCCGAAGTCGCTGCCACCACCTCACGCCGCCGCCAGTTTCTCTTCGATTTTCGTCACCGCCGCTACACCGATCTCTCATGCAAGCCCCCTATCGCGATCCTCTCTCTCAGCTCTTCCAAACCATAGCCTCAAAATTGAGTTTGGCTGTCGGAAAACCACAAACCCACCAATCCCACCGTGGACTCCCTCTCGATTTCTCTCGAGGTGGCTCGCCGAAAAGGTTTCAACCAGGTATGGTGGTGTTGCCGTGGAGCTGATGAGGATGAGAAGGAGATGGTTGGTTTGGTTGGTGAATACGGCTGCTGGAGGAAGCTCGCCGGGGATGGTGCTGTCCACGGTGAGGGAGAGAAGAAAGGAGAAAGAAGATGATGAATAGTGAAAAAAAATGAGGAAAATGAAAGAAACAATCTGTTTTGTAAAATCCATTTTTTAAAAATTGCAATTGAGTCCTTAGTCTAATTAAGTTAAATCAATTAAGTCCTTAAGTAATTAAAATAGCATATAGGTCATAGTTGACTAAAAAAATACCATGGAAGCCCCTAAGCTTATAAAAATGGCCCAAATTAAGTCTTCTCAAATTGCAATCCAACCCCAAAAGTTTCCAATTTCTTGCAATTGAGTCCTCAATTATTTATTTATTTATTTTGAGCCCTAAAATCTGATCAATAAATCTCTTAATTTCTAAATCCTTATTTCCGAAAATACTGAATTTCAGGAGTGTTGCAATTTGTTTTAAAAAGAAAAAGGAAAAATCATTTTCTTTTCTTGTCCTAAACAATAAAGACAAAAAAATAATTTTAGATCACATGAAGAATATACATAATTAAAAAATTATCTCACATCTACAAGAAACACACAAACCTTAGAAACCAAGAACCAAAGCTTATTGAATTTTTTTCAAAATTAAAATAATTAAATAATAATTATATGATTTATTTTTTAAAAATTAAAATAATTAGATAATAATTAATCATACTAACAATTACAAACTTTAAAAAAATAGCATGCAAATCATTTTTATTAAAAAGGCAAAAAATTCAAATAAACTTGTATATAATAAATATATGCTAATTAACATATTATTAAATACAAGCAAAGGAAACCAAAAGCTAACCCATAAGCCTCAGCAAACAAGATTGAAAAACAACAAAAGAAGGGCAAACTCAAATGAGTAACATTAAGTAAAGATGAGGCATACCGGTAATAATGAAAAACACATAAAAATCAATCCTTAGAATCCAACTAAATTAAGTCCTACAATTAATACAATATGAAAGTACACCTTATGCATCAAAACATTAAGTACATACTATATTCAGAGAATACAAACAAATTTAAATCAACTATCTCAAAAAAGTAGACCACATTAATTACAAAAACTAAGTAGAAGGATCGAATCAGGCAATTACTCTCCTCACTTATTTAAAGTCCCAAGTTTTGTATATATTAGTTAAAATGTAATATTTTGCTATCTCAAGTTTTCTGGTTTGCCATCCATGAAAGCAAAAATTCTATGTTAACCCTTATTCCAATTGAGAGTAAGAATTCTAACTTTTTCTTCACATATTAAGCTTATTTTAAATTTTAATACTTCATGTTATTATCCAGAAGCGGAGAGAATCAATTTGTTCTAAAAAAAATTGTGTTAGTGACATGAAGTAGTGTGGATGGAATGTTTAAGGGGAGGAAAACTTTGGAAGTGAGAACAAGTGAGGAGACCAAATTTAGAAATAAATTTACAAGAGGCATTTATTTTTAGTACTTCTCCAATTTTACTTACATGAAAAAATTGTTAAAATAGTATGTATCTTTACTTTTTAAACAAAATAACTAATATGCTTGTGTAAAGTAGAATAAATGGTAAAATAATAATTGAAATACAACATTTGAACAGTTAAAAAAGATAATTCAATTTGTTTAGTTTATTACTTTCCATAATTAAATAATTTATACAATTTATTTGTTGTAGAAATTCATAAATCATTCGTCTTTATTATATTTATTCCAAAAAACTTTCTTTAAGGTATAGATTTAAAAACTTTATTTTTAATGATAAAATAATTTTGATTTATCAAGTTATGTATTTTGATGGGGTTTATAATTAGTAAAGGAAAAAATGAGAAATTAAGTGATAGTAAATAATATAAATTCAAGATGAAATATTAGTAAAGGTGAACTTTTTTTTAAGGAACAAGCAGACATCTATTAATTATTAAATTTATATTTAATTTTTTGAAGTACAAGTAACTAATTATTTGTTATCAAAATATTATAAAAGATTAATATGTATAATAACAAGCTTAAATTCATAAATTTTTAATCATGAAAATAGTATAAAATATGTTAAAATAGTGAAACAATTTAATTTGAGTCTAGATACGTATTTATATTTCATCATATTAATTTTCTAATAGAACTCTATCTTATTTGAAAGAAAAACTTCTTAGGAACTATTATTTCCTTGCGGTTCCCTAAAAACTTTGAAATTCATATTTTAAGTATAGTTCATATACAGAATTTGAGCCGCGCAGCTTAAATTGACCTATCAATCTATTAGACCTGAAATTAGGTCTATTAGCTGAACTTCTATAGTCAAATTCACTTGAACAATTTAGTTCAATAACTTGACTCAAATAAAAAGATTCTACATAAAATCCGCTACTAACTGCTTAGAAGTTGGCCCAATATACATATTTTTGCCATATTAATCACTAAATACAAACTTAATTTAAAATTTTAAATCGTGCTAACAAAAATTTGAATCTAGGACGACCACATAAATCATATATATTTCAATTTGATCATCTCATGAAGTTCCTTATGACATGATGTACAAAATTAAAAACTATTTCATATGGAATCAGGCACAACAATTAGGAATACTTTAGTATCTATTGCTTGTAACCATCATCAGGTGTTCTATGATAGCAGATAATCCAAGTCCAATTTGAAGTGCATGGATCTCCTCTATTCCATTTTTGAAGATTTCTATATGGATCTGTCAAATTTTTCTTGATGGATCGCAATGCATTCATTGCAAACAACATTGAAAAGTTATCATAATTTTCAGAGAAACTAAAAATATATTATCTTGGATTTTACTATTGATTTTATTTCACTAATTTAAACAAGAAACAATTTTTTAAGTTATTTTTTTCCTAATTAAGTTCTAAACTGGGACAAAACAGCACATACTCAATTAAGCAAAAGCATCTCAGATATATTTAATCTTTAATACATATAATCTGAATAGTGCCATAACAAGCAGCTACATGTGCATTTACAAGGTTTTATTTGATATTATTTGATAACCTTACGCTCTATAGTCTACACCCTAAATCACAAAATTGATGTCATCATCATTAAGTTCAGGTGGAGTATTAGCATGCATTCAATCAAGAAGAGTTTTTCAAACAGATAAATTAAAGAAACTCATAATTCTTTCTTCAATTCAACAACAGTGTCATAGTTGAACTCCAACAAGTTTTCATATCGATAAAATGTATTCTTAAATAAAAACCTTAGTACAAAAGTAAACAATTGCAGTACATAATGCACAAGTAAATAAACTCTGCAGGATCAAAGCCAGCAAACCTGAAAAAGGACGACCATAATTTAATACCAGTATACCACCCTGGAAATACGAAGTTTTTATTTTGTTTCTCAAACATACAGGGATAAAAAAAAAACACAAAATTTAGCACCATATAGGCACACATCCAAAAATACAAAATAAAACCATGGACCCAATTAGCAAAAGCAAATCAGCAAAGAAAAAGACGAAAAATAGGAGTTTTGGCAACAATAGAACCAAAAAAAAAAAATATATATATATATATATATATATAAAAGAAATATGCATAATTCTCTTAATACCAATAGCAAGAATACCATAATCTAGTAACCATAAATACACACATGTTAACACAAGTAAACCTCAAACCATACTCAAGAAACCCCAGACAACATTGAAAAGTTATCATAATTTCCACAGAAACTAAAAATATATTATCTTGGATTTTACTATTTATTTTATTTCACTAAATTAAACAAGAAACAATTTTTTTAAGTTATTTTTTTCCTAATTAAGTTCTAAACTGGGACAAAACAGCACATACTCAATTAAGCAAAAGCATCTCAGATTTATTTAATCTTTAATACATATAATCTGAATAGTTTCATAACAAGTAGCTACGTGTACATTTAGGAGGTTTTATTTGATAATATACGATAATATCTCATATTTACTTAGTCTTTGTGTGGCAGTGATTTTCTTGGGTAAAATCACATACTTTCCCCACTCAATAGTAATACAGTACTTTTGTGACTATTAATAATTGAAGAAGACCTAATTAAGCAATAGTAATTGCTAATGTATAAATTAAAAGAAGAAATAAAAAAATATAAAAAGGATTTATTGCATTTCCCTTTTTGACTTTTCAGTTTTTCAATTTTCCAATTTTCAAATCATTCATCTTAATTATGAACTATATTTCCAAAGTATACATCATATATTCTTAATTAAACTTTGCACCTTTCCAGAAACATAAAACCCAGAAACAGCATTCTTTCTGTAAGTTGGTCTTTTGCATTTCACAACACAGTGCCCCCAAAGCCATGGGGGGAAGGGGGAGTTTATGGAGCAGAGAGTGAGGAAAGACAAAATCACTCATACAAACAAAGGAGAAAACAAAAGACCCATAGAGCAGACTTCACACTTCCTAAATGTTGTCAATATGCTTTTTTAATGATTATCCCTAGTTCCCACATTAATATATACCAAAATCTGAAGTTCTAAAGTGGAGTTTAATATATTGCTTACAAAAAAGACCAGCCACTTTCAAGCTTACAATTTAAATAAGTGGGCTTTAGTACTCAGGATCGAAAGTTATCTTATTCCCCTTTCAATGGACTAATGATGTTTTCGTCAGGGAAGAGGGTGCAATTGAAAGAGAAAGCTCGCTTACCAGCGCAACAAAGAATCGAACAGCTACTTTAGAGGTCTTGACGGGTAAAGATTGCATCCATGTCTTTCTCGCACGCTCTGCAATCTATGCATAGGAAGAAAATAGAAAAGATGATCTATAATTAACCAATGAAAATGCGAAGCAAAAATAAATTAAATCTCTCTTATTACACAAAGCAAAAATTCTCAACAGCTGAACCAACCTAAAACTGTAAGAATTATGAAGAATCCTTACCTCAGTTCACAGATATATAAGAAAGTGCAGTAAACCAAAGCCCCAGCATACAAGTGATAAAGCAAACCACAAATGAGAAATTTATTTATTATGCCTATTTAGTTTTCTATTTATTTAAGATCTATGGTCCATTTATTATATCAATATTATTATATGGTTTTGTGATATTTGACTATTTTATTGTATATATTCATGTGGTCTAATTATTATTGTGTTTATTATATATAATTTATTAGCTTTTATTAGGCAACTAAATTATTGATAATGGTCAAATCTTTTTCATCTATTTAAAGGCCATTACCTTTTCATTTGGCACATTGACTTGGTAAGATTTTAGAAATTTTCACTTTATTCTTCCACAAGATCAATTTGTGTTTTGGTAACGTAACTATAGATTGGTTCTTAATCTCCTTGTGGTTGTACCCATGAGATGAGAAACGATTGCGAGCTAATGAGTTTTTTATTCCTAGAGTGATAATCAGCCATTACAACCTACACATAAGGAGGCAATAATGACTTTAGAACAACGGCAAGTGTTGTAACTTTCCATTGATTCAACTTTGATTTTCTCAATATTTTTATACAGTTTGATCCACTACTTTATGCATTACATTTTTAAAAATTATTCTTATGATAATAACAAAATTATATATGTCTCATTTCCATAAATTTAGCACAGATCACACAATTATCTATGATAATCTAAAGTCATAATATGATTTGTGTTTGAGCAGTAACCTGAGTCTAATTTCTTGATCCATCGTCTTCGCATGTTAACTTGGTGCGCCCGAGATTGCAAGATTCAAACAAGCACGCATTCCTGGTCAAATTTATTTGAGGATTGTGAAAGTTGGAATTTGGATGCTTGTTAGAAAAAGGTTAGAATTTCCTCAATACTCCACTACTTTAGCCAATAAGCGTGTTGTGGAGATACATGAAGATAGCATAGCAGGACGCGTTAGATGAAAATCAGGTGCCTTGACCAATTTTATTTGCTAATAGTATTATTTGCCTGTAGTGTTAAATTTAGATTTTAAGATTGCTCGGATTTCTCTATAAATAAAAAATAATATCAATATTGTGTTGTATTTGAATGTTAGAATTAGTTCTATAATACTTGACAGTTGACACTACACTTTATCTAAGAATTATGTGAAGGCTAGTATTATTCTAGGAATCTTTGCAGCATTTATTCAATCCTACTATTCAAAAATTATTACATGCATTTTATATTTAATAGTAAATAGATGATATAGGTTAGGATAATTGTCATAATATAGGTTTGTGTTAATCAAGAAATAGTACCGTGTGTTATTTAATGTTTTTAGTGGTAAAAATTGCATTGTTATTTTTTTATATTTGTTTACAAAATTATTTTATTTTTATTTTTTATCATTAAAATTAATGTCGATGTTATATATAGAAAGAAAAATTATGCACGTGCAGACCGCGTACTATGATTGTTAGTAGTGTTAATAAAACACCAATCTTTTTTAATGTATTTTTGAATTATACGTCTAAAATGTTCCTAATCTTATCTTTTATGTGGTACCCGAATTGAATTGAATCATACTGGAATCCAACTGTATTGAAAGAAATGAAATTGTATGATTATGTTTAAATTAATAAAATTACTTATATTGTAATTTATTAAAAATAATTAAATATATATCAATAACTTAATTAATACTTAAATTTAATATTAAATCTAAATCATCTACAACATAGTTGAAATTATACAATCCTGTGATAACATATTTATAAAATTATATAATTTTAATTTTAATTGTAATATATATGTAATTGATTATATTTACATATTTTAGTTAAACATTAACTTATTAAATTTATATCACCCATTATAAATTTATAACAATTATGCATATTTATAACAGTATCTTTATTGATAATTATTTTTTAATTATATTCTGAAGTTTTATTCCATGTACTTATATATATATATATTTAAATTATAATATAAGATATCTTAAATTATCTTAGTTAAAAAGTTTGAATTTTACTTTATATAACATGTAAAGTGTTATATACTTTTATTATATAACTCAATTAATTTGTACGTACTAATTCAATTACGTTAATATTTAATTAATAAGTTGATATTATTAACTAATAGTTATTAGCAACAATAGGTATATATATTATATCTAGATCACTTATATTATTAGCGTACTGATTTATAACAATTATGCATATTTATAACAGTATCTTTATTGATAATTATTTTCTGAAGTTTTATTCCATGTACTTATATATATATATATATTTAAATTATAATATAAGATATCTTATATTATCTTAGTTAAAAAGTTTGAATTTTAGTTTATATAACATGTAAAGTGTTATATACTTTTATTATATAACTCAATTAATTTGTACGTACTAATTCAATTACGTTAATATTTAATTAATAAGTTGATATTATTAACTAATAGTTATTAGCAACAATAGGTATATATATTATATTTATATCACTTATATTATTAGCGTACTGATATAAGGAGTGATAGTATTAAAGTTTACTCACTTATATTAGTAGCATATTAATATAAAAGGTAATAATATTTAATTCTATTTATAGACCATTTTAAAAAATTGAGCCTTAGCTTGTAATTTAAAATATTTTTTAAATAACTAATATTGTCAAATTAAATATGAATTACTTATGTCAAGTCTTCAACTCCATAAGTTATCAAGTTATCAAACAATTTAGATAGCTACACCTAAATGTATAATCATGTATAGGTGTATATATGCATATCTATGATATCATGCACAATTGCACATACATGAACATCAATTATCATCTTGCAAAAATAAAATAATATCATTGAATAATAATACTTTAAGATTAAGATATAACTAAAGTTTAATACTAAAGTTTAATACTAATAATCTAAATGTTACGACAAGTTATGTGATCGATAGTTTGTCTATTCAGAAATTCTCTTTTACTAAATAGTTGTTTATTATTAAACATAGTTAAATAATTTTTTATATATTTTAAGGTAATGTTTTGTTATGTTTTTTGTTTGATTTTATTATGTATTTATTGTGTGTTTTGAAAAAATGAATGTTGAAAAAATTATTAGAGATGTGAAAGTTGTGTTGGGGAATGTAACTGATATTTGGTTATGTTTTGAGGAATAGTTAAAAAATGAGTTTGTGGAATTTTGATATGTTTGTTTATATTTTGGGAGAGACATTTTATACTGTAGCGGTTAAATCAATGCTTTTATATTGGTGTTTGGGAGTGAAAATGGATTTGAATGATTTTTTTTAATTGTAAGGATAATAATAAAATATGTATGATATATATGTATATATATGTAATAAGTGGATGCGATTGTGTTGTAAGTTTGTAATGATTGGTTCAATGATTAAGTGGGTTGTATTATATGATTTTTTGGATTTGTTTGTTGGTTGCATTTTATTTATTTATTATTATTTTTTTTAGTAAATAAGTTTGATTTTATTGGATTAAAAAGGAAGAAGTATTTGTAAAATATATCAACCATGTTTTATGCCAAACACACACACACACACACACACACACACACACAAAAGTCACCTACAAGACACATGTGCAGTAATTAGAAATTATGGTACAAAAATATCAACACTAACAAACAAATTGATAAAATATAAAGTATAACAATAAGCAATTACGCACATAAAAACACGAAATGCACTCTCAAACTACGATTCATACCATCGATAACAAAACATAAGGACATATGAAAGTTTCAGGCCTACCATCTATCCATATCCTAACGATAAGTGAAAGATGGGAGTTTCAAACAACAAACATCGATGTCTGTAAATGGTACAAAACACATAAATCAAACACCATGATTGGGGGAGTAGGCAAAGGAGGAGCCATCCATGTCTATTATCAATTATCAAACCTCATATGGGTCTTGGGTGCCACTGGGAGGTGCTGATGCATCTCCTACTGTCCTACCATCAAAAAAGTCGACTGCACGTTCCTCAGTAAGAATGAAGCGTAGCGGGATGTACAAAGGCTCTCCAAATACACAAAAATAGCTCTGTATGATAGTCTCCTGAACAAGGTCCTTTATAATTTGGTTCAATGTGTAATGACACATGTATATATATATATATATATCTTAAATAAAAAAAATGGAGAATTTAACTTGCATTCCCAACATACAATCAATACTATGAGTCAACATGCACCACATTTGTGCTGGCATTGTGTTGCACCCCACGAATAGTCATGTACTCCAAAAATGTATTGTAGCAGCCACGTAGCTGCTGAATCTTCATCTTAACTTCGTCAACCATCCTTTCCCTCCCGAACATCCTGGATAGACATCGTGAAATGTGGGAGTACTCATCTATAAGGGCCTCCCTAAGAGAGATGTCACGGGAGGTCACAACATTCATCAAGTAAGTGATTAGGGCAACCTCCTTCTAAGCCCTCTAGTGGGGATCATGAAATATACCATACAGAGGCACATTACAAGTTGGTGGTGTCGTATTAAATAATACTGGCATAGTCTATGGTTATATTGTTATGATCAAGATTCAAGTAAAGATGTCTATAAATATATTTAATAGCAAACACGGTATGTCCAATCATCAAGTACAATACACTTTACTAATCAAAATTAACAAGTCTTTAGTACATAACATCATTTAGGGTACAAACATTATGGGACATAATTATACAACGAGAATAAAATAAAATCAAGATGAGGTAGGTGATCGGTCCGGTGCTTGACCCATACTAACCTGGCTTGTGTGAGATGAGCCACAACGTCTCGATAGTTTGGTGCCAATGCGTCAGCAACCTCAGACTATGACGTGATAGGGCAAACTCCCAAACCCCTATTGATGTTGTCGTTCAAGCCAATGGGCATGTATGCTCTAACTCGCGTAGAACGAAAACATGGGATATCGGGCCTAGAAGACCCCTGGAAGCACAAAGATCTACGTGATGTGCCTAAATCTGATGCCATAATAAAGCATTCCTGCCGACCAAATAGTAGATCGTCATGTCTCTCGGGCTAGCACTATAAGTGATAGGTCGTTGTGGTCTGTCATGCAGTGTAAAGATCTCAGATAGAAAGTCATATCTAGTCTCTCCATACAAAAAAAATCGTTTAGCAAGTGGGTATGTCTGCACACACATCAAAGGATAGAATTGAATATGGAACACAAATATTCATACAATAACATAACTTAAAGATGGTAGTGCACACTATTCTGACCGCAAGGAGCTGAGGTCGCATAATGGCAAGCATGAAAATATCACCGGTTGCTAACTCGTAGAATACGTCCAGATTGGTGACGATCGCCTTCATAATGTCGTGGAGCTCCTTAAGCTCATTAAATTTTTTCATTATGAATTCTGTTGTGTATGGACGCTAAAAGTGGTGGCCAAGTTTGTTAGCTATCTCAGGCATGGATATCTGTACGTATATCTCATTCGTCAGTGAGTCAATTGTGTTAGTGTCCAAGAGCATATGAATAAAGCGCTCCTCAACGTCAAGGCCCCATACATTTGCAATGGTGTTACAGGTACACACCGTCTACCAATGCATGGTGACTCGTACCTACACGATGTAAATATTGTATCCAGTAGAAATGAATAAAATCAAAACACATAGATAGTAGATTTTCAAATGTAGCCCTAAAAGTACGAAAAGCTAATAATAAATTCCATGTTAGCACATGAACCTGGCAGTTTCATCCTACAAAATGCTCATACAAATAATATTTTAATTAAGACCACGAGTAGTAGCATCAAAACAAGCAACAAAATACATATACAGCAACCACATAAGGGCAATAATAACATAAGCCCAGTAGGATGCGCTACATGCGGTGGTGTGTGATGATTACTTCGCACAGAGCTGTGCTCATCACTGGGCGGGCCACCCATCAAGGCAACACCAGAAGAACCACCTATAGATGTACAGGTGCTACAAGTACCATATGATGAGGAGCGCTGAAAGTTCGACATTGCCTATACATATCTATTGCCTGCCCACCTCCAATATCTGCCTATATGAAGCATCGTAGGTGCTCAACTCCAACTAGGCATATGAAAAAATAACGTCTATAGTTCGACTCTATCTTGGTCATCAGGACTCGCATGGGTCCGGCACCACATACGCACATGGGAGGATCATACGTACTCATCCCTTACCAAAATCATATCAAACAGATCATTAATGAATTACTGAATAATAATTTGATTATGTTGCAGTATGACTGAGAAGACATAATTAATTCACATTTCACATGTGATGAAACTTACAAAAATGCATATATCTGATATAAGCACGTGGCAACAATAATGTTTAATGCAAAAGATTAAGTGATGAAGAGTAGTTCTAAACTAAGACACGTGCAACAACAAACATACAATATGATGAGCAGGGATAAAGAATTCAATATAAACTCATTGATGCCTCTCAGCCCACATCCATTATGTTATAGCATTCCAAAATGTAGCCTATGCCTATATCTTTTCCTAGCTCAAGTGACCACAATAGTAGAAGATCTCCCACTTGGGATCGAGTTTTGGGTCTAGTGTCATGAAAATGCTATCATCCTAACTAAACTTACGAATAAAATTATGCACCGCACAACATGCAATGACAATATCAATCTGCCGAGCAACCATGTAGCTCGGCATACCCTACGATAGAATTGAGAATTGCTTCATCAAAATCCCAAACGTATGTTCTATACTATTCCTCAGCCGAGAGTGGTGATGGTTGAATATCTCCCTTGGCCCACTATATGTAGGGGCACCATCGAACTATTGGAGATGGTACTGAGACTACCTATATGGGGATAGGAAGTACATATAGTTCGTGAAGCCATCATCAATGAGGTAATACTTTTATATAAGAAAAATAATTATTAGTGTAGTATAAGTAGAAGTCGATCACAATTATGGCTATTCGAGTAATTTACACGAACATGTTTAGATTACGTTGAGCAATACCCTTGATCATTGGCACTGCCCTCCCAACCCGTATACACATACATAAATATTTGGTCGAAGTCGGCTATGGTGAGGACATTTTAGGATACGTTCCCTTTTCGTGAATGATATGCGTTCTGTCTACGAGCAGATACCTAGGCAGTAACCAATGTACCATCGATTACCCCCACCGTACCTTATGGAACACACATGAGATGTTATGCCAGTTAAATTAATGAGACAACACTATACTAAATGTAACCTTTATATATTCTATTCATGAAAATACGGGTAGAAGTCAGGGTTGGATTGAATTTGATTCGGCACCTTATTAACATTTGGGGGAGTTATCAGCTCCGGCGCTAAAAATTAAGTGCCCTAATTATACGATGAATATGATGGTTAACTGTCTCCAAAGGGTGTTGGAAACGTTCCATGGTATACCTATGTCTCTAATGTACACCAACTGTTTGCATAAACATTTCGATCTCCTCAGTAGGTGAAAATCGATACTATTGTGTTTATGGTAAAAGCCAATAGCTTGTTAATTCATGGACCAATCTCATGAATGTAGGCTTTGTCATGCACAGATTATCGTAGAATTACTCAGGATGGCCATCCATTATCTCTCCAACCCAATCCACCCCACAGAGCATAGATGTGTTGCACGATATTCTATCAATGTATAGATTAGTAACAATACATCTGCAATGAATAATACATCATCAGCTTTGTCAGATACATCACTACCAGGCATGCCAGGTGATCCTTTGTTGTACTCAAACTCATCATCATGTGGCGGCATCGAGCACGATCCACTAGCTATCTATGTGAAGAAACTAATCATCATACACAATGTGAAATCTGATACAGTAACAATACATAGGCATGTCATCAAAATCTGTACAATAAGCAATAACATGATCATAAGATACACTACCAATAAGTTCCTATATACCAAGGCATTAATTCAAGTAAACAGACAAGTACACGACAAACAAACAAGCAACATAAGTACGGTACAAGAGTTGATCAAAGGTGGATTAGGGAAAATGGTAGTGGGTCAATTGCCTAGGGACTCAACCCAAAGTTGCCTCTCTCTATCATCAAGCTGTAGGAAAAAGGATCTCATTGTGTCACTTTGAAGAGCATTTATAGCCCTTCCAAACAAAGAGCATTTGTAGCCCTTCCAAATAAATGGTCTGGTAGGCCCTCAATGCGACGCAGTGCATCAACACACTCGGTGATTAAGGTGTGGGCTTTAAGCTCAATTCTCTCAGACTTGGCATCCATCATGCCATACCATTTGTTTAGGACATCCTCCAATCGACCTTGTCTTTCCCTGGCATAGAACTTCCTTTCTTTGCCCCTCCTCCTTCTTGAGGAACCCTCCCCATGAGTACTGGTTGTGTAAAGTCATCATGTGATGAAGTTGATAGTTTTGACCCACTAGTACTGCCTTCAATTATATTATCACTCCCACTTAGGATTACTGTCTGTGGCTAGATGGGGCTGAGCGAAAGACCTTGCACAGGAACTCGTGGCAACATTTTTTGAGAACATCTCCGTACAATTATCGTAACATGGTAAGCTATGCTCCATCGACAAGGCATAGTTTGGATGTTCCTATCATACCACATAAAGCAACATTAAACGAGTAATTGATAAAATTTGACAAAAAGTAAGACCATAAATATACCGAGAGCCAGTGGGAGATGTGATCGTCGCTAGCCGTGATCGTATTTCGATTGTAATCCCAACCATAACATGTATCATTTGTTATCAATGAATAAAACAAATGCCATGACTAACGAAGTCTATTCCATATTTGCTTAAGCTGCTTCACATTGTACGTATATGCAGGTTGTAGCTCCACATTCATCTTGTGACAAATCTTATTCCATGTGTACATTGAAAACGTGGTGGAAAGAAGTTAACTAGTTTGGAATTCATCATAAGCAAACTTGATTAACAATTTTTCATTAGCGAATGGCCATCGCATGTATCCCGATCTACTACCCCTAGGTTGGGTGCCGTATGATGCATCATCTCCATATGATGGTTTTTGACCGTAAAGATCCATCTATTGATGAGTTTATTGCATGATGTGCCCATAAAGATTACATTAAAACAAAAATATGATCAATGTTAAAACAAATATATAACATATAAATCAAAAGAAAGTGCAAGATAATATGATTGAAGTCAATATAGTTAAAGGCATGGATACAATATACCATATAAATTCTAACATATACGTCATGTTTCATGTTTATAGATAATAAAGTGAAATAATACAAGAAGTAAAGATAAGTTGCAATTCAATTTAAACATCATGAAATACAGATTATATGAAACAAGATAAACATATATAAGATTCATCATTTATGGAAAAATTACTAAAAACTCCAGGAAAAAAAAAGAGCATTTTTTTTTTTTATCTTTAAAGCCCATTAAAATATTTTCCATACTCTAATACCCATTTCATCTAGTTTTAACTATGAAAGACCCAAAAACTAATTCTTTTACTGAGTAACCCATAATTTATTAGATTCTTTCAATTATGCTTAACCTATTTCAAATAGGGAATTAATGAAATAGATTTTCTAAATGAATTTTTTATTTAATTCATTTATTTTATTTACCATCACAAGTTATTTTTAGTTTAATAACTCAAACTTTTGAATCAATATATTTGTAGACATTTAAACAATATATATCAATATATATATTATATAAATAATATATTTTTAAATTATATATAAATAATATATTTTTTATTTATAAAAATTAATATATTTTTTTTTATATGTATACTTTTATTATATATTTGTTTATTATATTAAATTTTTTATCTATATATAAATAATATATTTTTATTTAAAAAATAAATATATTCTTTTTATATGTATATTTTTATTACATATTTGTTTATTATATTTTTCATTTTATTATATTTTTTACTATATTTTGTTACTATTTGTGCTTAATATATATTTATATTTTTATTATATTTTTTTTATATATAAATAATATAAATTTTTAATGATCATAATTAAAACTGTCTGTTTAAACCCTGAAACCTTCCTAATCTCCTATCATTTCTAACATTTCCAGACACTTATCCTTATAGCATAAGAAACATCATGCCTAATTAGTGTAAAGAAATATGTAGTCCAACACAGAATTAAATTAGCATGCCATTCAGGCTAATATTCAATAATATAAAGAAATATTATTTCAAAGAAAAATTTTAAAATTACCTGGAAAAACTTTTAAGAACTTTTAGTCTTCAATTATATTTGGAAAATATACATAAGTTGATAAATTTACAGAGATGTATACTAAGGAGGGTAGAGGGAGCTCTAGCTAGCTTCTTCTTTCAAACTGAAATGGCCTCTCTATTTATATACAATTTAGGCCGGACTTCAAAACTAAAAACAAAACTTTTTTGCGAAAATTTCACATCCGAACAGTACTATTACAAAAGTAACTTTATAAAAGTCAAAAAGTCAACAGTAATTTACTACTGATTTGTCCATTCTTGTCTGAATTGGTTGACAAGTCTTTATCCTTGTCTGGTGGATGATTCTTCAGACTTTTTTTTGATATTATCTTTTATTGTTTCTATAAGATGATCAAAAATATCTTCAATTGAGGGTTCTTCTTCCTCATAAGGATCTTGAGATTCTCCTGCAAGATAATTATATTGGTTTTCTCCTTTTGATGAAGTAGCCATTGAGGAACTGGATTTATTACCCATCTCAACATCCAGATTTTTCATTAAATCTTTCTTCATTTCTTCGATAGATGATCCAACCATTTCTTCTTTGGAGATTACTCCTTTTTTCATTTGCATTTTCCTCATAATATGCTGAAAAGGACTTGGTGATTCCCTTTGTTGCTTGGCCTTAATTAGCTGCTGATATTCTGAAATTTTTTCTTGGATGATCCAAAGTTTCTTGTCCATAACATGCTCCTGTTTCTTTGTCTTTTAAGAGCATTTTGTTCCAAAATTTTGTGAAAAAGATTCTCCTTAAGCATGGAATATTTTGTTGAGTATGATCAACTTCTGGAGCCCATTTCCAGATCCGGGGGATAGAGAACTCAGTAAAGCAATACATTGGGGCCATTCCCTCAATCCACTTATTTTGATGTTCCAGGTTGATAAGCTTTGGTGATCAATTCACCCATTATGTATAATAAACTTTAAAAGGTTCATGATGAATTTTTATTGATGGACCACAATGAATCCACCATTCATGAAACCAATTAGGAAGGTCTTGTTTATAAACTTCAGAGCAAACCTTGATAAACCAAGAATGTTTTTTCTTTGGATTTTCATAAAGTAAGGCTTTATTAGATGCTTCAATATAATCCCAATAATTAAATTTGATTGGAGTTTTTAACTCCTAATGAAAATATTCTTTTTCTCTTAGGGTACTTATTTCCCATTCTTTAGAAGATATAATCTTCTTAATTATAATTTTGCTAAAATTAAAGCTTGCTCAACTATTAGTCGGATAAAAACGGTTAATTTCACAGGATCCTGTACTTATTAGTATATTCTCATAATGCGATCTTTGTTTATAAGATCCTGCAACATATAATGTTGTATCAAGATACCTTTGCATTAAGGTCCATGGCTCATCTTGCCATTGTAAATCTTTGTTTTCCAAGAGTAGTATTACTTCTCTGGATAAACTTTTTTCATATGTGGAAGAATCATCATTTTCTTCCTCAGCTGTAATATTAGCGTAAGATGAGGTATTACCTTCCTGTTGATTTCTATGTTTCTTGTATTCAAGAAATTCTTTAAATAGAGGGTCATCTGGAATATTTCCTGATGCGATATTGGATGATATTAACCTCTAAGATCCATGCTGGATAATAGTTTTTTCTCTTCCTCCTCTATTAGAGGGGAAGTTTTGACCCCTTCCTCATGGGATCATCTCTGCAAAAATTCACGAGAAAGACTATTATCTGTACCTTTTTTATAATGGATTTCAAATCAAAAGGAGCTAAATGAGCTTGCCATCTGACAAACATTTGATTAGAAACATCATGTTTAAAATCTTTATTAAACACATATTTTGCTGATTGGCAATCTGTTTTTATAATAAGTTTTTGATTATATAAATCATCTTGAAATTTTAAAACACATTTAACAATTGCTAAGATTTCTTTAGCAATAGTAGCATAATTCTTCTAGCTATTATTCCATTTCCCTGAATGAAATCTAACAAGATATTCTTGTTTAGTATTTGGATGTATTTGTTTTAAAATACCTCCATAACCTATATTAGAAGCATTAATTTCCATAATTTTATTCCAATTAGGATTAGCAAGTATAAGACAAGGAAGATTATTAACCTTCTGTTTTATCTTCTTAACGGCTTCAGTATGTTGTTCACTCCAAGGTTTAGGAACCTTTTTTAATCTATCATAAAGAATAGCAGTATCTTCTGCTAAATTCTTATAATAAGTAGAAATATAATTGAGACTTCCAAGAAATCTTTGTAATTGAGTTTTATCAGTAATTTTATTAGGAAATTTAGAAGCGAATTCAATACTTCTATTGATAGGAATTAATTTTCCCTTTTCTATATTATGACCAAGAAATCTAACTTTAGTTTGAAAAATATTCATTTTTGATGTAGATATAACTAAACCATTTTGAATAATAATTTTCTTCAAAACATTAAGATGTTTAAAATGCATCTCAATAGTTTTAGAAAAAACCTAAATATCATCAATATAAACAATTACAAACTCAATGTAGGGAATGAATATATCATTCATAATTTTTTTGAAATTCTGAAGGAGCATTCTTCAGACCAAATGGCATAACATTCCATTCAAATTGTCCTATTTGAACATTAAAAGAAGTTTTATACCTGTCTTTTTCAGCAATCTGAATCTGCCAATATCCTGATTTTAAATCAAATTTTGAAAATATAATAGCTTCATAAAGTCTATCAATTAAGTCTTTTTTATTAGGAATAGGATATCTAATCCATTTTAAAACTTTATTAAGAGGTTTGAAATTAATAACAAGATGAGGTATTCCTCTTTCTTGTTCTGAATGTTTTTTTACATAAAAAGCAGTACAAGACCAAGAGGATTTAGAATGGTTTATGAAACCTTTTTGTAAAAGAGAATCAATTTCTTTTTTATATAATTCTAAATATTCAGAATTCATTTGACATGGTCTAGCTTTAGTAGGAATTTTCTTTTCATCAAAATCATCTTCCTATGGAAGATTAGCAACATGTTTCTTTCTATTCCAGAAAGCATTTGGATGATCATTGCAAATTTTGAAAGAAAATTGACTAATTATTAATTTAATCTTATCCTGTAATTTAGGATTTTGAAGTTTTTCTTCAATTGTTAAAATATTAATTTCTTCTTTAAGAAAATTAATTTGATGATTTTTTGCTATAAGTAAATCATGGATTTGATGAAGAACTCGAGTAAATGATTCAGTTATAAACTAAAAACTTATTTCCTTTTCTTCAAAAGTTCCTTTAAAATCTTTTTCATCAATATTTTTGATAGGAAATATTTTCTTTAAAAATGGAGTACCAAGTATAACTTGGTTAGTTATATTTTTAACAAGTAAAAAACTTGTAGGAATACAAGTTTTATTTTTGCAAATATATGCTTTCAGTAATTTATATTGAATATCTAATTTCTGACCATTTGCAGAACTAAAAGTATGAGTAGTTTTATGAAAATACTTGGTAGAAATTATTCCTTCCCGTATGCAATTAAGATTTGCTCCACTATCAATTAAAGCAGTTAATTCCTTTTTAAAATTATTATCAATAAGTAAAGTAATTTTTATCACCCATTTTTGAGATGTAATCATCTCTAGAGTAGATAGAAAATTATCATTATTAGGAAATCTTATTATTTCATCAAAAATTTTATTATGGAAACTCATAATTTTATTACGATTTTCTAAAATAGAAATTCTTTCATCAAGACATTTATTTTCTTGTTTAAGATTATAAATCTTATTTTTTAAATTATTTATCTCTATAGTTAAATCATGAACTATAGTAGGAGTTTCAATTTTTTGTCTTTGTTTCAAAAATTTTTGAACCACAGTCATAGTATAAGGTTCTGGTGACATATAAACTTCTTGATTTTTATCAAAAGAATTATTAGAAGTACTAGGAGTGTTTTCTATCTGATCTATGATTTTAGATCTAATCTCTGGATCTTTTATAAATTTTAAGAGTTCCACAAGATTTTCACCATTTAAAACATTGATATTTAAATCATTGAATTGAGCAAGAATTTTATAAAATTCTTCATTATCACTTTCTTGTTTAGAACAGACTTGTCCTTGTTGACAAGGATCACAACATTCTTCTTTAGAAACATAATTTTCGTTTTCTAACAAATCTTCAGATTCTAAATATTTTTCAAAACTATTATCTGAAACTTCAGAATTATCTTCTGATTCAGAATTTAAAAGTAACTTAGAAAGAGTTTCTTTTAAATCTTCATCAACATTAAGATTATTAATCTTTTTCTTCATTTTACATCTATTAGCATAATGACCTATTTTACCACATTTGAAACAGGCTCTTGATTTTTTCTTTTCTAATCTATTATTCTTTCTTTTTTTCTCTTTTTTCTCTTCCTTTTTCTTTTCTTTTATTAAAATAAATCTTATCTTTTTTAGTCCTATGAGGTTTACTAGTGGATGGTTGTTCCATACCAAATTAACCACAAAATTGACCTAATTGTCTTTTTTTTGTAATATTATGTCTTTTAATTTGTTGATTTAATTTAATCTCATTACATAAGGATAAACTTTCTTGAATACATGTTCCTATAAGTTTGCCATAAGTATAATTATCATATTCAATATGAGTTCCTTTTTTTCTAAGGTTTTTTCTAACCCTTTCAGCAAATAAAGAAGGTAAACCATCTATAAATTTAGATTTTCAATGAGTACTATTAGACTCAAGAAGTTCCATTATTGTAGACAAAAATGTTTCTTTATACCACCTAAATGAGGTGAGAGTAGGACATTTTAACCCATTAAGTAATGTTCTGATATTTTCACTATTATCAGACCATCTACCAGTAAAATGTTCTATAATACTAACAACAAGTGTATATATAGCATTTTCAACACTACGACCTATTTGACTCTCAATAGGATTAAGAATTTCAGTTCTATCAGAAGCAGTAAGATAATTATCCCACCAACCTTTTAATTGTCCAGTAAATCCTGCAACAATCATGTTAGCAACATCTTTGTCACTATTACCATTTGTTTTAGAAATTGTGCTATACATTAGCATTCTATGAATAAGATTATAAATCTGTCTTTCAGTATAACCATCAAGATTCCATTCATAAATATTCTTGCTATTGTAACTATTATTAATAATAAATTCTTGTTCTTCATGAAGAATTATCCTCATAGTAGGCTTATCAGCATATTTTTCAATTTTATTAATTTCTTCTTTAATATAATTCTTATAACTATCAGTATTACTCATACCATCTTCAAATTCTTTATTAAGTTTCAATCCTTTAAACTTATTATCAAGAATTTTTTCTAATTCACTAACAGATTTTAATTTGAAATTATGAATTTTAGGAGCGGGTTGAATACTAGGGGTGGCAATGGCCTCTTTATGTTGAGGTAGACCTTGATTAAGGCTTGCAACACTAATTAAACTTTTAACTTGATTAACAAGAGAGTATAACTCTTCAACTCTACTATGAAGAGAGGAAATTTGTTCTCCTAATACATTAAGATATATACTAGCATAATTTTGTTGTTTTACTAAATTATTAATAGTAGCAGTAGTAATTTGGAGTGTTTCATTTTCAAAAAGTTTTTGAAATGCAGAAATATATTAATTTTCACCATTATTATAAATTTGAAAAGGTTGTTGAGGTGGATAAATAGCTTTTAAAACTTGTCCACTACTCAATTTATAATTTCTTTCCATAACAAAAATATAATTTTCAACATAAGTAGTTATGAACCAAGGAACAAATGGAATTATTCTATTTTCTTTTGAAGCAAAAGAATAAAATTCATTTTGAAATTTTATTTTATCTTCTCCATTGAAATTTTCAAAAAACCATTTTCTAAATGGTTCCCATTTAGGTAAGTTAAATTCTTTTTGAATAAGTTGCCTGGCGGGAGATCTAAGTCTAAAATCAATTTTTTGACTAAAATCCATTAAATAGGAAAATTCATTTCAGATTCGGTTATTTTCGATTCTTGATTATTATAAATTCCTTTTACAATATTATTTTTAGGAATTCTATATTCATTAACTTTATTATTTTGAATTTCAGAGTCATTTGAAGACATTTCTCTAATTTTAGAAGTAGAAGCTCTTAATGAAAAATCAAAATCATCAAAAGGTGAGATATGAAAATAAAACGATGTATTAGAATGAGATCTAGAAATTCTGGATCTAAAGGAAGATTTTATTAATCTTTTGTTATCTTCAAACTGTATTTGAACAGTGCCATCAGTTGATTGTAATATATTAGTAACATTTGAATTTATCATAGGTTGTATATTAACAGCTTGATCTATAATCCAATTCTTAGGAAAAACAATTTCTTCCCATTTTATTGCCCTTCTAGTAGTAATATTAGATCTACTTAAATTTGTTTCTATAAGAATTGTTTCATTAACAGGTTTATATAATGTGTGAAGTGGTTTAAAATAAATTCTATAACAGATACATATAACTTTTGTTCCTAGCATATAACTATAGCCATGAGTTTTAACATTTAAAGTAAGAGCATCAAGTATATTAACATTAGATAAAGACAATTATAAATTAGGGTAAACATAAAAAAAAATAGGGCCATAAGCCAAACTGGATTGTATACTACCCATCAATGATATTTTCCAATTCATATTTCTACCATCTCTTAAAGCTGCTATAAAGCTCTCAGTTATATATATATAACACATCCATAATATATTTTTCATATATATATATAATATATATATAAATAAATAAATATATTTATATATTTTTTATTACATATATATTTTATCTATATATATTTATATATATTTTTTGTGCAATATATATATATATATTACATAAGAGGTACTCTTGAATTCTAAATCAAGTGAACTACACAACAAGACTTTTACAATATAGGTACTTTTTACAAGTTACCTCAGAACGTGTAAAAAAAATTTCTAATTTTTACTACAAAGAGAATTAGAAAGAAATAATATTGATAACTAAAAAACATTCTATTGTGAGATATTCAAGGGTAACTTTGCCCGAAAATTGAGTTAAAGTTCTAAGTTCGAATTTTTGGAATCAAGAGTTTGTGAAATGGATTTGCTAGAGTAAAAAAATTCATCATATGGGTATTTGTATGTATCAATATATTTGAAGGCGGTTTTAGTAAGGTTCCCAAACTTATATTAACAATTTATTTTGACCACTTTTTCCAAAACAAAGTTAACTACAAATCATTTTAGTGCTGTAATCTTTTCTAATCAAAGTAAATTTCATTTGTATGAACTTGATCAAATGCATAAAATTGTCAATGTAATGGGAAGGAATAAATTATCTACCTAATCTGTGAGCCTAATTGAAATACACCTTATACCATATGTTGTATAACTCCCTCCCAAAATTGTGAATTTAATTGATTGATGTGTCAAAATAATTGCAATTGCAACATAGATTTTTAAGTCAAATTATATTTACCACTATCAAGTCATTACATTCTTAAATGAAATTAAAATTAATAGATGAACTGATTTACATATGAAATGGAGAAAAGAAATCCACAAATGGCATGGCAACAATTTCATTATAAAATGAAGGATATACTTCACTTGAATACAATAAAAAGTCATATTGTCAATATACAAAAATTCATGAAAATTTGCCAAAATAATTGAGAGCCACTTCCATTCGCTGTGTTAGTCGCCTTCATACAAAGGAAAACATAGCCAACTCTAATAGAAAGCCACACCTCATATATGTAGTTGGCCCCAAAAAAATGTGAGGGGAAGATTGAATTGTCTATATAGCGGATTAGCAACACATGAGGGCATTTAAAAGTCAAGCTGAAAAATATGCTTAGATGGGGAAAATCAACATAAAAAATGTAAGGTTGACACATTAGGGACCACACCAACATGAAATGATGTGATCGACATAAAAGCCCCATCTCTTTTTCTTTATAAGTTCTCACTCCCATCAACCCCAAAATGAAATTTGACCATAACATGGATTGTAATATTCATACCAAGAAACCAAAAAAAAAAAAAAAAAAAGGAAGAAAAGAAAAGAAACCTACTAACATAATGGTATGTGCCAAAAAATACCTCAAATGGGGAAACAAAAGGAAACATAAACAAGCACAGTTAATAGGGGGTACTATAGTTGTCTTTCAATTTAGTTGATAAAGGAGACATCTAAGTCAGATTTCACAAAAAATCCTACACAGTAATACTAAACCAGATTAACTGATTCAGTTGAACAACTTGCACATTATTTGACTTAAAAAATAGGCACTGTATAGATGTCCCTTGGAGTTTGCTCTAAACTTTTGAAATAATGGAACTGGGATGCCTAAAAAGATAGGAAAGCTTATGACTGTAATAGGAAAAGGGAGAGACAGCCTGTTGGACACAAAAGTAGAAGAACAAATAGGGAGACAACCAATTGGACATAAAAAAACTAAGACAGTAGATAGCATTCTACCCACACACAAAAAAAAAGAAGAAAGGGACAGAACCTGTACACAGATGGTTGTTAACCATCTTGTGGTAAGTAATGCAACATCATTACTTGCAAATTTCACTAACAGATAGTGAAATATCCCAACAATCCATTCCAATATCCAATCATAAGTAGTCACCATGAGAAATGACTTACCTCTCATTTTTGGCAAGGAGAAACCCCAAGTATGGTGCTACCATACGTACAGGGTCGAATTTGGCAGATCATAGTGAGGAACATAACAAGTAGCACATATTCAATTAGCATGTAGTGAACAGCCTCAACACCGTATAAAAAACATAAAGCATATTATTCAAAGCAAGACCACACCTATTTATATCAATATATCAAACATGTTTACATGAAATTCAATCAACAAGGCGATCATAACTTCATAAAGGAGAAAACATAGAAAGTCATAACAATAACTTACTGATGAGCTACAGCAGCTTAATGTTGGGGATACTACAGCTGGAGGGACACACTCTTGAAAGTGGTATTGGAGATGGAGAAGTTGTCACTGGAAGAACTTGAAGAAGCTGTTGTTTAGAAGTGGAAATATTAATTTGGGAGAATTCTGTGTGCAAAGAAGACTTCAATCAGACTCTTAAGGGTGTGTATATGTAGTGAATGGCATTATCTGTCGTGTTTGAAATATTTATGTTGAATCAAGGTGATTGCTGAGGAATTACTTGGACACTAGAGTGATAACGAACATATTTACTAAGGCAGAGGCAACATTTGAGAGCATACTTTGCTGCTCATGTGCTTTGTGGTTGTGGAAGTGTTTAACAATTGAGGAAGATGTGTTTTTAAAAGGTGGTGAGAGGAATCTCTTAATAGTATGCATATGAAAAATGGGCCTTATGGAATAGTATGATGATATGACTACTCCAACAAACACACAAGGAATGCAGAATATCAAGAAATAAATTAGTTATGCCCTCATTCTGTCAAAATGCAGAATTACCAATACATTGTGAAATGGGATTGCAGAAAACACTAGAACTTGCAGGCTTATTAAAGACAACATGCCATACAATGAGTCCAGCCAAAATCTTTTGTATAGGCAGGCTCAGAAATAGGTTACAAGAAAACAAATTGCAGAAAAAATATGTACGAGCAATGTTTGGTTATGTCTACAATAAATCAACCCATTTACATATACAAATCCTCTCATTTAGGACACAAAGTAAAGAGATAGTAAGGGAAAATCTGGATATTTAAAAATGATGAATTGGCACCAGAATGCATAAAGCTTAAATCCAAAATATGCATTGCATCTAAAATAATTTTTTACAACCCAAAAATAAGTAACAGTTAAAACCCTCATTTCACAACCACAAAGTAAAAATAAAAATGCAAATGGGAAGATTCTTCATCATAAATAAATTTGAAAATGAATTACTGGAAAACAAAAACCAAACGTGCGATAGGAGACCGTAAACCTCATATCCAGTATAGCATAATATGCTATCAAAGGCCAAAAACCCTTCCACAACCTAGATTAGGACAGTCAGATTAGCTTAGGAACTCCAAATCAAAGAAGAACAAAGCAATACACAGACCGGCATAACAACAAATAAAAAGCAATACGTTATTAAACCCCAGTCTCCCTTCACAAACACCATATTACAGTCATTTCCAGCCACAAAACCAACGAACATATGACAAAATAGGAAACATGCTCTGTAGGATGTGAGATCCACACATGGGGAGGGCAAATCATACAACCAGTATTGAAATGAAAAACAAAGCGCCCTTCCACAAAAAAATAGGGCCACGTTCTGGGAAAATCACCCAGCAGATCTCAAGACTTACCACCAGGAAACGGTGCTTGTCCAGAAACACCACGCCTTGCACAAATCATATGTGCAATAAGTTGATTAGGAAACTGTAGATATGCCATCTCATTCGTATTTTAGTTCACCTCTTTTTTGATATTATGCACAGACCAAGACATCCAAGAACAACCACAGTATGGAACCCAACAAACCCATATGCGCCCTATTTTTTCACAACAATTTTCCATCAATTTCATGTAGGATTGTATTTTCGACTCACTCATTTGGGTTTTCTCATAAAAATGGGGCTAGAAATTGATGTTTAGGCGACATAAATGGAGACAGAGGGGGAAGACACACACACACACACACAGAGGGGGCGGATGCGACAGAGAGAAAAGAGATACGTATAAAATGGAAAGCCTGGCCTATCAAAAGTGTTGGAAAATGCAAAATGGGGGGGGGGCGGATTTTGGTGATTTAGGTGAAGGGTCATGGGGTTTTGGGGGAAAAAATGTATTATTTGGGGGAGAAAATGCCCAGATGTTTGGACATGTCTCTCGAAACATGTTGGGAGAACTTATCCAAACATAGCCTAAATTTTTTTCATTGATTGCATAATTTTAGTCCATTCTTTAGCACATGGGTATTTTTTTTTTCTAATTTTTAAATTTCTTTGATTTTTTTTTTTTTTTTTTTTTTTGGCTTGGTTCAGAGTCCCTTTCCAGTTCACCTTAACTATTCCGGCCTAAAAGACCCAAAATTTCAAACTGAACAACTTTTGGAACAAGATAGAATTGGAAGTTGGGACTAATTCTTATTGGGATGAGAATTGAGATTTTGACTATATTTTCTCAATACCAAACTATTCGGGTCGGGATTGAAAATTTTCAAATATTTGAACCAAATAATCCTATACCCAGCCCTAAATTCTATACTCAATTATTAATCATTTTATTATAGTTTTTTATTTTTATTTATATAGAAATAAATATTATATTGCAATTACTAAAAGAATTAGTTTTTATATAAACTACAAATAAATATTTTTATTTATTTTATATTAATAAAAATTTAGCATATGTATAAAGTACACCAAAGTCACTAACATATAGTGATAAGAAACTCTACCATGAAACGTGAAAGAAAAAAAGAGTATTCTGAAAATATTTTAAAGATACTTGGGGTGTTCCCCAAAAAATAAAAAGAAACTCTATTTAATTCATTTTTTAAATAAAAGTATTTAGAAAAATGAAACCATATATGGTAAAACCAATTTTTGCCTAGCGGGATAATGGTAAAAGAAGTGGACAAGAATGACAAAGGAATCAACGCCAACAACTACGTGTGAATTGTCACCAACTTCACCAAAAGACTCCACAAGTATCCAAAATCCATCTGTTGGTTCACAAATTGACTAAAAAACCTCTCAAGCCCCACAAAATATCTCTTGAACCTTCTAGAAATTTCAAACCCCCCCTTTCTTCCCTCCTACTTTAATCCCACCCTCCCTATAAAAGCCCCCCCTTCAATCTGAATTGAAAGCCATAATCAAACAAAAAGATATTCAGTTGAAAAAGATCTACCAACACGCACATCACACATACATTCAGGTAGTTGGATTTTAAAATGAATAGCCCATTTTTTACAAACCATCCTTTCTCTCATTCCCCTTCATTTCATGGCGTTCCCGTTTACAATGTTGATCTGTCCTGGGAAACCCACCAAACGGTCATCCCGCTCAACATTCAATGGAGAAAAATGTGGGCCCAAAAGTTGTTCAGATTCTGGTTCACTTTGTTGGATCATAACAAGTAGACTGTTCAGGATCTGCCTTGAAAATACAAAAGGTTTTCATGGGATTTTTGGTCCAAAAATGTTTGAAGAAAATAAAGGATATTAAAGTTCAGGTGGATGAGATTGAGGAAAGGTTGTTGAAGAGGGAAGTTGTGGACATGGTTCTTAAGGATGAGAGAGAGCATCTAAGGATGAACAAGACTTTAATGTCTCTGTTGTTCAAGCTGGATTTGATTTGTGGTGTGGATTTTGGAGTGAGTGCATGTAGGAAGGCGGTGATTCGAAAGGCCATTGCATTGCAGGAAATGATTGACACTATCGTTGCAATTGATTTAGAGGGAAATGGTGAAATCAATGATCAAGAGATTGAAATTAGGGATTCTATGGAGACTGATAGCTCAAATCGGTCTGATAATACAGTGAAACCGAAGGATTCATTTGAAAAGGCTGGGATTTTAGAGGAAAGTCTCGATTATCAAGAAATTTTGGAGGATGGAAGTTGTGTAAAATGAGGAGATTAGATTATGGAAGTAGAGGGAAATGATGGAGAAGTTGATACTATTGATGTTGGGGTTGACCGTGAGGTGAAGGTAGGTGAAGCAAATTATGGTGTTGATGAGAATTTTCATTTGGTTGAAGAGAGCGATGAGGGCTTCCAGGATAAGAATAGCGATCTTTCTGTTGAGAAGGAAGAAGATAAGTAGAAATATAAGGAGGATAACATAAATGGGGCAGATGATAATAAAAGAAATCTAGAGCTACTGGAGCAAATGATGGAGGACAATCAAAAGATGATGAGCTTGATGACACAGTTGTTTGAGAGAAATGAGACACAAACTAGAATGCTAAATGCCTTAACACACCAGGTGGAGTTGTTGGAGAAGGCTTTTGTGTGTGATAAACTGAGGAGGAAGAAGAAGAAAAATAAGGGTGCTATTACTGCAAGTAGTAGAGAAGATTGAGATATCTATTGTTTTTATTACCTTTTAGGTGTGATTTTGACTCTACTGACTTTTGATGTAGATTGGATTTGTTTTGCTCTTGAAGATCAAAGGGATGAAAATATTGGTTTTTAATTACTGTTATACTTTGTTGTTGTAAGGAATCTTGAATTAGTAGACAATCAATTGATGGGAATTTTGATTGTTTGGATAAAGTGAAGCTTATACAGGATCAGTCCCTTTAATTATTAATTCATAATGCATAGTGTAAAATGGTTGGGTAGGTTCCTTGTTTTAGCTAGACTACCTTACATAATATGTATTGCTCATTAATAATGTGCTTGTCTTGCATTTATGATCTTTCGGGTTTCGAGTTGCAAAATCGCTATTTTGTAATGGTATAATTTAGTCTACCCACATATTTTGGTCTATAGATTACTTAATGTGATTTTGTTTATTTGTTGATGTCGTGAAGAGAATGCTTGTTTCAATTTATTGCAAGGCAAGGTTTGTTTTGTTTCGAAAATCTAATTTCATCTTTCAAATTCATGGTCATCCATCATTGAGCTTGCACTTTCTGGCTCCAACAAATTTTCCATCAAGAAACCGAAATTCTGATGGTTCTATTCAGAAATCTGGCCGGATATTAATTTAACCAACCCAATATTTAATTGGTGCAACAAATGAAATCTGGGGTTGGTGCTAGTTCTCCTTGATTGAGGCGTTAGTTAGGACATTTGTCAATTGGCCACTTGAGTTCTAATGCACATTACACGTGGAATGATTTTAGAAATGAAATGAAAATAGGAAATGAATGATGGTAGTGTAATTTATCTTGTGGTTGATATATATATATATATATAAGGAATAAAAAAACAATTAAAATTATCATCTCTCACTTGATTTCAATCTCACCTGATTGATAATTAATATTGGTTTTGATCTTGTATAATTTCTAATTAGCAATGATTGGTTAAGATATGGATGTAATGTAACTTTTTTAAATGAGCAAATGATCATTTTGCGGAAAATTATTGAAATAAAAATATTTATTTGTAGACATTTTTATATATTACCTTGAAAAATTTTTGTGGGATAAGTTTATAATAAGTTAGTTTTAATATCACCTGTAATATTATTCGAATTATATAAGTTATTATATGCATTTTATCTTTATCAATTTTGCTTCCTTTTGAAATTACTGTTTTTTTTTTAAAATAATTTTGACTTAGCAAGTTCTCTTGCACTTTTGATAAAGTATTATTGAGAAGTTATAGAATATTATATAAACAGAGTGCTTATTATTTTGTGATAAAAATCATGACGCCTTTCTTTATAAATTTATTTTGAAGAATTCTCAATAGAATTCATGACTTTTTTTTTTTTAATGATTCGAAGAGATATGGACATAATTAACTTTATATATATATATATATATATATTTCATCATGTATGAACCAAGTTGATTATGTCTCTACTTTTTTATTAAAAAGCTAAGAAGCATATAATTATTCTTATTTTTATTATTTATTATTTTTACTCATAATAATTTAAAATATTTTAAAATTCTTTACAATGTTACTTATACATATGCATATATATAAGTCAAATATATAATTAAATAAGAACACATAGCAAATAAGATGGAAATAATACTAAATACTTACCAAGTATTTTTTTTTAAGTATTAAACTCATTTGTTAAATTTTAAATGGTAGTTTTGTTAATATATATAGATTCACTCTCGATTGATTAGGAGTTGTTAATCCATAGAAGAAAAAGAATGACCAAACCATATTTTTAAAAATGAGGATTCCAATCCAAGCATGAATTTGAAAATGAACTTAAAAATACTTATTCCATCCGCATTTAATACTTATGCACTCATCATACTATAAATGTTTCCATCTTATTATAATTTATGGTGGCCATCAACATGTTATTCTATCAAAGCCAAGTAAGCTTTGGTTACTGTTTCTCAGCACTGCAAAGCATTTAGAGATTGAAGGATTTGAAGCCGTTCAAATGCATTGACATCTGGCCTTTTGATTAATGGTATTTTGCACTCATGTGCAAGGGGCTAGCATTTTGGTAGAATTGTTTAGGTCCGATTTTTTTCTTTTTAATATTAAAGTTCTTTATGAATAAAGATCATTACAAAGAGCTTCAACAATAAACGAGGGTGGATCACAAGTCCAAACCCTGTGATCAGTCATAGAACCAGACGCCCTTGCTATTACATGAGCAACTGTATTCACAAATCATTTGACAAAACAAACTTGAAGATGATCTACACCTTCTTTAAAACTTATACAATCATCAATAATAAGCCTAAGAGTGGAAGAGAAGTGTTCATGGCCATTAATCGCTTGAATCAATTCCTGTGAGTTTGAACTCCACCACATAATTTGTAATATTAGTTTGCTTAATCCAGCTAAGAGCTTCTCTAATTCCCAAGCATTCTACCAAGCCGATATCAAGAATCCCATGGAGAGTTTTACAACTTGCACCCACAAACAAACCTTCATGATCTCAGGCAATCACCCAATTCCTATCCAGTTTTTGTTTTGGAAGATTGTTGCATTAGAGGAAAATTGCAATTTTGGTCCCTCAACTATTACCTATTTCGATTTCACTTCATTTTGATATGGGGTTAGCACATTTGGTCCATTTTCCATAAATGTTTTGCACATCAATCTAATGTTTCCCAAAATTTGTTTAGTTAGCTATGTTCGGACTCAAATTTTGGGTATTTTTTACCATTTGTCATATGAGACCATGTCACCTGCCACATATGATGCCACATCACTCTAACCCGTCACTAAAAAAAATGCTTAAAACCCATTATTTAAAAAAAGATATATTAAAAAATATTAGATATACATATACATACAATGCAAATATAATATCCTATATATAGCTATATATATATAAACATAAAACACACACACACACACACACACACAAAGCATCCCTCCTATCCACCGCTTCCATGACTTGCCGCCAGATCTAACGGCTGCCATGGTAGCAAATGTAGCTGCCATCTTGTTGCCATGGCTGCTGAATCTTTGCAAGTGGGTGGGTGGAGAGGGGAGGGTTGGAGAGATGCATGTCTAGGGGCAGGAGAGCGAGGGGTTGAGGCAGGGGTCATAAGGGCATGGGGCAGTGAAGGGGTTGAGCAGTAATGAGGAAGATGGTATTTTATTATTTTTTAGTGTAGTACTTTTAAATATTATGAAATTTAATTATTTGAATAAATTTATCAATGTATATAATATTATTAAATAAATTTTTAAGTAATATTTATTGTTTAATGTTATTGAATATGCATTTTGGTTTATTATTTTTAAATTATATGTTTGTTTTATTTCCAATAAATAAACAATTCAATTAAATTTAATAAAATTACTTTAAATATATTTATTATGTTAAAATTATTGAATATGTAAACCAATTAATAAATAAATTTATTATTTGATATTATTGAATATGTATAATTATTTAAATAATTATGTAGATATGTAATATTATTAAATAGACTATTTTAGGGGATGTCTATTATTTTACATTATTGAATAGGTGAAATTATTTTAGATTTTTATTATATTTAATTATTTATTGTTTTTATTAATTAATTAATAAATAATTTAGTAACTTTGAATAAATTATTTTAGACATATTTATTATTTTATTACTAAAATATAATTAAAAAATTATTAAAATTATGTTATTTAATATCATAAAGGTAGAATTTTTTTTTAAAAAAAATTAACACTGGTGTTTTAGAATTTTTTTTCCCATTTTAGATTTTTTAAATTTCTAATTTTGTTGATTTTTTTTTTCCCAACATTTTTTGCCTTTCACTTTAGCAACATTTCCTAGTTCCTTACTTTGGGTGATGTGGTAGCTAACATGGAGGGCGATGTGGGGCTTGGTGACAAATGTAAAAAAATCTGCAAAATTTAGATTCAATTGAAGCTGAGTGGCAATAGTCTGGCCCAATTGAAATTTTTTGAACCCGATGGACTAAATATGCGAAAAATTGGATTAAATGTGCAAAAAAAATTAAATACATCAAAAAATTCTTTTACCACGGTTACTTCTTCCAAACTTGCCTTATCCTGAAGCTTGTTAATAAGCTACGCCAAAAACCTTTGACCTCCTTCTTTCAAAATTCGCTTGGCCTCTATTGCTGATACAAGCGAGATATGCAAAAAATAAAAAGTCACTAGAAAGGCATGTTGGAATGGATGTGCTTTCCCAAGTCTAATTTGTTTAATATAGCAGTTGATCTGAGCCTGATGTTGGTACAACTAATCTATACCCAAAATCATATCGTAGCTTTGAATTAGCATTTCTATAAGATTTGTTGTATACTCCTTTTCTCCAATTCTAACTGAATAAGCTTCATATGACATCAGTCACCAAAAAAAAAAAAATGTATGCATTGCATTGGAGTACATTTATAGAGGGTGTGCATTACAGTCTGGGCTCATTTGCTTTGAAATATCTTTGTGTGTTTTTTTTAATTAAGAAATTTGACTTTAATCATTTTAAAATTCTTAAAATTAAATAAAACATCTGATCACTGGAACAAAAAGTTTAATGGTAATTGCAATATTTTGCATAATTTTTATAATTTTAAATTGAATAGAGGAGTATTAAGATGGTTTAATGATTTTTTAAATACATAAAAGAATATAAAAAAAACTTTAATGATTTAATTAAATACGATCTGAATTTTTTTGCTGTGATTACAATAATATCATAAAAAAAAGTCTTATGGTTTCTAATAAGGAAATAAATATATGCATTGGAATCAAAAATATTATCATTAATTTCGAATTATCATTCTAAAATTTGATAAAAAAAAGAAAATAACATTTATAAGTTTCAATTTCCCTTTCTGCCATCGTCAATTTGCAAAAACTCCGAACTTATTCTGGAGCGTGGACTGAAAACACTGACTCGGATCAAGGGGTTTTAATTAAATACAAATATTTATATGGGTCATTTTTTTAATTTCCTGAAAATTTCCACTTCTAAATAGTTAAAAAACCCGAAAATCATACAATAAAAATTCCCGATTATTTGATTTGGCTGTTCTGAACACTCAAACCCTCACCCTCTGTTCTCTCCTCCACATTTTCTCTCTCTTTCTGTCTCTGTATTTCCAATTCCTCTCACAAACCCTAATTCTCGCTCTAACTATACATACATATATGTATACATCCAGGAAATTACTTTTGGAATCTGTTTCGCTCTGAAATTTTTGTATTGCCAGTCGTCGATTCACTTCTTTCTCCATATCTCACTCTCAGTATTTGTGTGTTTGTGTGCGCGATTTTGTGTTGAGGTTTGTGTTTGTTCGCTGAAATTTTGTGAAATATCGATTTGTTGTAATGGAGGAAAGCAAGTTGGATCTTCCGGAGGAACTCATCGCATCTAAGACGTCAGATCAATCTTGGACTCCGAAAGGTAAATCTCTGTTTTCGATTTCGTGTCCATTTTTGGTGGTTTTGTTTTTTGTTTAATTGGTTGAACTTGAATATCTTGTGCTGGATTCTTCACTTGGAGATATTGATCTGCCTCTGCAATGTAGCTTCCAGTGTAGGTCCTAGGGTTTCGAATCAAGTTCTTCAATCCAGATTTAGTATTTATTCGATGCATTAATTCTACAGATAAAGTGATTCTGCCGGAAATGAGGAACTTTAGTTTGTTTGCTTTCTTTTGGTTTGGTCTTTTCATTTTTTCTTTAGAGAAATCTGATGAATGTTATTTTTTTTTATTATAAATATACTTGAACTGTAATTTTGAAGTTCAATTTTTATTTTGCGATGTGTAATGATTCCCTTAATTACGAGGCCTGGTTGAGTTTTCTAGTTTGGCTTGTCTTAAATGCTAATTATTTTTCTTTATATTTTGATGCATTCTGGTGCTTTTGCAATGAAGCTTCCATGGGAAATGATGAGGACAAGGGGTTGGTGGGATTACTGGACGAGCCAAAGGGTAAGTAGTTTTTCCTTTACCAACTTATCGTGTATTGAAGCATTTTGTTGCACATACTATATTTCTTGTATCTTTGCCTTCTTCTGACACTAGAACTGCTTCCTGCAGATCAAGCAATGTCTGAGAGCATTCCTTTGTCTCCACAGTGGTTGTATGCTAAGCCAAATGAACCTAAAATGGTAATGCAGGTGCCCGAGTAGCACTTCTCAATTGATTCAAAAACTTAACATAATGGTGAACTGGGTTTTAGGTTTGGTTGGATGGTTCGTGACTTCTAAGTGTTCAGAACTTATATGTGTTTGGAGTATCTGCACTATTTTTCTTTTGTTAGATTTTCTTTAGATTTGAATGCTCTGCAATGAAACTTTGCCATCTCTAATTTTGAACATGTGAAAATCTCTGACAAATCTTTGACTGATATTGAATTGAGTAGCACCCATGGGTTCATCAATATTGTCATGGAGAATTGACATGTGAATTATGTGTGTGTCCTTTTTATTTTTTATTTTTTATTTTTTTGATTAGTGTATATGATTTGTTATAAGATGATCTTGTCTGATTCTTGTTATGTCCTGTAGTTACAGATGTGCTCTGCTTTGATCCAAAGTTTGTTCTTCTAGCTGTCAGGAAATTTATTTCCATGAATTAGTCTATAATATGATACTGTGAAGCCTGTAAAATTGGCCACTTTGCCGTGCTATGATATTACTTCACTAACATTGCTGCATTCTTGTGGTATTAATATTGAGCGACTATAATGGTTAGTTGGAGGAACTCTTTTATCCTATCTTTATTTTTTATCCTATATTGTTTACAGCATGAGCATTAGATATCAGAACAGGTGGCAGATATAGTTAGATTTGTCTTCCAAAGCAGGTCTCCATTTCTATGTAGTCTTTACTTTACTAATTGAGGATGCAGGTAGTTTTTATCTATTTTGACCATGTGTCCTTTGGTTCTTTTCTTCTTTATCTCCTACCATCAAAGTGATGTAGGCTTTATACTTTAGTTCTGCTGTTCATGATGCATGATAAAAGATATCTCTCTGTTCAGCAGGAAACCCGTGGGTCAAGTTCTCTGTCTCTTGGTAGTTCTGCTGATCTGAACCAGAAGGAGGCTTGGCGCTCAGACGTACCTGAGGACAAAAAGGATTGGAGAAGAATTGCTCCAGAACCTGACAGTGGCCGCCGCTGGCGTGAAGAAGAAAGGGAAACTGGATTGCTTGGTCGAAGGGATCGCAGGAAGATGGATAGACGGGTTGATAATGCTCCAGGCAGAGAAGCAACTGACAATAGATCTTTGCCTGTGACTGACAGGTGGCTTGACGTCAGTGGTCGCAATTCTGGGCATGAAACAAGGCGTGACAGTAAATGGTCTTTAAGGTGGGGTCCTGATGACAAAGAAAAGGATACTCGGCTGGAGAAGAAGACCGATGTGGAGAAGGAAGAATCTCAGAGTGAAAGTCAATCATTTGTTTCAAACAGCCGTTCTGCTTCCGAGCGTGACTCAGAATCTCGTGATAAGTGGAGGCCTCGGCACAGAATGGAGGGAAATCTCGGTGGGTCTGGTTCTTATCGTGCTGCACCAGGATTTGGGCTTGAAAGGGGACGAGTTGAGGGCTCAAATGTGGGCTTTACTGTAGGGCGTGGTAGATCGAATGTTTCAATTGTAAGACCTCCATCTGCAGGTCCAATTGGTGTTTCTCAATATGACAAGAGTGGAAATGTTCTGGGAAGACCAAGCGTCTCTGTTGAAACATTTGTTTACCCGAGGGGAAAACTACTTGACATATATCGTAAGCAAAGGCTGGATTCATCTCTTGCTCACATGCCTGACAATTTGGAGGAAGCACCCCCAATTACTCAATTAGATGCTATTGAGCCTTTAGCTTTTGTTGCTCCTGATGCTGAGCAGGAGGTAAGCTTTTCAAATGGACCATCATATTGCTTTATAAGTTTACTACTATACATGAATGCACCCTGCTGTTAGAGTGAGTGTTTATAGAAATGTGATGAGCTCCTCTTTTGTTATAGACCATCCTGAACGACATATGGAAGGGTAAAATAACAAGCAGTGGGGCCTCTTACAGTTCATTTAAGAAAGGCAGATCAACTGATAATGTTGCAGGTATTTTAAGCTTGGTCATTCTTTAGAAGGAGACATTCATATGTTCACATTTTTCTACATCATTCCTATGCACCCACACCCACCCCATTTTGTTCTTTTTTCCTATTGGTTAGATTACTACTTCTTGTTTGTATTTATTTGTAGAAGTGGGAGACCTTGAATTCACCAACGGAAGACAGATTTCCCTCTCTGCCGATATCACTGAGGAGACAACGGATCGCTCTCAGAATGCTTCAGTTGATATTGGTGAAGCTAGTGTTGACAGCATCTTCTACAATAATTTACCTAAAACAGGTTTGGTAACTGGTTGGAATCAAAATTGTTCTTTAAAGTTTTACCTAAAAAGAATATTTGATTTTTAACATCTGAAAGGAATTTTTACAACCTTACTTCAGAGAGAACTGTTGATCATGAAGGCAAATATGAAGTTTCAGAGGCTATGAGTGGAAAAGAGCTGCGTATTGGTAGCTTACAAGCTCCAACTGGTGCTCAGTTTGATGCCTTTCAGCTGAAGGTTGCAGATTTTGCTGTTGACCAGCAACCTCTGTTTGATAGCATCAAATCAGCTACATCATTTGATGTTAACAATACACTTCCAGATGAGTCAAACTCCCTTTTTGGTATGCCAGCTTCAGAGCAGTACTGGGATGGCCAGCTACACAAGATTGGGAGCAGAGGCAATGAATATCAGCTAGATAAAGGAATCCCTCCAGAGGAATTAAGTTTGTACTATCGAGATCCTCAAGGGGAAATCCAGGGGCCTTTTCTTGGAGTAGACATCATTACATGGTTCGAGCAAGGTTTTTTTGGGACTGATTTGCCTGTCCGTTTGGAGGATGCTCCTGATGGGTCACCGTTCCAGGAATTGGGAGATGTTATGCCTCACTTGAAATATCGACAGGAGTATGACAGTGGAACTGACTTAAGTACTAATCTAGAGAAATCAGTTGCGATGGAGGGTACATCAGAAACATGCTTACGATCTGGTGCTCCTGTTCCTGAATCCATTCCCTCCACTGTAGTAAATGGCTCTGGCTGGAAATTACCCGATTTTGATGCTCTGTCTGCACAGCAGGGTCAATCAAAAGTACCTGAACACCAACGTCATCTGTCGCAACAAGTGTACTCTCAGGGTGAAGATTTCCATGATTTTGGTGCCCAAGATGAAGGTTGGGTCATGGTTGCTACCGCTTATTTGTTTCTTTACCATTTAAATTGCATTTAATTCTAATTCAGTTCATTGCCCTTTATCGTCAAACAGAAATCGTGTTTCCTGGGAGACCTGGAAGTGGTGGCAGTGCTGTAGGGAAGATTGCAAGGGGGTATGGTGAACCTGCTGCAAATAGTGGCAACCAGTCTTATCTTATTAATGAACTGACAGATTCTGGCATAGCAAATCAGAAAGATAGTGAATTGCATCCTCTTGGTTTGTTATGGTCTGAGCTGGAAAGTACGTGTGCAAGGAATGACCAGCCACCTCCATTTAGTGGAGGTGCACAGGAAATACTTGTAAACCCTGTATTGGGAAGACATGCCCCTTTTGGTGCAATGACTGATCCAACCCACATGCCTGAGTCATGGAATGATGTTTATGGCAGCAGCACACTTTCTGATTCCAACTTGCATCAAGATGTCATGGGTGCACGCCATTCTTCAAGGATGGACCAAGAATTTAACCGTTTTGATTTAGCAGAGAAGCTATTGCCTCAGCAACTTCTGCAGCAGCAGCATCTTCACCCACATAGCATGATGCCTCCTAACAATACACACTTGAATGAAGCAATGCTGGAAGGAGGCCCAAGTTTGAAATTGATGCACCACAAAACAGGGCAAGATGTGGAACACATGTTGGCCTTTCAGCTGCAACAGCAGAGGCAGCTGCAACTTCAACAACAGCAGCAGTTACTGCAACAACAGCAATTCCATCAACAGCAAATATTGTTAAAAGAGCAACAGTCTCAGGCCAAACAGGTTCTTCTTGAGCAGCTGCTGCAAAGTCAAATTCGTGAGTCTGGTCTAGGACAGTCACGTATTGATGCTCTCAGATCAAATACTGCTCTTGAACAGGCCATACTGAAGCAACAAATCCTGAATGATCTTCAACAGCGTTATCAATTTCCTCCAAGGCATACAGATCCATCGCTTGAGCAGCTACTTCAAGCAAAATTTGGTCAAATGCCTCAAGGGCACCAGCATGATTTACTAGAGCTCTTATCACGTGGAAGGCATGGACAGATTCACCTGCTGGATCAACAGATGATTCAGCAAGATCAGCTGCATGGGAGGCAGTTGCCATTGGGGCTAAGGCAGCGATTGGAAATGGAAGAAGAAAGGCAAATCAATCCTGGGTGGCCGCTTGATGAAGCTAATCAGTTCCACAGAAATCCTGCTGCTTCCCATAGAGCTATTTCTGCTGGATTTGGCCCTTTGGATTTTTATTCCCAACAGCTACCACCTCCTGGGGAGCATCTCAGTCATCTTGACCGTAATCTTTCAGTGCAAAATAGACTTCAAGACGGTCTTTATGACCCTGGCATGTTACCTTTTGAGCATTCATTGTCATTGCCTGTTGGTGCTGCCGGGGTAAATCGTGATGTTACGAATTCCGTGGCTTGTGCTCAAGGTTTAGAAATGCAGGAGCAGATTGCTCGGATGCATCCTGGAGGTCAAGTTGGTGGGTTCTCATCTGGTGTTTACTCCCAGCATACAAACCACTCTTTAATTCCTAATCAATTCAATGCTTCACATTTGGACGCAACAGAAGGTCATTGGTCTGAGAATAATGGTCAATTATCCAATGACTGGATGGAATCAAGACTTCAGCAACTACATCTCCATAGTGAGAGACAGAGAAGGGAATTGGATGCCAAAAGGAGTACCGAAGATCCTAGTTTGTGGATGTCGGCTGGATCAAATGATGACAGTTCAAAGCGTTTGCTTATGGAATTACTACATCAGAACTCTGGCCACCCATCAAGTGAACAGTTTGATGTGGCTAATGGAATACCGCATGAGAGAAGGCCACCTTCAGGCCATTATTCTGGGACAAGCATGGCAAACCAGTCATTTACTGTTCTTTCAGATCAAGAATCAGGTTTAAGCAACTCGTTCACTGTTGGGTCTTATGGTTCTGATTCTGGTGGACCACCCCAGAGTAGAGTTTCCGAGGGGATAACTAGTGTTATAGACATTGGTGGATTGCATTATAGATCTAAAAGCGGAGCATTAGTCAAAGGAAAACCATTTGTATCTGACATTGATGAGAACTCTCAGGTAAGTGTAATAATTTTACCAAGAAAAACAAGGCAGCCAAAAGACTAGTTTTTTCTACTGCTCAAGAAAACACGAGTGCTCATCAATGATGGTAACATACAGGGAATACTTTCAGAGGCTCAAGGTGTAGTTGAGCAGGCTGGCTTGGTATCTGTGGAAAAGGGGGGAATGCTGGCAACAGTCATCAGCAGGCATAAGTCATTTGGTTCTGCTGGTAATATTCAGAGTTTTCTCGGTTGTTTTGCTTTCCTGCCTTACAATTTCAAATGAGTGACATGATCTGGATAATGGTCAGGTTTTCACAATGAAAATATTGGATCTGGTGATCCTTTTGTGGAAGATGCTGCTAAGGATAGGTAGGAAACCTTTGCTGCTCTTTTTTGGTATTGCTCTGATAATGGAGATCTGATTGTCTCTTTGATCAAGTCATGAGAAAATTTCTTTGGAAGATAAGAGTATTGTTGTGCTTTTGTCTTGTTTGAAGCACACTAGCCTTGAATTCTACCCTTTAATTACCTACTTGTTGATTTAAGACACCAATGAAGAAAAGAAATAAAAAATGGAACACCTCCTGATCTGTGGTTTTTTATGTTAGATATACGAATAAACTAGAAATTCTAGTAATGACATATATCAACTCTGTTCGACTCTTCTTTGTGTAATTGTACTCTGTTCAGAATTATGCATCAACTAGTGGATATGTGTAAAACATTCTTGCTTCGACTGTTTTTCTTTGCTTGATATTGGTTGCCCTTTTGGTTATTTTCTTTAGTTTTTAATTCCTTACTCGTGTTAATGTAACTAGGTTGCGATCTTCCAATCCAAAAGGACCAGAAAACGTCTTGTTGAGACGTCAACCCGTCCCACGAGTTTCATCTTCTCAGGAAGGGTTGTCGGAGCTGACTGCTGATCCATTTATCAGAGGAAAAAGTCTTTCAGTTACTGTACCTTCTGAGGGTAGGATGTCTGGAATGTCTTTCTTTCTACTAGAGCAGTCTTGTGGCTTGAGTAATGGGTTATAATCAGAAAGTGATTTCTGCTTTCCTTTTTGTATTTATGAAACTTATTTGCCTTGGGACCTTGAAGATTGGTGGTCTTTGCTCTTGTTTACTTTGTTCAGACTTGCGTAGTTGTATCCCTGACTCTCTGGCATCCGCAGGGGTGTGTGCTGTGGGTTTGGGGGTGGGTTGTGGTTTGACAAATATTCCATCCTGGGTGTTCTTAAGTTATATTAATGGTGTTTCTGGGTGCCTGATGGTTTGTCTAATACTTGATGGCTGGCATCTTATTTTCATAAATTACAGGAACAATTGCTCTCCTCTGCTGCCTTGTCTTGTGTCAATCTATAGTAGTTTATTGGTGTGCTTTTAATTACTTTCTGGGGAAAGGTCAATGATGCTGCATTTTCCTATTAATTGTTTTCTCTGCACCTGAGTAGCACAAATGAAGTAGGAGTTTGTTAATCATATTGGCTGCTTATCAAGTATTCACTCTGTTCTTTACTTGCTTGAGTTTTTCTTTGTTGTAGGGGTGAGACGAGAACCAGGAGGTAGTGTAGGAAACCCGGAGGCATCTGGCAGAAAAGATGCGCAGTTTCGACGAACATCATCCTGTAATGATGCTGATGTACTGGAGACATCATTCAGCGACATGCTTAAAAGCAGTGCGAAGAAGGCAGCACCTCAAGAAGCCCTTGGCTCAGCAGCCGGGACTTCAGAGCCATCAGATGGGGTGGCTGGGGCTCGAAACAACAAAAAGAAGGTTAAAAAAGGTAGGCAGATCGATCCTGCTCTTCTTGGTTTCAAGGTTACTAGCAATCGAATCATGATGGGTGAAATACAGCGGCTAGAAGATTAATGGAAAATGTAATGTAATGAGGGAGCTTGTTTTCACAATCAATGTACAGGGTTTGGGTTTTGTATAGTCTTTTATAGAGGAGGTTAATTCTTTGTTTTATTTTTTGGGGAATCCCGGTTGCACTCCATCTGTAAGTTTGTAGGGGTAGTTTTAAATGGGTAGCTTTGCGCCTTAGAAGCCAGTTCAAAACAGGTGATATAGGACGGTCAATACACAATTTGCAGAGGCATTTTCAATGGAGAATGGTAATAAATGAACAATAAAACATCATGTTATGTTATTTACAGGATTTTATTATTTAGTCTGTGTTAGATGTGAAGCTGATAAATTTCCCCCTAGGAAAAAGTATTAGGTCTTTTACACTCAAGTTCTAAGAAATTGTACATCAAGTCCAGAGAGCTTAGGGCCCGATTCGTTTTATTTTCATTTTCATAATTTCTAAAATTTCAAAAGTTAGTGGAAATGAGTTTGTCTTTAAATATATTGTTGGAAAAATAATGATTATGTTGGTTTTAATAGGTGTGTAGGTGGGTAGAGATAGAAATAATAAAATAAAAAGCGAAGATATATAGATTATTGGGAAAAGATAAATAGGTTATTGAAAAATGTGTTTTGAAAAATGAAAATGAAAAATGATATTGGGTGGAAATGTAAAAAGTGATGTATTTTATTTTTGAAATAGCAGAAAATGTGCAAATGAGTTTTGAAAATGAAATCAAATGGGCCCTAAATTTCAATTTACCTTTCTACTTGAAATGCTCCAACTTTAAGAATGAAAATTTTTAGAATATTGAAATTAAATCAATTAGACTTTAAGTAAATAATTCAAAAAAAATATAAAATATAATAAATAATACTAACTAAGGTTAATTAAGATTTAACAATGATTATAAAAAGTTCAGGGACTGTTGAATTAGGACCTAATTGTGAAAATTTTGAAAGTTTAGGGAGCAAATGCATAAATAAGGAAAGTTGGGGTGAGCAATTAAAGTCTAGAAGATCGTTGGGCTCAAATGCACTCTAGAAAAAGTCCTTGGGTGGGATTTATAATTATGGAAAGATGAAAAATATAGATAAACCACCCCTTCATTTTTTCCCAATTCTTACATGCAAGCTAGGGTGTTTAAAACCAAACCACTCCAAACAAAATTGATTAAACCGATCCAAAAAATAAAAAATAAAAAAAAATGATTAAATTATTATTTTTTTGTTTGGGTTTAAAATTGAAAAAAATGAATGTTTTGGTTCTTTTTTCGGTTGGCACAGTCAAAATTGAACTAATCGTATACTACTAAAATACTATCATACCCTTATTTTTATATTTTATGATTAAAAAATCCTGAACTTTTTATATATTTCTCCCCCACCCAACCCCAATCGATGGCCCAACCCAATGGAAAGGAGAAAGAGAAAAACTAAAAAATTGAACCAAACCAAACTGAATTTGATTGGTTTGGTTTGGTTGGTTCGATTCTCCATATTGAACCAAACTAAATGGTTGGTCTTATACAAAACCAATTGGTTTGGTTCGGTGACATTTTTTCCAAAATTGAACCAAATCAAACCAAACCAAATCGTAAGCATTCACAGTGCAAGCCACCTCACTCCTCCCTCATCCATCTCTCACCCATGCAACCAAGGAAACAAACCAACCATTATCTTCCTCTCATCGCAACGAACACAATGGTACCAGCAGCTTCAAGAAACACCTAATAGAATAATGGGAATTGGTGGCCAAAGGTGGCACATGGTGGTGGTGATGGATTGCCGATTTCAAGCGGTTGGAAGTTGAAATTGATGGGTACAATATGATGGGTTCATCGAGACGAGCACATTGATAGCTTCAAGTCTGTGATTGGACACCAGAGGCAAGGGAATTGAAGGTGGCAGCATGCAGCAGTGGCGGTGGTGATTGGCTCTTTTGCTTGAAATTGGCTAGCGAAGTGGTGGCTAAAGCTTAAATTGACAAAGGAGTTTTCATTGGCATATTGAGGCGTACCTTCTTACCAGTTAAGCTCCTGCTCCTGCGATAGACAACAACCTAAGTTCAATGACACCAGAATTCAATTTCGGGTTCATTAGGGTTGGTTTCGAGCTTTGAATTAGACTGGAACCTAGTCCAATTTTGTAATTTTTGATTATTGAGTCATTAATTTGATTCTATTGGGATTTGATTGTAACCAAAATATAAATTAAATTGAAACAAGATTATGATTGACCAAAATTTTGACAATAAATCAAAATTTGACCTTGAATTAGTGAGAACATAATTGAGCTTAATAAGTCAAATTAACCTAAGTTAGAAAAATGAAATTGTAAGTTGGATTAAGAACTAAAAATGGAAAATTGGGTTTGGATTAACTTGAATAAGACTTAGGCTATAGCAATGCCTTAAGCCACCATTAATAAGTATAATATGATCCTTTTTGTAATAGATTGATTGTAAATTAACCAAATTGATTCAAAACTTAGGATTCAATCTACCCTCTAAATAAATAATATTTAAATATACAATTATTCAATAGGATGATGAATTGATCGTATTCGGATATTCTAATACTATATTGAGGTTTATGAAGGGTTATCGAACAAAATAAACTCAAAGGCCAACCCTAACGAAGAGTACTGATGTAAATTCCTTAACCAATTATTGGATGTTGATATAAACTATGATATGGGACAGAGCTAAGCAGAAGTTTAGTGGGACATAGTCTGACAGCATATTAGAGTTAACTAGTCAAGAGACCTTGTTGCTAACGCAAGCTAAAGATGATAGTATTAGAAATCTGCTTAGCGATTCATTGAATTAAGAATTTCATGCTAAGTTATTTTAGGCATCTTGAGACATAAATGTGATTAGGAAATTACGACAAATCTAGAATACATTAAACACTAAAGTATAACAAGAATACTAGGTATAGCTACGTTAATTGATTTAAAGAATTAATATCATATTAGTTTTAATCATCTTACGATGAATTCTTGGGTTAATTAGTAAACGAGAAAGCAAGCCACCCAAAAAACTAGAGGCGTACCTTTGTATCTCTTAGGTGGGTTTTATACTCGCTAATACGAGAATTTATTGCTGGGGAAAGAACATATATGGTATATTTATGACTTCATTGTATGCCTTGATGCATATTTTCGTGATATTTTAATTATGATAAATATTTCACATATATTTGAAAATTGAAGTTTGTATGGTTCTGTATGGTTCTATTTGACAAATATCCTTTTCAAAATCTAGTTTTCTTGGTTATTAAATGTATAAAATGCAATTTGACATATAGAACAATCACATTACCACAAGTTGATATTGTATAGAGATTCAATTATAGTATTTCTGATTGTGGTTATATTGATGATTTTATGTGTGGCAAATGTGTTATGACATGAAATGTGCTAATAGCATACATTCTTAAGACCCTTGGAGATGTCCATTGGAAGTTTAGACCTTGAGGAGTGCCATGGGAAGTTGGGCCTTGGACTATTACCACTATTGATCATGTCTCATAGGTAGCTAGGGATTAGCTGTCTATAAGTGAAGGATCGGCATGTAGTCAATCATGCCATACATGTTAGTTATGTTCGAGCTGATACTCAGAATTTGGAGGAATAAGGATTTTAATATTTTCGAAAGTGAAGCAATAAGGTCAGAGACCCCTAACAGTCTTTTGTGAAAGTGATTGATACATTTTGATATTATGTTTTGGATCTTAAATATCTTATGAAAATTGACAGATTATTTGGAAACCATGTCAACCATTTTGTGCTTATCAAGGCTTGAAACTTTTTCACAAAGAACATTGAATTTTGTGAAGTCTCAATACTGGTATTGGAAAATGCCAAGATGGAACATTTAAGATCTGAAAGAAATTCTTTTTCCATTGAAATTATTTCTATTTTTCCTCATGGTCGACATAAGAGTACATTTAAATTATTAACTACTGCACCAACTGACTAAGTCATTAGGACTTATGATTATTTTTGTATTATTTTTCTTGTTCTTTACCTCCCATATAGGAGCAAGTGACGGCAGGATCTGGCTGACGTTTTATACAAGGTATATGGTTTTGCGTATGTATATGAATACGTAAGTTGTAATATGCTAGGGATGCTATGTAAATGAAGTAAACAAGTTTTATAGTGCTAAGTGGGACTTGTTGGTTCGAGGATAGGCATGAATTGCATAAGGTTGTTGCTGTTTATACAATTTTATTTTATGATATCTGCTAAATGTTGATGTAGATAAGACTGGAGGTATTTTGACAATGATAAAAGCCGGATGTTTAAGTTAAATGCTTTGGGTTTTGAAAGGTTTGTTTTATTTAGAAAACTTGTGATATAGATTGTGTAGCATCTTGGACAGGAGCAGGCATTTTCTATTAGGGGCGCTACAGAGGTGGTATTAGAGCTTGGCTTTAAAAACTTGAGCTATGCTAGGAAATGATCATCGAAATATGGAATTTTTGGATTAGAGGAGATTAAGTTTGACCTTGGAATTTGAATATGATGTTACTTTTGGGACAATGCATGATACCGATAGAGTGAAGGGTTATGACTAGGACGGCGGACCAGTGCATGACCTATTACTCTTGAAGTGTCAGACATGTGATTCTTTATGATTTGAAGGAAAATACTTGGGGAAATATATATTATGCAGATATATGCCTTGGGAGCTTAATTTGATGGGAAAAATAATCGTTTTAAATATAGTTGAATTCGATAATTAGAACGACATTCAGGAAGAATGGTGCTTGACATGTATATACAATTGTGACTCAAATGATATGACTATCCATAGAAACTAGTGTATTAATAATGAGAGAGTTGATGGGTATGACTATAAGATGGCAACAGATAAGAAAGAGGATTTGTTGCCCGCAAGAGATGAAGTTTTAAGAAAACACTTTGTTATTCGAGAAGAAAGGCGCAACCTCGGATACGATTCCTAAGAAATGGGATACAATATTTGACAGAGAGAATATGTATCTCTTTGTATGATTGCAAGATGTTTGACAACTAGCGTAAATAATAAGATTAATAGAGGATCGGGTGCTAGGAGAAAAGAAAAATGGTTTATGAAAATAGAAGGATAATGGTTTGGTTGTGAAAAAGAAATAATATGTTAATAAAGTCATGAGGAATGAATGGGGAAGGAATATAAGAAATATAGATTAAAAGGATAGATTGAATGATGTATAATTAATTTAGTTTTAAATTTACTTTAAAATATTTTACAATTAAGGAAATTATATGACGTAATAATTTGATGAAATGAATAAAAATCATGAAATTAGAACAATAATATTTAATTATAAAATTTTATTTAATGATAATTAAGCAAAAAAAAATTAAATGTATTATTATGCATTGTTAATTAAATAAAATTTTGTAAAATTTTTGTAATTAATAATTATTAATAGTAATTAATTAAGTAATGGATAAACTAATATTGATAATATTTACTAATATAAATAATAATATAATAAGAGTAACTATAAGAGTTAACGAAAATATTAATTATATTTTAATAAGTGCGCAATTATTAATATATTTAGTGTTTAGATATATAATGTAATATAAATCTGTTATAAATTATTATAAAAATATTAAATAAAAATAAATAAAAAAACAATAAATTTATATATATTAAGTATCAAATAAAATAACCTAATTGTGTAATATACTTAACATATTTTGTACTTTAAAATTAGCAAATAATGCATTGCATTATGAACTAATTATTGGTAAATTATATATTTTAATTGAAAATAAAAATAAATAAAATAATATTTTAAATTACAGTTAATTTTTTAAATATTTTTGGATGATTATGTTTGATAAGGGTTCGATTTCGATGATGGATACGGATCCGGGGTATTGATCTTCTGGATTGGTTTGGTATTGAAATCTTGCAATCACAACAAACGTTAGGCTAACCGAGTGGCCTCGGCTTAGGCCCTCTGATGCTCAAGTCAGTATATATTCGACCTTCTTAATCAAGCAGCGGAATGTAGGGGCTTCTGAATGTATGAGTGCATACCTGTGAAAGGCAAGGTTGAGGGGTTTTTATATTCTCCCCATTGTAGGAAATGTCAGGGAAGCCCTTGGCTTACCCCGAGGACCTCCAGCCTCTTACCGGGGGTAATTGGTCAATTCTCCCGTTTGAATATTGCCAGTTGGATGTCCTTTTATGCTGTAGGACAAGATGGTACACTGTTGCGGCGTCTGCTGTGTCAGACGATGAGGGGAGGGCATGCGCCATTAATACAGAGGCGTGTTGACAGTCAACGCATTTAATGCGGTGGCAGAGTACTGTGCAGGGCTCGACTTTAAGAATCGACGAGAATAGGGGTCGATAATGGTCGAGCGGCTTCGAGGGCCATGGAGCGCCTTGTGATTGGTCGAATAAGGTCGACGAGTCGCTTGGGTCCTGGGTCGTTGATTGGGTGTTGGGCCTCGCTGATTCGGGCCACTGTGGGCCATCCTATATCAATGTTAATTAAAAGAGTGATAAATGAATAAGTGATGTGAAAGGTAGAATAAGAAAAGAGGAAATACATAATTTTTCTTTTTATAAACTTTTGGGGTGTATTTTGGATAATAATTTTTTTGAAAGTTAAAAATGAGAAATGTAGGAACTTATTTGCAATTATTTTGGGAGTTAAAAAATGTTTTAGAAAAACATGAACAAACAAAACAAGCCGCGAACTTCTTCCATGGGTGTGGACTAAAAACACTGACTCGGGTCAAGGGGTTTTCTCTGAATAAAAATATTTATGTAGGTCATTTTCATAATTTCCTGAAAATTTCCCCTCCCAAATAGTTAAAAACCCGAAAATCACACAACGAAAATTTCCCGATTATTTGATTTGGCTGTTCTGACCACCCAAACCCTCACCCTCTGTTCTCTCCTTCACATTTTCTCTCTCTACCTGTCTCTGTATTTCCAATTGCTCTCACAAACCCTAATTCTCGCTCTACCTATACCTACATATATGTATACATCCAGGAAATTACTTTTGAAATCTGTTTCGCTCTGAAATTTTTGTATTGCCAGTCGTCGATTCACTTCTTTCTCCATATCTCACTCTCAGTATTTGTGTGCTTGTGTGCGCGATTTTGTGTCGAGGTTTGTGTTTGTTCGCTGAAATTTTGTGAAATATCGATTTGTTGTAATGGAGGAAAGCAAGCTGGATCTTCCGGAGGTACTCATAGCATCTAAGACGTCCGATCAATCTTGGACTCCGAAAGGTAAATCTCTGTTTTCGATTTCGTGTCCATTTTTGGTGGTTTTGTTTTTTGTTTAATTGGTTGAACTTGAATGTCTTGTGCTGGATTCTTCACTTGGAGATATTGATCTGCCTCTGCAATGTAGCTTCCAGTATAGGTCCTAGGGTTTCGAATCAGGTTCTTCAATCCAGATTTAGTATTTATTCGATGCATTAATTCTACAGATAAAGTGATTCTGCTGGAAATGAGGAAATTTAGTTTGTTTGCTTTCTTTTGGTTTGGTCTTTTCATTTTTCTCTTTAGAGAAATCTGGTGGATGTTATTTTTTTAATTATAAATATTACTTGAACTTTAATTTTGAAGTTCAATTTTTATTTTGCGATGTGTAATGATTCCCTTAATTACGAGGCCTGGTTGAGTTTTCTAGTTTGGCTTGTCTTAAATGCTAATTATTTTTCTTTATATTTTGATGCATTCTGGTGCTTTTGCAATGAAGCTTCCATGGGAAATGATGAGGACAAGGGGTTGGTGGGATTACTGGACGAGCCAAAGGGTAAGTAGTTTTTCCTTTACCAACTTATTGTGTATTGAAGCATTTTGTTGCACATACTATATTTCTTGTATCTTTGCCTTCTCCTGACACTAGAACTGCTTCCTGCAGATCAAGCAATGTCTGAGAGCATTCCTTTGTCTCCACAGTGGTTGTATGCTAAGCCAAATGAACCTAAAATGGTAATGCAGGTGCCCGAGTAGCATTTCTCACTTGATTCAAGAACTTAACATAATGGTGAACTGGGTTTTAGGTTTGGTTGGATGGTTCGTGACTTCTAAGTGTTCAGAACTTACATGTGTTTGGAGCATCTGCACTTTTTTTTCTTTTGTTAGATTTTCTTTAGATTTGAATGCTCTGCAATGGAACTCTGCCATCTCTAATTTTGATGCAGCACTACATGAACAATGTTAATCTTTTATAAAACTTTTAAAGGTTAATCTTTTCTAAATCTTTTAAAGGTGTTAAAATCTCTGACGAATCTTTGATTATTATTTAATTGAGTAGCACCCATGGGTTCATCAATATTGTCATGGAGAATTGACATGTGAATTACGTGTCTCTCCATTTTTATTTTTTTTTACCCCGTGTAGTGTGTATGATTTGTTATAAGATGATCTTGTCCGATTCTTGTTATGTCCTGTAGTTACAGATGTGCTTTCTTTTGACCCAAAGTTTTTTCTTCCAGTTGTCAGTGAAACTATTTCCTTGTATGAAACTATAAATTATATATTGAAACTAACTAATATGACACTGAAGCCTGTAAAATTGGCTACTTTGATGTGCTATGATATTACTTAGCTTGCATTGCTTCATTCTTGTGGTTTTGATATTGAGCAACTAAAATGGTTAGTTAGAGGAACTCTTTTGTCCTATCTTTATTTTTTATTCTATATTGTTTACAGCATGAACATTAGATATCACAAAAGATGGCAGATATAGTTTGATTTGTCTTGCCAAAACATGTCTCCCTTTCTATGTAGTCTTTACTTTACTAATTAAGGATGCAGGTTGTCTCTATCTATTGATTTGTGACCATGTGTCCTTTGTTTTTTTTTTTTCCTTCCTTATCTCCTACCATCAAAGTCATGTAGGCTTACCTAGATTTCTAGTTCTTCTGTTCATGATGCATGATGGAAGATATCTCTCTGTTCAGCAGGAAACCCGTGGGCCAAGTTCTCTGTCTCTTGGTAGTTCTGCTGATTTGAACCAGAAGGAGGTTTGGCGCTCAGACGCGCCTGAGGACAAAAAGGATTGGAGAAGAATTGCTCCAGAACCTGATAGTGGCCGCCGCTGGCGTGAAGAAGAGAGGGAAACTGGATTGCTTGGTCGAAGGGATCGCAGGAAGATGGATAGACGGGTTGATAATGCTCCAAGCCGAGAAACAACTGACAATAGATCTTTGCCTGTGACTGACAGATGGCTTGATGTCAGTAGTCGCAATTCTGGGCATGAAACAAGGCGTGATAGTAAATGGTCTTTAAGGTGGGGTCCTGATGACAAAGAAAAGGATGCTCGGGTAGAGAAGAGGACCGATGTGGAGAAAGAAGAATCTCAGAGTGATAGTCAATCATTTGTTTCAAACAGCCGTTCTGCTCCCGAGCGTGACTCAGAATCTCGTGATAAGTGGAGGCCTCGGCACAGGATGGAGGGAAATCTCGGTGGGTCTGGTTCTTATCGTGCTGCACCAGGATTTGGGCTTGAAAGGGGACGAGTTGAGGGCTCAAATGTGGGCTTTACTGTAGGGCGTGGCAGATCGAGTGTTTCAATTGTAAGACCTCCATCTGCCGGTCCAATTGGTGTTTCTCAATATGACAAGAGTGGAAATGTTCTAGGAAGACCAAGCCTCTCTGTTGTAACATTTGTTTACCCGAGGGGAAAACTACTTGACATATATCGCAAGCAAAAGCTGGATTCATCTCTTGCTCACATGCCTGACAATTTGGAGGAAGCACCCCCAATTACTCAATTAGATGCTGTTGAACCTTTAGCTTTTGTTGCTCCTGATGCTGAGCAGGAGGTAAGCTTTACAAATGGACTATCATATTGCTTTATAAGTTTACTGCTATACATGAATGCGCCCTGTTGGTAGAGTGTGTTTATAGAAATGTGATGAGCTCCTCTTTTGTTATAGACCATCCTGAACGACATATGGAAGGGCAAAATAACAAGCAGTGGAGCCTCTTACAGTTCATTCAAGAAGGGTAGATCAACTGATAATGTTGCAGGTATTTTAAGCTTGGTATTCTTTAGAATGAGACATTCATATGTTCACATTTTTCTACATCATTCCTATGCACCCACACCAACTCCATTTTTTTGTCTTTCCTGTTGGTTAGATTACTACCTTTTGTTTGTATTTATTTGTAGAAGTGGGAGACCTTGAATTCACCAACGGAAGACAGATTTCCCTCTCCGCTGATATCAACGAGGAGACACCAGATCGGTCTCAGAAAGCTTCGGTTGATATTGGTGAAGCTAGTGTTGACAGCATCTTCTACAATAATTTACCTAAAACAGGTTTGGTAACTGGTTGGAATGAAATTTTTCTTTAAAATTTTACTGAGAAAGAATTTTCTATTTTTAACATCTGAAAGGAATTTTCGCAACCTTACTTCAGAGAAAACTGTTGATCATGAAGTCAAATTTGAAGTTTCAGAAGCTATGAGTGGAAAGGAACTGGATATTGGTAGCTTACAAGCTCCAAATGGTGCTCAGTTTGATGCCTTTCAGCTGAAAGTTGCAGATTCTGCTGTTAACCAGCAACCTCTGTTTGACAGCATCGAATCAGCTACAACATTTGATGTTAACAATACACTTCCAGACGAGTCAAACTCGCTTCTTGGTATGCCAGCATCAGAGCAGTACTGGGATGGCCGACCACACAAGATTGGGAGCAGAGGAAATGAATATCAGCTAGATAAAGGAATCCCTCCAGAGGAATTAAGTTTGTACTATCAAGATCCTCAAGGGGAAATCCAGGGACCTTTTCTTGGAGTAGACATCATTACATGGTTCGAGCAAGGGTTTTTTGGGGCTGATTTGCCTGTCCGTTTGGAGGATGCCCCTGATGGGTCACCGTTCCAGGAATTGGGAGATGTTATGCCTCATTTGAAATTTCGACAGGACTATGATAGTGGAACTGACTTAAGTTCCAATCTAGAGAAATCAGTTGCGATCGAGGGTGCATTAGAAACAAGCTTACGATCCGGTGCTCCTGTTCCTGAATCCATTCCCTCCACTGTAGTAAATTGCTCTGGCTGGAAATTAACTGATTTTGATGCTCTGTCTGCACAGCACGTTCAGTCAAAAGTATCTGAACACTATCGTCATCCGTCACAAGTGTACCCTCGGGGAGAAGATTTCCATGATTTTGGTGCCCAGGATGAAGGTTGGGTCATGGTTGCTACTGCTTATTAGTTTTTTTACCATTTAAATTGCATTTAACTCTAATCAGTTCATTGCTCTTTCTCTTCAAACAGAAATTGTGTTTCCCGGGAGACCTGGAAGTGGTGGCAGTGCTATAGGGAAGATGCCAAGAGGGTATGGTGAACCTGCTACAAATAGTGGCAACCAGTCTTATCTTACTAATGAACTGTCAGATTCTGGGATAGCAAATCAGAAAGATAGTAAATTGCATCCTCTTGGTTTGCTATGGTCTGAGCTTGAAAGTACATATGCAAGGAATGACCAGCCACCTCCATGTAGTGTAGGTGCACAGGAGGTACTTGTTAACCCTGTATCTGGAATACATGCCCCTTTTGGTGCAATGACTGATCCAACCCACGTGCCTGAGTCATGGAATGATGCTTATGGCAGCAGCACACTTTCTGATTCCAACTTGTATCAAGATGTCATGGAAGCGCGCCATTCTTCAAGGATGGACCAAGAATTTAACCGTTTTGATTTAGCAGAGAAGCTATTGCCTCAGCAACTTCAGCAGCAGCATCTTCACCCACATGGCATGATGCCTCCTAACAATACACACTTGAATGAAGCAATGTTGGAAGGAGGCCCAAGTTTGAAATTGATGCACCATAAAACAGGGCAAGATGTGGAACACATGTTGGCCCTTCAGCTGCAACAGCAAAGGCAGCTGCAACTTCAACAACAACAGCAGCAATTCCATCAACAGCAATTATTGTTGAAAGAGCAACAGTCTCAGGCCAGACAGGTTCTTCTTGAGCAGCTGCTGCAAAGTCAAATGCGTGAGTCTGGTCTTGGACAGTCACATATTGATGCTCTTAGATCAAATGCTGCTCTTGAACAGGCCATACTGAAGCAACAAATCCTAAATGATCTTCAACAGCATTCCCAATTTCCTTCAAGGCATCCAGATCCATCGCTTGAGCAGCTACTTCAAGCAAAATTTGGTCAAATGCCTCAAGGGCATCAAAATGATTTACTGGAGTTCTTATCACGTGGAAGGCATGGACAGATTCACCCACTGGATCAACAGATGATTCAGCAAGATCAGCTACATGGGAGGCAGTTGCCATTGGGGCTAAGGCAGCGATTGGAAATGGAAGAAGAAAGGCAAATCAATCCTGGGTGGCCACTTGATGAGGCTGATCAGTTCCACAGAAATCCTGCTGCTTCCCATAGAGCTATTTCTGCTGGATTTGGCCCTTTGGATCTATATTCCCAACAGCTACCACCTCCTGAGGGGCATCTCAGTCATCTTGACCGTAATCTTTCAGTGCAAAATAGACTTCAACATGGTCTTTATGACCCTGGCATGTTACCTTTTGAGCGTTCATTGTCATTGCCTGTTGGTGTTGCTGGGGTAAATCAGGATGTTGTGAATTCCATGGCTCTTGCTCAAGGTTTAGAAATGCAGGAGCAGATTGCACGGATGCATCCTGGTGGTCAAGTTGGTCGGTTCTCATCTGGTGTTTACTCCCAGCATACAAACCACCCTTTCATTCCAAATCAATTCAATGCTTCACGCTTGGACACAACAGAAGGTCACTGGTCTGAGAATAATGGTCAATTCTCCAATGATTGGATGGAATCGAGACTTCAGCAAGTACATCTCCATAGTGAGAGACACAGAAGGGAGTTGGATGCCAAAAGGAGTAATGAAGATCCTAGTTTGTGGATGTCAGCTGGAACAAATGATGACAGTTCAAAGCGGTTGCTTATGGAATTACTACATCAGGAATCTGGCCACCAATCAAGTGAACAGTTTGATGTGACTAATGGAACACTGCATGAGAGAAGGCCTTCTTCAGGCCATTATTCAGGGGCAGGCACGGCAAACCAGTCATTTACTGTTCCTTCAGATCAAGAATCAGGTCTAAGCAACTCCTTCTCTGTTGGGTCTTATGGTTCTGATTCTGGTGGACCACCTCAGAGTAGAGTTTCCATGGGGATAACCAGTGTTCTAGAAATTGGCGGATTGCCTTATAGATCTAAAAGCGAAGCATTTGTCAAAGGAGAACCATTTGTTTCTGACATTGATGAGAACTCTCAGGTAAGTGTGAATTTTACCATGAAAAACAAGGCAGCCAAAAAACTAGTTTTTTTCTACTGTGCAAGAACACACGATTGCTCATCAATGATGGTAACATACAGGGAATACATTCAGAGGCTCAAGAAGGTGTAGTTGAGCAGGCTGGCTTGGTATCTGTGGAAAAGGGGGAAATGCTGGCAAGTGTCCTCAGCAGGCAGAGGTCACTTGGTTCTGCTGGTAATATTCACAGTTTTCTCGGTTGTTTTGCTTTTCTGCCTTACAATTTCAAATGAGTGACATGATCTGGATGATGGTCAGGTTTTCACAACGAAAATATTGGATCAGGTGATCTTTTTGTCTATGATGCTGCTAAGGATAGGTAAGAAATCTTTGCTGCTCTTTTTTGGTACTGCACTGATAAAGGAGATCTGATTGATCTCTTTGATCAAGTTCATGGGAAAATTTCTTTGGAAGGTGGAGTATCATTGTATTTTTGTCTTGTTTGAAGTACACTAGCCTTGAATTGTGCCATTTACTGACCGACTTGTGGATATAAGACAGCAATTAAAAAAAAAAAAGAAAAAATGAAACACCTCCTGATCTGTGGGTGTTTTATGTTAGATACAATGAGTAAACTAGAAAATTTACTAATCTAGTAATGACAGATATCAAACTCTATTTGACTCTTCTTTGTGTATATTATGCTCCAGCTTTTTGCAAGACAGCAACCTTTTTCTATGCATTAGGGTTTTCAGAATTATGCATGGACTTGTGGATATATCTGTGTAAAACTTTCTTTCTTAGACTGTTTCTCTTTGCTCAACATTGGTTCTCCTTTTGGTCATTTTCTTCAGTTTTTCATTCCTTGTGTTAATGTAACTAGGTCGCGATCTTCCAATCCAAAAGGACCAGAAAATGTCTTGCTGAGACGTCCACCTGTTGCACGAGTTTCATCTTCTCAGGAAGGGTTGTCGGAGTTGACTGCTGATCCTGTTGTCGGAGGAAAAAGTCTTTCAGTTACTGTACCTTCTGAGGGTAGGTTGTGACTGGCATGTCTTTTCCTTCTAAAGCAATTTTGTGTCTTGAGTAATGGGTTATAATCGGAAAGTGACTTCTGTTCCTATCTGTATTTATGTAACTTATTCAGCACTAGGACCTTGAATATTGGTAGTCTTTGTTCTTGGGACTTGCATAATTGTGTCCCTGAGACAAATTTTCCATCCTGGGAGTTCTTATTTTACATTAATAGTGTTGCTGGGTGCCTGATGATTGTCTTATACTTGATAGGCTGGCATCTCATTCTTATGAATTACGGGAACAATTGGTCTCCTCTTCTTCCTTGTCTTGTGTCAATCTACAGTAGTTTATAAGTTTGCTTTTAATTACTTTCTGGGGAAAAGTCAAAGATGCTGCATTTTCCTATTAACTGTTCTTTCTGCACCTAGAGTACATAAATGGAGTATGTTAATTATATTAGCTGCTTATTGAGTAATTGCGCTTCAGTTATTTACTTGCTAGTGTTTTTCTTGGTTGCAGGGGTGAGAAGAGAACCTGGAGGTAGTGTAGGAAACTTGGAGGCATCTGGCAGAAAAGATGTGCAGTTCCGACGAACATCATCCTGTAATGATGCTGACGTACTGGAGACATCATTCAGCGACATGCTTAAAAGCAGCGTGAAGAAGGCCGCACCTCAAGAAACCCATGGTTCGGCAGCCGGACCTTCAGAGCTGTCAGATGGGGTGGCTGGGGCTCGAAATAACAAAAAGAAGGGAAAGAAAGGTAGGCAGATTGATCCTGCTCTTCTTGGTTTCAAGGTTACTAGCAATCGAATCATGATGGGTGAAATACAGCGGATAGAAGATTAACGGGAAATGTATTTTAATGTGAGCTTGTTTTCACAATCAATGTACAGGGTTTGGGTATTGTATAGTTTTGTTAGAGGAGGTTAATTCTTTGTTTTATTTTTTCGGTCTTCCCCGTTTGCACTCCATTTGTGAATTTGTAGCGGCAGTTAAATGGGTCGCTTTGCTCCTTTTAAGCCAATTCAGAATAGGGGAGATGGGACGGCCAATACACAGTTTGGACAATCATTTTTAATATAGAAAGGTAATAAATGAATAATAAAGCATCATGTTATGTTAATTGAGGATTTTTATTCTATTTAGTCCGTGTTAAATGTGCAGCTGATAAAGGATAACAGTAAGAATAGATATCATGGTACGGCAAAACAAAGTTTGTCAGATTTCTTATTTAACTTACTATTAATTTCATGGGTCAGATCATTACTATTTGGTACATTCAAACTGTTGATAAATCCATGATTGATCAAGGGTCCAGTACAGATGATTAGTTTGTTACTAACAAAGATGACGATGTGGTGGTCTTGTCTGCTTGAACATTGTTGTGTGATGATCATTAAAACTCAGAAGACCAGCGACTATCGAAGATTTGATAGACAGTTCGACCCATGATCCATTCCGAGTCAGTAGATGATAACTGTGCTTGCTGGATGAGTCGAGACACTACTTCTTTTGCTTCTTTATAGCTGCCGCATTCAGGGACAACATAAGGAAAGTCACTGCATAAGGTTTGAACATGTTAATCATTAGTTTCACATGTTTTTCTTTGTCCATTGGACTAGAGAATAGAGAATAAATTCCACGGATTAGTAAGATCGATGTTACCTTCCCCACATGATGCGATTGGCACCGTAGCTGGAGACTAGTTTGGATAAAACATCAGATAGATCTTCAAATGGATAGGGATATCTGGTCACTCGGAACAGCGCACTAAATTTTACATAAACCTGTCTCAAGTTTCCATCAATGATTTAGTATTGGTTATGGTTAGGATGACAATAAGTAAAATGTTAAGGGCTAATAATAGTAACCGATTACTCAAAAGAATTATAGATTATTTTACACTCAACTCCTGAGAAACAGTAAATCACGTCCCTAGAATTAAATAACAGATGACTAACTAAATGGACAATAAGAAAACTATGATACAATTGATATTCTTTCTCGGTTTTTGGATGAACTTATAAAGAAAACAGCATGAAAAGTAAAAAATATTAATCTTTACTCCAAGAGTGCTGATACGAAAGCTACATTCCTCTGTTTTCAAAATTTTATGAGACTCAATTGTCGTCCATTGTTGGCAAGTAGAAAGAAAAGAAATGAATGTAGAAGCTAGTAGTTCATCTTAGCTCACTAGCATTACAAGTAACTCCTTACTCAAACTTCTTCTGATATTTTTGCACTCTTAGAATTCCCAAAAATTAGGATTCCCAAATTAAAGAAAAGTTCCTCCTAAATTTTAAGTTACCCTTCCCTTCTCATTCCTATGAACAACTATCTGAGGTCTTAGAGGTGTCAAACAGCCGGGAGGGGCAAGCTCCTCAAGAAGGGGTCCGAGCCCAAAATCGGCCTCCTACTAGGTGGGCTGGGCCAAGGTGGGCCTGCCAATTTTTTATATTAAAAAATATGTTAAAATTTTACATGGAATTGAACACTTGTAAAGTTGCAAACACTTATATTTTTTAAAAGACTTAAAACTGTTGCAATTTTATAATTGGGGGCCCAGCCTGGCCCGCATAGGATTGGCCGCCTAGGCCCGGCCCACCTAGTGGGGGGCTGGTTCCAGGTCAGACACACTTCTTGAGAGGCCTGCCTGCCCTGGCCGCCTTCAAGGCGGTCCCGTTGTGGGACAGACCCGGCTGACCCAGCCTGACCAGTTTGACACTTCTATCACCAGCAGCAGCAACAACAACAACAAAAAGGAATTAATATGTCAAATACATCACAATTCACAGGAATTATTTACATATATCCAGCAAATACTTACCTGTGGAAATCTGGATAGGTTTAGCAGTTTCGAGAAGACTTCTTCTTCTTCATAATTTCTGAAGAAAGATGATCACAGAATACCTGAATTGATAAATTACATGTGCTGGTGGAAAGCTCCCTGAAATACTAAAACTTTTATAGACAGCTTACATTGGGGGTTTACAGAAACCGAGATGGTCAAGCAGAACAACTGTTGAAGGAAATTCTGTGCATAGTTGTTCAATTTCTGATAGATGCACATCAAGACCCTGGAAACAAGATCCCATCTTTAGTACTGTTGCAGGGCCTTGCAGCTAACAAAGTACATGACAAACGCTAATGTGGTAGTATAGAAACTTGCAAGAACATATGCTTCAAAGCAACCAAATGGGATGATCAAAGAATTACGTTCCACAACAATAGCACTATGCATGGATCATAATAGTAATTGCTTGCACTTCTGTAGCAAATTGCAAGACCTTTGTGCACATGAAACCAACTGGAGCCCCAAGCTCTCCAGCTTTGGCAAACAAGGCCTTCCCAACTTCATTTGTCATCTGCAAGGGCATTGTAAAAAGTTAATCATAATCAGAAGCTTATAAAGTATATCTTCTCTTTAAATGTTCATTTTAATAAAGTAGCGTAAGATGAGGACAATCAGGAAAGAGATGACAGTTTTAACATGATTAAATAAGATTAATGTAGAACCAAACCATGAGGAGAATCCCAAAATATGATAGAGCATGGTTAATCACCATGCCTCTAACAAGGAAGCTAGGGAAAATGATTTTCATGCTTCCACCAAAGCTGAGAAGTAAAAAGTTTTTACACTAAAAAATAAAAAGCACACATAACAAATGAGTTCAAAGAAGTGAAGAACTGCTGCTGGGGTTTTCTGTCAAGAACAATACCAATTGTCCAGACGGCCACAAGTATGGGTTGAAGCGCACAGCACGATAGCCATCCTGGCACAACATAATTCAATGTCAACATATTCCTACAGAACTCAGAAGTAACAAATGATACTTTAATATTCTTTGAACCTTAGAAATGAGATCATCAAGCTGTTTGATGCCTGTTCCATCTTCAACTGGATTTGCAAGGCAACAACCAACAAATTTTGATGGATATTGCCTCAACACGCTGTCCAAATATGAACAGTCAAGATAAAAAGATATGCTGCTCAATTATCAGATGACATATGAATTGAAATTGAAATTGGGAAAATAATGAAATAACTTCTTCATTCTTAAGAGAAATGAAATTGGTTAAGCTTTGCTACTTCTATGAATCTATCGGTGACTATTCTTCTACCTTGATGATTTTTTTCCACCTTCTTATGTTACCAATTTATGTATATACTTCCTGCTGAAAGAAAATTTTGACAAATTCAAAAACTGGGCCCTTAGTACACTCTAATAAGCCAAGAATCATCATACAGACTTTGCCTAGTAATGCTGCAGAACTACTTTGCATTTCAGAATGCGTTTGGATGGCCATAACATTTGTGTCTACTAAGGCTTGTAAAACAGTAAGCTAAACAGAAAGCAGCAAATTTTCTAAGCATCTGAAGAGAAACTAACCTGGTTACATAAGAATGATCAAACTTATGATTAATGGGCTGCACTATGAGGGCACCATCAACACCAGCCTCTCCCATGGACTACAGAATTGATATCAAAATTCAGAGAATACATCAGAAGCAATAGTTGTTTCTTTCCAACATATGCAAGCATTTAAATGAAAAATTGAAAGGGCATTATGCCTTCAACTGCAGTATAACCACAAATCTTCTCCTCTATGGAAGAAGAACACATCAAACATCAACTCAACACATATGAATCAAAAATCTTCAACCTCAGACAATTGAAAAATAGAAAAGCCACTACCCCTCCCTCCATCTCACCAACCCTAAGAAAAGTAAAGAAAAATCATAACAGAATTGCTACAGAGTATATAATGAGAAACAAGGCGATGACCATTATAAAACTAGTAGCTCTATAATACTGAATTTTATGGAAAATATTCTGGTTCCCAAAATCGTGTAAAACTAGTTGTTCTTGTGTACTGAATTTCCTAGCGATTTAGGTTCTGAAAAACTGGCATTGAATAAACGAGCCAAGACATTAGAATTTCGACTTGAGCTCTATTGATAGAACCTCATTTTGGCATAGTTCATTAACATAAAAACCAATTTTGAAAGCTTTTGTACAAATACATGTAATTAACGAAACCGTTCCATCTCATATCATGTTGGATTTGATGTAAATTCGTTCAAGCTCAAGCTTGGCTCAAATAGCCAACCAAGGCTAAATGCAGTTCTAAGTGCCATATTCTGAATAATTTGTTGTTGGGCTTGAATCAAACTCATTTACAACCTACACATTACAAGGCGGCAATCAAGAATACATTTTTATCACACAAAAGCAATAATTCAAGTTCACTACATATATACCTCAAGCAAGAATTCGACATGACCCGGCAATGTGGGCTCCTGGCCCGGAAAATATGGATACTTCTCCGCAGCCTAAACACCCAATATAAAAGAAGATGAAATCCCTTTAAACTTGCATCGGATAAAAAAATGTTACGCTTCGGCTTGGAATTCAAAGATTTACCTCTTGAGGCGACGCCCAAACGTGCAAATGCGAGTCAATCACTTTGGGCAGGCCTGGGCGAGTGTCGGTTGCCATTTGAGCCGTGCACCGTACTATAGGCCTTGAACTGGAAACTGCAGAAGCCCACTGCCTTTTGCAGCAGCGAAGACCACAAGGAGTTGAAGAAAGTTCAGTCGCCAGAGACTGCAGCGACCTCGGTACCACTACCATTTGTTCATCTCCATCCACTCCTTATCCATAAGCTTTTTCATTTTGTACTTTTGATTTCGAAAATACTGCCTATGGAAGGCAGGCAACCTGGTGTCGTGGTGTAGTTGGTTATCACGTCAGTCTAACACACTGAAGGTCTCCGGTTCGAGTCCCCTCATTTGTCTTATGTTTTTCCACATCCATTTTTAAATTATTCCTTGGCAATAGAATCTGAATCTTGCTCCTTTTTAAGAGCTCATGAGTTGGGACTTGGGACCAAGCTTTTCCTTGATCGTTAGTTTATGGCATTTAAACATGGATTAATTCGCTTAAAATTATCAAATTCATATTTAATTTTGTGTTCAGTCTCCACATAAAAAAATTGAGTCTTAAGTCTTGTTTGGTTTTATTTTTATTTTCAGTTTTAGTTTCCACCATTTTTAAATTGGTGAAAATTAGTTATATGATGTGACGTGAAAATAAAAATGTATTTGGATAAAATGAATGTAGTGTATGGGAATATGTGCATTTTCAAATTGTGTGATCTGTTATGTTGATGACGATTGTATATAATATATTAAATTTACATAGCTGAAAAATAATTATTGATTAGATATATTGTTAGGGGTGGCAATTTGGGTAGTTTGCATTGGGTTGAAGTAAGGGTATATAATATTAATTTTTTCAATTCCAATTTAACCAAATCTGATGACAATATAAAAGTGCTCAACATTAACCCAACCTGATTTATATCAGGTCAAGTTCGATCGACCTGATTTTTAAAATAATTATTTTGAATATTTGTTTTAATTTTTAAACTTTTTTTGGTATTTTTATTTTTTAATTTTGTCTATTTTTAATTATTAATAAAGTAAAATAGGAATAAGGAGTTCTCGTTATAACTTCACAAATGCACTCAAATAATTTTAGTTAAACCACATAATATATTAATTTTTAGAACTTTTGTTCCTTTCAGTTTCTAATATCTATCGACATCATAAAAATATTGAAATTACAAAATGTCTTATTTTTAAAAATATCATACATTTTCAAGTTATACTCACCCATTCTCTTTAATTTTGGATCTTTTGTGTTGATTAAATTGTCTCTTTTAAGTTTTTAAAATTAATGTCATTATTTTTTAACTTTATATTGATTCAATTAAACAATACATAAATCAATAAAAATATATCATCAATCAAATAAGTAAATAAATATTTTAATTACACACATAATTTATTATAAAAATTTGCTTAAGTTTTTTGAATTTTTTATAACCTCTCAACAGAAAGAATTTTATCTATTTATATATACAAAATCTTGAGTCGTGCAAGACCTAAGAAAAACTTTTAGAACAATTCTGTAGTTAAATCAACTCTTTGAGGTACAATTTTCATGTCCAGTTGGATACAAAAATAACCATTATAAGTAATTTAAAATTATAATAATCCATCCCATATGGTTGTGAGATAAATTAGACCGAAAATACCAAAGTAGTAATTTTGATATTGCTAAAGTTAAATTTTCAAACTTTATTTTGTTATTTTATATTTTTACTCCCCAAAAAATTTAAATTTTATTTGTTTAATTCGGATTGGATCAAGTTGGTTCAGGTGGGGTTTGGGTTGTAGTGTGACCCACAATGAAATTTCGTGTTGTTCATATAAGCTAAAATTCAACCCAACCTAACCCATTTTCTTCGGGTTTTTATTCGTGTTGACCTTATTGGATCCGGACCCAAAATGGGTCAACTCAAACCCAATTTTTTCATGTCTAAATCATGTCGAGTTATTGTGTTTTGTTGAAAATTGCCCTCCCCTATATATTGTTGGCCACCTATACTGAAAAAAAACATATATCACCTTATTTTTTATTCAGTTTTATGTTTAATCACAGCGTCCTCCTTTTCAATTATGCAACTTGTGCATCGACTTTGTACAGAAAGGATGAATTAAGTAGAATGCATTAAATAAAATTACGTTCCATTGAAAAGAAATAGCAATTGTGTGGATGGGCAGCTTCAAACCCGTTTCATGTTAAAAGGTGCAAAGATGGAGTCTTCATTACATCCAAATTTGCAAGGTTGACTAATAAAACAGACCTTGACTTAATTCCCTATTCCAACTAAATGGCCAAGGGTGGAATTCATTGTGAAGCATATGCTTGGCAAGAGAAAAACATAGCCAGACTCCTTCAAAATTGATTAAAAATCGATTCTTCTGTAAGTATTGATGCAAAAATAGCCCCTAACCAAGTTGATAATTAAATTGTTACAGCAACTACAATAAGCCAAAAAACTTCAGAAGCCACTCACACTTCACAGAAGCTTCTACTCGCCACAGTAACATATGTCAATTTAAATTAGGCCATCAAAATTACAATAATACATCTCCAACTCATATTTCATGTTCCATAAAGTCCCAAAATTTGTGCATTCAAACAGGAAGCCCCAAATCCATAGAAATCAAAGAGAATGAGTCCAAAAAAAACCAACAATCTATTGCAACAGCAAAAGGTACAAAAGTCATGTACTCAAACAGCAGCTGAATCAAATTCTGATCAAGCTAAATTCCAAAACCTGAATCTAGTAAGAGAAGGCTCTCAACCATCAATGAGGTAACAAAAAATTTTTAGTCAGAAAGTGGCACCCAAACAAACAAAAACCAGTAAACCAGCATATTGGCATTAAGGTTTATAAGTTTACATTACTTTACAAAACACCCAAACCAAAGCAACAAACACATATTAGTTTATAGTGGCAGCAAAAGATTCAATCAGTCTATTTTGAACACTAATTTGACAACCAGTGGCCCCACTTAGCAAATCAAGATGACAAAAGATAAGAGAGTTGTCCAAGTTACTGCCGAACAACTCATAAGGAGCAAAACCAAAATGCCAACATAAACAAACACAGCAATAGGTTGAAGACCATTTCCAGTAGAAATAAAAATCTACATTCAGAAGCTCCCAGACCATGTATCAGGTGATGCAGTGGTTGACTGCACGTTGTTGTTCTCCGCATCATCTTCATTGTTGTTTGTTGTGTCATGCAGAGTTGGTCCATCTACGTGCCATGTTCCAAAACTAGAGTCTTTATCCATGGGTGCATATTTAGAGCAAGCTGACGAGGAGATTTGTGACCCAGGTGGTTGGTCTGTCCCTCAATTGATTTTTTCACGCAGTAGCCATTGGCATTATTATGTTGGAAACTCATACCATACTTAGCTCGGGATTGAGATGCATTCAATGGAAGTGGCTGAAGGAGAGCTTGTATGCTGTGTGATTTAGAGCTGTCGGACAGAATTATAGGATTGAAATGGCCACCAGCTTTCACGTCATTCTTTGACAACTCCACAACTTCCAATAGCTCCACAATTTGAGATCCATCTACCTCGAAAATAGCGTTAATGGGTGGCCATGTGGGGGATAATGCATGAAGAACTCCTCTACCCCGTCAACAGCCTAAAAAATGAATGAATCAACCATTACACATGGAGGTGACACATTATATAAAGCATCAAATGATGTTCTAGTAAGATAAAATAAAGGATGCTACAATAAAATTAGTAAACAAGTTGTGCAATAACTATAAATAAGTTACCCTTTGAAGTCAGTGTCGCATATGGGGAGGAACAAATACAGTGCAGTCTTATAGCGATTACTCAACTCCAGGTGTATTGATGATCTTGGAGAAGATTTGGTAATCATGATAAAAGTGGCAAAACCTGTGCCTCGATGTCTTTATTTTGTACTCACACCCAAATAGGCACGTCAGACGACCATGAATTTCATCAAGTACAAACTCAATAACTCTTACATCTATCAGAGGTGACAGTGATCATGCCTTAAGAAGGTATTGGAGGAGTTTTTCATCCTACACTGGTCCCCACTATACAACCACAGGAGAGTGTGACCTTGTGCACTTGGATGGATCGGACATGACTATTAATAAGAGATAAATGAACTGATTAAATATCAGTACAACAACAACATTAGATACCATGAATGTAAGGGGAAATAAAGAACATAATGTGGCACATCATTAAAAATAACATAGGTTGATGCATATAAAAATATGCCTACATAGAGAGTGCAACCATACAAAACCAAACCAGCTTCATTTATAGTACTGTATATTATAAAAAAAAGTGTAGCAACTGAAGGCAATAGGTAAAATCTATAGTACTCATCAAAACATGAGTACTTTAACTAATATGACAACAAAGGCAATCATCAATAACCATATAAACACCAGATAGATTCCTAGGCAGCAAAATATAGTAGCTCATGTTAGGTGATACATTGTTGCGTCCCCGAGGGCGGTTGGCGTTTCTAATAATAACCTAATTAGGTTGGGCTGAACATGGTGCACAATTGTAGTAGGAGCAGATGATGTCATGTGGGATGATTCGCTCATATAAATAGGCGAGGAATCAATTCTATCATGCAACATATTCGTGTATGCTGCATGAGTAGTACTAGATCCTGAAACCCATATGAACGCACCCTGATGATTAGCTCCCAAAGGGCATCGGTGAAGTACCAGCCATAATTACTCTCTATTCTTGCCATTCGATAAATCATTGGCCTTGTTCTACGAGGGCAGCTCAGTGTGTCATGGATCATCATTCTGGTGAATGGAGGAGGCATAATAAGCAATTTAGGGATTTTGATGTATGGTTAACACAAAAATATGAAAAAGTTCAAAACAAAAAAAGATACATCCTTTATAGAAAAATCCAAAAAAAAAATAAAATCGCATTGATATAATCGTGTCATTGCAATTCAAACTGCACACATTATGGAGACCAAAATGGACAATAATACCGTTCATACTAGATAACATGCCTAATTATAACCATGAGTCATTACATGCATGACAAAATGGTCATCTACGAAGGGGAAGTACACAAAACAACCTAAACTGTAACGTGTTAAGGCTCCACAACATAATACATTAAACAGAGCAGTAGAAGATAGGCATAGCCACGATTCGCACACAAATATTAGTACACGTGAAATTTGGAATAACTGCTACAGTAAGATTCAATTAAATGTTACATATGGCGACGGTTGGCCCACATAATATTCGCTAGATTATCATGGAGCCCTGCCATCCAATCAATGTCGTTTTGCGATGGTAGGTGATGGTCATTATGTTGGCCCTCATTTGCATTATTATTTTGGATTTCTTCTCCCAAAAGGAAAAAGTCATCATGGAAATACTTTCTTATAAATTGTGACACAACAGGTGATAACTATTTGTACTTGTCAGTGGAGCTTGTAGTGTGGCATCCTCCCGACCAACATTGGAAACCAAGTCTTGAGGACGCCAAATGCCCGTTCCACCACATTGAAAAGTTTGGCATATCTTATATTGAAAAGCTCGACATGCCCTCTTGGTTGACAGGACGTATCACCAACTGATTAATATGGTAATGATATATTCGATAAGGAGCTAGGAAGCCTAGAAAATTGCAAAACCCAGAGTCGACAACATAATACTTACCTATATATAATATGAATACAGTATTATATTTCAATTTATTGTTTGTTTTATTACGTAGTTAAATACCAAATTAGATGACTAAGTGGCCAAGGAAAATTTGGGTCAGTCTTAAAAGCATGGACTAGTACACGTGAATCATTAGCGTTCTATTCCCAACCCGCATAGATATAGGTAAACATTAAGTCTATGTCGCAAATGGCTAACATATTTTGAGCGATCATAGATTTGCGACAAAGGTAAGCATTTTGGAGCGACGATGATGCTGAGGTCAATACATAAGTGTCGTCCATCGCACCAATACAGTCCTATACATAACACACGTAATGAAAAGGTAATAATGTACCAAGAATGGTATGCTTAAATGTATTATGGTAATGTTTTGGCCTTACCTTAAAGTATGGGTAGAATGCTTGATTGTCCAGTATGCGGGGGTGGATGTTATTGAAGTCGGGAGGGGTGATTATTTTAGGAGCTACGTAGTTTCAAGCTCCAGCAACTCGGCGAACATGTCAATGAATTATTTCACTCGAGTGCTGGAACCTCTCACAGTTATCTCGCTGGTAGTGACCTTGTCCAACTGTTTGCAAGAAGATGGCTACGGCTTCTTTCAATCTTACCCTAGGTGACCTACCTATCTTAAGCAAACAACTAGCTATTATGTTACGTGTAGCATTAAAAGACTCCTTGCTCATTTGTAATGCCCCCTTAATCCTTTTGGGATGACCATCTAGGAGTTATCCTACCTAATCTGTCTCTCTCAATTGGGAAGTTTACAATGGAATTCCTAAAGTATGATAGGCATAGCACCCATGATAGAAACACAAATGCCATCCCATCATCAGAGTCTGCAAGACTGTTACTATTATTTGTGGAATTATCAATGGAGAAGGATTAAGATGAAGTTGTATCTATAGTGATTATGTTGGTGTGACGATGGAGCCATGATCGCTTGTGACATCTCTATGATTCTGTTCATTATTGTGATTATGTGGATGTGACGATGAAGCACTATCCATTACACAAGTTCTGCATAAGGTGTGACATATTGAAGATGTTGACATAGGAAAAAATTAATGCAAATTAAAATTCTCTTTAAGACATAAATGGGCATACAAGGATTTTGGAGGAATTGGCAGCAATATTAACAATAATATTAGTGTTCACCATAAGGCTATAGAGTTATGTGTTTATTTGTTGGTTTATTTGCGTATTTGTAAGATTAGTTGAACAATTACTCTATGGCTTTTAATAAGGTGCACATCAGTTTTATGTTTTAGGACCTATTACATATAAGTGTGACAGATAACTATATCAAACCATTCGGGTATATGTAATCTAGTTTAAATGCAAATTTATATTTGGAAACAAGCACAAAGTATGATGTGTATAGTTATTAGTGAACTTGTGTATTTATTAATTTAGTTAAACAATTTTATTATTTTCAATATGTAAACTATCATAAATCTTTGGTTGGAAGCAAATTATAAAAAAGGAACAAGATTTTGGACATGCCACGATTTTGTTTAGTTGAGTAAGTGTATTGAATGTTGATGTTGCTTGCTAAAACAAACTGTAGTATTAAAATGCAATTAGCTTTGTTTAATTAGTGTTTCTATAGAAATTATTCATATTTTTATAGAAATTTTATTACATAAGCGTGTGATTATCCATCTCAATTGTTAGGAGAGCAATCTAGTGGGCAACAGAGGTGGTACAGAATCGTGTTTCACACTGTCCAACATGAAAGATTATTCAGTAACTGGAAATTTGTTGAGGGAATGACAGTTTATTGCTTCAATTACTCATGAAATGGATTCTATAAATCAACTTTTGGGACTACATAAAAACTCTAATAAGAATCACATGCTCATATTAGAGCCAAATAATGCAGCCTAACAATGGGAATATTAGTTGCCAGTAATATCCTAAATCATACTAGTACATACTGGTCCAGTACATACGATATATAGAGTACATAAAAGTTGGTAACAAACATGACAAATGAAAATACAACAACATATAGCAGAAAATTTTAAAAAAGAAAAGAAAAAGAAAGTGAAAACATTACACCACTACATCATCCATCAATTTCATAAAAACAAAGTAGAACGTAACATCATCTTCTAACACACAATCATGCATCTCCTAAAGACTCCACATGTTCCTTCCTCTCCTCATCACTCATTATGAGAAACATCCTACGGTGAGTTTTTCTTAAGAGATAATCTTAAGCTTTGAAGAAAAAACAGTGCGGTAAACCATCCATACTTTTCAACGCCACCATGCAAACTTCTACACTTGCATTGGAGCTTTTATCTATCTTCCTAGACTTAGTGCTATTCACATAAGTCCATGCATCATGGCTTCATCGATTCTTGAGGAACGGTTACTCTTAGACTTATTAGATTTGTTGTTAGAACATGGTGGATGTGTAGGTAGTTGGGGCACATTATAAGGTATTTCCACATTTACATAATGGGGTGATTAGTTGGGAAACATTGATGAGTCCTTTTCTTCTAGGTTCTGGACATTATGTTTAACGCCCTCATCACTATCAACTAGTGGTTGTAATGAGGAACTTGCACCACTCCCACTCACGACTCTGTTAAGAAATATTTCTGTGCACAATTGATAGTGTGGAAGCCGTTGCTTTTGTAGACATCCCTCATATGGATTTTCTTATAAAGAAGAGCAAATGACATAATGGGTTAATGTCATTGAAATGGGCATTTAAGTGGAAGACTACAAGTGCACATATTAAATATATGCAAAAGTATTCAATTACCAATAGCCACTCTGCCCATTGCTTTTCTGTTGCTATGATATTATTCTTCGTGCTATCCCACCCAAAACTAGTTCGATTTATTAGTAGGTCATGAAATTTTCTCCACAAGGTACTTACCCTACACAATTTACTTTTAAGTTACTTAATATCATAGGGAAGATCAGTACGTTCTTGTAATGCTCTTTGTATCTCTACCCAAATTGTGGTGGTGAATGTTGTAGAAATTAATTGTGCCTTGAGAAATTGATCATCTATCAGCTCAATCAAGACAGACAAAGTGGGAAAGTCCCACTTGGCATCGTTCACCCTACTACAATACTTTTGCTGACCACATGTCATCTAAAAACATAGATTAGCCAATGTGAGTAGGTATTAATTATTTATTTTAGAACTACATATCAATGGTACATATCATGCTATTTCAAAGTGGATAACAAAAATTCGTATCTTCAGTTTATAAAATTATCATTTTCTTCCTCAACGCAATTGTGCATATAGTCTGAATTAGTTATTTATGAGCATTTTTATTGTCTTACAAAACTTTCTTTATGGTAACCATGAAACTATATTCTAACCCCCAAGCTCCTTACTAGCTAGCTTGTATTCGTAAAATCACATCGACCAAATTCATACATGGTAGATTAGCGTGTAAACAGGCAAAAACTGTAGAAGTTAATATCTTAAAGTAACATAAAAGCATACCACTTGTAGACATATAAAGGAGTAGTGTAATGAAGTTGAGAATACAACACTGAAGACTCCAAAAGGTTTCAAAATCACAGAAAATGGTGATCATGCGTTATCTGTGCATACTTAGATGCAGCATAGCTCCGTAAAGTGCTAAAAAATGTGAAACAGTAGCATTACAATGATAAGAAATGGTCAAACATGTTTAAAAAAAGTGAAAAAAACAAGAAGATATGAACATAGCCTATTGTCATCCCAAAGTCCTAACATAGTCACTATATAGAAAAAGTGAATGAAGAGAAGAAGCACATATACCATCTAACAGCTACTATCTAACGTCCACACATAGAAATCAAGACAAGCGTAGCAAAATAATGCATTAAATCATAAAGAAAATATGCTACCATCCTTACCGTATTCACTGCCACAGTTCGCACATGGTCATTTTGTAGTATTGAGAAAACAATAAAGAGAAACGTACTTGCTAAAAAATAAATCACAACTTTGCTACAACGCAAGCTGTTGTTGGGTATAAACATGGGACTAAGGGGAGTACAAAATCAATTTTTGCGTCCCTTCTACCCGAAGCCCTAATAAACTCATCGGAGATGAAAGTTTACTCAGGAGGAATGCAAATCAGTACCTTCCAATGCTTGCGTTGATGTGGAATGGGGCTATTCTCGTCGGACGATGAAATGATGTCCATCTCCATCATTTCTCCTTGGGAAATTTTTGGATCTACTTTATTGGGGTCTGTGTGAGTAGTGTTTCGTCTGGGGGGAACATTAGGAAAAGTGAACCTGCTTTCTTAGTTTTTATTTTTTTTTTCCAATCAGCTGATTGGCGTTAGATGGAGTGATTGATGGGGTGCAGCTTTCGCCAAAAATTTGATTAGAGTAGGTGGAGTAGGTTTGGCAACGGTCAAATTTTCATGGGGAATCTGAATATGGAAATGAATTTAGAAAACTTGCCTCCTAGGAATGGCTGATCGAAATCATTTTTATTTCTAACACAGTTAAAAATGTGAAAATAGGCTCCTAAAATGAAACCAAACGGGCCCTTGGCTCCATAATCTCATTTTTCATTTAGAAATTACTCCCCAACACCTGTAAAACTACTAGACTGACCTCCCCTTGAACACGAAATTGCAGAAAAACCTGCCCATATCTTTGCTGCTGAAATGGATGAAATTGCGCCCACTCTTCTTACACATTTTCTCTCCTTTTATTTTGACAAAAAAGTTAGCAGCATCAATCCCATCTTCTACATTTCCCTCTAACTTCTCTCTTCGACTGAAGTATTAGTTCACTGTGGACTGCAATTTGAAACATTCCATTCTGGTACTTGAGTTTTGAAAGCTGCCTTTTTATCTTTTTCTCTTGTTCCATTGGTTTTATTTCATTTCACATGTTTCCATCAAATTATAAAAGGTATTTTTCTATTAAAATAATGGGTATGTAACTATTTTTGTGATATGTTTGTGAAATATACCTGAAACCTCTATTTATATACGCATTTTTAATGAAAACGTACTTGAGTTCATATTTTTTTGTACGTAAAGGTAGTATTTTTGTGCTAAAATGATTAGTATTCAAAAACCCTATTATTTTGTTGTTCAAACATGATTTAGTGTAATTTGTACTTAAAATTTATGTTTTAATTGTTATGAAAGTTGTTTTGAGTTCAACATTACCTTATTTTTGTAATGATTGAGTTGGTTTACAATAGGAATAATATAGGGTATGTTGGCAACATAATTGTTAGGGCTTATATTCAAAATATGGTTTGTTTGAAAGGTTTATAGTATGTTTAGTTGTTTCCTATTGTTCATGAAGAAAACATATATCATTAATTTATTCAATACTGTATGCATGTATATCTGGTACAAAGTACTCTATTTTAGTATTTTTTGTTTATATTTTCAGTATGAAAATGTTAAATGTAAGTATATATGGAGATGTTTATAGTATTTATTTACATTATTTCTGTATTTGCAGCAATGGAATCAGAAACATATTGTCGTTGCGGTAATGAAGGAACCCAAAATTGGGTTCCAACACAAATAGACCCTTAAAGAAACCCTATTCTATATATTTTACAATATGCCACAGTTGAATTTTATAACTTCAATAGAGCTGAAGTGACTATTAGATGATTCGGCACACGAATGACTTCATTTATCTTTGCTGAAGTTATTGAAATTCCTTTTCGGGGCTAGAATTTTGTTTAGTGTTGGGGTTATCTCATGTGGGGTAACCTATAGATGTCGATCTAAAGATGAAGTCAAACATCGTTATTCACTTCTTTTTGAAAAAAAATTTGAATGTTAATCATGTACTAATATTTAAAAGGTTACAAGAATTTGTGGATAGACATAGTGATCAAGATATTGAAGATTTTGTTAGGTTTTATATACTTTTTGTTTTTAATACTATTTTGTTTCCAATGAGCAACTACTGCACACCTCATTTTGTTATCGCTTACGTTGATGTTCTATCTTCTATTGGGTTGTATGCATGGGGGGAGGCTGCATACAACTTTATAGTTCAAGAATTGAGAAATCATTTGGGAGGTGATATGTAGCAGGTGCAGAGGAAGAAATATTTTGATGGTTGTACAGTTGGTCTTTTCGTGAGTGTCTTGAAATCTTTAAATTATAAAATTATTGTCATTTACTGTAAATAACTATAAGTTTTTGCTTTATGAACGATAGGGATGGCTGCACGAGCACATTCCTTCTTTAGGGAAACCAAAATACTTGCGTGCATTCTTTCGGTGGGCTAACAGCAAGATCCCCAAGATTGTGGCTGATGCAAAAGAAAGCTCTTAAGCAAATTAAAAGGGAAAAGGTAAAAGTTTATTATTTGTATTTAGAATGATTCCCTATGAGTTTGACATTTGAAAGAAATGTGTAAGTTCCTATTGTAATAGGTCATGCCTATCTATCCTCTTTCCGATGAGGAGAAACTTGTCACTTCAACCCAAGTAATTATTTAGATGCATATGATTACTACTCGAAGTTTACTTTATTATTGTAGTAATGATTTTGTACTCTTTGTACAGGTTCCTTCAATATCAAGCTATAATGTTTTAAGTTTTGAAGCTCAGTTGAGGCATAAAAATGAAGAAGTGGAACTATTTTAGCATAGAATTGAAATTTTGGAGAGGAAAGGAAATAAAGGCAATGAAGAGAAGATGGTTGAAGAGGAGAATGGGAATAAAGATGAGAAAGATGAAGAAGAGGATAGTGGTGATGATAATGCAGCTAGTGCTCAAATGAGAAACCACACTTGGAGTTTGTTGGTGATGAGTTTGAGACTTTGGGTGGTGATGATGATGGTCATAACAGTTATGATAATGATGATGTTGGTGATGCTGATGCTGATGTGGAGAGGGATAAAGAAAAGGAAGATGATATTCCACACTAAGAAAAAAGCAAAAAGAAGCATGACCATACACCTCTTTTATTGTCAGAGGTGTGAGAATAAGAGATGATTGTAAGAGAAAGAGAAAAGACAAAGACTTCATCACACCACTCCCTCCACACCATCAAAGAAAACCAAAGTTGGCGCCCATAGAGGCCGTGGGAGAGGTAGTAAGGTCTATAACAAAAAGGTTGCAGAGATGAGCCAATGTATAACTAAAAAATCTGATAATGTTGAAGACATAGCTCAACATATTGAAAAAGATAAGACTGATATTGAAGAAGTGAGTTTTAATACTATGGTGTTTGATGTTCAGTACTTGATCTCTTTGTAAAAGTACTAGAATTGTAAACAAAAAGTAGTGTAAATTGGTTGTTGAATACTAAAATTACTGAGAAAGAATATTGCCTGCTGTTTTTTTTAATGAAAATTATATATTTCTCATACGATGCTATTGTTGTGTACGGAGATGTTGGTCTTGAAGGTTTTGGAATTCGCTTAAGCAGGCGCAATGACATTCCTGACACACAACACAGCATTATTGATTTGTTTTTATCTCAACTTAATTTGGAATAATAATTCTTTTATACTTGTTTTTCCTTTTATTAAAAATTTTAAGGTTCTCTTAACTAATAATCTTGACTTGTTTTGTAGTGTCATTGTTTGGGAGGGTACTGACCACTTTATCAAAAGAGATGTTTTGTGTGATTTGTTATTTGGAAAGGATATAAGGGGTGATCTCATTGATTGTTACTTAAAGATATTCTACAGTAGCTCTTTCAATGCATCTTGTGGACACGGAATGTGGCGTATATCTACCATTGTTCAGGTAAATAATTTGCAAAATATTCAGCACTCTACATGGCAAAATGACTACTAATATTAATACAATTTGTAGACTGCAATATTGAACAAATTGGAGACCCTAGACAAGAACTAATATTATCTTCTTCTTTTTTTAAACTTTTGAATTGCTTATCTCATCTTTTCTCTTTTATTATTTTCCTTCACTTGATTTTAAGGGTTGTAATTTTCAATATAACATGAAAACCCGACACGAGTTCGATACGAAAAAATAAAACCACAGCAATATCCAATGTTTCTTGAGGAAATGGGTGTTAGTCCATGAAAGATGCTTGAGTAGCTCAATTTGGATGTACTAACCTTGTGCCGATTAGTGATTTTTCCAATTGTGTATAAGTTCCATTGGTTCTTATTGTTTTTTGATGCATCCACAAAAAAGTTTACACAGATAAACTCTGCTTGGTCCCGTATGTCAAATGCAACAACAAGTGTTTATGTAAGCTCCTTTTCTTTTAAAAGAATTCATATAAACAAGTTTCTTAAACTATAATAAATGATGTTATAATTATGCTTTGTAGGGTACGTTTATAGCAGGATACCTCAAGTATTCATTGGGATATGATGCTAGAAAATGGGACATCCAATATGGCTACTGCCGCCAACAAGTTGGCGACATGGACTGTGGAGTTTATAGCTGTTTTTTGGGCTGAATGTTATGTAAGGAACCAAAAAGATTTTTGAGACTATGCAAACTTATGTTTCATTGATGCATATTGGGCATATATAGCTGCTATGATTTTAAGCCATTAGCATAGCTTGCTGCATTTTGATACAAAGTTTCAGTACTAGTCTCCAGTAATGCTGTATTTCTCTTTGTATTCTCAGTATATTGACCAAATTGAAGTATTATTTGTTTGATTATTGGTATGAGTTGTATTATGGATGAGAATAAGAATGTGGTCATATGTGGGATTTTGGATGGCTATTATTTTGACGAAGTTAGTTTTCATACATGGATATTATCATGGATTTTGTTCTTCATTTATTTAGGAAAAGGAACATGTTACATGCTACGTAGTACCATATTCTCAAAAATGGTAATATTTACAATGAGAAATTAGTATAAAAGCAAGAAATATAAGACACAAAAGACATACAAAACAATCAAAAGTCATTAGAAAAAAAAGCAAATTTTTAAGTATAAAACCCCTTATCACAAGTACCCAATATATTCAAAGTGAGTACATAAACCCTATCCCAAAGTACGAAGTGCCGAAACAAAGTACTTTTTTTCTAAATTTTCATTTTGGGCACATTTAGTAATGATAGGTTCGGTGGTGTAGGGGGTGTCGTTGTGATTCATTTATCTCATGCGTCAGTGCTTTATACTAGTAGGAATGAAACAAAAAGTCATGGGATGTGGGTATTTGTGTTCTCCAACCATTCCAACACGTACTATCACGATCATTTATTCAACAAATCATGCATTTGAACTTATAAGGTCATCAATGTGTTGTTCCACCAGTGAAATTATGGTTAAAATCGACTTTTAAAAGAGCAAGTACAGAATCCCATACCACAAGTACACAACATAGTCAAAGTGAGTACATAACACCTTTCCCCAAGTACATAAGGGCCGAAACTAGATACTTTTTTTTGGAATTTCAGTATCATTCTAAGTGCATAAAGGATCATTCTCCATTGGTCTAATCTGGGCATTGCATGATCAAAAGACCACGAAGTATTGCACCTAGGACTTGTTTAGTGATGATATGCTCGGTGGTGTAGGAGGCGGGTGCCATTATGATTCATTTGCCTTATGCATTAGTGCTTTGTACTAGTACGAATGATTCCCAACCATTCCAGCATGTGCTATGACGACCATTTATTCAACAAATCATGCATATGATGTTATAGGATCACCAATATGTTGTTCCATGCATGGAATTGTGGTTAAAATCAGCATTTGGAAAAGCAAATACAGAACCCCTAACCATAGGTACACAACATAGTCAAAGTGAGTACATAAACCCTATCTGGAAGTATATAAGTGCTGAAATTAGGTTTTTTTTTTTTTTTTTGGATTTTTAGTATCATAAGCGCATGAGGGATCATTATCTATTCGGTCCAATCTGGGCATTGCACGACCATTAAACTACAAAGTATTACACCCAGGACTCATTTAGTGATGATAAGTTTAGTAGTGTGGGAGGGGGATGCCGTTGTGACTCATTTGCCTCATGCGTCAGTGCCTTATATTAGTATGAATGATTCCCAACCTTTCCAATACATGCTATGACAACCATTTATTTAAGAAATCATGTATATGATGCTATAGGGTCATCAATGTATTGTTCCACATGTGGAATTATGGTTAAAATCAGCATTTGAAAAAGCAAGTACAAAACTCCTTACCACAGGTATACAACATAATCAAAGTGATTACATAAACCCCATCTGGAAGTACATAAGTGCCGAAACTGGGTACTTTTTTTTGGATTTTTAGTATCATTTGAGTGAATGAGTGATCGTTCTCCGTTCGGCATAATCTAAACATTACACGACCATAAGACCATGAAGTATTGCACCTATGACTCATTTAGTGATGATAGGTTTTGTGGTGTAGGAGGGGGATGCCATTGTGATTCATTTGACTCGTTGTCTCCTTTTGTTTTTCATTTGGTTTAGTAGGACAAAGGCCTACTTTACTTTCACCACATCTTCTCAACTAGAGTAGGAATGGAATTATCGATCAGTTAGTTAACAGTCGACTACTCGACCATTGAGCTATTGAGAGATGGGCTTCAGACGGTTAGTTTGTTAAATTGACATACAATAAGATTCTATCATGGGTTTGAAATTCCATAGATAGAAACTGTTTTGAAACTTTTAATTTAGAATAGGATCTAGTTGTACTTAGCGCTGACCACTTTTTCAAAGAAGGTTATGAAATGCTTTATACTAGTAGGAATGACACCACAAGTGGTGGGATGTGGGTATTTATATTCTCCCACGCATGGAATTGTGGTTAAAATTGATCTTTGAAAAAGCAAGTACAGAATCATTGACCACATATACACAATATAGTCAAAGTGAATACATAAACCCTGTCTAAAAGTACATAAGTGCCAAAATTGGGTACTCTTTTTTTTTTCTTGGATTTTCAGTATCATTATGAGCGCACGAGGGATAGTTCTCCATTTGGCCTAATCTGGGCATTGTACGACCATAAGACCAAGAAGTATTGCATCCAAAACTCATTTAGTGACGATAGGTTCGGTGGTGTGGGAAGGGGATGTCGTTGTGATTCATTTGCCTCATGCGTTAGTGTTTATACTAGTATGAACAATTCCCAACCATTCAAACACATGTTGTGACGATCATTTATTCAACAAATCATGTATATGATGTTATAAGATCACCAATGTATTGTTCCAAACATGGAATTGTTGGTAAAATTAGCCTTTGAAATGCAAGTACAAAACCACAGGTACACAATATTGTAGCGCCCCTACTAGGTATAGCACCTAAGCATAGCAAAACAGGAAAACTCTCATGCCTTATTGCTCTAAGACGGATTTCAGACAGACAGAATTCAAATAGGCAAAATAAACCCAAAGCATATGCATTCCAAGAAAAGACTACAGACATGCATTGCAGAATCAACTTATTCCAGTCAAATAATCAGTTTACCTAAGCGTAACAGCTTGATACATGTCGGATGCCTATACGAACTATATAGCGCACCGCAGATGCCTAGGGGAAACCCCTAGCGCACTGTTGATACCTAGGGGAAAGTCCCTAGTGTGCCCCACATAACTAAACATTTTGCCCGGATCGGCCCTTAGCCCACATTTTCTCCATACATATAATAGAATTCACAATCGTTTGTGTAGATGCCCAGGGGAAAGTCCCTAGCGCACCGCCGGTTCCAAGACAAAACAATACAGAACAAAACAGAAATGCCGTCAAGGCAACATGATAGCAATAAACATATTCAAATAAGCTAACATGGCCAAATAAAGCTGAACAAATAAACAAATATGCCGGCAAGGCAACAGAAAAAGATACAGATCGGTACATATACGAGACAGACAGACAACTGAGATATAGATAACAAATAAAGTTCTGGGCACCAGAACAGACAGAAGTCAGAATTAATAACAAACGATAACCCTCACATGGGTGTTCATATCAAATAACAGATAACAATCGAAATTCAAACAATTTCCAGATTTCAAACAAATCGGAGTATAGTACAGAAACAAAAACAAAAGCAAAAATCGAAACAGAAATAGAAAACCCACACGAGGGTTCATCACAATAACAGATAGTATGAGAAGTGTCAGATTGGCAGACCCTCACCTCTTGTAGTTTCAGCAAACAACCACAGCCCGCTATCTATTGTCGGCAGGACCCACTTCTTCGTCACCTAATCAAAAGAATATTTTCATAGTCAAAACTTCTATTCATCTCTAATAGCCTTCTAGAATTGCATCATAAGCACTCTAACATTACTAACTAATTGATTAACACGATGATATAGATTTAATAGTCACTACCTACACAAAGTACTCCAATAAATCGATTGTTCTAGAACTAACCACGATGTTCTATATTAGTTCCAAAAATAACATGATATCTCGTTCTTAACTTCAAAGTCGTTATCATATCATTGTCCTAATCAATCCACACAAAATAGTTCAATCTCTACATAATTAATCCTAATCAAATGCCACTTAATCTTTCATTACATAAATTTTTAATTTAGATTAATCACTTAGTACCAATACTTAATCCAAATTTTGGCATTTAGCACAACATGTCTGGGTCCACTTAATTGAATATTCTTCTTGCATGGGAATCTTACACACATATATATACCAATCATACCCAAATCTTCATTCTTGGCATAAAATACAAAGTTTTCAAAGGTAAGGTACAATATATATATACACACACACACACTAGTGTAGGCGCACCGCGCACTGCGCAAAGCATAGTGTCATGCTCGTTGATGTAATTAAAAACATGTGTTTTAAATATATGTATTTAATAAAATATTTTTTATTTAATTGGTTATTAAATTTTAGCTGTAGGTTAAGATTAAAATTAGTTTTAACCTAAATATTCAAAAATAGACAACCATTTATTTTACAAAAAAAAATTGGTAACAAGAAGTTGATTACAAATGTTATATTTTAATTATGTCTTCTAAAAATTCTAAAAAAACAAATGCATGTGACAATGAAATATTCTAATTACTTCAAAGATTCCATGTTAGACAAATATTAATAATTTTTTACTTTTATATCTATCAAACTAACTATAATGATACTATTTTTCTTTTTCTTTTTTAAAATTGTAGTATACTGATATAAAATATCATGAAATAAAAAGTACAATTAAAAAATTTACAATATTAATTAATCTAAATAAATATATTCATATGTGTATATCATCTAATAAAGTGAAATTAGCACATATTTGAAAAAATATATTAGTAAGGCACCACAACTGTACTACTTTTACTATCTGAAACTTTTTAAAAGGTTAAAGATTAATTAAGTATTTACTAAATGTTAGTACTAATATATTGTAGTTTAAAAGTAAACATTAATTATATATTACAACATATTTTGTTTTTTCCTATATTCATGTACATGTACATGTAACAGAATATGCATCCATAAAAATGATATTGAATGATGCTATGTAATATTTTTATATTTAAATATAATTATTTTGATAATGTAATTATTCGCATGTATATTTTAATATTTTATAATATTATTTTTTTAATATATAATTATATTTACAAATAATATTTATCATTATTTATATGTATATTTTAATATTTAAATAAAATTATTTTCCTAATACATAATTATATTTGCACATAATGTTTTACTATTTAAACAAAATTATTTTCATAATATATAATAATATTTACACGTTATATTGTATTATTTAAATAAAATTATTTCATAACATGTGTTTATATTTACACGTTATATTTTATTTTTTAAATAAAATTATTTTTTCGTAATATAATTATTTACATGTATATTTTAATTCTTAAAGAAAATTATTTTTTGCATATATAAGTATATACACATTTATTTCAGTATATATTTAAAAAAATTTAAATTTTAATTAATTAAATCATTACATAAATTCATTATATATTTTAGTAGTGATGCCAAAGGACGTAATGAGAAAGTATGAGGTGTTATGGTCTACACGGATGTACTTTCTTAATGTATAAAAAGGACAATTTTTTTTTTTTTGAAATTGTATATCTGTATGATGCCATTGCTTTCTAATTCATTATGTCCATCCATTAAGAGTTTGTTTACTTTGTGATATAGGATGTAGGGTGATAGGATGAAATGAGGAATGGAGTGTGGGATTAGAATAATTTTATATTTTTTATATTATGTTTACTTTATAGGATGATATGAATGATAAAAGTGGATAATTGTATTGAATGTTTACTTTGATGAATTATAATACTAGGATAAGTTGTAAAAGACTAAAGTACCCCTAATTAAAATATTTTCTATTTAGCATAAAAAAAATTATTTTTTCTCCATTTCAATACAACATCAGACTATTTCTTCTTTTTTCCAAACATAAAGAAATTAATTTTTCTCCATTCCAATACAACATCTTTACACATGAATATAAAATCTTATAATTTAAAGTATTTAGGGTAATTTTTTTCCATTTTGTTATTAATATCATTAGATAAACTACAATTATATATATGTGTGTGTGTGTGTGTGCGTTTTTCTTTTAATTATTTTTATTATAAATATATTTTTAATATGAACATATTTTTAAATTTTTTAACTGTTAGGTTGGCCGCACAACCAGAAGTTCTTTGAAGTTGCGGAACCATTTAGTCAGTGGGCATACTGCTGTAATTAATTTTGAATAATTAGGATAAATTTGTAATTTTAACTCATCATCTCTCTTTGGCCATTTCTGGGAGAAAATTGTCACAACTCTTGGGCCAGATGGACCATTCCTCATTTAGTCTACAGAGTTGTGGGCTTTACCTTATTTACAGGGCCCAAGTCCCTTAGGCCTTGTTTTCGTTTCGAGATGAGAAAGGGTGACAGCCGACATCCCATTTGATCAAATGTTTATATTAGAAGATGAAAGCCCATTAGTTTAGCCGAAGCTTGCCATTGTAGATACAATTTTTGGGATACGGTATCCGGCCATTTACATGGGATGGAAAAATCCTAAAACTCCAGCATGTGGGATGACTATCTAAATTTCCTATTATGTCCTCATTCTTCCATATAAGAAGAAACAGAATACATGGTTAGTGGTCCCTCAATTTATATCATCAAACAAGCAATATTTTTCCAGCATCTTCTCAAGTCCGCACAATCTTGGCATTCAAATTTAAGAAAATGCTACCTCTTCCCCTACTACATTATGCTCCCCAATCTCCACAATAGCAGGAATGAGGAAGCAAAATTAAAAAGAAAAAAAATGAGGAATCGAGGCTGGCGGCGGTAGTGATTGAAACCTATTTAGTTTGGAGAAGCCCTTAGTTTCGTAATATGCCAACAGAGAAAAGAGAAGCGAGGGAGAATGGAAACCAAAAAAGAAAAAGAAGAAAACAATGTGAGGAGACAGCAGAAAAATAGAGTTGCAGAAGAGGGGGATCTGGAAGGGAAGAAGACACAATGAGGGGGAAGAAAAAGAGGACAAGTAGTCTTCAATTGAATGAGAAAGAAGTCCACCTTTTTTTTAATAATTGAATAGAAGTACAACACAATTTTGTGGAAGAGGGCAATAAAAGTACACCTTTTTTTTTAATTAGAATTTTGTTTCCTTTTCTTTATTTTTAATTGTTATTTTTTTAGTGAGGGTATTTTTGGTAATAAACATTTTATCCTATTTTATCATCATCTAATTAAACAAATAATAATATTATCTATCATCATCCTGTCTTTTATCTCACAAAGTAAATATACTTCATTAGATATTAAATTATCTTAATTCCACTTTTTATTTCTCATTTCATCCTATCACCCCACATCTTATATCTAAAAATAAACATGCCCTTAAAGTAAATATGGGATGTGGCCCAACATCCCACATCATAAAGAAAAGTAAACAAGCCCTAAGAGTTCTTCCCTCAATATAATAGGGAGCACGTAGGCCTATCCTAAGTGAAATTAGATTTGGCCACTTTCAAAATATCACAACTGCACTATAATTTATTTGAGAAAAGGAAAAAGGAAAAATGTATTTATTTTAAAAAGAGTAACTTTGGAAATGAGGTGCTTTATTCTTTATTTTTTTTTTTAAATGGATAAAATTCTTTGAAATTGATACTATACCTAATTTTTTTTGGAGATACTACGAATTTAAAGGTCCTCCCCCCCCCCCCCCCCGCCCCCTTAATTTTCAACTTAGATATTAAATCTTGATGCCTTTTTTGTTTTAAATACAAAAAGAATTCCTATTTTTTTTCTTGTAAAATTTAAAAGATATTTGAAAATTTATAATATGACTAAGGGCACTAAGCCAAAAAAAATGTAGAAAAAAACTTATATACTATAAAAAATATATGACTAAGATAGTTCGTTGAAAAATATATGAAATAAGTATATAAGTTCCTAAAATAAAATTTTAAAATTTTAAAAACTTCTTTCAAAAAAAAGTGTATGCTAACTTATTTCTTTCAAGACCTTAACAAACTCCTTTATTTCGACCATATGAAGGGTGAATTATGGCTACCACCCATGAGGTATGGCATAATTATGAAATTTTAAGTTAAAATAATTTGGTTAAAATATATATTTATATTTTTTTACTTATTTATTCCTAATTAATATAGTTTTAATTTTTTATTTATTGTATTTTAATTAATTAATACATTTAACTAAATTTTATTAATTATTTTAGATATATTTATTATTTGAATAAATAATTTAATTATTTTAAATATCTTTATTTTAGACATCCTTATTAGTTTGATATTGTTTAATATGCAACTCAACTAATAAATATATTTTTATTTAATATTATTAAATAAATTATTTTATATATATATACTAGTCAATATATTTTAAAATTTTAAGATGCATAATACATAGAGAGGCACTTAAGTCTTTTGCCCTTTCACTAATTTTCAACCTTTTTCTATTTTTCTAGTTATTTTGCCATTAGAGCATTTTCAACTTCTTACATTTTTCATCTACTTTTAAAATAGGTTTGTCAACTTAGGCTTTTTTTTTTTTTTTTCCAAAAAAGTAAGGATCTTTTCCTAATTACTCTATATCTCAGGGGTGATAGCCATAACTCACCTAATTAATAAATCATAAAATTATTATATTAACATTTATTAAGCTCCATTATTTTATTTCATTTTGTTCAAGTATTTTAATAATAATATATTTTTAATTTAGGTATATATATATAATTAAATAAAGTTAACCGTAATAGTATAGCTTGTGCAACCTCTTTTTTTCAGTAGCAAGTTCCTATAAATCTACCATCTTCTTCGAATGGAAAAAAGAATAATAAAAATAATGAAGTAAAAAATAATTATTTTCAGTAATGACAGACTGTCTGACGCTTTGCGGAGTATAAGTTTAGAAAATGTACATCAGCAAACTTACCCAAAAAAGACAAACCAAACTCCACATCCTAAACATAAAGTACAAGTCTTCACAGCATAAATTAAAAAACAAAAGAAAAAAATATAAAACGAAGAAAGCACAATTACTTCTGCTCGATTATATGGCCCAAAACTTAAATGTAGAAAAAACAAAAATGTGTACAACCATTGAAGCATAACATACAAACCAACAAAGCACAACTAATCCAAAACGGTATCGTTTCACAAACAAAAATAGGAAGGAAAAAAAAGAAAAATGACAGCACGCGCCAGCGCACTATCCACACGCACTTCGGTGCATATATTATATAGTAATATCAAGGTACAACCAACTAAATTTTAAGATTGGCCATTGGAGTTCTGAAACGACAAACTAAATACGCGGGTGCGTTCGTTGCATCAAGGAGGTGAGACTACATTGCCGCCGCCACCGTATGCCGCCATCGAAGTAGACCAACGTCACCACCGGAATGCTCCTCTCAACTTCTTGAGCCCAATGCCACTATTAGTTTCAAGTTCCACAGCCAAAATCACCCACAATCGAGCTCAAACTTCAAATGGGTCTTTCTCACCACCGTCCTCCATTTGCCATTTTTCGTCGTTGCCGCCGCGTCAAACTTGCATGCAAACGTGTTTTCAACTTCCTCACATCAAGAGCTTCCAATATCTCTGCCCAGAAATGAGTTTTGGCCGCAGCTTCGCCGTCGCCCGTTAAGACCGCCGCTGCCAAGTTTCAGCTCTCTATTTTCGGTGACTCGCCACCCGTACCGCTGTGCATGTGGTGTGCGAGTATAGCTGGGAGTTTGGGAAAGAGTTTAAACAGTTTATTTGGGTAGATTCCGACTGTCGGTGAAGATCGTCAGAGTTGATAGTGGTGTCTCATGAAGGAGAAAGAGGAAGAATGAGGGGGGGGGGGGGTTTAAATGCAAATGCCAACTTTTATAAAACTAATTTTTTTGAATTTCCAGATTTGACCTAAAATCTTTTTAAGAGCATCGATCAAGTCCCTACAATTATTAGCAAATAGGGCTTTGACCTCGTTGACCAAAATTCTTCCATGCAAACCCCAATACTTTCAAAAAGTGCTCAATCAAGTTTTCTGAAATTATAAATCTGACCCCAAAACTTTCTAAAATAATCAAAATAATTAAAATAATTGAAATTTCATAAATAAAATTTAACAATAAGAAATTAGTGTTAAAGTATGAAATATTTGAGGGTGTTACACAATATAGTCAAAGTAAGTATATAAACCCTATTTGGAAGTACATAAGTGTCGAAACTGGGTACTTTTTTTTGGATTTTCAGTATTATTCATGAGGGATCATTCTTTGTTTGGCCTAATCCGAGCATTGCACGACCATAAGACCATAAAGTATTGCACCTAGGACTCATTTAGTGATGATAAGTTCGGTGATTTATACTTGTGGGTTACTCCACATATTGAATTGAGGTTAAACTCGTTCTTTGAAAAAGTAAGTACAGAACCCCTAATTATAAGTACATAACAAGTGCGGTTTCAGTACATAAATGCAATGCTAAAGTACATAAGTTACTAAACTGGGTAATTTTTTCAGATATTTAGTATCATTGTTAACAGAAAAAATGGTATTTGTATATGCATTTAAGTTATCCAACAGATTTTGTATAATATCTAAAATTCGTGATATATTACACTACATGCAATCTAAAACATTCTAACGCGTTCTATCACTTATGGGTTGCTCCACACATTAGATTGAGGTTAAACTTGTTCTTTGGAAAAGCAGGTACAGAACCCCTAATTATAAGTACATAACAAGTGCGGTTTCAGTACATTAATGCAATGCTGAAGTACATAAGTGCCTAAACATGGTACTTTTTTCTTTTTTTTTTTTTTCCGAATATCCAGTATTAGTGTTAACAGAAATCATGATATATTACAAACATGCAATACCAAACATTTAAACAAAAAGTCAACTAATATTGTTACAAAATAGTCTAAATACTCTAGATCTAACATGTCTTTTAAAAGAGCAAAAATTATCAGTTGTCTTTGGTTTCTGAGCACTATGCTATCCTTCTTACATTGATTGTATCCTCTTCATACACCATCTTCCTGCAGATTAATAATAAATAAAAAAACATATTACATTAATGCTAAGAAGGTATAGTAAGCATACATATGCAACATGATGGTAAACAAATACGTTAGCATGGTCAAGGTAATCTATCTATTCATAGCTTTATTGCATGTACAACGGTTATGCCTGGTACTACCACACTGCCTATACCTTATTGCCTAAATATCAATTTGAGATGAAAATCTCAGCGTCCTTCTATGACCTGGCTGAAGTTTCACATCAGGCGATAAATAGTTGGTTCATCCTCCGCTTGGAATGTGTCTAGCTTAAAAGTAGGTATAGAGTTAAGTACAAGTTTGTAAGCTTGTTAATACATCCCAACCCAATAGTATTGGTTAGTAAAGTCATACATCAACAGTAACTTAGACTCAATACATGCATAAGCATGCTTGCAAGGTATTCTATCAACTTGCCATGCCCAATATGAACAACTTCAGCTCTGCAAATCCACAACATAGGATTTTTCATTATCACTGACATCAAAGTTTCAACCATTAGATTTATCCATTTTCATTTTTAGTGTACAAGAGGCCATATAATTTACTGCTAGCTTCTTCTCCTGCTTTAGGCATAATACTCCAGTAAGTTTATTAGATTCTTCTCGTCGATTACACATCATAACCATGATTTGTTTGTGTATATGATCGATCATAGTTGCAATGGGCATAAATCGTGTTGGTTTAACCCAATTATTCCAACATTCCGCTTGATTGTTGTTTATTACTCCCCATTTATTACGAGCAAATAAAGAATTTGCCTAATATTGGGGCTCTTATTGATGATGAAGTCTCAAGCAAGAGGTATGGACTCCACTATGTTGTTTATGTGCCGAGTATATTCTTGCCTTGTTGGAGCATATGCAGCTTTCATGAAAACAGATGCCCAATGTTTCTTGTTGTGTGTGAAATTGAAATTATATGATCATTAGCTTTCTTGAACTATTACATGACTATTAAGTTAGACCAGAACATAATTTTCAATAAAACACAAAAAAAGCTTACTTACTTTTTGAAGTTATCCACAAAGTGTCTTAAATAGTATGAATGCTGGCTACCAGGAAATACAATGGGAATGGCTTTTCCCAATACGACGGTCAGAGAAAAAAGTGAACCTTTTGAATACTGTGTTATGGTGAGAATCTAAAATGCTCTTCAACTTCAAGTAGAACCACTCCCAAATAGTATCATTTTCAACATCAACAACTGTGTAGGCTAATGTGAATAGATCATCATTGGGATCCTTGGTTACAGCACTAAGTAAGCATCCTTTATACTTACTCTTAATGTGAGTGTCATCCAAGAAAATCAGTAGTCTACATCCACTGAGACAGCGGACCAGACAAGTTATGAAACAGATAAATTATTGCTGAAATTTTAGGATCACTGGGTCAATCTCATAATCCGCAACACTTCTAGGATTTGTTTCCTTTACGGCCCTATAATACCATCTCAATTTATCAAAGGATCCCTTGTCCGCCCCATGAATATCATGCATAGTTATTTCCTTACTCAACCATGATCTATGATATGTAATTCTTACACCAAATTCTCTATGAATATCTTTCATTAGATTGATAGGTCAGTAATAGGGCTTTCATCTCTTTTTTTTTCCGCTACATTAGCAACCCAAGCAGAATCAACTCTAGGATGTCCCCCCTCATTTGAAGACTACCCTTATTACATATATGTTCCAAGTTGCATTTTCGAATACTAAAGAGTTTGTCAGGTGCATACCTTAAGGCATATATTCTCCATTTGTAGTTATTATCACTATAAATTACTATAATCTTTATGGAATCATTTTTCTTATATAAAGGACTTTCTAGTAGCAACAATATAGTTTTTAAGTTTAATTCTAAATTTTACAGCATCCTGGTTTGCCCCTCTCCATGGATGCAATGACTCCAATCATCAATTGAATTCCTTTGTAATGCTAAATTATATTGTGACTCACTTTTGGAGGAAATGTCCTCTTCTATTTTATTCCTAAATGTGTGTCATTGCAAAAAATAACATAGTCAAATACATAATAATTATCAATAAAGTGTTGCAAAATCAATGTGTAAGTACTCAACTGTACAATTTCAGTATTCAACAACAAGATAACTATGTATTTAAGTAAACAATACCAGTATTTTACATAAAAGAACTAAGTACTTAAATAAACAATTCAAGTATTTAAATGGAGGAGATAAGTATTGAAATGATCGAATCCAGTATTTAAAAAGAACTAAGCATTGAACAAAAAAACAAACGCAGTATTTGACATATAAGACCTAGGTATTGAAATGAACAAACAAAATAGTTTACATAAAAGAGCAAGCACCGAATAATCATAAAATTTAATATTCAGCATACATGATCGAAGTGTTGAAATGAACAAATTTAGTATTTAATATAGAAGGCCTAAGTACTAAGCAAACACATATAGTATTCAACGTAGAAGAGCACAAGTACTGCAATAAACAAATTTAGTATTTAATATAGAAAACCTAAATACTAAAACACATAAGAATCAGTATTATGTAAGACAACTGCATATAAATAATAATGCAAAAAGATACAAATTGGGAAAATGGAAGTATGCTAAACAATAAATGCAGTACAAAATTAAAGATATGAAGTATTTACCAGTTTGTATAGCTAATTTGCCTTCCCCATTGACTAAGTTCACTTTTTCGGACAACCATCATGTCAACTAGGGCCATCTTTAAGCACAAATGTAGACAAATCATATTAGACACATCCTCGTCTATATTTAAAGTCACATACATTTTTTGATGTGGAGCAAGGTGTTGGACTATGTGGAATTGAAGGCAAATATCACACCATTTTTTTTTTCAATTGGCAATACAGTCCATTAGAGTCACACTCTCAAAAATAGACATGATATACAGTTCCCTATTGTACATACAATTCTCTAATAGTTGAATTTGATGTTCTTTCCCACTACTCAACATTTTCAGGTTAAAAAAATTAAAATAATTGTTACTCACAAAAGATTACAATGCTACTTTACCATGCAACAATAGAGACAAAGTAGGCTTGCTTCGTGTTAATATGTTGTAGCTGATTGTAGAAATTGAAAAAAAAAAAAAAAGAGAAAGAAGCACTGCATCTGCTGCAAGAATTGAATAGAAAACAAACGAGAGAGAGAGAGAGAGAGAGAGAGAGAGAGAGAGAGAGAGAGAGAGAGAGAGAGAGAGATGAGCTGTTTCGGATAGCAGTGTTTAAGAATAAAGGAAAGAAAAAAAAATTGAAGTGGGGCCATTTCCGTCATTTTAAGTGGTTGGAGAATGAAGTCAAAATTGAAACTTCACATGGAGAGTCGAAAATAAGAAATAGGTGGGTGGGGATTGAATCATAAAATGAAACTGAGTTTAGGAATTTTTAACTAAGATGCCCTGTAAACAATTATATTTCAAACCATTAAAAGGACAACGTATTTTTATTATTGGTATAAAATATAGTATTATTTGAAATTACTAAAAAATAACTATTTTGTCAAAATTGAATACATATAAATTATTAATAGATATCGTTTCTATATTATGTGGTATAAATCTGATCGAGTATTAATTGAAATTATTGAATAGTGGGCATTCGATGAAATTTCATAATTTACAAATTCATTTAACCTTCTTAAGAAATTTAGAATTATCAAATATATAGTTAAAAATTAGATTATTATAATAAAAAATAAGGGAATGTTTGGTTATATTTTTTGTGTGATTTTATTATGTATTTTGGTAGAACGAATTATTGGAGAATGTGAAAGTTATTTTTTTGGTATGTTTGTTTATATTTTGGGGGAGACTTTTTTTTATTGTAGCAATCAAATTAGTTTTTTTTTGTTGGATTTTTTGTGTGAAAATGGAATTGAATGATTTTTTAACATTAGAATAATAGTAATATATATAATGTATATATAATATATGTATGTATATATTGAAAAATATGTATTTTGAAGGAAAAATGAGGATATGTTTGAATATATTTTGTTCTGGGAAATATAACCAAAATTCCCTAAGAAATTATAGGTTGTGTTTGGTTATGTTTTTTGTTTTATTTTATTATGTGTTTTGGGAGAATGAATTATTGTAAAATGTGCAAGTTATTTTTTGGTATGTTTGTTTAGATTTTGAGGGAGACATTTTTTTTTTTTGTAGTAGTCAACTCACTACTTTTTTGTTGGGTTTTTGGAATGAAAATGAAATTGAGTGATTATTTTAATGTTAGATAATAATAAAATATATAATATATGTATATATATATTGAAAAATGTGCATTTTGAAGAAAAATAAAAATATATTTAATTATATTTTTTCAAAAAAATATTATTTTAGGGAACTATAACCAAACAAAGCCATAGTCAATCAAATATAAAAACAAGAAATTGATTAATCATTTATCAATCAAAGCGCAAGAGCCACACGTTCAGTAAAAAAAGTATTTCTTGTGTTTCTACACACACGACTGACGACCCAACCTTAAATCCTTAATTCAAATTTGAGGCGAGGAAATATTTTGAGAGGATTGATTTGTCATTATACAAAAATCCAACACCCTTCTCGTCATTTGAAATATCGTCATCTCCGTCACTCCCATCTTCCACACTTTCAACTACCACCCAGACTTAGCATTGCAAATCCCGCACAAGTTGAACACATTACACTCTCTCTTCTCTACCACTACCCTCAATATACACAGAGCGAGAGAGAAGAACCGGCTATGGCGGTTTCCTATGCATCTTTGGTATGTCTACCCCCCTAAACCCTAATTTTTCCGTTTCTTGCTTGTACTTTTCAGCTATTAATTCACATTTTGTCTTTTATCTTTATTTTCTTTCAGTCGAATATCAGTTCAGCTCCACGAAGTCTCTCTCCTACCAAAACTACAAGGCCTGTTTGCTCTTTTGCGTCTCTGAAGGTTCGGCTTAGGAAATCCGCATTTTCTTCATTTTCATCATCGAACTTTCTCTCTGGTTCGCTCAGCCTCTCGTCCTCGCGTTTGGACCATACGGTTAGGAGCAGAATGGGCCCTGTATCCTTCTCAGTTCGAGCCATGGCTGAGGTCTGCTTTTTTGATTTATTTGCTGATATACTTATCTGTTTTTCTATTTATTTAAATTTTACTGTTAGCTGGTGGAATTTGGAGATATATCACAGAAGGTAAAGTTGAATCTTTGTTTTTACTTTTCTGAATTTATTTATTCGTGCATTTTTCATGCTTTATTTCCCATAATTTTGATGTTTGGCATTTATGAATGGTGTTTCTTTACTGAGATAAACGTATATTCTTGCTGCTTGAAATACTGTGAAATCTAAAATGTAGAACAATTATTGGTTATCCTTTACGAAGTTCTGGTTTCATGCTTTCTTTCTATTTATTTGTATTAAGTTTTTGATTATGTAAATATCATTTTCGGATAGTTTGATGGTGTCTTTTCTTACTGATATTAACATCTAATATTGCTCATTTAACTTGTTGCTGTTTAGAATTCTTAGAGAAATGTGAAAGAAAGTAAAGTTTATCTAATAATTTCTTGCTTTGATTGATTGATTATTTTGTGCAATATCTTATAAATATAGATATGCATGTGTTTATGAACTTTCTTTATTTTCGTTACATTTTGAAGTAGTTTAGATAATTAATCCATGGATTATGAATTCAAAGTTATATTCGTTCAGCTTTTTCTTAGAGCTACATTTAGCAGTTTGAGTTGAAGCCACATGAGAAACACTGTGTACAGAAGTTCAATGTGTTTTGTTAGGTTTTAGTTGCTTATGTGAACATATATGCTACATTTACTGCAAATGTGCCTAATTTGTTGTCTATAGTGGTGAAAATGCTCTATGAGAATTATAAGCATGCCAATAGAGCTTTTATACACTTCGTTTTGTTGGGATGAAAAAACGGAAGTATTGGCTTTTCTTCCATTTGAGGAACAACAACTCTTTCTTTGAATGGGAATGGAATGATGCTTATTTTCAAATGTCTGGATGATTTTTAATGATGGGGATAGGTATGAAAATCATGTTCTGTGCTCTTCTATTTACCCAGCAATAGAATTTGTAACCTGCAATTTTTTCTGGTCAAATCTTTTGTGCTCAGCCACGTTCAATATATTATATCTTTTAATTTGGGTTTTTGTTTGTTACTCAGGAAGCTACATTGCAGTCAAAAGTGACACACAAGGTTTATCTTGATATAAGCATTGGAAACCCAGTAGGAAAGCTTGCTGGAAGAATTGTAATTGGACTGTATGGTGATGATGTGCCACAAACTGCAGAAAACTTCCGTGCTCTATGCACAGGTACATAAATGACTCACACACCAGAACATATTATCATTCTATTTAAATTAATTTTTGACTTTATCTTTTCTTGAATGTTTGATTGCATAGGTGAGAAGGGATTTGGCTACAAAGGATCCTCGTTCCACCGCGTTATTAAGGATTTCATGATTCAAGGAGGAGATTTTGATAAAGGAAATGTGAGCTGTTACTGCTAAGCATATTTTCTGATATAGTTTGTTGGTTGTCTGTTATGTGCATTATGGCCTACTAGTATTGGTAGAGATGTTTGCACTATATAATTTTGCAACTTTGTGGTGAACTGATAATGGTTATCTTTTTCAAAGCTTTCTAGCCATGCTTAATTGAGATTATACACCATTTTAGCTGTACTCTAGTATAGGTTATCCTTACTTTTCATTGTTTGTTGAAAGAGGTGTCCTGAAAGATAATGTTGATCGCTAAATTGTTTCCTTCTGATACTGCTATTTCTGCTACAGTTATCAAGCCTTGATAGCCTGGATATACTTTTTCTTTTTCTTTAAGATTTGTGATAGAAAAGTGTTAAACCAACATCCTGAATGTTAAAAAGGTTGCAACGAGATGAGCATTGTGGATTTGCTGTCTGAATTTTAATAAGGCTAAGTGTTGGGACAAACTTTTTATTCACCTGTTGAAATTTTGGGTTTCAACCCTAGGACCTTTACAAGAGTCAAGGCAATATTACAATGAACTTTTTTCTCCAGCTAGTAGTTGCTATCAGTGCATTTAGAAACAGGAGTAAATTTGGTATCATAGCTCGGCCAATGATATTCTGGTCTGAGCTCATCACATTTCTGTCCTTTGTCATGGCCTTTCCCTTTTCAGGGCAATAACTAGCTTGTTTTCTTCTTTCTGTCCTGCTTTCATATCAATCTTGTAGTTTTATCTCGTTTTTTGCTAATTTCTGTTATTTTTTTCTATATTTTAATTATTTAATGGATATCATGGGATGGATAGTATTCAATACGATTTTGACTTAAGAATTCATATATTAAGTATTCTGTAATTTGTGCTTGAAGGATTTGTGAATTAATTTTTATATCAGAGGCATAGGGCATATATGATAACAAGATATTCTTTTCATTCATTTGCACTGAAAACAAGTGAGGAGGCACTTTGCTGCTGTTTATCTCTGATCCGTGCTGTTAAAATTAGATTCCGAGCTTATTGCTGATGCACAAGCTAATTATTCAATACCTTTAATCTGCTTTTTGACTTGGGCCACTAGTCAACTTGTACGCTGTTGCTACTGATGCATAGAACTTACTTTCTGTTGTTGTTTAGAAACTTTTTGTAAGTTTCTGGACCATTAAATCAATAACTGCTTCATTTTGGGATGTCTGTCTTCTTAGGGCACGGGTGGTAAAAGCATATACGGTCGTACGTTCAAAGATGAAAACTTTAAGTGTGAGTTTATACTTTTCCTCTTGTTAATCTGCTAGCTGGAACTTTCATCAATACTATTCCTGAATAAGAAGAGAATGTATACTTTTTTTGTAGTGGTTCACGCTGGACCTGGAGTTGTTAGCATGGCAAATGCTGGCCCCAATACCAATGGAAGCCAATTTTTCATTTGTACTGCTAAGGTATGCCGTATGCGGAGTCAAATAAACTTATTTTAGAATGTGCAAACAAAGGTGCAGGGGTAAGCACTAAAAGTAAAAGCTTGGGAAAAAAGGGAGTATCCATGTGGTTAGTTGTTGTTCTTATAAAGAAAATCTAAACATTTTCTTGCACCCGACTGTGTTTCTGGTTTTGCTTGAAATATCTTGTAGAAGAAAAGACAAACATTTGATTTATTTTTCCCCCACTTAAAAGTAGAGAAAAGAGTTCAACAGGCCCACAAAGAGTTCAGTAAGGGATGGATCTTTACTTGATATAGTTTCCAAGTTTCGAATATGACAAACTCTTTTGAATAATTCAAGCATAATAAATCCAATAGAACAAAAGCCTCTCAATTACCCTACTGAGAAAGATTCAAACTTTTGCTTTTCTTCTTCGGCTGCAATGTGAGGGCTTGCATTAATGAACATTGGAACACTTTTTGAAATGATTTTCTGCCAAAGTTCAGGAAGGCATTCATTCTCTCAGTAACTCCACCCAGAAATTTTGAACATTTTCCTCTTTTTCTTCCTATGCAGCAATGCGAATGCTGCCAATTATCATACTTGTTTATTTAATATTCTGCCAAAGTTCAGTAACAACTGATTGTCTCTCTTGAATTCACTTTATATTTTGATTGCATTCATTTCCCTCTGCTATTATGCTTGCACTAGAATTTTATTTGTCATCTATCTTTGAAGAAATTTATCATCTTTAAACTTGTTAAATAATATCCATCTTTGAGACCTCAAAGCTACATAATTTAAATTTCGTTGAAGATAATTTTGGCTTGGGAGAGCTTTAACAGTGAGTTGACCTTTTTCGAAGTTTTTATATTTTAGTAGGGTGAGGCACTGCAGTTAAATTATGGGAAACAACACGTAAAAGTCTTTCCTTTTTATTTTTTAAATCTGACATTTTGTTGAGCAGTTTAAAAATGATAAATCAAATAGAATCAAAAGTTTATAAAGTCTCTTGATAACTCCATTTTTCCCTGTCCTTCCTTGGCTGCAATATGACAGCCCCCAATAATCATTACTTATCGAAATGATATTCAGCCAAAGTGTAGTGAAACAGAAGTCTCTCAGTAAGACAGTAACTCAGGAAATCTGAACTTTTTCCTCTCTTCCTTGGCTGCAGAGTATGGGTGCCAATTGTTGATACTTTCATGTTTGGTACTTTTTTGTTTTTCTCGAAGTTTTTATACATTAGTGGGGTGATATTATGCAACCAAACTATGGAACACAACAGTCTCAACACGTAAAACTCTTTTATGCCTAGTTTGGTCCTTCCTTTTCTCATTTTCTCTCATCTGAAAAATGAAACTTATCAATTGTTTTAAGTTCACTTTTTTCAAGAATCTAAAGTGGTGGTAAACTGGTAATGTCATATACCAATTTATGTGCAGTAAACAACATAAACATACAATTTGATTTGACCATCATGAAAACTAAGTGATGCTTGGTCACTAAACCAAACATTTAGCCACTAAAAGAAGATATAGGTGGAAGTAAAACTTGTTTAACCAAGCTTATGTTCAGAAGAGTCTAACTTTAAATGTAATTTTTCACACTTTTGTTTTGAATGAATTGCAGACCCCATGGCTGGACCAGAGGCATGTTGTGTTCGGACAAGTTTTGGAGGGTATGGATGTTGTTAGGCTAATTGAATCGCAAGAAACAGACAGAGGTGATCGTCCGAGAAAGAGGGTTGTTGTAAGCGACTGTGGTGAACTTCCAGTGGCTTAAGGTGTAGTTATCATCATTTGCAGCATCATGAAGGTGGAAGTTTTTCTGAAATCTAATGTTTTGTTGGTATGTTCCTGATATAGAGGGCTGTTTATATGATGAGGCTTGTCCAATTCTTGTAGTTCTGTATGTTGGGAAAGAAGGATAAATAAATGAATCAGTCGAGCAAGTTTCAATATGTAACCTGCGGGTTGTCTTGGTTTAACTGCCGATAATGAATGACGATTATATCGCAAGTATTTTCCTTTTTTTTTTTTTTTTTTTTAAATGATCAATCAATATCTAAGGGTGGAAGCCTGATTTGGATGTTCCATTCTAATATTCTGTATGGACTAAAAATTGATAAAGGCGAACACGTGCGTTTCATTGAATATATTGTTTGTGTTAGTTTATAAATTAGTTTTATGTTGTACTTGATGGGTTTGGAAGTAATTTTTGCATTCAAAGTGCTTTGTGGTCTTGGGCTGTGACAAGTGACATAAGAGTTGATCTCCGATTAGTTGACTACTAATTCGCTTCGTGAGAAGTCCGTGGGGATTGTGTGACGTTGCATGCTACATTGTTCCTTTCTAGTAGCACTACATGTGTGAAATGTGTTTTCCTTCAAGGCCCTCTATCTCTATGCATATTAGCACTACATGTGTGAATGACTGAATTATAAGCTGTTTTAGTGTTGGTTGTTTCACAATTACAGAAGATTAGTCCTATAATCGCCATTATGACCTAAATATGTGGCCACAAATTATGCTAATAAATCCCATAACAATTTCCACAGATCATGCTAACCACACACACACGCACACACACTCTCAAGGTGTGATGGTGGATGCCAATTGCCAATTGCCAACTGCCAATTGGAGTTTGTTTAGTAAACCGTGGAATTGAACATGAAGACGGGACTTAGTTAAGATATCAACTGCTTGATTTGCAGAAGCAACTGAAAAGCAAGCGAAGGGTACGTACCACGAGTAACACGCAACATGGTGACAAATAAAATGAAAATCAATTTCAATGTAGTTGATGCGGTCATGAAAGATATCATTGTGGGGAATCTGCATTATATGGCACTTGCAAGTGAGGAATGGTGTCTCTTTGAATGGATGATACCTACGTTTGTTAGTAGCCAACAGAGGCAGAGTAATTTAGATATTACGTCTGCACTCAAATTCTGTACTAAATCTAACACTGACAATAATTTATTTCCTAAAAAGAAACGGTAACCAGTAGAAGAACAATGATTTGTGGGATCGCTTGCCCAATCCAGCATCTGAGTGACTAGACACGACCAAGAATGACCGAGCCGAAAAATGAAAACCACGAAAGAGTGTCCTTTTACCAAACACGTTCACCTAATAGGTGTTGGTTCTTATGTGAGAAGTCTCATTGAATTAAAAATCTTATAGATGTTGTTCTTATGCGAGAAGTTTCATTGTACTAAAATGCACTTTTATAACAATAAATTTATCAATATGCTCTTTAGTCATATTTTTGTATATTAATGTTGTATATATGTCTTGTAATTATTAAAATAAAAGGAATTGATACAATAATAATAATAATAATAATAATAGATAAACTTTTATTGTAACATACCAACCCATCTAAAAATTTCCCGAGTTGAGCATGCTGCAGCTTTCCATTTTCAGTTAAAATTTAAGGTCTATATATGCGTTCATTTTGCAATAACCTAAACTGGTTTTAAAAACCAAAGAATTTAGGGTACTCTTTCTCTTCATTGCAATGCCAAATTTATTCCACAATTTTGTTTACTTATATTTAATTGTGATATGTTAATTGACACTCAAAAGTCTGAGTAATTGAACATTAAATGAATATAATTTACAAATGATAAGAAAATCATTTTATTTGATCATACTGAATTTTAATAAGACTTCTCTTGATATAGATTTTCAAAATGATATTAATTAGATGTAAATATTCAAATAATTGAAATGCATTCAATTGACAAATGCATGTAATCCATACGACCAATTTTTAAGATTTGATTTTTGAACGACCTAATGAAATTATTGGTAACGTTGGAATTTGATCACAAAATCTCATCAATCATAGAAAGTTTTTGACTCAAACTATTACACATTGTAATAATCTCTCGGATTTCTAATATTTGGAACACCCACTGATTTCTTTTTATCCTTTTGGTATGGTAAAATATATATGTCAAATATGAGGCATTAATTCTAGAAATATCACACTGCAGGTGGTCCTTGCGGTCCCCCTTCAAACCTACAATCAGTATATCAGATCAACGGCCTCTAACTTCGCATAATTTCGTTTTTGCTTTTCCTTTTCTATTTTACATCAATCTGGGCCTAAAATTAATTGTTTTGATTGGTTGATGATAAGATCAGTTTGGTCGGAGCCTTTCATGCTCACGAATGTCAAGAAAGATCGGGCATGATCTTTAGCACGTGACCTGTACAGTGTACACTGAAAAATAGAAATTTTTACAAATAACCCCTATATTAAAAAAAATAGACAAATTATTCCCCTATGAAAAAATAATAAACAAATAACATTTTTATATTTTAAAAAATCATACAACAAACTGCCTGAGAGCGTGGGTGTAAAACACGCGCTCGTACGTGCATCTGAGCTTAAATTTTTTTTTTATATAAAAAAATAAATATGCCCTTATTCATAAATCGTTTCTTCTTTTAAAAAATCAATAGTTTAGATCAAATTATATTATATATTTTTTAAAAAATATAAATTATATATATAATATAATATAATATCATATATATAATTGCCTACCTCACGGCCAGCAGCTCCATCGGTGCTGCCTCTTGAAATGATAAAATAAAATAAAAACCGACGGCCGCCATCAAACACGGCCGCCATGGCTGGATCTGGCACATTGCTGCCATGGCAGCTCGTAAGTGTTGGGGGGCGTGGGGTAGAATTTTATATTATATATATTATTAAATAATTATATATATATTATCATATATGTATTATATTGTATATATTATCATATATATGTATATAAATATATTATATATTTACCTAAATATATAATATTTAATTTGCAATAAATAATTAAAAAGAAAAAAGATATAAATAAAAATCATTTAAATTTTATAGATAAATTTATATAAAGATGATGTTATTAAATAATTATATATATTATCATATATATATGATAATAACATCATATATACTAATATATATATATATATATGTATAAATATCTTATCAACAAAAATATACATGTACATAAATATATTACATATATTTTAATGAAGATATATATATATATAATATTTAATTTGACATGAATAATTAGAAAGAAAAAATATATAAATAAAATTTATTTAAATTTATAGATAAATTTATATATATATGTATATATACACGATATATGCATTTAAGTATAAATAAAAAATATGTTATATATTTTTATGAAATTTTTTTTTTCTTTGGACTGAATTAATAGAAAGAAAGATGAATATAATTGATAAGATAAAAATAAAAGTGATTTTAATTTTATAAATAAATTTATATATATATAATGAGAATATATGAAATAATGATAAATTTATATATATGTATAAAATGAAAAATATATGAAATAATGGAGGAAGAGATAAATGAGAAATAAAAAGAAAAAAAAAGAATGAAAGAAAAGGAAAAAAGTGATAATAAAAGGTTATTTAAATTGAATTAAAAATATATTAAATGATTAAGGGTAAATTAGTCTTTTCATATTAAAATTATGTTAAATAGGCAGCAAATGAGAAGAGGGAGGTAGTGTGCATAGTTTTTTAAAACAAAAAGAGGTATTTTGAAATTTTATTTTTCATAAGGGGGTATATTGCCTATTTTTTAAAGCACGAGGGATAAATTACTATTAGCCCCTGGAAAATATGAATACATAAAACGGCCCAAAGTTAAATCATTTGGAATTTGGGCACCCTCACCCTCACCTCAAGCTTTGGCCACGTTTTCTTTGATATTATGGGATGTGGGATGATTGAATGAAACAAGAGATGAAATCATTTATCAAAAAAAAAAAGAAAGAAAGAAAGAAATAAGGGATGAAATTAATGATTGATATAATTTTATATTTCTTAAACTACATTTATTTGGTGGGATAATAAAATCTGATAAAAATGAATATTTATAGTAATTATTTACTTGAATGAATAATAATAATAATAATAATAATAAAATAAATTTTGAAATGATTAAAATACCTTTTACAAAAATAAAGCAGAAAGATAAATATTTAATTGGCATTCACAACTTTTTTTTGGGATAAATCGCGTTAATGACCATAATGAGGTCTTGTTGATCAATTGAAGGCTAAAAGGTGGAAATGAAAATACTAGCTAGGCTTATAACCCATCAAATACGCATTGAATGAAACTGGATAGTGGATATCAGCTTTTATCTACCCAAAACCCACCAAATACAAATGTGAGATCATCTTTTTTCTTTTTTTTGGCGAGATTAGACGTATATGTTGTTTTCGAGACATGTTAGTATATGAGGTTTTTCGTTTTTGTTTTAGTCAGAAAGTTTCGAACAAAGCATCGTGCTATATTTGAATGCTTTTAAAGAATTATTTTCAAAATTCTCTCTCAAAAGAGTTGAAAAGTGCGTGAAGAGTGAAATACATTTAGTATAAATACTTTTTATATAAATGTTTATAAAATATAAAAATTTTAAAATAATGATAAAAGAATATAAATAGACCTTTTTTTTTTTTATTGATATACTGATTTGAAACAATTAAAAAAATTTAATAATATTTTGAATAAATAAAAATGTGTTTTTGATAAAATATTTAATTTTTTTATTTTAACAAGTTGAAAAAATAGAATTGAGAACAAAACAAAACATTGCCATATTCTTTTACCTATATTTTAGTGGAAAAACTGAACAAGTTTTTACACACATATAAAAGTTTGTTAAAATTCAAATTTTATATTTATAATATGAATACAGTGTCATTAAACCAATTTTTCAATCAATAACAAAACAGTTAAACATCCAGAAATACAATAATTACAATGTTACATCCTCATCCAAACTTACAAAGTGTATATCAAGTCATTTTGAATCATTGCATGTTATTTTGAATCATTGCATCTGACATATGTAGTTTTATTATGCTTGGAGAATCTTAAACCTCATTTGTTTGTGTTTTTCTATCTCGATTCTAATTTTCAATATATATTTTTAAAATGCCAAAATTGTTACCGCAAGAAATATAATATTGAATATAAAATGCAATATAAGAATTATCATTAATTATATATATATATTAAAATAATACTTTTATTTTATTATTTATAATATTTTTTAAGTAATAATATTTTTATTTTATGACAACATTTCTTAATAGTAATAAGAATGGACATTTTAAATTGTCATTAAAATAATTAATGATATACTTATAGTTACAACCTAACTACTGACAAAAAAGTTTTAGTGACCGTTCAAGCGGTCACTAAATAAGCAAAAATTGATTACTAACATGTTTAGTGATTGATTTAGTGATTGTTCAGGCCAATTACGAAAATTCTCGTCACTAATTTGCATCAGTCACTAATCAATCATTAATTAGTGATCGATTTCTAACGGTCATAATTATATAAGACCTTTTGAAATTATTAGATATGTATTTTTATACAAATGAGACACTAACCATTATATCAAATACATTTTTATGCATTTATTTCAATAGTATAATGTATATATATATATCATATATATAAATAAAAAAATTATGATATTCTTCTAAATAAGTTACTATTATTTTGCATTTGAAAATTTAGCAAAAGTAACAATTGGTCACTTAATTTTTGTGTAATTTTTTATTCAATATAATAAAATACAATATCTATTATTTATTCTTATTACCTCTAAATTTTAGGCATATTTATAATGAAATATTTTAAACATTAAAAATAGTATTTATAAACTAATATGTATCGTAATAAATAGTATACACATACATATATTAATACATGTATATACTAATAAATACACATTAATATATAATATTGTATATATTAGTATATATTTACTCATAATATATACATATAATATATATTATTGACATGCATATATATATATTAACTAATTCTCATTTTCTTTCGTTGAATAAGAGTATTATTCTTATTTATTTCTTCGTGTATATATATATACACTTAGAACATTTATAAGATGTAATATAGACATATCTAATAGTTATATTGTATATGAAACTATGTAAATCTATATATTTTTTTAAACACACACGTATTATTATCATAAACTTATATATATATATACACATACAAATACAATATTTTATTACTTACATAGATATTGCATAAATTTGATGCTTTCATATTATAAAAATATGTAAAAAAATAAAATTTTATATTTGTGACCGATTGTTGACCTAAAAATACGTTCACTAATTAGTGACTATATGAATGATCGAAAAAAAAATGATCATAAATTAATGACTGAAAAATAATTCGGTCATTAATTAGTTATTGAATTAGTGACTACTTTATGCGGTTACTAATATTAGTTACTGAAAAAAGAGTTTGGTTAATTGATGACTAAATTAGTATCCGATTTATGTGCTCACAAATATTAGTGATTGAAAAAGGAGTTCGATTACTAATCAGTGATCGAATTAGTGATTGAAAGGTGGTCACTAATTCAGACACTAAATGGTCACTAATTATTTTGGAAATTATATTTGAATAAGTCATTAAGTAGTTATTGATTAGCGACTGTAGTGTGAGGTCACCAAAATCTGGTTATGGAAGCTCAATTTTTTTTGTATTGTCACTAGATTGTCATTAATTAATGGAACAACTTAAACACTACTCTTGCTATTATTAAGTTTATAAAAATCATTAGGGTGAAAAAATAATTTTTTTCACTTAATATATATAATTGATGACAATTTTTCCATCTCTATTTACTAATTTATCACTATATTTTTTCCTTACAGTGAGATATGAGTGCTGTTTAGAAATAAAGTGTATTAATAATTTATTTAAAAATATTAAGTAGGATAGGTATAAAGATAAAAATTTATTAAGTTTATATTTTTTATACAAAAAAATACATATTTTTTAAAATATATGTGTATAGCTTAATTATTTTGGAGTGATGAATGAGTAATTTATATCAAATTCAATTGGGTTTTTGTTGATGTGGTATTAGGATGGTAGAATAATACTACAAAATGAAAAATTGACAATTTAAATTACATTTGAACAGCTGTAACACACTTGATTCATTTTAAAAATGTTGTGAGTAGGAGTATAAGTTGAATCGAGCCGGCTCGCAAGTTAGTTTGGCACGATATAGAAAAGCTCGGCTTGAGCTTAATACTGTTCGAGTTTGAGCCGACCCTATTATGCTCAAACTTGGGATCGGGCCAAGCTTGAGTTTCAATATAGTGGTTTGAAGGCTTAAGAGCCGACTCGTGAACCAAAGTATTTGTGTATACAATGCACAAGTATTACATAATATGTAAAAATAATATTTAAAAAATATATCTCACGTGTTGAAATAATTTTTAAACTATAATTTTTTTATTCACTTATATATTACCAAATAATAATTAATAATTTGTAAGATACTAATTTTTATAAGTTGTAAAAGATAATATCATGATAGGTTTGATCAAAAATAAAAATTCTTTTCTTTAGATATTTTTACAAAAATATTTATAGATTATAATATAAACATATTCTTGTGTGAGTTAATTATACTAGCAACTTGTTGTATCATGTTCATTCTCGTTATACATATAATGTGATACTTATTTGTCTTGAGATTGTATGATACACTATATATGATTTAGCGCATGTTTTTCAAATTTAACACTGCAAATATGAAATAATAATTTATCATTATCTTAAAAGATACATTTTTATATTCTAATATTCAAACTTTAAAAGTCAAAACAATAATGTACTTAAAATTTATAAAAACTGATAAATTTTTAGTAAATTGCATGATTATAAAGCTTATGATTACTTTATAAAAAAATTATTATAACAATTAACAAGTTACTGATTATTTTGCTTATATTTAATAATATTATATGAATAGATAGTAGCAATATCAATATTAGTAATATTTTATATTTAATTCTAAAGCCACATTACTATTTATTCCTTTATGTGTATAGTATATACGATTTAAATTGATTAATGCACATTTTTTTAAATATAATTGTCCCATTTAAAATTCATCATATGCTTATAAATATACTTTTATATTTTAAGGAATAAAAATATGCATTATATTTGAGTATTGGCATGGTCTATTAAGCGCGGGCTCGATTTTGAGCTTGATCATGGCTTGACGTCTAATGAGCTCATCGAGCTCAAACTCGATCTCAATATTTATCAATGAGCTTGAGTTCGAGCTCACGCATTTTATAATCAAGTTAAGTTTAAGCTTGGAATTTTTTTGCCAAGCTCAACTCATTTGTAGCTCTAGTTGTGACTTGTGAGTGATGCAGCAGGGAAAATTGAAAATCATAGTGTAATAATCTAGTCCCAATATAACATCACTAAATCTGTAATTATTATATATTACTCTTAACACTATTTCCAGATATGTCTCTTTCGTGCAAATTTTCCCGAAATGACCATGGAACTGTCCTCTCGAGTGTGTTGGGAGTGGCCAAACTTTCTGATGACCTTGAAGCTAATTGCAATTAGTAGTAGTCAATTACCGATGTAATTTTAAATCCAAAAGCTCTTAAGTTTCATCTACATATTTCAAATTTAAACTTTTATTAAGATATAATTACTTAGGATGTTAATATTATTAGAAATTAACTGGGTGTTTCTTTTTATCTTCAAAATTTCTTGTTATTTTCGTCACTATTTAAAAATTAAAAATCATTAACTGACAAATATTTTCACTGAAAATATTCCTTATCTTACTTTCAGTTTTTTCTAAACTTGGCTACCTTATTGTTCTATTATCATATCAATCAAATTTAAATCTTATTTGATATAAAGTGCCCATTATGATTATAAAATAATTAAGTTATACATATATTTTTAGAAAAATATATCTTTTTATTTCCAAAATTAGTTATAGTTAAGTTGCCAATTTTCAAAAATATTGAAAATAGAAAATGAAAAGATATCTTAACAGCCCCCTAAGAAAAAGTTCACTCTTTTCACCCTTTTAGAACAATTCAAATTCATATTTTTTAAATAAATTTAGAAGTGAAAATCAAATGCGGCCTTCTCTATCTGTCCCCATCAACGCATTTGGTTCTCCTTTCAATTATTTGATAAAAAGCGTGATTCTCTCTCATTTTCCATCTAAGAGACTCTATAAAGTCGAACAATTGTTTGATCGACTTCCACAAAAATACAAATCCAAAAGAATCCCATCTCATATGGGTGGGGGGGGGGGGGGGGGAGCGATTCATGGCAATGAATTGGAGGGAACATGTGAAAGGCGATTTAGACCTACCACCCTCTAATTGTGGTTGCCAAAAGATTCACAAATCACATCCCCCAAAAGTCAAGTTTGATACCACCACACCACAAGTTAGCATGAAGATTCTGGTATATATGGGTAATAATTATTGAATTTCTACTCAATTTAAATTACTCAAAAACTTATTTAGTTTTTACTTATTGAAGTTAAATTATATTGAGTCAATCAACAAAAACTGAGTTGCCTTGAGGACATCGCGAACTCTTGGTACCCGTGCATGTGTAAATATAAAATAAAAAAAAAACAAATTAAACTTGAGTTTAATTTTGACGCTTGCTTTTAATTTTCATTTTATAGACATAACTTTTTATATTAATTATATATTCCTATAACTAATTTTATTTATTTATTTTTGAAGTACTGTGATGTTTGCCTGCTAAATTGGAAAATATGCACTTTCACAAGCATTTTGCTTGGGACAAAATTTTCAATCTTGCGTAGAATTTTCTTGACTTAATGATGTTGATTGTAGTTAGCGATCATATATATATATATATATTTTTATTTATTTATTTGACAAACATTACTTTATGGTGGAAATATTGGGATGCTTTTTGAACTTTTATGTTGGAAGTCATGGCCTCATATAATCACAAAATCTTTTTACATGGGAATATCACTTTATCATTTAGTTCCCAGCTATCAATATCATTTGGCTGTAACATTGAACAAATTTTCAAAGTCGATCTCATTTTTGGATTATATGTATATATATGCCGACATCCTTATTTGTCATCATTAACCCACATTAGAATAATCATTCTCAAACTCATGCAATAACACAATAAGTCAACATATAGGTCGAGGGATACCTCACATGTATCTATACTTCTATAAAAACGAAGGCACTTTTGATACTAATATGGAAGTTATTTTTAATATTTTTATTTAATTATTTTTTCAATATTTTTTAAACTTTAAAAAGACAATGAGATGTAAAGGATAAAATTTAAAAATTATGGATATTAGATAGTTATGATACAAAATTTTAGTATTCCAAATTTAGCCTTACAACCATATTTAAAAATACTACTCAATAGGATTTTAAAGATAAAATACAAAAGGAATTACCAGAAATTATTTTTCGCATCACCACATTTACAATCATGTTTCTAATACTTATGGAAAATAATATTTTTGATAGTTTTTTTTAGTAGTATTTTAGATATTTACATACAATGATTTTTATACTCATCATTTGACTAAATTTGAAAAATAATTAATGGGAATTTTTTTGAATGTAGATTTAGTAATCTATTCTTTTTTATTTTTAATTATTTGATATTATTTCAACACAATAATATTTGAGCAGTCCAATTTACAAATTCTTTTATTGAATGCTTTGATTGCCATCATTCTTCTTTTTTAAATCAATTTGTAATTTTATGATTTAAAAATGAACTAAAATTTATACATATACTGTTTTTTAAAATATTTTACATAAAAATTATGCTTGTTGATAGTTTAAACGAGACTAATTCAATGTATCTATTCTTTGGATATAATTAGCATGTGGATGCATGCAGATTGCATCTTCACAAGAAAATATGAAGACAACGAGTGCAACAGATATTGAATGCAACTTTTATTTCACTTTATGGTTAAAAATGTGTCGAAAGCTAAGAGGTCATTTGGTTATGTTTTTATTTTCATTTTCTATTTTCATTATTTAAAAGAATAGTTAGAAAAAATGAGTTAAAAATAAGTTGTATTTTGATAGGTTGTCTGAAATATAATAATTTTATAAGGATTAGTAGGTTGTAGGTGGAGAAATATAGTAATAATGAAAATATAGCAAGAAGATATATTAGTTATTGGGAGAAAATGTATATGTTATTGAGGATGTGTTTTGAGTTAAAAATAAGTAAGGATTTTGATGAAAATGATGAGAATTTGTTGATTATTCATATCCAAATAATAAAAATGAATTAAAGCGGATTTGAAAATAAAACCAAATGGAGTGTAAGTATTACAACATTATAAAATTTTTAAGAAAAGACATGAATCATCTATGGCTATCAGCCTAAAGGACCAGCCTAGCTAATATTAAAATATTCTAAGGAAAAAGATTATTTATTTATTTATACACATTCACATAAAATTTTTTATTAAAAGTTGAATCGTTGACTTCTTACATTACGTGAGAAATTTATATCATTGACCGACATGACTTGTCAATGAAAAAAAGAATTGAGGCCTCCAATTAATTGATGTCATCCCACACAACAGCAACATGACAAAATTAGAAAGCTCATAGTCGCATAAGCTTTCGTATGTCTTTTCAGCATTAGCCCATGGTTGGGAGTTGGGACATTGGAATCACATTCCATGTAGCTGAAAACCACCTTTACACAAGCCATACAGGTGGTGCATGTCCAATGATTTCAAGTCCAACCCTTAATGTAATCCTTTTCATATCCACAATGTTTTAAAAGGCAGTACTTTATGCATGCCTTTTACCTTTGATTTTTATTTCACAATTATTTTCTTAATTACTAGATTTTTAGTATTTTAGCTTATTTTCTAAAATGCTAAAAATTATTTAAAATTTTTTAAAAGTATCAAGTACATGCTCCATGCCTCAAGATTTAGTTCTTCCCTCAGATTTAGTTCCATGATCGGGACAAATTAAGCCCCCACCCCCTTCAATTCAAGCCAAAGGATAAGGCTGCATTTTGATAATACTAATGCTATGTTGGGATTAAGAAAAACTGTGGGGAAAAAGAGAACGAAAGGAAAACACAAAGGTACAAATATTAAAGCACAAGTTTACATCATTTGAAGTGCAAAATAAAATTTTTTCTTTGCATTTTCCACGTTAAAATACAATATCCAAATATATTGTCACGTGCCGCAAGCAAAGTGGTGCGGTAAAGAAGATGGATATTTCTGAATGTCCAAATATAAGAACAACAATATGTATGTATTTACAATGACCTCCAAAAAATTGAAGGGTAAATTAAACACAGGAAATATACAGTTTGACATATAATAAGCTTTACATGTTCAGTAAGATGTTACCTTTAGTAATTTAGGCCTACACAGGTTTCCTAGATCAACTAAGGGTTGACCAATTAGGCAGCTTTGAACCGCTCTAAGAGTTATGTTTAACTAAGCCTTGTATATATTATCGACTATCATCATGTTAACTCAGGAGCATGATTTTATGAGTCCTAAATTGTAAAGCAATTTTTCTGATCTGGAACGAAAGAGAGTACCCAAAGAGAATAGGCCTGTCTGCTGAGGTGCTGAAGTGCCAGGGCATGTATCATCCTTCACATGGAGTATGGTAAGCCCTATCTCTTTCCTAACTGCTTCAATGGTTTCGGTTTTGACTGGATAGCCTGATGATGCATCCGTCACATAGAAAACGTTTACAGCTTGTGTGCCCCTTGTCGTAACCTCAGCTCGGTTAACTGAGAGACCGTTTTCTCTAAATATGCGAGTAACATCGGAAAGAAGACCGATCCTATCCTCACAACACAATTCCAGTCTTATTCCCTGCGAGTCCACCACAAATACACAATCAATCATGTTTAATATTGGGAAAAATGCAGATTTAGTCCTCAACTATACCCTACTAAGCAAATGTTTGACGACCTTGCTGATACGTCACATGCCACATAGACTCGGGCTAAAGGAAAATGTGATTCGTGTCCAATTTATCCTCAAATTGCCAAATTTCAAGAGGTAGTGTATCACTTATAAGGCTTGAATAGATAAAGTCCTAACTTGCCAGTAGGGTATAGCTACATAACTAAATTTGCATTTTTCCCTTTAATATTTTCGGAAGACAACGGAGGAAAAACTCAAACTTAAGAACATGAATGAATTACACTTTGTCTGTTAGGTACCACCTCAGATGCTCTCCTCTTAATTGCTGCTTCCAGGCAATGAATTACACGTTGTCTCTCTGCTTCTGAACTAATGGGGTATCCATCCATATGCCTTATGTAATATTCCTAATACAACAACACAAGAAAAGTGAAAGTCACATTCAGTACTACTAGGACGGATTGCTGGTAAATAACTGAAATAAATTTAAGTGGTCCATACAATTTGTGTTTGTTATCAAAGAAAACCATGTTCAACTTGGCCCCAGCATTAATGGCTTTACAATTCTCTTGGACAAGGAAAAGTTTTTACCTGTTGAGCCTCTGGTCCTTCAGCAATAATTGTGCCATGGAATACAACATATTGCATATCGGTTAAGGTACATACGGTATCAAAGAGCAGCTTAGGTCGATCCGGACAGCTCAAGTTCACCACGGTGTATCCTTTTTCTACACAGTTTTCGACAGTCACAAGGGGTTTGGTCCGTTCAGCTGTCGCACTATCCACATTGTGGTTGTCATAATCACGATCGGCGTACATCATTTGATGCAACCTTCTCTGCATATGGGTGGAACCAACAGAAACAGCAGTGTTGGCACTTCGCCGGTCTCTGTTTCCTTTTAGAACATAAAGAAGAAGATGTTTGATATTAGCTAGTCGATCAGGATCGTCTATTGCCAATCCGTTTGCTTCATCGGTGATGTAAACAACTGAAGCCATTCTCGAGTTATGAGTCCATACTTCTGCAGCAACTACATTACACTTAAGATCAGCAAGAACGGCAAAGACCTCCGAGAGCAATCCCGGTCTGTCTCTGCCCGATAACTCAATCGTTGTATGGTCTGCAGCAGATTGCACACCCACGGATCTTGCCAACGACCTGAAGCTCCGTCCTCTTGGTCCCAGGGACTAAGATGTAATTTTACCATGAGAGTTCTTTTGATGATGATACATTTTGAAATAAGCATTGTGAAACATTAAATAGGAAAAACTTTGACTAAAAGAAAAAAGGAATCAGGCCACAGAAGCAACTTTCTTGCATCTGTTATTGACGGAGATTTCACTATCCTTCCAATTTACCTTATGCATCACCTCATTATTATTTTATCTATTGTTGAACACCTCTGTTTTTCTTTCCATTTCTTGTTCTGAATTCAACTGCTGTAATAAAATTAAGGCAGTAAAAAAGATTCATTCACTCTGTAGAAAAAGCATCACAGTGGTGCCACGAATAAAGGGACCAACGTAAGACAACATAGGTGACAGCAGAATCAGTTTGGACCATGAAATTTCTACCTAGAATGCAATGGAATCTTGTTCTTACTAAAAGGTGAATTTAAAGACAAACATGGTGTCAATATTTAATAAATCTCTCATAGTTCTTTCCCAGAATCAAGTGATTCTATACATGGACAATAAAAAGAAGAAATTGATGATTCTACAAACCGCTGCATAATTATACCTGTTGAATTTTCTCGGAAATGTTATCCTCATAGACCTTATTTCCAAATTCGTCGGTAACATGAAAAACTGCATTTTTGACAATCAGAAACAAGACAATTGCATTTAGTAGCAAATAATTTCATCAGATTCTCAATCAAAGAAAATGAAAAAAATTAAGACTTATGGCTCACCATCCATAAACCATTCTCCATCTGAAGAAATGTAAGCCCTCTTGATTATGAGATTGAGATCAGTAAGAACTTGTACCACGTCCAACAGGCTCCCCCTCTTATTTGCACTGTCAACCTGCAAATTTCCATGAAAAAACAAGCCAAAATTTCTCAGATAAAACAGTGATAATTAAACAAGAATTTCCTCGCTTCAATCAAATTCAACATCAGCAAATTTAACCAGCACAGAAGAAAATCACCACACCTTGATCAAAGTTGCTTTCTTGTCAGATGCATTGTCAACAGTAACCCTACACGAAGTCCCAAATCAAGAACAAGATTCAAGAATTACACCATTTTTATCAATTTCTTCAAAAACTTAACCATTTCTTTACAAAGATCACATTTTTAACATGCACACAGACACAAACAAAATTGGACAACTCCCAAGAAACCAAATTATTTACAATTCACAGCATAAATGTTAAATAAAATTAAAAAAAAAAAACTGAAGAAGAAGAAAAAAGAGAGAGAATATTAAAATAGGGTACCTTGGTGGGTTCATTCTAATGACAAGCTTCTCAAACTCATCATCCATACTGAGTGATGAAGACCAACAATCCATTTTTCAAATATAAAGAGAAAAAAACAGGAGCAGAGGTAGAATTCAAAGAAACAACAACAGAAAAGAGATTCCTCCTTTTCTTTTTAATGTTTTCTTCATGTGACAAATTTCTGGTGAGTTTTTTTTCTCAGAGGTTTTTAGCTGAATTGTGAGGAGCAAAAAGTCTGTAATGCTAAGGGTGCGTTGGTTAAAATAGGACAGTGGCTCGTGAGCTGTACCAGGAGTTTTTGGAGGAGCTCTTTTTCACACCATGATTTTCCATTTCATTTCATCATATATATATATATGTATATATAAAATGATAATAATGACATATAATATATATACATATAAATATATATACACACACTTCATTTGTTTGGACATGAGAATATGAGAGAGAAACTCTTACGAGTAAGGACTGTCCAAGACGAACTTGTCTGAGGTCTTGTGGACCCCATTTGGTCTAACCCGTTATCTCACTATTTTTCTTTTTTACCCTCATTTTTTTTTTTTCGTCAACATTCTCTTTGTAGGTTCGTTATCCTGGTTTAGGTCCCAAGGAGAGTTCTATGGTACTTTACTATCATTTTTCCTCCCATATTTTTTTTTTCTTTTTAAAACATTGTTCTTTCATTCTTTTACTTTCTTTTCTTTTCTTTGTGGGGGACAACTTTGAAATTGGAATAAGTCTAATTTTCGGCGTTAAATATGATACTTCATAAAACATGGATGAATCTAGTTAAGATAGGAGAATTACAATTCTTGTCAATTTTGATGTTCCAATTGAGCACTTTTAAATTTATAAATAAATTGTTTGACTTAATTTTGGCAATTAATGGAATTAGTAGAAAAATATTATGATTGATATAGTATAAATGAATCATTTTCATATAAGTTTTAATAAATGTGTAGTTCATTTAGTTAAACAAAATAAGTAATTTAAAATCAATTTAATTTATAAAATGATGAACAGGAAAAGTTAAGGTTTAAAACGAATCGATTTGAATTAAATATTGTTTCTAGAGGATGAAGTACTGATGAATCAACATAAAACATATTTTTTATTTGAAAAAGTATAGATAAATTAATTAAAAATGTGTTTACCACTTGATGAGGTATACTACTGAAGCAATGAGAAATGTGTTTCCTATTTGATGAGATACATAAGAATTGTTTAATGTACTCATGCATCTTTGTAAAATTTGTTTCTTATTTAACGAGATACATTTGAGTTGACATAAAGTGTGTAGTATGATATTGATTAGTTGACTTGACACGTGTTTATTGTTAAATATTCATATAAAAATACAAAAAATTAAAATATAAAAATATTGATTATGTTGTTAAAATGGAGCATGTCTATATTATTTAATTAGTTTGAAAATCATCCAAAATTTATTTTCATTGATATAAACTCAAAAAATATACAAGCATTGAAAAAAGTATGTCAATATATATATATATATATATGTATATATATCTTTGTCAAACGAACCTATTGTAGATCTTGAGCTGTTCTAAATCTTCTTCATTGGGAATTATTATACACATCAAACCGAAAATTATAATAATTCTAACTGTGATTAGGAGAATGTTAAACAATTCAACTAAAAAAATCTCGCTTGAAAGAATGACTTCCTGCAGAAATAGAAAACTGATATCAATTTAGTTTGCAATTAATTAAATCTCTTGTCTATTCTTAAGTTTATGTGATATTGTAAATAAAATATTTTTCGCCATATTGATATTACATGCATTTAACCTGAGATTACGGCGATTTCATTCATTATTATGAGCTTTAAGGTTAACGATGCACTATAAGTAACCGAAATTTTTTATTTTTATTTTTTCACTTTTTTTGTTTATCAACATTAATTAAATCTTTCTGACTTAGCATAATATCTAAAATCTTCTTTATTTATTTATTGGACAAATTACACTATATATTGCTATGAGATTTTGTATATAGGGAGGAATTATATGAATAAACAAATTGAAAACATCATTAATGTTCTTTCCAAACAAAGTGAAAAGGAGAAAGAATAATATGGCAAAGTGGTTGCATTAGTGAAAATAGGTATGGCTCTTTTTTGGATTGCAAAATCTCGCAAAATCTAGCGAGATTTTGCTAAGCTTTCTAGGCACAGCCTTTGGCTTTTTCTGACACCCTTTCCTCTCTCTCTCTCTTTTTTTTTTTGATCCTCATGTGCATATTTATTGATTATGATTCCAAATCTGGTAGGATTCTGCTAACATACAAGCGAATTCTTTTGCCTGTCCATTTGAGGGATTTCCTTTTTTTTTTTAAAAAAAAATTAATTTCAAATTATTATTTTATTTAGTCTTTCTACTTTTGTTTTAAACCCTTAATTAAATAGCAATTGGAGCAATCCGTCGAGTAGCCTTTAATCTAGTGGTACAAGTCTTACACATAAAATGTGAAGTTAAGAATTCGAACCTAACGAATTCCTAACATGCGTATGTATAGATAAAAAAATAGCAACCGAAGCTATCCATAAACCCTAATTTTGGAGCGAATGTAATGTGCCTTTTATTTTTACCCCAACCATTTATTTAATGAGGTAATTGCAATTTATCTTGTCTATTATTCAAGGTTTAATTACAATTTATCCTCATTAGCTTTTCGGAAATGACACAAAAATCTCATTGAACAATACCCTAAAAAAACAAAGCAAAAGATTTTTCTATAATTATTAAAAACAAAACTTATCACTTTCTTGATCAAATTAAGTATGTATATTATAATATAATATTAATTATACATACATGATATGATAAATTAAGTTCACAGAGGAAAAAAAATAAAAACGGACTAAAAAGGCCTAATTAATTAAGTGAATAAATAAATAAAAGTGCTAGAGAGCCAATTAACTAAGCGCACCAACAAGGATACCAAAACTCTAGCGGCCCAAAGTTCAATAAGAAAAAACCTATAAATACTAAGTTTCAAAAAGAAATTGTGCATGAAAAATCATTTGCAAAAAATCAAAACTTGAAAACTCTTTGTGCCATGTTCTTGAGAAAAAGAACTCTGAATTCTGATGACTTCCTGAAAGGACTCTAACTCCATTTTTGAGTAGCATCATTTTGATGCCGTTTGTGGAAATTATAAATAGAGAAGAAGGAATGTTGAGAATGCATATGAAAATTAGAGCTTGAGATTCCAACAACTATGTGGTCCTAAAGTTGGAGAACATGGACAGCTACCAACTTGACACTCAGTCGTGTCCAGCACCTGAGCACACCCTAAAATAGCAACCGACACTTGAGGAGACACACATGCAGCAGGCACCACCTTCTAGAGATGTTTCTAAGACCTTAGTGGACATTGGAAATGTTCAAATTGGGGTCAAAGCAGTCATGATATGCTAAGGAATGCCATCTCTAAGAGCAACCGCAATCCTCTCATTCGAGTCGAGGGGATTCATCGTCCTTGGAGAGGACATAGTAGAGAATCAACTCAGAGCGAGATACTACCTCTCTTCCTTGCCTCAACAGGTGGACATGCATTATTCCTACAAGCAAACTCTTCCTAATGACTACCCGATTTTACTAAGGTCTCACTGGTGCCACAACCTTTAGGAAAAGCAAGAAGTCAATACCTTACTTTAGCTATCGCTCTCTTGGGACACAGTCCCTTCTCTTCAACTATCTTGGTAATGGTGCTTCCCCCTGGAAGGAACATAGTTAACTTACTGGAGTTTGAGGGTATGACGGACTCGCAGGAGCACATGGACAACTTCCTAACGAGAATGGAGCTTTACGACCTCAGAGAAGTAACATACTATAAGATGTTTTATACCATGCTCAACAAGTGTGTCCTGACATGGTTTAACCAAATACTAGCTGGATCCATTATAAGCTGGGAGTAATTGGCGCAATGCTTCTTCCATAACTTTTCCACCAACCATAGATACTCGAAGATAGCAGCGTATCTATTCATAATTAAGCAGAAAGATAAAACTAAGAGACTAGCTTAGCCATTTTGCCCAAAAGGTACATGCTATCCCCTAAAATCAACCAAGAGCTCCTACCAAGCATCATTCAATAGAACTTGAAATACCAAAAATTCTAAGAGTTTATAGCTAGGAAACCTTTGCCACTTTGGAGGAGCTCCTTGGGCATAAGGGAGCATCAATAGTAATAAGAAGATGTGAGACTGTGTGTGCAATTCTGTTCGAGCTTTCACTACACACATTTCACTTAAAGCCCCATAAATAGAGATTTCATTATGGTATTACAGTGTGTCTTTTATCCAGCACACCCTTTAAAAGAAAACATAAGACTTGAAGAAGCAAAAATTTGACAGGTGGTGTTGCTTCCACCATTATCATGAACACACCATTGAAGAGCATATACACCTGAAGGATGAGATAGAGGCTGTTCAAAGAGGGCACCTTAAGGAGTATAAGACGCAAGGTAAAGTAGTCCCAAAAGTGATCCAGAAGTGGGAGGAAATAAGGACCATTGAAGATGACCTGACAATTATCTGGAGCCCAAAAAACAACAACATTAATGTAACCTGGAGAACCTATTTATAGTTGGTGTCATCTTGATGAATTTAAGAGGACTTGTTGGAGGGGACTCTTCAAATGCTAGGAAGCCTTGGGGCGGCAGCAAAGTAGACATAAGCTCATTCAATTGATCCCATACTAGGAATTTATAAAGTGCATCTCTAATGCCTAACATCACCTTTTGAGAAGAAGACATGAAGCCCGAACAAGGGGAACTATATTGCATTAATCATCTCTACATATCTTGCCAACTTCTAGGTGGAAAAAATATTGTGTATAATAACAGTTGGCTGACATTCTTTTTCATGAGGCATTCCTCTAGATTGGAGTAGAAAACACCTAGCTGAAAAAGATCAACACTCCTTTAGTGGGGTTCACTGGTGAAGTTGTGGAAGCATTGCTGGAGAAGTCCCTCTATCTCTTTTTTTAGGTGCTCATCCTAGATGAGTCACCAAGATGGTGAGATTTCTAGTGGTTAAAGCCCCTTTAGCTTATTACATCATTCAAAGGAGATCAATCTTGAACTTGTTCTGAGTAGTGTTGTTGACATACCACATGAAGTTAAAGTTCCCCACGTCGAATGGAATAGGTAAAGCTATTGGCAATCAATGTGCCGCAAAAGATTGCTATGCCAGCACCTTGAAGAATGTTAAAACTCTTGTCCCTAGGACTAATCAAGTAAAGGAGTTGCGAGATAGCAAGAGAAAGTATAGGCGTAAAGCTACGGTCTAATGTCTATGATGTTGACATCATGGTGATACTTGCACCATGAGCCACACTCTGCGCGTTTGAATGTGCTACCATCAATGCCTTTTATTTTCTTATATTTTTTAGTTGAATTTGTGATGAGTAGGATAGCAAGAGAACGAACAAGGGTAAGATATGGTCCATGATGCTGACATCATGGTGATACTTGCATCAGGAGCTGCCCCTCTGCACGGTTGAATGTGCTACCATTAATGCCTTTTATTTTCTTATATTTTTTACTTGAATTTGTGATGAGCAGTTAGGATTTTCGTTAGAGTTGTAAATTATTGCTTTCTTTTAGATGAATGTTATTTCCCTTAGGGTTAGTTTACTTAATGGGATGTGGGTGGATTAAAGACCACATTCCACATCATTATTTGTTTACTTTGCATGAGCAAAACTCGATAAATGTGGAGGAGCCCACCACTATAGCTATCGATTGATTGATCTCGGATCCCTCCATTTGAGTGGGATGAAAAATCCCACAGCCACCATAGTAGTGGGATAATGTTGCAAAGTTTCAATTATGTCCTCCTTATGAGCAACCATTCTTCTTTTTCTTTTTTGTTTAATATATATTTATTTTCGCCACCATTTCCTTTTTTATTTTTTCTTTCATTTTCATTATAAGTTTGGTTGGATTCTAAACTTATCTCATGAGAGGTTGGGATAATTTATCCCATGGGTGGAGGTGGGATTAATAATACTACATGTTAAGTTTATACACACGGGGCCCAATGATAAATCACGGGTCTGTGTGTATATAATTCCACTAATCAAACATTGGATTGAAAATGATTATTTTCTCTAATCTTATGTAATCCCACCAACCAAACTTGCCCCCAATGTATTTCATATTAAAAATACTTGAAAGATAAATATATATGTATATATATATATGTGTGTGTGTGTGTGTGTGTGTCTGTAATTGTAATTGTAATTGAGATAATGATATTGATAACAAAAAACAATGTACTTTAAATTCCTTGAATTTTAAGATTTTGTTTTTATGTGTAAGGATGTTGTGTTGGAATAGAGGAAATTTTTTTTTTTTTATGTTAAATAAAAATAAATAAATTTTTTAATTAAGGGTATTTTAGTTTTTAAAATTTATCTCAATATTATCATTAATCAAAGTAAACATTCAATACAATTATTCACTTTTATAATTTACATCATCCTACAAAGTAAATATCATCTAAAAAATATAAAATTATCCTAATTCTACTTTCATCCCTGAATTCATCCCATCACTCTACATCCTATATCACCAAGTAACTGGGGCCATAGAGTTAAATAAAGCCAACCCACATGGGATGATATTTTCTATTTTTTTCTGTTGATTGGGATGGTTCATAACTATTCCTCTTATTATATGACGCTTACCTAGCTAATCCTTGGATTTGGCTCTATCTAGATTTTTTTGTTTCACCCCAACATTTCTCACTTGTCCAACTATTGTTGAGCAGTTTTTTGATACTACACGGACGTCCCTAGAAGGTCATTTTAACGTGGCCAATTTTCCCTATTTTTGGATCAGTTTTGCTTCAACACCCCGCTACTCTATCTAATTGTCCATCCTTTCCAAGTGTGATCTATGTTATGTATGATTGTGCCTAAGGGCATATCGATGAATAAATTTTGCTTTATTTCCACATGTCTCAAGTTATGAATTGTCTAGAATAACGCCTTACACAATGAAGCTCCTCAAAGTACATTTGATTCTTTTTCACATGAACCTACTATATGGTCCTTCCGGGATTAGTGGTAGTTGCATGTAAGTCCATTGTAAATCCTCCATGAAATCATCCTCGAAGGTTAGTGGGAGCTCTCCAATTGATTCATTTGGCATAAACCAACTATAAGATCCTTTCAAGGGGTGTGGTAGCCACACGTAAGGCCATAGTAAGTCTTCCTAAGAATCATCTCTAGACTTTGGCGTCAACTCACTATCGACTCTTTCGAAAGTATATGGTTGCTGTGCGTAAATCCAATGTATATCCTTTCCAAAGGTAAGTGGCAACACCTCTCTCTATCTGAATAATTTGGGGCAAACCCAATATTCGACTCCTTTTAGAGTACGTCGTTGCTGCGAATAAGACCACCGTGAATCTTATCTAGAGGCAGGTGGTTGCATCTTGACACCTTTAATTACACTACACCTACAACTAAAATCAACTATTAAACCCTTCCCAAGTTATGTGGCCGAGACGTCGAACATCATTGCGACACTCAACATTTGAGATAAGACTTTCTGAATAAGGCTCGTATCTAGACATCATTGCAACACTTAACATCGGCATTGAGACATCCCAAATGAAGTTCGCGGCAAAACGCTGTCCTCCAACTTAAAGTTTATATAAGGACCTCATGATTGAGGCACGTGGTTGAATTCGGCCTAAATGATAAAGTATGTGATAAAACCTCCCCAGCGAAGCTCACATGTACATTCAAGAGCCACCTTGCACAATTATGTTGAAACCTCTCTAGGAGGCTCACAATAAAACTTAATAGAAAAGAATTCAATATCCTGCTCAAGGACTTTCGCTGCGTTGTCAATTAAACATAAAAAATATATCAACACATAAAAGTCGTGCACATGACTAAGCATATAAATATGAATGAATAGGAGCAAAACTTCCTTAATAAAAAAGGAAAATAACGAAAAAGGAGGATCCGACCAACACTTAGCCTCGTGAAAGAAAAACAAAACAAAAAGCAAGTCGAACAACTACTTGTGCATTAGAAATGCTAAATAAGCCTAAATAAAAGGAAAAGCTGACACTAAATAAAACCCTTGTGTAAAACATCTATCTACTCCTATAGAGCTACGCGCAGGATCCTTCACCATGGGATCTATGTTAGTCTCTAGAGCCCCACCAAACTCTTTAATTGAAAGATTAATTGGGATGTTGGGGTCAAGCATCATCAAATCCTCAGTTGGTAAGCAGTGGTAGCCTTGAATGGTCTGTTTATAGATCATTATTGCCTCAGCCTTAACTACCTTGAAGAATTCATCTGAGCTATGATTCTTTGACTACACCATCATGAATGGTGCTAATAAGAGAGTTCCTAGCAGAAGTCTCTAAGAATTTCCTTCCCATATTCACTTTTTCTTGTATCGTGACTTCAACTATTGATGCTCATTCAATAGCTTTGCGAACTCCTTCTCCTTCTGTGTATGTTTTAGGGTGAATCCAATAGCCTCCTTGTTGAATCTTGTGATTGTCGCCATTGTAATAATGTTTTACAAAGGATCAAATTCAGGGAGTTTTAGTGTTAGTAACAATTGTTGCAATAAGATTTATTTACAGGCCTCATTCGGGAGGTATTTATTATTGGTGCCAAGTATTATACTGATGTCAAATTGCATGACTATAAAAAAACACGCGTACGACTGATACTTACTCGAGCGAAGTCACAGCAACAAGCCCAATTAACTAAGAAAAAGAGCATACCTCTAACTTTCCTTGATTATACTTGCGTAATCTGCCTTGTAAGCTATTTGATGCTAAAAATGATCCTATCTACGTCCCAGCGTGAGTCAACACGACAACTCTATCGTAAGCCATAATTAAAAAGTCCTTCACTCTCGCTGATAAGGAAAGAGTAAGATAACTATGGACAAGTACCTCTAGCAGTTGAACTCCATACACACTTCTCAATTGGTCTGAAATCGCATCCTCAAGCTCTTCTCCTGCACCAGTCTGATGTATTACTAAAGCTGGCTGAACATATGCCTTGCTCGATCATCAACAAGGAGGACTCCGATGTCGTCCATCTAGCAATGTCTCTATATAGTGCCACACATATCTCATGGGAACCTTCATCCACTCTTCTAACATGAATCCTCACTAAGTCAACCTTCTTTCCTACTAAAAAGCAAAGAAAACAAATATAAACATAAATGCTAAGGAGAATGCAAATATACAACAACCGAAAAACAACATATACAAGCAATTAATGAAAAGAAAATAAACTAAGTACCCATTAGAAATATGCATATTACATCAAAAGGGGCTCAAATAACCCTGCCTCCTTTAAGCTCTGGTGTAGATCACGATAAACCCTATCCAGATGAACTAAAAATGAAGAACTACTCTATTCACGAGGAACAACCTAGCCCTCATTGCGCACAAAGAAATATCTCTCCTTTTAAAGTCATTGCAAAGAAAACAAACTGGTAAAAAACTCACTACTTAGGTTTACGGAAGATGCGAAAGAAAGGTTCTTTAGGTACCTTGAGCACTCCAAGCAAAGAAAGAAAATTATCTAAGAAAACTAGAAGACTTAAATCAGCCAAGCGCTGTCAGGACCCTACAAAGTATGCAAAGAAGTTTGGGACAAACAGATGTAGTCATATCCCATAACTCTTTACTATGTCTAACAACAAAGGATCCGACAAAAGGTAGAACCCTACTATTGAAATAACTGCTGAGCACAGTGAAATACCTTATGAGAGATAGGACCATGTTATCATTTAATGAAGGAAGAAGAAACTTGAATTCATCTAAGACACAAACTTGCATCTTAAAATTTCTAACTCATTAGACAAAAGCGAGCAAGGAATTTGTGCGACTTTAATGAAACTATTGCCAATGACAAAAGCGTCCTCAGACTCCTCATTGGAAGAACCTTATGCTTCGGACTTAAAACTAGACTTTAATGTAGAAAATAACTAATGAACTAAACAATAACCTTTTGACTTTGAAGACTCAATTTCATAGACTAACATTGGATTAGATGATGCGCACAATAGAGGGTTCACAAGCCCAAAAATGTGGCGACACTACAAGAGGACAACCTTCACAAACTTGGACGACTTTAGATAGATTGTGGTCCTTGCTCTAGGCACATAAAGCAAGGCCCATGGACGCTTGAGATAGAAGCTTGCTTCGAACGCCTATCGGGCTGCCATCACTGGCACTGGCGCTTGGCTCATGCCAATAGTGCTGGACACCTTTGGGGTGATCGATGGCATCTTAGTGATAGCACCCTAGCTGGCACCTCCCCCTGCTTGTGTAAACTTGGACTCTGTGATGAATTGTGACTCAAAATGGGACCTAGGATTTGACATGACTCAATTTGACGAGAATCTTGAAAATTTTACTGACTCTAAGGAGTTGAGTGAAAATTCACCAAAAAATAAAACAAAATAAAGAATAAGAAAAAAATGAAGCACATGAGGAGTTATCTTGTAAACTCATCTCAGTACTCTTTATAAAAGGTTTCTCCTTTCTATCTCTCCAACTTGGTAGAATTTTGCTAAATCCTGTGGTGAAAGCAAAGAAAACAGCGAGATTTCTCTAAAAATTTATTAGCCTTTGAAGCTAGCTAGACCTGAACTTAGACAAAGGTTAAGTAAAAGAAAATTCCCACATGTGGCATAATTAATAAAAATTAATTAATTGATAACCTTATTTTAACAAATTAAAGTAAGATAAAAATTAAAATTCAACTTTATATTATTTTTAACTTGAAAACAACTTTTCAAATTGAACATATAGAAGGTTGATGATATGAGAAATTAAGTTCACAAAGAAAAGAAAAGTTAAAAATGGACTAAAAATGCCCAATTGATTAAGTGAATAAAAAAGTAAGCTAGAAGCCCAATTAACTAAGCTAACTAAGAATGACATCGAAACCCCAGTGGGCCGAAGCCCATTGAGAAAAAAAAATCTGTAAGTATTAAGTTCAAAATAGAAACTGGGCATGGGAAATCATTTGCAAAATATTGAGAATTGAGAACTCTCCGCATCATGTTCCAGAGACAAAGAATTTCAAATTTTGCTGACTTCTAGAAAGAACCCTTGCTCCATTCCAAGCAACATCAACACATTTTTGCCAAATTAATGAAATTATCAATTATTCTCTTATATTTTTATGGTTATAAAAAACCCCCTACTAAAAGTGCTTTGTTAAAAAAAAACCCTAAAAAGTTGCAAATTGGTCATTTTGTCCTCAATTTAAAAAATAAAAAAATAACCAAGCAATTAAGTTATTGAATGACTATCTACTCATGGTATCTTGGTAATGTTTACATATTTCCTAAGGGGTATATGTGTAATATTTTTATAATTGTAGTAATTTTGTAATATATCCTATAATTAATTTTTTTCTTTTATAAAAGATTATTATCTTAAATACAAATATTAGTTTTACTCTTAAATTATCAAGGATTGTTTAGAATATACAAAAAACACTTAGAACAGACTTAATCTTTTTTTTTTTTTGTTATTTTGATTCAAGTAAGATGAGTTTAATTCTATTAAAATTTTTGATTCAATATCTCTTACTCTCTCCAACATCGCTCGTCTCATTTCTACCTATCCCTTACCTTATTCTTCTCACTTTCTCACTTCTCTCACTCACTACCCATTCCTTTTCTATTCCTTTCAGTATCATCTATCTTTTACACCATCATCTTATTTTCTCTCCTTCATCGTCCCCCTTCATCTTTTTTCCATCATATTTTCTATCTTCTTTTTTTTGCTACCCTTCCTCTGTCTACTTTTACTTCCCTGGTTCTCTCATGTCTCTTTGGCTCTCTTTTATCCCTACCATCGAACCTCTCCTCTAGCAATCTCCTTCCTCTGCCTCTCCTTCATTCTTTCTGTTTTAATATGTATCTCATAATTTCTTTTTGCCTATTGACTATTCTATCCATACGACATTCTTCCCATTAACACTTTAGAAAGAGAAGAAAAAGTATGGCCAAAAAGTAAAAGATTAATTGAGAAAAAGAAAATAGAAAAGAAAAGAAGAATGAGAGAATGTAAATGAAAACAAAAAGAAAATTTTATTTTTCATGGAAAATTAAATTTGATTATTTTTTGAAAGCATCTCTTTCTAATACCTTAATGCTACAATGTTAGAAAAGGGTAATTAAAAAGCATTGTGGGATGTATCAAATAACAAAATTATAAATAAATTGAAAGTTTGAAAATATAAAACCTAAAGAAAATTATACATAAATTGAAAGTTTTAAATATAAACCTACTAAAGCTGTTACATAAATTGAGCTAGGGTCCTTTTCGGTTGTAGAATTCGTGTTTTTTTTTTTCTTTCTCTAAAACCTAATGCAAAGAGTTCTCAGTTCTTGAATGTTCTTGAAAGTTGGCAATTTCTTGTGAATGGTTTTTTTGTGCTTAATTTCTCTCTAGGGCTTAGTATTTATAGTCTTTAATGCCCTTAATGAGCTTCAATCCATTAAGATTTTGATGCCAATTTTTATGGGCTTAATTAATTGGACTATCCAACTTTTTTATTCATTTAATTTAATTGATCCATTCGGCCATTTCAGTCCTTTTATATTTTTACATTTGCAACTCTTTATCTTACTTTAATTTAATAAAATTAGATTATTAATTAATTAAATTTCATTAATTGTGTTAAGTGAGGGAAGGTGGGACTCAATTCAAGTTAAGGTCCAACTTGAGTTGAAATTCACAGAAATGCGAGGTAGAGCAGTAATAGGAATTTTGCCGCTAAGGAATCACTGGCCCCCCTATAGGTAGCCATTGAGGTGGCCGGCAAGGTGAATGCAGGGGCTAGGCAACTGTTATATGTCCAAGCTAGGCGTGTGCTAGGTGCCTGACCCTTCCGACACTCTCTTGATCATGTCAGCTAGGCGTCCAGCTTCCTTTTCTGGGGTTAGGCCATCCAACCATTTTTGACATATAGAGATCCTATTTCGCATGTTTAGATGCATGTTTTTTAGGCTAATGCGGCCATTAGTGACAAGTTTATAATATTTAAATTGTTACCATGATATAATTAGTGAGACCTATATTGTGAAAATTTAGTGAGATATAATTTGTCGAATGTGACTTGAGACCAAGTTTTTATTGTTGTTAATTAATAATAGTAACAACTTGACTGCAATTATAATTGTTATTAAATTTGTGAAAATTATCATTATGCTAAAATAGATAATTTTATTATTTAATATATGTAATTGTTAGGATAAAAGATCTAAGAGAGGGTGAATTAGGCTAATAAGAGTTAAAAAATTTAGACTGGAAGTTCCAAAGGAAATAAAGTAGTTTGAGACAAATAGAAAAATAAATGAGACACGAGATTTATGATGGTTCGACAAACCTACATCCATTACCTAAGTTGCACTTAGTATTTTAATATGAAAATTCCACTATTAATTCCAAAGATAATTATACAAATAAGCCCAATAAAATGAAGAAGAAAGCTAAACAAACTGAAACTATACTAAAAAAACTAATACAACATAGAGAGAAGAATGTTCTAGAATCCCTAACACACAGAATTGTACGGCTAATGGTAATTCCTGTTGGAAGGAAATAGTACATTTCTTTCTTTTCTTCAACAATGATACCTGAAGAAATCGAAGATTGAGAGCTGATTATTTTCATAAGTAAAAGCTTGTTCTTCTGAATACATCTTTTTGGGATTAAATAGTTATCCTTGATCTTGTTGGAAGTTCCAACGACTACTTGCTATATATAGATTGCAATGGTAACTTAGCATTTTGGGACATGATTCTTCTTCGAAAGGTGATACTTCAATCTTCATAGAGGCTTCAAAATATACTTACCACACGGGAAATCCTAACAAATCTTAGCAAAGTAATGTGGTGTGTTTAATATGGAAATAAATCATGAATTCATTTAAACAAGCAAACAAATAATTTCACACTAATTGTCAGCCATCAAAATATAGAATTAAAGATTCCTAACAATCTTCTTCTTTTTTATGATGACAATTATTTAGATTAAATACTCCCTCTGTTTTATCTACTAGATGCAGGAAAAGAAATCGAGCTGTAAATAGACATCAAATTATGGAAATTCTAGAGAGTGTAAATTAGAAAGCAAAAACTAATCAAACTTTTTCTGAATTTGTGAGCAATTATCTAATTTTATCATGAAAATTCTAGAGTGCACATACTAATCAAGATCAACCTAAATTTGTAAGCAATTATCTAATTCCAACATGGAAATTCCTAAGCGAATATCCAATGTAAATCAGTAGCCAAAATCTAATTAACCTCCCCTGAATATGTGAAGATTCATCAAGTATTCTTCGCAATATTCAACTAGACAAGAAAGCTTTAGAATGCATTTAGTAAGCATAAAGTCCTTATACTAGAGCGTACTTATGGTTTTCAACACAAACATGGAAATTCTAGGACAAATTCAATAGACTATTTAAAGTGCAGAGCTTATAGATAGCGTAGTCATAAGTAGCAATGTTCATGACTTATTCTCCTCCTTTATCAAAAATCGGGGCTAATATTTGGAAAAGAACTACAATAGTTCTACTAAAGAGTTCAAGTTTGTTTCTCAAAAAATGAAATCTTTCTATTGTATTAATAAAATAGATGCAAATATCTTCTTTGTGAATATAATCTTTAATAAAACAATGTCTAATCTCAATATGTTTAGTTGCCAATGAAAAATTGGATTCTTTATAATGCTTATAGCACTAAATTGTCACGAATTATGAGAATATTATGAAAATGCAAGTTATAATCACGCAATGTTTGTTTAATCGGTAGAAATTGAGTATAATATTTACCTAATGCAATATTTTCAGCTTCCATTATCGAAAGAGCAATGATATTGTTTTAAACCAATTGACTGGAAGTTGGCATGTTCCTAAGGTACTTTTTTGATCAATTTGAGAACCTTTCTCATCAAGTTTGTTGCGAAAAACTCACTTTCTTTCAATAATTGGTCTATCATTCAGGTATTAGACAAGATGCCAAATGTTTTTCTTTTCAAACTGTAATAATTCTTCTTTCATTGCGTCTATCCAAGTTTATCCATGAGTGCTTCATGATATCTGTTCGCTCAATAAGGGAAAGCAAAACAAGCTTAGAGTTAGTTGTATTTAATTTTTCTACCTATGATCGTGTGGTTATTGCAGCTTGGGGATCTTTATTAATCATATTGATTGGATGGCTTGAGGTATGTTTGGATTTTTTAATTTTTTGTTCATCACATGTCTTGGAACTTCCTCTGGAAGATACATTGACTTGTTCCACTCTTCCATCTGGATTTTTCTTTATTTTTAATGATGTTTCATTTTAAATGACTTCAATAACATTATCCACACCTACAGAGTCAGTGCTCAAGGTTTTCGAACGTCGCCAATAGAAGATCCAGTTCCCTTGTCAATTATCCCTTTTTCCAATTATTTCACCTTTGGTATTGTTGGTAAAGAGAACACTTCTTCATTGAAATGCTCAATTTTTAAAAATGTTGATTTGTCTCCCATCATGTGTTTGGAACATACGTTGTCTTCTCCTTAAGATGTATGTTCTCGGTTGCATCCTGTAAAACAAGATCCAGTGACCTTGGTACCATACTCTATTAGATCCTTCTCAATTAGTTTTTGAAGCCCAAATAAATTTAGTTCCAATATCTCCTTTTACAGGACATCTATATGATATGTGTCCAATTCTTTTCACATGTATTATAGGCTTTTCCAAAATATTCATTTTTAATAAATGATTTTATTTTCTGATGTCCTTGATAGTTAATTGCTTTACTCTTTCCTTTAGCAGATCTTTTTAGATTGAGTTTTCTTCCAGAAGGGCAGTGTTTTTATTTTTCAACTCTTGATTTTTCTCGAATCCTATCATTAATGTCCTTTTTTATGATGTTGCTATACCTTTCAACAAGTTCAATCTTCTCATTAAATGTAATCTGAAGTTGATCTTTGTGTAGACTAATTTCATTATGTAACTCAAGTATTTCATTATAGCAATTTTCATGCAAATTTAATAAATTGAAACTTTCACATTCATATTTAAAATCACTGGAATGTATTTTGGAATAAAGAGATACCTGATTTTTAGCTATGAGACTTCATTGTCAAATTGCTCAGAGTTCAAGTCATCCCAAGTTATTGTCATAGCCTTTTGCTTTGCTCCTTTTTTTTGATTTGGTATTCCTTTTCAGCTTTTAGCAATTTGGCCTGTAATTTGTGAGCGCATGGTATTCATGGAAGACAATTTGATCTAACTTTGTTGATCAAAGTTGTTCATCTAGAACTTACTTTGGAATCACGTCTAAGACTTTCTTTGCTTGTGTAAGTTGTCTTAGACATCTGGTGATTATTGCAATTTTATCATTTATGGTTTCCTCATTGAAATCTTCATCATCGTTAAGAAGTTCCACATGGTCGGAACTAGAAGTTATTACTTTGTTATATGACATTTTCTCTTTCATTAGGAGGGTTGGTTCATGAGAGATAAGGAAGTTGATAAGTTCTCCTATGGCTAGCGTTTCTAGATTCTTTGCTTCTTGAATTACAATCACTTTCGGTGTTTGTGTTTATTCTCTAGGTGAGCATAAAATCTTCTGCACTTGTTCACCCTCTAATATCCTTACAAAATAATTTATATTGATGGGTTAGTAATACAATTCTTTCTTATTTTACTTGAGATGTTAATTCGTGAGTAACTTGAAGCATGGTCCACATTTGTTTTACTGAAGAACATGTGCTAACATGACTATACTCCTCCCAACCAAGGCACATGAGAGAATATTTTTTGCTTTGGCATTCATGGATAGAATTTTCTTATCATTAATAGTAAGTCCTTTTCGTCCTTTCGTAGTCATATTTTAATTTATTGGAATGAGTGGCCTATTAATCACAATCCTCTAGAGACGATAATCAAGTATGATGAAAAACTCTTCAATTCTATTTTTCCCAGTTGCGTAGTTTGTCCCATTGATTAATGGTGAACGAGTATGAGATTTCTTCTGCATAAATATCAAATTTCAAGGAAGTTATTAGGATCTTTTGACTCAGGTTGGTTACCATTTGTTAGGATAAAAGGCTTAGGAAAGGGTGAATCGGGCCAATAATTGTTAACAGATTTACACTGGAAGTTCCAAGGTAAATAAAACAGTTTGAGACAAATAAAAAGTAAATAAAACACATGATTTATAATATATTGGCAAGCCTACATCTAGTACCACAATTTTTTACAAATTCCACTAATAATTTTAAAATAAATAAATAAATAGGTTCAATAAAGTGAACTACTATGCTAAACCAACTGAAAATATATTAAGTAACTAATACAACAGAGGGGGAAGAATATTCCAAGATCCCTAACACATAGAACTATATGCTGATGGTAGTTCCAATTAGAAGGAAACAGTGTGTGGCTCTATTTTATCCAACAACTGTATCCCAATAAACTTAAGAGTAAGAGCTTTTTTTGAGTAAATGCTTGTTCTTTTGAATGCATCTCATTAGGATTAAATAGTGATATTTGATCCTGTAGGAAATTCAAATGGCTACTTGCCATATATAAATTGCAATTGTAACTTATCATGTTAGGGCATAAATCTTCTTGAAAAAAAGATATTTTAGTCTTCATTAGAGGCTTCAAAATATACTTACTCTATAGGAAATTCTAATAAATCTTTCCAAAGTAATGTAGTGTTTTTAAGATGGAAATAAATCATGAATTCATTTTAAAAAATAAATAATCTCATACTAATTGTTAGCCATTAAAACATGAAATCAAAGATTCTTAACAGTGAAGTAGGGAAACTTTTATATTCCTCAAACACAATAATATTTCACTAATATTCTATTTTATTTTAATAAGATTTGATGATGATAATGAATGAAGATAAAGGAAAAGACCACTTTGCCCTTGTATTTTAGCCAAAATACCCGCACAGGATAGGATTCATGCCTTTTTATTCGAATTGTGTCAGGACCCGAGGGAACCGACCTGATTTGGGCAATGACTCGGATCATTGACCGTTGATCAATCATGGATTTGATGTACAGTAATTCACCACTTTGATCTGTACTGACCAGGATGATTCAACACCTATAAAATGTGGAATTCACACAGTACTAGGTCATGTGATCTTTACTCATCCTTACTTGAGTTCTTAACCTTAGTTTTGAGCTTTTATTTGATCACCTTAGCACCACACTAACTTAGGCATCGGAGGGCCATAGTTGAGGGTGATCTCAACTAGCCTAACGTGTGCTCTTGTGGTCAGATCAGATATCCAAATTACTTATGCGAAGCACGATCTGGATCGAGGTCGAGAACAGAGACAATTTGGGAAATTGAGTTTGAGATCTAGACTCAAGATCCCGAGCCGTATCAGTTGGCGCAGTCTGTGGGAATTCTAACTTGATTCACCATTAGTAAGAGTGAACAATTAGTTATAGATAAAACTCCAGGATGAACGATGGACACTCCTATCTCCATATCACCAATATCCACATCATCGCCCATCTCACCCACATCCTCTATGCCACCTACCATTGTTATACTGCAAAACACCCATGCATAAATGGGACAAGAAGGATTAACATAGGACCACAGTAGAGCTCAAGTTGTGCAACCGAGTAGAGGGGATTTGGAGCAGCTAGTTTTTGAGATGAGCCAAAGGTTTTAGGAGGAACATAAATGTAGAGCTTGAGTTGCAGCAGTAGTTTCAATTTTTGTGGCTCTACCTTCTGTGAATAAACCTCTGTTCTGGGATAAAAGATCGGGTCCTTTGTTGGCTGAGGGCTAAAGATCTCACGGGGAGAAGAGATGGTGGATTCGGATGGGGAAGGAAGCAAGGCTGCTCAATGGCCAAGTTACCTGCCTAATGTTTACAGAAGGAAAGAGTTATTGAGGTTGGAACCGCTAATACTGAACCAGGATGATCTCACTCATAAGCGACCCCAGCCTTCGCTTTCTAGAGAAAAAGTTAATAAGATTAGTGACTAGGTTGAATAGTTGAGTAGGAAGATAGATGAGCTAAAAAAAAAAAAAAAGGACCTTGACACAGCCAAAAAAGAACTCGTCATTTTCTGCCGAAATATTGGCTAAATTTGTGGCCTCGTATTTTAAGCTCCCTGATTTGCTAAAGTATGATGGAAGCAAGGACCTGCAGGAACATGTGACTGCTTTTGAGAATATCATGAACCTATATAGGCAATCTGATGCCATGAATGCAGGATCTTTATAACGACACTAAGTGGAAGAGCTCAGTAATAGTTTATGGGGTAGGTGCCTAGAATAATTGTGTTGTATGACTAGCTCATAAGGAAATTCTTGTATCAGTTTGCCAATATGAAGAAGTCTAAGAGGTCTGCTACTGACCTGTTCACCATACGACAAAAGGAGAATGAGACCTTAAGGGGGTTCATGAATAGGTTCAAGATATTGTAGTAGCCGAGAAAGAAGTGAGATACACTAGTGAGGCAAAACTCAAACAAATATTGCCACTTTCATAAAGACCACATGCATGACATGGAGGATTGTATTCAGCTGAAAGATGAAGTTGAAAGGCTCATTAGGCAAAGATACCTAAAGGAATTTATTGCCAGAGAATGTAGGTCTAAGGTATAAGAGCTCAAAGGGGAGCATGACAAGAGAAGAAATCGATCTCGAAATAGATCCTGCAGCAGAGAGAAAAAGGCCAAGGAAATTGCAAATGACCCCATAGGAGATAACTTGCCACGAAGAGGGGTCATATACATAATAGTAAAGGGTCCAATCTTGGGAAATTCCTATAGTGCCAGAAAGAGGCATGTCAGGTCCATAAGGAACCAGGTAACTCAAAAGAATATGAGTCCAGTACTGAAAATTACTAATCAGTCTATAATCACTTTTGATGGCAGGGACTCTGAAGGGTCGTTGTACGACAAAATGATCCCATGGTTATCACAATGGACATAGCCAATTTTTTGGTGCATAAGGTCTTGGTGGATAATAGGAACTCTATGGATATAATATTTTTAGAGGTCTTGAAAAAGATAGAGCTCACGCTCACAAGGGTCACACTAGTTTACACCTCCCTAACAAGATTTAGAAGGGCTAAGGTCACGTCAGTAGGGACTGTCGACCTCTCAGTCTCTCTGGGAACGGAACCCCGTTGAAGGATGCTCATGCTAAAATTTCTGGTAGTGGATGCACCATTTGTATACAATGTGGTCCTAGGAAGATCTAGGTGAACCAATTCCAAGCAGTAGTGTCGACTTTCCATCTGAAAATGATGTTCCCGAAAAAAGAAGGAGTATGAGAGGTATGATGTGATTAGAAAGAGGCAAGAGAATTTTATCAAGTGTATCTAAAAAAACAGCTTAAGATAGAGGGCTTGGGTCCAAAAGGGAGAGTTCGGGGCCCAAGGAAAAGAAAGTAGTTATTTCTTCTGTTAAAGACATTCCGAACTTGAACCCTTATAAAGAGAATAAAAAGAGGTGAGTAGAAGAGTACAAGATAGAACCGATAGGAGATTCAAGGAGATTAAGTTATACTAAGGGACCCAAATAAGGTTACACGGATTGGAACCCAGATGGCTCCTGAGTTGGAACTCTCAACCATTGAGTTCTTGAGAAAGAATGTTGATGTCTTCACATGAATACCTTCGGATTTTGAAGGGATAGACCTTGAGGTGATTATGTATAGGCTGAATGTGGACCCCCAGATGAAGAGGAAGTCAATAAGCTTTTGGAGGGGGATACGTTGTTGAGATCCAGTTCATGAAATGACTATCGAATATGGTGGTGGTATCGAAAATGGAAAGGAGATAGAGAATGTGCATAGACTATTCAGACCTGAACAAGGCATATCCAAAAGACCCCTACCCCTTGCCCAGGATCGACATCCTAGTAGACTCAATTGTTGGATGCGCTCTTTTAGCATGGTGGATGCCTTTTAGGGGTATCATCAGATCTTCATGGCGGAGGAAGACAGGGATAAGACAACCTTTGTCACTGAGATGGGGATATTTTGTTACAATGTCATGCCCTTTGGGTTAAAGAATATGGGGTAACTTACCAAAGGCTAGTGAACAAAATGTTTAAAGACCTGATTGGGGTAAGTATAGAGGTCTATATTGATGATATGCTCGTTAAGAGCCCAAATGAACTCGATCACTAGATGTATTTAGAAAAAGCTTTTGCTATCATGAGAAAATATAGGATGAAGTTTAACCCAACAAAGTGCACCTTTGGGGTCAAAGGCGAAAAGTTCCTCGGATGTTTGGTTAACGAGTGTGGAATAGAAGCTAATCCCGAAAAGATCAAAGTGATAACGAGCATGAGCTCACCTAAGTCAGTGAAGGATGTGCAGAGCTGACTGGAAGGATCGCATTCCTAAATTGGTTCATTTTGAGGTCAGGGGATAAGAGCTTGCCTTTCTTCAAGGTCTTAAGGAACATCAACTTCTAGTGGGATGATGAGTGTGAGAAAGTGTTTCGAGATCTAAAAGAGTATTTGGCCTTGCCACCTTTGTTGGTAAAACCTGTTTTAGGGGAGCTCCTGTACTTGTATTTGGCAACTTCAGAGCATGCAGTGAGTTTTGAATTAATTCGGGAGGAGAAAATGATTCACAATCCAGTTTACTATGTGAGCAAGGTGTTGCAAGGAGCTGAAAGCAGATACTTGGAGGCCAAAAGGTTGGCTCTAGCTCATGTGGTGATAGAGAGAAAATTGAGGCTCTACTTCCAATCCCAAAAAATTAAGGCCTATTCTTCTACGTTTTGGGAAAATTTTTTCCAACCCCTCAAAAAATTTCAAAATGCAGGCATATTTCCCAATATTTCTCCCAAAACACTACAATTTTTTACCACAAAAAACCCTTCACAATTCACCCCCAAAAAAATACACACCCACTCCTTCATTTTCTCACTCTATCTTTCACATCACTCATTCATTTATCACTCTCTCATTTCACTCATATATATATATACATATATATACATATATATGAAAATATTAAAATTTTACTACTTAAAAAATTCTAAAACTTATTTTTACAAATTTAATTAAACTAATCGTTAAGAAAATTAATTAAATTTAATAAATAATTTATTTACTAAATAACGTGTTAAATTAATTAAATTACTTATTAATTAAATAATGTATTAGTTATATTTTATATTTATTCATTTAATAAATAATTTAAAATGTTTTAACTTGAAATAATAAATAAATTAATCTTTTTCAAAAAATTAATCTTCATTAAATATTAATATTCACATTTATTTAAATTATTACAAAAAAATTAATTGTAGTGTGATATTTATTTAATAATATATTAAGTTTAATAAATTAACATTAGTACAATTAAAATAATTATCAAGAAATTTAATTCAAATTAAGTATTTTTTTATTGTTACTAAGTAATTTATTTATTAAATAATGTATTAATTAAATATTGAGTTGAAGTAAATAAATAGCTTATTAAATTAATTTATTTAATTATTTAAATAGCTTACTATGCATATATTATTATGTATCATATCTCACGTATAATTGAATATTACGCTTATTTGTTTAATAAATAATTTAAGATGATTTAGTTTCATATAATATAATTTTTTTTTTTAATTTGATGAATTGTTATTAAGTCTTATATATATATATATATTTTATTTTATTTAAATAAATAACTAAATTTTATTTATACATAAATTGTAAATAATAAATAGTTAAATAATTATATTTTAAGAATAAAGAATAATTAGTTTATGATTAATGTACAATAACTAATTTTTTTTTATATAAGTTGATATCAACAATTATGATATAATTATAATATTAGCTAATTTTTTATAATTAAGATATAATTATAATTCCATAGATAATTACTATTTATTAATAAATTCATAAAAATATAAATTTTAAAATAAAGCACCAATTGAATTAATTACACATCATTTTATTACAACAATATATCAATTATTACATATATATACATACACATCATACAACTATAAATATACATACATATATAATATATTACATAAAAAAATCACTTTCACCATACAAACCCAATAAAAAAGGAACTGATTTAATATCAAAAGTAAAGTTTGTCTCCCCTCAAAATATAAAGAAACAAACAACTCATTTTCAAATCATTTTTCATATTTTTCCAAAATAAAAAGAAACGTTTGGCATATTCTCCAAAATTTCTCCCAAAAACTCATTCCCCCAAATTTTTTTCTAGAAAATGGCCAAAACATAGGAGAACAGACCTTTAATATCTTGACTAACCATCCATTGAAACAGGTCATTGCTAAGCTAGATGTTTTTGGGAGGCCGGTTAAGTAGGCAGTAGAACTGGGGGAGTTCGATCTGGAGTATTAGAGCAAAAGCTTCATAAAAGCACATGTTCTAGTGGACTTCGTGGTCAAGATAGCTGAGTAAGATCCCAAGCCAAGCAAAGAAACTTGGATGATGCATGTTAATGGATCGGCCACTTCCTAACATGGTGGAGCCAAAAATTTCTACAAAGGACCCAAATCTGTGGAAGTTGAGTTCGCAGTAAAGCTAGCTTTTGGGATCACCAATAATGAGGCTATGTACAAGGCAATGATCATTAGATTGAAGGCAACGAAGTGCATGAACATAGAAAAGTTAAATGTTTACACTGTCTCGCAGCTTGTGGCACTTCAAATCGAGGGGATGTTTGAGACCCAAGAGAAATCTATGATAGAATACCTAAAAAAGGTAAAATAATTCATGTCAAAGTTTGTATTCTGCCAAGTGCAGCAGATCCTAAGGGAGAAGAATGAGAGGACTGATACTTTAGCTAAGTTTGGCAGTTCAACCAAAGGAACTTGAAGCACGTCTATTACTTTGTTGATAGCCGAGCGTTCTGAGTTGGAGAATGATGCTTCTGAAAAAGAGGCGATAATGTAGACACAGACAGGAGCAACTTGGAAAGATGACTTGATCTGATATCTAGCAGACAAGATCTTTCCAGAAGACCCGAAAGAAGTAAGAAGAGTAGCCTTCCATGTAAATCGGTTCGCTATAGTTAATAGGGAACTATACTAGAGGACCATTGAAGGACTAATACTAAAATGTTTGGGACCCGAGAAGGCTTATTATGTGATGAGGGAAATCCACAAGGGAACCTATGGAAATCACTTAGGAGGGAGGTCCCTGGCCCTTAATACCCTCAGGCAGGGTTACTTTTGGCCACCATGAATCAAGATGTGGCTGCCTTAGTTAAAAAGTGTGAAAGATGTCAATTCTATGCCAACCTCTCCCATCAACCAACTGTACCAATGGAGCCGATTTTTGTATCATGTCTATTTGATCAATGGGGGATCGACATATTAGGCTTTTTCCCGCTAGCTAGAGGTCAGAAAAATTTTATGATAGTGGCAGTGGAATATTTCAGTAAATGGATAGAGACAAAGGCATCAGTTAAGGTTACCGAGAGTGAGGTCATCAACTTCCTTTAAAAATATTATATGCAGGCTTGGGATCCCTGAGGTTTTAATCTCTAAAAATAGAACTCAGATTCAAGGAAAAAAGATAACAAGCTGATGTCAAGAGTTGAAGATTAAGCAGCATTTCACTTCCATTGGGAACCTGAAGACAAATGGCCAAATGGAGGTGACCAACCGCGACCTCTTGAAGAGCCTCAAGGTTCACTTGGCTGAGGCAAAAGGAAGCGGGGTAGATGAACACCCCAAGGTTCTTTAGGCGTATCGCACTACCCCTAGGTCGGTGACTGGCGAAACCTCTTGCTGCTTAGTACATAGAGCGAAAGCTATGATATCGAGCAAAATAGGTGAAACCACTAGATAAATCTTGGAGTATGAGCCAAAAACTAATAGTGAGGCGTGGGAGTTCGAGCTAGAGGTGATTGAAGAAAAGAAAGATTGAGCCTATGTCAAGATCCAAGAATACAAAAACTGAAGGAGTGTGTAGCACAATGATCTATGAAATAAAGCAAATAAGGCTAAATCAAAACTTGAATACACACACCTCCAAAGGACTAAATCATTCTGTAAACTGGATTTGGAAGAAGATAAATACCTTGAATGCTCAAAAATCTAAGGTAGAATAGAAAAAAGGCTCGAACACTTCAAAGCTGTCTTCTTTTGGCACAGTGGCAACTTGGAAACTTTTTCCCTTTCAAAATACCTCCAAATTTGCTAAACTTTTGGCAGATCCGCACCAACACCTTGATAAAGATCCATTAAAAAATTCATCCAAAAACAAGATCGGCAAGAGGATGAAATTTGCCTCCAAAATTTATGTCCTGTAGTGGATCTCCAAATAGCAAAGCTATCCAATTGTCTAGCCTCTAATGTGATGATCCACGCACCATAGGAAAATCCGAATCAATCCTTAGTCAGTTGGAAATCCAAGGAGAAAAGAAATGATGAAGGCTAATTTGAGGAGGGAGGGTGAAGAAGAAGATGTGAAATTTCAATACATGAGTGAATTACACAATTTCGAGGAAAAAGTGGAATCTACCATGCTTGCTTGCATTTGACCTCCCACTCTCTATTCATAGAAGAGGGAAAGTGTGATACTAGTTGGCACCACACCTCCCATGAGGTGAGGCGCCACCTAAATAAAGCATGGAGCATGTGAAATGTTAATTTCACTTTCATTTGAATTTCATTTGGAATCTTCATTTTATCTCATAAAATGTTATCCAAATAAATTCTAAACACATTTCAAATGAACTCCTTTCGAATTTCCCTCCAAAATTAATTCTTCACATTAATTAAATTAACCCCTTAATTTAACTAATTGGTCTTGGCTTAACTCTTTAAGTCATCTAACTTAACTCCTTAAGCTAAAAAGTGTTAACTTAACTTCTTAACTTGACCAATTGATAGTCATATAGCACCAAGTAAATTAACTACTTAATTTGATTGGCCTAATTTAACTCCTTAAATTATTTTGATCAATTTAGCAATTAAATTAATCAAGTCAAAATGACCAAGAATTAGCCAACTGTTTTCCTCCACAAAATCAATCATGTGGAATTTTTCTAACCTTTAGAAAATTCCTTTCATCAAATAGAACTTCCTATTAGCTTTTGTGTGTGACCCATTAAGTTGAACAATTCATTGGACATGGGCTCACAACTCTTGTGATATTTAGAATACCGAAATATTCACATAAATTTAAACTCCTTTAAACTAAAAACTCAATTTAATTGATCTTCATTAATTGAAGAGTACCCAATCTCCACGGGCGATGTCCAACCCCAAGCCTTTGAAGCCCAACTAATTGGCCGAAATGAATATGCTCTTTGAAAACCATTCTAGCTTTACGCTTACTATGCAAATATGATCCTTTTGTATCTCCCGAAAGAGGCATAGGGCAAAATATTTGCTAGTTCCCTAATAGCCTCGAGAACTATGTTTCTATTCCTAATGGTCAATCTCCTTTTATGGTCTCATCTTGGGAAAACTCCTTTTCTAAATTGTTGTACTACTTTGTGGAAGAATTTCATGGAATCGATCATTATAGAATACATAGGAGATGCACTTGCACTTCACAATGACGAGGAGATGGATCCCATTTAGATCTCACAAACCTCCATGCCTAAGTAACTTATACCTAAGCTAAAATGGGATGACCCGCAGAGTGGTCAAGGAAGAGTCAAAGCATGAGAGCCTAAAGACAAGATTACCATGGATCCTCAGGTCTAAGAACTAACTATATGCACTAGCGTAAGCTGGAGAACTTGCCACTGTGGCTATGTAGTAAATTTTCTAGGCTGGCCTTTAGTGAACTTATTCTCTAACAAGCACCTATTAACATGCACCAATGTCTAACATGGATTGCTCATGAAACAGAGCAATATCCAACTCCTTGGATTTATGCATCATTAGTGTAAGTCTATACGAAGCTTAGATGCCCTATCTCATAAGATTCTATGACTTGGAGTATTTTAAGATCACGATCGTGTAAAACTTATTTCATGATCATCATCCAGTGCATGACCAAGTCCTGTAGTCTTGTGTGATCTAAGGGCTTCAACCAAATGCTAGTGAAGTAAAATAAGCATAAGATGAAGATGGCCATTTAAATATGAATATCATTCAATCAAGATTATATCACAAGTTAAATAGTTTATATGGCAATCTAATTAGTTATAGGACACTAGTATAACAATCTCACACTTCCCCTAAAGCCAATTCCCCATAGTCTTAAGACTCATCTTCTCAAGATGCCCTTCAAAAACCTTTTACGTTAGGGGTTTTGTTAGTAGATCTGCTATATTCTCTTCTGAGGGTACCCTCTCCACTCGGATGTCACCTCTATCAATGATCTCCCGAATCAAATGATATCGCCTTAAAATGTGTGTGGATCGCTGGTGAGATCTTGACTCTTTGGTTTGTGCCACCGCCCCGTTGTTGATATAGAAGACAACTACAAACTCGTAACACTTAGAGCATATGTTACATCCAAACTTATACATTGAATAACATACATTATGCTCTCTATAGCGGATACATAAGATATGTGGGACATCTTACGTCTCTCGTCGTCACCATAGACTTAGAAAGGCATAAACTATATCCCATATAGATGAATCCCTTTTTGGATTCATTCATACTAAACCTCTTTAGTATCTTGTTAATGTACAGTGTTTAGGAAAGCCCCATCATCCTCCTCGATATATCTCTATAGATACATATTCCTAATAAAAAGGATGCTTTAGTATACTCTAACGTTTCTTTCTCATTTCTAATGAGAAGAATATCATCGACATAAAGTATAGTAAATTGTATACTACTCCCACTAGCCTTCTTATACACACAAGGTTCATACACATTTTTGATAAAGCCAAACAATTTGACCATTTTGTCAAAATATATGTTCCAACTTTGGGACACTTGTTTAAGTCCATAGATGGATCTCTTAAATTTGCAAACCTTTTGCTCACTCCCTTTGGATGTAAAACCTTGTGGTTCTTTATATAAATTTCTTCTTCGATGTTACTATTGAGGAAAGCGGTTTTCACATCCATTTGTCATATCTCATAGTCATAATATATAGTTATGGCAAATAAAATCCTAATGGACTTAAGCATAGCGATCGGTGAAAAGGTTTTATCCAAATCAATATCGGGTCTTTTAATCTATCCCTGTGCCACTAGTTGCTCTTTAAAGGTTATAACCTCTCCATCGACTCCTACCTTTCGCTTATAAATCTACTTGCAACCAATGGGTACTTTATCTTTCGGTGGATCTACTAAAGTTCATACTTTGTTGGAGTACTTGGAATCCATTTTGGATTTCATGGCATTAAGCTAATGTCCTGAATTTATGTCCAACATAAATTCTTCATAGGTCTTCGGATCACTATCCGATTGGCCCATCTCATGAAAGAATCCGAACCTTTTAGGTTACTTCTTGATCTATTCCGACCTTCTCAAAAGTTGTGTATGAGGCTCTTGATGCTCACTTATTTCTACTGCTTGTGGGATTTGATGATCATCTTAAACTTTATCAAGTTCAACAACGATGCTATTTCTGTCTAATAGAAATTTCTTTTCCAAAAGGTGGGCGTTCCTTGAAATAAACACCTTTTGTTTGGAGGGATCATAGAAATAATAACCAAAATACTCTCTTGGGTATCCCACAAACTTGCACAAGGTAGATCTTGCATCTAACTTATCTCCTTGACGTAAGCAGGAGACCCCCAAACTCTTAGGAAAGAGTAATAAGGTACTTTGCCATACCACATCTCATGCAGTGTTTTTGGCATTGACTTTGAGGGTACCGTATTAAGTAACCTTGCCTCTTTTTCTAAGGCATATCCCCAAAGAGATATGGGCACATCGAAAAAGCTCATCATGAAACGTACCATGTCCAACAAAGTAAGATTTCTCCTCTTGGCTACTCCATTATGTTGGGGTGTGCTAGGTAGAGTCCATTATGAGAGAATCCTATTCTTCTTTAGATAATTCAAGAACTCAGTGCTCAAGTATTCTTCCCCTTGATCCGATCGAAGAACTTTAATACTTAGTCCCTTTTACTTTTCTACTTTATTCCTGTACTCTTTGAAATTTTCAAAAGCTTCAGACTTGTACTTCATAAGATACACATGTCTGAATCGAGTATAATCATCAGTGAAGATAACGAAGTATGAATAGCCTCATCTCGCACTAACTCTTAGTGAGCCACAAACATTCATATGGATTAAATCTAAAGTTTTTGTGGTGCACTCCGTTTGTCCTACAAAAGGAGCTTTGGTCATTTTTTCCTTTAAACAAGAATCACAAGTAGGAAGATCCTCAATGCCATTAATTTTTAGTGCTTTGAGGGCTTCTAACTTGCTCATCCTATTTTTGGAAATATGTCCAAGTATTGCATGCCATAAGATGGCATCTTCTTAGTTATCTAATTTTTTTAACTTGATTAAATGTGCATTAATGAAGGTTGAGAATCCAAAATGTATAATCCATTATTTAATGTACTTTGTGCAATTAAAAAACCATTAAATAATGCTTTCAATGTCCCATTAGATATAGAAAAATCGTATCCTTCATTATCCAAAATGAGAATTGAAATAATGTTCTTAACAAGATTGGGTACATGGTAGCAATGATCAAGTACAATATAGGAATTCCCCATGTCCAACTTGATTACGCCTTCAACTATAGTTCTAGTTTTTGCTCTATTTCCAAGGTGGAAGATCATATCCCCTTCATTAAGACTCATTCTTTCCATCCCCTATAATGAATTACAAAGGTGAGAACCATATACAGTATCAAATACCCATGAGGAAGAATTTGTCGTTAAGTACACTTCAATAAAGTATATACCCTTCCCAAGGGTGCCAAGGTATTCCTTGCAATTTCTTTGCTAATAGCCTTTCTTGCTGTAATAGAAACAAGTAACATCGGCTTTAGCCTCTTTCTTTTTCTTAATTTCTCCCGAACTTTTCAAGGGTTGCTTTCCCTTAGAAGAAAAACTCTTCTTCTTTTTGCCTCCCTTCTTAGCACCCCAGGGCCTTTAAACTTGGAGGAGGAAGCAAGCATAAGAGGCTTATCTTTCTTCATATTTGCCTCAGCGGTCGCCAACATGTTGACCAATTCATTAAACATTACTTCTTGCTTCAAAATTTTGAAGTTCATAACGACTTGGTTTAATGAGCTAGGCAATAATTGAAGGATCAAATCCACATAGAGCTCATTTTTCATAATAACGTCTAATTGACCAAGTTTCTCAATGAGATCGATCATCTTTAGGCTGTCGTCATGGACACGTGAGCCCTTATTTATTCTTGCCCTAAAGAGCTCTTTAGATAATTGAAACCTTTCATGTCTAGTTTGAACACCATACAACTCTTGTAGGTGTAAGCAAATCTCATGAGCATGTTTCATATGCTCATGAGACTTTTGAAACTCATTAAACATAGAAGCCATCATAAGGCATCTAGTTTGAGATCATCATCCACAATTTTTGTGAATAATTCACGTGGTTCATCGGTGGCATCATCGCCAATGGTGTCTGGGGGACTTCGATCAAGCACATAATTCCTCTTTTCAGAATCTAGAATAATTTTGAGGTTTCTCAACCAATCGCGGAAGTTTAGCCCTGTTAGTTTATTGGTTTTCAAAATAGCAGTGAGTGGATTCTTAGCATTTGTTTAAGATTTCAAAAATCTACAAATACGCAAAAAAAAGTATAAGCATGTGATTAAATATTGATATTGAAAACATGTTTATGGACTTTTAAGCATGTTTTTCTTCCACTATTTTGTCAAATTCCTTACCCCTAGAAGAATTTGAGAAATCTCATTTGCTAGTGAGAATCAAGGACCTAAGGACTTGTAAGTAGACCCCCATGATGAGTGCCATCCACAAACAATCAAAAGGTAAGCAACTTTTGCTAATTACATCTCTATGCAACCATTGATATATTTTGCCACATTTTTCATGTAGATCCCTCTGATGAACGATCTCTACATTACTAAGTGTTAAGTTGGAACTACCAATCAAACTTTGATTCGAAATCGCTTCAAGTCATGCCACATGATATGAGCCACACATGGGAAGCATCAAATCAAAGGTACATCATATACTAAGTATATGATCGCAACTTTCTAGCTAAATGTGACCCCTGTGATGAGTGCCATCACACAAAGATAACAACATCGTCATGTTATATATTATTGGTAGAAGGCATAGATTAATTAAAACTTCTTTTAGTTTGTATCCATTTTAACTTAATATTTAGAAAGCACTTAGACTCTTCTAAGTGAAGGGATTTTCTTGCTTGCAAAGATCTCATCAATTTTATCTTCTTATTTAGGTTTTTTATATCCTAACCATGCATCTCATACATCAATAGGATATGGAAAGTGAAAATAAGTAAATGCGCCTAGCATGCTCTTAGAATGGGATGATTATGAGCCTTAACGAAGTAGTGCACTTAGAGCCATAGGTGCACTACTTAGTTAAATTTAAGTGAATTGATTAAATTTAACTATTATATAAATGTATCCCCATATATTCATGGGTCCTCACGCCTTCAATGGTCTTCTTGTCTCCTTATAATATTTACATGAGAAAGAAATCCTCATTCCTAGTGATTCTACTCTCATGACATTTACAAGATAGAAATTAAGAGGCATGCCCCAATTTAATACAACCCTTTTCAACAACTTCAAACAAATAAAATCGATATTAAAGGCTCATGATCATCTCCATTCATTCATCATTCATTCAATAATTAAATGAATAATAAATCAAGAATTAACATTCAATTCCACAATTAAATGCTTATCTCATAAATAATTAATTATCTAGCAAAAATAAGCATAACATTTATGCATCTCATTTTTGCACCAACATTGACGATTACCTTTAACAAGATTTTAAAAGCAATCAAAAATGTCAAACATAATTTTGAGAACTTGCACAATACTCGTGCATCTATGTAGCATGATTTAGATCAATTTTAGTTACCAAAAAGAACACAAAAATGGCTCAAAACTTATCTTACCCCTAACAAGGCCCTGTTGCCCCAAATTAGGTGCATGACTATGTGGCAAGCGCGCCCGCTGCATTGCCAGCACCTAGCTGGGCACGACAGCTTGCCTGTTTTGGGGTTAGGACCGAGTCAAGCCAATTTTGGCTCAACTTTTGTGCAGTAAAAAATTTAGCACACCTCCTAAACACTAAATCACACATTATAGACAAATTTTCAAATCTAAAACACCTTTTAAAAATGGAAATTCAAGTGCTCAAACATGATTCAAAAATCAAGTTTAAGTGATAATCACCATTCTCCAAAAATCTCCAATCCAATTGGATCCAAAAATGACCAAAATACCTTAAGCCAAATTTAACATGCTATATCAACATATCCATGAATAAAAAACATACTAACATATGAATTAACTATTAAAACACATATTAGCATAATTCAATTCATCATCAAAGGAGCCACAAGCAACATCATCCAAACAGTCTAATCCATAAATTGGATCAAGTATTTGGAGATTTGGATCATTCCATCACAAGAATCAATCATTCAAAAATCAAAATTAAAGCATAAAACAGGCTCTGATACCACTTAAAAGGGTGTGTAGCACAATGATCCATGAAATAAAGGAAATAAGACTAAATCAAAACTTGAATACACACCTCCCAAGGATCAAATCATGCCGTAAAATGAATTTGGAAGAAGATAAATACTTTGAATGCTAAAAAATCCAAGGTTGAATGGAAGAAAGGCTTGGACACTTTAAAGCTATCTTCCTCTGGCACAGCAGCAACTCGGCAACTTTTACCCCATCAAAACACTTCCAAATTTGCTGAAATTTCGAAAGCTATTCACCAATACCTTGATTAAGATCCAGTAAAAAATTTAACCAAAAACCAGATCGGCAAGAGGTTGGAATTCATCTCCAAAGTTTCTGCCGCTGCTATGGATCTCCAAAGAGCAAAGCTATCCAATTATATAGCCTCTAATGTGATGATCCACACACCATAGGCAAATCCCAATCAATCCTTAGTTAGCTAGAAAACCAAGGAGAGAAGAAATGATGAAGGCTGGTTTTAGGATGGCAGGTGAAGAAAAAGGTGTGAAACTTCAACACTTGAGTTAATCACATAATTTGGAGGGCAAAGTGGAATCTAGCACGCTTGCTTGCATTTGGCCACTCATTCTCTATTTACAGAGGAGGGAAGGAGTGATGTTAGTTGGCATCACACCTCCCATGAGGTGAGGCACCACCTAAGCAAAGCATGGAGCATGTGAAATGTTAATTTCACTTGCATTTAAATTTCATTTGGAATATTTATTTCATCTCATGAAATGTCATACAAATAAATTCTAAATGCATTTCAAATGAACTCCTTCATTTGAATTTTCCTCCAAAAATTCTTCACATTAATTAAATTAATTAATTGATCTTGACTTAACTCCTTAAGCTAGAAAGTGTTGAGTTAACTCATTATATTAACTTGACCAATTGATAGTAATATAGCACCAATTAAATTAACTCTTTAATTTAATTGACCTAATTTAACTCCTTAAATTATTTTAATCAATTTAAAAATTAAATTAATCAAGCCAAAATGACATAAAATTAGCCAACCGTTTTCCTCTACAAAATCGGTCATGTGGAATTTTTCTAACCCTTAGAAAATTTCCTTTATCAAATAGAACTTTCCATTGGCTTTTGTGTGTAACCCATTAGGTTCTATCATTCATTGGACATGGGATCACAACTCTTGTGATATTTATAATATCAAAATATTCACATTAGTTTAAACTCCTTTAAACTGAAAACTCAATTCAATTGATCTTCATTAATTGAAGAGTATGCAATCTCCATGGTCGATGTCCAACCTCAAGCCCATAGAGCCCAACTAATTGGCCAAAATGAATATGCTCTTGGAGAACCATTCTAGCTCTATGCTTACTATGCAAATACAGTGCTTCCATCTCCTATTTTCTAAAAGAGGCCTAGAGAAAAATATTTGTCGATTCCCTAATAATCTCGATAACTATGTTTCTATTCCCCATGTTCAATCCCCTTTTATGACCTCATCTTTAGAAAGCTCATTTTCCAAATTGTCATACTACCTTGCGCAAGGATTTCGTGGAATTGATTATTATAGAATACAAAGGAGATGCACACAATGATGAGGAGATAAATCCCATCTTGGATCTCACAAATCTCCATGCCTAAGTAGCTCATACCCAAGCTCAACGCAGATGATCCGTAGAGTGGTCAAGGAAAAGTCAAAGCATGAGAACCTAAACATAAGGTTACCATGAATCCTCAAGTCTAAGGACTAATTATATGCACTAGTGTAAGCTGGAGAACTTGCCACTATCGACTTGCCACTATGACTATCTAGTGGATTCTCCAAGTGGGCCTTTAGTGAACTTATTCTCTAACAAGCACCTACTAACATGCATCCATGTCTAATATGTATTGCTCATGAAATGAAGCAATATCCAACTCCTTGGATTTATGCTTTGTTAATGCAAATCTATCTGAATATTAGATGCCCTATCTCATAAGATTCTACGACTTGGAATATTTTAAGATCACAATCGTGTAAGACTTGTTTCATGATCACCACCCAGTGCGTGAACAAGTCCCTTAATCTTGTGTGATCTAAGGGTTTCAACCAAATGCTAGTGAAGTAAAATAAGCATAAGATGAAGATGGCCATTTAAATATGAATATCATTCAATCAAGATTGTATCACAAGTGAAATAATTTACATACCAATCTAATTGGCTGTGGGTACTATTCCAACAAAAATATTATGGTAATGCAATATAATAGGAAAGTTTAATAGATAAGCTTCTAAGTGGGAGACTAGGTCCTAAAAAAGGTTGAGGTCTCAAATTATGTTGGGAAGCTATACCCAAATCGGGAAGGACCATACCAAGTGGTCAAGATAACCAAACATGGATCATATAAGTTGAAGGATGCTAAGGGGAAGGAACTGCTGAGGTCGTTGAATGTGCAGAATTTGAAAAAATTCTATGTTTAAAATTGAATTTGATTTTGTAAAAGCCAGTGTATGGCTAGTACCCTTTATGATGCACATTTAATCATGTGAACTTCCTTTCCATTTAACCACAAGAATTTTCTTTCTATTTAATGTTGTTGATGTCTCCCCCCAATATAAGTTTAAGGGATCGCCAAAATCCCGCATAAGCAAAGAGATCCTAGGATTTAGGATCGAGATCTAATCAAGATCTTTAACCCAAAGAGATCCTATAAGATCTTAGCGAGATCTTTCTCTTGGAGATCTTGCAAAATCTGAGCAAGATCCTTAATTGCGAGAAATCTTACAAGATCTGAGCAAGATCTTTCAACTTAAAGAGATCCCAAAAGGCTTTAGGATTGAGATCTTACAAGATCTGAGAAAGATAAAATCTTATAAGATCTTAGCAAGTTCATTAACTCAAAGATCTGAAAAAAGATTTGGGATCGAGATCTTATAAGATCTAAGCAAGTTCTTTAACTCAAATCTAGGCAAGATCAAACTTAAAGAGATTTGGGCAAGATCTTTTGACTCAAAGAAATCTCAAGAAAATCTCAAAGGACTTGGGATCAAGATCTTAGAAAACTTGGGCAAAGTCAAAGAGATCTTATGAGGTTTGAGATCTTATAGGGTATTAAGCTAAACCTTAACTTAAATAAATCTCAGTGGAATATGAGTAAGATCTCATTTACAAAGACATTATGAGTACATCAAAAGCTGAAAGAGATTAAATGAATTGCAAAATAACCCAAATACTTCATTGAATCAGATTTTAATTACATGTACACCACGGCTCGAGTTCACAATACAAGGGTGAAACTTCAAAAGGATCTCAAATTCGTATTACAAATATAGACCCAAGGGCCTAGGCAAAAATGAAAAAGAAAAAAGAAAATTACAAGCTCATGGGCTTAAATCTCACAGCGCTGAACCCCCTAGCTTCAACAACAATCCTAGCCCTAATAGTCTTTTTGGGACCTTCAATCGTCGTTGTAGGAGCTTTGGATGGGATCTCGCATTCTTCTAGTGTTGTTTGAGGGACCTCGATCTTCTTCTCAAGAGCGAGGAAAACGAACTCATCCTCGGGTTCTTCCTCCTCAGTGAGGCCACTTGTGGGATTATCCTTTAGATCAGCATCCTTGGTAGGATACAACTGCTCTAGATCAAATCCAACAATGATCCCACCCAGTTTCTTAAGTTAGGCATGGCACTTCATGAAGCCCATGAAGGCATATTCTACTGCCTTATCCTCAACCAAATACTCAAAAGTATCAGATTTCTTCAAGGCTCGAGCTCCCTCCATCCTCGTGCTTTGGATCAACTCCTTGAACTCAGAGGAGCTCTCAAAAATTTCTCAACCTTTAGAGCAACCCTGTTCATATGATTCCTTCTTTTTGGAGGCCAATGACTTCTTCATTTTGGCCAACTTCTGCTCCAGGTCTTGGATCTTTCGATCTCGATCTGCTAGCTCTTCTTTGTGCAACACGAGCTCGCTGTCAATGGATTTCTGCGTCAACTTCAGGTCAGTTTCAAGCTCATCTTTAGCCTCTTTGAGCTCCATGACCTCTTTATCACGGTTCATAAAGTGACTCCTCCAGTAGGCGCATTGCAGTATGATTTGGTGCATATAAGTGATCCTCGACAAAAGATAAGTAGTAAGCAACATTAGAAAAAAGCCCACACAGATGTAAAATTTATTCAATGATAAAAAACTTATTTGCATCATGGCATGGGCACCATTCTCCTCTACCTTGGCAAAGTTTACAGGGACTAGCAAAGCTTGATCTTTGGTCATCAGGCACCCCTTGCAGAGCTCGAAAGAGGTTTCCCCAGTTCAGGATCGAAGCACGGAGCCCTGGTCTATAATTTTCTAGTTCAAAATCAGAGTTGGATGCGAAGGATAATTGGAAAATTCTGAGTTGATAGTCTTGTAGCTCTTACGTGCATCGACCAAGATTCACGGCACGCATGGACATCAAGGTCGCGGGAGGGAAGGAAGGACAAGATTTAGCTAAGATCAAGCTCTTTTCTCTGAATGGTTCCCACTTGAGCCCTTATCCTTTGACATTTTTTTTGAAGGGCTCTTGCTGGAATACCTAGGTGAGGGGAGCTTATGGCTCTTGCTGGAATACCTAGGTGAGGGGAGCTTATGGCTCTTGCTCTTAGAGCTATGTTTGCATTTTTCCCCTTCTCCAAGGAAACATCCCTGGTTATGAAAATCCGCTTGGGAACTGAAAGCGAGACCTCGACCCTAGGAACTTGGGCCAGGGTGAGGGGTAATGGTTGCTCCACTTCAGACATCTAAACTGGCGCACTAGGTTATGTCAAGGTCAAGATATGAATAGGAGAAGAGAAGATTGGCGTGAACCTGGAGGATTGGGCCTTAGCCATCAAGGCCTATTTCTGAGCTTTCATCTTATTTATAATGCGCAGGCTCTTGCTCGACATGACTGTGACAAAATAAAAGGATTTAGACCCCGAGATGAAAAAGATAAGTGAAAAAAAAATAGAGAAACATAAATGGTGCAAGAACCGTCATTGAGACTTCTGTGAACTTGGATATTAGTCAGTGAGAGACCAGCGATCTTGAGAACCTCCTCATTTAAGAGCTCGTCAACCTTATACAGATGGTCAGTTAGGTAATCTACGAAGTCCTCTCCCCAAGTGAACTCATTTGACACAGAGGGTCTAGGCATATTGTGCCTCCAATCAGACCAGAACCCCCACGGGCGATTGGCAGGAGCTCGAATAAAGAGAAACAGTTCCTTCCAATGACCTGAGGAAGTAGGGACTTTATCTAGAAATTTGCACATAGGCTTCGCGGTGAGGAAATAGAATCCGCATTCCCCTGTTTGGGTCGAGTTCGTTATTGGATAGAGGGACTAGAAGTGAGCAAGGAAGGTTTGATCCCGAAATGAGTCATTATGATGAAAAAGCAATGAATGTGTTATCACATTGGGAGTTAATTAGGCAAGACAAATATCTAACCCTAGCAGAATATTCTCGATGGGATTGGGAATTGAGAACTTTAGCTTCCCTTCCAGCATGCCTACGGAGAAGGTGGCGCAATCAACTGGGGGGGAGATGCATTCAATCTGAGTTATTAGGAAAGATTATTTCATACTTAAATGGAACAAAGAACTTGGACCTGATTTCTGAGATTACTAAAGATCCAAGCTTTGGAATTATGACAAACCACGATATATTCTTCGATCTCGGGATCTCGTGCTGATTCCTCCACCGATGCGAAGGAGTGACCAATCGTAGGCGAGCCAACTGTGGGATCGGGATCCCATGAATTGGTTGGAGTTGGGATCGAGATCGAGCTTGAGGGAGGAAGTAATTGAAGAGAGGTCACGTCCTCTAAGCTCGAGGAGGGGGATATACTTTCACTCGACCCCAACTAGTTAAGGTTGGGAGTTCTATCGAAAAAGGAACTCGAGTTCAAGCTCATTCTGATTAAATAGACAAACCTAGACATTTGAGATCTAGGCAGGAGGTTTTGAGGCTTGAGATCGAGATCTGGAGGGGGCGTGTTGAAGTGAGAAGCATGAAAGAAATGAAATGGAGTATGGGGGTTGCATTAGGATATTTATAGATGAATAGAAAAGGCAGTTCATCTCCCAAGGAAGCATCAACGGTCAAGATTAACAGCGACCGATGAGACGGCTGAGGGTGTCCAGCGCCTACTTTCCATAGTGTATAGGTTCATTCTCTCGAGATGAGAAAAGAACCAACACACTTGAAAAATGGGGGAGTTAATGATGATGATAATTAATGAAGAGAAAAGAAAAGAACAATTTTTCCATGTGTTTTAGCCAAAATACCCATACAAGACATGATCCGCATCTTTTTATTCAAGTCAAGTCAAGACCCGAGGGAACTCGACCTGATTCGGGTGATGACCCAGATCGCTAACTGTTGATCAATCATGGATATGATGTAAATAATTCGTCACCTTGAACCATATTGACTAGGATACTCATCTTTATTTGAGCTCTTAACCTTACCTTTGAGCTCTTATTTGATCACCACCTCAGCACCACATTAACTTAAACATTGGACGGTCATAGCTGAGGGCGATCTCAGCTAACATAACGTGAGCTCTTATAGTTAGGTTGGAGATTCAAATTACTTGTGCGGAGTGCGATCTGGATCGAGAACAGAGACAATCTGAAAAATTGAGTTCAAGATCTAAACTCAAGATCCCGAGCCGCATCAAGATTATTATAAATTTATATTCAAGATTATTATAAATTTATATTTGTCAAACAATCTTTGAGAAAAACTTTATAATTTCAATCATTTTATAAAATATTTTAAACAATTGATAACGTGGCTGCACACCTTTAATCATTTTTCATTTGTTATATTGCTGGGATGTGGTCCTATGGAGATCCTGCTCACGCATCAATGTTGGATTCTGAATTGACGTGTAAGCAGTGGATAGTGGGATGTGGGTGGCCAAAATATTATATTTTATAGAGAACTTAGCACATGAGTCCAACGGAGTTAATCTTATTCTAATTGCTTGAAAGCAACAGAAATTAAAGTTCCAAAGTATGAATTAAAATAATAAATCATTTTTCATACGCGTATTTGTTTATATTAATTTATTGATGAGTGGAGTTGATACGCATTTAGGAATTCAACCAGTCAACCTCGAATAAGAATTTACTCAAAATTTAATTTTTTGAGTTTAAATTAACTTAAAATTTATAATTCAGTATGGAACTTGTTCTTATTTCAAAATTTTGAATCGAATTGATGTGTCCAACAACAAAATCTCAATCTATCAGGTTTTTTTATATAATTTGGAGTGCTTAGATAACTTCAATTTTGTCCTTATTATGCTAGGATCGTGTCTTATTAAAACCAAGTCTAATCCGGTTAATTCGACCTAAAATCCTAGGCATTCACGTCCATGATATTCAATAACTAAAATTATCCAGGTTGAATTTTAGATTCAATTAATTGGATTCGATTGTGCATGAACATGAATGCATAAAATTGTGCCATCTTATTTATTGAATATATGTAAAATTAGACTCACTATAAATATATGGTACTGCATTATACACATGAATGCAATTCTAATTTTTTTTATACTTTTAGGCAGTGATTTGTATGCAGGAATGGAATTATGTGGGAATAGAATGACTTTAAGAATGGAATTAAGTTGGGAAAGAAATAATGTTGGTATAGTTTATCTTACGATTGGTACGTACAAAGAATGAGAAAGGAATGGAATTGTCATTCCCTTCTTGATTCCATTCTAATGATTGATAAATAAGAATGACCACTAAAAATAAAATGAAATTTTTAAATGACCAAATTATCTTTTTGTAAAAAATTATTAAAATAAAAGTATTTATTAGTAAAATATTTTTTATATATTACCGTAGATATTTTTTTTTTGAGTGAGTCTATAATTATGCAGTTTTAATATTGCTTTTAATATTATTCGAATTACAGTAGTAAATATATACATTTTATATGTTATCAACAAGTTATATATGCTTACGCAAAAAAGTATAAACACAATTCCTTTAAAATTATTATTTTTAAATTTATAATTTAGCAAGCTCTTTTGAGTTTTTTGATAAAATATAATTAAAAAAATTTATAAAATACTTTATAACTAGAGTACATAATTTTTTTATAATAAGAGAACGATTTATTGTACTTTTCATAAGTTTAATTTGAAAAGTTGTTGATAGAATGAACTCCTCTTCATTTATTAATTTATATATATATATAAAATATCTTTTTATATAAATAAATGATTTGAAATCAAATATACTTGACATATATTCATTAAATTTAAATAAAAAAGGTAACACAAAATTTGAATAAGTGAATCGGTGGTCAATTGGTCGAAGCACCGCTGCTTGAACTGGTTTTTGACCGGTTTTGATCGGTTCAATAAATCACTAATTTTTAAACTTCAATTGAACTTGATTGGCCACCGGTCACTAATCCAACTAATCAATTTGATCCGATTTCAAAACATCGACCCTAATATTTTGTTGTGATCTATCAGTTTAGGTCAAATAATCACTCTACGTTAGTCGACCTGCATGCACTAGCCATGACTTCTTAATTGAATGGTTATTCCTGATTTCACATTATAATTAAAAAGAAAAGAAAAAGATACCACTATGTCATACCTTGCTACTTTACTGATAAATTTGAACCTTGCCTCTACATGATCTGATTAATTTAATCAAATACTTACCATCTATTTTTTTAGTTCAAAATTTTAACCAAAAAAAAAAAAAAAATTTAATTTGAATCCTCTATTATATTTTATGTTTCATTTTTTATTTTATTTTATAAATATATACAAAATATATTAAATATTTTTCGATACAAATAATTGATTTGAAATTAAATATACTTAATATGTATTTATTAAATTTGCATAAAAAATATAACTCAAATGAAACAGAAAATTCAAAGTGAAAAAGTCAGCGTTCAAGTGAAAAGAAGAAGATTTATATGACTATCCTCAAACTTAAATCATCTTATCAATTTGGAGATGTGTGGGGGCCATACTTTGGTGCTGAGAAATAGAATATTCTGAATGTTTATGGGTCAAAATCTAAGATTGATGATATGATTATAAGTACCTATCACTCATCATTATGTATATCTATATCTACAGTGCCAAAGAGCTACGCAAAATAATATCTTATTATTTTTTTTTTTCTTTTGTTATTGGGAGTAGTGAAGGTGATTAAAATGAAACAAAAAAAAGAGCACAGGGAAAAGAAGAATGAAGAACAAATAGCGAAGAAACTGCGCCACTCTATTTGGTCCATGAAAATTTATTGCCACTTGCAATTAACTGAATGTATTCCACATGGTGCCCTCTCTCTCTCTCTCTCTCAATACAAAAAGAGTTTGAGTCAAATTTTATTCTTTTTTTTTTTTTTTTCAGGTTTCTTTTGAAAACTTATGGTTATTTAGAGGTTGAAGTTGGAAATGTTAATGCATGCGAAATCAATCTGCACCCAGTGGCCATCAATGTTTCCTTCCTTTTAATTTTGTGTGTAAAAATATTGTTTTAGTTTTATGAAAATATAAAGTTTTGGTCCATTCTTTTAGTCTATGTTTGACTTTTTATTTTATTGAGAAAAATATAAAGATAATAGTATTATTTTAATTTTCTAGATATAAAAGGTTTATTCAAATCTCTTGGGCTATGATTGGACCTTTCATTTTATTGAAGAAAAATGTAAAGGTAATTTAAAAATGAAAAGTTTTGGTCCAATCTCTTAGTCATGTTTGGACCATTGATTTCATTGAGGAAAATACCAGAAAAATGAAATATCTTAAAATATAAATACAAAGTTATATAAATTGACGTGAAAAATGATTTTTTTCAGTCTTTTTTGTTAAAATTTAAGATCCAAATATGATATTAAAATTATAGTTCTTGAATTGTAGTGTACTTTTGATTTTAGTTTATTTATTTGGCCCGGGGGGGTGGGGTGTCGTGGTGGTGCTCCATGCTTAATTTGTTTAATACACAATTAATGAGATGTAGAAAAGTTCAAGTTGTTTCCAATGTCTAGAAATTAAGATAATTGGAACGGATGATTCAATAAGTTGCATGAATGAGATTTATTTATTGACTATCTTAGCTTTTTTTTTTTTTGAAGAGAATATTACAAATACGAAGATTATCCTTCTAACATATTAATAGAATTTAATTTTCAAATTAAATAAATGAAAGCACAAAATCCACAATCAAATGCACATATAAGGTGCATAGAGGAAATCATTTGGATTCGAACTCGAAACTTTTCACATAATAGGAGAGACTAATGTCATTGGGCTACAAGATACTGGACATCTTAACTATTTAAGTACAATGAAATATTAATTGCCAAAGATTTAGGCGGTGTTTGTTTTCATTTCCAAATTAATCTCTAGTTTTTGTTACTATTTAAAAAATAGAAATTGAATAAAAATTATCACCTTCTATTTAGTTTTATTTAAAATAGATTTTTTTTTTCATTTTTAAATTCTTTCCAAATCTATTTTATCATTATACTATCACATCAGTTAAATTCAAATTTAATTAGATATAAAGTACCAAATATCATTTTAAAATTAATAAAATATACATATATTTTTAAAAAATCTTTTTAAATATAAAAAATATAAATCAACAAACTTTTCAAACTTATACTTACTCTAATGATTACTTTCGGACAAAATATCAAGTATAGTTCCATTTTTATTTTCAAATTATAATTATTTTTTTAACTATTGAAAATGTATGAAAATTAGAAATGACTTTGAAAATAAAACCAAATGGCCCTTTGGGCTGTTACCACCTACTTGTGCTTGCAAAGCCAATTGTCGAACAAGAATTCTGACCAAAGTACCCCATAATTAAATTAGACATTCTGCCCAAAAATTAAAAGGAAAGAGAAAAAGAAAAATTAAAACAAACAAACAGAGTTAGAGCATTGCAACAAAATCCACGAATATCTGGGCTACACTTGTATACAAGTTTAGAGCCAAGGCCCATTTATTCAATTGCTTTTATTTTGGCAGATTAATATCTGGACTTGGGAAAATTGGATTACCAACCCAAAAAGAAGATGTCAACTCTTCCATGGACCATGGTAACTGGATAGTTTAACAAATAATAATAATAATAATAATAATAAAGAAAAGAGAAAGTATTCGGATCCGTTTAGTTTTCGGTCTAGCATTTGGATCCGAACTTTCAATTGAAGAAGAACAAAACTTTTTTGTTTCCATATGAAACCACTGAACAGAATCTTTGAAAAATCTAATAGATCTTTTTCAAAATGTGCCTATCTATTTTTTCTTTTTTTGTTTTGGTATAATTGATAAATTATTATAACTCTTTCATAAAATATAAATATGATTTCTTGCTGATTTAAAAAAATGATGAAAAGAAATTTAGCTTCATAATGCTATTATTTTGTTTTGTGTGTGTGTGTGTGTGTGTGTGTGTGGGAGAGAGAGAGAGAGAGAGAGAGAGAGAGAGAGAGAGGCCAAAGTTGGGAAATGCTAATTCAAGAAGTGCATGCGATTTTTTTGGGGGCAAATTGCATTTTCCCCCCTATAAAAATGAAAAAGAGCAAAAAGAACCCCTAGAAAAAAAATAATAGGCAAAAAATGCTTTTGTATATTTGAAAATTATGCACACTGCATTTGTTGCAATTTAATCCTAATTTTGACATATAAAGACTATATTATCCTTAATTATTTTATATATTTTTAATTTATATATTTTTATATATCTTATTTCATTTTCCTTCACACTAATTTTTTTATTTTTAAATTTAAAAAGAATTATTTTTAATTTATTTATTATCATTTCTCTAATTTATTTATTTTTTTATTTTTGTATAAATTATATATAAATATGTAAATAATAAATATATATAAATTATTTAATAATATTTATGTATATATTTATATTTTTGTATATAAATATACAAAATTTAATTATATATTATATATAAATATAAACATAAATATATTAATATATTCAAATATATATATAAATATATCATATATTCTATTTACATGTACATAAATATATTCAATACCTTTTATATAAGAATATATATTCACATATATACATATATTTATATATACACATAATATATATATATATACACATAATATATATATATATATATATATATAACACCCCAATTACACCATTAACCAAAAAGAAAAAAAAAAAAAATGCAATTACACCCACCCCCAATCTCGTCCCTATGCACGCAGCCATGGCCGCCACACTGAGTGGCTGCCGTGGCCGCCTGTGAGATTGACGGCCATGACTGCCTCTGCACGAACGGCTGCCATGGCTGTTGTTGTGCAAGGGGCAGGTTGGGGGGAGGAGAGCAGTGGGGCAGGATTGGGCGTGGGTGAGGTGGGGTTATGGGCTATATATAAATATGTGTATATATATATAAGTATATATTTAATAAATATATATGTATAAATAAAATATATATTTATATATTTTATATTTTTCTTATAGATATGAATTGATCTGAACCATTAATTTTTTTCAAAGCATCCAATGGCTGATATTTGGCGACAATTGTCATTTAAGCAGTAAAACACACAAAACAAGTTGCACTTGCCATGTGTGTAGTGCGTCACTAGATGGAAGAGGTTAATTTTGCTATATTTTTAAAAGTATAAGGAGGGGCGTTACCTATTTTTTTTTTTTTTTTTTTTTTTTCATAAGGGGGTATTTTTTCCTTTCTCATATTTACAAGGGGGTAAAACTTAATTTACCCTTTCTTTTTCAAGTGATTAATTATCGGGATAAGTACTGAAAAAGTGCTTCAAGATGATACCATTTTTAAGTGTCTGAAAGGTCATTAATCCCAGTTGAGAATTAGAATTAGAAACATGACTTTTCGAAAATATGTGAAAACGATATATTTGTTTGTCAGTACATCTTCTTCGAAAGTTGTCATTATTTGCATAATTAGTGCTAACATAAGTATTTATCCAGTTTGTACTTTGCTAAAAATGTGTTTGTTCAGTGAGCACAGTCCAATAAACATATCTGTTTAATAATGGATCCATTCAATTATAACTTTTCAACAACTATAAACAGATCCCTCATGTTTGCAATGTTCATTAATTCATTTTCAACAATAGTAATTCTTATGTTCATAGCCTTAGTAGTTGACGTGGTGCATTTACATCCAAAGCATCTCAAATCCCTTCTAAAGAGGGTGTTAAACATTTATTGGTTCGATAATCTTGAAATTTACTCTTGTTATTTTAAAAAGTGGTTGTTGTATATTGAGGAGATTATAATAAACATGAAGAGCATTTGTATGGGGAAATATAATCTTAAGGAAAAAGAGTGAAACTTTACATTCGATCAATTCCTAAAATCATATCCATAGTAGTAGTTATAGGATTATGAGAAATTTGAGGTGGTGCTAGAGGCGTGAAGAATTGCTTCATGATTATTCGATGTCACTAAAATATAAAAGCACATAAAATGCTAAAAGTACATATCTTTCTTCCTTTCTTCATACTAATGTTATTTCATGCATTATGATTAAGAAAATTGCCATGATCATGACAATGGAATATTATGTTACAAAACAAAATTCAAGGAATATCAAAACTGTGCATGATCACCCAAACGCATTTCTTGTTATGTCTTTATATAATTATGTATACACACACACACACACACACACACACATATATATCATGAGATATATGAATTTTTATGTATGAATAAAAAGCATGTTAACTTAGATTGACATGGATGAATTGCTTAAGATACCATAGTATAATTTACAAACAAATTATATGGTAGAAAACAAGAAATATGAGTTCAGATATTAAAAATTTCATAATGTATTTTTCATATGCTAACTTTGACAAGGTTGTCATGCCAAGTTTAGCATGCGATGCTTATTTAACTAGTAGTGAAAATTAATTTTTTTCTCCTATAAATTTATCAAATTTTCAATTTTATACTATATTTTATATAATTAAAAAGTTAGTCCTATAAGTATAAAGGAATTGGCATATTCAGTCTGATTGTTGCCGAAGTTGAAAAAAAAGGCCCAAAAATCTGACATGGCACACCAGATGTTTTGAAATTGGGAATTTTGCTTTGTTGGCACCAAAGTGTGTTTTTTTTTTTTTTTTTGGCCATGTTGGTAAAAGAATTAGTTGACATGTTTAAGTGACAAAGGTTAATTGGCTTATTTGATCTTTTTTCTTGCTTAATTGGCAACATCACTTTTGAATTTATGATATACATTTATATATACACATAAATATACTCATATCTTTATATATAATTTATAATTATTTTCTAGTTAAGAAATAAAAAATTTAATCTGCCATATAATAATATAATTTTATCTTATACAATTAAAATAATATAATTAAATATATATACATATATAAAGAAATCAACAAACTAAAAGTAGGGGAAAAAAAAAAGAAAGAAATTTCCCACCCCCTCCCCATGGCCAGCTGGGCTGCCCATGGCGGCCGCCTGACCATATCTAGCGAAGCGACCTCTGGCCATGGCACCCAATCTTTTAGGCGACTAGCGCTTGGAAGCCCACGGTAGCCACCATGGCCGCCAAGTTTCTAGGCTGCCAACGCTCGTAGTGCCATGGCCACGGGCTCGCCATGGCCAGCCTGTCCAAGTAGCTTGCGGCCGCCTAGTTCATGGCTGTCATGGCCAGTCAACCATGCCAACCTGAGTGCTTGGAGGAGCAGTTCGATGATAAAGGGTTGGGGGCAAGGTAGTCCGATGGTAGGGTTGGGGGTTGCTGGGAGTTTGTATGTATATGTATATATTTGTGTATATAATATATCTTTATATAAATATATGTATAATATATATGTGCATGTATGTATATATGTATATATAATATATATTTATGCAAATATATGTGTATATATAATTGATACTAATATTAGTCATATTATTATTAATATTTAATAATATATTAATGGTATATTAATATCATTAATAGTGTTACTACTATAATTAATTATTAATTATATGATTAGTAATATATTAATAATAATAATTATATTAATAATAATATTAATTATATTCATAATATGTAGTATTAATAATATTATAATATTATTAATACAATATTATAGTAACAACAACAACAACAACAATAATAATAATACTAATAAAATTAATTTTATTAGTATTATTATTATTATTATTATCATAAGATGATAATATTAATATTATCAATGATAATAATGATATTATTATGATGACAATATTAATATTATCATCTTATGATAATAATAATAATAATAATAATAATGAATAATAATAATAATAATAATAATTTTTTTTAGTATTATTAATATAATTATCATAAGATGATAATATAAATATTATCAATGATAATAATGATATGCTATTAATAATATATTAATAATAGTATTACTAACAAAAATCCAAATAAGCAAAGGCTTTGTTCTCCTACGTTTTCCAGAAATATTTTCCAACCCCCAAAAAAATTTCAGAATAGAGGCACGTTCTTCAAAGTTTTTTCAAAAACACTCAAATTTTATCCCTAAAAAGTCCCTCTGAATTCAATTCAAAAAAATGCTATGCCTAACCTGGCCCTACCCCCCACGTAACCTAACACCCCAATTAGTCTATCTCCTATGTTTGTCACCCGAGTCACACCTCTCTCTCTCTCTCTCTCTCTCTCTCCACCTTCTCTGTATCTATTCCAAATGACAATCTCCTTCATTTTTAAGTTTAATCTCGTCTTTCCTCCATCATTTGGAGGTCGATTAACATATTTTTGGTGTTGGTTTAGGTTTACTATCATGGGTCTTCATATTTCTAACAAATGGGTGTTGGGTTTTTGGATGAAAAGTTGGCAGGTTTGTGGTTTATTGTTGTTTTCCAGTCCTTTTCTGAAGATATTTGTGATGGGTGGAAACAAAGCATGTAGTTGTCAGTGATTGAAATTTATTTTTAACTTTCCCTGACATAGTCCTCCCAAATTCAATTTTGTATGTGTTTAATCCATGAGATCTGATTGCTTTCCTATATATGTGGACCATGTTCTGGATGCTGCTATTTCTCATGGCTTTGTGGCTTCTTTTTCATCTTGTACACTATGTTCTCTAGAACTGATTCTTCTGGCATGGGTACTTTGTTTATTTGACCTATTTGCATAATATCATGGTAAGGCTTAAAAGTGGTTCGACCTTTCTTATTGTCTTTGAGGTATATATGTATTCCTATGGCCGGTAAGGGTTTATTTGACTGCTCATTTTACTTTATGCCATTTCTAGTTTAGGTGTGGTAACTTTATATTGACCAATTATTAGATGAATTAATGTAAATATACATAAGGTTGCAATGTCAAATTCGGAGTTAAGAGCGATTTTATACTACTGATAGTATGATTTGGATGTATATTTTATATTAGGACCGACTGTTTCATTGTTGTACATACCTGGTAGTTTTGTTTGTTAAAAGAAAGCTTTTTTGAATTGCATTATATTCTATAATTAGTTTGGCCTCTTAACACTGCCTTAATATTATTCTTTCTTTATTTTTTGATTGTTGTCCATATATTGCTAGCCATGGACGGATTTATAGGGAGGCAAGCAAGGGCCATTGCCCCCCCCCCCCCCCCCCCCCCAGCTTTGTGCGTATGTGTATATATATTAAATTTTTTTAATAATAATGAATTTAAATTTAAATTTTAAAAAAATATATCATTTAGTATTAACTAAAATATTAATTTTTAATTAACATTCATTAATTTTAAAAGATTTAACTTTTCTTGTTGGGCCTTAAATAAAATAATTAATTATTTAACTAATTTAATTTTATAAACTCAAAATAAATTTTTAAGTCTATATTCACAATCAAGTAATCAAATGAAGATTGTAATTAGATTAGACCCCTTAGAGTATTTTCCTTCTATTTGTGTGAGAAAAATGTATAAGGATTTAGTTAAAAAGAACCTTAAGGACTTGCAAAATAATTAAAATTCATCTTTTTAACTTTAACAAGATTGAGACAAAGAAACAAAAATAAGTGAATATTTTAAAAAGACTTTTTTGAATTTTCTTTCTCTTTCAACAGCTACAAGCAAGAAAAAATTTCCAGCTATAAATATTGTGGAAAAGAGAATCAAAAAAATTAAAAAAATATTTTTTTTAGCCAATTGCTTAGTTAATTATATTGAGAATGATATTTCAAATTTTTTTGATAATGATTCAATTACTAATGAAATTTATGGTATAAAAGATCGTTGTGCTCAATGTAGATCATATATCCCGAGTTCGTAAAATGTGAAATTCATATTTAAACTTTTATATTTTTATAGTTTTTGGCTCCCTAATACTTTCATTTTTGGATCCGTCCCTGCTGCTAGCTAGTGTGGTAGCTATAGCTTAATAGCGTAGGTCTTGACTTATTGACCTCTTTCACGGCAGCATTCTTCTATAACCTTTAACTAGGGCTGACTGCATTGATGTCACATCATATCCACACTTTGCATACAACATTATTTGCATTGTGGGGGCTGTATTTCATTTATTTCTTGAATTAGTATTCATATATACTTTTATTTACCATTCCACAACTCACCTTCAAACCATTTTATTCATCAGTATCCATACTACTTACTAAACACCTCTTACACTACACACACTTGCACAATGGGGAACCATACATCATCTAGTTATGGTGACAATTTGGGGGATTCCAAGTTTTTAGAGATTGATTCTCAGAAAGGGGAGTTGAGGGATTCTGTCTTCTTCGTTCATTTCTACTGTGAATGTTACTATTTTGTTCCTTTATAATTAACAAAAATGTTATTGTATGTTGTTTGTATGATTTTTTTTGTGTTTATATGATTTTCATAATGAATATCTATTTCTGCCTACTTAGAATGAGTATTGTGATGCATCTTGTATGTACTTCCTTCTTGGGTTGTTGTTTGAGTATGATAAGCTAATTCTATTAGTTGATAATTTTCTTTAGACCGCTTACATGTGAACTATCTATTCAAAGGCGTAATGCTTGGAATTTCTCCATCCCATGAGTGGAGAAGTAAGTATACGTCCACGGTGGCCATTATCTGATCTTCTACAAGGCATGTGATTGTAAAGAAACTTTGCAACAAAAAGAGAGAAAAAAAGTTCGGGATTGAGGGAGTAGAAAATTGGTTTTCCATATTTGCAAAGCTTAGATATTAATCATTGTCAAGGGACAAGGAGGACAATAGATACACCCATAATTATATATACACATACTGACAAAGGAATGAGGTCCGCCCTTTAATTGAAGTACATTCCCACCTCTTTCAATAAAAATTTCCATGTGTCTTAACTAAAACCAAAAACCGCATCCCCACTAGCAGTAGATGGCAAGTGTTAGCCACCAAACTAAAGAGGAAGACTTCACCTGAAAAATGAGGCACCACCAACATTTTGAGGAACCTACCATTACCTTCTTGGTTACCGCACAATCTCTGTTATAGAAATGACTACAAGTTAGTGTTGTAAAGATGTTGCCCAATTCTTATTTCTAGTATTTTTTTTTGCTCTAATATATAAATTTCGTACATTATTTCTGTTAATTGTAGAAATTGTTTCAGTTTTGTGACTTGTAATGTGGGTTTTTTAATTTTCCTTTTATGCCATGGATGTATGAATTATGCAAGTGATAAGTGAATACACTAATTATTGTATGCAATTAGTCTCTTTTAATTTCTCTTTTATGGACTGATTTATGAGTGCCACTTTTCACTTTCTTATGTAGCAAAAAATTCCCTTTTTTTTCTTAAAAAAAAAAAAAATTCCCTTGAAGGTATTTGAAATTATTGCCCTCTAATACTCTGCATCTCACCATCAAGTATTTTATATTGAGAAAGAGAATCTTTTTATTGATGTTTAAGAAATTAAAGGCTGAAATTATTCAGCATAAAGATACCAAACAGACAAATCGCTTCACCATTTTAACCAAGAAACAACTCAGAACAGTATAAGGCTGGGGCTAATTTGTCAAAATATAGTGAAATTTTTTTTTTTACAAAACTACTGTAACTTTGAAAAATTTGTAAAATTATGGTAAGACGTGGCTACAAGCCACGCCTTTAACTATTTTTCTTTTTTTTTTAATCCAATAATTAAGAGGCCAATTCATGCATAATGTTCCCTTCAAGAGGCGTGGCCTCCTTTGGGATTTTTTTTTCTTTTTTCTTTTTTTTCTTTTTGATATTGTTTTATATATATATATATATATATATTTTTAATTTTTTAATTTTAATGTTTGAATTTTTTTTTCTTTTGGGATTTTTCTCTTTAGGGTTAACATAGCATCATTTGTTTTATCTTTATTTTATGTAATTTAATATAGAATATTTTATCTTATATTTAAAATTTTAATTAATTGATTTTTTGAAATATTAAAAATGAGCCATAAAATATAGTATAAATTTTAATTTTTTTTATAAATGTACTATTTTATAAAATGCAAGTGATTGAAGCATGCTTTTATAAATTTACTATACTCTATATTTTCTTCAGTTGATGCAATATATTAATTCGTGAAGGAATGCTTGTAATGTTTGAACCTTGGCCAAAATAAGTATGTAAAACCACAGTATATGATTATATATTAATACATTAATCAAGCATTATCATACTTTTTAATCATAAGTGATGCTTGTAATTTCAAGGTATGTTATTATTTTGGTATATCAAACTGTCACATAATATTTTTACTGAATCGGTTCTATTTATCTATTCCACTTATAAAATCCATCATTCACATAACTTTATCATATATATATATATATATATATTTCTATATATTGTCTTTTAGAATTAAACTCAAATGGGAGATGATTCATTTTTTTAGCATGGATATACATGGTTATTAAGAGAAAAAAATGGTCATTGTCAATGCCAATATATCTTGAATGAAAATGATTAATATCATGTATCGTTTTTATTTATTCTTAATTTTAAAGTCCAAATTTACATTTCAACTATTCCGTAAGACAAAGCTAGAATATTGGGGTTTAGGGTTTAGGTATATTTAATTTTTATGCGTTTAATATATAACACTTACTATTTAATTAAAAAATAATGTATGGGTTTTATTCTTTAAGTATGTAAGTGAAATGTAACAGATTACAACTGTATAAAATTTTTGAGATTCTCGACCAAATTTATTATTCTTGAAGTTTGATACAAAGGAAAAATATAAAACATAAAACATAACTACAAAGTTGGAAGAATCAATGTTGTCGGGCTTGGGCTTGGGCTTGACGGTGGGCTTGTTGTCTTGCATGTGCTTGGGCTTGGGTGTCGGCTTCAAAATTTTTTGATGAAAAGTAGAAGGACCAACATTGGAATGTTGATGAGATGTAGAACCACCACCATAAATATCACGGATCCCAAAATTTGTAAAGCCATTTGTTTTGGTAGGCAAGTCAGGAATCCCTGCCTATGTGTGTGAAATTGTATGTTCATATTTGCCACTAAATTAACTGGCATATTGGTTTCCTCCCAAGGAAATTTATTGAAATGTAGAAGTACTGCCCAAATGATATTGCATCAAAAATAACATGTAGGATCCATGTTCCCCTCGCAATAATATGTCTTGCATATTATTAGGGCGTACTGGTTCAACTTCGACGAACAACTCCACACTACTTATGCCAGCCCTCGGATCCGACAATTTTGACAAATTAATGTCATTTTCCACTTGCATGATTGTTGATATGCGAGTCTCCTTATCCAAATGAAATATATGCGAGTAGTCATTTATAAATGAAATATTATTTATAAATAATAAATCTTGATTAACGTATTAATATATAATCATATACTGCAATTTCACATGCCTATTTTAGCCAAGGTTCTAACATTACAAGCATCCATTCAAGAGTTAATATATTACATCAACTAAAGTAAATATAGAGTACAGTAAACTTATAGAAACATGCTTCAATCACTGCATTTTATAAAATAGTATATTTATAAAAAAAAAAATTAAAATTTATACTACATTTTTATGGTCTCATTTTTAATATTTTAAAAAAATTAATTAATTAAATTTTAAATATAAAATAAAATATTCTATATTAAATCACATAAAATAATATTAGGGCTGATGTCAGCCCTAATATTATTCCTAAAAGCAAAAAAATTCAAACATAAAAAAAGGAATTAAAAAAAAAAAAGAAATTCCTAAAGAGGCGTGGCCTTCAATGCAATCGTGTTGCAGCAATTACGGATTTAGAGGTGTGGCCCCGAGCCACGCCTCTTAATTATCTAATTAAAAAAAAAAAATGAAAAGATAGCTAAAGGCGTGGCTTTGTAGCCACACCTTACCATACTTTTATAAACTTTCAAGAATTAAGGTAATTTTGCAAATATTATTTTTTTCACAATATTTTTATAAATTAGCCCAAAATAATAACATACCTTGAAATAACAAGCATCACTTATGATTAAAAAGTATGATAATGCTTGATTAATGTATTAATATATAATCATATACTGTGGTTTTACATGCTTATTTTGGCCAAGGTTCAAACATTACAAGCATTCCTTCACGAATTAATATATTGCATCAACTGAAGAAAATATAGAGTATAGTAAATTTTCTAAAAACATGCTTCAATCACTTGCATTTTATAAAATAGTACATTTATAAAAAAATTTAAAATTTATACTATATTTTATGGCTCATTTTTAATATTTCAAAAAATCAATTAATTAAAATTTTAAATATAAGATAAAATATTCTATATTAAATTACATAAAATAAAGATAAAACAAATGATGCTATGTCAACCCTAAAGAGAAAAATCCCAAAAGAAAAAAAAATTCAAACATTAAAATTAAAAAATTAAAAAAAAAAATATATATATATATATAAAACAATACCAAAAAGAAAAAAAAAAAGAAAAAAAAATCCCACCCACGCCTCTTGAAGGGAACATTACGCATGAATTAAGTGGCCCTCTTAATTATTGGATTAAAAAAAAAAAAAAATAGTTAAAGGCGTGGCTTGTAGCCACGTCTTACCATAATTTTATAAATTTTTCAAAGTTACGGTAATTTTGTAAAAAAAATTTTTTTCACTATATTTTGACAAATTAGCCGCTGGGAATTGAGTGCAAATCTGTATCTATAACCACTTCATGCATATCGACAGATCCCAACTTTTAATTTTTAAAAGGGTGTGTTGACAAAAGTATCAAATTATATTATAAGTCGGATTAGGTGCATGATTTAATTAGCTAGTGGAAACAAACATTAGTCAATCCAAATCCAACATTTTTACCCGTCTTAGTGCACATCGGAAGTAACTCATGTTTTCCTAATATAATTTCTCATGTTCTCGGCCTATCAGTAATCATATACATGTCTTTTTAATCAATTGAATTTAGTCCCATGAGAGTTCCATCATATGATGATTATCAATTTTTTTATTTATAACATTATTGTATTTCTCATTTCATAGTTTTATAATTCACTTGATTATTGCTTTGTACAAACGGCATGAAATTTATCGAAATTAGAATTCAATTAGAATTACTTTTCTCTTTTAATTATTTTCTATCTATAATGGAAAAACTGAATAGTAAATTTTCCTAATGATAATTAGGGGCAAAGTAAACTTTCCTGTGGTTGCTAAAATTTTACAATCACTTTGATGTGAAGTTGACTTGGTGTCCATGGATGGCTTCTATTATTATGTATAGATATATATGTTTATAAATAATTATAATTACATATAATATATATATATATGTAACAAGATCAGAAAAACAACTTGAAAGATAGATATGAAACAGTGACTATAATTATGAAGCAATTATGAAGCATCCAAGTGTGCAATATAATGAACATACGGGGGAGATGTATGCCCCTCCTTATTTGTGCGATAGGTTTTCTTGTGTAAGAATATGTTTGTATTACCAATTCTTTCCTTCAATTGTCCAACTATTGTTTTCATCTTTATTTGTACAATAACATATAATAATTTTTGAAACTAAATTCATTTGCAGATCAAACCTTCATCTTCCCAATATTTTGATGTGGGGAGCCTTGATATGATTTGTTACAAGAGATTTTTGAGGAGCCGATACTAGTTGACCATATGGGCAATAGGGGGGACGTTGTTGATGCTGGCGTACAGTTGGGTGTGGATTATCTACATCCAATTGTTGTTGCGGATTTTGATACATCACGTACATCCTTTCATTACTAGGGACCGCAGTTACCAACTTGGTCGCCAATATGATCAATAGGGGACAGAGATCCCAACCCTATGGCTCAATATGTACCTCCACCACCTGATGCCGAGCCTCATCATAGTGATATAGCATCAGTGGATGGTCATGTGAGCACATGGTGTGGACTCTTTCGACGAGCGAGGAGACCACGCACATTTACTTCCACTAGCACCAACGAGGTCAGCAATGCTTGGTGCGAACCGTGCACACTACCATCTCCATAGTTGGTAAATCCATGTAGATATATTTGGACTTTCTTCATGTTTTGTACGTCAGACTATGAACTGCCTGAAGGTTATCGTATTATTAAAATAAACTCGCAATCAACATTAGATAATATTTAATTATGCTATTGTGAAACACATTACTTTGCGAATTATAAAGGTATTAGTGAACCACAAGTGAACAAATATTGCCATTAATAGTGAATAAATCATTTTTATTATTCAAAGTTACTTCTGTATATTAATTACTATTAACCACAAATATTAAAATTGAAAACATTTAATTTATTGGTCATGTTAAATGCACAAAATATCACACAATAATTTCTTGTTTTACTGCTAGCAAAATTACGTATAAATTAACATAATTATATTATGTGATGTTTTTTATATAACATGTTGGATATAATTAAATTATTTCATTTAGTTGTCTAACGAAATCATAACATCAAATTAAAATAAATATAGGCAACATAATTTTATGCGTATTATATTATTTCATATATTTATATAATTATTTGTTGTATTGTTTATTAGGTATAGTAATACGCTAATGTAATAATTTACAATATGATATTTTTTGACTTTATTCCTAAATTATATATTTTCTACTACTATACTAAATAATTTAAATTTAATTAATTTATTGGAATTTATTAAATTTCTTAAAATATTTTTTTATACCGTTACATACTACATGTATAATTTATTCATCTATTTTTGTTTTAAATTTAATATTCCGTTTAATATAATGATTTAATTAATAATATGATTCATATCATACATTAAATTTACATTTTTTATTAATTTAACTAAGTTATTATTAAATAATTAATTTGTATATTAGTAACTAGTTTAACTTTAATCAATCACTACTAGCTCCAAGATAATACAACATATGTTATTTTTAGACTACACAAAAAATAAAAATGTCAAATTAAATTATCAAATAAAATATAATTAAACATCATTTCGTTACAATCATATTTCAATCATTACAAAAATATATATATATTCAAACACACACACACACACATCATCCAACTATAAATATACATATATATTACATAAAAAAATCACTTTCACCCTATAAATCCAACAAAAAAGCAACTGATTTGACATCAACAGTAAAGTTTGTCAAGTCTTAAAATATAAAGAGATAAATAACTCATTATCAAATCATTTTTCATATTTTTCCAAAACAAAAAGAAACACTTGGCACATTCTCTAGATTTTCTCCCATAAACTCATTCCCCCAAATATTTTTCTACAAAATGCCCAAAACGTAGCAGAACAAGGGCAAAGACTTCTTCCAATAAGACAAAAAAATGCCATGTCAGCTGGAAATTTACCACCTATGTAGATATCCCCAAATTCAACAAATTTCGACACGTCACATCAGTATTTTTGACCATTTTATGAGATTCTAGTGACAATTGGACTAAATGTGCTAATTTTTTTATACTCACAGGACAAACTTTTTATTGTGCACAATATAGGACAAAATTAAAAATCGGGTATTTTTATTGGATGAAAAAATTGATTTTTTTAAACTAGTATTTCGATATATGGGTATGGATTTTTGTTTATTGCATGAAACAATTTATTCCTTTTAATTGAGAATTTTATGAAACAAAGATTATCACTAAAAATTAGAGAGAAAACTAATTTTTGTTTATGAGGGAAGTGCAAGTCAAGAATCCATTGAGCTCATCGTTTAAAGCAACCTGATTTCTTTAATTCTCTCTCCATCATATGGATTAGTTAAGTTCAACTACTTTTATTGCCAATTATCAATTATCAAACATAAGTCCAATCTCTAAAAATTAAATTTCAACCGGTATTAAACACAAATAATTCATATAAATCAACATTAGAGTCACAAATCCAAAAAACTCAAAATAATCTAGTCTAGATACATAATTACTCCAATCAAGTATAATTCATACAAAGGGAGCATATATCTTAAGTAATTATAGAGAGGGAGAAACACTCGAGATCACCACAAATTAATCCTCATTTTTTCCACAAAATTTGATGATCCCATGACAAATCCAAGATGCTTTCCTCCAAATTATCAAAAATTATATGAACTACAGTTTTAATTAGGTTATTATGACCTAGTATAGAGAGAAAACACAGAGAAGAGTTCTACAAATAATAGTAAAAGTGTATAGAGGTAAGAAAAATAAAATCTGGTTTAAGTGATGAATGACTTCTGAGCCTTAATCCCCTTTAGTTTAACTGAGTGGGTTGTGATCAATAGCATAAATTTCACACATAAAGTGTGAGGTCAGGAGTTCAAACTTTAACGGATTTTTGATGTGCGCGCGCGTGTGTGTGTGTATATATATATATATATATATAGGTAAAATGCTCATTATCCCATGTGAAATTTGAAATTGCCATAATACTCCTTATAACAAAATAGGAGTCTGGTCAGTACCTTGTATTTCTTCAAAGTAGCTACATTATTGCTTGATAGAGAACGTGCACTCAGAGTGCAACTACGAATGCAATTTTGCATATGAATTGTCCATAATGCACTTTAGGGATTTAGTATGCCCTTTTTTTAAAAATAATTTTTAAAAATCTTTTTTTAACTATTTATTTTTCCGTATTAATTTGAAAAACTTTCCTTCATCTCTCCTTTCTCTTATTTCTCTACTTGAAGCTGTTTTCCTTTTTGGTTTTATCTCTCTCTCTCCCTCTCTCTCAGTCTCAAAGGTAAATTACCACAAGCTCATCTAGTAGCAAGCACTGTCGTCTCAACAAAATTGGAGGCCTACGGCAAAACATAAAAATAAGGCCTTTAATATATAATAAAAAATTAATTTTCCACTATAAATATCTTTTTATTAATCATTTCGTATAAACTTCTTGTGTAAAATATTATTATCTAAATTTATTCTCTAACTCTTTTCATATGCAAAATTATTAATTACAATTTTATCATTAATTTTATTTAATATTATTTTTCAATTGATAGAATAGTTAGCCCAATTTATCTTTCTTAAGACGTTGACAAATTTCATTGGTTTAAAATTTGAAAAAATTATTTTAGAAAAAGAAAAATAAATTTAAGAAATAAAACCTTGATTTATAGTAAAAGATAATTAACGCTAATATTATTTAGTGATTAGTATTGAAAAAGAATGAATGAGATGAGGTTTTGATAAGTAAAAGAATAAGAATTAAAAGAATAGTGGTGATTTAGGAGAATCAACAGTAATAAAATTTATATTTATATTTTTAATTAATTATTTATTGTAAGTTTCACTAATAAGGCCAAATTAAATGCCTTATACTTTTTTTAGGCCTAATTGTTTGAAAAAGAAAACATATATATGAAGCTTTTAAAGTAAAGACCTAATTTTTTTTAGGCTTATAACATAAAAGAAAAATAATAGGTCGTACTTTTTTATTTTTTAGGCCTAAAATATAGAAAAAAAAATGCATATAGGAGGCCTTCAAAATTTGGAGGCCTAAGGCGGCCGCCTTTTTTGTCTAAAGGTAGAGTCATCCTTGATAGCAAAAGCCAAAGCCGAGCACCAAAGCACGCCTTGGATCTGAGATTTAGTTCTCCACCCATGTGTAAGTGTAACTTGAGATGCAACATTAAAGTGGTTGAATCTGAGCAAATGCGCACAAAGGGGAGACTTTACTACAGATGTTCCAATTAAGTTTATGATTTTTTTAGTTGGTGTAATCCAATTAGTGCTACATGATTTTCTATGGGAATTCTTGTTGTTCCTACAAAGGCGACATGCCACCATGAAGAAGAAGGGAATTTAGAGGAAATTTCAGCAACGAATGAGATTATTTCTCCAGTAGTTTAAGCTATTCAAGCTGGAGGGAGGCATGAAAACTAGACTTACATACACATTTTGTGGATTCTACTCGCTGCGTTTATTGTATTATTGTGCTCCTATTGAAAAATTAGAATTGTAGAATATGCTAAATACCTCCATGTGTTATCTATATGCCTTATGTTATGTGTTCCTTTTTTATTTTATGTATTTTTGTAGTACAATTTTTATGTATCTTTAGTAATTGCAATTTTAATGTCAATTTTTAAGCTTTATTTTCATTTTTCATTGTACCCTAAACACATTTTCTCATTGTGCCATTGTTGAATAATTTTTTTTATTAAAGGTAACCATTAAGTGTCAACGAAATTTTGTTATGGGTTGAGCCAAACCCCTATATTAGTAAAAAAAGTCATATTACCACCCCCTTTGTAAAAAGGGCCATTGAATCCCCCCGTTAAATTAAAAGTGTCCATGCACTTGATAAGTTAAAAAAAGAGGCCATGTTACTCCCCTTAGTAAAAAGAAATGCAACCACCTTATTATGTTCAACTCATATTAATGAATTTAATCTCTACAACTATAAGGTAGAATTTATAGAATATATTATACTAATAATTAATATAAATCGCCCTTTTGAAATAACAAAAGAGGAAAGCAGGTATTGGAAGGATAACTTTGAAGATTTTATATAATATATAACCCTTCTTTTGGTGTTATGGTGTTTATATATACAAAAATCACAAGAGCATTCAGAAGCTCCCTCTATATCCATCAACTAATTTTCAACAACCAACAGAAAAACAAGAGCAAAAGCATATCATACAGTCAGTAGTCTACACCACTATCGAAAATAATAATCAAGCCCAAACCAACTAAATGCATATGCCTATCCATTAGCAATGCCAATTAATAGCAACAAAAAGAAGGATGGATCCAAAAAATGGTTACCCAAATAGTAAGCCATCAAATCAAAAAGCCAAAAACTTCTGTTCAGATTCATTCTTCTGTCTTCAAGGTCTCCACACTCTTTTCCTTGAGTTGATGCCTGCCAATACATCTACAATTTGTGGCTTTCTCAATCTTTTCTTCCTAGTTGACTGTTCTTCAGCTAGGGTAGCAGCATTTTCTTTGTTCTGCTTCGAGCAGGTACAGATGTACCTACACTTGTTGCACCACATTGTAGATTTGAAGCAACTGGAGCAGGATGAGGCACAAGTTCGGTTGCGTTTGAAGTTTCACCTGCGATGGACTTCTTCTTTCTTTTGTATCTAGGTAATACTTCATTCCTTCTCCCTTTATACAACTTTCCCTATAAAATTTAAGCAACACAATAATGTTAACTTAACTTGTCCATATAGTAGTTAACAGATTTAAAGCTTAGAAGTAGGTTCATGTTTTCCTTACCTTCTTTGGATTTAGATTTAAGTATGGAGGCCCTTGGTCCTCGGAGGGTCCGTTAGCAGCACTTCCAGAAATTATGGCAACCAAGGATATAAATGAATAAATCATGTTTGTACGTTTTAGAAATTTTAAAAAATATATTATGGTGTATGACTAAGGACTTGATTTGGATTGGGATTATGCTGCCTAACTTTTGTTTGTTGTATATATTTACTCCCCTAAGCCTGTTGAGTCTTATTACCCTTACTACCCTGGAATGAAACAAAGAATATGATGTTACTTAAAACATTAAACATACCTAAAATCATTACACTTGACATAAAATAGCATGGAAAGATCAAATTAACTATAACTTGTGTAACTTAAAACTGGCATGTGTTAGATTTCGACCAGTTGCTCTGTTATGTCCTTTTTGAAGGCAATTTTTACATGTATGAATGAGTCTTTTAAGTGTGGATCTTGTTACCTAGACTTCACCAGGTCCGCTTCTCCTAAGCTTCTCTGGCCTTCTTTTCTTCACTCTCAGTTTTGGTGCCTTAAGATGGGGGTCATTGGCATCACTCTTGATGTATTTATTCTTTCTAGGTACAACATGAATTATTTTGCTTTAGGCAGCCAAATACATTTCCTTCTTGTGGCATGTATTGACAAAATCTTCCAAGTCTCTCTTTCTTTCAGCAATGGCTACACATGCTTGTGGACAAAGGCATCTGATATGGGATAGCCCAATAGGCTCGGCCCAATCACCACAGACCCAAGGATGTAGCGCTAGGCCCATCTGATACCCAGGGCCCAATAGTGCTACTGATGTCATGTGACCCAAATCAACCATATAGATCGACGTCATACTCTGGCGAGTAGGCACTCGACTGGGTCACAAATAAGGCCTCTGGTCGAACCCTCAACCGTGGCGCTCATCCATCTCTCACTCCGTACGCCAACCCATCATAAGATCGACCTTGCCACCAACCATGGAGGTCGACTCGGCACAAAATTAACTCTGCCGCATTAAATGCCCTGACAGGCAGCATGCCTCCGCATTAATGACGCATGCCACCCCAGTACCACTTATGCTGCCTCACTAGGCAGGAGGTGCGTCTACAATGTGTTAACCTGCCCATGAAACCTGGAAAGGCAGCCACCAGGAATAGTACAGGAATGAGAAATGACCTAATGCCTCTTATGCAAGGACATGGATCCTTCCTACATGTCAAGGACATCTCAGACAAATCCCCACTAGGACAAGACTATAAATACCCCCACTCCAACCTCTCAAAAGGTATGCCATTCTATATGAAAAAACGCTTTGCTACTCGCTATATCTAGTTGACTCTATACTAACTTGAGCGTCAGAGTGCCTTAGCCGAGGGCACCTCGGCTAGCCTGATGAGCCCTCGGCTAGCCTGACGTTTGCTTATAATTGCAGGACTCAGCACAATCACCTTTACATATCGACCACTAAAGTCGAACACTTCCAAACTTACCATCTGATCTAGCTTAAAACGGATTTCACCATCATCATTTGGCACAGTCTGTGGGAAAACTTAAGTCCGCTATCGAAAATTGTGAACACCAGGCGAGCCCCCTCGGGAAGAGAAGAATACAAGAGGTCTAGCTCTCTCCTTCCTCGACCTCAGTAAGAAGTTAGTGCACCAGGGTCGAGCGCCCAGCCAAAACAGGTGGTCACCCTGATCATGCCTCAATTGATGTAGGTCATCAGCGAGCAGATATCCGCCCAGATTTCAGCTTAACTTTCAGCAGCTTTAAACTGGCACACCATACAACTGGATTCGGCAGCTAGTGCAACGCCGCAACCCACGGCGCCGGAGGAGAGACCTCCTAGAGAAAACCAGGATCGACCAGAGTTCAGAAGGCTTCCCTCGAGGCGCGAAGTAAACCCAGGCTATTTTCCAAGAGAAGTGGCCCGACCCTTGCCTCACGAAGAGGTTGTAGATTTCGTTGATCACAGCGTTCGACCCATTCGAGCCCCGCAGCGCGATAGGGTCGAGTGCTCGAGACCTCACCTGAACAGAAATGTATCCTAAGCTGAAAGGGAAGAATGGGAGGAAGTATCCCACCAAGTCCAACAGTTGAATCAACGATTGGAAGAGATCTCGTGGAGAAACACAGAGAAAAACTATAATCAAGAGGGACCGCCGAGGTTCTGAAGGGCGAGAGATTCACCATTCGTCCAGGATATTATTGACAAACACATTGCCATTGATGCCAAAATTCAACTGGCCTACCCCAATATGATGGCTCGTCAGACTGAAACGAGCACCTGATGCAATTCAAGCACATGATGCAGCTCCACGGGCACAGTGATTACATCCACGCTAAGATGTTAGTAATCTTTTTTCAAGAGATATCGCTGGACTGGTTCATTAAGTCAGAACCGGTGTCGATATACTCGTACGACCAATTGTGCGACAAGTTTTTACACCAGTTTGCAAGCAGAAGAAAGGCAAAACCCCTATACACCCATTTACACATGGTGAAACAGAATGAAGGGGAATCCCTCCGAGACTTTTTTACTAGATGTAACATGAAAGTGTTGAAAATCGATAGCCCACGGATCGAGTTCCTGATCAACGTATTATTCTTGGGCCTCAGACACAAGGAATGTGCTAATGCATTGGTGCGCGAAAAACCCATGTCAATGGAGGAGCTCTTCGACCTCCCAGAAAGATACATGACCCAAGAAGAAATTAATAAACTGAAATATGGCAATCTCGAGGTCGAGAAGAAGAAGAGCAAGGAGAAAGATAATTACAAACTTAGGGAGGGACATCGATCCCCCATCAAACGCTTCCATGATTACACCCCGCTTAAACTCCCAAGGAAGGAGGTGCTATTTGCTATCCAGCATGACAATCTCCTCAAAAGGCGCAGGAAATTGACAGAGACAGAGGCCATGAAAAAATTAAAGAAATACTACTACTTCCATAAGCAAAAAGGGCATGACACAGAAGATTATTTCAATTTATATGATGAGATCGAAAGACTGATCAGGTAGGGTCATCTGAAAAAATACGTCGACGAGCATGCTAGGCACGAAGAGGGCAAAACCGATCGAACTCCCCGTAGAGAAAGGTCGGCTAGCCTGAGGAGAGAAGATAAAGGAAAAAGACCAGCCCAGGAGCCCCACCCGCCCATTCGAGGATTCATCGACATGATTGCGGGAGGTCCCACGGGGGGGGTGGAAACTCGAGGTCCGCTAGAAAATAGACCCAAAGGCAACTGGAGTCGACCAAATCAGCTAAGGTCGAAACGGTTTTCTAGGTTTCAACCAGCGTAGAACCAATCTCCTTCACCGAGTCTGACCTTGATCATCTAGAGAACAGAGGATTCGATTGAACAATGGATTGGCCCATGGTAGTAACGCTCGAAATAGCCAATTTCGAAGTTAGGAAGAGCTTGGTCGACAATGGTAGTTCTATGAACATCATATTTTTGTCCACCTTGAACAGGATGAATTTGGGGCAATTAAAGTTTGAGCCAGTCCGAACGCTGCTGGTCGGATTTGGGGGGTCCAAGATCATCTCGGATGGATCTATTAACCTATCGACATCCTTTGGACCGAGCCCCCGCAGCAGAACCTTGATGATCAACTACCTGGTAGTCGACGCTCCATTCACCTACAATGTCATCATTGGACGACCTACCTTGAACGACTTCAGGGCTATTGTCTCAACCTACCATATGAAGATCAAATTTCCAACCCCAGCAGAAGTAGGGGAACTTTTGTGTAATCTTAAGGATGCATGGCGCTGCTATACCATTTCGGTCAAGTCCAGTGAATAGAAGAATAATGAATCATCGACAGTACAATCTACCTAGTCGATCCTCCGCTGGCGATAACCCAGCTAGCACCAAACTTCTCTCCTCCACCTAACCAAACTCGATCAGATCCCAAACAAAGGTATTGGGCCAGGTTGGAGTTAGGTTACCTGGCATCTCGACATACCCCATTCACTAGTCCCTCGGGATATTGAAACCCCCAGCGACTCAAACATATAAGTAACATTTCTTCCACTCTTGTCCATAGGAAGAGGCCAAGGTGACAAGAAATTTATGGTGGGGTCGAGCAGTGAGATAATAAAAGCCCGAATCATCGGTGCTACTCGACTTGCGGGACATCGAAAGATGAAAAAGATTGGAGAAGTTGTCAAAATTGGTAGGCTGGTCGAATATGTGCATTAAGACGATAAAACTATAAATAGTAGAAAAATAGTTGGGCAACAGTTGGGTTATACACCTTCTAAACCCCTAAGCAGGTCGACTACAAGACCACCTAAGGGGAACCTAAGACCACACCTAAAGGCATCCTCAAACACAGTTATACAACCAGCTGGGGGTCGATGCATCCGACCAGAAGGCCCAAGTGTTAAAAGTTCATACTCAACGGGAATATGATACCACTGCCTAATGCGCCTCAGATCAGTGGGGGTGATCGTAGACACTATTTCACTATAATGATCAGGGGTAAATAATCAATCATGTGACGGAGGAGCCTGACTTGGCCCAGCTCCATCACCCCCGCAATTGTTGCTCCAGCTACTGAAACTCGAGTTATCGCTCGACGAGCTACTCGACTCCTCTGATGAACCCCCAAGCCTATCAGAGTGAGTAGCCTCGCTGTCCCCCCCCATGACTACCCTCAGAATCGGACAAATGCAACATGGCTACAACAAAGGAATAATGCTAAGGAAAGCGAAGGAAGAGACTTACTCTTTCTTAGTGAACAAAAAGCACAATATGGTAGCAGCAAATGCAGTTGGCTCAAGGCTCGACCAGACATGAAGGCAGTAAAAGTAAAAATGAGTACTTTAACAGCACTTATTTATAAGCACACGAGCGCGGGAATCCAAGCGGTTGTAAGAATGCTGTAACCGCCGTTTGGCGCCATACCTAGCATGATGTAACTGCTCATTAAATACATGAAACTCAAGTCGATTTTCAAAAACCCTCGTCGACCAAACTGTTTAACCGCACAATAGACTACTCCCTAATCTTTCTTGTCGATCATCTCGTTCAGCATTCGGAAGTGGGGGGAACTCATGATATGGGATAGTCTAATGGGCTCAGCCCAATGACCGCAGACCTAAGGATGTAGCGCCAGGCCCATTTCATACCCAGGGCCCAATGGTGCTACCGACGTCAGGTGACCCAAATCGACTATACAGATCGACGTCGTATTCTGGTGGGCGAGCACTCGACTAGGTCACAGACAAGGCTGCTGGTTAAACCCTTGACCACGACACTCGTCCTTCTCTCACGTCGCACGCCAACCCATCATAAGATCGACCTTGCCACAAACCATGGAGGTCGACTCGGTGCAAAATCAACTCTGCCGCATAAATGCCCTGACAAGCAGCATGCCTCCGCATTAATGATGCATGCCACCCCAGTACCACCCATGTTGCCGCACTAGGCAGGAGGCGCGTCTATAGTGTACTAACCTGCCCATGAAACCTGGAAAAGCAGCCACCTGGAATAGTACAGAAATGAGAGATGACCTAATGCCCCTTATGCAAGGATAGGGAACCTTCCTACATGTCAAGGGCATCTCAGACAAATCCCCACTAGGAAAAGGCTATAAATACCCCAACTCCAGCCTCTCAAAAGGTATTCCATTCTATATAAAAAAACCCTCACTTTGTTGCTCACTATATCTGGTCAACTCTATACTAACTTGAGCGTCGGAGTGCCTTAGCCGAGGGCACCTTGGCTAACCTGACGTTTCCTCGTGATTGCAGGACTCAGCCAAATTACCTTTACATATCAACCACTAAAGTCGAACACTTCCAAACTTACCATTTGATCCAGCTTAAAACGGATTTCACCCTCATTAGTATCCCTTCAACTAAAACACACCATAAATGCACTCTTTAGCACCTAAATCCACATTGTGCTTGACCAATTAATGGTCAATCTTATACTCATCTCCATCACACCATATTGCAAAACAGTTTCTTGCTTCACTGTGACACTTGTTAATATTTTTCAGAATGTTAGGATAGATGTCGCCTAAAAATTTCTCCAATGCTTGTCTTGTCATTTACAACCTAGTCATAAACTTGCACCTAGTCCAGTCCAACACGCTAATGATGGGCTTATCTTTGGAAGGTAGGATGTAACTGTTGAAGGATGAAGAGAGGAGATAGACAAGGATCTATAATAAAAACCAAATTAAAGTAAAAAATAACTTGCAATCTCCAATCTAAAAATCAATCAACATGTCATAAACTAGGATTTGGAAGCAAGATAGTTATCTTTGAACAAAATCAAGGCACCAATGTGGATCTTCCTCTTGGACTCTTCCAAAGCAAGATTTATACTCTCCACTTCAAGGATCAACTTCACCACACCTAAGGCTCCTTAATGCAACAACTTTTGCTCACCAAAGGAACACCCAAACAGCCTCTAAGAGGCAGAAATGAGGAAGAAAAATAGCTCCAAAATTGCCCAAGCAATCTTCCAAAAATCAACCAAATGGAATGGAACAATCTCCAAATCAAAGCTTCCCAAATGTGAAGCCTCTAATAGTGATCCACACACCTAGGAAGAACACTCAAATCCTCACACTCTAATCTATAATAGAATGGAGGAAGAAGATGATAGGAGAGAGAGAGGGTGGCGATTTTGGGGGTGAGAGGAGCATGAGAGAATTTAGGGAGGTAGTTACTGAACACACGAGTTGTGTTACCTTTTGGAGGGAAAATAGAAGCATGGATCAAGCACTCCCTATGTCTGGCCACCACATGTATTTATAGGATAGGATGGAAGCCTTCACACCATCCACACATGTGCCAACTTGCTAGATTTTTCTAGCTTGAATTGAATTTTTAATTTCATAAATTAAAAATGTCAACTCAATAAATTCAAGTGGAATCTTTCATTTGATTTCCCTCAAAAATTAAGATTCCCTAGCTAATTAAATTAACTCTTTAATTTAATTAGTTTAATAAACTTAATTTCTTAAGTTAATTGAATGAACTTAACCCTTAAGTTGACTTTGACTAATTAAATTGTCACATGGCACCAATTAAATTAACTCATTGATTTAATTACCATAATTTAACTCTTTAAATTATTTTAATTAATTTAATACTTAAATTAATCAAGCCAAAGTGACTAATTAATAATTAGCCAACTAGCTTTCTCTGCCTTAGGCGAAACCACCCATATGCAGTTTTCTAACTTTTTAGAAAATTCCTCCTATCAAATAAGAGTATCCTAAGCTTTTGTGTGTGATCCATTAGGTTCACCAACTCATTAGACATGGGCTTACAACTCTTTCTGATATTTTGAATATTAAAATGTTTGAATTAGTTTAAACTCTTTTAAAATAACAACTTTATCAATTAATCTCCATTAATTAAAGAGTACCCAATCTCTATAGTCATGCCTAGCATAAGCCTATGGAGCCCACAAATTGGATGAATGAATTATTTTGAGGTTAACCATTACCGCTTACAATTGTCGTGCAAATACGGTCCTTCCATTTCCTATCTCCTAAAAGAGGCCTAGGGCAAGATATTTGCCAGCTCCCTAATAGGCTCGATAACTATATATCTATTCTTAATGTTCGATTCCTCCTTATGACCTCAACTTTGGAAAACTCCTTTTCCAAATTGTCACATCACCTTGCGTAAGGATTTCTTGGAATTGATTATCTTAGAATACATAAGAGATCGTCCTGTTATTCACCGACGGGTGAAACGAATCCCATTTTGGAACTCACCAACCTTCATACTTAGGTTCCCAATCTAATCCCTGGACGACCAACTACGTGGTCGGAGCAAAATCAAAGCACAAGGACCCAAATACAAGGTTACTGTGGAACCTCAAGTCAAAGGACTAATTATATGCACTATCGTAAGCTAGAGAACTTGCCACTATTGACGTGCCACTATAGCTATCTATTAGATTCTCTAAGCGGTCTTCAATGACTTGTTCTCTAATAAGCATCCACTAACATGCATCCATGTCTAATATAGATTGCCTATGAAACGGGACAATATCCAACTTCTTGGAATGTACATTGTTAGTGTAAGTTTATTTGAATCTTAGATACCATATCTCATAAGATTCTAAGACTTGGAATATTTAAAATCATGACCTTAGAGACTTGTTTCATGATCACCATCATATGTATGACCAAATCCCATAGTCTAGTATGATTTAAGAGCTTCAACGAAATGCATGTGAAGAAATCATAAACGCATAAGATAAAGATTACCATTTTATTGAATATCATTCAATCAAGACTGTTACATAAAGTAGTTATACATGCCAATCTAATTAGCTTGTGGAATACTATTCTAACAAAGGACTCACCAAGATTGTTAACTATGATGTCAGGCAAGCATTTTCTTGAGAAATGGCTCCTATTTCAAATCCTGCAACCATTTTGCTGCAGTTTCATACTCAAGGGATTTCTTTGGGTCAGCTTTTTTAATCTTCTTCATTCACATTCCAAATCCAGTCTTGTTTGTTGTACTTGCTGCATTCTAGAACAACTATCTCAGTTTATCATCAACATGCCTCATCTTAAAGTTGTCATACTATACCTCAAACAATACCTATTTTTTGACGGTAACACAAGAGTTTATATAACCTTCACCAACTGTCTAGAATGAAGATTTTTCTATTCTCACAAATGCCTGTAATATCTTCTAATAGCTCTATCAGAAACCAAGTCTAATTCTCCTTATTTTCCACTTGCATAATAGCCTAGGCCATGAGAAACATGTTATCATTCCCTACATGTGTGCTTGATGTCACCTTTCTTCTATTGCTCCTTCTCTTCAACATCCTTCTCATTTTCAGCACCATCCCTGATTTAGTGTCTTCCCCATCATTTTCAGCAAAAATCTCATCATCAGAGGAGTCCTCAACATTTTCAAACATCTTAATGGGAGCATCTAAGTCAACTATATCACAAGTTGACTCATATTCTTATTTTGATTCCACATAATATTCATCACTGGAATCATCTAGCTCTGTTTGATCATCTTCAGATGCCTCAAAAGGTCCACTAACTCTTGCAGACTGCTGATCAACATATAGCTCAATATGGTGAAAGTCTTGTTTAAAAATAGGCTGAACAGATTGATCTAGTCCATCATTATGTACTTCTTCATTCATCCTTGAGAGAGTCTTTTCTGTTGCTAAAAAGTGGACTAAGCCCTTATTAATTTGTGGTAAATGTTAGTTTAGCTCCTCAACCGTTACTTATTCAGCATCTTCTTGTACTTGCTGTTCTGCTTGAACATGTTCTTCAGTTGCAACCTACTCCTTAGCTGGACAACCTATTGTTTGTTTTTCATGTGTAGGATTTTCAGCATCCTCAGCTAGGGATGCAAACGAGTCGAGCTGAGCTGAGCTTTGATAATTTTTTTAAGCTCGAGCTCGACGAGCTTAGAAAATTGAGTGTTGAGCTTGGCTCGAGACTTGTTCAGGCTTGGCTCAGCTCAAATCGATTCATTAGGCTCGAACTCATAACAAGCTATAGGCTCGAGCTCGAAAAGTTAAATTATTTTATAAAAAATTATAAAATTACTATATTTTATTTTATTATATTTAAAATTAGTTATAGGCTCGAGTTTGGCTCGACTCAAGCTCGAAAAGTTAAACTATTTTATAAAAAAAATTAAATTAGTATATTTTATTATATATAAATATTTTTTTAAATAAAAAATATCGCGAGCCTATAAATAAGAATTATTTGGTTCGAGTTCAGCTCAAAACTTACATGAGCTCGGCTCAAGCTCGAATTCTTCGAACTCAAGATCAAACACTTTTCGAGCCAGTTCGTTAGGCTCGCGAGCTAGCTCGGTTCGTTTGCATCCCTATCCTCAGCCTAAATTGACTAGTCGCATTACTTCATCATCAATTTGACACTTTCTTTTTGTATTTGCTCTCTTCTCTTTCTAACCTTCTTATCTCTTTCACATATCTCTAATATTGGGCCATATTCATGCCACCAAGTGAATAACCAACAACAAAATCATCATCTACATCTATCTCATCCACCATGGCCTCAGTAGCCATACTTTAAGCTTTATAGTAATAACCTCATCATCCCTGGGCTCAGTAGCCACAATCTCAAACCTTGCACTTGCAAGTGCTGGAGTAACACTCTCAAGCCTTGTAGCAACAGCCTTATCAACCCTAGCCTCAATAGCCACACTCTCAAGCCCTATACCATCAATCCCTAAAGTAACACCTACAAGCCATGCACCCTCAACATATGCACTTTTACTCACAGGCCATGCACCCTCATCACCATCTGTAGCCACACCATCATAACCATCTGCATGCACACACTTTTTGTGGCCACACCCCCATCACCATCTGTAGCCACAGCCTCATCACCATTTGTTGCTATACCCTCATCAACTTCTGCAGTCACACCCTTAGAAATTCTATCATCAGCAAATTGGCCATCACCAGCAAGTGCTTCATTCTCTATATCATGAACTCTAGCACACTTAGAAGCCCTTGCCTTAGTAGCTTGGCCATGAAAAATAGGTTGCTCATTATTAGCCTCTTGAACTGCAACACCCTTATCTGGATTTCCCACATCATCTTGGCCATCTCCAAAAGGTTGCTCATTCTTTTGCTCTTGAACTACAGAACTCTCATAAGGATTTCCAACACCATCTTGGCAATCACCAACATGTTGCTTATTATCAAAATCTTCAACTGAAGCACCCTCAGAAAGCTTTATCTCATCTTCAAAAACTACACCCTCAGCAAATAGAGCATCCTAAATATCCTCAACATTACAATTCATATCATTTGGCTGAACATCCTGCACAATAGGATTTTTACTATTTATCTTTATACCTTCATTCTCAACATTTGAAACATCAACATCAGGCTTATGTTCTACAACTGCATTAGATCCCCTTTTCTCATAATGAAGATCATTCTCATAATTACCTTGAAAGTTGAATTGATTGACCATCTCTAAACATGTTCATCTTGGCTTTCTAAGTGGTTATTAGTTAGGATATTCCCTTGTGTATCAATCACAAGGAGAGGGTTACCTACATCCTTAGCATATATGGAACAAGCCTGATCAAGCCCAGTGTACAACCTAACAATCTCAACAATGCTATGCTCACTTAGTACCTACTATTGCCCATATTTAAAAGAGTATTCTATAAGTCTAAAATAAAAAAGCAACTGTTGTTGCATGCCCCCCAGACCATGCATACATGTCATAAAGCAGATCCATTATAATGGTGTCTATAATAATTTCCTTGAAAACATTTCTCCTACCCCTACTGTACCCCAAGTTGGGATTGCTCACAAAGTAACCCCCCAACCAGATTTCAAAGTCAATACATGGATAATCCATATGACCTGCAATTCATAAAATCAACATGTCCTATTAGTCCCTAAACAAGAAATACACTTCATCAATCAAACACTAGGCACAAGAATGACTTTGTATAAAAAAGGACCAAATTAGCCCCATGTCAACTCTATCATCCCTATGTCAACTCTATCGGTAATACATTTATATCTCATACAATAATAATGGGCTTTATTACCCCCAAGTCAACTTTGTCCCAAATTGTACCATATATAATAATAATAGGCCTTATTAAACCTATGTCAAATCTACTAAACTTAACAATCATATGATAATAATAGGCCTTATTACACCCATGTCAAATATGTCAACACTTAACAATCATACGATAATAATGGGTCATATATCATTTCTGTCTATACTTAACAATTATATGACAGTAATGGGCCTTATTTCCCCCTGTCAGAATAAAGTACCATAAAAAAGAGGCAATGTAACCCAACATGTTTTATAAAAAAAAGTCAACATTAATCAACTTCTCAAAATACATACACACACACAAAAACAAACAAAAAATTAGGACATAGTTATGCTTATGTAAAAATTACAATCATTCATTTCATTCGAGGAATCTTGCATTCCTAGGATATTCAAAATCAAAATCTTAAAGAATCTTAAGTAATAAAGAAAAAATTACAAAAAACAAAAAAATGAATGAATACAAGACATTCCCCCCATTCAGGAACAATATATTCCCATTTCACACATTCAGCCCCATTCAGACAAGATGAATACAAATAAGGACCACATTAACTGATCAAAATCGCCTGCCATAATAAAAAACCAAAAAAATAAAAAATAGAAAAATGAAGAGTTCTTTTAGCAAGGGAGAATTCCCAAAAAAATGAAAAGAACCCAACCCACAAAAACTAAACATGAGTCAGACACATAAGATCATTGTCAATGTACATTTTGCACTCAAACAATGCACTATTTCACTAATGCATACATCCGTTAGAAAATTGTGGGAAAACATGAAAACCAACAAACCTAGAATGGAAAATCATCGGGAAGATTCTTCCTAGGTTACGAATGTCTTCGATTAATGCTGATTTCTTCATGATGAAATGCTGATAAACAACTTGGTTTAGGGGGTAGGGGAAATTTTTTTTTCTCCCGAGAGTTGAAAGAGAGGGTTTTTTAGATTTATTGGATTTTGAGTTTTTTTTTCCATTCAAATGTATGACAAAGCATTAAAGGAAAAATTGTAATTGTGCACAAAATCTTCCTCAGCACTCGGAAGGGCATTTTGGTCTTTTTCTTACAAAAAAGTTTGAATGGGGCAGGTGAGGCAATTTTGAAGAAACACAAGGTATTGATCATACTTCTATTTTTTCACGGGAGTTTTGTGGCAATTTTAAATTTCATAGGGGGATCGCATTTAGCACTAAAAAACCCTTTAGATTCATTAGGATGCAAAATTACATCACAACCCTTAATATTTTTGTTAATCTCCTAGAGTACCAATGATGCAACTCCATAGCTAATGCTAATGTTGAGCTACCAATAACTACTCATTGTCTTTGCTTGAGTGTCAAGGTCATGACAGTTCAATGTATGGTGAACGTTTAGCACATGTTGTTCCCTTCATGCGCAAATGTCCTAAAATTAGCTAACAAATTAATCATGTAAATCATAAATAAAATAACTCTTTTTTTTGAAGAGTAATCATCATGCCAATGACTACTTTCAAATGAACGGCATTTCTAGAAATAAAATATTTATTTAGAAAGTAAAACTTTATATTGTAACAAACAACATAAAAATAAAAATTTAGGACAACATATAATACTCTCCATGCATCTGCCACCAGAGAAGCTTTTGTTCGATCTCTTGCATTGGGTTAAAAATGCCCTTTTGTCGTAGAGAATGATATTCTACGATGAAAAAAAAATAATATTAGTATTAAAAAATTAAATGATAATATAAATTTTATTAATTATATCTAATGAGCGATCACAATAATATTTATTTTATCATTAATAATACGTTGAAGGTGGTAATAATTTTTATTTCGTCGCAATATGATTTAATAGTGATAAAAACTAGTGTTTTAAGTTATTGCTAATGACAATTAGTTATATATGTATAACGACAATCTAATAACAACAAAATTGTTCTATAGTTTGTAACAAAATTTTCAGTGTCAGTAGATTGTCATTATAAATGTGTCTCTAATTATAAATAGTAACAACTTAAGCATAATTTTTTCATTATTAAGCTTGATAAAATCATTATTATGAAAAAATAATTTTTTTGTTCCTTAATATATCTAATTAGTGATTGTTTTTATATTGTGGCATAATACTTTAGTACTAAGTAACTTTTTTTCTCTCATAGTATGCAAGCAGATATCTTAATAGGGATGGCAATTCAAGTAGCTTGGGTGGGTTTGAGTTGGGTTGATGTGGGCTTATAACATTAATTTATTCAACTCAAATCCAATCCGACCTGATGACAACCTCAAAATGCTTAATCACAATCTAACTTGATTCTCATCAGGCCAGGTTTGGGTCAACATAATTTTCATTAGGTCGACCTGCCAACCGAAACCCACCCAACCTAACATACCAACTTGATTTAAAATAATTATTTTTATTTTTAGAAACTTTTTTTGTATTTTTATTTTGTAATTTATCTATTTTAATTATTAATAAATTAAAATAGGATTTAGGAATTTCTCATTGTAACTCCACAATAGCAACTTTCTACATAAATTTTTAATTGAACCACACAGCATATTGATTTTTATTACTTTTTGCCCTTTCATTTTCGAGTATTTATCTACATCATAAAAATATTGAAATCAAAAAGCATATTGCTTTTACAAATAAAATATTTTTCTAAGTTTTACTCTCCCTCTCTCTTTAATTTTTTGTATCTTTTGTCAATCAAATTGTCTCTTTTAACTTCCTAAAATAGCATTATTTTCAACTTTATATTCATTCAATTGAGCAACACATACATTAATAAAAATGTATTATCAAGAAAATAAGTAAAAAAGCAATATTAGTATGCATATAATTAACTATAGAAACGTAATTGAGTCATTTGGATTTTATACAACCTCTTAACAAAGAGAATTTTTATTTGTCCATATACACAAAATCTTGTATTACCTATAGCCTAAAAGAAGCTCTTCGGACAATTCAGTAGTCAAAGCAGTGATTTGACAACTCTTTGGAGAATAATTATCATGTCCACTTGGATGCCCAAAAATAGCCATTACTCAATTAGAAGCAGTTTAAAATTGTAATCAAACATTCTATATATTTATGAAAATAGAAAAGATTGAAAAATGGCAAAGTAGTAATTTTATTATTGCTAAGGTTCAAAATTTCAAATTTTATTTTAATTTTTATATTTTAGCCCTAAAGAATTTTAAATTTTATTTGTTTAATTCGGGTTGGATTGAGTTATTTCAAGTTGATTTGAGTTTTCGTGTGATCTAAAATCATATTTTGGGTTGTTTGTGTAACCTAGAATTCAACCCAACCCAACTCAGCTTATTTTTTGTAGGTTCTTATTCGTGTTGACCTTATTAGTCCGAACCCAAACCAAGAGGATACTGCAACCAACGTGTTATATGCATTTTAAATGAATATAATTTATATTTCATATACAAAACATTAACATTTTATAAGTACTTATTGTAGGTTAGGACTAAAGAAGCAAGAAGAAGAGTGAATGCAAGAGAACCAATAATTCAAAGAGTGAATTAATCAATTTTTATGTAATTTTTAGTAAAATGCATTGCTTGAAAACCAATTACCTTGCAGGTCAATCAAAGCCAATCAGTTGGAGCTTCAAGACAGACTGACCAACTATATAAAGCTTCAAGGTAGTCAAGCTAACAAACTGAACCTTCAAGATAGCCAAGCTAAGATGAAACAACCTAACCAAGCGAATCTACAAGAAATCAGACCCAAGGTTCAAGCAGGGCTGCTCAAGAACCAATTATTACTGATGTGGATATTTTTATGCTCTTACCTTTGTGCCTTCATCTATCAGATCTTGTTATGATGATTTATTTTGCTTTTTCCTATGAATAAGGTACTGGAAAACCAAGTGAGGGAAGAATCTAAGAAGGACCCAAAAATGTTGTCTTGTTGGGTAAGAGAAAGGCTTCAACTTTAGGATCTAAACAACCTGCAAAAGCCTCAAGGGTGAGAAAGCCTGGGAAATCTGAGATTTTTCAAAATATTAAAAATAGGTCAAAAAGAATGCAAGAAAAGAATAAAAAGGGCCAAGTTATTGTTGTTAGTTGAATTATTGATGTTGGTGTGACTTTTTTGTGACTTTCATTGACAAAGCAGTTGCGGAGTATTTTTTTGGGGAATGAGTAGCTTTGAAAGATTGTACTTTGCTTTTTATTCTATTTCCAGCAAGTTGTGCTATGGAAAACAGTATAATACTACCATTTGCTTAGATATGTGCATTTGAATATTTGGATTTCGTTATTTTGAAGATTTGTCAGTCGAATGAACAATTTTTTATTTTTGATGATATGAAGTTTATTTTCATTTATTTATTGTCTTCAATGGTAGGTATCATTAGATGCTTGTTTGTGTTTTTGATTTTTTAGTGTATTGGTTGGTTTTATTAGATGTTTTTCATGTGTTTTGCTTGTATTGACAATGTGCAAACAATGTGCAGGTAGTGGACCACATTGAATAGGTTGCATTAGACGTTTTTCCCTTGTGTTGGTTGAGTATAACCTTCAGGAGGATTTGTTGGACAATATTTAGGCACCTACTTTGATGTATTGCTGTAATTTTTAGTATTTTATGTTAGTGGTTTATAGGATTTTTAGAGCTTTTTAGCTTTTATTAGCTGCTGTAATTGTAATATTGTGTAGCTTGAGCAATTTTGCTAGCTAAAACAATTTTTTTCATTGGTTAGATTATTTTTGCTTAGCTTGGCTTGGTTTAATATGGCCAAAACAATTATTGGTTTAGTTTTGCTGGCTAGAACAATTTTATTTTCGATTGCTTGAGCAATTTGATCTACCTATTTAAGAAAATTAAATATTATTAATAGACCTTTCATACTAATGTTAAAAGAAATCAAACACTTCATTAGAAACAATAATTTATCAAACCAACATTCCATACACCAAATTTAAAAAAAAAAAATAGCAATAGAGAAACAGACATTTCTCCCGATTCAACTCTACTTTTTCACCAACAATACAACAGAAACGAACCAAAAAATATGAATATAATTTCCACTCATTTTTCCCTTATTTGGTTCAGCCCTTGAAATTCTTAACATAACTTCAACACCTTCACTATACTCTCCAAACTCAGCTTCATTATCCAAATCTACTACATTCCCATATGAATATGTGATTGCAAGTCCTTCAGGTGACCAAGTGGCATTTTCAACCTTCACCTACCTAAAGAATTCACATCCATTGAAATTGCAACAATAATACAACTTACCTTTTGAGAGCATCTTCTCATTTTCAAGCATTTTTCTTGCATTCACAAAGAGGAGTTGACGGATACCTAATGTCCAAAGTAGGCTTTGAACATTGTCTTAGGTTAGTGTTATTGGAATAGTATATCTTCGTTACACAATTTCTTTTTCAATCTTAGAAAAAATGGATGCCTGGGATGGGAATGAAGATGGGTCTCTATTTGAAACACAACATAAGGGTAAAATTGTCATTGTTCAAGACAAAGGTCATCCAAATGCAAGAAAAACCCACACCATTAGTGTGTCTACGACACGCTACTAGAAGAGGTGCAAATTTGCTTCTTTTTTTTTTGCAATATAAGGGTGTGATGTGCTATTTTAAAAATGTTATGGGGTGTTTTGCCAATTAGAAACCTTACAGGGGGTACGATATATTTTGCCTAACATGAAAATAGCAAATCTAAACCTAATCCAATCCAATGATAAACCCAAAAATCTTAACTCTAACTTGACTGCGAAAGATCAAATTATGTTCGAGCTGACTTGATTATTAATCAGGATACACAACAACTTGATAAACCCGATCCAACCTGAACTAACCCGATCTATATATCCTATTTTTCATTTTTGTAAACTCCAATATTATGATCAACTAGAAGTTTAAATATGTACTTAAATTTATATTAAAATTAACATTCAAATTTAAACTTCTAATCAAATGATAAAAATATTTTGATGTTGCTACTGCCTGAATAGAGGAAACAACACAAAGGTGGTAGTGGAAATTTGGTGTGAGAGTCTCATTTTGTTCTCTTTTTGGACTTTTTGGCCACACATTGCAAAGCTCTAAAGAGGCTAACAAGCTTGAAATCACAAAGGATTCTCTACATTTCAAATTTAGCTTGCCTAACGTTTGAGTCCAGTGCCTGTAAGCCCTATGACCTTCTAAAGTCATGTTCCAATATCCTTCCATCAGCCTCCATGGAATCTCAATCCTCTTTGTTCTTCCCCTCTAACCATGGTAATTCAAACTTGAGGAGAAGACAATTGGGAAAGATGAAATGTCCACATTACACGTGGCTTCCAAGAAGCCTCTGATATCTCTAGAGCTGCCCAATCTTTGAAGTCCTCGTCCATTTTTTTAGTTGAACCCTCAATCCAGCTAGCATTGATAGTAACTTGCTTGAAAACCTCAAACGCGCATTTATTGCCAAAGATTTGATATTGCTTTCCTTGAACTTAGCTAACAGCTCTATATTGCCTCCTACTTCCTCTACTGTTTACTTTCTAATATCTTGCACTAGGCTACCTAAAATGACAGACTCTCCTCAAAAGCTTAATACCTTATAACCAAACCTATTTCTCAAATCTAATCTCACAAGATCCCTCAGCCTAACTCAAATTGAATCATTGAATCCTATTGAGGCCAACTCTTTGGCAACTAAATCCAAATGAGATACGGTTGCTAAACATAAACCTCCATCCAAAAAATCTAAACTATGGACTTACAGCCCCTCCAAACATACTATAAATAACAGCCAAACCTCTCATAACATCATTTACCGTGTCCTTCATGGTAGTACCTTGATGATGCTCACTAAAGCCTTAGCCCTGTCAGATACTAAATTGCAAACAAATGACTCTTTTATGATCCAAGAAGCTATTATGACTAGGGAAAGATAATGAAAATTAAAAAGAAAAAAACAAGAGCTTAGAAAAATCAATGGCATTGAAAATATACCTTCTTACCCAAAGATCCTTTGCTCCTAAAAAACTTAGTATAACCATTAATAAAGAAACAATTGCATGCCCAAAAGGCCACAGGAGTAATCCTATTTCTTCTTTCTTTTCTTACTCCCATGAGGGTCCTAGTGTGGAACTGCCAAGGGCTATCTAAGCCCAAGGTAGAAAGAGCCCTACGAACTCTCTTGAGTATCAACAACTAGATGTTATATTTCTTAGCAAAACCAAACTTTCTTCCACCTCTGTTGTCACTTCAATCCTAAACACTAGTAATTTACCATATAGTTTTTATGCCTCATAATGGTTTTACTGGAGGTCTTTACTTAGCTTGGAACAACTCGGTCCATAGTGATACACCTTCTATGAATTCCTTTTTTATCAATGTGCTTGTTTGCCAAAATCTTCTTCCTACTTGGCTACTTACTGGAGTTTGTTGCGCCTCCTACTCATCCCCTAAACCTTACTTTTAGAATCAAATGCATGATGTTGCATTTGAGTTTGATGATCCGTGGACCTTTATAGGTGACTTTAATGAAAAAAATTCCCAAGATGAAAAACTAGTGGCAAACCTTTTGGTTGTTCCTCCAAATATAATCATGCCAATGATTTCAACTCCCTTGGACTCATTTGACATTAGTGTAGAAGGTAACACCAATATTCAACTTAGGCTGGACAAAGGTGTTGCCAACTCTTAGTGGTGTTCCTTATTCCTTCATGCATCTATTTTTCATATTCTTATCATTGCATCTGATTTCAATCCTATCATTCTTCATGCTCACCATGACCCTTACTATAGCTCTAAGCCATTTCGATTTGAAAACATGTGGCCTATAGATAAGTCAAGTGCTGAGGCCTTTTTTTTGTAGCTCGAATCAAAAACACTAGGAAAACTTTGAGGGATTGGAATAAGTCTCATTTTGGCCACTATCAAAAGAGAATAAAAATGCTTCAGGATCATATCAAATTGGCACAATCGAAGGATCAAAGTTCTAAAAATCTTGCTCTTAAGGAAGCGCTCTAGGTTGAATTAGATGGAACTTTCAAAAAAGTTTAAATAACGTGGAGACAAAATTCAAAAGAGGGATGGCTTAAGAAATGAGATACAAATTCCAATTTTTTCATACTACAACAATCCTCCATGCTCATTTTTTTTAACTATATTCAAAACTTAATGTCAAAATATCCTAGTTGCTCTTTAATTACTAACTAGAAATATATAGGCTATTATTTTGCTAGCTAATATGATAATTTTCAATCTTCATTTCCTAGTAATGGGCTGCCTTTCCCTGGTGTGTTACATAGTCTGTTCAACCATATTCTCTGATAATGACAATATGAACTTGTTCTCAATACTCACCCTAAAGATAGTAAGAATGTTTTCTTTTCTTTTGACTCTAATAGTAGCACCGGACCAGATGGACTTAGTGTTGCTTTTTAAAAAAAAAATTGGAACATTGTAGGGTCAACAATCGTTCAAGCTATTCAACATTTTCCAAAATGGTATTTTTAGTTGAGGCTTTTAACCACACCTTCATTATCCTTATCACTAAATGTGCTAATGCTTCTAAAGTTGATCCGTTTAGACCTATTAATTTGTATAATTTTGGCTAATAGGATTAAATATTTTCTTGATCAGATTGTCGCCCCTAATCAAATGGCATTTGTGGCAACAATAAGCATTAATGAGCATTCGACCATTTCATAAGAAATCATGAATTTTCTTCATAAGGAAAATAAAGGTTCTTTGACAATCAAGATTGACCTTGCAAAAGCTTATGACCGCATTGAATGGCCTTTGTTACGCAATATTTTTAAAAATATAGACTTTTGTTATAAATTCATTAGATTGATTTCATAATATACTTAATCTTACAGCTTTTATTTTCTTATCAATGGAACACCTTTTGGTTTTGTCAAAGTTTCTAGGGGACTTGTAAAGGGATCCCCTATCTCCTTGCTTGTTTATATTTTTACCCAGAATTGCTATTTAGACTTAGGAAAGAAAATGTTGGAAATTTCAACGGGAGTAAAATTGCAAGAAATGCTCTATGTATTTCTCACCTCTGACGATTTAGTTGTCTACTATAGAGCCCAATTGCAAGATGTGTACATATATATATTATCTTCTCCTTACTCAATACCTTTTTTTGCATAGTCAAGTCTATCCATGAACAAGGACAAATTTTTCATTCAAGGCAGTAGGAATGTTGATTTTTTTTCTTTAAGGACAAGGTGGAGATATCTTACTAGAATGCAAGAATTTACCTATAATTTTAAGCATTTAGGATTACCATTTTGAAAGCTTAAATCGAGAAAGAAAGCTTTTGTAGAGATTATGTGAGTGATTATATGCCTAAGAGGGGGGTGAATTAGGCTTAAGAGATTTTAATGCAGTGGAAGCTTATCACTCAAAATACTTTTTGGCCTTTCAAAATTGTTTAAATCTTTCACAGAAAAATAGTTTTAGTTACTTACTGGAATTTGTAAGTATCAGTTAAGATACCAGTCAGACCAATGATAAGAAAATAGTAAAAATAGAAGTAAATAGACACTGAAATTTATAGAGATTCGGCAAGCCTACATCCTCTACCTAAGCTTTCACTTAGAATTTTAAACCTGTCAAATTAATAAGTGTATAAGAGTATTTTTACAGACGATAACAGTGATTTGATAGTAGTAAACAGCAAGGGATTAGAAACACCCTAGCAGAGTGAAAAACCAAATCTTCACAAAGAGCCACATTGGAATCCCAAACATGATAAGGCAGATTCCAAAGTACTGTGAAACTAGCCACTTGTGAACAAGTTTGGGAGAACTTCTGCTAGATTCACTTGCACAACCTTTATGGACCAATGAACGAGTTGCTGCCACTCAGTACGACAAGCTCTAATATCTTCTTCCAGACCGAAACTAGGAACATTGTAGAAGATTCCAGACAGTACTGCCCTACTATTTCTTCACCTAGAGGTCCTTAGAGCAACCAAATGCCGATTTGTTCTCTTCACAGGGTCTCTCGAGAGCAGGTACGACTCTCATCCCTCTTCACCACTAGGTCCTTCGAGACACAAACCACCTTGTCCTCATCTCCCCAAGGTCAAGTAGAAAGGTCCATGAAAGGCAAGTTCCACTTGATCTTCTTCACCACAAGGTCCCTCGAAAATACATGTAGAGCAAGGAATTAGCAACAATTAAGCACAAAGCATGTATGAGAGTATCACACAACTCCTTAAGACACTTAACAAATTTCTTTCCCGACTTAGTAATTCACTTCTTTTAATTGCTATATGTTTTCACTTTTACATGCCTATGTCCAACGACTATAAGTTCTCATAAAGGCAATAATCCGTCGGAATTAAATAAGGGGACAATATAACTTTGGTAATCATGTATTTATTCCTTGAATAGCGGATGATTCAATAATTTCAGCATAAAGTGATTTATTTCCTAAGATATAAAGATGCAAATCAATTTAGAATATGTAGGGGATCTTTTATTTATGGAAGGTAAATCTCAATGCATGACAGATTCTAGCCGCTAACATGTAAACTGATTCCAGCAAATAATACCTAAAGATATGCGTGTTTTTCAATGCATAATTCTAGGAGTAATTTTGTCATAATCAAAACAATGTAAATCTTCAAAAGGGTTAACAGATTATCCTTTCACAAAAAACTTGCTAGCTAGAAAAGCAAAAACCTCTCTCAAGCAGGAAGGGGAGTCCTTGTTAAAGCTGTCCTCCAAAGCATCCCTTCCGACCAAATAGTGACTTTTCTTCTTCGTATATCAATCAGCTCAAGTATGAATCAAATTATGGATCAAATTATCAAGAAATCTTTTTGGGGTGGAAATCATAATGATAATATCTTATTCCTCGAAACTTGGGACTCCTTATGCCTTCCAAAGATAACTAAAGGATTAGATTTAAATGAATAGTGGATTTAACAAATCACTCATTTCCTAAGTAGCAAAGGAAGAGAACAAATTGTGGATTAAGATCTTGGAGGCTAAGGCCTAGATTGGTTGTGTCTTTGTTCTCATTTTCTGTTTTCCTTATTTTAGAGTGTATTTTCATCTTATCATTGATTTGCGTGTGGAAATGAAAATGTGATTGGTTGTGAATTGTGAAAATTTTGAAAAAAAAATGTAGATTGAAAATAATATTTTAATATTATAGTGTTAAATATTTTAATGTAATAGTATTAATTATTATTGTTTAATTGATTGTGGGTCCCATTTTCTTGAAAAGATAGAAAAAAAATAATTATTTAATAATTTAGTGGACGCTGATATGATGAAAAATTAGTATTAAATTTTATATAGGTCCCATTGTCTTGGAATGATAGAAAAAAAATTAATATTTAATTAGTTGGTGGATTTTAATTATTTTTAAATTAGTAGGTATTGTAGATTTTTTATAGGTATGGAAATGAAAATGGATCATGTTTTCATTCAAAATAATAGAAACAATGGCGTTTTCTATTTTTAGAATAGTGTAAAATAAGAAAATTGTGCTCTAGAACACAACAAATCTAGCACTGAGTACTTTAAGGCTCAGTTCATTTCAATGGAAATAGGGGGATGAAAGCCCACATCCAATTAGATCCAATGTATGCTTTGTTTGATGAAAGCCTGGTAGACGAGAGAAAGCTCGATGTTATGCAAGATATTTCCATGATGTGAAATCTAGCCCATTTCCAGGGATAAATTTTTTTCCCCCACAAATGGCCTTGTTAGATGAGAAGTTAAATTATCCTTAAGCCCTACTGTGGCCGCAATATCTAAATCCATGCAGCTGCAACACCAAATATTTAGTACCATTACCAAACAAACTGATCGAATCCTACCGCAACTTTAAAGAACTTCTTGAGGCGTCATCAATTAGACACTTTAAAGTTTTTACTTGGAGTTGTAGCTTCATAAGGAATGAGGGATGAGAGCTGCCGCATAAATTAATTGGTAAAAAAGGTGTTCATTAATTGTTTTTTATAATTGTCCTCACTTCAGTAGTGTATCATTTATCAAACAGGAGAAAATGGTTTAACATCCCAATTCAAAATAGTATAAGGTTTATTACTCCTGTGACTAACCTAAAATACTACATCTATAAACATGCCTAAGTATAAGTTAAAATTTGTTGGGTTGTAGAATAGCTTATATGGTCTAATATCAAGATTCTACATATTATATTTTCAACTAAATAACAAATATAAATTGGATTGATCTTTTTTAATTAAAAGGTATCCTTGTCATTTTAAAATTTATCCCAATATCATCACCCGTCCAAATAAACAATTAACACAATTATCTACTTCTATCACTTATCTCATCCCAAAAAGGAAATAAATTTAGAAAATATAAAATTATCCTAATTCTTAACTCCATCTATCATTTCATCCCATCATCCTACATCCCATATCACCAAGTAAATAGATTCTCAAGGACAAAATTTCATCCATTTATACAAAATTCCAATAGATTATTCTTGGTTATGGAGAGATACTTTCCATGCTAGGGAAACCATCATGAGGGAGTGTAGTTTAAGGTCAAAGTTAATTATGATATTTCTACTTCATTCCTTATCCTAAAGACAACAATGTCAAACTCACAATTCATTGCTTGGTTCAAGACCTCATAATTGAAGGGAGCAAAGAATGGAATAATAATTTGCTAGCCTCCATGTTCCCTCCAAAGATTGTTATAGAAATTAGTGAGGTCGAAATTTCTTCCTCCCAAACCTAAAAAAAGAACTTGTCTAGACACTATTCGAGTTAGGAATGGATTAATGTTGCTAGCACTTGCAACTCCTACCTTGAAACGTCAAGGATGGAATGTTGCTATCAAATTTCCTAGAAGTTGATGGCTTAAAGTTAATAGTATGCAACCTTTTCAATAGGTCATCAACTTCAACTTTTGTTACTCGCAATAATCGTGGTTCATTGATCTATGCTGCCATTGCTCATCATTTATGTCATGACTCCTTTGCTGTAGAGGTTATGTCCATCAAAGAGGCTTGCCTTAAGCTTGTAAGTCTTAGAATCCAACAAGCATTGTTTGAAAGTAACTATTGTGTGGTTATGAATGTAATTACCTGCAAAGAGCATGATGCATGGTGGATTAGACCTATTATTGAGGAAATTCGATGCTACTATTTTGCTGGCCTAAATGGAGATTTAAATTTGTGATTAGGAATGCAAATTAAGTATTCGCAATCTTGCTAAGTAGGTGGACAATTGTACTTGGAATGGACTTTCTTTTCATGTTCTTTCAAAAAATGTATTTTATAATGGGGGTCAACCCTTTAGACAAACTATCCTTTATTTAATGAATGAATGTTGAATGTTTGACCAAAAAATTACGAACACTAGCACTACATAAATATTAAGATCTATTGAGTATAATAAACCGACTTACAATTTTTCTGTTGTACATGGGTGTTTTTGGCAAACCCGTAAATATTGGTTTTCTCATTCTTCACTATATGATATATGCCTTGCATTACCCCTCAAAAAATCTGCCCTATGGAATGATTCTTACCAAGCTCTTTTTCACTAAAGGCGTATCTCTCCCACCTTCTTGGATTGAAGATCCTAAGGTGAGGAGACTTATTGACCTTCCCAGCTTACGCAAAATGAAATTTCAATTTGGAGATGATGGTCTTTGGTTTAAAGGGCACGAAGGCTCTGTTGCGCTTCCCACTGGCACTCACCGTTCTTCTCGTAGGACTAAGAGCAAAGCACCTGTCTATGTATCTCTTGATTCTGACAAAAAGTCTGCATCCACCTCTATTGGAGCCACTTCCAAACTAAATCCCATTCCCTCTATCATTCCTGGTATTGAAGACCTACAACTCACTCTTACCTCTCTTAAGAATGACATTGCTTCCTTCAACACCCGCCTCCATGATCTTGCCACATCTGTTGATGCAAACTTTCATCATCTTCATCATCGCATCTCGGATATACACCATGATGTATATGATCTTAGCAAAAGTTACCGAAAGCGTGCTAGAGACGAACATTAGCTCCTTTTTTATGATGAAGGGGGAGAAAGACTGTTTTTTGTGGCTACTCAGTCATTAGAACTGGAACTCAAACTTTCTGCTTTGATAGTCTTAAACTTTTTATTTTTGTAGTATTAAAACTTTTTGTCTTGATATTATGCCTTGTGCTTAGTATTAGCTCTATGATATTACTATTGTTGGAACTTCTACTGGATTTTGTGTCTACTTTCTACTTAGAGTCAGGTTGTGTGATATTGCTATGCTAAAACTTCTGCCCAAGGGGCATAAATATTTGAACTATTACATATTTTTGCTGTTTAAACATCTCCTATCATGAATTATGTTACTCAGCATCGAATCTTATCTCATCTTACAATAACTATGCTTAACTTGTCTTGAGGATTTTGAAATTAGTTTTCAGCACCACAACTTATAGTCAGGGGAAGCACCTTAAATATGCAAAAGGATCATCATCAAAAATGGGGAGATTGTTGGAATCCCCACAGGAAGTGTTTTGATTATGATCTTTTGTAATGATATTGTTAAACAAATCTTGTTCCATATTGTATTTGCTACAAATGAGGAAAAAGTTCAACCAAATTAATCACACAAAATCAGCAAGTAGTCAGCCCCAATTATGGCCTTGAGGGAAAAAGGAAAGATTCTGAAGCAAGGAAAGGAAGTAGCCATTGGAATCCCTATATGGCAATCTACATAAAGAAGGAAAGACCTCAGTGGAAGAAAAGTGTATTTAAATGAGAAGACATCTCAAGTTAACTAAGCTTTTCTCAAAAGATCATAACTCAGCAGGATATTTTCTGGAAGTTGTACTGGAAGTTTGCCTTTGCCTTCCATCTTCCAATCTGTTGGTAGTTTTCTGCGACAGAGGAAGTTGCTTATTGTGATCAATTTCATATATCTTTTCTTCTCTGTATCTTCACGTTTGTTGAATATAAGTGCAGGTTAAAAATCCTAAGATTATATCTTAGATAGTGGAGTAGGCTTGCCGAACCACTATAAATCTTCGTGTCTCTCTTACTTGTTAATTTCTATTAATTATTATCCGTTTGGATCTTTATTTTTGTTTTATAAAATCTATTACAAAACCTTTTAAAAAGAGCAAAATTGGGAAAAAGGATCAATTCACTCCCCTCTTGATCCCACATATCATTACAGTCATGTTGTCCACAATTACTCTTAAATACCCACCAAAAAAAAAAGTTAAACTATATAATTAAAAATCTTGATGACAACCATCAAATGTATAATTAAATACTAAATAAAGAAAAATAAAGTTAAAAGGCAAAAATATATTAAATCAAGTTAGGTTGAGTTGGCTTGGATTTACTGGGTTGTTGTATGTTACTCACTTTTTGTTTTCAAGTTTAGTAGGTTGATCAAAAATACAATCCAACTTTTTCTTTTTCTTTTTTCGGGTCAAATTCGGGTCCGAAACTCAAAAGTATCAAGTCTAAACTTGATTTTTTTTCGGAGTGATCAAAAACTCAAAAGTATTAAATTCAAACTTGATTTTTTTTTCAAGTAGGTCATAATTGAGTTGATAGGTTGATTTTAATTTTGACACCCTTAAATAACTTCATTATTTTCACTATATTTGGTTTAAGGATTTTGATAAGGAAAGATAAATAAAATTTTAAAAATATAAAATATCAAGTTTGTTTGATTGTTAAAGAAAACAATAAAGAAAAAAATGGGAAGAAGATGGGTGATGAATGTATTAGACAAAGACTGAAAGGTCAAATAGATTTTTTCTCTCATTTTTCTCACCATTTTGTAAGGAATAAATTTTTTTTTTTCCCATAAGACACTATATATTTTTCTTTAAGTTTTCTTTTCTTTCATATTTTCCTTACCAAGTACCAACTAAACAATTAAAAATATTTTCTTCAACATTTCTTTTATTTTTCTTACCAAAATCCTTAATTCAAACATAATTTCAAGAGACAGAAAAGTAGAATATTGAAGCGTGTGAGTGACACAAGATTATGACCCTGGGTTGTATACTGCGAATCTGGCATCAAATCTTAGACTACAGCAATTCCTCAAGGGCCCTTTCTAACATCAGAAATTCATCATCCTCCGAAAACTCAAAAATGAAATTTCCTAAGAGGGAAAGAATTGCTTGCATGTGCATATGATCAGAATTAAAAAAAGAAACTGCATCGTGCACTGATCCCTATATTAAACGAAAAGCAGCTGTTGTATTTCAAGAAAACTTCCAAGTTTCAACAAACAGGCAAGCCCACTACAACTCATTTTGTTGTACTAAATACAAGCCAATATTATGTCCCAAAAAATTCAAAATTTGGATACTAACAAAGTAAAATCACAAGCAACCTTCATTCCACCCTGCTATGCTATACATAGTCCAGACTGCAAGTGAAAATCACCAAAGAACAATAGTTAAAAACCCACAAAAAAACAAAATAGACGAAGGAAAAATTCCACAATTTCCTCTTTTACCTGTTTGTGGACATCTAATTGAAGCAAATCTTGCAGCCAATTGAAGCCTCCTTGTGTGAAAATTCAAGAATGATTTTTCAGAACAATTTTCTCAATCCCATCACTTTTCTATTGTATTTAGCATTGAACAAACAAACCTTAAGCACCTTCAACTTGTTATAAAAATGCTACCTCATAATCAATCAATCCATCAAAAGAGAATCCGAAGAGAGAAAAACCTGTCTTTGAAATTTTTATCCACTACTACTGTCTTGATCCATGAGAATTTTCCTTACCATGATTTTGTTCCTGATTGTTGCTACAATCTCCACTCTGCCCCATCTGCTGGTAAAACTGGCTAAATGCTTGAAGATTTAGGCCCCCAATTTGGCCCTCTTGAGAAAGGCCAAGCTCTAGACCTGGCGGCATATGTTGACCGAAACTCGCTGAGCCCGGAAACTCAAATCCCTGAAACCCGAGTTTACTCGCACGATTCCCAGTTTGATTTGAGCCCAAAACGTTGGAATTCTGCAAAATCCCTGAACCAAAACCATTGAAAGAAGGCCAAATCCCCACTGATCTGCCGAGAATATCTTCACCAACCATAGGCACACTTTGGCTCAGTCTTGAATAGAAACCAGATGAAAGAGAGGTCCCCTGTTCAGACACACCAGCGGCTGTCATAGCAGAAGCTGGAATAGTTCCTGTCCCTGTTGTAGCAATAATTGATGGCTCAGCCTGCTGCAAAAGCCACTGAATTGTTTCGCCATCAGTTCTGTGTCCTAATTCCCTCGTCAGCTGAAAAATTCTTGCAGCACAAAGTGCTGGAATCCTGATTCTTCTGCCTCTGCCATCGACTTTTTTGTGTCTGTCTTTGTTGGAACTCCTCTTGGGGGCTAACTGTTTCTTTTTATCATTGTTATCATCTTCTTCCAGCTTGTCTAGTGCCATGTTTGGTTGTGAAAAACTGGTGGGCACATCTTGAGGTATCTGCGGCTGCTGCTGCTGCTGCGGCTGCTTTGAGGCCTTGTTTTCCATGAGAAGAGCCGAGAAAATGGGGCCTCTTGATTGATGAAGGGGACATGTAAAAAAAACAAGTCCTAGATTTCCATCAACTTTTCACTGTGATTTTATCAATTTTAATTTCTTTTGCCATGGCTTTTTACTGTGGAGAATTATTGTCTTCATGTTTTACAACTGGGCTTATCAGGGACTTGCTTTTTGCTTAATCCTTTTTTTTTTCTTCTTTTTTTTTTTGGGTCTTAATATATCTAAATGTGTATTGAAAATCGACAATATTATTTTCCTTCTTGAACAGTAAAACTCAATCCAAGAGGGATTTATTTATTTATTTATTAGTCCTATGATTAGTGGTTGCTTGTCGCCCAGAATTACACTGTGTCCAGGACATAAGGATAAAGCAGTCCTATCCATACTGCCACAAGTTTAGTTGTGCAATATTTGATGCACAAGTGTACATCAATCACAATGATGGGTGTCACTAATGGTTTATTAAAGGTGTTGATCAAGTCATTTATGCTCATGATTAAATCCATTTTGCTAAACCATCTTTAGTTTTTGTGGATTTATCTTGCTTGTTAGCCCAAATATGGCTGTATCCAATTGCTTTTTGCCACCCTCGTTTTTTAAACAAAACTAAACTAGGAAAGAGTATTCAAGTTGAGAGAAAGGACCCCTGGAAAACAAATTATTAAGGGCCGTTTACTTTGAAGGATGAGGCAAGATAAAAGTCCATAAAGGTCCTATAAAAACATGTCGGCCCGTCGCTGTGGTGATTTTTTGAGTGATGAGCTACCTACATTTGATGTGGGATGGTTTTATCAAATCTTTGGCCCTGCAACTTCAAATAATTCTTAGTTGCGGTGCCAATAAAAAAATTTAAAAATAATTAAAAATATTAAATATTAAAAATATATTTATATTAAAAGAAAAATTGATATATATAATTTGTGTAAAGATGTTGTATTGGAATGAAAAAATAATAATTTCTTTATACTAAACAGGAAAAAAAAAATAGTTGAATGTGGTATTGAGATGGAGAAAAATTAATTTTTTTATGCTAAATAGAAAAATATTTTAACCAAGGGTACTTTACTCTTTTATAATTTATTCAAGTTTTATAATTCATATTTATGTAAACATTCTCAATACAATAATCTAATTTTATCATTCACATCATTCCATAAAGTAAATATCCAATCAAAAATATAAAATTATCTTAGTCCTACTGTTTATCTCTCATTTAATCATATCACCCAACATCCTATATTACAAAGTAAATGAGCCATAAAAGAATTATATTATATATGAATCTTGAATTTAAAAAAATATATATACACAGAAATAAAATAAATAAATAAAAAAGAACAGAAAATCATTTAAAATAAAAATATATTTTTTGTATATTATTTTAATTGAAATCCGAGGAGAAATATAACAATTAATCTTGTTTTCCCCAATCATTCAATAGGCCACTCCCAATCTTCTTGGAAATACACGATGGAAGAAAAAAAATTACAGATGTTTTTCTTGACTAAATTTTAAAGGGCTGGAATTTGCAAAATTTGTGCCTGTCAATGACTGATTGACGGGGGAATTGTACAGGAAGCAGGGCCTTTCTTATTTGTACTCGGGAGTTGGGCCTCGTTCATATCATAAAAGCTGTGGATCCCACTACTGAGATCCACAATATTAAACTTTAAAAGGCTTGGGGAGTATTTGGCTATGATTTTGGGTGTTTTGTTATATGTTTTGGGATAATAAATTTTGAGTGAAATTGAAAAATGCGCAAGTGATAGTAATAGGGGATGTGATGAATATTTATTTATATTTTTAAAAAATAAGTATAGAATATTTTGGATAATTTTGATGGATTTATTTATATTTTGAAATGTGATATTTTTTATTACAACAATCAAATTAATGTCATTTGTTGGATATTTGGGGGTAAAAATGAAATTATGAGTATATTTTTTATTTTATGAATAATAATAAAATATATGATATACATATATATATGTATGTATATATTATGAGTGGGGATTTCTAGAGGGTTTTCAGAAAAATAATAGTGGGCATTCTGAAAGTTTTGCCCGACTCATTTTGGAACCTAAATTGAGCGTATGTTTGATTTTATTTTGTCAAAACGGATTTGTTTTGACAAAATATAGCCAAATATTGCCTTAAATTTTATTTGATGCTATTTCATAATGTTCTACAAAAATTATCTTAAGAAAATAGATTGCAATTTCATTTTATTTTTAAAATAATTGATGTAATTTAATTTTAAAAACTTTATATTTAATTTAATTCTTGATAAGATTACTTTTTATATCAATGTTTTTCAAATAAACTACTATCTTTAGCAGCAAAACGTCAAGCATATATGTTATTATATTAACATAATAATTGAAGGATGCGTTTGATTTGAGGGATTATGGTGACTAGCCATTTCAATTCATATTTATCACTTGATTGATACGTGAGATTATGGTTACGAGCCGAACCAAGATTGGCTCAGAGCCAGCACTGAGCCCACACTGTGAACACGATTTTGCCCAATTATAATTCCATGATTTTTGGTGAGATTACGTTCTGGGCCATGCAACTAAAAACCATATTTATGCATTTGTCCATTATTTTTTCATGACCAATTACTGTCATGCCCTTTATGCATTCTGCACTATTCAATTTTTTTTAAAATTGATGTTTTTGGAAGAGTGGGCAAACATTTTCTTCAACTAATGTTTTTGGACAAACCCATTTCTTTCCTTTTTACTCTATTTTTTCCTTCACAAAAGCCCTAACTCATATCTGGTTGAACCTACTAGAATTACTTAATTGCTTCGTCTCCGCAGATCTGTGTGGACTGAAATAGGTAAACTTCAATTTTTCTTTCAGAAAAACAGTGAATTTATATTATTTACCTGATTTCTGTGCAATCTGAGTGTAAAACTTGAATTTTTTTGGACAAAATCGAAAGTTCCCTCTCGTTGTCGCTGTGGTAGGAAGAGGGTATATGCCAGGTGTCAGTTCGCTGGTGCTTATCGAGACCTTATTTCCAAACTTTCGCAAGGGTAAGTCGAATGGAGATCAGCACGTTCTCGCAATGGATTACTGCGCACACCTGTTGACTTATATGTGTTAAAGGAATCGTTTGACCAACTAGAGCATCCTTCATGTATACTAAATTCAATATTATGAGGGGTACTTATCCCACCATATAAAGCAACCATCATGATCTAGTCCTTTTGGGCATCTGTAAAACCACTGATTGGGGTTTTTACTAGTTCGGGACTATTGTTGGACCATTAAATCACCACCACAACTACATAATGGATGTGGTTTTTCAATCATATTCTCCTATATGTAAATGATTAATTTTTTTTTTTTGTCAAAAATACATTAATATTAACAAATTAAGTAAATACATCAAAGATCAAGCACACACACCGATGAGATCGTTAAAATAGGTTTTAAAAACGTATTTAAAGGTGCAAAACTGTATAACATATTGGAAAGAAATAATTGATCAAAATTTAATGTATATCTGAAAAGAGAAGAATGGTCCAAATACTAGATTATTCATACCTTAATTAGTAATATCCCAGCTAACAATTTGTCGCTAGACCTTAATTACAAAGCTCATAACAGAAGAAAGAAAAATGCACTTTCTTATCCATGCTAACTCTTCTGAAAATGAAGGTAGTGAAATGCGAGGAAAAATTCCATTTCAGTTTCATTTAAATAGCCAGCAACTGCTAGAAAGATAAAATGGTATTCTCAAATGAGGGCAATAATGAAAACTAAAAAATTAGTCTGTCTCAATTTCCCAAATCAAATAGGAATGTTAGATTACGGAATTTATGAGATAAACTACAATCTCTACTATCAAATGGGTATATCAATTCATTCAAATAAATGCTAATTTTATTGGGCCACGATTATGTGTGAACGATAGTCGTCAGTATCAAACGTGGCCGGAAAATATAAGTACATATTTTTTAAAATAGGCTCCCGCAAATAAGTTCTAAAGGAGAACATCATCAAATATTTAATTCCATTATGTGTAAATAAAAATATTCCCTCAAAAAAATATCAAACATAAATTAAGTATTTGCCGTTCCTCATGCCTTAAAGTAAAGTGGTATCATTATTATTGTGTGTAGGGTGTAGCTATCTTGTGTTCCATAGATTTAATACATGCGCACTAACAAAGTAACACAAACATAAATATATTAATGTAATCATTACGTGCCCCAATCAAGAGGCAAATAAATAAGGAGTAATCTATACATAGAGGGTTGAGTGGGCAACGTAGCGGCTACTCTACTTGACAATTGGTGTGGGTATCATCTGCATAGTATTTTAATGCAAATTTATTCACTACTCTTGTATTTATGAATATTATTATGCTCTCAGATTTATTTATTTTTTAAAAATAAAACTATTATTCTTATGACTTCAATAATAAGGACTAATACAAATTAATCTCCCCGTGATAATTGAAATAGGTAAAATATTCTCCTCTGATAAAGAAAATTAAAACACTATTATGTACTTTTAAAAAACATGCGCATTGGTCCCAATTTGACAAGGGTTGTTTTGCCTATTTCTTGCATGATGGTGTTATGATGTTTTGCTTTTAATCACAAAATAGTGTTTTATCTATTTCGATAATCGGATCAATTTGAATTAGCCTTTGACAATAGTAATTGAAAAGAAGAGTTCACAATTCAAGTATATATTTCATATATTCCCAAGTATAATTTTACTGTTTTTTTTTTTTTTTAATTGATTTTGTAATTGATCAAAAATAGGAATGGAAACCACATAATAATTTCATGAAATATTGTACTCTTCAACATATATATTTTGTTTCAAAAATTTCAACCCTTTTTGGAAATGTTTTATTCACTGAAACTCATTGTCGTAACTTTTTCATTGAAAAGTTGCAATAGATTGTTAAGGGCGCATGTTGCACATGAATGGCATGGTCGTTCGTAAATGAGTCCTGCACATAGCACCTACATATTCAACGCCGGAAGCTTCAAAGCAGAAACGTGTTAAGCTTAAAATGGATACATCAACCCTTGATGGAGATTGATAAGCTCTCAAAAGATTTACAACCACTTTCCTCAAATCAAGAAATACAAGTGAAATTCAATTTATCCTCAAAATCACTAGCAGCATATATATGATATAGGTTAACAACTACTTTCCCGGTCATGTTCCAATAGACCGAATCATTCATTAACGTACGTAGGCAACATGCCAGACTAGTTAACTAACACCAAAATTTCATTTTATGGTATAGTCAGAAGTCACATAAGATATCTCGAAATGATTTTTAAGACTCACATAGTGGGGAAGCAGAAATCTGTTCGCTCGTACATAAGTTAGAAGCTTTATTTTATAAAGTGTGTGTCTTTTCCTCTACACTATATATGTAGATCTTAATAAGTTCGCATCCAAAGTGCTTAACCTGAGGATTTTATTTACACTTTAAGATAGTGCTACAATAAATTTTTGCACCTGGCATTTTATAAGTTTCTCACATACTGAGTAACACAACTGCAGTAAAAAGAACAGCTCTTAAAGTTATTAAAGCTTCATTTTAGTAGCTTATATCGAGACGACAAGTTAAGAATTTTATTGACATTAAGTAGTCCATAAATTAATATTGTCTTGTATGTACTTACTTTCTAAGCACTATAAATGATTGCTCATGTAACAAAACTAAGCTCTACTATTGAGATACGTATTCATATGAAAAAAAATAAGATTCTAATAATTAAAAAGTAAAAAATAAAAAAAGTATCCAATTAAATAAAAGACCAACGAGCATAATAAATTATATTAAGATGGGCACCCAGACCCTAGTGGCTCGAAGCCCACTAAGCACCTAGGGCAGTATAAATATCAACTTTCAAAGTAAAAAATGGACACAAAATCATATACAAAAATTCCCAAGTTTTAACTTTACACAAGTGCATTCTACGAGTAGAAACCCTATCAACCCGCTAATTTCTAGAAAGGACTCTAGCTCTATTTATGTGCAGTGTCGTTTTGGCACTATTTGTAGGAACTCCATATGAAGTGAGGAATATAGAGGATGTAGGCAAGGTGTAGAGCTTGAGATTTTTAGCTCCCATGCTGCACCATGAGGTGAGAATGCACAGAACAACCCACATAAAGTGTAGGTTTGTTCGATGCTGGAGCTCACACCAGAAGCGCATCTTCCATCAAAGGAGACACCCACCCAGTAGGCTTTGCCCTATAGAGGTCTAGGATTTCAGATGACTCAAGAGGCTTTGACAGCACTGTTGGAGAACACATCCATGTAAGCTACGGCCTAAGCAATTACTTAGTATGCTGGAGAGCACCATCCTAAGGAGCAACCCCAGTTCTCTCGCTGAACCAGGAAAGCATCGACATCCCCAAAGAGGATAAAGCAAAAGGCGAACCAAGATTGGGGTGTTGCTCCTCTTCCACCTTAGCAACTAGACGTACGGTCCTTCTCTAGCTGGCCCATCTTGGCGATTGCCCACTGTAATTGAAGTTTAGACTCACTCAATCATACCCTAACACTTAGGAGAAGTAAGAAGTGAATACCTTCGATTAGTTGTCTCTTTCTCGAGAAGTAGCCTTTTTTGCTTGGCCATCATGAGTCTCTCTTTTTGGTCACGAATATTGTAACCATCAGAGTTTGATGACATGGTAGACCCTTAGGAGCACTTGGATAATTTCTTTGCAAGAATGGAGCTCTAAGATCTAAATAAAGCTACCTACCCCAACATCACTCTCACCAAGCATGCTCTAATATGGTTCAACCAAATGCCAGCTAGATCTATCACGGGTTGGAAGTAATTGGCACAACACTTCTTCCACAATTTCTCCATCAACTGTAAGTACCCCAAGACGGAGGCTTAGCTATTTACTTTTAGGCAGAAAAATGAAGAATTTTTGAGAGATTGTTGTAGGCATATTAATTTTAACATAATTGAACTTATTAATTCTCGCTAGTGGAAAGAAGAACCTTTGAGCATTAACTGCAAAGATCAATTATCGAAGGCTTCAGCCATCGAGATGTATATCCAAGGAATGTATTGGAGTCTTTACTACATACTTCAAGGAATTAAAGCAAAAACTTTTGAAGATTTAGCAATTCGTGCGCATAATATTGAAATGAGCATGAATTTTGATGAACAAGAAGACTCAAGTGATACCGATAATGATGAAGATGTTTTTGGCAATTAATTTTTATCTTCAAATCACAAATACTCCTTGATAAGAGCTTAAATTGCCAATAATGCTCCCAAATAAGAGCATAAATTATCTAAAATTCTCAATTCTTTAAGTCTCCAAATCCAAACTCAAATCTCCAAGTCTCTAAATCCACAACTCAAGCCTCCAGATCTTCAAGCCAAGGCCCAAATCTCTAAGTCTCCAAATTCAAAACTCAAGTAGGATATTTTCCACTTTCCTCATCCAAAAGACTAGAAACACGCACGGGTTCGCGTTTGGATGTAAGACTCTGTTTAGGTCTTATGGGCTGGAAAGCCAGACAGCCTCTCAAGCATTTTCCTTTTCCCCTATTCCCTTTTTCTCTCACTTTTTCCTTTTGCCATAAACAATTTGTCTCTTCGAATTTATTTAATTGCATTTTATTTTATTGTTATTTTTGAAAATTTTATTCTTAAATTAAAATTTTTATTTTTTGAAAAATATTCTAAATTAAATTATGGAAAAAAATTGGTGAAAAAATTACTTTGGTGAAAATTTTAAATTTGATGGAAAAAATAATTTGGGGTAAATTTTTGGGTTTGTTGTAATAATATAAGTTTTTCATTTCTTTTTTTTAATTTTAGAAACATAATTTTTGAAAAAATTGAATAACAAAAAAATCACAAAATAACAAAATTTTTTGATATGACTTTTTTCTAATTATTTTATGACTAAATAAAAAATAAAATTCTAACTAATTCGATTAATATGAAAATTGTTAAAATATAATTCACAAGATTAAACGAAATATTTTCCTCATTGTAATTTAATTCTCCTCAATTAATAAAATAATTCATTGTCCATTTTAAAAATTTCTCAAAAAATAAAATTTATTAGATTTATCTACTAATTTAAATTTTATTATTACTATTCTTAATCTCAAACAAACAAAAAACACAAAATCATGAAATTAATTTGTGCTAAATGTACTTCAAAATTATTAAATTAATAGACGATCTATTTTTAACATTAAAATAATTCAATTTATTAAATTTATAAATTATTTTATAATTTTTTATATATTCTATACCCTAAACAAACTCAAAATTAAAACTCCTACAACAATCTCATTCTCTCAAACAAATTTTAAAAATAATTCCACAATCATTCACAACCTCACATCACATCATCCCATCAAATCAATATAATCATTACATTTTATCTCATAGTCATTCACAACCCCATTTTTCATTTCCCATATCTCTGAAATAGTAAAAGAACTCCAAAATCTCTTAAACATGGAAAGTGAGAAATGGCCTAATAAGCAATCACAACCCAAGATTTCAAGTCTCTAAATCAAAGAATCAAGTCTCCAAGTCTTCAAGCTCAAAGTTCAAATCTCCAAATTCTATGCGCTCCTTGATAAGAGCTTAAACTATCAATAAGGCTCGTAAATACAAGCATAAAACTATCTAAATATTCAAAGTCTTCCCATTTACTTCTTGATAAGAGCTTAAACTATTAATAAGGCTTCTAGATATGATCATAAATTATCTCAATATTCAAAAAAATTTCATGTGCTCCTTGATAAGAGCTTAAACTGTCAATAATACTTCTACATACGAGCATAAACTATCTAAAATTTTTAATTTTAAAGTCTTCCCATATACTCCTCGATAAGAGTGTAAACTACCTATTAAGTCAAACTCAAGTAAACTCCTTAACTTTGAGTATAAATTGTCAATCAAATTCAAGTGGAATCCTTAACATGAGTATAAAATGTCTATTCAATTAAATATGCTCCTTAACGCACGAGTCTAAATTGCATGTTACTCCTGGCCTGTATGAGTATAAATTGTGTACAAAACCCCCTCAAAAGGATGTTTGCTTTGAATAGTGTTATGACTTGATCCCTTTATTAGGTACCTAGGCAGATGTGAGGACTTCATCATAAAAAATCTCCACATATCGGTGATCCTCTAAGTCCATGAAGATCCCATATATAGTTATTGATGATAGTATGCAACATATTTGTAGAAGGGCTCCATAGCTCAATGAAAGCTTGATGGATTTCTTATCGCAGACATATTTGAAAAAATGGAGAGAAAAGAAAAAAAAAAGTCTCAAATACTTCAAGACGTACCTCTTTCGTGGATGATTGACATATCTTTAGCCAAGCCTTGAAGTGGGGGCTTTTGTAGGCATATTAATTTTAACAAATGGAGAAGTGACATATGTAAAATAACATGCTAGATATTAATTTAAAATTTCTATTTATTTCTTGAAATTTATTAAATTTAATTTCAAAAGATAAATAGTTAACTTTAATTAATACTCTAGTATTTATTTTATGCACAAATGAAATATTGACAAGTGTCAAAGATGAAGTATCTATGTCTATGGACCAATCAAATCAAAGATATTTAATATTATCTCTTGATATTTGATATTATACTTGATATTATCTCTTGATATTTGATATTTTCTTATTGAAGAGATAACCATCAAAAAAGTTCAAGTCAATCTAGAAGTATGCCATCAAGCATTTATATAAAGGGGGTGATCAAAGCTCACTCAACACATAACACAAATCCTAGCAAGTAAAGGAGACTTTGAAGGAGTCAAACAATTCTTTCCAACTAATTCAAGGAGATCTACAGCGCTCCAGGCGTTCTTCGCGAAGTTCTTATATTTAAGCATTTGATTCAAGATTAAGGTGTAAAGCCTTTGAATTGACATTATTTTCTTCAAATCAAATTCAAGGGGATCCACGATGTTGAAGGCGTTCTTTGCGGAACTCATATATTTTGACATTCGATTCTAGATTAAGGTGTGAAGCCCTCGAATTGGCGTTACTTTTTTTTTAATAAATTCAAGGAGATCCACAGTGCTTGAGGCGTTCTTCGTGGAGTTCATTAAATTTCAAGATCATATTTGGAATGTAAGAGATTGAATCCATATGTAATAAGTTTCAATTTTATTTTATTGTATGGATTTTCTTGTCTTGTAATTTTATTTTTGTAGACAAAGAAATTTGAGCTTACTATTACATCAACTGCTTTGTCCAAGTAGTGAATGAGATCCCTCACATTAGTCAAGAGCTATTACAAAGTATCATACATTAGAACCTGAGGTATGAAAAGTTTCAAGAGTTTATAGTAGGAAAGCCATTAGCCACGCTTGAAGAACTCTTCATCTGAAGATATAAGTACATCCGAATCAAGGAGGCAATGGCCCCTTAATATACGCCAATAAGTGCAAAGTACGAGATGAAAGAGGCAACAATAGCAAGAAGCTGAGAGAACACCAACATAATCATCCCAGAGCAATCTCTACATACATCCTTTTCACGACATCTAAGATGAATATCTTGGTCGTAGAGAAACAACAAGGTCTGATCTAGTACCTTTCAAAGATAGTGGATAATCCAAAGAGACAAAATGCTAAGAAATAGTATCGCTTCCACTACGACCATGAATGTATCAAAGAGTGCCAAACATTTGAAATATGAAATTGAAAGGCTAATTTAGTTAGGACAGTTGAAGGAGTATGTGGCTCGAAGGCAAGATAATCTGAAGAAGAGATCCGGAGCTGAAAATAACAAAGATTGCCAATGTTCGCCTGATGAACAATTGAGGTTGAAAGAATGACAATGTAAATAAGACCGAAGAACTTACCTATTGCCAACATCATTTCAGTCATCTCTAGTAGATCTCCAGCAGGCAACTCTTGAAATGCAAAGAAAGCATTGGCATGAGTGCAAGTGAAATACAAGCACACTTGATGGATGCAATACTAGAAATTTATGAAGTGTATCCTTTGCTCTCTAGCGTCATCTTTGGAGAAGAAGATATGAAGGCTAGAGAGGTGAACATAATGATGCCCTGGTGTTCTCTATCTCCCTTATCAATTTCTGGGTGAAGAAGATCCCGGTAGACAGTGGACCTCCAAATATCATTTTTGTGATGCTTTTCTTTGGCTTGGCATGGATAACACACAACTTTAGGATCTTGTTTGCTTAGAAGGATTATACATGATAGATATATAATCCTATGTAGTTGGACATTTGGTTGGTACTTTTGAAGTTTATCATTAATAAGAAGCCCGATATTTTAGCATGATTATCCTAACTTATGTATCACATGTTAATGGTCTAATTGGTAATTCGGGGATTAGAGACATCCAGGATTACTTATGAAAAATACTAGATTACTCCCTAGTAAAAGAGGCAACCAAAACCCTAATCAATTATTGATTTCTTTCAATAAGAAAAAAGCCGACTTCTCCATATCTCTCTGCAAAGAAGAAATTTTCCATTATCCCTTTATCTCTGCGATGAAGATTCTTTCAATAAAAGTGAAGATTTTTCATCTTAGTCATCATTTTCATTAGATGAAGAAGTTTCTTGACCATCATGTTTCCGCAATTTTGTTGTCATCTATTTCCCCCTATCTCAATATAGATATTAAGATATGTATTTTGTTCACCATGAATGAAAAGTTCCACTATGAATCAATAGATTTTTTTGGGATTTATTTGTATATATCTATGTAGTTCCATATTATATTTTGAATAATTTTCTAAATAAGAAAATAAATTATTCATTTCTGTCTGAAATTTAAAGTATATTGAAAATTTACATAATATAGCCTCTAAAGATTTCTTATCATGGCCAAGCCCCTGTCCTAGATACTGAATTTTTACCCCCCCCCCCCCCCTAAAATTCTTGAAATAAAGGGAACCCATTTGTTGAAAGGAGTTAAAATCCACTTGAAATTGTTAACAACAGACAACAACAATAGCTGCATCTTTGCTCTCAGGAAAGCTACTAGGTTTGTTTTGTATTTTATGAAGAAAAAAAGTCAATAAAAAATATAATTTTTTGAGTGAAAGTGAAAAAAATTGTGAAAGTGAAAAAAAAATTGATTTTTTTTGCTAACTCACTAGTGTTTGATTTTGTATGGTTGAATATTTCTTGCAAGATTCATTGTGGAAAGGTTCTATCCTTTCCACGAAGTATGGAATTGTGAAGTCCTCAATATAGGAGTTGTGAACTTGTATATGTACTTGTGTCATTCATTAAATTTCTAATGGTGTGCAAATAAATTGTATGATTTTAACTAATTTTATTTACTAAATTATATAATATTTTCTCAAAATTGATATGATGATTTATTAATTATATGTGTTTTATAATGCATGTTTAGATTGCCATTGATTATTCTTTTATTATAATTTCTGATATTTCTTCACCTAACAATTGCAGCTATGATGACTGATATTTTTAGAAAGAAGGTCAAGATTTTCTTGTTTGTTGAAGAGATAATGTTGCAAAGTATGTTTATCATTAACTTTATAATGAATTACCTAATCGACAATAAATGAGGTGGCTAGGAAAAGAGAACATTTGGTGAGATATATTATGACAAATAGAATTCCTACACAATTAGAACACATGCAACGAATAGTTGAATTTAATTATTTAGATTGTCTAGACAATCTAAGGATGAATCAAAATGCCTTTGCTAGGTTATGCTACTTATTAGAATACATAGTGGACTCTTCACTCAAAGTATGTTAAAATTCATAAAATGGTTGGCATATTTCTATCAATTTTAGCCTATCATAAAAAAAATAGAATTATCAAGCACGATTTTATTAGATCTGGACAAACTGTGAGCAAATACTTCCACATGGTACTAAAGGCTTGTTGAAGCTTCACTTTGTACTTCTTGTAAAGCATGAGCCTGAGTCTGAATATTGTATTAATTCTTGATGGAAATGTTTTAAGGTAAAGTTTATATTGTTCTCATTGTAGTTTTGAAACTTTAAACAAATATCATATCAAAAATAAATAAATATGTGCTAAATATACATATTATGTTGTGCTTTAATATAATAAGGATGTCTAGGTGCACTAGATGGGACTTATATCTGGGTCAAGGTTCATGAACTGAAAAACCAAGATATAGAAACAAAAAAGTGGATGTCAGTGTAAATATTCTTGGAGTTTTGTGACGATGACATGAAGTTCGTGTATATGTTGCCTGGTTGGGAGGGTTCAGTAGCGGATGCTAGAGTCCTACATGATGTAGTGAGTAGGACTTATGGCTTGAAAGTGCCAAATGGTACAAACTTTAATCTAGTTATTGCCATTTTTTGAATTTTTGAATATGCATAAAGGTTATATCTGTACAGGTTTACAACCCATTTTTGGAGAATGGCAAATTTTTTTGCTATTTATATGTCAATAGACAATTATTATTTATATGGCAATAGTTATGCAAATAGAGAAGGGTTTCTAACATCGTACAAAGGTATAAGATACCATTTTGATAAATGGGGGTCATGACTCGTCAATTCCCCAAAATTTTAAGGAATTTTTCAATATGAAGCATTCAAAGGCACAAAATGTGATTGGGCAGACTTTTGGTTTATTAAAAATGCGGTGGGTTATCTTACGGAGTCTCGCTTATTACTCTAAAACCATTTCATCTTGGCATGCAATTTGCTACATAATTTCATTAGAAATGAGATGTCTATTGACCCATTAGAGCATTTGTAGATGAGTTCGATGAAAACAATGAAGATGCAGAAGGTGTGGGTTTTATAACTAGTGTAGAGTCATCACATGAATAGAACCTTTGGAGAGATAACTTAGTTCAAAATGTATTTAATGAATGGAGGGTGTATCTTGAAGGTTCTTGATTGTTTGGTTGTACTAGATCCAATATAGTAATCTTTTTTTTTTTAAGAAAACTGTTATGATAAAATTTTATCTTTTTATTCAGTAATGTAATCGATTGCTATAATTACATTACTTGATAGTGATTGACTTATGTTGTTGGTTTTGCTATTGTGAATTCTATAATTTAATTCATATAACTATTTGAATAGTTTATATATTGGTAACTCATAATAATTATGAATGAGATGATTTGTATCATCATATTTCTCATTTATGTTATACTTAAGGTATGTGAATTATATTTTTAAACGATTATGTTTTAATGGCTCATAAGTATTGTTAAATGGATTCATCAAACTCAAAAGTAACCAAAGGGATAGGTAAGAAAATTGATAAAAGCAGAAGTAAGACTCACTGTAAAGAAGAGGAAGAGGTCTTAATTAGAGCATTGAAAGATATAGTTGCCAATGGTTGGAAAGCAGATAATGGTTTTCAGAATGGATATTTGCAAGTCCTGGAACAATCAATGCCAAAGATGTTCCCTAGTACGAACCTTCATGCAATTCCACATATTAACTCAAAAATTCATATTTGGAAAAAGAAATATATTTCATTATTTACTATGCTATCAAGAAGTGGGATTGGTTGGAATGAGACCACCAAAATGATTAAAACGAGGTTTAGGAGTCTTATGTTAAAGTAGCGCAATAAATTTTATGAAACTGACATATTTATTAAGTTAGGTTAATTTGTTAGTGTCGACTTTTATTCTTTTTCTTATTATGCTGACTGACTTGAATGTTTGATTGACTAGGTTTAACTCATGGCCTTACTATAATGATTAATATGAGATCTTTGGAAAAGATGAGGCTACCAAGGAGAATGCACAAGATTTTGTTGAAGTTGTGAATGACATCATCAATGGCGGTGTTCAACAGAAAAATCAGATGGTTTAAGATCTCAATGGCCTCTTTGGGGTGAAATGAAAAAGACTGATGTGAGATTGGGTGATACTGCATGTAAGTTGGCCGTGAGTTCGATATTTCTCACAATGGTGAGGAGGTCTATGATGCTATTGGTGAAATTGATGGTTTAGGCTTACAAGAAAAACTTCAGTAGCTAAGTTCTTAGTGAAGAACACAAAGAAGTTGGAATTGCTTTTTAGTCTTCTTGACGAGGCTAAAGAAGAGTTTGTTTGTATGATCCTAGTTGGGAGCCTCTAAAGAAACTAATATGTTGGCACAATTTTTTATAGATGATTTGTTTTGGTTGTTTTCATGATGTTGTTTTATGTGTAGTAGTTGAACAAATAGATATCTTTAGCTGTTAGATACAGTCTTTTATGGTTCATCTACAAATGTTGAACTCTCATGTTGAATGTCTGATAATGTTTTAAGCTTTTGGATGATACTTCTATAAGTTCTTTTGCTCTTTAGCTTATCGTAAAGCACCTATTATTAGCAATTTTTGAGTTTTGTAGATTTATTGAGCATTTTTTTTATTAATTTGTTTTGGTTCTGTTTTTGCTAAATTATGGACAATATAGTTGAATGAGCTTTTTCGGAAATTAACTTGGCTTTTTGAGGTCCTCTTGAAAATGAGCTTTTTGGACTGCTAATATTTTTTTGTTTTAGTTAGTTTCTCTATTTTCTTTCCTCTACAAATATATACCAAAATCTGACCAAAAGAAAAAATTAATAAAAAAGAAAAAATAAAAATGGATTCACTCATTTCAAGAAAAAACATATCAGGTTGAGAACGGACAAAAATGTTGAAGATGAGAAAGTCAAAATAGAGATGGGCAATCTTGCATAGTTTTGCAAAATTACTTTTTTTTTAATAAAATTACTCTCCTAACATAATTCAATTTCAAACTTGAAACATCCTTGAGAATCACAGCAAGTCCTTGATCTTTGACAAGAATAAGAGACAAAGACATCACGAGTTTTTCTTTTTTCTTTTTTCTTTTTTCTTTTTTGATAGGAATGGTGGCAAAGTAGAGCAATTCAAAACTTGAAGAAATAGAGTAGCAACCTTGAGCCAAATGCAACAAAATCATGCCATCAACAATAAAACTTTGGACATTCCCTAAACAGATTTGTTGAGAAGAAAAAGTATTTTTAACATTTTCAAAATTTCTAGAACAACAAAAAATTTAGCCTGCTATCAATGCATGAGACATACTTCATTACAAAATAAACATTAAATTAACAATTACAAGATGAATCAAGCTTTTCATCTCATAACAAGAACTCATTTATTTATAATAATATATTTATTTCAAAAATTGATAAATAGAACAACTCAAACTTTCATACAAGTCCAGAAAACATAAAGTAATGAGATTAAAGATAACCAAGCAACAACAACACCTTCCTATATGACCAATTTGCTCTTCAAATTCCACTACTATCAACAGTGTCATCAGACATACCATGGCTTAGGCTCTTATTAGCAAGTTGAGGCTTCTTATGGCTGGAACTTTTAGGAGGATCAAGCTTTGGAGAAGAAACCTTTGTGGATAACTCATCAGGCAACTCAATAACAATGACACTATCATACAACAGAAGATTTGCACCCAAACCTCCTTACTCTCCATCATTGTCCACGGATATGACTTCGAGTTGCTTACTGACTCTCCCTTGGTACCTTTTTATCACCATCATCAAATGAAACATGAATAATATCTTCTCCATGGCCTATTTCTCCAATTTCATATTGTTCAAAAATGACTGCAATGTTGGTTCACCTTAGTACAAGTATAGCTTTGCTAGTCTCATATCCTATTCAATTGCATTTAACAAGTTACTAAAATATAACACTTATCTAAGAAAAATAGAAACAAGACTAGAAATTATACCTTGAACCATATATCCCACAGTTTTGATTTGGCATGCACAATATTTGCAGCCCTATCCCAAAAGATCCTAGAGAACCATAAAATTTTCTTGAACACGAGGTCCTACCATTTCAATTTTTGAACACGTTCCCTACAAATGTTGAAAAAAGAGTTGGTGCCAAATGTAAAGTTAACAATTTCACGAGTAGTTAAGATGGCATGAGGGTTAACTCTTCCATAATATATATTCTTAGCTTTAGCTTCTTTTTCAAGTACATCAATGAAAGCATTATCTATGGACTCGATCCACTATCGGCTATAGAATGTTGTTGATTGGCTTGGGATATTCATCTCAATAACCTTTTTTTTCTAGACTTATGATGCAAAGTGATGAGCTTGTTGAAAACCAAGTCTTATATAGTGGTAGAGCAATTTTTGTATCAGGATATTCTTCTATTAATACCATGGTATGAGAATCTTCATGTTTCATCTGTTCATATCAATCAAAGGTAGGAAAATATATTCCTTCTACTTCATTATGATAATCATAAAAGGGGCTTCTTCATTTGATATTTTCTTAGCATTGAGATTATAATCATATCCAAAATTATTATTTTCTAAGATAAATTTCTGTATCTATTTTTATAAACTAAGATAAAGATCTTCTTTTTTTTCTTTTTTTGATACTTTGTATAAAGAATTATAAACTAAATCATAAAATTTATCCAAGAGACGTCTTTTTTCATTTTCTAACATTTATTCGCCAACAAAAGAACAAAAGAGATGTCGAAGGATGATATAAAGACACTATGAGATACAGTAGCATGAAATAATCAGGTAAAATGAACAAAATGATACGTTCACCAAAATAGAATCCAAATTTCAGGTTTTGGAGAATTTTAATCCATTGAATTCATTGAAAACAAAAGATAGATAATCTCGATGCAAGCCAAACATAATCTCATACCCTATCAATATTTTCAATCATAACACTATTAGCTCCTAAAACTTGAGCCATAACATTTGATTGCTCCCTGCCTATTCTTCTGCAACCACACAATATGCTACATAGAACGTCAATACTAGTATGTGAATTCATTTCTTAATAGAGTTCATTTCTTTATAAGTATTGACTAATGTACACTAAATATCTATTTCAATTTAAAATAGTCAATTCAATAAATTGTTGTTCACGGGGGAATAAAAAAGCTCTTATCACCAAGCTCAATTGGGGGATGGGGAAGAAATTGCAGAACCACTATTGGATGAGACTGACAACATCGGAGAAGACAATAACAATCCAAATGGACGGTTAGAAAATGGTGGAGATGGCGGGGCAATGGTCGGAGGAGGTATTGTAGACGACAAAACTGGCACTGGCGGAGGTAAGGATGTTGTTGGTGCAAATGAGGGAATGGTTTCATCATTTGGAAAATGCTAAAAAATTATTTACGTTGTTGATTAAAGAAGATGGGTTTATTAATTCAAAGAGATGGTTCCAAAAATGGGTTCATGAGTATCAAAACAAATGGCCTCAATTTTGTTCAAATTGATTGCCCAAAAGATTACTCAGAGGTAAACAAGAAATTATAGTAAATATTTAAGGTTGATTTTGACATTTTATTAACTACCAAATGAAATAATCCTAACAAACCAAACAAAAAATTGTATAATGATTAGGATATACTTATTTCCAATCCATGTAAACAAATAATTTACCAAATTATATTGATGTATATGGTATCTTTTATTTATCAATCATATCTAATCCACACCTTCCAAGCAAACAAGCCTTAGAAGATCAGCACTCCCCTAGTTGGACTTACTAGCAAGGTAGTAGAGGCCCCTCGAAGAAGTCTCTATTCCCCTCTCCTTAGGTACCACCCTGGCGGGTCATGAAGATAGTGAAATTCGTAGTTGTCAAGAACCTATCAACTCACAACGTGATACTGGGAGGCCAACTCTAAACTTATTCCAAGTGATAGCCTCAACCTCCTACATAAAGATGAAGTTCCCTATACCCAGTAGAATAAGAGATACTATTAGCAATCAACACATTGCCAAGAAATGCTACACTAGCATTCTGAAAGGAATAAAGATCCTGGCTACCAATTTAAGTAATGTAAAGGGAAGTCGGGAAAGTAAGTTGAAGGATAAAGGGGAAGGCATAGTTTAGGAAGCCTACATCATTGCAATACTCATGCGAGAAAACCACCTCAAAGAGAGGAAGTCGAAACAGTACAAAATTGCACTCAAGAAAACTCTTTTTGAGTAAGGCATTGATGCTAGCTACTAAGTCCCCATAGCAAAGAAGCTAGACACCCTTTAGAATTCAAACATGCCCTTTATGGTGTCTTGAAGTTTTTGTTTTATTTCCTACATTATTCCAAGTAGTTAGGATTTCCCTTTTGGTCTCAAGTTGTTGATCCCAAATACTTTGTCATTTTTCTTCAATTGCTTATTGAACAAAAGACCATCCTAGATAATGAATGGTATCTGTTTTCTTTGTTTCTTTCAATAAATTTTTTTTTTATGTTGCCTTAAAACTATGTCTACTCTTTTACTGCAAAAAAAAAATGATAGGATTATCAGACAACAAATCAAGTTTTGTATTTTTGTTGAGAGAAAACAACACTAGGTGTGATCCCGTGACTTTGATTACTAGAAAATACTTCAATTGTTCGAAATCTTTAGTTTGGAGCTGAGATTGCAAAAATGACTTCAATTCTTGTATGTATATGTTGTCATATCCAATAATGACAATATCATCAACATATACATCAAGAAGAATAATGCCTCTAGAAGTGCATATATGGAAGACATAATGGTCAACTGGACATTGTTTCAAGCCAAATCAGACTACAACTTCAGTGAATCATACACACTAGGCACGAAGAGATTGCTTTAGCCCACACATTGATCTCTTCAGACAACACCAACTCTAATTTCCTTGAGTAACATACCCTGGAGATTGCTCCATGTAGACTTATTTAATGAGATCACCATTGACAAATGCATTCTTAACATCTAATTGGTGCAAATACACAAATAAGCAAACAGAGACAACTTTGCAACATGAGAGAAAGTATTAGAATCGTCCAAACTAAAGACTTGTGTGTATCTTTTAGCCACAAGACGTTCTTTGAAGCAATCAGTTGAACCACCAAGGTTAACTTTTTAGTATACGCCCACTTACACCAACAATAAACTTACCAAGAGGAAGAGGAACAAGCTCCCAAGTACCAATTTGTGTAAGAAGACTCATCTCTTCATCCATAGTAGCTTTCCACCCAGGATATGAAAATGCATCATAGAGATTAGTGGGAAGGGAGATAGTATCTATATTAGAAATCAACGAAGAAAATACAGGAGATAAATGGTGACAAGAAGGTTATCTCAAATGACTGACAAGGTTATGCTATATATAATATCGAGGTCACATTTTGTACAAGGAAAGAATATATCTAGTGAAAATAACATACAATTTACACGTATACAACCCATATTTAACACATGTGTAAGATACATCTGCCAGCAGGAATAAACCAAACTCAAATCAAAACTAAGGGATATCTAAATATCTTGTCACCAATTGTAATGTTGATCATCCTCTTTGTCCTTAATTAAGTCCCCTGTGGAAATGTTTATACAATGATATGAACGACACTTCACCTAATAGATAGAAAAATAAAACAACCAACTTTCAACAATGAAACAGTTTTGAAAAGACATTCATATACAATGTGATAACTTTTCGCATTAATTCAGTCTACAATCAGAAAATCATATTTATTAGAATATCTTCATAAGAATACTTTTAGAACTTTGATTCTTGCCAATAATTAGAAAATTATGCTTATCTAAATATTTCCAAGAACATACTTTCACTACTTTCCTAACTTAATAGTTCATTTACTTATCTCTGTCCGTGAACTTTTGCATTTACTTATCTCTGTCCGTGAACTTTTGAAATCTTAATTGGCTATCTTGATTAAGATCTTAACTATAACCTCATTAAATAGGTTCCAAAAGTACTATTATTACCAATACGAGAGTCTTAACTACAACCCTGTTAAGTGGTTTCCAACACTACTATTATCACTTGTAGAAGGGCTTGAACTACAACCCTATTAAGTGGATTTAGAGGCTACTATTATTACTCATAAGACGACATTAACTACAACCCCGTTAATTGGCTTTAAAGAATTTTCTCTACAGTAACCTCGAAGCACGATTTTAGAACTTGTTCCTATCGACAATTTTCCAATCATTCAAAGCATTGTGTTTAATCATTTTCTTTTAAGAAGAAATAATTTAATTACAAAAGAATATTAAATCACATAATAGACTTTTAAATAATAGAACAACATAGCATGCTCCAATTCTCTTTTTACAGAAAAAAAAATCATTTAATAAAAAAACATATATATACCTTCTTTTTGCAAAGTTATTTTACAGAACATAGAAGGACATCAAAAGTCTTAACATAATATGCCCAAATTCTCTTTCTATACAGAAATAATTTAAACATAATATTTATTCAAAAAATATTTACAAAAAAGAAAAAATAGAAGCCAGGAACTATTTACCCATATCATGTAATGCCCCACAATTTTATTTCCCATTTAATAGATTATTTTACATTATTTTATTTTATTTATTATTTATAATGCCTAAGAATTTCATATCATATTTAATTGATTACTTTATTAAATTATTATATGAAATTTATTTTACTAATATGAAATCTATAGAAAATTTTACTCTTCTTCATCAATTTATAATATTACTAGGAGTATGAGTGATTAGCTATAGGACTTATTATTCTTATGGAATTATTATAGTATGAGGAAGAGATTAATTAGAGTCCTGAGGATTAGATTAATTAGAGTCCTAATTGATTAAACACTTCTCTCATAAATTATATATATTCCTCATAAATTATATATATATATATATAACTCCTAGAAATAAACCCTATTTCAACAATAAAAGGGGAAAAAAATCCCCAGGCTTTCCGGAGGGAAGCTACCCGATCCCCAATATCTACTTTCCTCAAAGCCAATGTTTCTTTTGCTCTTCAAGAAAGAATTCCATCACCCAGAAGCGCCGCCCACAATCCCACTGTTTTGTACGAAGATACGTACGTCACTTCCATCAAGAGATCATAAAGTGAGATTTCTTCCCTGACATCCCCAAGCTGCATGATTGCCTTGACTGGCTGCAAGCTATTCGCAACCATGACTCGGTACTTATCCGAGATGCCCAACTCAAGATCCTCAAACACTGCCGCCAATGAAAAACTGGAGACTCCATCGCCGATGCTTTGCTTCGCTCCACTACTGCAACCCCTGGTTCGTCCAGAATCCATCTGTTACTCCCTCTTTTTATAATGAGAATAAAGAACTCCTTATAGATGATGAACTTGATGGCAATAGTGATGGAGGAGTAGAACTAGTGGATGTTTTGTTGTCCCTTGATGAATTTTTTTTTGGAAGTACACGAGTGAGGATAATGAGTGCTTCTTGAGAATTATGGACAAAGTGAATTGGAAGAGGAAGGAAAAGTATAGGTTTTGTTGGAATTTGGTTCAACTTAGGAGAATGCTGGGAATAATTTGATTGAGAATGAGAATAAACGAGAGAAAATTGATATGGATGGCTACTAGGAGTAAGGCCGTCTCAAGATTAGATTGAAGATTGAACCTTTGCTTAGCTATCAGGAGTTGTGGATTCGTAACTGCTATCCCATAAGTTAGTAATTCAATGTCAGGCCGAGTCTGAATATTTTAACCATAGGAATTATCAGCTAGCATAATTAAATATTTATACAGCAAAAGTTGTGACTCATTTGGATGCTGCCTGGAATTTATTTTGGATCTCTACTAAATAATCAAGTAGGTTAAGGGAAATTATAGATACAAGCAGCGGCAGCGCCACCGTCCCAAGTCCTTTTCCAGACTATCCTTGGCCCACCCTTGAAGAATGTCGTTCCGTACAAGACGATCTTCTGTCCCTCCATGGTTTTCCCCAAGAATTCATCAAATACCGCAACCAAAGATTGAAAACAAAATCTCAAGCTCAAAATTCTACCGAGTTCGAGCCTCTGATAAATGACAGAGAAGTTGATGAATTTTTGTGGACTTGGGCTGATTTAGTGAGTAACAAAATAACTACTATTAAACTATCTAATTTTAATCTTTATTGTTTCTTTAGGAGAAGAACATGGATACAATCAATACTAGATATAGCTATGACAACAAAAGTAAACTGCACATGCAACTTAACTATAGGGGATTTTTCTTGTTCTTAGCTTGTGTGAAAATTCCACATTTGTTTTCAATAGTAACTAATATCATACAATTTTGATTAAGAATTACAGGGTTAAGATAATTCAACATGCATCTGGTGCCCTTACAATATGCTATACAAAAAAAAGTTTTATACATATATTTATATATGTATATTTATGTTAATATATACACAAACATAATTATAAATACTCTTATTTTCATTTACAAATTGAATTTTCATATGGAACTGTATTTAATAATTATTTTCCACTCGTATTTGGATACTCAACTTTAGAAAAACTAAAGGATTAAGGATTGCCATTATGGTCTTAACTAATTAAGTCTGTAACTAAATAATACTTAATTACTATGTTAATTCCTCATAAATAATTAATTTAGAGGTTAGATTTAATGAATAGAATTGAAGATAGGGATGACTTACTGTGGGTAGAATCAGCATGGGTAGCTATTATTCATAATGGATCTAAATGTTATTTAAGTCAAATATTATTTTGTATGAGTAGGTTATTTGAGACTTTACACATCAAAGTTGGTCCTTGATTCAGTCGATAGGTATGGTGAGTGCCTAAACTTATAAATACTATATATTATTTTATTTCAAAACCCAGAAGGATACATACTATCGTACAAATTGCTTGTGACTTTTTTCCTGCTTACACTGCACTATACGTATTCCACTGCGCACAAAAGAAATATTTTTTCTTGTTTTATTTCTGGAGAAAAGTAAACCTATGCTTTTATGATTTTTTTTATGCTTCTAGACTAGCAAATAAAACTCGATGATCAACTGATTATTGTTACTGTTATTGTCCTGTTAGCTATTTCGTTATGTATTGCCCTGTACTGTTAACTGTTTTGCACTATCCTGTACTATATTCATTGCCTTGTAGGCTTATTATTTTATCTGGTATCAGCGATACGCTAGGGATTTCCCCCTGAATATCTGCAAACTGTTTATTGATTGGATATCTGTATGGAGAACTATTTACTGCCTATCCTAGCGGGACGTTTGGCTATACTGGAGACGCTAGGGATTTCCCCCTTGGTATCAGTGGTATGCTAGGGATTACCCCATGGGCGTCAGCGATACGCTAGGGATTACCCCCTGGGTGCCAGTTGTATGCTAGGGATTTCTCCCTAGGTACGAGCGATACGCTAGCGATTTCCCCTTGGGTATCAGCGATGCGCTAGGGATTTCACCCTGGGCATTTGCACTATGCCAAGTTGTCCCGCTTTGGTAGTACTGACTGATTGTTTGACTGGCTACAACAAACATTGTCTGATCATCGTATTTAAGTTGTTAGTCTAGAAAAATCATTTATTAAATTCTTGATTTGTCACTGCTTGATTGTTTATAAACTTATTGACTGTCACTGCTAAACTGTTTTATGAATTCCGCTTATGGTTTTTTTCTCAAATATTTTCACTGTACGAATTCTTGAATATTTTCATTGCACAAATGATTTTAATTTTGGAACTCACATTGGACACACTTGCACTCAGTGAGTCTTTTACTCACACTCATTTTCTTCTTTAACTTCCTTCTGGCAAACCTGTATCCCAGTCCTAGTGAGGGTTGAACCTGCTTCAGACGAGAACTAAAATTGAAGGTTTTCTTTTGGAATGAGGACTTTCCAGTAGATTTAGCTTTATTGTCATGTTGACAAATTAGTTCTTCTCCTTTAATGATTTTTTTTTTTTCCAATTGAGGGAAGAATATTGGGCATCTTTAGTTTCTATGTTGCTAGAATTAGCTGAGTTATTATGAATTTTGGAGTTTTCTTTATTTAAGATTATGATTTTTGATAGGTGATATTGTTTGTTTGAGATTGAGTTTCACGCCTCGAGACTAGACTGTATGGTTTGATTTTTGGGGCATGACGGAATGGTATCAGAGCCTAGGTTTTGAACTTAGGCTATGTCGGGATAAGACCCTCGGACTATGGAATTTGGGTATAGAACTTTTAGAAATTGATTTGAGTATTTTGGCTCAACTGCTAAATTGGTTGATTGAATTTTATTTAGTATAGAGGTTGTGGAGTATTGTTATTAGGTTTTCCAATTGATACGATTGAACAATTTTGGTGCTTGATGATAGAATTCATGACATATTAGGAGACTTAACTTGGAAGTACTTTAGGATTTGATAGTTTTCTCCCCTTTGAAAATTGTGAATGCTTGCTATCTTCTTTTTGAATGACTACTTACCGTACCTTGATATTTTCTTTTATTGATAGAGGCTTATTTTGATACGATGGTGAGTCAAAGCCTGCATAAGTCGGTTCATGATTTAGAAGTTTCACCCTAACAATCAAGGTTAGCTTTCAAAAGCTTAGGATACGATTTTAGATATGAAATAGGCATATGATATTAGGATAAAAACCTTAGGTCGATAATTGAAACTTGTTTGGATTTATGAGAAAATTATTTTATTAGAATGACGAGGATTTGAAAAAGCGAAAGGGAAGAAGTGAGAATTATAGCAAAGAGTGGCATCTATTTAGAAAGTAGGAACAAAGACCACCATGGAATGTGAATTGTAAAAACTTGGTGTGCAAATCCATAGATATTGTTATATACATTAGATATACCGCCACTAACGGTTGAGGGTTTTAGTAGGAATTGATAGGGTAAGGAAAAGCATGTACATGTGACTTTTTAAGAGTTAACAAGGTATAGTAAACATAGTGAATAGGATTGAACCTTATGTTACTTATGGCTACCCCTATCTTGAAAGCATGAGAGAGTCAATTTACAAGCAGGAAAGGCTTACATTAATAAACTCATAGGAGGATGAACCTTGCAAATCCAATTTAGTTGAACTTGATTTATTAAACTTTTGAGACTTCTCGGAGATTTAAGTCACTAGAAAATATATATATATATAATAATTGTATCTAAATATTTTTGTGGTCCCTATTTTGGGATATGAAACAACTAGGACTTTGGGTGAACTTAAGATGTCAAATTAGAAGTTTTTGGATATATTTTGGCATAGAGAACAATTATTTGACTTTTGGAAAGGAATGCTACATGAAAGAATGCTCCTCTAGGATCCTAGTTTTACGCGACCAGTTTTTCTAATACATTTTTCTCGTAGTTATTGATTGAATATGAAAATGTTATGAACATAAAAATTGTGGGTCTATCCTTTAGGTGTATATTGCCTCTTTAATCACCTTAATCCAAAATATATGGAGTAAGTTATCACCCAAATACTAAGATGTGTCCAGTCAAAAAATATAGGACTTTGATTTCTCAAAAATGGATATTAGTGACGTCTTTAATAATTTTTCCCGACATAATTAAGAAAAATGATCAACATAAAAATTTTAGGATGTCTCTTAGGTTTCTAAATCCTCCTAAATCACCTAAATAAGATTTATATATAGAAAGTTATGATCAAAATACTAAGATAATATCAAGTTCGAAAATATAGGATTTTGATTTTCCAAAAATAAATAGTTTTGACTCTTTTACTGCTTGATCTCAATAGAATTCAGTAACATGATCAACATAAGATTTGTAACTCTATATCTTATATATTTATATCCATCTTAATCACTTCAATTCAAAACATAGGGAGAAAGTTATGAGTAAAATACAAAGGTGTGGCATGACAGAAAATACAGGGGCTTCGATTTTCCTAGAACAGAGTATTGTGATGCCTTTTACTACTTTATTTAGATTTAATTTGGTGAGGTGGTCAACATATGAATTTAATATCTATATCTTAGGTTTTTATATCCATTTTAATCACTTCAATCCGATACATAGGGGGAAAGATATGACTAAAATACTATGGTGTGGCAGGAGTTCAATTTTCCTAGGACAGAATGTTGTGATGACTTTTACTAGTTGGTTCTGATTTAATTGGGCAATATGGTCAGCATATGAATTGTAGATATATACCTTAGGTTTATACATCTATTTGAATCACCTTCATTTGATATATATGGAGAAAGTTATGACTAGAATACTAAGATGTGTCAAGGTAGAAAATACAGACTTTGATTTTTCGATAGCAGATATTGTGATGCCTTTTATGGCTTGATCCTGGTGGAACTAAGAAAAGTGGTCAACATATGATTTATAGTTCTATCTATTAGGTTTCTATAGGCACTTGAATCACCCTAATCCGATATACATGAAAAAAAGTTATAGTGAGAATACTAAGATATGTCAAATTAGAGGCATCCTAGACTTCAATATATCACCTTCCGAGTTTTCTTCACATTTATGAACCTAAGGCTCAATTTTACTCCTCGATGTTGGCTTACTTTGACTGCAATATCAACATAAAAATTTTAGGTCTTTCTCTTAGTTTTTCAATACCTCTAGAAAACCAAAAACTATATGAGCAAAGCAGATGATAGAAAAAGATACTGAGACTTTAGTGTTGAGGATATGGAGTTCTAAATTGTCGCTCAGAAAAGGTTCTACGAGAATTGGAGCAGTGGCTTATTGATATTTCATTATCAAATTTTATGGGAATACATAATATAGCCTGTGTCACAACTATTCAGGTATTAAGAGCCTCCTTAGAGTATAATAGAATATAAGAATTTGTCATTTCAAGAAGAGTTAACATACGAAGAGCAACTAGTCCAAATCTTAGATTAAGAATATAAAAAATAAAAAAACTATGCACAAAAGAGTATCCTGCAGCTATGGAGACACTATAAGATAGAGAATATGACTTGGGAAAAATAAGGAACAAATACAAAAATATCACTAGGACTCCTCGCTAACTCATGTTAGAATTTGGAGACCAAATTCCTTTAAGGGGGTGGAATGTAATGCCCCACAATTTTATTTCCCATTTAATCAATTATTTTACATTATTTTATTTTATTTATTATTTATAATGCCTAAGAATTTCATATCATATTTAATTGACTACTTTATTATATTATTATATGAAATTTATTTTACTAATATGAAATCTATAGAAAATTTTAATCTTCTTCATCAATTTATAATATTACTAGGAGTATGAGTGATTAGCTATAAGACTTATTATTCTTATGGAATTATCCTAGTCTAAGGAAGAGATTAATTAGAGTCCTAATTGATTAAACTACTTCTCTCATAAATTATATATATATATAACTCTTAGAAATAAACCCTATTTCAACAATAAAAGGGAAAAAAATTCCACAGCCTTTTAGGAGGGTAGCTACCCGATCCCCAGTATCTACTTTCCTCAAAGTCAATGCTTCTTTTGCTCTTCAAGAAAAAATTCCATCACCCAGAAGAGCTGCCCACAGCCCCACTGTTCTGGATGAGGTTACGTATGTCACTTCCATTGAGAGATCATCAAGTAAGATTTCTTACCTGACATCCCAAGCTGCACGATCGCCTTGACTGGATGCAAGCTATTCGCAACCATGACCCAGTACTTATCCGAGACGCCCAACACAAGATCCTAAAACGCCGCCGCCAACAAAAAACTGGAGGCTCCGTCGCTGATGCTTTGCTCCACTCCACCACTCCAACCCCTAGTTCATCCGAAATCCTTCTGTTACTCCCTCTTTTTATAATGAGAATAAAGAACTCCTTATAGATGATGAACTTGATGGCAATGGTGATGGAGGAGTAGAACTAGTAGATGTTTTGTTGTCCCTTGATGAATTTTTTTTTTGGAAGTACACTAGTGAGGATAATAAGTGCATCTCGAGAATTATGGACAAAGTGAATCGAAAGATGAAGGAAAAGTATGGGTTTTGTTGGAATCTGGTTCAACTTAAGAGAATGCTAGGAATAACTTGATCGAGAATGAGAATAAATGAGAGAAAATTGATATGCATGGCTACTAGGAGTAAGGCCGCCTCAAGATTAGATTGAAGATTGAACCTTTGCTTAGCTATCAAGAGTTGTGGATTCGTAACTGCTGTCTCATAAGTTAGTAATTCAATGTCAGGCTGAGTCTGAATATTTTAACCATAAGAATTATCAGCTAGCAGAATTAAATATTTATACAACAAAAGTTGTGACTCATTTGGATGCTGCCTGGAATTTATTTTGGATCTCTGCTAAATAATCAAGTGGGTTAAGGGAAATTATAGATACAAGCAGCGGCAGCGCCACCGTCCCAAGTCCCTTTCCAGACTATCCTTGGCCCACCCTTGAAGAATGTCATTCCGTACAAGACAATCTTCTGTCCCTCCATGATTTTCCCTAAGAATTCATCAAATACCACAACCAAAGATTGAAAACAAAATCTCAAGCTCAAAATTCTACCGAGTTCGAGCCTCTAATAAATGATAAAGAAGTTGATGAATTTTTGTGGACTTGGGCTGATTTAGTAAGTAAAAAAATAATTACTATTAAACTATCTAATTTTAATCTTTATTGTTTCTTTAGGAGAAGAACATGGATACAATCAATACTAGATATAGCTATGACAACAAAAGTAAACTGCACATGCAACTTAACTATAGGGGATTTTTCTTGTTCTTAGCTTGTGTGAAAATTCCACATTTGTTTTCAATAGTAACTAATATCATACAATTTTGATTAAGAATTACAGGGTTAAGATAATTCAACATGCATCTGGTGCCCTTACAATATGCTATACAAAAAAAAAGTTATATATATACTTATATATGTATATTTATGTTAATATATACACAAACATAACTATAAATACTCTTATTTTCATTTACAAATTGAATTTCCATATGGTACTATATTTAATAATTATTTTCTACTCGTATTTGGATACTCAACTTTAGAAAACTAAAGGATTAAATATTGTCATTATGGTCTTAACTAATTAAGTCTGTAACTAAATAATATTTAATTACTATGTTAATTCCTCAAAAATAATTAATTTAGAGGTTATATTTAATGAATAGAATTGAAGATAGAGATAACTTACTGTGGGTAGAATCAGCATGGGTAGCTATTATTCATAATGGATCTAAATGTTATTTAAGTCAAATATTATTTTGTATGAGCAGGTTATTTGAGACTTTACACATCAAAGTTGGTCCTTGATTAGTCGATAGGTATGGTGAGTGCCTAAACTTATAAATACTATATATTATTATATTTCAAAACCCAGAAGGATACATACTATCGTACAAATTGCTTGTGACTTTTTTCCTGCTTACACTGCACTATACGTATTCTACTGCGCACAAAAGAAATATTTTTTCTTGTTTTATTTCTGGACAAAAAGAAATATTTTCTTCTTGTTTTATAACTGGATAAAAGAAAACCTATGCTTTTATGATTTTTTTATACTTCTAGACTAGCAAATAAAACTCGATGATCAACTGATTATTGTTATCGTTACTGTCTTGTTACCTATTTTGTTCTGTATCGCCCTGTACTGTTAACTGTTTTGCACTATCCTGTACTATATTTGTTGCCTTGTCGGCTTATTGTTTTATCTGGTATCAGCGATACGCTAGGGATTTCCCCCTGGATATCTGCAAACTGTTTGTTGGCTGGATATTTGTACGGAGAATTATTTAGTACCTATCCTACACCATATTTCTGCCCTGGTCGAGTGTTGTTGGGCTGGGCCTGCTGGGCTATTTCATATTAGGGTTGTTTAATCATGTCAGGGAGAACCTTAATATGGTGTTGTGTAATTTTGGGCCTTAATTAAAACTTGATAAAATACTATTCTTTTTACAAACTACTTTAGCTAGTCTTATTTCGGTCTCAAGGAACTTTATGGGGTATCAATTTGATTAAGCCTATAAGTTAGTCGTTCTGACTTAACAGTATTTGTCCGTTCCCATCATATTGTTTTCTTTTCAGCAGTTTTTTATACTTTACTACCATTTTCATTAAATCAAACATGAAATAAAATTCTTCTCTAAATATTCTCTTTTTCAGTTTAATGTGCATTTCACCTATACTAAGATAATATAACTATCCTCTAACAATATAATTGAGAAAAAATGTTTAACTTTGACAGACCTTCCCGTATCCTCTTCTAGTTAACTCTCTCAAAAGTTGTTTCATGTTGGACAACTCAAAGACTGAGACTTCCAGGACCACACGGTAGATATAAAAGAAACTTTTATGGTTGGCCAGTCCTAGACTGCACATGGCCTCAATTTGATGAACCAAAGAAATGCTTTTCCCATTAGTAAGTCAGGCTTAAGGCATAACTGTAAATTACCATTAATTCATACCTACCTCTCTATATTGTATGATGAACTTAGCAATGTGTTCTATAGAGGTTTGACAATCCCTAGAAAAATAATGCAAAAGTTGGTATCCTATAACCTAGCGAAAAGAGAATGAGATCTATTTCATGAAGACAAGAAACACATAGATGGTGAGACAAATCACTTATGTTGGGTCAATGCTTGGCAAAGTATTTGTTCGACCTCTTACCAAGAAACAAGACATGTTTTGCCACTGTTGGCACTAATCTGGGATGACTTATCTTGGTGTTACTAATGTTAGTGCAGTGAGCTGTCTAGATCTTGAGCTTTTGCCTTCTATCAAATATTATTTGAATTCATAACCTATTTATGTATCTCAATCGCTAATTGGAAAAAAAGAAATTGGCAAATTCCTCATGTGATGCAGCTAGTATTGATTGAGAGCACATAAGCTAGTTGTTGCCTATGTTTAACCTCTCCATTGGAGCAACAAAATTACCAATTGCACTAGAGAAGCCTCGTTATCCTTCTTTCTTAAAACCACAGTGTCTCTAATATCGACCAATATGTTGTTATTGGTACCAATTTTTGACACCAATCCTTTAATAGAGGTGAAGAAGTCCTTCAAGTTTTTGTCAACCTAAATAACTTGAGAGCATGTTTGATAAAATCAAGTTGACATTTCTTTTGTTTTTTATTTCTTTTATTTTTTTTGCATGCCTCCTCTTCTATTTTTTCAAATACTCTTAAATATTTTCTTGCAAATCCCATATATCTCCTTGATCCAAGTCACTAGGGATGTTCTTGATGACATTATTCATATCAGGTGGTCTTGTAACCTCCTGAGTGTGGTCAACTGTCGTGTTAGCTTGTCGTTCTTGCGGCTCTACAATCTCAACATGCGACAAGATGATGATCAAAGACACACTTTTCTTCTTGTGATAGGCATAACTCCTTTTATTATGTTTTGATTTTCTTTTTCTTTTTTTTTTTTGTGATTTTTGAATGTAGAAAAAACACAAAAGCTTAAAAAACAAAACTCAAATACTCAAAAAACAACAGTTGTCCCACAAGCTTGCCATCACATTTATTTATTCCAAAAGTAAAAATTCTGTGGATGTTCGAGACATGCTAGTGTATGTTTGTGCATATACAACAACAGATAAAATATAACTTTATAAATCAAGTGCCCTTGAACTTGAACCTCTTCATACCACTAAGTGAAGTGTAGAAAACTAACACCTTTGATAGTGTTTGCCTAACTGACCATAGGACTTTCAAATATTTCAATTCAACATGAGTGCTTTTCATCTTAAGAAGATGCAAAGAAGTCGATTGAGTTTCATAAAACTTAGTCACATGTAAGAATAACTTATCAAAAAGTAATAAATAAAAAATCAAAATGCTTGGAGGTGCCAGAAAAGCTTAATAACAAAGAATTGTTGAATAGAATAAAGTTGTTGGGTAGATTGGATGTGTTAGAATTTTATTTTAAAAATATTACATCACTTTAAATAGTACAAACAGTTAGACACCAAATTGGGTTCTAGAAGGTTCCTATTTGTTTTGAATGTAGCTAATATTTCGGATACTCCCAAAATTTCAATGATCAACCCAATATCTGGATCCAAATTTTGCCAAATAACAAAAATTAATGTTTGCAACCATGCACGTTAGATGTTATTTGGACATTCGAATATTCAATATTCGAGTTAATAGTATGGATATAGATATATTATACAAATTTTGATACTTTATATCATGTATTGTCCTATCCAACATTCGAATTTATTATATCTGGCATCTATATATATATAGTCCAATATCCAAATTATTCACATCAAATATCTAAGTTTGTCATTGTTTGTCTTAAAATTTAAAAGTTAAAAATTGATGAATGCTTGAGGCAAGCCTGTAATGTGTATGCATACGCAATTATAAATAAAATGCAAATTTTATAAAATGAATACTGTTGAAGCTAAACTTCTTCAAACAATTGATTAAAGTGCAGATATTTTGTCTAACTAACTATAAGACTTAAAAAAATAAATTCAACATTAATGCTATAAGTTTTTTTGCTTCGAGTCTTTGAAGATTGTGCAAGACTTAATATTGTTGGAAAAGACTTAATCGAGTGCAGGGAATAATGGATTGGAAAACAACAAATACAAATCGAAAATGCACAAAGTGTTAGAAAATTCAATAACAAAAGTTTGTGTACAAAGAAGGATTGATTTGCACAGAGAAAATTTTGAATAAGTATTGATTGACTGAGTGATTTTGTGTGTTTTATATGTGTATAGGTACATTAAATACAACAACATTGAAACAATAATTTAAATCATATCAGTTCTTTATTTCATTTGTTATGAAGCGTATCATTTTCGAAGATCTCTTCAAATCTTTCAATTTAATCTTCTGGAAAGGTGGGTACAATAAGGACTCTTGGTACATTGATATAGGCTTGTAGTTTTTTGGTCATTCATGGGCTTTTGAAATTGGTTGTTTGTTCCAACATGGATACACTTGGAGTTTGGACTTCAAGGTGAATTTAGTTCATCGAATGCTTATGAAATTAGACTTGAGATAAATACTAGGTTGTTGGGCTTTCTTTCTTAAGCTTGAAAATTTTAATTTTGGTGCAAAGAATGCCCCTTCTAAGTCGTAATCAAATGTTCAATTTGATCAGGCTTAGTGCTCAAGCTGCGAGATAGGGAAATGCATTGCTGAATAATAAATATTTTTCTGTTGCAACAATCTCAATCGGATACCTTTCATGGAAAAATTCCTTACACATGCCCGTCCACTCAACTAATGGGATGTGTTAGTCGAGATCCACCAATCGGTATCTCACTTTTTCCGACCATTCTTTTTCACTTCTCTACTAATCGACAACTTGCCATTTTTTGGGTCAATATTGAAACATTTTTTTTCAAGAACTTCTAATTAAGAATTAAAAAGGAGAAACCATAGTTCTTTGATTCAAGTAGCTGTGTATGAGAGGGATACAATAGTTTTTCTAGTTGAGGTGTTTACCTTTAGCGCTCAAGACTGCAGATCTACAAGAAACACATTCTGAAGACACAAGAAAAGCGATTATTGTTTGTTTCGACCTCAAGTTTTCAACACACTTCAAGAACTAACTATGATTTCTTTCTTCCTTGATTCATGAGAAGTAGGTCTGTTGGAGCTATCACATAGAGAGAGTTCATTCAGACATTTAGCATAGGGTAGGAATTTTTTAAGCCATTAGAGCAATTTGTTCTTCTTATAAGCTCAAATTAAAATTATTGTAAGTGTACTAATGCTTTTGGAATATTGCTAACAACTATTTTCATCTTGTTATTGGTCCAATGACCTCAACGTTATTAGATGTGAAGACATTGTTGGGTTCTCTTGGTTAGCTATACTTTGATGTTTAAATGGTTGTATCAGCAGAAGGAAGGGTATTCAACCATCTGCCCATGGCGAGTAAGTTCATCACTGATTATGGGCTAACTGTTGACCATTTTGCTGAGGAACTTATATTATCGATATAGAGAAAAATGTGCATTTTCTATCTTTTAGGTCGTTTACATATGTCTCTTGTGTTAGTGCTTGCTTACAAACTATTGAGCTTTTTCAAGTTGTTTTTGCCTTGGCACCCTACAAAAAGGTTGCCTTAAAGTCAAATGTGTTAGTTTTTTTATACAAAGGAATGAAGAAATTAGTGAAGATGATGAATGTTGTTCAAAATGATGCCATTTGGTTTGGTTCTAAATATGGCTCCAATCGTATTTTCTTTATTTATGTTTTAATGAAGCTGTATAGAAGTACAAGAACTATTTTCCATATTTATTGCAAGAATAGTATTGTAGGTTATGGTGAGCACTTAGGTTTTATGCGATTCTAAAAAATGCAAAAAGGTAGTTTCGTTGATTTTTAAGCTACTATTTAGATTATGGGATATTTAAAGAGGGGCTAGCATGTTTGAGGGAATAGGGTAAAATAGGCTTTGTTCCTAGTCGTTAGGGATCCCCTTTATGAGTTCAGAATTGCTAACTTGGTCACTAATAGATTTATCTCTTACTGCCCTCACGTTGTAGCTAGGTGGTTTAGTTTACTCCAGTGTTTTCCTACCCCTATTGTGACTACTAACAAAAACGTTATAAATTAATGCACTTGAAATGGGTTAAGCTAATGTTTTTGTTGGCCTTCAGGGAAAAGTATTAGCTTCTTTCACTACATTTCATTTCTGCAAGTTCAATTGTGATGTGGACTTTTCCAGATGGTATACTCTTATTTGGCAATAACTTGAGATGAGCTAGTGAACCAAGTGCTAGCTCGTTTTAATTTTCCAAAAATGTAGATAAAGATTGCAACTAATGTGGCATTCCTCAAGGAGCTTCATTACATGTCATAAATTAACAAAGAAAGGTATTATTATTTCCAGTATCTGTATAAGGTTATCTGCGACTCTAGCATATGGACAACATTATAGATGCCATCCAATAATCTTTTCTTGTTAAAAATAAAGAAAGGCTCCAATGAGCTTGGGATAGTTACTATAAGGAAAGAAAAAAGAAGGTACCGAAATGGTCCCATATTCAACTTTATTTTATAACGTATAGGTATTAATGCCCCATCCTTACCAAATTGTGATTATATGATAGGTTCGTACTATAAGTAAACAACCTATGCCAACTATTACCTTAAGTGGTTATTCAACCTTAGGACTTATGGTAGAGTTAAGACTTGACTTATTAGGTAAGTTACTCAGTGTTGTTATTGTTGAAGGCATCCTATCTCTGTCTTAGCTAAAATTTCTAAATCCCTCATTCTCAATTTCTTCATTTATTTCTATGCTACAAGGCCAAACAAGAGCAATGAAGTATCAATTTGATGGCCATCCTGATGATCTTCCTAGTAGGAATATACTCTCAAAACAAATATCAAGTAATCGTACTAACTTGCTACTTCCACCTCCTTCGAAGTAGTGAAATGATTGAAGTTTCTGATTTAAATATGGAGAGGGTGGCAAGGACATAAAGTTTTTTTTTTCTTTTTTATCATCTCATTTTGCTTCAGTTATTATTGGCTTTAATATACTGTTTTCACATCCACAAGCGAAGGAAAAAACACACACAGTCAAAAGCCACGATTACTATGAAGGAAAGCAAAGTATAGTGCAAGTTGAACTTACTTATCTAGTCTAAAGAATCATCGAAAGAAGAAGGTACTTCTATCATGGAGGCCATTCCAAGAGATATATGTGAGTCTTTGGTTGTCTCTACTGATAGAAAGGTAGATCAAGAAATCACATGCTTCATAGTAAGTGGTTATCTCCAACACCGTTTCCCTAGATCATCCTACTTCTTCTATTGAAAAGATATCCAAAAGAAAAGTTTATGTGCCAATGCCTCATTAGTGAAACTAGTATTTATTTTAAATTTACTCATATATTTTGCAACATTTCAATTCTTAAGTTGCTTCATAAAGAGGGATGATGCTTGACATTGGGCTGCACTCGCATTTTACTTCTGGTGATTGCCTATACAAGTCTGCAACTTAGTATCTTGCTATATAGGCTAGCTCAACTAACTCATTCCTTCTTTGGTTTCCTTTATTGTAGTTTACCACTTTGCAGCTATGAAAATGCCTAGATAGAGTGCTACAGAATTGTTGTCAACATCTCTAAAAATGCTAGCCAGCAGCTGCTTGAAGACAAGATAACCGATATCCCAGGTCTTCTCCCTAATTTCTCTTAGAAATGTTTGACTGAAATTTGAAAAACGTAGAATGATTTAAGGAAGCCTCTATTAAGGTGTTAATTGAACAATACCACATCCTGCTTAATTCGAGTATTCAAGAAGTAAACCAATTGTTTCTCGCTCTATCTTTATCTTGTTTTCATGAAGAGTTTGCTGACGAGTTCAAGATTCTAAAAGAAAAATGCAGTGTTAGTTCTGGTATCTTGAGGGCATCCTACAAGTCGAACCCTACTTACTTGATAGAATCACTAAAAGAACTTTGCGTAGCCTACCGCATAATGATAGAAGAACGTGTTGTCATTAAAGTAAAATAAGTGTTCTTGATGAGCTAGATAGCCTAACTTGTAAGTTGGAAAGCATTCGAGAGTGGCGGAATGAACCGGCTCAAGAGAAAAAAAAAATTGTTATCAACTAGACCTAAACCCGTTGAGATATGGAGGATATTAATGCTTCTGTGTGCTAGTTCATTATGTGATTCTAGCAAGACTTTCTTATAGGAGTTATAAAGTCTACCGCAAAAGATAATATCTACATAAAGTCTCTAAGGCCCGCATGCCCTTTTGAGAAAATAGGAGGAATGCACTTACATTATCTGCCATTGATTAACTTTTTTGGATATCTTTCGATTTCAACATTATGCAGCTTTTTTTTACTTATTTTGTAGGCTAGACAAATTAAGATGATACTAAGGAAAAGAGTCAAAGAAATAGTTCGATCCACTTATCTATTAGTGATATTGAAATTCTAAAAAGTTCCACCTCTGTAATTGAAAAGACTACAAATGCAAAATCAGGTAGAACTAATGATGCCGAAATGTTACAAATTCACATGTGCATCCAAAATGGCTATGGTGCAAAATGTGCTATGGTGCAAAATGTGATGAAAATTAATATCGTCATAATGATACGAAATTTGCTTGGTGTATCCAAAATGACTACTTATGCAGAATCAAGTGAACATTATAATTCCAAAATCAACTACTTATGTAGAATTATGCGAAAATTAAGAATGTTATTATGTTGGAAATTCACTATATGCATTCGAAATGGCTCATAATTCAGAATCGAGATAAAAATTAGCCATGCCATAATGCAACAAAGTTCACCAATGCATTCAAAATAGCCATTGTTGCATAATCAATTGAAAATTTACGATACTAAAATGCTAGAAAATTCACCATGTGCATCTAAAGTACCTATTGATGCATAAACATGTGAAAATCAACGTGTCTAAATGCTATGAAATTCGATCAATACATTTGAAATGGCTACTAATGCAGAATTGAGTGGAAATTAATGATACTTAAATGCTAGAAATTTTCTCACCACACCCAAAATGACTACTGATTTAGCATTAGGTGAAACTAATGATGTTGGAATGCTATGAAATTTTCGTAAACAATTATGTATTGGAATGTTGTGAGATTAGCCTACTGATATATAATTATTTATTTTCGTAAACAATTATATACATCAATAGTTATTTTAAATGACTACTGATTTAGAATTAGGTGAAACTAATGATGTTGGAATGCTACGAAATTTTCGTAAACAATTATATATTGGAATGTTGTGAGATTAGCCTAATTCATTTGAAATAACTATTGATGTAGAATCAAATTAAAGTTAATGATGTGGGATGCTACAAACACGGTGCATGCAAAATAGCTGTTTTGCATAATCGTATGAAAATTTATGGTGTCGGAGTGCTATAAATTTTTTTTAATGAATTCAAAATGGCTATTGATGTGGAATCATGTGAAAATCTTTGATGATGTAGTGCTATGGATTTTTCTGCTACTAATGCAAAATTGGATGAAAATTAATGGTGTTGAAATGCTGAAATTCGCCCGTTACATCTAAGAAGACTACAGATGTAGAATTTTTGTGAAAATTTGTAGTGCTGAAATGCTACTAAATTTGTTTGATGTATCACAATGGTTATTGATACAGAATTGTGTGAGAAGTTTTTGTGCCATATTGTTATGAGATTCACCCAATGCATCCGAAATGAATGCTAATATAGAAATGGATAAAATTTTATGATGCCAGAATGCTGCGAAATTCATTTGGTCAAATCTAAAAGCCCTAAGGTGCAAAATTAGGTGAAATTAATGATATCAAAATGATAGAAAATTTGCCTAGTGCGTCTAAAATGACTACTAATGCATAATCAGGTGAATGCTGGAACATTGCAAAATTCATCTGATAGTCTGAAATGGCTATTGATGCAAAATTAGGTGAAAATTAACGATACTATCATGCATCTAAAATAGCTACTAATGCAAAATTTGGTGAAAAAATATAGTGCCAGAATGCTACAAAATTTATCCAACTCAATTAGAATGGCTATTGATGCGGAATCATGTATAAGATTTTGGTGCCAAATTGCTACAAAATTAGCCTTGTGCATCTAAAATGGTTACTCGCATAAAATTAAATGAAGGTGTAAGATATCAGGACGATACAAAATTTACCTGGTGTAGTCAAAATGCCTACTAATACAGAACCATGTGAAAATAAACTATGCTACAATGTTGAGAAATTCAATAGGTTCATCCGAAATGGTTTTTAATTTAGAATTTAGTGAAAATTTAAGGTCCCAAAATGATACAAAATTCGATCATTACATCTAAAATGACTATTGATACAAAATTAGTTGAAACTTTATGGTGCTGAGATGCCATGAAATTCGATTGGTGCATTTAAATGGTTTTTGATACAAGATCAAGCAAAATTTTATGGTGTCGATATGCTATGAATTGAGCGCCTAGGACATTCAAAATGGCTTTCAATGCAAAAACATGTAAATTTTATGATTTTAATGTAATAAACTTCACCCAATGGGTTCGAAACGGCTATAATATAGGATCTGATGAAAATTTATGGTGTAGAAATGCTAAGAAATTTGCATGTACATCTAAAATGCCTAGTGATACAAAATTAGGCAAAATTTTATGATGCTAGAAAGTTGAGAATTTTGCATGCTACATTCAAATAAGTCCTAAATCAGAATTAGCTAAAAATTAACGATACTAGAATTATATAGAAATCACCCAATGCATCAAAATGATTCATGCGTGTATCCCAGTCATACACTTGATCTTTTTTTTCAATCCCCAACAATCCTCAATCAAAGCTCGGTCTTTGGATAATGAGTCCCTACATTGGTGTAGGCATAATTAAGACTCAGATTAAAATTATTTGTTGATAATTAGCTATTATTAGAAATCCTCCTACAAAAATAAAACATAATAAAAATTAGCTTTGTTGTTGAATATAGGTTACTTAAATAAGTAAATCAAAGAACATAACTTTTTAAGGAAAAGAGAATAAGCTCAAGTGGGATTTATTTTCAATCTATTCATCAACTTCAATCGACAAGCAACATTGCTTACTCTTTTAACAATCTTAAAAGGATCGCCATTCTTTGGCACCAAACTATAGTGCATTATTTTGGAGCTAATCTTTTTTCCAAATCTGTAGGAATAACACCTTCTCTGCCACATTAAACTCAACATTCTATGTATCTACATCTACATACTTTTCCATCCTGCATTGAGCTTTGGCCAAGCTATTTCTGGCCTCATCAAGTAACTCGTATTTTTCCCTTGTGAAGCGATAGGTAATGGTACACTTGCATCCCATACAAAACAATATCATTGGGCCCCATCAACTGTGACCATACACTAACTTAAGTGGGCTCATGCTTGTTGCCAACGACTTATGCAAACTATAATAAAACTTAGCAAGGTTAAGCAAATTCACCCACTCTTTTTGACTTGTCTATAGATAAGCCTTAAGTACTCTTCCAATTGCATATTCATCCTCTCTATCCGACTATAGATTTGGGAATGGTTTACTGTGAAAAATTTCAAAGCCATACCCATGATATTAAATAACTAAGTCCAAAAACAACTAGTAAATCGAGTGTCCCTATCACTCACAATATCTTCAAAAATATTAAAATATTTAATGATATGGTTGAAAAATAAGTCTATTGCAATCTCAGCTTAATAAGCATTAGGCACAACAACGAAAATTCTATATTTAGAGAATCTATCAACAACAACAGAGGTAGAAGTCATATTATTTACCTTAGGGAACCCAACAACGAAAATCATGGATATATATTGCATGTTTTCAATGGATGAGTAGGGTTGCAGCACTCTTGCTTCTTTCCTCATTTTTAACTTTGTCCAACTAACACGCTAAACAAGTTTTCATATAAGCTTCCACATCTTTTGCTATTTTAGGCCAATAATAGTAATGAGACAATAAAGTTAATATTCTTTCAATGCCTAGATGACACGCCCACTATAGATCATGTGTGTCTCCCTCAATATTTCTCATCTCAAGAGATTGCTTGGCGTGTAAGCCTAACCACCTTTAGCATATAATAAGCTATAAGGTACTTAATATTTTCAAATCTTGCCAGCTTTCACATGTTTAACTAGCTATTTATAGACCAAGTTAGCTTGGGATGCCTCATAAATCCATTCGAAGAGGTATGCCTCCACCACAGTCAAAGCAATAACATCTTCCAATTTAGAGCATTTGTTGCCTTATTATGTTTGCTCGATCGATGTACCCTCTCAAAATCAAATCCTATCAGAAATTTCTACCAACAATCTTATTTTGGTGTCAATAACATTTTAGTTTGAAAATAAGTGCTGGCCACATTATTGGTCAAATGGTAAATCTGGTCTGCAAAAAATAATATCTCCACACATTAAGAAAATAAATTAGTCGAACATTTCTTTCTCATGGCTACTGGGTGTTTTCCATGCACTAGCACTCCACCCACTGCATGGTCACAAGCATCAATTTGTATAATATATAGCTTACCAAACTCAAGGAGCTTCAATACTAGCTCTAAAGCAATATCTTGTTTCACCATCTAAATGTACATTCACATACATGGGTCCACTCTCACTATTGATCCCTTTTCAACAAATCTATTCAAAGTCTCACAACAACTTTAGAGTAATCTTTGATAAACCCTCTGTGATAGTTTGCCAATTCCATGAATAAACGCAACTCAGTCACTTTGGATGCAACTGACCACTCATTACTGCCTACATCTTCCTTCCATACACATGATTTTCCTTGGCTTATGATATTACCAAGAAATTTTTCCTTCTTTGTGTTGAGTTGAAACTATCGCAACTTCTAAAATACAAGTCTCAAATGCAATAAATGGTCCTCAAAGGACTCTGAACATATCTTGATATCATTCAAATCAATAACAACAAATCAATCTAAGTACTTATAAACTACATCATTCATCAAATTATAAAAAGTGGAAAGAGCATTGATTAAGCTTGATAGCATCAATAAGAATTCATAAGAACCATAACTTGTAGCACAAGTAGTCTTACCCTAATCACCCGTAGCTATCCACACTGGCCAATAACCTGACCTCAAGTTAATCGTAGTATAAAACTTTTCCTTGTCATTTTATCAAACAAATAAGGCGCATTAGGAATGTGGTATTTATTGTTCACTATTATATTATTTAATGCCCGATAATTAATAGAAATTCTCAATGAACCACTTTGCTTTTTGTAGAACAACACAGGGAACCATTAGGGGTATTGAATGGTTAAAAGTCCAGCTTCTAGTAACTCATCCAACTGCTTCCTCAACGTAACTATACAAGGCTCATTTGATAGAGAGCACTGGCAGGGATCTTTCACCCGGTGCTAACTCAAATGGCTCGTCAACCTTACACCCAGTTCTAACTCAAATAGCTTGTCTAAGGGCAATTTTTTCAGAGTTCAAGTGGCACCGTATCCATGAACTTTTCTAACACGTTTCTCACTAATTCAAACGCTTCGTGAAAAGTTCCAAGCTTCAACTCTACTAATGCAACTAGGTAAGTCACTTCTTCATGCCTTAAACTTGCCTTCAACTGTATAGTTAAGCGTAATTTTATCTTTTGATCTACCGACTTTAGCTCTAAAATATATGTCCCATGTACAAAAGATCCCTTGATAGGTTTAGCTTCTGAATTCATAGCTTTAATTTGGCTAGAGTTGTGTGTAAGACACATCCCCAACTTCTAAATTTTCCATTTACCAACAAAGCTACAAATAGCTTTAGAGTCCATCATAGCCATCGCCTCCTAGCCATTCTCACCAACTTTAATATACATCGAGCCCTTTTGAGTAAGAGGCTTTCTTGAATTTCACTAAGCAATTGCAAAGGATTTACACGAGACCTTGTCCTCCTCGCAATCATCATTCTCAACAATAAAAGCATTGAACTTCCCTTGGACAGTCATACATTCCACGGTCACCATTACAAATATAGTAACCCTTACTTGATCAATCCAAAACTAGCTAGCTTCTTTCATTTTCATAGTTACCTCCTGTATTTTCTTTTCTTTTTTTTTACGTCCCATTCATTTGCATGTTTTTCTCTTTTCCTACCTAAATTCTGTTTGTTTTTTTTCTCAATCAGGATCCATCTGGCCAATAACGTAAAAATGAAGCCCTACCAATGGCAACAATTGTGGACAATAGATTAACCACTTACCTTCAAATTTCAAATTGGGCCCAAGTTTGCAATCTAAACATAAAAATGAACAACTAATATTCTTCAAATATATCTTTCACATCAAGCATCAAGGAATTGAAGTCCTTGATATAATCCCACATTATTCCTGTATGATTTAGTTTTCTCAATGACTCCCTCACAATCCACGAAGTATTGAGGGGTAGGAATTGATCCTTTAACTTATTTTTTCAATATATCCCTAAATCAATCTTACCTCAACTTACAGTATTATCCTTGAGAGTTAAAATAGTATGACAGTTTAGAAAAAGAATTTTTCCAAAGTTGAGGCCATAAAGAGGAATCAAGCATTGGATGTAGAGACATAGTTATTGAGGCTATTATGGAGCTGATAAATATCTTGTCCTAGGCCTCTTTCAGGTGATAGGAGATGGATGGAGCATATTTGTATGGCAAGCTATAATAGTTTATCATGATATAATTCATTCATCCAATTAGTTGGGCTTCATGGGCTTGCTGCCAGACATTGACCATAGATATTGGGTGCTCTTCAATTAATAAAGTAATTTAAAGAGTTTTTAGTTTAAAAGAGTTTAAACTAATGTGAATTGCAACACCCCAAATTTTGGAGTGTCAATTTAGGTTGATTAAAATTAATTTTGGATCAGAGTTAGTTAAAATTCTAGAATTTAACAATTACAACCGAGTGTTTGAATTGCAGATAAGAAAAGGACTTGACTATTTAAAATTATAAGGTTTAGGGGATTAATGTGGACAAGTTAAAAGTTTGAGGACTTTAAAATAATTAAATTTGGACTTGATTGCCTAGAAATAGAAATGCTAGGGGTCAATGTGTGAAAAATAAAGGTTAGTGGGCTAAACTGAACCTTGGGGACTGAAGTGAAAAATGGATGAAAGCCTAGGGGTGCTATTGAAGGTAGTCAAGGAATTTTGGGGCTAAAATGAGAAGGCTGAAAAATACTTTTACATATATATGTTGAAGGACGAAATTTGGTTAAATTTTCAAAAATAACCCCAAAGCTACCCCAGCTGCGAATCGCTGGAAACTGGCCGTGAAACCTAAAACCAAGGCCATGGTTAGCTTCCTCCAGCTGAGATGAGCAAAACCATACCAATATTGACCCAAAACCACCGATTAAACGGCCAGAGAAAAAGGGGCCGAATGTAGAGCTCGAAGGAGGTAGTGGTTGGGCCACTTCTGGTGGCGGAACACGGTGCGACTTAGCTAGGTTTTGGTCATGAGAAGGTGGGTAGGCTGGTGGTAGTGTTGATTTGGTGTTTTGGTACGCAAAAATGGAGAATTGAAGAGGGATGGCGGACGGCGGCGAAGTTAGGGTTTCAAGGTAGTTTTTGGTTAAATTGGGCAGCGAAACGACAGGGTTTGGCAAAATTGGTTGTGGTGTTTTTCTCCTGGCATCAAGGCGCACCCGGTGGTGGTGGCGGTTCCCATCTCTAGCGACGGCACGTGGTGGTCTGACGACAGCGTATGGCGGCCAGCGACGGCACGTGACCCGATGATTTTTGAGTAGTTTGTTTAGATTTACATTTTAGACTCATCTGGACTAGATCCGGCGTGAGATTGGATCTCGATTTGACCCAATTTGGGTAAATTTCAATAACCAAATTTTAATTTGATTAAATTGTCGAATGTAATTAGATTTTCGGATGAAATTGATTATGACTTGAAATAAGAATGTTAAACCACGATTTAGTCTAAAGTTATAGATTAATCTTGTAATTAATATAGTATTGAATTTAATCAAGTCGGATGAATTATTAGATTGTTGTTGAGACCTTAAATGAGATTTTAACAACTAGTTTATCAGCTTGTCGAGTTAAGGACTATGATAGATGATTACCTTGAACATTGGAGTGTAACATGGAATTTGAGAATTGTGACTAAATAATTTGAGGAATTGAGGAATGTGATAAGGATATTTAAGTGCATTAAGAAATATGATTCAAAAATCATGGTCAACGTCGGGTTTAGGTTATGTACCCTGAACTTTAAATCAATTAGGAAACAAGGTCATGGGCTATTTAAATATCTAAGAATTATCAGGACTATGTTGGAATACCCTTAAGTTTGATAATGACATTTGTTTTATTTATAGTTAAGATTCAGAAGGTTTGATTGTGAACTTATTCCTTTGGTAGGTGACGAAGGAGTAGGTCCTACAGACCAGCAGACTGCCAATTGTGGTTGCTTTCTGAGACTTTTAAGGTGAGGATCCGCCAATCTGGCACTCTTGTACCTATCGATTTTCTTGATAAACCCCCATGAGGGTTGGTATTGACTTGATTACCGTACTCTATTAATTATTTTACCCCTATGAGGGATCTGTAAATTGGCTTTTGCTTTGTGTGAGCTTACTTCATATCTATTATTGAACCTGTTAGGTTATACTAATTTGATATTTGTCTCGAATACTGTTTTTGATTGTCAACCCTATGAGGTACTCGTGAATTGAAACTAATAGGTATTTTATCCATCTTTTATTGAAAATAACTATTTTTCAGTCAAAATCTATGAATCTTTCTGAACTTGTAAACTCTATTTGAAGTTGATTGTTCAAGTGTATCGTTGATCGCCTTGTTGGCATATCTGTTAAATTGTTATGCCCTATTAGCAATTGAACGTTGAAAATCTTGACCTTTTTAAATATCTTGTTTGGTCAGTACTGTAAAATATGTGCTAGGCAGAGCAAAGAGCCACACTAGTTGACAGGGCATGTCGAGTGGGGGCCCCTCCTAAGTCCATCCCCATTAGCACCTCTGGATTTCAGTACTAGACCTATTTGTGTCAAAAGTTCTCTTAAATTGTTCATGTACATAGTTTATTGGAATAGGCCTTGCCGGCCATGATTGGAAAATATTTTGTCTTGTAAATGGCAAATCTGGTAAAACTCCGACATGTTCATATTATTGCTTGAAAAGTTGAATTGATATCTATTAGCATTATATCATTCAACCCATGGGGACGCCCTTAGGAAGTTCAACCCAAAGGGACACCACGGAAAGTTGAGCCTGGGCTAGGTCCAAAAAGACAACCCGACGGTATGGACCGACGGTGACAGAACTCCTAATTAGTACCCACCTACGATCCTGACTTATAAGTAGCTGAAGGTAGCAAATTGTGAGTGGCGAGATCGGGCATGCTGTTGACCATGCCATAAAAGCAAGTTATTACACGCCGAGCTACGTTCTTGAGCAAATGGAGAGATAAGGAGAAGTTTTCAAGTTCAAGTTAAATGCTATTAAAAAGTTATCTTGTATTCATCAAGAAGCAATAAGGAAGGATTCCAACAGGCCAGCTAAATGTTTTCATGTTTCATGATTTTATGAGTCTAAATCTGATTACCATCAATCATGAACTAATTATCTGATTTATTATCAATGATCTTGTCTATTGCCATTGAAAAATTCAACATTTTTCCTCTATCTACTGCTACGTATTTCCCTCACTGAGTCCTTAAGACTCACCCTTCTATGTATTTCTTAAATATTTTTAGACAGATATGAATAGTGAAGAATAAGGACTGATGCTTGCTCGGAAGAATTGTTGATGATAGGTGTTTAGATATCATCTGATAGCGACTATGGTATTTGACATTGTGGACAAGGCTGAACTCAGTTGGAAGACTTTTAGCTTGTATATAATGTTGGCGTGTAGTGTTGTTTTAAGTGGAAATATGCCATTATTTGAGACTTTAGAATATGAACATGTTGCACTTCTTGTAGTATCTCTTGGAGTTTGAATTTTGTTATTTTGGTTGTACATATTGCGTACTCTGAAATGATGTTTTGAGTTAGTGCTAAGCTCATATCACTTGAGTTGTAAAATTTAGATTGATGTGCAGTCTTATGAATTGAAATTGAATTTTAGAGGTGCATTTTGGATTTAAATTATTATGGAAAAGATTTAAGTGGCACCTCAGTCCAAAAGCAGGCACCTCCCGGACAGGGTGCTACATAAATATTTTAATATTCAAAATATCACAATGAGTTGTGAGCCCATGTCCAATGAATGGATGAACCTAATGGGTCTCACACAAAAGTCTAAGAAAGCTCTTATTTTGAAAGGAAGAATTTTTTGAGTTAGAAAATTTATGTTAGGCGTTTTTTATAAAGGAAATAGAGCAATTGACTAATTATCAATTGGTCATTTTAGCTCGATTAATTTAAATGTTAAATTAATCAAAATAATCTAAGGAGTTAAATTAGGCCAATTAAATTAAATTTAATTGGTACCATATGGCAATTGATTAGTCAAGTTAACTTAAGGAATTAAGTTAGCTCTTGTTAACTTAAAGAGTTAAGTTAATTAACATAAGGAGTCAATTTAAATTAATTAAAATAAAGAGTTAATCTAATTAAATTAAGAATTTAAGTTTTGGAGGGAAATGAAATGGAAAAGTCCATTTGAAATGAGCAAGTTGTCATTTGATTTCATGAGATGAAATGTAAATGCAAATGCACATTAGATTCAAGTGCAAGTTGCAAGTTGGCAAGTTAGCGCACATGCATGGAGGGTGAAGGCTTCCATCCCTTTCTATAAATAAGCCATGTGGCCAGTCCATTTGTGCTAGTTGGCATTCCTCACGTTTTCCCTCCAAAAGTATTGTATAATTCATGTGTTGAATAACCACGCAGAAATTCTCCCCCCCCTCTCTCTTCCTCCAAAAATCGCCACTCCTATCATCACCATCATCCTTTCTTCTCTATCAAAGTGAGGTTCATTGAGAGCTTATCCTAGGTATGTGGACTTAACATTAGAGGTTTAACACTTGGGGAACTTGGAAGTTCATTGCTGAACTGTTTTGTGGCTAATTTTGTTGGATCGTTTGGACGATCTAGAAGCTAAATTTTTTGATGATTTTTGACCAGAAGATTGCCGTTCAATAGTGATATAGTGTGCCATTTTTTCTGATTTTTGGAGCTTGAAAGGGGAGCAATTGGATCTAGGCATTGGAGCTTGTAGATAATCCATTAGAGGAGTCCTTGGAGTGATCTAGTTGATTTATTTGGTTGCTTTCATCAAAGGTAATTTTCAGTATCTTAATCCTAATTTTTGGCATGTTGGTGATCCTTGGGAAGGAGAGATTAATTTTATTTTTCCAATTTTTGGTTTAATTATTACATCATAATCCCTTTCCCTCTTTCAAGTGGTATCAAAGTCATCTTCATGCCTAAATTAGGATTTTAGTAAATTGATTCGTGTGATGAATTGATTCTAGATCTCCAAACACTTGATTCAATTGATGGATTTAAGTTTTTGGCTAATTTTATAAGTAGCTTTTTATGTGTTGAATTAAGATATGTCAATATGTATTTAAGTGTTATTTCATATGTTGGCATGATTTTGATTCAAATCTTATGATGTTAAATATTGATTTAGCATTGGATGATGTTATATGTTGATATAGCTTGTGAATTATAGCTTTAATGTGTTTTGGCTATTTTTTGATCCAATTGGATTGGAGTTAATTGGAGATTTTTGGAGAATGTTGATTCTCACTTAGATTTTATTCTTGAAACATGTTTGAACACTTTAATTTCCAGTTTTTAAAAGTGTTTAGAATATAGAAATTTGTCAAAATGTGTGTGGAATGATGATATGGATGTATCCTAATGATTGGAGAAGGCAAAAAGAAGAAATAGCACTAAATGGACCAAAGGCACTTAGCCGACAGGGCTGCTACTAGGCTGCCCGGCTACGGGCGCGCACAGGCCGCTGGGCGGCAGCCTGCCAAGATGTTGCCTAGGTGCCACTTTGGTGCAACTTTTGGATTTTGGTCTCTCAATTCTTCATTATTCCATATGATTTTGATACACAAAAGTTGTGTAAGTGATTCAATATAAGGTTGGACATTTTTGCTAGCTTTAAAAGTCAAATTTAAGTTATTCTTCAATTAGGTACAAAGATGAGATGCATAAAGAGTTGTGCTTATTTTTGCCTATTGATTAATTGTTTATGAGATAAACATTTAATTGGTTGAATTGAATGTCAATTCTTATTTATTGTTTATTTAATTATTGAATGGATGATGAATGAATTGTTTTAAAGTTGTTTAAAAATGGTTGTATTAAATAGGGGCTTGCTTTTCTGCCTTGTAAATATTATGAGAGTAGAACTCTAAGGGTAAGGATTTCTTTTCTCTTGGAAATGTTGCAAGGAGACAAAGGAGGCCAACAGGATCAATGAGGCTTGACGACCCATGAATGTATGGGATACGTTTATGTAATAGATATGATTTAATCAACCCACTTAAAATCAACTAAGTAGTGCACCTATGGCTCTAAGTGCACTATTAATCATGGCTAAGAATCCACTAAGCATCATATTGGAATCTAATAAATTAATTGGGCCAAAACTACCATGATTGATTTCATAACCACAAAATCATTCTTGACTCCGAGAAATGAACATATGTCCTAACTTAAAGTCCATCGGATACCATAGGCAAGGATGCCGATCAAGAGGCATGTGAAACGTTCAATAAATGGGTAGAGGATGACCTCCAAACCTATTGCCTCATGATGGCCTCCATGTACAATGAGCTTCAAAAGTCTCATGAGAATATGAAAAGTGCTTCCAAAATACACTTATACCTACAAGATTTGTATGGTGTACAAACAAGACATGAGAGATACATGTTCTCAAATGAGCTCTTTCGGGCTAGGATGACAGAGGGGTCTAGTGTCCATGATCATGGGCTTAAAATAATTGGACTTATTGAGAAGCTCGCTACTTTGGAAATAATTATGGATAATGACCTCTATGTGGATTTTATCCTTCGTCCTTGCCTAGCTCATTTGACCAATCCATGAATAACTTTAGTATGTCCAAACAAGAAGTCACGATCAATGAATTGGTTAATATGTTGGTAATGGTTGAGATGACTATGAAAAAGGACAAACTATTAATGCTTACTGCCTCCTCCAAGTCTAAAAGCCTAAGGGGAAAAAAGAAATGAGGTAAGAAGAAGAAGAGTTCTTCTTCAAAGAGAAAGGGGCCATTAAAACCATCTAGGGGGTTCAAGAAGCACAAAGAGGATAAGAAGGATGCTACTTGTTTCTACTGTGGTGAGACGAGCCATTGGAAGCATAATTGCAAGGAATATCTTGCAACCCTTGGGAAGGGTATGTAATTTATTAAAGTACACTTAACTACCAATTCTTCCTCATGGGTATTTAATACCACATGTGGTTCTCACCTTTATAATTCATTACAGGTGATGGAAAAAGGAATGAGTTTAAGAGATAAGGATTTGATCCTACACCTTGGCAATGGAGCAAAAGTTGCGGCCAAAGTTGAAGGCATTGTGAAGTTAGATTTAGGGAACTCATTTATTGTATTAGATCTTTGCTATTATGTACCAATTCTTGTGAAGAATATTATCTCAATTCCCAGTTTGGATAATGAAGGATTTGATTTTTCAATCTCAAATGGAAAATTGAAAGCAATAAAGAATGGTTCTTTAGTTATAATGCATACACTTAGTAATGGATTATACATTTTGTATTCTCAACTATCACTTATGTGAAGTCAAGTGTAGCACTAGAATCCAATAAATAAAGCACAAAATAGCTAAATTATCTAGGCTACACTAGAGATCAAGGATCTAATTATGCTTTAAATTCAGATTTGGATGAAGAATTAGCTTGAATGCTTAAAAATCCAGGGAAAGGATGAAGAACACTTCAACACTTGAAAACTATCTTCCAGCGGTGCAGCAAGTTCTCGGCAACAGTTGCATATCTTAATCACCTCAGAATTGGCTAAAATTTGGACACAATATCACCAACAACTTGATGAAGATCTGGTAAAAAATTCAACGAAAACATAAAATCGGAAGCCACTCCAAAAATGCCTCCAAACAAACTGGATTGCAATAGATCTCCAAAAACCAAGCAATCTAAATGTATTACCTCTAATGTGATGATCCCCACACCAATGGCAAATCCAAATCTCTCCTAGATCAGCTAGAAAGTCAAGGAGAGATGAGCAAGGATGAAGGCCGAATTTAGGACAAGGGAGAGGTGAAGAAAATGTTAAACCTCAACTCATGAGAGAATCATACAAAATTGAGGGAAAAGTGGAATCTAACAATTAGATCTACAATCTTGCAAGCTAGCTCTCAAGTGGCCAGCCATGCTCTCTATATATAGAGAGAGAGAAGGTGTGACGCTAGTTAGCATCACAACTCCCATGAGGTGCCACCTAATCAAGCAAGTTACATGTGAAATTAACATTTCACTTGCATTCGAATTTCATTTGGAATCTTTATTTCATCTCATGAAATGGAATCCAAATAAATTCTAAATGCACTCCAAATGAACTCTTTCATTTTGAATTTCCCTCCAAATCAATTCTTCAGATTAATTAAATTAACTATTTAATTTAATTAATTAACCTTGACTTAACTCTTTAAGTTAATTAGCTTAACTCCTTAAGCTACAAGGTGTCAACTTAACTCTTAAGTTAACTTGACCAATTAATAGTCACGTGGCACCAATTAAATTAACTCCTTAATTTAATTGGTCTAATTTAACTCCTTAAATTATTTAGATCAATTTAACAATTAAATCGATCAAGCCAAAATGACCAAAAATTAGTCCACTGTTTCCCTCCACAAAATTGGTCATGGTGGAATTTTCTAACTCTTAGAAAATTCCCTTCATCAAATAGGATTTCTAACTGGATTTTGTGTGTGACCCATTATGTTCTGCCATTTATTGGACACGAGCTCACAACTCTTGTGATTTCTAGAATATCAAAATATTCACATTAGTTTAAACTCCTTTAAACTAGTGACTCAATTCAATTAATCTCCATTAATTGAAGAATACCTAATCTCCATGATCGATGTCCAACCTCAAGCCTATGGAGCCCAACGAATTGGCCAAAATGAATATGCTTTTGGAAAATCATTCTAGCTCTATGCTTGCCATACAAATACGGTTATTTCATTTCCTATCTCCTGAAAGAGGCCTAGGGCAAGATATTTGTCGACTCCCTAATAGCCTCGATAACTATGTTTCTATTCCCAATGTTTGATTCTAGTTTATGACCTCATCTTTGGAAAACTACTTTTCCAAATTATCATACTACCTCGTACAAGGACTCCTTGAAATCGATCATTATAGAATCATAGGAGATGCACTCACTCTTTACAATGACAAGGAGTCGGATCCCATCTTGGATCTCACAAACCTCCATATCTAAGTAGCTCATACCCAAACTCAACTCGAAAGACCCACAAAGTGGTCAAGGAAAAGTCAAAGCATGAGGACCTAACACAAGGTTACCATGGATCCTCAAGTCAAAAGATTAATTATATGCACTAGCTTAAGCTAGAAAACTTACCACTACAACTATCCAGTGGATTCTTTGGGCGGGTCTTCAGTGAACTTGTTCTCTAACAAGCACCCACTAACACGCACCCATGTCTAACATGGTTTGCACATGAAATGGAGCAATATTCAACTCTTGAATTTATACATCGTTAGTGCAATTCTATCCAAATTTTAGATGCCCTGTCTTATAAGATTCTACGACTTGGAAGATTTAAGACCACGACCATGTAAGACTTGTTTCATGATCACCACCCAATGCGTGACCAAGTCCGTAGTCTTGTGTGATCTAAGGGCTTCAACCAAATGCCAGTGAAGTAAAATAAGCATAAGATGAAGATAGTCATTTATAATGAATATCATTCAATTAAAATTGTATCACAAGTGAAATAGTTTACATGTCAATCTAATTTGCTGTGGGGCGCTATACCAACAATCTCCTACTTTCCCTAAAGCCAATTCCTTACAGCCTTAAAGCCCATCATCTTAAGATGTCCTTCGAAGATCTTTTGCGTTAGGGGTTTAGTCAGTGGATCTACTATATTCTCTTCCGAGGCAACCCTCTCCACTCAGATGTCGCCTCAAAATATGCTTGGATCATTGATGAGATCTTAGCTCTTTAGCTTGCACTACCGTCCCGTTATTGTTACAGAAGACAACAACTGGCTCAGTAATGCTAGGTACTATATCCAACTATTGGATGAAGTTTTTCATCTAAACACTTTCCTTTGCAACTTCCAAAGCTGCAATATATTCCGCCTCTGTGGTTGAATCGACCGTGGTGTCTTGTTTGGAACTCTTCCAACTCATCGCGTTGCCATTGAAGCAAAATATGAATCTAGAAGTAGATTTTAGGTCATCTACATTGGATTGGAAACTAGAATAAGAAAATCCCTCGAGTTTCAATTCTCCATTGCCATATACCTAAAACAAACCCTTAGTCATTCTCAAGTACTTAAGGATTGTTTTAATGGCCATCCAGTGACATTCACCGGGGGTCGAATTGAAAGCAGCTCGTAACACTTAGAGCGTGTGCAGCATCCAGCCTTGTACATTGAATGGCATACATTATGCTCCCTATGGTGGACGCATAAGGTGTGTGAGACATTCTATATCTCTTGTCGTCAGTGTTAAGGGCCATAAACTTGGAGAGACGAAGATCGTGTCCCATAGGGAAGAATCCCCTCTTGGATTCTTCTATACTAAACCTCTTTAGTATCTTGTCAATGTATGGTGTTTGGGAAAGCCTTAGCATCCTCATCGGTCTATCTCTATAGATACATCTTCCTAATACGTAGGATGCTTTTCCCAAATCCTTCAGAGAGAATGGAGTAGATAATCATGCTTTAGTACACTCTAACATTGCTCTCTCATTCCCAATGAGAAGAATGTGATCAACATAAAGTACAATAAACTGTATACTACTCCACTAGCCTTCTTGTACACACAAGGTTCATACACATTTTTTACAAAGCCAAATGATTTAACTGTCTTATCAAAACGTATGTTCCAACATTAGGACGCCTGTTTGAGTCCATAAATAGATCTCTCGAGTTTTCGAACCTCTTACTCACTCATTTGGGATGTAAAATTTTGTGGTTGCTCCATATAGATTTCTTCTTCAATGTTTCCATTGAGGAAAGCGGTTTTCACATCCATTTGCCATATCTCTTAGTCATAATATGCGGCTATGGCAAGTAAAATCCTAATAACTTAGGCATAGTGACCAGTGAAAAGGTTTCCTCGAAATCAATACTGGGTCTTTCAGTGTAACCCTTTGCTATTAGACCCACCTTAAAGGTCATTACCTCTTCATCGACTCCTAGCTTTCGCTTATGAATCCACTTACAACCAATGAGAACTATTCCCTTTGGTGGATCTACCAAAATCCATACTTTGTTGGAGTAAATGGAATCCATTTTGGATTTTCATGGTGTCAAGCCAATGTCCCGAATCTATATCCAACATAGCTTCCTCATAGGTCTTAGGATTACTATCCGATTGGTCCGTCTCATGAAGGAATCTGAATCTTTCGGGTTGCTTCTTGATTTGCTCCGACCTTCTTAGAGGTTGTGTGTAAGGCCCTTATTGCTCACTTGTTTCCATCGCTTGTGGGATTTATGATCGTCTTGAACTTTATCAAGTTTAACAATAATGCCATTTTTATCTAATAGAAATTATTTTTCCAAAAAGTAGGTGTTCCTCAAAACAAACATCTTTTATTCCGAGGGATCATATAACCCAAAGACTCTATTGGGTATCCTACAAACTTGCACAAGGTGAATCTACCATCCAACTTGTCTCTCACTAACTGCTTAATGTAAACGAAAGACCCTCAAACTCTTAAGAAAGAGTAGTGAGATGCTTTGCCATACCACATCTCATGTGGCATCTTTAATATCGACTTTGAGGGTACCATGTTAAGTAGCCTCACCGCCGTATCTAGGGCGTGTCCCCAAAAGGATATAGGCACTCAAAAAATGTCATCGTAGAACGTACCATGTCCAACAAGGTACAGTTTCTCCTCTTGGCTATTCCATTATGTTGGGATGTGCCATGTGGAGTCCATTGAGAGATGATCCAATTATCCTTTAGATAATCCAAAAATTCAGTACTTAAGTATTCTCCCCCTCAATCTGATCGAAGAGCTTTAATATTAAGTCCCTTTTGCTTTTCTACTTCATTTCTAAACTCTTTGAACTTTTCAAAAGCTTCAGATTTGTACTTCATAAGATACACATATCCAAACTGAGTATGATCATCGGTGAAAGTGATGAAGTAAGAATAACCTCTTCTCACACTAACTCTTAGTGGGCCATAAACATCCATATAGATCAAATCTAAAGGATTTATGGTGCACTCCGATTGTCCTACAAAAGGATCCTTGTTCATTTTTTCCTTCAAACAAGATTCGCAAGTAGAAAGATTCTCAATTCCACTAACATTTAGTACTTTAAGAGCTTCTAACTTGTTCATCCTTTTTTTAGAAATATGTCCAAGTCTTGCATGCCACAAAATGGCATCTTCTTGGTTATCTAACTTTCTTTTACTTGATTGAATATGCATCAATGAAGGTTGAGAATCTAGTATGTACAATCTATTGTTTAATGTACCTTGTGCAATTAAAGAACCATTCTTTAATGCTTTCAACATCCCATTAGTTATAGAAAAATCATATCATTCATTATCAAAAATTGGAATTGATATAATGTTCTTAACAAGATAGGGTACATAATAACAAGGATCAAGTACAATGCAAGCACTCCGCAATCTAACTTGACTATGACTTCAACCATGGCTGCAAATCTTGCTCCATTTCCAAAGCGGAGGATCATATCCGCTTCATTGAGACTCCTTCTTCTTTCCATCCCATGTAACGAATTACAAAACTGAGAACCACATGTGGTATTAAATACCCATAAGGAAGAATTTGTTTTCAAGTGCACTTCAATAAAGTACGTACCCTTCTCAAGAGTGCTAAGTTAAACCTTGCAGTTCCTTTTCAATGTCCTTTTTCACCGCAATAGAGAGTAACATTGGTTTTAGCCTTTTTCTTCTTCTTAATTCCCCCTGAACTCTTCAAGGGATGCTTTCCCTTAGAGGAAGACCTCTTTTTCCTTTTAACTCCCTTTCTAGGATCTCTAAGGCCGTCAGACTTGGAAGAGGAAGCAAGTATAAGAGGTTGTCCTTTTTTATTGTCGCCTCGGCGGTCACCAACATGTTGACCAATTTGTTAATCATCACTTCTTGCTTGGACATATTAAAGTTCATAATCAATTGGTCGAACGAGCTAGGTATGATTGAAGGATCAAATCCACGTAAAGCTCATTGTCCATAATCACGTCTAATTGATCGAGTTTCTCAATGAGATCGATCATCTTTAGTCCGTGTTCATGAACACTTGTGCCCTCATTCATTCTTGACCTAAAGAGCTCTCTAGACAAAGCAAACGTTTCGTGTCTAGTTTGAACACCATACAACTCTTGTAGATGTAGGTAGATCTCGTGAGCATGTTTCATGTGCTCATGAGTCTTTTGTAGCTCATTAGTCATAGAAGCATCTAATTTGTAGATCATTATCCACAAACTTCGTGAACAATTCATATGCTTCATCAGTGGCATCATTGCCAATGGTGTTCAGCGGACTTTGATCAAGTACATAAGTCTTATTTTTGGAATCTATAATTATCTTGAGGTTTCTCAACCAATCACGAAAGTTTGGTCCGGTTAGCTTATTGGTTTCCAAAATAACGTTGAGTAGATTTTTAGCCATTTTGAGTTTGAGATTTCAAAAATCTACAAAAAGGCGAAAAGAAGAGTATAACCATATGATTGAATATAGATATTGAAAACATGTTCATGGTCTTTCAAGCATGTTTTTCTTCCACTATTTTATCAAATTCTTCACCCCCTAGAACAATTCGGGAAATTTTATTTCCTAGTGAGAATCAAGGTCTTAAAGACTTGTAAGTGGACCCCCGTGATGGGTGCATCCATAAATAATCCAAAAGTAAGCAACTTTTGTTAATTGAATCTCTATGCAATCCTTGATATATTTTGCCTCACTTTTTATATAGATCATTCCCTGATGGATGACCTCTACATTAATAGGTGTCAAGTCGGACCTACCAATCAATCTTTGATTCAAAATTGCTCCAAGTCATGCCCCATGATATGAGCCACGCAAGGGAAGCATCAAATCAAAGGTTTATCATATGCTAAGTATATGTTCACAGCTTTCTAGCTAAACGTGACTCCCATGATGAGTGCATCACACAAAGATAGTAGCATCGTCATGTCATACACTATTGGTAGTAAAGCATGGATTAATTAAAACTCCTTTTAATTTATATCCATTTTGACTTGATATTTGAAAACACTTAGACATTCTAAGTGGACGGATTTTCTTATTTGCAAAGATCTCATCAATTTTATCTTCTTATTTAGGTTTTTTATATCTTAAATATGCATCTCATACATCAATAGGATATAGAAAGTATAAATAAGTAAATGCGCCTAACATGCTACTAGGATGGGATGACCATGAACCTTAACCGAGTGGATTTTAAATGGATTGATTAAATCTAGCTTTACATGAGTGTATCCCCACACATTCATGGGTCTTCATGCCTCCAATGGTCTTCTTTGCTCCTTGTAACATTTGCATGAGAAAATTTTTTTTACTCCTAATTATTCTACTATCATAGCATTTACAAGATAAAAATTAAGAGACATGTAAGCCCCAATTTAATACAACCATTTTCAACAACTTGAAATAAAGAAAATCAATATTAAAAGCTCATGATCATCCCCATTCATTCATCATCCATTCAACAATTAAATGAACAATAAATAAATCAAGAGTTGACATTCAATTCCAACAATTAAATGCTTATCTCATAAACAATTAATTGGCCAAGTAAGAACAAGCATAACATTTATGCCTCATTATTGAAGATTAACTTTAACAAGATTTTAAGAACTTGCACAACACTTGTGCATCTATGTAGCATGATTTAATACACTTTTAGTCACATAAGGAACACAAAAATAGGCTCAAAACTCATCCCTCCCTAAATTGGTCGTTGCTACCCCAGCCTAGGCACACGCCTGCATAGTAGGCGCGCTCCAATCGTGCTTGCTATGCAGCCAACCCCTAGTCGAGCGCAGCAGCTCCCCAGTTTTGGGGTTGGGATCGAGTTATGCCATTTTTGGCTTGCTTTTCGTGCACAAAAAAAAATTAGGACACCTTCTAAACATCAAATCACACATTATAGATGAAATTCCAGATTCAGAACACCTTTTAAAAATGGAATTTTAAGTGCTCAAACATGCTTCAAAAATCAAGTTTAAGTAAGAATCACTATTCTCCAATAATCTCCAATCCAATTGGATCCAAAAATGACAAGAACACCTTAAGATCAAATTTAACATGCTATATCATCATATAACATCTACTAATGCCAAATCAACATTCAACATTAGCATCTATGAATCAAAACATACTAACATCTCAATTAACACTTATTAAAACACATATTAGTATAATTTCAATTCATCAACAAAGGAGCCACAGGCATCATCACCCAAACACTCCAATCCATAAATTGGATCAAGTATTTGGAGATCTTGATCTATCCATCATATGAATCAATCAATCAAAAATCCAAATCAAAGCAAGAAATTAGGCTCCGATACCACTTGAAGTCAAGTGTAGCACTAGGATCCAATAAATAAAGCACAAAATAGCTAAATTAACTAGGCTACACTCAAGACCAAGGATCTAATCATGCTTTAAATTCAGATTTGGATGAAGTTTGAATGCTCAAAAATCCAAGGAAAAGGAGAAAGAACACTTCAACATTTGAAAACTATCTTCTAGCGACACAACAGGTTCTCATCAACAGTTGCCTATCCAAATCACCTCAGAATTGGCTGAAACTTGGATACAAGATCACCAACACCTTGATAAAGATCTAGGAAAAACTTCGACCAAAATAGAAAATCGAAAGCCACTCTAGAAATGCCTCCAAATAGACTAGACTGCAATGGATCTCCAAAAACCAAGCAATCCAAATGTATTGCATCTAATGTGATGATCCACACACCAATGGCAAATCCAAATCTCCCCTACATTAGCTAAAAAATCAAGGACATATGAGTAAGGATGAAGGCTGAACTTAGGAGGAAGGAGAGGTTAAAAAAATGTGAAGCCTCAACTCATGAGAGAATCACACAAAATTGGAGGGAAAAGTGGAATCTAACAATTAGATCTACAATCTTGCAAGCTAGCCCTCAAGTGGCCAGCCATGCTCTCTATATATAGAGGGAGGGAAGATGTGATTCGAGTTGGCATCACACCTCCCATGAGGTGCCACCTAAGCAAGCAAGTTGCATGTGAAATTCACATTTCACTTACATTTAAATTTCATTTGGAATCTTCATTTTATCTCATGAAATGTCATCCAAATAAATTGTAAATGAACTCTTTCATTTTTAATTTCCCTCCAAATTAATTCTTCACATTAATTAAATTAACCATTTAATTTAATTAATTAATCTTAACTTAACTCTTTAAGTCAATTAGTGAACTCCTTAAGCTAGAAGGTGTCAACTTAACTCTTAAGTTAACTTGACCAATTGATAGTTATGTGGCACCAATTAAATTAACTCCTTAATTTAATTGATCTAATTTAACTCCTTAAATTATTTAGATCAATTTAACAATTAAATTGATCAAGCCAAAATGACCAAAAATTAGTCAATCGTTTCTTTCCAAAAAATCGGTCAAGGTGGTACTTTCTAACTCTTAAAAAATTTCCTTCATCAAATAGGATTTCTAGTTAGCTTTTGTGTGTGATCCATAAGGTTCTACCATTCATTGGACATGGGCTCACAACTCTTGTGATTTTTAGATTTTCAAAATATTCACATTAGTTTAAACTCCTTTAAACTAATGTCTCAATTTAGTTAATCTTCATTAATTGAAGAGTACCCAATCTCCATGGTCGATATCCAACCTCAATCCCAAAGAGCCCAACTAATGGGCCTAAATGAATATGCTTTTGGAAAACTATTCTAGTAGCTTTATGCTTGCCATGCAAATATGGTCATTCCATCTCCTATCTCTCGAAAAAGGCCTAGAGAAAATATTTTTCGGCTCCCTAATAGCCTCTATAACTATATTTCTATTCTCAATATTCGATTCCAATTTATGACCTCATCTTTGGAAAACTCCTTTTCCAAATTATAATACTGCCTTGCGCAATGACTCTTTGGAATCGATCATTATAAAATACGTAGGAGATGCACTCGCTCTTCACAACGATGAGGAGTTGAATCCCATCTTGGATCTCACAAACCTTCATGTCTAAATAGCTCATACACAAGCTTAACTTGAACGACCCACAAAGTGGTCAATGAAGGGTCAAAGCATGAAGACCTAAACATAAGGTTACCATGGATCCTCAGGTCAAATGACTAATTATATGCACTAGCATAAGCTAGAGAACTTGCCACTACTAACTTGCCACTACGACTATCTAGTGGATTCTCTAGGAGGGTCTTTAGTGAACTTGTTCTCTAACAAGCATCCGCTAACATGCACCCATGTCTCACATGGTTTGCTCATGAAACGGAGTAATATCCAACTCTTGGATTTATGCATCATTAGTGCAAGTCTATCGGAATCTTAGATACCCTATCTCATAAGATTCTACGACTTGGAAGATTTATGAGCATAACCATGTAAGACTTATTTCATGATCACCACCCAGTGCATGATCAAGTCCCGTAGTCTTGTGTGATTTAAGGGCTTCAACCAAATGCGAGTGAAATAAAATAAGCATAAGATGAAAATGGCCATTTATAATGAATATCATTCAATTAAGATTGTATCACGAGTAAAATAGTTTACATGCCAATCTAATTGGCTGCGGAGCACTATTCCAATAATATGTACATTCAACAAAGTAATAAAAGAAAATTAGATAACCAAGAAAGTGCCACTTTGTGGCATGCAAGACTTGGACATATTTCCATGAATAGGATGAATAAGATAGAAGTCCTCGAAGTACTAAATGTTAGTAGCATAGAGTATCTTCCTATTTGTGAATTTTGTTTAGAAAGAAAAATAACCAAAGCTCTTTTGTAGGACGAACGAAGCGAGCCACAAGTTTATTAGATTTGATCCATGTAAACATTTGTGGGCCACTAAGAGTTGGTGCTAGAGGAGACTATTCTTACTTCATTACCTTCACCGATGATCATACTTAGTTCAGACATGTGTATCTTATGAAATACTAGTTTGAACTTTTAAAAAGTTCAAAGAGTATAGGAATGAAGTAGAAAAGCAACAAGGACTTAGTATTAAAGCTCTTCGATCGAATCGAAGGGGAATACTTCAGTACTAATTTCTTGGATTATCTAAAAAATAATGGGATTCTCTCACAATAGACTCCACTTGGCACACCCCAACATAATGAAGTAGCCGAGAGGAAAAACCATACCTTATTGGATATGGTACGTTCTATAATGAGCTTCACCGATATGTCTATCTCTTTCTGAGGATTCACCTTAACAACGGCGGCGAAAATACTAAATATAGTATCTTTAAATTCAGTTCTAAAGACACCACATAAGATATGGTATGGCAAAGCACCCTCTCACTCTTATTTAAGAGTTTGGGGGTTTCCCGCATATATCAAGAGACTAGTGGGAGATAAGTTAGATGCAAGATTTACCTTGTGCAAGTTTGTGGAATACCCAAAAGAATCTTTCAGTTATTATTTCTATGACCCCTCAGAACAAAAGGTGTTTATTTTGAGAAATCTCACCTTTTTAGAAAAGGAGTTTCTATTGGATAAAAAATGCATTATCATTAAACTCGATAAAGTTCAAGATGATCATATTATCCCACAAGTGGTAGAAACAATAGAGTATCCTGAGTCTACACACAACCTCTTAGAAGGTCGGACCAAATCAAAAAGCAACCCAAAAGGTTTGAATTCCTTCATGAGATGGGATAAATGGATAGTGATCTAAAGATCTATGAAGAAGTTATGTTGGACATAGATTTAGGACATTGTCTTGAAGCCATGGAATTTGAGATGGACTCCATATATTCCATCAAAGTATGGACTTTAGTAGATCCACGAAGGGTATAGTACCCATTAGTTGCAAGTGGATCTACAAGCGAAAGCTTTGAGTAGATGGAGAGGTGACAATCTTTAAGGCTAAACTAGTGGCAAAAGGTTATATTCAAAGACCTAATATTGATTTTGAAGAAATCTTTTCACCGATCGCTATGCCTAAGTCCATTAGGATAATACTTGTCATAGCCACATACTATGACTATGAGATATGGCAAATGGATGTAAAGACCACTTTTCTCAATGGAAACATTAGAGAAGAAATCTATATAGAGCAACCACAAGGTTTTACATCCAACGGGAGTGAGCAAAAGGTTTGCAAACTCCATAAGTCCATCTATGGACTAAAGCAAACATCCCAAAGTTGGAATATACATTTTGATAAGATAGTCAAATTGTTTGGCTTTGTCAAAAATGTGTATGAGCCTTGTGTGTATAAAAAGGCTAGTGGGAGTTCGATACAGTTTATTATGCTTTATATCGATGACATTTTTCTTATTGGGAATGAGATAGAAGGGTTAGAGTGTACTAAAGCATTATTATCTTCGCAATTCTTCATAAAAGATTTGGGTGAAACATTCTACATATTAGGAATACAGATCTATAGAGATAGATCAAAGAAGATGTTGGGGCTCTCCTAAACCATGTACATTAATAAGATACTAAAAAGATTTAGTATGGAAGAATCCAAGAAGAGATTCTTCCCTATGGGACATGGTTTTTGTCTCCCCAAGTCTATCGCCCCTAAGACTGAAGACGAGAGAGAAAAAATATCCCACATATCTTATGCATCCATGATATGGAGCATAATGTATGTTGTTTAATGTACTAGACTAGATGTAGCGTATGCTCTAAGTGTTATGAACCGCTTCCAATCCAACCCGGTGAAAGTCACTAGACGGCCGTAAAAGCTACCCTCAAGTACTTGAGAAAAACTAATGATTTGTTTTTAGCTTACAATAATAGAGAATTGAAACTTAAAGGATTTTCAAATTCTAGTTTCCAATCTGATGAAGATGACCCTAAATACACCTCAAGATTTATATTTTGCCTCAATGGCAACGCGATGCATAAGAAGAGTTCCAAACAAGACACCACGGTCAACTCTACCACTGAGGCGGAATATATTGCAGCTTCGAAGACTGCAAAAAATGTGTTTGGATGAAAAACTTCATCCAAGAGTTAGATGTACTGCCTAGCATTGTAGAGCCAATTGTTGTCTTTTGTGATAACAACGGAGCCGTTGTGCAAGTAAAAGAGCTAAGACATCCTCAACGGTCTAAGCACATTTTTGAGACATTATCATTTGATCCATGAGATTATTGATATAGGCGATATTCGAGTGGAGAAGGTAGCCTTAAAAGAGAATACAACAGATCCACTGACTAAATCCCCAACGCATAAAGTCTTTGAAGGACATCTTGAGAAGATAGGCCTTATGGCTTTGGGGAATTGATTTTAAGGTAAGTGGGAGATTATTGAAATAGTGCCCCGCAGCCAATTAGAATTGATGTGTAATGCTACTCCAATTGTGAGACAATCTTGATTGAATGATATTCTTATAAATTGGCTGTCTTCATCTTATGATTTTTATACTTCACTTGCATTTGGTTAAAGCCCTTAAATCATATAAGACTATGGGACTTGGTCACACATATGATAATGATCATGAAACAAGTCTCTAAGGTCATGATTTTTAAATATTTCAAGTTATAGAATCTTATGAGAAGAGGCATCTAAGATTCGGATAGACTTGGACTAACAATGCATACTTCAAAGGGTTAGATATTGCCCCGTTTCATGGGCAATCTATGTTAGACATGGATGCATGTTAATCAGTGCTCGTTCAAGTTCACGAAATGTTCACCAAGAGAATACACTAGATAGCCTTAGTAGCACATTGGTAGTGGCAAGTTCTCAAGCTTACGATAATGCATATAATTAGTCATTGGACCTAATGATCAATAGTAACATTGTGTTTAGGTTCTTATCCTTTGACTTTTCCCCGACCACGTAATGGGTTATACGAGATTGAGATTGGGCATGAGTTATTTAAGCATGGAGGTTTGTGAGATCCAAGAAGAAATTTGTTTCCTCGTTGTTGTGAAGAACGAGTGCATCTCATATATATTCTATAATGATCAATTTCAGGAAAACCTTGCACAAGGTAGCATGAAAATTTGGAAAATGAGTTTTCCTAAGTTGAGAAAATTCATGTTGGACGTTTTTGACAAAGAAGAGAGAGAGTAATTGAGTAATTATCAATTGGTCATTTTGACTTGATTAATTTAAGTGTTAAATTAATCAAAATAATTTAAGGAGTTAAATTAGACCAATTAAATTAAGGTGTTAATTTAATTGGTGTCATATGACAATTAATTAGTCAACTTAAGGAGTTAAGTTAGCTTTTGTTAACTTAAAGAGTTTAGTTAATTAACTTAAGGAGTTAAGTAAAATTAACCAAATTAAAGAGTTAATTTACTTAAATTGAGAATTTACGTTTTGTAGGGAATTCAAATGAAAGAGTCTATTTGAAATGAGCAAGTTGGCATTTCATTTCATGAGATAAAATGTAAATGCAAATGCACATTGAATTCAAATGCAAGTTGCAAGTTGGCACACATGCATGGAGGTTGTGATGGAAGCCTCCAAAGGCTTCCATCCCCTCCTATAAATATGCCATGTGGCCGGCCACTTGTGCTAGTTGGCATTCCTCGCATTTTTCCTCCAAAAGTGCGCTATAATTCATATGTTGATAACCATACCAAAATTCTCTTCTCCCTCTCTCCTTCTCCAAAAATTGCCACTCCTATCATCACCATCATCCTCTGTTGTCTAGCAAAGTGAGGTTAATTGAGAGCTTATCCTAGGCGTGTTGACTTAATATTAGAGGTTCAACGCTTAGGGAACTTAGAAGTTCATTGGTAGATCGTTTTGTGGCTAATTTTGGTGGATTGTTTGGATTGTCTAGAGGCTGAATTTTTTAGTGATTTTTGGCCAAAAAGTTGTTGTTCCAGTTGTGATAAGTGTGCCATTTTTGCTGATTTTGGAGCTTTGGAAGGGGATCAATTGAATCTAGTTGTTGGAGCTTGTAGATCATCCATTGGAGGAGTCTTTGGAGTGATCTAGTTAATTCGTTTGGTTGGTTTCATCAAAGGTAATTTTCAACATCTTAATTCTAATTTTTCGCATGTCGTTGATCCCTGGGAAGGAAAGGATTAGCTTTATTTTGCCTATTTTTGATTTAATTATTGGATTCTAATCCCTCTCCCTCTTTCAGACTTTGCCACCGTAACTTTGGATGACCCGCCAAGTACATGCTGGTGATGGAGACTTTCTCACCTTTCAAACATCTACAGCCTGAAATAAGTCTCCATATTCCACAAAAGTTCATTAACTCTATGGCACTTTGTGCACCACCAAGGGTTTTAATTCATTATAGCAAAAGAGGTGTTTATTGGAGATAACCTCACATATTCATAAAAAGATTAGCTCAAAAACAGTGTACTGTAGCTTTAAGATTGTGAAAAGGTAATATTGCTTTTACCAGAAAGCCACCAGACAGATTGAAAAGACACTCAATTAAGCTTAAAATCACTCTTCAGTTCCTATATAATTAGTTATGTTCTTTGGTTTACTTATTTAATTAATTTATATTCTTCAAGAGTGGTAATTTTTATTATGTTTTTTATCAACTAGCTTTCAACCAGCAACCTTAATCTTAGTCTCAGTAATGCCAACACCAGCACAAGGACTTAACAGCTAGAGATTGAGCTTTGATCGAAGATTGCTGGAGACCGCGCAAAAAGGACTGATTGTATGGATTAGAACACCAGCATACATCAAGTAGTTATATATGATGTGCCCACTAAAAGCCTTCTTCCTCAATTGCTTTGGAGACTACATAGAGGCACAATTCAGAAGATAAGGATGCACATTGAGTTGCTGTGTAAGGAGATTAAAGCACATGTTAGTTTGATCATAATGTGTGATAGCATCCCTCCGAGTATCAATTCAATAATTTATTATCTAAAGAACATGAATAATTTATAGTCCACAAGTAGCAGAACATGATATCTATGATCCTAGATAAGTTAGAAACGTCATGAATAGATTTTGTCTAGGTCCACTTTCCCCTCTGCCTTTATCTCTACCTTCGCTTTCACCTTCGCCTCCATACAAGCAATATCCTGGAGATGATGAGGAGGCCGATGATTACCTTGATCTAGGATAATTATCAAGGTGATCGTGCCTCTTAGTTTGAATTTTGATTTAGGTTTTGTATAATATCTTATAATTTTTTAACAAGAAATTTATTCAATTGTTGGATAAATTGTAATTATTGGATAATGGTTAATAAATTTTATTTTTTGCAAATTGGCTTTTCACAATTTTATTTTTATTTTATATTATAATCATATACATGGTACATGTTAGATTATATTTTATCCTTAAATAAATAAAGATTTCCAATAAAGATTCTTGTAAAAAATTCATAGAATCAAAAGAAAAAATAATAAAAAATGAAGCTTTAATTGGAGTTCCATCGGTAAATGCATCCATCTAAAAAGATTGAATAAAAAAAGATGATCTTACAATTGAAAGCTCGTTGGGAACTTTCTGTTGGATGTCTGGTGGAAACTTGATGATAATCTAACCATAAATTCGATCAAAAATTCTTTGAAAATATTTTCCAATGAGATCTTTCATCGAATTTTTTTTTCCAAAGTGGCATGTTTTGCTTAGGGGTGATCACGGGTCGGGTTGGTTCGGATTTGAGGGGAAAATGAATTCGAACTTATCATTTTAATTGGTTTGGTTTGGTTCTCAATTTATAATTTTTAATTCCTAAACCCGAACCAAACCAACTCGATCTAGATCAAGTTGGTTTGGTTTGGGTAATCGGGTTCAAGGAGAAAAGAAGAAGAAGAAGAAGAACGAGGGGGAGGAGGAAGAGGAGACGAGAAGAAAGCACCAGTAACAATTTCTTTAGTTCTTTAACTAGGAAATCAAGACAATAAAATTATTTTGAAAATATTCATCAAAATTCAAAAGCACACAGTGTTACACCAAAGCACCACAAGTCATAATTGTTATAAATTATCTCATTATTTACCACAAGCCATGATTGATAATATAAAATCCCGAATCCAAATCTAAGTTGAACATTAAATATAAATATAAATAACAAATTTCATAATTTAAAAAAAATATTATTTATTTTAATTGAATGGTCGAGTTGGGTCGAGTCAGGTAAATAAATATGAAATTCAAGGACCAAACTAAATGTAATCGGGTTTCATCGAATTTTACCCAATCAAACCCGATTACCTGATCCAAACTTAACCAATTAGGTTGGTTCGGTTTGGATTGTCGGGTTCATCAGATCGAGTTGATCCGATGAACACCCCTAGTTTTGCTAGACTCATATTCATTAGAAATATGCTATTTTTTTTAGTGTGCTACTACTTTATGTTATTTATGCTTACTACACATGTCTAGAATTTAATATTATAATAAATTATTCTAAATATTAGTTGTGCGGTTTGGAAAAAAGACAAAGGGAGAATTATAAATTATATTGATTATATAATATTATTAATGTAAAATCACATAAATACCCTCGATAGGATGGCGGTAGCCCTAATTCACTCCTATATAAACACAAATTAGGTTTCACAAATTCTCAAATAAACATTTGCGCCGACACTCTTTCGATATATTTCACTTCAGTTGAACATCGCTTATTTCTTTCCAATGAATTTCAAATGGGAATCTTCAACTTATTATACCTCAACACTCGATGATAGCCCTAGTTTACTCCTATGTAAACACAAATCAAGTTTCACAAATCCTCAAATAAACTTATGTACCAACGATATTTTGATATATATCACGTTAGTGGTGTGTTACGCTCGCCTTCAAATTAATTTGCGATGAGAATCCATGACATCGTTGATGTGTCATGTCTTTATGAAAGGACATCAATTAACCTTTATCTTTTGAAATGGCGGTTAGTATCTTTCTCAAACGGTAAACTTATATATCTTCCCTATATTCTATATTTTTACTTTTGCTTATATTTCTTTCTTGTTACATTATTTTTATTTATGTTTCAAGTTAAGTTTATTATTAATTTCTGTTTTGTATGTGCTTGAATTAATGTGTATGTTGTGTCAGTTATACATTTTTGATTGAATTAACATAAAGATCTAAAGTTGTAAGAGATAGTTTTGAGATATATGAAGATGTGATGATCAGTATATTTAGATCACATGATCTATATTGTTAGGAGGAAAAAAGAAATAAACATTAAATCCTTGGAAATGAAATATGATAGCCAAAACATCCCACAGCCATGGTAAGAACATATACAGTAATCTGAAATGATCACAAAGATCCCATCATTTTATGCTACAAATTGATAATTGGCCTTACTGCATGCCCAAAATTATATTTGTATTTGTGGAGTTCCCTTAATTACAAGAGGATTTTTAGTAATATTGAAGAAAAATTGTGATATTGGAATAGATCTTGCAGTCAAAAATTAATTATTTCTCATGATATAAAATGTAGGAAGAAAGTTTTTAATTATGAAAATTGAAATATTATATGCTCAAAGTAGATCGAGTTATAGTTATAATTCATGAATAATGATTACTAACACATTTTACAATTTAATGAATATTTACATAATTTGGGTTTTTTTTTTTTTCCTTTTTTCTTTTTAATCTGAAAAATTAAACCATGAAGATATTTCCACAACTATGTGTATCAAAGTCAAAGGTCAGTTAAAGAAATTTATTTTCATTAATGGGTAAATCATATGGGCCCACCAATTTCATACATAATGGAAATTGGAAAAGAAAAAAAAGGAAATCAAATTCATTGCTATTTAATATTCGAATTGCAACTTATTATAATTTGTGTTTGGTTTGGATGGAATGAATGTATTTAAAGAAAGACTCCCCAGCTAAGATTTCAAAGAATTTAAAATGTAAATGAATTTCAAACTCATCATGAATAATTCAAAATTGTAATCTGCAATAGTTCATATATATATGCTAAAATGCATAGATACTATTCATATTCTTGAAAAATGTTGAATGAAAAGAAAGTGAGACTTTTTCTCCAGAAAAGCTTCTCTCTTTTGAATTTTGTGCATATGATATAATCAGATTTTGTAAATTTCACTTAGTATTGCATTAATTAGTAATCTGCTGCAGTGTATCTGGAGCTAAAATCTTTAGGTACGTTACTGGATTAAAAGATTTCACTGTTGAGATTTTGAAATTCATTATAATATATTAATTAGACTTGTCTGGGTAATTATGAATTATTGCAACTTCAAATTCAATAGTAAATTCATATTGCAGATTTATATTAATTCATAACTTGTCTGGATAATTATTCTGAATTACGCTGTTACTAGAAGTTCATCTAAATTTGAAATTATTAACATAATTTTATTGTCATTATTTTTTTAAATTTAGTTCGTCTCATCCAAACACAACATTACAGTAATTACAATTGGGATATTAAATGAAAAATAGGATCTCATTGATTAGTTGTCATATTAACTCATGGGACATCATGAATTAATTTTAGAAATTGATTTAGAAAATGTTACGGGTGAATTATGAAAATAAGATTTCGTCAATTCTGGTTTGAAAATGGAAATCCATTTCAATTTTTAGCGGTAAAGTTTGGTTTGATAGAACAGCTAGTGAAATGCATTTTCATTTTTATAACCAATACATTCTCTAATCAATTTCTAAAATTAATTTATTATGTCCCATGAGTTAATATGAAAACTAATCAAAGGAATTCTAATTTTAATTAATACCCAAATTGTAATTACTGCAGTATTGCGTTTGCATGGAATGAATTGAATTTAAAAAAAAAAAAAAAAAACCAACAACTGTTAAAAATTTATTAATAATTTCAAAATTAAATAACTTTCTAATAACATCATAATTTAGAATAACTAATTAGCTACCCAAACAAGTTACGAATTAATATCTATCAACATCATCATAATTTAAGACCTGCAATAAATCATAATTACCCAAACAAAAGTCTAATTAATATATTATAATGAATTTCAAAATCTTAACATTCAAAATGTTTTAACCCACTGCCACATTTAAAATTATACACTCTAGATGTGTTTCAGCCAATTACAAATTTTGTGCAATATTAACTAATATTAACTAGAATTTATAAAATCTGACTATACCATATTCACAAAATCCAAAAGAAATGAACTTTTTATAAAATAATCTCACTTTCTTTTCACTCACCACCTTTTAAGAGTATAACGAGTAACTCTAGTTTTAACTTTACCAAAAAAATTTTACAGGATAATATTGATTTGTTGAAAGAATAAAAAATTAATTATTTAGAATGTATTTTAAAAAAAAAAAATTCTACAAAATCAAACTTTACAACTACCAATAAATACAATTTTTTTTTATGAGAAATAAGGAAATCTTATTATCATAATAATTCACCTACACATTTTCTAAAATAAATCCACTATGTCTATGTCCCATGACTTAATTTGAAAGGTAGGATCAGTCTTAATTTGGTATTCCAATGAAAATTGAGGAAAAATATCAGAAAATATAATTCCTAGATTACAAAATATTCAAGGCACATTATTGTTATTGTTATTACCCAAAAAGCATAGGTAAGAGGGAAACGGGCGAAAAATGAAATATTCAAAAACTTTCCCCTAAAATTAATTCCGAATTCAAGTCCGCGCCAAACAGTCCCCAATTCCTCTTCTATATAATAAGCACATACTCCCACAGCCAACCACTCTCTCCAACCTCCACTTTCACTACAGTTGCTTGTTTTTTTATTGCTATTGTCCCAAGCAATCATCCAATGGCGCACGTTAGCGACCTCCCCTGCGACGGCAACGGAGTGTGCATGGTGTGCAAGGAGAAGGCGGTGGAGGGGGAAATCCTCACGTGCAAGACGTGCGCCACGCCGTGGCACGTCACGTGCCTCACCACCCCTCTCAAAACCCTAGCCGATGCTGCTCATTGGGACTGCCCCGACTGCTCAGGTTCTTCCGGCGCCGTCGTCAAACAGGCGGTCTCCGCCGGTGGTCTGGTGGAGAAGATCCGTGCGATCGAGTCTGATGCTTCCCTGACGGACCGGGAAAAGGCGAAGCGGCGTCAGGAGCTGTTGAGCGGAACGGCGGACGACGAGAAGGATAATGAGAAGCCGCCTGATTCCGTTGGGGGTCTTTTGGGGATTTTGGGGGATAAGTTCAACTGCTCCATTTGCATGCAGCTACTCGATAGGCCCGTCACTGTATGGTTTACTCTTTTTCCTCTGTTCATATACGCAAATGTCTTTTCTCTGTGTTTGAAATTTTGAATAGCTGTGTTTGATCTGTGAATTTTAAGTGGTTTGACTTTTGCAGCGGAGCATATGATGAATATTTTGACTGGGGTCTTTGGTTTTCTCATGTACTTGGGGATGACTGGGTATTGTCGAAATAACGATGTCGTTTGGTGGTGAAATAGAATGCTTCTCTTGGGCTTTTAAAGATATGAAATTTTCCTTTGCTTCTGGGATGCTTTAGATTTTATTCTTATTTTTCGAGTCAAAATCCAACCTGCTGTTTCGCATGGTTATTTTTTTTCCTATTATTACCAAAAAATCCATTTTGGTCTCTGTCTGTCTCTGTTCTCTTTGTTTATTTGTCTTTTCATGATGGGGGGATGGTATTTCTAGTTACACAATGATAAATTCAATGGCAAAACTACAATAGAAATGACTTTTTAAGCTATAAGATGTTGTAGAAGTGGATTTTATATAAACGTCTGGATTTCCTAATTCGAGAAAAATGTACCCTGAAATCAAATTGACTACTCTTTTGAAAATTTATGATTACTAAAATTCATTCCTGTTGGTAATGATTGATATGAACTGCCAAATGAAATTTAAGCTGTTGAAGAAATTCTGATTTAGGTAGTGTGCTTTGGGTTAAAATAATTTTAAAGAGCTTAATCAATTGCAATGAAGTAAGATTAATGATAAATTACTTGCAGAAAAATAGTGAAATTCTCATTTGCATTTTGCAAGCGTTCTACTTTTTGAATTATGCTGAAAAAGGTGTGGCTATCCTATGGTGAGGAAGTGATTGAATGTGAGTACATATTCTGTAGTATATCCAATGTGTTTCTGCACAACAATGGCTATCTGTGTTTTAAATACTCAGATACTCATGATCTCTTTATTAGTAGTATTACTGGGTGAACATTGTGATGGCGGCAAAGAATTCTTATGTGGATTAAACTGCGACTTTGTTATTAAGTGAACAAGATAGTTTTGGTAATAATTTCTTATAATTTCCGTTGAAGAAAAGATTTAAACTGATTGAAGAACTTGTATGGTCATTTTAACTTTCCCAATTCTTGTTTCAGACACCATGTGGCCACAACTTTTGCTTGAAATGCTTTCAAAAATGGGTTACACAGCAGAACAAGACGACTTGTGCTATTTGTCGCAAGGTAATTCCACCCAAGATGGCAAGGGAGCCTCGAATTAACTCTGCTATTGTTATGGCTATCAGAACAGCCAAATTTTCTCAGTCTAATTCTTCAGGAGGCGCCCCAAAGGCCAACCATTTTATTCACAACCAAGATCGTCCTGACAAAGCATTTACTACTGAACGAGCACGGAAATCTGGAAAGGCAAATGCATGCAGTGGGAAGATTTTTGTCACAATTCCTACTGATTATTTTGGTCCAATTACAGCAGAAAATGACCCACAAAGAAACCAGGGTGTTTTGGTTGGAGAAACTTGGGAAGATAGGATGGAATGCAGGCAGTGGGGGACTCACTTTCCACACATTGCGGGGATCAATGGTCAGGCAGATTTTGGAGCTCAGTCTGTTGCACTCTCTGGAGGTTATGAAGATGACGAAGATCACGGGGACTGGTTCCTGTATACAGGAAGGTATATTCATTACTATCATATCAAATTTTATTACCATTTAGGCAATCTTGCATCTTAATTTTCTTGTGTCTGCTGAATTTGTCTGAAGTAATGCCAAATTGGATGTACTTGTATTCTGCCAAGATTTACTGTCTAGAGGATTGAATGCTAATAAGTAACTCTATGAATTTTAATTTATGCAAGAGGAACTCTTTTCCTGAATTTCCATTTGTTGTGTTTTTAGTTAATGTGATCTGCTATGGTAATTGTCATTGTAACTTTAGTACAATGCAATTTAGTTTAAGTGGTTGTTGGTCACAATCAAGCATATTGTTTTTTGTTAGCAAGGCTTTTGAGGTTTTCTGGGTGGGTATTACTTCTCCAATGATGTGTGTTACTTTGCGCCTCTTGTCTGCTCTAGTTTGGCATGTTATTTTTTTCCCATGAATACTTGTATATTTCATGTGAAGTACCATGAGAAGGCAATTTTGTGCATTTTTGTTCTGTATATTTTTTCTTAGTTTTGGTTCATTGAAATGATCCTTATATGAAAACCATATGACGTGCTTTGAAACACTAATGCTAGAAGGAAAGTTTACTAAATGGATCTTCGATTTTGCATCATTGGGGGGTTGCGGTTGGTGATATTCTCTCACAAGGAGCAACATCGACTATGGGGCTTTGCGTACAGAGTTGCATGATAGGCTCTGATTTTGTCTTGCCTTTGTGGAAAGAATTTTGAGGACAACTAGTTTTCACTTGCTAACAAGTTACCATTATGTGCCTTCAATGTCTTTTCTTGTTCATACCTCACTTTCTTCTGTTTGTTGCTGTAATGTTGTATATTGATAATGAATTTGTCTTAAATTCTTTTGTTTGATTACTGGTTGCAGTGGTGGACGTGATCTTAGTGGGAATAAAAGGACAAACAAGAAACAGTCATTTGACCAGGCATTTGAAAAATCAAATGAAGCCTTACGAGTCAGTTGCCGAAAGGGTTATCCTGTCCGAGTTGTGAGGTAAGCTGGCATTTCTATTTGAGCAACAACAAAAGTTTGTCATCTCTAGGACCTGAAATATCATAAGGGACTCAACGGTTGTGTTTGGAATTTTCTGCCATGCAGCTATTGCCTAATGAAATCTTAACTGTAAGAAAAAGAAATTCTGATGATGCCATTTACTAGGTCTGCTTGATGTCCTGACTCAGTTAAAGTCTCTCTAGCTTGTCTTATTATGGACAGTATTTGCTTTTACTGGCTTTATAGTGGAGAGCAAAAAGTTGCTTAAAGATTTGACAGAAGTATAATAGGATCTTAAATGTGGATGTTAATTGCTACTGCCTCCGGTTAAAATTCTTATTATACGCATGTTTTAAATGCTCAGCATTTATTTTCCTAGTTGAATTATTTGGATTTCTATTCAGTTGGAGAGAGAATGTAAAACTCTCCTCTTTTGAATTTTCCCACGTGGCAATTAGTAGTAGCAGGGGTAAAATTGGAAAATGGAACTAATCTTCCTCTTGAGTAGATGTGCTCTCAGAATTTTAGTTGGTTAGTAAGTACTCTCTCATTTAGCAACCCATCAAACTTTTCCTGTTATTTGGAAATTATGGACAATTGCTAACGGTTAAGTTTCACCATTACTAGGTGAATGATTTTGAGAGGTTGATTATTGTTTTCCCTTGGTTGTGTAAATCAATGCAAACAAAGGTGTTATACCGTGTCTAGAAAGTTGACTTCAACATTTTAGTGCTTCTGAATGCACTTGCTCATTCTTAGACAAACTTTTCATTCATTGGGCAGGTCTCATAAGGAGAAACGATCTTCTTATGCACCAGAGAAAGGTGTGCGTTATGATGGGGTTTACAGGATTGAGAAGTGTTGGCGCAAGGCTGGAATTCAAGTATATAATTGCCAAAGAAAAGAACTTTATTGCCTTTATTATTCAATATGTTCCGTCACTGCATTCTTGTTGAATTATCACAGGGATTTAAGGTCTGCCGCTATCTATTTGTTCGTTGTGATAATGAACCTGCGCCATGGACAAGGTTAGTTGTTTTCTTATGTTTATGTGCTTAATCTGTATTTGACGCTATACTCTTATTTGCTGCAGTGACAACCACGGAGACCAACCGAGATCATCACTGCCTCCTGTTGCGGAATTGAAGCATGCTACTGATATCACTGAAAGAAAAGGGAGTCCGGCCTGGGATTATGATGTGAGAAGCTATAGTCTGGCCTTTGGTCAATTTCATAATTTTCTTACGAATACGTTAGTGCTAATAAATACTTTTTTATGGATAAAGTAACTATTCTAGAAATCTCAGCTGTCTAAAAATTTTAATACAGGAGCAACAAGGTCGCTGGATATGGAAGAAACCTCCACCCGAAAGTCGTAGAAAGCCTGGTGATTATGACGTTGAAGGTAAGGGTACAAACAAAAGAAAACGTCAGAGCCGAGGATCCGTAAAAGGAAGGCTTTTGAAAGGTAATCTTCTCAGTCTAACACTGCTTGTTCTTGGTCATTCCTGAAAAGTACAGAAGCTCTTGAGTGGCTGGTTTCTGCAAAAATTGTTTTTTGATTTGTAACTCTTGTATCTAATTATGGCTGAATGCAAGAGTTACTAAGGCTTGGTAACTTAATGCAGAATTTAGTTGCCTCATTTGTCGGAAAGTGATGGTTCTTCCAATCACTACTCCGTGCGCGCATAACTTCTGCAAGGCATGCTTAGAAGGTGCCTTTGCTGGTCAATCTTTTGTAAAAGAGAGGACATGTGGAGGGACAAGGAAACTGCGTGCACAGAAGAATGTTATGAAATGTCCATCTTGCAAAAATGATATATCTGACTTCCTTCAGAATCCCCAGGTACCATTCATTGCTATTTGCTCTTGGAAGCACCATAATTAGTTCTCAGTTGTACAAAGTTCCCTGTCATTGTATACTAGTTCCCCTTTACATCCTTCCTACAACTGCCGCACAATTAATACCCCCTCTTCTCCTGTACTCTAAATTGTGCATATCTTGTTAAACTACACTTACTATTCATGCATTATGTGAAATGTATCTGAGTCAAATTCAAATGAAAATTGATTCTCAGATGATTGTGTGAAGCCAAAAATCTGCAGTTACATCACCATGATTTTGTTTGCAGGTCAACAGAGAGTTGATGAATGTGATTGAATCGCTACAGAACGAGGAGGAAAGCTCAGAGGTTGTGAATGAGGGAGGCGCCGAAAGTGATAATGGTGATAATGGAAGTATAGATGTGGACATGCAGGAAGAATCTGATAATGCTGATAATGGAAGTATGGATGTGGACATGCAGGAAAACTCTGATGTTACGGATGAAAAATCCAACATTGTTGCTGAAACTAAAGAGAACTGTGATCTGAATGCTGAAATGCTGGAAGCAGGCAAGGATTTTGAAGGCAGTGTGAAGCTGTCGAATGATACCAAACCTGAATGAGTTTCCAAGCAAATGAAAGCTTGCAGTGGTGATGGTGAAACTGCATAAGGTGACACCTAAGGGGCGCCTACATGCAGAAGAAAGCTGGTAGATGCTGGCTATAAGCAAAGAGGCAAGAAGACTAAAATGGTGTCCTACAGTCTCTAGTTTGGGCATTCTTATATTTCTTGGTTCTTGCTGTTGCAGTTGGAAGGAGGGACGTGGGTACATAGTTTCTTTTTGGCAGATTCTGAAAGTGAATTGTTTGGAACTATTTTTGGATATCACGACTCTGGTTTACAAGCTTCAATTTATCTTTTGGATGTTATAATTCGGAAATTAATCAGATACTTTGTTAATAGTCTTGTGACTTCAAAGATATGGCACAAACAAATCAATGATCCTTTTTGGATATCGTGGTGGTGGTGGTTCACCGGTTTTCAGATTATCTCAAATCATACCAGGCCTCTCCTTTTCTACCTAGTTCTATCATGTTTTCTGCTGTCTATTATTCCTTGAATCACAACATTTAGTTGATTTTCTGGAGGGACATTCTCTGTCAGAGCCTCAGGGGTTAAACTTAAAACAAACCTAAGTGCCTCAGGTACATTCTCTGAATCAGCTGGCAGTCATGTTAACTACTGCATGATGATTTCGTAAGTAAATATATAGGCTTTTATGAAAAATCAATGAGATGGTAACACACTAGAACAAGCTACACACAAGGAGTATGATTTTGTGAGGGATGTGACTAATCTCCGTGAAGGTGCCATTATTCCAAGTTAATGTCAATCCACTTTATCAAAGATTCAAAAGCTAAATGCACGCCACTAGATTATTTAATCAAAATTTTATGGCAAACATCTTGCAGGTTCCTCCTACTAGACAAAAATTTGTTACCGGGTTTTACCCTACCTAATTGAGATTCTGAGGGTATTTTTGGTTCTCGAGCTTTTCAATTAGCGCCGCCTTCTCCTCTTGAGGCAAGGCATTGAAAATGAAGACTGATTTATCTCCAATATCATCCTGCAAAATGAACATATTCATTTTCATTACCAGTGGAGATGGAGAGATCTCAAGCTACATAATTAAAATCAGCATCAACCACTCATGACTCATCTACCTTTATAGGCTGGCTGAACTTTCTTCCAGCAAACACCACAAAGAGCGCCATCCACACACCCAACAAACCGAGTTTTGTATTTTCATCCATCAAACCAGTCTGTACACTCGTAAAGAAGTCATTATTGAGAAAGACGACCATGATGATAATAAAAATAATTGTATATAATAATGGTCACAGACCCGGCATAGTGCTAATATTGTATACATTTTTTATTAATCGGAATGGAAGCACAACACTACAAATTTTGAAAGCATAATGAAACAAGATTAAAAGATATTTGCAATAGCAAATTGCAGGAGTACAAGAAAATACTTACGTATTTAAAATAAGAATTTGTCGAAGGGAGTTGATAGAAAGGCTTTGTATGAACAAGGGTACAAATGAAAACTTTGAATACATAGATATTATGTGAGCCTAGTTCTCAATAAATGAGATTCATAATATTTTTCTGATGCCTCTCCTTTGTCTGTATAACTTCCTTTTATACTTACTCTTTCATAACTCAACTTCGAATTTCAAATAATTCAAAATTGTTTTGCTTCTATTATTGTGGAATCTTTGTTTTTGTCAGTCTACTTATCTGCATTATAATACAGCTTTACCTTTCGTCAGTCTGGAGTTTTCTCCCTTTTTCAATCTTTATTTGGATTTCAAAATTTTTATTTGAAATTCGAGCAGTATTGTTTCTAAAGTCCGAGAAAATATCCTTCCGTCTCTTTGAGATTAAAACTTGGTATCTCTTTGATTTCCTCTTCTTTTTTTTTTATTTCTTTTCTCTTGGACATCTCTTCATTTGATGGCGGCAATCTTGTCTCTTGGTTATTCTTTTTTGTAATTCCACCTTTAATAATATTATTTTTTGCGGGATAGTTGCATTAGCAATTGTAACATGTAATTGCCGCTTTGTTATTTGAAATTGTTCCTGTTGCTACTGTTTTTGACATTTTAAAAACTCTAAATGCTCTCTGAACTAATTTTGTATAATAGGAATCTTGCAATTTTCTAAATTTGTGCTTTTCCACCATTTAACCTTTGCGGTTTTAGCAAGATAGGGAATTCTTTGAAGTTAAGTTATGCAATACTCTTAGCATCAAAATCTAAGGACGCTGGAATTATGTGACGAACAAATAAAGAAATGAAATTCCATTTAAATGGCTAGAGAAATCTTTGTGTTGTCTTCGAAATAATGGTAAGATCTCATGACCGGGCTTTCGGGTGGGGAGGGGGGGATGTCTGGGCTTGCTCCAATTTGTTCCCACTAGGAAAGGAATGAGTATGAGACAGAGACTTGGTGTAACTTCCTTAAAATAAAGAAAATATGATAAAAGGATTGTTCATTTTGGGTTACAAATTAATTCGCCAAGCTTCTATATAATCCCAATTTTTGTAGTTTTGTGAGATAAAAAATACAAAAAAAGTGCTTATTTATTTAATCCTTTATTCATAATTTTGTAATAGACTCTATAAAACACTTCATAAGTTAGAGTTTCAAACTTAATGCTGTAATTGTATGTTTTGATATTCAGAGCGAAAACATCTAAAATGTGGGGATTTGTAAAGCTACTGGAAATTTGGGAAGAAATTACAATAAATTGGTTCAAGTTTTTATTACTCCTAACAAATAGCCTTTGTACCTAATACGTCTACAGTCTCTTAAGGCAAGGAAGATATCAGCATTTAAGCCTTGTCTAGTTAGTGGCTTTATTGCAAACTGAACAAGACCGAGATGTAAAAATCTATATTTGTTCTTAAGATACTGTCTAATATCTTTTGAAGAGAATAGTTATATGGTTTGATTGTCATTTAGCAACGCAAACATTTTTTCAATTAATTTAATATTGAAGGTTAACCTAAAATCTAGGAGTTTTATAATATACCAAGTGTCTATATCATATTTTTGTATTTTAAGAAACCTATACAAGTCTCTGTCCCATACAGGTCACTTTTCTAGCGGGAACAACGTGGAGCGAATCTAGATATTTTTCCCCCAAAATGTCATGAGATACTACGATTATTTCAAAGGCAGCATAAAAATTTCCAAGCATTTTAAGGGAACTTCAATTCTTTATCTATTAGTCACACAATTCCAATGTCCTTGAATTTTGATACTGGAGTATTGCATAACTCAATACCAAGGAACTCCCTATCTTGCCAAAATCGCAAAAGTAAAATGGTGGAAAAGCTCGATTTTAGACAATTGCAAAATTCTTATTATACAAAATTAGTTTAGAGAGCATCCAAAGTTTTTGAAAAGTCAATAGCAGCAAGCAACAAGAACAATTTCAAATGACAATAAAGCAATTACAGGTTGCAATTGTTAATGCAACCACCCCACAAGAAATAATGTCCTTAATGGCGAAATTACAAAAGAGAATTAATTAAGAGACAAAATTCCTGCCATCAAATGAAAAGACATTCAAACAAAAGGAAAACAAAGAGATACCAAGTTTCAATCTTGAGAAGATTTTTTCAAACTTTAGAAATAATACTATTCGGATTGCAAATAAAATTTTGAAAACCAAATAAAGGAAGACTGACAAAGGGAGAAAACCCCAGACTAACAAAAGGCAAAAGGCAAAAGGCAAAGCTCTACCATAATGCAAGTAAGTGAATTGACAAAGGCAAAGATTCCACAATAATAAAAGCAAAAATTTTTTGAGCAATTTGAAGTCCAAAGTTAAGTTCCGGAAGACCAAGTATAAAAGAAGACCATGCACACAAAGGACAACCGTCATAAAAATATTAGAGATATTATGTGTTGAGAAGTAGGCTCTTATAGTATCTACGTATTCAAAGTTTTCATTCCTATCCCTTATATCAGACAAACCCTTTGCATCAATTCCCTCAGACAAATTTTTCTTTTAAATACGTTAGTATTTATTTATAAAGTTTTTGTAATTTTCTATTAGAAATATTTTTTAATCGTGTCTCATTATACTTTCAAATTTATTGTGAAAAGAAATTGATCGAACCAATTGAAAACTGAAAAAATCGAACCGAACCAAAGTGTATTAAGCTCACTTTTCAATTATATATCTAAAAGAATTCGATTTTCGGTTTGATTTGATCTTTTTGACTGGTTACTCAAAATAAAAAAAGATTGATTCAGTTCGGTTTAATCGTTGATTTTCAGTTTAGTTTGGGCTCGGTCAGACTGAGCCAAACCGTTTTTATTTTTATTTTTTATTTATTATTTTATTCTTTTTTATTTCAAAATTCTGAATTCAAAGTCAAACCCTAATTAGTAGAATATTTTTCAACATTCAACTTAGGAAAGGAAATTTGGCGGGCTGGCAGGTCATTTTAAGTAGTTGGGGAGATTCAGTAATTGGTAGTAATGTATTCACTAAATTAACACTCCACTTGTTAATGTTTTTTTCTCCCTGTAATTGCAATATATATAATAATTATGTTACAATAAGTTATCATTTACTAGGAATTACAAAATATAGTTCTCTTTGGGTAAAAAAAGTCATATTAGTAATTCTTCTTAATCAATTTCATTGTAATCTATCTCTTTCTTGTTTAATGAATTTTCAAAACTTTTATCGCACCTTGTTTTTCTTCTTTTATAATGTCCATATATGATGAAATTAAATTAAAAGTACTTTTAAATTGCCAATCTCAAATACAAGTAAATTTAAGGGGGTGTGAATTGTGATATTTGTTTTACATATAACTTATGAGTTATGAGTGCAATTATTCTCTTTATTCGTTTTTATAGGATTGTTGGCTTCAACTTCAAGCCTCTAACCATTCCCCCCCCCCCCCCCCCCCCAAAAAAAAATATAGGTTATATAAAATAGCAAAAAAAAAAAAAAAAAAAAAAATCTACTCGGACTGGTTTGGGAAACTGAACCAGTTTAAAACTGATTATTAACCGAAGGGGTGTTTTTGATTTTTCATTGAAAAAACCAAAAAATTTGGTTAACTGATCGAACCTTTTAATTCGATCAGTTAAAACCTAACAAACACCCCTAGTGTTGAGCTTTCATTCCAATTAATAAAAATATATACAAATATTAGCATTATCATGGTCTTTGCCCATTTTGGTTTTAGGGCCAGGTTTGTATTTCTTTGCCATCTCTATATCAGGGAAGAATCCTAAAAATATCTTTATGTGTTTTTCCAGACAACGGGTCAGAGCACCAAGTTGTAATTGTTAGCCCCATGTTGGTGTCAACTCCACTTCCCAACAAAAGCCACAACAAGAATAATAGCTTGTGCATTCAACAAAAATGAAAATTAATCGTACTATAATGATATAACTTTAAAACCTGAATGATCTGAAAAATAATTGCTACAGTAAAGAAAAAATAATCAATTAATATCAGTAACAAACTCATTCATGTGGCTTTGAAAAAAAATATAGATAAAAGTAAATAAATAATTTGGATTTGAGAAATCATTCCCGTAGGAAGAAGTTGGAAATATGAAAAAAGAAGTGAAGAGAAATGAAAATATGGAGAATCATATATAGCCTTCATGTTACTATTATGTGGTAGTAGTGGATGTAGTGGTGGGATGATAGTTATTTTATATAAATATAAGGATTTAAAAAAGAAAATGAGATTTTACTCTTTAAAAAAACTAATAATAATAATTGAAGCCCCAGCCAAGCACGCGAGTCTCATTTATTGAAGCAGTTGCCAGACATCGAATTCTCAAAATACTACCGAGAAATTTGAAAAAGTACTGCTAACCAATAGCCAACCAATTTTCAACATGTCCATATGATAAACGGTAGCAAGAAAAACAATACTCAAAAGGGATAGTAAGGGTAAGGCATACCAGGTGGCCCAGCAGAACTGATGGAATAATAAATGTCAATACACCAGCTTCCAACTTGCCATAGCAAAGCCCTATCACAAATATATTGTTTTTGGAAAATTAATCAAACTGCATGAAATTCGGTGAAAACTTGTTACGAAGGTTGAACGTCACTTTTTGCTAGTTAAATGTAAAGCTCAGCTATAAGCCAAGACCTGATAAAATATGGCCAGTATTGAATTCAATAAAGCTTATTCAGACTGCATTGTTAAACGAATCAAATCAAACTCAACATAATTACGAATTTGACAATATTCAAATAAATCACTTCAGAATAAGCTCAAACCGTTTGTTTTCAGCTTGATTTGATTCATCACACCCCTTGCAAATACAACCATCATGTAGGTTTGGCCAAATAACTAATCTAATTTGGACCCCAATTTGAGTTGAATGGTCACTTAATTCACTGTTTGGCCAAGCCAAATGATAGAGAAATTAACAGAAGGCAAAAGTAAATCAAACAGAGCAACACTCAAAACTCAAAATTGCAATCAAATAAAAAAAACCATACCTTCTTTGAATACAAGGCCTGTCAAAGCAGCAAACATCGGACCAACAAACCAAACAGACGTTGGATTCTCAATAACATACTCCACCAAACTCTTCCCCACCGGTTGCGCAAAAGCTGCATATGCACCCAAAGATCCAAGTGCACCAATCACCCACAGCGCCTGAAGCGCGCGCTTAATCTCCGTAACATAAATGTGAATCAAATACAGAGACAACCCCAATCCACAAGCTCCTAAACCGTAAAACAAATCCAAATTTCTCCTGATAAAATCAAACACTTCCAAATCACTATTTCGCAGGAAAGCTGTGGAGGACGCAATCACGAATGAGGAGGCGGCGGTGACGAGCCCCGAGCGGTAGAGAATCACTTCTTGAACGTCGGATGCCTCGATTTTCCATGGGCCGTAGACGCCTTGGTAGACGGCAGTGGACTCCCGCGGCTCTCCCACGGCTTGGCACTTTACCGAAAGCGATGAGCGGAAGCGGCCGTGGCGGCGATTGATCGGAGATGAATTGGAGCTTTGGGGCAGAGATGTCAGTAAGGGTTTGGGGTAGAGAGGAAGACTGAGAGCTGTGGTCATGGTTTCTCTCGGGAATATAGTTGATGAGTACGAATCACTTCTACCCGCTAATTTTGGATTAGTCGTTAGAAAAAAGGTTATTCTCTCTCTCTCTCTTTTTCTTTTTAATTATTATTATTATTATTATTTTTTGTGATTATGGTTTAAGCAGAAGAGATATTTTTAATTTTGGATTATGAATCAAATGTAGCTGGTAGCTGGGAGCTGGGCTCATACGCGTTGAGTAATTATTTTAGGCCATTAGAAGCCAAGTTAAAGAACATGGAGTTTTTACACAGTGAACCCTTTGGATGATCTCTTCAAAAAGCCCATTGAAACCCAGTTAAGGAAAGGACCCATAATAGCGATGCCCAATTTAGGGCTGTCACCAAATAGGGATTAGGGCTTTGATTTTAATTCTCTTTGAATCGGATCTAACTTACCTATTAAGGATGAAGATCCAAAATCTGAACAACGTATAAATAAATATCTGAAATCGCAATGTGATTAGGATCTTTGGAGGTTTTCAATAAAAAAAATTATTCAATATTTAAATCAATAGGATAAAAAAGTCGGAACAATAATATTACAAGTCAATATGATTTATCTTTTGCGATTATGTAAATAGGAATGTTAGTTGAATTTGTCCTTATAAATTAGACAGTTTTTTAGGATTTTTTTTTTTTATTTATACACACGCACATCAGGAGTCCGTTAGGGCTCGAACTCCTGACCTCCCACATTATGTGGGAGACTTATACCGCTGGGCCACAGGCCACTCGGTTAGATAGTTTCTTAAGATAATGACGTGTGTTTTCAATTAATAACTCAATAATGAGTGATATTGAAATTTCAGGTATCAAACTCGACCAAAAAAGAAAAGAATATACAGATTCTGAAATATGGGGCATTACTTTGCAATTGTATGGGCAAAATAAGGGGTGTTTGGTTTTATTTTCAAACTTCATTTTCACCATTTTTACTATTTCAGAAATAGAAATCATTACTTTTTAAAAAATTTCACCCAACATAATTTCAATTTTCATTTTCAAAACACATTTTCCAACAACTTATATATCTTTTCCCAATAATCTATATATCTTCTCTCTTTTTTCTATTATTTATATACCTCTCCACCTACAACTTATTAAAATCAACATAATCATTACATTTCCAAATATTTAATTCAAATATATTTTCATTTCCACATCACATCACATAACTAATTCTCATCATTTTAGAAACGATGAAAATGAAAATTGGAAATGAAAATAAAACCAAACGAGCCCTAAGCTTTTCATCATTCCCATATCATAGTTACGGGGAACATTCTACAGAAATATATATATATATATATATATATATTTTTAAATATACAAACTGTACTAATATGCTTTTATAACTGACTCGAACTCGTCAGACAAAAGAAAGCTACAGGAAAAAACCGACCACGTGGTGACTTCCACCAATAAAATAAAAAAAAAAGCATGTTGACCTATCCTCATATTGTACTACAGTAGTAATTAAAGCTGTAAATAGATATTTAAAAATTTATTTATTATTTATATTCGTATTTATTTATATAAAATTTATTCATATTTATTTAAAGTGGATATTATTCGTATTCGATTAGTAGATATTCGATTATAAATGGATACAGATATGGTAAATGAATATTCAATCAGTTTACTATCCGATCCGAATATATATTTATTAAATAATATATAATTTATATTTTTCAATAAAAATCTTATAATCCATATATGTATATATATAAATTATAATTGAAGAATTGGGAAGAAAAAAGAATAAATTTAAAAAATTATTGTAATACAGAGAAAAAGTTGAAGAATAAAGTTAATCAACACAATTATTATTAGTTGATTTTATAATTAATATACTTAAATGCTATTATTATTAATAATAAATATTAATAATCAATTATAAAGTCAATTATTAATTAGATATTATGCTATTTGTTTGATTGCTTTTGTTTTAATGAAATTATATAGTTCCTTCTATTAATTAAAATATGTATTTGTTATAGGTTCATAAATTTACGTATTTGGATATTTGTGAATGGATATATAAATAATTATTATCAAATATGAATAAAAAATAATAATTCGAATACGGATAAGTTTAATAAAATATGCATGCATTTGAATAATTATAATCGAATACGAATATATCCGAATCCGACTGATATTCAAAGAATACGAATTTGGATATCATTTTTAAATATCCGTCAAATTTGTCTTCATATTCGAATATTCAAAAAGTTAAACAGATATGAGTATTGAAACAGTATATCCGATCAATTTATTATCCATTTACACTCCTAGACTAGTAATATTATGGCACAAACTTTGAATAATAAATTTTGAACAAATCTCCTTTCCCCCCTTCACAAAATAATACTTCAACTATTCTCCTCCCCAGATGTTATTCGTTTACATGAGCTGTTTCATATAAATAAATATATATATGTGTGTGTGTGTGTGTGTGTGTGTAATTACACTCACAAAACTTGCCTTTTGTTTGGTGAAACATATGTCTAATTTTATAATTACTTTTTGAGTTTATTAATTTACTAATACTGAACTACAATATCATAATTTTATAAGATCTTAATTATGTGTCTTGATTTTTGGAGGGAGTGATACCAACACATCAACATTGATAATATAATAGCTACTTATGATTCAAGAGACAAAATTATCTATCTATTTGTGACGAAACGAGAGTTATGCCGTACATTGTTCTTATATCATTCATCATATTAATAATTTGATCCATAATTGTAATTGAAGGGACAAAATTTCAATTTGGGGTGAAAAGTCACATATTTTCTTTGTATATTATTCATTATGGTCGATAATTTCTGAAAAATCAAAAGTAATTCACTTGTGCCTGTATCAACGGTTTGACTTGAACCCTTCCTTTCTATTATTTATTTTCTTTTAATATTTAATGAAAGTAAAATTTTTAAAAGTTATTGATGTATATGGAATATGTTTTAATTATTTTTCCTAGCTAATAGGGCTCTCAATAGTATTGTATAGAAAAATAATAAAATCTCTTTACTACGATCCATTTCTAAAACTAAAAACTGAAATAGCAATTTCATCATGAAAGGGGAAATTAATCCCAATCGGTCCTCCAAGTTTTGAAATATATTTTAATTTTCCTCCAAAGTTTCACCCCAAGAGAAAAAGAATTTGTGAAACATGAAATATATTTTTTTCCAAAAAATATATAATTAATTGAACTTTAATATTCTATAAAAACGTGCACACATGGATGCATTTAGATACGGAAGCCAAATTAAATGCGATTCAGTTGCGGGAATACAGAGGCACGTCTTCCACCCAAAAATTTAAAATAGAAATAAAAAATAATAATAAATGAATGTCTAGTTAGTTGGAGTCGGGTGCGACATTTTCCAAATGAAGGTTTCGCGCGTTGCTGCCTTAGCCAAATTGGACCTTTATAAATTGGCCTAATCTCTCTCTCGTCATTCAAACTCAGAAGGAAATTAAAATCATCAAGACTTGTTAGCTCCTTCGATTCTTTTGCTTTTGCCTTCAACTTATATTCAGTAATTCAAATATCTTCTCTTTTTGCCTAAACCTATATCCCAACAATGAAAGAAAAGTTCTGCAGCACCATTCTGCAAAGCGACGCCCTCGCGAAGGTTAATATATATATATATATATTTTTATCTCTAATTGTTAGAATTTTGATCTTCTATTAATATTTGGTATCATGATAGTGATTTGGATATGAATTATGTGTTTTGAGAGAATGAGTTTTGGGAGTGAGGTTGGGGAATGTGAAATTTGTATTGGGGAATGTGATGAATGTTTGTTTATATTTTGGGAATAGTAAGAAAATTATTTTGAAAAAATTTGGTATGTTTGTTTATGTTTTAGGAAGAGATAAATTCTACTGCAGTAGTCAAATTAATATTTTTTTGTTGAATTTTTGGGGTGAAAATAGAATTGCGTGATTTTTTTATTATTAGAATAATAATAAAATATGTATAATGTATATATAATATATGTATTACATATTGGAAAATGGAGAAGTTTTGGAGATAATAAAAGATATAAGAGAGTGTTTTGGGAAATTTAATTTGACATTTTTGAGGAAATTTTTTTGTATGTTTGGTACATTTTGGGAAAACAAAATTATTTCCCCAAAATGTAACCAAATATAGCCATGATTTTTTTCTTGCCCAATGGCTTGTAGCCCAGCAGCATAAGTCTCCCACATAATATGGAAGGTCAAGAGTTCGAGTTATAACGGACTCCTGATATGCATGTATATAAATAAAAAAAATGTATAATTTTTTTCTTAATTTTCCCGACAAGTAATTTTGTAATTAGAGCTATGTTCGTTTCACAAATAGTTTATATTCAATTATAATATTCAGACCCCACGACATGACAGAAAGATATACCACACATAGGTGCAACTTACTTAAATTAGTTAGCATAATTTGAATTAAAATTTTGTCTATGACTTTGGAAATAGAGCTTAATTGGGAATATTGTTCCTCATCATAATTTTGTGCTTATTAATGCAAATAACTCAAACTAATCTATTGCTTCATTACCTTTTTTACTTTTTTCTTTTGGCCCTTAATTACCATTGATTTCATCTGATAATCTTTTTTCACTCTTCTTTGTATTGTATGCAGTACCTTTTGGAAACAAGTGCATATCCCAGAGAGCATGAACAGCTCAAAGAACTCAGAAATGCTACTGTTGACAAGTATCAAACTCGGTATGACACATGATTTCAACTTTAAGGAAAAAAATCTACCAAAGCCAGCTGAAAGCATTTCTTCTCCAATCTCTCTCTCTCTCTCTCTCACGCCCCCCCCCCCCCCCCCCCAACACACACACAAAAAAAAAAAAAAAGGTTTTTTCTTCTTCTTGTAAATTAATAAAGAATTATTGTGTATTTTGATCAGGAGCATAATGAATGTGCCTGCTGATGAGGGCCTATTTCTTTCCATGTTCTTGAAAATTATGAACGCGAAGAAGACAATAGAAGTTGGAGTTTTTGCCGGTTATTCACTTCTCTCAACTGCTCTTGCTCTCCCTGAGGATGGCAAAGTAAGTCATTTTTAAAATATAATAAATAAAAATAATTATTATAGGAAATTCTTTAATGGGTTCTTCTAAAATTTCAGAATTAATGAGAACTTACAAACATATTCATTTTTTTTTTTTTTTTTTTTTTTCAGATTATAGCTATTGATCTAGACAGGGAAGCATATGAGACTGGATTGCCATTCATTCAGAAGGCAAACATGGCTCACAAAATTCAATTCATTCAATCCGATGCCATGAAAGTCATGAATGAGCTCCTCGCCAAGGTAATAACAATTTTTATTATTAATTAACATAGGGATAAAGAAATAATGCCCTTAATCAAGATTATCATTGATAAATATATTACTCCAATTGTACATATTCTTTAATCAAGATTATGATTCTTCATTATGAGTTGCACAACCTTAACCATTAGTGGTTGGCCAGTTGCACGTCTTTCCTTAGGAAACAAGTGAAAGTATAGAAGCAATCTGCAACCAAACATGCAGAACTCTTTGATGAATTAACTAAGATATGATATTCTTTTCTTCCCTATATGAGAAGTACTGATTATTCATATTTTGGGAAGATGGTGTGGAGGGGAGGGTGCCATATTCTGTTTGGCTAAAATAGGGTTTGTAGGGCGAAAGTGATTTTTTATGTAATATATTATATATGTATGTATATTTATAGTTGGATGATGTGTGTGCATATATATGTAATAATTGATATATTGTTGTAGTAAAATCATGTGTAATTAATTCGATTGTGTTTTATTTTAAAATTTATATTTTTATGAATTTAACATTAGCAAATGATGTATTATTTGGAAGAAAATATTTATTAATAAATATAATTATTTATGAAATTATAATTATATCTTAATTATAAAAAATCGACTAATATCATAATTATTGATATCTATTTATATAAAAAAATTAATTATTGTCCACTAATTATAAAATAATTATTGTTTATTCCTAAAATATAATTATTTAACTATTTATTATTTATAATTTATGTATAAATAAAATTTACTTATTTATTTAAATAAAATAAAAAATATATATGTATATATTTTTATATATAAGACTTAATAACGATTCATCAAATTAAAATAACAAATAATTTTATATTATATGAAACTAAATCATCTTAAATTATTCATTATACAAGTAAACGTAATATTTAATTATACATGAAATATGAAATATAATTAATATAGACATAACAAGTTATTTAAATAATTAAATAAATAAATTTAATAATTTATTTATTTACTTTAACTCATTATTTAGTTAATAAAATATTTAATAAATAAATTATTTAGTACCAATTAAATTTTTTTTACTTAATTTTAATTAATTTTCTCGATAATTATTTTAATTGTATTAATATTAATTTATTAAACTTAATAGATTATTAAATAAATATCACACTATAATTAATTTTTTTATAATAATTTTAAATGAATGTGAACATTAATATTTAATGAAGATTAATTTTTTTCAAGAAGATTAATTTATTTATTATATCAAATTAAAACATCTTAAATTATTTATTAAATGAATAAATGTAATATTTAATTATTGCATTTAATATTGAATATAACTAATGCATTATTTAATTAATAAGTAATTTAATTAATCTAATATGTTATTTAGTAAATAAATTATTTATTAAATATATAAACATAAGTTCTAGAATTTTTTAAGTTTTCATATATGTAAATATATGTGTGTGTATATATATATATATATGAGTGAAGTATGTGTGTGTGTGTGTGTGAAGTGAGAGAGTGATAAATGAATGAGTGATGTGAAAGATGAAGTGAGAAAATAAGATGATAGGTGTGGTTTTTAGGATGTACGATTTTTTTGGGAGAATTACAATGTGTTTTTTTGAGTAAAAAATTGTAGTATTTTAAAAGAAAAATTGAAAAATGTGCCTGCATTTTAAAATTTTTTGTGGGGTTGAAATTTTTTTTCCTACAACGTAGGAGAACAAGCCCTAAGTAATCCCTTGCTTATTCCTCAATCCAACACTTATTACATGCTTAGTCTTCTACAAAGCAATCTATTTTGGGAAAGTATTGAGGAAGCATATAAGATCGACTTATTTCCTTAATTAAACAATGTACATCTCTAATATAAAATATAAGATAAAACACAAGATTGAAATACAAAATTCAATCTATTTATACATGCTTAATTCTATTTTATATGTATATGTCATAATAGATTATGCTTATCGAATAGCATTTCATTATCATGTTGGATGTGGATTGTGTTGTGGATAATTGTGTGATTTGTGTTAAAATATAAAATAAAGTAAAAATAATTCACATGATCATAATTTTATAAAATAATAATTAGGAAAGTGATAAACCAAACCGCATAAATAATGAGGAAATTGGAGCCGGATCAATGGAGAGTTACGACACTTGTCGCTGTCCTAAAGCCATGATTGTCTCCCTTCGTGCGGGTACTAGTGGCTGATCATGACTCCAAGATAAAACCCATTAGCTCACAACAGTGTCTCATCCCATGTGTACGACCACAAGGAGACTAGGAACTAGTCCATAGTCACGTTGCCAAAAACACAAAAGCTTGTGGGGAGTGTATAAAATAAAATAATCTAAAACTCACACCAACTCTATATGCCAAAGAAAGATTATGGCCCCTTTATATAATAGTAAAAGTTTGACCATTTAGAAAGGATTAATGGGCCACTAAAAGCATCATAAAACCACCATAAATTCAATTATAATTAGGCCCAATAATTATAAAATAAAGTGGTCAAATATATTAAATAAAATGCTATTGAAGCCATAAATATGAAATGAATAAAATAAATAGGCACATTAGTTGTCATGTTATGACACATCATAAAATGATTTGTTGGAAATAAAATAAATTGAAGAAGTTTTAAAACTTATTTCCAATAATTCCCCACAAGATTTAAAATTTCTGAAATTTAATATAAAAATAAATATGATGGCAACTTATACCGTACAATCGGTGCATGTGCCTTCCGGGCTTGAACATACACTTAGTGTTGGCAATATCCGTTTGAGGGAGCCATAATGGACTAAGCCTTGAATTAGGTCCCTTGAACAAACTTCAATTACACACACACGATATTGACTTAGGACATGGTTATAGCGGGTTAGCGCGTTAATGGCCCTGCGCTCAATCTTGATTCTCATGAGGTTTCTAGGGTTAGCCCTAACCCATAGCCACGGCCCATGGCAACTCTCACTTAGGTGAGCCCTCAAAAGGTATGTGTGATCCATACCTCGCGGAAATCCCACTTCAGTCTCATTAAGGGTCAAGGCCCAGCCTAACATCACATTATCATAGCACTTCACCTTAGGGATGGGAAGGAGATATCTCATGTACACTCCTTAAAATTAGTGCTATATACGAGTCACGCAGTACGGGTTGTTCCTACCCATTGAACCTTTTTCATGGAGTCTCCAATCACAAAGGTTGGGTTACTCCCGAAGGTGACTCCCTTATGGACTTAGCCTATCCCCCTCGATGATTAAGGATCTCGCCTCTGCGCTAGTCCCTTGAGGTAGTTTTCCATCTCATGGAATATAACATCACATGCCTCTTATTTCATTTTTCACCCTTTCTTGTATTCACTCACTTATGCAAGTGGACCTGTTATAAATAAAATCCACAAATAATATTATTAGGTCCATGAAAGTAAATCTAAATATCACTTATAAATTGTTATAAATATTTTGGAGTCTAAATTTTCTTCTAAGAGATTATTGTTTTGGTCCTCTCCCATCTATTTGATACGTACTTCCTTAATACTTATAAATTCAAGAAAATAGAATATTAAAATTTTTCAAATGTTTTTGAAATCCACCTAAACCGCTGCATTTTTGTTATAATTGAAGTAATGAAAAATAAAGTACTCTTCTTTCTTCAAGTGTTCAAAAACTTTCTTATGCATACCAACAATAAAGAACTTTAAATCATAAAATGTTGAATATTAACTTATTGATCAATAAAAAATGAAGAGTAAGAAGTTTCAAATTTCACCCGCAAACTGAAACCCCCACATTTCCTTCAATTTGGAGAAAGGATATCTATTGTTTTCTTTTTAAAACACATCATGCAACTAAATTATCTCAAAACTCACATCCCATTAGAAATTGCAATAGCGGCACACTAGCTCATGCAATGGGTCAATATAATCTAGTAAGTCAAAACAGAATCTAGTGAAATTAAGAACTATATTAAAAGTTTATGCATATGATTTGAGCGTATGTTTGAGATAAGTACTCTAATTTTTTTTCATATTCCAACACCCAACAATTAAGTGAATCTCAAACTTTTTAAAAAATAGCTTAAAGTAACAATGATATAGTAACATCAATATAATTTGTCACTATAATTAAATTTACTTAATCTCTAGACAAAGTAGACTCATATGTAATTGTCATGTAATTAAATAATTTCTATATACTTATATTCAAAATATGCATTTGCTCTTTGATTGAAAAAAATGATACCACATAATCATATCCAAGAAATCAATGATTCTATACTTCTCGCTTTCTCAGAGACTCATTAGTATAACCTTCAAATATTACTAATGGTGCAATAGGTTTTCAAATTGGTTCTAACAGTCTAATGACATTTAGTAATGCACAATAAAGTTTAATTAAAATCAAGAACAAGTAGACACTAGACATTTTCAAAACCAATGAATAATCTTAGATGTCATGCGCACATCTAATCATCTCATTTAACATCACAAATATTATATTATATATATACGCATTTATAAAATAAAAAATGGATTGCCTAATGAATTGTGACCAACCATCAAATAATTTGCTCATAAGTACATGCATTGAATTTTCCGTTAAGGCATGCATGACTGTTACTAGCCGTTTGCTTGCAAATGACCTATTTTATCTCACTATAACCAACACTTAATATTATTTATTTGATAACATGTAACTCCCATATAATGATTCAACAAGAATATCATTAGTTAATTTTCAAGGTCATTCAATAATAATTCTTAATTAATTAACTAGCCGTTAGAGAAATATATAACTCTTGTCATAAATTATATATATATTGAATAAATAGGTAATTACTCAAATATAATTAATTCCACATGTCTATATTAAAATTAATTGATCATTATGGCCCAAGAGACTAATGAAAATAAATCTGCCATGTAAAATAAACAAATACACATTTATTTTGCACATATCATAGACTTCAAAGGCCAAATATTTTCTTTTTCTTCTTCTAGGCAAATGTAACTTCCAAATGAATAAGTTATTCTCATTATTTGATAGCTAGCATTTTGATCTTATTTGTCATAGGCAATTGTGTAACTTTTACATCATTCCAAGGACAAATTTATGAGTTGATGGATTAGTAGGTTATGCCACAAAATAATCCTCTATCAAACTTTTATGTTCATGATATAGAAAATGCATGAAACTCCTTCACCAGAATGAAAGATCCTCAATGAAGATTTAAAAGGTTTTATATAATATCTCCACTAAGTCTAGTTACGTACCTGTCGTGAAAGGAATAGAAATCCATACCAATTTTCATCAACATTCGAAACTTGTGTGACATTCATATTCATCCAAATTGCAACTCCAGCGCCTCATCCAGTGATCATAAAATTGCTTGATTTATCAAACATATTGCTATTAAGCTCACAAAACATTACACGCAAAGAGTCACAAGATAATTAGTTAGAACCAATCACACTTATGCTATTCTTTTAGCACAAATCACAAATTCTACTCATGGTTTTAGATTGTTGTGGATAATTGTGTGATTTGTGTTAAAATATAAAATAAAGTAAAAATAATTCACATGATCATAATTTTATAAAATAATAATTAAGAAAGTGATAAATCAAACCGCATAAATAATGAGGAAATTGGAGCCGGATCAATGGAGAGTCACGATACTTGTCGCTGTCCTAAAGCCATGATTGCCTCCCTTCGTGCGGGTACTAGTGGCTGATCATGACTCCAAGATAAAACCCATTAGCTCACAGCAGTGTCTCATCCCATGTGCATGACCACAAGGAGACTAGGAACTAGTCCATAGTCACGTTGCCAAAAACACAAAAGCTTGTGGGGAGTGTATAAAATAAAACAATTTAAAACTCACACCAACTCTATATGCCAAAGAAAGATTATGGCCCCTTTATATAATAGTAAAAGTTTGACCATTTAGAAAGGATTAATGGGCCACTAAAAGCATCATAAAACCACCATAAATTCAATTATAATTAGGCCCAATAATTATAAAATAAAGTGGTCAAATATATTAAATAAAATGCTATTGAAGCCATAAATATGAAATGAATAAAATAAATAGGCACATTAGTTGTCATGTTATGACACATCATAAAATGATTTGTTGGAAATAAAATAAATTAAAGAAGTTTTAAAACTTATTTCCAATAGATTGTATCTATTTAGCCAATAAGAAACCATAAATAATTTTTATTGATTTTTTTGATGAAATCAGGGAGAAGAAGGGACATTTGATTTTGTATTTGTAGATGCTGATAAGGAAAACTACATCAACTACCATGAGCAACTATTGAAGTTAGTGAGAGTTGGAGGAATCATAGCCTACGGCAGCACCCTATGGTCCGGCACAGTGGCAGCATCTGAGGACGATGAAATGCAGGATTTCTTAAAGGGCTGCAGGGGACATATCATCAAGTTGAACTCCTTTCTAGCCAATGATACTCGTATTGAATTAGCTCATCTTTCTATTGGAGATGGACTCACCTTGTGCAAGCGTCTCAAATGAAATTTATTTTAATCCTTTTTTGTATAATAATATATGCTATCTGCAGTTACATTAAAGAACAATGTACTATAAATTGTATTATATTATGTATATCGTCGTTTGTTTTCTCTACGAATCATTTAAATTATTTTATCTCAATTTTTATGTAGCTCATTCATCTTAAGATGTATCATGTTAGTTGTTATATCAATACTTAATTCCTCTCATTTGAAGCATCATAATTTTATTATTTTTTCTTATATATATATATATATATTTATTTATTTATATATCTTAATTTCTTTTTCTGCATTATGTGGATGAGTAACTGCTCAAGTGAGGGAAGTGAGAGAAGGAGCGCTTTTCAAATTTTAGGTATGCTTATTAGATGATTCTTGACATATCAACAAATTTCTTAATTAATGGTAGACTTTCTAATGCTAATAGCACTTTTGAATATTCTATCTTATAAAAGGTAAGTACGAAAATGTCAATTTTTTCAGCTTTATTTGCTACACAAAATATGCTCCAAAGTCATCAATTAGTTGACTGCAATAAGTCATCAGTAAAAAAGTAAACCTTGAATGGCTAACTAATTAAGAAGTACCCATTATCCACAATTTAATGCTCCACTAATAATAGTACAAGTTTAAATTATTTAATTACTGAACAAGCTTTTAATATTCATTTTTTTTTATATCACATAACTTTCAAATAATAATAATAATAATAATAATAATAATAATAATAATAATGCTCCACTAATAATAGTATAAGTTTAAATTATTTAATTACTGAACAAGCTTTTAATATTCATTTTTTTTATATCACAAAACTTTCAAATAATAATAATAAAAAAATTTATTATTTGAAAGTTTTGTGATATAAAAAAAATGAATATTAAAAGCTTGTTCAGTAATTAAATAATTTAAACTTGTACTATTATTAGTGGAGCATTATTATTATTATTATTATTATTATTATTATTATTATTATTATTAGTTTTTCAATATTTCTTAAAAAATCTTTTTCCATATTGCTAATAATAATTGAATTGAGTGATCAATATTACCAAAAGATGGAATATACTACTGATATTGCACGAGAATAGATTTGGGGTCCTTTCGGAAATTGGTGTGATTTGGTATTTTGCTCCTACAAAGCACTTGCATAAAGTTAGAGCTCAAGTTCAACAAATGATTGCTTTGATGTTTTTTTTTTTTTTTTTTGGGGACTTAGAAAGTGAGTATTAATGTTAATTGAGCTCTTGGTGGATTTCGGCCACTAAGGTCTAGGAGCCTATCTTGGTGCGTTTAAATTATTGGGCTCATCAGCTCTTTTCTTATCTATTTACTTAGTTGACTTAACCCCTTATTTACTTTTTACTCTTATTTTGCCATATCATCAAAGCCTTACTATCAATTTGAAAATTTATATTTTCATATTGAAAGTATATTTTAGAAGTTAATTTTATTTTACATTACCTTAATAATTATTTCATTATTTTGCATCAACTTACCTTTAATTTAATTTTAGAATAACTTCAGTAAATCAAGAATTAAATAATTAGGAACTCAAAAGTCTCTTTGGTTTGTTACCTTCAAAAGTAATGCTTTGCTAGAGAATTGCGTCCCCGAAGAAACTTAGCAGTTTGGTAGCTCTTTGATTTGGAAAGTTACATTTGCTATTAGGATGAGTTTCCAAAGAGAGATTTTATATTTTCTTTTACTCTTCCTATTATTCATATTTTCTAACTCTTTTGAGTCGATTATTTTTGGGAAGACCAGCTTGATAGAGAGAGATGTCCAAATTTGAGAGCAAGATGCCGGGTAGTGGTGTCAAATCAGAGTTAGAATCTAAAGTTACAATTAAAGTCAACAGTGGCTGGCAGTAGGAGGCTAGTCACTTCCATGGAAAAAGGTGCAGTAAGGGTGCCGCCTCGAAAGAGTGATTAGTTGCCTCTATGGGGGGCGCAACCACTCGTGGGCGCGCCTACGGAGCAGGTGACTATGGTAGTACCTAGTTGGCTCGTATTTGTGAGGGTCATTTTCATTGTGATGTTGCTGGTGTATTATGAGTTTGTGATCCCCTTGTAGGTAAGTCGTCTAGTCCAGCCTTGGATCATGAAGTTGCACGTCAAGAGTGCGTTTAGCTGTCTTTTGGTTATTTAGTCATTTTCTTTATCAAAGTCAAGGTCTAATTTACAGTCTAAGCTTGGAAAAGAGGGCTTTTCTTGAGGAGGGGTCTAAGGACGCTCTTGTTGTTGATGGGAGTCTTACTGGTGTTAGTAGTTTGACTAGTTCGCTTACTCTAGTGGAGATAGAATTATTAAGGCATAGAATCTATCATATTCATGCATTTGAGTTTGCTCTTCCCTTTTTAGAGGATCGCATCATATTGCTCCCCATATAATTTTCACTGGGTGCTTTAATAGCGGGTTTTTCATTCATCTTGATCCTTTGTTATTAGAGATGGTGGGGAGTTATGAGATGTGTTTGAATTAGTTTGTTCCGAACTCATTTGCGTACTTTATAGGATTTCAATTCTACTTTGGGGAGTCAGATTTTCCCATTTCATTAAACAATTTTCATTTCTCTCCTTATTGTATGAAAGACTTCAAATAAGGCCTTCTTTCATTTATTTCCTAGATCGAATTATAGGTTCCTAATTGGGTTTCCATCTTCTAGAGGGCTCTTAGAAGAGCTATTTTTTTTCTTTATGAGAGATGAGGGTTAGGCAATCTCTCGTGGTGGAGTAGTTCGCCTTCACTTACGTATTTGTAGAAAGTTTATTGTGGCTTTCATCAAAGCTTTGAGGAGGCTGGATTGTTTACCTCTCCCTTAGATGTTAAACTTATATGTTTGCTACTGGTGCTTAGTGATCATTTTTGTGAGGCCTACCTTGAACTTTTTTTGAGCAGTGGTAACAACTTACCATATGAAGATGAAGTTTCTTACTCTCTATGAAATAGAAGATTTGATGGCGATCATCACACTGCCAATAGTGTTATGCCAACATTCTGAAAGGAGTGAAACTCCTTGTTGTGAGCCTAGACAACTCCAAAGGGTAGAAATAGCTTTGGAGATAAAGGCAAAGGCTTGGCCCTAGAAGCAAACACTATTATAGCACCCCTACAAGAGGGTAATCCTTGAAGGAACAAGTTTGAGCAGTACAAGATCATGGTGGAAGAGCCTTTACGGAGGAAGAAACCACCATAAGCAACTCAACCGACATTGCAGAGATAGGAAAAGTCCCCAACTTTAATAAATAAATCCATTGAGGTGCATTATAATTGCTTTCTAAATAAGTTAGTTCATTTCAGTATGTTAGATTTTTTTTTTAATATTCAAATTTTCATTTCCAGTAACTTAGGTAAATTTTCTTTTTTATCATTAACAAAGGCTCGTCTAAACTTGGAAGACAACAAATAGTCTTTTGCACGTTCAATAAAAGCTTTTGAATATTCTTCCACGTACTTGTTTCATGTCAAAAACAATACTTATTTACAGGAATAATATATTTGTGGTAAGAACCCAAGAGGCAAGCACGAAAAACAAAACAAGCCAACTGTAAGGACCAACAAGCAAACTACAACAACGCCACTATAAGACTTCCCAAAAGAGCACATGACAAACACAATAACACAACTATAAGGACTCCAAGAGAGTGCTTGGCAAATAAAAAAGTTCACCACAAGACCTCCACAGCTGCACATAGCAAACCTATAAAAGATCATTATAAGTGACACAAGGAGGCGTGTGGAAAACAAACCAAAGATTTCTATGAAACTTGCAAGGGGTTGCACAATAATAAAAACTTCTATAAAACCCCTAAGAGCACACATCAACTAAGATATCAATGCAACTACAAGACCCCAAGAAGGTACATAGACGTCAACACCACTTTTAGACCCCCAAGAGGACATGCAGACATCAAAACTTATGTAAGACCCCCAAGAGGCCTCATAAAAATAAAGTTTGCCACAAGATCCCTAAGAGGGGGCTCACAATCAAGCTTTCTTGCAACAAAGTCCAAAGAAGCGGATGAAAAAAAAAAAGCAAAGAAGAGTAAAAAAGAATGACAAAGCACATATCATATAACAAGAAAAAGACAAGCACAAATCATGCAATCATCCGAACAGTCAACTATGAAAAAAAGGTAAAATACTGCTCAACCATCTAGAAAAAAAAAATGAAGTCTAACATAGTCAAAATATTCAAGTAGAAAATGACGCCTAGACTAAACTTAGCCACTAAAAGAAAATGACAATTGATATACTGCTAAAGAAAAATAAAAACAAACTTGTCCTCAATAGAAAGAAAAGAAAAAGACTAAATCCTGGTCTAACTCTTACTCAATTGCTTCTAGAGTCGGAATAGTTAGATCCTCTGTCATTGTCTCAACACTAGCTTTCGACAATCCACCAACCACCTCAGTAAGGATGTTAATAGGAATAGCAGGGTTAAGTAGCATCAAGTCTTTTGGAGGGTACCACCTAGTTTTATTGAGCATACGACGACAACTTCAGATAATCTACTCATATATCACAGTAGCCTTAGCCTCTGCCTCAACTACCTCAAAGAATTCATCAAAGCCCTTGAATTCTTTGACTGCCTCCTCTCATGTAATAGACACAAGTTGGTCGTGCTCTTTCAGCAGCTTTGCGAACTCTCCAACTTTCTGCTCTTTTTCCTATGTAAGTCCTGCGGCTTCCTCAAGCTTACCTATATCATAGCAACAATTCCATCCACTCAATAAGACATATGCACTACTAAGTTCAAAACCTACTCCAAAAGTAGCAAATAAAATGGTTAAACAACAATGCGTAGCTGCAAATGCGATATATAAGCTAAGAAAAAGAGAAAGCACATACTTACACTTAGTCCATAGCAGCAAGCTCTTTCAACTATGAAGAGGAGAATATCTCTAATTTCCTTAATCATACTCATTAACTCCACCCCAAAGGTTGTTGATACTAGAAGCAATCATCAACATCCCAATGACAGTCGATACTACAGCCCTATGCAATCTATAGTGAAATAATTTATTGCCTTTACTATCATGAAAGGGACAAGAGAATTAAGGCAATTAGTTCTAACAGCAAACTTTTGAGCATGCTTCCCAAGCGGTCTTGAAATTATTATTTAGCTAATGCGTCAAAAAAGAAAGTGGAAGTTGAGGCTTTCTAGAAAGCTTTTGTCGAGGGCTTGGGTGTTGCCCCACAGGGGATGAAAGCCGCATCACTGCTCTGTGGAAGGCATCTTGTGAGAATCACCATTTGCTTTCCTTTTACAAATACTCGCCAAGTTAATCTTTTTCCATGGAAAGAGAAAGCAAATTAAACTAAGTTTAGCATAACATAGAGAAATAAAGAAAAATAACACAAGTGCTATGGAGAAAGCATGAATGCAAAAATCAATACAAAAATAAAGAAGAAGCTGAAAAATCAATTAAATACTAGCAGGAAACGTATAAGTGGCATTAAAGAGACAACTAATAGCTCAGTCTCTTCGAAGTGCTGATAAAGGTTAAATGAACCATGCACAAACATGTAAATAAATGTGAGCTACTCCAAACACGAGGGACACCCCAAACCCTTATCTCTCATGAAGAAAAAATAACTCTTCCTAGGCCCTCTAAAAGATGGCAACCCACATGGAAACCTGCAACCTGGTCAAGGAAAAAAAATAAAATAAGGCCTCATTCAGAATCTTCCGCACAATGAAGAGAGTGAAAATTATTTAAAGAAATGGGGAGATTTAACTCCCTAAAGTGGAGCTAAAACTCCACAAAGAAGGCAAAGAAGTTCAGAGTGAACTGACTCAAATACATTCCATAACTCCCGACTATCTCTAACAATAAGGGATTAGAAGGAAGGAAAAACCCACTACTAAAGTTCCTACTATGGTAAAGTACTTGCATGAGGTAGCATAATCTGATTATCTAAAGAGGAAAGGACAAACTCAAACTGAATTGTATTGCAGACTCTACTTCTCAATAATTCTAACTCCCATAGAGTAAGCAAACACTCACTAATAGCAATAAGACTCCCATCAATAATACGAGCGTCCCTTGGAAACTTGCTCAAAAGAGCCATCTTCTCTAAATTCAGAATTTAAATTAGACCTTGACTCTGATGAAGAAGACAACTTAATAATTAAAGATTATTGAATGCACTCCTGACACGCAACTCCATGATTCAAGATTGGACTAGATGATGTGCCCAAAGAGGGCTCACAATTTCAGAAAACACAGCAATACTACAAAAGAGGACAACCCCTATGATTCTGTGAACATGAACCAACTTGGCACTATCGTGGTCATGCAAGTAATAGACTTAAAAGAGTTAGAAAATTTAAGTAATAAGAAATAGTAAAAGAAAAGGTCAAAACTTGTCATTTGAACTCATCCTAACTACAATGGCAAGTTCTCAAGCCAAAGAGTTGTTAAATTTCTAAAGGCTAGTTTAGTTGGATTTTTAAGTTATCTCATGATTATTTATCATGTGATAATATACGTGATTTTTTTTATCACTCTAATATGGTTTAGTTTGCATGATTATTTTTATATAGGTCCATATGATTGTTGGTTGTTGTGTTTGGTTCAACACTAAAGCATATTAATAAACATATCAAATTATCTTTTTGTCCCTCACTCAAATATAAAAAATTCCCTCATTTGTCTTCCTCTGTAGCAACAACGACAACAACAACAACAACAATAACAACAACAACAAGAATAATAATAATAATAATAATAATAATAATAATAATAATAATAATAATAATAATAATAATAATAATAATAATAATAATAACGGAAGGCAAGAATTGAAGACATATTTTTTGTTTGAATAGAAAAGGGTATTTTGGTAAATTATTTTCATAATTTAAGGGCAAATAGATAATTTCGAGACAAGGAGCAAACCCATGGGGGATGGAAGGTTAATTTATTGTTCACACTGTACATATAAATGCGAGTTTTTAAGTATTAATGTGGGTTTGAGTGTTTACTAACAATCCAACCAAATGAATGATAAAGTGGGATAAAAACATTGTATCCCATATTATGATCCCAACCAAACTACCCCTAAGTCTCTTGGAGTATCCAACTTGATAGTAAAGTGCTATTTCTTGAAGATAACAAACCAAAGGAACTTATAAGTTCCCCAATTTCTTGATTATTTATTCATTTAAATTATTTCAAAATTAAATTAAAGATAAGTTGATGCAAAATAATAAAATTAATTATTATAGTAAGATAAAATAAAACCATCCCTTAAATTATACTATCAATATGAAAAAGTAAATTTTTAAAAACTAGGGGTTTGATGATATGGCAAAATAAGATTATAAGGACAAAAGAGTAAAAAGCAAATAAAAGGCCAAATTAATTAACTAAATAAATAAATAAGGGGGCCAATGAGTCAATAATTTAAACTTACCAAGATGGGCTCTCCAACCCAAGTGGGACGGACCCACCAAATTAAGATTTAATTAATATAAATACTAATTCTCAAAGCTAAAATTCTAAACAAGCGTGTTCTAAGAGCAAAAGCCCAACACCACATTGATTTTCGGAGATGATCTTAACTCCATTTCCATACAACATCATACATATATTTAAATATATATGTAGAGATACATTTATCACTAAAATTTATGTAACACCTCGAGCCAGAGGTGCATGCCTCCAGCCGGAGCACTACACATTATCAATCGGGCATTTCAAACAACTTAGATAATCTAAATACCCTAAAAGAAAAGAGTTCACCACAAGCATTGATTCTTAGTGGCCCACACATGTCCAAAACTATTACATGTAAAAGTAATGTTAGCGCACACATGTTTATATTACAATAAAGTCTCAAAAGTTCTTAACACTGCTTAGTTATATTAGAGCAAAATTATATATAATATGTACTGCCGGGAGCTACTTCCTAATAACTTTCACGGGTCCTATCTAAGAAAAGAACTAAAAAAAATAATACAAAAATTGTACGTTCGAATGACTTAGTGAGTTACTAACGAAGGAGTAACATGTGTATGCATGGTAATAACAAACAAGCACGGAATCTATAAAGGACAATCAAGACTCTCACAAATATACGAGCTGGAAAGGAATGCATGAGCTGGAAAATTAGTCAATAACAAATTAATAAGCACTTTTGAAATTCTACTGTTGGTGGTTCTCCTACCTTGTCACTCTACTTTCATAAACAAGAAAATCATCGACTTGGACTAGTAATCAAGTATTAGGCATGGCTAGCCGCATGCTTTATCCCACATATAGGCAATTACCTCCAATTGGCGATGAGACAGGATTATATATATAGCTAGTAGGGTACCGGCTGAAATACCAACAACTGTCGGACCATTCCGCCCAATGGTATTTTGAAATCGATCCCAGGACCCACCTTCAATGGTATCGAGTAGTGAATATAGTATAACATGTCCACAACATTTTCAATTAACATTTCAATTTGCCATGAAAAATGAATAAACAAGCAGTATATCAGGCTCATTCCAAGGTTACAATCATAGCGATGATAGAAAATATATTTTGAAATCTTTTTTCAGTTCTCCAACACAATCACCAGTTTCAAGTAAAACAACATAAATTATGATCAAACAGGAACTACAATTAGTGTAAAGCGGCAATGTGTTGTAAATTTTTGAAATCCATATACTTTTCCAAAACTTATATGAATATAAATCGGATTAATCACTCAATTCATGAATCCAATATATCAAGATAGGTTGGAATTCAAATAACAATGGAATTATGGGCAAAGAGGAAGGGAAGTTCAAATAGACTATCAAGATCAATACAAGAGACGAAGATCAATATAGCATGGGCGAACAACAATCTTCAACAAAGAAATGATCAAATAATAGTGATATATTTACTAATTTATATCAGTTGAGAATTTAAATAATAATGGTTCAAGAATTATAGACAAAGAAGAACAGTTCAATCAGACTGTCAATTCCAACAAAAGTGTGGAAGAATAGCATAGAACAAACAAATAACAATTATTGAATCTCAACACAGAAAGGATCAACTAACAAGGATAATTTAGAAATATATATATATTTCTCTAGCAAAGAAATCTTATACTACCGAGTATAAACTCACTTGGTAACTCTTATGTGACAATAACCTCCTATGCATTTGTAACGTCTGTATCCTCATCACCTATTTTTCATTTAAAATGCAATATAAGAAAACTGATTCTAATAATATCACATCTATTGTATTAATTGCTATCATTTAGAATATTTTAGGTATATTCCTTTATTTTATATTTTATAAGCAATCTGACCAAATAAAGACTCAATTGTCACTTGGTGGACAGTGGGTGATGTTATCATGGCCTTTGTTAACTAAGTCAATCCCTTTTATTCAGTCAATTAAGTTTCTAAAATTAGTCCTTATTTTCAGTCTATCGTTTTTAACTTTTCGATTGTGTCAATTTAGTTTGACGACTTTTAACTAAGTTTGTACAAACCTAAGGTTAACGCTTAAGCTTATAATTAAAGTCTTTTCCAATAAACTTATTTTGTTTAAATTAAAGTCCTATCCAATCCCAATCAAATTAAGCTTCAATCCAACCAAATTAAGGGCGAATCAATTGATCAAACGAAAGTTATAAAATTTTACTAGGTTTGAGTCCAACTCAAACCCTGATTTGAACCCAGATGAGTCCGAAATGGAATTCCTAGTTCACTATACCTAGGTCACCGGAGTGTTGCTGGAACTCCACTATTCACTGTCGGAGCTCAAATTATACCACCTAGTAGATATGCCTCAACGAGCCTAAAATCAAACCCCTCAAAAAAATTTTCCTTCCACTGTCTCCTCGTCAATGAATTAAGCCGAACGCAATCGCCTCAACTCCTATGTCGCCGTCTCTTCGTCGGGATAATTACTCTATTACCAGCCCCCAGAACGTGCAATTGACCACACCACTGTGTTCCTCCTATCAAACCCGTCACAACCCACCTACCAATTTCCAATTTTGGCCACTAGAACCCAACAACCCCATCATTACCATCACCTTATTCCACCAACCACTTGTTTATGCCAATTCTCCAATTGGTTTGGGAAGTTTTTGGTATGGAAATGATCACTATGAGGTAAGGAGTGTCACTATCGATTTAGATTTCAACTTTTAGGTAAAATGCAAAAAATTCGAGCTTGAGAAGGTCTAGGTCATTGTTTGAGAATTAGATAAAGATGGGGGGGTCCTTCTTTTACAGAAATCATCTTTTTCTTAATTACATATCGGTCCAAAGGTTCTGCACTGCTTCTAATGTGGTTTGTCAACTTATAACCACCTTACACTTTGGCCCCCAAGTTTTAATTAAGCTATCCATCTTTCATTTCTTGCACATGGCCCATCTTAGTTTCAAAATTTTGAGAATTACATCAATTCTAACTAATTTTCTAACCCTCATATTTTCAAAATATCCTTAGAGACCTTGTTTACTTTAAATTTATTTTGATTAAGGCCTAATCCACTTTAGTTTTTCTCAAAATTTAATTTAACTTAATTCCTCTAAATATTAATTGATTAATTTTAAATTTTAATTTTTTGTATTCCTGGGTTGGTGTGTTACAATCCTCCCTCCTTAAAGGTCTAGTCCCCAGATTCATACTTGATAACTGGAAAAGCTTGGGGTAATGTTGACGCATGTATCCTCTCATTCCCATGTCGCTTCTTCCATATAATGGTTCCTCTATAATACCTTTACTTGAGATATTTTTTTGATTTCGATGCTCCAAAAATTGTTGATCTAAAATGCAAATAGGTCGCCTCATAAGATAGGTCGTTCTCCAGTGGAATGTCCTTGGGTAAGATTACATGGGATGGATCGAGGTAATATTTCCTAAGTTAGAAATGTGGAACATGTAATGTATTCCGGTGATGTGCGAGGGTAGTCTTAACTTGTAGGCCACCAATCCAATCCATTCACTAATTTTAAATGGTCCAGCATAGCTCAGGCTGAGCTTTCTTCCTTTTCCAATTCTCCTAATGCTTTTTTAGGGAGATACTTTTAGAAATACCTCATTTCCCGCCTCAAATTCCAAATCTTTTCTTCTTTTGTTAGCATAACATTTATGTCGGTCATGTGCGGCTCTCATCTGTTGTTTTATTATCTAAACCTTGTCACTAGCCTTTTGTATGAATTTGGGTTGCATGCTTGCTAGGGCTTTGTTGTTAGTACTTTTTAGCTCATGAAGATCCTAGTGCATAGGCGATTGGCACTTTCGTCCATACAGGGCATCATAGGGTGCCATTTGTATAGTAGCTTGATAACTATTGTTGTACGCAAACTCTATCAATAGAAGATATTTGTCCCATCTTTCTTCAAAGTCTAAAGTGCACGCTCAAAGCATGTTCTCCAAGACTCTGATAACTCATTCAAATTGACCATGGGTCTGTGGGTAGGTGGCAGTACTGAATTGCAACTTTATCCTAAGATGCTCCAATAAGCTTCTCCATAGCCTTGATGTGAATTTAGGATCTCGGTTGGACACAATGCTACTCGGAATCCCATGCAGTCGAATAATTTAGTTGATGTAGAGATCTGCTAATTTCTCAACTCGATAATGAGATCCCACAAGTAAGAAGTAGGCAGACTTGGTCAATCGGTCCACTATCACCCATATACTATTGTACCTACCTCGAACTATGGGCAGATCCATCACAAGGTCTATAGAGATTTATTCCCACTTCCAATCAGGAATCGAAAGTGGTTATAAAACCCTTAACGGTCATTGATGTTCCACTTTTACTGGTTGGCAAGTCATGCATTTTTGCACATAATCTATAATATCCCTCTTAATTCTATTCCACCATAAGTGCCTCTTTAGATTATTGTGCATTTTTGTGCCTCCAAGATATACTGTATACTTGGCCTTATGTACCTCATCTAAAAGCCTTCCTTTTAGCTTCTCAGGCATACATATCTGTTGATGAAATAATAGAACGCCTTGATCGTTGATGCTAAACTTTGGCATTTTAGGGTTGGGGAGCTTGAGCCTTCCACGGTTTGTTGTTTAATTTAGGCTAGATGCTAAGTCCTGTAATCCATGTACGAAGTTTCATTTTTACAACATCACTCTCTTCTCTATTCTCCCATCCTCTTTTTCCTTGTATATATGCCAACCTACCTTTTCAGCTCAATGCATCTGTTATCTGTTATCTCACCATGAAATTTCCACAACAGATTATCAAACCACAATGAATTGAACCCTAATCCAAGTAGTGAGTGAAGTGTATGCAAGTGAATTGCTGGGCAGAAAATTAAGAAGAAGAAAGAGATGAGTTGAGAGAAAATTGAGAAAAGATAAGAACATAAAATGGTGATTGATTCATGTATCCAAAAAACTAATTACAATTTTCCCCAGCCCCCAGGTAGAGTACAAAAGCCAGCTAGTTGACAAAAAAGACAAAGGAAGGAAAGTAATTTGTAACTAATCCTAACAAATTGCATTTAATGCCTAATTGCCCCAATTGGACTGAATTAAATCCCTAACTCTAACCTGCAACTTAAAGCATCGTCGCTCTACTAATTTGAACGATGTTGTTCCTTTTTTCATTTTTTTAATCTTGTTGATTCCAAATGATGCCGCCCATTTTTCCTGAAATGCCATCATTTGGTCCTTTCGTGAAAGGAAGAAGAAAGGCGTTTTTAAAATCCCTAAAGCGCGACTTCTTTTCCTTGCCTGGTTTATTCACTTCCATAACATTACTCTTTCCTTGAAGAAGACTTGCCCTCAAGTCTGCAACTTTTACAAATTGTTTAGTTATCATTTCATAATCCTCCCAAGTTGATTCATCCTCCAGGAGGTGTGCCCAACGAATAAGCATTTAACCTACTGGTGAATTACCTCTCTTGATGAGCCTTCTTGCAAGAACAAATACGGGATGGAGAATAACTTTACCTTTCTTATCAAAGCATGGAAGCTTGGTACTGACTCTATCTGAGGATCCTACGTGCTTCTTCAAGAGAGAAACATGGAAAACTGGGTGAATGCAAGCTTCATCCAGGAGCTCTAGCTAGTACAATACCTGCCTAACCCTCTCTACCACTGGAAAATGTTATGTGTATTTCGGGCTCAACTTCCACATCCTACTCTTGTGCATAGTTTGCTGTCAGTAAGGTTTTAGTTTCACGTATATAAGATCCCCAACTCTGAAATGCATCTCCATTATATGCTTGTTTGCATTTTGCTTCATTCGGTTCTAATCTTGCTCCAAGTACTACTTAAGGTGTCTCTAGATGGCCTACCTATCTTGTAAAATATGCTCCAACCCTTGAACAATCGTCTCTTCAACAATATTAGTAGGTAAGAGAGACGGTTTATACCTATATAGAGCCTCAAATGGTGTCACGGCTATAGTTGTATGATAGTTGGTATTATACGACCATTCAGCCATAGGCAGCCATTGACTCCATCTCTTAGGAACGCTTCCACACATGCATCCCGGATAGTTCCCTATGCATTGATTGACCCTTTCGCTTTGCTGGTCAGTTTGAGGATGGTATGCAGTAATTAGTTGTTGCTAAACTCCGATTAATGCTAGAGACTCCTTCCAAAATAGGCTTGTTAACATTTTATCCCTATTGGAAATGACACTACAAGGAAGACCATGAAGTTTGTAGACAAAATCTAAGAAAGTGTGTGCAAGTGGAATAAAATATGCATATTTTTTGTATATATCCTTCACTACCTAGATCACAGTCTTTCCATTAGAGTGGAAATTGCTCAATAAAATCCATGGTGAGATGCTTCCAAGCGCTCTCAGGAATAGATAAAGGATGCAGCAGCCCGAGGGTTTTTGAGTTTTAATGTTTGTATTATTGTCATATTTCGTATTCTTTAACTTGTTGTTGGACTCTTTCATACATGTTGGGCCACCCAAAAATGCTCTTTAGTCTTTGATAAGTGGCCTGGGCACCTGAGTGTCCTCTAAATGCTCGAAGAGTGCATAGCTTGAACCACTTTGTCCCTTAAGTCATTCCTTTTCCAACATAAAGCTTGCATTTATACTTGATAAGTCCATTTTGATAGCTGAGTAAGGAGAGATTGTAGGGGCAAAGGGTTTTCTTTTTGATTGCCTCATGAGCTAGCTTGTCACCTTCATAACTGACCTCTAAGTTAGAGAATCAATCTGGTTGCAATACTCTAATGGCTTGATAGGTCCCTTCTTCCATATCTCTTCTTGAAAGTGCATAGCCACTTTGTTCTCAGCCCCCTTCTTGTACTCTATAGTTAATGGTATCCCAACAACTTTGTCATGTACTTATGTTGTGGAGGAGTGGAAATTTTCTACTCCAGTAGGTATTTAAGACTACATTGATAAATTCTGATGATAAAATGCCCTTAAATCAAATATGCTTTCCACTTGTCCAGTACTTGGATTATTGCTATCATTTCTTTCCCATAAACAAATAGCCCTAAAGCTCTTGGCCCTAAAGCTTTACTAAAATAAGCTACTAGATTTTTGCCTTGGATGAATACAACCCCCAAACTTAAATAACACGCATATATGTCTCCAAAATAAATGTCTTGCTAAAATCAGGTAATTGGAGTACATAAATTGTAGTCATGGCTTTTTCAGCTGTTGGAAAGCTTCCTCGGTTGCTTCATTCCAATGAAACTGCCTCTTCCTTGTGAGATTAGTTAAATGCTTTGCAGTGACCCCATAATGTTGAATAAATTTTCGATAATATCCAATTAACTCTAGAAATCACGGGAGCTTTTGCTGTTTTGGGTCTGGACCAGTCTACCATTGCTTGAATTTTGCTAGGATCAGTATCCACTCTCTTCTTACTTATAATATGATCCAAGCACTCCACTCTATTCTGGCCAAACACACATTTGGAGGTTTTGGCATACAGTTGGTTTTAGATTAGTTTATCAAGAACAATCTCTAAGGGATGCTTATGTTTTTCTAAGTTTTTGCTATAAACGAAGATGTCATAAAAGAAAACTAGCACAAAATCCCTGAGCTGCTAATTAAAAACATGATTCATTATAGCTTGGAAGGTCGTTAGGGTATTGGTTAAACCAAACAGCATAACTTTAAATTCAAATAAACTTGAGGAAGTGGCAAAGGCAGTATTATGGATATCCGTGTGGTGTACTCTCACTTGGTGATACCAAGCCCTAAGGTCAATCTTTGATATGGTAGCTCTATTAAGTTCATCTAAGAGATAATCAATTAAGGGAATAGAGTAACCTATCCGTAACAATGAGAGAATTTAGTTTCCTATAGCCCACACAAAATCTCCATGACCTATCTTTTTTCTTCACTAAGAGGATTAGAGATGAATAGGGACTGGTGCAGGGCTGTATTACCCCCATACTCAACTTTTCCTTTACTAACTTCTCTATTTCAAACCTTTGCAAGTATGGATACCTGTATAGATGTTGCTTGAAGGGCTCAATTCCAGGTTTAAGAGTGATCTTGTGGTTAATGTTTCTAAAGGGATTGAGGCCTTTTGGTTTAGCAAAAGCTTAAGAGTATTTGGCCAGTAAATGTTTAAGTTCAGGAATGGTATTTTGGCTCTCTTCTTCCTTCACAGGACTGATCATAAACAAGCAAACAAGGAGTCTGTCTTTTGTTTATCATTTTATGCATCTTCTTGGCTAATATCATTTTTAAGGATATTTCAAGTTTAATACCTTGTAACGTCACTCTTTTCTTACCTCGTTTGAATGATATACTTTGGTGTTCAAAATCAAAGTTAAGAAGACCTATTCTCCTTAGCAGAACAACCCTCAAAACCATATCACAGCCCCCTAGTTTGAGCATTCTCACTTCACCAGCAAACTTGTGATTTCCTATTTCCTAATTAAAGAGCTCACACTTCGAATCACACTCTATCTTCCCATCATCAGCTATTGTGACAAGGAGAGGTTGAATTTGAATGACATCACACCCAAGTAGCTTGGTTGTTTGGGGATCAAGGAAGTTGTGTGTGCTCCCAGTTTCTACTAAGATGGTGATAGTGTTATTCTTGATCTCACCCTCCAACTTGATGATATCAAGTGTTGTTTGCCTAACTAGTGCACTAAAACAAATGTGTGACTCTCTTTCACCCTCAGTTTCTTCCGTGTCTAAGCCAAACTCTTGTTCTTCCTCTCCTATGATCACAAATAGCCTCTTGCATATATGGCCAGTACAGAAAACCTCATCACAATTAAAATAAAGCCCCATTTTCCTCCTAGCTTCCATTTCTTCTCTTGATAATTTTTGAAGAGATGGATATGGATTCTTAGTGTTAGAGGTTTTATTATTAGATGGTTTACTCAAGCTACTCTTTCTAGGCTTTCCATTACTACTCACCCAGTTTTTTAGCCATTTTTTGTCCCTTGTTAATGGCTTCTAAAAGGTTTTCTTGTTTTTTTGCAAGGATGATGGCGTGTGATAGATTGGTGGGGTTTAACATTTCAACCATTTAGCTTAGCTCTTCTTTCAGAACCCCAACAAAACTTTTGATAAAGTGGTCCTCTATCAAATGTCTATTTATAGAGATCATGAATGTTTTGAGTACCTAAAGCTTGACAGCATAGTCATCGACAGACTTATCTTGCCTTAGTTTGTTAAACTGATTCACAACATTATCTTCATTTTGGGATGAAAATCTTTACAAAACTAAACCATCAAAACAATCCCAACTTATGTTTTCTTTGCCCTCTATATAATCCAAATACCAATTGCCAGCCAACCTCTCCATGTGCATTACAACCATCAATATTTTCTCATAATCATTCATACTATTGAAAAGGAAATATTTATGGCACTTTCTAAGCTACCCCCAAGGATTATCCCCAAAAAATTTTGGAAACACACATTTTGCAGTTTTGAGGTTGTTCAAGTTCAAGCCATCAGAAGAACTTGAGCCATTGGTTTCTCCTTGTTGTTGTTCAATGCTTGAAGAAACTCTCCAAGCTTTCTATCCATCGAGTCCTCTACTCTTTGAACTACGCTCTCCATCTTGAGCTTAAGTTTCTCCATGTTTCTGGCCAGTGTCTCTTGATCATATTTCAGCTCAGCTATCTATTGCTCTATGGAATCAATTCGGTTGCTAGTCTTTACCATTAGAGTGCAATTTTTAGGATTGTTGCTCTAATGCCATTATTATCTCACCGTAGAATTTTCAAAACAAATTTCCAACTGACAATGAATCGAACCTTAATCTAAGTAGTGAGTGAAGTGTGTACAAATGAATTGTTGGTCAGAAAATTAAGAAAAAGAAGGAGTTGAGTTAAGAGAAAATTGAGAAAAGACAAGAACAGAAAATTGTGATTGATTCATGTATCCAAAAAACTAATTACAATTTGCCCCAAGTACAGTACTTAAACCAACCAGCTGACGAAAAAGGCAAAGGAAGGAAACTAATCTGTAACTAATCCTAACCAATTGCAGTAAATTCCTAATTACCCCAATTGGACTTAATTGAATCCATAACTCTAATCTGCAGCTTAAAACATTGTTGCTCTACTAATTTGAACAACGTCGTACATTCTTTCATTTTTTTAACCTTGTTGATTCCAAAACGATGCCACTCATTTTTCCTAAAATACTATTGTTTGGTCCCTTGGTGAAAGGAAAAAGAAAGGCATTTTTAAAATCCCTAGAGCGCGACTTCTTTTCCTTGCTTGGTTTCTTCACTTCCACAACACTACCACATTTGCCTTTCCTAGGTAATAAATAATGGTATAGTCATAGTCTTCGAGGAACTCCATCCATCATCATTGCCACATATTTAAGTCCTTCTAGGAGTAGAGATATTTTAGACTTTTATGATCTATATAAACCTCAAAAATTGCCCCATAAAGGAAATATCTTCATTTAGCTAAGGCAAAAGTTGTCGTCACCAACTCTAGGTCATGAGTAGGGTAATTTTGCACGTGTATCTTGAGCTTTCTTGATGCATAAGAAATTACTTGCCCTTTTTGCATTAGTACACATTTGAGCCCTTCCCTTGAGGCATCTATGTACACCAGGAATCCTTCCTATCCTTTTGGAAAAGCCAAAACTGGTGCAGAGGTTAATTATCCTTTTAGCTTTTGAAAGCTACACTCGCACTCCTTACTCCATTTGAAACATTGATCATATTGAGTTAGTTTAGTCAAAGGGTTTGTCAGCTTGGAGAAGTCCTGTTTGAACCTCCGACAGTACCCAGTGAGTTATAAGAAGCTTTATACTTCTACATATTTTTCTGCTATTTCCTGCTGACTATCGCCTCAACTTTTGTGGGGTCAACTTCCATCCCCTCTTTGGATATGATGTGTCCCAAAAAAGCTACACGTTCTAACCTAAATCCACACTTGCTAAACTTAGTGTACAACTTATGTTCTCGAGAAGTCTCTAGGACTAGGCACATATGGGCTACAAGTTCTTCTTCTGTCTTTAAGTACAATAAGATGTCATCAATGAAAATCACCACGAATTGATCCGTATATAGAAAAAAGGTTCGATGCATCATATCTATAAATGTTGTGGGGGCATTAGTCAGTCCAAATAGCATCACGACGAATTTGTAATGACCATAACGAGAGTTGAACGATGTTTTTTGTATGTTTTCTTCCCAGATTTTTAGTTGGTAGTAGCCTTGTCTTAAGTCCAACTTTGAGATAACTATAGATCCTTGCAGCAAATCAAATAGCTCCTCTATGTGAGGTAAGGGATATTTATTTTTAACTATATCCTGGTTTAACTCTCAATAATCAACATACATCTTGAGTGTTTCGTCATTCTTTTAAACAAACAACACTGATGCTCCCCACGGAGAGGTACTGGGTCGTATGAATTTTTTTCCAATAGCTCATGCTTCTTTAGTTCTTCCACTTCTGTGGGTGCCATATAGTATCGAGATTTTGAAAATAGTTCTACTTCAGGAAGGGTGTGGATGACAAATTCTATTTTGCGATTAGGGGGTAATGAATTCAACTCTTTCAGAAACACGCCGGGAAATCTGTTTACTACTATTACCTTTTCAAGCTTTGCTTTGTCCTGAGGTTTGTTGATGAGATAGGCCAAAAACCCTTGACTTCCTGCTCTCATGATTTGTTTGGCCCCTATGGCGGATACAAGCAGTATTTGCGAAGCAGGGTCATTAGAAAGACATGTTGGAATGGATATGTTTTCCCCAAGTCTAATTTGTTTGGTGTAGCAATTTATTTGGACCTGATGGTGGTATAGCCAATCCATCCTAAAAATCAGATCATAGCTTTGAATTGGTATTTCTATAAGATCCGGCGAATATTTCCCTTCTCCAATTCTAACCGAACAAGCCTTATATATGATGTCAGTCACCAATCCTACTCCTAAGGGTGTCTGCACTTCTAGTTGGTATGGCATGCTTTTCGAATGTAATTTTAGTTTATATGCAAAGTGTGTAGATATAAAGAAATGAGGGGCACTAGGGTCATATAGAGCTTTACCAACAGTATTATAAATAGAGATCATACCTTCCACAAAATCACTTGGGTCTGGCATATTTTCTCTAGTGAAGGCGTATGTATGTATCTAAACTTTCTTTCCACTGGATCCTACCATATGCTTTCCCGTACCTCTCATCATCTGCAAGGGTGTGTCACGCCCCAAAATCTAACCATATATGCTAGTCTTGAAGCGTGAAACTCAATCCCAAATAAATAACATTACCAATCTAAAATCATAATGTTAGACAAAAGAAACTCCCAATACTCAAAATAATTCAAGCTAATCTTATAACACAAAGACTCAAATTGCTAATACTTAACATCAACTAAAAAACATAAAAATCTATAATAAATAAAAATAAAATTAATAAGCTAATGAGAAATAAACTAGTCTACTGCAAAGATCCAAAATAAGACTTCAGTCTTGATTCTTATCATAAGTAGGATCCACTTCCTCACTAAGGTTAGGTCTAGGTCTGCCATAAGGAAATTAAAGAAAAATATCGAGTGTAAATAAAGGATTTAATGAATGCCAAGTGTGTGCAATGTTAATTTGTGAATTTAACATGATTAATTCAGTGAAAACATTTGAGAAAAATATAAGTGGAAAGCAATAAATAGTTGAGCAGTAATGAAACAAGAATTCAGTAACTATTTACATAGACTAACAATTTAAATGCGATGATTACATAGTATTTGTTGTAATCAGTCAACTTTATGACTCCCACATAACAGTTCCTTATTGCTCCGGATAAGGTGCGACATTACCAAAACAGTGCCCGAGCCTAGGTCCTTGGGAAATCCTCCGACCCAGTTTAGCCACAAATAGCTTTTGTTGTGCGCTAGGAGGATTAGGCCATGGGGGCGTGGGGTTTAACCAGCAAGCCCGCTGCCACTTGGTGAAGTCCCTTGCACACCCAAACCAAGTCAGATCCAACTAATATTAACAATAATAGTAACAGTAAATTCAGTCATCAGTTGATCATCGAATTTAACTACTAGTCTAGAAACATTAAAAAAAATTGTAAAAGCACATGTTTTCTTTCATTTAGAAATAAAATGAGAAAAATTTTCTTTTTGTGTACAGTGGAATACATATATAATGCAGTGTAAAATGGAAAAAAAGTTGTTGGTAGATTATGTAGCATATATCCTTCTGGGTTTTAAAAAAAAGTACAATATAATGCATATAAATTTAGGTACTCACAGTACTTATCAGTTGAATCAAGAGTCGGCTCTATTGAATCAAATCCTCGTACACCTACCGAAACAATTGTAGCATTTAACTTAATAAATATCTAATTTATAGAACCTCAATTGCACTCCACCTACATCGTCCACAACATCATGTCTTCAGTATAACTATGAAAATCTAATTCTTCACCCCTTTTATACCAATAAATATCAGTTTCAAAATAATTAAAACTAAACTCTCGTACACACAAAACCAAATCCTTAAATATACTCAATCAATCGAGTTTGTTCTATATTATTTATATATATGCTGGAATCCAGGTTGTGTTTTTGTGCGTGTGCAATTGTATGTTATTAATAATAACATTATTTGGTGGCACACTAGATTCCATTTATTCCCACTAATATAAAGAGATCCCAAACAACATGGATTAAAGCAAAACCTAATTTACCTATCTATTCTCAAGCAATTGCATGTATCATCTCATATACGTGGCAGTAGGTGGCATAATTAAATAATTTCCTATACATGAAACTTTGTTTCTAAGTGGGAGGTTCTCATGATTCAACATCAAATTAATTTCTACGCAAATAACTAAAATCCAAAAAAAAAAAAAAACAATTGGCAGGTTGTATCCAACTCCTACACATAAAAATCTAAGAAATTTCATGATTTGATAATATAGGTTGTTGAAGGTCCACAAACAGAAAGTTTTCTCGTGCTCTCCGGTTTCTTCCCCTATTTTTCTTTTTGTCCAGGAATTTTAAGAAAAACACATGGGCATGATGTATAACCAAGGGGTGGGAGACATTATCAAATCATTGATTCTAAAAATACTCACCACTATAATTGCACTTATACCTCATGATACAATCAAGCATCAAAATAATTTCACCAATCAATTTTTTTTTTCTATTTCACATGCATGACCCAATTGTGGCAGTTATCAATTTATCTAATAGGAAAACAAATCAAGCACTCACAAGAGGAGATAAACTTTTCCAATTTCACATGCATAACCCAGTTGCGGCGATTATCTATTTATCTAATAGGAAAACAAATCAAGCACTCACAGGAAGATAAAGAAAATGAATTAATATCCTTACCCCAAAACTATGTGTGTCTATGTGTCAAACTCCCTAATTTTCTTTTCTTTCTTGTCACCACGGCGGCCGACTCTCTTTTATTTTTCTTCCACCTTTCTTCTTCTTCTTCTTTTTCTTTCTCTTCCTTTTTTCTAATAAGTTTAGGGTTTTATTTCTAAGGACTATATATATAAGGGAAGTGGTTTAACTCAATTCAAACTTTAATTATTTATCTTCTAGGACTAGGATAACCCTATAATAAATCTGATGTCTTTATTATTAATTCCTAATAACAAATAATATTAATTCAAGAAAAATTATAACTTGTTTTCCCCAAAATTGAAATATCTAATATATATATATATATATATATGACCTTAAATAGTAATGCTCACTATTTAACCAAGAGATAAATCTAATGCTAAATATATATATACAAATATATATTACATCTTCTAACTATTATAACAAATAAATAAAATTAAAAGAGAAATAAAAATAAATATAGGATAAAAGAATTAATTAAATATGAAAGAAATTTTAAGGCATTACAGGGTGTATAGAAGCGAGGACAATCTCGAACTGTGTTGTTCGCTACCGCAACCTATACACTTTTCCATTCTTTTTCTAGCACTCTGCCTCATCATGACCCACAATCCCAGAGTACCCAAAGTTCTTTTTCGACATCAGTTGTGTTGGTGGGATGTTTCTCCTACCCAGTAGGGATGAGGTTTTGGTGCCCCAACTTGAAGCTTGAATTGTTTCCCCCCCAAAGTTATCTTTACTGGCAGTGAGAATTTTTGGCCTAAGAGCTTTCCACGCTTAACCTTCTCCTCAATTTTCGCAGTTCATAAAATTTTGATTCCACTTGCAAGACTTTATTCACAGCTCTGTCGTAGTTTGGTAGGTCACAGGAGACGAGGTCCAGTTGAATCTAGAGCCAGAGTCCTTTGATAAATTTGCTAGTTCTTTGTTTCTTATCCTTAAGTATATGGGGGGCATACTGAATTAACTTGTTGATCTTGGCCTAATACTATCCCACCAACATATGTCCCTATATCAGGTCCATGAACTCCCATTCCCGAGCATTCTTTACTACCTATGGCACAAATTTGTTCATGAACTCTCAAGTAAAGTTTTCCTAAGTTCAAGGGACTCCATCCCACTCCAATCCCACTCTGCGAACCTCCACCAATGATGAGCATCCTCTTCCAGGAGGAAAGTAGCATATCTGACCTTTTGTCCTTCAAAATAATGTAGCACTCAATAAATCTTTTCAATTTCCGCAACCCACGCTTCCGCTCTTTGATCATTGGGCTCGCCTATAAATTTTGAAAGCTGGAAGCGAATGAACTATTCCCAAGCTTAATATTCTACATGATCTTCATTGCCTTTGGTTTGACTAGCTTGGCCTTGTTGCTAGTAGAATTGCATAAATTGTTGCCACATGGTATACATCTGTTCTACCAGATGCCCCTATATAAGTGGATCGGCAGGTGGATTTGAATCCACTTCCTCCTTACATCGTGGTTGTTCCTGATCCAAAGAATTTCTCTCTTAATTATTTTGAGTACCTGTCCGTTTGCCTGGGGGTTGTTCTCTACAGCATCAGGAAGCTCGAGAACGAACATTAGATTCATCGTGTGAAGCCATCTTATAATTCAAATTCGTCTTGAAGTTGTGTACGATTAACTGATCTACAAATCCACATAAATGATTAGAAAAATTCATTCATAATGTATTATTCTTTTCTTTTTTTTCCACATATTATTTTCAATATAAATAAAATACAATCCATTCATCAAATTTGTAACAAGATTAATTAAGTGCCACGTTAGCATTAGCAGGTTTATTTACATCATGATTTACAACAAAATTTTGCTAAGCTAACCATTCACCTAGCCAATTGTATGCAAAAATAACTAGGCCTAAGGCAGTTGCTGATTTAACATGCACTAGATTCGCCATCTACAAAGGCTGCTCCTATGGTAACACTATTGTACATAGATTTACATAGACACTTGCAACCTCTGTCCTCAATATCTATAATCGTGGACTATGCATCCTCATCATCATGATCAATATTCATTTATGCATTTCCTACCTCTCTTTCCTCTTCCTTCTCATCATCCTGCTACATATGTTCTTCTTTTTTTGCCGAAACTTTTTCCTTTTCTAGGTCCTCTTCTTCCTCATCTGGATCATCTTCCTGTACTTCCTCTATTTGTAACCCATCACCTTCTCTCGTCTCTTGAGACGGTTGTGCTCTCAAAGGCCTTGCCCCTTCATCCTCTAGGGTGTCCATAAATTGATCTATCATGCTTCCAAAACCTACCATCACGTCTCTGAGTTGTTCCATCATACCATTACTAAGGTTAATTACTCTCTGCTGAGTCAATTCTAAATATCTTAATGAGTCCTCCACATATCTTTCCATTATTCGCAATTTTTCTAATTTATTTTCCACTATCCTTATTTTTTTCATTTTCCTCTCTTCTAGAAGTCTATCAATCTCATTTTCTCGCATCCTCATGACTCTTCCCATTCGAAAGAGTTCTTCATTTTTACACTACACTTGACACACTAATTCTAAGATCTGTCTTTCTTGATCTCTGCACAACTTGAGTAGCTTCAACTCATTTTCGTTAAATTGCTTATCTTTCTCTTCACTTCCCTCATCTCTTATAGGTTCCTTATCTTCCTTATGTTCAATGGTCATCCTGCAATCTTACAAATTTTATTTTATTAATATTATCTCAAATAAGTATCATACCCTTATTATGTTTATTATCATTTTCAAGTATAAAGTATAGCAAAAAACACACCACTCACCCTATAGTAGTACTTACTAACATATATGGTCCAAGGTATCCACTTTTTTAATTTTAGAGTCTTATGTTTGACTTCCAAAAAAGAAGATCATACACTGGTTAGCCGCCCAGCTATAATCTCCCTCATCTCAACATCTAACATTTTTTCCAAGAGTTCACACCCTAATTATTTTCGAGGGTTGAGCCTAATCTCAACTAGATTCCTCAATCCCCACTCCAGGGGTCTTTTACCAAGTTTGCCTAGGTCCTCAATAACCTAAGCTCTAATACCACCTCTGTAACATCCCAAGCCGGAGGTGTATGCCTCAAGTTGAAGCACTGCACGTTATCAATCGTGCATTTCAAATAACTCAGATAATTCGAATACCCTAAAAGAAAAGAGTTTTGTAGCACCCCATCTGAGAGGTGCCTGCTCCGCTGAAGTGCTACTCATTTTATACCACAAGCTCTCTGGATAAGAGAGAATAAATCTTTCAAAACCCAAATGACATTTAATTTCCACAAGTGACATCCATCAACAGTTGCACTTATAACCAAAATATCATAGATCAAACTTAGCACTTCGAACCCATTTGTCATATCTATGTCCATAATTCAACAAATACAATTTGTATATTTATATGTTCATTGGGTTTATTACCTTATGTGTCGCACAATTTAGTCTATCTTAATCACTCGTTCTTATCTAGGGTAAGGAACAAAAGGAAAAAACATACAATGTAAATTCGAATGACTTTGTGAGATATTCTAGCAACAACAACGAAGTAACAATTATCCGAACATATTATACTGAAAATAGGAAAAAGCATTTTGATTGCCAGAAACTGTGAGAGAAGATTTCGTTCAAGTTTTAAGTGATCCATCTCACCAGTGTCCCATTCCAATGATGAGACTTCACAAGGTTTAAATCTCAAGTATGACCAAAGAGTCAACATGTTATTTAAGGAATACAACTAGCTGGAAAAATTAATTGATAACAAATTAATAAACACTTTTACAGTCCTGTTGGTGGTGGTTCCTTACCTTATCACTCCATTTTCGAAAATATGAAAATCCTTATCCCTTCAAATTTCGAGTGATCAGCTTAGGCATGGCTAGTCGCATGCCTTATCCTATGCATAGACAATTACCTCAAATTGACTACGAGACAGGATTATACAAATAGCTAGTAGGATACCAGCCAAAAGACCAGCCACCATAAATCCATTCAACCCAGTCATCTTTCCAAATCGATCCTATGGCCCACCCCCAAAGGTATCAAGTAGTGAATATAGTATAACATGTTCAACTAATTCCTATAATTATGAAACCTATATGAGATACAGAGGAATAGATGATCAATTCGATCAGGCACTCACCATCTATTTTCATTGTTCAAATCCTTGACAACACGAAAAATCATTGTTCAACTCTTTGACAACATGAAAAAACCAGCATTTTCAATTAACATTTCAATTTGCCATGATAAACAAATATCAAGCAATCAATATAGGGCTCTTAGGGATGATAGAAAATATATTTCAAAATCTCTTTTATAGTTTTCCCAACACAATCACCGATTTAGGGTAAAACAACATAAATCGTGATCAAACGAAAACTACAATTAGTGTAAAGTGGTGATATGTGGTAAATTCCAGAATCTATTACTTTTGCAAAACTCATATGAATATAAATTGGATTAATCACTCGGTTTAGGAATCCAATATATCAAGACAGGTTGGGGATTCAAATAACAATGACTTAAGAATTACAAGCAAGAAGGAAGTGAAGTTCAAATAAACTGTCAAGATCAATACAAGAGATGAAGATAAATATAGCATAGGTGAACAACAATCTTCAACAAAGAAATAATCAAACAATAATGATATATTTACTAATATATATATATATATATATAAGTTGAGAATTCATATTAGGGCAGGTTGAGAATTTACATAATAATAGCTCAAGAATTACATGCAAAGAAGAACAGTTCAATCAAATTGTCCGTTTCAACACAAGTGTCGAAGAATGGCACAGAACGAACAAACAACAATTATTAAATATCAACATAGAAAGGATCAAGCAATAAGGATATATTTACAAATATAAGTTCTTTCCCCAAATGAAGAAATCTCGTACTACCGAGTATAAACTCACCTAGTAACTCTCGTGTGATAGTAACCTCCTGTGCACTTGTAACGTCTATGTCCTCATCACATATTTTCATTTAAAACGCAATATAACAAAAATAATTCTAACAATATCACACTTCTTGTACTAATTACTATCACTTAGAATTTTTTAGGTATATTCCTTTATTTTATATTTTATAAGCAATAAGAACAAATAAAGACTCAACTTTCACTTGGTTGATGGTGGCTGATGTTATCAGAGGCCCTAACGTTAGCTAAGCCAATCGCTTTTATTCAGTCAATTAAGTTTCTAATATTAATCCTTATTTTAAGTTTATAGTTTTTAACTTTTTCGAGTGTGCCAATTTAGTTTAACGGCTTTTAACTAAGTTCGTACCAACCCAAGGTCAACGCTTAAAATTATAATTAAAGTCTTGGCCAATAAGCTTATTCTGTTTAAATTAAAGTTATCCAATCCCAATTGAATTAATCTTCAATACAACCAAATTAAGGCTAATCAATCAATTAAATCGAATTTACCAAATTGGACTAGGTGCGAGTCCAATTTGAAGCCCGATTTCAGTTGGATGAGTCCGAAATGGAATTTCCAATTCATTGTACCCAAGTCACTGGACCGCTGTCGAAGCGTCGTCGTCTACCACCGAAGCTCAAATTGAACCATCTAGTAGATGTATCTTGGCGAGCCTAACCAAACCCCAGAACCAATTTCTCCTTCTTTCGCCTCCTCGTCTGCGAATTAAGCCAAACACGATCGATTCAACACCCTGACACCGCTGCCTCTTTGCCGCGATAATTACTCCATCACCAACCCCCGAAACCCGCAATTGAGCACACCATTCTATTCCTCGTGTCATACTTGTCACAACCCATCTACCAATTTCTAGTTTTGGCCACCAAAACCCAACAACCCATCACCATCATCACCTTATTCTGCCAACCATTGGTTTCTGCCAATTCTTTAGTTGGTTTGGGAAGTTTTGGTAGGGAAATGATCAGTTTGAGATAAGGAGTATTACATCGGTTTAGATTTCAATTCTGAGGTAAGATGCAGAAAATCCGAGCTTGGGAAGGTCTGGGTCATTGTTTGAGAATTAGACAAAGATAGGAGGTTCTTTTATAGAAATCATCTTTTTCTTAATTACAAATCGGCCCCAAAGGTTCTGCACCGCTTCTAATGTGGTTCGTCAACTTCTAACCGCCTTACACTTTGACCCCCAAAGGTTCTTGCACACTAGCCCCTCTCAGTTTCAAAATTTTGACAATTACGTCCAATCTAACTAATTATCTACTTTAAATTTATTTTGATTAAGGCCTAATCCACTTTAGTTTTCTCAAAATTTAATGTAACTTAATTTCTCTAAATATTAATTGACTAATTTTAAATTTTAACTTTAATTATAACTTTTTTGTATTCCCAGGTTGAGGTGTTACAATTTAAAAAAACACATGAATATATATATATATATCATAAGATATATTTGTATATTTAATATCATATACATCCACATGTGGTTATCTCTAAAAATACATATATAACTATATTTATATATCTATCTAAACAAACACATTATTTCATGACTTATATAAGTATTACATAAATTCTTTATATTAGAAAATGTAAAATAAAACACTATATTTATGAATGATTAGTGACTGAAGAAATGTGGTCATTAATTATTGACCGCATCAATGATTAGAAGAAAATATGATCACAAATTAATAATAAAAAAATAATCCGATCATTAACTAGTGACCGAATTAGTGGATGCATAAAGTTATCACTTATACAGTGGCCAAAATAAAAATCAGTTACTAATTAATTACCAGTTAATAACTGCATAAAGGTTGTTATTGATACAGTCATTGATAGATTCTATGCTATCACCAATATTTTTCAAAATTATAATCAATTCAATCACCGATTAGTGATCACAATGTGTGATCAGTGAAATGCAATTATTAAAAATTGATTTTTTTTTATAATATTTTTTATAATTAACATCTCGAGATGAGTTAAAGAACGATGATATTTGACTACCATTGTCTACTTTTTCCTCTTCAGTCTTCATAGTAGTATATTCCTAGCTTCTCTTGGCATTGCTGATCGCTCAATTCAACTATTTTTAATAGAAATAATGAAGCGTTTTTAAGAAATATTGGAATATTAATAATAATATTGATAATAACAGTAAAATATTATTATTCGAAACTGTTGTGATATCAAAAATGAAAAAAAAAAAAAAAAAAAAAAAGGAACATAATAAGATTGTTAAAAAATTAAATAAATTAACTTGTACTTTGGCTAATGGAGCACTCAATTGTGGACTGCTCTTTTATTGATGTTTTATACCAGCGAACTAATTGAGTTTGAAGCATATTTTCCGTACCAAATAAAGCTGAAAATTTTGACATTCTCATTCTTATCTTTTAATTAATAGAAAATCATAAGGTGCTATTACCATTTGAGAAAAGTCTAACAATTGAGAAATTTGTTGTTGATATGTCAAGAATCATTTAATAAGCAAACTTAAAATTGTCAAAAGTTAAATTAAAGCAGTTATTCATCGACATAATGCAGAAAAAGAAATTAAAATATATAAAAAGAAATATATATATATATATATATATAGCAGAATAATCAACAAAAAATTTATGGGTTCAAATGATCAGAGGAGTTAAGTATTGATATAACAACAAACACGATACATTTTAAGATGAATAAGCTACATAAGTATTGAAATAAAATAACTTGAATGATCATTCGTAGAGAAATTTATAGTAGTTTGTTCTTGAATGCAACTGTAGATAACACATATTATTATAAAAAAACGATTAAAATAAATTTCATTTGAGACGCTTGCATAAGGTGAGTCCGTCTCCAATAGAAAGATGAGCTAATTCAATACGAGTATCATTGGCTAGAAAGGAGTTCAACTTGATGATATGTCCCCTGCAGCCCTTTAAGAAATCCTGCATTTCATCGTCCTCAGATGCTACCACTGTGCCGGACCATAGGGTGTTGTCGTAGGCTATGATGCCTCCAACTCTCACTAACTTCAATAGTTGCTCATGGTAGTTGATGTAGTTTTCCTTATCAGCATCTACAAATGCAAAATCAAATGTCCCTTCTTCTCCCTGATTTCATCAAAAAATCAATAAAAATTACTTACTTGTGATATCTTATAATTAGCCAAATAGATACATTCGACATCGAACAAGATAATAAAATACTATATATTCGATAAGCATAATTTATTATGAAATTATACGCATAAAATAGAGTTAAGCATGCATATGTAAGCAGTTCGAATTCTGTATTTCAATCTTATATTTTATATTAGATATGCATGTTGTATAATTAAGAAAATAAGTCAATTTTAGATGCTTTGTCATACTTTCCCAAAATAGATTGCTTTGTAGAAGACTAAGGTTTTAGTATATGAGTGTTGGATTGAGGAATAAGCAAGGGACTAACTACTAAACATTTTTAGCTACAAAGATGGAACCCCTCTCCCCACACACCATCTTCCCAAAAATATGAATAATCACTTATTATTATATAGGTAACGATAGAAGAATATTATATCTTAGTTAATACGTACGTCAAAGACGTGCAACTGGCCAACCACTAATGGCTAAGATTGTGCAAGTCATAATGATGATGAATCATAATTTTGATTAAAGAATATGTACAACTTGGAATAATATATTTATCATTGATAATCTCGATTAAGCGCGCTAGCTATTTCTTTAACCCACCCTATGTTAATTAATAATGGAAATTGCTATTAATTACCTTGTTGAGGAGCTCATTCATGACTTTCAAGGCATCAGATTGAATGAATTGAATTTTGTGGGTCATGTTTGCCTTCTGAATAAATGGCAATCCAGTCTCATATGCTTCCCTGTCTGGATCAATTGCTATTATCTGGAGAAATAATTAAAAGAAAGAATATCTTTGTAAGTTCTTATTAATTTTTAAAGTTTATAAGAACCCATTCATGAATTTTCTTTGATAATTATTTTTATTTTTTATATTTTAAACTAACTTACTTTGCCATCATCAGGGAGAGCAAGAGCAGTTGAGAGAAGTGAATAACCGGTAAAAACTCCAACTTCCATTGTCTTCTTCGCATTCATAATTTTCAAGAGCATGGAAAGAAATAGGCCCTCATCAGCAGGCACATTCATCAAGCTCCTGATCAAAATAAACAACAACTCTTTATATCAATTTACAAGAAGAAGAAAAAACCTTTGTTTTTTTTTTTTTGAAGGAAAAAAGAGAGTGGAAAAAGGGGGAAAAAGAATGCTTTCAGCAGCTTTGGAAGATTTTCCCAAAAGTTGATGTCATCATACCAATACTGATACTTGTCAACAGTAGCATTTCTGAGTTCTTTGAGCTGTTCATGCTCTCTGGGATATGCACTTGTTTCCAAAAGGTACTGCATATAATACAAAGAAGAGTGAAAAAAGATTATCAGATGAAATCAATGGTAATTAAGGGCCAAAAGAAAAAAGTAAAAAAGGTAATGAAGCAATAGATTAGTTTGAGTTATTTGCATTAATAAGCACAAAATCATGATGATGAGGAAAATATTCCCGAGTTCTATTTCCAAAGTCATATTCAAAACCTAAACTCAAACTGTTATAACTAATTTTTGTAAATTGCATCTACATGTGATACTTGAATTTAATATCTTTTTATCATGCTGTGTCAAAGAATAGACCTTGAGCCTAATTTACTCTAAAATTGCCGAATACCATATATAAAGACCACAACTTATTGATTTCACCAATATGGGACACTAATATGTCATGGGAACACAATATCAATAATTGCATAAAGAAGCATAGTTCTACGTATGAAATTATTTATCGAAAAAAAATAAAAAAGAAATCATACAAATTTCGGATGCATGTTTAACATCAAATTTATAAATGAATTTGCACTCAATATTCTCAGTATCATGATATATACCAAATATTAATAGAGGACCAAAGTTGTAACAATAGAAAAAAAAAATAAATATTATTAACCTTAGCGAGGGCCTCGCTTTGCAGAATGGTGCCGCAGAACTTTTCTTTCATTTTTGCAATATGGGTTTAAGCAAAGAGGGAAGATCGATATTTGAGTATAAGTTGAAGAAAGAAAAAGCTAATGAATTGAAGGAACTAACAAGCTGTGTTGATGATTTCAGTTTCCTTCTGAGTTTGAATGGCGAAAGAGTAAGGCCAATTTATAAAGGTCCAATTTGGCTAAGGCAGCAACGCGTGAAACCTTCATTTGGAAAATGTCGCACCCAGCTAATTGGACATTCATTTTTTTTTATTTTTTTATTTTTTTTTCTATGTTTCAAATTTTTGGGTGGGATGTGTTGGTTAGTCGTGCAGGTTGTCCCCGCATACCGGCGCCATGACATTAATTAGTATACACATTGTCCAATAATCTTATTTGCATGGTTTGAATATACTATTGGTTCTAACTTCTAAATAAATAATTACCTAATTCTTTTTTATAGTGAGAAATAAGTAAATATAGAAAGAACCGCAAAATTTTAATTTCAGGGCTGAGATAGATGTTTTGATTGATATGGGAGAGTGCTAGAATTTGATGGATAAATTTTTTAATTTTATTTAATTTATATGTAAAACTTGAAATTATAGATGGGTGATTATCAATTTCAGCCTTTACCTCTATATGTTTAAATAAAAAAATAATGATAAAATAAGTGGTAATATATATGGATCTATCTTGTTTGATGGAATTGAACGGACATGTTGAATAAATAATATCTGGCTCAATATTTTCTATAAAAAAAAAAGTGGATATTTTTAAATAAAGTGAATAGTGCTTGAGTGGAGGTGGGCTACTTTATTAAGCACTATAAATGATGCACTTAATTCTCTTGTGAATATTCTTTTTGTGTCATCGTGAATTGAATTTTAGTGTAAGTTCCTCAAAGCATTGTAGTTGTGCATGCTTTCTTGAAAAAATTTAGTTTAAATATAATTTGACAAAATGATTAATTATATTACCAATATAAATTATTTCTTTAAACAAAATATAATTCAAGTTTCACAAACTTTTCTTTTCTTTTCGTTTTTTTGGTTAAACTTAGCAGGAAAAGTAAAATTCGAAACTTCAAGTATAAAAGGGTTTCTCTCTTATGAAATCATTATTTTTAGTTTTAGTCTCCAAACTTTGATTGTGATAAAGTAAGAGACGCTATCATGGTATTTTCATGTACAACTATGAAAAACCTACCAGCTAGAGAAAGTAATTAAAATATTTTCAATATATATATATATATATATATCAGTAAATTTTATCATATTTACTTAATTTTATTAAATATTTAACACATGATATTCTTTTTTAAAAAAATAATAAATTGGAAGGGTTCAAGTCAAATCCTTGGCCAAGGCACAAGTGAATTAATATTGATCGTTTAGGAAAAAAAATAAAAAAGGAAGTTTGGCATGTGATGTAATTCCATAAAGTTACTTCTATTTTTCATTCTTTACATCATAGATAACTCCCCCTAATAATGACACTTGAATAACGACTAGCAATCAAATTATTATTTAAATAAATAAATAAAATCATTTTCAATCACAATTATTGATTAAATTGATTTTAATGAATAATGTGATAAATACGCAACACGACCCTTCTTTCATCTCAAATAGATAAAATAATTTTGTGTTTTTAATTATAATTAACGATCAAATTATCGATCCTCTAATAAATAATACATAAAAATGAGTTGACATAAAATTGACTCCCTATCATAATTGAAATTGGCAAAACATCTCCATGCGATAAAAATAAATAAATAAAGAACACATCAAAACACCACTATGTGTTCTTAGAAATATGCACACCACTTCCTCCGTGATAGGAAGATGTTTTACCTATTTCAATAAAACATGATGGTGATTTAATTTTTTTTTCTTTTTTTCATCATTAGAAAATATTTTGCGTATTTTGATTATTACAAGGCTCAATTCATACCAATCCGATATAAAACATGTGGATAAGAACTCTTTGTCCACCACAGCAATATGATAAAGGTCGTCTTTTAAATCATGATTAATGCCTTAATGGCCATCTCATCAATTTTTAAGAACAACATATGAAATACGCATTGGCATAATCCTCCAACAGACAAACAGCTACATGAGATCTTAACTATAATCATAATAATCCATAAATTAATATTGTTTCACCAAACAAGACACCAAGTTTGGTGTGAGAATGGTATTAAAAAGACATTAGAAAAGACAACTCATGTAAATCGAATAATATGTAGTACTGTCTGGGGGAGAGATAGTTGGACTATCGTTTTGCGAGTGGGGAAAGGAGATTTGTTCAAAATTTAACATTCAAAGTTTGGGGCGTAATATTACTGCTGTAGTACGTACAATATGAGGAAAAGGTCAACATGCTTTTTTTTGAATTATTGGTGAAGAAGTCCAGATCTGTTTTCCTTCAATTTTCTTGGTATGAAGAATTCAAATTAGTTATAAATGCATACACACACACAAATATATATGTGGGAGTGCGGTTGGTATATTAAAACAATGCTATTTCTAACGAATGTTCCTTAAAATTAATTGACTTGACTTTTTTTTTTTTAAATAAATATGAATTGTTGAATAATTAATTAGTTGATTTATTTAAAAAAGTTAACAAATATGAAAATTATTAAAATATTAATAAAATAAAGTAGTTCCAATGAGAAAAGAACACCCATTTTAAAATAGAGAGTGAGTATTTTTTTTATATATTTTTAAATAAAAGATCCAGTATATTAATTTTTTGAAAAGGAAGAAAAAAAAAAGAAAAACATATTAATCAATGTCTTCCAGCAAATCTCTGGTAGCACAGGGAGAATCTTCTTGGAAATTAAAATTGGGAATCACTTCTATAATCAAATAATCTTTTTTTTTTCTCTTTTTCCTAATGAAAAAGTGAAATAATTAGCTGAATTGATTAGTAATACCCTTATTCAATTTACATGTTAATTAATTAAGAGCAATTGCCTTCACCAACTCTCTAATAATAATTTGTATTGATGATTCCCTGTGCACAAACCCAGATCAGCTTTATAGTCTTGACTTTCATTTTTCTTTTGAATAACGCGTTTTCAAATAAGACATTGACGAGAGACGAAAAGCGGCCTTCAACTTGAAGATTCCAAGGTGCCGAGTGGAGGAGCAGTCCTCAATGAATAAAGGTTAATTATTAAAGTTTATATTTTTTTGCTATATGTGTGTATGTGTGTGTGTGTGTGTATATATATATATATGATATGAGTCCTCAATTGAAATAGTAAATACAATTAAATATCGAACCTTATCTTCTATATGAAACTCAACAAAAAATACGCGATGTCCTTTATTTTCCAAGATTTTCAATAAGTCGCAAGTAAACAATAAGGAATTATTTTTAAGAAGACTGAAAAGAGTGTGCTACTTTAGTAAAATCTATGTACTAAGGTTTAACAATTATTAAGGTTTTATGTACTTGATTTATAGCATATATGCATATATATAATTGACGTTGTACGAAAAGAGAGTTATGATCTTTTCCATATATCAATATAGTGTTGGGCTTATGCTCTTGAAACGCATTGTATGGAGTTAAAATTCGAGTTGAAATAATGATTGCTTAGAAGTCTCTTTGATTTTGAAAGTTGATTTTTAAACTCGTTGAGTCCTTGGTGAACTTGGGCCACTTAAGTTGGGAAGCCCATATTGAGTGGGCTTAATTATGTAAGATTGAGTGACTCTTTTTTATTTAATTAACTTCGTATCTTATTGCATTTTTTCTTTTGTACCCTTAAAGTTTTAATTTGACATATCAATAATATAATATATATATATTAATAATATTCATATATATGTATTATGTGTATATGTATGTATACGTGTATGTGCATTTGTATTTGTTTGGTATTTCCTTTTATTGTAGAGAAACCCAAATTGGTAGACCTCATAGGACAAAAATGATGCTAATTTGGTTGAGATTTCATGTTGGCCACTACTACTAGCCAATGACTTCAACTTCCAACCTTACTGAGTTTCTTGGCTATATCGAAAGTGACACTCATCCGAATAAATAGTTTCTAACCTAACTAGCTCTAATTAAAAAATAATTCCAAATTTATTATTACAAAATTATGGGTCAAATTCCATTTTTATTCCCTTGCCAAGAAATTCTAATGTAATGATAATGGGGACCTCCCCAGTAAGTGATGCTTTACGTCATGGACGACATAGTTATTAGGTTAAAATATTTGTGTATGTATGCATCAATCATCAATGACAGTTTGACAACAAGTCTGAATTAAAAACGTGAAACGTTACTTGTACGACTTTGTCCATTACATATGAGCAATATTTGGTGTTGTTATTCGAGAATAAAAGTAATTATTTTCATATAAAAATATATTTCAAATTATTACAGCAATTAAGTTATATACTTATCTTTCAATTATTTTTTAATATAAATATTATATATTTTTTAATTATTTTATCACTATAAAAGTTTGGTGACACTATAGTAATCAAATAAAAATGATATAGAAACACATTTATGATGGAATTTATCTTTTTCTTAAAATAAAATTAAAATATAACTTTATTTTCAATATATATATTTCACAATCTCGTTACTCAAATATGTTTTTCCAAAATATATACTCTCCTAAAATATCCCAAAATAAAAACCATATATCCCCATATATTAAGTTAGTAGTACATGCTGATCATGAATGGTTCTATCTTTGTAGGTAATATACTTCCCTCGTCTCAAACTTAAAATTTTAATGCCATGACCGGTTAGTTAATGTGATTATCTATCTTAGTGCAAAAATAAATAATTTAATTATTTTTTTATGAATCAATATGGTAAGCATTGAGAATTAATAGTTTAATTAAATCAAAATCAATAAAGAATCAATACCATACGTTGTTAAATAATAATTAAAACTTTTAATTATTTGTTATAGCAACAAAGATTAATAATTTTGAAATAGTGAAAGTAGCACTTTTAGGAGGTCTTAAGAAAAATTACCTTCAATAATATGGTGGAGCAAGTATTGTGATTAAATGGACATATGGGGTTATTTTAATTTCAAATAATTTCTATCAACCTCAAAGTTGAATTTGGTATCTAATATTGACTCTTGCAGAAACAATCTTCTACATCCATCATCAGGGGTTTATTTTAATTTATTAAACTTATTTTGTCAATGCCATCACCAAGGAACTAAAGCTAATAGTTAATTAATGTTTTTATGAACAATTTATCCGACAATATTGTTTAGTTGAAAAGGGTATTAATTTAATTAACAAGTGAAAGTGCTTTCTTTTAAAATTTAATAGTTGGAGTTAATGCACAAGAAAAGAAAATATTTACGTATCCTTATATATGTCTTTAGGTAGGGTTTTGAGGTCATCATAAAGTTTAATTCATTATTTCATATAATATAAAGCTCGAATCATAGGTCCCATTGATGAGTTTGATTAACACTCAAACTATTGCTTCTTCACCCAACTTTTGACTTCATTTATTGATTTAAATTAAACTTAAGTAAGTTGCACGATCGTAGTGGGAATTTTTGAGTGGGAAGAAAAATAAATAAATAAATAAATAATAGGGCCACTTTTTTCTAGTCTAGTGTTTGGATAAGCCTTAGCATGCAAGACAAATGGGCTGCTCAAGATAGGTGCAAAAGAATAAATTAAGAATGTTTGTTGGCCAAATGTTAGAAAAATTCTGAGTTCGGGGAAAAGAATTGTCCAACGGCCTACCAATGCACACTTTGGTGGATAATCACATTTTTAGTAAAAAAAAGGAAAAAAATTTCAAGACCGTAGCTACCATATTAAGATGAAATTTTTGGAGTAGGTGATTAGTTTTTATGCAATGAATAGTAATAATCACATGTCAAAGTGGCTTGACTTTAGTGGAAATTAGGTGTGCCTGAAAAGCTTTAGGATATGATCAAATTTGATCTGATACATATACTGTTATTTAATTAATTTATTTTTTTAATAAGTACCATTATAAAAAGAAAGGCATTTTTATGTTTAAAATAAAAATTATAATACCATTTTTAAATATACAAAATTTGTCCTTTTACTTATTTATAAAAATTTAAATGTCCAAATAACCACAATTTATTCAAAAACTTCCCATATTTACCTATTTTAATAACTTTGAATTTTTTTTTTTAATCTGATAATGAATTATGAATTTTACTTATGTGAATGTTATTTTATAAGTATATAAATTATAAATATATATTTCAGATGCATGTCAATTTTTAGTATAATAAATATGAGAATATATATAAATAATATAATTATTCAAAAATATTTTATGCACCTAGAAACTATGCTTTTTCAAGATAACAAGTTAACAATTAATCAGATGCTGCATATAAAGAAACAAAAGACATGCTTCCTTTTGGTTTTTAAACAAAACTATTAATGGTATCATTTTGTATGTTTTTGTTAGAGATTAAAAAATTATTTTTACATACATTGCATTTCCTTTTGTAACATATATATATACATATATATGTCTGCGCGCGCACCTACCACAAAAAACAATAATTAATATTTATTGAGAAGAAGAACTGATATGGAAATCAATCCTTTATTGTCGTTTTCTTTTTATTTCTTTAACTAATTTTAAATTAAAGGCCAAATGATTAGTTGACACAATTATATTGCTCTCACAATCTTAATAAATTTTTAAAGTATATATAAGTATACAAATAAAAATTTAAAGAAGAACAAAACAAATGCTACGGTATAGGTTTAATATACTATTAAACTTGATGGTTCATAAGAAAAACTAGAATATTTCCTTGGGCTGCTAGGCCTATGGCATGGTAAGTTGAAGGGTAAAATAATAATGATAATATTAAATGATAATATAAAAATTAAATTATTATTACTAATATGTATTACCAATCATACATGTAACACCCCGATTAGGAATTGCCTGCTCGATCGAGGTGCTACTCATTCTATACCACGAGCTCTATGGATCAGAGAAAATAAATCTTTCAAAACTAAGAATATTCCATTTCCACAAGTGACATCCATCAACAGTTGCACTTATAACCAAGATATCATAGTTCACACTTAGCACTTCTAACCCATTTGTCATCTCTGTGTTTGTAATTCAGAAAGTACAATCTATATATCTATATATTCATGGGTTTTATTACCTCATCTGTTACGCGCTCGGTTTAGTCTATTTGCGTCATTCATTTTTATTTGGGGTACGTAAAGAACCAAAACCAATGCCAGAATCGTAAGTTCGAATGACTTAGTAAGCTATTCTAGCAATAACAACAGAGTAACAATTATCGGAGCATATTATGTAGGAACCAGGACTGAGCATTATATTACCAGCAGCCATGAGAGAAGAAGAATTCATTCAAAGTTTTCAGTGATCCATCTCACCGCCGTCCCATATCAATCATGAGACTTCACAAAATTCGTTGCCCTTTTGGTAGAAATTTAAATCTAAAGTATGACCAAAGAGTCAACATATTTTTCTTTAAGGAATACAACTGGCTAGTAAAAATTAATTGATAACATATTAATAAATAATTTTACAATCTTGTTGGTGGTGGTTTTCCTTATACCTTGTCACTCCACTTTTGAAAATACAAAAATTCTTTAGAGTTATTTATTGAAATACAAGGCAAAAAAGATAGTGAAATAAGTGAAAATTTGTTTACTTCATTTCTTTAACAAAACAATTATTCAATTTTAACAACTTAAGCGTTAAATGTTTGTACTTTAATTTGAATGTCGTTGAGGACAATTAGAAGGAAAAAAAAAAAGGAAATAAATAAAAAAAATAAAGCACAAAACATTATCATGTAATTAAGTGACGTAAAATATAGTCTTTTAGAGTTATTTGCTGAATACAAGGCAAAAAAGATGCAATCTTAACTTGTTAAATAAAACACTGATGGTGATGGGGATACATTACGTAAAATTAATAGGGAGTGCCACTGCTTGCTAGCTTTAGAGGGATGTACTGAAAAATCAAGGAAATAAGTAGTTGCGGTCGATGGAGCAATTAAATCAAAGTGATGTTGCTTGTTGCCAGCTTTTAACAAATTAAGTTATCTTAATCTTGATTTAATAGCCACGACGAGCTAATGGTACATATTTTGAGATGTTTTTAATTGTTAAATATACATTTTGTGGCACTTGCTTAAATTGATGACAAATTAGTTGTTTGAACTTATCAATTTGGTTTTTATGGTATGATTAGTATGCTGTACTTGGAAATGAAATGGGCATTCCTAAATTCATTTCTAAACTCATATTTGATGTAATTTGAATTAAGATGAGAATTCATTATTCCTTATACATACATACCAAGCAATAAGATAAATTAATGTACCAACATCATTCCTTTCTTATTTTTAATATTATTTTATTTCCACTTAATTTTATTCCTACATACCAATCACCAATTTAAAGTTAAATTTTTATAATTATTATATATCTTTTTGCTTTCACGCTATCATTTAGTTTGGCGGACCCTTGTAAAAGTAAAGAAGCTTCACACTCTATTTCTTTGGTGGTGGTGGTTGTGTTCTTGCATGTTTTTCAGGAACCAAAATGTAATGTAATGTAACATAGAGATATTTAAATGACCAAAATAGTTTGACATATATAGATCCTATTAATTTGAATTATTATAGTGACATGCATGAGATATATGGTATATAGTATAAGCTATATATTAATTTGGAATTATATATAAGTGTTGTAGTAGAATTGCTATATATATATATATATATATATTAATTTGAATCATATATACATATATAGTGACATAATTTGAATTAAAATGTCGATATATAAGGGTAATTAATCCAAAACTTACATCATCAATATTTTACAAAAATAGCAAAATGGGCAGAAAACAACTAGCCGTGGATGATATATAGAGCACACTTATTTCGCAACAAATTAAGATTTAAAAGCATATATAGTATTGTTGTAATTTTATTTTAGACGCCTGCAGAGTGAGAGTCCATCTCCAATGGAAAGATGGGCTAGTTCAATGCGAGAATCAGCTGCCAGGAAAGCGTTCAAATCCCTCAGAAATATTCGACTTACCCCAATTCGCTCCTTCCACTCCTGGCTCAAATCTTCGTCAATCAATGCCACTGTCCCGGACCATAGGGTGTTGTCATACGCTATAATACCTCCCACCCTAACTAACTTCAGCAGCAACTCATGGTAGTTGATGTAATTTTCTTTGTCAGCATCAACAAATGCAAAATCAAACGTCCCTTCTTCTCCCTGAATACCACAAATTCATCATGTTTAGTCTTACAAATATAATTAATGTATGTTTTCTTTACTCGAATCTAAGATTTAGAGGGAGGGTTTTTGTCAGAGTTTTGTTTTATCATTAAATTTTATTTAAAAAATTAAATATACTGTGTTTTTCATTTTAAATAATAATACTTTATTATTTTTAAATATTTTTTTCCATGCGCTCCACAGTACGAAGAAAGATGACGTGCTCGTAACCACTAGCTAGTGACATGAATCATTGCTCCATAGTCATTGGAAGTATTCTTCTTCTTCTTCTTCTTCTTCTTCTTCTTCTTCTTATTATTATTATTATTATTATCAACTTTTAATTTATTTAATTTACTATTAAAGTTAGGAGCTCAACTCACATTATCAAGGAACTCTTTCATAACCGTCATGGCATCTGAACTAATAAACTGGATTTTATGCGCCATGCCTGCCTGCTCAATAAATGGCAACCCAGTCTCATAAGCTTCTTTATCTGGATCAATTGCAATTACCTAAGTAAAATAAACACAAATTGCGTACTAATTAACATTCAAGATTTAATAATTGTCAGAAATAATAAATATAAATTTTTAAATAAAGTGATAATTTCATATTCGAAAAAACTTACTTTGCCATCCTCAGGAAGAGCAAGGGCCGTAGCCAGAAGTGAGTAACCCGTAAAAACTCCAACTTCTATTGTTTTCTTTGCATTCATCACTTTCAAGAGCATAGACAGAAATTGGCCTTCGTCGGCAGGCACATTCATCACACTCCTAAAATTAATTAACAATTCTTTTAAAAATATTAAATTTGAAAAAAATAAAAAAGTAATTGAGATAAAATACAAAGATCTTTTTTTTTTTTTTTTTTTTTTTTCTCTAACCTTTAATTAGGTGGATCAGTAAAAGCAATAAGCTTTCCAAAATAAATAAATAAATAGTGATTACAATTTAACTTGATGTACATACCAATGTTGGTATTTCTCAACACTTGCTTCCCTGAGTTCTTTGAGTTGTTGATGCTCTCTTGGATACGCACTTGTTTCCAGAATGTACTGCGTGCAATTTAACAAGCAGAAATCAAAACAATTAATGTTAAGCAAAAACAATATATGCATCCCTTATAATAATTATACTCTTTACCTCGTAGAACTAAGAATCAACTGTACTGTCTAGGTGTGTGGCTGTGTGTGTATGGATCTATACAAATGCATGCATATACTCAAACCCCAAATGCTCCCGCCCGCCAAACCTTCCCCACTGAGAGGAAGGAAAAAAAATGTTGGCCACCAGCAACAGTTTTGCGGCAGCCGTATGCGGCTGCGGCTGCCTCCTTCCCACCACCCCAAATTCCCACAAAACGCAGAAAATAAAATTGCAAAGAAATAAATAACGAAATATTTTTCTTAAACAAGAAGCAAAAGAAATGAACCTTAGTGAGAGCTTCGCTTTGGAGAATGGTACATGAGAATTTCTCTTTCATGTTTGGAGGATAAATTAATCAGAAAGCTTTTCTGTACAATAGAGCGCAATAAAGCTGAATAAATTCAAGATTTCAATTCCTTGCTTCCCTAATAGCTTCAGCTTAAGCATATTTATAGAATTCTTGCAGCAGCCTATGCCAGCTAACTTTTTTTCCTTTTTTTTTTTTTTTTTTTTTTCATGCAGAAAAAATATTGCATGGTTAGGTAGTGCGGGGATGGGTGGGTGGGTGGTTGTCATCTTCTTCCGTCAGCACCACAACACTCCAGTAAAATTTCAATATTTATGGACCTACTAGCTAGCTAGAGATTATTTATTTTTAGTTCCTAAAGTGCAATGGATTAGCAAAAGTGCTCATTGCTTTTTTCTTTTATGAGTGAATTAAGTAGCTAGTAGTGAAGGTCTTTGTCAGCCATGGTTGGTGAGGGACATTTGCAACTATATTTTTGATCAACTATATGATATAAAATATTAGCACACTTTCTTTTTCTTTTTTTGTCACTAACACTATGTTTGGTTCATGGATTTTGGTAAGGAAAAGAAAAGAAAATGCTAAGTAAAATATTTTTGATTATTTGTTTGGTAAAGAAAATACTAGAAAAGGGAAAATTTGAGGGAAAATATAGTGTATTTGAGGAAAATGAATTTTCTTACATTGAAGTACTCTCTCTCATTCTTCAATATTTTCATCACTCCTTTTTACTCATTCCTTTCTTCATTGTTTTCATTAACAACCAAACAAATTTGTGATTTTATATTTCTTTGTTTTCTTTTCCTTTTCCCTAATATTTTCTTTTCCTTGTCAAAATCCTTAAACCAAACATAGTGTAAGAGTGTCATTAATTTCTAATTTAATGCTAAATATCTGTTCATGATCTAGTTAGTTTGGAACTTAAATTTAGATTATGTTTGATTCAAGGATTTTGGTGAGGAAAAGGGAAAAAATGTGAAAGGAAAATATTTTTGATTGTTTGGTTGGTAAGAAAATAATATTAAAGAAAAGAAAACCTAGAGAAAAACATAGTGTATTTGAGAAAAATATTAAACAAAATGATGGAAAAGTCCTATTTGACCTCTCTTTCAATTCAAATACATTCATCACCTCTTTTCTCCACTTTTCTTGTACATTGTTTTCTTTAACAACTAAATAAATTTGAGATTTTATTTCTTTGACTTCTATTTTTCTTTTTGCTAATAGTTTTCTTTTCTTGTCAAAATTTTTAAACCAAACATAGTGTTTGGAGGAAGGGAGGAAAGTGGGGGGAAAAAAGAATAAGTGAAAATTCATTTTGGAAATATCGTGTATATATATATACACACACACACATTTGGAAAATATTTTGATACAATAACTTTTTTTTATTTGATTGTATCAATTGGTTCCATATTGGAAAACTTGAGAATTTGATGCAAATTATAATAAGCTACTCATCCTCTCTCTTCCTTTAAGATGCATTTTTTCACGAAAGCAAATCTCTATTATTGCATGTCGACATGATATAATAGAGATGATGTTGATCAATTTGGTATAAATTTAGTCTTCTCATTATTAACAATAATTAAGGCACTGGATTATTTATTTATTCTCAAATTAGTAATTCTTCCTTTTCACCCAAAGAAAAATGGAAAATTGCGTATATAATCTTGAAAACACTACCTAAAAATTAAATATTTTCAATAGAAAAATTTCTATGAAATTAATTTCATAACTATAGCTATAAAATATAGCTATGAATTTTCATAGCACATATATTTTTTTTAATTATTATTAAAAAAATTATTAATTATCAAGTTATAGCATTCTACTTTCAGAGCATAATAGAATAGTTATGCTTTATCCTTATGAGCATTAATATGTGTGTGTGTGTATAAAGAATGGGATTAGTTATGGATTGGTGGTGACAAGGATTAACTATGAAAGTATCAATTATAAATTTAATTATAATAATTTTCATAGCCAAAAATATAAATTTTTGCATTAAATCCGAATTAATCGTAGTTGATGTGGTAATCTTCTGCGGTGGAGAGAAAGATTACTTGAGACCAACATTACGACAAAGGTGTACGGTTAGGTGATGAGTACTATACACATAGTTGGGTGCTAAAAAGTCCAAGAATGAGAGGAGGAGGAGGAAATCATTGTACGGGAAAAGTCAACAAGCCAAGAGTTTGGCAGCAATTAACTAACAACAATTAGGTACTTGTGGATCTTCTCCTAACATATGTGGAGTTTGCTCGTGTTGGAAATAATTAATAATGATATTGGTGAATTCGTATTATTTTTGGTTCTATGAAAATTTTTGGATACCACTTCTTATCGAAAGTTGCCTACAAATTTTAAGAGCATATGGAATCCAAATTCCTTAACTGGAATTGCTAACAAGCATTTTCAATTCGTTTGTTGGATAGCTATTAGGTCTTCCACTAATTTACATATTTTAAATTCTTAGAGATAATTTAGTGATATCTTTAAAGAGATGAGACAGAAAACTAATGAATATGCATAGAGTATGTAAAGAATGAATCGTTCGAACTGTGTTTACTAAACTCCTCAAAAGAGAACCATTTTATAGGGGAGTCATCAAAGAGTTCAATTCAACTATGAGTGAAATTGAGATATATATATATATATATATATATGGAGTTCTAATCCAACAAGAGCTGAATAACTGAATTTAATCTATATGTAAATAAGATACATTCAAACATAAATACCTATTGAATTAAGAGTCCAAAACCTAATCTAATTTGTAATAGATCGCATCACAAGTCCTTACTTCTATAGACGCCCAGTGAAGATGCTGTGGCTATTACTATTTCACTATTTCCACACAAGAAAAATTGATACTATGTGCTATGGGATTCAAAAAAAAATTGTCTAGTCTTAGGTTTGGTCTGACTTGAATGTGGAATCAAAGTCAATCAATTTGAACTTAAAATCTTGGAATCACATAATGGGTTAGGATCCTTACGATTTGTCTACTTATAAACCTTTTACACTAGAATCAATATTTGATCAAAAGTTGTAAGAAGTTGTTGGGTGCAAATGAGTAAGGCAATCAATCACATACGTGCATATGTGGCAACAAGTAACATAGTGAAGAAAAGAGTGGCAATCCCATGGAACTAAACTATTCGTTAATAATGTAGATCACACCTAACCTAGAATCGCTAGGACTTATTAAAATTGTAATTATCCTTTGGTCTTATGTACTTAAAATTTCTAAATTAGCTAACTAGACGCGATTGTAAACTAGCCCAAACTTGAACAATTGGGGAACTAGAGGTGCCGTCTTTGGATATGTGACATTATCAACATGCTTATAATTCACCCTTAATACAAATATAGTTATAATTAGGTCTTACTTTGATAGCACAACCAAATTGATTCCAACTTCCTATCACGCTCAAGACCTCAGGGTTAATACAAATCTAAGAAATTAGGTCTCATTTTGATAGCAACCCAAAATTGGTTCATCATGCTCAAGGCCTTCGAATGTGGAAATTCAGAAGCGCCGGATGTATTTTCAAATAGACATAAAAAATGCGATTGGTTATCTTATTTTCAACGAAAGTGCCACTCTTTTTTTATCTCAAACACATATACCTATCATTTTTTGAAATTCCAAATGCCCACTAATTTAAAATAATTAAAATGCACTAACTAATTAAATAATAATTTTTTTCTGTCCTCCCAAAATAAATATTCCCACACTAAATTTAATTTTTATCTCAGCATAATTTGATTGATAGGATATAAAGGAAGAAAAAAGATAGGATCCTCAATAAATTAAAGGGTTAAATTCATTTTACCACCTGTATTATAGGATATGTATCAAATACCTTCTTATACTTTCAAAACCTTCAAATACCCCCTCAAAGTTATCTCCCGTTAGTAAAACAACTGACGGTGTCAAAATTCTACTATAAATTACTGATTTAACTTCATAAAATGACTAAATAGCATAAAAACATAGGATACGTGACATTTTTTTTCTATGTAGACAAATCTATACTTGGCACACATACTACCAAAACCTTCAAATACTCCACTCAAACTTTTTTGCCTTTAGAAAAGCAATGGTTGTTTGGCTGATGTACCACTAAAATTATCTTCTCTTTATACATATGATTATTGAAAAATTTTATGTCCAAAATACCTTTGTGATTAATTATATAATGCTCAAGTTTCTTACTTCAATTTTGTTACTTTCATTTTAGGATATAAAGCATCACTAACTCCTAATCCAACAAAAACATTAAATTATTTTTTTTTTTTTTAAAAGAACAATAACAAACAACTACATTCTAATACAAGACATATGGAACCAACAAAACAAAGGCTTCTTGTGTGGAAAAGCAACAATGTATTCTAGATTTTATGCTATTTAGTTATTTTATGAGGTTAAATCAGTAATTTATTGTAGAATTTTGACACCGTCAACTATTTTACTAACGGCATATGACTTTGAGGGGGATATTTGAAGGTTTTGGAAGTATAAGGAGGTGTTTGATACATACAACATAGTACAGGAGGTAAAATGAATTTTACCCTAAATTAAACAATACTATTTACTATTATTAAATTTAAATATATACTTGATACTATTACAATAAAATATAATTTTTGATCTATTTTTTTGAGTATCTATATAATACTAATACAATTATATTTTTATTTTCACAGAAAAATTTATACAAAAACAAAAAATGGAAATGAAAACCAACTATATAAGCCTAAATTTCCGGGCATAATATGCTCCACCAACAACTACATCCCATCTATATTTGTGTTGCAAAAGATATAATTAATCCAAGTTAAATAAAATAAGAGAAACCCCACTATATATATATATATATATATCCACTTGTAAAACAGTCCAAACTTACACATTTTACGTGCCCCACTACTCTTGGCCGTTTGTATGCTACAGTTTCCACTAACAAATTATAATATACTAATAATTTTGATAATCTCAATACATATGCTAAAATTTTTATATTGTGAAAATTTATTTACATTTTTTATATAATACTGTAGTTTTTTTAATAATTCTAATATATTGAATTTTTAAAATAAATTAAAAAAAAAAGTTAAGAGAGAGTAAATAATTAAAGAAAAAATAAATAAATGGAGAAGAAAAAAAGTTAGAAAGAGAAGGGAGAAAAGAAAAACTATCTTATCATTATTTTTAAAATGGGATTATTTTTGTTAACTCATTTAAAAGCATACCATTAAAGTCTTGATGGTTTATACTTAGTGCAGATAGATATTAAGCATACTTTTTGGATATTAAATTTATATTAAATGATTACTTTTTATCCCACAATATAAATGAAATTAACATTTCACTGAGTTACTTTTTATTTTTCTTTCACAATGAAGGATATCTTCAACTGCATTTCATCAGTGGATCACACATCATTTGTATGTGTTACATTGTAATTATATCATAATAATAAACTAAGTAATGATCATATATATACAGATGTGTCCACTTTTTGACTCCACTTGATATATAATATGTGAAAAGTTATTTGGTCCAACAAATCAATCCACTTGAGAATTCTAGTTTGAAAAGAAATATCATCATCGCTCCACCAATGAATTGAAGAAAAATAATATTACTTATTATTGGAAGATTATAAGTGCCACCAACATTAATTCTTACATTGAAAACTTCAACAAGCATTTTGACATGAGTTTTCTACCTAAGCAGTAAGCACACTCACCAATTACCAACCAATGAAATATTGCCAAACTTTTTCCATAAGATGTCAACTTTGGACTTGAGTGGAAGATATCTTTTTCAGATCATCAGATATTCCTATATCTCTCATCATAACCTTATCTACACTACGGCGGTGGCCTTGTTTTTTTTTTTTCTTTAAAATTTTTTGTCTAAGATGAATGATTCAATCAAATATATAGAAGAAAAAAAAATTCGACAGGAGTAGATAATTGGATGATTATAGCTCCAAAATTTGGGGAAAAAAACATTGAAACAAACTTTTTTAATGAATTCTAAATGAATTGAATCGACAATGTAGTATTTACAGATAAAATTCTCAATAGCACAATTATACATATGTAGTGCAATATCTCTACTGATTAATTGACACAGTAGCATCATCCACATACATATTAGTCTTTTAAAATTCTTAATATACATGTGTGGGCACATAGGTGGAAGAAAAAAAAATCTTTTTAGTGTGGCTTTCAACCCTCGTTAATACAATTTGATGCTATATTTAATTAAGTTTAAGTGACTTGTTTGATTTGATATGGGCATGTGCATCAAACGAGATAAAATGATTGATGAAGTCTAATTCAAGTAAATAGATTGTTTATAATAAATACAAATTATGTGGTACCTACCATTCGAATTTTAATAAAATATATTTTTTTGTTTGATCTAATGTCAAATAATATTCGATAGATACAAATTATACATAACAATGATGTACCCCCGACCATTTCATTGCTTTTAAGACAAGCTTTTTATTGGATAGTCAGCTTTGCTACACTACTTTAGGTGGAGTCTGTTCATTGTCTCTGTCCTTTATCTATAATAACTGATAATTCATCATATCATGTAAAGTAATGCTAATATGCGGTTTGAAGTACTCAAGAGTCAAGTGAAAAGCTACAATCTTGATTATTATTATTATTATTATTATTATTATTATTATTATTATTATTATTAAGAAATAAAGAAAAGAAAAAAAAAAAAAACCTAAAGAAAGAAAAAAGGTCAAAAGAAAACTATTTGCTAGAGAAAATCACTTAGATATACACCGTCATGATATGGTTGCCACTAGCGGCTTGCCAGCTACCGCTTGATTTCAAATGTTAAATATATGTTTGTGTTTGGTGTATGTGGCTAACCAGCTTCCTTAACTTTACGTTTAAGTTAATACCACTTGTGAAGTTTTAATTGATCAAATAATAATAATAATAATAATAATAATAATAATAATAATAATAATACGCCAATTCTAAACTCTAATTGCCTACTATAGGTGCAAACAGAATCCAATGAAGAGCAGCAAAACATTCTTCAATTTGAATTTATTATGACGTTTGAAAGTTTCCGATTTGAGTTTGTATGTTGACTATGAACGACTTGGGCTCCAACGAGTTCTTGTCAAGCATAAATTATTTAATTATATTAAATAATTTAATATTTATGAATATAATCTTACCATTTTTTAGAATTTTAGGTAGACAATTAGATATCAAAACTTATTGAATGATGGAAACAATTATTTAAACTTGATTTGTTGTAATTAAATAAACTTTATTGGACAATTTCCAAATAAATCATTTCTAACTTATTTTGGTTTTTAACTCTATTACAAACATTATAGAAATTTGAGAGTGAGGGTGATGGCTGCGCGTATCATACCTTTTTAGTTGAGTTTGACATGGCTCGAGTTTGATGAGTTTATATTAATCTAAGTGTGAAGTTAGGAGTTCGAACCTTACAAATTCTTGATAAATATGTGTATTAAAGAAAAAGAATCTTGTGAGCTGGTTTTAATTAGTTTTTGTGTTTCCCTTTAACCTTTTTTATACTAAAAATTAGTGGCTATTTGAAGTAAAATTAGATCTACAAATATTACCTTATGATGTAATGATATAACTGAGTAATAATTTAGTTGTTAACCAGTTGTTTGGACCCAAAATTTGTCGAAGCCCGATTGAGAAAAGCCTGACCCAGTAGAAGGGATAATTGAGCCCATTCAACAAGCCCAAATCATGAAGTAAGCCATGAACCACATTTTTTAAGTCTAGATGAAGAGTCCAAGCCCATGTTGTCAGTCAATAAATTGTACAAATGCCGTCTCTTGAGAAATGAATGATGACCTAAGTTGATGGAGGAAATTAAGAAAGATTTCTAAAATCTTCAAAAATCTGCAAGAACAATGGAGAATCCGAACTGGGAATCAGCGTGCTAAAGAATTGATCTTTCTTGTTTTACTGAAAATAAGAGCCCTTGTAAGACAAAAGGCATCATCAACACACAATCATTTAGCGTTGTCAATGGGTCGGATTCAGATCGGATCATGCTGGATCAAAGTTCGAATCCAAAAGTAATATACCATATCCAAATCTGATTCAGGATCCATCGAATTTATAGTTTGTATAGTCATATTTGGATCCAAATAAAAGTCGGAATCCACCGAATATCCAAAAAAATCCATATTTGAATATTTCAAAAATTATCATATATTTATTATTTTACTAAAAATTTAGTAGAATCCAAATTCAAAACAATCGTCCTAAAAAAAATACACAATAAATTAATGAATAAATTTTCAAATCTATTAATCACTTAAAAGCAACAATAGAATTTAATTTAATTAAATCCATTCACCAAATCATTATATTTTAAATTTTGTTGCTGATAATAGTACTTATTTAACATTATAAATACATAATTATACTTAATTATTCAATTAACTAATTATAGACTCAAAATTTTATAAAAAAAAAAAAAAAAAAACTCATCTTGATTAAATCGAGATTTGCATTGTATTCAGCTTTTACTCGTTATTTTTCCCATATCATTTTTTGTTATAAAAATAGAAAAACAAGTTATACAATTATAATGTAAATAAACTCAAAATCTAACATTTCATATAAAAATCACCTAATTTGATATATTGAATAGAAATTCATTACTTTCTTTATCTAAATATTCACATTAACATTATTATAAAACCCTACGTGTATAATATTATATTTATGTATAATATTAATAATTTAAATTTAAATTATTAATAGATCGAATTGAACTATATATATATATTTACTTCATTTATTTTGAATTTAAAATTTTTTTAATCGAATCATATCCGTTGAATCTTTTATCTATTAAAGATCATAAATAATCAAGTCAAATTCGAATTAAAATTCGCTTCATTAACAACCCTATAATTAATATAATATTTATAATCAATTCCTTTTTACAAGATTTTTCTGCACATCGCGTTTGGATTTTGGCATAGTTTGTACTCTCTTTAAGCAACTAAGAAAGTTTGTTATAGGTCTCAATCCAATTTACTTGCATTCTTATTTCCTGTTTGACTTCTTTAAGCACCAAGCATTCGTCAATATCTGATTAGCAAGCCCATAAAATTGCTATGAAAAAGTCCTTGACCCGAACATTTAAAATTCTCTAGTTACATGCCAAAGAAAAATGGACTTGTCGGTCTTACCAAGTCTGAAAGCAACAGGTAACATCCTCACCACAGAGAAACTAAGGTCTTCTTCTAGAGTCATCAACATGACAACCATACTTACTAGAAAGAGTGTGCTCCCTGTGCAATACTCGTAGCCAAGCAACAATTGCATCCTGAAAATTTCGGGAGCAGTAATTCAGCCTATGTTTACAACTGAAGCAAAAGAAATATACCAACCACATTTACAAATCTGCATCTGCTGCCTACCAAATAGGAAGAATCCAATTATATTCACAAAAAAAAAAAAAAGGAAAAAAAGAAAAGAAAAGAAAATCTCCCCTACACATCCGCAGCCTGCAAGCTACAGTTGTACATTGCAAGAGTCCTAATTACTTTAGAATGCTATGCTGATTCTGATAAGGTGAGAGAATTGCATTCTCAAGATATACACCCTACCCAAAATCTTGCCAAAATCGCTACACAAATCAACAGAATGAAGTTAAGGGTAGACAACTCACCAAATTCAATTTTCATCAACCAATTCAGTATCGATTATAGGGTTTTGTAAAGTCATCACGCCTGTGACGCTGGAAGCCATCATAAGTGTCATGGGGCCTAGAAGAAGGATAGCCATCCATGGCACTAGGATATCTGCCCCTTGAGTGTATACTGGTTCCAGAATGATGAATATTGCCAGAAGAATTATCAAAATCTGGATAATTCAATTGTTTGTAACCACCAAATCCAGAAGTGGATATGTGCTGTGCTTGTTGCCTCCTTTGCACTTCAAGTTGAAGAAACTCTTCCCACATATTTGCATGTGTACCCTTCAGCATGGCCACTTTTTTCATGTAACTCTCCCTTATTTCTCTAACAGCCTAAAATTGAAAGAAATCCCAATCCACAAGTCAGTGATTCTTCAGTAATTCTGGACAAATACCCAGCCCAAAACAAGATAAGGCCGACAGCTTAAATACATTAATATATTCAAAGAAAAGTGCTCATCATTCAAGCCAGAACAACGCGCAAAAACAGATTCGCAAGGATTTCAATTGGATAGATATTTTATTTTTTTATCGAGTTAGACAAAAAGTCAATAATTTAATTTAACCAAATTAACATAATGAAAAGTAACAAACCTCGCGATGCTTGAAATTTTCCTCCTCGTCTTCTTTGTCTCGAATTCTTGCAAGTTCCATTGCCTCCCTTTTGTATTGCAACTCCAAATCCTCTAATGTCTGGGGAAAGGAAGGATAATCTAAGTTACGGCTTGACTGCAAGTTAGATCCACCTCTATCAGCATTCCATCCATCCGTCCTGAAGCCACCTCTATCCTGATTATGGCCTTCATATGAGTTATAAGAGTTTCCAGCATACGAGAGGCCTGCTGGAGACTTTGAATGGCTTGATCGACCTCTACCTCCATCATTACCATAAGCTTCACCAAAGGAATATTGTGTTAAGCACTTCCGTTCAAGATCCCTAGATATGGTTGCAGCTTTATCATGACACACTATCTTAATCTTCTTAGTGAATCCATCTGGAGCAAACGAGACTTGATATGCTTTCAATAAAAAAATTCATTTGGGGGACCATCCTTTTCAATTCAGAACCACCACGAAAGTTATAGAAGAATCGAACATAACGCTTGATCGTAAGAACTTACCTCTTGCTGCAAGAAAATAATGAGAAACAAGCAACATTACTTAAAAATATGGACCAGCCAAAAGGAAAAACACAACCATATAATTAGGAAATTAACAACATTACAAGGTGCTAGTATACTTGATGTTGATGCTACCTTGGGGAGAGCCACTTGCCAATTTGTGTATATCTTCACGAACACGGTCTTCAACAACTTTATCTTGTCTGCCATACCTATTTGGAATATGTGCAGCACTACGAGGGCTGGGATTGCATTTTTGGGAATCTGATCGTCCCAACCGAGAGGTAACAGGGCTTCTGCGTTCAAGGGACCTGGAGTGGGAAATTGGGGAGCTAGAAGAATCTTTCCACTCTCCCCCTTCTGGAAATTTGTTAACACCCTTATTTTCACCCTCTTCTTTAATTTTATGGACAGCATCAACACCTTTTTTTAAGATCAGCCTATCCTTTCCACTGACAATGATGAATTTCTCCTCAATTTTGATTTTACAACCAACATCCTTCTCAATTTTGTTAACCACATCTTCTGAGAATAAAGCTTTCACATGAGGCTCTCTAGCAGGCACCCTTTCAAAGAAATCTTGAGACTTACGATTAGCTCCAAGAGTTGATGGGCAACCCTAAAAATAGTAAATTTTAGAAAACAACAAATAAAAGCAAGAGTATGCCCAGTAGCAGATAGATATGCAAGCATGTGATAATATTATGCGTGACAGGTGAAACAGCTATTAGCAAGGCATCACTTTACATGTGCTCACAACAAAATATGGAAGACCATTTTTATTGAGGTTGGAGAAGACATTAAGAAAGTTATATAGGAAGAGGTAGAACAGAACAACCTAAAATCACAATTAAGATTCTTTAATTAAACTTTCCAATACGTGAGGCAGTGGACACCCATCTATCGCATTCTTTTTCTAAAAGTTGTTTTCCTTTTCTGAACCAAGAGGTAGGAGACGAGTCATAGCTCCTCTTCATTAACAAAATTCTGCATGGAACACTAAAGAAAACCCAAGCAGCATGATTACCCTCAGCAGAAGAAGAAAATTTCTCTCAACAGTCTAACAACTCTAGAGTCTAATGTAACAATACATATAAAATGCTATCCTTATCTGGAGGTGGCCCCTGTGGGGGTTGGCTGGCTAAGTAGAGAACTAATCAACTGGCATCTAAATCATGAAGATTCAAGACACATAAAGAAATTTTAAAAACATATGCGACAGCAATCAACTATATTGTGGAAAAAGTACCTGAGTAAAGTGACCTGATTCGCCACATATTTTACAGATCATTTCTTCTTCTTTCCTTTTCTTCCAGTTCCTCTCTGTAGCTTTAGATTTAGCTTCCCAAACCTTAGCTTCTCGGCTGGTAAAATCTGTTGGGACAGCATTAGGGTCACGTGCTTCCTCTTCTTCATCTGAACCTGCATGCGATCTTTTGTTTGTTGCTGCTTTCTCTTGCGCATTCGGTGCATTAGAACCCGAAGGGCCAGTATATGCCTTGTAGAGTTCACTAAAATCATCATCAACGTCCAGGTCTTCTCTACTTGACATCTTAGCCAGATAAAACAAACTCCTGATGCTACCTTGATAAATCAATGAAGTTAAGATAAAAGAAACAATCAATAAGAAGAGAAGGGAAATGTTGGCAAAGGAAGAAACCTTTAGAATAACAGAAAAAGGAAGAAGACTAAAATAACAATCACCCATTTGAAATGAAATCTCTGTTTCATCTTGGAGTTTTCTCTTCAGAAAAATTCTCTTAAACCAAAGCAAACTGCAAATCCCCACCCCAAAACAAAGATCCAGAGATCTATACCATAGTTGTAAAAGGCGCAGGAGCGCAAGGCGCAGCCCTTGCGCCTCGCAGCGCCCTGTGCTGCAAAGATCAGTAAGGCACGCGCCTTGGCGCACTATTCGCCCTATAGCCCAGAGCACAAGGCGTGCGCCTTCTGGGCTTTAGTGCTAGGGCTTTGGCCGTCAATTTTTAACTTAAAGTTAGATTAATTCCTATTATACAAAGTACAAAGTTGCGCACAACTCCTACGGGCAAAAACACTCTCAAGCTCCAGCCACCACCTGCCGCCGCAACCATCACCACCGGCCACCTCTGCCCTGCTGCCAGATCAGTTTTTTTTTTTTTTTTTTTTCCTGCTGTGCTTCCATTTTCTTATTCTTATCTCCTCTTCTCATTTTTCTCTTTTCTTCCAACTTTTTTCTTTTTTCTTCTTCAACTATTTTATCATGTTATGTTTCCAGTTCCTTATTCTTGTCTCTTTTTCTCCTTTCTTCATTTCTTCCACATTTTCCTTTTTTCTTTCTTCAACCTTTCTCCTCTTCTTTTCCTATTTTCTTCTTCATTTTTCTTTTATAAATTAATGCTGAAAATTTCGGTTCTGCGTTCTTTTTTATTATCTATATGCTGTTTTTTATTTTCTTTTTTATTGTTTAATATATGCTAAATATGCTGAAATATTGTTTAAATTTATTGAAACTACCTAAAATAGCTGAAAATAAGTTAAATATAGTGAAATATTGCTGAACATATGTTGAAATGTGCAGAATAAGTGCTGAAAGTTCAACTATGTCATAGAAAATGAAGATACTTTTCATATGTTGTGCTTTATTGCAACAAAGCGCACGCGCTTCGCTTTGTGCCATGCGCTATAGCCCCAAGAGACCTTTGTGCTATATAGCGTGCTTTGCGCTCTTAACAACTATGATCTACACAAATCAAATCATCTTAGAAAGAGATGCATTGGAAGTTCATCAAGTATGTGAAAACTTCACAAACAAGGGACCAGGCCCAATCAAAACGGAAACGTAGCCATGTTATCATTTTGAATACCAATTTTTCAAAAGGAAAAGACCTCAACCCACAACAAATAGAATGAGACAAGGTAAATAGAATGTAGATTACATTCAAAATAAGAAATCTATTACATGAAGCCCGTGTATTGAGTATGCTTGTCAAAATTGTTTCTTTACTAATATCACATTTGTGAACCAAAGTAAAACATAGACATATATTAAAACATAGTTATCTTGGGATGGGCTACTATATATATTGAAACAACTGAATTAACAATATTTCTTTGTAAGTTTTACTTAACCCAGCTAATCGAATCTTAGATTTACGAAATAACATGAAAAAAGAATACAATAACATATTCATCTTCACATTAGACTGGAAAAACTGTCAGAAGAGAAAGCACGATGTCACTTTGACCGCATGGTAGTGAAGTCACAGAATTTGTCAGAAAAGATCAATGCCTATTTCAGAAAACTCATTTATTATTCCAGTATCAGTACCGAACACCCAAACCTATGTTCCACACATTTTGCATTATAACATAACTCCAACTTCAAAAACCAAAACAAAAATTGAAAGAAACCAAGCTGACAGTAGAAACATATATATTGAATACATTTTGTAAAACACCAACATAGGAATAAATTGTCGGGCAAAAAGTTCAGCTAGGGTTTATGCACATGTAATTTTAAAGACTAAACTGCCAAAATATTTTACAATGACAGCAAACTTTAGGGCTTTGCATATATAGAACATAGTTATTAAAGGCATGAAGCGAGGGGCGGGCAACCAAAAGGTGAACGAGTCGACAATTAAGAAAAAAGTTAAAACATATATATATATATATAGTATAACAAATTAAATTAAGTTAAATATATTAAGTATTAATAGATTAGCATATTAACATATTAAATATTTTTAGTATTAAAACAGCAAATTAGTTAAATATATTAAGATTTAGTTGAAGTGTTAATATATTAAACAAATTGAAAAAGAAAGATTCAAACAAATCAAAAGTGTTGTCTGTATGAGATAACAACACTAAAAAAAAAAAAAACAAAATAAGAAACGAAAAGAGAATAGAGAAAAAAAAGGAAGAGAGAAGACAACTTGGAGTCGAGGTTGTCGAGGTTGCTGGAATCAAGGTGTTGGAGAGAATACCTTGATTGTAGAAAAAAGTTTGGATGCTTCTTAATTATGGGTTATTTATTACAAAAAGGCAAGGTCTCTTATAGGAGGCTTATTTATTATTATTTTTTTTAAATTGAACTAAAGGCGACTAAGGCAACCAAAGTGACAAAGGCGGTCGCCTCATCTCGCCTTATGGTACTCGCCTAGCCTGGGGAGAAAGAGCATAGTTATTAAAGGCGTGAGGCGAGGGGCGGGCGAGAGGTACTTTTTTAAGGCGAGAGGCGAGGCGAGGGGCGGGTGACCAAAAGGCGAACGAGGTGACAATTAAGAAAAAAGTTAAAATATATATATAGTATAACAAATTAAATTAAGTTAAATATATTAAGTATTAATAGATTAGCATATTAACATATTAAATATATTTAGTATTAAAACAGCAAATTAGTTAAATATATTAAGATTTAGTTGAAGTATTAATATATTAAACAAATTGAAAATGAAAGACTCAAAAAAATCAGAAGGGTTGACTGTATGAGATAAGAACACTAAAAAAAAAAAAAAAAAAGAAACGAAAAGAGAATAGAGAAAAAAAAAAAAAAGGAAGAGGGAATAAATGGAAGAGAAGACAACTTGGAGTCAAGGTTGGTGGAATCAAGGTGTTGGAGAGAATGCCTTGGTTGTAGGAAAAAGTTTGGGTGCTTCTTAATTATGGGTTATTTATTACAAAAAGGCAAGGTCTCTTATACGAGGCTCATTTATTATTATTTTTTTTTATATTGAACTAAAGGCGACTAAAGCATCCAAGGCGACTAAGGCGACCAAAGTGACAAAGGCAGTCGCCTCATCTCGCCTTATGGTACTCGCCTAGCCTGGGGAGAAAGAGGCGACATGGTGTCGCCTCACCTCGCCTCTCGCCTTAGGCGAGGGAGGCGACGGCCTTTGATAACTATGAGAAAGAGGCAACATGATGTCGCCTCACCTCATCTCTCACCTGAGGCGAGGGAGGCGACGGCCTTTGTTAACTATTATATAGAATTATAAAACAAATGAAGAAAAAAACAGCAGAACTCTGAAGCAAACTCCCCACTATTTCACACTCAAGAACATAACAAATTGTCCATCTGTGGAGGAAATGTTTAGTCAGTCGCTCCCAATTAGTTATGAAAAAGTTATTTTTCCCAATAATTAATTTTTAAATTTAAATTCAAATGATGAGCATAACAATCTAATGCAAAATTTTCAAATTTTAATTCAAATGAGGGCAAAATCAAAGGCCAAACCAACCCCCTCCCTCCACCACCTCTCCCTCCCCACCCACACCCATCCGCCCCCACCCCCACCCCCATCCCCCTCCAAAAAAAAAAAAAAAGAGACAACTCCAGCTTCTATCATAATATCATACAAGCAAAGAACTCCCTTCATTTATTATCTAGATTTTGTTATGTCTAAACCTATACAATCATTCATAATATTTATCTCTCACTCATGTGCAAGGTTGGTGAAATGCAAATTTGTCAAGCCCCTAAAATATATGAACTTAGTGAAAGTACTATTGAATATCATAATAAAATAATATAATAAGTTGAAACTTAAAAATTTAAGAATCTAAAAATGATTAATTTTAAAAATTCAAGTGACTTTGATAATGTAAAAGCGGATTTAAAATCTAGTCAAATGTTATTTTTTATTGGTATAGTAGAAAGAGAAGAGAAGTGATAAGATTATATAAAATCACACTGACTCATTAGGATCCAACAATAGAGGTGGTAATCAAAATTCAATTTCAAACCTCTCAAAGCAAAAAGGATATGTAAGTACCTTTCAAATAGGTGCAATCTTGATGACACCTTGTTGAATTTGTTAGCCAGTGATACAAAACTATTCACAAATAACTAAATAATTATCTAAATGCCGCAACATTACTTACCGAGTGTAAAAGTGGCAAGTGTCTTCAAATGAAATTCAATTTTTAATTTGGATTCTACAAAGCTCCAACCAAAAAAGCCACCTGAAATCACACATCACATACAGTGTATTAACAAATAGGTGGCAGGAAAAAAAAAAAAGAAAAAAGAAAAAGACAATTTTTTTTAAAACAACAAACCAACATCACATATAGCTAATCTCGTAAAGATCACCAAAACTTATCTTTTTGGTTTGACGTGTGATTTGATATGAAAAGTGAGGCTATAGAAGAGGTTGGCAAGAGAAGAATATGGTTTGTATAACCTCTCAATTCAATTACAATTACATCCACAATTTTGTGGGGGGTCAATATCATATTTTAAAGGCAATTTTGTATGATTCAAAAATTAGTATCACAACTACCCTACTTAAAATTCTTGTCAAATCCACCCTTAATAAAATTTCATTATTCCACCAAGTTACTTAATATTTCAGTATTATTTAGGGGTAAAAGTTGAAAAGCATGATAAAAATATTTAAATAACTTCCATTTGTGAGCGGAAAATGCCTTTTCCTTTTTTATAATAACTAGTAATCCATGCATGCCGTTCACGCACGCTTATTTTCTTTTATATAAAGGAAGATCTCCTTTGTTAAAAGTTAACATTATTATCATAATGTTAGTGGCTTCATAACATTTATTTTCATAGTTCATAACAGAAACTCCATAGGCATCCAATGCCTCTTAGTGGCTTCCACAACTTGAATTAGCAGACAGGATACAATTTATTTTCATAGCATCTCAACCTAGTTTTCTTGGCTAACCAGAGGTGTAAAATAAACTGAAAACTCAACATAAACACCAAAAATACACCATATAGTTCTACTATCTTTTCAGCATCGCTCCTGCAATGCTCCCCAACGCCCCCCGCCCCACCCTCCCCCCACAACCCGCCCCACAATATATATTATACATATACACGCACAAACATACGTCAACCATCAAAATTTTATTATACATGCCTTGGTTCAAAAGCCCGTTAAATTTTACCAGTACTGCTAGCTAAAACTGTGAAGATTCTAACAAGACGGAGAAAATAAAACACAATAATCCAGATAAATATGACGCAACTAATTAAAATGGTATGAACTCGTGAATACCGAAATTTAAAGGTTCCACAATATCCAAATGGATCTCTAATGCAAGAATAGAAAAAACAACAAAAGATCCAATTTATATAGGAAAGATGTAGCATTAAACAATACAAATTTCCACATATAAACACCTCAGATGTGCTTCCGTGTGTGCTAGGCTGAGCGAGAAGGAGAATCAGCAAGTTAATTGAGAACCATAGTTGTGAACTTCGCCACGCTTCGTCCTCCTCCTGTGTTGGCCAAACCCTAAAGCCCTCGCAAGCAATATAATGTTGTAATTATTGGATCAAATGGACGAGGGGGTTTCGAAGCCCATTATCAGGGCTAGTCCACCAAACAGAAATCCCAAACCCTAGAGCCCTAGCAAGAAATATAATGAGCACTTGTTACACAATTCGACGAAGTAGAGTTATTGGGCTCATTTTACAATAGCTTTTAAGCCCAGTCAACTCCACAATAGAAAATTAATTACCTGTGTATTTCTAATAGTTGCTTAACGTTAGGTATTTCATTTTAAAATACAACCTGCTATCTAGTTCACGTCATGACTAAATGTTGGTTATTCTAAATTTAATTACATATATTCGGTGCAATGAATCAAATGTACATTGCTCATTGACCATTGATAGCTTTTAAAATGACCAAGTAAGTTTAGTTTGTCCATAAGAAAAGGTTGAATCCTATAAATTTAATTTGGATAAGGTCATTCTTAAATTTGAATTTAAAATTTAATATTTTTTATATTTATGATATAAAAAATTAAAACCCTAAAGTTAAAAAAAAAGCTAAAAGTAAATAAAAGAGCTCAATTAAATAAATAATAATTAAGTAAAGGATCAATGAGCCCAACAAATTAAGCCCATCAAAATCCACACCCAAACTCAAGTGGGAAAAGATTCACTAACAAATTAGTCATTATAAATACCAACTTCTAAAGCCAAAACAGACATATCAAATCATTTTACTAAAAATCCCGAGTCTTAACTTTATGCAAGTGCATTTCAGGAGCAGAAGCCCAATTTACTTCGCTGATTTCGGAAAGGATCCTTATTCTATTTTCGTGCAGCATCATCTTGGCGCTGTTCGTGGGAACTCCCTCTTGGAGCAAGAAACGTTAAGGATGTAGATAAGGTCTAGAGCTCGAGATTACAAAGCCCAAGTTGCATTACGAGGTGAGAATACAGTGAACAACCCATCGAAGGTATAGTCCAATCTGGCACCAGAGCTACCACTGGAAGCATATTCTCCACTAAAGAAGAAGCTAGTACAACAAACTCCACCCCACGGAGGACCAAGAGTGCAAATGACTCAAGAAGCGTTGATGGGCAAAGAACTCCTCCACACAAGCTACAGCCAAATTGGTCATCTATTACGCCAACAAACACTGCCTCTAAAAGCAACCCAATCCTCTCGTCGAAGCAGGGAAGTCTCGTTGTTCGTTGATAATGTTACATAATGTATATTTGGACTACTTATCCACCCATACAATTTAAATGGGTTTGCTTATCATATAAAAAATGTTTATCCTAATTTACACCAAACCTAAAGTTGGATAACAACTTGCTAGAAATAAAATAACTTGAGGATTTATTGCAGTGATAAAACCCAAGATGCCATGTTTTAATAAAAAGATACAGTATATAAAAACAATATTACCAAACAACATCTAATCATATAAGAAGGAATTTAAAAAGTACAACCATCAAAAGCAACAAAACAATAAAAGCCACAAATATAATATTCACATAGTAGAAATGAAGTACGATAGATAAAGCAGGCATAGAACTACCAACATTAAAATCTGCATGTGTGAGAATAAAAGTAGAAATACTTCATTATCATATGTCCATATGCCCAACCACATGAATGTTTTAGCATTGATTGCCTCCAAGAATATGTACAAAGTACTTACCATAAATGAACGTCCGCATGAGCGCTACACTGCATTCACATGGTGGATGGTCTTGCATAGCCATCTTGGCAAACAAAACTCAACTAAACTACACCAAATATAATGAACATAATATAGCGAAACCTACTAAACTTATGCAAATGAAGAAGTGCGATCGAAAAAATAATTGTGCTTATCAACTGTGTTAACTCATAATAAAAAATATATATATAAATGACATAATAAAATTGTTCTTCAAACAAAACAAAACATAAAAAATGAAAGACAATCCAAATATATAACATGTAATGTGCTACTTATACATAGGCATGACCAAAGAAGCATTCACATGTATACAAAGTTGCAGTTTGTAACCAATGGGTCATTGTCAAGCATTCCATATCAATTGAGCTAACCCATCTCAAAAGGTTGTTTGTGCATTGATCTCCTCCAAGCTAGGATGGCCTCCATGATAGAAGCATCCCAATCTAGCTCCAGTTTATAATTCATCATGTAAAGATCTCATTGCCTTTACTAAACTTGCGACTCATCAAGTTTGCATTAAAATAGGATCCACACAATGAAAAGCACTTGACACAAAAAAGTTGTGCAAGACACAACATACAATGACCAAATCCACCCCCAAGACAAAATGGAGAACCTCTTCTTTGATATCGCGTTCCTCAATTATGAATGTGCATGGTAGAATAATTTCTCATTACTATTTGTACCCTAATACCTCGAAACTCATCAAGATGATAATGTGAACAAGGAAGAACTTGTAATTTGTAAAACCAACGTCAACAAGGTAGTACTTCGCTGTTAATGAGTGTAACTTCTTAACAATCTAAACATATTATGTATAATTTTGATGAAAGCATATAAAAAGTGCACTACCACCTAGTGGAGAAAGACGAATGATGGCCCACTATGTATGATTGAACAACACTTGAGCATTATTAGCATTGTTCTCCCAATAAGTGCGAACATATATTTCCTAAGTGCTAGTACCCAAGCTAGGATTAGGTGCCATTTATGGCACCGATTGCTCCCTGTATATTTATACCAATTAGTGGACATCTCTATTGCAATGACAATTCTTGGAAATGAAGCATATTGTTCAAACTACAGTACCTGAAAGTATGAAAGAAATTCAGGTTATCAGAATTCGAGGAAGAACTTCATTAAAGTTCGGTCTACAAGTTAGCTCTAGAGCTAAATGATTTAATTACATCAGCAACCTCTTGATGCTAGAATTTTACAGTCTCGAGCGAGTACTAAAATTATTCTATAGTAGTCTTCTATTTTTTATGCATTCATATCATTCGCATAAACATTGCTATATCCTTCACATTCGACATATGTGAATCTTAGGACTCAATAGTAACCCTCTTGCATTTAATAGTTTCGTTAGAGTCATGAGTGTAAGCTTTTTCATAAGAATGTTGACACAAAATCGGCCCAGATATGAACTCTGCAATCTAAGCAGCATCGATCTTGCAACATAGAGGTATTGCAAGATACTTTTCATTTCCACAAATTGGGACATATTACTTGACTTACAAAGAAGTACTCTTCATGGCCATCGAATATGCCACTCCAGATGGTCTTTGAACTTCCATCGCTATTACTTGTTGAGAATTTAGGTTGTTCTATGAAACTGGATGTGCTTGCCATAATTTAGTCAAAACTAGGAAACTTCAAATGTAATGGAATGCAAGGACTAACACATAGGCCTAATTTTAAACGTTTGACATATAGTGAACAAAGTTGTATAAGCGGTTGGACTTTATGCAAATAAAGGATCAATGGAGAAATTTACTTGATTTACTCAAAAGTGTGGTACACTCCATAGTTCTTGAGAACTTGCAAAAATATGAATTGATTCATTATTAGCCAATTCTTGAGAATATAACTTGTTAGTAATCCTTCCTTTTAGACGATAAACATGCAATATTTCTTTGCTCTTCTCAATTACTAGATAATTTAGTTATAAATAATATAATACATCAGCAAACTTTAATTACGTACTTGCGAAATAGATGGATACAATGCCACCCTTCCACTGAGCAATCTTCATGAAAGCAACTTAGCCATGTTGAAGTAGGAGTGTGGAGGGTTGCACCAACTTCCATTGTTAGAGTCCTCCAACCAATTAGGAGGGCGCAGATTGGTGGCGGTAATGATGGCGATGGGGGATCCTTTATAGCACCAACAGGAATTAACACACCAGCGCTAGAAGCACTGCCTGCAACCACACTTGTTTGGAAAAGCACTAAACTTAATGCCGCCATGTCCATCCCATATTTGCTGCTGAATAAGTTTCCATATCCACAAGCTCCACCTATTATGTTCATACAGGATCATCTGACTCAGTCTATTTATAGGTTTGACAAGTTTGAAAAGGTTGACTAGAAAATATTTGTGACAATCAAGCTTAGAAATGAACCAAGGTTGAGATTTTAGTAGGAATAAGGTGTACTCTCAAAACTAGGGATTTAAGAGTATTAACATATTTAGGCATTAGAGGTCAAAATCACTATAACAATGGTCAATAATTTGGCAATGATTCTGAATGCCTTGATGATGAATGGTTGGAGTATTTATGAAGCACTGTTGAGGTAGGTTTATACTACCTAATCTATATAGAAAGCAGAGGTGTTGTCATGAGTAGCGATAAAATGATGGAGCATTCTAGTCAAGTCAGGTCGGGCCCAATTAAAATCGATCTGATAAAAAAGTATGAAATTTTGTAGAGTATTTAGCTATTTTTAATTTCTTGAAGGGCATTCTGCTCTTTAAAAGTGTTTGACTCATTTCACATGTGATTAACAATTCTTGTTCACACTAGCTTAATTGAATTTAAATTGAGTATTTAAAAAATTAATTTATATTATCCTTGTCACGTATCATAATTTTAATTGTTATGTCCAACAAAATCCTACATGCATATGTGTTATCTAGGTAACAAATGTGCTATGCATTATGCCCATGTTGTCAATAAGAATATGTCACAATCCCATGTTCATGTGTTAACTATATTTGGATATACTAATTATTTAAGTTTAATAAATATTTATTTGATTTTAATAATAATAATAATCTAATACAGTGAAATGTTTCCCATCAACAATATAAAATAGAATATCAATAAATACATTTTATTGGATAAAATATGACATTAGCCCATATATCTCTATCCATACTCTACAAAATATATAAACCTTAGGTGCAAAGTATATACCCTACTAAATACATAGTATCTAACAGTCAAAAATTCTTATTTTTTATATTGATAAATATTAAATAATTAATAAAGTACAAATATTTATTTCAAACAATGAATGTGATTTAACACTTTAGGTATATATTTTATTAATTGCCAACTTAATTCATAATCCAACTCTTACAGATTTATGAACGTAACTAGCTAACTTTTAAGGAAATAAAAAAAAGCTAAAAATACTATAATATTTTTATTTTACACAATGGTACTTAAGGATTTAAAATTGACCAAAATTTATCTTTCTCTATTTTGACTTAACTGAGAAGAGAAGAAAGTGATAATAGAATCATAATAAATAAATTGAACACATGAGAAACTTTTCTTTCTTTCTTTCTTTTTAATTTTAAATTAAAAACAAGTGGTCCATTAAAAATCTAAGATTGAATAAATAATATAAATTTAATTTATTTATCTAATTTAGAACGATTCCCTCTTAATAATTTGAATCATATTTTTAGTTTTATTTCATAAAATGATAACTGAAATTATTGTTAAAAAAATCAAAAGAACTTTTCAATTAACAAAATATAAAAAATAGAAATTAAATTAAAATTATGGAATAACAGCTACACAAATTTAATTCAATGAGAATGATAAAAAATAAATTGAAAAATAAAAGCTTCTTCAAATATCACCTAAAAATGAAAGAATTCAATATATAGTCGGCTACTATTAGTTAGTACATTGTAAACGACATGTTTTTTAAATATTAAGTTTTTTAAGATATATTTTATTTTGGTCATTATTCAATTCACACATTTTCGATGTTTCATTTTTCAGTAAAGGGTTTTTAAAATAGTAATAAATCGATAAACTTCTATCTTGAATCAAATTCATGTTTAGTTGATTTAACAGACAGTATTCTGACATATATTTAATGCATGATTGTATGTGGCTATTTTGAAACATTTCACCAATATATTTAGATACATGGAAATGATTTTCTAATAATTAATATTATTATAGAATATTTATTATGGCGATAAAGACGAAATAAGATAAAGAGGAAACATGTTGCACTGATATTATATAGAGACATACTTATATAGATAAAATTAAAAAGTCCAAAAAATGAGAAAGTCAATTAAATCATTGAAGGGAAAATAAAAAAAATTAATAAGTTGCAACCTCTCTTTCAACGTAACTTTGAATGAAAATGAGTTATTTCATAAAAAAAAATTCAAATGTCAATTTTTACCAATTTATAGCTTCCAAGAGCATAAATGATTTCTTATCAAGATGTTAGCAATGTTTTAATAAATATGTACTCTATGATTTTTCAATAAATATCATATATGCAGGGAAATTATCATATGCTAAAATTTTAAATTTAAATCTCATTTTTTGATTCGGTTTGAGAATTTATGATCCTATGTGCTCGACGACTCATGAATTGAATAAGTTACTCAAATACATATATTACAATGCTGCAAGATTTAAAATAGGCTTGCACATTTCATTGTGGCAATGGAAAAAATTAGACTTGCTTCTATTTAAATGGCAAATGAATTGCATAAGTTGTTTTTTTTTTTTTTTTTTAGGAGAGGTTATGAACTTTCTAAAAGATCTCTATAGGTTTAAAAAAAATATTATTAAACTAATTCATTTTATAATTTTCCAAATGTTTATCAAGTTGTGGCAATTTTGGTCGAAAGAAATAATCATAATATATTAGTGATACAAGATCCACACATGTTGAGGTCATAAACATAGAATAATACATTGTTATGAATATTACAACCAATTGCAATATCCACTTCTTTTTCCAAGAGGTGATATAGGATTATACCTAAATATTTAGAAAAAAAGGTACCAAAACATCCAATAATGCAATCCAAAAGAATGAATCTATCCGGCTAGGTGACTCTTACAAGTAGTGCAACCATTATTGAAGAATAATAAATAAGTTTACACCTTATTTATAGTTTATTCCATTATTTATTACTCTGATATTGGGAAGAGATATTTGCTTTCTTTTTATTATCTAATATAAAGTTTAATCAAAACAAAAAATAATCTATGAAGCACTTATACAATTAAAAATTTGAAGTTTAAGTATAAATATATATTTTTCTATTCCATAGTATTAAAATTTTCATCATTTTTCATACGAATTTTTTCATATTTGCAAATTATTATTTATTTATATATAAATTAAGCTTCTGCTATCGATTCTATGGTATTTTTTTTATTGGTTTTTCAACTTAAAGGCATAAAACTGAAAACTATAAGATTGATTATTATCACCATAACCTATCAGATTCGAGATTTGAATTATAATAAAGTATTATGGATATCTCCTTAAAAGGGGAGACAAGGGGTAGTGAAATTGGAAAAAAGAATTGTTCTTCAATATCATTTATTGGGGGTTTAGACAATGTAAATATTGTTAAGATATTATGTTTGGGACAAACAATATAATCAATGAAATGAGAGAAAGTGAAAAATATACTAGATTGCATACACGATGAAAATCCCGTAGAAGAAGAAAATGAAGTATATTACCTTAGATTATTATTAAACTATACTTGAGGCTCAACGTATTTTATAACTTCAAATGACAAATTATTTTTTATTTTTTATTTGCCTATTTGATAAGCACTTAAATTAGATACAAATAGAAAATAATTTATTGAACAATAAATGTGAAAAAAAAAATTAACAAATCACGTGCATTGCACGTGTGCACCTTTATAGTATATTAAAATGCATTTATAATTTTGTATGAACATATTTCATGAGAGACAAGGATAGATTGCTGTCACGAGAACAATTTCAGTAGTTTCTTAAGTGATGGGAGTGCCGTTCTTATTGGAAAGAACAGTTAGAACCCAATTTTGCAATAAATAAGCTACGAGTAAATTTATAATCCAATATGATTGTTTTGGAAATAGTGGTATGATAATATATATATATATATATATATGGTTGTAACTTGTAATGTAATTAGTTAAATATAATCAAACTAAATATTATTAATAATTTTTCATTATTAATTTTTTGTTAACAAGGACAAATGAGTGTTCTTACTTCGTCAATAGGTAGAGTTATATGTTACTTGAAACACATGCTTTTGTTTTTCAAATTTTTTATTTCAAAATATTTTCTATTTTATATGGTTGACACTATGATTTTGTTTTATTAGAAGTACCTAATGATTTGTTGAGGCACAATCTATTTCCATATCAAATTTTGACATTTAATGTAAATATATTAAATATTTACTTATGAAGACGCGAGGTTATGGATCTGATACAATTAGTATGTATCCATCAAATAAAATGTAACACTCCACTTAGAATAAGTCCTAAGCTAAGATATTACTCCAATTCAAGATTAATTGAGACTCATCACAAGAAATAGACCCAAAAGAATGCAAACGTAAACATTTCAAAGCAGTAGAAAATTTTCAAACTTAAACATCACGACATGCACTTAGGTATATTCCAGGATTCATCATCTTATATCTAGCAAATATATACATGCCTAAAGTCAAAAACATCATTCATGACATATCGAAACGTCTCTAAGCCAAGATCAACATTCAAAAAATCTCATCAACATATATCAACACCTATTATATTACAAAAGTATGTCTTCAATCCAATCTCAGAAGTCCAAATCTTCCACTCAAACCTGTCTGAGGAGATAAAGAAATAAAACGGGGTAAGTCCAAAGACTTAGTGAGGGATATTTTCACAAAGTGAACAATAGGGACTTGTTAAGGAAAGGACATTTTAACAGTTCATATTATAAACCTTAAACAAGAACTATCAATGTATTAGCATTTACAAGTTAAGAGAATAGGATTCTCTCCTATCTTATTGCTCGAAGAACATATTTCAATCGATCAAAAAATAAGTACGATCAAGCAAAACCTTATGACATATGCATTTCAACAAACTAGACAAGCATGATATTAGAATCACCTTATACCATTCAAACAAGTACAGTTACCCAAGCGTGACAGCTTGGCACATGGTTGTGCCCATATGGACCGTATGGCGCACAACAATGCCTAGGGCAAATTTCTAGCGCAACGCTCGATACTCAGGGGGAAATCTAGGGATGGCAATGGGTCCGGGTAAATCGGGGACCCGTCCCGGATGGGGCAGGTTCGGGGTGAAAAAAAGGGGGTTCAGGGCGAGTAGAGGGGCCTTGATTAACAAAACCCGCCCGGGTCCAGGACGGGTTACGGGTTTAGGTGGACTCGCCCCATATAGTATATTATATTATATTATATTATATATAAGTATAAGTATTTAGTAGGCTATAATACTATATTAGAAAATTAGGGCTTCTCTTTTTTTAACTTGTTTCAGTTTTATTCTCTCAAACCCACTACTCACCACAACAAAATCTGTACATTCAAGTGATGATGAAGAAAAGAGGGTAAAAAAATATATATACAAGAATACAAAAAAAAGGGGTTAGGCAGGTCCAACCCGTCGGGTTCGAGGCCAAAGGGAAGGCGGGGCTAGGTGGGGCCAAAGAGAAGGTCTCTCAATTGTCATGTGGGGCAGGTCCGGGGTCCTGCCAAACTCGCCTCGTTGCCATCCCTAGGGAAATCCCTAGCATACCGTTGATACCCAGGGGGAAATCCTTAGCATATCCCATGCACTGCGATGCCCAGGAGGAAATCCCTAGCGCACCGTTAATACCCAGGGGGAAATCTCTAGTGTATCGGTTAAGCCCTTGGCCATTCAGTTCTCCTTTGAATTAACAAGTAACAATAACAATTATGCAGATGCCCAAGGGGAAATCTCTAGTGTATCGGTCAAGCCCTTGGCCATTCAGTTCTCCTTTGAATTAACAAGTAACAATAACAATTACACAGAAGCCCAAGGGGAAATCCCTAGCACACCGTTGAACCAAGTAAAACAGGTATACCAACAAGGCAACATATATAATACAATTTGATAACAATTCACGAGATAATATCAGGTACCGATCAGGAACAAGTACGATAACATATAGCAATCAAAGGGTCTGGGTGCCAAAACAAATAGGTATAACTATAGTAGAGTATAGTAAGAATTAACCCTCACAGGGGTACAAGTATCAAGTAACAAATAACAATTGATCACGTGAGCAAGAACAATTTCAATATCAAGAACAAGTACTCAAACGAGTGCGATTTCATCAATCAAGAACAGTCAATACGATTAAGTTAGACCCACACGGGGGTCCTTCCACATGAACAGATAGATATAAACAAGGCCAAAATGGCAGACCCTCACCTCCGTGACCTCAGAAGATGTAACTCCCATCAGCTGTCTATTGGTTCTCGGGACCCACTTTTTGATCACCTAACTAAAAGAGTATATTTACAGTTAAAATTCATTTTCAACTCTAAATATCCTCGATAATTATAATTATACCAATAGCAACCTAAAATCACAATTTCTCGGCTATTACAATAATTTCGGCATAGTTGATACCAAGACGCTAATCAAGTCTCTATCATAAGAACAACTACGAGATTATGTCGATTCTAGTATCATAATGAAATTCATTCCTTAATTACCCAACCATCCTCATAATGTTATCCAAAATCAACGATAATAGCCCAATTGTCACAATTAATCTAATTATTGCCACTAGGTTTTAAATACATAAAATTAGAGTTTTCTTCTTACAATACTCGAAATTTCCCAAAATCTTCATAAAATAATACTATCCAATTTTACTAAACTCATATTGGCACATGCATGCACCGAGTCTTAGTCCCATATCATCTCAAATCCCCCAATTATCATATCACAAGTTCCAATTTCATAAATCATAGTTAAATCGCTTAATTATCTCATTTTATTTTAACATTACATAATATAATACAATTCCAGGCCAACTAGCTACACTATAGTCTATGCATGGGAATATATGTATATATATTAGTCTTATACAATTTCTCATCATTGGCATATTACAAAGTTATGGAAATAGTGGTACATCGCATGTATATACACATATATATAACAACATATATCATCTAACGATTTTACCCTCGATCTAACTATCGGAACCTCGAAACCATGAACTAAGGGTACCATCACGACCGTTGAGATGAGGAGAAGTTTCTGCCTATGCTCCGCCGCTGCGCTGCCACCATCGAAAATATGCAAAATCACCACCAAAATACTCCATTCAGCTCTAGGAAGACATTTATCCGATCAATTTTTCCAAACACCGCTGAGAAGACAGCCAATTTCCAAATTAAAGTCGTTGCACCACCTCACGCCACCCGACCTGTCACCCCCATTTAGCCATCACCAATAGCTGGAATCTAAAACTAACTTCGCCAAACACTTCCTTGAGCTGAACCCATCCCAAAACACCCTTAGTCCACCACGGAAGGTCGCCAAAAATTGGAAACCCACCAAGCTCCACCATCGCGTCCTCGACCTTCACTTTTTTTAATGATTCGTCGGAGATTGTGTGTGCATGTGGTATAGTTGTGAAGTTAGGAGTAAGAAGAAGAGATTGGCCAGGTTAGATTTTGGGTTTAGTCACCGCTGGTGGAAGATCGCCAGAGAAGAAGACAAGGGCTTCGATTAAAGAGAAGAAAGAAAAATGGGGGTGGAAATGAAATTATCCATATTTATACTAAGTACTATTTGGTAATTACAAACTAACCCCCAAAGGTTTGGTCAGCTTTCAATCAGGCCCAAACATTATAAAATATAACTTAGGCCCCCTTTGACCCAAAGTAATAGCCATGCAAACCCCAAAATTTCCAAGCTTTACTCAATCAAGTTTTCAGAAATTATAATTTAACCCCAAAACTTTTAAAATACAAAATAAATTAAAATTCATGCAAAATAAAATAAAATTGAAAGTAACATTCTTATATTAAATTGAAATTTCTAGGGGTGTTACATAAAATATATAATAAAATATTATTTAAAATAGATGAGCCAAAGTACAAACTAAAATTTAAGAATTGTCACTAGTATGCATGACAAAGTATAACTTTATACTAAAGATTTTGAATCTTCAATATTTTTCTATGCACACTATTGAAAGTTTTTACGTTAAAACCTAATCATACTGGCCAAACCAGCATTTAAATCCTCTATTTTAAATTGTAGTCCATTTTCTATGCCACATAATTAATAGATTGTAACCAAGTGGATTAGATATTTTTTTAGATAAATATTTGGTTGTAGATCATCTAACTTGACATATATATGTAAAATGGAATACATAATAAAACACAGATTGAAAATAACATGACTATATTTTCAAATCATAGATTTTGACCTTTGAGTAAATATGTTTTTGCAACGAGATTGAATAATTTATTCAGAATAAAATTATGAGATTGAATAATTTATTTAGAATAAAATTTGTAGATGGCTTAATTTGTGGGCCAATTAAAAATTGACATGTGTAAAAATATATTAGTTATTAATTTAAAATTTTCTATCTATGTATTTGAATTGATTAAATTTAATTCCAAAATATAAATAGTTAATTTTAATTAATACTCTAATATTATTTTATACATAAATCGGATATCGACAAGTGTCAAGATGAAGTGGCACAACCGATCAAATCAAGTTTGGTGGCCTAGCAATCACGTGCCAATTGAATTGTGACACATGGTGTATCCATGCACGTGGACCAATCAAGTCAAGAATATTTGATATTATCTTTTAATATGTGCATTAAAGAGATAATTATCAAGTGTGTTCAAGTCATTTTGGGGTCTCCTACTACACACCTATATAAAGGAGTGCTCAAGAACTCATATGGATATATTATGATATTCATATTCTCATATCCTCATATTCATATTCACATATCTTCATACACGCATATTCCTATATTCTTATATTTTCATATCCACATATTCTCAAGTCTTCAAGGATCAAGTCTAAAACTCAAGTCCAAGACTCAAGTCTTCAAGCTTCAAGTTTCTGCTGCGATGACATATTGCTACCGTAAACGCCCTATACCTCTTCAAAGCATCAAGCCATCAAGTCCTTTGATCTCGAAATCAAGGTTCGAGTTCACAGAGGTTCCATAGTATCTTTTACCAAGTTAAAGGGCACTACACTATATATCCAAAAACAAGCTTCAAGCCCTTTGATCATATATATTAGGGAAGAATCAAGGGATTAGTTTTGTTAGGAAATTTATATTTTTCTCTGATAAATTGTAATTCTCATATATTCTTTCATATAAATTCAATTTGTCCATTATTTTTCTTTGTCTTGTGATTTAATTTTGGAGACAACAAAATTTGTGTGAACAAATTTCTGGCATGCCTAGTAGGACACGAATCTACCCCTTATCTCTTTCTCCTATTTGAATTTTGAGGATATATACAGCCAATCAATGGCACCTAAGATGAACTAACTAGCTTTGGCCAGGAAAGATGCTGCTGAATCTATCAATTAGCCAATGAATGGGGGCAAAAATACTGATTTCATTCTGTCTGATGATTCTGACTCTGGAAGTCCAAAGGGAACAAATCCTAAGGTATTATCTTTTGCTGAACTACCAGCTATAGCGACTGGACAGTAGATGAACAACTTGCTCGAATGGCTCAAGCTATAACTGACCTCCAAGATTGTAGATGAGAAAGATCTACAAATTGCACAACTCATGAGCAAACAAGAAGAGAAAGATCTTAGAGGATTTAGCTGCAACCATCAATCTTTTCTTGGCCATATAATGGTGCAGAAACAAGTTGAGGAGATGCCTTACAAGCGAGAAGCTAATCGAAAGAATGACCAATCTGCAACTTCTATTGATACATTGTCTGTTCAACAATTGTAGGACATGAACACCAATACTATCACAACTCAGTATGGCATCTATTCTCAAAGCTCTATTATGTATTCAAATTCCTATACAAAGAGGATTGACTCGCTGAGAATGCCGATAGGATATCAACCACCAAAATTCCAACAGTTTGATGGGAAGGGAAATTCAAAACAGCCTGTGGCCTATTTCATAAAGACATGTAACAATGCTGGGACTTATTGTGATTTTCTTGTGAAACAGTTCATGCGTTCATTGAAAGGAAATGCCTTCGACTAGTACATTAACTTATAACCTGAATCCATTGATAGCTGAGATCAAATGGAAAATGAGTTTCTGAATAGCTTTTATAATACGTATCGGACTGTGAGCATGATTGAACTTACCAATGCAAAACAATGGAAAGACGAACTAGTGGTAGACTACATCAACCGTTGGCGTGCATTAAGTTTGAATTGCAAGGATAGACTCTCAGAGACGTTTGCTATAGAGATGTGATTCAAAGTATGCACTAGGACTTCTCTACATTCTTTAAGGAATCAAGCCTCGCACTTTTGAGGAAGTAGCCACTCATGCCCATGATATGGAGCTTAGAATTGCTAATCACGAGGTTGGAATTCTTGTTGAAGACTAGAAGAAAGAAAGGAAAGATTCAAAGAAAAGTGAAAAATATGCCAAAGCAACTACTAAGGAATCTATGGCAATCAAGACAACCTCCATAAAAATTTCCACAAGTGATAAAAAGGTTGTTGAGAAAACTAAAGATCAACGCATTTCAACAAGCAAGAAAACACTGAAAGAAATGCAGGAAAAGGAGTACCCATTTCTAGATTCTGATGTTTCTCATATTTTTGATGAATTATTGACAAGGAAATTGATTGAACTGTCGGAACCAAAATGTCCTAAAGAGGTTGGAAAGGTAAATGATCCAAAATATTGTAAGTATCATCGAGTTTTTGGCCATCCAATAGATAAATGTTTTATCTGCAAGGATAAGTTAATGCCATTGGCAAGAGATGGGAAGATAATTCTTGATACAGAAGACGTTGTTGGATCAAACCTTGCTAGCTCTATAACTGTAGCAGATACCGCATATGTTAAAAGCAAAGATAATGTCTTAGCATCTTCATTCATGAGGGCATCAACAATGCTTTAGTTTGGAAGCTTAGATCTAGTACTAGTAAAGGCTCAATTAATTGATGAAATGACTAAGCTGGAAACAAGTTCTACTACTGAAATTGAAGATAGCAGTGAGTGGACTCTTGTGATGCACCGACGAAGGAAAAGATGATATATTAATCAATCTTGTCCATTGGCATTAAAGGTCTTGCATGTGGCCAGATGCCCTCAACTAAGGACAACAAAGAGTCTAAAGGCTACAAATGGCAAGCAAGAAAATTCATTTGCAGTTACATAAGGAGTCAGGTGACTCTAAAAGATTATTTTCCTACAGGATTCTTTGATTAAAAAATTGAAGCAGTGCATACTATATCTTGCGAAATTGAAGAGCAACACTCCACTTCCTATTGTATGGCCATTACTTTTATAGACGAAGACTTGCTGTTGGGATCGAAACCTCACAATAGGCCGCTTTTTGTTTCAGGATTCATGTAGGAGCAAAAGGTTAACCACATACTCATTAATGGAGGATCCGCTGTTAATATCATGCCAAAATCCACCATGAAGAATTTGGGACTTTCTGTTGAAGATCTCTCACGCAGCCGCCTAACTATTCAAAGTTTCAACCAATGAGGCCAACGAGCTATTGGTATGATTCGTCTAGACCTCACAATCGGGGAGCTAGAAGTAAGTACTTTATTTCATGTCATTGATGCAAGGACGTTCTACCATTTGCTTTTGGGACGGCCATAGCTTCATGAGAATGAAGTGATACCTTCCACTATTCATCAATGCTTTAAATATTCAAAAAATAGGGAAGTTATGAAAGTTGATACAGATGTGAAGTCATTTACTGAAGCTAAATCATACTTCGCTCATGCGAAACTTTATATGGATCCTGACTTAGTAAGTGGAGTGCAACCTGCAAAGGCTCCAAGCAACCACTCCATTGAAGGGAGACAAGATTATTCCAAAACTTTCAGTAAACTAACAATTACTGAGGTTTTCATGAGTAAAAAATTCGAGCGCAGTAATGAGTCCAACTTACATATATTTTGATATACACTGCAATCATCTTAAGAAAAAAGGCAAATTCCACTTGGAGCATGTATTGAGGCAAATGATACTGCTCGAAGCCAATTAAAGACGGTAGAATCAAGCGACTGTCAAACTTTGAGGAAGGATTTCACCATGCCTATTGTTGGCATTAGATCATCAATTCGTAATAGACCATCTATTGCAGGGGTTTCCCATAAAGAATTTGAGGGTACATTTGATCCTAAGGCGTATAAGTTACTTGAAAATTTTGGCTATGACTTTGCTAATCCACCCAGTCTGAGGAAGCTTAAACCTGAGTTAACTAGAGGAAAAGTTCATGGACTTAGTGAAGCACAACATAAACTAAGGAGATAGGGATTTAATGTTGAACAGTCAAGGATTGACTTGGGATTTAAAGTTGCGGAAGGATAAGTATGTTGCTGTCCAACATATTTCTGCAGAAGATCACATGAAGCAAGAAGAGGAAAAATAGAATAATCATCGAGTTCTATATTTGATCGTCTCAGTACTCGATTACTCGTCCTTCTATCTTTAAAAGACTTGGTGTTAAAGATCAAAGCAAGTTTAACACAGGTCTATGTCTGAGAGGTTCTGTGTTCAATCGACTTGGGAATAATGCTGCAAAAAGGAATGTTGACGACAAGACTGATATGTTGGAGTCAAAAAATGAGAGTCAAACCTTTACTTATCCTAATTGAATGGAGCCAAATCTATAATCCTAGTCATCAATATGGACAAACTTGTGAAAATAAAGCAACGCATCGTAAAATTTTCACGCAGAAAGAATGGTGCAGATGAAGATGAAGTGGAAATCACTATCAGCTCTAATTACACAAGTGTTAAAGAAGAGCTAAATCCTACATCACATGATCCGTGCCTTCAAGTATTCAATAGATTGGTGGCAAGTGGTTTTATACAAGTTACAAACTACCCATCATGGATAATGGTGCCTACCCCAGTTTCAAAAGCAGATGGAACATTAAGATGGAGCATTATATTCCAAAGAATGAGAGTTGTTGAGATCGAACAACCATATGATGAAGAAAATGATGAGTTATATGCATGTAATCATATCGCTATTAATGAAGAGCCTGATTCAGAAATTCCTGAAGATAAAGTTCTAAAAGCTTTTCCACAACTTGAAGATGGTGGACATGTGACTGTTGATGAACTCAAGGAGTTGAATCTTGGCATAATAGAAGAGCCCCATCCCATATTTGTTAGCAAGCTTTTAAATCTTAGAGAAAAAGAACAATATTTCAAAATCTTGAGTAAGTACAAGGATATCTTTGCTAAAATATATAGATTATCCGAACAAGTATTCAAACATGACTAGATTTTTGTATAATGTGGTTATTAATCTTTTAGAAAATGTTTAACACACTACTCTTGAATTATAATAAAGTGAGATATAACTACGAGAATTAGCTCATATAAAAAGCTAACGAAAACTATTTTACACTCTTACACGAATTCAATAAGTCTTTTAAGTGTAGTAAGTAAAATAATGAAAAGGAGAATATTTTACTATTTCAAATAGAAAAATGAACGCTTCTTTAGAAACTAAAGTTTGGTAGAACATCAAAACTTCTACTATAATTGCAAAAAACTAAATGGGTATTATCTAAATAAATCCTAGTTTAATGTTTGAAAGACTGTGCCAAATTCAATTAATAGACACATTTTACACGTATGAACAAAGGCCGTTGCTAAATCCATTTGATGCAATAAAAAGAAGATAAAAAATTTTGTAGACATAAATTTTTTGCAATGATGCGTCCTCTTCATGAGAGACAAAATAAACGCACAATATTTTTTGGATACTTAAGATTTTGAAGATGTTATTATGTTATTTCTAAAAGAAAACCTATACAAATTTTCTTGCCAAAACTATTAGAAAAATCTCAATTATGTGGCATGATTATGTGCAGTTTGTGAACTGTGATATCTTATTTAATTGTCTAATTTATGGAGCTACTTTAGTTGATGTAATAGTATACTAAATCTTATAAGTTCATTCAATTAAGTGGTTAACGTACCTAAGTTATTAAATTTATCTGTTTTCTGTTCATTAAATTTATAAAAAAGAGTGATGACATTATATCATGTCTAACAATGAAGGAGTCGAGTGACTTGAAATAGTTTATAACCTATTCGTCTTATCTCACCCTTCGAGGCACCTTTTTAGACAGGAAAAAGAACCCCACCAAATGCATGCTAGTAGGACAATATCTTGATACGGTTGGACCTCCATATCAGTCATGAATCGATCTACTCATTATTAATGCACTGTTTGTGGGAAATGTCGACACATGCCTCTTTCTAAGTCCTTCATCTAGGAGGCGATCTTTTATGAACATAGAGGCCCAACATCAACGAGATATTATTCCATCAGCATATATCTAGTGGAAAGTTCTGTCCTTTTTGAAAAGGCAACAAAAGGGTGAGAGAGGAAAAACAACTTATAAACTATTTCAAGTCACTTGAATCCTGTAATATGGGATACAATAGGATATCATTGTAGAAGATATTATCAATTTGTTAAGTTATGGGTTGGTGTTTCTGGCCGGAAATTTGTTTACACACATTTTATTAAAAAACAAAACTGGAATTTGTAATTGAACTATAAGTGACCATAAATAAATGATAATGTAATTAATAGGACATAATAATAACTAATAGATGATAATTTAGTGCTTCAATAAAATTGTACATGCAGTATCTAAATTTTCATATATGATTCTCAACCTGTCAAATTTACTAAGGGAAAAAGACACATAGTAAGAATCTTGCAAAGGAGAGAATGGTTGTAGTTATAATTTCTCCTTAGGAGAAGACAAATAACAGATCTTTCAAATGGGAAAAGACAAAGATCAAAATCTGGAAATGAAGAAAAATACAACAAGGCGGTTGAAACTCACTTTGGACCTTCTATTTCATTCCATATTTTATCTTCTTTTCACTATGATGTGAGGTGGAGGTGATTTATCTTAGTACCTTAATTAACGACCTAACCCATGTAATCAGATGGGGGGGCAAGATCAATCCAGTGCGTCACTAGGGACACGTGGATTCATCGTCATTATAATATAGTACTCAAGGCCTTGGTAGGAGGTACGACCTAAAAAGGGTGACCGTGGATCCTAAAGACTCGTAGCATCAATCAGATGAAGGATGTATGGAATGTAGTATGACTAATACACTTTCCCACCCCCATAAATACCCTCATGTATTCTAGTAACAAGACTTTGGGTCAGATCACAAAAATCTATTTCCTAGAGGTCGTAATGTTTAGACCTCCATTTAAGTCGTAATCTTACTTTCCTTCAAGGCTCCAAGACCTATTAATAAATTTAACTTTTTTAGAATCAATCACCATATTAATTTGGCACCGTCTGTGGGAACTACGAGTCTAGAAGTGAGATAGAATGAGATGGTACAACCAAGGGAGGATGTACAAGAAGAGGAGTATGCTACTCCATATTCTCCAGAGCTCAGACCAATTGTTAACACAGTAAATCAGGGAAATATAGTGAATGCAGTGGAACGTACACCTACATCAAGAGTGTATCAACTGACATAAGAACAACTGCAAGTTATGGTTGAATCCTTAGCTCAGTGATTGCTCTCTAAGCAGGGGACAACTGTGCACTTATCTCAGAGGAAATTATTTTGCGAAGACTTAGAGCCAAAAGATTTCAGTAAGAAAAAGAACCTCAAAATTATGCCACTAGATAGAGCTCCCCAGAAAAGGTTGAAAGTAAGATGTCTAGAGAATTCAAGGAAATTGAAGAAAACAAGCAAATTTTATAGAGATCCGCCGTTGGATGAACTAGAAGGGAAAAGTGGTATGCGAAAGGAATCAGAATTACTTACTAGGAAATGGGATGAGATGAGAAAGAGAGCAACACAAGGGCCTTCTCTGCAAAAGAGGGGATCGTCCTTTAGCATGGACATCTTGTTAGAAATTATGTTGCACAACTTCAAGGTACTAGATCTACTTAAGTACGATGGCAATTTTGACTTGCAAGAACATCTCACAACCTTTGAGCACATAATGCAGCTTTATGGACTCTCTGATGCACTAAATTGTTGGGTCTTCATCACCATGTTGTATGGAAAAGCCCAAGAATAGTTTACTAGCCTTACCTCCAGCTACAGTTGTGTCTTACGACCAGTTGTATCAAAAATTTCTTTACTATTTTGCCAGCAAGAAAAGGCAAACACTCGGTCACGTATCTATTCTCCATATGTCAGTGAGAAGATGAATCCCTACAGGCCTTTATGAACTAATTCAATAATGAGACACTTGAAGGACAAGACCTAAATATTGAGATGATGACCAACATTCTCATTCATGGTCTGAAGAATGGACCTTTTTCTTCGGCATTAGCCAGGTTGCCCCCACAAGATGTTGACTACTTAATGGAAATGGCACAATAATATATACAAGAGGAGGAAATGAATCTAATGAAAGATGAGGAATAGGCTAACAATGCTGCAAAAGAAAAGAAACGGGGTTGTGAGGAACAAGAGGATTAGAGGGGATCTCGATCTGAAAAAGATCGATGGAAATCTCCACCAAGGCCTAAATTTTGCCAGCATACCCCCGTAAAGTGCTATGAGCTCAAACAATGTTAGCCATAGCTCCTAGCAACATGTTACACTTGCCAAAGAAGCAGTGAATTACACCCAACAAAAGAAACTCTAATAGGCATTGCATACTCTACCAAGACAAAAGCCATGACACCGAAGAATGCACTCATATGAAAGATAACATTGAAAGGCTTATTCAATAAGGATACTTAAAAGAATTCATAGCACATGGAAGAGGAGATTACATGAAAATAGAGAGTGGAGCTTGTGTCCCAGGTCGAGAAGTCCTCACCATCACGGAGGTCGTTCCCGAGGGACAAAGGAGAAGGTCTTGAAAACCCGAGTAATAACATGCCTAGGAAAGGGGTTATAAACATTATAGCTGGAGGACCCATAGGTGGAGACTCCCAAAATACTAGAAAGAGATATACCCAAAACATAAGACCTCATGTGTTAACGATTGTAGACAACCCAATGCATATAACCTCTAATGAAAAAGACCTCTAGGGGATGAGCATTCCCTGCGATGATCCCATGGTCGTAACATTGACATAGCCAACTATGCAGTGCAAAAGGTTTTAGGGATAATGGAAGTTCTGGAAGTTCTGCAAACATAATCTTCCTTTGTACTTTACAAAAAATGCACTTAGAAGTTAGCACCATTAAGCCTACCTACCACTATTAAGGGGATTCGGGGGATCTGAAGTCATGCCGACTAGAACTATTGACCTACCGACCTCCATGGGAGAAGACCTTAGGAGGAAAATGGTGATGCTCAAATACCTAGTTGTAGATGCCCCTTTTGCCTATAATGTTATATTAAGACGACCAGGCCTAAACCTCTTTCAAGCGGTAGTCTCTACCTACCATCTCGAGATAAAGTTTCCCACCCGAGCTGGGGTAGGAGTGGTCCAATGCGACCAAAAGATGGCTCGAATGTGCTACAACATATCCACGCAAAAAGTCATCAAAGAACAACCAACAAACAAGGTTATAAACTTGGAGCCAGGACATACGATGAAAATGCTCGATATGGAATCTTCGAAAAGGCGCAAAGAAAGTGAAAGGATAGAACCCTGTGAATTTAAGAATATCAAATTTGTTCTTGGGAATCTAGATAAAACCACGCGGATAGGAACTCAAATGAGTGGGCAATTAGAAGTGTTAAGTATCGAATTTCTACGAAAGAACTAGAATTCTTTCCCATGGAGTGCTACTGACTTTGAAGGAATAGACCCAGATTTCATCGTGCACATCCTCAATGTGGACCTTGATGCCAAACCTATAAGACAAAAAAAATGAAGTTTTAGGCATGACAGAAATAAGATTATGAAGAAGAGGTCAACAAGTTGCTCACTGCCGGCTATGTGATGGAGGTTCAATATTTTGACTGGCTATCAAATGTGGTTGTGGTGACAAAATCACAGGGAAAATAGAGGATGTGCACAAACTTCACTAACCTCAACAAAGCTTGCCCGAAAGATTTCTATCCCCTACTAAGGATTGATATGCTAATGGACTCAACCTCAGAGTCAGCACTGCTGAGCATGATGGTAGTGTTCGAAAAATTGAACCGTTCACTGAACAGAAAAACTTACTGGTTCACGATTTACTAGTCCAACCGTTGTTTGGATTGTAATTGAACCGCAATTAAATCATGGTGTTTTAATTATGTAATATATATTTATATTATATATATTACTTAAAAGTTAATAAAATACCAAAATATAAAGCATAAAGAGCTTAAGTGATATTGTTTGATATCCAATACAAATTTCACTATTTATATTATAAATGATCACTACAATTTAAACATCTCAAATCTAAAGTTTAAATACCAAGACCAATGGCAACATTATGTAAGTTTGTCCCACCAACAATCATGCTCAAAGGAAGTTCCATCCAAATCTTCTTTAGAAACACCACATGGTAGTTGCTCTTCTTCATCAACTACACAAGAATAAAAGAGAAAAAATTATAACAAACCACTCCACTAACTTACTAAATTTACATTCAAACTATAAAAATATAATATGTATATTATATAGCTTGTTTCATACTCAATGTCTAGAGGATTTCGTCATTGCCAATTGAGTCTTAGAGTTTCTAACTTCTCATAAAGTGATTTTTCCAACTCTTCACAACTAAGAAAATGTTCTTCTTCTTCTTCCACAGCCCAAAATTAGTTTTGTCTATACTTTCATAGTCAATTAGGTCATAGTCCTTTTCCTTTGATGCAATTTTAAAGATATACACAAAAAAAATGACTTAAGTGCATTCTAAAATGATAATGCATATATATATTTTTATATTCAAATAAGTAGCTTACTTTTGCTTGAGGTTTATGTTGTAGTGAACATATACAAGATCATTCAATCTTTAATGTTCAAGTCGATTCCTTTTCTTGGAATGTATCCACTCAAAAATGCTCCAATTCCGTTCACATTCAAAAGAGCTACTTGTTTGTCTAAGAATTCTAATTGCCAGCCTTTGCAACTTTGGTGCACTATGGCCAAATAATCTCCACCATTCATCTTGACAATCAAAGAAAGAAGAAAAAATATGTTCATAAGATATTTAGTGAAAAAAAAATTAAATTATATAATCAAATATGAATTGAAAAATAAAAACATACCAGGTTGAGTGGTCTTGCAAGAGTTAATGGCAAGTTTATGTCCAAAGCTCTCTAAAAGATCTCAATACAACCTTATTTCCTCAATGTATTTTGTCTTTTTTCCATATGCCTTTTGTCTCAATCATATCATACACTACATTCATGATTTCATGCTTTTGGCAAAAGGATGATTGATCATATTGAAAAGCAGGATTTAACCAATATGCAGCAGCATGGATACTTTTCTTCAAATGCTTATCTCATCTCAGATTTACAAGCTTTGTGTATTCACCATACTACTATTTTGTATTCTTAAAAACAAATTTGATTCCTTTTCTAACACGAAGCATGCCCTCATAAACATATCCCACAGAGGGTTTTCTATCCCCCATGAACAATACGAAAAAGACGCATCATAGGCTTACAATCTTCACAATAACATTACAATCATTCCAAAATTATCTATCTAAAATTATAGCAACTACTTCATTTGTTTTCTTTTCCATAAAAATCTTGAATTATTGAATTGTTTGCGAGTCACCAAAGCTTTTAAATCATGCATGTGTTGCTTATATTTTACAAAGTAAGCAAAGTAGTTGCAAACCTTGTTTGTCTTGGACGTACAATCTCTATCCAATCAGACCTTTTTCTCAACTAACTCAACCAAAAAGTATGATTGTCCACAAACTTTGATATCTTTGAGGCTTTTTTGGCAAGCTCAGACGCACATTCTCTTTCAGCTACATCTCTTATCAACAAGTTCAAACAATGTGCTACACAAGGAGACCAATTTATACTAGGGTACTCATCACTAATCAATCTTCTTGAGCTATATAGTTAGATCTATTGTTAGTCACCATGTGAACAATAATTTTCACACCAACCCATTCAATAACTTCTCAAAACAAGCTAAATAACATTTGTGCATCCTTAACAACATCAGATGTATCAATAGATTTCAAAAACACAATTCCACGTGAGTAGTAAACAAGAAAATTGATTATTGATCCATGTCTACCGTCAGACCAACCATTACCCATGATTGTGCAACCAATTTTTTCCTAAACATTTCTAAGACTATCAACAAACAACTGAACCTCTTTCTTTCCATCTGATAATAGTGTTAATGCGAAGATCATAGTAGGATGGAACCTTGAATCCTGTCCAACTGCAATTGTTGCATCAAACGTGGCCTAAAAATAGATGGAATTTGCAGCATTTTTATTAGAATGCAAATGTCATAAAAGAACTTGGCTATAGTCATGTGAGCTTTGTGTATAGCCTCATTTGATGCCAATACACTTTTCAAGGTTGGTTGGGAGCTTAAAGTTGTCCTTGGAGCAAAAATATTAGGAATTGTTGCAACTCCTTTACCCTTTGATTTTCGCATAAGTGTAGCTTCACCTCGAAGTGTTTTTCCTCTACCATCTTCTGTTTGATCAAGGTCAACATATTCAGGGGGCACAACTCCTTCATTTTGTGAAACACAAGAACCATATGGATTTTGAGTCTCAAACTTTTCTTGTGCTTGTTTTTTGTTTTCAATAACACCTTTAAGTGATTCTTCCATTTGATATCTAACATCTGGTGGAACAAATTTACAAAGTCTAATGTCACACTTATTTCCAGCTAGATGTTGTTTCATTTTATGTTTGCCACCTCCTTTAGTTACCAATCCACAATAAGAGCAAATAAGACCTTTTTGAACCATCACTAGCAACTCATAGTGAGACATGGCTCCAAGCAATGTCATTTTTCCATAGATTGAAGCAACTGAATTATTGGAAGCAGCAATAGAATCTTGCCCAGAACTAGAATCCATGATCCTATTAAAAGTATAAAACAATATACAATCAGATTCAAGTTCAAACATTTATAAAAAAAATCAATTCATATGAAATCTAGTAAGAAGATTAGTAAGAAAATAGAACTCAAACTTAACTAAGTTCAAATGTTCAATTAATTAGCAAGCATACAATTTTCCTATAGCACCAATCCTTTTTGACATATTATTAAACACATGGCATGCATAAATTAGAGCTCTTCTCAAATATGCTTATCTTTTAAATCAAGAACCTATGTTAACAGTTAACCTATCTCAAAATCTATAGGAATAAATATTTATTCAAGAAGGAATTGCAAAAAGCCAAAAATGGAATAATAATTTTCTTGTAGATTTGAATAGAAGAAGTGAAGAAACAATAGCTTTCACCACTTGGGAGAGCAACTATGGGCCTACGGTAGGGAAAGACAGCTGACGTGTACACGAGCAACTTTCACTGAACTGTGGCGTTGGATTTTGGCCGCAAGGCTAAAGCCATGGTGAAGCTTATTTTTGTTTCTAGTAGTAGAGCAGTGAATGGGAAGTGAGAGTGTGTGAGTTAATTCTAAAGCATAAATCTTAAACTAAGGTTTTTTTTACTTTTAGATAGCTTGTGAGGTATACCTTAGCCTTCAACTTTTGTACTTAGACAAAAAAAAAATTAGAAAAAAAAACTTAATTTCATTAAAAATCAAATGGAAAAATTGCTTGGGTTCAATTGAACTGTGAGCGGTTCACTAGTTCAAACGGTCTAACCCTCGATCTGAATGGTTTTAACAAAATAGGTCTTTTTTTATTTTTTTATTTTTTGAGAAAACTGGACTGGTTCACCGGCTAATAGATGGTTCGACTGATTGGTCCTGTCCGATTTTTTAAACCATGCATGATAGGTGCCTACCAAGGTTACCACTAGATATTCATGGCAGAACATGACATAGATAAAACAACCTTCGTGGTAGAAAATGGGGTCCACTGTTACAAAGTCATGCCTTTTGGCCTGAAGAATACAAGTGCCACTTATTAACGGCTGGTAAATAAGATGTTCAAAGATCAAATAGGTAAGATTATGGAGGTCTATGTCAATTATTTATTAGTCAAGAGCATTAGGGAGGAAGACCACATAAGACACTTGGAAGAGGTCTTTGTAATCATGAGAAAGTATAGGTTGAAGTTGAACCCTACAAAATGCACATTTGGAAAATTTTTGGGATATATGGTGACCCAATGAGGCATAGAAGCTAACTCGGAGAAAATCAGGGCAATAATGGAGATGCCACCACCTAAGTTGATCAGCGAAATTCAACAATTGATAGGAAGAATAGCCTTGTCAAATCGGTTCAAGTTCAGCAAATAGAGGTATGCCTTTCTTCAGGAATGTGAAAAACTTTGAATGAAATGATGAATGCAACACAACATTTTTGAAATTGAAAAAATATCTTACGGCGCCATCTCTATTATCAAAACCCAAGGTTGGAGAACCATGGCTATTGTACTTAGCGACCATAGAAGTGGCAATAAACTTAGTATTGGTACGAGCAGTGGATAAAGAGCATAGACTGATATATTATACCAGCAGAATATTGTAAAGAGCAGAAAAGAACTACTTGACAATTGAGAAGCTAGCCATAGCATTGATGACGACCGCTACTACTTCCAATTGAACACGATTAAAGTCCTCACCAACAGCAAGCTTAAGGAAGTTTTGGGGAAGTTGGATACATCAGGAAGAATGGTTAAATGGGCAATTGATCTTAGCGAATTTGATATTGAGTTCGTCCTTTGGATTGCAATTAAGGCTCAAGTTCTAGCAGACTTCATAATCGAGATAGAAGGAAGAGAGGTGATGACAACACGGGTGGCCCCCTCTGAGATATGGATGTTGCATGTTGATGGATCTTCCATGTCCAAAAGGGAAGGAGCTGGAATCTGGTTTAGAGGACCTGACAACTTGAGTCTTGAGTTTACTTTAAAATTGAACTTCCAAGTTACCAACAATGAAGCAGAGTATGAGGCTCTCATTGCTGGTCTAAGGATGGCATTATATAGAAAGATCTATCACATGATAGTCCACACAGATTCGCAGTTGGTGGCATCGCAGATATCCAAAGCATATCAGCAAGGAAGCTGATAATGACAAGGTACTTGGAGATTGTGAAATAGCTAATCTCACACTTCAAGAAATGCGAGTTGTGCCAAATTTCGACAAATGAGAATGAAAGAGCTAAATTTGCCAATATGATTATGGGAGTAAATTCTAGGCAAGTTACGATTTTGGTATATGACAGATCACAAATCATAGATATCAAAGAATGCACGGGGTATGAGAAATTGGTCTTGGCGATGGACTCAGGTGATCAATGGAAAAGGGAAAGGCAGAATACTTAATAAATGGAATACTTCCAAGGGATGCCATGGAGAAGAGAAAGATAAAGATGAGAGTTCTTCAGTTTTTGATGCACGATGGGGAATTATATCATAGGTCGGCTGCAGGACCCTTACTCAGATGCTTAGATGCACAACAGGCCAAATATGTGATGCGAGAAATACATGATGGTAGCTATGGAAACCATTCTGGTAGATGGTCCTTGGCACAAAAAAATAAGATAGGGATACTTTTGGCCCCCCATAGTGCAGGATTCTCTCTGGTTCGTGGAACAATGTAAATAATGCTAGCTATATGCCAACCTAGTACATGCTCCAGCCAAGTCGATGCAGCCAATTAGAGCTGCATACCCATTCGATCAATGGGGCCTAGACATTTTTGGACCTTTTCTAGTAGCAAAGGCACAAAAGAGGTATGTACTTGTAGGGATAGAGTAACTTCACCAAGTGGGTCGATGCTGAACCTCTTGCAAATATCTTAGAAAGGGAAGTTATGAATTTCATCTGGAAAAACATTATTTATCGGTATGGATTACCCCGAGTTCTAATCTCTGATAATGGAAAGCAATTTCAAAGTAGAAACATCATAGCATAGTTCAAGGAGCTCAACATCAAAAAGAACTTTACCTCCGTAGGGAACCCTTAGGCTAATGGTCAAATAAAAGTTACAAATAGAACCATTCTCAAACATCTACGGGGTAGGATAGGCGATGCTAAAGGAGTATGAATAGAGGAACTGCCTGGGGTATTATGGGTGTATCGGACAACCCCCGAGGGTCACGACGGGAGAAACTGTATTTAGTTTAGTTCACAGATTTGAAGCAATGTTACCTATAGAAATTAGGTTACCCACAGAAAGAGTTAAGCATTATGATGCAAGTTAAAATAAAAAAAAAATGAGCTTCGACTTTGATGTTATAGAAGAGAAAAGAGAGAAGGCGTTCATTCGAGTTAAAATTTATAAGTAAGGCATGGCAATCACCTACAAAAAGAGAGTCAGACCTTGAAGCTTTCAAGTAGGAGACCTAGTACTCAAAAAGGTAGAAGTATCTAAGCACGTAGGAAAGCTGAATCCAAACTGGAAGGGGCCCTTAGAGTCACTCAAATGACTAAAGAAGGGACATACAAGCTAGAAACATTAGAGGGAAAAGCATTACCTAAGCTTTGGACGGTAAGGAACCTGAAATTTTTTTTTTTACTTAGGTTTATTGTTTAAGAAGTTCTGGTAGACTCAAGCCTGTGAATATTATCGATCTTTTCTATTTTCCATTTGATTTGTCCTAACGATTAACCACTGTCAGTAATCGCTTCACATAATAATATGTAAAAAATAATGCATTCACGGTGATCAAATATTGCCAACTGAAAAGGGCTGCCCTAGTAATGGCAACGGCGATAGAACATCCAATACAACGTATATAATCAAGTGATCTAAAAAAGAATTAATCGCGCAACAAACTCTTAAGACTTGAAAAATAACTCACCACCAACATTGAGAGTTCTGAAAAAGAATAAATTGCAATGAATTCTTACGACATCAACAGTCAAAAACTGTAGCATAAATGGCATAAACTAGTCTAACGACCTGGTTTAACAACCCAGACCAAGAGCAATATCTATGCCAAGACATGCTGAAAAAGCATAAATGGCATAAACTAGTCTAACGACTTGGTTTAATGACCTAAGCTAAGAGCAATACCCATGCCAAGGCGCGCTTAAAAAACATAAATAGCATAAACTAGTCTAACAACCTGGGTAATGACCCAGGGCAATAGCAAGATCTACGCCAAAACGCTGAAAAAGCATAAATGGCACAAACCATCCTAATGACCTAGACATTCAAGCCAAGAGAAACATTAAAAAAGCATAAGAAAGATAATCTACCTTACTGACCTAAGTTAACGACCCAGGGAAAAGGCAATACCCACGCTAAGATACGCATGCTGGAAAAGCATAAATAGAATAAATCAATCCAACGAACTTAATTAACGACCTGAGGCAAAAGCAATCTCTGCAGAAGCAAACACCAAGATATGAATCTCATAAGACCTTAGCCAAATAAAGGATCCTATTATAAGCGAGAAAACAAGGCGCAGATGATTCAAATGCAAATAGAACTTCGTTAAAATAAGATTAGGATATAGTCCGGTCTTCATAGGACCTTACATCATATGAACAAAAGATATCTAAGCACCCAACCTATTACAAAACATTTGCCTTACTACAAAGACACTAGTTCTTGGAGTCATGCAATAAAACAAAAACAAATTCTTCATTCTCGAAGTTAGGGAGTTGAACGGATAGGTAGTCTTATAATTGATTATCTTTGCACATATCTAACTGCCCCAGGTCGAACCCCTCATTCACCCCTCCTAAGTGGGTGAGCTGAGCTTTGGCCTTCTCAAAAGCCTTGAAATCATCTTGTACGGCTTTGCTCAGGATGGCAAACTCAAAGACAGAGGAATGAACAAAGTCGTCAACAGCCTTGTGATGCAACCTTGTAAGTTAAACTTTAAACTCAGAGGATTTCTGATACTTTGCAAGCCCCGCCTTGCGACCTACTTCAACTGGTTGGGTTTCTCTAGCTCTACTTATTCTTTCAATGACTTTAGCTCTGCCTGAGCAGACTTGAGTTTAGTTTCCAAGGCACTAATCTTTTCTTTCTGACCAACTATTAGTGCATCTCGCGCCTTCAATAGAAGATCTTTGGAGAAAACTGATTGCTCCAGGGACTTCAGCTTGCCCTTAGCTTTAGAAGCAGACTTATAAACCTTATCCAATAATGCTCGAGCAGCCATAAGCTGCGAGTTAACCTCAGTTTTGTGATCTTACCATATGATGTTTTGAAGGGTCAATTGCTGAGTCAAGGCCACCATCTACGAGGTCGCACAAAAATTTAGCAGAGAACTATGAAAACGGAACAAACTTATAATCAAATAAATCGAAATACCTATGTCAGATTGTGTGCCGCCTACTCCTCTAAGCTTAGTAGAGACATGTCTGTCAGAATGGCCTTGTCGACATCCATGGCAATGCTATTGTAGAGGTCATTGGAGTCAGTCCCAGTCCCACATAGTAAGGCGGTCAAGTACAATGCCTCAGCATTGGGGTTAGGAATGGGCTAATGTTTGCGATTGGTACATTTTTCAGCCAACCTCCTCAACCATTTATGCAAATTCTCTAAAGCAGTAGGGTCTGTAGTGAACTCCAATGAATATCGAGGTCATTTGAGGGTGGTGCCTGTGTTACTGGACCCTTCTCTAGCCCAAGAAACCCCACTTGAACATGGCTAGAGCTATTAAGAGTCCTGGATGTCTCAACCTCTTTACCAAGTCGAGTCCTCTTAGGGCTTGGAGGATGGGGAGTTGTGTCTGAACTTTACCCAATAACCCCAATTGAGTAAACCTCATCAATTTGGATCGATGGTGGAAGAGATCAAGGTGAGAAAAAACCTGGCGACGGAAAAGTCTCGACTTTAATTGAAGTAGGAGAAACTAATAAGGGCTGAAGGCGTCTAGGATAACCCAACAACCTGGGTGGTTTAACTGGTAGAATTAGCTTAACCTACAGGAAATCCCTCCTCATAGAAAGTCTCGGCATCTGCTCTAAGCTGCCTTACCATGCTAGCCACCAAAGCTGCTCGCAAATCTATCTGTAAACACAAAAAAAAATCAAAATTAAGGAAATAATACAAGCAAAAAGGAAACAAAGGTGTAATAGTTACCGAGAGAAGTTTGAGGTCGTATAGGAGTAGGGGTTAGGTCAGCAAGTTTTAAGACCTCTTTGGTAAGAAATGGCGAGATGTCAAAAGGACGGCTTGTAAGATTTTTAATGAAACCCTTATCCCAAATATCTCATATGAGGTAGGAAAATTAGGTCTATTCGTGCGCCAAGACTCAGAACATTCCAAGGGTTACTGGAATGAGCCTCGACATAGAACTACTTATGCTTCCAAGACCCATAAGAAGAAGGCATTTTATTGAAGAAACGAACGTTATAACGAGCAGTACTATAATAAAGACCTCTGGTACCCAAGCTAGTAGAAAAATTCACATGGAACAAATTCCAAAAATTCACAAAAGAGGGTTCAACGTTAAAGCATCTCATGACCACAATAAAACCTAATAGGTTTCAAATCGAATTCGAAACTAGCTGGGTAGGACATACTACTAAATGGTGAATGATATTTGCAACGGGTTCACCAATGGGAAACCGTAGACCCGCCTCTGAGCAAGGAACGTGAAAGGGTAGACAATTAGGTGGCTGAGTGATGCTAGAGGATACACCTCTATTGTTGGGGCGAGGTTTCAGAGGTATCTTATTTGAGATCGAGGTCTTATTTAAGGTCAAAACTTTATTCGAGGCTGGAATATGAGTCTTAACTAAGGTTGCTGAAGAACTAGTGGATGAGCTAAAGTCACTAGAATATGAAGTACTGTTGGAACTACTTGATAGTGAGGTTGACATGAAAAGTTAAGGAGAAATTACCTACTTTGGCTGGTCTTCAAAATGCACAAGAGTGACTATAACTAAGTGAGGACGTTCAGTTTTTGAGCTGGCATGTGAAATTAGGAAAAGTAAAAGGGTAAATGAAGGTTGGGGGTATTTATGGGAGAACAATCTCGAATCCCGAGCTGATCTAATGGCCAAGATGAAAAGAAAGAATATCATCCAATGGATAGGGAGGATCAACTCTTGGGATGCCCAAAAAATGAAAAATATACATATTTTTTACATAGGAATGGCATCGGAAGCTCTTCTTAACACATTTAGTTGGGCAACTTTCTCATCTCTAACTTAAATATGAATAAGTTGAGGAGTGAATGATGGGAAGTGGGAGGAAATTCATCCTAGTACCTTAATTAATGACCTGACCTATATAATTAGATAAAATGGGGCAACATTAATCCAGAGCATCAATTCTGGGGGCACGTGGATTCATCGTCATTATAATATAGTACTCAAGGACCTGGTATGGAGGTACGACCTAAAAAGGGCGACCGTGGATCCTAAAGACGCATGGCATCAATTAGATGAAGAATGTATGCAATGTAGTATGGGTAGTATACTTTCCCACCCCTATAAATACCCTCATGTATTCTAGCAACAAGACTTTGGGTCATATCACAAAAATCTATTTCCTAGAGGTCGTAATGTTTAGACCTCTATTTTAAGTTGTAATCTTGCTTTCCTTCAAGGCTCCAGGACCTTACAATAAAATTAACTGTCGGAATCAATCACCATATCACACTATACATATATATGTGTGTGTGTGTGTGTAACGCCCCGATCGGGAGGCGCTTGCTTCCGTCTGAGATGCTACTCAAACAATACCACACGTCTTCTTTATAACAAAAAATACAGTTCCCAAAATTCCAAATTATTTACAACAACATTCATTGGATATTCAATTCTGAGTCGAAATATCTCAATCACTTTTAGCACTTCTATCACCCTCATTACCTTATGGTTCACGTGGGCTAGTCTGTCTTCGTCAGTTGATTTTATTTGGGGTAAAGAACAGAGAGCAATAATAGAACAACATAAGTCCGTATGACTTAGTGAGATGGTTTAGCAATAATAACAAAGTGACAATTGCACAATTATTACATAAGAGACAAATAGAAGCATAAATGTTTTCAGAAATTGTGAGAGAATGTTTTAGTCAAAGTTTTTGAGATGATCCATCTCACTACCATCCCATACCAGTGATGAAATTTCACAAGAACCACTATCTTTTATAGAGGCTTAAACCTCAACTATAATTAGAAAGGGGGTCGATGTGCCATTTGAACATCTACTAGATTCTAGTCAAATATTTGAGATTTAAAGTATAAATGTCAGGCATACCGAGTAACTAAATATAATTTAACAAAGCATTTTTATTGTTAACCTGTTGGAGGTTCTCCTACCTTATCACTCCACTTTTGAAAATATGAAAATCCTTATTCCTCCATCCTGAGTAATCGGCTTGGATAATATACTATAACAAGTAGGCATTGCTAGCTATATGACTCATCCCCCTAATAGCTAGCTACCTCCAGCTGACTACGAAACCAAATGCAATCAGTAAGGTATCAGCAGGAGATCGGTCACCGTCGGTCCATTCAGCCGGGTCCATCCCCCCGCTAATCCTAGGGCCCACCCCTAAGGGTATCAGTAATCAATACAGTATCATTGACCAGTAATCAGTGCCCAACAACATTTCATATAACGCATCACTTTGCCATGGCAAACAGTAACCAAATAATCAATATCAGATTCATTTCCAGATAACAGTCATGGCTATGATGAGAAATATATCTCAAAATCAACATTTTACGTAACACATCATTTCGCCATGATGGACTGTACCAGATGATCGACATCTATAACTTCTAGTCACAATCATGACTATGGCGGTAAACATATCTCAAAACTATTTTCAATTTCCTCAACACAATCGCCAAATTTCTGGCGAAATGACATTAATTGGTATCAATAAAAGAGATCAATATAAAAAGGGCGATGTGGAGTACTATTTTCAACACATAAATCGAAAGAAATCAATGACTAGGATATAATAACATGCATATATTCTTTCCCTAGCAAGGAATCTCATACTATTGAGTATGAACCCACCTGACAAAAACAGAGGATTCTTAGCCGTATAGTCACTCAGGTCCTGGCTTTTTAGGCAAGCTGAGCACTGTTATAAGATAACTCAAGTTATCACCTTATAAATCCACTGGTTCTAATTATAAATATAACTGATGTCTTTATCAAACTTAAGGTTGTTCTGACACATTCCCAATAATCCTTAAATGTTTGGAAAGTTCATGACCTGGTCTCCTATACAATTCAAAGTTCAGAATAAAATGACCTATTCCAACATTATGATGGTTTTTGAATCATAATTTCCAATGTACTTAAACGTCCTCATCGAGTTCTTTAGTTAATTCATTTGTTCAATCCTAACTCCCTCAAGTTTCATGGCATTCTGGAATGTTTATAATCATCCATCGTAGTTCCTAACTCGATGAATCAGTAAACAAATAATCAAAATTCCACTTAAAGGCTTAACGGTATTTCTTTCGGCTGATTGAGTTGATATTGTAATAATTATAAAATTAACCCATAACTTGAGCTAAATTATAGTTTAACAGCCTTAGTACAATCATAATTAAACTAAATTCGAAAATCTAATTACATCAACAACTTAATCGAATTAAAATTTGATTATTAAAAATTACCCAAATTGGGTCAATCCGGGATCCAATCTTAAGTCGAGGATAGCTCAAACGCATCCAAAACTCAATTCTACATAAACTGCCAAAACGCCACCGTCACACGCCGCCGCCATCGCCGCTCACCGCCACCAAAAACTAAAACCAACACCACCACCAGCTATGTCTCAACGAGACCAACAAAACCCCTCAAACAATTTTTACTTATGTTGCCTCCTCGACAGAGAATTTGGACTAAAACTGCCATAAAACCCTTACCGCCGCCGCCGCCGCCACCTTGCCGTCGCGATTTCTCTATCACAGATGTTCGAAAACTCAATCAAAAGGTACCAAAATGCTCCTCTCAACAAGCCCATCAAAACCCACCAGTTAACTTCTAGTTTTCGTCGCCGAATATGTTAAACCGGCCACCACCGACGTCGAGCTCTGTCCCGATCGAAAATTTCGGCAATTCACTAGTTGTCTTGGGGAGTTTTTGGTATGTTTATGCTCCTCGAGATGAAAGTAATCTAAGTATGGCTTTGGTTTCCAATTTCGAGCAGAAATGGGGAAAAATCGAGCTTCTGGGGAAGTAGGGGTCACCTTTGAAAATTTGAAGAAATTTCGTCCTTGTTTGTATTTATTGATACATTTTTCTGGGCTTTTTAGATTAGCCCTAAAACTTCTGGACCGACCTTGATCAAGTCCTTGAGGTTTTCAACCGAATTCAATTATACCCCAATATTCTTATTTTAGCCCTTTATAGCTTTGTTTATCACACTTTGACCCCTAACATCTTTAATTAGGGCAACCAAGTCCAACTTTATTTATTTTGAAGCCCTTAAGCTCTTAACTTTCACTCATTGGCCCTTTAAACTTTATAATTTTAAACGATTAAGTCCTTTTCTTAATTGCAATTAAATCCTTCAATACCCACATTTCTACCTAGACCTTTACTGATTTAATTTAATCAACTTAAATTTATAATCCAAAATCAGAGTGTTACAGTGTGCGCAGGGACGAATCTAGAACTGAGACTATTGGGGGCTATAAATTATAAAACATAAAATTTTAAATACAAAATTCATAATTTAAAATTTTGAAATATATGTCATTATCGAAATTGAGCATGCCGCTCTTTTATATAGTAAATTCATTAATGATTGAATCAATGTCAAAATATTTAACAATATTTTTCTCGATATAAGTAACTACACAATTGACTAAAAGATTGTCTTCCATCTTTTTTCTAAGCATATTTTTGACAAATATGTTTCCAAGCATATAAACTAAAAGTGTCATGATGGACCTAACTTAATTGTAAATTATTTGACTGTAAAATTGTATTAAACTTTCCAAAACTAAAATACATAAAAAATTAATAAAAATTATTACTAAAATTTTAGATATATATAAACTAAAAATTATTATAAAAATTAATATATATATATATATATAACAATGTTGGGGGGGGGGTTATTACTAAAATTTAAAAATAGATAAAAATAATACAAAAATTAAAAATTATATACAAAATGTGGGGGGTGGGGGAAAGGAGGCAATGGCCCCCTTGCTCTCTGTAGATCCGCGTTTGTATATATCCCAAGTGCATCTAATTTTTAATTAAATTATTTTTATAAGGAAAGATTTAATACATGTACCACATAATAATGAAATGAAATAGGAAATGAAATAGGAAATGAAATATAAATTGAAATGAAGAATCTAAATTGGTTAAAATTAGATCAAAATCTCCACTAAAAGAAATTATAAATTGCAACTGATTTTTGCAACGACAAGGCTTCTGTTGCAATTTGCAATGGATTTTGTAACAGAAAAACTGTCATAAAAAATTTGTTGTAGAATTTGTCGTAAAGTAGCAAAGATTGAATAAATATATTTTGATGTTTTGAGATGGATTTTAAATTAAAGAAAATATATAAAAAAAATATTTTTTGATGGATTTTTTTCATTGCAAAATTAAAAGAAATAATTTAAAAAAAAATTTGCAACGAATTTTGAAATCATTGCAAAATAGCTAGAGGGAAAATAAACCCTAAATTTTGCAAAGAATTTTTTTGTTGTAAAAATTTTAAAAAATAAGAAATATTTTGCGATGGATTTTAAAATGCATGGTGAATCAAATGGAAGGGGAAGCCTCGCACATTTTGACGCTCTCTCTCCCTCTCAAGGCAATTTCCCCCCTTTCTATTATTTTTTTTACTTCTTTGGTCATAGCTGCCATCAAACACCTTGCCAGTGGTGGTAGCAATAATCATGCTAGCTGCGCTTGGCCAAAAATTGGCTAGCCGCACGCGCCTCGCTCTGCTGGTTGCAGCCAGCAACAACAACGGCTAAATCTGATGGCCTTAATTTTTTAATGTTATGGATTTAAATTATGATATTATATTTTTTAAATATTAAATAATATTATTATTTTTTGTTTAATTTCAATTGCAGGTTTCAGAGCTTACTTTTGGATTATTTCTAGCTAAGTAAGGTAAATTTTTTAATTATAATTTATTGACTTATGTATTAGCTTAAACTTGAATTAAAATTTGCATTTATATTAAATGTTATTATATTACGTCAGATTTTTTTTTTTTTGAATTAAATATTCGATTAGAGTTTGTATTAAGTTAAAGTTTATGTTGGTATATGTTGAATTATATTAACTTTATAAGTTTTAGTTTAATATATGAAATTATGGTTTATGGATAAATATATGCACATGTAAGAAAATTTTAGATTGATCGTCACTTTGTAAATTGTGATATATATTGCTTTGTCGTGATCATCACTTTGTAAAGGGAAGTGTTTCTGTGTCATTATATGTTTACAAATATTATAAGTTGTTTTCAATTGAAGTGATGCTATTCATTTTATTAATTCTTGTTTTTTGGGCAATTTGAAGTCTTCTATTTAAGGGAGTTTTTGATAGAATGTATCATATCATATTAAGTGTTCGGTCTTTTTAACTACTTGGATTTGTCTGATGTGACAACAAACAAATAAAAGATTGAAAGGTCAATGGATCATAGATGTTCCATTCATTGATATGTTTGTCATTTTCATCATTACAAAATTTTTATTATGAATATTGAATATTAATGTATGACAAATGTAATTATTTGGGTTGACAAGATTGACAAAAAATCATATTTTGTAGATTTCTATTGTAACGCCCCAACCGGGAGGCGCCTACTTCCGCCCAAGACTCTACTCAAATATATACCACGAGTTTCCTGAATAGCAAAAAATACTCATTTCAAAATTCAAGGTATTTAATTTCTACAACAACATCCATCAGATGTTCAACTGTAAATCGAAATATCATGAATCACACTTAGCACTTCTATCACCCTCATTACCTCGTGTGTCACCTAGGTTAGCCTATCCTCATCACTGGTTCCTATCTAGGATAAAGAATGAAAAATAACAATAAAACAATGTAAGTACAAATGACTTAGTGAGATAGTCTAACAATAACAACATAGTGATAATTTCTCAAATAACATATAGAAAATAAGTAGAAACATTTAAAATTTCTAGAAGTCGTGAGAGAAGGTTTTAGTCAAAATTTTATGTGATCCATCTCACCACCGTCCCATTCCAGTGGTGAGACTTTACAAAATCCACTATCTCTCACAGAAGTTTAAATCTCAACTATGCTCAAAAGGGGTGATATGCCATTTGAAAAACTACTAGGTTCTATCAAATATTCAAGTTTCAAAACAATAAGTATCAGGCATATCAAATAAACTAAATATAATTTAGCAAACACTTTCACTGTTAAGCTATTGGTGGTTCTCCTATCTTGACACTCCACTTTCGAAAACACGAAAATCCTTATCCCTCTAAAGTATCGAGCGATCGACTCGGATACTTATAAACATACATTAGGCATGGTTAGCTGCATACCTTACCAGTTCATAGGAATCTACCTCCAGCTGGCTATGAGACTGGGTTATGTGCATCACGCACGGGTATCAATCAAAAGATCTGCCATCGCGGTCCATTCCACCCAGCTATCTTTCGTAACCAATCCCAAGGCCCACCCCAAGGGTATTAATCATATTCATACATATCATATAGCCTACCCAATAGCATTTTAGATGACACATCAAGTCGCCATGTTAACATACAAACTAATTCAACACCAGGCTGGTTTTCAGAAAAGCATGGCAATAAAAAAACATATATTTTGAAATCACTTTTTAGCTTCCTCAACATAATCGCCAATTTCAGGTAAAGCCATATCAATCAATATCAACGGAAGCGCTTAGTATAAAAGGGTCATGTGGAGTACTATTTTCAATACATAGATTGAAAAGAATCAAGCGATTTGGATATATTAACAAGTATAGATGTTCTTTCCCCAGCAAAGAAATCTCATACTATTGAGTATAAACTCACATGGCAAATGTAGAGAAATTCCTAGTCGTGTGGTCACTCATGTCCTAGCTTCCTAATTAGTCCGAGAACTATCATAAGATAACTCGGGGTATCATCCTATTAATCCTTTAGTATATAAATATATATAATTAATTTATCAAACTTAAGGTTATTCTAACACTCGAGTTCAATTCTATCTCATCTCAGATGGCCTTAATCTTCTAACTCTTTGACACTTCAGCATTATAAGACTTTGCTTACTCGAGCCCAATCATTCTCACTTTATCGTCTTAATGTTTTGACTGTCTTAACAGCTTTACGTGCTTGGGCAAATTTAATCCTCAAACTACCTCCAACAAGCTCCATCTGTCACTTTACTTACTCTATAGTATGTGATGAAGGTCCAGGTTCCTAAACCTGTTGGGTTTTATGAGTCAATTCGGCCCAAGTTGGATAATTCATTCTTTTTTTAACATTTACATAGCTTAATCTTTTAATTTAAACTCAACCTCTTTTCATAAAATAACCGGTCATACTATCAAGTCCAAGGACATAGATGTAAATCAATATTTGTTAACTTACTAAGCTTAGATCATATAATTAATTCTTAACACTCACAATATTATGTTATTAGCTTGAGTTAAATTACAATTTGGTATTCTCAATTTAATGAACATTTGATCAGAATTGTAAAAATCAATCGAATTAATATTCGATATGCAATTTACCAAAATTGGATCGAATCGAGATCCAGTCTCAAGCATAGACCAGTCTAGATGAGTTCGGAATTCAATTCTGCATAGACTGGCCAAACGCCCCGCCACGCGTCACCGCCGGCAATGGGAACCAACACCACCACTAGATGCTCCTTGCTAAGGCGAACATAATCCCCAATGCAATTTTCCAATTCACTGCCATCTCAATGGCTAATTTGGCCAAAACCTTCCCTAAAACCCTAACTTGCCACTGTACGCCACCGCGCCCAATTCCTCCACCGCCGCGCATTGTCTTACCACATTAACTCCATCATTACCTTACCCAAGTTGTTACGACCAAAACCCGCCATCCCGTTTCCGCAACTGGAGACGGCAGAACCGCTAAACCCACTGTCGCTCTCCATCAACTGGCATTTTTTGGCAAATTCCTCTGTTGTTTTTGAGTAATTTTGGTATAGTTTTGTTCCTCTCAACTAGAGGAAGCTTTCTATCAGAATAATTTCATGTTTGTCGATGATTTTCCGGCGCTTCGCCGATAGGTGAAGTTAGGGTAATTTTTGTGAATTTGATGAAATCAGTCCTTCCTTCAATATATATAAACTTAGTTTTTGGATATTAATTTTTCCTCCCAAACCTTCCACCGCTTTCAACTAGGTCCCATCAGCTTATAATAAATTTCAATTTGATCCCTAAGTTTCAATTGAGTCCTCCAACCTTTAATTCTTACACATTAACCCCTAACATTTCTGCTTTTGGGCAAATGGGTCCAAATTTAATTATTTTAAAGTTCTCATACTTTTAATTTACTCACATTGACCCCCTAAATTTTATAATTTTTTATCAATCAAGTCCTTCACTTATTTAAAATTTAATCCTTCGATTGTAAATATTTATCTCTAGATTTTAATTAAATCTAATCTAAAATTAATCTTGCCAAACTTATCGATTTTACATTTTATTATATTTTAGGATTTCAAAATTTGGGGTGTCACATCTACGATTATTACGTGTTTCAATATGTTATTCGAAGTATGAGTTCTGCGTTGCAAATGTGAAGACATTTAAAGTGAACCAATAATTGATTGATTGAGACCAATAATTGTTATTCGGATCATGAGTTATTAGGATTATTTCAATTTTGTTATTCACATTACTGTAGCTGTTCAGATTTTGTTATTCATATTTGGATAATTGCATCATGTTATGCTGATAAAAGGAGTTATTCATGAATTTTGTGTTATTTGAACTAAGAGTTATTCCTTTATTGATATTTAAGGATACATCAATAAGTGGGTACTTATATTACATATTTGTCAATAGACATCTTATATGGTTGACCACCACACACGAAAGCTTTTGTGTTGTCTATATCTATTTTCATATAGTCTATATGAAACTAGGGGTTACTCATCTATCTTTTTAATTTAAGTTTTCAAAATAATTTTGACGGACAATTCTTTTGGAAATCCTTTCGTTTGATGTTATCCAGAGACAGGTAAGACGATGTGGTTTGTGGTGTTTGAGGTAAGAATTATTTCAAGCATAACATGAGTTTTTCTTAAGTAGATTTCAAAATATAAATTTCTCAATTTCTGTAAGTGTTTTGAATTCATTTATGTGCCTCAGAAAAAGTTTGCTTTGTTGGAACATGAGATGATAGAGATTTGCAAATATTTGAGGTTGAAGAGAATGGTGCTTGATTAATATGTATTAATGTTTTATATATTTTATGAAGATGGTGACACTTCAATAATTACATGTGGATAATTTTATGTTGTAAAATTTATGAATATTTTATTTAATTGATGTTATTTTATGATTTGGTGGAAGATATTCTTACTTTATGATTTGGTAGAGAATATTGTTATGTATGTTGCTGTAGAATTTGTAAATATGTTATTTATTGATTACAGGTTTTCAATATGGCTAATATAGAATGTATTTTTTTTTAATTTCTGCAAAGTTTGCCATGAAAATTAAAATAATTTTTTTTTAAAAATACTTTGCGATGGACATATGCGACTGATAATATATTCGTTGCAAAATTGTGACAGTTTTTTTCCATTGCAAAATCTATTGCAAAAAGCGTGCTTTAAAACCATCACAAAATGAGATGTCTTTGCGACGGAGGTTTTTGTGAAGGATTTTGTCTATCGTAAAATCCATTGCAAATAGCATTTTTTGAAAAATTCGTCGCTAATAGCAATTTTTTTTAGTAATGAATTAGGAATTTTCTGTTAATATTTATATGAACAATATGTGAATTGGACAAAGACGAATGTTACTGCACTAATAAAAAGCTTGAAACTTAAACAGAAATCATCTTCCTATGCTAGAATATTGTCTAATCATGTCCACTCAACACAAGTACACGCTACAATTTTCTTTTCAACAAATGGTACCTCAAGAAGGCAACAAAAAATTAACAAAGTATTTGTATTATGTAAATTAAAATATTTTTGCGCACAAATGTAAACGTGTATTTTTTGTTTTTCAAGCTTTGCTCCATTTATTCTATCTATGTATAATGGTCAAAAATTATAATAAGAAAAGATCTCGACATAGTCATATCTCTATCAAAATCTTGTAAACTTTTTTTCAAAATAATCCTCAACATAATAAACAAGTGCTAGTTTCACATTAGGAAATGTCAAGCAATCTTATTTAAGTGCTGCAAGAAATTAGATTCAAGATATTATGCTATATTTCCATACTCATTGGAATTTTCAACCATATATGTATATATATATACTACCTATATAAGTATGAACAGGGAGTGATTTCTTTAATTTTATGTGAGGATGACAATATCCCTATTTAATGAGACTACCACATTGAATCCACATGGTTTAATAGTAAAATATAACAAAATTAAATTTATTTTTTATTAGACTCATAAAATAATAACTACATTGTAATGCCTCATCCCATATAAACTAAATTTAGAAAGAATGGGTACTATATAAGTTTTGGCCAAGGAACTCATGTGCATTCATTAGATATCTCTTTTGGGCAAGTTAATCATATCTCAATTCCATAATGCACTCGGTGGATTTGGAGGCAATTCTCCTGTCCAACAAGCTTGTGGGCCCAGGGAGGGAGAAATGATATTAGAGCCAAGTTTCGATCCTAGGAGCTTTGGGTTATGGTCCCATGCTTTCGCTGAACCACTTTGAATTTGAACCCATGCCCTTTCGGACCAGTACCTTGAACTGGCACCTTAAACCGCTTGACTATCTTGATTGGTTGTAATGCCCCATCCCACATAAACTAAATATTGAAAGAATGAGTATTATATATAAGCTTTAACCAAAGAACCCATGTGCATTCATTAGACATCCCTTTTGGGCAAGTTGACTATAGCCTAATTTCAGGATGCACTTGGTGGGTTTAGAGACAATCCTTGCATCCAACTGGTTCGTGAACCCAGGTTGTGACCAATGGTATCAAAGCCATCACCAGTAGAAATATTAGGAGTTAAGTGCTACACAGGATAAATTGCTACGGTTGTGGGAGTTACCTTTTGAACCCACAGGACAAAGTGCTATACACAAGGGAACTACCTCCTGATCCGGTAGGTAGGCTTGGCAATTTGAACTCATCCCACGGGTACCCGTTGGGGTGGGTAAAAAACCCAATCTACATGGGGCGGGGCGAGTTTTAGTACAAATTTTATGTGGGGTGGATCAGGTTCGAGTTCAAGATCAATCCGCCCTTCCCGGGTATACAGCATTAACAATGTTTTTAAAAAAATTTTAGCTGATAAACCTCTCGAATTGGGTGAGTATATTATAATTAATGATGATATCGAAGATGGCGAAGATTCTCCTATGCCACTTGCTTGATGATGATGGAGAGTTATGCTAGACTATAAGTGTAGATTTTATCATATTTATGATTAACTTTTTTATATTCTAGTTTTTTGTTGGCATATTTGGATATTGTCATGTTAAATTTACTTTTATGAGATTGTTGTGAGTTGACATATTGCACAGATTATTGAAAGACTTAACAAAATTTGTGTTTGATTTTTGTTGTTATGATATTTATAAAGACAAAACTATTGTTTTGTTTGAAATTGTACTAAGTTGTTGTGAATTGGGCAGATCAAGGAGGGGTGAAGTGGAGCGGGTACGGGTGTGGGTTTTATATATTTAATGTAGGGCGGGTTGAGATTTTCAAATCTAATACCAGCGGAGTAGGGCAGAGCGGGGTTCAGAATATTTTCTAAGTGCGGGACAGGTTCGGGTTTAAGAAAAACCCACCCCAACCCACCCCATTGCCAAGCCTGCCTATAGGAGCCACCTTTAGACTCCCAACACTTGATGACTAATCTTCGATCTGTGTCACGCCGCGATGAGAATGTTGCATTTTGAAGGAGGGGTGATTATAATGCCCCATCCCACATAAACTAAATACTAAAAGAATGAGTACTATACAAGCTTTGGCCAAAAAAGTTATGTGCATCCATTGGATATCCCTTTGGGCAACTTGATCATAGCCTAATTTCAATATGCACTCGGTGGGTTTGGAGACAATTCTCGTGTCCAAACAACTCATGGGCCCGAGGTGTGACATGCATTAAAATTAATTAAATCAAATCTTCTAGTTTAAGGAATATATATATATATATATGCAATGAATATACATCGCCATTTATTAATTACATGCATTTTCCAAGTTACATTTGTTTTAATTAGCTTAAAAAAAATAATAACTACATTAAAATTAATTAAATCAAATCACCTACTTGAAAAATGTATATGTATATCACATTTATTACATCAATTGAATTTATCTTTTGATCAACGTATTTAATTGGTCTCATCGAAATTGGCATTATTAAATATTTATTTAATTTGATCGGAAAAATAACAATTAAACTAAAACAAATTAATTCAAGTATATTCCTATCTTATGAGACTATTGCACATTCAATACACATGGTTTAATGGTGAATTATAATAATAATCAAATTTATTTTTGATTAGGGTAATAGATAATAATGACTGCATCAATATACATGCAACTAAGCCTTTCAAGTTCTATACATACATCACATTTAATACATGTATTTTATATTAAATTTCTTTTTACTTAGACTCATAAAAAATATTAAAACAATATTATAACTAGTTGGATCAAGTATTTCTACTTACCAAATATATATACAATACATTTATTACATGTATTAAAATTTATTTATCTACCGACATATTTAATTAGCCTAATAGATACAAAATGATATTTTAATTGAACTATTTATTTAAGCAGACTCATAAAAATAAACAACTAAACAAAAATTAAAAAATTCAAGTCACATCATATTAACGGTTTGTACGAATATAAAAGGGCTACTCCATCTCGATGATTCCTATGAAATTATCCATAATCCTTAAAATTTCAAAAGAAACAATTTTCTACCATATAGAAAAATCACTTAGCCACATGATGGATAAAAAATTAATTAGTGAGGAAAAACAATGATAATTCATAATATGTTCTCCCTTAAAAATAAAAAGAGAAAAATACTTGCTATATATGAACATGGTATCCAATTCAATGTAATAGTGAATTTAATATGATAATAGGAAAAAATAGACTAAGTCTGGTAAGAGGATTAAGAAAAATTCTATTAATAAGGAAAACAATTATATTTCAAAAATATGTTCATACAAATATTTTCTTTGAATTCTCCAACTTATATAAAAAGAGAAAAATATTTAAATATTTGTTATATATCAAAATAGGTGTCTGGCTCAAATTGATAGAAAAGACTAAATTTTATTCGATTTTTCTTTCTTCAATTGATTTATTTATATATTTAAAAAATATACTTTGATCTCACTAGTTATGAAGTATATTCTCAATAAATGCATAGCATCCAATAGTAAAAAGTCTTAATTTCTTATATAATTAAATCTTAAATAATTAATACAATATATTTACTTATTTCATACAATGAATATTGATGTGAGGTGGGAGGTAATTCATCTTAGTACCTTAATTAACGACCTAACCCATGTAATCAGATAAGGGGACCAACATCAATCTAGAGCATCAATTCTGGGGAGACGTGAATTCATCGTCATTATAATATAATACTCAAGGACTTGGTATGGAGGTACGACGTAAAAGGGGCGATTGTGGGTCCTAAAGACTCGTGGCATCAATCAGATGAAGGATGTATGCAACGTAGTACAAGTAGTACACTTTCCTACCCCTATAAATACCCTCATGTATTCTAGCAACAAGACTTTGGGTCAGATCACAAAACTCTATTTCCTAGAGGTCGTAATGTTTAGACCTCCATTTTAAGTCGTAATCTTGCTTTCCTTCAAGGCTTCAGGACCTATTAATAAAATTAATTGTTTTTGAATCAATCACCATATCAGTTTGGCGCCGTCTGTGGGAACTACGAGTCTAGAAGTGAGATAGAGCGAAATGGTACAACCAAGGGAAGTATGCTGCAGCATATTCTCTATAGCTCAGACCTACCGTTAAAACGGCGAATTAGGGAAATACAGTGAATGCAATGGAAGACACGCCCACATCAAGGGTGTATCAACTGACATAAGAGCAATGACAAGTTATGGTCGAATTCTTAGCTCAACGATTGCTCTCCAAGAAAGGGAAAACTGCACACTTACCTCAGAGAAAATTATTTTGCAAAGACCCAGAGCCAGAAGATTTCAGTAAGAAAAAGAACCCCGAAATCAGACCACTGGACAGAGCTCAAGAGAGCTCCCTAGAAGAGGTTGAAAGTAAGATGTCTAAAGAATTCGAGGAAATAAAAAAAACAAGCAAATCTGTAGCGCCCCCATTCAGGATGACCCCTAAGCGGAGGTGCTACCAATTCAAGCTTGAAATCTAAATCAAATAATAACTGGGGAATCAAGAATCTAACCAATCTCAAGGAAAAACAACTTGCACTAACCTAAAATATAACTCCATAGCATAATATGTACAACCAAGTATCTTAGGTTTCATACAAACATCTTCATAACATCTCTTAGATAGTTGTTTCGATCAAGTGTAGACTATATGTACAATAAAAACATCTAATCTATTACAAAATAACCCTTCAACCAAAGCATGAATCCCTGCTTCTCACGTAGACTTGTCTGAAAAAATAAAGAATACAAGAAGGGTAAGTCCTAAGGACTTAGTGAGGGAAGGAAAATGACAGGACTAAAAGAAAAATCATTGAGATACAATAATAAATGAACAGTTTAGTAACAAGTAAGAACTTTTGATATGAATCAATAGCGTACATGACACACATGATATCAAATTTAACAGGTTCTTGGTCATTCCGTCCCTATTACTCTTGAATCAAATTATAATTGCTAGTATCGGGCATCGGTACAGTATAAACAATATTTCCTTATCGCTCCATTGCTCGAGCACTCAACTCGGCAGGTAATAATTAGTTTATATGGCATGGTTGACTACATGCCGGATCTCTTCATTCACAGTTCGCTATCTCCAGCTACCTGTAAGTTAGAATCATAGATAGGTACTAGCCGTAAGACCTGTCTCCATTGGTCCACTCCACACGACTGTTTTTCGAACCTAGTCCCTGGCCCAAACCCAGTAGCTTTCCTCCGAGTGGAAACCGCCCATGGCATCCCATGGGTTAAACTAATATAATGCCAATAGATAAAAAATTTAACCTTTAGATGATAAAATGAAGATAACAAGATACAATCTGAACATCCAATATATTGGCCAACAAGGCCGTTTTAGAATAATAATCCAAGCATTCCATTGGAATTAGCACTCAGCTGATACAACCGATAATCTAGTATGTCGTTAAGGCCAAATAACTGATATATAGAATTAATTTCAATATGCCGATAAGATTTCTTGAACAATCAACATGTTTATAAGAAATGAACAAGTATTACGAGGTCAGTCGACAAAGCTGTAGGGTATAAAGGACAAGATAGAATAATATATTAAAAGTTCTGGACACTAGAACAGAAAATATCTAGTCAATATTATACTGACTTAAGCATTAGAATGCCCTCGGCTAGCCTGGAGTTTACTCATGATTGTAGGATTCAACCCAAATTTGATTGCTCGACCATGCAAGTCGATTCATCCGGATTCCTTCCAGATACAGTTACAAACAGATTTTACCTTCATCAAATCCTATTATATGTTAAAAAATTTTGGAACTAAAAGTTTAAATACCACTTCAATAGTATTGATATCATTAAGAAAAGAAGTATTATTTCCTCTAAATATAGTTGTAAAAATTAGAGAAAAAATTAAAATATAAATATAAATAATATATATGACTATTCACGAGTTACCTGGTGTACCTACAGGTTGGGCCAAAAAACGATGAGTAATTAGGTGGCGTGTAAAATTACCCACGTTTTATTGGGTAAAGGAAATGAGGCTCATTACACGCAATTTTTTGGGTACCCATGGGTATGGGTAATTTTTTGACATATCTACTGACGCAAGAGCTTTCACACTGGGAGTTCTTGCATTTGTGCCTACATTATCGGCACATGTTTTCATGTAATGTTTGCTTCCAAAAAAGTAACATATTTCATCCTTGTGTCTGCAGTTCGCTTATGTATGTCCATGCTGCCTATAAAATTTACAAATTATTTCAAGCTTACCCATAGATCGAGCAGAGTTACCTTGGAGGTGATTAAAGTGCTTCCTCATACTATACCTAAAATTTTTGGTATCCTTTTTTCTAGGGTAGCCCATGGGACCCATGGTGTGGAAAGGTCGAGCTTACTTGGCTTTTTCTTTTGCTGTTTCGAGTTCCATTATGTTGGCTTCAACTTGCATGGCACACTCTATTATTTTGACATAGCTTGTTGCATCAACAGATAAAGTGGTCTGACGAATATTATTTTTTAAACCTCACATCTTTTTAACTATTATTTTTTCAAATTCTAAACAACATAATCCAAATCTTAATAAGAACATAAAAAATCAATTCTTTTTATCTTTATAAATCTATATGCTTTGATACTACTAGATGTGGCACCCCGAAGGCCTCGAAGCCACTACACCGTGACACAACCTTTTTCAGGATATTTTCCTTTCAAGAGCCAATACCAAGTGCTGATCAACAAAATAAAATGGCATATCATATTAAATGAAATAACTTATATATTAATTTTTGTACTCTAGTCTATATTTATCTCTAGTTATTAATAAGTATACATATCTTAGTACGTAAGTTATAGCACGAATGCTGCCATGGCTATAAGTCTTATTATGTATATACATAAACTTATCGATTTGGGTACATTTGGATTCAAACAAAAGAGAATTTCTTCTTTCTTTATTCCCAAGTTCTCTCTTCTAGTTCGACCATTCTTGCTTCATCTATATAAAGAGAAGTATGAGTGTGAGTTCAAATGAAACAGTGAGCAAAGTTGGTGTATAGAGTTTATTCTGCAGTAGAAGATGATAAAGTGAGAAATATGTAATGAGTAGGATACGAACATGCCGGGATAACTCATTTTGTATAACAAGTCTTTAAAATACTTTACAAGTCGTATGCACATATATTTGAAATATATTAAGGTTTAACATAAATCATGAGGTGATTGAATTAAATTGCTTATAAGAACCTTACCGGACCAGAGAAATCATAATCATATTAAACCTTTTTTGTAACTCTATCATATCCCATACTAGTGAGGAGAACTCATAAATCTTAATGTCTTTTTCATGTTCAGACTCAAGCATACAAGATTCTAGAGGTGGCCTCCGCCACACACCTCCTGTCAACGCATGTGGTACTTAGATAATGTAATTGGTGATAGATTTTCAACTAACTCATCGAATTAACCTATTTTGATTTGGAAATTAAATAGTGAATTATACATTGTTGGAAAACTATCTGTCTAGTTTCCAAAAAGTTGAAAAGAATGATTTACAGAAGAAGGAAATTAGGAAGAAAGGTAGAAAAATGAATGACCAAATTTGATATGAGGTCAATGATGAGGTCTCCCCAGGTCAATATTTTTTCACCAAGTCTCTCAAAAAGGTTAGACGATAGGATGTAGAACCTAAAACACAAGAAAAGGAATTAGAGGGTTGGTCTGTAGGTCCCACCTATAACACTCCGATTGCTAAAGCAGTATTGTGTTGTAAGGTCGAGAATTAAGACAAGTGGACTATGAAAATGTCAACAACCTACTATTTTGTTTGAGAATATTTGTAGAAAGGCAAATTTACGGACCTATCACTTTAAAGTCGAATAAAACAGGTGAGATTGCTCAATATATTCTTCTTGTATGGTTGAGAATTTAGGTTATCTGATCAAACATTAGGTTGAGTTGATTAAAAAAAAAAAAGGCATGAATCTTATCTTGAAATGATATTTTCCCCCAAGATTAGAATAAAAAGGGTTTTTCTATGTTTTCCCACGTCAAACTTCATCTGAGGACAAAAAAATATAATTATTTTAGCTCTTAAATGAGATATTTAGTGATTATCAAGAATATTGTTCGGACATTCTCTGGCATTGTGTACATCTATCATTGTTCACTTTATCATGTTCCCTTATCAAGCATGATTTATATGAGAGTATCAAAATCTCATAATGCTTGAGTGTAGAATTAAGGGTAATTTGCTACGCAAGAATGGAGTTAGATGGTATAGAATAAGTTTAGGTCATTAGGAAAGGAATGAATATGGAAAAAATAAAATGTTAGTATAATTTATTCGATATTCGATATGTATAAGGAATGAAAAAGGAATAGAGTCATCATTTCTTACTTGATTACAATATCATATTGATATTTAGTAATAATATTTTGGAATAGAATAAAGTATTTTGAATGACCAAATTATCCTTTTGTATAAAATTATTGAAATAAAATATATGTATAGATTATTTATATCTTATAATTTTATGTTTTTTCCGATACAATCTTTAGTTTTTTATTTCATAAAATTGTATGACATTATATTTATTATGATGTATTTATTTCTCCATGAACTATCTAGGGGTTGAAAATATAAAACTATTACAATGTAAAAGACGTTATTGGACATATAAATTCGGCAACAATATTTTGTTAGATCAATATATTGATACGAGTCATAATATAAACTACTCTATCTAATTATTATACATCCATCATTATTTATTTATTTTGTATTATGATATATTTTTATTATTTATTTGTACTTTGAGAAGTAAAACTATTTTTTTGAGTAAACATAAAGAAGGTGCATTACTAGCTAATTTCTCTATTGATAGAGTTCAAGATTGTGAGAGAAACTCGTAGAGAAGAATATACCACCAGAAAAATGTACACAAAAATTATTGTGATGGTCTAGACCTTTTTTATTAAATGTTAAGAGGTAATTTTATCTAATAAAAAAATAAATTTATTTCTAATAGATTGAAAATGATTAAACTTATGTAGATCGGAAGGAATGGCTAAACCAATATTTTTTGGAATGAGGATTCCTACGGGAATAGAAACTCCTAATCTTAAATTTGTACCAAGTATGGGTTTATGAATAAACTTTTGAATGTCCGTTTTATTTCTTCTTCATTCTGCATATCAATCATACTATGTAAGTCTATAAAAAATAAATATTAAAAAATAATTGTTAAATAAATATTTAATGATCCACAACAAAGCAGGTAATATGTTCTGGACCGAGCCATACTAATTGGGCCCCTATCCATCATATTTGACGGCCTAAACCAAGTAAGTGTTATTTTTAATATGGCTCTTTATGTGGCCCATATCAATAAGGATATATTTAATTAACGGTTACCGATTATCCCACGCCCTAAAACCTCGTTCTTGAGACAAAATCTTCTCTGCAGTCGTTTCTCCGGTGGGTACAATTCTTTCCTCTCGATATGCATCTTTCTTTAACTGAGCACACGTTCGATTTTACATTTTTAGTGTAGATTTGTGTTTGTAGATGAATACTTTCAATTCATTATTTGTTTCCCCCATTTTTGAAATGCTGTATGCGAAACGGATGTAGATATTTATTTAAATTGTTTATGTGCTCGAGATTTAGTGGGTGGGAAGATTGAATCAGTTAATTGAATGGCCTTTGTTGAAGTTCTGTAGATCAAATGGATGTGGATATGTATTTCTTTAGTTGATTGTATCTTCCTCATATTGTGCGTGGCTGATTTTGAAAATGAGAATTCAGTTGGGTGTGTCCCTCTTTTGGAAGTCTTGTAGATCCAATATACATTGATACATGTTTAATTTCGTTTATATTTGAGGTATTTGAGTTTGTGAAAATTTTCAATGACCTAATTTATTTCCATTTTTGAAGTTCTGTAGATCTTTGGTCTTTTATTTGGCAAAGATATATATTCTAAAGTATGTTTTTCGTGTGCTCTCTTTCGCTCCTAATGTGATGGATGAATTGGTCTTACATTTTGGAGTTGTGAAGTGATGGAACCAATTGATATTATGTTCATGAATTTCATTTACATAGTAATTTGATTGCAAGGATGATTGAGTAATTGAAACTGGAATTATTCCATTATAGGATTGTTGAATCAAGTTCCAATCTGGAGGATCTAATTTCATGCATCAAGCTTGACATCACTGAAACTCACTTGTTCTTAGATGGCTTTGATTGTTTCTGGTTATTAATAATTGGAATCAGAAATTATTTTACATGATCTAAGTTAATTTCTCACAAAAAAAAAAAAAGAAAAGAAAAAAAAAATCAGTTTTTAAAACTTTAGTCATCTGTTTTTGGATCATGTTATCCTTTTTGCATCCTAGTTATAGGTCGATATTCTAGAGAGTGTTTTCTATTTTGCTTGGGGAATTGGTCTCCTATCTGACACTTTAAAATCTCATGTTGCATTGGTCTCCACCTTGAACCACTTGCTGCATTGAGCTCTATCACCTTTTGCAATTATGGGTCTATAGTTTTAGTCTTTCTTCGTGAGTGTAAAATTCTAACTATTCTAGCTATCCCAATAACATCAAAACACTTTGTGATTAAACAATAATCTTTTCCATGAAAGTACCTTTCTCAAATCAATTAAATTTCATTATTGATCTGAATTTATAATGTTTCCAAATTTATTTGTGAACTTCATTTATCTATTTGAGCTGTAAAGTGACTTCTTACTGCTTATGAGGTCTTCCTATGTAGCTAGTGCATGCCATATTAATGATTACGATATGTACATGCGCCTAGCTAGCTTTCCTGATGGATACTTCTAGAAGTGAAACTCTATAGCAGTATCATAAATTTGGTGCATCTTTAATTGGGATTGGTATTCTTATGTTACAAAGAATAATAAGTATGATTTCATGTTATAATCCTTTATTATTTCAAGTGCAGGATTATTTTGCAACAATTTTATTCTGGTAAAATATGGTTCTTGTCTACCTCCAGTGGTGGATTTATTTTTTTGACTCTGTTATTGTAATAATTTAATGACTCTGGTATACACGTGTTTGGTAGGTTGCAAGTAAACTAATTTCACCGTCATTGGTTGCTAGATGGATTGGCAAGGGCAAAAGCTAGCAGAGCAGGTGATGCAGCTGATGTTGGTATTTTTTGCAGTGGCTGCATTTATTGCAGGCTACGTTTTAGGGTCATTTCAGACCATGTTGCTTATTTATGCAGCTGGAGTTGTATTAACTTCTCTTATTACTATCCCCAACTGGCCATTCTTCAATCACCACCCTCTCAATTGGTTGGACCCAATTGAGGCTGAAAAGCACCCCAAGCCACAACCTGCTAATGCTGGCCCAAAAAAGAAGGCATCTAAAAAGTAGGTCGTCGTTTAACGTTAGTTTTCCTATTTGTGATAGAGTTTCATGACTCAGGGAGATGTAAGATACATTTGATAGTGCTTAGGGGGTTAATGAATATTGACAGCACCTTGGCTTCTCATTTACAATTTGATGTGACTGTGGCTACTTATAACAAGTAATGTTCCATAGACTTTTTGTACTTTGCATACTTCAAATGATCAAATTCCCCTCATGGCACATCCTTATGAAATTATAAAATCCGTAGAGATGACCCTGCATGCATCGAACATGTTTTTTCCTTCATCTAGTTTTCCATTATATTTGATGGATGGATTGTGATGAAGCTCGTATAATATGTGCGGATGACAGGATTCTGTCATGCATGGAATTGTGAACATCACGTTTATGGCTTCTTGGTCGCTGTTTTCAGAAAGCTTTTAGATTTTAGTTAGCATTTATAGCAAGTAGTGGTACTTGTTTGCCTCTGCCTGCAGAATCTAACAGTATGCTGCAATGTGTTTTAATCTGTATGTTTTTCTTGAAAAATGACCAGCATAAAGCCTTTAAAAGAAACAGCGAGTTAAGTTGAAGTTAAAACCACAAGTTTAAATATGAGTTTCTAAATTGAGGTACTCCTCTCTACATTCTACAAAAATGTTCTGTTTGATTATTTAGACAACAAATGCAAATATTTTGAGACCTAGGAAAATAGAATAGAGTGTGAGAGTGGGTCAGAGTATGCTATTATGCTGATTGCTGACGGTGTTGGTATCTGTCAAACTTGATGTTCTAAAAGTAACAGCGGTGGAGGCCAACGGTGAGCCGATAGGATTGGCTATTGAAATTAAGTAAAATGTTCAATGGCATGTTATTTTACTTATTCACGTCTATACCTTTGGCTTTCTTTGTGGTGGTGCGGGATTTCTGTATTCTTCATCATTTTTTTTTTCCTTGCTTTTCAAAGTTTTTGACCTAGGGAATAGGGGTGCAATTGAGGGGGTTGAGTTTGTGGAAAATTTTCGAGCTCGAGTTCGCATTCGAGTTTGAGTTCAATAAGCCTAAATTTCAAGCTTGAGCTCGATTCAATAAAAATTCAAACTCGACTCGATTCGATAAAATTCGAATTGTCAAGTAACTTGTAGACAATTAGTATTTCGAGCTCAAAGTTGAGAAAAAAAAGAAAAGAAAAAAGAATAGTAATATAACATACATGTATGAATAAAATAAAAAATAATATTTAATTTTATATTAGTTCTCGAACCGAGCTAGAGCCCCAATACAGACAATTTGAAATAAAGCTTGAGTTTAATTCAACTCGACTTAAGCTTAAAATAGTTCGAGTTCGATTGGAAAGACTTGTAATTTGGCTTGACTAGTTTGTGCCCTGTTGGGGATGGGACCAATCTCTTCCTTTTGTGATTCTTAGGTAATATTTACGTAAGCCATTCTTTGTAAAATCTGAAATTTATTTAAACTATTTGACTGTTTATGGAACCTTATGTTGGGCTTGGGCTGCTGTTAAAGCATATTGGAGCTGAATCAAGCCCACTCCAGTTCTTTTGGGTTTTGTAAATCCTTGTCATCTTCTAGTGGAGACTGAGGAGTGAATATTAATATTTTTAGGGAACTTATTGTTGGAATTGGACTCGGAGTTACTCGTATCTTCTAATAGAGTCCTCTTAAAGCCTTCTGTGTGGTATATCAGAGGGGAGGCTTTTGCCAAAGACCAAACCATAAGAGAGATTGATGCCAATATTTCCAATATATATTAATTACAATGAACAATAATTTTATAAGAAATCACACCGAATTAAATTAATATGAAATAAAACGATACCTACATTTTGGGACTAGAATCAACATCCCATAATGATAATAGTGTGCTGAAGTCTTAGGGTCCATTTGGTTTCATTTTCAAAGCCCATTTTCACATTTTATACTATTTCAAAAATAAAACACATTACTTTGTATACATTTTCACCCTACATCATTTTTATTTTTATTTTAAAAATACATTATCTGATAACCTATATATATATATTCTCTCTCTGTTCCATTATTTCTATTTTTCTCCACCTACAATTTATTAAAACCAACATAGCCATTATTTTTCCAACAATCTATACAAATATAAACTTATTTTCAACTTATTTCTACTAATTAACTTTTCAAATTTTAAAAATCATGAAAATAAAAGTTGAAAATGAAAATAAAACCAAAAGGGCCCTTAATCTTTGTCGGTTAATCGAAGCAGGTTTGTTTCTCAGGAATTTTTGTATACAACCAAATAATGCACATAAAGACAATATGATCAGTGCGGTCGTAATAGGATTTAATAGTCCCAATTGTAAAAATATCATGGTCAAGTAATCTTTTTTTGGGTGTTGACACGTCCAATGAGTTATTGTAACACCGAGGTTATGTTTGGTTGTGAATTGGGCCATTCTCCCAAAATATTTTGGGAGAATGGATTTTGGGTAGTGGGGTTGGGAAATGTGATAGTTGTTTATTTGTATTTTGGGAGAATGAATTAGGATAAAATGGTTTGTTTGTTTGTGTTTTGGCGTAGACAATATGTCACATCAATGATTTTTTTGTTGGGTTTGGGGGTGAAATGAATATTTTTAAATTATTTATATATATGTATATATATAGATTGTATAAGTGGTAGTATATGTATACATTTGTAATGATGAAAGAAGTGTGGTGCCTTGGGGAATGGAGTGGAGTTGGGGATAGTAGGAATTTTTTGAGAATATTTTGTATTTTGGGAGTGAGATTGGGGAATTTGTAGTGTTTATTTGTTTAAGTTTTGAGAGTTGAAAAATGCATTAGGGGTTTACAACCAAACAAAGCCCGGAAGTCACTTAACAATAGCCAGACCTAAAAATGATCCCAAGCTATAATTAATTGACTCTTATGACGATCTTGCGAGATGTTCCCATAAATAACCCCTTTAAATCTACTCTAATTATTTTATATTATCTCTTTCTTTGTTTGGGTGTTACTATCAAATTAATTATATACATTGAATGTGAAAATATCAAACATTAAATTATGTTATATTTATATAATGTATGTCACTTTGCTAATAGGATATAATTGGTGTTATTTGACGTTTACAAATTAAGTTAATGCAGATAAATTTTAACCAATAATTATGATTAAATTTTGAATTATCTAATTTCATCCTACAGTTTCGTAAGGTGCGTCATATCCTTCTGTTTTGACATGAGAATTATTCTCTTATTGTTCGTTATAATTAGTTGACTATTAATAATTACGTTTAATCAGTTATCATTATCTTGATGATGAAAATGATTTTATTAGCCTTTCACTGAAAAAAAAAATTCAATAGTTTCCGTATGTGCCTTTTCGGTTCATAGAAGATTAGTTTGAGGACCAAGTAAATCAAAAGCCACAAAGACTACTAATACCAATATACCATCATGCTCCCAATTGGTGCTTCAAAAAGTCAACTTTAGTTTTGGCTGAAGCCGAGCTCGAGCTCTACGGATTTAAAGTTTGTTGGTAAATCTTGGTCCCTTTTTCCTTTTTCATTTTAGTTAATGCCACATTCGCATTTAATGAGGAAAATTGAAACGAAAAATATGGGGAAATATCATTCAATAAATTAACCTAGCATGTAGATCGTCATATGAACGAAATAAATTAATTATAATTTGAAATATAATTCATATATATTATTCTAATTTCATATTAAAGGGAATATAATTGTTGATATATTTTTTAATTAGATAAATAGTAAAAAATTGAAAAAAAATTCACTTCATTCCAATGTATGACATTAATAAAGACAATAAAAATTTATACTCATCACAACATTATCACAATTACAAAGGCAGAATGTAAAAGATATAATGTGTGAAAAGATAAAAAAAATGATAAACAATATTGAAGAAATTAAACCTATTTGCACAATAAAAAATCAATTCAAACAAATGGTAAGACAATGTTGAAATGTTATTTGAAAAAAATAATATACAAAATAGAAATTAATTTATATATAGGAAAAAATGTGTTTGAATGTCACTATTTGATTTATTTCAACAAATAGTTCTCAATTGGATCATCTAAATTTAAAAAAGAAAAAGAAAAAAGCAAATACCAAGAATTCAATTTGTGGTATGATTGATTTTGATTTGACAAAATATTGATTGTAAAAATTAAAAAGAAATGTTAGATTTCACTTATCAATATTAAAAGGAAAACAAAAATTTTAAAGTATTTAGTTATTACTTACCTACCATTTTATGTGAACGATTGTTGCCTTTTACAGGTTCCATCTACCAACTATTTTCTTCTTCTTCTTCTTCTTCTTCTTCGTCTTCTTCTTCTTTCTCTTCTCCTTCTCTGTATTCTTCTCCTTTTTCTTTGTTTCATTGGTCTTGGTCCGATCTTTTCTTCCTTGGCTTTCCTTGGTCTGCTGCTTGCGTCTTTCTTTCAGCGAAGAACATCCATCCTTGGGAGGTCACGTCTAAAGGCCTGTAGGTGAAGTCTTCATCAGTAAAATACGAGTAGAATCCACGATAGATCTCTGAATTTCTACTATTTTGGTGGAGATCTTAAAGAAAGGTGTTCAGACTCCCGTCTATGAGATCTCGCTGAAAGGGATGGCGGAGGCAGCTAACGAGGGAAAGCAGGTCCGAAATGAAGTGGTAGGCTTCCTTCTTTCTTTCTTTCTTTTACTTTTTTGACATACTTACCATCTTATTGCATTTTCTTGTTTTAGATGCGTGTTTGAATGATGAGTATTTACAAAAATTAATATGAATAAGAAAAACAAAATATATGAATAATTAGCTTCAATAAAAACCTTTTACTCCTACCAAATATTATGCCTAATATGCCCAATTAAGGCCCTAGGTGTATAAAAGTTAAAATCTAATAAGAGGCCAATTTAATTAAACAAAAAGGGTTGAGCTCACCAAAGTAAGCCCACTCAAGATGGGGTTCCCCGACTTAGGTAGTTTGAAACTTGCCAAATACTTTGCTAGTATAAAAACCAAATCTCAAAGCCAAAGGGCATCTAAATTATTATTTTTCCAACTCAAACTCTTATTCTACGCAAGCGTATACCAAGAGTAAAAGTTCAACGCTTACTAATTTATGAAAAGGACTCCAACTCTATTTCCATGCAACATTGTGTGGAATTGTTTGTGGAAGCTCCCTCCTAACTTACAGAGTGTTGGAAATGTAAATGAGATCTAAAGTTCGAGGCCTGATTGCCACAGTGGTACCTTGAGGAGATAACATAGAGAGTAACTAATTGGATGCACAACTCATCACGGCCACTAAACGAGTGCACAGAATGCCCCCAACATCAAAGGTACCATCCCAGCTACAAGCCTTGCTTCCTAGTAGACTAACATTGCAGATTGCTTAGGAGGTTCTGATGTCATTGACAAGAGATGCCTCAGTGTGGGTGATGACAAAAGCAATATCACGGAGTGTCAGAACATCATCTACCAAGGCATTTTGGAAATTGGTCTTCTTTGACCAAAATTTTAAGTGTACTCAAAGTATTAATTTCTAAGACATTGGTGATCGTCGTATACTGCGCTGCTGGTAGATGATGATAATGTGTTTAATTAGCCAAAACCAATTTTGAGTAAATGGAAATTAATGGTCAAAGTGAGCTACTTAAAGATTGACTAAGAAGACTAAAAATACGCTAAAGGAATAGGAGTGAAACTCCATCCCACATTGCAAATTGAGTAAAAGTTGGTCTTGAATATATGTCTCAAGTGTGGAAGTAAGGGATGGGCCCCTTAGGGGTACCACAAGTGTTTGGAGGGGAGAATATCTACATGATAGCAGGCTCAATCCAACCCATACACACGTGTTGCCGCCGCACGGCCGATCGGCTTGACTAGGCTTAGCACGGCATGGTCGTGGTTGTGGGCTTGAATTAAATTAAATTGGGCCTTTACTTCAACATTAACTTTTTGACCAAATTTTATCTAAAATTGATTTAGCCCAACAGAAACAAAAAAATCCCTTCAAATTTCTACTGATAAGTCTCCAGTGTCCTGGATAAGTCTGAAAATTTTGGATAAGTCCCTTCAGTTTCCAGCATCTTGGATAAGTCTCGGCTTTTTGGAAGTCTGGAAATGAATCTAGACAATAACTTTTGAACTAGTTAAATTTTGCAGCAACATTGATGTCGGTTTTAACCACATTTCAACTAACTCGTTGGCTACATGTATCTTCAGTCCCAAATTGTATAAGATCAAGAAAATCACATACTGTATTCTCTATAAAATAAAATAAAAAAGTTCTAAACAGTAAGAGTTCAGTATGCTTAAAAGTTTGAGAGAAAAGATGGTTTATAGTGCTGCTACAGTCTTAGTTATTCGTTGTATCTTGGAGATGATAGCCATAATTCCATTAGCACTAGTGCGGGGCTAATTTATCTTAAAGACAGAGAGCTCCACTTTCGCCTCGACTAGTTGATTACAGAAATTTCATACACTGTAATAACAATTTTAAGACGAATTATTCAATCTCTATGATCATGTTATAGTTCTGCCAACTACTGCTGCTGCGCAAGTCACTGCACCAGTTCTTGCCCCTTGTTTCTACTCACGGAGAAAGACCAGCAAAATTCACTAGAGTGGACTTTAAAAGGTAGCAACAAAAAATGTTGTTTTACCTAATGACTTTAAGCGTTATCAGATTTCTGAAAAATGATGCACTTGTTGTACCTAAAGACAACACGATGTCCAAAAATGGGTAGCTTTGGATGTATGGAACCAAAGCGATTTCCTGTGCTAAAACTATATTCTGAATAGATTGAATGACTCGCTATATAATGTATACAACCCTCTTAAGACAGCTAAAGAGCTGTGGGACTCACTTGATAAGAAATACCAGGCAAAAGATGCCGGTTTGAAGAAATCTGTGGTGGCCAAATTTTTGGACTACAAGATAGTGGATTTCAAATCCATCATGAGTCAAGTCCAAGAACTAATATTATTCTACATGAAATTTAAGCTGAGAATATGACTTTGAATAAATCCTTCCAAGTAGCAGCGATTATTGAAAAACTACCGCCATTATGGAAGGACTTCAAGAACTATATCAAACATAAAAGAAAGGAGATGACTCTTGAAAATCTGATTGCCAGGCTAATAATTGAGGAGGACAATCGGATGTCTGATGTCAAAATAGGCAAAATCAAAATGGAGGCCAAAGTCAATTTGGTTGAGCCAAGCGCAAGTAAAAAGAGAAAGCACCAAGGAATTGGCTTAAACAACAAAAGCAAGAAACCTATGAGGTTTCAAGGAAACTGCTACAATTGTGGAAAGCTAAACCACAAGGCAAGGATTGCCGGCTTCCTAAGAAGAACAGTTTGAATCAAGCCCATATGACTGAGGAAAAGCTTATTCCATTAGACTTCTCTGAACTGAACCTCTCGACATGTAGTGGTTATTGAAGCCAATATTGTTAACAATCCAAGATAGTGGTGGATTGACACTGGTGCCGCTTGGCACATTTGTTCTGAAAAGTGTATTTTTTCAACTTAAACGGCTGTCACTGAAAAGAAACTATAAACAAAAACCAAGATTTGCTTTATCTGGTATCAAACGGGAGCTACGAGCAAATAGAACACCTTTCAGGAGTATCAATACCGTTACATGAATCGTAAATGCATGGATATGATGTACCAAAAAATCCGCGGTTCCTAACGGAATAGGTAACAAAGCCACTTTGCCGCCCACTGCTACTAAATTACCACCTCCCCAGGTTAAACTGGTGCTTGCCGTTGCACCAGGAGCCGTTGCACCGGGTGCTAAAGTATGGGTGTTTTGTATCCATTGAGCAAAAACGGATGAAGGGAAACAATGGCTCCATACGGAATAGAATAGGTCTAGAGGCGCTGCATAAAGATTATAAAACGGTCTTTAAAGGGCGCCAATGGCCTATTCCGGTGGTGAATTGAAACCGAGTCACCCTCGCCCCAGGGGACTTTCAGTTAGTGGTCCGGGAGCTATATTCTGTTACAGGAAATTCCACAATTGTTGATGTTGTTGAAATGGGCAAGGTCGTTCTGAACATGAGTTATGGCAAGGAGCTGACGTTGAATGAGGTTCTTTATGTACCATACATTCGCAAGAACTTAGTATCAGGGTCTTTGCTAGTGAAACATGATTTTAAACTTATATTTGAGTATGATAAATTTGTGCTTTCTAAGAACGGCCTGCTTCTAGGTAGAGGCTATGTGTAGACTAGGCTGTTCAAGTTCAATGTAATGCCTTTAATAAAAAATGTGCAAGTGAGTAATAATAATAATACCTTTGGTTCTGCTTACTTGATTGAGTGTTGTGAATTATGGCATGTTAGATTATGCTAATTTCAAAACTTTGCGAAGATTAGTAAATTTGGAATTGTTGCTTCCATTTCAAATTGACATAACTCATAAATGTGAAATATGTGTTGAAGCCAAAATGGCTAAAGCTCATTTTCACTTGATTGAAAGAAGCACAATGCCTCTAGAATTAATTCATTACAATATATGTAATTTAAAGTTAGTGCAAACTAGAGGTGGGAAAAAATATTTCTTTACTCTTATTGATGATTGCATATGATTTTGCTACATATTTCTGTTACGAGGCAAAGATGAAGCACTAGAACCATTAAAGTGCTATAAACTGAGGTTGAAAATCAGCTCAGCAAGCAAATTAAAGCTATCAGAAGTGATAGAGACAGTGAATATACGACACTGTTTGAAGAATTTTGCTCAACTTCTGGCATTATTCATCAAATGATAGGCTCTTTACTCACCTCAATCCAATGGAGTTGTTGAACGTGAAAATCAAACTCTTAAGGAAATGATGAATGCTATGTTGATTAATCCTGGGTTACCTCAGAACTTGTAAGGGAAAGCTATAATTTCGGCTAACCACATTTTGAACAAAATACCCCACAAAGCGAAAGATGAAACCCTTTATGAACTATGGAAATGTCACAAGCCTTCCTACAAATATGTGAAAGTGTGGGGGTGTTTGGCCAAGGTGAAAGTACCTAAGCCAAAATAGCTAAAAATAGGACCGAAAACTATTAATTATATTTTCATTGGATATGCACACAACAATAGTACCTATAGATGCTTGGTGCATAAATTAGCAGTTCCTGATATAAATGATGGCATGGTCATTGAATCTAGGAATGCTGTATTTTTTGAAAACATCTTTCCTTGTAAAGATAAGGAAGCATCAAGTTCTCGAAAAAGAACTTTGGAATCAACAAGTGATTCTCGAACTAATGAAGAACCAAGACGAAGCAAGAGGGTCCAAAAGGGAAATACATTTGGCCCAGACTTCCTAACTGATCTGTTGGAAAATGAACTATGGATAATTGGTGAAGCATTGTCCAGTCTAGAAGCACCTTTTCTGGAAAGAAGCTATGAACAGAAAAATAGAGTTGATAATCCAGAATCACCCTTGGGAGCTCATTAATCTCCCAACAGGCCACAAACCATTGGGCTACAAGTGGATTGTTCAAAGGAAATACATGTCAGATGGCTCATACACAAATACAAGGCTAAGTTGGTAGCAAAAAAGCTCAAACAAAATGAAGGACTTAATTTCTTTGATACTTACCCACCGGTGACAAGAATAACATCCATTAGAGTGCTTATTGCAATAGCAGCCCTGAATAATCTTGAAATGCATCAAATGGATGTAAAACTGCTTTCTTGAATAGTAAGTTAGATAAAGAAATATATGTGGAACAACCTGAAGGATTTATTGTTCCCGGGCAAGAACGGAAAGTATGCAGACTTGTTAAATCATTGTATGGACTCAAACAAGCTTCGAAACAATGGCATGAAAATTTTGACAAAGTTATATTGTTAGATGGTTTTAAAATAAATGAGTGTGATAAACGCGTTTACTTCAAAGGCACTCAAAGTAACTTTGTCATGGTTTGCCTGTATATTAACGACATGCTGATAATAGGTCGTAATCAAGATATTATTTTGACTACCAAGAAAATGCTTATGAAGTATTTTGACATGAGACATATTGGCGTAGCGGATGTCATACTGGGGATCAAGATTGTCAACACGTCTGATGGACTGATTTTAATGCAATCCCATTATGTTGAGAAAATTCTCAAAAAATTTAATGTGTATGATAGTTCTCCAGTTAAAACGCCCATGGATTCCAATCAACATTTGAACAAAAATACTAGTGAACCCGCATCTCAAGTAGAATACTCAAGAGTAATAGGCAGTTTGATGTTTCTAACAAACTCGGCTTGCCCCAACATTGCATGCTTAGTAAACAAGTTAAATAGATTTACGAGCAATCCTGGCAATGGACATTGGAAAGCACTGACAGGAGTACTTAGATTTCTTAAGTATACATTGTATTACGGGTTACATTATACTAGATATCCAGCTGTATGAGAAGGCTACAGTAATGCTAACTGGATATCTGATACGAAAGACACCAAGTCCACAAGTGGGTATATCTTCACCCTAGGTGGCGTTGTTGTGTCCTGGAAATCTTTTAAACAAATTTGTATAGCTCGTTCTACGATGGAGTCTGAATTTATTGCTTTAGACAAAACCAAAGAAGAAGCAGAATGGCTCCAAAAATTTCTAGAAGATATTCCTTGTTGGACTAAATTGGTGTCTGCCATCACAATATATTATGATAGTTAATCGGCAATTGGTCGGGCTCAAAGCAACATGTATAATGGTAAATCTCGTCATATCAAACAAGGGCATAATACCATAAGGCAACTGATCTCAAATGGGATAATTTCACTTGACTGTGTGAAATCCAAGGAGAATTTAGTGGATCCGTTAACAAAAGGCTTGCCCAGAGATCAAGTGAGACGCTTATTGAGAGGAAAGGGACTAAAGCCCTTAAGTTTAATAACTGATATAGCTGACAACCAACCATTATGATTGGAGATCCCAACAACTTAGTTCAATGGTGCAATTAAGTTATGAAGGTTCATATGAGCACTTCAACCCATTCCTATGACATGGAAACGCTGTCTGCTGAGTGGGTACTAGGTTGAGTGTTGACTCTTAATGATTCCTAGAGCTAGAATAGCGGAGTATGGTAGGATACTCTTTATGAGAGATCACCTATGTGAGTGTGAAGACGGGCCGCTTCATCATAAACGCTTATGAATCTAAGATCGATGTCCATGGACAAAACGGACACAATTTGAAAGAACTAAAAACATAAGGACAACTATTATGTGAGTATTGTTGTCTTGGTTTACACCAACAGCTGAACATTTCAAGATATCATGTTCACTTATTAGCCAAGTAAGCCCAATAGTGCTTTACTAAAGAACGTTCAAAGCCACAAGCTACCTTTCCTAATCCAATAATTGTTCACCTGAAGTCTCTCGTATCTGCATGAGCATATGCATCATCAGTTGCATTAATTTCCATTCATATGGGGGATTGTTGGAAATTAGTCTTTTTTGACTAAATTTGTAAGTGTGCTTAAAGTATTAATTTCTAAGAAATTGATGATCATCGTAAACTACGTCGTGGGTAGATGACGATAATATGTTCAATTCGCCAAAACTAATTTCGAGTGAATAAGAAATTAATGATCAAAGTGAGCTACTTAAAGATTGACTAAGAAGACTAAAAATAAGCCAAAGGAATATGATGAGTGAAACTCCATCCCATATTGCAAATTGAGTAAAAGGTGGACTTAAATGTATGACTCAAGTGTGGAGGTAAGGGATAGGTCCCTTGGGGGAAACATAAGTGTTTGGAGGGAAGATGACCTACATCGTAGTAGGTTCAATCCAACCCGTGCACGCCGTCGGTTGGGCTGGGCTTGGCACGACGTGGTCGTGGACTTGGGCTTGGATTAAATTAAATTGGGCCTTCAGTTCAACATTGACTTTTTTGATCAAATTTTATCTAAATTGTTTTGGCCCAACAGAAACCAAAAAAATAAATTAATTTGGCCCAATATGGAAAAAAAAAAAAACACTTCTACTGATAAGTCTCCAGCCTCTTGGATAAGTCTGGAAATTCTAGATAAGTCCCTTCAGTCTCCAGTATCTTGGATAAATCTTAGCGTCTTGGAAGTCTGGAAATGAATATGGACAACAACTTTTGAACTAGCTGCATGGAATTCTGCAGCAACATTGATGCCGATTTTAACCACATTTCAGCTAACTCGTTGGCTACATATATCTTTAGTCCCGAATTGAATAAGATCAAGAAAATCACATACTGCATTCTCTACAAAAAAGGGTCTAAATAGTGAGAGTTCAATACGCTTAAAAGTTCGAAAGAGAAGACAGTTTGTAGTGTTGCTACCGTCTTAGACAGTCGTTGTATCTTGGGAGACGATTGCCATAGTACTGTTAGCACCAATGAAGGGCTAATTCGTCTTAAAGACAGAGAGCTCCACTCTCACCTGGACTAGTTGATTACAGAAATTCCATACACCGCAATAACAAACTTACTATTGAATTGCGTAATAATGCATATTGGGATGCCCAAAAGACCAAGATGTTACTAACTGGAGACACCTTAGTGCAGGCCTCAACAAACATGATGGCCTCGTAAGTCATATAATAATGCTCAAATGGGCAATTCCTAGGAGTCTAGAGAATGAGATGGTGTAACCCCTCCGTCGCCTCCCCCAAGGGAGGTCACCGTATCAGAGAAAGAGACGGCCCCTAAAACTCAATAAATAGTCGGATCCCCATTGCTAACTGCTGACATGGACTCAAGGTGACCCACCTCGATGATGTGGTGTGCTTGGAGTTGTACACCTGACTTAGCCCCCAACTGGCTGTTGAAACTATCGCCGAGCTGGAGAGGTTGGCACTACACCTCCCAGGAAACTTCACAATTATACTTATGAACTTTAACAATCTCAATTGGTTACTTGATCAAAATCTTAATTTTTGCCCTGCTAATTGGGTCTAGACAATTATTAGGGTCTAGACAATTAAACAATCTTAGTTTCTACGCCATTAAGTGGGTTGGAAGAACTACAATTATATCCACAGTAGGCCCTTAACCTTTTTCCCATTAAATGGGTCAAAAGAACTGCTATTATGGCATGCAACAAAATCAAAACTTGTCCCTATCAATAGTTTCCTAATCACTTAAGGGCTCGTTTGGTTTGGTGGATATGGTTTAATAGATAATTTTATCAAGTCATGTTAAGTGTTTGGTTTCAATGACTAAGGTCCAAGAATAATTGGAAACCCGGTGGATAATCCAAAATTCAATTGATTGTCTATCACCCCCACTTGAGGTATGATTGTGTAATCCAAATTAGTGGGGGAGGGTGAAATTTGTGATATGACAATTATACCCATGAAATTCAACTTGGGGTTTCAATTAGTCTTCATACAATGGATATTTTAATAAATTCATTAGCTCAATTATTTAATCAATACATATCCAAACTGCGTAATCTTAGTCACTAAACACAGTATTATATTATCCTCAACAGTGTAATCCTATTATATCATTATAATTTTATCAATCCTATCTATAGAACCAAACGTGCCCTAAGAGTATAAATACAAAGTTTGTTCACTTTATTAGAAGACAATTATTTGCATAAAAAAGTGAAATCATGTGCTATACTTTACGTACAGGAAATTTAACATAGGTGTAAAATTCTCAATGCATGCCAAAGGACTTTTTAAGATAATGAAAGAAAAATGTTTGGGAAAATAATTATGAAACATAAAATGAAGAAAACACTTGTCTCAAGTGTTATTTTTTTCCTTTTTCTTTTTTTTCCTGCTGAATGTACGTGTGTGCTTGAATTACTACTATACATGATATACCTTAATGGATCAAGATACAAAATATAGGACTGAAAAATTATACACTACCTCAATAACTTGAACTCAAAGGTCCTCAGGCTCTTTGGAATCTCTCATACCTCGGATGAATAAATAATAAAGGGAAAAATGCAAAATTGGTCCCGTAACTTACCCTCACTGGCAAATTTGGACTTTAAGTTTTCGGGCCGCAAAATTGGTACACCATCTTTTGAAATTTAGCAATTTGAGGACAAATTGGGCCCGAATTCCAATTTCCTCCAGCCCGATCCTGCGTGGCATCCTACGCAGCGCCGCGTGGCGATACGTTAGATACCTCTCTCCTACGTGGAATGCTTGGTTGACACCTGAGGAAAAAATGTTGCCATGTCAGCCCAAAAAAAAAATGAAAATTGCCACATCACAAATTAAAAAAAAATGAAAGAAAACTTAAATTATTTACAACTTAACAAAACTGAAAAAAAAAAAAAAAAAGAAAAGCCCCAAACTTGTTTCTGCCCATTCCCCCCCCTCCCCCCAATTGCTGGATTTTTTTAAAGGGAAAAATGCAAAATTGGTCCCGTAACTTACCCTCACTGGCAAATTTGGACTTTAAGTTTTCGGGCCTCAAAATTGGTACACCATCTTTTGAAATTTAGCAATTTGAGGACAAATTGGGCCCGAATTCCAATTTCCTCTAGCCCGATCCTGCGTGGCATCCTACGCAGCGCCGCGTGGCGATACGTTAGATACCTCTCTCCTACGTGGAATGCTTGGTTGACACCTGAGGAAAAAATGTCGCCACGTTAGCCCAAAAAAAAATGAAAATTGCCACATCACAAATTAAAAAAAAAATGAAAGAAAACTTAAATTATTTACAACTTAACAAAACTGAAAAAAAAAAAAAAACAAAACCCCCAAACTCGTTTCCGCCCATTCCCCCCCCCCCCCCCCCATTGCTGGAGGAAATTAGAGAAGGGGCAAAAAACGCATCTTGAAGAACCTTAGTTTCCCAGAAGCGAAATCCACCTCTTCTGTAACAAATCCCATAAAATGTCTGATATACCACCACCAATAAATTGCTACTGCGGAAATGCAGCTGTGCTCCGCACATCATGGACGGATGAAAACCCCGGAAGACGTTTCCAAACATGTGCCCAGCAGGTAGGTGGATGCTCACTTTTTCAATGGGTTGATAAACCACTATGTGCAAGGGCGAGGCAGATCATTCCGGGGCTTCTACGATGACTCAACGGGATGGAGTCCAGAATAAGCATTGTGGAGGCGGAGAATGACCAACTGAAGTGGACAATTAAAAAAATGAAAATTTTCTTTTTTGGATGTCTGGTGATTGCTATTCTGAAGCTTTGGGCTTGATTGATGCGGATATTGGAAGAAGCTTTCTGTTTTTGTTCCTCACTGAAAAGTGTGATCATTGGTTGTGGTGTTCAGTTTGAGAAAGTGTGTGTGATTCAGTTTGAGAAAGTGTGTGTAATACTTGGTCAGAATAGAGAGAGTGTTGGAATAGAGTATTTGTGATACTTGGTTGTGTTTGTGATTACATGCCCATGAAATAGATTGAATTGGATGGTTTGAGAAGGCCATATGTTGTAGCTAAGTTTCCAGTAAGGTTCTTGGTCGGAATAGAGAGAGTGTTGGAATATTAAACTGCAGCACTAAAGTAAAGCATATTAAACTGCAGCACTAAGCCATAGAGAAAATAAAGCAACAAGATATACAGAACTGCAATATTGTTATGCTAAAAAAAATCAAATAAGATGCACCAACAAATAGCCAAAAGAATCATTTTCATTTCATAAAAAAAAGTGCCAGAATAAGTAACAATACCATGTTAGAGTATGACAAAAAATTTACATCCAACTCAACAAAATACATACTATTTCATCACTTAGTGTCAGAAAACTGGCACTTATACATCCTGTCTATCATTTACACCCATCAACATACATCTATTGTGCATTCGTTTTCTTACTATTTCCCTTCTCCTTCAATTCCCTCACATCAGAAGTGAGGTCTGACATTGTCACATACTTCTGACCACGTTCCTTAAAGGTTGGCAAGTTCAAACGAGTGAAGCTGCTACTTTGAGTATTGGATTGAGACTGCTGGGTGCCAATGAATGCTGGTGGTGTTCTTATATTCACCCTCTTGCTACCTTCACCCCTTTGGCTCCCCAAGGACCTTGATTGCATGAACTGATCAAACATTGTAGGTACTGACTGCACCACTGGTGGTTGAAGGATATTTTCTACAGAAGCTTGAGATTCAAAAGGCATGGTCCACTCTTCAGTTTGAGAAACAACTGCAGGTTGCTTCAGTGGGGGCAACATAGATGGTCATGCTCCATCAACATGTGGTTCCTGCTCCATCTCTTCATGGTGCTGCATGGTAGAACCATCAATAGGATTGTTGTCCTGAAATGAAAACTCATAAGACTGAATGGATTAAGAAACATAAAAAACTTAAAGACATTTCATAAAGGTGCTTACCATGTTCATTGCATGTAATACATCCCTACCTTTCCTAACTGTTGTCATCTTCTTCCTTTTCCTCACCTAAGATAGGAAGAGAATATTTTCAAATATACAGATATAATATTTATAGATTGACACTATTAAAGTTTTCAGCATTACCTGTCTGGAAGAGGGTTCTCCACCTTCATTATTCTTTCATTTTTTTTTTAATTTGTGATGTGGCAATTTTCATTTTTTTTGGGGCTAACGTGGCGACATTTTTTCCTCAGGTGTCAACCAAGCATTCCACGTAGGAGAGAGGTATCTAACGTATCGCCACGCGGCGCTGCGTAGGATGCCACGCAAGATCGGGCTGGAGGAAATTGGAATTCGGGCCCAATTTGTCCTCAAATTGCTAAATTTCAAAAGATGGTGTACCAATTTTGCGGCCCGAAAACTTAAAGTCCAAATTTGCCAGTGAGGGTAAGTTACGGGACCAATTTTGCATTTTTCCCTTTAAAAAAATCCAGCAATTGGGGGGGGGGGGGGGAATGGGCGGAAACAAGTTTGGGGCTTTTCTTTTTCTTTCTTTTTTTTTTTTCAGTTTTGTTAAGTTGTAAATAATTTAAGTTTTCTTTCATTTTTTTTTTTTTAATTTGTGATGTGGCAATTTTTATTTTTTTTTTGGGCTGACATGGCAACATTTTTTCCTGAGGTGTCAACCAAGCATTCCACGTAGGAGAGAGGTATCTAACGTATCGCCACGCGGAGCTGCGTAGGATGCCACGCAGGATCGGGCTGGAGGAAATTGGAATTCGGGCCCAATTTGTCCTCAAATTGCTAAATTTCAAAAGATGGTGTATCAATTTTGCGGCCCGAAAACTTAAAGTCCAAATTTGCCAGTGAGGGTAAGTTACGGGACCAATTTTGCATTTTTCCCAATAATAAACTTGTAACTATTAGGGAATACATAATATACTAATATAGTACTTTGTTTTGAAGAATCAATACATCACAATCTTATTAAGATAATTTAGGGTGGACCAAAATTTTAGATATCAGTATATATCAATAGCCTAGTACCATTAATTCCTAATCAAAACAAATTAAATGTTCCAAATGGAACTATTTATATAAGAAAAAAGTTATGCATTTAGTGAACAGAATACTATCCTCAATTTGTAATTTTAAAAGTAACATATTATAATTTTTGCTCTTATACTCACCTTCGAACTGATAAAGAAATTCTCCTCCCAAACAAATTTTGATAATTCACTTTTAATTTTCTTTTTATAGATTCAGTTGACTTGATTTTTGTGAGTTGCAATATTAGACAGTAAGGAAAGATTATTAAAACTTCTATGATACTATCATAGTCCATATTACCCAATGTAAGGGAGAAATTTGACTTTGAGAGACAGCAATGGTGCAAAGAAAAAGAAAAGAAAAGGAAAAATAGAACAAATTTCAGGTTTTAGAAAAGTTTTAAATGTGACATATCATCGTATTTTAACTATAACTTTCTCCATGAAACTCAGATGAAGATTATTTCAAGATCCTATTAAGACCTAAGAGATAGATCTAAAATCATAATATATTACTATGAAATTTTAGAACTATCGTAGAAAACAATTCAAATTTTTAGAGTAAAACTCAATCCTAATTATTACAAACCATAGAAAATTATCTTAAATAATAATTAAATCTCAATAGAAACTCTTGTCCTCCAATGACAAGCGTATATCTCTTATCATTTTGATAAGTTTTCGCATATCTTTTCTTTCTAAATCAAAACTTTCTTAGTTCAAAATTCTCATGGATCATCTTATGGAACAATATGAAAAAGTTACAATGGAAAAAGAGGAGGAAGGGGGAGTAATTCTGGAATATGACAGGGAAGAAGGGGACAAATCAACCCCAATATTGCTTGGTAGGCTGACTCCTTACGAGTAAGCATATAAATTTTATAGTGTTCAAGAACACTATGGAGGCGGTATGGCAACCCGTTAAAGGGGTTTATATCAAGGAACTAAATGCAACTACCTATTTGTTCCAATTTTTTCATGATGTAGATATGTAAAGGATCTTAATAGGTGGGCCGTGGACGTTTGACCAACATCTCCTTATCCTGAAACAAGTTCTACTAGACGAACAACCTAAGAATATACCGCTTACTCATCTGGGTGTTTAGATTCAAGTTCACGATTTATCGGTTGGCTTTGATTCTAAACGAGTATGTAAAAGCATTGGGGATTATGTTGAATCATATCCTAATAATTTTAGTGGCATATGGAGACTATTTATGAGCATTCAAGTGGCTGTAGATACCCGATTACCTTTGAAAAGAAGAACGAGAATGAAAAAACATGGGGGAGAATGGTTTTGGATACAATTCAAATATGAACGTTTGGCCATATTATGTTTCTTTTGATTTTGGGCCATCCTGAGAAGTTTTGTTCGAAACTGTCTGATTGTGATAAAGATACCTCTGAATTTGCTTATGGGAGTTGGATGAGAGCCCCTAATCAGAAGCAATAGTCAGGAATCGGCAAGAGGTGGTTGTAATACACAATGCCAGAAGAAGGAAACAACAGGGAAAGGAAATTGATGAAAGAATCTTACCAAAGCAAAAAAATAGGAAGTGATAAAAAAATCGTGGGATAGTGGGCGAGTATTATGGAGCAAAAAAAGGGAACGAGAACCAAGTAATAGTAATAATAAATATGACAGAAGGATTAGTCATTAACGAGTCTAAACGGCGGGGTATGGAAGAATTTGTGGATCATGCAATAATTTCTGAGAATTTAAATCAAAGCCCATATTCGATAGAAAGCGAAGGCTTAAAAAACTGGCTAGTGGTGGGTTCTGGATCCCAGACCCACCAATAACTATGAGTATCATAAGTTGGAATTGTCGTGGGCTTGGGAACCTACAGACAATTCATGTTTTGAAAGCCTTAATACAATCTAAACATTTCTTCTTCTTTTTTATTCCTCATGGAAACGATGTTGGGCTGAGAACAAATGGAGCAGATTAGAGCTAAAATTTCCTATGAGGGGTGTTTTGGCAGTGGGATTGCAATGTTGTGGCGAAAGGAGGAAATAGCAAAATTGATGAGTTTCTCTCGAAATTTCACTAATCTAGAAGTAATTATTGAAGGAATGGCTAAATGGAGACTTATAGGATATTATGGCTACCCAAAGAGAGCTAGAAGGAGAGAATCATGGGAGCTTCTTTGTAGCATTACGGAGAAATCTAATCTTCCATAGGTGTGTATTGGAGATTTTAACAATTTGCTATCTCCTTTTGAGAAAAATGATAGATGCCTCATCCTATGGGACTCTGCTCAGGTTTTAGAAATGCTGTCAACATATGTGATCTTAGGGATTTGGGCTGATTGGGCACCCGTATACATAGGAGAAAGGAAGAGGAACTTCTTAGTTTGTTGAAGAAAAACTCAATAGGACATTTGAAAATCAAGACTGGAGTAGATTGCTTAAAGAAGCTGAAGTATTTAATCTTTAAGTTGCAAGGTCTGACCATTCCCCTCTCTTCCTTCAGCCAAGACCATGGGTTTACAAAGAAAACAATAGGAACTTTAAATTCGAAAATGGCTGGTTGAGGGAGGAGCGTTATAAGTTCATTATTTGTGATAGTTAGGAAATGAGCCAAGGTTCTCTAATCCATGACATGTTGGAAAGATATGGATGTGATCTATCAGTTTAGGGTTACAATTTGATGAAGAGTTTTAGGGAAAGGCTGGAAAAAATCCGAACTAAGATGAGAAAGTTCAAGGCAAGATGAGATGTACAATCGCAACAGGAATATACAAAAGCTCAGCATCTGTATGTTATAGTCCTTAAACGAAAAGAAGATTATTGCAGACAATGGGCTAAAGAAATTCTGGCTCCAGGAAGGGGATTCAAACACTCGCTATTTGCATGCTAAAGTATTAGCTCGTCGAAACAATAAACCGATTAGTCAATTAAAAGACAGTGAAAGTAACTGGAGAAATGGGGAAAATGCACTTGATAAAATCATTGCAGATTATTTCAATGATCTTTTTTCATCCACTGGAAGTGACAGCGAGTCAATGTTAAATTGCATAGATAATATAATATCCCTGAACCAGCATGAAGGTCTTACCCGAGAGTTTAGTCCACTGGAGGTTAAAGATGCAATATTTTCTATGCGTCTAGATAATTCTCCTGCCCCAAATGGAATGAATCCTGCATTTTATCATAATTTCTGGAATGTAGTGAGGGAAGATGTTACTACAACTTGCCTAGGCTTCTTAAATAATGAGTACCTTCCAGAGGGGCTAAATGATACTAATATTTGTTTAATTCCAAAGAAGAAAAATCCAAAAAAAAATGATTGATCTAGGGCCAATTACTCTGTGTAATGTCTTATACAAGATTGTTTCGAAAGTCTTAGTGAATAGGTTGAAAAGAATTCTTCCATCGGTTATTTCAGAAACCTAAAGTGCAATTGTACCGAGAAGACTCATCACAGATAACATTATGATTGCTTTTAAGTCTATGCACTTTTCAAAGAGGAAAACAAAAGGAAAGAAGGGTATTGCAACACTCAAGATTGATATGAGCAAAGCTTATGATAGAATCAAATGGGAGTTCCTTAGAGAAATGATGGTGAAAATGGGCTTCAATCAAAAGTTTATTAAGTTGGTTATGATGTGTGTCACATCTATTAAGTTCAGGATTATTCATTAGGGTTGTAATATTGGTCCGTTAATTCCTCAAATAGGACATGGGTATTCCGTTTCACCATACATGTTTATACTTTGTGTAGAAGGACTCTCTACAATCTTAAAGAAGATTGAGAACCGAGGAAGCATTTATAGATATAAAATTACTAGAAGAGCTCCCTCAATTACTTATCTTTTCTTTGCGGATGATAAGTGTAGAGCCATAAAAGAGCAACTGCAAGAGTATGAGAGAACATTAGGGTAGATTATTAATTTTCAAAAATCGACTATTTAGTCTAGCTCTACTACAAAGTCTGAAGAAAGAAATAATATTTGCTCTTTCCTTAATGTTCAAGCTATGTATGACCATGAAAAGTATTTAGGATTGCCATCTCTGATTGGAAGAAAGAAGAAGAAGGTGTTCGAGTATATCAAAGAAAAAGTGTGGCAAAGGATGCAAGGATGGAATAAGAATCTTTTGACTAGAGCTGGAAAAAAAGTTTTAATCAAGACAATGGCACTATTAATCCCGAACTATATAATGAATGTTTTTTACTACCAATTGAGTTGTGTAATGAAATTGAGAAGACGGTGAATTTCTTCTATTGGAACTTAAACTGCAGTAATTCAGGAGGTAGCAAGTAGGTGAAATAGGATAATTTATGTGCTGATAAACTTGATGGAGGGTTGGGGTTCAGAAAATTAAGGGAATTCAACATTGCAATGTTAGGAAGACAAGCTTGGAGGTGAATCTTGTCCCCAGAATCTCTTGTTGCTAGGATTTGTAAGGCTCATTATTATGAAAGGAAGTCATTCTTTAAAGCAAAACTGAATTCAAATCCGAGCTAGATTTGGAGAAGTACTTTAGCACCCCCAATCCCTTTTAAGAGAATGAAGTGTTCTCAAGGTGGGAAGTGGAGAAACAATAGCTATTAGGAAAGATCCATGGTTCAACAACTCTCATCACCTGTATCCCACAACAATAGTAAGAAATGAGGTCTTTGAAAGCAAAGTTACCCTCTTAATAAGCCCCTATAGTAGAAGCTAAAATGTTAAGTTTATCAATTCCTTATTTAATGAAAGAGATGCAAGCAGGATCTTGAGCATTCCTCTAAATAAATGGACAAATAAAGATGTTTGGTTTTGGAAGCATGAAAGTAAAGGTGTATATTAAGTGAGAAGTGGCTATAATAAATTGATTCAAGGAAGGATTAGCCAAATAGCAAGACCCCAAAATCCCGTCTGGAAATGGATTTGGAAAGCAAAAGTACCACCGAAAGTTTGAAATTTGGTGTGGCGAGCATGTAAAGGATGTATTCTTACTAGAGATGTTCTTCTATCCAAGAAAGTCGAAGGCAACCAAATATGTCCAATTTGTCAAAAACACCTGAAATAATTGCTCATGTTCTAATCTGGTGTCCAGTAGCTAGCTCGTGTTGGAATTGTATTGCAACATGTATGCCATCTATGGAGTTTTCTAATTTGGTTGAATGGTTGAAAATTTTGATTTCCAAAATGGATAATGAAGAAGGAAATAGAGCGTTGATGATTCTTTGGGGGCATTTGGAATAATAGAAATAAGCTAGTATAGAGTAATAGAGATGGGACATCACATAGTATTGTTCTCCAGGCAGATACTCTCTTGCGACAATGGACAGCAGCTCAACAGAGCAGAAGGAAACTAAGACAAGGCCAGAACTATGCAAACTTGGAAAAGTGGACTTTGCCCTCTCATGGTTGGTTTAAATGTAATGTCGACACAGCAATTTTCCCTCGGATCTCCAAATATGGGGCTGGCTGGGTTGTAAGAAATGATCAAGGAGTGTCTCAAGTTGCTAAAGCAGTTCCTTTTGATGGAGAAACTTCTTCACTGATGGCATAAGTATTGAGCTTTCGTGAGGCACTTAGTTGGGCAAAGGAAGGTTTCCATTTTTCGATTATGTTTGAGTTAGATTCTGAAGTAGTGGTTAAAGCGATGCAGTGTAGTTCCGATGATGGTTCATTTTTCATATTATAATAGACGAATGTAAAGCTCTTTTATCTGAACTTAATGGGTTTATTTCTTTTGTTAAACAATCAGTGAACCAAGTTGTTCATCATATAATGAGGGTAACTGGTTATATGTCTGAAGCTATTGTGTGGGAGAGTAACCCTCTTGCTTTTCTTTCAAATGTTCTTTCTGATGATATGCAATGAAGTTTCCTCCATTTAGTCCAAAAAAAAAAAAAAAAAATCCATCGAACTTCAACCAAAGTCAAAGGCTTCTTAAATCTCATCACCAACCATAGAACTGTCCATATTCTTCGATCTCAACTAAATCCTCTGCAAAGATCATTGAGTAATGGTATGAGTGGTATATGGTTTGTTAAGCAGTTTCTAATATTCTATCAAATATAGGTAAGTTATAGATATAATACCAAAAAAATAGAAATCGTATCTTTTCCTTTTTTTCTCCCCTTAAAAAAGGAATAAATCAATGTTCAAAAGAAAATTAGTTCGAAGAAAAGACGTACATATAGGATGTGATTTTATTTTATATTATTTTACAATAGAATGAGAGACAACAAAAAAAACTTAGACTCTATCCAAAATATTTTGTCAAAATATGATTTTCGCAATTGTTCGGACGTAACAAAATACAGATTCTATCATATTTGTACTTAATCAATGGTCGTGAACTTTTAGAATTCCAATTGATTGCTTGATCAAGGTCCCAACTTTTACATTGTTAAATGGATCCAAAACAATTATTGTTATCCATACCTGCAGGACCTTAATTTTATCCCTTTAAGTGAGTCTAGAGAACTGCTATTATAACCCATAATAAGGTCTTAACTTTTACCCTATTAAGAGGTTGTTTGGCTAAATTTATTTTAAACATCTTATAAGCTCCTACATCTTATAAGATATTTTTGGAGCTTATAAGATGTTAGATCTTATTTTTAAAATAAGTTGTTGAAGTGTTTGGATAAAATAAGATTTTGGAGCTTATAAGATGTTAATAATGACAATTTTGTAATTAAAATGGTTGAAAATGAAAAAGCTTGTTAAGATCTTAAAAATAAGTTGGGGTCTCCTTACTCTTTCTGAAAGAGCTTATAAACTCCTAATATTTTATTTTAGGATCTTATAAGCTCTTTCTTAAAAAAAATTACCAAACACTTTTTATCAACTTATAAGCTCTTAAACATCTTATAAGATGTTTTAAGGAGCTTATAAGCTCACCCAAACACCCTCTAAATGGGTCTAAACAACGCTATTATAACCCACAATAAGGCTGAAACTCATTCCTGGCACTGCTGTTTCCAATCATTCAAAGTAAAATTACCAAGTTCATTTTATCACAAGACAACTGCATAAAAAAAAGTGATATCACATGGTAAACTTTATATACAAGAAACTTAAACATAGTATGCCCAAATGCTCAATGCATACCACAGGAAGGTTTCAGAAGTCAAAAACAAAAAAAACAAAACATATGTTAATAAAAATAATAATTTACAAATACATTGATGAAAGAAAATGCTTACTCGTTCCAAGATTTTCTTTTGCTAAATATACGTGTATACTTGGATTACCTGCTCCTATACATGATACATTTTAGTAAGCTAAAATTCTAATTATACTTTATATAATCATAACACAAAATATTACAAATAACTATAGGATTAATTGTATAGTACCTCAATAACGTGAATCGAGGGGTCCTCGGCTCTTCGCTTCATTTTCTCATCTGATTACATAACAAACTTGTTAATTACTATTATAAAGAAGTTAATTAATAGACTAATACAAACACTTTATTCTTAAGAATCAATGCATTGAAATTCTATAAAAATATTTTAGAAGTGGGTCAACTCCTAGCTAGGAATTAACATATATCAATGGCCCAATACCATTAACTCCAACCAATACAAATTTAGTTCCACATACAAAAGGAAAATGATATGCATTTAGTAAACGGTGCTAGCCTCAGTTCATAATTCTGAAAATAACATAACATTGTTTACTCCTTTTATGTTATTATGAACTTTCGCAGATGTAACCAAAAAGTTTTCCTCCTAAATTTATTTTGGTAATATGCTGGAAACTTTTTTGGAGACTGTATTGATTTAATTCTTATGCGTTAGAAAGCTAAGAAAGAGTACTAAAACTTGTATATTAAAAACACAGTCTAGATCGAGTAATGCAGGAGTGAAATTTTGAGTTTAGAGACAATATTTGTGGAACAAACAAATAGATTCAGTTTTCGATAAAATTCCTGATGTGATACATTATTGTATTTTGACTATAACTTTTTCTATGTATGTACATTGAATGAAAGTTATTCAAATTTCTACAGAAATGAGATTGATCTATATTCATCTACTGGATACTTTCCCGGATTCAGTTGAAAAATATGAGAAAAATTCGTTATAACGTTCTATTCATATGAAACTAGGGTCCTAGATGGTTATTCTTTTGTCTTGCCTTCTTACCCAATGTCAAAATGGTAATTTTCTATATTTCAAAGTCATGCATAGGGATGGAAACGACTCAAGTTGAGTCAAGTTTTGACCATTTTTTGGATTCTTTCGAGCTCGAATCAAATGAGCTAAGCTCGAGCTCAACAAGCTTAGGAAATTGATGCTTGACTCAGCTTGAACCCTTGTTCAAGCTCAACTTGATTCATTAAACTCAACTTTTGATTAAGTTATACACTTGAATACGGGCTCAAGCTCCAGTTTGAAACATGAAATTATTTTATAATATATAAAAAATTGATGTATTATTATAATTGTATAAATATTATTTTTCAAAAAGAAAAATACAAGCTCGCAAGCCAACTCGCGAACCTAAGAATAAAAATTATTTGGCTCGTACTTGAATAGTTTTTAAATTAAATCGTCCTGCTCGCGAGCTAACTTGATTCGTTTGCATCCCTAATCGTGCGTGCAGCTATTTCAGAATATGTTTCTAGGCACCAATAACCCACTCATTATAAATGATTTCTACCAGGGCATAAACAGACTGGCCAAACAATTCATGGAAGAAATCCAGGCATGGGTTTATTCAATGAAAATTTTACTTACCTCACGATTGATTTCTTCTTTTGCGCTGTAACTTCTACGCAGCGCTCTTTGATTAAGATTTTTAGCATCTACAGGTGTTGGTTTGTAAGTAGGAGTAGTCTATGGTGCAAACTTGTTTGTACATACCTCATGTGAGGGATGTAAAAATGTATTTAATCTGAACCATTGAATTTAAAATATGAAATCATATCCTTTCATTTTTATAATAGTCATCAACATAATAAAAGTACATTTAACCTGCTACTTGTATGAGCGGTTTATAATGAATTTTAATTGTAATATTGAGGGTTCATTGTACTAAAATAATGGCTATCAATACTTAAATTTGCAATATATATGTCAAATAATTATATGTGATATACATTAATATACTTAAAAAATCATATTAGCAAGGTATTTTAAAAAAAAGTGTAAGAAATTATTCTCCATTGATATTCTTAAATCAACCCAAAATTTAATTAGTTATATTATTTCAATAGCTTGTATTAATGTATTGACTAACATGAACCTATATTTATACTACAAAAAATTATAATTACTTCCTAACCTTAACAAAAATTTGAAACGGTGATTTTAACCATCATTGAAAACATTTAAAAGAAAATCAATAAAAAATTAAATAGTAAATGACAAAATTCCTTTTATTAAAAATATATTCAAAATATTTATATATTTACATATATAAATATGCATATATGTATATGTATATTATATATTACATATATAAATACATAAAATATATATACAACATACATACATACATATATAACCCTTACCCTCAACACCCCACCCCCCACCCCCCACCAAAAAAAAAACCCACAAAAAAAAAAAAAAAAATGACAATCCAACCTCCATGGCCCGGCGGCAAACCATGGCCAGCGGCTGTCGCTAGGCCGCTGGACTAGTCATGGCCAGCCCGGCCAGGGGTGATTGACTGCATGGATGCGGGGGGTTGGTTGGGGGGATCGGGGTATAAGAAGGGGGGCGGGCGAGGGGGACCCCGGGGGGTGGGGGAAGGTTCCGGGATTTGGAAGAAGGAAGTTAACTTCTTTTTTTTAAATAATTAATAAATAAATTTCATTAAATTAATATTATTAAATATATATTTAAAATTATCAAATATTATTTGAAATAATAAACTTAAAATTTTTCTTTTTGAAAAAAAATTACTTGTTAAATAAATTTAATTAAATTATTTTAAATATATTTATTTAATAATATTGAGTATACAAGTCAAAATTATTAAAATTATATTGTTAGAATGATATATTTCAATTTTATTATTTCTAATTTTATATCTTAATTAATAAATAAATTTAGCTAAAGTTATTTATATTATTTTAGATATGTTTATTATCTAATATTATAGAGTATGTAATTAAAAATAATTAAATTATATTATCTAATATATTTTATTTTTATTTTTTAATTATTTTTGAGAAATATTTATCAAACATTAAATGTATCAAAATTTTAAAACACAAAACAATGACTTGTTGTGAAATTAACAGTAACATATTGTAAAAGAACATGTGTCGTTTAATTTAAAGGTACCTTGTGTGAGTGAAATACAACAATACCTTACCGTAGACATGCCCTTGTAAATATATCTATTAGGTTAAGGGATAGAATCCTAAACATCCTAGGAATTGTTAATGTGATTAAACTCCATTAACTATTTCTTTGTAATTATATGAAAATTTCCAATGATTAGAAAATTCTAATTATTCTAATAGTTTTACAAATTATGGGAATGTTTGATTGTATTTTGGGGATGATTATGATATATATTTTGAGAAAATAAATTTTGAGAGTGGACTTGAGAAATTTGAAAGTGCTATTAAGGAATATGATGCATCTTTGTTTATATTTTTAGGAAATAGGTAGAAAATATTTTGGAGAGTTTAGTATGTTTGTTACTTTGTTTATATTTTTGAAGGGAATATTTTTTTTATTGTAGCAGTTAAATCAATATTTTTTTTTGTTGGTTTTTTGGAGTGAAAATAAAAATGAGTAATATTATTTTATTTTAAAAAAAACAATAATAATAAATATAATATATATATATATATACATATATATGAAAAAATGGGGAGTCTTCGGGGATAATGAAGGATAGAAGATGGTATTTTGGGAAAATCTATTTTGGCATTTTAAGAAAAAATAGATGCAGGTTTGATTATATTTTGCCAAAACATAATTAAACACTCCCTATATATTTTTACTTTTTCTTAACCATGATATATATATATACATATATATATATAAGGATAGAAAGTTTAAAAAAAATTAAAATTAAAACTGGATGTAAAGTGTCAAACCAAAGGTAACCCAACTACTCTTCTAAGGCTTGAAACTTGTAAGCAAGATACATATTTTTCTAAAATAAATACTTTTTTTTTCCCTCTAGAAAATCACTAGTTACTCTGTATCCCAATTTTACGCATGGAACCGAAAAAAAGAATAAGATGCACGGTGCACGCTTCTTCAACTCAAAAACAAAAGTTATTATATATTCGACGTGTGGTATATTTAGTATCATAAATTGGAGAACAATTTAGTCCTGACACTTGTACATATATTTGATACACTTCAATATATGCATCATTTTCATAGATACGTGTTCAATCCACTTAAAGGGCACTCACTCAAGCTTATTTAAAATATTTTATAAATTTTAAATTTTATAATTTATTATATATTTTATAAAAGATATATAAGAGTTTATAAGATGTTAGATTTTATTTTAAAAATAAATTATTAAAATATTCAGATAAAAATAATGTTTAAATCTTATAAAATATTAGGAATGATAATTTTGTAATTTTTACAATTAAAATTGAAAAAAAATTGCTAAAATTTTGAAAAAAAATTAAGAACTCTTTATCTTTTTATCAAATAATTAATATGATTTTTAACATTTTATTTTAGAAACTTATAAATTCATCATGTTGAATATTATATGAAATTTATATCCTTTCGCAAATCCTTTATAATTTTTTTTTTGAAAGTTTATAAATTTATGCAAACACTTTCTTCAATTTGGGACTAATCTAAATATCTAGCCCCCATCGGTACTCATGACTTTATTTCCTTAAAAAATGTTGACGCGTGACATGTAATTCTAGAATCATATTTGAGCCATCCATGTTTAAGGAGACATACATTTATAGGAAACAATAAATAAATCCAACATATATATACATGTATGTATATATCCCAGATTCCAGGGTTTGTGGCCAGCCACATTTATATGTTATTTAATTTTTGGAAGAAATTGAATTTATTGAGGTGAAGTTTTTGGAGGTTGTAGGTTTCAAGACAGAATATTAAGTTGATAGGTAAAATCAACCACTCGAATTGTTTTGTGGACGATGATGAATTTTGGACCATTGAACATTAGAATCACTATTCTCTATGTCTTTGTCAATCATATATATAGTGGACTTTGAATTTTTTTTGTCTTCGATTGCGATATGATGAAGACATGATTAAATATATTTAGGTATAACAACTACTTTTTCTCTCTCCCATATTAGTAATTTCAGCACATTCAACATACATAATAATTTTTTTATGACGTAAAATAAATAAAATATTTTTGAAATTTTTATTTAAAATTTTTCATAATTTTTAATAATTCAATATACTTATTTAAAATTTTGAAATCAATTAAAAGAAAAAAGTTAAGATAAAATAAAATAATTAAAGAAAAAAGAAAATAAATAAATTATTAGAGAGGGAAAATTAGAAATATATGAGAAAAGAAAATTTATTTTGTTATTATTTTTTTAAAGTGAAGTTAATTTTAACAACTTATTTAAAAATATATTAATAAGGTTCTGGTGCTTTATATATTATAACATACATGCGCCATATTTGAACTTATGGATTTTTATACTCACAAATATTTTATGGTGGAAAGGGAAATAAAGGAGGTAATACAGTTTTATTTAATATGCGTAAAATTTCTATATTGTCGGAAAATTCTAGATTAAATTTATAATTGTGAAAATTATAATAATTTATTTCTTAACTAAATAATTAGTTGGGATATGATAGGGGATAGCTTGAGAGGGCTCAACCTTAATCAAGTAGAGCCCTCATTGAACTTGATTATGTCGACCTATGAATCACGTTAACATATGGATTACTGGCAACGTTGTATTGCTTAATCCCGTTAAATAAGGACCACCAAGATTAACCCCCACCTAATAAGAGGATCAGGAGATGACACTGTATTTTATTGGCTCACCTACTCCCAAATCAATTTGTAGAAGTTCACGTAGTTAAACCCATCGAAGGAAGGAGGATAATGAGTATCTGAAGCCGCTGTGGAATCAACCTCAGCAAATCGAGTGAGCACACGTTTTGCATGCTCTATTGCATTTAATGCATCCCAAGCCTTGCGTAGCTGGTCATCTCGACATTTAATGCGGCCGAACAAATGTTTTGTCCACATTAAATGCGTCATCAACCCATTTCCACCACAATTAATGCAGAAGATTTGCTGTTATACCTCCAAGTGGACCAAAATTATGCCAGCACACATACCAAAAAGACCTTTATTACATTGCCCCTAGAAGCAAGTCAAATCATACTACTCATATAGGGGCACTAGTCTTTTCAACCTTCCATTTTCGATATAGGTCTCACATTATAAATACCCTCATTTTGCAAGTATTTCAGGTACACACCCTTAAATATTTTGACCCTCACTCTACTTCTTTATCTTCTTAATATTTGACCTGATTTAAATATTGGAGGGTTTTAATTAATGATCATCTAGATAAACCTAATGTATTTCATTTTTTCTTACAGGACTTAAATTATGCCACAACAGTTACACAAATGCCCAAGTCTCTCTTCCATTCAATCGAAAAGAGATTCCTGCCCGCGCGCCTCCTAATAAAAATACACATCATCAAGGTCTTGCTATTGCTATGGCCCCAACTAATCACAGGAGCGTCTTTTAGAAAACGTTTGTTGTATTATTTTGCATGGCATTTTTTTTTCTATTTTCATTTACTTTCACTTGTTCTTCCTTATGTGAGAAGAGGCTCAGTAAATTCTGTAAGCCAAAATTTGTGTAAAAAATAAATTTTTTTTCTTGAACTATAGATTTAATATTTTACAAATTAATTTGACATTTCAAATTAATAAAAATCATTTGATTTATTTATTTCCGATTATGAAAATATGGTGTACTTTGAACTATAGGATTTAGCTTTTCAAAATAGAGTAGAAAATACTTTATTTTCAGAAACAAACTAAAGTACATATAAATACCTTTTGACATCTTTATCGGTTGAATGATAATTAGTTTTTTTGAAAAAATAAAATAAAAAATGAAGCCGCACATTTTCCTTGATGTCTGCTACCGTGTATTGCAAGATTTCACATAACTATATTTTCAAAAAGCAAGTCCAATAAAGTCTAAATTCAATTATATGCGAAAAAAAAGAGGAAAGGAAAAGGAAAAAGATGTATATATAATTATAACTTTCGTTATTATTATTGTTGTTCTTGTTGTTATTCTCGTTACTTAAATTGTATATTCGTGATATCATGATTTGTAAGATTTTACAGAAAGATATGATGATATTCGTAATATTTGCAAAAATATCATAGATTTTCCATATCTAGAGATTCCGAAGTTCCAAAACAGAATATTATATATGCGGCTGGAAAATTGTGAGCCACAGAGCGAACACATTCTGTTACCAGCAGGGAATATATACTTAAAAACCTTAGCATATAATTAATGAACACCTTTTATTAGTTAATGGTGAGAATTTGGACCACATGCATGATAATCAAAAAAGATTCTCCTTGGGCAAAAAATATTTTCGTAAGACATAAAACTTTAAAAAAAAAAAAAAAAAAAATTCCTTTTCAACTTATACAAATTTTATACAATTTAAAACTGTTGATTTTGATCAATGAATAATTATTATGTGGGTTTATTATTTTATGTAACAGTTTAGGCGAGCAATTGGGTTAATAGAAATTGACCCCCATTGTGATAATTGAAATAAGCAGAATATACTTCTGTGATAAAAAAAAAAAACCAAAATATCATCATGTATTTATAGAAATAGGCAAAACATTCTTTGTCATGTAGAAGGCGATGTGCATATTTTTAAAAATACATGGTGGTGCTTTTGCATTTTTTTTTATTTTTATATATAATTACATAGAGATACTTTGTCGATTTCAGTAATTATCGCAGTATCGATTTTTACTAGCTCATGAGTAATTTGTAGCCTTAATTTTTTTAAATTGACATATACTAAGACTTGTAATACAATATATGGACGATATCTTTCTGTATGTGATAATTATTTGGTGGTGATAGGGTCACGACTGGCCAGGTCAAATTGTTGCATGATCTATTTTTCTATATATAGGTGACAATTATTTCGAAGGTGATAGTAGCATGACTTGTAAGGCGAAGACATCGCACTATAACATTTGCCCCATCTCTTCTATTGGTGACAATTACTTTGGACGTGATAGGGTGTGTTTGATGAGAGAAAATCAAGGATAAAAAGATAGGTATATAAGAGAATTTCTTTGATCATTTATTTACATCCTTTTCTTTAACGGTGTTTTCTCTTATATCCAATTCAACCATGAATATGAAACTTATATTTTTTCTTCTTCTTTTAATTTGTTCTTTTTACTATGTTTGTAATTTTATAACACATTTATATTCAATTAAATTTATTTGTATGCCCAGGATAAGATATATTGAACATTATGTCAAACATACCGTAATTGACTTGTCTAACATGTTTCATTAGATATGTTTTCATATATTTTTAAAAAATATAAAAGTGATGGAAAAAATTAACGTTAAAATCAAAATCTTCTAAAAGCTATTTGAAAAAAGAGTTTGCTTTATCTAAAATCACTCTCTCTTTGTATTTCTTTATGAATGTTAATTTTTTAAAAATAAGACATAGTTATAAATCGTACTAGTAAAGTGAGAATATTTAATCCTTTGATAATTTGAAGTAAGATTATAGTTTTGATTATAGCAATATTTACTGCAACGTAAATATTTTCTTATAAGATTCTGCTGAAATCTATACATAAATAGTTGGAATTAATCTTTTCTTGTTTAAAAAGATTGTCCATATTTACTTATAATTTCCATATCTTTCATGTTAAGAAAGCCATTCTCGTGATATTGCATCCATGATTAGGTAATATTTGATGAGATTAAGAAGTTGGAATTTATGGAATCATAAAATGGATCCTTCCTTATTCATGCCAACGAACACTTATCATATTGGTTCCGTTAATGATTTTACTACAAAGAGAACAGAAGTAAGCTGCATCTAATTGTCTAACACGGGAAAAGTAACTATGAATGTAGTTGTGAGTTCGGATTACTCTCTTACATATATTTTGCTAAATTTTATTTTATTTATTGCTTTTCGATTGTTTCTCTTGTTCAGGGATGAATCCAGAAATGAAAGTGTGGAAGGCAAAATTTATAAGACATAAAAAAAAAAATTATTTAATTTTTATAATTTGTAAATTTAAAATACACATCTTCATTGAAATTGAGTGCAACGTTTTTTTATATCATAAAAATTATTAATGATTGAACCAATCTCAAAATTTTTAGTAATATTTTTCTCAATATAAGTAGCTAAACAATCGGATATTAAGTTATTTTCCATCTTATTCTAAAGCGTGTTCTTAAGAATATTAATAACGGAAAAAGTTCTCCCACTTGTAGTTATTGTAATACAAAGAAAAATCTGGAAAAAAAAATAAAATCTTTAAGTACTCATTTTTATTTATCTCTTTATCTAAATCTATTAAAGTCTAAACGAGAAATTTTAGTTATTCTGTAAGTCCTTTAAGATTTAGGCGGCTAAACTCACATAATGCTTTCTCAAATAAATAAAATGGAAATGTTCCAATAGGCAAACTTAATATTCCTCATTTCACTATTTGATTGTAGATATGGATGTAAAATTTTGTTTTGATTCTAAAAAAATAAAATAGGTAAAGATTTCATCAACTTGATTTTAATTTTTATCTTTAGTTAAAAATAAATTAAATTTAATTCAATAAATTTAGATAATTAATTTTTTATTTAAAGCTGTAATAAAAGTTAGTTTTTAAAAATTAATGAATGAAAACTAAAATTTCTTCTCTTAAATGAATTATTATGTACTGTACTAAAGTTGTTTTTTTTTTTTTTGGGGGGGGGGGGGGGGGGGAATGGTGGATGCCCCTTGCTTGCCCCCACAAAATTCAATAAATTTAGATAATTAATTTTTTATTTGAAACTGTAATAAAAGTTCGTTTTTAAAAATTAATGAATGAAAACTAAAATTTCTTCTCTTAAATGAATTATTTAAATTAATCATTACTAAAATTTAATATATATATATAAGTGTATTGTACTAAAGTTGTTGTTTTTTTTTTTGGGGGGGGGGGGGGGGGTGTGGAGATGCCTCTTGCTTGCCCCCACCCCCAAAATCCATCCTTGGTCTTGTTTGACCTTGTGACGAAGAAAGATGCAAGGTCTACTTGTCCCTAAAGGACCTTGTTGTGAAGAGGACGACATATTTGTATTTCGAAGGACCTGGTGGTGAAGAAAGGCAAGAGGTATACTTATTTTACGAGACCTTGTGAAGACAACAAGCCAAGCATATGGTTACTCGACAGACCTCTGGGCGAAGAGAGGCAATAGAGGCAGTGTTGTTGGAATTTACTGTGATAGTCTAGTTCTAATTTGGAAGGAGAGTTTAAAGCTTGTTGCATGGAGTTGCAACAATTTGTGCATTAATTCACAAAGATTGTACAAGTGAAACTGACAGAAATTCCCTCAAACTTGATCATAATGCAGCTGGTTCCATAACTGATAGCAATCTTGAATTTTTTAGGTCCCATCTGAGATTTAATTTTTACTTTGCCTTTTGGAGTGTCTTTATCCTCATTCTTCTTATTGTCAAATTAATTTGCTTATCTTGTACAATCATTATTGTCTCGTATTAATTTGACATGATTCAAATTTTAAGAGTTTACATGTAGGCACTTTAACATTTTATATCTTTACTATTCCAATTGGTAGTTTAACTATTTTTACAAATTCCAATTATTATCTCAAAATGCTTTTCGCATATGATCCAAAGTTTTATACAAAGACAAATTTTTGAGTGATTTTACTTTTACCGCATAAATTGTGAAAATGCCTAATTCATTCCCTCTTAGTCGCAAGATCATCTCAGATTGAAAATGTGCATAGAAAAGGTGAATTAAGCTTAATAAAAATCATGTTGATACAAATAATATGACAAAGAAATTAGAAAGAGCCAATAAAACAACTAGAAGAATATGAAATGAGCAAGATCAAATCAAATATTTAGTATTTTATTTACACACAAGCTAAAAATTAAGTAGTTTAAGGATATCGGTTTGTATCAGTTTTTATTTTCATAAAAATTATGAGAGATCTATTGAGCTTCAAATCTTGGGAAACAAAAAAAGAAAAAAGTGATTATATCATTTATTATTAAATATTAAACAATAAAGATAAAAATATGATAAAATTATAATTCTAAATTATTAAATGACGGGTTATGAATGGTAGTTTTTATATAAATTGTAGTTATGGGAATTTAAAATAAAAAAAAAAAGTAAGGACATTTTAGGTACATCACTAAAAAGCACACCAACAAAGGAATATGTCATATGTCCTTTATTAATAGTATAGATTATAAAATGGTGGGATGTAAATGATATTTATTATATAAATTGTAGTTATGGGGATTTATAAAAAATAAAAGTAAGAATATTTTAGTTACATCACTAAAAAACACACTAACAAAGAGATATGTCATTTATTAATAGTATTTGAATATTTATGAATAGATAATCAATAATAATTTTACTAAAAATTAAAAATATAAAAAAATTAAAATTTGATGAAAATAAATATGATTGCGGTCAGACAGCCCATTTCTATATATACAGTATAGATATGTATGTATATATAGGTAAACCAGCACCGCCTTATCACACATGTTCAGTCCATAACTTATTCTTGCCCAGTGCCCAGTCCAATTTTTTCACACAACCTTTTTTTTATTCCTTGTCTATTTTCCCACCCTCTAGCTTTATTCGTCTCTCGTAGATTTGTCCTCTCAAATCCCGCGTTCGCAGGTACAATTTCCATTTCTTGTACTTCTTTGATTTTTGGTTGTTTTGATATTTTAGTTGGTGTTTGTTTTTTGGTGGCATTAGACCTGTTTGCAATCTGTATTTATCGTTTTTCAATTTCTTAATAAAGTTATGGACTGAACTTTTTTTCACTTTTAGCTGATTTCCAGCTTCAAATGCTTCAGTACGATTTCTTTGTTTTGAATTTGGTGATGCTTTTGCTGCACTCTTGAATGAATGAACTCTAACCGCTTATTTCCATGTCGGATCTAACTAATAACTTGTTGCCGGTATTCACTTTTAATTTCTTTAAGTATGGACTACATTTTTGTTGTTTTTCCTTTTACTGCAAATGTTTGGATCGTGGATTCGAGGGAGGAAATGATTTTCTCGATGCAACTTTCGTTTCATATTTAAAGCTTTTCTTGGTCTTTTCCTTGCTAAAAACTAAGCCCCAAACAGCCTAAGCGACTAAACATAGATCTTCGTTGCATTTTCTCCGGTTTGGAATTACATTTTCTTCATATCTTTTTACCTTTTTATTTTTAATGCTCAAATTGGTTCAGAATTACAGTTGCTCGAAAGTGGCATATTTCCAGCTCCACAAATAATCTTGAGTGCCCATATGATTGCTTGCCCCCTTTTTTTCCTTTTTTTCGTTTTTTTTTTTATTTATTTTTTATTTGTAAATCTCTCCCTTTTTTTAGGGGTAGTGGGTGGAATGTGGCGTGTTAGGTTGGTGGGTAGGTGAGCTCATGGTTGCATCTTTAAAAGCTTATTATAAGCATGCCCCTGTTTTGTTGGCGTCTTTTATTTTTTAATGCATAATATCAAGCCAGTTAACACTTTACTTTACATTAATCATTTTATATTTGGATGATTTGAATTATTTGATATGCTTAGCACATGAACTGGACCTGTAATATTCAAGTAGATCCCTGTTTCTATTTCCAGTAATTTGTTTATTAGGACCATCATTTCACAATAGATCCTGATCGCATGATTAGCAGTTGAATTGCTTTCTTTAGCATTTCTGGATCATGAGATATAGAATCATACAATCTGCACCATGTTTCTGTCAGTGATACCAAACTCATGCTATGGTCATATACAGTTTTAGGCATCCTGGAGCTGCTTTGATATATTTGCTTTTCTTAAATATCCAACTCCATTATTTTCGGTGGACCACTATACTTCACCGAAATGGAAGTGACAGGAGGTTAAAACTCATTAGGTTATGGCCTTGTCAGGTATCTTTCAAATCCATAATCTTCCGGCTTTTTGGTTGGTTTTTCTTCAAGTGTTTTTGTTATATGGGTTTCTGAAAATTGTAGGTACTTGGGCAATGTGCAAGGGGAAAAAAGCTTCAGGAAAATTGATACTGGCTATTAGCCTGGTTGGGCCAAAGAAGCTGAATTATAGTAGGATCAGTGAAAGTGGTATGGAATTTGAATCTGATTGGATCAGGCATAGAAAATCATTGGCCTTTACAGCTCAAGAGATTCATTTTGCAACATCTTTTATGCCCTGGTCTTGTAGAATTCCCATTGGTGAAGGATTTCATGAGTTTCTTTAATCAGCTCCAGAATCTTTTAATTGCATTGATACTTGTCTTCAGCAACAATTTTTTGTTAATGACAATTCTGGTACCAAACTCCTATGCATTGTGACTTGAGAAGGATGCCAGGTCATTTTTCTGTGAAGAGAATCAAAGAATCAGATATGTGTTTCTCCAACTTGGTCCAGGAAGATACTCCAGCTGCTAAAACTGGCTCAACCTTAGATTCAAAAGTCGCTGATGCTAAAAATGGTTCGATCTTTGTTTCTACTGATGATTGTCATAGTTCCATCTTGCCTGGGTTGCCTGATGATGTTTCGAAGCATTGTCTTGCTCTTGTTCCCAGATCTAATTTTCCTGCCATGGCTGCTGTATCCAAGCGATGGAGGTCCTTTATCAAAAGCAAAGAGTTCCTCACTGTCCGAAAACTAGCTGGGGTGCTTGAGGAATGGCTTTATGTCTTGACCGTGGATGCTGAAGGAAAAGAAAGCCACTGGGAGGTTCTAGATTGTTTTGGACATAAACACCATCAACTCCTCCCAATGCCTGGGCCTGTTAAAGCAGGATTCGGCGTTGTTGTTCTCAATGGAAAGCTTCTGGTTATTGCTGGATATTCTGTTGTTGATGGCACTGGTTCTGTCTCAGCAGATGTTTACCAATACGATTCTTGCCTCAACAGGTCTATTTTCTCTCACTTCTCCTTTTCCCCCAATAGCTCCATGCATTCTATTGCTCAAACAATTTAATTTCTTTTTTAAATTGAGTTATCCAATATTGACTTATTGCCACCAACTTAGAGATGATGCTAGAGTACATCTCTTATACGAATAACTCACTATCATGTATTGTCGGGTAATAGCACACATGTCCAAGTGCCTTTAGTGAGGATAATTCCCAAAATTGGATGGTCAAATAATTTGCATTATTTGTTGACGTGAGTACTGTGGAAACATATCAAATTAAGTACCTCACTACATTCACTTGGTGGCGCTTCTTCTATCAAATTAGATTCTTCTGTAACTGTACCACAAGGGGTAGAAAATTTGCTGGCAAGATTTGCCTCCTAGTGGATATATGCATTGCAATTTGCAATCTTATGTAAGCCCATTCTGTTGAGCCAGTTGGATTTGTCCTCTTAGGTTTTGAAAGATGGACCTAAACTATGAACTGTTTATCAGATTAAGACTTGATTGACACATTGATATATTTGATTTTGAAACTAATGTTCTCCCGATGTCACCTAATCTTTTCTAAAGCTTCGTTTTGAATGGTTATTCTCTCCATTAACCTAATTTATCACATTGTTCATACGTTTCCCGTTCAACGCAGAATTATTAAACTAGTTCTGAATCACTGCATCAAGGCGGCGCAAACTTTTTCAATATGCAAACGAGAGCTTTTTCTTCATGTGTTTGTGAGGTTACTTACACTTACCTCCTATCTAAAATAGGTTAAAGTCACCCCCTCTATCTTTCATAATTACGAAAATCTCCGCATTGTCTCTTCTATTAAAAGATTGAGATGGAAGTTGCAAGTCGACCATTTTGTCCTCAACTTAAAAAATTAAAAAATAATTAAATTATCAATTTGTTGAATAACCACGCTGCCTATGGGTTGTCTTGGTGATATTTATATATTTATGGATGTGCTTACTTGTAATATTTTTATAGTTGAAGGGGTGTATTTGAAATACTATGATTAAATTTTACCGTTCTTCCAAAAAATATGAAATATCATCAAATATAAATGTCACTTTTTGCCCTCAATTATACAAAAGAGTATTTAGATTTCAAGTTTTTAGAATAGAGTCAATTTGTATTATTTTGCCTTTAATTTAAAGAATTGAACTCTAAATCGACCTTCTACCCCTTTCTCTCCTTCCCTCCCTCCCTTCTCCACCCCCCCCCCCTCCTCTATATTGATCTCTCCCGTCCACCTTGCTCCCTCTCTCTTTTCCCTTTCCCACTGACAACGATCCATCTTTTTTCTTATGTTTTCTTTGCTCTTCCCTTCTCCTTCTATTTTTATTATTGCCTTTCTCCCTTTCTTTCCCATTATATTCTCCTTCCTCTTTTCTTTGCCACCTTCTCCTCTCTTTCTCGCTCTCTGCTTTATTATTTCTCGTTTCTCTTCCACTTCTCTTTCCTACTCTTAACCCCTTTCCCCCCTCTTCCGCTCTATTTTTCTCTGTTGCTCACGATCTCCAGTATTATCATTCAAATTATCTCGTGAACTCCCCTTTCCTCCACATTTTTTCCATTGACACCATTATAATGAGGAAAAAAATTGACTGCCAAAGGGAAGAAAAAGGAATTGAGATAAAGGAAAGTTAAAATAGAGGAAAATAATGAAAATAGAGCAAACACTTAAGTTAATTTCATATGTAAAATGAAGTCTAAATATTTTTTAAAAAGCATCTCTTGTTTTGTATTTTAATCTTGCAACACTAAAAAAAATTATCTGCATGAATCATTGTTCTTTTTGACAAATGTAAGAATGATTAGTTGATCACCTATATATTTGGTAGGGCCAAAAGAAGCTATGAGAGACTAATTCTTTTGTTCGTACAATACTTATCTGAGACAATACTTTTTACATATTCCCCATTTTATATATCTTAATATTACGTTTACACTTCCTCTAAGTTTCAAAGGGTTAATAAAATTAAGAACGGAGTGGATTAGGGGCAAAATAAGAATTTCACTACTTTTTTTTAGTTGATGTCATCATTTTTTTGTCAAAAAATCCTAGTTACAAAAGAAGTTTGGTACATGTGGTAAACTTAAGGGAGGTTTATATAATTATGCGAGATGGGGGAAGGAGTTGGTAACTTAGCTCTTACAGAGAGGATGCAAGTGTAATAACCCTATGTTTGTGGTTTACCCTAACAAAAACACCTCCCGTTGCAGCTGGACCAAATTAGCAAGCATGAATGTGGCGCGCTATGACTTTGCTTGTGCTGAAGTGAATGGCATGGTGTATGCAGTTGGAGGATGTGGGATGGATGGAGAGTCTCTGTCATGTGCCGAGGTGTATGACCCTGATACTGACAAGTGGACTGTGATCGAGAGCCTGCGGTGCCCAAGATGGGGCTGTTTTGCCTGTGGCTTTGAGGGGAAGCTCTATGTTATGGGTGGGAGGTCGAGCTTCACAATTGGAAACTCACGGTTTGTTGATGTGTATAACCCCGAGAACCATGCATGGTGCCAGACGAAAAACGGTTGTGTTATGGTGACTGCTCATGCTGTGCTTGGAGAGAAGCTGTGTTGCATGGAGTGGAAAAATGAGCGGAAATTAGCAATTTTTAACCCTGCAGATAATTCATGGAAGATGGTGCCAGTTCCGGTGACTGGAAGCTCGAGCATTGGGTTTAGGTTTGGCATCTTGGATGGGAAACTTTTGCTGTTCTCGGTGCAGGAGGATCCCAGTTATCACACACTTTTATATGACCCAAATGCTGCCTCGGGCTTAGAATGGCAGACTTGTGAAATAAAGCCATCGGGATTTTGCCTTTGCAGTGTCACAATCAAGGCATAAGTTATATACGTTGGTGGACTGTCGAGATGGACATTCATCTGATTGTTTGCTAGTTGGCTTATCTTTTCTTCAACTGAACTGAAGTTACTTGTTTCTGTTCTGTGAACCGATGAAACAATAACATCATCCAGGGATTTAGTTCAATTTCTGAATGGCTGGGTAAACTGATGTGAGGATCCTAGTGCTTGCTGTCTATTTGTTGGATAAATATATTTATGCTTGAGTTGCATAGGAGATGCCTCTTGTTTAGCTGTGAAATTTCTCACATGGTCTTGCTTAGGGTTGCAAACAAATTGAGCCAGCTCGCGAGTTTGTAGGCTCAAAAAGTGTTCGAGCCAAATTTTTATAGGTTTTGAGTCTAGTTTGAGCTAAATAATTTTTGTTTGCAATTTTCTGAGCTGGTTTGCAAGATTGTTTCTTAAAAGAAAAATATATCTATAAAAAATTGTAATAACGTATTAATTAAAAAGTTTATATTGAGCTCGAACTCAAATCCAAACTTGAAAATATGGATTGATTGTAAGTTTGAGTCAAATGAATCGAGGCAAGCTAAACTCGGATCTTAGTTTCTTTACTTCAAGCTCAAATATCTTTGCTTCAAGTTTGAGCTGAAAAAAATAATCAAAGTTCAGTTTGGCTCGATTCGCCTTGCCTCGCCTCCTTCACATCCCTAATCTTGCACTTGCCTCTACAAAGAGTAGTGGGTCTGGTGGTTCATGGAGGGCTCTCTTGAGATGCTCAAGGTAAATGATTACTGGGGTTCTCTGCTAAATTGGGGAATATTTCTAAGACACTAGCTGTGCTACAACTAGCTTGAAACTGGTTCCTGGTTAGGAACAGTCGACAGCCATAGGAGGTTTTGATATATTGGAGCATATTATTGCGTAGTGCAAGTACTTGATCCTGAGAGAGAATGCAAAGCGAGCCTTGGTGGACATACACATACTGAATGTGGAGGAAACTAGAATGCATGTGTACTTTTTAACATATCAACAACCTAAGTGTAAATGTTCATAGATATAAACGGTTAGTAACAGTGCACGAATTATTATCTATACTATTATAAAAAGAAGATATTTTTGTATCTAAAATAAAAATTATGATACCAAATTTCAAATATGCTAAAATTGCCTTTTGCAATTCTATATTTAATAAAATTTATGTCCAAATAACTACAAATTACCATTATTCAAAAAACTTCTCTCATTACAAGCTAACCTTAATATTTCAATAACTTTTAAGTTCTTTTCTTTAATATGATCATGGATTATGAAATTTTAACTTTATACAAATATTATTTTCATAATTATATACAAATTATAAATATATATTTTGGATGTATATTAATTTTTGATATAATGAATGTTAAAATATGTACAAATAATATGATTACAGAAATATTTTATGCGCGTAAAAATTGCATGCAAATAATTGCTAATTTTTTCAAAAAGAAAGTGGATCGTGAATTTTAAAAAATATGGATCATGCGCATAAAAGTTAATGAAATTTATTAAAATCTGCTAGTATGCTTAATACAATAGTCAAATGAATCACTTTGTGTATAGTTTATTTCGTTCAAATTCAAATAAAATTCAGGCAGGAGTTTATCTTTAATTTTTCTAAAAACAACAAGTTTTGTTTGAAAAGTTCTAAAAAGACTCCAAATTTGGTAGGAACAACTTTAAACTTTCCTTACAAAAGTAAAAGCCTATGCAAACACAATAACAACTAATTATCCAAAAAGAAATTGGCGGCAACAACACTGCTGAAGCTCCGCTCGGAAATCCCCAATCTCTGCATCTAGGGTTCCGCCACCGCCCAAAAATGTTCGGAGCTCAGCCCTCCTCCTCCGCGTTCGCCACTCCTTCCTCCACTCCCGCCTTCGGTACGCCTTCAACTCCGGCATTCGGCTCCTCACTCTTTTCGACGCCCTTTTCGCAACAATCCCAACCTCAGCAGCAGCAGCAGCAAACCCCGTCGCTGTTTCAGACACCTCAGCCTCAACAGCAGCAAACCCCCTTCGGGTTTGCGACACCGTTAAATGCTGCATCGCTAGCGCAACCTACTCCTTTTAACAATGCTCCTCCAGCAACGAATTTTATGAATTCGCAGTTGACTACTCAGATGGCCCCTGTTTCTCCTCTCCCATTTTCTCTGGCCGATCGCGATATTCAAGTCAGTTTCTTTTTGATATATTTCGACCCTTTTGTTCTTTTTTAATTGTTTGAGCCCTAAGTTTATCTTAAGTGCAATTATGTTGTTTCTGTAGGCGATTGTGGATGCGTATAAGGAGGACCCGGGGAACCCTAAGTATGCATTTAAGGTTTGGTTTTTCATCATTGTGTTTTTCCTCAATATAATTCATCTGCTGTGTAATTAAATTGGTGATGTAAGTTTTCTTTGTCTAATAGTTTCGTGAAATTAAGAAAAATTTCTGGCATTAGTTAAACTTTGATCTTGATTTTGGCTCATTTGCTGTTCTAAGTGGGTGTGTAAATTCATTGGGTTGAGCTAAGCAACATTCTGTTCAAGCTTGATTGGAATTTATTATGGAGCTTGAAATTGGGTTGAGCTTGTTCTAGTTGTTAAACAAACCATATCCGAACCAACTTTTTATCGAGCCATGAGCATGACTTGAGCTTGAGTTGTTTGATATTTTCTTATATTTGTTGCTTCTAACAAATTGATTCCAACTCAAGAATAGTTAAAATAGGACTTTAAGATGACTTGTCATGTTGCAAATGGAGCTCAATGAGTTTGTAACAAACAATATCACGTTGAAACTTGAATCTCAAGTAGTAGGGATTGTTTGTTTGGGTCTAGTTTTGAATGAAGCTCTTGCTCCAAAATTGAGCATGTTCACATTTGGAAGACGTCATTTGATTGTGTGGCTTGAAACTGGATGGTGGATGAATTAATTGATTTAGTAATAAATTGCCCTCTTTTAAATTCTGTGGAAATATTTATACCCCGGAAGTTGGAATTATAGAGAGCCCCTATCAAGTAAGCTATTGATTTTATGTACAAATTGTGGTTTCATGTAACCAATTTGTATCTGGCTATTCTGATAACTTTAATCCCTGGCATGCATATTTGTTTGATCGGATGTTCATCAAGAGTTTTTTGTTGGTGTTGCAGCATCTGTTGTTTAGTGTGACTGAACCTCAGTACAGGATAAAGCCCGCTGGTGTGTCAGATGTGAGTTTAGTGTGGTCATTTTGACTTATGTCATCGGTATTGTAACTGTTTTCAATTATACATGTACTTGTAGAGGCTATTTTATAAGTCTTGTAAAATATTTTGGACTGCCAGATTATGTGGGCAGAGGCAATAGCAAAGCTAGAAGGCATGGAAAGCTCCAAAAGAGAACTTTTGTGGCCCCAGCTTGTGCAGGGGTTTAAAGATCTTTCTCAACGTCTCAAGGTATGTAGAAGTTTGACTAATTCATTTTTTTATCTTATTTTGGGAGGAAGTCTGGCAGGTTGCACAACCATCATTTTGGATTTTCTTGTTATGTTCAACTTTACATGTAAAAATCTTATCATATTTCATCAAATTTTTGTGCTGTCTTTTTTGTTTAGCTTTGTAAGAGCCATTATGTATTGTCAGCTTTCTTTATCGTATATCTTTGTGTTGTTCATTGGATACAATAAATGCCTAGTTTAGGCAGATATTTCTATAGCTTTCACAATCAGATTGTGACGGTGTGATACTGCCAACCCCCTCAATTCTATGAGGAAATTTCTATGTCTCAATTGTTAATAATATGTTTCGAGAACTTAAATAGATGAATGAATAATAGTATAAGCATGAAGTTGGGTATCAGTGGGGAAAGCAATCTGTAATCAATATTTGTGTGTGCTATAATGGGTTCCACCAGAGAAAGGTGCATAGCATGTTGTACTATTATGGTTAAGTAGAAAGATGTGAACTATAAGTCCTCACAACAAGGTTAAGCTCTTATAATGCAATTATACCAGAAACTTTGTTATTGGGTAGCTTAATTGACTCCATAATGCTTGACAAATAAAAAATTGAATTATTAGAATAAAATAAACACACAGGGGGTGAGTTTTATTGTACAACTGGCACATTATTGTTATCTTGTAATAAGGCATATGTTTTCTTTTAAATCCTTTTTGTGTATCAGTGATGCTGTCAAGTAGAGCCTATATATCTGCTCCCCCCCCCCCCCCCCCCCCCGCAACAATTTTTTTTTTTTTTCAATAGGTGAACGGCTTGTATCTAGCCTAAAACTTTAAATTTGATTATATGATTTATGCTGAATAACATGATTGCATGCTCTCTTCCACAAGCCTATCTTTACATGGATCTCATGATGTGATTTTTTCCCATCAATTTGAGGAGTTAGTGTATTCACATTCTGACGATTTCATTCCCTCGGACACTGTTGCTTCTGATTTGAACATCATGTGCTTATAATTTGTGATAAATTTCTGATAATGTTCCCAATCTGGGTTTATGCAGCTTCAAGATGAAGTCATACTCTCAGATTCTGAGAGACTGAAGATGACCCAGAGCAACGTAAAGATGGTGATCTGTGTCTCTCCTCCTCCTCTGTATTTATATGTGCCTGCATTTGTGTCTCTCCTCTCTCTGATTCAACAGATACCTTTTTTGGTGTTTTGTTAGTGCAGCTTCAAAGACATTTTCAAGCTGACACACTCCCATGGATTCAGAGGATGCAACAGAAAGAGCAAGGCCTTCAAAGGCGCCTTTTGAGGGTGAGAATGCCATTTTGCTCTCTATATTTGATTGTAATTTTAATTTGCCAAAAAAAGATGGTTTTTCTATGGTTTGAGCTGTTTATATTACCATGATAATGTATAAAGGTCTACTGACATAGTGTTCAGTATCAACAAATTGAAGCCTTGAAATTGGAATTAGACATACTTAAATCAAATTTGAATGGATTTCTCATGAATTCTAATTTTGAGACTCAATTCTGAATATTTACACAAGGCTAGTGTGAAGTAGGTTGGGGGAAGGCACTTCTATGCCCGGCTACTGGTTTGCTTAATATCTTCCAATCCTAGCTGGGTTATTATTATGGTCTTCTGATGAATGGGCCAGCATGAACTAGCTTACACTAACAATTCTTAGTTCTCCTTCATGTCAGTTATTCATTTTTCTGTGGCACCTTACACAGGTAATGCGAATAATAGAGGCATTGGAGGGTAAAGGCAGTCGACTTCCTCTAATGAAAGGAGAAGTAGAATTAGCAGAGAAGTTGGCTGCAATAACCAGACAGGTTGATTTTCACTTATGTCTTTTGAAATGTGGAAATTGACATGACAGAAAAACATTCCTGACCTTGCAGATAAAAGGATCGGGAGCAGAACTTTCTAGACGGGTTCAGAATCTGCTCATACTATCTCGTCTTCAAGCAGATGGCCTAACTGGTGGCTCAGTTTATCTGCCTGGATCAACCAAAATTCATGAACAAAGTCTAGCTGACATGCAAGAGGTACAATTGAAACTGATTTTAAATTCTTGAGACCTGGCTGATTTCCATCATGTAGTAAGAACAAGAACATGCTTACAAATAGTGCAGGACACCCTGTTTTCTCCTTTCTACATACTGTTGCAAATGAAAAAATGTGATTGTTTTCAACAAAATGAGATCCAACTCTTATTGTTGATGTTAACATTAAAAAATAGGATTGAAGCAGTCATTAGATGACCTCAGAGTCTTCTGTTTGGTGCCTTTTCTTCAACAGGCTTGATTTGTTGGATAGTTGTCCCAACTGTAGCTTCTCTCAATTCCCCTCCCTCCTTTTTTTTGTTGTCATCAGTTGGGCAACTTTTATTTATTGCTGATCGTTTTTTGATTGACTGAACAGTGCTGATCATTGTTCATGTGGATGATTCTTTGTCTGTTTGCTGAATAGGTCTTGCAACGGCAGACTGAGGCTATTGCTAGACTTAGCAATGTGCTGAAGCGAGATATGCGAGATATGGAAATCATAATGGCCGAAGATACAGAAATGACTGAAGACTAGAACTAGAAGCAGCAGTTTGCCTGCCCCTTTTGTTTTTTTTTTTTTTTTTCCTTTCTTTTATGCGCCCACTCCTCCTTTTGTTCTTTCCTTTATAATGAAGTAGGTTGAAAGATTTTTCTGGCATGTATTGACTAGAAAATTTTACATGTATGAACATTTGCCTAGCATAAGTGAATTCCATGATGGAAATATCTCATCATCTCTAACAAGAATCCATCTCATGGATTGACTATTTATAGTAAAGTTATTGTTTTAAAAAAAGAGAATATATGCACCGCCCATGGTGCTTCTATCCTCAGCAATTTGAGATCTGCGCAGGCTGTCTGTCTTCCGTTAAAAAGATCACAACGCAGATTGTAGCATTAAAAGGTTGCCTGTGGGAAAAGCAAATTATTATGGAATTGGTTAACTGAAAATATTCCTGGGTTAAGGAAATACACGTTCTTCATAAAAAATGAGCCCAAAAGTGAAATAGAGTTTGAATTGTTTTGATCTATCTAATCCTCCAGGTGATTATATGTGCAAGAATTGATACTCAAAAACGGATGACTGCACTACGTATTCTTTCAATTCTAACTCAGTTCCTTAATTGATCCTTCAAATAATAATCTACTCCAAAATCAATCCAAAGCAAATATCTGAAGCACACAGTCGATGACTACAGGGTGGTATAACTCAACTCAAGTAGTGCAGGACAAGCTAAAAGTAAGAAATTTAACTTAGATCAATCTATATTGCCCTTGGCTAGCTTGCTCTTGGTTCTCCATTTTGCTCGAAAAAATTGGTACAAGACCAATATGGTAATATATCTAATGTCGACCATGTTCGGGCCTCCCATGGTTTAAATGTGGAGGATGCACTTCTGCTGCAACTTCATATAGAACAACTACACTTTATCAGTCGCTATATGCTTCCGCCATGATCAACACTATAAGTGATGTCCAACCAGTGAACAATCGTGCGCCTTTTCCCTTCCCTTTCCTTTGATCATACTGTTCCCATAAGTAGCCAGTCTGGTTATAGTTCCCTACCACATTTCTGCCACAACAACAATTGCTAATTACTACTACGTAAAGAGTCATTCTAGTTGAAAGAAGTCACTGAGGTGGCAAATACCGGATCAAATTGTTCCTCAAGTCATTGTATATGATCTTGGCTCGCTCTCTGTATGGCCCATCCACTACGAAAACCAAGCAAATTACTACATGTCAAATAAAATTTAATTCAAGATGGAAAAAGAATTCCTTAGTAATATATGTACCTTCAGAATAGTAGTTAAGGGCAGAAAGAATCATATAGTTCATGTTCATCCAAATTGGCCCTCTCCAATATGGTGGGTCATGCTCAGTGTTGTGTTGCATGTACAGTGAACTAGAAACAAATCCCAAAAGTTGTAAGTACGCTTTAGTTTACAAGTACGAAAATGTCCACAACTATATTCAAATACAGAAACTTCTCAGTGTGGAGCCTCAAAATACAACCATTTTTGGGAATAATTAGAAAGATTCTCCTGAGGTTTGGAGGAATTACCAAAAATGCTGCTAATTTGCATAGGTACACCGACATCCCCTATCAATATTTGTCGGCCAAAAAATGCAGGAAAGAGCGTAATATCATTGTGGCCCCTTCGATAAACAACCAAAATAGAAAAAAGCTCAAAAATTGAAAATTCTATATTGACAATCAACCCTTTTCTCCTAAAATCTTTCCTTCTCTCTTACCCATAAATCAGTACAAACATCCATATATACAGACATATACTGATAGTTAACACACATTTATCTATGTATGCAGATACATAATAATACATAATATATATATATATGTAACATACATAGGTAAAAGTATTATGTTGGCGGTTGGGCAAGGCTGGTTGTTTTGAGAGCATTGGGGGCAAGGGGTTTGGGGGTTGGCCGGGAGTGGGGTTAGGGTTGGACTTTCAATGTTACGAGGTGTGGGGTGGGGGGATAGTTAGGGGCAGCGGGATGTGATATTTATGGCTGGGTAGGCTGCTCAGAGGTGGGCGGGATGGGGGGTGGTGTCGGGTGGGGAGGGTGTGTTGGTTTAAGGAAAAAACAAGGAAAAAGAAAATAAAGTAGAAAAGAGATTTTTCATCTAGCATTATAAACTTTGGTATTTGATTAAATATATATATTTAATATAATCAAATTGCTTTTATTCTCTAATTATGATGATTATTTGATGCTTTAATAATTATTTTTTAATTAAGTTACATTAACTAAAGATACTTGTTAAATGTTAAAGAATTATGATAAATTGGTCAAAAATATGAGAAAAATAATATATTGGTTAAAAAATAACACAGTGCTTGATTTTTTATTTTTATTTTTTATTATTATTATTATATTTTTTTTTCAATATGATTTGACCAATCTAAACTTCATTTGAATTATGAATTAGAAAAAGAGTAAATAGAACTAAAATTTTAAATTCTACTTCAATTAAAAATGGCAAAAATGATTAAAAAAGCATCAAATCTACATTATTAAATAAACTTAGTTGGGACTTTAATTATGGTGCAAACATTACATTTGACCTCCCAATTCAAGTATCAAAGAAAGGTACTTTGGTGCCCCCAAAATTGGTCAAACTAGAAACTAGAAAAACCACGAGTAAAATTGAATTAATTTAATGCTTATTATGATGATTTTAGCTTTTTTTCCAAGGCTAGTAGTTGTCATAGGAGGAAATTTGTAATGAAAACATCAATGACAGGGCGTAGTGTAAATATGCAAATTAGAAGGGTTTGGGGGTAATTTGACTAAACCTCAAGGCCTGTCGTGTAATGTCGCTTTTCTTACCTTGTTTTGGCAAGAGATCTTAGCCCAAACTTACTCCACATAATGCTCGTGTTTGAGATGAGATCAAGCTGCTTTTCTAATATCCACGATTCCTACATCATGTAAAAGTGTATAGAAGAGAAGATAAAAGAAGTCGAAGGAATTAGCAGCAAAACATATATGACCCAGAAATAAACCAACAAATATGGGAGATTCTTGATCAACTCACAGGTGGTATAAGCCTACCCATAAAGGGAAAAAAGTTGACATAGCCAATATGAGGAACCAGTCTCAGCACAGGTTTCTCCAGAACTTCTCGTACAAGTTCACGAGTAGGATAACCTCCAGCTGCTTCTACCAGCCTCCAACTTAGGCGAACCTAAGAGGAAGAGAATGTCACTGCAAGTATGAGCTTCAACAAACTAGTCTATTTTAAATGTCTAATACTCTTTCTTCTTCTTTATGTCATTTTTCCCCCGTCTATAAAGCAGTATATAACATCCATTAAGATTGCATCAATAGTCAATTAATTCCTCTGTTTCATGATACAATGTTACCTAGTAACCCTAAAGAAAATAAAGTTGAAGCATTAAGACATCCTAACGGTAGCCACTGCCACGAAATCTATAGGGTCTGAAATTTTATGGAAGAAATGTTAATGATTTACTTGAATCTAATTTGGTCGTTTTCCAGGTTTTCCAGACAGGTGATCTCACATATGTTTGAATCAAAAGATATTCTCGCTCTTGCAAACAACATAATGCTTAATTGCATAAAAAAACTGTAAAAATAGTGAGACAAGTTAACAGAAGACCAGAAATTAGGCAGGACAAAGAGTGCTGTTTGCGAAGTCCAGGAAGCCAATATGATGAAAGACAGGAGTACCAGAAAAGCTAAAGCCATACCTTCTCTGTATGATTTCCATAATCAAAATAAGCGCCACCGCTATAATCAAAATGCATCTGAAAAGCAAAAGAAGCACATGAGATTGACAGAAAGATCAAATTCCTAGCTCACACAGAATAAACTGTAAAGCCAAACTGATCTGCTCCCACTTCTATTGATATAATCATGATGCACGGTCGTCATACATCTATAACAGCCAAGAGGAATGCCTTAGAGAAAACAATAATGGAAAATAAGTACAGGGGAAAGGCAGAAATACCTGATTTAGAAGCTCAAAATCTGAGAGCAACTTCGCCGTCAAGCCATACTCCTGCATAATTTTGTATAACCTTAAAAATCTAATGAAATAAAATTCGGAGAGTTATTTCATCTCATTTTTTTCGGTTATACCTTTCCAATTTGACTGTCCTCAAACAATTCTGAAATAGAACTCATGCAATCTGCTGCAAGATGCATCCAACATCTAAGATCCAAGTGGCGTTCATCTTCGCTTGGGTGTGATGCACGGGGGTAATCATCTAATCCAGAAGAAAGCGTCTGGAGAGGCAAAACACTATTTTGGTAAATCTGACAAAGTAATCAAATTATAACTTCACATGCATTTAGTCATTTTGAAATTAAGAATCTTAAATGCCTCCGGGAGCAAAATGTCCATCGCACTTTTACAGTGCTGAGCTCTACATATCTGGCGATGTACCCAGTATTAAAAGACGCAGACATGCTAATCAGGATGACTGACTGCAATCAGTCTTGGAAGTTCAAGATAAGCAGCTTAAGGAGTCACCGCATTTTTAATTTGAAACTCCTGTCTTAGGAATGGTCTCAAGAAATGTTCAGCTAAGGTTTGAGATCACTAGCAAATAAAGACAGACTTTCTTCAGTAGAGGAGGATCCGGGCAAAGTCCATCCTTTTTCCACAAAAAGTTACAAAGTATATCAGTCTCAGAGAGATGAAGAAGAGTAACAATCAAACTATTCATGTGTTCCTTGAGGAATTTTTTTGGTTACTGCCTTTGGCTTTCTTGAGATGTGTCAAGCTATTCAGCTTACTGAAATTCAGAGTTAAAAAGTTTACAGCTACTTGAGAGGGAGGGCAGAACAGTTTACAGTTTCACAACCTCAGATGGTTCTTGCTTCCAGCAATCCTTATTATAATTTCATCCATTCATAAACTTAATCCGTTTTGAATTTAAGATACCCACAGTTAACCAAGTTTCCATGAACTGTTGTGATCCCCTTGTCACACACACAGTATGGATCACCTAGGAGTAATAGTCATGAACTATTAGCATGTATCAATCATAAGAAAATACTATAAACAAAATCAGCAGCCCCACCAAAAGATACAAATTCATGGATATACTAAAGTACCAAAAATGGAAAAAGAAGATGGATTTATATAATACTCCAGGTAGAAAATAACCTCAAAACATTTCAACTATTCCCAACAAGTGTAAGAGTAGTGGATGAGAACCTTTGGATTCAGTTCACGTATGGTTGCATTGTCCCTTCCATGCCAAAAGTAGGTGTTCGCATCTTTTCCTATGAATAGAGCATCAAATTTCCAATTAGAGGAAAACCAATTTAACTTGCTATTCTGACAAAAATGGCTTCCAAGGTTGCACTTCAGTAATTTATGCATGAAGCTTTTAATTAAAAGATGAAGTTCACATGTCAACACTGTGACAGACATAATTTTATGAGATAGCCAGAAGCATGTGATCAATCTGTAGGGTTTATAAATTCCTGTAATGCTCACCTGATTGAGTGGTATTAAACCACTTAAACCATGCATCAAGGCGCACAAAAGCTTGACGTAAGAAGATGGAGATGTCATTTCTTTCTGAGGCAGTAAACTTGTTTTTCTTGATGCCACGAACAAAGTCTGCGAAAAGTAAATCGTTGTCACAATTTTCTTATAATTGCAACATTTCACAAAGTTTTCCCCATCAAAGAAGTCAATATGCAAAGTGTGAAATAATTTTCTGATGTCCAATTTAATGCCAATAAGCAAATAAGCCAACTAGAGAAATGACAAGAGTATCTTAATACCAAAGATGTTTAAATTGCTAATGTTCATCTTCAACTGTGTCTCCATTATAAATGGTCACATGCACCAGTCTAATATACAATGTAAGCCTTTTGGCAGGTAAATATTTGACCAGAACCCAAGGGAACAAGATGTGTCATTGCACTGTTATAGAAAGCTGATTTATCATCCTACCCATCAACTCAGCAATGTTTTGATAACACTACGAAAGAGAGGCACTGAACAATCAGATGGACCACAATACTATTCTATAGCCACAATAGTGTCCCTTCAGAACTTTGAAAACCACTTTTGTTCCACCATCTCATGTTCCTTTCTTGTTTTTTGGTGAGAGAAGTGGGTGAGGCAGGGTGGAATTATGTCTTGATGTTTTTAAGGTGGTGTGACATACACACTCTATGATATAATGTCATTTTATGGGACCTTAGACTCTCAATAGACTTGTAAAAGAAACGACACGGTTTCAAAACTAAACCTCGTAAGACCAAAAATAATGTCGGGGGATTTCCATTTGTTGGATGCTGAAGCACGAACTCTGATGGTACCTTACTGCAGATAGGCCAAAAACAGAAATTAAATATGATTTCTTCACAAACATGTAGTAGTATGGCCTGGGTCGTATACCAGGGAATCAACATAATTTCACCTTAAAGCTTCAGCGCCTAAAATTTGCTCACGTGGAATCCATCCATCAGCATTCATCAGATCTAACCAATGCCCGATGATATCCAAAGAAATGTTAACATCCCATCGCCTTTTAATGTAAGAGAAAAATAGATAATGGTCATTAAGAAAAGGTAGATTGCCTTAATTGGAATAATTATGCTAAGCTGTCAACAGCAACAAAAGGTTCCCTTGGAGAAAACTAAACCAAATAATAATTATCGAAATGCCTACAGGCAACCCACCAGATCAGTAGCTGGTGAAAACCTTCATCCCACAGAAACCCCCTAGGAAAGAAGGGACGACTTGGCACTGCTGTGTATAGCTCAGCTGGCCAATACGAAATATAATTATCACCAGGCACATCCTGCATGAGTTAATAGCCACTGCATCATTGCGTGACGAATCCAAATGGCATAACTAATCAGGCAAACACAAAGCAACAATGTGTTTGGTGAATTTTACATAGTTGAACAAACAGAATTGTCCTTGAACATCCCTATAGGTAAATCACACATGTGCTTTGCCTTCAATTTTGGTGGCTCGATTTATTCAATGTCAAAATTGCACAGATAAGTTAACCTACACATTATCAAGAACATCTTGGCAGAGAATCACTCAGGAAAGCGAAAGCATTCATTTCAAATTATACTTACAGCAAAGTTGAATACAGTTTCCACATTAGTCAATCTGAGTTCTTTTACCAGAACGCTATGCTAGTCTTGGAACTTTGTAAAATTTACCCTCCATCTGAACTGGGAGTAATATGTTCGATATCCCCAGTCGTATTAATTTTTGCAATGGGATGTCACTGAATCTAATTTCGTGAACTTTTTTTTTTTATTATACAATGAGAAACACAATAGCTCATTAGCTTGAAAAATACTACAATGTAAAATGTAATAATTATTATTACTGTAGGAAAACAATTCTACTAATGTGGAGCAAGAAAAACAGGCAAGTAAAGCTATTGAACCTAGTCAGACTGCACTTACATTTAAAAATTCTTAACTTCAAACATAATTCACTGTTACGAAACAGGGAGCCGGCAATTCATATCATATTACCAGGTCTTGAAAGAATTGAAATAAGAACTACTTAGCTAAATGACTTACGTTGGAGGATGGTGGATGTGAAATTTTTGATTGCCCATAAAAGTAGCCAATCCCACCCAACAAATTCCCAAGAGCTGCTTTACCCACTGTCATGGTTTCAGAATTAAGCTGAAAAACCACATTAGGTCTCAATCCAAGAACATGAGTATTAAGAAACTCCAACAGATAAGCATAAAGTTAAAAAGAATGGGTACAAGCATAAATAATGGGACCATATTTTGGAACATACACAACAGTAACAGGCCAAAAACATAGTTGGTCTCAATTATGCAATGAATCTGATACCTATATTTGTTTGCAAAATCTTGCTTCCCATTAAATTCAATTCAAATTTGACTGCCATATGCAACAGCCATGAGATGTATCTTTTATAACAAATTCTGTAATCACCCATTTGTTGTTTGTGTCCCATGACAAAGTAAAATGTATTCCGAAAAATAACATATATATGCTGAACCCGTCTGTAAATTAATATATAAGCAACCAAATATAATATTGTAGAACAGATGTAATTGTTCATCCTCTGAATCAACTCCTTTGATATATTTATTTCAAAATGTTCCTTTTGTCTTTACTTCAAAGACCTGAAATAGTAACTGCAATTGCATAGGTCCATAAAATGACAATTTCAAAAAGCTCTCTTTACCATATTGCAAGTCATTAACCTAACAAAACACTGAATATTATTGGCTGAAAAACAAAGAGAGTTTCCTGTGGACAAAACAACTTATTGTATGTAAGGAGGCTGAGAAGAATTTAGAGATATTTTCAGTACATCACTAAAATGAAGACATGAATCCAGTCACAGCAAACATCAAAAGCATGTGTGATCCAGTTTACGCCTTACAGAAAATAGTATGACTTGTAATAAACATCTAATCAATAACCAAATTTCAGAAGTAATAAGTCTCTGATTTGAAGGATGACAGGTCAGAAGGAAAAGAAGTATCCTTAATATATACCTCATCAGACATGTTAAAGCATCTTTGGTATTTGTCATCAAATTGCTTCTGCTTCTGCTCTAGACGACTAGTCAAAGAGTCACCTGGAATGATGGACAAACTTCAATCTGAAGTGAGAGAAGAAGGTTGGCTGACAACTGAAAGATTTAACTTGTGCAATCCATCCACCAAAAAATAAAAAAATAAAAAAGAAGAAGCTATTATTATTATTATAGGATGATGATGATGATGATGATGATGAAAGATGTATCATGCTAATTTTGGGTTGAAAAGAACCCTTTCACTTGAGCAGTAAGTACATGTCTAATAGAATCATTTAAGAACTGATCAAGAGAAGCTCCCAAGTTGCTGAACTCTTTTATAATCAATCATAAGCCCGAAAAGCACCTGGTACTTCACAGTTGCTAGTAAATAACAAGATGGGAACGCAATTGCTTAATTTGAAGACAGTCAAAGGTTGAAAAGGATAGCATCGGCCATCAGGAGCACAACACCTTTTTTCTATTGAATATCTAAGATTTTATTAATCTGGTAACAAAAAGGGAGCATGCTCCTTCTGCATAGAGTGCCACGATTTGCATAATCCACAATTTTATTCTCAACAGATAAAATCATTTATAAAACAGATACTGGAGAAACCCAAAAATTCCAAAAGTCTTAGTGGAGCTTTTTCCAAATAATTTAGGTCGCCTACTCATGCAGCTTGGATGATAACATAATAATCATATAAAACAGATGCAACAAAACCTGTAAGGCTTTTGATATGTTCTTCAGTTCTTGAACTAAAACCACCCGATTTTGATACAAAAGCAACATCTGCTTTGAAGGGCATACTTGCAGAGATCTGAACTAAAAATAAGAAAATGCTGAGCAAAATACTATGTCAAATTTAGTCTGACAAATAGCTAGACAAATAATGAGCAATTTGTTGATGACAAACCTGGAAAACTAGAATATTTGGAGCATAATCAGATGTATCTGAAAGCTGCAACCGACCAAATCTCCTAGGCTAAACAAAGAGAAGGGAAATTGAACCAAAGGTCACATGAAGATACAACTACTATTGTAAAGCACGACACCCAAACAACAAACTAAACTTGATAAAAACAACAATAATAATAGATTAACACCAAAAAACAATAAGATCTACACACCTGAATTCCAAGATTGGTTTGGACAAGATCGGATAAATTGTGAATGTGATGTGTCGTGAAACCAGCATAGTGGAACTCAAAGTCATCCTACAAAAGTTCATTGAAATATTAGTTTATTTGCTGGTTAACTAATATCATAAATGCATGTTAAATAAACATTATACTGCAAACAGAAAGACCTTGCTTTTATGCCACATAAAAATGACAAGTATGAGCCAAGTGATGACAGAGCAACATAATCAGAAAACAACATATACAGCAACTAGTTTATTTAATCTCGATACCAAGAGTTGAAGACACAAACTTGTCAAAATCTCTGTTATCAAGATGGTATACAAATACCCATAGTGGACAAGCCAAAGAAACATGCAAGGATGTTGATGTCTTTACTCAGCATACACACTGCTTATTTCTAATTGATAACATACCTTTGATTCTAAATGAAGCTGCCAACTACCAAGATCATTCTGTGAACCAAATGCCAGGATGTTGTCATCAGGAATGTCTGAGGTGCCCCTTCCCAGACCTAGAGCATTTCCACCTTCATCAGCCACATAGAAGAACATGTGCACAGTTTCTGGCATTTCCTCATGATGTCTACAACATTCAAAAACATGAAGATGTTATATTAACAAATGATAGAAATGTTAGGTTAGATGATAAATCTAGTACATGAGGCAAGGAGTGTCTGCAGGACATCTTCAAATCTTAAAAGATTTGAAGATAAATGAAAATTTGATTGGAAAAAAAAAATTGCAATTCACAAGTATTCATTAGGAGGAACTAAAGCCAAACTTATAAACATAGGATTAACTTATTGGACGACATTATTGGAAGAAGCTGGCAAGAAGTGGAATCAGCAGCCTTGCCAGTCGTCACAACCCTATATAGATTCTAAATTTAAAGCATTGACTATTTCAACATTTGTTTATTTGTCCATGCATTGGTTCAAAAAAATAAGCATCCTTAACCTATTCTTGTTTTTGTTATAATTCTTGATATAACCAACCATTCTATTTTTTCTATTCCATCTTCAACGTGCCTTTACTCTTATGCCTTTCAATTCCTCAACCTTCACCATAGCGAAATGCATCATATTATTCAACTTTACACATGGTTATCTATGATGAATAATTTTGCAAATCTAGGCAAAATGTCCTTTCATACCATGATTAAAAGAGAAAAAAGAAAGACTACACCTACATTATTAAGTAAGCATCTAGAAACAAGCATCATAAAAGGTCTAGAAATTTACTCTTCACTTTGTGCTTCAATCCGAACTGCCCAGTCCCCTCCATAACCACTCTCTTTCTCCATAGATTTCAGAAAACTTGTTGTCAATTCCAATCTTTGGTCGACAAGTACTTGTCGACCATAATCCCGCCCATTATGATGTGTCCAACCATAAGTTTTAAGCTCGTCCGAATCTTGGCATACATGCCGCATAAAATACATTCCATCCTTAACACCGATCCACATCAAACCGGCAAGCAGAGACTGTGGAGTCCTGGCAATGACGACTTCTTGTTATGCATATTCGTATTAACCACTCTACCAATATGTAATAGCAAAAACAATAACAACAACATTGCGGCAGAGAGTGCAGTGATTAGGAAATTCCAACACTTCAAAGATTTGCCAAACCTTATATGCAAAAAAGCCATTTTAAAGTAAAAATTATGAAATATTAGGATACTTCAGTCAAACCTTACACATAAAAAACCTGCTAATATATTGAACACATAAATTTATTTTCAAACTATAAATACCTCCATAGTTACCAAGAAATGCAGCAAACAAATGATATATCATTTTATCTTAAAGATACTAACAATGAGGGGGAAGCCTTAAAGCTTAATATCACCTGGGGCAATTAAATAAACTGCAGAATAATGCCACATAAAAGAATTTACCGGGCACGAATTCCAAAATAAACATGAGGCCTATATGTTCCCCAGTATAAACTCTCCTTGTGCTCCCCTTGGAACTGCACCAAAAAAAATTTCACCAAATTCACACATAAATAAACAATAGCAAAAGTACTTTATCATCACATTAATTAGAAACAGCAAAAAAAGGTTTTGTGTTTACCATAGGAAGCTCCATGAGCTTTGGAGCAGGAAATGGAGTAACGACCCTGGGTTTTACAGTCTCCTTCACAGGGTTTACAAAATAATTCTTCATATATAATCCCATTATGAAGAGAAGAACCGCAGAAACAAATAAACACTTGAGAGTGAACTTAAGGATCCGACTGAAATTGCGGTCTCTGGCACCGGGTATTCGGGTTTTCGGAATCGGATTTTCCGCATTAGGTGTTTGATCACCATCTGAAGAGGATTTAGCTTTGCCTCGAGTGTTTCTTCTCGAAATTCGGGTCATCATCGGGTAAGGTTTCGGATCCAAGCTTCCGTTCTGAGCTTAATTCTCAGGTTTCTGTCATAAGCCGACGGACAATGGCTGGAGACTGGAGAGTGGTGGGGGGAGATATATGCGGTTTCGTTCGCTCCTGTTTACTACAATGTCAAGTAAAGTCGCTACTGGAAGGAAAAATGGCAAACCCGGAGTTGCTGTGCTTGCCAGTGGCTACAGGGCATTCCAGCGTTTTATAAAATTATTGGGCCTTCTTGTTGGGCTCATGGCCCTTCTTATTGCTGTGTTAAACTTAATTGTAAAACTTTTAGGGCTACCAATAAAATGAATTTTTTTTCAAATCTAGTTTGGATCGGATTTCGATTACTTAAATTCAAAATTATTAGAAGATGTTATTTTTTGATGAACTTGGCTTTGATTAATAACTACGAAAATGCCATGCATTTTAGGGAGCATCATTGGACATGCTTCTAGCTTTTGATTTCTAGCCACTTAAATCAAGAGAACTAGTAGTGAAGTATTTTAACAAAACATGTATTCAGTATTTTATTTTAGTTGAAAGCTAAAAAGCACTTATTTTATATTTTTACAAATACAATATTTTTTTGTTTTTCTTTAAAATGATTAATTAGTTTTCTGAAATGATAAAAAAAATAAAAAAATAGATTAGTGGAAAATAGATAATGACTAGTTACCCCCTTATATTTTATTTATAAAAAAAAATAAATGACCCTCAATCTTAATAATATCATTTATCAAGTAAAAATGGTGAATTTATGGCTCAATGGTATTTTCACTTTATTTTTATTATTATAATTATTTAAAGCAATAGTTATTATATAGATATACGTAATGTGTATATTTCATAAGGCATAATTAGTCAATTTCTTTATCTCACAAGATTTTAATTACTTAACCCTTTTACCATTTCCCATTGAGACAAATGCAGTCCTTTATAAGATCCATATGGTTAGGGAATTCCCGTCACACTTGGTGTCTCACTCAAACAAAGAGTGTACTAATTATATGTGCATATGCGTATGAGATGGACAAACAGATTCTTGATTTTGTATTGGTCCCTCTTGGGCTTCTAGTGATGGTGGCTTATCACATATGGCTGCTCCGCCAAATTATCCGCCGCCCTGCCACCACCGTAGTTGGCATCAACGCCATCAACCGCCGCTTCTGGGTTCTTGCCATGATGGAGGTTGGTTCCTTTGTTTATTTATTTACTTATTTATTTTAAACTAGCAATTGTTTGCACACAGTTTCTATAAACATAAATAATCACATTGCTATATGTATTCTTGCATTTATATATTAAAAATTGCAATGCATATTGCATATGAAATATATATATATATCCATATTTTACACAACTATGGAGATAGCACGCATACATAAAAAGTTTCATAATCTATTATCAGATAAAAGACAAAAAATTCAAAATTCATTAAAATATTAAGTTTACTCTATGATTTGAGAAGTTTTTAAATAAATGATGTTATTTAGACATATAAATTTTATTAATTATATAGAATAAATAAATGGACAAATTTGATATATATGAAATTTGGTACCATAACTTTCATTTTCGAAATAGAAGAGACTTTTTTTTTTTTAATAATAGTATTGATGTTATAGGACACATCCAAGAACGGTGTTCTAGCAATACAAACACTTCGAAACAATATAATGGCATCGACAGTGTTGGCATCGACAACGATAACGCTTAGTTCCTTAATCGGGGTGTTGATGGCAGGCGGCAAGCGGCTGATCAGAGTGGTTTACGGCGACATGAGTGAGTTTGGCCTCTCCATAAAATTCTTCTCAATATTGGTGTGCTTCTTGGTTGCATTCTTGTTGAATGTTCAGTCCAAAGGTACTATAGCCATGCAAGCATACTTATCAATGTCCCAAGTAGTAGAAGAAGAAAAATGGGGTGTGCAAATTTTGATGGGGATTATAGCAAATGTGTGACGGTGGAGTATGTGTGGAGGACAGTGAATAAGGGGAGTTATTTTTGGTCATTAGGGCTCATAGCATTTTACTTGTCATTCCCACTGTTTTTGTGGATCTTTGGACCCATTCCAATGTTTTTCTGTTGCATTTTGCTTGTTTTCTTGCTTTATTTTCTGGATTTCACCTTTGATTTTGGAGCTGGTGTGATATCTGATTCCTTAGAGGAACACCAAAATTGCATGGACGTGGATCATGTGGATGGGGAGACCATTAATATTTGTAATTGCAGTAATAATTACTAGTTTTTTTTCTTTTTTTCTTTTTCATTTTTGCAACAATGGACGCAACAAGAATTAAATATTTTTAGATTTAATAAGTAGAAATCGAATTGAGTTGCTTATTTACAAAATGGGAATGTTTGATTTGGAAGGAGATAAAATCAAATTAAATAATATAATAGTTTGTTTGATATTGAAGATTGACCCTAAAATTAGCTGCAACTATAATCTACCATAATCTCTTATGGATGTTTGATATATAGAATTAGTTGGATAATTACAAAATTACCCTTCGCTTAAACCCTTACCATCTCATTCACTCTTATAATGTTTCTTCCCCTCAAACGTCGCATTTAATAGTGTTTTGTGCAAGTAAAAATATCATTTCTTAGTCTGTTTCTTTGCATGGTATTTGTTCTCTATTTCAAATATGGAATAATTGTTACTTGTGCAAGAAAATATGGAATAGTTGCTCTCTATTTCAAATATGAAAACCAAGATTAATTATTAAACAATCAATGAGTGCATAATTGGCAGACAAGGGATTAAAATCTTGGAATAAAACAATCCAATACACATTCCACGATGTGAGGGATTCAACAAAAAGAGAGTCAGCTCCTTCTCAATCCCACTTCTTATTGTCCAGGCAATGTCTGTGGAATGCATGCTTGCAGTCTACCAATTACAGACCCTCACCCCTATGCAAACTCTGATAAACAAATGCTGCAATATTCGATCTGTAGTATCTCTGGCGGCTTAACCCTTTTCCTATAAGCAAATTTGGAGCTTTTCTAGTTGATTTTCGACATGTACTTGTAGTTTGAACTTAAGTGCCTGTAATGTTTCCACAAAATGCAAATGGCTAATATGACTAACCGAAGTAGTTTAGGAAGAACTTTAAGCACAAAAATGCCAACGATTTTATTAGAGCTAGAGAACAACTTTGCTAAGGCTTCCATATTAGAAAAGCCAAACTACAGTCGCCACAAAATGAGAGGAGCTAAATATAATGCTGATTTTGAAACACAACCAACCAAAGTGCAAGAAAGCAAGAACTTGTACAACAAGATTGTCATCAACCTGGAGTTCCAAAATCTCAAATACACACTTATGCACAAAAGGCAAGAACCTGTATAACAAAACTGTCAACAACAATTGGAATTCCAAAATCTCAAATATAGGAAAGCATCCAATATGTACAACCAGCAATTATACATATATTGGTGTGGATATAAAGCAAGGTATCAATTATTTAATTAGTAATTTTAAAGTTAGTTAGAGAGTAGATTTTAATAAGAATACAACAATTACATGCATAATTACATCATGTTTAATGAACAACTTACTTAACCATTTAACAAATGCTAGCAATACATAACTACCTTAATAAATAAACAAACCAATTAGCTGTAAAAAGTCATATCCTTTTACTTATAACTTGGCTACATGCCATAGACAATTGATAATGACTGAAATTCCATAAACTTTGATCTAAGATGAAATAACAAGAAGCAAAGTGAAAGTATGCTTGTGGTAAATTTTAGTGGTAATGCTCCCTTGAAGATAAGACAAGCAAGATGATTATCAAACAAGACTAATGGTAATGCATTGCTTCCTGAAGACCTAACTAGGAATCAAAACCCTTTGGAAACAAGGGAAAAAGAATTTCAGCAAGCAAAATAAGCTAGAAGAAACAAATCTTTCTATAGACAATCAAGTTTTAATACCAAACCATCAAATTTTCCATAGAGTAACCTCAGTTTCAGCAACAAAGAAGCAAATTATAATATGTATGATGGACCAAAATAATGCAAAAATAGTATCCAATATACGATGAATCCATGTACTAAATGAATGTGCAAGCACAAACCAGTGTGCAATGTATACACAAAATTAGCACAAAAAATCCATTGCACTAAATTGTAAAAATTCAAAATGAACCAATTGTCAAAGTTCATTTCAATAGAGAATAATTCTATGAAATGAAAACAGTACTATAAAATAGGAGCAAGAGCAATCCAGTACTGACAACAAAGAATATTAAATTTCTTGATACAACCAATACACTATAGTTAGCCCTCATATACAACAACAATCACGACAATACATACTATCACAATTTTTATAAATGTAAAGTTACAATTTCAAGCTCTAACAAAATGCCTTTGAGTTTTCCCTAGCCTTCCTCAGTTACCAACAACTACTTGCTCCCCAAAACTAGATATGTGATGAATGCCAACTGGAAATAAAATAGGAAAACCAAATTAAAAATGTGTGATTAATCTAATGCTTAACAAAGAAATAGGGAAAAAAATGTAAAGAAAAAAATAGTAAATCTGAGCAATTGTTGGTCGGCCATTGCCTTTCTTAATGGGCAATGAAATTTTTTACAGTATTTTTATCGATTGTTGTCGGGTTTGTAGTGGATTTTCACTCGGATAGAGGAGCAACTAGGGTTGGATGAGAAGAAAGAGGAGAGAAATGTTTGATATCAGCCAGGGACTTTCCCTTTCTGCTTTGGGAATTTTTCAACCGCGTAAAACAAAAGGGCACATTTGGAATAAGAATAAAAAATGACAATAAAAGAAACAAAATTATAGTATGGGGGTGCGATTACATAATCACACCCCCAGGGAGCTACTGTAATCAGCCCTAGTAGCTGCTATAGTAGCGAGCCGAAGCCAAAAAAGGGCCGGCCCGCTTCTGTAGTGGCTAATAACAAACATTAGATTAGCATAGATTACAATCTCCTGTCTAGTCTAGTATACCATATCAAATGTGGCCATTGTAACTTAACTATGCTAACCTATATTATGCCATGAAAATTTTGGATATGTATTTATTTATGTTTTTCGTTTTATCTCTTTGCATTTCTCCATCATCCTTTCTTTTTTTGTCACACATTTCCCAATTAATGGAATGTTTGGTCTCTCTATGCATTTGAATTCTTCTAGATATAAAGAAACATTAGTAATAGTATATTGCGTGACAATGTGAACACTGTCGTTAGTTTTATATATATATAGTGTGACAAAAAATATTATTTTATCACAAATCATAATATTCATAATTTTTATAGTTGACAAAAATTTTGTTTAAATTATCATATAGTGATGTATTTATAAATGAAAATATTTTCACAATTCAATAGTGGCAATTTAATTTTTTTACTAGATTGTTAGCATACATGTGCACTAATTGAAATAGTGATAAATTAATACTAATTTAATTATCATGGTTAGACCATGTTGTGATAAATAAAAATTATTGTTGTGATTTAAAAAGTGTTATTACTAAAGAAAATCAAAGTTTTTGCCACTTACTATATGTTGTTAGTAATTATTTTTATATTATTACTTATTTTTTATAACTAGCATTATATTTTTTATGGTGACATTTACTTGTAATGCTAAAAGGACTAAGAAGGGTAAATACGAGAAACGTCAATTTCATAGGTCATGGCCGCATTTGATACAAAAGATTATGGTGACTAGACCCTCTAATCTATGTTGGTAACCTATTTGATACCTGAGATTATGGTGACGGGCCGTGCCAATATTGGCTCCGAGCTCGTATTGTTCACGAGATTAAGCTCAATTGTCATCTAATGGTTGGAGGTGAGATTGTCATCTGGCCAGTGCAACTAAAATACACATGGATGCATTTGTCCATCATTTTGACAAAGCTAATTACTATCCTGCCTCTAATGCATTCTGCTACTATTCAATTTTACTTGGACTCACGTTTTTCTTCACAGCGCTGAAACCCCTAACCTACTTCTTTCCTTTTACTCACGTTTTTCTTTAGAAAACCCTAACCCACTTCTAGTTAGTCCCTTGGAATTGCCAATTTCTTCCTCTTCGCAGATCTGAGTGGACTGAATAAGGTAAATAGTAGATGTTCCATTCATGTATTATTATGCTTGTGATTTCTATTTGATTTATGTTTAAAACTTGAATTCTTTTTTGACAAAATCGAAACTTCCCTCTCTTTGTTGTTGTGGTTGGAAGAGGTGTATTTGTCGGGTGTCCATTCACCAATGATTTCACGACCTTGTTTCCGATTTGTGAGTGTTTGTTCATTGGTAAGTTTGAATATATGTTTTTTGTTTTTATTTTCCTCATTCTGTACTTCTTCCTTTTGTGATTCCTTACTCAATTGTTTTTTTTGGCATGTTAGTGAATTAATTCTGTAATTTTGAATTTAAATATATTGTGATGGGAATTCTTTAAGTGTTTATACTGGCTTACCTTTTAATCAAGCATTCTTCTAGTAAAGTATGTACTTGTTTGTATGCTTGGTTGAAGAAATATTTCTTTTACCTTGAATGATTTTGTGCTTGGGATCTAGATTCATTAATTGCTTGTAGTTCTGATTTGGATGGGGGGAATAGTATAGTTAGTGTAAAAAAATTTAGTTGTATGTAAAAAATAAATATTCTTACCATTGTCTAATTATTTAATTGAAAATTATTGTTATTCACTTGGTAATGCATGATGAAAGATTATTATCTTGAGATGGATTGATTTTGATTTGAAATCAATGCCTTGTATATATGAATGATGTAGTAAAGCATTATTTAGTTTTCTCTAATTTTGGAACATCACAATTAAATTAGTATATAACAAGAACAACAAGAAGCTGAATAAAACTTTCTTCTATACTTAGTCCTTAATAATAAAAATATAATACCTATTTTTTTTATGGAATACGCCTTAGAAAAATTAGGTATTTAGTTTAAAATTCTCATATATATGTTTTATTTTTCAAGTAATTGCCTAAAATAAAAGTATAAGGCCTTTAATTTGGAGGCCGTATTAGTTAAACTAACAATCGATAAATAATTAATTTAAATTATAAACTTAAAACATTCACATAACTATTGTTTTGACTATTACTATGATTGTTTTTATTAAATCTCTTCAGCTCCAATTGTACTTGATTGTAGTGTACAATATGACAATAAATTTCATGGACAATTTGTATTAAGAATTTTAGTTTAATAACCTATTCATGCTTGCTGATGAATGAGGTTACTCAAAAAAAATTTAGGAGTACTTGTGACATAAACACATGGATCGGAATGATAGAGTTCGTGTTTTGATATGGTTTCATGCTTTTATGTTTCGAACCATAGTGTGCATGTTTATTCTTTATCATGCATATCATATGCATGCTTTGAGGCGGGTTCCTAGAAGACTTAGAGGCCCTATGAGGTCGAGTGTCATTACAAAAATACTCGACCAATTAAAACACTTGTGAGAAATTGTCGAGGAAAATGATCAAGTTTGTATTCAGAATCTAAGGATGGATAGAAATTCATTTTGGCACCTGTGTTACTTATTGGAGAACATAGGTGGTTTATGTGAAGAAAATTTGTTAGTATTCCTGAGAAGGTAACTATTTTCCTATCCATCCTTGCCCATCACAAGAAAAATATGATTGTGAAGCATGATTTCAAAAGATCGGGCCACGTTGTGAGCAAATACTTCAAACGAACCCTCAAAGTAGTTTTGAAACTTAGCCCGCTATTGCTTGTAGAGCCGCATCCAATCAGCGATGATTGCACTAAAGACACTTGGACTTGTTTTAAGTTACTTGTGACTTTAGTTATGTTTCTTTATATTAAATTAATGTAATATGACATATGAATTTTGTTCAATATAAGGCCATTTTTCTTGTGATTCTAGTCAAATTGATTGTATTTTGATATGAAAGGGCTACATTAGAGCACTAGATGGTACTTAAATTGACGTGCACGTAGCAACTAAAGACCAAGTACGTTACAGGTCGAGGAAAGGAGATATTGTTGTAAATGTTCTTGATGTGTGTAATCGTGACATGAACTTCATATATGTTCTTGCTGGTTGGGAAGGTTCGGCTTCAGATAGTAGAGTATTGCGAGATGTACTAAATAGACCACAAAGACTTAAAGTTCCCACTGGTATGAAAATTACCTGACATTACAAATTCTTATATTTGCTATAAGTTGTGGTTGTGTTGTATTAATATAATTTTTTTTTGCTTTGTTTTGCATTTAAGGGACTTGCTACCCTATGCAATTGTGGTTACATAAACTACGAAGGTTTTCTCACTCCGAATCGTGGTACGAGGTATCAACTTGATGAATGGAACGATGGATCTCTAGCACCACAGAATGCACGTGAATATTTCAACATAAAGCATTGTAAGGCGCAAAATATCATTGAAAAGGCTTTTGGGTTATTAAAGGGTCGATGGGCAGTCTTGAGGAGCACTACCTACTACCCAACAAGGTGCAAAATATGATAATTCTAGTTTGTGCATTGGTACACAACTTTATTCGGACACAAATGAAAATTGATCCATTGGATGTTGATGAAATTCTTACTAGTCTTGAACACCCTAATGAGATGGATGTTGAGACAATCAAGACCATTGAGAGCTCGTCCTAATGGAACAGTTGGAGAGATAACTTGGCTAGTCAAATGTTCACTGAATGGCGAGCGAGGCAGCATTGATCATATTAGTTACCGGTCCATAATTATAAAAAGAAATATGATAGTATCCACATAAATTTTGAGTTGTAGCATGAATGTTTAGGAGAATGTTATTGTACCTTTCTATTTGATATTTAGTCCTGTCAAAATGGCATACCATGCATGTTGAATTGAAAATATTTGCTTATTGTGTTGTTTTTCGTATTTTGGATGTAATTGTTTGGAACTGAACTATTATATACAAGAATCTTGATTGTTGCTGCATTGAATATTTTGAATTTGATCTTGTGTATTTTCTTGAACGTAAATTGATACAAGTATGTGTAGTAAAATTTAGTTGGTGTTTTCTTTAACAGTTATCAATCTATGTGTACTAACTTTTTGGTTTTCACGAAATGATGGCACAATCTGGATGCTCTACCCGATCTACAACGATCTACTAAAGGACCATTAGCTCGACGATGTTTTTGGACCCACCAGGAAGAGGCCGCTTTAGTTGCTGCTCTAAAGGACCTGCGTGCAACATGATGGAAATGCGATGGCTCTTTCAAGGGTGGATACATGGTTAAATTGGAATCAATGATGGGAGAGAAGTTTGCAAACAGTGGCATAGTTGTTAAGCGGGAAAATTGCTATGGACCCCCCTGTGTTAAGAAAAATAGGCAAATTACACCCCTGTGAAAAAATAAATTTCAAAGAACACCCTCATATTTTAAAAAATCATGCAACGAACCCCCCTAAGAGTGTGGGTGTATCACATGCGCCTGTGCGTGCATCTGGATTTAAATTTTATATATAAAAAGATAATTATACCCTTGTTCATCAACCGTTGGATCTTCTTTTAAAAAATCAACGGTTTAGATTAAATCATATTATGTATACATAATATAATATATTATTATATAATGTGTATATATATTATATACAAATATATATATAATTATATATATAAATGATACCCACCCCACCAGACTGCCAGTAGCCACCGTCGGCAGCCCCCACCAGCGGCCAGCAGCCGCTGCCGGCATTTGTAATAAAAAAAAAGGAAAATCGAAACAGATGGCGGCCAGTGGTCGGATCTGGCCATAATGCTGCCATGGCAGCCCGTAAGGGTGGGGGTTTGGGAAGACAAGGTGGGGGTGGGGTTTGGGGAGAATCGAAACAACTAGTGGCCGGATCTGGCCACAATGCTGCCATGGCAGCCCCCGTAAGGGTGGGGGTTTGGGAAGATGGGGTGGGGGTGGGGTTTCGGGAGATGGGGTGGGGGGTGGGGGGTGAGGGTAGAATTTTGTATTTTATATATATACATATATATATGATAATAAATATATAAATATAACTATCTTAAAAAATATATATAACTAAATAAATATATACTATCATATATATGTATATAAATATATTATATATTTTCATAAATATATATAATATTTAATTTGAAATAAATAATTAGAATGAAAAAAGATATAAAGAAAAATTATTTAAATTTTATAGATAAATTTATATATATGTATATATATGCTATATATGTATTTAAGTACAAATAAAAAATATATTATATATTTTATGAAATTTAAATTTTATTTACTTTGGAATGAATTAATAGAAAGAAAGATGAATATAATTGATAAGATAAAAATAAAAGTGATTTTAATTTTATAAATAAATTTATATATGTATAAAATGAGAATATATGAAATAATGGAGGAAGAGAGAAATGAGAAATAAAAAGAAAAGAAAAGAATGAAAGAAGAGGGAAAAAATGATAATAAAAGATTATTTAAATTGAATTGAAAATATATTAAATGATTAAGGGTAAATTAGTCTTTTCATATTAAAATTATGTTAAATAGGCAGCAAATGAGAAGGGGGAGGCGGTGTGCATGATTTTTTAAAACATGGGGAGGTATTTTAAAATTTTATTTTTCATAAGGGGGTATATTGCCTATTTTTTAAAACACAGGGGGATAAATTGCTATTAGCCCGTTGTTAAGCATATAAAGTCAAAGCTATAAGTTTGGAAAAAAATATATTTTATGCTTTTAGGTATCATATATGCTTCTGGTGGCGCGGTGCTTGTATTGATTCCACCACACACACGATAACTATTGAGGATGAAAATGTTTGGTCTGAGTACGTTAAGTTACAATTAACTTAACATAGCATTATGTACATTTTTATGTTTAGTTACACATGATCTTTAACTTTAGTTATATACATTTATGTTTGTTATATGTGGTTTCTAGAATGCATGAATTTTATTGAACATTTAAGTTTTGACAAGGTTACTTATTATTTTTTTTTAAGGTACACCTTGAAGCGGTATAACTTAGAGGTAAACCACACCCATGATTCGATAGTTGGGTTGAGATTTTTGAAAATGATAGGGCGACTGGGGAAGGAGCAATTGATGTTGGGGATCTCGTTCATGAGTTATTTAGTAGGAAACTAGGTGAAAAGGATAGCGACAAAGATGTGGATCATGATTGTCTGCATTTAATGTAGTCGACGCGGGTGATGATGAGTCCATGTCAATTAGTCCACCTTCTTTAGAAGTTTCAAAGAAAAAATCAGTCTCCTTAGGCAAGTGAAAGGCTATAGAACTTAAGCTTACTGCATTTGAATCTATGATGGGTACATGAATGGAAGACACGAAAGTTGCTCTTGGGAATCTAGCTTATACACTTCCGAAGCCAGTAGCACCACAGCCTAATATGGATTCATCTATGAGGACAACTTTGTTTGATGCACTTACTAGCATCCCTGATTTGACCTTGGATGATCAAATTTTTGCTACCCATCACTTTGATGCTTTTTAAGGTATGACTCCGGAGGCAAGAGCTCGTTTTGTACGGTTGCTACTTTTAGGTAAATTTTGTTCCTAGGTTTCAATTAACCAGTAGATGATGTATAACACTATATGAAAATGATTGGTTAAGATTGCTCTTTTTGCCACCTTTAACTTGATGAAATGTGGATGGCTAGCACATATATTGTCTGTGTTTTGGTGACTTTGATTATGTTGTATTTTGAATTATCTATGGGCTTGTAAGAACATATATCCCACTCTTGCATTAGTGTCATTTGATATGGTTTGGTACTTGTAGTTTCTGGAGGGATGATAGTATCAAATCATGCAAGGATAGAGCAATGGGGTTACCTGGTGGTAATTGCCAAAAATTGGAATAGGTTGGATGCTATCCTATTTTAAAAACTATCTTGTGTGATGTGAGGACAAAAATATGAGTTGTATATTATGTTTTGGGTATGATAAGGTACTTTTTATGCTTGCTACAATTGTTGTTGTTCCATAGTATGAAATCTATATCGTAAAATCTGATAGGTTAAAAATTGTGTTTGGTTCTCATATTTAGTAATTGTGATGCACTAATTTGTATTCTGGACAAGAAAAAGAAACTTTTTCTTTCACTGGAAGAGATTATTTCCTTCCATAATAAATTCTGGAATGATGGCTGGTTCAAGTATGATATTGGAACAACAAATCTTTTTTTTTCACCATCCCCTACATAAATTGCAAAATATCCTTTTGGAACATGTCTTTGAGTCAGTGATAATGTCTTTTGGAGTTCTTGGCATGACTAATACAAGGCAGGCGAATGACCATGGCTGATGGTGCTGGCAATGTATTACAATGAGGAGATTGTAAAAGGCATTCTAAAGCAAGTGAAAAGCTAAGACAGTTGTGTAAGACTTATGTTGGTTGTTCAAGTATTTGTATTTATAGATTGATGATAATCTTTGACATCCTTTTTTCTTGTAAAATTTGGGGTGAAGAGGAATTTTGGAAAGGGACCATATAATCAGACAGAAATAATATCATGAGGGATCACATGGATATGTCTTTCCATATCAAACATGTAATTAATGGGAAATATAACAACCAAATTAATTCTACATTATCTTTTTAACCAATAATGATGTTTCAAGTTGTTAGTATCACTCCCCTACTACTAGTCGACATCCATATATATAGCCACATAAATATACATGAATGATACATTTTTCTAGTTATTTGTCTACGTGTGTGGACATACTACATATACATGCATATACATATTATAAATTAACAAATTGAGGGAAGACAAGGGGTGGTCCTGGAACACTTTGCTAGACTGTCTACCTTAAGTAATTACAAGCCAGCTTAGGGGATGGCAAAAGTGAGAAAACAAAAACAATAATAGCAATGATCAACTCATTAAACTTTAATTACTGTCTCATATTTATATTCTTAAATTAATTAAGACCTTCTGATCAATAAATAATTAATGCATTTTATTATTTTTAAGATTTATTCTAATTGCTTGCATTGAATGGCTCACTAACCTACGCTGCAGGTTACATTTAATTTTCAAGAAATTAAGTATGACAATAAAGTTTAGATTTTGCAGATTATCGTTTGAGTGTCTTTTTTGAAATAATCTTTAAGATTGATTGTTTTAACTTTTAATTCATAGCACTACTCGATGCGTGCAAGCATTAATTTTGTTTACGAAAGTATTTGCCTGTAAATTTTGTAAATTTTTAAGTCTTATAATATATTTTTGAATCTCATAAGATCATAATAAATGTTATTTTACAAACAAATTTTGAAGAGTTTGAATAAAATAATATTTTGAAGTTTATAAAATGTTAGTGATAATAATTTTATAAGAAATATGATTAAAATAAAAAAAAAATAGCTGAAGAGCTAGATCCTTATTTTAAAAAAAAAATAATATTCCAAAATTATAATTTTATAATTTTATAAAATTATTTTTTGAAAACTTTTACCTAAAACCTTATAACATTTGATAAGTTCCTAATACATTTTATAAAATATCATGTTTTGTTATTTTTAATTTTTTTTTCCACATGTACATTGCTGCCCAATTATTACAATTATCAAAATCAAATTAAGCTAATTTGACATTAAATAAATTAATAATGAGCTTACAAATCACTCCAGAATTATTAATATATATATTCCAAAAATACATCTTTTACATGTATCCCTATATACCTTAGTCAACCTTTTCAACTAATCTAATTAATGCAATCTTTCTAATTTTGTAACAACTATTTTCTCTTTTCAATTTTATTTGTATTAACGCCAAAATAGTTATTTCTTATCTGTCTTATATGTACGAAATCGATAAATTAATTATAATGAGATTTTAATCAAATAAACAACAACAACATACATTAATTGTTCGGTACTAAGATTACACCATATACAATGTGACAATATCACCATAACGATGACATGGTAAGTAACGCCTAATACATGACAATAACTGGAACACAACATACAAAATACTATATGACAATATCAGCATAATGGAAATGATGAGCAACACCAAACACATGACATGGTAACTGGAACACTAACAAACAAATTAGCACATGGCACCATATTTAGATTGTGCTGAATAACATTATAAAGCACAACCAACAATATTACTTCAACAAAAGGCATACATTTCCATACTCCTCTCTAATGCTTTTAGTGTAACTAATTCACGTGTTTTTTGGGAGTGTTTGAGCATGATGCATGAGTGCTAAGTATATCGGCGCCTAATAATGAAAGGTTAATGAATCTAAATAATTCAAGGTCATCGTCTTCAGTCCATAGATTGCCATACAAATTACTTAGCCTAATCGAAAGGGGTGCATTAGTTACATGAGCAGTAAATTTAACTGAATCTTAACTGACATCATTGTAGCCATAAATCTTGCCCATGTCATTCCAGAAAGAGGACATCAAAGGATTATTTTCCACTACTGTGTTCATACTTTGTCTTTCATTCTCATTGCTCTGCCGCTATTGGTTAGAATGGCTACGACTGTCGTCTGAAATTTGGATAATTTTTGGCTCACCATAGAAGTTAGGAGATTTTGGTTCCCCAAATATCTCGCACAGCTCAATCCAAAACTCCTCTCTGTTTCTCATATAGCCCTCGACGATTGGGTATTTCTAGAGAAGAGTGTTGAAATTAGAAACATCGATATAAACTATTTTATAAAAAAAAATTATAGCCCACTAATGCTATTGTATATATGAAAAGTAGTGTAGTTATCACAATACCTCCCATGGTCACATAGTCCCAAGTGTAGCCATCAGCTATTACGACATTGTTCACATCATCATAGGTGACGGGAGTGAGCAAAATAAGAAAACCAAACACCTTATGTCTATGCTGCAGCTTCTTGAATAGGACACTTGCATCTTTATACGTGAATTAAGTACCAAACTTATTGTTGATGGAGTCAATGGACGAACAACTTGCAATAGTATCTGAGAGGGTGATAGTTCTGCCATCTTCACAGGCAAAATCAACAAATCGCGTGATAAACTCTTTGTCATATTCATAAACCTAGGTGTTGTGTACAAGATATCATGTTGGATGCGTGGATTTCTTGGAGCCATTAGCAGGGCGTGGACTAGGAAGAAAATTCAATAAATAAATGCAAGCAGAAAGCTTGAATGTTGGGAAGTAGAGGGAGTTTCTTTTATATGTAATAGTATATATAGGATGAGTCCATTTACGAATAATTTTCATAAATTAACTAGTACCAATAATTTCAATGAAATATCAGATTCCAAAATATGTCCAGAATGCATGGTCACACCATGCATCAAATTTTACGGGCCAATTGCATAGCTATTATACTGAGTGAAAGATGGATGCTTGCTTTTTTCAAAGCTATCATGGCATGCAGGAACAAGTCAATCGGCACAATCAAGGTGCAGAAGTGAGATAAGAGCCGAGATTTCTAAGCTTGATTGAAGGCCTATGCTGTATAATTCCACTTTCTTCAATGCATAAATTATGCATGGAGAAGAATCTTGTTTTTTATCCAACTTGCAGTGAAGCTTTGATAAAGAAATGCATATATTTTATCACCTATACATATGGCCATTTACTTATTCAATGTGGCCAAGATTTTGTGAGATTTTATTCCACATACTTAAAATCACTTCAACATTGTCTTAGTTTGTCCAATCAATTACAGAGTCTCCCTTTTGTTGTTGTAAGAAATTAGTTGACCAATTGTGTGAGATTAGAAAACAATTCTTAGAGCTAATTTCATTGTGCTCTAAAAATGCAAGTTTATACATATATGTGATGGTTAGTATATATATGATGGTCATGATGACTTATCTTTGTTTGATTAATTTTACAAAATTATTTGATAATATTTACATATGAGTTTCCAATTAATTAAGGTAACACCAAGCTAATTATAATCCAAATTAAATTACATCACATCTAGGACAAATAATTTCAAATTTATAACTAATTGCTTTGCTACATGAACAAAGATTAGCATCCATTAATTTCATGCATATAACGAGTTACACTGGAGGGGAATATAAATATTACAAGCCATACATATACTACATCAAAATAATATTATGACAATACATTATGGGTCTTCAACATAATATTATTTAAGATACCCAAGTCACTTGAGCCTTCCAAGTTCCAATCCTGTCATGATACCCATAATTGTGGCAAAAATAGGAATTCCACAAAGGGTACATGCAACAAGCATCAATGAAGTATTGCAACCAACACTGAAAACATGTAATGGTTTGACAACAAAATCATGAACTTTACGTGTTGACGACCCTACATTTGAACTTTCACAATGGTAAGTCAAATGGACATCATCGCGATCTCATGGAAAATTACTGCGCATGCCTGTTGACTGATATGAGTTAAAGGAAGCGCCATTTCAACTAGAGCATGCTTCATGTGTACTAAATTCAACATTAGGAGGTGCCAAGGTACTCCACGGTACTTATCCCACCATATAAAGCAACCGCCATGATCCATTCCTTTTGGATATTTGTAAAACCACCTACTGGGGTTTTTATTGATTCGGGACTGTCAAAGGACCATTAGACCACCATCACAACTACATAATGGATGCGATTTTTCAATCATATTCTCCTACATGTAAATAAATAATTATTTTATAAAAAATACATTAATATCAACAAATTAAGTAAATACATCAAAGATCAAGCACACACACTGATGAGATCATTAGAAACAGGTTTTAAAAACATATTTAAACTTACAAAACTATGTAACATATTGCAAGGAAATTAATGCACAAAATTAATGTATATTTTCAGAGAAGAATGGTCCAAATACTAGATTATTCATACCTTAATTATAGGGGTGAGCGTCAGTCAGTTTGGTAAATTAATAGACCGAACCAATTGGTTAATTAACCAAAATAAAAAAAAAATGGTAATTGTTTACCACACCAAAATTTTTGATTAACCGGTAAAATTAACAGAAAAAATTCGGTTCGGTTTGGATAATTAACTAATTAACCACTTCTTATTTAAATTTTTTTTCTCAACATCATTATTCAAAAAAATTATAATAGTGTAGTTCCATTCAAGCAATCTGATGATCCATATTATATTTTCTTACAATTTTTTGCAATGACCTTCAATATTTTTTTTTATTGCAAACATGAAAAATTTCTCAAATAAATGAGAGTTTATGAAGTGTAGCAAACTCTATATGTATATTATTGAGACACGTTCGGGCGACCGATGGCGTGCTTGGTATCTAAGAAAGTCTTTAGGCATCCGGCATCTTGTCGGGTGCTTGGTGATACTTTAGGAGCTAGGCCTATGCCGAGTACTTGGTGATGCTTTAGGAGGCCAATGATAGCTTAGGCGTAAATCATAATTTCTTATAGAGCTTAACACTTTGGAGATCCCTTAGAAACTTTGGCAAAACTTTGCATTTAAAGAATCACTTAGAAAATTTTTAGTCAAATTTGTGTATACATTTAGTCAATTAGCTGACTTTCAAGTATTGTTGGAATATTTAGTCTCTCTAGACATTTGAATTCCTTTTAATGCTAAAGGACTAATAAATGAGAAAATGAATGTAACACCCCAAATTTTAGAATACTAAACCCAAAATTAGTGTTTCAATAAAATAAAATACCAATTCGATAAATTTGGTTAAAATAATTTTGAGTTGGATTTAATTGAGACCCAAAAATAATTTTTGACAATTGGGGGATTGAATTGTAAAACAAAAAGGGCTTGATTGATAAAAAATATAAAGTTTAGGGGTCAATGTGAGGAAATTAAAAGCTTAAGGACTTCAAAATAAATAGAGGACTTAATTGACCAAAATTAGAAATGTTAGGGGCCAAAATGAAAAACTAAAACCTTGAAGAAATAAAATAAAAGTGTTGGGATGGACCGAATTGAAAAGTAGTTCAAACTTCTGGGTTAAAATTGAAGGCGGCCAGAAACTTTTAGGGTGGAATTGAATAAACCAGATAATATCTTTATATATATAAATTAAGGATGGAAGCCTTTCAAATTCTCAAACCCAACCCCAACTTCACCCTACCTACGAATAGCCAGAAATTGGCCGTGAAATCAGAAATCGATGCTGGGGTTAGCTTTCTCTAGCTGAGGTGAACAATTCCATACCAAATACCATACAAAACAACCATAGGAAACGAGGAAACAATGGTAGGCATTGGAGTTCGACAGCGAGGCGACAATAGAGAGGTTTCTGGCGACGTTTATGAGTAGGAAAATGTGGAAAGTGACGAGTTAACTGAGAAGAGGTTGTGGGTGGCTTCAATTTTGGGTTTGGTTGGCCGAAAATTGAGATTTGAAGGTAGTGGTGTGACGGCGGCTGCTTGGCGATTTTTGTCTAATTAATAGCATTATAGGCGGCGGAACACAAAATTATTTAAAGGGCTTTGCTCCTACTTGATGAGATGTGTCTTCTAGTGTGGTCAGCTCCTAGCTCTGGCGACTATTCATGGCGGCGGCTTGGCGGCGCGGTGGCAACTCTGGTAGCTACAGGGCAGAAGATAGGAATTATTATTTCAGACTTGATAAGGCTGATTTTGAGCTGGGATTTGGCTCATATTTATCGAATTTAGGTAAATCTCATGCCAAGTTTTAATTCAATTGATTTTTCCTTATTTGGGCTAACTATCTAATTGAATCCAAGTTAGTAAATTATAATTTGACTGACTTGAGTATAAGATTTAAATTTAACAATTTAAGGGTTGCCAACTTATACATATGACTCTAAGACATGAGAATGTAACATGTTTTGGAGAAAGTAGGATTGAGTCGATCTAAGCAAGTAAAAGAAACTAGCGTATTTATGGCCTTGGAAGGTAAAATTTAAATAGGAGTGGACTCAATTAAGTAAAGTTCGTAACCCTGAAAATGCTATGTATCTAAGAGATCGAAGTTAATTAGAATTCAATGATTGGACCCAGATTTCATAACCATAAATACCTACTGAATATTAGGATACTAAATGAAACCCTAGTAAAGTGTCGCAAGCTAAAGACAATTGTGTTAGTACTCTCCTTGTCGGCTCATTAGGTCAAGAACTATTACCTTAAATTATATTAGGCGTTTATTGGTGAAACCACGAGATAAAAGAAATATGTCAGAATGACCTTAGAGCTTGATATAGACACTAACTATGCTTATATTTAAGATCTAGAGAATAATATGTTAGACCCTAAAATGTTAGGATAACTCAGGTTGTTTTATGTCAGACCCTGAATTGGTTAGAGAACAGGAATGCGAGAGCTCCAAACGGCTAAGGAAAACCTTACACACTTACCAGGTGAGTTTGTATTAGCTTTCTTTACTGTGAAAAGAGCATAAATAATTGTTATTAAGCCCTTGCCGCTTGATTCTAGTTGTATTTAGATTCTATAGTTGATGGTTGTTTGTTCCATGCTATTCTTCGACAATTGTGTCGAATTTGACAATCTTTTGGGTAGTTATGCTTGCCTGTAATTCTTGAGCCTTTATTTTCTAAACTCTCATTCTTGCTTAATGTGATTTCTTATCTTATGTGTATATATTAGTAAATATATCATTTATGTCTAACCATTCCTTTGCTAGAAATTGACATTCATCTATACAATATTGACCTTCGATCCTTGTATCGCTCTTGGTTGTCTACTTGGACTTTTCTTCTTCTCTGCCTGCGGTTCTTGAGCTATCCTTATTTGAATTCTTTACCTATTTTGAGTTATTAAACCCGTGAACCGAATATCATGTTTATACAAGTTTTTGGAAAGGAAACTGCTTGACAATCTATTTAGACTTCTCTTCTTTTGTGTTCGTGGTTCTTGATCCATTGTGATTTGAATTCATGTCCGTCTTGAGTTGTTGAATTCCATAACCGAACATTTTATTCCTACAAGGTTTGGAAAAAGTAAAGTGTTTGTGAAATTTACCATACATTGCCCTCATAGTTTCTGATTTACGTTATTTTATTTGAAATTTGGCGATTGTGTGTGAAAACTGAGAAATAACTTTTGAGATATATTTTCTGTTATCGCCATGATTGTTATCTAGAAATGAGTATGATGTTCATTACTAAATATTGTTTATCATGGCGAATTGATGAGTTAAGTGAAATGCTATTGGATGCTTAGATTATATTGATTATTGGATACCCTTGGAGATGGGCCCTGGGATTGGCTATGGGAGATGGATCGGGCTAAACGGACCAATGGCGATCGATCTCCGATTGATACCCTTTTGAGTACATTTGGCTTCATAATCTGCTGGGGGTAACTGGCTATGAGGGGATGAGGCATGCAGCTAGCCATATCTACTGGTTTGGTTAACTATCTAAGCCGATCACTCGGGATTAGAGGGATAAGGATTTTCGTGATTTCGAAAGTGGAGGAATAAGGTAGGAGAATCACCAACAATAGGTTTTGCTAAAATGTTATTGCTATATTATCGGTTATAGTAAGCTTTGTCCTCCATTGATTCAGTGCTTATGAAATTATTATCACTCTGTGTACCTGTGTTGCTCCTTTGTTAACAACTCACTAAATTATTCGGACTTACATTGTTTGTACTGTTTCTTCCCTTTTTTACCCCAGATAGGAAGGAATGACGAAGATAGATTTAACCATGAGACATGTGAGGTAATAAGCCCGATTAATATATGGATATACGGATTGTAGCTTGATGAGTTACTGATATGGATATGACAGGTAGGTTTGAAAATATTAAGTGCAATCTATGATCCTTTGGTCACAAGTTAAACCGTTGATGGACGTCACTACGTGGGAATTAAATATTTTGAATTTTGAAGGAAATATTTTCTCTTATCCAAAAAGCTCATGGTATAGATTTGAGTAGGACCTCATTGGGAACAGGTGCCTCCTGATCGGGGCGCTACAATGAATCTCATAAAGAAAAATGAATAGTAATATATAACCTGACAACGTGAAAATTATCATAAGTTATTATATGAAGTGACAAAATATATTATTTTATCACAAATAATAATTTTTGTAATTTTTGCAATTGACAAAAGTTTTGCTTAGATTATCATGTGGTAACACATTTATAGGAAAAATAAAAATATTATCACAAACCAATAGTGGCAATTTAATTTTATTACTAAATTGTTACCATTCATACTAGATAATGGTAATAGTGATAATTTATTAATAATTTTTATCACAATCAATCCATATTGTAATAAAATAAATATTATTATTATTTAAAAAGTGCTACTACTGAGGAAATAAAAATTATTATCACTTATTATGTGTTATTAGTAATTATTATCACTTATTATATGTTATTAGTAAGTATGTTTATATTATTACTTATTCTTTTATAACTAATAGGGCGAATTACATCCATATCCCCTGAGGTTTGGTATAATTACAAAAAAACTCTCGTTATTTTAAAAACTATATTTACTCCCCTTAACTTTCAGAATAAATGTTGACGAAAAGTGTGAAATAACCAAAATGCCCTTCCGTCAAAAATTGAAAAAAAAAAAGAGAAATGAAAAAACTAATAGAAATATCAAAAGATAGAGATACCCTTAGATCTATTTGTAATATTTTTGAATTTATGAGTTTTATTTGATATATTTTTATCACCTTCAATTTTTTAAAACTTTAAATTTATAACGTTAGATAATATATTTCTATTAATTTTGAGTTCCATATTTAATAATGATAAAAAAATAAACATATATAAGATAGTTGATCAAATTTCAACAATACATAAATAAAATAACTAAAAATAAAAAATTTAAATTTATGTCATTATCTTAATATAATATAAAGGTACATACATAAACCTATATATGTAAATATATAATAAAAACATACATATATACGTGCATATATATATATATATATAATATAGCATCCGCCACCTACCACCCACCACCACCTCACCCTCACTCCTCCCCCTATCCCCTGGGATGCTCCCTGACCACATGGCCGGATCTGGCCATGGCCGGTCATTCGCTGTCATGGCGAGTGGCCTGGCTATGGCCAACAGTTGGCTCATGGGCTAATTTGTGTCTTCTTTTATTATTTAATTAAGATAATTTTAAAGAATAAATTTTGATAAATTCTTTACTTATCCTTTTTTTTAAAAAAAAAACTGTTATTTATTTTTAAATCAATAAATCTATTTAATTAATTATTTTAAATATTTGTTATTTAATATTATTAAGTATGTAACTCAAAATGCTAATTATATGTTTTAGTCTAAAAGATATTAATTACAAATATTTTTAAAGAATAAATTTTAAATAAATTATTTACTTATCCTTCTTTTTAAATTTTTTTTTATTTATTAATCAATAATTTTTTTTGGCAAGAGAATCAAAGAAACATGTGTGTGTGTGTATAGGTAACAGAACAAACTATAAAACGGTTAGCCTGGATTCTTCTATGTTTTATTGCATTTAAGACCTTAAACAAAAATATAATGACAAATACAACCTTAACCAATTTAAAAATCTTACAATACCACTTCTGAGGGTATTTTTGTCAATCATAAAAAGTCAAACATGTTTAGAATTGAGTTCAATTACCATAAGGGACATTTTAGCATTTTCACCCCCACAGTAACTAACAACTGGGGTGATATGTTGGATGACGACAAAGTTCAGGGGAGATAAATATAATTTTCAAAACAACGAGAATTTTTTTATAATTACGCCAAACCTTAGGGACATAGATGTAATTCATCCTAACTAATATTAATTTGCATTCCTTGTAGTGCTAAAAGGACTAATAAAAGCGAATACAAGATATGTCAATTTTGCAAGTTATACACAATTTGGATCATGTATTTGATATCTTATTCCAACTTACTGTATTTATGCCAAATGTATTTGATTCTCAATTAATTATTTTTATAAAAAAATATTTAATACACGTATCACATATTTATAAAATAAAATAAGAGACAAAATAGGGAATGAAATAGAAAATTTAAACCGGGTCATACAAATCTGTGTAGAAGATTCTAATATTTAAAGCACGAAAAGGTACTACAATATTTCATTTGAAGCAGTGCAAAAGTAACTTCCTTACATTATGGAAAAAGTATTGAATATACGAAGTAGCTCAGCATATAAAATAACTCCATTAATAAAAATAAATAAATTTTATTTATTAGTGTTATATCAAATATTAAAAAATACTTTAATTTCTAAAATAATTCACTCACAAATTAAAGTACGTGCTAAAGTGGTGATCAAGTAATAAGTTCATATAAATTGTTTCTGTATATGAAATACTAAAAGATTACATATTTACTCTAAGAACAAATAATTGACATTTCAAAAAAAAAAAAAATTGTCAAAACTTTAACAAATAATTGATATTTCCAAAACTTCAAGTGCTATGAAAATTATAATTATGGTTCTTATATAATTAAAAAAACCAGATTGAAAGACTTGATATTTTAAAAAAATAGTTTGCATATTTATCACGTCAATGTATATACCTAAGTTAAAGAAATATATAGAATGAAATATTATACAGCATTTTTCTCATTTATTTTTTACAATTTTACTGTTTTAAAAATCTATTTACAAATTCATAAATTTACAGATAATAATTTTTGATGTTCTACAACTTATTCAAATAAAATTATCTTCAAATTTAACATTTTCAAATGAAATATCTATTTTATGCTATTCAATAATAAATTTTCCTAAGATATTAAAAAAATGCTATTTATTTTTGAATCACACGAAATAAAATAAATATTATTTTAAATAAAAATATTTTAATATTAAAATCATTTCAACGGATCGCATCAAATACATTCTAGTATCAAGAACGCTTGTTACATGAAGTGTTCTTTGGCTCTTTCTAACACTTTACATTTGTTCATTCAATTCAATATTGTATGTGATTCATAAGATAAAAAATTTAAAAACTAAAAAGATATATTTTTTAGTTATGGTGATTAAAATAAAAGTATATCTAGTTTTTGTATTTTTATTAAATTCAGAGTTTGAATAACTGCCAATTAATGAATTTAAAAATAATTAGTAACAATATATCATTCCATTTGAATATTAATTATTAATGAATTAATAATCATCCGTTGTCTCTAATCAAGAACCTAAATTTCCTTTAAATTGCAACACTAGTAATTTTTTATGTGGTGGGATTACCGAACAAAATCAGAAGTTGACAACTTTGTATAGCCAGCCATCCCTGCTAATTGGTAATTAACGTGTGGGACAAATCCACCTTTCGGAAAACCTTTTGCTTTTGCTACTACAATCTATTCTTTCCATCTCAAGTTTTTCCAAAATTACTAATTTCAATTAAAATAATAATGTAAAGATAAAAAAAAAAAAAAATCATTTTTCAAAAGTAATGACTTTTAAAAGATTTTTTTTAATATAAGTGCTTCCATGTGTTTTGGCCTTTTGTAATGACTTTTGTGACCTTAATTACAAATACTTAACAAGAAAAATAGTCCACCACTTCCATTAACGCATACAAACATTGCTGTTTAATATACCAAGTTCACATCATTTTTACGCCCACATTTGTATTACTGTTATTCTATCAAGTGTCTTAATTTATTATTATTATTATTATAAATGTCTAAAGATTATCTCATTTTACGAGATTGAATATTTTTTTTGAATATTTTTTTCAAATATGTAACCTTATTTAAGATATCAATAAGACGCGATTACACTCAATTTTTTATTTGGAAAGACAAACATGTGGAAAATATATTCAAAAATTTTGTATTTCAATATATATACTTTTATTTAACGTTTTACTATCAATTTTGACTTTAAAAAAAAAATGTGTACCCCCCCCAAAAAAAAGAGAAGAAAGAAAATCTCATATTTGATCCATGATCTGGAAATACTTCTATCAAAGTTAAAAGAAAACGACAAATTTAGATAGTAAGAAGCATTATCCGGAGAGGACATTAGATAACATATATGTATTTTATTTTATTTTTATTTTTATTTTTAGATAGAGCTAGACCATGTATTTTTATTTTTTCTTATTTTTAGTTGACCAATGATTTTTACATTTTTTGCAAGGGAGGTGGGGGAAATCGGTGGTGGTGTTGGATTTTTACATTTTTATTTTTCTTATAATAATGTCAAAAGTCGATTGGATTATGGATTTTAAGTCATTTGCCAACTGGTGTAGATATGTTGTTGCAAGGATTTAATGGCTTTATTTTATTTTATTTATTTTTGAGGGGGCGATAAATTAAATAATGGTTTAATTATATTGACTGGTCACCTCACCTGTGGGTTGGCGATTACAGCCCACAATCTACTGCATGTTCACGCACATCATATGCGGCATTTCCAAGCAAAATACTCAATATAGGGCAAAATCTTTTAACCCTTGTCAAATTTGAAATAGCTGGTTTACTATTTTATCATAAAAAAATATTAAAAAATCTTCATGTGTTTTTTAAAATAAGCTAACGGTCTCCCCTGTTGTTTGCTACCCATTTAACATCAAAATGACTGAATTACTCTTCAATAAAATTAAATTTTAAATAATTATTTATTTTTATTTTATCTATTATCTTTTATCTTTCTTTTTCTTTTCATTTATTTCTCCATTCTTTGTAGCAACCGTTCAATTCTTGAAAGTGAATGGTCTAAATTAATCATACTTATTTATTTGTAAAAAAATATAAAAAATATATATACATATATACATATTATATATATATAAATAATAATATTATACAAGCATAACTTATATCTATATATACACACCCCAACCCTATCCCCCAACCTATCCCCACTCCCCACCACCCCTTCCCCCACATCAACACTATTCATGGCATGGCAATAGTTGCCATTCCAGCTTGCAAATTGGTCTGATCTTGCTAGGTCTAAATCTGGCCAAGTCTAACCATCAGCCACCATGACTGGCCACATTTGACCATGGTGGCCGATGGCATTTTTATTTTTTTTAGAAAAAAATTATATTTATATATACATTTTCTTCACATATATATATATACTAGATATACATATATATATATAAGTTGAATTTTTTAAGATTGGCCATGACATGACTTTTTTTCACGACAACCATGGCCTGCCGTTTCTTAAGGCTGACCATGGCTGCCGCAAAAGAAGGTTGGCCGTGGCCATGAAAGCCCGTGGCTAGGCCTTGGTGGCCCATGGTGTGGGAGAAGGTGGAGGGTTAGGGTTTTAGTAATATACTAAATGTATATTTTTTTATTTAAAAATTTGTAAACGACTAATATTAAGGTTATAATAATTTTTTTATATATAAAAAAATCCTTAAAAATTCACATATATACACGAGTGAGCTTCACAAATTCCCATAAGGTGGTCCATCGCATGATTTTAAAAATAACAAGTAACTTTTTTAGCCTTTTTAATTTTTTATTTTTATAAGAGGATAGACTACCATAATCATATTTTAATTATGACAGGTATTAAATTCTCCACTTAATATATAATCTCTCTCCCAGGACACCAAAAGATAATACCATCCCCATGCATGTTTGGTATGGATATAAATCAATATCTTTTCCCACTTTCTATCATTTTATTTATTTTAATTTATAAATGTACATGAAAACCAAATGTGCGCTAGAGCAGTGGCATGATTATGCCGCCAAATAAAAAGTATCTAATGAACATAAATAAATAGACATGAAATATTAGTAATCGTTCCAATTATATAAGTATTTGCATAAAAATAAAGAAGGAAAAACTGTCTTAGCTAAATTAATTCTTAGGATATACATTAAATAGGACCACTTTCTAGGCTAAATTACACTAAATTATCAGGACCAGATTTATTAATTATTTGGACGCCCCTGTCACTGCAGAAACAGGTACCTATTGCTTCAAGTAAAGCAAACAAAGTAAATAACAACAGCAGAATAGAGAAAACAATAGTGAACCCCAGTACTCTGGTGATATGAATATTCGAGGCCAAAGAATCACTGAATATGTTGTTCCAACAACAAAGATGACAAGGTCAATAGTCAAACTTGTGCATTACTACATGCACCATAATATATACATATATATATATATATTTTTAAACTTTATTCTTGGGTACCTTATTGTTATCATCATCATCGCAATCATTATTGTCATCGTCGTCGTTGATTTAAAAAAAAAAAAAAGAATCAAGATATATTTTCAAATATGGAAAGAATTTTAACTCACTTGTTTCAATTGTTATAATCGTGTTTTGTGCCCCTCTAGAATCCTCCATGCTATCAACCACCAATAATAAATATTAATTAAATATAGTTAGACATAGGTGCACATATATATAAACTCATTAGCTAACTTTGTAGTAAAAACTTTATTTACCCTTAAAAAACACATACGCATATAGATTAATACCCAAAGATCAAATCAAGTTTGTGACATGAAATTGGTGTTTCTTGGAGAAAAAAAGAGAGTAAAAAATACACAAATCTGTTCAATTTCTTTTACGAATTTCAACAGTCTCCACCAATTATGAGAATTTTTACAATTGCTTGATTAAAAAATACTGGAAATGCATGGACTGATTGATTCATATATATAGATATTTGTATATTTCTCAATATTATGTCATATCACATCACTTTTTTAATAAAAAAAGCAATTTAATTAGAAAGTTATATTGTATATATTTGTAATTGTGTGCCTATATATTGAGACGAAACTCTTTTAAGGATAAAAGTAAAGCTCACTCTAAGTTTGTCAAAAATAAGCTAATGTGTGGAAGAATTAATAATATCACTTCTTTAGTAAAGGATCGAGTTAATTGGAACGATTTATATATGAAAATTTCCTGCATGATTCCCCCCCTCCCTCTCTCTCTCTCTCTATATATATATATATATAAATATATATGTACGTGTATATAACATATATGCATATATATTGATATATATATATATATTTACCTTTCTTAGCTTCTCGAAGTGTAAAACGTGGGCAAATGTTCATAGAATTTTCAAGAAAGCTATGAATTTGAGGAAAATTAACCAACATACCCAGCAAATTGAGTTATATACTAGTCAATTAACCAATTCTTTATTTAATTAAAAAGAGAAATGCTTTTTAGAAAATTTAAAAAGAATCTACTCTTTTCTACTAATTTGACTCTGATTTTTATTTATTATTATTTTTTTTTTGGGATATGAAATATTCTTTATTATTGGGAACAATCACCACTCAAAGACGTTACAATGAATTGGGGGGATTGTCGGTTTATACCCCCTCGATCAGACAAAGAATATCAAGCCCTTGCAATAGAATGCGCTACCTTATTCACAGATCGTCTAACAAAATAAAATTGAAGATGGGTGATTTCTTCTTTAAAGCTCCTGCAGTTATTAACAATAAGACCAAGAGTAGAAGGGAATAATTCATTGTTGTCCATTGCTCTAGTTACTTCTTGTGAGTTAGGTTCAACAACAATTTTTCGGAAAGCCGACTGTTTAACCCAGCTCAATGCTTCTCTTATTCCTTAGCCTTCAGCCAAAGCTGCCTCCAGAACTCCTTTGAATATTCTGTAACCCGCGGGAATGAACTTTCCCTCATGATCATGAGCTACCCATCCCACACAAGCGTTATTAGTGTTCTGGAAAATCACCGCATCAGAGTTGATCTTGATCCATCTTGTTTCTGGCCTTGTCCATGAGTCATTTTTCAAGTTTCTGCTACTCTCCTGCATGATAATATCTATCTTTAATTTTGCCTTTTTCCACTGCTCCAGGTAAGAAGTTGCAGAGGCAAGGATCCCCTTGCTTGAGTGTCCTTCACCTTTCCACATAATGTTATTTTGGTTATTCCACAAACACCAACAATTAGTAATCGCCAACTCCCTCAGCTCCCTCGATACAGTAGTAAACACCAGGTATAGCCATTCTCTAAAACAATCAACTGTACCTCGAACAAAACCAATCTCTAATTTCTCCCAAGTTTCTCTAGCAAGAGGGCAATCCAAAAAAATGTGCAAGGCAGATTCTGGAGCCACACCACACACTGAACATGATGGATTCACTTCCACACGTTTAGAGATAAGTCGGTCTTTTGTCAGTAGACAGTCACGAACAGCTTGCCAAGTCATAATCCGAACCTTAGCTGGGACAGAAAGCTGCCACAGCTTAAAGGAATTTTGTAAATCAAGCCTTTGTCATGTTTGCTAAAAAGAAATTCAACTAGCTAGTAGTTCCATATTTTTTCATTTGGTTCCAAGAGGTCAGCAACTCTTCAGTGAATACATTCTTCTGGCAAGGCACTGGAGATAAATGAGTCTCTACAATGTGGAAGCCAAGGATCATCGATAATTATGACATTTTGGCCATTTCCAACTCGCAAGCGGCATCCTTCTCTTGTAATGTTTTGTGCAGCCATTAAAATTCCCCAAACATAACTTCGATTACTTCTCATCTTAGCCTCCAAAAATGAACATTTTGAAAAGCAGCGATCCTTGAAAACTTTGGTGACAAGAGAATTTGGATGCTATAGGAGTCTCCAACATTGTCTTCCCAACATCGCAATATGGAATTCGTGTATTCTTCAAAATCCAATTGCCCCTTTAGCTTTTTTTATGCTTAAACTTTTCCAGCTCATCCATTTGATCCCTCTGCCATTTCTAGTTTTCGATCCCCACCAAAATGAGTTCATCATCCTTTCAATTTTAGAGCACAAATCAATTGGGAGGAGATACACATTCAGGGAATAATTAGGCATGGCTTGTGCAACGAACTTAAGCAAAACCTCCTTCCCTGCCTTAGATAGAAATCTCTTACTCCAGCTATGGATTCAGCTCCACATCTTCTCTATAATAAAGCCAAATATTTCTCTCTTATTTTGCCCAACAAAAGCTGGGAGCCCAAGGTAATTATCCTATCTGTCCGCTCCTTGGATGCACAATCGACGACTAACTTCCTCTTTTGTATCATTGCCTACATTCGTACTAAAAAGAAATTTAGACTTTGCCAAGTTGATAGTTTTGGACTGATGCGTTCTCATACGTATGCAGGAGATTTGCAATGCTAGAAACCTCAACAATCTTGGCTTTGAAGAAAAACAAGCTATCAGTACAAATAGGAGATGGGAGATAGTAGAAGCCCCTCTAGCCACCCGAATGCCATGAATTCTTCCTTGAGCTACATACTTAGATATGGTGGCCAACAGCCCTCCGCACAAAGAATAAAGAGATACAGGGAGAGAGGATCCCCTTGGAGAAGGCCTTGATGAGGAACAATCAGTCCTAGCAAATCATTATCTTTAAGAATCCAGTATTTAATTATCTCACACATATGGAGATTAAGTCCACCCATCTCCAGTTGAATCCTAATTTAAGGATGATTCCTTCAAGAAATCCTCATTCCACTCTATCATAAGCTTTGCTAATATCAGCTTTTAGAGCCACAACACCTTCATTTACCCTTCATTTTCTCTTCTGGATATGTGTTTCTTTGTAAGATATCAAGATATTGTCAATAATAGGTCTACGGGGGATAAAAGCACTTTGAGGCTTAGCAATAATGTCTGGCAGGATCTATATTAACTGATTTGCAAGCACTTTTGAGATGATTTTGAAATAACATTGCATAAGAAAATTATCCCCAGATCAATCATGCTAACTAGCTTTTTTATTTTTTCCTTTGGAACCAGAACAATTGCAGTATCATTCAGGCCCTCCGGCAAAGTACCAGTAGACACATGTTAGATAGAACGACACAGTGTCAGTGCCAACAACAGACCAAAACTTTTGATAGAAATAAAGATTCATACTGTTCCAAGCTTGGGGATTTATCTGGATGTATCTCAAAATGGTTGTCTTAACTTCCATTAAGTGAACATAGCCAAAAATGGTCCTCTAAAACCTTTCCTCTAACATTCTCCAAAATTTGATCTATTCGAGAATAGTCTACAACCATACAACCTAAACCATTCTCCCAGCTTTTCCAGTTGCCATTCGAATCCTGTAGTCTCTTGAAGCTATTCTTTTTTCATCTGCCATTAGCTTCCACATGAAAGAACTTTGCGTTCATGTCACCTTCTCTCAACCACAACACCTTTGCTCTCTATTTCCAAAACACTCCCCGCTGCTGAAGAACTTCAAAGTAGTCATCTCTAATTTCCTGGAGTTCCAATATGGTTAAAATATCCTGCCTATGACGCAATCTTTTTCCTTGAACTATTCAATGTGTCCTTGAATCCTATGTTCAAGTTTGACGCCCACTTTTGAAGATCTTTCCCACATCTATAGATTTTTTCCTCAATAGGAAGCAATTTATTTTTCACCCAACTTTCGTCAATAACCCTCTTGCAGCCATCTTCTCTAACTTAGAAAATTTTGAACCCGAAAGCGAGCATTTTGCTTCTTGCTTTGTGGGCCAAACGGGTCAATAAAAATAAAAAAGTGATATGAGGAGGTGACTTCCACATAATCAACCTTGTAACTTCGAAAGGCGGTAATCCAGTTCGAGTTGGCAAGGGCTCCATCTAGCCTTTCTTCGACCCCATTGTCGCCCCCACCACCAATCTCCCATGTGAAGGGTATCCTGTCATGCCCAAATCAAGAAGACCTGTTTCTGCAATTGCATTACGGAAACCCTCAATAAGATAGCGCGGTGTGGGGTGTTTTCCTCTCTTCTCTCTGTCGGATAAGATATCATTAAAATCTCCTGCACAGAGCCATGGAAGATTAGATGCATTAACTATTGACCAAATGAGGTCCTAGGCCTCTCTTCTTCTCGATCTATCTGGCTTACCATAGAAACCCGTTACACGCCATTGAATCATATAGGTCTCGTTTGGTTAGGTGGACATGATTTGATAGATAATTTTATTAAGATATGTCAAGTGTTTGATTTCAATAACAAAGACCCAGGAATAATTGGAAGTCTGGTAGATAATTCAAAATTCAATTGATTGTCTATCACCCTACTTAAAGTGTGATTGTTTAATTCAAATTAATAGAGGAGGCAAGAATTTGTGATATGACAATTATACCCATAAAATTCAACTTGGGATTTCAATTAGTCTTCATATAATGAATATTTTAGTAAATTCATTAGCTCAATTATTTAATCAATACATATCCAAACTGTATAATTCTAATCACAAAATACAATATTATATTATCTTCAATAGTGTAATCATACCATATCATTATAATTTTATCAATTCTATCTGTAGAACCAAACGTGCCCATAGGGTATTTGGACTTAGATGTCAATATGGGATTGGGAATATCCAATTAAGGTAGGCTGATGAAGCATCATTTTTGAACTTCTATAAAAGGGTCAATTCCCCACTATGGCCCAAAGCATCCACTATCCACCAAAAATAAACCTTCATAACCAAGTTGATTCTTAGGGCCCTGGAGGTGAGGCCCATCAGCTATTGTCTCAATCAGGAAAATAAATTTGGGCTTTCTAATCTGTACAATGTCCCTTAGGACTTGAATTGCTTGTGGGTTGCCCAGCCTACGACAGTTCCAACTCAGGCAACTCATGGTTCTGGGCGGGATTGGGCACCCAAACCCGCCTTTCGATAGTTTTTTGAACTCGCCATCTCAACTGGGTTATTTTGCATGAAGAGCCCATTTGAAGTCCGGACTCCCTCGCCCATCTTTCCATTCTCAATTCTACGACCTTTTATATTGCTTATGATTAGGCTTTCTTTTAGAATCTCTTCTTCTCCATTTATCGATCTAGTTTCTATGCTTATGTGATTCTCATTTAGTTCCATATTCATTGCATCTTTTCCATTTTCAGAGGCAGGATTCTTTCCTTGATGGTGTCTCATGATTTTCTTGCCCTTTTTATTTGTTTTCCTGGACCAAACAAGGAAGCTTCCTTATCAACTAATTGTTACTCCTCATCTATTCCCATTGTTCCAACATTCCAACCCGGATTCTCTGATCGGAGCCATTTCTCACCTATATATGGCTTGGCGAACGTCTGCTCGGGGCTCGCATCCATGGACCATATGCTTTCTCGACATTATCCCTCGGATTATCGAATAAAATATGATAGAATTTTTCGCTATGACCAAGCTTGCCGCATATGAAGTAAAACGTTGAAAGTCTGTCGTATTTAAAACTAATCCAGACCCAATCTCCACCTGCTCTCTCGATTTTCATTCTGCGCTTGAGGGGTTGATGGATATCAATTTCAACTTTAATCCTTAGATATGTACGCCAGACTCCTTCAAAGTTATTTGAGTCTGTTTCCACAACTTACCTATATAGTTTCCAACTTCTCTGCACACACGTTTCGACATGAAGCCAATGGGCATGTCATATATTTGAACCTAAAATTGCGTGTGGAATAATTAGACTTTTGTGAGGTTGATAGGTGTTTGCATAATAACAGGTGGTTGTCAAAAGTCTAGGGACCATTGTCAAGCATTCGTCTCATGTCAATTTCATGAAAAAACTAAAATAAATAAAGCATGGGGCTAAGTTCCTCAATACACACTCCCTTTACTGGACGCCACAAAGTGGCTAACGTGTTCTTCGTCACATTAAGGTTGATCGAAGGATGTGTCAAGAAGCATCCCACAGCCATACAGTGTGAATTTGCAGGGATCTCCTCTTCAGTTTCCTCAAGTTCTAAACCACCCTCCTCCTCTCCTGCAATGGACAAGTTTAGAAAGTTCTCCATCGAAGTTTCGAAGGCGTTTGCTAGAAGAAATTCAGGAGAAAAAGCTAAAAAGCTTGTCACGGGACAAGAAGATTCCAACCTTGTCAGAGGACAAGGCTACTCTTTTCAAATGATCTGCACTTATATGTATTTTGACTCTGAATTTTTAAAGCGTATTAATTTGGAACTTTAACATTCTAACGTGTATAATATTTTTAGCCAAATTAAATTCACTTACCAAAGAAAAAAAAGGTCAGAAAAAGGGTATTTGCATCCACTATATATTGGATTTTAGCTTTTAGCTTTCACATTTATTAATGAAGTGAAATACTAATTTTTAGTTCGATCAATTGACCGACTGAATTATTAGTTCAATTCGTGTAACATTATGATGATGTAATAATTATATTTAATTTTATAAATATATATTAATACTAAGAAAAAAGTTTAGAAAAAGTTCAATAATTTAGAAAAAAGTCATTTAAAAAATTTTCAGTTCTTGTTCATTTTTAAATTATTTTTAAAAAAAAATAACATTTCATAATTAGTTAGTTATAATTTAATTTAATTACAAATAATGTAATATAATTATTTAACATTAATTCAATTTATAGTCAATTTTAATGTTTCAAGCCCAAGTTAAAATAAGTGTTTTTACTCTAAATATCAAACATAATTTAAGAAAGGTTAAACAGAAGTGAAACAAGAAATTCAATATAAGTACTCAATTCAACTACTATTGTATGGAATTTAAAGGAAATAAATAAATAAATTTATGCTTCACAAAATTTTATGTTCAAAATCTTTAGCCATTATCTTCAATTCTCAATTCCTCTTTTATTTTTAGATCTTTTAATTTTTAAGTTTTTAAATAAATGAATAAATAGTTGAAATAGTGGTCAACCAATCCAATCATCATTGATTTAATCAATTTTTATCAACCAACGCCATATCAATTAATATCCAATTTTTAAATTATATTTAAATTAAATTGACTTTCAATCACTAATTCGATGGATACAATCCAATTTTCAAAACATCGGTTGATACTAAATCCATTGTGACTTAATTTCTAATAGATGCCAACAAGTGTTACTGGTGCCAGTAGACATCCACTCATATCTTCTTGGTACGTACCCATAATCACAATAAGCAACTTAATTAAAAAAAAAAAAAAATTCTTTTTTCCCTAACTCTTTAACTAAGACATGCACGTACATGATACACATGGGGTTATTCGGCTTTGAAAAATGAAAATTGCATCTCAAAAACATAAATTTGAAGGTGAAACCATTCAATTAATTTATCAATAGCAAATTCGTAAATTAAATTAAAAATTTATCATTTTTTAATTTATCATTCTTTTAAAAAAATGTATCATTATAGTTTTTGAATATGACAAAACAATATTATTAATAAAAAAGTTAATTATTTAAAAATTTATATATGTATGTTTAGTTTTGAAAAATTATAAATTGCAAGCATTATTATTACTTTTATATATGTATATTTAATGTATAAACTATTTGTTAAGGAAATATTATTACTTTTATATAGAATGTAAATGCAATATGCACTTTTTTCATTTTTCCTATAAATATACATCACATAAAACATTCATAATGAATAAAACTTATCTATATAATATTGCAATAAGTCCGGTTCAAGGCAGGTTTAGGTCTCAAAAATAAAATTCTAAAATTTTCCCAAGACCTATTATAGTTTTAGAACTCGGGACAAGTCTAAGAGGATGCTTAATTGGCTAAACTTATTTAAAATATCTTATAAGCTCCTACATCTTATAAGATATTTTTGAAACTTATAAGATGTTAGATCTTATTCTTAAAATAAGTTGTTCAAGTATTTAGATAAAATAAGATCTTGAAACTTAAAATATGTTAATAATGACAATTTTGTAATTAAAATATTTAATAATAAAAGAACTTGTTAAAATTTTAAAAATAAGTTAGGGTCTTCTTACTTTTTTTAAAAGAGCTCATAAGCTCATAACATCTTATTTTAAGATCTTATAAGCTCTTTTATAAAAAAAAAATTATCAAACACTTTTTATCAATTTATAAGCTTTTAAACATCTTATAAGATATTTTGAAAAACTTATAAGCACATCCATACACCCTCTAAGTTTTACTCGAACTCATTAGCATTCCTACTTCTTATGTTCTTCTCTCTTCAACTTTAATTTTTTTGAATTATTTTATTTTATTATTTTATATTTATTGTTAAATTTTAAATAAATATATTAAAATTATTAAAAAATTAATTTTTTTTGAAATATAGATAAATATTTCATTTATTATATATTGTAACAATTTGAGAACATGTAGAATTGTCAAAATCTATAGTTATTGATAATCTCATTTAACAAATACTCCACCCTAATCGGATGGATCACCTAAACACTGTTTTCTATACTATTAATAAAAGCACTTGCTTATCTTTTAATGTGTTTTCAAATTATTTGTTTAAAATACCATAATTCTATTTGTAAGTCCTTTTTTTTTTAAAAAATTATACACACGCACATACATCGAAAGTCCGTTCAGACTCGTACTCTTGATCTCCTATATTATGTGAGAAACTTATATCATTGGCCCACATCCCACTTAACTTAGAGGGTATTTGGCTAAACTTATTTTAAACATCTTATAAGCTCCTACATCTTATAAGATATTTTTAGAGCTTATAAGATGTTAGATCTTATTTTTAAAATAAGTTATTGAAGTGTTGGATAAAATAAGATGTTTGAGCTTATAAGATGTTAATAATAACAATTTTGTAATTAAAATAATTAAAAATGGAGGGGCTTGTTAATATATTAAAAATAAGTTAGGGTCTTCTTACTTTTTTTAAAAGAGCTTATAAGCTCATAACATCTTATTTTAGGATCTTATAAGCTTTTTTTTAAAAAAATTACCAAATATTTTTTATCAACTTATAAGTTTTTAAACATCTTATAAGATATTTTGAGAAGCTTATAAGCTCACCCAAATACCCTCTTATTTTATTTGTCAGTTAATTGCAAATACATAACTTCGCATTTCATGACCAAATAGATAACCGAGCACATTACTCAAATACGGATGAGACAATTATTACATGATACGAGGTTACGGAAACCAAAAAAAAGTAAACGTCTAGAGATTACACTTGTCCATTTGGATTAAAATTTCAGGTTATCTACTAGCTTGGTTGTCACGCCCTATAATTAAATCATATTTTACTAGAATTGAGCGTGAAATTTAATCTCAAATAAATAAAACTAACAATCCAAAATCATAAGGTTAAATAAGAATCATCCAATTCCTAGCAAACTCACAACATAAAACTCAAAGTATCGAAATCTTTCCGGAACTAAACATAATAAAATCCATAACAAATAAAACAAAACTAATGAACTTAATAGAAAATATACTAGTCTATTGAAAAAATCCAAAACTACGTCTTCACCCTTACTTCTCATCATATGCGGGATCCACCTCCTCACTAGGACTAGGATCTGTGTCTACCAGAAGGAAGTTAAAGAAAGGAAAAGAGTGTAAGGAAAGACTCAGTGGTGCCAAGTGTGTGTAAAACGAGTCTTGAATTAAAAATCAATTGTATAGAGGAAATTTGTTCAAGGAAACAAAGGTGAAATTTGTAAACAATCAAGCAGTAATAGTCAAGAAGTTATCAACCAGTTCCCTAGACTAACAACTTAAATACGATGATCAAACAGTGTTTGTTGTAGCTAGTTAAACAGTCAGCTAGTATTACCAAAACGTGACAGCTTGGCACGGTGCATATGCCCAGGGGGAAATCCCTAGCGCATCGCTGATATCCAGGGGGAAATCCTTAGCGTATCGCTCATACCCAGGGGGAAATACCTAGGGGGTAATCCATAGCGTACCGCTGATACCTAGGGGCAAATCCCTAGCGTGTCCAGTATAGCTAAATGTCCCGCCAGGATGGGCACTAAACAATTCTTCGTATGGATATCCAGTCAATAAACAGTTTGCAGATACTTAGGGGAAAATCCCTAGTGTATCGCTGATACCAGATAAAACAGTAATCGAACGAGGTAACAAATAATGGTACAGGACATTGCAGAACAGTTAACAGTACAGGGTAGTACAGAACAGTACAAAATGAAATAGATAACAAGACAGTAATGGTAACAACAATCAGTTGATCATCGAACCTAATTTGCTAGTCTAGAAGCATAAAAAAAAAGAAATCATAAAAGCATAGGTTTCCTTTTATCCAGAAATAAAACAAGAAGAAAAAAAAAGATATATATATATATAATCCTTTTTGTGCGCAGTAGAATACATATATAGTGCAGTGTAAGTTGAAAACCAGTCACGAACAATAATATAATAGTGTATATCCTTCTGGGTTTTGAAACTTTAACAATATATAGGATTTATAAGTTTAGATACTCACCTTAAGTATCAATTCTAGAAGTCAATCACCTATCACGGAATCAATCGAGTCCTTGACCACCTGCTGACGCAATTTAATATTCAACTTAATTAATATCTAATCTATAGAAATACAATTGCACTCTAATATATACAGTTAGGGACATCACTCCTTACTAAGGCTATTACTTATATTTTCTTCAATAAGGCTTGATGAGGGTCCGAATCGTAATACAGGTACTTCGATTCCGATCTGTATAGGGGTTAACCCCAAAGGTGGATATCTTCCGTTGATGATATTTGAGAATCCTGCAATCAAGGCAAACGTTAGGGTAGCCGAGTGGCCCTTGGCTTTGGCCCTCCGACGCTCAAGTCAGTATTTTCAGTATCTAACAATGGGGTAAGATAGATTCAGTGTGTCCTGGTGCATACCTTGTGAGGCAAGACAGAGGAGTTTTTATATTCTTCCCCTTGTAGGAAATGAATGGTAAGCCCTTGGCTTACCCTTGGGGTCTTCAGCCTTCTCCAATGGGCAATTAGTCTATTCCCCCATTTGAATTTTGCCAGCTAGATGTCCTTTCATGCTACAGGATGGGACGGTATACGGGGTGGCGCCTGCCATGTCAGACAGTGAGGGGATGGCATGCGCCATTAATGCGATGGCGTGGTGCCAGTCAACGTATTTAATGCGGTGGCAGAGTACTGTGCAGAATTCGACCTCGTGTCAGCCTGACTGGGGTCGAATATGGTCGATATTATCCGAGAGCTCTGAGGCGCCCGCCTGGGCCTGGGGGAGGCTGGTCGAATATAGTCGACATGTCCCATGGGCCCTGGGCCGTCGTCTGAACGTTGGGCCCTTCGGGCCACTATCTGGTAGAACATGGTCAACGTGGATCATGGGCCCTGGGCCGTTGTCTGAAACGTTGGGCATTTTGGACCACCCTATATCATGAGTCCCCCCACTTCGCAATGCGGATCGAGGGAATCGACGAATGGCATTGGGAAGTAGCAAATATTAACGTGTCTCGACTGGGGATTTTAGAAATCGACCAGGGTTTTGCGTGTCTACTGAGTGGTTACATTGTGGCGCGCGTGGGGTGGCGTTATAGTTTCCCCCATTAATGCGGACGCTTGGATAACCGCGCCTTTTCCTTTATAAATACTAATTGGCATTCAAGCTGATTTCGCCTTTACCGCTTCAGATATTCCTTGCTGCAAGAATCACTAACCTTTGCGCTTTCTTTAGAGATTTTCTGGGTTTTAGCTTTCCAATCTAGTAAGTACTCTTCCCCCTCTATTTCTTTCCATCTTTCTTTGAAGAAAATGTTTGGGCTATTCAGTTCTGGTGGTACTTCTGGTGGGGGTAGTGAAGCGACTGTGTCTGAGGGCCGCAGGGAGTTTTCTGACTCAAGCAGTTCAAGCTCCGGCGGCTCGAGTGGTGCGCGGGGGGGGGGGGGAAAGCTAAGCCCAGCCGGGTACCTTCTTCTCGCGGGCGATTATTTACCCCAAACCACTATAGCGAGATAATCTCTACCGTCACCCCCTTAGAACTGGCCCGCGTTCAAGAGCTTCACCACATTCCTCGCGAATTCCAGTTGCTAGCCCCTGGGCCTGCTGGTCGAATGCACTGTGCCCCTGCCGGTTGCATAACTATTTTCAAGGATGCACTTAGGTGTGGTCTTAGGTTTCCCTTGAGCGAGGGCATGATAGGTCTGCTTAGGGGTCTTCGAGTGTGCATCACGCAACTGCTGCCCAACTGTTTCTCGACGTTGTGTAGCTTTATAGTTCTAATGTTCCTATACAACCAACCCCCAACCTTTGAAAAATTTTCAAACCTGTTTTATCTTTGTGTGTCGCGTAAATCTGGCAGCACTGAGGAAACGGGCTTTTATTATCTGAGCGCTCGGCCTCGTCGGAGGTTTCTCGTGGCGCCTTTCTCGTCCTATGGTCAGGCGTGGAAGAAACGTTACTTTTTTGTGCGGGTAAAGGGCGGGTTTGATATTCCCCAAGAGTGGGCGAGGGGTCCGGTCGAGGTACCAGGGAATCACGCTCCAACCTGGTCGAGCACATTCGTGAGGGACCTGGTCGAGTTTGGTCCCATCGAAGCTACTGTATTCCTCGAAGAGAGGCAATTGGTGTTGGCTGGGTTGTCGCCAGCCCCATTAAATTTTCCCACTGATTATGAGATAGGTAGACTAACTGCATGCGCCGTACCCTGTTGTTTGCTTATGAACATTCTTGTAGTTGACATTTTCTGTTGCTTATCCTGTGCAGACCGCGACGAAATCATGAACAGGTCTAGGGCTAGTGCGCTGGCTCGAGTTGAAAAGAATAAACAGCGCCGACAAGGCGGCGCGATTCGAGAAGAGTCATTGGGGGCCGACGAGCCACGCCGATTAACTGCTGCCCTCGCGCCCTCCAGAACACCTTCACTCGCTCGACAAGAAGAGGTCGAGAGAACCGCGGGTCAAGGAAAGAGACCTATGGGCGAGCTGGCTGCTTCCCCCCCGAAGAAGGCAGCTGCCGGGAAAGGAAAGTCGAAGGGCACGGGGTTGAACGTGCCGACGGGAAAAGAGCTCTTCATGGACCAAAGCCCCGAGACCCTCTTTAATTTGCGAAAATTCCCATCTCCTCGTTTTGGGTCGGATCCAGGTGTAGCTGTGGGCGACTCATCTAGCATGGTATCCTCAGGGCCGGCTGGGTTGGATCCCTTAAAAGTGCTGATGGCTGCGCAGTTCATAGCTGACCAGAATAAATTCCTGGGTTTAACCCAGCCTGGGTTGCTGTGTAAGTTCGCCTATCATGCAAACATGGTAAGATCTAGAAACTTAGATGTCTACTGGTTTAACTCTTCTTTTCCTTCGCTTAGCTGCCCTCTGACATAGTCTCGTGTTTCAGGTCGAGCAGCTAGGCTATCACATGTTTCGCCGTTCCGAGGTGGCGCTGGCCGATCGGGATCGATTGGAGGGAGGTGAGGACGCTGAGACCTTGAAGGTTCAGCTTGAGTCCTCCCAGATGCGGGTCGAGGAGCTTGAGAGGGCAAACACCCATCATGCCAAAGATATGGAGGCGAAAGACCATCAGGTGGTGCTGGCGGTAACGGAGCAGACTCGAATGGAGGCGAAGTTGAAAAAACTGGAGCTGGATATTCAAGTCACCTACGAGTCTGGTCGTGCGGCCGGCCGAAGTGAGCGCCTGGTTGAAGGTAGGAAGGAGTTTGCTCGGGTGATGCCCGAGGTGCGGAAGGAGGCCATCCAACAATTTATGGTGAGCCCGGTATTCCAAGACGCAAGCGTTGTGCTTGCTTTGGATGACGCACGGGGTGCGTTTAAGAGGGCCATCGCCCAATTGCAACATCTGGGTTACGACATCAGCGATGAGGATCGCTCAAAGATGGGCCTTGGCTTCGATGAGCAACTGCGCCCCTGGTCGAGGAAGATGTCAACGAGGCAGATATTGCTGAGGTCGAATCTGCCGATGTTGTCGACATGAGCCCCGAAGAGAGGCAGAAGGCAGAACTCGAGAAAAAGCTGAATGCGGTGGGCCGAGAGTTCGAGTTTGCTGGCGACCTTGCCTATGAAATTTCTGAGAACAGGGCGGATGTCGCCGCATTCTTCCCAGCTGCTCCACGGCTGTTTATGCCCTCTGCTGCCAGTCCCTCCTATGCGGTTACCGCGGCCATTCCCGTTGCAGAGGCGCCACCTGAACCTCCGTCTGTTTTGGCTCCAGCGCTTGCTGCTGAAGGGTCTGACAATTCTAGCTAGGCCCTTCCCTTGTATTTTTTACTTTTCATTCTGTATATATGTCTTACTGAGGCTTTATGAAATGATATTTCTTTGCCCATTCTCTGCTGGTGGTTCGCTCTATATTGTCGTTTGTCTACTGCTTTGTCGAGTAGAATTAATTGCGTTTAGTATTTGTGTTTGCCCCCTTCATCGAATGGATGGTTATTTTGTCTTCGTTGGTTTAAAATTTTGTATTGCCAACTTGTGTAAGTCGATAGGATGCAAATAGTGCTTCCTGTGGAACACTTCTTACAATTGTAATATAAAATGGTTTCGCTAACTTTTTGTAGCTAACGTGCATTTGCGAGCGGGGCTCGACTTCCAGCTTTAAGGGTGTTTTCACCATGCAAAGCATTGGTCTCCTAATTTTGGCGGCATGGCCGAGCCAATAAATATGCATCGAAGGTGTCGACTTTGTTGTTTTGAAAACTTTTGGCGACTGTGGGGTCGCTTAAGGTGGTCTCGGCCGGTGGCCTCAACTTGGGTGCCAGATCTTTTCAAGTTTTCAATCGCGATGTGCCTTATTTTTTATAACCAGTACAATAGATGTCAATTAAACAGTTTACACAAAGAATTTTTTCAAGTTTACCGCATTCCATGATCGAGGTAGCTCGCGACCTGTAGTGTCCGCTAATCGGTAGGCGTTGTTCTTGCATACTTTGATGACTGCATAAGGTCCCTCCCACTTGGGGTCCAGCTTCCCGACTGGTTTTGAAATCTCCACTTTCTTCAGGACTAGATCGCCCACTTTAAAATTTCTCGGACGGACTAACTTATTGTAGCGGTCCGCCATTTTTTAGCGGTACCTCTGCATCTTGTTGTAGGCTATTTGGCACTTTTCGTCTACGGTAATTAAATCTAGCGTCCTCTCCGATGTATTTGCTATTGGATTGTAATGAATTACTCTAGCTGTGTGCTGAATCAATTCGGATGGTATCACTGCTTCAGAGCCATAAACTAGACTGTAAAGGCTGTGGCCTGTGGCCGTTCGGGGGGTCGTTCGATAGGCCCAAAGAACGCTTGGGAGATTGTCTGCCCAACTGGCTCCTGTCCCTGCTATCCGGCTCTTAATGTGGTCTAGGACTGTTCTGTTAGTGACCCCGGTCTGGCCATTGGCTTGTGGATTGCCTACTGCAGTGAAGTGCTGCGTGATGCCTAAAGTTTCACACCATCTTCTGGTGTTTTTGCTCTGGAATTGAGTGCCGTTATCGAAAATAAGGATCTTAGGTAGCCCGAACCGACACACGATGTTCTTCCATAGAAAACTCTTGATAGCCGCGTCGGTGATCTTAGGGACTGCTTCTGCTTCTACCCATTTCGTAAAATATTCGACAGCCACTATGATAAACTTCCGCTAGCCAGAGGTTTTGGGGAGCGACCCTAATATATCGATGCCCCACTGGTCGAACGGCCATGTGATACTAACATTGGTCATTGGTGCGGCTGGTTGATGTTGAATGTTCGCATGTACCTGGCAGGATGGGCATTTCTTAGGGAAATCCACAGAATCGTTGAGCAGAGTGGGCCAGAAATATCCATAGCAAGTAATCTTGTGAGCCAGAGACCTTCCACCCGAGTGGTTGCCACAGATACCTGCATGCACCTGCTGCAATACTTCGTTCGCCTGGCCGGGATCTAAGCACCTGAGTGGCGGCCCGGCGATCGACCTCCTGTACAGTTGCCCATGCTCGTCTAATGCATATTTAGGTGCCAAGCCTTTCAACTTTCGAGCCTGCTTAATGTCATTTGGTAAGGAGCCTCTACTCAGATAGAGTTTGATTGGATGTTGCCAGGATGGGGTTGACTCGTCGAGGTATCTGACCTGGATCCGGTCGGGAGCCTGTACGCAGGGTTTATCGGCCACAAGAAATGTTATAGTTCTTTCTCGCGTGCCTTTCGCCGAACTGGCTAGCTTAGAGAGTGCGTCTGCTCGCTCGTTCTCTGACCGGGGGATCTGGCTTAGCGAGAAGTGGCTAAACATCTGTTTCAAGTGTTGTACCTTGGCCAAGTACTGCGCTATCTTGTGCTCTTTTGCTTCGAAGTTCCCTTCGAATTGCTCCGCCACGAGCTGAGAGTCTGTGAAAGCCGCTAGCCTACCAACCCCCCGGTCGGCAGCCATGCGCATTCCTGCAATGAGGGCTTCGTACTCAGCTTCGTTGTTCGTAACTGGGAAATCGAGCTTCACCGCGAAGTCATAACCCTCTGCTAACGGGGATCGAAGAGAAACACCTATCCCTTCCCCCGACGACGTCGCAAACCCATCGACATACAGAGTCCACAAGTATGTGCTGTCGATGTCCGGACACGGTAGGTCGATCCTTTCGAGGATGAAATCTGCAAGGACCTGTGCCTTGATGGCCGCTCGCGATTGAAATTGGATGTCGAATTCTCCGAGCTCGATGGCCCATTTAGTGAGTCGACCTGAAGTGTCCGGCTTTGACAACACTTGTTTCAGCGGCTAATTCGTTAACACCAAGATTGTGTGTGATTGGAAGTAAGGTCACAGCTTCCTTGCTAATGAGACGAGGGCTAGAGCGAATTTTTCGATCTCCAAATAGTTATATTCTGGCCCCTGGAGAGCTTTGCTGCAATAGTAAACGGGGCAAGGGTTTCCATCTCTTATTGCGGTCAACACCGAACTAACGGAGGTTGAAGAGACAGCCAGATATATTTGTAAGACTTCCTCAAGCTCAGGTTTGGCGAGCAGAGGTGGTGAAGAGAGATATTGCTTGAGGTCGATGAGGGCTTTATCGCATTGTTCATCCCATCTGAACCCCAACTTCTTTGTGTTTCTTAGGATTTTGAAGAAAGGTAAACTCTTGTCTGCCAGCCTGGCTACAAATCTGCCCAAAGCAATCACTCTGCCAATGAGGCGTTGAACTTCCCGCATTATGCGCGGCGGGGCTATGTCGAGAACTGCTTGAATTTTCTGAGGGTTAGCCTGGATGCCTCTCTGGCTGACCATGAAACCGAGGGATTTACCGCCCCGCACTCCAAACGTGTATTTTCTGGGGTTTAGTTTCATGCCAAAGGCTCTTAGAATAGAGAATGTGTGATTCAGGTCAGCCAAGTGATTTTCTGCTCTGTCTGTTTTTACAATCATGTCGTCCACATAAACCTCCATTGAGTTCCCAATCTCATTTTTAAACATGAAGTTAATAAGCCTTTGATAGGTTGCTCCGGCATTTTTAAGTCCGAACGGCATGATGAAAAAGCAATATACCCTATTGGGAACAACAAAAGAGGTTTTTTCCCTATCTTCAGGTGCCATAAATATTTGATAATATCCTTGAAACGCGTCCATCATGCTAAGTAATTCACATCCAGCGGTGGAGTCGACAAGTAAATCAATACGAGGCAAGGGGTAAGGATCTTTAGGGCAAGCTTTATTCAAGTCTGTGAAATCATTACACATCCTCCATTTTCCCTCACTCTTGGGGACTAAGACAACATTACATAGCCAAGAAGGATACTGAATTTCAACAACATAACCAGCTTCTAAGAGCTTGCTTACCTCTTCTTGGATAACCTGTGTCCGCTCGGCGTTAAAAACTCTCTTCTTCTGGCGGACTGGCTTATGGGCAGGGTCCACATTGAGCCTGTGGACAATGATGTCCGGGTCGATGCCCTGCAGGTCGGCTGCTTTCCAAGCGAAAACATCAATGTTCCTCCGGAGGAATTCGACCATGAGGCACTCTAGTCGATCTCCCAAATCCGCGCCGATCTTAGTTGTCTTGTCGGGATTTTCGGGCTCCAGCTCAATTGTCTTGAAGTCTCCCGTCGGCTCGACCCTGGTATCTTCAATATTTCTTTTCTTGGATGAAGTTCCCTCCTCGGGTTTCGCTACAGGGGCATCCGCCGAGGGCCTCAACTGAGGCCTCCTTCTCTGCTCACCGGAGTCCACGGAGATTGTGTAACAGCGCCAAGCGTCCTTAACATTGTATAAAATCTGACCAACTCCTCCAGGGGTCGAGAACTTTATCTTCATGTGATATGTGGACGCGATGGCTCTGAAGTCGTTTAAGGCCGGTCTTCCCAAAATAACATAGTAAGCGAACGGGGCGTTGGCCACTAAATAGCTAATCATCAGGTTCGGCTGCGATGGCCCTGCCCAAAAGTTGTAGAGAGGGAGATGGATCCTAACGGCATTATCTCCGATCCCCCAAATCCAACTAGGGGCGTTCTGACTGGATCAAAGTTCAGCTTGCCCAAGTCCATCTTCTTTAGTGTCGACGAGAATATGATATTGGCTGAGCTACCGTTGTCGACTAGGACCTTTCTAACTTCGAAGTTGGCGATCTCGAGAGCGACAACCAAAGGGCAGTCGATCTTCCGATCCCTTCCTTGGTTTTCGAGGTGGCTGAGGTCCGCGTCTGAAAAGGATATTGGCTCTGTGCTATTTGTAAGCTGAAAAACCGTCTCGACCTTAGATGGCTTGGTCGAGTCGAGGTGCCGTTGAGTTTGCTTCCTTGCATTTCGGGAGTCTCCTCCCATGGGCCCCCCAGCGATCATGTCGATGACCCCTCTGATGGGCGGGTGGGCTTCATGGGCGGGCTTCTTCCCTTTGTCATCTCTTCGCGGGCTGGCCGACCTTTCTCTACGGGGAGTCCGGTCGACGGCGCCCTCCTCTCGTTGATGCCTGTCCTCGACAAATTTCTTTAGGTGCTCCTGTCTGATCAACCTCTCAATTTCGTCCTTCAAGTTGAAGCAGTCTTCGGTGTCATGCCCCTTCTATCTGTGGAAGTGGCAGAATTTCCCTGACTTCCTCATGGCCTCTGTCTCTGTAATTTTTGCGGGGCTTTTTCAGCAGGTTGTCATGTTTGAATGGCAAATAGCACTTCTTTGCTCGCCATGGAGAGCGGGGTATAGTCGTGAAAGAGTCTAATCGGGGACCAACGTCCTTTCCTGTTCTGCTTGTCGTCTTTCTCTTTGCCCTTCTTCTTGTCAGCTTCGATGCTGCCGTATTTCATCTTGTTCATCTCTTCTTGGGTCATGTATCTTTTCGTGAGGTCGAGGAGTTCTTCCATCGTGCGGGGCTGAGAGCGCACCAAAGCGTTAGCGCACTCTTTGTGCCTTAATCCCAAAAACAGCACATCAATCAAGAACTCAATCCTCGGACTGTCAATTTTCAACACTTCTGTGTTGAATCTGGTGAAAAATCTCTCAAAGACTCCCCCTCGGCTTGCTTCACCATATGCAAGTGGGTGTGTGGCAGCTTCGCCTTCATTCTGCTGGCAAACTGGTGCAGAAATTTGTCACAAAACTGGTCATACGAAAAGATGGACGCCGGCTCTAACTTCACGAACCAATCCAAGGCCACCCCCTGAAGTGTGGTTACCAGCATTTTCGCATGAATATACTCGTTGTGTCCATACAGCTGCATCATGTGTTCAAACTGCAGCAAATGTTCACTCGGGTCTGCGAACCCGTCGTACCGCGGGAGACCAGTGGGGATCTTGGCATCTACCGCGATACGTTCATTAATGATTTCTTATGTGAAGGGTGAGTCCCGTTCCCTTCTAAATCTCGCGGGCACCTCCGGCTGAAGGGGCCTATCCACGTTTCCCCTCGACAGCTCCTCCAGGCGTTTATTTAGTTGCTGCACCTGGTGGGATACCTCCTCCCACTCCTGTTGATCCTGCTTTCTTCTACCTCGGGAACGTTCGGTCCTATCGCGCTGCGGGGCTTGAAGGGGCCGAATGTCATGGTCCACGGAGTCCGCTACCTCTTCCCTCGGCGGGGGGCGGGGTATCTCCCGGTGAAAATAACTCTGGCTTGGTTCTCGCCTAGCTGGATGCCCGGGGGACCCCGGACGCCGTGAGTATTCTACAGGTGGTGCTTGCTCATGCCCCGCCGGAGGGGGCGTGGCGCTGGCTGCCAGTTCTGGCGGCGCGGCTTGTCTGTTCAAGGCGGCTGAAAGCTGGGCTGATATCTGTGTGGAGATCTGTTCACTGATGAGCTGCATCAACTGGGGCATAGTGAGGGTGACTATGGGCTCAGGCTGTATACTGGGACCCGGAGCAGTCCTTTCTTCGTTCTGGCGGAGTGGGGGGGAGCTGGATCTTCTGTTCTCTTCCCTCCCGGAAGGGGCTCGCCTAGTGTTCACCATTCTCGATAGAGGATTCCGTTTTCCCACAGACGGCGCCAAATGATGAGGGTCCAAATCGTAATACAGGTACTTCGATTCCGATCTGTATAGGGGTTAACCCCAAAGGTGGATATCTTCCGTTGATGATATTTGAGAATCCTGCAATCAAGACAAACGTTAGGCTAGCCGAGTGGCCCTCGGCTTTGGCCCTCCGACGCTCAAGTCAGTATTTTCAGTATCTAAAAATAGAGTAAGATAGATTCAGTGTGTCCTGGTGCATACCTTGTGAGGCAAGATAAAGGAGTTTTTATATTCTTCCCCTTGTAGGAAATGACTGGTAAGCCCTTGGCTTGCCCTTGGCTTACCCTTGGGGTCTTCAGCCTTCTCCAAGGGGCAATTAGTCTATTCCCCCATTTGAATTTTGCCAGCTAGATGTCCTTTCATGCTACAGGACGGAACGGTATACGGGGTGGCGCCTGCCGTGTCAGACAGTGAGGGGATGGCATGCGCCATTAACGGGATGGCGTGGTGCCAGTCAGCGCATTTAATGCGGTGGCAGAGTACTGTGCAGAATTCGACCTCCTGTCAGCCTGACTAGGGTTGAATATGGTCGATATTATCTGATGGCTCTGAGGCGCCCGCCTGGGCCTGGGGGAGGCTGGTCGAATATAGTCGACATGTCCCATGGGCCCTAGGCCGTCGTCTGAACGTTGGGCCCTTCGGGCCACTATCTGGTCAAACATGGTCGACGTGGATCATGGGCTCTGGGCCGTTGTCTGAAACGTTGGGCCTTTTGGGCCACTCTATATCAAGGCTAAATCAAACAATAGTTATATCAAATTAAGCAGCCACATTATTCACGATTTTGGTCCTAATGAAGTTAAAGCTTAATTGTTTATTTTCCATCTCTTTAGAGACTAACTTGTCTAAGAATTAGCAAGAGTAATAATTATAACAATCTACATTTCTACATTCTAATCAGTTTACTTATCTGAAAACCCACATATCACTATGCTTCATCCCTCTCTATTTTTCATTAACTAAGGGTGTCGTTGCTATTAATCTACCACTAATAACCATGATTCTTGTCATTGTAAAGAAATTTCCGGCAAGTGAGTTAAAGGACAATCTAATCTCTCCACCCATTTCTCAACCAAATTGCTCATGAGTCTATCCAATACATGTGGCAACAAGCATATGGAATCATTTTCCATTCAAAATTGATTTCTACAATTGAATATGCGGTCAACAATTGCGGCTTGCAATTTCCTATCAACAATTGTGGCCGATAGGCAATGATGCAAATTTAAAATTAGCCTATTATAGTCAAAATTGACAGCTATTTGCTAAGTAAATTTCCACTCAAAATAGTGCAAAATAGTAAATCCATGCTAATATAAAATTAGGGCAGATTGACATGAAAAAGGAAAGGGGAAAAAATATGGGGACTGCACGCTGGTCTATTTCTTTAAGGAGTTGGGAGATGATGTACCTTGAGTCCTTGAGTGAAGAAAAATAAAGTTGTAGCAACCAACCTCTCCATCTCTCTCCCTTCGTTTGTTGTGCTACTGCAGTTCCGCCCCCTTTTTTTTTTTTTTGTTCCTCCGCTTTTCTTTTTCTTTTGAATTAAGATAGAGTGGCTAGGGTTTTTGAGTGTAGGATTGCATATGTGAGGGTGTTTTACTTCTTTTAAAACTCTGACTATTAGTTTCCAGGGTCTCAATTACTAATTTCTAGTGATGATATAATACTGGTTTCTGAAAAATTATAACTTTTTTTTTTCCAATATCGAATATATATAAATCATCTTCTAACTGATATAGCAAATAATAATTAAAATTAAATAAAATTGTGGGTAAACACAGGATAAAAAAAAAGAATTTCTAAGGCATTACATAGATATATATTTAAATAATAAATAAAATCAAAAGCATGCGTGGTACATTTTACTCCTTACAGCAAATGGTATGACATGTAATAAACATCTGAATTCAATAACCACATTTCAGAAGTAATAAGTCTCTGAATTGAAAGATGCTTGATCAAAAGAAAAAGAAGCATCCATAATAGATACCTCATCAAACATGTTAAAGCATCTTTGGTATTTGTCATCAATTTGCTTCTGCTTTTGCTCTAGACGATTAGTCAAAGAGTCACCTGGAGTGATTAAGAAACATTGTAAATGTGAAGTAAGGAAAGAAGGTTGATAGACAATTGAAAGATTAACTTGCCAACTCCTCATTGCCACCCCACCAAAAAAAAAAAAAAAAAGAAGATTCAAATAATTCTAGTGGAGAAGAATGTATCATGCTAATTTTGAGTTGAGAAGAACCCTTTGACCCAAGCAGTAAGTAAATACCTAGTAGAATCATTTAAGAGCTGATAAAGAAAGGCTCCCAAGCTTCTGAATTCTTTCATAACAATCACAAGCCCTAAAAGCACCTGGTACTTCACGATTTGCTAGGAAATAACATGAGGGGAACACAATTGCTTAATTTGAAGACAATCAAACATTGAAAAGTATAGAATGAAGAATACAACACCCTTTTTCTATTGAATATGTAAGATTTTATTAATTTGGTAACAAAAAGATGGAATGCTCCATCTGTATAAAGTGCTATGATTTGCGTAATTCAAAATTTTAGTCTAATTGGTAAAATTATATATAAAATAAAATAGTGGAGAAAACCTAAAACCTTAAAATCTCTGAGTAGAGCTTGTTCCAAAAATTTAGGTCGCCTACTCCAAAGGGCAAAGCAATGTTGCCAACATTTATAGTAGATTTCACAAGCACCAATATGATCTAAGCTTTACAAATTTAATTGCCAAATTCTATGTCATTAAATTGGGTCAAAAGGTGTCATGGGCTTTGGAAAAGAGTTGGAGACATCATTTATAATTGTTGTGAGCTAATATCAGACTTTCCAAAGATATTTTACATGAATTTGATCTTTGGAATTAATTAGTGGATATTCAAGAAAGAATATAGGCATCAAGATTCATTACCCTATATATGAACTTCAGCAATCCATATGTAACATTATCCTGCTCTCACTATCTAATTATGACTGCTAAGATCTCTAACAGTTTCACTGACTGAGTAGATTGAAACATTCTTGTTGCTTTAGTATGATCTGTTTCATCAAATTTGACTTTAGAAATGAGTGATTTATCTTACATCTTATGAGGATAAATTTCTCAGTAAAACAAGCATAATGATTATTTTCTCCATTACACATTCAAATAAGAACCTCTATCTGAAAAAACTCATTGAGATTGGATGATAAAATAATAATCATATAGAACAAATGTAGCAAAACCTATAAGGCTTCTGACACATTCTTCTGTTTTTGAACTAAAACAACTCAATTTTGATACAAAAGCAACATTTCCTTTGAAGGCAATACTTGCAGAGATTTGGACTAAAAATAAGAAAATACTAAGCAAAATAGATAATAGCAAATATAAAAACTATGCCAAATTTAGTTTGAAAATAGGTAGACAAGATAATGAACAATACATTGATGACAAACTTGGAAAACTAAAATATTTGGAGCATAATCAGATGTACCTAAAAGCTGTAAACGACTAAGTCTTCTAGCATTAAAAAAGAGAGAAATTGAATCAAAGGTGACATGAAGATACAACTATGCTTGTAAAGCACGACAACCAAGCAACCACCTGAACTATATAAAACAACAATAATAATAGCTTGAAATTAAATATAATAATTAGACCTACACACCTAAATTCCAAGATTGGTCTGGACAAGATTGGATGAATTGTGAATGTTATGTGTCTTGAAACCAGCGTAGTGGAACTCAAAGTCATCCTACAAAAGTTCATTTGAATATTAAGTTTATTTGCTGGTTAACTAATATCATAAATGTATATTAAATTAACATTATATTTAGAAAAAAGAAAAAACTTGTTTATATGACACATAAAAATGACAACTACGAGCCAAGTGATGACAATGCAACATAATTATAAAACAACATGTATATCAACTAGCTTATGCAATCTTGATACCATGAGTTGAACACAACTGTGAGCCAAGTGAAGACAAAGCAACACAATCAGAAAAACAACATATATAGCAACTAGTTTATTTAATCTTGATACCACAAGTTGTAAAATGGTATATATGAACACCTATGGTGTATAGGTCGAAGAAACAAGCAAGAATGTTGAAATCTATTTACTCAGCATGCATATTACTTATCTCTAGATATTAAAATACCTTTGATTCTAAATGAAGCTGCCAACTACCAAAATCATTATGTGAACCAAATGCCAGGATGTAGTCATCAGGAATTTCTGAGGTACCCCTTCCCAGATCTAGAGCATTTCCTCATGAAGTTTACAACATTAAAAAAAAATCATGACTTCATAATAGCAAATGATAGAAATGTTAACAGTAGATGATAAATTTACTAAATAGGGCAAGGAGCGTCTGCAAGCCATCTAAAAATCTTAAGTAATGAAAGGATTTGAAGATAAATGATAACTTGATTTTATTGAGGGGAAAAAAAGTGCAATTTATATGTAGGTAGTCATTAGGAGGAAGTAAAGCCAAACATATAGAACTTTCCAATAAACATAGGATTAACTAATTGGACACATTAGTGGAACAAGTTGGCAAATAATGGGATCAATAGCCATGTCACCACACTATATAGACTCCAAATTTTAAAACATTAACTATTTTTCTATTTGTTTATTTTTTCATATATTGATTGAAAGAGATAAGCATCCATTAACTTAATCTTGATATAATCAACTATTCTATTTTTATATTCCATCTTCAACATGCCTTTATTATTGTGCCTTCAATTCCTCAGCTTTCACTACAACAGAATGCATCATGTGATTCCACTTTACACATGGTTGTTTATGATGTCGTATGTTGCAAAATCTAGGCAAGATGTCCTTTGATTCCATGATTAAAAGAGAAAAAAAGGCTACACCTATACTAAGTGTAAGCATCTAGAAAACGGTCTAGAAATTTACTCTTCAATTTGTGCTTCAATCCGAACTACCCAGTCCCCTCCATAACCACTCCTTTTCTCCATCAATTTCAGAAAACTTGCTGTCAGTTTCAATCTTTGGTCAACTAATACTTGTCTACCATAATCCCATCAATTATGATGTGTCCAACCATATATGTTAAGCTCATCCGAATCTTGGCATACATGCCGCATAAAATATCTTTCATCCTCAACACCAATCCACGTCAAACCGGCAAGTAGAGACTGTGGAGTCTTGGTAATTACAACTTCTTATTACACAAATTTGCATTAACCAATCTACCACATTATGTAATAAAAAAATAAAAAAGTTAGTAAATAACATTGTGGCAGAGAATGCAGAGGGTAAGAAAATTCTGATACTTCAAAGATTAGTCAAATCTTATATATAAAAAAGTCACTTTAAAGTATAAAATGAAATATTAAGATACTTCAGTCAAACCATACACAAAAAAAGCTGCTAATATATTGAAGACATTAATTTAATTTCAAAAGTAACTATAAACATTTCAATATTACAAAAGAAATGTAGAAAAAAAATGATAAATCATTTTATTCTAAGTTACTAATTATGGGGAAAAAAAAGAAAGAAAAAAACTTAATACTCAATGCCACCTAAGGCTATTAAATAAAACTGCAGAAAAAATGCAACTTGAAGAATTTACCAGACACAAATTCAAAAATAAACATGAGGCCTATATGTTCTCCAGTATAAACTCTCCATGTGCTCCCCTCGGAACTGCCTAAAAGAAATTTACCAAATTCACACATAAAAAAATAATGATAAAAGTGACTCCATCATCACATTAACTTGAAAGGGGAAAGAAGAAAAGAAAAGAAAGCTTTGTGCATACCATAGGAAAATCCATGAGCTTTGGAGCAAGTAACAAAGTAACAACCCTGGTTTTTACAGTCTCCTTCACAGGGTTTACAAAATAATTCTTTACATATAATCTAATCCCATTTTGAAGAGAAGAGCTCGTAGAAACAAATAAACACTTGAGAGCGAAATTAAGGATCCGGCTGAAGTTGCGGTATCTGGCACTAGGTATTCAGGTTTTCAGATTCTGATATTCAGTATTAGGTGGTTGATCACCATCTGAAGAGGATTTAGTTTTGCCTTGAGTGTTTCTTCAGGAAATTTGGGTCATTATCGGGTTAGGATTCGAGTTCAGGCTTATGTTATGAGTTTTGGTTGAAATTCTCAGGTTTCTGTCGCAAGTTGACAAAGGACAGTGGCTAGAGAGTGGCGCAGAGACAGACTTATGCACTTTCGTTCCCTGCAATTAATGTCAAGTAAAGTAGCTACTATGGATGAAAAATGGCAAACCCTACGTTGCTGTTGTTGCCAGTGGAATGGGCTTTACGGGGCATTTCAACATTTTTCAAAATTGTTGGGTCTTCTTCTTTGCGTCACGGTCTTTCAATCCTTTTGTGCAACTTGAATTCTAAAACTTTAGGGCTATCAACAAAACGAGTTCTAGTAAATCTAGTGTGGGTTTGATCAAATTATTTAATTATTGTGTAAAATCCACTTTACCCTCTTGTATTCAAACTTCATCTCACTTTACCTTCTTGTACTTTTAATTGCATCACTCTGCCTCCTTATACTTTCAATTTTACTTCACTTACTTGAACAATGTTAAAGCCTCTTCAATTTGTATTAGCAAACCAAGCAAAATGCTTAGATCACCATATTTTATATTAATATACCCAAAATGCTTATACCTCAATTTTTTTTGCCAATCTCTCCCAGATACTCTTCTCTTATATAAATACACAAATTTTATACAAAATAATATTAAAATTAAATTAAAAGATCCAAGATGAATACTGAAAGATGAAACCTAGACATCACTATTGATTGCACTATAAATATTTCAAAAACTTACATCATATACTAATAGTACATCTCTAGAAGAAATAATGATTTTCATTAAAGAAAACTCAATTAATAATATGTAGACCCTATTTTTTCCTCCATAGAATTATTTTACTAACTCTGTTTTATTACTTAATACATCCCTATATGAAATCATCAAAAATAAAAAGCACTACCTTTAGCACAAAGTAACAATAAAACTATATGTAAGTGAGATTTCATATGGGCATTTGAAGTCGGTATTTAAGAAATGCATTTCCGTTATATGTCTTTAGTGATTTTATATTTCTAAATCTTCAAATATAGATTTTTCTTTTTTATGGAGAAGATGAGTTTTATTTGTTAAATAAACAATTAAAAATTATGGGCAACTTCATCTTTTAAAAAGAAAAAGTTAATGGTGTTAAGGTGATAAAGAGAATATAATGGAATTAAATAATTTAACTAAAATTGAGAGTACAGGAAGGTAAAGTGATGCAATTAAAAGTACAGAGGGTAAAATGAGATGAAGTTTGGGTACAAGGGGGTAAAGTAGATTTTACCCATAATTATTAGAAGATTTGATTTTGATTGTTTTGATAATATTTGGTTATAAATTATATATTTTGTATTATGCGTTTTAGGAGAATAAATTTTGAGAGTGAGGTTGGGGTATGTGAAGTTGTATTAGAATTAGAATTAGAATACTCCTTTTGAAAAACTCGATTCCCTCCTCTTGTCTTGTCTTTCACTGCACTTTCATTCATGCTAAAAATCCCGGCGCTGAAAAACATTTTAAAAACTCATAATCGGTTCTTCTTCTTTAGAAAACCCTAATCATTGCTTCTTTATATATACCCACACCACACGTCATGATATATACCCACAAAACCAAAAACGCACGCGCGCGCGCGCGCGGACCCACACACCCACGTAGCATTGCGAAACCAAAAACAGAGGGAAATTGCGAACTCATGACGGAGGCAAGTTTTTACGACTCGTTTTTCTTACCATTTGCACCTGTTTCTGAAATTTAGCACTTCTAATTCTCGTCTGTCATTTTGATTCTGGGCGGCTTCTAACTGTGTTCACCTTCCTGTTTCCTACGTGCATGTGCAGCGGGGTACCATGGATGGTTTGAGTTGGGGCAGTTACGTTTCTTTTGTAAGATTCCTTGAAACTATACTTTGTCACATTAATTTCTCCTGTTTATTATGTATTTAAATTGTTTTATTTTGTTTTTCCCCTTTTCCAGATTGGTGTAGCATTTGTTTCATTCACGGTTGAATCTTTGCTTTTTCTGTTGAGGAATAGGAAACCGGATTGCTACGCTTTGGCTATGCTTGCACTTGTATGTACTATATGCATGCCTGTGGTTTTGTTCTATAAATATAAGAAACGGGGGAAAAATACTGGAAAACTGGACAGGAGGTGCATCTTTTATTTTTTTACTGAGGATGGTGTGGAGAAATGGCACCGGTTTACTGTTGTGGAGGCTGTCGAGGCTGTTTCTTCAATCATTTGTGTGATTACTAGTTGTGGCTATTTTCTACGAGTCATGACAGCTTGGAAGATTTATGAACCAAAATTCACTGCATTTCCTGCCTATATGGCTTTTGTTGTTCTGGTTATCGCCATTGTTGATTATATTGGTTGTGTGTTTGGAAGGAAAGAGATGATTTTAATACGCTGCGATGGCGGCAGAAAATGTTACACCCCCGTGTACTACTACCACGGCAAGATGGAATGTGATTGCTGTCATTGCCATCAGGAGGAGGAGGCTTAGTGGATTCATATATGTAAATGATACAATACATTGTATAGGATAGTCAATTGAGTGGAGAAAGCTTAGTGGATTCATGTATGTAAAGCAACACATTGTATACGTTAGTCAATTTAGTGATGCATTACAACAATTGAGTGAGATATAAATAGTATAGGTCACTGGTGGGTGAGTACCCTTATACCATATAAGAATTAGCAATTGAGTGATGCATAGCTTACCGGTTATACCATATGGTGGAATGCTTTTGACAACAAGTATTCAAAAAGTGGAGTTATTCTTTCTTCTATGCTATAAAATAGGAATTTCCATACTCTCTGTCATTCTTTGTATTGGTGGAATTCTTATTATCCTTTGTCTTTTTGATTTGGATAAATATATGCAATTTTTTTTTTCTTTTGTTTTGTGTTTCTTCAATATCCAATTCAAAATATTAAATTTTGGTGGTTCACTTTGCTGTTACAATGCACAGTACTTGGATGCAGTTCTTTGATTTAATTCTGCTCTATCAGTTAGTCTTGCTGTCCATTAGAATTCTGAAGCTGATGATTTTTTGAGCCTACTTGCTGCTACCTGATTTAATGATCAAAAGAGTTGATTTGAACCTATATCTGCTGGTTATAATGCTACTTTTTTTTTAACCTTGTTGAATTGGTATGGCGGAACTGGTACAGTTATTGCATGCTTTCTGTATTGATTTTGGAAAAATTGAGCTGGAGAAACTCTGTTTTCAGTGGCCTGAATCTTGGATTTTGTTTGCTGTTGCTTTCGATCTTGGATATTGTTTGCTGCTTGGTGCCTATTGGAGTGGCTTGACTTTCTGCTGCTTCAATTGTTTGGTGGGGTAATTAATGGAGCTTTATGCTTGCTCTTTTATGTCTGAATTTTGTGGGATTTTACTTGCTGGCCTACTGCTATTTAGCTGCTGAATAGCAGTAGTTAATCTCCTTTGGAGTTGGTTGAGTTTTGATGCTGCAAATGGCGGGATTGAATGCGGGACTCAGCCTGATTTGAATCAAAATATGCAGCTGTCTTGAATTGATTCTGATTTATAAGGGAGATTTTTCTTTTGTTTTGAATCATTTGAGTTGCTGGAGTGGTCTTTTGTTGCTGAAAATGCTGGCGACACCTGGGAGTTGCTGTATGAACCAGTACTTTGATACAAAAACAACAAAGTTTTACTGCAGTGGAAATTTGTTGGAATTTTTGAATCTTGTCCTTGAGTTCAGAATTTTGTCTGGTAGAGGGTTCACCTTAACTGTCCAGTAGCAGTTCATGAATGATTTTCTGCTGGACTCTTGCTCAATCCCCACCAGCCATCGAGGTTACAGACTCATATATGTAGAATTTAATTACTTCTTTCGTTTTGCTGCCAAATTGGGAGCATGTTTTCTTTGAAATGCACAAAAACTTGTTTTGCCATTTGTTCAGAATTTTGCTGGTTTTGGTAGCCATGTGAATTATTCTAATGGTTTTGATGGAGGCAAGGGCATTGGTCTTGAGGTTCTTAGCGGCTGCTATATTTAGCAAGCTTTCAGATAACAACTTGGGAGGTTTGTGATTTTTCAAGGCTTGAAATTAAGCTTCTGCTTTGTGTGGCAAATTGAAATCAGGCCTTCGATCAGATTTTTGGATTCTGCTAATTTTGATTCTGTTGGAAAGTCCTTGTTGTCGGATGCTACTATGGAGCTTGGTTTTTTTGCAAGTTGTGGGTATTTATCAATTTTGATGGATGCAGGAATCGGTCCCAGTCATCCTGCCTGCTTGTTGGAATTTGCTTTAAGCTGGATTCAATCCTTGATCTCTTTGGAGTGCCCTGCTGAACTGTCCTCCAAACGGGAATTGAACGATGATCCTGAAGATGGAATTTCTCCTCTTAAAAGCTGATTCTCTTTGTTGAAATGGGATATCAATACATGTCCATTTGGATGTTGTAACCCGCTTCAAAACTTTGCTATTTGGTGGACTCGAATGCAGCATCTTCTAGCCCCAAGCATGCTGCTTTGAGGCTGAAATTTTTTTCTTTTATTGACTCTGCTGTGAGGTGAAGTTGAACACTTGTTGTTTGGAGGGTCATGGCTGCAAATTTTGCTGGAAAGGAGATTTGATCCTGGCCCATTTGGCATCTCTTGCAATTTATTTTGACGCTACATGGACTTGAACCCGCCTTCCAGCTTCAATTGCTAAATTTCACTTCAGATTCGGATGCTACATGGCTCTGATATGAAATTACTTTAGACCGTTTGGAAGCTTGTACAAGTGCAAATGTGCTCTCCTTCTCTTTTGGATTTATCCTGCCTTGAATTAGGATAAAAGTAGGCTTGTGTAAGGGGAGTAGTAATCCCTTATTTACTGCTCTGCTGTCTCAATCAACTGTGCCCAATGTTTTGATTTGGTTATTAATAATATATCCTGAACCTTATATATATATATATATAAAAGCATTTATAAAAACTGTATATTCGTTATTTGTTTAACTGAAGCTAGTGAGCTAGAATCATTGAGCGGAAACGTTTCCACTGAATTTTTATTGCAATTTGTGGGGGTTCTTCATTCTTGTAATATTTTTGGTTTTAGTCCACTTTCTTCATCAATTTTGTTTGAACTCTATTGATATTGTTATAATTGAAATCTGGAAATTCATTGCACTTCATCTCATCTTTTTTTTTTTTTTAAAATTATTTAATTATCTGTTCAGTATTCTGTTTGTTTTCTTGCAGGTAAAAATGATGATGGTTAGTAATAGCCCGGACCTTTGTCCTTCATCACTTGATTTTGTTAAAGTTCTACCCTTACCTTCGTAAATATGTCCAGGTATGTTAATGTATGAGTAGTCGTCCCTCTCAAGAGGCAAATGATTTTAATGTTAAGCTTAGTGTGGCGGTATCATTTGCAGCCACATCAACGAGATATCACAAATCTACTTGCAACAGCTGTTCAGGCCTGCCATGACATGGTGTCTTCTATTTTGGTTCAGTTTTATTCTAATTTACCCAAATGTGCTTCTGGTTTCTGTACCAAATACTCAGTCCTGGATTTCTTGGACTAGGTACCACCTGATGCAGTTGAAATATTGTTTAAACATACAGTCAACCAATTTGTGCATGATCGATCACGCCCTGAGGTACTCTTGTGTTTGTTAAGAAATATCTTATGTGTTGGTTGTATCTTATCAACCCAATTTTCTTTTTTCAAGCCACTGTTGTTGGACTGAATGTAGTGCTAGAAATATGTCTACGCAGTACACATGCCTTTGGTATGTACCCCATAATAGTCTAAACATATGTTTTAGCCCTTTTTTCACTTCTTTGTCACAGTCTGATGCTTATATCATATTTTATGTTCGTATATCTACAGTTGATGACTGAAGATTTGCTGCAAGACCTTCTGTTACACAGAAAGTCACATGAGAAAGCAGTTTCTTCATCTTCTCATTCACTTCTTACTTTATTGAGAGAGGTAAATCTCTCTCTACCGCTCTCATTTGCTTGCTCAAGCAGGCATATATATCACAATATCACTATGGAATTAAAATTTTAGTAGGTTTGCCCTTCCCTGTTGATCAAGAAGGATAGAGGGAGGCCCGCTGACCCAAAAGCCAGACCTAAAGCCTTTGGAGAGGTACATGTTGCTAGCAATATTGGAGCAAGATGGTGATGGAAGTGATGAGCGCATGGACAGGGAGGGAGATGGAGTCTCTATAGATGATAGTCAAGAGGATAATGATGTTGGTCTTATCGAAGGGGATGGCAGTGGTGAAAGTGATGGTGATTCTGAATGTGAATCTGGTGGCTCCAGTGATCTTGCTGACGAAATGGAGGATGGCAGTGGTGGAAGCGGTGAAGATGATGAAATGTCTGATGAAGATGATAATAGTTATAGTGCTGATGATGTTCATGATGAAGAAGAGAGCTGAGAAGATGCTGATGTAGAGCATGAGGAATCCACTTTAGTGGAAACTTATAATAGTAATAAGGAGGAGGTTGATGTTGATAACAATAAATCAAAAGCAAAGAAAAGGAAGTTTTCTGATTTTGAGGGGCAGCTGAATGCTGCCAATAAAAGTCTTCGTGCTTTAAAGAAATTAGCTGGAGCAACCCAGAATACCTCTTGAAACACAAATGATGGAATTCTATCTAACGAGACTTCAGAAGAATAAATGAGCTGAAGGTTTGGATCTTCTTGATATTGAGTCAAGGATGCATCAGTCACTGATTCAATTATAAGTTCTTCTGTTTTTATGGAGTAATGTCTTAAACACTAATATTTCCTCATGTTCTTATATAGAGGTAACATCTCATTCACCTTGATTATTAGGCTAAGAAGGAGGCTAGGACTGCCTTAACTCAGCATGGATTCAAGCTTCCAAGCTCAGACCAACTTAGACTCAAGAGGGTTCATGCTGCCAAACTTGAAGTGAGCTTAGTCAGTATCTTTCCTGTCGTCTCTATTCTGCATATCAAGATTATTGATTATCAAGATCTCCAACTTGGCTATGTGAAATTTAAGGTCTCATTATAGTCAGGCTCGCACTCATGTCAAACCTGGACAATTGACATTGTTTCTGACAATGCAGTAATTTAAGGATCTCGAAATTTAGTAAATTATGAGCTTTCAGATTCTTATTTTTTTTTTGAATGACATAATTGGCCCTCTTATATCTTATTGAAGACACATATCATGCATTTGCTCCTGCATATCAGGCTAACATAAAGAAGTTAACCAAGGAAGAAAGATTGGCATTGATAAGAGAGCAGGGAGGGAAGATCGCAAAAACTCGCCAGCAGAAGAAAAAACAGCAGCAGCGATCCAGCAAACAATTCTGTGGAAGGAAAGCATGTAAATAATCTCCAGTGGTCCAGAGTTGGAGACTGAGCTGTAGAAATAGATGAAATTTGTATGTTGGGATGTTGGTCGTGATACATACAAAGCACATTGGGATCATGAATGGGTATAGGATGGAGACAGTTGTTGGCGTTCTGTTGGTGGTTGTATTGCTGAGATTGATGTGAAGCTAGAGACTGAGGGAGTTTTGCTGACTGTAGTGGGATACTAATTGAAGGCTGACCTGATGATGGCTGGAGCATGAATCACACTCAGGGTGCTGATACACTTTGGTCAAAGACACTCCAAATTTTGCTAGATAGATGGCTTTGTCTTCCATTTCTTATTTTTTCTTGTAAGAGAGAATGAATTGATGAGTAGATTTGGTAATGAATTGATGATGGATATTCCTATCCTGTGGAAAAATGTTGGGTGCTTTCAGTGAATTGCTGAATGCTTATAAATGAGTGCTGGGAAGTTGAGATTGAATCATTCTGGTTTCTTCTGAAAATGGCCCCTGAATGTATTGAATTGATTGCTAAGTGAGCTTGCTTCTAAAAGCTGGAAGCTGACCGACTAGGAATGAATGTGGTATGCTAATGTCCAGCTGCTCTTGGGGCTGTAGTTAAATGTGGGAGCTCAATTCTGAATAAGCCATTTCATCAAAAAAGCCCATGAATACGTTGAAAACTTTGCAGGTAACACTTCTCTTTGACTATTAGAATGGTCAATAAGCAGTTGCAGAAACAGTAGATTCGTTTAACTGAAGCTAATGAGCTAGAATCACTGAGCAGAAATGTTTTTATTGGATTTCGGTTTCTTGTAATATTTTTGGTTTTAGACCACTTTCTTCTTCAATTTTGTCTTAACTTTATCGATATTTTTATAATCAAAATTTGGAAATTCATTGCGTTTCATCTCATTTGTTTCTTTTATTTAAACTTTTATCTTGCTCCATGGTTGGTGATAGGCCTGGGCCCTGGAGCTTCATCTGGAATTGTGCTAGGTACTGTGGCACTGCCAGGCCTCATTGTTTCAAAGTTGATACAGATTCTGAGAGCATTTTCATCTCAGGAAGTTGGAATTGAAGATATAGTAGTGGTACTAGGTTAAACCTTGAATTACGAATTTTAGGTTGGCTAATGTGGTTGACATTGGGTAATTAAGGGAAAAATTGTAACAGGCATGTTGGTTTGAACTTTTGATTAGATGTTGCTCTTTAAATGGAGCCCCTGAGAAACTGTTTTGTTGTTTTGGGGGGGGGGGGGGGGTTGGTTGTTATTGAATGTTAGCTTGTGACACTTTATTTCTGGCATTTGTTTTCTGGATTGAGTGTCGGCTAGCAAATTTGACTTTTATTTACCTCATTCAATCTGATTATTTTCTTACTGTAGTTGTACTCTTACACTTTCAACACTAATTCAAACTTTCTTGATCATTACTGTTTTCCCATCAGGACTATGAATTCAAAGCGTTGAATGAAGTTTTGAAATTAGAGGAGCAAAGGAGGAGGGAGAATTAGGTGGTTTATTCTTCTTTGTCCAAACTTATATGTTAGTGAGACAATCAGACAAACATGATTAAGGCGATGAGAGCTACACATGGGACTATCACTCTATTCTTTCTAGGGCTTTTGTTCATTTAGGTCGAGGTGTAAAAAAGTTAAAAGGGTCGAGGTGAAGGATGGGATATTTACCATTATTCAGTTGCAACTCGGATATTCACCATTGCATATTCTCCAAATAAATGCCATGATTATTTAGACGAATAAACTAATTTAGACGACAGATGCTAATGAAAACAGAATACAAAACTTTTTGCATTATTAATGGTGAAAATCGTAGTTTAACTAAATAATATAAAAACATTTTAACCAAATATAATTGTGATTTTATTTTAAATTGGACTCGTCTATAACACCACTAAAATTTGATATTTTAGAAAATAAGTTTTGAAAATTAAAATATTAAATTTGACAAATTTTGGGGCTCGGAAAATAAATAAAAAGGACTTGATTGCAAAAATTTTGAAAGTTTTGAAGTCAAAGTGCAATTAAGCAAAACTTGATTGGACCAAATTATTTAATTGTGGGGATTTTCATGGAAACTTTTGGGTCAAAAGGGGCTAAACTAGAGCACTCCTTAATCTGGGGGCTGAATTGAAAAATTGACAAACTTTGGAGTCTTTAGGGAATGGCTAAAAGCTCTTTTTTTGAACGAAATTCAATAGTCAATCTCTCCACCAGGGACAGAGACTAGGTTGCACCTTCTTCCTCTCTTGCTTGCTTTAGTGCTTTACTATAACAAGGGAATCCCCACATCAAAGCCCCTTTTCCACGCAGACTTAATTGTTGACTGGAGGAAACTTTTGAGGCCAATATGTGATCTAGGAAAAGTTAATTATATTAATATACTATTTTCATTTTTCTCCCCCCATTTGCATCATCTTCTTCACCATGACCCCCTCTCTCATCGTTGATTCCTCATAGCCACCGACGACACCCCAAACCAACCATATCAACCTTTTCCTCTCCTCATAGCGAGCACGTCGGTACCACATGCACACACAAACACTAGTGGACAATGGAGAAACAGAGGATCGAAAATGAGCAGCCGGCGACAACGATGGGAAGCTTATCCTGGAGAGGAATGGGCACGACCAAGGGGTGTAATCTAACGGGCTCAGCTGGAGGAACGCGCTGGTGCTTTCAATTTCAAAGTTGGATCAATGGCGGAGGAGAATTTGATGTGGCGAAGCACGGCGGCGAGTTGACACCCAGCAACTTTGGGGCTTCAATTGTACTTCAATTCGGCGGCAAATGGTGAAATTGTTTGGGGTGTTTGCTTAGTTGAGCTAAAAGGCACATCTAGGTGGTGTTATTGGCCATCTCCAGTGTCAGCAGCGTGGCAGCGGAGCTGGGAAAGCTTCTTCAGCTCGTCGCGACAATCATGACCTTGTAATTGGTTCGTGATTTCAAGACCTCGATAATCAGATCATGGGTAAAGAAGTTGGAATGAAATTATGTTTATATATATATACATATACATATACATATATTGTACTATTATTTCCATAAATCTTGTATTATGCCAAGAATGAGGATTTGAGATATGATTTGGTATATATACATTCCATACATGGACTATTATATGGTTTAGTGGACCTGGATTCGAATTAAAATATGATATTTTTGGGTAATCGAATAATCGAAGAATTTGAAACCTGAACTAGTGGATTTTATGGATTTGAGTCCTAAGTAACAATAGTTTGGTTAAACAAGATAATTAGGCCATTATTTTGATTTGGAATGATGATATGAGGTTAATTATATAAATAAGGACCTGGTTATGCCTTTTTGTTAGTACTGATATAAACCCCGAAAATATTCCCATATTAACGACTTAATTAGCCGTACCGTAACGTTAGTAATAATTGAACCTTAAATGGCCATATAAGCAAATAGCTAGCTATTTTAGGTTGTTATTAATAAGATTGTAAATTATTGGAGGCTATTAAGGTTAATTAAGAATTTTGACAGTGAATCTACTCCTTTGGTTAGGTGATGAAGAAGTAGGTCCCCTGGATTGGTAGGCTGCTGATTGTGGTTGCAGTTTTTAAGACTATGGAGGTGAGGGTCTGTCATTTTGGCCTTACTTATACATATCTATTCTTGTGGAATGACCCTTGTGAGGGTCCAACTTGATTGTGTACTGTACTTGCTTTTGATTGTTGAGACCGTACTTGGTTGAGTAATTGTTCTTGTTATCGAAATCGTTCTAGCTTGTGAAATCTTGCTTGTAATCGTTAATTGACCTATGTACCCCTATGAGGGTTGTTTCTTGTTATACTTTGCTATGAGTTCATATTTGTTTGTTCTGGCACCCAGAACTCCCATCTGTTAATTATTACTGTCTCATTATCTGATTATCCTGTTATCTGTTATTGTTTTGTTATGTGGATCACAGTTGTTAAGCTCGGGACGAGCTGTTATGTGGATCCCAGTTCTTAAGCTAAGGACGTGCCAATATGTTTGGCTGACTAATTGATTGATTGACCAACTGATCGACTGACTGATTGACTGATTGATTATCTGACTAATTGATTGACTGGTTGATTGTTTGTTTCATTGATTGATTGTCTAACTGATTGACTGACTGACCGACTGATTGACTAACTTACTGGTTGGTACAAGGAGAATCTGATATGCCTGTCATGTTCTGATTCGTTGGACAACATATGATATTCGGGCTTGTTTTGTTTTGATCGTACTTCGATTGTTTATTTCCTGCTCGTGGAGCAATAAGGACGGTATAGCTTCTTGGTTTAGGTCGGGCTATTGTCCGGGCCGAACGAGTTGTCTGCAACTCCTCTCGAACTGTGATCGGTTGAGACGGACCATTCCTCCTAAGTAGAATGTTGAGATGATACCAGGCCTTTCAAGCCGACAGTCACAACCCTGAGCTAGTATCTATTTGAAAACTTGAATTTGATAATACCTGTTTACCAAACTTGTTATTTCCTGTTTCATGATACGTTCTGTTTTGACTGTAAATTAAGATCTATCGAGTTGATTCTTCCTCGATAGATCCCTACTAATTATTATTATGAATATCCCTTACTAAGTCCTTTATATTTATCCCTGCCCCCCTCCCCCCCCACCCTGGTATTTCTTTGATTTTCTCAGACAAGATTAAGTGATGAATTGGAACTCCAGGCTTGGATTGGCAAACACATTTTGTAACAGGAAGCGATTTTATATGCTTCTAAGTTCTTTTGGGACATTTTGTATTCCCTGGAGATGATGTGATATGTTAGGTTGAATTAAATATATGCGGTATGTAAATGGTATGTTGAATATTATGGGACCACTGATGGTTAGTAGTTAATACTAGTGTTGTATGTTACGGGATCATCTGAGGCTTTTAGTTAATGTTTTGTGAAGATTTGCTTAAGTTGAAATCCGCTGCTATTTTTAATAAGTTTGAAAGGTTCTGTTATGAGCTTATTGATTGTATTGTGGGTTCAGTTTAAAATTGAATTGAGTGGCGCATCAACTAAGGGCTATCCCGAATGGGGGTGTTACACGCCTAAGTTCAAATTAAATCATTTTCAACTTATAAATTTAAATTCATATTGAATCCAACTCACAAGTTCCGATTTAATTAACAATTTAAAATTTAAATTCATATGGAATCCAATTCACAAGTTTTGATTTAATTAACATTTTAAATGATGTTAAAATATCATGGTATCAATTTTAAATGATGGTAAAACATGGTGGTATCAATTAAAAAATAGTATTATTATCATGAGTGAAAGAAGGGAGAAAATGAATTTTTTTTTTATAAATATGTATAAATAGTCCTAAACTAAGATCCCTATGCTATTTAACTGTACTGCTTGGTCTAGAAAATATTATTCAGTAAACTTGCCTTTGATTTCTAAAATCAAATAAGCGATGTAAGTTATGTGGAAGTGCCATGGTATCATTTTTAAGGCATGAGACCAATAGTCTCGTATTGCGCCAACAATATATCACGACTTTTATTCCGCAGGGCCCATTCAAGACCACATGAAAAAGCACTTTCCACTACTTATTAAAATTATTTTAGTAGAAGTGTATATTTTGTTTGAAGTGATATTAGTTTTTTTTTTCCCCTTTCCAAGAATTAATTATTTAATTATTATATTAAATATGCCACTCATTATATTATTTTATAGTTAGTCTGATTTAATTAATTGCTTCATTTCATTTGATGCGAAATGACAATCACATTGAGATACAGTATATCAAGTTGGTTTAGGCACATTACACTAATATATTAAAATCATTCCACTACAACCCTCGGCTTGTTACGAGTTTAATACTATAAATAGTGGTGATGATGGTAAATTTTACAAGTGCAATTTCTCTCAAGCCATAGTACAATTTTTCTCAAGTGTCAGATTTCTTAAGTCTTTTTTAATTTCTCTAAATTTTTACTCTCAAATTTCTCAATTCTCACGAATGATATTTTTCTCAAGTATAATCTTTTTTATAATTAAATTATATTTTAAGAATAATATAAATATAAAATTTTAAGTGTTTTAAAAAATAGGTGTTGCTACAATATTATACTATAAAAAAAGTTGATATTCCGATGAAATCTATCGAAAATCTTTCGGAAGAATAAGTTTCAGTAGATTTCCAATGAAAAAATGTCTGTCGAAAAAATTCTTGTTACAAACATTTCTCGGCGGATTTTTCGATATAAATAAAATAAGTAAAATAATTTTAAAAATACAAATGTAAATTTATCATTTTGGACAACGTAATTCGAATAATTTTAGGTTACGTAATAATAATAAACTAACAAAGTAAAGATATTTAAAATCTTTAATTAAATTTATTTATCCGAAAACAATTAAACACAAAATTTAGAAAGAGGGGGGCGGTGCTGCTTTCCTGCTGTAGCACCGCACCATCACTCTTCCCGCTATGTCCCCCCCCCCCCCCGCCACCCACCGCCCCTGTCAGGTTAGTGGTTGTTAGTTGCTACCATGGTCAGGCCAGTGGCCAACTGCCTGGCCAGATTTGGGGCTAACAATAATTTACCCATCAAGAAAAAATGAAATAGGAAAAGACCTCCATGTAAGTACAAAAAAAAAAAAAAAAAAAAAAAAAAAAAAAAAGAGGCAAAACATAAAAAATCACCATTTATTTTTTAAAATTATGCACACTGTCTCCTATGTCATGTTTGCTTCCCATTCATCATCATTAAAAAAACAAAATTATCCTCAAATAAATTAAAATATAAATAAATTTTTATTTCTATTTTATCGATTATTTTGATATTTCTTTTTTTAATTTTATTAAAAATTAACTTTTTCTATTTACACACTCCTACCCCGTAATCCTTCCCCCATCCCCACCCAGAGCCCGTTTTTTTGATGCTGGGTGCGTACCCACTTGGCAGGCTCTGGGGGTTGGGTTGATGCTGGGGGTTGCCGACAAACTGGCCAGGTCCAACCATTGGCCACCATGGTCAGTGACACTTTTAAGTTTTTTTTAATAATATATTTTATATACATATATATATATATTTATCATGTATATTTTATATATATAACCAACCTCTCATCCCATCAATCACCCTATCACAATCTCCACTACGGTCGTGTTGGCGGCTTTTCCGTGGCTACCTATTTTTAAGGCTAGTCGTCGCCAACTGTTTCTTTCAAACGGCGGTCATGGCTGCCATTTTTTAAGGCTTGCTATGGCCAATCATTTGTTTTTGTGACTTTTGTCGCAGCAGTCATGGTCACCATTTCTTAAGGCTCGCCATGGCTTGTCGTCGTTTTTCTCGACTGCCATGGCCAGCTATCTTGCCAGGCGCCTAGGCCATGGTAGCCCATGGCGTGGGGTGGAAGATTTAGGGTTTTGTTATTAATATATATAAATATGTAAATGTAAATAATATATACACACACACACACATTATATAATAAAATATGTTTATATTTATATAAATATATTTATATATATATTTTTAATAAATATGATTAAATTTGAATTATTAATTCTCTTAAAAGCATTCAATCTCTAATATTAGGTGTGTAATAGTCTTTTTCTATCTAAAAAAAATCTAAAAAAAACCTTAATAACTCGCATTCATACATACGTGTAGGGCTGCAAACGAGTCGAGTTTGAAAAAAAATTTATAGGGTCGCTTGAGCTCGAAGAGCTTTATTTTATGAGCTCGAGCTCGACTCGATTAAGCTCAAATTTGTAAATAAACTATGAAATATTATAAACTTGAGCTCGAGCTTGAATTTGTTTAATAAAATAGAAAATATTTAATGATTAACATTTATAATTAAAATATTTTAATTTTATTTTTTACTTTTATTTTGAATTTAGGTTAGTAATATATTATTTTTCTTTTTGATATATATTATATTATATATAAGATATATTATTAATAATATATATTATATACTAATAATATTAAAAAAAATTAAAAATATAAATCAGCTTGTGAGCTGCCTCGCGAGCTTCAAACTATATAAAAATGGCTCAAGGTCGATTCGTGGTAAAGCTCGAGCTCGATTGAGCTCGAGCTTAGCTCGCGAAGCTCGTAAGTTGGCTCGACTTATTTGCAGCCCTACACGCGTGTCTTACACCACCTCCGTTAAGGGTCTCCACTACATGATTCATAAAATGACGGGGAGATTTTTTGACCTATCAAGAGAGGTCTTTTGCCAATTTCATATTTAGGGGATAAAATAATTTTTTTCGCCGGATCTGGCCAACGATCATTCAGATCTTCCTTTCTTTTTGACTTTTCTAATTTTTTTAAATATGAGTAAATTTGTCATTTTACAAAGTCTGTTAGTTTTAATGCCTTATCGCTAGAGATGGGTGCAATTGCAATGATCATAAACCTATAAATTTTTGGGTGATTCAACTAAATTTCAAAAAATTATGGGTAATTCTTTCTTATTTTTATAAGGACATCTTCACTACACATTTCATATATTTATAAAAAAAATAGAAGACAAAACATAAATTAAAATAAGGACATTAAGGTTGAGGTGAAATATACGATTATTGTACTCAAATGTTATATTTACTAATGGCCCGATATAAAATTTGCGGGCCGGCGCTTATCGTGAGTTTGAAGGATAAGAATATCTAAGTGTGGGCGCCCAAGCTAGCGGGAAAATCGTATGAGCAACCCCTCAACTATGGACTGTTGGCAAATCTACCCCTTAATGTTTGAAAAATTGGCAAGAATCCCCCATTTATTTAGATTTCATATAAGTTGACTCTGATTTTTGAGGGCATAAATATACTTTTATCCAGTCTTTTTATTTAAAAAAATTAAAATAAGTAAAAAATATCCCTAAATTTATGTGGCATCCAGTTGAATAGCAAAACATGCCCTTTTTCCCCCACAAGATGAACAAAGTAGTATCAAGTAATAAATTAATTAAAAAAAATAATATTCACCTCTAATGAAAGTGAGGAAAACATAGAAATTTGTATTAGTGAAGTGATAAATTTTATGATCTATTTTTTATTTTAGACTTTCAACCAAAATCTAGTTGCTATAGGAATTTGTTATACATTAATTCCAAAAAGTTGATAATACTTTTCTGTTTTGTCTTTGTTTAATTAAAAAAAAGGTTGGAATTACATAAACTTAGTAGATTTTAATCTAGGAATTTAAGGTTATATTAATATTGTTAAATATTGTGTGTGAACAATTAATTATTATTAAATTATATTTTTTTGAAATTAAAAGATATTATTAAGAATAAGCACTTAGAAAATTTTAATTTTTAATAGAATTTAAAAATGAATTGTGCAGACAAATACATTGAAAATGAGCCGCTGAGCCACGGGCTCCCAATTTTCTATTCAAAATGGAGCTCAACAAAGGGACCAGAGGATGAACTTATTGTAAAATAATAATGATAAATTAACTTAAAAATTAACCCTTTTTTATTTTAATTTTTGAAAATGCAAATGAGAACCAAGAGTGCGTTAGAGTGGTGGCGTGATTATTCCACCAAATAAAAAAGCATCCAATAAGCACAAACAAATATATAAACTGATGAAATATCATTCATTGTTTCAATTACATAAATCATTTCACAAAAATAAAGAAGGAAAAAGCGTGTTAGCTAGATTAATTAATTCTTAGAGCAAAACAAGACATACATTAAATGATCAGGACCAAATTCTCTTGCAACTGCGGAAACAAATACCTATTACTTTAAATAAAGAAAACGAATTAAATAGCAATAGCAGAGCATAGATAAAAATAGTGAAACCGTTGTAATTGTACTCTGTCGATTGGAATAATTTAGGCCAAAGCATCACCGAACTTAGTGTTCCACCAGCAAGCACCATAAGATAGAGAGTCAAATCGCAATATTCATCAGGCTCATGAGTCTTCTCCTCTGTCTCTTCTGTATCACTACCTACAACATGACATATATATAATTAAACTTGGTTCTTCAATGTTATTACTGCTATTGTTGTTCTTCACACTTCACTGAAAGAAGAGAAGAATCAATATATATTTTTAAATATGCAAAGAATTTTAACTCACCTGTTTCAATTGTTACAATTGTGTCTGTTTGCTCCCCTTTAGATTCCTCCATGCTAAAATCATCACCAATAATAGATATTAATATAATATCGTTAATTAGACATAAGAATATATATATATATATATATATATATTCATTATCTACCTTTTTGTGGTAAAAAATTTGAATACACCCTAAAGCACACACAACCATATAAATTAATACTTACAAACCAAATCAAGTTTGTGATACAAAATTTATTTTTCTTAAAACAAAATAGAATATAAAATATACAAACCTGGTCAATTCCTTTTTAAAATTTCAACAGTCTTCACCAATAATGAAAATCTTTACAATTGCTTGATTATAGGGTATTGAAAGTGTATGGACCGATCGACTCATATATATAGGCATTTTTATATTTGGGAATAAGAGAGCATCATATCATATCACTTTTTTTATTAAAGAATGCAATTTAATTGAAAAAATTACCATAATATATATTTATAATTATGCACTTATATATATCGAGACGATTCTCTTTAAGGATAAAAGTAAAGTTGATTATAAATTTGTCAATAAATAAACTAATGTATGGAAAGAATTAATATAATTTGTTCAACAAGGGAAAATTTGGATGATATATTGATAAAAGGAAACTACCATGCATTATTTTGCCCCTCTCTCTCTCTCTATATATATACAGATATACATATATATATATATACATCTTTCCCTCCCCACGCTTTTTGAAGAGTTGAAAACGTGTGTGATACATATATATATATATAGATGTATCTATATAATTTTGAAAACATGCATGATTTAATAACGTTAGGATTTTGAGGAAAGTTAACCAAATAACATACCAGCAAATTGAATTTTCAGATTCTGTCTTTAATTGTTGTGTGTGTATGTGTGTATAAACTATTCAATTTTATTTTTTTTAATGAAAAAGAGAATTGCTGTTCCGAAAATTAAAAAAGAATATACTCTTCCCTAGTAATTTGACTTTAAATTTTTAAGTGTACCATGTACATGATATTTTTAGCCAGATTCATCTAACAAAGAAAATAAAAGAAAAGAAAAATAGATTAAAAAAATATTTGGTTCCACTATATATTAGATTTCAGCTTTTAATATCCATCTTCATTAATGAAGCTTGATTTTTCGTTTTTTATTTTTTGCAAGAATATCCTTCTAACTCATGTAATCAAAAGATTTAGTATTGAAAGACTCTCATACCTATATATAGCTACGAAGAAGGCGTCATTAATTTCTTTTAAAAGGAAAAAATTAGTTCTCATGATGCATACTTTATTTAAAGAATAAGTCATGAATTCAAAATTCATATTTCATATGATTTGAAAAAAACTATTTTTGATGTGGTTAAAATTGGACTTAAGGTCTCTAAAAAAAATGAAAAAAATTTGGACTTAAGGACATTTTGATAATTTTATTAAAAATAAAGAATCGACTCTAAAATTAGTTAAATAAGTAAATGGGCTAAAGAACTCAAAGGACAAGTCAAGCACATAAAGATGGTGGAAAAACCTTAATGGGTCTAAACCCATAAAATCTAAAATCTATCAATATAAAGTCTTGGAAAGAAACGGGACACAAGAAATTATTTACAAAATTCTTTAACATGGAAGAATTCTTGAGAAGACCATATCTCTCTTTGCACATTATTGAGAAGGTGAATCGACACTCTACTATTCTTTGAAAATGTCATTGCTTCATTTTCAAGCAACATCAATTTTTATTTCAATGTATTTAAAATGTAGGAAGTAACATGTTGGAATTTTAGCATATATAAAATGTGCATTTGTTTATCCATGGTGACTAAACATTATAAAATAAGTTGGTATTTAACAGAATATTGTTTTCATAATTTCATAAAGAATTTTAAAATTAATAAAACTAATGTGTAACATTCCTAAAATTCGGTATTTTTGGAAAATAAGGATTTAGAAAATTAAGGAATTAGTTGGTTGGATTTTAGGGCTCATAAAATAATAAAAAAGGACTTGATTGTAAGAACTTTAAAAGTTTTGGGGTCGAATCACAATTTGAGAAAACTTGATTGGATCGCATATTAGGAGTTTAAGGGTTGGCATGAAATTATTTTTTGGGTCAAGTGGGTGGAATTGAGGCACTAACAAGTCTAGGGGCTGAATTGAAGATGCTCCATATTTGGGATGACTTAATTAGAAGCTGGGCAGAAGTTTTGGGGGTCAATTTATAATTTCATAAAATAGATTTTTACATAGCATTTTCACTCCCGTTTTTCTTCATTCTTCCACTGAGCAACCACTCCACCCTCTCTGGTGAACTCCCTTCGACAACAGCCAAAACAACAAACTAAACACATCACTCTCTTCCTCTCCTCACGGTGAGCACGATGGTACCACACGTACACACAAACATCGACGGACGGCAAAAAAGTGGAGGATCGAAAATGAGGAACGGTGGAGCTCGATGGTTCCACTTTCCGGTGACTGTTAGATGCAACCTAGGTATGGGTTTTGTAGGCCTCAGCTCAAGGATGAAAATGATAGGCTTTGATTGAGATTTTAGGCAATGATGGAGGCGAAATTGACAAAAAACAGTCACGGCGATGTTGGGTGGCGCTACGGGGTTTTCAAAAAATTGAGCTTCAATTTGGCAAAGAATCGAAAAATTGATTGAGGGGTTTGATTCGTGGAGCTGAAACCCATCTTTTAGTGGTGTTGTTGGCCATCTCCGACGGCCGATGGTGGCGGCGGTGAAGAGACAAAATCTTCGTCTTGTCGTAAGGAATACATGCACGAAGGCTGATCGTGATTCCTGAACTCTGATAAAAAGATATTGGGTAAATGGTTGGATTTGGGTTGTAATTTTATGCATGTGTATGTATATACCTTCAAATTCATGCGATATATTGTACCAATGAAAGAATACGTGATCTGATCGAAAAAATTGAGACATGCATATAATTGTATAAGTTAGTGGACCCAAATTTATATTGTTATATGATAATCTTGGGTTAACTAAGTTTATTGAAGTGAGAAAACCCTAATTTTATGGATTTGAGACCTAGTGACAATAATTGGATTATTATTACTAATTTGGGATAATGTTATGAGGTTAATTATATAATTAAGGACCAGATTACATTCCATTGCTAGAATCGATAAAACCCTAAAACTACTGTATTAGCCGAGCAGTAGTGATTTTAGATTACTAATGGTGTAATTGTGATTATTAAGGATTATTATAGTTGAATAGGGATTTTGACTGTGAAAATACTATTTTGGTTAGGTGATGTAGAAGTGGGTCCTGCTGACCAGTAAATTGCTTACTGTGGTTGACTTCTTCTGAGATCACGGAGGTGAGGGTCTGCCAACCTGGCACATCTTGTACTTATCGATTATCTTGATAAACCCCTGTGATGGTTGATACTTGACTTGATTATCACACTTTGTTATTTGTTGTACTCCTGTGAGGTTCTACCAATTGGTTCTTACTTTGTATGAGCTTATTCCATAGTTATCATTGAACCCGATTAAATTCTGCTGATCTGATACCTGTCTTGATTTTCGATTTTGTTGCTGTTAGTTACCAAACCCTGTGAGGTTCCCCAAAACTCTTATCTGTATTCTATATCACTAGATTGCCTAATACTGTCTTGTTATCTATATCGTTATCTATTGCCTTGTCGGTAATTTGTTTATACGTTACAGTGTTAAGTGGCCATGTTGGCTAGTCTGAATTGATATTGTATTGCCTTGTCGGCATTTCTGTACTGTCTTGAACTATTCTATACTGTTATGGTTGCCTCATAGGCACATCTATTTAACTGGTATCAGTAGTGCGCTACACGGTCTGTATGGGCATCTGCACAAGTTGTTCCCAGCTGTTATGCTCAGGATGTACTGATATGTCTGACTGATTAACTGACTAATTAGGATAAGTTGTGCCCAACTGTTGATCTTGGGACGTGCCGTTATGTGGTTCCCAGCTATTAAGCTCGAGATGAGCTATTATGTGGATCCCAACTGTTAAGCTCGGGATAAGCCGTTATATGGATCCCAGTTGTGAAGCTCGGGACGAGCCATTATGTGGATCCTAACTGTTAAGCTCGGGACATGCCGATACGTTTGACCGACTGACTGATTGATTGATTTTCTAACTGATCAATCGACTAATTGAGTGACTGAATGACTGGTCGACTAACTGTCAAACTGACCGATTGATCGACTGATTGATTGACTGACAGATCGACTAACTGATTGACTGACTGACCGTCAGACTGTCTGACCTGTATAAGGAGAATCTGATATGCCTATCCTGTTCTGATTTGTAGGACGGCATGTGATATTTGGATTGTTTATTCTGACTGTATCTGATTCCTTTGTAAACTATTCATCGAGCAATATAGAAGAAGAGATTCCTATTTGCTTATCTTGTTATATCCTAAAATGTTCTTGTTCGTTGTTAACCTATGATTTGTAGGGTTTATTCTTCCTCGACAGATCTCTACTGCCTACTATTCTGATTATCCCTCACTAAGTTATTTGGACTTACCCCCGTATTTCTTTAACTTTCTCAGACAGGGTCAAGTGATGAGCTTGAACTCCAAGCTTGGACTGGCGAACACATTTTGTAATTGAAAACGATTGTATATTCGTATGGGTACTCTTGGACATTTTGTATACCTGAAAGATGTTGTGATATGTTAAGTCTGGATATGACATTTGCAGGGTGTGTTTATATTATGGAATATTATGGGATCAGTACGATTTGTATATATATTTTGTTAGGGTTTGCTTAAGACGAAAACCACTGCTGTATCTGATTGTAGAATAGGTGTTTGTAATTGTTATGGGATCAATCATATGTTAAGTTATAACTTTGTGATATTATGATATGAAAGGATGAGATTAAGGTCTATGGCATGTATGAATTGTGTTACTTATGTCGACATTTTGGTTCTGAATATTGAGGGATTATTGGCATGAATTATAGCACTCTGATATTATGGTATTAAGTTTGAAGTATGTTGTGAGTTGATGACCATTGTGGTTTATTGGAGATTTGTAAAACAATTTATGGGCCTATCGAATATGATGTTTGCATGCTATAAAGATTTCTGAAGGGCTTATTGACTGTAATTTATGGATTCAATTTAAGATTGAGTTGAGTGGCGTCCAAGCTTGTGGGCTATCCCGAATGGGGTGCCACAGGTGTGGTATTAGAGCCTAGATTTGTCGATAACCTAGGTATTTGGATATTTTTGGGATTTGTGACTGACCATCTTTTTAGGATAGTTAAGTATGAATTATGGGAGTTTTTAGCATATTAGAAATTGATTCAATGATTTAAGATGAATTTGATCAGTTGATGTTAGTGAGATAAGTTTGCTTACTATAGGATGTCTATGGGATCTTGTTGTATATTGTAGAAATGATTAGACTTGTATATCTATGGATTTGATTTGATTTTTATCTAATTCTTCTCTTTCCTTTATTTGTAAAAGCTTGGTAGAGTTGGTAGAATTGATGGCATCACAAGGAAGTTCGGGTACGCCCGTTCCACCTAGAACTGGATGACGAGGGAGACCTTCCGAGCAAAGGGTCATTAACTGACGAGTTCCTAGGTGGGAAGCACTTGCCTACCCACAACCAATGCCAGACTAGAAATTTCCCAAACACCTCCGACGAATCAACCCACTGTAGATCCCCCGACGGGGCTTGATCATCGAGAAAGACAGAGACGTAAGCAAGCTACTGACCAACCAGTGGATATAGCAGGGGTAGCAAAAGCAATTACAAAAGACCAAGCTCTAGAGTGATTCCTTCCTTTCAATCCCCTAAAATTCTTGAGAAAACCTGATGATAGAAAAGCCCAGGAATGGATCGACAGTTTAGAGAATATTTTCGAGACTATGCGTTATTCAGATGAGCGGAGGGTTCAATTCACCATGTTCCTTTCGGAGGGTTCCGCCCGATGGACAGCCGAAGGAACACACCGAACTTGGGAGAATTTCACCCGATACTTCATGAGTAAATTTGTGCCAGAAGTGGTGAAGCACGCAAGAGAAATAGAGTTTATGGACCTTGTATAGAGGGCACAATCTGTTAGTCAATACGAGTCTACTTTTAGCCATTTGATACAATATGCTCTCTACATACAAGATGATGAAGATTGATAGGCACGATGATTCGTACAAAGGCTGCGGCCAGAGCTTAGGCAAGGCTTGGCCACTTGTGATTTTCCAAATCTCAATCTAGCAGTAAGCATTGAGTTAAAGCTGCAGGAAATTCGAAAGATTAAGGATAAGGGACACAAGGAAAGTATGCGCTTTGAGGGACATAGTGATATTAGAAGAAAGCAACCGAGACTTTAGGTTGAAAGTACTGCCTAACGAGCCCCTCAAGCTAATGAGACTGTAAACTTAGCTCAAGGAATAGCTCAAAAATAATGTGGATTTTGTGAGGGATTTAACCATGAAGAGTTTGGATATTGGAAGAAGTAGGGTAGGTGTATATGTTGTGGTAGCGACCAACATTTCCTGAAAGATTGCCCCAAAAGGAAAGGCCCAATACTTGTAAGGAAAGGAAAGCAGGTAGTGGAAGCTAGTGAGAGATAGAATATACGAGCTCCTGCATATGCCTTGATAGGAGAAGAAGTATTGGACTCTACTAAGATGGCAGGAGGTATGATTTTTAATTCTGAAAATTTGACAATGCCATATATGATCTTGGTGTTTTACATTCTTTCATACCTGTTGTATTTCCTTGAACTAAATATACGACTCGATATTAGGTTTTATTGCATAGAAGTGAGCTCATTGCTCCCCTTACCCCACGTAAAAGAATTATTTGACCTTCTATAGGGACAAGAATCTTCTCAAAGCTAGAGTTGAAGCAAGGGTACTACTAGCTGAATGCCAGAAAAGACCATGTAAAGCACTTACACATGATTCTCGAAGCCTTGAGAGAGAGCTTCAGTTGTATGCAAATTATAGCAAGTGCAGACCTTGAATAGAAGGTGGCTTTTCTTGGACATATCATATCCTAAGATGGGGTAGAGATTGATTTCACTAAGATAGAGGCAGTAGTCAACTGGAAGAGACTGGAAGACGTAACAAAAGTTCGTAATTTTCTGCATTTTGTTGGCTATTAATGAAGAGTTGTACAACACTTTTCTAAAATAGTTGACGCATTGACTAATTAACTCAGAAATGTCAACCATTTGGCCAGAATGATAATCTGAACAGGAGCCAGCATTGATGGATGGAAATTTTAGAAGATTGCGATTTCTCCATCACCTATATTTTGCAGTAGAAGCATCAGAAAGCCTAAGAACTGGTGCTGAGCTGAAATTAATACAGTAAAGTAGGATTGTAGAGATAAGTGCAATCCAAATCATAGGGTAAAATGTGATGAGCCTTAAGCCAAAGATATATGAATGTTAAAACTGAAGAAAAATATCTAACTTATTGACTGACTAATTAGGATAAGTTGTTCCCAACTGTTGAGCTTGGGACATGCCGTTATGTGGATCCTAATTGTTAAGCTCGAGACGAGCCGTTATGTGGATCCTAATTGTTAACCTTGGGACGTGCCGATACATTTGACTGACTGACTGACTGATTGATTTTCTAATTGATCGACCAACTGATTGAGTGACTGAATGACTGATCAACTGACTGTCTAATTGACCGATTGACCGACTGATTGATTGACTGATAGATCGACTGACTGACCGTCAGACTAACTGACTGACTGACCTATATAAGGAGAATCTGATATGCTTGTCCTATTCTGATTCGTGGGACGGCATGTGATATTCAAATTGTTTATTCTGACCGTATTTGATTCCTTTGTAAATTGTTCATAGAGCAATAAGGAAGAAGAGATTCCTATTTGCTTATCTTGTTATATCCTGAAATGTTCCTGTTTAGTTGTTAACTTATGATTTGTTGGGTTTATTCTTCCTCGACAGATCTCTACTGCCTACTATTCCGATTATCCCTCACTAAGTCATTTGGACTTACCTCCGTATTTCTTTGACTTTCTCAGACAAGGTTACGTGATGAGCTTGAACTCCAGGCTTGGGTTGGCGAACACATTTTGTAATAGAAAATGGTCGTATATGCGTATGGGTACTCTTGGACATTTTGTATACCCGAGAGATTTTGTCATATGTTAAGTCTGGATATAACATCTGCAGGGTGTGTTTATATTATGGAATATTATGGGATCAGTATGGTTTGTATATATATTTTGTTAAGATTTGCTTAAGACAAAAACCGTTGCTATATATGATAGTAGAACAGGTGTTTGTAACTGTTATGGGATCAATCATATGTTAAGTTATAACTTTGTGATATTGTGATATGATAGGATGAGATTAAGGTCTATGGCATGTATGAATTGTGTTGCTTATGTCGATATTTTGGTTTTGAATATTGAGGGATTATTGGCATGAATTATAGCACTCTGATATTATGGTATTAAGTTTGAAACATGTTGTGAGTTGATGATCATTGTGGTTTATTGGAGATTTGTGAAAATTATTATGGGCCTATCGAATATGACATTTGCATGCTATAAAGATTTCTGAAGGGCTTATTGACTGTATTTTGTAGATTCGATTTAAGATTGAATTGAGTGGCGTCCCGATTTGTGAGCTATCCCGAGTGGGGTGCCACATAATGAATTTGTAAAATTTTTAAAATTATTTGAGACATTATTTAATTGCCTAAAACTTGATTAGTATTTTTTAATTAAACCCATTACTTGATTAATATCATACGTGTATCGTTTAATATTCATTTGATCGATATACTTTATTTCAATAAATAATCTAACTAGCTAATTTTACCATATTAATTAATTAATTACCAAATGAATATATATATATATATATGCTTCTCTTAATTCATGTATGAGATCATATAAATTTTTTGGTGTCATAATTAAAACAAAAATCATAATACTGTATCATATAATTGATAAAATATGCAAAAGAAAACATAAACAGAAAGTGGAAATATAGGCTTCCAATTTCTGTAAATTTTTACTTTCAAATTTCTCAATTCTTAAGAATTATATTTTCTCAAGTCTAATATTTTTATAGTTAAATTATATTCTAAGCATGACATAAATATAAATTTTTAAGTGTTTAAAAAAATATAGATGTTGCAAAAAAATTTACACTATATAAAACTTGATAATTCCGGTGGAATTCATTGGAAATCCAGTAGAAGAACAAAATTTTAGTGGATATTCAACAAAAAAATGTTTGTTCCAAAAATTCTCGTGGTAAAATATTTTCCGCAGATTTTTTGATGCAAAAAATTTGTGTTGAATTACAGATGAATTAGAGATGGAGTTTATCAATTTTCATCATCACATAATCAAATCATTTTTCAACGGAACTCCAATGAAAATTCTCTTGAACAATTTTTGGCAGAATTTTTGTTGATTTAGAGTCGTAGTTTGTCTTGATAAACTCCAACCGAATCCGACGGACATCCCAATAATTTTTTTTTCCAAAGGTAATTCTCTTAGAATCCCTTGATTATTTTAATTTTAATTTTATTATTTAATATTATTTTCAATCTTCTTGAAAATTTGGCAATTTTTTAAAAATAATTTTTACTTTATTTTATTTAAATTTATTAAACCTAGAATCTGTTCATCTCAATCTTATATCCAATAATACACAAAAAATATAAAATAATAAATTTACAATTATATCAAAAAATGTAAAATTAAATAATATAATTTTATAAGTATGTAAAGTAAAAAATAGTCAAAATACAAACAAAATATAAAATAGATGTAAACTATTGGTCCTCATTGGTTTCTGCATCTATGAAGTAGTCGTCAGTATCATCATCTCCATGATGTTGCTGCTTGGGGCCATATGAATATAGAGACCCTAAGGATGAATAACCCCAAGCGTGGATGAAGGTGCCCTAAAATTAAATTAATGCTGCTAGATCGGCGTCATAATTCATCCCATTGGAGTAAAAAATTAAAAAATTTCCCCTTCAATAGACCCAATAATTGTTCGTATGACTTTAATATATTTCATAGAATAAAATTTATATGTTTAAAATTTTTTTAGATAACTAACTCATTAATGTGTTCAAAGCCTAAGATCAATGTTTAAAAAAAGAACTGGACCGGCCGGCGAACTGGTTCAATTTTCTCAAAAAACTGAAAAATTCAAAAAAAATGCCCTATTTTGTTAAAACTGTTCAGACCAGTTGATCGCACCGGTGAACCACTCACTATTCAATTGAACGAAGTTGATTTTTTCCATTTAATTTTTAATGAAAATATTTTTTTAATTTTTTTTTTTTTGTCTAAGTAAAAAGTTCGAAGGCTAAGATACACTTCACAAGCTATCTAAAAGTCAAAAAAAGCCTTGGTTTAGAGTTTAAACTTTAGAATTAACTCACACACTCTCAACTTTAAACTTCAAACTTGAGATATTTAAATTGTTGTGATCATTTATAATATGAATTGTTTGGATTGTGATGTTAGACAATGTCATTTAAACTCTTTATATTTTATATTTTGGCATTTTATTAATTTTTAAGTAATATATATAACACAAATATATATTTCGTAATTATGACGTCATGGTTCAATTGTGGTTTAATTACGGCCCGACCAATGGTTGAACTAGTGAACCGTGAACCGATAAATTTTTTGATTCAATGAACGGTTCAATTTTTCGAATACCACCTAAGATGAACATTTCAATTTTAAAATTATTAATAACTCAAAAGTACGGAACTTTAAGAAAAAAAATGAAACAACGAAAATTACACAATTTTTTTATTATTAATTTAAAATTATTTTTTAAATTTATGAAATTTAATTAAATTTTTTGAGTGGTTCCATTTCAAACACTTATTTTGAACTCAATGTATTTAAATGAAAAAAATGTAGGAAGTAACATGTTGGAATTGTAGCATATATAAAATATGCATTTTATCCATGGTGACTAAATATTATAAAATAAGTTGGTATTTAACAGAATATTTTTTTTTCTTAATTTCATAAAGAATTTTAAAATTCATAAAACTAATCAATCTGTAAATTTCTTAAAATTACTTGAGTCATTATTTAATTAAAACATGATTAGTATTTTTTACTGAACCATAACTTAATTAATATTATACTTATATAGTTTAATTTCCATTTGGCCAATATGCTTTATAATAAATATCCACTTATTCAATAATAACCTAACTAACTAGTTTTACCATATTAATTAATTACCAGATGAATATATATGCTTCTCTTAATCCATGCATGTATGAGATCATATAAATTTTTTGTTCTCATAATTAAAACAAAAATCATAATACGATATCATATAATTGATAAAATATGCAAAAGAAACCATAAACAGAAAGTGGATGTATAGACTTCTAATTTCTCTAAATTTTTACTTTCAAATTTCTCAATTCTTAAGAAGTATATTTTCTCAAGTTTAATATGTTAAATTATATTTTAAGAATGACATAAATATAAATTTTTAAATGTATAAAAAATATAGATATTGCAAAAAAATTACAAAAAACTCAATAATTGTAGCGGAATTCATAAAAAATCCACCGGAAGAATAAATTTTGGTGGATTTTCAACAAAAAAAATGTTCGTCAGAAATATTCTCGTGGCAAAAATTTTACCCGCAAATTTTCTGATGAAAAAAATTTGTGTCAAATTACAGATGAATTAGAGATGAAGTTTATCATTTTTCATCATCACATAATCAAATCATTTTACATGGAACTCCAATAAACATTCCTCCAGACAATTTTCGATGAAATTTTTGCCCATTTAGAGTCTTATTTTGTCCTAATTAACTCCAATCAAATCCGACGGACATCCCATCAAATTTTTTTTCAAAGGGAATTTCTTTAGAATTCCTTCAATCGTTTTAATTTTTATTTTATTATTTAATATTATTTTTGATGATGCCTTCTTGAAAATTCGTCAAAAATTTTTTAAAATAATTTTTATTTTATTTTATTTTAATTTATTAAACCTAGAACCTATTCATCTCCATCTTATATCCAATAATCCACAAAAAAATATATAAAATAATAAATTTACAATTATATCAACAAATATAAAATTAAATAATGTAATTTTATAAGTATTTAAAATAAAAACATTCAAAATACAAACAAAATATAAAATAAACGTCCTAACTATTGGTCCTCATCGGCATCGGCATCTATGAGGTAGTCATCAATATCATCTCCATGATGTTGCTGCTTGGAGCCATACGAATATAGAGGCTCGAAGGATGAAGAACTCCGAGTATGGATGAAGGCTCTAAAATTAAATTAATGCTACTAGATCGATGTCATAACTCAACCCCTTGGAGTAACAAATTTAATTTTTTTTTGAATTAATAGACACAATAATTGTTCGTATGGCTTCAATATATTTCATACAATAAAATTTATATGTTGAAATTTTTTTAGATAACTAATTCAATAATTCAAAGCCAAAGATGAACATTTCAATTTTAAAATTGTTAATAATTCAAAAGTATGAAACTTTAACAAAAAAATGAAATAGGGAAAATAATATAGATTTTTTATTATTAATTCAAAATTATTTTTTCTTTAAATTTATTAAATTTAATTAATTTTTTTTAGTGGATCTATTTTTGTAACATCCCAAAATCAAACCATGCGATTTAATCTCGAGACGTGAAACTCAATCCCAAATAATAGAAGTCATTTAACCGAAAATCATAATCTTAAATTAAATAACTTCAAGCACTCAAAATAACTTAAACAAATCTTGAACATGAAAATTCAAATAATAATACTCTAACCTCAAGTAAAATCCATGAAGAAACTAACAAGCTAAAATCATCCAATACTAAGACTACTACAAAAGTCGCAAAATACTTCAGTTCTGATGCTTATCGAAAGTGGGTCCATCTCCTCACTAAGGTTAAGGTTTAGGTCCATCAGAAGGAAGCTAAAGAAAAATATAGTGTGAGTAAAGAACTCAGTGAATACTAAGTGTGTGGAATGTGAGTTCAAGAATATATTATGATCAAAAGATGCTTAGTGATAAATATTTGAGAATAATAGTGAGAGACAATTATAAATACTTGAATAATAGTGAAAAATAGTTACAAACATTTGAGAAGACAGTGAAAAGCAGTTATGCATTATATAAAAGTAAAGCAGGAATATAACAGTAAATTTTTTTAATAGAACAACAATTAAATGCGATGATCGAACCAGTGTTTGCTATAACCAATCAACCTTGTGACTCCCAACATAACAGTCCCTTATCGCTCCAAGCAAGGGGCAGCCTCACCAAAACAGTGTTCGAGCCTTAATCCTCGGGAAATCCTACAACCTACCTCAGCCACAAACTGCTTCTGTTGTGCGCTGGGGGGATTAGGCCATGGAAGCTTGGGGTTCAACCGGCAAGCCCGTAGCTACCCGGTGAATTCCCTCACACACCCAGACCAAGTTGGATCTAACTAACAGTAACAGTAATAGTAGCAGTAACAATAAATTTAGTCATTAGTTGATCATTGGATTTAACTGCTAGTCTAGAAACATTATTAAATAAAAAAGATATCATAAAAGAACATTTTTTTGAACTTGTAACAAAAATAAGAAATTTTATGTGCACAGTGGAATATAAATAAAGTGCAATGTAAATTGAAAAAAAGTTTCATTGAATGCATTACAGTATATAACCTTCTGAGTTTTGAAAGGTATTATATAATATATATAAATTTAGGCACTCACTGCACTTATCAATAGGATCAAATCTAACGTTTTAAGTTCTGAAACACCTACTAACACAAAAGTAATATTAAACTAAATTAGCATTCCAATTTGAGCCACGATCCAATCCCAAATCCATCCAAAAGACGCAGATAAAGATCCATAAAAATCTAAAACCAATACTAATAAAAATTTCTATAACATTCGCATGAAGCAAGAGGGAACTTAGTAAACTAATCCTAGCACTATATTTCCTATAATATATATATATGGAAAAATGTCATAAATGGTCCTTAAAGTTTTAGTTTAGAATCACTTTAGTCCTCAAGCTTTAAAACTTCCTTTTTTAGTCCCTAACGTTTGGATTTAGTTTCAATCTAGTCCCTAAGTCAACTTTCCAGCAACTTTTTTCCGGAAAATTAACCAAGTTTGACATTTTTGAGGGCAAAATTGTCAATTTATAGTTTTATGTTTCACTTTAGTCCCTATATAAAGTTTTAGGTTCCACTTTAGTCCCTGTATAAGATTTTATGTTCCAATTTAGTTCCTATGTTACTTTTTTTTATTTTTATAAATATATGTGCATGTGTGTATATACAATTGATACTAATATATTATTATTAACATTAAATAATATATTATTGATATATTAATATCATTTGTGATACTATTATAATTAATAATATTAATTGTATGATTAGTGATATATTAATAATAATAAAGATTATATTATAATAATTTTAATTATATTCATAATATATAGTATTAATAATATTATAAATATTATTAATATAGTAATTTATTATTATCATTATAATATTACTACTACTAATACTAATACATGATACTAATAAATATTAAATTAATTTTATTATTAATATAATTAATCATAAGAATAATTAGATTAATAGTAATATAATTAAATATGATATATACGAATAAATAAATAAATAAATATATATAATATACAAATAAATAAATATAAATATATAAAAATATTATATAATTATATTTGTATAATAATCCCACCCGCCCCTGCACCCTGCACCCTCCACAACCCCCATCCCCATCCCCATCCCCATCCCCATCCCCAATTGTCTCATAGTGTACTTGTAGCACCCCCACTGGGGATATCACCCAAATGCCAGAATGCCACTCAAATCAATCATATAGCATGCAATAACATATCCGATAGGCCCCAATTTTTTTTTTCTCCAAAATTCTCTAATAATCACAATGATCACAAATCACAGCATGCTTTAAACTTAATACAATAATATCAGAGTGCGGAAGTCATACTAATAATCCATTTTAATTCAAAATATATATCAACATATGTAATATCACACATACAGTGCAAAAGTCTCTTGTTATCCCTGACATATTACAACATTTCTAAGATTTATACATATTCTAGGGTGAATTCATATATGAACATACATTCACCAAACTTAATACAAAATGTCAGGCTATAACTCTTAGTCCAAGCCTCCAGTCTCATACCTGCCTGTAAAGAAGTAAATGGTACGAGGGTGAGTCATAAGGACTCAGTGAGGAATAAGGCAACAACAATAGATGGCTATCTAAAGTCAATGATAACGACAAAGTTCGATAACACTAGATTAAGGAAGCTCAAATAAGTTAGAATGAAAATATGAAACGTATTTCAATAAATCAAAGTTGCCAGGTTTGGATGCTGTAACCGTCAGCTCAAAAGGTCCGGGATCATCTCGACTGATGCTGTTCTGGAGGTATAGAGCATCTCAACCGATCACAGTTGGGAGGAAATACAGACGGCTCAGTTGGCTTGGCTTCAGCCTGAACTAGACTGGAAACTCACTCCAACCTTATTGCTACACGAGCTAAAACAATTTAAGAATGCAAGCCCAACAGACTATGCATATCAAATAAAAACAATTATGCATATCAGATTATCCTTGTGCCTCCATAACAATACGGTCACTCAATCAATAGCAATTCAGGGGCATGAGCATGACAGCTCGGCAATAACAATAACACAAGCATAACAGCTTGGCAGCAATAGTGGCACAAGCACGACAGCTTGGCAAAACAGTAGCACAAGCATAACTGCTTGGCAAGGCTCTCGACCCAACAATTCTCCTGTATCATTTTCAATCAATATTTTGAATGATCAATTGCCAACATGGCAGAATAGCTGAAAAATGATGCCAACACGACAAATTCAAGGGTATAATGATCAATCAAGGAATATCAACACGGTATTTGACACTTAAAACACCAATTCAACAGGAAGGATACTGTAACACTGTGAAAAGCTCATGGTGCCAGAACAGTAAATCAGTGCGTTCAAAACGGTTTTAATTAAAGCACAGGCCACTCGGCCATACAGTTCAGTTTCCAGAAAAATAAATTAATTTTCACAAAGCTTCACAGAAGCCGATCTGGACAGTCATTTTCAATAAAACGGATCAAATATTAATAAATTTCAAATCAAGAGAACCACACAGGGTTTGAGAATCAATAACAAATCACAACAGATATCAAATTAGTAGAACCTAACGGGTTCAACGAAGACTATAGATTCAGCTTAACAAATTAAGAACCAATCTACAGAACCCTCACAGGGGTAACAATAATCAGTAGAGTACGATAATCAAAACAATAATAACCCTCATAGGGGTTTATCAAGGAAACGATAGGTCCAAAGGTTGCCAAATTGGTGGATCCTTACAGGGGTAACAACAATCATCAAAGTACGATAATCAAAGCAGTAATAACCCTCATAGGGGTTTATCAAAGAAACGATAGGTCTAAAGGTTTCCAAATTGGTGGATCCTCATAGGGTAACAATAATCAATAGAGTACGATAAACAAGGCAATACCAACCTTCACAGGGGTTTATCAAGGAAACGATAGATACAAAGGTTTGCCAGATTGGCGAATCCTCACCTTGTCAATTTCAGTAGTAAGTCAGAATCCTACTGGTCTCCAGGCCTCAAGTCCTCACCACCTAATAAAATAATATTTATAAATCAAACTCTCATTTAATCCGGAATATCGCTATCAATCATACTTAGTTACAGTCCCAATCAATATTCCCCGAATAATATAATATTTAAGGCTTTGCTTAAACATTATTGCCGTAAAACCTGCTACACTTACTTGTTGTATGAGATATTTACGGATTGAAATCTATACCGATAGGATAATACGATTGAATTCTTAACTCACCCATTTAACCCTTATAACACATGCTAATCAATAATAACAATCCAACTTTTTATAACATCCCAAATTTTGTTACCTAAGTCGCAATAACAAAAATTATGGTTTTCTATACTTAATAAGCCATCTAACCTAAAGTTCACATGAGAAATACCATATGGGATTCAAAAAAACTTAATCATTATGTATGAACGTTCAAATCTTTTGCATGGTTGTTCTGATCGATCATTTCCTTCATTAACCTTCTAAATACAAAGTTTGGATAAGGAATACGTGTATACAAATACATGCAAAATGCTAAATTTCATTTTCAGACAATTACCGAAATATTGAGCTAACGAAAAGGAGAAACAACGATCAACTTTCATGCATGTATTCTCCTTGATGAGACGAACATTCTGTCTGATCACCGCCGTCGAAAACTTTTGAAATTACCACCAAGAAATGCTACTCAACTCCAGGAATCCAATGCTCCAATCGGTTTTCAAATCCGACACCGGGAAGACCCTCAAATCGCCGAAAAATAGAAGCTCCACCACCAACACCGCCGTGCAGGTTGTGTGGAATTTCTCCCTCTACGGTGGTCCGTTCAACGATCCATAGGTATCGGTGTGATCCTTAAGCTGAGACCGACAGAAGGTACCAGTTTTGGCCATCAAAAATCACTGAAATGAAGACTCATTTTCTCCATTTTCGTCGGTTTTGCTTAAGCTCGCAGGTTCTTGCCGAAAATGGTCGACGTTGGGTAGTTTCTGAGGTTAGGGTGTTTGGGTGATGGTAAATGTTGGTTGAATAGGGTAGTTCATGGTGGAGATGAGCTGCCGGTGGTGAGGATGGTATACACGGTGGTGAAGATGGTGAATGAAGGGGAAGGAAAAAGAAAAGAAGAAAAACTTATTTTTATTATTAAATTTTTTCCAATTCTCAATTGAGCCCTAGAATTTGCTGCTGGCCATACTTAAGACCCTCAATTCAAAACTCACTTCAATTGGGTCCTAAAATTTAATGATAATTCATATTGAATCCAAATCTAATAAAATTTCAAACATTAACCCCTATTAAGAAAATTAAAATGATGAGATTAATTCTCTAATTCTGTATTTAACCCACAAATTAACAAATACACACACACACACACACACACACATATATATATATTTATGAGTTTAGAAATTATCAATTTTTGGGAAAAATATTATATATAAAATAAAATTATAGGGATGTTATAGTACTATTCTAGGTGGCGCATCCTAGGGCAAGGGGGTACACTAGTAGTGCGTACCAGCCTGGCGTAGCTGAGAAAAGGTAGTACTGTGATGGCATGCGCCATTAAAGTGGGGGCACGCCGCCTGGTGGAGCATTCAGTGTGGTTGAGGGGCTGCTACCTTTCCTCGACCTCCATGGTCGATATGGTCACTTCTGCATGATATCTTCTCGGGTTTTGATTAACAAGGCGTGATCCAACCCGGGCTAGATCTTACTAGACGAATAAGGGAGAACGCCTCGGGTTCGGGTTGACCAGAATCCAGTCGACAAGGTGGTGTCGGTGCATTGCCTTGGCTGACAAAACCCGAGGTCGAGTTGTGGTTGATAGGCTGAGCCTATCGATGATTAGGCCGCTGGACATCACATCGTTGTCCTGGTCGACTATCGTTGGGCTGGGCCTGTTGGGCTGCCCCATATCAATAATAATACTAATAATATTAGATAATTATATTATCATAATAATACTATTATTATCATTGATAATATTAATCTTATTATTCTTATGATTAATTATATTAATAATAATAAAATTAATTTAATATTTATTAGTATCATGTATTATTATTAATAGTAGTAATAATATAATAATAATAATAATAAATTATTATATTAATAATATTTATAATATTATTAATACTATATATTATGAATATAATTAAAATTATTATAATATAATCTTTATTATTATTATTATTATTATTATTATTATTATTATTATTATTATTATTATTATTATTATTATATCACTAATCATACAATTAATATTATTAATTATAATAGTATCACAAATGATATTAATATATCAATAATATATTATTTAATGTTAATAATAATATATTAGTATCAATTATATATACACACATGCACATATATTTATAAAAAGAAAAAAAGTAACATATGGACTAAATTGGAACTGAAAATCTTATACAGGGACTAAAGTGGAATATAAAACTTTATATAGGGACTAAAGTGAAACATAAAACTATAAATTGACAATTTTGTCCTTAAAAATGTCAAACTTGGTCAATTTTCCGGCAAAAAGTTGCCGAAAAGTTGACTTAGGGACTAGATGGAAACTAAATCCAAACGTTAGGGACTAAAAAAGGAAGTTTTAAAGTTTGAGGACTAAAGTGATTCTAAACTAAAACTTTAGGGACCATTTATGACATTTGTCATATATATATATATATATATATTTCTATCCTACTTAAATATTCTAGGAGTGATTTGATTCTTAGGAGTCAATATATAACACTAGCCTAGTATATACATGGTCAGAAAACTTGTTAAGAATTTGTCCTTTCATATATACTTTGTTGATTCGCTCATAACTTTCTTTCTAGATATCCGATTGGCTTGATTCTTGTGGCATTAGAAAGCCAAGAAAGATTACTAAAACTCGCTATGACCTAGTCAAAATTAGCTAATATTGAAGATAAAAATCTAGTTTAATAGGCAGCAGTGATGCAAAAACAAATTTCTAGTTTTTAGGAAATTTTTCGATGTGACACTTTATTGTATTTAAGCTATAAATCTCACATCATGCCTCAGATGAAGGTGATTCAAAATCATGTAGAAACCTATGAGATAGGTCTATAATTTATCTTTTAAAACCTTTTCCAAATTCACTTTGGAACTAACGGAAAAATGTACTACGATGTTCTCATGAAAACAAATAGGCATTTTCTATAGAAAGATTTCTAACATGGCACATCAATATATTTCATAAATAAAATAAAATAATTTGGGTCATAATATTACTATATTATTCTAGAAAATTTTGAAATTAATTTTATAAAAATTAATAAATTAAGATACTTCAATTATCGTACATATCAAATCCCTCAAATTCAAGATATTAATCCAACTCAACAAGCATTAAGGCAACTATACTTCAAGATTTTTAGGAAAATAACTCTAGGGTTTCAGGCTTTAAAATTTTATACTAATATTTTAAAACATGAAATTTCATAATAAAAATTTTCAACTAAAAATTCTTCGGTTTTAATGGGTAAATAATTTTTTAAAAAGAAAGTATTTAGACTCGCCCCTCAATCTAGTAGCAAATTTTCAAGATTTTTATGAAATTCAAGAAAAAATTATTTAAATGTTAAAATTTTCAGATATGTTCTAAACACATTTTATTTGGTACATAAAATTTTTAGCAATAATTACCATAATTTAGCTCATGAACTGATGTAAAACTTCTAACCCTAGAATCTGAAAATCAAAACCTAACAACATCAACTATTAAACTTCGCAATTATCAAATGCATACAAAATACAAATACTATGAAATATAGTTTAACCAAAACTTATGTTTATATCATAATTTAAATATGGGATCATACCTACCAAGAAGGGAGAACGAGAGTCGACGGCATTGAGATTTCTTAGCAATCTTTTTCTTGTCCTACCGTTTGGAATTTCTTCAAGGAGAGGAATGGGTTAAAAACTTTCTAAGGAAAGTTATTTTGTTGGAAAACATGAAGGTTTGAATGTGTAGTAGAGAGAAGAAGTTGTCTGAATGTGATATGGAAAAGGAGACCTAACAAATTAGGAGCTCTACAAGGATTAGAATTACTAAAAATTCTACTTTATCTATATATTTACTTGTATATTATTATTTATTTCATCTTCATCTTCTTCTTTTTTTTCCCCTTAGCTTTGAATGAGAATTCAAGGTAATTCTAATAAATAAAATTTAATTAATCATAAATAATTGACTTATGTCAATTAGTTAAGATTTAAAAATAAGGAAAAATATAGGACACTACATCCCTCCCCCACTTAAAGGAATTTGGTCCCCAAATTCTAATTTGAATTTGGAAGGAGATTCAAGTGATATTTTCATAATTCCTCCTTATTTTCCCAAGTCATATTGTCTATCTTATGGCACCTCCATAGAATTTTTACCCCTAGTACACTCTTTTATGTGAAACTTTTGCATTTTTAATCTAGGACTTGGACTACGTGATGTCTTTGTGAAGTGCCAAATCCTCCTTTGCCAATCTTCATAGATCCTTTTCTTAGGGAGAATTCAAAAATTCTATATCCTTAACACTGAATTCAAAAATCTTCTTCTATCATCTGCTTAGCTCTGAGCCATGAGTTGGATAGTTTTGCTTTAGTAGTTCTAATTTTCTTAACATATAAGCTATTAGCTTACCATTTTGCATCAGCACATATCCTAAGCCTTCTTTAGATGCATCAGCGTATATCAGAAAGATTCTCAATGCCATCTTGTAGTGCCAATATTAATGTTGATATAAATATTTTCTTAAGCTCTTGAAAACTAACCTCATATTTCTCAGTCTACTTAAATGACTCCTTCTTTTGTGTCAGTCCAAACAACGGAGTTGTTATTTTTGAAAAATCCCAAACCTCTTGCAGTAACTTATCAACCCTAAGAAACTTCTCATCTTAGTTACCATTCCAGACTTTTCCATTCTAGTATTGCTTAAATTTTGCATAGATTAGCCATATTCTCATATTCAAAAATGATATAACCCAAAAAGGCTACCTTATCAAGTCAAAACTCATACTTCGTTTTTTTATAATTAAAGTGATGGTAAAACTTCATTTCTTCTTAACAAGAAAATTGATCCATTGAATTTACCATCATGGTATATTTAGTATTTAATAAAATCCAAACGTCATACTTATTGAACTTTAGCATAAAGTTTATGCTCTCGACATATTTGTAATAATATCTTCAAGTGTTTTTTGTCTTACTTCTCACTATTTGAATAGATCAAAGTATCATCAACAAAAACAACCACAATTGGGTCTATATATAGCTTAAACACATAGTGTACTAAATCCACAAATGCCCCAAGTGCACTAGTCAACCCAAATGGCATTACCATGAACTCAAAATGACTATATTGAATATTCAGTGTTGTCTTAGACGTAAACTTCTCTCTAATCTTTAAATGGTTCTGCTCTTGTCTAAGATCCATTTTGAAATAGACACAAGATCCTTGTAATTGATCAAACTTCCTCTATTTTGGCAAGGGTATCCATTCTTAATCGTAACATTAGTCAAGTCTTAGTAATCTATACACATCCTCAAGGTCCCATTCTTCTTCTTTATATATTAAAAAAAAAGGTGCTGCGTTCCGCAAGCAAGTGAACTTGACCAAATATACCCACTTTCGAGTAGCTCTTGCAACTATACCTTAAGTTATGCTGGTGTCATCCTATAATGTGGCTTAGATATTAGGATTGTTCCTAAAAGAACCTCAATAGCAAATTCTATATCACAATTTGGGGGTAGTGAAGTTAATTCCTTAGGGAATACATTAAGAAAATTCGTGACTACAAGGACTTCATTGATCTTAATCTTGTCCTTAGGTTTACTGACCAAGTAAGCTAGGTATACTATCCTACTCATTCTTAGTGCATCGAAATAAAAGTCATTCCAGTTGGCTTTAGTTCCCTCATTAGTTCAATTATTGATTTCCTGGGCTTATATAAACTAACTATTATCAATCAAAAATTTTAAGTCATAACAACTACTAAATCTAATATACTGAAATAAAATAAATAGAAATTTCAAAATAAAAGTCCCATCTAATTCTAGATGATAATTCTCCTATTCTAATCTTTATTATTGCCCTCATTTGGATATATCTCTTTAATATCCTCGTTTGAAACCACTTATTCAAGGTCTTCCTTAAGGTCCTCTTCATTTTCCTTAGGGATAATTGCAGTTAACCCCCCAACCTATGGCCTCCTTTGCACATTGCCCCCCAACCATTGTTGATGTGCAATTTTACCACCTGAACTATTGAAATGTGTGCCAACATCACCTTTGCCCATTTTCGGTGGAATCCAACCAATCAGCATTGGACACGTGGACTGAAGGCACCGGAATATTCTTGTTAGATTCGACCATACATGTGCAAATGTGGTGTTGGTGAACATTTTTATTAGTTCAGGTGGTGAAATTGCACATCGACAATGGTTGGGGGGCAATGTGCAAAGGAGGCCATAGGATGGGGGGTTAATTGCAATTATCCCTTTTCCTTAATAGGCTCTTCCTTAAAGAAGTTCTTATTCTGGACCCTCTTCCTCCTACTTATCGATAAGACAACCTAACATATTTTGGGTTTCCCTATGGCATCTCATGGCTATCTTGAGTATATTTTGTCCTTGATGATGTTGCTCTTTCAACTATTGTTTTAGTGATCTAACTCTTGCCAATAGAGTTCTAGTTGTTGTTCTAACTCTCCACATCTCTTCTTATATTGAAGATGTTCTCTTTTATGGTGATTCCCATCATCCTCAAGTCGATATATGATCAAGTTTGATCCCTTCGTGGCATATTGAATTTCTTTGAATGGCTTGCTTGCAGCTAGGTTGTATCATTCACATTCCTTATCCCTAATCGTGAATCATCTAAATGATAAACAACCTTAGGTGGGCTTTGACTCGCCATCTCACCAAGCAAAATCAAAATAAACCTAAGTCAGTAATTGTATATATAACAAAATAATCTAAGTGGTAGTCTTAAAGAAAGATATCTAAAGATTGTCAATTCTTAAGAGGGAAAAACTACTAAGTGCTACAATGTTTCTAATCCAAGTCTCATAATAAATCATAGATATATCATGAAGTACCAAAAGTGATCAATAATACCAATGGGCTAATCAAACAACAATCGTTCACAACCTCAATATCCAATGAAATTTGATTGTTCATTTTAGTGTTCGAACCTTAATTCTCAAATCAGTTCCTAAGAGTTTTATGCTTATTTTCCACAGTTCGAAGATCTTATCCTAACATAGCCTAAGTTAAAACCTGGCTTTGGTACCACTCTGTCATGCCCCAAAATAAAACAATGCAGTCTAATCTCAAAGCATGAAACTCAATCCCAAATAATAGAAGTCATCTAATCTTAAACAAAATGACTCCAAGCACTCAAAATAACTTAAACAAATCGTGAACATGAAAACTCAAATAACAATACTCTAACCCCAACTAAAATACATAGAGAAACTATCAAGCTAGCATAATCAAATACTAAGACTACTACAAAAGTCCTAGAATACTCCAGTTCTAATGCTTATTGAAAGTGAATCTACCTCCTCACTAGGGTTAGGGTCTAGGTCTGTCAAAAGAAAGTTAAAGAAAAATAGAGTATGAGTAAAGGACCCAATGAATGCCAAGTGTGTGCAATGTGAGTTAAAAAATATATCATGATCAAAAGATGCTCAGTAATAAATACTTGAGAAAAATAGTGAGAAACAGTTATAAACAATTAAATAACAGTGAAAAATAGTTACAATTATTTGAGAAGACAGTGAAAAGAAGTTATGCATATAAAGCAATAACGTAGGAATATAACAATAATTTTTTTTAATAGAACAACAATTAAATGCGATGATCGAACTAGTGTTTGTTGTAGCCAGTCAATCTTATAACTCCCACTGTAACAGTCCCTTATTGCTCTGGGCAAGGCACAACCTTACCAAAATAGTGCCCAAGCTTAGATTCTTAGAAATTCGATGACCTACTTCAGCCACAAACGACTTCTGTTGTGTGGGGTTAGGCCATAGAGGCTTGGGTTTCAACTGCTGTTTCCTGGTAAAGTCCCTCGTATACCTAAACCAAGTTGGATCTAACTAACAGCAACAGTAACACTAGCAGTAACAATAAATTCAGTCATTAATTGATCATCGGATTTAACTGTTAGTCTAGAAACATTATTAAAAAAAGAGATCATAAAAGAACATTTTTTTTAACTTGTAACAAAATAAGAAAATTTTATGTGCACAATAGAATATACATATAGTGCAGTGTAAATTGAAAAAAAGTTTCATGGAATGCGTTACAGTATATAACTTTCTGGGTTTTGAAAGGTATTATATAATACATGTAAGTTTAGGCACTCACTATACTTATCAATAGGATAAACTCTCACGTTTTAAGTTTCGAAACACCTGATGACATAAAAATAATATTAAACTAAATTAACATTCCAATTTGATCCGTGAAAACGAATCCCAAATCCATCCTAAAGACACAGATAAAGATCCATAAAAATCTAAAATCAATACTAATAAAAATTCATATAATATTTGCATGAAGCGAGAGGGAACTTAGTAAACTAATCACAGCACTATATTTCTTGTAATATATATTTCTATCCTACTTAAATATTTTAGGAGTGGTTTGTTCTTAGGAGTCAATATATAACACTAGCCTAGTATATACAGTCACAAAACTTGTTAAGAATTTGTCCTTTTGTATATACTTTGTTGATTGGCTCATAACTTGCTTTCTAGATATCTGATTGGCTTGATTCTTACGACATTAAAAATCCAAGAAAGAGTATTAAAACTTTTATGTTTTGGCCTAGTCTAAATTAGCTAATGTTGAAGAGAAAAATCAAGTTCAATAGGCAGCAGTGGTGCAAAAACAAATTTCCAGTTTTCAGGAAATTTTTTGATGTGACACTTGATTGTATTTAAGTTATAACTTTCACAAAATGCCTTGGATAAAGGTGATTCAAAATCATGTAACAACCTATGAGATAGATCTATAATTTATCTATTAAAACCTTTTCCAAATTCAATTGGAACTAAGAGAAAAAAGCACTATGATGTTCTCATGAAAACAAACAAGCATTTTCTGTAGAAAGATTTCTAACATGGACCATCAATATATTTCATAAATAAAATAAAAACTTTTGGGTTATAATTTTATTGTATTATTCTAGACAAGTTTGAAATTAATTTTATAAAAATTAATTAATTAAGATACTTCAATTGTCGTAAATATCAAATCCCTCAAGTTTAAGATAGTAATCTAACTCAACAAGGATTGAGCCATTTATACTTGAAGATTTTTAGAAAAATAATTATAGAGTCCCAGACTTTAAAATTTCACTCTAATATTTTAAACACATGAAAGTTTCATAATAAAAATTTTGAACTAAAAATTCTTTGGTTTTAGTGGGTAAATAAATTTTTAAAAAGAAACTATTCAGACTCGCCACTCAATCTGCTAGCAAAGTTTCAAGATTTTTATGAAATTCAAGAAAAAAATATTTAAATGTGAAAATTTTCAGATATGTTCTAAACACATTTAGTTTGATATAGAAAATGTTTGGCACAAAATTATCATAATTTGACCCATGAGTTGATGTAAAACTTCTAACCCTAGTATCTAAAAATCAAAACCTAACAACATCAACTATTGAACTTTGCAATTATCAAATGCATACAAAATACAAGTACTATGAAATATAATTTCACCAAAACTTATGTTTATATCATAATTTAAATATGGGATCATACCTACAAAGAAGGAAGAACAAGAGTCGACGACATTGAGATTTCTTAGCAATCCTTTTCTTGTCTTACTGTTTCGGATTTCTTCAAAGGAGGGAATTGTTGAGAACTTTCTAAAGAAAATTATTTTGTTGGAAAATATGAAGGTTTGAATGTGTATTGTAGAGAGAAGAAGTTGTTTGAATGTGATATGGAGAAGGAGACCTAATAAATTAGGAGTTCTGTAAGGATTAGAATTACTGAAAATTCTATCTTTATCGACATATTTGCCTGTATATTATTATTTATTATCTTCTTTTTTAAGCTTTGAACAAGAATCCAAGGTAATTCTAATAAATAAAATTTAATTAATCCTAGATAATTGACTAATCTCAATTAGTTAAGATTTAAAAATAAGGAAAAATATGGGACACTACAATTTTAAACTCACTTAAACCCATTTCAAACTCATTTATTTTGAATCCAAACTTTATAAATCCCACTTAAACTCATCCCACTTTAATTCACTTTCAAAAACTTTAAGATTCAATTCATCCCAACCCAAAATCATGTAGGTTGAATTTAGTCCATGAACTTTAACCTACATTGCCACCTCCATGCGACCCCGCTTGACCATTAAGCCTACTCCTAGAAACAAGGCCCTCTGGCTCAAAAATATTTCAATTCAAAACAAGTCCAATCTTGTCTATTAGAAACATTTTGGATTAGCTCACATCAAATTAAACTTGGACCTAATTTAAAAATTGGAGATCAAATCCAAATGGATTCCAGGCTAGCTACTTTTTCGTGTTGTTTCATCACAAAAAAATATTCTAGAGGATTCACTTGTTTCTTGTCTCATTGACCTACAAACTGGAATGTGGAAATATGACCTGATTACTTAGATTTTCCAACAACATGATTATGAGGCTATCTTTTCTATTCCATCTACTCAGCAAAAGTGACAATAAAGGCACCGAGTTAGGCACTATACAAATTCTAGTTATTTCTCTGTCAAATCAGCTTACTACCTGGCTTTCAAATTGCAGTGTGCTGCTTTTGAGGATCATATGGGTTCCAGTAGCAAGTCACATAACCTAGGTTTTGATTCTCTATGGAAATGCAAAATCCCACCAAAGGTGAAATAATTTCTGTGGTTTGCAGCTCGTCATCTTTTTCCTACCAATAGTGCACCATATTCTCGTCAAATCCACCAAAATCCTTTCTGAGATATATGTCCAAACTAGGAGGAAAACGTTAATTATGCATGTTTTACTTCATTGTCACTTTGCTTGACAGGTATGGGCTCTTTCCAATTTGCCTCATGCTGCTATTGCCCAATCTAAAAGTTCAATTTATCATTGATTTTCCAAAGTTCATGAATCTCTTGCCACTCCAAAAAGTGAATTATTCTTTGTCTGTTGCTGGAGCATTTAGTACCGCAGGAACTGTGTCAAATTTGGAGAGACCAATAAATCAGCGGAAGAGGTTGTGCACTTTGCTTTGTAGTTCCTGACCAGATATCAAAGTTCTTACACTGTGGAACCTTTGCACATACTTGGAGACTCATTAGCAACTTGACATGCACCTCGATTGGGCCAAATTAAAGTTAATTTTGATGCTGCACTCTTCAAGAATAATCATGCTATAGGAATCAGTCTTATTGCTTGTAACTCCGGAGGAAAATGTTTGGCATGGGATTCTCGCCTCATTTGCTGTTTCTTACTTTGAGAATATGCTGAGGCTTTAGTAGCTAAACTAGCATGTGACTTGTGTTCGTGGTTTTCTTGGTTTGATGTTATTTTTGAAGGGGATTGTCTCTCAGTTATTCAAGCTCTTCGTGAAAATGCTTTCAATTTATTAGTCATCGGTCCCTTGATATCGGATGTGAAAAAAGGTACTTCTATTTTATCTTCAGTTTTTTTTTTCAATCATGTTTGTTATACTACTAATCGCTGTGCTTATTGTTTAGTTAAATTTGCACTACTTTTGTATCATGTTAATATTGTAGCTTCTGATGTTATTGGCCAAGCTTTGGCCTTGGACACTAATCAATAAAATGTTTCATGCTTACTCTTAAAAAAAATGGAGATCAAATAGATTTTGTATTCCCTTGAATCATTTTTATCATTTTTCATCATTACATAATCAAATCATTTTCCAATGGAACTCTAATGAAAATTCCCTTGAACAATTTTCGGTAGAATTTTCGCCAATTTAGAGTCGTAGTTTTCTTGATAAACTCCAACCGAATCTGATGAACATCTATCAAATTTTTTTCCCAGAGGGAATTCCGTTTATTATTTAATATTATCTCCAACATACATCTTCTTGAAAATTCATCAATTTTTTTTATAAATCTACTAGCATCACCACTATTTATAGTATTAAATTCGTAACAGGCCGATGGCCGTACTAGAACTATTTTAATATATGACTCGGGCTGGCTTGGCCCGTGTAACAAGTCTAAACAGGCTTGATGTACTGTAGTTCAATAGTGATTGTCATTCCACATCAAATGATATTAAGCAATTAAATGACTCAAACCAACTATAAAATAGTGTAATTGAGTGGCATCTATTGTTTAAATTAGTTTATTCATCTAAATAGACATAGCATATAGTTGGAGAATATAGTTGGAGAATATGTAATGGTAAATATCCGAGTTCTAAATGAGTACTGTCAAATATATATCCCATCCTTCACTTTGACCTAAATGAACAAAAGCCCAGGAGAAAATAGAGCGATAGCCCCACAAACAATTATATGCAACTTTCCTTTCTGTCCATAGCTCTCACCTCAATCCCGAACTTCATCACAATCTCACCTTTCTACCCATGTGAGCATAGGTCCAAGTTTCACTTGAACCCACTATCATTCCTACTTTTTATATTTTCTAATCTCTTCAACTTTTATTTTCTTCACTATTTTATTTTATTATTTTTTATTTATTGTTAAACTTTAAATAAATGTATTAAAATTATTAAAAATTAAATATTTTATTAAGTATAAATAAATATTTTGTTTATTATATATTATAACTATAACACTCTGAATTTTCAATCCACTAAAATTAAGGCGACGACGACGACGACAACGACATCATCATCATCATCAACAACAACAATAATAATGAAATTAATTGAAATTAAATTTCAGATCACAGATTATATAAGATATTGATTAAATTCATTAAAATCCTATTGTAATTTCTTAAAATTTTAAAGGACTAGAAATAATTAAATTAGGGACCTAATTGCATAGGATTCCTAATGTTGAGGGTTCAAAAATTAAATCCAAAATTTTAAGGGGCTGAATTGTAGACTATGGGTCAATTTGTAGGTGGATAATGAGCTTAGGGGCTTAAATGAAGTCAGCCAGAAAACTTTGGCGCCAAAAACAAAATATCAGAAAGTAGTTTACTTATATAACCTTAAGACCAAAACTTTATCAAATTCCCACATACAAGCCCTACTATTCCTCTTCCACTCCTTATTGTCACTGCAACCTAAAACACAAAACTGAGCCAACTAGCACCTTCCTCTCACCATGACAAATAGGTCAGTACCAAATTCAACCGGAATAGACTAGCAGAACGTTGGGACTTTTTGAGGTCGACGGTGATAGATTTCTAAGGTGACGGGTTGCCAGTTTCTGGCGATTGAAACTTGTGAATGGGAAGTGGGTTTTGGCGAGCTCAATGAGAGAAGTGTAATGGTGGTTTCAATTTCATGATTTGCCTACCGTAGGAGGAAAATCAAAGAGGGTGGCGTGCAGCAGCCGAAGGTGGCATTGTGATGTTTTTTGGGAAATAGATCATTTACACGATGGCGGAATAAGAAATTGGTCAAGGTCTTTTGATCAGCTCAACGAGGTGCACATACTGGTGGTGGCGTTGTTAGTGGCACGTGGTGGTCCAGTGTAGCGATGCTCCGATGGCTTTTTGACGCAAGGTCCGAAAAATTGATCAAAGTTTGCTTGGACTGTTCCCAACTTGAGATTTGGTTTGGATTCGATCCAATTTAGGTAAAATCTTACAAATACATGTTAACCCAATTTATTTTTGAAATTGAATATAACTTTCACTTGACCTTAATTATAAGCATAAATCAATATTTGTTAAATTGTAGCTTAAACCTAAGCTGAGAGCTAAATAGAATAATTATCTATAAATACAATACGAGAGTATGGAAATAAGCTATCTAATGATGGTAAAATCTAAATGCTGGAGGATTGGGCCTTGGCTTACTGTCGTCGATCAGAAGATGAGCTGGAGATAGGTATTAGGATGGGAAAGGGCTGAGTCCTGCAACTAATCAACATACGTTATGCTAGCCGAGAAAGCCCTCAACTAAGGCACTTAAATGCTCAAGTTAGTACAATCAACTAAAATTTAGAGCGATAGAGTGAAAGCCAAAGTTATAATGGACATACCCCATGAAATAGCTGCAATGGGATATTTATAGTCTCCATTTGAGGGTCAAAATGTCTATAATGCCCTTACTCATGTAGTGAGGACTTTTATCTCATGAGGATTTTTTAGATCTTCCTTTGTTTGAAAACTCATTTCCAAATGTCACGCTTCCCTTGCTTTTGGGATATAGAGCTGATGCGGAGGCATGCTGGTGGTACAGTGGAGATATACTTCTTTAATGCAAATGCATTGCTGTTTATCAGCGCATTTAATGCGGCAAACTGGTGGTTGAGCCCCATTAATGTGACAACGACTAGGGATGGGAAAAACCTTCCTATCACATCAATTGATCTCTCCTAATCGAGATACGTCTCTAATCGCATGCCTCTCTACCACGCTATGGTCAAATAAAAGATTCCATGGTCAAATGAGAGGTTCCTTTGGGTCGAAATAACTCTTTGGTTGCGGGCCTTTTGGCCATGCTCTGGTCAATTGAAGAAGAGCTATTAATCTATGTAGGTCGATGAGCCCAGTGTACTCTTAGGTTTAGACTGAATCTATTGAGCCTAATAGGCTTGCTTTACTTCCCCATATCATGAGTCTCCCACAATCCCAAGTCTCGATCGAGCTCGCGACGAGAAGGAATGGGAAGTAACTAACCTTCAATTTCAGAAGTTTTTTTCCTTTATATATCAACCTTATAATTTGAATTTCAACTAGGGTTTTAATGGCAATAAATGCGATAGTTACATAGGGCAGTTGAATTTCTCGACTAGTAGTTACGTAATAAGTGATCGATAATGGGCCACTTGAGTCAATTGATTTATCCCTTAGTTGAGGGCTATGAATAGTGTGTTGTATTTTTCATTTACCACATTTATTGCATCACAGAGGAGTCAAGCTCTACAAATTTCACAGCTTCAAACAAGAATTGCAAACTTCTTCATGTTCCCTATTTTGTAAGTCTTCCTTTATTCTTGCATACTTTAGTTCTTTGCCTTTTTTATTATAACCTTTAAGTTTGTAATCATGCTTAGAGTGATTATGAGACGAAACAGCCGTCTAGGGACTCGACTAAAAATGGTAGTGATTTGTCTAGTGGTACTAGCGAATCTTCCAGTGAAAGGTTGAATGATTCTAAGAGTTCTAGCGATAGGGTAGCAATGAGGTTAGGGTTGAGGTCGAGAGGGCTGCTGGGCCATCTGGGGAGGCAGATCGAACTCCCGTATCTCAGGGCATATCATTTATGGCCGACCACTATAGCGATATAGTGTCGGAGATCATTTGGGGTGACTTATAGCTAATTAGGCGTACATGTCATATTCTCCCCGAGTTCAAGTTAATTGTCCTTGGGCCTAGTGATAGGATGAATAAACCTCCAGAAGGCTGCATAGCAATCTTTAAGGATGCACTAAAGTGTGGGCTCAGGTTTTCGATCTCGCAGCCTGTAGTTGATTTGCTCACAGGTCTCCAGGTGTGCATTAATAAATCTATCGAATTACTTTTCAATCCTATATAGCTTCATCGTCTTGATGTTGATATATGACCAACCTTTCTTTTTCATAAATTTTAGTAATCTTTTCCATCTCTCAATGTCTCAGAAGTCTAGCAGGTTTGAGGAGTCAGGTTTTTATTACCTCATTGCCCACCTTTGTTGAAAAATATTTCTGAAACTTCTTCTTCCCATGGTTAATCTTGGAAAAAGAGGTACTTTTCCGTTCATGCCCCTACTGGGGTCGATTTTAATATCCCCAGGGAATGGTTGAGGGGACGTGTCAAGATGTCTTGAAATGAGAATCCAACCTATAATAATACCTTCATTCGAGATTTGGTCAATTTTGGAGAAATGGAGGTGTCAAGGTAAATAGAGGAGCGAAATAGCAGACTTGTTGTTTGCGTAGTTGAATATGCCAACTAATGATTGCCTAGGTAGATTTAATTTTTTTTGCATTGCTTTTGTTCCTTTATAGTTTTTGATTGATATTTTTTATTTTTATTTGTATATTCCTTCAAATCGAGCAGAAATTATGAATCGCACTTGTTAACAAGCCATGGCTCGCCAGCGAAAGGTGTAGGAGCGCCGAGAGGCAGTTTCCCAACGAGAGGCCGCATCCCAAGGTGCTCATTCACAGCGTGCACCGCTAACCAATCCTCCACCTTCCTAACCAAAAACAGTTAAGGCCACTAGCCCCATGCCTCGACCCAAAAAAAAGGTTGCAGATGATTGACCTTTCCCTCTCAAGAGGACTACTGCCGAAAAGGTAAAGGGGAAAGCTACCGATGCCATCCTCTTTGGACCACTACCCGACGAGGAGTTATTCCAACTACCAGGTTTTCTGAACCCATGATTTGGCCCAAACGTAGGTGTTGCAAATACAACCTCTATGCTAGCTGCGGGGTAGATGGGAATGACCCTTTTGAAGGTCCTTATGTTGGTCTCTTCCTTTCAGACCAAAAAAAGATGTTGGAGCTTGGGCAACTTGATGCCTTGAAGGCATTTGCAAACCACGCAAACATGGTAAGTCTGCACTCGACTTATCTTGTCTTCCAAACATACATATGTATGTATATTTTACTCAAATCTTTCTTCCTTGTAAGTCGGACAATGGGGCTACAACTTCTATCAAAGGGTTAAGCTCGCCCTGGCCGACTGGGAGGAGCTGCAGAAAGAGCAATCTAACCTCTCCAAGACTCCGGTCGACTCACTCAAGTAGAGGATCAAGGAGCTTGAGAAATAGGTCGAGGATAAGGATGCAGAACTATTAGTTGTCATGGCCATGAAAAGTCGTTTGGACAACTTGTTGAAAAAGGTGAGGTTAGAAGTGGAGGAGGCCTCATTCTCTAGTTGGGCCCTAGGTACAACAGTGCCTTTCAATATGCTTGTGATGAATTATTCAATACATTGTCAAACATTTGCATTGAGGCATTGCAACAGTTCTTGCTGAGCCCTGCCTTTACAAAGACTAGCATCGTATTTGCACTCAACGATGCCAAGGAAGCCTGTAGAAGGACGTTAAGCAACTGGAGTTTCTGGGCTACTTATAATTTTGCAAAGAGGATAAAGCTCGACTGACGAGAATGTGCTAACGGAGGAGCCGGAGGCCCTGGTTCATCCTAAGGTGGCTAAAGAAGGGAATGAGTTAGAGTTTGTTGGCGACTTCACCCTTGAACTCAAAGATGGAAAAGTCGATGTTGCTGCATACTTCCCAGCCGTTGGCTGTACATTTCTGGTTAAGGAGGCCAGCAAGCTTCCTAGTCTAGAATAGACTAGGAGGTTAAAGGTCCTCTGATGGTCGTGCATGTGGACTTCGCCGACAAGCTAGCTAGGGCTATTGATGAGGTGGCGAAAGGGGCTGCTCAGGGCACAAGAAGGGAGGGGGCTGGCTCTAGCTGATACTATTGCTTTTTTTTCTATTATTATTTGTTCTGTTTGATTTGTTCCACCTCGAGGGGCATGATAAACATTATAATATAATGTATGGATATCTTAAGCGTTTTGTACAATTTGAATATTTCAGCTATTGAATGTTTATGTTTTTAGTCACATATCATTGTTTTGCCTTTATATTGCTTTCACTCTTTCTCAACTTTCCTTTTGTGTTGAAATATCTCATTAACTAATCTTGCGTGTTGGGTCTGAAGCCCCAAGCATATTTTTATTCAATGCGTTTGAAACTGAGTTGTTATAAAATTATGAAACGAATATGCATTTTTTTTATTAGTTTGAAACCAAGATAATGGTCAACTACAGGGTTGACTTTAAATAAATTTGTCCTATTTGATGCATTGATCAGTTTGAGACTTCATGTCGACATTTCATATAACTGTCTATTGGTTTGAAGCCAAATTTGTAGTCAACTACTAGGCCTACATCAAAAAATTCCATTATTGTTAGATGATTAGGCTAGAAGCTATAATTGTACTTCAAAAATAAGGCTTTGATCAAATATGAGTCAACTTCATTGGTTTGAAATCAAATTACAAATGCACATTTTTTGAGAAGATTGGATCTCCCTCAATATAAACATTAGGGCTGAGATTGAAAAATCTCTCTCCATATATAAAATGTTCTCGAGTTCACTACATTTGACAGTTGAGGAAGCTCATTCCCATCCATACCCGCTAGTCGATAAGAGTTGTGCTTTGCTACTTTAACTATTGAGTAGGGGCCTTCCTATTTTAGGTCGGCTTACCAATATTTTTTAAGACTTTGACATTTTTTAAGACTAGATAGCCCACTTTGAAGCTTCTTGGCTTTACACTTTTGTCATAGTGTTTGGCCATGATTGCCCTGTACATCTGCATTTTTGTGAATGCTTGCTATCGTAGTTCGTTGATTATTTCGAGGTCGAATTGCCTTTTGGCTTTATTTCTGATTGTGTTATAATGAATCACCCGAGCTGCATTTTGTATCAATTCTACTGGGATTACTGTTTCTAAACTATAGATCAAACTATAAGGGTTGTATGCTGTGGTAATTCTAGGAGTGGTTCTGTATGCCCATAGGACACCTGGGAGGTCATTTGCCCAGTCTTTTTAAGATCCCTCCAGTCAAGTTTTGATGTGGTCCATAATCGTTATATTAGTAACCTCAGTTTGCACATTAGCCTGAAGGTTGCCAACCAAGGTGAAGTGCTGTCGAATCCCCAAACTTTCACACCAATCTCTAATCCTCTAACTATGGAATTGGGTACCATTATTGATATTAATACTTTTGGCATACCAAAGTGGCAAATGACATTTTCCATAGGAAACTTCTTATGGCAACATCTATTATTTTTGGAACAGCCTCTACCTTGACCCACTTTGTGAAGTATTCTATTGCGACTATCATATACTTCCTTTGACCTGTAGCTTTCAGGAAGAAACCAACAATGTCTACCCCCACTGGTCAAACAACCAGGCGACTTAAACTAAGACAAGTGTCGATGCGGGCTGATGGCAGATGTTAGAGTGGACTTAGCTGGATGGGCACTTTTTGGCAAAATCAACCGTATCTTTCAGCAAGGTCGGTAAAAAGTATCCATGCCTAAGGACCTTGTGGGCCAGTGTCTATCCCCTGAAATGGTTACTGTAGATGCCTAATGGATTTTTTGCAAAACTTCAAAGGCTTGTTCTGATGTCAAACACCTCAGTGGAGGTCTATAGAGAGATCTCTTATATAGTTGACCATATTCATTAAGGGCAAACTTTGCTGCCCGATCTCTTAACCTTCGAGCCTCCATTTTGTCCTCTGGCACTTTGCCTTCCCTTAAATAAGCTTTAATTTCATCTTGCTAGGTGGGAACTGATTCTTGGATCTCCTAAATTTGATTTAGGTCGGGGCCACCTATGGTGGGCTTCTCTAAGATCAAGAATGTGATTGTTCTTTCCTTGGTACCTTTCGCTGGCAAATTTGGATAAGACATTTGCTTTTTTTATTTTCTAACCTAGGGACCTAACTGAGAGTGAAATTCTTAAACTGTTGCTGTAGTTTCTTGACCACAACGAGATATTTATTCATAATAGATTCCCTTGCTACAAAGTTCCTTTGAACTGTGCCACAACCAACTAAGAGTCTATAATGGCTGTGAATTGCTCGACTCCCCTATCAATGGCCATCTTCATGCTTGTAAAACGGTCTTCATATTCTGCCTCATTGTTGGTGATAGGGTAGTCGAGTTTAATCGCAAAGTCGTATTCCTCAACTCGAAGGAAACATAGAGAAATTCCTATTCCACCTCCCATGGAATTTGTTGATCCATCGACGTGTAGAGACTAAATAGAGGGATTTGGTCCAACCAAGGTGGGCAGGTCAACGCACTCGACCAAAAAGTCTACTAGTACATATAATTTTATAGCTGTTCAGGGTTGGAAAGTGACATTGAACTCTCCCAACTAAATGGTCCATTTGGTCAGTTTCCTCAATAAGTCCGATTTTGACAATACCTATTTTCAGAGCTGATTCGTCAGGATGATAATAGAGTGTGACTAGGAGTAAGGCCTCAACTTTCAGGCTGAGGTGACCAAAGTGAGGGAAAATTTCTCGATCTTAAGGTAATTGTGCTCCGAGCCCTACAGGGCTTTGCTAATGTAGTACATCGGCTTGTATGTGCCATGCTGTGTCGACACCAAAACCAAACTAATCATTGCTGTTGAAACAACTAAGTAAAGTTACAGGACCTCCCCGACGATAGGATTGGCAAGCATTGGGGGAGAGAACGAGTACTATTTTACGTTGACTAGGGTCTAGTCGTACTCTTTGTTCTACTAGAACTTTCTTGCATTCTTGAGAACTTTAAAAAATGGTAGCTTTTGTTGGCTAGTTAGGTGATGAATTAAACTAAAGCTATAATCCTCTTGACCAATCCCTACACATCCCTAACTGTCCTAGGTAGTAAGATTTCTTGAATAGCTTGGATTTTTTTGTAGATTTGCTTCTATGCCCTTTTGACTGACTATGTAGCCCAAAAAAATTTTGCCCCTTACCTTGAATGTGCATTTGTTAGGTTTAAGTTTCATACCAAATGCCCTTAATATCGAAAAGGTATGGTCGAGGTCGGCCAGGAAGTTTTCTTCTTTTTCTATTTTGATAATCATGTCATTGACATAAACTTCTATCATTCTACGGATCTCATTTTTGAACATAAAATTCACCAATCTTTGATATGTTGCTCCTACGTTTTTGAGGCCAAAGAGCATGACCAAAAAATAGTACAAACCATTGGTACTACTAAAGAGATGTTGTCTCTATTCACGGGGGCCATAAAAATTTGATAATACCCTTGGAAGACATCTATCATACTAAGGAGGTCACAACTTGCTATTAAATCAACTAATAAATCCATTCGAGGTAGAGGGTAAGGATCTTTAGGACAAGCTTTACTCAAATCAGTAATATTATTACACATCCCCCATTTGTTCTCATTCTTAGGGAGAAGAACTACATTACATAGCCAACTAGGATATTGAATTTCTATAATGTAGCTACTTCTAAAAACCTGATGATATCTTTATTAATGATCTAGCACATCTCTACGTTGAAAGTCCTTGTCTTCTGCTCGATGGGTTTGAATAAAGGATCCATGTTAAGGCGGTGGACAATGATCTAGGGGTTAATCCCTTGGAGGTCAACCGCTTTTTAGGCAAAAACGCCAATGTTCTTTGTGAGGAAGTTGACCATCATGTATTCCACATTGCTTCCCAAATTAGTCCTAATCCTTGTGGTTTTGTTAGAATTTCCAGGTTCAAACTCTATGGTCTTGAGTTCTTGAACTGGTTCGACCTTGGTTTCCTCTCTTTTCCATTTCTTATTTTCCTATTCCGCTTCAGGTTTCATTACCGGGAAGTCCCCTAAAGGTTTCAATTTTGGTCAAATTTTCTGCTCATTCACCACAATCAAAATTGTGTAGCATCGTCGGGCCTCCTTTAAGTTGTAAAGTAGCTCTTTGGTTCCTGCAGCTATTGGGAACTTGACCTTTATATGATAGATTTAGACAACTGCCCTGAAGTCATTTAATGCAGGTCTTCTGATTATGGCATTATAAGCAAAATGTGTGTTGACCACCAGATAGTTGACCATAAGGGTCCACCTTTTGGGTGCTTCCCCAAATGAGGTAGATAAATTAATGGATCCTTCAGGAATGACCTCGAATCCTCTAAACCAGACTAATGGGGTGCATACTGCTTCAAACTTAAGCTTTCCTAAATTCATCCTCTTTAGAGATGAGAAGAAAAATATATTAGCAAAATTACCATTGTCGACCAGGATCTTCCTCACTTCAAAATTATCAATTTTAATTGACACAATGAGGGGGAATTTTAGTTCACTATCAGCTCCTAGGTGCTCGAGGTGTGCGAGGTCGGAATTAGCGAAAGAGATAGGCTTTGCATTATTGGAAAACTGAAAAACTATTTTAACCGACATGGATCTGGCCGATTCCAATCACTACCAATTCTACCTTCTTGCTGTTTTGGAGTCTCCCCAGTCGGTCCTCCTATAATGGTATCGATCACACCTCATAGGGCAAAAGGTTGATCGTCGGCTTATCTCTTTCCTTTGTTATCTTTCCTTGGATTGGCCGACCTTTCTCTACGGGAAGTCTAGTCGGCCTGGTCTGTCTCTTATCTGGATTTCATGGATGAATAGGTTGAAGCAGTCTTCTGTATCATGTTCTTTCTGCTTGTGGAAGTAACAGTATTTTTGAATCTCTTCATAGCTTCGGTCTCATTCAACTTTATGTGCTTTTTAAGGAGGTTATCATTTTGGATGGTGAATAAGAGCTCCTTCCTAGCAGTGTTCAGCAGGGTGTAATTGTGAAATCGTTTGATAGAGGATTGATGGTCATCCCTTTGACGCCTTTCATCTTTCTCTTTGCCTTTTTTCTTATCATATTTAGGATTCCCATATTTCAACATGTTCATATCTTTCTGGGTCATGTACCTCTCTACAAGGTCAAGTAGTTCCTCCATCGAATGTGGTCTTTCCCTGATTAGGGCATCAACACACTCTTTGTGTTGGAGATTGAGAAACAACATGTCGATCAAAAATTTAATTATGGGACTATCAATTTTTAGTACCTCCATGTAAAATCTAGCAAAGAAATCCCAAAATAATTCTCCCTCATTCTTTTTCACAATGTACATGTGTGTGTGGGAGGGGGGGAGTTTGGCTTTCCTTCGGCTGGAAAACTAGTGGATAAACTTGTCACAAAGTTGATTATAGGAGAAAATGGATGCAGGTTTCAACTTGACAAATCAATCAAGTGTTATTCCCTGGAGTGTGGTGACCAACATTTTAGCATGAATGTGCTTATTATGCCTATGAAGTTGCATCATATGTTCGGACTAGAGTAAGTGCTCATCGGGTTGGTTGACCCATCATAGCTGGGCAGACCAATCGAAATCTTGGCATTGATGGCTATGCACTCATTGAATATCTCCTGAATGAATGGTGACTCCCACTTGCGATGGAGATAAGACACGTTATTATACTGGGGGTTCTTTTCTGTGTTTCACCTTGAAATCTCCTTGAGGCTCTTGTTTAACTATTAAACTTGGTAAGACATCTCTTCCCATCCTTCTCGATCCATCTACGATAGGTTTCTGCTCAGCTAAAGTCTCTGTCGCTCGACCCTATCATGATGCTGGACTCGAATGGATTGAGCAAGGTGTTCCACAGAGTTAGCTATTTCTTCTTGAGAATGTGAGCAGGTCTCCTCTCGCAAGAATCAACCTAGACTAATATCACATTTGTTAGGCTGGTGCCTCGATTCATTTCGCGCCTTGTCGTCTCACTGGAGTCTTCCCACATGATGGGAAGGATGAGGGATGGCGCTAGCGGCTGCCATAGGCTAGTTGCTGTGCTTTAGTAAAGCCATTGACAGCTGGGCTGAGATTTGCTCACTTATAATCTGTATAAGATGCGGCATCATCGGGGTTACTATTTACTTGGACTGGAAACTGGGTCCAACTACTAAGCTATATCCTATTTTTGCTAGGGATGAGGGGGCAGGTTCAGGGACCTTCTGGTCTTGTCCCTCTCGAAAATGGCTCGTCCTTGTGTTTACCATTTGTTTAGGTCACAGACTCTAAGTTCTCACAGATGATGCCAAATGATGATGGTAAAATCTGAATGCTGGATGATTGGGCTCTAGCCTATTGTCGTTGATTGAAAGATGAGCTAGAGATGGGTACTAGGATGGGAGTGGGTCAAGTCCTGCCACTAATCAACACACGTCAGGCTAGCCGAAGGCCTCCAATACTCAACGTTAGTACACTCGACTAGAATTTAGAACGATAGAGTGAAGGCTAAAGTTACAATGGACATAGTCTATGAAACAGCTACAATAGGGTATATATTGTCCCTAGGGGGTTAAAGTGTCTATGATGCCTTTGCTCATGTAGTGAGGACCCTTATCACAGTAGGGCTTTGTAGATCTTTCTCTGTCTGGAAACCCTTTTTAGGTGGTGCGTCTCCCTTACTTTTGGATTATGGAGGCATGCTGGTGGTACGGTAGAGATATGCTTTTTTAATATGGAGGCACGCCACCTGTGAGCATATTTAATGTGGGAGATTGGTGGTTGAACCCTATTTAATATAACAGCAACTGAGGGCAGGAAAATCCTTTCTATCACGCTGGTCGATCTCTCCTTGTCAAGATACCTCCCTGATCGTGTGCCTTTCTACTACTCTATGGTCGAATGAGATATTCTATGGTCGAATGAGAGGTTCTTAGGATCGAAATAACTCTTTGGTTGTGGGCCTTTTGACCACACTCTGGTCGATTGGAAGAGAGCTGTTAGCTTATGTTGGTCGACGAACCTAATGTACTCTTCGGTCTGGACTGATTCTATTGGGCCTATTACGCTCATTTTACTTCCCCATATCACTATCCTTGAAACTAATTAGTCATAGCAACTATTAAAGTAAGAGCTAATTCAGATAGATATTAAAGCATTTGATAGGTTTAAACATAATTGGGACACATAGCATTGGATGTGGACATGTTACTATTCTCAATAGTTAGATCCCTAATAATGGGGTAATGAAAGGATTAAATAATCAAATTAGATGTTTTAGATAAGATAAGATATTTAGTCAAATTAGAATACATGAATTTAAATGAATAACTAAGACTCTTTAGTATAATTGAGAGTAACATAGTTGAATTCTGAATTAGAGATTTTAGCAAGGGACACTAAATGAAATAGGACATGATACTTTGAGGCCTTTTAGTATATCCTCAATAGTAACTTGAATTCTGTAAGATTATATGGTATGACCCATTACAAATAGGGCTTTTGACTTAAAATATAACTGAGTTTGATATGGACCGATATAATCTATTAACTGATATATCAAACACTAAATCGGGCAGTGGAATTTAGTGTGATTACTGAGGACAATAGCATGAAATTCGGTATGCTCAAACTAGTTGATTAGGCATCTTGACATAGAAACAAGATTAGGAAACAAGACAGGTTTAGAATACATCAAGTACTAAAGTATAAAAAGAACACTAGATATAGCAACGTTAAGTGGTTTAGAGAATTAATATGATATTGATTCCAATCATCTTATGATAAATTCTTTGGTTGTAGGAAATAAGGACATGAGCCACCCAAACGACTAGGGGAATCCCTTTGCATCTATTAGGTGAGTTTTATACTCGCTAATACGAGACTTTCTTATTGAGGAAAGAACTTATATGCTATATCTATGATTGTTGTTGCATAATTTTGATACATGTTTCATGATATTTTAATTATGACAAATATTTCACATAATTGGGAGTCAAAGCTTGCATGGTTCTACTTGTGAAATACTCTTTTCAAAATTTGCTTTCTTGTTTTTCAAACCCAGAAAATGTAATGTGATATTTGGAACATTCACATCGCCATAATTTGATATTGCGTTGGGGTTTGGTTATAATATTTTCAATTTTGGTTACAGTATTGATTTTATGTGTGGCGAACTTGGGGACACTCATAGGAATTCAAAACCTGGAGGGACGCCACGAAAAGTTGGGCTCGAGACTAGGATAAAAAAAACTATCTGGCAGAATGGACCAAGGTAGCTGGTCTCTCGAACTAGTACCCACTAGTGATCATATCTCACAGGTAGTTGGAGGCTAAATGTCTGTAAGTGACGGATCGACATGGATCGGGATGTGGTTGACCATGCCATATGTGTGTGTGTGTGTTGTCCGAGCTGATCACTTGAAATCTAGAGGGCTAAGGATTCCAGTATTTTTGAAAGTGGAGCGATAAGGTTGGAGACCTTAACAGTCTTTTGCGAAAGTGATTGCTACATTTTGATATTATGTTTTGTAATGTGAGTATTTTATGAAAGTTGACTGATTGTTTAAAAACCATGTTGACCGTTAATTTTTCTTAAGGTTTAAAACTTCTTCAAAAAGTATTGAAATTTATGAAGTCTCAGCACTGGTACGCAACATTGTTAAGATGGAACATTTAAGACTTGAAAGAAATCCCTTTCAATTGAAAAAAAATTATTTTTATTTTATCTTATGATCAACATGAGAATACCTTTAAAGCATCCATCAGTATACCATTTCACTAAGTCAATTGAACTTACGGTTATTTTGTATTATTTTTCCTATTCTTTACCTTATATAGAAGTAAGTGACGATGAGAGTGGAATGGCATTTCATATAAGGTATATGGTTTTGTAGTTTTATATAAATGCATATGTGGTAATTTGCTAGAGTTGTTATGTAAATGAAATGGATAAGTTTATAGTGTAACTTTTGTTAGTTTGAGGATAAGCTTGAACTATAGAAGGTTGTTATTTATGAAATTATGTTTTATTATATTTGCTAAGTGTTGATGTAGATAAGATTGGAGGTATTTTTACAATGTTGAGTATATTTTTCCAGCCGATTACAGGTTGATTTTGTTAAAAAGTTGGTTGTTTGAATTAGATGCTTTGAATTTTGAAAGGGTTTGTTTTATGCAGCGAACTTGTACATAGATTGAGTAGCATTTCAGTTGGGAACAGGCACCTCCTATTCGGGGGTGCTACAATAACAATTTTAGCATACATAAAATTTTCAAAATCACTAGTTATTGATAATCTCATTTAAAAAAATCTTGCTTCCCATTAGATTTAATTCAATCATGACTATCATATGCAATAGCCATGAAGCCTTGTAAAAATAGATGTATCTTTAATAACAAATTCTGTAAGCACATATTTGTTGTTTGTGTCCCATGACAAAGTAAAATGAATTTCTACAAAATATCATCCATGATGAATCTATCTGTAAATTAATATATATGCAACCAATGTAATATTGTAGAACATAGAGTGATTACCCATCATCTGAACCAACTCCTTTCACTATTATTAATTGATATATATAATTCAAAATGTTCCTTTTGTCATAACTTCAAAGACCTAAGGTATGACCTGTGACAAGTTGATATAAGTAATTTCAATTGCACAGGCCCATAAATGACAATTTCAAAAAGCTTTCTTTACCATATTCCAAGTCATTAACCTAAACAAAGTACAGATTGCTATTGATTGAAAAATAAAGGCTTTTCATGTGAAACAAACAACTTATTGTATGTTATGAAAAGAGGCTGAGAAGAATTTTTAGATGTTTCTGGTACATCATTGAAATCAGGACATGAATCCAGTCAAAGCAAACATCAAAAGCATGCATGATACATTTTACGCCTTATAGCAAATGTTATGACATGTAATAAACATTTGGATCTAATAACCACATTTCAGAAGTAATAAGTCTCTGAATTGAAGGATGCATGGTCAGAAGGAAAAGAAGCATCGATAATAGATACCTCTTCAGACATGTTAAAGCGTTTTTGGTATTTATCATCAAATTACTCTTGCTTCTACTCTAGATGATTAGTTAGAGAGTTACCTAGAGTGATTGAGAAACATTGTAATGTGAGTTGAGGAAAGAAGGTTGGCAAACAATTGAAAGATTAACTTGCCAACCCCCCTCCGCCACCCTACCAAAAAAAACAAAAAGATACAAATAATTCTAGTGGAGAAGGATGTATCATGCAAATTTTGAGTTGAAAAGAACCCTTTGACCTGAGTAGTAACTAAATACCTAGTAGAATTATTTAAGAGCTGACAAAGAGAAGCTCCCAAGTTTCCTAATTCTTTCATAACCGTTACAAGCCACAAAAGCACATGGAGCTTCATGATTTGCTAGGAAATAACAAGAGAGGAGCACAATTGCTTAATTTGAAGATAGTCAAACATTGAAAAGTATAGCATGGGGAATGCAACACCTTTTTTCTATTGAATATCTAAGATATTATTAAACTGGTGACAAAAAAATGGCATGCTCCATCTGTATAAAGTGTCATGATTTGCATAATTCAAAATTTTAGTCTAACAGGTAAAATTATGTATAAAATAGAAATACTAGAGAAAACCTAAAACCCTAAAATCTCATAGTAGAGCTTTTTCCAAAAAATTTAGGTCACCTACTCCAGAGGTCAAAGTAATGTTGCCAACATTTATAGTAGAGTTCTCAAGCACCAATAAGATCTAATCTTCATAAACTTGACTGTTAAATTCCAAGTCATTGGATTGGGTTAAAAGATGTCCCGGTTTTTGGAAAAGAGTTAGAGACGTCATTTATAACTACTGTGAGCCAATATCAGACTTTCCAAAGATATTTTACATGAATTTGATCTTTGGAATTAATTAGTGGGCATTCGAAAGAATATAGGCATCAAGATTCATTACCATGTATATAAACTTTAGCAATCCATATGTAACATTATCCTACTCTCGTTGTCTAATTACGACTGCTAAGATCTCTAACAATTTTACTGACTGAATAGATTGAAACATTCTTGTTGCTTTAGTATGATCTATTTCATCAAATTTGACTTTAGAAATGAGTAGTTTAGCTTACATATTACGAGGACAAATTTCTCAATAAAACCAGCATAATGATTATTTTCTCCATTACACATTCAAATAAGAACCTCTATCTGAATAAACTCATTGAGATTGGATGATAAAATAATAATCATATAGAACAGATGCAACAAAACCTATAAGATACGTTCTTCAGCTCTTGAACTAAAACTACCCCATTTTGATACAAAAGCAACATCTGCTTTGAAGGGAATACTTGTAGAGATCTGAACTAAAAATAAGAAAATACTAAGCAAAATAAATAATAGCAAATATAAAAATTATGCCAAATTTAGTTTGAAAATAGGTAGACAAGATAAATTTAGTTTGAAAATAGCTAGACAAGATAATGAATAATTCATTGATGAAAAACTTGGAAAACTAAAATATTTGGAGCATAATCAGATGTACCTGAAAGCTGCAAACGACCAAGTCTTCTAGCCTAAAAAAGAGAGAAATTGAATCAAAGGTGACATGAAGATACAACTATGCTTGTAGAGCATGACAACCAAGCAACCACCTGAACCTCATAAAACAACAATAATAATAGCTTGAAATGAAGCATAATAATTAGATATACGCACTTGAATTCCAAGACTGGTCTGGACAAGATTGGATAAATTGTGAATGTTATGTGTCTTGAAACCAACATAGTGGAACTCAAAGTCATCCTACAAAAGTTCATTTGAATATTAAGTTTATTTGCTGGTTAACTAATATCATAAATGCATATTAAATTAACATCATACTACGAAAAAAGAAAGAACTTGATTATATGACACATAAAAATGACAACTGCGAGCCAAGTGATGCCAATGCAACATAACCATAAAACATGTACAACAACTAGCTTATGCAATCTTGATACCTTAAGTTGAACACAACTGTGAGCCAAGTGAAGACAAAGCAACATAACAAAAAAAACAACATATACAGCAACTAGTTTATTTAATCTTGATACCACAAGTTTTAAAATGGTATATGAATATCTATGGTGGATAGGTCGAGGAAGAATGTTGAAATCTCTTTACTCAGCATGCATATTACTTATCTCTAGATGATAAGATACATTTGATTCTAAGTGAAGCTGCCAACTACCAAAATCATTCCACGAACCAAATGCCAAGGTGTAGTCATCAGGCATGTCTGAGGTACTGCTTCCCAGACTTAGAACATTTCCACCTCCATCAGCCATATAAAGAAGAAGTGTACAGTTTCTAGCATTTCTTCATGAAGTCTACAACATTCAAAAAAATCAGGACTTCATAATAGCAAATGATAGAAATGTTAACGGTAGATGATTAATTTACTAAACAGGGCAAGGAGCATCTGCAGGCCATCTAGAATCTTAAGTAATGAAAGGATTTGAAGAAAAAAGATGTAATTTACACGTAGGTAGTCATTAGTAGGAAGTAAAGCCAAACATATAGAACTTTTCAATAAAAATAGGATTAACTGATTTAACTCATTAGTGGAATATGCTAGCAAAAAGTGGGATCAGCAACCATGTCACCACGCTATATAGACTCCAAATTTAAAAACGTTAACTATTTCTCTATTTGTATATTTTTTCATGCATTGATTGAAAGAGATAAGCATCCATTAACTTATTCTTGATATAATCAACCGTTCTATTTTTCTATCCATCTTCAACATGCCTTTATTATTATGCCTTTAATTCCTCAACCTCAATACAACAAAATGCATCATGTATTCAACTTTACACATGGTTGTTTATGATGAAGTATGTTGCAAAATCTAGGAAAGATGTCTTATGATTCCATAATTAAAAGAGAAAAAAGAAAGGCTACACCTATACTAAGTGTAAGCATCTAGAAAACAAGAATCATAAAAGGTCTAGAAATTTACTCTTCAATTTGTGCTTCAATTCGAACTATCTAGTCCCCTCCATAATCACTTCCTTTCTCCATCAATTTCAAAAAACTTGTTGTCAGTTTCAATCTTTGGTCAACCAATACTTGTCGACCATAATCCCATCCATTATGACGCATCCAACCATATGCGTTAAGATCATCCGAATATTGGCATACATGCCGCATAAAAGATCTTTCATCCTTAACACCAATCCACATCAAACCAGCAAGTAAAGACTATGGAGTCCTGGCGATTACAACTTCTTATTACACAAATTTGCATTAACCAATCTACAATATTATGCAATAACAAAAAAAGTAAATAAATAACATTGTGGCAAAGAATGCAGAGGGTAAGAAAATCTGATACTTCAAAGATTAGTCAAACCTTATATGTAAAAAAGTCACTTTAAAGTATAAAATGAAATATTAAGATACTTCAGTCAAACCTTACACATAAAAGCTGGTAATATATTGAAGACATTAATTTAATTTCAAAAGTAACTATAAACATTTCAATATTACCAAACAAATATAGCAAACAAATGATAAATAATTTTATTCTACGTTACTAATGATGGGGGAAAAGGAGAGAAAAAAACTTAATACTCAATGTCACCTAAGGCTATTAAATAAAACTGCAGAAAAAATGCAACTTGAAGAATTTGCCAGGCACGAATTCTAAAATAAACATGATATGTTCCCCAGTATAAACTCTCCCTATGATCCCCTTGGAACTGCCTAATTTTTTTTTTACCAAATTCATACATAAATAAACAATGACAAAAGTGACTATCATCACAATAATTAGAATGGGAGAAGAAAAAAAGAAAAGAAAGCTTTGTGTTAACCATAGGAAGATCCACGAGCTTTGGGGAAGGTAATGGAGTAACAACCCTAGGTTTTACAATCTCCTTCATAGGGTTTACAAAATAATTCTTCACATGTAATTTAATCCCATTTTGAAGAGAAGAACTGTAGAAACAAATAAACACTTAAGAGTGAAATTAAGGATTCGGCTGAAGTTGCGGTCTCTGGCATTGTGTATTCAGGTTTTTGGATTCGGATTTTTGGTATTATGTGGTTGATCACCATCTGAAGAGAATTTAGTTTTGCCCTCAAATGTTTCTTCGTGAAATTCAGGTCATCATCGGATTAGGATTTGAGTTCGGGCTTCTATTATGAGTTTTGGTTGAAATTCCCTAGTTTCTATTGCAAGTTGACAAAGGAAAGTGGCTGGAGAGTAGTGGAGAGATAGATTTATGTAGTTTTGTTCCCTGCGATTTATTATAATAAAGTAGCTACTATGGTCACGGTTTTGTATTCCTCTTGTTGAACTAAGTTGTAAAACTTTAGGGTTCTCAAAAAATTGAACTTTGGTGATCTGGCGTTGGTCTGATCAAATTATTTAAATTAAAATTTTATTAGAAGATTTGATTTTGATTGTTTTGGCTTTGATTGATAAGTACAGAAATTTATTTTAGGGAGCATGGTTGGACATGCTTCTAGCTTTTGATTTCTAGCCACTTAAATTAAGAGAATTAGTAGTGAAGCATTTAAACAAAACATGTATTTAGTATTTTATTTTAGTTGAAAGCTAAAAAGTGCTTATTTTATACTCTTACAAATAAAATATTTATTTAGTTTTCCTTAAAGTGATTAATTAATCTTTTGGATTGATAAAAGAAAAAATAGAATATCTATTACTTTTTACTGCTCTTCAGTGCGGGATGGAGCACTTCGATAGCTCGCAAGTCTCATAACCTTTGAAAAGTTATTAAGCACAATAATTGGCCCAAGTGCTATTTCAACCTAGAACTTTGCTACTTTAGGACTTTTAATTGAAATAAATGAATTCACAATATCAGTACCTACTTTTCAATTTGAATGGCTAATAAAGCACGTAAGTATGATGATATTAGGCTATGCAGTTCTTTTATACGAAATATTATTATCAGTATAGTAATTACAATTAAAAAAAGAGAAATTTTTTCTCCAAGTAATCATTTGATAATGGTGTTCGGTTTCACCGATTCAAGGCACTCCACACGAGTGTATGCCACATGCACCCTCATATATTACTATAAATTATAAGCCTGGATGCACGTGGCAATAATTCCACCGCACGTGCATAGGCTTTTTGCTTTTCATTTTTTTCCCAGTTCGCCACAAAAACAACATCATTTTGCAGGTTCTATGCTCCATTAATTTGTACTTGTTATTTTCTTGGTTGCGCATCGACTTCTTTTATTCCTTTGTCTGGATCAAAAATCAAAAGAAATGTTATTTGTTAGGCGTTCATGATAGAAACGTGTTTTTGCTTTCGATTCTCATGGTGCGGAGATTTTCTTTCTGATAGCCTTGAGATTTAGAGAGAGTTTTGCCGGCGGGACTTATGGATTTAGGCTGGATTATGTATGAATTTGGTAGATCTGGCCTACATCGTGGTTGTTGGGTGGCTATTTATGCTATTTCACTATTTCTTTAGAGAGGTACAATGTCATTGGAAACTTAAGGTTTGGGTCAGAGGATTTTCAAGGATTTTTTACACCTTAGCTTGGTTTTTCATTAGTTTTATTTACAGAAAGAGAATAGAAAAGGAAAAGATATATTTCTCTGTAAATTGTGTAGTTTTGTATGGCGTAGAGACTTGTCACCGATATGCTACAGGGGAGTTGGTGGCCATTCTTACTTTTCTGATGTCTATCTTTGTTTATGTGCTGTTTGTAGTTATTTCGGACTAGAGTTTGGTTATTTTTATGATATTTTGTGATATACACGTTCTTTTCTTCATATTCTAATATTCAGCTGGGCTTTTGTTTTGGAAGGTTGGAATTAATTTTCTTCTTCACCAGTTTATCGCATAAAGGAAACACAAAACAGAAAATGAGGGACCCGGGACTCCTTTTCTATTGTTGTTTTCTGAATTGTAGTTCTATTCCTATTTTTTCACTTTGTTCTTGAAAATAGATTGGTGGTCTTCATCACTCTATGTTGATGATGAGTTTGACAAGCTTGTCATTAGAATCAATCCACCAAGGTACAATATATTAATCTTTTCTTTTTTCATTGTTTATGATGTGACTTGTAAATGAACTTGGTTTCTTGGAGTTAGCCAATTATGTTTGTTTCTTTGTCTTAAAAACATGATCTTTGTGAAGAACTAATTAAGTTTATGAAGAAATTGATAAAAATGGTCCAATTTTTTAATCTTGTTCTTGATTTGGGACTTCTCTAGGGTTATTATTGACAATGCATCTAATAAGAAGACAACTTGATCAAGGTATGGTTGTTCTTTTTTGTGTTGGTTAAATTTGCTGATATTGGACCTGATTGTAGCTAGGAAATTCTTGTCAAAGTATCACTACCTGATATGAAAACTTTGGGTTTTGAATTAATGGATGCTAGTGTAGCAATGTCACCAAAAAATATCGCATTTAAAATATGTGCTTGCATTTTTTCCATCGTCTCAAGTCCTGCCATCTTGTGTTGTTCATTCTATTATTTGATTAGATATTCCTTGCTTTTAGAGTTCATCTTGGCATTGGTAAATAGTAATCATGCACTATCTTAACATTTAGGAAAATTATTTATGTCGATGCTTAGCTTGGTGAGTTTGTAATCTACTGATTTTTTAAAAGAATATGGCTTTAATTATGTGTGCTCATTTATATGATAGATTTTGGTATTCTTTTATATAGTTCTTGTCACATTATCAATATTTCGCATAAATATCTTTTGTGTCATATCTTTTAGTGGTATCAGGTGAGCGTAGGATTTAGACTAGGTTAACCTTTATAATTATATTAGACGTCTTGTGGGAGCTTATGCTAAGGTAAAGGTTGAGGACTCTACATTAGATTGCATTTTCTTTTGTCTTGCAAAACCCTGATGCCTTGTAAATTTTGGATAATAAGTTAATTGAGTAGCTTGAAATTTTTTGACATTTTGTATATATCTTGTTCTACAACAAATTTTATTCTATAAGCTGTACTATTACCCTTTCCTATTTCTTTTGAAATATTCTGGTGATGTGGTTGGCAGTCAATGCTAGCCTTTACTTTTATCTCAGTTGAACTTTGCAACCCTGGGCAAAAAACCTAGAGTAGTTACCAGCATGAGGGTTGATTGGCATTTTGAAGGAAGACATGTTCTTTCTGTAGTATTAGATGGAATGAAGCGGCCCACTTTCCCTTAATATGAAGTTAGAGTCACATATAGTTCCAGTTGCAACGCATTCTCTTGTTCATGATACACATTCTTCGTTGTTAGGTTTAAGTCTTTAAGTTATGCACTCAAGCTCTTCATATATTTCATGCAGTACGTCAATGTTTCCTAGCAAAAATAATTCCCCTCTTGCAGCATCAACAGCTTCTTTCTATCCATCACTGTCATGAACTATGACTGCGCCCCCCAACCATACCCTCACTTCATCGAATTTACCCTTCTTCCTGCTATCCTCAGTTTTACTCCAAGCCTAATCAAGTTTAGTGTGATAAGGACTCGAACACTAATCCTCTAAGATCGATGACATTGAAGAAGTTTTCCAAGATGTCCAGGATGCTCAAGACATTGAAAGGGCTACTTCTGCGGATGAGTCCTTCTTCATTGAAATAGAAACTAAAAGTCCAGGAAGATCTAGAAGGTTAAAAGGCAAAGGGAAGTCCTAAGATAAAGCACTTGACCTTGTGACAAAGTTTGATGAAATGCTCAGAAGTTACTTTTTGAAATGTGTTGCTGAAATTGTGTAGAGCTTTAAATGCCATAGAACATTTCAGCTTGAATGTTAAAAAGAATAGGGCTGAATTTTTCTTTATTGTTGAGGAAGAATTGAGATTGCTAAAAATTATTTAACTTTGTGTAATGTTTTGAGTGATTTGCAAATCGTTTGTGGGACCTAATAGGGGGGCTGAGAATAGTTTTGCTAAACCTGTTTGAATTTTATTGTATTACTTAAAAACTATTTAACATATTTGAGTAGACAATTATCTTGATTGCTCAGAATTATTATTTCTTTTTTGAGATGATTCTGATAGCTTTTATGCAGCTATTTTGCAAGTATTTCTCAATTTGTGGCTTATGTATTTCTTGCTGAAATACATGGAACTTGGAGGTTTTGTTGAAAGGTTCCTGCACAATATCGCTTGAACATTTTTGTTAAGATGTTGTACAGAACCTTTGCTCTGGATGTTTAGTATACTGATGTTGTTCAGTCTGTTTCTATTATTGCTTGGATTGGCAATAGAGTGATGTGTATATTGAGGATGATGTAGATTAAAGCCAAATTTGAAATCTGTTATAGATGGTTGCACAGAGTTGGAGCAGATGCTTTATTGCCTTGAGCACATGCTGGGAAATTAGGATGAATATTGGCTAATGATGGCCATAAGAAGTTGCATGGAATTCAATCTATATGAAGTTCAGACTGCTCCAAAAATTGCTAGGATTGTGTACAGAATATATCATTACCTTTTCTATATTTTACAGTTCGTTGATATAGCTCTTGAACAAAGGTTGGGAATTGGCTCCTCCATTGGTGCAAAATCATAGGTTTTAAATTCATGAAGACCACAAAAAACAAACATTTGGAGTTAGCTGTTGCAATTCTCAAACTAACCTAAATGAGAGGATAATTCTTCGTAGAAAGCAAACTCTTGCAGGGTTAAGATTATCAGAAGTGATGGCCATTTTTTTAGTTGCTTCAAAAATCTTATTTTTCCTTTTTTTCCCACTATAAGGGAAAAGGCCTCTTTTATTTGCATTTTTAGACTAAATTGAAAATTTTCCTTTTTCTACTTTGATTTCCTCACACAAGTACATAAATCTTCTTATTTCAGTATGGATATACAAGTTCTGGTCTTTGATTACCCATCACCCAATGGTTGTCTGAAAGTATATATGTATGTATATAAAGAAAGGGGTGTGTAGATGTAGGGAGGAAGAATATTAGGAATATCAACATTATCTAAGAAATTAAGATTCATCATTAGATTTCAAAAACATCTATTTAGCCCAAAACAACTAATCATTTATGGGCCACCATAAATGAAAGATAGTAAAAGAAATAGTATAGGAGTATGACTGATTCCAAAACTGATAGGGCGTGTTTGATATGATACATGGATAATAGTGTTGATTATAATAGATCCTCCACTAAATGAGATTGAATTGATTATTGCCTTGTTTGATATGCAAAATTCTCCCTTCATTTAGCCACTACTACGGTCTACCATAATCGGTTATTGGGCATTTGATATTTGCTACTATTATGTTATGGCCAAAAATGTCCCACCTTAAAAAAGCCCTAAGCCGCATTCCCCCCATCTCTCTCTCTCTCTCTCACTCTCACTCACTCACTTTACTTTTTTTTCACCCAAATCAGATACGCTAGTCCTTTTTTGACACAGATGAAACTCTTCTCCTAACGATATCAATTCACATCCACATTGACAAGCATCTACATAACTAGGACCTCCTCGACTGCATGTGCTGACTCTATGAGATACTCAAGCTTTGACCTACACCAATTAATAGATACGGCCGATGGTATCGGTTTATGTTACATTTGTTTCCCCTTGATTGAAATTGGTATTGAAGAATTAGAGAAGGAAATTTACTGATTACTCCATGCGAAATTGGTGCGATAATTTTAATTTAATGGGTATAATATAGTAAATGTCTAGCCATAGGTTGCCATTGGAATATGTTTTAGATTGGAGCATGTTCTAGTATTTCTTCATGCGTATATTGTCCGGAAAGGAGAAATTTGAAGCTTGTTAGTAATAATCATGAACTTCAATTGCTAATGCATTAACCCAGTTAAGTACTATCTGTTGTGTCTGCGTGTTTTTGCTTGAAGGAGAATTTTCATATTTGCCAAAATCAATGAAAGATAATATTAACCAATTTATGAGCTTGGAAACTTATAAAGCTTGTGGAAGACATAAAAAAATTCAAAGATTATCATTGGGTCAATAAGGTCCTTGTTTTAAAGGTTTTCTACCCACCAGCTAGGCCATAGTGCATCCATATAATCTATTAATGTGTTTTGATTTAAGATGTGCGGTTCTTGAAAAGTTTGCTGATTGTATGTAGTTGTTGAAGTTTACCCTTTTGGAATTTGTATTTTTTACTTAAGAAAATGGGCTACTGTTGGTGGGGGTTTGGCATTATGATATATTTAACTCAAGATATCAACATTACAGAACTTTATCCGACATCCACGTGGTCAACTGATTATTTATGAACATTATGGGATTGACTGTTCTGAAATATAGGATTAGAAAAAATGAACCGAAATCTGCTATTCTGAAACATCTGCTATTCTAAAACAGTTCTCAAGTCAACTAGGACTCCATCAGTAGGCTAGATCCAGCATGCATAGAACATATTAACTTAAAATTGAATATTTTTTGATTAACTTGTTGATCATGTCCCCTAAGATGAAAAACATACTACACGTTCTTGGGTTTTAATTCTTATGGGAAAGAGATTTGAAAATTGACCAAGTTCCAAACTTAGAATTTGCTAAAGGCCAAAGCCTTGTAAAGCTTCAACCAATAATTTGTTGGTTAACTTTATAATGTTATGTGGCTACCATGTACTAATGTTGGCATAATTAGATTTATCCAAACACAATATGAATATTTGTACAATTTTTTTACCCAGATCGATAGTGACATGAATATGCCAATTTCAATTTTTTAATGTTCCATGACCTTGGTATCAATCTGTTTCGTAATTTTGATTTGAAACTATTTTCAGTTTGTAATGATTCTAAGGTCACCTCCAACATGCCCTTGTGGTGGAGGTCCGATGGTGATCCGTCAATCTCACACAACCCAGAATCCTGGCAGGTGGTTTTACAAATGTCCGAAGAACAATAATCATGATGGCCACTTCATGTGGTGGGATGTGTATCAGGGGATCCCGTGGCCATATTTGTACGTGGACCATCTATCCCATGGAGCATGTTCCTATCCTCCTAGTCCGAGTTCCAACGTTTAGACTCTGCTAGATCACAAAGATATAAAAACACCTCAAAATGGATGCCTAGACCAACTTGAGCAAAGTGGAAGTTCACGTACAGGTCCTTCGATTCATAAGTCTTTTAATGAACATACAGATATATTTAATCTTCCAAAGCGCAACATGAACCATGTAATGATATTTGGCGGTTGTCTTGGGTGTGGATGTGTTATCCTTATTACCTTTGTTGGGATGTTGATGGGGTTGCCTATCGGAAAGCTTTTGATGTGATATCCTTTCTGGTGGCCTAGTCAATCATGCAAGTTTATTGGTGTAGAAGTACGTCATTGTTTGGTAGTAATATGAGAAGATGGATATGTTGTATAATTGTATTTTTTTTATGTTTGTGGTTTTCTCCCAATGTCTGTAAGTATGACCTTCGTATTCGAAGGTAGTATGTGATTTTGGTGTTTCATTTCTTCTTGGAACCATTTGTGATGTTTGGGGTAATTAGACTTGTATTACATGAGGCATTATCTCCTGATAAAAGCAGCATGCAATAAACTATTGTTAAGAAATTGACCAAGTTATAAGCTTTTAGATGATTTTGTATGTGAACTGCCTGGAACATAGACATGGTATTAGTCATTTCTTCAATATAAATTGCAATATTTTGGCTTATGTAGGATCCCCAGGCAGTGGAATTATTGATCTTTCCTCATATTGAACTTCCCATGGATATGTGCTTATTTTCTTTTAAACATGTTAATGACCAAAATTGATAATTATTAGCAGAAAGGCTATTTATTTTACTCCAGACTAAATCATATTTTATGCAGAAAATGAATAACTTCTTTTTTTTATCTTTATGCCCAGCAACTGGAAAAAATAAAAAAGATAAACTATTGATACATGGATAGAAATCATTCCTTGGAGCTTGTATGGCCTCGAAAAGCAAAAATACTTATATGACCCAGCAACAAATTATTCACATGACACAATAGTGCTTCATTGTATTGATTTATGGCTAGAATTTCTGATTTACACAACCAGTCAATCTCTCTTAACCAGCAACTAATACAGCGGAAATATGCAACTTCACTCCTGAAAATGCACATGTCTTTTGCAACCATACACCACTGTTACGGCCAATTTGAAGAATCTTTATTTTGGCTTATATGCTCCTTTTTCTATCAAACATGACATTTGAGAAGATGACACAATGAGGATGCATGCTTTATGTCAGCTCACATGCAAGAGAGGAAAGTTACGCATAGTACAATATATGAGTGAATAAATTGCATTGGAAAATGCTAATTCATTCATAGCTTGTGGAGAGTGTATGTGCTTCCTCTCATCACTTTCTGCAACTACCAAAGCAATCTAGAAATTTAATATGGCCCTAAGAAATCCTCGAGGGCATGAACAGTTATTCTACGTGGCACCATGGGATGAGCAACTTGACAGAGAGTACATCAGTCGACTAGCAGAGTATGCTCATTTGGATGCTAAAACTATTAGCCTTGCCGATAATTAGGTGCTTCATTTATGCGTTAACACTGTTAATGCAAAGTTCAGTATAAGCTTCAACATGAAGGATGGGAGAACTTATTTTAAGACATAAGCACAACGCCTTTGGTTTTTTACTCTCCCCAGACCCGATAAATTACGACGAGGAACACAACATTTTGTCTGTCATTCATTATATTTGGGACTATATTACCATGGCAAGTTAAACTTTTTCACATACTAAAAAATATGATATATGCATTTATATTTTTTAAAATTATTGGCAAACAGCTGTAGTTTTATTTTTTGTAGAAGTACCCAATTTCGGAGGCTTACATAGTGAAAAAAGAAGGTCAATGGTCGAAACTATGTGAAATATTTGGGGCGCCAAAACTGGTTAATCTTTTTGGAGAGACCAACATAATTCAAATTTATGATGATAGTCAATCCGCCCCAATTCAACACAGTCACAACAATGCCCCACCACCTAATGCTGCACATGTTGATATGAGCCCTTTGACATCTTCTTTCTGGAACAATCTGGATAAAGTATATGGCCAGGATGACACATCTCAGGATTCAGTGAAGTTCTGCCATCCTACCCAATATGCACTTCCAAGTACCACTCCTTTGTCTGAGGTATATAGTGGTATGTGAACAAAAGAAGATGAATGTGAGATGTTTGGACATGTGAATCCTTACACGATCGTTGGTCCCGCAAACTCATACGCGTCTTCATCCAACACACCGAAGCATCACGACAAGAAGTGATGTTTGCATTTGGCACTCTTTGGATATTTAGATTGTGTACTACCTAACTAAGAAGTATCTCCATGTTGTATTTTGCGTTTATGTTATGGGATGTCATTTCCAACTTTTTCCATGATTAGTGAACTTTTTGTGTCATTAAAATGTCATACGATTGTTATCTATATTGCCGGTATTATTATTTTTAAGTTAATTTTAATATGTTCTAGCCCCACAATTAAGTACTATATGTTTATTTACTATTTAGTTGGGAATCTCTTGTAATTCCTATTTTGCCCAAAATCATACTATTATTGGATTATATATTCAAAAATTTGACCTAATTGACGAGGGCTACACATATGTAAATTCCAATTTAGATATGACAATATTCATATGTGTACAATTTTTACAAAAGGGTTCAAATTAGAAAAGGAAAAGCTTGGGCTTTGTTCTTTAGCATTTTCCCAAAATATTTTTCAACTCCCAAAACAATCCCAAAAAGTTTACACTTTCTCAAATCATTCTCCCAAAATAAAAAAATTTTATACCCAAAAAATCCATATCAAAACAAAATACCCTATACCCTAAAAACCACACTTCCCCCACATACTCCCTCATTTTCTCACTCTATCTTTCACATCACTCACTCATTTATTACTATCTTACTAGTTACAAAATTCTAAAACTTATGTTTAAAAATTAATTAAATATTTTTTATATTATTACTAAATAATTTATTTACTATATAACATATTAATTAATTAAATTACTTATTAATTAAATAATGTATTTAGTTATATTTAATAATATTAATTACTTATTATTAAATAATTTATTCACTGGTAATGTATTAAATATTAATCTTCATTAATAATTAATCTTTAGATTTATTTAAAATTATAATAACAAATTTAATTATTATTTAATCATTTATTAAGTTTAATAAATTAATATTAATATAATTAAAATAATTACCGATAAAATTAGTTAAATTTAAGTAAATATTATTTTATTCTTTACTAAGTAATCTATTTACTAAATAATGTATTAATTAAATAATGAGCTAAAGTAATTAAATAACCTATTAAATTAATTTATTTAATTATTTAAATACTTGTTATTTATATATTAATTATGTTTTATATTTCATTCACGTATAGTTAAATATTATGTTTATTTTTTTAATATATAATTTTAGATGATTTAATTTCATATAATATAAAATTATTTATTTCTTTTAGCTTGATGAATTGCTATAAGTATTACATATATAAATTATTAAATAAATTATTTTATTTAAATTAATAATTAAGCTTTATTTGTACACAAATCAAAAATAACAAATAGTTAAATAATTATATTTTAATTAATAAATAGTAATTAGTTTATATTTGATGTACACAAATCAAAATTAATAAATAGTTAAATAATTATATTTTAATTAATAAATAGTAATTAGTTTTTATTTGATGAACAATAATAATTATTATTTTTTTATATAAACCAATATTAACAAATTATGACATAATTATGGTATTAGCCAATTTTTTATAATTAAATATAATTATGATTTCATAAATAATTAATATTTATTAATAAGTATTTTCTTCCAAGTAATACATCATTTGCTAATGTTAAATTTATAAAAATATAAATTTAATAATAAATCACCAATTAAATTAATTACACATCTTTTTATTACAACCTAATATGGGAGGGCCCAAATGCTTGGGCCCAAACCAGCAAGGCCTAGCAGGAGATGGCCGCCCAACTGAGACTTAGGGCCCATAAGTCTCATCGACTTCACTCGACCAGATCTGCACAGACCCAGTCAGGCTCCCTCGGCCTACGGAAATCTTCGACCTCAGTCGACCTGGTCGAGGTCGAAGCTGAGGTCGAGACCAATACAGTACTCTGCCACCGCATTAAATGCACTGGCAGGTGCCACGCCCCCACATTAATGGCGCATGCCGTCCCCCTCACCATCTAACACAGCAGGCGCCGCTACAGTGTACTATCTTGTCCTTGAAACCGGGAAGGGCAGTTGGCTGGAAATATTCAAATGGGTGAAATGACCAAATACCCCAAGCTCAAGATTAGTGGCCCCGGGAGATGCCTAAGGGCTTTCAAAACATTTCCTAGTGGAAGAAGGGGATATATACCCTCAACCCTGCCTCCGAGAGGTACACACTGATATACGCCAAAAAGTCCTTACTCCGCTGCTCGATTTCGGAGGTCGATTTATACTGACTTGGGCGTCGGAGGGCCTAAGCCGAGGGCCTCTCGGCTAGCCTAACGTTTGCTGTGATTGCAGGATTCTACCCCTAATCAATCAAGAACACGAATCTTCCAGATCAAGTTCTATCCATATACCAGCTCGGATCCTGACCCAACGGATCGAACCCTCATCATTTGGCGCCGTCTGTGGGAACCGCAGAATCCTCTATCGAAAATGGTAAACACTAGGCAAGCTCTATCCGGGAGAGAAGAAAACAGGAGATCCAGCTCTCCTCCCCCACGTCAGAACCCAGAACCAAATGCACAAGGGCCCGGTACTCAACCCGAGCCTGTGGTTACCCTCACAATGCCGCAGTTGATGCAGCTTATTAGTGAGCAGATTTCAGCACAGATTTCAGCCCAACTTTCCGCCGCCCCAAACAGACATGCCGTGCAACCGGAGCCGGCAGTTAGTGCCACACCTCAGCTCGCGGCTCCGGAAAGGGCGCGGCCAGTGGAATATTCCCAGTGACCGTAGTCTCTCCGGACCCAATCACGGAGAGAATTAAGCCCGGGTCACTTTCCTAGAGAGGCAGTCCGTAGGCCCAATCAGTGACCATGACGCTCGGCCCCTTCGAGCCTCGCAGCGCGATAGGGCCGAGCGTTCCAGATGCTGGCCAGGCCAAGACCAGTAGGAACTGGAGGAGGCGTCTCACCAGGTATAACAGTTGAATAAGCGCCTGGATGAGCTCTCAAGAAGGAATGCAGACAGAGTTGTCCAACCGGAGGGTCCACCGAGGTTCACAAGGGAACAGGACTCGCCGTTCGTTCAAGAAATCATTAACGAGCGCATTGCCGTTGATGCAAAGATCCCTACCGGACTCCCTAGGTACGACAGCTCCATGGATCCGAATGAACACTTGCTGCAGTTCGAGCACATGATGCAGTTGCATGGGCACAACCAGTACATACATGCAAAGATGTTGGTAACCACGTTCCAGGGAGTGGCTTTGGACTGGTTCGTGAAGTTGGAGCTTGCGTCCATCTTCTCATATGACCAGTTGTGCGATAAGTTTCTGCACCAGTTCACCAGCAGGAGGAAGGCGACACTCCCACATACCCACCTACACACGGTTTAGCAGGCCGAAGGAGAATCCCTGCAGGATTTTTTCACCAGGTTTAACACAAAGGTGTTAAAGATCGATAACCCAAGGATTGAGTTTTTGATTGATGTATTGTTCTTGGGTTTGAGACACAAGGAGTGCGCCAATGCTTTAGTGCGCGCGCAGCCCAGGACGATGGAGGAGCTCCTCTACCTCGCGGAGAGGTATATGACTCAGGAGGAGATGAACAAAATGAAATACGGCAGCATGGAGGCCGACAAGAATAAAGGCAAAGAGAAGGATGACAGACAAAAATAGGAAGGGACGTCGCTCCCCAATAAAGCGCTTCCATGAATATACCCCGCTGATCATGCCAAGGAAAGAAGTGATGTTTGCTATCTAGCATGATAACCTGCTCAAGAAGCCTCAAAAAATTGCAGAAATAGAGGCCATGAAGAAGTCCAAGAAGTACTGCTATTTCCACAAGCAGAATGGGCATGATACCGAGAAGTGCTTCAACCAGAAAGATGAAATCGAGAGGCTGATTAGGCAAGGCCACTTGAAGAAGTTTTTCAAGGAGCAGGCTCGAAGAGAGGAGGGCGTGGCCGATCGGACTCCCCGAAGAGAAAGGTCAGTCAGTCCGAGAAGAGAGGACAAGGGGATGCGACCTGCCCATGAACCCCACCCACCCATCAAGGGTGTCATCGATATGATTGCCGGAGGGCCCACGGGGGGAGATTCCCGGAATGTAAGGAAGCAGACTCAGAGACAGCTCGACTCGACCAAACCACCTAAGGTCGAAACAGTCTTCCAGCTAACAACCAGTGCCGAACCAATTTCCTTTACCGACGCAGACCTGGACCACCTTGAGAACCGAGGAGTTGACCGAAAGATTGATTGCCCAATGGTGGTCGCCGTTGAGATAGCCAACTTTGAGGTCTGGAAAGTGCTGGTCGACAACGGGAGTTCTGTGAACATCATATTCTTGTCGACCCTGAATAGAATGAAACTGGGGAAGCTGAAGTTCCATCTGATCAGGACACCCTTGGTCGGATTTGGTGGATCAGAGATCATCCCAGAAGGATCCATCGACCTTTCCACTACATTCGGGCAAGGTCACCGCAGTCGAACTCTGATGATCAGCTACTTGGTGGTCGACGCCCCTTTTGCTTATAATGCCATCATAGGTCAACCAGCCCTAAATGATTTCAGAGCCATTGCATCCACCTACCATATGAAAATAAAGTTCCTGACCCCAGCAAGAGTTGGCGAGTTGTTATGCAACATTAAGGATGCTTGGTGCTGCTATGCAATCTCGGTGGACTCCAGCGAACAGAAAAAGAGACCAGAGTTGAAGCCTTCGGGGGACGCCCCTGTAGCGAAACCAGAGGAGGGACCTTCTTCAAAGAAAAGGAAGCTGGAAGATATAAGGGTCAAGCCTGTGAGTGAATTCAAAACAATTGAGCTCAAGCCTGGGAACCCCGACAAGACCACCAGAGTTGGGAGTGATATAGGGGATCGACTAGAATGCCTCATGATCAACTTCCTCTGGCGCAATATCAATGTCTTCGCCTGGAAAGCTGCGGATTTGCAAGGCATTGACCCCAACATAATTGTCCATAGGCTCAACGTGGACCGAGCCTACAAGCCAGTGCGGCAAAAAAAAGGACCTTCAATGCAGAGCGAACCCGGATCATTAAGGAGGAGGTCAGCAAGCTTTTGGAAGTGGGCTACATTGTAGAAATCCAGTATCCCTCTTGGCTTTGTAATGTTGTACTTGTCCCCAAGAATGAGGGAAAATGGAGAATGTGTAATTATTTTACGGGTTTGAATAAAGCTTGCCCTAAGGATCCTTACCCCCTGCCTCGTATTGATTTACTTGTTGATTCTACTGCTGGTTGCGAATTGCTTAGCATGATGGATGCATTTCAGGGCTATTATCAAAAATTCATGGCACTCGAAGACAGGGACAAAACATCTTTTGTCGTTCCCAACGGGGTGTATTGCTTCCTTGTCATGCCATTCGGACTTTAAAATACAGGGGCAACTTACCAGAGATTAGTTAACTTCATGTTCAAGAATGAAATTGGGAAGTCGATGGAGGTTTATGTAGATGACATGATTATAAAGACTGAAAGAGCCGAAGACCACTTGATCGACCTCAACCACACCTTTTCTATTTTGAGAGCTTTTGGTATGAAGCTCAATCCTAACAAGTGTACCTTCGGAGTTCGAGGAGGTAAATTTCTGGGCTACATGGTCAGTCAGAGAGGCATTGAAGCTAACCCGCAAAAGATTCAGGCAGTTTTGGACATCGCCCCACCTCGCACGGTCCGTGAAGTCTAGCGTCTGGTCGGTAGAGTTATAGCCTTAGGCAGATTCATAGCTTGGCTAGCGGACAAGAGCCTACCCTTCTTCAAAATCTTGAGAAACGCGAAGAAATCTGGATTCAAATGGGATAAACAGTGTGATCAAGCCTTGCTCGACCTCAAGCAATACCTCTCTTCCCTACCCTTGCTCGCCAAGCCCGAGTTGGGAGAAGTGCTACAGATATATTTGGCGGTCTCTTCGGCCTCCATCAGTTCAGTGTTGACAACGATGAGAGAAGGAAACCCCCGTCCAGTATACTATTGCAGCAAGGCTCTCCAGGGACCCGAGCATAATTATTTGGAGATCGAGAAGTTTGCTCTAGCCCTAGTCACATTGGTTAGGAAACTGCGGCCTTATTTTCAATCCCACACAATTGTGGTGTTGACGAATCAGCAGCTAAAACAGGTGCTGTCGAAGCTAGACACTTTAGGTCGGCTCACCAAATGGGCCATCGAACTCGGGGAATTCAACATCCAATTTCAACCGCGGACTGCCATTAAGGCACAGGTGTTGGCCGACTTCATCGTCGAAAGAGTCGACCTGCCGACTCGGGATGTTGAGAGCACGCCCTGGTGGACCTTGCACGTCGACGGGTCCGCCACATCATCTGGAGGAGGATTAGGGATATCCCTCCGGTCTCCGCTGGCCGAGGACTATGATTTTGCAGTAAAACTCGACTTCCAGGTCACTAATAGCGAAGCAGAATATGAGGCTCTTATTGCAGGAATGCGCATGGCCGCAGACCGCGGGGTCGAGCAGCTAGCAGCATTCACCGACTCTCAGCTCGTTGCAGAACATGTCGAAGGCAACTTTGAGGTGAAAGAATACAAAATGGGACAATATTTGGCAGAAGCACACCAGTTGAGGTAAATGTTCAAAAATTTTTTGCTGAGCCAAGTCCCTCGATCAGAAAATGAGCAAGCAGACGTGCTCTCCAAGCTGGCCAACTCGACGAAAGGCACTAGAGAAAGAACAATAACATTTCTTGTTGCCGACCAGCCCTGCGTCCCTGCCCTCGACCAAAGTTTGGTCAAGTGCCTCGAGCAAACAACCCTTTCTTGGCAGCAATCAAACTTTACCTAAGTCGGGGCACCTTACCCGACGATGATAGGGACACATGTAGACTGAAAGTTTAGCACCCAAATATGCGCTGGATGAGCACGGACAACTGTACAAGAGATCTAGCGGACCACTCAGATGCCTGGATCCCGACCAGGCTAATGAAGTATTGTGATAAGTGTATTTGCAGCAACCACTCGGGCGGTCGATCCTTGTTATTCGCTACGGGTATTTCTGGCCAACTTTGTTGAGAGATTCTATCGATTTCGCTAAAAAATGTCCATCCTGTCAAATTTATTCGAACATTCAACACCAGCCAGCCGCACCGATGACTAATGTTAGCATCACCTGGCCATTCGACCAGTGGGGGATCGACATAGACGGATCACTCCCAAAAACTTCTGGCCAGCGAAAATTCATCATAGTGGCCATCGAATACTTTACAAAATGGGTGGAAGCCGAGGCTGTCCCAAAGATCACCGACGCGACCATTAAAAGTTTTATTTGGAAGAATATTGTATGCCGATTTGGGTTGCCTAAAGTCCTAATCTCAGATAACGGCACCCAATTCCAGAGCAAAAACACAAGGAGGTGGTGCGAGACTTTGGGGATCGCCCAGCATTTTACTTCTGTGGGGAATCCATAAGCCAATGGATAGACCGAGGTTACCAACAGGACTATGCTCGACCACATCAAGAGTCAAATAACGGCGACAGGGACCAGCTAGGCGGACGACCTCCCTAGTGTCCATTGGGCCTACAGAACGACGCCTCAAATAGCCACAGGACACAGCCCGTACAGCCTAGTCTACGGATCTGAGGCGATGATCCCATCAGAATTAATCCAGCACACAGCAAGAGTGATCCACTACAACCCGATAGCAAATACATTGGAGAAGACGCTAGACCTAATCACTATTGACGAGAAATGCCTTGCAGCTTACAACACAATGCAGCGGTATCATTCAAAGATGGCGGATCGCTATAATAGGTCAGTACGACCGCGGAGCTTTAAGGTTGGCGACCTCGTCCTCAAAAAAGTGGAAATGTCTAAACCTGTTGGGAAGCTTGACCCAAAATGGGAGGGACCATACTCAGTTATCAAGGTGTCTAAAAATAATGCCTATCGATTAGCTGATGCATCAGGCCACGAGCTACCTCGGCCCTGGAATACGGTAAACTTGAAAAAGTTCTTTGTATAATTGGTCAATGATGACCTTTGTATCAACCCAAAGAAATGAAGTTGTAAAATGTTCAAGCGGAGTGAAACAGATCCAATCCTTCCCAACATAAGTTGACCCCGTAGTCGACGAAAAGGCTCAAAGCCACAAAGTCGAGGCCTAAGCACCGAGACCACCTAAGTGGACCCCGTAGTCGACGAAAGGGCTCAAAGCCACGAAGTCGAGGCCTAAGCGCCAAGACCACCTAAGTGGACCCCATAGTCGACAAAAAGGCTCAAAGCCACAAAGTCGAGGCCTAAGCGCCGAGACCACCTAAGTCGACCCTGTAGTTGACGAAAAAGCTCAAAGCCACAACGCCGAGACCACCTAAGTCGACCCCTTAGTCGACGAAAAGGCTCAAAGCCCCCAAGTCGAGGCCTTTGCGCCAAGATCACATGGTCGACCCTGCTATCGAAATCAGCATGCCGACCTTGCAGTTGGCGAAATGGCCATTAGGGCACGAAGTCGAGCACAGTGAGCCGACCTAATTTACAAGTTATTAATTGCAAATGGCAACGATGATAAACTTATCGTGCACTCGAGAACGCTATTCCAAACTTGAATATTAACTATCATCCTACGGGATTACGTGCAACTTGAGTCGAAAAAATAGATTACCATCAAATGAAAGACACGAAGCGAAACTACTCGCCACATTCGCGGCCACTCGACGAAACAACTCAAAACAAAAGCAGAGACAATCATGAGTGAAATTACAGTTGAAATTCATGCACAAATTTAACAAAAGCCTCATTGAGGCAAACTCTGTGAATGAGCCAATAAAAGCCTCAGAGATGCAACAATTCCATTAAGTGTTAAACGCCTCGATGACGCATGTACATCAAGATGAAATAAAAAGATAATTGGGCCTAATTCGAGCTGCCCGTTTCTTCGATGCTGGGAGCGGCGGCAAGGGCAGCTGCACCAGATGGAACTGAAGCTCGTTGAGGCTCGGGCGGCGCCATGGCGACGGGGACGGCGGCGGTCACGGGACGAGAGGGGCCAGCTGCAGCATCAAGGAACAACCGCTCGGTAGCCGGGAAGAAGGAAGCCACATCGATTTTTCCCTCTGACACATCGAAAGCCAGGTCCCCGGTGAACTCTAACTCCCGGGCCATGGCCTTCAGTTTCGCATCAAGTTCTGCTCGTTTTTTCTCTTCGAGCGACAATTCAACCCCTGGCCCCTCGTTAACGGGCTCTTCCTCGGCATCGACCTCCTCCTCGGGGTATGGTCGAAGCTGCTTGTCGAGAGTGAAGCTCATTTGGGAGTGGTCTTCAGGCCGAGGAGCATAGCCCAAAAACTGCATTTGTTGGATCGCCTTCTGGAAGGCGTTCCTCGCATAATCCAGAGCCAGCACAGCGCTTGCATCCTGGAAAGCCGGGCTAACTACGAATTGCTGCACAGCCTCCCGGCAGACCTCGGGCAATATTCGAGAGAACTCAACCTTGGCCACGACCAGACGCTCACTCCGGCCAGTGGCCCGACCAGACTCATAGGCAACTTGCACGTCCAGCTCCAGTTTTTTCAACTTTTCATCCATCTTGGTCCACTCTGTCACCGCGAGAAGGACATGTTCATCCTTTTCCTTTATCTCCCGAGCATGCTGGCTAACTTGCTTCTCCAGCTCCTCGAGTCGCAGTTGGGAAAACTCCAGCAGAGCCTTCAAAGTTTCAGCATCACCGCCAGCATCCAACTGCTCTCGATCAGCAAGCGCCAGCTCGGAGCGGCGGTAGAAATTATAGTCCAGTTGCCCGACCTGAGACATAAAGGTCACCACTATCAAATCAAGAAAAGTATAAATATTCAGAGATGCAGAAAATGAAATCTTACCATGTTCGCGTGATCTGCGAACTCACAGAGGGCAGCAGCCTGGCTCATGCCCATTATCTTCTTCTGGTCAGTCAGGAACTGACCAGCCATCAGCACCTTCAAAGGGTCCACCCCAGTGGACCCGGACGCAACCATGCTCGAGGAGTCGTTTACGGCGAGGCTCAGGTCCGACCCAAACCGGGGAGACGGGAACTTCCGCAGATTAAACAATGCATCAGCTCCTCGATCTCCAAAGAGATCGTTCTCTGTCGGCATCCCCGGCCCTGTGCTTTTTCCTTTGCCCTTCCCCGCGGCAATCTTCTTGGGCGGAGGACTACTCTGCTCGCCCATCGGTCTTTTGGCCCGACCAGCAGGGCCCCCACTCTAGGCTATTACTACTCGACTTGGCGAGGGGGTCGGCGAGGGTGTAGGAGCTGCCGCCAATCGACGCGGCTCGTCGTCCGGCGAGGGCTTTCGACGAGAAGCAGCGCTTTGCCTGCGCTGCTGGTTCCTTTCTGCTCAGGTCAGTGCCTCAGCTCTTGATCTGTTCATGATCTCTTCTCGATCTGCGCACATCAAATTCAACAGAAGTCAAAGCCAAAGAACCACGCAGATCATCAAAGATGGACAAATAGTAAAGCACAAAGCACACTCCATCTACCTATCTCATAATCAGCAGGAAAATCTATGGGGGCCGGCGACAGCCCGGCCAATACTAACTGCCTCTCATCAATGAAGACAGAGGCCTCGATGGGTCCGAACTCGACTAGATCCCGCACGAATGTGTTCGGCTAGGTCGGAATCATATTCCCAGGCATGTCGACATGCCCCCTCCACCAACCCGAGGAATATCAAAACCCCCCTTCACTCGAACAAACAGATAGCATTTTTTCCACTTCTGACCATACAAAGAGGAGGGTGCTACTAGAAATCTCCAACGAGGTCGAGCAGTAAGGTAATAGAACCCCGACTCGTCAGCACTGCCAGACTTACGAGACATGGGAAGATGAAACAGGTTGGAAAAGTTTTCGAAGTTGGCTGGTTGGTTTAACAGGCGCATTAAAACTATGAAGCTACAGAGAGTAGAAAAACAGTTGGGCTGAAGCTGGGTTATGCATACTTGGAGACCCCTAAGCAGACCTATCATGTTGTCACTTAGAGGGAACCTAAGCCCACACCTAAAGGCATCCTCGAACACAGTTATGCAACCCGTAGGGGCGCGATGCATTCGACCAGGTGGCCCAGGGGTTAAAAGCTGGTATTCAGGGGGAATATGATAGAGCTCCCTGAGACGCCTCACATCAGCCGATGACTCGTCAGACGGCGTAGGGGAATACCTACGCCTTTCCGACTGGCTGGGCTCACTATCCCCCCCCTGGCTACCCTCAGAACTATATAATCCTAGCATGATTTCTCAAAAGAAAAGCAGATGATAGGAAGTAAAAGAAGCGGAACACTTACTGGAAATGGAAGTTAAATGCAGGAAACCGGGGGAGTGAACGCGAAGGTTTAGATTCAGAAAGTCTGGGCACCTAAGAGTTTTTCTACAAGCTCTCGCGCAGATTCTAAAGCAGTAAAAGTAAAAATGGCTAGAATTACAGTGGGTATTTATAAGGAAAGGGGTGCGGTAAACTAAACGTCTGCCATAATGACTGTAACCGCCACGTCTTCCCACGCGCGCCACGATGTAACCGCACAATAAATGCGTCAAACCCTGGTCGATTTTCAAAAACCCTGGTCGATTGTCAAAAACCCTAGTCGACTGTCATTTATACCAATTTTGCTACTACCCAACGCTGCTCGTCGATACCTCGTTTAGCCTTGCGAAGTGGGGGGACTCATGATATGGGAGGGCCCAAATGCTTGGGCCCAAACCAGCAAGGCCTAGCGGGAGATGGCCGCCCAACTGAGACTCAGGGCCCATAAGTCTCATCGACTTCACTCGACCAGATCTGCACAGACCCAGTCAGGCTCCCTCGGCTTACGGAAATCTTCGACCTGGTCGAGGTCGAGGCTGAGGTCAAGACCAGTACAGTACTCTGCTACCGCATTAAATGCACTGGCAGGCGCCACGCCCCTGCATTAATAGCGCATGCCGTCCCCCTCACCATCTGACATAGCAGACGCCGCTACAGTGTACTATCTTGTCCTTGAAACTGGGAAGGGCAGTTGGTTGGAAATATTCAAATGGGTGAAATTACCAAATACCCCAGGCCCAAGGTTAGTGGCCCCGGGAGATGCCTAAGGGCTTTCCAAACATTTCCTAGCGGAAGAAGGGGATATATACCCTCAACTTTGCCTCCGAGAGGTACGCACTGATATACACCAAAAAGTCCTTACTTCGCTACTCGATTTCGGAGGTCGATTTATACTGACTTAGGCGTCGGAGAGCCTGAGTCGAGGGCCTCTCAGCTAGCCTAACGTTTGCAGTGATTGTAGGATTCTACCCCTAATCAATCAAGAACACGAATCTTCCAGATCAAGTTCTATCCATATACCAGTTCGGATCCTGACCCAACGGATCGAATCCTCATCACAACCATATATCAATCATTACACATATATATACACACATACACATTATCCAACTATAAATACACACACACACACACACATATATATATATATATTACATAAAAAAAATCACTTTCACCCCATAAACCCAACAAAAATTCAATTGATTTGACCTCTACAGTAAAGTTTGTCTCCTCCCAAAATAAAAAAGAACAACCACCTCATTCTTAATTCATTTTCCCTATTTTCCCAAAATAAAAAGAAACGTTTGGCACATTCTCCAAATTTTCTCCCAAAAACCCATTCTTCCAAAATATTTTTCAGAAAATGCCCAAAATGTAAAAGAACAAGCCCTTGATGACTGTGTAGAATAAAATATATGCAAACTTGACACCAATAATTCCATAATGACTTGTAGTATTTGGTTGATCTCCTCATTGGCTAATGTAAATGTCCAACATACACTACAAAAAAAAGGGGTATTAGTGACCGAAAAATCGGTCACTAAATAAGCAAAAATCGGTCACTAACAGGTTTAGTGACCGATTTTGTGATCGATCCGATCAGTTACTAAAACCCTCGTCACTAATTTGTCTCAGTCATTAATTATTTAAAATAAATTAAAAAATTGTGCATGTTACTAGGCGATCACTAATTCGGTCACTGATTAGTGACCGATTAGTGACCACATATTTCGGTCACTAATTTTAATGAGTCAAAAATATTTCTCTTCAACTTTGCTTCCTCTTGGATTTGAACTTAAGACTTTTGCTATGCTCAAATGAGTAACTGACCACTACACCACATATATTTTCATACATTTGTCTCAACAATATAATATATATAATATTTACAAGTTAAAAAGTAATTATAATATTCTTATATATAAGTTACTATTATTTTTCATTTTAAAATTGAACAAAAATAGCAACTATTCATTTAATATTTGTGTAATATTTATTCAATATAATAATGCACTGTATTTTTTTATTTATAACTATTACTTTTCAATTTTAGGTATATTTTATCATAATATATTATAAATATTTTAAAAATAGTATATACATACTAATATGCATAGTGATAAATAGTTTTTTTTTATGTATAATAAATACTAATATGTATTAGTGTTTATAGTAGTAAATAGTTTACACATATATATGGTAATATGTATATATACTTATACATACAAATTAATATATAATATTATTAATTATATTATAAATATTTATTTATAACTATTATTTTTAAATTTTAGGTATATTTTATCATGATATATTATAAACATATTAAAAATAGTATATACATACTAATATGTATAGTGATAAATAGTTTTTTTCTTTTTTTATATAATAAATAGTTTATAATAAATACTAATATTTATTACTATTTATAGTAATACATAGTTTACACATATATATGATAATACGTATATATGCTTATACATACAAATTAATATATAATATTATTAATTATATTATAAGTATTTATTTACTCATAATACATGTATATATATTATTGATGTGTATATATTAATTAATTCTCTTTTTTTTTCTTTGTATAATAATATCATTCTTGTTTATTTCTTTGTGTATCTATATATATTAATAAATTAATGTTCAATTATATGGATATTATATAGAAGTATTTTGTGGTTATATATTTGTATATGTGCGTATATTTTTATAATTTTTTATATATACATATATTATTATCAAATATATACATATGTTAATAGCAAACACAATATTTTATTATTTATGTAAGTGTTACATAAATTTTATGCTTTCATATTACAAGAATATGCAAAAAATAAAATTTTATATTTGTTACCGTTTATTAATTAAAAAACGTGGTCATTAATTAGTGACCACTTTATACGGTCATTAATATTAGTAATCGAACTCTTAATTCGGTCACTAATTAGTGACCGCTTAGTTCGGTCACTAATTCGGTCACTAATTAGTGATTGCTTTGTGCGGTCACTAATATTAGTGACTGAAAAAAGAGTTTGGTCACTAACTAATGACTGATTTAGTGATCGCTTTTCTGCGGTCACTAATTCGGTCACTGATCGGTCACCAATCGGTCACTAATTTTTTTAAAATATTATATTTAAATTGATCACTAATCGGTCATTGATCGGTCAATAAAATTCGATCACTAAAGCTCATTTTTTTGATAGAGATATATATATCTCCAGGACGACCAATTCTAGTCATTTTTAAGGGATTCCCTCTTTTCATTTTCCTTTCTTGCGTTGATTGTCTGCAGAATCGGATTAGTGCAGTCATATTTCAATAATTTTGTGACCATAATAATTAAAAATTGGGGTGACACAAATAATTGAAGTGCAAAATCATTTGAAATTATTTCGAAAGTAGGCCAAAATAGACAGAATATATAATTGAAAAATTGCATGAATTAGTACTGAAGATTTTGAAATTTTGGCCAGATTTGTCATATATCCTACAAAAGTGACTTTCATTAATTATACATAAATAATTTGTAATATTTTGCATTTTCAAAACATTTTTATCTCATAACATAAACCTCTTTCCGTTTAAAATTTTAGTTAAACGATGGTCAACATATATATGTATATATCAATTCTTAATATGTATTCAATTATCAAAATGAAGTAGATAAGTGACATAAGACATTAGTTACCTTGATCAGAAAACCTTAAATCATATTAGTTTTGCTACATGTGATTATGGGTTCTAGTTGGCAGTTGGTATCAACAAACTGCTATTGAGTTCTTCCTTTCCATGCAAATATGGTCTATGTTTAAGAAAATTTTGGAATGCCTTCTAAATTGGTCCTTATCTCCTTACAAATTCATTTGACCTAGTCAAGATGAAATGACCAGCAGGCCACACCATACCTCCTGGAATAGCAGAAAACTGCATGCCTAGATAGTGAACTTGCATAATATGTCCATGAGCCAATAGCAAATACAGACGTGTTATTTGGAAATATGCACATTGATAACACTCCAACCCGTAGCAGTAAGAAGAGCGAAGGATAATAATTTGTTCCCTAGATTATTCAGTAAGTCGCCATCCCTTTTCAAATATCAGATCATAAAGTTGGTAATTTAGCGGGCATATCTGGCAAGAATACCATGACAGAATTTCCACACTAATACCACTTAGTATCTCAACTGCATTCCTACTTAATTGGCATGGAATAGCAAGGGGTTCAAGCCATGTCACAAGTTTATCAACAGTTACAGCATATATAGATATGAAAATCAGTACAAAAACTGAATCATACTTCAAGTTAGTACTTGTCAAAAAGAAAACAAGAGCAACACAGCCCGCGGCACCGTAAGCCAAAGACAACAAAAAGAAACTGGAAGGGAGCTATTGAATCACAGTGCACACAGCAACTCATAGTGCAGACAGAAGCAAGCAAGTCCCATACTGATGCAATTTCATATCACTAATTCAAGTTGCACTGAAAGATTATCATCAAAAGTCATAACGCAAATGTACCACTTAACACTAATTCAAGTTGCACTGAAAGATTATCATCAAAAATCATAATGCAAATATACCACCTAAATTGATCTCAATGTTCCAGCTAGGAGCATAAGCACAAAACGGCCTCTTGCCTCTATGTTCATTCCCCAAAAGGCATGCATGTCCGCTTTGTTGTGCACCAAACGATGCACAGCAGTGATCTGTTCATCCAGCAACAAATTTGGGAGCTCTGCAAGTGCTTCAAATAAGGATGATCTCATCGAGGTCTCCAAGTCAGTGGTTGAAGGCAGAGGTTGCATTAGCTTGTCCGCAATATTTCCAATTGCAGTCTTTGTGTCCTCCAATAATGTCCCCATCATCTTTTCCAACTCAATATTTGATGATTCACCTCTCTTTCACTTACCAGTGGCAGACGACTTCTTCTTCGAGCTCGATGCAAAAGGGGGAGTGACAAAAATGGCATCATAATCAGGAGGCCTTCCAGTAGAAATGCTAGTAGGTGTGGTGACATTATCAGCCGACTTCTCTCCATCGTCCTTAGTAGAACCTTTTAACAACTCTTAAATGATATTCGCCACATCAAATGAATGCTTGCCGGTTGCCCTATCATTCCCAAATATTTCAAGCCAACTATTATACTAAAGATGCAGTTTGCCCCTAAGCTTCGCCGCATCAGGTTGCATCTATTGAACAATCAAGTCAACACATGGAATATTTGTAAGTTATTTGTTTACGTACGAATTCAATCATAAACAATTTAATCTCTCTATATATATACCTTCACATAGTCAGCCTAGACTGCTTCGAACTCGACAATTATCATATGCATAGTAGGGTCCATCGTAGCTCCACCACCACCACCACCACCACTACAATCGATTATCCCCCTCAGAGTGGCATGTCTTTTTCCAAACTTGCATCTTAAACTTGACGTGCTTCACTAGGATTCCACTATTAGGGAACTTCTCAGCCAGCATAGATTCAAGTCTCACCATGTAATCACCTTTGAAGGATCCATTGCAGCGCCAACAATCAAAATGCAGTTGCTTCAACGCATTAATTAGAGCCTCTTCCTCTAGAAAAGTCCAGAAACATCGTGGGGCAACAACTGATTTAGATGACCTATCAGTGTTGTGCGATGAGAAGTGAGATTATGCCATACCCTATATCAATAACAATGTTAGTTTATATTTCCAACCACTTAACCATGAACTCAATTACAAGAAAAAGTACCCAATACCAATAAGAATCATACAGAATATGCAACTTATATCACATACAAGTTCATACACAATAATCCTTGCAGTTATGTATCAACATCAATATCGAGAAACATACTTGGGAATACTTATTCATACCAAATATAAATCACATAATCTAATGCCAAGTTGAACTAGCATGTCTAAAGAACAGTAATATAATACAAAGAACATGAAATTCTGCATGTAGGAAGACGAGCCCATATTCAACACATTTCTCTGAACCAAATGAACACAACATCTAAGAAGTGGAATGAGCACCTCTCCACAATTGATACATATTAGCGACCATGTTATCACGCCAGTTGCTCCACTCAGATGAACTCTCAATTGTGTCAATACTGTCGAAACCCACATGGTCAGAACCCTCAACTGAACCATCCAATACGAAATCCTCGAATGGATCTCTCCGCATTTGGGCATGAAAGTAGTTGTGCAGAAGTGGACAAGCTAAAATTATCATGTTCTGGGTCTTTATTAGATAGTAGGTAGTGCTCCTTAAGACAATCCATCGACCTTTGAGAAGCCCAAATGCTCTCTCAATAACATTGCGTGCCCTAGAGTGCTTTATGTTGAAGCATTCACGGGGGTTTTATGGTGCCAACGCTTCATCACTCCAATCATCTAGGTGGTATCTGGTGCCACGGTATGAGTCAAAAACCCTTCACAATTTGTATAACCGACGTCACATAAATAATAGTTTCTTGTCGAATAGAAAGTTAAGAATAAATAAATAAATAAATAAACAAAGTCAATGAATTAGAAATGCTTAAGCTAAAATATATATGTAAAAGCCACAGTATGCAACACGTAATACCACATACCACTGGGTACTTTTAGGCCATTTAGCTTGTTAACAACTACATGTAACACCCTACTATCCGCAGCCGAGCCCTCCCATCCGACAAGAACATAAATGAAATTCATTTCACGGTTGCATACACCTAGAACATTAACTGCAATTTCACCCTTCCGAGATCTATAACATGTTTGTTGGTTTCTTGGACCCGAACCAAGATATATGTACCATCAAAGGCCACGAGACAACCCTGAGATGGGAGTTAAACACATATTTCAATGAATTACCACAGTTATGCATGCTTGCTTGGACAAAAGTTAATAATTCATTTAAAATTACCTTAAAGCATCTCCATGTGTCATTCGTACAATCTTCTTCGACAGGTTTAGGTTCCATTAAGAGCAATGGACTAACCTTGATAATTTCTTTAAGACACTGTTTGAAATACTTGCCAATCGTGTGATGGGATCTTTTAAAATCATGTTTGACAATCATATTTTTCTTATGATGTGCTAGGATAGACAAAAAAAATAGTCACTTTCTCAAGAATGCTAACATTTTTTTCTTAGTGAAGGCCCCCTATATGTTCCATCAAATAGCATAGCCTCCAAAAAGCATTCGTATCCAAACGTAAATTATTAATACAAGCTTGATCATTCAATTCCACAATCTCTCTCAAGTGTTTTAACTGATCAAGCATTTTAGAAATGACACTCCACCTCCTAGGGATCCAATTTCGCCTATCACTCTGTCTCCCAATATGTATACAGTAAGCTTTATAAAGCATATAGAATCAAACAAGTCTTCGTAGCAAAAATACATAAATCCATATCAGAATACGGATTTTGGTATTCCAATCCATGGAAAATTTCGAAAACGATCCTAATATGACACCAAGTAGTATTGATTAAAATAAATGGATATGAATTAGAAAGCAAGCAGAGCATTAAACAAGTCAATCACACTATGGAAATGACAATGCATTCTCACTACTTATAACAAAAACTTTCTTGAAACACTCAAGTGACTATTATAACATTTGTGCAAGTCTTATTAAACTTAAATGTTACATTAAACGTGCCACTAGCCAACTGACATAGTATAAACTATTAGGAAACTAACACTAAGGTCAAGCTAAACCGGTTCTAAACCAAATAATTCAGATTTCTCACTGAAACCGACAACATTGATTGCTCCTATATACAATAACAGGGACAAACCACTGAAGCATTTAAACAAGCTTGTTATCTGCTTGTATGGTCAGTTACTACGTAGATAACCATTAACAATCTAAAGTACTTGAATGACTTTGCAGATATGTGGAACACAACATATGTTTCGTAAACGTGGGCCTAATATATAACACACATTAACCAGCATGGATGCCTTAATACAAAAAATATAGAGAAATCATAACACACAAAAATGTACTGAGCTAACCATAAATAACTCAAATCAGTACCAAAGAATGCTAAGGAAAAGTAACATTTCTCAAATGAAAAAACGCCACTCATAAACAACACTCAATAAAAGTTGAAGTTCAAAATGAAAAAACTGAACGAAGCTCTTTAAAGTGTAAGGAGCGACAGGATAAGGTCTCTTCAGCTGTAGCCCACCATCACCGACAACCTATCATAACACTGGCAGAAGGATTTGCTGTGTCAACCTGGAAGAAGCAGAGTCAAAAAATGGCCAAAAAAAAAAAATCGCGTTAGAAGAAGAAGAAGAAATGGGGAAAACAAAAAGAAAAAAAAAAATTAAGCGTAAACCACATAAAACCGTGATTGCTGGTTTGCGTTAAGTAAGTGAGTATGGGAGATGAAGAAATTTTGGGCGGAACTAGGGCTCGCTGAAAATACTGTGAGGAGCGGCAGGAGCCTTCCGAAATTTTGCTTCTGGATTCAATTTGGGGATGAATCTTCGATTGATTGTTCAGGAGAGGGCAGAAATGGAATTGAAGTGAGGTAAAATTCGGCTAAAACCCACATCCACACGTTACAAGCGACTGTTTAATCTCACCCCTAGACTAGCAATTTGAGTAGCCCTTAATATCTGCTACAGTTGCAGGCCTCATGAAATTTTTGGGCCAACCTGCAAAAATAGTCTTGCACATCAAACATGTGATTGCTCTACATTAGGGTATACTAGCTATGCTAATACAACACATCAAACGTGCCCATATAAGATAAATAAATACGGAATCTTCCATTTGCTTGGGTGGATGATGAGCTTATACATTATATATGATAATCTCTTTTTTTTATTGATTTATTATTTTACTATGTTATTACAGAATAGGATTTGATGACAAGGTTTATCAATCATTAGAAACAAAAGAATTTTTTATATAAAAAAATAGAGAACTACCATTGGGACCAAAATTTTGTATTTATTGGTCTATTTTCCTTTATTAATTGTTATATGTTATTTCCATATAGCACTAATATTTATATTATATTTGTATTTGTGCCTTCCACATAATAGTTTTAGTTTTCCTCATGCGTAAAAATTTTGGCAAATAAAACTATGTCATATGTATATCCTTGCTAAATAATTATATTATTATATTTCTATTTATTGAAATGTATAATTTTGTAAGAAATTCTTATAGAAAAAAAATATTTGTGTGTATAACTCTATGGACACGACACCACGCGTCGCGCGGTGCAACCTTTTCTAATATATATATATATATATATATATCCATATATATAGTTAAAGAAAAAAAAAAAGGGGGGGGAAAGCCAAAGGAAATTGCGGGAGACTTTCTCCACGTGTCTTTCAATCACAATTCCTTTTATCACTTCTCTACAATTAAATATATATTCTATAGACCAGTTCTCTCTCTATATATCCGTACATTAGCAAAAATTCTTTTAAAATTTTCTTACAAACACATCTAAAAAAAAAACACAGCAGAACGTCAAAAACCCCGAACTCTGATTCTCTTTCTCCACACATATTAGAATACTCTTTTTGAAAAACTCGATTCCCTCCTCTTGTCTTGTCTTTCACTGTACTTTCATTCATGCTAAAAATCCTTTAGCTGAAAAACATTTTAAAAACTCATAATCGGCTCTTCTTCTTTAGAAACCCTAATCATTACTTCTTTATATTTACCCTCACCACACGTAATGATATATACCCACAAAACCAAAAACGCGCGCGCGCGCACACCCACACGTAGCATTGGCAAACCAAAAACAGAGAGAAAAGTTCTTATGGACGAGGTAAGTTTTCACGACTCGTTCTTCTTACCATTTCCATTGTTCGTTTCGTGCTTGTTTCTGAAACTTAGCACTTCTAATTCCCTTCTCTGATTTTAATTCTCGGCGGCTTCTAACTGTGTTCTCCTTCCCGTTTCCTACGTACATGTACAGCGGGGTACCATGGATGGTTTGAGTTGGGGCAGTTACATTTCTTTTGTAAGATTTCTTGAAACTATACTTTTTCACATTAATTTCTCCTCTTTATTATGTATCTAATTTGTTTTATTTTGTTTTTCCGTTTTTCAGATTGGTGTAGCATTTCTTTCATTCACTCTTGAAGCTTTACTTTTTCTATTGAGGGATAGGAAACCGGGTTGCTATGCTTTGGCTGCGTTTGCACTTGGATTTACTTTATCCATGCCTGTGGTTTTGTTCAATAAATATAAGAAACGGGGGCAGAATACTGGAAACCTGGACAGGAGGTGCATCTTTTATTTTTTTACTGAGGATGGCGTGGAGAAATGGCACCGGTTTACTGTTGTGGAGGCTGTCGAGGCTGTTTCTTCAATCATTTGTGTGATTACTAGTTGTGCCGATTTTCTGCGAATCATGACAGCTTGGAAGATTTATGAACCAAAATTCACTGCATTTCCGGCCTATATGGCTTTTGTTGTTCTGGTTATTGCCATTGTTGATTATATTGGTTGGGTGTTTGGAAGGAAAAAGATTATTTTAATACGTTGCGATGGCGGCAGAAAATATTACACCCCCGTGTACTACTACCACGGCAAGATGGAATGTGATTGCCGTCATTGCCGTCAGAAGGAGGAGGCTTAGTGGATTCATATATGTAAATGATACAACACATTGTACAGGATAGTTAATTGAGTGGAGGAGGCTCAGTGGATTCATGTATGTAAAGCAACACACTGTATACATTAGTCAATTTAGTGATACATTACAACAATTGAGTGGGATATAAATACTATAGGTCACCAGTGGGTGAGTACCCTTATACTATATAAGAATTAGCAATTGAGTGATGTATAGCTTACCGGTTATACCATATGGTGGAATGCTTTTGACAACAATTATTCAAAAAGTGGAGTTATTCTTCTATGCTATAAAATAGGAATTTCCATACTCTTTGTCATTCTTTGTATTGGAGAATTCTTATTATGCTTTGTCTTTTTGATTTGGATAAATATATGCAAATATTCTTTTCTTTTGTTTTGTGTTTCTCCAATATCCAATTCAAAATATTAAATTTTGGTGGTTCACTTTGCTGTTACAATGCACAGTACTTGGATGCAGGTCTTCGCTTTAATTCTGCTCTATCAGTTGGTCTTGCTGTCATTAGAATTCTGAAGCTAATGCTTTTTTGAGCCTACTTGCTGCTACCTGATTTAATGATCAAAAGAGTTTATTTTGACCTATATCTGCTGGTTATAGTGCTACTTCAGTTTTTTTTTTTTTTTTTTTTTTCACTTGTTTAATTGGTATGCTGGAACTGGTACAGTTATTGCATGCTTTCTGCGTTGGTTTTGGAAAAATTGAGCTGGAGAAACTCTGTTTTCATTGGCCTGAATCTTAGATTTTGTTTGCTGTTGCTTTCGATCTTGGATATTGTTTGCTGCTTGGTGTCTATTGGAGTGACTTGACTTTCTACTACTTCAATTGTTTGGTGGGGTAATTAATGGAGCTTTATGCTTGCTCTTTTATGTCTGAATTTTGTGGGATTTTACCTACAGGCCTACTGCCATTTAGCTGCTAAATAGCAGTAGTTAATCTCCTTTGTAGTTGGTTGAATTTTGATGCTGCAAATGGTGGGATTGAATGTGGGACTCAGCCTGATTTGAATCAAAATATGCAGCTGTCTTGAACTGCTTCTGATTTATAGGGGAGATTTTTCTTTTGTTTTGAATGATTTGTTGCTGGAGTGGGCTTTTGTTGCTGAAAATGCTGGCGACACTTGGGAGTTGCTTTATGAAGCTGTACTTTGATACAAAAATAACATAGTTTTACTACAATGGAAATTTGTTGGAATTTTGAATCTTGTCCTTGAGTTCAGATTTTGTTTGGTAGTGGATTCACCTTAACTGTTCACTAGCAGGCCATGAATGATCTTCTGTTGGACTCTTGCTCAATCCCCACCAGCCACCGAGGTTACAGACTCACATCTGTAGAATTTAATTACTTCTTTCATTTTGCTGCTAAATTGGGAGCAAGTTTTGTTTGAAATGCACAGAAACTTGTTTTGCCATTTGTTCAGAAATTTGCTGGTTTTGGTAGCCATGTGAATTATTCCAATGGTTTTGATGGAGGCAAGGGCATTGGTCTTGAGGTTCTTAGCGGCTGCTATATTGAGCAAGCTTTCAGATAACAACTTGGGAGTTTTGTGATTTTTCAAGGCTTGAAATTGAAATTAAGCTTCTGCTTTGTGTAGCGAATAGAAATCAGGCCTTGGATCAAATTTTTGGATTTTGCTAATTTTGATTCTGTTGGAAAGTCCTTGTTGTCGGATGCTTCTATGGAGTTTGGTTTTGTATTTATCAATTTTGATGGATGCAGGAATCGATCCCAGTGCCCTGCTGAATTGTCCTCCAAAGGTGAATCGAACCATGATCCTGAAGATGGAATTTCTCCTCGTAAAGGCTGATTCTCTTTGTTGAAATGGGAGATCAATACATGTCCCATTTGGGTGTTGTAACCCACTTCAAAACTTTGCTCTTTCGTGGACTCAAACACAGCATCTTCTAGCCCCAAGCATGCTGCTTTGATGCTGAATTTTTTTGCTTCATTTTTGATTGAATCTGCTGTGAGGTGAAGTTGGACACTTTGTTGTTTGGGGGGTCATGGCTGCAAATTGTTTGATGGAAAGGAGATTTGATCCTGGTCCATTATGTATCTCTTGCAATTTATTTTGATGCCACATGGAGTCTAACCCGCCTTCCAGCTTTAATTGCTAAATTTCACTTCAGATACGGATGCTACATGGCTCTAATAGGAAATTACTTTAGACCTTTTGGAAGCTTGTATAAGTGAAAATTTGTTCTCCTTCTCTTTTGGATTTATCCTGCATTGAATTAGGATAAAAGTAGGCTTGTGTAAGGGGAGTAGTAATCCCTTAGTTACTGCTTTCCTTTTCTCAATCAACTGTACCCAACCTAACGAGCTAGAATCATTAAGTAGAAATGTTTCCATTGAATTTTTATTGCAATTTGTGCGGGTTCTTCATTCTTGTAATATTTTTGGTTTTAATCCACTTTCTTCATCAATTTTGTTTTAACTTTATTGATATTGTTATAATCGAAATTTGGAAATTCATTGCACTTCATCTCATCTGTTTCTATTTTTTTTTTTTTTAATTTTAAATTCTTTAATTATCTGTTCGGTATTCTGTTTGCTTGTGGTTAAATATTCTGTTTGTTTTCTTGCAGGTGAAAATGATGATGGTTAGAGTAATAGCCCGGACCATTGGCCTTCATCACTTGATTTTGTTAAAGTTCTACCCTTACCTTCATAAATATGTCCAGGTATGTTAATGTATGAGTACGACTACTCTCAGGAGGCAAATGATTTTAATGTTTAGCCAAGTGTGGTGGTATCATTTGCAGCCACATCAACGAGATATCACAAATCTACTTGCAACAGCAGTTCAGGCCTGTTATGACATGGTATCTTCTATTTTGGTTCAGTCATAGTTATTAAAGGCGAGAGGCGAGGGGCGGGCGAGAGGTACTTTTTTAAGGCAAGAAGCGAGGTGAGGGGTGGGCGACCAAAAGGCGAACGAGACGACAATTAAAAAAAAAGTTAATATATATATATATATAATACAACAAATTAAATTAAGTTAAATATATTAAGTATTAATAGATTAGCATATTAACATATTAAATACTTTTAGTATTAAAACAGCAAATTAGTTAAAATATATTAAGATTTAGTTGAAGTATTAATGTATTAAATAAATTGAAAAAGAAAGATCCAAAAAAATCAAAAATGTTATCTATATGAGATAAGAACACTAATTTAAAAAAAAATAAAATAAAATAAGAAATGAAAAGAGAATAGAGAAAAAAAGGAAGAGAGAATAAATGGAAGAGAGAAGACAACTTGGAGTCGAGGTTGCTGGAATAAAGGTGTTGGAAAGAATGCCTTGGTTGTAGGAAAAAGTTTGGGTGCTTCTTAATTATGGGTTATTTATTACAAAAAGGCAAGGTGTCTTATAGGAGGCTCATTTATTATTATTTTTTTTAAATTGAACTAAAGGCGACTAAGGCGACCAAAGTGACAAAGGCGGTCGCCTCATCTCGCCTTATGGTGCTTGCCTGGCCTGGGGAGAAAGAGGCAACATGGTGTCGCCTCTCCTCGCCTCTTGCCTGAGGCGAGGGAGGCGATGGCCTTTGATAACTATGGGTTCAGTTTTATTCTTATTTACCCAACTGTGCTTCTGGTTTCTGTACTGAATACTCAGTCGTGGATTTCTTGAACTGGGTACCACCTGTTGCAGTTGAAATATTGTTTAAACATATAGTCAACCAATTTGTGCATGATCGATCAAGCCTTGAGGTACTCTTGTGTTTGTTAAGAAATATCTTCTATGTTGGTAGTATCTTATCAACCCAATTTTCTTTTCTCAAGCCACTGTTGCTGGACTGAATGTAGTGCTAGAAATATGTCTACGCAGTACGCATGCCTTTGGTATATACCCCATAATAGTCTCAACATATGTTTTAGCCCCTCTTTAACTTCTTTGTTACAGCCTGAAGCTTTATATCATATTTTATGTTCGTGTATGTACAGTTGATGACTGAAGATTTGCTGCAAGACCTTGTGTTACAGAGAGAGTCACATGAGAAAGCAGTTTCTTTGTCTTCTCATTCACTTCTTACTTTATTTAGAGAGGTAAATCTCTCTCTACCTCTCTCATTTGCTTGCTCAAGCAGGCATATATCAAGAAGGATAGAGGGAGGCCTGCCGACCCAAAGGCCAGACCTAAAGCCTTTGGGAAGGTGCCTGTTGCTAGCAATATTCCAGGGGTTGAGTTTTTGGAGCAAGATGATGATGGTAGTGATGAGGGCATGGACAGGGAGGGAGATGGTGTCTCTATAGATGATGATATTCAAGAGGATAATGATGTTGGTCTTATCGAAAAGGATGGCAGTGGTGAAAGTGATGGTGATTCTGAATGTGAATCTGGTGACTCCAGTGATCTTGCTGACAAAATGGGGGATGGCAGTGGTGGAAGCGGTGAAGATGATGAAATGTCTGACAAAGTTGATAATAGTTACAGTGCTGATGATGTTAGTGATAAAGAAGAGAGCGGAGAAGATGCTGATGTAGAGCATGAGGAATCCACTTTAGTGGAAACTGATAATAGTAATAAGGAGGAGGTTGATGTTGATAACAATAAATCAAAAGTAAAGAAAAGGAAGTTTTCTGATTTTGAGAGACAGCTGAATGCTGCCAATTAAAGTCTTCGTGATTTAGACAAATTAGCTGGAGCAACCCAGAATATTTCTTCAAACACAAATGATGGAATTCTATCTAACTAGGCTTCAGAAGAATAAATGAGCTATAGGTTTGGATCTTCTTGATATTGAGTCAACGATGTATCAGTCACTGATTCAATTATAAGTGCTTCTGTTTTTTATGGAGTAATGTCTTAAACACTCATATCCTATTCTTATATAGATGTAACATCTCATTCATCTTGATTATTAGGCCAAGAAGGAGGCTAGGACGGCCTTAACTCAGCATGGATTCAAGCTTCCAAGCTCAGACCAACTTAGCCTCCAGAGGGTTGATGCTGCCGAACTTGATTGAGGTGAGCTTTCCTAGTTAGTATCTTTCCTGTCATCCTTATTCTTCAAATGAAGATTAATGACTATCAAGTACATCAAGATCAACTTGGCTCTGTAAAATTTAAGCTCTCGTTATAGTCAGGCCGCTCATGTCAAGCCTGAACAATTAACATTGTTTCTGACAATGCAGTAATTTAAGGATCTTGAAATTGAGTAAATTATGAGATTGCAGATTCTTATTTCTTTTTGAATGATATAATTGGCCCTCATATATCTTATTGAAGACACATCTCATGCATTTGCTCCTGCATATCAGGCTAACATAAAGAAGAAGTTAACCAAGGAAGAAAGATTGGCATTGATAAGAGCAGGGAGGGAAGAGAGAGGAACATACCAGTCCTGGACTGCTGTAAAACAGAAAAAGGTATGTATTCTGACAGTTAAGATACATTATCCAACACTAGAGCGTGTCCCATCATTGCTTCATCTTTTCTATAAGATCTGCAATCTTTCTCATTTTTTGAATCCTTTAGAGCTTGTTACCAGACTCTTAAGATAAAATTTAGTTTGTTTTACGGAATGGAAACATCACTAGAAGGTATTCAGGTTTATGGTTAAATGCTGTTGTAATTTGTTATGTTTGATTATTGCAGGCGGGTGATTTGAGCAATCAACAAAAGGAAGAGAAAAAGGCTATGCCGCTTGCTGCAAAAAGAGCCAAGATAGCAAAAACTCGCCAAGAGAAGAAAAAACAACAGCAGCGATCCTGCAAACAATTCCGTGGAAGGAACTCACGGAAATGATCTCCAGATGTCCCGAATTGAAGACTGAGCTATAGAAATAGATTAAATTTGTATGCTGGGGTTGGTCTGGAAGATGCATATATAGCACATGGGGATCATGAATGGTATAAGATGGAGAAGTAGTTGTTCTGTTGATGATTATATTGCTGAGATTGATGTGAAGCTAGAGACTGAGGGAGTTCTATGGGGATCCAAAAATATAATGGGGCTTTGCTGACTGTATTGGGATACTAATTTTGCTAGATAGATGGCCGGAGCATGGATCACAATCAGGTTGCTTCCATACTTGGTCAATGACACTCCGAATTTTGCTAGATAGATGGCTTTCCCTCCATTTCTTATTTTATTTTTCTTTCTTAAGCACTTGTAAGAGAATTAATTGAAGAGTAAATATGACAATGAATTGATGCAGGATATACCTATCCTGCGAAAAATGTTTAATGCTTTCTGTGAATTGCTGAATGCTTATGAATGAGTGCTGGGAAGTTGAGATTGAATCATTCTGGTTTTTCCTGAAACGGGTCCATGTCTATTGAATTGATTGCTAAGTGAGCTTGCTTCTTGATTGATGGGGGAGGATGTTTGGTTTGACTTGCTGATCACTGGTTTGGGAGAGAGAGCGTTGATTTGGCTAATCTTCATATATTGGCTGAATAGAATTAAAATGTGGTTGAATTGAATGATCTGAACAGAATTAAAATGCTGAGCTGAATGCTGAATGGCTGAAATGATGCAGAAATGAGGAGTGGTTGAATTTGTTATAAGGTGGTTTCTTCAAATCTGATGGAGAAGTGCTCCTTTAATCTGAATATAACTAGATAAACTGGCTTGGTTGAGAGTTGATAATTTAATGATGGTGATAGATGTATTATTGATTGAAGGCAGGAACTGAAAAGCAGCCAGTAAAAGGTTGTTTTGAGATGTTCAGAGGGTTAAAAAATGAGAATGTGAAATCTGTCTCGCCAGAGAGAAAAGTCCTGAAAAAAGCGCAGGGTCTCCATTTTAAATAGAGATTGATGTCCAAGAGATTTTCACGGAGCTAAACATGTTTATTCTCCTCCCTCCCCAATTCTTTCTGTTGACAAGTTTGAGTTGGAACATCAAATAGGAAGCTGGTGCCTGGTGCACAAAAAATTGCTGCCTAATCTGTCCAAAACCAACAAATTCACTATGAACAGAATCTGAGCAGCCAAAATTGATGCACTCTAACACGCAAAGCTCAAAGCAGACTGCCTTGGAATCTAAAGCTACTTCATTAAAAACTGAATGCTGGAAGATGAAAATTGAGGCGGTGATTGCTTTTTTTTTGCCCCCGATCCAACTATTCTTATATTTACTAATTATAATACCTTGATAAGATTTAAACTTGAAAAAGCAAACATATAAACAGTAAATAGAAATATAATTATTTTTTTGAAAAAAAAAAAGTAAAAACGGTTATGGTGGTTTTCTCTTGGCCCTATCAAATGTATAGTAGACTAATTATCATTTTTTAATTTGTCGAAAAAAATAATAACATCAAAAATTAAAGACAAATGCTCTAAAAAATAATCATACTTAATTTTACATGTAAAAATAATATAATTTTCTTAATATTTTTATTTCTCTTCCTCTTATTTTTCTTTTATTTTCTATTTCGATCTCCCAATTCTTTTTTTCTTGATTTTTCTTATTTTGTAAAGGTTCCGGTCATGTTTTTTCTTCTTTTTGTACAGATTACAAAAATTAGGAAAGGAGAGAATGGATAATAGGGATGTTGATTTTATCTTGAAATTTGGGCTGAATTGACAAAAACTAGAAGAAGAACGGAGCAAAGTGGTCGAAATGGGCTCGAGAACACACCTCCACACACGTTGGCAGGACACCGCGTGTCGGGGCGCGAGGCAAGGTGCGCCAAGGCGTGGACATGGGCAGAAAAGGCATGAAAACACGCGTTGTGCGCCCCAACGTGCAGTGAACAGTAACTTTGCACTGGAGCGCAAGTTTTTTGTACCCCAGCACAAAGTTTCTGCCACAATACATGTTGGGCGTGCAGGGGCACAAGTTTTGTGCGGCCCACGGGCCTTGGGCATCGTTTTCAGGTATAAATTTAGCATTTTTTCTTTCGAGAAAAGTATCACGAACATAACACAAGGGCTTCTTTACTGATTTTGAGTAATTCTCTTAAGATGGAGTTTAGAGCGAGGGTGTTAGGTGTTTTCGTGAGATTTGTGGGATTCAAATTTGTACTTGCACTTTGATTTGAGATTAATAAAATTCCTTTTCTTTGTTGAGTGTATTAGGCACATTGCCGAACCACGTTAAATCTTGTTTTCATAATTCCATCGAATTACTTTACAATTATTTCATTATTTCCGCAATATATCATCTTGGGTTCCAACAAGGGTTAAAGAGATGATGGGATTAGGGGTACAACTAAGTCGAGTTGAGTCGAGTTTGGAAAAAAAATTCGAGTTCGAGCTCGAGCTTGATGTTAAAAAATATATATTAGCCTTGACTTGACTCGATTAAATTAGAATTATAAAGTGAGTTGTAAATAACTACTAATTCAAGCTAGAATTCAAAAGAAAATAATACTAATATAATATTTTCATTAATAGAATAAAAATAATATTTAATTATATATCGGCTTACGACTAGCTAAAAATAAAGCTTGATCTCAACTTCTTTTGTTGTGAATAAAAAAGGGAGGAGAGGGGCGACCAGTGTAGCAACCCCCCTTGGACGTACCCATAAGAGTCCCCCACCATTCGATTTGAGCCATAATTAGTGCCCAAAAGGCAAGCACATCACAACAATCCCACCAATGCGCTAGCCAGCTGAGATCCCTCCACTACAGAGGTGACTAGTTCACAAACTATTACCGCAAAGAGATTCGAACCTATGACCTCCTTGTAGGAATTAGTGGGTCATGTCCAACTAAACTATTACATTGGTGGTGTAGTAAAAGAAACTCTACAACAGTAATTTAGTAAAAGAGAAGGTGGTGAAGAAAAAAGGTGTAGCATCCCCTCTTGGGACAACACCCAAGTTGAGACGCCACCAATTCAATCTTAAATACAGTTCAAATAATAACTAGGAAACGTGTAATTTAACCATCTCAAAGTTAAAACAGTCAAACTAATCCAAAAGGTCATTCCATAAAGCATAATATATGCAACCCAAGTATCAGAATCCAACTCAGCGGAAAATAATTCATTTATCCCAAAAGATCACTTCATAACATAAAATACGTATATATCCAATATCTTAATTTTCATACAAACATTCTCATAACACTCCTCAAGTAGTTGTCTTAATCAGGTGACTTATATGAACAACAACAGCACCTAATCTATTACAAAATCACTCTCGTCTAAAACATGCCTCTGCTTCTCAGTTTGACTTGTCTAAAGACAAATAACAACAAGGGGGTAAGTCCTAAAGACTTAGTGAGGGAAAAGAAAATGATAGGCAACAAACAAAGACAGTTCGATAACAATAAAAGTTTCAATGTGAATCAACATTGTGCAAAGTACACATGATATCAATTATATTAGACTGTTGGTCATTCCATCCTTATTATTCCCAGATTAATGTATAGTTGCTAGTACCGAACGTCAATACAGTAAAACAAGATTTCTTTATCGCTCCAATGCTCGAGCACTCAGCTCGGCAGGTAATAACTTTCTTTTATTGGCATGGTCAACCGCATGCCAAATCCCGCAACTCACAGTTCGCTACCTCTGGCTACTTGTAAGTCAGGATCGTATGTGGGTACTAGCCGGCAGATCTATCACCGTCGATCCGTACTGCCCGGGCATCTTTCTGAACCACGCCCCGAGCCCAACTTCCCTTGGCGTCCCTCCGGGTTGAACTTCCCAGGGGCGTCCCCGTGGGTTGCATGATATAATGCCAACATATATCAATTCAATTTTTCAAGCAATAACATGAACATTTCGGAACTTTACATAACCTGTTGTACACAAGGCAAAACATTTTTCAATAACAGTCGGCAAAGCCTATTCCAGTAAACAAGGTACATGAATAATTTGA